>OW443308.2:10000000-15000000 GCA_937001585.2 Brachylomia viminalis | reverse complement strand
CACACGTAAAACGCCCACTCGAGTCAGAAGTGTCGACGACCTTAATGTGGTGGTTACGAGCTCTGTCTACAGGAACAGCGATACATCCAGATCCTGTCTCTCACCATGTAACGACAGACGCATCTGCCAGAGGCTGCGGTGCCATAGTAGACGATGCTTGTCTGAGCGGATTATGGTCCCCGGAGCAGAAAATATGGCACAGCAATTTAAAGGAAATGTGGGCAGTTATACAGGCCTTAACCAATCGTCAGCAATCGCTACGTCATTCTACCGTGCTAGTTCAGTGAGACAACAAGAGTGTGGTGAGTTACATGCGGAACGAGGGGGGTCTCCGATCACAGAACCTCTACCGGCTAACCTGCATGTTATTCGAGATTGCGGACGAGAACAGGATTCACCTGGTCTCTCAATACCTGCCCGGTCAGGTAAACACAGAAGCAGACATGCTGTCAAGGCTCAATTTACCCGGGGAGTGGACCCTAATGGAAGTGGCATGCCAAGAGGTATTTCGCAAGTTCGGAAATGCCCAAAATCGACTTGTTCGCCTCGAAAACCGCACACGTGCTTGCGCGCTACGTCTCACGAGATTGCAAAGACTCGAACGCAGAGTATCACGACGCCTTTAGCAGAAGGTGGTCATACCGTCGAGCGTGGATATTCCCACCACCACACTTAATTCCACGAGTTCTGTCACACGTCAACCTGTGCAAGGGTCGATACATCCTAATACTACCGCACTGGTCCAAAGTGTTTTGGCGGCCAGACCTGAAGAGGAGAGCGGTGAGCGCTCCTTTACCCATATTCAATCTTCCTCGGCTGTTACTAGATACACGGACTTATCTGCCTCCGGTTCACGTGGACCAGATGTATCTAGAGGCATGGCTAGTGAAGGGTGGTGTGCCGAATTATAAATTGGTCTCAAAACGAAATAGACCTACTTAATTCTAGCTGGCGACCCTCTACGAAGAAAATATATGCTGGTAATTGGAAAAAAATGTTAAATTGGTGTACCTACTCATAATAATTTCAACCATACAAATCCCTCTGGTGCCCAAGTCGCTAAGTACCTAGCATACTTGCACTTAACTCTTAAATTGTCTTATAAAACTATTTTAGTTTATAAATCAACAGTTGCCACTTTGGCCTGTCCTAACGGACAAATCATAAGCAGTGATCCCATCGTTCAGAGAATGTTGAAAGCTATTTTACTTGCAAATGTTGATTCCAAACCTAAAAATTCTTTCATTTGGGATCCACGTATTGTGGTAGAATGGCTCAGCTCTAACCAGCCGCCTCATGCAAGTTTATTCCAAGTATCTCGTCGCACAGCACTGATTTTGCTACTCGCTTCTAGTCGTAGAGTCCATGACCTGACACTGTTACGGGTTGATAGTGCACATTTTGAAGACAGTTCTAATCATACTGGTGCCGATTCTCTTGTCACAAAATTCTCTAAACTAGACTAAAAATCACCAAAATTTAGTTTATTCCTGTCAAACGACGATTTCCCATTCTGAAATTGACTAAAGTGACACAACTTAACCAAATTTTAGTTTGACAGCACTAAGATGGCACTGAGATTATAATTTAGTGAAAATGGCAATTTTGCTATTCTGAATTTTACGTTTTTCACCAAAAATTTTGATTGTCGTAACTAAATCTGCCTGTTTTTAATCGCGATTAAAAAGGTGTGGAATAAAATTAGTTGTCATGAACTAAAATTCACACCAACACCTCGACTTCAGATGCAAAAACAGTACTGTATCTTTTTTTCTTTTCTTTTGCTTATATCTCGAAAACGGTGTGTCCTATCGCAAAAATAATGAAAATTTCGACCCCCTTTAAAGAACCCCGGAACATATAAATACCAACGTGTTGGTAAAAAAAAAATTTTTTTTTTTTTATATTTTCCATACAAAAAGTGAAAAATTCCATACAAAACATGTCGAGGCTGCAAAATAATGCGCGACTCTGGCTCTAAAAAAAAATCACGTGGTACGGCAAACAAGTATCACGTGGAGTCGCAATTGCCAAATTTGATTTTAGATGTGTCAAATTTTTTTTTTAATTTAGAGATTTTATTTTGCAGAATAGCGTTAAGATTCTCATAGCCAAAAGTAAGGAATTTTAGTGATAGTTTAGTTAGTTTAGTTCGGTCAGTTCGGTGTACAACAGAATCGGTACCATTGTTTTACACCCAGCATTTGGCTCAAAGACAGATAGCTATACATACAGACAATCATCATGGAAATTGCACACACATACCTACTGATAAATCCATATGCCCGGTATGGTGGATACGTAAGTTGATAGAAGTATCATCATCTCGTATAATTAACAATGACATTAATCATTTATTTATATCAACTCGTGGCAGAGTCAGGCCAGCCTCCCGAACGGTGATTGGAGGTTGGGTTAAAACTATTCTTAAGGAGGCAGGAGTAGAGGCTTCTCCTGGTAGTACTCGAAGTGCCGCAGCATCTCTCAACTGGCTTGAGTGCCACAATATTGACGAGATCATGGCAAAAGGAAACTGGCGTGTCCCCAACACATTTGCTCGGTTTTATTCAGCCGAAATTAACACATCGCAGTCATAACAATTTATCTCTGGCATTTAAAGCTGTGTAGATTCTAAATAATATATGATTACCTACCTATTAATCAATTTAATTTCAATGAATAATTCAGTTCAAAGCAACATATTGTTATATTAAGTTAAATTGATTTATTTAATCTAAGTAGGTATGCTATGCATAACTAAATAATGTAACTTTAGTTCAAAGCAAACCTTAATTCTTCGAATATAATATTTTAGCTCGTATCAATAGGGCAGTAATTAATGAAACACACTCGCAAGTACGAGCCACTTTATATTCTGAACACTGGTCTTTTTCACAATTATATCGAATGGCCAACGGGAGGTGCGCGTGAGACGAGACGCTGCAACGCGAGCCAGCGTAATGGCGTCTCTAACGTGTTTATGATCTCGTCTGTTCTTGCCTCTCGCTCTCGCGCGCACCCGTACCACTCCGTGCGTGTGTGGTGGCGCTAAGGTCGCCACACCACCCACCCACGTAGAAAAGTACCCCAAATAATACAAGACACAAAAACAAAGAGAAAAAAAAAATATATATAATATTTTATGCGTCGATGGGCGTCTTAAAATGGACACGGCGTCCTGACCGTGTGACGTAAGGGTTAGCGACGTCTGACTTGGGATTGTCCTGAGCTGATGTTGTAGGTAGGGCTGATGCTGGTGATGTAAGCGATGGTGGTGGTGTTGATGGAGCTTGGGAAGGACTGGAAGGCAGTTGGCATGACGGTGATGCGTACCTACTCGATGTAAGCCGGTTTCACTCTGTCCAAACTGACTTGAACTTCCCTGTTCCCCACAGTAATATGAATCGTTTTGTCGTTTCTGCTAATTACTGGGTGGGGACCGGTGTAGGGTGGCTTTAACGATGCCCTTGCAGTGTCGTCTCTCAGAAACACATGTGTGCTAGTAGGTAGGTCCTTGAAAATGAATGGGCGATGGTGAGAGTGGTGCGCCCCATCAACTGGTTTTAGATTGGCCATGTGATTCCGCAGTTGTGACGCAAAGTTGTGAACCTCCACCGGAGAATCGTTTTCGGTAGGAGGACTCAAAAACTCCCCAGGTAGTCTGAGCGGTTCGCCGTATACGAGTTCGGCAGCTGAGGTCCGCAAGTCTTCTTTCAATGCTGCTCGCATGCCCAGTAGCACCAGAGGAAGTGCAGCACACCATGTGCCTCCGTGGCACATGAGGGCTGTCTTTAATTGGCGGTGTAATCTCTCCACCATACCATTGGCACATGGATGGTAGCTGGTGGTGCGTGTGCGGTGCACAGAGCAGTGCTTCAAAAGAGCTTTGAACAAGGCCGATTCGAATTGTCGGCCCTGATCTGTGGTCACAATTAAAGGGACGCCAAAGCGGGCAATCCAGTTGGTCGTGAATGTGTCGGCAATTTCTTCTGCAGTGATGCCCACCATTGGCCAAGCCTGTGGCCATCGGGTGAAGCGATCCACAGCCGTTAGACAATATTGGAACCCTTTGCTCGATGGCATTGGACCAATAATGTCGATATGGACTTGACGGAATCGGTTGGTCGGGGCAGAGAAACTTCCTAAGCCTTTCCTTCCCTTAGCTTGCCACCAGGCGATAATAAACACATCTCACTGTATAGGTCTAGAATAACGGTTCATAGTGTATCATATTATAATGTTTTAACTGAAAATAAAACAATTATTATATACGGAACCTTATTCTAGACCTATATTTTTTATCCTGCCTGGTGAACTCATAATCACAGAACATATATACCTGCTCATAATCCACCGGAAGTGAGATGCAATGATGAGCGCGCCTGACTGTTCGGGCAAGCTCCACGCCCCCTCCCCTGGCCACAGCGGGGCGGAGCCGTTTGGGAGGGGGAACAAGAGAGGTCGTGACGTCAGATACGGAAAGATGCTGTCTCACTGTATAGGTCTAGAATAAGGTTTCGTATATAATAATTGTTTTATTTTCAGATAAAACATTATATTTTTGATTTCGGCCGCGCGCAGACTTATTTGACGCGCACTCTAGTTTCGACCATCATCATCTGCCTAGCCTTTTCCCAACTGTGTTGGGGTCGGATTCCAGTCTAACCGGATGCAGCTGAATACCAGTACCTATTTTACATGGAGCGACTGCCTTAGATCTGACCTCCAAAACCCAGTTGCTAGGTAATATGAAACTCCCTTGGTAAGACCGTAACGACTTTTCAATAGACCACCAAAATATCATTACATCTGGATTTTTAGGACTTAGCAACCGAAAACAATTGGTAGCTATGTCGAGACTACAGGGCCTGTCTGGGGCGAATTTCTTAAATTACTAAGCTACTTCACGCTAAGGCAGGAATGCACATACCAAGGCCCGCGGGCCGCATGCGGCCCGCCGCCGCCGGTCGAATACTGGTGGCCCGCCGACAGCAAAAATAATACTCTCATACATTCGAAAAATATTTAATTCTATTCCAGAATAAAACCAAAAAAAAGTAATTTGTGTCTCGCGCGCGCGCTCTTATGTGCGCTTATCGGTGCGCCGTGCATGCGTCGGTAACAGCGGTCGGTAATGTTCGTGCCGATCTCAGTTAAATTCGTTTTCTTGAGGAAGCGCCGCGGCCGGCGGCGCGGCGACGACGGCAGCGCGGTGGCGGCTTATCCACGGGTTATATTGTTAGAGCAAGCGAGATAGCAATAGTCCCGAATTCCCGATTGCTCGCGTAGGTAGATACACGAAGCTTCCAGAGTTGGTTTCGAGATTTCTCCAGACAGTTTTCGACTCTATACGCGCGGTATGAAAGCCACGCTAACCGCAGCGACCGACAGTTCGGTTTTAATTTGAGTGAAGTGTCAATAGTTCTAGTGTAGATTTTAACTCGACTAGCCGGTGTCATATATTTTGATCCACATTCAATGTAGATTTCCCGTCAAGTGCCGTGTATAATTGTGTTGTGAAATCGTAAGTAAAACTCTGTTATTAATAAGTGTTTCCCTACATATTTAATCAATTATTTTTGGTAATTTAAAAAAGGATGGATAATTTAAGTAGGTACTGTAATTGTTTTTAGGTGCTGTGTTAATCCTAGCCAGGATTAGAACGCAACATGGACAAGCCAGGGCCTAGTAAAAAACGTAAGGTTAAAGATGAAAATCGGCAGTTTCAAGAAATTTGGACTGAGAAATACTTTTTTGTATGGTCGCATAACAAAGTCGTTTGTTTAATTTGCAAGAATTCTGTTGCGATTCCAAAGGAATATAATGTAAAAAGGCACTATGAAACGCAGCATCCTACTTTTACCAAGTTTACAGGCGAATTAAGAAAACAAAAAATGTTGTCTTTAAAACGGGAGCTTATTAGTCACTTCAGCAAGCTATGTTTACAAAACCCATTCAAGATTCAGAAACAGCTACAGAAAATAGTTATGAAATTTCTCGAATGATAGCAAAGCGAAGTCACCCCTTCAATGAAGGGGATTTTGTAAAAGAATGCATAGAAATTGCCGCTAAGAAAATGTGTCCAGAAGCAGCAAAAAAGTTTGAGAAAATTCAACTGAATCGTATGACTATCCAAAGACGAATTATGTCTTTGTCAGGTAATATTGCGGATCAATTAAATGAAAAAACTAAGATCATTGAATTTTTTTCATTAGCACTCGACGAATCCACTGATATTAGTTCCACAGCTCAACTTCTCATATTCATACGAGGTGTTACTCAAGATTTTGAAGTCTTAGAAGAGTTATTAGGAATGTGTTCATTGAAAGGTCAAACCAGAGGAGTTGATATACTCAATGTACTTTTGGATGAGTGTTCAAAAACTGATTTGGACTTATCAAAATTATCGGGAGTTGCGATTGACGGTGCTCCTTCGATGATTGGTGTCAATTCTGGGCTAGTTACTTTGCTGAAAAAGCATCTGCAAGAAAAAAACATAAACGCTGAAGATCTCATGCAGTTTCACTGCATTATACACCAAGAAGACCTCTGTTCTAAAAAAATTGAATTTCAAAATGTCATGAAAGTGGTAGTTTCGACTGTAAATTTCATAAAATCACGAGGACTCAATCACAGGCAATTCAAACAATTCCTTGATGACATCGAAAGCGAATATGGAGATTTACTGTATTATACAGAAGTAAGGTGGCTAAGTCGTGGATTGACATTGGAACGATTTCTAAATTTAATAGAAGAAATTGGAATATTTCTGGCGGAAAAGCAAAGGGATGTCCCGGAACTTAAAAATCCTGATTGATTGTGTGATTTGGCTTTTTTAGTTGACATTACAAATCATTTGAATGTCTTGAACACACGGCTTCAAGGCAAAAATCAACTGATATCCCAGCTCTACGCTCATGTATCATCCTTTCAGTGCAAGCTGACACTTTTCAGATCGCAATTGAATTCTGGAAATTACAATCATTTTCCGAATTATAAGAAAATGGCTGACAAATTCTACAAAACTGCGATTCATTTGATTCATTTCAGTTATGTAGAAAAACTAGATATTTTGATTCAATCTTTTCAAGACAGATTTTCGGAGTTTAAAAAAGTAAAACCTCTGTTGGACATATTCACCAATCCTTTCACGATTTCAGGTGAAAATGCGCCAGAGTCAATGCAGTTAGAAATTATCGACATTCAAAACGACCAAGATTTACGCAACAAATTCTACGAAGGAGACTTGTTGAACTTGGTATCCCTTCTTTTCGCATAATGTTCTTTGTCCTAATATACTTCGGCATAACGATTTTGGCACAATTTGTTTTGGCATAATAATACTTCGGCATAATTTTTTTACGCATACATTTTATGTTGGAATAATCATCTTAAAGACTAATTTGTTTTGGCATAAATTTGATTCGCATAACGTTACTAGGCCTAATAATTATTAGCATAATAATATTTAAGCATAGGTACATACAATTCATAGAAATAACGGAAACACATTTGAGTTATTTTTACGTATACCTACATAACATTATGTAACTTAAGTATGTATTTTTATTTTTGCCCCAAGGTCTAACACATCTCGAGTTATTTTTACGTATACCTACATAACATTATGTAACTTAAGTATGTATTTTTATTTTTGCCCCAAGGTCTAACACATCTCGATTTAGTAAAAAGGCAATGAGAACTTAGGATGCAAGAGCGAGCGAAGCGAGCTCGGGAATTGGGGCACCCCGACTCGGACAGGTTAGGTTCCTTTAAACCATGCAGACAGAAATAGGGGCCCCGCGAAGCGGCGCTCCGTCGACTAAGCCTTATTATTATTGTTATGCATAATAAAGTTATGCTTTAGAACTTTATGGTTAGTAAATTTATGCTTTAGAATATTATGCATAATCATTATTATGGTTAGAGAAATTATGCTTAAAATAATTATGCGTAAGCTGTTATGCGTAATTATAATATGCGAAAATATAATTATGCCGAACAAAATTGTGCTAAGTTATATTAGGTCTTAAAATTTTATGCAAATGGATAGGGAACCGTTGAACTTTTACCGCTGCATTGATAAAAATACGTACAAAGAGTTGCGCATAAACGCTCTGAAATGTGCAAGCTTATTTGGTTCTACCTATATTATTATATATGTGAACAAACCTTTTCAATAGGTACTAAATAATAATAAAACAAAAAATCGAAACCGCCTTGCAAACGAAAGTTTGGAAGCAGTTTTACGTGTTGCTACAAGTAAATTTGAGCCAAATATAAAAAAGATTGTAAGCGCTATGCAGTGCCACGCTTCAAATTAATAAATTCTTTTTCAATTTTAATACATTATTATCAATTCTTTATTGTCTTTAATTACCTATACTTCTGGCGGCCCGCCATCAGTTCATAATTTGCCCGAGTGGTCCCTAGTCTTAATAAGTCTGTGCATCCCTGCGCTAAGGGCACCCCCTGTGGGGTAAGGGCTTCGCTGGGGGGAGGACAATAAGGCGGGACAGGCTGGATCAAAAATGGATGATAATTTATTATAGGGGAAAGCAACCACGAACGCCCAGACAGTAAATTGAATAACGCGCGGCTGTACGTCGGAGCGATCGTGTGTCGTGCGGGCTTGATCGTGTATAAACTTGCTGGTACACTACCAGGTACAGCAGATTCACCATTTAGATTAGAGCGTGTGTCGGAAGGTAACTGCACGTGAAATGGATTGTGAAACACTCACGATTTATTGAAAGGTATTTATTAATTTAACCATCTAAGTACACACTTATAAAAACAGAAAAGAAGAAAAAAAACAGAAAAATCTCTAAAGAAATCTCTTGCAGCGTACCCCCGTTAAGTAAGTAAAAGAGAAAATAAAATACTTACATAAAATCAAAAACAATTCACATAATAAAATAAAACTAATGGCGCATTTACATTAGGTCGGTCGCCGAAGGCGGCGGCCGCATTCGGTTTAACTGAAACGCTTACCTAAATTGAGTTGAGTGTTTAAACGCTAAAATAAAACTACAAATAACTTTACGTTTTTAGCAACAGGCGATTTTTACAAAAGTCTTGAGTTCTTTTTTAGAGTTTCTGACAGTGCTATAAGTTTATTTATTCCAGAAGTATGCGATGCCATTTCTGAGACGTTAAAGTCATTTATCGAGGTAAGTGGTTTATGTAGTAATTAGTTGTAGTTAATGTAAGTAAAACAATAAAATTTTTACAATCAATATAATTTCAAAATTACGAAACTTATGTATTATGAATGTTGGATCGTTTCCAGAAATGATCTTAAAGCTAATTAATGTGGTTAATGTAAGTAAAACAATAAAAATTTTACAATCAATATAATTTCAAAATTACGAAACTTATGTATTATGAATGTTGGATCGTTTCCAGAAATGATCTTAAAGCTAATTAATCATGCATTTTGAGAATCTTCTAGGTTCGAAAGAACACCAATCACATTTGAGATAGAATCGTTGCTTGTATTTAGCTCTATGTTTTCAACTGCTATGTTACTTTGGCTACCAGTACCTACTCGTAGTATAATTGGGTGTGAAATATTCATGTACTGGATAATTACTTGTAGTATGTGATGTTGTACATTCCTCAGATAAAATCCTCAACTCAAATTCTGTAATAATTTGTTGGATTATTGATTTTGCTGAAATAAAGTGTTTTTTTGGCATTTGTCGCAACGAAGACGCAATGTATTTGCCAAATATATCATATTCATCTTCCTTCATAGTTCCAACTTCTTTTCTTAAGTTGTCCAATTTCTCCAATGCCACAGCAATCACGTCTTCTGAGTTCTCGTTACCTTTATTTCCCACCACATGGTTTCTTTTGCGTTTAGGTTTTTGAGGTAAGTTTCGAGAATCATCAGAAAAATCAGACGTATGTTGCGATGTACTTAAAAAGGTATCTTCCGTTAATGAGTTGGGAGTTGCGTTGGGAGTTTGCGTGACATCACTGCCTGTATCGCTGATTGTTGAAGCACAATCAAAATTTTCATCCTGAAATATAAAACATTTAAATTAGGGTTGGATCATCATGGTTGTTAAATAGGTAAGTCAAAATAGGTAATTTTTATTTTTTTCATTTCAGATCCCGAAAACAGAAGAAGATTGGCTTAAAATCACTAGATTTCGAATTGAAATGGAATTTCCCAATTTGTATTGGAGCACTTGATGGTAAACATATTGTGATTATCGATTATTCGATATCGATTATTAGAGCTCGCAAAATGCTATTGGAGTTTTCTGTGATCTCTCTAAAGCCTTTGATTGCGTGCACCATGACACGCTTTTGCGTAAACTAATTCATTACGGTATTCAAAACGAAGCTCTCAACGTATTAAATTCATATTTACATAATAGGCACCAATGTGTAGATGTTAATGGTGTGAAATCTTCCGGGCTACCAGTTCAGTTAGGTGTACCTCAAGGCTCTATACTGGGCCCATTTTTATTCTTGGTGTATATAAATGACTTACCATTCCATTTAAAGGGTATCTGTGACGTTGTACTATTTGCTGATGATACCTCTCTTATCTTTAAAGTAGACAGGAATAGACAAAATTTTGACGACGTAAACAGTGCACTATCAATGGTTACAGATTGGTTTACCACAAATAACCTAGTTCTCAATGCCAAGAAAACGAAATGTGTATAGTTCGCCTTACCGAATGTTAGAAATCTAGGACCCAACATCGTCTTAGATAAAGAGGTACTTGAAACTGTAGACTCGGCAGTATTTCTGGGCATAACAGTTGATACAAAGCTTCAGTGGGGATCACATATATCATGCCTAGCGGGAAAGCTCAGTTCGGCCGCCTATGCCGTCAGGAAAGTAAGACAATACACTGACGTTGATACAGCTCGGCTAGTCTATTTCAGTTATTTTCATAGCGCCATGTCCTACGGCATTCTGCTGTGGGGCAAAGCCGCTGATATTCAATAGTACATTGTTCACCGCCCAAGTAGCACATTAGCGATGAATTAGGTCATAAACTAGCTACACTACAGTCTACAGCTTTTATGAAGATGTAGTAAAGGATAGGACTAGTCGTTAGACTGTATTAATGAATGATTATACACTATTAAGCAGCATAGCTGACTAATGACTTTATAATGGAAAAAAAGTATACCAAAAGCATTTAAGTAGAATTTTAAAATTATCTAGTACCGCTTTTGGCTGCATGTGATACTACTAGCTGTTTTAGAAGTCCAAAGCTGGTTAACGACTGGTTAATACGAAAAATTCACCTCTCTTGTAATGGTACGGGCTGCATTAAAGTATCGAATAATGCCACTGGCTTTTAATTGATGTACACTAATTCTATTCTAATTCTACTTCAACGAGCTTGTTAATGGCTAATTAAAAGTGAACATGAATCTCTACAAATGCCGTTACATTTATAAGAGAATATCTAAACACCCTGAGTTGTAAATTGGAGTAGGCGTACTCCATCCTAATGCCAATGCGTAAAGTGTAGCTGACAGCTATTCTACAGCTTTCGGCGCTATTTAAGAGTAAATCTAGATTATTGGTGTTTAAATTACGTCAGATTTCATTTGTTTTTGCATAACGTCGACACAACCTCAAGAGTTACTACGTTTGTTTTAATACACCTTAAATAAAAAATTAACAACTTAAAACCATGGAATAAAAGAAAAAGAACTGGTGGAATAAGAAGAAAACTGAAAAAGAATACGCTAAGGCTGATGCAGTTGACCCTTACAAGCCAGTGTCGTTTACGCATAGTGAGGGTTCCGCACAAATAGATTTTGGTCAAAATATTTATGCATATAGTAATCCGGATTTTCATGAACCAAGCTGCAGTAAAGATAAAGCGTCGTTGGAGAACAAACAGAGTTACATACATTTAATAGATTCCGACAGAGACGAATTAGAATTAAGTGCAGATGAATACAAGGATGAATGCTTAGTTATTAAAAATATAGAATTTAAAAATAGCATTAAAAAATGGGCCATAAAATAAAATATTGCACAAGATGCATTGAAGGAATTGGCAGAAATTGTGAATAACAGACATAAAAACTACTTGTATTTCATACCCCTTTTACATACTTTGTCAGTAATTAATTATGGAAATAGATTTTTTGAAATACTATTATTTCAAGTAAAGTGTAGGTATGTTTTTCTGCTGAGCAAAGATACAATCTTAATAAGGATAATAAGAAAAAAAATGTTTTTTAAATTTGTACGATTTTAAATTAATAAGAAATATTGAATGTCATCATCATTAGTAATAATCTGAAATACGCTACTTCCTTCAGGTATCACATCACTGTCTTGCACAACATCTTGATGAGATTTCTGAAATCACATTAAATTGATTAGAAACTATACATGGTACCTACTGAAAAACTTTTCATATAAAACTAAAAGTAAGTAGGTAACTAATAGATGAACAGTCGCCAGCACATCAAGCTACTACAATCTGTCAATTTTTTAGTAGATTTAAAACTGTAAGGGTATTTCGAAAGCCAAACATTGTACACAATGAAATGGTTTTCTGTAGAGATTTCTTTATCCCTGAAAAGCTATAGTATGCTCTCTCTTTATACCAGTACACAGTATGAAAGATAATTAAAATCCTTTCTCCAGCCAGCATAATGCTATTAGCTGGTAGGTACATAAGACTTGGTAAGACCACTGTACAGTAAATAACTTTTCAAAATAATGTATGGAGAGTTTGTGCTAGATAACAAATGAACGCCATTTTAACATTATACAAACAATTTGTTATATATCCAAACGTTTTTTTATGGATTTCAAGGATATTTGATAACTTTTAATTCAAACAATATATTTTCTACTTATTTCCTAATAGAATACAATAAGTTAGAAAGCAATAATGTGAATGATAAATCTATTAAGTATTCGTACACCATTTATCTTGTGAAAAGTTTTCGTTAAAAGATGTTATTCTGATGGCGCATGAAATATTTGATGTAATTACCTATACACATTTTTGCATACAAAGGACACTCAAAACCCACGTGAAAACTATTAAAAATATCTTACCTTAAATATCAGGCCTTGTACAACTGGTTCAATAAATATACTGCCGTTAACCAGCCACTGTAATGCTCAAGGCTGGTTAATTTGTGTCCCAAATTAGAATTACAAGGGGTGCGTAGCTAACTACACAGCCTTTATGTAGGAAACTAAAACAGCCTTGAGTAGACACAAATTCTATAATCAAGTCACTGTGCGGCTGTCATGTGCTACTTGGGCGAGAGGAGAAAGTGACCGATTACCGTCGAGGGTGTCGTTTGAAGCCCGAGCCGTAGGCGAGGGCATTAAAACACCCGAGATCGGGAATCGCACTTTCTCTCGAGTGATACATAGTGCTATACACGATTAATTTTACATCGTTCTGGAGCCGAAACACAGTAACTCCAGACGTTTAATAGTTACTATTGGCATTGTTATAATTTTTTTAAGACATCTAATATAGAAGTTAGAAATTTATCACTTTTATTCTGTCATTCGAGTTAAATCTTAGTAGCCCTTCCACTATTTCATTCTTAACGCAACATTGTATGTGTGGTGGGTCAACGGACGTTGCTGCAAGTACCTAGGTATTTTATTTCAGGTAGGTACGATTTAGGTTGGTGTAAGTTCATTTACCTCCGTTATCTCTCGTTTGTATTGGAACCTAATTGGACGCACGGCACGGTGTTTACCACTATCACATCTCCTCATACACGAGAGAAATTAATTGAAATTTCATTCACTACTCTCGCATCACGAAATCACTAGTAATCGTACGGTCTATTACCTCAACTAGACATGACGAGTACGCTTGTGAGTTGTATTTAAGGCCTTGAATCGAGTGTCGAGCTAATAGGTACTTAAAAAGCATACAGCTACCTACCATAATAAAATTATGATGAATAAAAATAATACTGCCTAAACCTAAACGAAGTATTACAATGTAACTTGCAGCTGCGGGACGACGGCTTCTACAAAGGCAGGCAATTCAAGCAGAAAAATGAATCGTTTTGTCTGTCAAATAGAGTTCATTATAAGTTGGTGGTGTCCTTTTCTATGAAAATATTGGACCGAATTAAGACCTTATTTTTATAAAGTTAACCGCTGAAAATTGAATGTGCATCAATTCTGTGGCTTCTCAGAATAATTTTAGTAAACTGCGTACCTACTTTACCTTGTACCTAGTTTGGTGAAATTTCGATTTGTTACCGTTTACGGTTAAGGAATAAAGTCTGTATTCGCTGTTCGTATTTTTATTTGTGTACCTATTTATCTTTTGCGTATGTGTTTTTAATTATGTTTAAAGAAGTCGGCGCGTAAGAAGTTAGCGGCGATCGGCAACCTGTGTGACGAACTAGGTTCATACGCATAGATAAAATAGACATAGTACTAGTACTACGACCATATGTTTAGAGTATAAATAAGTTTAAATCCGCTTAAATAGTGGCGGTACGTCCAAAACATCCAAAATGTTTAAAAAAAAGGAATTTCATGTATCTCACTGGTTAGGCAATTGAGAGGCGGGTTTTCTAGTTCAAAACTAGCTTGAAGAAGTTTTGAAAATGATTAGGCAGGAATAACGTTTATGGTACTTTTATGTTGGTCGCGGTCGCGGCATCGTTTGTGTTTGAGACGGAGAATGTGTTCGTCGGCACGCGTCTCGCGGTTGTTTTTAGCGCCACTAGCGGATGAACTAATAAGATACCTACATACCCACGAGTGTAATTTAATTCGTTATTCAAGCCATAGGTACTTCTCTGTTTTGCTTTGTATTGAAGGTTCGCTATACGTCGCGGTCATCAGTACCTACTTGCACGTTGTTGCTGTAGATGTAATAAATCGTTTGATTCCGCATTCATAACCATTGTTTGATTTCAATTGCGTTTATCTACTTAACAGTTAAATAACTCTAATTTTTCCTTCTTACTTTCTACGGGCTTAGGACCGTCGCGTCAGTAATAATTAAGTACGAGTACATGTTTCGTATCTAAGTAGGTAAATACTTACTTACTTGTAGGTACTCTTTTATTCACTTCACTTTTCACAATATTAAAAGCGTCCACTGTCGCACTTCTTAAGTCATCTCGAGTACGCTTTTTATCTCGAACCACACATAAAAATCCAGTGGTGTTAAGTCAGGGCTCCATGCGCCAAACCAAAAGGCCACCACGACCTATCTACTGCTCACCAAACACACTGTTTAAATACGCACGCACTGAACTGATAGAACAGACCGCGTTAATGTGCCAGAGAGATACATAATATTGGCTAACATTGAATCGCCTGGCCGCCGTTATGGTACTACGACGTGGCCGCGTTCGAAGTATTCCTGATGTCTTCCTCCAATTCCGCCGAGTATGGTAGTCAACCGCGGCCCTGCGCGTGTGTGGGCGCTCGAAACTGTCCACGATCGAGGAGGCGCTGGGTTACAGCCAGGATGGTGGAGGTGAAGGGAACTTGAGGGTCAGTGATTCCACGTGCGCGCAGTGAGTTCAGGTGTTCCGGCTGAGCATACAAACGTCTGGCCTCTTCTAAGTTATGGTTCGCCATCATCATCATCTTCCTGCCCTTATCCCAAATAAAAATCTACCATAGCCCAAAACTCAAATTTTTGGCGCGTAATTGGGTTGCGCGTGCGTGACCTAATACTACGAAACGCGAGACAATACTAGAGAAAGGAATAAGAAATTAGGAATGGCGCGTGGCGGGGGGGGGGTCGGCTAAACTGTAAGGGGCCGGGGGCGTGGCTTACGGATCATGCTGTGTGATCGATGAATGAATTTTTCAATGGGTGTGTACCGTTCGCAAGTGTTGCACTTCGTCGATACGTTTTACACACATATGCATTGATCGCAAGGAAGCGTTACTACGAGTTCTCACTATTACACAAAAAAAACAATAAATTTGATTTTTCGTGATTTTGTTTTATTGTTACTTATTGAAAATAATAGTGCCAATCGTTTCGAGTTCGATGATCGAGTACATAGCTTTCGGTTCCAGAACGACCTAAAATTGACCGTGTATACTACACCTACGAGGAAAATAAAAAAATTTAAAAAATCTTCATCATCACTATCACTACTTATCATTTTGATAGTTTTATTTTACTTTCTACGAAAACTGAATCCTCAAACAACACACAAATTGAAAATGGCGCCAGCGGCGTCTACAATTTTCACATGTTCTTTTTTCAAATTGTTTATCCTGCCGCCGCAGGGTCGCACTGCCAGCCCGACACACTGACCTCTATTAAATTAATAGAGGTCAGTGGCCCGACACCATCCAACACACAGCTAGTGGCCAGTGTCATTTTGCGAACTTGGAGATAAAAACTCACTGTAAAAACTTTTTGGCTTTTGATATTTAGGTTACCGGCGCATAGTCTTATCCAAAATTAAAAAAGAAAAACCACGTAAGAAATGGATTTTCATACACTTTTCTCTCCCGCTCAGATGCGTTTTCTCCCCGCATATTTGTTCGATATACAATGACGTACTTTCTACCGTAAATTTGATAAAGTATCAAGGTACTTTCCAAGCAGGTGTAGTATAAAATATATTTTTTCTTCAAAAACGAGATGTACGAGCAATTTACCAGCTAGGTGCTAGAGTTACTCTGAGAGATTTTTTTAAAGAGATTGGTATTCTCACGGTGGCCTCTCAATTCATCTTCGCCAACATCGTATATGTATATTAGGCAAAATATACACTTTATACACAAAAAAACAGTGATAATCATAATATTAACACTAGAAACAAGGAGAAACTACGTGCTCCCTTTCACCGGCTTCATAAGGTCCATAACTCATTTGTTGGGCTTGGTATAAACTTTCATAACAAGCTTCCCTCTTCTTTGTTAGAATTGCCTTTTAATGCGTTTAAAGCTAAAGTAAATTCCAACCTTTGTTCAAAGGCATACTATTCAATCAACGATTACTTAAACGATAAAAATAGGCATTAAGTCCGCCTTTGTACCTTTTGTGCGAAAAGTTATAAATAAATAAATAAATAAATAGTTGGTCGCTGTGATTAACTCAAGACAGTGGTGCCGATTCTGTTGTACACCGAACTAAACTAACTAAACTATCACTAAAATTCCTTACTTTTGGCTATGAGAATCTTAACGCTATTCTGCAAAATAAAATCTCTAAATTTCAAAAAAAGCTCGGAACATCTAAAATCCAACGTGTTGGTAAAAAAAATTTTTTTTTTTTCATATTTTCCATACAAAAGTGAAAAATTCCATACAAAACATGTCGAGGCTGCATAATAATGCGCGACTCTGGCTCTAAAAAAAAATCACGTGGTACGGCAAACAAGTATCACGTGGAGTCGCAATTGCCAAATTTGATTTTAGATGTGTCAAAATTATTTTTAAAATTAGAGATTTTATTTTGCAGAATAGCGTTAAGATTCTCATAGCCAAAAGTAAGGAATTTTAGTGATAGTTTAGTTAGTTTAGTTCGGTGTACAACAGAATCGGCACCATTGGTGCCGATTCCCTTGTTCACAAACTAAACTAAATTTAAGTTGTGTGCATCTTTTTCTTTCTATTTCATTAAGAAAAGGACAGAAGATAAATATTAGTTTAGTCCTGTCAAATTAGTCAGCACCTGACGTAATTTGATGTATTTTTAGTAGTCAACTTTTTAATCACGTCTAAACTTGTATGGAGTAGTGTCAGGCGCTGATTAATTTGACAGGACTAAACTAAAATTTATCTTCTGTCCTTTTCATAATGAAATAGAAAGAAAAAGATGCACTCAACTTAAATTTAGTTTAGTTTGTGAACAAGGGAATCGGCACCATTGTCCAACTGTTACGAGTTGTTTAGTCTCGATTTAAACCTTATCAGTAAAATAAATACGCGTTCTTAAATTCAGTGTCTTTTTTGTTTTTTTTTACGAAGACATCAAGTCATTATAAACATGGCAAGGTTTCTATGGTGACACACATTGCACTCAAAGAAGTTTGCATACCCAGACTTTAATATAGGCTGCATGCTTAGAGCATTATGGTTTAATGCTCTAAGGCTGCATGCATTAACTCTAACACCTTCTCTCAATGTAGTCCCATAATATCCACAAGCTTGCGAAGCCTAGGTCTGGGCAACGGCTTGGTGAGAAGATCCGCTAATTGAAGCTCGCTTGTTACCTTCTTTAATAGCAGCTCTCCATTAGTCACAAGCTCTCTTACGAAGAAGTGACGTGTACGGATGTGTTTGGTGCGTCGGTGGAACTCTGGATTCTCAGCTAACTTTATTGCTGCTTCGTTATCCACCAGTAACGTAGGAAGACCCTTAAGTTGTACGAGGCTTCCTATGAGTCGAGTCAACCATACACATTCTCTCGCAGCTTCTCTGGCAGCGATCACTTCAGCTTCCGTAGTCGAAATAGCAACACTTTGCTGTCTCTGACTCATCCAGGAGACTGGTCCTCCGGCATACAGGCAAAGTACTCCAGACTCCTTGACACTACACTGACTGCGTATGCAATATCAGGCCTTGTTCCGACCATTACATATGCAAGTGCTCCAACTACTTGCCTGTAGTTTTTCAGAACGTACTCATCGTTCTCGTTTTGTGAGACTATATTCTCCTTGGTTATTGGTGTAGTCACAGGTTTGCAGTCCTGCATTCCAAACCTATTCAAAACTTTCTTAACGTAAGATGTTGTGGAGTAGCTTAACTTTTTCTTGTAAGAGATGTCCATAATATTGTTGTTTATCGATTTTGTTATCGATATAATTTTATGAGGTAAGTAAATAATTGAACATAATCCTGTTTTTTTAATTTAAACTCTCAGGAACTACTGGTTCAAATTGAAAAAATCCTATAGACCATTTATCGAGGAAGGCTATAGGCTATATAACATTACGCTACGACCAACAGGAGCGGAGCAGCAAAAATGTGACGCAAGTGAAGTCGCGCTGGTCAGCTTTGTAAAAAATGTGATTTAGTATGAATGTGGTTTTTCCAAGAGAATCTAAATATTAAATGAAAAATGTATAAATGATGCAATATCCGAAACATTTGTAAAGAGCATTTGAGAACTAAATTCTTGTAAAGCGAGTGTTTATAAAATAAGTAGTATACGAAACGTTGGTTTGAAACTAAACATTAATTTATCAATGGTATTTTCCAAATAAATAATTTACTTTGAAACTACTGCATTTTATTGCTTTCCTAACTTTTTGCTATTCATTGAAGAAAAAAATAGAACTTTTATTTATCGATAGTAGATATCTAAATGATTGGTAACATCTCTATTACACACTGGCCATCTATCAAGGTGATAGCTGAATTTAATACATTTAACTTTTATGGTTGCTATTCAAAGCTAGATGGCGTTACTGAGACATGAGATCACAGTTTTTCTATGACATTTAATTTTGTTCTGATGGCCGCTCTATTGCTATCAATTTAATCTCTTTGATTGCTAGTATAATATTTTAATGTCTTTGATTTAAACATTATCAGTAAAATAAATGCGCGTTCTTAAATTCAGTGTCTTTTTTGTTTTTTTTGACGAAGACATCAAGTCATTATAAACATTTGTCAAGGTTTCTATGGTGACACACATTGCACTCAAAGAAGTTTGCATACCCAGACTTTAATATAGGCTGCATGCACTGACCTCTTAATAGAGGTCAGTGGCTGCATGCATTAACTCTAACACCAACGTCCTACGATTGCTGAACGTACTGAGCAAAATATATGTACAGCAAGATAGGTACTCAAGACGACATTGAAAAGTGGTTTTCGGAAGTTGAAGATGATTTGAAAGAT
The DNA here is from genome assembly GCA_937001585.2 of Brachylomia viminalis. Taxonomy (NCBI): domain Eukaryota; kingdom Metazoa; phylum Arthropoda; class Insecta; order Lepidoptera; family Noctuidae; genus Brachylomia; species Brachylomia viminalis. The sequence continues at coordinate 14,980,176 of OW443308.2, read as the reverse complement.
ACAGGGTTGACTGATATACTGAAAAACCCTAAAAGGATTTTTAATACAGACTTTTTGAATAAATAATTCATAGAGAATAACATACTTACTTATATTTTTTTAAGTTCTTCAATGTTGATCTCATAGTTAATTTTCAAGAATTACAAGTAACATAATTATTTACAAAAAGCTGATTGAAAATAAAAGTTTCCTTAAAGTAACTTTTGAAACTTTTTATGGTTATTATAAGCGCCAAGAAGGACCGAATACAATTTTCAGCGAGCTTATACGGTTTATCATTTAGCCGCTGCGATATTTTTTTGGGTTTCCAAAAAACCGCGATTACTTGGAAATTATAAATATTTTCATCTCATTCTGTCACATTACGCACAAATAAAGAGCTACACGTGTATGTTTATTCTACAGGCGCACATGCAATGGTTTTAGAGGTACAGGATTCTGAGAAACGTTACTCCAGCAGGAAATGCAATATCTCGAAAACCTGAATTCGCACAAATTATATTTTCAGTGCACTTTTTTGCACAAATATAAGCTCTCTGGCCATGCACAATATTTCTCTCTCCGATCATTCATTTAGAATTTTCCTGCTGGAAAAACGTTACTCTAGCAGGAATCGTCTTTTCCGTTTTTTTTCAAAACGACAAAGCGCACAAATTTTTAATGTGGTGCACATACACAGCAGATTATGCACTAATTATAAGTTTCACTCATTATCACTCTAGGAACCACTTTCCTGCTAGGGTAACGTACACACTTCTTGGACAGTACAAAATGCCTTTGAACCAAATGGTCCTGGGTTCGAATCCCGGTAGGGGCAAATGTTTGTATGATGAATATGGACATTTGTACCCGAGTCATGGATGTATATTTATAATATGTATGTATTTACGAAAAAAATAAATGTATTTAAGTAGTGTATCAACCATCTGGTATCCATAACACAAGCCTATAATAGTGCTTAACTTGGAACTAGATGGTGCTGTGTGCAATGTCAGAAGATATTTAGATATTTAATAATATATAAACCTAATATATACGCAATACGCAACTATGACGAAGTGGAAAGATTGTGTTATTTCACACTTGTTTAAAAAAATGCAGCAGTTTGGCAGTCCATAAAGTCAGGCGGAAGTGAATTCCACAACGGCACCGCATGCACAGTGAAGTAGTAGAACTAAGTAGAACCGTAGAAGTCGGTGGAATGGAGAGGGGACCTAAGGAGGTTTCTAAGATGTGACCTGCTAGGCGCATCTGAAGGTCGGGCGTAGGAAAAACGCTCCCTCAGATAGGATGGCGTTTTAGGATTGTGAAAGAGGTTAAATAGCACAATATCCGAGAGTTCATGTAAAGGCGAATGGGGAGCCACTTGAGTATCTTGCTAAAGTTGGAAACGTAGTAATACTTGTAAAACAAAACGAAATTTCTTACACTTATCTGTGGAATGGTATGATATTATTTATTCGAGTATAATCTGCACGAAAGAAAATAACATCGCCTGTTTGTATCAATTGTGACTTAGGAAGTGATCAGACCCTAGATCATATAATTTTTGAATGCCCTGCATATGATTTACAAAGAATTCCTCTATTTGATAAATTACTGGAAATATATAAAACGCCAGCAAGCATCCCGCGCGACACTCAAGGTTTGCTGGAAAATTACAGTACATACACAGCACTGTGTACATTTATTGCAATTTGACCGTTCGGGCGACTTAATAGAAGGATATGACACACACAACACAACATGATTATGACGAATACACGGATATGACACCTTAATATTATGCTTTTGACTAATACCGTTGTTTAAATCGGGTAGTACATCAGACCCTACTAATTATAGACCTATATCAGTGCTACCTGATACCTACCTTTAGTAAAATTTTTGAAAAGCTTATTCTAAATCAAATGCAAAGATTTTTTAACGTACATAAATTACTACATATCAAACAGTTCGTTTTTACAAGGGGTTGTTAACTACCGATGCCGGAGTTGAACTTTTAGGGCATGTGTATAATGCATGGGAGGACAAATGCGATGCGTTGGGCATCTTTTGCGATTTGTCCAAGGCATTCGATTGTGTTCTTCATGAAACATTAATCAGGAAACTGCACCACTACGGAATCCGTAGCACCTCTCTGGATCTTCTTACTTCTTACTTAAGTGATAGGATTCAGAGAGTTGATGTTAACGGAAAAAGATCACCCGGATCGGCAGTAAGAATGGGGGTCCCTCAAGGCTCAATTCTTGGCCCATTTTTATTTCTTATTTATATAAATGACTTGCCTTACCTCATAAAGGATAAACATGATATAGTGTTGTTTGCAGACGACACTTCACTTTTATTTAAACTCAAACGTCAGCAGCTGGTTACTGACAATGTAAATAGCGCCCTCGCAAAAGTAGTTAGCTGGTTTAACGTTAATAACCTTCTTCTTAACGAGAAAAAAACGAAATGTATTAAGTTTACGTTACCACATGTTAGACAGGTAGAAACAAGTGTTCTCATAAAGGGGGAAGAGTTGAAACCCGAAAATACAACAGTATTCTTAGGCATAACTTTAGACGCCAAGCTTTGGCCTAAAATAAATTTAAAACAAGATATAAACTACTAAGGACGAGGCTGTGGCCTTATTTACTTTTGGACAAGAAGGATGAAACTGAAGACGAGGCTTCGGCCTTACTTACTTTTGAACAAGAAGGATAAAACTGAAGACGAGGCTTTGGCCTTACTTTTAATCAAGAAGGACAATAAGCATTGAAGATGAGACGGTATGGTTCAAGACCTTAGCCTACCCAAGTAGGCCGAAGAGAGAAAAAAAAAAGAAAGTATACTCTGCACGTTTATGATTTAAAAAAAACTCTTCCTATTTTTTCTCCTTTCTTCACACAGCATCAGAGAGCTCCCATTTTTTTGGCGTTATGATAAAACTGGTAGCATTTTTATTTAAAATAAATAAAACACGTGTGATCATCTGGGATGTACCGTGAATAAGGCGCTTTAGCGGCGGGCGGCGGTCCGCCCCCGGGCTCCCAGTCCTAGGGGGCCCCCAAATATGGAGAAATAGTTTTTGATCGAGACCCAAACAAGGCATAAATGTTCAGAAGTAAAAGACATTCTGTAGTTTGAGACTACCCTAAGTTTGCTTCATATAAACGTACTGTATCTACTAACATTTTTGAGCTCACTTCGCTCGCCCTTGCTTGCTTCTCAACGTTATCTGCATAAGTCTACGATGTAATTCCAATTTAGTCAAAAGTCTTACCTATCCGGGACAGGGTGTTAAAATATTGGCATCCTACATTCTCTCACTTTTCTGTGTTGTCCGAGTTAGTATAAATGTTGAAAATAAAAATTTTACCTATCCGAGACCGGGAATGCAAAAAATTTCAAGCTCGCTACCAGTTTTTTTCTGTTACTTGTTACGTTATCCTATATTTTCTTAATTCTGCATGATAGCCGCATTTAGTTTTGCCGTCCCGGGCCCCCAACAGGCTTAGTCCGCCACCGACTGGCACCAGGAAAAGCCATTGGGTCACAATATGAGCTTCGTGGTCTAAGGCTTCCAACTTCCCGACACACATTTGTCCGGTATTGGGTCCCGTTCAAAATAAAGTTGGCAGCACTGACTATACATTCCGTAGACAGAGAATGCTATTTTAGCATTCTCTGTCTACGATACATTCCAATGAACGTTAGCAACCAGGCCATTAAAAATAAACAGAAATAAAAAAACCAATGAACGTTGTAATTTATTGTATGTACTTACTAATTCCATAGGTTGTGTATCACGGTCATTGAGCTAGGAAAAACCATTGAGCTATACTATTATAAGTCAATGGGAAAAACCAATGACTTATAATTATAATAGTAGCTCAATGGGAAAAACTGTAATTATTGTTCTGAGGGGAAAAACGAAAAACACACAGACCAATTATTAGCTTGACGGATCACTCTAGGAGTAATAGTGTTCTGTGGTGGTATCACTTCATTCACTGGTTTGGATTCGATTGTGAATGTCAACAAAAATAAGAAATATTGTCTTGTTTTGGTTATTTTTATTAAAATTATTCATTTAAAAACTGATGTCTTTAATGAAAAAGACTAGGAATGATGCAATTAAAGCTGCGGTCACTTCCTACTTAGAACGGCGGAATTATCCTGTAAGTGTTACATTTGCCTGAATGGAAATAATTGGTTACTGGAACAGTAGTTAAAGCATATTTATTTCGGTATTTCAGGACATAGACGTGTTTAGCAATAATAATAATTTAAGCAGAAGTGCTGAACAAATGGCTGTGGCAACGATAGTTCAATGTGAAGCAAGTCGCGCCAATTCAATCTTATTTTCTTGCATCAACAATGACTCCGGTCAATACGACTTACAGTACACAAGGTAATATCGTTGTTCTAAACATTGCTAAGTTATTAAGTAAGATGTCCGAGCAGAGCATATCTTTAATGTTTCAATAGCTAACCTAAGATTACCCTCTGACGAACACAAGGCAAATCTAATATTACATTGCTTGTATATTTATTCTTTGGATAAACCAAATTATTTAAGTTAAGTGTTACTTAACCAGTTAATTTTCAGGTTGGTTAACTTCATCAAAGAGACCAAGCAAGAAAAAGTGAAAAATGAACTTCTTGGTTTGCTATGCCCGCTACTCTGTCATTTATATTTAGAAATGTTGCGCGGTGGTCATGGAGGCCCTGCGCAAATGTTCCTTAAGAGACATTCAGCTACATTACCTCAAAAGGATTTGTCATATCATCAACCCATTGATGGTAATCTACCGTCAGCATTGTACAGACCAAATAGCTTAGAGCAGCTATTTAATTCCTTACAAAATGGTACAATTGACAATGAAACTCCTGAAAAAGATTACATGAATCAGATACTGGATGACATTGGCTCCATTTATACTTTACAGGAGGTTGAAACTAGACCATCTATTGCTGCATTCAGGTACTTAACTATACTTAGTTTTCTTACACTTTCCTACTAATTATATTGGATCTCCCTGCTTTGTTCTCATAGAATGTGAGTACTTACTAAATAAGTACATTTTCCGTACAATATTTTTTCTGTTTTTTTTTTGTTGTATTTTCATGAAAAAGTATTTTTTAGTTAGTTACAGCAACATCTGACAGCAAAGACTTGTTTGAGTTTTCTTGTGTATCTGTGTATCTTTAGTGGTATTCTATGTGCCTCAAAGTATTTTAAATGCTGTGGGTGACAGAGTGTGTATGGTCTGTCCCAAAAGTGTATGATGAAAGTGTAAACAAACCCTGTTTGGAGTAAATTCTTACACAAATCACTCACTAAAGGGAATAAGTAACACATTCATCTGTATTTCGACAGTTTCAAATTTATATCTCACGACATACATAAAATTAACTTATTATTATCTCCTTTAATCAATAAATATACATAGACTTAAATGACATTATTAAATATTTGTAAAAATATCAAAACATTAATAAATACAAAAAATAGTAGCCCACCAGTATCGAGAATGGGGTACAAGCTACCAGCGGTCAGGGCTCCAGAGAATGGAACCTCCTAAAAATACGAGCCCTGTCCAGAGGTAGCTCTGGACAGGGCTAGCTTTCTGTATCAAGCCCACTCAAGCCCTTGATCCAGCTGCCTAACGAGAGCCTCCACAGGTGTTGGTTGATGCTCTTTGCTATTAATTAAGCCATTTTCTGTCACTACTATCGACACAATGATGGCTGAGTCCACATCCCACATGTCGACAACCTCGCGAGCCAGGTCAAGATACGTGATTTGCTTATTATTATTACTTTTCCCAACAATCAATGTTTGTTTGAGTAATATTATTATATTGTCATTTCAAAAGTCATCCACGAAAATTCAGGTCCTACAATTAACCTCAATTGTCAAATGAAATCAATCTTTATGATTCAAAATTAGAATTTCGGGTCCAAGTATTCAAACAAACATTGAATTGGTAAGTGGCACTGCAAATTGGCATCTTCATTGATAGGTACGTTTTCTGATCCATTTGTTTACGTTTTCGCCAGAAACTTTTGGAACAGACCATAGCCCGCCAACCCGCCGCCGTATGCCAGCATGGTGTCCTAAGGCCTGAACCCTTCTCATTCCGAGAAATCTGCCGCCTTTACGATAAGTGCAATAACCAGGTTTTAGCAACTTTCGAGAATAACGCGGTAAAATATTTAATTTTTGGTTTGTTCACTTATATCTCCATCATTAAACATGCTATCAACATGACACTTTCACTGGATTATGAATACAAATAAATAAATAATTATTTGGTAGCTAATGTTTTAAATATATAGGGTTATTGGTAGGTAATACGTCGGCAATCCATTAAGAGGTGGTAGGGGAGGTCATTTGCAGTCAAATGACCCTTTAAATGCAAAAGTCAACCTTTTCCGAGTAATTTGGTATTTTATATTTTTTTGGCGGTAGGTAGGTGGTACAATAAATAGTTTGAAAATTTATAATAAAAAAAAAAACAAATCATGTTTTTTTTATTAATAATATTTGCTTTTACTACAATACTTAATAATCAATCATAAAATGACAAATTATCTTTAATTTTTTTAAATGAGAGCACACAATTTTGAGCATGTTATCTAACTGGAAGTGGTTGAATTCTGCAAAAAAATATGGATATACTTTATCGACAGAACATTCCAAGAATATGTAAAACTTTTCAGCTATCCAACGAGATACAATAAGACACAAAATACCTTAAAAAAAAACTGTATAAGGTTGACATTTGCTTAGAGGTCTTAAGGGGACATTTACTTGCATATGACCTCCTCTACATCCCACCATTAAACAAATAGCCATAACCAACCATAGGTATACATACATATGGTTTTAACCATAACTGCAATAAGCATTTAGCTTATTGCAGTATTTAGTAGGTTTAAAGATATTTATTCTCAAAAAAAGACAAAGTCACATACATGAGAACAATTTATACTAGATGTAAAGTTCGTCACAGACGTCACGGTAACAATATGATACACCCATCCAATGCACTCATCTTTTAGGAAGGCTGTTATTTGTGATTACACATATTCAGCTAATTAAGTTTTGAATGCATTGAATGAGTGTAACTTCCTTATACATGAGGGTATTTGGTTGTATAATTGTGCTCCCTCAAAAGTTAACACCTTTTTGCCAAACTTGGTTCTCATCTTCGGTAAAATTCGGCGACTGCTACGTTGAGTTACTTACTTGTTTTACTTTAGTAAACGATAAATTAGTCTGTATACTTTTGTTGAGTGCCTTACGAATAGAAATACATGTATTGTAGATACCTATATAACTGTCTAACTAACGTTCATTATTTTGGTTTCTTCATAAATTTTGAATGTTGATGTTAAATATCATTAAAATCATTTTTATTATTTTGTGCAACTTAGAGACTTGCTAGCAATGATTTCAAAAGGAAGGATACGCCCATCAGAACATTTTACATAAACCTTCTTCATACAAGAAAAAACTAACGCCATCTATGTAACTCATACGAACTACGTGAGTTCCGCGTTGCATAGGCCGACGACGTAACCTTGTACACACGGCTACATTTATTTATTTCTATACAATGCGAATCTGGAAATTGTAGCTTGATTAAATAGCCGTGATTTTTTAATCACATTTTATCGGAAACAATTTAAGGCGAAAGCGTCAGAGTAGCCCGCGAAATTCAATTTTCTTACGTTTTTTGCAATTTGCAGGTCAGTAACAGGTTGTATGTTGATCTAAATATGATTCGCGACTGTAACAAATATGACTACCTTAGTGCTTCCCCCTTAAATTCCATTGGGACATAGCGAGCGCTTGCGAATTACATACCTAGAAAATACACTGGAAACGATGTGCTTTTTGGGATGATATTTTATAGTTCACAAAGAAAACGTGAGTAAAACAAATTGATCTCAATCAGCTTTATTTGAATTGTAAACAATTTAATAAGGTGTCCCTTTGTTTCGCAGACAGAAATTTCATAGAATTTCGTTTCGCAACAAATGTTTCATACATAGACATATATAGTAAGGACCAGGCTAACCGCGCGGCGAAATGGCACCAACGCGCTGGCCCTAAAATATCAGTTTAGGGCCAGCGCGACTCAGTCGAACGCGGTCCGCGCGCGGATGCGTAGTACTGTCATTAAAATGCCTAGTTGCGTGGTAAAAGGCTGCAAAAATTATGACACAAAAGTTAAAAAGGAACATGGGATATCGTATCATCGGTAAGTAATCTTACATTATTTTTGTTGCAATTAAATTATCAAATAAACATATTTTTAAAGTGATAATTTTACCACCGAAATCCACAATGGCGGCCATGTACGGACGTCATTTTTTATTTGTGTTTTATTTTTGTCTTAGGTACTTAGTGTAAGTAATTTTGAATTTTTTTTGGTAAGTACCTAATATGTTTTATATTCAACATAAGAGTGAAACAAAAAGAGTACAAAAATTTAAGAGGAAGTCTAGAAATGATATGAAAATCGAATTCATAAAATATTTTGAAATGCTGTTTTCATTTATTCACGCAAACTGAGCGAAGCTACTACCGTCATTGACGACCGTAGTAGCTTCGCTCAGTTTGCGACATTTTTACCGGAAGCTTGCTTCGGGTAAAAATGGATAGGAGGAGATTTAAAAAAATATAAATATGCGATGGCAAATTACGATTCAAATAATTTTTAAATTACAGATTTCCAAATGATTCAACGCGTAAACGCGGGCTACTCTGACGCTTTCGCCTTAAATTGTTTCCGATAAAATGTGATTAAAAAATCACGGCTACATAATCAAGCTACAATTTCCAGATTCGCATTGTATAGAAATAAATAAATGTAGCCGTGTGTACAATGTTACGTCGTCGGCCTATGCATCACGGAACTCACGTAGTTCGTATGAGTTATCATAGATGGCGTTAGTTTTTTCTTGTATGAAGAAGGTTTATGTAAAATGTTGTGATGGGCGTATCCTTCCTTTTGAAATCATTGGTTTCATATAATATTTAGTCCTTATATTTTTATTTCGAATGATATTGTATCAACGACTATTTATTACTATTTTTTACTGCCCTTTAAATAAAACAATTTTTTAAAATTTTTGTCTTTCAGTTCCCTTCCCCGTGTTTTCCGTGATAGACTCGTGATGCATTCTGACATTTATATATTTCTTAATGACTGTTTCACTCTTAATGTCTCTCTCTGAATGTTTCACTCTTATGTTGAATATAAAACATATTAGGTACTTACCAAAAAAAATTCAAAATTAATTACACTAAGTTCATAAGACAAAAATAAAACACAAATAAAAAATGACGTCCGTACAAGGTTAGGTACTTCACGCGCTGCCGACAGCGCGCGACATGGCCGCCATTGTGGATTTCGGTGGTAAAATTATCACTTTAAAAATATGTTTATTTGATAATTTAATTGCAACAAAAATAATGTAAGATTACTTACCGATGATACGATATCCCATGTTCCTTTTTAACTTTTGTGTCATAATTTTTGCAGCCTTTTACCACGCAACTAGGCAGTTTAATGACAGTACTACGCATCCGCGCGCGGACCGCGTTCGACTGAGTCGCGCTGGCCCTAAACTGATATTTTAGGGCCAGCGCGTTGGTGCCATTTCGCCGCGCGGTTAGCCTGGTCCTTACTATATTATGTCTATGCTTGCTAGCTTCGTCTTGGTCGCACTGCCCCAGATTTCAACCAGATATAGTAGGTGTGGTTTTGCTAACGCGTTATAGATGGTGTGTGAGTCACACCATCTATAACGTTATATAATTTTATTATTTGCTAAGATGTTTACCAAATTCCACATCTTCTTAGGTTTGTTAATTCAGTCGTTAAACTTTTTATAGTAGAAAATATTCTTTGTATCTTGCATGTGTTTGGCAACATGTTTTCTTTTTGCTATAAATTCTGCTTCCAGAGTGGTGTTATTTGGATTATTCTTTAGTTCTATACAATGCGTTTCTTTGGTTGATATCATGAATGATGTTTCTATTTATCCAGTCGTTTCGGGGTAGGTTCAGAATTTTGATCTTTGTTGTTTTACTTTTGTCAATTATTGATTTTATTTTGTTTTCTAGTAGTGCGTAATCATCATCTAATTCTTCAAGCTTTGTTGTTTCTAGCAAATCATGTAGTTTCATAAAATCAATTCGCTTCGTATTGGGTCCGTATTTTTCGAGAGAATTTAGGTTTTTTTAGTTCAACATAATATATTTGTTTGTGATCTGACATTGAAGAGTCAACTATTGCCATGTGAAAGTGATCGTCTTTCATGTTAGAGCTGACGTGGTCCAAGATAGATTTTCTAGTATTCGATTCTCTTGTACAATATTTCTTAGTGATTCAAGAGTTCATTATATTTAGTCTTTGTTTAAAAGATCAATGTTAAAATCTCAGAACACTATTGCCCTCTTTCTTTGTTGTAGTTGAGACTCCTAAACCTCAAGAAAATCTATGAAGTTTGTATCGCCGGGGTTGTATACGACTCCTACTTTAGTTGTTTCCTCTTTGTGTACTTGGACTCTGATAAGCTATGTTTAAGGTCATTGTAGAGACATACGCTGAAACTCCACCTCCTCTTGAATCGGTTCTGTAGTTGTACTCGTAGTAGTGTGAGTAGTTATTTATGTAGCGATTGTAGAATGCGTTTAAGTTCTTCAAATTTTCCTTTTTTGCGTTACTCCTAGCATTAAGGTAGAAAAATCTGAGTCGTGATTTGATGGTTTCTATATTTTGGTAATTGTTGATTACTTGGTAGGTATTGCTAGCGATTGTCGTAGGTATGATTTCGTTTATTGTTCGAAGTTTTTTGCAGGGGTTTTTATTATTGTAGGTGTGCCGCTAATATATTTTATGGTCAGTCCATTCTCTCTATCATTTTGGCGACGTATTAGTTCTTCTTTTAGATTTTTTAAATATGTTTGCTGTGCTGGGGTTTGGTCTGAAAATATTTTAATGTCTTCTGGCAACTTCTCTTTATTGCGTAAGAGATCTTTGATTCTGCGGCTTTTTCCCAATGAGTATTTGCCTATTCTAAAGATTTTAATCGGTTTCGGGAGGTCTTGGCTCACTAATAGAGTAATTTTATAAATATTGGCGCCATCTTGGGATACTTGTTCTTCCGCGCTAGCAGCAGACTGTTCGGGCAGGCCCACAACAATAATATATATTTCTCTGCTATTTCGATTTGCTACCTCCTTAATTATCTGTTCGTTCAGATATAGCTGATTTTGAAAGTTTGTAGTCAAAGATTCAGAGGTGGGTTTAAACGAGTTAAGTTCTGACTCAAATGATTTAATTTTATGTTTTCCTAACGATAATTGTTTCTCCAATTGTGATACAGTTGTTTTTAATGGTTTATGTTCAGTTATCATGCCAGATGTCGATGATTTAATTTCATTAATCTGCGCTGTATTTCCGCGAATAGTGTTTGCAGTTTGTTCGTTGCATGTCTTCAATTATTCAGTAATCTCAGCTTTAACATCTGCTATACTTTCCTGCATTTTAATCATAATCTGCTCATTAGATCCAACGTATTTTTCTAGCAACGAGCCGATACGGGACAATTCCGAACGCATTTCTTTAATTTCGGTGGTGCACTCACATTCATGTTTCCTTTTATTTCGAAAGGTAATATGCGGGTCTACTGCCAACGAGCTTAGCTTTGATAAATCGGGATGCGATCCGCCGCCTGCCCCGGTGGCAGTGCCGGTAGCATGGTGCAGTGGCGATCTTTGTACATTCATAATAATGCGACAGTATTCAATGCAAGCTCAGCTTCAATGATGAGAGCACGTGTGCTTATCAGTGATTTACTTGGTTGGAGCACCGTACACCGCTGACCGCGTGAGTGCCGAGTCACTGTACGAACGAGTTAAAAAATAGCAACTGTTCTACTCACGCGGAGGTGAGGCGCGCTCGCGCGGTCTCGTCGTTGTCGTTGGAAGGCTTGTTGTTCTTGAGGCGCAGGACACAGGGACGGAATGGAATGCGCAATTGGAAATTAATTGTTTTTGCAGTTTGAGTTCTATCTTTGTGTTACTATTAGTTAAATTTGAAAAGCACCAATTAAAGTATTTTGAGAGAAAAAAATTATACACGACTGCTCTGGACGGGATACGAACGTATTATTTATTAGTAAGACATTCTAGTTTTGACAAATAAGATTACTACTATTACTTGTTTAAAAAATTGTTCATGTTCATTTAATATTTAATAATATGAAATTCAATTGAAATAAAATCAACTGATCTATGCAAAATGTTTATTGTATTGTAGGTAAAAAAAATACCTACTTACACTAAAAACAAAAAAAACTACATAAGTACAATTTTAAGACATCAATGTCACTGTCTTACATATGAAATTTGAGCATTTCATTTGTATTTTTTATCGTCAATTAACTTCTTATATATTTTTATGTATAAAAAATACACATAAAAGAAGTATTTACTTTTATAAATCCTAATACTAATCAATCACCTAGATAATTTGTACTTGAGGTAAATTTAGGAACTACGTCTTATTAATTTACGACAAACTTAAAATTTTCTTCTATTTTTTTTCTTCATAATACAAATCCACAGCAAGGAATCTATGTCCTTACTTAAAAAGGCACAATAATTATTGTTTTCATCAGTCTAAATAATTTGAAATAAGTAACTAGGTTTGAATTTTCAAACTCTGCTCGTTCATTCTCTACACGTTCAGCCTCTACACTTTTAGCCTCTACATCAAAGAATGACGAGTAGGTATCCACAGCCTTCTGCAAGATTTAGAGTCAACTGATGTAAGATTACGATTTGAGAAGAGTTTCTGTATTTATTTTGAAAGTATTTTTTTTTTAAATATTTTACTGGTCATAAACGCTTTACCTCAATTACGACTTAGTTCGAATAGGGGTATGGACCATAACTGTTCTTCGTTGTAATAATTGCAATATATTTACTTGTTATTTTATAATTTTATACTATCCATATTTTGAATAATAAGGTTCCTTAGCATATCTGAAATTACTCAAATTTTTTGCGCTTATTAGTAATGAAGTGTATAAAATAATGAAATGTTCTAAATAAAATGCAATAACTGTAGGTACCTACTTATTGTTAGTAATATTAGTATGTACTCTAACGAACCTTTTCATAACTAAACTTGTGTCTATTTTGTTAAATAAATGACAAACCATGGGCAAGATGTTGCAGTTAAGCTTAACTTAGCTTAACTTTGTAAGGCCCAAAAACAGAGTTAATGCACTTTTTGTAAAGACGGCAGATGGCATGTTATGATTAGAAGTACTTACATCTTGTTTACATCTCTTCAGTATTTTTATTTTCTACATATTCTTATAATCAAATAAGTTCTTAAACCCTACATTGAGTTTTTATTTGTGTTTTAGGTCATGCAAGTATGATTTAACTCTGTCTCAAGATGCCCTAAATATGTTAAAAGCATATTTAGCTAAAAATGGACATGTTCTTCTTATACAAGTTCTTCAAACATGGTTCCACATTGATATTAATAATGACCCTAATAAAAAGAATGCTGTGAGTATAAAACATTTAACTAAAGAATGACAAGAATAGGACAGGATGAAAGATAAATGTATGATTCCTAGCACTTTGCCTGCACCTTCGTCCGCACGAATTTCATAGTTTCCCCTACGAACTTCCGCATCCCCTCGACACCCTTCACTCCTTTCAGGTTTGGAAAATTAATCATTACGATCTTTAATAGTTACCTAATTATGTGTTTGTGCCAAGTTTGAGTTTCTTAACCGAAGGAACGAAAACTGGTTACCCCCTTTTCACCCCAACAGCTGGTCAATTCTGTAACAATCTCACCGTGATAACTTAGGTGAATTGAGCTATCATTCCACTTGATGCTAATGATTGACACTATCGACAACTCACTTCACCTAAGTTATCACGGTGAGATTGTTACAGAATAGCTCGACTGGGTTTGATTAATGAAAAATCGCTTGCCGCGTTTCCATTTTTTTATTTTAAGATTATTTATGCATATACATATTTTCGAGCTAATCGAAGCAATCGGTCGTTAGGGGTTTATTTCAGAAAAATCCAAAAACCCGTAATTCTCATTTTTATGAACACTGAATGCCGAGATTCAAATTCATCGGACCGCGCGTTATGAATCTTCGATACAAACTTAAACTCTCTCCCTCTAAACATTGGGGGCATTGGAGGGTAGTTTTGAAAAACTAACAATGTCAATCTTTTTGTATTTACGTATCGTGTCAAGTTTCGAGTTTATAAACCTAAGGAATAAGACTTTCCATGTAACCGAATTCCCCTTTGAAAGGTCGATTTTCGCAAAATCTTTTCTTAGCACACACCTTCATTTTAATCTCCAACTACTTACTGCCCAAAATTCAAGTTTTTATCTTTAGCGGTTTTGGCTGTGCGAGAGTCCTATGAACATATCCTGTGCTTTTATATAAATAGAGAAACGAAATAAATGAAATATAATTATTGTGTGTGCAAAAATGTTTTGGATTTGCCTAGTATAACAAATTCAAAGATTACTATTGATCTCATATTTACAGGAAGACGATGAAGAAGAAATGGATGAAGAAATAAGTGTCAGTAGAACTATGACAGAGGAAAAAATAACGGGCACAAATGGTAAAGTCTAAAATTAATTATGCGAAGTAGGTAACTAAAATTACACATAGTTACTTAATTGAAGCATTTCAGGACACAAAATTTTTTCAGATATTTTTGCTGAATGTAATGGTCATACAGAATATATAAGTATTGATAAGGAACTAATGGAACTCCAAGATGCAATAAAAGGGGTCAGAGAATCTACAGCACCTCTAAAATTATTCAAAATAGCTGCACCAGATACTCAGTAAGTTTTATGGATAGTAGTACTGCAAAAGAAAATATTATATTCGTTGCAAATCACCAGCGCGTGTTATGATATTTTTCCGTCATAGACATGGTAGGCGCGCTCTCGATTTGATTTCTTAGGAGACCTCAAATCTCTTTTTGTTTACAGTTTAATATGTGCAAAAACCGATCAGTATTGTAACATGTTATGTGGAGGGTTCAGCAATTCAGAGATCCGATTGTGGGACCTGGGACAAAACAATGTCAACAGACGAGTCAATCGAAATATTTCAGAAGTCGAATTAGCATGCTATGTGCCACATGAACTGGTGCCCGATGACAATACTTTGTAAGTATTTTTGTAAATGGCCCATGACTTTATTATTTTATGTTCCTCAAAGTATGTATTTTCCTTTGGTTTGTTTTCTGTAGTGAATTTTGTTTGTCTTTATTTTTTATAGTCTTCACTGATATTTGTATGTATAACATTTTGACGAGTTCTGCAAACATAAATGTAGGGAACAGCTGATTATTTTTTCGTGATTTCATATTTGGTCACATACTAAAAGTTGTTCATAATTATGAGTACAATGACCCCTTAAGAGGTTGATGGTGTTTTACCAATAACCCTGTATATAAGAGCTTGATCTTTCACCTATCTTTTACAAATTAATAATTCTAATTCAATGTTACAGATACTATTTACCTATGCCTATATGCCTATGGCATTAAATCCGCCTCTGTACATTTGTGTGCTTAAAGTGTTAAATAAATAAATAACTATACCTATCTTCATTTCAATTAATAAATATTGTTTTTACTTTTCCAGACAAATAGGTGCTGGAGTGCCATTGAGAGGGCATTCTGGTCCTGTACAAGCTGTAAGTGTACTCCCACAAGAAGAAT
The DNA here is from genome assembly GCA_937001585.2 of Brachylomia viminalis. Classification (NCBI taxonomy): domain Eukaryota; kingdom Metazoa; phylum Arthropoda; class Insecta; order Lepidoptera; family Noctuidae; genus Brachylomia; species Brachylomia viminalis. Next base: position 14,964,365 of record OW443308.2, on the reverse strand, counting down.
TAGTTGTGTCAGCTTCACATGACAACACCATACGAGCTTGGCGTCTGGCTGATTATTCTTGTGCTGCAATTTACAGGTTTAATTTGTTAAATATTACAGTCATACCTGTGGGTACCTGGATAATTGAGGAAAATATAAAGTGGGAACTTTTTATAGATCTTTTTATCTAGAGCGTCATTCATTAAGCTAAATGACAAACAATACCTCTAATATCTATAATGTCCACCAAGATTTCATGTAACTATACAGGGTGAAATTGAATTCATGGGCAATATTTTAAAGGGTCATTGTACTCATCATTATGAACAACTTTTACTATGGGACCAAACCTGAAATCACAAAAAAAATCTGCTGTTCCCTACATTTTGAAGGGTTATGCAAACATAAATGTAGGGAACAGCAGATTTTTTTTGTGATTTCAGGTTTGGTCCCATAGTAAAAGTTGTTCATAATGATGAGTACAATGACCCTTTAAAATATTGCCCATGAATTAAATTTCACCCGGTATACATACCTTTCTATTCACACCATATCTTGAGAACTTGTAAGTAGGTACCTACCTCTGTAAGTGGAATAAGTCCCTTGCCATCGTATCATAGTAATTCAGCTGAGCTAAGACTATACCTACCCAGGTATAGGGTACCTACTCGATATTTTAGCTCTGCATCTTTCCTATATTTATATACTTTTTGAAGATTTCTGCGTTATGTGCATGTCTTCAATGCCCACACCATCACTATTATTAACTGCTATTCGATGTTGGCGGCAGTAGCCGGTGACCACTTACCATTAGGTGGGCCGCCAGCTTGTTAACTTGTTTACCACTCCATGACATATAAAAATGTTATCTTATTGCAGAGGTCATAATTACCCGATATGGTGCATGGATGTATCTAAGAGCGGACTCTTCGTCACCGGCTCTCACGACAAGACCGCAAAACTGTGGTCTCTTTGTAGAACTTTTCCAATAAGAATATTTGTTGGCCACATGGCCGATGTCACAGTAAGTTTGAAATACAGTATTTACCCAAAGTAAATATAACATATCTTTTTAAAGAGTTTGTTGATTTATATTATTTTTCGAAAATGTAGTGCATTTTGTCAAACTAACTTGGATTTTTTATTGATTGGCTCCTTGAATGAGTTGCAGGCGGTTTTTGTTTTTTCATCCTGTTAGTGGATAATATTTTTAATGGTTTCGTCAAGCCCTTTTTAATATCCCACGTGGTCATGGTATATTTTTTTTTGCAAGGTGTTACTTATTGTCGTCTAATTTCCGCCATTTTCATTTTATTAAAACAAAATCTTTACCCATCTCAAGACCTAGACGAGGTAGATGGACGCACTAAAATCAATCCAGCCAGTAAGATTCTTCAAGGGTATAAAGAAAACATACAAAGAAACTCGTGAAAAACATAACCTTGCTGTGACTATCGCGCAGTCGGCCAAAAATAACTAGGTACTCATTGAGACCAATGAAATGAGCCCAAATACGATATATTTGCTGTAATTTGTTGATGTACGATGCCACAGACAACGAAATAACCGTCAAACTTGATAACACCTCTCTCTATACCTACGTCGTCGGTCGCCGGGTTAAAAAAGTGTAAGTAAACAAGACATCGTAACAAAATAACATCGGTTTTCGTATAACCGGATTACCGGAGTCACACTTTTTAGGTGACGTTTATGTCCTAGTTAGGTTTTAGTTACTTTTTTTTTTTAATAAATGGGTCTTTAACATTCTGGAATTCTCTCGGTCGCAGTAGTTAGTTTTGTTAGTGTTTGTGTTCAGTGTTGTAGAGCTGTTGCCAAATAAACATTTGCCTTTGTATTCAACAGGAAGGGACTCATTTTGAGCATTAGATAAATTGATTACTTAATTTTGTATTAAAAATTTTAAAATTCATGGTCTTGGATTATTTTTTGCTAAATAACAGTGTCACAAATAAAATTTGTGACACTGTTATTTAGCAAAACATTATCCTTATGGTGAAGCCTTTCGATCGATATGATACCAGCTACAGCTGCAGCTGATATAAGCTACAGGGTGATTATTTTTCTCATGTAATGGGTTCGATTTCCGGTTCAACAATGTAATTATTTAAATATCTATGAATGCAGTTTAAATTGTTTTTTTAAATCAAAAGTCGTTTATTCAAATTAGGCTGAGAATCAGCACTTTTTGAACGTCAAAATCACATAAGACAGTCCCCCCAAAACGACCATCCTTCACCAGTTCCTAGTGCTTTAGCTGGGAAGAAGAAGTGGCGGAACAAACTCCCCAGCAGCACTGCTGTCTGTTCAGTTAGAAGAACTGGATTCTATATAGTAATACTTTAAGTAATTAACATTACGAAACACAAAAATATTAAAATTATTTGCCATATGTCAGCTAGCACACGCCAATATTTAAATTTAAAATTCAAATAATGTCTTCTTTCAGTAAAATGTTCCATCAACAATATTCAAGGTACTTTCCTTCCATGTGGCATATCCGTGGGACGCCCTGTATATCCAAGTTGGTCGCAGTTTGCTCTGCAGTATTTTTAGGACATCAGAATGAGGTTCACAAAGGCATTCATTTTAATTAATATTTTTAGTGTTAAGTAATTAATATTTTAAGGAAAGCAAAATTGGAACTATTTGAGAATTGAGATTCGATTAACTACATGCCATTAAAAAATAAAAATCTGTGTGTAGCAAGTAACAACCTACATTCTACAAATATGAAAATCTCCTGATTTTGGCCGATTTTCGTTCTGAAATGTTTATACCAGTATCTTATCATGAAATGCTAGAAGCGACTGTATTTGTATCTTTGCCGAGAAAGTATTCACTGGTATGTAGGTAATTTAATCATCTATGTTTTGTTTCAGTGTGTAAAATTCCACCCGAATGAAGCATACATAGCCACCGGCGGTGCAGACCGTACTGTACGTTTATGGATGGTATCTGACGCGCGATTGGTGCGCATCCTGTGCGGTCACCGCGGCATTGTGAGGACACTCGCCTTCTCTCCCTCCGGGGCTCATTTGGCCAGTGCTGGTAATCATTTGTTTCTTTTTTTTATTGATGTGAAATTTATTAAAGTGTACCCTTCTAAGTCTTTTTATTTCTCAGGAGATGACAAGAAAATCAAAGTTTGGGATTTAGCAGCCTGCAACTGTATTCATGAGTATAGAGGCCACTATGGGAAGATTACTGCATTAGACTGGTCTTCTGTAGGCAAGCCTAGTTTGACTAACAGAGTTCTGCCGGATCCCAGCGACCCATTAGTTGACAATTCTCTGCTATGTTCGGCTGGCATGGATGGCATTGTTAAAATGATGTTGGATTGTAACTCTAAGAATAAGTATGATTTGTCTTTATATAATGAATACTCTACTTCATGAGGCATCATTAAAATAGAGAGCCAAGACCTCACTTTCCACTGATATAATATTTCATTTACAGGCAAGTATCAAGCCAAGATGTCCTATCATCAACATACAACACAAAATGTTCCTATCTGGTAGATGTGCAAGTTCATCCAGACTGGGTTGTGGCCATTGGAACCAAGAGATAGACAAATAAAGTGCTATGTTTTATTTAAAGAACTAATGTTCTAACAATAAAATGAACGAATAAATGTTTGTTGTTTTACTATATAAACCAAATATTTATTACATTAAAAGAAAATAATAGCTAATTGAATTACATGATTGATTAATGTTGGTTTAATCTCAGACCTTCTTAAAAAAATTATTTATTGTGGGCTGTTTCCCTTTTTTTGGTGGTGAAATCTTCTTACTTTTAGTTTTCTTTGGGGATGGCTCACTTTTAACCACTTTCACTTGGTCAGTATTTTGCTTTGTATGTATATCATGATCTTTTTCTTGTTTCCCATTTTCTTTAATTTGTTTGGTATTCTCTTTTGCTTCTTCCTCATTTTCTGAGAAACTCTCATATACTTCTTCTTTCTTAGTTAGAATATAACCATCTTCATCAGTATATGTTTTATCTACAATCTTTCTCCTTTTCTTAGGATTTACTATACCTGATGTTATTTTAACTGTATTTATGGTTGGTGTTGGAGGTATTTCATCTTCAGACTGATGATCAACATCCATTTCATCGGCATTGAAACAATCAATTTCCTCTGTTTCACTCTCACTATCTGACACATGTAAAAGACGCTTGCGTTTTTTATCGACTTTAGCATTCTTCTTTATCTGTGTGAGAGCTTTATTATTGTTGGCTTTAGTTTTCACAGTGTTTGATGAAGCATTTGTTACACTGGGTGATATTATGTCAGTATTAGTATGTGTTGGCTCAATTTTAATATCATCTTTCAGTTTTATCTTGGATTCATGAACTTTAGCTTTTTTGGCTTTTGTCGAATCACTATTAACTTTGCTGAAAAATCCTGCAATACCTTTTTCAGCAGTTTTATTGTTGTTTGCTTTAGTAGGTGGTGTTTTGTGATTGTTTGATATATCTTTCTTAGGAGATGGGATTTCAGATTTTGCATTTGGTGCTAACTTACTTTCACCTGCTGATTTAACTTCTTTTATTTTATCTTTAGGTTTCTGTTGGGCACTTAATGATTTAGGTACATTCAAAACAACATGATTTTTCGAAATCAAGTTTCCTATTTCATTGTCAGTCCTCTTTGAGCAAGAGTTAGCTTTTATTAACCCTGTACATAATAAGAGATCTTCGAATTTGTCTATTACAGTCAAAGCAACGTTATCCACAGACTTTGGTCCTCGACTGACGCAGTAAACATGCTCATAAAATATGATTTTTAATGTTTTCTTCAGAATGTCTAACTCTGTTTCGGGACATACTGTAACACATCCACTGTTGTTGTTTGTTAAACCAGATATCAAATAAGAAATACTAAGGTTAGTTTGTGGCTGAGCATTTCTTATGTCTTGTATAAATTCACACAGTAAAGATTTTGCTTCGTTCACATGAATACACAGCTCCTTGCTAAGCGAAATATAGGTTACTAACTTATGTTCATCTAATACTAGTTCTTTTACAGCTTTTAAATTCACTCTTTTAGTTTCCATCTTTTACAAAATAAACTCCCAATTCCTCAAGAAACGTTTATCAACTTCATTGACGCATTGACGCCCTGTTGCTATTGCCGATTTGCCGCACTTTCTGTTCATTAGCATTGACTTGACATTTGACATTGTCAATAAAGTCAAGATGTCACTGACGTTTATATCATTTTATACCGTAGACAGAGAATGCTATTCTCTGTCTACGTTTTATACGGGTGCCGATTCTGTTGTACACCGAACTAAACTAACTAAACTATCACTAAAATTCCTTACTTTTGGCTATGAGAATCTTAACGCTATTCTGCAAAATAAAAACTCTAAATTTAAAAATAATTTTGACACATCTAAAATCAAATTTGGCAATTGCGACTCCACCGTGATACTTGTTTGCCGTACCACGAGATTTTTTTTTAGAGCCAGAGTCGCGCATTTTTGCAGCCTCGACATGTTTTGTATGCAATTTTTCACTTTTTGTATGGAAAATATGAAAAAAAAAAATTTTTTTTTACCAACACGTTGGATTTTAGATGTTCCGTGGTATTATAAAGGGGGTCGAAATTTTCATTATTTTTGCGATAGGACACCGTTTTCGAGATATAAGCAAAAGAAAAGAAAAAAAGATACAGTACTGTTTTTGCATCTGAAGTCGAGGTGTTGGTGTGAATTTTAGTTCATGACAACTAATTTTATTCCACACCTTTTTAATCGCGATTAAAAACAGGCAGATTTAGTTACGACAATCAAAATTTTTGGTGAAAAACGTAAAATTCAGAATAGCAAAATTGCCATTTTCACTAAATTATAATCTCAGTGCCATCTTAGTGCTGTCAAACTAAAATTTGGTTAAGTTGTGTCACTTTAGTCAATTTCAGAATGGGAAATCGTCGTTTGACAGGAATAAACTAAATTTTGGTGATTTTTAGTCTAGTTTAGAGAATTTTGTGACAAGAGAATCGGCACCAGAGATCAGTACTAACTTACTAAGTCCACAGGTGGTCCATAGAGTTTTTTACTTTGTGCGTGAGTCGTGTAACTCCAATAAAGAATTCACCGGATTATGGAAACTCGTGATAGGATAGGTGGCACCGTGGCAGCACTGCTATTAGCCCAGAAACGCCATTGTTTTGAATGTGTTTACTGTTGTGTCGATCACAAATTGAATTTCAAACTACTTAATTACCTAAATATGTATGTGATTTGGAGTGTAGCACTATACTACAAGACTATACTATAAGACGAGATAAGGAAAAGGGAAGCGTCTACCACTGGTAAAAAGCAGCTTTAGTGGAAAGGTAAATAAAATATGAACAATATAATTTATAGCTTCTGCATGCGACTTCATTCGCGTGGAAGTTGTAAAACACCACAATATCTATACTATTATAATAATGCATCTAAACCACACAGGGTGGTACGCACGGCTACAGATCAAGCTATATATTTCCAGTATAAGGTGATCACGCATTGTCCCGTCCGATCATGATGTTTGGCAAGCCGATCCCTTGGGAGAAGCATGCCAAATATCTGGGTGTGACTTTGGACAGACGTCTCTCCTTCGCAGAGCACATAAAGGTGGTTCGTTCGCGAGCCGCCTTTGCTCTGGGTAGACTACATTCCGTCTTAAATGCACGCAGTAAATTGTCACTCAGGTGCAAACTGCGCATTTATACGGCATGCGTCCGACCTATTATGACATACGCCTGTGCTGTTTTCGCACAGGCCCACCCCCGGCACATCCACAGGATGCAGACCCTACAGAACCGTTTTCTACGTAAAATCACGGGTTCCCCCTGGTTCGTTCGTAACATTAACTTACATTTAGATTTGAAAATCCCCACCATTCATCAATTCATAAAACGCGCTGGCAAGCGTTTCTTCGATTTCGATTTCTCTGGTTGTGAAGGCCGCCAGTTATGTCCCCTCTAGAATCAGTAGACTCCGCCGTCCAAGGCACGCACTGACCGACCCCGACGACCCCACCACCCTCCTCCACTAAAGCAGTAGGGCCACCAGTACAGTTTACAAACACAGACACAAATCTTCTTTTTCTTTTTTTAAAAGAAAAGAAAAAGAAAGAAATCGAAGTTCCGACCTCGCCGCCGAGGTCCTTCGCGTCCGCGATCCTCCCCGATAAATTCCTCTTCCCCTCCCTTGATCGGATCCACAGAGCCAGCTGGTGGCGTAGCTGAGCCAGTAGTTTTAAACCCCCTTAATAATAACGAATCCATTCAGATCCAGCCTGTCCCCAACTTGCTGTCCCCCCCCCCCCAGCGACGCCCTAAGCCGAGGTTCGTACCCCACAGGGATGCCCTTAGGTGATGGTCGCTTAGTTTATAATTTAATATTATGCCCCTGGCTGGAGGCTTTGAGTTAGCTCGAAGGCACCACAGGATTGACCGGTTAAGCAGTCACGGCCTCTCAAAGCCAACTGCGAGACGCCATACATAAAAAAAAAAAAAGGTCACGCATTGTATAGCATTTCCTTACAATGAGAGGTCAGTGTAAACTGGAAATGTATAGCTTGATGTGTAGCCGTGTGTACCTACCTCGTTAAACTAAGCTCTCAACGTAATAAATTAATGTTTACATAATAGGCACCAATGTGTAGATAGTATGAAATCTTCCGGGCTACCAGTTCCTATACGCTGATTTTGTATGTACCAACGATAACTCCCGAAAAAAATTATACAGGGTGTGGCGTAAGTAGTGGCCCACCGTTCAGGATTCGATGAACCAGATAATTAACTGTAACAATTAAAATTTTTAACCATTTTTAATAGTAAGTTTTTTTTACAAAAATCGCTCTTGAACTTGATGGTGTGTTAAAAATTAGGGTTAAAATTCGAGAAGAACCAACTTTTTCTTCAACAGAGCTGAATTTACATAAAAAATCATGATTTATCATGATAGTTCTAGTATTCAGTAATTAACAGAAATCAAAATGAAAAAATAATGGTTTTTGTTAAAACTACAAACAAATTTGTAATAAAAGGTAGAAATTTCGTAAATAAAAGACAAAAAGGAAACATTTTCAGAACCCTTGGGTAAAAATGGTTAAAATTTTTAATTATTATAGTTAATTATCTGGTTTATCGAATCCTGAACGGTGGACCACTACTTGTTTCTGCTCCGTGACCACTACTTACGCCACACCTGTATATCGAGACCGGGGTTTTTTTATTAGGCAGGTATTCGGTGAGGTGCCGTATTTCGTATCAGTAGCGTAGTTACCGTTGTTTTTTTTTTAAATGAATTTTTATTTACTTTCACTATGATACACACGTACAAAAATATAAGAAGTTTTCTTGCATACATGTTTTTTTAAATATTACAAATCAAATACGAGTCATTACTTTAAAAATAAATTAGCATTATGCTTAAGAGGCGTGCACTTTTGGATTTTTTGACATAATCTACTAATTTCAATGTATAATGAGTTGTATTGCAATATATGGTTAGCTAGCGACCGCGACAATTGACCATATTGTTTTTGCCTGAGCAACCGGCAGCAAGTTCGACATGTTCCCTTAGATGTCACTGTTTGCAGTAGCGTCGGGGGTCGGGTTGCCATCTTCCCTCTAATATGGCGAGTGGGGTAATGGCTGATCTTTCCGTTATGCTTGCTGACCATGATTTTGTTATTTTTATTAGTAATTAACTGTTTATTTATTTTACTTCGAAGGTCCTAGTTTATCATTTTTGTGACTTCAAGTTACAGTTATATGAGCATAATGAAGCATTACATATTTAAGCGGGCAAGCCCTATAAGCGTGGAGGCTTTTATTTAGTTAATAAGTTCTGTTTACGCTTTTAATGTTTATTTCTGTTCCTGGAGTATAGTTTTCAATGTTTTTGTTGCTTAATTGGCGTGTTTTTGTTGCTACAGTCGCGAATCGTATTTTGATTAACATACGACGTAAAACAGAGCTGCAATTTGCAAAAACCAAAGAAAATTTGATTTTGGCGGGCTACATCTGAGAATCAAAACAAACTTCTTCCTTTTAACTGTTTGATGTTAGAAAATTTTGTTACATCGAAAGGGTTGGTAAAGTTTTAGTTACCCAATGGAATAGCAATGAAGGTAGTTCAATTTGAGCGTTTAGAGAAAAGTGATATTCAGTGACGAATTCTGGGAAATACAAAAAATCTTATAAGTTTGGTTTTCTCGAATCCGATGAATTTTCGCCCTGGCATACGGTCCTTAATTGTTGCAAAACTTGCAATAGGGTCACACCATCAAGTCCATCCTTTTTTTTTTTTGTGTGGAAAGGCGTCAAATAACTTCTCCCGCTCTAGGCGGAGCGGAAGGGCGTGTCAGATTCTTACTGACTAAAACCCACCCGTATTCCTTCACTTGCCTGTGCCAGGCCCCACGGTATCCCTTTCGGACCTTCCCACAACCCTGGCAGGCATCGGTCTTAGCAGACCCCATCGTTGAGGCGCGCGTGGAACACAACGCAGCGTCGACTCGGGCCTGGTCCTTATCGGATGGTGAGCTACTCATTGCTCGCCGTCCTAGGGCATGCAATATCGGAAGGTTCTCAATTCCGGACCTGAGTTCCAATACTGGAGCTCTGATTCCGAAATTCCGGAACTGGTTCCGGAACTGGTAACTTTTAAAGTTTGTTTCATATCAAACAAGATTTATAATTTAAATCAGCCTTTTAATCATTTTTAGTAACAAATTTAACATATTTGTTCAGACCGACCGACCTAGACTTGAGTCAAGAGAAAGCCCATCTTAAATAAAAAAATTAAACATTTTAAACCGTAAAATCAACAAGGCTTATTTATCACACAATAGAGATAAACATTAATAATATGAATAAAAAATATAATATTTGAATCGTAGTATTTATCACGTGTCACGTATGTACAGACGCCAGCACATCAAGCTACTACAATCTGTCAAATTTCCTTAATAGATTTTCAACTTTATCGCTAAAGCATTAAGGTTCAAGGTTGATTGGGAAAATTTGACAGTTTCGGGTAGCTTGACCTGCTGGCGTCTGTACATTACATACTACTTAGTCTCCTTCCAGTCTTAACATTTTCACCATGAAGACGTGAGATAGCATGAAAAATTAAAAAAGAACTTATTGAGATCCAGTAAATCACGAAAACAATAATTATTTATTTCTTTGAGAGGACTCGTTGTTGTAGATAATGTGTTCTCAACACGGAGCAGAAACCGTGGTTCTCAATAACAATAAAGCATCTAACATATTGTCAGAGAGAGAACTTCGTATGCGGTTACAAAAGTAGCCAGCACAGGAAAATACTCTCTCACTGTCCGCACTCGTTGGTAGAACGCATAAAATGTACTTGTAACATTCTGTCTGATACACACCTCAGTCTCCTCCGTTATCGTACATAGATTTTTCTAATTGGAGTAATATCGGAATTCCGATATTAATCCTCTCAATTCCGGAATTGAAATATCAGAAAAATTGTTACGGAATTCCGGAATTACGACATTCCGGAATTCCGGTATGCATGCCCTACGCCGTCCGCAAGCCCGCGCCTACGGTGGCCAGAAATCGGCCTTGGATTCCCGACGCCCAGGGCGTCTCCTGCGGCGAGTAGGGGCGTGGGGGCGCCAATTTTGCCTCTCCTTTGCGCGTTCCGCCTCCTCCTTCGCGAGCATTACTGCTTCGCGGAAGGAGGGGGTGGCTTCCCATGCCCTCTCACTCGCCTCCACGAGGACATGGCGGTGCTCCACCCAAGCCGGGCAGACCTCCACCGTATGCTCCACCGTGTCCGCCGGGCGATTCACACAATGATGACACCCGGGTGTTTCCTCCCGCCTTATCTGGAACAGGAATCTCCAGAAGGAATCGTGTCAGGTGAGGACCTGCGTCAGGTGGAAGGTGAGGACGCCGTAACGCCTCTCTAGGCACTCCTCAAAGATGGGACTTATCACCGCGGCGTCCCCAGCACTGAGTTGCGACAGTCGCACTCTCCATGACGCCATAAGAGCCCGCCGGAGCGCTGTGCCGTGATTTCTCGCGGCAGCGGAGTTACGCCCCGGCGTGGCGGCGTTTCACCTCCTCGCGCCATTCCCATATGTGCGCGAGGACTTTTTCCTCCAGATCCCACGGCGGCGGCAATCCGGCAAGAAGGCTCGCCGCCTCTCCGGAGACCGTACGGTATCCCCGGACCAGCCACGAGGCCAAAGTCCTGCACCCTAATTGCGGAACACACTATCAATCACAATCTAATTCATTTTAAAGGATATTGCTTATCCATTGCTTTGAATGTTCGAAAAATTTGTCTGCTGGACTACGTAAATAACGCAATGAATGCCGTTGAACTGTCAAAATGAAAGCTATTGCTATTGTCAGTCCCGTTGTAGTATAACATCTGTGCATGACGTAGATCCGGTAGACCGAGTTAGAATAATAAATTATTCTAAGGGTAGATCATTGAGATAGGAAAAACAGTAGATTCATGCATGTGTGACCATAGAGGAAAGATATAGTGACGCTAATTGGTCTGTGACTGAGTCTGTATGTCTGTCTGATGGTCTGTACTTCTTCTCTTCTGCAGTGTCCTCACTGTCCTCCGCTAGGAGTAATAGTGTTCTGTGGTAGTGTCTGTGCCTGTGGGCCGTCAGGGAGTAGTACTCTGTGCGTCAGGGTATATATGTTCTGTGTCTGTGGGTGACAAGTGGGTGTGGAGTTTTCGTGGGGCGCTTATTTATTGTGGGATTAAAAGTATTTTGATCAAATAATAATTCCATCAGATAATTGTAACGTTTTAGACGACTAGTAACATAACTTTATCAAAACCATTATAAATGTAAGTAAATCTTTTGTACGTTTAATGTGTTTGTTATTACTATTTTTGACACCGTTGCATCATTTCTATTTGTATCGACACAGTTACCTCTAAATTCCTAGTTTAGTCAGTAGAAGTTAAGCTTTATTTATCCAACATATTCTTCTTTTTGACAGAACATACGTTGAAGAACACGTAACATTTTGGTATAGTAAACAATTGCAGGGGAAAATGCCAGGGTAAGCTACATCTGCAGTCGTGGGAGGGAGTGGTTAACATAATTATAATACCTACCTTGATTGCTCATATCTGGCATCACACCTCCACATGCATAGTTATTTATATTCCCATGGAATAGCACAATTCATTACTTTCACTCTAAATATTTCTTCGTTTAAATCTCATGTAAGTGCTATAATTGCAAATTAATACAAGGTCTGTTACAGAAATTAATAATTCGCTGGTAGCCTTCAACATTCATGTGGTTCAAATAATTATGTATTAAAAAAAAACCTAACTTACAGTAAAAACCAATCATTTCATACCACCAAATTAATTGTAATTCTTAACCAAATTAATCTGCCTCTGATATTCAAAATACCAACAAGCTTAGCTTATCTAAATACCTAAACAACTCATTTAATATGAATTTGCCTGTTACAATATCAGGAAAATGTCATTAATACAATTAACAATACTCGAAATATTTACCCTGTTTGTACCTCTTTCACTTTATATTTTAGTAAACTAGAACACCATACTGATACAATGTAATTTTAGTAAAAGTATATTTAAATAAAATAAAAAATACTGGGAATATTGCTACTGTTGGGGTGAATAACAATACTTTTGTTCTATGAAAATCACAGTAAAACAAGAATAATATACTTGTTAAGGAAATTTTTTTGTTTAAATTATGACTTGTGTAGAATGAATTGGTTCTTGTTCAGTGAGAGGAAAAATAGAATATACTATTTATCTAACCAAACTCCTTGAGCAAGCAACATTGCTGAGAATTCTAACAGAGTACTATAAATACTTGGGTCACAAATGTTTTTAGCCCTGTATGTGGTAACCTCGAGGCAGTTTAGTAGCATGTGGGTTGCAATTTCATACTTCTCCATGCAAGCTCTGCATAGAGGGCTGTATAGAACTCCTTCTACAATATCATGACTAGGGAAGCTACAACTGTATGCAGTTGTTGTTGCACCCCAAAGTATTTATCTGGTGAATGTATTGGAGAATTTTTGATGTGCAATATCTTTCCTCTCATTTTCCTGCAATCTGTGCTAGTGATTTCGTGAAATGCGACGGAAGTTTGTAACAGGAAGCCGGGGAAGTGCGCACTATTTGATTTGACCAATGAGCGCGCGCATTGGTAGAGTTGGCTGCCAGATGGTACCAATCCATTTTCTGAGAGGTTGGTACGGTCGGTCAGCCATCAGTTTCGTGTGTGTGAGGAGAAAGGGAAATAGGGTTATCATAAGTCTATTGTCTCCGCTCTTCCCCAAATTAAACAAAAATGACTGTCTTCAGTAAAAAAATGCATTACTCCTAGTTTTAATTAAATAAAATACAATTTTCATTAAAAATAATTATTCTTCATTACGAAAAATCATTTCAAATAATACCTGAATCATTTTTTTTAGGATATAATGTTAATGTTTTGCTTATTACCAAGGTGAGACGTCAGATGTTACACATCATATGCGACTACTGTAAGGCTAGCTCGTTTCTTTTTCTTGAAAGCTCCAGATGGATATTTAAAATCAAATTATTGTCACATCTGCTAAAGTCATCCTAGTTAAAAACTTACTGTGAAGTAGTTTTTTGCTGTATATTGCTCTTAAATAACACAACTGAGAATATTCATTTGAATCTTGGAGTCGGACTGACACAGTAGCGTTTTCATACAAACCAACCAATAGTCAATCTGGCACAGTTGTTGTACTGCAGTCAGTTATACAGCCCAAGTTGCAACCAAATTGAAGACTCTCATAGTTCACAAACGCTAAGCAGAGGCAGGTTATGTCACCTATGGTACTGAAGCCTTTACGGAATCCAGCATGTTCGGGAGGCTGGACATCTTAAAACGAGATGGTTTGTGATAACTCTTGAGAACAGCTGACAGGGCTCAGAAGTGAAATGGTCCTATAATTCTTAGCAGGGCACTGTCGCCCTTTTTTTAAAGAAGATTATATTACCACACCTTTGTTCCATGCCTGTGGCGATTTCCCCTCGAGTAGGTATGACGGAATCAAACATCTTCTGAAGAGCCCTACGAACCATTTTTCCACCGGTCTTCAGGAATTCGGCCGTAATTCCTTCATCACCCGGCGCTTTGTTGTTTTTAAGCTGCTTTAGAGCCATTCTAATCTCGTAGGCTGATATCGCGAAAGTCTTCGGTGTAGTTATGGGTCAATCTAACTCTTCGGTCCTTTGCCAGATTTTCGACGGGTTTATTGGTTGACGTGTACAACTGTACATAGAATAATAGAACCTTTCGATCTCATCAAAGGTTCCGGTTTGACGGATAAGATTCTGCCATCATTGGTCTTAAATTTCGTAAGCTGACTCTGGCCATTATACAGATCTCTTCCAAAGATCTTGGAGTTCAGGTCAGTTTAAAGCGGCGAAGGTCGCTTTTCAAGGTCTTTGAGTCTATTCAGCGGCCGGTACTTGCGCGCATCGTCTTAAGACCGCAGGATTATCTCTCGTCTCTGTTCCATGTCCTGGGCAGTTGAATCTGACAGCGTTTTCTATCTATTTGTACGGTGGGTCTTGAAGATCTTAGACCTGACCTTATGGATTGTTTCCATGAACCCATCGTAATAATCGACCGCGGAACTACCTAGGCACACAAAACGATTTTGGAGTTCCCGCTGAAAACTCTCGGGGTTGTCACTCGAGAATCTTTCGTCCCCATCGACCATCCGTTCTGCCAGCAATAATTTATTATGCACTGAAATAAAGTGCAACAGGTCTTTTACTTTCCCAATACAACTATTTTGGTGACAAAATGAAACATTTTTTTATAGATTAGCGACAATGTCTCTGGACAACATGTTCTGCACCCGCTGTGGCGATGGCTTTGAGCCTAATGAAAAGATTGTCAACTCTAATGGCGAACTTTGGCATACCAACTGCTTTGTGTAAGTTTTTCTACGGTCTTAACTAAACTGAGGAAAATCCTGCGCGGGGCGTAGGACACGATCACAGGACTGCACGCGCTTATTTGTTTTTGATGTTTAGGAAGTAATTAAAACAACAGACGAGTTTTCGCGCCAGTTTGAACACCTCCATACAAGTTATAGACAAAATCAGCGCAAGCGAATTTCGTTCCGCTTCCCATGCGGGATTTGCCTCAGTTTGCCAGCGATTCGGGTTAATTATTGCGTAACACACTTTCAATCACAATCCAAGGGTTTAAAAGGAAATCCCTACTCCATTACTTCATACGTTAGAAAAATTCGTCTTCTCTACAACGTAAATAACGTAGGCAATGTGGCTGAACTGTCATAATGAAAGACAGTGCGATCAATTATCATTTTATGTGTGTTACGTAATAACCCCACAGATTTTAAGCATAAAAATATTTATAGTGATGTCAAATACAAAATAAAATGTATTGGACATTATTGTGTACACTACTTAGGTACTGGTACTGCTTTTAAGGAAGTTACGCAATTAATTTGATATTGATATCTTTCAGATGTGCACAATGTTTCCGTGTGTTTCCTGAGGGAGTATTCTACGAGTTTGAAGGTCGCAAATACTGTGAACGTGACTTTCAAGTGCTGTTTGCGCCTTGTTGCGGAAAATGCGGTACTTATTCTATTGCTAATATTTATTTTTAGCTTTACTTTTGTTTGAACTTTTTCGTGGAAAAATATTTCAACTTTTTAACTAATTGTAGCAACCACATAATCTTGATTGCTTAAGCAATAACATGTTTTCAGACAAACGCCAAATATGAATTCGCGAAAAAAAAATCTTTTGGTTCCTACATTTTGACGAGTTCTGCAAACATAAATGTAGGGAACAGCTGATTTTTTTTTCGCGATTTCATTTTTGGTCCCGTAGTAAAAGTTGTTCATAATGATGAGTACAATGACCCCATAAGAGGTTGATGGTGTTTTCCCAATAACCCTGTATTATGTAATTGCTGCTGATTTTTGTGATTCACCGAATCATTCATAAATAGATAAATACCTAATAAAAGGTTTTTTTTTACCTGTACATTTTGTAAGTAAGTACCAAATTATTGTAGATTCAATAAAATTAATCTATTAACCGCCCCAGTCGGATTAATACGACAAATGTTTTCGCTGCCTCAGTCGTATTTATTCGCCTCAGTCATATTTACGCTTCAGTCGAATAAATACGACTGAGGCGGCACGGGCACGAAAACAAAAAACGTGTTTGTGTTTTGTTTTACATGTCATTGCATTACACGACCCTATTCGTCGTAGGTTTATTTATCGATTTATGAGCTGGGCGCTGGGGGCACGGCAATAATATAAAATTTTGCGTGGCCGCCAGCAATAAAAAGCACCACTGCACTACACATTTTGATCATTGGCTTTTTGACTTGTTTCAGGCGAATTTGTGATTGGTCGCGTGATAAAAGCAATGAATGCCAACTGGCATCCTGCATGCTTTCGTTGTGAGGACTGTAATGTCGAACTTGCTGATGCAGGCTTCATAAAAAATGGCGGGCGTGCTCTGTGCCACACCTGCAACGCACGTATTAAGGCCGACGGACTGCTTAACTACATGTGCCATAAGTGCCAGTAAGTAAATCTTTTCTCCTAGTAAATCGAACTTAATGAATCTATAAGTCATGTTTAACAGTCAGCTAGAAACATTGCTTGCCACCAATTTCAAGTTATATTACACCAATTTATACTTTGATGTCAATCCCTTACCTATGAATAAATTTCCAAATTGTTTCTTACAGTGGTGTTATTGACGGTGAGCCGTTACGTTACCGTGGCGAGGTGTACCATGGCTACCACTTCACATGTGCCACGTGTGGCGTGGAGCTTGATCATACCGCTAGGGAGGTCAAGAATCGCCCTGGATACGCTGCCAATGATGTGGTAAATATATTTGGATTGGTAAATTACTGAAAAAATAGGATATGCCATGTTCCCATGATTGTGTCAAGTACTAATCTTTAATTTCTAACAGAAACAAGAATAAAACAGCATTCTTTACGTTGTTTATTTATTTATGCATTTTGTTTGCAGAACAATCTCTTCTGCTTACGTTGCCATGATAAAATGGGTATTCCCATTTGTGGAGCTTGCCGACGTCCTATCGAGGAGAGGATTGTCACTGCCCTTGGGAAACATTGGCATGTTGAGGTGTGTAACCTTATTACTAGAGAACTTGCTCTTCTATTATTAATGATTGTACCTAACCCAAAGACTGCCCCTTTTTCAGCACTTTGTGTGTGCCAAATGTGAGAAGCCATTCCATGGTCACCGCCATTACGAGAAGAAGGGTCTAGCCTACTGCGAACAGCATTACCATCAGTTGTTCGGAAACTTGTGCTATGTGTGCAACCAAGTGATTGCTGGTGATGGTAAGCATTTTACAAAAGCCAAGTCGGCTATAGAATAATATTTTTTTCGCGGAACATATCTCTCAAATATGTATTATTTTTCGTTTAGTTTTCACGGCCCTGAACAAAGCTTGGTGTGTACACCACTTCGCTTGCTCCGTGTGCGATACCGCCCTTAGTACGAGAAGCAAGTTCTACGAATACGACGAGCGCCCCGCTTGCCGTCGTTGTTACGAGAAGTTCCCGGCTGAGTTGCGTCGGCGACTGCGTCGTGCGCATCACTATACTATCCGCCGTTAAAAACACGTTTCAACCCCGAAACTCAGAGTCCTTACTTAAATGGATGATGGCCAAATTCCTATAGAAGCTGTACCTGACTTTTATTTTCCATGTAGTAAACACGATCGCGTTTGAAAATAATTTCTAAATAGCCAAGATATTATTATAATATCCCAAGAAATAGTTTTGATGTTACAATCAATACGTAAGTCGCTTTAATGCTAGGCAGGCGACGACGTAGGTACAGTATTCACCCGACTGGTCGACTGCGGCGAAGCCCAAAAAGATCTCATTTCTATTTACCAAAGTACATTTACATTGTAATTGTTCAATATTGGTCAAATGTTAGAAGAAAGAAACTTAAATTGACGTAAAACCAATATATTACGAAATATTTGCTTTTTTTTCGCACGTTATCTCGTAATGTGGTCTTCACACAGTATTTCTAATGCTTGAATGAAGATAATCCCGGTTGGTGATAATTCATCACTATAATTTATTTAAATTTGCCTTGTACCTTATTATTCCTGGGTTATTATTATTATATACGACAACAATGAAATACAAAAACCGGCTAAGTGAGTGTTGGAGATCGATGACCCCAAAAAAATTAAAGTCATTAATGCTTTTTTTTGTTTTATCTTGTTAGATATCGATACCCATCACGATTGTGGAGTTTCGCTAGCTAATATAATTTGACCCTGTATATGGCTTAACGAAACGTCGTCAGGTACGATTTGGCCGTTGTTCTTTACCAATCTTAACTTTAATTGACGAGTATAGGACTGGTCGCACATCTGACGGAAGATGCGTCGGGCCAGCAGTTAGTACGCTCGACGCACTAACGCATCGTATCGGTTGAGTATGTAAAGTTAAATGTTTTATTATCTATTTGCCCGTTCTGGCGATACGCGACCGACGACACGCGATAACGCGACGCATCTTCCGTCAGATGTGCGACCACCCATAATTAGAATGCCGTCCCTGTCAGTGAAAAATATTACAGGTTGATTGAATTTTTTTGCCATGTGCCAACTGGTGAATTAAAGTTAATAATTGATATATATTTTTAAGTGACGTCTTTGAGTGCGGCAGTTAGTGAAGGCGAAAATTCTTCTCCATAGAAAATATTTTGACAAACATAGATGTTGTTTGTATTATAAGGGCAAAAAGGAAAAAAGTACAACTTGCATTCCCATTTTTTTGCCTAGTTATTGACTTTTTGTTTAAAATAACTTTGTTATTAATTTTGGACTAAGATCTTGATGTCCGTTTTTAGCGTGCCTCTAACTTAGTGTTGCGAATAAATAAGATATCGTGACTTTGACAAAATTAAAAAGGTTTATTATTAATTTTGTGCCTTAAAATATAACGTGCCTTCTAAATAAAGTTTAAGTTAATTTAATATAAGCTAAGTAGTTACATACCTAGGTAGTTAAAGCGCCAGGGTTACCCGCCAAATTCGAAGTTTCTTACTTTCAAATCATATATTTATCAACATGCAACCTGACAGAATTGCAAAAAAAAAAAAACGTACGAACCTTTGAATTTAGCGCATCTCCCTTAAAATTTAAACTAATAATTTTATTTTAGTATACATTAATAAATTACTTACAAACGTAGAAGATAAAAAGTTATCGTGCCATTTTAACTGGAAGGTACCGATTAATTACTAAAAGATTAAATAAACATAATTATAAATACCTATAAATCATGTAATACTATAATATTTTTGTAATGCTAATAGTTATTCAATAATAACAATTTCTAATACCACAATTTTTTTTTTTTTTTTGTTTATCTACCTACGATAACAAGGATTTCACCGTATGTGCTGGGCCGTCTGGAAAGCCATAGGTAAGTACTACAACGAAAGACACAGTCGATAGTTACAAGTACAAGCTGGCACGTGTAACTATCAACAATAAATTATTGGTGTCACTTGACCGTTTAGTTTACCCAAAGTTTAGTTACGATGTTTACTGTGAGCTAGCTCATATTCAAAGTGGGTACTCCCGATAAATAATATTTTTTTGGTGCAAAAACTAGTTAAAAGTTCGAAAATATAATGTGAATGGAAAATTTAAGTGACTAGTCAACTTAAATTTAATTTTACTACAATATTACTTAGTTGCAACGTTTGTGCTAAGATTTATTGGTAAAACGTTAAAAACATTATTGATCTGGTGAACAATATTTATTTTCATCCCACCATCTCGGAAAGAGTATTTTTAATCTTCAATATCTGAGTGGAAAAGCCGTTTTTATTCTCTAGAGGATAAAGTAAATTGAATTTAGAACATCGTGTGCACTAAGTTTGTGAATTAAAAAAAACATTAAACCTATTTACTGCTACCTCTATGGTGCCGAATATATCATACAACTTTTTTTTAATTTGTTAAAAACTCAGACTCGGAACCTTCTTGGTGTTCTTTTTTCAATTTGCTTTGTACGCGGTTCTTTACGCGGCATTTTTTCACGTCATTGTTAAACCTTATATTAAAAACAAGAAACTTGAAAACAAGTGAAAAAACTAAAATGAGTGATTCTAGCGACGAGGAAGTTTGCTTGACGCCAACAGAATTGACTGAAACTGTTAATAATGCGCAAATGAGCTTTCTCCCTCAACAATCACGCGAGAAGTATTTAAAACAGTACGATATGTTCAACACGTGGCGACTAGCAAAAGGAGCCAAAACTTTCTCAGAAAACGTTTTGCTGGCATATTTTATAGAATTATCCGAGAACAAGAAAGCAAGCACTCTATGGAGTACGTATTCGATGCTAAAAGCAACAATAAAGATGAAAAAAGACAAACATATCGATACCTATCCTAAATTAGTGGCATTTTTAAAAAGAGCCTCATCTGGTCTTCAACCAAAAAAATCGAAGGTTTTCACAGTATCTGATATTGAAAAGTTTCTTAACGAAGCACCCGATTCCGTATATTTGGCGGCAAAAGTAAGTCAGTTGCACATTCAGTATCTACTTAAGTATATTAATCTCAATTAAATAGTATACTTAGTAGATGTTGATAGGCATAATTATGCGTTCATATCAATTTTATTCATTTATCTACTACAATACCTACTCTTTACGTTACAGGTTGTTCTTATTATTGGAATAAACGGAGCATGTCGAACTAATGAACTAACACAACTTAATGTCAAAAACATTGAGAAACATTCAGATGACTTACTATTAATTAATTTACCTAATACAAAGACAAAAAGAGACCGCAACTTCGTCATTCGCAAGGAATACGTAACGATTGTTGAGAAATATCAAGCCTTACGCCCGCTTAACACTCCAATCAATCGATTTTTTCTACAGTATCGCAATGGAAAGTGTGTTAGACAGCCTATGGGTACTAATAAAATTGGCAGTATCCCACGAGAAATAGCAACATTTCTTGAACTTCCAGAACCCCTGTTGTACACGGGTCATTGTTTCCGACGAACTTCAGCCACACTTTTGGCTGATTCCGGAGCTGATCTCCTGTCCCTTAAGCGCCACGGAGGCTGGAAGTCCAATGCAGTTGTAGAGGGATACATAGAGGATTCCATCCAAAATAAGTCTAAAATATGTGAAGGCATCGTAGGAGCCATTACACTGAAAGAGCCTCAATCGGATCCTTGGACTGGCCCTTCTACATCAAAAATAAGCCGTTATGAAACACTTAACCATCTCCCTCTCTCTCCAACATTCACGCCAAGGGAATCCGATGAATCGGTACAACTATTAAGTATGACAGATAGTTTACCGAAAAACAGTACACAAGTGACTAACACCAATATTACAGTACCAAACAAAAATATTACACTCAATTTAAATAACTGTAGCAACGTTACTTTAAAATTTTCTTAATTATACCTTAGTATTATTTTGTTATAATTTAAAGATTATTCTGTAATACTTACCTGTCATAATGTAGTAATTAATACCTAAACTGAAATAAAAGTGTACCTATCTTGTGATTGTAAACGTTTTTTTTTTGCATTTAGTCATTTCCTCGCTGAGGTGGAATGAAAAGTTACGTGTTGCACTCGAGTGCAAAGATTTTTCACCTCGTGCTCTTTTGATTCCCTCGCTAACGCTCAGGATTCTAATTTTGAATCACTCGCTGCGCTCGTGATTCAATTTTAGAATCCTTCGCTTGCTCGGTCATCAAAATTGAACACGCGGTTAAAAAGCAACTTTGCACTCTTGTATAACAAATAACTATTTACGAGTAGCTACCCACAAATATCGAATGTACCTACATTGTAAACTCCATATTATGCAGTTGTTCCCCTGGCTGGAGGCTTTGAGTTAGCTCAAAGGCACCACAGGAAAGGCCGGTCTGCCATTCACAAAAAAAAAAGGTCTGTAAAGTCGGTTCACGGACGTTAGTTTTACGTGATAACGTCAAAGAAACATCGATGAACCACTACTGCTACCTACTGTACTAGTACTATTAGGAATACTGGCTCTGACGTCACGCGAGAAGAGCTAAATGGGAAAGGGCTGATCTTGCCTCTATCGCTTGTTCCGCGCTCTCGCTTGCACGCTCAGGCTCAGACGGAACGTTACACTTTTTCGTGCATGCAGCCGGTGTTCATCGATTAATAAGACATTATTACGTCAAAAAAAAAAAAACGAAGTGGTGGCAACTAATATTGCTTTATAAATAAATCAGGCGTTAGCGTTACACAAATTGCGGTTGGAGGAGTGTACCTACTACGTAACGGGGCTCCGAGGAAACAAATTAAACAACAAAAAAACGCTTTTTCGAAAATCGTACCTACGTCTGTCGATTCTATCATAAAGAACACCTAAATATAAGGCTAAGAACGTCTTGATGTTGTTTGTCTTGGCCACCTTGGCTCAGCCGTTTGTCCTAAAAAATTATGACGAAGGGTTTACGTTTGGGACGGACGAAATTTTTGTTTTATTTTTCGCAAATCGTTTCCGAAAAATAAAACAAAATTTTTTCGAGAATCGTTTTTCTATCGTACAGAACAAGTAAATTTAAGAAGATCAATGATTCAACGAAAAGACTGCGTCAAATGTACCTACCTAATTCCTTTTATGGTGTACCTTAGTGAAACCCGAATAGGATAGATTAGGTTCAAAAACTGCCACAGATGTGAGTTAGCCAACCCCGACTTTACGTGTTACTTTTTTATTGTAGGTACTTTCGGTACTTTGTAGCTTAGTGAAACCCGAATAGGATAGATTAGGTTCAAAAACTGTCATTGAACTGAGTTCCACGTGGTACTTGTTTATTGTACGTACTTTGTATGAATTTGTGCGGATATCGATCGCCAGCGTCGTGCCCTACAGGTTGTGGTAAACATGCAAGATTTTTTAAAGCTAAAGCACTAAAGTGCACCTGTTCAAAACGTATGTACCTACTGTAAGTTTCTATACGTGCCAGCTCTGGACTACATATACAGAGAAGTCTTGGGATGGGATGGCACACGTGTTCAGTACAATAACATCTAGACACGTAATGACTAGTAATGAGGTTGAAGCGCTACTGTAATGCCTCTAGAATGTTCGCGGAGACGAGGCCGAGTTCAAATGCCATTCAAAAAGCAGAATTGCATCATTCATGTCCAGGGTTGGTACTTAAGTATAGAAACAGTTTAGTTGGTAGGTACCTTGCAGATAGGATGTATGCTACTAAGACCTACAAGCGCTGGTTGGAAATAGCCGCGTTGTGCATGAGAAGAAAGACGTGAGTTTGTTTGTATGTATTCATCGATGACTAATAAAGAACTAGATACACAACCAGCAACAAAAAATGTCCTTACCAAACGACCGCCCACTTGGGTGTTCTATTAATCTAGTAGCAATAGAACGCTCCGAAGGTATCGAACGATCCGAAGGCTAACACGCCCTCAGTGCTCGTTTAAAAAATTTAAAAGTCACACACCTTTTTGTTTGAGGTTGGGAAATCATCAAATAACTTCTCCCGGTCTGGGCAGAGCGGGAGGGCGTGTCAGACTCTTACTGACTAAAACCCACCCGTGTTCCTTCAGTTGCCTGTGCCAGGGGCCACGGTATCCCTCTCGGACTTTCCCGCAACCCTGGCAGGCATCGGCCCTAGTGGACCCCGTCATTGGTGCTGACATCTCTTTAAGGCGCGCGTGGAACCTGGTCCTTATCGAACGGCGAGCTGCCCATTGCTCGCCGTTCGCAAGCCCACGCCTACGGTGGCCGGGAATCGGCCTGCGATTCCCGACGCCCAGGGCGTCTCCTGCGGGGGCTAGGGGCGTGAGGGCGCGAATTTTGTCTCTCCCTCACTCGTTCCGCCTCCTCCTTCGCGAACATTACTGCTTCGCAGGAAGTGACGGCTTCCCAAGCGGCTCCGTACCATGTCCTGGACCAGGGCCGGACGCGAGAGATCGCCACCGCCAATCGCCTCCACGAGGACACGGCGGTGCTCCCGCCAAAGCCGGGCAGACCTCCACCGTGTCCTCCGGGCGATACACACAATGGTGACAACACCCGGGCGATTCCTCCCACTATATCCGGAACAGGGATCTCCCGAAACAACCGTGTCCGGTGAGGACCTGCGTCAGGCGGAAGGTGAGGACGCCGTGGCGCCTCTCTAGCCACTCCTCAAACAGGGGACTAATCGCCGCAATTGTGGCGTTCCCAGCGCTGGGTTGCGACAATCGCATTCTCCATGCCGCCCTGAGATCCCGCCGGAGCTCTGTCCGCTGTACCGTGATTTCTCGCGGCGGCGGAGCTACGCCTCGGCGTTTCGCCTCCTCGCGCCACTCCCAAATGTGCGCGAGGACTTTGGCCTCCAGATCCCATAGCGGTAATCCGGCAAGGAGGCTCGCTGCCTCACCGGAGACCGTACGGTACCCCCGGACCAGCCGGGTGGCCATGACTCTTTGGGGCGCGTTCAACCAGCTGGCTAGCCGCAGCCTCAAGGAACGCGCCCACACCGTGCACCGGTGCCCCAAATTCACACACCTGGGACGCTAAAAAAGGACACAGATTTTTGCATTTTTCTACTAAACCGCTGTATGCATCACAAAACTTTTAGCTAGATGCCTGTCACAAATTTATGTGACGCCCGTTGATATACAAAAAGTCGTCAAAATCACTTCCGTTACAGAGTTTGAGAGACCAGCGAAAGGTGGTTTTTCAAGCTGGCTGGACACGTTTTCGATCGATTATCTAAGATTCTGTAGCGTCACAAATTCTGAAATAAGGGTGTTTAGCCGTCACAAAGTGCCCTATTGACCTAGTTAAATGCGAGCTATTTTGAAGATTTGTCCAGCCAGCCTGAGTCACATACATTTTTAAGGTGGACCTTCGTACCCGTAAGCTGCAGGGTCCGTCTTACCTTCCTTCCCCAAGTGTTCTAAAATCTCGAACCAAATACATTTAGTAAATATTTGTAAGTGAAAATGGCTTTCCACCCCTGACCCCTCCACGGTCGTTGCGTAAGAGTTTAACCTGAGCAGGGTTTGTTTACACTTTCATCAAATACTTTTTTTTGGCACAGACAGTACTTGGGAATAGATGTTTGGCAGAACGCATGAATGACCTTCAACTTTACTGCATCTTGTTTTGAGCTTTTGATATTACCTGCCATTACTTTTTAAAGTATACACACAAAATGAGTATGTGCAGTATAGGGGAAAAAATAATATTTTTGCATGTATGAATAAGTGAAATCTAATATACAGGGAATGTATTTTATTTTCACCAAATCGTAACAGTACCTCACTACAAAGTACACTACTCACACAGATCGACATTAAGCTTGTAAACTTGACAAATTATAGCACAAGCCTTGCAAAATTATAGATTTATTTACAGAAGTGGTTACCTAAACAGAACACCATCATAGTTTACATTATATTTATTTTCCGAACAATTATTTAAAAACAGCAATTTTTACAAACTTTTTTTTGAATGAACAGTATAGTTTTGGTATCTCAGAGCACAACTATTAGAACTCTGTAGTGAAGCAAAAATATATTTATTAACTTGATTTATCTTTAGCTTATAATATGTTTAATTTAAATATTTAATTTGTAAATAAATAACAATGATTTTTGGATGTAACAAATTATTTACTTTACAACTAAAATAACAAACACTATTTTACACATGACTCATCAAGCTTTAGAGAATTACAGAATAATACAACAAAATTCTGTTCATCATGGAGTTTGTATTTGTTGAACAATAATGTGATTTTTCTAACTTAACTAAAACATACAATACTGCAGTTGGAACTTATCTGATATTGACACAAGTTCTATACAGACTTCAGGATTTAATTTTCCTTCTTCATCCTTGTGCTAGTCATCCTGTAGATGATGGAGTCTCTGCCTGGATCCATATCCATGAGGGCGTAGACAATTGCGATAAGACTGAATGCCATCACCACAACAAACCATAGAATAATGTTGAAGATTGCAGGGTATTCAGCATTGTAGCTGTCATCAGTGTCATTATCCTGTAATTTAAAATATTCAATGGCATCAGATAAAGTTTTTGGAGCAAAATTCATTATTTAAATTGTTCAATAATTCTAGTAATAACTCCCGACATTCTATCCAAATTTTATTTTAACGTTTCCGGGGGGTCAAAGCGATGGAACGCACCGTTGCGTGTTCCATTTACCTCTACGAATTACAGGCAAAATTCATTTATAGTGCGTGCAAGTAGAAACTTTAATAACATGTGTAAACAGCATAATTTTGATCCATACATAACAGGTGTGTACTCGACCAGAAAGTGCCTGAGCCTTAGCTTTTTTAATTAAGATTTGTATGTTCAGGTTTTTATTCTTGTATTGATTATAAATTGAATTTAGTTCAAGCTTAAATGTTATAATGTTTTTTTCTGTATTTTTTTTTGGTAGCTGTGTTGTGTTTTCACACTCTTTCTTTCCAATCTGTTTTTAGAAGTGAAGACTTTTAATTGGCTGTCAGTCTCACATTCTATTTTTTATTCTGTTTATTTTAGCTGTAAGTCTTCCATAGTTAATAAATAAATAAATAAAATTACTAAATATTTTGTGTTAGCTAATCACCAAACATTTTTGATTGACGTAACAGACCACCCAGCACAACCCGGACGAAAGCAGTAATAGTTATCCTTACCGCTTTATATTCCTTGACATGCCATTGATAATCGACTCCTTGACTGCTTGTTTTTCCGTCTGCACCTACAGACCGGGCGGCACGACGTGTATGAGCGACATCTGTGGTGACAACGGTGACTAACACGGAGCCATCGTAAGCTTTTACAAATGCTTTGCTGAGTTCTTGGAGAGCATCACCTTTACAAAACAAAAAAAGAAATGTAACAAAAACAAAAAAAAACTATTACTCACAGCACGAAAAACGATGCTATTTCGTCGTGCTATGAAAATATGTCAGTAGGTGGGTACAGTTATAATGTAGATGATAGTATTTGTGAATTCCCAACATACAAGTAGAGTCGGCACTAGCTACATAATCTGCTATAAAAACAACATTTAATTAAGTTATATTCTTACCTAACAGTTTCTTAGCTTCTTTGGTTTGGAGGGAGTTAGGTCCATGGTAGTCTGATAAAGCATGAAGAGTGCGGAAACGGAAATTATAGAAATCAATTATGTTGTCTGGAACGATAGCTCCACTCTGGACCTGTAAATGAATAATTACATCTTTTATTTATTTTCTTATTAACATGCTTCATTTGTAACACAAAGAATAAAATTATGGTTACACTTCAGCTGTAACCGAAACCTCAGTACTGTAACTTTACATGAACTGGACATTATAGTTTAATTTAAAATTCTCAGAATAATAAACCTTGTAAGTAGAGTCCAACTGCAAACTGTATTTTTTGTCCGAAGACGAAATTCGGTATTTTTTTTTTGGCCGAAATCGATATGGCAGAAAATTTTTTTTTTTTGGATTTCGATAGGTATACGGTAATAGTAAAAGAAATGCAGTGTCGACCTTTTAATCATATTATAAGTCAACCCGCGTGAGTACCTAAAAGTAAAACAACTACACAATATGAAAAAAATAAACAAATAAAATTACCCTTATAATAACAGCTTGCAAAGTCTCAAGCTCATCTAAGAAATTGTTGTCTTCATCTACCGATGGCTTCAAGTGATTAAGATTTTGTTTAGTAGATTTGGGATATGTGACTTCACCAAAGACATGTGATTCAAGCTGAAAAAAAAAGACTTATTATCAAACCAGCTTTTGCCCGCGTAGAGGTCGGAAATTACGTCACATGAACGAAGTAGGGCTTCCAATCCCGCAATACCGAGATCGCGGTGTTCCGGGATCCAGCGTCATTTTCCAGTCCAGATTTGCGGGACTGGAGAGATGCATCCATGTACGCGATGAATAAAGTTTTATGGTTAAATCTGCCTGGATTTTTCCCAACTATGTTGGGGTCGGCTTCCAGTCTAATCGGATGCAACTGAATACCAGTATTTTACATGGAGCGACTGACTATCCGACCTCCACAACCCAGTTACTGGGTAATACGACCCTTTGGTAAGGCTGGTTGTCAGATTTTCGGAATTTTGACGACCCGTAACAACTGACAAAGATCCATAAATGACAACCGAGACAAAAGGCTTAACATGCTTTCCGAGGCATGGAAGGGTCTCGGTATGTAAAGATGGTCACCAACCCCAGCATGCGTAGCTTAACCTGATCGATCTATCCGTGCGGTTACTAACCATAAACAATCACTTAAAATATTAATTATTATTATAATTTGTGAATTCATGAATACTATTTTATAACAAATACTATTTGACATTGATTAATTTTTTATTTGATATGTAGCTAATGCATGACTGCATTGCAAATTAATAAATTAATTTTTTTTAATAAATTAATTAATAAATTTAGATAGACAAACAGTATGTATTATGTATGTAGTCCGAAACTATTACATATTATCTTAACAAATCCAACGGCAATTTTGGACAAAAAAAAATTTTAGTGATGAGACTATTAACAAAATGAAGTAAGTACTTTGTTAATGAAATGATTGGATATCATTATTTATTTTTAAATGAATAGGAAATAATAGATAATCGCCTTCAAAAATACAACTTTAGCTTATCATAACAGAGAAATAATATATCTTTTTTCTGAATGCATTCAAAATTTTTATGTTCCGAGAGATGTCCATACTTATTCTAAAGTCATAGTTGATTTTGTTTCTAGATATAAATTAAACTTACCTCGTAGCGATTAGATAATTTGATGTTCACAAGTTTGTTGCCTCCGCTAGTGAAGCGCTGCTTAATTCTGTGCTCCACACCTTTGAAGGTGTCTGGCTCATACTCGTCTACAATCAGCGGGTAGGTTTTGGACTTCATTACAGACTGCAAATGATAAGTTAACACAGTAAAGTATCTCCACCCACTTTTTTATTGTTTTCTGGTGGTATGATAAAGCCTGGTAGAAGAAATAAATGATTTCCATCTTATAAAATCATTTATACTGTATATACCTCAGTATTTTTCAAACTATGCATAATTAATCTCAAATAGAATAAGCAGGCACACTCACATTTTCGCCAAGGCTGGAGACACCATCAATGTACACCTCCACAACAGCTTCAGGAGTGTTGAAAGGGTCCATGACATACATGCCTTTCCATTCTGAATTCTATAAACAATGAAGAGGTTGTTTAAATAATAAGACAGACAAAAAAAATCTTAATTGCTGTACTATCATGAGTTATCTAAAAATATGTTTTGTTAAGTTGTTGGTTTTTAAAAACATTTTAGCTCTGTCAGTACAACGATAAAAACCAAAAAACCTCAAACTGAGAGACAGTAAGCTGAACTTTTCTCTCTACTACAAACTACAATTTACTAAAAACATGAATTTTAGGAGCCTCAGAGATAACATAAAAAAAAGTTGTCTCAGTGTTATTTTAGAAAAATAAATTGTATAATTATTAGGATGGTTCAGAAAAATTTTCTATTATAATATAATAGAAAAATTTTCTGAACCATCCTAATAATGAATCTGAACTGTTGAAATTAAAAGACATATTATGTCTTTTGATTTCAACAGATTCCAATATGATATCAAGGAACCACCTCCTAAAGATCAAAGAAAATGACGATTCAGGCGCATGGCACCATTTGTGTGCAGGTATGTAGATCTACATTAGACGCAATATAAAATTCAATGTGTACAATTGCAGCATTCAAGTGGTTAAAAGCACTTATGTTATGTTCGCCTAAGCACAGAAAGGCCCAGAATGTCAAGAATTCACAATTTTAGACTTTACCTTCCTCTGACACTAAAATTCGACCATTTGACAAGATTTGTGGATATGGACTCTAGATGGATGAACGATTTTCGTAGGACAAGCCTTCAGTCTACCGAATCTAGATCGGATACCCTTTGCTCTTTAACTACAGTAAACTGATTATTGACCACCAAGAGCGAGGTCACATTGAACATTCCCACTTATACGTACCTCTTCAACCGAGAGTCCGAGAGCAGCAGAAAAGATCTCTTTCAGAAGGCTCTCCGAGGTTTTTCCTGATCCCGAAAATTTGAGGGAGTCAGGACTATGAAGGATACTGAACTCTCCGGCGGCATTAGAGCCTAAAATTGATAAAAGTCCGATATAGTTAGTCCGTATGAAACATTTGCATAAAATACTACAATAAAATGTACTTACCTATTACTGATATTACAAGAGAGATCCAAAACAGAGCCATGGCCACTGCCATTTTGTTGGGAACTAAAGGAGTGACTGTGAGACTGTCATATGATTTCTGTATTGCCATATGTAATATTATTTTAAAATACCAACCAAACGACAAAAATATACATTGTTACGTAGAGTATTGCATAGAAAAAAAAGAATATATATTTTTCCGTAGTAATGCATTCTAGATCTAATAATTATCTAACTATGGAGTATTGTTGGCTTGACTTTAGTTTGGTAGAGCAGGATATGGGGGTAAAAAAGGGCCAAATCTGATAGGGCTTGGGTCCCCGATTATAACGCTACCACTCTTTTTACGAGGTAATGCATATTTTTCGAGAAATTTATAAAATAAGTTTCTAACCTCAAATCCGATAAAAGGTAGATTGGAACGTTAAAATGGGTCATTGACAACCAAAGCTGTCACAATATATTGCCTTGTGGTGTAAAATATCGTGCTACATCGGTAAAACGAAACGTAATTAAAGACGCCATTTGTGTCTGTGTCACTGTCATTCGTTTCGGTCATTCATTCCGTTTCTTCTCGAGTTTATTATTAAATACTAATAATACTTTGAGTTATTACTGTTACGAGGATAACTTAAGATGCGAGAGCGAGCGAAGCGAGCTCAAGACAGGGGGGCACCCCTACTCGGATAGATTTAGGTTAGAAGGAGGTGGCGGGGTCGTAGTGAGCGAGCGAAGCGAGCGAACACAGACCCCGCCACCTCCTTCGAGGTTATTTTTTTTTAAACCACCCAGAAGTAGGAGCCCCGCGTAGCGGGGCTCCGTCGACCAAGCCTTTTAAGCAATTTTGGAGTGTTTTGAGGTTAGGTTACAAAAGATCGTTTTTCTCGGAAATGGTGAGTGACCTCTTCATGGGAGTGGTGCCAGGGGGAGGGGGCCACCCCCTCCCCCCCTCCCCCCAACTACCAGCCCCCCCCTCCTGCTCTACTATTCTAAAGTTATACCCCTCTCTAGAGTACCTATATATGTTCTGTGTACCGCTATGTCAAGGTTGGACAATCTATATAAGAGGTATAAGTGTTTTGGAATCGATTATATCAGAGTCATATTCGTTTTCGCTGGGTAAGGTGATTCGTGAATAATGTCAACCTGTGCTGATAGGTGATAACGCATGCAAGAAAGAAAAAAAAATAGTTTTACTTACACCTATCATTTCTAAAAGGAATAAGCACATAAGTTATTTTTTTCATTATTTTGTAAGCATTTTCTGTGAAATAAACGTCTTATCGTCAAAATAATTAAAAATATTATCAGGAAAATGCATCGAGAACTTTACCGATCTAGTAATCAGTAAAAAATCGTATGCTAGAAACACTCGCAGTGTCTTTTAGAGCTAAACACGAGTGATTTCTGTCACCGCGACAAAAAAGATTTTGTCATTATCTTGTCACCTGGAGTCGTAGACCTCAGAACAATAATTATAGCATAGAAGGAAGCTAAATTTAACTAATATAGTCGTCTCTGTTTTCTTACACACTCATAACAGCATTAGAAAGAGACAGATGTAGGTTGCTCAAAATGCAAATCGTCACAAAGCAAACGTCAATTTGGCTGCCTTGGCTACTTGGCTACCTTTATGATACTAAGTTTAGAAATGGTTTAGAAGCTACTTAACGTCTCAGGTTTTTGTCTATGACTTTGTTCATCGCATTTTTTCGTATAATGCTTATGGGCGCATGGGAGTTGAAGTGCTTCGTTGATTTTACGTGTTTTTGTAAAAATAGTACAAAATTAATACTGATTTAGTGTAAATCGCAAAGCTTAAAGATTAAATAATGTCCCGCATTATAGTGGGATGTAAATCACATTCATCCCGCAAAGAAAATGATGCGGAAATCATAAGCTTCCATCGGTAAGTAATCAAATATGGTCATTTTATCGGTTTTGTATTCTCACTGTAGGTTATTTTGGCATTTTTTCAAATTATTTGAGCTTAGTGTACACGGTAGTTTTGAAATCAATATTTTATGCAATTAAATAATTCGATTCTAGGGAAAATATAAATTTTAAATCGGCATATAAATATTTTGCAATAGTGCTTGCAAAAATAAACTATCGATAGAATATCGATACAACTAGCGTCATCTAAATTATTACATTATTTTTCTTTACACGTAGTTTTGGGAAGGATTAAATATTTTAGAGTGAAATAAATACCTAAATACCTACGGTCTTGCCAGCAAATCGTACGTATGAGTAATGAAATGACAGTGGTCAAAAATCCGTGTGGCTCATGGTATAATAATTTAATCTCACGTGTGGCTATGATTTTTTTGTCATTTTCAGATTTCCCTCCGATATTGATATGAGGCAAAAATGGATCAACGCTATTGCACGTAACTACTGGAAATGGAAAAAACAACATCGTATTTGTTCCAAACATTTCAGCGATGACTGCTATATTAAAATATTGCTACCAACGTCAATTTTTGATGATTTACTCGAACATTCATTCGATAATGATGTATTGGATGATCATAGAAATTTGTTGATTAAATTGATAAGCAAAGAATATTTAACAATTAGAATTCATTATATCGCAAAATAATTATCTTCTCCTGTAGAAAAAGTAAGGACATTTCTAACAAAAACTATAATTTTTAAAGGACAGTGATTTAAAATTTTTGTTACTTGTTCCGTGGCCAATCGCTCTTTAAAAATTATTTAAGCGTTTTCTTTGTAATTTCAATGTGTTAATAATTTATCCTGTGTTTATAAATAAATAAGTTGATTAGACAGAAGCGAGTTCTTTATTTCACCTTAGCATATTTTAGATTTAAGAGCGTTTATACCTTATGAGTGGTAACGTCGCAATTTAGTGTCATATTTCGTGGTTTTCAATTTTTATCATTTAATCGGAGCTATATTTAAAAAATCTGTTTAATTAACTTTTTAGAATTATGTGAAAACTGTGTAAAAGGTAACTTGAAATCGTTGCGTTTACAGTTCTATTTATATGCAAATAACACATTGGAAACTTGCAGGGCGTTATTTTCATTGTAAAATAACTGTAAGCATTACGGTTACTTACTTTTTAAACACTTTCACGTAATTCTAAAAAGTTAATTAAACATATTTTTAAAATATAGCTCCGATTAAATGATAAAAATTGAAAACCACGAAATATGACACTAAATTGCGACGTTGCCACTCATAAGGTATAAACGCTCTTAAGTTACCTCCTTGGTTGTTTCGGAGTGAAAGATCGTTTCATTTTTAAATTACACGATAGTTATGACGTTATGAGTTTACTATGTAAATTATTTGGCAGCTAAACCACGACAGATATGGCTGTTCGTACAACTTTTGCCGGCCGCTGCTCGCATATATTTGGCCAGTACAGCAATTTCGATTTATCTTGAAGAAGGTTGTCAAAATAATGCTCATATTTCCAAGCATGTTTGAAAAAAAGAAAATATAGTAAAAGAGAATACCGAGTGTAACCATTTTGGCGTGACACTAATAAATGGAATTAACATACGAAAATAGGAACATGAGTTTGATCTTGATTTGTTTGATCAATCAACACATGATTATCTCTATCGTCCTCGTGCACAATAGCGCTGTGAGAAGACGCTGACGCCATGATTGCGTGTTTTCTTACCTAGTCGATAGTTGGGGAAAGCGAATGGGGTGCGGGAACGCAAGGGATGCGCGGAGAGACAATTTGTCACCCCTGCGCGTGCGTCTATTGAAACCTAGCGGTGCGGCCACAGTGGTCTGGAAATCGAGCTCCATACTCATAGAAACTTAAAGACAGGAATTAAAAATAAAACTGTGGTGTGTCTGTTACCTCCCTTTCTGGTACCTCCCTTTACGTGATATTAACGTATTCCTAGCTCCAAAAGTGTTTTTTTTTCTATTAGAGAAAAGAGAAAACGCTTAAAGTACATTTTTTTGAAATATTGAGTTCAACTGACCATATCAGCTGAAGACCGAGTTAGTGAAGCGCCTCTCAGCCTCCCAGGAGAAGAAGAAGATGAAGCAGCTGTTGATGCATGAGGAGCTGGGCGACCGGAAGCCGTCGCAGTTCTCCGCCATCTGCAGGGGTTAGCTGGACCATCTGTATGCTCAACGCGCGAACCGTTCCTGACAGGTACCCGATTAGGCACATACACGATTTTGCACACAGCATTTCAGGCTGTCGAGTTTTCAGCAGGATTGATCTCGTGAAAGCATAGAACCAGATACCTGTCGGCCCAGATGACATCCCGAAGACGGCGATCACAACACCGTTCGGCCTGTACGAATTTCCGTACATGACGTTTGGTTTGCGCAACGCAGGCCAGACATTTCAACATTTTGTCGATGACGTGAGGACTGGACTTTTGCTACTGCTATTTGGATGACTTCTTGATCTATTCCAGAGCAGAAGCAGAACCCGAGGAGCACCTTCGTATCATCTTTGGCAGAATGAAGGTCTTCGGCATGTTGATTAACACGTTCAAGTGTGTTTTCGGTGTCCCGGAAGTAACTTTCCTAGGTTACCAAATCTCCGAAAAGGCCACCAAACCACTTGACACTAAGGTCAACGCCATCAAAAAGTTCCCACAGACAAAAGACGTTCGTCAGTTGCGCCGATTTTTGGCCATGATAAATGTTTACAGGCCTTTCTTGCCCCACGCAGCTCAAATACAGGCGCCACTTGTCAACCTCTTGATCGGCAATGTAAGGGCTCACATCCTATATGTCTTGCGGAGCATACTTTGCAAGCATTCGAGGACTTCAAGGAAAGCCTGGCTAATGCTTAACCTTATTAGCTCACCCCGATTATAATGCCAAACTCACATTGGTCACCGATGCATCGGATACAGTAATCGGCGCGGTGTTACAGCAGCTTAGCGACGACGGATGGCAGCCATTAGCTTTTGTAGGTGACTCACATTATATTATTAATATGTACATAATAATATATTTATACGCCCAACACTAATAAACACAACGAAACAATAAACATTAATATTATAAGCTTAAAACACAAAACAATATTTAGTAGCATTTATTATAAACACACTGTCCGTCATTAACAAATTATAGTACACTGACACGCGCGTCGCCTGTTGAGTGCCATAGTCTAAGACGCGTGAAGTTACACATCGTGTGACGTATGCGCGCACGCATTCCTTCACCGCGCATTCGCAAATCGGAATAGCCAGTCACGATCTATCTCAGACGCTGTGCGCACGCTCGCTTACTTGATTTTTCTATACTTCTACCCGTGCTAAATCGCTTGCTTTAACTGTGCCTTCTTAACAATAAAATATAATTGAAAACATTATTGTGTATTGTGCGGATATAAAGTGTTGGACTACCAAGAGAACTTTATTTTCTTCAGACCCAGTAAGTCTACCCTCACACACCGTACCACACAACCAAACTGGTGACCCCGACCAGAACATTTGTAGAATAGTGAGTGCAGTGAGAGTTAGTAGTTAACATGAGCAGCGACGGTAGCGATACAGAAACATTGCAGCGCATCCAACACGCTGGCCGCCGGCCGAGTAAATGTGCGCGCGTTTCCACTGACCCGGAACCTGAACATCCGTCATTGGAGTTATTTCGTGTAGGCGTACCCATACCACCATTTTGGCATGAAAAGCCCACTATATGGTTTTGCCAAATAGAAGGCCAATTTAAGCTGGCCAGAATAACGGAAGACTACACCAAGTTCCACTATGTCCTCGCTCACTTGGATCGGCAGTATTCCGTGGAAGTTGAAGATATAATAACTTCGCCTCCTGCTACTGGCGCGTACGAGAAGCTGAAGAGTGAGCTGATCAAGCGCCTGTCAGTGTCAAAAGAAAAAAAGGTGAAACAGTCAGAGGAACTAGGTGACCGCAAACCGTCCCAGTTCTTGCGGCACCTGCAACACCTAGCGGGTCCAACTATCCCAGAGGATTTCCTGCGCACCATATGGACAAGTCGCTTGCCAGGTAACCTGCAGACGATCATCGCATCACAGATGACCCTGTCCCTCACCGAGCTCACGGACCTCGCTGATAGAGTTCACGATATGGCGCCTCCTACTCCGCAAGTCGCAGCAGCTTCCACATCAAGGGCTGATCCACAGACGGACATGATGAAGCTCATCATGGAGCTGACGAGGAAGGTCGACGCGCTGACTACTGAAAGGTGCGATCGCTCCCGCCCACGCACCAGATTCAACACCTCTGGCCATAGAAATCGCAGCTCTCATCACAAAGGTCGCAGTCCAATTCCAAGAAGTTTCCGACGTGTTGGTACCACTACAAATTCGGTAGCCACGCAAAGAAATGCGTCCGCCCGTGTGATTACAAGTCGGGAAACGAAATGGGCAGTCAATAACGGCGGCAGAAGATTGCCCTTCCACAACTGGTCGCCTGTTCGTGACAGATCGCAGGTCGAAAGTCCAATTTCTAGTGGACACTGGAAGCGACTTATGCGTGTTCCCTCGATCTGCGCTCCCACAACATCGTCGCGCGAAGACCGAATACCAGCTGTGTGCGGCCAACGGTTCTTCAATCAACACCTACCGTTACCTCCAGGTTGTGCTAAATTTGTCATTTTTTAATTTAATTGTAGATATACTCAACAAACGCATAATAGACGGCACTACGACTTTGTCAGCTGTAGCGTCTATTGCCTCTCCTGATAGCTTAATCTCCAGTGTAAAGGTCGTGATTGGCGAATGCAAATACCGAAATCTCCTATCCGAATTTCAGGAAATAACACGGCCAACAGGCGCCCCATCACACCTAAACACAACACATACCACACAGGCACCACATCAGGCCCCCCAGTATCTTGTTCCCCACGCAGACTAGCCCCAGATAAAATGAAAATCGCCAAGGCTGAGTTCAAGGCAATGCTGGCAAACGGTACAGCACGACCGTCAGAGAGCCCTTGGTCGTCGCCTCTCCACCTCGCCCCGAAGAAAGACAACGGCTGGCGTCCATGCGGTGATTATAGGCTGCTCAACGCAAGGACAGTACCAGATAAGTACCCAATCAGGCACATACATGACTTTGCCCACAGTCTATCTGGTTGTAAGATCTTTTCCACTATTGACCTTGTTAAAGCTTATAACCAGCTACCAGTATTTGCGCAAGACATTCCAAAGACCGCCATAACTACACCCTTCGGACTTTTCGAGTTTCCGTTTATGACGTTTGGTCTGAGGAACGCCGGGCAGACTTTCCAAAGGTTTGTTGACGAAATGACTCGTGGCCTGGAGTTCTGCTACCCATATTTAGACGATTTCCTGGTGTACTCTAGGGACGAGGCAGAGCATGAAGAGCACCTTCGTCAACTCTTCACAAGGATGAAGGAATACGGCATGCTCATCAACACCGCCAAATGTGTATTTGGTGCACCAGAGGTAACATTCTTAGGCTACCATATCTCGCAACATGGAACGAAGCATATGGAAAGCAAGGTGCAGGCTATTAGGGAGTTCCCAGTGCCTAAAACCACTAGGCAACTAAGAAGGTTTTTGGGCATGATAAACTTTTACCGGAGGTTTATGCCTCGGGCTGCCCAGACCCAAGCGCCTTTACATGCCTTACTGACCAGTAACGTGAAAGCCTCTCAGCCTGTCGACATAAGCGGAACCTCGTTACAGGCCTTCGAGGAGTGTAAGGATGGCCTTTGTAGTGCGGCTTTGTTGGCACATCCTGACACAAATGCCAAACTGGGCCTATTCACGGATGCGTCTGATTTCGCCATCGGCGGAGTCTTGCAGCAGTTCAGAGACGGTAATTGGCAGCCATTGGCATTTTTCACCCGCAAGCTGAGCCCATCACAACATAAGTA
This sequence comes from Brachylomia viminalis, assembly GCA_937001585.2. Taxonomy (NCBI): domain Eukaryota; kingdom Metazoa; phylum Arthropoda; class Insecta; order Lepidoptera; family Noctuidae; genus Brachylomia; species Brachylomia viminalis. Next base: position 14,926,145 of record OW443308.2, on the reverse strand, counting down.
CTCACCGTACGATAGAGAGCTACTTGCTATCTACGAAAGCATTAAGTACTTTCAACATTGGCTAGCCGCTACCACCTTCACCATCTATACTGACCATAAGCCGCTATGTTACGCTTTTCAACAGCGGAAAAGTAACTGCTCGCCACGTCAGTATAGACACTTAGACTATATTTCACAATTCTCGACCGACATTCAACACATCGCTGGAAAAGATAACGTTGTAGCCGACACACTTTCGCGTATCGAAGAATTGCAAAGCCCAGTAGATTTAGACGTACTAGCCAAAGCACAAGATGTCGACTCTGAACTTGCACAATTAATCACAGGAGATTCTTCCCTGCACGTAAAGACAATGATATTCCCAGGAAGTCGTACTGTAGTGTACTGCGATGTCAGCACAACGACTCCCAGACCCATCATTCCTAAACCATTGCGCAAACAAATTTTTGACTCGTTGCACTCGCTAAGCCATCCCGGCGCAAACGCAAGTGCTAAACTTGTAGCACAGCGCTACGTTTGGCCATAGATGCGGAAAGACTGTCGCGATTGGTCTAAGGCATGTTTGGCATGCCAGCGCACGAAGATGAATCGACACGTTTCCACCCCCTTGGGTACCCTCGATCTACCTTCAGCGCGATTCAAATATGTCCACCTAAACCTCATCGGCCCATTGCCCCCATCCAATGAATATCGGTATTGTCTGACACTCGTCGATCGCTTCACGCGATGGGCTGAAGTCGTCCCTATTACCGATTTAACAGCGGAAACTGTGGCCAAAGCGTTTCTGTCGGGGTGGGTCGATTTGGTTGCCCGACCGATATCGTCACTGATCAAGGCAGACAATTCGAGTCAGGAATTTTCCAACACCTCGCAAAAGCTATTGGGTTCAAGCATCGCAAGACCACTGCATACCACCCTCAGTGCAACGGTTTAGTCGAAAGATTCCACCGACAGCTTAACCCTTTGACCGCCACGTCAAAAAAGTAAAATCGTGCCCTCGGCGCCAAGCTATGAATTCATCCTTTAATACCTACAAAATAGTAGTGAGTTCGAAATTATATCGATAAAGCACTAACTATTTATTTTTTAACCTACAGTATATTTTTAATAAAAAGTCTATAACGGAAAAATATAATACAGGAGTTTTATTTCATCCCGCTTTGTCCTTTAGGACAGAAATCATAATGATATGTGTCACAGTTTCGGCGTTGAATCCACAATTCAAAACAAAAATCGATAAAACCAATCCATACCATCACAGCACTATGTTCAATCTTGACGTACTTTCTTGTCATCTTATGATGACAGTGGCGTAGCCCTCTGCACTAGAGGTGCGCAACCGATATTTATTAATAATATCGAAATAATAATAGGTACCTATTTAGTTCTAATAGTTTCGTATTTTTCGTTAGTATCGTTTCACTGATATTCTGTTTCTTAATGTGGAAAAACTTTTGTAAATATGAGAAATATGATTGCAATATTATTATTTGAATGATGCAATAAATAAAATGACCATCGGTTTTTTTTAATCGTATTTTTTATCACAAAATAATTTATAACAGGTAAATATCTATTAAGCCGGTTTGAATTTATTGGCCGGACTAACTTCCGCCATTTTGACTTTTTTTCAAAGTAATAAAGCGCATATGATCTATAATAGAGCTAGAAGGTTAAGGTGGAACCGTCAGAGTAGCCCGCGGAATTAAATTTTTCTTAGGTTTTTTGCAATTTGCAGACCAGTGCTAGGTTGTATGTTGATTAAAATATTATTCGCGGCTGGAAGACGTATGTACTATTAAACAAAGATAAGCATGCTCACTTAAGGCGGGGTGTTATCTCAATATTCCCAAAAATTGGTTTCTTAGAACGTCGAGTATGACGTAATGTAATAAAAATAAGTAACGCAAAAAATACAGTGAACAGAGAAGGGTATAAAGAAGAATTTAAACCGAACAGAATAATAAATAATAGTTTGATATTCCCAATAAAAATTGGGAAGTTGTAGCACAAAAATAAACTTTGACGTCGAAGATCTCTGTATTTCCAGCGATAACAACAGTTTTTTTTTTAAGAATTTAGTAGGTTTTCCATTTTTTTTAAACTTTAACCAAACCATTATTTAATTTTATGTCTATATTTTAAATAATCTAAAGAAAAGCAGTAAAATAAATGCCCATTCGCAGCTTACGTCACATTTCAACACAAATATCATTTTCAATTTTCAATCTTATTGACGCTCCATAGTGGTGACAATAGTTTACGCGGTCATACTTTAGTCGTCGGGCAGCGCTCGACTTGGATGGTTGGCACCGGACGCTCTGTGCATAATTCGATTGTAGTTTTTATGACTGAAAACAGTGTGTGAATTGAACTAAAGTTCTGTGGCGGACTACTAAGGCTACTCACTGCCTAATATTGAAGTGAAAATTCAGTCTCAGTGGAAATATGGGCAATAAAAATAAAATGTTGCGAAAGAGTTTTACAAGAAAAAGACGAAAAACTCGAAAAAATAATGGAATGTTTGGGTAAGTAGGATGATTACGGTATTGTATCATAATAACATTTGAAATTTGTATTTAGTTTAGTATACTTACGAAACTGTATAAATCTATAGAAACGGAACGGTATTGACAATTTCTACAAACATTTTGCTAAATCCAAAAACAAATAGGTGCACTCTATTTTGATGTCTATAGAATGCATATTTGAATGCGCCTAGTGCAAACGTCTCTGGTCGAAGCAACCATCGAGGCGATAGCCATATTGCAATAGTAGGTATAAGTAACAAAAACAAACTTGCAGATAAATCAGAGTGCGTTCGTAATTATTATAATAATATAAATATTGCACTAGTTATATAAAAAGCATTTTGATTATTTTGTAAGATTATTTTTATAATATTTATTGAGTCATTAGACCAGTGCCGATAATTTTTGAAAACGAAAAAAGTCACAGTAGGATGAAACCCATTGGAAAAGAAAGAGAATATAACAAAAATGAAAGGAAAAATAATTTACGGGCGATCCGAGGTCGGGAAGTGGGGGTTATCTCGATTTCCGGCAAAACTACAAGTCTTATGGAAAAAAGTGTAATAGCAAAGTTGTAGGTAATAAAAAGATCTACAACTTTTGTATTCACACTTTTTTCAAGTAACCTCAAAATTTATGTGAAAAATTCAAATAACCAAGTTTTTGGTTTTATATTTTTATCTTTTACACAGCATTTTTTTTTTCGCGAAATTTGCCGAATACTTACCTTTTTATGTTTCAAGCACACTGTATTTTTATTGATTTAAAATATTTGTTTTTTTCACCTTATTTTGACCTAATATCGAAAAAGCACCCTAATTTTCAATCGAAAATTCTCACGTGAAAATATCTGCTTTTTTAAAAACTCGGTAAAAAAAATAATTGCTGGTTGGACTGGTTTTCGTTTTTGTCATCTTACGTTACTAAAAATGAAATCTAACGAAAGCAGTTCACTTCAAATAAATTACGAAGAGTCAAGGTACATAATTAACAAGGGAAATTAACAAAAAAATGCTGTTTTATGACATTTATTTATGTCTAAAATTCGGTCACGCTGTCGCGACCGTGGCGTGCTGGGCACATTTTGGTTTGTCGTCTATACAGGACTGTGGCGGTCAAAAGGTTAACCTTTTGACCGCCACGTCAAAAAAGAAAAAGCATGGCCTCGGCGCCAAGCTATGAATTCATCCTTTAATACCTACAAAATAGTAGTGAGTTCGAAATTATATCGATAAAGCACTAACTATTTATTTTTTAACCTACAATATGTTTTTTAAAAAGTCTATACCGGAAAAATTTAATACAGGAGTTTTATTTCATCCCGCTTTGTCCTTTAGGACAGAAATCATAATGATATGTGTCACAGTTTCGGCGTTGAATCCACAATTCAAAACAAAAATCGATAAAACCATGTCAATACCATCACAGCACTATGTTCAATCTTGACGTACTTTCTTGTCAGTGGCGTAGCTGGCACGGCTTTTTTAATTTGCTCGCCTCTGCACTAGAGGTGCGCAACCGATATTTATTAATAATATCGAAATAATAATAGGTACCTATTTAGTTCTAATAGTTTCGTATTTTTCGTTAGTATCGTTTCACTGATATTCTGTTTCTTAATGTGGAAAAACTTTTGTAAATATGAGAAATATGATTGCAATATTATTATTTGAATGATGCAATAAATAAAATGACCATCGGTTTTTTTTAATCGTATTTTTTATCACAAAATAATTTATAACAGGTAAATATCTATTAAGCCGGTTTGAATTTATTGGCCGGACTAACTTCCGCCATTTTGACTTTTTTTCAAAGTAATAAAGCGCATATGATCTATAATAGAGCTAGAAGGTTAAGGTGGAACCGTCAGAGTAGCCCGCGGAATTAAATTTTTCTTAGGTTTTTTGCAATTTGCAGACCAGTGCTAGGTTGTATGTTGATTAAAATATTATTCGCGGCTGGAAGACGTATGTACTATTAAACAAAGATAAGCATGCTCACTTAAGGCGGGGTGTTATCTCAATATTCCCAAAAATTGGTTTCTTAGAACGTCGAGTATGACGTAATGTAATAAAAATAAGTAACGCAAAAAATACAGTGAACAGAGAAGGGTATAAAGAAGAATTTAAACCGAACAGAATAATAAATAATAGTTTGATATTCCCAATAAAAATTGGGAAGTTGTAGCACAAAAATAAACTTTGACGTCGAAGATCTCTGTATTTCCAGCGATAACAACAGTTTTTTTTTTAAGAATTTAGTAGGTTTTCCATTTTTTTTAAACTTTAACCAAACCATTATTTAATTTTATGTCTATATTTTAAATAATCTAAAGAAAAGCAGTAAAATAAATGCCCATTCGCAGCTTACGTCACATTTCAACACAAATATCATTTTCAATTTTCAATCTTATTGACGCTCCATAGTGGTGACAATAGTTTACGCGGTCATACTTTAGTCGTCGGGCAGCGCTCGACTTGGATGGTTGGCACCGGACGCTCTGTGCATAATTCGATTGTAGTTTTTATGACTGAAAACAGTGTGTGAATTGAACTAAAGTTCTGTGGCGGACTACTAAGGCTACTCACTGCCTAATATTGAAGTGAAAATTCAGTCTCAGTGGAAATATGGGCAATAAAAATAAAATGTTGCGAAAGAGTTTTACAAGAAAAAGACGAAAAACTCGAAAAAATAATGGAATGTTTGGGTAAGTAGGATGATTACGGTATTGTATCATAATAACATTTGAAATTTGTATTTAGTTTAGTATACTTACGAAACTGTATAAATCTATAGAAACGGAACGGTATTGACAATTTCTACAAACATTTTGCTAAATCCAAAAACAAATAGGTGCACTCTATTTTGATGTCTATAGAATGCATATTTGAATGCGCCTAGTGCAAACGTCTCTGGTCGAAGCAACCATCGAGGCGATAGCCATATTGCAATAGTAGGTATAAGTAACAAAAACAAACTTGCAGATAAATCAGAGTGCGTTCGTAATTATTATAATAATATAAATATTGCACTAGTTATATAAAAAGCATTTTGATTATTTTGTAAGATTATTTTTATAATATTTATTGAGTCATTAGACCAGTGCCGATAATTTTTGAAAACGAAAAAAGTCACAGTAGGATGAAACCCATTGGAAAAGAAAGAGAATATAACAAAAATGAAAGGAAAAATAATTTACGGGCGATCCGAGGTCGGGAAGTGGGGGTTATCTCGATTTCCGGCAAAACTACAAGTCTTATGGAAAAAAGTGTAATAGCAAAGTTGTAGGTAATAAAAAGATCTACAACTTTTGTATTCACACTTTTTTCAAGTAACCTCAAAATTTATGTGAAAAATTCAAATAACCAAGTTTTTGGTTTTATATTTTTATCTTTTACACAGCATTTTTTTTTTCGCGAAATTTGCCGAATACTTACCTTTTTATGTTTCAAGCACACTGTATTTTTATTGATTTAAAATATTTGTTTTTTTCACCTTATTTTGACCTAATATCGAAAAAGCACCCTAATTTTCAATCGAAAATTCTCACGTGAAAATATCTGCTTTTTTAAAAACTCGGTAAAAAAAATAATTGCTGTGTAAAAGATAAAAATAAAAAACCAAGAACTTGGTTATTTGAATTTTTCACATAAATTTTGAGGTTACCGTCAAACGGGGTGAATAGGGACGCAGGGGTGAATAGAGACGAAACTTTAGAAGGGATTTTAACCTTGAAATAATATAGTTTATTGCCAAAAAGGACTCTTAATGTGTTTATTGTAATATAATTAACGATTAAGTGCTCTTGTTGGGGTCAAACTAAATTATTTCAAGGTTAAAATCCCCTTTAAAGTTTCGTTTCTATTCACCCCTGCATGCCTATTCACCCCGTTTGACTGTACTTGAAAAAAGTGTGAATACAAAAGTTGTAGATCTTTTTATTACCTACAACTTTGCTATTACACTTTTTTCCATAAGACTTGTAGTTTTGCCGGAAATCGAGATAAACCGCTTTTTACTCTTAAACCCCCACTTCCCGGCCTCGGATCGCCCGTAAATTATTTTTCCTTTCATTTTTCTTATATTCTCTTTCTTTTCCAATGGGTTTCATGCTACTGTGACTTTTTTCGTTTTCAAAAATTATCGGCACTGGTCTAATGACTCAATAAATATTATAAAAATAATCTTACAAAAGAATCAAAATGCTTTATACAATATGTAACAAAAACCCTGTTGTTCCTTTTACCTACGTTTTAAGAATCGGTCTAAATACGTAATAAAGCAAGTCATTTATAAAAAACTGTTCAAAAAAATTATTAAAATAAATATTTAATAATTAATATTTGTAATGTTTAACTGATTTCTTACCTCTGCAATTCTGCATGAAGCGATGACGCGAACCAGAAAAAAATAGAACGTCCCCGCCCACTCTTTGATCGGTGCCGCCGGCCGGTACACCGCCGACACTTACCTACATATTTTGCTACAAAAGTTCGTGACCTTGTCAGCTGTTGTTTTTCACTTTAACGAATGAATGTTTGAAAATGTTGGTTTACACGGTATTTTGCACAATTGATAATTGTTAAAACTACATTTAACACTTCACTACATTAAAAAAAAACAAAGTCGCCGCGTCTGTCACATAAAACCTTATGTTTATTTGAATGCATTAATTTATTATGATGTCTATTTGACGACTCGGAGATGCTCTTCGATATGACCACCTTTGTTGCAACGCCTACGTACGCTCCGCAGAACGGAGGTATCGGACTTGATGTGGTCAAATGCTGCTACTATCTGTGAACGCATTTCGAACTCCGTATCGCACGTGTTTTTGAACAGCTGTTGCTTTACACTGCCCCAGAGGAAAGAATCTAAAGGCGTCAGATCAGTGATCTTGCAAGTCCAACATCTGCTCCTCGGTGTCAATGTCTCCAGTCCTCGGTCTGCCTCTTCCTGCGTCAGCTCGATGTTGCTCTCGTCCGGGCACACTTCCGGTATTGTACGTACGTGCAAACGTTAGAATGCAATCACCGATGGTAATGGTAGACTCGCTAAACGTTCTTGGTAGAGTCTGCGTGCTCATCAGCATATTCAAATATTCTACGTTAGAATAGGACATGGTAAACGTAAACAAATCACAAGTCACTCACTACGTAGGTCAACAATAACATCCGTTCAAAACTAGGTTGCGCGGGAGACTAAAGGATAAATGAAGTGATTCGCCGGGCGGCGGGTGGCGGGGTCGCGGGGTAGGTAGGCAGTGTAGGCACGCACGTGCGCCGCGGTAGCTTTTGGCGGCATCTTCTATCGGTTCAAAGAAAGTCGCCGAACTCGTAGGCTATTTAGCGAAACAAAGATGTACTTGTAAAATCAGATACTCTAAACATTTTTTTGAATGTGCCGATTTTAATAGTTATTTGGTATTGACCTCTCGACTGGCCAATGCTCATTTTTTTTAAATTATAATTTCATCAATGTTGTTCTTGTAGGTAAATGTATACGTCCCTAAAAGGAACAACAGGGTTTTTGTTACATATTGTATATAACTAGTGTGCAATATTTATATTATTATAATAATTACGAACGCACTCTGATTTATCTGCAAGTTTGTTTTTGTTACTTATACCTACTATTGCAATATGGCTATCGCCTCGATGGTTGCTTCGACCAGAGACGTTTGCACTAGGCGCATTCAAATATGCATTCTATAGACATCAAAATAGAGTGCACCTATTTGTTTTTGGATTTAGCAAAATGTTTGTAGAAATTGTCAATACCGTTTCTATAGATTTATACAGTTTCGTAAGTATACTAAACTAAATACAAATTTCAAATGTTATTATGATACAATACCGTAATCATCCTACTTACCCAAACATTCCATTATTTTTTCGAGTTTTTCGTCTTTTTCTTGTAAAACTCTTTCGCAACATTTTATTTTTATTGCCCATATTTCCACTGAGACTGAATTTTCACTTCAATATTAGGCAGTGAGTAGCCTTAGTAGTCCGCCACAGAACTTTAGTTCAATTCACGCACTGTTTTACCAATTTTAGCAAATACCAACTAATATTCAGCCAGCAGCAGCTTCCATTCCCGTGGAAGATCCCTCTATCGTCTAAATTTTTCAGAATTCTAGCTTCCGTCCCGGCTCCGCATTTTCTTAGAAACATTATGGCATTTGTCACTTTGGAGCTGTGATATTATTGCATTTATTTAGAGTTTATGTGATTTTTAAGTGGTCCGAGGGCCTTTATGTTGGTTTTATTTTCTATTTTTTTACCGCACCCACTAAGTACCTATCTAAAACACAAACATTAGTTTGAAATGGCATAACTACCCATTTAATTATCCCTTCCATCCCTGATACTGACTTACACCCGAAAAGCATAATTCCCCTTCTAGAGCAGTCGGGTAAAATTCGGAATGTTTATATTTGACCTGTTTATCATGTACTGTAATAAAAATAAACAGTAGTGATGTTTTTTTTTAAATTGTTATGTGTAATTATTTATTGTATCATATTATGAACCGACACTGTAATTACATCGAATTTTAGAACGCACGTCATAAGTAAGTATATTCAACAGAAAACATCTGATTTCCTTACGTATACTATGCAACTTTCCTTGAGCACACAAACGCCCGTGTTAGCGTTTGCGAGTGTGTGCATAATTACCGTAAAACGCGCAGATGCGGTTGTGTGAGTGCGGTAATAGCGATTAAAATCGTAGTCGGTCCGCGCCTTAAGAAAATATTCCTGCGAGAGCGCAGCTAGTGACAAACCACACCCCTTCCTAGTTTCCCCCAATTAGAGACAATATGCATTTGTGTGAGTAATGAGCGAGTAACATAAAATAACAAACATTAGCTAGAACAATTACCTACTGTTAAAAGTATTAAACCAAATACAAGGAACAACTGCAAAACATTTGAGATAATCCTAAGGTAATAAAAAAACGTATGGCCGTTGTATTAAGCCGTCCTCTATTGTTTAACCGAATTTCCAGACATTCCCACTAAATAACAATGGGACTTAGATAATGAACTTATTTTTATTGCAGTTGCAAGAGTTGTGCGGCTTGCGGCCTTGCGGCAGCTATAAACAAAAAGCTCTGATAACATTGTATGAACTGCGCAGAGTATTGGTTCAAATATTACTCTAATTTCCAAGTATTCCCAAATTGCCCAAGTATAAACAAACACATAGAAATTTAGATAGTTATTTACTTTTAATAAAGTCGATTATACACAAAAAAATTCAATACAAACATTTGATACCTTCATGCAGTGCCGGTCAACGCACCTATACCTACCGTATTCAGGGAGCCGTGAGATAAAAGGTAAACAAACCATAGATGTCCGTTCAATCGATTTTGAATGCTATTGCGTTGGTAACATGACAAATGGCAGCTGCAGTAAACAGTTGGTATTGTAACCACTTTTTTGCCTTTAATGCCATCCATAAGCCTACGGAATAGAAGTCAAAATCGGTGGAACGGACTGTAATAAAACGGTCCGTTTCAATGTCTCATCTTATTGTGAATGGAATATGGTGCGGTCGCTGCGGCATGCGGCATCACATAGGATATGGTGAAAATTGGAGAGGCAGTGAAAGTGTTCATAAATAACCTATATCTATAGACCCGATAGAGAGAGGAAAATATTAAAGTGGATTAATACATATAAATTGTAGTTGGACATATTTGTTATTACAATTAATTATTTTTGTAAATACTGCAATACCAATAATACATTTTCTAAACCAAACAAACAGAAGATATGAGTACTAAAATTAATTCTTGTCAATAATAAAATAACAATTCAGTTCAATAACAAAGAGCTCACGCCGCGCTGGCCGTGCCCATTAAAAACTCGTCTCTTATCAGAAACAAGTGAGCATAGTACGATCCTAGTGTGAGTGTCACACATTCTATACATGATTATACTAATACGAACACCACTAAAATACGCTTTGTGCATCCTATTGGTCAAAACTCGTGCATTGTGCGATCGAGTCGTGAGTCATGCTATGCGATTATCGCCTTTAAGGTGAGCATGCGGAAGTTTGGCCGATAGTGGTGCCGATTCTGTTGTACACCGAACTAAACTAACTAAACTATCACTAAAATTCCTTACTTTTGGCTATAAGAATCTTAACGCTATTCTGCTAAATAAAATCTCTAAATTTAAAAATAATTTTGACACATCTAAAATGAAATTTGACAATTATTGCGACTCCACGTGGTACTTGTTTGCCGTACCACGTGATCTTTTTTTAGAGCCGTATAGGCGCGCATTATGTGCGGCCTCGACTTGTTTTGTATGGAATTTTTTACTTTTTGTATGGAAAATATAAAAAAATATTACCAACACGTTGAGTTTTATAGGTTTACGGGTTGCAAAGGGGGTCGAAATTTTCATTATTTTTGCGATAGGACACACCGTTTTCGAGATATAAGCAAAAGAAAAGAAAAAAAGATACAGTACTGTTTTTGCATCTGAAGTCGAGGTGTTGGTGTGAATTTTAGTTCATGACAACTAATTTTATTCCACACCTTTTTAATCGCGATTAAAAATAGTCAGATTTAGTTAAGACAATCAAAATTTTTGGTGAAAAACGTAAAATTCAGAATAGCAAAATTGCCATTTTCACTAAATTATAATCTCAGTGCCATCTTAGTGCTGTCAAACTAAAATTTAGTTAAGTTGTGTCACTTTAGTCAATTTCAGAATGGGAAATCGTTGTTTGACAGGAATAAACTAAATTTTGGTGATTTTTAGTCTAGTTTAGAGAATTTTGTGACAAGAGAATCGGCACCATCACCTAGCTACAGAATTAAAATCATCAAAATCATCAATAAAACCCTCCAAGTTCATAAAGGTCGAGGAATGACTTTCAAGGTCAAAGTCATTCCTCGACCTTTACTTTTATTTTGATAGCTCATATTATGTCGGAAACGTGACACTTTAGAACTTTTTGTCTCATACACAACTTGTTTGTATTGATTCCAGCTATCGATTAATATAGGTCTTATGCGTGGCCGCTACATTGAAAAAAAAATGGCGGAAGTTAATCCGGCCACTACTCATATTCACTTCACTTCACTACTCATAATACTCATATTATAGTCATCCATTATTAATAATATTTAATAACAGTAAACGAACTACTCTATTCAAAAAAATTCCGCGTATGACGCCATGGGACTGTCAAGCATAGACGACTGTGGCGTTCCCGGCACAGACAATACAACAGTGTGATAGAGATGGGCATTACAGTCATTACAATTAATTGATAATCAACTAACACTCGACTTATAGAGAGTGCATAGTTCAGTATTATAAAATTTTCTTGATTTCTCGAACGTAAAAGTTCAGTATGAAATGTTTTATTTATTTACTAGTGCAGAATTCAGAGTAAATTAAATATAACATAAGTTGCCGTCGAGGTCGATATTTCTGTTTACTACCTGCATCACTACGTGTCCTGATATGGTGACTGTGGCGTCGAGGGCACTATGTTTTTCGAACTTTATGCCTGGTTTTCGTTTTTGTCATCCTAAGTTACTAAAAAAGAAATCTAACGAAAGCAGTTCACTTCAAATAAATTACGAAGAGTCAAGGCACCTAATTAACAAGGGAAATGAACAAAAAATGCTGTTTTATGACATTTATTTACGTATAAAATTCGGTCACGCTGTCGCGACCGTGGCGTGCTGGGCACATTTTGGTTTGTCGTCTATACACGACTGTGGCGGTCAAAGGGTTATAATATTTAATAACAGTAAACGAACTACTCTATTCAAAAACTTTCCGCGTATGATGCCATGGGACTGTCAAGCATAGACGACTGTGGCGTTCCCGGCACAGACAATACAACAGTGTGATAGAGATGGGCATTACAGTCATTACAATTAATCGATAATCAGCTAACACTCGACCACTGACCTCTATTAAAATACGCTGGACTGGCTATCGCTATCAATTTCATGTGCCTATTTGAAAATCGCCATTTTGGCGCTGACGGCAGCAGTGTGGGGGAATGGAACTAATACTAGTGATGTATAACAAAAGGTTTGTTATCAATAAAAACTTTTCTGATATCGACCACAATGATAGAAATATTACCAACGCTATTGTTACAGATTTCCTATAAATTAAATTGGTTTAGGTAATTATTAACATGTAACATTCGTGTTGTCTTTTATACGTAGTATGTTTTTAAAAACGTGAAATACGTTTTATAACATATGTCAAGATTTACTAAAATTGTAGATAATTGATTTAAAACAATATACCTAGGCATATATTTTGTTAAATGTTACTAAAACACAGATATAAAGACATGTCTGCACTAGTTGAGTACCTAACTAAACTTATGAACTATAGATAGTCGTAATAAGCAGATATTTTACGTAGAAAACATAACTTGAAATAGCAGTATCTAGTACTGTCTATGGACTGTAATAATAAGTATCACATGTCCGGTTGACCCCTTCCTTCCTTGTTCTCCTTAATCGGATAGCAGTTCACTATAGGATCAATAAATAATAAAATTCAGTAAAATAGTAAATTACTAAGATATAAATAGTAATTAATAAGATAATCCCTTCCTATAAAGAGTGCACAATAAAATATTATTACTAGTCAGATACCGCATGTTGCCATGTGATAAGAGACACAATAACTTTCTATTAGGTCTGTAATTACGGTAATTAACTTGTAACAACTTAATTACCGCAGGGGAGGGGGACAGGGAAATAAAAAAAGCATTCTCAAATCACATATTTTATTAAATTAAAAATTACTGTCGAGCCATTTTTTCAACGTAGTCCGTGACTGATGTTTTAAGAAACAGGCTTCCGTGAAGTGTTTAGAACACAGATAATGATACATTGTCGGAGTCCAGTTGACAACTTTCATATTTTTTAACCAAAGTTTGAGAGTGTAATCGGAGGGGAACCTGTAATTAAATGAAACATTTAAGTAGATATGGGTAAAAAATTATAAATTATATACATATATCTATAATTATATAGAACACTTAATGAGAATTATGAATCATACATAAGTGTTAAATTATTTGTTATTGACTCTAATAATAATAAACCTTGAAGTGTTTTGCTATTATTAGAGATCATTATAATATGCGTATCATTATTTTAACAATGATGAGCATGACTTTTGTTTTACATCATAATATTACGAAAGTATCGATATGAATTTTGACATCCCTAACAAAAGTTATTGGTTATAAAAATGTTCGTAAAATCCCGTAAACTCGAAAAACCTTGTTTTGTAATAAGACCGTTCCGGTCTTATTACAAAACAAGGTTTTTCTTTTGACATGGTTTAAACCATCGAGCCCGTTTTTGAAATTGGAATCTAAAAGAAATTGAAATACAGTTCTTAGTTTCTCTGTCTACGTTACAAAACAAGGTTTTTCTTTTGACACAAAACACTTTAATTTATATCACAATCACAGCAAACACTTTAGAAAACTTTTTATACCGCAGAGACACTTAGCGTAAAATCAAATTTTGCAATCTTATTAGTTCTCAGAACTCTCACGTCTGTCACTGGGGGCGCTTTGAATCGGCACAGCAAATAGCTGTCATTTTGTATGGGATAGCCAGTCCAGCGTATTTTAATAGAGGTCAGTGCACTCGACTTATAGAGAGTGCATAGTTCAGTTTTTTTTTAATGTCAATTTCGTGTATAGACGACAAACCAAAATGTGCCCAGCACGCCACGGTCGCGACAGCGTGACCGAATTTTATACGTAAATAAATGTCATAAATGATGAAACATACATGGTACGCTTTAATTATTAGTAAGTAATTCATAGATCATAGAGGATGGTTCGCACTCTATGCAAAGACAATTGTTTCATTCCTTCTCTTGTCAAAACGTCATCATGGTGAGAACACGTTTTTTTCCTATTTGTCTCGTTTTTCATATGTTTGATATTCCATTTAGAATAGTTCTGACTGCACTATTCGCAAATACTTGATGGTCAAGGAATACACGAATAGTTACCAAGATTTGGTGTTTTTAATCTCACCGCATGCCACCTCCTTATGCCCGCAGCAACTGCACGACCACACCTTATTTTATATTAGCTTCGCTGATAGCTAAACTGCTCTGCTCAGATAGTACGTAATAACAATAAAACAGTATTTTTGTTCATTTCTCGTGTTAATTAGGTACCTTGACTCTTCGTAATTTATTTGAAGTGAACTGCTTTCGTTACATTTCATTTTTAGTAACGTAAGATGACAAAAACGAAAACCAGTCATAAAGTTCGAAAAACATAGTGCCCTCGACGCCACAGTCACCATAACAGGACACGTAGTGATGCAGGTAGTAGTCAATATAACAGAAATATCGACCCCGACGGCAACTTACGTTATATTTAATTTGCTCTGAATTCTGCACTAAATAATAAATAAAACATTTCATACTGAACTTTTACGTTCGAGAAATCAAGAATTTTTTATAATACTGAACTATGTACTCTCTATAAGTCGAGTGTTAGTTCATTATCGATTAATTGTAATGGCTGTAATGCCCATCTGTATCACACGTAGACCGAGAATGCTATATACAAATTGATGTGTTTTGTCGCATTCGTTCACACAAGAAAAAGAGCAAGTTACGCCGATGTCGTGTAAAGAAATGAGACAGAACGATGAGATTTTTTGTTTCACGGCGCGTGCCACGATTTTGACGGTTTTAGCATAGTACTTTGCTAAACAAAGTTTGACAGATAGTTATCGTCTTCTTGTAAAATTCAGTTTTATGTGCTTTAAGTTTAGTAATTTATGTTATTTTATGTTGTGAACAATTTAGCCTTAATATTTCAACCATTAAATAAAAAAACATGGTGCGGTGTAGCGATCTAAGGTGTAAAAGTGATAGGTGGAACGAAAATGCCAGACTTGTCCTTTCATTCGTAAGTATAGCACTTTTTATCAGTAACTAGGCTATCAATAACATTTTACTGTGTTCATACATTGTGAATAATGTACCCTAGACGTAATTCATCGATAAAAAGCACAAAATTAACATTATTAAATTCTAACCAGGATTTTGGTGTTGCCAATTTTCCATAAATTATTGCCCACTTTTATGGGAAATATGTATTCTGTAGTGTGTATCCTAAACCTAACTAATATTATATGTAAATACGAAATTGAGTTTATTTGATGGTTTGTTTGTTACGCTTTCCCGCTAAAACGGTTTAACGGATTTGGATGAAATTTGGCACATCGGTAAATTACTTGGGTTAGGACATAGAATACTTTTTATCGCAATATTCTCACGGAACCGAGACACATGCGGGTAAAAGCGCGGGGCGCAGCTAGTTAATTGTATATCTGAAAGATTAATGGCTTGTTGCAGTTTTCCTGAATATGATAATTTACGTCGGAATTGGATCGTAGCCACAGGACGAACAGATTGGACACCAAAACCGTCATCAAAAATTTGATTCGATACAGGTTTTATATGTTTTTTATATATGTTCAGTGTTTTTAAAACTGTTATATACAATTATCTGTTGCGAATTATTATTTTGTACATTTTATGTGCAATAAATGACTGAGACAGGCTTATCTTAAACTCTGAACGCGATTCAAAATATCGATCAAGAATTTAAAATATCTTTTTCCGTAAACAACATATCTTCTTACATCTATTTTGTATTAACGTCTTAAAGATAATATTTTTTTTTAGGAATCAAAGGCCTGTATTCCATCATCTTCCTCCATCAGTTTACATGAAGAACGAATATGGAAATTAAAAATAATTTAAGCATTCTTGTAAGTACAGTATATTATAATAATTTCTAAGTACAAGTATTTGTACTTACAAATTACTATAATATACTTATTGAAATACGTTATTGACGGACAATTTAGGACAATAACGTGTAAAATCAATAAAAGCTAATTAAAAATAAACTTGTTGTATTATTTACTCACAAAGCCAGATAGTACTATCATCTAAGAAAATGTAGGTATTTAGAATCACATCATCATCATCCATCGTCACTCTCTCCTGCTTTTAAGGGGTTGAGGGAGCAAACATATTCCTGTATCTAGGAATCTGTAGCTAGGGTGTATTTATTCCGATTGTATTACAGAATATCTAGGTTCCCAAATATGTATTTTGAACGGACACTGATTTAAAGACGATTTATGAGAAAAATAAATTTTCTATAGACATTTTAAATTGTGGGGTATATTTTTCCTCACACGGTAACCCTAAATGTGTGACGTATTTTTGTTTTGTCTCTTTCTGCGACACGCTTTGCAGGCGTCTATAGCATTCTCTGTCTACGGTATCACACTGTTGTATTGTCTGTGCCGGGAACGCCACAGTCGTCTATGCTTGACAGTCCCATGGCGTCATACGCGGAAATTTTTTGAATAGAGTAGTTCGTTTACCGTTATTAAATATTATTAATAATGGATGACTATAATATGAGAAGTGAAGTGAATATGAGTAGTGGCCGGATTAACTTCCGCCATTTTTTTTTTCAATGTAGCGGCCACGCATAAGACCTATATTAATCGATAGCTGGAATCAATACAAACAAGTTGTGTATGAGACAAAACGTTGTAAAGTGTCACGTTTCCGAGATATGAGCTATCAAAGTAAAAGTAAAGGTCGAGGAATGACTTTGACCTTGAAAGTTGTTCCTCGACCGTTATGAACTTGGAGGGTTTTATTGATGATTTTGATGATTTTAATTCTGTAGCTAGGTACATACCTCATCCAGCCGCGAATAATATCTTAAATCAATATACAACCTAGCACTGGCCTGCAAATTGCAAAAAACCTAAGAAAATTTTAATATACTACCCTGGGCTATAGGCTAATAAGCTACCCTGACGGTTCCACCTTAACCTTCTAGCTCTACTAAAGATCATTTATGTGCTTTATTACTTTGAAAAAAAAGCCAAAATGGCGGAAGTTATTTCGGCCAAAAAATTCAAACCCGTTTAATAGATATTTACCTGTTATAAATTATTTTGTGATAAAAAATACGATTACAAAAAACCGATGGTTCATGTCTCATTTTATTTATTGCATTATCAAATAATCTCATATTTACAAAAGTTTTTCCACAATATGAAACAGAATATCAGTGAAACGAAACTAACGAAAAATACGAAACTATTAGAACTAAATAGGTACCTATTATTATTTCGATATTATTAATAAATATCGGTTGCGCACCTCTAGTGCAGAGGCGAGCAAATTAAAAAAGCCGTGCCAGCTACGCCACTGTCATCATAAGATGACAAGAAAGTACGTCAAGATCGATTTTTGTTTTGAATTGTGGATTCAACGCCGAAACTGTGACACATATCATTATGATTTCTGTCCTAAAGGACAAAGCGGGATGAAATAAAACTCCTGTATTATATTTTTCCGTTATAGACTTTTGATTAAAAACATACTGTAGGTTAAAAAATAAATAGTTAGTGCTTTATCGATATAATTTCGAACTCACTACTATTTTGTAGGTCCTGTATTAAAGGATGAATTCATAGCTTGGCGCCGAGGGCACGCTTTTTCTTTTTTGACGTGGCGGTCAAAAGTTTAAGCTTTGGATTTTTTATGTTATCAAAGTTTCTAATAGAACAATTAATAACAAGCCATATACATAAACCTTAATCACACATCTAAACTGGGAGTTTTGATGTGTGATTATGGTTTAGATATGGCCACAAAATAAATAAAAAAATATGCCCGAGAAAGGTTATTTATTTCTCTTGGGTGTGTTCTAAATAAATATCACATTTTTCTTGTATTTGAGTGTGTGACTCTTCAAACACGCAAATACAAGAAAAATTGTGATAGCCCTCTTAAGACAGTGTCATCGTTTTTATAATTAACATAAGTTACTGTTTCGAGCCATTTTAGGATCGAAACAGTAACTAATGTTATTTTATCGTAACGTACAATCACCATAAAAACGTCATTAGGTGCAGTACTAGACAGAGTGATCTCTTATTGTTTTCTAGGATACCTAAAAACTGGAAGCACACGGAGAACTGGATAAAAAATATAAAACTTTTACGTAAAGAAACCGACTGGTTACCAACTACATCAACCGCCGTTTTTGTTTCGCTCAAGAGCGGGAACTGTATTTGCGCATGAAGATAGATGATATTATTAGTTCAAAGTTTTATTTGAAATGAAGTTGCGGGATGTTTCCACTAGTAAGTTAGAATATAAGTATTTTCTGCCAAAATTTATTAGGGTGTAAGGACCTTAATATAGGAGATATTTCTTCGATGCCTAGCAGCGTCCATTTTGCGAATTTAAACTTAATTCTTATGCCAGTAGAAGCGCAAATCTATTCTCTATCGAACTGCTTTCAAAAGTCATTTTCGGAAAAAGTGTAAGTTAGGAGTTGTTCGAACATCCCCGTCGATATGCTCGAAACACTTCCAATATTTAGATAAAATTTCACCTAAGCATGATAAAGGTCGAATCCAATTGTCGGACAAAGCAGTTCCAATGGTCATTGTAAGTAGGTACCTGTCTATTAATCTATGTAATGATGTAGGTACTCAGTTCAGCATTTATTAAATATTTATTTGTTTAATGGAATAGAAATTGTTCTGTCCGTCCGTCTGGGTTTAACAAAGGCTAGTTAAAAAAAAGTAGACCATACGGTCTACTCAACTTAGCAATTGTCAAATTTGATTTTAGATGCGTCAAAATTGTTTTTGTAGAATCTTGTTTAAGAAATTTTAGTGATAGTTTAGTTCGGTGTACAAGAGAATTGGCACCACTATCTTCAAACTCAAACTCAAAGCATTTATTTCAATTAAACCATTTACAGGTACTTTCGAATTGTCAAGTGGTTGGTCAGTCAGAAATATGAAGCTAGTTGCCCATTCCAAAGCGTAGTAGGTACCTATGGAGAAGAACGGGCAAGAAACTCCATGGACACTCTTTTAAATTATATTGTTACATAAATATTAGTTACATCATTAATGTTGAATATAGGTATAATTATATGTGAGAACGATGTAAATAAGACGTACACATTGAGTGTCCAGTGTAGGTACAGCAAATATAAATTTA
Source organism: Brachylomia viminalis (assembly GCA_937001585.2). Classification (NCBI taxonomy): domain Eukaryota; kingdom Metazoa; phylum Arthropoda; class Insecta; order Lepidoptera; family Noctuidae; genus Brachylomia; species Brachylomia viminalis. The sequence continues at coordinate 14,906,499 of OW443308.2, read as the reverse complement.
AACAAAACAATCCATAATAAAATAATTAAAACAAGCCGTCAGATTTGTCTATCGTCGTTTAGCGTCAGTCCCCGCCCCGTTCGATGATATGATAATCAACAACGCTGAACATCCCGTTACTTTTTGTTCTTTTTTGAAATCAGAAAGCTTCTGAAACTGATAATATATTGAATTGTTTTAATAGAAAAAAGGCGTTTATTTGATCGGAAATATTTACATTTGGAAAATTACTCGATATTTTTGGAAATATTAGGTGTTTTATATTTTTTGCAAGCGTTAACGGCAATTATGCCGTTAACGCTTAAAAAAAAATCAACTTATCAAAAACTTTATGAAAAATATCAACTTGTGCATTAGCACAAGTTGATATTTTTCACAGGTCACCGGATTAAAAAGGGCCTTTGGAATTCTTGCATTAAATGTAAATAGGTATTTACATTTGGCCCTTTTTTGATTCCTTCATTACGTTACTAAAAATGAAATCTAACGAAAGCAGTTTACTTCAAATAAATTAAGAGTCAAGGTACATAATTAACAAGGGAAATGAACAAAAAATGCTGTTTTATGACATTTATTTACGTATAAAATTCGGTCACGCTGTCGCGACCGTGGCGTGCTGGGCACATTTTGGTTTGTCGTCTATACACGACTGTGGCGGTCAAAGGGGTAAGATGACAAAAACGAAAACCAGTCATAAAGTTCGAAAAACATAGTGCCCTCGACGCCACAGTCACCATAACAGGACATGTAGTGATGCAGGTAGTAAACAGAAATATCGACCTCGACGGCAACTTATGTTATATTTAATTTACTCTGAATTCTGCACCAGTAAATAAATAAAACATTTCATACTGAACTTTTACGTTCGAGAAATCAAGAAAATTTTATAATACTGAACTATGCACTCTCTATAAGTCGAGTGTTAGTTGATTATCGAGTAATTGTAATGACTGTAATGCCCATCTCTATCACACTGTTGTATTGTCTGTGACGGGAACGCCACAGTCGTCTATGCTTGACAGTCCCTTGGCGTCATACGCGGATTTTTTTTTAATAGAGTAGTTCGTTTACCGTTATTAAATATTATTATTAATGGATGACTATAATATGAGTAGTGAAGTGAATATGAGTGGTGGCCGGATTAACTTCCGCCATTAAATTTTTTTTTTCAATGTAGCGGCCACGCATAACACCTATATTAATCGATAGCTGGAATCAATACAAACAAGTTGTGTATGAGACAAACAATTCTAAAGTGTCACGTTTCCGAGATATGAGCTATCAAAGTAAAAGTAAAGGTTGAGGAATGACTTTGACCTTGAAAGTCATCCCTCGACCTTTATGAACTTGGAGGGTTTTATTGATGATTTTGATGATTTTAAATTTGTAGCTCGGTACATACGTCTTCCAGCCGCGAATAATATTTTAATCAACATACAACCTAGCACTGGCCTGCAAATTGCAAAAAACCTAAGAAAATTTTAATTTCGCGGGCTACCCTGACGGTTCCATCTTAACCTTCTAGCTCTACTAAAAAACTTTATTACTTTGAAAAAAAGTCAAAATGGCGGAAGTTAGTCCGGCCAAAAAATTCAAACCCGTTTAATAGATATTTACCTGTTATAAATTATTTTGTGATAAAAAATACGATTACAAAAAAACGATGGTTCATGTCTCATTTTATTTATTGCATTATCAAATAATAATATTGCAATCAAATTTCCACAATATGAAACAGAATATCAGTGAAACGAAACTAACGAAAAATACGAAACTATTATAACTAAATAGGTACCTATTATTATTTCGATATTATTAATAAATATCGGTTGCGCACCTCTAGTGCAGAGGCGAGCAAATTAAAAAAGCCGTGCCAGCTACGCCACTGTCATCATAAGATGACAAGAAAGTGCGTCAAGATTGAACATAGTGCTGTGATGGTATTGACTTGGTTTTATCGATTTTTGTTTTGAATTGTGGATTCAACGCCGAAACTGTGACACATATCATTATGATTTCTGTCCTAAAGGACAAAGCGGGATGAAATAAAACTCCTATATTGGTTATATTTTTCCGGTATAGACTTTTTATTAAAAACATACTGTAGGTTAAAAAATAAATAATTAGTGCTTTATCGATATAATTTCGAACTCACTACTACCTATTTTATAGATGAATTCATAGCTGGGCGCCGAGGGCACGCTTTTTATTTTTTGACGTGGCGTATGCAGGGTTGATTTTTGGCAGTTAGGGATTTTCACATTCTTTTAGTACTTAATCAATTGTTTTATTTACTTTTTACAAATCTTAGAATGCTTCTATGAGACTAACGTGTTTTAAAAAGACGTTTGGAAGTTTGAGTTGAACATCATGTTAGAGGTTCAGATTCGGAGTTTTAAGAGGAGGAGGGAATCCAAAGAGATCACTGCTTGGCAGAAAAAATCTTAGCTCTAAATATCTAGCTTGGAAAAAAAATCAGCAGGGCCCTACATTTTGACGACTTCTGCAAACATAAATGTAGGGAACAGCTAATTATATTTTCGCAATTTCATATTTGGTCCTCTAGTAAAAGTTGTTCATAATGATGAGTACAATGACCCTTAAGAGGTTGATGGTGTTTTATCAATAACCCTGTAGATAGAGATAGATTTCAAATCTGTAAAGATGTAAATTCACATAGCAGCACCATATTACGTGCTATTCATATGCCTAATAATACATATTTTAACCCTGATCTCATAATGTCCTAAAGGCGTGTATTAAATTAGAAGTTTTTTTTTATTGGGTCTAGAAATATTTTAGTACGAGTTTTATTTATTATATTTTATAGTTTAAATATAGTATTTTCACAAGAACTTTTAAATTATTTCATTGATAATAATAATTAAATTTCCATTTCACTTTGTCCTTACAAATTGGGGTCAGTTACGTGATTTCCTTTATGCCAGTAATTAAGGGCTAAAGAAGTATGTACCTAGTTTTCTGGCTGGAAGTCGATATCCAAAGCATTTTTTGCAAGAAATGATGATGAGCAAATTCAATTTCAGGTGTAGGTACACATTTAGAACTTATTTAAAATTAATAGACATGAACGAGACTTAATTATATATATTTTTTTATAAATCCTTCTTCGTCCTCATGGTAGTCATTCTGTAAATAATTGTGTCTCTGCCTGGATCCATATCCATGCAGGCATATATAATTGCTAACATGCTGAACGATATCACCACGCCAAACCATAGAAGAATGTTGAAAATAGCAGCGTTGTCTGCTGATTGTACTGGTGACACGAACTGAAATTAAAAATACTCTCTAAGTAGGTAGCACAGGAAAATAATACAAAATAAAAGCAAATCTGAGGAAAAAATCCAAGCTAATACTTCTCATAACATACATAGAACAACAGCTCTCTTCTTGAAATCGAATGACGCTAGGTCGAGTCATACTTGACGAAAAGTCGAAAACGACAACTCGATAGTACGAGGGGGCGTTTTTAAGTTCGCGGAATGGGGGGGGAGGGGATAACAATAGGTCATTATCGGGATGGCCACAGCTTCAGCCACTCAATATTAGTCTCAGTATAAATACCAGGTTTAATCTTAATTGGATCACCCCCCCCAACCGATCACTATGTCAGGCAAGCCGATCCCTTGGGAGAAGCGAGCCAAATACCTCGGTGTCATCCTCGATGAGCACCTATCCTTCGCAGAGCATATAAGGAAGGCCCGCTCGCGCGCCGCCTTCGCTCTTGGTAGACTCCACTTCGTCCTGAATGCACGCAGCAAACTATCCCTCAGGTGTAAATTACGCATTTACACAGCGTGCATTCGTCCAATCATGACCTATGCTAGTGCAGTCTTCGCACACGCCAAACCCCATCACATCCATAGGATGCAGGCCCTACAAAATCGTGTCCTTCGTAGGGCAACAGGTTCCCCCTGGTATGTCCGTAACGAAATACTCCACCTACACTCGAGAGCAATGAATCCGGGTCACTTAAAGAATCCTAAAAATCTCGGAAACTGAAAATGCTAGGTTAATGCAATAAATTGTATTTAATAGACAATGTAATACTCCTTAAATGAAGGTACTAAAACTTCTTAGTTATTGTAAAGTTATATCATAAAAAAATCAAATTTGAAGAAGGGCCACTTTCGAAGATGGAACTACGAAATTACAGCATTTGGTTTTGCTTTTGTTTGTAATCTGTCATTTATGTGGGTACATAAACCATGTTGATAGTGCTCTATATTCATTATTCAAGCTGAAATTATGTCGCTTACGCCTGAAGAATGCACCAGAATACTTACAATGCTGGAAACCGGCCGGAGTCAGCGCGATACAGCCAGGACTGTCGGTGTGTCGCTGTCAACAGTACAAAGAGTTCTCCGACGTTACGAAGAAACTGGTTCTAACCTACGCAGACCAGGAACGGGCAGAACCAGGTGTACCACAGCACGAGAAGACCGATACTTGGTGAACACCATGCTTCGAAATCGCTTTCTCACAGGAACTGAACTCACCAATCAGTTTCGACGCCTCGGAGGAAGTAACCCAAGTGCATGGACAGTAAGACGTCGGCTTGCTGAATCTAACTTAAAACCCCTTAGACCTGCAAACGGCCCTAAACTGGAGCGTGGGCATCGTATTTCAAGACTAAGATATGCCCAGAGCCACGTAAATTGGAGTATTGAAGATTGGTCAAAAGTTATGTTCTCCGACGAATCAAAATTTATGCTCTACAAGCACGATGGAAGACACAGAGTGTATCGAAGACCAGGGGAAAGATTCAAGCAAGCATGCATCGAAGAAAAAGTAGCCTACGGTGGTGGGTCTGTACTTGTGTGGGCCGGAATTTCTTCTGAAAGTCGCACAGAGCTGGTGATCATAGAAAACGGCTCTTTAACTAGCGTAAGATATGTGGAAGAAATCCTCAATGATCACGTTGGTCCATTTATGGTCAATTTAGGTGAGGATGCTATATTTATGCATGACAATGCCCGACCTCATACAGGTAGGATTGTGAATGACTACCTTCAAGAGATGAACATTACTCGTATGGAGTGGCCAGCGCGCAGCCCGGATATCAACCCGATCGAGCATGCTTGGGACGAGCTAGGCAGATGCGTAAAACAACGAAACCCTCCCCCAATCACGCTTCGTGAGCTCAAAATTGCTCTCACAGAGGAATGGGAGAATATTCCCCAAAATCGTATAAGGAACTTGGTGTACAGCATGCCAAACCGCGTAAACGCAGTAATGGAAGCACGAGGAGGCAATACGAAGTATTAAAATTCAAGAAAATCGTAATAAAGTTCAAAAATTTCATGTTTCCTATTTTTGTTTTAAGGAGAGATCAGCAGTTTTTTTCTTTATGTAATTTTGTGTTAATAAAATGTATTTTTTTTTACTTTCATTTAAGGAGTATTACATTGTCTATTAAATACAATTTATTGCATTAACCTATCATTTTTAGTTTCCGAGATTTTTAACATTCTTTAAGTGACCCGGATTCATTGCTCTCGAGTGTAGATCTCAAAATCCCCACTATCCATCAATTCATGAAACGCAACTCCAAGCGTTTCTTCGACACCTCCGACAAACATCGCAACCCTCTGGTTGTCAAGGCCGCAGGGTATGTCCCCTCTAAAATCAGCCACCTCCGCCGCCCAAGGCATGACCTCACCGACCCCGATGACCCCATAAGAGCAATAGGGCCACCAGTACAGTGCACAAATTACACAAACCGTCATTCCGTCCTCGCCGCCGAGGTACCTCGCGAACCCCCCGACTTAATCGTCCCCCCCGACCCTTGCGCGATGAAGCGCCAGCCCGCGCCGTAGCTGAGCCCGTAAATATAAACCCCCGACTGTGACCTCTGAGTTTATTTCGGCGTTTCTTCTCAGAGAGTAGTCAATTAGGAAACGCCGACCTCATCAAGCTTAATAATAAGAAAAATCAGATCCAGGTTAGCAGGTGAATATATTGAAAAAGAAAAATAATTTAGTATTTTTATTTTCACTTCTCGCCCTCCATCCGCGAACTTAAAAACGCCCCCTCGTACTATTGATATATTTACTTTGAGCACGACGTTTCACTGCTTCGATGCATCAAAGTTGTATAATTTAACAAACGACCATCAAATCAAATTATCAGAATCAAGTATGAAAATAGTGATGAAACAAACTAACTTCCCCGTCTTCAATTACTTCCCTTTCTCCTCCAGTATCGCCATCTTCACCATCACCACGTCTTCCGGTTTCGATTGTGGTATCATCAGTCGTGGTAGTACTTTCATCAGTCGTCGTATCTCCGGCATAATTTTCTATCTGTCTTCTGACACCCGCTGGCTTAATAGATAAGTTTTGCCTACTGAGAGGCGGTTCTAGCCACTCATACGGCCATTTTTTCGAGTGACCGGGAAGGTTCGTCAGTGATCGAGCAGAACGACGTGTATGAGCGACATCTGTGGTGACAACAGTGACTAATACGGAGCCATCGTAAGCTTTTACAAATGCTTTGCTGAGTTCTTGGAGTGCATCACCTTAAAAAAAGGAAGTTGTATAAATTACGTTATTTTCACTTTGCGTAATACAGGTAATTGAAAGGACACCGGAAAACTCTTTACTTTGCTTATGAGACTCTGAAGAACAACGTTCTACGACTTTTCATAATTCGTAACTTTTTGACAACCAAAAATTTATTTGTAGATTGGAAAATAGAGGGCCCCAAAACGGTCAAACGGTTTGGTTAATTGATTTTGATTTCATGAAGTCCATATGAGGACTGCGAAGGAAGAATTATCCATATAAACGTCATACCAAATCGAGCATATTTCCATCATAATATTATGCTGTTATTCGAAAAGATATATGCTGTCTAGCTGCGATTAAAACAAATCCTAATGTATAGTACGTACACATCTGTAATCCAGATAGTGTTATACTAACCGGCCGCACCATATTGGATAATATTGACGCAATAATATTACGGAAAGGTGTAATATTTTAAGAGAAAACATCAAATCAAGATTAAGAGCGCATCAGCAAACGTGCTGATTTGCGTAGGTACTTACTAGATGTGGCCTTTAAATTGGAAGTACCTACTGGATTTATCTCGGTAAGACGGTTGCATAGAATTGCTAGAAATAAGCAACACAATACGAATCTATATGCATAACAAGAATAATGGACCTGCAAGTTGTACTTTATAAATAAATAAATAATTTATTTTGGACTAAAGACTTGTACACATTTCATAACTGCGTGACATTTGTCAGCAGGATTAGCGCTTTTAATGTAAAAATCTTCGAAAACTTAACATCGAGCATAAACCTTATAAAATAACACGTTAATATCCATTTTTAATAAAATAGGATCGAAAATACCTCATTGGTCTAAAACAAAACTAATATTAATTCAAAATGAGATCAAGATCCCGAGATCAATCAAAAACTTAACCTTAAACTTAGTAAAAAAAGAAAGAAACGAATTTATGCTTTGGCTACCTACCACAATTAAATTCTTAATCAGTCGAGAATTTGTATAAGAATTTAAGAAATCACTTATGGGCAATGCTTTGGCATACAATTCTACTGCACATTCAATTGAGATAAATCAATTGAAAAATAGTAATAAGACTGTTGACGTGTCGTGCTGCCACCGACAGAGGGTTTCGGCAATATTGATTTGATGTCAGCTTCTTTAACAAGTGACAGATCCGGCACCGTAGGCATATAAAATTTGCCTGGAGTTTTCTTCCTTAAAAAACTGATGTAATATTCCACATGTTCATTTCTGCTTTCCAACACTTTTCCAATGTAAAACAGTTTCTGTTTTTTTGTTGAAAATTCTACCAGAACATATTCGCATTCCATCGGAGGTCGAAGTAAAGGCCTTTTTAAATCACGTTCAGTCATGGCAGCAATTTCCATGTCTACGTCTTCTTCAAGCCACTCGCTATCTTCGTCTGATTCCTGATATTGAACTACAGCCTCATCATTTTCTTCATCGGAATCATCTTGCAGCACTTTTTAAAAAAAAATTCTTTCGTTTGATATTCCTCTGTCTAGTGGTCTTGGCTTTAGCTAACTCGATCATGGTTTTTTCGGGAATATCGGTAGCTATCATACTTCGACCTAATTTTCTAGGTTTTCGAATTGATTTTCTTGGCTCGGCTTTAATTGGATCTCGGAATACGAACGGCGATATGAAACTAACATTATTTGTGCTGATCAAACTAAGCGGAAAGTGACTTTTTTCAGGAGTTTTAGGCGTAATGGCTGGAGAACTTGGATGTTCCAGTAATGCAGACATAAGATGTCCCGGGTGTTATTTCTGGTTCAATTTGTAAAACTGTTCTTGCAAAGTCATCTTGGCTCACAGAGTCAAGTATTGAAGGTGAACCTTCCCTTTCCGCATTTATCTGCAATGTAGTTGACTGACCGGAAGTGTCACCGTCTTCGTTCGCTGGAATATGGATAGTAGTTGCATCGAAAGGCACAAGATCTTCGTCACTTTTTGAACACACAGTGTCATCCGATTGCACTCTTTGATACCGCTGCACGGCATTAGCATAAGCTTCATCTCTAATGTGAGTTTGGTCTGTTCCAGCAACGACCCTTGACATCACGATCTGACTTGGCCTTTGTTCTTCATCGTCAGCATACGGGCGATCAGTTACGGAACAAGGCATAAAATCATCGTCAGTAAATAAATTGCGGTCAAACGGATAAATTCCACACTTCTTGAATGAGTTGATTATGTTTACAGGCGTCATTACTTTAAGGAAACCAACATCCACGATTTCACCTATTTCATATATAGTAATAGGTTTGCCCGGGTTTCGCAGCATCCACGAGTCAATGGCTGCATTGTAGTAAGATTTAAATGGTCCTTATATACCGACATCAAGTGGTTGTAACTTTGCGGAAGTGTGTGGGTGTAAGGTCAAAATATGAACACCCGAAGTCTTCGCTGAGTCCAAAGCATTCAATGATAAATGGTACTCATGATTGTCGAATATAAGTAAAGTAGGGTTTTCTACTGTAGAATTGGTATTCTTGATGAAATGTTTTATGACGTCTGGAAATATATCGGTGTTCATCCATCCACTAGGCGCAGCCATCCCCAATGTTCCTGGAGGAGTGTTCTTCGTCATGTAAGATTTAAATCGTGGAAATACCATAACGGGAGGAAGTGTTACCATCGTTAAAAGCGGGAAACCTCTGCAATAAACTTTCTAGATTTTTATAAAAAATCTCCACATTAGTTCGGTTGAAGGCCGTGGCTCTTGCAAGACTGCATGGCTCGGGCTTCCGCAAACTGAGGTCTTTGAGCCTTTGCCTGAATTTCCTGAACCATTCCTTTCCAGCTATTTTATTGTTCACCCAGTTATCAGGCATCTTTATATTATTTTTTTCCGCCATTTGGTAGGCTACTCTCCTGCACTCTTTTTCCGACAACCCGTAAAATATTGAGGAACAATATTTATAATATTCTTTAAGGCTTTCTTCTTGTTTATTATCAAAAACTTTTCTTACTTCATAATTAGGGAAAGCGCATTGTTTCCACAGACCCAAAACTTTTAAATTTATTAAAATAACGCCTTAAAGTTGTAAAAGGTATATTGAAGATCTTAGACGCTTTCTTAACACTCATTCCGCCCTGAATGCTATGAAGAGCTTGCTTCGTTCTTTCTTCCGAATGATTCCCGATGGTGCGAGGCTTTTCTGGACGAGGCACTCTGAAATAAGAATATGTTTTTGAATTTAATTCATTACCAAAACATTGCAACATACATACTTTCAGTACTGATTTGAGAATCTGTATTTTAATCAAAATTTTACAAAAAAAAACAGTTTAGTACACAGTGGCTCATGATCCACTGTGCACTTACGTGATCTGAGCCGATGTGGACGTTGCCGACATTTTGAATACAAACTACCACAAAAAAAGCTAACCTATATTTCGAGAGGAATAGAACAGGAAAACATTTTTAAATAACTACAATGGAAATGTAAAAATATTCAAATACCATACTAGACACGCATTGGAACAAAATAAAACTTACCTTATTTTTTATTTTTTTTGTCACTTAAACAATATTTGCACACAAACACCACGCGTCGTACGCGCTTCCCGACTGGTTTCGACGAGTTCATGCACCTACCGACGGCTACATTGGGTGAAAGATACAGATATATATATCTGGTAGTTTCTTAGATTCTTAAACTGAGCTACTGTTTCTGGTATAACCACAAAAAAAAAAAAAAGTGGGCTACTGTAGAACAAGTGAGGGTCACTTGTTCTACAGTGGCCCACTTTTTTTCCGAGGCGTATTTTTTAACACCTATTTAAGTTAGGTTATCGAAATTCGGAATGAATATAGTGGAACTAATGTGCTTTTAAAATGTACAGTCATTTTTAAATAAATGTAAGACAGAATGGAAATGTTGTACCTTTTTAAAAAAAACATAAATGAGCCACTGTGTACCATAGGTTTGGCACACTGGCTCACCCCATAGTACACATTGGACCGTAGTGGTACACAGTGGATAGTTTGTACTAATCACAAGTAATAAAACAAATAATACGATAGTTATTCATTATTTATTAGGCAATATGTCAACATGTCTTAATAAAGAAATAATTTTAAACTTTTTTTTAGGTAACCCTGTCTTTGTTATCGGGTAAAAAGTTACCGCCGTTACCGGTTTGTGATCGGTAACGAATTGTAGAATTCTATAGTATTCATATTTTCATATTCATTTTCCTACTACTAAACAGTGCGAAAACATTTTATTTAATCAATTTAAATATACATTTTTATTTAATTTCAATAGGGCAATAAAATTTATTTTTAAATACCATGATTTCTAGACACTTTTGATGTATGATAGATATAGATGCTTCTAAATTATTTACGTAAACAGTTTTCGGTTACCACCGCAAAATTAACTTGGTTTTTCATAGCTTTTTCGAAAAATATTGTGAAATGCATCTTTATTATTTGTTTTTATTTATTAATATTTTTAGGACAAAATAAATCACTAGTTTAATCGCAGTTACTTGGCTATCCAAGTAACTGCGACCAACTTGGATGTAGCGGGGTAGCTCAAGGTTCTAATTTTTTTTGTTCCGGTGTGGAAAATCCTTATGTTCGTGTGATCTGAGGGACCACAGCGCGAATTCGCAAAATAAATAAAAATCCCAGGATTTAGTAGTAGACTTAAAACAATTGTAAAACGAATCTGGGAATTCGTTTTTGTTGAAAGATACATCTACATCCCATTTTAAGACTATATAAGCAGTAGGTACGGAATTCGTATTTGGTCTGCAAAGTTCTTGTATACGCTACGGATATTTATGTGGAGAATGTTGATAGCGCGTTTAAGGTTTGAGGCAGTGTTGGCAGTATCTGAGCGGCACATGTATAGAGTACACATGCACATGTGTACGACCAAACGGGTGTTGTGCCTGGTGGGCTACTGCCCGACGATTAATGTCGGGACGTTGTATATATTATAATAATAAAAATAATTTTTATTTAGAAAATTACAGGGCATACAAATAAGTACAGTTTTGCTTATAAGTAAATTATTTACCTAAGATTTACGTGCCTGAACTATACTCCATTTATTATAGCATTAGAAAAAAGAGGCTCGTAGAAGCAGGAGTGCAAAACATTTTATTTTAAAATTAAGCTAAGACTATTTTCAATAATAATTTAATTTTTTTAAACATTATTTTGGTAAATAGACCTATCCTCCCTTATCTTTATTTATATTAGGGGTTAAAGTATGAAATTGCCGATTCGTACTGAAAAATTTAAATTCGTCTTTTTTTTAAATTTAATATATTTATTTAATCAATATAATTACCATTATTATCTATTCATTGCTGCCATCTAATAGGAAGGTCATTTATGCCTTCGCGATAGAACTCACGTGATCTAGAATCGACAAACTGTGTAAAAGCATTTTGTACTGCCTCTTGAGAAGAAAACTTTTTATCACGTAGAAAATTGTCCAAATCACGAAAAAAATGGGACTCCGTTGGAGCAAGGTCCGGCGAATACGGAGGGTGACGAATCGTTTCTAATTGCAGTTCCTGTAGAGTTAAAACGGATTCTCGTGCTGTATGAGGTTTCGCGTTATCATGGAGCAATAATGGTGAAGATCGATTCAAGAGTCGGGGCTGTTTCACTGCTAGTTTTGCTATCATTGTTCGGAGTTCGGCACAGTAGACATCTGCCATTATTGCTTGACCAGATCGGAGAAAGCTCTAGTGAATAACCCCAAAACACCACCAATCAGTTACCATTACCTTATTAAGTCACTATCATCAGATGATGAAGATGAAGAAGTTTCACCGACGTTCATAATAAAAATTTCTACCACATTATCCATTATGCTATCAAGTTAGCAAAACCTTTCCTCTTCTTTAATTGCATGAGCAACGCAAGACTGCCATCTTTCTGGCGTAATATTATTCAGAGCTTGTGGCCACATACCTCTTCATTTGAGCCCATATTAATTCGTTTGAGCATATTAATTGGGTTATATTAATTGGGTTGAGCTCGCAGTGGTAGGGTGGGAGGTACAATACTGAAATATCCTTCTCTCTAGCCATCTCATCTACAACAAAGTTTTGGTATAATGTTTTAGTTTTTTCATGTTTTCTAATAAAGTTGCCCTGAGGTCTTGTTCCTCAATAGGAATATTTTTGATTTTTAACTACTCTTGTATACCATTAGTTTGGCTGTAGTTGGCAGCTTCTCCAGTTCCCTTGAGTGGTATGGCGCATTGTCGATAACAATTACAGAGCCACTCTCAATTTTGGTAAACTTGAACCACTTTTCAAAGTTAAAGGCATCCATTTCGGAGTGGTAATCTCCATTACTTTTCTTTGTATCATGAAAATATTAATGCAGCATCCGTTAAAAATCCTTCAGTTGATCCTGGGAAATAAAATGAATACAAGTCAATTATTTCGTACCCCCTATGTCTTATAAATATACTATAAAAAGTAGCAACAACATTTATAACTTTAATAGTTCTCTTTGCATGTGTTGGTTTGTAATACAATAATACTACATACTTCATTAATAGTCAATGACAATGACGGGTTCATTTTTTAATGGTGAGCACAGTCAACCAAATAAAAGTACTTATATGTTTTATTACAATGCATGTTACTTTCAAATATTTTTATAGTAGGTAATCATTTTATCAATCATCCTTACCAGCAACTTCTGCGGTTTCCTTTATCATCTCAATCTTATAACGAGGGGCACCTGCAGACCAGGACTCCTTAAATTGCTTAAAAATATTTATTTCAGTTTGATTTTCAGCATGAAGTGGAGTTTGGTTCATTCTCTTTTTCTTGGGAGATAAATTTTTGGGCCACGTTTTTTTAGTCGTTGACTTTGGTCAGCCTTAAAACTTGTACGTTGTAAGCCACTTGGACCCACCCGCACCGGGATCACCCATAGCTCAACAAAACGTAACGTTTTGTACAAACAACCCAACAACAACACTAATAACGATAACAAAACAATGACAACTAAACCACGAAAACTCGGCAATAACAAAAAACAAAGCGTAGCATTAGCAAGTATCCACGTGAATGACAATCATAGAAATTTACGTGAATTTCACCGACGACATAAACCGGTAAAATTAAAAACACCCGGCTGTCACAGCTTATAAAGAGATTAGGTAACATTTTAGATTTGGTAGAATTATAGTGCAACAAAACAGCATTGACACTGTAATTTTAAATTGGAATGAAATAATATATCTAAATGAAAGCCATTTAATTTCTTAAGATAAATGGTTAAAATGATTACAAATACGTGTGACAGCTTGTTTAAAAATAGATTTTAATAAATTTGGCGTCAACCGTAACTCTAACAAGTTTATTGTACTTTTGTAACAAAGTGTGCATGAAAATAACCCTTTTTAACTTCTGTCTGTTCTTTATATGGAGTATAGGTAATCCTGTATTTCAGGCGAGATGAGCTAAAAAACAAAGCGTAATAAAATGGCTTGAATCTAATAACCTATGTGTAAAAATATCTAAAACAAAATTCATTAAATTTCATACGTACAAAAGCAAACTCTCCGACAGCATTAACATTAAAATAAATTACAAAAACATAGAAGAAACAGAAAGTATTAAATTCTTAGGTATAAGTCTAGATAAATTTTGTAATTGGAAACTCCACATTAACAACGTATGCAGTAAACTAAATAGATTTGTGTATGCATTAAGGAAACTTCGTATTGTATCAGACGAAAAAACCGCCCGCATAGCATATAGTGGGTATGTTGAATCACTATTAAGATACGGACTAATAATATGGGGCAATTCAACAGACAATGATAAGACTTTTATTGTACAAAAGAAATGTGTAAGAGCTATATGCGGTGTCGGTCCACTTGAATCTTGTAGGCCTTTATTCAAAAAACTGAAACTATTGACCTTGACCGGCATGTATTTGTTTGAGGTATCGGTGTTTGTGAGGAAACATAATGAATTCTTTAGATTCAAAGGTGACAATTACACCAAACAGAGACCAAGAGATGCAACAAAGATTTTAGTTCCTTTTTGTAATACAACTTTAAGTAAAAAAAATGTTTATCATATGTGCATTACAATATTTAACAAATTACCAAACACCATAAGGGAACTGCCATTTAAATATTTTAAAATTAAACTGCGTAGATGGTTGATAGAAAATTGTTTTTATAGTTTACAAGAATTTCTGCAACATAAAGAAAAAAAAATATTCTAAGTTTCCTATAGTTTTGTGGCATGTGTTTATTCTAATAAATAATTTATGTTATCTAAAGACAACATGTTATTTTTAATAGGTTTTAAGTTTTGTTGTGTTTTTATATATTATTGTAACTTAAATTTATCTTGATTTAGAAATTATATTAGAACATAGGTGTATATTTTGTATATCTTATTAAAATAAGTACCCTACCTATGTACCTATTCATGTAACACTAATTTGCATGCCCTAAACAGGCAAAATATGGACTGTACATTAACCACCAACTTTTACAACTGGTAACACCTATATTTTCTGCAAATAAATTATTCTTATTCTTATTCTTAAAATAGTTTTATAAAATTAATAAATACTCAAAAGTTGACAATAGACAAATAATTATATTATGCAGACTATAAGCTACTTTTACTACTCTTAGTTTCTAAATTTGATAAATAATTAAGTTAAATGAAAGTATACATATTTACTTTAAAACGGTTAGTAAATTCTTTGTATCTTCGTAAGACGTACTTTGGAGAGCATCCTTCAGAATTCTCTTACAATTTGTGTAGTTCAAGGAATAAATGTTTGCTTTCGCGTTTAGCCAATTATAGAGGAGGACCGAGGAACAGGTAAAATTTAGATATAAAAGCATGTTTTGTTGTATTTTGTGGACAGACTATATCTTTACGCCTTTTATTAGTATATTCAGTGCTGAACGGCAGAAATGCGTGTTGTTTTAATACAATGCCCATTATAAATAGCTGTCGAACTGTTAATACTTCACAAGATTTGTATATGAGGTTAGTAGGAAAAAGGAAAGGGCGGAAAGTAGACACTGAGAATCGCCCTCTCATCGGTAAAACAATGTTACTAACCATCGAGAGAGCTCCTCTCGATGGTTAGTAACATTGTTTTACCAGCTCCACCCCATGTGGTAATACAGTAAGTTAGCTGGTAAAACAATGTTACTAACCATCGAGAGAGCTCCTCTCGATGGTTAGTAACATTGTTTTACCAGCTCCACCCCATGTGGTAATACAGTAAGTTAATATCGATTGACACAGAGCAAAGTAAACTTGTCTAACAATATTTGGGTCAGCAATATAACGTAACTTTTTAAAAACAAATATCAACTTGCGAATACAATGTTTTAAAGCGTCTTTATGTTGTTTGAACGAAAGTGTTTCATCTATAATAACACCTAGTTATTTTGTTGTATTTGCCATTTTAATGTTGGGACTTCTTAATTAATTAAATTCATTAATTAATGTCGAGGTAGCGCTAGCTGATTTTTGCTTGCGCATCGAAAACTTAATGTAATTTGTCTTAACTGCATTTAGTGTTAGTAAATTATGTTGAAGCCATTTATTATCAACATTGAATCCGTCTTGCGCAAGCTTATAGACACTTTTTTTGAGTCAGCCGAAAAAAGTAGGGCAGTGTCGTCAGCTTAAGAAAAAATTTGGCCGTTTAGATTACAAAGATCGTTTATGTAGGTGTATCAAAAATAGTGTAGGCCCTAAACTACTTCCTTGGGGAATTCCAAAGGACGTGTTTTTTTATCATCGCTGAGAACACTACCAATCTTCACGCATTGGGTACGGTCTTCTAGATAGCTCTTAAATAGTTTCAGCTGGGTGCCTCTGATACCTATGGCTTCAAGCTTGTGCAACAGAATAGGAACATGGCCATTATGTGTTTGTTATATACAGTGTGCTAGTGGTGCGTCGAACTTTGCTTGCGCGATGCAAGGTTTTTGTGACATCTCAGTGTGATGCTTAATTCGCACGTGGCTTTGAAGATACCGCCACAACAGTAACAACCGATGCTAAATACTTCGTCTTGCAATGAAAATATGGGGGTGGGTACAGTATTAATGTAGATGATTAGTGTTTGTGAATTTCCAACGTACAGGTAGAGTCGGCACTAGCTAGTTAGTCTACTATGATTACAACATTTAATTAATGTAAATTCTTACCTAACAGTTTCTTAGCTTCTTTGGTTTGGTGGGAGATGGGACCATAATAGTCAGACAAAGCGTGAAGAGTCCGAAAACGGAAATTGTAGAAATCAATTAAGTTGTCAGGAACCAAAGCTCCAGTCTGAACCTGTAAATCACCAGTAAGTCACATAGGGCCAAAATAACAAAAAAAAATAATTGCCGTGGTTTGTTCCAAAAGTATCTGATGATAATGTAATCAAATGGATCAGAAAACGTACTATGGATGTAAATTTTTAGTGTACACGTAATTTTTATTATGACACCTATAAAAAAAAACTTTTTTTGCTGAAGACAAATGAAGATAGCTGAAGATAAATGAAAATTATTATTAATCATTATTTGAGCACATGAAACGGCTCGATTGGTTTTAAAGAATGGAGTTTAGATAGATTTTTATCTTGACACCACGTGTGCTTTTTCACGTGTGTTTTTTCAGCCAGGCTTCGAGTGCGGCAGAATGGCTTCGAAAACACGCTTGCACGAATGTTGCAGCTGTTGTAGCCGCTCGCGCCCCCTCTGGAGCGCGTGTCGCCGTTCCTGCCTCCTCAGCCACACAAAAGCGCTTCCTGACACACTATTTTCGCTTTACCGGATATTCTGAATCCGGTCGTAGACCTTCGCGTCCATAATCGCAAAGATGTCCAGCGGCGGAAAGCGTGCCAGGAGAGTTGCCGTGTCAAAGGATATCGTCCGGTATCCTCGTGCAATATGAATGGCCATATGCCGCTGCAGTCTTTTGACTTTAGTCCTGTAGCGTCGGACGCCTGACAGTCTACCTGACAGGGGCAATAGGATTAATTAATTAAAAAATAAATTAACAGCAACCCTACAGGGGTCCCGTAAAGGACCATCAATCGCACGACAGCCGCGTAGAGGCGGGGAACTTCTTCTTGTGGTCCCTCGAGATTGGGCAGCAGTCTTTGCAAAGCACCCACTGCCCTCTCGATCCGGGGAACCAAGCGTTCGAAGTGCTTTTCTAAGCCCCACCGACCGTCCAGGGTAAGGCCAAGATACTTTATGTATCGACCCACCTGGACTTATGCATCTCCGATATAGACCAACGAGCTGGATGGCTCTCTGCTCCTCGGCAGTTTGTGGAACCATAATGCGCCAGCTTTATGAGGCGATATCTCCAGACCCAGCTCGCGGTTTGAAGCCACGACTCTTGCCACCCCGAGCTCAGAAAGCCGGATGGTCTCATCAAAGGTATCCCCGCCGGCCAACACCAAAGTATCATCTGTGGATATTAACGCAAACGGGGAGGTCGATACGCAGGACCACGTCGTATGCTAGGTTCCACAAGAGAGGTCCTAGAACCGACCCTTGCGAAACCCCACATGTAATCTCCCTCCGCTGAACGCTACCTTCCCAGCCCACATAGCGAATGTTCCGGTCGCGTAGGTATGCCCCGATGATGCCCTGCAGGTAAGGAGGCACCCTATGATGTACCAGTGCCTCCCTAATCGCACTCCAGGGTAGGGAATTAAAGGCGTTGACGATATCCAAACTTACCGCCAACGCCACCCTACCCCGAGACACCATCTGGTCCAACAGCATGCGGACGCGAAGAATCGTATCTACGGTAGAACGCTGCTGCCGGAAGCCATACTGGCGATCAGCAAGGTCGGGAGAGATCGGGACCCACTCGCGACAGGTGCTCAACGAGCCTTTCGGCAACCACTCTTTCAAAGAGCTTGGAAGACTCGTCAAGCAGGAATATGGGACGTTAAGCAGAGGGAGACTCTAAGAAGCTTAAACAAAACCAAACCAACTTCCTTCCAACGGGAGGGGAACACACCTGCACGGAGACGCTGTTTGATAACCGTCTCAGGCGGTCCCCAAGAGCAGCCAGAGCTAGAACCCACGCCCGGCCAGGGATACTATGTGGACCTGGCGCGGTGTTACGAGCCCCCAATTGCTTTACGCCACGGTCCAGCTCCCCTTCTGTCACCCCCAGTTCGTTGGACCAGTCTGACAATGCCAGGGTGGCAAGGAACTGTCCCTGAATACTGGAAAGAGCGTGTTTACTACTCTCTCCAGCAGATCCGGGTCCATGGTCTCCGTGATGGGGGGGACCCATGGGCGTAACTGGCCTATGACCATCCTATAAGGTCTCCCCCACGGATCTCTGTCCAGCCCCTCGAGAAGCTCACTCCAAGACCGAGACCTGGCATCCGCGATGGCGTGTTGGAGCGCCATAGTAGCCTCCCGGTATGCTCTGTAACGTCTGGCTATCTCCTCCTCCGTAGCTCTTGGCTGCCTTCTGTGTCGGGTGCGCTGATACTGGCGCCGGGTTTTTAGACAGACGGTGCGCAACTGTGTGATGTCTCCCGACCACCAGTAAACCGCACCAGGACGCTGGGCTTACCTGACCCGGGGCATGGCAGCGTCGCAAATCGACGCCACTGTGTCCCGGAACCAGGTCGCCTCCTCTTTTGGATCGAGCGAGATCTGCTGGGATCCACCATCTTCCGGCCACGTCATGATGTCGGCAGCTGCGACGAGCAAATCTCGGTCGAGCTATTTGAGGGCCCATCGTCGCGCCGGTGGACTTGAGGCTGAGCGGCTCGGGCCGTCGGAAGGACGGAGTGCCACATCAAAGACGATGTGGCGATGGTCAGAAAGGGTGACCAACTGCTCCACTACTCTCTATTCCGACACCATGCGGGCTACGGAAGAAGTCGCCCATGTGAGATCCACGATTGACTCCCCCTGCTATCGAACGCATGTGGCAAATGTACAAGTAATTCTCTGGCTTTGTCTCTGTCTGCCTGTCTGTCTGTGTCTGTCGTGTCTCTGTCTCTGTGTAGTAGTATCTGGCGGTCCCCCGACTCATGATGGTCAGTGAAGGAACAGTGGAGTTTTAGTCGTAAGGAGTCCCACATAACCATCCGTTATGTGTTATGACCAGACAGAAGGTATCCATAAGGATTCCCACACGGGAAAAAAAGGAGTGCGCGGCGGGCGCGGTGGTGCGCGTTTTGACGCGTGTTTGTATACTTCGATACCACAAGTAAAGCCCGCGTCGTCGCTTCGTGAGATACAAATACTGTACACTACTCAGCACTACTCAGTCTAGGGAACAGGGTATTTCATAGTAATTATTTTTATTTTAAACTTTATATATTACTTATATCAATAGAAGCGCATTTGGAAACAGATTTTAATTGTTTGGTAAAATAAAAGAGTAACTATTGACAATATAAAAAAAATATTATGAAAATCTAAAATAGGATCAAAATAAAAACGAAAGCTCAGAAAACAGACATTTAAAAAAATCATTCCTATACTCCATTTATAATCGCATTAGACAGAAGTTAAACTTATATTTTTGTTGTAAGTTTGGAATGTGTGATGAAGATGGTCTTATAAATAAAGCATAATAAAAAAAAATACTTATTTCGTTTATCTAAGTATTTATTTAGTACTGTCTTAGATCTATTTATCACAGGAATATTAAAACAATTTTAATTGTAATTAAACTGGTTTTAACTTAACTTTAAAATAAAATGTTTTGCACTCCTGCTTCTACGAGCCTCTTATTTCTAATGCTATTATAAATGGAGTATAGTAAGTTTTTAATAATCTGTTGGACCTTCCAAGGCATTAGCGACGGCTCTACGTCGGCGTGGCACGCTGAGTATCACGTTGTCTATTGACATCTCTGGAATGCTCCATACTCTGGATAGATGTGCAAATTTTGGGGAAGGTCTCTGAACGCTTTTCTCCTGAGCAAATCCCTACTGACTGAGCACTGTAATAGCGTGATATTGTTCTCTCAGAGCACATTTATCACTAGCTTTGCTGTGTGTGCGCGCGCATTATTTTGCATGAACATGAAATCTTGGCCATGCTGCTGTCGGTGAGGGATGATCATAGTTTGTAAATCTCGTCACGCATTTAAATTGCTTCTTATCAAAACGAGGTTCGTTCTTCCACCCAGGCGAATTCTAGCCCACATCATTATCGTTCCGCCCTGGTAAGGATGAACTTCCTCGATTCTGGAGTCGACTCGGCGACCAGGAACTCGCCAAACACGCACTCTTCTTAAATCAGGATGAAATGCCTCCTCGCAGCATTTTGCTGAAAGCGGTTTTGTCTCTGAGTAGTGACCCTGTATTTTCCTCGGTGACGTTCAACAACATCTCCTGTAGCCCTATAACGCGCCCATAATCGGCGGTTTCACGTTGACTGCGCCCTAAGTATCTTCTTCCGCGTTAATTTACGACGTGACATAACGCACTAGTGTCACAAAGTTACAAGAAAGCAGCGAAAATGATTTTCACAAGCAAAACACTCATTCCGGACCCAAAGCACCCCTGGAGGATACCCCTAGGGGTGCCACGGGAACTGGAATTCGGACCCATGGCTGCCCCAGGTCCTCAAATCCATACAACGATGTAACAGTGGTATCACGGGTCCTATTTCCCAGTTCCCATGAATCTACCAATCGAATAGTGATGGGACAGATGGACAACACTGACAAAATAATTTACAAGCAAGTACTGAAGTTCTATAAACCTACTAAAGTATTTTTTTCTATATAATCTAGTCGTTTCTGGCACTCGTCGGCCGCTGCCGCGGCACCGTTCGCTTCGCTCGCTCGGCTCGTGCAAAAGGGGGTCTCAGTTTTCACCTAACCTAACCATTTTTTCATCTTCTTTGATAAATATGCAAGCACTGCACTAATTGACCTGGGGGTGCCACGGGTCCGAATCCAAGTTCCCGTGGCACTCCCAGGAGTATCCTCCAGGGGTGCCTTGGGTCCGGCGCGAAAAAAATAACGACTAAGGACACTAATCTCCATCGCTAACGCATTTAACACCCTGCCCTGGAGTTGCATTGGGGAGGCACTCCGGTATCACCGGGTGCCAACCTACCTCCGTCGAATAGTCGAGGCATATCTGACGGACAGAGCCGTCATCTACCCCGGTCGCGACGGGGATTGGAACCGGCGAGAGATGTCGTGCGGTGCCCCACAGGGATCGGTTCTAGGGCCGCTCCTGTGGGACATCGGTTACGACTGGGTGCTGCGGGCTGACCTCCCTGATGGCGTCAGCGTGGTGTGCTACGCTGACGACACGCTGGTCCTGGCGCAGGGGAGGTCGCATCAGGTGGCGGCCGACGCGATGACACGCGGGGTTGCGATAGTCGTGGAGAGGATCCGGCAGTTGGGTCTCGAGGTGGCTTTGCACAAGTCCGAGGCCATGTCTTTCCATGGGCCCCGGAACAGGCCACCATCGGGATCCCAACTAACGGTAGGAGGGGTTCACATCGGCGTCGAGTCCACGATGTACTTAGGACTCGTGCTCGATAGCCGATGGAACTTCGTGGAGCACTTCCGACGTTTGGTCCCCAAACTGGAACGGACTGGGGCCGCCCTCAAGCGGCTCCTGCCCAACCTGAGGGGTCCAAACGCCTCCTGCCGGAGGCTTTACGCGGGGGTCGTGCGGTCCATGGCTACATATGGGGCCCCGGTGTGGGCGCCTTCACTGCGGCGGAGAGCCGCCCACTATCTGAACGCGCCCCAAAAGGTGGTAGCCGTAAGGCTGATCCGGGGCTACCGCACGATCTCGGGCGAGGCGGCAAGTCTCCTTGCCGGACTGCCGCCGTGGGATCTGGAGGCGATAGTCCTCGCGCGCCTGTATGCGTGGCGCGCGGAGGCACTACGCCGGGGGGAAACCCCGCTTCCGCGGCAAATCGCGGCGGAGCGGACGGACCTCCGGCGCGATCTCATGGCGGCATGGAAGGAGCGACTGTCGCAACCCAGCGCGGGGCACGCCACGACGTGGGGGTCGTGCGATCCATGGCCCTGTATGGGGCCCCGGTGTGGGCCTCTGACCTGACGGCCGGCAGCATCGCTGTTCTGCGAAAGCCGCAGAGGGCGATGGCCGTCAGAGTCATCAGGGGGTATCGCACGATCTCGTACGAGGCGGCTTGCGTACTGGCCGGATCCCCGCCCTGGGACCTCGAGGCGAAAGTACTCGCGTCATTGTATCGGTGGCGCGAGGAAGCGAGGGCGCGGGGCGAGGGACCGATGCAGCGACACATAGAGCTGCGTCGGTCTCAGCTTCGCGAGGTCCTGGTGGCGGAATGGCGGGACAGGCTTTCACGCCCTACCGCCGGCCTCGTCACCATCGAGGCGGTCCGGCCGGTGCTCGAGCGCTGGCTCGGGAGGAGGCACGGCTCCCTGTCGTTTCGGGTGACGCAGGTGCTCTCGGGGCATGGTTGCTTCGGGAAGTACCTGTGTCGCATAAACAGGGAGCCGGACGCCCGGTGTCACCACTGCGTCGACTGCCGGGAGGACACGGCGCGGCATACGCTGGCAGAGTGTGCCGCTTGGGAGGAGCCGCGCCGTGCCCTCATCTCAGAAGTAGGCAGTGACTTGTCGCTGCCGGCCGTAGTCGAGTCGATGGTCGGCAGCGACGAGTCCTGGGACGCGGTGGTTTCCTTCTGTGAGACAGTCGTCTCGCAGAAGGAGGCTGCGGAAAGGGAGAGGGAGATCTCGTCCTCTCACCCGGCCCGCAGAAGGCGCACCGGCCGTCGGCGGAGGGCGGACAACGCCCTCTTCCAGCCCCCCTAAATGGGTCCAGGGGCGACGGACTCGGGGACGTCCGTCGCCCCCCACACACCAGGACCCGAGGTGGCGGCGCGTAGTGTTCCACGCGCGCCCCTGTTAGACGTCGCGGGGGGAGTCAAACACCTCACTCCCCCCCCAGACCCGAAGAGGCCCGCAGTGGCGGGCCGGCACCAGTCACGGGTCGTGGAAGGATCGTATGTTCCCGCGACCCCCGGCGTAGGTGTGAGATGGAACACCGGGGTGGTTTTTAGTCAGTAAGAGTCTGACAGACCCCGTCGCCCGCCCCAGGGCGGCGGACATCCATGAGGATTTTCCACCCCGGAAACAAAAAAAAACAAAAAAAAAAAAAAAAAAAAGGGCACGCCACGATAGCGGCTGTAAGACCCCTCTTTGAGGAGTGGCTAGAGAGGCGTCACGGCGTCCTCACCTACCGCCTGGCGCAGGTCCTCACCGGACACGGATGTTTCGGGAGGTTCCTGCACATCATCAGGCGGGAGGAAACGCCCGGGTGTCACCACTGCGATGATCGCCCCGAGAACACGGTGGAGCATACGGTGGGGGCCTGCCCTGCATGGGCGGAGCACCGCCGTGTCCTCGTAGAGGCGATCGGCAGCGGCGGCGACCTCTCACGCCCGGCCCTGGTTCAAGCCATGGTCCGGGGCGAGGGGGAGTGGGAGGCAGTCGCCTCCTTCTGCGAAGCAGTCATGCTAGCTAAGGAGGTGGCGGGACGGGAGAGGGAGAGAGTCTCCCTTCCAAGCCGCCGCGGTGGACGCTCCGGGCGTCGGGAGCCGCGTGACGACTCCCGGCCACCGTAGGCGCGGGCCTGCGGGCGGTGAGTAATGGGTAGCTCACCGTCCGATCAGGACCAGGCCCGTGCTGGACGGCGCGTACGTGTTCCACGCGCGCCTCAAAGAGATGTCAGCATCGAAGAGGGGGCCCACTAGGGCCCAAGCCTGCCGGGAAAGCGGGATCATCCAAAAGGGGTACCGCTGACCCGGAACATAAAGGGCCAAGGAAGGAACACGGGTGGGTTTTAGTCAGTAAGAGTCTGACACTCCCTTCCGCTCCACCCAGAGCGGCAGGGGTCATTTGATGATTTCCCATCCTCAAAAAAAAAAAAAAGGACACTAATCTCTAAAGATATTACGTTTCAAGGTTTCAACACGCCGCCGCCGGCGCTGTACGCTGCGACAAACAAAGTGTTGTTTTTCCTCTGTATTCCATAATACTTTTAGATGTGTAATAAAAAAACCGAATATTTATGCAGTTTCAGTCGTATGTATGGCGTACTAAAGAGTTGTCTTAAATAAGTTGATACAGTTGACCTGCACTCTTCTTCTTATTTTCCGTACTGTCCTTTGCATTCAATTCCTTAGTCAGCTCATTTTTGTACGGGTAATCCGTTAATATAGCAATTTTACCACGTTTTCTCTTTTGTCTTTTCTTAATTCTATGGGAATTGCCATAATATTTTCTGGTGTTACTGAAAATTAACTCTTTTCTTTTAAAAATTGCCTCTCAGGAGTTTTTGCTTTAGCCCTTGAAGTGGACGCGAGAGGTTCAAATGACTGATGAAACTGAAACCATAACTAACAACACGAAAACATAACCAACTACTTAAATAAATATTAAAATGTTAAATTAATTTGCCTCTGTGAAGGGGCCAAAATGGGATACCATCCCATTATGCCCCTTTTTTTGCCCAAAACATTATTTTTTTCAAGTTGGCCGGCTATTTCCTCAATAGAAAACATCTAAAATGAATTTGGATAGGTTAAAAAAATAACACTTCCACTAACTTATGTATGGTATAAAAGTTCATGCGAAAATAATTAACAATTCCCTCAACTCTTGACTAAATTATTTGGTCGGAGACACTCAAAAACTGTTTTGGTCAGCCACGACACTAAAACACGCATCGAGACGTTCCGCTTGTTCTGACTCACGTGAGGCCAGTATTATAAGGTGCTCTGTGCGTGAGGCGACTGAACAACAAATGACACCGCTGTCGAGTTGTGTACCCGCGTGTGTGACAGACAGGCACACAAGCTACACTCGAGAGCAATGAATCCGGGTCACTTAAAGAATCCTAAAAATCTCGGAAACTGAAAATGCTAGGTTAATGCAATAAATTGTATTTAATAGACAATGTAATACTCCTTAAATGAAGGTATTAAAACTTCTTAGTTATTGTAAAGTTATATCATAAAAAAATCAAATTTGAAAAAGGGCCACTTTCGAAGATGGAACTACGAAATTACAGCATTTGGTTTTGCTTTTGTTTGTAATCTGTCATTTATGTGGGTACATAAACCATGTTGATAGTGCTCTATATTCATTATTCAAGCTGAAATTATGTCGCTTACGCCTGAAGAATGCACCAGAATACTTACAATGCTGGAAACCGGCCGGAGTTAGCGCGATACAGCCAGGACTGTCGGTGTGTCGCTGTCAACAGTACAAAGAGTTCTCCGACGTTACGAAGAAACTGGTTCTAACCTACGCAGACCAGGAACGGGCAGAACCAGGTGTACCACAGCACGAGAAGACCGATACTTGGTGAACACCATGCTTCGAAATCGCTTTCTCACAGGAACTGAACTCACCAATCAGTTTCGACGCCTCGGAGGAAGTAACCCAAGTGCATGGACAGTAAGACGTCGGCTTGCTGAATCTAACTTAAAACCCCTTAGACCTGCAAACGGCCCTAAACTGGAGCGTGGGCATCGTATTTCAAGACTAAGATATGCCCAGAGCCACGTAAATTGGAGTATTGAAGATTGGTCAAAAGTTATGTTCTCCGACGAATCAAAATTTATGCTCTACAAGCACGATGGAAGACACAGAGTGTATCGAAGACCAGGGGAAAGATTCAAGCAAGCATGCATCGAAGAAAAAGTAGCCTACGGTGGTGGGTCTGTACTTGTGTGGGCCGGAATTTCTTCTGAAAGTCGCACAGAGCTGGTGATCATAGAAAACGGCTCTTTAACTAGCGTAAGATATGTGGAAGAAATCCTCAATGATCACGTTGGTCCATTTATGGTCAATTTAGGTGAGGATGCTATATTTATGCATGACAATGCCCGACCTCATACAGGTAGGATTGTGAATGACTACCTTCAAGAGATGAACATTACTCGTATGGAGTGGCCAGCGCGCAGCCCGGATATCAACCCGATCGAGCATGCTTGGGACGAGCTAGGCAGATGCGTAAAACAACGAAACCCTCCCCCAATCACGCTTCGTGAGCTCAAAATTGCTCTCACAGAGGAATGGGAGAATATTCCCCAAAATCGTATAAGGAACTTGGTGTACAGCATGCCAAACCGCGTAAACGCAGTAATGGAAGCACGAGGAGGCAATACGAAGTATTAAAATTCAAGAAAATCGTAATAAAGTTCAAAAATTTCATGTTTCCTATTTTTGTTTTAAGGAGAGATCAGCAGTTTTTTTCTTTATGTAATTTTGTGTTAATAAAATGTATTTTTTTTTACTTTCATTTAATGAGTATTACATTGTCTATTAAATACAATTTATTGCATTAACCTATCATCTTTAGTTTCCGAGATTTTTAACATTCTTTAAGTGACCCGGATTCATTGCTCTCGAGTGTAGCTTCCCGTTGTGCCCTGAGCCTCATTTTGCCCATGCCTTCCTAAAGACGAATGTGTTAAAAAAAATTGTAGTGAGCAATCGCTCACTACAAAAATTAAGCGTAAGAATTTATGGAATTTACTTGAACAGGGCTTGTTTACACTTTCGTCAAATACTTATCAAAAGACGGTAGGTACAGTAGACCACACGTCAGTGGAAACGAAATCATTACCTATAAGCTGGCCTCTTTATTCTTTTGAAACTCCCTGACTATGTTAGGCCAGCTCAAGGTCAAAGTGTTACCACCGACGTGTGGACGTGTGTGGGACGGCTGTACAAATCGAAAGTCGCAGACATTTGCAGAAAGTCTTGGATAGTACTTGTAAGTACAGTGGCGTAGCGTACCTAGTCTTAAATGACCCCTCTAGCACTAACGAAATTTTGCTGGGGGTCCCTTTTTACCCAACTGCGCCGAAGCCTAGAGGTAAGGTTTATTTTTAGCAAATAAACAAACACTTGCTTGAAAAAATAAGTACGGTCAAATGGGGTTACTTTGATACTACGGGGTTACTTTGATACTACGGGGTTACTTTGATAACAACTTTAGGCTTATGAAAAACTTAATTTTATAATATCTACAACACCAGTTAAAAAATAAACTATCAGTACTTGGCACTACTGATAGTTTCTTTGTATTATAGCGTTGTAGTTATTATAAAATTAAGTTTTTCATAAGCCTAAAGTTGTTATCAAAGTAACCCCGTAGTATCAAAGTAACCCCATTTGACGGTACCTATTGTTAAAGTACAGAGTGCCCCAAAGCAGAAAAAGAATTCAAAAAACAATTCAAAAACACACTAAACTTACAGTATCTAAGTCCTCAGTTTAACCTACAAATAAAGTAAAAATAAATAAAGTTACCTTTCCAATAACAGCTCGCAAAGTGCTAAGCTCACGTAGGAAGTGGCGGTCTTCCTCTACTGCTTGCTTCAAATGTATAAGCTGGAGTACAGAATTCGCTTTGTAAAACGAGACATTCACATTACCAAACACATTCTTAATTGTATTGAGCTGGAAATTAACATTTATATGTAAGTATAGGTACTCAATCTGAATACGTACCCTAGAGGGTGTTCAGTTACTAGTGCGACATACTGCGAGAGATGACAGCTTGGGTCAGTCAGAACCTCAGTACCCGGGCGTTTTTCAAAAAAGTTGTACCTTGGAAAAAGTCAGTGTCTGACCATTTTCAGAATAAATTATAGAATGTTATAAAGGTTTTTATTACATAGCATTTATTTTAACAATAAAGTAACATATAAGCTCATAAATCAAATAAAAATAAGGTCTGTATCTATTATAAATAAAAAATAAAGTCAAAATAAATAAAATTTGGTCGATGTTTTTGGTAAGTCCTACACCTACCGTGTCATGTTCGGAATCACAAATTCTGGTCTTCTTGTTATAATAATATTAGAACGTTTTTGCATTTTACTAGTCATTTATGACCGTAACTTCAATTTAAAACCTTAAAATATACTTGTTACTTTTGAAAATTATTTTAAAATGCCAGATTTTTGGTTGTCCTGCAAAATAGCGTACGAGGGAATTTCCGCGTACGTGCCGCATTTTCAACGACTTCCAACAAAAAATACTACCAATTCAATACATTTTCCTAAATATAGCAACATTATAGTCTAAGGTGGCTGCCATATTAAAATTTTTGGCAGCCAGTTCGCCAACAAAACGTATTCAACGTGGTTGTGTCGACTCGGGTGAAAAAATACTACCACAAACGATACTGCTTTTTTGCTGCCACATTAATTCTGTGTTGACACCCTATTTATTGAAATACATTTTGATCTTTGCTTGTCCATGTATAATGCTAAATAATTATTTCTCTATTCATTCATATACAATCTAATTTCAAATTTATTTCCAACAATCGTATTATTTATTTAAGTTATGTTGTTCTATTTTGTACTAATTCTATTCGTGACTCTGACTTACATTATTTTCTCATAACTTCCTGTTTTTGGAGCTCCAAAGCTCTCTTTAAGGAAATGTTTGGCATGTTGGGTCACCCTCCACCCTCCAGTTTCCAAGGTTTTGTTATTTTTACTGGGTCCATCTCATCTCATCTTTCACATTCACACACCAACGCTTGTAGCACTGACACATAACTTTTGCATAATAATAGTAACAGATTACATCATTGGCCATTTTGTAATTCCTTACATACTTTGCTATATGTATGTTGGGTGTAAGTCAAATAAGACGCTTTGAAATTTTGCCATAAAGCGTAAAACGTTTATTGAGGATGATATTCTCGTAGCATTTATGTCTATTTCCTTTTACATTTCTGTTTAGTATATTCTATAACATTTAAATTTAATTATACTATTTTTATTTAAGTGCAACGTTCGTAAGTACGCTGTACTGGTACAGCGTCCTAACTATTGTTTGCCTCACCGGACGACGTCACTACGTCAGCGCCGGCTGTCGCTGAAAACCAGCGCTGGGGCTCTGTCTTGCATAGGGTCGCAGCATAATGCTAAGCGATAGCCGTTTTTCGTGCATGTGACGCATGTTTCCCCCAACCTTTTCATATTTTTTGTGTTTGTGTTATTTTTTCCGTCATGTTTACCACAAATAAACGCATTTTCTTTCTTTTCTCCAGGTAACATAGTCCTGTGTATTTGATTATATTTTCTACTTGTTAATTTATTATTATTTGAAATGTAAAGTTAAATTGAATAAAAGTTTGATAATTAATTAGCAAATTCATTTTAAAATTTTAGTAGCATGGTTACGTTACCTCCATTACGCTACTATCTCATGAATGGAACACAAAAGTGACGTAATGGAATTCTAATGGTCGTTTCACTAAGCCATGTTTTAATTAGTGTTTGTAAAGTTTAAAGAAGTATAAATAAAATAATTATGAAATGCCTCAAATGGGTTTTTTATTACTTTTCGTGTGTAAAGTATTTTTTTTTCGAGTAGGTATTTTATTTCGGCTTAAATACTCCATGCAGGATAACATTAGAAAAGTAATGGTGAAATAAAGATAGTTATTACGTTATATTGTTGAAATTAGACTGCATTTTATTGTTCAATTTTAATGTTATCTCGAAAGAAGTTTTTCTAGTCTAGAACCATATAGGTGTGCATGCGTACAGACAGGCGCATGTATACCTATAAGGTTTAATAACAAAAAGTGAGATTATTGTTTTTAGGTTTAAATATGCCTTTGACGGCCTCAGAAAAGTTGAAACGATACCGAGAAAAAATTAAACTCAACCCGGAAAAATATGAAGAATTTAAGGAGTTGCAAAGATAAAAAAAAACACCAAAAGAAGATTAAAGAGCTCACTGAGGAAGAGAAAATAGAAAAAAGAAGACTGGAGAGAAAAAACAAACACACTCTACCAAATCAAGAATCAAGGCAAACACGTGATGCAGCCAATACTTCAGCTTCATATTCATTGAAAATAAGATACCGAAAATTTTTGAATAGATATAAAAAGGCTTTAAAGACAGTTCGTCAATATAGTACAAAAATACAGAGTTTGAAAAAGAAATGATACCGAATATATTTAAATTATTGTTGTTTAAGTTACCTATGTATCTACTCTTATTTTTTTGTTACAGTCAAATTACTTAATAGTAATATTGTTTAAAATATTTATACGTAATACATAAGTACAAGTTACCATGATTGTTCTCTTAATGTAGGGGCATAATAGACGTTGCCTTATAGTTCCCAAACGTCATTTCGAGTTCCATTTAAATACGTCACTGTCCTATTATTACTGTGATTTATTTTCTAAGATTAATTAATATATCTCAAAGGAATTTTACTGGTTTTTTCAATATAGTTTATTATTAATTTTTAATTTGTTATAATTAAACATTTAAAAGAATATTTCTCATATTTGTCGATATAGGAAGAAAAAAATATAGTACAAATACAAAGTATCCAAAAGTAGCGTAAGGAATATCTTTGTTAAAACATTTTTTGTTTATCATGATATCATAATATTATATATTATGTTATAATGTTTATCATAATTATTAAATAGAATAAGCTGAATTATTAATATTTTTTTGAAGACTGATTGTGTTTAAATTTCATAAATAAAGTTAAGATATACTGAACTCCTTTTAGTTTTCATTATAACTGTTTTAAAATTAGTAACGTAATGGAATTTCTTGAACAGAATTTAATTAAAATTGTAATAATTTTCAAAATTTATTATTATTTTCCTAAAAAAATACAATTATCATACTCGTACAATACAACTCACGCTATATTTTACCAATTTCATTATATTGTGAAACTAAATGTTAAAACTCCTAGACGTGGAATTCTAATTAAGTCACCGACAACTTTTTTGAAAAACGCCGTCCACGGGCAATCAATTTTGGATAACATTACTTATAAGATACAGACCTACATTTTATTAGAAAAACTCGATGAGGGAAGGTCGATGTTAGGCCAAGTGTAGCACTATTACCTAGTTGATACTCGTAAGTAGGTATAGGTGTTGGTTTCAAGTTTATTCATTCGAATTTGATTTTTTCTTTATTTGTCTCTGTCACCACTGACCTAGACTAGACTCAGCCAACCCATCCTAAAAATAAAAATCAGAACATGCCACATAGGGCTACGCAGGCCACTTGGGCCTGCTTGCTAATTTTTCAACGATGATCTCGGTGTCTGGAGGCTGTAATACCCTCTCAATGTACCTCGTAGACCCAGGAGATTTGCAGTAAAAAGGAATCGCGAGACTCAAACATTGGCAGAACATGGTGCGGGAAAACTGTGAAGGGGTGTTAAGCTTATAGGAGAAAGTATGAAAACCACGCGAACGAAATCGCAGGTTAAGTGCTAGTGTACCTACATAAAAATGCAAAGGATACACGACACGATAATACTTAAGACATGCACATGCATTCAGTGATTTGCCGCCACCGTTGTGCAAACTGATTTCTTGTAGTCAATATTAATTACAGACAACGCGAAGGTGCGAATTTGAGAAATACTTGATATTTAAAAGTTTTAGGTGTTTTTCACCAGTGCATGCTCTTTTTAGCCCGGAATGTGTTCAAGTTCGTAGGTCGTAGGTACAACTTACCTTATTTTCATCAGATAGTTTGATATTTACTATTTTGTTGTCTCCGATATCCAAGCGCTGCTCAATTCTGAGCTTTACACCTTTGAAGGTATCTGGCTCATATTCATCTACGATCAGCGGAAATACTTTGGACTTCAACCCTGCCTGAAAATTTGATTTAGATAGGAAGTTATACAGGTAAATCGGTTCACCTTAATAATTTTAAGATGAATAACGAAATTCAATTAATGAAACTGTTGTTAACTTCTGTTTGACCTGTGTCTGGGTGTGTATATGTATATAAGTAAGTATATCAGTCATCAGGTTACCGTAGTACAGGCTCTGCCTAGTTCGGGACCTGAAGACCTTGTGTGGATGTTGTCTCATATTATTATTCCGTTTATTTATTTTCATACATAAAAATACATTTTAAATATTTTTATAAAAACATTTACGAAAAACATTTTTTTTTAAAATCTTTATTTATTATATTTGTCTATATTTGTCTCCATGGACATGAGAGCCCCAGCGTATCCTAAACTAAATTACATCCTTAATTATAAAAGAAAAGCAGAGCAGGAGTCACTGGTGCAAAATTATACAGCGTGGCGCTGCAATGGTGACCTTAATTTAACACACATATACGTTTTCACATTTTCGTTTCATGACAATTTTTTATTTCCATTAAACGTTATTATTTACAGATTTATTAAAGAATTTAGGAAATAGCATCTTAGAGCAACCTGTACTTAAAGAACTGTCGCGCAGCGGTCATTTCCCTCGGTCACGGATCATAACTTCGCATCAATGAAATTAAAACGAATAAGCAATACTATTAGGATGAAACAAATGCATAGAGTAGGCGAATTTAAGGAAATTTCCTTTGTTGGCGAGCAGCGCAGGCGACGCGCGCTCTCCCTTCCACCCACCCGCCGCACCGAACACGAATTCTTTTTTTGCTTTTCTAGTGCTAGTCGAACCCGTGTCCTTGACGCACTTATTTACACTAGTGCGCATAATTACGTCGCGAAAAAGACTCTTAGCTATTGTTTTATTTATTTCTTTTTGTGTAATTAGGATAGTAATTAGATCATGGTACTGCGATAAAGACACTTTGATTGGTTTTCGTTTTCTTATCTAGTAGGTACGTTTACACCTCTTGCGATACGGACGCATTTATTTGTGCTATTAGTGCTTGTGTAAACTTATGATCGTGATGGCAGTGATTAGTGATGACAGTTATTACTAATAGTAACAAGAGAGGGTGATGTGATAAGTGTTTGTACCACTTGCGCCGCTCGGTTTCTTTGATAATATGCCGTCAAAGAATCGGACCGATCACGAGTAGGTACAAGACGCAATGCGCGGTTGCCAGCCCGCGAACCGACACATTGCCGCTCCGAGTTAACGTAAGCGAGCTAGGTAAGTAATTTCATGAATGAATTTTTGCAAGGGTGATCCCAATTTTAATGACTTTTTTATTATTTAGTTTGTTTGAAAAATTTTTTTTTTCAGTTTACGTATTATTTTAACCTATCAATATTTATATGGTTAATGGGCACTAGCCCTACCCGTGTATTAAATTAAAGTCACCATAGTAGCGCCACGTTGTATTTTCAACAATTGATTTTGCTGCGTCAGATGTTGGTTCTGCTAATATGGTTAGGAATGCGCCTTGATAGTATTTGTTTATTTATATTAAAGTTTTGCATTAATGCCTCCCTCCCATTCCGATACTTATCACACTCTACAATAATGTGTTGTATATCATCTAACTTATCACACAAATCACAATTTGGGGAATCAACTTTTTTCATTAAAAAAGCAAACTTCTGTAGGATCTATTTAACTTACTATTGTAAAACCAAGGTACTCGAGGAGGCTGACATTGTATAGTTTTAAACCATATACCCTTTTCTCTAATCCTTTCATCAAAGTATTCTTTAAATTTTAAATAGCATGTATTTCTGAATCTAGTAAGAATTTCTTGCAAAATTGGAAAGTGAGTACTATCTATCGCTGCTAATTTAGCTAGCCTGTCAGCCTCCTCATTTCCTTTTAACCCTATATGTGACGGAACCCATTGCAATTTCAGATTCACATTATAATTTGTGATTAATTCATGTATTGTTTTTAAAATGCCATAGACTATCGGTACACCTCTGCTGTAACCATAGGAGCATCGAGTCAAATGCTGTAAGGTGCTTTTGCTGTCCGTTACTATAACAAAATTCCCGTTTTGACCTTTTACAAAATTTAGAGCTTCTGAAATTGCAATGAGTTCTAGAGTCATAATCAAAACTGTGGCTTCTAAAGTCAAAGCATTTATTTCAAATAGGCACATAAAAGGCACTTTTGAACGTCAACATTTACATCTAAATAGAATTCTATTTTGAACATGGCAGTTACTTTATTTGACATTTCACAATATGCAGCACCAAGACCGTTATGACTTTTAGACCCATCGGTGAACAGTTTAGTCCATCCTGGGTATTTATTAGTTAATTCTTCTAATATATTACATTTTAATGTTGTTGAATCATAATGTTTTTTGCAATCATTAATAGAATCCAAATTTATTTCGACAATTCTGTTTAGGTTGATATAGCTCACCCATATATCCAATTTAAAAACTTCAAGGGGATTTGAGGTATGTATATTACATTCATTACACTCATTGTACACCGTTATAGATAAAGGTTTTTTAACTCTCTGCCAGTATCCTTCATAACAGTTAGAACTAAGGTCTGTTAAAAGATAGATTGTTATATTATTCGACCAAGACATCTTTTTTATACAATATTTATAAGCAAGATATAATCTTCGCAGGAAAAGTGGTGGTAGGCATAGCTCACTCTCCATAACGTGGATGGATGTACTGATGTACTTTTAATATAGCCTCCTATTACTCGCATGGCTTGATTTTGAATACGGTCTAATTTTACTAAATTATATTTAGCACTTGTATCATAAAGAAAACACCTAAAGTCGATTCTACTTCTTATTAACGATATATATATTGTTCTTAAATGTTTGGGATGAATGCCCCAACCAGGACCTACTAATACTTTCAACAAATTCATGAATTATAAAGTTTTTTCTGAAATGTCATTCACATGTTTATTCCATCGTAAAGATGCATCTAACCATAATCATAAATATTTAACGTTAACCTCTGTCGCAATAATATTATTTACAATTTTTAATTTTACTTCTTTTCTTCTACACCCTCTACTAAAAATACATATTTTTTACTTATTTGCTGATAATTGAAGCCCTATATCATCTAACATGTTTATAATATTGTTTAAAGCAACTTGTAATTGGGATTCACAGTGTTTAAGGTATTTATGGCTAAAATATAAAACGAAATCGTCCGCGTATTGAGACACAGCAACATTATTCACTTCGTGACATAACTTAAATGTAGCAATATTAAAGAGTAATGGGGATATGGGATCACCTTGAGCAAGACCTCTATTGGTATATCTAATTTGAGTAACAGGTCCATGTGTATTACTTCTTATCATAAGACGTCTATCATTTAAAAAACACCAGAAATAAATACACATTGGCTTACCAACTTTTAATTCATCTAGGACTTTTACCACTTTGTCTACTAAAATGTTATTATATGCATTTTCTATGTCAAGAAAACATGAAACTGTAGGACAATTCTGTACAAAACCTATCTGTACATAACTAATGAGCCTTGTCAGGCAGTCCACATATGATTGAGCACCTCTGAACCCACATGTATGTGATGATAAAATCGAATGCTTTTCGACGTACCATTCTAGTCGTTTACCTATCATATGATGAAACATTTTGCAGACACAGGATATAAGGGACATCGGTCTAAGTTTGACTTCGGAATTTATTCCGGTTCCTACCTTTGGTATGGGGACTATTAATATAGTTCGCCACTGGACCGGTATAGTTCCTAATCTAAAAATTGCATTGTATAAATTTAAAAGAAATTGCTTACCTGAACGTGGTAGACTATGAATCATTGAATATAAGTAATTCCGTCATTACCCGGCGCTGTGTCTTTTTTCTTTATACAAACATCTAGCTCTTGCATGGTAAATATGGACTCAAGTAAGGTATTATTGGAATTAAAAGTTGGTGGTTTATCAGCAAAGCAGTCTGGTGTTAGCGAATAGAGCATTTCCTTTTGTTTATCTTCTGATGGGCAAAATTTTGATTGATGATGCCCTTTAAACCAACGCATTTTGCGCCACATATCAGAAACGGAAACACATTCAATAATACTGCTGCAAAAGCCCTGCCATCCTGATGATTTAGCCTGTCTCACTGCCATTCTAGCTTATTATTTATTTAGATTTTATTAAAGCAATTTTTTAAGATTGTCCGGCGTAGGATTTTTCCGAAAAGAACTTAAAGCTAATCTTCGTTTTGCTATTATTTTGGATCAGGTCGGAGACCAATACTTTTTTGGCGTAAATTTATTTGTGGGACCGATAGGTATTTTTAACACGAGAATATTCATATTAGCAGATCTATTTATAACATCTAAAAAAAATCATAATAATTTTGAATAGCGTTTTGGCTACAGGTAAGACTATCGAAAGCAAAAAAAGTATCTGCAAGATCTTCTTTGTAATTTTTCCAATTTGCATTTGTAAAATTACGTTTTTCTGTTATATCTGCGGAATTGGGCAAAGTCATTGTAATTTTGATGATGAGGTGGTCGCTACCTAGATTTTCATTCATAACTGCCCATTTAAAATCTATGGATATATCTGATGAAGCAAAGGTTATATCGGGAGACGATTTTTGGAGCACATTGTTTACTAATTTTACTCTTGTGGCTTGTCCATTGTTTAAAGATATAAACCCAGTTTCTAATGCCGCGTCGAATAACTGTATACCTCTCTGATCGTTTTTATACGACCAGTTCGTATGGTGACCGTTGATGTCCTCGGCTATTAATGTTTTTTTTGTAGCTTTTCTAAGAATGTCTTCCCAATCTGGCTGAGATTTTCGTACCGACGAAGGGCAGTATATTGAAATAATATTATGTAATTGATTACAGTTTATTAATTTAACATGAATTGCTTCGATACCTGTATTTATTCCGCTGATGAAGCAAACATGCGACTGTATGGATTTGTGAACAATTATTGCAACGCCTCCGTGAGAGTCAAATCAGTCATTGCGATATATATCATATCCACTAATATGGAGACCAGTAACTGACAGTTAGTCACAATGGTGACCCGCAGAGCTACACTCAAGGAGATGGAAGCAAAGCTAAGAGATACCTTAAAGGAGCTCGAAGCTTCTCAAGCTGAATGCAAACAACTGCTCCAGGAAAGGGAAGACAGTGAAGTAGAAGTGAAAACATTATCTCAAAGAGCGCCTTCCTCAAAAATGAACTGGCTGAACTACACATACATACAACACATGGACTTAGCCGACCAGCACCATTAACTACAATACCAAGTGTCATCATTCCAAGAGTGCAGTGACACTTACGAACTGGCTTTGAACCATATATCAGATCTGGAACAGAAATTATGTGAATCCCATAAGGCCCTAACTCTCTTAGAGTCTGTCGAGGACAGTGCAAAATATTCAAAAACTTTTAAAAGTGTGTGCCGAATAGCTAAAGCTCTTTATATTAGCAATAAAATAAAATCAGCTGATGATAAAATAAAAACTACCTGGCAAATAATAAATAATGAAACAGGTAGGAAAAAACACCGTAATACGGAAATTAATTTAGAGACTGCACATGGCCTCATCAGCTCAGATGTAGAAATAGCTCAGGAATTTGAAAACTTTTTTGGTAGTATTCCCTTCAAAACAACTAAAGCTTTAAAATCCTCGCCCGCGCTTTCTGCTGCCTTACTTAGAACGAATGTAGAGGCATGCCCTTTGGAGTTTAGGTTTCAGCATACAAACCCCCAGGCTGTTATAAAAGCCTTTAAAGATCTAAAAATTAAATCCACTGAAGATCTCTGGGGAATGTCTGTAAAAGTCTGTAGACCTATCATTGAAACCATAGCGCCCTATTTAGCATTTATATTTAACACCAGTGTAGACCAAGGAGTCTTTCCGGATCTCATGAAACATAGTAAAATAGTTCCTTTGTTCAAATCCGGTGATAGTAAAGAACCCAACAATTATAGGCCTGTGTCAATTCTGCCCGTTCTCAGTAAGGTGTTTGAATAGTTGATGCTCAATCAAATGTTACGCCACTTTAATAAAAATTCCATCTTTCATGAACAACAGTACGGTTTCACCAAAGGGCGTTGTACCACTGACGCTGGTGTCACCCTAATAAAGAACATTTTTAACGCCTGGGAAGAAGCACAAGATGCCATTGGAATCTTTGCGACCTCTCGAAGGCGTTCGATTGCATAAACCATCAGACACTTCTGCTGAAACTAGAGCACTATGGGATTAGAAATACAGCTCTTGATTTACTCAGATCATACCTGAAAGATAGAAAAGTTACAGTTCAAGTAAACGGCGTAAACTCATTAGTATCTGAAATGGCAATGGGAGTTCCTCAAGGTTCGATATTGGGTCCATTCCTCTTTTTAGTTTATATAAATGATTTACCCCAATTACTTCAAAATCAACCGAAGATGGTGTTATTTGCAGATGACACATCATTGATATTTAAGATAGACCGACGGTCACAAAATCTTGACGACGTGAATAGCTCTATTCTTCAGGTCCATGATTGGTTTACGGTAAATAATTTGGTACTAAATGGTAAAAAAACCAAATGCATTAAATTTAAATTACCGAATGTAAGAAGTAGCGAGTGTGACATCATGGTGAATGGAGAAAAACTGGAATTAATTAATCACACAGTTTTTCTGGGAATCACGCTAGACGAGAAATTACAATGGGGACCTCATATAACATCTCTTGCGGGGCGGCTAAGCTCGGCCGCTTATGCTGTTAGAAAGATAAGACAGTTAACAGATGTAGAAACCGCGCGTTTGGTCTATTTTAGCTACTTCCACAGCATTATGTCGTATGGCATTTTACTGTGGGGTCGGGCTGCTGACATTGAATCCATCTTTATTTTGCAAAAGAGAGCTGTCAGAGCCATTTATAATCTACGTCAACGCGAATCTCTCAGGGAACTATTTAAAAGGATTAATATTATGACGGTACCTTGCCAATTCATCTATGAAAATATTATGTACGTAAGAAAAAATCTACATCTTTTTAATAAAATAAGTGATAGACATAATTTTAATACAAGAAATAAAGATAAAATTGATCAACCATTTTTCAGATTAGCTAAAGTACATACATCTTTTATGGGGTACTGTGTTAAATGCTACAACAAAATACCTTGTAATATATTGCAATTAAATGAAAGAAAATTTAAAACTCATATAAAAAGTTCACTGTGTAAACAAGCATATTACAAATTAGAGGATTATATCCAAGATAAGAATGCTTGGAAACATGCTGGTCCAGCTCCACAGGACAATCTAGGGTCTTGACAAAATTAAAACTTGTTGCTACTTTAATTGTATGGTTTGTTATTTCTATGACATTGGTTTACCAAGTTTGTTAGTGGGTTTTAAGTTAACTCAGAGAACTTTATCTCTGTCTTTGTAAAGTAGACAAATGATGGCTATGTTGATAGCATAATAATATTAATGAGGTTATAGCTAATATAACAAATTGTAGTATTAGTGACGAATATGAGTTGTCTAGTTACACTAACAACATAGTGATAAATTATTATGAGTCATCATGTCGTACGAAGGAGGTTCCACCTATAATAACAACATTTCTTTGGAGGCCACTACTAGTAAGATAGGGTATTCTCTTCATGATGGATCTCAAACGGGCATTCTAGACACTTCAGTTATAGTTGTGGAGGTCACTCCGGATAACTCTTTAAACTAGTTAGTAAGACAACAGAAGTTACCCCTTCAAATAACCACTTATTAGTAGAGAATAATAAAACGGTATCTTCTGGCAATGTTACTCATTATATTATAAAACCATTGGGAGAGCAACCTACTTTAGCTCGGCCGCTTATGCTGTTAGAAAGATAAGACAGTTAACAGATGTAGAAACCGCGCGTTTGGTCTATTTTAGCTACTTCCACAGCATTATGTCGTATGGCATTTTACTGTGGGGTCGGGCTGCTGACATTGAATCCATCTTTATTTTGCAAAAGAGAGCTGTCAGAGCCATTTATAATCTACGTCAACGCGAATCTCTCAGGGAACTATTTAAAAGGATTAATATTATGACGGTACCTTGCCAATTCATCTATGAAAATATTATGTACGTAAGAAAAAATCTACATCTTTTTAATAAAATAAGTGATAGACATAATTTTAATACAAGAAATAAAGATAAAATTGATCAACCATTTTTCAGATTAGCTAAAGTACATACATCTTTTATGGGGTACTGTGTTAAATGCTACAACAAAATACCTTGTAATATATTGCAATTAAATGAAAGAAAATTTAAAACTCATATAAAAAGTTCACTGTGTAAACAAGCATATTACAAATTAGAGGATTATATCCAAGATAAGAATGCTTGGAAACATGCTGGTCCAGCTCCACAGGACAATCTAGGGTCTTGACAAAATTAAAACTTGTTGCTACTTTAATTGTATGGTTTGTTATTTCTATGACATTGGTTTACCAAGTTTGTTAGTGGGTTTTAAGTTAACTCAGAGAACTTTATCTCTGTCTTTGTAAAGTAGACAAATGATGGCTATGTTGATAGCATAATAATATTAATGAGGTTATAGCTAATATAACAAATTGTAGTATTAGTGACGAATATGAGTTGTCTAGTTACACTAACAACATAGTGATAAATTATTATGAGTCATCATGTCGTACGA
Organism: Brachylomia viminalis; assembly: GCA_937001585.2. Taxonomy (NCBI): domain Eukaryota; kingdom Metazoa; phylum Arthropoda; class Insecta; order Lepidoptera; family Noctuidae; genus Brachylomia; species Brachylomia viminalis. Next base: position 14,865,544 of record OW443308.2, on the reverse strand, counting down.
AGGAGGTTCCACCTATAATAACAACATTTCTTTGGAGGCCACTACTAGTAAGATAGGGTATTCTCTTCATGATGGATCTCAAACGGGCATTCTAGACACTTCAGTTATAGTTGTGGAGGTCACTCCGGATAACTCTTTAAACTAGTTAGTAAGACAACAGAAGTTACCCCTTCAAATAACCACTTATTAGTAGAGAATAATAAAACGGTATCTTCTGGCAATGTTACTCATTATAATAAAAAACCATTGGGAGAGCAACCTACTTTAAAACTATTTAATCAAAATATCCAAGGTTGCTCTTCCAAATTACTGGAAATAGAATTGTTTTAAGAAAATACCAAGTTTGATGTCATTTGTTTAACAGAACATTGGTTAAAAGATCATCAGGTAATGTCAAAAATTATGAAAATTATTGTTTAGTTAGCCAATTCTACCGAAAACGTGGTGGGTTCTACATGGTGGGTCATTAATATTAATTAAAAATTCTATTAAATCGAAGAAAGAAAAGACATCATCGAACTGTCTGTTTAACACACAATTGAATTGACCTGTGTTGAACTTGATAAGCATGTTGTAGTTTGCGTATACAGACCTCCAAGTTACCAGAATCTATCTGTGTTTGATTCTGTAATGGAAGATGTGCTAAAGAAACTTAGTGCTAGTAGTAAGTCAATAATCGTATTTGGTGATTTCAATATAAATTTAAAAATAACTCGAATACCTACTGTCAGATTATTAAGTCTTTTTAAGTCATTTGATTTGTCAAATATTTTTATTGAACCAACCCGAGTGACAGCTTCTTCTGCCACTTGTATAGATAATATTTTTTGTAATTGTGATTACTTACACAAACAAATTGTAAATAAGTTGCCATCTGATCACAGTGGACAAACAATAACATTTTGCTCCTACATGCCTTTACAAAAAAATCAAATAGGCCAATTACATGTAAACATTTAGAGAAATTTAATAATTCTTTGGCCAATAAACTATGTGTTCAAATTATAAATTATTATGTGTTAAACATAAATTATGTGTTTTAATAATATAGGTGACCCAAATGAGTTCTACGCCGAGTTCTTTTCACTATTAAACACGCAATTAATGACACCTTTCCACTAAAGACTAAAAGTATTTATACAAAGTTCTTATTAAGTGATTGGGCAACTCCAGGTATTCGTAAAAGCAGAGGGAAACTTTTTGAACTTTATGGCCTAAAGCAACACATGAATAATATAAGCTTTATGCTAAAATAAAAACTACCTGGCAAATAATAAATAATGAAACAGGTAGGAAAAAACATCGTAATACGGAAATTAATTTAGAGACTGCACATGGCCTCATCAGCTCAGATGTAGAGGTAGCTCAGGAATTTGAAAACTTTTTTGGTAATATTCCCCTCAAAACAACTGAAGCTTTAAATTCCTCGCCCGCGCTTTCTGCTGCCTTACTTAGAACGAATGTAAAGGCATGCCTTTTGGAGTTTAGGTTTCAGCATACAAACCCCCAGGCTGTTATAAAAGCCTTTAGAGATCTTAAAATTAAATCCACTGAAGATCTCTGGGGAATGTCTGTAAAAGTCTATAGATCTATCATTGAAACCATTGCGCCCTATTTAGCATTCATATTTAACAGTGTAGACCAAGGAGTCTTTCCGGATCTCATGAAACATAATAAAATTGTTCCTTTGTTCAAATCCGGTGATGGTAAAGAACCCAACAATTATAGGCGCCTGTGTCAATTCTGCCATTTCTCAGTAAGGTGTTTGTAAAGTTGATGCTCAATCAAATGATACGTCACTTTAATAAAAATTCCACCTTTCATGAACAACAGTGCAGTTTCACCAAAGGGCGTTGTGCCACTGACGCTGGTGTCACCCTAATAAAGAACATTTTTAACGCCAGGGAAGAAGCACAAGATGCCATTGGAATCTTTTGCGACCTCTCTTTTTTTTTAAAGGCGTTCGATTGCGTAAACCATCAGATTCGACACTTCTGCTGAAACTAGAACACTATGGGATTAGAAATACAGCTCTTGATTTACTAAGATCATACATGAAAGATAGAAAGGTTACAGTTCAAGCAAACGGCATAAACTCATTAGGGTCTGAAATGGCAATGGGCGTTCCTCAAGGTTCAATATTGGGTCCATTCCTCTTTTTAGTTTATATTAATGATTTACCCCAATTACTTCAAAATCAACCGAAGATGGTGTTATTTGCAGATGACACATTATTGATATTTAAGATAGACCGACGGTCACAAAATCTTGACGATGTGAATTCTAACTTTATCTTTAACTCTATTCTTCAGGTCCAAGATTGGTTTACGGTAAATAATTTGGTACTAAATGGAAAAAAAATCAAATGCACTAAATTTAAATTACCGAATGTTAGAAGTAGTGAAACTATTCACTACTTCTAACATTCGGTAATTTAAACATCATATTGAATGGAGAAAAACTGGAATTTATTAATCACACGGTTTTCCAAGGAATCACGCTAGACGAGACATTACAATGGGGACCTCATATAACATCTCTTGCGGGGCGGCTAAGCTCGGCCGCTTATGCTGTTAGAAAGATAAGATAGTTAACAGATGTAGAAACCGGGTTTGGTCTATTTTAGCTACTTCCACAGCATTATGTCGTATGGCATTTTACTGTGAGGTCGGGCTGCTGACATTGAATCCATCTTTAAATCTACGTCACCGCGAATCTCTCAGGGAACTATTAAAAGGATTAATATTATGACGGTACCTTGCCAATTCATTTATGAAAATATTATGTATCTAAGAAAACATCTGCATGTTTTTAGTAAAATAAGTGATAGACAATTTTAATACTAGAAATAAAGATAAAATAGATCAACCATTTTTCAGATTAGCTAAAATACATACATCTTTTATGGAGTACTGTGTTAAATGCCACAACAAAATACCTTGTCATATAATGCAGTTAAATGAAAGAAAATTTAAAACTCTTGTAATAAGTTCACTGTGTAAACAAGCATAATTACATAAATAGAGGATTATGTCCAAGATAAGAATGCTTGGAAACATGCTGGTCCAGCTCCATAGGATAATCTAGGGTGTACTCTAGATTGTCCTATGGAGCTGTGTGGATTTTGTGTATCAATGTCATACAAATATGCTATAGCATATTTTTATGACATTGATTTATATTCTGTGATTACTTTAACTCACATATAAAATCCGCGCGTTCGCGTTAGCGCTATGGCGGACTGGAGGGCTTGCAAGGTAGGACTGAAGCTTTCCTCTGGTTCCAACAGTAAATTACCACCACTGTTTGTGATGCGAGTAAAAACGAAAGTTCCTGCTAGTGACAGTCTAGGAGGGTAGCGCGTAGAGGGGACAGGTACTGGGACCTTACCTCATCATACATAGTTGTATTAGTAATTAAAAACGTTACTAGTGTACAGTTGAAATATTTGAATAAACTAGAATTTTAAATCAATGTGACATTATAGCTGAAGTTGTACATTTTAGTGGCCAAATATTTTTACGGGCTTTACCGTACGGCATTTCTTTCCCTTATGGACGACAATGTTAGTTTTAACTAATAGTCAATTTGGCAAACAATCTTTTTCTGCGAAGTCGCATTTAAGCACTCACATTTTCGCCAAGGCTGGAGACACCATCAATGTACACCTCCACAGCAGCTTCAGGAGTGTTGAAAGGGTCTATGACATACATGCCTTTCCATTCTGCATGCTGTTAACAGAGTGTAATTTATTTTATAACTTTTTTTTGTGGTATAACTATCTAGTCTCGAAATAGTGTAAGTACTTACAAATAGTCAGAAAAGAAAATTTTAATTTTGAGGGCTACCGAACCACATTCACCAAAAAACTTGACGGTGTGATCGCCACATTTCTACTACCTATTTATTCTGTAGCCAGGCGCGGGCGTCCAAGCCTCGAAGTTAAATAAATAGGTTACAATAACAAATTGTGGCGGGGGTTTTCGCCGCGCGTCATTTGTAACAAGATGGGGTTTCAAAAACAGTCGCGGCAAAAAACCGCCTTTGATTGCGCTTGTATTGATTTCTTCGGGTCACAAAATCATGCGGCTTAGATGCGTTTGGTTAACCGCAGTTCGGCCTAGCACTGATGCTCCACTTACACGCGCAGTTTTTACTGTTCTGTTCAGTCAACCGCACCTCTGCACCTGGTAACACTTGTACTACTGAAACTGCCCTTACTCAAATGGTGCTGTTGAACTGAGCAACCGAATCGCCTGGCCGCGCGAACGACGCAAGTACGTAATTCACGGGGTAGGTAGATAAATATTAATAGCCAAAATAATAGGGGGCATATTGTTATCCATTCAGATATCATTATCGTTATACTCTACGGTTTAGATTAAATATAACTTACTTGTTCAACAGAGAGTCCAAGTGCAGCACAAAATATCTCTTTCAGAAGGCTTTCGAGCGTTTCACCTGTCCGAATAAATGTTAAAGAGTTTGGACTATGAAGAACACAGAACTCTCCGTCGGCATTGGTGCCTAAAATTAATAAAAATCTTTAGCGGTTGCGACGGCAGATGCGAAGTATCAAGCATAACATAAAAAAATACCATTAAGTACCTTAAGATTTAGGTACCTACCTTTATTATGCCTATACCAAAGACATTTAAATATACATACATAAACTCAACTCATGCCTTCTTCCCATGGGGTTAGGCAGAAACTACAGAACGCCACCTGCTACGATCCTTACCTACCTACTCATTTTGCTTCGACTACGTATTTAAATATACTTAAGACTTAAATCTCTTTGGCTTGTGCTATTACACTCTCTTTAGATCAATGCATTTAACATATTTAGAAAACACTGTTGACCCAGCCATAGTTATGTACTTAAATTAAAAGAAAATACTTGCCAATTAGTGCTAGAATCAGAGTAATCCAAAATAGAACCATTTTGTTCGCAAGCTGAAAAGTGATAGGTACTGTCAAAGATTCGTTATAAATATTTTAATAAAATTGAAGTTCGATGATTAAACATCATATATTTTTGGAAGGCCATTTTAGTTTATATTCCAGTTCCGTAATTTGTCATGGAATTAGTATGTACTATATGGACGTAACTAGTCTATCCTCAATGCATCGTGATTACTGGTGAAGTGTCAAATGAAAGGCCATGGTGGAAGATCAATCAACTCAGTCTATCGAAGTCCACTGCTGGACATAGGCCTCTCCCAAGCAGTGCCATCTGTGCCATACAGCTCGAGCCACGGTATGGTATGGTTGTTGATTTGATTGGAGCTACCATCTCTTGATACACTGCGAACATAAACACACGCCCCATAAGCTTTTTCGGATGCGTCAGTTAATATAATGCAGCTGTAGACAGGACGCAGATTCACACACCGAGGTATCCTGAACTCCTTTAAAAGATGCAGGCTATTTTGAAAGTCATTCCAAGCATACTGAATATGTGTGGGAACAAGCTAATCCCAAGCACATTTGGCCAGCCACAGATGCTGCATGATAATTTTGACTTCCACAATGCATGGAGCGTATTATAAGTAAGTAAACAGAGATAGATAGGTTAGCAACTACCCAACACTCGTTCTTCAAAAACGGCACCATGTCATACCATTAGATGTTGTGCTTAGGTTATTATTCTAAGATGTTGTGATTAGATGACACGTGGAAGTCGGATGGGGTGTCGTAATTACGGGTAACGAAAAAGAGACAAGGCGATACGTAAGTAGGCCAATTACCCAAGTTTTGATGTGCCACTTGCGGAGCGGGTATAACCATACCTCTTTTTACCTATAATATCATTGGATACGACGCGCTAAGATTAACAAGATGCAGTGACGTTTAGTAGCCTTGTCAGTGGAGTTTATGTTTAAAAAAAAAAATGGAAAATGTGTCACTTATCCTCTTCCAAAGAAGCCTCCGAGGGGAGTGCTCGCTGATGCTCGGGTTAACAAAAGTAGACACTTCATGTTCACAGCTAAGCTCCTGTAGCACTGAACTGGAGTTGGACCGACATTTCCGACGGTTGTAGGTACTTTGCTGACCGCAGAACATAGTCTATACGGCGGCATTTTTTTAAAGTTTCTGAAACAGATGATCCACTGGACAAGTAATCATCCACATAGAAGTAATGTGTTATCGATTTTTTTTTCATGGATCTGAGCACTCTTCAGTCAGTTGAAGTAAACACCTGGTAGCTAAAAAGGGCGAAGTTGCCGTGCCGGCCGTGCCGTAGTATTAGTCTCGGTTTTAAGCGCAGGCCACATTGGGAAGGAAGCTAAGTTACACCGCAAACTATTTTATTTATTTTATTTTATTATTTTTGGAAAACTTACAGCTAATCAGACACAGTGGTTACAAATATAATAACAAAATGATGGCCAATTACAAGTTTTCACATGTAGAAATAACAATCAACTATGATGTACTAGGTAGCAGACAGCGTTAGACTCGCGTTCTGTTTATTCGTATATAATGCAAGGACTATGTTATTTTATCGAAGAAGTGATTGCAAAGAGCCTTCTTCAATTTAGGCACACTGGTATGGAAAAGATCTATTTCAACTTCCTGGCAGGTTTCATTATACATGCGGCTCGCCCTAATCATGTAGGAATTTTGTCTGTAGATAATTCTTGTTATTGGTACGTGCAACAAACGACGCTTACGCAAAAATTTTTAACATACACGCAGCCCAATTTTGCTCAGAAGCTCAGGGATGTCGTTGGATCAGTTTGCAATTTTGAATAAAAATGCTAAATCAGAAATTTTTCTTCTTTCACAAAGTGGAAGAACATGAAATTTTTTACACCGCAATTTGTAGTTAGACAAGTATGTTTTAGAACGAAATTGAATGTACCTAAGGAATTTTCTTTGTATGCCCTCTAAACGATCGATATAAGTATTATAGTTGGGGTTCCAGACTTGAGAGGCATACTCGAGGTGACTACGAACCAAGGAGCAATATAATATCTTAAGAGTCTTGATACTTCTAAAATCAGACGAGACCCTGCAAATAAAGCCTAGTGCTTTCGACGCTTTGTTGACAATGTTATTAATGTGGGTGTCAAAAATAAGCTTTGTGTCAAAAGTAACCCCGAGGTCTTTGATAGCATTGACCCTGGTAATTGGGGTATCCAAGAGTTTGTAAGGGAAATGGAGAGGGTGAGGTTTGCGACTGAAAGAGCACACATAGCATTTAGAAACGTTTAGGTCCAACTTATTAATATTGCAGTAGGATTGAAAGGTGTCAAGATCCTCCTGCAGTAAGAGAGCATCTGCATGGGTGGAAACCTCTTTCATGATCTTCATGTCATGGGCATAAAGCAGTAGTTTAGAATGACGAAAACAGGAAATCACGTCATTAATAAAAATATTAAATAATAGAGGCCCCAGTAACGACCCCTGGGGAACTCCCGATGGAATACGCATAGCTCTAGATGAGTAGCCATTCAGCACCACAGTTTGACATCTACCCTCAACATATGACGTGAACCACCTGAATAGGTTACCCCGGATACCCATGGATAAAAGTTTATGCATTAAGATTACATGGTCAATTCGATCGAAACATTTGCTATAATCGGTATATATAACGTCGACCTGGGACCGAAGGGACATGGACTCAGATAAAAAATCACTACAGATAACTAGGTTGGAAGTGGTAGACCGACCTCTTAAGAAACCGTGCTGATGATCGCTGAGACTGTGTTTGACAGCCGAATAAACTTGTTGATAAACGATTTTTTCCAGTATTTTTGCAAACACACACAATTTGGAGATCGGTCTGTAATTTTCGACGGAAGTCTTTGGCCCCTTTTTGTGTATCGGCGTTATATATACCGACTTCCAGATCGTGGGTACCATCTATGAACCGAAGTATGAAAAGACGCGGTGGCTACATGAGGGAAGCTAAATGAACTTAGCTTCATTCCCAGTGTGGCCTGCGCTTTAAGCGTGTACTCCTTTAACGGATGATTTGATTCTGCCCTATAATGTATGACGTATGGCTGGCAATAAATTATAAATTCAAATGAATTTTATTTCAAAAACATGGAATTCTATTTTTAAATTCAGTCATTTGTTTATGATTAGTGTTTTATTTTCACTACATTTGTATCTTTTTCATCAATATGAACACGATAAAAACTGTCCTCTCGGTCATTATGGAATACGAGTTTTGTCGCGGTAGCAATGCCGCGCAAACGGCTCGCAATTCGATCGGACAAGACTTGTCCGAATGGAAAAAATGGCCCTTGTCTTGATTACTTAGTAATCAAGACAAGGGCCATTTTTTTTTATGCAAGAGCGAGCGTAGCGAGCTCGAATATTTTAGCATCTCGGATAGGTTTCTTTGACAAATTCATACAGTAATAGGAGTTACTTTGTCAACTTATGCAAGAAAGTTTAAGTCTATAGAGTAACTAAGGTGCATTACCCAACGACGCGTGCTTGAATATTTTTGGTCGGGGTAGCTTTGGGGCCCCTAGGCTGGCTAGGCCCCGAGGTCGGTGCCTTGTGTGCCTAGGCGTAAATCCGGGGCTGGATATTAATTGACAAGAACTTCTTTTGGACTGCCCAGCCACAAGAAGTTAGCTGCAAGCAATTTGCATCCGCTGCATCTTTGAAGAGACTGCGTAATTTTCAACCGACTGCAACAAGATTGCGCTTGCACAAACACTTCTTCTACCCATGCTTGATTATGCTGATGCCAGCTATCTTGACCTTACTCAAGACCAACTCGATAAACTGCGGTTTCAACATTTTTGTTAATGTTCATGTTCAGTTTGCGCAAATATGAACAATGACCATGTTTCTTTTTTGTATATTGTTCTCTTTTCCCCTTCCTCTCTAACCTAAGAATTGTTTCTTTCTTTGGGACTCCCACACAACATTTTTAAGGTCATCAGATAACTTAAAGCTTAAAATGCAAATGCATTCCACAAGTTTCCTCGACAAATTCTTTACTGTCCAGGCTCGTTAGCGAAAGCAAATGATTTTCATTACCATGTATTGATTGAATATCTTGTTTATATTACTCTGCGAATCTCTCATCAAGTACACCGAATAAGTCGTTTGTAAGATACCCTATGCCATTGATAAGGCCTCGCTTGCGGCGGCGCAGGTATCGTACGCGGCGCGTGCTGGAATGCTGACTCGGCAACCGGTGGTTATAGTACTCTAGTTCTGAGAATTCTTGCTGCAATTAAACCTGTATAACGTCACAATGTGACGTTTCTTTAAACTTGTTGCATAACTGATCCAAGTAGCTAAAGTATTTACTGCATGCTTCTATACCTTGCCAAAATGAATTCATGTCATAGTATCTGACTATCTTCCATTCATCTCTGATTAATTGCATGTTTGCAATTTTGTAATAAAATAAAATAATTAATAAAATAAATTATTAAAAAAATAAAGACCTTGATTGTCTTTTAATTGGGTAACTGTATGAACAGTGAGCTGTAGTCAAAATGCTCATGAAAGACAAAAGTAACATTACTAACGATGGGAAGCTGTAGTTTACTTTTTTGTTTTGATATAGCTTGCCATCTTTCACTTCCTTGGAACGCGACTCTTGTTTGTCGATTCTATCATTTACAGGGAGAATAGACAGCTTGAGAATAGGCCTCTTGATAAGCCCATTCTTTGTTTTCAATGTGACCACCCTGATGAGGTCATCGGCACCGGGATGCAGCTGGACGGCGCGCGGCCAACTGCCCACTTCCCAGGAGGTAAGTTTGCATCGTTAATTGTAACAATGTCATTTAGTTGAATGTCTGGTTGAGATTGTCTCCACTTGCTTCTTGCGGACAGCTGAGCGAGATATTCTGTATGCCAGCGTTTCCAAATATCTTGTACTATTTTTTGTGTTAAATGCCATGTCGTCCGCATATCTGTTTCTGTTTCTAATATAGTCATGTCTTGATTTAGATTGATAAAGCTTGACGGAGAGAGAAAATCCAAGTCATTAGGATCTTCAGTCAGAGGACACAGTGGCCTCGAGTTAAGTACCGCTTCTAACTGGGCCATAACAGTGCTGAACTCTTCAAAGGTAAGCTTTTGTTCTCCAACTATTCTTCTTAAATGATATTTTAAGCTTTTGACCGCAGCCTCCCACAGCCCTCCTGCTGTGGGCCATGAGGGCGCATTAAAATGCCATTCGATCTCCATGCCAGTAATTTCCTTGATGAAATCATGATCGAATGTTTCTTGTATATGCTCCAATTCTTCTTGTAAATTTTTGTTGGCGCCGACAAAGTTTATACCGTTGTCGCTGTAAAGGTGTTTCGGTGAGCCCTTTCTTGCAGCCATTCTTCGCAACGCAGCTATGAATGATGATGATGTGACGTTTGAGACCCGCTCTATATGAACAAGCTTGGTCACCATACAGACAAATACCGCCACGTAGCCCTGTGTAGTCTTGATACGGCCCTTGTTGGCCTTTATCAGCACGTGCCTGGTAAAATATACGCCTGTATGTTCAAAAGGCTTTGCAACGTTACATCTCTGCGTTGGTAAATCACCCATCAACTGTGTCATCTTGCTTGGATTGTGTTTACGACAGGTTACGCAGGTACGTATACGCTTTTTGACTGCTCGATTACCCCCTATGATCCAGTAATTCTTGCGAATTAATGCTGCAGTTACCCGTGCTCCTCCATGGAAGGTTATGTGCTAGGTCTATAGTTAACTTTGTTAAGAAATTAAAATATGGCGTCGAAAAATTCCTCTGCATCGCTGTCGACTGGTAAAGTACCCAAGAGACTGGCGGCATTGCCACGTTGTATGGCAATGCTAAGCTTCTGGCCAAGGTAAAGGCCAGCCCTTGGATCCGCAAAATTTCTAGTGTTAGTTTACCGGCTTTCATATCCTCGGTCTACGGCACTGAAAAATTAATCAGGAAAATCCTAGCCCCCACACTGATTAATTTTGATGTGCCATGCTTCACCGAGGCTATGCATGCCTGGAGACTCGCTTGTCCGAATTCAGATCAACCCGATAATCCATCTTCCCAGAGAAAGTGGGATGAGCCGCTTTGCAGAGTAGTACAGAACAATTTACTTAACACGTCTGCTACTACTGCGGAACGTGCGCGCCTGCTTGTTGTGGGTAAGTGGGAGTCGGGTCTTTGGCTTCATGCACTACCGTCGTCGAACATAGGCACTTTGTTAGACGACACTACTTTCCGCCTCGCTGCTTGCCTACGACTAGGAGCTCCTTCTTGTTCTCCCCATCGCTGTCACTGTGGCGAAGTTGTCAACAGCCTTGGACACCATGGCCTGTCTTGCAGCCGAAGTGCGGGCCGCTTAGCTCGGCACGCGAACATAAATGACATCATCCGACGAGCTCTTGTCACCGTCGGCGTTCCAGCTGTATTAGAACCTAATTAATGGCTTGGCACGCGACGATGGCAAGAGACCGGACGGCATGTCTTTATTTCCTTGGAAGGTGGGTAGGCCTTTAGTGTGGGACGCAACTTGTGTCGATACTCTTGCGCCATCCCATCTTCCTGACTCGGCGTGCTGTGCTGGCGCTGCTGCTGCAGCTGCGGAAAACCTCAAACGGCGAAAGTATAATAACCTTATCGGCAATTATATTTTCGAGCCGTTTGGGGTTGAAACCCTCGGGCCGTGGGGTCCGAGTGCTCACGGTTTGTTCAACGAAATCTCCAAACGGCTTGTTGACACTTCCCGGGATCCAAGGGCTGGCCTTTACCTTGGCCAGAGGCTTAGCATTGCCATACAACGTGGCAATGCCGCCAGTCTCTTGGGTACTTTACCAGTCGATAGCGATGCAGAGGAATTTTTCGACGCCATATTTTAATTTGTTAATAGTTTTAGTTAGTTTAGGTTATTATATTTTATATTTTTGTTTGGTTAGTTTATATAGTTATATGAGAATAAACATACATAGGTACATACTTTGTTAAGTGTCCTTCGTAAGGTATGATAATCGGATGCATCATATCTTGATTAATGTTGGCCTTGCTTAATCTTCCTTTGACTCTGAGAAGTCCCTCGTTGTCAAGGAATGGATTTAATTGCAATAACTTATTTTTCGCTGATAGCGGCCTATTTTCTTGTAAGGTATGTACTTCCTCGGCAAATTCTCTCTGCTGTACATATGAAATTATTTTATGCTTGGCATTTACTAACTCTTGAAATTTACTTTGCTTGTTTGTGGTAAAGTTGAATAACAAAAGTGACTTGCAGGCTCAGGTCACTTAAAATATTTATTTTTAAGCCATTTTAATTTCCTGACGGCTCAGACCTGCATATAACAATTTATAAAGTTATTTTTCATATGTGCGCATGGAGATTTTATTGTTGTTCCCACCACAGTGCCCGTTCAGGCTTTAAATGTACCCTGTGGGCTTTAAAAAATTTTAATCCGCGTGTGACGTAGACAGAGAAGTTTCTCTGTCTACGGCGTGTGATTATTTCAAGACGCGGTTGCTAAGGCCGCCATCGGTTGTCCTAGCGACGACATGCATCTCTAGGTCTCTTCCACTGCAGCGTCCAATTCACTGACCTCTATTAAAGCGTATTTTAATAGAGGTCAGTGGTCCAATTGCAAGACCATCCTGTGACGCACCTACGTAACGACGCATGCGTCTTGTTACCAAAACAAGCAGCCGTCATATTTCGACTTGTGACTTTTTTATGTTTTCAGTGTACATTTTAAGTTACTTTATTGTGTTTTTAAATTTGTTTTAAGCTATTCTTTTTTGTGAATGTATTTAACTGTTGTGAATGCAGTCCGTGACCCAATCTTGTGATGGTACGTCGAACGCGACCCATACATGTACACAGTGCAACAAGTCATTCTAATCTTTGAAAGGCCTCAACATACACACTACAAAAACACACAGGAAATGTACTAGCCAAAACAGTTCACCTTTAGACATCCATCCCATTATTCCGAGTGCGCCTACTTATGTAGCCAACGATCCAACTCCTTTCCACACCATATCTTTGCCATTTGAAAAATAGTATACCCATAGTTAAAAGAATCCCTCGAGGAGCTCGAATAACCGTTGCTACACATTTGTCACAATTAATCCAGAAATGTTGCATTTAAAGCAATTGTACTCAAGTCTGGCAGAACCTATTTTTATTATCATACAGAACACTACATTTAATAAAAGCTGATGAACCGAATTTATCCTTGACACAAAAGATTAAGAATAACTGTGTTATAAGCCCCTCGCCTTCTCCCGCACCTCTAATCAAACATGAAGCCCATCGTAATCGCAACAAACTCATCGAAAACAAAATCTGTGACGGAGATCTCAAAGGTGCCGCTCGCCTTTTGTTCTCCAACGACGTGCTATCACCAGATACCCCTGACACCCTTCAGGCCTTACGGACAAAACATCCTCCAGCTCCAGTAAACCCATATTTTCTCGACCCACCAACAGCAGGGAAAGCATGCCTTCAAGATCAAAACAAAGATGTTACGGATGCCATTTTATCTTTTAAACCAGGTTCGGCTGCAGGTTTGGATGGAATCTCACCCCAACATTTGAAAGACTTAACATCGCATTCAGTGGGTGATGCAGGCGAGCAACTTGTAAATTCGATCACTAAATTAATCAACTTTATGTATTACGGTAATGTCAATCCAGAAATTGTTCCCATTCTTTTCGGCGCGAACCTCATTGCCCTCACCAAAAAGGACGGAGGGGTGAGACCAATTGCTGTTGGATCAACACTACGACGCGCGGCACTGAGGAACTGACGCATATTCGCGGATTTGGTGGCGGAAAATGTTGGCAACTTCGTGGAGCGACGCCATCTGTTAATGGCGACTGGAACTACGAGCGCCGCCTAGCTAGTCGTGACGTCAACATCGGACCACCGCTGCTGGTGGTAGGGAGGAGACCGGCTTGCGTGGACACGCTCAGCGCGCCGGGGTCTTCTTCTTCTTGCTTTTGGACCGCACGACGGAAAACTCATTTTATTTTAACTCTATTTTTGCAACAGATTATTATTATTATTTATTTGTTTGATCTAATGGCTGATTTTAACTAGTTAGTTTGTCTCGTTCATTAAATTTACTTTTAAAGGTTTTGATTTACTTTAAATGTTTGCTGAAAGTTAAGCTAATAGTTGGATTTATTTGCTCAATAATAGATAAAGTGCATTTAAAATAACTACATCTACGTATTAATAAATTGATTATTGTGTGTTAAATTGTTTTATTTTCAATATCAGAAGTGGGATCCACGCGGCATGGGCTTAGGCTATCGCAAGTGAGCACAATCGTCAAGTAGCAGTAGCACAACGAATACAAGCTGCAGAACGCCGTCACCTCTGCCCAGAATGAAGTCAAAGGTATCACGTCATAAAGATACCAAAGCTGTGAGTACCTTAAACAATATAACAGCGGAGTTTGACCCCTTAAATGATGATATAAATGCATGGCTTACTATTATACAATCCTATGCGGAAACGTTTGATTGGACCGACGAATCGATACGTTATCAAGCTCTTAATAAGTTAAAAGGCTCTGGCAAAGTCTGGTATGACTCGTTGCGTACTGATAGACAGTGGCCTACATGGAAATGGAGTGATTGTAATCGGCGTCTGGCTAATAGTTTACAAATACGTCGTAATATGTTTGAGTTATTAAAATAAATTATTAATAAAAAACCGGTAGAAAACCAATCACTATACGAATTTTATTTTGATATTAAAATATGTAAAGTTGACCGATTATCTTTAAACTTTACTGAGCCAGATATTATATCTATAATCATCGGGAGCATAGGCGATAGCACTATAGGGGCATCTATTGAGGCGAGTAATTTTAAATCTTGCCATGATTTTGCTAGTTACCTTCATAAAGGCAAAAACTCAAAACGAATCAGCCGGTCGATTCTGTTAAAATCTCACCGTGAATACTTAGGTGAAGTGAGCGTGGAGTGAGCTGTCAGTGTCATCCCACTGATGCTAGGGATTGACCAAGCATTACAGTTACAATCATAATCGAGATTTTAATAATATTTTTTATCCAAATTGTATTGATCATTTTATATTATTTCAAAGCTAGTATGTAGCTAAGTGGCTAAACAAAACTATTGTTTAACTTGATTGTTTTAAAATAAAATAGCAAAACAGAAATTCAGTTAGAAAGTCAATGCTGTTTTTTTTTGTTTGCCTTAGGCGCGAGTGCGTCACGCACGAAACTGTAAATAAAATATAAAACATACAAGTTGAAGACCGCTACAAAAAAAGAAACGCGTAAGTATCAGTAAGTAGTATGAGGGGGGTAATGGCTGATCTTTGCGTTATGCTCGTGAACGGGTGCTGCTTGTGGTGACAGGTCATCTTGCTGACTATGGTTTTGTTATTGTTATTAGTAATTAATTTTTCTTTATTTTACTTCGAAGGTCCTAGTTTATCATTTGTGGCTACAAGTTACAGTTATACAGGTGGCCCAAAAGTCGTGGATCAAACGCAACTAGGGGTTAGGTGGGGTCATCAGCTGCAAAAAGTTGTTCTACGGGAGGTCCTTAAGGTCAACCCCTGCAGAGTATAATTTATTTTGAGTTTTTATGAGAAAATTGACTTTTTTTTTAACTAATTCTTATTGAAATTCGAAAAAATCTACATCCTGTATCTTTTTTATAATTTTCACTAGATTGGTACTGATGAGTACTTGCCTTAGACATGCTATTTATGGTTGTTTATTGGGTGTGTTGAAGATAATATTAAGTTTTACGAAATATTTTTTCTCAAATCATAACTTTTCATTTACTTTGGACCCCACTGTGAAAAAAAATACTCTACCGAAAATTGACCCTGTGTTACAAGTTTTGGCGCATTTAATAGGAATTCCGAAAAGGTATTACACATGGCCATGAGTGGCTCTAATATCTTTCTAGGACGAAAAAACAAGACAACGATTGTGAAATAATTGTTTTATTAAGCAAAACATTTTACAATAAATGCTCAAAATTCCTGCCTCTGACCATAATACATAATCTGCACCGTCTAATAAAATTCCTCCGTAACTTACGGAATGCACCTCTGTTGTTAGTAACTTGTAACCTAGCAAATTCGAGCTTTTGTCGTAGTTCTTGTTCGCTATTGTTCTCTCCTTGGTAAACTATTTCTTTAAAATAGCCCCAAAGAAAAAAATCTAATGGATTTAAATCGGGCGACCGGGGTGGCCACGCAATATGTCCGCCTCGACCAATCCACCGGTTGGGGGAGCGCTCGTTCA
Source organism: Brachylomia viminalis (assembly GCA_937001585.2). Taxonomy (NCBI): domain Eukaryota; kingdom Metazoa; phylum Arthropoda; class Insecta; order Lepidoptera; family Noctuidae; genus Brachylomia; species Brachylomia viminalis. Next base: position 14,849,302 of record OW443308.2, on the reverse strand, counting down.
AATGATCTCTAACTGCTCGAGCGTAGTGAGGCGGGGCGCCATCATGTTGCAGCCACATTTCTGCTATTCTTTCTTCTGGAACTTCAGCTTCGTTAAGGATATGGTTTAAATTATTTTGCAAAAAATTTAAATACTGAGCACCATTCAGCCTTGCTGGCATTTCATGCAGCACCAACTGCTGGCCAATTATACCAGCCCACATGTTAATACCAAACAGATGCTGGAATCTATCATTTCTTATGATATGGGGGTTTACTCTGGAGTAAAAATGTAGATTGTGGATATTGAATACTCCCATTCTTCTAAAAGTTGACTCATCCGTCCATAAAACCTTGTTGAAGAACTGCGGATCCTCTCTGTGGTATCTTAGCATCTCTCTGCAAAACCGCACTCTGGGTTCATAGTCACTGGGCAGCAAAGCTTGCACCCTTTGCACGTGGTAGGCGTGTAATTTGTTTCTGTTAATGACACGTTGCACCGTCGATCTTGGAATCCCGAGATTACGGGATATTTGGCGTTGACTTATACTAGGATCCAATCTTAATTCTCTCAGCACTTGATCTTCATTTTCAAATTGCCCCACTGGTCTGCCTGCTCTCGGAGCATGCTGACCGGGTAAGACTCCCTCCATGTACGAATTATGTACGCGCATAAAGACTCTGTAGTCCGGAAAACGATCACGGTTAGGGTAGCGTTGACGATATTCCCTGGCAGCAGCCCGGGCATTACCGTCGCAAAAGCCATACAGGTAATGCATTTCTGCATACTCCCGTTGGGTGTATTCTCTCCTCGCAGCAGCCATCTGTCCACTTTTGTAGCCAATCCGTCCGATTCCGAATCTAGTCCGATTCACACAGCACTGGTCACAGGTAGGCAATCTATCACAAGTCCGAAAAACAAAGCGTAGGTCAAAGGAAAGAAACTGATCACAAGTCGTCGTAAAACCGAGAAAAAGAACACGTGCGTACTCATAGGCAGGAAGCGAGTCACTAAAGAACACTAAACATTCTAAAGAAACATGCTCACGCGCATCCCCCGACCCCGCCTCGGCCGGCCCGGCCTTTTGTTTCCTAGAAAAGATATCGGTACCTGAAATGACGGGCACACCGGCCTTTTATTGACAAAGGATTAAACGGTTAGTGTAAAAGAGAGGTAGAGAGTCTTTGTCATTAATTGTATTAGTTCCAGTTTATTTTTAAATAAGCCTAACCGAGTTTTATGGTTGGATTAACTTTGGCCTTGCTACGAATAATCGTCCTTGAAAGATATTAGAGCCACTCATGGCCATGTATAATACCTTTTCGGAATCCCTATTAAATGCGCCAAAACTTGTAACACAGGGTCACTTTTCGGTAGAGTATTTTTTTTTCACAGTGGGGTCCAAAGTAAATGAATAGTTATGATTTGAGAAAAAAAAATTCGTAAAACTTAATATTATCTTCAACACACCCAATAAACAACCGTAAATAGCATGTCTAAGGCAAAGACTCATCAGTACCAATCTAGTGAAAATTATAAAAAAGATACAGGATGTAGATTTTTTCGAATTTTTATAAGAATTAGTTAAAAAAAGTGTATTTTGTCATAAAAACTCAAAATAAATTATACTCTGCAGGGGTTGACCTTAAGGACCTCCCGTAGAACAACTTTTTGCAGCTGATGACCCCACCTAACCCCTAGTTGCGTTTGATCCACGACTTTTGGGCCACCCTGTATACATATAAACATAATGCAGCATTGCATATGTAAGCGGGCACGCCCTTTATGCCAGGAGGCTTTTTATTATGTATTAAGTTCTGTTTGCGTTTTTGTTTTTTAATTTATTTATTTCTGCTTGAGTATAGTTTTAAATATTGGCGTGTGCTAGCTGACATATGGCAAATAATTTTAATATTTTTGTGTTTCTTAATGTTAATTATATATTACTATATAGAATCCAGTTCTTCTAACTGAACAGACAGCAGTGCTGCTGGGGAGTTTGTTCCGCCACTTCTTCTTCCCAGCTAAAGCACTAGGAAGTGGTGAAGGGTGGGCGTTTTGGGGGGACTGTCTTATGTGATTTTGACGTTCAAAGAGTGCTGATTCTCAGCCTAATTTAAATAAATGACTTTTGATTTTGATTTTATCGACATTGTTTTGTAATTATGAACGAAGTGGGCTCGATCATTTTTATTTATTTATTTAAATAACATGGGAGACTTACAGCTAAAACAAACAGATTAAGGACATTTCCATTCATACAAGGAGTAACTTTGTCGACGTATGCAGAAAAGCATAGCAATTAAGAATATGTAGGATATAAGAGCGAGCAAAGCGAGCTTGATAATGTAAGCACCCCGCCTAGGGCCGATTAGATTTTCGGAAATAGGAGTTTCGGTACTTTGTTGGATAATCCACAAAAGCTCTAGAATTGAGAGGAAAATTTCAGGACCTCGCCTCGAATACCTACGTTAAGTGCTTTAATATTCTATGAGGCGTTTTCGCATATTTTTTTTAGTTTCGAATGTTTTACACTTATATTTAATTTTGAAGCCAGAAGAGTGCAAGTGCGCCGTCTTGCACCCCGCTCCCGGCGCCCATGTTAAATGATTATGTAAACGCAATCCCATGAGCAAATCGCGACTGTGGCTCGAGTCGAGTAAAGACTGTGCTACGTTGTTCAGGCTTGTTACTAACCCAAATCTATACCGACACTTGCGAGTCGCGCTTACTTCACCTCGCCGGTAGTTTTGAGATTCGGGTGATGTGATCACGATCACGTCGCGCTTGCGCGTTAGGCACTGGCAATATCACATGGAGTTTTTTTACTTACTTACTACGTAGGTAGGTAGCTACTTATTTACCAACGTCCAATAGATAGAGGTCTACTTAACCTGTCGTTGCCAATAATAAAAGAATATCCATCAGATTATCATCGTCAATACTATTAATAGCTAAACAGAGACTCCCGCAGCGCCGACACGGGCTCACTTGACTTCGCTGGCGTGATGTTGCCGTGGCAACGAGAATAGCGTGGCCGTGATGTGATCACGCCGCGCAAGCGCCTTAGACGCTATCTTCGCTGGCGTGATGTTGCCGTGGCAACGAGAATAGCGTCGCCGTGATGTGATCACACCGCGCAAGCGCGTTAGACGCTGTCATTAGTAGGTAGACGTACCACGAGTTTTTTTTTCGTTATTGCAATGACCACGTCCCTAAGTCTGTTCGTATTCGAATTCCGAGACAATAATTAGTACCTACCTATTTATTTCAATGCTTTTAGTTTGTCAATTCCAATCATTTTTTGAATGTCAGTATTATTATGTACATACTTACCTAAATTTTGTTTTCAACAAATGGATATTACTTGAAAGGTGAGATTGAATAACTTCGAAGAAAGTATTCAGTGATTGGTGTATTGTTCCTTTACATAATATTACATATACACGTAAATAGCACATGTAGGTATAGCTTTTTTTTATATCCCTTCATCTAGATAAACCACAGTGCAAGATACTAACCAAATATAAACATAAATATTCAGGTATATCATCTAGTTATGGGGTGCTACACAGATTGCTTCTCTCTTGCTAACAAGAAATTAAATTTAATTTAATTATTCATGTATTTGTTTCTATATTCTATGTATATTATCATTGTATGCATGTTTATTTTAAGCCGATAATATAATGCCCGTACCTATGTGTAGGTTACTATAGTCTAATTTAAGTCTTCCTTACTGTTTTACACACCGTGCCTGCGTTTCTCATCCTCCAACTCTCTCCATGAAATTTCTAATGATTTGTGCAGTTCCTTTGTGCTCTTATATCTAAATGTATTTTACTTTATTAAGTGTTTAGTGTACATAAATAATAAAGAAATAAATAAAATTTATTCATTTGTATCTACTGAGCCTGCTGCTTCCCGAGGTTCAACTTCTTGATGCACGCCGGGATGGAGGGTCACCGCATATGTGTGTGGGCTGCACGCTCCCACTAGCTGAAGACAGACAATAGTACATATTACTAAGTATTTATTACAAATTTGATCTTATTCATAATTTTTCATCTTATTTTTTGTTTATTACTAAGTATTTGATTTATGTCGTTCCTACACTCATCAAACTATATTGCTTTAAATCATTGACGTCTTACTATTATTTAAACTACCACCATTCAATGAGTCGAACAGTTAGTAAAAAAATTATACCGTTTCAGTCAGTGTTTTGTCGTCGAGGGTGGAGCTAGCTCCTCTCCCATCAGCATGTTGAGCTGGAACAAATAACACTCGTATTAAACTTGGTGTAGGTCCTATGGTAAGTTAATTGCAAAGAAAATGATTTGGGTTTGTTAAAGAGTTAAGGTTTGAGTTACAGAAAACACAATTATCTGTATAGATGAATGACAACACATATTGCTTGATTTATTATAATAATTATGACTGGTCCAAATGCTAGTAAACGACAATTTTATCATTTCTATTTTAAGTGAACAAGGTATAACGTAGAAAAAATATATTAATATACTACTACTATCACACCAATACATACAAAACCGAGATGAATAAGTCAAGACAAGAGTGGCTGCAACCCTTTTTATTTGACACCTCGAGCACAATTTACAGCTGTAGATAAAACTTGGACACTATTTACAAAATTATTTTGTTCTTTTTTTGCGGATGCGTTCCATAGACTCTCATTTCCACCACAGATCGTGAAGTTTAGCAATCTATATCGGATCTATAAAGGATGATTTGAAAATTAATAATTAAATAAACTTGTCATTGACAAACTAAGTCAAAATGGATGCTAAATTCAAACATTAAATTATTTATTTAGAGGATATTGCAGTTATTTTTAGAACTAGGACCAAGTGCTGCCAATATTTTAAATTCCGTTGGGCGCCCTTTATAAACACGGGTACTTTCTCTCTATGATAATACACAGATTTTATAGAACTTATAGCTCTGCCTCGGTGGCCCTGCCATCCTGTGTATAATGAAGATAAAAGATTATTAAAATAATCGTTTATCAAACACGTGCATTACGCGCAAACGCAAATTAAGTTTTATCTACAGCTGTAAATTAGCTAGGTAATATTTTTTTCATTCTAATATAATCCGTCAGCCTGTAAACATATTTTTTCCGTTCCTGCACGGAACGCAACATAAGCGGAATTTTGAATCAATAATTCAACCGTGTAATCTATGGTAGGAAAAACCATAGACAACTTACGAACTATAAAATTTTGGCGGTTTTCACAGTTTGAGACTTTTCAGTGTTCTGTTTCCCACTGATAAAGTTTTGTTTTGTGGTTTTGTTGCTGATCGAGTAAAGTTTGCGTTGATTAATATCCGTTCGTATTTTCTCAGTGATTTTAAAGTGTATTATTTTGCATTGGTGGTGCAAGATGTACATCAAGTGTCATAGAACATTGAGTTCTTACGGTGGATCTAAATGCAGATGTTTCCTATTAGTGAGATGGACGCGAAAAGTGGCTCCGCCTGAGCATTAACAGTGATCAAGCGCTCAAGATCTTCACAAACTATGTGTGTGCCAGAAACACTTAGAAAAAGATACATCAATGAGAAGTATTGGCTCAAAGTTGGTCTTATCCTTCACTGTGTTCGGCCGAGGACATTACCGTAGGAATAGTCATAAAACTTTACGAAGGTTCGTAATTACCAATGATTACCTGCTAATCTTGTAAAATTAGTACCTATATTTCATACCAATCCAACTCACTATAGTTTTCCTTGCCAGCAATGCTTTTATTTGAGCTTTTAACAGGTTGTCCAATTTTATTACTAAATATCTAGCTAAGCCATAATGGAAATTTTAATTAGTGGAAAACCTTATTGATCACCACTCTATCACTACATATTATTATATAATATGTAAAACGAGTCTTTCAACCTAGTTTAAAGAATACTAATGTACCTATATACTTACATTTCTTTTTTCAGATGTTTGTCAGAATAAAATTGTGATCTTAATTACTATTCTCGGAAAATGAAATATGATGACCATATTATGCCCGTCTGCCTGGTAAGAATGATATTTTAATTAAGTATTTAAATTCTTTTTAATATTATATAAAAAAAGGTTTTTTTGTTAATTTCTCCATACACACACAAGGGTATTTTTTAAATAATTTAAAATACAAATATGTTTTTCAGATAACTGATTTGCAAAGCCTTTGTTATGAGAAAATTGTGCTCGAGGTGTCAAATAAAAAGGGTTGCAGCCACTCTTGTCTTGACTTATTCATCTCAGTTTTGTATGTATTGGTGTGATAGTAGTAGTATATTAATACATTTTTTCTACGTAATACCTTGTTCACTTAAAATAGAAATGAAAAAATTGTCGTTTACTAGCATTTGGACCAGTCATAATTATTATAATAAATCAAGCAATATGTGTTGTCATTCATCTATACAGATATGTTTTCTGTAACTCAAACCTTAACTCTTTAACAAACCCAAATCCTTTTCTTTGCAATTAACTTACCATAGGACCTACACCAAGTTTAATACGCTCCAGCTCAACATGCTGATGGGAGAGGAGCTAGCTCCACCCTCGACGACAAAACACTGACTGAAACGGTATAATTTTTTTACTAACTGTTCGACTCATTGAATGGTGGTAGTTTAAATAATAGTAAGACGTCAATGATTTAAAGCAATATAGTTTGATGAGTGTAGGAACGACATAAATAAAATACTTAGTAATAAACAAAAAATAAGATGAAAAATGATGAATAAGATCAAATTTGTAATAAATACTTAGTAATATGTACTATTGTCTGTCTTCAGCAAGTGGGAGCGTGCAGCCCACACACATATGCGGTGACCCTCCATCCCGGCGTGCATCAAGAAGTTGAACCTCAGGAAGCAGCAGGCTCAGTAGAAGAAAATGCATTAGCAATTTTTTTTTATTTGATACAAATGAATAAATTTTATTTATTTCTTTATTATTTATGTACACTAAACACTTAATAAAGTAAAATACATTTAGATAGAAGAGCACAAAGGAACTGCACAAATCATTAGAAATTTCATGGAGAGAGTTTTATTTATTTATTTATTATTAAACTTACACACTATCATTACAGGAAGACCTACATAAGAGTTGGAGGATGAGAAACGTAGGCACGGTGTGTAAAACAGTAAGGAAGACTTAAATTAGACTATAGTAACCTACACATAGGTACTTGCATTATATTATCGGCTTAAAATAAAAATGCATACAATGATAATATACATAGAATATAGAAACAAATACATGAATAATTAAAATAATTTTAATTTCTTGTTAGCAAGAGAGAAGCAATCTGTGTAGCACCCCATAACTAGATGATATACCTGAATATTTATGTTTATATTTGGTTAGTATCTTGCACTGTGGTTTATCTAGATGAAGGGATATAAAAAAAAGCTATACCTACATGTGCTATTTACGTGTATATGTAATATTATGTAAAGGAACAATACACCAATCACTGAATACTTTCTTCGAAGTTATTCAATCTCACCTTTCAAGTAATATCCATTTGTTGAAAATAAAATTTAGGTATGTACATAATAATACTGACATTCAAAAAATTATTGGAATTGACAATCTAAAAGCATTGAAATAAATAGCTATGTACTAATTATTGTCTCGGAATTCGAATACGAACAGACTTGGGACGTGGTTGTCATTGCAATTACGAAAAAAAAAAACTCGTGGTACGTCTACCTACTAATGACAGCGTCTAACGCGCTTGCGCGGCGTGATCACATCACGGCCACGCTATTCTCGTTGCCACGGCAACATCACGCCAGCGAAGTCAAGTGAGCCCGTGTCGGCGCTGCGGGAGTCTCTGTTTAGCTATTAAATAATATTGACGATGATAATCTGATGGATATTCTTTTATTATTGGCAATGACAGGTTAAGTAGACCTCTATCTATTGGACGTTGGTAAACAAGTAGCTACCTAACTACGTAGTAAGTAAGTAAAAAACCTCCATGTGATATTGCCAGTGCCTAACGCGCAAGCGCGGCGTGATCGTGATCACATCACCCGAATCTCAAAACTACCAGCGAGGTGAAGTAAGCGCGATGCGCAAGTGTCGGTATAGATTTGGGTTAGTAACAAGCCTGAACAACGTAGCACAGTCTTTACTCGACTCGAGCCACAGTCGCGATTGGCTCATGGGATTGCGTTTACATAATCATTTAACATGGGCGCCGGGAGCGGGGTGCAAGACGGCGCACTTGCACTCTTCTGGCTTCAAAATTAAATATAAGTGTAAAACATTCGAAACTAAAAAAAATATGCGAAAATGCCTCATAGAATATTAAAGCACTTAACGTAGGTATTCGAGGCGAGGTTCTGAAATTTTCCTCTCAATTCTAGAGCTTTTGTGGATTATCCAACAAAGTACCGAAACCCCTATTTACTCCTAGGCGGGGTGCTTACATTATCAAGCTCGCTTTGCTCGCTCTTATATATCCTACATACTCTTAATATTGTTATGCTTTTCTGCATAAATCGACAAAGTTACTCCTTTTATGAATATGAATGGAAAAATTATCGAGCCCACTTCGTTCATAATTACAAACAATGTCGATACTTACGCGTTTCTTTTTTTGTAGCGGTCTTCAACGTGTATGTTTTATATTTTAGTTCCGTGCGTGACGCACTCGCGCCTAAGGCAAACACAAAAAAAAACAGCATTGACTTTCTAACTGAATTTCTGTTTTGCTATTTTATTTTAAAACCATCAAAATAGTTTTGTTTAGCCACTTAGCTACATACTACGAGTAGCTTTGAAATAATATAAAATGATCAATACAATTTGGATAATCAATATTATTAAAATCTCGATTATGATTGTAAGTGTAATGCTTGGTCAATCCCTAGCATCAGTGGGATGACACTGACAGCTCACTCCACGCTCACTTCACCTAAGTTTTCACGGTGAGATGGTTACAGACAGAATCGCAATGCAGTTCGGGTAGTACACGTGAAAAACCAACATAAAACAGTGGACCAAACGACTAATTCTAGCCGACCGTCCACGAACGTTACCTCTTCAAATAATAACGCCAATTCTACGGCTCCCATTTGGTTTAGCTAATGCACCATCTTGTTTCTAACAGATGATGAATAAAGTGTTGGGTAATGAACGCTATTGTATATTTAGATGACGTTTATTTAATTACACAGACTATTGAGGAAAATTTAAAGCTCTTGGAAAATATTTTACAAATATTTAAACGTAGTGGTTTAACTTTAAATTAAAAAAAAAATAATTTCCTTAAAACTGAAATAGAGTTTCTCGGATACAGAAAAACAAAATTGTGTAGATAATGCCAAATGAAACCAAAGTGGAAGCCGTTAAGAAATTTCCCGTACCGAAAACTGTGCATCAGTTGCGACAGTTTCTTGGGCTAATTAATTATTTTCGCAAAATTAAAAACTGCGCTATCATTTCTGCTCCTCTTACTAAGTTATTAAAAAAAGATGCTTCTTGGTCTTGGGATTCCGTGCATGATCAAGCGTTTCAAATTTTAAAAGCGAAACTGACATCTGCAGTGCGATTACTATCTATTTTTGATCCAAATTTAAAAGAAACTGTTTTGTATACGGATGCTAGTCGAGATGGCGTTGCGGGTATTCTTGTCCAAGTTGCTGATGAGGATGAAACACCTGTGTATTACTATAGCCGTCAGACAACTGAGGACGAAAAGCAATACCATTCATTTGAGTTGGAACTTCTAGCAATCGTAAGTTCACTCCAAAAATTTCGTCTTTATTTAAGGCGACATTAACTGCCCGTGCCCTTGAGCGAGTGGGAGGAGTTTGCGTCGCGCCCCGCGACTAAAGTCAGACAAAGTCAGCGATACACTGCCGCCCGTCGTCGCCCGCCAGAGCCCCGCTTCAACGCGCACCAAGATTATTCGAAAAAACAACCCACCTTGATTTATCAAACACAATACAAATAAAAGCCGTATACTAAAATATGCGTCATTAAATTGTCTTTTATATGATTAAAGTTTCATGTAAATACGCCCCATAGTTTTTGCGTGATTATCGTTTTTTTGTCCACGTTAGACAATACTTTACAAATTAATTACACTATGTTATTAAAAAATAATTTCACATTTTCACATATAAAATTATGAATAAAATTGTCTAGTATAACATATATTTTTTTCAAAGAAATAAGACTAGCAGTTTAGACGTCATGTTCAATATAAAATCATTAAAAGTCGTTTATCTGCGCCTTAATGGGTTCACCTTTCACCGTTATCACAGATTGCAACGCGGTCAGGTATGCACTTACTAAAAAGAATAATATTATTCCCCGGATCGCACGATGGGTTCTTTCGACTCAAGAGTTCATGTACGAAATAAGGCATAGAGAAGGTAGATGTATGCAACATGTGGACGCCTTGAGTCGAAATCCCGTTCCCTCAGGTGAGAGGTCGGAAAGGGAAATAATATTATCAATAACTGAAGGAGACTGGTTACTTTCTGTACAGATGCAAGACCCTTTATTTTTTTTTGTGGGTGGGAAATCAGCAAATAACTTCTCCCGCTCTGGGCAGAGCAGGAGGGCGTGTCAGACTCTTACGACTGACAGACTCTGACTAAAACCCACCCGTGTTCCTTCAGTTACCTGTGCCAGGGGCCACGGTATCCCTCTCGGACTTTCCGCAACCCTAGCAGGCATCGGTCCTAGCAAACCCCGTCATTGGTGCTGACATCTCTTTGAGGCGCGCGTGGAACACAACGCGCCGTCGACCCGGGCCTGGTCCTTATTGAACGGCGAGCTGCCCATTGCTCGCCGTTCGCAAGCCCACGCCTACGGTGGCCGGGAATCGGCCTGCGATTCCCGACGCCCAGGGCGTCTCCTGCGGCGGCTAGGGGCGTGAGGGCGCAAATTTTGCCTCTCTCTCACGCGTTCCGCCTCCTCCTTCGCGAACATTACTGCTTCGCAGAAGGAGGTGACGGCTTCCCAAGCCCTCTCGCTCCGTACCATGGCCTGGACCAAGGCCATGGCCTGGACCAAGGCCGGACGCGAGAGATTGCCACCGCCAATCGCCTCCACGAGGACGACGACGTTGCTAGATGCAAGACCCTGACATTGTGAAAATTTAAACTATTTTAGAATCTACGACGATGGGTCGTACCAAACAGGTGTACTTGGCAAATAATAAGATACAACCATGATCACGTGGGCCATTTTCTGTCAATAAAACGGTTGAGAGAATAGGACACAAATATTGGTTTTCTCGTAGGCGTCACACAAAAAAAAAATACATTAAAAACTGTTTGAATTGTGTTTATTATAAAAATAAGGGGGGTGCTTAGGAAGGAGAGTTATACCCGTTGCCAAAATATGCTCAGCCTTTTCACACTTTGTATGCGGACCACTTAGGTCCGTTCGTGGAAACACGAAACGGAAATAGATAGGTACTTACTAGTTTTAGTAGATGCATTCACTAAGTTTGTGTTTATCTGCGCAGTAAAATCTAGAAAAACATCCGATGTTATAAACGAATTAGATAATAAAACTAAAACTTTCGGTAATCCAAAACGAATTATTTCCGATTCAGGGTCATGCATTTATTTTATTTATTTATTTTTATTTTTATTTTTTTTTAAAAAACGTACATTACTTCCAACATGTAAAAGAATACTGTAAGAGCAAAAATATTCGCGGACATATTGTGGCAACGCGTATGCCTCGCTCAAGTAGACAGGTAGAGAGATTTAATAAAACAATACTAGAATCATTAAAAGCTATTGGGGCAGATACTACTGAAGATAGGTGGAATCAATATGTTAAAATAGTACAGCAAGGTTTAAACAGTACAATCCATAGAACCGAACTGAACGGCCGTTCCTAGTGAGGTTTTATTGGGATATCGTTTGCGCGTTGTTAATGACAGTGTAGAGCCGGAGCTTGATGATGAATCGCTAGTGGACGTAACGGAGTTGCGAGCAAACGTAGATAAAAATATTAAACCCAGTGCATTAACGCAAAAAACAAAGGTTTGATAAGACTCTGTCAAAAGCTAAGATTTACGAAGAAGGAGATACAGAGTCAGAGCAACGATGGTCTAAGCAGAAAACTCCTGCCTATCTTCAAAGGACCGTTTCGAGTAAAAAAGGTTCTGGGTGATGACAGATATGAGGTAACAGATCTAAGGGGTTCAGAAAGGAGCAGTAAACCGTACAATGGCGTGGCAGCTGCTGAAAATATGAAGTATTGGATACAAATCGATGACTGGAAACTAGAGTAGGCTATTAACAATAAGGTCCGTGTTGGCAAGTCGTAGTTAAAGGTATGTATTGCACTTTCCTAGCTGCAGTAAATAATTAATAAATATAATGCAATATTGTGGCCTTATCTAAACCCTAAGCACACATCTAAACTGGGAGTTTTGATGTGTGATTATGGTTTCAGACACAAAATTAAAAACAAAATATGCCTGAGAAAGTTTGAATATTTCTCTCGGGAGTGCTCTAAATAAATATCATTTTTTTTTGTATTTGAGTGTGTGATTTTTCAAACACTCAAAAAGGTACAAGAAAAATTGTGATAGCCCTCTTAAAGATTTTTAGAAATTTTAGAATGAGTTACTTTATTTCACCCATTAACTTTTCATTACCTTCCATACTAAATCATTACAGTCTCATCCTATTTCATTACCCTCCAAACTTAATCCTTACATTCCCACCATTTATCTCGATTTTCATGAAAAGGAAATCATTTTCATGAACGCCATAACTAGTGTATTACATTTAAAACCTTAACCTGAACTAATATTTACCTACATAATTTAGAAAGCTAAGTCTTAAAATAAAAATATGTACAGACGCCAGCACATCAAGCTACTACAATCTGTCAAATTTCTTTAATAGATTTTCAACTTTATCGCTAAAGCATTAAGGTTCAAGGTTGATTGGGAAAATTTGACAGTTTCGGGTAGCTTGACCTGCTGGCGTCTGTACAAATAAGTAACAAAAATTAAAAATAAATCAAAAGGCATCAAAAAATTCGTCCGCATCGCTGTCAACAGGAAAAGTGCCCAAAATGCTGGCAGCATTGCCACGTTGTATGGCAATGCTGATTCTTTGAATAATTTAATTGATTCATTTTGCGAAACCATACATTAAAAATACATTCCACAAAATTACTCCGATTTGGGCGAAGCGGCGGAATCACTCATAAATGACTTTTGATTTTGGTTTCATATGCAGGACCCAAAATAATTACTTTAATTCGTACAATAAATCCACCAAGTAGATAATAAAATAATCAGGATTTGTTTCCTCCTGAAGAATTTGTTTTTCACCAGAGTAAGTAATACTCATCTCTAAATTACTAATTCCATGGTAGTAATTTAGTTAGTATCAAACCATAGATGTAGAATTCCGCTCCTGACGAATTTGTTTTTCACCAGAGTAAGTACCTAATACTCATCTCTAAATTACTAATTCCATGGTAGTAATTTAGTTAGTATCAAACCATAGATGTAGAATTTGTTTCCTCCTGAAGAATTTGTTTTTCACCAGAGTAAGTAATACTCATCTCTAAATTACTAATTCCATGGTAGTAATTTAGTTAGTATCAAACCGGAATTCTATATCAATGTATCAAACAAAATCTAATTCTACGACTGCGCTGTGTTTAGAGCAATGACTAAAGAATTCTTTAGTCATTGGTTTAGAGCATTGACTTATAATTTTTCCTATCTCAATGGTTTAGAGTAATCTGTGGTTGTGGTGGTGTGGTGACATTTTGATTTTGTACGAAGTCGTGGAGTTTGTTACTATGTCGGTTTTAAATAAAATACTTTACTGTTGTTGTGGTGACTCCTAATTAGGTACTCAAATAAAGCTACAGAATATAGTAAAAATTTAAATTTAAAAATAATTTAGTGGTATTCTACAATATTATGAGTGAAGAAATAAGGAATAATGCCAGGCGCATAGTAACTTCTGTCGGCAACTCTTGGATAGTATGTAAATCTAAGTCACATCCAGGACATGTATACTATTTTAACAGTTTAACTGGGGAAACTGCGTGGAATTTAAGTGATGCAGAGGTAATATAATTTATTTAGCCACATGGTATTTATTTTAATTCGAATCCGGTAGTGTAACTATTTCGATGTGTGAAGAACTTATAAAAATGTAATAAATAATTGAATAGAAGCACAAACGTTTTTCTTTATATAATCTTTCATGATAATAATCTCTACATTACAATTTACAATATAGTAATTCCATAATTTGTTCGTTCATTCCATCTGATCATTAAAATTAGAGTCCCACCCAGACAATGAAGTAAATACCTATTCTGTTTGTATCTACGGTTTGTATAGTTTTACGTAACACACAGGATATGAGGACTGAATATTTCACTTGTAGGATTCCTCTGATCAATAATAGAATAATGGGAATTAAAGTGCTACTGCTGAGAATGGTCCTGGGTCGAGCAAAGTGTTTCCATTTGGAACTTCCCAGTAGCAGCCTGGAGTCTAAATTTGTGCCTGGTTGATGTCAATAGGCTCGCCCCTATTACATGGGACTTAAACATAATTATAATTGAATTTAATATTATGTATTCTGCATTGCATGTCAGTGCCCATGCCTATTTTTTTGTTTGTCTATATGACTTAGCTACCTATATTCATGATTAAATAGGTTCATTATTTAGTATAATTTTGGTAATCAATCTGTAATCAATTCTTTAGCGAAAATGGTAAAATGTAAGTATTTAAAAGACTATTTATAACAGGTGTTTTTTTACAGATTGAAAAGGCGAAATGTAGAACAAAACATCTTGAACACATACCAGGCGCAAAACCTACGAAATGTCCAGAACCAAAAGAAAAACCACCTAGTTCTCCATTAAATAATAATCCAGAACCACTTCAGTCACTCTCTACTAGACAATTTGTAATTAACAGGAATTCAGAACAACAATCCTCTGATTTAAATTACTCTAATATTGCAAATAGTAATTCAACTTTATGTACTCCTTTTAACCAAATATCAAGGGTAATGCAGGGCACCCACATTAATAATCCTGCTGCAATACAACCTGTATGTAATTTTAATTCATTGAATAATTCTTTAAGTGCATACCATTTAAACACTACTCCTACGGTGTATAATCCTAAGATATGGGCTGTTCCACATACCCAGCAACTTTTCATTGCACCCGGGTTAGCTTCTGTAGTAAACCAAAGTCCAGGCCCCCTGAATGTTGCTTACAACCAAACTGTGTCACAACCTGTAACAGGACTTGTTTTCAATAGTTTTGATAATCCAACTCAATCTGGATTAACTATGTGTGGTACAGGGCCATTTTATCCAAGAGAATTTAATCATGACCAAACTGCCAACCGCACTATAAATAAAAAAATTGGATTCACAAATAAAAATGACTTAAGGCAAAAGTTAACATTTAAGAAAAGATTTAATATGAAATCTAGTATTCCAGGAGGTATTTATTTTCTTTTTATTATAGCCTCATTAACATAATGCTAATAATTATATTTTTTTAATGATATACAATTTATTTTTAGGATCTGGTTTTTTAAAAACTAATTCAAGGAAAGCCGATATTGCTCCTCACATTGCTAATAAAGGTGAAGGAATTCATTCAAATGATTTGAGTACTGGAAAGGTTTGTAAGAGAATAACAATTTAATGTTTTTTGTTTGGATGACATAATGATTTTTGACTGAACTATTTATTTTTCAGGAGAGCAGATGTCTAGAGACCCAATTGCATGAAACACCCTTTAAGATTGATGTGGTGCCTTTAAAGAGTCTGGCCCCCCCTGATTCCAATTCAGATGCTTGGTTTATTGTTGTTGATCTGGAAGTACTGCTAAATGAATTTAAATTTCTGACTACAATAACAGATTCAGGTAATTAATTAAAAAAACGTAGTAGTAAAGGTTGCCATATACATGCTGCGAAAAAGAAAATTTACTGTTCCATACGTAAGACACAGTGTTTCTCTTAACTGGGCAGAAAGGGGAAATCCGAATCTACAAGTGACACGGGAAACTGTTATTTAACATTAAGTAAATATCCGATTCTTGAAAAAAAAAAATTGGCGTGCTTAATTTTTTTCATCTAGTGAGACTTAACGCATTAACGACTAAAATTGGCAATTTTTTTAATGCCGTCCTCCTTTGTTACTTGTAAGAATTATAACATTGTTTCGGAAGAAAAAAGCTAGAAAGCAAAAGAGGATCAAATTTTATACAATATTTTTTCATAAAATTTGAGAATTTAAGAAGGTACTGGTTAGTCCTTCATAAAACGAATGCATCAATAAAATGTTCAATGTAGTTTCCATGTTGCTTTGTTCAAGTACTGTTGTATGTTTTATTTCAGAACACGTAGTGGCTCTAAACCAGAGGTCCCCAAACTTTTTTGTCTTGTAGACCACATGCCATGTTTTTCGATTTTGGGTAGACTTAGCTTAGATAATATTGCATTTTTGAAAATTCATCAACTTCAAATGTGTTTTGACTGATGTCTAACTGTAGTGAGATGTAGAAGAAAAAACAATAAAAAAACATGATTTTTTGTACCTTTACTAATGAAACAGAAATTAAAACAAACCAAAATTAAATTAAATACCTACCTATGTGTTACATAAAATCAATAAGTAGTTTTGTTTGGTGGGAGGGATAAACCTGGTGCTTTGATAAGAAATTTTCAACATTGGGCCTCAATTTAGTGAGGTTTAATCTGAAAACTCCTCGTTTGATGATGTCCAGTTTGATTCTTTTTTTTTTTTGTTAGAAGATTGGCAACCGCATTGAAACCTTTTTCCACTAGATATGAACACTACAATTATTTGACCCTAAGATAAGTTACAGCACTTTTCGAATAATTAGAAACAAGCAGTTAAACACTTCCCTAAAAACTTGATTACTTACCCCTATCCACCCAGTTAAGGGTTGTTTTAGAGTAACTCAAAAGCACGTTTTTCTTAGTTTTTTTTGGCAAGATCATTAATACCAAGTTTAAAATTCTACATTTTGTGAATAAATTGTTACAGATGATAAATGCTACCTTATGGTTCCAAAGCGGGTCATGGAGGAACTTAAAAGTTATGTTACCAGCACAGAAAATATTCAAGCGAAACGTATTCTACGATTTGTGTCCCAACAGATCGATATTGGTCATGCATATATGGGTAAGATATTAAAGCAATATGTTTAAGGCCATCGCGCACCTCAAAAAAAGCTTAAAGTCAAGTCAAAAGTGTGTAGAAAATTGTGTTGTTTAGAATTGTCGGCATTCATTAAAACCCTTTTTTAAGATATTTTTACATTAGGGGCAATGATATTGTTATAAGTAAAAAGAGGTAGATAGGTTACCTACCCAACATTTGGTCTTCAAAAACGGCACCATGTCCTACTATTACATGACATGTGGAAGTAGGACAGCATGTAACTATCGGGAGCGAAAAAGAGAAGACGATAAGTAACAAGACTAAATAAGTAATTACCCATGTTTTGACGTCTCACTTACGGAGCGTGTATAACCATCTACCTATTTTTACATATAATCATTGGTTAGGGGTATCCAGTTAATGCAGGCATCAGTCAAATGATTCGATGAACTTTCGGCAGCAGTCTATGTATGTATGTTTGTATTTACGTACGTATGTTCCACCGTAGCGCATCCACTCCATCAATGAGCCGTCAATCGATTCGTTATTATGGTCCGGTTGGCTTAAGCTACATTTTATACGAACCAAATCACTATGACGGATGTTACATCAAAAAAGTGGGTTGACTCTTTATTTCTTTTTACCCGACTGCGCCAGAAGGAAAGTTATGTTTTTCGAGTGTATTTATGTACTTATGTGTATATTATTTGGGGACGCTCTGTAGCCTAAACGGCTTGTACGACATGTAATTTAGAAAAAAAAATGCTAAAATAAAAGGTCAAGTCTATGTTTCTTTGAGCAGAATTAGGACGCTCCAAGGCTTGCCTATTTGTGCACTTGATCCAAAAAAGCTTTTAAATAACCCTCACGACCAAAACTCCTTGCAAGAACTAAATCGTCTGCTAAATCTTTCACATTTCAAAAAAAAAAGATGGAAAAAAAAAGAAAGACCCGAGTGTGGTAAAAAACTTATGTTTCAAAAACTGAAAAGTTAAAATCAAGCCCACTTTAAATTAAATAAAAGTTGGAGGCAGGCGGGACCCATTCCATTTTTTTTATATTTTCAAACTCATGGGTCCCGCCTGCTTCCAACTTTTATTTAAATTAAAATGGGCTTCTTTTTAGCTTTTCCGTTTTTTTTACTTATTTTTTTTAATTTTACCGCAGTCGGGTTTTTTTGTTTTTTTAATATTTTTTTTTTCTATCGTATAGTGTTAAGCCAAATGAATGGTCTTAACTCATAATTATGCATACTTACACTAAACCCAAAATAATAAAAAATAAAGTTAAAATTTTTAACTACGACTAAAGCGGCAACTAACGGCCAGTTTTTTGATCCGTAGTCAATTCAACCAATAGTTAAAAATAGTAACTAATGGTCCAATTTGGCCAAAATGTATTGATTTGATCATCACATTTTGCAAAAAAAAAAGTACTAATGGTTGAGTTAACTACGGACCAAAAAACCAGCCATAAGAAGGTATAACAGATTAATCGATATTTTATGCGTCGATGTTTAATGTGCGTTTCAACGTATTCCACAAGTTGGCGATAACATCATATTACCTATATAGAAATATATACTTCAATCTTTCAGCGGAAGAGCCATCTAAAGTGGAAGGTGACAGTATGGCAGAGTTGTTACTTACAACTTGCAAAGAACTATTGGCTATCAACTATCATTTGGTGAGTTAAAATATCGCTTTTTAACCAACTTCAAAAAAGGAGGAGGTTCTCAATTCGTTGGAATCTTTTTTTTATGTATGTTCACCAATTACTCGAAGACGCTTGAACCGATTTGGAAAATTATTTTTTGTTTCTAAGGGTATACTTCCCAAATGGTCCCATAGAAATTCGATTGAAATCGGTCGAGCGGTTTAAAAAAAATTAACAATAAATTATTTTTAAATAAAAAAACTGCTTTCAAACAGACGTGGATGTGTAACACGATCGTTTTTGAATTGGTGTGGGGTAGGTACCATAGCTTATAAGTGAAAAATAAAAACTTGTTAAAAAAAAAAATTGACTTCCAAGAAAAATAACATTACTTATAAAAAAAATTACTTTAATTTCGGAAGTCGGTGGAAAAAACTAAAATACAGATAGATCCAAAGACACTCGACTTCCGAAATTTAAGTTATTTTTCACTTAGTTTTTAGGTTGATTTTTTTGTAAAAAAGTTTTTAGTTTACACTATAAATAGCCTGCCCCAGTTCCGCTGCCAAGCCCAGGCCGTGTCATAGGCGGGGCACGCACGAGGTAAGGGTTTAAAGCACTGAACAAGAATGTTATAATACTGCTATCTATAGTTAAGTTGCCTGTTTACGTCTCACGGGTGGAGATAAGTGACTACTGTAATGAAAAGAAATTATTTGTTTTAGATTCTTCTTACTAACGATAATGAGTTATTGACAAAAGATTCCACAAATATAAATATTTTTTGTGTAGATGAAGTTAAAAACCTTTTAATGGAAATCCCAAATAAACAACTGGTATCGCCTTGTCCTAAAAAGCCATATATGTCAAATGAGCTCATTAATAAAATCAAAATTACTGTGCCAAATGATGCCCCACAAAGTATAGGCACAAGTATGGTAAGGGAAACTCAAAGTGATGACCACATTGACAATATTCCTATTACACCACCTAAACAAAATAATACTCCAGATAAAACAGAACAATTGATAATATTGAAACATACAGTAGATGCTGGTATTCAAACTGATTTAGAAGACATCAATGCTAGTATCAGTATAACGAATGTGGTAGAAAAACAACCCCTATGTGCAGATTCAAACCTTCCTCTTGAAAATAAAAAAGAAGATAAAGAAATAAATAGAAAAGAAGAAAATAGAAAAAAAACAATTACACGGCCTCCTGTGTTTTTAGTAACAAATATTCCCGATAAAAAGAGGGAAATAAAGCTTAAGCGCAGCACATCGTATCAGCCACTAATAAATTCCGTCGAAAGTGAAAAGAAGCATTTCAAATGGCGTCGAAGAACAAATACATCTCTACAAGTCAATGAAGAAATCCCAACCCATAATGACCAAATCATGAATAAGAAAAACATAGAATCTCCACAATCCAATACAATAAATAATGTGATATCCAAACTTTCAGACAAAACACTGCATGATAATGTTACATTAGGATGTAATGAAAATAAAATTTTAGATGATAGTTATGAAAGTAGGGAGTCAAGTATTTATGCTGAACCAAGGTATTCCACCACCAAAGAAAACGTTACCATTGAGGAAACTTCCACGTCCGAAATTATATCTAATACTGAAAGCAATGTTGATGCTGATAGCACTAACAGCAACTCGATCAGCTTGATTAATCTACAGTCAGTTTGCAATGGACAATCCAATAAAGCCATGTTTGAAGTTGACAGTATTACCATGAAACAGTATTTGATAACTAAATGCGACGAATGGGTTTCAAGATTTATCCAGATAATGGAAGAGGTTTTGACTCAGGTGCTGCAACAAGACCCACCGTTTACACATAGAGCTATGCCGCCCCCTTGGACATTACATGAGGCAGCGCAGTGCCTTACTATAAAATTCTGCGGTCAACAAGATATTATGACCGCAGCTAATAAATTATCAGACATACTCTTCCAAGTTAGTGACGCTAAAGGTAAGGAGTTTTTCTTCTATATGAGTTAAATCCCTTTGATGGTATCTTTTTAGACTTAAAATTTAATTTACAGGTCAAATAACGATGGATATGTCACCATATAAATATATGCTAATGTATAGTTATGGCGTACATTTGCTTGCTGCAATAATGGTAAGTTTTCTAATGTAATAGTAGTTCAGGCCATATCAGAATACCAGCGCTGCAGTATTTATTTTTAAATATTGCAGCATTCTGCTGAGATAGGAGCTTTTTTGGCCTCGCACAGGTCTTTTATTTTATTTATTATTTATATACGTTAATTTTGTTAGTTTTAACTGCTTCTTTATTTTTTTATTGTTTGTATTTCCTGTGCGTGTCCCAAATAAAATATTTTTCTTTCTTTCTTCCTAGTTTTTGGTTTTACTATATTAAAGTTCAACATTAATGTAAGGTTTAAATGTAGTCAGGGAATTTATTTTTTAAGCAAATTGACTACCAACCTAAATTGTCCGTATATTCAAATCAGAACTATCATTCTTTGACAGATGTATGAAATGGCTATAACACAGCAAATTGACGTAGAGTTACCATTGGCTTAACAATTATTTTCCCTTATTGGACATGGATAAACAGCAAGGTTTTTATACATACTTAGGACGAAAAAGATGCCTTTTTTTGAGGCTTGGAATAAAATAACTTCTCCCGCTCTGGGCAGAGCGGGAGGGCTTGTCAGACTTACTGACTAAAACCCACTCGTGTTCCTACAGCCCCGGTAACCCTCTCGGACTTTCCCGCATCCGTGGCAGGCATCGGCCCTATCGGACCCCGTCATTGATGCTGACATCTCTTTGAGGCGCGCGTGGAACACAACGCGCCGTCGACCCGGGCCTGGTCCTTATCGAACGGCGAGCTGCCCATTGCTCGCCGTTCGCAAGCCCGCGCCTACGGTGGCCGGGAATCAGCCTGTGATTCCCGACGCCCAGGGCGTCTCCTGCGGCGGCTAGGGGCGTGAGGGCGCAAATTTTGCCTCTCCCTCACGCGTTCCACCTCCTCCTTCGCGAACATTACTGCTTCGCAGAAGGAGGTGACGGCTTCCCAAGCCCTCTCGCTCCGTACCATGGCCTGGACCAGGGCCGCACGCGCATGATGGCGTCCACCGTAGAGCGCCCCCTGCGGAAGCCACCCGCACCAGCCGCCCGACGAGGCGGTCTGCAATGACTTTTTCAAAGAGCTTGCCCACCTCGTTGAGCAGCACGATGGGCCGGTAAGCAGGCGGAGAGTCCGCTGGGCGCCCCGGCTTCTTGATGAGGACCAGTTTCCCCGTCTTCCAACGAAGTTGTAACTGGCCCCTCTTAATGCATGCGCTTAGGAGCCCCCTTAGTCGAGGCCCGAGAGCCTGACGTCGGAAAAATCATTCAGACGTCAGGTATTTTTTTCCGTGGAATAAAACTGACGTATGACAGTTTTTGTGTAGAAAAACTAAAAAATCCAAAATTATTCTCTCGAGAAAAATATCTGGCTTTGCAAAAATCAGCCCTTCATGTATTCTGAATTCTTAGGAGGCGACATCCAGTTGTGAAGATATACAAATCGCAGTGGAATCATTAAATAAACTATTACATGATATAAAAAATTCGAACATGGACAGCAGTACTAACGATGTTTTTTACGAGAATAAACTCGACAACAATATGTCAAACAATGATGTGTCAGCTTTTTCAGGTAATTATTTGAGTTCATACTTGGATTTGCAGCTACTTTGCATCTTAGCGTAACATATGCAAGTTAATCCCGATCGGTCTTATTACAAAACAAGGTTTTTCTTTTGACATGGTTTAAACCATCGAGCCTGTTTTTGAAATAAGAACCTAACTGAAATCGAAATACAGTTCCTTTTACAAAACTGTCAACTTAGTCCGGTCTTAGGTTGTCAATTTTGTATTAAGAACTTTACTAAAGTCGGCATAAAGTTCCAAATACAAAAACTAAATCGAATGTGTAGGTTGGGACTAAAGTTAGATCGTGTTTTGTAATAAGACGGAATAAGTCTCGCCCTCTCGCTTAGAATAACTTCAAATCAACGTTAATTTAGAAGTTACACGAACAACTGATTACGGTATTCAGATTTTCACACGGTTATTAAAACTGGTGGAACTACATACTTACCTATACTGGCAGATTTTTTTTTCAAGTCACTGGGTGGTTTCTGATCCATGGGTTAAATTCAAAAATAATAAATTCGAGGAAAATTAAAGTGACATACCATTTTATTTCTACAATTTTAAAATAAGAGTTCAGCTGCTCAATTCATGAAATGATGGTAACTTGGAACAGTTTATATGATCATGGTCAAGGTAGATGTAAATTAATATTAAGTACCTTTAGTCTTACCCTTACCTTTTGCTTAGCTTAGCTTACTTGTTACATGATTTTGTTTGTAATGTGATGTAGAGGCAGTTAATTAAATAAAGTTATTTTTTAAAGAAAGTAAATATCTTCGATAATAATTATTACTTTTTTTAAATACATTTTAATATTTAATATCACTTATTTTCTTTAAAATTGAGCTTACGTATTCAACGTTTTTCTCTATGACCTGTAGTTTAGAATCTTCCCAAACTAACCAGAAAAAAAAACACTATACAGTTCCATAAATAGACTCGCTTTAGTTCCATTTCGAAATCGAAATAACATTCATAAAATTTTGCAAATAACATTCTTAGGAAGGATATAACTTATACATGGGGCGCACTAAAAGTTTTGCACTTCTAGCTAATCGGAACTATTTGAATTTCGAATGTTATATTTTTTTAAATGTTGCAACCTTCTTAGTAATAAAAAAAAAACAATTGGCGGGAAATCATTTGTCAATTGTTTTTTATCACACATCAAAGTTCTACGTACGCAACGATAATGGAATTAAGCCGAAAAGATTTTAGAGCGATGATTTTTTATGATTTTAAAAGTTTCTCTCTCCGCAAGACTGTGGCGCTCGTCTTCAAAATGCTTTTGGGAGAGAAGCACCTTGTTTGAGCACCGTGAGGCGATGGTTTGCTGCATTTGAGAGAGGTCGAGTTTCTTTACATGCCGAATTTCGTGAAGGGCGGCCTTCAACTGCCGTGAACGAAAATAATGTGGCTACTGTTAAGCGGCTAGTTGAAGAAAACCCGCGGATTACCTATGAGACAATTCGAGGACTATTGGAGATTGGTATGAGCCAAATTCAGAAAATTTTACACGATGAATTGAAAGTTCGGAAACTTTGTTGTCGTTGGATCCCTCATGAACTGACAGCGGAGCAGAAGCGGGCTCGCGTGGAATGGTGCTCACAGATGCTACTGAAGTACGACCACGGACATTCTAATGCTTTTTATGACATTGTCACAGGAGATGAAACGTGGATTTATTGTTTTAAACCAGAAAAAAAACAGCAATCTTGTGAATGGGTGTTTGAAAATGAGATAAGGCCAACAAAAGTAAGGCAGGCGAGAAACGTTGGTAAAAAAATGATCGCGTTTTTTTTCTCAGCTACGGGCCCCATCTGTACAATTCCACTTGAAGATCAAAAGAGTGTTAATGCCGAGTGGTATTCTACCATTTGTTTACCCAGGGTGTTAGAAAAAGTTCGCGAAAGACGACCCAAAAGCCGCGTTCTCCTACATCATGACAACGCTTCTTCACACACGGCCAACAAAACAAAGTCATTTTTAGCTTCCGAAAAAGTACAACTCGTCACCCATCCTGCGCATAGCCCCGACCTAGCACCCTGTGATTTCTGTATTTTCCCCAAAATCAAAGATTTGATGAGAGGTTTCACTTTTACCAACTCTGAAGAGGCAGTACTAGCGTTCAATCAACACGTAGAAAACATGCCTTCAGATCTGTGGTCCTCCTGTTTAAAAAAATGGTTCGCTCGCATGAAAAAATGTTTAAAATGTAAAGGAGAGTATTTTGAAAAGCAATAAACATAAAATTTTGGTTATAACATGTGGTTTTTTTAAGTTACGCAAAACTTATAGTGTGACCTACGTATAATGCTGCAAATAATGTGACACGGATGTCGCCCACAAATGTCGGTCCCACATTACCTACCTATTATACTTTGCAGATGTGCCGAATAACATTGATGAGTCTTCATTGCATGAACAAGAAATGTTATCTGATTGCAGTCACACGAAAGAAGTAACAAAAGATAAAAAATGTATATCTCCCGAAGTAAGTATCTACTATAAATATAAAAATCTTAAACAAATAAACATAACAACAACATGATATAACATCAGGCCTGTAATCACCATAGGTTTAGCCAGAGATGTGCCTATAGGCTGACTTTTTCGTTGATGACGTTCCCATGGACTAGCGGGTAAAAACAACTGACGTGGACCTGACCAAAGTCTTATCGTCGCCGTCGTTTCCGTCTATTCGCAAGGCATCTCGCTGTTTCCAATTTTTTCAACTGTGAACAGTATTTCATCCAACTTTTCTTTCTGATTGTTTATTTTAATTTTATTTTAGGAGAAGTTACAGAAACCCGTTAAATTTATTCGGAATATTGATATACCAATTTCATTCTTTGAACGTTTGGGCCGCCAAAGAATCTCGCCAGTACAATCTCGTGAAGAACAACATTTAACTCAGTCACAAATAAGAGAAGGAAACAACCCACAAAGTACGAATGAGACTACTGAAGAAACAACTGACAGTGATGTACCAACTTATGAACCAACAATTATAAGAAAATTCAGTAAATTTCCAAAGTTAGAAGAAAAACTAAAATCCAATTACAACATAAAAGTTTATGAAGATCGCGATTTCGATTTAGATTACAATGAGAGCTATGATGAATATATAACAGAAGATAACTGTTCGGACGATGTGAACTATAGCGAGCAGCGTCGTGAAGCGAATGACAACCAAACTGTTGAGCGAGCAGGTACAAATGAAGCGTGCGAACCTATAAGTCCAAAAGGCGATCCTCTTTTAAGTAACGAAAATAGTGAAAAGTTTAATTACATGATGTGTATGCTTTTACGAGAAATAAGAAACGCTCTACACCAAGTACGAGTTTTATGGTAAGTAAATTTGACATGTTTTCATATAATTATTAAATTTTTAAAAGAATTTTGGAATTGATTTGGTATATTTATTTTAATAGCGACCAGTGTTACAAAGAATTGAAGAATCCAGAAGAATCGACCGAGCTGAAATATCAACTAAGAAAAAGGGCTGAAAAAGCTCATTTTCATACCGTCCGATTATGTAGATCGTTAGAAAGGTAAATATAACAACATTTACCTACTTATATGGTTTCAGCATACTATTTGTTGGGGTTTTCTCGTCGTTGACGGATACCCCGGTAGTTGTTGTAGGAGTTTTAGTTAAATGATTTTATTTCTGTAAGTAGGTTTGTACAAACACTTACACGTCAATCATATTTTTTTTAAACTAGATGAGGTCGACGCTTCCTATCTGACTACTGAGTTACGACTGAATTAAGTGATTATTAGTTTGGTACGCATAAACGTACTTTTGCTGTATGAGCATTATTGGCTCGTACATGCTCCCGAGGGAAAGATATACGTACTCAGATTACCAAACTTGCGTTACAAGATAAATATTCAAAAATGTTATCAAAGTTACAAAAGCAATTACGGTTTTTGATAGGTAACGTTAATCTTTTCGGTATAATACCGGCAATGTAATGGAGTTGTTCAGATAGCTGCTCTGGTGTGAATAATTTGATATCAAGATTGCCTCTGTAGATATCTGTCAATGCACTTAGGAGCATTTCTTGGTTTCTTCTTAGTACTGAGATAAGCAAACTTGCAGTTAACGCCCCAGGCGTTGACGTCATTCATTGTTTTCATTATTTAAAATCTGTTTCCTATCACTGCCGTATTATATTTCGTTTGGTTCATGAATTGCTGAATTACTTCCAGTTGCGTCTTTACGAAGTCTTAATTTTTCTTGATGACGTTGTTTTCTGCCTCGATATTCAGTGTCTGATTTCTTATCAGCTGTAATAGATATTGTTCGTTCGTTTTGATCTTTTCTATGACCTGGGCGTATTTTTCTGCGAAATCGCCGTTAAGCACACCAAACAGGGCTCGTGCAAGATTTCCTACGGCGTTGACGTAGCCCGATGTGGCCTTCGTTGTTGGTGTTTAGTCCGTAATAATATGTTATACTCGTTCAGCTGGTTCATTTCGAACATGAGTTGTTGTGTGTTGTGTCGTTGAGTGACATGGCTCGTTAGGCATCGTGTCGCATAGTTAAGCTATACGATTCACGAATTTCTCTATCTTTACGTACTTTGCTAGAATGTTGTTAAGATATAGTATACCAGAAGTTACCATTCATCGTGAATAAGTTGGATATTCCCGACTGGGTAAAAGTAAACTGATTGGTTTTCAGCTAATCGAGTTATTTTAATATGTTGCAGGGGTGTTGCTTGTCCAAGTTGTAACTGCTACTAGTAATACAATAAGCAAGCTGTTTACCCTTGTTTTGGGTTTTATTAGACCCTTTCTTTTGCTTGCCGTGCTCGTTTTCGGGACTCACTTTATGTGACTCAGTGCTTCCGCATGCCTCGTATATAGGAAAGCGGGGCTAGTTTAGTTATGGCCCTTTTTAGTACCCCATTTTGTGTCTTGAGCGTGACCACTCGAACCAAGTTATCGCTGCCTGGGTGCAGTTCCACTATGCGTCCCATACTCCCATAGCCCATCTGCTTGGGGTTAGATTACTGTACCTGATGATGTCTAGTTACCCCTTCTGTATGTTTTCTTTAGTTTGTTGCCATTTGTTTCCGTTTTGTAATGAATGAAGGTATTCTTTCGACCAGCTCAATGAGTTTCCAGTTGTTTCTGATGTCTTTAGCTTTCGTTTCTTCAGGTTCATTGAGGGGTAGTGTTAGTGTTGGACTTCCCATGAGAAAGTGCCCAGTGGTGAGGTATTCCAGATCTTCCATATCCTCTGATAATGGACACAGCGGTCTGTTGTACATGCACGCTTCGATTTGTGTAAGAAGCGTTGCAAATTGTTCGTAAGTAAGCTTGTTGTTCGATTACCCGTTTCAGGAGTGCTTTCATGGAACGTACATCAGCTTCCCATAAGCCTCCCGCTGATGGCCAGGATGGAGCGTTGAAGTGCCACTCGATTTGTAGGTCGTTGATCTCTTTAAAGAACTTTGAAGATAGCATTGTTTTTAATAGTCGGAACTCTTCTTTTAAAGCTCTTGGGACTTCGACGGAGTTGGTTCCGTTATCGGAGTAGATATGTTTTAGGGTGCCTTTTCTGGCGCACATTCTTTTTAGTGCTGCAGTTTCTAGTGTCAGCTAGCGTTAATCTTGCTCCATCGTGTATGGTTCGTTGATGTGCCTTTTCAACAATTAGTTGGGTTAGTCTTCCCTCTCCTGGTACGAGGATGGGGTGTTTCGTTTCCACTGGCAAGTTTGAGTAGTTTAGACATTCTCCAACACGTAAAACTCCGTAAGACTTAAAAATGGATTAAGTTTTAAAATGGTGCTTATGTTGAGTTTTCCAGCTTAGTTGAGAGAATTGTATTTCATTTTCGAAATAATCCCATTGCCCTGATTTGATAATTATAAATAGTGCGTTGTTTATTTCATTCAAGTTCAGTTCATGGCACTCAGTTGACATTTTGTTTCGTAATTTATTCTGTGACCAAGGCGAGTATTCTTGTAAAATGATCTATGTTGCTATGTCGCTCCAGTAATGAATTTATTAATTCGTTTTAATGGACGTGGATTCCATACTATTAGTCGAGTAACAGTTTGTTAGGAAGCCCTCGTTTGTCGTATAAGTTTATTTTGAGATACGTGCTTGTTTTTCTTGCTCCTTAAGCCATTTAGGGCCTTCTCACCACAGGGTAAAGTTGACCAAGTTTTTGCGGTGACAGTCCTCTTGTTGCACAGTCGGCATGGTTATCGTTCGTCTTTACGGAACCCCAGTTTATCGCAGGCACGATGTTTAATATTTGTGTGGTTCTATTGGTTACATACTTTTCGTATTTAGTTGCACTTCCCTGAAGCCATGCTGGAACGACTTTAGCCTGACGTAGGTCCTCACCGGATACGGTTGTTTCGGAAGGTTCCTGTTCCGGATAAGGCGGGAGGAAACGCCCGGGTGTCACCATTGTGTGAATCGCCCGGAGGACACGGTGGAGCATACTCCACCCGCCGACGCCCTGGGCGTCGGGAATCGCAGGCCGATTCCCGGCCACCGTAGGCGCGGGCTTGCGAATGGCGAGCAATGGGCAGCTCGCCGTCTGATAAGGACCAGGCCCGGGTCGACGGCGCGTTGTGCTCCACGAGCGCCTCAAAGAGATGTCGGCATCAATGACGGGGTCCGCTAGGGCCGATGCCTGCCAGGGTTGCGAGAAAGTCCGAGAAGGATACCGTGGCCCCTGGCACAGGCAACTGAAGGAACACGGGTGCGTTTTAGTCAGTAAGAGTCTGACACGCCCTCCCGCTCTGCCCAGAGCGGGAGAAGTTATTTGATGTTTTCTCACCCTCAAAAAAAAAAAAGGCTCAGAATGTCCCTTTCCCAAAATATCCCTTGGTTTCAAAACGTTCCTTTCCCGAAATATCCCCTTCCCATAATGTCCCTTTACCAGAATGTCCCCTTTCCATAATGTCCCTTTCCCAAAAACGAAACTGCACAATACTTGTGTATTGTGCGTCGGAGATAGAATGTCCTTTTGAAGGTTAGGTCCTTTTTCCATTAAATCGGTTAGGCTGTGTCCAGAGTCTGTTTTCTTTGATGCGTTAAAAACAGCTCGGCTGGTTATTGTTGAGCCCTCCTTTACTACGCCGTGGTGTGGGAGGTAGGCTTGTACTCTACTGTCGGATTCTGTCACTGTTTTCATGTGACCTAATTCGATGTATTCATGGATGAATTCGTTGTATAGTTTAGCGAAGTGTTCTTGTCTCGTCATTTTCTTTTCTAAATGAAGAAATTGTGCTGTAGCTTGAGGTATTGAGTTACCAAAGTTTTGTTCATAGTTAGCGTTCATCGGCATCTTCACCACATAACGCCCGTTGCTTAATCGCTTTGTTGTTTCTGTGTTATATTTTTCACAGAATTCGTTTGTTGTTGTAATTTCAGGTTACGAAGGGGTGTCTTCTATCTCCCAAACTTTTGTTAGGTTGTCTAGCTCTGTTAGAGTAACTAGACAACAACTGCTTTGTAGCACCGCACAGTATCCAGCCCAACTTTGTATGTTGCGCTACTGTACTGTACGAGTCATTGTTATGTTTGATTATTCTTCCTAAGATCACATTGGAGTAAACTTCTGCTCTAAGCAGTAAATCGATGGGTTCAGAGGATGTTGTAGTCTGGATCAGCCAACTTGATATTATAAAGGTGCGTCCAGTTTTCTGTGTTGATCGTTGAATAATGTAGATTGTTGATGAGTTTACTCATCACTAACGCATCGGTTTGGATTGGATATTCACAGTGGATAGACTTGCTTTCTAATTTTATCATCCCTTTACTCTTGCTCGTTATAGTGCCAACGCCAGTGACCGCAGCGACAGAGAAGGGAGTGATGTTTGAAGTTACACGTGCGCCATGTATTCGTTGAATTGCATTTATTTCCGCCGTGACTAAACAAACGATGTTAGCACAAGTGCAGGTTACTTGCTGTTTATTTTTAAGAATATGATTAATTTATTTGCAGAAAATATAGGTGTTACCAGTTGTAAAAGTTGGTGGTTAATGTACAGTCCATATTTTCGCGTTGCGTTCTATGTAGTCACCGTACGTGACGTCATCCAGTTTGGAGGATAGTAAGTACACGATAAGTGGACCCCATACTAGAATATTGATGTCAATGTTTTCCAGGCCGTTTAAACATTCTTTCATAGTGTCATACAGCTTCTTCATGTTAGTTGAGTTCGGTTTTTCGATGGATGATTGATTGAGAAGTGTGTCTACGTATGAGGTGAAAAGTAATCGCTTGTTGTCGTAGTGGTGCTGAATGATGTCCAGACGGGTCATAATTCTCAGCACTCACAGGAAGGTGCTTGATTAACTTTTCCTCTTCACTTTTAAATTTAGATTTTAGGAACTTACTTTTTTGAGTTTTGTTCAGCGTTGTATTGTTATGAACCATCTGAAAGAATAAATCCCTAAAGGAGATCCAATTGTTGAAAGTTCCGTTGAACTCCGGTAATTCCTTATGCGATGTGGCTTTTTCATAGTGGGATGCTTCAAAGATTTTTCTATTTAGCTCTTCCTTTAGGTTATCGTAGACCTGCTCCCAATGGTCAAATTTTGCTTCTTGGTCCTTATCGTTCCCTTGCAGTAAGTAGCTTAGTTCGCAGTGAATCTTGTCGATGGATTCCCATTTAGATCGTAGTATATTGACTTGATCTTGGAGTTGCCACTTCTCTTTCATGTTAGTTTTGGAGACCGCTCGCTTCAAGGCGTTAAAGTTACACATTTGATTACGTAACAGCATTGATAGGTGCTTGGCCGTTTCATCTCCGATTTGTAGGTGTACTCCAGTTGTATCAAATTGCGGTGTTCCGGGAGTTTCTAGTATTTTAGGTTTTGATATACCCGAAAATCCAGGTACGTTTATCAACTTGTTTCGTAGTTGATTCATAGATTGCATTGTTTCGTCAAACATGCTTCTTGTTATGATGAAAATGTCTTCTTGAAGTACTCATGTTCTCTGTGTTTAGACTCCATACTTCTTCAAGATTTCACGATTCGATCGAAATTCATCCCATAGGGATTGTAAAGCTTTGATGCGCTTGTTAAGGTTGTCTATGGTTTTCTACTCACAATGCTGTGTAGTTGTCCTTTGTGTAGTTAGTTTGAAGAGTTTTGATTCTCTCGTAGCTGCTTTGCTACTTAGTTGATAAGTTCCACAAATTCAGGGTAGTCTTCTGTCGACATTGTTTATGCCTTGTGGCTGCTAATGGTTGGCGTGTAGGTAGTGTGTACTCACGAAGATTTTGGAGATGAATTAGTCGCAGTGGACGTTATCCCCGCTGATTATTTCTTGTTTGTAGCGGTAGACGTGATCTCCGCTGTAGTAACCGCCGTGGACGTTATCCTCGCCGATTATTTCTTGATAAGTAATTTGTAGCAGTAGGCGTGATCCCTGCTGGTTCGTTAATGGCAGGCACTCGGTGTAGCTCACACTCCTTTACGTCATGTGCTACGTCTCAATGCTACTGGTTAGACCTGCTTGTGGAAAGGCAACAGCATCGATTTCCTAACGTAACTGGGATATACCACGCAAGCACTCCTCTGATGAGGAGACACGACGACTGACAAGATGATTTGCCGTGACTTCCGGCTCGAAGGACCAAAAGGTGTTGAGGTTTTCTCGTCTTTGACGGATACCCCGGCAGTTGTTGTAGAAAGTTGTTGTACACCAAACCACTATTTAAGCTTAATATGTAGTTTATTTCATGGAACAGTAAAAGTTATGTTTGTTTAGCTGAGCCGCACTTTTTTGTGTGTTGTAATGTGCGGAACGATCTATTGATCAACCCGCACGTCAGCGCCTGACGGAGTTTTAGTTACCACTGGATTGAGTGATTATTAGTTTGGTACGCATAAACGTACTTTTGCTGTATGAGCATTATTGCATCTTTACACTATTGAACTTGTTTCTTAAAACATTACCCAAAAAGTAGGTACTCTTTGACCGTTTAGCTGCCATATTTTCCCACTGCTAGGCAAAGGCCTTCCTACTCCCCTTCTACCTATCTCGATCTCGAGTTACTAATGACCAGTTTGTTAAATAGGATATGATCTGAAGTAAGATCATCCTTCAGCCATCATTAAACAGATGGCTGAAGGACGATCTTACTTCAAATGAAAAATATTTTTTAATCATATACTTAATATATTTGTGTGTGATATCTATCTCCTTTAACATTCTATTATTATTATTTTTTACTTAAAAAATAATAATTTCTGTTTTTATTTTATTTTTATATTTAGTATGCTGGACCATGAGACGAACAACCCTACCCAAAGTATGTCTGATTTCTTGGCGCAGGCTGATATTAACATCCGTCATGTGGACGCTAGTCTGCTCTATGAATACAGGTAAGCATTTCAATAAGATGTAACGAAAAGCAAAATGCAAGGAACCCAAAAAAAAAACTTTTTTTTAAATATAAAATCCTGTTTTAGCTTTTCGTACTAAAGGTAAACTTTTTCTATCAAGGCACAGAACCTTCTGTGGGTGAGTCGGACTCGCTCTTTGCCGGTTTTAAATTGCCCATTGATAGTTCTCGTTTATGATCTCCAAAGTAAGCTAAAATGTTCATATTTGTTTCAGAATTACTGTCGCAAAGTGTAAAGATCACGCTGACGAATTTCTAAGCTCGATACAAAATATAATTTCTGATATTAAAATGTAAATTATATAAGGAAGAGCAAGCCTTGTATGCATTATTATGTTATAACTTTTATTGGTCAAGTGAAGTGATATGACTCAAGATAATAAGTTGAGCCTGAGTTGATGAAAATTCTTATTGATGATAATACAGGCAAAAGTGCTTCTGCATGTAGGCATTCCACAAAGTGTTTGAAATAAAAGTAATTTTGTTATTGTGTAATTTTGTACAAACATAATTTTAATAACACTACATTATTATTAAAATAACATATTTCTATGGACGTAGGCGCGAAGTAAATGTTCCATTATGTTTGTATTATTTCAAGAACTTTTCCATGTTTGTTGTTATTTTACGTGTTAACTTCATAGTTATTTTAAAATTGTATTCTGTGCTCCACTTCGAATATTCGATGTTTAATGGAAAATGTAATTAAGTAGTAAATAAGTTAACAATAAAACTATTTTAAAACATATATTGTTATTGCGTTTACTTTACACAATAAAACATGATCGGTCTTATTACAAAACAAGGTTTTTCTTTATATATATGGTTTAAACCATCGAGCCTGTTTTTGAAACAAGAACTTTACCGAAATCGAAATAAAGTTCCTTTTACAAAACTGACAACTTAGTCCGGTCTAAGGTTGTCAATTTTGTATTAATAACTTTATTAAAGCCGGCATAATGTTCGAAATACAAAAACTGGCTCGAAGGTTTAGGCTCGGGCTAAAGTTAGATCGTGTTTTGTAATAAGACTGGATGTGTCTATAGTCGACCTTGTAATTGCCTTTATCACCCTAAGGTTGAATGTTACTGGCACGTTATTAAACGTCGAGGTCTATTTTGGATTTTAGACCTATGCTCTAGGCAGCCAAGAATTTTCTCCATACTTTGGCTGCTGATGCCTGGCTGTCTAGTGCGCGGGAGCACTTACAAGTAAAATTAACTTAAAACATGCCGTCTTAACACAGAAACGAGAACAGATACAGTCACAAGACAGAAACTACAACTTGACCGCTCTTCAGCATAGCTGTCTGTTAGTAAAATATAATTATGCTCTTATTTCGAACAAGAAAATATTTAACTGGAATAGTGCTTATATCTATGGAATAAATTTTCCCTCCAGCATTGCTATAGCACAGTATCTTGGGAATTGTACTACCCACAGCAAAACATCGGTGAGACCCTGCAATAAAAAGTACCGTAATGAAATATATGATGGATTGCATTAATTAAAAAGCAAATAAAAAAATATTAAAATTATGTTTCCAACTAATACTCATTATAAATGCGAAAGTACCTAACTGGCTGTCTGCTAGCGTTTACCTACTCCTTATAAGGCTGATCTCACAATACCGCGCGCTGCGTTCCGGTGCGCGGAACACGCCCGCGCGCCTTTTTTCTACATACAAATTCAATAAAAACGCATTTCCGCTCGGAGCATTAGGCTCCGTCTCCCGCACCCCGGCCCCGTCGCGTGGCGCGTTGTAATGAGATCCGCCTAGCAGTTGAACGGATTAGGATAAAAAGCCAATGACCAAAATGTATAGAGCAGTGTTGCCCTTTTTAGTCTTGGCGGCCATTAATGAAACTTTCAAAATTAGTTGCAATATAATGCTAACGAACGAAATATTGTATTGCGAGAAACCATACAAATCTCTCTGAACTGAGTTATATTACTTGCGGAGTGATTATTTAAAAGGCCGTATTACCTGTTTTCGTACGATTGGAGATGTCGACGAAATCATGTTGTGATACTCCCTCCCCGTGGCTGCGACACAGTGATGATTCAAAAAAATGTGTTTCTAGGTAAATTGTACTATTTATGTAGATAATGGGTGTGTATCAGAATGGCGGGTGTAATTTCCAGATTTGCCTAAATTTATTACAGTTATTTGGTACCTTCTGTGTACCTTTACGTACCTCTCTTGAAAATCTGTGTACCTACACCCGTATGGTGCCGATTCTGTTGTACACCGAACTAAACTAACTAAACTATCACTAAAATTCCTTACTTTTGGCTATGAGAACCTTAACGCTATTCTGCAAAATAAAATCTCTAAATTTAAAAATAATTTTGACACATCTTTAATCAAATTTGGCAATTGCGACTCCACGTGGTACTTGTTTGCCGTACCACGTGATTTTTTTTTAGAGCCAGAGTCGCGCATTATTTTGCAGCAAAGAGTATAGTAATATAGATGGAATAGAGAGCCCTCTCTAGAATTTTTGACACCTATATTAGACAGTGTTGCCATCTGGTACTATATCCGCTGAACTAATCCCAAAAACTATAGGTGCGTACATAGGTAGGTACGTATTTATCTATATATTTACTATACTCTGAATAGGTTTTCTATGGGTAGGCGGGTAATTTGCAATGTAGGCCATATAAAAATCAGTTTTATAAACATTTTGTATTTGTTCCATAGCAATTCGTGCATAGTTCTTGATTAACTTGACGGCGCATTGCTAGCGCCATCTGTTGAAGATACGTCGGAACTAGATTTGACATCTGTCAGTCTAGCGGAGCGTCGAGTCTATGGTCGGCGCCGCCATGTTGAATGTCAGTGGCTTTCGGACTTCAACGGCGAGCGCACGACTGATACGACGAATCGCTTTTGTTCCGCATAATCCTATGCGTTTATGTTCCGGAATTAATTTGGTTCGGTTGATTTAGTGTTTTTCTGATTGCTAGTGACTGTATTTCGATTAAATTCTGTTCAGAAGACATTTTGTTAAAATAACTTTAAATTAAATAGTTTTGATTGTGACTCGAGTGATTCTTTGCTGCTTCCTACCCACGTTGCCACTTGCTGAAGTATGGCTGACTCTGATATGGACGGGCACGTGCCTACATCAGAAGTGGGATCCCATGAGCTGCCGACCGAAGAAAAACGACCACCTGACGAAAATAGTGCCCTGAAGTTGTTAGGAAATATGGAAGCCTTGCTTACACGCATGTTAGCAACGTCGCAACCGCCGGTGGCAAGTACCAGCGCCCAGTCTAATGCAGTGCAGCTCGTTCAGTTTAATCCCGATGATGCTGATGCGGATATTGAAGGACTTCGACAGTGACCTGCTACATTTGCGGTAGTCCAGGACACCTTGCAACGAATTGTCATGAAAAAGGGAAGGGTGCTGGAGCTGCTGCGAGGAAGGAGGTCAATCTCTGCGAACAATGACTGTCGAGAGGTACCTTGAGGACGTTATCCGGTGAGTCGGTCTCCTTCTTATTTGATAGTGGGTCGTCTTGTTCTTTAATAAAAGAGAGTTTCATTTGTAAATTCCCAGGTACTGTGCGCAATGATCTCGTGTATCTTACAGGTATTGGAGGCGATGAAATAAAATGTACGTCACAAATTTCGAGTGAGGTAAATCTTGGAGATATTTTGCAAACTTTGACATTTCACGTAGTACCAGATATTTGCCTCATGGACCCCGTTATAATAGGTAGGGACATTTTAGAAAATGGTGTGAGCGTTAAAATAGATAATGATAACTTGATATTTCATTTTAAGGAACAAGCTAATGTTTGCGAGTCGATTGCTACCAAGCCAGACTTTACTCAGATAGATACGGATTTGACAGGTGACGATAGAGACAATCTCATTAAACTATTGAACAAATTTGCTAGCTGTTTCATAGAGGGTGTTCCCCACAGGCGTGTGAAAACAGGAGAGTTACAAATTGATTTATTGGACCCCCATAGGACCGTTCAGGGACGTCCATGTGGGCTGGCACCAATTGAAGGGCAAGTCCTTAGAGGGGGGATTCAGGAGCTCCTGGATGCGGGTGTGATTCGGGAGGGCTCTTCGCCGTTCGCGGGCCCCAATCTCTTGGTGAGGAGAAGGGACAGCACTGGCGGAGTGTGTGTCGATTGTAGGGAGCTTGGCTCCGGTATACGACCCGAGCATTGCCCTCTCCCTCGTGTTGAGGAGCGGGTAGATCGGCTTGGTGGTGCCCATTACTTCTCCTCCTTAGATGCTCTCT
Organism: Brachylomia viminalis; assembly: GCA_937001585.2. Lineage (NCBI taxonomy): Eukaryota > Metazoa > Arthropoda > Insecta > Lepidoptera > Noctuidae > Brachylomia > Brachylomia viminalis. The sequence goes on along the minus strand of OW443308.2, from coordinate 14,812,104 downwards.
CTACCGCTGGGTTCTCATTAAATCTTGAGGGGTGTAGATTTGTGAAGGGGAAAGTGGACTTCCTGGGATGTTCTCTGCAGTGCGGAGAGGTGGGACCAGGCTCGCGCGGAATGCAGGCTTTGGTGGACTCTCCCCGGCCCGAGGCTGCGACGCAAGTCCGTCAGTTTTTGGGTCTTGCGTCGTGTTTCCGAAAATTTATCCCTAAATTTGCGAACGTTGTTGGTCCGTTGTACCCCTTAGCAAGGCTGAAGGGTCCTATAGGGTGGGACGGGGAATATGAAGGGATGCGTGGTGCCATTCTGGAGATGCTTGCGTCCGAACCGGTTCTGACGATCTTTGACCCGGATTTGCCCGTTGAATTGCATTGCGACGCTGGCTCGGGGGGCTGTGGGGCGGTCCTAATGCGGAGGGGGAACGACCTGCCACATGTTGTGGAGTGTTTTGGTCGACGAGCATCTGAAGTCGAATCCCGCTGCCACTCGTGCGAACTGGGGACGCTGGCAGTCGTGCGAGCGGTTGAACATTTCCGGCACTATCTGTACGGCCGGCGTTTCAAGGTTTTCACGGACTGTGGCTCGCTGAAGGCATCGAGGTCGAAAGCCGATCTGGCTCCACGCGTTCATCGTTGGTGGGCGTTTTTGCAAGCATATGATTTCGATATCATATGTCGCGGGGGTCGTGGCGTGGAGCATGCGGGTTGCCTCTCGAGAGGCGCCTTGCCGGACCCCAGTAGCTTGGCTTCCGCATCGCAGGTCTCTTCTGGACCTGTAGCCAAGACAGTGGGTTTTGTGGAGTTGCATCAGGGTTGGCTTCATGTAGAGCGGGGGCGAGATTCGGAAATTCAAGACTTAATAAACAAGCGTAGCAGTGGCGATTTTCCCGAAACGGTTGGTCAAACGTGTGACGTTAGAGATGGCATTCTATATAGGAAGGTTGCAAGAAGCAGGATTGTTTCGTGGCTGCCAGTCGTCCCTCGCTCCTTGATATGGACTTTGATTAATCACATCCATACTGAATTGCAACATCTGGGTGGTGGCAAAGCCTTGGACGGACTGTATGAGCGGTGTTGGTTCCCTCGGATGTCCAAGTGTGTTGGAAGGTTTATTGACTCTTGCATTGTTTGCAAGGCATCGAAGGGTCCTTCGGGTGCTCAGCCTGTGCAGCTGCACTCCATTCCGAAGGTGTCGGTGCCGTGGCACACGATTCATATAGATTTTGCCGGGAAACTGAGTGGAGGGGGTGACCGTAAGGAGTGCTGTTCGGTGGTCATCGATGCGTTCACTGGATGCGTGCTATTGGAGCATACCTCTTCATTGGACGCAGCCCGTGCAGTTCGAGCCCTTGAAAATGCCGTTTGCCTTTTTGGAGCGCCTGAGCGCATAATGGCCGATCGGGGTAGGTGTTGTATTAGTCAGGACTTGTAAGAACTTTTGCTCAGAATGTGGTATTGAACTGCATTTTGTAGCGACGGGCTCCAGCAGGGCAGACGGGCAGGTGGAGCGCGTGATGCGCGCTTTGAGGGGTCTGCTAACAGTCATCGAAAGCGACCCCAATGAGGCGTGGCGCGACGAGTTAGGAAGTGTTCAGTTAGCACTCAATGGTACTAAATCTGCGGTCACCGAATTCACGCCAACAGAGCTTGTGTTCGGTGTCCGATCACACTCTTTGGGCATGTCGAGGATTGGGTGTTCGGGTCCAGATTCGGAGCATGAGCGGCGTGTCGACCTGGAGTCGGCTGGACGTGACGCGTCCAGAAGTATGCGGGGGGCGGCGGAATCCGGTGCTCGACGGTTTGGCCAGGGTCGTGCCAGTATCGGGCCGTTTTCGGGGGGTGATTTCGTTTTTATCAAGGGTAGTGAACGTAGTCGAGCCGGGTTAGATGGAAAGTTTAGGGGTCCTTTTGTAGTGGCTGCGGTGTTGGAAAGCGATCGCTACGGGCTGCAAAGTTTATCCGGTTCACATCGTGCTTTAAGGTGCGCGCACGAGAGCTTGCGTCCAGTACCTCCGGGTCACGATGGGTTGGTTGAGATATCTACTGGTTTGATGATGGAGGAGGAGGCCATGACGGCGCCGGGGATCGTTGAACTCGATGAGGGTCGCCTCGACGGACTGAGTAGTTGTGATGCGTTATCTGCGGATTCCGAAACCCTTTCTGCGCTGTCAGATGCAGTTACGTCAGGGTCTGATACCCTGGGCGTTGCTTCGGATCGCGAGATTGTTGAGCGTGACGTCCAAATTCAAAATGAGCAAGAAGATTGTTCGTAACTGAGAGGTATGTGACATTTCTGTTCCTTCATATTAAACATGTTGTGATAAAACTGGTCGAAAGGACAGCGTCGTCCGGTCCATGTCACTTTTACGGCTGGTCGAAGGGACACGCTCGTCCGGTCCATGTTTTTGGTAGTTAACGTCTGATAATGAGTCGGTCGAAGGGACAGTGCCGTCCGGTCCATGCCATTGGGGCTGGTCGAAGGGACACACTTGTCTAGACCCTGTCTGTGAACCGGTCGAAGGGACAGTGCCGTCCGGTCCATGCCATTGGGGCTGGTCGAAGGGACACACTTGTCTAGACCCTGTCTGTGAACCGGTCGAAGGGACAGTGCCGTCCGGTCCATGCCATTGGGGCTGGTCGAAGGGACACACTTGTCTAGACCCTGTCTGTGAACTGGTCGAAGGGACAGTGTCGTCCGGGCCATGCACGAGCGGCTGGTCGAAAGGACACACCCGTCCGGTCCACGTTCACATTGAGAGGAAAGTTGATTAATGGTGGTCGAAGGGACAGTGTCGTCCGGGCCATGCACGAGCGGCTGGTCGAAAGGACACACCCGTCCGGTCCACATTAATAATTGCGTTATGGTTGATCGCAGCACGACGGTATCGTCCGAGCCAAATCTGAGGGTTGGTTGATGGGACATACTGATCGGATTTAGACTGCACTGTTAATAACTGTTAGAGAAAGGTGTCGTCCGGTCCATGCGTGGTCGAAAGGACACACGCTTTCTTGTGTTCTGAGGCACATAGCGACTACTTATAATATTACAGTCATTATGAGAAAAGTGTTATGTCTACTGGTCATAGCTTGTCAGGCTGAACGAGCGAGTTATAAGATAGGTAGATACCCGTGCGATTGACTGTGTGATTGTTACAAGACTGCAAACTGATGCGCCCGAGGACGGTCGAATGTCAGTCCGGCCGTGACGGCGCATTGCTAGCGCCATCTGTTGAAGATACGTCGGAACTAGATTTGACATCTGTCAGTCTAGCGGAGCGTCGAGTCTATGGTCGGCGCCGCCATGTTGAATGTCAGTGGCTTTCGGACTTCAACGGCGAGCGCACGACTGATACGACGAATCGCTTTTGTTCCGCGTAATCCTATGCGTTTATGTTCCGGAATTAATTTGGTTCGGTTGATTTAGTGTTTTTCTGATTGCTAGTGACTGTATTTCGACTAAATTCTGTTCAGAAGACATTTTGTTAAAATAACTTTAAATTAAATAGTTTTGATTGTGACTCGAGTGATTCTTTGCTGATTCCTACCCACGTTGCCACTTGCTGAAGCATGGCTGACTCTGATATGGACGGGCACGTGCCTACAAACTTATGAAATAAGAATTTACAAAATAAAAAAAACAAATACAGTTAATGTTTACAAAATTGAATGTTTTGCAAAGCCAGCACAAAATAAAAATGATGAATGTGTTAATATTTAAGTAATTTATTTGTCTTATTATGGCGATGTTTATTAAAATAATCTACTACTAGGACTACCACTCAACTCAACCGCACTTGTACTGGTTTAGAATGTACATTTATTATTTTTGACCAAATTTTCATTATCAACAAGGCGTAACTATGCACCACAGAACATATATACTCTAGAGAGCTAGGCACACTGTCGATAATTGGCGTAAGCACCATCTATGTCATTTTTTCGTACTAAATCTCTCAAGTTTACGCGGATTTCGTAAAAGATGGTGCTAGTATCTTTGTGAAAAATTGGACGCCTACATCAAGTACGGCAGTGTCCCCCCCCCCCCCCCCCCCCCCCGTTTTGCAGCCTCGACATGCTTTGTATGGAATTTTTCACCTTTTGTATGGAAAATATGAAAAAAAATTTTTTTTTTTACCAACACGTTGGATTTTATATGTTCCGGGATTTTATAAAGGGGGTCGAAATTTTCATTATTTTAATCGCGATTAAAAACAGGCAGATTTAGTTACGACAATCAAAATTTTTGGTGAAAAACGTAAAATTCAGAATAGCAAAATTGCCATTTTCACTAAATTATAATCTCAGTGCCATCTTAGTGCTGTCAAACTAAAATTTGTTTAAGTTGTGTCACTTTAGTCAATTTCAGAATGGGAAATCGTCGTTTGACAGGAATAAACTAAATTTTGGTGATTTTTAGTCTAGTTTAGAGAATTTTGTGACAAGAGAATCGGCACCACTGTACGATTAATTAAAAAAAAAATTACCTCAACGAATAATTAAATCTAATTAAGTTTTGGACGAAAGGACGCTTACCGCGTGGGCTGGTTCGAGTTCGATATAATACTGATATTCAAAACAATACGAACTATTGTTACTTTATTTTATTGTTTCTATCATTTTAATCTTATGAAAGAGAAAAACCCGATCCCTTACGTAATTTTCGGCTAGTCTACCCGGCTACCCGAAATACACTTGCAGGAATGCCAGATCGAATGCAGACGGTTATCAGGGCTAGAGGAGGAAACAACCGATACTAAAACTTGTAGACAATTAAGAAAGTTACCTTATTTTTCATTTTGTAGTGTTTTTAAATAGACAGTGAGAAAACCTTTATCTTCTGTGAAAGTGCGTTATTTTTGACACGTAACGGTTGATGTAGTGATCATTTAATTTCTAGGTTGTAAAATCATACGAGACGCTTATTAAATGCATCCACCCTTAATAAAATGTATTGTCAAAAATATATTAAAATGCAAATAATTGGCAAATTAACAAGTGGTCAAGTTTCCGTGCCGGTGAGTGTTTGTATTGATTAGTACCTAACCTACCTCTTAGAGACTTCTGCTTTGATGCGGAGTTGATCCCGATATTATTAGGTAGGTAGGTAACTACTTATTACGTTACTTTAGCTAAAAAATATGAAATACCTACTAACCTCGCAGAATGGTAAACAGACTGTGAAGGGTAGAAGGAATATGTAGACCGGAGCAGCAAGAGCTGCTATCCAAAATCCTATGAATATGAGGACTAAAAACCAACATATCGAAAAACAGATTCCAAACATTTTCAGTCAAACCCACTATATTCAAAGGATAAAGAGCCTTCACAGACCTCGTCAAAGCTGAGAAAGAACAACTAATGAAATATCTTGACTTCACGCACGAGGTTGGCGACATGTAGAATGTGGACTCGGCTGTCATTGTGCCGTCTGTCGTAATCATTGACAAGTATTATTATTATTATCTTTTCAGTAGCAAGGAGCTTATTATAGTACCATGCCATGGAATTAGTATGTACTCAAACTTAGGAGCCTAAATACAGGGTGGCCCATGACACGGCGCGGCGGGCGCGGCGACCGACGAGAAGAAGAAGAGTATTTCCAATCGCTAATCGCTGGCGGGCGGCGGCCGTGGGACCGGTACCTAAGGGGGTATCTACAAAACAAAATGACGGAGTTCTGAAGTAACAAATATTAAAAAAAACAAAATCAGCCGAATTGAGAACCTCCTCCTTTTTTTGAGGTCGGTTAAAAATAAGAAGAACGTAAGAAAAATTAAGGCTTGCTTGCACCATTAACTATTATATGCGTTTAGTTGTTATAAGTGTTTAAAACATCGTTCTGTTTCTGTCAATCGTTTGAAGATGACAGAGACCGAACGATGATTTATATTAATTTATGCTTTTAGCCTCAAATGTGTTCAGTGATTTTATGTGCAAACGGACCTAAAAGTGGAAATGGGGAAATACAATTTAGTGAGAGATGAGATGTGTCATGTGTACCTTTGAAAGTTCGTAAGTTTATACGGGTGTGACTGCTGGTTTTTTTTTTTTTTTTAGTTTGCCATCCATTAATTACGTCACACGTTAATATGGAGCATGGAGGGAGGGGGCAACAAAGTGCGAACCCGTATGACAAGTATTTAAATTAAAGTATTCAAACTCTAATCTCTGACGAAAAACTTCAATGCATTACCAACTCTTTTCCTAATATTATAAAGCTATAGGACATGTTCCAGAAATGTATGGAGCCTGGGCCAGCACTATGTACACTATATGTAAATATCACTATGTATTACTGTAACCGTTTTTTATTGTTAATTTTCTTTAATTTCACTTCTTTTCAAAGTACCTATACTCAAATTAACTTGGCCAAGGAGATCAACACAACATAAAATTAAACATGGTGGATCAGATTAGCAGCATGCGAAAAATGTCATTTTGACAATGACATTTGATTGACGTGTATTAGCTGCCATAAAACGAAACAATACGAATTTCGAAAATCTTGGGTTTCGGTTTCGATAAAATAAGACTACAGGGTATTCTACTCGACTGCGGCAGCACATCTTCTATCACCTATTCGAGCAGTTAGAGATTGGTTTTAGCGGTGTCAAGAGGAGCAAGAAACGTAACTAAGGCTGGAACGTTTTGTTTATTAACAGTCCTACTGCTTCATTCTATAGTGCCTATCAACATACCCTGGACTTCGATAATTCATTGGAGAGGAGTGAGCTGTGCTTTAAACTGTCAAACGTCATGTCTAACACAACACAACTGTCATGGCTGCCCTAAAATTAGGGTTAGGTATCTTACTAAAAAACTTTTTAAATTATCATTTTTGTACCACTGTACCCTATTTTAAATGATTTTTTTAGTATTTTTATGAAATTCCCCTATTTTTTTCCTATTTATCTATGTAGTGTACATAGTGGTGGCCCAAAATCAAACATCTCCTTTAAGATTAAAAAAATAACACAAGGACCAACAAACAAAATCAACCCCGACCTTTGACAAGGACCGGAGGGCCCCTCCGAAATCATGAAATGCGTGTTGAGTAATTTAGGTATGGGTGGCCAGCCCAAGTGGCCATCTATACCTTTATTACTAAAATTGACCACAGGTACAATAAAACAATTTTCTTAGAAACAAATGTGTAGGTACCTACCTACATATTTATTTTATAAAATATAATGTGTGACAAATATTGCTTTACACTAATATTAGCACCTTACATAATAATTATTATACTTAGTTATTATTTGTAATCTCGAGTAGGTACCTAATTGTAACGAATGCGACGGTTGACATTATGCATAGGTAGGTACCTAACTACTTAAACACTGCGCAATCTCATTCATAAATCGTTAAATGGACACGATTATAAAATGTTAATCATTAATGATGGGACTTATAATTAATATAAATGAAAATGGCGCTGATTCTGTGAACTTAGTAATTTAGAATACTTACTTGTTGCTTACATAAGTGCAAAATAGAGCAAGGAATAAACTGAAGCGCATGAGCATGTAGAAGTTTAATAACAGCCGGTCGATTCTGTAACAATCTGACCGAGGTGAAGTGAGCTATCATTCTACCCGATGCTAGGGATTGACACTATCGACAACTCACTTCACCCAAGTTATCACGGTGAGATTTTTACAGAATAGTTCGGCAGGTCGCTCACGAGAGAATCATCACCATTATTAGATAAACTTTTAATTTGACTAGAATATTGCTTATATAATAATCTAATTAAGTCCTCTTCCTTCCACCATCCCTTGAGCACAGTATCTCGGGAACTGTACTACTGACAGCAAGAAATCTGTGAGACCCTGCAATCAAAAACAAGAATAGTAAGTGGTAACCGAATTTTGACAGTCACGATCTATACTATACTACTTAGGTACTTTAAAGAGCTAAAATTTGTTTGTAAGTTTGTATCTAGGGGGTAATCTCTAGAACTACAGGATGCATTTGATATATATTTCTTTGCATTTGATAGCCCAATTCTTGAGGAAGGCTATTTATCATCACGCTATAACCATTAGGAGTCGAGCAAAAAGAAAAAAAGTCGGAAAGCACGCTAAGCAAAAACGAATTGATAGCGCGGGTAGGTGATGCCATGCGACGGCGTGGGTCGCGGGAACAAGAAATTTCGACGAAGTCGCGGGCAGTAGGTAGCTAGTTAGGTATATTTTCTAACATAATACACATCCCAGCGTTACACCAGCGGCATCTGTTTTTCGTGAATTTCATATCTTTGGATCGGCTGGATGCACAAAATTATAAATTTCGGGCACATTTACACGACATGAGGTATCTACCTACTAATTATCTGTCAAGTCGAAATCCTGAAAAGCGACAACATGCCGCCGCTGGCGTAACGCACACTCCGCTCATCCCAGGGCGAAGGACATTCATGAGTATCGACACGCAAAAACAGGTTTATTATTAGGTAAAGTGATGTCCTCATTATACAGAGTTATTGGTAATATGTCGACAATCCATTAAGGGGATGTAGGGGAAGTCATTTGCAACCAAATTACCCCTATGCAAATGTTAACCATTTCTGAGTAATTTGATTTTTTTTTTGGCGGTAAGTCTACAAATTTGAAAATTTATTTAAAAAAAAACAATGCGTGTTTTTTTTTATTATTAATACCTATCGGCTTCTACTTCAACTCATAATAATCAACCATAAAAAGAGAATCATCTTTAATACATAATTTTTAAATCAGAGCATACAATTTTCATCATTTTGAGCAGGTTATTTGACTAAAATGGTTGATTTCTGCAAACAAACATGGTTATTATTTTACCGACAGAATATTCCAAAAATAAGTACAACTTGTCAACTATTCAATGAGATACAATAAGATTCCAGATATCTTCAAGAAAATATAAAATGTCAAATTACTGGAAAATTGTTGACATTTGCATATAGGTCATAAGGGGTAGGTAATTTGGTTGCAAATGCCTCCCCTACCTTCCCTTAATGGATTGCCGACGTATTACAAATTTAATAACCCTGTATAGGTACATAACTTGTACGTAATTTGGGAAAAACCGTAAAACTTTAAAAACCTGAAATACTCACCGATAACGCTTCTATGCAGACTGTGAAGGGAAGGACAATTATGTAGATACCAGCAGCAATACCAGCTAACCAAAGTGATATAAATACGAGGATTAAAAGCCAAATGATCGAAAAGATGATGTTGCCCATTTTCTGAAAAAGACAAAAATTCTAATTTTTTATCCGTAAGAAAGAAAGAAAGAAAGAAAATGCGTTTATTTGCGGTAAACAGGACGCAAAAAATAACACAAACACAAAAAATAAGTAACGTAACAAGTTACAAACTTATACGATACTAATTATATTCTGTTAAAATGGGTAAAGTGAGCTCATTCCACCTAGATGCTAGGGATGGTTAAGTTTTCACCGTGCGATTTTTACAGAATACGGCTTGTGCCAGATGAAAGCCAATCATCCGCGATTGCTGCCATCGCGTGTTGTTTTTCTAAACAGGGAGAAAATCATTATTTTTATTTTCATGTACCTATGTCTTCTCCCTGATTACTAGGCCGATTTACGTGACAATTTTTAGGGTACAATAAACAATTTTGTAATTATTGTTGTAGCATCCCGTTTCGGCACGATAGGTATATAGGTTTAATATGACTACCAACAATTCCTATAGGTAACGATCGTTTAGCTAATATTATAGAGGACTGAGCCTAAATTTCCACTGCTGGTTTAAGTACTTGACTTTTCCTATTTTCTAGGGGACTGTTCTACTCGTAGATAAAGTAAACGCCGTGAAGCGCCGTGGTAGACTGATTTAAGTATTCAAACAAAAAGGTATCAAAAATAAATAACATTCCAAATATAAATAAACACTGTACAAAATACACCAAAAAGTATAAAACTGTAAAAAAGGTGCGTCGCGCACAAATACCTATATAATTTGATTAAGGTGGATTAAGGATCAAGTGATAATTTAATTTGTCTACGAAGATAAGTTGATAGGTACCTATGGAAAATACCTTGAAATCAGGTTTTAAATTAATCATACTGTTGTGCGACTAATGAGTTATTAATAGTACTTACATTAAATTACCAGTAATCTAATAGCAATAAGAATAACAACTAGAGTAGGTGAATTTGTGTCATGCCAAGGTACTTACGTCAGGTAACTTAAACCCCACTCTCTAAAGCTGTTGTTTTAAGCTAGCAGACTACCAGAGGGGTAATTCCCGTATTTTTAAGAACGTTCGCATTCTAATCTCAGTCTCTATCTGTCAAAAATACAATCAATTTTTTTTTCAATTTGACATCTTTTTGACATTGATTGTCGCTGAGATGAGATTGCGACTTGAATTTTAAGGTTTTTTAAGTACGAGAATTGGCCTTCTGGGCTCTATTTTATATAGTTCACCTTAGATTTAGTACCTATATAATATAGTATTAAACTAAATCTATGTACGTAACTGAAAATGCGACACATGTGTCATATTATAATCTTAACTAATATTATAAAAGCGAAAGTAAGTTTGTTTGTTATCTTTTCACGCCTAAACCACTGAACTGATCATCCCGAAATTTTGCATATACGTTATCAGGTGTACAGTAACAGACATAGGGTACCTTTCATCCCGAAAAAAAGTACTGTCCCTGAGGGAAACAACAATAACGTTCTTATGATAATCGATGGCGCCACGTGTAGTGTGTGTGTAATGTAGTGTTAAGTTTTTTTTTTTCAATTTAGATACAGTACGGTCAAATGGGGTTACTTTGATACTACGGGGTTACTTTGATAACAACTTTAGGCTTATGAAAAACTTAATTTTATAATAACTACAACGCTATAATACAAAGAAACTATCAGTAGTGCCAAGTACTGATAGTTTATTTTTTAACTGGTGTTGTAGATATTATAAAAAGAAATTTATCTAAATCGAAAGTTATTATCAAAGTAACCCCGTAGTATCAAAGTAACCCCATTTGACGGTACCTAATACATTTTGTGAGTCTAGAGTGTCCATAGACCGGTTTATCATCTTCCTAACTATAATATATTTGAAATTATATAAATCGGTTCAGTAAACGATTCTGAACAAACTAATATCACAATGTGCATTCATTCAGTTACACATTGTACCTATACTTTCATATATATATAGTAACAAGCTGTTGTTTTGACATTACAAACAGACACTTAAATTTTATTTATAGAATTTATACGCATTGGCGCCAAATAGAAGGACATACAACATTGTGTATAGGAGGGTTCTAGTATAATGTTCCGTTATGACCCCATTTTTGCAACGGCCAATCAACAAGCAGAGTATAACCCGAATTGATTGTCAAATTCTAAATTAACGCGAGCGAAGGCGAGGGCAAAAGCTAGTGACATATATAATTGTCAAATTTTAACGACAGGTGCTGAGTAATTATCGTCTTTATAGAAGGTTAGTAATTACTAATTATGCAGAAAACTATGAACGAACCTTACAGGAAAGATTGTCGGCTGCCACCTATCGCTTGTCGGTTTTTGTTAATATAAAAGTTTTATTTAAAGGTAGGTACTGATGACAGAAATATAGTAAGAAAATTGGTTTGTGTACCTACTTACTTATCAAAGAAAAATAACTAGGTACCTAAGTACTATTTACTTAATTGGGTGTATTAAGTTGTTTTTTTTTTTAATATGGGTTTGCTCTTGACTCTAGTCTAGGTCAGTGTTGACAGAGACAGAGTCGACGATGTAGTGAGCTTACCCATTCCACCATTCATTCATTTTTCATTTCACAATTGAGGTGAATTTGTAACCTCCATTTTTGTCGATGAGTTTTAAATAAAGATTTTGAATTACAATTTAATAATATTATTCCCAGGTCGGGCAGTGTTAATGGGTTTTTCCATCTTGAATTTCTTAGTAGGTACACACGGCTACACATCAAGCTATTAATTACCAGTTTACACTGACCTCTCATTGTAAGGAAATCCTAATATAATGCGAGATCAGCTTAATACTGGCCGTGCGTACAAGCCCACGGGGTAATTGCGTAACACACTAAACAGTAGGAATGGTTTTCATTTTGACCATTCAACAATATTCATTGCGTTATTTACGTTGTTGGAGAGAGACAAATTATTGGAACATATGAAGGAATGGATTAACAATATCCCTCAAAATGAGTCAGACTGTAATTGTTAGTGTGTTTCGCAATAAGGGTTTTAGAGTCTGGATTTATGCTCGGTTGATGGCAATAGGGTAGCCCCCTATTCCAATAACTGGCGAAATGCGAGTGCACTCAGGCATGCTGTTTAAGTGCACCTCAGGCAAACCCCGAAGGGTTTGACGCACAACATCACGCTTCAAACAATAGATAATTGAAACCTAGATACAGACGAATGTGTAAATAATTCCCTTTTTTTTTTTTTTTTTTGAGGATGGGAAATCATCAAATGACTATAGCTCTGGGTGGAGCGGAAGGGAGTGTCAGACTCTTACTGACTAAAACCCACCCGTGTTCCTTCCTTGGCCCTTTATGTTCCGGGTCAGCGGTACCCCTTTGGATGATCCCGCTTTCCCGGCAGGCTTGGGCCCTAGTGGGCCCCCTCTATGATGCTGACATCTCTTTGAGGCGCGCGTGGAACACGTACGCGCCGTCCAGCACGGGCCTGGTCCTGATCGGACGGTGAGCTACCCATTACTCACCGCCCGCAGGCCCGAAATAATTCCCTTTAGTTAGTGATTGCAATTTAACCGGAACAGCGGTTGTTTACACGTTCATCATATACCTACTTTTTGAACAGACCATATTTGTCAGTGGGTAGGTACCTACTTTACATCCACAAACACGCACACTAATTTCCACCATTATGATCGTAGTCGTAGGTACCTACAATCTTCATGATCGTTCTACATGATGTCACGAAAAATTATGTCAAGGAACCGAGCTAAGAAACAATAAACTGACAACTAGGTATCTACTAAGGTTTATTTTTAGCCTACCTAGTTACGTAATAGTTATGTCAGTTACGATCTGGCTTGGTTCGAACACCTAAACAATAACACAACTAATTAATTGGTAAAGTGGTAACCCCCCGTTCAACAGCGGGCAGCACGGCAGCCGGTGTTTGCATCGTTTTGATCGTGCAGTATCTACGCTGCTCACTGCAGTCTACTGGCAGTTAGCAGCAGTAGGTACCTAGTTAGAAGTTAGAACCACAACATAGAAATGTAAATGCAGCGTTCAGTGTACGCACTGAACGCTGCATTTACATTGCCACTAAGTTGGCTACACTTGCGAGTGTAGTCGACTTAGTGGGCACGCTGGGCCCATTAAAGTTAGGGAATTTTTCGACTCGAGCCAAATTAAACTGTTACGACAAATATTAGGAGACGTTTTTTAACACGTAGGTAGGTACGTATAAAAAAGAAATAAGTACCTACAATTTCATAAGCTTAATATCTATTATTGCGGAAAATGTTTATTTTTCGAGAGCCGCGCGCCGCCGCCCGCCGCGCGCCGTCGCGGCGCGCGGTTGCGCGCCGCCCGGCCGCGGCCGTGCCGTGCCTTCGCAAGAGAGGAATAAAATAAAAAGTACTCTGTGAATAAAATTTACTCGAAGCCACCAAACAGACTTTTAGTAAAAAATATAAAAACAATATTTTTTGATTGACGTGTAAAAGTGTTTGTACAAACCTACTTACAGAAATATAATCATTTATCAAATACAGCAGTGCGATTCTGTAACCATCTCACCGTGATAGATAACTTAAGTGAAGTGAGCGTGGAGTGAGCTGTCAGTGTCGCCCCACTGATGCTAGGGATTGATCAAGGATTACATGTACTTTCACAATCGAGATTTCAATAATATTTTTTATGCAAATTCAATTGATTATTTTATATTATTTCAAAGCCAGTAAGTATCTAAGAGTCTAGAAAAAAAAACAACATTGAGTTTCTAACTTAATTTCTGTTTTGCTGTTTTATTTTAAAACCCCGAAAACAATAATGTTCTGCCACTTATCTTAAGTAGTTAAGTGGCAAAACATTATTGTTTTGTAACTAGCTTTAAAATAATATAAAATGAATCTATCTATCTATAGAATTTGGAATAGAACATATTATTAATATCTCGATTATGATTGTAAATGTAACGTCGGTCAATCCCTAGAATCAGTGGGATGACACTGACAGCTCACTCCACGCAAGTCTTCACGGTGAGATTTTTACAGAATCGACCGGCAGAACCATGTCAATTTGTTGAATCAGTCTGTAGCCTGGTGCTAAAGGGGCCAAAATCTAAAAATCTTATTTTCTATAGGTAATAAGCATTAGAACAATAAACAGACATTGATGGCTTGCATAAATGAATGTTACATTGTAGGATAGCGAAATTTTTTTCTGATGTTTGATGCTTGTTTTTATGTGTTTGTAGATATACCTATGTATTATATTCAAACTTAATAATAAATCAGTATTTTGGAAAATATTTACTACTTAAGCCTTGTTAGCACTGACATTATATTCTGATAATTGTGAACGTGTTGTGTTGGAGTTTCGTTTCATTTGTATTACCTACAAGCAAAATGACGCGCCGAAATAATAGCAATAACGCTAAATATAATAAATTAATTAATTTAATTAAGTACCTATATAATAAATCTATACTTAACTAAAATCAATGCCACTTTTCGTTGTAATTTTATAACTCAAGAAAGAACGGATGGACCGATTTTGATAATCCTTTTTTTAGAATATTCCTTGAAGTACGAGGATGGTACATACGGAGAGAAAAAAAAATGATAGGCGGTACGAAGCTCGTGGGGTCAGCTAGTACTACTATACTAAATACCTATATTAAACTATTAGGTACTATAATAAATTTGATAGCCGTGACCTGACTATTTACAAAAAAATATGTTTCGTTACATGCAAATGTAAAGTCAAGCTAAAAAGCTAAAGCTAAATATAGCAGAGACAATAATTTTAGTTTTTATATGCATTTCACTATAAACATGGCCAATGTTACCATAAGCAGGTTTTTAGTACCTAGTTCTAAAATAATAGTAAATAGTATATTATGCAATTAGTGAATAAAGGACGGATTTAAAGCGAGGGCCATAGATGAATCACGAGCTAGTGAAGGATTCTAACGACTGAATCACGACCGTAGGGAGTGATTCATGGCCCTCGATTTAAATCCGTTTTATTCAAGAGTTGCATACTATACTTTATACCATGACTACGAGAAAAAGAAAGATTTAAGCGAAAATAAACATTTAATAAAGAAAAAGGAAGCTTAAATTAATTAAAATGCACATTAAAATAATGCTAAACTCCTTGTCGAAAATGTCGACCAATCAAATTGAATTTAGAACACATCAATATAGGTCGAATACAAAGATTACACTTACACTAGATACGGCAAGCCACGACCAAGCGTGCCCTGCATGTTCGACTGTTCGTACTAAAAAAAAGTCTGTTAGCTCAGTGACGCTTAGCGATTGAAACAATTCTGTTTACTTTGAGCACATCACTAAATGGCTGGGGTGAAGCTATCGTAGGTATAAAAAAGATGACACGTTCGGTTTTCATACTATCTAATAACATGCCGTATCTAGCCTAGGTACCTACTCTAAATCTGTGGTCGAATACATTGGTGTGTTCCATTTTCAAACATCAAAACAGTGAGTAAAAGTGCTATAAACATTGTTTTAGTGCAAAATAGGCCATTACAGATTATACATTGGTCCGTTTTGCTTTATTAAAAAAACTTTGAGTTAGGGCTAACATTGTAATACAAAATGGGCCTAAGTTATCTTTGATCGTTCTAGTAATATTGGACTCCATTACACGAGATTGTTTTAAGGCTTCAGTATACTACAGCCCTTGTACATTTTATATATTTTACTAAAACGGCATGGACGCACGCAGTACATTGGCCTTTTTGAAATAGTTTTTGATATACCTATTGTCGTTACACATACGCCCTTTTAGCACACATTAATAGCATAGTCAAACAAAATTTGGGCAATAAAATCACACTTCTCGCAAAAACGGACTTTGGCCCTTTTAGCATCAGGCCACAAATCTAATGTTTATTAAGAAGTGCTTTAGGTATCTGTAGCGCGATTTCTAGTAGGTACTAGTGCACGAATGTAAAGTTAGATTAGAAGCACGCCTGTTATACTTATAAGTACTGACGTGGTGAACCTAATACGTTGCTGGACTCATCAAAACGAATCATATGGCTCCAAACTCGAGGGGTTTACTAGTAGCCACTGCAGAGTTCCACTATCTACCTGTTGGCTTCATCATCAGACCTCGTTACCAAGCCTAACCTATTGGACTCGTCAAAAGGAATCATATGAGCCCAAACTGGAGCGGTTTACTAGGAGCCACGGAAGAGTTCCACTATTCACCTCCTGGCTCCATCATCAGTTATTTTTGTATTGACAAAACAAGATAGACAGCGTTAGTTCCGATGTTAGCCACGCGTCAGCGTTGTAATTGTAAGTCGTCCAACGATAACAAAATCGAGAAATCTAGTTTCATATACCCTCTAATTAAATAAACCGTGCCGTGTCGTGAATTCTTAACAAACAATCAAACTCTCCTCTCGCTATCTGTCTGATCTACGCGCAGTGTAATCTAAAAACCTAGCGAAAACCTCCTATAACAGCGTCAACGTCCTCCAATTCAATGTCATATACATTTTACCAGATTTTTTTAAAACATACCTTCAAGATTCTTCGTATTGTGATTGAAATGAAACTATAATTCGGAGAAAGTTGTCCAACCACGTAACACGAGACAGGGTCAACGAAACCATAAAACGGCCGCAGTTTGTTTCGATGTGAGTTTCCAAAAACAAGACGGCTATGCCGCGGTTATCATTCATTCTATCGCAGGTACGTATTCGTTATCTTATATTAACTTTCGAACATTTAAGTAATTTTTAAGGTTCCGTACCCAAAGGGTGCGAAGTGCGAACGAGACCATATTACCAAGTCTCCTAGCACATATCTTTTGAACCATAATAGCCGCATTATTTGTTGTTACAGCATGGCCGCTATAACAACAACTAATAAGAATAAAATAAAGTTAAAAATTAAAGAGGCGAACCATAAGAAATTTGTTTTTTTTCGCATTTTTGCTCGATACTGTTAAGTATCGGTGGTACGGAACCCTTCGTGTGCGAGTCCGACTCGCAGGTGGCCGCTTTTTGCTTATCTACTATCAGCAGTTTGCTATCAGAAAAAATAATATTTTTGCTATAATATAGCGATCGTAAACTTATATTTATAAAATAACTTTGAACAGCGGTAACATTCTTTATCGTTGTTATTATTATTAATTATTTAGGGAGTAATTAAATTAACTAAAAACCATGAAAGAGGTCACTGTAGGACCTCGCTACTCATACATACCTTATCTATATAGGGAAAAAAAATCTGCTGTTCCCTACATCTTTGCGAGGTATGCTAACATAATTTAATTTAAGGAGCAGCAGATTTACCATTTTATTTCAAGACTATAGAGTTCTTTATAGTAAAATTATAACTTTTCATACGCTTATCTATAAAAACATCACAGTAGGTAGGTAGCCATTATTTACTATGAAACTAATACTCTAGGGTTACACTCCGCATAGGTAAATACACTATACTCTGTTTTTTTTTATTTTTTTTTTATTTGTTAGACCAAAATGACATCTGTAAGTACCTGACAAAAAAAGTCGATCGCAGCTGTCAGTTTAGTCTAGCAAATTAAAAATCAGAGTTTAATTAGAATTTGGTAATAAAGTTTCATTCTTTTTAATTACAGTGTAAGTAATAGTGTTTACTGATGCTGGTTCTATGAAAAATCCTAATGAATAGTAACACGTTTCTATTAGGTGCCTACATAAATAAGTAAATCACTACATGGATGATTTTAGAGTGCTTAGTAGCAGGAACCTTAACGGTTGCAGATACGAAAACGTTCTTATGAGCTCTTATGAGACTGTCCATAACTTAGTAATTACCTTCTAACTGCATTCACAGATTTTGTAAGAATTGTTACCTACCTCCAGTCAGCTAGAAAAATAATTCTCATGTTTTATTTTCATGAAGCTAATCGATGAAGTTTCTTAGATTATGCCTAAGCTAAGGTATTTATAGATAGATACATATTTTATTACATAAACATTTATTAAAACAATTTTTTTCATAACCGCAAAATAAATGAAGTAAGTAGAGTAATTTTTTATCATTTGCATTATTTTATGGTTGCATGCATGGATCTCGTGAAAAACCCAGAAAAACCACTGTTACAATGACTGACAGACTAAAAATAAAAAGTGATCATAAAACGGTTCCGTTTCCCATAAGGTCGGAACTCGGAAACTTAAAACCTCGGACCAATTATCTAGGTAGGATACTTTGGTCCGAGCCTAAAACGGAAACAATCGGAATTGACATACTTACGGACGGATATAGTAGGCGTATAGGTAGGAGGGTGCCTACCTAGCTCAAGTAAACCACCTTGTAAATAATTTGTCGTAGGTGTGTAAACTGATAAAACTAACAATAGAGAACCATGAAAAGGTAGGTAGATGCTACCTACATGGCTATCAACAAATATTTTTTGTATGATCATCGAAATAACTTGGTAAACTGTAGTTGCCTAGGTACTATTCTTGTAATATTATTCATTTGATGTAATAACCTTGACACAATCACTATACCTACTCCCTACGTAAATAGTTTCTATAATGAGTCGAGGAATCTGATGCGATACTTTTTAAATAGAACATGTACCTACGCAATCATCTTACCGGTTATTGTAGCGTAGCGCACAACACAAATAATTACAGAACCACGACTTCGGCGACCAGCCTCGTCACTTTCCACTTGAGAACTGACGATGTGAAACTAATAGATATTATACCTACCTACCTACTTTGAGTAACACTTGTTGGCGCGTACGGCGGCGTACCTTATCTGAATGTTGGTTTAACGATGTGCCTTGCTTCACGATGACCCGTTGTTTACGTTACTTGTTGTATGTAGGTTCCTAGTAACTATATCTATCTAGTAAAAGATAGTACGCGCTAGAAAAGAAAACTACAAGACTTCACCTACATTGTGATTTTTAGTTTTAACTAAAGATTTAGGTACCTACCACACGAATCGTTCTCATGCTAGTTTGTACTTTTTTACTCAAATACCTCGCATTTGGAACTTAAATATTACTTGTGAAGCGCTCGTATGATAGATAGGTCTACCTTTATAATAACGTCAATTTGAAATGAATAACGCCATCTCTGAATTATTGGTGTCATGAGGAAGCTGTTCATGCTTCTTGGTCGGCGTACTAAACTCGGCCGTCTACGTTAGCACTGTGTAAGCATGGATAGTTTTTTTCCATGTTCTGATGTAATATTATCGATTTTCAAAATTACCTAGTTTTTTTGGCTTTAGATAATTTGGTGAGGGTCACAGAAAATGTACCTATCATCTACCATCACACACGGGAACTTGTAACGCACGATAACACACTGGAGATATGTAACATACTGGAAACTAGAAATATTGTTAAGATTAGTAAACACGAGAGAAGACTATTTATTATAATGGAATTTGAAATAAAACACTGTTTATACCAATTTATTTTGTTACATAGTAATATTTTCATAAATTAATTGGCAAGGTACCGTCGTAATCGTAATAGTTCTTTGAGACATATATACTTAAATAATAGTGTTTCAAAACACAAAACTATAATGTGTATCTAAACGTCTCTGTTAGCAACGTAGAACTAATTAAGAATTAGAGTTAAAATAGGCCAAGAAAAGTTTGAAAAATGTTTCGTTGATTATTATCAAGTGTTTTTATTTCTATGTACAAGGGATAACGTAGTGTTATGTAAAGTAAGATTCATACGATCTTATGTTGTAAAATAAATAAACATTCCTCAAGTTTTTATTACCCCCGCTTGGTGGCGCCACTTTAATCCAAGCCATAAAGCTTAAGGCGACATTAACTGCCCGCGCCCTTGAGCGAGTGGGAGGAGTTTGCGTCGCACCCCGCGCCTAAAGTCAGACAAAGTCAGCGATACACTGCCGCCCGTCGCCCGCCAGAGCCCCGCTTCAACGCGCACCAAGATTATTCGAAAAAACAACCCACCTTGATTTATCAAACACAATACAAATAAAAGCCGTATACTAAAATATGGGTCATTAAATTGTCTTTTATATGATTAAAGTTTCATGTAAATACGCCCCATAGTTTTTGCGTGATTATCGTTTTTTTGTCCACGTTAGACAATACTTTACAAATTAATTACACTATGTTATTAAAATATAATTTCACATTTTCACTTAGCAAATTATGAATAAAATTGTCTAGTATAACATATATTTTTTTCAAAGAAATAAGACTAGAAGTTTAGACGTGATGTTCAATATAAAATCATTAAAAGTCGTTTATCTGCGCCTTAAGTATAAGGAAACTTTACTTTAAGGAGAGCCGTTTTAGTTTTTTATTAATTTAAGGAATATTGTCATGATCTTTTGTAAATAGTTGAAGTAAGCCAATACCCATGTTATAACACTAAAACTTGACTAAAACCTATGTAATCAGAGATGTATAAACACCAAAAATCGCCAGGTAAAGATTCCCATACAAAATGCACTTTGGTGCCTTGTGCAAACACCAGATTGGCCAAGGCGAAAAGGCTTAGTGCCGTGCGCAAAATTGGATTGGTGTGAAAGGGCTGTGATTGGTCACAAAAATCCACGCTCGGCACCGGTCACAGACGGTCACACGTTCCGCTGCCCCCGCTACAGCTTGGTGAGTCACCCGCATACCGCTACGATTACGTACCGTGTCTAGTAGTCACCTGACTACTCCGATCTTTCGGTCGATTAAATTTATCCACCAAACCCCGATCCCTCAGGTTAGGCTATTTTAATGCCAATGGTATCCAGGGACGACGCGACGAGATCGCCGAGTTCCTGCATGTCCATAAATTAGATTATATCCTACTTGTACAGGAAACCTTCCTCAAACCCCGCCACCGAGACCCGTCAATTGCGGACTACCGTATAGTTCGCAATGACAGGACTCGGTGCCACCGAGGCGGTACCATCATATACTATAGAAAGGATCTGTACTGCATTCCCGTGGACGCGCCCCCTCTCTCGCGTTTAGAAGTGTCTGTCTGCCGGCTCGGCATGACAGGTCACCAGCCGATCACTCTAATATCGGTTTACATCCCCCCGCAACTATCAGAAAACTATTCCCAGTTATCTGACGACCTCGCTATCCTATTTGGCTTGAGTGACTCCGTTATCATAGCGGGCGATCTCAATGCCAAACACACAGCCTGGAATAGTAACAGGATCTCGACCAGGGGCAAACATCTGTTTAACCCTAAGGAGCTTGAGCTTGGTGTTTTGAGCTAAGGATGGGACAGATCACATCCTTAGCTTTGATGTCATCGCCCCGATGACTCCCACTCACTTTCCCCACGCGCCCCTTCATGCCCCTGACGTCCTTGACGTGGCACTTCTAAAGAATGTCATCCTTCGGTTGGATTCTATAGAGGTGGTGCATCAACTGACATCCGACCACCGACCTGTAGTTGTGACATTAGGCCCCCGACTAGGACTCCCCGACCCCGGCAGACCGCCCCTCACCAAAGTAGTCACGGACTGGAGGAAAGTAAGCGAAAGACTGAAATCCTCCACATCCTCCTGCCCCCGACTAGACTCCATTCCCGATCAGTTCGTTTCGATCAATGACGCGACAGCCGCGATCGACTCACTCACGGATCACGTACAATCCGTCCTGAACGAAAGTTCAAGGGAAGTTCCAGCGATGGAAGACCATCGCTGGAAGTTGCCGGACGATGTACGTGAACTGCTGACTGAGAAGAACGCGGCTGTACGTGACTACAGCAACTTTCCTTGCCAAGCTAACAAGGCCCATATGCGCTATTTACAGAGATCTGTTAAGAAACGCATAACGGAGCTGCGTGACGCTGGCTGGAACAAGATGCTGAGCGAGTTAGAGCCCACCCACCTGGCCTTTTGGGAACTGCAGAGGAAACTCCAGTCCCCAAATGTAGCCTCCACGCCCCCATTGGTGCGTCCCGACAAGACCATCGCGTTCGATGATATCGACAAGGCCGAGTGCCTTGCCGACAGTCTTGAGGCCCAATGCACACCACACCCAGCTCTCAACCAGTAGACCAAGCTCACCTCTCTGAGGTCGACGCGGAAGTCGAACGTAGAGCCTCCCTTCCCCCCGTCGAAGACCCAGATAATTCTCTGCACCCCGTCACCCCAGACGAGGTGCACGATATCATCAAGGGTCTGAAACGCCGTAAAGCCCCCGGCCCAGACGGAATCACGAATAGGGTGATCCAATTGTTCCCCGCTAACCTCATAATGCTCATGACCATCATCTTCAAACAACATCTTTCCCCAAGCTTGGAAAAGGGCCACTGTCATCGGTATTCCAAAGCCGGGCAAGCCCAAAACCGACCCCTCTAGTTACCGCCCCATTAGTCTGCTCAATGTTCTGGGCAAAATCTTTGAGAGACTTATTTACAAGCGACTCAGAGATTATGCCGAGACCAAGGGCCTCATCCCCGACGAACAGTTCGGATTTAGATCCCAACACTCGAGCGTCCAACAGGTTCACCGCATCATCGAACACGTAAACGTTGGTTTCCAACGTGGGTTCAAACGGGTGCTGTGTTCTTCGACATAGCAAAAGCGTTCGACAAAGTCTGGCACAATGGCTTATTATACAAGGCTTTACCAACTCGGTGTGCCAGACCGTCTCGTACTCATCCTGCGAGACTTTTTGGCTAACCGAACCTTTCGTTATCGTATCGAAGGGGCGTTTTCCTCCCCCCACCCTATCCGCGCAGGAGTCCATCAGGGCTCTGTGCTAGCTCCCCTCATGTTCACCCTATTCACCAGTGACATCCCGAAATGTAAAAATTCGCAGACGATACGGCCATTTATTACACTGGGCTCGTCCCCGACTCGATATCTCGCACTCTCCAAACCGCAGTCAACAAGGTTGGCGCATGGTTCAGAAAGTGGAAAATCGAAGTTAACCCCGACAAGAGTCAAGCGGTTCTCTTCTTGAAACCGCGTGTCAAACGCAGACATGACGACGCCCGCCCTATCAAGATGTTTGGCAAGCCGATACCATGGGAGAAGCATGCCAAATATATGGGTGTGACTTTGGACAGACGTCTCTCCTTCTCAGAGTAAATAAAGGTGGTTCGTTCGCGAGCCGCCTTTGCTCTGGGTAGACTACGTTCCGTCTTAAATGCACGCAGTAAATTGTCACTCAGGTGCAAACTGCGCATTTATACGGCATGCATCCGACCTATCATGACATACGCCTGTGCTGTTTTCGCACAGGCCCACCCCCGGCACATCCACAGGATGCAGTCCTTACAGAACCGTTTTCTACGTAAAATCACGGGTTCCCCCTGGTTCGTTCGTAACATCAACTTACATTTAGATCTGAAAATCCCCACCATTCAACAATTCATAAAACGCGCTTGCAAGCGTTTCTTCGATACCGCTGGCAGCCATCGCAACCCTCTGGTTGTGAAGGCCGCCAGTTATGTCCCCTCTCGAATCAGTAGAATCCGCCGTCCAAGGCACGCACTGACCGACCCCGACGACCCCACCACCCTCCTCCAGGAAAGCAGTAGGGCCACCAGTACAGTATACACACAAAGACACAAATCGAAGTTCCGACCTCGCCGCCGAGGTCCTTCGCGTCCGCGTCCGCGTTCCTCCCCGATAAATTCCTCTTCCCCTCCCTTGATCGGATCCACAGAGCCAGCTAGTGGCGTAGCTGAGCCAGTAGTTTTAAACCCCCATAATTATAATAATGAATCCATTCAGATCCAGCCTGTCCCCAACTTGCTGTCCCCCCCCCCAGCGACGCCCTAAGCCGAGGTTCGTACCCCACAGGGGGTGCCCTTAGGTGATGGTCGCTTAGTTTATAATTAATATTATGCCCCTGGCTGGAGGCTTTGAGTTAGCTTTTAGTTTGACACTCCGAATCCAGCAGTACTACGAAGAACAAGAAAAATAAATACGAAGAAAGAAGTAGTATAAAATGTTTTATTATCAAGAGCATGCAAGAAAACCAGGGCGTCCATTTATTCCCGCAAAATCAATCCGTTCCAGTCCATCAGTATACAGTCTCAGCCCCACTAAAAACTTCCTCGCCGCCCGCTTCAACCCCCGACAAAACTTCCTGTCATAAACAAGCTACTGAGCGGTCCCGAACAAATGTATTTGGATTTTTTTCATGTAGAACCAATTATCTATGGTAAACCAATCTTGGACCTGAAGAATAGAGCTATTCACGTCAAGATTTTGTGACCGTCTGTATCTTAAAGCTCAATGATATCATCTGCAAATTCCTTCAGTTGATTTTGAAGAATTGGGGTAAATCAAATATAAACTAAAAAGAGCAATGGACCCAATCGATATTGGGTCCATTCCTCTTTTTAGTTTATAATAACCTTGAGGAAGGCCCATTGCCATTTCCGACCCTAATGAGTTTATGCCGTTTACTTGAACTGTAACCTTTCTATCTTTCAGGTATGATATTTTTTTTTTAACTAATGGGACTACAGTATTGCCGAGTGTCATATGATGTACTTTATGATAAAACAAGAAATTCTACGGGGACGAAATCGAGGGCAGAAACAAATCTATTATAATTTAATTAGTATACATCAGGTTATCTTAGACTTTACTAAACCATGTTCTATTTCGACACGCTTTCTGATTCTTATTCATGAAATTCCCTGAAATACATAATATGAAATCCGTGTGTTAAGAAACTGCACAAGAATAATTTTAGCTGTCTCCTGAGAATTTATTTTACCGCGATAAAATTTTTAGTTGCTCCTTGGTTTGAAACACTAAAATATTACTTCGTAATGTTTCTGTTCTTCAGAGAAGCCGGTTAATCCCAACTAATATTATAAACGCGTAAGTAAGTTTGTTTGTTTGCTACGCTTTCACGGTAAAACGGCAGAACGAATTTGGATGTAGCTCATGGGTAGACTATGACCTGGAAAAGGACATAGGCTACTTTTCACCCTGGATCGCAGACGAAGTCGCGGGCAACAGCTAGTCATTCTATGAAACAGCAGATTTTTTTTTTTTGATAACTGACGAGATATTTCAACGCAGTGGGGTTCAGAATCATGTACTGGATCCATGTTAACAGGTTGTGCGTCGATGTACCTGCCACCCTGTACAGTTCTCGAACACATTTATTGGTATTTTTTATTATAATCTTTTTGTTGTTTGTTTTATAATTAAAAGGCCAATCCGGCCTTCCGCAGACCGACGCGACGACCATATAAAAGTTGCGGGTACGCGTTGCATGCTGCTGACTCAGGACCGCGTGTTTTGGGAAAAACCTTGGGGGATGCCTTTGTCCAGCAGTGTACATCTCAAGCTGTTGATGGAAAAATATTGCAATGTGTACTAAGCTTTACACTTTTCACGTATGCGTCGATGTACCTGCCACCCTGAACAGTTCTCGAACACATTTATTGGTATTTTTTATTATAATCTTTTTGTTGTTTGTTTTATAATTAAAAGGCCAATCCGGCCTTCCGCAGACCGACGCGACGACCATATAAAAGTGGCGGGTACGCGTTGCATGCTGCTGACTCAGGACCGCCTGTTTTGGGAAAAACCTTGGGGATGCCCAATGATATATAAACTAACGTCATTGGGGATGCCTTTGTCCAGCAGTGTACATCTTAAGCTGTTGATGGAAAAATATTGCAATGTGTACTAAGCTTTACACTTTTCACGTATGTTACATCACACAAATTCATAACACACGCAACATACCTACTTGAACAAACTTGCGTGAATAAAATAACCTATAAGTCCTATAGCATAATTAATAACACCTGTGTAGACTATGTTTTACGCAAATAAATTATCTTATCTTTACATTAGTTACGAATCCGGCGGTCGATATGAAGTATTTACTTATGCAGCATTTTATAATATGTACGTTACCTTAGTCATACATTCTTATTCTTAAAGGTAGGTAGGATAGGTAGGTTCCTACTTAGATAAGTCGTCTATCAGACGCGTTTAAAAACGTTATTATTAGATATGGTTTTGCCAACGTTCGATTTGTCAAATAAAGATGGCATTAAATGACACAAAAATAAACCAATTCCCCACAAAACTTTAATTAGAATATTTATTACTATCTTTTGCTTTCAGACGAAACAAGAAAGAAATTGAATAAAATTGAAGTACTTACTTACAAAGGTACCTACATACAAGTTTAGACGTTACTATTACACTCAGAGAATGAACAGCATTATTAGTGACTAGAATAGTGCTTATTTATAGGTGTATCAATAATCACGAAGTCCTCTTCCGTCTACTATCCCTTCAGCACAGAATCTTGGGAATTGTATTGCAGACAGCAAACAATTTGTGCAGCCCTGCAATCGAAGAAGTTATCAACAAAGAAAGTTACAAACAAATAAAAATCAACTTTATGTAAAGCGGAATCCGTTTGGCTTTTGTATCTGGTATAATCATCAACAAAAGTCGAAAGTTGTTTTGCATTATAATTTATAACAAAACTAGATATTATTTTAAATGATATTCATTTACATATATTCTTTATAAATAAATATGAATGAATTATAATTATTTATGAATTATTATATGATTATGTGAATACAAATGAATATGAAGATGACGAAAGACGAATCACGTACGGGCCCCTATGCTCAATGTTGTTCCTAACTTCGGATCTAATACCTAAATTCACGCGTCAAGATAAAACGTATCCAGTGATGCGATGGATACAAGGTGGAAGAAAATGGAGAAATAAATGGTTGGCCACCGTTACAACAGCTGCTAGTGGCACGGAGATCCCTATCAGGCACAGCACAGCTTTGGATGTAAGCTAAACGTCCTAACAAAACATAGGAAAAACATCAGGCGGCCCTGAGTAAAGAGTTCCCTGACACCGTTGACATCAAAGCAATACACGAGCTTTTCTTTCGTTGGCTCATCCAACGAAAGAAATGACGTGACGAGGGTTGCATCGATTATATGATGGTCATGAAGGAATTGGGGAAAAGAGGAAAGATACCCGATTAGGTACGTGGCCCTTAAATACATCCGTTGTTCGTTGATGGCATAGTCGACCACGAGACCAATAAAATCATGCTATACTGTGTAACTACGTATCCTGATCTTAAAGAGAAGTTAAAAATCTACGAGACTGTTAAGGAAAAGATGAAACTGGAACATTCTAGAAGTACCTACAGAAACAAAAAACGAGGCATCGTACGTCACGAAATAACGTTGAAATCGTGCTATAACTGTGGTGCCGGCGATCATGTGTCGGAAGGCTGTCCGCAGAAGGCACAAGGTCCAAAGTGCTTTAACTGCTACGAATATGGCCCTATTTCACCGAAGTGCCCCCATAGCAAAATCAAGGCGGTAGGCGGCCGGAAGGAAGATTCTAGTGGGAGTTCATCAAGATGGCGTAGTTCCGGCGATAGAAAAGATCACAACGGGCGGCGCATCGACAAGTGGGAGCGGGAGCGGCGAACCTGTGAGCTGGCCCTGCAGTCTCGACATAGTTAGCAATCGTTTTCGGTTGCTAAGTCCTAACAATCCAGGCCCTGCAGTCTCGACATAGTTAGCAATCGTTTTCGGTTGCTAAGTCCTAACAATCCAGATGTAACGATATTTGGTGGTCTCCACACTCAAAATTATCGGTTGTTACTGGTATTTTAGGTAGGTACCGATAGGTAACAACCGATAAATTTGAGTGTCGAGACTACCAAACATATACATCAACATTTACATCTGGATTGTTAGGACTTAGCAACCGAAAACGATTGCTAACTATGTCGAGACTGCAGGCCCTGATGTAAATGATATTTGGTGGTCTCCACACTCAAATTTATCGGTTGATACTGGTATTTTAGGTAGGTACCGGTAGGTAACAACCGATAAATTTGAGTGTCGAGACTACCAAACATTTACATCAACATTTGCATCTGGATTGTTAGGACTTAGCAACCGAAAACTATTGCTAACTATGTCGAGACTGCAGGGCCTGGCAAGCAATGTTCGGTCAATCATCGTTCAACAACGCGGATGATACGTCACACTCACAGAATGACAGTGACAAGATATCACATGCATAATTGCATATTAGCACAAGCTTCGCGCCGCGCGTCGACACGTCGCCGTCGCATGTTAGCGAAATTTTGTACTGCCGCACTTGTATAACTAGCATCGCATTTTTGCGCGTTTGTATGAAGTTTTCTCTGTGTTGGGTTACCATATGCGGTCGCAGACTCGCAGATCGTCTGTCACTCAATAGTTTCTGGAGTTGCATAGAGTTGCTAATCCATATAATTTTGTAATCATGGTAATACAAATTAGGTAAGTACTTAGGTACTTCCGTAATTGTAATAGCTCTATTTTAGATCTCATCAACGCGCGTTCGTTTTTCCGAAGATAGAAGATGATTCCCGAAGCGCATACTTTTCTTGGGATACTGTTTCGGGAAGCCCTTCAAAATGTTTTTTTTAGATAGATAGATAGATAAACCACACACAAAAAACAGCACAACACACAGAAATACAATCAGAAGATAAATATACTAGACGTCTATTCAATACACAGATACCCTGTATAGCTATCTGGCTCTCGCCTGAGATCATTTTGATTTAATTAGGTAAGACCTTAACTTGTAATTAGGTAAAAAACATGAATTACTCACTTTACACCTTTCTATACAGACTGTGCAGGGTAGGAGAAAAATGTAGATAAAAGCAGCAATGTAAGCCACAAAAAATGATATAAAAATGAAGATTAAAAGCCAAAATATCGATAAGCAGATGTTGACCATTTTCTGAAAAGACCAAATAATTTTTTTTAGTGCTATTTCGTGATACTTGCCGGTCTAACCAAATATCCGCGATTGCTGCATTCGCATTGTAATTTTGTTTAATAGCCTTTACCCTGGGCCCCGCACCCGGCATGGTACATCGCATTTGAAGTGCATTTTCTTGAAACCCATGGATTTTCGTCTAGGCGCTATGGGTTGTACTATAGAATAGTTAAAATCTCGCTGCAGAATCGGAGTAGGGATGTGCGCTAGTTGAGCGCGCTCAAGGCCATTATCGATAACAGAATCATTAAGGTTATCACGTAAACATACTGCATTCATTAATTATATACATTCTTTTGTTTATATATTTAATATCCTTTGTAGTAAATTTGGTAATAATATAAAAAAATATGTGTATTTATTTCTATCACCCATTTATAAATATATAAAACTATCGATATCACTCATCGACTGCAGTAATACACAGGACTACGTGTGGGCGTGGCCTGCCCATAAGGCCCGTGAGTGGGAAAGAGAGCGAAACACTCGAATGATTTATGACCGAGTCTGCAGCGAGATTTTAACTATACTATAAATTGTTGCAAATAATTCACGTCTTGCTGGGAATACACCTAGTAACCAGTTAACCCTGTTGTGTGTATGTGTAAAGGTACTAACATAAAACACGCCTTTGGAACAATTTTTATTATGAACTAGCTTCCGCCCGCGGGTTAGCCAGCGTGGTATGTCGATAAAAAGTAACCTATATCCTCCCTCAGGGTTCAACGTATTCCTATATCAGCAAAATCGGTCCAGCCGTTTCGGAGATTAGCTGGAACAAAAAGACAGACAGACAGACGAAAATTATAAAATTTGATATTTCTTTATATGTATCGTATACTTCTATATTTATTATAATCAGTGAAAAGCTGTTATTTTGTCATTACAAACAGACACTTTAATTTTATTTAATTGTATTTAATAATTTCCATTGTTATTAAATAACGGTTTACTATCAAACTTTCTCAGACAAAACATTGCTGAATTATAAAATTATGAATGTTACTATTGTAAAGACAAATTCATATTAAGTACCTACCTACCTACCAACTGAAAAATGAAAAAGCTTTAAAAAAATAGTAAACCCAAAACCTTTTGTAGATATTTCATGTAACAAACACAATCCAGAAGGTTTCCATCACGAATTCATTCAGAGTCATCTAAGTACAGCCTATTTCGTGTCTAATTCCGAGGTTTATGTAAGTATAACCCTCAGGACCTTCACTACAGTGCAGGATTTGTGAGCTCACTCTTCTCAGTAGGTGTGGTTTCGCACAACATAAGTAGGTACTTATGTTCTGTGTGTATGTATGTGTAGATTTGCCCTCACCGTAGGTACGGTGAGGGCAAATCTAAGGATTAAGGTAATTCTTTGACTGATCCCACGACTTCCTCGTCACTTTTCACTTGAGAAATGACGATGAGAAACTAATAATAGGTACCTATACATTAAGTACCTAACACTTGACGCGTTGGGCGTACCTTATCTGGATGACGGAATGTTTAGTTTTCACTGTGCTTTGCTTCACGATGACCTATTGTTTCACGTTTGGTTTCTTGTAGTACCCTTGTCGCGCGCTATCGCTATCAAAAATAATAACTGATAATAACTAAAAGCTAGAACTGACAAACTGCCAAATCCTACCATTCATTTTCCAGTAAAACGAAAGATTTATTTATAAATCCAATTATTGCCAGCCAGGAAGCTATAAGTTTCCTTGTTGGGAGGCAACCTTCACAGTGCCAAGTTGTTATTGTTGTACATAGGGTAAACTTCGTGTTAGCGAGTTTTTAAACAGCGAACGAGCACGAACGTCGCGCCGCAGAGTAACTCCCCCACAAAGGCAAAACTTCTAAGTTTTATAATTACTACCTCGATTTTTATGTAGTAGTGCACCCTTAATTACACGTTTGTATGAAGTTTTCTTTCTGTCGGGTTACTTACTCTGGTCGTAAGTACCTCGTCATCAGTCATCTATTGTTATAAATGCTTTATAATAAAGTGGGCTCTACAATCGCGGCGCGAAAGCCCGTGGAATCCATGCCGCCGCCGGCATAATATGCCGTATAAACTTATAAAGCCGCCAAGCATCATACCAGTTGTGACAGTCGTGTAGAACGCTAGTGAAGTGCAAATTTTTCGTTGGTTACGATAAATAAAGAAATCAGCACTGTCATCGCAGTTGTAATTTTTATTTTAATAAAAAAAAATTATAAAAGAAGGAGAAGGTTTGGGTGCGCCCAAGTTTACAATATAGAAAATGGCAGAACGGTAGGTAGGTACTGTAATGATGATAGAAAAATATAAAAAATATGATGTGAGGTGTTTGAATATGAATTTGCGCAATAGTATGTTCTTTGGGTTTCTAAGAATGACTTATGAAGTTTTTGAATTTTTGCTGAAGAGTACTGAAGTGTAGGGACATTAGCAAAAAAAAAATACTGGGTGGAGAGAAGCCGCTAAAGAGAGTTTGGCGGTAACGTTGCGGCTTTTAGCTACAGGAGATAGTTATTTCAGCCTCAACTTCTTTCCTCATTGATTCCCGAAGTCTGTCAAGCACTGATATCAAAACTTCAAATTACAGTAAATATTGATATTTAGTAACTAAATTACTTATGAAAATTTTTAAACTTATTTTTACTCTTGCTTTTTTTTTCAAGAAATAAAATGTTCCAAATTGTTGTGTAAAAAAAAAATTGTTGGGAAATCTAAACGTAGATATACAATGCCCCAATAATAGTGGTTCAGAATTTTTCAACTATAAATCGTATTTCAGTATTGTGTTATTGGCTGTAGCATAATAAGCGTATTACCGAATAGAACGTGGCTTTATTTAGCTAAAGAATTACAGAGATTGAATAGGTATCCATGACATACTATTAAAAGTAAAACTCAATGCACTATACATAAATAACCGTAGACAGAGAAACTAATAGACGCAGTGACGATTCCTTTCTCGCTTACACAAGAAAGAGAGCGAAAATTACGCTATGAATGTTTTAGACAGAGATACAACTATCAATTTTTTTGTCTCTTACCGTGTAACCTGTTTTTTCCAAAGACCTTATACCTTTGGTTTTTTCAAGGTCCGCAACTCAAATTGCGAAACAAACTTTGACACTTCGTGCCGTCATTGTGTTTGGTGTTAAAATTTTGCTTATTTTTATGATAAAAAACGATTTTAATCCAGTGAGAAGACAGAGAAATTATCCGTATTTCACATCGACGATTATACAATGGTGCGTTGTCGTGTTATTTCATGTAAAAGCGATAGTGAGATGAAAATTGCCGGTGTCTTTTCACGCGTAAGTACGACGGTTTTGTACCTAATTATAGTTTCTTAAATGATGATTATTTATGCCATAGCATGACGGAACGATATGTCTCATTAAAACTGAAGATAATAGGATTTTGTCGAGTTTTTAACATTCATAACCAATAAATTATATCATGTAAGTGTTGCCAGCGTCAGCTCAAAAATGCCCCGAGTCACGATAAAAAATATTGGCTCTACAATGTAATAAAAACAAATAATATTGGATCAAATAATAGCATAGTATATGTGTATATATATATATATGTATATACATCAATAATGTGTTTTTTTCAAATTGTTTGGAGTGTTTAGTTTCTAAGTGTTAGTGTTTTTTTTAGTTACCTCATAAAGGATAAACATGATATAGTGCTGTTTGCAGACGACACTTCACTTTTATTTAAACTCAAACTTCAGCAGCTGGTTACTGACAATATAAATAGTACCCTCGCAAAAGTAGTTAACTGGTTTAATGTTAATAACCTTCTTCTTAACGAGAAAAAAACGAAATGTAATAAGTTTACGATACCTCATGGTAGACAAGTAGAAACAAGTATTCTCATAAAGGGTGAAGAGTTGAAACCCGAAAATACCACCGTAGTAGTAGTAGTTCTTAGGCAAAACTTTGGATGCCAAGCTTCAATGGGGCCCCCATATAGATAAATTGTCAAAGAAGCTTAGCTCTGCAGCATACGCCGTTAGGAAAATTCGTGGTTTAACTGATTTAGAGACAGCCCGTTTAGTATACTTTAGTTATTTTCATAGTGTAATGTCGTACGGTATTCTGTTGTGGGGAAATGCCGCCGATATTCAGACGATTTTTGTTATTACAAAAAAGGGCAATTCGTTCAATTTATAAATTAAGTCCCAGACGCTCCCTCAGAGACAAATTTAAAGGGATTAATATAATGACTGTGCCTTCTCAGTATATTTATGAAAATCTTTTGTATGCACATAAAAATATTAATCTGTTTAAAAAGTACTGTGATATCCATAATTTAAATACTAGGAACAAACACAAATTTGTTGTTCCTACTACAAGGCTCCAGAAAATAGGTGGCTCGTTTAGATGCCAATGTATACGTTTTTATAATAAACTTCCTAGCCACATTAAAGCACTAAGCCATAATAAATTCAAATCTTTTA
The DNA here is from genome assembly GCA_937001585.2 of Brachylomia viminalis. NCBI lineage: Eukaryota > Metazoa > Arthropoda > Insecta > Lepidoptera > Noctuidae > Brachylomia > Brachylomia viminalis. The sequence continues at coordinate 14,778,628 of OW443308.2, read as the reverse complement.
TAAAAAGGAAACTATGCCCGAATGCCTATTATACTGTCAAAGACTATATGTATTGAGGACAAAAAGGCTTGGGATTGAGTTGCTCCAATAAAGCACAGGCAATGTTAATTTTTTTTATTTCGCCTACTATTTTTACTTTTAATCTTTGCTATAAGTATGTATACTTATTTTCATATACAATGACACTAATATTTACTGTACAAAGTATTATATTATTTTAAATTATTGTGAATGTGAGGACTATGTGTGTTTTTGTTCCAGTTTTAATCATGTTCTGGCAGTTTGAGTAGCTGATGCGGCCTACCAAAATGTCCTTTCTTTGGTATTGTTCGTCGAATCGTTGAGCTCCTTAAGTTCTGAGTTGAGCTGCACGGTTACTGACAAATGCGTGCACTGACTGGACAGGTCCACTCAATATGTGTGGTTCTTTCCTCAAAAGACCATTGCAGACACCGATCTACATAGCCTTCACATGATCTGACCAAGATTTTGTCTGGACTTTAAAAGAGACTGTGACCTCTGAGTTTGTTTCTTCTCAGAGTAGTCACATAGGAAACGCCGACCTCATCTAGTTTAAAAAAAAATATGATTGACGTGTAAAAGTGTTTGTTCAAACCTACTTACAGAAATAAAATCATTTATCATTTAAGTAGTATAATAAATCTTAATTAAAAAACTCGTTTCGTTGCAATTAAATCCTGAAAATAATTTACCCTACTTCATCTAATAACACTCCAAAAACAGGGGAATGCAGTTACTATGGCAACATTATACGCACACATTGACATATTATCTCTGTCTCGACTGCGGTTACAGGGTCCCTACGTCTATTAGTTTCTCTGTCTACGTAAATAACAGAGTTGTCGTTGACAGCACAAGTCACAATGAATAAAGCTATCTCAATGCTAAAGACAAGTCACCATACAGCCAAGGACGCCGTGTCAATAGGCATATTACCTCATTCTTCCCCGGTCGAGTTTTCACTCTCTTCTCCATCTACCACAAAGCCGCTTAGGTAGAAGGGCGACTTTCTGGGCCTGTTTCTCCGCGGGAGAGCTTCGATCTGGAGTATCGGAGAAGGCGGCGAGCTACGTAGATCCTCTGAACGTTGCGGCGATGATAGCGACGGGGTGTCAGTTTCGGGTGGAGCTGTAGCGCTGTCTTCCATCTCTTCAGAAGCTGATTGAAAACTATCATCTCCACTGTAGTCAATGGTACTCAGGAACGGTGCCAATTGACGGTTCGATACTGTTGATGTTGCCCCATTTTCCCGTCGAATAAGAGAATAGTGAGGATTAGTTTCAAGGAGTTCGGCTTCTTCGACTAGAGGGTCTCTTTTAGATTGTTGGACATTCTTCTTTACCAATATCGGGCCTGGTGTAAGCCAGGACGGCAATGAATCTCCGTTCTGGGATCTTCTAAGGTATGTAAAAAGTTTTTCATGTGGGGTGGTATTAGTAGCTGTACATAAAAGAGAACGTACACAGTGCAATGCATCCTTCAGTACCACTTCCCAGTTTTCCGGTGATAGTCCCTTTGACCTGAGGCTGAGTTGGATAGTTCGCCAGAGAGTCCCGTTTAGACGTTCCACTGACCTGACCACGACTATGCAGCGAACGCGCATTCCTGGTCATCACTCTCAGCCTCATCTGCAACCTTGGCACAGCACACTGCACTTTCGGCCGGGCAACAAGCAGAGCCATTCACACCTCTCCTGGTCGACGTCAGTAGTCAGCCTCAACCCGGCGCTGTACCACATCCGACGCACTGGAGCATAACGCATCGCCACCACGACACACTGGGGAATCATAGCAGACAGTTCCGACTCACCGTGAACTATGCGGCCTCCGGTTCCGACCCACTGGAACCTCAACTGGCACTGTCAAGCATCGCAAGATACACGACAGCCCAGTATCGACCTCCGGTCTCCGGAGGAGAGTAATGTAGCGGTATCTACATCGCCACATGCGAGCTGCGCGTCATACTGACGTCACGCAAGGCGCAATGGCGGAGGCCATTCACCCCGGGCCTCTGTCAGACGTAATGTGCGAGATGCGGGCGGAGTTCTCCCGCTCGACAGCCGCCATGGAGCTTCTCCGAAAGGGGAACGAGGAGCTCCGAGCGGGCCTGGCCGGGCTTCGAAGAGTCAGCCCCCGGGAGGTGCCGCATTGCTGGCTGCCTTCCAGAGTCTGTTTTCCGCCCTGGAGGCCATTGTCCTGCGCCCCCCACTAGCGGCGAGCCAGGCGCAAGGAGCGAAGCGTCGCGGCTAGCTCCGCGCCCCGAAGACTGCAGCTGTAGTGATATCACTACAGCCGGAAGCGGAAAAGAAGGGCGTGTCCTACCGCGACGTGCTATCTGAGGTGGGGAAGGCGGTGAGCCTCGAGGAGCTCGGCGCCGCCGATGGCATCCGGGTAAGGCTAACCGCGACTGGGGCCCGGATGCTAGAGATACCCGGTACGGCCAGTGGCCCGGTCGCGGACGCTCTGAAAGGCTTAAGGCGTCCCTAAATGCGAACGAGGCCCGAGTGTCCAGGCCCACCAAGTGCGCTGACATGCGCATCCTGGCGTTGGACGACTCTGTGACGAAGGGAGAGGGGGTGGCTGCCGTCGTTAGGACTGAGGGGTGCTCTGCCGAGCAGGTGAGGGCAGGCACCATTCGGCCTGACTTCACCGGGATGCGAACCACTACGGTGAGCTGCCGCGTGTCGGCGGCCAAGAAAACAGCCGGGGGCTGAAGGCTACTGGTGGGCTGAGTTTCCGCGCAGGTGAAACTGCTGGAACCCAGACCTCTGAGGTGCTTCCGCTGCCAGGTGGATAACCACGTGGGAGCTAAATGCACCTTGGAGGTGGACCGCAGGTAGCACTGCTTCCGCTGTGGTTAGCCCAGTCACAAGGCCGGCTCATGTAAGGCTGCGACGCACTGCGCTGTATGTGCGGCAGCTGGCAAGCCGGCCGATCACCGGATTGGGAGCAAGGCCTGCGCTCCACCCACCAGAGCCAGGGGCAGGGGCAAGCCCTCCGCCACCGCCGACACCACCACAGCCGCCGCCGTTGCCACCTCCACGGTCGTCGTCGCCGCCGTCACCATCGCGGCGAGGCCCTCACAGAGGGCTCAGGGAGGGGCTGATATGGAGTGCCAATAATGGCCCCATTACGCCTCCTCTAGGCGAACATCAAACACTGCACCTCCGCTCAGGATCTGTTGCTTCAGAGCATAGTGTAGTGGTAGGGGTATACTTCTCCAAGAACCGAAGTCTTCCTGAGTTCCACAAGTCCCTTGCGGTGTTGAAAGTCGTCGTCGTCGGGTTCCGTTCCCTACGCGTGCTCGTCCTGGGGGACTTCAATGCCAAGAATGTGGCTTAGGGTTCCCGGTATACGGACACACGGGGCAGGATGGTGGAGGACTGGGCTCTGGAGACAGGCTTGGTCGTCCTAAGCCGGGGTTCTGTGTGTGCGGATGCGGGGTGAATCAGTGGTGGACGTCTCGTTCACCAGCCCCGCTCTATCGCCGCGTGTTCTTGACTGGCACGTCATAGAGGGGTGGAGACCTATTCCGACCATCGGTACATCGGTTTCACGTCTCCGCCCAGACCTCGGATCCTGATTCAGAAAGTGGAGAATCGAACTCAACCCCGACAAGAGACAAGCGATTCTCTTCTGGAAACCGCGAGTCAGACTCAGACCTGACCACCCCTGACCGATCACAATGTTCGGCAAGCCGATACCTTGGGAATAGCAAACCAAGTTTAAGGGTGTAACAGTTGACAGACATCTCTCCTTCTCAGAGCACATACAGATGGTTCGTTCACGAGCCGCTTTCGCTCTCGGTAGACTCCATTCCATCCTAAGCGCACGCAGCAAATTGTCACTTAGGTGCAAATTGCGTATTAACACAGCGTGCATCCGCCCCATCATGACATGACTGTGCAGTTTTCGCACAAGCACACCCCCGACATCTCCATAGTATGCAGACCCTACAGAACCGTTTCCTCCGTAAAGCAACGAGATTCCCTTGGTTCGTTCGTAATATTAACCTCCACTTAGACCTTAAAATTCCCACTATTGAGCAATTTATGAAACGCGCTTCCGAACGTTTCTGTGATACCGCCGGCAACCATCGCTACCCTCTGGTTGTGAAGGCCGCCAGCTATGCCTCTTCTAGAATCAGCGGAATCCGCGAAATTTAAAAAAAAATATATTTTTTCCGACTATAAAGTTATATGCATAGATTCCCTCATTTCGTTAATGCACATTATAATGACGCGTATTTTAATAGAGGTCAGTGATAATGACTCAAACTGTATATAGTCTGTGGTTGAAGTCAAAGACGTAGATGGGGCTAGCGTAGGCAAATTGTGTGGTATGAATGTAGCAGTTTTTATCGGACTGAAATTGACTGAAATATGCCGAGTTAGAAAATTTACGGATTGAAGTATCAGTCAGAAAATTCAATACTGAGTGACTAGAGTAGTTAGTGATAATCCAATATACCATACCTCAACAAATCCTCCATAGGTAGTATGTATGGAGGGTAGAGACAAGGAGAACTATCTCGGTGTATGAAAAGTGTCCGTCAAAATGTGCTACATAAGGGTGGCGCCACAGTAGCCACCGGGTAAATAAAAGCAATAATTTTACGTTATGTTTACAAAATAATGTTAGACTACGTAAATTGTTGAGGTATATAGACTGTAACTGTATAGTAGACTGTCACTAACTACTCTAGTCACTAAAAATATTAAATTTTCTGATTTGGCATACATCAATCCGTTAATTTTCAAACTCGGCATACTTCAGTCCGATAACAACATTCCACAATCATACCACACAATTTGCCTACGCTAGCGCCATTTTGGAGGGTTTTTGACGACACGTTTGGTGTAGTGGCTACAGTGGCTAAGTGTAGTCAGCGAAACCAAATGGTCCTGGGTTCGAATCCCGGTAGGGGCAAATGTTTGTATGATAAATATGGACATTTGTACCCAAGTCATGGATGTATATTTATAATATGTATGTATTTACGAAAAAAAAATGTATTTAAGTAGTGTATCAACCATCTGGTATCCATAACACAAGCCTTAATTAAGTGCTTAACTTGGCACTAGATGGTGCTGTGTGCAATGTCAGGCGATATTTATTTATTTATTTATTATTTACTGTTTAACACTTTGTTGGACACTGTTGGACACTTTTTCAGCTTTCTTCCCATAAGAGATAGTTCTCCTTGTCTCTACCCTCCATAATACTTACTATTATAAGGCAATGATAATACTACCATAGTACTGTCTACGTATTGTAGCGTTGTGTGGCTGTCACATTGAGCTAGGAAAGGAAAAACCCATTGACTTATAATAGTATGGACTGGAAATATCAACAAAAAAAAGGTGCCTACCTACAACTCATAATGTCTCATAAAATGGCTGCCATTGCTAGGGTTGTGGCAATCAAGGAATATTGGTGTTACTATAACGAGTATCGATACGAGTCTTACTTGATATCACGTTTGGTTCATAATTATAACTTACATAAAATAAATGTTGTAACAGAAAAAGATGAGTAGTTTACTTACCGTCTGTTATCTGAGAATAAAACTCAAATCAAGTGTTTTTTTCTGTACAGAATTAAAAACTTTTGTATACAACATGTCTGTGTAACATACCTAACTATTTATTAAAGAGTGAGTTGTGGAGTAAAAATAAAAATATATATTTTTTTTACTTAAACTATGTTTATTGGTGTGATAATAATTATAAATGATAAATGATTTTATTTCTGTAAGAAGGTTTGTACAAACACTTTTACACGTCAATCGTATTTTAAAAACTAAATTAGGTCAGCGCTTCCTATCTGACTACTCTGAGAAGAAAGGCCGAAACAAACTCCGTGGTCACAGTCTCTTTTAAAGTCCAGACAAAATCTTGGTCAGATAACGTGAAGGCTATGTAGATCGCTGTCTGAAATGGTCTTTTGAGGAAAGAACCACACAAATTGTGTGGACCTGTCCAGTCAGTTTCTTCAGAGTATTTTTTTGGTGCGGGTAAACCTTTGGGCTTATTAATTTGTCTTTTTAAGAAGTTTATTGGTCCCGCCAATTCTTCTATTACAACAGTCTGTTCCATGTTGATACAATTTTTTCTTCGAATGTCTTCTATAATATCTTTCAAATTAGCATTTTTTTTTTGTTTTTCTTTCGAATCATTTCGATAAGGCGTACTTAACTTTTTGTTGTTGATTGACACATTTTTCTTTTAAAGCCTTAATTTTTTCAATTTGTACAACCTGAAAAAATAAATTAAAATTACTTCAATCATCAACTTGCGTCGAAAATGCTGCTTTGTAATATTTGTTTCATGCTAAGTCTATAGATCCTAAAAAATCCAATTGTATATTTATACTTTAGCACGAAGATCAGAAAACGTGCTGAGAAATCACTGACAGGTGGACCTGTAGTACAGCTACGGAACAGAGAGGATACGTCATTGGTACCGTAACCTTAACACCTTAAATAAGAGAGAACTCAGCTCATTTCATCCCCACATTTCATTTTTGATAATTTATCCCCTGTGGGTAGATTTTGTTCCAAAAATACTTTATTTTTCTACTTTGTAAAAATGTCTCATTTGGATTTCAATGTTTTCTGGAGACTTAACTTAGCATTATTTTCGTAATGTTATAAAATTTTAATTTTCGTAAGAACCTCCTGTAATTTTCTAGCATCAAAAACGTTTGAGTAGATACATACCACTTTGTGCACTGTTTCGTCTGTTTCCACAATTCGGTGGGGGAACTGTAATGGAGGCATTACAGTAGATGTGATGATACGTGGAGAAACGTCCGTATTTTGAATGGTTCTCGTTTCACATAATACAGATGACTCGTGACGTTGCTTTTTGCCAGGTGCCTGAAAAAAATAGATACTAATAAGCAATAAGCAATTTACAATATGATTTATTTATGTAATTAATACATCTATTTATTTATTTCAGGCCAAAGGGCCGGGCTATTATTAATTAATTATTATTTACACTTACCGAAAATACTGTGGGAACATAGTTATCATGTAATCTCATTACATCAAGTGTTCTATTGAAACAGCTTTCTTCAAAGTGAAGTGAACAGAGGTACCATTCTTTATGTCGCGGATTAATATTTTCTTCACCAATAGCCTCTAACCACTTTTTCTTTAATCCTTCATTTTTAGAAAACCTATAAAAAAGGTAAGTATTTTGATCAATAAATCATTTTGGTTAGAGCTGCTGTTAATATCTAACTAAAATAAATAACAAAATGTCTATGTCTTATTTTATTTATCATCATATAAAACTCTGTGGAACGGTCTCCCGGTGCTGTGACCAAGCAAAGTCGCTCGGGCCGATTAGGACACGCAGAACGATTTATGTTAACATCGCTGATTGTACCGATATCGTTTCAGCGGAGGAACTAGTTTCGGAAACTATCACAGCAACGGTACAACACTATTCCACTATGACATATTATTGTAAACAAACGAATGAAATAATAAATAGGTCTGTTATACGAAAATGACTCCAAATATACCTTACCAAATATACTTTAGCCTTAAAATCACGATTGAGTAACAATTTGTTCATCGAACGTGTATGAATGTATGTAATATTGCATGAAAACCGGCTACTAACCTATGCAAAGACAATTGAGGTTGATTTCCATTCTTTCTTGCACCACACTTCACAATACAACACACAGGCATGTTGGTTTGCTGTTTTCCAACATTTCCATTAATTTTTAAAGGTAAACTCCTCGTAATATTCTCGCAAATCTCAATAACACAAAAAATAAACAACCATTTGACAGCACAACTACCACGAAACTCGTCTCCACAGACTAAATAGAATGTCGCATAAGATGGCGGATAGGGCACTTACCTACAACTGTCCCTACGTCACGACAAAATGTTACCATAATGAGCAACAACTTAAATATTGTTGTCTCTTTTAACACATATGATTATTTCATTAGAAAGAATGAGACAAAACGATATTTCACAGTCTGTATCGTATTTCACTCATATTTGTATGCAAAGTGTATGTCAAATATAACGCGGCGCCTCCATGTTTTTCCTATCTCAATGGAAAAACCATTGAAAAACATATAAGTCAATGGGCTGTCATTAAGACATTATGGCTGCATTCCGAATTAGACCGATCACACCGATATTTTGCGTTCCGTATTAGACGTAGACAGAGAAACTAATAGACGAAGGGACCCTGTAACCGCAGTCGAGACAGAGATAATAATGTCAATGTGTGCGTATAATGTTGCCATAGTAACTGCATTCCCCTGTTTTTGGAGTGTTATTAGATGAAGTAGGGTAAATTATTTTCAGGATTTAATTGAAACGAAACGAGTTTTTTAATTAAGATTTATTATACTACTTAAATGATAAATGATTTTATTTCTGTAAGTAGGTTTGAACAAACACTTTTACACGTCAATCATATTTTTTTTAAACTAGATGAGATCGGCGTTTCCTATGTGACTACTCTGAGAAGAAAGGCCGAAACAAACTCGGAGGTCACAGTCTCTTTTAAAGTCCAGACAAAATCTTGGTCAGATCATGTGAAGGCTATGTAGATCGGTGTCTGCAATGGTCTTTTGAGGAAAGAACCACACATATTGAGTGGACCTGTCCAGTCAGTGCACGCATTTGTCAGTAACCGTGCAGCTCAACTCAGAACTTAAGGAGCTCAACGATTCGACGAACAATACCAAAGAAAGGACATTTTGGTAGGTCGCATCAGCTACTCAAACTGCCAGAACATGATTAAAACTGGAACAAAAACACACATAGTCCTCACATTCACAATAATTTAAAATAATATAATACTTTGTACAGTAAATATTAGTGTCATTGTATATGAAAATAAGTATACATACTTATAGTAAAGATTAAAAGTAAAAATAGTTAGCGAAATAAAATAAATTGACATTGCCTGTGCTTTATTGGAGCAACTCAATCCCAAGCCTTTTTGTCCTCAATACATATAGTCTTTGACAGTATAATAGGCATTCTGGCATAGTTTCCTTTTTATAAAAGATTTGAATTTATTAAGGCTTAGTGCTTTAATGTGGCTAGGAAGTTTATTATAAAAACGTATACATTGGCATCTAAACGAGCCACCTATTTTCTTGAGCCTTGTAGTAGGAACAACAAATTTGTGTTTGTTCCTAGTATTTAAATTATGGATATCACTGTACTTTTTAAACAGATTAATATTTTTATGTGCATACAAAAGATTTTCATAAATATACTGAGAAGGCACAGTCATTATATTAATCCCTTTAAATTTGTCTCTGAGGGAGTGTCTGGGACTTAATTTATAAATAACAACAACAGAATACCGTACGACATTACACTATGAAAATAACTAAAGTATACTAAACGGGCTGTCTCTAAATCAGTTAAACCACGAATTTTCCTAACGGCGTATGCTGCAGAGCTAAGCTTCTTTGACAATTTATCTAGATGGGGGCCCCATTGAAGCTTGGCATCCAAAGTTTTGCCTAAGAATACTGTGGTATTTTCGGGTTTCAACTCTTCACCCTTTATGAGAATACTTGTTTCTACTTGTCTACCATGAGGTATCGTAAACTTATTACATTTCGTTTTTTTCTCGTTAAGAAGAAGGTTATTAACATTAAACCAGTTAACTACTTTTGCGAGGGCACTATTTACATTGTCAGTAACCAGCTGCTGAAGTTTGAGTTTAAATAAAAGTGAAGTGTCGTCTGCAAACAGCACTATATCATGTTTATCCTTTATGAGGTAACTAAAAAAAACACTAACACTTAGAAACTAAACACTCCAAACAATTTGAAAAAACACATTATTGATGTATATACATATATATATATACACATATACTATGCTATTATTTGATCCAATATTATTTGTTTTTATTACATTGTAGAGCCAATATTTTTTATCGTGACTCGGGGCATTTTTGAGCTGACGCTGGCAACACTTACATGATATAATTTATTGGTTATGAATGTTAAAAACTCGACAAAATCCTATTATCTTCAGTTTTAATGAGACATATCGTTCCGTCATGCTATGGCATAAATAATCATCATTTAAGAAACTATAATTAGGTACAAAACCGTCGTACTTACGCGTGAAAAGACACACCGGCAATTTTCTTCTCACTATCGCTTTTACATGAAATAACACGACAACGCACCATTGTATAATCGTCGATGTGAAATACGGATAATTTCTCTGTCTTCTCACTGGATTAAAATCGTTTTTTATCATAAAAATAAGCAAAATTTTAACACCAAACACAATGACGGCACGAAGTGTCAAAGTTTGTTTCGCAATTTGAGTTGCGGACCTTGAAAAAACAGGTTACACGGTAAGAGACAAAAAAATTGATAGTTGTATCTCTGTCTAAAACATTCATAGCGTAATTTTCGCTCTCTTTCTTGTGTAAGCGAGAAAGGAATCGTCACTGCGTCTATTAGTTTCTCTGTCTACGGTATTAGATAATAATTATCATGATTATGACAGCTAAGAACTGTCATCAATTCGGAACGCTCGTGAACGCGCTCACAGTGTGGTCGCTTAACGTCAACCTCAAACTTTGCACAAAAAAGACTGATTCGATATTCTTCTGCAAATGGAAGTTCAACGCATTGGCACTTATAGTTTGTTGGTTGACTCTATCGACTCTGATAACTCAGATTTTGAGTTTGAGAACGACGATTCGTCCAGGGATGAAACGGATGACGAAGTGCTTATATTAGCCTATTTACATGCTCCCGGCAAAGATTTACCCCGAAGAAAAATATCATGTTCATTTTAATTTATTTATTGTTTTTCACAGGTGAAAAGACAGTTCTTACACTTAGCATAATTTTATCACTGTAACATACCCATGGGTGTACAATATTTATACCTATGTATGTCAATATTATTGGCTATGTTAAATATATAATTAATAAAAATACAATTACACTCTTAATTGTTACCAAGAATTACAAATAACCTAGATGCAACAATGAGTTTACACTAACTCATTTCAGATATTCTATAACGTCATGGTTTTACACCACAATTTCGAAAACGCCGCTTTATTTTAAAGATATGATGCGACTCGAAACAAAACGCTCAACTGTGATTTTTGACAGCGCTCACGGTGCTATCAATTTAGGGCATGGTCGGCGTTATCGCAAGATGGCGCATGTCATGACGTTATATATGACGGTTTACGGAACATCATTATCGCGCTCACGCTAATTCGGTACGGGTGTTAGCCATTGAGCTAGGAAAAATATAAGGCAATGGTGTTAGCGCGCTCAAATCGATGACAGCCCAACTCGGAACGCTCCCTATAAAAATGGCTAATCACTAGGTAGTGTCCACAGACCAAATTAGCCTTCTAGTGTCATTCGATTGTTTTTCCTAGCTCAATGCATTCATTGACTTACTATCTCAATGAATCACTGACCTCTAATAGAGGTCCGTGCAATGAATGCATTCGATCGATATTCTTATTCTTTAGTCATTGATATTCTTCCTTCATCATCCATCTAGTGTTGCCAACTTAGCACTTTCGGTGCCAGATCTAGCACTATTTTCGTGAGTCTAGCACTGAAATCTGACCTTTAGCACCTAGCACTAAATAGAAAAATGCTGATTATTTGTGATTACTGCAGAACAAAACGCAGTTACACGAGCAGTAACCAATAGGCTTTATAGCTTACAACACTTTGCCTAACAAAGTGTGTATTTCCCGTAAACAAGTCAGACGGGTATACCGCCGTTTGCCCGAATTTTATTTGCCCTAGTATCATTTGCCATAATAGTCAACAGCCATAATATTATATGACGTAATATTCATTTGCCCTACTCTTATTTGCTATATTAGTCACGTGCTAGAAGCTTTGTTTCCCATGAAGTCACTTATCATAAGATCATTTGTCATAATCATTGTAAGCCCTAAATATCACGTGCCCTAATTATCACATGCCATAAGTATCATATGCCATAACATCATTTGCCATCGACATTGGGTGTGTAACGGTTGTTATATTAGGAGAAACTGGATGCAATCGGGACTTTAAGGCATCCCGACTCATATAGGTTAGGTTAGAAGGGTGGTCCCCTTCGTGGTTATTTTTTATAAACCACCCAGAAGTAGAGCCCCGCTATCATCCTCGACCATGCATAGAATATTTTAAGGTTTTGGTTAGGTGCCATTTCAGTTAGGTTAGAACTGTGACCATTAAACTTAAAAGAGAAGAATAAATAAATTTATTAATTATCTTATTATACCAAACATTACACACCCATCGACATCGACAACCAGAAAGCTAATAAGTATAGAAGGTATTAGAATTATTAAAAACAATTTTAATAATCATACTATATAATTATAATTAGTACAATTTCATTTCATTATTATTTCCTTTATTTCATTTATATACATATCAATTACATTTTTAAATATTTTTATAAACAAAAAGAAACCAAAAACATTTAAAAATATAAAAAATAGTAGCCCACCGGTATCGGGAACAGGGTCCAAGCTACCAGCGGTCAGGGCTCCAGAGAGAGAAACTTCCTAACAATGCGGGCAGTGTCCAGAAGTACCGCTTTCTGAATCAAGCCCTTGATCCAGCTGCCTAACGAGAGCCTCCTTAGGTGTTGGTCGAGGCTCTTGGGTATTAGCCCATTGGCTGTCACGACTATCGGCACAATGACCGCTGAGTTCACATCCCAAATGTCGACAACCTCGTGAGCCAAGTCAAGATACTTGATTTGTTTATCTTTCTCGGCTTTCACGAGGTTCTCATCATGCGGGATGGTTATGTCAACAATCATTGCGCGTCGCTCCAATCGATCCACCACCACTATATCAGGCTTATTGGCAACAATAGTCCTGTCAGTGATGATGGATCGATACCAGTACAATGTGATATTACCATTTTCGAGAACTGGGTCGGGCACATACCTGTAGTACGGTACCTCCGATTCCACAAGGTTGTTTTTCAGAGCAAGCTGCTGATGGATTATCCTGGCTACAAGGTTGTGTCTATGCAAGTACTCTCCGTTAGCTAGACGAGAACACCCGGAGATAATATGCCTGATTGATTCTCCCGGCCGGTGGCATGCCCGACAGATGTCAACCGTGCCGTCTTTCACAATAAATCTCCGGTAATTGTTCGTCATCATAACTTCGTCCATAATTGCACAGACAAAACCTTCGGTTTCTCCAAAGAGGTCACCGAAACGCAGCCAGGCAACGGACGCTAGTAGATCTACATCCGGTCCATGTAGGGCCCGGAAAAAGCGTCCGTGGAGCTCCTTACTCTGCCATACCTCCATGCGATCATTAGTGTCAAGCACTACAGGTTTGCGCCAGTTCTCTTTAGCCAAGGAGAGCGGGGTGAGGCCCTTGTGCACCGCGACTACATCTCGATGCATACCCACGTCGGTTTCTAGGAAATATTCCCTGAGACTGCATATCTCGCGATTGTGGAGGGTCTTAGCGTTTAAAAAGCCTCGACCTCCACACTTTCGCGGAATATACAGCCTCATTACCAATGATCGTGGGTGATGCATTCGATTTGCAGTCAGCAGCGTACGGACCCTCCTATCCAGGGCGTCGAGTTTGGTCTGAGTCCATTTGAGTATGCCGAAAGAGTACCTACATCAAAACCGGCATGACCCAACCGTTGAAGGCGCGCACCTTGTATCCGCCTGATAGAAGACTATTAAGTACTTTTTTCAGGCGGCCAAAGAAGCGTTCCTTCAACGATTGCTACATGTCAGTAACATTAATGCCTAACGCTTCCGACATACCCAAATACTTATAGGTTTCGGATGCGGAGAGGGCTCTAAGGTTTGTGGAATCCAAGAGTTGGGTTCCCACGGATTCAACAATCTCCCCTCGCTTTACATGCATGACCGCACATTTGTCCACACCAAATTCCATCCTGATGGCCCTACTGAAAGTTTGAGTTACTTTCAGTAGCTCCATCAGTTGCAAATTGTTGGGGGCAAAGAGTTTTAGGTTATCCATGTAGAGGAGGTGCGATATAACCTGACCACCTCTCCTCAACCGATAGCCTATGAATCCTCCAGCAGTGTGCTTAGAGGATTCAAGGCTAAGCAGAACCAAAGCGGACTCAAACTATCGCCCTGAATTATGCCTCGCTCAATCCTTATCGGTTCGCTATTCCTATGAATATTTCGACATCCTGGATAGTGAAGGACCATCCTCCATTGTCGTCATGGTCGATTGTTGTCATTGACATTAGGAAGGTGCGAAGAGTTGTATCTACTTTATACAACTCTAACACCCTCATGAGCCATGTATGCGGCACCGAGTCATAGGCCTTCTTATAATCTATCCAACATGTCGTCAGACCCTTTCGGGAACGACGAACCTGTTGGCTAATGGTCATATCAATGAGGAGTAGCTCCTTAGTACCGCGGGACCTATTCCTACATCCATTTTGAGAGGCAGACATGATGGAGTTGGTGACTATATGTTTGTTAATTTTAGCTCTCAAAATGGATGTAAGAACTTTATAGACCGTCGGTAAACACGTGATCGGCCTATAATTCTTGGGTTCCGCGGTGCTACCTGATTTATGGAGCAGGTGGGTAATTCCTGTCGTTAGAAATTGGGGTAGCGAACCAGATTCCAAAGTAGTCTGAAACTGAGATGCCAAGCGAGCGTGCGATCTTGTAAACCATTTAATCCAAAAGTTGTGCAGTCCATCCGGCCCTGGAGACTTCCAGTTGGGTAGTGAACGGACTGCACGAGCTACATCTTGGGGGCAGATGGTAATAGCCCCCATTTCTGGTATCGGATCGCAGGCTCGCTCGACTTCCCGAGTCCAATCACCTTCGGTGTGACTGACAGGTACCGACCAGATGCTGCGCCAGAAGGAACACATGGCATCATCATCCGGTAGGCAAGTCTCAGTCACACCATGGTCCGGTCGCTCCCAACCCCTATAAACCCACCTTTCATCGCTCTGGAAGGTGCGATTCTGAGTGTATTGCTCTACTCACTACCTATACCGACGAATACGGTTTGCCCATGCATACACTTTCTGCTTCAGGAAGTCGATGCGCTCTGTGACACAAGACATATAGTCTTGGGGACTGATATCAGTCCCTGAGAATGCCCGTCTCACAAAGCGCATCACTCTAGGGCGAGTATTGCCCTCCATGAAGCAGATTAGTTTGCCGATGAGCGTCCTGGCCCCACCAATACGGCGTTCAATTCTGCACTGCCAAGCTGGTACGTTTGGTTTCGGTCATTTGCAAATTTGACGTGAGCTACACGACATGCCGCTACTGCCGCGCAGTACAGAATCGAATGAATATCGGTGAGGTCTTCGCAGGTATCAAAATAGTTTGATAACTGCGAATCCAGGACTGCCACCAGCGCCCTATTTTTGTTATGCATGGGCAAACGAGGTAAGCGTGGCCTAAGTTCGGGCGGCATGAAGCGATATTCCTGAATCGCATCCTCCAAAGCGCTCCTCAATTGCTCATTGCACTGGCTACTTACATTTGTAGCCCTATCATTACTCCCTTCGTTAGCATGCGTTGTATTGGGCTGCGGATGTACAACAGTCTGCGACTGGGGGGCGATGATATGGCCACTCTGCACTTCACTTCGCAGGCGATCAAGTACAGAGTCATCCAACATATGATTACGCTGGATGACTCGCACCTGATCCGACAGTCGTTGTGCCGAAACGTTGACAGCTGGCTCAAGCACCTGAAAAAGAGAGAGCATCCGAACACGGTACGCGGTCAGATTGTTTCCTCCCTCTGTAGCCCCATAGTATGAGCGCATGAAATTTTCATTAATGGATCTCGTCCATCTCATGCGCTGCACACTTCCGCCGGGAGCTGGGACCCTATCAGAGGCCGTTGGGCCTCGAGGTCCTAACCCATCCGGCGGCTGGCGTCCTCCCCGTCGACGAGCAGGTGGTGGCGTCGTGGGCGGAGAGAAATACTCGTCGCTCGAGCTCGACGCAACTGCCGCGGCCGGTGTCGTCACAGCGCTCACAGAGGGGCTGGATACCGGCGGCGGCGAGGCGGAGCTGAGCGAAGAGTCCGGAGGTGGTGGTCGTGCACGTCGTACGGCTGATCTTGTCAACATCTTCTCATTTTTCTATTTCTTATTGAATTCTGTCCTGTAATATCGGAGGTGACATGACAGATGTTACCTCCTGTTCGGCAGTTTTTTACGAAAATTATGGTCCATTGTATATTATTTTTTAGATGCTAATTATATTGAGTTGTAGTTACTATTTGGACTTTGGTTGCGGGGTTTTACACTATGGGTATTACTAATAAACGTCGTATAGTGTCTGTATAGTTACACAACTCTTTGTCTTTTTCTTTCGAAAGTCAAATTACTGATGACTGAAAGAGAGAAATCGGTATGGTGTGTAACTATACAGACACTATACGACGTTTATTAGTAAGGAGGTATATATAAAAACTGCTTCAAAAAAAAGGAAAAATTATTTATCTGTATATGATAAAAATGACATGAAGTGTTGACGTCGGTGTTGCCAACATTATTATTATCCCTACAGATTACTATACTCTATGATTTTATTATATTATTATTATGGCAATTAAAAATATGAAAAGCAATACGTATGGCACTCGCATCTTATGGTATCTAAGTTTCGGGCAACTAAAAGTATGTCATATGTCTTTTAGGCAAGCAAAACATTCGGGCAAATGAAATACGGGAATATGATGATTATTATGGTATATAATCTTCAGGTAAACAATAGACAACCAGTCAGACGAGGCAATATAACTATATATGTCTTGCTTATTGCTTTATAAATATTAGTTTCGTATTGACTATCACGACATATATTATGTGTAATAAATACATTAGAGAATACGAAAAATTCAGTTTTTAGTGCTCAGTGAGTTAGAAAAACTACGAAAATGGATATTCCTGTAAGCAAAAATGTTGAACGGGTGTTCAGCATAAGAACATTTAAAAAAATTAATTGAGGAATAAAATGAACTTGGACACCCTAAATTCAATTATTCATATTCGAACAAGACTCGAAATAATTACAAAACCTGCTACACCTATGAAATTCCCCACGATATTCTTAAAAAAATAGGCAAGAAAGATGTAACATTTAAATTGAAAAATTCAGCTCAAAGTTCAATTGAACAACTATCTACTTCAACGCCCTCAATTCATGGAGAAGGAATTCGAGCATCAGACACAGATGACAGTGAAGATGACTGGATATACCTACCTAGTTTTAAAATAATGACCACAACTATTTTCTTTTAAGAAATGATATGATTGCCTAATTATGTGATTTTATTATTTAATTGATGGTCCTTCAAATTTAGCACTCTTTTTGGATATTTAAGAAATCTAGCACTTTTTGAAGTTACATTTAGCACCTAACCGTAGTATCGAGTTGGCAACCCTGCATCCATCAATCAAATTGACATTATTGTAATTTGAAATTATTGCGATTTTTCTACCAAGCAATTAATTAATGCAGTCCTGAGTCCATACAATTTTAAAATTAAAACGTAGTTTGTTCTTTGTTGTCTGCTGAACAGGTAAGTTTCTTTTTCTACATGATTGTAGTTGTCAGAGATATAAATCGGTTCAGATATTTTTGCTAATAGATTCAACTAACCGGGGAAAACAGGCGCGATATTAATGTTGGTGTCTTTTTTTTTATTAGAATACATTACAAAAAACGACCAATGCATACCTACTTACTGTTTTAGTGTCAATATCATTACAGATAAAATGGCTGGATATTTTGAAGAAATGGGTTGGGCAGAATTGCAAGAAGGACAACAAGCAAACCATTTGTTAGACATGGCTAGATTCCTCATAGACTATGGGTTTTTTAATGAAGATAGAATTGGAGAGTGGCCAAGGTATGTTAATCATTCAGGTGCAAACTCCTGTTGAACCTGCCAGATCAGATGGAGATTATACCGCAACTGCTGATATAAATTTATGATGTTACTGTAAATGTTCAATATTAGTGAATGCTAGGTCAGAAGGTCATTGTTACAATGCACCTGTGTATGTTGACCATTACCAACTATGAAGGTTAGTCACAAATTACTTAATAAATTTACTTGAATTGGACATACACCATCTTTCTAAGAGTACTTCCCGTTGGTTAATACTCCGTGGTTAACACTATTAACTACTGGGAATGATGCATTCTAAAAGAAATAAAAAAAAACTGTTCTTGAAAGTGCTTTTACTAAGACTTGAGGCACCAAATTAATAATGATTTCTTGAAATAGATAAACATATAGTTATGACATAGATATGACACAATAAATGTAGAAAGGTTTTTAATTAAAATGTTAAAAAAAGAATCTAGTTTTACATCAATTGAGTTTTTACTTTTTTATATTAAGTACCTATATTCATTTTACTTTCCTATTTTATATTGAAAATGATTTAATTTATTTATGTGGGAAAAATATTACATTTAGACAACAAACATTTACATTACAGCTATTTATCCAAATTATTGCACTGTGCAATAGTTATTAAATATTATTTACACTATGGAATAATACACACAATTAACAAACAAATAAGTAATATTATTGTTTGTTGTTTTTCTAGCCTACCCCCAGCTGCATCAAAAGAAGCAGTTTCAAAGTTGCCAGAAATTACTATAGAAAGTGCTGATAAAAGCTGCCCCATTTGTTTGAAAGCCTTTAGTATTGGAGAAAAGGCTAAGGAAATGCCATGCCATCATCAGTTTCATGCAAAGTGCATATTAACATGGCTTGAAAAGGTAATTATTTATAACCAACTAATAAAAAGGAAATTCTGGTCGATACATATGTCAGATTTTTTATTTGTATGTGACCATGCATAACTTTTTAAAGCAAGGTCTGATTTGATGTATTTTTCTTTATTAGATAGGTAGAGAATACCCGAAGTTGATTCTATTTAAAATGATAAAATAAAAGCTACAAAGCTAAGGATAAAAAGTTAATGGTTGATGGGGTTTTTCACCTACTGAATTTTCACTTGTGAACCGATTCTGGTGAAACTTGGCACACATAATGACGTAGTTCTGATGACACTAAAACATAATTGAAACCTGAAGTTGATCTGATGATGGAGAGGAAAGACAGTCGAGAGAGTGCCTCAATGGTTTACAGCAGCTTCATAGTGTTTGAGCTTATTTCATTTACCTTGATGAGAACTTTAGACCTAGCTGGGATATGACTGTCATTGGTCTGATGATGGAGACAGAAGGCTGTCGAGGGAAGCTCTTATCTGAAAAGGAAACTGAAAAGTGAAAAATAAAAAGAACTTATTTACAAAAAATTAAATGTGTCTAAAAAAGAAACTGGAAAGCGAAAAATAAACCTTTCAGTCTAACTAAGCTCCTAAATTAATTTACTTTACTAATTTTCTATGTATGACTACTAGTACTATGTCGACTTACGAGTTTGTAGCTCATG
The DNA here is from genome assembly GCA_937001585.2 of Brachylomia viminalis. Taxonomy (NCBI): domain Eukaryota; kingdom Metazoa; phylum Arthropoda; class Insecta; order Lepidoptera; family Noctuidae; genus Brachylomia; species Brachylomia viminalis. Next base: position 14,759,101 of record OW443308.2, on the reverse strand, counting down.
GGTTTGTTCGAACCCAAGTAGGCACTTTACTTTGTGTTAATCATTTCATCACCACTGCTCTCAAAATGGTGACTGAAAACATCGTAAGGAAACCGGCTTGTCCAGGAACCAAAAAAATTGAAGACATGTATCATGCACTAACCCGCATTAGGTCAGAGTGGTTGATTATGGCCCGCTCCCTCTCACAGAAAGAGGAGACCTGTGTCCCAGCAGTGGGGACATTATTGACTGATTAAATAATGTAGGTACTAATGTAACTTTCGTCGGTTTAATTTATAGCAAAAAAGTTTTTGTTGCTTACGCGTCCTAGGGACACTACTTTTTAACTTTTTATTTATTCCCCCAATCCTCACCAAAAGCCATATCCAATGTGCGCTTTTATAATTTCTCACGTGAAAGGTAGTGGAAGTCCATATCAATAAAATGTATGTAAAATACGTCTTACGTTATAACATTATCCTGAACGTATTTCATACATTTTATGGACGTGGACATCCACGAATAAACAGTCACGTATAGAAATTATAAAAGCGCCCATTGTGCGCTTTTCTAATTTTTCAATATTTTAATGGACGTCCACTGCATCACGATAACACAGCAAATTAAAATATATGGAAATATATGAAGACGCTTTTAAATTTCCGTCCACGATAACGTTTTATGGTGCACGTATTTCCATACATTTTGTGGACGATAATATCGTCACGTTAGAAATTATAAACGCGCACAATGCTAGTGTGCTCTGGTGGAGAACATGACCCACTTACTGAAATGCTTGATGTGTCCATACCCCATTTTGAAGATCTAATTAACGATGATGCTGCTGGCAACCTACTAGGCCCAATCAAAAGAAAGTGGCATCGACTAGAAAAGAAGAATACGAAAAGCCGATTGTGTGTGGTTGAGTAACAACACATCTTCACAAACTATCATGAAAATTAAGTTATTCTTTCAAGTGTTTATTAATTGTACTTTCTCTTCTTTATAGACAAATTCATGCCCATTCTGTAGACATGAACTACCCACTGACCATGAAGCATATGAAGCATATAAAAAGGATAAGAAACGCAAAGAAGATAGAAAAGAAGAGATAGAAGCACTTCATAATTCAATGTTTAGTTAGTTAATTTTATTGTCCATTTGAGACATTGTACAATATTGTATATTCTGTGGTGGTATCTTAATTTTTACTTTCCAAATAACTACGAGGTTTTTTCATGATGCAGGCTGTTTATTTTAGACATACTTATACCTGTAAGTACCTATACTAAACGGCCATAATTAAGGCAAGATAGGGGGCCTTTTGTGCCCGCTGTGACATTTGTGTAGGTAATAGGTATAAAAACATACATTCTGATTGAAATTTTTTTTTTATGAATTTTATACCAAAATAATAAGACTTGTTAAAGTTTTTGCTTCTATTCTTTATGTATTGTATGTATGTGGCAAGGATGTGAGTATTTTTTAAAGTTGATTATTTTTTTATTATACCTACAACCACGGAACAGAAAAAACAGTGGAAGTGCAATGCAACAACATTACTGTAGGAACCGTTGTCGCCAAACTCACACAAATATAGCGATAAACATATAATGCACTACAAAAAAAACAACCGTTTGATTTGTCGTTTTAATTTTAGTCAAAACTATCATAAGTCACAGATCGTACATCTGGAAATAAACCTTCACATTCTATAGATAAGATTCCTTTTGCTTTAGTGCAGAAAGTATTTACGACGTTTTGTAATCTAAAGTTAAACTAGTTTCGATTGACGAGTAAATTCCGCTATTTGACCATAGATGGCGGTATTCTTAGTGGTAGCAATTATAAATTTAATTGCGTAAGCCATAAGGTTGACATTCGCGTCATAGGTCGATATCTATCGCTACTCGACCAAGGCCACACCAGTGCAGAACACATTGAATTTCATATCGATATCGATAAATGCCCGATTTCTTGTTTAATTCGAATAAATAAGACTTGCTGGGATTAAATGCGCAATACCGAATAAATTGTGAAAATCATCATATGTACTTGGGGTAAAATTAAAAATACGTTATTTTGACTTTTTATTTATTGCCCTTGAAATAAAACGTATTTGTTAAGAAACTGGCGTTTCGAAAGTCTTATTTTTAATTTTAACAAATGGTGTATGCGAACATTTATATATTTTTCAACTATTGCCTTCATCAAATCAGTCACGTGATTGGACGCAGGATATTCACCTATTTGATGGGAGGCAATAGGCCTATAGTTAAATAAAGGAGTTCCTATAAACTTTCGCATGATTTGTGTTATCGCCACTTCCTTTCGAAAAACCCCAATGTCAACGTTTTTTAAAAATGTTTCCGCCGTTTGACATATTTTTACAACATCTGGCGAAGGATACAACAAGCCACCTTGATCTCTTGCAATTATGAACTTGTGAAAGGGTTGAAAATGATGTGTCACTAATGCGTTAACACAGACATCACAGTTTATCTTTTTCATCAATACTCGGGCAATGTATACAGCAATATGGCCTATTGCTTGATTACTAAAATCAGAAAAGTGCCCTCCTAATTCTTCTATTTCTGAATCATCCTCACTTTGTTCATATTGTGACATATCTTGAGCTATATTTGTACTTCTGTTTATCCTTTCAACAGCTGATGAACAGTTTAGGATGGATATCTGTTCTAACGCAACACAGTTGCCTTTGTTAGTGTCTTTTAATTGAACATGAATTAATATTTTCTTGTATGCGGATATGAATTGTCTGGCAGTGGGATTATTGTTTGCCCCACCCTGTGCCCTAATATTGCAGAAAAAAAGCTCTAAATGATCTTGACTCAATTTATAAAATGGCAAATATATCAGAATTTTGGTTTTGATTAAGCTTGAATATAAATGTTCTAAGGCTTTGATACACCCCAAAAAACCTAAGAACCCCGTTTTCCTCCTACTATTTATTAAATAAGTGCCGTTCTCCATTTTTAAATTGATAATATAGTCCGATGCTTCACCTAAGAACTCAAAAAGTTTGTTCGCGTTCTTCTCATTTAAAGCTTTTTTAAAGCCGTATAAATGTAAATTCCTTGAATTAAATGTATCAAAAAGATTGTTGCAAGTAATCAAAAACTTTTCCGTGGGCTCGCTATCATGAAATGAATCTATTCCTGATTGTCTGCAAAATTTAACAGCTTCCGCTACACTTATGCTGAAAAGTTGGGTGGCTAACTTAACTTTCATTCTTTCATTTTGAAAGTTAATATGGCGGTCTCGTAATTTATTTGACAAATGAAAGGTTTCGTCGTTTTGTAGTTTGTTCAATTCAACTAGATGTTGCCATTGAATTTTTTTTCCATCCTTGTCTAGTAGAATTTTGTACATTTCTAATGTGTTTCTTAGTAATTTTATCATATGACAGGGATCTAGGACTGCAACTATGAGGTCTTTGGTAACAGGATGTTCAAATTTAACACGTTGTTCTTCAAAAGAGCAACCAAGATGTTTTGCCATGGAAATATTCGCCGCACAACGGTCAAAAGTGAGAGCGACTATTCTAACGCCAGCCTTGTGAATTAATTCTAAGCAAAGTTTTACGAGGTCAGCGCGCTGTTCTCCACTTACACCATCTACCAGAAAAAAGCCAACAGGAACTTTAAAGTTACTGTTTAACGCAGTAACTAAAAATACCAAGGCTTCTTTTGCCTCCGCCAAGTGATCACCTTCTACTTCCGTGCCCATATTAACGCATCCATGAAATTTGTGCCCATCCCATTCCACACGGCGACGAATACTCATTTCATCTAGAACTAAGGTGGCTAATATTGGTTGATTAAACACCTCAGTTTTTTGTTTCAAAGCAGCTAATGACTCCTTTGTAAATCCAGGCTCTCCTCCGACTTTCGAGTACCAATTCTTTAATGTACGGGTATGTGGTAGGCTTGTATGGAAAGTCTTGCGTACGTAATCATACGCCTTAGGCGAGTAATAATGTAATGTCAGGGCAAAGCTGCGTAGTGCTGGCGAATACTTTCTCCTTGATATGACTCCTGATTCCGTGTTTCCAACTTCTCTAGCCACCAATTCTTGAACCTATAAAAACACATTTTATACATATATTCACATTTGATTCTACCAATATTTATCACGAGTAAAATTATGTAAAATAATGAAAACAAACCTCTAAATTAGTATTTTTGAGGCAATCCAAGTTTTCTTTAGCCATGGCAAATTTTTCTTCCAATCTCAATAATACTTCATCAATATTATTTATTTTCTTTTTAAGCCTTCGATTTCTTGATTGCAATCGTTTTATTTTTAGACCTTGTTTTATTATTTTGCCTTTGCAAAATCTTAGTTGGCCTTTTAGTTTCTTTTTCCTCGGCGTTGAACAATTCGAACCACTCGTAACATCTATATTTTTAACTGTTTCTCCTTCGAATTGAACTGAACTGTCTGCGAAATGAAACTGCACAGGAATCACGTCATCTCCTTTCTGTATAAAATTTTGTTCAACTATGTGTGTATCCACGAAACCTTTATGAAGTCGACTTTTCTTTTTTGGCTGTGACTTAAACTCAGAGCTCTCCGAATCACTTTGTCTTTTTGAAGAACCTGCAGTGGCTACATTAACATTTTGCGGCTGAAACCAAAATAATTGAAAACAATACAAATAAAACAATGAACAGAAGAAAAATTAACTAACGGGCCGGCGGAGTATGCGTAGTTCATACAAACGTAATACCAAAATAATTTGTAAATCAAACATATTCAAAATATATATTTGGAAGCCTAGATATTCTGTAATTCAATCGGAATAAATACACACTACCTTAAGAATATGTTTGATTTACAAATTATTTTGGTATTACGTTTGTATGAACAACGCATGCTTCGCAGGCCCCTTAATGTGTTTATGAATTAGATTTGATATTAAGTCAGTAAATGCTGTTTTTTTCTGGTTATCGAATCCTCATACAAGTAACATAACAGGTAGGTGCGTTGTTTAGTATCGTACCATAACAAGTATTTTCAATCCTTATTTTTAAGTGATAAAAATAAAACATGGTACCTTACTTGATTAAAAAACTTAACGATTTTCATAGATGGTATGGCTGTAGGTTTCGTGTATATCCTTTATTTGATATGAAAAAATCGACTTCTAAAAAATGTTCAGAGCATATTGTGCTTAATTTGGATGGCATCCAATTAACTCTACCCGTTGCATCTATCCATTTCTCTTTGACGCTACCGTCTTTGGGAAACCTAAAAATATTTTAAATTAATGTAGGTACCTTACCAACCTTATATTTGTATTGTAATGTTATATAGCAAATTGCTATTTTTCTTTAATCGATATTTATCGATAAAACCAACATCCGACCCGACCACATCACTAATTGAGTAGCGAAGAACTTTCGAGAATAAATTGTGAATACAATCAATCCAAAATAAACTTTATTGTAATCGTATAAGGTTGATTTTAACTAGACGTTCTATAAAATTATTAGTAAATTGAAATGAATTAAGATTTTATTAGAAAACAAATAAAATGGTACTTACCGATGGTACGAAACACCTCCATTTTTAAGATTTTTTCTCCTACTATCATTTTTGCACTCCAAAATGGAACAATACGGCATAGCTACGGAAAAATAAATTTGTCGCGAGACTAGCAACTCGACGCGATGTTAGAACACAACTGGGACCAAGTAAGCGTAACAGTGCTTATTTGTGGCACGCGTGCCACGCCTACTTTGCACTTCCACTGTGTTTTTTCTGTTCCGTGCCTACAACAAACAATAACAATTGTGTTTTCTTTGTTTTGACCTATTTAATTATTTATATGTAAGGTTTTGAGACCTTATCTATCAAGATAGGTAACATTAGCCACACCAGAGCACATTCTCGTAACCTATCGTTGTAAGAAACTGTCACCGTAGCCGAAATAATTATTTGATACAAGGATAATGCTGCTGTATTGCCCGGGTTAGACGAGGCTAGTTTTTCAAGCTAGCAATATCCTGGCTTACTGGCCTCGCTTGGCACAAGCTAGAGCTGTTTACACAATGCTAAAGCCCGGGTGACACGAGGCTAGTAAATCAAGCTAGTGAGCCAAGCTAGTGCTGCCAAGCTAGTAAGCTAGTGACACTAGCTTCGTGTAGACGGAACTAGCTTCGTTTACAAGCTAGTAAGCTAGTGTGGAAGCTAGCAAGCTAGTGCCTCAAGCCAGGATAGTTTTAATAGCTTGGGGTTCTATTTTTCAAGCTAGTAGGCGCCCCCCACCACCCGTTTTACTATCCTGGCTTCGTTACTAGCTTCGTGTCAACCGCGAAGCTAGCGAACCTAAGCTAGTGTGCAGTCGGAGAGCGTGGTGAGAGTGCGTGCAATTTGTTAAAATGCCGAAATTAGCGGACAAAATTAATTTAAAATTCGTTCAATTGTACAGAGAAGAGGAATGTTTGTGGAATGCAAGTATTCCATCTTACAAGGACAAGCAAATGCGAGACTCGTCACTAGAAAAAATACGCGACATACTAAATAAAGATGGAATAGAAATGTCGATAAAAGAGATTAAAAATAAAATTAAAAATCTAAGAGCTACATATTGTCAAGAATTAACAAAGATAGAAAACTCTGAGAGGTCTGGAGCAGGAACTGCAGAAGTCTATAAGCCAAAAATTATTTGGTTTGAGGAAATGCATAATTTCATAAAAAAGGTGCCAATGAAGAGAAAAACTTCGGTAAGTTATTTTAATATTATTTACTCTTTACAATTATTTACCTTAAAAGTACATAATGAAATATTAATAATCGTCGGCATTTTTAATTTTTCTTGTAGTTTTGTCTGAATTAACGAATCATTCTTGCTTGCCATGGTACTGCTCCATCATTGTTGAAATATCTCTTTTTCTCCCTTTTTTCGATAGCTGACAGAGAAGAGTGGTTACTTCCCTGTCGACTGATACTGGGTAAACATAAATTTTCCATTCTCCATGAACCGGGAATAATGTTTCCCGCTTCAATGTCTTCTTGGTCGACATCACTACTAATGCAATAAGTGCTTTTTTGCTCTTTTCGTAACCAATTATGCAGAGCACATGATGCTAGTACAATTTTGTCTACTGTTTTTACGTCAACTGCGATTGGTCTTTGATAAACACGAAATCGGCTTGCCAATATGCCAAAGGCATTTTCTACAGTTCTTCTGGCTCTACTTAGCCGGTAGTTGTATACTTTTTCTTCATGTGTTAAATTGTCACCTGGGTACGGTTTCATACGATTTTAATGGGAATGCAGCATCCGCCAAAATTACTCCGCCTTGTGGTATAAGGTTATTTTCTAGTTGATTATATATGGAGCAATTCCTAAAAACACTTCCATCAGATGCCATTCCACAGGCGCCGACGTCAATATAAATGAAATTATAATCGTAATCAACAATAGCCATAAGAACAATACTGAATGTTTTTTTGTAATTAAAAAACAAACTTCCACTGTTGCCAGGAGCTATGATTTGAACATGCTTCCCGTCGACGGCGCCACACATTGGTACAAGGGCGGAAAAAAGTCCTTTGTTTCAACCTTGTTTAAAATGTCTACAATTTGGTACACACATACTAGAATGTTAGTAGAAACAAGTCCTAAAATTAATACGGATAAATAATTATACAGTATTTAATTATATGATGCCAAAGTAGGGTGATCGAGAATTTACAAATTTCGTGCAAAAAATATTGTTATTTCAAGTATGAATAGAACCAAAATACTATAATTATCAACTTTCATTTTTAGTTTAGTCATAAGTTTATTGTGTGTACTAATAAAATAGTAAACATAATGTTATAATATAATGAATAATTACTTACTATTACATTTTTAGTGAAGAAGGTCATTTGGAACCTTTTGTTTTCAATCATGAGATCATAACTAATCTCCGTTATCGACCGATACGTAATAATATACTTTCGGAGATTAATTAGACCCTATAGATTAAGAATACATTAGTTTTGGCTGCGATAACCTGCGATCTTGGAAATACCAGGTCCTTAACTAATGACGCTCTGTAATTAAGAAAAAGTGCATTATATTAATAAGTGTTTCTAATGAGGGTAATTAACATTTTATCATATCGTGTAAGTATAAATAGCATTGAATGGTAGTTTTAACTTCACTTACAATTATTTTCTCTTACGATAACAGTGTTATTATAGTGATGGATAGCTTTACTATTGTCTATGCCGATTTAGTGGAAATCATAATATCAAGTAATCGTGAGATACATAAATGCCTCGAAAATTTAAAACTTATGTATCCACAGCTTACAGAAAGTGTTTGGAATCAAGTTTATGAAAAGTTAAGCCGTAATTTTCTACCCGTATTTACAAAAAAGTGGCAAACTGCAGCGAGAAATAAAAATGCTTTTATGGCAAAAAATGAACAGTGGCTGAAAAATATTTTTACCGTTGAGACATCTTCGGTGCAGACTGATGTGGTGAATTGTGACAGTAATGTTCCAGGGCCATCAAAACGCTCTCATAGAGGACGACCAGAAAAATCATTTGATGAATGTTGCGATCGAACAAAGCGATATAAAGTTAAAAGATTGTGTGAAAGCGTTCCTGAAGAAATGATTAAGAAAGCTGCCTCTAAGGTACTCGTACAAGAAGGATCATCGGATACTATCAAGTTTACTCCAGAAAAAGCGTTGGCATTATTACTTGATGCATCACTTTCGAAACATCAATATCAAGTACTGAGAAATGCAGCAAAAAGTATTGGTTGTGATATTTTTCCCGATTATCATAAAGTACTTGAAGTAAAAAGGCAATGCTACCCCACGGATATTGATGTAACGGAAAGCTACGCTTGTGTAAGTTTGCAGTCATTACTGGATCACACAACCAGAAGATTATTTGAAGTAATGTCTGAAGACGACCTTACACAGATTAGTGTAAATTCAACGTTTTTACACAAGTGGGGATGTGACGGATCATCAGGTCATGCTGAGTACAAACAGTCATTTATCGACGAAAATGTGTCAGATTCATATATGTTTTTGACATCATTAGTTCCACTGCGTCTGTATGAAAAGGAAAATAAATCTGTTGTGTATTGGACAAATGCAACTCCTTCTTCTACAAGGTGTTGTCGCCCGGTACAATTCCAATTTCAAAAAGAAACTACAGAATCTACGAAAAATGAAATTGCTAGAATGGAGTCTGAAATAGCAAACTTAAATGAAACTGTTATTAGTTTATAGGAAAAGACTTACAAAGTCTACCATAAACTTGTGTTCACAATGATAGATGGCAAAATAGCGCAGACAGTTACGGACACATCATCATGTGCAGTGTGTTTTATATGCAAGTCAAAGCCATCAGAAATGAATAACCGTGACCAAGTGCGAAATAAAACTGTGGATACGGAGGCTCTCAAGGTCGGTTTATCCCCGCTTCACGCACGGATTAAATTTATGGAATGCATATTACATATTGCGTACAATATGTCATTTACCAGTTGGAGAACGAACGCAACTACCAAACAACAAAAAGATGAAGAGAAGAAAAGAATCCAAAGTGAGCTGTTTCAACGTTTAGGTCTAAAAGTGGATTTTGTAAAGCAAGGAATGGGAACATCTAACGATGGAAATACGTCTAGAAGATTTTTCAATAATGCAGACATTGTAGCTGAAGTCACAAGAGTCGATAAAGAACTTATTCATCGGTTTGGTATAATATTGCAAACAATTAATTCTAGTGCATTAGTTGATTCGGATAAGTTTGGTAGTTATTGTTACGAGACTGCTGAACTATACGTAAGCCTGTACAGCTGGTATAATATGCCAAATACTGTGCATAAAATCTTGCTGCATGGCAAAGAAATAATAAGTGTTGCTGCCTTACCTATTGGGATGTTATCTGAGGAAGCTCAAGAAGCGCGAAATAAAGATTACCGCAATTATAGGTTAGGTCATTCAAGAAAATGTTCTCGTCTATCATGTAATGAAGATGTTATGAATATGCTCTTAGCTACCTCAGATCCCCTTATCAACAGTTTACGTGCAGTACCGAATAAAAAATACTATCCTCTTCACGATGATGCCAAAGCTTTATTAGTGGATAGCACCCATCTCTCAATCAATGTCTTCTCTATTTAATATTTAGTTTATTAATTTTTATTTATTTAAAAATGCTGATTTAATTATATGAAATTCATGTGAAAAAATTTGATGAATATGTTCATGTTAATAAAAAAAAAATACGTGTTATATCTTTCTCTTTGTAAACTGGTACATCCATTATATCATTTTAATAAAGTATTATGAAGAAACGCAACGTCTTTTCATTTAAAAATAATATTTTCCGCATGCCCGTACTACCTGCACCACTGTGCGCCATAACACGCTGGAAAGTTCCATTTCACTCTGAAACCATTTTCTATAGCTGCCCATTCTTCAGTTGTAGTTGGAATCTGTAACAATATTTTTAACAAATTTTTTATTTTCAGAACAATCAAGATTCTCCAAACAATAATAAAGATGACAACAGTGCAAGCAACAGTCAGTCATTAGAACCACCCGTAGCAGAAAATCTGTCAGAAAAGACAGTTGAAATGTCTCAACCTGCAAGCGAAATGTCGTCTATTCAAGATAAAACTTCTAAATTTATTTCCCCCGGAAGTAACATTCCGCAATTTAAGAAACGGAAGGTTTCGCAAGTGAGTTCATTGATAAATGAAATTAAGGTGATTAAGGAGGATTTAAACAGTTCACGAGAATTTCAGGAACCAGAGCTGGATGAACATGAGATATTTGCAAAATATGTAGCAAGTCAGTTGAAAAAGCTTTCACCCGGACAGGCCATTTTAGCTAGGGATCAGATCAACGCAACACTATCCCGCTGTCGGATGTATGATTTAAACTTCGGAAATACTACATTTTCGTACCAGCAGTCACCTATCAATTCTTCAGACTCCAATATGTCAACCACATTTTCTTACAATAGTTCTGCAGCAAGTCCACTCTACACTAATCCACCATCACAACTACAACAGACTGAGCAACGTGATGAACCCATCATCCATCCGCCACCACAGCAAGAGTTGGAGCAAGATGAAGATCCCATCTATCAAGCATTTCAAAATGCTTGATACATTTCTCGCCATTTATGTAGCGTAAACGTACATTTTGTCGTCATTTATGATTTCTCATTTTGTAATTTAGAATTTAATCTCGCCATTTATGTAAGCGTAAAAGTACCTACTTTAATTTGAAATAAATAAAATTCTACATACCTGTATATCTTTCTTTAATGCCTTATAAATTTCACTGCAAACTTCTGGTATAAATCTAGATATAGTAGATCTTGAAACACGATACATGTGACTTAACTTCCTGTAATTGACACCAGATGATAGAAAATCTAGAGTTATTTCCAATTTTATTTTAGCCGGTATGGCTTCTCTCATATTAGTATTTAATTTTTGTATTTGTGGTCCCACTAGATTCAGTAAATTGTCAAAAATATTAGGTGTCATTCGCAAAATACTCTTGAATTCGCCGGAATCCTCAGATCGCAGTTCTTTTAAAAGTAATGCAGATGCTCCATGACTATGTCTTCTTAAGATCCAGGGTCTTGTCCAAGTACGCTTTTCTTCTAGCAGAGCTAATATTTCATCTAGCGCATGTTGACACAACTTCCGAATTAACTTTCTTAGTAGAATTGCTTTTCTCTTACGCACACTGTTCATTTTTACGTATACGTGTTATCAGGTTAAGCACAACTCACTACTGACTTGACTAGCTTGAAATTTCCTAGCTTCGTGTAGACAGCACTAGCTTGGTTACAATCCAGGCTAGTAGGTAAGCTAGAAACCAAGCTAGTGACCCCTTACTAGCTTACTATCCTAGCTTCAAAATACTAGCCTCGTGTCACCCGGGCTTAAGTCAAATTTTTCAAGCTAGCAATATCCTGGCTTACTGTCCTCGCTTGGCACAAGCTAGACCTGTTTACACAATGCTAAGGCAAATTTTTCAAACTAGCAATATCCTGGCTTACTGTCCTCGCTTGGCACAAGCTAGACCTGTTTACACAATGCTAAGTCAAATTTTTCAAGCTAGCAATATCCTGGCTTACTGTCCTCGCTTGGCACAAGCTAGACCTGTTTACACAATGCTAAGTCAAATTTTTCAAGCTAGCAATATCCTGGCTTACTGTCCTCGCTTGGCACAAGCTAGACCTGTTTACACAATGCTAAGTCAAATTTTTCAAGCTAGCAATATCCTGGCTTACTGTCCTCGCTTGGCACAAGCTAGACCTGTTTACACAATTCTAAGGCAAATTTTTCAAGCTAGCAATATCCTGGCTTACTGTCCTCGCTTGGCACAAGCTAGAGCTGTTTACACAATGCTAAGGCAAATTTTTCAAGCTAGCAATATCATGGCTTACTGTCCTCGCTTGGCACAAGCTAGACCTGTTTACACAATGCTAAGAAATTTTAAGTGACAAGCTTTGCAGTGACGTGAACTTGGCCGTGGAGTCAAATAATCCGATTAGTTTTCTGTCTACGGTTAGATAGGTACTAACTTATCCGGCGGACGGGAGGCTACTACACCAGCCAGGATAATAAAATCGGCGGTGGCGGGCGCTAAGTACCTCCTAGCTCAAAATAAGAACTCCATTCTATTATTATACGAGGCCAGGGTAAAGTGACCATCCTGCTAGGTTACTGAGAAATGAATTGCCATCAACTAGTTCAAAAATAGAACATCTCATGTAACCCAGGCATGAATAAATATAAAGTACCTAAGTACCTACTCTGATGGCCTCTTCACATATAGAGAAGGCATGAGCATAGATTACCATGCTTGCTCAAGGCGGATTGGCAACGTCAATTGGCGGAGGGGTCATACAAATATGACCACCTGTAACAAGGACAGCTCTAAAAAATCATGAAATTCGTGTGACGTAATTAGTGGATGGCCCCTAACACTCTCACCGCCATGTGGCCCGCTGGCCTCCCACATAAACTTCAGTGCAGCAAGCCACTATGGTAGGTATTTAAATTTTTTTCCAGCAGGCCGTGTGGTCCGCTGTGATCCCACAAATTTATTTATTTTTATAGAGCTTGGCTTGCTAGATAATAATAACTTAACAACGTATCTTGTCGGCCGTCCACATGGCGTGCTGCAAAAGTTACACAAAACCTAGCGTGGCGTGGTGTAAAAGTTGTGTAAAAGTCATTGCATGGCCCGCGCGCCGCCCACACGGCCTTTCGTTTTAGAAAAACCTTATTTTTGTGTTTGGCGGTGAGTGCTAATTGCAAGTATAGATTTCGATATTGTTCACTTTGTCCAGTATAGTAAGTAGGTACCTACTTACCTATACAATTTAAATGGCTTTGGTATTATGTATTGCATTCAATTTAAGCATAGTACAAACTATGGACCTACTTGAATGAGATTTATATTTCTTAAAATTAGAATATCTTGAAGTTGTCATCTAGACATCTATCAAAATAATTTTTATTTCCTTTTTAGAAAACATAAATTCACAAAAAACTTATAATATTTAATAAAATGGGTAAAAAAAAACGGTAATTGGAATACTGACCTAGTATGCTTGCAATCCATGTGTGTTCTGTTTCTGTGAGTGTTAATCAAATTGTAATATCAATTATTTTCTTCCAGAGTTTGCAAATGCCCAAAAGAATTGCAAAGAATTTGCAAACATACAAAAGGAAAAAGAACAGATCCTAAAGATGTGGCTGAAATTGTTCAGGCTCTTAAGTTTCAGGACTACATTGCCAGTGAGTAATAAATAAGCAATTAGTTAAGTAACAACAAAGAGAAAGACGCCATAATATCTAGTTTTTGGAGTGCAATACCGCTGTAGCAATTTAGAAACTCGAGAATACAACAGACTATGCGGCTATACATACAGTCAAACGGGGTGAATAGGCATGCAGGGGTGAATAGAAACGAAACTTTAAAGGGGATTTTAACCTTGAAATAATTTAGTTTGACCCCAACAAGAGCACTTAATCGTTAATTATATTACAATAAACACATTAAGAGTCCTTTTTGGAATAAACTATATTATTTCAAGGTTAAAATCCCTTCTAAAGTTTCGTCTCTATTCACCCCTGCGTCCCTATTCACCCCGTTTGACGGTACGGTACAGGGCTAATTACTTAGGTAACTACGGTAGCAACGGTAGAATATACTTTTTGTTTTTTTGAGGGTTCCGTCCGTAGTAAAACAAAGAACCCGTAAAGTATCACCAAGTCTGTCTGCCTGCCTGTCTGTCTATCCGCGGTTGTACTGGGAGACTGTAGGTGTACCTACTAAAAAACTGTAATTTGGCATGGATAAACATAGTATAATCACGCCTTCAAGATTGTTTATAACTCGTCTATTCCATTGTGTGGGGTGTCGTTCGATAGGTCTTTAAAGATATTAGGATGACTTTGAACAGTTTTCGATTCAGGGATCCGTTTGCGAAATATTAAGCTTTAAAGTGGTAATTTTTGTTAAAGCCAAGTATCCCCCTCCCCCTACCAGCTAAACCGTTGTTTTTGGAGATGTGAAAAGTACTCGAGATGATATACCTATTTGGGTCGAGTAGGTATTGAAGTTTTGTATGGGACAGCTGATTATTATTATTTTCGCGATTACGATGTTGGTCTTATGGAGAAGTTTTTACAGTTTGATGGTCTGTACCACCTACCTTTACCTATCTACCTACCCTTAAATATGACTACACATTTCTGATACACGCTGTACAACGAAGTTTAAAGGAAAATTATCACAGCCATTCACAGCTAAGGTACCTACCTTAGCTGTGAATGGCTGTGATAATTTTCCTTTTTTTTTTCTGAGGCTCTACAACACAGACTACAATCTTATAGTATAGGATACTCTACAAGTATACAACTACCTAATATAGTTCAGTCAACGAATGACTCAAAGGTGGGTGTAGAGTGCGTGAGCAGGGACCTAAATGATTCCTTCAGACACTTGTTCAGTGTGCTTGGAGTGAACATACTAAAAGTCCTGACGTGTAGGAGGTGAGCCGGAGTGGGGGGGCACAAAGTTCCCACTTTTGGGTTTTTCGCTTTTATCTCAAAAACGGTGCGTAGCCGTAGTGAGCCGCAGAAAAGTGCTCATACCAAATGAAAACTCATAAAATCCAATACAACAACGCGCATCCAATACAACAACGCTTTCCGGGTGTTGTTGGGGCTGCCGCGTTTTTGCAGCGCGTCTGGTATGTTTGCCGACGCAAATGTTGACAGCTTTTCAACCGTCATGCGCAAGAGATGCGCATCGTTATTATATCGGTTTCGCGCCAGCCCCAACACTATCCTGAGGACGTTGGCAGACCGCTGGGACTCTCCAATTCTAGGACGCTGGATACGACTCCATGCGGTGAAGTAGATTGGGATGGGAAAGTCTCTAGCGGGTGTACTTAGTTTAAGATTTGTATTAATTACTTACCCGTTACTTTAGTTTATTTACTAACACTAGATATAAGGCATTTTATACTGGTACTAACAAACTATGGAACTTGATTCTGAAATAAATGTTTATTATTATTATTATTATAAAATTCTCTAAGTACTAAAAATACCTACTATTTTTGCGGTCGATAAAATAAATAGTTAAGTACTGTTAGTACTGTTATAATAATATTGCATAATTTAATTATTCATCTCAACTACGGATCCCTTCACTGTGGATCCGGGTTGGCACTGGAAATTGGAATAAGATGATAATTTGCTGAAATTCTGCTGTACCTAAACACCTTTTGATAAATGAACTTTGAGTCAGTTATCAAGTGTCGCCGGCGCTCTCTTTGCGCTCTTGCTCTTGCTCTTTGCGCACTTGTGCGTCGTGATCTCTACAAGACAGGACAAGACTTGCTCAGATATCTTGCTAAGATAGGTAGCAGAATGCACTCTCCGTGACTTAAATGGTCAAACGACTGAGCTGTCAGACGCTTCATACTTGTCTAACAAAATATGAGTTCACGAGAAGCTGAAGCCGAATACGCAGAATTACATTCTAAAAAGACTGGCGTCGCGTCCTCCTAATTCGCAAATTATCGTACGAGTTAACGATGCGATTTCGTCGCGCGATTAAAATGATCGTGCGATGGTCCAACAGGTGTCCTAATAAAACGCGCGATGGGCATGACCACAGAACATTATATAGGTATACCCTGACGGGGGCATGACGCGATGCCGCCGCGCCGCGCCGTCACGTCGCCACAACGCGACGCACGGCGCCATTTCAACAATGGCTGTTTACAGAGATGCACAGTTTTTACTGTCGGGCAATATTGAAAAACGAAGGCGTAGACCACATAGGTAATAATTATGTATACTTTATAGATCCAAGACTCACCGCGGTGATTTTTTCAATCATTACTTTAATAATAATAAAATCTTTATTTATACCAAAAACCTTCAACAATGCTTATAAACTAGGTCGCATGATTTCTATGAATAAAGGTCATACAAATAGAGTAAACCCTGACTCCCAAACTAGGAGATCCTGTGACTTAGAAGTCAGTGTTCTGCTGTCACTATGATACCAAGCAAAAACCTTTACTAAAGAGTGTGTTATTTCGATATACAAAAACATGGCAAAAAACAGGTTTGGAAGTATACAATGAAATTATTATAAAAGATTAAACTAGGAGTAAGGAATTTATTTAACGGGGTTGTGATGTGAGTGTGCATGATTGTGTAACTGTATGTGGACGTGGAGGTTGAGGGAGTGCAAGGGGCGTGTATGATTGAGTTTGTATTTGTATTATTCGCATATGTATGTGTTGTAGTGTTAGTATTTTATGTATCTTGCTGAAATTGTTGCGATTGTGATTGACAAAAAAGGTCTATGAAGTTTGTATGCCGGAGGTGGAGTAGTTCTTCTGTTCGACCGTAATCCTGATCCTGAAGCCAACTTTGTACCTTAATCTTGACTTCATGGAGATTTAGCCCAGGTAATTGTAACTTTGAATGTATGAAGAATCATTTACGACTACCTACTTGTCCAAGACAAAATAAACATTTGATTACCAATGGAATACAGCAATAGGTGTCGGTGGTATCACTGAGGACGCGTGCACAGGGGAAGGTGAAATTGACCTGTGTCTGGGTGTATAAATGTATCTAAGTATGTATATCAGTCATCAGGTTACCGTAGTACAGGTTCTACCTAGTTCGGGGCCTGAAGACCTTGTGTGGGTGTTGTCTCATATTATTATTATTATTGACATTGACATAGTAGATGAAGAGTTGGAAAGGGCATAGCTAGAGTTATTTCATCTGTAATTACAGTTTGCCATTTACTTTTTCACCTTAATTTTTGTACCTACTGCGTACAAATATTTAAAATACGGATCTAGGATCACACATGTGCTATACAATACTAAGAGATTGAATTTATACAATGCAAAGATAGTTTTTACAACCTTCATCAGCTCCAACAATATGTTCGAATGCTAATCAATTAGTTTATGCGTCCTTGTGGAGCAGCACCAGCGCTGAGCCAAGCATTTTTGTCAGTGATTTAATCCCCCAACTTATAATATGCTTGGCTTTATAGTATGCGCTATAAACAAGATTTAAATTTCATTTCATTCAGTTAGAGTATGTGGGGAGGTATTTTATTGTAACATTTTAAACAGTACCCCATGAAGGATGAGTTTACTTTAGCCAGCCTGAAATCTGGTTGAACTAATTGGTCCCTATTTCTAGTCCAGTTGTGTTTTTCACCTTCAAAAAGATTTAAATTTTTCCTTACGTACATTATGTTTTCATAGATATATTGACAAGGTGCCGTCATGATGTTAAATGTCTTTAAACAGTTCCCTTAGAGAATCGCGCCTGCGGAGGCGGTACATTGCTCTGGTGGCTCTTTTCTGCAGAACAAAAATAGACTCAATATCGGCAGCCCGTCCTCATAATAAAATACCGTAAGACATGATACTATGAAAATAACTGAAATAGACTAGGCTCGCGGTATCTACATTAGTAAATTGACGGATTTTCCTTAAGCATATGCTGCTGAACTTAGCCGTCCTGCCAGAGATGTTAAATGAGGACCCCATTGCAGCCTCGAGTCGAGCATTATCCCCAGGAAAAGTTTTATCGACAAATTCTAGTTTCTCTTTATTCAATACTATGTCACAATCACTACTTTTAACATTCGGTAAAGCAAATCTTATGCATTTAGTTTTTTTCCCCTTTAATACTAAATTATTAGCAGTGAACCCATTATGTACTCGCAGTAGGGTATTATTTACGTCGTCAAGATTTGATGCACGTCTATTTATCTTAAACATTAAGGAAGTATCGTCAGCAAATAACACCATTTGTGGTTCTTATTTTTTTATTAAATGGAAGTATAATATCATTAATATATACTTACTAAAAAGAGGAAGGGACCTAATATCGAGCCTTGTGGAACACCCATTTATACTTTTGAATCAAGTGAATTGACACCATTTATTTGGACATTTTGTTATCTATCATTTGAATCAGATTTTACTAAACTAAGCGCGAGTTTACCTAGTCCGTAATGCTTAAGTTTTAAGAGCAAGGTTTCGTGATCAACGCACTCAAATGTCTTGGAGAGGTCATAAAAGATCCCAATTGCCATTGGGATCTTTTATGATTGGGATCTTTTATGACCTCTCCAAGACATTTCACATCACATTAAGAGTGACAACCCCTAACGCTCCAATAATGGAGCGTAGGTAATTATTTCAACAAATAGGCCTGGTTTCAATACTGTCCATATTTATACTGTGGTGCTGAAGAGCGGGGAGCGCTATGAGATGCGCGAGTATGTTGCGCAGAGGAAAACCATAACGGCTTCACTTTTTGGTAACGCTTGATTTTACTACCTATCTATTTTTCATACCGTGCGCTACCTATATATGAAACGATTCTTATTAGTAAACTCCAATAAATCCCAAAAACTTAGAAGTACATAATATCAGTCTTCCTTTTAATCACAGGCTAAAAAATACTTTAGAACATCTAAAAGGAATCCCATAATCCGGGTTACAGATCCCGGGCAATATATTGCATTCTGTTTGTTAATTTAGTCTCGCCTGGTACTGCAATAGCAAAGTACACAATAATACTTCCTACTGAATCCTGAAATCCCGGGTTTACTGGTACGTTATTGCCTTGCGACATTGCCCGACTAAATGGCTAGATGTAGTGCGTAAGTGCTTTTTCCTATACGAATATCTCGGAAACTAAATGCCGACCACTGGACCCTTTTTGCTTGGAGAATCCTTGGGCTCTCCTCGCAATTATATCCCATGCTCTTTCACTTGTCAACCTGTTTTTTGTAATCTTCACTCTGTTTATTCCAAACAACAGGACGTGTACACACGGCTACACATTAAGCTATTGCTGGTAAGAATCGGATCCTGCTGCAAGGTGCATGTTATGTGACTGTTTTATTTATAACAAAGGAATATTATTGGTTTTGCAATTTTCCTTCATTCATAAAATATAGATTCGGTTTTCGGGCTGAAGTCTATTTAAAAAAAAATATGTCATAGGTAGGCCAATATGATAAAAAAAATGTGTTTAATAGGAGAATTCTCTGTTTCAGGTTGTAAGAAAAATAAAAATGCAAAGTCACCTAAATTCAAAACTAAACAGTTTAATCCACCGCATTTTTTGGATACATGCGTGCCAATGAAGCCTTCTATGCACACAAGGTTAATATTTATCTATACATATATAGGGCATCACGACATTATTAAGCGGTAGGCAGAAGCGGGTTGACCCACATTTCGCCAGTTGTTTGTTTTTTTTTACATTCATGTACACTACACATCATTGTAACAATGTGACACTGATAGCGCCTTAATATGCCATAGCGGTTATCGTAGTTCAAGTGATAACACTAAAGTGAGGTTCACTGTACCATGTAAGGAATGAGCTTATTGCCACTAGGGGTTAGGATCTCAACCTTATTTTGCCCACCGCCCGCTTTGTTTTTTTTTATAGAGCCCCCCTATTTTTTTTTACTTACTCTGTCGCGAATCTGAAACAGCTGTTGCCACAATAATATTTAAAAGTGTAATATTATATAGCCTTAAGATCCCATCTCAAAATCCCTAATTTTCTTTGGGTCTTCTACTGCCCCCCTGAAAGTCTCAAACGCCAACGAGGGGGCGTTATCGCGCACGTTGAGAACCTATGCATTAGGGGGATGTGCTAAGGTGGTCCGAGTAATTCAAATTTTCTTACGTTTACCTATGCAATATGCAGTTTAGTGTCAAGTTGTATGTTGACCAAAATACTATTCACGAATCATATTTTATTGTTTTATCTCGATGATAGCCTAACAGGTTCCGTATGTAAGTAGGTAAATGATTTTATTATGTAAAACAGTGAAATTTCGATTTATATGGTCTCTAATGAAAAAAAGGGAAGAAAATAAATATTCATTTGCAAGATGAATATTGAATCATGAGGGTCAAAGGAAAAGGAAATATTGTATAAGTAGATTACGAATCAGTCCGATTTAATTTGAGTTTCATAATAAAATAGCGGAAAAATGTGAGGAAACGCAAGTTGAGTGCCCACAAGGGCACGCGTCAAAGGATCTGCCACCAGATCAGACTGTTTTATTTATTTACTAGATGTGCCGCCGACTTCGTTCGCCTGGATGTCGGAAAACAAGAACAGTGTTGCTTAGAGAAGGTATAGGTAGGCCCCTCCATTGAAAAGGAGGAATCTTTCGACCAGGCCAAGTGATTTTGCATGGTGGGAAGCGCTACCTGGGGTTCTCTACCACAGCCCTTTCGAATACAGTCACTGCCTCTTCAGGGTTCATAATGTCAATGCAATGAAGTGTTACTTTAATTATTGAGAATAAATAAAAATCAAGGCTCCTAGTCGGAGTTTATTATCTGTGCACCTCTTACCGTACTCAATAATATTGATGTTTCAGGTTACGATACATCGGCCATTGTCCTATGGAACCAGCAAGCTATTATAAGCGACCAGTAAGGTAGTTACGCTTGATATTTTGTAGTAGATATACCAATATATTAACCTATTTCGAGTGAATTAAAATGGTCAGAATTAAAAAAAGTTAAACGCAGTAGGTAGGTATATACCTACATAACATAGCATGTTTTTTATGTTATTGGTTGGCAAACACGCCGAAAAAACGGCCCACTAGATGGTAAGTGGTCACAGCGGACTAATACAGGGTGGCAGGGTTCAGCGCATTATTCTAAACTCCCCTTTTTTTGGGTTGGAAATCATCAAATAACTTCTCCCGCTCTGGGTGAAGCGGGAGGGCGTGTAAGACTCTTACTGACTAAAACCCACCCGTGTTCCTTCAGTTGCCTGTGCCAGGCACCACGGTAACCCCGCTTCCGTTTCCCGCGACCCTGGCGCGAATTTTGCCTCTCCCTCATGCGTTCCGCCTCGTCATTCGCGCGAGCATTACTGCTTCGCAGAAGGAGGTGACGGCTTCCCATGCCCTTTCGCTTCGTACCATAGCCTGGACCAGAGCCGGACGCGAGACATCGCCACCGCCGATCGCCTCCACGAGGACACGGCGGTGCCCCGCCCAAGCCGGGCAGACCTCCACAGTATGCTCCACCGTGTGATCCGGGCGACCCACACAATGGCTGGAACAGGAACCTCCCGAAGCAACCGTGTCCGGTGAGGACCTGCGTCAGGCAGAAGATGAGGACGCCGTGGCGCCTCTCTAGTCACTCCTCAAAGAGGGGACTTATCGCCGCAATTGTGGCGTGCCCAACACTGGGTTGCGACAGTCGCACTCTCCATGTCGCCATGTGATCCCGCCGGAGCTCTGTCCGCTGTGCCGTGATTTCTCGCGGCGGCAGAGTTACTCCCCGCCGTTGCACCTCCTCGCGCAACTCCCATATGTGCGCGAGGACTTTTGGACTTGACGCCGATGTAGACCCTTCCTACCGTTATTTGGGAATCCGACGGTGGTGCGTTCCGAGGACCATGAAAGCTGATGGCCTCGGACTTGTGCAGCGCCACCTCGAGTCCCAATTGCTGGATCCTCTCGACGATTGTCGCAATCCCGCGTGTCGCTGGTTCGGCCGCCGCCTGGTGCGATCTCCCCTGCGCCAGAACCAATGTGTCGTCAGCGTAGCTAACCACGCTGACGCTGCTAGGGAGGTCAGCGCGCAGCACCTTTTTTTTTGTTTCCGGGGTGGAAAATCCTTATGGATGTCCGTCGCCCTGGGGCGGGCGGCGGGGTCTGTCAGACTCTTACTGACTAAAAACCACCCCGGTGTTCCATCTCACACTTACGCCGGGGGTCGCGGGAACGTACGATCCTTCCGCAACCCCCGACTGGTGCTGGCCCGCCATTGCGGGCCTCTTCGGGTCCGGGGGGGGGAGTGAGGTGTTTGACTTCCCCCGCGACGTCTAAGAGGGGCGCGCGTGAAACACTACGCGCCGCCACCTCGGGTCCTGGTGTGTGGGGGGCGACGGACGTCCCCGAGTCCGTCGCCCCTGGACCCATGTAGGGGGGCTGAAAGAGGGCGTTGTCCGCCCTCCGCCGACTTCCGGTGCGCCTTCTGCGGGCCGGGTGAGTGGACGAGATCTCCCTCTCCCTTTCCGCAGCACCACCGCGCCCCAGGACTCGTCGCTGCCGACCATCGACTCGACTACGGCCGGCAGCGACAAGTCACTGCCTACTTCTGAGATGAGGGCACGGCGCGGCTCCTCTCAAGCGGCACACTCTGCCAGCGTATGCCGCGCCGTGTCCTCCCGGCAGTCGATGCAGTGGTGACACCAGGCGTCCGGCTCCCTGTTTATGCGACACAGGTACTTCCCGAAGCAACCATGCCCCGAGAGCACCTGCGTCACGCGAAACGATAGGGAGCCGTGCCTCCTCCTGAGCCAGCGCTCGAGCACCGGCCGGACCGCCTCGATGGTGACGAGGCCGGCGGTAGGCCGAGAAAGCCTGTCCCGCCATTCCGCCACCAGGACCTCGCGAAGCTGAGACCGACGCAGCTCCATGTGCCGCTGCATCGGTCCCTCGCCCCGCGCCCTCGCTTCCTCGCGCCACCGATCCAATGACGCGAGTACTTTCGCCTCGAGGTCCCAGGGCGGGGATCCGGCCAGTACGCAAGCCGCCTCGTAAGAGATCGTGCGATACCCCCAGATGACTCTGACGGCTATCGCCCTCTGCGGCTTTCGCAAAACTGCGATGCTGCTGATGTCTTCCGCTTGCGGCGGCCCTCCTTGACGACCGTCGTCCAGGTCTCCTTGGTGGACCCGGGTGCGGTCGCCGAGGGTGTGGTTGGCGGGGGTGCAGTTGCCGGTGGCGGGGCCGTCCGGGAAGTGGGCGCGGACGTGCCCTCCGCGGGATTTTTCAACCCCTCCGCGGCCTTTTTGGCCCCCTCCTTTCTTTGCCTGTCCGCAGCGAGCGTGGGCGAAGGGTTTCGGCTGGTAGGAGTCTCGCCTCTATGGCCTCCAACCGGGCACCCACCATACTCCCGCACTGCATCATGCAGATGCGCGCTATCCTTTCGACCTCCGCATCCGCAAGTACAGAGGCCGATGACGGAACTGTTAACGGGGCCGACGCTGGGGCCGTGACAGGCAAGGTGCCGACGGCCGGGGGAGTTATCAAACTGCAGTTTGAGGTCCTCCAGCTCGGATCGGAGACGGCCATTCTCCTCCCATAACTTCGCCGTCTCCTCCGTGCTCGTTCGATTAAGGAGGACCCCAACCGCCTCCCGAATGTTTTCAGCCGCCTCTTTTAGGGCGTGCGTGAACGTGCCCTTCAGGCTGCCCGATTTAGTGGCGACCTTCAGGACGACATCCACGCCGTCCATAACTTGGCGGCTGAGCGCCACCGCTGATACGCTCCCTCCGGCAGCCACCCGAGTGGATCGCCGCTCACGGGCCTGTCGAGCCAACTCGCTGACTTCGTCAGCCGCGACAGCCTTCCTTTGCGCCCGCTTGGCGGCGTTCGCCTCCGCCTTGTTGGACCCCAGCAAGGAGCCCTCGCTCAGGTCCACTATCGCGAGCCCGGGGTCGCTCTCCGCGCTCTCTGCCGGACGCTCAACGGGAGCTGGTGAAGCGGGCCGAGAGAACTGCACGAAGCGACCCGCTCGGTCACGGCTCGGCAGCCGAGCGGGGGCTCCGCCTACCATCGTGCGACCTTGCCCTTCCTTGGCGGCCGACAGGTTCTCCTCACTAGAGCAGAGGCCCATCGACCCCAGGTCCCTGCTTAGCGGGCGCTTCCTCCAAAATTTGGTGAAGCACCCGCTCGAGTCCAGGTCCCTCTCAGGACATGAGCCTCCTCGGCTCGTGTTACCGTCAGCGACGGCAAGCGGCTGTACCACTGCGTCGCACAGGCGTTCCAGGCTAACCCGGACCTCCTTCTCTTGCGAGGCAGGTTGCGACGAGTGCTTTGAGCTTACGCTCGCCACACTCGCCCCACTCATCTTCTCAGATGTGGTGTCAGAGTCTGAGACCGCACCCACACCCATCTGCTCGACCAACACGATCGACAATTTCGTTGCTTGTTTTTTATGTTTCTCCATATGAATCCCACGAGTCGATATAGGTCCTAAATGTCCACCGGGCAGAGCCTAGATACCCGGTAAGCCTACATACTGCAGAGTGCGGCAGGTGCTCTGCAGGGGAAGCGCTAACGACTGGACTCCCTCCAGCCATTCATCCTTTCACCGCGCTTCGAAGCTTAGGATTGGGTGGTTTTTTATCTTAGAGGTAGCCTTCCCCAGAGGAAGGCTACCTCTAAGATAAAAAACCACCAGCCAGGCAATTAAGCCAAGCCCACGGCGGCGGCATTAGACATGCCTCCGTTCGCTGTCCGGCCGACCCGACTCAGCGAACCCGCCGAAAGTTCTCTCCTCGAGGACTACTCCTCAAGGAGAGAAATACGCGCCGCTTTGGTGCGCCTGCACCGCAGCGGCTGCCCTTCCCAGCCTACGCCCACTCAACTACCTCTGTAAGCAGAGGAGGAGTGGACGTATTGACCGTCTGTAGCCCGGTTCCCTTCACCGACCATCAAGCATGATCGGTGATTGGAACCATGACCTTTCTCCGGTTGTTGAAGATTAGCCGCCAGCCCCAATGGTCCACCAAGACGTGGTGGGCAATTGGAGCCGACGTTGCCCAGGGTGCGCCACGAGGAGGCTCTTCAACATGCACCCCGCGCGCAGCACCTAGTCGTACCCGATATCTCACAGATGCGGCCCCATGACCGATCCCTGTGGGACACCGCACGACATCTCTCGCCAATTCCATTCTCCTTGGTGACCGGGGTAGACGACGGCCCTGTCCGTCAAATAGGCCTCGACCACACGACAGAGGTAGGTCGACATCCGATGATACCGGAGTGTCTCCCTGATGCAATTCCAGGACATTGAAGGTATTGAAGGCATTGGCGATGTCTAGTGACACCGCCAAGACGACCCCACCCGGGCCACAGCACTCCCCGTCGTGAGGGCCCTCACGACGGGGAGTGCTGTGGCCCGGGTGGGGCACGTGCCTAATGGCGTCCACCGTCCGGCCACACCGGCTCCAGCCGTCCGACGAGGCGATCTGCAATCTCTGTGAGTTAGGGTCTGTCCTAAGGGTGGTGGTGGTAATTAATACAATATGTTCACGAATCACTGTAGGACTTTTTTTTAATCAATTGTCACAACGACTTATTTAGTCCGAGGCGGGAGGGAGGCTAACTGCCTGAGCGCTCGAGCGAGCCCCGCGTCGCACCATTACAAACTTATGGCGTCAGCCCTTACATCTCTTTCAAAGAGCTTGCCCACCTTGTCGAGCAGCACGATGGGCCGGTAAGCGGACGGAGTCCGCAGGGCGACCCGGCTTCTTAATGAGGACCCGTCTTCCAACGAAGTGGGATTCAGCCTTGCATTCAGCCTACGTACCGCCACTCTCATTTCTACCTCGGTCACCTCCGGAGCATCGTCGTCGTCGGCGGTGTGGTCCCCTCTCGAAGGGAACAGAGCGTTAACCACGTGTTCCACGAGCTGGGGCCGGAGACTCTGCGTCAGCGGGGGAGCCCATTGGCGTAGCTTCTCTCGCACCATTTTGTAGGGGCGTCCCCACGGGTCCCTGTTCAATCTCCAGCGACTCCTCGCGGGCCAGTCCCCTGGCCCGCAGGATCTCCGCTTGAAGGGCGGTCTTTGCCGCTCTTTACCCTTCGTACAGCTCCGCCTGAATGGCTTCCGTATCCGGAGGGCGAATACGGAGCCTGCGGTGCTTGGTGTACCGGCGTCGCGCAGCAACGCACGCATTCCGGCGACCACCAGCACACCTGGCGCCGGGAGCATCCGGGCTGGGCCCGGGGCAATGCCACGTCACATATTTCGGACATGACCTCCCGGAAGCACTCCGCCTACTCGTTGATGTCAGCAGGCCTGTCCGGTGATGACACCCGGCCTGCGCGATCGAGGCTTGCAGGAGGAGCTCCCAGTCCAGCTGCTTCAGCGCCCACCGCGGACCATTCGGGGCCTGTCGAACCGGCGCGCTCGAAGTCTGGGCGGAGACGGTCGGAGTCGAAATAGGTCTCCACCTCCACCCCCTCCATGACGCGCCACTCAACGACACGCGGCGACAGAGTGGGGCTGGCGAACGAGATGTCCACCACCGATTCACCCCGCATCCGCACACACGTGGGGACAGAACCCCGGTTTAGGACGACCAGGCTTGTCTCCAGAGGCCAGTCCTCCACCATCCTGCCCCGTGTGTCCGTATACCGCAAATCCCAAGCCACATTCTTGGCCTTGAAGTCCCCGAGGACGAGCACGGGGAGGGAACGGAACCTGACGACGACGACTCTAAACTCCGCAAGGGAGGTGTAGAACTCGGCATGAGTTCGGTTCGGGGAGAAATATACCCCTACCACGACAATCTCCTCGAACAGTGCTGCCACAGAACCCTGTCCCCTCTTGACAGCCTCGAGGGACGGAGTACCCGCGGTGCTGACGAAATTAGGGTCACTGAGCCACTCAGGTCCTCCGCCCAGTCATCCCTGGGCGGGACAAAGTACGGCTCAGCGACCACGGCAATGTTAATCGACCACTGCAATATGCTCCGGAGCAACAGATCCTGAGCGGAGGCTCAGTGGTTGATGTTCGCCTGGAGGAGGAGCCAAAAATTCGGTTTCGGCTGAAAATCTAAGTTTCAGCCGGACACTGTTTATTGAATGAATAAAGAAAATAAGTAATAATACAAGTTTTATTTGCTGGGCTAAGTATAAGTAGTAGTAAGAAGTATTATGTCATTCCAGACGAACATATTCGAGATATTCCCTTGGTTCGACATCGGAAGAATCCTTAGTGGATACGGGTGGTGGAATTTTAGGAAAAAAACCTGGAACTAGAAAGCGGGTCCGGTATTACGACCTGCTGCCTGGCGATATATTGCTTCCTACTCCCTGCACTGTTGTTAGGCACTCAACATCGAGCAAATCTATTTTAAACGTAAGTTTATTTTGCCAGTTTTTGATCTCATTAAAGCTTGCGTACCCATACATTGCCAGATCTGCGTCAGCAATGCCTGGTCGCATGAGTAACGTATCGGATGGTACTCTATTTTTCTTCTGAAAAGAATTGATAGTACCTATAAAATTTCACCTAACCATCTACTGTATGCTTCTTTCTAGGTACCAAGTCCAAAAACAAGTGGCGAAATCATACAAGCTCAAAGGGCTACCGTCAAACCTGCGCAAATGCGACCACCTCTTCCCGCAAAATCTGGACACGAGTAAGAAATCATTCATATTAAATTATATTGGCCAAGTTTTTTGCTAAATAACATAGTGTCAAAAATAAAAGGAAGACCATGAATTATTTTAACATTTTTAATACAAAATTAATCAATTTATCAAATGCTCAAAATGAGTCCCTTCCTGTTGAATACAAAGTCGCACTGTTTTGATTATTTCGATTTGTTGTATACAACCAGGTACCTACTAATTACGTATCTCTTTATCATTTTATCATGCACTTAAAATATAATAGGGAAATGATGCGTACTTCTCAAGTGGGTACATTTATTAGTAATAGGTTCTTATGATAATGACAGCTGTATGTCCTTACGGCAATGTCAGCTTTTCATTTTCTGACCAAATTTTCACATCAAATGTTAAAATTCATGGTCTTCCTTTTATTTGTGACACTAGGTAAGTATGTTATTTAGCAAAAAACAATCCTTATGATGAAGCCTTTCGATCGGTATGATAAAGCTACAGGACGACTATTTTTCTCATGTAACGGGTTCGATTTCCGGTTCAAGCATGTAATTATTTAAATATCTATGAATGCAGTTTAAATTGTTTTTTAAATTCAAATAATGTCTTCTTTCAGTAAAATGTTCCATCTACAATATTCAAGGTACTTTCCCTCCATGTGGCATATCCATGGGACGCCCTGTATATTAGTCAATGCTGAGGGAATCAGCTATTTTTTACTACAAATGACACATCAATGTCTCGGTGCTGAACCTGCCGAAATCCACTTGGGATATCAATACAGAAATCATTAAAATTTGCAGATTATTCAAGCCGCACAGTGGGATTGTCCTCAATAGGGATCAAGACTTCGTTCCTGATGTTGTACATATACCTGGTTCTAAGAAAGACTTGAAAAGGTATGTGTATTTTTCTGTCTTTTATTTATTTTTGTTTATATTTTACATACTAGGGAAAGTACCTTCTGTGTAGATACACACGTGAGATTGAGATTGAGATTGTTACAGAATCGACCGACTGGATAGATATCCAACACACGTGAGATTGAGATCAATCTCACGTGAAAACTTAGGTGAAGTGAGCTGACATTCCACCTGCAGTGCGATTCTGAAACCACCTCACCGTGAAAACTTAGGTGAAGTGAGCGTGGAGTGAGCTGTCAGTGTCGTCCCACTGATGCTAGGGATTGACCAAGCGTTACATTTACAATCATAATCGAGATTTTAATAATATTTTTTTATGCAACTACTATTGATAATTTAATATTATTTCAAAGCTAGTCGGTATTTTTTATTTATTTATTATTATTAAGGCACATCAACAGCACAAACACAAACATTTACAAATAAAAGAGAACAGAGACATGGACTAGTGTTACGTCAATTACAGACGTGCACAGCATTCATAAAATAATAGAAGAAAAAAAAAACAGTATCACGTTGTTACAAAAAAAAAACAATATTTGAACAAAAGCTGTAGTTAATATTTCGGTAGTAGAGAGAATACCCTCATCGACATAAGCATTGACTAATTTTTTATTTGGTTGTCTTCAGTCTTCCTCTCATTTATTATCTTAGATCTAAATCGCTTGGATGTAGGTATAATATATTTTAGGTATCTAAGTGTCTAAACAATAATACATTGAGTATCTAACTGAATTTCTGTTTTGCCATTTTATTTTAAAACCCCGAAAATAGTAATGTTTAGTTAGCCACTTAACTACACACTAGGTTTGAAATAAAATAAAATGAACAATATAATTTGGATACAAAATATTATTAAAATCTCGATTATGATTGTAAATATAACGTTGGTCAATCCCTAGCATCAATGGGATGACACTGACAGCTCACTTCACGCAAGTCTTCACCGTGAGATTGTTAGAGTATCGACCGGCTGATGCTAGGGATTGACAGTACTGACACTCACTTCAGCCTCACTCACACAGAATAGCTCGGCAGTACTCGGTTAAAAGGTAACCTATGTTTTAATCCACCACCTTGCCTTTGTGTGTGCCTTTCATCTAATCCCTTGACAATTATCCCGAAAAATTAAAAGCGGTGATAAAATCCCATCGGTCATTACTCAAAACCCCGCTCAGTAACTGTAACGGTACACCAGATCTCACACATTTTGTTTACAGTATTATTATTATTTTTATGTTTGTATTTGTTAACATATTTTTTTTTGTACTCGTTAAGCGTTGAACTTCATAATTCTAACTTGCTTACTCTGCAAGTCTTTAGTTTAACCTTTTAATATCCAACTTACCCTGTTGTGTGCAAAAAGAGTCATCTCCCTTGCTACCCGCTGACGTTTACCACCCCCCATTTGTTTGTGACATAAATATAAAAATTAAAAATCCCCCCTAGACAGGAATTCTATACAAAAATATAATTTCTACAAAGCCGACTACGACAAAATAAATGACATTATACAGACAACCGACTGGCCGGAACTTCTTACACACGGTAAATCTGAAGATGCTTTAACATTGTTCTATGACAAACTAGACCAGATTATCAAGCTACACACTCCTCTAACTGGTTCGAGATCTTCCAATTACCCGGTCTGGTTCTCGCGTCCTTTGATAAACACATTTAAAAAGAAACAGAGGGCCTGGATCAAGTGGAAGAGGTATGGAAACATATCGGATTACGAAGTATTCAAAACACTTAGAGCCAATTTTGGGGAAATGTGCGGAAAATGCTTTTCTAGGTACTTACGTTAAATCTGTGGAAGATAGCCTGCATACAAATGTCAAACACTTCTGGACATATGTCTCAAACCGATAAGACAAACTGTGCATCCCAGCAAAAGTTCACTACAAAGACACTCAATCCAGTGAACCAGAAGTAATCTGCGATATGTTTTCGAATTTCTTCCACTCCGTTTATGAACCTGCGTCGCCACTCCTGTCACAATGGAAACCACCCGCGGAAACTTCTCCAAGGTGTGTTATTATCTCTAGCTTACGCTTTGACGAAAACAAGATCATAAAAGAACTCAAGTCTCTGGATCCTGCCAAAGGTCCAGGACCTGATAACATACCTGCTTATTTTCTACGTCACACTGCTACTTACATCTGCAAACCGTTAGTCATAATTTATAATAAGTGCGTCACTGAGGGAGTATTTCCAAAAGAGTGGAAGCGTGCAAACATCACGCCTGTACACAAGGGCGGGTCGAAGGGTAATGTGGAGAACTACCGTCCAATCTCGATCCTCTCCACTTTGTCAAAAGTTTTTGAGAGACTCGTTCATAATGAAATATATCCATTCTTACATAATGTCATTATACAACAGCAACACGGCTTCGTTATACAGCGGTCTACTACTACAAACCTTCTGTCTTTCTCCAGCTTCTTATTTGATAGTTTTGACAAGAGCCAGCAAGTAGACGCTGTTTATACAGATTTTTGCAAAGCCTTTGACAGGGTGGACCATGAACTGCTGCTTAATAAAATTGCCTTTAACGGAATTCGTGGCAATTTGCTACGGTGGTTTGCTTCGTACATCTCGAACCGCTGTCAAAGGGTAGTAATCAATGGTGACAGGTCAAATATTTATGAACACACATCTGGTGTTCCACAGGGCTCAATCCTTGGTCCGCTCTTATTTAACATGTTTATTAATGATATAGGTGACTGTTTCCGCAACACTGAATTTCTATTATACGCCGATGACCTGAAGATCTATAAGTCCACCAAAACTGTCGATGATTGCATCTTACTCCAACAAGACCTTGATAGACTTACAGACTACTGCCACAATAACAAATTAAAACTAAGTTTAACGAAGTGCAGCTACCTTACGTTTACTAAAAATAAGCATATTATTAAGTTCGCCTACACCCTTTGTCAAGTGCCTCTATCCCAACTGGATTTAATTCGCGACCTCGGCGATATTCTTGACTCTACGCTTTGCCTAGACTCACACAACAACAAATTTGTCAGGAAAGCTTTCCAGCTATTTGGTTTTATCACGCGGTCCACCCTTCAAGAGAACCTTGTCATATTTATGCTTATATAAAGCGCTTGTTCGTTCACAGCTAGAATATGCAGTGTCAGTATGGAATCCTTTCTACAAAAAATATTCTGAAATGGTTGAAAATGTACAGTACAAATTCTTGCGTGCTATGCACTACAGATGCCACAAATCCTACTTATCATACTCTCAATTACTCAGCAAGTACAAGCTCCTCCCCCTTAGCTCTAGAAGGAATTACCTCGAAGTCGCAGTACCTACTATATAAAATTGTCAGAAGCAACTGTGCAAATCTAAACAGTATGATTTGCTATGCTGTACCTCGAACCATTCACAGGCGGCAGGTACGCGCAGGTACTCTTTTCGCTTTGTACACTTGCCGAACTAACTCAGGCCTGCGCTCACCTGTCCGCCGTATGGTTGACACATACAACAGTATCTTTGTAAACATAGATATCTTCAATTGCACAATAGGTAAATTTAAAAGCCTCCTTCGCCATTCCCTATTAGATGTCACAGCAAGTGCTCCATAATATTGTTTAACTTTGTTATCTTTTTACTTTAATTTTGAACAAATTATTCTTTCTGTTTTCAGTCTTAACTATTTTTAATTTCTTTTTTCTATCATTTAACTTTTAATTAAGTATTTGCCACACGTACTGCTATTAATGTTCCTAGCGATTAGCTCTTTTTTTTTTTTCTTAAACTTCTATGCCTACTTGTGGACAGCGTTGTGGGTTACTTTATAACCAAATTGTTATTTTGTTAAACTCGTAAGTCCTTATAATGTAACTGTTTGCTGTTCCTCTCAATAAAAAAAAATATAAAAAAATTATAATACCTATTAATAGGATTCAAAATCTTTATTTGATTGATTACAGACCGAAGAAACCAAAACCGTGCTACAAGGGAGGGTAAGTGTTTTTTGATTTAGTGTGTATTATTTTGGAGTAATAAATAAAACCAAACGCATCATGAACAATGTTTCCAATTAAATATTTACAGTGTCTGCAAAAGAAAAACGTGCCCTAAAAAGAAATGTCGGTATGTACATTTTGCAGTAGTTACTATTATTATTGGTCTTTTGATAAAGTGAAAATTAAAACGGCTACTTAATCAATTTCAGAAAATATGCTGCCAAAATTAAGAAGAAGAGGCTAGCTATGAGATTTAAAGGGTAATTTGTTATTTCAATTTTTTTGTAAGTAGTCGTTATTTATTTTGAATTGCCCGCAGCCCACAATTCTCGCGTGTCTTGTATACTTAGTATGTAATTCCACATCCGTAGAAAAATTCGACTTTGTAGGTAGCTCCATTATTTCGCAGAAATAAGAGTTCGTTCGTAATAATACAATAACGCTACGACTGGCGTGAAGTTGGCTGTAGGTAGTTTACTTCTTAAAAGCTCTGGCCAAACTGAAGCGAATCCCACACGGAATGCGGGAAGAAATCCGCTCACGCCGATTGTGTCAATTTGTACGGAGGTGCTCAAACTAGCGCGAATAGTAGCGTGGCTTCATAATTATTAAAACGTGTCGTGTCCCTCGCGGGATTCACGTCATTGTGGTCAGAGCATTAAATCCCGTTTTTATGAGGAAAAAACTATGCGCAACATTGTTTCAGCAACATGTTTTGGTTGCTAGCAAGTGGCAACATGGAATGCTGCAGTGTTGTTGGTAACATGCTATGCTTCCGTTTTCATAATAAACAAAAGAAGCGCAACACAGTTGCCAGAATCATTTGACAAATGTTTGATTTGTTTTAGCAATGTCAAAGGTTTTTGTATGAATAAAGATTTTTATTATTATTATTATTACATTGCGATTGCGACCATCACTGTTACGCAACTGTTTGAACTGTTTGTTGTGTTTTTGAACTTTGTTTCAACTTTTTAGACGCTCCGAAGTAGCTAGCTATAAATCTGTTGGCGCTACTGATGGAAAGCCAAGAGCGAGAGGTGCACATAAATATTCAAAAGATGATGATGAAGTCTGTGGCCTGGATGAAATACCTAGACCCGAACACGTAAGTTAAGCTCCGTTTTGCTTGGGAAACAAAAGTTGTGCAACAATATTTTAACAACATGTTAATGCGTTGCGACAACCACGTTGCTAGCAACATGTCTAGTCCCGTAGTTCATTGGAAACAAAAACAAAGAAGAACTTACCAAACATTGTTACCCGCAACATCATGTTGCTTTATTGGTTTTGACTAAGAACACATACATACTGGGTGGATTTTTGAGACGTTTCAGTAAGGGTAGGTAACTTATTCGTTGTAGCTACGGGAAAACTGTCTTAGAGACTATTCATAATTTTTTGAGAAATATACATTCAGTCTTCAAGTAAATGGGCAATTTTCACAAAAAAAAAATTTCATGCCATTTGATCCTGTTTCTTATAAGGATCAAAAAACTATGTGACCCACTGAGAAAAGTTGAAAATGAGACTACAACTTTATGTTTGCGGATGAATGGATATTTATGTCTGGTGTTCTGTGAGAGAAAGTATGCAAGGGAGTCTGTTCCATGTTAGTTTTAAGGTTATTTAAATTAGTGTCAACGTAATTGTAATTGTTACTTGTCTCTATTTTAGTTTAATGTAATTGGTGTTGTACCGTTTTAAATAACTATAAGTGAATTAACAGATCGACACTACAAACGTCAGACATCACAAAAAACGTTTCCCATACAAGTCTAAACGTTCTAAATTATTTGAGGACATTTTTTCTGAGAATGTCGTAAATCACAAATAACTATAACTATTAAAATTCTGCTCTCACAGCAAATAAAATAATACAAGGCACTTGTAACGCGTATTCGTTCGGAATTCGAAATTCAATTATTTTTGTTCATTTTCGGCCAGTCTTAATTGTGTTAGCTAGTCTATCCATTATAAAAAAAAAGTAAGTTGGGAGTGTAATTTCCTACGATACGCATAGGAAAAGTTTTTCGCGAATTCTGAGTTTTCGAGTAGATACATACCACGGAGCAGAAACAAAGAGGAGGTGTTGTAAAGTCATTCTCCATACAAAAGTAGTGTCGCAGCCTCGCGGGGTGCGGGGGGAGCCCAAACAGCAGAAAGCCATCTAGTGGCTAGTAGCAAAATCAACTCATAGGCAAATTAGACAGATTGTCGTAAGAGTTTTGCTTTGTTTCATTAAGTGTCACTTTTATTGTAAGGAGCCGGATTCAGGTTTAATAGTTTTATAATATACCGATATAGTTTTATTTATATTATGTCCGACCGAAATACATTTATTGACTGAAACCGAAACCGAATTTCGGCAGCGGTTTCAGATTCGGCCGAAACCGAAACTTCCAGAAATTAACGAGTGTGAGGGAAAAATAAAGAAAACGTTTTTATAATCATAGTTTTATTTTTTTATCTTTAAACTTCTCCTCTTCTAAATTTTTCTTCTGAACTTAGTTACCGAAACTAAACCGAATTCCGTTTTTTGCCGAAACTCGACATCTACACACATCAAAAGTGTCTAGGGATCAAGCATTTTTATGCGGATTTCTTGAGATTAAGATGTGGCTTTGTAATAAATTTATGATTTTATAAATTTATATGGATCCTTTTTGGTGCATTTCATAATTTGAATCAGGAACTGTGAATCAAATTCGAGTAAAAGATGAAAATCAGCTGTCAATATTTTCCCTATAAAAACATACAACGCATTGAAGACATTATTAGTGCTACTGTTTCCCTACTACTGATTAAAACCAACGTTATTATGGAGCGGCGACGTCATTTAAGCAGGGAAGAAATGCTCAGAGCCGTGGGAATGATAGAAGCTGGTTCCCGGCAACGTACTGTGGCTTTAGCTCTGAATACAAGTCAGAGTGTTATCAGTCGACTTTGGACACGTTACCGAAGCACTGGTACCGTGGCTGAGCGCCATGGAGGACGGTATCGCTGCACCACACGGAGACAAGACCGATACATTCAAATCTTAACTCGAAGAGCTCCAACAATAACCGCCATGATGTTAGCCGTGAGGCTTCATCACTCTTCAGGGAACTTAATTAGCGACCAAACAGTCAGAAACCGCTTGCATGAAGTGAACCTTCATTCCCGAAGACCGCTACGGGTACCACCTATAGCAATGCACAATCGTAGGATTCGATATCAATGGGCTCTTGAACACAGAAATTGGGCAGAAGAACAATGGCGTTTCGTGTGCTTTTCTGATGAGTCTCGTTTTGGTATGAGACCGGATACAAGACGTATACGACACTGGAGAACCCCTGGACGCCAACAGCGATTAAAATCCTGCCAGGAAGTCCATCCTTATAGTGGTGGAACCATCATGGTATGGGCGGGTATTTGGATCGGCGGAAAAACTGAGTGGATTTGGATCAGAGGCAACCTCAACGCTCAAATTTATGCTGAGACGATTGTATCAGACGTCATCGTTCCTCTACAAGTGCAAATCGGTCCCTTATTTCAGTTAATGCATGATAATGCACGACCGCACACCGCAAGAGTTGTAAGACAGACTCTCGCCGCAGCTAACATCAATGTCCTGCCCTGGCCTGCTCAGTCGCCAGACTTGAACCCGATTGAGCGTGCATGGGATATGCTACAGAGAAGAGCTCTGCCGAATATGGAGGGTATCCAGTCGCAAGAAGACCTTTTTTTGTTGTTGCAACGAACATGGGCGGCCATTCCACAGCGTGATTTGGATGAACTCATTTTGAGTATGCCAAACCGATGTTCTTGTGTTGTTAGTGTTCGCGGTAGAAACACGGATTATTAATTGTTTAAGTTACCCAATAAAATTTTAAAGAAAACTGTTATTTCAGTCTTTTTTTCGAACTTTTGTGTTAGTGGTTCAAATGTCAAAAATCCCTTTATTAGGAAAATGGCAAATTTCTTTATTAATGCAAAGGTGACTTGGTTTATCGTTACTGTGACAAACGAAAACACTTTATTTTATGAATCCTTAAAGAAAATTTTAATTAATATCAATCAGGAGAAAAGTTATTGCAAAAATATATGTTGATCCCTAGACACTTTTGATGTGTGTATTTGACTTCACTTTTCATATAGCATATATGTAGGGTAGGTATGTGCTTATCAAAAAAGTCTGAGTCCGGACCTGCAATTTGTCAGTACTTCCGCTACTTGCCGATAG
The DNA here is from genome assembly GCA_937001585.2 of Brachylomia viminalis. Classification (NCBI taxonomy): domain Eukaryota; kingdom Metazoa; phylum Arthropoda; class Insecta; order Lepidoptera; family Noctuidae; genus Brachylomia; species Brachylomia viminalis. The sequence goes on along the minus strand of OW443308.2, from coordinate 14,722,204 downwards.
GGGGCGGCAATTACCGAACATTCGAGAAGAAATAAATTACAAATTTAATTTTAATTTGACTTACGAGTGGAAAGATAACTTTATTGCGTTTGAATTTGATTGATCCGTATAACTTCTGCAAGATAAAACAGCATTTCATGTTAATGCAATGAGTATGGGTCGGGAATACTTTTTAATCGTTTAAAAGACTAAACAAATACATGACAACCTATCCGCTTCACAACGACAGTTGTACTGACGAAAGCGCCGCCTGGTCGCAAGTAGTGCAACTACCGTGTGACGTAACGACTACATTGGTGGCTGATGGACTACTTTGATTGCAACACCTCCTCTTTGTTTCTGCTCCGTGATACATACCTATTCAAACCTCAGTTAGTCTCACAGTTTTTTGATCCTTATAAGAAACTGGATCGAATGGCATCAAAAAAAGTTTTTGTGAGAACTAGCCGTTTTCTAGCGGAATGTATTTTTTTTTTTCAAAATTTGTGAATGGCCGTTCTAAACTTGTCAGAAAGTTATGGATAGTTTTTTGTGCGAAATGGTGTTTTAGATAAGTCTGGTATATTTTATTTTATATTTTATAGTTTATTTTCCATGACTTCTTTAAAACTGTATTATTTCTTTATTATCCAGATACATATACCACTGAATTTAAAAAGAGGAACCATACAAACACATTCTCTTACCGTAGTCCGATGTACCAAAGACAAGAGACCTGATATACACTACGGTATTTTGACGGGATCGTTCAATATGTATGATAATAAGTTCGGTAAGTTTATTTATGTTTTATGCTAGTGCTGTGTCCGCGCGGATTTCCGATTTTCTCAGACTAACTTCATCATCCCATCTTACCCCTGTACCTGGGGCTGATATTGTCTAAGCATGTGGTCTTGGTTTCGATTCCCTGATCGGGCTTATTAGGTGTTTCCATTAGAAATTTCTCCGTAGCAACCTTTCGTGCCCGGTTGATGCACTAAGCTCGCCCCCTATTACAATGGGACTTAAAACATATCTGGCGAAATGCGGGTGTAGGTACTATAGGTACACCTCTGCCTTACTCTTCGGGGATTACAGGTATGATGTTATATTCTTAATTTAAATGCTCAATAGGCTGTTTGACCTTTATCTCGAAATAATTAAAATGCAGTAGCAAACAAGAAAAGAAAAGGAATGAATTCTCTTTAAAATTATCTTGAGAATTATTTTGGGCCATATTGCCTGAAGTGAAGTGTCTGACCATATTCTGTATTGTATTAAAGGTGGTAGATCAAGAGGTCGTCAAGCTCTGCCAATGAGTGTTATGGCTTATTGTTTAGCATTTCATTACCATCCTAAACAATGGACGATGAAGTTAATCGACAACTTGGTGGACGCCGGTGATGCATGGTATGCTCCCATTTGTCTTAGTTACTTTTGGTAATCATGATAAGGATTCCGTATTGCAAAAGAACAACACATCCGGTTCACAGTACTGTATTTTATCTCACAAGGTGACGCGCGCTTTACTTGTGGTTACCAAGAGTATTTTATCTCACAAAGCCACGCGCGCTTTACTTATGGTTACCAAGTGTATTTTATCTCACAAAGCGACGCGCGCTTTACTTGTGGTTACCAAGTGTACAGACACGCTGTGAATGTGTGTGTAAGCGCAGGAGCTCTCGGTCATGTGCTCTTGGTTCTAGAAGCATGTGCAGAATTCATGGTTACAATTTGCGTGTCACTGTGTATAAGCGAAATAGTACTTCATTCAAATTGCCTTTTCCTTTCAGGTATATCCAATGTTTAGACAAAGTTCATGATCATTCCTCAGTTCAGGGTATATGTGAAGTATTGCAGTTTGGGAAAAAACAAATATTGTTATTGAATGGGAAAAGAATGCAAGTTTTGCTTTGTGAACCAGACATCGTGGGATACACGATGTCGTTAGATCCCACGGTATACAACTTGTGTAGAGGACTGAAAGCTTTCTTCAAAGAAAATAGAGCAGGAATATTGTTATCAAGGTAGGAAAGCTGCATCTATTCCTTATTATGACTAAGAATTAATTAATGAATGATTTTGGATTTTCTTTAAAATAGGGTCCTCAAATTAGTGATTTGGAAAGATAGAGTTTGCTATTACATTTTCGACCCAGCTGGAAGAGACTCAAGAGCTTACTCAAACTTCGCTACCGGTCAAGCTGCTCTCATGAACGTAAAAGATGTCGATTCCGTTGCTGAAGTTCTTTTAGCACGCAGCATTCTAGAAGATCAAAAATTCCTTTTGGCTTCTGTCAAAGTTTTGAAAATGGCAAATGAGAAGTGCGATGAGGATTTCGAATCTGATAAAGAACTCACTCAAGCTGAGAAAGCCATGATGGGATACAGAATTTTAAACTCAAACTGTGCTATTGTCAATGCTAATATGCATTTAGGCGATCGATGTTTTGAGGAGGCTAAATTTAGACAAGCTTTGCCGATTTCCATTGTCGCGATGACCTATGCGAAAATATCGCCACCTAATACCTGGTTTTCAAAGACTTTGGACAAAATATTGCGACTGGGGAATAAGCTGTATGTTGATTGCACGCACCCGAAAGTAATGATTGATATGACCATTGATAATATACCAAATGAAATAGTGATAGGCCCCTTTGCATGCGAGATAATAATATACAGAGAAAGAGTGAAAGGACAACTTTTCACAACAAAGGAATGCTTGTTCAATATTAGAACTGGTCTTGAAGATTTCTTCAGTCACGAATATAACAGCGGTATATTGGAGTTTAATAACTACGTGCTTGCGATTTGGAGGCAAAAAGATATGTTCTATTTGTTTGATCCTTATCCGCGTACTAATGACGGCCTGAGATCGATGCAGCCCGGCAAGGCTTGCTGCATGATGCTTCTGAATCCGGAAACCATGGCAAACGCATTTACAAATAATTGGAATTATTTACCGGTTACAACGCAATTCTACGTGCATGCTTTTAAAGTGTTAAAGTTAAAGAAGAAACAGCCAAAGGTAACATTGTGATGACTTTGTTCTATTTTTATTAGTATAACTTCGTATGTCACTAAACCAGTTATTAGTGGGTGTGGTCACTGACAAATAATTTGCTTATCATCTTTGATCATGTTTATCGTGGGTACTAATTAAGACAATCTCATAGCGGCTTACTGGTTTTTTTTTTTCATATGGTAAATCTAACAGTATTGTTTATTAAAAATAAACGGTAATAATAACTTAACATATTGTGAATGTGAAGATTATGTGGATTATTACTTTTTTTATTTTATTTCTTAGTTAGTTTCACGGTCTGGCAGCTTGAGTAATTTATGCGGCCTACCCAAATGTCCTTTCTTTGGTATTGTTCGTCGAATCGTTGTGCTCCTTAAGTTCTCAGTTGAGCGGCAAGATTACTGACAAATGCGTGCACTGACTGGACAGGTCCGCTCAATCTGTATGGTTTTTCCTCAAAAGACCGTTTCAGACACCAATCTACATGGTCTTCACACAACATTCAAATGAAGTTGAGGCGCTTTTATCTTGCAGTCAACAACAATAAGCTTATTAAGTTTAGTTAAGAAGTGGCTAAATTTTAGATTCAATTGTACTGTAAGCTGAGCGACCACGATCTGCCAAAAAAGAAGCGAAAAGTTCTGCACATGAGTAAGGCACAAGGCGACGGACAAGATATGTGTGCCGACGTTATGCCGGTAGAAACTTTGGACCCAAAAACACCTGGAGTAAGTTCCAATATCAGTATCTCCCCTTATCAACTACAACTTAAGTGTAAACTTTTTTACTTGTCTTGCTTGATAAGTGCTCAACGCAAATTGCACCATATTTAGTTACAGAATCAAGCGGATGAGGAACAAATGGGCGATATAATATCGTTAGTAGAGAGTGTAAACGAGGATTACATTCCACCGGTACCACTGAGATATAAGAAGTATGTAGACGAACCAATGGAACCGAAAGTAGGTAAGTCTCTTGACGAAAATAGTATTACGAAAAACAAAAGTTTATACTGTCTGCTCGGAGATATCTCCGCTAGGTGGGTCGAAGCTCAACACCGCTAGCCCCAAAATGATTTATACACGGACATGGAACCATTTTGTTGTCTACAACCATTTTTCCTTAATTGTATATCCATGTACCTAAAACTACAAAAACTAAGTAGGTATACACCAAAACGATGTACTTATACACTTGTACCAAAACCATTTTGGTCGAACACAATAAATATCTAGACGGGATCAAAACAACAACAATCTACATAAATCTCGCAAAGGATACAGTAATCGTTCAATAACGAGGTAAACAAATCTAAAAGTTTATTCTATTCAAAATTTCAACATCGAGTACCTTTAGATAATACACAAGTAGATAAAATGGAAGTGTCTGTAATGTCAAAATAACAGCTTTTTACTAAATGCTGACATGTTACGGTACTTATAACAAAAAAAAAACATTTTTAATCTTTTTGTCTGTCAGTCTGCTTGTTCCCGCCGGAACATTTATCTTCGATACGGCTGGACCGATTTTGATGAAATTTGGTGGGGATACCTACTTCGAACCCTAGGAAAGGACATAGGCTACGTACTGGCGACTTTTGCTTCTTATCAATATACCACGCGGGTGGAAGCTAGTTAGAAATAAGTATTTACAGATCTTCAACGGTCTTTTGGTGCTTGAATGACATTGACACCGGGGGGGGGGGCACTATTGGTAAACAAAGAACGGCGACGTTAATTCCGATTTTGGCAGATACTTGTAGGTAACTCTGTAGTTCAAAATGCGATGTTATGTCGATATCCATAAAGTCTTACGCGACACTGCTACAAGAATCTTTTGGCGTTCGAATAACGTTGACAGGTGGGGCTGCGCGCTGTTGTAAACAACAACTGTATTGAAAAAACAAGATGGCGGCGTTCGTTTTGATTTTAGCCACCCGCCAAAATAACTTTATAGCGCTATATTAATTATTATGTCATCACAACGATCACACCATAAGAAAGTCCCTCATCTGGAGCATTTGCGTGTAAAGTAACAGTTCATCTATATCTTCGACGATAATAATTAATGATGTAACTAATATTTATGTAACAATATAATTTAAAAGAGTGTCCATGGAGTTTCTTGCCCGTTCTTCTCCATAGGTACCTACTACGCTTTGGAATGGGCAACTAGCTTCATATTTCTGACTGACCGACCACTTGACAATTCAAGTGCCTGTATATGGTTTAATTGAAATAAATGCTTTGAGTTTGAGTTTGAACATCAGTGAATGCGTCCAAGCTAGTAGGTATAACAGTGCGCACACTTGTGAATGTGTGATAACGTGTTGCAGTGAACTTAGACTCGCCCACGGTGTCGGTGACGCAGGTGGTCCCTCCGTGGCCGAAGCCCCGCGACAAGACTAACGAGCCCATCGAGCCCGACCCCGACCCTGAACCGACCCCGCCGCCCACACCCCCGCCCCCGCTGGTGAACCATTTGTTTATTCTATTTATGGCTTTTATCCGTGGAGTGATGACACTTATTGCACCGCGTTTAGGTTAACAATGCAGTGTATTTAACACCCGTGCTTTCTACTTTGTGTTCCCGCACTAGTGCGGCTAGTGCACCACAGACCTCAATCAAGAATGCACTAGATTCAGGATTAGCGCCTCAAAAACGACCGTAAAAATAAGGCAACGTGGCCCTATGTTGTGCGATTAAAAATACAAGCACTAAATAACAACATACTTTGTTCAACCCAACTATTCCTTCGTTGTTTTTAATGTTACACAAAAAAAACTGACATATCAATTGACCTACAATACTTACCTATGATTGTTGACCCAATAAAAAAACTTGAATTATCATGTTTATCTAATTATCGCGACCCATCACGTCTGCGGAGTTTCGCTAGCTAATTTGATTTGATCCTGTTTATTATATATTTTTACTGATTTTGACATTCATTTTCAGCCGCCGGAAGGTGGAATAGAGGTGAGCATTTTTTATAATTATAACCGATTCGAGTTTATTGTTTCCTTAAAAACTGCGCTTTATAATATTAGGTATAGAGAGTGGCGATAAGGTTATACAATAAATAGTACAGCGGTTATTACAAGTTGTTATCAGTCTGTTAATTTTACTAAAAATAGAATGTAAATGAAAGTATATGTATATATATGCTGGTATATGTCGTTGGTTAAACATTATTTATTGTTTTAATAATATTGTGAATTTGAGGACTATGTGGGTCATTGTTTCAGTTTTAATCATGATCTGGCAGTTTAAGTAGTTCATGCGGCCTACCCAAATGTCCTTTCTTTGGTATTGTTCGTCGAATCGTTGAGCTCCTAAAGTTCTGAGTTGAGCTGCACGGTTCCTGACAAATGCGTGCACTGACTGGACAGGTCCTCTTAATCTGCGTGGTTCTTTCCTCAGAAGACCATTTCAGATACTAATCTACATGGTCCTCAAAGATTATGTTCGAACTTTTATATACACATTGACATTGATGAATTTTATACATACCTACAATGACATGAGTATTTACTTTGTAAAGTATTATATTATTTAAATTATTGTGAATGTGAAGATTATGTGGATTATTACTTTTTTTATTTTATTTCTTAGTTAGTTTCACGATCTGGCAGCTTGAGTAATTTATGCGGCCTACCCAAATGTCCTTTCTTTGGTATTGTTCGTCGAATCGTTGTGCTCCTTAAGTTCTCAGTTGAGCGGCAAGATTACTGACAAATGCGTGCACTGACTGGACAGGTCCGCTCAATCTGTATGGTTTTTCCTCAAAAGACCGTTTCAGACACCAATCTACATGGTCTTCACATGATCTGACCAAGATTATGTCTGGACTTTAAAAGAGACTGTGACCTCTGAGTTTGTTTCGGCCTTTCTTCTCAGAGTAGTCAGTTATGAAACGCCGACCTCATCTAGTTTTAAAAATATGATTGACGTGTAAAAGTGTTTGTAACAAACCTACTTACAGAAATAAAATCATTTATCATTTATCATTATACGATGGGCGAGAATAATGAACCATCGAAGAGGTTTTGAGTCAAGTAAGTAACATATTTTTGGGCTGAATGTATCGCTCGGTTCCATAACACAGGCTGGAACTTTAAAGATCGGTTTCGGTTCCTGGCAAACCGAAGAGCAGTTTCAAAAAACTAAAAATTATGAGTTTTCTGTAAAATCGAGCTCGTTGTTTTCTTTGTCCACATGAACCGCAAATTCGGATTTCACTTTGAAATCCCATCGTAAGAACTCGCCGTGATGTTCCAAATTATCATAGCCTTTACGGCTACGTCATACAGTAGCAATCACCTTAGCATTCTTAATTATTATATTATAGGAAGAAGAAGAGGTAGAAGAGGAAGAAGACGAGGATAGAATAGAAGAGAAGGCTCGGAAGAAAGCGGAGGAAGAAGAGGCGCGACGTAAGGCGGAGGAGCTGCCGCCGCCGCTGCCCCCGCCGCCGCCCTCACCGCAGCCCGAGCCCGAAGTGCCCGTACGTCTATCACTATGTGACAACTAAGATCATATTGCCCTATTGAATGCCTTTTTCGTGAAATCATGATCATCATTCTCCTGTCCTTATCCCAATAATTTTTGTGGTCGGCGCAACATGTATTTTTCTTCCATAATTCTCTATTAGTCGTCAACTATATCAGCTATATATTATCATCTTTCACACAGATCCGTCATTTCTTTCCCTAGTCTGATATAATAGCCATCGACATTCATACTCAAAATGTTCCTCAAGACATTTTCCTCATTCCGTCGCCGCGTCGCATCACATGTCCATACCATGGGGGGACAACTGATTTCCGCACAACTTTTCAGTCACTTGTGCCACTTTCAGACTTCCTCTTATGTACTCATTTCTTATTCTATCCATTCGCATAACACATCCCTTTTAGCATTTTCATGAGGTCAATTCTAACTTAGAGAGATGTAGGTATTGATTCTACTGATTATAATTCTATACTTAAATACATATTTGTTAAGATCGCGAATCATATTTTGGTCAACATACAACCTGACACTGATCTGTTAATTGCAAAAACCTAAGCCAATTTGAATTTCGCGAGCTACCTTACCGCATCCCCCTTAGAGCCGATTCACATAATTATGTTCGGATTCGACACTTGTAGCGACCCGATCGTTGTGCCGCATATTAAAATTTATTGACATATGTATTTGAATAGGATTTTTTACAATAGTAGTCGCCTCCGATAAAACTACACCGATATATTTTATTTATTTCAGACTAGGTTGTCCATAGTTTATTTTTTTATTCGCTTTATGTTGTTTCTTTTGGTTGGTGATTATGATTTTTTAGCATTGTTTTTATTTTCAACAGTATTTGCGATTTATACAGATAAAATAATGGTGCCGATTCTGTTGTACACCGAACTAAACTAACTAAACTATTACTAAAATTCCTGACTTTTGGCTATGAGAATCTTAAAGCTTTATCAAGCGCCCCATATGCCTAGTGATATTGCTATGGCTAGTTTGTGGTTCTGTTTGGCGTGGTGTACGTGGTTAGAGCTGCATGAATAGCTTGGATGCTTGGGTGGTAATCTTATGCTGACAAAATCCGAATTGTTGAGGGTTTAGTCGGTTTCCCACCTCAGCGTGGTGGGCTGGCTACCCTTGTGATGAACATCTTTTCCAGGAGTTTCCCGAATACTGGAATGAGACCTATGGGGCGGAAGGATTTGAGATCTGTTGGATCATCCTTTCCCGGTTTGGGAATGATCTTGACATAGGCCTCTTTCCACATTCGAGGGAAATGCTTTAGGGCAAAGCATCTGTTCATGATGTCGGTTAATAATTGCGGGTATGGTGAATTGGAGGCAAATATCGGAGGTGAGATTGTCGAGGCCAGGGGCTTTACTGGGGCTTATCTGTTATAGTTCGTCGATAGTGTTGCTCGTAGGACTATGGTATTCTGCCGGGGTTGCGGGAAAGTCCGAAAGGGTTACCGTGGCCCCTGGCACAGGCATCTGAAGGAACACGGGTGGGTTTTAGTCAGTAAGAGTCTGACACACCAGCCCTCCCGCTCCGCCCAGAGCGGGAGAAGTGATATGATGATTTCCAACCCACAAAAAAAAAGACTATGGTATTGGTGTCGAAGTTGTGCTTGTATTGGCATATGGTCGCAGGTATCGTCAAGGTAGTAGTGGTTTAGTAGGGCAGTGGCTGTCTTCTCTCTATCGGTGGTAAATTTGTCTCCTACTTTAAGAGCGATGGGTGGTCGTCTGGGCATAGTCTCTTTCAGAAGTCGGTTGGTCAGCGACCAGACGTTCTCTTTCTGCTGAAGTTCGCAAAACTTTTTGATTTCTTCCGAGTAGACCGCTTTCTTGTTCTGGCTCTCCTCCAGAAGGGCTTCGAGCGGTATGTATGCCTTGCCGTTTTGCAGTGTGGGTGCATCTGTGATGATTGATGATGTCTCTGTTTTGGGTATCAAGGCTCTCGGTCCACCAAGGAGCTTTGTACCTATGGTTCTGACTTTTAGTAGGCATGGTTTCGTTGCAGTTGTCGTGTAATAAATCAGTGATTTGGTGGAAGAGGCACTCCAGCTGATCGACATCAAGGTTGGGCACATCCCTATCGAGCATGTCCGAGATCGTCTTTCTACGCAGCACAGCATCTTTAAAGGCTGCCCAGTCTGCTCCTTTGGTGTTAAATAAGAAGACTGAGTTTGCGCATCAACGATGCTGCTCTTTTTCTAATTATGGCACAATAGCCATCCACTTGTAATTCTGCAAACATCGCACAGACAGCGATTTGATCCTAAAAGTTGGCCAGAAATATTGTGTACGCCTAATGGTTGGTTAACAATGTTTTATTTCAACTTTAATTTGGAAAAGGTAAAAAAAGGTAAACGTAATATATACAAGCATTAATTATTCGTCATTTTCGTCCGTCATCTTCAAAACTTACATTTAAAATGTCACTTTCTACTAACAATTTTAGAACATCAGCTGAAAGTGGTTTTTTTTTTTATTCTTCCTCTTCCTCGTGCGCGTCAGGACAGGGTCAGAGGTTTATATTGGGCCTGTGTTAGTACCGCTTCAACAAACATAAACAATGCATTGAATGAGCTTGATTGATTTCTGATTTTTGCTGTTTTCTTTGATTTGATTTCTGCTGTTCTTCTTCAGAGGTACTTTTTTTCATTGCTACCGCATATTTCCTGGCTCTTCTGGGACTGTTTGTTAAATCTTTTACAATTTTTGACGCATCTACTTCCCGCGTCTCCCGTAATTTCATCTGTGTTGCATACTTCAATTCATCTGTGTCAGATGATCTAAGTACTTTAATGTTTCGTCTTTTGCTTCTTTCTTTTCTTCTTCTTTCAGTCTAAGAACGACTTAAGGTTTTTAAGTTCCTATAACAATAGTTGTACTCAAACCAATAGATACTTTACATTTAACCCATTACCTACTACCTCTAAAATTAAAATTTAAACAATAAACTACATATTGTGCGGGTTAACAAAATGGCTCAAGGTATACCAAAACAATAGGCGTAATGGAATTTGGGTATCACCTACCTGCTTTCGGTAGCGATATAGCCATTACGCCACTCGGCATTGTGTTTTAGGAATCTGGCCTTTGTGTTGCGAGCAGCTTACCATTTTTGTTTAAATAGATGTCTGATGATCGACAGTTTTTGGTTTACATCAGCAATGTTTTGATGATTTTCTGCATATTGGTTGAGCAGTTCCCGCTCCATAAACTGCAACTTTTCATTAAAAGTTGAGGTATTTGAGCATTCCATTATATTAAACAAATCATTTAAAGTCAAAACTCTCTTTCCAGAAGACGCTATAACAAAAATACACAAAACATAAGTAAAACTTAATTTACTGAGTATCGAATGTGCCCACGGAAAAAAATCACCTAAAATAGAGGGGTACTTTGGGGTGGTTATTTCGCGCTTAATAACATCCTAAAAGGTCTTCTCTATAACGAACCAATACAATTTTGGCTTAGAAATGATGAGAAATATATTAAATCTCCCTTTGATCAGAAAGGCTATAAATTAGTTGTTGTAATTTAGTAATGAAGTAACAAATAAAATACATAGGTACCTGGTTGTGCACAATAGGCAGTGAAAATCAACACAAAATCGTTCAGTCACAAGATGGCAATTATTTGAAAACAACGAAATCTGAGCGCATCGAACAATCACACGAACACTGTTGGCGAACATAGAGCAACACGGGCCACCTTCCGTCAATCTGTGCTTCCGTGTTGTTTTATGCGATTTGTATTTTTTGCTATTGTTTGGAGCGGTTATACTAGTTTTTGAAAACAGCGGCTTAGAAGGAGTAAGTACTATTATTAGTACTAGAACGAATATTTAAACAATCGATTTTGGGCAACTTTTAGGACCAAATACCAGTCTGTGCTTCGCTGACACAATGCAATAGCGAGGCAGCCCCATCAACACACCCTGAAGGCATTGCTATACTGAACTCTCAGAGCACTCACAACCCGCTGCGAGCAATTGGCCCACAGGCTGCAGGTATAATAAGATTAGCAGAAGGCCCTAAACAATGTTGTTTTGACTGACTTTGAACACCTGGCAAACCTGCGAGCCAGCATATTACAGCGAACCGCGAGCCCCTTTTTTTTTGTCGCTGTGATCTGTATTACGCATCCCCGCTCGCGGGGGACGAGACGGGGTATGTGGGACTCCTGTCGAAATCCGCCACCGACAGTATACCCACTAAAACTCAGTGGTGTTCCCACATCGCCGTGATGGGAGGGCCATGGGAAACTGGTTCAGCCTTTACTTCCACAACCCTCCCGGCGCATGTCCGCCTAGCTGGCGAGCCCCGCATGCCCCCCATTTACCTGGGGGGCTATGGGAATGGGAACACCCGGCCACCCGCCGCCTGTTGGCACCCGGGAGGAGCCGGAGATGATTGCCAAACCAACGTCCTCCTCGGACACATCCGCAGTAATGCTGGTGCCATTTGGTAAGAAGCTGTGATGAATTATACCACCACTAGACCACCAAACAGTGACCATGACTTATTTAGGGGTATATTTTCGTTTGGGGCGCTCAACCAGGGTCTAACCTAGATGATGACCGCTTAAGATTATCAAAAAGAATCCATTTTTCATCGCAAGTAGCAATCAGTTCAAAATCCCTTCGTTTCTGTGTCTGTTATGCAACGCATGGCATACCTCATCCCGTTCGTCGCGCTGGCGATTGTTCAGTTCGTGCGGCACCCGCTTATCAAGTTTTTTTTTACCTTGGCAATTTGACGCAAATAGACCAATATTGTTTTGATGCTAACGTTGAAGGCTGCTGCTAACTCAGCCCTAGATTGTGTATCGCCTTTAATTCGTCGTTGTTGACTTTGGTTTTCGGGCCAATAACCAGTCCTGCATTCGTTTGTAGTGTTCACCCCGTACACGTAATTAATGTAGCGAGCCGTTTGTGCGGCATTCCTACCGCGATAGAACTCGTATTCTATAATTACTCGTGTTTTTATCGTGACAATATTAATGAAAAAGACACAAATGTAGTGTAAAACAAAACACTAATCAATAAGCAAATGACTGAATTTGAAAATATCTTTCCATATTTTTTTTTTATGTACCTATTTGAATTTATTGCCATACATAAATTACGTTGCAAATGGCCAGTATTGTAAAACGGCAACTTCATAGGTAAAGACCTATTATACAGGGTTACTGGTAATTCGACGTAATCCGGCAGGGGCTGATAAGGGGGCCAAAATGCAACAAATTGAACCCCCCATATGTATGGCCGAAATTCAATAGTTTTCGAGATATTAGAATTTTAAGGGTTTTTCGATATTTACCCAAAATTTGACATTTAATTCCAAATAAAATAAAAACTACATATTTGAATGGGTACCATTAAAAATGATGTTGTAGCTGGCACTTCAATTAAGCTATGGACATAATTAAAACTACTTAATTTAACAAAATAATGAAAATAATGAGCGATATAAGAATAATATCTTACCAATATTTTCATTTTACGCTTCAAAAATGTTGTCTCGTCACAAAAATTTCTATGACATTAATCGTACAAATAACTAAAACAACTTGCTTATCCTGTAAGCTTTCCAGAAAGGTATAAAAGTCAATTTTAAAATACATAATTCGTGCCAAGGCATGTGTTTGAATCGGCGCGGGGAGAGAAATTATCTGTGTTTTTAGTTTATGATCCTCGCTAAATGAAATGTCAAATTTTGAGTAAATATCGAAAAACCCTTAAAATTCTAATATCTCGAAAACTATTGAATTTCGGCCATACATATGGGGGGTTCAATTTGTTGCATTTTGGCCCCCTTATCAGCCCCTGACGGATATACGTCGAATTACCAGTAACCCTGTATACACGGACATTAACCAAGCGAGGTCGAACATAATACAAAAAATGCAAAAATAGGAAGAAATAATCAAATAGAAATTCAAAACAAATTTATTATACGTAGCTAGTATAGCTTCCATCAGCAGCTATAACGGCACGTACCTACTCTATCTCGCATAAATCGCGCGCAAACATCAGTCCCCCTGATATCATTCCATACCCGTGCACAATGTGATCTATGAGCTTCAAGGGTTTCTTTTGTTCTGACAATCCCATCGTTGAACCATTATGCCCTACAGATTTTCAATCGGGGTTCATATCTGCTGGCCGAGTATTGAATAAGACGAATGTCACGCTGCACATACGTTGAACCACGCCATAGTAAGACCGGGCCGTGTGTATCGGTGCATTATCCTGAACGCAATCAATTTGTGGGAATTCTGCTGCAGGATACAGAACGCGCAAAGTAGGCAGCGTCACCTCTTCTAAAAGCGACACATAATTATTCATAGTAGCCCTACTTTCTAACGACGTCAGTTCTCCGACGTGGTCATGGCATGGCTCATCCTCCCCCATAAGTTGACTGCTATGCGGCCAGATTCATTTTGAAGCACGATATTATGAACTTTATTATACCGAGTGCGATTATAACGCCGTAAGGTTAATCTTCTGATTTGACTCGATTTAAAAGTTTTTTCGCCGGTAAATCTAACAACCGATTAATCAAAATCAAAATATTGTAATAATTATCGCACAATTTGAAGTCGTGCAGGTTTGTGGTGAGGTTTGAGTTCCACTTTAATAGCATGATGTCTGTATTGTACTTAGCGTGTAGCCCCGCTCGGTGCAATGCTCGTCGAATCATACAAAGCAGGACTTTGACTAGTTGGTTTGAAGCCGTGCTCTTCGTAATGTCGAACCATATCAGTTGTTTGCTCGAAAGGGGCTGGATGGCTAAGTAATAACAGCCGCACGGGTCTATCTTTTAGGTTAAGCTACGCTTTCCTCGGCTGGTCCGTGAATGGGTCACCATCTTTACATATCAAGACCCCTCCGTGCCTCGGAAAGCACGTTAAGCCGTTGGACCCGGCTGTCATTCGCGGATTTTTGGCAGTCGTTACGGGTCGTCAGAAGCCCAAAAAGTCTGACAACCAATCTTACCAAAGGGTATCATATTACCCAGTAACTGGAGTTGTGGAGGTCAGATAAGCAGTCGCTTCATGTAAAATACTGGTATTCAGGTGCATCCGGAGAAACTGGAAGCCGACCCCAATATAGTTGGGAAAAGTCTATAGGCGGATGATGATCAGTTTGCTCGATGGTTAGTATCGGCCGTCGCCGTCGTCTTGAATTGCTTCTATGATCAGTTATTTGCCCTTCTTCGCCATGACGCCGAATCCAAAATCTCACGGTGAATCGAGATGTATTGAGTTCTCGTGATATATCACTAATATTCAAGCCAGCGTCACGGAGAAATAATATTTCAGGCCTTTGTTGCAGGGTTAAACTTGCCATTTTATTTTCAATCAATTATTTTTTATTATATTTCACACCTAATATTTTTGGTAAAATTAAATGTCATTGCAACAAATACAAAGTATAATAATGAGTCAACTTTTAAATTAAGAAATGATTTTCATCATCAAAAAGTCATTAATAAATAGATGCTTAGCAACCATTAAAAAGTAATAAGTACCTAGCATTTTAGACTTTACTATACACAGTGTGATAGAGAGTGTAATTTGAAAACTAATAAACATTTTTAGACCGCAACTGTAGTGCGGTCGGCTTGTCATCTCATTAAACGATGCAAAATAATGACGACGTCAAATTAAAACGGTAAAATGTGTAATAATATTTAGTTTTAATTTCGCAATAACCAAATCCGGGCTCTTGGATGTAGAATAGAATAACATGCAGAAGATGTGCGGTATTATGATTCAACATGTAACCCAAATCTATTTATTTTTTATTACATATTAGGTACTAAAATTTATTTATTTTGAGTACCTATAGGTACGTTTATACGTCGTACACATTCCATAATTTAAAATTGTGACGTATTACATACATTATTGACAAGGTAGGTATAGAGTTGAATGTGATAAAGTCAACAATTAACATAGGTACCTATACGACCTATTATGTAGAGCTATAATTTGCAAAAAGCCTAAGAAAATTTGTATTTCTCGCAGGCTACCTTAGCGCATTTGCCTGGCGAAGCGTTAGCGCAGCACGGTTTTCACTGCCAAGCAAATATCAACATTGCCTTTCTTGAAATTAAATAAACTTCCGTTAGTCCAACAGAAGTGCGCGTCTCAGGTTTGGGTCAGGTTACTTTTGCTTCTCCCATCTGTAACCATTCCATAGGTTTGGCTAACTAAAGGAACACATTAAAGATTTTTGTTTAATTAAGTGAATATAAAGTAGGTATAAATTAGAATGTTGTCATTCTAATTCATACTATGACAATGGTATAAGAGTTACATTTCAATGAATTATTTACTTGTTTTTTTTTTTTATGTAAAAAAAATATAATTATTGTGAATGTGCTCCTTTGTAGTGAAACTTATTTGTGTGCAGTAGATGTATGTATTTACTTACCCTATACCTACTGTCGTTGTAGCGGATGGCGCCAATGCATGAAATGCCAATACAAGAGGAAGTTCAAACCCTGCCGGCACTCAACGTTGATCGCCGCGTTCTTCTCACAGAGGACGCTCAGAGACGCTTCAAACTGCGAAAGATTCGAAAGAAAATGACACCCCCGCTTATAGAGGATGAGCTTGAGGAGGTGACTCCCCAACAAGAGCTCGAAAAACCGACTAACTTCAAGAATTTGCCAGATACTTCACAAATTATTAGAGGAACAACTAGTGTTTCGGATGCAGCCGCCCCCGAAACGAATGATAAACTGCCGTTTGGTGCAATCATGGCGATAGTGACATCATACAAATACTCGATCCATTCTTGGACCCCTGCTATCGTGGATTTTGTAGTAGCAACCGCCTCAAAGCTTTATGAAAACAAACAGCAGAAATTTCAACTTGCTCCTGTACATATTATACCTAAGATTGCGCTTGGACATCAGGTTCGTTTGTATTTTAAATTTATCCAACGATTCTAATAATGATCTTCTAAAGACGAAGCGGTTGTTACAATTTTACTATTTTAATTATTTACTTACAGGCATATCATGCTTATGTTGATGTGGTTGGAGAAGGTGCTAGCTGGCAAATGGAAGATGTATTGGCTCAAAAATTCTTCAACAAATATGATAGAGGCATGATTACAACTTCCGTGTACAGTTGTGCGTTTTTCAAGAGAAATGGGCTATATTATCTGTTCGACGGCAGTCCTTGTAATGCCATGGGCTTGAGAGATGACCGGGAGACTAAGGGAGCGAAAGGAAAGGCTTGCTTTCTACGATTTCGTAATCTACGTGAACTCGTGAGCAGGTACTTTTTTAATGTTTGTTTTATTATTTATAGGCGCGTGTTTGATCCCTATCGTACCTGATGGTAAGGGATGATGGGGTCGACGATGGATCACGAGTAACCAATTCACTCTCGACTTAAACACCCCCGGGAAAAAGACAAAGAAACAGACTCCGGCAGAGAATTCCTCTCCTTAGCTCTGTATGCACAATGAAAGTGTTCCGAAAACGTTTTGTGCGTCTGAGTGGGATGTCCACCATGTTGCAGTAGCCCCATGTAGTAGTATTTTCCGGTGGTGGAACGGGCTTGGCGGATTTAAACTGTGCAATTCCAACGCACACTCTCCGAAATGAAATTGATGGAAAACCGATAGGCTGGCAACTGCCAAGCCCCCCCGGGAATTTCCATCAGGCCCTCTCATCTGGTCGTCTACCATCAAGAAGGTGCACCCCGGGATTTTTCGACAGGGTAGGTTTAGGTAGCCTACGTGACTACTTGCGTGTCTGCTATGTGATTATTGGTTACTTGGTCCCCATCTACCTGCGGTCGGCCAATGGCGCACCGGGCCTCGGAACCCGTTACCTTCCGTGACTAGTCTCCCAATGCATCAGGACGGGCGCGAGCCAGGTTGGTCTGCAGTGGAACTGCTATTTCGGCTGAACTCCTCAGGTGGCTATACCGAGGATTGTACCGGGACACGGCAAGGTTGTTAGACGGTACGTTTTTATCAGTGGGTGGGTGGTCACAAGCCGTCGGTCGAAATCTACCAGCTGTTAGTGCCACTTGATTATATAGCAACGCCCGGCGACCACGTGTAGGGTTTCTGTCAAGGGTTTTCTCCTACGCACGCGAGTGACTCAGCTCCCGTAAATTATATCTCCGTGTAAAAGGTCCTGTATTTTTTGTGGTATTATTAATGACCAACCAGTTTATCCAGGCTCCGTAAACTTAATCGTTTACTGAAGTCGTATTAATTTTTATATATATTTTTTTTTTTACAGGGTCAATTACAATAAGGACGGAAAAGCAGAAGATCAACAATTTATCCTTAGTAGAATATTAGTCAGGAGACTTCTAAAAGAGACCCGAACCACATTACCTGAAGATCATGACTATTCAACTGGTCAACCTATATCACAAAAATCTAAACAGACCATTATAGAATCCGAAAAACCCGCAGCAGGACGACGGTTAGATGTGAAAGAAATGAAGAGCCAATCTGCGATAGGCTATCAACTTGTCGATGGCGTTTACGCAATAGATGGAACTACTGCTCTGACTAATAGCAGCTCGAGCGCAACAGTTAAGTCTTGTCACTTCGTTAGTCTAATCGCAATGTTAATGGCAGCGATGCATCCCATCAGAACGTGGGACCACACCATGGTTGACGTATGTATCGAAAAAGGTCTAGAAATACAAGAAAAAGCTACAAATTTGAGCGTTTGCGAGAAGAGGGTAATCAAAAACGTTATTCTGGACGGCAAATTCATAAATATAAACATTAAAAAAATTTTAGTTGTGAATGAAAACCCAGAAAAAAGACTGGAGCAATACTTAAAAGCAGTACTGAGAAGACTGCGTTACGTCATGATAAGATATCCTCAATGCAGTTTAGTTATATGTCAGACAGAAGGATATTACCATCTTTTTGACCCTTACCCGTCACCACGTGATTCTGTAGTAAAGGATAAGGGTAAAAAAGGGTCCCCCCAGACGCACTCCCCTTCCAAGCAAGGAGGCCCAGTGGCGAGCTGGACGTTATATCGCTCTATAGATGCGGTAATTCGGCGAATAAGGAAACTGATACCAGGAACGGCAGCAGATGACCCCGAATTTTACACTTTTGAACTGACTTCCGTAAAGACTGCACCGCGGCATTCTGCTCTAAACTATAGATTAAGTCCGCTCTTCAAACCTGACATTAATCCGAACTTACCATATTTGAAGCGTAGAAAACTACGCCCTGTAGTAGACGAGAAGATGTACTGGTTGAATATCTGCGAGATACCGTGGTCGCGAATGAATGCCGTCAATGACTTAGGTCTGGATCGAAAAACACCTCAAACTATGTGGAAAGATTGGGACATTGAATTTCCAGGGGATCTGTTTTCTTTATGGGGAACTATACATCCCTTGGATCAAAGATTTGATGAAAACATCCGCGGTAAACAATACCTTGCAACAAGCGCGGTTGCCCTTGGAATGACCCAAGCATGTCAAATTAGCGCTTGGACGAGTGGATTCCTAGATGGAATAGTTTTAGGCGGTAATGAATACCACAAAAAGTGTATGGAAAAAGTAGGAAGTACTCCTAATTACGAAATTGCTCTTTCCGATTTAGATACCAAATTTGATGATATGTACCCATTCTCATTTTCGTTTAAATTTGATAAAATTATATTTGGATTTGTGTACAACATTTATCCTGATCGGTTCAACTTGAGCAAGTCATTGACATATTTCTTTGAAAATGAAAAAAATAAGGTTGGAATACTCACAAGTCCAACTAAAAACTTGGCGTTTGGAAAGACTGGATCTTCATACTTTATGTTCGATTGTCAAAGCTTTGGCGCACCAATATTCAGCCCTGGTCAAGGAGCTGCATACATAATGAAATGTGAGAGCCTAAATAGACTTATTTACTGCATGACTTTAACCTTGAATATTCGAAGACATGGACAACAATTCCATCTATACAATGCAACTGTAACGGTCACTGAAAAAACAAAATAAAGTTATGTCTTACATTCTTTGGTACTAATTATTTAACTCTCATTAATTCATAATTGAAGTAGGTAAAACAACTTATTTATCGAACAATAAAACACATTAACATAAATTCTAAAGTTAAACCACAATACCCAAGTATAATTATGCCGCTTCCAATAAAAATAGCGCACTTATGAACATACCCCAACATGGTTGTGCGTATCTACTAAATCACGTGGTTTAATCGATCGACCATTATAATAATATAATAATAATTTTATTCATAAGTTCACATAATAAATTACATAAAAGTTACATGATTACAAGTTTACAAATTAATATTAAGAAGAAAAAATTAAACTATGCCTAAAATTAATCTGGTGTATAACTTATACCTATAAATTGGTTAAAGGCCTAATGAATACGATAGCGACCTGCCTGATGTAGGTTTATTCAAACCTGTGTTTCAGGCCATCGCTTAACAACGCTGAGTGCTTTAGTGGACTATTATGTCACTGTACATAGAGCTAGTGTTGATACCTAATAACTATATTTTTAAATAAAAATGTATTTAACTTAAGTAAACTTATTGCATTACTTCTAGCAATTTTTCTGTGTCTGAGTAACTAAATGTCGCTAAGTATTCACTCAACATTTCACTACATTTTTTATAATTTACACTATAAATATGTAGAGACTTATTAATTTTATTATATAAGAACGGACCTAAAAATACACAAAATTTATTTATAAAAGTATGTCTAGTTTGCGGCATTATGCAAACTAAGTCTTTTCTTCTCTTATCTATAGGTATTGGCGTATACGGAAGTTTGCTATGCTGGTGTAGTACTATATTCATTATAAATAGTTGCCGCACGGTTAAAACCTTACATGCCGCGTAAAGCTCGTGTGTCGGAAATATAAATGGGCGAAAGGTGGCTACCTTAAGGGTAGCTCTCTGCGCACGTTCTAATGGCAGTAGGATTGATTTAGCAGCCCCACCCCATGAAGTTATACAATAAGTGAGAATGGATTGACACAAAGCTAAATAGACCTGTTTAATTAATTTTTCAAGGTGATACTATTTCTATATCAGTTGTGTTCTTGTGTAACGTCACTAGGCCACTAGGCCCCTTCTGGGCAAATCCACAGTTTAGTGGTCCTCGGTGGATACCATACGGTGCCAACGAAGCCTAGTGGGGTGTTGACCCAATACACCCGCCGAACCCCTTCAGGGCGAGGCAGACAATTGGACCTAACCAACCCAGAGCTAACCGGCCTTGGGGGATCTCTTAGTCGGCACTGCTGCACTGGTGACAGTTTTTCCTCCACAGCAACTCGCCTAGTGTCTCTAGGGTGTGTCTATACCCTTCGCGCTAGACTGGTCAGGGCCCAGTTGCACAATAAGACTGGCAACAGGATTACAAGCTTAGGGCTCACAGTTAGGCACTCACCTCCCTGTCTCCACCCGACATGGAGGGTACTCATCCCCGGGCCAATCCACCCGGGGAGTTATGTTTAGGGCCGATAGGCAATACATTGATATTATATGTTTAGACCCACCCCCCCGCTATGGCTGAAGCCCTCTTATGGGCATTCGTTGGAGAGGTCCTCCTCAAGGACCCGGAGTTCGCCGCCAAATACCTACGCAGTGAAGTTCGCTGCTCTTCAGCAGTCTCTCATCAACCCCACTCCATCTCAATCCACGCGATGTCCTAGCTTTTGAACCCGTGACCATGGACACCGATGATTCCGCGTCCAAGCGCCCCCCTACCCCATTTACCTACGCTTCCGATAGAGAATCCGCGAATTCGGCTTCTGAATGCCCCTCTTTTACCCCTTCCTCTGAGGACGATGGCTTCTCGCCAGTCCAGGGGAAGGGGACGAAGAGGAGGCAGAAGAAGTTGCCGGCCTTGCACGTAGACAAGAAGGCCCGAGAGGAGGCCACTCAGACCCCCCCCCCCTCCAGGAATATCCAGTTCCCTCGGCTCAGCTTCCTAGCAGGCTAAGTCCCCAAAGGACTAGCCCGTGGAAAATCCTCAATCACCAGCAGGCTTTCCCTGCTCTGAAATCCCCCATCTAATGGATCCGCGTATCCGTGCCCCTGCGCCCTCCCCCGCGCAACGCCCCAAACCCACGCCCGCTCCTAAAGCAGCCCCCGCCGCGATAACACCCACCCCGCTCCCCCCAATCACTCCTGTGGTCGGGGGTTACCCCTTGGATGCTTTCAACAATCATTGCAAACACCTTTACGGCCTTCCTCACTCCCGCGCTAGGAAGATGGCCAGCGAAATCGTTGTCGCTCGAAAGGCCGGCAACCTTTTCAAAATCCAGCAGATCTATAATGCGTATCCGGAAATTACGCAAGCCCTCCTCTCTTACACTAATTAATCATAATGTATAATACAACCATAACGAGAACCAAACCCCGTTCCCTCAAGTTAGGCTATTTTAATGCCAATGGCATTCAGGGACAAAGAGACAAGATCGCTGAGTTCCTGCGTGTCCATCAATTAGATGTCTTACTTATACAGGAAACTTTCCTAAAGCCTTGTCACCGAGACCCGTCAATTGCGAACTACCGAATAGTTCGCAATGACAGGACTCGGTGTCACCGAGGCGGTAACATCATTTATCTACTATAAAACGGCTCTGTAATGCACCCCCGTGGACCCTCCCCCTCTCTCGCGATTAGAAGTGTCTGTCTGCCGGCTTGGCATGACAGGTCACCAGCCGATCACTTTAGTATCGGTCTATATGCCCCCGCTACCATCAGAAAACTACCAACAGTTATCTGATGACTTCGCTGTCCTGTTTGGCTTGAGTGACTCCGTTATCATAGCGGGCGATCTCAATGCCAAACATCCAGCCTGGAATAGCACCAGGATCTCGACCAGGGGCAAACACCTGTTTAACCTCTGTCCCATCCTGAACTTTGTTGTCCCATCATGCCCCTGACGTCCTTGACGTGGCACTTCTAAAGAATGTCAACCTTCGGTTGCATTCTATAGAAGTGGTACATCAACTGACATCCGACCACCGACCTGTAGTTCTGAAATTAAGCCCCCGACTAGGACTACCAGACCCTGACAGACCCCACCTCACTAAAGTAATCACGGACTGGAGGAAAGTAAGCGAACGCCTGAAATCCTCCACATCCTCCCCCCAACTGGACTCTCACCCCCAATCAGTTTGACTCTATCAATGACACGACAGCCGCGATCGACTCACTCACGGATCACGTACAATCCGTCCTGAACGAAAGTTCAAGGGAAGTTCCAACGATGGGTGACCATCTCTGGAAATTGCCGGACGAAGTACGTGAACTGCTGACTGAGAAGAACGCGGCTGTCCGTGAATACAGCAACTTTCCTTGCCAAGCTAACAAGGCCCATAAGCGCTATTTACAGAGATCTGTAAAGACACGCATAGCGGAGCTGCGGCGTGACGCTTTCTGGGACAAGATGCTGAGCGAGTCAGAGCCCACCCACCTGGCCTTTTGGGAACTGCAGAGGAAACTGCAGTCCCAACAAGTAGCCTCCACGCCCCCATTGGTGCGCCTCAAAAAGACCATCGCCTTCGACGATATCGACAAGGCCGAATGCCTTGCCGACAGTCTTGAGGCCCAATGCACACCCAGCTCTCAACCAGTAGACCAAGCTCACCTCTCTGAAATCGACGCGGAAGTCGAACGTAGAGCCTCCCTTCCTCCCGTTGAAGACCCAGATAATCCTCTGCATCCCGTCACCCCAGACGAGGTGCAAGATATCATCAAGTATCTAAAACGCCGTAAAGGCCCTGGCACAGACGGAATCACGAATAGGGTGATCCAATTGTTCCCCGCCAACCTCATAATGCTCATGACCATCATCTTCAATGGTGCTCTGAGCAATAAAATTTTTCCCCAAGCTTGGAAAAAGGCCACTGTCATCGGCATCCCAAAGCCGAGCAAGCCCAAAACCGAGCCCACTAGCTACCGCCCCATCAGTCTGCTCAAAGTTCTGGGCAAAATCTATGAGATCTCTATCTGATCTATCTATCTTATATACAAGCGAGTCAGAGATTATGCCGAGACCAAGGGCCTCATCCCCGACGAACAGTTCGGTTTTAGAACCCAACATTCGAGCGTCCAATAGGTTCACCGTATCATTGAACACGTAAACGTTGGCTTCCAACGTGGTTTGCTGACGGGTGCTGTGTTCTTCGACTTATCGAAAGCGTTGGACAAAGGCTGGCACAGTGGCTTATTATACAGCGTGGCGCTGCAATGGTGACCTTAATTTAACACACATATACGTTTTCACATTTTCGTTTCATGACAATTTTTTATTTCCATTAAACGTTATTATTTACAGATTTATTAAAGAATTTAGGAAATAGCATCTTAGAGCAACCTGTACTTAAAGAACTGTCGCGCAGCGGTCATTTCCCTCGGTCACGGATCATAACTTCGCATCAATGAAATTAAAACGAATAAGCAATACTATTAGGATGAAACAAATGCATAGAGTAGGCGAATTTAAGGAAATTTCCTTTGTTGGCGAGCAGCGCAGGCGACGCGCGCTCTCCCTTCCACCCACCCGCCGCACCGAACACGAATTCTTTTTTTGCTTTTCTAGTGCTAGTCGAACCCGTGTCCTTGACGCACTTATTTACACTATTGCGCATAATTACGTCGCGAAAAAGACTCTTAGCTATTGTTTTATTTATTTCTTTTTGTGTAATTAGGATAGTAATTAGATCATGGTACTGCGATAAAGACACTTTGATTGGTTTTCGTTTTGTTATCTAGTAGGTACGTTTACACCTCTTGCGATACGGACGCATTTATTTGTGCTATTAGTGCTTGTGTAAACTTATGATCGTGATGGCAGTGATTAGTGATGACAGTTATTACTAATAGTAACAAGAGAGGGTGATGTGATAAGTGTTTGTACCACTTGCGCCGCTCGGTTTCTTTGATAATATGCCGTCAAAGAATCGGACCGATCACGAGTAGGTACAAGACGCGTTGCGCGGTTGCCAGCGCGCGAAGCGACGCGTTGCCGCTCGTCAACGTAAGCAAGCTATGTAAGTAATTTCATGAATGAATTTTTGCAAGGGTGATCCCAATTTTAATGACTTTTTTATTATTTAGTTTGTTTGAAAAATTTTTTTTTTCAGTTTACGTATTATTTTAACCTATCAATATTTATATGGTTAATGGGCACTAGCCCTACCCGTGTATTAAATTAAAGTCACCATAGTAGCGCCACGTTGTATAAGCTTTACCAACTCAGTGTGCCAGACCGTCTCGTACTCATCCTACGAGACTTTTTGGCTAACCGCACCTTTCGCTATCGCGTCGAAGGGGCGCTGTCCTCCCCTCACCCTATCCGCGCACGTGTCCCTCAGGGCTCTGTGCTAGCTCCTCTCATATTCACCCTATTCACCAGTGATATCCACAAAAGTAAAAATGCGCAATTGGCTCTGTTCGCAGATGATGCGGCCATTTATTACACTGGGCTCCTCCCCAACCCAATATCTCGTACTCTCCAAACCGCAGTCGACAAGCTCGGCGCATGGTTTAGAAAGCGGAGAATCGAAGTCAACCCCGACAAGAGTCAAGCGGTTCTCTTCTGGAAACCACGACTCAAACACAGACCTGACGACCCCGTCGGATCAAGATGTTTGGCAAGCCGATCCCTTGGGAGAAGCAAGCCAAATATCCGAGGGTGACTTTGGACAGACAGCTCTCCTTTCAGAGCACATGCCGCCTTTGCTCTGGGTAGACTACATTCCGTTTTAAATGCACGCAGTAAATTGTCACTCATTTTTTTTTTTTTTTTTTTTTTTTTTTTTTTTGTATGGCATCTCGCAGTTGGCCTTGAGAGGCCGTGACTGCTTAACCGGTCAATCCTGTGGTGCCTTCGAGCTAACTCAAAGCCTCCAGCCAGGGGCATAATATTAATTATAAACTAAGCGACCATCACCTAAGGGCACCCCCTGTGGGGTACGGACCTCGGCTTAGGGCGTCGCTGGGGAAGGACAGCAAGTTGGGGACAGGCTGGATCAAAGTGGGTTCATTATTATTAGGGGGTAAAACTACTGGCTCAGCTACGCCACCAGCTGGCTCTGTGGATCCGATCAAGGGAGGGGAAGAGGAATCTATCGGGGAGGAACGCGGACGCGGACGCGGATGCGAAGCACCTCGGCGGCGAGGTCGGAACTTCGTTTTGTGTCTGTGTTTGTATACTGTACTGGTGGCCCTACTGCTTTCCTGGAGGAGGGTGGTGGGGTCGTCGGGGTCGGTCAGTGCGTGCCTTGGACGGCGGATTCTACTGATTCTAGAGGGGACATAACTGGCGGCCTTCGCAACCAGAGGGTTGCGATGGCTGCCAGCGGTATCGAAGAAACGCTTGCAAGCGCGTTTCATGAATTGTTGAATGGTGGGGATTTTCAAATCTAAATGTAAGTTTATGTTACGAACGAACCAGGGGGAACCCGTGATTTTACGTAGAAAACGGTTCTGTAGGGTCTGCATCCTGTGGATGTGCCGGGGGTGGGCCTGTGCGAAAACAGCACAGGCGTATGTCATAATAGGTCGGATGCATGCCGTATAAATGCGCAGTTTGCACCTGAGTGACAATTTACTGCTTGCATTTAGGACGGAATGTAGTCTACTCAGAGCAAAGGCGGCTCGCGAACGAACCACCTTTATGTGCTCTGCGAAGGAGAGACGTCTGTCCAAAGTCACACCCAGATATTTGGCATGCTTCTCCCAAGGGATCGGCTTGCCAAACATCTTGATCGGGCGGGCGTCGTCATGTCTGCGTTTGACACGCGGTTTCAAGAAGAGAACCGCTTGACTCTTGTCGGGGTTAACTTCGATTCTCCACTTTCTGAACCATTCGCCAAGCTTGTTGACTGCGGTTTGGAGAGTGCGAGATATCGTGTCGGGGACGAGCCCAGTGTAATAAATGGCCGTATCGTCTGCGAACAGAGCCAACTGCGCATTTTTACATTTCGGGATGTCACTGGTGAATAGGGTGAACATGAGGGGAGCTAGCACAGAGCCCTGAGGGACTCCTGCGCGGATAGGGTGGGGGGAGGAAAGCGCCCCTTCGATACGATAGCGAAAGGTTCGGTTAGCCAAAAAGTCTCGCAGGATGAGTACGAGACGGTCTGGCACACCGAGTTGGTAAAGCTTATATAATAAGCCATTGTGCCAGACTTTGTCGAACGCTTTCGCTATGTCGAAGAACACAGCACCCGTCATGAACCCACGCTGGAAACCAGCGCTTACGTGTTCGATGATGCGGTGTACCTGTTGAACGCTCGAGTGTTGGGATCTAAATCCGAACTGTTCGTCGGGGATGAGGCCTTTGGTCTCGGCAAAATCTCTGAGTCGCTTGTATATAAGCCTCTCATAGATTTTGCCCAGAACATTGAGCAGACTGATGGGGCGGTAACTAGAGGGGTCGGTTTTGGGCTTGCCCGGCTTTGGAATACCGATGACAGTGGCCCTTTTCCAAGCTTGGGGAAAGATGTTGTTGCTCAGAGCACCATTGAAGATGATGGTCATGAGCATTATGAGGTTTGCGGGGAACAATTGGATCACCCTATTCGTGATTCCGTCTGGGCCGGGGGCTTTACGGCGTTTCAGACCCTTGATGATATCGTGCACCTCGTCTGGGGTGATGGGGTGCAGAGGATTATCTGGGTCTTCGACGGGGGGGAGGGAGGCTCTACGTTCGACTTCCGCGTCAACCTCAGAGAGGTGAGCTTGGTCTACTGGTTGGGAGCTGGGTGTGCATTGGGCCTCAAGACTGTCGGCAAGGCACTCGGCCTTGTCGATGTCATCGAACGCGATGGTCTTGTCGGGACGCACCAGTGGGGGCATGGAGGCTACATTTTGGGACTGGAGTTTCCTCTGCAGTTCCCAAAAGGCCAGGTGGGTGGGCTCTAACTCGCTCAGCATCTTGTTCCAGCCAGCGTCACGCAGCTCCGTTATGCGTTTCTTTACAGATCTCTGTAAATAGCGCATATGGGCCTTGTTAGCTTGGCAAGGAAAGTTGCTGTAGTCACGTACAGCCGCGTTCTTCTCAGTCAGCAGTTCACGTACATCGTCCGGCAACTTCCAGCGATGGTCGTCCATCGCTGGAACTTCCCTAGAACTTTCGTTCAGGACGGATTGTACGTGATCCGTGAGTGAGTCGATCGCGGCTGTCGTGTCATTGATCGAGTCGAACTGATCGGGAATGGAGTCTAGTCGGGGGCAGGAGGATGTGGAGGATTTCAGTCTTTCGCTTACTTTCCTCCAGTCCGTGACTACTTTGGTGAGGGGCGGTCTGTCGGGGTCGGGGAGTCCTAGTCGGGGGCCTAATGTCACAACTACAGGTCGGTGGTCGGATGTCAGTTGATGCACCACCTCTATAGAATCCAACCGAAGGTTGACATTCTTTAGAAGTGCCACGTCAAGGACGTCAGGGGCATGAAGGGGCGCGTGGGGAAAGTGAGTGGGAGTCATCGGGGCGATGACATCGAAGCTAAGGATGGGACAGAGGTCAAACAGATGTTTGCCCCTGGTCGAGATCCTGTTACTGTTCCAGGCTGTGTGTTTGGCGTTGAGATCGCCCGCTATGATAACGGAGTCACTCAAGCCAAATAGGATAGCGAGGTCGTCAGATAACTCTGAATAGTTTTCTGATAGTTGCGGGGGGATGTAGACCGATATTAGAGTGATCGGCTGGTGACCTGTCATGCCGAGCCGGCAGACAGACACTTCTAAACGCGAGAGAGGGGGCGCGTCCACAGGAATGCAGTACAGATCCTTTCTATAGTATATGATGGTACCGCCTCGGTGGCACCGAGTCCTGTCATTGCGAACTATACGGTAGTTCGCAATTGACGGGTCTCGGTGGCGGGGCTTGAGGAAGGTTTCCTGTACAAGTAGGATATCTAATTTATGGACATGCAGGAACTCGGCGATCTCGTCGCGTTGTCCCTGGATGCCATTGGCATTAAAATAGCCTAACTTGAGGGATCGGGGTTTGGTTCTCGTAATGGGTGTATTATTCATTGTGAGGTTACATTAGTGTAGGACACGAGGGCTTGCGTAATCTCGGGATACGCATTATAAATTTGTTGTATTTGGAAGAGGTTGCCAGCCTGACGGGCGGCAACGATTTCGCTGGCCATCCTCCTAGCGCGGGGGGTGAGGAAGGCCGTGAAGGTGGACGCAATCACGTTGAATGCGTCCATGGGGTTTTCCCCGACCACAGGAGTGGTTGGGGGAAGGGGGGCGGGTGTTCTCGCGACGGGGGCTGCTTTAGGAGCAGGCGCGGGTTTGGGGGGATGCGCGGGAAGGGGCGCGGGGGGCACGGATACGCGGATCCATCAGGGGGGGGATTTGCGGGGAGGGGCCCTGAGTCCTCAGCGCAGGAAAAGCCTGCTGGTGGTTTAGCAGGTTCCAAGGGCTAGCCCTTTGGGGACTTAGCCTGCTTGGAAGCTGGGCTGAGGGAACCGGGTATCCCTGGGGGGGGGAGGACAGTCTGGTCTGTCTGTCTGTGAACCTCTTTGCCGTCTTTGAGGAAGACGACTTCTGGGGGGCTTTCGGGCAGCCGCGGTAGTTTGCCGGGTGTCCGGTCTGACCGCAAAGCACACAGCTTGGAGGCTCTGTGCATTGCGTTCGGTCCTTAGGCCGGGAGCACTCTGCAGTGCCATGCTCGCCCAGGCACTTGACGCACCTGGGCGTCGCATGGCAGTGCTGTTGAGAGTGGCCATATAATTGGCAACGGTGGCATTGGCCAATGACCCCGTTCTTCCAGGGTTTCTGGAGGTCGATCCCCATCAGGCCGCAAATAGTGCGCACCTGAAAGATGGGGTGATGTCCTTCGACCGGGGGACAGAGCACGAGGACCATGTCGAATGCCTCTCCGCCTCTGGCGCGAGAGCGGTGCATTCTATGGACCTCATCGACGGGGATTTTTTGGGCCTCAAGGTCGGCCTTGATGTCCGAGGTATTGTCACTCATGTGCAAACTGCACTTTTATACGGCATGCATCCGCCCCACCATGACATATGTCTGTGCTGTTTTCGCACAGGCACACCCCCGACACGTCCATAGGATGCAGTGCAGATCCTACAGAACCGTTTCGTTCGTAAAGCAACGGGTTCCCCCTGGTTCATTCGTAACAAAAACTTACACTTAGATTTGAAAATCCCCACCAATCAGCAATTCACGAAACGCGCTTGCAATCGTTTCTTTGACACCGCTGACAGCCATCACAACCCTCTGGTTGTGAAGGCCGCTGGTTATGTTCTCTCTAGAATCAGTGAAATCCGCCGTCCAAGACATGCACTGACCGACCCTGACGACCCCATTACCCTCCTCCAGGAAAGCAGTAGGGCCACGAGTACATTATACAGCAGACACAGACACAAATCGAAATTCCAACCTCGCCGCCGAGGTCCTCCGCGTCCGCGATCCTCCCCGATTAATTGCCCTCTCTGTCCCTTGATCGGATCCGAGCCAGTAGTTGTAAACTCTCCAGATAATAATAATTAATCTAATTTGATCCAGCCTGTTGGCCAAGTTGGGTTGGGGCTTGCTGTCCTCCCCCAGTGAAGCCCTAAGCCGAGGTTCGTACCCCACAGGGGGTGCCCTTAGGTGATGGTCGCTTAGCTTTTAATTAATATTATGCCGCTGGCTGGAGGCTTTGAGCTCGCCCAACGGCACCACAGGAAAGACCGGCTAAGCAGTCACGGCCTCTCAAGGCTAACTGCAAGACGCCATTAAAAAAAAAACCTAAACCGTAGTATTCCGCGTACAGCGGCGGCGAACAGATGTATGTTGATGTATTGCTATATATATATGTGCTATAATGCTACACATTAAACCACCAACTTTTACAACTAATAAATAACACGTAACTAGCTAAATAATCTGCAAATAAGCGATTATTATTCTTATAATTAAATATACGGTAAAAAGGTAGAGATGAGGGTATCGTCCTATCGATATCCTATATCTACGCTCACGTTAAGTTTTATTTATGAATTTACGAATTTAAATAAAAACTAATTCAATAATCCCATACTTGTTTTATTTCACAGTATTGTTAGTAAGAGAAACCAGTATAAATTATTATTGGTAGTAGACCATGGTCTAAACAACGTTCTAGCAAAACTGTGTTCAAATGTCACCGTGTATAATCTGGAACTGCGATCCGTAAAACGGGGTGAATAGATACAGTTTGGAACTTTGAGATTGTTATTCATATTGTTTTCAATTTGTTTCTTCGTATTTAATGCAATTACTTAGATTACGAGTCAAGGTTGGTTTTAAAATTTCTAATATTCAAAAGCGATTTTTATTATTTATTTTGAACAAAAAACGCTTACGTATTAGCCATCTCTATTTACCTATTAAAGACACAAATGCATAGATCAATTAGATTCTATAAGAAATGTGGTAGGTACATCTCTATTTGTTTCATGACGTCACCAATTGACTTCATTTCAAGTCCTTGGCGCTCAGAGCAAGTTATATTCAATTCTGATAAAGAATGTCATACTAGTCTTTCTTTCTTTCATTTTAGTTATGCCGTGTTCATTTTACCTAAAATGCTTTACTTCAGTCAACGTTTATTACCGTACTTAGGCGGCTGAAATTGTCAATGGTTCATTGTGTTAGTGTTTTTCTACGTGTTTTATCGAATGAAAAGTATTTAAATTATAACACACTTGTAGCAGTGTACCTATGTCACAGCGCTGTCTTATAAAGCTTTGTCTCTGTCCCTTTCCTTACTCATGTAACGGTACTATGGTAGCGTTTACCCGTCATTAAAAGTAGTTTGTCCTGCGCCGGCCATTGTCTGCCCTTTAAATATTGTAGTAATTCCATTCCCGATTCCTTGAATTGGAACACACACACACACACACTCGTCGTCACACCAGAGGGGCAATTCCCGTATTTTTAAGACCGTTCACATTCTAATCTCAGTCTCAATCTGTCAAAATTACAATCAATTTACATCAATGACTAAAGAATAAGAGAGGACATGAACTAAAAGATTGTATCGCGTGCCGGCGTGGAAAGTAAAATGGCGTAGGCTCCGCCCATTACCTAGTGTTGTCCTCTGCTCATTCTTTGCAATGATTTTGTTCATCGTGTTGATTACAAATCGATTAATCGAAATCACATACATTAAAATAAGGTTTTTGATTTTAAGTAGATAGTAGGTAAGTAGGTTGTTATTCGATTCTCATTCTAGGACGTCGCATTATGGATTAAGTACAAAAAAGCCTGTTGTTGCGTAATCTGACTGAAAACTTGCAAAAATCATCAATTTGGCGGTTCATTTAAAATTAATTGTACTTGATATTATTTACTCTATGATTAATAGTTGCTCGTGATAATCAAGCTAGAAGAAGAGTAAATAAAACTGCAACAAGGAATTCAAAACTATACCGATTATTAACAAAATAAAACAACAGAAATCGATATTATGCATTTAATGGGAGAACCGTTTTATTTCAAATAGATACAATAATATCAGTTTGTAATTAGTATTAAGTACACCAATAATGTGAAATACAATAAAGTCTGCCTGTCTACAATAAATGTACAGGGAAATAATAATGTATTATGACTCAAACTCAAAGCATTTATTTCAAATAAACCAATTACAGGCACTTTTGAATTGTCAAGGGGTCGGTCAGTCAGAAAGATGAAGCTAGTTGCCCATTCCAAAGCGTAGTAGGTACCTATGGAGAAGAACGGGCAAGAAACTCCATGGACACTCTTTTAAATCAAAATATTGTTACAAAAAAGTGGTTACATCATTCATGTTGTAATTATACATGTGAGAACGATGTAGAAACACGTGCACGTTAAAAGCGTCCGTAATAAAAAGATAAAAACAATTATGGAATTAAAATAAGCCGTGGCAGCTAAGAAATGACCAGTGCCTACTGACGGCGCCCGTTCACGAACATGACGTATGGATCAGCACCATTCAGCTCAACCATTTTGAAGGGAACTCAATGATCCAATACACACGTCACCACCAGCGACACATTTGAGTGAGCATGACATACTCTCAGCCGCCAGGGCACATTCAAGTCAATGAAAGACGAACCCAGTAACCTTTATAGTGGGTACATAGTGCTCACACATGTGCTATGCAATTATACAATACTAAGAGATTGAATTTATACAATGCAAAGATAGGTTGTACAATCTTCATCAGCTCCAACATTATTTTCGAATATATGGGTAAATGTAGGCTTACAATGAAAATGTGATAATTTACCTTAGGGAGCCTTGTCGGTATTGCATTGTCGTGAAGTCTCACTATATCAAGACTTCTATTAATACAAGACTCTTCAAAATGTAGTGAACAAACATTTTCCTGGCTGGAGTCGATATTTTCTTGACCCAATGATTCAAGCCACTTACTTTTAAGTTTATCATTTTTTGGTAACCTAAAAACACAAACAAAACACGCAAACTAACATAAATGTGTATATTTTTTCATGCTAAATATTCAAACGAAATTTGGTTTTTATCGATGCTAAATCGATTCGTTGTGCAAATTACACAATCACAACACTATATTTGTCAATAAAAATACGTAGTAAACAAAACCAAAATAAGGAAATATATCGTTCGATAGACTATGAATAGGCAATAATCTATGACCGAACAGTAATAAACATGAATTGAGACTAGAAATTGGTATAAATTTATATAGGAAACTTAATAATCTATGAATTCTTTCGACTTACTTGTGCAGGGATATCAGAGGCGCTTTTTTACTGTAATTCGAGCCACAGCCCCTCACACAACACTTAGGCATGGTTTCCTCTATCACAGACAGCCTCAGTCAAATTTACAGCACTCAAAATGTTCTCAAAATGGAAAAAAACTTAATATTTAGTCGCACGATAACGCTAAATGACACTTCATGTACACTCTGAGAAGTACTCAAAACCAGAAACTAAAATGGCGAACCGGCCGATGGGCAGGGCTTCCGTGACGTCAATTGAAATTGAATTGCAATTTTAGAAAACTGACAAAATACGGTTTTCTCTTTTTGACACTGGCAGAATTGCATAAGTTAGAAAGAAACATGTATATTTTTTTATTTCTGTATAGAATCGTATGATATTTCCATAATGTATTTAATTTATATAGATCTTTTAGTTCATGTCCTCTCTTAGTCTTTAGTCATTGATTTACATACATTTTTGACAGGTTTTTGACATTGATTGTCGCTGAGATGAGATTGCGACTTGAATTTGAACGTTTTTTAAGTACCGTCAAATGGGGTTACTTTGATACTACGGGGTTACTTTGTTAACAACTTTAGGCTTATGAAAAACTTAATTTTATAATATCTACAACGCTATAATACAAAGAAACTATCAGTAGTGCCAAGTACTGATAGTTTATTTTTTAACTGGTGTTGTAGACATTATAAAATTAAGTTTTTCATAAGCCTAAAGTTGTTATCAAAGTAACCCCGTAGTATCAAAGTAACCCCATTTGACCGTACGAGAATTGGCCTACAGGTTGTAACACCTTGAGAGTCGTTGCGAATTCACATTTTGGGAATTTTACACCAATATGCAGCCTTTGCCATTGTATTATTGTTTCCTCCCAGCGATCTTTTAGCAGCATTTTTATGAATATTTCTTAATTTCTGAATAATTGGAGCGACGAAGCTGAAAGGCTCAATTGACAACAAAAACGGAACTGTTGTTAGGAAAGATTTTAACTTGCAGTAACGTTATTGGCATACCAGTTTATTCAATGCTAGAGCTTTTGAAAATCAAAACGAAAAAAGGGTGGATCAGCCATCTAGTAGAAAAGTGGACGAAAGACAAAAAA
Organism: Brachylomia viminalis; assembly: GCA_937001585.2. Lineage (NCBI taxonomy): Eukaryota > Metazoa > Arthropoda > Insecta > Lepidoptera > Noctuidae > Brachylomia > Brachylomia viminalis. The sequence continues at coordinate 14,687,806 of OW443308.2, read as the reverse complement.
AAAAACTTGTTTCACAACCATCATCATTTTATAATTTACCAAGTGGTTCACTGTACCTACAGATTATCGCGGCATGTGCCAATTTTTTGTGTTATGCATAGAATATCGATATAATGGGACATCACTAGTGTTTCGCAATACCATACAAAACGGGGTAATTAGGACTATAAGTTAGTTGAAATTACCCCACTTCATCTTTTGTGGGGCTACCTATTTAAACTAACGCAAAATCACACCAAAGACGTATCATTGCAAAGAACAAACAAGCGGTAAACAACGTATGGTTTACATATTCACTACTCTCTGTTTGATATTGTGAAAACATGCGGTTTGATCACAACTTTTGCCCATAAATTTGACAATGACAACTATGACAACGACAAGCGTCTTTTGAAAACACATTCATAAAATGACGTCTGACAAAAACAGGCGTGTGTCGAACAGTTTGCGCTCTAACAGCTGCATCTATGATTTATTTTTCGAAATAAACTGTGGATCTAGATGGCGTTTTTATACAAATACAATAGAATTATTCTCATTAGTTAGAATTACCCCAAAGTCGAAATAGCCCCGACCGACCTTACATTAATAATATTTTCAACAATAAAACTTACCAAAATTTATGTAGCGAGACTAACGCCGCCATTTTGTTTTGTCAATACCTACAATTTCGGTGTGGCCAAAACACTGCCATCTTGTTTTTTCAATATATTTCCTAGTGAAATATTATTTTTTTACCAACAGCGCTCCCCAGTCAACGTCATTCAAGCCCTAAAAGATCCTTGTTGCTCTCTACAGAGTGTACTAACAACGTCCCCTTGTCAATGTAATTCGCTAAAAGATCCTTGTAGCACTCTGGTCTCTGGCTATACAGAAAGGGATTGAGAATAAAAACTGCCACTTGCTCTTCAGATGTCGCTACTATCACTAGTCCTTGAGTTTTAATGCTACCTGCACAGACCTTTAAATAGAACTGCGAGTGCTTTATCCTCTGGCAACTTCAAGCAGGGGCCAAGACTTGGACGAATTTCTACTTACTTAACTTCTTACGTATCATTTTGTTTTAGAGTGGAAGACCAGAATAAACTCACTTACCATTTTTGCAACAGGAGCTAAATCGTAACATAATCGCAACAGCATTGAAGGACTTTTTGGGGACCTCATTTTATGTTTCCATAACATAAAATGAGGTCCCCAAAAAGCTCTTCAAAGCTAAGGTCAATAAAATTGTGTATTTGCATCCCAGTTCTGAATTAGAGTGCACATAAGTGTTAATTAGGTATTAATTTTATCAGGATATTTAATGCTATTGGGCAGTCTCTGATCTGAAACACAGGGAAATCTTATATGATTTTCAGTTCTATAGGAATAATAAATTGTAAGATTTGATGCGTGCAGAAATTGCATCATTCTTGTATTCAAGTTAGTTAGACCTTGTTTGATCAATTTATTATGATGTCTTTCCTATTCCAAGGTGTCTCAATTGAGACATCCATGGGAACACGGATGATATTTACTTTATGAATGTTTCATACAAACTTACTGCTTAGTCAATGTATCATTGACTTCTCAACTTCTTATCAAGCTGATCTATACAATTTATATACCTATTGGTATTAAATGAGTTTAGCCCTGTAGGTGATCATGTTAATCTGTGGCATTTGTTAGGCCAGATGCGAGAAGAATAGAACCTATCGAAGTGGCACTGCTTGGGGGAGGCCTATGCCCAGCAGTGAATGTCTTTCAGCTGGAATGAAGATGATTTGTTAGGTCCTCAAAAGTGCTGGTGTATGGACACTTAAGAGCCGGAAGAGCTTCATCTGATGTACAAAGGCCATCAATTACCCACAGACTAAGGTGAGAAGAAAGTTGTGAAAAAACAGCACATGCTACCACCCAACTTTGTTCAAACCAACTTCTCCTAATCTACCGTCTTGAAGGTCGAAAAAGACTTGAGAGACGAGGCAATTGTTACTGTATAAGGGTTAGTATTGGTACCATTGAAAAACATTGTACTACTTAACTGTTCTTGAATATATTTAAATTAAATATTTCCTAGCTACAGATTATAACTTGCTAATTTGCTTCAAAGTAAAAAAAAGTGGAGTGTTACAGAGGCACAGATCAATGATTAAAATGAATGTAACATGTTCATTTTAACAGTGATTTTATTATAACTGTAAAAACCTTATACATAATGTACTTTCATGCGTTAAAATATAAGTTTTATTACTCTGTTCTGGGGGTGTTATTCAAGATCAGGTAAATTTTCATCATCCGAGTCTGTTTCTAAGTCATCGAACGAGGGTTTGTCAGCCTTGTCACCGCCGCCGCCGCCCATAGACCGGAGCATTTCTTCTATGTCATATGAGTTGCCTCCACCATTCTCGTCTTCATCATCTTCGTCTTTCCATTTATTGAAATCTACCTTGAGGTAATGAGGTTTCTTCTTATCCTTTGTTAATGATGGCCAGTAGGAAGAGTCTTTCTTTTCTTTGCGAAGAATCATTTCTATGCACCTGCCTTTATTTACGAATGCGCTTGTTTCAGGAATCACCGCATCGTATAATGGTATAGTTACCTCGTGTACTTTTTTGTCTGAAGCATTGACGCCTTTAAAATACACGGAGTCCTTTTCTATTTTAATAGTCGGGTTTTTAGATTCGATGCTAAACGTGAGAAAAATGTCTTCTTTGCGCTGGGCCCACAATACAGCAGGAGGGACAGATGCTTCGCTAGCCATGTTTTTGTGTCGCACTGTGAATGTATCGTGCGAAGAAATGTTAAAAACGTTAACTTCAAGACTAGATTCACTATTCGACTCACGAAAATTGATAGTCTTTCTATGCCGCCGCCTCGCCGCACCGATTCGTTTAAGGAAGACGGATGCACAGATAACAAATGTGACTTCCGTTCTTTCGTCGTTGAATAATCTATGCTCACAGTACATTATTGACTAAACTACAATAATGTATTAGTCGATAATATTTAAAAATATGACATTGTTGTTTAATATCAACGAGCACTGAAACGCCTCAGCGACCGCGTTTAGACACGGCACTGTGTGCTCAACTGAATTGGCCCAAGCGTAGAACATGGAGACAACTCTAGGCGGCCGCTCCTAAAAATTGTCAACATTTCCATACAAAATACAAACCAGGCATGTCACCATTTATTCGCATAACAACAATAGATGATGTTTAGAAACTGAAGGCTTTGAAGGCAATCTGAGTGTTTAACTACTGTCTTCTCAAGACGCTGCCCGCGGCGCCGGCCGGCGCCCACCGCCGGCGCCGCGATCGGTTCCGTGCTCCGGCGGCGGCGCGGCGATTTAGTACCTACTCTGCTGGTTGAAGCGGTATTCAGACCAACGCCAACGCGGTGGCGATGGCAGTAACGGCCAAAAATGCTACCACAACTGCATGGACTGGTACTGAGCATAGATTATTACTCTACGTTAAGCAACATGTGTAAATTAAGCTTTACAAAGACGTTAGCTACCAAACAATTTACACACTCAAGACAATATTGGTGCCGATTCTGTTGTACACCGAACTAAACTAACTAAACTATCACTAAAATTCCTTTCTTTTGGCTATGAGAATCTTAACGCTATTCTGCAAAATAAAATCTCTAAATTAAAAAATAATTTTGACACATCTAAAATCTGGCAATTGCGACTCCACGTGTTATGTACTTGTTTGCCGTACCACGTGATTTTTTTTAGAGCCGGACTTGCGCATTATTTTGCAGCCTCGACATGTTTTGTATGGAATTGTTCACTTTTTGTACGGAAAATAATTATGAAAAAAAAAAATTTTTTTTTTACCAGCACGTTGGATCTAGAGGTTTAGGGGTTTATAAAGGCGGTCGAAATTTTCATTATTTTTGCGATAGGACACACCGTTTTCGAGATATAAGCAAAAGAAAAGAAAAAAAGATACAGTACTGTTTTTGCATCTAAAGTCGAGGTGTTGGTGTGAATTTTAGTTCATGACAACTAATTTTATTCCACACCTTTTTAATCGCGATTAAAAACGGGCAGATTTCGTTACGACAATCAAAATTTTTGGTGAAAAACGTAAAATTCAGAATAGCAAAATTGCCATTTTCACAAAATTATAATCTCAGTGCCATCTTAGTGCTGTCAAACTAAAATTTGGTTAAGTTGTGTCACTTTAGGGCTGATTTTTCAATAGTCAGATAACTTTTAACTGAAGAATAAATATTGTGGTTTGACAGCTTTTGTATGAAAAATATGTCAAACTGTCAGATTTATTCTTCAGTTAAAAGTTATCCGACTATTGAAAAATCAGCCCTTAGTCAATTTCAGAATAGGAAATCATTGTTTGACATGAATAAACTAAATTTTGGTGATTTTTAGTCTAGTTTAGATAATTTTGTTACAAGAGAATCGGCACCAATATTAATTAAACTATGATAAAAACGGTCAGTGGCGTAGTAAGTACTGGCAACCAGCGTGCGTGTATGAACGTAAACGAAGCAAAAGGAAAATAGCAGTAAGGATCGTAGCAGGTAGCGTTCTGTAGTTTCTGCCTACTATAATTCTGTATACTGCCATGAATAACGCGTGAGATTATGTATGTATGTAAAAACAGTTAATTTATCAAACTATTTATTTTTGGCGGCTAAGCCTAAAACTTTATTTGTCCTAACATATACTTACATACATTTTCAGATAAAGCTGGTGTTAGGAACCTATTTAAAAGTAGACCAAAAATTACAACAATCTGGACTAAGTTCTACCTTGGCCTAATGAGCGATTTCAAAACCTGTGTGGACGTAAAGTTTGGGATCGCTAGCCTGCAAGTCCTTAAGCTGACTTCTCATTGTACGAAAAGCCTATATCGTTTAAGCTAGGTACTCACTAGGTATGTAGTCGTGTGTACCTAGCATAAAAGATGATGATGATGCTGATGCGCTAATGTTAGAAACACACGCAGCGACTTTAGCCGCCAGCTGCTCGCTGGCGATCTAATAATCAATAGCTAGTCGCTTCTTCGTGTCCTGTGGGACAGGTGCCTTTTTTTTTTTTTGTTTCCGGTGTGGAAAATCCTCCTGGATGTCCACCGCCCTGGGGCGGGCGGCGGGGTCTGTCAGACTCTTACTGACTAAAAACCACCCCGGTGTTCCATCTCACACCTACGCCGGGGGTCGCGGGAACGTACGATCCTTCCGCAACCTCCGACTGGTGCCGGCCCGCCACTGCGGGCCTCTTCGGGTCTGGGGGGGAGTGAGGTGTTTGACTCCCCCCGCGACGTCTAAGAGGGGCGCGCGTGGAACACTACGCGCCGCCACCTCGGGTCCTGGTGTGTGGGGGGCGACGGACGGTGGGACAGGTGCCTAAGGTAACCCGCGAAATTCAAATTTTCTTACGTTTTTTGCAATAATTTGGCCAGCGTCACAAAGTGGGCTGAAAATTAGCTTTCATAGACTTAGGGATTTCAATCTGCCAGTGCCTGATTTTTTGCCGGATATCGCTTCTATTAGTTGTTACTAAATTCAAAAATGACACCCGAGTTAATTCTGGACAAAAACGAAGAAATTATAATTTTTTTACGAAAAATTTGTATGAAGCTAGTATGAAAAAGTTAATAATCTCGCAAACAGTTAGGAAAACCGTAATATCCTTACAGGTGGTTATAGTACTAATCATTTATGATTTTTTGACATTATGTCATATAACGGTTATCGCTGCTAATTTTTTTTTTTTTATCGTCAAAATATTTTTATTTATTTTTACACATGAATCTGTTCCTTTTGATTTTTAGGTTGAGTAACGCAGACTTTTAACAACACGTAACATATAATAGCATCACCCCTATATTCCCGAAGGAGTAGTCAGAGGTTTTATAGTACATCCACACTTAGACAACTATGTTTGAATTAGATATATATCAATACAAAATGAGTTTTAAAACTTTACATACATCCAAAATACCAAATAACAAATTCTTTAGTCTTCTAATAAGTCTGAATAGGTGATTAAATGATTGTTAATGATTTCTGATAAGTAAGCTAATTTGTTGATTAGTTGTGCTAAGAGTTCTAAGAAAAGTTTTGGACGATTATAAATGTTCATTAGCACATCTTTTAAAACTCTAATGAGGGTAGTTAACTAATTATCGACGTTTTGCAATAAACTTTGCTTTATAATTTGGATTGTTCACAACGGTGTAACTTCTAACACTAAATTTTTGCCCTGCGACTATAAAATCTTAAACTGGAAAGTTTAATAACCAATTTAGACTTGTTTGTTCTTCTAAAAAGTGACAGTACTTCATTTAATCATGAAGTATTGTTTGGTGCAGTTGTATCCCCCATAGGCGATGGCCTTTCCACCGAAGAACGAGTAACTCTCAAAGAATTTTGTCGAAAATTCACGCGAGCTGCTTTACACACAGAGATGGCAGAAATCCAACCGATTCCTTGATCACTTCAGAAGACTGTACGGAAATTGGCTGCGAGCAAATATTGATTGGCCAAGTTGTGTGCAAACTTTAGTTAATCAAGAACCAACTTTTGATGAGATACCAAGAGCACAATCAGACTCTCAAGAACCGTCGTCGTCGGCATCATTGTCCGTTCGCGTTGGAACAACGACAAAAAGGTCCCGAAAACCATTCGAAGATTTGGGAAGTAAACAGAAAAAGAGAAGATCTGATGATCATACAGGCGAAGACTCCAGTGAATTGGCATATGCAGCTGCAGCGCGTTTAAAAGAAGAAGGGCATGAGGATATCGCATCTGTGATCGAATACATGATGAAAAATCCTGAAGCAGCCGTTAAAATTAAAGAAACGCTTAAGAAACCAGTGAAAAAGGTCATATTTACACCAGAGAAAGCGCTTGGATTGCTTCTTTCACTAAAACTGTCAAATTGGCAATATATTACTTTGCGAGAGGCTGTCATTCGGGAAGGTGCTAAGGATATTTATCCATCCTACTATAAAGTGCAACAAACTAAGCTTGATTGCTACCCTCCGAAGCAATCAGTGTCAGTTACGGATTCTTCGGCTAGGATTACACTTCAAGCTTTACTTGACATCACGGTGTCGAGGATCCTTCAAAGTCTTTCTGACTATGCGGATGTGCAAAATAAGCAGCTAAAGCTGATATCCAAGTGGGGATTTGATGGTGCTTCCAACCAAAGCCGATACAAGCAGAAAATGGAGGGTGAGCAAGATGATGCAATTTTTTCATGACCTCCTTGGTGTCACTAAAACTGACAGATGGAGATAATGCTGTATAGACGAACCGAAAGCCATGCTCAACTTTGTATTGTCGTCCAGTTCATTTTACTTTTGTAAAGGAGAGCGAAGCAGTTGTCATTGGTTTCAAGAGGCCCTTAACCCCACAGAGTGCATTAATAATAACATGGTGACTCATCAACTAATGATGACAATGATCAACGCCAAAGTCTGCACGTACCTTTCTGAGGCCAGATCAAATTCATCGTGCTACCTGTGCTTGGCAAAACCTACGGAAATGAACCGCTTAGATGTTGTAACATCAAAGACTGTGTGTGCTGACATATACGAATTTGGCTTGTCATCCCTACACGCACGTATTAATTGTATGGAATGTCTGTTACATATTGCGTACAGACTCGACTTCAAACGGTGGGCAGCGAGAAGTAACGAGGACAAAGAAATGTTGCAGAACAGAAAACAATCTATTCAAAATAAATTCAAAGATCAGCTCAATCTGTTGATTGATATTGTGAAACCAGGCTCGGGAACTACCAATGACGGGAATACCACAAGAAAGTTTTTCGAGTTTCCCAATAAAACTGCAGCTATTACCGGGTTGGACGAAGATCTTATTAAAATATTTGCTGTGATTTTGCAAGCGATAACATCTGGCGAGAAGACCGACGTAACAAAATTTAAAGATTTTGCCCGCAAAACAGCAGAAAAGTACGTGGAATTGTACGACTGGTACTACATGTCGTCAACCGTACATAAATTATTAATACACGGGGCTGACATAATCAAGAAAAATTATATTGTGCCAATTGGGACTCTCTCGGAAGAAGCCCCAGAGTCTCGAAACAAAGATTTTAGGAGGTTCCGGGAACATCATTCGCGGAAAAGAAGCAGGCAAGATATCAAAGTCAAGATATCTTAAATATGCTTATTGTTTCTTCGGATCCTTTCCTAAGTGCACAAAGGCCTAAGTTAGATGCCAAAAGAAAGCAGAGCTTTTTTGCTGAAACTCTCGACTTAATTCAGTTTCAGGAAAGTGAGTTCGAGTTTTTAGATATATATCCAATCTGGATTCTGACTCAGAATTGTAGTCCGACAACGACAGTGATAAGGAAAATGTTTAATATTTGATTTCATTTTTTTAAATGTTTTTCTTGTTTTATATAGTCTTAATATTTGGGTCACTAAAATTCTTCATAATTAACAATGTTCTTAATTTAGTCACTAAAAGGAGCCGTTTCATATGTAAAAATAAGTAAAAATATTTCGACGATTTTTTTAAAATAATTAATAGTGATAACCGTTATACATATGTCAAAAAATCATAAATAATTAGTACTGTAACCACCTGTAAGGATATTACGGTTTTCCTTGCTGTTTGCGAGATAATTAACTTTTTCATACTAGCTTCATACAAATTTTTCGTAAAAAAATTATAATTCCTTCGTTTTTGTCCAGAATTAACTCGGGTGTCATTTTTGAATATAGTAACAATTAATAGAAGCAATATCCGGCAAAAAATCCGGCACTTGCAGATAGAAATCCCTAAGTCTATGAAAGCCGATTTTCAGCCCACTGTGCGTCAGGTTGTTTGTGGATCAAAATATGATTCGCGACTGACAGAATAATAGGGTATAATTATGCATGTATTTATTTTATATTTTTAATTCATTGATATCACTGTTATAACATACCTAGTAAAAATATAAATATGTACTGTTAAAAAAAAATATAGAGAATAATTTTGAGCTGTTTAAGCGCCGCCATTTTCGCGCGCTCTGTTGATGACGTCAAATACTATGCCTGTCCAGTGCAGTGACACAGTCGGAGGTCGGAGGCCAGTCTAGCATAGAGTATAGTAATCTGCAGTCTAGTCCAAAGACTACTATAGTATACTGGCAAGTCTAGTCTGATTCTGTCTATTGTTTACTACAGGCGTTCTCGTTCTTCACTTAATTCACCATGAAAAAAGCCCAAAAGCCAGTTTATAAGTATTGCATTGCGAAGTACTGAATGCAGAAACACTATCAGAAATGCTCCCACAGAACATAATTATATACTCTAGAGAGAGTGCTCCTGATAAAGTAGGTACCTATGTCGTGGAAATAGGCGATTCATAGGCGCAAAAACACATAAGGAATTGTGTAATGCTATCAAAAGAGATGAAGTTAAAATTAAAATATGTTTATTCCTCATCATATTTAGGATTGTGTTTATGGCTAAAATAACGTACCTACATAATGTGTTAGTATAGAATAATTACCTTGCAGCTTTCACTCATTACTTCAGCAGACGTAAAATTTGGATTTGTAAGAAAACAAGACACCATGACTGGATCTATTCTCTGCAGATTGTGCTTTTACCAAACCACTTCAGTCTTTTTTTTTTGTTTTTTTTTATTTCTAAATTTCTAATGTCACTAGTATGCACATCCGACTAGTATAGAGTTATCTGTGATGCACATTTGACGTTGTAAGTGTTCAGATATTTTTGGTTAGATGTGTTTATACTTTATATAAATTATTGACAAGCATCTGCTCAGATATTTAATGAATGTTTAGCTGTTAATAATCTAGACGCCCTGCAAGTTACCATCCTTACCTTGTTGCTATTCCACCAATTCGCACTAAGCGTTTCAAAATGTCTTTTGTAATGCTCACAGCAAAAGAATGGAACTCTCTACCTGCGTCTGTTTTTCCGAACGCATACAACCCTAATCTCTTCAAAGTGAGAGTGAACAGGCTTCTTCTGGGTAAGCTCACTCCACCGTCGACTATGTCTCCATCACCACTGACCTAGACTAGAGTCAAGAGCAAACCCATCTTAAATAAATAATAAAAAAAAAACCTTACCCTAAAAACTTAGGTGAAGTGAGTATGAAGTGGGCTATCTTCAAGTTTGGCTGGTTTTCCTTTCGTACAGTATATTCTAAATTAAGGTTAGGATGTGGTATTTAAAAAATCATGTTGGTATCATGCCAGGTTTTCAAACGGTAGCCTAGTGTTTGTCAAGCAAGTCTCTTACCCACCACAGCTCCCTAACTGACCGATTGACTGTCTGACATACAACCACACAGCATAAAGCAATACAGACAGACACTTGAAATTTATAAATGATTTTATTTCTTTAAGTAAGTTTGTAGAGACACTTTTACACATCCATCATATTAGTGAAGCTAGTTGAGGCCGGTGTTTCCTATCTGACTACACTGAGAAGAATGGCCGAAACAAACTCAGAGGTCCAAGCTAATTTCCAGACGTAATCTTGGTCAGAACCATTTAATACAAAATGTTCTTTAAAGTGTTTCACCAACCGGTTTATTATATAAAAGTTTCATTGTGAAGTTAGGTGAAGTAAGCTTGGGGTGAGCTGTTAAAATCCCTAGCTCCCCTTAGCTGGCTATTTCTCCTTAGCTGTTGTAATCCATATTATCAGGTGAATCGACCGGACTTAGTGAGAAAGAAATCAAAAGTAATTTATTCAAACTAGGCTGAGAATCAGCACTTTTTGAACGTCAAAATTACATAAGACAGTCCCCTCAAAACGCCCACCCTTCACCACTTCCTAGTGCTTTAGATGGCAAGAAGAAGTGGCGGAACAAATATAAAATAAAGAAGTGAGAAATTGTTTAAGTGATGGTCCAAACAGGGCTGTTGAACAAATCAATGGAGAAGTGAAGTCAAGGGAAAAATCAAATAGGTACATACATTTTATTTGCCAATGAGAAGTAGGTATATACATACATCAATAGATAATTATTTTATAAAAATTTGGAATAATACATTTTTTTTTCAATCCAGGTGTATTATTTGAGGCAGACGATAAATATTATAACTACAATACTCTGAGATCAGTGTCATAATTTAAACGAAAATCAACATTTTTGAAGAAAATTCTGTTACTTTGGTCATGAAAACGCCAAAAATAGTTCAATTACTATTCAATATTTAACACATAAATTTGTTTGCCTTCAAATATTTCCAATACACCTGAAGTTTTTTTTATTAATTTGCTTTTGAATGAAAATTCAAAAATTGGTAATCAAAATGCCAAAATATGAGCCTGATCGTTGTACCCACTACAGGTATTGCTAGACATCATCGGCGAAGCTCCAGAAATCTGAGTGTTACTGTTAGAATAAGCCGACGAGGTGTTACTATTTATAAAAAAGGACGGCCAAGACCTCCCAGACCAAGACCTAAGCCGCCAAGGCTTCCGTATCCGAGGCCTCCTAGGCCGCCAAGGCCGCCATATCCGAGGCCTCCAAGTCCATATCCACCAATACCGTAGGACGGCACAGATTCACAGACGGTGGCGCTTCCTAATCCTCCGATGCCGAGACCAAGGCCTCCAAGACCGCCAATTCCCCCCAGTCCGCCGAGTCCAAGGCCACCAAGTCCGCCAAGGCCTCCGAGCCCTCCGAGGCCATAACCGTACGACGGTACCGATTCACAGACGGTGGCGCTGCCAATACCTCCAAGGCCTAAACCGAGGCCTAATCCGCCGTAACCGATATTCGGTACAGATTCGCAGACAGTTGTCCCTCCGATGCCAGCGAGTCCTCCAAGGCCAAGGCCTCCAAGTCCTCCGAGTCCGCCAAGTGGTCCCAATCCTCCGAGGCCATAACCGTAAGAAGGTACCGATTCACAGACGGTGGCGCCGCCAATACCTCCAAGGCCTAAACCGAGGCCTAATCCGCCGTAACCGATATTCGGTACAGATTCGCAGACAGTTGTCCCTCCGATGCCACCGAATCCTCCAAGGCCAAGGCCTCCAAGGCCAAGGCCTCCAAGTCCTCCGAGTCCGCCAAGTGCTCCCAATCCTCCGAGGCCTCCGATTCCACCGAAGTAGCCGAGGCCACCCAATCCGAGGGGTCCAGATTCACAGACTGTCGCGCCTAGTCCGGGCAAGTAGTTGGAGCTCGACTCGCATAACGTGGTCTGCCCCAAACCCAAAGGATTGCAGCGGGCGACGCACAGGAAAGCTGGGAAATTAAAAACCTTTTTAGTAAGTACTAGCCGTTGCCCTGTTTCATCATTTTAAAATACAATTGTTGGATGGAAAGTAGCCTATGTCCCTCTCCACATCCCAGGCAACCTGTCTGTCAGAAGGCAATAACAAAAACTGTTGCCTTTTTTTGGCGGCATTAAGTGAACTTTTCACATTTAGTAGAAACTATTATTATTATATCACACGAAATTTTGTATGTCGGTACAGTATTTTTATCTCACGAAGCGACTCGAGCTTTACTTATGGTAACCAAGTGTGCAAACACGGTGTGAATATGTGCGTGAAGACGAGTAGCGTCAGCACATAACACCCACACACACACCCGCACACACAAACACATACACCCACACTTCCGTCTTCACATTACACACGAATATAGAGCGTGTTTGTACACTTGACAACCACAAGTAAAGCGCGTGTCGCTTCGTGAGATAAAAATACTGTTAAGCTTTAACATTAGTCCTAGCTAGATAAAACCAGTTTAGGGTGATTTTTGAGATGGGACTGCAGGACATAAACCGAATCTAAGGATAGTAAAGCACACCATCGGGATCCCAACTCACCATCGGGATCCCAACTAACGGTAGGAGGGGTTCACATCGGCATCGAGTCCACGATGAAGTAAGTACTTAGGACTCGTGCTCGATAGCCGGTGGAACTTCGTGGAGCACTTCCGACGTTTGGCCCCCAAACTGGAACGGACTGGGGCCGCCCTCAAGCGGCTCCTGCCCAACTTGAGGGGACCAAACGCCTCCTGCCGGAGGTTTTACGCGGGGGTCGTGCGGTCCATGGCTACATATGGGGCCCCGGTGTGGGCGCGTTCACTGCGGCGGAGAGCCGCCCACTATCTGAACGCGCCCCAAAAGGTGGTAGCCGTAAGGCTGATCCGGGGCTACCGCACGATCTCGGGCGAGGCGGCAAGCCTCCTTGCCGGACTGCCGCCGTGGGATCTGGAGGCGATAGTCCTCGCACGCACGTATGAGTGGCGCGCGGAGGCACTACGCCGGGGGGAAACCCCGCTTCCGCGGCAAATCGCGGCGGAGCGGACGGACCTCCGGCGCGATCTCATGGCGGCATGGAAAGAGCGATTGTCGCAACCCAGCGCAGGGCACGCCACGATAGCGGCGGTAAGACCCCTCTTTGAGGAGTGGCTAGAGAGGCGTCACGGCGTCTTCACCTACCGCCTGACGCAGGTCCTCACCGGACACGGATGTTTTGAGAGGTTCCTGCACATCATCAGGCGGGAGGAAACGCCCGGGTGTCACCACTGCGATGATCGCCCCGAGGACACGGTGGAGCATACGGTGGGGGCCTGCCCTGCATGGGCGGAGCACCGCCGTGTCCTCGTAGAGGCGATCGACAGCGGCAGCGACCTCTCACGCCCGGCCCTGGTTCAAGCCATGGTCCGGGGCGAGGGGGAGTGGGAGGCAGTCGCCTCCTTCTGCGAAGCAGTCATGCTAGCGAAGGAGGTGGCGGGACGGGAGAGGGAGAGAGTCTCCCGTCCAAGCCGCCGCGGTGGACGCTCCGGGCGTCGGGAGCCGCGTGATGACTCCCGGCCACCGTAGGCGCGGGCCTGCGGGCGGTGAGTAATGGGTAGCTCACCGTCCGATCAGGACCAGGCCCGTGCTGGACGGCGCGTACGTGTTCCACGCGCGCCTCAAAGAGATGTCAGCATCGAAGAGGGGGCCCACTAGGGCCCAAGCCTGCCGGGAAAGCGGGATCATCCAAAAGGGGTACCGCTGACCCGGAACATAAAGGGCCAAGGAAGGAACACGGGTGGGTTTTAGTCAGTAAGAGTCTGACACTCCCTTCCGCTTCACCCAGAGCGGGAGGGGTCATCTGATGATTTCCCATCCTCAAAAAAAAAAAAAAAAAAAAGGATAGTAATGCAAAGTGGTCAAAGGAACCATGAACTCGATTGTGAAGGAAATTAGAAACAAAAAACATCGCTAAGTTTCTGTCAATCGTTTGAAGATGACAGAAACACAATGAGGTTTTAAATATTATGTTTATCGCTAAACGTCTGGCAAGTACCAACGTGACGTTTTCAATTCACGTGTACTTCTAAGTTCTTGGATTTTGGATAAATAATATATTTTTTTAAACGTTGCTCCACACTAGGAATTTCTCCTGTATTGTAGGTGCGCTTACAAACATTTAAACTCACCTACACAATCAGCCAGACCCGGAACAACTACTTGTAGGTCATACAAATATTTGTTCCGTGCGGGAATCGAACCCGCGACACGCAGCGCAGCAGTCAATCGCCCAACCGTGCCGACACCGTGTATTCATTTATTCATTCGAGTTACAAAGACTCTTACAATACACACATACAATATCGCTGACAGCGGTGAAGGAAAATCATCGTGAGGTAACCCGGACTTTATTATTTAAATGGCAATCAGCCGGAAGACTATAAGCAGATGGGCTAAATGAATTCGGCGTTCAGGCGACGAGACCAGTGTCTCGACTGCCTTTTTCGAGCACATCCTTCCTATTCATCGTTTTCACCGTTAGAGAATGTTTTAAAAGATCATAGGCCAGGGTATTTGGATTAATCCAGAGCCGATCAGCATAATATTTGCTCTTGAATTACTCAATTTCAATCTGAATAGTGAGAACACCAAGATATTTGTGGATCTCGTAATTTCTTGAGAACCACGGGGCAATTGTGATGAAGGCCGAATGTTGTTTTATACGTGTTGAATGGATATGACGTTGCTCTTACGGACTTATAATTAACTTAAGCCTGAAATCGTCAACCAGCATTACGCGATTAGATGCAAGACTTATAGTTAATATAAGTCTGACATCGCCAAGCCGTCTTGAGCAAGCGTGGTGATCAATGCTCGTGCTGTCTCTGTATGAGAAGAGGCTTTTGACCTGCAGTGGACAGCAATAGACTGGTAGTATCGCTTAACGCTTAATTTTTTAATCACAATGTTATTCTTTTTAGCAGAAAACTATTATTAAAATAATGATTTACTTACCAGCTAATACTATTGCCTTGGTTGCCATTTCTGTGCTGTTGACAGTCTGTGTCCTAAATCTAAAATCTTTCACATTATATACCAAAAAAACTAATTACTTTTATTATTAAAACTATCTTTCATGGCTTAATAACTTTACCGTAGCGGCCGATCATCGAAAAATATTTTGAGATAAAATGGATTTTAAAGTTACTTAATTGAAAAATGTTTTTGAAAACAGTGGGTTAATTAAATTCCTTTCATGTATAAATATTGGGCTCGTGGCTAAATAAGAACAGCCGCACGGACGATTAAGCTACGCTTGACGGTTGACGCGCTCGGTTAGAAAAGAAAAAAAAATATTTGACCCAGGTTAAGGCGTGAATGGGTGACCATCCATGACATATCGAAACCCCTCTGTGCCTCGGAACGCACGTCGTTAAGCCGTTGGTCTCGGAAATCATTCGTATATCTTTGACAGTCGTTACGGGTAGTCAGAAGCCCAAAAGCCACCAATGGGTATCGTTACCAAGGGGCGAATGGCGGATCCATTGAATCGTCGGAATGGAATAGCCTGAAACCATATCCATCAAGACATTGCTTCAATGAGGTACGCTTAAGAAGTACCTACTATGTATATCTTCAGCAGCAGTGGCGTAACTATTAAGGTTCAAAGTGGTGTAGTCAGTTCGTAGTAGTCGGATTGTCGGACACAGAGGTCTGCTATGCCAAAAATGTACCGGCCTAAAGTCGGCGAGAGGATTTCAGGATAACAAATAATGCTAAAAAGATAGCGCGGTCTGAGAAACCTCGCGCGTACAAAGTTTATACATCTCAAGTTTTTTTTTTTATTCTATAACGCAGCTTGCGGTAGAGTGTGGAATTTCGTTCCTGACGGGGGTCACTCGACCGCATACGTTTTTAGACCACAGAATAAATAGTTATTCCTTATGTCACTGAACAATAATGAATCCCAAAAACCATAGTGCATTACTAGATGTGGGCTCTTAACTGTCTGGCCCATGTGACCCTTCCTCCCAGAAATAAATCATGGATCTGCTCTGCCAAAGTGTATCGTGTTACCCAATAACTGGGTTGGTGAGGTCAGATAGACAGTCTGTAGACTGTTCCCAACTATCAACTATGGTGGGGTCGGCTTCCGGTTTAACCGGATGCAGCTGAATACCAGTATTTTAAATGGAGCGACTGCCTACCTGACCTCCACAACCCAGTTACAATTATTTCCCACAATCTGTATAAGTAATTTAATAAATAAACAATGTTATATCCTCTCAACTTTTGATATTCTCACAGATGCGGCGATTCGCGCAAAATGTCAGCCACATTTGAGAGGTTAATGGTTACTTGTAGTGTATCCATGGAACTATGGAATTTATTTACATTTTATATTGTTCAGAAGTATTTGGTCACCTTGTCTGCTACAATATATCTGACGGCGACTGTACAAACGCGACTTGATAGATTGCGCGACTGTCATATATTCTTCATATTCCTAAGAGCGGGACGGCGACGATGGTATTTGGTTAGGTCGCGGCGAGAAAGTTGTATGGATGATTAGCACGTTTTTACAGTGAGATTGAATTGGATGTCTCTGGTGTATTTGCTAGAACATTTTAGTCTTATTAAGTTGCTAGGTTAGAATCCACAAATTCGTGACCGAGAAGAGAGTCTTCTTAACAGACGCAGATGCAGATCATCAGGAAAAAATAAGGAACATGAAAAGAGTCCTAATATTTTTATTAATTGGATTCTTTTAAAAACTTTCAGTACTTACCTATGTAATAACAAATAATACCTAATTCAGAAACGTTTCAATATTACACCACATCTAACATATTTTTACCAAGATTGACAATTTGATTTGATAAGTGGTAAGTAATAAATAAGATTTAATGGATCGGAAAACAGTTATCATGATACATAATTAATAAGTACCTATCTATGAGTAAAATCACAGCTTTACTAATTATTTAGATCCGTTAGGTAATGCAAACACACTTAATTCGTATTTTTATTGAAAATTTACAAGACACCTAACGCTTTGTTTTTTTTAATGTAGGTGTACCTGGGTAGCAAACAAGTGTCGACATTGGTGCCGATTCTGTTGTACACCGAACTAAACTCACTAAAACTCCTTACTTTTGGCTATGAGAATCTTTACGCTGTTCTGCAAAATAAAATCTCTAAATTTAAAAATAATTTTGACACACCTAAAATCAAATTTTGCAATTGCGACTCCACGTGGTACTTGTTTGCCGTACCACGTGCTTTTTTTTTAGAGCCGGTGGCGCGCAATATTTGCAGCCTCGACATGTTTTGTATGGAATTTTTCACTTTTTGTATGGATAATATGAAAAATTATTAACAAGTACCAACACGTTGGATTTTAGAGGTGTAGTGTAGGGTTTGTATAAAGGGGGTCGAAATTTTCATTATTTTTGCGATAGGACACACCGTTTTCCAGTTATAAGTATATATATTATATATTTCATTATTTTTGCCCCCTCGACCTCAGATGCAAAAACAGTAATACTGTTTTTGCATCTGAAGTCGAGGTGTTGGTGTGAATTTTAGTTCATGACAACTAATTTTATTCCACACCTTAATCTCGATTAAAAATAGGCAGATTTAGTTAGACAATCAAAATTTTTGGAAAAAACGTAAAAATCAGAATAGCAAATTTGCCATTTTCACTAAATTATAATCTCAGTGCCATCTTAGTGCTGAAAAACTAAAATTTAATTAAGTTGTGTCACTTTAGTCAATTTCAGAATGGGACATCGTCGTTTGACAGGAATAAACTAAATTTTGGTTAGTTTTAGTCTAGTTTAGAGAATTTTGTGACAAGAGAATCTGTACCATTGCCAGAATCACAAACTTATTCTAAAAGTTATTAATAGGTATAATACTCTCAAAGAGTACTAAAGGTGCGTCCACACTTTATACCATAACACGTTATATAACATAGTTATTTAAACATGTTTCTATTGATAGATTAGCAATGTTAAATAGTATAGATGTATTACATAACAAAAGTTTATGTGTTAGATAACTTAATCTGGATGCACCCTTATAGTATTTTAAACCCACGTCACACAGTCCTAACACCTCTCTAAATATGTAGTAAAGTGTTGATTCAAATTTTAAACAATCATGAAAACTTAGTTTATACGAAATAATAATAATTTATTTATTTAAATAAATGCGAAATGCAGTTATCGTAATTATTAAAGTCAAGGCGCATACTTTCTTATCATAACAATCTTTTAATTAACTTATTTCTACCTGGCAGTTGTCTATGGACATTTAAGGATAATGAATCCGTATTATAATAAAATGTAGTTCTCTATAGCTAACTTCCATTTCTACTAAACTAAGAAAAAGCACTAAATTCGCAATGCATTTATGATGCCAAGCTTTGATCTTACTTAGAGTACTTACCTAGATATTTTATATACGTGAAATTTCGAAGTTATTTACTGCTAAAAGTAATTATTAAAATCTTGTTAAATAAATTTTAAATATCTTTTTTCTTTTAATAAGCTATCTTTTAGACAGAAATACGCTACACAATATTAGAAATAAGAATTTTTGACTTTCATAAACAACTATAAATGTTGGAATTAGGTATTCACATTACAACCTAATGGAAAATTCACCATCACAGTACCTACAGTAATATTATAAGTTAACTTACAAGTAATTGTGATTTTGAAATTCAAAATCCATACCTCATTATCTTCGGCCAGCCTTTTCTCTACCATGTGAAAAACTCCTTTCCTTACAACAATCTCATCATAATAAGAAGCGAACATGTAAACTGTACCATTGCAGAAATACAAAATATAACAAAAACCACTTTTAACAAATTATAATCTAGACAACTTCAGGTTGAAAGACTACGAATTCTTTTACGAACGTATCAGAAGATTGCCAGCAGCTCTGTGAGCAGGTGAATATCAGGACAGACAGGAAGTGTAGATGTGCAAGGGATGCGTTGGTTGGTAATAAGCGAAGGGTTTCGGCAAATTCTGGAACTAGTTGTAATTCGCAGGATAGTCTGGCGCCGCAGCGAGTGCAGATGGTTGGCACGCTTGGTGACTCTGGGGTACTTGCAGTACTCGGCAGGGGTGCTCCGAGGACTGGAGACTCTTCCCTCGAATACCTGACAATTATAAATGAATCAGTTATAAAAAAAATAAAGTTTAAATGTATGATACGCCTGCATACTTTTATATTTAATTAAATTAAGGTTAAGCACAGAATTAACACTGGATGGATGAAAAGGCGACAGGTCATGGGAACAATCTGCGACTCCCGCATTTCCCTATTTATATTATATAAAATTTTGTTTTATAAAGCTACCCCAAATTTATAAAATAATGCTGAGACCTGCCGTCTTTTAGGGAACAGTGTTGGGCCACAAAAGGGATGAATGAAAAGAGATGATGAAGACGAGAATGCTAAGAGGGATGTGAGGTGTTACGCAAATGGATAGAGAAGAAATGGGTACATAAGACGATGTTACAAGAGGCACCGGTGACTGATAAGATGTTTGGAAATCAGTTGTTCTGGTAAGGGCATGTGATGCTGGGGAATGAGGAAAATGTCACGAGGAAAGTTTTTTAGTATGAATGTCCACACCTATAAGAGTAGGGGATGACCAAAGGCTAGAAACTGCCTAGGGTGATTGTTTCGGGGAGCTGTATTTGATGTATTTTCTTGTTTCATACCTGAGTATTTGTCCCGGGTGATTGCGCAGTCGCGTCAGGAACGCGTGGAACAGTCGGTCGCCATGTAATGGTGCAGCTTCCTCGTAAGGTTCGTCATCAGATCCACCTCCACCTCCAACTCGGTCACCTCCATATACTTCTATTTCTGAAATAATAAAACTAAAATTGCTGAGTGTTTGATTAGCAATAGTAGAGCATTTGACGAAACGGTATCGAGGTAACAATATTGTATTCAAGACTATTGGTAGCGTATCTGAATGGCAGACATTCATATAAGTTCTGAATTTACACATTTTGAACATAGGCGGATCATAATTAATTATGACCAATCGGCAGTATAAACTTACGACATTTTAAACTGCGGCTTTAAAATACCGAACGGTATACTGTTCGGTATTTTCAACCTACTTTAAAAAGGAGGAGGTTATCAATTCGGATGTGTACCTATATTTATTGATTTTTACGGGCATAATCCGTCATCTAAAGACGAAATTGCAAAATTCTTTTTTTTGTTCGAATGAGGTTTATTCCGAAATGGTCCGATTTAAATTTCATATAGATCTGATAATGGATTTTCGGAAACAGACAACAGAACAGAATCAACCGTGATTGCTGCTGTCGCATAAATATGCATTCTTTATGCAATCACACAACATAACATCACGCCTGTACACTCGAAAGGGTTTCATGATGTTAGTAGCATATTTTTTCGCGACTGGAAGCTAGTTGTAGCACATAGTATTCAAGCTTGATTTATACAAAATTACGTAGCAAGTAGTGGTATACGAATTTCTGTTGGGTAGGTACCGCAACATCGGTATTTTTCCTCTAGATGTTTTAATGTTCTGCATTCAGATCTGTATCCATACTAGTACTTACCATTTTCAATCTTATACTTATTGAGCAATTCATTGGCTCGATCATCGTTGGCCAGTGATTTCTTCCATTCTTCTTCAACATATATAAATTTTGGCACAAATTGTAATGGTCCACACATCAGTCGACTTCTCAAGTCAGGTGGCAGTTCTGCAGTCTGAAATTAAAAAGTATGATCAGCTATTATCAAAACCGTCAGTCTACATGTAGAGGTCAAGCTGAACAGGCGAACCTGCGTCAGTATAGCCCGCCGATCGGATCCTTATGTCTTGGGGTCTACCAAAAAACTTCTCAACCTGAGTAGAAATAACCTCAGAATAATTATAGGAACAATTACGGGTCATAACCCCCTTAACAAACATCTTTTTAACATAGGCGCCACAGATAGCCCCCTTTGCAGGGGCTGCCTTGACGCCGAGGAATCAGCCGCCCACGTTATCCTGGAGTGCGAGGCTGTGGCTTCTCAACGGGAAGAAATCCTCGGAACAGTGGGGTCGCTCCGCGAAGCCTGTGAAGCCCCCAGGAGGCTTCTGTGCTTTTGGGCGGAGCTAGGCTGGCTGTGTTAGCCAGTATCCCCACGCACAACGGACCAAATGAGAGTCCTAAGTGCAGTTGGTAGCGACCCTGCTTTCTGGGCTGCTGGTCCCGGGTACGATCCCCGGACAAGTCGACCATTTGTGGGCATGAACATGTCTATTTTACCTGTGGCTGGGTGTGTATATGTATATCAGTTATCAGGTTACCATAGTACATAGTACAGGCTCTACCTAGTTCGGGACCTGAAGACCTTGTGCGGATGTTGTCTCATATTTTATTTAGAATATACAAATACGATTCATTCGTTTTCTATGTTTTCGTCATATACCATTATCATTCTCATCATTACATAAATCTTTGCAAGAAATTTTATTTACAGCTGCTACTTATAAATCGTTGTACTAGCAGATTGCCCAATCTCCTACATATACTGTATTTCAAGTTTCAAAGAACACCAGATTTCTATTGGTTGTTGGTTGTTGGCTAGCAATGGCTATATACTTTTGTTCAGCTAATGGTTGTCAGTAATTTTACACAAATTAATGTACTTACTTGGTGCAGCAATGCTTCAACATCGTTGGTGGGTGCTGTGGGTGTGTCCACGGTGACCATGCCTGGT
The DNA here is from genome assembly GCA_937001585.2 of Brachylomia viminalis. Classification (NCBI taxonomy): domain Eukaryota; kingdom Metazoa; phylum Arthropoda; class Insecta; order Lepidoptera; family Noctuidae; genus Brachylomia; species Brachylomia viminalis. The sequence goes on along the minus strand of OW443308.2, from coordinate 14,665,809 downwards.
TCATCTCCCCCCTCCAGTTCAGCTGCAGCTACAGGCGCTCCAATTGCACCTATTGCCCCTGGAACATTTACAAAACTAAATTTAATTTCATTAAAGAAATATAGAAATTGTTTTTCTAATCCATAGGTTCTCAACATGGGCGATAACAACCCTCATGGGCGTTTGAGACTCTCAGGGCGGCAGTAGAAGACCCAGGAAAATTAGGTGTTGAGATGGGATTTTACGATTGTATGACTACATAATATTACACATTTAAATATAATCATGGCAATAGCTGTTTCAGATTCACAACAGATGTAAGAACAGAGGTAAGTAAAAAAAAATAAGGGCTCTAGAACCAAAAATATTGTGAAAGTTGCAGTGGGCAAATAAAAATTTGGTACATAATGTGAAACACAAACCTTGTATAGGTGACATATTTGCATTGTGTGCATCAAACACTTTGAGATTTCCAAAAGCTTGTTCAACATGTTCCAATTCAAATGAGTTGCTCTCCTCATCTTCAGAGTGTCTGTTAGGGGTAACGAAAAATAGTTATAACTTAAAAATTAGATTTTAGTCTTGAAAAGGCAATGTCTATCCAAGACTTTTGTGATCATAGAATTGATTGTAAAACCTGTTTGTGTATGTGTGTGCAATAGTTGAACCATTAGCATGAATCATAATTATGTGATCTCTGGACAGGGCAAGGGTATAATTATGTATCTGTGTGTGGCTGGACTTCAGTTATACAATAAATTGACTTTCCAAGTTCTGCAATTAACTTACTGAAACTGCAAAGTTCTAGTTGCTAGTCCATCAACAATACAGTTAAAATAGAACTACCACTTACCTTTGCGCAGCATTGTTGGGGCTAGGAGCATTATCAACATTCATAAAATTCCCATTAGCAGTATCATTATCATTCTCATCCCACTCATCAGCACCCTGGCACCACGATAATGTAGTGTCAGCACAAGGCGTAGCAACTATAGCCCTTGGCTCCTTCGAGGAGTTCTCTTGGCACTGACTTCGAACACATAACCAACTAAAAACATTTAGTAATTTAGAAAACAAATTATTTCTATAGGTTCCTTGTGCAGTTTTAATGGGATCTTTGTTTATATATTTACCTTTCAGACTGAATCCAACAGTTGGGATTTATACATGCGAAAACGTATAAAGTACGATGATAAATGGAATTTTCGAGTGGCGCATAACTTTGTACAATAAGTAGCCTGTGTAATCCACAGAGAGGGCATTTAGTAGAAATCTGTAGATTTTCTAGTGGTGGCCAGTCCTGGTAAAACAAAAATATAATAAGTCATAAAAGTTCCTAAACAAAGCATGTGGTCGATAATATTTTCAATTTGAATGAACTCGTAGAATTGAATAAACTTACCGGTAGTCCTCCGATTTTGTTTACAGTATAGTTAACTAGGGTTTGATTTTTGTCAACAATTGCTTCATCTTCGTAGCCTAAATATATTTTTCTCTCTTGTTTTGCCATTACTTTTCTAGTCAGATTCAGATCAATGAGAATTACTGGTATCTCCACACTATCCACAGAGTACTTTTTTTTGACACTATCCACAGAATCTTTTAACATTATTATATGAGCGAAATGTCAAAACTGACTTTTTCATTGAAGAATTTCGGATTCTGTGACATGCAAAGGCAACTCGTTGTACAGCTTTGTTTGATTTTTCCAAAGTATTATATACAGTGTGAGTCTTTATAATGTGCACATATCGAAATGAGGGAAACTATGCTTAATTTTATCTACGGCAAAAATATAAAAAAATCTAAATATTTTATTTTGTTTTTATCGAATTAAAAAAAAAATCGCTTCTGTGACCCCAGTGCTGTAAACAAAACGGTGTAACTTTAAAACTCAATGATCTATCACGATGAAACAAACTCTATAATGATTGGAAGTAATTAATCGTCCTCATAAAATAAAAATTGGGGAAAAAGCTACTCTAAATTGAAAATAAACATGTTTTTTATCAAAAATTTATACAAAAAATCAATTTAGATTTATTTTTGTATGTTTTCCGTAGATAAAATTAAGCATAGATTCCCTCATTTCGATATGTGCACATTAAAAAGACTCACACTGTATTACATACCTTTATTCCGTTCCGATAGGTGCCCACGAAAATATTTTAGCGCACCTATATCTTCTTATCTAGAATCTAGAGCATATTTTTAGAGTTCCGTAGTAAAACCAGGAACCGTTAAAGCTTCGTCAAGTCTGTTGGTCTGTCTGTCCACGGCATAACTGTTGTGCGTGTGTGTAAAAAGTGTTTTTTAGAGGCTTGGTTTTTAAATTAAACACGTAAAAATAAATTTAATGGCCATGTTATTGGTTTTATACAAGGTGATTGGAAGATGGGTGCAAAGCTTTAAGGCGAAGATAGTACAGACAGTTTAGAACAATTTAAGCTATGGTTGTCTTAGACGAAGTCTTACCATTTTTTTTAACCTAATTTTTAAGTTTTTTTTCGAAAATTGCCAAAATTTTAACTAAACTGGTTATTTACAGCTAAATTGAATGATAAATGAATTCATTTTTATTTTATTTAATTAAAGTAATGTGTAAGCAATCTAGCAAAACATGTTTTAGGCATCTGTGTCGTTAGACATTTTTTTTACAGACATTTAAAGTTCATATAAATTAAAAAAAATCATAAATCATTTTTTAAACCTTATTTAAAAAAAAAAACGAAGGGTGCATTTTTTGTTCAAATATTTTTGAAAACATGCGTGATAATCGCTCTTTCTTTTGAGGTATCATTTACGAGGATATTTTACAAATTATTGAAATTAGGATCTACACACAAATTTGAGGGAGAAATTTTAAATTTTAGGCAGACTAATTAAAACAAAATTTTTGCTTAAAAAACTTACGCTAAGCTTACTTTATGTGTTCGAAATGATAATTATTTCAATTTTAAGAATTTTTGCACATGCCAATTGAGGGGATTATCTAAACAATGAATAGAAAATAGCGATAAATACGTTGGTTTTTACAGCAAAATGGTATTAGTTACTAAGGCAACAAAATCGTGTTTTTATTTAGTTAGGGTTAGTCAGTCTGTGTTGAAGCGGTCACATCTTTTACTTAGTACAATTAGTTGAATTAGTCAAACTACAGCTGCCCTTGTGAGAGGACGTTGTCGTGTTGATTCGCAATTTACCGTGTTCAGTTGTAGCCCTTTGCGTTCCTGCACGTGTTGTTTGCGTTAGTTTTGAACATTTTTGTTTCACCGTGTCCAGTCGTAGCCGCAAGCTCCTGCACGTGTTGATTTTTGAGTTGTGTTGAGTTGACATTTAGTGCGCTTCTACGCCGTTTTTCTTAATTGTTAAGTAGCTATGGCTACTTTTTCCAATCAGGAATATGCGGATATCGTATTTATGTATGGCAGAGCAGATGGCAATGGATCCTTGGCGCGACGGATGTATCAAGAACGCTTTCCGAATCGCAGGGTACCGAATGTGCGAGTGTTTTACAACACTTTTCGTCGACTTGCCGAAGTTGGGTTTCACCGCGTGGAACCTGGAGTCAACCCAGGCAGACATGAAACTGACGTCGAAGAAAACATTTTGGCAGCATTTCAAGCAGATCCTATTTCCAGCACCAGAGCCGTAGCTCAAAATCTAAACATTTCACAATGGAAGGTGTGGCATACGATGCACCAAAATGACAAATATCCGTTCCATGGTAGGGGTGTGCAAGGTCTGGAAGAGCAAGATCCCCAAAGAAGAATACAGTTCTGCCGTTTCTTCCTCAACAGAGACATCGAAGATGCGTGGTTCCTGAAATCAATCTTGTGGACGGATGAAAGCAAATTTTCTAGGGAGGGCATTACAAACTTTCATAACCTCCATGAATGGGCCGACAGAGACAATAATCCACATTTTAAGAAGCGAGTGTCGTTTCAGGGAAAATTCTCTGTCAATGTATGGGCTGGAGTAATTGGCAGGACATTGATTGGGCCCCACTTCTTACCGGATAATTTAAATGGTGAAAATTATTTGCACTTTCTACAATTCGATTTACCAGTTCTGATAGAGGAAACCGGTGTCCCGATATTCGAAAGAGACCGAACAGTCGTCTTTCAGCAAGACGGCTGTCCAGCGCATTGGACGTTAAATGTAAGGGAACACTTAAATAATTGCTTCCCTGACAGCTGGATCGGCAGAGATGGACCCATCCCTTGGCCCGCTCGCTCACCAGATCTGACCCCGCTGGACTTTTTCGTGTGGGGCCGGGCCAAGGAACTGGTGTATACGAATGTTAAAATAAACACGAGAGAAGAATTGATGGAGAGAATTAATTCAGCGTTTGAAACGATGAAACTGGAGATGATATTGAAAATAACAACAACAGAAGTGCCGTGCTTGTATTAGGACTCATGGCAGACATTTTGAACATGAACAATAAATAATTTAGATTCAAATGTTGTTTTAATTACTCCGCCTAAAATTTAAAATTTCTCCCTCAAATTGGTTTGTAGATCCTAATTTCAATAATTTGTAAAATATCCTCGTAAATGATACCTCAAAGGAAAGAGCGATTATCACGCATGTTTTCAAAAATATTTGAACAAAAAAAGCAGACTTTGTTTTTTTTTTAAATAAGGTTTTCAAAAATGATTTATGATTTTTTAAAATTTATATGAACTTTAAATGTCTGTAAAAAAATGTCTAACGACACAGAGGCCTAAAACGTGTTTTGCTAGATTGCTTACACATTACTTTAATTAAATAAAATAAAAATGAATTCATTTATCATTCAATTTACCTATAAATAACCAGTTTAGTTAAAATTTTGGCAATTTTCGAAAAATATCTTAAAAATTAGGTTAAAAAAAAATGGTAAGACTTCGTCTAAGACAACCATGGCTTAAATTGTTCTAAACTGTCTGTACTATCTTCGCCTTAAAGCTTTGTACCCATCTTCCAATCACCTTGTATAATAGTTATTTGTTATACAAGAGTGCAAAGTTGCTTTTTAACCGCGTGTTCAATTTTGATGACCGAGCAAGCGAAGGATTCTAAAATTGAATCACGAGCGCAGCGAGTGATTCAAAATTAGAATCCTGAGCGTTAGCGAGGGAATCAAAAGAGCACGAGGTGAAAAATCTTTGCACTCGAGTGCAACACGTAACTTTTCATTCCACCTCAGCGAGGAAATGACTAAATGCAAAAAAAAAACGTTTACAATCACAAGATAGGTACACTTTTATTTCAGTTTAGGTATTAATTACTACATTATGACAGGTAAGTATTACAGAATAATCTTTAAATTATAACAAAATAATACTAAGGTATAATTAAGAAAATTTTAAAGTAACGTTGCTACAGTTATTTAAATTGAGTGTAATATTTTTGTTTGGTACTGTAATATTGGTGTTAGTCACTTGTGTACTGTTTTTCGGTAAACTATCTGTCATACTTAATAGTTGTACCGATTCATCGGATTCCCTTGGCGTGAATGTTGGAGAGAGAGGGAGATGGTTAGGTGTTTCATAACGGCTTATTTTTGATGTAGAAGGGCCAGTCCAAGGATCCGATTGAGGCTCTTTCAGTGTAATGGCTCCTACGATGCCTTCACATATTTTAGACTTATTTTGGATGGAATCCTCTATGTATCCCTCTACAACTGCATTGGACTTCCAGCCTCCGTGGCGCTTAAGGGACAGGAGATCAGCTCCGGAATCAGCCAAAAGTGTGGCTGAAGTTCGTCGGAAACAATGACCCGTGTACAACAGGGGTTCTGGAAGTTCAAGAAATGTTGCTATTTCTCGTGGGATACTGCCAATTTTATTAGTACCCATAGGCTGTCTAACACACTTTCCATTGCGATACTGTAGAAAAAATCGATTGATTGGAGTGTTAGGCGGGCGTAAGGCTTGATATTTCTCAACAATCGTTACGTATTCCTTGCGAATGATGAAGTTGCGGTCTCTTTTTGTCTTTGTATTAGGTAAATTAATTAATAGTAAGTCATCTGAATGTTTCTCAATGTTTTTGACATTAAGTTGTGTTAGTTCATTAGTTCGACATGCTCCGTTTATTCCAATAATAAGAACAACCTGTAACGTAAAGAGTATTGTAGTAGATAAATGAATAAAATTGATATGAACGCATAATTATGCCTATCAACATCTACTAAGTATACTATTTAATTGAGATTAAGTAATATACTTAAGTAGATACTGAATGTGCAACTGACTTACTTTTGCCGCCAAATATACGGAATCGGGTGCTTCGTTAAGAAACTTTTCAATATCAGATACTGTGAAAACCTTCGATTTTTTTGGTTGATGACCAGATGAGGCTCTTTTTAAAAATGCCACTAATTTAGGATAGGTATCGATATGTTTGTCTTTTTTCATCTTTATTGTTGCTTTTAGCATCGAATACGTACTCCATAGAGTGCTTGCTTTCTTGTTCTCGGATAATTCTATAAAATATGCCAGCAAAACGTTTTCTGAGAAAGTTTTGGCTCCTTTTGCTAGTCGCCACGTGTTGAACATATCGTACTGTTTTAAATACTTCTCGCGTGATTGTTGAGGGAGAAAGCTCATTTGCGCATTATTAACAGTTTCAGTCAATTCTGTTGGCGTCAAGCAAACTTCCTCGTCGCTAGAATCACTCATTTTAGTTTTTTCACTTGTTTTCAAGTTTCTTGTTTTTAATATAAGGTTTAACAATGACGTGAAAAAATGCCGCGTAAACACTGACCTCTATTAAAATACGCTGGACTGGCTATCGCTATCAATTTCATGTGCCTATTTGAAAATCGCCATTTTGGCGCTGACGGCAGCAGTGTGGGGGAATGGAACTAATACTAGTGATGTATAACAAAAGGTTTGTTATAGATAAAAACTTTTCTGATATCGACCACAATGATAGAAATATTACCAACGCTATTGTTACTGATTTCCTATAAATTAAATTGGTTTAGGTAATTATTAACATGTAACATTCGTGTTGTCTTTTATACTTAATATGTTTTTAAAAACGTGAAATACGTTTTATAACATATGTTAAGATTTACTAAAATTGTAGATAATTGATTTAAAACAATATAGGCATATATTTTGTTAAATGTTACTAAAACACAGATAAAAAGACATGTCTGCACTAGTTGAGTACCTAACTAAACTAATGAACTATAGATAGTCGTAATAAGCAGATATTTTACGTAGAAAACATAACTTGAAATAGCATTATCTAGTACTGTTTATGGACTGTAATAATAAGTATCACATGTCCGGTTGACCCCTTCCTTCATTGTTCTCCTTAATCGGATAACAGTTCACTATAGGATCAATAAATAATAAAATTCTGTAAAATAGTAAATTACTCTCAAACTCAAAGCATTTATTTCAAATAAACCAATTACAGGCACTTTTGAATTGTCAAGGGGTCGGTCAGTCAGAAAGATGAAGCTAGTTGCCCATTCCAAAGCGTAGTAGGTACCTATGGAGAAGAACGGGCAAGAAACTCCATGGACACTCTTTTAAATCAAAATATTGTTACAAAAAGTGGTTACATCATTCATGTTGTAATTATACATGTGAGAACGATGTAGAAACACGTGCACGTTAAAAGCGTCCGTAATAAAAAGATAAAAACAATTATGGAATTAAAATAAGCCGTGGCAGCTAAGAAATGACCAGTGCCTACTGACGGCGCCCGTTCACGAACATGACGTATGGATCAGCACCATTCAGCTCAACCATTTTGAAGGGAACTCAATGATCCTAAGATAGAAATAGTAATTAATAAGATAATCCCTTCCTATAAAGAGTGCACAATAAGATATTATTACTAGTCAGATACCGCATGTTGCCATGTGATAAGAGACACAATAACTTTCTATTAGGTCTGTAATTACGGTAATTAACTTGTAACAACTTAATTACCGCAGGGAAATAAAAAAAGCATTCTCAAATCACATAATTTATTAAATTAAAAATTACTGTCGAGCCATTTTTTCAACGTAGTCCGTGACTGGTGTTTTAAGAAACAGGCTTCCGTGAAGTGTTTAGAACACAGATAATGATACATTTTCGGAGTCCAGTTGACCACCTTCATATTTTTTAACCAAAGTTTGAGAGTGTAACCGGAGGGTAACCTGTAATTAAAGGAAACATTATAGTTGGTATGGGTAAAAAATTATAAATTATAAACATATATCTATAATTATATAGAACACTTAATGAGAATTATTGAATCATAAGTGTTAAATAATTTGTTATTGACTATAATAATAATAAACCTTGAAGTGTTTTGCTATTATTAGAGATCATTATAATGTGCGTATCATTATTTTAACAATGATGAGCATGACTTTTGTTTTACATCATAATATTACGAACGTATCGATGTGAATTTTGACATCCCTAACAAAAGTTATTGGTTATAAAAATGTTCGTAAAATCCCGTAAACTCGAATAGTTTACGTTTATTATTGTAAGAATACACTGTTTTAAGCGGTTTTCTAATAAGTATTTATGTTTTAGATTCACTTAGTTGTGAAAACTGACACCACTGCCCTTTTCGTATCGTGTTTTACAATATACGCACGATTTCATGTTGGACGAACAATACAAGCTATGATACAATCACTGTCAATATTATAACACTTTAATTTATATCACAATCACAGTAAACACTTTAGAAAACTTTTTATTCCGCAGAGACACTTAGCGTAAAATCAAATTTTGCAATCTTATTAGTTCTCAGAACTCTCACGTCTGTCACTGGGGGCGCTTTGAATCGGCACAGCAAATAGCTGTCATTTTGTATGGGATAGCCAGTCCAGCGTATTTTAATAGAGGTCAGTGCGCGTAAAGAACCGCGTACAAAGCAAATTGAAAAAAGAACACCAAGAAGGTTCCGAGTCTGAGTTTTTAACAAATTAAAAAAAAGTTGTATGATATATTCGGCACCATAGAGGTAGCAGTAAATAGGTTTAATGTTTTTTTTAATTCACAAACTTAGTGCACACGATGTTCTAAATTCAATTTACTTTATCCTCTAGAGAATAAAAACGGCTTTTCCACTCAGATATTGAAGATTAAAAATACTCTTTCCGAGATGGTGGGATGAAAAAGATATTATGCTTATGCAATTGTTGCTTTTAAACATGATATCGGGCATTATGGGCGCCCCAGCTGGCTCGAATGAAGCGTAATTGGGAAGTCTAATTTTCGACCACTTTATCGAGCAACTGGGGCCGTATATCGGCAATAACGCGGCGAATGTTGACTTCCAAGTGGTCCACCATCTGAGGTTTATTTGCGTAGACGAGTGACTTCATATACCCCCAAATAAAGTAATCCATAGGTGTGAGATCACACGATTGTGGAGGCCAGTTCACAGGTCCATTACGCGAAATTATGCGCTCATCAAATGTTTCCCGCAATAAATTGATGGTGTCGCGCGCTGTGTGGCATATTGCACCATCTTGTTGAAACAAAAGCTCTGTCACATCAATACCATTTAACCGAAGAACAAAGAAGTCGGCAATCATGGCTCTATAGCGTTCTCCATTGACGGTAACATTTTGGCCGGCACGGCATCGTCTTTAAAAAAACACGGGCCAATGATTCCACCTGCCCATAAAGCGCACCAGTGACTTTTAACGAATGTAAGGACGTCTCAACAAAGGCCTCTGGGTTTTCTACACTCCAAATTCGACAATTATTATTCTGCTAATTGACATAGCCGTTCTACCAAAAAAGAGCCTCATCGTTAAACAAAATTTTGCATTAAAAAAAAGAGGATCCAGCTGATAAATGACCAATGATAAATTTGCACAATTTGCAAGCATTGTTCTGAAGTACTTAAGTCTATTCATTGTGAAATGTAATTAAACCAAACCTCAAAAAAAAAACACCCTTTCCTTTATCCTTTATTATTAATCACGCCCACAAAGTTGTTAAATGAAATCTTATATTTTTTATTTTTGCTCGTCTGTTCCGTTATGTTGGGTGTCGTCGGATAGGTAGGTCTTTTAAAATATTGAGGGTATGTGCTAAACATTTTTCGATTCAGGTATCCGTATGCGAAACATAAGAGGGCTAAGTATCACAATATAGCCATATCTAAATCATAATCAGTAATCACACATCAAAACTTTGATGTGTGATTATGGTTAAGTTAAGGCCACAAAATTAAAAAAATAAATACCTATGCCCGAGAAAGTTTGATTATTTCTCTCGGGAGTGTTATAAATAAATATCACATTTTTTCTTGTACTTTTATTTGAAGTGTGACTCTTCAAACACTCAAATACAAGAAAAATTGTGACAGCCCGCCTCTTATGCTTTAAAGTGGTCATTTTTGTTAGAGCCAAGTACCCAAGTACCTACTCACGATAGTAATATAGGTAAGTACCTACTTTATAAATAACGAAATTAAAAGGAAAACTCTCACAGCCATAAAGGCTCTAGAAGTTAAGTCAATAGTTTTATAAATAAATTTTCGATTACACCGCAAAGATCACTTTGGTCTTCAGTTTTTTTTTCAAAAATACTAAGAAATACAATCTTATTTTACGGTCGATAAAAGTAATAGGTAGGTATATGTGAATGCGTAGGTACCTAAAAATTCATACCAACTACGGATCCCTTATAAAACCTGTCCTGTGCGTGGTCCAACCCGCTCTTGGCCAGTTCTTTTCTTTTTAATTTTCATCAGTGATTGATCAACATTGAATATAATTTTATTATGATAAATAGGTAGTCGTGGGCTGCATTGCCTGCAGTGCACACCACACCCCGGAAACACATGTGGAGTTCCCCTTTGAATAACTGTACGAGACATGCATTTATCGGGAGTTCGGGACACGCGTGCATTGCATAGATCACCACTTTTCCATCGCCTTGCACAAATTATTGTGTAACGACAGTATACAATCAGCATTCATAATGAGTTGTAGGTACTCACTCACACAACATTTATAAAGCATTATATAGATAAGTATTCAATAGACCCTTCGATCAATAATAGTACCTAGGTACTAGATAGACAATCCCATATAAAATTTCACTTTAAAAGTTTAAATAAAACTGTCACCAATATTGTGTAAATTTACGTGTCTAGTTGAAATAAATATATATTAATGTAAATTCAACCTTAAGTGCAAAGCTTAAAGTAGTATTCACAAAGCTATATACACAAAGCAATACATTTTTACGACTGAAACTCGCTACATCAATACAAATTCAACCTTACGCGCGTGATTTAAAATAAGAATTACAAAGTGCCAAAAAAAGCAATTAAATTTTACGACTGCGGTTCGCCGCTTTGTCAAGAACTGAGTGGAGTCGAACTGTCCAATATTTTTTTTTTGTTTAAGTCCTTAATTTAATCCCTTCTGTCATCGGAGAAAGGTTAAAAGCAATAAATTTAAAATGTCGCTTTTATATTATATGAAAAGTATTTTTTAAGTAAGTACAAAATATTTATTCTAAATTAAAACTTAAAATCTAAGCAATAAGTTTAAAAACATTATGTTGACAATTTCGTGCTCACTCTATTTTGGAACTGGACATAGTTCTTGGTATTACATTGTAATGCTTAGTATTTCATGAAAATAACCACAAGAATAGTTTACTTATTATAACAGTTTAAAAAAAAATTACCAGATGTGATAAATCATTCGTCAGTTTTGAACATACTGCTTACACTTTTAATGGTCGGTTAATCTTAAAAAAAAAAACAATCAATTTAGTATTTTGTCAAAACATTAACTTATCCAACTATGTATTTAAATACTTTATGATAATTGCAATAAACCTGCAATTTGGGAACCGCTGTTTTTAATCATCTACGCTTTTGCGTGTTTCCAGTTATGTCCAATATATCATATTAAATCGTCGAATTTTAATAAGGCTGGTTTATTTCTTCTCTTTCTTTCGCGACAATATATAGGTACCTATTCTGCACACCGAAATGGGTCGCTAGTAAATCTACAAACAAAAATAACATACAAAATAACAATACTACTCCATGCATTCCCTGTTCCAGAATAGTCGATGTTTGTTACCATAATTGGCGTGCTGTCGCAAACATTGGCCAAACAATCATAATTCATAATATAATTATTGATTTAGGTATATTTACCATTTAATTGTTTTTAATTTATGAAAAATTCTAATTGATATAAACTTAACGAGAAAAAGACATTCCTTCCAGAATCTTGATGTCACGGTGGTTATTTACACAATTTTAGAACGCGGACTGCGGCATTTTGACGTCTTAACGTTGGCTATGATTGGACTATAGGTACTATTGGAGTCTGTGACTAATTTCAGTCTAACTAAACAGTCAGACTAATTTGAAAAGACCACATAAGTATTTGTCCTCTTATTTTTCGGGCCGTTTTTGGAGCGCTCATCGGTAATCTAGTACTATTATTGATCGAAAAATAGACCTTAATCTTTGGCTATACCTAGGTACGTGTCTTAACATTCCAAGCTAACATCCAAGGTGTGTGCGACCGATTCAGCACCGCATACCTACAATAACCATAGTGAATAACTATGTCATACATAGTATTATTATTTATAAATGCGAAAGCTGTCTGTCTGTTACCTATTTACGTCTCAACGGTTAGACGGATTTAGATGGGCACACGGATAGAGGAGAAGACCTACTTTTTGTCCCGGTAGTAGGACCTACCTATGATTTGAAATGCCTTATTCATTGTTTTATTTAGTATTTATTTAGGTAAATAATAATTGATTAGCATAAATTGATTAGCATTATAATAATCAGGGTCGTAGACGTGTTTCATATTTGTCCATAAAAATCTTATAATATGAAGAAATCAAACGAAGCATTATACCAACCTACGTGTTTACGAAATGGGTACGATGTGGGTCTTGGGAATCACGTCTTGCTTAATTGATGACTGTTGCACTGAAAAAGGATTTACTATTACGAAAAGAGCAATAAAGTTCAACGGTGCGTGTCAGCGTGATGTTATGAAAATGTTTGCCATTTTCGCGCCGCGCCGCGGTGTGCAATATTCTTTTTTTAGAGTTGGTAGCGTGATCACTGATCAGTCTGATCACCCAATCGTCAACTTTTCCTTGAAGGACTGATCCCTATGAGGGTCAGGTGAAGGTACCTACCTTGCCTTCTTTGGTATCCATTTGAACTTTGAACTCCCCTAACTAGGTAGGAAGGGTACCTACCTACTTACTTTTTATTTAAGTATCTACTGCTCGTGATGATGATTTATTTTAGTCAGCCTTTAGCAGGCCATTGCTAGACATACCTAAGTATTTCTAATCACACGCCATTAAATCGACCCTGGGCCATATACTCATCTATCTGCTACCACAGCCATCCTGCGAATATCGTCGCTTCACCTCCTAAACCAGGACTTCCCAATCTTTTACCATACGCGCCTCCCCCAACTTTCTATCAAAAATGATTTTTAACTTTGGCGAAAATGATTTTTAACATTGGTGCTGTGTCGAGTGTTTAAATTCAACAGTGCGCTTAATTTAGGCATTTATTTAGGTGTGATGATGAACCACCCTCGCAAACTTTAGCCTAACGTGAGTGCTTCGTAAGTCATCAAGTAAGACTTGTATAAGAGGTCCGGGAAGAGTTTTCTTTTCTGACTGAGCGTTCGAGTTCCATGAAATCCTATAGAAGGGAGATATGGTTAGGAACGCGAAGAGCACCGCATTTGGGGGCGGCGCGGCGCGCGGCGCGGTGTCCGGACACTCTGCGGACCTTGAAAATTCAGTTGAGGGATGTACGTGGAGATGTCGCGCCGGTTCCTACCCATATCCGCAGCAGGTCTCCAAAGTGAAGAGCCTCTATACTTAGGTGTACGGATTCCTATCAAACATTTTTGATTAGGGATGAGCCGAGTTGACAAAAAAACCCGACTAGTTAGCCAATTCAATGATTGGTTTTGGTGGAGTTCGGGTGTACAAAACCGAAACTGTGATTCTGAAATAAATCGTTACCTACGTACGTTTTGTATTCAGAGTTTAGAAGCTCTCGTTTAGAATTATTTTTTTGTTAAAATTATATTTTTCTTGATACAACTTCAATTATTGTCGACTACCAACGGAAGAGTTCATGTTTTATAGATTGTATTATGTAGGTCTAGATTATATTAGGTACCTACTAACTGTAAGGCTTACCTACTCTTAATAAAATAAAAAATATTAACCTATAATAAGCACAGAAATGTAAAGAACCAACTAATGCACGCTTTATTTTAATCACCGACAAATATGGCTGGATAGTCGGTTTTCCCGACTCGTCGTTCCATCTCTATTTTTGATTGTTGTCAAAATATGATTTGCATAATCTAAGAAAACACATAGGTACCTACATGACCCTTGGCACCTATTGAGATCGATGAAGGAGTTCCGCTCTACATACCTAATTATAAAGGTACCCCTACTTGAAATTTTTATTACTTAATGAAAAAACATATTTGAATAGGTACTACTTATAGGTCTTCGATTTGTAAGTAGATACTATTAGGATTCACTGGTGCTTGATAAACGAGCCAAGTCAAGCTTGAAAGGACGACGATACGAACTAGGGTACCTACCTGTGCCTCACTGGCCTTGCCATAATCAGCCTATAATGTTCCCACTGCTGGGACACAGGCCTTCTCTCGGTGAGAGGGAATGGGCCATAGTCCACCACGCGGGCCCAGTGCGGGTTGGTAGATGTCACATGTCTTCGAATTTTCGGCCCTAGGACATGCCGGTTTCAATCAATGACGCGATGAATTCTTGGTATTTATATGGATAAATACCAAGAATTCATCGCGTCTCGTTAGTAACCAATTTCATCATCGTCTAAATGCCCCGAATTCCCCAGTTTATTTGGGTTTGGCGCAGTACCTTTATACCTACATCTAGTCTTTTAATTACTTATTAGAAAAATAAAAATCTCTTCAGAAGATTATTTCTGCACTTACCTTGTACCTTACGAGTATAAGGATTCTAATTTTCTTATAAGGTGCGGTCATTGCAAGCATTATAGAAGTCATTTCACTTTTGCATGTGGCGTGGGAGCTCCCAAGTTGTAGTAAAACACGGTCAGTGTTACACTCAGATACGCGTCGGACACATAAGCGAAAAGTATTGGTTTTGGACAATTTATTTATTATTTATTTCAATGGAAAAAATAATGGACGCAATGAGACAATATATCTTTATATTTATATCGGTATGTTAACATTTTACCTAATAGTGTAATTTAAACGTTATGAAGGTACCTATCTTATAGCCTTTCATCTTACATAGGTATACTCAATCGTGGTTGAGTTGGATGCAGTGACAGTGAATCCAGCGTTGTGCCCCACGAACAAGATTGCCCCACATCGGCGTCAAGTCAGTTGGGAGCAGAGCAGACCTCGAACTCTGGGGCTAATATACGGTCTACTTGGACCTGGTAGGCCGCAGAGACCACAGTTGGATCCGCTCAATGATTTGCAAGAACAGCCCCAAGAAGATGACCAAGACGACTGCGGTGAAATAGAAGATTATGACGAAACGGATCTAAGCTCCGGTTAGTGCCTACCTTCATACATAATTATATTTGGTGAAGATCAAATGTTTACTTACATAGGTAGGTACATACGTACTCATACATACTGACACCTTTTTCCCAAATGTTTTCTTTTAACAAGTTAAAACCATCACCAGTAACATCGTAGAAGCTGCTGCTGTGGCATTGCTGCTCACCTTCCCAATGGCTGCAATGTGGTTATATTGGGTCGTTCCCGCTCGTAATACCCCGTCGTTAACACTAGATATTAACGACTGGGAATGTTTTGTTCCACTCGTTAACAGTGTTGAACTTGAAGAACGCGATTTTTTTCCCCAATGGTTCACACCTCGTTCCGCGTCTAGTTTAGAAGTCAGGGTAAAGAAAAGTGAAATGAAACAAAGGTATAACGGTTATTGAAAGTGCTATAATCACGATTTTTGAGGCACCAAGTTAATAACGATATCGTTTAACGTTCAATGTTTACATTTGAAATGCCTAAAATTTGAAATACGTCTATGAATTGTACTAATCTACTTACTTATAAAAAATCAAAATCAATTTTATAAAGTTAAAATTGAAAATGTAGAAATGAAGAACTTTTATATTATAATTACATAGTTAACCATCTAGTTTTCTTCAATTGAGTTAACAAAAAACAGCAAAACGTTGAAGTAGTTTTTATCAGAAATCATCTAATTTTACAACAATTAAAACAGTATTAAAGAGTAATTTGTATCACAGATCATCTTAATTTACAACAATTAAAAGACAGTAGGTAGGTATGATAACAAAATTTTAAGTAGGTATTACTTTTAATCATTAAAATTACAACAATTAAAAACAGCATAATTATTCAGTAGTTTTTATCGTTTACCGTTTGCGAAGCAAGGATAGAAGCATTTATCTTTTCGTTGTTCATTTTATGTATTCAAAAGTCGTAGGGACCTTTTCTTTAACCTATCTGACTCTTGAACTAGACCTAGACGCGGTACGAGGTGTGAACGATTGGGAAAAAAAAACGCGTTCTTCCACACTGATAACGAGTGGAACAAAACATTCCCAGTCGTTACCTAATAGTGTTAACGACGGGGTATTAATGACCCTTTATATTATAAGGCGACTGAAGGATTAAGTTATCTTTATTAGGAATTTATTATTCAAATTAAAATACAAAATCAAATGTTTATTGCTCAACACAGTATCTACATAAGTACTTAATCATACATTTCTAGATGTCAAGTGAACGCGCCGTCCACCGTGTTGCACCATTTCAGGCATGCAAAATAATCATTAAAATAAACAATGTTATAAAATCTTTATTAATACCTTATCTATTAATCTATTATATATGTCTAAAACAGTCAACACATAATTAACTATTCAAATAAAATACCTAGATAAATCGGACTCAAGTAGGTATTCACCAACGACCTTAATCACCATAATTTTATTATAATGTATTCTTATTATCACACTATCTGACAGGTATTCATTTCAATTGTGTATAGTATATGTATTACTTATCAGTAGGTATATTATTGAGTTGCTTCTTAAATACATTGATATTCTACTTAGGTAGACGCAATAAACGTGTGTTTTATATTTTCAGTTACACCAAACGGTCCAAGGAGAAAATCAGATAGGAATGATCGATATTTTTTCGGAAATAACTACAACCCACCATATTACCCTGGGCCCAATAGACCACCATCCATGCCGCATCGACCTCAGAGGCCCACACGACCTCCATATCACTTTGAGGGTAACTATGGCCCTAATGGTTATAGGCCGTCATCGTATCAATATCCAGCAGGTAATACTCAAGGCAGTATTATTTTGTAAATTAATAATCGCAATTGTAGGTACCTCTCCCTAGTCCTTAAGTTTTAACCGGACTATCTTAATGGAAATTCCAAAAATGGTGATTAATATTAGGCAGCTCTATTTTACAATACTTACTTAGGTACTGAATCTTTTTTTGCAGGCTACGTTAAACCTGTGAAGGAGGATATTTTAGATCGTCCTCAGGAAGCCTACCAGCCTGGCCTCATTGGTGGACTACTTGGACATGTAGTGGGTTTCCCTTCTGTAAGACCCCCCACCGAAGACCCGCCACTGAGAAAACCGAACTCCCCATTTCGTTTTCCCGAAAAGTATTCAAATACGAATAGACGCCATAAGAAATCTCAGCAAGCAAATAAGTCTACTAGCATAATTGGATCGCTCGTCGATTTGTTATTTAATTAAATAATTTATTATAGCTACTTTTGTTATTTATTTACTTTTTACCTAACTTACGCAGGGTCACATTGTTGGACTTGAACCTTATTTCAACGAAAATAGATACATAGGCGCTCAGGGAGTGAGGAGCCAGTCTGTTTTCTGCTTGGCGTTTCTTAGTTATTTGTTAATTAGGTCATATTTTAGGTCGTCTAGCGAGGACTCTTAAATTCCTGAGGGGTCTTCCGGAGGGGTCTGTCAGACTCTTACTGACTAAACACCATCCCGGTGTTCCCTCCCACACATAGACCCGGGATCATGGGAACTTTTGTGCTTTCCACCATCCCCGTCTGGTGTGCTCTTCAGACTAGGGTAACTTCGACTATCCCATGGCTCAACTCGGATTATTTCACATTACGCCACTTTGACCCACTGGTGGGGTAACAGGCCCCACCAGTGGGACAAAGTGGAGTTTAATAAAAATACGTCTACTTTTCCCCACTACGAGTAAAATCCTTTGGTGGAAAAAATTACAAGGGCTTTTAGATAAACTTAAAGCGGAAGATATGGTACGCTCTTTTTTTTTTTTTTTTTTTTTTGAGGATGGGAAATCATCGAATAACTTCTCCCGCTCTGGGCAGAGCAGGAGGGCGTGTCAGACTCTTACTGACTAAAACCCACCCGTGTTCCCTCAGTTGCCTGTGCCAGGGGCCACGGTAACCCTCTTGGACTTTTCCGCAACCCTAGCAGGCATCGGTCCTAGCAAACCCCGTCATTGGTGCTGACATCTCTTTGAGGCGCGCGTGGGACACAACGCGCCGTCGACCCGGGCCTGGTCCTTATCGAACGGCGAGCTGCCCATTGCTCGCCGTTCGCAAGCCCGCGCCTACGGTGGCCGGGAATCGGCATGCGATTCCCGACGCCCAGGGCGTCTCCTGCGGCGGCTAGGGGCGTGAGGGCGCAAATTTTGCCTCTCCCTCACGCGTTCCGCCTCCTCCTTCGCGAACATTACTGCTTCGCAGAAGGAGGTGACGGCTTCCCAAGCCCTCTCGCTCCGTACCATGGCGAGAGATCGCCACCGCCAATCGCCTCCACGAGGACACGGCGGTGATCCGCCCAAGCCGGGCAGACCTCCACCATATGCTCCACCGTGTCCTATATGGTACGCTCTAACATCGCAATCACTAAACCTGGGTTCGGTACACAACTACATGCAACGAAACTAACACATCTGTGATCACAGTTGCATACAGTTACCGATAGATAAGGACAAAGATAGGACCCGACACAGTCGTGCGAGCGCAATCGCGTTGGCCACCGAATGTTTACGATTATGAGTGGCATTGAGGTAGCGTAAAGTAGCTATGTAACGGAGTGAATAGGGATCAGAGGTGAATCGGGACGAAATTTTAAAAGGCATTTTAACATTGAAATAATATATTTATGTAATAACGTTTTGTCTATTTAGCCCTCACGCGAAGCAAACAATAGATAAAATTATAATTTTCAAAAAACCAACATTTTTGGCATTTTAACTTACCTACGCATGAAAAGTAATCCCGCCCGTGTGTCTTATTTTTCTTTCTTGAGTGATTAGATCACTTATAAATACACATGGAGGCATTTTGATTTTGATGCGTATTTATATACGACGCTGTTTAGACGATGATGGCCCGCGAGTGATTGAGTGCAACTTGGTTCAGAAGGACCGCGCGCTTTGTTCATGTAACGTATCTTCCGCTTTAACTTTATATAAAGGGATGGTAGTTTTGGATTTAAAAGAATTATAAAAAAATGTCGTGAATAAGAAAACAATATCGAAATTTAAGTCTCAGTAAAAAAATTGTTGTCTGTAAAGTCGGTTTACGGACGCTAGTTTTACGTGATAACGTCGTAAAGAAACATCGATGAACCACTACTACTCAAACTCAAACTCCAAGCATTTATTTCAAATAAACCAATTACAGGCACTTTTGAATTGTCAAGGGGTCGGTCAGTCAGAAAGATGAAGCTAGTTGCCCATTCCAAAGCGTAGTAGGTAGGTACCAAATATGTCTATGGTAGGTACCTATTGAGAAGAACGGGCAAGAAACTCCATGGACACTCTTTTATATCAAAATATTGTTACAATAGAGTGATTACATCATTCATGTTGTAATTATACATGTGAGAACGATGTAGAAAGACGTGCACGTTAAAAGCGTCCGTAATAAAAAGATAAAAACAATTATGGAATTAAAATAAGCCGTGGCAGCTAAGAAATGACCAGTGCCTACTGACGGCGCCCGTTCACGAACATGACGTATGGATCAGCACCATTCAGCTCAACCATTTTGAAGGGAACTCAATGATCCAATACACACGCCACCACCAGCGACACATTTGAGTGAGCATGACATACTCTCAGCCGCCAGGGCACATTCAAGACAATGAAAGACGAACCCAGTAAGCTTTATAGTGGGTACATAGTGCCAAGCATTGGCATACTGAGCCAAGCATTTTTGTCAGCGATATAATCCCCCAACTTATAATATGCTTGGCTGTATAGTGTGCGTTTTATACAAGATTTAAATTTCGTTTCATTCAGTTAGAGTATGTGGGGAGGTATTTTATTGTAACATTTTAAACAGTACCCCATGAAGGATGAGTCTACTTTAGCCAGTCTGACAGTCTGAAACCTGGTTGAACTAATTGGTCCCTATTTCTAGTCCTATAATTGTGTCTTTCACCTCTTTTACTGAAAAGATTTAAATTTTTCCTTACGTACATGATGTTTTCATAAATATATTGACAAGGTACCGTCATGATGTTAATGTCTTTAAACAGTTCCCTTAGAGAATCGCGCCTGCAGAGGCTGTATATTGCTCTGATAGCTCTTTTCTGCAGAATAAAAATAGACTCAATATCGGCAGCCCGTCCCCATAATAAAATACCGTAAGACATGGTACTATTAAAATAGCTGAAATAGACTAGCCTCGCGGTATCTACATTAGTAAATTGACGGATTTTTCTTACAGCATATGCTGCTGAACTTAGCCGTCGTGCAAGAGATGTTAAATGAGGACCCCATTGCAGCCTTGAGTCTAGCGTTATTTCCAGGAAAACAGTTTCAACGACAAATTCTAGTTTCTCGTTATTCAATACTATGTCACAATCACTACTTTTAACATTCGGTAAAGCAAATCTTATGCATTTCGTTTTTTTCCCATTTAATAATAAATTATTAGCAGTGAACCAATTATGTACATGCAGTAGGGCATTATTTACGTCGTCAAGATTTGATGCACGTCTATTTATCTTAAAGATTAAAGAAGTATCGTCAGCAAATAATACCATTTGTGGTTGGTTTTTAAATAAATTGGGTAGATCATTAATATATACTAAAAAGAGGAAGGGACCTAATATCGATCCTTGTGGAACACCCATTTGTACTTTTAAATGAAGTGAATTGATACCATTTATTTGCACTTTTTGTTGTCTATCATTTAAATAAGATTGTACTAAACTAAGCGCGAGTTTACCTAGTCCGTAATGCTCAAGTTCTAAGAGCAAGGTTTCGTGATCAACGCAGTCAAATGCCTTGGAGAGGTCACAAAAGATCCCTATGGCATCTTGGGCCTCCTCCCACGCTGTAAATATGTGTTTTAATAAAGTGACACCGGCGTCAGTCGTACAACGTCCTTTGGTGAAACCATATTGCTGATCGTGTAAGATTTTGTTGGTGTTAAAATGATTAAGCATTTGATTGAGCATTACCTTTTCGAACACCTTGCTGAATACTGGCAACACAGATACTGGTCTATAATTGTTGGTGTCTTTGCTGTCCCCAGATTTAAAAAGTGGTATAACCTTACTGTATTTCATTAAATCCGGGAAGACTCCTTGATCTACACACAAATTAAATATTAAAGCTAAGTATGGTGCTATAGTCTCGATTATTGCTGTACAAACTTTGATAGACATTCCCCATAGATCTTCGGTCAATTTGATTTTTATTTGCCGAAAAGCTTTTATAACTATCATAGAGTTTATATGTTTAAATTGAAATTCAACCGGGCAGCCTAAAACGTTCGCTCTTAATAAATCAATCGAGACATCAGGTGAGGCATTTAAAGCTTCCGTCGTTTTAACTGGTATATTAGTAAAGAAATTTACAAATTCTTGAGCGACTTCTAAGTTAGAGCTTATGGCACCACGTGAAGTCTCCAATGTATAATCTGTGCTACGTATTTTTCTCCTACTAGTTTCGTTATTTATAACTTTCCAAACTGTTTTTATTTTATTTTCTGCTGATTTAATCTTGTTGCTAATGTACTGGGCTTTAGCTATCTTGCAGGTATTCCTAAAAATTTTTGAATATGTAGCAACATACTTGTTGAAAGTTTCAGTGTTAATGTAGGGCTTAAGGCCGTACAGATCGAACAGTCTTTCCCTACTTATCCTAATACCTCTAGTTGCCCAGTCACTAAAAATAAAATTAGGACAAATATTTTTTGTTTTCTTTTCAAAAGTTTTATTGAATTCATTGTGCACTACTGAAAAGAAATTCTCATACAATTTATTTGCATCGTCCATAATATGACTCAGAACATTTAACTTATTGTTTAGGGTACTATTGAATCTACTTAATTTGCCAGTCGTTATTGGTCTAAATTGTATTTGCACTTTTTGCAAAGGTGTTTTAAACTTAAAAGTTACCGTTTGTCCACTATGATCAGATGGCAAATAATTTACGATGGCTTTCACTAAATAATCACAATCGCAGAAGACATTATCAATACAAGTAGCAGAACTTGGAGTTACTCTAGTTGGTTCAGTAAAAACATTCGATAAATTGAACGATTTAAAAAGGCTATAAATCTACTGCTATTCGAATTAATTTCCAAAATGTTAATATTAAAATCACCACAAATAATTGCAGCTTTATTACTGGATGCAAGTTTCGCTAGGACATCTTCCATTATTGCATTCCATTATTCCATTATATCTTCTACTACTGTACTATTCGGAATACGAGCTCTGAGGTCACGCGAGAAGAGAGAAAAAATGTGACACAAGCTAAAGCTCACGAAAGGGAAAGGGCTGATCGTGCCTCTCTATCGCTTGTTCCGCGCTCTCGCTTGCACGCTCAGGCTCAGACGGAACGTTACACTTTTTCGTGCATGTAGCCGGTGTTCATCGATTTATAAGACGTTATCACGTCAAAACTGACTTTTTTAACGGTTATATTGTTTTTGTAATTCACTGTAACATTAGCATTGTAGGTAGGGAATTCATAATAACAACAAAAAGACATAACAATTTTAAGCGTTCCACTCTTATCCCACAGTCCCACTCGTGGGACCACTCGGTGGGGCAAAGTGGAATAATCTAACTCTTTACTAATTTCTGGGATGACACAATTTAGACAGCCATCGTCAACCTAAGAATTAGGAGAAGACTACATCGTTATATTTATCTGGCATTCCCACTTCACGACCTCTCATTCGTCAGAGACGTTTTAGCCTTCGGGCCACTGGCCGCTACAACCTACCAATGGATACGTGAGATAGATGATTAGGTATGTAAAAAGACCCTACGTAATTTTAACAGCTCAATAAGTTATTTTAATATTATTTAAGTATTAAATAACTAGCTTTTGACTTACGAGCTCCATATAGCGTGGTTTCTTTTGAGAGCGCACTAGTCTGACAGTCTGACCTTTCACTGTGTTAAACCAACGCGGAATTTCAAAGGGGATATAGACTAATCATTGAAAATACTAGGCAACAACCTTTGCTTAAATGAGTATTATCCATGATCTCCTCGTGTAAGTAGTTTGTAGAGCAGTAGAGTCCTACGTTCGCTGTTCACCTACGTAATTCACTAATTAGAAGCGCGTGACATACTCTAAAACTGCGAATATCTACTTAGTCCAACTCCTGTAGGTATATATATCTAGCAATTTTTTTTGTTGATTTGTCTCGTTAATTCATTAGAGGAGTTTAAGTACCTACCTATTATGATATCACCACATGGCGTGCGTTTAAAACGATGTCAATCGTTTACAAGTGACACTAAAGCGCACATGTGAATGATAAAAGTGGGTGTAGTTTTTTAAAATTAAACTCAAAATGAATCTATTTACAATATGGATGGCAACAACGCTTTGTGTTATGGCAGAAATGGTGTATGAAGGTATGCAATTGAACCCTAATAGTCATTAAGCTTGAATAATTTTAGAAGCTTTTCTCAAGACTGGGTAGGTATTGTAGACTCGTGTTAAAAATGCCAGGGAACTGGGAAGATTGACACTACTCCTTGTTTTTTGGGTTTAATTAATATAAGATGTGTAAGAATATATTTTATGTAAGTACCTACCTAATTCAAATATTTTAACATAGCATAACATTACGCCTGTAGTCCCCGATGGGATAAGTAGAGGTGTAGGTTTA
This sequence comes from Brachylomia viminalis, assembly GCA_937001585.2. Lineage (NCBI taxonomy): Eukaryota > Metazoa > Arthropoda > Insecta > Lepidoptera > Noctuidae > Brachylomia > Brachylomia viminalis. The sequence continues at coordinate 14,641,609 of OW443308.2, read as the reverse complement.
GTACAACCACATTTTGCCAGTAATGTTTAATAAGTCCCTTGCAATGAGGGGAGAGCCAATTAATCTGAAAATAAAACAAATCCAAAAACAACATTGTTTTAGGTAGGTTACCTACATTCATTTTATTGGCAATTAATGTGGAAAAACATATCAAACTACTTACTTAAAGATAGGGTACCTACTTGGAAGTGTCTATTTGTTACAGAAAATCCTTATACAAATGCTCTAAAGAACCATAAGCAGTGGAACAGTGTACATGGTTACGTACAAGTGCGTCCAGGAGCACATATGTTCTACTGGTTTTACTTTGCAAATGGAACACAAATTAACGCAAGTCGTAAACCCCTCATAATATGGATACAAGGAGGACCAGGATTTGCCGCAAGTGGTGTAGGAAACTTCGCTGAAATGGGGCCTTTGAACATGGATATGCAGCCCCGCAATCATACTTGGGTAAGAGGAAGTTTTATATACCTACACTTCATACTTACATACCTACTTCATCAATCCGAGTACTCTAGTATTGTAACGATTTCTGCTGAGCGCCAAGTTTCCACGCACTATTATTAAAGCATTGTGTGGCATCGTCATTACTAGGGTACAGGTAATGAGGATGTACAGGATCCAGCTTTCTCAAAATAACTGAAGACTGAATGATGCCAAAACCTGATAACGATTAACATTTATGTAGCCAGAGGCAAAGACTGACGAGATTTATAAGATCACCCTCCCATCAGGCTCATCGAGATTTATGAGGTCTTCTCAACAACTGCATCCGATTCGTTTTCAATCTGCGTAAATATGATCACGTCTCTGCGCATCGGTCGATTTTGAAGTGGTTGCCCATACGCCAGCGCAGAGAGCAAATGGCGCTGACTAGGTAGCTTGTATTCATTTGTTGATCTCTCTTCTACGAAATCTACGTTCATCACACAATCGTCTTCTTCAATGTCCCACTCACCGCACAGACTTCATTCACTCTTCCTTCTTCGTTCAATCTATCTCTCCGTGGAATGCGCTCCCCCCGGAAATCAGGATGGCAACCAACCGATTATCCTTTAAAGCTAAAGTTCGCGAGCACATTCGCAAGAAGCTGGCAGTATCGCCACAACGGTAATGTTTTTTCATTGTTAGTCTTATTTGTTTTTAGTATATTCGTGTATTTCTGTACATTTATTAGTGCTTATATTTATATATAATTAGGTAGGTATATTTGTAGTCTTTCTTTGAACGGGTGTACCTACCTAAGCACGATCAAGTCGATTACAGCGCAATTCGAAACAATATCATCTTTACGGAAGCCAATCCACATGTTGCTGTAACATGATTCGCGACTTAATTACCGAAGTAGATGTCTCTTGGATTATTAATTTAGATTTGTTTACATCTAGATCAAGTTCCAGATAATTATATGCTGACCTAAATTGCGCGGACATTAGTTAGAATGAAATAAGTACCCCTTGTTTATATTGTGATGAACGGCTTGTCTTTAGTTCTCGATATTCTGACTAATGACGAAAAAGGTATTTAAAAATCACAAACTATTTTTTGCACTACATACTTACCTTATTTGAACTTTATCAGCAACACTCGCTCAGTGCAATAAAACCGGATGATGATCTTTGCAAAAAATACCGGGTCTATTCCAGACAGAACAAGGAGCTTTTACAAAACAATTCACTGGATTTTTTTTACTGCGTTTTGGGGTGGGATGGAATTAAAGTTTAATTCGCACCTGTAAATTAGACAACTGGAGTCCCAGTTTTGTTTCATAGATCAGTACATAAACTCACCGCCTTTTTCTCATTGGAGTAGGCAAAAACTACAGAACGATTCCAGTTTGTTTCAATTTCAGGTAAAAGACAGAAACGTGTTGTTCATAGACCACCCTGTTGGTACTGGATTTAGTTATGTCACAAACAGTTCACTCTTGGTGAAAACGGATCGAGAAATGGGTATGTTTTTAAATAGAAAACAAAATATGTTCGTTTTATGTCCTAAAACGTTTATTATGTTAATTGTTCACAGCTATGGATCTAGCAAGGACAATTAAAGTGTTTTTCAGGAGACACAAAGAGTTCCGTAAGACACCAACATATTTATTTAGTCAAAGTTATGGCGGCAAAGTGTGTCCAAGACTGGCATTTTACTTACACACGGTATGTATCGTGTCTATAAATATTAAATAGGTAGAGGTCGCCTAACTTAAAAACGCACGAACTTCTCCAAACATTTCAAACAAACATTTGAAATGTGTATGCAACAAGCAGTGGAAGGGCGTGTAATTTTTAATTTGACGATCTCTACCTATATTAAAAAAAAAAAATGGAACGAATCAAAGCTAAAAGGGTTCTAGCTCTGAGGCGTGAAGACGTTGACGTCACGGTCGCACTGATACGTGACGTCAACTGGGTAAACGCTGTACAAAAGTCGCGTCAGCGTCTGCGTCTTCGGCGAACAACTACGCTAGATCAGCGCTAGATGTGATTCACAGGTACCCATAGGTCCTGAAGGATTCACAAATAAGAAGTGTCCGACGATTGACGATCTGACGCTACTCGATGCCAATCTTATAAGAAACGTCGCTGTTTGTCTATGTACTTATTTAAATATGCTATTTTCAGGCAATTGAAAAGAAGAGTTTGAAAATAAATTTCAAAGGAATCGGTATTGGTAGTGGTTGGGTAGATCCTAAGGAAAGCATTTTGGTCCAACCGGAATTTTTGTATCTCTCGGTATGTTTATCTCGATAATTATGTCCACCTGTGCGCTATTTGCACATCGGTGTCTATTTGTGCATCTGTGCGCTATTTAGGCACTTGTGCGCTATTTGTGCATCTGCGCGCTATTTAGGCACCTGTGCGCTATTTGTGCATCTGCGCGCTATTTAGGCACCTGTGCGCTATTTGTGCATCTGCGCGCTATTTAGGCACCTGTGCGCTATTTGTGCATCTGTGCGCTATTTAGGCACCTGTGCCCTATTTGTGCAACTGTGCGCTATTATTTTTATTTATGCATGTCGATTTGTGCACCCAAGAATGTTGTTTAACCAACATGTTTTATTTCAGGGGGCGATAGATCGGAATTTATATATGTCCTCATCAAAGGTAGCGAAGAAGCTTGCTCGATCTATAGAAACACAAGAATATTCACAAGCGGATCTTTTAGACGACATTTTGTTTAGGACTCTCAACGGTCAGGGAGAGTTAAATTTTAACAATGTGTATGCAGCTAGCCCTTATCCCGCACTTGAAAAATTAGATACTAAAATGAATCGATATGTAAAGCCTACTTTGCCCGGAGTGAATAAAACAACAAGATGGACTTATTTATCGACAAGTGCTTACCAAAGCTTGAAACAAAGCTTCCTTGTACCATCTGTTTCATTTTGTAAGTACCTTACAATGATAGGAAAATGTTGAAACATATCTATTTAAGCGTTTTAATATGTTTTATTTATTTTTCATAACAGTAGAAGCCCTCTTGGACAAGACGAAACTTAAGATTGCAATTTACAATGGAAACTTGGACGTAGTGACTCCATTAGGCGGTAAGGTTTTAATATTGTTACTTTTGGTACCTACAAGTATTTTCTAAAATAATAAATCGATTAAAAATTATGATGCTGGCGACTGCTACCCTGCCAGCAATAATAGGTACTTATAGTATAAGTTTAAAGTCGAGACGAAAAATTAAGGATGAAATGATCTATGTAAATGAACGTAGGCACATCGGGTTGCGTAATGGAGTCCACCGTTATGTTATTGGATTAGACATTAGCATAAAGAAATGGACATCTTGAATTTAGTCTCAGACACCTTTATATCAAGGTTATTTATTTATACAGGGTCCAATTAAATTAGCTGGCGAATCTCTACAAACGAGATGGGTATCGATATCTAATGGTAGTCATACACGTTATGACATAGGTACGTGTTGAAAGATTTTTGCGCAAATTTCTAGACTTTTGTGATTTTCAATACTGGTGCAAGTCAAAACTTGTATATCGTCACGTCTGTGACTACCATTATAATAATAATAATAAATATCGTCTGACATTGCACACAGCACCATCTAGTTCCAAGTTAAGCACTTATTAAGGCTTGTGTTATGGATACCAGATGGTTGATACACTACTTAAATACATTTTTTTTTCCGTAAATACATACATATTATAAATATACATCCATGACTCGGGTACAAATGTCCATATTCATCATACAAACATTTGCCCCTACCGGGATTCGAACCCAGGACCATTTGGTTTCGCTGACTACACTTAGCCACTGTAGCCACTACACCAAACGTGTCGTCAAGTCACCATTATGACGACAATTATTTTTTTTAAGCTCTGAAATCATGTACTGAACTATACTATCAGCGGTCGTTGACCCCATCATCAAATGTAGTTAATTAAGTACTTGAAATTATGAGGCTAAGTCTAGAACATGTTTTTATGGTTTATCGTCAATCAATATCGATACCTACTCATCACGTCTATGGAGTTTCGCCAGCTAAACTTATTTGATCTGGTATTCTTAATTGAGCTTTATTGAACTTGTTCGTATCAGCATGTCATATTTAATGTGATATTCAGAATACTTTTTTTTGTAGACAATGGAGTTGTTATTTTCATTTTTAACTGACTTTAAAAAAAGAGGAGGTTCTCAATTCGGCTGTATTTTTTTTGTGTCTGTTACCTCAGAGCTCACTTAGTGTATGTTGATGATGTTGTAATAACTTCCTGTCACTGTTAATAATTTAAATTGCAAGTAGTGGTATACGATTTTGTTTGGGGTAGGTGCCACCGCTAATAAGTGAAAAATAAAAACGTTTGACAAAAAAAAAATACTTCAAATGAACTTTCACTTTATAGTGTTTTCATATAGTCGGTGAATTTTTTGTTGTTTAATATTGAGCTGATGAAAATGAGTTGCTGATGAAACTGATTTAAATATAGTCTGAAAATGTACCTTTAAGTAGGTATTTACGTTATATGTACTAACACGTTTTATGACTGACACAAAGAAGCTCACTCACTATATTAGAAGAACGTTACTATTTCTTTGTATGACGGAGTGCAAATATTAAAAAGGTGGATTAAATACAGATAATAAATTTCTATTTTATACCCTTAGGTGCTGCCAACTGGGTCCACAAGTTGAAATGGCACGGTGCAGCTGACTTTGCCAAAGCTAAAAGAAATCTAATACGTGGAAGCAGAAACGGATATTATAAAGAAATGAAGAGATTAAGCTTTTGGTCGGTCTTTGGAGCTGGTCACTGGGTAAGTGAAATTGGACATGTGAAATAGATTCATGTTTATTTTTATATTTTAATTTGTTCATTCGTAATAAGTATATGGCTTTGATATTTTCCACAAAGAACTCCACCTCGGTTAACTTAAATGGCAAATTAATTCCTTCCGTATCATTCGGTCATTATGTACGAACAATATAAAAAAGATCTATTCATAACGACCTACGACCGAAATACAAAATATACATTGACATGGTACATACCTACACATACAAATAAGCTTCCAATGAATATGATGAGTACCTACATCTCTATACTTTTCTTAAATCTACCATTTCCACTGTACATTACAGGTGCCAGAAGAAAACCCTGAGGCTATGGCACACATCATGGATTACGTCATGGCAGAAGACGTAGGGGAGTCATCAGATTAGAAGCTTTCGAAAAACCTATTTAAAAAAAAAGGTTCATTGACTTAGTCAACATACTATTTTGTATTTTATTGTATTAATATGCTTTAAATTAAATAATTGGAGTTAGTGCCTAATACAAGGTCAGTTGGAAACGAAGCGAAACCCAAAGGGAGCGCAACTGTGTTAGCATTAATTAGAAAAAAAAACGGACATGTGTGAGTACCTTCGCACCCCGAAGGTTCCGTCTCTAAGGTGTGGCCGGCTGCTCGCGGGTTCACTCAAGTAACACGGGCTATGAATATCCAATTCCGGATTGAAAGACAAAATAAACTTTGCAGTAAAAAAAAACTTTTGACAGTTATTGGATCGATCTGAATTAAATAAAGGCTAAAATATGTTAGTTAACTTGTACTGCCAGACCTTGCTTCTTGCCTAATTTTATGCTTCTAGGTCAATTAAAATATGTGCCTTAGTTGACCGGAAACGAAGGAAAAGAAGTATGTTGGATCGTAACAGGTGCTATTCTGCCTATCCCCGTGGGAAAAAGGCGTGAGTTTATCTATGTATAATTGACCGTATCTCTTGATTGCGTTGATTTCAATTTTTAACCTTATACCGGGCACTTTACCGGAACTTTATACCTCTACCCGTTCCTAAGAAAAGGGGTCTTGTCAGACGGACAACAAAATGATCGTATTATGGTTTTGTTTTACTCTTTTGAGGTACGACACTCTAAAACAGTCTATTGTTGCTGTTTCCCAGTTATACTTTGAGAAAACAAGTTGTGTGGTTGAATAATATTACTATAATGTCTAAGATTAATTATATTCTTTAATAAATTGCGTTGCAAAGTTCTTGTTTATTAGTGTTGTCACAATAGGTTAAATATTTTTTACTATATTTATAAAGGAATTGTGTACTTATGATTTGTGTGAAATAAAAATCAATATGCATATTAAATTCGGTTATTATTATGTCCAGATTACGTATTCATAATTATTATACAAACATTATTATATATGTACAATATTTAATTATTAATATGTGTATTTTAACAACATTAATATAATAATATACACACTGATAATAACTTAAGCACCACACTAACAATAATCATCTATGACAACAATAAATTTTGGCAAATGATCTCTAAAATTATCTTTGAAATTCATTTATTAAGCTGCAAAGGACACACCCACTTTGCATGGCGACCAGGGAGAAATACAATATGTTTGGAAGATGGTGTATGAATAAAACCATTATTTTGTACGACAACAAAGTCGTAAGTTATTTGGGTTTGAAAATTATATTAGCATGGTATACAGGGCATCCCACGGATATGCCACATGGAGGGAAAGTACCTTGAATATTGTAGATGGAACATTTTACTGAAAGAAGACATTATTTGAATTTAAAAAACAATTTAAACTGCATTCATAGATATTTAAATAATTACATGGTTGAACCGGAAATCGAACCCGTTACATGAGAAAAATAATCACCCTGTAGCTTTATCATACCGATCGAAAGGCTTCATCACAAGGATTATTTTTTGCTTAATAACATAGTGTGACAAATAGAAGGAAGACCATGAATTTTAACATCTGACGTGAAATTTTGTTCAGAAAAATGAAAAGCTGACATTGCCGTAAGGACATACAACTCACATTATCATAAGTACCTAACCTATACTAATAAATGTACGCACTTGAGAAGTACGCATCATTTCCCTATTATAATTTAAGTGCATGATAAAATGATAAAGAGATGTGCGACTTTGTATTCAACAGGAAAGGACTCATTTGATAAATTGAATAATTTTGTATTAAAAATGTTAAAATTCATGGTCATCCTTTTATTTTAGACACTATGTTATTTAGCATAAAATAATCCTTATAATGAAGCCTTTCGATCGGTATGATAAAGCTACAGGGTGATTATTTTTCTCATGTAACGGGTTCGATTTCCGGTTCAACCATGTAATTATTTAAATATCTATGAATGCAGTTTAAATTGTTTTTTAAATTCAAATAATGTCTTCTTTCAGTAAAATGTTCCATCTACAATATTCAAGGTACTTTCACTCCTTGACGACACGTTTGGTGTAGTGGCTACAGTGGCTAAGTGTAGTCAGCGAAACCAAATGGTCCTGGGTTCGAATCCCGGTAGGGGCAAATGTTTGTATGATGAATATGGACATTTGTACCCGAGTCATGGATGTATATTTATAATATGTATGTATTTACAAAAAAAAAAAATGTATTTAAGTAGTGTATCAACCATCTGGTATCCATAACACAAGCCTTAAGTGCTTAACTTGGAACTAGATGGTGCTGTGTGCAATGTCAGACGATATTTATTATTATTATTATTATTATTATGTGGCATATCCGTGGGACGCCCTGTATATGCCTGTTAAGTGTTGAGTAAAAACAGCCCCCTGGCTGGAGGGTTTGAGTTTTCTCAAAGGCACCACAGGCAAGACCGGTTAAGCAGTCAGGCCTCTCAAGGCCAACTGCGAGATGCCATCCACAAAACAAAAGAATAAAAACAGCCCAGAATGGGTGACGTCCTTTTAATAAAGATAAACTAATTTTGCGGCAGCACATTTGGCTAGAACAACCTAATTATATGAATGAGTTTTAATTATTTAAGCAGTTTAATAGCTAACGACCAGACCCAGTGATGAAATAAACGGATGAACAAAATGCTTTGCATACTACATATTAATAAACAAAAATACAGTTCGTCCTATCTTAGGCTGATTTATTGTACTTGCATATTTAAAACCAAACGGCAAACTTAATTATTTTTAATTCGATGGAACTCTTATTTCAATTAGACATTAGTGAATTGCATTGATTAAATAAAGTTTTTTTTTTTGGAATATGTACATTCACATTGTAATTTGATAATTTAATAGATTTAATATCACAAAATAAGAAAGTTTTGTTCTAGAAATAAAACATGGTCCTAAGATTTAGGCTAAGACCAACAACCAATTTTATATAGGCTAATAATTATAACACATAATAATTATAATATCAATTCATAGTTAAATAAAATAATAATAATATAATTTGGCTAGCCTGGCACTAAAGTGGCCTATGATACAAAATAAACATTTTGAGCTAACAAACGAAACGCGTTTGAAGTCACTGTGTACTTATGAAAATGTATGTTAAACATTATGTTACATAGAGCACTTTAGTTCCAGGCTAGCCATTTGTTCTCTCTGATCTAGTATTCATGGATCTTGGATTGTTTAATTATTTAACCGCGTAACCCTTAAAAAGAGGAAGTTGAAGTCACGTAGTTATACAAAAAAGTAATATCAGTATACAGGGTGGCAGGCACATCGACGCTCAACCTGATGCCAAGGATATAGCACATGATTCTGAATCCCCCACGTTGAAATTTTTGGTGGGTTATTAAAAAAAAAAAATGTTCTATACAGTTTGACCGCGTAGGTATCGCACTTTTCTATTAAACAGCAGATTTTTTTTTCAAATTCAAAACAATTCCAAATTCTTTTTGTGAATATAGGGTACAATTATATAGATGTTATACGAAAAATGTTGGTCCATGCTATGTCCCGCCAAAAGGCATACAAAATATCTGAGGTAATCTTATGTCACAATTTCATGCAATAGTTAATAATAATATGTCAATAAAATTGAGACGGCACAATAAACTAATAGGTAATAGGTTTTTGATAATCGACGAATAATTTATACTTTTGGGGGTCTAGAATAATGTGCTGAATTCATGGTTGCAGTTTGCGCGTTGATGTGGATGCCACCCTGTATTTACCCTTGCTGGGGCCGTACTATGACCTGTTAACGCCATCATGATTCCGTTGAGAAAAAGAGATAGTGCTGTCGGTCATGTATAGCTCCGTCTCTCTTCCACGCTGGAACAATGATGGAATTAACACGTCATAGTACGGCCCCTGAAGCCGAGTGAAAAATGTATTTCATAATAACTGAGATGCAAAATATCTTAATTATTAGTAGGCCTATCTCTACATACACAGAAAGCCGAATAACTGAATAAGATTTTATAAAAAATAGAGTATATTTTGATATTATGTGTTGTGGTTTTTAAACTCCTATCAGTTAGTTGTAAAAGTTAATTGTTTGAACTAGCATGTTATACCACAATAATTTAACCTCACGAATTTTTTACTGGACTGCATTTTGTACGAAATGGTGTGCTTCAGTATATTATTTTTATACATGATTTATTAGACGCAAACAACATTTGTAAAATTTAAATAACTAGCTATTTGATTTAACGATAACAATTAATGTACTGGAGTTTTGTATCAGCCTTAAAAACCTGATGTGGTAACGAACAAATTGTTAAAAATATTTACGGTTGTCTAACATTTTCGTTGCTAGGTTAATAGTATCAAGCGTTTTCTAAGCTACGAGCACTTTATAGGAAACTTTTGAAAGTGACCAATTTTATTGTATGACTCAAAAGTGTCGCACCCAGAAATTATATGTATATTGAGCTACAAAATTACTTAATGAACTTTTGTTTTACTTGCGTCGGAATTCTCAACTTTCAATCACTTCTAAAGGGCGCCGAATAAAACTGGAGCTTTTTAGAACACAGAATTCCAACAACATCATATCAAACATTGTCTTGTTACCAGGTCTAAAAAAGTCGGTACGAAATTCAATGTAACGTACGTGTACGAAGTTCAAATGTATACCGAAGCTGACGAGAAGCATGTTCAATGTTGCACCTTTTTGTTTTCAGTGCGTTATTTTGGTCAATTTGAATAATTCGAAGCTATTCTATAATTGTGTACTAGCTACGTTAGTCTCACTTCAGCGTAACAGGCGTCGCATACTCGCACAGGCTTGGTGTTGCCAGCTAATGCGACTGTCTTGTCGCTGCAGGCCGCGCAGAATATATGGCCACATCGACGGCAGTGGTGCTGTAAAAGATAACAAAATAAATACAATTTATTATGTTACAAAAAACAAAGCAGGATAACATTTTTATATTCATTTAATTTTCTCCACCAAATTTTTGGGCTCGCCCGGGTGACATTAAATGATAACATAATTTTGACAAATTCACTTTAAAAATTACGGTACTGTCTAAATGTAAGAAGTCGACAAAAAACTCACATTCTTTTCTTTTTTATAATAGAAAGTATAGAAAAGAAAGCAATACCAGGTTCTCAGGTTAACAGCAAGTTGAGACGACAAGCTAGGTTAAACAACATAGCTACAATAAATAACGTGGAGACAACATATAATATTATATATATAAATATATAATATAAATAATAATATATTATATTTATTCTTTTTTTTTTTGATGGTGGGAAATCATCAAATAACTTCTCCCGCTCTGGGTGGAGCGGGAGGGCGTGTCAGACTCTTACTGACTAAAACCCACCCGTGTTCCTTCAGTTGCCTGTGCCAGGGGCCACGGTAACCCTTTCGGACTTTCCCGCAACCCCGGCAGATCAAATTAATCCTAACACCGAAATAACAAAAGTGATTTTTTCAAACAAACTAAAAAGTAGTGAAGGGCCGACTACGGGTTTTGCCAATCTTTGACTAGCTATAGTGACTAAACTATTATATATATTTGATTGAATTTTTGTATGTAGACTGGGAACGGCATTAGATATACGTAGGTTAATTTATTGTCGTCTCTACCTTGTATAATTGGCCAGTGAGCCCGAACTAGACAGTTAGTCTGTATCTTAATCAGAGGCTGATTATGCTTGGGGCTCGGGGTATGAATTCCAGAGTGGAGACGAGACAGTTGTTTACTTATTATTTTTGAAGTGGAGTTTTTTTTTAATTTCTTTATTAATTGTCGACTTATATTCACAGTTTGGACCACACATACAAGTCATCGGTACCTATATCTGCCTGCATTTATATCTTTAATAACTTACTTTCCTCCGAGCAATTGAGAATTCTTTGGCACACGCCGTACAGGCCGTGGCATCTTTATCAAGCATCCATGTGGTCGTCTCTTCAACCGTCTGCGCTTGCGCCGCCTCCCTCTCCAAAAGTTCTGCTAGTTGAAGTTTGTTCTCGCTCAGTGTGGCACCTACTTCTTCTAAAGTTTTCTGCGCTTCAACGTACTGTGTTTTTAAGACGTGCTGCTCTTCTTGTAGTGACAGGTATTTCTGGAATATGGTATGGTAAAAATATATTTTAATTGGTTAAACGTGATTGCGTCAATATTTATGAAAATTATAAGATAAGTATCTATGGAAATTATTTTACGGCAAGAACAAGAATATATTTAATAAAAGAAAATAAGGGTTACTAAACTAGTTTTCTTACAATTTAATGATACTTAATATGATTTTAAGGTAGGTAAGGTAATATTTTCTAAGATTATAATTTCAAGTCACATTCTCGCCTTTCGAGGTTTGTTCTCAAACCTCGAGAAGCACGAGCGGTGTCACGTCGTCGTTTAAAAGCGGCTTTATGCAAATGCATACAGCCGCTTTTCATATTGTGATTTCATAATATGAACACACTTGGCACAATAAATTACACATTTAACACCACGCTAATACTTGCTTTCAAGGGACTCAAATTAAAACCGTTGACATCATAAAACCAACGGTACTTACTATCCGTCACTATTATAGAAAGAGATATTATCGTTTGTTTACCTGGCCTATTGATTTCAGAGATTCCACTTCTTGTGTCAACATTGATATCTTATCGCGGTCCCGCATCATGGATTCCTATAATACAGTGATTTATTATTAATAAAGTAAACCTACAAGGAAAACGAATTAAGTAGGTATTTACTGGTATAGTCGTTGCAAGTATACTAGCGGACATCGTGGGACTTCTATGTCATTCTGATAAGGTTTCAATTGCAATGATTGACGCACGCTAGCGAAATGTAACAACTTTATTGTCTTAGGTTTTACCTACGTCATTCGGTAACTATAGGATTTGTGGTTTAAAATATGAATTAAAAGAAGATTTTGTATGTAGATAGGTACTTAAGGTTAGTCATCTCTTAATAACTACTACGTCACATCTTGCTACGGTCGTAAATAATTTCGTAGGGAGGTCCCTACGAATCTAGTAAGTAGCAAATATGCGTAAAATAAAGTAGATTATTAGACAGTGCTACAGATTTATCATTTGAGTTGGTAACATTCAAGAGTTTAACTCTAGGTTTCTACTTTAAAAAACCTATTAAAACATCTAAAAGGTGTCGTTTAATAATTCAGGAGTTGTTCCATTAAAAACTGATAGGTTCTTAAGTACTTACTTGTAATGACACCCTCCACTCCCGTTCTATTCTTAGGTCACCCTCTGCGGCCACGGCCCTTGTCTCGGCTGCCGCCGCCTTCTGTCCCAGCGAACGAGCACTGTCTTCTAAACTCTTCCTAGCTAACTTATCTTCTTGCAACCTAATCAGTGTGCAAATATCTTTAACACAAGTTCATTTGTTCGTACAGCCAGCAACAAAAGTTATTTAACAGTAGGCAAAGCTTCAGAAGGGATTTATGAATGAAAACTTTCTATTGGACTCTGTTTTGTAAGTAATTATTGATGAATAGTGTTAGTATCTTGATACCTATTGACCGCTTGGTTGGACCCCCGCGCCCATTTCATAAGTCGACAAATAAATACCTACGTTTACTGCGGCCAATAGGGTCGTTATTTGCCGCGCAATTAAATAATATCACAAAACGAACATAGGTTCTCAGTCGTATAAATACGACTGAGGTGGCACGGGCACGAAAACATTTGTCGTATTAATCCGACTATGGCGGTCAATAGGTTAAATCAATTCATAGGTTCCAGTACTATGGATTGAATGTATACTTTTTGACGTTGACTGTACAGTGCCCTTTGTGAGAACTTCAGTGTTGGTGAGGCTACGTCTAAAGTTTCTGTGGTAGTGTGTACTTAGATTTACTTTAGCTTTACTAGTCATATTTGGCTTTTCAAACACTCTATGTGTTTTTAAAGTCATTATTCATCAGTCCCTACACTAGTTCTAATAGGATTAAAAATGTGACGTCAATGCTTGACTAACATATTTGACTTTTTAATCACCATAAATTCAAGTCTGTAGAGTTATCTTTACGCCTACAATCTAACTGAAGGTTCTAAATGAATGTAAGTTTCAATCATAAGTCAAGTCATATGCTATGCAAAGAAAAAATAACTTTTCATAAGATTCCATCGAGTAAACTGATGGTGAACAATAATAACTCGAACAAATTGTCATGGCTTGAGGATATTGTTTTTAGGGAACAGACGAACGCTTGGTATGTTAGTATTTATCACAATCAAGGTATTGTTAGTTACACAAAGCATGCAAACGTAGGACTGAGATTGATAATGGCAAACCTACACAATCAACATAAAATTAAAACAAGCAAGTCCATTGGATTTCAAGTTCAATAAAATACAGAATGCGACTGAATATGCTTTATTATAAATAAGGCTTTTACACAACTACCGCCTCGTTATTACAAAACGATTAAAAAGAAAATATCTAAAATGGTTTTATTACATTTGCTGCTAGATATTAACGAGCACAATATTTGTATACAATCATAAAATTCAAATTTCGAAGCACATGTAGCTACCCAAATGAAATGAGATCAAATACCCTTTTAAAGTTATAATCAAAAATCTCTATACAATGTAACTTTGACAATTCTTGAAAAGTATATAAAATACCAATCTCTTCATAAGCGCTACCAAAACCTCACGCTCACTAACCTACTAATACAGGTATTTTTTATTAGTTACGTTACTTAATTATCAAAAAGTAACATTAAATTGTTTTAATCAAAGTAAATAACAAATATATAACACAGTGAAATATTCTTAACATTACTTAATGAATAATCTTTAATTTGTGGGAAATAACATAATAACACCTTAAATTAACTTTAATCGAAAAAAAACCTAACAAAAATTTAAATCGAATTCACAAAATGGTACAATTGGATATTTAATTGAATCATAGCAAGTAAGCAAAAGCAACAGTAGCATTACGTTTAACAATTTGATCATTATCATTGGATCACTTAAATAATTTATCAAAATACTGATTTTTGCATTCACTAAGTTCATTGTGAGGGTTTGCCAATATCGAGCGAATGGAAAGAGTTGCCGCTAGTTGACACACGCAAGCTGTGCATTGCTCACACCTAAGTGCGTTGAGTACTGATATGTCAAGCGCTTAGATTACATTCAACAGCGTAATATATTATCCGGGCACTCTTTCGATCCTGACGGGTGAACGCAAGCCGTAACCCGCCTGATGCGATGTCATAGTAAAAATTTGTAAAACCTACTTCTCATCGAGTTGATGTATGGTGCTGCCCATTGATTCAGTCTTTGCTTCCAATTTGGCTATTAGCTCTGTTTTATGTTTCAAGGAACTTTCACATTCCTAAAACAAGGCCAATACAATTTAGCTGAATAAAATGACAACTCATTTGAGCGGAAGTAAGATTATTTCTGTTAGTTTAAAGCAGATAAGTACAGGACAGATGTTATTGTTAAAAGTTTCAAACCAATACATATAATTTATTCTGAGGTTAATACATTGGTTTTATGAATATTTTAAAACTATGTAAATGCATATTATAACTTGTAACCATTATATTATCCTCAACATCATCAATATCACCATAATATTAGAATGTGTTAGTAGGTAATACATTAATAATTTTCTAGGAAACACCACCTGAATATGACAAAATGGAACAATTTTATTTACAGTAGAATTTAATGTCGAAGACTACTCCGGGATTTGACTGACTGTTTTGTCTCTCATATTACTCTTTCGGAACGGTGGTATTTCCTGGAGATTCAGTTTTTTATGAGGCGGGCCTTCATCCTTAGACTTTGTACCCTTTTGCGCGTGACTTTGTGCTTTCAATTTTTCTAACTTTTCTCCTAGATTATTTTCATTAGTTGTAGGAGACCTGAGAGCTTTGACTAAGTCATTATCAGTTCCTAAGAAGTGGTTATATTTCTCAAGGTTGTGAAGTATTTTGCCAATCTGTTCGGCTTTCCCCTGGAGCCTCGACACCATTTCGCCCTTCTGCGTCAGTTCCATCTCGCATTCCTTCCGTACGACAACCGCGGCATTGTGAATACAGCATGGTATTAGTATAGGTTATATATATAATATTAGCAGGTCAGTGAAAATAATAAAACGATACAAAGAAACAGCTAAAGAAAGACAAAATACGAATACATACATTTTTAATAAGTTATAAGCGAAACAAGTTACGATACAAAAAATATGATACAAAGGTTAAAGACAAAGAGGCATATTTCGTTAATCAAGTTGGTGGGATAATGAGAATGCATGGGCGTGAATCAAGCAGTGTTAGATGGCACCCACGCGACGAGCGACCTTCGCGGGCATCGTCTGAGGTACACGAATATACATATTATACACGCATACAAAGTTGATGCTAAACTGGTATGAACCTCAGTGCACGATGTGCTAAAACAGGAGTAATTTAGACACATTTGCAAGTTGGAAGTAAGAGTAAGTGTCACAGTTATCTGCTTGTTAATCATCAACGGACCATGAAGTACAAATGAAGAAACTTTAGCAAGGATTGACGCAAGCGCGTGATTGGTCAACCGCTAGTGATGGAGTTAAGGGTAAACATCCTAAAAGATTATAAACAACATGCTTATTGAACTACGACTCTACGAGTAAATAACTCACCTGTAATTTTTTGTACATCTCTAGGTTAATTAGCTTTATATCATCAAGTTGCCTTCTCAGCGATATAATTGTGTCTTGTTTATCATGTATATCTTTCTCTAGCAATTTCATAGCGACCTCCATTTCTGCTTTAAGTGAAATCTGAAGTATACGTTTTGAAGAGCATTATTAGAAAATTGTTATTAGGTTTGGCGTCCACTGTGCGGATAAAACATTTTTGTAAGCTATAACATATAGACTTCGCTAGCCATTAGACAGACGCTCATTGCCTAATGGAATAAAAGTTAATATTGTCACATAATGGCCTGTGGCCGCAGTCGGCTGCGGCCACAGGCCATTATGTATCGACCTTGGCTTTAGTTGCGAGCAGACGTTTATAATTGTTTACTATACCTGTAAATCTAATTCCCTCTGCAGTTCCAAATACTTCTTCCGTTCTTCCTCCAAATTCTTGCTGGCCTCACTATCATTTTTTGATTTATCAGAGGCGATGCTTTTGACGCTACGTTTCTCCTGAAAATTAAAGTGACACATTTGTTCAGATGATGCGCTGGACTGTTAATTTAAGGGCGCTATTTTTAAAATCGCGCGCGTTGTTGTATCTATTTCTATTGGGTTTAACCGCGAAGTCGTAATAGGTTTTACTTTTTTTGGTACTGAAAGAAAGAAAGTGTTTTAGTATTGAGTCTTTCTTATGGAGACAAGCTGTGGGTATATTGTCTGTATTGGAACAAATCATTGAAGTATTTTCGCAATATGTGAAGTTATAGGTACACCTAAGATTATACTGTCTTATCGATGGCCATTTAATCGCTGATATCATGAAAACTATGGTACGAGAATATTTTTAATCAGTCGATAAAGAAATTTAAGAAAACAAAAATATTGATGCACGGTAGAACATACGAAAGAAAGTTAAGTGGGTCATTATGTATCATATCATACAAATACGAATATCCAAAAAGGAAAACGCCGAAGAAATTTCAATAAAGGAGGAAAACTGTTTCATTTAATGGCGCTGAATTTAATTATTTCATTTTAATTTGGACGTAAGCTAAAATTTAAGCAGCAGTGTGTAAAGAGATAATTTGTGCATATAACTGCAAACGAAAGGAAAAAACAAACAAATAGTTGATCTTACCTCTTCATCAGACTGCAACTCTGTCACTTTCATCCTTGTATCTTTGGTTATATCTTGCCCTGCACAAAAAATGCACACGTGCCTTAACAATACAAATAAACACAGACTGCAGCGTGATATATTTACACTGGTACATAAATAACTCACAGGATTTGGTCCAAGAAGTTTGTTTAGTGTTACTTTTTGTTGTAGAATTGCCCATTAATGCTGAGTTATAGCGCATAACGATTGAAAACCGTGGTTAAATAATAAATGGCGGTAAAATAATGACGCGGGCGGCAGGTCCGGCCAAGGTACTAACGCTTACTAAGCTATACAATAGACCGACTCGTCACTGCAAGCAAGGTGTCTTATCTGCTGGATTTTCTATTATTGTTATTCGCGTTGTGTTTTCGATAGTAAATACCGATGACCATGAGTGGCTTCCCTTTCCGGCGACTACTGTTATGTGATTGAGGATAATGGCAACGAATATGTTGTTAAAGTAATTAACAAAAAAAAAAACTTTTTTTTAATAATGCTATTTCTGACATGGGACTTTCTATTTGGGTTTAGTTTTTCATTCTGAATGTAACAATGTTTTTTTCCCAAGTTTGTCGTAAACATACAGTTCAATGTAAATGTTATGTTTAGTGTCAAGTACCTACTTACTGTACTTACCAAGCGCATGTTTCAGCTGATTGTTTTCCTCAACTAACTGAATCATCGTGTTTTTGGAGATCGCTAAGTCCTCCTTCATGAGGGCATTGGTCGTTGTCAAGCTCTCGACCTTGGCTTGGAGGTTCGCTACTGTTGCACTAAAACAAAAGGAATTTGCATAAGAACACATCTTATTCATTTATTAAAACTTCTTTGGACAATGGTTTTAGAAGGTGAACAATTCTTCAGGATTATTTATTTTATTTATCAAGTATTCTGGGAGAATTTACCTGATTTCTGAAACACTAATCACAAAAATTTGCTAACAGACTATCTAACTCACATCAAATGATTTAATAGACATGTGATTTAAGTCAGCCCATCACTGCAGTTAACATGAGTTTGCCAGATTTATTTTTATTATTTATTCACTGATGCTTGTGTTGATTAGCTTTGTAGAGATTGGGTGTGTAATGATAGTGTACTAACACTATCAAATGCAGCCCACATAGAATTGCGGTTATACCTATCAGACAGTCAATATTAGTAGGTATAGCTACCCAACGATCACCTCGTAGTACCTATTGCGAGTCAAATCGGCATTGTTCAATGACCTGGGTTAAAAATATAATGTTCGCTCATGACCTTATCATTTGTGACTTCTTCAACAATACTATTTGTTTACAAAGCTAGAAATGGGAAGTTGAATGGAATTATTAATTCCTAGAGGCGTCACACTCGAAACAACGTCGACGTTGGCTTTCATAAAGAATATGTTTAAAAAGAAAGTAAACTTGCATACCTACTTAGCTATTTCGAAAGAGGCTGTAAAATGTAAAGCACCATAAAACACCCATTAACATTGCTCATCATTGGCATTGCCGTTTCGAATACAGTGAAGTAAAAATTATAGTCTTGCGAAGTGCAAGTCACTTAATAATGATTTTATTTACTAATGTTGCACTCACGGGAAAACACACTAAATAGAAAACTATTCGTTAAAAGAAGAAATTAAACTGCCTATACGAACGTGAGAACTTGAGAACAATAGATAACAGATTCGAAACTCACTTGAGATGTCTGTTCAGCTCCTCGATGTAATTCTTCTGGTCTAGCATTGTGTTGATATGGCGTTGTTTCGGCTCTGAATCACTGTTACCATTGCCGGCTAGGTCATTGGACGAGTTACTGCCGCGTAAGTAAAGCGAGAAATCAATTACGCCTTGTTGACTGTCCAAATCTTCTTCCTGTGTGCATCACAATGAATTTTAAAATAGATGAATATACGAAATATTTACGCTTAAACTGTCTCCTACTCCAGAATCAATTTTACTGCATTGATTTTACGTCAAGGTAAAAATAAAAATAGGTACTGGAGTGAAGTTACAAGTAGGTTGTTGACAAATAATTACCTTCACACACAAATTACAATCCACAACATTCAAGCCGACCAGAATACCAGTTATAATGACGGCTTCTTCATTCAGCATCAGAGCGTGAGGTTCGAAATATTCCTCCAAAGTATCTTCACGGTGTTCTAAGAGAATACGAAGATAGTCAGCAAGTCTTTTCTGCATCAAAGCCAGCCTCAACCAGGCTCTAGCACGACCCATAGCTGTCCTGTAAAAATTAAAAACCTTACGAATGCGATATTGTTATTTTAAATACCTCCCCACATACTTCAACTGAATGAGACGAAATTCAAAGTTTGTATAAAACGCACACTATGCAGCCAGGCATATTATAAGTTGGGGGATTATATCGCTGATAAAAATGCCTGGCTCAATGCTGGTCCTGCTCCACAACCACAACTAATTGATTAACATTTGAAAATACTGTTGGAGCTGCTGAAGATTGTAAGACTACCTTTGCTTTGTATAAACTCAATCTCCTTTTTATTATATAATTGCATAGGACAAGTGTGAGTACTATGTACTATCGAGCTACCATTTACCGGGTAATGTCTTTCATTGACTTGAATGTGTCCTGGCGGCTGATAGATGTCATGCTCACTCAAATGTCTCGCTGACGGTGGCGCGTGTGTTGGATCATTTAGCTCCCTTCAAAATGGTTGAGCTGAATGGTGCTGATCCATGCGTCATGTCCGTGAACGGGCGCTGTCAGTTGGGACTGGTCATCTCTTAGCCACCACGGCTTATTTTTAATTATTTTATTATGGATTGTTTTGTTTGAATTTATATTTGCTGTACACTGGACACTCAATGTGTACGTCTTATTTACATCGTTCTCACATATAATTATACCTATATACAAGATTAATGATGTAACTAATTATAATTATGTAAATTCTCTAGTTTAATTTTTGTTATTGTAGGTAACTATTTTTTATTTATTTTTGTTAATTCTCTCATTAACAGGCTTTGTATGTGTACACATAGCATGGAAGAGGGAGGTCTTCTGTTACAGGTATCTCTATACTTAAAAGAAGACCTCTAAAATGGATTTGTTAAAACCTGTTGATTTTGAAAATAAATAAACTTTAAACTTTAATATTTATGTAACGATATAATTTAAAAGAGTGTCCATGGAGTTTCTTGCCCGTTCTTCTCCATAGGTACCTACTACGCTTTGGAATGGGCAACTAGCTTCATATTTCTGACTGACCGACCACTTGACAATTCAAAAGTGCCTGTAAATGGTTTAATTGAAATAAATGCTTTGAGTTTGAGTTTGAGTTTAATCGTTGAAGAAATTACTTTTACTCAGATGTCGATTATAATCATGTCAGTATTGTCAGTCAATAATATATCTAAACGAGTTTTAATACTCGAGTAACGAAATTAACACATTAATACTAATAATGTGCGAAAATTATAATAATGAAACATGAAATTTGTTCTTGTGTTGCTATTACGACACGGGGATAGTGGTTCATTTCGGAAAGTTATAACCACAAACAAAATATCCAGCTTCTGGATCAAATGTAAGATTTAGAAGGTAGGTACTAGTAATTGGAACTTACTTGACAGTGGGCAGATCCCTGACGCTAGCCGTGATATCAGCGGCTTCGGGAGACAATTTCTCCACCATTTGCAAGATGTCCCATAGCTCTTTTTTAGGTCCAAGCAATCCCTGAAAATGCTTATCGTATGAATGATGGGTTTGCCCAATATAGTTGCCGTTCTCTTTATTCAATGTTGTTTTAATTACTTAAAAGGAAATGTTAATAATAACGACGTCTTTATGTGACCTATTCTATTTGACAATAAATATTAAATAGCTTTTAACATTCGTTCATTAAAGTTAGAAATAAGTATCCGATCAAGTAATTACCTTCTTTGGCTTGAGTCCATGACGCATAACATGCTCGAGTACAATGAAGAAGTGATGCAATGGCAAATGATCACTATCAAGCATTCTACCATATCGGAGCGATTGTTCGATCAGCTCCTTCACAATCAGTTTCGAGATGTTCACAAGATTGCTGCGTTCTATCACAACAGGATCCCGTGCTACAACAGATGACAATAAATGGTTTTTATTGTCATTACTATTAACACTTACAGCATTTTTTCGGCGCATTAATTTACCCATCAAAGTATTCATTGGATCGTCAGGCGAAGTGATGGTGCCTTGTGCAGGTGGACGGTGGAACGAATCCTGCATTTCCATATCGTGCAGTTCTTTCAGGCACAGCCACTCGCCATCGACGGAAACGCGAAAATTGCACAGGTAGATAGTATCCTGTGCGCCGGCCATGTCACCGTCCGGGTTGCCGTCACCCTGATGTTGAATGGCCGATGGAATGCCTAATTCGGGCAAGGGATCCACCCCATGAACGGCAGCAAGCGAACGCATAATAAAGCAGCAAATAAACTATCAAGCGAAACAGTCAACAGTGTCGCGTAAATTATGATCACCCCTTTATAATCATTTCACCCGATGCGCCACTTTGAAGGTCAACTTAGTATGTGTTTGTCCAATCACTTGTTTTAATCGCGATACCGAGTAGTTTAGATCCGTATTCAAAGGCGAATTGGTAACTTTCTTTATAATAATAACTTTTAACACGAGTAATTTTCACGAACTACGTTGTGAACGGAATGGTTTCTCCAGTACCTACGTTCAAAATATTGATTTCCCGGCAAGCGCTACGTACTACCTACAACAGTGGCCAAATCAATACTCGGCGCGCATGCTGCCATCTGTTTGAAAATTGTGCAAACTTGTAGGAAACACAACACACAGCCGCCAGCAAAGTCTGCTGTGTTTGTAAGAAAACCATAGAAAAGGGGAAGATGTTCGTACAAGTAACATTTAATTTATGCAGAAACAGTACTTTAAAATATATATAGGCGACAGCACATTAGAGTAGGTATTACTTTTTTATTCAAGTACCTAAGCCTTTAAATATTTAGAAAATGTAAATATCGAGAGTATTTGCATAAATGAAATACATATACCTACTGTATTTGTAATGCTAGAAGAAACTTTCAGCGCCGTGATGAAATTGAAATCTATTGGAAAAATTATTAAATTTAGATAGTTACAATAAATTAGTTTTTTATAAATAGGTAGTTTGTTTTGTTTATACTGTATTATTATGTCACCGTATGATTGAACATCGCTAGTTTATAATCTATCGCGAGATTGTAAAATTGTCGATGAATTGTGAACTGCTTACGCCTTACAGTATAACATATTGCTTGTAGATCATTAATTATAATCTATCATGTCAAACCGACAAATTGTGAATGAATCTGCACTTAGCCCACGTTCCCACATAGCCATTTGTGAGGCCAGGATACCACAACAACCAAAGAAAATTTTGGATGCATCCCTTAAATAATGAACTATATTTAAAAGGCCAATTTTTGACGGAAATATTCTGAAATATTATAATAATCATCATCGCTGCGTGTCTCGGGTTCGATTCCCGCACGGAACAAATATTTGTATGACCTACAAGTAGTTGTTCCGGGTCTGGCTGTTTGTGTATGTGAGTTTAAATGTTTGTAAACGCACCCACAATACAGGAGAAATTCCTAGTGTGGGGCAACGTTTGTATAAAAAAAAAAAAAAATGTTTATTATATTGTGTTTTCTCAAATTAAACACGTTTAATGTTTACTTACTTTCTTTGTAATTAACTCGGGTGGAGTTTACCCACCTATACCCAGAGCTATTTCAGGATTCCATAATATTAGATCTTTACCTATGAAATTGCCGTTTAGTATACCGAAAGATAAAGTCATTTTTGTATATATTTTTTATTTCTATCAATCTAAATATGCATCCATGCTATCGATGCATCTCTGCCAGCGCAGTGGTAATTTTTCAATGTCCTTCTTGAAGAAGTCAGGTGTACGGGAAGGGGGAGCCAACAAACTCTTCACAGGCATTTTGTACTGCCTATGGTTATTGAATTATTTCCCTGCCAAGAAGTTGTTCCAATTTTAGAAAAAGTTGAAGTCTGTCGGCGCAATGTCCGGTGAGTACGATGGATGACGGAAAACTTTCAACCCTAGCTCTTGTCGCTTAGAGAACGTCTGTTGTGCCGTATGAGGTCAAGCGTTGTCGTGTAGGAGCAGTAGGGACGAGCGATTAACCAAGGGTGGCCGGAGATTTGCGAGCTTCTCCATCATTGTGTCCAGTTCCACACAGTAAATATCCGCAGTAATGCGGGTGCCATTTGGTAAGAAGCTGTGATGAATTATACCGGCACTAGACCAGCAAACAGTAACCATGACTTTTTAGGGGTAAGTTTTCGTTTGGGGCAATTAGCAGGCGAACACTGGGGAGTAAATTAAAGGCTGAACTGCTGAATGAAATGGTTGCAACAGGTGACACTAGCTAATCACTATAAATTAAACTACAAAAAAAAAAAAAAACTTGCCGTCCTTTTAAACTATGTTTCTACCTAAGTACTTAAATGTTTAATTAGATCGTGTAAACCAAATGTTTTAAGACGAGCGCTAATCCTGCCGACAAACTGCCACGCAGTTTGGCAGGTATATAAAATATGAACAATGTTTGGTCCAAATAAATGATTTATTTATATTTTTTATACAGCTCGGGCGACCAGAGAGTACTTGGCAATGGACAACATCCGGGTATTGCTGTGGCCTGCACAATCGCCAGACCTCAATCCCATCTAGCACGCATGAGGTATGCTCCAGAGACTTGTTCTAGAGAACCTGGACGCAGTGTCGACAACCCAACAACTGAAATACTTGTTAAAATTCCATTGGTAGCGATTGCCGTAGGGTCAGACAAACAATCTTATAAATTCAATGAAAAATCGTTGCCGACATGTTTTAAACAACAGCGGTCACAATTTGTATTGAATTACCAAACAATAAAAAAAAATCGTTATTTAATTTTGTAAAACATGAAAAGTTTAATTTCGTTTTAACGTTATTTTATACTACGTATGTTACGGTACACATAATTGTTAATTATTGTGATTAATTTCATACTTTCTTTCTTTATAAAAAATCGCGGCACACGGTGCCGGTGCGGTGGGCTGAAAATCAACTTTCATAGACAGGGATTTCAACTTTTTTGTGACTTGTTTCTTGGATATGGCTTTTGTTTACTATGCTCAAATGTTCGCACAAGGTTAATTTAGCATATAAACTGGTGACTTATAGTTTTTTTATGAAAAATTTGTATGAAGCTCGTTTGAAAAATCGGCTTATCTTTGGAAACACATTCCTATGGGAGGTTTTAGAACTAATTATTTATGATTTATTGACATACCACTTATAATTTTTTCTACAGCAGAAGTTAGCTAGCTATCGACTCGTTTTAAAGCACCAATTAAGTCAAGATACCAAGTATTCATTAGCTGAATAAGTGATTTTTAATAATTTGTATGTACTTAGTGACCGTAAAATATTACGAGTAAAATACTGTAAGTACTGCATTTGATCATGAAGTATTGCAGTGAAAGCTCGTCTAGGTGATCGCCTTTCTGACGAAGACAGTGTAACGCTCAAGGAATTTTCACACGAGCTGCTTCACAGAGGTGGAAGTAATTTTATCCTTAATACATTCAGAAACCAGTACGAAAATTGGCTTCAGGCTAATGTCGATTGGCTAAGTTGCGTATCAACCAGTTTTGTCTTCCAAGAATTAAACGACGAGAGACCTAGCGCACATTTTATCTATCCAGAACTGTTGACGTCGTCGTCTATTGGTAGAATGACAAAAATACCTCGAAAAGCATTCGACGATCTGGGAAGCAAACAGAAGAAGAGAAGGTCTGACGATCATCAAAAAAAAAAAAAAAATAAAATGATTTGGCCAAATCAGCTGCTTTATTTTTAAAAAAAGATGGTCGTGAGGATACCGCATTCGTAATTAAATATATGCTGAAATATCCAGAAGCAGCTGCAAACATTAAGGAAATGCTTAAGAAACCAGTTCAAGCTTGTATATTTACACCAGAAAATGTACTAGGGTTGCTCCTTTCATTATATCTGTCTCAGTGGCAATACATCACGTTGCGAGACGAGACAACCATTCAGGAAGGTGCTAAGGATATTTACCCGTCTTACTACAAAGTACAAAAAGCCAAACTACAATGCTATCAGGGACTGGAACGGGTTATCAGCTAGGATTACGCTTCAAGCATTACTCGATATAACAGTGATGAGGATTCATGAAAGTCATTCTGACAATGTGCAAAATAAGGTTTTGAAACTAATACCTAAGTGAGGATTTGATGGTCCTTCCAACCATAGATATAAACAGAAAATGGAGGGGGAACAAGATTATTCAAGTACATTTATGACCTCCTTGGTGCCAATCAAGCTAAATGGCTCTTTAAGGATATTACGGTTTAACTTGCGGTTCCAAAGATAAGCGGACTTTTCACACGAACTTCATAAAAAAAAATCGAAAAAAAAATTTAAGTCGTCTGCCTATATGCAAAATTAACCTTGTGTGAATATTTGAGCATAGTAATGGTAAATAAAAGCCATATTCAAGAAAAAATAAAGATACCTATAAATTGAAATCCCTATGTTTATGAACGTCGATTTCAGCCCACCGTGCGGCGGGGAAAAGCGTGGCACGCCATTTTTCACGTCCAACATATCGCGGCGGGATTTTTTGCGCACTGGATTTTCAAATCTCGGTGTTGAACCGTGCATTGAGAATCCAAAGTGTGCACCCCAGCGCGTCGAAAAAACGCCGCTAAGCAGTGCGTTGAAGATCCAGTGCGCAAAAATGTTATATGGAGGGAATTAGGAAACAAATTAAATTATTTTAATTTAATGATAAAATTGTGTTTTTATTTTGTTATAAATTACAGGATAATTTCTTCTATGAATTATGGTTAAACTCAAACCAACCCACCCCCAATAATAATTCTTGAAACAGTGTTGATATATCGAGAGCTGTATTTGACAATAAACACAGAACCTCCATAGACTAATGTTACTAATGCTTAAGTAGCTTTGACTGTCTGTTACCTTTTCACGCCTCAAAGGGCAAACATAGAGCGTGAGCTGTGTTAGGCCATAGGAAATATTTATTCCGGTAGTACGATCCTGTGGTATGATTTCCGACGTCCACACGGAAGCCACGGGCAAATGCTAGTTTCCCATAAGTGCCAATTTAAGTGCAGTTAAAAACTATACCATTTTTGATGAAAATGCAATGTTGACAATGTTTTTTTGTAGTGTAACACTTATCAATTTAATTACTTTGGCATGGCTTGTATTTGCCATTATTAATTTGGAGTTTTAATAAAATGATAATGTTTAAAACCTATTGTCTACACTTGCCACATATATATTTATAAGACATGAGACACAGACATACAAAAATGCCTATTGTCCTATAGCAGGTGTTTATTTTAAATATTTTATTAAATATTTATTTGATGTTCCATACGTTTTATGAAAACTTTACATAGAATTTGTGGATTTAAGAACACAAACACTAGCAAGTAAGTATGTTATTTTAAAAGGCCATTATTTTTATCACTTCAGTATTATTGGGGTTGTAGTATCACTACTAATCTTATGGTTTGCTCACTTTGCTATATAATAATACCATATTATTCAATTATTTAAAAATACTGTTAGTTTAGTAGGAAGGTACAAAATATTGAAATAGCAACAAAACCTGTAAACAGTATTTGTCTTGTTAAATGAAACGATTTTTGAAGCATTATAATATCTATGGATCTTTTCAGTACTTGAAACTGTTTGAATAAGAATAATTTATTTGCAGAAAATATAGGTGTTACCAGTTGTAAAAGTTGGTGGTTAATGTACAGACCATATTTTGGCTGTTTAGGGCATGCAAATTAGTTTTACATGAATAGGTACATACCTACATAGGGTACTTATTTTAATAAGATATACAAAATATACACCTATGTTCTAATATAATTTTTATATCAAAATAAATTTAAGTTACAATACTATATAAAAACAAAACAAAACTTAAAACCTTAAAATAACATGTTGTCTTTAGATAACATAAATTCTTTATTAGTTAAACTAAATAAACACAGGCCACAAAACTATAGGAAACTTAGAATATTTTTTTTCTTTATGTTGCAGAAATTCTTGTAAACTATAAAAACAATTTTTTACCATCTACGCAGTTAAATTTTAAAATATTTTAATGGCAGTTCCCTTATGGTCTTTGGTAATTTGTTAAATATTGTAATGCACATATGATAAACATTTTTTTTTACTTAAAGTTGTATTACAAAAAGGAACTAAAATCTTTTTTGCATCTCTTGGTCTCTGTTTGGTGTAATTGTCACCTTTGAATCTAAAGAATTCATTATGTTTCCTCACAAACACCAATACCTCAAACAAATACAATAGTTTCAGTTTTCTGAATAGAGGCAAGACAAGATTCAAGTGGACCGACACCGCACATAGCTCTTACACATTTCTTTTGTACAATAAATGTCTTATCATTGTCTTAGCATAATTTTAATAGGTAGTGTTAGTTGTGCCCTGACCTGTACTGGCAACAACTTCAAGTTTTTTCTTAATCTATTATAATATAATGTCTCCATAGAAATTGAAGCAACCATTGATCACAGAAACATGATACTATGCTACAAAGGAAGATACCACAAGCTTTTAAACCGTCTACAACTGTTTAGTGTAAAAATACCGCTATCTTTGTTTGTATGTAGAAACAAAGTGCCAGTAACGTTATCAATGTAGCGGTCACGCGATATCCACAACAACATACTAACATAGAATCTAGCAAATTAAATATATATTGCTTTGCAAGTATTTGTCATCTTAAAATTATTTTGTTAAAAAATTGTGTTTTACGGTACATTAAAATAATTATGCCAATTAAGTACTTACTTTTTGAACTGTAGAAGTAGGATTTGTATGGCCTGGATAACAGAAGTTCCGGCCATTTATCCTCTCTTGATGACGAAACGGACGGAGATCTTTCGAAAAACGTAGATTTCACTGAAGACGTTGATGTTGCTGGTGAAACCTCAACATCTCGGTCCTTATAGGAAGCCATAATTTAGATTTTAGACACAATTTTATCACTTCTCACATTGCGAGCAAAATACAACAAGTCAAAAAGTAAGTAAACGCGTCAGTGTTATGTCAAATGTCATGTTATGATGTTATCAATAAATTGTCAAAATACTGTCAATTTGTCAACATCGAGCACTGTAAGTTCTAAAGAAAGTGTACCTAATGCCAGATACACACGCAGCGACTTTATTCGCCGGTGACTTCAAAATCCCACGCCCACTCACTTACACACAGATTCACCGCGCTAGCATTAATACTTACTAAATGAGCGTACTTACTAATACCATGGCTAGTGGTGACTGTGCTGACTCTTTATGCAGCTTTAAGGTCATTGACAACTTTTTTTTTTACACGAGCCCGCGAATTTGAAATCTTAGGTTTTTTTTGTAATTTGCTAGTTAGTCATTGGTGCCGATTCTGTTGTACATACACCGAACTAAACTAACTAAACTATCACTAAAATTCCTTACTTTTGGCTATGAGAACCATAACGCTATTCTGCAAAATAAAATCTCTAAATTTAAAAATAATTTTGACACATCTAAAATCAAATTTGGCAATTGCTACTCCACGTGATACTTGTTTTGCCGTACCACGTGATTTTTTTTTAGAGCCAGAGTCGCGCATTATTTTGCAGCCTCGACATGTTTTGTATGGAATTTTTCACTTTTTGTATGGAAAACATGAAAAAAAAATTTTTTTTTTACCAACACGTTGGATTTTAGATGTTCGGGGTTCTATAAAGGGGGTCGAAATTTTTCATTATTTTTGCGATAGGACACACCGTTTTCGAGATAATAATATAAGCAAAAGAAAAGAAAAAAAAGATACAGAACTGTTTTTGCATCTGAAGTCGAGGTGTTGGTATGAATTTTAGTTCATGACAACTAATTTTATTCCACACCATTTTAATCTCGATTAAAAACAGGCAGATTTAGTTACAACAATCAAAATTTTTGGTGAAAAACGTAAAATTCAGAATAGCAAAATTGCCATTTTCACTAAATTATAATCTCAGTGCCATCTTAGTGCTGTCAAACTAAAATTTGGTTAAGTTGTGTCACTTTAGTCGATTTCAGAATGGGAAATCGTCCTTTGACAGGAATAAACTAAATTTTGGTGATTTTTAGTCTAGTTTAGAGAATTTTGTGACAAGAGAATCGGCACCATTATACTATATTGTAGTCTGTGAGTCATATCAAGTTGTGTGTATAAATAAACAATATGATTCGCGACCGTAAACATATCTATTTTGAGATATAAATTCATTAAAATGGCAGAGCGGCCCACCTATAATTGGTGCCGATTCCCTTGTTCACAAACTAAACTAAACAGTTGTTGTGCATTTGTGTTGAAATTCTTCAGAAACAATCTGTAATTTCTAATGTCATTTGGCTAATTTCTTGTCGCACGCACTTTGCTTTTCACTTTGCATTTTGCTTGCACGATTGGGGATAGTATGACTAACGACAATGTGTGTTTAGTCTACATGGCGACATTCCCAACAGTTGCTATCGTAGACAGAGAATGCTTCTCTGTCTACGGTTGCTATGGACCGATTTGTTGCTAGATAGCTGTCTGGCTTCGTGATGCCTTTGTCGTCTGACAGATGTCGCTGCATAACCGGTCGCGCGGGCTGTCTTGTAATTTTTAAATTCGTTATGTATTCTTACATGCTCTGTGATGTATTCGGCAATCGGCTCTAACACGCAGTTGATTTTGGGTGTAAGTGTATTGTTTGATCATTTTTTGTTGTGGGTTTTATAGACTTCTGCCGTCTGCAGGCTGTAATTGGCTATTGTTAACCGAATATTGTTTAGGTTTAGGTTTTACTTTTTAGTAAAAACCCCTCATTTAATTTTTCGAATTCGCCTGATAGTTGATCCAATAGGAACTATGCCCCACCTGGAGTTCAAACCCAGGGCAGCCGCGCTTGCGGCCCCTTATACCACATAGGGGCGTCGTATTTTGGATAAGGTAAATAAATAAAAATAATCTACCTATAAGTACATTTTTTTTATAGTGGAATGGGCCAGGTCTTCTCCTCGAACTCACCTAGTGGAAAGCGATGGATGAGGTCTATGATGGAACGAGCAAGCCCAGAAGATGCCTGATGCCTCTTGCTTGTTTGTTTGCTCTTGCTACAGCTCTTGCACGTACCTAATTTACGACGACACTCTGTCTTTCTGTCTAATAAAACACCCCACTCGAGAAACGCTAATCCATTAATTTTCTCAAGTGGATTTTGGATGGTGACGATGACGATATTTCAATTCATTATTATCTTTGGCTAAGGTTTATCTAGTTCATAAGTAGAAAGGTAAAAAGGGATATTTTGTAACGTGAGGTTACCACAAGGCACGTCCAGTCAAGTCCACCATAAGGCACGGCCAGTCAAAACTGTTTTGTAATTTTTTGTCTATTTGGAAACCTCTTTGTTCTTACCTCATTTTTACTATCTTTTCTTATTGTTTTCGTCCAATGTCAAATAAATGTGTTGTCACCCGTAAACAGTCTGTCTACGGTTGTCACCAATGACTAAAGACGTATTTTAATAGAGGTCAGTGCTTCCTATCTAAAAAAAGTACTCTGTGCCTGCGACTGTAACTATATGTGTGTATATACCTCAGGTATATACTATATGTATGTTGTCATTAAATAGTTACGTTACAAAGTTGCGAACTTGCGAAATAAATATAAATGATAAAACTGGAAGATACCTACTTGCATGAAAAATGAATTTTCAAACCACAAAATGTCTGCCTCCTTTAAGGGTTATGGTGATAAATCCGCTCATACCAGCATCACAGCTAACCATCACTAAAATATTATCTGGAGTCGTTTTCGGACAAACGCAATTTATTGACATTATATTATTAGTTTATGCGAATGAATCGAATCAAGCGCAAAAGTTAGCACAAGAGTACACTGCCTGTGCTTTCCCATGTCTCAACACAATCAGAATTACGTCAGATATACCATGGTAGGTATCAGGTAAGCTTTTTTAGGATCCTCAAAAACAAATCCGCTTTGTTCTTTAAAAATTATATATTTTTTTCAGTTTAACAGACGCTGACGTATTTTGCTTCATGACAAATTTTGCAAATCCAAATTGTTTTGATTTTGACAACGTGGATTCTACTGAACAGTTCGATAATTTGTACTTAATTATAAAAATTGCTACCAGTTTTGCAAAAACTTTGCCGGCTACAAAGGAGCCAAGAAATAGTCCTACTAAGAAAAAATCAAAAGAACTTCAAGAACCCGCTAAGAAACCTCGGAATCCTCTAATTGTTGGTGATGGTTTGCTGGTCATTGACATTCTGACGATAATAGCAAAAAAAATACCTCCTGAAATAATGTTTTTTGCTACGCCTCTGAGGTCTATTGCAAAAATTACATTGAGTAACTTCCTCAAGGTTGTTATCTTTTTTTGTTTATCTCTATTTCTTATTCTGATACTTATTACCTACTTCATCAATATTATAAAGGGAAATATTTAACTGATCCTCTAGAAACTTATTGAGCTTCTAATGATTTATTTATGATGATGGACATTTTCAAATCCAAGTTGGTCGCAGTTATTTGGCTATTAAGAATTTGTAGGACCCCGAAATATAAATTATTTGAAAAGAGGCGCAAAAATAAATTAAATTAGAGTGTTCAATAATATTTTTAGGAGCGCAAAATGGGAATTATTAGAGGTTCTTACCTATTTAGCATCTGTTTTGCTATATCTAATGTTTCTGCTGTAAAGTAATTTTGTTAGGTTCGTTATTCTTACAATGTTAAAGGTTGATGTTGAAATGATATTTATCTATTTAAGGTGAAAGGTTCGGACCTTAATATTGCTTATGTTTGGGCTGCAAACGATATAGTGTTTTATACGGAGATCGGAGAGCCTTATTTGAAGGACGATATTATAGTAAACACTAACAAAAGGTGTGATTGGGGTGCAATTTCCCATAAAATGTTGGAAAAACTTAACATGGAGCACATTCAGTTCAATGCGTCTTGGATGAAGAGGGAATTCATCGAGAAGGTATCATTACGTCCTATTGTTCTGTTACCTACTTAAGTTGTCTATAGTTTTTACTTAGATAACTACCACGGTCGGTCCGTGGATGGATCACCATCTTTACATACCAAGACCCCTCCGTGTCTCGGAAAGCACGCTAAGCCGTTGGTCCCGGCTCTCATTCGTGGATCTTTGACAGTCGTTACGGGTCGTCAGAAGCCCGTAAGTCTAACAGCCAGTTTTACTAAGGGGTATCGTATCGTATTATCCAGTTACTGGGTTGTGGAGGTCAGATAGGCAGTCGCTCCATGTAAAATACTGTTATTCAGCTGCATCTGGTTAGACTGGAAGCCGACCCGAACATTGTTGGGAACAGGCTAGGCAGATAATGAACTACATTTTATTGCTTAAGGCAGCCTAGAGTAAGAAGATCTTCCTCATGACACAACGCATTCAGAGATGGCGTTATTCTTCTCAAAATGATTAAGGTGGACCGTTGTTCCTGAAAAGGATCGTCTGGCCTTCCTTTACCCCACATGGGGAACTAAAGTATTTAATTGTTTGCATATTTCACAATATTACGTAGGTATAGGCACTGGAAGGTATAGGTATGTCGAATTAAAAGTCATCCAATAATCCACATAATGCAATAGCATTACTTAAGCCACAATGGGAGGCCTTTGCCCAAGAGAAGGCCAGCGCGGTCTAGTAAAAAAAAACCGGCCAAATGCTTTTCTGACCACGCACAGTGAAGGTTTCCGTAATAGTCGGGATGAATGTTTACGCATGCACAGTATTGATTTTACTAGCCGCAAGAATAAGTTGGCATGTCCTGAACCAAAAAAAAATACATGTGACATCTACCAACCCGCACTTTGCCCGCGTGGTAGATTACAGCTCGCTCCCTCTCGAAGAGCGGAGGCCACCAGTGGGATCATTAGGCTGATTATGTGTTATGTCATGTGTAAGAATAAGTTTTTATTTCTCGAAAAAACTAAGAAAAACAAAGTTATTTCTGCGGTTGTAATCGAAAATATCCCACTGATAACTCAACAACAATTGACTTAAATAGCAAAGTCACTTAAAAACATCATAATCTTTTTAATTATGGTATCCCATTAGGTACATATTCTAGAAATAATTTGTTCTTTTTGTAGTGTCACTACACCATTGTTAAGTGGTACACAAAATACACCTTTCCTATATTTGCATCGATGTAGTGGAAATAGTTTCCGAGTAAAATAGCTGCGTCTCATCCGTTTTAGCCATTTGGCTACGGAACCCAACCCGGCCAGTTTGCGTAGATCAATGGAAGGCCTGTGACTGAAATGACTCATTTCAGTCACAGGCCTTCCATTGATCTCATGTCCAGAATAGTCGGGAGCCTTCAGACTCAATGTGCCATATTAACAGCCACATACTGTAGGACTCTTTCTGCCTGCTAGTATTGAAACAATACCTAAGAACTTATTTTTCCTCATTATTAAGATGGTTCAAGCTTCATCAACCAACCCTTACGGCTGCATGTTCAAGTCGGCGGAAATGGCTAAAACTTTGCACGGTATTTGGATGCCGCGACGTACTGACGTTGCAACAGATTCGAAAATTAGCTTGGGTGTGTTAAGCGATGGTTCATTGGGAACTATTAAAGGTATTATAAGAATAATGTTATTAGATTACTAAGTTTGTTACACTGAAATTAAAAACGGTGTAGAGAAACGATGTGACGTGGACCATAGAACGTCCAGCCCAAATGGCGGACGATCTAGGTATGCACGAAAATTATTAGAAAAACAATATAGACCACTATCATGAAGGGTTATTAAGATACGCTACTGCGCTTTGGACATTAACAGTAGCTTGATTTAGGACCTGTAGTCAGATAACTTATATTTGAGGAAAAAATATTGCGGTTTGACAGATTTTGTTTACCTAGAAGATAATTATGTCTACTGTCATACTTATTCTTCAGACAAAAAATAATGGAGTAGCTAAAGTATAGTATCATTAGTCAAGGATTATTCGTAGATACGTACCTACTGAGTAAATACATGACATACTTTTATCAATATAAGACAGAAGCTATGTAGTTAAGGAAAGTTGCGGTTACCTATCAGTTAGATATTGATGAAATCTTTGTTGATGTTACAGGGCTACCTTATGTTTTACCTTTGATCATAACTGAACATTCGTGGAGTGTTGACCAAATTTATGAAGAAACTAGTCATTTGAGACATGAAATCAAAAGAATTAACGCCGCTGTACGTGAGCACCATCAAAAGGTTCGTCTTTTTTTAATGCTTCCTTATTTGTTTAGCATTGTGGCCTAAGACCACCACAATGTGGGCGCCTGAAAACGTCCAATGGCATTGCGGTAGACTCAGGCGTAGATGGCGAGACAACACAGGATGTTTTATTTCTTTGTTTAGAATGTGTTTATTTTTATAATGGGCAGTGTACGCTTTGCGATTGAAAGGACTGACATTCCCTGCGGGTCTTATCTTTTTACCTGTAATGCAAGTAACCCCGGGGTCTTACTTGCGTTCCTGCTGAACAAGCGAAACCGGCGACTGCAGGTTTTAGCATTAAAGTACTTATTATCAGTCGTTGTATGATCAAATGTAAAGAAGTCTATCTCTTTCATTTGCCGCGATAACAAAGCAGCGGCATTAAGTACATTTCATGAAAGTATTTGAAAGTGTACACATGGTGCCTATAATTATGTTGCCATGCGATGCGTACCTAGGTCAACGAAGAAAAGCAGTAACAAATTGATTTCGTAATTTCGATTGTTTCAGCTGGTTCCATATTGCAAAAAGTTTCTGCTGGATAACGTTATTGAAAAGGTCTTTATTCCGATATCCCAAAACAGTGAGAGTGAGAGCTTATATTCTTCAATGGATGATACTCAAAGCACTGCTCATAGCGCAGATGACTAAAATACCTACAAATAGGTATGGTCTGTTCCAAAAGTATCTGATAAAAATGTAAATAAATGGATCGGAAAATGCAGGTACCTGTGGATGTCAATTTGTAGCGCCACTTACAAATTGAGTGCTTTGATTTGATTATTTGAAGACTTAAACCCGACATTCCTAAGTATTTTAAATCACCATAAAGAGGTTTTTTATTTGACAATTGAGGTTAGTTTTAAAACCTCAATTTTCGTCGGCGATTTTTCAATTACAATTTAATTGTGCTATTCGAACAATAATTAATTGGTGGAAAAACTGGTGGGATATGAAGGTGACACCTTCTTAATACAAAATGTGAATGTGTTACTAATTCCCTTTACTGCGTAATTGCGTTAGAATTTAACCAGAACAGATTTATTTACACTTTTATCTGATACTTTTGGAACAGACATTACGTTGAATAATAACGTTTGTTTTTGTGTCTGCTTAGGTATCTGCGCCTTATTGAATATCTGTTATTAAAATAGATTAATTTATTTATTTTTGTATTCAAAATCTGTAATAAAATAACAAACATACAGTCTGCCAAACTGCATAACAGTTTGTCGGCGGTTGTTCTAGTCTAGCAATGTATTACAAATTTATTAAAATGTATTACAAGTTAAAGGGTACTTCTATGGTTTTAATTAATTTTATTTGCAGCATGATTCTTTTTGCTAATAAATCTCTTTGTAAAAGCTCGTCCGGGGAAGTAGGTTCTACTATCATACCGTTTTCTATCGCAATTATTGTGATTAGTTTCAATGCATACTTCCAGCTTCTTCAGTAGTCCCTGTGTTTTAGTACACGAAAAGCTGACGACTGACACTTGGTTAATATGGTTACTTAGATAGACAGTGTTTTAGTCACCAAACCAGTTCTCTAATAGCATCCAGCCTCGAACTTTTGAGCCGCAAAAGGCTGTATAGTTGGTCTTGTGTGGGCAACAGTTTTAAGAAAACAAGCCACCTTTCCATGAAGGTGATGATTCGTCGAGATTATTGACATCCATAGCTTGCCGAACTTGTCTTGGGACAGTTATTTTGTGCTTAATCATAGTTTGTCCCCTTATTAAGACGTAGTTATGGTATTTTTTACAAACGCTCGTAAACTCACGCGTGTAATCTCACAAGGGCTAAGCAGAGGTGAGCCCTATACTACACCCACATTTCACCAGCTATGTTACAAGTCCTATGTAATAGGGGGCGAGCCTGTTGTCATGAACCACAAATCCAGACTCTGGGCTGATACTGAGAACTTCCGCATGGAAAAACCCAATAACACTGTGCTTCTAAACCAACGAGGCAGTTATGATGTTTATAAATTTTACTTTAAAACTTCACGCATAAAAAGAAATCGAAAACGAATCTAGAAAGTGCTCGTAATTAAGTCGTTCTCGGTTCAATTCTGATTGCCACTTATTCACACTGCCTTCACAAAGAAGCTAAGGGAGAAACAAATAAAAGCGCATTTACTAAGCGATTAATATTCGACGGACTACGGTCTCGGCTCCTGACCGCATCGTTTGTTTAACCTCTTCTGTCAATTTGATTTCCGACCTCGGGGGTATGTAATTTCCATTACGGAGGCCAGACGCTTTGTTTATCTACGAGCAGTCCAATAAGCCTGGCGAGAATCTCTGTTTCACCTAAGTAAATCTTTATGTATTTTTATTTAGTTCTGCTTTCTGTGAAGATGAAGATGTTTTTTTTTTTTGTTTAAGTGATGTTGGTTCTCATTTAACTTTCTTCAAAGTCATACACAATGATTTTATCATAATATTGTGCAATATATTTGGATAGATTAATATTTTTGTTAGATCTTAGTAGTTGATGAGCAGGTTGTACCTACTAATCACTTAAAAAGTACCTTAAGCATGAAAGAAGAACCTTAGTTTTGAAACCTCAAAAGAAACTGTAAGTATAACGATTTATTTTGTTGAATGTCACCGTTAACAAACATGTTCTAAAATTAGTCTACCTAAGAAACTAGTTCAAGTTGATAATGCAGAAGAATCCAGAAGTAGACGAACATATCATTGATCGTATTTCTTATTACAAAAATCCTGATTTTTATTTGCTTGTAAGTAGTAGTTCCGAGCTAGGAGCTATTCAAAGAGGGTGGCTATTCCCAGCGCGGCGGGAATTCGAATCAAACTCGTCTCATTAGCCAGTAAAGGAAAACTTGGATTAGTTGACCAACTTCCAGAAGTAGATTGCGCGGTGCGTTCGGCATGCGGACAGACTGTGTGTTGCAACTTTCCCCCATAAAATTATAATTAAAGAACCTTCTCAAGATTAAGATTAGGCTTAGAGCGACCACTAATATAAATGAGATGTTATTGGGTTCCGTGTCTCTTGATAAAGCAAAGGAAACCTCCCAGTTTGACCACACGCACTTGGTAGGTTTTATTATTATGTTAAGTTATGTTGCAAATAGTGGCCAAAGTAGTAAAAATAACGTCAGTTAAAACCATGAAAAGGATATTTACTGCAGCATTTATCTAGCTGGGGCGGCCACCACCTTCAAAAGATATACGATTTCCGCAGGCAATGATTCGAAAACAGCAATTTAGATCATATTATATTTTTTTGCTTCTGTATATCAATTGTTGACTCAATTCTTTAGTTTTCAGCGAAAACAATGGGAATGATAGGTATTAACAAGAACTTAACTTTTTCAAACGACAATATTCTTCTTTAGTGACGAAATGTTAACGATAAATCGTTGGATACAATATTCAGTATTTTTTGTTTTTGTAACAAAATGTAAAGCCACCTCAGAAATTCAATAAAAACTTTGTGACGGACTGCCTACCTACTCAGGTAAACTAAGTAAGTTATCTTTTAAAATCAGAAGTAAACAAAATAAATATCAAAAAGTTTGTTGGTTATTTCGTTCCGAACCCTTTCGAGTCGTAGAAGGGCTTAGAGTCACATTAGCATGGGGAGGCGAGGCCGCGTGATGTTGCTGCCGTGGCAGCGCGGTGTCACGTCTCTTTCGGAGACATTCGTTATCTGTTCCAGCTTGCTTCTAGGATTTATTGACTTTTTCCCTGCCTTAATTTCTAGAGATTCGG
This sequence comes from Brachylomia viminalis, assembly GCA_937001585.2. Lineage (NCBI taxonomy): Eukaryota > Metazoa > Arthropoda > Insecta > Lepidoptera > Noctuidae > Brachylomia > Brachylomia viminalis. The sequence goes on along the minus strand of OW443308.2, from coordinate 14,602,871 downwards.
TCGAATGGCCCACGCCGGCACCGGAACATTAACGTCACCCTTGGGAAATATCTTTTGTTGTGTACTATTTTTTAAACGTCTTTAATGTTTTAAGCTTTGTCTTTGCGGTTCTTTTTAATCCAATTAACCTAGAAGTTAATTCTTTTTTTTGAGAGTATTAAAGAGAGATAGAGTACCGAATGACATGTTATGGTCTAATTAAAACTGTTTTACCTACAAAAAAAAATAGCTGCCGTGTAGTGAACTGTGTATACTGTAGTGTAGTGCTAATAATTTGGGTTTGCTATTGCTTTTATCAGACAAGAATATGCTCGAGCACCATTCTTACAAGTAGTCAGATTACTCTTGCTATTCGTTTTGCTTGTCAAATTTGTAGTGTTTTTTAGTATTTCATTGATGTTTATGTTTTTCTTAAGTATAGTAGGTACTTATCTACTTTGTTCCCAACTCTGTACCATAAAAATTAAGAAAATGTAATCAAGTGTAAAACTATGTAAGTAAAGAAAATTATTCATGAAGGTTTAATGGTGTAATAACGTTCTAATCCTATAACATAAAGTGGGTTCCTGGGCCTGGGCGGCGGGTCGAAAAATTTGTTTAAAAATTCAATACCGTCTATAAGAAACTCTGTTCGGAGAACGCAACGGCCTGCGAACATTCCCATTTTCCTTTAATAACATGGGAGAAATTGCTCGATTAGTGCGGAAGGGACTACCTCTACCGGTGCTTTCGATTGCGATACGTAGACCGAGACGAAAGCTTCCGATAAATCGATAGGGGCCCAGAAATAATTATCATATTCAATCATGTTGAAACTTTGGAACCCTGTTTTTTGAAATCCATTTAAATTATGGTTTCCAAGAGCGCTGTGGCTGCCACGTAGACAGAGACAGAGAAAGGCTGCCACAAACGGACGCATTGACGGCTGTCATGAAAATGATGGCAGCGGGGTTTGACTTTTTTTTTTTTTTTACTTTTTTCAAAAAACGCTCTCTTCGGAAACACCAATTATTTTCATAAATAACGTTTCAGTGACGTCATTCGCAAATTCGACACTGTGTAGCGACCACCGCTCTTCTAGGAAACCGTAGCTTTAGTGAAACATTTTTTAGTCGATTTAAAATCGATTGCAGAATAATAGTAAATTGAAAATTCTGTAAAAAACGAGAAATCAGTGCGAGATTCTCTTTAATAAATTGAAGTCCATCTGTGTGATACAGCCTTTTCATTTGTCGAAATACATTAAACAATGGTAAAAGATTCGCGTTTTTTTCTGCAGTCTTTTTTGTAGCCATACTTTTTTCATTGGTTTTGATTTTAATAAAAAAAATATTTAGATAGGAAACATAATAATATTCATGGCTTTGTCCTCCAACGCCCTGGTGCGACAGGAGTGATAAGAGGATGATCTACCGACACAACGTTGGTTTAATGCTCTAAGGACACAACCAACAGGAGCGAGGCAACTACGAACTTTTACAAGTTCATAACCTACTTAGTGATTGTTATGATGTGCTACTGAAACCATAGCACTGAAACGGTGTGCTTAAAATTAAACGCACCAATTGGTTTTTGGCTAATTTGGAAATATTATTGATTTATTTGTACGTAGGTACCCATTACAAACAAATGGGCCAGCTCTTGACCTCGATCACGCCTGATGGCAAGCGATGGATTAGGTCTATGATGGAACGAGCGTGCCCAGATGATGCCTGTTTACTCTTGCTTTGAAGGCAGACGGGTTAAATGTGGAAGGGAACGGAACGCAGACGCTGGCAGAGAGTTGTGTGGTACTTTGGCTGTGGCATAATAAATGTGCATGTGGTTTCTTTACAAACTGTGGCGTTTGAGAGTGGCGAAATAAAGTTGAGAAGCGTAAATAGCGCTACAGGCAACTATTTTATCGAAGAAAATAAATTTGATTTAAAAACAATCTTAGAATTCGAAGACGCCGCGTACTAAAACAAAATCCTATCTCAAGAAAAAAGTGGGGGAGTTGGCCGGATTAAAAGCATTCAATTTAAATATCCCAGACCTTTGTCCAGTGAGTTTCCGTAGGCAACCGGCCGTGAAATTTCATTTAATCGCCGGAGAGAAGTGCGTCTCGGCTAATGCAGATTGCGAGCCTCGCCCTGGGGGCCCGGTTAATTTATAGCCCAACAAATTTTTATTCTTTCTTGAACTGCTCAATCGTCCATTTTTTTCTTAAGTTAATAAACCGGACTCCTTAGATTAGTCGTTTTTATCAAAGCAAAATTAAAGGGTGAAGTGGAATTACTTTCCTTAAACCGTTGAGTATCGCCATTATCCGTATTATTATTATCTCTGAGTCTAAGTGGCTGTAGTGATAATTTCGTTTATTTCTGGAGTGAAATTTTTCATCACTCGTTTCGGTTCCTCTCCTGCTATTGCTGCCTTTAGAATAGATAGAATAGAGTACCTACTCTTTAATATGTACACCTTGCGAATTACAGCCTCCCCTAGCCTGTCTTTGTGAGTCTATAGGTCAGCAATAAGGCAGAATACGTACCTAGATCGAATGATGTAGCAAAAATAAGTAGGTAATCAAACTATAGATGTGTGTGTTATAGTGTGGTTGAACATTGCGCGGCTTAGTATTGATCGATCTTTCAGCTATGATGTCGAAATCGACATCGCAAATGCGCGTGAATTTAACATAATCCGATTGTAGCATAAGCCGCGACTGGAGCAGGTTCTAGCCGGCTTTGTGGAATGGATGCGCTAAGAATTACTTAGATGTCATTAATCTAACTTAAGGGTATGTTCATAATTAAGCAGTAATTGATAAATTGAAACCATTTTTTGTGAATAAAAAATAAAATTAAGTCCTACATTATACCTATTAGTATCTAGTAGGTATAGACCGTAGGTAGGTATAGACCCTAGAACCTAGAAAAAGTAATGTAATATTTTTTTTAACAGTTCAAAGTGCTGTATTGTTTGTGGTTATTATAACAAACCTCGTTTCGTTTAAATCATAGGAATACCCAAGCACGTAAGTACTACGTTCAGAATATAGATATAGAAGGTAGGTACTTAGACGACCCTATCGAGTATTTTTTTTGCAAATACTGCCTTTAATATTGTAGGTACCTACTTACTTTTAGCGATTTTTTAATGTGACCTACCTAGTCGTCGGTCGCATTGAATACTCTTGCATTTCGTATCGTCAAGGATCGTTCATGTTCAACGGCGTTATACTGGCCCTTAACAACATGGCTTCGCTAGAATTGAACATGTAGTGTACCTAATTAGTGACCTATTTAAAGTTATATTTAAAAAAAACATGAACATAAATCTATATCCTCGGTTAACAAAGAGCTTGACAATAAAAAACACGAGTTTGCGGAGTGTCCCCGAGGACTTGGTGACCTTTTCTTGTTGACATCTTTATCGAACGATTTTCAAGATGTGAAGGCGTGGAAAAGTTAAATAAATCCAAAGCGAACATTAGATAAGGGAATGGCTTTTGTAATGTCTTCGGGACGCCGTAAATGCAACCGATGTGCCATAGATATCTGTCGGGGACATTATGCTCTAAATTCAAACATTGTTTCGGTGTATTTTAGAGTTTTGAGTGTAATAATTGCAAACAGTGTGTTATTATTTATGTAGAACCTCTGCGATTATAACTACGTACTTCATTTCAGTGCAGTGAATATTTCCTATGCACTGAAATAATGTTAGTATCTTGGTTTCTGGTTTGGTTGCGTTATTATTTGCATCAAGTTTATACAAACTAGGTAAAAAAAAATGTGGGTCATTCATGCCTGTTAATAGGTAGGAAGATTTCAATAATATTTATTTTAAAATTCCTGAACAATACCACACCACATCAAATCACTGAAGTCATAAAAAAGATATAATATCATTCTCCTAAACTGATAACATGACCGCGTAATTTTTTTCCAATTTCCTTTCGGATGTTATTAATTGTAAATATTTTAACGTGTTGTGTTCAACGTCCGTGTCCTCATCGGATGACTGCAGTGGACTCTGGAGTACAATGATGGAGCTATAAAACAACAGCGCCGGACATGCATCGCAGATAAATCAGACCATTTGTATCTACACGCGTGACAAGAGGCGAGCCTCGGCGATTCGATGTTTTCATTGTGTCCATGCGAGCTGAGCATTTTATTGTGAACACGTAGTTTTGTTTGTATGTAATATATGTGTATTGAACCAGGCGAGAATTGTGATTTGATTGTGCCGGTTTTATAGATTAAACAGTTTAGTTAGCGCTATGCAAATCCGAACGAGCGAGCCGTTAATCCTTTTAAATTTTTTGTACACGTTTGTATCTATTTCACAGGTTTATAAAGAGATGTTTTCAAATTTTACTGAGAGTAGACTAACTAAGAGCATGATGCAGCGAGTTGTTTCTGTCAATTGTTGCTTGTGCAAGGCCGAGACACCTGCTTTCGTCTGCCGATTTCGAAAAGAGTGTCTTTGTTAAAATGAAATTGTTCGATGCAGGAAATTTTAAACGTAGAACAAACAACAAAAGGTACATATTTGCTAGATTATACTTAAGTTTCCATTTTCTATGAAGAAAAATCACCGTTCAATTCATTACACATTATGTATAAATAATTATAAAAAAGAATAAGGCCGAGACAAATTAATTACCGATATTAAAAAATCATTACTACTACTCTTTAAAATTACAAAGCAATACTAAGATTTTTATCTGATTTTTGAAGCTTGACATCATTTTCCTTAATTTAAGAATTCCCCTTCTAAATTCAGTGAGTTAACTTTATTTACATAAAAACTGCACAAACCTTTCTAAATCAAAACCCACGGCCAATCACGCCTCGTGTACGAAATAGCAGTAGGCATGAATGGCCGTGTGAAAATTGAGTGAAAATAGCCGGGTAATAGTTACGTACTGACTGATTGATGAACGAGTAGATAATGACTTTTAGTCAAAGCATTTTTCCAATAAAAATCTCTGGTCCGAATAAAATAGGTACATAAGTGCAATAGGCATAATATTCCTTATGAGATTTATGCACAAATTTGTTCTATAGGTAAACCTGGGCCTAATGGTGGTGACGCGGTGAGCTCCTTCTGCGACATGTCATTTTCACAGAAGGAGGCAGCGGAAAGGGAGAGGGCTACTTCGAGTGCTCTCCTGGTCCACAGCAGGCGCACCGGGCATCGACAGAGGGCAGACAATGCCCTCTTCCAGCCCCCCTAAATGGGTCCAGAGACGACGGACTCGGGGAAGTTCGCCGCCCCTTATCATATAAGACCCGAGGTGGTGGCGCGTAACGATCCAAGCCCGCCCCTCTTAGACGTCGCGGGAGGATTCAAACACCTCACTTCCCCCGCTTGATCTGACGTAGCCCGCAGAGGCAGGCCAGCATCAGTCGGAGGCTGCGTTGAAGGGAGCTTTAGTGAGCCAGTAGCGAACACGGGGTGGTTTTAGTCAGTAAATGTCTAACAGACCCCTCCATTTGAACGTCAAAATCACATAAGACAGTCCCCCCAAAACGCCCACCCTTCACCACTTCCTAGTGCTTTAGCTGGGAAGAAGAAGTGGCGGAACAAACTCCCCAGCAGCACTGCTGTCTGTTCAATTAGAAGATATGGATTCTATACAGTAATAAGTAATTAACATTACGAAACACAAAAACATTAAAATTATTTGCCATATGTCAGCTAGCACACGCCAGTATTTAAAACTATACTCAAGCAGAAATAAATAATAAAAACGTAAACAGAACTTATTACAAAATAAAAAGACTCCAGGCATAAAGGGCGTGCCCGCTTACATATGCAATGCTGCATTATGTTTATATATGTAGCTGTAACTTGTAGCCACAAATGATAAACTAGGACCTAGTAAAATAAAGAAACAGTTAATTATTAATAACAATAACAAAACCATAGTCGGCAAGATGACCTGTCACCACAAGCAGCACCCGTTCACGAGCATAACGCAAAGATCAGCCACTACCCCCCTCGCCATATTTCAGGGAAGGAGGCAACCCGACCCCCGACGCTACCGCAATCATTGACATCTAAGGGAGCATCACGAACTTGCTGCCGGTTGCTCAAAATAATAATATGATCAATTGTCGAGGTCGCTAGCTAACCATATATTGCAATACAGCTCATTAAAAAACATTGAAATGAGTAGATTATGTCAATAATAAATAAAATTAAAATTAAACTAAATTGACTAATAAAGTCAAATAAAATAAACATTATATGAACTTATATAGCTTCTCAGTAGGTAAGCTAATTCTGGAGAAAGAACATAAACATTGTCTTGAGTTAATCACAGCGACCAACTATGTTTATCGTTTAAGTAATCGTTGGCTGAATAGTGTGCCTTTGAACAAAGGTTAGATTTTACTTTAGCTTTAAACTCATTATAAGGTAATTCTAACAACGAAGAGGGGAGCTTGTTATAAAAGTTTATACCAAGCCCAACAAATGAGTTATGGACCTTATGAAGCCGGTGAAAGGGAGCACGTAGTTTGTCCTTCTTTCTAGTGTTAATATTATGAACATCACTGATTTTTGTGTATAAGTATATATTTTGCATAATATATAAGATGTTGGCGAAGATGAATGGTGAGGCCACCGTGAGAATACCAATATCTTTATAAAAATCTCTCAGAGTAACTCTAGCACCTTTTTTTTTTTTTTTTTTTTTTTTTTTTGTGGGTGGGAAATTATCAAATAACTTCTCCCGCTCTGGGCAGAGCAGGAGGGCGTGTCAGACTCTTACTGACTAAAACCCACCCGTGTTCCTTCAGTTGCCTGTGCCAGGGGCCACGGTAACCCTCTTGGACTTTTCCGCAACCCTAGCAGGCATCGGTCCTAGCAAACCCCGTCATTGGTGCTGACATCTCTTTGAGGCGCGCGTGGAACACAACGCGCCGTCGACCCGGGCCTGGTCCTTATCGAACGGCGAGCTGCCCATTGCTCGCCGTTCGCAAGCCCGCGCCTACGGTGGCCGGGAATCGGCCTGCGATTCCCGACGCCCAGGGCGTCTCCTGCGGCGGCTAGGGGCGTGAGGGCGCAAACTTTGCCTCTCCCTCACGCGTTCCGCCTCCTCCTTCGCGAACATTACTGCTTCGCAGAAGGAGGTGACGGCTTCCCAAGCCCTCTCGCTCCGTACCATGGCCTGGACCAAGGCCGGACGCGAGAGATCGCCACCGCCGATCGCCTCCACGAGGACACGGCGGTGCTCCGCCCAAGCCGGGCAGACCTCCACCGTATGCTCCACCGTGTCCTCCGGGCGATCCACACAATGGTGACACCCGGGCGTTTCCTCCCGCCTTATCCGGAACAGGAACCTCCCGAAACAACCGTGTCCGGTGAGGACCTGCGTCAGGCGGAAGGTGAGGACGCCGTGGCGCCTCTCTAGCCACTCCTCAAAGAGGGGACTTATCGCCGCAATTGTGGCGTGCCCAGCGCTGGGTTGCGACAATCGCACTCTCCATGCCGCCTTGAGATCCCGCCGGAGCTCTGTCCGCTGTACCGTGATTTCTCGCGGCAGCGGAGCTACGCCCCGGCGTTTCGCCTCCTCGCGCCACTCCCAAACGTGCGCGAGGACTTTTGCCTCCAGATCCCATGGCGGTAATCCGGCAAGGAGGCTCGCCGCCTCACCGGAGACCGTACGGTATCCCCGGACCAGCCGGATGGCCATGACCCTTTGGGGCGCGTTCAACCAGCGGGCTGGCCGCCGCCTCAAGGAACGCGCCCATACCGGTGCCCCGTAAAGGGCCATGGACCGCACGACCCCCGCGTAGAGCCTCCGGCAGGAGGCGTTTGGCCCCCCTAGATTGGGCAGGAGCCGCTTTAAGGCAGCCCCGGCCCTTTCCAGTCTGGGAGCCAAACGTCGGAAATGCTCCACGAAGTTCCACCGGCTGTCGAGGACGAGTCCCAGGTACTTCATCGTCGACTCGACGCCGATGTGAACCCCTCCTACCGTTATTTGGGAACCCGACGGTGGCGTGTTCCGAGGACCATGAAAACACATGGCCTCGGACTTGTGCAGGGCCACCTCGAGTCCCAATTGCCGGATCCTCTCGACGATTGTCGCAACCCCGCGTGTCGCTAGTTCGGCCGCCGCCTGGTGCGACCTCCCCTGTGCCAGGACTAGCGTGTCGTCAGCGTAACAAACCACGCTGACGCCGCTGGGGAGGTCGGCGCGCAGCACCCAGTCGTAGCCGATATCCCACAGATGCGGCCCCAGGACCGATCCCTGTGGGACACCGCACGACATCTCTTGCCGGTTCCATACTCCCTGGTGACCGGGGTAGATGACGGCCCTGTCCGTCAAATAGGCCTCGACCACACGACAGAGGTAGGTCGGCATCCGGTGATACCGGAGTGCCTCCCTGATGCAACTCCAGGGCAGGGTATTGAAGGCATTGGCGATGTCTAGAGACACCGCCAAGACGACCCCACCCCGGGCCACAGCATCCCCCGTCGTGAGGGCCCGCACGCGCATGATGGCGTCCACCATAGAGCGCGCCCTGCGGAAGCCAAACTGGCTCTCCGCCAAATCCGGCCCCACCCGCACCAGCCGCCCGACGAGGCGGTCTGCAATGACTCTCTCAAAGAGCTTGCCCACCTCGTCGAGCAGCACGATGGGCCGGTAAGCGGACGGAGAGTCCGCTGGGCGCCCCGGCTTCTTGATGAGGACCAGTTTCCCCGTCTTCCAACGAAGTGGGAACTGGCCCCTCTCCATGCATGCGCTTAGGAGCCCCCTTAGTCGAGGCCCGAGAGCCTCCGAGGCCAGGACCCAGGCTTTCCCAGGTAAGCCGTCGGGTCCTGGGGCGGTATTTTTAGCACTCAGCCTACGTACCGCCACTCGCAGCTCTACCTCGGTCACCTCCGGAGCATCGTCGTCGTCGTCGGCGGTGTGGTCCGCATTCAGCACCGCAGTAGGCGGAGCCATGGGCGGGGAGATGTGGTCCCCTCTAGAAGGGAACAGAGTGCTCACCACGTCCTCCACGAGCTGGGGCCGGAGACTCTGCGTCAGCGGGGGAGCCCATGGGCGGAGCTTCTCACGCACCAATTTGTAGGGGCGTCCCCACGGGTCCCTGTTCAGAGTCTCCAGCGACTCCTCGCGGGCCAGTCCCTTGGCCCGCAGGATCTCCGCTTGGAGGGCGGTCTTCGCCGCTCTGTACCCCTCGTACAGCTCCGCCTGAATGGCTTCCGTATCCGGAGGGCGAATACGGAGCCTGCGGTGCCTGGTGTACTGGCGTCGCGCAGCGACGCACGCACTGCGTAAAGTCGTCAACTCTGGCGACCACCAGCACACCTGGCGCTGAGCGCGTCCGGGCTGGGCCCGAGGCATTGCCACGTCACATATTTCGGACATGGCCTCCCGGAACCACTCCGCCTCGACGTTGATGTCAGCAGGCCTGTCCGGTGATGACACCCAGGCCTGCACGATCGAGGCTTCCAGGAGGAGCTCCCGGTCCAGCTGCTTCAGCGCCCACCGCGGACCACTCGGGGCCTCTCGGACCAGCGCGCTTGAGGTCTGGGCGGAGACGTCGAACCGGATATACCGGTGGTCGGAGTAGGTCTCCACCTCCTCCATGACGCGCCAGTCAATGACACGCTGTGACAGAGCGGGGCTGGCAAACGAGATGTCCACCACAGACTCACCCCGCATCCGCACACACGTGGGGACAGAACCCCGATTTAGGACGACCAGGCCTGTCTCCAGAGCCCAGTCCTCCACCATCCTGCCCCGTGTGTCCGTATACCGGGAACCCCAAGCCACATTCTTGGCATTGAAATCCCCGAGGACGAGCACGGGGAGGGAACGGAACCCGACGACGACGACTTTCAACTCCGCAAGGGAGTTGTGGAACTCGGCAAGAGTTCGGTTCGGGGAGAAGTATACCCCCACCACTACAATCTCCCCGAACCGTGCTGCCACGCAACCCCGTCCCCTCGTGACTGCCTCGAGGGACGGAGTACCGGCGGCGGCCGACGAAATTAGGGTCACTGAGCCGCTCAGGTCCTCCACCCAGTCATCCCTGGGCGGGACAAAGTACGGCTCAGCGACCACGGCGATGTTAATCGACCACTGCGCCATGCTCTGGAGCAACAGATCCTGAGCAGAGGCGCAGTGGTTGATGTTCGCCTGGAGGAGGCGTAATGGGGCCGTTATTGGCACTCCAGCCTCCTTCCGAGCCCTCTGTGAGGGCCCCGCCGCAGTGGTGACGGCGGCGACGACGACGGTCGAGGCGGCAGCGGCAACGGCAGTGGCGGCGGCTGCGGCAGTGACGGCGGTGGCGGAGGGCTTGCCCCTGCCCCTGGCTCTGGCGGGTAGAGCGCAGGCCTTGCTCCCCATCCGGTGATCGGCTGGCTTGCCAGCTGCCGCACATACGGTGCAGTGCGGCGCGGCATTACAAGACCCGGCCTTGTGACCGGGCTGACCACAGCGGAAGCAGTGGTGGCTGCGGTCCACCTCCGAGGTGCATTTGGCTCCCACGTGGTTGCCCACCTGGCAGCGGAAGCACCTCAGAGGTCTGGGTTCCAGCAGTTTCACCTGCGCTGAAACCCAGCCCACCAGTAGCCTACGGCCCTCGGCTATTTTTTTGGCCGCCGACACGGGGCAGCTCACCGTAACGGCTCGCATCCCCTTGAAGTCAGGACCGATGGTGCCTGTCCTCACCTGCTCGGCAGAGCACCCTCCAGTCCTAACGACGGCGGCCACCACCTCTCCCTCCGTCACCGAGTCGTCCAGGCCCAGGATGCGCATGTCAGCGCACTTGGTGGGCCTGGACACTCGGGCCTCGTCCGCATTTAAGGACGCTCTAAGCCTTTCGGCCAGAGCGTCAGCGGCCGGGCCGCTGGCCGCACCGGGGATCTCGAGCATCCGGGCCCCAGTTGCCGTGAGCCTCACCCGGATGCCTTCGGTGGCGCCGATCTCCTCGAGGCTCACCGCCTTTCCCACCTTGGCTAGCACGTCGCGGTAGGACACGCCCTTCTTTTCCGCTTCCGGCTGTAGCGTAATCACTACAGCTGCGGATTTCGGGGCGCGGAGCCTAGCCGCGACGCTTCGCGCTTTTTGCCGCTGCCGCCTCTCCTTCCTTTTGGCCGCCCTTGCCACCTTACCGGCCTTCCTTTTCTCCCCGGCTACGTGCCATTCGGCGCCAGCCGGAGGAGATATAGGAGGTGGGGGCGGCCGTCCTGCAGCCAGGGCCGGCACCCTCGCCGTCTGTGTAGCCGCCCCGCCCTCCCTAAGCATGGGCGGCCCCGCGGGTTTCGGCACGGAGAGGGCCTTCCTCTGCCCCGATGCCCGAGGTTTGGCCGCGCAAGCTGCGATGGCGGCAAAAGAGACCGCCTTCTGCCGGCCCGCGGCCGGCTGGCTCGCCGCTAGTGGGGGGCGCAAGACGATGGCCTCCAGGGCGGAAAACCGACTCTGGAAGGCAGCCAGCTCCTGCCGCACCAGGGTCAGAACCCGGTCTTCCGCAGGCACGGGCCGTTCCTGCCCCCCTGTCACTCTAGCACCTAGCGGGTAGATTAAAAGATAACCCCCACAAAAAAGGCCAAATTGTGGGCCATGCCTACACAGTAATAACCCACAGTTTGGCCCATGTTTGTTAATGTCTTATAAGTTATCTTACTAGGTAGGTACCTACTTACTTTTAACAGATCTAAAAAAACACGTTTATGGTTAAGAGATTATTAGAACTACCCTTCTTGTGTCTGTCTCTTCAACGTAATGTGAGTTTTTTTTTATTTTAAATATTTAAACTCGTGTTAAATAGGTTATTTCTAGGACTTATTATTATCATCTAGTATAGGTAATTAGGGACAATCAAACATTACTTTCTTAGTTCGTCTCTAGTAATTACCTTTATAGGGATAATGTCAGAAAACGGAATGAAAGTCTATATATGAGTTATATATGAGCTAACTATGATTGACACTCAAGCCGGCGAGTATAGTTAGTGAAGGCGAGCGATTATTTATGTGCAATGTTCGTCAACATCCGATGATACGATACTACGATAGGTTTGCCGTCCCAACACTATATGTCATGATGAAACCAGTGTTTACGATTTGCAGGTCGCAACTATTTTGGAGAAAATGGAACGAGGAGCGATGTTTTGAAAGAAAGAAATACGGCGCGATCTCTAGGTGTGTGCAATTGTTTGTTGACAAATGTGCTGGCTGTTTTTTTAAGTTTCAAATTATTACTTTTTGATACAATACTCACACATATCAGACGGCGTTATTCCACATACTTGCTCACATCTCTAATCTGTTCTGTGGCGCACTTTTACGCACTAGTGCGGTAATACAAATTGAAAAGCACGTGTGTTAAATACACAGCACTGTTAACCTAAAAGCGGTGCAATAAGAGCCATATTACCTTTATTTTAAATACTAGTGACCTGCCCCTGCTTCGCGCGGTTTTAACGACTTGAAAAAGCATAATTTATTATACATACATAACATTTATTGTATGTAAATTTAATATTAATGTAACATGCACATAAATTCCTAGTCTGGGGCAACGTTTTTTATAAAAAAAAGAACAAAAAAAAAGAAAAAAGGAGAAACAAACCTTCCGGGATAAATTCTCTATAATCATGGAGAAAACCGCATCAATATTATCTGCGTATTTAGAAGAACAACGCGATCACACAGACAGACGACTATTATTTAAAATTAAAATAGGTATATATACCTTGGTACTTATGCAAACATCTGTTTTGTAAAGATGCCAATTTTCGTAAACGAATAGGTAGGTACCTACTCGTAGAAATGTTGCGTACCTAGTCAATTATAACTACTCCAATAAAGTAGAACCAGCTTCTTATCCTAAAACTGTGTAGAAAGTTGTGTAAAACATTTTTATAAAGAGTAAGTAAAAACTTGTGGCTGCAAGATGTCACATGAACACAGCTGATTTCCACATCAGATACGCTGCAGTCGTAGATATCTCGTATGCATTTCATTCGCCGCTGGTGCGAGATTATGTTTCTAGCTTCGCGCTAACAACGTGTTTCAGAATATTTCGCGTCGAGTTCAGAACAAGCTTCATAAAAAGTTTTTATACAGCGCTCATTTAAGTTGACACATACACATACAGTTTATTATTACATTTACATTCTAAAAGTAAGCGGCGATATCAATTTACATACTTTGTAGAACGACTGAAAGTAAGTGCGCTTGTCACTTTATATTTTCGTTTCAAATTGAAAAACTTACCACTAAGTAGCACTTGGTGCTTTTTTCAATAGTGAGTGAATGATATTGATATAAATATAAGGTTAAACTAAGCTGTTTTTTCATCTATTTCGAGGGGTGCTTATAATTACTGGTTAACTGCAATAACAAAATAAATATAAAAAGTAGGTAAGTAGGTACTTATGGCGTTTTCAAGAACCTTTTTCTTTAGTCAAGTAATGTTAGTCTGCATCGCAATAGCTTGGCGTAGATAGTACGTAAACATTTAAATGGCGTCCTCTTACCTGGATAAATGAACGTATGTGTGCACACGTGGAAGGGTCCAGCGAAATAGGGTCTCTCAAACTCAATGAGGCTGGCTTTCTCAACGGCGTTTATTGAAAAGGCTTCAAAGTGGAGGGCTAGGAGAGGGGTCTAGTTATATTGGTGGGTTTACGATGGACCGGTAGCAATTCGTCTCGTCAGTCTACCTACAGCTTATCGGGCAGTCCACACTCGCCGGCACATGCTAACTGAAACTGATTTACGACACCGATGACAGTTTATTCAACAACGGTTGATATTGTTTATTAATTGCTAAAAGGCTTACATGACGAGTCACGTTGTTGGGGTCGTTCGTATGGACTCGTGCGGTTTAGTGATCATAGTGTCGTGTGCAATATAAAAGGGAATTTTCTCTTGAGATGGTACGAACTTGCGGTTGAATGTTTAACATTAGAAAGTTATGTAATCAAATGTCATGTACTTAAAGTATTTACATATGCCTACAGTTCTCTATGTAATGTGTGCTAAGAAAACGTGAGACGTCGGTATCAAAGTAATAAAGTTGTAAAAATTAAGAAAAAGGGTGACGACTGCCTATATCGGCACCATCGGCGATACCGTTATGGCAGTAGGGGAACATTTGAGGATCGCGATTGGTAAAGTAGCAAGTTACAAACGCAATAAAGATCACACTCGCTTGGGTCGGATGTAAGTTTTATTGTTGTGTTTTGTTGATCTTGTACTAAAATGAGGTGATGGAAATTGTTGTAGGTAGGTACGTAATTGAAAAAAACCTCAACTAAGGTTTCATTTTGAACAGAACATTTTTGAAAAATGGGTGAACAGTTCGTTATCTGCTCACCCATTTTGGTCAAAGTCCAAAGTAAAATTAGAAAATAGAATAAAAGAGCTTTGATGGTTAAACGCGGACTTTTTATGAAATTATTTTGTTATCGACGCCATATTGTGCTGACGCGATGAGCTGCCGGATAAAGCGGATATAATATTATGTACAGATTAAAAGCGTTGTACATGGTACTCGTATGTAATTGTTTTTACATCCACTATAGTTTTTACTGAACAAGGACCCGGTTCCTATGAAAAGCGGATCGTTTTTTGTACAATTCGTAGCATTTGCTATACATATGATTTAAATATGTAAAGCTATTTAGTAGATTATCTTACGCCTCTAATATCCGTTTTCACAAACACTAGGCAACCCAAATGTAATGCCTTAACATTACATTATTACATTAGAAGCGCACTGTAAGATATTCAACGCTTGGTTCAGGGTCGAGAGTTGAAAGTCCAACGTGCAATACTGTATAGGTAGGCATTACATTTTTGTGATTTCTAGAGTTACTGAAAATGCGCATATGCATTAGGAAAGTCTGCGAGCTACCTATGATATAATAGAAAGAAGTTAGTTTGCACTAATACCGGCTTGTTAAGAAAAAGCAATCTGGCAAGCGTTTGCGTCATGAACATTAAGTAGGTACAGACCACTTTAAACATTGACAGAAAAGTAATTAGGTACAAGTAAGTATTTATGTTAAGTATGGTGAATATAAAATTTCCTATATTAATAATGTGATTAATTGTTCTGTTTGAAATGAGTAGTCGATAAACATTTTGTCATTAATTCAATTTATTTTGTTTTACTTCAGGGTACCTGCACACAGATCTCTCGATCGTCATTCGATTGCCATCGTCACTGTGTAACTGCGACCACTCGCTAAATGTAAGAAAAGTGTCGAAAGGTGGCTGTCACTGACCACTAAACAGGGTTTTTGCTAGTGAAATTCCGCAGACGTGATAGGTATCGATATCTAAACACGATAAAACAAAACAAAAAAACTGATGTTCCCAACCCATATTTCAAGTACTTACTATACTGACGTTAACCCCGAAATAAAATTTCAGCAAATATATTTTTTTATTTGTTGTAGCACGTAAGGTATCGATACCTACTCATCACGTTTGCGGAGTTTGGTTGATTATTTTAATTTGACGCTGTACAGTCCGTTCACAGTTATTTTCCATCACTGATTTTGCATCACTGACCATATCACAGTGATCGTTATTCTCATTATAATATGGTTGCTGTCGGGTTGCCACTGACAAGTCTGTCAAAATCATTGTGACCTTTAATCTTGTTAAAATAAGGTTGCTGCTGTCAGAGGTAAAATAATTGTGAATGGACAATAGTGGTGGTCGCGAGTGGCCCATGTCCGAATGCCCTTAGTGCTTAGGTAAGCGCTGGAAACTGAAAAGTATTTAGTATATTTTATATTTATTGTTTTGATATGCGTTTAAAAATAATTTTTGCCACTGTAGGTAAATGTGCTCTTAGTATGATATTTTTTGGATGCGCTTATTCTGGACAAGGAACGAGCTAATTCGTATAACAAAACGAATAAAGCGAAAGCGTGGGAATGTACCTTTTTTTTAGCTCTGGGTGGAGCGGGAGGGCGTGTCAGACTAAAAATCACCCGTGTTCCTTCAGTTGCCTGTGCCAGGGGCCAGGTATCCCACTCGGACTTTCCCGCAACCCTGGCAGGCATCGGCCCTAGCGGACCCCGTCATTGATGCTGACATCTATTTGAGGCGCACGTGGAACACAACGCGCCGTCGACCCGGGCCTGGTCCATATCGAACGGCGAGCTGCCCATTGCTCGCCGTCCGCCATCCCGCGCCTATGGTGGCCGGGAATCGGCCTGCGATTCCCGACGCCCAGGTAGTCTCCTGCGGCGGCTAGGGGCGTGAGGGCGCGAATTTTGGCTTTCCCTCACGCGTTCCACCTCCTCCTTCGCGAACATTACTGCTTCGCAGAAGGAGGTGACGGCTTCCCAAGCCCTACCAACCTAAATGTAGGTACCTAAATGTTGTTATCTAAAATACTTAGTTTGTTTTAGAGGCAGGCAATGTTCTTATTATATTAATGAGTAGGTAATATTAATCCTAATCTAGGCATGGTCGTATTACCTTTTTCTTGAAGTTTCTTGTTTAAGTTTTAACGAGAGTTATAATGTAGGCAGAGTTGCGTTCTGAGTTTGACTATTTCTACTTCAATTTTGTTGTGAAACTTGAAAAAGTTATGCTCGACTGTTCGTAGTTCGAAAAACAATCCTACTGAATCTAATTTAAGTACTTAATTCTTATTAATAATACTTTGATTATTTCTGCATATTCAGGGGCTGAATTAATAGTTCTTTTTTACTAGCCTCATTAAGATTTGATTGAACTTGAAACTAAGCAGACACAGACACAGGTCTCTGCACCATTTCGTGGGAGAATAGAAAAGTATTGCAGATTAGAGTAGACCAGGACCTTAGACTATTCTACGAATAGATACGGTTCTAAAGACCTCTTGAGACCCTTTTTGATATAATGTGTAGTTTGAATTTGCAATCTTATAACATGTTTAGATTTGACATTCAAAAGAGGCCTTAATTATCTCCAGTAGATTCTGAAAGAAATAACTTATTTTGCATTTTATATTCCTTATTCAAAACCAATGCTTTATAAAAGCACTTTGATAGATGAGGTCGCAGGTTGTCTACGTTAATATTATAAAAAAGTTTTTGTATAGCATAAATCCTGGTCGAGAGTTTTTTCGGCGCAATTTAAAGTAAACTCTTTCATATCCAATCTAAATGGGTTATTGAAAAGCTTCTTTGTACAAAGGTTTTTAGTGTTACATTATAAGTTGCCACGTTCCGTCGAAATTAGCAATTTCTATAGGCAAATGGCCGCGTAAAAAACATACTTACTTTATATAACGTTTTCTACCTGAAAATTACCCTATTCACGACTGGCGAAAGGGGCAACGAACAAACAGATGTACCAAAAACTCGTCCGATTAGACGGGTGTGAAATGAGCCATTGAAATTGCATCAAGGGCTGTGGAAATGTGTTAGTTTGTTACTATAAATTGCATCAAGGGCTGTGGAAATGTGTTAGTTTGTTACTATAAATTGCATCAAGGGCTGTGGAAATGTGTTAGTTTGTTACTATAAATTGCATCAAGGGCTGTGGAAATGTGTTAGTTTGTTACTATAAATTGCATCAAGGGCTGTGGAAATGTGTTAGTTTGTTACTATAAATTGCATCAAGGGCTGTGGAAATGTGTTAGTTTGTTACTATAAATTGCATCAAGGGCTGTGGAAATGTGTTAGTTTGTTACTATAAATTGCATCAAGGGCTGTGGAAATGTGTTAGTTTGTTACTATAAATTGCATCAAGGGCTGTGGAAATGTGTTAGTTTGTTACTATAAATTGCATCAAGGGCTGTGGAAATGTGTTAGTTTGTTACTATAAATAGTTTCTATGTAATATATTTCATACTTCAGGTAACATCTGTAAAATTATATGTTTAAAGCAGGTATTCGAATGAGAATTAGTAATCTGAACGAGTGATCTGTATCACAGAGCATTATATTAAAACAAATCTATTTGCTCACATAAGAACTGCGGTACTTTAAAGATGGATTGATTACTTTCTTATAATAAATCTTGAGCCAAGTGTGACATTTATTACACCCTCAAGTAATAACCTAAGCTTGAGAATCGAGCAAAGGAAATGAGATATAAGTGATATCTCGTGCGATATCTAATTATTTATTTATTTTTTATTTATTTAACACTTTATGCACACAAATGTACAGAGCCGGACTTAATGCCATAGGCATTTTCTACCAGACAACCTTTGGGTGATGCAAAGACAAATAGTGGCAGGTTTAAATTATAATGATATTTTAGGATTAAATAATTTTAAATATATAGACACGTATAAACTTATTTAGTCTATAAATACATATAACTAATTATATATAAATATAAGCACAAATAAATGTACATAAATACACGAGTATGTTAAAAACAAATAAGACAAACAATGAGAAAACATTACCGCTGTGATGATACTGCCAGCTTCTTACGAATGTGCTCGCGAACTTTACTTTTAAAGGATAATCGGTTGGTTGCCATCCTGATTTCCTGGGGGAGTGCATTCCACAGAGAGATAGATTGAACAAAGAAGGAAGAGTGAATGAAGTCTGTGCGGTGAGTGGGACATTGAAGAAGACGATTGTGTGAAGAACGTAGATTTCTATTGTGGTTGGCGCAAATGTACTGAAAGTGGGGGGCTAGATAACCAGGGGAAGAGGGAGAATCAAGAAATGAAAACAAGGTAGTCAGCGCCCTTTGCTCTCTTACGTAGCCATTATAATTATGATGTCAAAATAATGCAGATAAAACAAATTGCTCTTCATTATATATTCTGTTACTTAGGCAAGCTATGTGATTTTAATGCACGAGGCTAATAGAGTTAAGTAAAGCTAAGTTGAGATACTACGGCTTCACTCAGTTCTATTACACGTTTCTATAGCCTCTTTTATAAAACTCAACATTTGATGATATCAACAACTTAGCGGTGTGAGTAGAGTAAGAAAAGATTTGAGTAAGTAGTAAGCAGCCTTTAAATATCATACCTATATAATGAATTTAGATATATTTATAATGGATATAAAACTTTTAGTAAAAATTGATCATCATTATTTGCTAGCCTTTTCCCAACTATTTGGGTTCAAACCGCATGCAGCTGAATACCAGTATTTTACATAGAGCGACTGTCTGTGTGACCTTCACAACCCAGTTACTGGGTTATACGATACCCCGTGGTTGGACTGGTAGTCAGACTTTCTGTCTCTGACTGCTCGTAACGACTGTCAAAGATATTCAATTGACAGCCAGACCAACGGCTTAACGTGCTTTCCGAGGCACGGAGGGATCTTAATTATGTAATGGACGGTCACCCATCCACGGACTGAACTCGCCAAGCGCAGCTTAATTTTTTTTTTATATACATATATATATTTTTATAAACGTTGCCCCACACTAGGAATTTCTCCTGTATTGTGGGTGCATTTACAAACATTTAAAGTCACATACACACATAGCCAGACCCGGAACAACTACTTGTAGGTCATACAAATATTTGTTCCGTGCGGGAATAGAACCCGCGACACGCAGCGCAGCAGTCAATCGCTTAACCACTGCGCCAACCGTGTCGTCAACTTTGATCGCCCTGTGCGGCTGTTTTAATTTAGTCACGAGCAAATTGATCATGCTCTTTAGTAAAAATATTGTGCCTAGTAACCACAATCATCTAAAGGCTGAGAAGCTTAGATATACTCAATAGGGGAAGATACGTTACGCTCTAAAATCGCAATCACTAAACCTGGGCTCGGTGCACAACTACATGCAACGAAACTCACACATTTGCGATCACAGTTGCATGCTTACAGTTACCGATAGACAAGGACAGAGATAGGACCCGACACAGTCGTGCGAGTGCAATTGCGTTAGCCGCCGAATGTTTACGATTATGAATAACTGTGAGGTAGCGTAAAGTAGCGTCGTCTCTCACGTCTATTTTGTATTATCTATCTCGTTCTCACAAAACAGGCGAAAAAAAAAATTATGCTTTTTAACAAATTAACATTTTTGGCTGTACTTACGCGTGAAAAGTATACCCGTGCGTCTTATTTTTCTTTCGTGAGTAATTAGAACACTTATTAAATACACGAAGGCATTTTGATGCGTATTTATACAACGTGGCGCTACAATGGTGACTTTAATTTAATACACGGGTAGGGCTAGTGCCCATTAACCATATAAATATTGATAGGTTAAAATAATACGTAAACTGAAAAAAAAATTTTTTCTAACAAACTAAATAATAAAAAAGTCATTAAAATTGGGATCACCCTTGCAAAAATTCATTCATGAAATTACTTACCTAGCTCGCTTACGTTAACTCGGAGCGGCAATGTGTCGGTTCGCGGGCTGGCAACCGCGCATCGCGTCTTGTACCTACTCGTGATCGGTCCGATTCTTTGACGGCATATTATCAAAGAAACCGAGCGGCGCAAGTGGTACAAACACTTATCACATCACCCTCTCTTGTTACTATTAGTAATAACTGTCATCACTAATCACTGCCATCACAATCATAAGTTTACACAAGCACTAATAGCACAAATAAATGCGTCCGTATCGCAAGAGGTGTAAACGTACCTACTAGATAAGAAAACGAAAACCAATCAAAGTGTCTTTATCGCAGTACCATGATCTAATTACTATCCTAATTACACAAAAAGAAATAAATAAAACAATAGCTAAGAGTCTTTTTCGCGACGTAATTATGCGCACTAGTGTAAATAAGTGCGTCAAGGACACGGGTTCGACTAGCACTAGAAAAGCAAAAAAAGAATTCGTGTTCGGTGCGGCGGGTGGGTGGAAGGGAGAGCGCGCGTCGCCTGCGCTGCTCGCCAACAAAGGAAATTTCCTTAAATTCGCCTACTCTATGCATTTGTTTCATCCTAATAGTATTGCTTATTCGTTTTAATTTCATTGATGCGAAGTTATGATCCGTGACCGAGGGAAATGACCGCTGCGCGACAGTTCTTTAAGTACAGGTTGCTCTAAGATGCTATTTCCTAAATTCTTTAATAAATCTGTAAATAATAACGTTTAATGGAAATAAAAAATTGTCATGAAACGAAAATGTGAAAACGTATATGTGTGTTAAATTAAGGTCACCATTGCAGCGCCACGCTGTATACAAAAACTGAAATTATTGAGCTGTATCGACATGCGCTATTTAGACGATGGTCCGCGTGTGACTGAGTGCCACTGTGTCCATTGGACTTGGTTCTTTAGGACCGAGTGCTGTGATCAAGTACGTATCTTCCCCTATTAAGTTTAACGAAGCTGCGAAGTTTAAAAAGCTAATGAAAATAACGATAACATTTTGATAGTAATCCATGCGGACTCATGCGTGAATTGTCTTTGCTATATAATTAACACGATATAGTTGTTATAAAAACTCTTTGATTCTTACTAATTTATTATTTGTTTTAACTGGTTCTGATGATTTACCTGTTTTGTTTTAGTGTATTTTATTTTTAGAAAATGTGATTTTTTATATATTTAGAAGCCAAATATTAACTTATTATACACATAAACCTTCCGAAATAAATATTCTAAATGGTCATCAAATTCCATTGTGTAGTTTAGTAGACCAAACCGTTCACACAGACAGACACGAAAAGCGACTTCATTTTATAATATGTATAGATTTAGATATTTTCCGCTAATACATGTAGGTGAGCTAGAAGCCAGTCTGCTCCCCCGTTCAGGTGTTATGGTATCCTCAGGGAGGTTTGATTAACTGGTGATATTGCGTTACAGTGTGCCGTGCCGAAGACAGGCGCTTCCCGCCGAGCTCACTATGTTTTGACCTAATTAATACATAGCCGAGGGCCAATACTATGTCACTAATTTTGATTAATTGTTGTACATAGACGGTTTTGTTGATGTTTAGTTGCTGGCCAGAGTAAGTAAGCATGTGTTATTATTGTAAGATAGTTTTCTTCTCGCCTGGCTAGTAGTATGCTGTATATTTCGACGTAGGTGCTCAAGTAAAACCTGGTGAAAAACGTTTGAAAACACTGAACTGATGATAAAAAAAGAATTGGTATACTAAATACACACATCAAAAATGATCAAGCACGTTTTTTCAAGTTACAAAAAAATACAGGTTTTTTAATTATATTTTTTGTAACTCCTAAGGATACTTTTTAGTAACTTTCGTTATTTGAAAAGGGAATAAAATTAAAGAATGAATTCAATTCAAAAAGGGAATTTCGATTAAAAGATGAAAATCATCTGTCAAGTCGTATGAATTCATACATATACGATAAGATATAAGCTCAGAACAATAACTAAAGCATAGAAGGAAGCTAAATTTAACTAATATAGTCGTCTCTGTTTTCTTACACACTCATAACAGCATTAGAAAGAGACAGATGTAGGTAGCTCAAAATGCAAATCGTCACAAAGCAAACGTCAATTTGGCTACCTTGGCTACCTTTATGATACTAAGTTTAAAAGCTACTTAACGTCTCAGGTTTTTGTCTATGACTTTGTTCATCGCATTTTTTCGTATAATGCTTATGGGCGCATGAGAGTTGAAGTGCTTCGTTGATTTTACGTGTTTTTGTAAAAATAGTACAAAATTAATAGTGATTTAGTGTATATCGCAAAGCTTAAAGATTAAATAATGTCCTGCATTATAGTGGGATGTAAATCACATTCATCCCGCAAAGAAAATGATGCGGAAATCATAAGCTTCCATCGGTAAGTAATCAAATATGGTCATGTTATCGGTTTTGTATTCTCACTGTAGGTTATTTTGGCATTTTTTCAAATTATTTGAGCTTAGTGTACACGGTAGTGTTTTGAAATCAATATTTTATGCAATTAAATAATTCGATTCTAGGGAAAATATAAATTTTTAATCGGCATATAAATATTTTGCAATAGTGCTTGCAAAAATAAACTATCGATAGAATATCGATAGAACTAGCGTCATCTAAATTATTACATTATTTTTCTTTACACGTAGTTTTGGGAAGGATTAAATATTTAAGAGTGAAATAAATACCTAAATACCTACGGTCTTGCCAGCAAATCGTACGTATGAGTAATGAAATGACAGTGGTCAAAAATCCGTGTGGCTCATGGTATAATAATTTAAACTCACGTATGGCTATGATTTTTTTTTGTCATTTTCAGATTTCCCTCCGATATTGATATGAGGCAAAAATGGATCAACGCTATTGCACGTAACTACTGGGAATGGAAAAAACAACATCGTATTTGTTCCAAACATTTCAGCGATGACTGCTTTATTAAAATATTGGTACCAACGTTAATTTTTGATGATTTACTCGAACATTCATTCGATAATGATGTATTGGATGATCATAGAAATTTGTTGATTAAATTGATAAGCAAAGAATATTTAACCATTAGAATTCATTATATCGCAAAATAATTATCTTCTCCTGTAGAAAAAGTAAGGACATTTCTAACAAAAACTATAATTTTTAAAAGACAGTAATTTAATTTTTTTGTTACTTGTACCGTGGCCAATCGCTCTTTAAAAATTATTTAAGCGTTTTCTTGGTAATTTCAATTTGGTAATAATTTATCCTGTGTTTATAAATAAATAAGTTGATCAGACAGATGTGAGTTCTTTATTTCACCTTAGCATATTTTAGATTTAAGAGCGTTTATACCTTATGAGTGGCAACGTCGCAATTTAGTGTCATATTTCGTGGTTTTCAATTTTGTCATTTAATCGGAGCTATATTTTAAAAATCTGTTTAATTAACTTTTTAGAATTATGTGAAAACTGTGTAAAAGGTAAGAAATCGTTGCGTTTACTGTTCTATTTATATGCAAATAATACATTGGAAACTTGCAGGGCGTTATTTTCATTGTAAAATAACTGTAAGCATTACGATTACTTACTTTTTAAACACATTCACGTAATTCTAAAAAGTTAATTAAACAGATTTTTTAAATATAGCTCCGATTAAATGATAAAAATTGAAAACCACGAAATATGACACTAAATTGCGACGTTGCCACTCTTAAGGTATAAACGCTCTTAATGCCAAGGAGCGATATCATAAACTAAGAAGTCGATATCGGTATTTATTTTATGCATAGTCACATCACTAGCTAATACTCTTTTGTCTATGACAGCGTACACTTCAAACCGTAGACAGAGAATGCTATAGACAAATTGATGTGTTTTGTCGCATTCACACAAGAAAAAGAGCAAGTTACGCCGATGTCGTGTAAAGAAATGAGACAGAACGATGAGATTTTTTGTTTCACGGCGCGTGCCACGATTTTGAAGGTTTTAGCATAGTACTTTGCTAAACAAAGTTTGACAGATAGTTATCGTCTTCTTGTAAAATTCAGTTTTATGCTTAGAGCATGGTTTAATGCTCTAAGGTTGTATGTGCTTTAAGTTTAGTAATTTATGTTATTTTATGTTGTGAACAATTTAGCCTTAATATTTCAACCATTAAATAAAAAAACATGGTGCGGTGTAGCGATCTAAGGTGTAAAAGTGATAGGTGGAACGAAAATGCCAGACTTGTCCTTTCATTCGTAAGTAAAGCACTTTCTATCAGTAACTAGGCTATCAATAACATTTTACTGTGTTCATACAAGGTTCATACATTGTGAATAATGTACCCTAGACGTAAATTCATCGATAAAAAGCACAAAATTAACATTATTAAATTCTAACCTAAGGATTTTGGTGTTGCCAATTTTCCATAAATTATTACCCACTTTTATGGGAAATATGTATTCTGTAGTGTGTATCCTAATCCTAACTAATATTATATGTAAATACGAAATTGAGTTTATTTGTTGGTTTGTTTGTTACGCTTTCTCGCTAAAACGGTTGAACGGATTTGGATGAAATTTGGCACATCGGTAAATTACTTGGGTTAGGACATAGGATACTTTTTATCGCAATATTCTCACGGAACCGAACACAATGCGGGTAAAAGCGCGGGGCGTAGCTAGTTAATTGTATATCTGAAAGATTAATGGCTTGTTGCACTTTTCCTGAAGATGATAATTTACGTCGGAATTGGATCGTAGCTACAGGACGAACAGATTGGACACCAAAACCGTCATCAAAAATTTGCAGCAGACATTTGATAAAAAAAAAATTAAATAAAAAGAAGAAACTAACACTGCTATTACCGAATACAGTACCTATTCTGCTAAATATTCAGTTAATAACTTATTAAGTTTCGATACAGGTTTTATATGTTTTTTTATATATGTTCAGTGTTTTTAAAACTGTTATATACAATTTATTATCTGTTGCGAACTATTATTTTGTACATTGTATGTGCAATAAATGACTGAGACAGGCTTATCTTAAGAAAGCGATTCAAAATATCGATCAAGAATTTAAAATATCTTTTTCCGTAAACAACATCTTCTTACATCTATTTTGTATTAAAGTCATAAAGATAATATTTTTTTTTAGGAATCAAAGGCCTGTATTCCATCATCTTCCTCCATCAGTTTACATGAAGAAACGAATATGGAAATTGAAAATAATTTAAGCATTTTTGTAAGTACAGTATATTATAATAATTTCTAAGTACAAGTGTTTGTACTTACAAATTACTATAATATACTTATTGATATACGTTATTGACGGTCAATTAAGGACAATAACGATCAATAAAAGCAATAAAAGCTAATTAAAAATAAACTTGTTGTATTATTTACTCACAAAGCCAGATACTACTATCATCTAAGAAAATGTAGGTATTTAGAATCACATCATCATCATCCAACGTCACTCTCTCCTGCTCCTAAGGGGTTGAGGGAGCATGCGTAGCTCATGCAAACGTAATAAGTACCAAAATAATTTGTAAATCAAACATATTCCTGTATCTAGGAATCTGTAGCTAGGGTGTATTTATTCCGATTGTATTACAGAATATCTAGGTTCCCAAATATGTATTTTGAACGGACACTGATTTAAAGACGATTTATGAGAAAAATAAATTTTCTATAGACATTTTAAATTGTGGGGTAAATTTTTCCTCACACGGTAACCCTAAATGTGTGACGTATTTTTGTTTTGTCTCTTTCTGCGACACGCTTTGCAGGCGTCTATAGCATTCTCTGTCTACGCTTCAAACGTAGACTCTGTCTACGACTTCAAATGTCCTAAAGCGCCTTCTATGCTTTAGGTTAGGTTGTGCTAAGGCATAAATATAGAATTTGCTAAGGTGTCTTGTCTTTGGTGTCTTGTCTTTGGTCTCTGGCACTGACACATCAAGCAATGGACAAAATTGTCGGCAATATGTATGCTTGAATATGAGGCTTTTGATAACGTTGGATGTGTATACTTGTATTTTTTTTATTATTTTTTTTATTTGTAATGTGCGTTTTGTTTGTGCAGAATAAACATTTTTTCTTTCTTTTCTTTCTTTATTGTTCTGAGGGTATAAGATACCAACTTGCCGCGATTGACTCGGTGGAACGCAGAGCTAAGAGGCTCATTGGCGACGTAAAACTGGTGAATGCCAAGTTTTACAGCTTGGCTCATCGCCGCAAGGTCGCCTGCTTGTCGGCCTTCTACAGATTGTACTTCGGTGAGTGTGCCCAAGAACTCCACGACCTCATACCACCGGCCCCCTTCTTCCATCGGTCATCTAGACGCACTGCAACTTATCCTTACCTAGTTGCTATTCCACCAATTCACACTAAGCGTTTCCAAATGTTTTTAGTTATGCGCGCAGCAAAAGAGTGGAACTCTCTACCTGCGTCTGTGTTTCCGAACGCTTACAACCCTAATCTCTTCAAAGTGAAAGTGAACAGGCTTCTTCTGGGTAAGCTCACTCCATCGTCGACTCTGTCTCTGTCACCACTGACCTAGACTAGAGTCAAGAGCAAACCCATCTTTAATAAAAATATAGATAATCCTGCAACGGGTTTGAGACTGAATTAGTAAAATTTCTGCCATTCTTCTGAGTGGAATTTAATACAAAAGAACGTTATTAAGGAGAGAAGACGTCATTTGAGCCGAGAAGAAATTATCAGAGCCGAGGGAATGTTGGAAGCAGGTCCTTGGCAACGTGCTGTAGCAATCGCTCTGGGCACTAAACAGAGTGTTATAAGTCGACTTTGGCGTGCGACGTTACGGCATCACAGGCAGCGTGGCAGAGCGACATGGAAGACGAGCTAGTATCATCACACGCAGACAAGATCGTAACATACAAATTACTGCTGGACGAAATCGTACAATGACCGCGATAATGTTGGTTACGAGGCTTGATAGCTCTTCAGGAATTTTAATAAACTCGGTCAATCTCCGTTCCCGGAGGCCGCTACGTGTATCACCTATTGAGCCCCGCAAACTCAGAGCTCGTTAAGAATGGGCTCGTGAACACAGAAATTGGGCAGAAGAAGAGTGGCGTGTGTGTTTTTCCGATGAATCTCGCTTTGTTATTAGGCCAGATACTAAACGTGCATGGTATTGGAGGACCCCTGGACGCCAAGAACGTTTTTAAATCATGCCCGGAAGTCCATGCATACAGTGGTGGAACAATCATTACATGGGCGGGTATTTCGATCGGCGGAAAAACCGAAATGATTTGGATTAGAGGCGATCTCAATGCACATATTTATGCTGAAACTATTGTATCAGATGTTATAATTACTTTGCGGACTCAATTTGGTGCTTCATTTCTGCTTATGCATGATAAAGCACGTACACACACTGCCAGAATCATTGCAAACACAATTGCCGCAGCTAATGTCAACGTTCTACCTTGGCCTGCTCAATCGCCAGTGTTGAATCCCATTGAGAACGCATGGAATATGCTTCAAAGAAGAACTCTGCTGAATATGGATACCGTACACCAGAAAATATTTTTCCCCTGTTACGACGGACGTGGGCGGCCATTCCGCAACGTGATTTGGATGATCTCATATTGAGTACGCCGAATCACTGCGATACACGTTAAGGGTGGATAAACAGACTACTAATAGTTTATTTTACGCAATAAAAACCTTTAAAACTTTTATTTTTATCTTTTTATCACATTTTAATGCCAGGTTACCTAAGCTAAAAAAATCAGCATAAACAAAAATTGCGGGGCTTACTACAGCTAAAGCGCGGTCACTGTCGGACTGCATAGAAAAGAAAGAGACGCGCGATGACAGAAAGCTGGTAATTTATTGCAAAATATGAAGCAATTCTCTATTTACAAAAAACCTATTGATTGGACAAAAAAATTAAAACACTATCACTTTAATATGTTGCTTAAAGAACAATCTGAAAAAATAAACAGAATTATTGGATGTATTATATTAGTATGGTTTTTAATCGTTAAAAGAAATTTTAAGAGGTATCTTCGTGATTTTTTTCTATCGTATCAAATTAGTTGTATTATGTTTTCAACACACTATCTAACTAGCATTATATCCTGAAGAATATCATATATTTTTCTGATTTGGTTTACTGCAGTGGATCATATACTTTTAGGCATTATAAAACTTGCGTTTAGGTCATGTAGTCCCCTTAATGCAAAAGCAGAGATTACTTCGCTCGTCGATTTATACGTACGAAAACATTTTATTTAATCATTCTATTTAGAATGATCAAATAAAATGTTTTCGTACTATTTAGACATTTTTATTTAATTTCAATAGGGCAATATTTATATTTTTTTAAATACCTTGATTCCTAGATACTTTTGGTGTGTGTAAAATAAAAACTGTTTCCAAAAATATTACAAGATTTTTAAGTGTAGTTAAGTGAAATGATGATTTTCCTAAAATCAATTTAAGCTTTTGAAACAAATATGTTTAAGGCTTTACAATTGTGATCAGCAGTGGTGCAGTGGTAGTGGAGCAGTGATGGCCCAGTGGTATCGGCTCCGACTCGCGAGTTGTAGGTCGTGAGTTCGAACCCTGGCAGGCACTTTACTTTGTGTATTTAATTTCATCACCACTGCTCTCAAAATGGTGAAGGAAAACATTGTGAGGAAACCGGCATGTCCAAGAACCAAAAATTTGAAGACATGTGACATCCACCAAACTCCACTGGGGCCGCGTGGTGGATTCGGGCCCACTCCCGCTTAAAGAGAGGAGGCCTGTGTCCCAGCAGTGGGAACGTTATAGGCTGATTATGTATGTTATGTAATCGTGATCAAAGCTAACTAGTTATTTATGCAACTGTTGTATAATAAGGGCTATTTAAACCCGAATGTGGTTTTATCACATGAGTGTTTTAATACCTAATTATGTACAGTTGCATACAAGACTTTATCTACACCCATGATATGAATCCTATAAAAAAGATTCTGAAACCATAGATGTAAGAACCCTACAGTGTTGTAAGAACCCTATGTAAATTATAAGTTTTTATTTATTTATTAGTAGTTAAAGTAGTGAAACGCGCGTGTATGACAATGTTCTTTTTTGAAATTCATAAAGATACCACCAATTGAGTGGTGAGAATGTGGCTGTTTGAGGAGTAAGGAAGGGATCGAGTTCGTGTTGCATAATGACCTTTAGTAAAACATTATAACATTCGTTTGGATGTTAGTATGGTTACTATGGACACTGGTTATTTTAATGTTGACAATAAGCTAACTGTTTCAGAAACTTTTATAGACGATTTATACCATGGGTGTAGATAAAATAATAAATCATAAAGTGTGTCTGGTTAAATGCATCAAAAAACCAAAATGTGACCAAATAGATGCAAAAACAAAATCGAGAACATAAACCTGTATCAGGTTAACAGCTTCATTCAGCCAGAACAGTGAATAGTCTGTCAGATTTAACGGGAATCCTGAATTTTCAGTTACAGTTAGTAACTGAAAATTCAGGATTCCCGTTAAATACGGTAAAAAGCGTCGACTATTTTGGTATCGATAGCAATTTGCGATATTATCTGAATATGTAGGACATGCACCAATTAGACACATTAGCGATATTTAAGTCAGAAAAATAGAAGGGATTATTATAAATGAATAATCAGAACTCCATTATACCCTATCGAACTAAAGTAAACCGTGTCTCAATTACCCGAATGTCACTTAGCTCTATAACATTCAAAATTATAAAGGTATCTGTGCAAAGCGTCAGAGATAGCTGGTGGATGGCATACATGTAAGTAATCCTATAATTACCTCAGTGGAGAGCGGCTCCATTTTCATTGGCCGTAAAGCTCGATGGTTCTACTACCACATTGGACCTCCCCTATTGCACAATAAAGTGTCAGCTAATAGGGATTACTACACTTTCATGTGCTAGATTTAACTCTGATACAGATTTCGGACACTACGTAAATAAGAGACCATGTTTTAGAAGCTCTCTCTGAGTCAAATGTATTATGTGATAATTAAAATAAACATTTAGTTTAAACGTTTTTCTTTTGTTTTGTTTATTTATGCAATTTTAATTATCGGTCTACGGTCGCCAATTATTAGAATAGTCTAAGGCCACGTCATAACCGAAAGGTGCGTGGACCCACCATACCACTGGCCATACCCCTGGTGGTATGGTGGGTCTAAAACTATACCACTGAGAAAAAATACTTGGTGAATCATTTGTTTTAGGTTAGGTTAGAACTGTGACCATTAAAGATCCTAAACCAAACCAAAGATCTAAAGATCCAGGTAGTCGACAACACTATTTTCTCAGTGGTATAGTTTTAGACCCACCATACCACCAGGGGTATGGCCAGTGGTATGGTGGGTCCGCAATGACCGAAAGCGAACGTCGCGCGAGTACGCGATCATCGCGCTCGATTATATATGAATATGACATAATCGCGCGATCAATCAAGTCACGTATGTATGTACAAGTAAACGATCGCGTATTTGCGCAACAGCCGCTTTCGGTTAGGACGCAGCTTAGAACTGGAACCAATACCAAGCAGCGTCGAAAAAAAAAAATATAATTTTTGAGTACTTACTTCCGAAAGACAACAAACGCTCTTCTCTTCATACCTAAATACAAAGGTGAAGAAAATAAATAAGAAGGTTTTAAAAACAAAAGTTGTTTAGACTTCCAACGGTATCATCCATATTTCACACAAACTTCAGGACCTTTCAGGAATTTACAATGTTCTAAAATATGGTCATGCGCTATTGAGTATTATAAGTGTAATCCCAGCATCGCGCGGCTTAACGTTACTTTATTGTTGGCAGGAGATCAGCACGTGAAGGATGAAGGTGCGACGCAAACTTTCATGGAGATAAAACTTGTTTGTTAGTTATGTCTTCGTATTAAACGACCGCCCACACACCGCACCACCCCATCCCTTAACTCATCAAATCATGGATGAAAATGATTACAATCATTATCCTCTTATATTTTACTATTATGAGAATGAAATTTTAAATTAAAATTAGGAGGGATGTAGTAAAAGTAAAATAAATTAGGATGTAAAATACCTATAAAACAGAATTAGCCCGAAATAAAGATTTTCTTGGGAATTTGCTCCCTTCTCGTTTTCCGCAAGATGTGAACATAGGATACCGAACTCATTTCCATGATCACGGAAAAATTCGGTTTAAAATTGTTTCCCAATTAGTGGCGTGTGTTGTATTTCCGTTCAGTCACTGTCTAGTTCAAAGTGTGAATAGAAATTTCGTGGCTGAGGTAAAATTAGCGTGTGAGTTTATACGGGCATGTCCATTGCAGTGTTTGGAACAGGTCAGGACAGCCGGCCGACCGCAGTTTGCGCTCGCCGCATCGACTGCAACCAACTGGTTTCCCGGCGGACTGACACAGGAAATTAATATAAATTCCTATCGCATAAACTCCAAACGGGCTCTCTATGCTGTCACGCAGACAGTGATGAGGCCTATTGTGTGAAAGTGATTCAATCGAACCTCACTTCCTTCGTTTATTTGAATGTTAGTTTGAATGTGAATGCGGTGTCAACTGGCTCGCTAATATTGTGTTATTGTATACAGCGAGCCGCTTTGGCGACATTAATTTAACACACAAATTGAGTTTGATGTGACTTATATATTTCATTGAACGTTATTATTTATTGATTTATTTACACATTTTCTAAAATAGCATTTTGGAGCAATCTGTACCTCAAGAACTGTAGCGCAGAGGTCATTTGCCGGGATCGCGGATTATAACATCACAACAATGAAATTAAAACGAATAACGTGCAAAGAGTAGGTGAATTCAAGGAAAGAGAGAGCCATATGTCGGGTGTGAGTGGCGCAGGCGGTGCAGGCGGTAGTTTTGAATTTACAAATTATTTATCGTATTAATTTTTTTATTGCTGGCCACTTGCCCTATCCTTGTGTTAAATTAATGTGGCCATTGTAGCTTTGCATAGTTATATGTTGGTAATGTATTCAATTTTAGTATTGACTCGTGACTGTAATATTGTGGTTAGCGATAACTGGAAGTGGGATAGTTATTCTAGATAGGTTTTAATACTCCCATGTTTTTACCGTGGGGTACATATTACATGACAGGTATTTCACAAATTACAACCCTCTCTTGCTCAGCTTTCCACTCGCAAAAGTGTGATAAGGTGTTTATTTATTTTCAGGTGTATCGGGACATAAATCTAAAAGCCAATAAAACACCCATCCCATGTTAAAGTGCACATAGTCAATTTTACATACTGAGGAAACAAACAAACGTCTCCTAAATAAACACTTTGCAACGCAATCCCGCCTACTTAGTGGCAATACCATCTGACAAAAGAGTAGAATTGCTCTTACCTTCAAAATGAAACAGTCGCTTTGTCGATTTTGCGGGGATCCTTGTAACGACACCTTTATTGAAAACGTACTGTGTGTGATTCGTGACTCTTTTTACGAGAGATGCTGCATGCGTACGTGTTCGGGTCACAGCTTTATTATACTAGTACCTATCTAACTATCTTTCACGTATTTTTTGTTGCGCTACACGTCACGAGAAAATTAAGGAAACGTTTTTCTACTACTCTGCCAAGACTTTCCTCAATCTGTATTTAAATACAGCGAGTATAAAATAAGGAGCGTAAGGTTTTCTTATGGTTTCACTTGAACCCGTCTTGACGAAAAACTTCCCCTATAAAATCCTTAGCCCAGGATTAAAAAAACACTTAATGGCGAAACTCTTATCAAAGTTTTCTTGGTGTTAAATAGTAGGCGGTGGGATTAAAGCGTTTATTGGCTTGCTTAACTTTGTCTCTTAATGTCTTGAGGTGTCGTATTTTAAAGTCGTTGTAATTGACTTCTCTTGGCGCGAAGTTAGATACACTTAACTGAGCTTTGTATACACGCTGATGCAAGCCGGGAAAACTTGGTGCGACGAGAGAGTACAAAAGTTTGGGATTTCTAAGGTACTGTACATAAATATTAAAATACGTGTTTATCTTTCCAGATTTGAACAGGGACGAGGAACAAAACATGTGATCATCAAGTTCATTTATTTAAACGACGGGTTGGACATAATGGGTTGTCGAGATTTTTTAAATGGACTCTTACCATCTAAAATGTAAAACCTTAATCGTTCCACATTAGTGAGAGTAACGGCGCCCGCTGGCCACGACCATCAAAGTCACTTATTGTTACGCCACGGTTCTCTAAAAAAGATTAGCACATTTGCCGTTAACGATCCCGAAAACAGGGCCACATCAGACAGCATCGGGGCCGGCGAAATAAAACGAAATAGCAATAAAAGTAAATCGACGGGCCCGGCCCGGGGCCGCTCTACGTGCCGGATTAAATCAAACGTTATTCGTCTTAGCAAATTACGGTTCATGTTTTTGTACATTCCCAGGACTTGATGCGCGGAAATGTAAGCCGGGTGAAAAGTAGATTTAAATGCAATTTAGTAAATCCCGTCGAAGGGAATTCCGGTATTCCGTCGTGAAATGAATTAATGGCTACCTGAAAGAAATGTGAATAAGTTAATTTAGGGTAGGAAATTTTTTGGTCTGGTGCTTTTTTACAACTGCCTTTTTGAATTACAACTAGATGTGTTTTGCGCTAATATTTACGTAGAATTTTAAAATGTTTATCCACGTAGAGCATTTTTAATAACATGACAAAATGTAATTATGATGCCACTGTAACTGAACATATAAAACACGTCCTTCTTACTGGCACGCCTATTGTAAGTAGTCTACAATATAAGCTAACTATTGTATGCGCTTTCTACGTAACTTCCAGCGACCGAGGTTTATACGTTGCGTTTAAGTCCTCGCGAACAATATTAAAGCCACGATAAACTTAAAAACAAGTTTAATCCGGCTTGCCGCGGACTCCATACCTTCATCCGAGGCAATCTGCCTGCATTGCCGTTGAATTAGTCTGCTTTAACGGTTGTGAGCCGCTCATTTATATAAATTACTGTTGCCTATTATTTTTGTCTAGGAATGAAAGTGACGGTCTAGAATTCTAGATTGTTTGGATTGATAAAAAAATGGACATAGTTACGCAATTTATTTCATGTTTTCATTCTTGAACTGGCTAAGCGTACATTTGATCTATTGCTCATCCTAATAAGTAGCCTTTAACAACGTCACCTGTGGTCTAACGCTCCACTACATTGACATAGTTTTATCCTGTACCTAAGAGAGATGTTTCGGTGTGTCAGAGAGTCAGAATAAGAAGAATAGAAGGTCATCTAGTTGACATACTTTGGCGTGTATGTTTATACCGCAGACATTGATCAATTCGTCAACTCTCAAGTCTTTCCCTTTTCTCTATTTATACCTTTTGTATGAATGTTACTTTCTCGTGGAGAGAGTCACGGGCCCAGCTAGTAGGAAAATAAACCGCCGACATCAACTAATTCCTAAGCGTACGTATTTTTCCTAAACTAACTCCATTGTTGTTGTCCTCCAGTAAGTTAGTGAATTGAGTGTTTGTTAGAAGTTTTCGGGCATCCCGTTGTTTTTGAGGGCTCTAGTGTCTACGTGCGCGGTTACAGGTGATTTTCTACAGTTGAAGTGTTCGCGTGAACTTCTTAAGTATGAGCCGAATCCCAAAGTTTATCTTACTCGACTTCATTGAGAAGTTGCATTGGCGATGTTTGCGCGGAGACAATGAGTTTGTCTTGTGACTTCGATATGCGTTTGAGACTGCGCTTAAACTATTTAAACTTTTATATGGCTCTGTCTACTGAGAGCCTTTTAATCCGCAAAGTTACCACAGAATAGGTAAGATCATTTGTTCTTCTTTGTCAAGGGGCTGTATTAATAAAAACTTCGGGCGTATGTTCACAAATGCATTTTATTATTTATATTTTGTTTTAATATTATAATTATCTTCGATTATTGTAAAATTTAATTTTGATGTGGCCAGGCATTAACTTATTTCATAATGTAGTGTACTAACGAAATAAATCAAGTGGTAAGCAATTTAATATAGCTACTCGTTTACATAGAGCTCCACACAAAAATAAGTTAACGTACCTAAGCTATTAAAGAAGAAAAAAAGAATAGCCACGATCTTTTATGCATCACGGCACCTTCATAACCGACCAGATTTTAATGAAAAAAGTTTCCTTCAAAGACATTTTAAATGCAAAATATTAGCAGAATTTACTTGTAGCTGGATAGAATCATTTGCATCTGAATGTCTTAATTGTTTTCTGAAGCTAGATTATAACGGTATTTTTTAAGGAAAAAGGTGAAAAAGCTTGTGTAGTTTGATATCGATGTCTTACCGTTACTGTGGTTCGGTTTCCGATTGCATTATGGTGGCAGTCGCTAGACATTACTGAAGCCATTACCTTATCTAAAGTCCCTCTCGGATTTATTTAGTTTTCCCTCGCCGCAATTTATCGAAAACCGCTCGATAAAGTTGTCAACACGAATGGATCTGGAGCCAATTTTAGAGGAGAAAGCACCGCAAAAAAATAAAACGACTTTTTGGTTCTACGTGCTTGGTTAAATCCTAGATGAGATTTTAGATATTTTTCTATTTTGTATCTTTTCTTAAATAACTTTTATGTTGTATGCATTCACGTAAATACAGTTGCAAAGCTGTTTCGAGATGATATCGCTGGAGACTTCGGAGATAGCATTTTGTATTTACCGCGTTAGGTAATGTTTGACGCTCAAAGCCCGGGATTATTGCTACTGTTACATGACAGAAACAACATTATTGTACAAAAATCTATAGGCTATTTTGTTTACCTAAGTGGGAAACGAATTAGGAGCATTATATCCGCCTTCTGTTTGGCGGACGTCCGGAGGCCCCCGGCGATTATGTCGTCAAATGATGTCGCAAATGTATTCAAAATCAAAAGAATTGTTTGTATTATTATAGACGATGTGTTTTGTATATGAATTCGAATCAATTATGCTGAGCAATTTGTTTAAATATAAGATGTGAATAAAGAACTGCTGTACATCTATAAAGTTGTTATAACAGAGAGGAACGAACGGTAATAGTGAAAACAGTTTTGTCTTAGCTGAGTGGTCCTGAGAACAAGAAAACTCACGACAAAGCAACTCTATAAAGATATTGTAAATAAAAAAATGAAACCAGAGACAAACGCTTTTATTTCTAGACGTCCATTATTTTTGTGACTACACTGTGACTTAGGTACTGACGTATTCATGCATAAAATTACTTTTGTTTAAATAATTAGTAGAAAATTAATTAGAGTACAATACAGATACCTTTGTACAATATAGATAATTTTACTTGTATAAACTAACTGTAGGTCCTGTGGAATATTTATAGCTATATAATTATTAGGTCAGTTCATCCACATTTGGCTTACATCGATTGCGTAAAATTTTGAAAACTGCTTAATTGCTACTATACATTTTGAATGTATGATACCATGTATGATATGATATGTTATCCTTTATCTATAAAAATCAATGCCACTTTTCGTTGTAATTTTATAACTCAAGAACGGATGGGCCGATTTTGCTAATTCTTTTTTTAGAATATTCCTTGAAGTACGAGGATGGTGTATACGGAGAGAAAAAAAAAGTTCGCGGGGTCAGCTAGTAAAAAATAAAAATACAAAATGCAAAAAGGTTTATTGGCAAAAATGTTCGATAATGTTTTGATATTATTTAATGAATACTAACAAATTAATATTTGTACGCCGTTATTGGCAAACCATAGTGTCCTATGTACCTATTTTATTTACAATACCAGTTACACCTATGTTTTACAAATAAAATTTAGTCTTCGAGTTTGACCATTGGGTCAAACTCGAAGTCTATTTTTTTTGCTGTTTTATTTGTATTTTCGGGCTCAATAGCCCGAAAATATGCAGGGCTTATATCTTGGGGTTCAAAGTGCGATGAAGCAGAGATTAACTGTTTACAATTCTTGTCTATTTAAGCAGTTAACACAGAATATTAATTGCAATACAAATAATACGATGCACAATGAAGTGGACCATGAATACAGAAGGTAAAGTATTTATAGTGGATCTATATTTAGGTAGGTACCTACGTCAGATAGTGCTAATTGAGATTGAGAGTCGGTTATCAAAGCGACACATCCAGTAAATGCGTGAGGTTTGGTTTTAACTGCTAAAATTGGCGGCCATTAAGTGTAATGACAATAATACGTGCTCGAGTGGGGTTTTAACAAATTAAGCACGACTTTATTATGTCACAATTAAAATACTAAGATAACATCTGATATATCTAAATAAACATACTTAAATAACGTAATAAATATAACCGAAAGGATGACTCTGCTTAGGATGATTTATAACTGTTTTGCGTAACGCCGCCAATTAAATGTCTATTAGTTTACGCTAAAGGTACATTACTCCACATATAGGCAAAGAAATTCCTCGAACAAACACGAAGGTCACGTTTCGAAGAGTGCCCGTACACAAATCCCTTGGGTTGTAAAAACGAAGGTTTGAAAAGCCAAACTTACCTAAACGTTTTTAAGCTGTTTCCCAGAGATATTGGCGGTCGACGAGGCTCCAAGAGCATTTTTCACAGAGTCCCCGGATATCGGTTTGACTAATGTATAACATCGGACATTTCGGACGCCGAAATTCGATTGCGGGCTATCTTTTAGATTATGTGCACTAATTCCTATTCAAGCTTCGGGTAGCTTTGTGAAATGGAGCTTTCGGGCTTCGTATTTAGGCTTTATAAAGGTAAAGGTTTAGTGGTATAGTGCTTTGGTGGGATTTTCGTGTTATAGCTCTCTGTTGGAATCATTTAATCAGGCTGCCAAGGTAAATAATTTAAAATTTTAAAGTTGAACCCCTTCAGTATTCTTAAATATATGAATATAAATTCTTTTTCGTACCTTTTGGTAGGTATATTAAAAAAAGGCATACTCATAAATCGACGATTTGAATTATATAGTAAAATGGAAGCAAAATAGCGTTCTTTTTTAAGATATTACGTATGATGAAACGGTTGCGTCAGCGGTATTTTCTATCCCTCTATTGAATTTAGTTGACCTATACAAACATAGCTTGGGTTGGTTCAAATTACCAATTTGGGGTGTTGTTTGATCATGAAAATAATACAACCAACAATGTACCTATTAGATTACCTCAGAACAAATAAAAATCCAGACATAGCGCCGTCAACAGTGACGTGAGGCCGGTTTCGTAAAGATGTGTGCACTTAGTAAGGTGTAGTTTGGTTGTAAATGTGTGCGTGTGAGCGTGTATGCACAGAGTTAGGTGTAGTTTTGTATGCTTCACTGTATTGTTCGCAGCGCTATCACTTGATTTTTTATTTGCTCTGAGGAGATTACATAATTTACAGCTATCTCAAAAACAATGGAAACGATTCCTTTATTTATCTAAACGTGTGCTTGTCTCTGGATATCCGTTGCAACATTTCTATTGATGTCGCTAAAAGAAGAAAGTGGTTTTACATCAATAACCCAAAAGAATTCATAAATATAAGATAAGCGCGGACGAATCCAAGGAGAAACGTTTCAAAGGAGAAAGTATTGAATAAATAAAGAAATCGACACGTTTTCGCGAACTCTCAATTTATCTAAGAAAATTTTATTCATATCCGACGAGAGGGGACGGCTTCTGAGGATCTCGACATATGGACACATGTTGAAGACACATAAGCTTTACTTATTATTTTTCCATTCTTTATACGCCTCTTATCCGTCCTGAATACGCTTTGATACGATAATTATGTATGGAGCGCACCGTTTGTGTCTGATACGCGAGCTCATCGTTTGGCGAAGTTGTTTTGTCACGACTACGTATGTACATGTGAAAAGATTAAAAACTTTCTCCACAACGTCTTTGGAAGCTCTAAGCTCACTGTCATAAGGCAAGTAAAAGCTCGAGTTGAAAAGCGGATTAGGCCCCTTAAGTTTGTTGCGAGGTAAAGTAATATTCTCGAAGACAACAACAAAAAAGAAAATCCTTAACTGTGCACTCCGTTCAGAATATTAAAACGTTCTCACTAATACTTCTGATTAAGTTTTCTCTCAATGTTCTTCCCTGCAAGCCGACACGCTACGTGTTCCACCTATCGCGATCATATTATACTTTGTTGAATTACATTGTATCACCAATACAAAAACTATAATTCTATGTATAGATTTGAACTTTGCAGAC
Source organism: Brachylomia viminalis (assembly GCA_937001585.2). Taxonomy (NCBI): domain Eukaryota; kingdom Metazoa; phylum Arthropoda; class Insecta; order Lepidoptera; family Noctuidae; genus Brachylomia; species Brachylomia viminalis. Next base: position 14,563,409 of record OW443308.2, on the reverse strand, counting down.
AGTCTTGTTTTTTTTTCATAATTATATAGTTAAAACGTAGGTATAATCCAGAAAGTATTGTAAAGAACAATGAAACTATTCACAACACTGTTTCTACGTAAGCCTTTTTATCTGAGGGGATTCTCTCAGAGGGTACGCGAATCCGTGCTCTGTTCTTATAATTTCCTTGAATGGTGAACATTTGATTTAAGTACCGTCCCAGGGCTAACAACGAGTCTCTGGAGACCGCCCCGACTATTTCCTTTTGTTTTTGTGCTGTTTTTTTAACAACTTTTTCTCAAAAGGATTCGCTAAAAGGCCAGTACGAATGCGGACGTTTAAAGTAAATCCTGTGATTAGAGTCAAACGATTGACGTTCACTATGGGATTTGGTGAGAAGATTAATGGCAGCTATCGAATGGTAATTACGGAAATGAAACGTGTTAGTTATGCAAATGGTAACCAGCGAGCTTTCGCATTTGAAACTAATAGTTTAAAAGATCAATTTAGTTAAGATACGGTTTTCGAGCACTAAGTTTTGCAGTTAGTTATAACGCTTTTTATTAAGCAATAATGCTTGGTAATACAAGTTTGCCTAAAACTGGAAATGTTTTTGTTAGTTTATATCAAACATTGTGCTATTGGTTGCACATGGATGGGTAGGCACAATTGAGCGGATGCGAGAGGTACTCAGCACAAAGCCTTAACAAGCCAACTTGCTCGGTTTTGTGCATACATAACTCCGCCGTTATTAATCGTACGGCGGCAAGTTTATGCTGAGCCCGCACTTACCTCGCGATTCGGCACTGCATTGTTAAAACTACAGCGCGGAAACACCGTTCTGCAATTTCTTGTAACGTATGAGCTGGGTACATTAATACGGAACTTTCGCTGTTTTTATTAATTTAAACACGACTTTAGTTTTAATCTCAACCTTGTTTCAAACTTACTTTATTTACGAGACGCACTATTTTCAAAATGTTCCAACTAGAAATAAACATTCTAATTCGGGTAAAGCCACACTGTTTTATATATCTGCATAGAGACCTATGCCAGGATCAAATACTAAATACATTCATAGCACGAAGTTTGTAGACAAACGATTTGGCAACCTCGCCAAAAACATCACGATTGTTTTCCATGCCAATAAATGAATATTCAATAATCAATTATTATACCTTTAATTTTAGAGTAAAGTTTAATATTGTGTTGTTTTTTCCGATTGTGAACATATTCATAGTTACGCATAGTTTTACATAGTTTGCAGTGGCTATGGAGATTTTTTTGTAAGAAATAAAGGAGGTCAGTGTGGCCACGCGAGCGTGCAGTGTGCTCAGCGGATTTCTACCGATGGTTGTATTTGCACCGATGTCGTAAGCTGCGCGGTAGGCGGACCGTGTCCCCGTGTGCACCCAGTTTATTACCGCAGATGTAAAGCTTACTTGTTAACCGGAACACATAGTGAAAAACAAACGCAGCCGTCGTTTGCCTACACGGCACTCGGACTTTACTGTCCAAATCAAGCTACGCTTTTTTGCTGCGAGAGTACAACAAAATTTGTACCTACATTTTTAGTGAAATGTTTCTAAAACATTACAAAATAAAGTATTATACTTCGTGGATACGATTTAGTAACAGTCTCCACATGAACAGGCAGGCAACTGACACAATAGCATCATCTGCACGCATGTTGTGACGAGATACGAGACGGCTCGACTGAAAGCGGTATTGGCTCGTGGTATTCACGTTCATGGTCCACTGACTGCTGTCCGTTCAACCATTTGCCTATTTCGCCTCCTACGGAGATTCGCTGCATTTGGAATTCACTACAAGTTAACTGTCCATAACAACCGGAACGAGTTTACTGCTTATTTCATAGAGTTGGAAATACTAAGTAATACGTAGTTTCCGTTGAAAAACGAATTATTATAAACAAAATCCAATTTCTTTTTGTAAACAAATTTTTCTTTTGCAATCGAAACTTTAAAATTAGATTAATAAATATCTTGTTAAATTAGCGTACTTCGAATTATGTTAATATTTTCTCCAAATCCTTATCAAAAGCAGATTTGCTACGGCGTAGCGCAATATTCGTAGCGGTGGTGCTACGAAAGCTACGGTTTTATATAATTACTGAATTTAAAGCTATTTTTGACATCTTATGATAACATCGTGTTTGATCCTTGAGTTAACAATACTATCTATGTTTAAACGTTGGATTTAGTTTTCATTATAACAATTTGAAACGTCGTCGTAAGGTTAATTGCCTATATCAAATAGGCCCTTCTCCGAAATCTATTTCAATTCTTTGATATTGAATAAGAAATGACAGTTTACGAAATAGAGGATCAAATAAAAGCTTTGTCAAAAAGAATATAAATATTAACCTTGTTGAGTTACCCGCTTAGTCTTACTAAATAAACAAGCAGATTACGAAGACTTGTGAATATCGATTGTGTTTTAATATACAGGGTGGGCATCAAGAGCTCAGAAAGGTATAGCGAACTCCTCTTCGCCGATGGTATGGTTCGCCGAAATCACTCTTAGTCGACGGTTGGTTCCACGAATAAATCCATCGCCGATAGAACTATTCGCCGAAAACATCGTTCATCGATGGTTGCTTCAGCTACAACAACTTTTACCGATGGCACGTGTCGAACGAAATTTATCTAATGGTATGCAGGCTACGGTTAGCACATTGCGAACCTACCATACCACTGGCCATACCCCTGGTGGTATAGTGGGTCTAAAACTATACCACAGACCAGGACCGGATCGACGGCACGTTGTGTTCCACGCGCGCCTCAAAGAGTTGTCAGCAACAATGACGGGGTCCACTAGGGCCGATGCCTGCCAGGGTTGTGGGAAAGTCCGAAAGGGTTACCGTGGCCGGCACAGGCAACTAAAGGAACACAGGTGGGTTTTAGTCAGTAAGAGTCTGACACGCCCTCCTGCTCCGCCCAGAGCGGGAGAAGTCATTCGATGATTTCCCACATAAAAAAAGGGGGGTTTCAGAAACATGTACTGAATCCATGGTAGCCGGTTGCGCGTAGATTTCTGTGCCACCCTGTAGAAGTTGACATAAAATAAGTTAGCAAATTGTACGTAGATCAAAACGAACATACTGAAAAAGCCGGTTAGAATTTTAATATTTCAATTCATATCTACAAGAATGTCCTTTGCAAGACAACCTCAAAGAGAATAAGGGAGTGGTGGCAATAATAAGGTGAAGGGCGGTACTTGTTAAGAAAAATTGCTCGACAATTTCTTTGAATATTGTTTCGGACTAATAAAAACCTAAAAAACCGGTTCGCGAGTACGTACCTCTCTTTTTGTTTTCTCCTGAACCTTTTATACCCTCTTTGTCCGTCGAACAAACGGATCTTAAATCTTTAAAGCCTGCGAAAAATTTGGCGAGATGTAAAAGTATTGCAGGAATTCATTCGCTCTTCATTGCATGCTGAAATTAATTAAGTTAGTTTTACTTTGCATGCTTATTGGCCAGTTGTTTCAGGTTGTGAACTGGCAGTGGGTAATTTATTTGCTCACTATAAACTCACTCACTATAAACTACATACTTAATTGTCCATTCATAGCTTCATTGTTAGCTTTCTAATGCTCATGCATTTATAGTCTTTTCATTTTAATGATTATTGATAGGACACAAATAACAAAGGGTTTTTTAAGTAGCTTTTTACTTTCTGGTGAAATCGATACTATCTACCTACTTAGTTCTTTGTGCCTCATAAAATCAACAGTAGGTACGTAAAAAAACATTTACTTACCTACCGATTTTTTAATACAACGCACAGATTTTTTAGTACAACGCTCTACCTGTTCAGTACAACAATGCGTTTAGGATTCTGTTGGGGCGGCCACGATTTTGTAGCGCGTCAGCGATGTTCCCTGAGTCTAGAACCGATGATTTTCACGGTATAATTAGAAAAAGGAGTGCGTCGCTTCTGCGCTGTGGCCGTGGCAACTCGAACAGGCTCCTAGGTGTGCTGTCCGAGCGGTGGGACTCGCCTTTTTTGCGGAGGTGGCTGCAGCTGCACGCTAGCGCCTGCGATTATTATTTAATGTAATATGTATATTCATTTTTTATTTTGATTTTAATTTTATGTTAATTTTGAGCTTAATTTTGAATTTAATTTTGGTTTCGATTTTAATTTTATAAGTTTGCGATTTTATTTTATTTTATTTTGTAGTGAGACCTGTAAAATTTACCTATGGATCTTTTTATCTGAAATAAATGATTTGATTTGATTTGATTAATACCACACCGTTAGATAAATATTACACAAATAATCATATTCCGAACAATCAATTATAATAAACAAATAATCATATTCCGAACAATGAATTATACATTTATAATACACAAATAATTATATTCTGAACAATCAATTATTAAGATATTTAAAGCAGCTATTTATTTTTCCAGATGGAGCTGTACATTACGCAAGCCAAATTAGGTCACAAACGGGATGCAAGGGGCTTACAAATAGACAACCAGCGAACATACAAAGTAGGTAGATGTTTACATTTTACTACTATGTTTAACCATTTATTTTTGTGTAAATTGAAGTGTAGTTTTTTGGAAATATAATGTTACGTTGATGGTCATTTTCTACTCGATCATGACTAATATGAGAAATGTGTACAAATAATGTAATTTCAAAGAAGGCATAGTAACTTGATATAATCGAATAAATCTGTGAAATCGATGATATTGTAGAGAAGCTACATACACGTCTAAAAAGTTTTTGGAAGGAATTATTTCCCACTTTTGGAACTTTTTTCTCTTTTTACACTTTTTATAAGAGAGGAAAAAAAAGAGAGAGTTTAAAATAAAAAATGGCCTAAAAATGGTTTAAAAATAGAAAATGGTCGTTTGTGTAATGCATTGCCAGTTGAAATTAAACGCGCGCCGTCATTGCTTGTGTTTAAAAGACTCGTGAAGGAACATTACTTGTCGTTGTGATCGTGTTCTCATAATTGTAATTATCTATAGTCTTCATTTATTTTCGTTGCTTATAAATTTAGTATGTACGTATTTATGTATCTATTATTTAAGATATATATATATGTGTATCTATTTTAGTGTATTGTATACATACTTATTATTTGCACCAACAACAGCCCCATTTTATGTCCAGGAAAATCTCTGTCCATTCCAAGGTTACCTGGAAGAGATCGCAGAAAGCGATAAGGCCGCCCATTGTATATTAAGTAGTGTTCAATTTAATTTTTGTTTTATGTTTTTTGTGGTGTACAATAAAGAATATATAAATAAATAAATAAATGGCATCCCTATTGCTTTACCTCTTTGACAACAATTCCCAGTAAATTAAAACTTCACTAAGGTTGAAACCATCTAACTGTCACATAGACAAATAGACCTTCTCGTTTTATGATGTGCTAGTAATATGCTATATTAGGGTGGTAAATCAATTATGAGGTCGACTATACCTATATTAAAAGCCGTCATTCGCAAATTTAAATCCATATTTAAACAGTTTTAATACTTTGTTTTTTTTTATTTTACTTTTATGTATATTTGCGGTTTAACCCACACCATGTTTACCGGCTGAAAACATGTTTTTTTTTTTCAGATTTGATTAATCGGAATACTTACCGAAGTGGATTATCAATACTGCGTGGTGAAAACGATCAGAAATTCTATAGCATGTACCTAGATGTTTATTACCGGTACACTGTAAATCTGTAAGCCTGTGGATGTTTTAAGCATTACTGACGTAGCTATTTGTACACAAACGGTAGCTTTTATTTGTGCCTTCATTCGCACGGATTTGTGGCTTTCGAGTTCTGACAACATTATTGATCAGTTGGACGTGATTGAGAAACAAAGGGAAACATATTCAACAATAACATTTTCGGATTTATGATAATATTGAGGATAAACAGATTTGATATATATGAAGGATTGGTGTGACGTGCTAGGAATTGGCTGCGCAAACTCGTCCCGCGGCCTCGCGGGTGTCGTGAGAGGTAAGAGATTCCTAATAATTAGAGATGTGCCGACTATGACTTTGGCCGACTAGCCGACTAGCCGACTAGTCGGCAGCAAAATGGCCGACTAGTCGGCCGACTAGTCGGCTAGGCCGATCATTACTTTCGGTAAAATCCGGGTGACGTCGGAAATGTTCAAAAAGAAAAAACAAAAAGAAATCGATTGTTGCCAGAAAGAGCAGAAGCTCTAGTCTTTCTGCATCATAATTAAAAAATATAAAAACTAGAGGAATACTCTTGTCAAACTTTAGTCTTTATTGCCATTGTTTGATTAATGATGAGTAGTACATTGTTTTGTTTGTTAACTAGATTCTTATTAGGCTCTATTATAATAGTTATTTTTTGTTGTTGAAGTTTATTTTACTTGATTTCTAGATCTCAGTACAATTTATTATATTGAAATAGGAACTTGTTTTATATGTATAATATATAAAGTACACATAGAACAACTTCCTATTTCTAGGTTGTAGTGTAAAGTAAACCTACCTACTTATTTCTAATATTTTGTTAAAAAAGTTTGTTGATCCAATTGATACTTACTTACTATACTTAGATACTTCTAGTATTGTTTTATTTTATTAATTTCGAGATTGAATAACTTGGGGATGTCAAAGGAAGAGTTCCTATTTTTTATGTTATAATTGAACCTACTTATTAGTAATAAGTAGGTTCAATTATAACATAGTAATAAGTTATTACCAATAATTATTTGCTTTAACCTATATTTTGTTATTTTATAAAAGACTAAAGGAAGAGTTCCTATTTAAATTTTCTACCAATTATTAAATTGTATTGTAAACTGAAACTGTGATTCTTATAATAAAAAATAACAAGAGTAAAGATACAATTTCATTTCAATCACTCTATTTTTTAAGCATATTAACATGAGTGAGAAGCGGGCCGACTAGTCGGCGGATTTAGCCGACTAGTCGCCGACTAGTCGCCGACTACAAAAATGGCCGACTAGTCGGCTTTACCGACTAGTCGGCGACTAGTCGGTACATCTCTACTAATAATACATCAATATAATGTAAAATAAAAGACATAATTTAAACGTATACGAAGGAAAAGTAGATAAGAATCCTAGCAGGTGGCGTTCTGTAATTAGTTTCTGCCTACCCCCGGAAAGAAGGCGTCAGTTCATGTATGTATTGTTAGCAGAAAAGTGATGTCACAACGTCAAGAGGAAGGGATAGCAGATACTCGTTGCCGCGCGTCTATATAAGTCGCTGCGCACGCTCATTTGGGTCAACTTTTTCGTGCGGTGAACTTGCTAAGGGAAACCTATGCCCGTTTGGATAGCCAATTCTGCCTTTTTAATATTGTTCTTTTGTAATTAAATTAGTTCGTTTGATTTTCATTTTGTTTTGTTAAATTTAAATAATAAAAGATAACCGTCATTTCCGAACGTTGTTTTTTTTTTAATTTATTTAGTTCAATTGTGCTAAGATCAGAAGTGGGATACGATTTTCACGTGCCCTGATCTGTTCCGCTCCCTGATTTAAGGCAGTTTGGCTATTCAAAATTGAAAAAGAAAACATAAAGGTTTTTTTTGGTTGTCGAAAAAAAAAAAACGTTGAGATTATTCGACATGGTGGGTCTGTAAGTGGCAATTTTATGTGGTAAGGTGTACATTGGTAAAATCTGGTGAGTACGTTCCGATTTGTTTACTAAAGACGATAGTGTGTTTTCGATCACATATTTTTCATTTTATTTTTTGCCAACCCTCAAATTTATTGTCGGTTTTATTTGATTGTTTTTGTTCAGCGAGCTATTAAAGTACTCCTTATTACTCTTGTACATTAGCGAAAAAGTGAAATGTCAGACAGTAGCCATAAAAGAAGAAGTCGTTCTAAGAACCGTGATTCGCATTCTGATGATGAGAATCCTACTCGACATAACTCGCGTTCTAGGCATACTCGAAAACGACGTAAGTCTTCTAACCATGTGTTAACTGATCAGATGCAAAAAATACTGGATCGGCTGACATCATTGGAGGAACGGCGCCGTACACCGCCGCGGCCACAACCACGTGAGCCGAGTGCTGGTGCATCCCCAACGACGCCGCCGCGTCCGCGGGAACCAGCTGCATCTGCGGCAGGGTGCAGAGAGCCGCAGACAGCGCGCCGTGAGTCGGTGCCTCCATCCTCGCCGGGTACTTCTGCCAGCGCTGCAGCTGATCGCAATGCCGGTGCGACTGACCGCATAATCGAGGCTATCCGGTCAATCAACACGACGGTGAGATCTAACCAATCGACGACACGGTTGGCGCAGTGGTTAAGCGATTGACTGCTGCGTAACGTGTCGCGGGTTCGATCCCCGCACGGAACAAATATTTGTATGACCTGCAAGTAGTTGTTCCGGGTCTGGCCATTTGTGTATGTGAGTTTAAATGTTTGTAAACGCACCCACGATACAGGAGAAATTCCTAGTGTGGGGCAACGTTTTTAAAAAAAAAAAAAAAAAAAAAAAAATCTTATTATATTTCGAACTTCGATCCAAGCGTCAACGATATAGACACCTGGTGCGAGGAAGTAGACCGTGCTAAGGTTTTAAATTATTGGAATGACAATGAGTGCCTATCTCGCATTGGAAATTGTTTAAAGGGTGAGGCTAGGACCTGGCTTAATGAGTGGGTCAGCAATGACCGTAGTTGGACCAATTTTAAAAAAGAGTTTAAGCCTTTGTGCCCTAGGAAGCCGGATATTGCTAATATTTTATTCGAATTTATGAACACTGATTCTGACAAATACCCGACATATGCTGATTTTGCTCGTCGGTCACTGCTAAAATTGCGTATAGTTAGAGGGCTGAGCGATGAACTAATTTCGGCAATAGTGATACGAGGTGTTACAGATCCGCAAATCCGTGCTTCAGCAACTAACGCGAAATTAATGCCAAATGAATTAGTAGAATTCTTTTCGATATATGTTAAATCAAATACCCCAGCTCAAAATAAGAAATCTAACTATACTTCGCGTAATGAAAATAATTCTTCAAAATCTAATGTTACAAGTACCGCAAACGGCGATTTAATGATGGTAAATGCTTTTTGTGTGGCCAAAGTGGCCATAGGCAAATTGATTGTACCAAAAAACACAAATCTAATTCGAGCAACACCAATAGTGACGATAATGATCAAAAAAATCGTCCTGTTCATACTTCACATAAATCTGAGCCGTGTAGTTTCTGTAAAAAACCTGGCCATAAAGTCGAAACTTGTTTTGCTAAACTAAAATCCGATGCTCGCAATACCAAAAATGTTAATTTTTGCCAGGAAAGCTCTGATAAGAACAAAGATATTGTTGTGGCGGTCATACAAGGGGTCCCTGTCGATGTCCTTATCGATAGTGGTTCGTGCATATCATTAATCTCTTCATCCTTATTAAAACATTTTAGATGTGCGCGCAAGCCTGCCTTCAGAGTTTTGAGAGGCATTGGTGGTCAGGAAATCGAATCCACTTATTTTGTCACTTTGCCTATAGAGTTTAACGAAATAACTCTGGAAGTAGACTTGCATGTTGTGTCCCCTGAATATATGAACACCCCTATTATTGTTGGTACGGATGTACTGAACCGAGAAGGAGTCGTTTATGTACGTACTCACAAGCAACAGTCTCTCACTTGTGAACCCCGTCTCATTTATGATGTTATGACATGTACTTCGTCATCTACGCGTGTTCCAATTAAGACTCTTTTAACCGGTCAAAATTTGAAAAAATTACTCGATTTGATTGATGAATTTTCAACTTTCTTTATTACGGGTACTGCGATGTCCACTGTTAAAACGGGCAGCATGTCAATTAAGTTAAATAGTAGCACGCCAGTTACCTACAGACCATACCGGCTTTCATATACGGAAATTTTGAAAGTTCGTGAAATAATTAAAGATCTTCATGAAAAAAATATAATCCGGGAGTCTGAATCGGAGTACGCGAGTCCTATTCTGTTAGTTAAAAAGAAGGATGGATCCGATCGTATGTGGGTCGATTATCGGAAATTGAATGAGATCACTGTTAAGGACCGATTTCCATTACCGCTAATCGACGACCACATCGATCGATTGGGTAAACACAAATATCTCATTAGTCTTGACATGGCCACAGGATTCCACCAGATACCCCTGGACAATGACTCGATACCGCTCACAGGATTCGTCACACCAGAGGGTCACTACGAGTATTTAAAGATGCCCTATGGTTTGGCAAATGCACCTGTCGTTTATCAGCGAATAATGTCAAAAACTCTTTCCCGACACCTGGAATCTGGTGAAGTCCTGGTTTATATAGATGACGTACTTATTATGTGCCACACAATAGATGAGGGCCTATCAACCCTTCGTAAGGTTCTACAGACTTTGACGAATTCTGGTTTTTCTCTTAACCTCAAGAAATGCATTTTCTATCGACTAAGATAGAATACTTAGGACGTACTATAAGTCAAGGTCAGGTACAGCCGAGCGAAGGTAAGGTTCAAGCTTTGGTTGAAGCACCTATTCCAAAAACCGTAAAACAAGTCCGTCAATTTCTTGGCCTAGCTAGTTACTTTCGTCGCTATATAGCTAGTTTTGCAACCAAGACTGCTCCTATTACAAAATTAACGCGAAAGGGCGTACCTTTCGTTTGGGGTGCCGAGCAAGAAGAAGCACGGCAAGACATAATTTCACAGCTTACGAGTGAACCTGTGTTGGCCATTTACGATCCCGATTTACCTATCGAAGTTCACACGGACGCAAGTTCGATTGGTTATGGTGCAGTGCTTCTTCAGACTCATGAAAAAGGATATAAGCGGGCCGTCAGCTATTTTAGTAAGCGAACTCAAGGTGCCGAGCCAAGGTACCACTCCTATGAGCTCGAGACCTTGGCGGTCGTTAAAGCCCTGCAGCACTATAGACACTATCTGGTCGGTGTTCATTTCACAGTCATAACCGACTGCAATGCACTAAAATGTACACAAAATAAGAAGGACCTGGTGCCACGCGTGGCCAGATGGTGGATATATTTGCAGGACTTCAATTTTACGCTGGAGTACCGTAAGGGTACTTGTATGTCGCACGCTGACTATTTGAGCCGTAACCCCGTGAACGTTTGCGAAGAACGTAGACACCACAACTGGGCTCAAATAGCTCAGGCTGCTGACGAGGAGACCCAACAACTTCTTAGTAAATTGACGAACGGACAATTGGACACTAGACATTATACTCGGAAGAATGATTTGCTTTATTACAAATATTCTCCAGTGGGGGAAGAACCCCGACTTTTATGTTTTGTGCCCAAGGGTCATCGACTCAGTTTGCTCAGAATTTTTCACGACGAACATGACCACCCTGGAGTTGATACGACATTAGAACTCATTAGAAGACATTTTTGGTTCCCTTCTCTTAATTCATTTGTTCAAAAATATGTAAGTCACTGTCTTATTTGTATAACGCATAAAAAAGTCCCCAGAGCTCCTCATCAACTTATACATTCATGGGAAAAACCAGGTAGTCCTTTTGAGGTCATACATGCCGATGCATTAGGTCCATTACCTCAGTCTAATGGTTATAAGTATGTGTTGATTGTAGTAGATGCATTTTCTAAATATTGCCTCTTATATCCTATGTTTGGTCAAGATGCTAATGAATTAAGGAAACTATTTACCAATGTAATTTCTCTATTTGGCGCTCCAAAATTAATTGTAGCAGACCGTGGCCGTATGTTCCAGAGCTCGGAGTTTACGAAATTTGTAACAGAATTAGGCATTGAGATGCACCTCATTACCCCTGAGATGCATCATTCCAACGGGCAGGTTGAGCGTTACTGTCGAACGCTGTTAAATATGATCCGCATAGAGTGCAATCATCGGCGGAACGAATGGTCAGACGTTATGTGGCGATTGCAGCTGACTTTGAACATAACAAAACAAAGGACCACTAAGCTATCCCCCTTAAACCTTCTAGTAGGTATCGAAGCGGCTACACCGCTCATACGACACCTGGTCAGAGATGTTGCACTAGAGAACTCTCATCCGAACCGCGAAGCGTTGAGAGAGATGCATAGACAGAGGGCTTCAGCGCGTTTAAAGGCTAATCAAAAACAGCAAGATGCCACTGTTAACGCTGATCGCAAAACTCCTCGATTATTTGATACTAATTCATTTGTTTTTGTTAAAAAACAGGCACAAGCGACTGGCAAGCTTGACTCGGGCATGCGCGGGCCGTACCGAGTGGTCAAGGCGCTTCCCCATGGTCGCTACGAGCTGCAATTGCTGGCGGGCTCGTATGGAAAGGCGACACAGGCTGCGGCAGAGTTTATGGTGCCGTGGAGAGGGGAGTGGACTCCTGATGCTTGTGCAATCTTCTTCGAAGGTAATCTATACTACGCCTGCTGATAAGCTAACGTCGTGCCTATGTCATGCAGGCGTAGGGACTATGTGGTATGCTAACGTCGTGCCTATGCCATGTAGATAGACCGTATGGTATGCTAACGTCGTGCCTATGCCATACGGGGGCCATGTGGTACGCTAACGTCGTGCCTATGCCACATGGATGTGTAAGAGATATGCTAACGTCGTGCCTATGTCTCTTACGGTGAACGTGGTTCACCAAGGGTCGATGTGTCTCTGACGTAGTCGGAGACCCGACCCTACTGTAAAACTGAATGATTAACTGTAATGGTGTGGTTGAGTTGTCTGCAGCGATTCAATTACATTATTACAATCAGAATAATTTCTGGAAAATTCTTTTCCGGAAATTACGTCATTTTTGAGAATTGAAAGTTAAAGCTGTTTTTTTTAACTACGTTCCCAGATGCAGACTGTAATGATGACGACACGGAGTCCACGCCTGAGCAAGTTGCCGGTCGTAACAATGTGCCTTCTGATGTGATGACGTCAGAGCCCGTACCGGGTACTTCGAGTGCAGCACAGCCTCAAGAACAAGAGAACGAGGACGTCCTCCAGTCAGGAGAGGCCGTGTTAGCAGAAAAGTGATGTCACAACGTCAAGAGGAAGGGATAGCAGATACTCGTTGCCGCGCGTCTATATAAGTCGCTGCGCACGCTCATTTGGGTCAACTTTTTCGTGCGGTGAACTTGCTAAGGGAAACCTATGCCCGTTTGGATAGCCAATTCTGCCTTTTTAATATTGTTCTTTTGTAATTAAATTAGTTCGTTTGATTTTCATTTTGTTTTGTTAAATTTAAATAATAAAAGATAACCGTCATTTCCGAACGTTGTTTTTTTTTTAATTTATTTAGTTCAATTGTGCTAAGAGTATATTATTGTCATAAAGCATCTTACAAAACATCTCCAATAGCAGGTATTTATAATCGTAATTAAAACAACAACAAATGAAAATACTGGTCACCTGTACCTAGCGGAACATTTTAAGCAGAGCGGGTTAATTCTGAAGCCCAGCTTTTAAGTTGGCGGAGGTGTACTGCAGTAGGTCCATACAGATTCGAGGTTTGATAAATGCGAACCTAAATGTGCAAGCATTTAATGCACATTATTCAATCTCCTTTTATTCGCGATACTGAAACACGGTCAATATTATTCCACTAATAAACTGAAACAATGTAATAATATACATTGTACAAATTATTTACCAAGTGACCGCAACTTTAACATGTAATTAACTCGGTGTAATTACTTGGCTGATCTAAATCGGGGGCTAACGTGAAACCGTAATTGCGTAATAATACAATTAATAATTTTGTATGCGCTACCGGTATTAACTTTGACGTAGTAGCAACATTGGGATGCAAACACGCGGCGGTGTGCGGACTGTGTTAGAATTTCCAATAGGCGAAAATTTTAAACCTATTTAGTATATTTTACACACATATCATTTATGCTTTAATAGGAGAACTTTTATAAGAACAGTGCCAAAAAGAGGGTTATCGGATAACAACAAAATTGTATACAATAATCCACCTGTTTTTAGGGTTCCGTACCTCAAAGGATAAAAACGGAACGCTTATAGGATCACTTCGTTGTCCGTCCATCTGTCAGTCAAGACCCTTTTTCTCAGGAACGCGTGGAGGTAGTAGGCAGTAGGTCCCTTGGAATTCTAATCTGAAAGATTCAAGCTTCTAAGTCAACGCAATAAAAAATACGGCGCCATATTTTTTTGTTTAAAAAATAATAATAATATAGATTTGCTCTTGACTCTAGTCTATGTCGGCGGTGACAGAGACAGAGTCGACGATGGAGTGAGCTTACCCAGAAGAAGCCTGTTCACTCTCACTTTGAAGAGATTAGGGTTGTATGCGTTCGGAAACACAGACGCAGGTAGAGAGTTCCACTCTTTTGCTGTGCGCATAACAAAAGACATTTGGAAACGTTTAGTGCTAATTGGTGGAATAGAAGCTAAGTAAGGATGGTAACTTGCAGTGCGTCTAAATGACCGATAATATTATACCGACATATTTTGATACTCGCAAATAAATCAACTTCCCGTTGACCTATAATCATGAAATTTAGCATGAAACGAGGTCTCACAGCACAAGTTAAGGAAAAGGTACTAAAATCGTTAATATGTAGTTTTTTTTTACTTTATTTTTGTACGAAACTTACATTTGCAGTTGGATCATGACGTATATCGATGTATGCGAAAACATTTTTCAGCTACAAAGTTAAGTTTATTCTTGGAATAAATTCATCCCAACTACGGAACCCTTCATTGTGCGTGGTCCGACACGCACGTGGCCGATTTTTTTTAAGCTTCCTTGTTTTACTTTCTTGCTCGTAGGAAAGAAAAACAGAGAAACGATTTTAGAAGCTCTGCTTAAATAGGATTACGTCTTTAAAAGTAATTCTTATTACCTGCAACCGCGCTTGGTTTATTCGAGACTATTGCTAATGCTTATCTACAATATTACTTAATAATATAAATAACAAATAGGCATTTGCTATTTAAAGATAGGCCAAAAAACACTCTTCCTTGCTGTTTTAAGTAGTCCAGGCTATTCTAAGTCGCACTACAATAGTTAGCCTTAATTATTGTTCTCTAGGGTATCATACACGGACATTATAAGCGTAACTGGAGAATTAAATAGTGTAAAACGAATCTAAATATGTATAGTGTGGCGTGTAACTGGGTTAATTAGTGGAGTTTACTTGCATCAGCCATGTAATGTTACGGCACTGCTGCACTTTCCTGAATGAATAAATTAGGCTGTGACCCAAGTAGCAGTTTGCCTTCGTTTGTCTAAAAATCTAGACATATTATTGTGCCAAATGTTAGTCTTGGTGTAACATTAAAATGCCATTACGTTGCCGAAAAAACAAAATAAATGTTTGTAGGTCAGGTTGTTAAAAGTGAAACAAGTGCTTACTCTTCAGTCATTTATTTTAGTTTCAATAAGTTCACTTCCTTTTTATTATGCCACCTACTGTGTACAGCGTGGCAGGCACATCGACGCGCATACCATACCATGGATTCAGTACATGATTCTTAACCTGCTTTGACATTTCTTGAGGGTTATAAAAAAAAAATTGCTGGTACGTACATTTTGGCCGCGTAGGTATTGCACTTTTTCGTGAATATATACAATGTGGGGAGGACAATATGATCATAAATGAAACTTCGTATAAGTCATGATATTCCCAACCGTCACACAAAAAATCAAATGAATATATCCAGTAGTTTAGCCACAAGACATTATTTTTCATTTTAAGTATTTTCTACATGCTGTATTGTAAACAGGAGAGCACGCGACAGGTTAACGACACACGTTGCCAGCTCGCTACTTTAAAAACCTACGCCTTTTCTTTCAAATTTATTTTCTCAATGCAAATTATACTTTATGCCCGAGCCATAAGAGTCATAAAGCGTGTCATCACAGCTAGATAAGAAAAAATGCATGCGAAAGTTATTACTTTCCTGTTACGCACTCAAGTCAATCGCAAAATATGTATGTGCGAAAGAGATAGGTAAGTTTGCTTGTTTCTACTTTGCTTACTTGTCGACGTGTCTAGGTTACGCGGTCAGTGTGTCACCGGACCTCCTTCCTGCCAGTGACGCGTTTTGTTTTTCTCTGGAATTTCGGATGCGCCCGCGCCCGTTTGAAGTCGCCGCGCGAGTGTTATCGTATCTTTGTTGTTGTGTTGTGTTGTGCGAAATTTGACGCTTTGTTTTAATAGTGACAGGACACATAAACGTATTATACGTACTTAGTTAAATAGCTAAGTAAGCTTTGCGAAATTAGACGCTTAATACTTGGTGTTTCAAGGTTTTATTATTAAATAATCATGCCTCGTTACAATTATACCGCTTCGGAGTACACCGATATGATTTTAATTTATGGGGAGTGTCACGGTAATGCCGCTTTAGCTGTAAGGACATACCGTGAGAGGTATGGGAACACGCGTATGTGTCCGACCCACGGGCGCACTATTGTACAAGCTGTCCAGAGGATACGGGAAAATCAATCCTTGATCCCGCACGTAGATGGTGCTCCTCCACGTGCAAATGAGATTTCAGACGAAAGAGTTATTAATTATTATGATCGCAATCCGACGTCTAGTCTGCGTAATGCAGGTCGACGTTTTCGTGTAAATCACAAAACTATTCAAAAAGTTTTGAAACGTGACAAACGCAGACCTTATAAGTACAAGAAAGTACAAGCATTGTTACCGAGAGATAAGCCAATAAGAGAAACTTTCTGTCGCTGGTTGGAAACCAAACATCTCGAGAGTCCTGACTTCCTGTACAATGTGCTGTGGACTGACGAGAGTACATTCACAAGGAATGGTTTATGGAACCGACAGAACCTTCGGTACTGGAGCCGCGTGAATCCGCATCTAGTACGGGAGTCTTCGCACCAGTACAGATTTGCGGTCAATGTGTGGGCTGGCATACACAGAAATACCATTATTGGTCCGGTATTTATTGATGGCAATTTAAATGCTGTAAAGTTCATTGAACTCCTCGCCGGATCCGTTTCCGAGTACACGGACGAACTTTCGCTGGACGTGTACAGGCAGATGTGGTACCAGTTAGATGGAGCACCAGCTCATTCAGTGGTGTCTGCAAGAGAGCGTTTGACTCAAATGTTCGGACAGCAGTGGATTGGCCGTTTTGGACCAGTGCGGTGGCCAGCGAGGTCACCAGATCTCACGCCCCTGGATTTCTTTCTGTGGGGTCACATAAAGAATGAGGTATACTCAACAGAAGTTACTACCGTTGAGGACTTAAAAAATAGAATAATAATATCTTTTAATAAATTGAAAGAAATGGCTGCTAATGGTGACCTATTATCAAGAGTGAGAAATAACATTATACGTCGGTGTAGTTTGTGTATTCAAGAACACGGCGGACATATTGAAAATAAAAAAATTTAATGACTGGCGACATAATTATGTGATCGAAAAGTGATTGTGAATAGTAAATTGATTAGTGAATAATTCGCGGGTGAATGATGCCCGACTATTTGGTTAATATTCTGTGATTTGATTTGTGTAATTGAGCATTAATAATAATAAGAATAATGGCGCCAAACATTACGTCGCTGCGTCGCGCGTCGGCCACAGCTTTATTATGAATGAAACCAAGCTGCGTTGCCATTCTTATCGCAGGTCAGTGTACCAATTTTATAAATGGTGTTTTATTTTGTTTGCAGTTTTAAGCTATTTAGTTTGTTAGAAAAAATAGTTTTTTTAATTTCGATGTTCGGATTTATTTGATAGTTTACAAATGTTTCTATAAACCAGTATTGCCAGTGTTTTCATTTAAAGTCATATTGTCATCTCCACATTGTATATGTTTTTGTAATAACCTGCGAGAAAATCTACGCTAGGGGGTCGCGCGGTTCATGGCCGTTTACGGGGCACTGGTGTGGCCGCGTTCGTTAAGGCGGCGACCAGTACGCCGGTTGAACGCGTCCCAAAGGGTCATCGCCACCCGGCTGGTCCGTGGATACCGTACGGTCTCCGGTGAGGCGGCGAGCCTCCTTGACGGATTGACGCCATGGGATCTGGAGGCAAAAGTCCAGGCCAAAGTCAAGTCCACGGTGGGGCGTAACTCCGCTGCCGCGAGAAATCACGGTACATCGGACAGAGCTCCGGCAGGATCTCATGGCGACATAGAGAGTGCGACTGTCGCAATCCAGTGCTGGGCACGTCACAATAGCGGCGATAAGTCCCTTCTTTGAGGAGTGGCTAGAGAGGCGCCACGGCGTCCTCACCTTTCGCCTGACGCAGGTCCTCACCGAACACGGTTGCTTCGGGAGATTCCTGTTCCGGATAAGGCGGGAGAAAACGCCCGGGTGTCACCATTGTGTGGATTGAGCGGAGGACACGGTGGAGCATACGGTGGAGGTCTGCCCGGCTTGGGCGGAGCACCGCGGAGTCCTCGTGGAGGCTATCGGTGGTGGTGATCTCTCGCGTCCGGCCCAAGTCCAGGCCAGGCAAAATTCGCGTCCTCACGCCCCCATCACCACGTCCATCGCCACAGAAGACGCCCTGGGCGTCGGGAATCCCAGGCCGATACCCGGCCACCGTAGGCGCGAGCTTGCGGGTGGCGAGCAATGGGTAGCTGGCCGACTGATATGGACCAGACCCGGGTCGACGGCGCGTTGTGTTCCACGCGCGCCTCTAAGAGATGTCAGCACCAATGACGGGGTCCGCTAGGGCCGATGCCTGCCAGGGTTGCGGGAAAGTCCGAAAGGGTTACCATGGCCCGTGGCACAGGCAACTGAAGGAACACGGTTGGGTTTTAGTCAGTAAGAGCCTGACACGCTGTCCCGCTCCGCCTAGAGCGGGATAAATGATAAATGATTTTATTTCTGTAAGTAGGTTTGAACAAACACTTTTACACGTCAATCATATTTTTTTTAAACTAGTTGGGGTCGGCGTTTCCTATCTGACTACTCTGAGAAGAAAGGCCGAAACAAACTCAGAGGTCACAGTCTCTTTTAAAGTCCAGACCAAATCTTGGTCAGATCATGTGAAAGCTATGTAGATCGGTGTCTGCAATGGTCTTTTGAGGAAAGAACCACACAGATTGAGTGGACCTGTCCAGTCAGTGCACGCAATTGTCAGTAATCGTGCAGCTCAACTTCGACTCAAGGAGCTCAACGATTTGACGAACAATACCAAAGAAAGGACATTTGAGTAGGCCGCATAAATTACTCAAACTGCCAGATCATGATTACGCTGAGAAAAATACAAAAATAAATATAAAAAAATCAATGACCGACATAGTTCTCACATTCACAATAATTAGAATAATATTATAATAATCTTTGAGGACCATGTACATTTGTGTCTGAAGTGGTCTTTTGAGGAAAGAACCACACAGATTGAGTGGACCTGTCCAGTCAGTGCACGCATTTGTCAGTACCCGTGCAGCTCAACTCAGAACCTAAGGAGCTCAACGATTCGACGAACAATACCAAAGAAAGGACATTCGGGGACAAGTCATTTGAAAAAAAAGGGGGGTCTAGAATCATGTGCTGAATTCATGGTTACATTTTGCGCGTCGATGTCCTTGCCACCCGGTGTAAGTAAAACAGCGACACCTACTTGTACAAGTGACAGTAGACATTAAAACAGAGACACCTACATGTACAAGTGACAGTAGACATTAAAACAGCGACACCTACTTGTACAAGTGACAATATACATTAAAACAGCGACATCTACTTGTACAAGTGACAGTATACATTAAAACAGCGACACCTACTTGTACAAGTGACAGTAGACATTGAAACAGAGACACCTACATGTACAAGTGACAGTAGACATTAAAACAGCGACACCTACTTGTACAAGTGACAGTATACATTAAAACAGCGACATCTACTTGTACAAGTGACAGTATACATTAAAACAGAGACACCTACTTGTACAAGTGACAGTAGACATTGAAAGAGCGACACCTACATGTACAAGTGACAGTAGACATTAAAACAGCGACACCTACTTGTACAAGTGACAGTATACATTAAAACAGCGACATCTACTTGTACAAGTGACAGTATACATTAAAACAGCGACACCTACTTGTACAAGTGACAGTAGACATTGAAACAGAGACACCTACATGTACAAGTGACAGTAGACATTAAAACAGCGACACCTACTTGTACAAGTGACAGTAGACATTAAAACAGCGACACCTACTTGTACAAGTAACAGTAGACATTAAAACAGCCACACCTACTTGTAAATGTGACAGTAGACATTAAAACAGCGACACTTACTTGTACAAGTGACAGTAGACATTAAAACAGCGACACCTGCTTGTAAAAGTGAAAGTAGACATTAAAACAGCGACACCTACTTGTACAAGTGACAGTAGACATTAAAACAGCGACACCTACTTGTACAAGTAACAGTAGACATTAAAACAGTCACACCTACTTGTAAATGTGACAGTAGACATTAAAACAGCGACACTTACTTGTACAAGTGACAGTAGACATTAAAACAGCGACACCTACTTGTACAAGTGACAGTATACATTAAAACAGCGACACCTACTTGTACAAGTGACAGTATACATTAAAACAGCGACATCTACTTGTACAAGTGACAGTAGACATTAAAACAGCGACACCTACTTGTACAAGTGGCAGTAGACATTAAATTCTCTCTCTAACCGGTCGTTTCACCTTGTTACGTCTCTTCAACTATAACAGCCGGCTAAGTCAGGTAATAAAATGTAGTCCGGCGAACAATTCAGAGGACGTTCGTACCAAATGAATGCTCTAGTTCAATCATAAATCACAAGTTTTAATGGTTATTTATTCTGACTGCTCGAATCGAGCGATGGCAATCAGTCGGGAGACTATTTTTATGACCTGTACCGGATGCGCCATAAAGCGAAACATAAAATCAGTAAGCCTCCGAGGGAGAAATATAAAAGTAAATAACACTTAGATTGGAGATTTAGGCACCGGTGCAGAGGGCGAGACATCCGCTCGCCGCTCCAATGAGCCGTTAACTCAGGAAACTCCGTATTACATTGACCCGCACTTTTGATCATTTTAATGTACCCGATGAGGAAAATATTACAGATATTTTTCCTGATTCCGAATATATATGGAGGTAAGTCCCGGATTTGGTCCGCTCCAACGCAGAATATTTTTTTGTTTGATACCTATTTGACTGACAAAGGTTATCGTAACTATGCAGAGAGAGAGAGAGAAAGGGAGAGTCGGATTTTTTTGATAAATAATCATTTCTTACGAGTATCATTAGGTTTAGAAAACCGCATTTTATGTTACTAGCTCATTGTTTTGTTACTGAAAACATTGACATTTGTCTGAGGCTCTTCTTTCTTGTATGCCTTAGCTGCACGTGGAAATAAACAAGAAGAATTATTCAGGTAATTTCTAATAAATCCTGCATGTCTGTTTTTGTCTCTAACTTTACTGCCAACAACTAACCATTGAGACAGTTGCTGTGGACGTTACATACCCTATGATAATCAGGACGCTACTACCAAGCCGATAGTGAAGGTTCATATCAGTCTGATAAGCCGAATTTATGTGAACCCCTAACTAACAAACAAATAAATAGAACATCGATGTTTATAACAGTGTTGCCGATATCATTACACTAACATAATTACGATACTATAGATTCAAACAAAGTTTTAGATAGAGAAACCTCTATTCATTCGTAAATTACGTTTACCTTGTGTCTGACGATCTTACAAAGATTAATAAACTGCTTAACTGACTAATCATATCTCTAATCAAACTATATGTAAACATAACATAACATCACGCCTGTAATGCCTCAAAGGGTTGGGCAGAGGTGTAGGTTACACCTCTGCCCCCATAGTACACCCACATTTCGCCAGTTATGTATATATAAGTCCCATGTAATAGGGGGCTAAATAATATTGCCATCAACCGGGCACAAATTCATACTCAGGGCTCAGGGCTGCTACTGACCCACCGTAGGCGCGGGCTTGCGAACGGCGAGCAATGGGCAGCTCGCCGTTCGATAAGGACCAGGCCCGGGTCGATAGCGCGTTGTGTTCCACGCGCGCCTCTAAGAGATGTCAGCATCAATGACGGGGTCTGCTAGGGCCGATGCCTGCCAGGGTTGCGGGAAAGTCCGAGAGGGATACCGTGGCCCCTGGCACAGGCAGTTGAAGGAACACGGGTGGGTTTTAGTCAGTAAGAGTCTGACACGCCCTCCCGCTCCGCCCAGAGCGGGAGAAGTTATTTGATGATTTCACACCCTCAAAAAAAAAAAAGGCCTGCTACTGAGAAATTCCTAATTGAAAAACTTAATTACACGGCCCGAACTGGCAATCGAACCCAGAACCCCATGCTCAGCCGTAGCGCTTGCGGCCACTAAGCCAACGAGGCTTAAGTAAACCTACTTCTTAATACATAAACCATAAAGAACTTCCCCTTAATAAGGCCATAAAAGGTCACGAATCTGTCTTCCGCCCAATTAAGTGGTTTCGTTTAAACTTTGATAATAATAACGTATTCATTGAAAATCTCACTGAATCTGTAAACAACGTAATAAACTTCAAAACAGATAGGTATCTATTTGCCTTTGGCTTGTGGCGACCGACTGTAAATATCCATGTTTCCTCGTCTGTCATTGACATTCACGACGTTCTAAATGGTTCGTTAACTCGAGCGTCGCTAAACGTTCGTATTGATCGGTTTTTATACTTTTATTGTTTTGACACAAAATAAGTAGGCTTTAAAAATACGTGTCTGTATAAATAAGGAAACACGCAATCTTCATGAATATTATATTGTCTAGCTACCTAATATTGTGAACATGTGGTAAACCAGTACATTATGTTCGTTCACCTTCATTGTGTACACATTAGCGGCTCAAGTTTTCGGGACCGCTTGTCAAAGAGGCGTAGATAAAGTCGCCGTGCGGATCACCTCGTAGGTACCTACATCAATCACCCTGACATGACTCCAGTTGTTCGCCGAAATGGATTATAGGAAGTCGGGCGCCCCGCCCGCCCGAGGTGAGTTTCAGATTTGCCTCGCGTCACCTACATGTAAACATTATTTGCCAAAGTGATGCGGTGACACGGCTAACTTTACCAAAGGATATCTTTACACCATTTTTTGGGTATCGTCATCCATATGCGAGACAAGAACACGTGTACATAACAAATACTTCGAGTCCTTTTATTCATAACCTTTGTTGATACGCCGATAAAAAAAGTGTAAAGTGAACGGAAGAAAGTTGTAAAGGTTCGTGGTTATTTATGAGATCATTAGCGGGCCACTCCATGTCTTCGAATCTTGATCACGTTTTCAAACGGGACTCGATTGAGATTCGGATTCGAGGTCGACCAATTATCATAATAAAGTGGCGCATTTCCTTTATAAAGTAGATTCGTGTTATTACCGGGGACAATCGTAAATTATTCAGTCTTCACAAGGATGACTTCGTAGCCAGCCAGTTCACGGGTTCAAGGTCTGCCGAACTGTACTTTTTTAATATTTTTCCAAACCCTGCGGAAAAAAGATATTTCGTTGAATGCTGAAAAACTCTAAAAATGAAAAGGTACTTATCTAGTGTAGGTATAACTATTGTATTGCATTGTTAGTCATTATGTTTCTGACTTTGATTGAATTGTTAATTTCAAATATTCAGTAGATGTAGGTAGTAAGGAACGATATTAAATAATTTATTAGAACAGCAAATATGAATACCTTAATGCAACGGCACAGTGTATAGTCTATATTATTTATACAGTTTGTACACATTAATCGCTGATGCATTAACCTGTCTGTACTTATGTATGTGGACGTTAGTCAAACCAGCTGTTAAAGCCCGCGCTGGCCTCGTGTCAGTGCACGTTAATAGCGAGAAAGGGAACGGAACAATTAGGTACGTTTGTAATACAATGGTAATACATCATCGCCTGCAATATGTTCATGCAATACGCGGAACAGATAAACGTTCAAATCTACTGGCACTTCAACTATCAACATTGATGTCCGTATTTTAGTTCTGTTGTTCAAGGTCCGGTCAGCAGTCTTTAAGTATCTATTAGTTCTCAAATATAAATGTATGCGTTCAATCAAATTAAGATCGTTTCCTGATTTCTGGATGTAAACATCTCGAATCTGTAGTAAACATCAAAGGCATGTTTGCATGGCAAACAAGCGCAAATTACACGGCAAAATGATAGACGAAAAATTATTTTCGAAAAAATTCAAAAGATCCAATTAGCCCCGAGCACTCGAAAGGGTTTGCGGAATAGAACGAGCAGTGACTAGCAAATATAAAAGACGCTAAAATACGGGACGAATTTATATCCACAGCCATAACCGATAGAATAAATTATCATGGGAAAAGTTTTTTTGGTAAACCACCGCTGCCTTGATAGTGAAATTTAGGGACAATAAACTTGATCCGCTTTCTACCCTTTTCACTGGCTAGCCCCTTATGTACCAGTATATAAAAACTTGAACGGCAGCTTACAACCGAACTAGGGTTGCAACTTCGATGACTGCAATTAATTTAACTTTAACGAGAATAGTTATCTTCCATTTCAGTAAAGTGTAAAGTTTCGTGGTCATATATTGAGTCCAATAAAAGCGCAATATTTTAACATAATCTCACTGGTTAATTGATGTGAAGTTAACAACATTAATTAAGTATATCGAAAGAATGACAAAATTAATGACGTTCTGCTTTTTGAAAAATGAGGTCGCCGTACGGTACAAGGTAATGTTCAAAATAAATGCAATTCACGCAAATAGCTATAACCTATAACCGTATATTTTGTACACCTATGTAGGTACCTATTTAGGTATAAGTTCGGGTTATAAGATCAGTTACAATAGGAACCAATAAATAATATATTTTATGCGTTGCATCGATAACCAGTTAGTGCACAATGGACACTCAACAAGGGTCAAGTGGTCGCGAGGGGGAAATTTAATTTACTGTCGGGAATCGGGATCCTCTGTCGGAGTTTGTGCCGCAACCGACTTAATTATTTTCGCATCTATGAATTACAACAATATCGTATTGTTGTTGCTTCGCTCAGATATTTTCAGTCTGAAATATTTGTAGGAATATTAAAATATGTAATGTCAAAATATTTACTAAGTAAGTACTTATTTATATTATAAGCTACTTAAATAGTTCTATATTTCTAAAGGTTATTATATATTTTTAAACTGATTTGTTAGTACAATTTGCTGTTTTTGTTACCACCCACAGATATTATGTTTTATAGATGATTTGTCACTTGTCACTGATCGGCAAAAAGTCAAAGGTCAAACAACTGCTGTAACCTTATTTGAGTCATTATTTACTCACTCATAGATAAACTAAAGTCATTCCTCACCTGATCATCGCAATGGAAAAGTGAACACTTGTGTTGTAAAACGAAATAACAACATTTATAAGGACAGGAATCCAAGATGGTAAAAAGTAGGCAACCTCTCAAGGGGAAACCCTAATTTCTACCGGATAAAAATTAGGGCTCCCTGGAGATAGCCAAAAAATCAAATTTTCGCGAACGAAGCCGCAAGCGGAAACTAATTATGATGTATATTTAAACTACTTGTTATCTGCTCCTTGATATTTGGTTGTACACAATGTTTAGAAGCGGCTGGCAAGAATTAATGAAGACAGCCAATCAGGATTAATTTAGAGAAGAAACCACGACGCGGATTTTGGATTTCATGTAGTTGTATTTTCAATAATGTGAATATACCTATAACACTTTACTTAAAATATTGCCGATTCTACAGATTTTCTTATTAAGAAAGAGCTACCTATAACGGAAACTCACATAAATTGCCCATACAGCATGGTAGAAGTTTTACAAACATCGTTACAGTACCTATCCAAGCTAAGTATATCGAGATAGATAAAATATATGCATTTGGCGAAGCTGCGGGCGAGAAAAGCGAGCGCTCAAATTGTGTTCGTACAAAAAGCCGTTCGTCGTTCTAAAAGCCCCGTTGCGAATACGGCACAACAAAGTTTGTAGATATTTATCAAATCGTCTTTTCTGTTTCGACCAAACCGAACGAAACAGGTATCTTACATTTTGGTGCTATTGAGAATACGGATGACGTATAAATGCCACAAACTTGACAATGATTTATTCTGTGCGTTTCTTTTATTTGTTTAACTGTAAATTGACAAATGTGTACTGTTTTAGTATATGTACATAAGATTTTATTGGTATGGATGAATTAATTACCATCTGCTGATACGAATTGATTTGTCAGTTGTTATCCCTATGAGTCTGAAAAGATGAACTTCATTTACTTATGTGTTAAATACGATTCCATTTATGGAGTGATTTAAGTTATCATGAGCTCATAAAGTTATTTCAAACGCTATTAACACGTCTCCTGGAATCACATTCAGATATTAAAATAGCAACTATTAAAATTACGTAATAACGAATTAAACATAAAATGGTTTCCCTAAAATGGTTTGACTTTTGGGAAAGACGCGGCATTCACATCAAAGGCGAGTACATCTCACATTTGTGATTGGCAGACGACATCGTCGTACTGGCTGAATCGCTGCATGACTTGCAGCAGATGCTGGACCGCCTAGTTGATTCTTCTGTACGCATTGGTCTCCGGATGAAGTTGGACAGAAACCAGGTTATGTTCAACGAACACGTCACTCCGGGATCGAATGCTGTCAAAGGCAATCTCAAGGTTGTTCGAGAATACGTTTACCTCGGGCAAACACTGTAGTTTGGTAAATGATAAATGATTTTATTTCTGTTAATAGGTTTGTACAAACACTTTTACACGTCAATCATATTTTTTTAACTGACTACTCTGAGATTCTTCTCAGAGTAGTCAGTTAAGATTCAGACTCGATGATAAGATCAGACTAGATGGGGTCGGCGTTTCCTATCTGACTACTCTGAGAAGAAAGGCCGAAACAAACTTAGAGGTCACACTCTCTTTTAAAGTCCAGACAAAATCTTGGTCGGTTCATGAGAAGACTATGTAGATCGGTGTCTGAAATGATCTTTTGAGGAAAGAACCACTCAGAGTGAGTGGGCCTGTCCAGTCAGTGCACGCAATTGTCAGTAACCGTGCAGCTCAACTCAGAATTTAAGGAGCTCAACGATTCGACGAACAATAAAGAAAGGACATTTGGGTAGGCCGCATAAGTTACTCAAACTGCCAGACCATGATTAAACTAACTGAGAAAAATACAAAAACGCAATGACCGCCATAGTCCTCACATTTATAATAATTCATCAAATAATATAATACTGTTTACAGTAAATATTCAAGTCATTGTATATGTAAAAAGGTAATACTATACTTATATAAAAGCATAATAAAATAAAAGAAACTAACATTCACTGTGTAAATTTATTGGAGCAGGTCAATCTCAAGCCTTTTTGTCCTCAATATAGTCTTTGACGGTATAATAAGCTTTCTCGCATATTTTTCGCATAATAAAAATAACAATTTTTATTAAGGGTTAGTTCTTGAATGTGGCTAGGAAGTTTATTATAAAAACGTATACATTGGCATCTAAACGAGCCGCCAATTTTTTTGAGCCTGGTTGTAGGAACCACAAATTTTTGTTTGTTCCTAGTATTTATGTTATGGACATCACTGCATATTTTAAACAGTTTGTATTTTTATGTGTATACAAAAGATTTTCATAAATTTATTGAGAAGGCACAGTCATTATATTAATCTCTTTAAATTTGTCTCTGAGGGAGCGTCTGGGACAATATTTTATAAATTGAACGAATTTTTGTAAAACAAAAACTGTCTGAATATCGGCGGCATTTCTCCACAACAGCACTATGAAAATAACTAATGTATACTAAACGGGCTGTCTCTAAATCACTTAAATAACGATTTTTTTCGAACGGCATATGCTGCAGAGTTAAGCTTTTTTGACAGTTTATCTATATGGGGGCCCATTGAAGCTTGGCATCCAAAGTTATGCCTAAGAAAAATGTGGTATTTTCGAGTTTCAACTCTTCACCCTTTATGAGAACACTGGTTTCTACTTGTCTAACATGAGGTATCGTAAACATAATACATATAGTTTTTTTCTCGTTAAGAAGTAGGTTATTAACATTAAACCAGTTAACTACTTTTGCGAGGGCGCTATTTACATTGTCAGTAACGACCTGCTGA
This sequence comes from Brachylomia viminalis, assembly GCA_937001585.2. Classification (NCBI taxonomy): domain Eukaryota; kingdom Metazoa; phylum Arthropoda; class Insecta; order Lepidoptera; family Noctuidae; genus Brachylomia; species Brachylomia viminalis. The sequence goes on along the minus strand of OW443308.2, from coordinate 14,535,307 downwards.
CGTTTGAGTTTAAATAAAAGTGAAGTGTCGTCTCTGCAAACAACACTATATCATGTTTATTATTTATGAAGTAAGGCAAGTCATTTAAGTATATAAATAAGAAATAAAAATGGACCAAGAATTGAGCTTTGGGGGACCCTCATTCTTACTACCGATCCGGGTTATCTTTTTCCATTAACATCAACTCTCTGAATCCTATCACTAAAGTAAGAAAATCCAGAGAGGCGTTTCGGATTTCGTAGTGGTGCAGTTTCCTGATTAACGTTTCATAAAGAATACAATCGAATGCCTTGGACAAATCGAAAAGATGCCCAAAGCATCGTATTTGTCCTACCATGCATTATAACACATGTCCTAAAAGTTCAACTCAGCACTTCAGCATCAGTAGTAGAACGACCCCTTGTAAAACCGAACTGTTAGTAATGCAGTAATTTATGTTTATTAAAAAATCTTTGCATTTGATATAAAATAAGTTATTTCAACATTTTTACTAAAGGTAGTTAGCACTGAAATAGGTCTATAATTAGTATCTGGATCTGATATACTACCCGATTTAAACAACGGTATTATTTTACTGTTTTTCATAAGATCAGGAAACTCACCACGGTCAATACAATTATTAAAAATAACAGATAAAGTAGGTGCTACAATGTTTACAATCGTCTTAACAACGTCCACAGAATTACCCCATAGATCTGCGGTCTTTTTAACATTTAACGTGTGAAAGGTTTTAATTATATCTTTACAGGTGATATATTGGAAATGAAATTCAGAATCATAAACTGGAACGTTTTCTTTAAGTAAAGACTGCAGTGAAGTGTTTAGGTAAGAAACTTTGAGAAGGAGGAACAAGGATTTAACAGAAGAATTCGGCTGGGCTGGGCAGCGGTTGGAAAGCTTAGACGAGTCTTCTCGTCGCCTATTCAGCAGAGCCTAAAGACTAAAGTCTTCAATCAGTGCATCCTGCCTGTTCTGACTTACGGAACCGAAATGTGTCTCTCTGAGCAATAATTATTTTAAATTAAAAGTGTAACTTTTACATTAAAAGTGTTATTGACGTGTAAAAGTGTTTGTTCAAACCTACTTACAAAAATAAATCATTTATCATTTATTTATCAATAGAATCTGGATCGAGGTGATCCGACCGAGAACCAAAGTTGTCGACATAGCTCTCAGAATAAAAAAGCTGAAGTGGCAATAGGCTGGCCATATTAGCCATAGAATCGATGACCGTTGGGGTAGACGTGTTCTTGAGTGAAGACCGCGAATCGGCAAACGTAAGGTAGGACACCCTCAGGCGACGATCTTCACAGGGTGGCTTGTAGCAGCTTGATGAGAGTTGCCGAGAATCGAGTTGACTGGCGCGCAATTGGAGAGGCCTATGTCCAGCAGTGGGCTGCTGTGGGCTGATGATGATGGTTTGCCTTTTTTGCTGTTACGTTTCCCAAGCCTGATTGAGTTTTACTGTTTTAGAACCAAACGTACCTAATTTTTTTTTTAAGTCAAAATTTTACAGTTTTAGTTGTTAGACTAAAAAGAAATATTTTAACTGACCACAATAGGTGCCTGAAAAGGTGACAAAAATGTGCATGTTATTTTAACAGTTTTCCTTTATGTACCTATATTTTTTATATAACTAACTGTACGTGCTCATGTTTGTGTTAGGCAAATATTTCCTTCATATAGCATGTATATTTCCCTGTTTAACCATGGTGTTTGTTTGATTTGAAAGCACATCTAACGGATTTATTTGTTCCACGTAAACAACACGTGAAAGCACTTATCTGTGGGGTGTCTTTGTTTCTTAGATATTTTATTCACTCTACATGTTTAGGTTTTAGAAAAAAAAATCTGTGGCACGTTTGATAAAATGTACACATGATATCTTCATGGTCCGTGCCTAGTTCTTCCTGTACCTATTTGCCATTAGACATAATGATTGTATGACGGCACGGTTGACGCAGTGGTTAAGCGATTGACTGCTGCGTTACGTGTCGCGGGTTGGATCCCCGTACGGAGCAAATACTTGTATGACCTGCAAGTAGTTGTTCCGGGTCTGGCTGTTTGTGTATGTGAGTTTAAATGTTTGTAAACGCACCCACGATACAGGAGAAATTCCTAGTGTGGGACGACGTTTAAAAAAAAAATACGACGTATTTTATGATCGTTTCGTAATTATGCTTTCAAATACATCATAAGGTATGTAGTAAAGTTCATCCTAATATACTGATTCAATGATAAGTAGGTTTCCAAATCTTGTATAAAACGCACACTATACAGCCAAGCGTATTATACAGGGTTACTGGTAACTCGACGTATTCCTTGCAGGACGTCTATGTTCTATGTTCTATGTTATGGGTTTGGTTTCCGCACTTAGTCCTTCAGTGGACCATTGTGCGTGAGCCATGTCGGCCGTCGGTGGTTATTCCAACCAGCCCACCTCCCTCCAGAAGCTGATTAGGTCTCCTGGTCTATTAAGAACATCTGTGTAAGATCTGGGTGTCCCGAGGGTTTTTGACCTAATTTGGGCGACGCCTGTGCACTCGAAGAGCACATGCGTGACAGTTTCGTCAGCCTCCATGCAAGCCCTGCATAGAGGACTGTCCGTTATGCCTATTGTGTGAAAGTGTTTGTTTAGCGAGCAGTGTCCCGTGATGGTCCCCGTCACCAGGCGCATGCCCTTCCTGTCCAGGCGTAGCGACCGCCTGGTTAGCTTGCCGTCTAGTGCTGGCATGGCTTCCTTGGATTGCCTGCAGCCCGGTGACGACGCCCACCAGCTCTCTGCTTGTGTGTGGGTGTACTCCTGTAGCCACCTGCGTAGTTGGTTGAAGGGGATGGGCACGATAGGTTCCGGTCCACAGACCGACGTGCTGGATGCCCTCCTGGCCAGCTCATCGGCTGCGTCGTTACCTAGCGATCCACTGTGTCCTTTTATCCATTGTAGCGCCACTGTATTGCGGTTTGATACGGTTACCCGTTCAAGCGCATTGTGACATTCTAGTATTAGATTCGAAGTAATGCATTTTTTCCCTAGGGATTGGAGGACTGAGGCGCTGTCAGAGAGTATGCGGATTCGGGTGTCCGCAACTCTTCTGGCTGCTATGGCATAAGCCGCCTGTATTATGCCCACACACTCTGCCTGATAGACCGTGTTGAGCATTCCCAGGGGTCTGGATATGTTTATGTTGAGGTCGTGTGAGAACACTCCGGCTCCAGTTCCGCAGTCGGTTTTTGATCCATCGGTGTAAATTCTCAGTTCCTTTAGGCCTGAATGGTCGTACTGCTCCTCTTCAAGCACTATGCTGTAGTGCTTTTGAAAGCAGTATTGTTTCAGGGCCTTGTCGCAGGGTGATGCCATCATCGGCTGACGCCTGATCGCCTCTTCCCTTAAACGTTTGTGCTTGACCCTGGAGTCGTTGCTCAGGGTTCCTGCTATATGTAGCCTAAAGGTAGCCAGGGTCGCCTCCTCCCTCACAGTGAGGTGTAGGGGCGGTAGCCCAAGCATAGCCTGTAGGGCAGCGGTGGGTGCAGTTCTCATGCAGCTGGTGATCGCCGCACACGCGAGCCGCTGCAGCTTTTCGAGGTCTCTTTGGGCTGTGCTCAGTTCTGTTCTGGGCCACCAGACTACTGAGCCATATGTAATGATTGGTCGGATGACTGTGGTGTATAGCCAGTGGGTAACCCGTGGGCTAATCCCCCAATTCTTGCCAAGCAATCGCTTGCACTGCCACAAGGATATACTGGCCTTCGTGGTGATGTAGTTGGTGTGTTTTGCCCAATTCAGCTGTTTATCCAAAAAGATGCCCAGGTATTTGGTTTCAGTTGATAGGCTTAGGGTGGTACCAAAGAAACGTGGTAGTTGTAGTGTCGTTAATTTCCTCTTTTTTGTGAAGAGAATCAACTCGGTTTTTGTGGGGTTCACTGAGAGTTGGTGTTTGCCGCACCAATTCTCCACTATCTTCAGGGCCTGGCGCATTAGATTGCACAAGGTGTTTTCATGGGCGCCATTTATTATTATGGTTAGGTCGTCGGCGTAGCCTACGGTGAAGTAACCTTTGTCGTTGAGTTCTTTTATTAAGTTGTCTTCGACCAGGTTCCATAGGAGCGGTGATAGGACGCCCCCTTGCGGGCAACCCTTCGCTACAATGGCCCTTGTGGTGTCATTTACGGTTACTTGTACGGCTCTCTGTCTGAGCATATTAGTGATCCAGCCACTCAAGGACGGGTCTATATTGTGCTTGTCCAGGGCCGTGCTGATGCTTTTTAAAGTGGTATTGTCAAAGGCGCCTTTGATGTCAATGAGGGCGGCCAGTGCTGAGCATTTGTAGTCCACCGCGCATTCAATTTTGGATACCACACTGTGCAGCGCGGATTCCGTTGATTTGCCTGTGGAGTACGCATGTTGTTGTTTGTGGAGTGGTCTTGCCCGAAGAGGTCCGTCTCGGATATGCCGATCGCAGAGTCTCTCTAGGGTCTTTAGTAGAAAGGATGTAAGGCTTATGGGTCTGTACGCCTTGGGTTGTGTGTAGTCAGCTTTGCCAGGTTTAGGTATAAAGATGACTTTCACTTCGCGCCAGGCTAGGGGTATATATCTGAGTGCTATGGATGCCCGATAGATAGCCGTCAGGCATAGTGTAATATAGTCAACCCCCCATTGCAGCAGGGCCGGGAAAATGCCATCAAGACCTGCGGACTTGTATGGTTGGAAGGTGTTGATAGCCCACTTTATGCGGTCTTCTGTTACTAGACTGTGGGCTCTGGACCAGTCGCGTTCCGTTGGGATCCAGTCTAGCTCAGCTTCCCAGGTCCTGTCGTCTAAGAGTTTACAGTCTGGGAAGTGGGTCTCAAGAAGGACCTTGCTGGTTTCCTGGTCCGTCAGTGTGTACGAGTTGTCGGGTCTTTTCAGCGCGCCGGGGCTTCGATCCTGGTCAGTTGCCAGTATCTTCCTTACTCTTGCGGCTTCATTGTTGTTTTCGATGGATTCACAGAACTTTCGCCAAGCTGTTCTCCTGGCGGCTCTGATTTGCTTTTTGTAAGTGTGCTTCCGGTAGTCTGGTGTTCTTAGCTCTGTTAAATTGCTTTCTTAGTGTATTCCTGAGTTTACCTAGTTCGGCGTTCCACCAGGGACATCTCTCTCAGTTAGTTCGAGGCGCCCTTAGCTTGCAGCATGCATGGTATGCCTGAGTTAGGTATTCTGTTAGCTTTGTTACAGTGTATTCTAGTTGTGTGGTGTCTTTTATGGTTGTCTGTGATAGGTGCCTGGTTAGTAAGGCTGCCAGGAGGCGCTTGTACCCGGGTACATCGGTGTGCCGCGGGTTTCGTCTCGGCATGGGTTTTTTAGTGTTGGTAGTTAGTGTGAAACGGATCCTTCTGTGGTCTGAGCAAGAAGGTTCTCCCGATACGTGCCAGTTTGTGATAAGGTTGGTCGCGTTTTCTGTAGCAAGAGTTAAATCTATGATAGTTTGTCCTCGGGCTGTGACCCAAGTGGGTTCAGAGCCTCGGTTAATAATGTTAAGGTTAGTAGAGAATAAATAAGTGGATAATACCTCTCCTCTGGAGTTCGATGCATCGCTACCCCAGAGCGGGTGATGGGCGTTCGAGTCGGTGCAGATAATCAGGTCTAGTTTGGTGTGCTCACAGTGCTGTACCAGGTCGGCCATTTCTTTCGGCGGGCAGTCTGTGTCCTCGCCCGGCATGTATACCGAGGCCAGTACAACATCTGGAAGATCATCTACGGTCTGGAGTCTGACAGCTGTCAGATCTCTGGAACAGAATTGAGTAAGTAGCGTGGTAGGGATGTTTTTTGGTATGTATGCACAGGATCTAGGTTTGTCTGTGCTATGCGTGTTGAGGATTAGCTTACCTCCGATGTTACTAAGGCCGCATATTCTATTGTTCCTGATCCACGGCTCTTGGATCAGTGCGATTGTATGGGGGTTAACCTCCAGTGCCCTGCGTAAGCTAGCCGTGGCAGTTTGGCTGTGTTGGAGGTTTGTCTGGATGATATGGAGTGGTGTTGATGGCGATGGGGAGGGGGAGGTGTTAGTCTGTGGTGGATCCATCGGACTGTTCCTCCGCTACCCCCTCTCTGTATTGGTTGTCGTGTGTGTCAACCGGTGACGACGCTAACAGCCTCTCGCTCCAACCGGGAGATGTAGGTGGTATGGTGGCCTCAACGTCAGCCATCGCCGCGCGGGCCATGACCTCCTCGAGCTGGGCAATCTCCGTGTCCTCCGTCCGTGTCCCTGTCGGTGCGGTCTCCGTGTCCGTCGTACTGTCCGTGGGCTGGGCCGTGGGCCAGAAGCGCACGTATATCGAACCTAGCAGGTACGATATGCGACGCTCCCGACCCAGGACCTTTTCCGCCTCAGTCGGTGGTAGACCCAGGGTCAAATATGTCCCATAGTTCTCACCACCGACCCTGGTTGCCCTGTACATTGACCACCTGGCTATGTCGTACCAGGTGTTCTGACGTATCAGGATGTTGTGGAGCCTCAGCACGTCTCCTCGATAGCGAGGGACGAAAAGCGAGGCTCTCACCCGGGTGGGCACGTCCGACTGTCGGAGTACCGTCAGTGTGACGTCTGTGTCTGGGAGTTTTATTCTGGGTACATTTTGTGACAGCCAGGTTAGGGCGTAGTCGTCCTCACACCACATTTGCACTGTGCCCTCCGCTACCCGTGGGTATCCGCGGAAGGCAGGGAGTGGTGTTGAAGGGAGTGGTGTCGACGGGTCACCGCCCATGAGTAAGTCTACTAGGCCTACTTTAACCTGCTCGGCCTCTTCTGCTGTCAAGTCTCTGGAGGGGGGAGGGAAGCAGATTGCTACGGCGAGCCGCGCAGGAATATCCTTGGTGGCCCGCGCATAGGTCCTCGGCTCCTCCTGGGCGGAGTGGATCCTTACACGCTTTGCATCCCCCTGAAGCGTACCCGGTGATGCCGTGTCGTCAGGGCGATCCCTCTTCGCCGGCCCTGTACCGCTCGGTACAGGCTGCGACTTGGAGGTGCCCGGCAAAGTGGCGGGGTTAGGGTGCAAGGATCCACCTCGTTTTCCTCTGCGGTGTTTGGGTCTGGGATTATTTCGGGATGTGTCGGTGTTCGCGTAAGGTCGACTGGCGCCCCCGGCAGACTCTGTCGGGTGCATGGGCTTTTCGCGCTGGGTTGCCCCTTCGCGGACTTGCCCCTGCACGCGTGGTTCCGCGTCCGGCCGCTTTTCGCGCTGAGTTTCCCCTTCGCGGATTTGCGGCCGGTCGCGTAGTCCCACGTTAGGCCGCTTTTCGCGCTGGGTTTCCCCTTCGCGGACTTGCAGCCGTTCTCTGTTTTCCGCGTCCGGCCCCTTTTCGCGCCGGGTTTCCCCATCGCGGACTCGTGGCTGGTCGCGTACTAACTCTTCGGCGTCCGATCGCGCTTCGCGCTGGCTAGTGCCTTCGCGAGGGTAGCGCTTTCGGTCGCCTACTTTCTTCCCCCGGGTGGTTTTTCCGCGCTTCTTCAGCAGTCGTACTCCGGCACCCGGGAGAGTGGTAAGGTCGCCGGGGTCATCGTCAGGGTAGCTTACGCTGTTCCTCACGATGCTCTGTTGCCAGATGCTCGCGGGAGGCATACGACTCGTAGTGGGTATTGGCGCGTGGGTCGCAGCCGTGGTAGGGTTGGTTGGCGCGTTGGTCGCAGCCGGAGTTGTGACAATGGGCGCGTGGGTCGCTGCCTGTGTTTTGGGCGCTGAATCAGCAGCCGGCCGTGCTGAATAGCACGGCGAAGACAATGAAGTCGTGCAGTTGGTTGCCCCCCCCCCAGAATACGATGAGGGCTGACCGCCGTAGCGGTGTGGGATTCCCCGGCTTGGCCGGGACCCACCTGGGTAGTGTCTTGTTCTTTCTGCATTTTCTTTTCATTTGGCGAGGGGGTGGGCTTTTTTGGAATCGAGGTTACCCTTCCTCTGGGACCGATGGGAATTAAGGACAGGAGGGAGGGTGTTTGGTGATAAGGTGTAGGTTTTTTGGTCACCGTAGGTCTGGGAATTGGCCTAAGGATTTATGGATTGACGGGATTTATGGATAGGGGAGGGTTGGGTTGATTGGGTCAAATTGGAGCATGGAATAAGGTGTATGGGTTACCCTAGACCTGGGGCCTGGTGTTTGGGCACTTCTCTTGTCCGGGATCTCTTACGAGATGCTCCAGGTGCGAGATCGACTGTTGGCAGCCGGTCCCGCAGCCGGAGTTGGGCTATCCGCAACCTGCCCACCCGCTCGGTTGCATGAGAAGAAGTGCCCGGCAGTCCGGGTCGCTCCACCACGGATGCACGTATGCATTTGCGTTGGTTCGGCCCAGCGAGCCCCGAGTCATAGTAGGGTTAAAATGCAACAAAATAAGCCATTTTTTTTATAAATTTTTTTGTTCACTAGACAACATTTTGAATGAAGTATCAGCAAAAATCACAAAAAAAATTGTTTGTTTAGTGATATTTGCCAAGGTTTCTGGCATTTTTGAACGTTTAATTATGAAAAAAGATCTGCTACGGCATCAACTATGATATTAAGTTAAATTTCAGTACAGTCGCGCTGTAAATAATTTTTAAATTGGCTCCAAATGATTTAATCTGGGATTTTTCATAAAAATACTGAAAATGTAACTAACTCAAAAACTACTGAACTTCGGTAGAACATTTGGTGGCTTAATTTATGCATTTTAACCCTACTATGACGTCGTGCAAGGAATACGTCGAGTTACCAGTAACCCTGTATGTTGGGGGATTACATCGCTCAATCTCTTAGTATTGTATAATTGCATAGCACATGTGTAAGCACTATGCACCTACTATAAAGCTTACTGGGTTTGTCTTTCATTGACATGAATGTGCACTGGCGGCTGAGAGTATGTCATGCTCACTCAAATGTGTCGGTGGTGGTGGCGTGAGTATCTTTAGGTTCCCTTCAAAATGGTTGAGCTGAATGGTGCTGATCCATACGTCATGTTCGTGAACGGGCGCCGTCAGTAGGCGCTGGTCATTTCTTAGCTGCCACGGCTTATTTTAATTCCTGAATTGTATTTTTCTTTTTATTACGGACGATTTTAACGTGCACGTCTTTCTACATCGTTCTCACATGTATAATTTCAACATGAATGAATTAACCACTTTTTTGTAACAATATTTTGATTTAAAAGAGTGTCCATGCAGTTTCTTGCCCGTTCTTCTCCATAAGTACCTACTACGCTTTGGAATTCACAACAAGCTTCATCTTTCTGACTGACCGACCCCTTGACAATTCAAAAGTGCCTGTAATTGGTTTATTTGAAATAAATGCTTTGAGGTTGAGTTTGATCGTGAGGTAGGCCTTACAGCATGTCGATTCTGTAAAGGCGTGAAGTGAACACTTAGGTGAAGTGAGCGTGGAGTGAGCTGTCAGTGTCATCCCACTGATGCTAGGGATTGACCAACGTTACATTTACATTCATAATCGAGATTTTATAAAAAAAAAAATATGCTAATTCTGTTGTTCTTTTTATATTATTTCAAGGCTAGTATTTAAGTGGCAAAAATTACTATTAACGGGTTTTTTTTTTATAAAACAGCAAAACAGAAATTCTGTCAGAAACTTAAATAAGTTATTTAAACGTATAAACGTTATTCTTTCTTTCTTTTTATTTTTTTCCTAAACTAGTTTCTGACTGAATTTCTGTGTTACTGTTTTATAAAAAAAAAAACTCTAAATAATAGTATTTAATCATTTAAATACTAGCCTTGAAATAATATAAAATGATCAACAGAACTAACATTAAAAAATGTAATTAAAATCTCGATTATGATTGTAAATGTAATGCTTGGTCAATCCCTAGCATCAGTGGGGACTACACTGACAGCTCACTCCACGCTCACTTCACCTAAGTTTTCACGGTGAGATGGTTACAGAATCGCAATGCAGTTCTGCCACTAGAACCTACGATGCTAGTGACGAAAAGCCACTTACGTATATGCTTGTACTGCACAATGTATTACAAGCTTTATGTATGTATTTAGCCGATTCCCTTGAAAGAGGGAAATACTTACAGTCTTTATGTAATAGTGAAACAATATATCTATATCTATAAAATCAATGCCACTTTTCGTTGTAATTTTATAACTCAAGAACGGATGGACCGATTTTGATCATTCTTTTTTAAGAATATTCCTTGAAGTACGAGGATGGTTCATACGGAGAGAAAAATTAAAAAAAGAAAATGTTAGGCGGTACGAAGTTCGCGGGGTCAGCTAGTTATATATAATAAATAAATAATGAAATTTATTTAGGTGCATAAAGGTTTGTTACATCCATTCATACTCTCAAATTCCAAGTATTTTATCGACGTAAAGCCTGAAACTGTTGACCTAATGGCTGGATTACCACACCGGTGGAATAAAAACATTATTAAACGTTAAATAATATTAGGTTACTTGTCAATAAATCTATGTTATTTTATGTACCTATCACATGAAGTGAAAGTAAAAGGAAAGTTATAATAAAAGGTTATCGGCACTAGACATGTGGTATGCTGTTGCATGTTGTCTTGACTTTTTTGTTTTCGGCGCTATAAATTACTTTTATATATTTGAATCAGGTTGTTTCGTGTTTTAAAAGCATTTCATTGTTCGAAGCGTGCAACGTACTCGTAGTTACGTCGAGAAAATGGAATGGTGCATTTCGCTTCCTGTGCCTTGGGCTGCAAATGAAATGGTTACGGAAGAATTTTTATGTCCACATTGTTATCTAGAACTAAATCTGTTTGTTGTCATATAAGTTTTAAAACAATATTTTTATTTTAAATGAATGTTAATACACATTTCCTAAAGCTTCTTATCCGGGTATCTTTGGCGTCGTATTGGCGTAGACAAACCGAAATCTTACCTATCGCTTACCCTTTGGTTGATCGAAAGAAAAAGGAATACGCAATTCCGCAATACAAAAAAGATTTGATGTATCCTTGTTCTGGATGTTACATCAATCACGCTCCACATTCTCGTCGCCGTCACTTGTGAAGCATAAATAAAGCATTGGAGGCTTCCGACATGCCCCGTATTGATGTATTCACAGCTCAAACTGGTTCCTACTTATTGTCAGAAACACCGTTTCTATAATGTAAAGGGATACATTAGATTCATCGCTAACATATTTTGTATGGAATTATTACAGGCAGATTATATATACGATGGAATTTTTTACTTATTATTTGTGTGCGCTTTTTCTTCACATTTTTATTTATATCTAAGTAACTTTTCGATATGTGATGGTAATTTGTTTCGTTTTTTTCTTTTACTGAGGTCTAATAGAGCTTGACATGTGTATAAGGGAATTGAAACACTTGTGTTTTCCTTTTTGCTTACTTATTACCTTGAAAAACTGTAACGAAATACGTACTCAAGAATCATTTGAACACGCTATCAAGTAGCAATATTGATGGCGAATATTCACAGTAGAAATGATGCAGCACAGAATATTTGTCCAGATCGAAGTGTGGGCGAAGTGATCTGGGTAAGACTACGACTAGCAATACGAATTTTATTCTTGTACTGTAATGAAAGAGAGCTTAAGGCAGCTTTAGGTGAATATACGAAATACCAAGAATTTAAGACCAATTATTGTGTACCTTGGTTACTCAATGGACCGTTGCGATGTGCGTTATCCGATTAACCGAGTTCTAATTTGGCTGGCAAAGGCTTATGTTGCTTGCTGTCAGTAGGCATTCATTTAACGAGTAGTGACGTGACTGCCAAATATAATAATGAACTTGTTTGAATTACACGATTTGATGTTATTATTCTTGTAACGAAACACTTTTGTTAGAACTTGGAACATAATAATTACAAAAGATCTTTGTTCGGCGTATCTATTACGTCTGGCTCGTGTAGGTAGTTACGTTCTATTACAGTTACTAAAATGATGTCTACTCAAATTTCAACAGCATGTTTTTTATTTATGTGCGAACTAAATGAAGTAAAGTTGCATTAATTTCTTTTACTAAGGTATACCTACTGAATTTAAGAGTCAAACGCGGTCTACAAGTGCAACTGGTTTGAAAAATGCATAAAACTTAGTAGGTAACTACTTACGAAATTTTGTGAAAAACTTTCATTTTATTCAAGTATTATAAGAAAATTGTTATCCAACTAGCTGTTGACCACGTGGTGGACAACAGCTAGTTGCAGTAGTAGTAGCAGTGCAATTATCCCGTGGGATCGACCCCTGGAAATGAAAGTATCCTATGTCTTAACCCAGGTCTACCTGTGTTCTAAAATTAATCGAAATCCGTTCAGTCGTTGAGGCGTGAAAGGATAACAGACAAACCGACAGACAGAGAAACTTTTGCATTTATAATAATACTAGTTGTTGCACGCGATTTCGTCTGCGATTTCGTCTGCGACCCAGGATGAAAAGAAACCTATGTCCTTCATGGTCAGGTTTTTATTCTTTATTCCAGGTCATGGTCTCCCCATGTTCGAAAATTCATCCAAATCTGTTCAGCCGTTTTAGCGTTAAAGCGTAACAAACAAACAAATAAAAAAAACTTACTGTCACATTTTTATTAGTAAGTAGTTAGGATTATATTATATAAACTAAGAATATCAATAGTATTATATATATATATATATATATATATATATACATATATATATAGCTTGAATGTCAGAAACTTTTGATTAAAAATGAAAGTTGCAACATGGTAAAGTTGGTGCGAATAATTCTCTTATCAATAAACCAAATTCGATTGTAGATTTAAGTATAAGCTGCGTCCAGGCTCGCGTTAACATGATTGTGAACGATGTGAACGTCGTAAACGATTCATGTAAACATGTGCACTGAAGTGGAACCACAATGTGCAAAAATAAGAGAAGAAATACAAGCAAAATATTAATTGAAAAGTTTACAGCTTTTCCAGAAAAATCGAGTGTCCATGGAAATAGAGTGAAAGAGTGTTGAGCGGAATGTCAACACCGCTTTTGTCATAGTTATAGTTATTTATTCATAAACAAGTAATTTGTATCTGAATTTAAACACAAAAATTACACAATTACAGTAGACACACTAAAATTTTGAATTTCATAGATTCAAACAACTATTTAGCATCAGCAATTTAAAAATAATAAGTTTACATTTCATCACTATGTCGACATATAAATGAAATAATATGGCCAACAGCTTAAAGTTTAAAATAATAACAATAAACTAATTTACAAAATATTTTATTTTATTTTATTTTATTCGGGAAACTTACAGCTATAATATACAGTGTAGGTACTTAAACAATATGCAACTGAAGGCCATTTACAAGTTTCCACAGATGAATTAGATAGATTAATATAATTAATTTAAAAAAAAAACTTATAGTTAGATCAATAAATCAGAATGAACAAAATCCTATGAAATTCAACATCACAGATAAACAGGGTTGATAGATTACCTTGTTCTCTTACATTTCCCACACGTCAATGCTAACTTACCACAGTGACACGTGGAAAATGCGAGGACTATGCGACATAATTAGGCATGACTATATTCACTGAAAGGTTAGTACACCCACATTTCGTGCTATAAAAATACGCACCATTATATGCTACTAATAAATAAAATGTTTAACTGGCACAACACAATTGTCATTGAGCCACGAGTTAAAAATAAAATAATAACGCTTGAATATTTGTAAAAGAATAAAGTTTTAACTAGTTTAATAAAATCGATGTAAAGTTAACGAACATATTTCGCGGCATGAATATGTATGTCCTTTGAAAAAGTCATAAAATTTGCGGTTGTATTCATTGGTAAAGCTTCGGATCATCTCACGTTATAAACATGAAATGAGTAAATACGAACTTTTGGGGGGCGCATAACAATGAAAATGTCACTTTATGAAATGAGCCCGCTGTTGATTAATGGAGTTAGAGAGGGGTGTTCGGACCTTCTTACTTGTTTATTCATTCATTCTGGAACACCGTGTGGTGGAGCCGTAAATATAAATATCAACTATGACGCGGTACGAGTGTTCTGCTCCGTGGTTGTGCCGTATTATGTAAAGTAACGAAATATTTCAGAAAACTGCATTTACTTTGTTTCCGTGTTAACTTAAGGCATTATGAAATTTACTTTGAACAAAGGTTGACTCTGAAAATTTTTGATTATTTATTTAGTAGACCTGCTTATTTATTTAAAGTGAGATATTATAATATATGAACGTAATCGAGGCAAAAGGTATGTATGTAAGGATCGTAGCAGGTGGCATTCTGTTGTTTATGCCACAACTATGGGAAGAAGGCGTGCGTTTATGTTTGTATTCTATATATTATTAGACTATAGTCTAATAATCTAAGTCGAAGTCTAGTAATAAATAAAGTCAAACTCAAAGCATATAATATTTCAATTAATCAGGCACTTTTGAATACTCAAAGAGTCGGTCAGTTAGTCAGAGAGTTGAAACTACATAGTTGCCCATTCCAAAACTTAGATCTCTATGGAGAAGAACGGGCAAAAAGGTTTAGTGTATACCAATGATTGCACCACAAAGCTAGCTTACATATGTATCGAGATACCTACACCTTTTGTGTTTATGACCATTTCTACTTCATTATGCATTGCATTGTTACATTTCAGTACAGTCAGAGCGATTATCAGTTTCGCTTCAATATATTTCGTAATGTGTTGTGTTTGAAAATCGGTTTCTATAAATTGGGAACAGTATTTAAAATTGAAACTTGGATACAACTTGCTTACATCAATTACTAATAGCAAATAATGGAACATTGAGATTAGATACACAAATCTTAGTAAACGTCTAGAAAATATAGCAATCTATCAAGTTTCTGTTTGAAACTAGGGTGTTAGGGAATTTGCCAAATCTCAAACTACTCTAGTTTACAGAGATAGCAAAACACAATGGTCTTAGTTCATCGTTGACACGCTTATCTGATGTATAAATACTGTATTGCGCCGAAAGTTATGTTGACTCAAGGAACATGGGTATCTTCTTCAGATTCGAATACATTATGAATAAGAAATCCCTGTGTTCCCTTTAATCATTTATTATTTAATCAGAGCGAGCCGGGACAGGACAGTAACTATAAATGTCGTATGACGTGATAACAATGCGATAGACGGTTTATGAAACAGCTACGGACTTGATAAATGACCCGAGCTGGTTCGAGGCGGACGCACCAATTTATGCATAGCCGTCATCGGCAGGATTACAATGCTTCATGGTAAAATGACGCCGCGACCTAAAGAGTACATGGGCCTTTGTTTACAAAGAGTTTTGCATGAAACCCGACACAAAATCAAAGACAAAAATGAACGATCTATTTACGTTCAAACTCTTTTCTATTTCTAATATTTGCAACAACAATAGCGAGTAGTTTCATAACCTAACTTGCAATAAAAGAAGCGAGTATTTCCACATATGTTGCCCCGATTTTTATATTTTTTGGTTATGAAGTTACGAAAGGGGAGACTCTTTTGTAAAAGGGGACCTCGGAGGTTCATAACTCTCAGTGGAAGCGTCGAATTAAAAAAAAAGATCTCAATGGGGCGGGGAAAATGTTGTGCTTCTCCATAAGCGGGGATTTTTGCTAGTTCCGGTGGAACACCATTATTCTATACAGTTAGATATATTTATCTAAAGGTACATAGGTTGTCAGTAAAGAGTATACGTATCATTATAAGTATTCATATTCATATCTTTTTTTGCATTCCATAATGTTTAAAGGTGTTAAAATTGTTTAAAGCTAAGGTACAATTACGGACCCTGTAGAGCACAGCAAAAAGTATATAAGTAATGAATTCTTGAAAATAAATTTATAATTAAAAATAAAATTAGGAAACATATTATCAATCAACATTTGTTTTTTAAATTGTAGCGGAGCCTATTTTTTATGTAGTTAGCCTACCCAAATAGCCTTTGCTACATATTTAAAAAAAATTAAATGGATCTACTAAAGTAAATATTATTAAAGCATTAATACATTAATTATTTTTGAGAGATTGTACACTGGGCCGCAAAGAAAGCGGGTCGGTAAACAAAACCTCAATAACTTCTAAAATATTTGAGCTAGCTTTATGAATTAAAGACCAATTTTATAGTGCTATAATCGATGTCATAAAAGTTCAAGATTATGATGTTTATTTTGAATAAAAGTAAAAATTACCATTTTCACTAGATTTCGAAAAGTGTGCTACGGTATCATTTATGCAATTTAAAATAAAAATGTAGTTTGTATTGCCACCACGACGAGCTAACAGCTGTTATACGGTTTGGCATGCTTTCCACCAGATTTCTCAGCCGATGTTGAGGAATATTCTCCCATTCCTCTATCGGGGCTTCTTTCAGTTCACAAAGACTGATTGGAGGGGAATTTCACTGGCGTACACGTTGTCCCAGTTTGTCCCAGGCATGCTCGATGGGGTTCAAGTATGGGCTGCGTGCTGGCCACTCCATGCGTGTGATAGCGACATATTCAAGGTAGTCCAACACTATCCGAGATGTATGGGGAAGAGTCTTACTTCTCTTGCATAGAGATGGCCCATGTTTGCAAAAAAAAAATATGTTGGATACTCATTTAATATTTCATTCACGTATCTTTCTCCAGTTAAAGTGCCATTTTCTATCACCACTAGCACGGTGTGGCTTTCGGAAGAAATCCAGCCCACACGTGTACGGAGCCTCCGCCGTACGATACTTTCTCTTCAATGCAAGCTTGGTTATAGCGCTCTCCTGCTCTGCTGTAGTCTCTTTCTCTCCCATCGTGACAAACCTAGACTCGTCCGAAAACATTTCTCTTGACCAGTCATCCAGTATCCAATTCATGTGTTCTCTAGCGTAACTCTGCCTTAAATTTCGATGCTACCTTTCGAGTTTTGGACCATTTGCAGGTCTACTTTACTAGGTCTCTTTGAACGGTTGATAGCGACACACCAACAGTTCTAGCTGTATAAAGCTGACTGCTCCCGTCTCCAAGCATAGTCAGAATTCTGGTACACTCTTCAGGGGTTTGTGGCGTGTGTTTAATTGAATTTGATCAGAATAATGAATTTATATACAACACATGCTATATTTATAAACAGAAACAAACGTAAAACAATAGGTATCAAAGATGTTCAAATTTTAAAAATCCACTTTATAAAAACAATCACCAAAAATAAATCTAAAAGTTTTACTTCTTCCTATATTATTAATGAAATAAACTTTAATTTCGTTTTCATTTTAAAAGGATTGCTCAAATATTTTAAAAGATATTGCATTTTTTATAACTGACCTGCTTTCCATGCGGCCCAGTGTGGCAGTTCTAAAATATAAAGTATGTATTCGATATCAGATCTAATATACAAGAAAGAGCTTACGCAATAAGCTCAAGGTGTTCAGTTCACCACAGAATTAAAAAGGTTCAGTAAATATTATGACGGGTTGCTTTGAATGATATTGTATTTCGATATGACGCTGCAGAGCATTGAAAGTGATGTTTAAATAGGCTGCTAATCCCACCAATATTGAAATATCTGCGACAATATTCAGCCAGAGAGCTGTGATCCGCTTTTATTAAAACACCGTTTTATATGAGCAACGGTAGGAAAAAATATTGTCTCCAGTTTTTATGACACTGTTAACAATATATCCGACCTAGGTAGGGATTTGAAGAAAGTGTGATTTTATTTTCCTTCTGGCAAAATGTTAGAAAAATATGCCAAACGTTTTTTATATTTGCGTTATTAAATTATACTATCAGTAATAAAATATACAATTTCGCTTTATCTACACTAAATCTAGAATGAATAGCTCTACTATCGCCTACGTCGATTTATAATTGAAATGGTTATGTAATGTGTGTATGTATTTATCAAAGGGATGTATAATTAGACTGGCAGACTTGCAAATACGAATTTCGGATGAGTAAATGTATAGTATAAACTAGGATAATTTATCATTGTATTGAAGAATCTACAATGTGTGTATGAATTGGTTGTTAACGTTAATGCGTAAATTATTGTAAATCTTTATACTTACCTATTGTTAATAGTAAAATCCTAAGTGTTTTTTCATGCTCTGTAGGTACATATGCGATACTTTACTTTAAGTCAAAGTCAAAAGTCAAAGCATTTATTTCAAATAGGCACATAAAAGACACTTTTGAACGTCAACATTTACATTTAAATATAATTGATTCTAGTCACCCCTTCCAAAAGGTAGTTTCGTATGGAGAAGAATGGGCAAGAAACTCCACCGTTACTCTTTTAAAATGTGTTACAATATTTTGTATACATTAATTACATAATTATATGTGAAGACGATGCACCTATAATAAAATAATACCTATAATAGATAAAAAGAATTTAATGAACGTAGCAATGATAAATAAGATAATTAAGTGATAGATACATGGTGTTCACATATTTACAAACATTGTAAAATTAAACGATTTCCCACATTATGTAAACAAGTAATATCAAGTCAGTGTGTGAGTTAAAGTAATCACAGAATGTAAAGCAATGTCATAAAAATATATCCATGACTAGTAGGTAATGTAGGTACAAATGTTAGTTAGCCTCAAACTAACAGTCTGCATATTTCGTATGGTCTTATGAGGTTATTATTCATTTGAGCAAAACTGGTAACTTATAGTAGCTGTGCAAAGCTTATGGTGTGTGAAACAATGTAAAACGTTATCTGGCGCTATTGTGATAAGTCCTCTCCAAAATGTTATTGTAAGTTAAAGCAATGTTTTGGAAGTGTTATCTAGTGTGGTTTATATCAGGGGGTAGCAGTGGTGTTCAGTTGTGGTCTCATGATGTTAGTACCACTGTTATTCTATCTGTTTAATTGTCTTTTGTTAGCTAAGTACCGAATCATGTTACTTTTTTGTTAATCAATGTATAAGTAAAAAATTTATAAGCGTAAATACATGATCCATGCGTCATGTTCGTGAACGGGGTTCGTAATCTCTTAGCCACCACGGCTTATTTTAATTATTTTATTATGGATTGTTTTGTTTGAATTTATATTAGCTGTACACTGGACACTCAATGTGTACGTCTTATTTACATCGTTCTCACATATAATTATACCTATACATATACAAGATTATTGATGTAACTAATATTTATGTAACAATATAATTTAAAAGAGTGTCCATGGAGTTTCTTGCCCGTTCTTCTCCATAGGTACCTACTACGCTTTGGAATGGGCAACAAGCTTCATATTTCTGACTGACCGACCACTTGACAATTCAAAAGTGCCTGTAAATGGTTTAATTGAAATAAATGCTTTGAGTTTGAGTATGAGTTTACCACTCAAAATTAATTAATTTAACTTACAAATATTGTATATCTACAACAATATTTTTGACTACGCTTTCATCAGTCTCAATCTCACGGCGTCCTTTAAAAGAAATTGGGACGCTCAGCAAACCGTTAAAAAAAGGAATTATATTGCTCGGTATAACTACAATAATGTTACAATATAAACGAGGATCTATAACATTACCGGCTGTATATCAGCCATCTAAAGATGGTATCCTGTCAGTTCACCAAAAATTATTTACAAATTTTTACTTGACAAGCAACGATTGACAAAAAGACGATTTATCGCTTCATCATTATACAAAAACAAGTTTGCCAAAAAGAAAATAATTACCCTATAAACTTAGATAAATTGAAAAAAAAAATGAATTGTTTGTACAATAATACATATTATTGTACAAACAATTCATTTTTTTTTTTCAATTTATCTCATAAACAACGTTTGGAATAAAAATGTTTTACATAAATTGAGTTATTATTACGCAAATTCCTAAAAATTAAAGACTAGGTCAATTATTTTAAAATAAAATGGTTAGGTTAAAACCGTGACCCCCTACGCACGAGCCGAGTGAGCGAAGTAAGCGGTGCCGCTGCAGCGGCCGGCGAGTGCCAGAAACATCTAGATTATATAGAAAAAATACTTTAGTTGCTGTAAAGAACTTGCCTATAAATTATTTGACCCAAATAGAAATTGCAACCATGTAGGATTATTTGTAGTTTAATAAAATTATGCAAAACAATACCGATGTAGGTAATCATAATGTGACTGGTTTAGATAATGTATTATAAATTTTAATTAATAATTTTAATTAGTAAAGACCAATAAAAACCTATTTCCAACGATGTCAGAAACTAGAAAAGGACCTGTTAGAAACCAATACAAAATTTTATTACTAATCGAACCCTGTAATACAGCACTAAATATTGATAAAAAGTGTTATTTGTATGGGTTCTACCATAAACAATAAATTGCCAGATGTAGTGAAACATTATACAATTAAATACTTTAAAAAGAAAAATAGTGGCCTTCCTAATAGAAAAAAATAATATTATTCGAATAATGATTTTTTAATGGACAAAAGTTTTTAATTGGCAAGGTGTACAGTGAGCAATTGAACATATAGACTTATTATACGTTTATTTTAAATTTTATTTTATAGTAACATTTTGATTTGACATTTTTCTATATTAATATAAGTATGTATAATTGTAATAATTCTGACTGTGATATTTTAATTTGTAATTTTACTTCTGGATAGCTTCTTAACAATCTTTATAATTTTTGCGTGCCTATTTCCAAGCAGAATGTACATGGCTCACTCCTATCTATTCCACCTGTATTTAATGTAACCTACATTCGTTCCAAATAAATGATTGATTGATCCCGAGCTCGTTCACTAAAAAATAAAAAATCTAATTTAATAAGAGACAGCTTTCTTACACGAGGAACAGTTGTCTCATGCCAATCAAAATCAAAAGTCATTTATTCAAACTAGGCTGAGAATCAGCACTTTTAAAACGTCAGAATTACATAAAACAGTCCCCTAAAATGCCCGCCCTTCACCACATCCTAGTGTTTTAGCTGGGAAGAAGAAGTGGCGCAACAAACTCCCCAGCTGTCTGTTCAGCTAGAAGAACTGGATTCTTTAGAATAGTAAGTAATTAACATTAGGAAACACAAAATATTAAATTACATTATTTGCCATAATATGTCAGCTAGCACACGCCAATATACCTACGAACAAAAACATTGAAAAATATACTCGAGCAGAAATAAATAATAAAAACGTAAACAGAACTTAATACCTAAATAAAAGCCTCCAGCCATAAAGGGCGTGCCCGCTTACATTTGCAATGCTGCATTATGTTTATATAGCTGTAACTTGTAGTCACAAATGATAAACTAGCACCTTCGAAGTCAAATAAAGAAACAGTTAATTACTAATAACAATAACAAAACCATAGTCAGCAAGATGACCTCTCAACACAAGCAGCACCCCTTCACGAGCATAACGCTAAGATCAGCCATTACCCCCTCGCCATATTTGTGGGTAGGGGGCATCCCGACCCCCGACGCTACCGCAAGCAGTGACATCTAAGGGAGCGTGACGAACATGCTGCCGGTTGCTCAAAAGAATGATATGATCAATTGTCGAGGTCGCTAGCTAACCACATATTGCAATACAACTCATTAAAAAGACATTGAAATGAGTAAATTTTATTTTTTTTTTTTTTAAATCAGAAATGTTATTTATTAAAACCATACAATGTCAAGGATAAGGAAAACGTTAACTACTATCAAATACAATGTCGAGGATAAAAACTAAAATATATTATTAAAAGGAGTCCCTTTAGGCAAGGTTCCGAAGATACTGGCAGCGTTCCCCCTTTGAATAGCTAGACTAATTCTTTGTCCGAGGTAGCTGCCAGCTCTTCGGTCTCCTGTGATGTTGACTAACCTTTTTGCTATTTCCTTAAAAAGCTTTATAGCGCTAGGACCCCACGGACCAAGGGTCTCGACACCGAATGGGACAAAATCATATTCGGAGCCTAGACCCCTGTATTTGCATGTTTTAGCTTTTTCAGCCGCTTCACAAGCCGCACCAGCTCTGTTGTTGGTTCCATGTAGATGGGAAGGGGCTAGCGTGTCTGAACAGGTTGCATCCCATACCAGCACCCGGCCCATCTTCCATGGAATCAAACTCATACCGTCCGGTCTCTTGCCATCGTCTCTTGCAATACCAGTCGGCTCAAGTAGACTTGGCACGTTGACGGTGGCAAGGGACCGGCGTATGATGTCGTTAAGTGCGGCATGTCTCGAGAAGCGGCCTGCACTTTTTTGGCATGATAGTCCGTGATGTCCTAGCTTGTCGACATCACTGCCACAGGGACATTTATGAGGAGCGCAGACCGGAACCCCAAGCCGTAGACAGGTTGCGATTCGGAGCGTGTCAGGCTCAAGAAATGTTCCTGTATTTGACGAAGGGTACGCGTGAAGCCAGTAGCCGGCCTCAAGCGCACCCACGGCCAAAAGCCTAGCACGCGCCGAACCTGTACTACAGTTCAAAAGATTGTTGTGAGTCAATTTGCAGTTTATGTCGTCCCAGCTCCTCTGTGAATTTGGAGAAACTGGAAAATTTTGACCTGGGCATGCAATTAAGAAAGCGTTTCTAGCTTCTTCCAAGCCAGTAATCTCAAAGTTAGAAGGGGATGCCCTTAAAATTTTACTTATGAGATTTGCTGAACTATGGACAGAAGATAGAAAGGCTGGTAAAGCGACACTGGAAATTTTGCGAAAAAAATGAGTAAATTATGCCAATAATAAATGAAAGTTAAATTAAACTAGGTTGACTAATATAGTCAAATAAAACCGACCAACCATTCTTATCGTTTAAGTAATCGTTGATAGAATAGTATGCCTTTGAACAAAGGTTGGAATTTACTTTAGATTTAAACGCATTAGAAGGCAAATCTCACAACGAAGCTTGCTATAAAAGTTTATATCAAGCCCAACAAATGACTTATGAACGTTATGCCGGTGAAAGGGAGCACGTAATTTGTCCTTATTTCTAGTGTTAATATTATGAATATCACTGTTTATTGTGTATAATTATATATTTTGCCTACTATATAAGATGTTGGTGAAGATGAATTGTGATGCCACCGTGAGAATACAATATCTTTAAAGCATTCTCTCAGAGTAACTCTACACACTGTTTTTTTTTGAGATTGTATAGTAGTCAAATAACTCCTTCTCCCGCTCTGAGCTACCCATTGCTCGCTGTCCGCAAGCCCACGCTTACGGTGGCCTGAAATCAGCCTGGGATTCGCGACGCCCTGGGCGATTCTTGCGGCGACTAGGGGCGTGTGGGCGCGAACTTTGCCTCTCCCTCACGCGTTCCCTCCCGCCTTATCCGGAACAGGAACCTCCCGAAACAACCGTGTCCGGTGAGGACCTGCGGCAGGCGGAAGGTGACGACGCCGTGGTGCCTCTCTAGCCACTCCTCAAAGAGGGGACTTATCGCCGCAATTGTGGCGTGCCCAGCGCTATGTTGCGACAGTCGCACTCTCCATGCCGCCATGAGATCCCGCCGGAGCTCTGTCCGCTGTGCCGTGATTTCTAGCGGCAGCGGAGCTACGCCCCGGCGTTTCGCCTCCCCGCGCCTCTCCTATATGTGCGCGAGGACCTTTGCCTCTAGATCCCATGGCAGTAATCAGGCAAGGGTGGCCATGACCCTTTGTGACGCGTTCAACCGGCGGGCTGGCCGCCGCCTCAAGGAACGCGCCCACACCAGTGCCCCGTAAAGGGCCATGGACTGCACGATCCCCGCGTAGAGCCTCCGTTTGGACCCCCTAGATTATGCAGGAGCCGTTTCAAGGCAGCCTTTCCAGTTTGGGAGCCAAATGTCGGAAATTCAAAAAAAATATCGCAGAGTAACTCTAGCACCTAGCTGGTAAATTTCTCGAACAGCTCGTTTTTGAAGAACAAATATATTTTGAATATCAGTGGCTTTGCCCCACAGCAGGATGCTGTAGGACACAACGCTATGAAAATAACGAAAATAGACCAGCCGAGCTGTATCAACGTCAGTATATTGCCGTACTTTTCTGACGGCGTAGGCGGCCAAACTGAGCCTTCCCGCTACTGTTGATATATGTGATCCCCACTGAAGTTTAACATCGACTGTTATGCCCTGAAAAACTGCCGAGTCTAAATTTTCAAGCACCTCTTTATCTAAGACGATGTTGGGCCCTATATTTCTAACATTCGGTAAGTAATTTACACATTTCGTTTTCTTGGCATTGAAAAATAACCATTTGTGGTAAACCAATCCGTCACCATTCATAATGCACTGTTTACGTCGTCAAAATCTTGTCCATTCCTGTCTACTTTGAAGATAAGAGAGGTATCATCAAGAAACAGTACAATGTCACAAATACCCTTTAAATAGAATGGTAAGTCATTGATATACACCAAGAATAAGAATGGACCCAGTATTGAGCCTTGAGGTACACCTAACTGAACTGATAGCACGGAAGATTTTACACCATTAACATTTACACATTGGTGCCTATTATCTTACTATGAATTTATTACGTTGAGTGCTTCGTTTTGAACACCGTAATGAATTAGTTTACGCAAAAGTGCGTACGTTTGCGTGTCATGGTGCACGCAATCAAAGGCTTTGGAGAGAGCATAGAAAACTCCAATAGCATTTTGCGAGTTCTCCCATGCGTTCAATATTCGTTTCAGTAGAGCAACACCCGCATCTGTAGTCGAACGACCGTTTGTAAAGCCATATTGTTTATCATGAAGGAGGGTATTTAAATTAAAATATATTAGCTACTGCTTGAGTATTAACTTTTCAAATATTAAATGCAGGTAAGATAGAAATAGGCCTAAAATTGCCAACGATATTTTTATTACCAGATTTAAATAATGGTATGACTTTACTACTCTTCATGAGGTAAGGAATAGTTAAATCAACAAATTTATTAAAAGTAACAGCTAGATAGGGGGCTACGATGTCGATTATATTACTTAAATGTTTAATAGAGATACCCCGGTTGTCACCAGTGTTTTTAGAGTTAAGTGTGTTAAAAACACTACCTACATCATGAGGTGTTACATGTTCGAAGCTAAATAAGCAACTACATTTAGGTACACTACTATGCAAAAGGTTTTCAGCTTTAGAAGGATTTAAGTAGTTAGTCGTAGTTATAGGTATGTTGGCAAAAAACTCATTAAATGGTTCAGCTACGTCAGCTGCTTTACTAAATAATTTGTTGTCGACCATACTCTCTAATTGTTTTTCCTGTTTAACCGACTTACCCGTTTCATTGTTAATAATTTTCCAGGTGGTTTATAATAAACTCCCACAACAATGTCAACCCGATGGCAAGATGCTTATTTATAATAAAAAGAAAATGTTGCTGGGTATGCCAATTTGCTTGAAAATTTATATTTGGCTCATTATTATGGTTATATACATTATCTAAGTTTCGTTATATACATTATTGTATCAAGTACGCATTAATTATTTACGAATCAATTATTGTATTCTCTTCAAATAACTTCTAGTGGCACTTGACTTTTCCTATAGAACACTTTAGGTATCTATATTTTTCCATACGCAAAAGTGTGCGAACACTGATAATCCCAATTTATAGTAGGTACTCGTATGTACTTAAGCCTTTTAGTGGGTCTCTGTAATTGCTGCAATCTGCGGCATCGTAGAATATTAGGTGAATGCATAATTTTTCCGTAAAGACGGGAATGATTCCTTTTATGTTCGTCCTAACAAGTATTAATGGTCTCGGCCGCACTACCTTTGCAGAGATTCTGTCATTTGCGAGCAATTACCGTCGCCCTCGTTTACTAAATTGTGTTAGATATGATTAATAACGTTTTTGTTACGAATCCACTTAGTTTTTTCTTTGCAAGAGTACTTAAGGTGGTGAGGGTGTCTTACAATTTGACTAGAAGGAACGACTATCTGGGAGGTCCAGATGACTAGTAACCAAACAGTATATTCCTAGTGGGCTCAATAATGCGCTACATTATGGTATAGGTACTTACTTGTCTTGTAATGTTTTGGCCGACAACAGAGTTATAGAGATCCATAATCTTTTTTAAAGGAAAAAACGGAACATGCACTTATAGGATCACTTCGTTATCCGTCTATCCATCCATCTGTCTGTCTGTCAAGACCGTTTTTCTCAGGAACGCGTTGAGGTATCAAGTTGAAATTAATATCAAATACGTAAGTCTAAGGTCCTTATGAGCTCTAAAAAAAATGAAGCTTCTAAGTTAAAGCAGAAAAAAATACGGCCATTTAAGCGACATATTTTGATACTCACAAATAAATCAAACCATTAGGGTACTTTCCTTCACCTAGAATCATGGAATTTGGCAAGGATCAAGGTAGCACAACACAAGTAAAGGAAAAAGTCAAAAAAACTTTAATCTATAGTTTAATCACATCTTTTTATTTGCTATTACAAACTTACATTTGCAGTTGGAGAATTGACCATGACGCATATCGATGTATGAGAGAAGGTTTTTTCAACTATAAAGTTAAGGTTGTTCTTGGGATAAATTCATCCCAACTACGGAACCCTTTATTGCGCGTGGTCCCACACGCACTTGGCCGGTTTTTAGTATGGTGATCCTGTTCAAGCTTCTTACATTTTAGTGTAGGTTTCAAAATTCATTCAGTGCTATTCACTGTTGCTTTTAAAATCTACCACCGACTAGAAGCCAAGAAAACTATACACGTACCTATGTATAACTACAGAAAGTTATTTTGTTTATCTATTCCAGAAAAACATTTCCACAAGCTTCTTAAAATAGCTGTCATTATTTATTTTATTTTAGAAGTACTTATGCACAATCGTGTCGAGTATCACAACACAACAGTACATATTCATATATTTGCGTTCCACAAGGTAAAACATGGTGTTAACAAAAGGCTTAGAGCTAAGAGCCGTTGTAGACCCTGTCAGGGCACAGCAAAATCTAATTCTTACAAGCTACAATTTAAAAATAAAATAAAATATACATGAAACCAAATTATTAGATAGGTACATTCGCAAAAAAAAAAACAATAGAATGAAAAAAAATTCAATATAGCTAAAAACTGTTAAACTAAAAAAAAATAAAAATGTCAATCGTACACAGCCAAAATTTAAAATTAAACTAAATGTGAAAACTAAAATAATTATATATAATTAACAAAACATAACATACAATTAACAGTATACAATTCTATTATTTGGTACGCCGGTAGCTATTTCTTGTGTTTTTAAATAATCTTCTTGTAAAATAATATTTCTAAGTTTATGAATTATAATCTTTCATTCAAGTATTCGTTCACGTTATAGTAGCTTTTGTTTATAAGAAATAATTTTAATTTATTAATAAAGATGTTGTTTTTATTTATATTTCTTACTTCATCTGGTAACTTATTATATATTTTTATCGACATGACATATGTACTCGAGGAATGCATTTTTAATCGGGATGTAGGTATGTTTAATCTATTTTTATGTCTTAGAGTGATTTTAGTTTGGATGTCTTCTCTCTTTGTGTAGAAATTCGGGTATTTACGTACAAATTTACAGATCTCAAAGATGTAGAGGCACGGTAGGGTTAAAATTTTTTGTTCCTGACAGTGAGGCTTACAGCTATCCGTTTGTTCAATATTTACTAGAATCCTAATTAGTTTTTTTTGTAGGGTGAATAGTGTGGGCGAGTCTGTACTATTACCCCATAATATGACACCGTATTTAAGTCATGCATAGGCATATGCATATTATGCTACCAGCGCAGTATTTATGTCTGTAGTTTTTTTGATTTCCCGACTCTAATACCGTACACGTAACCCGTACTCTAATATTATACGTGGTCCGTGTTAACAATTTGACTACCAACTAAAATTTATCGTAAATTAAAATTACAACTGTCATTCTTGTTCAGTTGTATGAAATGGCTATATCACGGCAAATTGACGGAGGGTGTAAATTTTCTTAACACTTAAGTTCCCTGACTGTACCTACTGGTAATTTATTATTCATTTATTTAATAACTTTACAAAGGCGGACTTTATGCCTAATATTATGTACCTACCTAACTAGATATTATATAGAGGTTTCATCAAGCCTGATGCATAGCATGCTATGAAACTACCCTGTCTGTTTCTTCCTTAACTCCCTGTCTTTCGTGATAAATAGCAGAGGCCTCTTTTGAAAACACGTTTTTGAGCTAGACATACACTAAAGCATTCTTGGTTTATGAATACAGGTATTTAGCACCTTTTAGGTAAAATAAAACGCTTGTCCATGACCACACCTACTTGCCTATTCAATACTATTCATAAGTGTAGAGGTCTACGGCTGTATTATGTATTTACCAGAATAAAGCATTAAGTACAAAAAAAAAACACTTCAAAACTTACAATGGGCGGTTTATCGCTTTCTGCGATCTTTTCCAGACCTTTAATTACCATCTTATAAACTTCTAGCCTCAAAATAACCACAAGTAAGTAATAGTCAGAGGAAATATATTAATTCTAAATTCGGAGCAACCACCCCAATTAGTAGTAGAGTATTCTACAGCTAGAAATAAACAAAATACTATCAGCAATGTACCTACCAAAACGTTAGCTTATTTGTTTCACATTTACAAAAAAAACATAAAATTATACGACATAAGAAGTGTATATAAGAAGTGGCGTAAATAATGGATAACCTTGAAACTATCGATTGACCAGATTATTAATTGAGGTACTTGAAGAGTCACTACATCTACTTTATATTAAGTATGTGAGCTCTCAAAACCAAATAAAGGAACACGTTCTTGCTGCTAACGAGTTAGTGGAAATGTGTAATGATGAGGCAGCTAGAGTGGGCCCGGTGACTTTGAGCACCACTCAATGTTCTTGTCAAGAGGAATCCAACCTTCAGGCTCTCCAACCTTTTTTTTTATAATTTTTTTTTTGTTTCCGGTGCGGCAAATCCTCATGGATGTCCGCCGCCCTGGGGCGGGCGGCGGGTTCTGTCAGACTCTTACTGTATAAAAACCACCCCGGTGTTCCATCTCA
Organism: Brachylomia viminalis; assembly: GCA_937001585.2. NCBI lineage: Eukaryota > Metazoa > Arthropoda > Insecta > Lepidoptera > Noctuidae > Brachylomia > Brachylomia viminalis. The sequence continues at coordinate 14,506,402 of OW443308.2, read as the reverse complement.
CACCTACGCCTGGGGTCGCGGGAACGTACGATCTTTCCGCAACCCCCGACTGGTGCCGGCCCGCCGCTGCGGGCCTTCTCGGGTCTGGGGGGGGGAGTTACGTGCTTGACTCCCCCCCCGACGTCTAAGAAGGGCGCGCGTGGAACACTAGGCGCCGCCACCTCGGGTCCTGGAGTGTTGGGGGCGACGGACGTCCCCGAGTCCGTCGTCCCTGACCCATTTAGGGGGGCTGGAAGAGGGCGTTGTCCGCCATCCACCAACGTCCGGTGCGCCTACTGCGGGCCGGGTGAGTGGACGAGACGAGGCTCTCCAACCTGAGGCAACGGAGGACCCGTCCCAGTCAGGAAGTGATCAGGCATCGATTCCCAATCAAGATCCACCAGATATTGAACAAGGATCATTGCAAGTAGTTCAGACAGAAGTTAGTTCTGTCGCCTGTAATAGTAAAGTTGGTGACTGCTTCATTATGTTTTCTGATAATTTTGTAAAAAGTTTAGGAAAATTACTTAGCATCAATCTGAGTCATTCTTCTCAAAACTATTGCACGCCTCAGACTTCCTACAAACAAATAATGTCTTCAATAACTAGGAACGGATTTGATCCTAATGCCATTATTACTGAACTTATAGGTAATAGTTCTAATGTTTGAAAAGATGATATCAATAGTGTCACCAAACTATTGAAGTTAAATTGTAAGAAAATAATTTTGAGCACTTGTCAAATAGGCAAAACAACTACATTCACATGTTAAATAATTAATAGCTAAGGTCGACTAGGGTTACTGTGTATCTGCCCATTAGTTTTAGACGTCAAGTAGCTAGCTTTTAATATTAACCCAGACATAATTAGTATGTCGAAGTCATCTTTATTTAGAACCACAATTAGTAATAGTACTAATGTTAAGGTGATTAGCTCAAATATTTTAAACTAGTTTGTAAGACAACAGAAGGTACCACAGTGTATTATACAAAATAACAAAAAGGTATTTTCTAGCACTAAACTAGCTAATTGTAAAAAAGGGGCTAAGCAGAATACCGAAAAAAAAAATCCTAATAATATCCTTGAAATTATTTCATCAAAATATTTAAGGTTTTTCTTCGAAACAATTGGAAATTGAATGGTTTTTGGAAAAAACAACGTTTGGCATTGTTTGTATATCTGAGCAATTGGTTATAAGATTCTGAAATGTTCATTAATTATGAGAATTATAGTTTGGCCAGTTGTTTTCCCGAAAATCAATGCTGCACCACGCAGCATTGATTTTCGTTCACTAATCCCAATTAAAAGTTGTAATAAATCAAAAACTCGTAAAGACATAGTTGATCTATCGGTTGGACATAGCATTGAACTGTCTTGTGTTGAACTAGATAAGCATATTATAGTGTGCGTTTACAGACCCCCAAATTATCAAAACTACTCTCTAATTGAGTCAGTAATGGAAGATGTTTTGGCAAAACTTGCAACTGGCAATAAATCAGTAATTATCTGTGGTGACTTTAACATTAATATTTTAGAAAATAATTCAAATACCAGTAGATTATTAAATTTGTTTAAATCAGTCAATTTGTCAAATGTGTTTGTAGAACCAATCCTAACAACTACAGCTACATGTATTGATAATGTTTTTTGTTGCTGCGACTATTTAGATAAAGCCATCGTCAATTATCTCCCTTCCGATCCCAGCGGTCAAACCGTAACTTTTGAGTCCAACATGCATTAGCATGTTGGACTCAAAAGTTAAGTTAAGTTCTGCACTTTCTGTATTAACAGAAAGTGCAGATACACTCCAGACCAATAACATCTGTTAATTTAAATAGTTTTAGTAGCAGTTTAATTTGTAAGTTGAGTAATCAGGACCTTACAATGAACAATGTTAATATTTTGTATAAATAATTATTTTCGGTAGTCCAAACCGAGTTCCATTATTCTTTTTCTTTTAAAAAGAGCACTAAAAGTATCAGCCCTATGTTTTTATTTAGTGACTGGGCAACTAAAGGACTTAGGAAAAGTAGGGAAAGACTTTTTGAGCTTTATGGCCTTAAGCCTTATATCAACACGGTAACTTTTAATAAGTATGTTGCTACTTACTCTAGAATTTTTAAGAACACTTGCAAGGCAGCTAAAACATTATACATTAGCAACAAGGTCAAATCAGTAAACAATAAAATAAAGACTGTTTGGAAAATTATCAATATTGAAACGAACAGGAACAAAAAGCATAATTTCTATTATATTTATATTTATTTATATGGCACTTCAACGACTTACTCACTAGGACATATATAAACTAAAAACACATACAGTTTTAGGAATTGTGAATTCGTCACTTACAGAAGTGCACAGCACTAGCACAGAAATTAATAGTACAAGACATCGCTAGTTGAATTACTTAAAAAAAGTTATAAACTAAGGTAAAATTAGAATTCAAATGAGCAATGCTAATTCAGATTATACACCGTAGACGTCATGATTGTGGTCTCATTTACGATAGCAAACAAGTTGCTCAAGAATTTGTGAATTTCTTTACCAGTATCCCAATTAAAACTACTGACACCTTACATTCCTCGCTCTTGCTCGCTTTTGATTTAGTAAGGGCGAGCGTTTCGGTCTGCCTGATTGAATTTAACTTTAAGCATATTAACCCCATAACAGTAATAAAAGCTTTTAAGCAAATCAAGATCAAATTGACTGAAGATCTTTGGGGAATGTCCATTAAAGTCTTAATTGACACTATAGCGCCTCACTTAGCCTTAATATTTAATTTGTGTGTGGATCAAGGAGTCTTCCCGGATTTAATTAAATACATTAAGGTAATACCATTTTTCAAATCCGGGGACAGTAAAGACACCAATAATTATAGACCCCTATCCGTGTTGCTACTTTTCAGCAAGGTATTTGAAAAGGTACAATCATCCAATCCAATCCAATTTTAACACCAATAAAATCTTACACGATCAGCACTATGGTTTCACCCAGGGACGTTGTACGACTGACATTGTGTCACCTTATTAAAACACATATTTACGGGCGGCGTGGGAAGAGGCCCAAGACTATACCATAGGAATCTTTTGTAACATCTCCAAGGCATTTGATTGCGTCGATCACGAAACCTTGCTCTTGAAACTTGAGCATTATGGACTTGGAATACTTGCGCTCAGTCTAGTAAAATCTTATTTAAATGATAGGCAGCAGCAAGTTCAAATAAATGGTGTCAACTCACTAAGTTTAAAAGTAGAAATGGGAGTTCCACAAGGCTCGATATTAGGTTCTTTCCTCTTTTTAGTGTAAATTAATTATCTACTCCATTTATTAAAAAAAACAACCACAAATGGTGTTATTTGCTGACGATACTTCTTTCATTTTTAAGATAAAAAGAAGTGCTACACATTTTGATGACGTTAATAATGCCCTACTGCCGATCCATAATTGGTTCACTGCTAATAATTTAAAAACTAAGTGTATACGATTTTCTTTACCTAATGTCAAAAGTAGTGATTGTGAGATAGTATTGAATCAAGAGAAACTAGAATTCGTCGATAAAACTGTTTTTCAATGGGGTCCTCAATTACCATTTCTGGTGGGACGGCTAATTTTAGCAGCATATGCTATTAGAATAATCCGTCAATTGACTGATGTAGATACCGTGAGGCTCGTCTATTTCAGTTACTTTCATAGTATCATGCCTTACGGTATTTTACTTTGGGGACGGGCTGCAGACGTCGAGCCTATTTTTATTCTGCAGAAAAGAGCCATCAGAGCCATATATAATCTCCGCAGGCGCGATTCTCTAAGGAAACTGTTTAAGGTTATAAAGATCTTGACGGTACCTGGTCAAAACATCATGTACGTTAGAAAAAAATTACATCTTTTTACTAAAAGAGGTGATAGACATAATTATAGTACTAGAAATAGGGACCCATTAGTTCAACCAGGTTTCAGACTGGCTAAAGTAGACTCATCTTTCATGGGGTACTGTTTGAAATGTTACAATAAAATACCTCCCCACATACTTCAACTGAATGAGACGAAATTAAAATTTTGTATAAAACGCACACTATGTAGCCAGGCATATTATAAGTTGGGGGATTATATCGCTGATAAAAATGCCTGGCTCAATACTGGTCCTGCTCCACAACCACAACTAATCGATTAACATTTGAAAATACTGTTGGAGCTGCTGAAGATTGTAAGACTACCTTTGCATTGTATAAACTCAATCTCCTTTGTATTATATAATTGCATAGGACAAGTGTGAGTAAATGATAAATGATTTTATTTCTGTAAGTAGGTTTGAACGAACACTTTCACATGTCAATCATATTTTTTTTAAACTAGATGGGGTCGGCGTTTCCTATCTGACTACTCTGAGAAGAAAGGCCGAAACAAACTCAGAGGTCACAGTCTCTTAAAGTCCAGACAAAATCTTGGTCAGATCATGTGAAGGCTATGTAGATCGGTGTCTGCAATGGTCTTTTGAGGAAAGAACCACACAGATTGAGTGGACCTGTCCAGTCAGTGCACGCAATTGTCAGTAACCGTGCAGCTCAACTTAGACTCAAGGAGCTCAACGATTCGACGAACAATACTAAAGAAAGGACATTTGAGTAGGCCGCATAAAATACTCAAACTGCCAGATCATGATTACGCTGGAAAAATACAAAAATAAATATAAAAAAAATCAATGACCGACATAGTTCTCACATTCACAATAATTAGAATAATATTATAATAATCTTAATAATTATGTCTTATCTCATGTATTTTATTGTGTGTACATAAATAATAAATAAATAAATAAATCTTTGAGGACCATGTATATTTTGTGTCTGAAATGGTCTTTTGAGAAAAGAACATCACAGATTGAGTGGACCTGTCCAGTCACGTCACAGTGCACGAATTTGTCAGTACCCGTGCAGCTCAACTCAGAACTTAAGGAGCTCAACGATTCGACGAACAATACCAAAGAAAGGACATTTGGGTAGGCCGCATCAGCTACTCAAATTGCCAAAACATGATTAAAACTGCAACAAAATAATTTAAAATAATATAATACTATAGACAGTAAATATTAGTGACATTGTATATGTAAATAAGTATAGATACTTATAGCAAAGATTAAAAGTAAAAATAGTTAGCGAAATAAAATAAATTAACATTGCCTGTGCTTTATTGGAGCAACTCAATCCCAAGCCTATTTGTCCTCAATATAGTCTTTGACAGTATAATAGGCATTCTGGCATAGTTTCCTTTTTATAAAAGATTTGAATTTATTAAGGCTTAGTGCTTGAATGTGGCTAGGAAGTTTATTATAAAAACGTATACATTGGCATCTAAACGAGCCACCTATTTTCTTGAGCCTGGTAGTAGGAACAACAAATTTGTGTTTGTTCCTAGTATTTAAATTATGGATATCACTGTACTTTTTAAACAGATTAATATTTTTATGTGCATACAAAAGATTTTCACTGACTATACTGAGAAGGCACAGTCATTATATTAATCCCTTCAAATTTGTCTCTGAGGGAGTGTCTGGGACTTAATTTATAAATTGAACGAATTGCCCTTTTTTTGTAAAACAAAAATCGTCTGAATATCGGCGGCATTTCCCCACAACAGAATACCGTACGACATTACACTATGAAAATAACTGTGCTGTCTCTAAATCAGTTAAACCACGAATTTTCTTAACGGCGTATGCTGCAGAGCTAAGCTTCTTTGTCAATTTATCTGTATGGGGGCCCCATTGAAGCTTGGCATCCAAAGTTATGCCTAAGAATACTGTGGTATTAGTAGTAGTGTGTAGTACTATGTACTATCGAGCTACCATTTACCAGGTAATATCTTTCATTGACTTGAATGTGCCCTGGCGTCTGATAGATGCCATGCTCACTCAAATGTCTCGCTGACGGTGGCGCGTGTGTTGGATCATTTAGCTCCCTTCAAAATGGTTGAGCTGAATGGTGCTGATCCATGCGTCATGTTCGTGAACGGGCGCTGTCAGTTGGGACTGGTCATCTCTTAGCCGCCACGGCTTATTTTAATTATTTTATTTATGGATTGTTTTGTTTACTATTTGCTGTTCTCTGGACACTCAACGTGTACGTCTTATTGCCATCGATCTCACATATAATTATACCTATATTCAACATTAATGATGTAACTAATATTTATGTAACAATATAATTTAAAAGAGTGTCCATGGAGTTTCTTGCCCGTTCTTCTCCATAGGTACATACTACGCTTTGGAATGGGCAACTAGCTTCATATTTCTGACTGACCGACCACTTGACAATTCAAAAGTGCTTGTAAATGGTTTAATTGATATAAATGCTTTGAGTTTGAGTTATCATCTATCATTTACGACACTTATGTTGCCTACAGACGCGTAATTTTTTTTTCGAAATAGGGGCCCAACATTGCTAAATTCTGTAGAAAAAAAATTAAGAATAAGTATTTTATGCAATGTTATCTTAGATTGTAATAAAAATCTTGATACTTGTCTGATAATACAAATATTCAGGAGTGACGTAAAAAAAAAACGAGAACAAGTGACCAATTGTAGAAATGGCAGCTGATTTTGTAAGAGTAAGTACGATTTTTATTTAAAATATTAATAAATTTGTTATCCATGGGCATATGGCGATTTATGTGGGGTAAATGATAATAATCTGGCCGATCGATAGTTTCAGGGATATCCATTATTTACGCCAAACCGTGTAAAAGGTTCTCGTATATAAATAAATAAAAGTTGATCTGATATCTGATGTATTAAATTAACATGTAGGTTTAAATCTAATATTGATCCCATAAATAATAATATGCGAGAATCGAGCTCACGACCCTAGATTCAAATTCAGGCAGACACTGCTCTTCGAGGTTTAGGAGCCATTCATCGTAGACTTACCGTTGAGTTCAAGCTTTACGTAACCACGAGTTATTAGTTCGAAAAAGATGGCTCATAATAGTTAGTTATAGTCTTAGCATAAGTCCCTGGCTACATTGTTTATAGACTGACCTATTTTCTTGAAATATACTTACCATTTTTTTAATCCCGGTCCTTATTCCATGCTCTTCATATAATATGAAATTACATCCATAGAATCACCGTGGGCTGCAATCAGGACTCTTTCTAAATGAAAATTATCTTCTGTAATTTTTGTATACTCGGCTAGAGGAATCGATTTTCGGCGCCACCTTTGTATTACACATTGTACTTTGCTCCAATGTGTAAATATAATATACGATTTTTCTTCAGACTAGGGAGTTGTTTCGCTTTACCAAACCTTGGTACCGTAAGCTTCTAGGAAATGGTAAATAAAAATAAAAGCAGAGCTCACGCCATCTTCGCGAGCCAGCCACGGCGGCCAGCGAGTTTCGTCAGAAAGCCGAGCTCACTCTCGGCTACCATCTTATTAACGATAATGTTGACTTGCTCGCTTGGTGCTACTCGGTTTACGCAAACTTGGGCTCATGTTTCAGTGGTTTATCTTCATGATGTGATGTAACGTCGTTCAATTTTCCAACTGATTAATTGTTGTTTAACTTTGCGTCCAACTTGGTTTACTCAATGCGACTTACAACGCATATCTCGGTACCTATTAAAAAGTTTTGTGAGACTTGATATCGACTTGTGTTGATAATGCAACTTAGAACATTCTCGTTGAATTATAATTATCACATTTTTTATATTGATGGTAATTGTCCTTGTGTTTCTAACATTAGTACATGCTTTATTCAGTTACATATTATTTCCACTGCAATGTATAATGCTAAAATATAAAAATAAATGAAACGTATGTCACAATATTTATGTTTGGTTCGTTACAGAAAAGCACAACAGAGAGGAAGTTATTATTTTAATGGTGGACTGGGAAGTTTTAAAAATATTGTAGTTGCTTTCATCGTTAATGTGATGGGAACGAAAAACATTTTTTTTCTGATTTAAGCCGAGGGAAATGTAATGCGTTGCTTCATAAATTATACCAGATAAAAAAAGACATTTTTAAACTTGCATTTTGTAATGCAGGTACCTACAATTGAAAAACTTGAGAAGCGTTATTTAACAACTCGCTTTAATGAGGGAAAGCTATGTAAGCAGAAAGGAGAAAAATAAACGACTGACGCTTGCAATGTTGCAACGTTCATTGCATGGCCACTAGAGATATTATATTTTGTATGAGTTTAGTAGCCTTACGATATAATGAGCAGAACATCCATAACAATACGAGTAGGTATCACCTAGACACGTTTAAGATTAATTGAACACGTTTAAGTAGGTAATACACCCACATTAGTTGGATTATGGGGATTAATAATGTTTGATGTTAAAAGTTAATTAATAGTTAATAAATGGCAATACAGCCTACAGTCAGTCAAATATCTTATTAATTTGGCATATACTATACAGCGGCAAATAATTGGATTAATCAAAATGTCAACGCTCGTCATGTTGTCATCTGGAACCTTGACTTGTGAAATGGGAGCTTCAAATTGTGTAATGTTGGTCTGACTTGTTACGTCGGTATTACTTCGGTATAGTATTACACAGCTTGTTTTAGAAATAAGGGTTCACTATGAAAGTTTTTGCCTGACCCTGATCAGACAAACAGGACATTGTCGGCCCAGACGGGTCGATCATGTGGCGAAAATTGGCCGAATAGTTCGGAGACGCAAAGAGAAAGCAATAATATTAAACAAGAGCCAATTTGTTTGTTCCTTCCAAGGATTGTATGTAATAAGGTACTCGTACTTATACAGGTGACTTTATTATAGTTAATTAAAGGTGACGTCAAAGCCAAAGCCGAATCTTTATTTGTAAAACATAGATGTAAAAGATGATGTAAATAAAATGCTTAAATCTTGATCAACATAGAACATGATCTCTTCATGTTCTATGTTGATCATATTTATGTTTTGCCGTTAACGGCAAACAAATATTAATTAAGTGTGTACTATTACACTTAAATAAAATGAAGTTAACTGTGTCTGTATTTCGTAATCAATCGTAGGTACAATCAAAAAGCGTTGCGCTCAAAAGGCGACAATATTCGTTTTACGACTTATACAGCGTACACCGTGATAAGAAACTGTTACACAGCTCGTATTTTTTCCTTCCAAGATCATCACAGAAATAAACATTTTTATTGGCATTACACGGCGTAACAGATATCAGAGCAGGCGTCAAATATCGTCGACCGCGATACAATAAACGGACCAATATTGCTCTGTGACAGAACCGAGCAGATATAAATCCTTGTAAACAAAATTGTGACTGTCATCTATATCGTACTTTATGATTGGAAAGCTGAAGGCAACATGAAATTCAAATCGTACAAAATTGACCGCATACCCTTTTCAATGTCGTATACTTACATATGCATAGTAATCCTAAAACACACCCTAAATCCTTTCAAGCCGTTGGACAATGACTTTGACGGCGCGCTATTATTATATTTTATTTTCCCTCACGACTCCTTATTATTTTTATACTTTTCTTTATACGAGGATATCGGCAATAAAAACGAAATGTTTGTTGCTTGATTGAACTGCCGTGTGACGTGTTTTTTTATTTCATGTCTACTAGGCTGGAGACGGCGATCGTATCTTGATTGCAACCTATCAAAAGTAAAAGTGAAAATACAAATTGATCGCTCAAAGCAGTACCAATTTATATTATAAAGAACTTTTTGGCTTTTTCTTCGTTTAGCTTGTCAATTATTGTTTACTTTTTTTTAATAAACTCAATGTTTATTTAAGTGGGTACCTATTAACAGTTGACTTAATTCTTAATATCTAGTGATACTTACTTATCGTATCGCGACCATTTATTTTGATCAAAAATAGGCACTACCTATATCTACCTATGTGGTGCACATGTGACCGTTCTGTACTTTACTTCCACGTCGCCGCGGGCATATTATGTCATCGATCCCGTTTAATGATTTGAAGTGTCATTTACTATTATCTAAATCCAATTAAGCGTTAAATGGGAATAATATTCCCGATAACAATCGTTACAAATTGAAACAAACAATACAACACGATGCAGCATCTAAATCATAAACGTTTAAAACGATTGATTCTGAAAAACATGGTATGCGAGATATTATGGGTAAGTCGAACTTGAATCCTTTAAAAATAATATTATGTAGGTAGGTCGACCGGCATCCGCAGTTTCACAGCACCAATTTACAAGCATGGTCCGATAAGTAGGTACGATAAACTGATAGCTTATTTTATAATAATAACACGCGCAGTGTTGGCAAAATAAGCGCGGTTTATGGCTAATATAGCACAGAGTATTCGCTGCGAGGAACTTTGTTGCATTTTGCATAAAATCGATATACCATCACAGGGCGGTCGTAACCGTACGCCTCTGAATAGTTCATATCATTGAAATCAATAAGAGTCTTAATAAACTTCTTATGTGTTGAGAAAACAGGCGGGTGTTTTGATGGGAGAATCCTATGTCCCAGGTTCTAATTCCAAATGTTATCAAAATCGGTTCCAAACTTTACAAAAACGTTACAGAAAGATACATATACTCACAATGCTTTAAAAAGACCTGAAAAATATATCTTAAACTTATACAATGTATCCAACGAGAGTTAATGACGGATGACTGACATGGTAGTTCGTCGGCTGCATTTAAACACCAGTAAAAAGACGTGTAAAAATGCCGCCGAGTGTTCACGCAAACGAGTCGAGTCCATCCGCACGTCAGCCGACCGAGTTTTGAATAGACGGTGCTTCCACGAATTTTAAAACCAGTAAAGCTATATTCACGCTCGTCAGTTACCCGCGACTCTTGGCAGTAAGTGCATTAAAGTGTCTGTGCCGGCCGCGGGGTGCCTAGTTGCCCAGGTACCGCTTCCGCGTCCATTATTTTATGCAAAATAAGCCCGAGTGGGAGAACTGTAATAATTCAGTAAACAATAGAGCTTTGTTGCTCGTCTGCGTTAACATTTCGCAGTGTCGTGGTGATAACTTTGCACGGTTTCCGTATGTGTGGGGGGGGGGGGATTTTAACTCTCAAAACTCTTAACTTTTTGAACCAATAAATATTTACAGTTTAATGTAGGTACCTAGAGGTAGTAATGCCAGATAACTAAGTGTAAATCACGAACAGTGTAGGTTAAAAATATACACAGTGCATAAAATAAATCACATTTACAGCTTTAACCCAGTTGTGAATTCATTAAGTACACAGTTCATTTGTTATCTTTCTGTTACATTTCAGAAAGTCCCTCTCAGACTAGAGTAATTTCAGTGACAAATTATACTCAAAGGATTTAAGAAATTTCATTTATTTTTTATCTTTACATAAACAGCTAACTGCAACGGTCACTATACAAAGTTTTCAACGCAGTAATAGACCATTTCCAAGATATGTAGATCATAAATTACATAGTTATTTTATATTATAATTTAATCCAAGTCTACATGTATAAATAAAATGTCATTTAGTCTATCATTTTCTATAACAATCCTGGAAATGGTACAAACAATAACCAATGTTCTATAGAAGGATGTATCTCTAAATATGTATGTAACGCAAGCTTCGAAGTACGTTGAAATATTACATAGCTAATCATTTATATTACAAAGCACGCCATATTGTCTTTATTGCAGAAGTGATGAGTTTATTTACAAAACGTTGAAGGAACAAGTAACACAACGATATATATTCATTTGATATTGCACATAACTTATTATATTTACATTTAATGTATAAAGCTTTGATTCAAGGAACAAATTATCTATGTATTCATAGACGCTTCTTCTGGGAACTCATTTTCTAAGTATTGAAAATACAACACACAAACTTACAGGTTTGAATACCTAGTTTAAGATATCGGCAGTGGTGATGTTCTCTAAAGTCACTTTGAAATTCGGTATCGACTTATCGAGTTATAATCTGCGATGATTAATGAACTTAAAAATATCATTTTCGAATTGTTAGCCGTCATTTGAGAAGTCATTCGAAGGGAACTTTACAGAATAACACTATACCTACAGATCGATAGTAGCTACATTTTGTAGATAAATTCTTCGAAATGCCAAGCAGGGCAATCAATAACGTAAGTACAATACATAATTAAAACGTAAGCTCTACCATACACTTTACTAGCAACTTAAAAACAATCTTAAAATGTAAATACAATTATTCCAAACAAAGTAAATAAATTGAATTTAAAAAAAAAACACAGTCTGATACTTGAGCTTATACTGCTTACAACTTTGTAAGAGAAAAATGAGACAAAATAAAATACGAAACAAAGAATTGATTTTCTTTGTCGTAGCTACAATGTGGCGAGATGGTAAAACACAAGAGAGGACAAACCTGTAATAATTTTCTTCATTGTATTTACTTTTTACAACGAGGCGAATATATGTGGCCATAACTTAATGCTAAGATATCTGATGGTTTTTTAACTAGCGGGTGAGTAATTGTTACAAGTGTTAATGGCGAGATAGTATCATAATGCCCACAAGTACCTGTCACGGCACGGACGATGTGGTGTGTACGATGTTACTGTAGATCGTGAAAACGTTTGCTCCACTAAGTACTTGAGCCGTTTAGATCCACATACGGTGAAATGGAATAAAGGTTTAAGGATACTTGTTATCGATTTTGAAAACAATGATTAATTTTTGTAGATTGGGGATATTAGCACTAACACCAAATAATCCGATAAACATTCCAAATATATCGGGAAAGGGTAATGGTGGGACATTAGATCAGGGATTGTTAATATGTTAATCGTAGTACATAACAGTAGGGTTAGCGAAATTCCATTTAACGAGATCCTTAAAAATTAAACACAATATTGTTATGTGTTTACTTGATTAGATATGGCACATTTACCGTACAATCCTATCAGTCTTTCAATTATATCGAAAAATATTTACAATTTCTATCAGATAGATACTAAATATCCATAAAAATATTTTTACACTGAAAATAAATTATTTTATTGTAAAATAAATTGATATTTTCGATGTGTTAAACAGGTTTTAAACAATATTTATTTATAATGTAATTGCAATGAAACTATTTGGTAAAGTTACGACTGACACAGCACCTATCCTATTGTTTATCACTGGCGAATGTCAACAAATATCTTATTGGCACTATGATATGATGTGGACATCAATGATGGCCGTATGTCAGCTGGCAATGATCAAACCTCCGATGATGATGAATAAAACGCCTCGGCTGATGGTGGAGCGCGAAGACTGGGTTGACTCGTAATCTAAACGACGGAGTAAAAGGAAACATACCATTAAATTCAGTTATTTGCAAAAGAAAAAGTATAGTACCTAGTAGTTGAATTTAGTATTTTTATGCTGTTAATTGCATAGCGAAGTTCTTTCCAGTCAGCATACTAAACGAGCTCTCTATAGGTAATGAAATATTTTACGATCTTGCATCTTTCTATCGTGCCAATTATCTCTCGTAGGCAACTTTATCGAGAAAGAGCGGTACTGCTGGAACACTAAAAGGCTTTTAAACTACTAAATAATGTAAGTAGGTAGGTATTACACTTACCGACATCTTTCCACTCTTCCACCTCGTAGTCTCCTATGACTCTGTTCTCGGCGGAGCTGTCCCGCCACCGGTTTTTATGTTTACCTGACAGAAACAAGTTACATGTGATAGAAATGTCTCATGAGCAAAAAACGATGCGGAAAATGATTGTGTCGTAAAATTTTCTTACATGCTGCTAAGGGGCTATGAAAGTAGGTTTTCAAGAGTGAACGAAACATACGACGCCGTAAAGAGTATAAAAGAAAACCCAAATCTATAACAATAAGAAGGTATATTGGAAGTCAAAGCGCAAACAAAATCGCTTTTCCCACAATAATATTACTAACGACCCAATTGTACGGACGCATTGGGCTGTGGCGCAAAACCGATAAATACAAATTCGCCATCGACCCTTCCGTAAGGTATTCGTGAGTCTGCGATGAATGTATAGCCGTAGCTCGCCGTGGCTTGCACTCAACTTTTCGCTATTGATGACCCTTATCAGGTTACAGGTGCCACACTGATACAGTTTCCGGTCGACCAACACGACCGTTCTGCCCATGAAGACTTTTTAGACTCACTTTATGATTGATTCATTCAGAATTCTTGACTGGTTTCATTAGAAACGAATTATCTTTTCAAATAAAAATGACTATAAATAGCTTTAGAGGAAACATTCTGAAAAATAAGAAGAAATCCAAAGAAATTACCTTTTTTCCTTTGAGGGTTTGTGGGCACGTTATTGTCCGTGGTACTTGTAGTTGAAGGCGCGGAAATTTCTAAGAAATATTTCTTAATTAATTACTTCGAAGAAATCATAAATTCGTTGATATAGTCTTGACTCTTTCTTAATAATTTGTACAATATTAATATTCAAATGATTCAAATTCGATATTATGTTCATCACAGTGTAACTATGAATAATTTGGTGTACCGTCAAGCCGGATGAGCCCATCCGTCTCGCCGAGGGAGTTCTTCGCGACGCAGCGGTAAGATGAAAAATCTCTTGACGACACTTTCCGTATAGTCAATTTCATTTTCCGGCTGTAACTGTCGTCGCTCAGTGAAGTGATGTATTTATTTCCTGCAGATAAACGAATTCATTAGTAATTTGATTAATTCGCTCATTCCGGAATGCCGTCAGGCTAACTTATCAATTACGCAGTGAATCAATTACGTCTCCGTAAATTCATATTTTAATCTTGTTTCGGTGTTACAACAATTTATTTTATAATTGTGAACCGTGCTGTTTTAGCCGGATGGAAAGTTTTTCAGGGCCGTAACAACTTTTGGTATTTAAGTTTTAGAAACCAAAAATGAAAATTTTGTCGTTTTAGTAGAAGATTTATTTCTGACGTACGATAGTCTTAGAAATTGGTATTTTCTTTTCAGACTAGGATTTATATGCCTCGAAAAGTTTTTCAGTGTCTTATTAGAAGACGAATAATTATTCATTTTAATAGAAATTTAACAACGCTGGCCTTTCTATAATGTAACCGTTCGTATTCTTGTATCACCGTAACTTAGCTTCTAATTTCGTTACCCTGACAGTGTCTGGTGATAGCAACCGTATTCAGGTTTCAAGGGCGCCAGGGACTTAATTAACTTGCGCCACGGCTAGTTTGCCAGCATACGCGGCAGTCATTTTTCAACGCCAGACTTTATTGTACTCGTAACCAATGGAGGATGGAAACATTTTCATTTCATGTCGTATGTAATCTGTGGTATTGGACCGATTTGTTTTTTTTTTGAATACTCATCGTTTGATGGTCTTATATATTATCGGTCATTCACACAATATTTCTGTATGTTTTTGCAGTATAAAGACTGGCATTCTTCACACGGTTATACAGTACTTGATTCTAACCGTACCTATAAACAGCGGGATGTTTTGACGTGAACTGCTACTGCAAAATATATGCCGTGTGAAAGTAGTCTTATTAAACGCAACGTATTTCTGATTGTCTGTTAGGACGCCTACAAACTCGACAAAAATTTGGTTAGAGTACCTATGTGTTATTTTTTGTGTAAGGTACCTGATATGATCATGTCCCCGCGGTCAGTGGTCCAGTAGTTGATAGAGGAGGGGTACGCCTCCGTGTGGCACTCCAGCGTCACGTCCTGCCCAATGTATGCAGCTTCCAGCTGGTTGGGGATGGACAGCATTGGCGGAACTGTATTGTGAAGATATAATTTTATTGAAGTAGGTCGTATAGAGGTCGCAGCCGCACTTCATTACTATTTATGACTGCATACAATGATATGATAATTAAAACAATAAAAGCTAAAACAACTACCAAACACGATATATTGACCATTTTTTTTCGCCAACTCTTTTCATCCGCTATAAGCCGCTAAGTTTTTTGTGACGTCATTTAGCCTATAACCAGCGGATGATAAAGACGCTTCCAATGATACCCCATTTGTCAAATTACGGTAAGGAGTTTAGAAGTTATGAGGAAACGGATGAACATACATACACACATACATACCGGTCAAAATCATAACCCTCCTTTTTGCTTCGCCGTAGTCAAGTAAAAAAAAGGTAGGTAGGTTACCTACGCAACCTTCTATCATCAGAAATGGCATGCGCACACAATTACGTAATATTTGTAATGTCACGCTATGTTAGATGACACGTGGAAATAGGACGGCATGTCGTTATTAGCGGGAGAGAAAAAGAGATAATCGTTATGTTGCTGTGCACGCAGTACGCAGCACTCTTGCTTTGACAGCGGCGAGTTCTTTTTTTTTAATGTTTGTTACCTCAGAACTCCGTCATTTATAAACTGATTCGAAAAAAACTTTTTTTTAAAGGGTATTATACTTTTAGAATAGTCCCATATAAATTTGGTCAAGTTCAGAGGGGCAATTCCCGTATTTTTAAGACCGTTCGCATTCTAATCTCAGTCTCAATCTGTCAAAAATACAATCAATTTACATACATTTTTGACAAGTTTTTGACATTGATTGTCGCTGAGATGCGATTGCGACTTGAATTGGAACGTATTTTATGTACGAGAATTGGCCTTCTGACTAGTAGTTTTTGAGTTAGCTTCAATAATACCTACGTATTTTTTCCACTTAGTGTATATTGATGATGTTATCCGCCGCCTGTCACTGGTATATACTTAGCAAGTGTAGGTTAAGGTATACGAATTTGTAGGGTAGGTACCACAACTAAAATGTGAAAAACTAAAACTATTTTACAAAAACAAACCATCCGACTTGAAAAAAAAAACACTACAAAGTGAACAATTATTTTAATTTCGGAAGCCGGTGGCAAAAAACGAAAATATTAAGCCAATTGACCATAGATACAGAAATAAAGAGCTAGTTAACAACAGTGGTATTCTTGCAATTTCGAAGCCTGTTTCGCTTTTTATCAACCCTTTGTATTTATTGATTGTAAAATTCAGAAATTGCCTAATACCGACTCACAGCAAACTTTCTCATCCAATACCGTTTATGCCGAAACCTACTTAATAATACAAATGCGATTGAAAATGGAAGGACTCAATGGATTTTGAAGCAATTTTAGAATATTTAGAAGATTTCGTGTATAAATTATTAAGTAAATGACAAAAGAGATGGATGCTGTAAAGGCTATCGTGGAGCGCTGTGCCGTCCTTGGTAATATTTAATTTTCATCTTAAAGTTATGTTGAAAATGTATACGACATTTTATGACGAGAATTACGAAAGATTGTAAGCATACGGGGACTGTATAACCTCACCTATAAGTATGTAGATAATAACTAACAGTATAGTATACTAACAGGAGTAGTATTAAGGTACTTTGGAAGCACACAAAGTTCTTCTAAAGAGACAAATTAAATAAAAAACATGTTGATTAGACAAAGATCTTTCTTTTTACAGTCGGTCGAAAAGAAGCGCCTTTATGACCAAAGCCCAACGTTATTCTATGTTTTCATTTAAGTCTAGGCTTGTAAGTTAAGACGTGTTCTCAGTATTTTAATTAAGATGGCTATTAAAATTTTTCTGGTATTTGAAACTTTCTCAGGCAATTTTTTTTTAAATTTTTTGGCCATATCTAAACCATAATCACACATCTAAACTGGAAGTTTTGATTTGTGATTATGGTTTCGATATGGCCACAAAATTTAAAAAAAATATGTTGAGAAAGGTTGATTATTTCTCTCGGGAGTGCTGTAAATAAATATATATTTTTTTTCTTGTATTTGAGTGTTCAAACACTCAATACAAGAAAAATTGTGATAGCCCTCTTAAACGTTAAAAAAATCTTTTCTCTTATACCTATTTAAATTGTTCTAGTCTATGTGAAGTGTCTGCAAACATAAAATATTATCAGCTTCTACTTTTTTAAATTTCATTATTTCATCGAGTTTGCAAATGAGGTTTTTCGTGTGATGTTACACTGATCGCGTAGTCGCTACGCTACGCTCTACGCCGTAGCAGTAACTCGTAGCATAAACTATTTACTAAAAAAATATTGAAACTTGCTTAAAAAGCGTAAGTAGATAGTCACTCACTAATATAGTCTCAAAATAAAATAGAATTTCCATTTGAAAATTTTAATGTTTTTTTTTGTGTAAAAATCTTTTAATTACATATAGCTAACTTTATATTTGTACAATTACCGGCGCAGAAATGTATGATTTTAGGTGTAAATTCATTCAATTAATATTGACAAAAGTATTGCTTTTAGGTACTTTATTAGTATATTCTAACAATAGTGGAAAACTACGTACCACGCACGAACAGGTACGTAGTTAACGCACGCACAGCTAAGAATGAAAAATGTTCTATTCACAAAAACTTTGTCTTTATACTTGTTACTTATATAACACAACATGTACATAATACATATCACACACCTTAGCGGAGAAATGGTGCCCTACTCAACTTGTATACATAGTTACGTCCTTGGTGCATGTATTATATTATCTGCGAAGAGTTATGAATGAATAAAAGCAGGCAGAATAACATTGTCATAAAGATTTGTCTCCGCTACTACTTAAATGTAATGAAAACTGTCAGTGAATTCATAAGGAAGGCTCGTTGGTTAATCGAGTGAAAGTTACGTGAGCGTTCCACGTCTCTCGTAAGAAATGGAGAGGACTGCGAACGCGCTCAGATACGGAATGTGAATTAGGGGAAAGAAAACCATTTCATTGGGTTCGGTGGCGAGGTGGCGAGGGCGACGGGAGGACAGATAGTATCGCCATTATCGCGTCCGTACCGTATTCACGTCAGCATAATGCTCTAATTGGGCGCAATTACGGCCGATCCGGCGGAAGGCGCCGCCGTCAGGTAGAGATGCTCGTGTCCTCGTAAATACTCGTTAACGACACCCACCCCCAAGAAAAATAATATTTCTCGACGCTGACTCCCGACTAAGAAAACGAATGCGTTGAAATGCTCACGTACTTACGCTCGGAAGAATTTGAGGCTAAGTTAACGGGCCAGGACAAATGAGCGGACATTCCGCCGACTAGATTATGATATCTAGTCTATCTATGATATGATATAATGTTATGTTAATAATATTAATGTTATAATAGTATGTATATATTCGAACCGGTTATTGCCTTAGATTACTAATATAAACAACGTGTAATCAACCCGATCGCAAAATGTACGCTCGTTTACACCTATTCGTTTTATTTTGCGGAAACTATAGTTAGGCCACTGTATTGTAAATTAAATATTTGTAGCTAAAATATTCGCTGCAATTCTAAATATTTTGACATGTAATGTAATAGACCAAAATATGAATTCCGTTTAGTGCATGGAATATAAATGGTGTTGATATACCTACATGAATTGCTGGTAAACATTTTTCTATTTGATCATAATAAACTTAACATACAGGTTTATTCAATCGTTTGTGCATAATGTTATGAGCTTTGTGCAAACCGATTGCTGAGAACAGTAATTTTCTTACAGGCAAAGCCCGTGTAGGTATATAAAATTAATACACAATATTTCGCGTATCTCTCATACGCATCTCAATATTTATATGAGAACCTCATTTATGTAAAAAATAATATTAATCTATATTCTAAACACAGCGACATTCATACCATAAAAAGTGTCTAGGGATCAAGCATTTTTATGCGGATTTCTTGAGATTAAGATGTGGCTTTGTAATAAATTTATGATTTTATAAATTTATATGGATCCTTTTTGGTGCATTTCATAATTTGAATCAGGAACTGTGAATCAAATTCGAGTAAAAGATGAAAATCAGCTGTCAATATTTTCCCTATAAAAACATACAACGCATTGAAGACATTATTAGTGCTACTGTTTCCCTACTACTGATTAAAACCAACGTTATTATGGAGCGGCGACGTCATTTAAGCAGGGAAGAAATGCTCAGAGCCGTGGGAATGATAGAAGCTGGTTCCCGGCAACGTACTGTGGCTTTAGCTCTGAATACAAGTCAGAGTGTTATCAGTCGACTTTGGACACGTTACCGAAGCACTGGTACCGTGGCTGAGCGCCATGGAGGACGGTATCGCTGCACCACACGGAGACAAGACCGATACATTCAAATCTTAACTCGAAGAGCTCCAACAATAACCGCCATGATGTTAGCCGTGAGGCTTCATCACTCTTCAGGGAACTTAATTAGCGACCAAACAGTCAGAAACCGCTTGCATGAAGTGAACCTTCATTACCGAAGACCGCTACGGGTACCACCTATAGCAATGCACAATCGTAGGATTCGATATCAATGGGCTCTTGAACACAGAAATTGGGCAGAAGAACAATGGCGTTTCGTGTGCTTTTCTGATGAGTCTCGTTTTGGTATGAGACCGGATACAAGACGTATACGACACTGGAGAGCCCCTGGACGCCAACGGCGATTAAAATCCTGCCAGGAAGTCCATCCTTATAGTGGTGGAACCATCATGGTATGGGCGGGTATTTGGATCGGCGGGAGAACTGAGTTGATTTGGATCAGAGGCAACCTCAACGCTCAAATTTATGCTGAGACGATTGTATCAGACGTCATCGTTCCTCTACAAGTGCAAATCGGTCCCTTATTTCAGTTAATGCATGATAATGCACGACCGCACACCGCAAGAGTTGTAAGACAGACTCTCGCCGCAGCTAACATCAATGTCCTGCCCTGGCCTGCTCAGTCGCCAGACTTGAACCCGATTGAGCATGCATGGGATATGCTACAGAGAAGAGCTCTGCCGAATATGGAGGGTATCCAGTCGCAAGAAGACCTTTTTTTGTTGTTGCAACGAACATGGGCGGCCATTCCACAGCGTGATTTGGATGAACTCATTTTGAGTATGCCAAACCGATGTTTTTGTGTTGTTAGTGTTCGCGGTAGAAACACGGATTATTAATTGTTTAAGTTACCCAATAAAATTTTAAAGAAAACTGTTATTTCAGTCTTTTTTTCGAACTTTTGTGTTAGTGGTTCAAATGTCAAAAATCCCTTTATTAGGAAAATGGCAAATTTCTTTATTAATGCAAAGGTGACTTGGTTTATCGTTACTGTGACAAACGAAAACACTTTATTTTATGAATCCTTAAAGAAAATTTTAATTAATATCAATCAGGAGAAAAGTTATTGCAAAAATATATGTTGATCCCTAGACACTTTTGATGTGTGTACTAGAAACAAAGATTAACTAATTGTGCCAACGACTAGGCTCCAAAAAAATTGTGAATAATTTAAGTGCCAAAGTATACGTTTTTACAACAAACTCCCAAGCCATGTTAAAGAACTGAGCCTCAATAAATTTAAATGATTTATTAAACAGAAACTCTTTGGAAAAGGTTTCTATAACGTTAAAGATTACTTGGATGACAAAAAGGCTTGGGATTTATTAAGCTAGTCTAATGCAACAAACCATTTTGTAGATGCGTGCGCTGACTGGACAGGTCCACTCAAACTGTGTGGTACTTTCTTCAAAATACCATTTTAGATACCGATCTACATAGCCTTCACATGATCTGACCAAGATTTGGTCTGGACTTTAAAAGAGACTGTGACCTCTGAGTTTGTTTCGGTCTTTCTTCTCAGAGTAGTCAGATAGGAAACGCCGGCCTCATCTACTCGTAGTTTAAAAAATACTTATATGTGTGCCATGTAAAAGTGTTTTTACAAACCTACTTACAGAAATAAAAATCAATCAATCATTTCAATCATTTACAATATTACTTACTAAATACATTATAACTTTTACTATAAGTAGGTATCCGAATGGTAGATATGACATTAACAGATTTCTATTGCATAAGGATATTTCAAGTTCAGAACCTTTGAAGTCTAAGTAAATAATTACAATATTATGAATTTCATCCCAAAACAATATTTTGGAATAATTTCCAACAAGCAATGAGTGTTAACATTATTGGTAAAATAAACCATAACAATAAGCAAATGTGAACATAAATGAAATGTGATGAACTGGCTACGAATGGATGAGTGAACATACGAACGCACTGATTTGGGAATACGATGGCTAGTCGTTAATTGTCACGCAGAGCAGCAGCTACTTGCATATTGTGGTAACAACCATTGCCAAAAACATGTCACAAATGATTTGCCTCAATTGACAGATTGCTTCAAAGCGTTGTCTACAGGAGGTTCTAAAACCAACTCGCTTTTACACATACCTAGATGAGAAGATTCTTGAACACTTGTTAAAGAAAAAATCAACAACAACAAACAACTTAGAAACAAGAATATGTGCAGTACACTCTTATGTAGATCCAATAATAATAGTGATCAAAAGAAAATCATACCTGCGAATTTATTAGATTATACATATGATTATGCAAAGATACTCCCCCGCATATTTGTGAAACTGAAACATTCCACGTCGTTCACTAAACTAGATCAGAGAATCCCAGCGAATACCTTCTATAACCAGCTTATAATATTCTTGGTAAAGTGTTGTTTATTGCATTTCATAGATCGTGAACTGTGAAGAATAAAGTTGGCTAAATTTGTCTTACAGCATTGAAGACAGTTCCATACTGCAGTTGCCCGGGCCGACACTGGACTGAATTAATGTATTTCTTACTGGACAAATCTCAGTTGGAATTATTTAAATTAAATAAGCAGCTGTTAAGGATATTAATTTTGTTAGTCCTCAAAGTTAATATTTTTCTTAAGTCTTTTTAGTCTTTACATCTCAAAAGTTTAAACGCTTTTAGTAGCATAATTTATAATTAATTAGCCAGCTAACCAAGTAATTGCATAAATTTCGTGTACAGTTTCAACTTAAAAAGTGACTTTAATTAATTAATTTTTCTTAGAGAAATCTTTCCAGTAGGTAGACTTTCTTGTGAATTTTATTGCTATATTCAAACCCGACATACTAAAAGTTTTGTGTAAACAGAAAGGAAACTGCGAGGGAAAGGTAAGTAGACAAAATTCTCTGTACGCACGGCTACAGATCAAGCTATGAATTTCCAGTAAAAGCTGATCTCGCATTGTATAAGATTTCCTTGCAACGAGAGGTCAGTGTAAACTGGAAATGTATGGCTTGATGTGTAGCCGTGTGTACATAAATTTTAAGTACAGGTGGGTTCTGTATATTTCCATGTTGATGTGTTAATGAAACCCGCTGTTCGTTTCACCCAGGGTTTTACAGTCAACCAAGGAACTGCTATTATACTACGATGCATATAACCGGTAGGTTAGTTAACTAACTTTACTTGTACCGTATGGAGTATTTTAGCGGTTTATTGACATTATTTTACGACGGGTAAATGGCAATAAGCACTTCACACAGTCATAAGTTTATAGATAATTATGTTTGAGAACGATCAAATTACTGTGCCCATGCTGTTTTATAAACCAACAACATGCAAAGCGCAGCTATTTCGCTAATGTAGATACCTATTATGTCTCAAGTTATGTAATGATGTAACTTACATTGCACCATGAGCACGACTCGCTTGCTGATCGATGGCGGGACTCCGTTGGAAGCGATGCACAAGTATGCACCCATATGAAGCCGGGATACTTTGGATATGGTTAAGTTTTCACCGTCTACAACGTTTACTGCAACCAAACAAAACAAGTGCCATGTAAGCACCGAAGCACGATGATATTTTAGAGGAACAGGGAGTTCGTTCGTGTACAGTCGGCGAATGAAGTCCTGCATTGCGATTCTGTTACCATCTCACCGTGAAAACTTAGGTGAAGTGAGCGTGGAGTGAGCTGCCAGTGTCATCCCACTGATGCTAGGGATTGACCAAGCATTACACTTTCAATCATAATCGAGATTATAATTATGTTTTCTAATGTTAGTTCTGTTGATAATTTTATATTATTTCAATGCTAGTATTTAAGTGGCTAAAAATGACTATTTACGGGTTTTTTTACTGGCAGCTCACTCCACGCTCACTTCACCTAAGTGTTCACTTCACGGTCACATTTTTACAGAATCGACATACTGTACCATAATTAGAATCTACGATGGTAAAGTTTTCAAAATAATCACGGAGGACATAAAGTTCTATCCTCCGCGAAACTAATGTACCCTTAGCACACAACCAATTAATTGTATGCATATAAAACTTGCCTATGTTTAATTTAGATAAAAATGATGTAAAAACGGAAAGGCATAAAATATAGTATTGTTGGATATAAGTGAATTATGGCGGGCTTTCGTAATTATTCGCGTTCGATAGTCCATTGTTAATTCAATTGCGAAAATATTTCTGTTATGCGCTGGTTGCGGGTACAATTTAATAGTATTGTGTGGAACAATCCGTGTATTTTGGACCCTTTATCGAACCATCGCTGGAAGGTCCGGTTCTGCACGATACTATTAGTTATGAGAATTTTGACCTATCTAATTCAATAAGATTACTTTAAAAACGATGAAAATACTAAACATTAATGCATAAAGTGTTTTGATGTTTTTTTTTGTCTGTTTCAAGCAAAATTTGGGCTTTGCTTTTACAGTATAAATAAATAACGATTGTTTAAATAGCAGTATTCCTAAGAGATGTTAATTAAATGGGAATAAAGATAGATACGAATTGTAACATAATTTATTCTCATTTATCGTGTGAAAATAATTTGTAGAGAATTCGTTTTCGACGTACATCGTTTATTTGGACGATATAAGCGAGTGGTATCCCAGTTGGTCCATTCCACTCCATTTCTCGCTTCAGAGATTTCTCTCTTTCATCTGCTTTGTTTCGCCGAGAGGGCGTCAACATAATGAGCGTCCGGAACTAATGTTTTGACCGGATATTTATAAGAGTACCGATATCTTTTGTTAACAGTGTTGGCTGTTTTTTTCTGTTTCCATTTAAGAGAACATAATAGACCTTTAACCTTACAAAAACGAAGTGTTTGGATGTATAATTACATTAAAGACACGAATTAGGTCGACATTTTGAATGAGCTTTCAAAAGATTTTTAGGTGATTGCCTAGGACGCCATATTTATATTCTCCAGTAAAGTAGTTCTTAGATTTTAGATGTGATCATTTCAAAATCTTTGTAATGAGAGCCTTTATTGAAATTCTTGATTTTAATATCTTACCCGATTCACCGTTACAATTAAACTCCTGTCCATCTTCTCGTCTCCACATAACATAAGGTTCAGGGTAGCCGGTAGCACGGCAGACCATAGTCACATTGGTACCTTCGCGGACCACCATGTCCGTTGATGTCATGTTGTCAATTATCACGGGTGGCACTGGTGACAAAAATAAGTAAGAAAAGATCAATCATTATATACAAATTGTATCACAAATACCATACATACACAGTATCAATATGTAAAGATTGTTCTTTTCTTCATAACCATGTTGTTCTTTAATTATAGCTTTTTATGAGTTTTGCAAAAACATGATTGTAAAACTTTTTAAACACTATCAATACAACGTGTTGTTTTGCATCCTCATCAAATTTCAGGAGGCTGTTATGATAGACATAAATAATCAAATAAAATTACGATCCTGCTCAATAATTAATACATACTTGTTTTTTTAGGTATTTAAGTTTGACAGTATTTCAGAATACTCCACTTTCAAAGAACAAAATCGCCCCGTTGCGTATGCGGTAGGCAGTGTCGTACGACTATGTCGCTGTGTGCATGCGTTACAGTTACAGCGCAGTTACAGGGCGGTATCACACGGGCCCTACACATGCCGATTTCCGAAAAATACAAATAATAAAAATAAATACCTACTTATTTTATTATTGATTCGTGTCGAGAATCATTAGCATAGTTACCTCCTCGAATTTGACGAGGATGCAAAACAACACCTTGTATAAATATTACCGCGTATCATCCCTCACATAGTCGAGCTAGAACTACACATAAGGAATAAAGGGACACTCCTCTAATCATGGAATATCTTTAATAATAATAATAATTGATTTGGTAAACAGATTTTTTTATTTAAGTGTAAGGTCAATATCCCGCTACCTGCTCTGTGACTGGGTCCGAACCGCAACCACAGCAATGCTATATAAATTTGAAACCTTATTACACCTGAACTAAGGTCGGTAGATGAAGGTATTTAGTTCGGGTATTTTAATGTCAAAATATCAACTTGCTCTTAGGTCAGGTTTGGTAGTATGGTAGAGCTTTTAGGTAAATAAAAATTCCACGCCGGTATGCCACATTTGCTTCGCTATGCAGTCAATAAAACCGGACAGGGTAACCTGTAGAGTGGATATGCAATTAGGTAAGTGAGTCTGTAAAAATTGCAGGACTGTAGGGAAGTTTACACTGCAACTCTGTATACAATACCGGACGCAAATTGATTTACAAAGCAAAATGATTTGGTTTCTGCACGTTCTTGAGCGGTGGTCGCTGTACGACAGACTGATGGAGGTAGTATACTCACCCACAACCTGAAGGTATTCTTTCCTGGAGCTCATGGGGTCGGTGTTGACCTGGTGCATGTACCAGCCACGGTCCACCTCCTGCACGTTCTTGATGAGCATATACCACGAGTGGTGGACGTTGTACGACAAACTGATAGAGGTAGTGTACCTACTCACCTACAACCTGTAGCTATCCCTTCCTGAGCTCATAGGGTCGGCGTTGACCTGGCGCATGTACCAGCCGCGGTCCACCTCCTGCACGTTCTTGATGAGCATATACCACGAGTGGTGGACGTTGTACGACAAACTGATAGAGGTAGTATACTCACCTACAACCTGTAGCTATCCCTTCCTGAGCTCATAGGGTCGGCGTTGACCTGGCACATGTACCAGCCGCGGTCCACCTCCTGCACGTTCTTGATGAGCAGGTAACACAAGCGGTGGTCGTTGTACGACAGAATGATGGAGGATTATACTTCCTGCACGTTCTTAATTTGCGAGACCACGAGCGGTGGTCGTTGTACGAGAGACTGATGGGCGCAGTATACTCACCCACCACCTGTAGGTATCCCTTCCTGGAGCGCATGGGGTCAGTGTTGACCTGGCACATGTACCAGCCGCGGTCCACCTCCTGCACATTTTTGATGTGCAGGTACCACGAGCGGTGGTCGTTGTACGACAGACTGATGCGCGCGTTCTGAGTTATTATGTTGTGGTGGATGCTCAGGATTGTCTGTGTGTCTACGCGGACCCACGCCACCTGTGGGGAGCATGGTCAAATATTAGGTTTTGGCCCCGAAAATAAAGAAGCAGCTTGATCTTCCACGTTGTTTAAAGTAACTAACTTAAGGGACGAGACGCTGGTTTCCAAAAATAACAAGAGGCAATGTTTTCCGCCGTATTTTTATAACAATATTTTTAATAATTTATCCACTTGATGCACTTATAGCCATGACTTTTAATATAAGAAATACCGCACAAACACGCACCGTCATTGTGTAGAAATGAATTTCTTCGTACCGCAAGCATATTTCATATGGTTGCATTAGAAGGACATTCACAGCTGAACGAGCAGCAAATGTAAAAGTGCGGCAAACCAGAAAAGTAAGTATTTCCTTTGAAGCCTTACGAAGAATTTATGGATGTGCATAAAGTTTTAAGTATACGCAAAAACTTATATTTTCACGAGAGTGACAAACACATTTAGGGTTCCTAGAGATAGTGATCTTTTCACAAAGTTACAAGTTTTTTGCAGCTGAGTCACATCCACACGCAAACGAAGTTTTAGTACAAATACTACATTAGAACACTTATCAATCTTGTGTTGGAATCGAAAAGAAAAAGCTATTCCTGATAATATTGACAGTCAGCGACCTTTGATTTAAACGTTTGGATTAAGTTTTAAAAAGCACTAGGTAAGTGTTATTAAAATTCAAATTGGCGAATACATTCTTCTTTTCGTTCATAGAATTCTTAATGCTAGAACTCGTATTTTATACCAATTTTTTTATTAATTTGTCTATATTTGTATGTTACTGTATAACTGACTAAAATCCATTAAATATTTCCATGCAATCACTGCATGGCGGAGTGTATCTTTGCACTGAATTTTATTAGTACCCACATTTTATGCAAATAACGTATTGATTAAAAAAAAATATATAAAACAGGTTCGCAGAAAAAGAGTGGAAGTAGACGATTCACAAAAGGAATGATATGAAGAAAAGTCTCTCAGGTTAAACCAATTAAAAAAATTACGATCTCTGAAAAATTTGAATGCTGTACTTAGAGAAGAGAATATATTACACTGCGGCAGGGATTTTTTAAGGCATTACATGATCTAGGTTTTAAATTGAAGAAATGCGGGTCTAAAAGGAAACTCCTTATCGAAGAGCCAAATATAGCAGTGTGGAGGTGGAAATACCTAAAGACTTTTAAAAAATATCGTAGAGAAGGAAGATATATTTTATATCTTGACGAAACTTATGTAAATGCGTCTCATAACTTTGCAAAATGTTGGCAATCAAAGGATGAACGCGGCGTGCTATCTCATATCGGTAAAGGGGACCGTTTGATCATCGTACATTGTGGAGGTCAAACAGGATTTGTATACGGAGCACTTGTGATATTCAAATCCAAATGTAAAACAGGTGATTAATAATAAAATATTTATTTATAATAATAATAATAGGTATATTTATTTATTTTCTCACCACAATATCCTTATAAAAATAATACCATCTACACAGATTATCACGATTCTGTGAATTTCGTGAATTTCAGTAAATGGATAAATGAAAAGCTCATTCCTAATATACCACCAAGTTCTGTCATAGTAAAAGATAACGCGGTTCGAAATCATTCGGTTCGAGAAGAGAAAAAGCCGACTACGGCATCTACCAAGCCAGACATGTAAGCATGGCTATGACAACATGACGTGCCGTTTGATGATAAACTTAGAAAGGGTCACTTTTCACAGAAGATATTTACAAAGTTGACGAGTTATTGAAAAGAAGCGGACATGAAGTGTTGCGTTTGCCTCCATAACGTCCAGACCTGAACCCAATTGAGTTGGTCTGGCGTGAGGACAATTAGCACAAAAATGTATCGACTCGATGAATAAAAAAAAAAAGCATGTTAGAGGGATTATTTGCTGAATATTCCGTAAAGAAGTGGAAGCATTTTGTTAACCAGGTAATTCAAATCGAGAACGGATACTGCAAAAATGACAGCAGATGAATTTGTTGATTTTATTATTAATGTGCAGGACCATTCTGATGATGGCTGTTTCGAATGTGAAGAATCTAGTTCCAGTGATATTGATATGGACATACATGATTGATTTATAATTTTGATAAATCTTGCATATAAAAAATGGTACAAAAATTTATTCACTAGTTTATTTAGTTTATAGTTGTTTCTTTCAAATTTTGTATCATCATCAATTAATTTTCTAATAAAAAATCACCACCTGTTCACCGATAACCACTATGACGTCACATATTTTAAGAACTGTCCAGTGCGCATTTCGCCTTGTGTATCACGCTATGCGCGCCCGCCGCTGGCACC
Organism: Brachylomia viminalis; assembly: GCA_937001585.2. Taxonomy (NCBI): domain Eukaryota; kingdom Metazoa; phylum Arthropoda; class Insecta; order Lepidoptera; family Noctuidae; genus Brachylomia; species Brachylomia viminalis. Next base: position 14,476,984 of record OW443308.2, on the reverse strand, counting down.
TCACTCAGTCCCCTTTGTCGTCGCACCCCCGCGCCCCTTTACACTGCGGGCGAGGACTCATTAAAGCGGTTGGTCTATAACAGTAGGCCAATTCTCGTACTTAAAAAACGTTCAAATTCAAGTCGCAATCTCATCTCAGCGACAATCAATGTCAAAACCTGTCACAAATGTATGTAGATTGATTGTAATTTTGACAGATTGACACTGAGATTAGAATGCGAACGGTCTTAAAAATACGGGAATTGCCCCTCAGGTTGTGCCATTGTGCGTCGATGTCCCTGTGACCCTGTATAAGTAATCTTAATTATTTTTCCACTTTGAAACTTATGATTTAATTTCCCGTTGTGGGTAGGTATAATCCAAATGGTAACAAATTCAGTTTCATCTCCCAAATATGTACCTAATATCTGCACTACACAGTACTCCAATTTTGCTAACTAGCCGTCCTGCATGATTAATAACTAGCGAATCGTGCATTCTGAGCAAAGTGATATTAAGTTGGCTTGTTAAAACTTTACCCCGTGCACCGCACGAATAGAGTTGTATGAAGTTCTAGCGGAACGTATCCTTTCATAGAATTACACCGCGCTCGTACATCATGGCCTCTGAGCCTCTGATGTCATGGTGGCGATGGCTCTAGGTTATCGCTGTTTGCTTTCTTAATTGCTTGCCGATATAAATTTGCGGCAAGCTTATAAATAGAATAAGAAACTGTTATACTCTGGGGTGAAGCCTGTTAACTAGAGAGAGGCCACACGTTTTTAATATTAAGTTAATATTCTTAAATAGAAAATTCCTCCACCTTGCAGGCGTTTTATTCATCTGTAAAGAGACGGGGCGGGGCATGACGTAGCATATTGAAGTTTGCTGACGTCACATCGTCTATACGCATACAGGAGTGACATCTATCCGAGCTGTATTTACTTTATCACTAAGGAACTTGCATGACCCCGATACAGTGCAAATCTTATCAAGAATCTGTACAGCTGAACATGCTTAACATCTCTTGAGTAGTCAGTAATGGAGGGTTTAGCCATAACCACCACGACATGACAGATGGATTAGTTATTGTGTTATGACGTATCAGTTAACAGGTGAACACATAGATATTGTCTTATTCTTAAGGCATTATACAGGGTTATTGGTAAAACACCATCAACCTCTTAAGGGGTCATTGTACTCATCATTATGGGACCAAATATGAAATCGCGAAAAAAAAATCTGCTGTTCTCTACATTTATATAGGTATGCAGAACTCGTCAAAATGTAGGGACCAGCAGATATTTTTTTCGCGATTTCATATTTGGTCCCATACTAAAAGTGGTTCATAATGATGAGTACAATGACTCCTTAAGAGGTTGATGGTGTTTTACCAATAACCCTGTATATTATGTATAAATTTGCTCGACTGACGGATGGATTGACTGCATGGCTGACATGCAATGCAATGCCTGAAGTACTGAAAGTAAGAAAATAAAATTGGTATTGATCTTCATCGCTTGTTCTGTCAACTCCTTGAAATAGAATTTAAGTGCAAGACATCCTGTTTGCTTCAAAGGCGAGAACTCATCGACATGTGTATTTGGTCGATTCTAACCGCGTGGTTCAAAGTTGGTTTCTGACCGAGTTTCAGAAGTTCGAATTCAAGAGTCAGCCGGCGATGGAGCGTATTATGTTTAGCGACCAAACAGGTTCGAAGTTCGAAACACCACTGTAAAAGTATAGTTTGCCTGAAATGGGATGAAAAGCTTTATATTTATAAAATGCATCAGGATATTGGTTATGCGTCATAATGCGGTGGCTGCCTAAGTACAGGGGTCGTTGCCATGGAAAAGCAAGGTGACTTTTAACAACGCCAGAAAAATCATTAATAGAGCTGTAGAAGCCCTAGCCCTAATCCGTAGTCTTTGTTCAACAGATAGATTGGTAAAATTAACAAACAATGTTAAAATTAACAAACAAGAAAGTTATTTTGTTTTTGCTTCCTGAAAATAGCACTTATGAATGGATAGGGAAGGATTTTACGACAGAACGTCTAGTTTACCTTGTACCCTCGTAAGTCTTCGACGACGCAGGCGAGGAGCGCGTCTCGTCCCACCGTCACCGTCACGTTCGTGACCGGCTCCACGAAACGAGGAAACAATGATTCTGAAACAAATACAACAGATAAACGTTGCTGTTTGAAATGTTTTGGTTGTGTACCTATACATTTTATAGTAATATGTTTACAAATTGGCTGGTCCGTTAAAACAGTAAAATGGATTTTAAGTCATAAATTAAGTAATAAGTTATCTCTGAAGCGAGTGAATTTTGTCCCAATAAACATTGTGATTTGTTTATATTGTCCCTTGCGTCTATAGATATAGTGCTTAAATGTAGGTAAATTATCCTTAACATGAATGTATCACATACTTAAATATACATCGATAAACAGCAACTTTGGCAGCGCGGTTACCTTCACAGGTAGTTACATTCAAACCTGTAGACTTCAATTAATCAATCATGGCATAGAATAATGTAGGGTCGTTCATGAATGCATACAATGGGCTAAGGTACATGTAAGTACGAGAGCAATCTATCAAAGTACACACTTTCTCAAACTGAGTTGTATTGAGTAGTATTTGGCCATTGATTCCTCAATGGAAGGATTCTTAGCAAGGATATAAAGATTGGGTCTGAGCTAAATCTGATTTCTTTATAAAATTGTATTTCATAAAAGCGATAAACCGATTGACACGTTACGTCTTCGTAGGCCAATGTCCCTATCCGCACGAACGTAGCCTTAGAAATACACATTAATATGATCAGTGTACCTATGTAGATTAGTCCACGCCATGTGTGCGGATCTTGGAACTTGTACTTTGTAACGTTATTTACATGATAGCTATAGCGGGCTGGGTGCCGTGTGCGCAGCGGCTTGTAAACCACAAGTAGCCCATTTGGTTATCTGCGAAGTGTGTACCAAATGGCGGTTAGAGATGGTCGTATTGCGGCCTGTGGTTACACCCTTATTATATGACCAGCCATTGCTTTTGAATAACGCCCCACCGTGATTATAATTATTAGCCAGGCTACTAATTTATTGTCAACACAAACTTTAATTTCAAACCTCAAACTTATAATTGGAATATAGCATTAAAGGAAAGTAAACACTTCCAAATTATTATAGCCGTAAAACGGGTTTCAAGATGACTTATTAACTGGTAAACTAAATCGCAGAGTAAGGATTTGGTTGTTACACTTTCAAAATCAGCTCCTAAAACATGAATAAAACATGGCGATAAAGTTGAATAATGTCCGCCACTTTGAAAGTGAGAAGACTTACGTATGTACACGTCAATACTAACGCGATCGATATGAGCGATGCTTCAATGCTGCAACAATCTATTTAGGCTAAACAACCTGAGACACGGAAAAATATCCGCGAATGATTGATGAGTGAGAACGCGAATAGAACAAATCCATCCAGCGCCCATCAATCTTAGCGGTACAGCGGTGCGGGCGCTGTGCAAGCGACGTCGTCGACTCTAATGAAAGAAGAGCTTACCGAGCACGTATAAACAATCGGAAAATGTTGTTTCTAATATCCCGCAAGATAGATGGCCCGTGAAATGTGCTCTTAGCTGGGATCAAGCCCTTTTTAATAGAAAAATTATTGTGCTACGTCTTTTGTTCAACTTGGGAACGGCTACATAATAGTATACAATACTAGGCGGTCAATTCTCTAACGTCACATTGTCGAAAACTGTGTTACAAAGCGGGGAAAGCGACAAAGCGTTTGCTGCATCGTTGTGTTCTACGATATGTGACCTTAGAGAATGGTATTGCAGAACCCCTTTTGCACTGAATTTTGAATTGATAATAGGAATAAAAAGCATGAAATACGGTGTTTTTACTTCTTCCTGTCCGAAGTTACATGACCAAAATGGTCCCTCTATTTGACAAACTTCTACCTATATAACAAAAACCTACCCATCCTAGCCATATCATTCCCAACGAGGACATTCATTAAAATAACCTTTCACATAATTATATTTGAACATTTTGTTTGAGTCAGTAAGTGGTAGGTACAACGATTTCGATTTCTTCACGCCCACAGAGCTTGAATGAAAAATGAGCGGACAATAAATTGACCTTTTGATTGATATAGACTACGTACTACAACGTCGTCTGCCTCCCTACTACCCTCTACGTAATTTAGGTCATTCGTATTACTCGCGTAATACCTAAGTCTATATTATTCAAGTAAATATATGAGCCAGTTGAACAAACTACTTGAATTCAACCTGACGTTATTATATGACATCGCTTCGGTTTCAACTAATATCATCACGTGATTACAAATCGTTCATTAAGAGCCTTCAAAGACGGTTAAGTCCTACTGCAAAGGGTTTAATTACTTTAATAAGCGCTAATACAGTGTAACGTGTTAATAATGTAGTCGGTGTTGATGAGACAACGAGATTACCCGGCCACTTGAAATATGATTACGGGTGGGTCGCTCATCAGGCCGTAAGTGTTTACGGATGCACGTGACGGGTCGCGCCTCCCACCCGGCCAGTCGGGCCGCCTCGTCCACTGCTCGCGTATTTACCTAATTGGCACAGTACGTTGTGACAAAAGTCCGTGTTGGGCTCCCGGCAAATTAGATTCCCTGCCCACCCGCCGCCCGCCGATGCCCGGGCGTCCGCCATCGCTGCCGCTCGCTTTACTTACCTCTTTCACCCTAAATTGACTTCTCTAATTGAAATACGCGTCAAAGACTCATTCCGCGATTAATCTTTTTTGTTTGTTTTTATTACTTACTGCACTGTTAGGTAGAAGCTACTAATCCACGCTGCCATCTTTAAAAAAATATGAGTTTGGTATGGTTGTTGGTTGACGTTTATTTAAATGTAAAAAAAAAATGTGATCAAATAGTTACAAATAAGCAGTACCGATCTGGAATCCTTACTATGCGAAATATATCGAAATTATAGTATCTATGAAGTTTAGATGTTTTCGAAAGAAAACATCATACCTATCGCTTCTTAAAGAATACGACCTTACATTACAGTCAAGACGCGTCCTCCTCGAGACTATGACGTTATTCAGTGTATGCCGAAATAAGTTTGATTGCCCTGACTTGGTGACTGGTTTGTGTTACATACCATACGTGTTTTGGTGCAATAGACATAAATTATTCCTAAGCAGTTATAGATTAAAAAATTATATAATTAAAATTCTAAAGGATCCGCAGTTGACTCCATAGGTTCTACACAATGTAGGTATCATTGTTAATAGGCTTGGGACCTGTATGATACCATCACGCATGAATTCTTTGAATATTTTGTTTGTTACGTCAATATTGTTTATCTTTCTTTTTATCATAACTTCTTTTTCATTAAGTTATTCCTGCTACAGTTAACGTTTGCTAACAGCTTGTTTTTTATTATATATATATAATATAGTAATCAGTGGAAAATGTTGTGGGTAGTATATTTGTTAAGTTTAATTTGAAGACAACACTGTTTATGCTTAATATAGGTACTACTGTTTGTTTTCCCAAATGTAATAAATAAATAAACTGTTCCGATGTTAGCATCGGAATAGTTTTTAGGGGATTTCATCTCTATTTATCTAACGCTTTAACTATAAGTAGTTAAAGCGTTAAATAAATAGAAAAAAAATCCAAATTATTTCGTAAACACATCAATCGTTTAAATTTTTTTTTGTATTAATAAGAACTATTGTTTAAATAATTAATGTATACAAAATATTAAAACACATTTTAAAAGGGTAACGGTGATTTCTTGGACATTCTTCTCCATACGAAACTACCTTTTGGAAGGGGTGACTAGAATAAATTCTATTATAATGTAAATGTTGACGTTCAAAAGTGCCTTTTATGTGCCTAATTGAATAAATGCTTTGACTTTGAACTAAAGTTCTTAGTTATTGATTACAATCTAGCCTAATTGACTAATATGAAATTTAACTAAAACTTAATATTTTAATATATACTATATATATTTTAATATATGTTATACTTATAACTAAGAATAGTGTCAATTTTCACTTTTATACAATTTCGTAGCGCTGTCTTAGGGTCTGATATTTATAAGAACACTTTGTTTATTTAAAGTAAAACTTTTATTTAAAAAACATGCCCCACATACTGACACGCGTATTGATTTTGAAATATTAAAATCAGACGGAACAATAATTTGTTCCGTCTGATTTTAATATTTCCAATCCCTATCCATTGGAATAGTTACGGGAAATTATGATGTGATTTAAAATTGAATTATCCATTTTCGAAACGGAAATTGGTGCCCATCTAAAAATAAAACCGATTGTAGCAAATTCGAGTTGCCGAGTCTCACGATGGCTTCGCTGTGGCTGTGGGTATTCATGAGTATCGATTTTATGCAAAATGCAACAAGATTCACTTGAACATGTCGGCTATACGATTCGCGTTGTGTGAGGAACCGATGTACAGCTCTACAATTACATTGGCGTAGATACGGGCGCTTGTAAATGGGTGCGTACGTTGTCGGGCTGGTCGAATGAGGCCTGTCGGAATATTGCTGAGAGCGTCGGAGGCGTATAAACATGTAACACAATTAGCGGTCAGGTGTTGGAGGCGACGCCAGCCCTTCGCAATAAGAGCTTGTTATAGCCAATTTAACCGGAGATTCGATTCCTCTGCCTGTTTAATATTATCAGTCGCGCCTAATTTCAGTTTCCCGGGTCCTATTGTGTAAACTGAATGAACAAACAACTAATGCAAATTTTGGTTGGTTAACTAATTTGAAGTTTGCAGATAGATCAGGAGACTTTCTAGAATAAGACGCAAATTCGTGGTATTTAAGTTCATTGGAAGATCGTAGGAGACGATCATTTATTGCGAGTTGAATTAAATTTTGGTTACACCTTTCTCTACCATTAATCTTTCTAGGTTATTGTACCTGACAAATAATAAGACGGGTATTGGAAACGCCAAAATTTTTCTTTGTTCCCGTAATTGGGTTGTACCTAGCAGTCGTTTGTAATTGCGTCGCGCATGTTGTTACATTTAAGTTTAATTGTTAGCATTAACACGTGTGATGCCAATTAGTACAGATGCTTAAGCGTAATCGCTTCACAGCCTGAGTTTGTAGCACTTCGTTACATCGTTGTTAAGTGCACCTAATGCGACTTGTTCCGTACTTGCTCTTGTAGTTATACATATATTACAAGCTTTAATTTATGTACCTTGTGCTGGTAGTAAATAATGATATTAATCTATTCATTACTTTGCACACAGACGGATTTCATGATAGTTCGAATGTGCACATGTGTTCGTGCGTATATGTGTGTGTGTGTGTGTGTGACAAAATGAGACAAACAACACAACACACAAACAACACAACACAACACACACAACAACACAACTCTGAAATGAAACTAGCATGAAGCTATACCTACGTATAACCTAACCAAAAATTACGCACATAATATATTAATAATTCAAAATATTTTAAACGAATTGTACATCTAAGGGTATATTCAAATAACTAAAAAGAAAGTGCTAGGGTGCTACGAAAGTTCGTAGCATTAATGTTTTTAAGTCGTTTTAGTTATATAAGATAATATAATGTTTATTTCCAAATCATTTGTTTACAGAGGTTACATTGTACAGTAATATGATATAACAATAGTGCGCATAAGGTATTATCTCCTGGCTCCCAAACTAGGTTTATAGCCCGTGACTCCGTATGGGTACAATTAAATAGAAGATCAAAAATCTGTTTTCACGAGTAACTAGCTATCATAACAATATAAAGATTTATATTTATGAGTATAAAAAGAAGAAAAAAATAATTAGTAATAAAAAAATTGTGATTGAGTGAGAGTGAGTGTGTTGAGGTAGGTATAGTATGTGGTGTATGTGTGAGTAAAAGTGAAAGTGGGGAGTGTCTATGAGTGATTGATTGTGAACGAGGGGAGATCTGTCTTAAGCATGTGGGAGGAGAAGTTTTTCGGTATCATCATACGCTTTTTCAATCAGCCATTTTTTAAATTGTGTATTTGCATTGGTGATAATTTAAACAGTGGATATGGAGAAACTTATTAAAAAAAGAAAATATATATATACATGTATATAATATTAAAATATTTAAAAATATAGCTGAGGTAGGTGAATTGGTGTTGTGCGAAGGTGGTTCTGTGTCTAGCTGGTGGAAGGACAATATGTGCGCGACGTTTAGTACTTACTGTGAAAGGCAGTCAATGTTTCCTTAATTCACATTGTAACACATACAACCCAATCACCGATAGAACCCTGCATTCACTAAAAAGTACCAATGTGGAGTATCTATATGGCTTGCAGAACATAACTTTGAGAACTGCTGTCTGAGCTCTCTCTAATTTCAGTAAGTATGTTTTGCAAGCGTAACCCCAAGCCGGCCAACAATACCGGAGAAGAGACTGACAGAGTGAGTAATAGGCCATCATAAGTGTTTCAGAATCAGCCAAACCCCGAAATTTTTTAAAGATGGAAATAAGTTTGCGCGTTCGGGTAACTAGATTATCAAGATGACTATACCAGTTCAGATGCTTGCCAATCTGCATACCCAAGTATTTTATACAAGATTTGGGTGTCAGAGAGGGACAGGTACAGCAGGAGCTTTTCGAACAAGTATGAACTATAATAGTAGGCATAATTTGACTGAGTCTTATTTCTTAAAGAAAATGAAACAAACTTAGTTTTTTCCGCATTCAAGTTCAACAAATTCTTGCCAAACCAATTCATGACAATGTCCAGCGCCATTTGAGCATATTTTTCTGTTTCAATCCAATCATTGCCATGAAGAATTAGGGCTGTATCATCAGCGTAGGTAAATATGGAACAATTTGTTAAGGGAAGTGAACACAGCTCGTTAATGTAGATGTTCCTCATCTACATTAACGAGCTGTGTTCACTTCCCAAGGTTGGGCCTAGAATGCTTCCTTGTGGGACACCGTATTCTATTCTAGCTTTATTGCTAATTACCTCATTCAATTGAACATGTTGGAAACGATTCTTCAGATAACTAGAGAAAATGTCAAGTGCAGGTCCACGAATTCCCAGGCGTTCCAGTTTTGACATAAGTAAGGGTGCAGAGACAGTGTCAAAAGCTTTCGAAGTGTCTAGAAATATACCAAGACACCACTGCTTCTTATCCATGAGCTCAGTCACTTTTTCAGAGAGTGCAATAACCGCACCCTCTGTTGCAGTTCCGGCCCTGAAACCATATTGGTTATCGGAGAGAAGTTTAAAAGTATTAAGGTATTCAAGCAAACGGTTGTTCAATATCTTCTCCAGAATCTTCGAGATGAGAGAATGCATATGGGTTTATAATTTTTGACACTGCCCCTGTCCCCTCCTTTATGAATAGGGTGAACTAGAGCAGTTTTAAAGGCGTCTGGGAAAACAGCGGTGGATATAGCAAGATTGCAGTTATGGGTGATTTAGGGGATTGAAATTTTACGCGTTAACTTCAATATGTGTCCAGAAATACCGCCAATTCCAGCTACAGAAATTGATTTTAAATTAATTATAAGTCCCTCTACTTCCGAGTTGTCGGTTTCTAGGACACACATTGAGTTACAAGTTGAAGCTAAACTTGAAGGGTGAGCTGGCACATTCTGACACTGACGTATATTCGTAGCTAGGTCTTTGCCTTGATTAACAAAGTGGTTGTTGAGTATGTCAGGTACGAGGTGTAGCAGTTCTTTCAGTGGCGAGGGTGTGGATTTTGAGTGTGTTATTGATCTAATGAGATCCCACGTTGCTTTGGAATTGATTTTTCATTTCATAAATTCTGTTTTCTCGTAATTTATTTTCAATTTCCGTAGTAAAGAGTTACAGAAGTTACGATAGCGCGAATACGTAACTTTGAGGATAGGATTGTATGGTTGTGCTTTTAAAGTGCGATGCATTTTATCCCTGTTTCTAATACAGCGAAGTAAGCCCGGAGTGATCCAGGGCTTGATGTTACGGTTCTTTCGTGAGACTTTGGAGAAGCGAGTGTGTTTGTCAATAATTGGAGTCAGTTAAGTTGTTAAGGTGTCCGCTGCTTCATTAGCGTCCTTAGAAAAAAGGATTGGGGAGAAATCGGCACTCTCAATATCTTTTTGGATGATTGTGTCCACAACTTTAGCCGTGCAGGTGGGTTTGGGCTTAGGATCATCCAGGTTGACACTCAAGAATACAGGTAAATGGTCGGTAATAGGTAAGCCAATCACAATGGATATTCCTGGTTGTTTGGTATTTAGGAGAATATGGTCTAGACAGTTATTTACTCTTGTGGGATATACTCGTAAGTGCGCCGGTAATAAACCATGCGAGGCAGTAAAGGTATCGTATTCGTACGAATGTCTTTCATTGTGGTTTGGTTTGATATCTATGTTGATATCACCGACTAAGGCAACATGTTAAAATTTAGTTAGGGGTTTTAAAATTGAAACCGGACTGTTCAAGAAATTATCAATATGGATGTACGAAGGTGCTCTATATAGACCTTTTTTTTCAATTATTTTATGGTGGGAAATCATCAAATAACTCGCTCTGGGCAGAGCGGGAGAGCGTGTCAGACTCTTACTGATTAAATCCTACCCGTGTTCCTTCAGTTGCCTGTGCCAGGGGCCACGGTATCCCTCTCGGACTTTCCCGCAACCCTGGCAGGCATCGGCCCTAGCAGTCCCCGTCATTGATGCTGACATCTCTTTGAGGCGCGCGTGGAACACAACGCGCCGTCGACCCGGGCCTGGTCCTTATCGAACGGTGAGCTGCCCATTGCTCGCCGTTTGCAAGCCCGCGCCTACGGTGGCCGGGAATCGGCCTGCGATTCTCGACGCCCAGGGCGTCTCCTGCGGCGGCTAGGGGCGTGAGGGCGCGAATTTTGCCTCTCCCTCACGCGTTCCGCCTCCTCTTTCGCGAACGTTACTGTTTCGCAGAAGGAGGTGACGGCTTACCAAGCCCTCTCACTCCATACCATGGCCTGGACCAGGGCCGGACGCGAGAGATCGCCACCATCAATCGCCTGCACGAGGACACGGCGGTGCTCCGCCCAAGCCTGGCAGACCTCCATCATATGCTCCACCGTGTCCTCCGGGGGATCCACACAATGGTGACACCCGGGCGTTTCCTCCTGCCTTATCCGGAACAGGAAGCTCCCGAAACAACCGTGTTCGGTGAGGACCTGCGTCAGGCGGAAGGTGAGGACGCCGTGGCGCCTTTCTAGCCACTCCTCAAAGAGGGGACTTATCGCCGCAATTGTGGCGTGCCCAAGAATTTGCAAAGAAGACTTTTGCGTCCATTATGTCAGGTTAATAAACGGTGCATTGCAATGAAGACTTAGTATACATGACCACCCCATTCAGTTTTTTTTTGTATTTTTTGTGAAATGTAAATTATAACTATTCATATTATGAATTACAGCAGATCTTAGCCAGCACTCTGTCAATATGATGATATCACAATAAGTTTTAAGGAGATGTAAGAAAGAACGCTTTAAAGTTATGCTTGTTATTTAATTTGCGAATCTCCGAATACAGTGTAATTTTTTACCCAGAAACGTGCAATGTGATAGTGGAAACAGTATTAAAATCTACCTAATATAATTCAAGATTAGCTCGAAGTAGAGACAAATGTGGTTGGGAACTTAGTTCCACGAGTTTGTGTAGCGTAGTACTAAAACCTTAAGTACTATTACAAAACACCTCCGGTTATTCATTCGATACATGCACTATAAGTATACTTAAGTTGAACTGTTTATTTTAACGAGCAATTTTGTAATAACATTTTATAGTTGCATTACACTTTCCTGAAGTTATAAATGTAGGTACCCATGTGTTATTCAAAATATGTATTTCTAAAATCAACCTTAAGGAAGAAACTTTAGAGAGTTTACACATTAGAAAAACGACGCTCAATTGTTCAAAAACATATTATTTCTCCCGAAGAAATCAAATACGCGCAAAACAAAGAAACAAACAAAACAATATCTACAATTATTTAACGTCACTAGGCCGAAATCAAAGCGTAAATGTCGCGAAAGAATACGAAGTTAGTATGAAGGTTATAAAAATATCTGGAGGACAGGTTGGCGTTATATTGCCGTTATAAATCAGCGTTTGCGACAGGCGAGCGTGGCGGCGGCGACGCGGCAGCGTGACGGCGCGTGGCGTGCACGGCAGTGCCGCCTCGTGTCGCCTGCCGACATTCTACATATGCATAAATATTGCGCCTACATGCCTATTTATATAAATCTAGCATGGTGTAGATATTTTTGTACGTATTTAGTTTATTTAGAGTTAAGGCGCAATTACACTTGGTCGTTAACCCGTATTCGGGTGCTCGAAGGTGTTTACTCGAAACGGGCACCCGATGCATTCATTACACCGGACATCTCGCTGGAAGACGGAGCTGGGCTAGATTGTCCGAAGACGGGCGTACTCGACGCAATTCATTTACACGTGGTTGTTTGCCCGAATTCCATTGGCAATCGAATTCGGGAAAACAAACAAGTGTAATTGCGGCATTAGTCAATTTAAAACTTTTCTTTACGTTGAATTTCGGAAGGCAGAAAACCGGGAAGATTAGCTTGCATTAGAGGAGATACTTTGTGAAGCTACGGAGATTTTTCGATAATTTAGTCTTATACCTAAAATACTATCGGTACGTATAGGTACCTCACTACCTCCGGAATTCATTTAGTGTCTCCATTATTTTATTAGAGATTATTTTTATTTATGTTATTATACAAAACTACAGCTTTGTGGCTAATAACCCCAGTGAATTCTACATTCTCTCTGCATCGGCAGTACTTTTACAAACCTGCGATTTTCTAGCGATGTTTTCCCCCGCCGTTGGAAGCCGGCAATAAACTTATATTGAGTTCATATGTTTGAAAAACACGTTGGTCGTTATTAACGACCAACATGTTTTTCAAACATAATTATGAAACATATTATTATGATACATACGTTGCCCAATATGTAAAAAACTAAGCTTTAATTTAATACTTTCGAAAAATACTTTGTAAGAAAATCATGTTTTTTTAGAAGAATATTGGATGTCCCGCCAAATGGTCTGTCAAACCAATTTTTTTTTTACTTTTGTAATCTCTCAGAAATCTGTTAGTGGCCAGTAAGAAGTAGCACTACGTTGTTTACCTACATGAAGCCTTAGGTATTAGAGATGTTTTTTAATTTTTACGTTTTGGTTCTTGACAATTTAAAAGTGCCTGTAATTGGTTTATTTGAAATAAATGCTTTGAGTTTGAGTTTGTAGGCCGTACAGCGAGGTAATAGGTGGTACCTACCTAGGTACCACCTGTTTGGGGTAAAATTAATCGATGTATCTATTAAATAAATGAAGAAAATAATAGTTATTGCTGGCCCTTCCCACGAGAAGTTCTCAGTACCAGATTTTTATCTGCTATGACCACCATTATGACTCTTGCAATACCTAGGGCTATATTTCATTGTGGGTATTATATGACTCTAATTAAAGTTCAAATGTGAACTCCTTGCTATATACAACGTAGGTACTGCATAACCTTTGCGGGGATATAAATACACATGCGAACGCAGTAAATAGTTAACTACTCACTGGAATTATATTAAGAGCAACATTGTATTTGATTACTCAATTATATTTCATATTATCATTAATTGAGTGATTGCCAGTAAATAAACGAGATACAAATAAAATGGATAACGGATACTTCTTCGTTCCATTTCATAACGGGTGCGGAAATACGATGATTTATGCGGTCATCCATAAATGAATCGGATTCTCTGTGACGGCAGTTTTTATTTATGAAACAATTAAAATTAATAGCCTCGTTATGGCTTCCAGATAGTTGAACATCGCTTGTTACTTACACAGTTAATTTTTGCATATTGTGCTTATGAAAGGTGTAAATAACATGAATCGATTTATTTACGGTCTCATGTATCCACATGTATTTTACTCAATTTAACCCATACGCATATATTTTAATTTCGTATTAATAAGCTTTAGCTCTTACGTTTTGTTTACACGGATGCAGCACGCAGTTAATGCTTGATGATATTTATTTCAGTTAGGCACTACAAACAAGAATTGTAGGAAATGTTAGTTAATGTTGTTCTATACTGCTGTTCTGTGAATGAAACGGAGTGAATGAAAAACATGAGCTGTTCGTAATTAATTTAGGGTATTTACGTACTTAGTTAGTTTGATAAAACCGTTATAATGAATTTGAACAAATATTCCGAATACGGAACCTTTTGTTAGCTATGTCCGAAAGAATATCCAACAGAAATGGGAAAATATGTCGAATTGGTTTACAGCAACAACGGCTTGTAACAACAAGTAAAATTTTAAAGCGTGTGTAGTGCATATCGAGTGGCCGGCAATGGTTTCCGGCTCATATCGCCAGATTGGAAACGCAAGCGCGCCTGACCAGGGTGAATTACGCGAAACGGCGTGAACGGTGACGGTGCGAGCGCCAGATTCACTTACTTATATCGCTTCGTGACTGAACTCCATAGAGCGGTGCAGTTCGGCCGTAAATAAAATGGTATTGTCGCGCGGAAACCGCACATCGAAAAACCGGGGAACGTCGCGTGAAATGCTACCGGTGCCGGCATTGGCATAGACGCCGAGAAATATGGCCAAACGTACCGCACATACGAAATATGGGACTATAGGCAGCGGTGTCGGCTCGTGCCGGGTCGCCGAGACATGTTAGATATATGTAGCTATTATAAAATTATAACTACTACTTGCCAACTAACAGGTTATTCATGTACCCTTTAGATCATTTGTAACATTGTTAATTATCCTACCTATCCATATACAAATTTTAGAGAATAGTTAGGGTTCGTATAATTCGTTATATCTACTCCGTGGTTTAATTCATTACGAAATAAAAACAAGTCCTACGGCGGCGGCGTTGTTAATAAAAGAGCTATTTTATGATTAAAAATTTTTCTCTCTGGGCTCACAGTTGTACTTTACTCTAGTTAAATAGCTATGAGTCGTTTTACTGTTTTTGGTTTTGTAAAATATTTCTAAGATAGAGAATTAATATTTCTAAAATATCTCAACAAATGTCTCAGAGACTGGTATTTGCGGCAAAATTTGTGAATTACTCATTATAGACTATTCATTAGGTTTTATTGAAGTCATCATGTTTAGTTTAACAAAAACCGAATGTTATTTATTAATATTTCTTATTATCTGGCAGTAAACTGCCAGATAATAAGAGATATTAATGAATAACATTAGGTAGTTTAAGCGGCCTACCTAAATGTCCTTTCTTTGGTATTGTTCGTCGAATCGTTGTGCTCCTTAAGTTCTCAGTTGAGCTGCACGATTACTGACAAATGCGTGCACTGACTGGACAGGTCCACTCAATCTGTGTGGTTTTTCCTTAAAATACTGTTTTAGACACCAATCTATGTAGATTGGTGTCTGAAACGGTCAGACCATGTGAAGACCATGTGGTCTTCACATGGTCTGACCAAGATTATGTCTGGACATTAAAAGAGAGTGTGACCTCTGTGTCTGTTTCGGCCTTTCTTCTCAGAGTAGTCAGATAGGAAACGCCATCCTCATCTAGTTTTTAAAATATGATTGACGTGTAAAAGTGTTTGTACAAACCTACTTACAGACAAAAAATCATTTAACAAATATCAATACAATCAGCAAAATATTTAAAGAAATTAGATTTTTTTTTATATTTATTTGTGTTACAAACCCAATAATAGAAGGAGGTTGTAATTTAATTAATTGATCTGAAATGGGTGGTTTAATTAAATGGAATGCCATTAATGTTTTCTTTTTTTAAATCACAAAATTGCAATCTATTACACCAATTACACACAAAATTGCTTGCATTCAAAATCGTTTGTGCTCATTTTTGCTGTTCATTTATGATTACTCCTTTTTAAACCTTTTCGGTAAGAACCTATTTCCTTTTTCATTTCGGCTTGACATTATAATGAATTCACATTCATTATAATGTCAAGCCGAAATGAGCCGAATGAACCGAATTAAGGAAATTATACAAATAACAAATTAATGATTATTACAGTTACTAATGTAGCAATTTATGTTCATTTTTAACATTTATTATTAGAGACATATGGTTGCTTTCCAAATATTTAACAAGCTTTTTGATGACTACATAATTGTGAAGATTCTTGGGTCTCTACTGTTTTTAAGATTATAATACATTGTACCTATACCTATTGTAATGATACTAAAAACATACAGTTAATAATCTTATTTAAAACTAAACATTGTAACCTCACGTATGAACAATATTTGTAAGCTCGTTTGTAAGTACCTAAAGTTATTAAAACCATTTACTTCTGAAATCATCACAATATTAATCAATTTCCTTCTTGAGTTTAATGGAGTGTTTCAATGTAAGTGATTGTTTTAGAAGATATTTGATCGTTTTCTTCGACTCAAATAAGCACTTATCGAAGTAGCGAGGTACGATTGAAGTAGTAGCAGACTAACACTTCCTCCGTTCCCACTGCATTACGCAGGATTATTTATTCATTATGAAACCAATGAACTCCCACACGTTCTACTTCACCGTTTGACGATACATTTAAATTGCCTTGCCAATCGCATTGTTTCAGACACGTTATAGACAATGCATAAGCATAAACATAATCTGCCTATAATCTTCCCATTGCTGGGACACAGGCCTCCTCTCTGTGAGATGGAATCGGCCAAAATCCACCACGCGGGCCCAGTGCGAGTTGTAGGGTATCACATGTCTTCGAATTTTTAGTTCTAGGACATGCCGGTTTCCCGGTTTCACCGTTTTGAGAGCAGTGGTTATGAAATTAAATACACGAAGTAAAGTGCCTGCCTGGGTTTGAAGTCACAACCTACAACTACTAATTCGGTGCTAATACCACTGGACTACCTCTGCTCATAGACAATGAGTAGGTATCCAAAGGTAAAACCATTCTTACAATACATCTTTTTTTATCCTTCGTCTTACGTTTCTTACTTATGTATTCAATGTATAGTAGAAATTGTAGCATTTTAGACTCGGAAACCAGCGATTCTAATATTTGCTACAAAGCCGTGTTGTGTCACTGCAGTCAGGGGAACGGGTGGGTAATTTTCAATGGCCGCTGAATAAGAGCTAGTATTCTGAATTTCGTTCGTATTCTCGTAATGCCGGTTACGTAGCGTCTGACTCGGAGGCAACTAGCATAAACTTTAAGTAAGAGAAAATTTGCTCCGAAATATTCCCAGAGACGAAAAGAGGGTCTAGGATGTAGCGGCTTTATATACTTGTAAGATTTCTTTTAAAAATAACACATTCGACGAAGTTCGTTCAGAAGTTAATAAAAATTAGTTGAAAACTCGCGGAGGAGCGCCGTCTATCGAGACAGTCGTGTTTGCTGCCGCGCCCGCGCCACGTGAAGCCCTAGCCTTCCGTCTTATGACTAGCTTCATGTTTTTACGTGTAGGCTATTTAACTTTGCTTACATAGTTTAACTGCACCGTAAGGTTGATAATACTAGGTAGTTACTCACTCATTACCCACATCTTTTGTTCATATTATGAATAATGCACAAATATGCGTGACAGAATATTGAACTTTGTCATACACCAATTGACATCAAATTTTGAACAATACGTACTTACATTACAATATCAATTATTGTTATTTGCACCATTTTGTGAATTTCAGGTTATCCGAATTGTTTCGAAGCGGATATTAATTTCAGGACCGAAAACAGATTCCAAAGCTGAATAGGTGTAGCAAAATTTATTTTCCTTTCGATATGATTAGAATGGACATTTGTTGTTTATTAAATCAATGGTGTTGCAATTCGAAATCAAAAGTAATCTGCTTGTGCGGAAGTGCGGAAGGAGATGGATGACAGGGAAAATACGCGAGAAAATTCAAAAGGAAAGCAAGGTGAAGCGCGCGCGGAAAATTGGCTTCATTAGATAGAGCGACTGAGGGCACGAGTTGCAGGACACACTGTCGCTCCGGATGGACAGCGTGATAAAAAATAATGTTCTGTACACAGAGGACACTGCGCAGTTTCTTTATATATCTGTTAAAGTTTTGCTCTGTCTTAAAAATCATTTTTGGAACATCAGCGTGTACAGTAGGCCGCACTTCAGGGGTTTGTTTTCATTGACCTTGAGCTTGCTTGGCGAAGTACGGAGTTTCAATAGAATAAGAGGCCAGCTTTAACTGATTTTGTTTTCACTGACGTGCGGTTTATCGTACCTACTTGGTTTCGTACCAAATAACTGGAGAGGAGACATTTTTTAAATGAATCAATGAACTCCTCTTATTGGTGTCCACTGAAACGCTTTATATGAGGAATCATACATTTTAAATTCCAAAGGATGCATTTTCCAAAACAAAAGAGAGTAAGTTTCCATGATCATTATTGTGGCAATAATGTACAATAAGAACGGTATTCAAAGCAACCAATTATGTTAAATGTGCTTGTGAAAGCAAACCAATTATGTTAAATGTGCCTGTGTGTTATTCATTGACACAGTCTAACGGTTCTACAACCATTGCAGCTATGCTAGTTGGCAGCACTATAATTCCAAGAATCCCGCGCTCCGTACACCAGAGCATCCAGCCATTCAAATTTCATATATCAAACACTGATTCACACATTCTCTTGAAATTTTTCATGTTTTCACCTGAAGACAAATTTTCTTGAACATTGTCGAGCAACGTGCAATATACGAGACTGCTATGACATGTATTACGAAATTTTATGAAAAAGTCCTAAGATTTATGGTTGTTTCATAGCAAAAAATACGCTTTTTTCAGGTATACGGCTGAGGTGCTGAACTGGAAAAATCGTGAATTACGTTGTTACACATAAACAATGAACTAGCATCTCATCTAATCTTATTTGAGGTTATTATGTTCTGCCGAGTGGAGGTCTCCCCGAGGTCTACCCACGACTCGCGGTAAAAATATTGGCTTTAACAATTTTATCGTTTTTGTATTACATCACACCAGTGTTTATCTGAGGGGCTTGCAAAATTGAAGAGGAAGTGTGCACCCGCAGTCATTCAATTACGAATACCTTAAATCAGGCATATTTTTAATAATAACTTATCCGAATCTTACCAGTATCGTGTTCAATAACCACTTTTAAAAATACTACTAGCTAGGTTATTCTATTACTTGTTATTTTATTTAAAGAAAACCTTAAATTAACTATTATACTCCTTTGTTAACAGTCCTTCAAAATGAGTCCCATTAGGCCTGAAAGAGGGCTACGGGGGCTAATAAAAGGATATTAAAATTATTTAGCATCATAATGATAGCGCTACGAGTTTTCGTAGACTTAGTAGCCGTAGGACCTCTACGGTCGCTACGAGTTTTCGTAGACTTAGTAGCCGTAGGACCTCTACGGTCGCTACAAGTTTTCGTAGACTTGGTAGCCGTAGGAGCTCTTCGGCCTACGAGGCTTCGATAACAAGTCATGATTGGAAGTCTGCGGTTTATAATATTATTCAAAATATAAAATAAAAAATAAAAATGAGCATGCAAAATTTACTGGGTACATTTAATTAATTAAAAGAAACATAACACCGACTGGTAAAAGCCTAATCAATATATATTAATTGACCAACAATAACACTCAAGGGCCCGTTAAATTAATTCCCGTTTTGGATTGCTTGGGGATCATAAACCTCTAACATTTCGTTATTTCCTTGTACAGGTATTATATTTATGTGGAATTACGATTGTATTAGTACTGCAAGTTTTTTGAGTAAATATTACCTATACGTTATTGGTTTTTGTTTTCAATAAACAATACTCATTAAATACATCCCATATATTCACAAACAACGCGATCAAACATTTAAGAACGAGTGAACTTTGTAATGAATCGACATCGCCATATATATATTTCAATACTTCGCAAAAGTCATCGGCTTTTCCTTATACATGTGTGTGAACTTCTTGTTAATAAATTATTATTTTATGAACAACAAACTTTTGTGGAGCATGTTAACTCGGGAAAGATGAGTATTTAAGTTTGCCCCGAAATAGATGTTTTATGATATGTAGTGAGAACAGTAAACTACGAAGTTTTGGTATCGCGACCGCATAGCGTTGGGTTGGCAAGGCTTGTTTATGTGGCAATTGGCGTCGCAATGAACCGCCATTCTGGCTGGGAGCAAGTTCTCAGCAAAGGCGCTCCGAGTTGAGTAACAAATTGAAGTATGGCGCTGGCAACTCGCAAATAATCATACACAAGGTGAGTAAGTTCGGCTCCAGCTGAAAGTTCATCCAACTTGAGACGGATAGTAATTTACTCTGGAATTGCGGTCAGCAGAAGGAAAATAACCATATGCCATTTGCCGATTCCGAAATATCGATCCATTCCATATGATTGTATATCCTCAAATTGTAGGTAAACTATAATTTGAAAGTAGGCTAAGTGTCTGCTATTTAATACAAGTTAATTAACACCCTAAAATAGGCTCTATTTAAATTATAATTTTAAGCATAGTAAATAAATAACATGGTTTCAGTAGGTAATTCTCATTTCAACGAAACGCTTCAATTTTCATTTCTGGCAACGATTTTATTAAGGCTGCACCATTTTGAGGAAATGAAGTAGGCTTCGTCCAATTTGCTTGCAAACATTCGGTATACAATGATTAGTCTTGCAAATCACAAAAGCCATTGATTATTTGATAGTTATCTCTGTATGATGGCAATAAATGCTTTACTTTCTTTTACATAACCTTACCACACTATCGACTTTACGAGCGACGATAGCAGTCGTGAATATTTATTTGTGCAAAAAGTTAGTCGATAATCTGGATTTTTTCTCATTCCGAAATAAGAATAAACTCATCAAATCGATAAAAATATGATTACCAATATGTATCTACAATATACAATCCGGGCCTTACAAATGTATAAATGGTAAATTATATCTCGTATATGCCGTGAATGACATACAAACAAAATGATGAAGATGGAAGACGCAAACCATTGCCTAAATAACTAACACTTTGTTAAGATCCTTATTCCGTGCACCCGAGCGCTCGCCCGCTTTATTCCTTCAATGACACAGTATCATACCTAATATTTCAGACCCGCGAATTCCTTGCTGAGGTAAATGGGTAATTGTGGTGCTCACACTGGTGATAGATCGCTGGTCTGGCGCCTACCAGCGCCGCAATCATTTGTTTCACCCAATTGACTGCTACAACTTGCCTCCTATACAATTTCCCATTTGTTACTTTAAAGCCAGCACTACCTCACGTGAGCACACAATGACGAAGCTAACGTGCGATGAGTTAACGCACCTGCTCAAACTATCAAACTGCGCAAGTTTCCGTGACACTTCACTTGATTTTCATCGTCTTCATTTTAAATGAAATGCATCGTTCAAGTTTTTTTCCACATTCATAACTCACGTCTCAGATGCAGCCGTTTCAATAAGTAGGTCAGTTTGCTGTCGTCATACTTCACGATAGAACATAGATAGGTGATTTCTATATTAATAGTAGTAATCAAACACGCGCTGGGCTTCATCAATAATTGCAAGCTTGATAACTGTTAGAGTGGTCAGTAATTGAAACACCGCTGTTGCCAAAGGCGACACAGTACAATTTACAGATACATAATCTTGTTTGTTTTCCTTTCCCTTCGCTGTTTTGATTCCAGGAACGATCAGTATTGAATTACTTATTGTGTCATTGCAATAGATTTCGAAATTCGATAGATTAGTTCATTTTATATTGAATGAGGTTTACAAATATAGGAATGGACGAATAACAATAAAAGATTAGGGTGATTTTAGTGGAACGTTCGTATGGATTCAACAAAATCCAATAATTCCCTTTTGAATATTCTACGACTCATCCAGTAAAAAGCTAATCCGCTGAATAATGGGGGTTATAGATATCAACGTGGAGCAGGCATGGCGGAAAAATATGTCAATTGTTTGCCTCCGCATGACTTTAGGTTAATAATAACTTTTGATAATAAATCTCGGCTTTTGTTGATGTTTTAATTGGTTTCAGTAGTGTTTACGTGCGTAGTTTACGGTGATATGGTATAATAATCCATTAAAAGATTGTGTCAAATTAAATTGTATTAAGCTTTTGATAACTATCATTACATAGTATTGTTTCCAGGAAAAATATTTAACATCAAAACCATTTTTTTTTAAATGAAGCTATACTTAAATAGTCATGGGCTAAGCTGGTGATGATTTAGTCATTTTATTAGTAGGTACAGATAAGAACAGGCAACTTTTACTTTTCATAATCCTTCAGTCAATCTCGTTTCATCGTAAGGGAAATTAAAATTTTTAAACAACCAATTTTAACTATTTCCATTTACAACAGCGTTATTCGAAGAATTTTGGAGTATTGTAGTACGGTATGGAACCCGTTTTATCAGGTGCACTCGGATCGGATAGAGCGCGTTCAAAAAAGGTTTTTATATCATCTATGTTACTCGGATAACAGATGTCGCAGTCTGAACTCGTATAACTCTAGGCTGAATTATTATAAAATGAAATCTTTAGATTTCATGTTTTTGTTTAAACTAATAAATGGTTTAATAGATTCTCCTGAGCTTTTAGAAAAAGTGAAATTTAGTATCCCTCGTAATAATAGCCGTTTACTAAACCGAAGGACTTTCGTCCTGCCTCACAGTCAGACTAATATCGGTAATTTTTCACCCATTGGCCGCATGCTTTCTCTTGCTAACTCCATTCGTGGCGAAATAGATGTCTTTGCTGGTTCTGTAGCCTCAGTTAGGAGTAAACTTAGAGCCTTAATTGTATAATTTTTTCATATTTTTTTATGTAAATTTTGTTTTTTGTACATTTTTAATTGTTCTTTCCCAAAAAATATCAGTAGGTAACTATATGGATAAGTTCACATTTTGTAAGTTTTGTTTTTTAAATACCAATTGTTTTACTTAAATTATGCATGCTAGATTCACATCGAGTAGGTGTCAATCAGAAATATTGTATTGTAACTGTTTTAATGCATTTGTGATTGTAGGTACATCAGTTTAGTGAATTATAATGAAAAATCAGAAAACTGTCTGTTTTTTTTAACGATAGTTACATAAAAGAACACCAGAACCTATAACATAAGAACTATTATTTATCCATCTCCAAGGTGGAAAGTTTGTAAAGCACTCATTGACGTTATGGCGTTCTCTAGCCGCGATAGTCTATAAACAATGTCTCTTTCACGTCAAGCACGCCGCCATCGTATCGTCGTCTCCGTCGTCGTACAGTCAGGGAAATTCATAGGCATGTTTAAAGCCCTTTCATGCAACTGTCAAAGAATGACAGTTGTGATTTCAATATACGGATTATAAGTTGGTATTCAATTTGTTTTACAATTCATTTCCCTGAATTTACTTTGCTTTTAAATTCAACATAGATGCATGGTTGTGTGTTAAATTTTTTTTACAACATCCACACGAGGTCTTCGTTTCCCGAACTAGGCAGAGCCTGTACTACGGTAACCTGATGACTGATATACATACTTATATACATATACACACCCAGACACAGGTCAAACAGACATGTTCATGCACACAAATGTTTGACTTGTCCGGGGATCGAACCCGGGACCAGCGGCTCAGAAGGCAGGGTCGCTACCAACTGCACCAACCGGTCGGTCATTCTATGTTAGAAGACCTTCTATAGGAAACAAAGTCGAGGACAGTGCAACAAGCATGGCCAACCTAACTTGGGCTACTGGAAATTCTATAAGAAACAAAGTCGAGGACAGTGCAACAAGCATGGCCAACCTAACTTGGGCTACTGGAAATTCTATACGAAACAAAGTCGAGGACAGTGCAACAAGCATGGCCAACCTAACTTGGGCTACTGGAAATTCTATAGGAAACAAAGTCGAGGACAGTGCAACAAGCATGGCCAACCTAACATGGGCTACTGGAAATTCTATAGGAAACAAAGTCGAGGACAGTGCAACAAGCATGGCCAACCTAACATGGGCTACTGGAAATTCTATAGGAAACAAAGTCGAGGACAGTGCAACAAGCATGGCAACCTAACATGGGCTACTGGAAATTCTATAGGAAACAAAGTCGAGGACAGTGCAACAAGCATGGCCAACCTAACTTGGGCTACTGGAAATTCTATAGGAAACAAAGTCGAGGACAGTGCAACAAGCATGGCCAACCTAACTTGGGCTACTGGAAATTCTATAGGAAACAAAGTCGAGGACAGTGCAACAAGCATGGCCAACCTAACTTGGGCTACTGGAAATTCTATAGGAAACAAAGTCGAGGACAGTGCAACAAGCATGGCCAACCTAACATGGGCTACTGGAAATTCTATAGGAAACAAAGTCGAGGACAGTGCAACAAGCATGGCAACCTAACATGGGCTACTGGAAATTCTATAGGAAACAAAGTCGAGGACAGTGCAACAAGCATGGCCAACCTAACTTGGGCTACTGGAAATTCTATAGGAAACAAAGTCGAGGACAGTGCAACAAGCATGGCCAACCTAACTTGGGCTACTGGAAATTCTATAGGAAACAAAGTCGAGGACAGTGCAACAAGCATGGCCAACCTAACTTGGGCTACTGGAAATTCTATACGAAACAAAGTCGAGGACAGTGCAACAAGCATGGCCAACCTAACTTGGGCTACTGGAAATTCTATACGAAACAAAGTCGAGGACAGTGCAACAAGCATGGCCAACCTAACTTGGGCTACTGGAAATTCTATAGGAAACAAAGTCGAGGACAGTGCAACAAGCATGGCCAACCTAACATGGGCTACTGGAAATTCTATAGGAAACAAAGTCGAGGACAGTGCAACAAGCATGGCCAACCTAACATTGGCCACTGGAAATTCTATAGGAAACAAAGTCGAGGACAGTGCAACAAGCATGGCAACCTAACATGGGCTACTGGAAATTCTATAGGAAACAAAGTCGAGGACAGTGCAACAAGCATGGCCAACCTAACTTGGGCTACTGGAAATTCTATAGGAAACAAAGTCGAGGACAGTGCAACAAGCATGGCCAACCTAACTTGGGCTACTGGAAATTCTATAGGAAACAGAGTCGAGGACAGTGCAACAAGCATGGCAACCTAACATGGGCTACTGGAAATTCTATAGGAAACAAAGTCGAGGACAGTGCAACAAGCATGGCCAACCTAACTTGGGCTACTGGAAATTCTATAGGAAACAAAGTCGAGGACAGTGCAACAAGCATGGCCAACCTAACTTGGGCTACTGGAAATTCTATAGGAAACAAAGTCGAGGACAGTGCAACAAGCATGGCCAACCTAACATGGGCTACTGGAAATTCTATAGGAAACAAAGTCGAGGACAGTGCAACAAGCATGGCCAACCTAACTTGGGCTACTGGAAATTCTATAGGAAACAAAGTCGAGGACAGTGCAACAAGCATGGCCAACCTAACTTGGGCTACTGGAAATTCTATAGGAAACAAAGTCGAGGACAGTGCAACAAGCATGGCCAACCTAACTTGGGCTACTGGAAATTCTATACGAAACAAAGTCGAGGACAGTGCAACAAGCATGGCCAACCTAACTTGGGCTACTGGAAATTCTATAGGAAACAAAGTCGAGGACAGTGCAACAAGCATGGCCAACCTAACATGGGCTACTGGAAATTCTATAGGAAACAAAGTCGAGGACAGTGCAACAAGCATGGCAACCTAACATGGGCTACTGGAAATTCTATAGGAAACAAAGTCGAGGACAGTGCAACAAGCATGGCCAACCTAACTTGGGCTACTGGAAATTCTATAGGAAACAAAGTCGAGGACAGTGCAACAAGCATGGCCAACCTAACTTGGGCTACTGGAAATTCTATAGGAAACAAAGTCGAGGACAGTGCAACAAGCATGGCCAACCTAACTTGGGCTACTGGAAATTCTATAGGAAACAGAGTCGAGGACAGTGCAACAAGCATGGCCAACCTAACTTGGGCTACTGGAAATTCTATAGGAAACAAAGTCGAGGACAGTGCAACAAGCATGGCCAACCTAACTTGGGCTACTGGAAATTATTCTAAGAGACATGGTCTATAGATACTTCCAAAAGATTTATCTTGCATACTAGTTCATAAAATTTATTACTAACATGATATGACCAAAGGAAGGGCAATCCTCAAAAATATTAAAGTAAGTAGATAGGTATTATGAGTCCTAAGGCTTTGGATTGACGTCAAAGCAATATTTATGAGAATTCGTTTTTCTTGACTTTTTCCTCATTTAATTAAAATCTGAAGATGCGTCCTCATAAGTAAAGATTTTGTTTTTTGGTTGCTGTTACCCTTATTGCTTCGTTTCAGACCTTTCAGTAAAGTAGATCAGATGTTTTGTTTACATGTTATGATATTGTGTACGCAGGTAGGTATATGTAGCTATAGCTGTATTTAATAACAGCGTCTTCAATATATTATATTATCTACCTTCAGCCTAAATAAAAAGAAACAAAATTGAAGATTTTATTTGGGCATCAAAGTTTATAGCAAGACTCTTTAAAGAAAAACTCCAGTGATATGAAAGTTTGTTTTACCACAAGTATGGTGTTTCGAGGTTAATGGTAGTTATTATATATTGATACCTTATAGTTATTTATGCAACTGTTGTATAATAAGGGGTATTAAAACACGAATGTGGGTTTATATGTTTTAATACCTAATTATGTACAGTTGCATACAAGACTTTATCTACACCCATGATATGAATCCTCTATAAAAGATTCTGAAACCATAGGGGGTTGTACACTGTTGTAAGAACCCTATGTAAATTCATGGTAAGTTTAATTGCTGAGTATCTGTTACAAACAAACTGAGAAATATCTGGTGGTGTGTTATCAAAGCTTGTATCACTCATTTTTGTAAACAACAAAGTAATAATTTTTCGCAATATCTACTAATATCGAACAAAAATGGCGGGATACGCCGTGAATTCGAACAATCTATAAGTTTTTTTATTAATTATTAGCTGTTCTTTTTTTGAAATTCGAGTTGCATAATGAAATTTAGTACAACATTATAACACTCGTTTGAATGATATTATGGTTACTATGACACTGGTTGTTTTAGTGTTGGCATTAAGCTAACTGTTTCAGAAGCTTTTATACAGAATTTACAGCATGGATGTAGATAAAATATATATGCTGTATATTTTAATAAAATCATCACATTTTTCCTTTCCAAAACGGAAGTAAACTTATCAATAGGTATCCTAAATGTATGGTTGACCTGTTGTTACTACTAAGCGAATAGATTCCAAAATAAATGAAATGCGTTTAAAAAACTTAAGGGGACTACATGACCTTAACGCAAGTTTTATAATACCTAAAAGTATATGATCCACTGCAGTAAACAAATCAGAAAAATATATGATATTCTTCAGGATATATGCTAGTTAGACAGTGTGTGGAAAACATAATATAACTAATTTGGTACGATAGAAAAAAGTCATTAAGAAACCTCAAAAAAATTCTTTTAACGATTAAAAATCATACTAATTTACCTACTTGGAATCATTCTGTTTCTTTTTTCAGATTGTTCTTCAAGCAACATATTAACGTGATATTGTTTTCATTTTTTAGTCCACTCAATAGTTTTTTTGTAAATAGAGCATTTCTTCATATTTTGAAATAAATTACCACCTTTCTGTCATCGCGGTTCTCTTTCTTTTCTATGCAGTCCGACAGTGACCACGCTTTAGCTGCTGTCAGCCCCTTAACAAACAATTCTACCAGGTATCTAGTACCAGCCCCAATAACTAACCCAATAACAGTATGTCAAAAAGCCTGGCATTATAACATTATGCCAGGTCGGATAGTATTCGCTCCTGAAATCAAACACGCATGAAGCTTTACATTGCGCTTGCTAATGAGAAGACTAGCGCTTTGAAGTTTGTCGGCAAGCTGCTGGGAAACGGTACGACGGAGAGGAAGAAATCTGTCCAAATTATAGAAACACTCAGACTTACGTGGTGTCTTGTAGCAACTTATGCTTGGAGGTAACTTTGATATTTCATTCAGTCAACTAACATACTGCAATATACAAAGTGGCGCGTACCTTATCACATTTAATTATACCACGTAGACGGTATACTTAGACGATATACAAAATTTGAATAAAATCCATTCACTAAAAAAATCTGCAGTTCCATACGTTTTGTCATAGCTTGACAAAACGTATGGAACAGCAGATTTTTTTAGTATACCATGTAGTATAAGTGGTATAATTTAATGTGATAAGGTACGCGCCACTTTGTATAAAATTAGGTATATTGATATAGGTGGTGGTACATCTCTTCAATTCCCCTAGGCTAACTTATTTTATTAACGGTATGATATTTTATTATTACACTTATATACATAAACTCACGCTTTACCCTATGTGGGTAGGCAGAAACTGTAGGACGCCACCTGCTACGATCCTTACATATTCCTTTAACCCCGTTTACGTTCATACATCTGCTTATGACATTATTGTAATTATTTATTTAACTGTGCTATCAATAAATGTGGTAAAATAACAAAGAGTAATCTGAGATTTATTAAGTATCATAAACGGAAGCCACCTGTTTTTATTGCAATTACTTGACCGCGAGCCGGGTGAAACTTGAAATACGGGTATATTGTTGTCTAAAACTTTCTACAAATAAATAAAAGCGAACTTTTGGTGATATCACAACTAAAAAAATTAAGCGACACTAGAAACAGAAACACTTCAAATCATTAAATTGCCCAGTCGCTACGTAACATAATTAAGCTAATTCTATTAAAGCACAAAGCTTTTCAGTTAAGCTCGCACTGTTATCTCTTATAATTATATAAACTAAAACAACTAGCAACTAAAATTTTGTGGAGCCAACTTATTAGTTATGTTGTTAATTACTTAACGAGCAACTTCCTACTCACCGTCCGACGATGTAACTGAACCGCTAATTATGAGCAGCAGCAGCACAGCTGTCACTGCTGAACACGACGCCAATCTGCGTCCGCTCATCATGTTGATTAGTTTACCCCAACGACATGTTAATCGAAACAACTTTTTTAAGAATTGCAAATATGTCAACAAAAGTGTTGTGATGAATGTCAGTGGGGTAACGAGGTTCCCTCATTCATTCGCCATCGGAACCGGCTCCATTAAATATTCATCGGCAGGTGAATCGAGTGGGGTTCGTGTGACGGGTGCCGGCGAGCGGTGAGCGGCGAGCGGTGGCGGCGGCGAGGTCGGCGGCGCGCTGCGTTCTCGCGGCGCTCTGGCTGCGTACTGGCCGCGCTACGCTAGCCGCGCCGCTTTGTCTACGACTGTTGTACGCTCCCGGCGCTTGCGTAGCCCCGCCTCGCTCTCGGATGAAAGGACGGAACATTACCAGTATTTGTAACAGTTTGCGTCAAATTGATATAAATGGAGACGGTTTTAATAAAGTGTAATTGACTTTTGCCGACTTTGCGTCGCATTAATTTCGACCACGCTAAGACGCCTCGGGCAGGTGCGGCGTTAAATACCACCACGCCAACTTCGCTTTCTGCCATGAATAATTTCAAATTTAAATGAATGTTAATTATGATGAGTTTTTAAGTTCACTTTGATATTTCAGAGATTGATGTTAAGGTATAAAAATGATTCCCACTTTATTAATTTTTAAATCTTATTTCCACGAAAGGTAGCGCTGAACTGGCCTCACTTTGTAATTCCGTGGTAAATCCTGAAATCCTATTTATTGAATCATTTTATTAAATATTTTTTAAATCAGCGAGCCGTATTTATTCAAATGAGTATGAAAATTCTTGTAAGCACGCCTAATTTATGCGATTACATGATAATTTTCGTACGTAACGTCAATGAGGTTACATGCCGCCTTAATAATTAATGAGTGCGATCTCGCAACAAGGATACATACGAAAATTCCGCTGAAGGGTTTCTAACAATTCCAAGACTCTTCGCGATGATTATCTACTTATATTTAAGTGTCTATAAATTAATAGAAACGTAGACAAAATATGGAGCATCTTTAATTAATACTCACAATTCAGATTAACAACATTCACGTTAATATTATCAGAATGTTTCAGCCCGATGAATCCAATAAGCATGAATAATTAATTGTAGTATGTTAATATGTCAATACGGTCTTGATCTAATACGATCTATGATACGTACAATTAAATAAGGTTTAGCAACAGTGTTTACGTTATATTTGTGTTCTGTAATGGTGAAGGAAATCAGAAATATATTAATAATAAATATTTATTCAGTATCAAAATTGGTAAAATATATATACAGTGTGTGGCGTAAGTAGTGGTCCACCGTTCAGGATTCGATAAACCAGATAATTAACTACCTATAACAATTAAACATTTTAACCATTTTTACCCAAGGGTTCCGAAAATATTTCCTTTTTGTCTTTTATTTACGAAATTTCTACCTTTTATTACAAATTTGTTTGTAGTTTCAACAAAAAACATTATTTTTTCATTTTGATTTCTGTTAATTACTGTTCAATACTAGAGCTATCATGATAAATTATGTTTTTTTATGTATATTCAGCTCTTTTGAAGAAAAAGTTGGTTCTTCTCTAATTTTAACCCTAATTTTTAACACACCATTAAGTTCAAGAGCGATTTTTGTAAAAAAACTTACTACTAAAAATGGTTAAAATTTTTAATTGTTATAGTTAATTATCTGGTTCATCGAATCCTGAACGGTGGACCACTACTTACGCCACACCCTGTATATATATATATATATATATATATATATATTATCGTTTATTTCAGGTATTAACCCATATCAACATTACAATAAATTAAAATGAATAAATATAATTCTTACATTAAAATAAATTAAAAAAATAATAAAATAATAAATAAAATAATAATGTTAGATGCCTGTACTAGGATAAACATGTATCACATATATTCATTTGGGAGCAATTTTGTCAGTATGTTTCGTACGTTAAGAAACACAACATATTTAGTTTCAACATTTATCACAATCGCTACTCATTAGGTACTTGTTGAAACTGAATCAGTTATATTTCACGTTAACTTTTATCAAGTGTCCGGTTTCTAATTAAATTTATTTACAACTTGCAAAAGGCTCTCTCCTTATACACGTTTACGTATGAGTATATTTTAAAAGGTTTAACTTGTTTCAACTTTGTACCTATTTAATTATGATTACAGGGCCAGGCGAGATAAAATAAAGCTGCGGGTGCTACCGCAGCGAGGCATGACCACGGCAACCTAACTTATAATAAAATAAAATTATTTTACTACTTTCGTGGACGAGAATTCCGTACAGTTTTAATAAGAGTTATAAAAAAATTATTAGGACCATGTATACTTTGCTCAAATTCAATCAAATTCATGAACTTGGAGACGTTGTTAATTAATTAACTTAACTTTAATTCTCATAATGTAATAACAAATACAAAAGTTACACGAAACTAAAAGTTAAAGTTGGGATAGTATAGACAGTTGAAATATAGGCACTTACATTTCAGCCTTCCTTCACTTTTGACCACATTAATTATTCTCTTTTACAATATCTGCGGTACCAAAATCTGAGGTTCTTAGTACCTAGTTAAACTTTAACAATCGTAAAATGTTTTCTGAGAATTTAGATATTCTCAACTAGATGTTATATTTGTGTTTTTTTTAATCAATATATTGCGGAAAATTGTCTCAACCACACCTTTCAGCAAAAAAGCTATAGGTATATTGAAACATATTTGTTACTCACGAATCGCTGACATATTGCGTTAATAACCTGTCGATATGGATGTTTCCAGTAGGTATTACTACTTACTCGAGGAAAATAAATAGAGCTAGGGGTGATAAGCGCGGGCAGAAGGCGGGTTGTATGGGGGATCCGTGGCGTCTAAGCTTACGAACCCTTTTTTCCGTCTTTGCAAATCGTCGGGGATTAAGCCAGAAGAGCTCACACCTTTTCACAAATATTTTTTGTGGTTTAACCGCCGGTAAAACGGCGCGATACTAAGTGTTTCCTATCGATCAATAACTGTTTAGAAAGATAACGATTCGTCAAAACTCTTATCGATACTTTGATGAGGAATGGGTCCAAAGAAAAAGGATTTGGGTGTAAATGAGATTTTCCTGTTACTGAAAATAAAATAATTATTAATGACGTTTTAGCTTTTTATATTCGCTTAAGTAAGGTGTTTATTTTATTTCTCATTCTAAGTTACTTTAACAGGGATATGAAAATATTCAACATACATATTTACAGATAGGTTGGCAGCTGTCTTTCTGCGTTATTTTTGTCCTTAGTTCTATGAGAAATAAAGATGTTCTTATTGTAAGTCTGCGTGGTACCCTGAATACGTAAT
Organism: Brachylomia viminalis; assembly: GCA_937001585.2. Lineage (NCBI taxonomy): Eukaryota > Metazoa > Arthropoda > Insecta > Lepidoptera > Noctuidae > Brachylomia > Brachylomia viminalis. The sequence continues at coordinate 14,444,575 of OW443308.2, read as the reverse complement.
CAGCACACTTAAGTAATTGTGAGCTTCTACTGTAGCGTAAAAAGATAATTGCCAGCGCAGTTATCTGTTGTTGCGCTGTTGTTGGTATTAAACAACGCTATCCTTTGATGTCGAATAAAAATTATTGTATTGTAAACATTTTGAGAAAATCTTTTTACACGCGGCGGGGAGAACGTAAAAGTTTGTTCGTTTCAAATTCAATATATTATGGCGAGCGTGCTCTCGCTCAGCCGACACCGAAACTCACTCGAGCGTTGCTCACACAAAATTTATTGTTTTTCTAAGAAAATTTTCTTCGCACGACCCTACATCCTTGTTGAGCCCCAGGGAAAGAGTTACAAAAACTTAATGACCTCTTGCCGCGGCTACATCAATTGTTTTAGTTTAAACTTGTTAGTTAAGTAGATCGAGCCAGTGGTTTCGCTAGTACTTGCTTTTATGGGTTGTTATCAATTGTCAACGTGTTAATTTCATTGGACCTAAATTAGAGTATTAGACAGAGGTTAATTCATAAGTATGCCACTTAGACACCCATGTACCTACCATTATACAGGTTGGCAGAGATATCGACGCGAAAATTGAAACCATGAATTCAGCATTATGATTCTAGAAATTTTTCCCCTATTAGTAGAAATTTTTCGTCGGTTACAAAAAAAAAAACAGCTGTTTCATAGAAAAGTGTAATAATACCTACGCGGTCAAAATGTATGGCAGAGAAAATTAAAAAAAAAATAATTTCAACTCGGTGGTTGGTTCAGAATCGTGTACTGAATCCATGGTAACAGGTTGTGCGTCGATGTCCCTGCCACCCTGTATTGTTGAAATCTACCTAAGCAAATTTAATCAAATACTTTATATGCACTAGACATGTTAAAAATCAAATACTTAATTGATTTGCACTAAACATGTTAAAAATCAAATCATTTATTTGCATTATACATGTTAAAAATCAAATAATTTATTTGCATTATAGGTACATGTTAAAAATCAAATAATTTATTTGCATTATAGGTACATGTTAAAAATCAAATAATTTATTTGCACTATTCCTATCTATAAAAATCAATGCCACTTTTCGTTGTAATTTTATAACTCAAGAACGGATGGCCCGATTTTGCTAATTCTTATTTTAGAATAATCCTTGAAGTACGAGGATGGTTCATACGGAGAGAGAAATAATAAAAAAATAAAATGTTAGGCGGTACGAAGTTCGCGGGGTCAGCTAGTACATGTTAAAAAGGTTTTACAGGTATAAAAGGTACATTGTATTATAACCTAATGAGGTGTGCAAATTAATATATTCAAACCAATCGCAGCAGTAAATATACAGAATAAATGTTAAATTGAGTTACATTAAAAATTGAAATACCAAAATAAAAAAATACAGACGTCAAATAAAAAAATTCAAAAATCATTTGTGGTGCCATTTCAGATAAAATCAGTCATCTTTCATTTAAAGAATCATTAATTAAATAGTAACATTTTTCAACTAGGAATTCGTGCAAAACTATTTTGAATTGGTCCATTTCGTGTAGCTCTGTGATACTTTTTGGCAACTTATTGTATATTATTTTGGGTGCCACGCCCAAAATGTTTTTAATACTGCTTTTTATGACGTCTTACGCATATTTTATTTTTGTGTCGTGTGCTTCTTGGATGTGTATAAAGATGTTGATTCGCTTTGATAAAGACCGCCACTTCATATATAATTATAAAGACACGGGAATGTCAATAACTGGAACTGTTGAAATGTGCCTTACAACTATCTGTGCGTTGTATGGCACACCAACGTGTGCCATACAACGCATGCCCTTTTGCATTGTTTCTGGGCTTTGAACTCCAATTCTCAGTCGGGCGAGTTCCCCCAAAATATAAGTCCATAGCGTAAAGTAGATGCAACATATCCATGATACGCTCTTAATAATGTTGCCCGATTTGACACTTTTCTTACGTTATGCAGAGCATACTAATGCTGGCTAAGTTTTTTGCATGTATTTTCAATGTGTGTTTTCTAGCTCATATTTTTATTTATCCAAATACCTAAGGATTTAGTGTGTTCTGCTTCACTGATAGTTTTGTGACAGTAATGAAAATCCGGTTTTTTATTGTTTTTCTTTTGTGGTTCAAATGAAATGAATATTGTTTTTCAAGATTTATTTTTATGTTGTTTTCAGTTAGCTAAGTTATTATATCATTTAAGTTGTCGTTTATTTCTTTTTCGAATGTCACATCATCTTTACTTTTGATTAGTAGGTATCGTGCTGTCGTCAGCGAATAAAATCATTGGATTATTAATAGTTTTAGGCATGCCATTGATTATTAATATATATTTTTCATATATAAATTTTTTTTTATATATAATGAATAGTAATGAAGCAAGAACACTGCCCTGCGGCACACCAAATATGCATTTTCTTTGTATATATTTGGTGTGCCGCAGGGCAGTCAACAACAATCAACACTAGATATCTATACCTGCTCTTCTATTTACGTATTGCATACCTACGCCATACGACAGCCGATTTTCACCTCTTGAACGCTGAATAAAATTACGTTTAATGGCAAACATATTTGATATTATTTAATATCAGATAATTTGCTTCTAAACACACTACGTGTAAGTAACAAACTCGTTGTAAGTGCTTTTATTGGCACGATGATCACAGGGCCAATATTTGAGCAATATTTACATAAACCCGCCTACGTGAATCGACCAAACAGGTACACGTAGTGCGTTAAATAAATATGATATGATATGCAAACAAAAAAGGGACTGACGCCAAAGGCAGTTTCTAGATAAAGTCTTTTATCGGACACATAATAACGTTCTGAAAAATCGTTAGCCCGTGCTCACGTCGTGGGGACACGTGCGAGCAAGGCACTCCCGAGACTGATCCCTTCTGCTTAGATTAAATTTGTTCCTATAAAAATGTGTCCTCTAGTCGATAACGTCGAAAATGTGCAGATGTCGCCGGCCAGTATGAAGCCTACGATAGGGTTTGGCGACGTGCCGCGCGTACCGACGGAGCCGGCCAGGCCCGGTCGCCCGGCGCCCGCTCGCCCGCTAGCCGGGTTGCTCCGAACTAGCCTCGATGGGGAAACAAAACGCTTGATTGCTTTGATTTGCTGTTTCTAATCTCAAGTGTACCGTTTAAACTCTTTCGTTTTTTGTACAAACATTTATTTTCAAGTTCTCGGTTTAATGTATTTAAACTGAACGAATAAGCGTGTTTTATCTCTCTTGAATATCTATTTGAATAAACGGAGCTAAAGCAAGCATTGCTTGATAGTATAAAACATTGATGGCACATAAAAGTTAAAACGCTCATAATGCAGAACCTTCTAGTTAGATGCGAGCATAATGATAAAGTGCAGAATTAATCGTACAAGAATAGAGATTTATCGCGTAAAGAATCAGCGAGAGTGGTCTGAAAACTTTTTATTTTGTGATCACGAACTGAAACTTGTACATTTAGGTTTGGAAAAATGTGAATCATTCCAAGTTAGATAATCAATATTTAAAGAAAGGAAAGTTGAAAAGAAACTCGATCATTTTTAACAACAAAGTTTCTGTCTTCTTTTTCTTTAATCGAATTCATTTGAGACAAGTATTCACCATTAAAATAAAATTATAAATAGATAAGTATTTTAATGATGAGTGTTTCAGATACGTATTTTATCTGTGTTAATGTATTGTCTGTAACTAACTCCAACTAAACTTTTTACAACCTTCGTATGTACCTATTCCTTGCTTGCAGGCGGTCATATTGTTTCTTCATTTCAATATGCAGTATCTATGTAGCACATCGTAGTTAATTTAGCTTTTAAACCACCTCTTCGACTCGGGACTTACAATGTACACTGTAATTTGTGGTACGCTCAAGTGGAAACTAAAGGACGTTCTAATATACAGATGTTGTTTTCTTATTTGTAGGGAATCGTAGGCTGTCAATATTTACCCTCTCGTTGCGATCTTTAGTTTCTAGTCTTTCTACAAACTGCTGCCGTGTCTTGAGTGGGGACGGGTTACTTTGTAAACATTGTCTGAATTAAGATAGATATAATGCTTTGTCTCACACCATATGAATTAGAAAATTTGAAAGTTGCGTGTGATACGGTCTTATCGTTAAAAGTGATAGGTATAGAGAGAAGCTTTCGATGGAGTTAGATAGAAGGCAACATAAAGACTTAATATAATATCTAACAATACGTTTACATTGAAATTAATAATCAGAATACGCAATTAAACGTATTAGAACATGTCTACAAAACAGAAATCAGATACTTACTGTACGAGTATCTAAATTTTAGACAAGATTTCTACAAATAACGAGCCACCCGAACAAAACATCGAAGCTAAATAATCCCCACGCTGTATAATTAACAGATTCAGTAATTAGATTAGTATTGATATGAGGGCCGGTAGAACAGAGGCTATTGTTTGCTTAGGTAATAGCGGTACTTGGCGGAGTGAGCGACGGGCAAGACCGCGGCGGTCGCAGTATAATGCCGGCGCCGATAATGCCTGCAACCCTGAACAATCAATCTTTGGGCTATTACGATGTTTTAGCGCCTTGATGTATTGTTTCAGCTTCAATAAAGTTTTGATGAATTTTCGTGTTCTCTCCCTCGCCCTTTGTTGAAAATGAGGCGTCGGATATTGATGAATAATTTGACGGCTAAGTAACGATGCTGTAATTATTTAAAGGGTAATATCGTATTTTGTTATTGTTGACTAAAACCATTGATGTGTCATAATACTTTCTAATTTACTACGGATTGCTAAAATCTTTGTATTTTTGAAACGAACGGTGTGGGGTAGGAGTAAACTGGTAGAAATCGTCATGTAACGAAAAAGCGTTATGTCCCTCCATGCGACTTCCTATTATTATAATAGAAATATAGAGAGCGAGAGAGAGATAGTTTTCATGGTTTCCGAGGGTGCTGAAACTAATAGTGAGGTAAAACTGATAATCTAAGATGACAGCTGCGAACAGTTTAAAATTTGTCGTCATGGGTGTCGTTTTCATGGTTTTTGAGAGTGCTAAAGCCGATAGCGAGGTCAAAATGAAAACTCAAGATAGCGACAATTATATGAGAGCTTCTAAAAACATATACTAGATGGCTTTGTATTAAAAACGCGTATTCATTTTACACTCTTTACGTCTCTTTCTATTATACAACGTGTCGTTTTGCATCCTCGTCAAATTTCAGGAGGCTGTTATAAAAGACATAAATAATCAATTAAATTTACGATCCTGTTCAATAATTAATACATAATTGTTTTTTTAGATGTTTGAGTTTGACAGTATTTCAGAATACTCCACTTTCAAAGAACATAATCGTTCCGTTGCGTATGCGGTAGGCAGTGTCGCACGACTATGTCGCTGTGTGCGTTCGTTACAGTTACAGCGCAGTTACAGGGCGATATCACACGGGACGTACACATGCCGATTCCCGAAAATTATAAAAAAGTTTTTAGTAAAACCTACTTATTTTATTATTGATTCGTGTCGAGAATCATTAGCATAGTTACCTCCTCGAATTTGACGAGGATGCAAAACGACACCTTGTATACGAGTGTGTGTGCATGCGAGTATCTTGGGGGGTCCCGTGACCGTACACGTTTTATTTTGGTTTTGCTCATTGGTTTCCTAGACAAACAAGGGACACTGATACTTGGTTTTCCGCGGTGTCCGTCGATGTGTTACGTTTTTTTTCGCACAGATTATACATAAGCGTAATAAAGCAGAAACTTATCATGGTTAAGTATACTATATAATTATATACACTGGGCCGCAAAGAAAGCGGGTCGGTAACAAAAACCTCAATAACTTCCGAAATATTGGCGCTAGTTTTATGAAATAAAAACTGTTTTATCAATTTTATAGTGCTTAAATCAATGTCATAAAAGTTCAGTTTTATTTTGAATAAAAGTAAGTTAAGTAAAAATACCATTTTCACTAGATTTCGAAAAATGTGCCACGGTATCAAATACGAGTATCCATTTTTTTCACATTTTAGTATTTTATATTGCCACAACGAGCTGTTAATACAAATGTTATACGGCTTGGCATGCTTTTCTCCAGATTTCTGAGCCAATACTGAAGAATATTCTCACATTCCTCTATCAGTGCTTTTTTTAGTTCACGAAGCGTGATTTTGGAGGGGAATTTCGCTGGCGTACACGTCTTCCCAGTTCGTCCCAGGCATGCTTGATGGGGTTCAAGTCTGGGTTGCGTGCTGGCCGCTCCATGCGTGTGATAGCAACATGTTCAAGGTAGTCACTTTACGAGCTGTATGGGGACGAACGTTATATTGCATAAAGATGGTGTTTTCGCCCATTTTTACTTAAAATGAGCAAACATACTCATTTAATACGTATCTTTCTGCAGTTAATGTGCCATTTTCTAGCAACACTAGGACAGTGCGGCTTTCCAGCCCACACGTGGATGGAGCCTCCGCCGCCGATGGCACTTTCCCTTCGATGCAAGTTGGGTAATAGCGCGCTACTGGTATTCTTTAGACTCTTTGCCTCCTATCGTGCGTGTACATCATGAACCTCGACTGGTCCGAAAACATTACTCTTGACCAGCCCTCCAGAGTCCAATTCATGTAATTCAAGTGAACTTCATGTTCATTCTGATCTAGCGTAACTCAGCCTTGATGTTTGATGCTGCCTTAGGAGTTTTGGACCATTTGCAGGTCTAAATGGCTTCAAGTTTGCTTCAGCAAGATGCCGCCTCACTGCACACGTGCTCGGATTGCGCCCTCTAGTACATAGAAGGTAATTTTTGACTTCTACAGCCGTTTGAAATCGATTTCACAACATTGTTGACACCATATATCGATCCTCCCACGCTGTTGTGCACCTAGTTTGGCCTGTTACTGGTCTGCGAATATTAGATCCAGTCTCTTCTAATCGTTGGAGCCTTCTTTGAACGGTCGATAGCGACACATCAACAGCTCTCGCTGTATGACGCTGACTGCACCCGTCTTCAAGCATTGTCCGAATAATTCTGTTACACTCTTCAGGGATTAGTGACATCTTTTTAATTGAATTTGAACAGAATAATGAATTTATACACAACAAATGCCATAAACAGAAATGAAAGTAAAACAAATGGTTTCAAAGTTGTTAATTTAAAAATCGTCTTTATTTTTTATTTATGGTTTTTAATACAACCACCGAAATTAATAAAAAGGCTTAACTTCTTTCTATGTTTGTAATGAAGTAAATTTTAATTAAGTTTTTATTAAGGATTGCTCAAATATTTTAAGAGTTATCCCATTTTTTATACTTTGTACTGTACTTCTGTACTACTTTACTACTGTACTTGGGTCACGTAGTTACGGAGGACTTAAAGGATGATGCTGATATGGAAAGAGAACGGAGGGCGTTGGCTGTCCGATGCAATATGTTGGCCCGCAGGTTCGCACGTTGTACACCAGAAGTAAAAATAACTCTTTTCAAGGCTTTCTGTCAATCATTGTACACGTGCACTATGTGGGTTCGATATACGCAGAGGGCATACAACGCCCTCAGAGTTCAGTATAATAATACTTTCAGGATGTTGTAGGGGCTCCCACGTTACTGTAGCGCGTCAGGAATGTTTGCTGAAGCACGTACTGACGGTTTCAGTACCATTCTTCGTAAGAAGACTGCTTCTATGATGCGCAGAGTGCGTTGGAGCGGCAATGGCATTCTGAAGGTCATTAGTGATAAGCCGTGCTGCACCATTATGGCGCATTGGGTAGGTACGTGTACATGTACATATTATACCCGGTGCGTCTGGTGAGTGCAGCAGATATATGAATTAAATCGTTTTTTTTTCTCGTTTTTACTAACATAGCAGTCTTATAAGTAGTGTGTATTACTGACATCATATGGATCAAGGTTTGAAATTAAGTAATTTTATTTAATTTAATAACCGACGCGCTTTCTTTGCGACCCAGTGTATTTTAAATCAAAGCATTTATTTCTAATAGGAACATCTAAGGCACTTTTGAACGTCAACATTTACATTAAAAGAGAATTTATTCTAATCGCCCCTTCCAAAAGGTACTTTCGTGTGTACCTAAATAGTAAAAATTCTCACCTTAAAAAGGCAGCTGATTAGTATGCGTTTCCACAATCGTAGCTTTGTAGCCTAATTGGCAACGATAGATTCCAACCGTGAACTGGTCTAAGCAGGTGCAGAAGTGGTTTTATCAAAATCAACCAAACCAACATACAAGTAAAATTTTATTTACGACACTGCTGTATGTACCTATAACGAACTCCGTTTGATTTGAGGTATCAATATACAAGATATGGGGAGAAATACCTAATAGGTACCTATTAATTGAAATCGGTCAGTTAACTGTCTGTGAAAGGGAATAGAGCAATAATTTAGTTAGGAACTAGTCAAGTTTGTTAGACAATTATCTATAGCACTAGTCTATAAGCACTAGTCTACAAGTCTGAGGTAGATATTAATAAAGTGCTCTTATTTGATTATTATTGTGTCGCTCTGTGCTTGCATAATATTTTTATCTCACTAAGCGGCACGCGGTTTACCTGTGGTGACCAAGTGTACAAACACTCTGTGAATGTCACAGGAGCTCTTGGTACCGTCCGAGACCATGGCGAAGTTGGAAGTGTGTGTGTGTTATGCGCTGACGCTACTCGACTTCACGCACACGTTCACAGCGTGTTTATAGACTTGCTTACCACAAGTAAAGCGCGCGTCACTTCGTGAGGTAAAATTACTCTATCAGAGATGGATGTATAGTCGACCTCGTATTTGCCATTAAATTCTAAGATTGAATATATCTAACTGTCACATAGACAAATAGACCTGGGGCCGTACTATGACGTGTTAATTCCATCATTGTTCCAGCGTGAAAGAGAGACGGAGCTATACATGACCGATAGCACTATCTCTTTTTCGCAACGGAATCATGATGGTGTTAAGAGCGTTTATACCTTATGAGTGGCAACGTCGCAATTTAGTGTCATATTTCGTGGTTTTCAATTTTTATCATTTAATCGGAGCTATATTTTAAAAATCTGTTTAATTAACTTTTTAGAATTATTTGAAAACTGTGTAAAAGGTAAGAAATCGTTGCGTTTACAGTTCTATTGATATCCAAATAATACATTGGAAACTTGCAGGGCGTTATTTTCATTGTAAAATAACTGTAAGCATTACGGTTACTTACTTTTTAAACACTTTCACGTAATTCTAAAAAGTTAATTAAACAGATTTTTAAAATATAGCTCCGATTAAATGATAAAAATTGAAAACCACGAAATATGACACTAAATTGCGACGTTGCCACTCATAAGGTATAAACGCTCTTAACACATCATAGTACGGCCCCTGGTCGTTTTCTGACGTGCGAGTTACATTCAACCGTAGGATGGCAATACAATTACGTGGTCGACTATACAACATTAGCAAAAATGAAGGTTTAGTGTATGATGAGATGAGAACACGTCGCATAGTTTTTAAATCTAGGTTAAGGTGGTGTGTTAATCACCAGGGATTATTGTATGTCATGGACATTCTGGCTTCTCATCATTCCGGAAAGTAGATTGGTAAATTTTAGAAAAAGACAAACACAATTAATGATAAACGTATCTTACCTGTAAATATTAATGAAGTCTGTGATGAGACAGGAATAGCCAATCAAACTCAAACTCAAAGCATTTATTTCAAATAAACCAATTACAGGCACTTTTGAATTGTCAAGGGGTCGGTCAGTCAGAAAGATGAAGCTAGTTGCCCATTCCAAAGCGTAGTAGGTACCTATGGAGAAGAACGGGCAAGAAACTCCATGGACACTCTTTTAAATTAAAATATTGTTACAAAAAAATGGTTACATCATTCATGTTGTAATTATACATGTGAGAACGATATAGAAAGACGTGCACATTAAAAGCGTTCGTAATAAAAAAATAAACGTGGCAGCTAAGAAATGACCAGTGCCTACTGACGGCGCCCGTTCACGAACATGACGTATGGATCAGCACCATTCAGCTCAACCATTTTGAAGGGAACTCAATGATCCAATACACACGCCACCACCAGCGACACATTTGAGTGAGCATGACATACTCTCAGCCGCCAGGCACATCCAAGAAAATGAAAGACGAACCCAGTACGCTTAATAGTGGGTACATAGTGCTCACACATGTGCTATGCAATTATACAATACTAAGAGCACAGAAGAATAGGAGACATCGCGGACATGAGCAACTACATACCAATTTCATTAGCCACAATTATCAGTAAAGTGTTTGACAGGGTGCTCGATACTCACTTCGCTGGTCGTCTCAGACTGCATGGTGCACGGTTTGGTTTTCGGCAAGGGCTATCTACCGAGAGTGATATACTAGCGTGGGAAGCACACTGTCAAATACTATACCGACCGAAAAGCACCTATATACGCATGTTTCCTGGACCTCTCTAAAGCATTTGATCTGGTTGATTACAGAATATTATGGAGAAAGCTACATACAGCGAAAGGATGTCCCCGCCAATTTTATAGCTATCAGCTATTAGCAATCATGAACTGTGTCAAGTGGGGGATATTTTATCGAACTCTTACCAACTAGAATGCGGGGTATGGCAGGGAGGTCTGACCTCACTGTGGTTATTTAATGTTAATGTGAATGAACTGGTTGAGAAGCTGAGTAACACTTAATATGTTGGATGTCGCATTGATGACACGTGCGTTAATAACATCAGCTACGCAGACGACATGGTGTTGCTCAAACAATCGATTAGTGGTCTGAGTCAGCAATAGCTATATGTGAAGGGTATGCTGAAAGACATGGTCAGAGGTGTAACTCTGTTAAGAGTGAACTGCTGGTCGTTGTTGGGAAAAACAAAAGCGCACACTATGTTTCCCTGGTGATGCTTGGTGGTTCAGCCTTAACAAGAGTCAAGTTAATTAAGATTCACTGAAGATTTGAATGATGATATGGACATTGAAAGAGAACGCAGAGCGTAAGCTTTTAGGGGTAACATGTTGGCTCGCAGGTTTGCTAAGTACTCAGTGGATGTTAAAATCACTTTATTCAAAGCCTTCTGTGAAACTTTTTACACTGGCAGCCTGTGGGTCAACTTTACCCAGAAAGCCTAAAATGCGTTGCGTTTCCAGCATAATAACGCGTTCAGAGCATTGCTGAGGCTTCCCAGGTCCTGTAGTGCTTCTAATATATTTTGTCAGGCGAAAACAGTTTTTTTTACGCGATAATAAGAAAGAAAGTGGCCTCAGTCGTACACAGGCTAATAGCTTATTATTGGTGCTTGCAGCGCGACTTGACAGCGTGATCTTTGGGCGGTTCATTGAGCTGCACGTCCATAAGAGCAGTAGCTCGGTGAATCCGCCAGGGAAATGGGGGCCTAGTAACTGTCAAAGTCCGTCAGCGAAGGATCGGAACGAACCCTACACCCGATTATTTAAATTTTTAGGACGGGCCATAACACATCGGGGGTAAGGATAGGTAACTGTCAAGTGGTGTTGTCATTAATTTTCAGTTCGAGTCTCAAAGTAATCTTGTGAACGTAGGTGATACGGTGATTTCCCACCCACATAAAAAAAAAAAAAAAAAAAAAAAAAGGTGATACGGGGTAGCAAACGCCCGTAACTTCGGCCAAAACTACGGATTACGTGCTTAGAGAGTATCCCCTCAGATATCAATTTAGTGTCGTGTTGCTCGTTCTTAATTTTAAGGATTTGTTTTGTTTTTTTATTACGAATGAAACACCTGAGTATTTATTTATTTACCTACCCTCAAAACTTTTCAGAGCAATCGTACAACACTCAAGTTATGCAGTAGCTAGGTACTCGTAGATACGTAAGAAAATTTAAGTTACATTATTTAGTACTAACCTGTGTTGTATGATGTATTCGTGAAAGTCTTAGTCTATCTATATTATCATCTACCTTCCTGAGATATTACGTTGAAGAAAAGCCAATCTAGCAGGTCTCAGAAACATCACACAGCGGAAATGAAGCGGTGTGGCATCTTCAGTGTGCTTTTGTTTTTTAGACTGCGCTTCTTTTAATTAAATGCAAAATGCACAGAAACGATAACAAAAGAAATGAAAGAAACCATATCGCATGGCGACAGCGTAGAGCCTAGTAAGACTAATTTAGAATTCAGGCTTTAATTAAGATATAATATAATTAAAAAAAAAAAACAAGTGCTATAAAAATAATAATTTTGATCACCGTCGATTTATCAAACTTTAAAAACTAAAGAAAATAACCAATTAATTTGGATAAGTGTAAGAGTACGTGAAAATCCGGCAACACTTTATACATCAAGCGACAGAGCGGCTGAGTACACGTGCGAGAACCAGCGAGCGATAATATTTCATCCATGCGCCATGATTCGCCGCTTAAGCGCGATAGGGAAATCGTAAATTCAAGGGAAAGAATTTTCTTTATAGTCTCCTAAAAAGTTTCCACACACAAGCACGTTTCTGAACAGAAGAGGCGACGCGAGAGCAAATGGCACCGAATTGTAATACCATCCGTTTGTGTAGACACCCCTACTTTTCAAATTTTCTTTTACAATGCGACGAGGTAATATGCGTTTTATTGGATCGTTTTTCTTTATACAAAATGGCTCTTATAGGAAAATGTCTTTTTGCTAAAGTCGTTTATTTATGAAATATGTTACAATATTTAACAAAAGACAGAACAACAACGGTTGTCTATCTACTATATTAAATAAAAACATGAATTGACTGGTCCGTCATGTGAGAAGATGTTCGATTTATGCATTCCATTGTTTCGCGATGAAATACACGAAACTTTTATTTTTTGAGCGGAGGATTGCTGTTGGCCACTCATGGGCTTTATAGCGTCACCGGACTAGAACTTTTATTTATAGTTTTTGTTTGAAAAATATTTTGTTTGTTCTTTTAGACAAAAAGTTCAGAAAAATGTGTTGCAAAACGATATTTGAATAAAAACTACGTGTATGAAATGGGAGCGGCTCGGGCGCCGGCCAATCCGTTGTAGTCTGCGGTTAGGCGCTGCTGACAGATCCACGAATCTGTTGTGGGCGAAAACACGATAGACTTTTGAATAGAGCCTTTTGTTCCCATCGAAAAATATTCACATGAAAGCTTTGAAGATAGTAAAACAATAAGGTAATACTGCGCGTTTGAATTGTTTTATTTGAATTTGTTATAGTTGAATGCCATTACATACCAGTAATTGTTGTAAGTTTCAGTACAGTCATTGAATATACCAAGATGTCGCCTAAAACCGTTTTGTTTAAATATAAATAAAACTGAGTAAGGTTCTAGAAATAATTAAATATAAAACATAATATAATTTGTAAGCATTTCAGAATACTCAATTAATTGATTAAAGTTTCGATCGTACGGACAGTCAGCCGCAAAAAAGGTGTGCATTACAAATTAATTATGTAAGATTGTCAGCGGCGACATGTGGTTAATAGGACTATAAGTTGGCTATCATCTGTAATCCTTCAGATTTACGACCAGAAGCCGCGCCTCAAAAATACTTTGGCCATAAAAGAGAATTCGTGACAAAGTGATGAAGTAATAAAATTCACATAGAAGAAATGTGTACAGAAAATATGACATTGGTACGTGATAAAATAATAGGTATCGCGAGCACACGTCTTATAACATAGAGCTTGCGAATGCGTTTGACAACTGGCAGTAATTTCGGAGAAGAATGGACGAGACATGACTCTTGCGCTACTCTATTACTCACGAGTATATATCTTTATCAAAAGCGAGATTTTGTTCCAAGTTCAAACTTAGTCGCTAGTCAGCTGTCGTTTACGGTTACAAATTCGATTTTGACTATTGGCGATTTAATCTTTGTATGTTACTTTAATTGAGTTGTTATATAACGTACAAAATATTTTAAGAACGATGAACAAACAAGACAACAACATGTATGCTGGAAGAGATTTCATTAGAAATAAACATCACCTTTGTACCTATTTTTCTGTTTTTTTTTCTTCTTGTCTGTTTATATAAGTGTGTACATAAATGGTTAAATAAATAAATAAATAAACAAATATAAAATTTATAATATGTATATAGATATTTAAAAATACGTCTTTGTTTAGTAACCTAAGAAAACCAGTGCAGGGTTGTTTTAAGTAGGTACGTGCCGTAAAATGGCCGTGATTTGAAATGTCTCGCTTACTTTGCGAATGTCAAGATAAAGACATCAATCACTCTTACCTGAGTTCATTCAATTCTCTAGAGAAACAGCCAGCAGCCACAAAAAACCTTTTCTTAGAAAGCATTAACCAATAGACTTTTCTGATCAGAAAGCTAAAAGATTTTCTCGATAAATTGAAGTAATGTGGAAGGAAAAAAATCCGTTTTATTATGTAGAAGAATGGTAAAAGGGGCACTACCTGATGACAAGTGGTCACATCAATTCATCGGGGGAAACTAGAATGCAGCAGCCGGAGATAAGAAGGGTTTAGAAAGTGATATACACTTTTCTTACCTATTGTAAAATTGTTTTACTACGATCTAATTAGAAACGAGCTATTTCTGTAATATTTGCAGAGCTTTCTTGAAAAAAGGATATTTTCTGTAGGTAGATGCATACAGCTTGAAATCGACCTACGAGAATAAATATACATTCGGCAGTGAGTAGATTCAGGCCGCTTATAATAAGTTATGATGACGATGATTCCAAGATACTTATTTGAGTTAGGAATATTAATATTCGACAAAAAAGTACCTAACAACAGAAATTGGAATACCGAACAAAGTTGTTGTTTCAAACATTCAACAATAGAAGTTTTTTTGGAAAGTTCAGTGACCTGCAAACTAATATTAAGATAACAATATGTGCGCAGTGAATAATGAAATCTGAAATAAAAGTAGTTTCTGACTCAGGAAAATTACATTTCGTAAGAAATTATGTGCAGTGACCTAAATAGTAAGATCAGCACTAAATACTTACGAAAATCGTTTCCTATAAGTACTTTTATGATCAGTCAGTGGTCCATTTGAACAGTTCTTAAATTCTAAGGTTCATATTTTCGATTTAAGTAATAAAAGGCATTTACTTTGAGCGTGGCCAGTCCAGCGCAGCTATTGTGTTTTTTTTTAAATTTTCCGATTTTAATCAGAGAAATGAAGGGAAAAGCCAAGTTATTTGCTCGTTCCATTTATTTCACACATCGTTAATATTGTGATTGATTTCGACGCCGGCCCTAACGATACATGAAATATTCGCACTCATTAAATCACGTGCCGCGCAGTGGAGTGCTCGCGAGGGCTCTCATCCAATCACGCCTCGATAAATATATGATGTCGGCCGCACATATTAATACAATGTAAATGTTATAATATTTTGTACAAACATACCAACACCAAAGTCATACTCTAAACAAGCAACGTTAACGTCACTTTCAAACAAGCTCTACCTAGCTTAACTCCAGAATAAAAAAACATAATTTATTAATCTTGGCAACCTAAGTTTGTTTGTATCTCAAGAGCCATAAATTGTTCGATATGAAATCTTTTATGTAAAATGCTTATTTATAACGATATCTGCCGTGAGTTCAAGGGCTATAAAGCTCCTAAAACGATTTTTTTATAATACCTACTTTTATCGTGAAGCAGTGCTCGAGTCTCGGAACTCAAATTTACAATTCAATAGAAACTGCACAAGGCTTTGCATGCCAATACGTCCATTTGGGGCACATGCGATCGACTTCCTATTTGAAAGATGAATGAAATCATT
This sequence comes from Brachylomia viminalis, assembly GCA_937001585.2. Classification (NCBI taxonomy): domain Eukaryota; kingdom Metazoa; phylum Arthropoda; class Insecta; order Lepidoptera; family Noctuidae; genus Brachylomia; species Brachylomia viminalis. The sequence goes on along the minus strand of OW443308.2, from coordinate 14,428,816 downwards.
CAAATGTGAAATTTCGATCATTCAAATACCGCATGTTTATGTTTGTGTTATAATAAAATTGTATTGTTCGATTTCGGGAATATATCTTGTTTCAGCACGACGCTGGGTAAGGGTTCCTGAAAAAAGGTGAAATCATCAAAGAACAATGGCAAATCTCCTTACTTAAAATTGTCTGGAATTAAATTGAAGCATCCCGTAGTAAAAAATATGTCTAAAGATTCGGCGTTAGTAGCAGAATCTACAAGCGAGTCTATTTTAATTCGAAAAAGCCGGAAAACAAAGATATAGGAGTTTGAATTTTTAGGTTATGAATAAAGTGAACACGAACCTTTATGTAACTTATGAATGATAAATTAAAATGATATCAAACAAAAACTGATATTACGGACAAATGAAGTAAACCTAATTGATTTTTTTCTATTATGAAGTTTGTTTGGACGCATTTATCCCTGGATTTACCACTTTTACCAGTCTGATTTCAAAACTTATTTTTGCGTGCTGTAGCCCATTTATTGAGGAAGTCTAGCTGTATGACATCACGCTATGATACGGAGGTAGAGTGGGGATGGCCCTGCACATCATAAACCCGTAGTAATACTTACACTCACTTCTGCCGAAGAATCAAGGTCCGTGCTGGTAACTATAGATACCGAATATAAGGACAAATAAAAAAACAACATTTTGTAAGACAATTTATTCTTCACCTTCTTCAAATATCTCGTCAAGAAATTCTGCTGGTGCTGAGATATATTCTTGACGTCTGGCCCATCCCAAATACCAGATTAACGTCATTGTGTGGGCGCAGCAGCCTATAGTGCGCCGACCAACCAAGCAACTACAGCAATATTCTATTATGCCAGTTCTGCCAGGAATATTATTTTCAATTAACAAATATACATAATATTGCTTACGTGATATGTGACGGGATTTTATTTTTCCTCTAATTAACGTCTTTTCACCACTACCTCCTCTAAGGTTATATTCATTTTGTGTAATGGCTTCGCCCCTGTTCACCTCGATTATGTACCTGCCTTGGGAACGTACATGTTCGCCGTAATAAGAACGAGCTTGTCTTATTTGGTACGTTCCCAAGGCAAACAGAATTAAGTCCCGATTTTCCAGTGTTGGAAAAAATGTAACATTATTTTGATCAGCACATATATTTTCAAAGTGGGATGATCGTCTATTCATATTAAGGGCCTCTACCATGTTTGCCAAATTATTTTCCAAACCCATTCGCTCTTGAATGATTTCTAGTATTTCAGAACTGTATATATTGTTCGTGAAGCGGACACCAAATCTATTTAACAAAGCTGCAGCTATTTTGAAATTCTGCATCATGTGTGGTAAAGACCGATGAAAATATTCTTGTCTGAGAAGCTTGAAGTCTCTTTTAAAATGCCCATTAACGGCCTCTACCACCCACCTGCATATTGTAACACAGCGGCTTCTATTCGCTTGAGCAGTTGTTAATTGGTGTTCACCTTGTGATAAAGATTCTGGCATACATGCTCTATAGCCACATCCCTCTAAGAAACTTATGCTGTCTCTAAACCCTCTGTCTAAGACGAACACATCATCACGTTCAAAATATTCTCTTAAAGCAGAACCGTCACAAAACAAATTATTCATGATTTCAGCATCTGACTTAGTTGCTTTATAGGGCCCAAAACAATCAAGAATATATCCATCACAAGCAACAATCAAAAAAGGTTTTAATAGATTTCGATACTTATGAAGTGAGTATGTTTGTTTTTGAAAGGAGTAGTTTGAACTCTTATGTATATAAACGTAGGTACCATCGCAAATTACTATAGCATTTGTTCCAATTCCATAGAGTCCATTTGGGATCAGTAAACTATGATTTAATAATTCTTCTCTGGATAAATGATTAATTCCCACATTAAGTGGGACAAAATCTAGGAACAGTATTTCCATTACTTTGTCCATTAAAACTTCTAACGTTCTCCGTGGAACATTCACTAATGTGGCAATTCTTTCATCTGAATCTCCCGTTCTTAATTTAAGTAGATATACTAGAAGGCCTAATGTGCCTCTATGAACATTTCTTATTCGAGGTACTTCGTCTAATAATAAGTTAAAGTTCTGTTTTGTACACCCTATCCAGAACTCAAATACCCTATCATCCATTTCTTCAACATTTTCAAAATCAATTGATGCATTAAACGCATTTACAAATGAAAATACATGTTGTATCTGCTGAACAGTAAATGTTGAATAACTATTTGGGGAGTCAAATAGCGTATCCCACATATTGCTTGTCATATGGTCATCACAAACCCGAGCTTCCTTTGGCAGATAATATTTATAATTTGATAAAATTATCGCTCTTAATTTATCTGAAATACTGCGTAATGTCATGCTTCCACAATTGGGAAATACACAGTGGTGATTAGTATTGGCGGCTCTTCTGTAATCTGGTAAAGTCACTTCATTGACTGAATATGTTGCTTCTTCAGACTGTATAACTTGGGATTGCTCCAACACTTGAGGCTCCTCTTGCTGTGGTGATGCATTCGGCTGAGATCTAGCAGCATCAACAGTAGTTCTGCGACGAGCTTCTCTTTGTACTCGCAGCCAGCAAGGATGACACACAGAATCATTTTGTGTAATCTGAAATTAATTAAATTATGTTTATAACATCTTATGATTAAAAACTATTAACGACTCCAGCCCCGACATGTGAAAATTCCCAAATAAAAAATAAATCTTATGTAATTGGTAAATAAACATTATTCGCGATTAATTCGGCGCACACCGGGTGTTGCCGGTGCTTGAGCGGTTTGTGTGATTTTTTTATATTTGCTGTTTATAAATAAATTCCTATTCTAATCATTTAAATTGGATTAGTTTTTAAGAAATAAATGGTTTTCTAGAAAACTCTTTTAGTGTCACACTACTTGTATAGTTCACAAATTGGCATTAGTCTACTACGAGGGCCCAGTCTAGATAGGTTGATTATACATATCCTTGAAATATCACAGGCATGATACTGGTTTGCTCACTTTTCCTTCACCAAAACAAACAAGTGATGATTTATTTAGAATATGCACATGACTTGTACAATGTCAAGAGGTGCGTGCTGGGGTACTCAAGTCTATGCTTGTTAGTGTTAACCTATCTATAGTTACCGGTACGAATCTTGAGCACTGACTTCGGCAGAGAAGTGAATTATTCTGTTTTAATATGAGATTACAATGTGCAAAGGCATTCCCACTCTACCACCAAGCGCTCAAGATCCATGCTGGTATCTGTACCTGGCTATCACTACTCTTAAATTCTAAGATATAACTTTATTTAAAATAACTCATACCTCTCGTGGTGCTACTCTGCTTTCAATTATAGCAATCATGGACAGTTGTAGTTCAGAAGGATTGTTCCGTAATATTCTATCACTCCGTCTCCTTAATGTTGATAATCCACACAATAGACACACATTTGTGTGGCCTTGTTGGCTTGGACCAGCTTGTTGACCATCATTGCCAGAGACCTGTTGCTGCAAATTCTCATTTACTTCGAACATTGCCAGATCTCTGCACTCTTCACACACAACATCTTCTTCTAAAACCTGACAACAATATTAGTAACTTGTTATAGATACTACTAACGCGATTTTTTTAAGTTTCTTCCAATAAAGAATAGAACAGACAGTTACTTACAACTCTTGGGTATGCCCAGCTGCAAAGTAAGCCAGCAACTCTCGAGTCAAATGCTAAGACTTGATACCGGCGCAGTGTGTTCACGCATATATGGCAGTTTACACATAAAATGCGCGTGCGGCGCCGATTTCTATTGTAATCTGCCATTTTGCAAACTAAATCCAAATCACTCGGCACAATCGGGGTCCAGTCTAGAATTAGCACAAAGTCACGCAAAAGCAAAATCGGAGTCCTAAGTGCAAGCAGTAGTCACACGGGGCAATATCAATTAGTCCATAAACAGTCCAGGTCGGGTAGAAATTAATAGAAAACCGAATAAACACAAAACACGAACGAAACGGAATACGCAGAGGAATTCTGTAGCATCAAACTGTCAATCAGTCACTGTCAAAGATGAAAGTAGAGATGTGCAATTAAAATCAATGTAAAATCGATACAACGTTGAATCGATCCTATGCTCCTTGTTTTGGATTTAAAAGCAATATTACATAAATATCAAATCAAGTTGATTAGAGATAGAATAACTGCATTTAAATATATATTTTAATAATTCAACCAACCCTAGAATCACCTAGATCAGTTGAATCTATCGTTCATTTAATAATCGATACAGATAATTACATTCATACTGATTGTACGTGTAACACCACTATCTATGACAGCAATTCACGTAGGTATCTCGATCGGAAGCAATTGATATACTTTTAATATTATAAATTAACTCCGGCTTTTAAGAAATAAAGTGAATAATTGAAAAATCATAAAAAAATAATTCAATTTGTTTCGTTTTTGTAATATCTACGGTCGCTAAAACAAAACCAGACATAATTCTGCCATTGTTCTTTCTATAATCAATTCGATTGCAGGGACACTGGAAGGCAATTGCCATGAGACCATTATTCAATCGAAACGATATATCTCGTCCGTTCCGAACTGGAGCGTAGCGATAGCTGGCTCCGCAAAAGTTGGCACGGGTGGCAGCCGAGACCACTGCCAATTTCCATTAGCCCATCATCCAAAACGAAAAAATGCATAGACGATCATTTTTTCATTTAATTAAAATTGGCTATCCACCAAAACGCTTAGCTTTTTTCAGGGGTGAGGTCACTACGATGTAGCCATAAGTTTTACACTTCGTAGCACTACAGGTTGCTACGACTTACAAAGTTTTATACAAAAAAAAAAACAAATGATTGAACTGATCTGTATTTCCCATCTTTTTCATCATGTTAATCTTTCTTTTTGTTTTTGTTAAAATCAAACTGAATATTACCGACAGCACGTATACATTTTGCCGTTCATTACCGAGTCATATTCGCCGCCAACATTGAAAATCCATAAGCTTTCAATATCGCGAAGTTAACTCGGGTTTTGTTCCCAGTGGTTGCTCCATCTGAATATCAAAAATGTGAAAGCGGTCGTCAGTAACCGGGACACGTATATCGGGACCCTATCACTTCGCTCTTTACTTACTTGCTAGGCGCCATCTGCACATTCTCCACCTAATCCAGTAACAAATTTGATTATGTAACAATATAGCACGCAGGCACGCAGCTTTTTGTTCTCAGCTTTATATTGCACGTTTATTTCAATAACAACAAACGAAAATGTTCAGCTCAACAATATCTGCGTAGGGATTCTTACCGTCAGTGTTTTATTTAGCAGAGTGCTTTAAAAGAGTAGTTTGTGAGATACTTGTTGAGATGTTACCATTTTATCAGACTGAAATATGCATAAATGTTTATAGACATGTAGGAGAAAAACATAAACCGATGATAATACATGACCAAACCTAAATAATTACTGACATCGAGTAAAAGCTATCAATATTAAGCAAAGTTGATTTTGGAGCGGCGCGGGCGCGAGGACCACATGGGATTTAACGACTCATAAAAAAATCATATTCATCAATCACGTCTGTTCCAAACAAAGTTTGTTAGGGTATGTGCTGACGTGCCAAGTACCTTCAATTTATCAAATAATTATGAATCGTTTTTATATCTTGTTTAAAATAAAGGCAGATTTTGACAGTGTCTGTTGGAAGAATTGGATGTGATACTCAAGAAGATTGGCGCAGCGGAGGGTGCCTTAATGGCCTCTTGACGGCATCTCACCGGGTACTCCAGGTCACTTCGTTACTCGGATTGTACAGGCCGTTATGTGTACTATGAATAATCTTAAAGGAAACTTCGAGTTTTGAGCAAAGTGCAAACTATAATTGGAATCACGTCTGCGTGATGCATAGGCGGCTTCATCACGTGCCACTGTCTAATAAGGTATGTGAGCATATCGGAGCCACCCAGACCTGAATGCGCACACTTGATCACTCTGTTCCTATTTGGACGAAGGCGAATACAACAACAACTACTGTGTGTGTGTTGTATTTTGGATAATACAACTGTTTACAACCCAGCTTCATAAATCTTACACGTTTTCTATTAATATTAAATACGTACTGCTATCAAACAGAAACAGCAAATATTTGTAATAAAAAGCCAATTTGAATATATTATAATTATGTAGCCCTCCAAGGATATCAAGACATAATAATATCAGCCAGACGTCTTTATTTCAGAAGATTTTTCAAAGAAATTGATAAGATTAATCAAACCCTTGTTCGAAGTTTTGGAACTTGTTTGATTAATTTTGTCCGTCAGGCACAATTAAAAATGAAATTCACTTATAATAATATTGGATAATTAACATTTTGGATGAACTCCTCTTTATTATATCTAATTATGAGATCTTTCTTTGTTTATTCACCGTTGAAGAAAGAAGGCGTACGATTAGCTTTTCTTCAACAATAAATAACAAACGAAGACATAACAGAATTATAAAGTTATTTAAACGTGAAAGTTTATTGCCTTCATTTCTGACTTGATTATTTTTCTTGTTATTGTTCACATTACTGTCTCAGATTACGAGCAAGTGCTGTATAAAATAAACTGTTTGTGAGACTGTACGTGACACAGACGCCTTTTATGTAGCATTGCGTCTATTGATGCAAATACGTTCTTCGATGCCCCACTGGGAACACAGTTTGTTCGATACTCCCTTACACTGATACATTGCATGAGCTGTGAAGCTTCCATAATATGCTTAACATTTTGTTAAGCGTTTTTACAATGTTTGTACTTGAGCTATTGCCGGAGATATCCAATTTCAGTTAATACTTACAATATTTTAATAAATACGGAGATGTTAACCAGTGATACAATTTAAGTTTACATTGATTTTACAGAACGGTTTCCAGGAACATTTAGTCAAACCTTTAATCTCTTTAAATTGTTTAATGGGCATTATAAATTCAAGTCTTATGTAGACGAATAAGAGTCAACATAATCAAATAATGATGGCGTACAGAAACGGCCGAAGATAACATTTCACTTCACACAAATACAATGGAATGTTCCTGAAATCGTCAAAGTTGTAGGTAATTTAATCATAGGTCGTATGTAAAGTTTACTCATGGATAGTAAATATAAACTTCGGCGACTTGCAACTTGACCCGTGTCCCCCCCGCGCCTGTACCTACACGCAAACAACATCAACCACTCTGTTTTATCGTCCCCATACACTTGTTTGTAGAGTCCATAGAGATTGAATTATGTGTTGAACAACCACTAGGCTCATTTAATTTGGGATATGTGTTATCACTTCTGAAATTTGTTAAACAGGTTCGTTAGAGGTTTAAGGACGTAATGGTTTCGAGCGCCATTAAAAAGTTTGAAAAGGTCCACTTAGCTACTTATTTTGTCACTGTTTTATGGTTTGCGATGAAATGGTTTGAGGACGATGTTGTTTTTCGAGGTAATGTCATGACACTGGTTACTACACACCACCTGATATAAGTAGGTTAGGTATCTTTTGGATTAACATCAGTGCACGATATTAATTTTCACAATATTCACTTTTCCGCAATTAAAACATTGATATGTTATCGCTAGACAATCATTTCGTACGTAATTTGCCACTAATAATATCGATGCGCGTTAAGATATTTACAGCATTAGTTAGTCCGTGAGACTATAACCTTAAAGTTTATTGCCAATTTAGAACCACTATCAGATTATTAATTCCGAATATTATCGAATTTAATACTTGGATATACGATCTAGGTGAAATATAATACGGAGAGTTTGTATAAACCTCCCTGGTAATAATCAATATCGAGCCCTATCAACGTTGTGCCAGAATATTAATTTCATAGGCGTCTATAAAGAAACGTATTTAGTTGAATTACTTTCCAAGTTATTAAGCTGAAGCGATCCTTTATGTTACAAGGTGCGGTTTTTCTTTCAACGATACAAATTGCTCGGCACTACGAAGAAATTTATTCTTCGAAGTATAATTATAATTTAACTACATACATTTTTTCCTATTCTTATTCTTTAATGGATATTAGGATATTCTTTAATATTATTATATTTTGTAAAGGTAACGAGCAAATGCTGCTGAAAGTAGATCTATGCATGAGTGTTTTTTGTAATTGGTTAAATCCGAGGTTTAATCCGGCGCTGATAATAACATTTGCCAAGGCTTACAGGCGTGATGTTTTTATGTGTTATGTAATATGTATGTCTATATAAAAATTTAAACTCCATACCATAGTAAAAGTCGCAGTTAACGCCATCTATAACACCACAAAATATAAAAAAAAATATATAAAAAAAAAGATGTATTTTTATTTGCATTGTTCATAATGTAATGATTTAAAAATTTAATAGAAAAGTTGTTCACTTATTAGTAAGAATGTTGTGCATGCCATGGCTCGTGATTAAATATATTGTTATATCCTTGTAAATATGTCGTTGGTGTGCCTTGCTCAATAAATAAATAAATATATGACACGATGTAAATGCGATACAGTATTTTTGGCGTGAACCTAGATACATTTATTTTTAAAAGTGTATCATGTTTCACGTTAACTGCCAGTTACAATTCTGCAAGTTACTGTTATTAACCAATACCAAAAATGTATTAAAAACCTTATTCGTGAATGTGGACGCTTTGAAAATGGACTGAATTCGCGCTGATATGTTTCATTTACTTTATATTCACAGTTGACGTGGTTAAATTAATTGAAATGTGCTTAATATAACTTTAACCTGTTTAATATTCGTTTTTAATTGCATTACAAAATATTTTGTGATTGTACCGGACTGCCCCAGAAGGAGGGTAATGTTTTATTTACATAGGTACCTACACAACGTTGCAAACTAAATGCTCAATTCATCAGTTCCTCGAACCCTTTCTTTGAAGTACTTTAGTGAGTTTGGTTGTTATATAGTTAGGTACATCATTATACAAACTATATCTGTATGTATGTATGTAGGTACATTCGTTAACAAAGAGAGGCCTGAGCTTCTTACGGAACTCATATTACTCATTAATGGCGACGCGGTGAAGAAAAGCGGAGGAACGTTTAAATATTCAAGGAATTTAAATATACGTGTCGCGTTTTACAATAATCCCTATGTAGGAACTTACAATCAGGGTAGTCGTTGTCAGTGTAGTTCATTATTTAGAAAATAAAACAACATTTAACGTTCAAATTTTTTTTTATTGAATGAAAATGCGTAAAATGGATACTGTCGTATATACCTAATACTTATGGGTCTTAAAGAGGGTTGTTATACGAAAATAATATCAACAATAATTACTCGTAAACAAGCTACAAGAGACATTATTTCAGACTCACACGTCAGATAGCGCGACTGAAATCTAAAATACATTTCCCCATTTTGCACTGTCCAAAACTGCAACAACAGTCATATTTCAAAGAAGTTTCGTAATATGAATGATAATAACTTCATTCGTTTATAACAGGTGCATGTTGTGACAAAATATGAGTGGTAACTGCTGTTTAATGTTCTGATCAAAACTTAATGAGGTAATTCTCGGTCATGTTGACTGCACTTACTCGAATGACACCCGCACTCTAGTTCGGTCGGTCAAGAAACAAATTGTATTTGTGTCTCTATCAAATTCTGCGTACCTTTTGGAAGATTTTCGTTCTGCGACGTGATTTCGTATGGTTTGTGAAAACTAATCTGACTTTTTTAATCGATCATCTGCCTAACCTTATACAGCGTGGCGCTGCTATGGTGACCTTAATTTAACACACATATACGTTTTCACATTTTCGTTTCATGACAATTTTTTATTTCCATTAAACGTTATTATTTACAGATTTATTAAAGAATTTAGGAAATAGCATCTTAGAGCAACCTGTACTTAAAGAACTGTCGCGCAGCGGTCATTTCCCTCGGTCACGGATCATAACTTCGCATCAATGAAATTAAAACGAATAAGCAATACTATTAGGATGAAACAAATGCATAGAGTAGGCGAATTTAAGGAAATTTCCTTTGTTGGCGAGCAGCGCAGGCGACGCGCGCTCTCCCTTCCACCCACCCGCCGCACCGAACACGAATTCTTTTTTTGCTTTTCTAGTGCTAGTCGAACCCGTGTCCTTGACGCACTTATTTATACTAGTGCGCATAATTACGTCGCGAAAAAGACTCTTAGCTATTGTTTTATTTATTTCTTTTTGTGTAATTAGGATAGTAATTAGATCATGGTACTGCGATAAAGACACTTTGATTGGTTTTCGTTTTCTTATCTAGTAGGTACGTTTACACCTCTTGCGATACGGACGCATTTATTTGTGCTATTAGTGCTTGTGTAAACTTATGATCGTGATGGCAGTGATTAGTGATGACAGTTATTACTAATAGTAACAAGAGAGGGTGATGTGATAAGTGTTTGTACCACTTGCGCCGCTCGGTTTCTTTGATAATATGCCGTCAAAGAATCGGACCGATCACGAGTAGGTACAAGACGCGATGCGCGGTTGCCAGCCCGCGAACCGACACATTGCCGCTCCGAGTTAACGTAAGCGAGCTAGGTAAGTAATTTCATGAATGAATTTTTGCAAGGGTGATCCCAATTTTAATGACTTTTTTATTATTTAGTTTGTTTGAAAAATTTTTTTTTTCAGTTTACGTATTATTTTAACCTATCAATATTTATATGGTTAATGGGCACTAGCCCTACCCGTGTATTAAATTAAAGTCACCATTGTAGCGCCACGTTGTATATGATAACAATTGTCTGAATTAAATAAATTATTATTATTATTATCCAACAATGTTGGGGTCGGCTTCCAGTCTAACCAGATGCAGCTGAATACCAGTATTTTACATGGAGCGACTGCCTATCTGACCCCCACAACCCAGTTACTGGGTAATACGATACCCGTTGGTAAGACTGGTTGTCAGACTTTCAGGCTTCTGACGACCCGTATCGACTGTCAAATATCCACGAATGACAGCCCGGACCAACGGCTTAACTTGCTATCCGAGGCACGGAGGAGTCTTGGTATGTTAGATGGTCACCCATCCACGGACCAACCGCGGCAAGCGTCGCTTAACCTGATCGATCGTCCTGTGCGGCTGATATTACTTAGCCCCCCAAATTTTTTAAACCTTTTGAAACGATATGTAACTGAAATGTTAAATTAATTTTCCAGAGGTTTTCCAAAAGATACATTCGTAACAATTGTTTTTACATAGAAACCATTCTTATTATGTAGATAGTAGGGTTGTCAAGTGGTCGATACCTATTTGCAGGTGTAGTAATGTATCGAGAAACTATTAGGATGTATACTATTACACTGTTGGTTGGAATCTGATTGGTTGACTATTCAGTAAGCCGGCTTAGCTTTTAGAGTAAACCGCGTGAAAATGTTTTAAATGTAACATAACACCACGATTGCATTCCCAAAAGGTTTAGGCAGAATAGGTGTGTCCATAGTACAACCACATTGGGCCAGTTATATTTGTCTCATGTAATAGGGGGCGACCCTATTGGCATCAACCGGGCACAAATTAAAACTCCGGGCTGCTAATGGAAATTCTAAAGGAACACCTCAATACCTAACAAGCACTTGGGTCAACCTGGGAATCGAACCCAGGATCTCACGCTCAGCAGTCGTACTTGCTACCACTAGACAAATGAGGCCAACATTTAAAAAATAGCAGCCCATAATACGGTTCACGGCTGCTATTTTTTAAATCACACCGCGCCGTCACAAGCCTGCCCCAAAATGTTTGTCGCGCTAACCATGCACGCAGGTACATAATAATTAGACCATCATCGCGTTCGAGCGTCCCGGTTTCCGTGTACACAAAAGTAGCGATTCAATGTAAATTGCCCAGTCAATGGGCGCCCGCATCTCAATGGCCCATAAACAACACGACCGTGAATACAAATCGAATATTAGAGCATTGCTTGCACGCATGCCACGCAACATTATCAGTTTGTGGCACATACGATATGAGCGATTATTGCGAGCACATGCGACGCGGCCTGTGTACCTTGGCACCGGTACACGGCGCGTCGTCTGCACCAACACTAACGTTAATTACGTATTTGACACACATGAGATACGTTTAAACGGATTGGTACGTGAATTAACACCTAATTCAGATCTACATACGATTTACTTGATTTTATCGGCGGGTAATGGATGCCGGGATAACTTTGTGTTTTTGAATTGGTGCGTTACATTTGTAGATCCTGTATATCGAGTTGAGAGCTTACTTTAATGTTACTAATTTATCGATGCATAATCAGCCTGTAATTTTCCCACTGCTGGGACACAGTCCTCGTCGAGAGGGAGTGGGCTGTAAGCGACCACGCGGTCCCAGTGCGGGTTGGTAGATGTCTCATGTCTCATTTTTAACCGACTTCAAAAAAGGAGGAGGTTCTCAATTCGACTGTATGTTTTTTTTTGTATGTTTGTTACGCGATCATTCCGCCAATTGTGAATTGATTTTGATGATTCTTTTTTTGTTTTGTAGGTCATACTTCAGAGGTAGTCCCATATAAATTGTATCGAAATCGGTTGAGCCGTTTAAAAACAATTTACAATCAATTCAAAAAATCTAATCAAATCAAATCAATCTTTATTGTGGATCATAGGTAGGTACATAATACAGGTGGCAGAAATATAATAAATTGTGAACAGCTATGTCCCGCCCGTAGGGCATACAATAGTAGGTAAGTAAATACATAATAATGTTACATATACAATACAATTGGAATTATACAATAGTCAATTTATTAATAGAGTACAATGTCAATAGGTCACTGAACGCATCACGACTGAGTGGGATTGCTCGTATATTGGTGCAGAGATTGGTCTGATAAGAAGTCTTTTATAGAATAATAGCACTTGTTTACTAGCAGATCATGGAGTGTCTTTTTAAATTTTTCCATTTTTGCAATCATTCGAATGTGCCCTGGAATATTATTAAAAATACGAGAAGCTGCACAAAAGATGCTCTCATGCATTATATGAGTCTTGCTAGCTACTGTGCGTAATTTGTCCTTGCGTCGTCGTTCACGGGTGTAATAGTTGTACATGTCAATATTATTTTTGACAAACACTGCGACCTCAAATATATAGACACATGGCAAAGTTAAAACCTTCATCTTTTAAAAAAATGGCATGCAGGAGTCAGTTTGACATAATTTAAATATAGCTCTAATACACCGTTTTTGAGCAACAAAGGCGCGCTCCTTGTCTGTACTGTTGCCCCAGAATATTACACCGTATCTGAGTGTGGAGCTAACGTAGCCGTGGTAAGCTGTTAGTAAAGTAGACTGCTTTGCTATTTTGCTTAATCTGTGTAGTGCATATGAAAATTGTCCCAGCTTTTTGCATACATGATCAATATGAAATTTCCAATTTAGTCTGTTGTCGATACGTAATCCTAGAAATTTTGTTGATTCAGTTTCGTCAATGTGCCTATCTAGATAGTGTATTTTTAAGTCATCCGTACGTCTAGTTCGTATTTTAAAATTCATTATTTTTGTTTTGTCAATATTAATCATTAAATTATTTATTTTAAGCCATTCAATAATAAGTAATATTATTTTGTTAATGTCAGATTCTAAGTCGATTAGATTATCATTAACGAATAAAACAGTGCTATCATCAGCAAATAGTGTGATATCATGATTGGTTACCGAAGGCATGTCATTTATATACACAAGGAAGAGCAGAGGGCCCATAATACTCCCCTGAGGAACGCCAAATTTTGCAGTTCCAGATTCAGAAACATATATTTCTTCTGTTTTATTACTTGGATTGAACGTCCTTACTTCTGTAAACTGTTGCCTGTTGCTAAGGTATGAGTCTATAAGTTTGTACACATTTCCTCTCACACCGTATGCATACAACTTTCTCAAGAGGATTTTGTGGTCGACACGGTCGAAAGCTTTCGACATGTCCATGTACAGCGCGAGAGCTGGCAGCCCTTTATCCAAGTTGATCAGTACTTTATGTAAAAAGTTATATACTGCCAAATTAATGGATTTGTTTTTCCGAAAACCATACTGATTAGGTGTAAAAATGTTGTTTGATTCAAAGAAATTATAGAGGCAGTTGAACATCACCTTTTCAATTTTTTTTCCAAAAATGGGTATTAATGCTATTGGCCTATAATTACTCATGTCTGCTTTGTCCCCTTTTTTAAATATGGGCTTTATAACAGATATTTTTAGTTTGTCTGGGAAAGTGCCTTCTTCTATACATAAATTCACAATGAAGCTTAGTGGTTCAGATATGATATGAGCTGCATCTTTAACAATGTTTGTCATAATGTTATCATAGCCGACACTGGTTTTATTTTTTAGATCGATTATTATTTTATAAATGTCATTCGGGATAGTCGGTTGCATAAATATTGAATTAGAATTATAAGTCAGTTTATTGGAAGATTTTTGGGGCTCACTAGAATTATTATCATTGATGTCAAGAAAGAATTTATTAAATGAATTTGCAATGTTTTGAGGATTGTTTACGATTTTGCCATTGATAATTAATTGATTTACGCCTTCATTTGGATATTTAGATTTGATGTCATTTATAACTTTCCAAGTGGCTTTGTTCTTATTTATTGCAGTTTTAATAAAGTAATCATTTTGAGATTTTTGTGTCAGTTTGATTATATTTTTATATCTCTTTGCATATGTTTTGAAAGCAGTTTTAGTAGCTGGGTTTTATTTTTAAATAAAAAAAACCACCTTCGAACGGACGTGGACGTGTAAGACGATAGTTTTCGAATGGGTGTGGGGTTAGGTACCATAACTAAAAAGTGATAAATAAAAAAAAAATACAAAAAATAACAACCGACTTCCAAAAAAAAAAGACTACAAAGTGAAAAGTAACTTTAATTTCGGAAGTCGGTGGAAAACGCTAAAATACATATACAAAGACACCGACATCCGAAATTAAAGTTACTTTTCACTTTGTAGTGTTTTTATTTGGAAGTCGGTTGTAATTTTTTGTAAAAAAAAATTTTTGTTTCTAGGACATGCCGGTTTCCTGACGATGTTTTCCTTCACCGTTTTGAGAGCAGCGGTGATAAATTTATTTACTCAAAGTACAGCGCCTGCCTGCGTTAGAACCCATGACTTCCATCTCGTAAGTCGGGGCCGTTACCTCTGGGCCACCACTGCTCTCAGTTATCGATGCACCGACCCTTAATTATACAGGGTGTCCCACGGATATGCCACATGGAGGGAAAGTACCTTTAATATTGTAGATGGAACATTTTACCGAAAGAAGACATTATTTGAACTTAAAAAACAATTTAAACTGCATTTATAGATATTTAAATAATTACATGGTTGAACCGGAAATCGAACTCGATACACGAGAAAAATAATCACCACCAATTTTAACATGTTCAATACAAAATTAATCAATTTATCAAATGCTCAAAATGAGTCCCTTCCTGTTGAACACAAAGTCGCACTCTTTTGATTATTTCGATTTGTTGCATACAACCAGGTACCTACTAATTACGTATCTCTTTATCATGCACTTAAATTAAAATAGGGAAATGATGCGTACTTCTCAAGTGGGTACCTATATTAGTAATAGGTACTTATGATAATGTCAGTTGTATGTCCATACGGCAATGTCAGCTTTTAATTTTTCTGAACAGCAAATGTTAAAATTCATGGTCTTCCTTTTATTTGTGACACTATGTTATTTAGCAATAAAATAATCCTTATGATGAAGCCTTTCAATCGGTATGATAAAGCTACAGGGTGATTATTTTTCAACCATGTAATTATTTAAATATCTATGAATGCAGTTTAAATTGTTTTTTTAAATTCAAATAATGAATGTGAGATCGTGAAGGGACGATCTCACATAACTCCATTTTTAAATAAGGGTAATTAGAATGTATGTATATATAAGGTGCTATAAAAATATCTGCCACGGCTGCAATGGGAGACAGTATTGTGTTTATAGATTACAAAAGTAAAGATAAATTATTGATTATTTGTCACATTTTTTTTCGTACAAAAATAATTACGTATAAAATTTAATTGATTTTTTAGCATAAAACCATCCCGTAGCTGTTGCCGCACCGCACCGAATTCATTCAAAAACGCCGGCGACGACATGCATAAACTGTTGCCATTCTGATCGGCCCCGCGCGCCCCTACCCCCACCCGCACTACCCCGTTCGTCGCAAGCGCCAGCCGACGCGACCGGGCGGTCGCCAGTCGGCCCCCGCGCGCCCCCACGCTCACCCGCACTACCCCGTTCGTCGCACGCGCCGTCGCCAGTCGCCATCAGCGTACGGGACTTTTTAAACGGTGTGTGGTACGGCGGTGAAAGGTGGATAGGCCGAGGAGGGCCAGTGCCGTGGCCTCCTCGCTCACGGGTTTAACCCCTCTAGACTTTTTTTTGTGGGGTCGTGTAAAGGACCTTGTGTACGGCCAAACCGGACATGACATTAGAAGTGTGGAAGAACTAAAAAGGCGCATCAAACGCACATTTAGGCAAGTTAAAAGTGAAACGGACACATTAGATAAAGTGAAGAGACATGTACGTAAGCGTGCCTTCATTTATGTGCAACGCGAAGGCGGACTTGTGCAACAGTTTTGTAGATAAGTAGGTAGGGAGTGTGTAAATAACTGTAAATACAGTGCAATTATTGTAAATAAGATGATTAACTTTTAAACACGCCAAGTTACTGTAATTTATCGTTATTTGATATTAATCTAAGTACCTATTGTTGGGGCCCTCAGCACCAGCGGGGTGCCTTAGGACCACAACAACAACAACAACCTATTGTTTAAAAATAATAAGAAAAAAATTGCGATTCTTACACTAACTTGACAGTCCAAAGCCTGTTTTAAGTGTGATGGGAAGTTTATCATCATAGTTACGTCAGTTTTTTGGAAGAATGCGGTAGCTGGTAAGTAATTGCACTTTTAAAACACTTGGCGTATTATTGCGTACCTAGTAGATTAGGTAGTGACGAACTAGTCAGCTGATATCAGTTTTCATTCAAAGACCAGATGGAAAGAGATAGCAGTTGTTTTCATTGACGAAGCGACCCATCGCGCGTAATTTGTGAATCACATTATGCAGAGTAGAGTCAATGTTATTTTAACTACTTTATTTTCTCAAATTGAATTAACTGTTCCGGGGTACGAAATTTCTTCACTATTGTAATCTATAAACACAATACTACCTCCCATTAAAGCCGTGGCAGATATTTTTATAGCACCTTATATATATTAATTAATTTGATTAGAATGTCAGATCGCAGAAAGCTTCATCTGGCTACCCGCTTTGGCGTGGTAATTGGCCTTCCTTGTAGTATTTTTTTTCCATGCCCTTCCTGTCAACGGATAAGTATCTAGAATAAACAATTTTCTAATCACTAGGACATCCGCTCGATCATGCTGCTAATAACATGACTTGATGAGTGGATTATCGTTATCGACATCAACGCAATAATACTCGAATTAGGACCATCATCCCAATGACTTGGACCAAGCGAGTGCATCCCTTCAACGGAACCGTTCAGGTACGGCCCGGACGACACACCTTGACCTGGATAGACAACCTACATTACTTCTGGCCTGGAACACACACTGAGACCAGGATAGACTACCTTACATCGGGGCTGGACTAGTGAATCCTTCCTCGTTCAGCGAACTCGGATGTCACTATCCACCGGGATTGACAGCTTATGCAAACACATACATAACAATACATAAACACGTAATGACATACCTATAACTGCAGGCTATCTTGTTCAGCATATTGTATTTCATTTTGTATATCCCATGTCTCTGGATCAGAGTGAAAACCTACTGAGATTATCTGAACCGGCTGTGTTTATCCTTCGGTCAAAGTATTATAGTCGTTTGAAAGTATGCGTCATCTCGATCATTTAAAGTTACATCTTCCAGCACCGTCTCAGGCTCATCATAATTCAAAAGGTTAGTTGTGATTTCAAGCAATCTATCATGTCCTTGGGGTACTGACCGCAAATTCTCGTGGGCATACTTGTACATTCGATGAGAACGACCGCCTAAACTTTTTAATTCATACCGATCATTGTCTAGTACCGTAGTTATGACAAATGATCCTCTAAACTCCCTATCCAATTTGGTTTGACTCCGTTTGCTATTTTTAAGGATTACAAATTTACTTTTTGTAAACGGTTTTATTTTTGTGTGGCCCCGATTAAATCAAAATACCTCAGATTTAGCCGCTTTTTCAATATTAGCTCACGCATCTTCCTGTGTAGTATCAAGGTCTAAACGATCTTGTTGACCATTGGCCTCCAAGTGTAGCCACATACCTAACGATTGTGCACGAATCTCTAACATTTATGTTCTGTGGGTGAGTATTTTGTAACGGCGGATTTGGTGCTGATGAGTGCAAGTTGAATATTTTCTAGTTTATCGCACCACGTTATAGTGGGATCGTTTTCAACAATGGTTAACAAGCTCTTGATAGTACGCATAACCCTCTCAACTTATCCGTTTGCCCTGCTAGAGCCCGTCGCAATGAAATGAAGTTGTATCTTATGCTCAGTGCAAAAGTTCTTGAAATCAGAGCTAATATAACAACGATCTTGATCAGCAATGATTCGTTTAGGCGTTCCAAACAGGCATACGGTTTATTGTTAGTACATGTACCGCACTCTTGGCGTCGAGAGAAGAAGTATGTTGAAGCAAAACGTATTTGGTAAAAGCGTCATCAAGCGAATATTGCCACATTCATTCAAAATACATTCGGTTTAAAGATTCTTTATTTATTAAAAAAAAAAATACAAAATAACGACTTCCAAAAAAAAGAAAGGCCTACAAAGTGAAAAATAACTTTAATTTTGGAAGTCGGTGTCTTTGGATCTGTTTTTTAGTTTTATCCACCGACTTCCAAAATTAAAGTTATTTTTCACTTTGTAGTGTTTTTTTTTAAAACAACATACATTGTTTACTTAGCGAATAAATACATAACTATGGTAAGTGTAGTCCAGTAGCTAATAGTTTTGTTTTTTTTATGTAGGTAAGTACGATGTCGCCATTTATGTGCAAGAATAGCTTATGCATGTCGTTAATATTTTGGTGTTGTTAGGTACAAACTGCTTAAGTTTGGCTTTAAATAAGTTAAAAGAGGATGTGTTCCTGATATCTGCTGGTAGATTATTTTAAAGTTATACACCTTTATATTTTATATTTTTCCTGTCATATTGCGTCCGCGGGGGGTGCGTCTGTATTTGTTTGGGATTTCTTTGGCTGTATTTGAATGTTTTAATGTTAAAGGATTATTGCGTGTGTATGGTTTTGTTATGCATTTTTCTAAAGAGAATGCAGGAATTGAGTGTGTAAAGTTGATGAATGCTCATTAGTTTGGTGTATTTTTTTTTTTATTTTTTTTTTTCCTTATTAGTAAGAACCAAGTTCTTACTAGTTAATTGCAATCTAGCCTAAGAAGACTAATAAACAATTTAAATCTAACTTATTATGCTACGTTATAAATTATGTTAATGCAAAGAATAGTGTCCATAATTAGGTATGCACTTTTACACACGTTCGTTACACTTCCTTAGAGTCTGGTAAAATTGATAAAACACTTTGTTCATGTGTTATATAAATAGCACAACATTGTTACTATTATTGATTCACTTACACTACACTAATTCAAATGGTTTAGTTCTCTTTAGTCTACGCACTATGCCTGTGTTGTCTAACAGCTGGATTGCCTCAACATTCACGTGTCGATGGAGTCTGTGTTCGTGGGCTTCAGCAAATTTTTGTATGATGGTGGTGACGAATTCCATGTCGAGGTCACGGTGGAGGTCATCGTTTCTTATGTACCAGGGTGCATTTACAGCAGCCCTGAGTACTTTATTTTGGAACTGTTGAATTATTTTGACGTTGGTTGGCTTAGTACAGCCCCAAAGTTGGATACCATACGTCCAAATTGGCATCAGAATATGCTTGTATATTATCAGCTTATTATGTATTGATAAACAGGATTTCCTTCCCAGTAACCAATGCAAACGTTTATAACGAATATCGAGTTCCTGTTTTTTCTTTTTGATATGGGCTTTCCAACGCAGCTTGGCGTCGAGAGTTATGCCAAGGTATTTGGCTGTATTAGCATAAGGTATTTGCATACCATTTATGTAGAGTGAGTGGTAGTCACTGTGTTTGTTTGTGAAGTTAATGTGAACTGATTTTGACTCATTCAGATTGATCTTCCACTTTTGTGTCCAGTCGTAAACTTTGTTCACAGCTAGTTGAACTTTCTCTACTGCTTCTCTGTGGCTTGATCCGGTGGCCATAATAGCAGTATCATCTGCAAAGGTCGCTATGGTGCTGTTTTCCAGCTCTGGGATGTCACAAGTGTATAACAAGTACAAAATTGGGCCAAGCACACTTCCTTGAGGCACCCCAGCTTTTATGGTTTTTAGCTCGGAATATGCGTCCTCTTGGCGTATTCTAAACATTCTTTTAGTTAAATACGACTCTAGGATATCTACAAATTCTGGTAGCATGCGTCTGAGCTTAAATATGAGACCCTCATGCCAAACTTTGTCAAAAGCTTGCGCGACGTCTAAGAACACGGTAGCACAGACTTCTTTATTTTCTAGCGTTTTTTCAATAACATTAGTTATTCTATGTACCTGGTCTAACGTTGAGTGTTTTTCTCTGAAGCCAAACTGGTGATCTGGAACTAGGTTTTTATCTTCTATTACTGGTTTTATCCGTTTTAATAACAGTTTTTCAAATAACTTTGATAGTACGGGTAACAGAGAAATGGGTCTGTATGATGATGCTTCGTGGGGAGGTTTCCCAGGCTTCGCAATCATAATGACTTCAGCAACCTTCCATGGCTCAGGTACATATTTTAAGATAAATGAAGCATTTATTAGTTTGGTCAGCTTTACTATGGCTTTGCGTGGGAGGCGTTTTAGAATTTCCCCTGTGATGAGGTCGTAACCGGGAGACTTTTTTGAGCTAATGTTGTTTTGAATTTCTCTCATTACTTCCTTAGGAGTCACAAGCTTGATTCTTTGATTTTGAGATAAATTTACACTCTCATGTATTTCTACAGAGCTTTCGTTGGGTTGAAAGGTTTCTTCTAAATGTTGAGCAAATCGGAACGCCTTTTGGTCATTGCTTATTGCCCATTTTCCGTTGCTATCTCTGATGGGCGGTATTTGTATAATCTGCCTTTTTAGATTTCTCGTTGCTTTCCAAAGTGAGTAATCCGTTGATTTGTCATTGGTAAGCTGAAGAAGGTTGGTATTCAGAGATTCATCCTCAAATTGTAGAATTTTTCTCTTTAGTCGTTTAGTTAGGTTATTTAGTGTTGTTTTATGACGCGGGAACCTTGTTTGCTGCCACAACTTCCTTTGTTTTCTTTTCTCTGATAGTAAATCCACAATTTCTTTAGGATGGATAAATCCCTTATATTTGCGTTTTAGCTGAGGTGTATTGCTCCACGCACATTGTTGAATATTAATAATAAATTTGTTTACTTCTGAGTCAAGCTGATCTTGCGATTTTATCGGAGTTTTAAGGTCGATAATATTATCTAGATCAAGAGCAAAACTGTCCCAATCTGTGGACTTATTAACCAAGGTTAAGTGGCTTTCTTTTAATAGGATTTTTTGACTTAGCATTAGTATAATCGGAGAATGGTCAGAGTTCATAGTAAAACTTTCCTCCAAACTGATGTAATTGGTGGATATATTTTTGCAGATGAAAAAATCTATAAGATCCGGTATTTTCTGGTGGTCAGTGGGCCAGTATGTAGGTTTGCCTGTACTCATTACTTCACAATGTGTTTCTTTAACTGCACTTAGGAGCTGTCTTCCTTTAGTTGTAGTAAGTCTTGAACCCCAATGCGTATGCTTAGCATTAAAATCGCCGCCTAGGATAAATCGCTGGCCTAATAATTCAAAAAGATGTAAGTATCGCTCTTTTCTTATCATGTGCCTAGGAGGCGAGTATATGGCTGCAATGGACACTTGACAAAACTTAGTTTTAACAGATACTGCCACTGCTTGAATGTCTTCTTCTTCATATTTACACTGCACGTAGTGACTAATGTTTTCTTTAATTATAACCGCACTACCCCCCCTGGCAGAGTTGCTAGGGTGGAGGGAATTATATATCATGTATCCTCTAAATTTGATAAAAGATTGCTTTGTGAAATGCGTTTCGGAGATTAAACACACGTCTATATTTTCTGTATCTAGGACCGCCTGCAACTCATGCTGATGTTTGAGGAGTCCATTGGAGTTCCACGCCATTATTTTGAGTGTGTTATTCATTTTTGATTATTCAAGACAGCTGTTTTAGTGCTGGATTCTAGCTTCTCTAATCTCTTATCAAATGAGGTAATGCACTTCAAGATCTGGTTAATCTTATCCTCTAAGTTCAGAGGTTGAGATCCTTGTTTTGCAGCTTGCGCGTAAGTACCAATGTTGGTTACTTGCATGGCTGGTTGTTTTGCAGTTGACTGGACACTTGCTTTCTGCGCCTGTTTACCAGGGTGTGTTATAGGAGGAAACTGTTGGGTATTAGGCACCGTAGGTTTCTTTTTTAAAACTTTATTTTTCATAATTTGCATCTGTTTGGCTACTTCACACCCTCTATAATTGGCAGGGTGAGGTAGGCCGCAGTGGATACATTTTGGTTTCTCTTGCGGAGATTTGGTACAATTGGCTGTAAGATGCTTGCCAGTGCATTTCACACACCTTGGCTCTTTTTGACAATATTTATGTGTATGCCCATAAGCTTGGCATCTCTTGCATTGGGGAATGAGTGCTGGGTTTTTGAGTGGATGTATTTCAATTTTACACCCTAATATGTACTTAATGCCGTAGATTTTGTTGACATCTTCATCGTTATAAAATGATAAAACGAACATGTTGAGTGGTTCTTTGGTCTTCCAGCTCAATTTACTATCTACCTTTTCTATTTTTAGGCCTTGGGTTGTTAAATCTTCCTTAATTCGATCTGGTTGGCAAGAAGAGTGTAGTTTCTTTACCACAACTCTAATTGGTCTAGCCTGCTTGTTTTCGTATGAATGCCAGTGGTAGTCTTTGTATAGTGTCTTTGTATGGTGTATTTGTATAGTTCGGATGTAGGTGTGTGATAATCTTAGTTGAATAGAAGTTTAATTGTTTTATTTTGTGCTATTTGTAGATCTTTACTCGTAGATTTGGTGGCGCATCCCCAGATATCAACTAGGTAATATAAGTGCGAGCGAAATAATGAGTTGTAAATATTGTAGCGGATTTTTTTTTGGAATGTTATTATTGTACCCGCGCATTGATCCCATTAGCGATGTTATTTTTGTTTTTATGTAATCAGTATGTGCTTGCCAAGTGAGTTTCTTAATCCGAGTTATTTTTCGCAATTACTTTTGATGATTTTAGTGTTGTTTATGTCAAGATTTTTAAATTTTTATTAGGCAAGTATCATCGGCGAACAAAGTTAGTTGCCCAGTTAAGCCTAAATCTTTAATATTATTTATGTAAATAGCAAATAAGAGGGGGGATGGCAGAGTTCCCTCCAACTTCTATGGAACACCAAATTCTATGGGAGATGCTCATACTCGTCTACTCGTCGCTTTTCCTATTTTAACTATCTGTTTCCTATTGTCGAGGTATGAGGAGAGGATTTTGACATTGTACATCATCGCCACCTATGCCACTAAGATAAACGAGACTCTTACGCACAGTACCCAAAAGTTTGTCACAGAAGTTTTCTATTAAAAGAGAACAAGATGACCCACTATCAAATAAAAAAGGGCATAGCTCACCGGAAGATGTCTTCAAAGTACCCCTGGAAGGCGTTGCACGCATTGATGTTCTTCCTTGACCGCAGCTCCGCCGTCGTTCTTCCTTTCCGGACAAACAGTTGCCAGTACCCAGTTCCCAGTTCTTCTCCACATTATGTGATGTAGGTACTTGAAGTATCTCGCGACTTCTATCCAATGTCGTCACGTTGCTGACTACATTCGGCTATACGATGACCAGCCCACCACAGAAGTAGCACCTGCCACTGAATCTCTACGTCATACGAGCTCACTTGGCTTCAGGTTCCTGGGCTTCAGCATCCAAACGTCGCTTAAGTGATATTCTGCCAAGGATTCGGAATAATTGAACTCAACTCGTAACAGTTTATGCATTTAATTCACGACGTATTAAGCAATCTAGCATAGCACCGATATAACAAATCCAGTTATGACTTCTTCAGGCATCGTAGATTTATTCGATGAGGTTCCATAACCGAAGAGCAGATTCAGACACCGGCTCTTTAACACCTATTTGGAATCGCAAAACATCGTCGAAGTAGTCTTGAACAAGTCTCGATTTAGCAAACCTTGCGATTAAAATCTCTGTAACTGGGCTCCATGTAATTTGATTTTTAAATTTAGCTTAGTTAGGCATGCAGCAGCACGCCCTTCCAGTGCACCTGTCAAAGCCACGAGTAGTCCTTTCAGGCGTTTATGTTGCACAATTGCTTCTGTTAATTTACAACAACCATCGATATCTGAGTCTGGGTCATACGGGTTAAACTTTAAAAATGGCGCTTGATTAGTACTCACTGTTAGTATCTGTTGCGCTGCCAAAACTCGGGTACGTAACGCTTCCATGTTACACAAAAGTTGCTCAGCGGTTGTTTTATCCGGTGGCTTTGCTTCACCTTGCAGTCCGTTCGATCCCACTTCTGATGAAGGTGCAGGAGGGCCTTCACCAGGGCGTAGATATAAGGCGGTGAATAAAATCAAATACCTTCGAAAATCAACTGGTATAATGCTTGTCTTCTGTAATCACAATATCACTAAAATTAAACTTCTAATAATAAAACAATAGTCTCTAGTCTTTAAATCTTCACAAAAATTATTTGATTGATGCAATGGAAAGCGATTCGTCGCAGACATGGTGCGCTGGCGCCGATCCGTTCAACAGAGTGTTTTAAGAGATGGCCGCCCCGCTACCGTCGACACAACGACCGACGCTCCACTAGAGTGGCTATGAAAGCCACTCTTGACGTTGACATTTCGATTTTGACGTCGACGTGCCGTAATATATTTGCACCTCTCAACTGCGCAGTATTTTTTTATTTATTCAGATGCTGTTATTTGTCGTATTTCCATTGATTTATTCGAATTTTCTTTTTCTAAGTAGGACATTGACAGTGACAGCCGATTGCATCGACTGCGCCCGCGTTCTATCGTTTAGTCTGTAAGCATGGTCAAGCGATGTTGGAGCGGCAGGCGTGGGTCAATTGTAATATTTTTTGTACAATTATTATCATCTTCGAAACACGGTTTTCATTAATTTTTGAATTTTTATTATATTTTATTTACGCCCAAATAAAATGCCTATTTTATTTGCCTTATCAGAATACCAGCGCTAGGTATATTTTTTTAAAATATCGCAGCATTATTTTATTTTATTGGGTTTGGGTGGCTTACAGCTAACAATACAAAAGTAATAAATATGAGGTAGTTATGCTGTGGTACGAACTTTTTTGGTTTTGCACAGATCTTTTTTTCTTTTTATTTATTTTGTTATTTTTAAATATTCCTTTTTTATTGTTTGGTCTTTGTTTCCTTCACGTGTCCAAAATAAAATATCTTAATTAATCTACATATTTTTCTACAAATATTATTTTCATTCTACTAAGCGGTAGGCTGAGTATAAATTTCTAAGCTAAGCAGTTTGTTCTTTGGCGCAATTTATTTTATTGTTTTATTTTTATTATGTTTGGCCCAAACATATTAAAAATAAAACAATAATAGCAAATACCTATATAATATCATTTGCCTTTCGCTCGATGTAAAACCATATACAACCAACTCGTATCATACTACGAGTATTTAGGGAGGTACTCGTACCAGGCACCACTCTAAATCTTGGACTGCTACTGTTGACATCTCTTGCAGGGAGGCTAAGTTCAGCAGCATATGCTCTAAGAAAAATCCGTCAATTTACTAATGTAGATACCGCATGGCTAGTCTATTTCAGTTACTTTCATAGTGTCATGTCTTACGGTATTTTACTATGGTGACGGGTATATCGAGTGTATTAATATTCTGTAGAAAAGAGCCACCAGAGCAATATATGGTTTCCGCAGGCGCGATTCTCTAAGAGAACTGTTCAAAGATATTAACATCATGACGATACCTTGTCAATATATTTATGAAAACATCATGTACGTAAGGAAAAATTTAACTCTTTCAGTAAAAGAGGTGAAAGACATAACTAAAGGACTAGAAATAGGGACCAATTAGTTCAACCAGGTTTCAGACGGGCTAAACTAGACTCATCCTTCATGGGGTACTGTTTAAAATGTTACAATAAAATACTTACCCACATACTCCAAATGAATTAAACGAAATTCAAATCTTGTTTAAAACGCACACTATACAGCCAATCATATTATCGCTACATAGGATTACATCGCTGACAAACATGCTTGGCTCAAAGCTGGTCCTGCTCCACATGGGCGATGGAGCTGATGAAGATTGTAAAATCTATCTTTGCATTGTAAAAATTCAATCTCTTAGTATTGTATAATTGCATAGCACATGTGGGAGCTCTATGTATCCACTATAAAGCTTACTGGGTTCGCCTTTCACTGACTTGAATATGCCCTGGCGACTGAAAGTATGTTATGCTCACTCAAATGTCTCGCTAGTGGTGACGTATGTGTTGGATCATTAAGTTCCCTTCAATGGTTGAGTTGAATGGTGCTGATCCATACGTCATGTTTGTGAACGGGCGTCATCAGTAAGAGATTGGTCATCTCTTAGCTGCCACGGCTTATTTTATCTAATTATTTATTTTATTATCTAAGTACACACAATAAAACAGATACAGATAAGACATATTAGTATTGAGTACATAGGTACTGCTTATTTCTTAAGAAATTTCTTACAGCAGACCTGCGAAAGGAGAAATGAAAAGAAATGTAGACAAGAAGAAAAGAATTTGGTTAAGGTTTTGGTTTGGTTGGTTTTTCTTTGTTTATATATTTTTTATTACGGCCGCTTTTACCGTGCACGTCTTTCTCATCGTTATCACATGTATAATTTCAACATGAATGATGGAACGTTTTTTGTTGTAACAATATTTTGATATAGAAGAGTGTCCGTGGAATTTCTTGTCCGTTCTTGTCCATAGGTAGGTACATACTACGCTTTAGAATGGGCAACTGGGTTAATCTTTCTGAGTGACCGACCCCTTGACAATTCAAAAGTGCCTGTAATTGGTTTATTTCAAATAAATGCTTTGAGTTTGATACTGAGAATTGTCTTAATAGAAATACCGATATTCGCTTAACCAGACCGGATAATACATTTCGAACCGTTTGAAGTGATATGAACGACCTAGTATTCAAAATATTACCTATTTCATATTTCTAGAATTTTATATAACTTGAACAATGAAAATTTATGAATTATCATATTACAGGTAAATAACGATTTCATGCGTAACTAAGTTTGGGACCCAGTGTGAAGCGAGTTCGTAAAAAGAAACTTTACCTATTTAGCTAACCTGATGACAGGGTTTTCTACTTTGGTAGATATTGATTTGAAGAACGTAGGAATGGTTATCAATGAAACATTCGCAGGTATCCCTCTATGTCTCTAATATTGAAGTAGGAAAGTAGTAGTTATTGCTCGATTCTCTTCTTCACTACTAAATACAACGTACTCGTAAGGGAAGTCAACAGAGATGTCTTTACGACATTTAATCTTTTGCTGCATGATTTCGCAATAGAAGGCCTACTGTCTTAATGACTGCTCAGGTACGATTATTATTCCCTTAAAGCCGATATCAGACACTTCACTTTTTGTTAATTCAAGTCTTCGGCATCTTTTACTCGAAGTGAAAAGTCTGAACACAAAATCAATCAAAATTGTAAAATAAATTCACGAGTGAACTCATCTAACCATTTCGACATTCGGCATCTTTCACTCGCGCTCACTATGATCAAAAAATTTGCATGAACGTTTTAATTTCTTTATAATTTTGTCAGTATCATGTGAACGTGGAATGAAACAAAAACAAACATTCACTCGAATGAACCATTCACTAAAACGAAGGGTCTGATATCAGCTTTGTTAGGAATTTCTAAGCAATTCGGTCGTCAATTAACGACTAAGGTAGATATGCTGGAAGAGATTTCTGTAGAAATAAACATCACCTTAGTACGTATTTTTGTGTTCCTTTCTTCTTGACTGTTAATAATATATGTGTCTGTATAAATGATTAAATACATAACAAATACACAGAACATTTGGTTGATATTAACCAACCTAAGAAGTAAGCAAGATAAAACATCACAATTAAATACAGCTTACATCATAATTACGATTAGAAAAACAACGTGTTTTATACAATAAATATTATTTTAATCGAGGTATACGGAAAGCAGGCGCAGGTCGCACATCATATTACGTCGGCGAGTGAAAGCAGATGGCGGGATTTCATTACAATATCTCAGCGAGGCGGAAAGGGAATCGCAGCCGGGAGTTGTAATGTTCCGTAGATTATACACGGCGTATGGATCTCTGCTCTTTAGATTTGTTAATGTGGACTCCACTGAAGGTTCCATAATTATGATCTATTTATTCTGATGCAAGTATTCAGAACTATGGTGGTAGGAGGGTTAAGGTTCTTGACGTTGATTTTATCGTAACTGTGCTGAAGGAACTAGCGACGAGTATCACTTAATCATTGATATATAAATGACAAAATTATGTTTTACATAGGTACGGCCGGCTGAAATTGTCAAAATTTGATTTCTTTATTTTCCTTGAAATCACGCATTTTATCATAAATGGAAGAATAACAATAAGTAGGTGTGCTTATAATTTCATAGTATCGGTCTTAGAACGCCATAAGGAAGCATCAGTCTGAACTAAAATTGGTTGGTAAAAATCTAGCCCACTTGAAAGTTGGAGATAGAAAGTGTCAACTAAGCCTCTCGAACAACACAAAGTCACCCGGTACTAGTCGCTACGAGGAAGTACTCAAAGAAATAAAGTAGGTACGTACCTACATATGTACTAGTCGTGTCCTCGCTCTTTTGGTAAAGCGATGCCTTTTCAGGGGCCGGAAACTGCCAGGATGAAAATAATGATGTTATCTAATAATATAATAGAGCAATCCAACACAAGCACGTTTCATATCTCATTGTTCGTTTAGTGTCGTCTCTCTCGGAGTAATATTTTTTGTCATCGAACTTTCTGACTGCAGAGATAAGTAGCACTCTCATAATTAATTTCCGTCAACTTTTTTGCTCAATCAATCTAATTAATTAGATTAATATCGCGCTTGCAGTAAGTAATAAGCTATGGGTGGATTTACGTATCTTCTGTTCTATCCTTTTTTTTGTAAATATTCCTTGAACAGACTTTCGTAATTTTTCGTAATTATAATGTCAGAATTTTAAGATTGTCACGCTTTTCAACTTGCGTTTATTTCTTGAGCTCACATTTCTTAATTAGCATTCATTTAGGTGCACGAAATTTTACCTTTCAAGCACAAACAAAGCCGCTTGTCCGTCTTTATTATTAAGTTTAAATTATAGTCATTAACTAACGAGAAAACAAGCGGAGCCTCTCAATTTGTTTAAGATTTTAAAGATAAGGTTTTCAGTTACCAAAAACTTTTGTTAAAATTTTACTCGGAATAAATGCGCTTAGATCGATGTTGCGGCTGGATCGTCACAGTAGTGCTAGTGTGTCAGGTGTGTTTGCGGAGGCGTGCATCGATTGCTTTTATGCTACTCTGCGCAAGCGGTGCGCGTCAATGTTGAGCAGAGTACGGGCTAGTCGCAACAGCGTTTTATAGCCAGTAGACTTGACTGCCTGTACAAGGGTCGATGTATTAATTCTCACAGGAGTATTGATACATCGATTCGTGGGTCGGGCAGGGCGCGAGTAGCTTAAGATTGTATTACTAACACTAGTTATAAGTTATTGTACTTCTAACACACTGGATCCTAGGTATCTGAAACAAACGTTTTTTTTTTAAAGTAACTCGTAAGTTATTTGCTAAATGTTTAGAGAAATAATAAAAAATATTTCTGTTTATTTACTCTATTGTGTACCTACCTAGGTAGAGGTATATATTTAGTTTTTCCTTCTCATTTCATGCGATAACAACTTGATAAATAAATGTTTATTAAAGAGAATATTATCTTTCTGTTTTAATAATTTTCGTGCTTAACTTAAAATAGTTCAATAATGCATTATTATTTAATAACTATAATTATAATTAATTATACAAATAGATTGAGAATAATGTACTGTTTTTTATTAGTACCTGAATATTTATCACTAGATTTCTATACTAAATACAAACGTCAAAATTTTAAGCTTTTCACTAACCCAGAAAATACACGTAGTTGTATGTTCGTTGTGGAAAGCGAACTAATTAACACACTGAAACAATAATTATATTAGCAAAACCAACAACATTGATACACTACACGCATTAACCGTGCGAGCCTAACTGCCTCAAAATTTGCCCCAGCGAGCTGTTTAAATTGAAATTATTAGCACCTAGACGAAAGTGAACAGTCGAGCAGTTTTTGCCCGTCCCACATTTGCACATTAGCATTTGCAACGACGGGGTATGTGAGTGGGAGCGATTCCCGCCAAGCCGTGCGTCGCGTCGGCGCCTAAAAACGTACGGCAATACTGCCTATTTATTTATGTAAACGTGGAAATGTAAATTAATTTCTCCGTTTATGAAATGAGACTTTTTGGTGGTCTCTCATACTCGTACAAATGACTGTGAGATGAGAACGTGACGATTTGACAGAAAACGTCCGGTTTGTATGTAAGCTCATGTTTAATTCGCAACACAAATTAAACAGTTTATGAACTGCTCGTATTTATTGTGTGCGCAGTCGTTGGATGCTTAACAAACAGAAGAGCTAACATGAAGTTAATATGACTTGTGGCGAGGCATGGGCGTATATCGCAAAGTTTTTAATGTACTCGTATACTTACCTAACTGTTAGCAAAAGTGGAAAGACCGTGTAAAGCGAAACAAAACGCTTATGCCATGAACGTCGTAAAATTGAAGATTTTATTTAAGAAAAGTCGAAACAACGATTATTGATTTAATTCAGGTTAGCTTCACCCGCGTCGATGTCGGAGAATATCCCACGGGAACGTACTACCGGGATTATAAGGTATGTTATTCCAGTTTATAAACTATCTGTGTGCCAAATGTGATCCAAATCCGTTCAGCAATTTTTGCGCCAATCCGAAACATACATCCAGACAAACGGACAAAATTTTAAAAAAAACTTTGTTTTGGTATCAGACTCGTTCCCACGCCTCGTAGCAATTTCTTTTTTCAAATAAGTTTTGACTTCGTATTTTATTATATTATAGATTTACCCCTAATAATTAGGTATGTTTCTGCTTTATAGTGTGATTTAAAAGTTAGCTCAGGTATAAATAAACTACCCTTAGTAAGTTAGTCATTGAAGTAGCATGGTGCATCCTAGTCACGTTCCTTAAGTATTCTTTCTTCACCATAAGTTTCTTGAAGCTTTTACACTCCACCGTCGCATATCAGCTCAAATATCCCAGTGCGCTTTCATTACTTATACAAGGAGTCTGGCGCTTCGACCAGAGTAAACGCTAAAGTTCACGAAAAATTAACCATTTCTAAAATTTCATAGGTATATCTACATAGGTGGAGATAATAAGAAAACCTGAAAAATACTCATATAAAATCACATCATAATAAAAGCTAAAAAATTCACAAGGTTTGAAATCATTTTTATTTGGTGCATGCATATACGTAGATAATATAATACTTTTATGAGGAAACTCTGTTTAAAATGTTTTTCTATTAAATAAATTATAAAATCCTTAAAAAATGAATCGAGTGACATGAAACGACCGTCCTCGAACTTTGCTAATATGTGCCCAACCTCTGTCATCTGGTGAAATAATGGTGCTAATATTTGAAAACTTTCCCGAGGTAGGCCCATTCTAATACCGTAAAGAATTTTGCTTACAGTAATAACCACAAAGTCTTCTATATCTAGTTCGTATGTCACGATTCCTTTCAGAATAAGAAATTTGCAGGCTTTCTTTTGTCTTATAATCTATACATACAATAAAATCGTAGCGAATTCAAAACTGTACATAGTTTTGTTTAAAGTAATTTTTGCGAAGTCTGGGGAAGATTCTAATGCCGAAAATATTTTTTTGTATTTTTGTCTGTTTGTCTGAACGCATGTTCCAGCATGCAGCGGGGTGCATGTTGAAGAGCCTCCTCGTGGCGCACCCTGGGCAACGTTGGCTCCAATGGCCCACCAGGTTTTGGTGGAAAATTGAGGCTGGCGGCTAATCTTCAACAAACGGGGATTGGTCATGGTTCCAAACACCGATCATGCTTGATGGTCTGTGAAGGGAACCGGGCTACAGAGGGTTCGGTCGGTCGGTACGGTCAATACGTCCACTCCTCCTCTGCTTACAGAGGAAGTTGAGTGGGCGTAGACTGGGAAGGTCCGCCGCTGCAGTGCAGGCGCACCAAAGCGGTGCGTGTTTCTCACCTTGAGTCCTCGAGGAGAGAGCTTTCGGCGGGTTCGCTGAGTCGGGTCGTCCGGACAGCTAGGCATGTCTAATGCCGCCGCCGCGCGCCGGGGGCTTGGCTTAATTGCCTGGCCCAGAGGAAGGCTACCTCTAAGATAATAAACCACCCAATCCTAAGCTTTGAAGCGCGGTGAGAGGATGAATGGCTGGAGGGAGTCCAGTCATGAGTGCTTCCCCTGCAGAGCAC
Source organism: Brachylomia viminalis (assembly GCA_937001585.2). Classification (NCBI taxonomy): domain Eukaryota; kingdom Metazoa; phylum Arthropoda; class Insecta; order Lepidoptera; family Noctuidae; genus Brachylomia; species Brachylomia viminalis. The sequence goes on along the minus strand of OW443308.2, from coordinate 14,395,947 downwards.
CTGCCGCACTCTGCAGTATTTAGGCTTACCGGGCATCTAGGCTCTGCCCGGTGAAAATTTTTGTCCTATATCTACTCGTAGGAACAACTATGGAAAGAAAACAAAAAAAACAAAACAACAAAGAGGAGAGGAGTGATGCGGGGTCGGACATCTGGCGCAAAGGACTCAAGCCAGAGCTCAAATCGTGAAGTGGAAGGGGCTGCTGGGAGGCACCAAAGGTTCTTTCTAAAGCGCCCCAAATCGGGGGAGGGCCAGGGGTCGTTCTCAGAAGAGTGCACCTCAGGCCCCAAAAAATGGGGCGCGGGAAAAAGGTTTGGGCAGAGGGCTCGCCACCCAGGAGGAGCCAAGGAGGAGGCCAAGGAGTTGAGCCGAGCCAGCTTTGCCGAGCCGGCCCAGCGTGCCGAGACGCTTGCCATGGAGGAGAACCACTCAGGAGTGACCGGCCGCAGGGCGGCCATGTCAGAGTCCTCAAGTGGTGAGCCGGTCGCCGCTGGCGGCTCCAATTCGGAGCGAGCGGCCAGGTTTGCGGAGGTCGTGGTAGCCGCGATAAAAGATGTGGCCGTGAAGAGGATTGAATCCTCTAAAGACAAGGCCATATCCGCGGCCACGGCCTCCATTATGGCGGCAGCGGAGGCCATTCAACCTGGGCCTCCGTCGGACAGAATGTCCGAAATTCGGGCGGAGGTCGCCCGCTTGACAGCCGCCATGGAGTTTTTCCGGAAGGAGAATGAGGAGCTCTGAGCAGACCTGGCCGGGCTTCGAGCAGCCGGCCCCAGGGAGGTGCCGCAGAAGAAGGCGCAGCAGCATGGGCAGGGATGGCCCGTGCCTGCGGAAGATCGGGTTCTGACCCTGGTGCGGCATGAGCTGGCTGCCTTGCAGAGCCGGTTTTCCGCCCTGGAGGCCATTGTCCTGCGCCCCCCACTAGCGGCGAGCCAGCCGGCCGCGGGCCGGCGGAAGGCGGTCTCTGTTGCCGCCGTCGCAGCTGCCGCGGCCAAACCTGGCTCATCGGGGCAGAGGAAGGCCCTCTGATTGCCGAAACCTGCGGGGTTGCCCAAGCTCAAGGAGGGCGGGACGGCTATACAGATGACGAGGGCCCTGGCTGCAAGATGGCCGCCCTCATCTCCTATATCTCCTTCGTCCGGCGCCGAATGGCAAGTAGCCGGGGAGAAGAGGAAGGCCGGTAAGGCAGCAAGGGCGTCCAAAAGGAAGGAGAGGCGGCAGCGGCACAAAGCGCGAAGCGTCGCGGCTAGGCTCCGCGCCCCGAAGTCCGCAGCTGTAGTGATTACACTACAGCCGGAAGCGGAAAAGAAGGGCGTGTCATACCGCGACGTGCTAGCCAAGGTGGGGAAGGCGGTGAGCCTCGAGGAGATCGGCACCACTGAAGGCATCCGGGTGAGGCTCACGGCGTCTGGGGCCCGGATGCTCCAGATTTCCAGTGCGGCCAGCGGCTCGGCCGCTGACGCTCTGGCCGAAAGGCTTAGGGCGTCCTTAAATGCGGACGAGGCCCGAGTGTCTAGGCCCACCAAGTGCGCTGACATGCGCATCCTGGGCCTGGACGACTCGGTGATGGAAGGAGAGGTGGTGGCCGCCGTCGTTAGGACTAGGGGGTGCTCTGCCGAGCAGGTGAGGCGGGGTCTGACTTCAAGGGGATGCGAGCCGTTACGGTGAGCTGCCCCGTGTCAGCGGCCAGAAAATAGCCGAGGGCCGTTGGGTACTGGTGGGCTGGGTTTCCGCGCAGGTGAAATTGCTGGAACCTAGACCTCTGAGGTGCTTGCGCTGCCAGGTGGGCAACCACGTGGGAGCTAAATGCACCTCGGAGGTGGACCGCAGCCACCCACTGCTTCCGCTGTGGTCAGCCCGGACACAAGGCCGGCTCTTGTAATGCCACGCCGCACTGCACCGTATGTGCGGCAGCTAGCAAGCCGGCCGATCACCGGATGGGGAGCAAGGCCTGCGCTCCACCCGCCAGAGCCAGGGGCAGGGGCAGGGGCAAGCCCTCCGCCACCGCCATCACTGCCACAGCCACCGCCACTGCCGTCGCCGCTGCCGCCTCGGTCGCCGTCGTCGCCGCCCTCACCACTGCGGCGGGGCCCTCACAGAGGGCTCGGGTGGATGCTGAAATGGAGTACCAATAACGGCCCCATTACGCCTCCTCCAGGCGAACATCAACCACTGCGCCTCTGTTCAGGATCTGTTGCTCCAGAGCATGGCGCAGGGGTCGAATAACATCGCCGTGGTCGCTGAGCCGTACTTTGTCCCGCCCAGGGATGACTGGGTGGAGGACCTGAGCGGCTCAGTGACCCTAATTTCATCGGTCGCCGCTGGTACTCCGTCCCTCGAGGCTGTCACGAGGGGACGGGGTTGCGTGACAGTACGGTTCGGGGAGATTGTAATGGTAGGAGTATATTTCTCCCCGAACCGAACTCTTGATGAGTACCATAACTCCCTTGCAGAGTTGAAAGTCGCCGTCGTCGGGTTCCGTTCCCTCCCCGTGCTAGTCCTCGGGGACTTCAATGCCAAGAATGTGGCTTGGAGTTCCCGGTATACGGACACACGGGGCAGAATGGTGGAGGACTGGGCTCTGGAGACCGGCCTGGTCGTCCTAAACCGGGGTTCTGTCCCCACGTGTGTGCGGATGTGGTGAATCGGTGGTGGACATCTCGTTCGCCAGCCCCGCTCTGTCACCGCGTGTCCTTGACTGGCGCGTCATAGAGGGGGTGGAGACCTATTCCGACCACCGGTACATCCGGTTTGACGTCTCCGCCCAGACCTCGAGAGCGCTGGTCCGACAGGCCCCGAGTGGGTGCTGAAGCAGCTGGACCGGGAGCTCCTCCTGGAAGCCTCGATCGTACAGGCCTGGGTGTCATCACCGGACAGGCCTGCTGACATCAACGTCGAGGCGGAGTGGTTCCGGGAGGCCATGTCCGAAATATGTGACGTGGCAATACCCCGGGCCCAGCCCGGACGCGCCCAGTGCCAGGTGTGCTGGTGGTCGCCGGAGTTGACGACTCTGCGCAGAGCGTGCGTTGCTGTGCGACGCCGCTACACCAGGCACCGCAGGCTCTGTATTCGCCCTCCGGATACGGAAGCCATTCGGGTGGAGCTGTACGACGGGTACAGAGCGGCGAAGACCGCCCTCCAAGAGGAGTGTCTGCGGGCCAGGGGACTGGCCCGCGAGGAGTCGCTAGAGACTGAACAGGGACCCGTGGGGACGCCTCTACAAATTGGTGCGAGAGAAGCTACGCCCATGGGCTCCCCCGCTGACGCAGAGTCTCCGGCCCCAGCTCGTAGAGGACGTGATGAGCACTCTGTTCCCTTCTAGAGGGGATGACTTCCACGCGAACGAAGCCGTGAGCAGAAGCTAGTTTGACATGTTTGAACAAAGATGGTAGGCAGATATAATTACGTCTACAATAGAGATTTTAATTTCTTAAAGTCTCAAAGAGAGGAGGTTCTTTTGAGAATAAATGAGTATAGTAGGTTTGTGGAAGGCTTTTAATAAAATAATAAAAGTTAAATCGTACTGTATATCGCTTTGAAAGTTTGTTTACAGACGAATGAAAATAAAACAAGAAACATGCGAGTGTGAGAGCGAACGCTGCGGAAAAGTTGATTGGTTGATTATACGAAAACTTGAATATAAAATGTTTGGCTTGTCACAGGAATCGGCAAAGGGTAATAAAGTCGGGTTTCGCCAGTGGAGTTAATAAGTGAGATCATTTTTTATCAGGCTTCCGAGTGAGGTTTCGCAAAGCCAAAACAATAAATCACCGGGGTGGCTGCTTGCGGCTTATTATTTCGGGCTATACACCGGTGGTCTTTTCTGCTAACTAACCAGCGCTCAGCAGAATGATATTTTTTCTTCGCCTCGCAGGCACACACGTCGAGACCCACTCGCCAGTTATTAATTAACTCCACCGGATGTGGACCCTCCGTCACATATTATGTATTATATCAAAAAATAATTACCTACAGCCGCTGTTCGAATCGCTCCATGACTTTCCTAATTAAATCGGTAGACTAATTTGTTGAGCTCAATTTATTTGAATTGAGTAATATTATAAACTTGCGCGGTCGCACTTTACTAGATCTGAGTCAGTTACCCGATAATGAAAAGCGTAGCAACGTTATTTTGTAGACAAATGTATATTGTAGCTTTGACTTTAGTGTCGAAATTGCTTCAGTTTTCAGTTTCAAAATTAGTTTTGAGACATATTACGTTCCACGAACATAAAAATATTTGGTAATGCTCCGTTCGCTCAAATAATTCAGGCCATAATGTGACATTTAAACAATAATACCAAATAAAATGTGCAAATTGTATCATTTATGTGTTTACGTATACAGCTACAGGTTAATAGATTCGTAGAGATCGATTCTCCCAATAGTTGGGACCGAGACGAACAAAACCAATATATTTTCCGACACTTGTGCTCTCAGGTAATTGTGGCAGCAACTTTTCGAACGTGCGCACAATATTGATGAGCACCGCCACAGTTCGTGCCTCGAGCTCTGGCTTACAGCGCCTACGGAGCACCCTGTAACTCTTGCTTTTTAAAACATCACTTGCTGAATCTATAGAGGTACGAGGAACAAGGTGAAAAGTTCACTCATACCTCCATAGAAAAGGGAGGATCTTCCGACCAGACGGGTGTCGTGTCTGGTGGGTAACTGCCCGATGATTGATGTCAAGAAGTTGTATATATGCTAGTCACGCGGTAAACTCTGCTTGCACGATGCAGAATATTCGTGACGTCAGTATGACGCGCAGCTCGCATGTGACGATGTAGACACCACTACAAATCCACCACTCAGCCTGCCGTAGTGCTTAATTAGTTCATATGAGCGAAACGTGTTATATTATGTACCTAGCTAATTAAACTCATAAGTTCTAGCGCAAAAAACAGTAAGCTCAAAGCATTATAACGACTTCACGCTGCAGTTTTAAGTTACGCAAAAATTACGAAAAGTATTAATAACGATTCCGTTCGAAAATGTTTTTAAACTTCCAAGTCTTGTTTAATTACACAAATTGAGTTTAAATGAAACACTTAAACATTTTGTTTAATTAAGCAGTTCAAAGTAATGTCAAAATGTTTGACTGCGTTAAAGTAATTTCAAATCAATGATGCTGTCACTTCTAAATAACTAATTAGTATCAGTGTATACTATATTGTGGACGTAGACTGAGTAATTTATTGGTAAAGTTAGATAGTTTGAGATGCTTATTACCCTGCAAATATTAGGTATGTCTGAGATAGATACAACAATAGATCAATATTTGAGATTGCCTCAAAATGATCAATTGCTTGTTCAATAAGCTTTGTTCTACGAAATGAGCAAATACTTTCTGATATTTCAAAACTTTTCTTGTCTTTTAGTTCAAATTACGGTAATTGAAAAAGTATTCTTTTGTGATATTTCATGAAAATTGACGATACATTCGAGTAGAGACCAGTCTCCGACGAAAGGAAAAGTAAATGATGAACACGACCACAACTGTGAAGTTTATTTGTTGTGGGAACCTAAAAGGTACTTAACGGATAGGAGCTAGAGATATTAATAATTCGGTCGTGTTACGTCGTGTGTGTAAATCAGTTAGTGATTTACTGCTTTATTTGCCGTGGATTACAAAATGTCTTGAATCCACGCTGGTTAGGTATGCTGTTATGTAGCGATATGTATAAGGGTATGCGTAATTTTTTTGGCAGTTGCGATCAAAACAACATGTAGGTAGAAACCACAACGGTAAAATTTATTATGGGCTCGAGTCGGAGGGTCGGAGGATTTTATTATTCTGCATACAATTCCATTTTCCTATCACAAATTATTCGAACGGCAACGGTTAAGGTTTTGCATAACGTGCAAAAATTGTTCTCGACGTATTTACGTATGTTTTGTAGCGTATACGAGTAATTCTATCCGAATGTCGGTGTCAAATGAAAAAATAACAATTTAAAAAATATATTTCATTTGTGAGAAATTTATTTGGAATGGAAAGTCATGGTTCATATTGTTTTCGCTTTAGCTATAAGGTCGAATTTGCACCTGCGTGTATGCACGTACTGACACCACAATGTTTAAAGTTTTGTGTAACCGTTGTTGTTGTCTTTACTAAAATATAACTTCAGATATTGGCTTTAGAACTGATTGAATACGTGTGGACGAAAGAATACGTCTATTAAATTCTTCTGGGGGCACTATCGGCTGCGTGTGAGGGCCGATCTTCCGGCTCAATTTCCTCCACTTTACGCATCCTCTGTGGGGTCTGTTCGCTCTCGTGGTGGGAGCACAGCAAACCAACGTTCGTGGGTCGCTCGAGGGTCCTGCTTGCGACAAACTAGGTCAAGGCGTCTATTTCCGATGCTCTAAACGTTTCTACAGATACTACTGGTGCGCTGTAATGGTTAAAGATATGTATAACTTAAAAGGGGTTAGAAGTAATCGTTGCAACGGGTTTTACATTTAAATGATCGTGAGGAGAATGTTATTGGGTGATGTTAGGAACTCGTTGGGTAAATAAAAAAACTTTTTTACAAAAAGAAATGACCGGCTTCCAAAAAAAAACACTACTAAGTAAAAAATAACTTCAATTTCGGAAGTCGGTGTCTTTGCATCTGTATTTTAGTTTTTTCCACCGACTTCCGAAATTTACGTTATTTTTCACCTGGTAGTGTTTTTTTTTTGTAAAAAAAAAATTAAATTTTCCCTTTTTAGTTATGGTACCTACCCCACGCCAATTCGAAAACGATCGTCTTACACGTCCACGTCCGTTTGAAGGCGGTTTTTTTTTATTTAAAAATAAATTATTGTTGATTTTTTTTAAACCGGTTGACCGATTTTAATTATATTTATATGGGACCACCTCTGAAGTATGAACTACCAAACAAAAAAAGAATCATGAAAATCAATTCATAATTGGCGGAATGATCACGTAACAAACATACAAAAAAAAAACATACTATTGAAAAGAGAACCTCCTCCTTTTTTGAAGTCGGTTAAAAAACGGAACGTCGTTCACAATAAAACATAAAAAAGGGAATAATATAAACTTCACAATTGATTATAAAAGCTCTTTGCTTCTATAAAGCACTTTGTTGATCGATTTATTTAAGCTTCAGTTCTGCAGAAAGTGGTGCCAAAAAACGCAAAATTGTGTTACGAGGTGATTTAACCAAAACCTCGGAATAAAATGTGTGTTTCAAGTTTACGACAACCCTTTCTTTATCTTGTTACAATAGGTGCCGATTCAACCGTGGATTAGGCAGGATAGCGGTAACGAGGATAAAATAAAACCTAACTATACGAATTACAATTTATTCGTGTAAATAAAATACTCTATGTTTAATAAATGGGAAGGTAGCGCCAATTACGCACATCAAATGTACCGTACGTTAATTCGTTTTCCTAATGAAGTTGCTAAGTATTTACATAGGCCTATTTTCTCTAAGGTAAACACCACTTCAGTGGAACGAAATTATTTTCTTCAGCTTAACGTTACCTGAGCTGAAATTAGGGTATTTACTATTAATTATTCTAAATGTCGGTCGATCTTTAGAGTCCTTTGTAATTCAGTGTTTCTCGGGTGATATGTTTAGTGGCAGTTTTTAGAAATTCATTCGTAGAGAATTGTGATAAAAAAAAAAATAGTTGTAAATATTTTTGAATATATTTATCTGTCTGTCTATTAATAGAGCAGACCTGTGAATTCAACCTTTCAAAAGTTAGCAATAAACTTCGTTAATAATTGACAGAAATAGCCTGTTTCATTCATAACACAAAATCGTACCTAACTTCTGAGGATACTACCAACCTTATCAGATAAAAATAGATTACCTAGTAATATTGTTATTGGTTAGATTGTTATTGGTTAGAAATCAGATTTAAAAAAATTAATAGGAACGTGTAAAGTAGTTATATATAGGTTTGTATTCTAAGTAATTTGAAACAAAACTTGTTCGTGTCGACGTCTCTGCACATTACGAATGTCTCGTAATGTTGTTACCTAAATGAAATTAAACATTTATTACAAAACTTTCTTGGGAACAACTTTGGTGCGAAGGCGATAACGTATGCTCGATTTTTTACTTCCTTGTTTCATTGTGATGTAAAGCCTTGAGTGTGTGTGAAACAATAGACAGTCATAAAAAATATTGTACGAGAATTATACTTCCCGACTATGCGACGTTTGTATGATGTATAGGATGTTGTACCTATTTACATGTATGCACATAACCCACACATACTTGGAAAGCAATCGAGGGCTCCTAACCCTTTTTTTTTTTTTTTTTTTTTTTGTGGGTGGGAAATCATCAAATAACTTCTCCCGCTCTGGGCAGAGCAGGAGGGCGTGTCAGACTCTTACTGACTAAAACCCACCCGTGTTCCTTCAGTTGCCTGTGCCAGGGGCCACGGTAACCCTCTTGGACTTTTCCGCAACCCTAGCAGGCATCGGTCCTAGCAAACCCCGTCATTGGTGCTGACATCTCTTTGAGGCGCGCGTGGAACACAACGCGCCGTCGACCCGGGCCTGGTCCTTATCGAACGGCGAGCTGCCCATTGCTCGCCGTTCGCAGGCCCGCGCCTACGGTGGCCGGGAATCGGCCTGCGATTCCCGACGCCCAGGGCGTCTCCTGCGGCGGCTAGGGGCGTGAGGGCGCAAACTTTGCCTCTCCCTCACGCGTTCCGCCTCCTCCTTCGCGAACATTACTGCTTCGCAGAAGGAGGTGACGGCTTCCCAAGCCCTCTCGCTCCGTACCATGGCCTGGACCAAGGCCGGACGCGAGAGATCGCCACCGCCAATCGCCTCCACGAGGACACGGCGGTGCTCCGCCCAAGCCGGGCAGACCTCCACCGTATGCTCCACCGTGTCCTCCGGGCGATCCACACAATGGTGACACCCGGGCGTTTCCTCCCGCCTTATCCGGAACAGGAACCTCCCGAAACAACCGTGTCCGGTGAGGACCTGCGTCAGGCGGAAGGTGAGGACCCCGTGGCGCCTCTCTAGCCACTCCTCAAAGAGGGGACTTATCGCCGCAATTGTGGCGTGCCCAGCGCTGGGTTGCGATAATCGCACTCTCCATGCCGCCCTGAGATCCCGCCGGAGCTCTGTCCGCTGTACCGTGATTTCTCGCGGCAGCGGAGCTACGCCCCGGCGTTTCGCCTCCTCGCGCCACTCCCAAACGTGCGCGAGGACTTTTGCCTCCAGATCCCATGGCGGTAATCCGGCAAGGAGGCTCGCCGCCTCACCGGAGACCGTACGGTATCCCCGGACCAGCCGGATGGCCATGACCCTTTGGGGCGCGTTCAACCAGCGGGCTGGCCGCCGCCTCAAGGAACGCGCCCATACCGGTGCCCCGTAAAGGGCCATGGACCGCACGACCCCCGCGTAGAGCCTCCGGCAGGAGGCGTTTGGCCCCCCTAGATTGGGCAGGAGCCGCTTTAAGGCAGCCCCGGCCCTTTCCAGTCTGGGAGCCAAACGTCGGAAATGCTCCACGAAGTTCCACCGGCTGTCGAGGACGAGTCCCAGGTACTTCATCGTCGACTCGACGCCGATGTGAACCCCTCCTACCGTTATTTGGGAACCCGACGGTGGCGTGTTCCGAGGACCATGAAAACACATGGCCTCGGACTTGTGCAGGGCCACCTCGAGTCCCAATTGCCGGATCCTCTCGACGATTATCGCAACCCCGCGTGTCGCTAGTTCGGCCGCCGCCTGGTGCGACCTCCCCTGCGCCAGGACTAGCGTGTCGTTAGCGTAACAAACCACGCTGACGCCGCTGGGGAGGTCGAGGGCTCCTAACCCTAACTGAATAAAAACAAAAAATAAAACTTCCTTACCTATGTATGCACAATGACTTAATTACGTGACATGACTCTTTTTGTTAGCTTTAATTACAGAGGAGGAAAATTTCCTTCAAAACTTTTGTTTTTCGTGAAGTCCAACAAGTTTCGCATTAACACGTGAGCAAAAAATTTCGAATTTAAAATAAAATAAAATTCTGAGTTTTGAGGAAACAATCGTAACGTGCCATAAGTTTTGCGCTCACCTTTCCTTAAGGAATAATTTTGCCTAAATACAAGTTGTTTTCGGCAGACAATGGGGAGCACGTGTTGGATCAAACATCGCCCGGGGGCACCACAAATCATGACGCAAAAACCTGTTGTAGGTAATTCCGAGCGATCTTCCCGATACTCAAGATAGGCGAGCTTACAAATTGCTTTCGACCTTAAACGGCCATATTTTATATGCTTATTTATTGCCAATATCTCAATTGATATGTATTACGCTTCATCAATTTTGTTCCATTACTCTTCCTGTCAGGCGCTGTACATTAGACGTGATAAGTCGTCACTTCGGGTTAGTGCTGCAGCAGGCCCAAGAAGTATAAATGTCAGTTGAAGAGGTGTATGAAAAGTTGAGTAGACATAAGTTCAAGTTTGCACGGAGATTTTAAAGTACTTTTTTGTATGTTTATCTTTATACTTTTCACCTACTTAAGTTTGCTTGCTTAGCAGCTTGATGAGAGTTGCTGGAAATTTCGTTGAATGGCGTGCAATAGGAGAGGCCTATGTCCAGCAGTAGACTGCTGTAGCCTGATGATGATAATCAAGTTTGCTTACAGACTCATGTCATTCAGAATCTAGGCAATCTTGGCACTAGATCTATACGCAGATTTATACTCTCCTTATATTCAGTTATTTTTCAGGACGGCCACTCAAGTTCTTATTATAGGCTTTTAGTCGGCATACATATCAAGGCACAAGCATTCCTTTATTATTTAAAAGCAAACGAGAACGCAAATGTTTGCAGCAAATAAAGCTGCTTACACACGAGGCGTTATGGCAGAAGCTTAAGCGTTTTATCTTGGGATTAGTATACATCCTACCTAATTTACGTGACTTCGTGTTACATGATGAGACCTTGTTTGTAGGATCAGGTGTGAAGAAAATTTAAGCTTGGAAAAGAATAATTATTAGTCGTTACATTCGCTTACGTCGGCTCTTATGTAATGTTTATTTTTTTGTGAACTTTTACCCAATCCTGCCCTAGAGGAAGGTTACACTTTCCTAAGAATGTACAAAGCTAGAAAGCATCATGTAATTAACACGACGAGTCTTTAATTAACTATGTATTAATGGGGTACGTTTACAGCTCTGTGGAATAAGAACTTTTAATAACAGTACTTTCACTTAGGTATATTGTAAATTCCAGACAGGCGCTTTACTTTGTGTAAATGATTTCACCACTGCTCTTAAAACGGAGAAGGAAAACATCGTGAGTTACTAGAACCAAAAGTTCGAAGACATGTGACATTTATTTATTTATTAAAACTTTATGCGCAAGTAAAAAAAAATCTGTACAAAGGCGGACTTAATGCCTGAGGCCTTTTCTACCAGTCAACCTTAGGGTGACATCTACCAACACACACTGGGGTCGCGTGGTGGAACACGGCCTACTAATTTTCACTGAGAAGAAGCCTGTATCACAGCACTGGGAACATTATAGGCTGATTATGATTGTAAAATGTCTTCGTGTACCACTGACAAACTTTATGATTTTAGTAAGATCGATTTCAAGGCAAAGTTATGTTAAGTACTAAAAGTGAAGGTTGATGAATAATTAAGGAGAAATAGTTTCTGTCACCTTGACGGTACAAATTTCGTCAATGATATTAATTATAGAATAAGCCAAAATGATTATTCATTTTTAATGAAGCATTGTTCCGAGAAATGCTGTAGTTATTAAAAAAAAATCACCTGTGTTTTGTAAAAAGTTTTCAGGTGACTTTTTTTGCTGGAAGTATACGTATGCTATTTAACCAACTTATATTCACAGTTTGCACCACACATACAGGTTATCGGTCAATACAATTAGTTACATACAAGATCATCAAATTATCATGATATGTTATTTCTTCGGTTTATGAGACTGCGAATTATTTATAAGCACAATGTGGTAACCTACTTTTAAAAAAACAAGGTAAGAGAATATTTTTTGTAGGTGTTCATGGTATTGGCGTTTTGGGACATTACACACGTCGGTAGCACGGTAATGGTCATGTATGGAGATACACCGTCGAGACCGCCCATCTGTCCTCGCTGTGTCCGTTATGCGGCTGTGTTGGTTCCATTTTCGCTCCTTTTAGTATGTGTGTGTGACAACTCTTCAGCTTATCATGTCGATATATTGAAATTGGTATATTACATTGGTGGTAACGTTTACTTTAGTGTGAACCTAAGTGCAGCATAACATGCGAATAAAACACATATTTCACAAGATATAATACTAGTACTAGTACTAGTAGTAGTACTAGTATGGTACTTATATTATATATTTTACTCGGTAAAAGTCGTGTCATTATGAGCTGTGAGGAACTAAGTTTGTCGGAAAGAGGGCTTTTAACAGAAGTAAACAACAGTTTTTAACTCCGCAACCGTTTTACTTTTTTTTTCGCTGATACCATTATTTTGTGACTTTTGAATTTACAACTGGTAGAAAACGTAGCGTTAAAAATTGCAGCTCGCGATGACTTCGCTTTTTAGTTTTTGTTCAAATTGCAATTAGTGAAGAGTTTGCGAATCCTCAGCGTTGTGTCAGAGATTGATGACAATGGAAATTTTATACATCGTTAGTCAGGAGGGCGTTAGGTGAGCTCGCTGTTTTTTCAGTAATCCTATCCGTGTAGGCACCTACAATTATTTGTCAGGCTGGCAAGGTTAATGCTGGGTAACCACCCTCGTTTACGTCGATATTTATAATGGCACACCTCCCGTTTTTCGTGACTTTGTTAACGCCCCGATCACTTGCAGGCATTACCGGTCGCCTCCGTGTCATATTGATCCATTGTTAATCGACAACTATTAAATCCATGAATTTTGTTACCGCAACGATAAATAGCGATACCGTAATGATTGTCGTAAATATTTATTTATTCACGCGATGGGCTGTTATAATCAATTTTTTCACGAAGGGTATTATTGAGCTGGATTGTGGGTGGACCCGGGCTCATTCGTTTGTGTTTATCAGTAGGGAAACCGATAACTCTCATTCCGCTCGGTGTGACGCAATGCAGAGATTAAAGGCTTACACTCGTAGTGCCGTGGCTGTGGATATGGAACCGGCTGGATCCAATATGAGCCCACTCTGATGTGCATCCGACAGCTGCGTCAATATCGAAGGGGTTTTCTGACGTACTAACGTAGTTTTCGTTTCCATTTAGCAACGTTTTGAAATACAATGTTTAAGTCGCAGCTAATTCTTGATTAAATTGGTTTTGTTTTGTGAAATAGTGTGGAGTGAAGCAACAAATGTTTTCATTGTAGAATGAAAACAGATACGTAAATCTTGGCCGGTTGACCGGCTGACATGCTGTTACAGGCAGTTAATCCGGTGATGGGGGTCGCAGACCGGCTCAGCCGACGTACGGCACCGTCTACTTTGCGAGGATCTGCGTTAAATCGTCGCGTCATGCCGCGCTCAGCCTTACACGTTTTTGTTCGCCGAACATCATATGAAAACCTTTTAAATTCCTGCATTCACATGTTAACAAGGATTTTCTTGTCCGGCCAGATTTATTTGCATTATGAGAGGAGCACATTGATTGCTCCGTATCCTTAAAAGTATATTTGCAACTCACAAATACTTATGTTTTTAATAAATATGAATGTACGATAAGGGTAGGCTCTAGTTTTGTAAAACAAAGAAAAATACGTAATTATATTAGGTCGGTACACTGTCAAGTTAAAGATTAAGAAAAGCGGCTATTCAATTAAATCTAATGATCCCATGTGTTTTTCTTTAATACTCCTTACTTCGCGCTAAACAAAGGGAATAAGTGATTTGTTGGGCTATAGACGATAATAATGAGAACAATTTATCGTTCGGCGGTCAGTGGGCGAGCCCGACACCTACCTGTTTATTTTATCAGTACAAACACCCGTAAATTTATTGGCTCTGATATTGTCACAGTTCACAAATCCGTAATGAGTTCAATCTGCCCTCGGCTGATACTCAGATTAAATGCGATGTCACAAAAAAGCACACATAGATTAATTGTCAATAATTTTATTCAATTTCGATTTCATTTAAAATGGTAGAAATTATTTACGTTATGCACTTGGCTGTGCAAACAATGTCATAAATTATATCCTAAGGGCTTTAGCACACCACCGCCGCGAAAAACCGCGAAAATAATTATGGGAAACCGCTTAACGAATTCTGCTCAGAAAAATTAATACATTATGTCGCGATCCAAATAGCGGAACATCAGGAGAGTCAGTTGAAAATGTCGTCACTTTCTACTTAGGTCAACTTCGGAACTATTACATTAGTTTTTTAAAATCAACATCCATTATACATAAACAATTAGGTAGTTTCGCTTCATAAACTTATCGATTGCTACAGATACGTGCAAAACAAACGCGGCACCGCAACAAAATAGTGGGCTGAGCGCAAAGGTGTAACTGGCTTCAGAGCAGATCGGCTAAATCACACGGGAATTTTTCTTTTGCTGTGCCCGACAGGGTCCACGTTTGTTACAGCAAATGTTTACTTACCACCTAAGCATATACATTGTGGAATGCAATAAATGATTGAGTATTTAGTTAAAATCATAATCAAATCTACGCGTTAGAATAGGCAGTTTTGCGTCTATTTCGCTTGTGGTACAACAGACAAGTCATGATGAAACTACTGCGGTTTCGGTTCTATGGTTTTGCAGTGGAGATGTGATACCGGCTTAAACTGTCAAGGTAAGTGAAGTGTCTAAAATTTCTCTAAGCATTCCCCATCCAATTATTTTGTGAGTTGCTTCATATTTACGTAAAAAGCAAATTTAATTTGGTTTTTAACACGCTTTTTCTTCCTACGTTTCAACGTACCAAAAAATAAGGGAAATCCAACACTTAAAGTAAATTAATGGTGAAAAGCACATAGAGAACAAACTGAAGCGTTTCAACGTTTCGGTAAGTGCACGAACAATCTTTTAATTTAGTTAATTGCTAGTCACTGTGAAGTGGTTGAAGTTGTTCTTGAGAGATCACGAACGTCTTTATCCAATTTATTTAACGATGGAGTCGCTCTCATTAGAGTCGTAGTGGACGCTCCGAGGTCCGTCTGGGACGCTTGTTGGCTACCTTTACTGCCTCAGCTGTTCGTTAGTATTCGACAAGTACGTCCTGACATACAGGGTGTAAAAATACTCCACACCAAAATACCTAAGTAACATTGAGCAAAAATAATTGCTGTGAAACTTGCATGACAATACGAGTACACTTTTCAAACTAAAGATGGTAAAAAAAACGTTAAAAATTAACCCATTCCTAACTTCCCAGATATGGTCCAGTACTTATAAAAAATCATCACAATGACAGGAGGAATATTGTAACGCTTGGGTTTATGAAAGCCCAGGGGTTTTCATCTTCCCTGGTATGGTCTAGTGCTTACAAGAAATCATCACAATGACAGGAAGAATATTGTGACGCTTGGGTTTATGAAAGCCCAGGGGTTTTCATCTTCCCCGGTATGATCCAGTGCTTACAAGAAATCATCACAATGACAGGAAGAATATTGTGACGCTTGGGTTTATGAAAGCCCAGGGGTTTTCATCTTCCCTGGTATGGTCTAGTGCTTACAATAAATCATCACAATGACAGGAAGAATATTGTGACGCTTGGGTATATGAAAGCCCAGGGGTTTTCATCTTCCCTGGTATGGTCTAGTGCTTACAATAAATCATCACAATGACAGGAAGAATATTGTGACGCTTGGGTATATGAAAGCCCAGGGGTTTTCATCTTCCCTGGTATGGTCTAGTGCTTACAATAAATCATCACAATGACAGGAAGAATATTGTGACGCTTGGGTATATGAAAGCCCAGGGGTTTTCATCTTCCCTGGTATGATCCAGTGCTTACAAGAAATCATCACAATGACAGGAAGAATATTGTGACGGTTGGGTATATGAAAGCCCAGGGGTTTTCATCTTCCCTGGTATGGTCCAGTGCTTACAAGAAATCATCACAATGACAGGAAGAATATTGTGACGCTTGGGTTTATGAAAGCCCAGGGGTTTTCATCTTCCCTGGTATGATCCAGTGCTTACAAGAAATCATCACAATGACAGGAAGAATATTGTGACGCTTGGGTTTATGAAAGCCCAGGGGTTTTCATCTTCCCTGGTATGGTCCAGTGCTTACAAGAAATCATCACAATGACAGGAAGAATATTGTGACGCTTGGGTTTATGAAAGCCCAGGGGTTTTCATCTTCCCTGGTATGATCCAGTGCTTACAAGAAATCATCACAATGACAGGAAGAATATTGTGACGCTTGGGTTTATGAAAGCCCAGGGGTTTTCATCTTCCCTGGTATGATCCAGTGCTTACAAGAAATCATCACAATGACAGGAAGAATATTGTGACGCTTGGGTTTATGAATGCCTAGGGGTTTTCATCTTCCCTGGTATGGTCCAGTACCTACTTACAAGAAATCATCACAATGACAGAAAGAATATTGTGACTCTTGGGTTCATGAGAGGTCTTTTTACACCCGTTATATAGTAGACATTCCTGGAATTCAGTAACAAAGCCTCATTGCAATGTCTACTGGCTGTAAACATCTACTCACGCTTAACGGTGCGCTGTGGTACTAAACTTGTCGGCAGATTGTCGCCGTCTTAGCGAGTTGGGGGCGAGATTTAGAGTATGTGTGGTTTGGCTGGAGTTGCTTTAGATTAGATTATAATTCTATTGATGCCACTTAGGATATTGGTTTTACATTTGTGTGGTTACAGCTGCTTCAAGTTGAAATAAAGTTCGG
This sequence comes from Brachylomia viminalis, assembly GCA_937001585.2. Lineage (NCBI taxonomy): Eukaryota > Metazoa > Arthropoda > Insecta > Lepidoptera > Noctuidae > Brachylomia > Brachylomia viminalis. The sequence continues at coordinate 14,379,126 of OW443308.2, read as the reverse complement.
TTTTTTTGTGGTAGGTATGCGTATAAATTTTGCTAAAAGGAACGTTTTAGTGAACAATCTGTTTTAAGAAAGTCTATTACATTAGTTCAAAACCGGATAGGTTGTATATTTATCTGAAAGATATGTATATATATCGAAGCCTTTTTAGGGCAGGGCAGGGTAGAAATAATTCAGGCAGAAGATAAATCTTGCTCCACTTAAGGTCTGCCTCAACTTTTCCGTCGATGAAGCGGCGTTATGATGAGTTAGGCAGCATAAAATTGAGTTGCTAGTGGGTATTTCTTGGAAGATAAAAGGTTAACATCAAACTACCTGCGTAATATGAAACCGCAAGGGGTCTGGTGTGTCCCCAAACACAAGACTTCTTCAAGAAGTCTTGTGTTTGGGGACACACCAGACTTCTTCAAGAAGAAGTCTTGTGTTTGGGGACACACCAGACTTCTTTTACCACGGATCTGAGGCCAGCCTCAGATCCGTGTATGTAATTCAAGTAGGTACGTAATTGCCTTTTATTTTTCCTTTGACTATTGAGGCTTTCTTCCGTATTGCGTGGGTAAACCACAGATTCAAAATAAAATAAAAAAATATTTGATAGCATCATGAGGAATTTAATGATCGCCAGCATGCAGTGAGGTATCGTGGTGACCAATGATGGAGAGGACTCTACCCCGCAACAATGGGACAGTTACAGGCTATCCAAACACAAGTTACTCACTTTAAGATCTGAATTATGAAACATTAAACAATAGTGCACAAAACGACACGTTCATAATATTTCACTATACACAAAATAAATCGTGTATTAAACTAAGTAGCTATTGGTTTTTGCTTCGTTTTTTAGAACAAGAGTCACGGAGAAATATTACAAGAATAAAGTTATATCTCAACGAATATCTCGTGTCGCCGCGTGTTCGTGACAATGTGATATAGACAATGCTTTGAAAAAGGGTGATGCCTCGTTCGGACCAACCGAGAGTCGAACGCGGCGAGTACTGGTTCATGTTTGGAACTACATTTTGGGTTCTGCCTTAAAAGTGTTACTGGTATATGATGTCCGTTAGAATGTAAACGAGCCTCAATAGACAATGCGTTGGAAAAGGGTAAAGCTACATCGTCCTCCTCACGTCCCTGAAATATGATTTCGATAAGTCGGGCGCTATTGGACAGGGTTCCTCTTTTTATAAAATAATTTATTTTTACACGTGCTTTAGTCGCATTATTTATGTCGGCCACTCTGACTTTGTACTCGGGAGTCGGGAGCACGATACGGCGATTTATTTAAACGGTTTTAAAGGTACCTCGTATATTTGGGTTTTTCCAAGTTTATGCATACTTATTGAAAAGCTTAGTAATAGTAACTACTTTTAGCATTATATACTTATCGAGCATTAACTTTTAGTTTGCTATTTGATCCACAGAGAGACCTTAGGTTTTTGTGTGGACTTTTACCTAAAGTTATATAATAGCTGAACAATAATATGAGAAGATTTGTTGTGCCCACTTGTAATAATAATAATTATTTTGGTCGAAGGTGTAGAAGTTTTTTAGTCCCAACTATTTTTAATAACCTTCCAGTCGATATAAACAGTTGTATCACAAAAACTGCCTTTAAAAATAAAATACATAAGTACCTCTTTAATATTTTTTGTCAAAGTCTCACTGAAGAGAACATTTAAAACTAAAATTGTACTAAGTCTGTTTTAGATGAAGGAATAGTAGTTAACGTTATGTGAAAAAGTGTCACTATGTTAAATATATATATGTTATGTAAAAAAGGAGCTACGTCTGCCAACAAACTGCTTTGTAGTTTGGCAGAGGTAATAGTGTACCTATTGTAAAAAATATTTCTGTGAATAAACAAATTTTTTTTTTTTTTGGTTATTTTTGCTCTGTATGTGTATATTTAGACTGGTAAATTATTCAAAATGAAGGAGTTTATTTCTCAATAACGAAGACTCAGCATTTACCGAGAAATAAATTCACACCTTTATAGGCTTTGTATTAACAGTAGTTAGTAGTTTTAATTTTAAGGTTAATTTTTACAAGATTTTTTAAAAGTTAGTATTCATTGACAAGCGCTTCTCGTCATCAAACTAGAAAGTTTGGCGCGTTAAATAGTAAGAACAAAATAATTATGTAGGAATGTTTCTGAATAATAATAATGAAAACTAAAACAAGATACTTTAGCCATAAGAGTAGAGGACGACCAAAGAAACGATGGTTGGACTGCGTGAAAGATGATATGGCTAGGAAAGGGGTGACTACCGAAATGACGACTAATAGAGGAGTAGGTATGGAAGACAAATATATGTTACGCCAACTTCAAATAAATTGGGATAAGAACAGGAGAATGGTGACGATTATAAAAAGACAGCTAGATATACAGGGTGTCCCGTAAATAATGGATCAAACGTAACGGGTAGGTAGCTTACCTCATTTCCAACAATTTCCAACAATTTTTTTTTTTCGATTTGAAAAAAAAAATCAATTGAACATTTTTTTTCTAAGGCAAATAAAATTATATTTGAAAAAGAAAATATTAACAATAAGCTATTCAGAAGTTTTTGACAAAAATCATACCTATAAATGTTATTAGTTGCAGCGACAGCATTAAAAACAGTGAATGCTGTTAGAGAAAATGGTAAAATTCGAAAAAAAAAATAATCTTGGTTACCTTACCGATTTTTTTTAACTGTTCAAATTAGTTGTTTGAAATGAGGTAAGCTACCTACTCATTACGTTTGATCCATTATTTACGGGACACCCTGTAGAAGTTTTATAGTAGGTCGCACACTTCACACGACGATTACCTACATCTCCAAACAATAAACACGTGATTAATATCGAACCCAACAATAATAAACGACTGCTAACGATTAACCCATTAAGATAGGCCCGAATACTTCACTACGAGGAAGAAAAGAATGATATCGAGGGAACGTCATTACAGCAGAAGGAATAACGTTATTAATCACTTGATGTGATGCCGGGAAAAATAATATCGTCACATGCTCTCGACACCGTGAGATTAACACGTCTATCCGTGGTGTTTCCGATCTTGTGCGCTAGCAAAAACAAGATTGCGTAACGTTAGAGCGGCTATCAGGAAATACAGGACAAATAAATGGCCGCTGTGTTCGTATGGAAGGTAGCTGTACAAACTTAGTGGCCATTTATTTGTCCTGTTTTGTTGGGCGATGTACGGCCTATTGTCATTGTATTCTTTTTTGGGAGTTTGTGTATTATGGGTGTTTTTTATACATACAAAATGAGAAACGAATAACTGTAGGTCATCTGAATACTAAGTAATGTATAATTTATGCCCGTAGGAAATTAAACACTCGATCTACGGACGCTACAGCACAGATGCCAATCTTTCAGACCCTGTACGCAACAAAAAATATGTGCAATCAAACTTGAAAGTGAAAACTATAGCACTGCAAGACTCTGTTAATTAAACACAGAATCATTAAAGTTTCAAACATTAAGAAAACAATCGGGGCTGTCGCTAGTCGGGCTTTGTCGTAGTTATTGAAAACTTCCAGATAAGGTTACCAATTAGCTGCGGTGATGTCTAGTCAAAGAACACATTTAAATGAAACAATGTAATGGAAGCTGCTCTAACGCCCCCGGGACTTGATAAAAGTAGTTGGAGTAGACTTCATGCTGCTGTGAATATTTATGAAGGTTCGGATATTGTAACTGGGTGGAAGTTCGCCGCAGCCTTCCATGCAACGGGTCGCGTTCCTCTATTGTATAGGTATTCCAGCTAAAAGTGGTAAAATACGACGAGTTGCCTCAACAACTTTGGACTTGCATATTTATGAGTGTACTTTCAAAGACTTGAGTGATGAGGAAATAAAAGTAAATAGCCGGTGCAGTGTTGTTTGTAACTTGAAGAGAAAGGAACAAGAAAACGAACGCTGGTTTTGTTTGAATCAGAAAACATTCAATCATTGAATTGGTTTGCCTGCAGAATATATACTTAAGTTGTGTAAAGAAATAAATGTTGAAATTCAATAGATTCGGAAGGCGCACAGAAAGGCGAGATTTCGTTTCTGAAATGGGCTTCATATATTTTAAAGCTCCAGTTACGAGATTGGACGGTTACATGATTTTCATCCAACCATCAATGTTAGAATACAATTTTCTGTAGCAAAACAGAGCTTTCCGAAAACAGCTGACAGCTGTTTTTGAGGTCTTCGGCGATCAAATAACCTGTTACTTTGTTGGTATTTCCATGAAAATGTTTTGCTTAGGCTTTTTGCTACATAATAATGCTTACACCACACTGAATACTTAATTACGTAATTTACAATATATTATGAAATTATTAAAGTAACTTGGTATGGAAAATCCTGAATCATAGGAGCTTCGGGAAGATTATACTTCATAGGCATTTATTCAATTTGAATGAAAACGATTTTTGCCATGTCTTAATGTTTGACCCATGAGTTAGTTACAATTCATTGTACATATAAACGGCATATAAAATAGTTTGGTTGCGAGTACTCCAACCGACGACCTGGCCAGTCTAGTAAATTAGTAGTAGTAAGTATTAGTAGTAATTGACAATCGGATACGAAATATCTTTGACCAAATAAAGATAGTATTTTAGAGCCATAATTGGGTATGGGATCCGTAATAACGATCAAATTAATTCCACAATCCCAGGCGAAGGTTTGTCACAAAAATCTTGACACACTTCGATTGAATTCGGCACAGGGATAGATCCGTCGCAATAATTAGGAGGCAGGAGTCGGGAAACGTAATAAGTTCTCGTATATCATTGTATGTGACACTTACGCTCTTATATTCAGGCCTTGATAAGGTCAACTTTAACGATGCCTGAAATACGTGGGCACTGGGATCGAGGATATAATTCCGATCATTCTGGGGCGACGCTTTTTAAGCAACTTTCAGAACCTAGATTTCTTATTTGAACTAAGTAACATAGATAGATTACTAATCGGTCAAGCCAAGTAGTGGGACATCATAGTTTGTAAAATAGGTGAGACCTACGACAAAATCAATAATAGAAATCATAAAGAATTCTCATGTTATAAACTACAGTAAAGGACGACGTCAAATCTCAGTACGCCATTTGTTTACAAAATGAGACAAGTAAACAAAAACACTCGTTCGTTACACCATTTCTGCATCACCCACAAACTTTCATGATCCACAAAATTTTTGTAAGCCCAGTCTATTAACAGAATAGCCACGTTCACGGTGTTAACCAACTGACTCAGACACTGCCTCAATATCCTATTGATCGGTATCTAAACCGAACTATTCTGACGCGATCGTTTAGCTGTATAACGTTTCAAACCTGCCAACTACCACAGATTATAAATACGATACCTCCTGTTGGATGTACAATAAACAGATGTGATTAATACAAGTCGATATTGTATTACGATATCGCTCGTTGATCACCGGATTGTGGAGCTGCGTCACTTTCTGCAATTTAATGAGCTCATTGTGCAACTGATTCACAGAGGTTGTATATTTTGTATTGTGTCTCGACTTCAGTTTTTACCTTTTGATGTGCTTATACAAAGGTAAAAAGGTACTTTCTAACTGTTTTTGAAGCAATGATTCGAAATACTTCCATTATTATATATACCTACATACATACATATAATAAAATCGTATCGAAGTCAAAACTGTACCTACATTGTTTTTATTTTAAAGTATTTTTTGCGAGGTCAGGGAACGGTTCTAATACCGAAACCAAATGTGGCAACCTGTAAATCGTTTTTCCAGGAATACAACATTGTTACTCTCCCAAGCCTATATATTTATGAGGTCTCAATGTTTGTAAAAGTCAATCAAACCATATTTAAATTGGCATCAGAAGTCAATAATAGGCAAAAGCGTGACGCACTTCGCCTCTATGTGCGCCGAACCTATACTAACACTTTAATGCACAAAGTATGTTTCGCATGGCTACTGTAACTTTCAATAAATTACCTAAAGAAATAAGGGCAATGTATACTTCCTTATTTAAAAAAATCTAAACAGCTTTTTTTTTTACTTTAAAGTCAAAGTCAAAGCATTTATTTCAAATAGGCACATAAAAGGCACTTTTGAACGTCAACATTTACATTTAAATAGAATTGATTCTAGTCGCCCCTTCCAAAAGGTAGTTTCGTATGGAGAAGCTTGAATAACTACTTATACGACATTTTTTCCAAACTAAAGACCTCACAGTGACATCAAGTAATAGAACAATTTTTATGCATGTATTTCTAAATAATTAATTTGTATTATTATGACTATAATTATGAAGGATACTCCATTCATTTAATATTTTAAAATACTTTCATTTAATTTTACATATTTCAATGTCAATATTGATTTTGATAAACCACGATTGATACATTTTGCATGCCTAACGGTTGAATCACTTGAAACATTTACCTATATTCAATAACAGCAAAAATAAATTAAATGTATTTTTTAGAGTTTTTGTTTGTTTGTCTCAATTTATGTTCCAGCATCACGCAAAATCTACCAGATATATTTTGTTCAGATTTTGCATAAATGCTCCCTATAAGTCTGGTCAGTCTGTAGGTTATAAAAAGCCACTCTATTTGGTCTGGGGTATGAGAAATATTGCAATTTATTAGTGATCCTCTATGGTTTACCGAAAATTTTAATAAGACGAGCCAGAAGGTTAGAATATTACAGAAAGTTACAGATTTTTAACCCTTTAAATGATTATCATTTCACCTTCATCATCATATCACCTTTATGGAGCTAAGCAGCCAATCACGACAGTTACAGGGTGGCTTTTCGAGATGGGGCAATAAGGTCAGGAGCAGGAGGAGGAGGAGGAGAGGGGGAGGGAGGGCAGGGGACCTTAACCGTTGTTGCTACAAGAAAAAGTCTTACGAGAATCTTCTTAACTTTTTGAAAAATTTTGATTTGCATTTACACATTTTGAAAAAATAACATTATAGCAAGAAAATCCTGTTTTTTACAAGGATCGAAAGAATCTATGGTAAAAGTCAGAAATCGCAAAAAACTTCTCCCAATACGGTTCGTAGGAATGAGACTGTAATGGGCGAGAACACAATATACCAGTTTATGACAACAGTCGAATTATTCCATTACTTCACTGGGCTTAATAGGGAACGAATATAGCAGATAGTCACAGATTTTACATTTTAAATGATTATCATCCCGCTATACCTGTAAAAAGCTAAGCAGTTTATCATTTTCCTTTAAAATTGAGATGCTTTTGTTTGCTTTTGGATAATTTGCCTTATTACCCATAGTTTCAAATTCATCGCAACAATCATGTTAATTTACGTGACTGACATATATTCCCCACACTTCCATGCAGTGGGCTATTTTATGGGTTGAAGATGATCCTAAAATCCTCCCATAAGGTTTTGGCGCGGTATGAAATGACTTTTATCACAATATTTTTTTTACTACTTTGACTTGCTGTAACTTTGGATTACTGTTAGGTACGGCGACTGACTCTCATATTCATGATTATTGAAAGTTAAACAACCGCTAGAAATAACATTTATTCGGTTTAAAATTGGTCGTAAAAATCGAGCAGTACCTATTAGTTAGGCTATTTTAGTCAACTTTCAACAAAGTAAATAGCTTAAAAGTCCGACGACTACTTTGCAAACCTATGTTCGTTTCCCAACAATAGATGTTTTTATGCTTTCTTTTTTTACATTTTGTTATATTATTATGGTAGTTCGCAGGACGTACACAGAAAAACGTTGAGTTTAGGCCGCTTCTGTCATCTTTGGTTTGATTGTTAATGAGAAATCCTGTGTGTTTACAATCTACTGTTATAATATTATTGTAGTGATAGCTGTTCGTCAGGAAGCCAACCCCAACATGGTTGAGAAAGTTTTAGACACGTGAAGAGCTGTTCGTTAGGAATAATCTGTAAGAATGCACCAGCTAGTGTCTCAGTGTTGTGCCGTTAGGTAGTATAAGCAGGAACGCAGTCGTTCATTAATTTACTAAAACCGAAAAACTACTACTGAAGGCTGTCGGTGTCGACCTCAGGACGAACTGCTTCACACACGGACAATACGTCGCTTGCTCCCGCGTCACCAGTCCTGACTCTCTTCATATTTTGGTTGGTCTGACCAAAACTACAAACGTAGTATATAGGAACGTGTTATATAACTGTGGCTCTTATTTTAGTATATACTTATTTAGTCTTACGACGTCCACGCGAATGAATTCGCGGGTAGAAGGTAGTTCAGTAATAAATACCTGTTTCAGTTTTTACAGGCTGTGTTGTTTATTGTTAACAATACAACGTAAGTATTTGAACCTGAATAATTACTTAGTGCAAAAAAATATGACGGAGGTGAAAAAAACACGGCGACGGTTCTAAAAGAAAATATCGTCTGTCAAACGTTTTTTGTTTTATTAGAATAGCCTATTCTCTGTTTACTTTTAGGCTTTATTCACGATACCTTTTTTTTTCTATGGACTTTTATAAACCTGTCTGGAGGCATGAAATAATTTTGGATCATCTCGTGTTTAATTTAACTAGGCAAGATTGAATCGCTTAAATATACCCCTACCCTTTAACATACATAAGAGATTATTTTTTCTTAAAAATAATTCAGAACTTCAAAGCAAAAAGTATTTACGTAATAAGCACTGGTATTTAAATAAACACTTACTTACTATTAAACTTTGTCATCATTTTGAAAAAATCCTGAAGATTATTGACTTTATTCCTAGTTACCTAAGAGTTATACTTGAATCTTTAATCCAGTAAATTTAACATTGGTTTGTTTAACAAGCTGGCTTAATAGTTATTACATTAACCACAAAATGCTACCGAAAATGCTTAAGTCTGACCACATCATCTGATAGTAGCCTAGGGTTGGGTTACATCTTGTGCGGTCTAGTTTGTAGAACAGGCTAAATACACAGTGCGTAAAGTTTACAAAGGAATTTGGTCAAGATTATAGATTTCTGTGTGTTTTACTTGAGTATTGTGCAATAACAAGGGCGTCTGTGGTGCGTTCTGATGATGGAAATCAACGGGAACGTTCACTGATTAGCTCATGCATGACTGCATGTTGTCTCTCTGTGATATGTCAAAAGGAAGAAACAGAACCCTTATGGGATCACTTCGTTGTACGTCTGTCTGTCTGTCAGTCTGTTAGGGCCCTTTTTTTCAAGAACGCGTAGAGGTATAAAGTTTAAATTAATATCAAATACGTAGGACTACGGTCCAGTAAAAAAATACGGCCATTTATGCGACATATTTTGATACCCGCAAGTAAATCAAAACCTATAGGGTATCCCGCTGGCCTAGAATCATGAAATTTGGCAAGAAGCAAGGTGTCACAGCACAAGGAAAGAAAAATTCCGAAAATCACGTAATTTGTAGGTTCATAACATTAAAAAAAAGCGATTATGAACTTACATTTGCAGTTGGAGAATTGACCGTGACGTATTTCGATGTATAGGAGGACATGTTTTACAACTACAATGTTAAGTTAGTTTTTGGGATAAAATCATCCCAACTAATGAACCCTTCATTGTGCGTAATCTGCACTTGACGGTTTTTTTAAGGTATCAGCGTATAAAGGAAAAACAGATCGCTTTTTGTCCGTCTGTCATGGAAGTTTTTCACCTAATCTATGCAACGTAGGAATTTCCGCAAAATTTCTAGTGTTAGTTTACCGGCTTTCATATCCTCGGTCTACGGCACTGAAAAATTAATCAGGAAAATCCTAACCCCCACACTGATTAATTTTGATGTGCCATGCTTCACCGAGGCTATGCATGCCTGGAGACTCGCTTGTCCGAATTCAGATCAACCCGATAATCCATCTTCCCAGAGAAAGTGGGATGAGCCGCTTTGCAGAGTAGTACAGAACAATTTACTTAACACGTCTGCTACTACTGCGGAGCGTGCGCGCCTGCTTGCTGTGGGTAAGTGGGAGTCGGGTCTTTGGCTTCATGCACTACCGTCGTCGAACATAGGCACTTTGTTAGACGACACTACTTTCCGCCTCGCTGCTTGCCTACGACTAGGAGCTCCTTCTTGTTCTCCCCATCGCTGTCACTGTGGCGAAGTTGTCAACAGCCTTGGACACCATGGCCTGTCTTGCAGCCGAAGTGCGGGCCGCTTAGCTCGGCACGCGAACATAAATGACATCATCCGACGAGCTCTTGTCACCGTCGGCGTTCCAGCTGTATTAGAACCTAATGGCTTGGCACGCGACGATGGCAAGAGACCGGACGGCATGTCTTTATTTCCTTGGAAGGTGGGTAGGCCTTTAGTGTGGGATGCAACTTGTGTCGATACTCTTGCACCATCCCATCTTCCTGACTCGGCGTGCTGTGCAGGCGCTGCTGCTGCGGCTGCGGAAAACCTCAAACGGCGAAAGTATAATAACCTTATCGGCAATTATATTTTCGAGCCGTTTGGGGTTGAAACCCTCGGGCCGTGGGGTCCGAGTGCTCACGGTTTATTCAACGAAATCTCCAAACGGCTTGTTGACACTTCCCGGGATCCAAGGGCTGGCCTTTACCTTGGCCAGAGGCTTAGCATTGCCATACAACGTGGCAATGCCGCCAGTCTCTTGGGTACTTTACCAGTCGACAGCGATGCAGAGGAATTTTTCGACGCCATATTTTAATTTGTTAATAGTTTTAGTTAGTTTAGGTTATTATATTTTATATTTTTGTTTGGTTAGTTTATATAGTTATTTGAAAACAAATAAATATAATATAGTTGTTACGTAGGAATTTGAATTTTGGCATGATGTTCTCGATGACGCGCACACAAATCGCCAGTCAAAGATATTGTTTTTTTTTGTAGCTAATGTGGTTACTCAATTAACAAAGCGTGTTACGCAACATTTAAAAAAAGTCTTACTTGAAAACTATTTTTTGATTGAAATGGTTGGTTTGGCGACCTTGACGACATTCTAGCTCAAAATTTGCAAAAAGACTGTTTCCTTATATCCTAGGTTCTTTTGTTTATGTTTAATAAAAAATAAAGCGGTTTGCGACACTGTAACAGACTGCTCAGTATAGTTTGCTTCGAAAACTTAATTGTGTGAGCCCGACTAGCTCTTGGTCGGCTTTCTAAATAATATAGCATGGTATATGAAATGACATGCCCATATTCTCCTGTCCTATCTTTATCTAGACTGTTCCTTCAATAATATTGTGTCTATGATCCATCATCGCAGGCATCACTTCTCGTCCAAACCTAGGGGTCGATTATGTGTGATAACGAGTATTGTAAACCTACAAACTCGAATGACTGCATTTAAAAAATACCGTTAGAATACAATGAACCTTCACTGCAAAGTTAATAAAAATACGAACATTTTCTAATATTCATCCTACAAAATTCTATATCTATAGAAATAAATGTACCTGCTTTAAGTTTTCTCTTCTAAGATTTCTATGCGATGTTACGCTGCCGTCCTGCGTAGCTCCATTAAGACGTGATTGAATAACAGATTGCTACTTTGTGCTGTATACCTTACTTTGAATTCCTTTCATCACATACGGGATGGGCAGTAAAGGCATATAATCACCACTGCACACAGATTCTGAAGATAGCACGTACACTATCTGAGGGCATTGACCTCGTTCCAGTAATGACAAGATCGTTTGAATACCTTCCAAATTCACGACGCGTGCGTTACTCTGAAACTTTTTACGATTATTACTACGATTTTTGATCCCCTCTCGGCGACAGAGCCACCTTAGACTTTCGACCCTCTAACATTTATTAACCGCTAAATGATAATGGTTGCTCGTGATCAAGAATTTATACAATGGCTGCTCTTATTAGGCGAATCTTGAGTATAATACACGCAGCGTTTAGAATAAACTCTCTGTTTGTTGACGTCAAAATAAACCCATTGTTTGAAGAACAGAGATCGTGTCCCGGTTTTGCGTGTAAATATTATACATAGATAGAATGATGTTTCCGCAATACCATTTGAATGTGAGGTCATATTTAAGTACAAATAATTGTTACTTTGTTTTTTTTTTACTAGTTTCTTATAAGCTTATCATGTATTGTTTATATATTTCACAAATTAGCATAAAGGGTACATCACAGCACAAGAGTGAAAACCGAGAACAACAAATCGTGAGTCCGGGCAGTGATTTGCTACGACCGCGTAGCTGATGTAGCAGCAACTGCTACGCCGTAGCTCCCGCGTAGCACTGTATTTTCTACTAGTGTTTCCACTGCGCCGTAGAAACAGACTTTGTTAAAACATTGCCATAAACATAAATTAATGCAAATAAACTTCTGAAATATAAAAAGAATCTTAAGAAAAATATCTCGCAAAACACTTCTCCACAAATTCGGTGATATAAGAAAGCATATCACTTGATCTAGTTTCCCTCCTCACAATATAAAAAGTTAACTCGAGAGTTTCTCCGGGAAGTTATCTGCACTACATTCGATATACTACGAAATCGAGAGAATAGTGAAAAGTTTGTCGTGGAAAGTTAAACAGTGGTACTTTGTCGCTTGTTCGCGCCGCGACGAGGACCGCAAAACCACAATCATTCGCCAACTTCTATATAATGACGTCGCTGATATATTTTTATTATCTTATGCAATTTGTTTATCGTACGTGAAATATATTTTTTGTTTTAATTTATGTAGGTATATTTATAAACGCTTCCCAACTACGTAGATCGGTCGTGTTGTGAGACGTTAAGAATAATTTTCGGTTCCGCGCGCGGATTTTCAACAATCGGTCCAGGATCACTTGTAGCCAACGGCCACCACAATCTCTATCACGTCAACCATCCACCTGATCAGGGGCTGTTCAATGGGCCGCTTTTTCGTTCGTTGTCGCCTGAAATAGAATAAGCTAAAAACATTATTGGAATCCTTTATTTGAGTTCTATATTAAGTACAATCGGTCTAAGAATTTAGAGAGAATTTTGAGAAAATAGAATTGTTTTTAGAACATGCCAAATTTGATGTCATTTGTTTAACGGAACATTGGTTGAAGGGTCATCAGGTAATGTCAATAAATTATGAAAACTATTGTGTAGTTAGCCAATTCAGCCGAAAACGTATGATACATGGTGGGTCATTAATATTAATAAAAAATTCGATTAAATCGAAAGAACGAAAAGACATCATCGGACTGTCTGTTGAACACACAATTGAATTGTCCTGTGTTGAGCTTGATAAGCATGTTATAGTTTGCGTATACAGACCTCCAAGTTACCAGAATCTATCTGTGTTTGATTCTGTAATGGAAGATGTGCTAAAGAAACTTAGTGCTAGTAGTAAGTCTATAATCGTATGTGGTGATTTCAATAATAATTTATTAGAAAATAACTCAAATACTGTCAGATTATTAAGTCTTTTTAGGTCATTTGATTTGTCAAATATTTTTATGGAGCCAACCCGAGTGACAGCTTCTTCTGCCACTTGTATAGATAATATTTTTTGTAATTGTGATTACTTACACAAACAAATTGTAAATAAGTTGCCATCTGATCACAGTGGACAAACAATAACGTTTTGTACCTACATGCCTTTACAAAAGATTCAAATAAGGTTTAGGCTGTAGTAGTAGTAAGAAAATATATACATAATAAGTATACATACAAGTGTAATGCTAACTATATAACCCAATTTATTATTATAATAAAGCCAGTCTTAAATCATCATTCGGTCGTTTTACTCATCTCCTGACATGCGCCTTACATGGCGACCCTGCCAGGATCCGCGTGTCGAATATGAGACTGTCCGTATATGGAGTGGAATATTTTTTCTAAGTGCGATTAATGAACTGAATTAAGCGATGGCGTTCTATCTCGTGCTGCGCTACTGTGCATTCGTGTTCGTAATTTCCGGAAAGTTGATTAAAAGTAACATCCGTGAAGATGGGTGGTTCTCAGACAAAAGAGGAGACCATGATCGTGCAGACCGCATTGGGAAGTAACAAGGCAGGAGCTGAACAAGTGCATTATCAGCTCAGCACCAGTAACATTTTGCTGTGCATCATCGTGCTAGTACTTCTGCTGGGTTCCCTGTACTGTTTGTACCGGACGTACAGGCGCTGTCATGTAAAGTGGATTACCACGGAGATAAATAGAAATACTTTGCGGAGATCATTCTTCAGGCAACCACAACTTCCTGCAGCTACTAATGTGGAAGAGGCGAGTCAACCCAGGGCGTATTATAAAGTGTAACCAGTTAACCAGTGCTTAAAAGTGGTGTTTACGTGCGTATATTATGCCTAAAAGTGCGGTATTAAAAGTGCGCGTCTTTTAATCGGGTGGTAATGACTTTCGTCTGCGTCATTGGACTTTATATTTTAAGTCATGTATTCAGTTTACTATGCTTAATCGCCATTTAATCTAATAATTATTATTATTATTATACATGTCAGTTAAAATGTATCTTATACTACGTAAGTGATTATCGTTATGTACTACGTTTGGTGGTGAGTTATGAATATTTCTTTAGAACACATATATGAGAAATTGAAACAAGTTCGAACATATTTAATTAAAATCGGACCGAGTAGACGTGAAGGTAGAATTTTAGAAACTAAGTTGAAAGAGGCAAATGATATTTTTTTTGAATATTCTAAATGGTTATTAGACTTTGAAAATAAATTTAAGGAAGGTACGATTCAATCTGATGATTTTCCATTTTATGAAAACTATCGTAAGAATTTTGATTTGTTATATCAGGAAATTAAAATATTGTGTCAGCCTGTGGTAATACCTCAAAAGTCGAGCAATATGGATAGTTTCAATTTGAAAACAGCTCTGAGTTTACTACCTGTTATCTCAGATGATGAGACAAGTGTAAAACAATTGATAGACAATATTCAGTATTATAATTCTTTGTTAACCAAACCGGAATGCAAAAAGAATTTAATTAAATTCATATTAAAGAGTAGATTGTCCCAATCTGCTAAATTACGCCTTAAAGATGATTATTCAAGTGTTGAGGCTTTGGTTAAAGACATGCAAACAGAGTTATTGCCAAAAAAAACCGCTAATGCAATTCAAAATAAATTGCAAAAAACACGCCAAAATGATATGCCAATTTCTGACTATGGGAAGTTAATAACAGAGTTGTTTGTTGATCTCACGATATCGCAAGCCGACGGAAACACTGAATGTTATAACATCTTAAAACCTATCAATGAAAAACAAGCGATTA
This sequence comes from Brachylomia viminalis, assembly GCA_937001585.2. NCBI lineage: Eukaryota > Metazoa > Arthropoda > Insecta > Lepidoptera > Noctuidae > Brachylomia > Brachylomia viminalis. The sequence goes on along the minus strand of OW443308.2, from coordinate 14,363,933 downwards.
AACAGTTTTCCGAGGGTTTACGAAATCGCCGAATCAGTACGATAATTTCCGCTCGAAATTACAGTTCCCTGAAAGATGCCATACAAGCTGCTCAAGATGAGGAGACTTCATCTTCGACCGCAGGAGAGGTGATGGGTATGTCCAATAATTACTCTAGGCATTATCATAATAACTATAGGTACCCACGTGGCAATGGACGTAATCGGCGAACGTTTGCTCAACGAGGGCACTACTATGGAAACTCACAGCGATCGAGTTCATGGAGCCAGTCAAACTCGCGTGGCCAAGGACACCGAGGGCGTTATAATCGAGGTACGTTTCGTAGTAATTATTATCGCGGAAATCGAGGGATAAAAAGAAACACGGTTAATGTAATCAATGAAGATTCGAAACCAATTCCAGATGAACCCCGACTTGACAAGTTTTTTCGAGAATAATCAAAGTCATTCAATTTTAGCCAATAGTAGTACTAATTGTTTTATTCATTTATTGGTTGCGTCATGCAATAAAACTTATTCATTCTTAGTCGATTCGGGCGCATCAGTATCAGCCGTAACTAATAAACATGCGATCGAATTCAGCATTCCAATACATAACGAGAATGTAATTATAAACGGGTTAGGTGGCGAAGTGCAAACCATTGGATATGTTTATGTTCCATTAATCATTAATGGATATGTTTTTCATCACAAGTTCTTTGTTTTTAGTTCGTTACCAATTTCGCCGAATGGAATTCTAGGTAGAGACTTCTTGAACAGATTTGGAACGTGTTTAGATTTCAAGAATAATGTTTTATCTTTAAACTTAGGGTTGAACGGAACAATTTATTTGCCTCTGACTAATAACAATAATATTAATGTTTTAGAAATTCCGCCGCGATGCGAATCCATACATTACTTTCAAACTGAATTTCAATCCGATTGCATAATCTGCTCACAAGAATTACAAGATGGCGTTTATTTAGCCAGCTCGGTAGCGACTCCAAAAAATGGAATGATACCTTTAAAGATTTTGAATGTGACTGAACAATATGTAACATAATCAGGAATAAAACCTACTATTTACGATCTTAACGATTATAATATTTGCAGTTTTGAAAAAAGTGAGAAAAATGCAGACCGAGTAAAAAGATTATTTCCCTTATTGAAATTAAATGATTTAAATGACTTAGAATTTCAAAGTATTCAGAACATTTGTGCAAAATATGCAGATATTTTTTTATTTAGAAGGCGACGGATTGACAACCACTGATATTTACACCCACAATATTTTTTTGAAACCAAATGTTAGTCCAGTATTTTCTAAACCTTATAGGTTACCAGTTAGTCAGAAAGAGGAGATGAATCGTCAAATTAGTAAGTTGTTGAAGGATGGTATTATAGAGCCTAGTAAAAGTGACTGGTCTAGCCCAATACTATTGGTGCCTAAAAAGTCTGATGAATCGGGAAATAAAAAATGGCGACTAGTTGTCGATTATCGGAAACTGAACAACTGTATAGAGGATGACAAGTATCCTCTACCCGATATAACTGAAATTTTAGAATCTTTGTCTGGAAGTGTATACTTCACACATTTAGATCTATATCAAGGATATTATAACGTTAATTTAGATAAAAATTGTCGAAAATTCACTGCTTTCAATTCCGGTCAGTACCAGATGACGAGAATGCCCATGGGATTGAAAACCAGTCCCAGTTCATTCTCGCGAATGATGAATTTGGCGATGTCAGGACTTAATCATGAAAAATGTTTGATTTATCTAGATGATTTGATTATTTTTGGAAGGACATTAGAACATCATAATAAAAACTTACAGGATGTTTTTGAAAGACTCAAATCCGTTAATTTAAAATTAAATCCTTCAAAATGTACTTTTCTTAAAAAACAGATATTATATTTGGGACATTACATATCTAACGAAGGGATATTACCAGATCCCGATAAAGTAAATACAGTAAAAAATTATCCTTGTCCGAAAAATGCCGATGAAGTCAAAAGGTTCGTGGCATTCATAAATTACTACAGAAAGTTTATACCCAAGTTTGCTGAAATTGCACAACCGTTAAATCAACTTTGTAGAAAAAACACTGATTTCGTTTGGGATGAAAAATGTCAAAAATCTTTTGAAACACTAAAAACCTGTATCATGTCACCTCCAGTTTTAGATTATCCAGATTTCTCAAAAGAAAATTATTTTATTTTGCAAACCGATGCATCTAATAAAGCTATTGGAGCAGTTTTATCCAATAAAAATGGCAGACCTGTAGCTTTTACTAGCAGAACTCTGAATAAGGCCGAAGCAAACTATCCGGTTATAGAAAAAGAATTGTTAGCGATAGTTTGGGCTGTCAAACATTTTAGAGCTTACTTGTACGGTCAATACTTTAAAATCAGAACTGATCATAAGCCCCTAGTGTACTTATTTGGCATGAAAGATCCATCGAGCAGGCTTATGAAGTTTCGTTTGCTATTAGAAGAATACAATTTTGACGTAGAGTATGTAAGAGGTTCAGATAACGCAGCAGCAGATGCATTATCTAGAATCTGTTTGAGTTCGAAAGAATTAAAAGAATTGAATGAGAACATTGTAAATGTCATGACACGGGCTCAATCGCGAAAAATAAATAAACCTGATTCCTCCTCGTTGGACATGGTACATACTGATTTAAGGTCTGATCAGCCTAAGGTCGTAAGTAATCATGTCAAACCGGCAGAATCAGTAGAATTACGTATGATTAATAAAGAAGAATTAAATAAATTGAGGAAATTAAGAGTCATTAGTAAAGAAAATAAAACGTTTTGTTATGTCGACAAGAAAAAGATAATTTATATTAAGTACCTAACCTCTGACTCACGAATGACGCGACGCGAGTTTGTGAGAGAGTTAGATGATTTTTGTAAAATAATAAATGTCAATGAAATAAGTATAATAAAAAAGGATGATAATAAGCAATTTATTAAAAAACTAGTAGAAGAGATAAAATCTATGAAAGATAGGACCGGTCCACCTATACATATAGTAAATAATGTGAAGACAATTTATAATGAAGATGACAGAAAAGTTATATTAAATGACTTCCATCTCCTACCTAGCAGTGGCCATGCAGGTATGAGAAGGATGGTCAATAACATTAAGGGGTACTATTATTGGCCAGGGTTAGCTAACGATGTTAAGAACTTTGTTAGGCGTTGTGACAAATGCCAGCGTCAAAAATATTCGTTACCCGTAAAAGAGCCATTAACAATAACAACAACAGCTAACACAGCTTTTGAAAAGATATATTTAGATCTAGTGGGTCCATTTGAAGTTGATAATAATAATAACTCTTATGCCTTAACGCTACAATGCGAACTAACAAAATATATAGAAGCCTATCCCTTAATTTCTAAAAAAGCTGACGAGGTAGCTAAAAGTTTTGTAACTAACTTTATTCTTAGATAATTATGGAGTACCGAAAGTGATAACTACAGACAGGGGGAAAGAGTTCATCGCATCTACATTCCAAGAGGTATGTAAATTACTTAAAATAAATCAGTTAAACTCGACTGCGTACCACCACCAGTCATTAGGTGCGTTAGAAGTGTCACATAAAAATTTAAATGCTTTTCTTCGCATCCAAATTGATAGTCACCCTGAGACTTGGAGCAGTTGGTTACCTTTTTGGTCGTTTGCATATAATACGACAGTGCATACCGAGACAAAATTTACCCCGTATGAACTTGTCTTTGGTAAAAAATGCTCACTCCCAAGTAATTTGACTCTTGATTTAGAACCACTATACAACTACGATCACTATCCATGTGAGCTCAAATATAGGTTGCAACTATCACAAAAAGAGGCGAGAAATAATTTAATACAGTCTAAAGAAAAGAGAAAAATTGTATGTGATAAATATACTAAGCAAATAAAGTATAATGTGAATGATTTAATACTCTTGAAAAATGAGACAGGGAATAAATTAAGAGATTTGTACTCTGGTCCATATAAAGTAGTCAAAGATAGGCCACCAAATGTAGAAATAATCAAAAATGGAAATAATGAATTAGTGCATAAAAACCGCACAAAATTATATGTCCAATAACAAATAAAATACTTACTATGTTTTAGTCTAAGCACATTTTATTGTTAATGTTTTATTTTATTTTGTATCTTACTCATTTTATTCAATCTTTATAAGAAATGTAACCTTATGTAAACATAAAATTTTGTATTTTATAAAAAGTACTTCTACTTATATTGTACTGTACTTAAATATAACAATGTATAACCAAAATCAAAAAAAAAAAAAAAAATGTTTCCTATAATGTCACATTTTTTTTTTCTTTCGGATGGAAGGTGTAGTAGTAGTAAGAAAATATATACATAATAAGTATACATACAAGTGTAATGCTAACTATATAACCCAATTTATTATTATAATAAAGCCAGTCTTAAATCATCATTCGGTCGTTTTACTCATCTCCTGACATGCGCCTTACAAGGCCAATAACATGTAAAAACATACAGAAATTAAATAATTCTTTGGCCAATAAATTATGTGTTCATGGTTTTAATAATATATGTGACCCAAATGAGTTCTACGCCGAGTTCTTTTCACTATTAAACACGCAATTTAATAACACTTTTCCACTAAAGACTAAAAGTATTTATACAAAGTTCTTATTTAGTGATTGGGCGACTCCAGGTATTCGTAAAAGCAGGGGGAAACTTTTTGAACTTTATGGCCTAAAGCAACACATGAATAATACAAGCTTTGAACAGTATGTTGCAAAATATTCAAAAACTTTTAAAAGTGTGTGCCGAATAGCTAAAGCTCTTTATATTAGCAATAAAATAAAATCAGCTGATGATAAAATAAAAACTACCTGGCAAATAATAAATAATGAAACAGGTAGGAAAAAACACCGTAATACGGAAATTAATTTAGAGACTGCACGTGGCCTCATCAGCACAGATGTAGAAATAGCTCAGGAATTTGAAAACTTTTTTGGTAGTATTCCCCTCAAAACAACTAAAGCTTTAAAATCCTCGCCCGCGCTTTCTGCTGCCTTACTTAGAACGAATGTAAAGGCATGCCCTTTGGAGTTTAGATTTCAGCATACAAACCCCGAGGCTGTTATAAAAGCCTTTAAAGACCTAAAAATTAAATCCACTGAAGATCTCTGGGGAATGTCTGTAGACCTATCATTGAAACCATAGCGCCCTATTTAGCATTTATATTTAACACCAGTGTAGACCAAGGAGTCTTTCCGGATCTCATGAAACATAGTAAAATAGTTCCTTTGTTCAAATCCGGTGATAGTAAAGAACCCAACAATTATAGGCCTGTGTCAATTCTGCCCGTTCTCAGTAAGGTGTTTGAAAAGTTGATGCTCAATCAAATGTTACGTCACTTTAATAAAAATTCCATCTTTCATGAACAACAGTACGGTTTCACCAAAGGGCAAAGGGCGTTGTACCACTGACGCTGGTGTCACCCTAATAAAGAACATTTTTAACGCCTGGGAAGAAGCACAAGATGCCATTGGAATCTTTTGCGACCTCTCTAAGGCGTTCGATTGCGTAAACCATCAGACACTTCTGCTGAAACTAGAGCACTATGGGATTAGAAATACAGCTCTTGATTTACTCAGATCATACCTGAAAGATAGAAAAGTTACAGTTCAAGTAAACGGCGTAAACTCATTAGGGTCTGAAATGGCAATGGGCGTTCCTCAAGGTTCGATATTGGGTCCATTCCTATCAATAAAAACTTTTATTATTATTTTATTTTTTATTATTATTCCTCTTTTTAGTTTATATAAATGATTTACCCCAATTACTTCAAAATCAACCGAAGATGGTGTTATTTGCAGATGACACATCATTGATATTTAAGATAGACCGACGGTCACAAAATCTTGACGACGTGAATAGCTCTATTCTTCAGGTCCATGATTGGTTTACGGTAAATAATTTGGTACTAAATGGTAAAAAAACCAAATGCATTAAATTTAAATTACCGAATGTAAGAAGTAGCGAGTGTGACATCATGTTGAATGGAGAAAAACTGGAATTAATTAATCACACAGTCTTTCTGGGAATCACGCTAGACGAGAAATTACAATGGGGACCTCATATAACATCTCTTGCGGGGCGGCTAAGCTCGGCCGCTTATGCTGTTAGAAAGATAAGACAGTTAACAGATGTAGAAACCGCGCGTTTGGTCTATTTTAGCTACTTCCACAGCATTATGTCGTATGGCATTTTACTGTGGGGTCGGGCTGCTGACATTGAATCCATCTTTATTTTGCAAAAGAAAGCTGTCAGAGCCATTTATAATCTACGTCAACGCGAATCTCTCAGGGAACTATTTAAAAGGATTAATATTATGACGGTACCTTGCCAATTCATCTATGAAAATATTATGTACGTAAGAAAAAATCTACATCTTTTTAATAAAATAAGTGATAGACATAATTTTAATACAAGAAATAAAGATAAAATTGATCAACCATTTTTCAGATTAGCTAAAGTACATACATCTTTTATGGGGTACTGTGTTAAATGCTACAACAAAATACCTTGTAATATATTGCAATTAAATGAAAGAAAATTTAAAACTCATATAAAAAGATCACTGTGTAAACAAGCATATTACAAATTAGAGGATTATATCCAAGATAAGAATGCTTGGAAACATGCTGGTCCAGCTCCACAGGACCATCTAGGGTCTTGACAAAATTAAAACTTGTTGGTACTTTAATTGTATGGTTTGTTATTTTTATGACATTGGTTTACATTCGGTGACTACTTTAACTCACACACTGACATATTAATTGGTTACATAATTTGGGAAATCGTATACTTTTACAATGTTTGTAAATATGTGAACACCATGTTTAATTAACTTATTTATCATTGCTACGTTTATTAAATTCTTTTTACCTATTTTGGTAGGGTAATTTTTATTATAGGTGCATCGTCTTCACATATAATTATATAATTAATGTATACAAAGTATTGTAACACATTTTAAAAGAGTAACGATGGAGTTTCTTGCCCATTCTTCTCTATACGAAACTACCTTTTGGAAGGGGCGACTAGAATCAATTCTATTTAAATGTAAATGTTGACGTTCAAAAGTGCCTTTTATGTGCCTATTTGAAATAAATGCTTTGACTTTGACTTTGACTTCTATAACCTTATTAACAGCTGAACGCTGAACAGTTTAATATTAGTCTTGTAAGACCAGAAACGTGTAAAATATAATTTAACCAGCCCACAATAATTCTTTTTAACAAACTCAGCATCTATTCAAGCTTTTCCAAAAAGATGATAAGATAACACTATCGCAAATTTAATCATATCTCTAGAAGTTTACTGTATTTACTTTCTTTCGACCCACGCAGAGTATAAATGTCTCAAAACGGTACCTACCAGTATAAAAATAAAACTTGAATATGAAGCGTTTAATTTTGACACATTGTCAAGAGAAAACACAATCCATACAATAGCTTTATAAAAATGTGCGTGTATAAACTAATTTGACAGAATTTGTAATAAAATTTACATAATGCGAGAAAAGACCACCCCACAAGAAAACACAAACGGCGAGAATTTTATTTTCATGCTCACATTTGCCCAATTTGTATACAGAATGTAAATTAGAAAGAGCCTTATTTCAGCCAACGGCGTCAAGCTATTTGGCTCAGTGTCGCGCTCCCGCTTGACGAATAAAAATATAGATACAATGAATACAACTCTTTAGTCACATTCGTTACCTTTCAAATTACGCTCCTTTAGTGAAATGTTATGACGAATTTTAATAAAAAATACTTTTCTCGTTAGTCTGAGACTGTTATTTCGCCAACACCCTTTATTTTCAGTTTGCATTGCATTGCGTTAATGGTGGCTTTTTATTAAATTTCTCGTCTGTAAATGTGCAAAAAGAATATTTGATAAGTCTGAGTTTTAGAAGTCACAACGACGAGAACTTCAGACTACCAGTACCTACTAAGGGTCGGTTCACATCTAACGGAAGATGCGTCGCATATTATCGGTCGCGTAACGCCAGAACAGACAATTATATGAGAAAACATTCAACCTTTTACACTTAACCGATGATGCGTTGGTGTGTCGAGCGTACTAATTGGATGTTAACGAAGTTACGCCCGACGCATCTTCCGTCAGATGTGTACCGACCCTAAGTTAAAAAAGAAAATGCACACATGATTATTTCGGTTGATTAAATCATCGCATCGTGATTTGTTCCATAGTGATCACAACGTTTGCGTTGTTCATTGCAATACTTTTTAAACATTCCACGTTTAAATGTTTTATTCCGATTAACGATGTGCAATCAACGAATGATACGTTCAATAATATTGTTACAGCGACCGCACAAATAACTATGATTGTTTCGATATTTGACCAGAGAGTACACTCACTGAACATGTGAGGCATGCGCAACATTTTTTGTCGTAGGTTGATTCACAGCTAGGCGGTATCAGTCGTTAGGTACAGTTAAAATTGGATACAGTCAGCGACATTGTATTGAATGTACAAAATCGAATCCGTGTTCCCAGTGGGGTGAATGGAAAAAAATGTTTTGTTGCTAACGCCGCGCTGCGGCGCGCTGTCCACTGAAAGATTTACAGCCCTCCATTACTGGTTCAGTAGCCGCTCCGCCCTGGCCGGGAACACTTGCGATTTAGATTAAATTGTCTGTTGGATATTGTTTAACTAAATGTTTTGAGCGGTTAGTTCCACGCCTCCTCGCACATGTCCCCGCACTAGTTAATCATTAACTGGCGCTAGAGGCCATCTGGGAGCTAAGTTGGAGCGTATGTCGAGGTTTATTTATATACTATGTGATGGTGTAGATAAATTGGTTTATGGATGAGCTAATGAATTACTTAAGTCAAGACGATAGCCGATTGATAAAATACTAAAAGAGCTTGCAATATTTTGCAGATATTTAAGTAAGTAATCTGTTTATACAATTTAAAGGATCAAAAGATCACATTAAAAAAAAAAGTCTCTGAAGTATGATTACATTCCTTTGTTATGAAACTAATTTGTATGATTTTCATTATTATGAAATTTATTTGGAACATTTCTCTTAATGGAACATTTGCAACATAATTACGGAAATAAACTGTGTTACAAGTAATTAAACACGCACGCTAATTAAATTGAGATTTAACACAAATAATTTGCGGTAGCTCGAACATAACGAATGCCACATACCTACCTCGCGGTGCTGGCGCAATAATACCGATGAAAAACAATTTAATTTGATTAAACATTCAGTCAATATAACAATATATAATTGTTGTCCTTATATTATTAATTATAATTGTAATTTCCTTTTTTGTGAACATGAGTCAAGACAAAAGTGAAAAATATTTACGATATCCAATGTCCAGTTTATCAAATTCCCAACTACATTGATTCGATAAAAGTATAAATAGCACGTGTGCCTAACACATACCATCTTAGCTTGCAGCAGTGCAAGGTGACAGATTGCAAGTTTCTCGCTTACGATCGCCTGAGGACCCATTGCCGTCAGTAAACTCTTATATTACAATTTTCGGGGTGGACAACCAGATGTTGTTACATTTTATATTACCGAATCATTCCCAGTTGACTTATAAAATTATATAATTTTCTATTATAATGCTGTAAATACTAAATATACTTACTTAACCATCTATATATCCCATGAAGTCAACCAATTGATAGGATATGTTACGATTGTACAACAAGAACATAACTAATAGATCGGGGAAAAGGTTTTTTCGTATTTTATAAAATCTCTTTGTTCCTATGTGGCTGGTTTCGGTACCATTAAATAGAAGAAAGAAAAAAATAAAAGTAAAATCGATTACCCGCCATTTTTCAATCGTTTTTCTGTCCGCCAAAATGAGTGAATCTAACGAAGAAATTTAATGAATTATGAAGTTTTATTACAAAAATGCATTTTCATCGAAACATTATCAACATGTAAAATTTCAACTCCGTAGGATAAGAGGTAGTGGTTTTAATTCAGCTTGCAAGATTTTACCAATACATACTAACTAACTAATAAGGCAAGTTAATAAAAGCTTGTAAAAAAGGAAAAATGCCACACAAGCCGCCAAAAAATATGTGACTTTCAGTAAGAGTAGCACAAAATTGGCTCAAGCGTTTTCAGTCCGGGAATTTTGATGTCAAAGATAAAGCTCGCGCCGGTCACCCTTTTTTTTTTAGTATATTTTTTTTTTTTGAGTGTTGGAAATCATCAAATAACTTCTCCCGCTCTGGGCGGAGCAGGAGGGCGTCTCAGACTCTTACTGACTAAAACCCACCCGTGTTCCTTCAGTTGCCTGTGCCAGGGGCCACGGTATCCCTCTCGGACTCTCCCGCAACCCTAGCAGGCATCGGCCCTAGCGGACCCCATCATTGGTGCTGACATATCTTTGGGGCGCGCGTGGAACACAACTCGCCGTCGACCCGCGCCTGGTCCTTATCTAACGGCGAGCTGCCCATTGCTCGCCGTTCGCAAGCCCAAGCCTACGGTGGCCGACAATCGGCCTGCGATTCCCGACGCCCAGGGCGTCTCCTGCGGCGGGCTCCGGTCGGGCGTTATTCTGCATAAGTGCTGGATAACGCCCAAGCCACGCGATGGGTTGATACTTATATCAATCTGTCACCCATTTTTACTAAATGTAGCCCTGCATACTCATTAAGGATCTCTTGAGCATATCTTTCCCCAGTCAGGGTGCCATTTTCTATGGCCACTAGCTCTGTGCGACCTTCTGTAGAGATGCTAGCCCATACGTGTACAGAGCCTCCCCCGTATTCCCCCGTATTGTACTCTTTCTGCGAAGCAAGCTTGAATGTATCGCTCACCTGTACACTCTTCGCCTTCCATCGGAAGTGAATAATGAGAATCGAGACTCATCAGTGAACAAAACACTTGCCCATTCTTCTTCACTCCACTGTATGTGTTCACGGGCGTAGCGCAGTCTTGCTGGCCTTTGCGGCTTCAGGTTTTCTTCAACAAGTCTTCTTCTCACTGTACTGTCACAAATTTAGTCTCTTCGGGTCTGAAGAAACTGTTGCTGGACTTCAACTGGATTAAGGTGGCGATTTCTCAACACAGTGGAGGCAATATAGCGGTCTTCTCGGGTACTGGTGCACTTGGGTCTGCCATTATAAGGTCTCCTCAGATGGTTTCTAGTTTATTCGTATCTTCGCTTCACCCGCCCGCTCTTAATGTTATACCCACCATTCTTGCAGTACGACGCATACTGATGACGCTTGGTCCATAAATTCAAGGTCGCTCAGGGAGCTATGGAACGAGCTATGCTTGGAGTCTTTCTGAGGGAAAGAATCCGCAATGAGGTGATCCGGCCGAGATTCAAAGTTGTCAACATAGCTCACAGAATAAGCAAGCTGAAGTGGCAATGGGTCGGTCATATTAGCCATAGAACCGATGACCGATGGGGCAGACATGTTCTTAGGTGGAGACCTCGAATCGGCAAACGTAAGGTAGGACGCCCTCAGGCTAGGTGGAGCGACGATCTTTGCAGAGTGGCTGGTAGCAGCTGGATGAGAGTTGCCGAAAATCAAGCTAAATGGCGTGCAATTGGAGATGCCTATCTCCAGCAGTGGACTGCTGTAGGGTGATGATGATGATGCATACTGATTCCTAGTTCCAGAAAAGCAATGATTCAGGCAAATTCTTCAGGTAAAAGAGATATTATAAGTAAAGTTTACGTGCTGTAGACTCCTTGGCTTTCGGATCGAAATTAATCGATCAAGTAAATGTGAAAACAAAAACAAAAGAACCAAATTAAGACAGCAATTTGAAAAGGAGTTTTTTTGTTTAATTTCAGCCTTTTCTTACAAGAAAGTGATCGTCGTTAAAGTTTTTATAAAAAAAAAAACTATTATTTTTGTAATCCTTTTTATCCTATTTATCATAAATGTAGGTACTATAAAAGTTATTGCGATTTTAAAAGTGTGATACTAAGTTTTTAAGGCCAGTGTATTTTAGATCATTTTATATAGAACGCGAAAACTAAAATTGAACCGGACAAATAAAACGCCAACGTCTCAACAATATGATGGATAGTAAACAAGAAATGCACTGAACAAAAATAAACTTGGCCAACTTCGTTTTATACGCGGAACGTTGAGAAATATAACCTAAAATATGAAAGCTGGCAGCACTTGAACGTTGGTTAAAAATAACTCAAACGCGGAGGTGTCCAGTACTTTTATATTTTTTTCCGGGTCCGATATGAAGAGAATGAATAAAGAATCGTACCAAGGGACCTCTTAAACCGAGCATGACGTCATAAAAATGTTTTAGATTTTTTCCGCATCCTTTTATAGGATTTGCTTTTGATTTATAAGTTGATGATCGGTACAGATTGCCATAATTTTTTAAATGGATCTTGTGAAAGCAACGAAATGTTTAGTCTTTTATCTATTGAGTCTAATAGTAATATTATCAGTCTTCTTGTTACTAACGAAGCGTTGTTCACAAAATCGTGTACCAACACGTATGTAAGCCACGTATCTAAATACATAATACATTTACGTAGGTACCATTACCAAAAACATTACATTAAATCCCGAAAGTCTTAAATGTGTACTCTATTTCATTATGAAAAGGAGATCGGATTGTGTAGGCTACTCACGCGGCCTCCTCGTTTGTGAAGGTAACAATGTTGAATGGGGAAAGAGTTAAAAGACTAGTGGGCCCGCCACCGACACTATAGTCGCAAGTGGCCGCTACCATTTACTGCCACTTGTGACCGCCGAGCTGCCATGTACCGCACCTTTCAAGATTGTTATAGCTTTTGTTTTTAATACTTGATGCGGTTTGTTGAGATTTTATCGAACGTCTTGTATGATGTTGTTTGGAGCTTGTGTTAATCTCAAGGCGCTGAATTTTTGTGGGCGGTCATTGACACTATACATTAAAGGTACTCGTTCAGGATTTGTAATTTTAGTTATAACATATCCATGTATTGTTGTGTGTTGTGTGTGTGTATTGTATAGTTTTAGATACCTACTTATAACATAACCATTATTGTTATCTATTCTGTGTCTATACCCGATACATTAAAACTTATGTTCGTTAACAATACCTAATATCGGTACCTACGTAATATTGCTGTTATGCCTTGAGTAGAACTTTAATCAGTACCTATCAGCTATCTGCATCCACACCTACATACTATCTTTTGAGTTTAACGTAGGTATACAATTGAATTTTATTTTATCTACTATTTTCAGTTCAAACAATTTAAGTAATGCCGACTAAATATAAAACCGCCTTGTGTTCCATTAATACCGTTTTAAGAAAACGAAAAAAAGTTGGTTATTTTGATTGTTAAATTTATTATATTGACCATTTATACGCCCAATGAATACGTTTGAAAGCAAATGATGAAATACGGGCCAAAAGTCAATTTATTCATTCAGCGTCCGTCGACGGAAGATAAACACAAATGGAAATGGTCGCAACTAAATCGGACCCAGGTATACACGGGCACAAACAATTGGAGCTTATGGAAATCAGGGTCCGTAGTATTTTACCGGATTAAATATACTAGCAATTAGTGCCATCCCGGCAACCTCCAGCAGGCCGGTTATTTATCGCGAGGTCTAAGACTTAATTAAAACATCTTACTTTGAGCTGCTCGGCACTATACGTATCCCTTTGATAGCGAATTAAATTAGGTCAAACTTGCATCACAGCGCGCTGTGTCTGTAATTATTAGGTACAGCTTGTTCTTATTAATTATTACGAGAATTACGAGCTATGTAAAGCCCGGCTACAGTCGCTATGCGATGATAATTAGATCAATCACTTTTATGTGCACAAATTAAATACTCATTGTGTGTGTGCATAATTTATTGTAAAGTTGAAATTACAGTCCAATAAAAAAACCATCAGTCACCTAGAAACAATAAATCAGCATAAATTAAAAGAATTAATGTAAACCAATTCAGCCTTAAAAAGTAGGAAAAGAAAACTTTAAACTGGCTGAATCAAAATTAAAAGTCGAGAGCAACAGACATTAGCATTACCTTAATCACTATCGGGGGACGTCAGATCTTCGCGGCGTCTGAATGTGCAGTGACTACGTGGGCCCGCTCGGAATGGAGATTGGAATTAAAACTCGGCTTATTAAGACTACCCTCCGGATTAGAGCAAGTTTTCATTGAACCACGCGCCATTCAACTCGTGTTAAACAGATTTTACGTTTGATTTTTACTTATGGTTATTGTTTGTGCTTTATTAATTAAATAGATTGTATGAGTGAATTTTTTTGAATTTTAGCTTTATGGTATATTTTAATATTTATTCAAAAGGTGTGGTTTTGCAAACAATGATTGATGGAGCTATGTTAATCTAATAAGATTTTAAATTGAATCGTTTTGATATTTCTGTTGTCTATTAATTGATTTATTCTAAACTAACGCATTCTGTATTTTAATGAAAATATTGCTCTATAGCCTCTTACGATACCTAAATCATTAAACGGTGATGTGATACAATACAATATTGTTAACTTTAAACGTTAATTAAAAATAGCAAAGCGACTTTAACGCAAACAGAATCGCAAGTCACGGCAGTTTCACCCTATTGAATAAATATAAAGGTTTAAGCTTTTAAATTATTACTTTTCAAGCAAACTTTATCAGCGGTTTATTATCATAATTGGTCCTCTTTGCGCATTGAATTATAATCGTTTTATAATATTCTTTGAAGAATAATTTGAAGCTATAATTTTTGGCTGAAAACATTTACTGTAAAGCCTTTAGAAATTTTATGATACTATTTGCTTTATTTACTCTTTTTAGGGTTCCGTACCTCAGAAGGAAAAATACGAAACCCTTATAGGGTCACATCGTTGTCCGTCTGTCTGTCTATCTGTCCGTCTGTCAAGACCCTTTTTCTTAGGAAAGCGTGGAGGTATCAAGTTGAAACTAATATCAAATACGTAGGACTACCGTCCTGTAGAGCTCAAAAATCAAGTTTTTAAGTCAACGCAATAAAAATAATCGGCAATTTATGCAACATATTTTGTTACTCGCAAATAAATCAATACCCAAAAGGACCGGGGGTTGACCTAGAATTATGAAATTTGGCAAGAAGCAATATCTCACAGCACAAGTAAAGAAAAAAGTCCGAAAAACGTTAATTTCTAGTTATAACACATAAAAAAAAACAATTTTTGCGATTACAAACTTACATTTGCAGTTAGAGAATTGGCCGTGACGAATATCGATGTTTGAGAGAACATTTTTTCAACTACAAAGTTAAGTTTGTCATTCAATCCTACTTATCTTTTCGACAGAGTAGGTAATGTTCGGTCCGTTCATAGTTTATGAACTTCAGGGTACCTAATGTTAATTATTTTGGTGAAAGTACCTGTACAATTTTGCCTAACTGCTTACACTTTTATACGTGCTTATTGTAAATATGTAAATCAATGTTATCTTTGTTAATTTACGGAATTCGGATTCGCCATCCATTATAAACCTAATTTATCGATGCAAATTGTAGTGATGTTGTATAGGTAGTAGGTAAATATATACTCCATAATAATTTAGGGATATGAAAAATCAAATGTATGCTTTTGGTAACAAATAAATAAATATGTGTTTCAGCATTTTTTCTAAAATCATCCCTCTTAAGGGTAAAATAGGGGATGATTTTAAAATTCACATGTATTAGTGACATTTTTGTGTGACTCTTTAAGAGATTTAAGGGATTGGAAATATTATTATTGTCATAGTCCGTATCTTGAGGTGACATTTAGTGTTTATTTACTCGTTTTGTACTCGATAGATGGCGTTGTGCAAATGACGCGATTTTTTGAATCGCGGTATTAACATTTTCTGCACAACGGAATTTTCGTTAGCGTCCTAACTTTCGTTGTCCGTGTCGTAGATAGTTGAAATAATTTATTCAAATTTTAATTGGTTATTTGGTTCATGTCCGTTCTTCGTTGCGAGTTTTATCAAATTTATTACAAATATTTTTTTGCGATTACAATTTGCAGTTGGAGAATTGATCGTGACGTATATCGATGTATGGGAGAACATGTTTTACAACTACAATGTTTAATTTGTTTTTGGGATAAATTCATCCCAACTACGGAACCCTTCATTATGCGTGGTCCAACAAGCACTTGGTCGTTTTTTAGGGTTCAGTGACATTAAGCTTTGCATCATTAGGATCACTTTTGTATCCATCCGTTCTGTCAGTCACAAAGAATGTATAATTGATAACGTTGTTGATATAAGACACCTAGGTACAAAATATACATGTGTTCTTCACAATCAACTATAATAAACCACCGCTTTGCCTTCTAATAAATTATAGTTCGGTAATTATCGCAACCACGCAATTTGGTCGATCGTCAGTCGGAGCTCTAACTAAGCAGCTACTCGTATCTAAGTATGTATACCATGTGGGTAATAATATATAGGACACTAGTTTGCGACATATCACTGTATAGTTGGCCAATTTCATATCGGTAATGGATACTAATGGATGAGATGCTCGGGGTTACAAAAGAAAGAAGGGAAATTACTTACTTACTTAGCAAAATGCATAGGTATTCGAGATTTTATTCTATTCTTACTACTTATTCCATTTTATTTTAAAGTTTAAAAAACATCTCTTTTAGAAAATTATGATAATTTCTTTGTTTACAATTCATGTGTTTTGTCGTTTGTCGCAATAGCAAATACAATCTCGTATCATTTTGCTGCTAATCAAAATTGATATTGTAATCAACCTTCTATTGAGTAGGTTATTACATTTTTATTTTTATAGTGTGTTAGTTAATTTAGTATGAGAAGTTTATCCAAAATAAAACCCTTTATTTACACATAACGGCTGTATTCCCCGAAAGCTCAGGCAGAGGCGCACCAATATAAATAAAAAAAAACAAAATAATTTATTAAAATAATGCTGAGAATCAGCACTTTTCGAACATCAAAATGACATTAGACGGTCCCCCAAAACGCCTACCCTTCAACACTGTCTAGTGCTTTAGCTGGGAAGAAAAAGTGGCGCAACTGCTGCCTGTTCAGTAAAAAAAACTTTATTTGATACAATAGTAGGTATGCAAAGCAAGTAACATTACGAAACACAGAACATTAAATTAAGTTATTTGCTATATGTCAGCTAGCCACGCCAATGTACCAACAAATACAATGAAAACTATACTCAAGCTAAAAATAAAAATGAATAATGTAAATAAAACTTAAAACCTAAATAAAAGCTTAAAGGTATAAAGGGTGTGACAACTAACATATATTATGCAATATGTTTATGTACAAGGCTGTAAGTCGAAACCACAAACGGTAAACTAGGAACTCCTATACAGGGTTATCGGTAAAACACCATCAACCTCTTAAGGGGTCATTGTACTCATCATTATCAACAACTTTTACTATGGGACCAAATATGAAATCGCGTAAAAAAAATCAGCTGGTCCCTACATTTTGACGAGTTCTGCAAAAATAAATGTAGGGAACAGCAGATTTTTTTTTCGCGTATTCATATTGGTCCCATAGTAAAAGTTGTTCATAATGACCCTTAAGAGGTTGATGGTGTTTTACCAATAACCCTGTATACAGGGTGTCCAGTAAATAGCACGACATACTGCAGGGGGTGATAGCTTGCGTCAATACCTACCATAACAACACAATATTATATGTTCAGCAAAATCTTACGGATAAACAGTTTTACAAAATTTTCCGATATATCGAAAAATCTCTACCTTGAAACAGATTTTTAAGCATGTCGTAATGAAAAATTCCTCTTCTAGTATTGTTTTAACATCAAATTATTCTTGACTTTTCTCATTGATAAGTCTTTTTTCAATCCAATATAATTTTTTTGTTTTCATTCAAAGAAGTATTTTCTTATCGCTTAACTTTAACCTACAGTAGTGAAAAAATATCCGTAAGATTTTGCTGAACATATATTGTGTTGTTTTGGTAGGTATTGACCCAAGCTATCACCTCCTGCAGTATGTCGTTGTATTTACTGGACACCCTGTATACAGGGTTATTGGTAAAACACCATCAACCTCTTAAGGGGTCATTGTACTCATCATTATGAACAAATTTTACTGGACACCCTGTATAGTACACCTACATTTCGCCAGTTATATTTAAGTCCTTCTGTTTACATCTTATTAAATAAACAGTGACTCCATTTCACCAGTAAGTTCTAAATATATTCTAAAAGTTCCAACGCAATATGAATCCATTGCTTAAGTACAACTTTTTACCGCGCAACATCGGCACAAGTCGATCCAATGCGACCGCAACAACCCCTATAAAGGGAAGTCAAACAAACAATCATACCTACATACCTGCAAAAGCTTTTGTTAATGATGATGAGAGTTAATGAAGCTTGTCAAGTTAGACAAATTAAGGCAATTCGTAGCCAGCAAATCCCGACCCCTTATTTAAAAAAAAAAACAAATTACAAGCGCATACCGGTCGACAACCCTCAAGTCGTATAAATACGACAACATAATTGTAGTATGCAGGCGCAAATTTGTTAATTGTGGCAGTAACACAACGTTACCGGCACGTGACTGTTATGAGTTCAAAACAAAAGTGCCTACTTTGTACCATTCTAATTTACGACGAATCCCGGTGTTGTTTGCAGCCAGCTGATATCGGCTAATTGTTGTAAGAGCTTGTTGCGAACGAAATATTAATTATCTTAAGTATTGTTGACTGCAAATGGTAAGATGTTAACCAGATATGATAATTATATTCTTTAAGGTTTATGTAGTCTTCTTGAAAAGGTGTTTGAATCATTATGAAATTAATATAACGTGACTTTTGTGGAGTTCATTAAAAGTTGAGTTTATTACTGGTAGGTAAAGGCTATTTGAGTCATAAGACGGAGTCTGATGGCCTTTAAATTCATAACCACTACGTCACGATTTTGCATCGACGGAAGTTCGTGTTTAACTGCGATTTATTCATTACGTTAGGCTAAACAAATAGCATATTAGCTGCCTAAAATAATCTCTACCAAAGAAAAGGGTGCACATTCACAAGAATTGCTCCCTACCCTCATCAGAGACTAAAATATTACTCTTTATAAGATCGGTTTTTCTTATTCGAAACAGTAATTGAAATAAATGTGCTTAGGTGTTTAATGTAAAGAAATAAAAACTGTTTTTCTGCGAAGAAAGTAACAATGTCGACCTGGCATTCAGCCAAAGCTAAATTAGATAATGGAGTTTGCGTGCAAAAATATAGGAAACCGAGAACAAAGACAAATGGGGTCGACTCTGACTCTGAAATGGCGAAATAAAATAACACAGGGAAGATTGAGGTTGGCCTCTGAGTGGCGCGACTCATGTCGTCACGTGCTTCAAACGTGGTTACTGCACCCAACGAAACCGATATTACACCTAAATGGAATAAGTTCCTTTTTAACAAGCTTTTGTGCTCCCGCAGAACTTGTGAAAAAATGCACCAACCTGCGGGATTTGGAAACTTCACCGAGTTTATTTTGAAGACTTTTTTTATAAAATATAATGCCGTGATGGTACCCTACCAAAAATTCCAAATTCGCAACTCCAAATATAAGGTGACATAGAAAGTGTTTTGTTAAATAAACACGTTTTTATTTGTAAACAACAATAGGTTCTACAAAAGTTCTCGTTAGTGGACCAACTTTGTTAGAACCAAGAATGTGAAATTCATACGTTTATAAAACTGTGCAACACTCTCTAAGGTTTCCTGAAGAAACTTGTTTTGCAATAATTTATTCCTTTCAATCTCGGTATGGTATTGTTATAATTTGCGAGTTTCATTACGACTGGGTTATAAGATTTTATACATGCAGGGATAAAACCGACCGGACTAAATAATAACGTCGTGATGCTGGCAAGTATGATTTATTATATCGCTTTCCTCGACCGCCCGAATGAACCACATGAAAAATGATCTCGGTTATTGCTAGCAGCAACTCTGCAGTTGACGCTCTGTTTAAGCACAAATGACTCCCACTATGAAGTTGTTATTTCGTCCGACTTATGTTTTTACCAGATTGTGAACGAAGCTCGGCCTGCCTGTCGCGTCGGCGTCGTCGCCCTCAGCTTTCACCACACTATGATAAATTGTCTCGCACAAAATCTCGCTGTTTTAGGTTCATTGTTGTCTTCTAAACGTACATGATTACAATACACTACATAATTATTTGGTTCTCTTTCTGATTATTTAGGTACCCCATTTTCGCATCGTAAAAGTTTGACGAAATGTTTCGTAAGACAGTTTGAAAATATCTCATTACAAATGCTCTACTTGCATAATTATTATGAGGTATTTATTGTGCCATGTAGCTTTAAAGCTTTCCAAAAAGAAATTAAATACTCGCACATCGCGGAGTGTTTTCTTTTTCAGGATTTTTTGAAAACCATTGCCTTCTTTTCCTGCTAAAAAAATAGGTGTCAACGCGGTAAGCCACATTAAAACCTAAATCAACTTTTTGCGTCCTACTTAACATTGCCATTTACATAAAACTTTCAACAATGGCCCATAGTATACATGCAATATTTATTTAAAGTTAATCAGCGCTGTAGTCGAAAACTCTGCTTTTTTGCGGCGAGACCTTTTAATTGACAGTTGGCTTTAAACGGGAGAGTGCGAAACGGTTGTGATAAGGGTTTCTTTTCTCGTCGGTGCCGGAAATTAATTGTCACCGAACGGAAAATAGGGCGAAAGTCCAATTAATTATTAGTCACTTCATTTATTTAACCCGCCTGCGCGGAGCTTCTTTCTGATATTAATGTCTAAGTGCCAGACTAATCTTAAGTCGCCCTTTAAAAATAAAGGCCCCGAGTGTTTTTACTTCCTTAATTTTGCAACGAATATTCCCGACCGGACCACTTTCCGTAAAAGCTTTTGTAGAAATATGTGTATTAATTAATGGTTCAACTGTATAAAAAGCCCTTTTACTGTTGAAGGTAATTTTTAGGTGTATATCTCGCATCATTGTATCAATATCAGATTCATGGAAACTCATTTGAAAAGGTTATTATAATGAGGTTGTTGTGATTTGTTTATTTTCTTATACCTTGAATATTTTATATAAATCACTGCTCGATAAACAATATCAATAAAATTCACTACTACTCCCAATTACATGAATCTATGCAAAAAAAGTCATAATACCAACTTTTGTGTCTAAACAAAAGTTTCGTCTAAAATTGGCAAAAGTTTGAATGAAGTGACTTAGGTAACTCGCGGCGTTTCGCGCCGACAGCTGCGGTGATCCCACCGCCTCCATAATGTCACGAAATAAAAAATAATATTTATTTATACGTAGAACGTAGATACATAAAGAACAACGTGACGTGAAAAAAGTTATTTTAAAAATCAATGCTGCAGGAGTTTACAATGACTTTTGTTAAAGTTAATATCGACTTTGTGACGGCTGCTTTTAGTGGTTTGAACAATCACAGTGACCATGCATACATTGTGTGTAAGCATACTCAGCGTTTCTCAAAATATGATTTATATACATATGTTAGAATTAGGCACACAATCGTGCAAAGTCGTAAGGTTTAATGTTGTAATAATACGAGTAAATGCAAATATAAAAATGGAAATAATACTATCTAGTCGCAAATAAAATAGAACTATAGTCAAGTCCAGTTATTGTTGTGGCTGAACTATCGATTTCTGTCAAAGTTAATAGGCGACAATAAGATTATTATAAAAGGGTCCGGGTCAGTTCTGTACATGTGTCTTTATGATGTCATACTGCGATCACTAATCCGCTCACAGCGTGCTAATTGAGACAATATCTCCCCTGGACAATATTAAAGTTCATTATTTTGACCTTTTTGTCCGAAATTTATATGTTCCACAAGGGCCACGAGAGGCTATGAAAGGGTTGTTTCAGGAAAAATAAGTGAGTCCATGGGCTATATGGGCTATATACTTAGATCGGACTCTGCGTCTTGGAAGGAGCCAAGAATTTTCTGATTTTAAGATTAGGCGTAAGAATCACATGATTACTCTGAAAGCAAGAATGTTGGATGAAGAAGTTCGTTATTACAGACTATGGGGAACTCCTTATATATTGCTGGACGTCTTCCAATTGATACGGATGCTTTCCTAAAGTTTGTATCTTTCCCACACTGGATTGGCTGCATGATCTCAGTGTAAATCAATTCATTAAGCAAACAATTTAGTCCAAAATTTTGATTAGTCTCAAGAATCACTGCGTTAGATTCACGCTCTCCAAATTTCACGAGCTGGTAGTAAAAGCAAAATGACAATTGCAATGCGAATGGAAGTCGACAGATAAGACGGTTTATTTGTTTCCATTTGGTTTCTAATATTTACACGAATGCACGAACTCGACCGCGACGTCGAGTCTGCGAAGTTAGCAAACAAATGACATTAGCATTGCCTTAATCGACACCGCGGGAGCTATACGGACGGGCTACACCCAGTGTGTCGGGCTCACTCCACGAGCAATTTTCTTGTTTTGACAATTCCACACAATTTGAATACTGCCATCAGTATTCAGTACCAGCGCCAGTGATTATTTAAATTTTGTACCTCAACGCAAACAGAAAGCTAATCTCTTTTGTTTGACAATTAATTTGGCAACTCGTTTTGTTGCGTAATACAGAATCTTATTATAATCCTGAAATGACAAGCACCTCCTTGATTGTTGAAGAAAGAAAGGCAAACAATTTTATAAAATAAAACACCGAAAATTTGAATGAATGGGATCCGTTTTGACTTGAAAACATAACATTGTTAAAAATAAACTTTTACTTTCCGAGGCTTCTTTATCTTTTTGGTTTTATTGCTCAGAAATGAAGGTGTAATCATATATGTTTCAAATAATTTCAACTTACGGAAGACACAATTCTTGATAAAACGTTAAATTACAATTTCGCATTGGAGATTGTTTTAAATGAAGGCAATGAGACCACCAGCACTACGGCGCGCGCTGCATGTGCGCCCCACTTTATTGGAGTAAAGGAAACATTTATTACATGTTAAAAGCCCCTTTATGTCTATACCGTTGCCAAGGACCTAATAGAGTATAAATGTACGCGAAATGAGAGTACCGATCGAACTCGCGTAACCCCGGTAACGGACCTTTTAAACTGGTGCATTTAAAGGCCTTTCGAGCTACACTTAAATGAATAAAAAATATTTATGCATGGGAGAGCAAACCTTCAGTCGCAATGTTCAGAAACAGCAATATCGATGAATTTTATATTTCGTGACTTTAGTGTCTTCTTCCAATACTTTGGGGAAATTCTTCCCCTTCGGAGGTACTCCTCAGCCGTTGGGGCACCATTATTGGATTTTGGCATCTGTGCATATAAACTTTGTTTACGAATGAAAAGTTAGAACTGACTTAAATCCTCCCCTTCCATTGTTTTTTCTGGTTCTAAAAGCCTTTTGTGTTCTTTTTTTTTGAGTTTGTGTATTGCTAAGTTCCTTTGTAAAAACAAAATATAAATGCGGTGTTATGCCAAACGGCAATACATACTGTTTTTATCATAACTTGATACTCAGCACAACAGTAACAATTGCAATATTTAAAAATAAATAACAGTAAAATTTAAATTTTACAAAATTAATAACACGAATAAAACGTTAAGTTAACGGACCCATCAAATATTAAGAGCATTAGCAATCAAACTTGAAGGGTTGACGAAATAATGTTTATGTAAATTAAAACATAAATTATTATGTATTGGCGACTGCCTTAGTTAGGAGCTTAGTGACGGCCGTCTGGGCTTTACCGTGGACTATAAATAAGGCTCCACTGTCCAAATATCCAGCCACGAACTAATTGCCACAACTTAATCCTCTAAAATAAAATGGGTAGGAGTTAAGCAACTCACGTTGCTAGTACCTGCAAGTGATTTAAATATACGGGTTTCTGGGTCTTTAGTTCATTGAGATCTCAGTTTCGATTTATTAGTTCTAGTTAATGAAAACGACTTAGACATTATTATGCAAATGTAGGAATTAACTTTCTCCGGAACTTACACTCATCAAACGTGTCTAGGGATCAAGCATGTTTTTGCTAGTAATTAAAATCAGGGCTTTTAATTATATTTTTTGTAACTCTATAGAGTTTATACTACATTTCGTCATTTGAAAAGAGAATCGATTTTATATTTCGGTTAAATTAAAAAATCTTTTGTCAAGTCGTATTCCTATCTTGCAGCGGGTTTGAGGCCAAATCAGTAAATTTTCTGCCTTACTGAGCGGTATCAATACAAAAGAACGTTATTATGGAGAAAAGACGTCATTTGAGCCGAGAAGAAATGATCAGAGCCGTGGTGGGAATGTTGGAAGCTGGTTCTCAGCAACGTGCTATGAGAATCACTTTAACTGCTCTAGACCCCGTGGCGCGGCGGTTTTTTACAGTTGATGCACGCGCAAAATTACGTCATCGCCGCTGTAGTGTAAACAATGGGTTTTTCTAAGTATTCAATTGTTTTAATTAAAGCTGATAACCGGCCGGGCGCTCAGGGTACCTTGGTACAGGGTACTGGGGTACAGGGGGCATTGACGGTAGTTTGCTATTGGGAACGAGAGCTTCCCGCGGTTCATTAGCGGTTGCACTACGCAGAATGTTATAAGTCGACTTTGGACACGTTACTGAAACACAGGCAGCGTGGCAGAGCGACATGGAGGACGAGCTTGCATCACCACATCGCATGCAGACAAGATCGTTACATACAAATTACTGTTCGACGAAATCATACAATGACCGCGATGATATTGGTTACGAAGCTCCATAGTTCTTCCGAGATGTTAATAAGCGACCAAACCATAAGAAATCGCTTGCATGAAGTCAATGTCTATTCCCGATGGCCGCTACGTGTACCACCTATTGAGCCCCGCAATCGCAGAGCCCGTTCACAATGGGCTTGTGAACACAGAAATTGGGCAGAAGAAGAGTAGCGTTTTGTGTGTTTTGTTTTTCTGACGAATCTCGCTTTGGTATGAGGCCAGATACTAGACTTATGCGGTATTGGAGGACGTCTGGATGCCAATAACGTTTCAAATAAGGCCAGGAAGTCCATGCATACAGTGGTGGAACAATCATGACATGGGCGGGTATTTGATTCGGCGGAAGAACCCAACTGATTGGGATCAGAGGCAATCTCAATGCACAGATTTACGCCAAAACGATTGGAACAATCCGATGTTGTCATTCCTTTGCGGACCCGATTTGGTGATTAATTTCTGCTTATGCGTGATAATGCACGTCCACATACTGCCAGAGTCGTTGTAAATACACATGCTGCAACTAATATCAACGTTCTACCATAGCTAAAGTTTTTCATCATGGGTGTTGTTTTCATGGTTTTCGAGGGTGCTGAAATCGATAGTGAGGTCAAAATGAAAATCCAAGGTGGCGGCTGCAAATATTTTCAAATGCTACATCATGGGTATCGTTTTCATGGTTTTCGAAGGTGCTAAAGCTGATAGTGAGGTCGAAATGAAAATCCAAAATGGCGGCTGCGTACATTTTTGAAATTTGTTGAGTTGAAGAAACAGCGTAAGGAACTTCGTTCTTGACGGGGGTCGCCTGACACGACACGTTTTTTTTGTCTTGTCATCAATTAAGATGTTTCACATCTGCCGGGCGTCCCGCCGTCGCGGGAAAAAAAGTTGGTCGTCACCAACTCTTTTTTAAATACCTTTATCCTTAGACACTTTTGATATGTGTACATAATTAGTATAATTTATTGCAGACTTGCTGACCCGACAGACGTTGTCCTATCAAAACTTCAATATGGTTCATACCAAATTTCCATAGAAAATAGCACTTTCATTTTTCGCAAATTTTTCTGGTAACCATTCCAATTTTCTTTGAATAGAAACCTAATTCAGGTTTTTATGTAGGTACATTTTAAAATAAAAAATTGCCAAATCGGTCCAGCCGTTCTCATGTGATGCGCTTATCAACGAACAGCACTTCATTTTTATTTATATAGATGAAGTTTTACACATACATTGGTATATCCACATATTATGAGAAAATTTAAACTATTTATTTACCCAGGCGCACTCTTTTCAGCCATGAAAAGAAAAACGGTTATTCTTTCTAACAATCTTCATGACAGATTTTCCTACATCACCCTTCTATTTCGCGATCAAACTCATATTATTATAGAATATCTATACCTCACTTACAGAAACAAATAAACCATTATATTACAATGGACATCTGTATTCGTACTAAGTCGCCGGATATTTTAGATTCGCAGCAGGAAAATCGGGGCCCCCTGTGGTTCGGCAGACGCGGCCGGGGCCCCAGGCGGTGGCCGCTTCCACCACGCCACCACGGCTATAAATACGGGGCGCGGGCCCCGCTCAGATTAATCATGGATAACACCTGCGTCTGCCCGCTTCACCTGAGAGGCCAAAGCAAAAACATTACGCTAGATTAGTGACGTCACTATACTAATATCCTTGAGTTTGTGGCTTCGTGATGAAATGAAATGTCAGTGGTGGGTTTTATGTGTGAAAGGTACCTAAATGCTGCAGTATTTTGTTTTTATCTAGCTTGGGTTTTATGGTTATCTGTATACGTCTTTGGAAAAGTAAGTTCTGTTTTCTTGATGATCTTTGACGCTTTTTTTCTGTTTGTTTGACACCACTGCCTATTGCTCGCTAGCCCGGCACCCAAACCTTTGGTTTATTAACCCTTAAACTCTAAGGACAAAACCTTACACGTAAAAAGCATTATAAAAAAGTTCCGGTCTACTGTAATTAAACATTCTTTGTCGTTATGAATCTTAAAAGACATCTATCAATCTTGATCTATCACTTTTAACCAAATATTAGGCAAGGTCACCTTAATACTAAATACTGAGATGGTGCCTAGGAACTAAAAGCAATAACATTGAACTTGCTTGGGAATAGAACGCGATAAGTTAAATGTTCTGGGCCATAACTTGGACGACGCGAATAGTTGTATGAGGATTTATTTTCCTTAATGCCCAATGAATAAATAACTAAACATTTATTTGCAGACCTTGAAGTCCATAGTGTTAATATTGACATGAAACTACTTATTAAACTATTGTTAGTAACACATACAATCACAAAGAGAATAAGTATACCTAATAGAAACGAAAAGAAAATAATTATTTGTCCGTATAAGTACTTAAAGCGGACCTGTGAGTGCAGACTCACCCATCGGCCAAGCATCGGGCAGTCCCACCGGTCACTCAATGCCCTCAACATGCTGTGGGAGCTGACGTGTGTTCTGTGCCTTAGAGAAGCGCATCGCACCGATTATACATTGGAGACTTGACGTAGTGCCATAAGCTCTAACTTAGAAGTAGCTCAAGAATTTGTAAATTTCTTTACTAATATACCAACCATCTAAAACGACGGAAGCTTTAAATTCCTCACCCGATGTCTCAATTGATTTATTAAGAGCAAACGTTCTAGGCTGCCCGGTTGAATTTCAATTTAAACATGTAAACACTACACTAGTTCTAAAAGCTTTTCGGCAAATATAAATCAAATTGACCGAAGATCTATAGGGAATGTCTATCAAAGTTTGTACATTTATAATCGAGACTATAGCACAATTCTTGGCTTTAATATTTAATTAATAAATAATACTAAAAGCTTTATTTGAAACAACTTAAGTTTACAATTTACAAAGGAAAACGAAGATAGCCACAAAAGTAAAAAACTGTGGCGCAGCTATTAACGTCCAACTCAAAAATATATACAAAGACTTATTCCAGACTTCCCAAAGAAACGTAATTTTTAATTAATTATAGGAGAAATTATATTTGAAAAAATATGAGAATACACAATAGGTGGAGGTTGCATTGTAGTATAAGCGTAGAGTGGAGGTGGAGGTGAAGTGTCTATGTGTGTGTGTGTGCTACCGTGTATACGATACCATAAGTTGCTCAGTTTCTTCATAAGTCAAGGATTTAATCAATCAGTAGTTTTTCTCTTCAGTAGACTTTTTGTCATAGAGTAAATATTAAGCCTTTTGTTTATGTGATTGTAAAGTTTAGAGCTGATATGAAATTTAAATTTAAATCATGTATAAAACGCACACGATACAGCCAAGCATACCTAAAATAAGTTGTGGGATTACATCACTGACAAAAATGCTTGGCTCAGCGCTGGTCCTGCTCCACAAGAGCGCATAAACTAATTGATTCGAAAATATTGTTGGAGCTGATGAAGATTGTAAAAACTATCTTTGCATTGTATAAATTCAATTTCTGAGTATTGTATAATGGCATAGCACATGACGTGTGAGCACTATGTACCTACTATAATGCTTACTGGGTTCGTCTTTCATTGAATTGAATGTGGCTAATAGCGTACACATATTATCACAGTCCCTTTTTAATCCTGTTAATCACCACAAAACTATTAAATGTACTGTATATTCATCAATATAAGCAAGTATCTGGGAGGATTTTTTAATTCATTAAAATTTCTAACATCCTTTTTGTCTCATCGAAATTTATTTTTTGTCATTTTACGAGTACTATGTGATGTGCCATAAAATACCAAAGAGTATTTAATACAAATTTCTTGAAAAATTAATAATGTCGTAGGTGTGATTAGCGATTTCTAAACTAATATTCTACATAGAAAAGATAAGATTTTTGTATGTTTGTTTGTTACGCTTTCTCGCTAGAACATGTTTGGCACATGGGTAGACCATGACTTGGATTAGGACATATACTCCATTTATTTTAGCATTAGAAATAAGAGGCTCGTAGAAGCAGGAGTGTGAAACATTTTATTTTAAAGTTAAGATAAAACCATTTTAATTACAATTTCAATTGTTTTAACATTACTTTGACAATTAGATCTAAGACTGTTATCTAAATCAGATGATGAAGATGAAGAAGTTTCACCGACGTTCATGATATTTTTTTCTACCACATCATCTATTATGCCATCAAGTTGGCAAAACCTTTCCTCTTCTTTAATTTAATGAGCAACGCAAGACTGCCATCGTTCTGGCGTAATATTATCCAGAGCTTGTGGCCACATACCTCTTAATTTGAGCCCATATTAATTATATAGGGTTGAGCTCGCAGGTGTGGCTCGTAGGGTGGGAGGCAGAATACTGAAATACCTATCTCTCTAGCCAACTCATCTACAACAAACTTTTTGGTATTAATGTTTAAGTACTCCTGTATACCATTAGTGTGACTGTAGTTGGCGGCTTCTACAGTTTCCTTGAGTAGTATGGCGTACAGGGCAGATTAAAGATGATGAGAGAGGATAGAAGGGGAGAAGAGAATTATCTGTACTGTGGTATGGCGTATTGTCGATAACAATTACAGCGCCACACTCAATTCTGGTTAAAATTTATTGAACTACACTCGAGAGCAATGAATCCGGGTCACTTAAAGAATGTTAAAAATCTCGGAAACTAAAAATGATAGGTTAATGCAATAAATTGTATTTAATAGACAATGTAATACTCCTTAAATGAAAGTAAAAAAAAAATACATTTTATTAACACAAAATTACATAAAGAAAAAAACTGCTGATCTCTCCTTAAAACAAAAATAGGAAACATGAAATTTTTGAACTTTATTACGATTTTCTTGAATTTTAATACTTCGTATTGCCTCCTCGTGCTTCCATTACTGCGTTTACGCGGTTTGGCATGCTGTACACCAAGTTCCTTATACGATTTTGGGGAATATTCTCCCATTCCTCTGTGAGAGCAATTTTGAGCTCACGAAGCGTGATTGGGGGAGGGTTTCGTTGTTTTACGCATCTGCCTAGCTCGTCCCAAGCATGCTCGATCGGGTTGATATCCGGGCTGCGCGCTGGCCACTCCATACGAGTAATGTTCATCTCTTGAAGGTAGTCATTCACAATCCTACCTGTATGAGGTCGGGCATTGTCATGCATAAATATAGCATCCTCACCTAAATTGACCATAAATGGACCAACGTGATCATTGAGGATTTCTTCCACATATCTTACGCTAGTTAAAGAGCCGTTTTCTATGATCACCAGCTCTGTGCGACTTTCAGAAGAAATTCCGGCCCACACAAGTACAGACCCACCACCGTAGGCTACTTTTTCTTCGATGCATGCTTGCTTGAATCTTTCCCCTGGTCTTCGATACACTCTGTGTCTTCCATCGTGCTTGTAGAGCATAAATTTTGATTCGTCGGAGAACATAACTTTTGACCAATCTTCAATACTCCAATTTACGTGGCTCTGGGCATATCTTAGTCTTGAAATACGATGCCCACGCTCCAGTTTAGGGCTGTTTGCAGGTCTAAGGGGTTTTAAGTTAGATTCAGCAAGCCGACGTCTTACTGTCCATGCACTTGGGTTACTTCCTCCGAGGCGTCGAAACTGATTGGTGAGTTCAGTTCCTGTGAGAAAGCGATTTCGAAGCATGGTGTTCACCAAGTATCGGTCTTCTCGTGCTGTGGTACACCTGGTTCTGCCCGTTCCTGGTCTGCGTAGGTTAGAACCAGTTTCTTCGTAACGTCGGAGAACTCTTTGTACTGTTGACAGCGACACACCGACAGTCCTGGCTGTATCGCGCTGACTCCGGCCGGTTTCCAGCATTGTAAGTATTCTGGTGCATTCTTCAGGCGTAAGCGACATAATTTCAGCTTGAATAATGAATATAGAGCACTATCAACATGGTTTATGTACCCACATAAATGACAGATTACAAACAAAAGCAAAACCAAATGCTGTAATTTCGTAGTTCCATCTTCGAAAGTGGCCCTTTTTCAAATTTGATTTTTTTATGATATAACTTTACAATAACTAAGAAGTTTTAATACCTTCATTTAAGGAGTATTACATTGTCTATTAAATACAATTTATTGCATTAACCTAGCATTTTCAGTTTCCGAGATTTTTAGGATTCTTTAAGTGACCCGGATTCATTGCTCTCGAGTGTATTTTTCAAAGTTAAAGGCATCCATTTCGGAGTGGTAATCTCCATCACCATTCTTTGCATCATGAAAATATTAATGCAGCATCCGTTAAAACCTTTCAGTTATGTGTTAACCTGTGAAATAAAATTAATACCTACAAGCCAATTAATCCGTGTCCTCTATATAATTTATCTGCTGAAAATCGGTCATAGACATGTGTACTTTAATAAAGTAGCAACAACACTTATAACTTTAATAGTTCGCTTTGCATGTGTTGGTTTGTAATACAATAATATTACTAATTGATAGTCAATGATACTGGGGTGTTCATTTGTTAATCGTGAGGTCAGTCAACAAAATATAAGTATATGGGTGAATTTCAACAAATGCCATTTTTCTTATCATATCGGTGAACTTTTTCATTTATATATATTTTTTATTTTTTTCATGTTTAATGTAATATTTAGGATACTAAATACTCCCTTATTGGTAACCATCAACGTATCTTTTAAGACTATGGAGAAAATTCAGTTTGAATTCTGGTTTCCACCGATGTGACAATCCGGCACCGATTATCTTTTCTGTACACCGATATGATAAATTTATTCACCGATGTGATATACATATACAGCGATATGATAATCTATCCACCTTTGAACATCAAAAAAGAAATAGTAGGCTTATACATTTTTGAAGGAGTGACTAAGAACTGAATACCTGAACTAAGGGTATTATTTTCTTAGAATAAAAAATAATGTTTTTTTTTATTATCATTCTGTTTATTTAAAAGAAGTATAAAAAACAAAAATTTCTTGTACGTTATTGTACAATACACATTTATTAATGTGGCGATCAAGCTAATTGTTTTGCCATGTGTACACTTAAAACATTGTGGCGTTCTAGGTTCAACAATACTAAGAATAGAAACTTTATATAAGAAAACTTTATATACCTAATTAATCAGCCTTTTAAGTTTAACCTTAATCATAACAACACTACAATAATCACAGCTTTAATTATCACTTAATTTAATATTTTTAAAATCTTTGTTCTCAGTGCGTAAGTATCATAGATTACATAGAGATCGCTTATATCTTACATCTAGCAAATAATCTTTACCCTTAAAAAAAAAACTTAAATTAAATCTGTCAGTATAATTTGGTTATTATGTTAATCAGCCTTTAAGTTCAACATAAATCACTACAGAACTTGAACCGTCTTCGTACTCCACTTTTATTAAATTGCACCATAATTAGACTTTTAAGTCATAGAAGACTATGTAGTATACCTATAGTTAATCACAGCACTTAATTACGTACTTTTATAATTATTATCTGTTACAACAATTAAACCTTTTTTTTTCAATTAAAACTAAAAACAATAAAAATAAAAATTTTAAAAACAAATCAGCCCAGATCAAAATAAGTCATCATCAGTGTCACTGCAACCAAATATATAATTAAATCTCTGTTTGATGTCAGGAGTTGGTTTACGTGGCTCATTTTTTTCTTTTTTAAAGTTAATTTTAGATTTTATTCTAAATATTTCCTCATCGGTGTCACTGTCTTCCACGGTAGGACTTGAAAATCTATTAGATGCTTTTACCGTATCCTCTTTATTTACGAATTGAGTTGATTCCTCTAAACCAACTAAAATGTTCGTGTCAATTTTCTCTAAAAATGAACAGGCAGGAGTACTTTGATCAAGATCTACATAGTTCAATAGCAAACTTTCAGACATTTTTGTCGAAGAGGATGATCTGGGTGCCGCATTTTCCGAGATTTTTAATGTATTTGATGGTGTAAAATACTTTGAATGTGATGGCTGTGGGAACAAAATTAATTTGTCAGTTAACTTTACTGGTCGCATTTTAGTGATATCTATTTTGGATTTAGTTCTGGATTTTTTATTACTCGAAGTAGAAAGTTGAGGTTTAGACTTAATTTCGTGTTCGGTTGACAAATTGTGGAAGTCTAGATGTTTGCCATGTGGACATTTAACAACATATTTCATACATTCATCTTCTATACAAGAAAGTCGACGTAAAACTATACGATTTTTAGCTTCTTTAGTCCAAATGACTTGTTTGACTTGCAATGTTCCACGAAATGTGTTCAAATTTGTAGGGAGAAGCCAGTCCTTTTCTTCAACTTCATATTCTTCTACAGTACTAATTTTCACGCCTTGGACAGCAGATTTTAAATAGTTTACAAAAGAGTCTATATTATTCATATCACCATCGTGTGCAACAAATCGATCCGCCGTTCGCTTCAGTAGCCCACCTACTCCATCTGGCGCACCTTTTCCATGACCACATTCACTATAGTTCCATATTATGTTAGTCAGAGAAGAGCAGTAAATACTGAGTTGGGACATAATATAAAAAATTTTCTTATTCCGATACTGGCCTGATGGAGAATCAGAAATAATAATAAGATTCTGAACAATTCGAGCTTCCTGTTTAATTTCTTCTAATATTGGAACAAGGTGAGCCCAAACGGCGGCAGCATCATGGCGCAGTGAAGAACTAATAGTGCAGAAACATTGAGTTGTTATATTCTCTTCCTTATTTTTATAGTAAATTACAGCAGTGTGTAATGTGAATTGTTGACGACTGCCACCAAAGTGCATAGATTGTATTTCGGACCCGTACTTGGAGCTATAGTTCTCACTAAAGTCAATGTGAACGACACAATCCTTTTCAGTCATGTTTTGTTTGTAGTGCTTAAAAGCTTGACTTTGATTTCGTATATTACTACAATGTGTTAAGAACGGTTTCAGATTGTTTTCAAATATTTTGATTAGTTGTAATGGTTTAACGGTTATTTTTACTTTTTCTACATTAACGGCTATTTTATCGACTCCATTTTTTTTGTAATTCTTTTTTATCTTCTTCCAATTCCAATAAATAACATCTTTGGAGTTATCAAATTCTTGATAATTTAAATGACGATTCTTACAGACAGGACATGTTCTTTGCAGGCATTCTACCTTAAAAATATCACAGCAAATACTACTTAGAATTTCAGTCGTGGTGTTTTCTTTTATGATACGATTTCTTTTTAAAGATGATATAACAAGATCCATGTTCTCATGTTTCTCACATAGGCATGTATTTCTCAAGTTTAATTTTGGCTGCGTGACCCAAAACGGCCTCATTCTTGTAAAAGTGACGTAACTGATTGGAGGGTAGCCCGAAGTCAAATACTTTTTGTGTAAATTTTTAATTGTGTCTTTCATCAGCCTTTTCTGTTTTTTTACTCCATTTTGTGTGACAGTATCCTTTTTACCTGGGCAAAGATTTGAATTTTCATCATCCTCAAAAAACTGAACAACAATCTTACGGATACGTTTTTGCAGGTCTATATTTTTTGGCTTCGTTGGGATTCGTCT
Source organism: Brachylomia viminalis (assembly GCA_937001585.2). Taxonomy (NCBI): domain Eukaryota; kingdom Metazoa; phylum Arthropoda; class Insecta; order Lepidoptera; family Noctuidae; genus Brachylomia; species Brachylomia viminalis. The sequence goes on along the minus strand of OW443308.2, from coordinate 14,329,583 downwards.
CACTTCTAAATTACTCTGTTTTAATTTCTTAAATTCTTGATGTAGTCTCATGTATCTCTTTTTGTACATTAGTTTCTCTTTATTAGCCTTTGCCAATTGTTTTCTTAAATCGTGTATTTGCTGAGTTTTAACGTTTTGATATTTACGAAATTTCATTTTAATGTCTTGTTTGAATTTAACAGTATTAAAGGATGTGTCTAAGTTAGGACTATTTGGGCGTAATGTTGATTCTTCTGAATTTATAGAACTAATACTTGGCGTTCGTAAAGGAGATGCTATTGATAAATCTAGGGGACTGCTTGTACGTAAATAGTGGGAACTACTCGCTACTATGGCATCAATACGCAAATTAGGACTATTACATCGAACATTCTGTCGCAATAGCCGTGGGCTATGAGGTCCTATTAGTTCTTGAGAAATACCGGGCTCATTATCTTGATTTTTCGGTAGCGATTCTGCGTCATTGGTCTCTGAAACACTTGTTGGGTTGTTGCGGGCACCATTTGCCTTATTTTTTTTCCGCTGATAATATGCACGGGCACTGATTCGGTTTTTCTTTTGTGCATTGCGACGTGCATGTGCAGTCATTTGGCTTCGGGTTAGGATAAGTCCAGCTGCCTTTCTTTTAGCTAAGCGTTCTCTGTCTTTTCTTAAATGCTGCTCTCTTAACACAGGATCACTTTTGATTTTAGCTTTTCTTATTCTTTCCATCAACCTCTTTCTCTCTTTTTTCTCCTCCTCGTTTAGTTTTGATTTCAGCATTCTTAAACAAAATTAATCTTAAACAAAATTACTCGAACGAATTGTGTGCGGCACGAGCTGCACACAAGTTAATATTTATGAAAGTTAAAAAATATAATATGTGTATATGTATGTATATAATGTATGGTTGTAGGTATGCTCCATTGTTTTTTTGTTTACTTTAATGAAATGACACTATGTCTACCAATATGATAAAATTACACCGAGGTGATAATATGATCTACCGATGTGATAAAACAATCCACCGATGTGACAAAACTATGCGTCGATCATGAATCAAAACACCGATATGATATTTAAGACACCGATTGATTTTTCTTATCACATCGGTGTAAATTATCACATCGGTGGTAAAAAAGACCACCGATTACAGCGATATGAGAACAGCGACGTGAGAAATTATCGACTTTTTTGAAAATTATGAAAAATGTATAATATTTAGGCTAAATTCAAGTACCTTTAATGATGCTAATTTACTTACTATGTCTGTTAGAACCAAACAATCGTAATAAAACTTCACATTACACTAGAAAAATGCAACCACCGATAATATAAAATAATTGCTTGGAAGTAACTGAAATGTCGTACTTACGTAATTGGCGGGAATATGCAGCGATTTGACACACGTCCGTCCTGACTGCGCACTAGCACACACTAACGAGGGAAATAAAATTGGGGTGGGGACACTGTCGGACTCATCGATGCAAAGTTAGGTTTAAATTACTTTTGTGCAGCGATATGACAAAATTTTGCGAGACAAGTACATTTATGCCTCTCAGTAATAAATATTATGAATTACGTAATAAAATATGCTACATATTAATAATAAAACTAATATTCTATGAAATAGAATAAGTTATATTCTTAAGTTACTTATTTTTATAACGATATAAGCGTTTTTGCTTGTAAAAAAAGTAGAGGGACAGCACCGATGTGACAAAAATAGAGGTTTATGTATTTATTTCTACCTTTGTAAATAGACTTAGACAAATAATATTTTATGCCACAACCCAATAAATACCTAATGAATACAAAAAAAATAGTACAGAACAATATTCCTTTTTTCAAATACTAATTTCAATGAAGACAAAAAAAAAAGTCGTTTGGGAAATTCACCCATATGTTTTATCCCAATGCATGTTACTTTCTAATATTTTTATAGTAATCATTTTATTAATCATCCTTATCGGCAACTTCTGCGATTTTCTTCATCATCTGAATTTTATAACGAGGGGTATCTGCAGACCAGGACTCCTTAAATTGCTTAAAAATATTTAGTACCTACAGTTTGATTTTCTACAGCGTGAAGTTTGTTTCATTCTCTTTTTCTTGGGAGATATTATTATGTGGTGGGGTAAATTTTTGGGCCACGTTTTTTTCGCCGTTAGCTGTGGTCAGCCTCAAAATTTGTATGTTGTAGGTAAGCCACTTGTACCAGCACTGGGATTACCCATAGCTCAACAAAACGTTACTTTTTGTACAAACAACCCAATAACAACACTATTATCGATAACAAAACATTAACAACTAAATCAATTCAGCAATAACTAAATACAAAGCGTAACATTCACAAGTATTCGCAAGTGAATACTATATTGTAGTCTGTGATGACAATCATAGAACATTATTTACATCAATTTCACCGACGACTTAAACGGTAAAATTAGAAACTCCCAGCAGTCACAGCTTATAAAGAGATTAGGTAACCTTTTAGATTTGGTAGAATTATAGTGCAACGAAAAACGTTCCCGGTATTGTTCGCCCCTGCTTCTTTTAGGTTTTTAGCATTGACACTGTAATTTTAAATTGGAATGAAATAATATATCTAAATGGAAGCCACTTAATTTGATAAGATAAATGTTTGAAACGATAACAATTATGTGTAACAGCTGGTATATAAATAGATTTGAATCCATTTCGCGTCAATCGTACCTGTAACAAGTTTATTGCACTTTTGTTACAAAGCGTACATGAATAATAATAACCTTTTTTAACTTCTGTCTAATGCGAGCTACTAAATGGAGTTATAGATTATCCCGATATTCCCACGGGCTCGAGACCTATGCGGGTGAAATTGTGGGGTGCAGCTAGTTATTCATGTTTATTTTTATTATAAAGTGTTCTATCACTTTAACTACAGTAAATGAAGAAAAATAATACATACAAACGGTAAATATGAAAATTCAAATCATTAAATCTACTTTATGCGCGGGCATTATGTATCTAGTAGGGTATTTGACTACTATCAAAAACATACATGAGTTAATACTTATTTTAAGGATGTGTCCAATAATCGATTAGCAGCACTTCGGTCTCTGTTTAGCATAGACTTTAAAACGCATATAACTTTGCCATTTTTTTTAAATATTCAAACAATGTTTTTATCGGGGGCATAATCTTTTACTAGCTTTCGAGAAATCAAATATAAAAAATAATTCAGTGAAATACCCTTTTTTATTATTTTTATTTATTGAACTTCGAATACACCTGCACTTAAAATTCATAGTACCGCGTCACTAAACCATAGACAATTTCGAGCGGCCATTGTTGTTTACATATTTGGAATTTCCGAAAATGACGGACTGTAATAATAGAAACATATCAACCCGATGAAAACCATTAAATACACAATTAATGGTTACCAGAAGTATATAAAATTAAATTCTAAATAGTCTGATTAAAGTTGTATGTGTAACAACCAAACAAGCTATTAGTGAACCTCCAGGGTACTCTAATGAAAACCCTCATCTTTATCGTCCCTGGAGATTGATCGCTTTGTGGTGTGTTTACGAATCATATTGAAATAACAGGGGAAAAGTTTCCTTGTATTTTCTTTTAGTTGAGTTAGCAATTAAACCTATTAGAGAAAATGTCACTTTAGGGACCTATTGCTGCCGCCAGGAAGCGATGGTGTATTGTGGTTTGAAGAGCATGTGAAACGGCGTAAATAGAAAAAAAAAGCACATTACAAAATAAACATAAAATACACACAAATACAAAGTAGCCGAAAGCCTTGTATTCGACAAATATAAAGAAAAAAAAAAACAAAAAAAGATATTAAAAAGTTTTACAATATGGTATTTTATTATATTGGCTATTATTTACAGGCATATTTGAGGCGATTCAGTTTTGTCTCTGGAAAGATAACGCACCTTAGATGCCTTATGCCTTAGATGCCTCTGATATTACTGCTGGTCTATTCTGTTATCACGATCTGTTACGGAATATCACTACATAGGTGTCCATAGGTTCTCAGTGTGACCACTTACCATCAGATACTCTTTAAATTGCAGAATTACTTAAAACAATGTTTCCTCTAACCACCACCAGTTTCAAATTGTATAAGTAATTTGAAAAGTTACGAAAAACTCGAAGTTATTTTGACACTTATTGTAGGTAGTGTAAGTACTAAGTCATAAAGCAAAACGTATTGTAATGTTTTTGTTTACGGCCCTACTAATTAAAAACATTCTTCTTTGCTTTGTTCCCTTTTCTTTTTTGCATGAGATTCCTTTCTCTATAAAGGCTTATTGCCTTGCAGAGGTACATTTACAGGCTGATATTTTATTTCGTAGCATTGTAAGTGCATTCAAATAAATTGTTTGAAAGTCTGAAACAACAATGTTTTTTACGGATCCCTACTTAGTTTGGTTCAATGAACTGTGTGGCAATTTTTTGTTAATGGAGTTGATATAATTTCGTGTTTATTAAGTTCCATACAATGACAGTTTGACATTATTAATGATGATTTAAGTAGTATAACTAGAAACTAATTTATGTTTTGTCTATCGCGTGTTGGAATGTTTTGTGAACGTGATTTGTGTACGTAGTGACATCTATAATGACAGGGGAAATTCCTTGATGGGTCAGGGTGACGTTTATTTTCAAACTACGTGTTATACTTAAATAAAAATATAAATATTTATTTCTTCAGTTTTATTGGTCTTTGGCTAACGTATACAACGGAAGTGTAGATATGTTCAAGCCAAGTTAAGCTATTTCCAGGAAAATAGTTTCTACATTCATTAAGAAGCAAAAACAGTATAAGGAAACCAGATGAACTTAATCGTCTTTTTATTGAAGCCCACACGGAGTGTTTCAGCGAGACTAATGTTATTATGTCACTGTATCTTACAGCATGCAGTATGTAGGTAGGCTGTATGTTAGAAAGAGCATACAATATTAAAGCGCTCGATTTTTCGAAAAATTGCGGAGTCACGCTCACAGACCGCAAAAGAATTGTAAAGCTATGAGAACGGAACGGCAGAGCAATACGGTACGGATAAAAAAAAACAGATACGTAACAGGTAGGTTTGGTTAGCCAATAGTTAGAATATTAATAATAATAATTCATTTATTTACTCAGATAACTTTGATCCATACATGAGACATAGGTACAACTAGTACAAAATAGTAAGCAGGGACTTGGTCTGCTGCACTAACATCATAACATAATATTGATAGTTGTTAATGAAAATTGGAGACTCTTAGACATCCAGAATATTCACAGTGGTGAAGTATCCATTGAACTGATTTGAATCTTTATGGCAAGTTTTCAAACACAAATTTATTGTTCCTACAATCAAGCTCAAGAAAATAGGTGGCTCGTTTAGATGCCAATGTTTACGCTTTTATAATAAACTTCCTAGCCACATTCAAGGACTAAGCCTTAATAAATTCAAATCGTTTATAAAGAGGCAACTATGCCAGAAAGCCTATTAAACTGTCAAAGACTATAAGGAGGACAAAAAGGCTTGGAATTGAGCTGCTCCAATAAATTTAGGGAATGTTGATTTATTTTATTTTGCTGACTATTTTATTGTTAATCTTTGCTATAAGTACCTATAGGTATCTTTATACATATACAATTACATGAATATTTACTGTGTAAAGTATTATATTATTTTAATTATTGTGAATCTGAGGACTATGTGGGTAATTGCTCCAGTTATAATCATGTTCTTGCAGTTTGAGTAGTTTATGCGGCCTATACAAATGTCTTTTCTTTGGTATTGTTCGTCGAATCGTTGAGCTCCTTAAGTTCTGAGTTGAGCTGCACGGTTACTGACAAATGCGTGCACTGACTGGACAGGTCCACTCAAACTGTGTGGTTCTTTCCTCAAAATACCATTTAGATTCGCGTCTACATAGCCTTCACATGATCTGACCAAGACTTTGTCTGGACTTTAAAAGAGACTGTGACCTCTGAGTTTATTTCGGCCTTACTTCTCAGAGTAGTCAGATAGGAAACGCCTGCCTCATCTAGTTTAAAAGATATATATGTTTGACGTGTTTGTAAAAACCTACTTACAGAAATAAAATCATATAATAACATTGTAATAAAAACCACAAAATTATATCTCACCCTATCCAAAACATAGATAGCGCTATAGCTTCAAGTAGTTACTAAGAGAAGTTTCTTACAAAATAACATCCCAAAATCAGGAAAAGCTAATAACAAAAACCAACTAGGAACCTATAAAGAAGCCACAGGGAAACCTCATTACCTTCCGCCGTAGTTACGCAGATTGAATCACGTTAGCAAATAAGTTTACAAGAAAAACATAGGGATGCAAAAAGAAAAATCTCATAGCGGGTATCCGGGTATCCCCTACAGATTCGTCGCTGGCAAGTTTCCGATCGAGGTGCACTTACGTTCGTATAAATAAATAGGTTGGGGTAGCCCTGGCTCCTCAGTGGGGCAATTAATCACGCTGACCACCTGCTCCTGTACTCTTATATCACGGGGACAATACTGTGTGCTGTGGCACTGCGTGCTGCCAATTAAAGGCGGCATATTGTGCTTCGGTTAGTAGTAACGGTTTATTGAATTCTAATCTTTACTAGCGTAGCGCGGTTCGCACGGTTTTTACGACGTGACAAAACATTGAGATTTCTTTAGTTTATGTAAGATTAACATAAATGTATTTTGGCAAAATGTTTGGCAAAAAGATGTTAACTTTTGAGGGAGCACAAATATACAACCAAATACCCTCATGTATAAGAAAGTTATACTCATTCAATGCATTCAAAACTCAATTAGCTGAATATGTAATCACAAATAACAGCTTTCCTAAAAGATGAGTGCATTGGATGGGTGTATCATATTGTTACCGTGACGTATGTGACGAACTTTACATTTATTATTTATTTTAAGCATTGTTCTCATGTAAGTGACTTTCTTTATGTCTTTTTTGAGAATAAATATCTTTAAACCTATGTATTAGACTTATAAATCTTCAAGAATAAATTTTCTAAGTGATGAAATCCGCATCAAAATCTGTCGCACAGCTAAAGAGAACAACGCCATCACACAGACAGACACGAAAAGCGACGTAGTTTTATACTTTAAGTTATTTCTTATAAGTTAGGTTTGCGAGAGATTTTCACATGTTTGAAAAGTGTAGTGTAAATGAACTACCATTTCATTATTTAGTTCCATTGCTGCGGCTCCAAAATCCGATACCTTTTCATGCATTTTGGTCATAATTTTTTTCGCTACTGTGCCATGCGTTTGCTTTGGTTGGTGTACTAAGAGCGTTTAAAATGTAGTAGATACCACCTTATTAAGCATATCAAATGCTTATTGCTACTTTCCCTTGATGGAAACTTTTGTTGCCAGTTGAACTGTTAGCAGTATTCATTTTCATTACCTATACTTTATAGTCTTGCAAAATATTTATGCTTTACTCTTTGGAAATACCTGTAGAACTTTCAAATAATAACTATAAAAATATCTAAAGTGAACCAACATTATGAGCTCAACTTCCCTGAACATTTTGCAAGAAACAACAGGAACACAGTACTGCCTGTAGCTACAAATATCAAGATTTACATTCGCTTCGAGAATAAGAAGCAGTGTCCGTACATAGGTAGGTACGTAAGCTATACACGCTTTATGTCCATCTGCATTTCTGCAGCGGCAGCGCAGACGCTCGTAAATAATCCTTTGGACCTGAAAAACGTTTCAGTGAATCCAATAAAATACGTATCCGCAGAGACTACGCCGCAGCGAGCTCGTTACCACGCCTAGACGATTTATTGAGATTTGAAGGCTGAAATATTGTAGGTGTTCCATTTTAAACTCTTTTATGAAATACAACTATTCAATCCGGCTTAGAATTCAATTTTACGCTGTACGTACCTATAGGGAAACGGAAAGGGGAGGTAAGTTTAAAACAAAGTATTTTCCCTACCGATTCTTATTTCAATAAAGCAATAATATGTGTCTTCTACAGAGAAACCTACTAACCAATACACTGAAGAATTCTGTTATCAGAAATTGTGTTTAACATTTATTTGGTAATATTTGTTCCTAGCTGTGTATTTTCTTTCCTAAAAGTGTTTCCTTTGAACGAGAAAATTCAATTATTATCAGTACTGTCCAATTAATTTCCGGCGGCGCCGGAGCTGATAGTGTCGAGTAAATTATAAATTATCGAAGCAATAATTTTATACTGTACTCGTTTCATTCTAATTATGAAATAAACCATAACCAAAGGCTCCGTTAAAATATAGTTACGTAATGTACATAACGTTAAAGACATCATTAGAGGAACCTGCCTAAAACCGCCAACGTCACCAATAATATCAAAACTTTCAGGTCACGCGATAAAAGAAAATTGCACTTTTTCTTTTTTCGAATGACAGTGAGGACGAGTTGGTCTAATTTGACAGCTTAACGACCACCGAACCACGGTTAGCTCGAAAATGGAGCAAAAGCTTCACGTAAATGTGTTTCCAACGGGCTCTTTGAACAAACGTTATTTTAGAGCTTATTTACATTAGTATCGAAGCGCTAGTTAGCTGCCATATAATTACACACGGCGCCGTATAAAGTGAGAGAGCTAAAATATATTCTGTTTAATCTTCATTATGAATGTGAAATCCGTTCATGGCCTGAGGCCGCCACTCGCGTTTCATGTGACATGGGACACAATGCAGTAAAGATAAGGTGTCCCCTTCCAAGCCACTGAGTCTATTGTCGATCTCTTACGCAGCTATGTTAAAAAGACCGCCCGATAGCTCAACCGTTTCAACGTAGGTACCCATTTTTATATGAAGATATAAATTATAACATAACTACCAGATAATTATTTCCCCGCTCTCCTCAAAGCCACAAAAGTTATGACTTATCGCGCCAATCTGTACTAGGTTCACGTTATGAGTTACGTTTCAAGTGTGCTGAAAATGAAAATTTTCAAAAAGCAATAACAATGATAAGTGAAATAAAAATTAGACGGCAACGGCATAGTTCTTCTTTAGTGAAAATGGCTTCCTTTAGATAGAGAAAACGTATAATGGAATGCAATAACTCTTGACCGGGTGTGCGAAGAAATAACACTGTGTCATATTTCACAACCCTCCAACATTTTTATAAAAGCGGACCATCTGCTTTTGACCCCTCATTCTTTTTGTTTCTCGAATTATTTCTGTATAAGTAAAATATTAGATATCAGCGGATATAAGTTTTCCGGTGCACGTTCCAAGCCAATTCGTATTGCTACGGCTGTTTTTGTTTATTATTTGTGTTCTAAACAGCATGTAGCATCTACGAAGTAAAATGTTTGTATTATTCATGTTTAGTCGATAATTTTAATTGAAAGACGGTTTTATGTTATTTTTATCATTTAAAATAAAACATTAAAGCAGAAAGTCAGTTGATCACTTTAGCAAACGTGGATTTTATTTTTGTGTCTAAAGAAAAACCTACCTACGTATTTTCTCGGTTCAACAAACAGTTTTTTAAAGCGAGGTACTTACACGTTTCCACGAACCTGTTTTGAGTAAGAGATTTACTTGAATCTTGTACCTACGTTAGCTGACCTCCCCCGCACGAACATCCGCCACAATCTGCATATGTACAGGAGGTATGGGAGGTACTGGGAGGCACGCTTGCGTCCGTCCAGCGCTCGCTTTGTCACTACTATTGAGTTAGCTCAACTGTCATTTCAGTCATTTTTATTTTCAAATCTTTGAAAATATCCAGAATTTTCTCAATTTTAGCAACCTTCGATTTATATACCACTTTATATTTTCCAATGTCGCCAAATCAAAAGAAATTGAACAATAACTTTTTTACTATTTAACGAAAGCACACACAAATGTTAAGTTTTTATATATTTTCTACCCTGAATAGTTTTATGTCATCCAGAAAAGAAAATCTAAGGGGCGAGCGTTCCTCGTGTCCATAAAAAACTTCTGTGGAGTGAACGTGTAAGGAATACTCGTAAGCGTCACAGGAACCGGGGTGACTGCGGTCATTCCGCTAAACGAAGATCAGAATCGCAAGCTGTTAGCATAGAGATTGCGATCGAATGAATGCCGCCCCAAGTATTCCATCCCGAAATCGTGGGGCTCCGAATATTGCGGCCGCCCGATACAGCCCTTTTTGACTCTACTAACATTCCGGGGTGGTACTAAGCCGCCCTTTGATTTTCTTTATATCTTAAAATACTTTCAAATTTTACGAATTTACATACGCATTTCCCTTGACGGCAATTTATGGCCACTAAAATGTCTACATATTAGCATTTTGCGATGATAAAGTGGCCGGGCATCAATCCATTGAGGCTCCACAAAAGAAATGACAAAATTTTACTGGAAAAAATATGACCAGTGAAATATTTGAAGCCATCGATTGTTTTGTGTACTGAGAAAAACTTTCTTTGTAATTTGATCGATAGCCTATTGTCCATTAGGGACCTTTTAAAAGTTGTCGTTTGATTTCATTGTGTACTTCAACAATAATCACGAAGTTCTTTGTGCGAGAACTTTCGGTTTTGAAGAAAAAATAAATAGCCATTAATCATGCAGATGTTTTGTTTCGAGATTTATTTTATTTATCAAACGAAGGGTGAAACTGAAAAACGCAGAGTTTCTTGAATGTCTCAGCTTATGTATCGTGACTGACTATTAATAAATTGGCTTTGGTAGAGGGTGCTCGTGTTTTTCTCGTGTATTTTTTGTGGCGATCAAAATCAGATCGTAGATATTGGTGTGGGGCGGCGCGATCGCGAGGCGAGCTTGCAGAAGGTGCCAATATATTTCCTGACGGTTGAACGGTCAGGTAATTGTGGCTGAAACTTATCTCAAGAGGCGGACGTGAGCGGAATACCAAATGGTTTTCAGAACTTGCAAATTATAAATGCTGTCCTCAATGTTTAGCCCCATCGGTATCTAGATACACCAAGTGAGTCAACTAAATCAATCCCGCATAATTTATCTGAGACTCGCCAAGGGCCTATCTGATTCGTTTCTGTTATGTATTTTATTTAAACCTCATGGATGGAATAAAGCAAAACGATTCTTTAATAGCGTTTGTTTATACCTTATGAGTGGCAACGTCGCAATTTAGTGTCATATTTCGTGGTTTTCCATTTTTATCATTTAATCGGAGCTATATTTTAAAAATCTGTTTAATTAACTTTTTAGAATTATGTGAAAACTGTGTAAAAGGTAAGAAATCGTTGCGTTTACAGTTCTATTTATATGCAAATAATACATTGGAAACTTGCAGGGCGTAATTTTCATTGTAAAATAACTGTAAGCATTACGGTTACTTACTTTTTAAACACTTTCACGTAATTCTAAAAAGTTAATTAAACAGATTTTTAAAACATAGCTCCGATTAAATGATAAAAATTGAAAACCATGACGCCAAACGAAGTCCACGTGTCCACCCAGAAAACACATAATCAGAACATAACGCCTGTAAACCCCGAAGAGTTAGACAGAGCCAATTTGACACATTTCACGTCTTCTTGACTCATCGTTTCAACTCACTGGGCTAACCGCGTATTGGTAGCTGCAGAACCAGAGTAGCCAGCAGGTATCAGTATCGTCCTCCTTCTGCGAAGCAGTAATACTCGCAAAGGAGGCGGCGGAACGCGTGAAGAAGAGGCAAAATTCGCGCCCTCACGCCCCTAGCCGCCGCAGGAGACGCCCAGGGTGTCGTGTTTCACAAGCCGATTCCCGGCCACCGTAGGCGCGGGCTTGCGGACGGCGAGCAATGGGCTGCTCACCGTCCGATAAAGACCAGGCCCGGGTCGACGGCACGTTGTGTTCCACGCGCGCCTCAAAGAGATGTCAGCACCAATGACGGGGTCCGCTAGGGCCGATGCCTGCCAGGGTTGCGAGAAAATCCGAAAGGGTTACCGTGGTCCCTGGCACAGGCAACTGAAGGAACACGGGTGGGTTTTAGTCAGTAAGAGTCTGACACGCCTTCCTGCTCCGCCCAGAGCGGGAGAAGTTTTTTTGATGTTTTTTTTTTTACACTCTTAAAAAAAGGTACCAGTATCGTCAGGGAAAATAATAAAGAAGGCAACCATACATACTCATTTTTCAACTACGCCAGGGCTCAAAGCGATAAAATTCATACCGTAATGTAGCTGTTTGTCTCTGCATCACCCAAAGGTTGACTGGTAGAAAATGCCTATGGCATTAAGTCCGCCTCTGTACATTTGTGTGCTTAAAGTGTTAAATAAATAAATAAATAAGAAAGTGTAGCAACAACTCAGATGAAATAACACGCGAGTTACCATACAGGGTCAAATTAAATTAGCCAGCGAAACTCCGCAGAAGTCATGGGTATCGATATCTAAACATGATAAAACAAAACAGAAATGAATTTGATGATTTTATCCTGTGGGCCGACCGCCATTTGTTTGTATTCACTTGAAAACTCTGTTTCAACATCTGTTTTTTGTTGTGTAAACTTCACAAACGTGATTGGTACTCATACTTTATGTAACAACACTATCAGCGGTTGGGACCCCTAAAAAAATCATATCTTTTTTGTTTTTATTTATCGTGTTTAGATATCGATACCCATAACGTCTGCGTAGTTTTGCTAGCTAATTTAATTTGATCCTGTATAAATCATAAATATAACTTTAATATAAGAAAAAAAAATTAAATTATGACGTCCTACAGTCATCTAAAGAAAAATTCTTTTACAGTAAGCTTGTCCGGTGATATTTTTATTTTCTTAACAAGTCGCCGACTGCCAGTCGAGTATCAAAGGTTGAAACTGTTGCCTGAATCTCACTGACGTAGACTTTGTTCAAGTTATTTACTTTAGAGCGCGCTCATTAGCTAAATGACCGTGCTTTATTGAAAGAGTAATCAAAAGTGGAATGGAACGAACTACGGAACCTTGCTGCTCTTGATTTGGAAACGACCAGTATAGTCGAAAATGTGTTTCTTTCTGCCCTAAAATGCAACACGGGATAATTTATTTACATACATATTGAGGTAGTTGTTTGCCTCGTTGGTATAGTGATCACCAGCGCTACTGTTGAGCATGAAGTCTAGGGTTCGGTTCCCAGGTCGGGCAAAGTGTTATTGGGTTTTTGCATCAGGGATTTCAAAGTAGCAGCCCGGAGTCTAGATTTGTCCCCATTTGATGGCTTGCCCCCCTATGTTCTATGTTATTAGTCTGGTTTCCGCACTTAGTCCTTCAGTGGACCATTGTGCGTGAGCCATGTCGGCCGTCGGTGGTTATTCCAACCAGCCCACCTCCCTCCAGAAGCTGATTAGGTCCACCCGGTCTATTAAGAACATCTGTGTAAGATCTGGGTGTCCCGAGGGTTTTTGACCTAATTTGGGCGACGCCTGTGCACTCGAAGAGCATATGCGCGACAGTTTCGTCAGCCTCCATGCAAGCCCTGCATAGAGGACTGTCCGTTATGCCTATTGTGTGAAAGTGTTTGTTTAGCGAGCAGTGTCCCGTGATGGTCCCCGTCACCAGGCGCATGCCTTTCCTGTCCAGGCGTAGCAACCGCCTGGTTAGCTTGCCGTCTAGTGATGGCATGGCTTCCTTGGATTGCCTGCAGCCCGGTGACGACGCCCACCAGCTTCTGCTTGTGTGCTCCTGTAGCCACCTGCGTAGTTGGTTGAAGGGGATGGGCACGATAGGTTCCCGTCCACAGACCGACGTGCTGGATGCCCTCCTGGCCAGCTCATCGGCTGCGTCGTTACCTAGCGATCCACTCTGTCCTTTTATCCATTGTAGCGTCACTGTATTGCGGTTTGATACGGTTACCCGTTCAAGAGCATTGTGACATTCTAGTATTAGATTCGAAGTAATGCATTTTTTCCCTAGGGATTGGAGGACTGAGGCGCTGTCAGAGAGTATGCGGATTCGGGTGTCCGCAACTCTTCTGGCTGCTATGGCATAAGCCGCCTGTATTATGCCCACACACTCTGCCTGATAGACCGTGTTGAGCATTCCCAGGGGTCTGGATATTTTTATGTTGAGGTCGTGTGAGAACACTCCGACTCCAGTTCCGCAGTCGGTTTTTGATCCATCGGTGTAAATTCTCAGTTCCTTTAGGCCTGAATGGTCGTACTGCTCCTCTTCAAGCACTATGCTGTAGTGCTTTTGAAAGCAGTATTGTTTCAGGGCCTTGTCGCAGGGTGATGCCATCATCGGCTGACGCCTGATCGCCTCTTCCCTTAAACGTTTGTGCTTGACCCTGGAGTCGTTGCTCAGGGTTCCTGCTATATGTAGCCTAAAGGTAGCCAGGGTCGCCTCCTCCCTCACAGTGAGGTGTAGGGGCGGTAGCCCAAGCATAGCCTGTAGGGCAGCGGTAGGTGCAGTTCTCATGCAGCTGGTGATCGCCGCACACGCGAGCCGCTGCAGCTTTTCGAGGTCTCTTTGGGCTGTGCTCAGTTCTGTTCTGGGCCACCAGACTACTGAGCCATATGTCTTGTAATGATTGGTCGGATGACTGTGGTGTATAGCCAGTGGGTAACCCGTGGGCTAATCCCCCAATTCTTGCCAAGCAATCGCTTGCACTGCCACAAGGATATACTGGCCTTCGTGGTGATGTAGTTGGTGTGTTTTGCCCAATTCAGCTGTTTATCCAAAAAGATGCCCAGGTATTTGGTTTCAGTTGATAGGCTTAGGGTGGTACCAAAGAAACGTGGCAGTTGTAGTGTCGTTAGTTTCCTCTTTTTTGTGAAGAGAATCAACTCGGTTTTTGTGGGGTTCACTGAGAGTTGGTGTTTGCCGCACCAATTCTCCACTATCTTCAGGGCCTGGCGCATTAGATTGCACAAGGGGTTTTCATGGGCGCCATTTATTATTATGGTTAGGTCGTCGGCGTAGCCTACGGTGAAGTAACCTTTGTCGTTGAGTTCTTTTATTAAGTTGTCTACGACCAGGTTCCATAGGAGCGGTGATAGGACGCCTCCTTGCGGGCAGCCCTTCGCTACAATGGCCCTTGTGGTGTCATTTACGGTTACTTGTACGGCTCTCTGTCTGAGCATATTAGTGATCCAGCCACTCAAGGACGGGTCTATATTGTGCCTGTCCAAGGCCGTGCTGATGCTTTCGAAAGTGGTTTTGTCAAAGGCGCCTTCGATGTCAATGAAGGCGGCCAGTGCTGAGCATTTGTAGTCCACCGCGCATTCAATTTTGGATACCACACTGTGCAGCGCGGATTCCGTTGATTTGCCTGTGGAGTACGCATGTTGTTGTTTGTGGAGTGGTCTTGCCCGAAGAGGTCCGTCTCGGATATGCCGATCGCAGAGTCTCTCTAGGGTCTTTAGTAGAAAGGATGTGAGGCTTATGGGTCTGTACGCCTTGGGTTGTGTGTAATCAGCTTTGCCAGGTTTAGGTATAAAGATGACTTTCACTTCGCGTCAGGCTAGGGGTATATATCTGAGTGCTATGGATGCCCGATAGATAGCCTTCAGGCATAGTGTAATATAGTCAACCCCCCATTGCAGCAGGGCCGGGAAAATGCCATCAAGTCCTGCGGACTTGTATGGTTGGAAGGTGTTGATAGCCCACTTTATGCGGTCTTCTGTTACTAGACTGTGGGCTCTGGACCAGTCGCGTTCCGTTGGGATCCAGTCTGGCTCAGCTTCCCAGGTCCTGTCGTCTAAGAGTTTACAGTCTGGGAAGTGGATCTCAAGAAGGACCTTGCTGGTTTCCTGGTCCGTCAGTGTGTACGAGTTGTCGGGTCTTTTCAGCGCGCCGAGGGTTCGATCCTGGTCAGTTGCCAGTATCTTCCTTACTCTTGCGGCTTCATTGTTGTTTTCGATGGATTCACAGAACTTTCGCCAAGCTGTCCTCCTGGCGGTTCTGATTTGCTTTTTGTAAGGGTCTCTTTGTATAGCTCCCAATCTTCCGGTAGTCTGGTGTTCTTAGCTCTGTTAAATTGCTTTCTTAGTATATTCCTGAGTTTACCTAGTTCGGCGTTCCACCAGGGACATCTCAAACTGTTAGTTCGAGGCGCCCTTAGCTTGCAGCATGCATGGTATGCCTGAGTTAGGTATTCTGTTAGCTTTGTTACAGTGTATTCTAGTTGTGTGGTGTCTTTTATGGTTGTTTGTGATAGGTGCCTGGTTAGTAAGGCTGCCAGGAGGCGCTTGTACCCGGGTACATCGGTGTGCCGCGGGTTTCGTCTCGGCATGGGTTTTTTAGTGTTGGTAGTTAGTGTGAAACGGATCCTTCTGTGGTCTGAGCAAGAAGGTTCTCCCGATACGTGCCAGTTTGTGATAAGGTTGGTCGCGTTTTCTGTAGCAAGAGTTAAATCTATGATAGTTTGTCCTCGTGCTGTGACCCAAGTGGGTTCAGAGCCTCGGTGGATAATACCTCTCCTCTGGAGTTCGATGCATCGCTACCCCAGAGCGGGTGATGGGCGTTCGAGTCGGTGCAGATAATCAGGTCTAGTTTGGTGTGCTCACAGTGCTGTACCAGGTCGGCCATTTCTTTCGGCGGGCAGTCTGTGTCCTCGCCCGGCATGTATACCGAGGCCAGTACAACATCTGGAAGATCATCTACGGTCTGGAGTCTGACAGCTGTCAGATCTCTGGAACAGAATTGAGTAAGTAGCGCGGTAGGGATGTTTTTTGGTATGTATGCACAGGATCTAGGTTTGTCTGTGCTATGCGTGTTGAGGATTAGCTTACCTCCGATGTTACTAAGGCCGCATATTCTATTGTTCCTGATCCACGGCTCCTGGATCAGTGCGATTGTACGGGGGTTAACCTCCAGTGCCCTGCGTAAGCTAGCCGTGGCAGTTTGGCTGTGTTGGAGGTTTGTCTGGATGATATGGAGTGGTGTTGATGGCGATGGGGAGGGGGAGGTGTTAGTCTGTGGTGGATCCATCGGACAGTTCCTCCGCTACCCCTTCTCTGTATTGGTTGTCGTGTGTGTCAACCGGTGACGACGCTAACAGCCTCTCGCTCCAGCCGGGAGATGTAGGTGGTATGGTGGCCTTAACGTCAGCCATCGCCGCGCGGGCCATGACCTCCTCGAGCTGGGCAATCTCCGTGTCCTCTGTCAGTGACCCTGTCGGCGCGGTCTCCGTGTCCGTCGTACTGTCCGGGGGCTGGGCCGTGGGCCAGAAGCGCACGTATATCGAACCTAGCAGGTACGATATGCGACGCTCCCGACCCAGGACCTTTTCGGCCTCAGTCGGTGGTAGACCCAGGGTCAAATATGTCCCATAGGCTTGCCCCCCTATTACATGGGACTTTAGCGTAAATGCCAAATGTGGGTGTACTATAGGTTCACCTCTGCCTTAAACTTCGGTAAACGAGGCGTGATGTTATGTTTCATAAAAAATCCTAAAAGAAGATCTTTTTGGGAGCTTTATGTACACATGTAAGCTTCAATGAGGTACCCAGCTACACAAAGTAGAGCCAATGATTTCGAATTCTTGCGACGTCACCAATTATTTGATCGTGCGCATTAAATTGCTCTTAGAAAGATGACAAGATTGAACTTCGGCACATAACTTTTTAACAGCCAGGGGTCTGATGCTCATTATCAACGGGTGGCTACCTTTACTCATATACACTCAGGAAAAATTTCTTGTTTAGCTAATTGACACCCTACGTCAATTTACCGCCATTTCATAAAACTGTCAAAGATTGACTGGTACGTACGGAAAGTTGGTCTGCCTGCATACCTACTCCACTTGCATTTTAGCCTGCAAAGGACGATGCATACAGACACGAAGATAAGTTTAATTGACCAGGTTTATTAATGGACTGGCCACGGCGCCAGCGCATGCATATCCAAACTATAGTATCAACTGATATAACAGAACTGGTACTCGGAAAGCAGCTTTATTGCTTAAATAATGTCTTTTGATATAAAGTACTTTAAAGCTTCCCAAAGCGCCATTCAGAAGTTTTTACGATTTGTAAACTAAACTACGAGTACGTCCATATTCGGGAAACGGTACATAAAATATTAATTAAACTTTTAATGCGTGTAAATATGTTCCGCGTACTTTAATGTAAAGAAATAAAGTTGTGTGGGTAATATTGTATTAAGGTTAAACCGATTACATTCGTATTTTACAAAGAGACAAAAGTATTACAGTCGAAAATAAATTGTTGCTGAAATTTAGTAGGTAACCAGTTTTAAATATTTTCACACGATTCGGTCGTTTACGTTACGGGTACTTTACGAAGATGTTTACAAAGTAACTAACTAAAACGGTTTTACTTAAATACATTTAAAAAAACACTCATCAGCGAACAGAATTTGGCTGCTGCTTTAACTTAAAGATCGATCAATCTTCATTCATATCATCCTTCAAATTAAACCAACAAACAAATCCGTCTGTAAAACTCAATTTAAATACAACATGATCCATATATAATTCGGTTGTAATGCAGGAGGGCGCGGAGGGACGCAGTGGAAACAAAACCGATATACGGTTATTCCCTGACAGCTGAGCTCTTAGGTGATTGTGGCGGAAACTTTTATCGGATGTCGAACGTGAGCGAAATAGCGATTCCCGCGAGTTCACCTGTTTACACCGACAACATGTGCCCTCTAGAAGAGATAAGACCAAGTGGCGTATAAAGAAATGTGCACACCTATTTGTAAGCTCTTTTGAAAGAACGATTAAGTGAGATTTTTTTTGCGGGATTCGATTTTCAGATAGTTTTTCTAGTAATTAATCTTGGTTAATAATAATAGGCACTTGCATGAGTAATTTTCTTTTTAAGTAACAGTACGTTTTAATTCGTACGATTTTATAAATTTTACGTAACATACTGTACTGTTTTGTAAAAAAAAAAATGAATTTTATTTTTTTTGGGTTTTATAAGTTACATTTCATTTCCAGCATCTATGTCTCTGCTGTAGCTTTTAGCTTCCCACACCCAAACATGCCAGTTTACTATCAATAACGCGTCATTTTATCCCATAAACTGTATAAGCCTTATGAACTATAAAGCTGAACAATTGAATTATTATTTCAGCATCAAGTGCTATAGATATAAGTAATGCGGAATATAATAAACAATTGTGTTATAACAGTTGCGTATTATTTGCATAATCCATTTTATTCTGGGAGTTTTGCCAACTCACAAACATTAACTTCAAGTAACTCAATGCATAAAGCGAATAAATTAATGATTTTGCATTCATAATAAATTAAGTCTTTACTCCTATTAGTAATGCTTCGAAAAATGCAATATGATTTTTTCTACTTTTACAGTAGGTACGTGTATATCTGAAGCACGTATGCGACGTGGTCGCATGTTAAAGGCAGATCCAATAAAATATCGATATCATTCTTCGAATCGCAAATCACGTTACATTTATGCTTGTATACGCTCACAGAGCCTTTGTAGGCCTAAATAATATATTATCGTAAAAGCGAGTTAGTCTCTAATAATTATGTTTGTTTGATACGTTATCACGGCTTATCTACCGAAAATACCAAGAAGAACAAAGTAAGTCTTCATTCATGCGGGTGCTGGAGCAAGGGAAATAAATGAATGGTTTCAGCAGTTGATTTGCCGTTATTTTGCACGGATAGGTAGCCAAATGCACACCTAAAAGTTTTCCCACTGAACACACACACGTTAAAATCAATTTCATAAATGAGTTGTAAAGCTGAACAAAAGACACTATTATAAAGATCCAAATGCAGTGGGAATATGAATTTTATATTTAAAAACTTCACCTTATCCCCTTGCCAAGTAGTGCTCGTCGGTATAAATAGTATGATAAATATTTCAGGAGGTTTGGGATTGCGTTTAAAATAAGATGACCGTTTTAGAAATAAATATTTGATTTCTCTCTATTAATGCACTTTTATGTTGTCATTAGCTAAAACTACTCGTGGATAACCTATCTATTTGCAAGTGGATACAGTAGATGAAGAACATTTAGATACCAAAATAATCCTTTATTTGGTCAATTGCACAATACTTGACCATATGATCTCCCTTAGACATTGACAAGTCATTCAAGTCCTAAATTATCTTCATCATCATTTTATTCTATGGGATCGAAATAGATAAATCGAAAATAAAATACAACACCTACTTTTTCGAAAATCTCTCTACGAAAATATTACTTATCCACATTTTTGTATTTTATACTTATAGCTTGAAGCGTGCAAAAGAGAATACCATTTCCCGAGATCCCAAGTATTACGGCTCGGTAAAATGTACGGCCCATGCACAGTGCAGCTCGGAGTAACTCGAGAGAGACGTAGGTGAGGGCGGGTGTTCTCTTTCGATCGCGGCAGCTCAAGATATCTGTAATGGCCACTCGAGCTATCTGCTCAACCGTTATTCTCAACAAATCTTCCATATTGCGGCCAACCGGAGCTCAATCAATACTGTGCAACGCGCGTATAGTTTGTTTTCTATTTTGAATTTATTTACCTCCCGGCTTCAGGCACGACGTGTTTTGCTGTGTTGCAGTTTTGAACTGAATACCAATATTTTCGTACTTAAAGTCTTTCGTTGTTTATGAAGTTTATTGCTAGTTTCGTGCAGATATTTTCATTTTCTGTTCACGTTACGTACGGTTTCGTTTGATAGGATTATGAGATTTATTTTATACATACTTACTACGTAACGTATCGAACGTATCTCCGTTCGATGCAATTACATAAATGTCTGATAAGTCAAATCTGGAAACTGACTAGACGTAGCTCGTAGAGCGAGACTTTACCCAGCGTCCATAAGTTTTTGTACTTTCTCATTGGAGCACTGAACAAGTGAAATTAAGATAATGGTCTAATGGGTCGCATAAAGGAAAGTTGTAATATCCAGAAGCACATTCGTTGCTATGGAGGTGGCCTGCTTTGTTTCCGACTTCACAAACTTTTCCCTGTTACATTGTTCACTTGTCGGGAATCGCTACTACACTTTATGGATTGGTACCTATTTGTTTTCTGTTTGCACGTAGGTATATGGACAAAAAGTATTTTGTTGAGAGATAAAAAAAATCGTAAATGGAATTATTTGGATTGCAAAGTGCTTTTTTTTTGTTGTTATGGGGTAGAAGGTGTTGTTTACGAAGCTACCTGGATTAACTGAAGCCGTTAGAGAAGTGACGGAGGGAGCTGTGGTGGCAAAGGAGAGGCGGCGAGGTGAATAATTGCTGCAATCAATGCCAAGCCAACTAAGCGATGATCAGGCCGACACGGAGTATACTTGCCAATTGCTTGTTCTCATATAATTTTTTGTTGCATTCTGCTGTTAAGATTTTTAAATCAGAACTAAAACAAACAAGGTCGAGAATGTTGTACAATATGTTTTTTATTGATTTGTATTCTAACGTTTTAAGTAATTCTTATTTAGAGGATTGAAAAATAATTAGGATTGTAAATAGAGATCGTCATGTTTGTTTACATTTTGAACTGCCCCGGGACAAGTTCGCAATATTGTAACGATAAACACAAATTGCTGGCATATTAATGTTAATAGGAAGTAACTCTTGCTCGAATCGTGTTCTGTTTATTTAGTGGATCAGAATGCCGTGAATCGTGTTTTGAAAGCGACTAATTAACCAATTATGTACACATTACTCGAGTTAACACATTCTATAATAATATTTAAAGCAAAATAAACAGCATTTATCGAACCGAAAAGTTTTGAAACCCGATTAAGTCAATTAATTAATATCGATGACCTAAATGATCGATGAGGTACACATGCGTATCAAAGTGGAGTTCGATTCTGTTTACCAGTAAAGGACAATGTGTACCAAATAAATTACGGCAAATTATACGTAGAAAATTAGTTACACGTTCGCAATAGTTGTTTTTATTACAATGAAACGTTTAAAATTATGAAGTAAGTACCTGCATACCTGGAGTTGGGTGTTGAACAAAGCTAATCAAAAGATAAGGCACATACATCATGAAGTGAAGTTAGAACCGGGTGCAGGAGTCAGGCGGTTTTTATGGTCCAAGTTGCCGGCACAATGCCTTCGAATGTGCGAAGTAAACACTTAACTGCAGGTTTACTTGTCGTAATGCAGTGCAAGTTTCACCGCGCGCTCGACCACGGGACCACGGCACAACTAAGCCCTGCAAAGTTTTATGGTTGCAGTTTTAATGTGGACTAAGCTCCGGTGACTCCACCGAGAGGCCGCTCTTCTCGCTACGTTTCGGACATCAAATTTCAACTTAATTTTTTCGCTCCAACTTCGTGGAATAACAGTTTCCAGAAGAAATTGTGCTATATACGCTAATGAGAAGACCGCTACGCTCAGTTTTCTTTTGAAAACTCTACAATTTGGAATAACGACTTCTATTAAATAAAATTCATTTGACAAACAGTGATACTAGAAGTTCACTTGTTAGTGCGGTGATAAATCTGTCCAACAAGTCGTAATGTAGTCATTAATAACTAACTTCGGGTATATAATGTTAGTTGGCGTATTTCACCACCCACCACATAGTTCTGCGTTTGTTTTTGTTATACAGGGTGTGGCGTAAGTAGTGGTCCACCGTTCAGGATTCGATAAATCAAATAATTAACAAATGCATGGGGACTGACAATGCAGTAAGTTTTTTTTTACAATGACAACCGACTTCCAAAAAAAAAACACTACTAAGTGGAAAAAAAACTTTAATTTCGGAAGTCGGTGTGGTTTTTTATTTACCACTTTTTAGTTATGGTACCTAACCCCACACCGATTCGAAAACGATCGTCTTACACGTCCACGTCCGTTCGTAGGTGGTTTTTTTTATTTAAAAATAATTTATTGTAAATTGTTTTTAAACCGCTCAACCGATTTCGATATAATTTATATGGGACTACCTCTGAAGTATGACCTACCATACAAAAAAAAGAATCAACAAAAATAATGCGAAAAACGATGTGTGGGCCCATACAATTTGAGGTTTGCCCTCGATTTCTCCAGGATCCAATCATCAGATCCGGACTTGGTGACTATGGGACCACTTCAGAAGTATCTCCTTTCGAACAAAAAAAGAATTTTGAAAATCGGTCCACAATTGGCGGTGTAATCGCGTAAAAAACACACAAAAAAACATACCGTCGAATTGAGAACCTCCTCCTTTTTTGAAGTCGGTTAAAAATCGCTCTTGAACTTGATGGTGTGTTAAAAATTAGGGTTAAAATTAGAGAAAAACCAACTTTTTCTTCAATAGTGCTGTATTTACATAAAAAATCGTAACTTATCATGATAGCTCTAGTATTCAGCAGTAATTAACAGAAATCAAAATGAAAAAATAATGGTTTTTGTTGAAACTACAAAAATTTTTTTAATAAAAGGTAGAAATTTCGTAAATAAAAGACAAAAATAAATATTTTCGGAACCCTTGGGTAAAAATTTTAATTGTTATAGTTAATTATCTGGTTTATCGAATCCTGAACGGTGGACCACTACTTACGCCACACCCTGTATACAAGAGGGAAAATTCTAAATAAGAATAATATTACGATTACCGGCATTAAATAGCGCAGAAAAGAATTAAAGCGGCTCTTTAAGATGATTTTAAAGTAGCCTGAAATAAATAGCGAATGTTCACGTAACGGTCGGTGAGTCAGGAAAGTTGGAAAGTAAATGGTATTAGCATCGTCTAATCACTACCTGGGGAGCTCTCCGTCTAGCGCTGTGAACCGGGTACCGACGTTTCAGAGCCGTTCCCGTACACTTGCTTGCCCGTTCTGGGAGCCTTCTTGAATGCAAATAAGCATTAGGAACGCCTGTACAACATTGAGACGCTCTTTATTGGGCCTGTTCGAGCATATAAACCGGCGGTTCCGCAAACATTCTGCTCCACGCACCTTCCTTTAAAACACGCCCGCGACACTCACGAACCCAGGTAGACCTTCGATGTTCCTAATTAAAAATTTTACTTAAAAAAGAGTAATGAAGATGAACTCCACCGAAACAAAATCTTATCAGAGCTTGAGGACAAAAATCAAGAAATGCAAATTCAACGGGAAAGGCGAACTTAAGTGGAGCTGTAAATGTAATTAGATTTTCAAGTTTACAAAGACAAGAGCGCTCAGGTTGGTAGATTTACTGCTGGCTGACCCACCTCCCCGTGGAGAACGATAAATGAGACGCCGCGAGGTAGCGATACTAATTATCCTATAGGTAGACGTGTTACACCGTCCACGTTCCCTCTAAATCTTGTTAGCGGTCGGAGGTGCAATTCTGATAAATGCAATTGCTGCGATAATTTACAACGAGTCCCACAACGCTGAACTTAATTATACCTAACGCATCACTTCTTGTATTTTAATGCCACTGTTACTTACATTATAGTTTTTATTCAAAAGTATAAAGTGCTTACTTGGCTAACATAAAAAAGACTAGTGTTTAAGATTTTAACGTCGTAGGTTTCAACATATAAAGTGTTAACTAAAGTTTGTACTTTTTTATATGTTTTGCCACTTGGGTGGTCTTGTTTGATTTTCTTTTCTTTTTTGTTTAGATATTGACACTTACCGTCTTATTACAAAACACGATCTAACTTTAGCCCCAACCTACACATTCGATTTACTTTTTGTATTTGGAACTTTATGCCGACTTTAATAAAGTTCTTAATACAAAATTGACAATCTAAGACCGGACTAAGTTGACAGTCTTGTAAAAGGAACTGTATTTCGATTTCAGTTATGTTCTTATTTCAAAAACAGGCTCGATGGTTTAAACCATGTCAAAAGAAAAACCTTGTTTTGTAATAAGGCCCCCATAGTTTAGTTTTTTACCTGCTCATTTTTGGCAGTCTTTACGTTGTATAGATTACCTATTGCATCGTGACCTCTGCGGTTACAACCTTATCTGATTCGTGTTATTAATGAAAAAAAAAGTCAGTTGCTGAAAAATATGTATTGAATCTAGTCGATCTTCATAAATTTTCGATCCAAAATTCCGGCCAGTTAAAGTTTACTGATAATATTTCTCCTATTATGTTTTGTTTGGTGTACGATATTCGTCGAATTTGGTATGTATTTTTCCAGATATGCTCTCTCAGCGGAAGTCTTAGCCTTTTCTCTGGTGTAAGAACCTTTTTTATTTGTCGTAGGTGTAGAACCAGTTAAAAATGGCTGCTTCCAGTCCTTTTTCCGGGCATCGGATTATTCAGCAGGCTTCCGTCGCTACCATCAGTCGCATAGAACCCTTGCGAGTTCGAGACCTCGAGTGTTACGCTTTGAGGATGCGGTTCATCAGGATCAACTAGGCGTGCTAAGATTTGAGGCTCCAATCAACTATGATCGACTTAATACTTTAAACCATTACGCTTAACTATTATTGTAGTATTAGAACCTCTAGGGTTAACATTTTGATACTAGTTGAGTTTTTGCCAAGTCTGTTTACAACGGGATAACAAAAGTTCATCTTTATGATATAATATTAATTTGAAAGTTTACGTAATTTAGTAGTCAGGAACCTAAAAGCCAGCCTAAAAGCAATCGATTTCCTAATTCGGAAACCAAATACTCGTACGTAACAAACACCAAGCATCCGGTGTTCCATAAGTTTTCTCGTGGTCTCTTTAATTTTTTTACCGAATTACGTGTTCAGCAACTGCATTTAATAATATTTTACTAACTTATAATATATGTTGATGCAATTTTTAAATACTAATAAACTAAAAATCATTCGTGTTAATTTTCATTTTTATTTTGCTACCCTTATATATCATACTTATGTTACATGCGTCATGTTATGTTAAACTGTTATGCAGTTTGGCAGACTTTATGTTTGTTATTGTTAATACAGATTTTGAATAAATAAATAAATATAATAAATCTTCTGCCAGTCATTTTTATTTAAAAACTCCAGGAAAAATATTAGACGAATATGACGTTGAGTTAAAAATAGCTAATTTCAGTCATTTTAAGATGTGAAATATTTAGTTAATTGAGGGTCTTTGGTAGACCTTTTTGAGTTTATGTTCTTTTGTTTAGAACACCTAATACTTTACTGGATGATTAAATTAAAAAAAACTGGTCAGTTCAGCGTCTCTAGTTACTTGCTCGCCAATGTATGATAATATAATTATGTTTCCATTACATGACTTGCTAGTTGCGAAACAATAATATGAAAGTTTCAATTCGATTTCGTTTCTTTGTACTACAGTTTCTAGTCACGATTTGCTGTACCTAGCTCATGCATCATGGATATACTTTAAAAAGGTTTAGAGAAATAACACTGAATGCAGTAAAGAACGTACGTTGGTCTAGTGGTCGCAAGCATCACAGCTGAGCACGATCGGTCCTTGGTTCAATTCCCGGGTCGGGCAAAATGTTGTTGGGTTTTTCCATCTGGAATTTCTCAGTAGCAACTTGGAGTCTGGATTTGTGCCTGGTTGATGGCAATAAGCTAACCCCATATTTCATGGAATTAAACATAAATAATAAAAAAAAATGTGGGGGTATTACCTACCTAACCTACACCTCTGACCAACCTTTCGGGAATACAGGCGTGATGTTATTTGTTAAGTATGTGTACAGAATAGAAAAGGGTGGATTTAGACCGACTATGTCGAAACACGTCGCTGAAAATAAATGAAAAATGCGTCGAATAGCCTCTTCCTTTTTTGAAGTTACAAAAAAATAGGACCCTCCCTTTGATGCAATGTCCGACAAAAATCGGTATCCATCGTCACGTATGAATCTATGGTAAATCGAACACCGACGCACGGACTGTAATTGACAGTAGACAGCAGTTGACAGATCCAAATCAGTGACCGATTTAAAGCGGTCGTCTGGGTATGGGGTGCTACACACTTGCTCGTGTCGACATGATTCGGAACAGCAGGGCGGCAAAGTCGAATATAAATTTATGTTCGGTCTAAAGCCGCTCGTCTTAGCTCGAATTGAACCGAGCCGACCCAAACATGATACAGCGAGGGTAAACGCCGGACAGACTTTGTCCATGAGCAAGAGCCGATTGAAAGCCGAATATATGTGTGTAGTAATTGCTTTGGAGACTCGGCTTCGTTGTCCAACAAGTACCTACTGCCGAATCGAATAAGTGTCTACGCGCCTAAAGGATCCGGTAAATGTTAAATGTGAACCTGTACCGAGTTGGGCTTGCGGGTGGAAGGAATTACACTTGAATAATTGCCGCAATCACTCGATGGTGACTGACAAACGTACGGCCCCAAACTTGGAGGGAAGTCTTTGGTTTGGACAGAAATGTTGGCGAGCGAGAGTCGATTTTCATGTGGATTTTGATATCTTAATCTAAAAATAAATATAATAATAAATATCTAAAACTCATTTTCTCCGAAGTAGATTAGGTCCTAGAAATTTACACTAAATTTGGAACTAATTATAATTTTGTTTTGTTGTAAACGGGCTAAATTTTCTTTGCGCAAAAAGATAGATAGATAATGTCAATCTCCCACGACTTTAGCGTAAAACTTTTTCGTTGTGGACTTTTTTTTCAGATATTTATGAGCAAATGTAGTAGCGTGCCATAACGTGGTGACCGTATCTATTGATTGCAAATGATAGGTTACTAGTTCATCGCGTCCGAGTACCACAATAACCTCATTCAAAGAGTTGACTGCATTACTTGCGCACAACGATAAACAATTTATTTATTTATTTATTTATTTATTAAAACTTTATGCACAAGTAAAAACTGTACAAAGGCGGACTTAATGCAATACAAACAATTCAAACGTAGGTATTATTTCTGTTTACAACAATTTTCAATTTACACCCTATGAACGTAAAGTAAATAGTTAATTTTTGTTAGTTTAAGCACATTCAATTTATATTTCACTTTTGTGATCAGTTTGTGGTTTATTTGTAGTTAACTGGAAAATTGCTACTTATTTAAAATGATTATTTGCTCATTTCAGCGATAAGTGACTCCACAGTTTGTTCAATTCATTAAATATTATCACGAACATAACGCCTATTAGGCGTGGGTTGTTAAACGATTATGTTTGCTGTGTCCCTATTTACATTTTCATCAATATTGGTAACAATAGATCATAAAATACGCCAATTTAATCTAGCTCATGACGTAACTCAAAACAGATGTTTGGAAAATCTTTGTTTGTACATAGTCAAATAAGAGGTCAGACATCCTACACAAGTTGCACGTGTTTATAAAACGGGCTTGGCGTCGGGGACGTCACAGTTCGCGACGCCCAGTCCGGTGCGACTGATGATGCCGCCTCTGACTGGAAGAGGGTCATATATATTTTTTTTTAGAGCATACTGTGTGGCGAGACGGATTAAACGGTAATAAATAATGATTTGGTGCAAAGGAACGTTTCAGTAAATCTAATAAAATACGTATCCGCAGAGACTGCACCGCACCGAACTCGTTACCACATCTAGACAATTTATTAGGATTTACGAGGTACCCACGAGTTTGGATGATCGTTCTAAAAGTTCTATAAACGGACAAAACGCTCTAGCACTTTTCATTTACGTCGAATATGAAATAGGAAATCAATTCCAGGAATGAGCAACGGAATACATTCAATAAATGTCGTAAACGTTCACATCCTCTCCTTCTTTTAAACGTTTTCCGCTAGTTGCTCGACTTCGTGATTTAAAGTTTCATAAGCCACAAACTTGGACCCAAAACGTGATCTTTAATTTCCAGCGTCGATTTTCCTTCATATAAAATTAGTCCTCTTTGTCATCATAAAATCGTAGAAATATTAGAGTCATATTTTCGTGACGGAACATACTGGTATTTATTATAATAAAACATTCTTCAAAACAATTTGGAGTTGAAATTGAAATAATATCGGAGACGAACACAGCGTATGCGATTTCCAATTATCGATGTGCGCTGACTGTTCGTACGGTATTGCAACTCCGTATGACGAGAAATATTTCGCTCAGGTTTCATACGAGAACATACGAGTACACCGTACGAGGAAACGTTCGTCGGTGTACTGCACGTGTCGGGCTCTAATCTTCCGTTATTTGAAACTCAAGACATTTCACTAACGGAATGAGAAAAGTTTCTCCCTCGATTATTTATGATTCAGCACCGAACTTCAATTTGATTGAAATAAAAGTAACTTAACTTTTGAGGTTGACGAAACTTTGCCCTTATATAGGTATTCTAGAAGCCGTTATTTTAGTCGTCCATGAGTGATATAACAGAACAAGTAGGTATATCTACCTAAAAGTTTGGTGTGCAAGTTTTGCCAAGTTTGCTGAACAGAATTATGAATATTCACAAACGCCCCGGGATTCCTCACGTGCGGAAACTCTTTTAATAGCGCGTTAAGTGTTCGTGAGCGAGTTAATATTATGTATATAGTTGCTTTTGGATACTAATGAGCCTTAAAGAGGTGCATCTTAGGATAAGTTTTATTAAGTTTTTATCTCTACTCGAACGAAATAACTCTTCCTCGCATGACATTATTTATTAATTATATCAGGCTGCTGAGCACAATTTTGATATAACACACACAATACAGAATTACTACAACACATTACACATTCTTATTTTACACAATTTCTCAAATGGATCAATAAAAAATTTGATGACACATGTTAAATCTTGCTAGGTACGACATCTGCTTGACAACAACAGGGGCTAGCATTTTCTTCATCCTAAATCATTAGAAGCAAATTGCAAACTGTTACCATGAATTCGGCACCGGATTCTAGAACCCCAGTCACTTTTCATCGGTTATTTAAAAAACGTCTGTTGTTCCTCACAAAACGTTTGAAACAGCAGTTGGCGCGTCGTTGTACCTTACACCGTGAATATATCTCGAACATTCTCCAACCTTCGCCCTTTTTTTTTTTGTTTGTGGGAAGTCATCTAATAACTTCTCCCGCTCTGGACGGAGCGGGAGAGCGTGTCAGACTCTTACTTACTAAAACCCTCCTGTGTTCCTTTAGTTGCCTGTGCCAGGGGTCACGGTAACCCTTTCGGACTTTCCCGCAACCCCGGCAGGCATCGGCCCTAGCGGACCCCGTCATTATTGCTGACATCTCTTCGAGGCGCGCGTGGAACACAACGCGCCGTCGATCCGGGCCTGGTCCATATCAGACGGTGAGCTACCCATTGCTCGCCGTCCACGAGCCCGCGCCTACGGTGGCCGGGAATCGCCCTAGGATTCCCGACGCCCAGGGCGTCTCCTGCGGCGGCTAGGGGCGTGAGGGCGCGAATTTTGCCTCTCCCTCACGCGTTCCGCCTCCTCCTTCGCGAGCATTACTGCTACGCAGAAGGAGATGACGGCTTCCCATGCCTTCTCGCTCCATACCATGGCCTGGACCAGGGCCGGACGCGAGAGATCGCCACCGCCAATCGCCTCCACGAGGACACGGCGGTGCTCCGCCCAAGCCGGGCAGACCTGCACCGTATGCTCCACCGTGTCCTCCGGGCGATCCACACAATGGTGACACCCGGGCGTTTCATCCCGCCTTATCCGGAACAGGAACCTCCCGAAACAACCGTGTCCGGAGAGGACCTGCGTCAGGCGGAAGGTGAGGACGCCGTGGCGCCTCTCTAGCCACTCCTCAAAGAGGGGACTTATCGCCGCAATTGTGGCGTGCCCAGCGCTGGGTTGCGACAATCGCACTCTCCATGCCGCCCTGAGATCCCGCCGGAGCTCTGTCCGATGTACCGTGATTTCTCGCGGCAGCGGAGCTACGCCCCGGCGTTTCGCCTCCTCGCACCACTCCCAAATGTGCGCGAGGACTTTTGCCTCTAGATCCCACGGCGGTAATCCGGCAAGGAGGCTCGCCGCCTCACCGGAGACCGTACGGTATCCCCGGACCAGCCGGGTGGCCATGACCCTCTGGGGCGCGTTCAAACGGCGGGCTGGCCGCCGCCTCAAGGAACGCGCCCACACCGGTGCCCCGTAAAGGGCCATGGACTGCACGACCCCCGCGTAGAGCCACAGGCAGGAGGCGTTTAGACTCCCTAGATTGGGCAGGAGCCGCTTCAAGGCAGTGCCAGTTCCAGTCTGGGAACCAAACGTCGGAAATGCGTCACGAAGTTCCACCGGCTAACCTTCGCCCTACAACACAAAATCATCGTTACCCGATTCAAGAGAGCCACGTTCAGAATAGAATAGGTATTTATTTGCTTAGAATGTAGGTACACAAAAATAAGGTGTTAAAAATAATAGGATCCATGTACATTCTGCCTTACTTGCATGCAAATACAATGTATAGTAGAGGTTAATCAAGATATTACAAAAAAATATAATTTAGGAAATCCGTGAAGCGTTTTTTTTTATTTTACTTTTAATTTGGTCAGGTATTTTATCAAAGATTACAGGAGCCATATAAATCACATTTCTTTATAATTATCTAGTTTTAAATACGCCCGTGCATTATAGATTATGGTATTGAGATATCATAGCTGTGCTTCGTTTTCTAGTTTCTATTAAAGTTGCAAATAGACATCGATTTGTTATTAAAAATATTGCTCATTCACGGATATATTAGGCATGGGAAAGTTAATAATTTATGGGGTTCAGCTATAAGTATTAAAAGGGCTAGCAGTGTAGCAAGCTGCACGGCAGTAAGTTTCTCGTCCATCGCCTTAAGAGCATCGGTTACCTACGTTAAGTAATTCAGTCGCCCAGTTGATAGTGGGAGTTACACCAGTAAGTTAGTTCCACTTACTTACCGCACTATAAATTTGCGTCTCGTGAGTCCTGATTTCCATAGACTTATAAGAAGATTTCGGCCTTGTAGAGTCTTTACAAATCTTTTAGATCTTATGAAACTATAATTCTTGTAAGAGCGTTATTTTTATCCGATCTATGTTTTTGTGAATATGTTCCTAGTCGAATACCTAATATGCAGAAATACCGATCCCCTTCATTACAAAACAATCAATAAATCCAAATCAATTATATCAGAACGCAGAGACACAATTACGCACAATTATGAACATTTCAAATTCGGTGTCTGACCACGAAACGTGTACTTAATGAGTTGTTAAATTGCAACTGTATACCGTTCACCAAACACTGAAATCACGATGAAAATCATAGGTATAATATTTACAATCACGCTGTGCCCTGCAAACAGATAAATTGAGTACAAAATAGTCCACAGCAAAGCGGATACAGTCCTCGCATGAAACAAACAGTCGAGGTTTATGCAAATTGGGCTCCTTTGTATTTTGCTGGATTAAAATATAGTGGGAATTAGTTCCGTGTCAGATATCTGACCAGCGGCCAACTCGGCCCACTTGATTTTATTGCGCGCTACTTTATTTGAAGCGTTTCCGCCATTACTTTAAATGAAGAAGGTGCAATTAAACTATATGGTGATGTACATTCGATGATGTGGAGCAGTTCATTAGCTGCAGCTTTTAGTGGTAGCGCATCGCTGATGGTTTAAATATTATATTTGCGATCGAGAAGTAATACGTTTGGTTTTTTCTGGTTGAAAGGGATGGTTTACTTCATTTGAGTAGTACCTACTGGCAACTGGAAAAGGAGTACTTTCGGGCAAATATTATGCATAACTTCCTATTCTGCCGAGAGCATTGCTGCGTTCCGGTTTGTGGAATATGTGCGTCAGTAAAATTATGAAACATTTAAACTTTGTCTTAATGTGATGGGCGCGGTGCAATGATCGTTCTAGAAAGATGTTGTGGACGAGCTTAGATAAACTTAAAAGCGGAAGATATGGTACGCTCTCACATCACATCGCAATCACTAAACCTGTGCTCAGTGCACAACTACATGCAACGAAACTCACACATCTGTGATTACAGTTGCATGCTTACAGTTAACGATAGACAAGGACAAAGATAGGACCCGATACAGTCGGGCGAGCGCAACCGCGTTAGCCGCCGAATGTTTACGATTATGAGTGGCATTGAGGTAGCGATAGCGAAAGTCGCGCGATGCATCGCACTGTGTCTCTCACGCTATTTTGTATTATCTATCTTGGTTTCACAAAAAAGGCGAAGCAAGCAATAAATAAAATTATAATTTTCAAATTAACATTTTCGTACCACTTGCTCAAAAAAGTGACATTCTATGCCACAAAAAGCGAACATAACAATAGTCATTTTTAATCTGTTAAAAACAGGGAAAGAAAATTGTACTGAATTTCATTCATCCTCTAGGGGGAGAATGTGATTTAAATTTGGAATACTTACCGATTTACTGCACTACATCTGTGTTTACACCATTGAGTTTGTATATAAAGCATTATACATCTTTTTGAAAAAGGAATACGCATTTATTATGCAGTTATGATTATTAAATAAAATTACGAAAACCGAAGAGGCCGTATGAGCTTGATGCCTTTGCTTTTCCGACAAAAAATATTAGTCTAGGAATTTGCCGCGTTTTTGTTTTCTTCAAATACATAAACGTTAAGTTTATTTTAATTTATTTTTATAAATAAGTTAATGTTCTAAAAATACGT
The DNA here is from genome assembly GCA_937001585.2 of Brachylomia viminalis. NCBI lineage: Eukaryota > Metazoa > Arthropoda > Insecta > Lepidoptera > Noctuidae > Brachylomia > Brachylomia viminalis. The sequence goes on along the minus strand of OW443308.2, from coordinate 14,296,214 downwards.
TTAATTGTCATTATTTTTAATAAATACTTATCTCATATTATTATTGTGTTAATTTTTTCGCAAATGGTACGAAAAGTAGAGTATTTTCCTCGGTGATAAAGCTGCCTTAGTCTTGGGTGAACTTAAATCCCTCGCTACACTCAGGACTCGTCTTAAATCCCTCGCTTCGCTCGTGATTTAAGTTTTTAACACCCTCGCTACGCTCGGGAGTAAACCTCGAGTCCTTCATTACGCTCGCGATTTAAATCGTCACCCGCGACAGAAGACACTGCTTTATCCCCTTGGTTAATAATCTACTATTATGGCTGTATTTACGCGTGAAAAGTAATCCCATGTGTCTTATTTTTCTTTCTTGCGTGATTAGAACACTTATTAAATACACAGGCAGACATTTTGATGCGTATTTACATACAAAAACTAAAATTATTGAGCTGTATCGACATGTGCTGCTTAGACGATGGTCCGCGTGTGGCTGAGCGCAACCGTGTCCATTGGACTCGGTTCATTAGGACCGCGCGCTGTGATCAAGTAACGTATCTTCCGCTTTAAGTTTATCCAAGCCTACGAGACGTTAATCATCATGTAGATGTCAGATATCAAATTCAGCTACGTAGGATACTCAACAAAATAAAACATTATAGGTAGACTGGCATTATATGTAAATCTGAATAACTAAACCTAACGCTAACACGCCTTTGTCTACCGCACAAAGATTTACAGCACCGACGGTAACAGGTTCAGAATAATTTTCGATCCGAGCGCCTATATCGTAAACATGAAAACTCATATCCGACCCCGCTCTTATTTCTCAGTCTAATGATGTTGAATGATGCGACAAACCCTGCATATTCAAGATAGACCAGCCCATCATTTAAAAAAATGGTTTTCCTTTCATACCCCCTTCGCATAAAGGTTCCCCTTCGTTATTCAAAGCGACTTTTAGTGTTGGTCGCTGGCGAGTCAACGTTATTGAAATGGTGGCAGTCTGGCTGGAATTATCTCCCTTCTTCAGTTACTTTCTTTCTATACCTACTGTATTCTTTGGTCCTGGCTTGAAATGGAAACAAAAATTATTCAAATCTAAAGGTTTTTCTACTTATATTACCTATTTATACATAAATCTGCTTCGATTCCGTGCAACTCATTTAAAAAATAAAGTAGTAAGTCATTAGAGAAATGTTTATTAGGTATTCTGTTCATGGCAATAGAATCCAAAAGCAAAAAAAATCTAAAAGCTTATTTAAAAACAAAATAAGACTACAAGAAACACACAACAAGAAAAAAAAAAAACAAAATAAAAAAGACATTTTTATTCAGGAAGGGCTAATAGAGTATCTATGAGTCCTTAGATTAATGAAATGATGAAAATGATTTGTGAATTATTATTTGTGATTTAATGTTTTATTTTAATACTGGATAGGATACTCAAATACAATGTTGGTGATTATTTAATTATTGTTACTGAATTATTGTCATAGGTATAATTATTTACCTATTAGTGAATTATTTATAATACATTTTAAATGCGTAATGTATTTTAAATCTGAATGTTATGTTTTTTTTATTTATTATTTTAATTATAATTACTGTTATAGTTTCAACACAATGTATTTTGTTATGAAATAAATCATGTATTACTTATGACATGCCGAAGCGTTGATGGTCAAAAGAATGTCAAATCCTTTGTCTACAATTCCTGTACTGTAAACAGTTGGTACAATATTGCTCAATCACGTCGTAAATGGCTAAACGGATTTGCATACAATTTAGTAGCTATATTGGCAGACTGGACATAGTACAGTATATATACATAATATATATATCGGAAAACTTGGACCTTTACTAAAGACCAGTAGAAACAACTATCACATAAATTACTTCACGATGACGATCAAGACATAGTATATTAATTTGACATTATCACAGAATATAAACCTTTTAATTTACAGATAATTTTGATGTCCCATTAGTTAGTCTATTAGGACCAGATCACGTGTAAAGATATATTTGATTACACCTTGTATCACTATCCCTTAGTCACATTATCGTCTTAGCCCCTTATCTCAGATCGTCAATAATCGAAATCTTAAACCTATATCATTATTTACACAGTTTAGTGGTAGGTAATTATGCTATGCAGCTATCGGGAGCGTCGCTGACGGCTTATAGCACTGTCCGTTGCATTAATTAATAAAAGCGCTCGCAGCTCGAAATCCGATTAACCACGTTGGTTCAACTGACTATTTTATGCGAATCCCATCAATTGGTACTTGATGTCAAGTTGAATTTAAAAAATAAACAAATATTCTCTGTTCTGTTTGTTTTTTGGATTATTTCTATTGAGTTATGTTTTGTTGTCGTTATGCTGTTTGCTGTTATTTAATCTAAAAGCGTAAAGTTCTAATCAGGGCCTAAAAAATCAGAGCATTTCACATAACTTTTAGAATATCTGACTTTAATCCAAACATTTCATACATATTTTGTCTATTTATTCAACACGTTATACGAATGTGAGTAAAGTTCATAAAGAATAAGTCATTTACGAAGTTGTAAACGACAACAAAGGGAAACTTAACGTAAAGCCGAACAACATTTTGGTATCCTTGTTTTTATTTACTTTTGACATCTTGTATCTCAATAAATGTGTGATTACCGTAGATGCCTGTAGCGGTATCTACATCGCCACATGCGAACAACGCATCACACTGACGTCACGCAAAATCCTGCATCGCGCAAGCAGAGTTTACCGCGCAACTAGCATATAAATATAGCGTCCCGACATCAATCGTCGGGGCAGTTGCCCACCAGACACGACACCCGTCTGGTCGGGGGATCCTCCCTTTTCCATAGAGTATGAGTGAACTTTACACCCTGTTCCTCGTACCTCTATTCTGGTGACGCCGAACATGGACACTGACCTCTATATGCCTTTCAGCTTGGAAAGCTTTCCAAGGAAGCATTAGCATTACTTATAGGAAATAGGACCTATATCATACATTTGGATGGAGTAGGTATTGGTTTTTTTTTTTACAACAGTGCACATTACTAATTTTTAAGTAACAATTATAACATCCATAATGGACTGATGGATGACCCCTGTAACACAGGTTTTTCCTAGCATGGGGGTCATTGATCACTTATTTTGTAACAGAAGTTTTGTATGGGACAATTGATAACTTTTTCGTGATTACGATTCTTTACCATGAAGAAAGTTGCTCAGTTTGATGGTCAGCACCACACCCTTCAATTGACTACACCCTGCTGATACATGCTGTATATGAATGTTTATGTAGGCAGTATGTGTCTTAAACTTAGGAACAAATAATCCATAAGCTCTAATGATGGATATATTATGATCCAGGATAAACTCATCAATTTCCGTTTCTTCACGTCTATGCTGTATAGTTGGATATCGAACGCCTTGTCTTTATGATTGATCTATCCGGTTGTATCCACATAATTACGGTATTAACCCCAATACTTTGTACCAAAGGCAAAATACCTATTGAAAAGAGCTGAAGTTAATTTTCAATAAACAATGTGGGTACCGATAGTATAGTAGATTGCTCACAGGTATACCTAAAACGAAAGATGATGGTGATGACGGGCAAATGCAGAAAAAAAATTATAAGAGTCCCATAAAGATTTTCCGTAAACTACCAACAGAAGTTCCTAATCTAAGGAAACAGGGACTTACTTATATAATAATAACATGAGTGCATTCATACGTATAACAATACTTATGAATGAACAATCCATTAGTTTCCGACTGCTGGCAAGCGACAATGTCGGGCTTTTTTCGAAATATATTTTCTCAATACGAGTGTTCTCTTTACAGATACTTTTTTGTGTTGTCATGATGGTTTATTATTTCATTAATTGAAGTGGTGGCGGTCGGAAGCGCTGCCGGCTTGGCTTTTGTCCTCGTGAAAATATAAGACAAAACTTCAAAACCGATTGGATTAATTCTGCGACTGACTCCAATGTTGATTTCCATTTCATTGGATTTATAAGCTGGTATCGACTGAAGAATTATAGTGGGATTGGTTAGAGCTTCGTGATGTCGCTGAATGTTTTAATTTGAAAGAATAGGTACTAATGTAATGCTTTTGTGAATGTCGCGATCAATGTGGTTCCAATATTTTATAAGCGTAATAAAAATTGATTTAAGGTCTAAAAGATAAAACTTTTAAGATTTTTCTAAAAGAAAAAACGTTTAGGCGCGTAAAATATTGGAACATTTGATATTATGAGCGAAGTTCGCGGACGGAGCGAGTATCCCGCAAACGATTTTCCTTATAAAGAAATTTGTTAGTGTTGTTAACATAACGGTGTTAAAATAATTTAAGGAGTCAATAAAGTTTAACAGCCGACGTTATTGACTCTTTCCAAAGTTAATGCGATCCCGGAGCGCCGATCGCAGCTCGCCTCCTAATAATCTCATCGACATTGTCTACGGGTATGGCTATGTATTCTTAATAGGTTCCTCTAAATAATCAACCAACCGAATTATAAAGCGATTTATTTAATTTCAAAAGTCTTTGCCATTGTTTTATTTTTTTTAATATTTTCTTTGTATAATAGGAATGAAACTTTATAAATCATGAAACAGTTGAAGATCGCGGATATCAATAATAAGGAAGAAAGTACCAGGCGTGAGATCAAAAGAGTAATGGTGCTTCAAGGAGCTAAGGTCCATGTCGTTGTCCTCCCAAGCAATAATAGAGACCTTAAGTAACAAAATTAACAATGAAAAGGATTTTCTGTAAATATCGAACTAAAACAGACTCTAATTAAATCAACAACAAATCCATACTCCTAGGGCCCATAATAGTTTCAAAAAGCTCGTTACATACTCCACAGATTACATCATCCAAATGAAGCGGCAGTTATTTTTGTAATGAGGTCAAAACAAATAGTATCCTAGTAGTCTCAATAAATAGCGCATTTAAATCAAGGCACTGGAGGCTGGCCAAGTGAACGGACCGACCGACGCGGACCTCCTTCGTTATGTTTTCTGCATTTGTCCACTTTACTCGCTTTCACGAACAAACAAGCTCACTTTGTGATCGGAATGCTAACGTTTTAAATTCAATCAATTCTGGAATTCGTATCACTTCGAAGGTTTATTGGAGAATCACTAAATTGGGTTTTCTAGGTACCTACTTTTTTAGTCTTACAGTGAGATTTTTTGAATGGGTAAGTAGGTACCTTTCTTTTTCCCGTTTTATTTATTGTGAGAATTGAAATTATAGTAAAATTTATATAATACATATAACGCACCTATAGTAGACACATATTTCGCCAGTTATGTTATATTATGTCCCATGCAACATAATCAGAGATCGGATATTTTCATCCATATTTACCTAAAGTACATTATTGCTATAAAAGCACGGAAGCGGCTTCTTAAAAAAAATCCCGGGATGCCAGGAACACCGGGAATTCATGACTAGTCGGGTGTGTAGTACGGAAGTGACAACCAAAAAGAAAAATATTTTTAAAAAATACCAAGCGATTCCAATAAGTACCTAGATGAATTATTCTAAATATAAGTAGTCCGTTATTGACGTTGTTTGCTATGGCAGTATGATATCTACCTACCTACTCAATATCAGGTAGGTAGATATGCATCCGATTCTATAGTCAGAAAAAAACACGAAATTTGTCGATTTCGGAATCGCGGGATTTTTACGATCGATACAAAAGTGCATTCCATGTAAGCCAGCATTTGAAAGTAAGTTATTATACATCCGATTCTTTAATCAGAAACCTATATTTGTCGATCCCGGAACCGCGGGATTACAAAAGCGCATTCCATATTAGCCAACATCTCAACTTTAGGTGAATATGCATCCGAATATCCGATCACTAAACATAATTTAACAAAACAACAACAACATTGTATTATGTGAACAGTGAAAACAACTCGCATTCCATTTATTTTCCTCATACTGCGTTTATGTTAAGTTTAATCTTAAGAATGTTTTAAGTCTAAAATAAACTACAAGGCTAACTCGAAATTGTAATTAAAGTGAGAGACTAATAGTTCACCTTTGGCAACTTAAATTAATTTATTCTAGTACCTGCGTTTTTTACGTTTACTTTGTACTAAAACACACTAATTTGAAAATGTTGGCAAACGAAAGTAAGTAAGTAATTACTTCGGCTACCAAGTGCTCAATTCATTTTGGACCGAAAGGACTTGCGAATAGAGTTCACATATAAAATAGATCATGTTACCTATTCAGTAAAATATCTTTAAGACGGAAATGGAGGAATATGTGCGGTATGAAGGCGGAATGCCTTTACAAGAACCTTTTACGACAAGTCAATAACAACCAAAATAACGAATTATTCATCCTTTTATTTCCAAGGTTCTACGTACTTATTTGTAATCATTTTGTTAAATCCCCTTTTTGGAACGAAGTCTCTTAACGCTTCTTGTGGTAGGAGTTGACTGGTAGAAATCGTCACGTAAAGAAAAAGTGTTATCTCCATGTAACTTTCTCACTCTCTCTGTCTTTTTCTATTATATACGAGCGTGTGTGTGCGTGCGAGCATCCCGTAAAGAACTTCGTTCCTGACGGGAATCCCCCGACCGCACACGTTTTTTTATTTAAAACTTGCTGTTGCTTGCGACTTCGTCTACGATCCAGGATGAAAAGTAGCATATGTCCTTAACCAGCTCATGGTCTATATGTGTATTAGATTTCATCTAAATCCGTTTAGCTGTTTTGGCGTGAAAGCGCAACAAACAAACAAACTTACTTTCCCATTTATAATAATAATATTAGTTAAGATATCTATGCAAAATTTTAACAAAATCTATCAGGTAGTATTTGTGTGATGCTGGAAGTGTGGAACGTAAATTCAGACAAACAGACAAAAATTCTAAAACTAATAGTTGTAACAGTAGATTGTTTGTAAACACATGGGATTTCTCATGAACAGTCACCTAACAATAGATATTATTTTTTATTATAAGCAAAGATGATGATGATGTCTGCTGGGGAAATTGTTCCGCCACTTCTTCTTCCCAGCTAAATCACTAGGAAGTGGCGAAGGGCGAGCGTTTCGGGGGACTGTCTTATGTAATTTTGATGTTCAAAAAGTGCTGATTCTCAGCCTAGTTTGAATAAATGATTTTGACAGAAGAGGCCTAAACTTAATGTTTTTCTGTGTACGTTCTACGAAAATGTAAAAAAAAAAAACACAAAAAATCACAATTGTTGGGAATCGATCACTAGGTTTGCAAAGCAGTCGTCAGATGTGCACTCGAGTGCCTGAAACCGAAGCGTTCGGCGGGCCCGGACAGTATACCGGCATTTCTTTTTAGAGATTGTGGTAGGGTGCTCGCAGAGCCATTACTTTTTATTTTAATATGTGTCTTCAATCGATGACGTTCCCCGCTCAATGAAAAATCACACGGGTCATTCCTATACCCAAAGGTAAGGCGGGGTCGGGCATAACTGGTTATCGGCCGGTGGCCGTGCTGTCGACGCCGGCCAAGGTATTCTAGTCTGCTATACATCAATGCATGCAGGAGCAGGTGCGCGGACAACTGGCTGACGCGCAGCATGGATTCCGGCCGGTGCGCAGCACGGCCACCAATCTGCTGAACTTCATGGCACAGGTGGTGCCTGGCGCTGGTGTTTATTTTGATTTTAAAAAAGCTTTCGACACCGTCGACAATGACATCCTATTAACGAAGCTTGCAGAAGTCCGCTGCACACCACATCTATTGCACTTCTTCGCTAGTTATATGCAGGATAGACAGCAGTACGTAGATTATAATGGGTTTGAATCCGACCTATATTTCACCTGGTACGGTGTGAGCCAAGGCAGCAATTTAGGGCCTCTCGAATTCATCATAATGATAAACGATTTGCCGAAAGTCGTCAAGAATGGCTCTTGTTTATTATTTGCGGATGACCGAGTATATGGTTGCTGCTCGAGGTTAATAGTAAATCTGATTGTGAACGATTGCAGGGAGATATAGATAGGGTAGTCGAGTGGAGTCAGGACAACAAGCTTTTCTTCAACGTGCTAAAGTGCTCGGTGATGAGTTTTACGCGCGCGCGTGCCCCTCTAGTACACGAGTACGTAGTGGGTGCCGCGCCTATGCAACGTGTCTCTGAGGTGCGGGATTTGGAGTCACTGTCATTCCCGAACTGTCGTTTCGCGATCATATTACGAAGATCTGCAAAAGAGCGTTTAGAGAACCTTGGATTTGTTCTGAGGCAGACAAGGCACTTCACTAACATCGCTTCAGTAAGAGTCCTATATGACGCACTAGTAAGGAGACATTTAGAACACAGTGCTGTCATATGGGCTTCACTTGAGGCCAAGTACGTGGTAATGCTGGAACTCGTACAGAACAAATTCACACGCCACTTATAAAGGAAACTTTATGGGGTATATCCGTTTTACCCGTTGATGTACCCCACTCTGTTTGTGCTTGGTATGGTCGGGTACAACCAACTGAGAGTGCGACGGGAATTCACGCTTGTTTCGTATTTAGTTAGATTACTTTTTGGCATTGAGCATAACCCAGAAGTGCTGCAGCGTACGTTCCCGCGTCACCCGGCGTAGGTGTGAGATGGAACACCGGGGTGGTTTTTAGTCAGTAAGAGTTTGACAGACCCCGTCGCCCGCCCCAGGGCGGCGGACATCCACGAGGATTTTCCACCAAGGAAAAAAAAAAAAAGGAGTGCTGCAGCGCCTGAGTTTATTTGTACCGGACCGCTATGTGTGGAGGCAGCGTCGCCCGCCGCTGCTGACGTGCCGGTTGCCAGGACCACCCTCCTCGCTAAAACACCATTGACCCGCGCAATTCGGGTTATTAACGATCTTCACGCCAAGAACGATGTATTTACATGCTATATGAGTGAATTGGCAAAAATACTGTTGTTTATTTTATGTTATAGTGTAGATTAGAGTAGGCTAAACGTTGTTGTTTTATATTTAAATATTGTGTTTTTATAGTTGAAAGTTAGTACAAAAGCTATTATAAGTAGTACTAGTTTATTTTTTAAGTTGATCATAGATTTATATTGTAAATGCAGATTTATATAAAAAAAAAAATATATATAAATACTTAAGTTAGTTTTGAGAGCACGCTATCGCATTAGGGACATACCTGTAATGAGAGTTGTAACGGAGATTTTAATAATAAATAAATAACTTTTAAGCTATTTGCTTTGTTGAAAGTTGACTAAAATAGCCGTTTTTATATTATGTCATGATTGATTCCTTGAAGGTATAACAGGATGATAATCATTTAAAAGGTTAAATCTGTAATCTGCTATATTCGTTCTCTATTCAGCCTAGTGAAGTAATGGGATAATTCTGACTGTTGTCATACACTGGTATATTGTGTTCTCTCTCTCATCTCAGTCTCATTTCTTACGAAATGTATGGGACGCTTTTTGCGGTTTCTGACTTTTCTAGTACTCCAACCTTAGTGGTCCCGTTAAGTTTTTTGATCCTTATAAGAAACAGGATTGCATAAATATATTTTTATGCTGACTATATTTTTTTTTACAAAATCTGTAAATGCAAATCAAAATGTTTCAAAAAGTTAAGAGCACTGTCCGACGACCGTTCTCTTGTAGCGACAACTGCTGAGGTACCGGTTATTGCACCATCTCAAAAATCCACCCTGTATATTTCGTGATTGATAGCTTTGCTCCATAAAAGTATAGATAGCGTGATGATAAACGTTTAAAAGGTTCAATCTGTAACTATCTGCAACTTTCTAACCTTTAGGCTCGTCTTTCTACAAATTGCGGTAAACTATAAGGATTACGAATAAATTGCACTATTGCTCATCCTCCATAGCAAATAGCGTAATAATTTACAGCCTACAGACTGACCAGACTTATAGGGAATATCTATGCAAAATTTGAACACAATCTATTGGGTGGTTTTAGCGTGATGCTGGAACATACATTCAGACAAACAGACAAAAATTTAAAAAAAAAATGGCTTTATTATCGTTCCCAGACCTTGCACAAACTACCTTTAAAATAATAAGTCAATGTACAGTTTTGACTTCGTTACGGTTGTATTATGTAAGATAAGTAATATTTGTTTACATATTAAGTACCTATCTTCTTACATTTGCTTCAAACTCACATCATTTAAAACAGTTGCCTAGAAAATTCAGTATTACTTTCGACACAATACTAAATTGTAATTTTATCCTCATATTTTTTTAAACAAATTAAACACAAATATCAATGGATAATGGCCAAAAACCGTTTCAAACATAAGTGCTGTTTATTTTTAATAACACAAAACGTTTTCTTTGGCAAAAGTGTTTTAAACACAGTGTGCTGTTGTTTGTGTGTGTGTGTGTGTGTTTTTGTGTGCGTATTTTTTAAACAGCGAGAGTTGGCAGACATATTGGCAATGAGTACAGAAATGACTGCTAGTTATGGGGCTGTTGTCCTACATGGCTCGGCGGCTCATGGCTGTTTGGATCCCCGACTTGTGACGCAATCGCATGGTGCCTCGCCGTCTGGCTTCGTTTGATGAAGGCCTAAGCCTCGTATCTATAAGTAGGAACAAAATTAGTGTCAGGGCGATGAATAAAATAAAACTGTGAGTAGAAAAAACATTTTATAGTGCTTGTATTATCTCAATCTTAGTTCAGCCCTTATTGTGGTATTTTTTTTTTGGATTATGTTGTCCTTATTTTTTATGTTGAGCCTCTATTATTTGTCGATCTAGAATAATCTATTATCCTACCGAAGAAAAACCCTTTTTCACAAATCTTGTAGGTACGACTTAGACACATCTCAGCGCAATAGAAATTGTAACACTCTTATATATATGCCAACAAACGCATTTTCTTTCTTTCTTTCTTATATTTTTTTGCTTTTCTATGACACATTTGAAACTCTACCATTTATCTATCTTGAAACTATAATCACCCCTTGAAGCCCCTCTTCCAAACTGTCATATATCAATGACTGAAAAGATTGCATTACACGTCATTGTGGGGAAGCTCGCATTTTTTCGCACTAAATCCAAACAACACAGAACACGCAGTTAGTGTCCGTGACGAGCGTGAATGAATGGCGTCGCATTTTTCTCGCTAACTCCGCGTCGCCCCCGCAATAAAACATTCATGAATTCAGAATGTTACTACTCAGTACCCATTGCGTGGATGGGGCGTTGATTCCTCCCAAATTTGCAAAGGAACAGTATCGTCGAGCGCCGATTTGTATCCAAACGCTTATTGCCATCCCTTTGTATCAACATAAGTTTCTTCTCCGTCGTATTACCTCCTCAAGATTGTATGACTCCATTATGATAATTCTGTCACAGACACAGTAAAGTAGTCCCAAATTAAATATCTGCTCCAGAAAGACAAAAATAGCGCGGTCATGGCGCTCCATAAAGATAATGAACATGAATTATTGATAACACGAGCGCTATGTCGTGCGTATCCAAACAATTCATGAATCCAAACTGCTCGCAATAAGACGAGTAAAGAATAAAGCCAATTGTAGAGCGAGCCAATAAAAGAAATAAGTTCAGAAATGGATGCATAGCTGTGTATTTCCAACATCTATGGCAGGATTGCTCCGCCGCCGGCGGAAGTGCGGAGAACTATGCGCGGCACGGGGACGGAATGCGGACAATTTCACAAAAGCCCACCGAGTGAGAGGTCCGCCGTGATAACCGTGAAAGCTAATAAATTTGTATGCGGGGAGGTGACGAAACAAAAACGCTTATTATATTTATAGCGCTGCATATTTTACGAGAGCCAGACATTATTTTAAGCTTTATTTTTGGGAATTACCTACTTCTGATAACGGAACAATGAATCTAAGTATCTTAAAGCCAAGTATGTAACGATTAAATGACCTAGCTTAGACGTATAAAAGGTTTCGGAGCGTCTTACGATTCCAAAGAAGATTAGTGATCTGAAACAATCGGATAAAGATATATCTTGTTTATCGCAAGACAAGTTCGAGGGCCAAAAAAAATCCGCTTCAAGTTGTTATCTAAGCGTTTTCAGCGCAAACATGTTTAGACGTCAGATTTATGTTTTCTGATCCATCTGCCGTGCCGTCTCGCATAATATTGCGGACGGACTTGGAAAATAATAAAGGCGGGAGATAAGGTTTTCGTCTGTTCCAAGGGAAACGGTGGAATTGAGTTAGGACAATTTTATTTTTCATTTTCCTTAAGCCAAATATGAATGAATTATTTGTGCTTGACTGATGTTAGGTTACTGCAGTGCCATTTATTTTAAATTCAATATTCCTACCTTGCAGGTATGTTTTTGTGAATATAATTTAATTGTTTAGAATGTGTTACGTCGTATTAGACACACGATGGGTAAATGTTACAATCGACTAATCGGATAAAGAGATAAACGCTGTGCCTCCGTAGGTAGGTACCTATAATTAAGAAAAGCTTATTATGTAGGTTCTCTCAGTCCTTTCAGTAAATAGTTCAGCCAAAGATGACGCGGGTGCAGACAGTGGAAAACAAATAAACTTGAATTCGAAAATAGAGAAAGTAACAAATGCTTGAGGTCCCACATTAATTAGGTGTATTAGTAAGCGCAGATACTTGAGACAACTTCGAAAACTTGTAACTAGTCCTAATGAGAATTAATTAATTTATGGTGATGGTTGATGCATAGAATCGAGTATCACATCGTCTCGAAAAATAAATAGCAAGAACATGTAATAAGATAAAATTATACAAACCATGCAACAGAAACTCTATCGGAATAAATTTTTACTCACGTGCTTTTTTTTTTATTCGATGTCTGTGTAAACATAAAGTTGACTGTCATTCGTTGCATGTGACAGGGTAGTCGTGGTCTCTTTATGCTTGTTTCCGACTTCCACGTTCATAAAATTCATTTCACATTTCCAAATCCCAAAATGATAAAAATTCATAATTCATGCAGTGACGCAGTAACGGCTTACTCGAGCGTTAGACAGGTTTTAAACACATCAATGCTGTGCTAACATAAAGCAAAAAGTCATATATTTCCACTACAATACAATGTATAAAATATTGTTTACATTCCAACAAAATTGCGATGGAGATTAAAACCAAACATCGATAACAAAAGAAGACGTAGGCAGAGCGAAATAATAAAAATAAGGTTTTAGCGTAGCAAGTTTCTTCGGGCAGCGGAGCGGCGAGAGGAACCAATTTCTGAGCCGATGCGGAGCATTTTGTTGGAAATAGCTTTCCTACAATCTGCATTTTCTTGCTGATTTACCAACTTTCATACAGAACGAAACTTTCCGCGAGATACCTAGGAGAAAGTTCGGCGCAGTCGACACATTAAATTATTATTAAACTTGTCCGCCTACATCAAAACATGTCCAACTCTGTGTGTATATTTAAATCTTCCCAAATTAGAGACTGGAATTTCAGTTAGAGATTCCATATGCAGCTACTGCTTGGAAATAAACTTCTTATTTACATATTCTATACTTCACAACCTTGTATCTACAAGCAATTGCCATGCCGGGTTGGCGCGCTAGATCTAACCCAGATGGTGAATGGGGCAACGCGGGTGCCGGATGTTGACGGCCATACACCCAATTGCTTGGACCTTCTGCTGGCAACTGATCCGGACAGTTATTTATCTGCTGCACATCAATGACCTACTTCAGTCTGGTATTGTTGGATACGCAGATGACAGTATTGTTTCAGAGAGATACTTGTCCAGCGCAAAAACCAGCGGGGCCGAGGTTCGTTCCTTGAGAGAGGCCATGGTAGAGCGTACTGATTTGACCCTAAGCCTCCAGTGGGGTGATGACAATCTGGTCTCTTTTAACGCCACCAAAACACAGGCGTGTCTTTTTACTGCTAAAAGGAGTCGTTTCGACCAAGCTCCTTCTTTTTTCGGGGTAGGTACATCTGCTCCTAGGCATGGAGTTGACATCAGGTCTTAACTTCGGTGCCACCATCGAGTACAAAGCCCAAACAGCGGCCAAGAAACTGAGCATCCTAAATAGAGTGAAGCGATACTTTACGCCTGGACAGCTTTTGACCCATTACAAAGCGCAAGTCCGATCCTGCATGGAGTATTGCAGCCATCTTTGGGATGGCTCAGCAAAGTACCAACTTGCCGCGCTGCACTAAGCGTTTCCAAATGTCTTTTGTGATGCGCACAGCAAAAGAGTGGAACCTGCGTCTGTGTTTCCGAACGCTTACAACCATAATCTCTTCAAAGTGAGAGTAAACAGGCTTCTTCTGGGTAAGCTCACTCCATCGTCGACTCTGTCTCTGTCACCATTGACCTAGACTTGAGTTAAGAGCAAACCCATTTTTAATAAAAATTATAAAAAAATCATGAGTGCGATAGATGAGACTATCAATAAAATTGTGTAGTGAGTATTTTCTAACTCTTAGATCATATATATACTAAGGTAAGTAGGAAATTTTCACTGCACTAAAACAACAAATATTGATAGCTTTCCCCTTATTACACTCGGAACTGATACCGTCATTAGGGTCATGGGGTGCTGGGGTCTTAGGGCGCACTGCCTGTCCATAACTTACAGCAGTAAACCTCAGCCTTCCCCTACGGAAGCTAATAGTCTCACTATATTATTAAAAGTGTCTTTAATAAGTGAGACTTCTTCTGTTGATAGTTTTTCACAATATTTAACTTTTCTCAGCTGTGTTTTTTTTTCTAGCTTCATATTTTTATATGGTCCTGTAGGAAAACACGATGAAATCAATAATAATAAAAAAATTGTAAAAAAGCGTGGGGTGCTTGATGTCAATTGTTGTAGATATTTTTGTGAATATTTGTAAAATTAGAGTCATCATGAAAATATCTGATAAAGCACCCCACGTTACTTTCCATTTTTTTTTTGTTTATCACTATTCTTATTTTAAACTTATTGAAAGTTATTTTCTACTCTTTAGTTCGGTTATCTACAAAAGCGTGTTTCTTTTATTTTTTTAAACCAAAAGTATTTTCTATATTTTTTTAGTGCCTCTAACTACAAAAGCGTGTTTGATTTTGTTTTTTTTTTGGGACGAAGTTCTTTTACGCGGCTTACAGTAGATTGAACTGGCAGAAATCATCACGTTACGAAAAAGCGTTATGCCCCCTCCAAGCGCCTTTCCTCCCTTTCTCTTTCTATTTTATACGGTTGTATGTATAGTGTGTGTGAGTGTGCGGGTTTTGATATTTCCTATATCGTTGACCGTAAGCATTGTGTACGGTCAACTACATAACCTCAATGCTATACACGTCATGTTAATATCATTTAAACAATTTCCTTTATTTTTATATAACTTTTAATCCTGAGGATCCTGGCAAGGATAATGGAACAAACTATTTAAATTATTGCATTGTCATCGGTCCTTGATATGTTTATTGTGCGAAGTTTGAAATCGATCCAACTTTTTGAAGGGGATGAAAATCGAGTTCAAAAATTCCGTTACATAGATCCATAGATACATACCACGCCAATAAAAGCGTGTTAAAATATATCCATTTTCTTCCTTTGTCTCTAAATAAGTGCGGACAATATCATCGACCACTAGCAAAAACTAGTAGGTTGGGCTACCAAAACAAATAACCAATAACCGATACATGTGAAAGAATAATAAAGAAAAGGAGAAAATATAGGACGTGAAGATTAACAAAGTTCTAAATAACTAAGTTTGCTTATGGGACGTCATAATAAACGGGTACGGACACGTCCAAGCCGCGCCGTACACTCGTAAAGTCCCCAGTTCGATTACATACACGAGCGGGTCGCAGTGAATTAACTACAAACGGACCCGGGATCACGTGACCAGAATATTTTAAAAAAATCCCTGGCCCACTCTCCTCTGTCTATCTATAGCTCTATAGGACTATCTGTCTATAGGTGCCTTATATCTAAAAATACTCAGCAAATTCTGTCCGTAGGTATAAATTAAAAAATGTAAGCACAAAATTGGTCAATTAATTTGATGTGCGGTGTTAATGATAGCCGCATAATTATTTACACTATCAAACAATTTAAAGCTTAATTGGTAAATGGCGTAGAATAAATATTTTGTTGTAAATTTGAATTGTTGCAATATTTCACTGATTACAATTTTGTGGTTAACCTCTAATAAGACCCTAATGGTACTGAGAATCCTGTACTGTCACGTAATTGGAACATCTCAGTTTGTACTGCAGAAAATTTCTCGTTTCTGGGAAATAATAATTATAACCCTGCGAACTAACATAAGTTATTCAATCTAATTAGTTATTCCTAATTACATAGTTTTCAAGTCCAGTCAAGAACCCCTGTAAATTCAACGAGTTATTAACTAGCTATGAATTCTATTAGTAGTAGGTATAGCATTAAAAATATCAGTTTTAATATGGAACTCATTTTATAACCACTCCCCATGGTAAATCAACTAATGGAGTAGACGTGATACGAATCCGTCGCGAGCTTAGAGAAAAACCCGATAAGTATGAAAATTAAGTTTTGGGGATGAAATTATTTTTAGCTGGTGATCAACAGGTATCAAACTTAAGTTCTATTTTATCGACAGTTTCTCTAAATTGTCGTAATGAGAATGAGCTTACGTTTTCGGGATTTTCGCGCCAACTCAGAATAATACTTTTAGTTCATTATCTTTCGTAATGCGTTTCACAAATGCACGGACTTTTTTTTTTTTGTAACGTTTTTTATACAAATCGGTCTGTTTTTTATGGTCTAATTTTCATCCTCTGGTAGGTCATTTGGAAATGAAAATTTATCGATACTCTCTGATAACTCTAATGGCACAAAGAGTTTGTGATGTGAATAAAAAATTATTAACGCTATCGCTGTCGAAGTGGTCGAATTCTGGTCGAAGCTTATTTAAAATATAGGTGAAAATGGAATCATCGATAGGACGAAGAAGAATAAGACGCAAATTATTAGTGTATTTTTTCAAAAAATTGCAATTACTGACAGGTTCTATTTGCTAGAAATACAGATGTTTTGTTTAAAACGACATCTAAGTGCATTTTATTCCTGGTGGAAGTCTCTGAACTGCTATGATTTGGTTATACTTTGTGCCGCATTGCAAATCCCTTGACAACGGTTCGTGTTTTCCTTGAAGCTGGCTTGATCGTGTGATCACAGAGTGAACCTGTAAAAATATAGTTCTTTTCCGGAAATTATATATTTGTACCTTTTAGAATAACTTTTCTAAAATGTACTTTATTCATGATACAATTTAGTGTTTGTTAACTTCAGACGTCGTAATTTTGGTAATATCACTGAAGTCTGAAAACAACTTAATTATTCAAATATTTTCAGCAGTCTCTTATTTAAAAGTTTTAGAAAAGTGACGATAGAAAAGCATCAATCAACAACAAAAAAATCGTTTTCTTTGATAGTTTACGTTTGGCAATAAGTTGCCTTTCTCCTTGATTCAGACATTATTCGGTTCTGAAAAGTATCTGAAATACCAACAAAAAAAATAATTACAATGAAATTTGGTTTTAGAAAATTACATAAAAATTAGTTGGACAATCACAATCGAAAGCCTGGAAATAGGCCCCGGCGCAATTGCGTTACAACAGTATTATTCTGAGAAAAATCTTTAGAGAAATAATATAATACATTTGAACAGCTTCATAAGCAAGGCTATTACGCTGCCACAATGTCGCAGCCTGATAGACGTAATAAAGCTAGAACGCAATTGCCCTCGGATTAAGTGTTATATTCATAGTACAGCTTAGTGCAGTCACGTGTTATGAAATGTATAAATGCAGTTCTGCCAACACATAAGTGCATGTAAGTGGTGGAGGGAACTGGCGCAGCGTGCAGTTACGATCAAGTAACAATGTTAAGTAACAAACGAACGAGCAATTATTTTAAACGCATCCATTGCAGTACAAAACAACGTTAAAGAGCTGACGCGGAATGGTCGTAACAAACGTCGTTATCCTACATTTTGGGGTCGATAAACTGCGGCGACTCGACGGCGACGCGCCGGCTAACCTCCGCACATTACATGATCAAAGCACACACTGACAAGAATCACTGGTCTTACTTATGAAAGCTCTTCTTTCAGCCTATTTATAGAAAATCGAACCACCAAGGTCATCGCAAGGCGCCATTACGTGGACAATTCCTTTCAGTGCGGCTTAGATAGTCTCAGTTGCAAACTTTCGTAGGCAATTGCTGAAAAATATTAACCAAAGCGAAGTTTTAAATTAATGGTGACAAAGTAATGTAATAAACTTGGGACGTTCAAGTTGTTAAGTCACTAACTAATGTGGATGTTCGCCGATATCTTAAGGACGTACGCTACTATGCTCGTGAGAAATTACTGTTATTATCAACATACCTTTAGCGGAGTCTTTCATTCGGTTTAAGTTTTGAAGGGATTAATTCTTTGTTTCCGATAAAATCACCACCGTCACGGAAATGCACGTTGGTATATTTTTAAGCGCACCACCCGCTGATATTTTTATTATTGTATATATAAGTAATATTTATAAGTTTTATTGCTGTTGATCTTTTAGCCGAAGCCTCCAGCGACAGAGATGCATCATAAGATATGAAAAGAGAACCCCATACATTTTTCCTGAAACTTTTCACCCCTCTGTTCAATGTAGCTGCATAGCAATATGAACGTATCTTACATACTATAAGTTTTACGAGGTAAGCATAGCCCGGAGCAGTCACGTATCCACCAAACCATGAGGAGATGAAGTTTGAAAAAATCTACCGAGAAAGTTGGTGAGTATGGACGTTTACCTACCAGCAAAAACCTATTTCCGCGTCAGTGTTCTGTAGGAAAATGCACGTAAATTTTCATCGTAGACCGCTACAAAATAACTTTGATATTAATTATTAGCACAATAAATCGATGCCTCGCTTATTGTTCTTTTTTCGTAAAAACGTCACTGACAGCCGTGATGGTAAAATGCTGTCTTATGAATATATTATAGGAACGGGCACTTTCCTCCGACCTCCCTACGCTAGTTTATTATAGATCTATCCATCGAACTTTCAATGTATCTGTTCAATGCCTGCGTTAGTTGGCAAAAATGTAAACAGGATGAGTGTATGAAGCAAACAACAAAAGCCCCTGCTAGAGTTAATTGCGTTACAAACTGAAAGTATGTTGTGTGTTGTGGCCGAGCAAAATTGAAGAGAAGGTTTTAATATAATTAAATTTTCGGAGTGTTGCACAGTTTAGTAATTAATTAATTGGATGAGGAAGAGAGAGTAGTAGTAGTTAGAGATGTTGTTAATGTATCATACCTAATAATGCATAGTAACGGACTTAACACCAATTGCAGTTAAAATATAATTATCCTGGGAATTCATTGTGTGTCAAGACTAACAAGACTTCAAAACCAAAACTAGTACACAAATAAAGATATAGATGGCCATCTTGTATAGTAGAGCAATAAGTAATTTAGGACACATTATTCCAATTTCACTTTTTAACATAACGAGTAGCTCTTAGACAAATGATTGGCCTCGCTGCGGTTGAGCGCAGCGAGACCAATCATTTATCTAAGGAGTAGCTTTTAGCTACACTAAAAAAATACAATTATGTAACTTAATTAAATGGTTCTATATGGAATGCTTGTTCCATAGTATTAGGGTCGTCAGCCGATAACATTGGCATTATATTGGCATACGTCCATCTACATAGCATTGATAGATTCTGCGACCGATCCTACATAGTCCCTTAGTCATCTCCTAAGACCATTGTTGCGGAGACCACTTAAGTACGTATCGCTATAGGTAGGTGGTCATAGCTTGGTGATTCAATTTCAGTACAATGAATATCGGTTTTCTGACTAACCTACTTCCAGCTATTTAAGCATCGTTTCAATCTGTTACTAGTTGCCGATACAATGCAGCAATGTCCGATTGGAAATATCGACGTCGGCAGCAAAAAAGTGACTTGCGATTGCAATTAATATCCAACTTACGTAGATTTTTTTGGAACGAAGTTCCTTTTCGCACGGTTTACTGTGCACACTTGGCGAACGAAGGCTAGACCGAAAAAACTGTAACGTTTTGACCGTCACGACAGTTTTGCTATAGTACGTACCTAACTACTTAATGTGTTTGTGTGTATTAAAAAAAATTGATCCGTCGCGGGACGCCTGGCAGATGTGAAACATCGAAAACCATTATTTCATACTTATTTACTATACTATTTTGTATAGTAAATAAGTATGAAAGAATGGTTTAATAAATGAATAAAATAAATATTGCATAATCAAAAACCAAATATTCAGTTTTTTTATTAAGAAATAATTTGTTCTTTATTTAAAATATAGCGTGGCGACGCGTTGCCACGGCATGCGTCGCCACGCCAGCAATCGGTTTTACGTGCGGCTTTAGATGTTTTACATCAAAATATTTGTTATTCTCAAACGTTTCTAATTTATTTCATTGTTCCTATACAGCGAAAGGAACTTCGTTCCAACGGGGTGCCCAACGACACCTCACGACAATATTTTCTAATTATTTATTTTAAAGTAGGTACATGGTACAATCAAGCAACAATTATTTTTGAAGCATTCATATTCTTTAAAATATTATCAAATAAAAAAATAGCTACGCGTATCCACATTTTCCTACCGTTGCATTAGATATAAAGAGGGTAATATTTTCTTATCCATATAATATCATGTCACCTCTAAGGTGGTAAGGTGGAGTTTGTTAAACAATAATTTTAGCTTGTCAAGACCCTTCTACTTATTTATTATTTAGCTTTTAGTTTTATTGTCTGATACGATACCTACTGAAAATCAAGTTTGTCCTTCATAAGTGAACTGTTTATCAAGATATTTATTCTTATATATATCACGTTCTATGAACTCAGATATTAATTAATCCTTTATATACAGGTACATAATATTAACCTCTTATAATTGAGCATCAGTCAATTAAAATTGTTATTGGTGTTATTGATAATGAGCAACCATGTTCGATATGTTCATAGATACTTCTAATTTCTGAGAGATCTGATATTAATTAATAACTGAAACTAATCAAATAATGCACCTGTCATGTGAATGTTTCTGAAGAGATTGACCTTTATCAAGAACGTCATGTTCTATGAAAGTTCATTGACCTTTGACTTTGGACTTACTATATGAAAAACAACTTAAAAAATTCGTCAAATATTCTAATGTCTGTTCCAAAACTATCTGATGAATGTGTAAACAAACCCTGTTCGGGTAAAATTGCAATTATTCAATAAAACGAATAGTAACACATTCAACGGTATTTAGAAGATTTCAACTATAAATCTCACTATTTTTTTTTTATTTAAACATCGCCCCACACTAGGTTTTTCTCTTGTATTGTGGGTGCGTTTACAAACATTTAACAAACTCACATACACAATCCCAGCCAGACCCGGAACAACTACTTATAGGTCATACAAATATTTGCTCCGTGCGGGAATCGAACCCGCGACACGCTGCGCAGCAGTCAATCGCTTAACCACAACGCCAACCGTGCCCTTAAAAAATTGTAATTGAGAAATCATCGACAAAAATTAAGTTATAAAATAAACCTCAATTTACAAATGAAAAACATCTGTAATGTGATTTTAAATTAGAACTTCGGGTAATAATTCATATTTATAATCAAATCAAAGCACTCAGTTTGTAAATGGAACTACAAATTACCATCAACTGGGACGTTTTCAGATCCATTTGTTTACATTTCCACCATATACTTTTGGAACAGACCATGCATAATATTCTGTTTGAATGCAGCAATTATCACATACCGAAGTATACTCTTGAATACATAGGCTGTAATCAAGGCCTTCTAGGTAGTAGTTAGGTATAAAGGCTTGGTGATCATCTGTCAGTCGATAGAGCGTCAGCAGTCACTGGCAGGACTCAAAGCGAGTGAAGTGTGATTGACGTTTGTTGGACAAACTACGCAGTAGGTACGCACCAATTGCCTATACCAATATCGAATTTACCCACGTGAATACAGAATCCTCGTAATACGGTCACATGAAAGAGCATTTGTTTCAACCGTTTTCTGACAAAAGTTGTTTTATTTTTGCACTCAAGTTTACAAGTAGTCGGTATTTACCTATACGAGGTCAGCGCAGAATAGGGAACTACAGTTTTTATTCCACCGTCCAACTTCTACGTCAAAGCGTGTCAATAAAGGGTGCTTTTTTTGGTGGTATTTTGCGACCAAAACCTGAAGTCAACTTGCGGCTTCTCTATTTGGGCCCATATGAATGCGAGCTGTACCAAACTTTAGAGTATCTGCATTCCCAGGCCATATTGGAGGTTGATTTCCTAAAAGTAGAACTTTGTTTCTAACTAAGCAATTAGCCCATTTTTATTTTTGCACAACATTTGGCTCACGTTCCACTTTTGGTAAGAAATATGCCTGCTTTTACGTAACAATTTTGCCCAACACTCTTTCAAGTGACTAAATGGAGCTATATTTTAAATGTGTAATTTCGGTATTACATTTGGTAGCTAATTTTGTAAGAATCGTTTGTTTACAAAATTTGAAATGATGAATTTTGGGGTATTGTTTTGATCTCTCATGCTTTTGCGATACATCGGTAAAATGAGAGTTAGATCTTAAAGTCCGAAAAATTAAACCAAGTTTCCACAATTTTTCATGACTTTGTACGTTCTTCAGTTTGGTTTTGATGGCAAAAAAAACCTATGTATAATCTGAGTTCATGTATACATGCAGCTGCGTCATATAAAATACCTACTATCGATCAACTAACAGAAACCAAAACAGAGATAACTTTATAAACTGCACAATAATTTTATCTTCCATAGCAAAATATTGTAGAACGCTCTGTCGGTCTTGATAACCTTGATCATTTCGTAGTCTGTGATAAGCTCGGGGCACAGAACAAGGGGCCAGTTACACTTAAGAACAATATTATATAACATTGCAATCCAGTGTTCTCGTGGCTGGAATGTCTGGATGGTTGCGAGTGTCGTGAGTGTCGCGACACTGCTCTAGAGCATGATACGGCTATAACACTGCACATTCTGCCCTCAGACACTCGTTACTGTCGTATTATACGGAATGTTTGCTGATTCAGTTGTTTAGTAATGCGTTATTATGAGTTCAGTATTTTTCTTAATATGTCTTGCGGTGTGTATGTTCGTTTTGTGGAATGTAATGTGGTGGAAGAAACTCCACAGTTTTTTTTTTTTTTTTAATCGTTGCCCCACACTAGGAATTTCTCCTGTATCGTGGGTGCGTTTACAAACATTTAAACTCACATACACAAACGGCCAGACCCGGAACAACTACTTGCAGGTCATACAAATATTTGTTCCGTGCGGGAATCGAACCCGCGACACGCAGCGCAGCAGTCAATCGCTTAACCACTGCGCAAACCGTGCGCCTCGTTATTTTTATATACGACTTTTTTATCGTCATTTTAAAATGAACTGTGGGAAACAACAGCTGCTGTCATTATCTACTTCTTTAATATTAATAAAGTCACAATAATTAACCACGAATACAAACATCTCGTTATTGTTTTCCATTTATCAGTTTTAATTCCTTCAATTGTCTTAACGGCTATGTTTCAAAGTTTGACAGCGGACATTGCTTTCTTATAACAAAATCGTTGCCGCAGATAGAACTCCAAGTTTATCTGTTACCGATTTAATGTGATGATTCACATTGGACTGAAATCCGCGCTCAGCTTGTTCTTTGGTTATTCTTCTTTTGTCTTTATTTTATTATGCTGTTACTCAGTCGCGGCGATAAAGGGTAGCGAGACGGCTTGTCTGCCCGTTCCCGGTTTTCTCGCCCTTGTTTATCCGGCTGGGGGTAGTTAGCGCGGCGGAGTGGCGCCCCGCGGCAGTGCCTCCGTAGCCAACCCAGCGATGGGACGCTCCCCGGCCGCCCCACAGCTCGCTCCCACACGCGTACGATCCCAACAATACAGGTGAACAACACTATAAAAAAGGACAATCATCTAATGTGACTCGGACAAAATGACTCCTTTTATACATTTATATTGTGTTATTTGGATAGAGTTATTGACTGGCTGCTGCACCACCACAGGTGAGTTGATAGTGCAATTAGCATTTTTATTAGTTCGTCGGCAACTTGTCAAAAGTTTTGTGTAAAATACGAATTTTATTTTAGTGCTGCGGAAGTGATAATGGATTGACGGTTTACTAAAGTGTTTCCGGATAACTCTTTTAAAAGTTTGGAGTGATTAGAAGTAGCGTTAGGATATTACTGATTTAATAAAATTGCGCAATAAGGGATCAGACCTGAAAAAATACTCGTATAAAAAAGAAGATATTCTAGAGTGCAAATACTGTTATTAGTAAAAAATTCACTTCCGTTATTTACATTGGGTTAGTGAATACCGTCAAATTATAAAGTTTACTTTCTCATGCTGTAAAATATGTTGTTATTAATAAAGTAAAACATTTTCTTTTTCTCCGCTACGAAGCATAAATAATCTGAATAATACCATCAGTATTTTCCTGTTTGTGTTGTTTCTTGCCAATCTGGTATTGTAATTCAATGTTCTTTGGCTAAAGTAAGTGACTCGCGGAATTTCATTCGCCGATATTGTTTTTATTTATGTATTAATTAAGACGCATATTATTCTCTGTCACGTACCTATATGTAACTCAATCTCACCAACCGAACTATGTACTTTTGATAAAACCTTGCATAAGCATAATCAGCCTATAACGTGCCCACTGCTGGGACACAAGCTTCCTCTCTGTGACAGGGAAGAAGATAGATCCTTGATTAAAAAATAAAAGTGATAATTATAGGCTAAATAGTGATAATTATGTGACATAATTAAAACTAACATTTTAATTATAGGCCATGAATATTTTAATAAGTACTTAGTTATTATAATCTTTAACGCCTTAAAGTGGGGCAATTTGTTTCGGTGAAAGTGTTAATTATTTATTTAGGCCGCTCATAGTATTCATTACTAATCGACGTCTGTTATTAGCCTTGATACGTAATTAAAACCATTTATTATTCATTGTAACCTATATTAGGCTTCAGTACAAAAGCTGAACAAGCATCATAAATTGTTCAGCGAAAAACAAACTACTCTACAAAAAAAAATAGGTTATTGATAAAGTTTCATAGAGCACCTATTGTAAGTTGCCAAATGTGATTTTTTTATAACAAAATGAAATATTGTTAAATAACATAGTATTAATCAACAATACCTATATGATGTGGAAACGACGCTTATCTCAAACACGTTTATGGGACCCTGACTAAGTATCGATTTCTAAGCAATCATAAAAATACAAGTAAATCGTCCCTTTTCGAGTATCCACGATTGCTAAGCTCCTTCAAGTATATCTGTTCGGAGGGTCGCAAGACGTTGTTGCCATAACATACGAGTAATTCGGTTAACAAGGGGGAAAGATCACAAACAAAATGTACCGGGGGCTGTGACAGCGACGCATCGCCGGATGTCCGTGGACATCTTCCGAGGGACGTGACTTTATCGACGTTTTTTATCGATGTAAATACGTTGACTAATGTCCGACGTCACTAGTTATCGTGGATCGTGCGAAGCTTGCTTTTTCACCCTAATAGGAGCATTTACTCACAAACGATCTGGACTGAACACAAATAGGCACGTGTGCACTCTCAAATAATTCGCATGCACCGTTTAAGCCCTAAAAGCTTTTTAAACAAATAAGCAGACGGTTGGTTTTTCACTCGCGATAACGTGGAATGGAATTTTCACATAAAAGTAGAGCAATTGAAGAAGAAATATGCGGTACAGGTTACATTTTTTGTTTATTTTATTTGAATGGAAGAACAGTACGACACATATTATACGTAAGTACCTACGTAGCATAGATAACATAGTTGGTTGATATTATGCCAAGAATATAGACCAATACAATCCCTTCTTCTTAGCGTGTCGATGGCAATATACAACGTGTAACATAATTAACGCAAGACCTCATACACCCCAATTATAGTATTGAGTTAAAAGCATAATACAATAACCAAAACATTTTTTTTTGACGTGAAACTTCTACCTATATCCGCACGTAAAACCAATTGCTAACGTGGCGACTCGTCGCCACGCTATATTTTAAATAAAGAACAATTTATTTCTTAAAAAAAAAACTGAATATGTGGTTTTTGATTATGCCGTATTTATTTTCTTTTATTAAACAATTCCTCTGATACTTATACTTTATTTGCTTTGTATAGTAAATAAGTATGAAATAATGGTTTTCGATGTTTCACATCTGCCAGGCGTCCCGCGACGGCTATTTTTTTTTTTAAAGCTAACTATATAGGTACATTAAGAAAATCGTGTTGACCCTAGCATTAATTTATGCATTTAAAATTGAGGTTTGTTGCCTTGTAATAAGATTAAATTTCCTTTGGCTCGATATGCGGTCAGATTTGAAAAATAATACCTATATTAATAATTACTGAAAAGGATTCAGTAGTCAATTATGAGCAAACTACTTTCAGGACTTGCGTTTATTCTGTTACACCTTGTTTATACTGTCAGCCCAGAATTCGGCTATGAGCTTGGCCCCAGTAGCCTCCATCAACTCCTGTAGCTTACAGACAGGACACGCTGATCACGTAAGTAATAAGTCCTTAGAACCTATTCTTAAACTGATTCTACGATAAACTAAAACTATTCTGGCCAATAATGTTTTACATTTGGCAGGTTCCCTTAAGTAATATCGGAATTGAATGGAATACAACTAAAATACTTTTTTTCCCATAGTTAAACCATTCATCGTTTAAGTTTACTTTTAGATTATAGATAGTTATTTTTTAAAACAAATAACCGAAATATTTAAGTAACGAAGATAAATTGAAAGATCCTAAATCGTAGGACGCTCCCCAAAATAAACTTACCCCAATCAAATTTGTCTCGCTCAATGACTTGAAAATCTATTTTTGTTATTACAAATTTCATAGGATAAAACTCAAAAGCGTTGATCCTCTTCTGCTTGACGTTTCTTTTGCAAAAGCTAATTATAAAACAAAGATTGAAAACGAAGTGAATACAACTCTGGAACGTAATAATAACTTTTGTTCCGTAGAACATTCCTTTTATTGAATTGACGCGATTCAAAGTGACGACTGCGAGGCTGGCAATTTAAAAAATAAAAATGCGGTCAGACGCGAAACGCCTAAACAAAATTACGTGTAAGAAATACGTTAAAACAACCCATAGAAAACAAATATTAAACTTTTTCAAAACAGAACAAACGTAAAACAAACAATTTAATTCTTATCTACTTTTGTAACCTCTGCTTAGAAAAAATACGAAAGGATATAACTTTTGATTCATAAATAGCTTTTGACTTTCGAGCCATGCTTTAAAGAAATGGGTCATCTGACTTCTCATTATTTTTATTAAGTAAATAAAATTACAGAAACTCAAATTGCTCGTTTTCCAGCGTGATGTAATACAAAAAAAAACTTTTTCTAAATTGGTTTTAAGGTTGTGAAACTTTTTTCATTAATCAGTTCTCTGTAATATCCCAGCGTATCTTTAAATTATCTTCGTTTTATTTACTTTTAATGCTTACTTCTTAAAGATTGTCTGAGATATATTGTGTATAATTAATCAATGCTCATCGGGTGTTGAGCACAATTTCGTAACATAAATGATAGTTCCACGTATGGAAAATATAATTTAACCATCAGAGTTTGCTAAAAGCTGAAACTAAATTAATAATGTCGTATTTTTAACTCATAAAAGCACCAGGGATATGTAAACCTAGCCTAGTTTATTCTCCAAACAGAAAAGTAAACATTTGAAGGCTTAATTTTCCATCGCTCATCCACGGCTCAAATTATAATTATCAACTAATCATGATTGGTGTTTTAAATTCGAGCTTGATCACTTCATTGGACTACAGCCCTCCTGGATTTATTCCCCGGATCAGGGAAAGTGTTATTGGCGTTTTCTCGATTGAACTCAGACTCATCTAGGTTGCTAGATGACTACGAAGCTTTGTACGCTAATGACGCCTTCGCTGAGGAAATTGTTACACAGCGGGAGAGGAGTTTACCATCAAAGGTCAGTGAAGACTACAGACAACCAACAAAACACAAAAACGAAACACACACGAAAACACCGAAACACAAACAAAACACGTCGAAAACATCGAAATGGCGATGGCCTACGTCCATTCAAATAGGTACTTATTGTACCTCTTCCTACGCTGTAAGAAGCTGATATCACGGCAATGATGTCGTCAAAGTTTGACTATAGAGTGGGCGTTAGTTAGAACGCCTACGTGAATAATATCGTATTCCAGACCTACACTTTGAAGATCAAGGGACAATATTGTACATATATAGCATGTTGGCTGATTTTGTAAACAAATATGTATGAATTCAGAAAAGGAAAAAAAAAATAACGAGGTCACATTGATCTCCTTTTTAATTAGTGAATTAAACATACGCTTATGTGGTGCTGTAATTATAATTTGTTATTTTCTGACCTCACAATTAATTATTCTGAAGTAATAGATAATGTCATAGAAAACAATATACTTACACACTTGGCACCCAAAATAAGGGATCAGAGTCACTCTCAAATAAATTAGTCCTAATGTACATATGCTGTTAGTTCAAATATGAAAGGGACGACTTCTGAATTCAATCCACTTATGGGTAAGTTGGCAATTGGGCTGGAAGCGGCGTGTTTACCCTCGGAATGACCCCGTGTCAACGAGGCTTGGGAAGTTGCGACCATCCCCACACTTGGATCTACGAAACTATACCCGTACATTGGCCGTGTTTAATTTATATTAAGGCCGGATTGTTACGATGAAGTTAGCCACAGTTTTGGCACGAATTATTTGGTAACGGTTGAATTAAATAGTGCTCTTGTAACGCTGTATATAGCTTTCAGTGCAGCAACTATCAAAGATATGATAAGTACTCATAAATAACCGATAAAACTATAACAGAAAAAAAAAACTCACTAACACATCAATCGTTCAATCATCAATCAGACTCAGCGATCTAAACATAGCCATCTCAACCGGAACTCGCCTTGCACTTACCAACACACACCATAAACCATGAAACCAAATGAACGCATAAAAAATTATGTGTAACACGTGTCAAGTACAACACTATAACATTATCGATAGTACCGCATCCACTGAGCTCATTCGACAGTCTCAATTATTCATCCCCCGTCGATAATGGAACAATCCTGTCGACGATACGGAGTGGGCCTGTCATCGCTAGACGTAATGCCATATATTCCAAACTATTCATATTCACTAAAACCTATCCCGGTTTAATGGCCCATGTTAAAACACAGGAATAATTACGACACCAATTTTATTTCCATCAATTTACTGATCTTCCGAAAACTCGAATGGATTCCATTATTTCCATTGCGTCTCTTCATGAAAAGACATGGTTGTCATATTTTCACTGGCTAGAGAGAGTATTTTGCGGAAAGTTTTGTGTGTAAATTGTCAATCTGCGACAAAAACGGATCATAACACTATGCACTGTGGACACGCTTCGTTTACGTTAAAGAGAAATACCATTGTGTAGAATTTAATTAACACTCGAACCAAACAGAAATTTTAAAAGTACACAAACCTATTTATAAATAACTAGTTTTTGCCAGTGACTTGGCCTGCGCGGAGGCCGGAAATTATTTCACGGGAATGTACAACCGAGACAAAAAAGTAGCCGATATGTCCAAACTCAGGCTTTGGTCTACCTGGTGTACCAAATTTCATCAAAATCCGTTCTGCTGAGGCGTGTAAAGGTAACAGACAGATACACGGACAGAAAGAGGAGTAGAAATTTCTCAGTGTATTAGTTTAATTTAACTTAAAAAATTCATGTTCTAAGACTTATTCCTATTAAGGCGAAAACGCCAGGTTGCCCCCGAAATTCAAATTTTCATATGTTTTTTTCAATTTGCAGGTCCGTGTCATATTGAATGATAATTTCATAAAATATCAAACAATAGGATTGTATGAACTAAGAGGATATATATATTGATGATTTTAATGATTATAATTCTGTAAAAACAAACTTGTTACGGTCGCGAATCATATTTTATTTAACATACAACCTGATACTGACCTGCAAATTGCAAAAATAGTAAAAAATAATAATTTCGCTGGCGCTTAAAAAAAAAAACCATAAAGAAATAAAGGAAAAAAGTTAATTATGGAATTACTTTAGTATTTAAAATACTAGTATGGATATCTTTAAGCTTTCTATTGTCGTGAGCAATAAAGTTTTGGCACAGAAACGACACGAAGCAAGTGATTATTATTAGTGAGGGGAAGCAGAGTGCTCTATTTATCATCGCACCACAATAAGGGCTCTATAGCTAATGATGGCACTAACCATTAGTTATTCAGCTTATTTCTCTAAGCTATTTAATTTGTACGACCAAAATTCGTGTTATCACTGTAATATAACAATCTCATCCAGTATTATAAAGTTGTTAAACAAACCGTAATATAATAATCATATCTAGCCAAAGTGAAGGATGTAATGGGTTTTGGTACTTTTTTTATTTTTATTTTGAGGATGGGAAATCATCAAATAACTTCTCCTGCTCTGGGTGGAGCGGGAGGGCGTGTCAGACTCTTACTGACTAAAACCCACCCGTGTTCCTTCAGTTGCCTGTGCCAGGGGCCACGGTATCCCTCTCGGACTTTCCTGCAACCCTGGCAGGCATCGGCCCTAGCGGACCTCGTCATTGATGCTGATATCTCTTTGAGGCGGGTTTTGGTACTTACGTTTTTGACAAACACGTCGACTGAATATTTTTCTTAATTATCATATTTGTCTATATTAAATTCTATACGAGGCGCTAATATTATATTCTTGTAGGTCAGCGAATCTAAAGTCTGTAACATTGACTAAGTCAAATGTCACTTACCTATACATATTATATATTTGGTGAAATGTATCTCGAAAGGGCTTTGGGCGTACATATCTATAAAGAACCCATAATTTTGATACGGCTACGTACTTGCAAAATATACCTAGACTTTATAATGTAAGTAAATGTCTATTGTTATAATGTCAAATGTAATAAACGATTCAATATTAAATAGTTCGGACTGAAGCATTGACATTGATGTAATGTCTGAGTAAATTAAATGAATTTGATGTAAGTGAAAATGTCGAATAATGTGTTTGCGAACACATCATCATTTAACAGACAAAACTTCCGAAAATGAAGGCTAAATGAGAGTTGAAGGAGTATGAGGTCATCGGCCGCAAGCTCCCTTCGGAGAGCGAGCCCAAGCCTCCTCTATACAAGATGAGGATCTTCTCTCCAGACCAGATTGTGGCTAAGTCCCGTTTCTGGTTCTTCTTGCGTCAATTGAAGAAGTTCAAGAAGACCACTGGTGAAATCGTCTCTATTAGGGAAATCCCCGAAAGGAACCCAGTGAAGATCAAGAACTTTGGTATCTGGCTGCGTTACGAATCCCGCTCCGGAGTACACAACATGTACCGTGAATACCGTGACCTCAGCGTCGGAGGCGCCGTCACTCAGTGCTACCGCGACATGCGAGCCAGGCACAGAGCCCGCGCTCACTCCATCCAGATCATCAAAGTGGAAGTTATCAAAGCCTCGGCGTGCCGCCGGCCGCTGGTGAAGCAGTTCCACAACAGCCACATCAGCTTCCCGCTGCCCAAGCGCGTGCACAACCACAAACGCCTCAACACCTTCGCATACAAGAGGCCCAGCACATATTTCCTGTAATTTTATTATGTATGCAATAATAATAATAATAACATAACAGCAATAGAGTTCATATTCATGAGTCCTAATGTTGTAATTAATCATTTTAATTATTTAGGTTACAGCGTTTAGTAGTACGCGAATATTGTTATTTCAAAAACAATAACATGCTGCGTCATTGTTTTCATGATAACAAATGACAATGACATGAATAGAAGTGCGGTCTTAAGCCAATATCTATAAACGTTGCTGAGCATGAGCTTTGGCTCAGACATGTTCCCGTCTCTATCTTGCACTGGTAGTTGGACAGCTGTGCGACAGTGACAGGAATAACGCTTAGTCATAGCAGGTACGTGCTAAGTAAGGGTTGTAGCCTTAGACTGCTGAACACCTGTATCGGCTCATGGTCATCAGAAAACAGTGTCGTAGTACATAGTGTAGGATTATTGCCGTAAGCAAGCTTGTCAACAACAACAACTAGGTGAAGGCCAACCACAGTGTAGATAGTGTTATAGCCTATTATCTCTCGTGGTAACTTTAATGGCACCTAACGTATAAAAGTAACATTTCATATTCCCAACATAAAATAATGTAATCCAACGTTTCTCTTTATAATGTCAGTACAGTATAATCTGGTTTCCATTTTCCGCCCAACTCCAGAGTACTCGTAGGATGCAGCTCCACCTAGTACTTATTTAACTGACACGCGTAACTCAATTATAACGTACGTATGTACAATTAAAAACTTTTATCCACCATGCGACGTTAGTTTTCACTTAATTACTCCACAAAATTACTACAATTTAATAATAAAAAACTACCGATATACTTAGACCATAATCGGTCGGTAATTTGTTAAAGTTCTTGTGTCGGGACCAAAATGGGGTCGCAACTTCGAAGGATAAATGTTAGAACCTTTTTTTATATAATTTACGACTTGTCTAGAAGCTTTATCAAAGTCTTTTTGGTCTAGTCTAGTACGAATACATGGTTCGTGAGTGAAGTCCCGGGTTAATGTACCGAGTCGACTGAAACATTTTATATCTTAAACTGCAGGATCTTAAAATCTAAGAACGTATGTAGGTACTTTATAAGGCATGACGATAGCGTACCTACTTGAATATTTATTTTTGTTTTAATGACTGTAATAAGTCCGGGGTTTGACATAATAACATAAAATTGTACCTGTGCCAGCAAAGGCATAGAATTAATGTCAACATAATTCCTTTTACAAATAAAAGCCCGCTTGTCCAAATAATGAACACAGTCAAGAGTTTTATAAAATGTATGGCATACATTAATTTTGTACATATCGAATGAAAATTCGTATGATTACAAACAAAACGTAATTTATTCGTACGAGTTTATACTAAAATCAATTATATTTGCTTTCTTTTGCCTTTAACATTGAAGTTGCACACAGAATATTACAACGATGTTCTAATTACAGGTCGGGAATTACCCACCGGGCAAAATGTAGTGTCTGTAGCACCTATAGAAGTTCCCGACGGTAAGTGTTTTATTTGTAAATATGAAATATTTAAAATATTCTCGAGAAAACATAATTTACTAGGATTTTCAAAAGGTTGTCTTTTATCGAGTAAAAACTGCAGTGTTATGTACATAGATATATACCAAAGACTTTTTAAGAAAATGAATAGGTTTTTCAATTTTCTAGTATACAGATAAAAAAGAATTGAACCATTTTTTTAGTTTTTGTTTTAGGTGAATTTATTTAGCACTCCATTTAAACTTCAAAAGGCTTAACTACCTTTCTCGCTTTAATATCTAAAATGAATACTCTGGTATTGAAATTTCCAAAAGGTTACATAATATAAAATCTAAGCATTCTTCTACTTCAAATAAAATCTGAACCTAGCGCTACGGTGTAGATAATGACAGAATGTTGCCATAATTTGTGATCGTTTAAAAGTAAATGCACTAATTATTTCGCACTTTCTTTTTTCCATCAAGACTGAATAGAACGGAAAGTAGTTCATAATATTCTGTACATCAGCATCGCTCTAAGGTAAGACCGTGGACTCACCAGCCGAGCGATGGCAATGCCAACACTATGACGCACAATGTGACTAAGTAAACTCCTTTTAACAATGCCATTATTTATTCCAAGTAAAAAACTATTATGACTGTAGCTTTGTAGCTGAATTGCGAAAACAAAATTGTTTTCTTCTACTCAGGATCTGTTGTTTTTTGATGAGTCAAACGGCATTATTAAGTAACTTCGTCGCAGATAGATTTACAATTTAAATGTCTTTGGTATTCTTATTATCAGCGTTGCTCTCACATTACTGGGTGCACCAGTGTAGAACCAGCTTAAAAATCGTGTTTTCACTATCACAACGTTGCTAAATTAATGCTCGTTATCTTAATCCATTCGCGGAGAAAATTAGTGGCCGGAAAATATAAAATACTTCTCATCCATTTTTAAAACGAAAATACGTACTTGGATGGGTAATATGAGAACCATTAAGTACTCCTTATATTAATGCTGGTTGGTTGCTAGGGGTGGAGGCGGCGCGCTAAGCAATATGCCACTAAAATGCGCAAATAAAATGAGATGTTTGTTCAGTGGGTTGGATGCTCCTGACCCCAGACTGCAAGGTGCACGATAACCTTCCACCTTTACGATATATTCTTACATGTGCACAGCTGTTACACTCAAAGATTTATTCTAGAACATTATAAATAAATGTTTATAGTATTTTTGTACACCATAATATCAATTAAAAACGATCGTTATACTTATGGGGCGTAATTATTGATGTGGTTAACAGAAATGTTTAGTAACTTTCCATTAATTTACATTTGGGCTAGTTAATTGCTTTGTCGACTCTTTTATGGATATACCTAACTATACCTACACACAACTTATAGTAAAGTTTATAAATGTAAGCGATAATACCGTGAGCTGGTCTCCAGGCGTGAACAACATTGGGGATTAAGAATGTAAGCCTGTTTGCTCATGTTCGAGTGATCGGTGCCTAACGTGCCATGCGGTAACCTATATCGGAAAGCTAGGTTTATATAACCAGGTTTGATGTTTGACGCTACGTTTCATATTACGTTGAACATCATACCACTAGAATGTGGCCTGTATTGATATTCTGAAACTAGATCCGTCTGTCTGCCTTCTGTACACACTACCGTGCCTGATCGATTGACTGACTGACAGACTACGCAGGGACTAAACCACTGCGGAGATAAACTTGTACAAGATAAGATGGTCCTTAGAGAGTGAATGTAGTAGAGGTTTAGTAAGAAAGGATTATCTGACGTCCACCCGTGACGGGCCAAATAGGGGCTTGATGTTTTTTTGCAGGTCAAGTCGCGGATAAAAGCGAGTTATGTAAATTATAGTATGCGAAATCTTTTAGATTATTCTTCAAATAGCCCAATTTAAAACCCAAATAGGTACCGCACCTTTCTTGGTTTATGAAAAAAATAATAAAACAAATAAGTAAAGATAAAGATATTTTATTTTGCAAATACAGGTAAAAGTTATGGTGGTACATAATATAAAATACAGAAACAGCCATATTTTGCCAATCACAAGGCATGCAAAAGTATAGAGATTACAATTAAAATACATATTTACTATTCCATTACATAATACAATTCTAGTTCATCATTCACTAATAATTATCAATGTTCAACTATTCAATTCATTTAATACATAAAATAAGTAAAGTATTTAATAATAAATAAAGTACTTTCATTTATCCAGGATTTTATAAACGTTACATTTGTGGTATCGAATGAATATCGTAAACGGCTATGGTAAACGGAATTAAAGTGGTACGTTATCAGCATTACCCTCAGATTTCATCAATAAAAAACAATAGCATAAACTCGAGAGTCGGTGACTCAGTAAACGCGTTAAAAATAAAAATGAAGCCGCTTTATTTGCTTTAAGAGACTTGAAATTCTTTAAATAGTATATCCTAGCAAATAACATACTTTATCTAAATCTCACGGACCCTTTTGCGACCGCTAACTTTTTAGAGGTCGCTGTAGATTGATGTTTTTTTAGCATTGTGTTTCTTATACATTATTTTGTCGGTGAGAGAGCGATATAGCGACAAACCGCTATTTGTCGTTGGTGGCCCGAGTATAAATCACGCAACCCTACAGCTAGGGTCACCATGTATTCGACCTATATGTAGTCCGGTATTTATGCTACTTATCTTGGCAAGCGGAGGATGACAATGATATATGCTGTTGTTGAAACCGGTTACGACAAATGAGCTTAATTACTCATTCAGCGTTTTTATTTTACGAAGTGGGTATAATGAAAGTCGCTTGGTTTTTCCGAGTCCACAAATGAATAATGATAAAATGGAATCGGGAATAAAATACAGTATAGAATATTTGAAGCTTGAAGTAAATTTTGTTGAAGCCTTTTAAAAATGAAATCTAACTTATTTTGCCACCACATATTTATTCTGAAGGATTTGCAGAATGAATCCCTTTTATTGAAACGAAACAAAGCATTCATACATGAGATAGGTAGCATAATATTACCTTATCTTTCCGTAAATATATTATACAGATATAGGGACCCAGAGCAAACTAACCGATGACAAAATAGCATAAAACTGTCCTATAATTTCATCAAAGCGAGTTGGCCACCGGCGGGCGGGCGCGACGCGTTGGAACGGGCGGCGGCGGCAGACGCGCCGGCACCACTCGTCATATAATTTGTGACTCTTTTTACTTCTCCTGAAACTTTTATAACAAGTAAACATGTTTACAAGTCATTACCACTCTATTTATTGAACTATTCTTTTCAGAATCGATGTATCCGAGCTTCGCAGAGCCCATACCGAATGTCACGGTTACCGTTGGTCGGGACGCCCTGCTTGCGTGTGTCGTGGATAATCTAAGAGGATTCAAGGTACACAAAAAATTATACTTGATTCACTTTTGACAAAAGATTGTATGAGTCGAAAATATTTTCTTGATCGATCGATGGAAGGTTCGACAGCCAAAGTCCTACATTATTAATGTTTTCAAATTAGATATTTAATGAAAACTGATAGATGCTTGCGACATTAACTAAAATACACGAAGTCATTAAAACGAAAGTAAAAATTGGCTCATGAATAGATGACGAAAATATCGCTGGCTTAGGTACTTATCTACTTATTAATTTTCTTGGAAATAAAATCAGACTCAATAATCTTACAATGTTTGTAGGTAGCATGGGTGCGTATGGACACACAGACAATCCTGAGCATCCACCACAACATAATAACTCAGAACGCGCGCATTAGTCTGTCGTACAACGACCACCGCTCGTGGTACCTGCACATCAAGAATGTGCAGGAGGTGGATCGCGGCTGGTACATGTGCCAGGTCAACACTGACCCCATGCGCTCCAGGAAGGGATACCTACAGGTGGTGGGTGAGTATACTGCGTCCATCAGTCTGTCGTACAACGACCACCGCTCGTGGTCGTTGTACAACAAGAATGTGCAGGAGGTGGACCGCGGCTGGTACATGTGCCAGGTCAACACTGACCCCATGCGCTCCAGGAAGGGATACCTACAGGTGGTGGGTGAATATACTGCGTCCATCAGTCTGTTGTACAACGACCACGGTTCGTGGTACCTGCACATCAAGAATGTGCAAGAGGTGGACCGCGGCTGGTACATGTGCCAGGTCAACACTGACCCCATGCGCTCCAGGAAGGGATACCTACAGGTGGTGGGTGAGTATACTGCGTCCATCAGTCTGTTGTACAACGACCACGGTTCGTGGTACCTGCACATCAAGAATGTGCAGGAGGTGGACCGCGGCTGGTGCACGTGCCAGGCAAATGCCGACCCCATGCGCTTCAGGAAGGGATACCTATAGGTTGTGGGTGAGTATACTACCTCCATCAGTCTACCGTACAACAACCACCTCTCGTGGATTTATTGTACTTATTTAATAAAGATTGGAGTATTTGGCATGTTACCAAATTACAAAACAATAAAAAACCAAAAAATGTAGAAAGTACAGATAATTTGAAACCTAATACATCTTATCCAACTTACTTGCGGCCTTTTGTAATAGTATTAAATGTACCAAGATGTTAGACGCCGACTTTGTTCACTAATTGACATATTGACGAGAGCACAGAATAAATCTGAGACGTACTATGTCAGCTTTTGTTTGATCTACGAATTCTACGTTATATTAATTAATTGATCGAGTTTATTACTACGATACAGTGATTATGGCTGATAGGTACTTTTACAAAGTTGAAACGTTTACACACGCTCCCATGGAGATACCTAACATTCTTTAGTTCGGGTGGGACGCTGAATTATTCTTTGAAAATACTTTAGATGGCCGATATTTCTATACAGCAACTGACATTTTGTTCTGGTTTTATCCTAATAGGTACTGTGTAAAATATGGACTTTTTCATCCCTTCATTATCATTTCACAAACATACTTAGTTCACAATTTATTTGTTTACTTAGTGCCACCATCAATCATCGACAACATGACGTCAACGGATATGGTGGTTCGGGAGGGCTCTGACGTCACCCTGGTGTGTCGAGCTTCTGGCTACCCTGAACCCTATGTCATGTGGAGGCGAGAGGACGGTCAAGACTTTAACTATAATGGAGAATCAGGTAAGCATGATAACTTAAACTTTTAATTAAGTCGGGATCTGATAAGGAAGACCGCTAAATTGCAAATTTCTTACGGTATTTGTACATTTCTGCTCTGCGTTACGTCGTATGTTGATCGGAATGTGATTCGTTGCAGTAAGTGATGAAACGAACTTTTCTACTGTGATGCTCTATTGGGAAGTTGGCTGGTCGTATATAAATAAAAATAAATACAATAACATTACTTTTATTCAGACCTTGATCCATATGATGTTAGTAATACACACTACTTATATGATATGTTAGTAACAAATGTAATACAAATAATCAATTGATATATCTCTTACACTCGCCTGACACACCACGTACATGCACATGTACCCAATGCACCATAATGGTGCAACATGACTGTAGCGGTATCTACATCGCCACATGCAAACTACGCATCATCCTGACGTCACGCAAAATCCTGCGTCGCGCAAGCAGAGTTTACCGCGCAACTAGCATATATACAACGACGTCCCGAAATCAATCGTAGGGCAGTTGCCCACCAGACTCAATACCCGTCTGGTCGGAGGAACCTCCATTTTCTATGGAGGTGTGAGTGAACTTTACACCCTGTTCCTCATGCCACTATTGGCTTATCACTGATGACCTTCAGAATGCCGTTGACGCTCCCATGCACTCATCCACGCACTCCTGCGCATCATGGACGCAATCCTTTTTCGCAGAATGGTATTGAAAACATCAATATGTGCTTTGGCAAACATTCCTGAAGCACTGCAGTAATGTGGAAGGCCTAACAACATTCTGAAGGCATTATTATACTGAACTCTGAGGGCGTTGTATGCCCTTTGCGTATATCGAACCCACTGAGTGCACGTGATCAAAGGTTGGCAAAATAGCCTTAAAAAGCAAATATACTCATTATAATATATTATTGTAAAAATACAATAAGCTGTTATTCAATGTCGAATTTGAATTCCGCCCCTAAGACGACCCACTGACCCTTCATAGCTTTTGCAAGGGTACCTAGTTGATGAAGCTGTGTGCCTTATTAAACGTACCTATGTACATTATAAGATACTACCTTGTTCGCGTCACTGCATCTCGTACATTACCCGCGTGGTACTGTATTTTTTTTTTATTGTTGTCGGCTGCTTAAGCGGGCGTGTGGTTGCCTTAATGAATTAAGCCCTCCAGCCTGGGTTTAAAAATGTATAAACTAGGCGACTACACACTAAGGGCAACCCCTGTGGGGTACAGACCTCGGCTTAGGGGGTCGCTAGGTGAAGGGCAGCACGGGATAGGCTGGATCGGAATTATTATTAAGGGACGAATTTAAAGCTACAGGCTCAGCGGCATGGGCCGGCTCGAGCAAGGGTCAGGGCGTACGTGGATTGGGGCTTCGCGGCGGGCCTCCGTGGCGAGGACGGAAGGACGGCAGTCTGTTTTTGTATTTACTGAGAGTACTGATGTCCTCACTTCCTCTCCGCCACACTCTCCTCCAGGAGAGTAGTGGCGTCGTAGTATAGTATTGTATAATTGCATAGCACATGTGTGAGCACTACTATAAAGATAACTGGATTCGTCTTTCATTGACTTGAATGTGCCCTGGCAGCTGAGAGTATGTCATGCTCACTCAAATGTGTCGCTGGTGGTGGCGTGTGATCATTGGTTCCCTTCAAAATGGTTGAGCTGAATGATGCTGATCCATACGCCATGTTCGGAAACGGGTGCCGTCAGTCTGGTCATTTCTTAGCTGCCACGGCTTCTTTTGATTCCTGAATTGTTTTTATCTTTTTATTACGGACGCTTTTAACGTGCACGTCTTTCTACGTCGTTCTCACATGTATAATGATAACATGAATGATGTAACCACTATTTTGTACCAATATTTTGATTTAAAAGAGGGTCCATGGAGTTTCTTACCCGTTATTCTCCATATATACCTACGACGCTTTGGAATGGGCAGCTTCATCTTTCTGACTGACCGACCCCTTGACAATTGAAAAGTGCCTGTAATTGGTTTATTTGAAATAAATGCTTTGAGTTTGAGATTAAGTCGTCGGGGATAATAAAATTAAGGTATGCCTCGGGCGGTGAATCTTACACATGCGGGAGGGAGTCTAGTGGGCAGCCGCTTTAATCAGGGGATTGGTGTGCTTTTTGCCACAGTCAAAGAAACCCTTTGCATGGCGTTTCATGAACGGCTGGATGGTGGGCATTCTAAGGTCTAGGTGAAGATTCACATTTCGGACATAGAAGGGGGCTCCCATAACCTTTCTGAGGAAACGGTTCTGGAGGGTCTGCACCTTATGAAGATGGCGTGGCTTAACGTGTGC
The DNA here is from genome assembly GCA_937001585.2 of Brachylomia viminalis. Taxonomy (NCBI): domain Eukaryota; kingdom Metazoa; phylum Arthropoda; class Insecta; order Lepidoptera; family Noctuidae; genus Brachylomia; species Brachylomia viminalis. The sequence continues at coordinate 14,255,521 of OW443308.2, read as the reverse complement.
ATATACGACGCAGGCATAGGTCATGATTCAAGAAACCGGGGCGCCCTACGGACTCTCCGTCCGCTTACCGGCCCATCGTGCATCGTGCTGCTCGACGAGGTGGGCAAGCTCTTTGAAAGAGTCATTGCAAACCGCCTTGTCGGGCGACTGGTGCGGGTGGGGCCGGATTTGGTGGAGAGCCAGTTTGGTTTCCGCAGAGGGCGCTCTACGGTGGACGCCATCATGCGCGCCACTTACCTCTGTCGTGTGGTTGAGGCCTATTTGACGGACAGGGGCGTCATCTACCCCGGTCACCAGGGAGAATAAAACCGGCGAGAGATGTCGTGCGGTGTCCCACAGGGCTCGGTCCTGGGGGCACATCTGTGGGATATCGGCTACGACTGGGTGCTGCGCGCCGACCTCTACCGGCGTAAAGCGTGGCTTGCTACGCTGATGACACGCTGGTCCTGGCGCAGGGGAGGTCGCACCAGGCGGCGGCTGTACTAGGAACGAACGCGGGGTTGCGAGAATCGTCGAGAGGATCCGGCAATTGAGACTCGAGATGGCCCTGCACAAGTCCGAGGCCATGTGTTTTCATGGACCTCGGAACGCGCCAACGACGGGATCCCAAGTAACGGTAGGAGGGGTTCACATCGGCGTCGAGTCGACGATGAAGTACCTGGGACTTGTCCTCCAGAGCCGGCGGAACTTTGCGGAGCATTTCCGTCGTTTGACTCCCACACTAAAAAGGATCGGGGCTGCCTTGAAGAACACACTTTATACTAGGTAGTCTTGAATACTCTAATATACTTTGTGAATCAGAGCGTTGTGGTTGCCGCGCAAACGTAAATAATGACAAATGACTTATAGGTAGTAACGGAAATAAGTGACACTTGTGCTTTCACGAGCTCTAAATATGCGTTTGGTCGGCGACTGGAGTGAGGAAGCTGCAATGTAAATAGCTTTATATCTTCGAACGAGGCTTAATTATAATTTACCAATTAATTGATTATCAACATTTTATGTGATTTTTATTTAAAATGGGAAATATAAACAAACACACGGTATTTAATACAAACTCACGTTAGTATAATACAATTTGCAAAAAATATATAAATTGAACTTCAGAGCTACCTTAGCTCATCCCCCTTAACATAAACTTATTAATTATTAACCGATCGTGTTGGGTACGTTACAAGTATTGTTGCTTTGCTTGAACTTTGTAATTATAATGCTAGTAGGTACAAAGAGAAATGATCATGAAAATTGTTAATATCGATTAGCATGAAATAACCTTGTAGTTTTCTTTTGTTATCTTATTTGTTAATAGCCTTCGTAGAATGTTAAAAGTATTTCGTGCGGAATACCTCGTGTTTCTATTATTCCGTACAATAATGTCGATTGTTGTACCTACAAGACATGATAATATTAATCGTCGTAAGATATTTAAATACATAGTAAACTGACTTCAATTCCCATATATCAAGTACACCCTTTTCATAATCCATGTTCCTGTACACCTAGGTTAGGTTGTGGGATCGTCTCCTTTCCCCAATGCTACACGCGGAATTTCACTTTAACTTGAATTGAATTAAAGGTACATAGCAGGAAATAGTAATTGAACGCTTGAGGTTTTGTGTTTCCAGCAAGAATGATAATAACAAAGCTATAAGAAAATACAGAAACCTCTAATTAAGAGTAAATTACCTTCAATTACCCTAAACTTCCACATATGGAACAACACTTTTCAAACTGTCATTTGAAACACATTAAAACAGTGAAACATTTAAATTGTGGCTAGAATCCATTGTTAATTTCCCTGTAGGCTGTTGTTAAATAAAAATCATTTTCTGTCTTAATTAAAATGTTTTTGTAGAAAACAATCTCACGTTTTCTTTTCAACCATCAGAAAAACATTGTAAAGTCCTTTCTCACAGCTGCGGCAGAAACACTTACAAAGAAGTGGACAGTCCTTTTTAGAAAGCAAATTGAAAATGAATTTCAAAACGGATAGTTCTGAAACTGTATATTATGTTCCAATTACATATTAGTGTCACGAACACGACATAAATTTCGTCTAGTAGTCTTAGCATTTAAGCCCATTGAATCGTGTAACATTTATATCGTCAAACGTTCATTTATATAGGTAAACTTCATTTATTTCGTTAAACGTTCATTTAGATCGTTAAACGTTAATTTTTGTCGGCAGTTAGCGTGGTGGATGGGGAGACGTTGACAATAACAAAGGTGTCCCGGCTACACATGGGTGCTTACCTGTGTATAGCATCAAATGGAGTGCCACCATCGATTAGCAAACGGATCATGCTCATGGTTCAATGTGAGTATTACTTGCTCCCAATGTGTGGAACTGACATCACTTGTAATTATAGCTGACGCGGCGTGTATGAGGAGCAGGCACGGTTCGGAATTTAGTGAGGTGAATTAGTAAGATTATACGTATTATTAACTAATTATGAAGTATCGGTAATAGATATTAATAACTTGGAATATGGTAGAACATAATTGAGAACACAATGACATGTCATTGAAAAGTTTCAGATAATTTCAGGTGTTATTAACAATTGTTTGACTCACTTACTAGGTAGTCCAGTCAATGTAGGCATCCGAGGGTACTAAAATTCGCACCCAGCTCAAAGTTGGTGGATTGTTCAAAACACCATCATAAATGAATTCAAAAAAATCCTCATCGATAAGATACCTGGAAAAATTTTGGTACTCTCACAAAAACGGGTTCTTCGCAATCGCATTTTCAGCAAAACGGTAAGTTTTATCATAAAATGAGTTTTGACAAAAATTGTAGATCATATAATTATCTATAAAAAATTTGAAATACTTTTTTTTCCTAAGAGCCACCGTTTCTGAGATATAACGATTCAAAAAGTTGGAAGAGTTGTAATCGTCATAATATGTGTAAGTACACCACGTATGGTTAGATAAGTTTCGATATGCACGTTTCGTGGATCATTGAGTTCCCTTCAAAATGGTTGAGCTGAATGGTGCTGATCCATACGTCATGTTCGTGAACGGGCGCCGTCAGTAGGCACTGGTCATTTCTTAGCTGCCACGGCTTATTTTAATTCCATAATTGTTTTTATCTTTTTATTACAGACGCTTTTAACGTGCACGTCTTTCTACATCATTCTCACATGTATAATTACAACATGAATGATGTAACCACTCTATTGTAACAATATTTTGATTTAAAAGAGTGTCCATGGAGTTTCTTGACCGTTCTTCTCCATAGGTACCTACTACGCTTTGGAATGGGTAACTAGCTTCATCTTTCTGACTGACCGACCCCTTGACAATTCAAAAGTGCCTGTAATTGGTTTATTTGAAATAAATGCTTTGAGTTTGAGTTTGAGTTAAAAATATTCGAAATAAAAAAATAGTGCAATTAGCTTGTCTTCCTTCAACCTCAGCGGCTGCTCATCAACATCGTATACGGGTATATTACCAAGTTCAAGTGTGGCTTGGTTATCAGCTAGACCCAAAAGACTGGGGTTGGAAGTTGGTCGACAATACATTAGAACCAGTTTAAATTGTCAACACCGGTTGTGCTCCAATGTTGAATCACCAACAGATTCGTTTGACACCAACGAGGAGACGTGCGATGTATCACAATTGAGGCAATTTACTTGCACCCAGGATGAAGAAGAAGAACAAAAAGAGGAAGCAGAAATATTAGAGAATTATGAATCAGACGAATAAAAAAAACAATTTACACCGCTTATCGTTTTCAACCTTTGCCAATATCTTTTATTATTCAATAGTTTCAAATTAAACAGAATCACAACAGATCCGTGGAATGGGCCTACGGGGAAACCATGTTAAAAAAAACGCGCTAAGTACACTACCTCAAAGGTGGCGTGGAAACGTGTGCATATTATGACAAAAAAATTACAACTCTTCCAACTTTTTAAATCGTTATATCTCAGAAACGGTGGCTCTTAGGAAAAAAGTATTTAGACATTTTTTTATAGATAATTATTTCATCTACAATTTTTGTCTAAACTAATTTTATGATAAAACTTACCATTTTGCTGAAAATCGCGAAAAATCCGTTTTTGTGACCTTTGACTCCGAATACATTTTTTTCCACGTATCGGATTGATGAGGATCAATCCTACCAATTTTGAGATGGGTGCGAATTTTTGAACATTCACTCAAATTTTTTGGTCTAATTTGATGGCAAGTAATACCTACTACAAAGAGTTTAAAACATTAAAAAAAAAACAAATTGAGAGAAATAAAATTAGTGTTCTTTTTTCAAAATTAAAGCAGATTATAGGAATCCTAATATTAGACGTAGTGCTAGTCTACACCTGCGGACTCACTAACGATACAAATTGACGTGCCAACGAGACTAGCCAGCAGACAGAATGGTTTGTCATCCGTGTTTTATTAGAGCCGTAATAGCTTGGGTGTCCGTACTAGTGTTTATCGATTGCCTACCTACCAGTTTCAATCGCTTCGCTTGTTTGACATGCTATGATTAGAAGCTCAGAATAGATCGGATTCACCTACACATGTTTGGTACACATTGATTAAGTAATTAAACATATGTGATTATTAAAAGTGTCAATTTATTTTCATTGAAAAATTAACACATAGGTACTTTACTAGTTTGTTCTTCGCGTGGTGTGAAAATTGCACCTCAAATCGATCAATTATTTCGTTTTCATATTTTATAGAGTTGTATACTTAAGTTGTCAATTTTGTAGGTATTAATAACTTTACCTTAATTGGCATAAAGTTCGAAATTCGAAAATGGTTCCGTTGCACATTTAAACCTGGCTCTAAAGTCAGAACTCGTTTTGTAATGTGACGGAAAAGTTGAGCTATAAATGGAGACACAATAAAACACGTGAAAACTTGTAAGGGATAAATCTGAGGGCAGAAAAAAAACATTGACGACTACTTGACGCGTGGCCAACCCTTTATATTTTGCTAACTCTTCAAGTTTTCCCTCTTCTTCGGTATTTTCCGAGGTGTTATATGTATATATATACTTACACAAACTTTGAATCCTTATCCGATAAGTGTAGGTAGGTAAATAAGACGGGATTTTATAAGTAGTGTTTTTTATTATGCTACCTCTAATTACTACTTTACTTAAATAACCAGACTTCCAAGAATCCCAGTCAAACGAATAGTGTTCGAGCTGAAGGTTTTGCGGGATTTAATGTATTTCTCCTGCTCGAGATATTATGATAAGATAATGTTATTTCTTTGAAAATTGTTAACTTGACATAATACAGGGTGTAAAAAGACCAATAACATAACCGCTACTGACGCATTCTGTACATCAAACTAGGTAACTTTGAGCAAAAATTATTGCTGGGAAACGACTCTTATTTTTGGAGTGAAAAACACTGTTTACGGCATCGCACGCAAACTATTATGCATACCTATGGGTTCTTGCAACAGGTACGGGAAAATTAAAGATAGTTAAACTGCCGCACTCAAAGACGTCACTTGAAATTAATCAATCGTTAGCTTTGATTAACCACCATATCTTGGCACAAGTTACCAAGATCAAAACGTTTTCAATCTGACATAGTTTTGACTGACAGCGTTCCAATTTATACTGGTCAATTAAAGTAAATGATTGATTAATTTTAAGTAACGACTCTGAGTATCGGGGTAAAAGTTGTTTTCGTGAAAAAAAAACGTGTGCGGTAGGGGGTCTCCCGATAGGGACGAAGTGCCTTACGCGATGCTAGCACGCTCACATACTCGTATATAATAGAAAAAAGGAAGGGAGAGAGAGAGAAAATCGTATGGAGGGGGGCATAACGGTGTTTATATCCAAATTCAAGATGGCACTGTCTTGGATTTTGTTTTCGACCCCATAATCGTTGTTAGCGCCCTCTAAAACCATGAAAACAACATCCATGACCAAAAATTTGCAAATTGTCGGTGGCGCAATATTGAGTTTTGATTTTGGCACCAGTTTTGTTACCTCAAAAACCATGACAATGATATCCATGTCGAAAATGAATTAAAAGTAAAAATTAGACAGAGAGAGAGAGAGAAAGTCGCATGGAGGGGGCGTAACGCTTTTTCCTTCCGTGACGATTTCTACCAGTCAACTCCTACTGCAAGCCGCCTTAAGAGACTTTGTTCCAAAAATTGGGAACTTTACCTTTCAATACCTCCGTAACCAGAAGGTTCCCAGGTACCAAAAAATATCACAATGACGAGGAGTAGGTACAAGTGACTCTCGGCTTCGTTAAGCGTCTTTTTACACCCGTTATGTGATGTTAACAAAGTACACCATAAATACGAGTAATTGTTAGTATTTTGCGACTTCACAACGTCTACAGCACCTTCCCTCTTACACACGCCTACTTTTGCCAATGCTCTCCAATCTTTTAATACATAATAATTCCAACAGTTCCGCCAATGCTGTCCATCCCCAACCAGTTGGAAGGCGCATACATCGGGCAGGACGTGACACTAGAGTGCCACACAGAGGCGTACCCCTCCTCCATCAACTACTGGACCACGGACCGCGGGGACATGATTATTTCCGGTGAGGCTTGTTCAATATGCGTGTTTACTCACAAAAGCTCTGTTTCGGGAACAAACCTTATATCCGTGGCACACGCAGGGGTTGACACGAGGAACATATTTCAGGCTGATCTTGTGAATTTATAATGTTCTAAGTCGATGTGTCACTGTAATATATTGATTTGATAGTATGTAAAGCTACGAACACGCAACGTAATTGACGAAATTGACCAACAATTGTACTTACTTGATAGATTAAATATGAAAATCAAATAAGGACAGTTGTATTCTGTGGTAATTCTTGATTTAATACGTGTAGGGTAGATTCCCAACTATGGCAGCCTTCATTTTTAAATTAAAACATTATTGAAAAGCTTTTCCAAAAAGGCGTCGTAATATAAACAATGCAGCAACTAAAGCATGGAAAGTGGTTCAAAACCTAATAAAGCTTCATACATTATAAACGAGTGCTCCGTTTATTTACTAGCCTCAGTTTCAATGAACTTTCAATAGCCTTGTTTGAGCTCTACCGATGTATCACAGCCACTACCTAAGTATCTATAAACGCCGTATTATGGAACTCGGAATACAACACAAATACGTACATTTATCATATTGCCATAAATAACATGCGTTCCCGTCAAGTAAGCCATTCGATTGTATCATTGATTTATGACTTCATAATGAAAATAGTTTCTCTTGTATTGGAAAAGGCGGACGAGGTGTAGTCGAATGTACAGGTACCTATTCATGCGCGAATAGAGAATACTTGGATGATGAAATACTTCACTACTTCCACTTCGGCTCAACAACGCAATTGATAAATAAGTTGAAAACAACTTTGAATCAAAAACTGTTTGCAATTTTCTTTTTGTTGCTGTGTCTCATACCAAAATGGTACTGTAGCCAGCAACCGGTATTTTTGCATGAAACTGAGTATTAATTGTATTGACTCTGCAGTGGTTATTCGTCGAATATCAACTTTCTAGCATGAGCGTTCTAGTTCCGAAGTGGAGCAACTTATTAAATAGGTTATTGGAGTTGATATCTTTGAAACTATTTTATGGATAGTTTATTGCTAAAGCTCGAGTTCCACGAAAAGATTGATAATTGGGAACGTAATTTCTTTAATTTTTAAAGAAAATGGTGCCGATTCTCTTGTTCACAAACTAAATTAAATTTAAGTTGAGTGCATCTTTTTCTTTTTAATTCATTAAGAAAAGGACAGAAGATAAATTTTAGTTTAGTCCTGTCAAATTAATCAGCGCCTGACACTACTCCATACAAGTTTAGACGTGATTAAAAAGTTGACTACTAAAATTACATCAAATTACGGGCAGATGCTGACTAATTTGACAGGACTAAACTAATATTTATCTTCTGTCCTTTTCATAATGAAATAGAAAGAAAAAGATGCACTCAACTTAAAAGTTTAGTTTGTGAACAAGGGAATCGGCACCAATACCTATTTAAATCCTTTATTTAATTACCTATCAAAACACCTATTTATAACCTTTTCAAAACCATTTCCTACTGGTTACGTAATACCGAATACAGGTTTTATATTTAAGTAGAATTGGAAATTATAGGAGGCAAGTACGAAGCATTCCCGATGGACAGTGGCTACAACAAGTTCATGATGCTGAAGATCAAGAACATCACCAAGGAAGACTTCGGCTTTTACAAATGTATAGCGAAGAACTCTCTGGGAGAAACGGATGGAATCATCAAACTCGATGGTAATTTTTTAACATTAGTAGATTGATTTAAAACGGCCCCGTCGGAGCGAGCGATTGAAAGCGCTGAAAGACTCGTAAAAACAAACAGCCTTTTTTACGACCTTTGGGAATTCGGAAGTGTGGGAAAATCACACAAAACTGCCTGTCAATTATCTGTAAAGCTTTTCCTGGGCAACTTTGGATCAATACAGTTACATCAGTACATTTATTGAATTGATAAGTGTTTACTGAGCAAGTGAACTTTAGAAATAAAGATCGACCTGTGAACCCATCTTCCCAGAGACAGTGGGATGAGCCGCTCTGCAGGTTGGTACTGAACAATCCTATTGATACGTCCACCACTATTACTTGGTACTACGTAGGTACCACACACCACATACTGTTGCCTTCTTGCCTGCCCGCCTTCTGGCTGTGGGTGAGTGACAGTCGGGCCTCTGGCTTCAGGCGCTACCGTCACCCAACATAGGCACTATGCTGGGGGACATCACCTTTTGGCTCACTACTTATCTGCGTCTGCGTCTGGGCGTTCCTTTCGTCATCATTGCTGCCAATGCGGTGAAGGTGTCGACTGCCTTGTACACCATGGCCTATCCTACAGTAGGAGTGCAAGCTGGATAGCACGGCACGTCAGCAATAATGACATGATCAGTCGTGCTCCGGTCACCAACCCAATGGCTTGCCACGCGACGATGTGAAGAGACCAGACGGAATTATCATGATGCCTTGGAAGTTATCTTCTTAGCACGGCGGGCTGTGCTGGGGCGGCTGCTGCAGGTGTGGAAAACCTAAAATGGAGCAAATATTGCAATCTTATTTCTTCGAGCCGTTTGGGGTTCAAACTCTCGAGTCATGAATGAGGTCCCAGTGCCCATTTAGTTTTTCGAAACATCGCCAAACGGTTGGTCGTCTTTTCACGTGGCTGATCTATTTTTTGTCAAAGAATCAGCATTCCCATACAACGTGGCAATACTGCCAGCATTTTGGGTACTTTTCCTGTGGACAAATTTATTGATGCCCTATGATTCTTTCACCGCCCCTTTTTTATATACTAATATTATTTAAAATTATGTAAACTTAGGTAAGCTTTAGAAATGACTGATAATAAATTATGAAAGATGGAAAATTATCTAAACAATAAAATCAATCCCATTTTATTGAAGAAACAGATTATTTTTATATTTATTTGTTATATCAAAAATAAACTTTATTTTCTTACAGAAATACCGGCACCACCGTCTGCTTTCACAACAACACAAAAAACGGTTTTAGACAATCAAACTATTAGGAAGAAAGGTAACTTCCTTTCGCCGGTGTATTATAATCATCTTAAATCAAATTGAAATGTTTTCTAATATTAATATTCCCACAGGTTTGCCGCAAATCATCCAAAGTAGTGACGCAATCAGTTCCAACTTCCAAGGTGAAATGTACGGTGAACAGCTAAGTGATTTCGGTAAAAAGTTTAACAATATTAATGACACTTAAATAAAATGTCATAATTCCTGAAGGGTGAATTTTCTGCCTTAGTATCTTATTTTGGAACAGGCTCACGTAAATCAGGTCAAACACTTACCAAGTTACTTGTACTTTAGTACTTAATAAACGCATTGTTAGACTTTAAAACTAATAACTTAATACAGGCGCTTACTCTACGACGGTTTCAATTCAATCTAATATGAAACTAAATCTATTTGTATCTCAGTCCTTAATGAAAATCAAAATTGAACCATTAATTTCCAACATCGTATTTATATTTCCACTGACCACTAATAATAATACAGGGTTATTGGTAAAACACCATCAACCTCTTAAGGGGTCAGTGTACTCATCATTATGAACAACTTTTACTATGGGACCAAATATGAAATCGCGAGAAAAATATCAGCTGGTCCCTATATTTTGACGAGTTTTGCAAACATAAATTAGTAAAGTAGGGATTACATAACAGCAGATTTTTTTTTCGCGATTTCTTATTTAGTCCCTTAATAAAAGCTGTTCATAATTATGAGTACAATGACCCCTTAAGAGGTTGATGGTGTTTTACCAATAACCCTGTATATAAGACGTTATGTAATAGCTTTCAGTTATTTTTATTACATTCCTGAAGAGTGATTTAGAAAGAAGAATTTTATGAAAAAAAAGTTAGTCCCAAAGTAAAAGCTGTTCATAATGATGAGTACAATGACCCGTTAAGAGATTGATGGTGTTTTACCAATGACCCTGTATATAAGACGTTATGTAATAGCTTTCAGGGGCCGTACTATGACCTGTTAACGCCATCATGATTCCGTTGAGGAAAAAGAGATAGTGCTATCGGTCATGTATAGCTCCGTTTCTCTTCCACGCTGGAACAATGATGGAATTAACACGTCATAGTACGGCCCCAGTTATTCTTATTACATCCCTGAAGAGTGATTTAGAGTATGAAAAAAAAGTTATTTTTTATAAATAAACGAACCGTCGACATCAACTGAAAGCCAGCTGAATGAAAGCAATTGTTATAAAAAATCTAATTTAATTTTAGATAACAAAATGACAAATCCTATTAAGTTCCAGGCTTACGCTCAAATTGGACAAATGTTCTGACATTTTGTGTTTCCCTTTTTCAGATGATGACCTAGAAAATTCTGCAAGTTTCCGTAAAGTAAATTCTATGTTGTTGCTCGGATCCACGTTAATATGTCCAGCGATAAACATAGCGAGATATATTTTACATTCTTGATAGTTGTAATAATGTGATGAACTTTAATTTATTTGTTGCTAATTTTATTTCTTGTTAATAATTTCTTAAGCTGACCAGACAATAAATAATTCGCACTGTCGATAGGTATATTAAGTTTATTTTCATCAACCAGGAGTTAGTTTAAGCATAGTCCACTCGGTAACTTCATTTTAAAACGTTGTATATTATTATGTTTTGTAAAAATAAAATATTTAGTATCTATACGACAAGTCTGTCAGTAACATGTAAAAAACGATGTCAACTCTGTAAAGCCTCGACTGAATAAAATTATAAATATTAATATATATTTAACTAATAATTACGATAGCACAAAATAAAACTGTCGGAATCTTAATTACCTAAATTGACATTTGATTTCTTGTTTTGTTACACCCATTTACCCAAGAATATTTGTAAATTGATTTAGTCGTTGGCTCACTAAATTGACTCGATCATCTTTTTTTACAAAAATCGATCGTCTTAATATTAGGTCTATAAATGTCCTAGGTTCGCTTAGTCCTTATAAAATATTTGTACACAAATTTTCTACTACATCGATTTTATAAAAAGCGCCTAGAGCTAGACTTTTTAGAGATAACCCTATACATACCTAACTGTCCAATAAATTGAACACTCGTACATAGGTGGTATGTTATTTCCGGTAAACGATTTAGTCGACGTATTCACTAACGAATTATTAATACGTAAACCTACAGTGCTTTGGTAGTTAATAACTGGTCGATTTTCTTTACCTTTCATATTCTAAGGCTTATTTTGATATTGTTTTTACTGTAAAACTTGTATGGATTATTTGCCGTAATATTAAAATACAAATAGAGTCTATAGGGAAATAGGAAGTTTTTGTGATGATTTACATAATGCTACAAAATGAAAACTGCCAAATAAATGTGTAAAATATGAAAATAAAAACGAAGCTTGATATGTTGTTTTTCATTTCCTTTCCCGGAAACTTATGAGCAAAGGAGTATTTAAGTTACAAAACAATCTGCTACTGAATATTATAAAACAAAGTTCGGAACTCACTGCACCTGTCTGTCTGTATGATCGAACAAGTGAAAACTATGAAAATTCGAGGAAGGCTTCAGCGCTTTCGAACCCACTGAATGGCGTGGCGGGCCTCTGCAATCCTATAATAAAGGAACTTTTGTTTATTTCGCCAGGACTCGTATAAAAAGCGCTTATCCGATCAATGCACATCATTCGGCACAAGATTTAGTGTAACAGAGTAGATAAAACATTCACGTGAAACGAATCCTATCTAATCTAAAGTAAATAACACCTACGATCATAATTATTGTTTTGAAATTCGTGTGCCAATAAGCTTTCTTACTCAAGAACGTAAGTAGTTCGTGCAAAATGAGGGTTACCACGACTAAGGCAGAGAACATTCTAGAGATCTCAACCGTGACAAGTGGTTCATGATTCTCGAGTGTCATGGCAACCCGCCACGAGTCCTTCAAACTTGAGTTATAATAAACGCGTACTTTGGAATACGCACATACACTTCTTTGTCTTATTGATGGACTGATACATTAATTACGTAAAGAATCTTAAACTCAAGAAAAGTTACACGATTTCTTTTAATTAAACGTGTATTTTCTGCTTTCCTCGAATAGTTTACTAATCGTTGTATCTTATGAAGTCACGATCAATAAAGCTGTCATAAAGAAAAAGTTGAGCGACTTCAATAAATGTTAGCTGTAGACTCAATACAGAGACTACATGATGTAATTGCAATAAAAATGGCACAAAGAATACTTAAACGGTCTTTTACTGGCTGTATTGTCCTCCACCTGTCGTGACTACCTTTTATAGCAAAGTCTGGAATGATTCACACTTTTATTTTCCGTTTTATTTTCTAACAACTTTTTCTACGACGGGAATGCATGGAAAGCCACCGTACAGACAGCGTACGACTAGCCATCACTATTTTAATATGTAACGTGGAACAATCTGGTACACTGCCCTTTACGGTCCGCAACAATCGATACCTTACTTAGTAATTTACTGCATTCGAGATTGCACTCGTGAATTTCCAATCGAATTGGACAATAACCTGCATCTCCAAAGTGTTGCAGGTTTGTTGGCAATTTCTGATTTGGTACGAAGAGTAGTTTCAAGTCTCGTAAGACGGGACTACAGATCATGTCGATAGGGTGAAAGAGCCTGAACTCTTATCTCCATACTAACTTTATTAAGTTTGTATGTGTCACCGTATAAATATGTACCTACATCGTTAGTTTAAAAATACACCACGATACAGGAGAAATTCCTAGTGTGGGACAACTTTAAAAAAAAAAAAAGAAAAAGAAAGAAAAAAATCTACCTCGCGAGATTATACTATCGAAAAGTTGTGAACTGCTACAAAACATTTACAATTTTACGCAGTATTTTTCGATAGTTTAAAATCTGTCCATGGCAAACCAACAAATTGTGAACGGGTATCAAACTTTTTACTAATTTCCCGAGTGGCGATACTTCCACCTTGGTGACTGACTAATATGTTTACCTCGAGATAAATTGATCTTTTTTTTCCTGCTTATACGAGAGAAAAGTAGGTAAATCTTCTCCATACGAAACTACCTTTTGGAAGGGGCGACTAGAATCAATTCTATGTAAATGTAAATGTTGACGTTCAAAAGTCCCTTTTATGTGCCTATTTGAAATAAATGCTTTGACTTTGACTTTGAATAGATGAGTTCCTGCAAAACAAGTACCGACCGAAAATTGTTATGGCTATTTAAAAAACCAGCATACCTACATAATTACTTCTATAAGGTTTATTTCATCTGAAACAGTGTAAAATACCTTCTAGAACATAATCACTTGATTAATACTCGAAACTGAAGTTCATTTGGATTATGGTACAAGCTTGTGGATCAGGAATGGTGGGATTAGTACTCAAACCATGTTGTTCGAAGATTCCGTGTAACCCCATGGGTAATACCGTGAATATATTTGTGTTTCCCAGAGTAAGATAATTATGTTTTGATAGAATTATGTACTTATGGAATGAAATTAGGTTGATGCTGGTAATTGTGGATATTATTGGTAAAACGAAAACGCACGTCGACACAAAAATCTAACCGGTGAACTTCACTATAAAATACGATTAAGTACCTTATTAGTGCGTACTTATTAGTATAGGCATGCAAAGGTTCCGTTATCGCCAGATTACTGACGATAACTGGCGATACGCGGGATACTGTTAAACCCATCGAGTGTGTCTCAACGAGTCCTGTTCAGTTTACCTTACGACGAGGTCCTGATGACTGACCTGGATGATAACTGACGTTTTGAATAGCTACTCGAGCGCTTGGAGTTTGAGCTCACTACATGTGTCTCAATGAGTTCTGTTCATTTTACTAATCGTCATCATGTAAAATGAACATGACTCGTTGAGACTCGTCTAATGAGCCAACACGCCCACGCTTAATAAAATAAGTGATAGAGTTATTTTTAATACTAGAAATAAACCGACTGACCGGTTGGTGCAGTTGGTAGTGACCCTGCCTTCTGAGCCGCTGGTCCCGAGTTCGATCCCCGGACATGTCAAACATTTGTGTGCATGAACATGTCTGTTTGACCTGTGTCTGGGTGTTTAGGTTACCGTAGTACAGGTTCTACCTAGTTCGGGACCTGAAGACCTTGTGTGGAAGTTGTCTCATATTATTATTATTATATAAAACAGATCAACCATTTTTCATATTATCTAAAGTACACATATATATTTTGTGGGGTACTATGTTAAATGTTACAACAAAATACCTTGTGATATATTGCAAATAATTTAAAGAAAATATTTAACTCATTTTAAAAGTACACTTTGTAAACAAGCATATTACACATTAGAGGATCATACCCTAGATTATAATGCTTGGAAACATGCATAAGACATTGTCCTGCTCCTTGAGAAAATCTAAAGTTTAGACAAAATCAAACTGGTTGCTAATTTATCTGTATAATATATATTTTTTATGATATTGATTTTACATTCTGTACCTAATTACTTTAACTCACACACTAAATTATTATTCGTTAAAATAGTAGAAAAATCGTCTGCTTTTACCAACGACCACATACCCCATAGACGCCTAATAACAGGCGACCAATGTCTGTCAACACATCAGACTTATAGATCTTATATAGGTCGCCGCTTAAGGCGCGGACCGACTACGATTTTAATCGCTATTACCGCACTCACACAACCGCATCTGCGCGTTTTACGGTAATTATGCACACACTCGCAAACGCTAACACGGGCGTTTGTGTGCTCAAGGAAAGTTGCATAGTATACGTAAGGAAATCAGATGTTTTATGTTGAATATACTTACTTATGACGTGCGTTCTAAAATTCGATGTAATTACAGTGTCGTGTCATAATATGATACAATAAATAATTACACATAACAATTAAAAAAAAAACATCACTACTGTTTATTTTTATTACAGTACATGATAAACAGGTCAAATATAAACATTCCGAATTTTACCCGACTGCTCTAGAAGGGGAATTATGCTTTTCGGGTGTAAGTCAGTATCAGGGATGGAAGGGTTAATTAAATGGGTAGTTATGCCATTTCAAACTAATGTTTGTGTTTTAGATAGGTACTTAGTGGGTGCGGTAAAAAAATAGAAAACAAAACCAACATAAAGGCCCTCGGACCACTTAAAAATCACATAAACTATAAATAAATGCAATAATATCACAGCTCCAAAGTGACAAATGCCATAATGTTTCTAAGAAAATGTGGAGCCGGGACGGAAGCTAGAATTCTGAAAAATTTAGACGATAGAGGGATCATCCACGGGAATGGAAGCTGCTGCTGGCTGAATATTAGTTGGTATTTGCTAAAATTGGTAAAACAGTGCGTGAATTGAACTAAAGTTCTGTGGCGGAGTACTAAGGCTACTCACTGCCTAATATTGAAGTGAAAATTCAGTCTCAGTGGAAATATGGGCAATAAAAATAAAATGTTGCGAAAGAGTTTTACAAGAAAAAGACGAAAAACTCGAAAAAATGATGGAATGTTTGGGTAAGTAGGATGATTACGGTATTGTATCATAACATTTGAAATTTGTATTTAGTTTAGTTTACTTACGAAACTGTATAAATCTATAGAAACGGCATTGACAATTTCTACAAACATTTTGCTAAATCCAAAAACAAATAGGTGCACTCTATTTTGATGTCTATAGAATGCATATTTGAATGCGCCTAGTGCAAACGTCTCTGGTCGAAGCAACCATCGAGGCGATAGCCATATTGCAATAGTAGGTATAAGTAACAAAAACAAACTTGCAGATAAATCAGAGTGCGTTCGTAATTATTATAATAATATAAATACTGCACACTAGTTATATATAAAGCATTTTGATTCTTTTGTAAGATTATTTTTATAATATTTATTGAGTCATTAGACCAGTGCCGATAATTTTTGAAAACGAAAAAAGTCACAGTAGGCTGAAACCCATTGGAAAAGAAAGAGAATATAACAAAAATGAAAGGAAAAATAATTTACGGGCGATCCGAGGTCGGGAAGTGGGGGTTTAAGGGTAAAAAGTGGTTTATCTCGATTTCCGGCAAAACTACAAGTCTTATGGAAAAAAGTGTAATAGCAAAGTTGTAGGTAATAAAAAGATCTACAACTTTTGTATTCACACTTTTTTCAAGTAACCTCAAAATTTATGTGAAAAATTCAAATAACCAAGTTCTTGGTTTTTTATTTTTATCTTTTACACAGCAATTATTTTTTATACCGAGTTTATAAAAAAGCAGATATTTTCACGTGAGAATTTTCGATTGAAAATTAGGGTGCTTTTTCGATATTAGGTCAAATTAGGTGAAAAAAACAAATATTTTAAATCAATAAAAATACAGTGTGCTTGAAACATAAAAAGGTAAGTATTCGGCAAATTTCGCAAAAAAAAAAATGCTGTGTAAAAGATAAAAATATAGAACCAAAAACTTGGTTATTTGAATTTTTCACATAAATTTTGAGGTTACTTGAAAAAAGTGTGAATACAAAAGTTGTAGATCTTTTTATTACCTACAACTTTGCTATTACACTTTTTTCCATAAGACTTGTAGTTTTGCCGGAAATCGAGATAACCCCCACTTCCCGACCTCGGATCGCCCGTAAATTATTTTTCCTTTAATTTTTGTTATATTCTCTTTCTTTTCCAATGGGTTTCATCCTACTGTGACTTTTTTCGTTTTCAAAAATTATCGGCACTGGTCTAATGACTCAATAAATATTATAAAAATAATCTTACAAAAGAATCAAAATGCTTTTTATATAACTAGTGCAATATTTATATTATTATAATAATTACGAACGCACTCTGATTTATCTGCAAGTTTGTTTTTGTTACTTATACCTACTATTGCAATATGGCTATCGCCTCGATGGTTGCTTCGACCAGAGACGTTTGCACTAGGCGCATTCAAATATGCATTCTATAGACATCAAAATAGAGTGCACCTATTTGTTTTTGGATTTAGCAAAATGTTTGTAGAAATTGTCAATACCGTTTCTATAGATTTATACAGTTTCGTAAGTATACTAAACTAAATACAAATTTCAAATGTTATTATGATACAATACCGTAATCATCCTACTTACCCAAACATTCCATCATTTTTTCGAGTTTTTCGTCTTTTTCTTGTAAAACTCTTTCGCAACATTTTATTTTTATTGCCCATATTTCCACTGAGACTGAATTTTCACTTCAATATTAGGCAGTGAGTAGCCTTAGTAGTCCGCCACAGAACTTTAGTTCAATTCACACACTGTTTTCAGTCATAAATTACTTGAAAACTACAATCGAATTATGCACAGAGCGTCCGGTGCCAACCATCCAAGTCGAGCGCTGCCCGACGACTAAAGTATGACCGCGTAAACTATTGTCACCACTATGGAGCGTCAATAAGATTGAAAATTGAAAATGATATTTGTGTTGAAATGTGACGTAAGCTGCGAATGGGCATTTATTTTACTGCTTTTCTTTAGATTATTTAAAATATAGACATAAAATTAAATAATGGTTTGGTTAAAGTTTTAAAAAAATGGAAAACCTACTAAATTCTTAAAAAAAAAACTGTTGTTATCGCTGGAAATACAGAGATCTTCGACGTCAAAGTTTATTTTTGTGCTACAACTTCCCAATTTTTTATTGGGAATATCAAACTATTATTTATTATTCTGTTCGGTTTAAATTCTTCTTTATACCCTTCTCTGTTCACTGTATTTTTCGCGTTACTTATTTTTATTACATTACGTCATACTCGACGTTCTAAGAAACCAATTTTTGGGAATATTGAGATAACACCCCGCCTTAACCGCGATCCCGCGATCTATTCAGTTTCGACCACTACTGTGAGCCGCAAACACTTCCGTGTTAATCCATAGAAATTGGTGAAAATAAATATTATAATGGCCCCTTGCGCTATACGTTGGTGTGGTAACAACAGCCAGACTTCGACTTCCGGAAAGATGCCATAACATTTCATCGGTAAGTTAATAAATATTTACATATAATCATAATTAGATTTATTTTCTGATATTATTTATCGGAGTTCATCTTATACTGGTCTACTTGTAGGTGAAAAAAGGTGCAAGGACTCTCGTTGATGTCTTTTATGTTTGCGTCCCTTTCGTCGTATAGTATTTTTTTAGCTATCTCTTTTCCTCTATTATTTGGTAAACATGACTAGTGATGAACCAAATCATGACCAAAGTATCGATAAAGCAAAAACCTATCGGTACTATTTATATGAAATTTGAAGATCTTTTTACCCAAGCCGATTTTACCCGTAGCATTTCAAAAAGTATTAATGATTTTTAAAATACACCAAATCATAATATGGTTATAATGGTATTTATAATTGTCAAAAAATTAGGTGTTTTTTCAAACCACACAGAAAATTTCCCTCTCACGGAGAGGAGGCGTCGTTCCCAGCAGTGGGAACATTATAGGCCATTATTGTATTGCAAAAATAATTATTTGACTTTCAGAATTTAGTTGTATGTTATTAATTACATTTTTTTAACTAGGTATTACAATATACATTATGAACCAGCCACCGAGAAAAGTTTAAGAAACAAGAAATATTAAGAAACAAGAAGTTAAATTTTACTAAGTACAATTATTTTAAAAAAAATCGATACCTTCGTGTTTTATTTAAACCTGTCACATCCCTAGTGATACGTAATGACCTTGGCAGGGCCAATCAGAACGCAGTACGTAGCAGTACCCCGCTTCCTCATACTTCGGCTAGTTGACAGAATAGTTTTGATGCGATAAATCAAGCATTATGCGTCTATAGGCTATATGGTCGTTGGCTTTTACAATATTTGTAAATATGTCAGCACCATGTATCTATCACATAATTAATTTACTTGTCATTGCTTTATATTCAATTATTTCTACCTATTGTGGTATAGTCATTTTATTTCAGGCGCATCGTCTTTGCATATTACACTGGGCCCCAAAAAAAGCGAGTCGTTTATAAATATGCGATAACTTTTTAAATATTAGAGCAATGCTATTAAAATAAAAACGAAATAAAAGTTTTATTTCATTACAAATATAGGAAGAAGTAAAACTTTTTATTTCTTTTTGGTGATTGTATTTTATAAAACCATAATTAAAAATAAAGACAATTTATTTATTAGAACAACTTTGAAACCGGAGCGCGGGAAACTTCAAACTTGCCGGACGCGTCCTTTTTGAGCTTTGTTCTCGTAAACGTGACATTGGCTAAATGCACAAACCGTGCGAAGCCATAACAAAAAAAAAAAAAAAAAAAAAACTTTGAAACCGTTTCTTTTACTTTTGTTTCTGTTTATAAATATGGCATTTGATGTGCAGAAATGCATTATTCTGATCAAATTCAGTTAAAAACATGCCACTAACCCGTGAAGAGTGTACTAGAATTCTAACAATGATTGAAGACGAGCGCAGTCAGCGAGAACTGTTGGTTATACAGCGAGAACTGTTGGTGTGTCGTTATCAACCGTTCAAAGAGTGCTCCAGCGATTTGAAGAGACTGGATCCAATATTCGCTGACCAGGAACAGAACGAACAAGGTGTACGACATCGCGGGAGCAACGAAATAATATGGTGTCAACAATGTTGAGAAATCGATTTCAAACGGCTGTTAAAGTCAAAAATCTGCTTCTACGTGCTGGAGGCGGCGTCTTGTTGATGATAACTTGAAGCCATTTAGACCTGCGAATGGTCCAAAACACGAAAGGCAGTATCAAAATTCAAGGTTGAGTTACGCTAGAGAACACATGAATTGGACTCTGGATGACTGGTCAAGAGTAATGTTTTCGGACGAGTCAAGGTTCACGAGGTGCTGTATATACACGCACGGTTCCGTCGCGTCGCGAAACGAGATGGACAATTTGGTTTTGTCCAGCTCGCAAAGCAATGGTCCTTATTAAAGAACAATGGGTAATTTTGTATGGAACCCGTACCCACCTTTGTAGCATTTTAGACTAGGTGTCATTTAGAAGAGGCTTAATTGACTAACTCAAAAATAAACGAACGAATGAATGAATGAATGGGAGACCGAAGTTATGATAACTTCTTTATTACATTTTTAATTGCAAAGTGTTATAGCAATCGCACCTTTTTCTGTTCTGTAGACCAAATAATTAACCAGTTGTTTTTTCTGCCTAAAGAGAAACCGACTTAGCTTCCTACCATTCGTTTTTGGTATGGAAAAAATATTAAATAAAAACCATAAATCTTAAAAAGCACAGTTTTGCAAACATCATTTTTAAATTCTGTTGTTACTCTCAATGATTATATCATCCCAGGCACTTGCCGGACCTATGAAGTTATCTAGGTGCCTGCCAACACCTAAGTGCCATATTATGCTAACAGTGTGAGCACAGGCACCTAGAGTTCTCATACCCGTCATGCAGGAGCAATAATAGGCTTCGATGGCTTCTCTGTTCTTTCTGGCTTCTCTCCAATTTTTACGACACACCGACGCTAGCGCATAATAGTTCGAAGTACCTAACGGATAAAATCGCAAAAACGTCGAATGTGCATGGGTCGCTTTTATTAAGGATTTTCGGCATTTTCTACGTCGAATATCTTTTTTCCCCCGCAAGCTACAAAGTTGCCCCCATACAACAAATATATATATTTTCAAAGACCTTTCTAATGGTACCAATTTCAATTTGCTACATGGGTGGGTACGTTTTGTTCCATGTTCTTTGGACTGAAAGATCTAGATGTCATGATGGGCCCGGTATGGGGCACAGCGGCTAAAACCCATATTGAAACGCTATAAATAGCTCAAAATAAGTTAATAAAGACTCTTTTCCCATATGATTACAGTACACCAACACAAAAAATATACAATGAAACATAATTATCACAAACATAATATATAATACATGCATCTTAATAAAAAAAATACTTAATAAAACCATTCACACACAAATATCTACATTTACAAAGAAACATCAAATACACAAAATTAGACTTAGAAATGCAAATGACATACAATAATAATTATACTCACCACGCACCAGCTATGGCAAAAAAAATGTGATGTACGAAGGTGCTGCATTGTATAATAAACTACCAAATAACATCAAAAATGCTAAATCCATGTCAATATTAATTAAAATTACATCTAAGTTTAATAAAGCGAGCGCACTTTAGTACACTACATACCACATCTAGTTGCGCGCGTTCCGTGTACCTGTGTTTACATTTTGGCTGTGTTAAATTATTAGCGATTACCCTACACTTTTACAATATTCTAGTATGTTGTCATTTTTTGCCAAAACTGTACGTTAAATCTAACGTTTTTATTTTATTTAAATATTTCTCATGAAAGTGAAATTGCTTATGGGAATAAAGATATCTCAAACCCGAACCAATACCGTATAAAGTTTACAAACTAAAACAACAAGCAAATTTAAAACAAAGCAGGCACTTAGCAATGAAGTTTCGTAACAAGCACACAGGGAAAACACCATTCAATTATCCATTATCAAGTAAATTAATACTATAAATGGAGTTATTTATTGATTAATACATAAGTGCATTAACATTATAATCACTTAAGTAAACATTCAAAGGTCTGTTGCCAATGCACCGTTACTAGTTTTCCGGAATGATAAGCGTTAAGTATTTAACTGTTGGGTTTTATTTGTTAGCCGTCAGTGAGGTCAAGCTAGTAGCACTGTTAGTAGTACCTAAGGCATATAAGTTATGAGTTTATCGTAATGAGGATTTATTACCCCATTGTATTGACAAAACTACTTACGAACGGCAGTGAGCGTGAAGAATCTTTAGTAGATGAATAGATTGCAATTTCTGTTGAGAGTACTTCGGTGTAGTGGACACACACTTACCGTCCATATCACAGCAATATATTGTCAATATTAATTAAAAATAATTTCCATGTTATTAAATAAATAACGGATACGGTTCATTCACAATTCAATTACATTCTTAAGAGTATAAACCGTGATATCAGTTTAGTGGAGTAAAAGTAGCTATTTGTTTTGTAAAAATGTTCAACGACGACAACTGCGTGTTTGGTGATCAAAATGTGCAAGTACCTGCACATTTGAATTTCGGAAAGTTTATTTTGGATCGTCTTAGGCTCAGAAATGATGAAGTAGCTTTGGTAAGTGACAACTGCTCAACTAACTAGCTAACTAAACATAGCATTATATTAGTTTTAACCTTAAACACTAAACCATTTTCTTTACAAACTCCAGGAGCTAGGAGAAACACGTGAGAAACTAACATACAAGGAATTCACACAATATGCCGTCAATATGTCCGCCGCTTTGACAAAGTTGGGGGTGAGGCGGGGTGACATTGTTGCAGTGGGATCCGAAAAACGCAATGAATTCGTCCCGACGGTTCTTGCAATCGTGTTCACCGGAGCGACGTACACCCCCTATGATTTAAAGAGCGGGAGAGGTAAGACAAAATATCTTACTTCCACTACATTCTTTAAACGCCTCATTTATTTTATTTCATGTGGAGCTTAGACTTTTGAAAAAATAGAGAGCATTTAAGATAGCCCAGGGAGGGTAAAAGCTTTACAGAATTTAGATTATGGCGCAATTTTAATTGACAATAACGCATCGCAGCAACAAATAAGGTACAAAACAGCGATGCGATTGATGTTAGCTGAATCGAATGACCACCAAATTTTGCAGCTTTAATTAAATTTAAAAATCACGCATGCACAGCTTTGTGGAATAAATTGTAGTTATTTCTTTAGTTGACTGAATTCCCTTTATTATCATTACACAAAGTATGATAGTTTACGCTCAACATTTTGAGGACTAAACGACGAAAAAAATTTATTTGAGCTCTGTTATACGATTTTTTTATCATGATAGTATTTTATTTTTATGAAATAATTTTAAATAGGTGTTTTCTTTAAACATTTGACAATACACAATTTATTTTCTTCTGGCTTGTTTATGTACCGATACGTCTAGCTGTGCGACAAAAAAACTGAGCGCTTTACGATGTACTACGTTTGGGCAGCGGCAGCTGCTTAACGGAAACCATCATAGCCTATATTTATAAAATTCGATGCACCGTCTGATTTCATTAATAATGCATAAACATACGAATAATCAGATGAATGAAGCGTTTTACATTAATTTTGCGTGTATTTTTCAGCGGCATTAAAACACAAGATAAGCTTAACAAATCCAAAATACTTTATATGCTCCAATTTGTTTTGGAGCACCTACAGCAACATACTGAAGAGTTTTGATTGCATACAGAAGTTTGTAACACTGGACGAGGGCACGGAATCAGTAATTCCCATCAGAACTTTGGTAACGGATGACGCTGACGTAAATAAGTTCGAGCCAGTGCAAGTTCAGGGACAGAGTGACATCGCCTTCATTTTGTATTCCTCCGGCACTACGGGCATGCCAAAAGGCGTACAACTGACACATTTAAATTGCATCCTCAATAGTCTGTCCGATGAGTGAGTATTAATTAATATGTTAATTTAACATTTCTCTCCCAAAAGTTTTGTAAATCGCTGAACAGTATTAATTGTATATGCGTTTTTGGTAAACATATTGATACCCCGGTTTTATTTTTCAACCATGTATTACAAATTGTTGTTAATGAACACCGATTAATTGATGTGTAACACGTAAAAATATATCTACGTACAAATACGCATAATTAAAAATGTTTTTGTTAAACCATTATCGAGAATGAGTATCAATTTCACAATATTTAATTGAATGAATACCAAAACTTATAACAATGCCAATTTGTTACCTTACATATAGTCAGTAGGTAGGTACATAGGTACAGATTGGATGTTTTCCTGTATCGTAAGTGCAGTTTCATCATGTTTTCAAACACAAAATGTCACTTACATAACATGTGACAACTGCTTTAGCCAACACCATTGTAATTGGCATAAAATTAAATGTTCTAGAAGATTCCGCCTTCAGTTTTTGTTGAACTCATGAACTAAATAGAACATTAATACTACCTATTTGACTGACCGGTTGGTTCAGTTGGTAGCGACCCTGCCTTCTGAGCCGCTAGTCCCGGGTTAGATCCCCGGACAAGTCAAACATTTGTGTGCATGAACATGTATGTTTGACCTGTGTCTGGGTGTGTATATGTATATAAGTATGTATATCAGTCATCAGGTTACCGTAGTACAGGCTCTACCTAGTTCGGGACCTGAAGACCTTGTGAGGATGTTGTCTCTTATTATTATTCATGACATGACAACTATTTTGATTTAACATATTTATCTATTTGCAATAAATATGTACACTACATAATTGGGTCCCATATTAATCAAACGAGTAAATAACATTTCAGCTTCAGCGACGAGTCCCTTAAAACAGCGTTCCTTTTCGGAGAATGGTATCATAATTACGACACTTTCATGACGTACAAATTTCTATGTCTCGGCAGAAAAATTGTGTATGTCAATGAAACAGAACCTATTTCGTTCTTGAATAGTGTTCAAGATTGTGATGTAAGTATTTGAAATTTATTAATACAATACAAAAATATCAAACTATTCAATTAATTAGGTACCCCACCCATCTGGTTGGGTACCTACCTAATCAATTGATAGATTAGCGGACTGAAATACAAGAATATCAGAACGTTCTGATGTTCTTGAATTACAGTCAGCTAATCTCAATTTCAATGACATAGTGGCGTATTCATGTGACTTTTCTACAATTTAACTAATTGGACCTAAATCGTCTGAAATTGCCAACACACAGTAAACAAGCGTATGGTGATAAATGCTAGTTAATTCTTAGATACCTATAATTATTATACTCTGGATTTCTGGAATCTAGACAGTATGTACCCATAATGATTGTCATACGTATGCAGTTATGTACCTATGTACCAGTCATCACTTTTCACAGTGTATTTATACACAACATCCCAGATTATTTCCACACACACAAATGCACTCTTCATACCGTGCTCCCAAGGGAGTGAACAGAAACTACGACGCGGTATACGGTACAATATTTACAAACTCGTTCGCTTCTCCCACATTCATGAATCTTTTCATAAATACGCGGCGCTGAATGCTACGCACCTGACCTTTTGAAGGCCAGCGTTATAAATGATGACCTAAAATGACAAACCGCTCTCAAAACAAGAACCGAGTTTTTCATAAAAATGTTTTGATTGTGTGGGGATTTTTTGTATGTATATTTTATTTGATAAGGTTTGATAGTGTTCGCGATGATGATGTAACGGTGGAATATATTATTTTTCTTTCGGTTTATTAATACTTAATTAGGTAGTTAGCTTTATTTGAATGTTCTGAGGAACAGAGTCATCAATCTATCAATATCAATAAATACGACTTGTATGATGATATGGGGCCACGCGGCATCTACGTGGGGTCTACGCTGCACCAATTCACTCTAGAAAAACTAAACTGTAAACATCTCTCTTAAAACTTATGAAAGAAGTTGAAAGAATGTAGACAAATTGTGTTGAACAAAATAAAACTTCCAAACAGTTTTGCTTGGCATCTCAAAAATGCTGCTTTAAAAAATGTGTACATACATATTCTAGACTAATTGAACCTGTTTGCCCGTAAGCAAAGTATATAAATAATGTTATATTTGGTGCCCAACGGAAGTACCTACACCCAATACTTTCCCTATGTGAGCATTCAAGATTTAATCTTTCTTCTCTTTATATTATTTTTCAGGTTAACATCGCCTTTATAGTACCGTCTTTTGTTTGCTACTTATCAAAGTCGAAGGAAGCAGAAAAATGTAATCTCGATTCACTCAAAATTATATACTCTCGATCATCGCCTCTTCATAACAAGACGATACAAAAGGTCAAAAGTAGGCGAGTATTGATTTATTTTATCGTTCCATTTAGTTTATCAATTTTCCGTTACGGTTTTTTAAGCATACCTTTTGTGGGAATATAGGTATACTTTCAAATGTATTTATTTTAATTGAGGTTCGTTCGATTTTATATATTTCCATAAATATGCTCTGAATTTAAGCATAATTAGCATGTTCTCACTGCTGGGGCACAGGCCTCCTCTCTTCGAGAGGGAGTGTGCTGTAATCTACCACGCGGGCCCCGTGCGGGTTGGTAGATGTCAACGTCTACGCATGTTTGGTTCTAGGACATGTCGGTTTCCTCACGATGTTTTCCTTCACCGTTTTGAGAGCAGTAGAGTTGAAATGATTTACACAATGTAAAGCGACTGTCTGTGTTTGAACCTACGACCTACAACTCGTAAGTCGGGGCCGCTACCACTGGGCCACAATTTAGGAGCATTTAATAATTATTATTAAGTTTTTATTGTTTACTGCTTAATTTGAGTTAATTACCCTTACAATAATTAGTCAACTATTTTAAAAAGTAGATACAATCAATAACGTAGTCATTGAGTCAATGTTTTAATTACGTGTTTTTGATACATTTTTAGGTTTCCTAACCTTGTGAATATCTTACAAGGCTATGGGATGACTGAAGCGGGTGAGTTAACCTCTGAAAGCTGGGGCACAAAAGGACCCAAGTCTGGGAGTGTGGGCATGGCTTCACCTGGAATTACGTTAAAGGTTTGTGATAAAAAATACAGAATTGTTGTCGACTTTTATCATAATTTTCCAGTTACATTTCCATCCATACTTTATATTATAAAATCGAAAGTAACTCTGTCAGTATGATACCTTTTTACGCCTAAACCACTGAACAGATTTCGTTCAAATTTGGCACATTTCCATCCATACTTTATATTATAAAATCGAAAGTAACTCTGTCAGTATGATACCTTTTTACGCCTAAACCACTGAACAGATTTCGATCAAATTTGGCAAGGAGATAGATGGCATTCTGAGGAAGGACATAGGCATATACTTTTTGTCTCGGTAGTACGTTCCCGTAGTTTAATTTCCGACATCCAGGCGCGAAGCCGCAAGCAGAAGCTAGTTTCTCTATAAATGTTTTTAGCGAAAAGTAAATAGTATTTTCGTATCTCAACAAATATTTTATTTAGCGGGTGAGTGAACCTAACATTTTTATGAACACTATTTTATCTATAAATGTCGTTAGGTTGCTAACTTACAATTAAACATAAGCCGGAAAGGTAAGTCAAACGGGAGGTAAATATAGTCCTTAAATATAGCTGAAAATAACATCCGCCAACATACCAGACAGCTTAAGTAGGTAGGTAACTTATATGCCTTCATAGAATACATTTCTGATATTAAGTTAGAAATCGAATACTTTACACAGGTCGTGGATCCGGAAACCCGTAAAACTGTGGGTCCGAACCAACGCGGCGAAATACTTTTAAGAGGTCCAGTCTTCATGAAAGGTTACATTGGCATGCCGCCTTCAAATTACTTAGATGACGACGGCTTCTTCAAAACCGGAGATCTGGGCTATTTTGATGAAGACAAGTACTTTTATATCGTTGAGAGGCTGAAGGAGATCATCGTGTACGACGGTTATAAGGTAAATAGGATTACGATGATATTTTTTTGTAATATCGTAGTAAAATAATCTAATATAATATGGATGACTTCATGTCGTACAGTTTCAGTACTAGCAAAAGCATAAATAAGATCTCTAGAAGTATCAAGAGCTTTTCGATTACATTATTATAATATACACTGTGAATGTGTAAATTAACATAAATAATATAGTCTCTGACGCGTTACTTACCTTTGAAAAGGTTCCTAAATTACAAAAAGGAAAGCGTAACTAAGTAATTCCGAGAAAACGTAGACATCACAAGCCGGACTCGGCAAAAAATACATAACGTGTCTTATTCAAGGAATAATACAAGGTTTTTTGTAGATAATATGAGCTCGAACTAACACTGTCCACGAAATACGATCCACATCCACACCTTTTCATCTTGAGATATCCTTTCTTAGTAAGTCCATTATGAATAAGCCGCGTATTATCTACGCATTTCTAGATCCGCGGCTTATTACGAATATATGAATTACTATGTTCTTATAAGTTTGTTCCTTTTATTGCGTCTCTTTTTTTTTGTTAGGTACGTCATTTTATTAAAAAGCACTGATAGGTCCTGTAATACTTTTTTGAACAGCGTATCCATGTCCTTTTACATCTCAATTTTATTTTATTTTGCATTTTATGGATGCCTATACTGTTATAAAGTCCCCAAAGCAATCAGAGTAGTGTCAAAATAGTATCATAGATTACCTACCTCACCTCATGCTCCCACATAGTGAAAAGTCACACGACTAATCTTCACCTCGCGAAAGCAGTTTTATCTTTTATAATAATCCTGGATGTCCTTATAGGTAGCTCCACTTGAACTGGAAAGCATTCTCCAACTTCACCCAGGAGTCAAGGAAGCCGGTGTGGTCGGTAAACCAGTACGTGTTTTTGGGGAAGAACCCACTGCCTTCATTGTCAAGCAACCAGGCGTTGAAGTTACTGAAAAGGAACTGGTTGATTATGTTGCTGCAGAGGTATGGTTTTGATACAAGTTCTATAGATATATGGGGATATTAGAGGGATATAGATATTTTGATAACAGCACCACCATATCATGGGTTCCTGAAAACGTTCAACGACAACGCGGAAGACCCAGGCCCCCGCCATCTAATGTCGGGATGAACTTGACGCTTATAGGAGGGGTTGGTCCATATTGGCTCAGGATCGAGTTGAGTGGAGAATAGAAAGGGGGGCCTTACCCTACAGAGGGACAATACAGGCTGATTATTATTAATATAATATAATATAATATGGGACAACATCCACACAAGGTCTTCAGGTCCCGAACTAGGCAGAGTATATGTTGATATTGGAGGTAAATGCTGCACAAAAATTTTCTGTAAACAATTTGTATTCCGTGGGCAATTTTGTTGGAATACTACCGGGGTCGCTTTGATAAAAAAAAATTGCAAAAACTCAAACTCAAAGCATTTATTTCAATTAAACCATTTACTGGCACTTTTGAATTGTCAAGTGGTCGGGCAGTCAGAAATATGAAGCTAGTTGCCCATTCCAAAGCGTAGTAAGTACCTATGGAGAAGAACGGGCAAGTAACTCCATGGACACTCTTTTAAATTATATTGTTACATAAATATTAGTTACATCATTAATGTTGAATATAGGTATAATTATATGTGAGAACGATGTAAATAAGACTTACCTACACGTTGAGTGTCCAGTGTACAGCAAATATAAATTTCAACAAAACAATCCATAATAAAATAATTAAAATAAGCCGTGGTGGCTAAGGCTTTGTGTTATCATTCCGTAACGTTAGTGTATCTACCTCAGTTCTGGAAACAGAATTCCTGGTTTTTAACCTATCACGTCGATTTGCACACATTCTGTGTAAATTGTGCATATTTACCCGCTATAACAACTAGAATAGCATGTTTCTTTACAACATGGCGCACCTTATATTTTATTTAACCTACCACTCTTAAATTTAAAAAAAAAACAATAAACAACTATCATTTTAATTCAGTTATTCGTACCTATAATAAATGTGGAGATAAGTATTAAAAGTTTGCTTATTTTGATCAATTATTGTATTATTTCATATAATTATGTAATAGAAACTCATCAACGCATTCAACATATTCTTGGACTTTATTTATTCACAAAAACTTCTTATACTAAATTAACTAAGAAACTATTAAAATAAAAATACAATAACCTACACTAACTAAAACTATTAACAAAATAGAATATGGCGTCGACAAATTCCTCCGCACCGCTGTCGACTGGTAATGTACCCAAAAGACTGGCGGCATTGCCACGTTGTATGGCAATGCTTAGCCTCTAGCCAAGGTAAAAGCCAGCCCTTGGGTCACGGGAAGTGTCAACCAGCCGTTCGGAAATTTCGTTGAACAAACCATGAACACTCTCGGACCCCACGGCCCGAGGGTTTCAACCCCAAACGGCTCGAAAATATAATAACCGATACGGTTATTATACTTTCACCGCTTGAGGTTTTCCGCAGCAGCAGCAGCAGCGCCAGCACAGCACGCTGAGCCAGGAAGAGGGGATGGTGCAAGAGTATCAACACACGTTGCGTCCCACACTAAAGGCATACCCACCTTCCAATGAAATAAAGACATGCCATCCGGTCTCTTGCCATCGTCGCGAGCCAAGCCATTAGGTTCTAATATAGCTGGAACGCCGACGGTGACAAGAGCTCGTCGGATGATGGCATTTATGTTCGTGGGCCGAGCTAAGCTGCCCGCACTTCGGCAGCAAGACAGGCCGTGGTGTCCGAGGCTGTTGACAACTTCGCCACAGTAACAATATTATTTTGAATGCTAAAAGACTTAGCGATATAGAAAAGAAAGAAAGAGAAATCGATTTATTTGTCACAGAAATACGTACATACAAAAAGATAAGATCACTCGAATAAAAACACAGAACATAAATAGTCGGCAGCTGCTTGCCGTGATTGTGAAAAGAAGGCTCAACATGATGCTCATTTACAGTGGTCACCCAAAACGACGTACGGAAGCCAAGTCAGGTTTAGGATTTTTTTGTTATTCAAAATGAAATAAGTGATGTAAGAGAAGATAACGTGTTTTGAGTGTAGAATATTAATTACGACTCAGCCCTTATTTTCCACGAAACCTGTAGGTTTGTGTACCACAGTCAGTGTAAATGTATCCCAAGTCTAAGATAAGGTTATGAGACAGTGATATTATCAACTATTATGAAAACTGAAGCCTTTGTTAACAATGATAAGAAAATAGAATTTAGCTTAGGATCTGCTAATCTGGTAATCCGTTGAACGGCGCGCGGCAGGAGCAAGAATTTGGAAACTAAAACCTTCTAGATACGACATTTTGTCGAAAACCTATTTCTACAGTTTTGCATAAGGAAACTGATTGTTTCTTCTCGTTCACCCACAATTATGCGTGAAAACGATTTCCTAAATAGCTTTACCTATAGGTATCTAATTTAAAAAACACAAACATGTACAAACAGAAAAGTAGCTCTAAACAGGCTCGTTAATCTCCGTAACTAAGAAAAACTGTCCCCTTAAATACAAGTAACTACCTAACAAATTACAATCAACATTGGTTCAAATTAACTGAATGAAAACGCTCATTGACTCAATAAAGTTGTTTAATTTTTCAGGTGGCACCGTTTATGCAATTAAAAGGCGGTGTAAGGTTCATTGAAGAAATGCCAAGGAATCCCAGGGGCAAGATTATACGCCAACGCTTGAGGGAAATGCTGAATTAAATTGCTAACCTTATAACACACGTGTATACAAATCAAAATAAAGATAATTATCTAAAGTGCTCGTTTGAATATCTTAAGTAAAGCTAATCCAGCCAGTTCAATAACACAAATAAATATTGTGTACGTCGTCGACCTATTTGCATTTCCAAGATCTCATACAATTCTGATTCTAGTCAAGTATTACGTAGAATATGTAAAAGCAAAGACTGTTTGCTAAACTAAACATAAGAGAACCAAGATTTGTCTTACGTATGTATTTTCATGTTTAGAAAGGATTGTTTGGGAGACAAAACTTGTAGCAATATCTTCATCTTACATTGTTCAGAAGTTATCAACACTGTAGGATCATTAATTAAGTGTAACTAGCCCAAGTGCTGACAAAGCGCAGGCAAGCGCCGCTGCTAAAGGAACTAAGGAAGTAGGTACTCCTCTCGTATTGTTTTTGACCTTTTTCTTTTATTCGAGAAGATGTTTGCGTCGGCATCGTGAGTCATTATTATATCATCAAGCTACTATTGAGAGTGGAAACAAAAAACACCGCGCAAACGGCGCTGCCTGAATGCTTTGTACTACGTAATATAATTCTACTTCGTATTCCTGTCTTATCTTCAGAGACGTCTTTATTAATTCAGTATGATTTGGATTATCATAATTCCTTACCTTTTGCTTAAAATTACTTTGTAATAGGACAAACACTTGGCATAAACAGCTTTTGTTAATTGGAATTTCCAAATTAAACTTTACATTTATTGGGTGGTATTGAGAATGGCTAATAGCGCCCATTACTTGGCTTCTATGAAATTGTATTATGTAAAAGACTATGATGATTAAATTACTATATTATTTCTTCCCTTAGGAAAATAAAAAAATGTATCTAGATTTAAGTCAGTATGCTAATAAAGAGCTTTCCTGCGACGTCATTTGCATTGACATTTTTTTAAATGAAACTCTTTTACCATTTAAATTGACTGGTTTTACCTCGGAGCAATTTAGTCCGCCCTAGCATCTTCCCGGGAATGGTCCCTGCGGCCTATAATAGGTTTCTTAAAAGAAAATCGAGTTAAACAGGCGTGATTGACTTAATTATGGAACAGCTTTATTTTCCGAGATTAAAGAAATCTTTCAGAGAGGGAAACTAACTAGATTACATTTGGAAAATCCCCGGCCAAACAAACGATGTCGACGTGTTAAGCTAATTTCACTAGTATCCACTTTTATAGCATCTGGAAAGAAAGCATAAGATTTATTCTTAAGTAGCTCCTTAAAAGTTTCTCACAAATGAGAACAAAGTTAATAAAATTACGAATACAGAGAAATGAATACCAAATCAATCTTTCTGTTAGATTAAAAGGCACAATATATTCCAGAAATTCAGTGATACTTTTCCGCGCCACCAAATTTATGCTTGCTGAGCGTAAAATAGACGAGGAACTCTTCATTAATGTTTGCCACTTCGAAAATTGAATCGTTTAATCGCAGCGGGGCGGAGTGAGAGAGAACACATTGGCTGGGTGAGCGTAATTGCGTCGGAGTACCTTTGATACTGAGTGGAAATAGAGCAATTAAGTCCCTCGAGTTGGAGAGTTTACCTTGATTTTTTATTGCTCTCCCTTTTGTGTACACGTGCTTTAGGAGTTAGTAAACATGTGGGTGAACGAACCTAACAAAGCGTAACACGCCGAAACGATAAAAAGATAACGTTACAAAAGAAAGCTCGTTTGTGAATGACATTAAAATTATAAATTTTCGCAACAAAATATGTTATATTAAACGCTCTTTATACATGACAAAGTTGCACGACAAACAAGACAAAGCCGAGTCTGATAATGCAGCCTCCAGGGTAAGCAATTTATTGAAAAGAGGCGAAGGAGTACACAGGCGTGTGCTCACTACCAGCTGATACAATCATGTGTGTACAGTGTGTATAATGCACTACGTTACAATACAATTACTTCAAAGTCATATTTAAGACTACAGAAGATGGAGCACACTTAATCCACGAAGTTAAAGTGAAGTTGTTGTAACAAACTGGAAAATGTATGCAACATTCATGTAGGTAGGAACAGAAGTTTAGAAACCTGGGAACTAAACATTGAGTTATAATGTACATTATAACTCAATGGAACTAAATACACATTTGTTTATAACTCTAATTCCTAAACAAACAGTAGATTCATCTTTTTAGTAGCATAGTAGGTAAAAATAGATTGAAATTCCACCAAAATTGTCCGAAATATTGTTTGTGAACCTGACCACACGTAGCATTTATTTGTCAATTCTAAAATTGTCTCGTTTGTGTGCTGGATCTACTAACAAACACTTTATAATAAAGCGGTTATATGGATACTGAAAATCGTATTTGGTTTAGACTTCAATTTTAACATATATATGTGCAGAGAATTCAAGTCATTATTTACATAATTTTGAACGGTTTGAAAGGTGAATGTACTAGGTTTCACATTTTAATTTATTTTATTTGGCATTTATCCTTTGTTCGCGTAACTCGACCCATTGTATGAGAATTTCATTGATTTGAATAATGTAAACTTATTCAGATCATAGGAATGGTATCAGTGCCTATCTAACAACTATGAGGTCTTTTGCACACCTTGTATTATCTGAAATAAAATTTGTGTAAAATAAAATATCATCGGACTGCCTACCGCACATTAATCACATACTTAGACATTAGATAACAGTCATAATATTTAAGGGGCTTACAACAGCTAAAGCGCGGTCACTGTCGGACTGCATAGAAAAGAAAGAGACGCGCGATGACACAAAGCTGGTAATTTATTGCAAAATATGAAGCAATTCTCTGTTTACAAAAAATCTATTGATTGGACAAAACAAATTAAAACACTATCACGTTAATATGTTGCTTAGAGAACAATCTGAAAAAAGAAACAGAATGATTGGATGTATATTAGTATGGTTTTTAATCGTTAAAATAAATTTTAAGAGGTATCTTCGTGACTTTTTTCTATCGTACCAAATTAGTGGTATTATGTTTACAACACACTATCTAACTAGCATATATCCTGAAGAATATCATATATTTTTCTGATTTTGTTTACTGCAGTGGATCATATACTTTTAGGCATTATAAAACTTGCAATTAGGTCATGTAGTCCCCTTAACGGAATGTCCCTAATCTTCTTTTTTAAAATCGTAGCCTATTAGGACTGTTAACTAAAGGTACAGTTTTTACCGCACAAAATGCTAACAAAAGTTCAAATATTTTCTTGCTCCAAATATTTATGTGAACCTATCAAATCAATTCCAATTTTAAATGTCCTTGCCAGCAAATTATTTCCGCTTTATACTTTTTGTTTACGAAACATTTCATCTGATTGAAACGACCATGTTTCAATTACAGTAATTGAATCCATACAACAAGCTTAGAACTTCACATTAATAGCTCTAAACCTATCCGGTTTAGTGAAGTCATCACAGATAAACATTACATAGTACACAGGGGCAGCCATTCGTGTTACATTTAATTAACTAAGTAGCCTCTAAACGTGGCCGGACGGTCATCATAGCCCGATCTAACCGTCGAATAAGTAAACGTAATAAAATAAATCCACTAAGCCGGCATAACGCCCAGGATTTAACATGGCTTACTAACGCTTTCAAAGCTGTGAAAGACCCACCCCATATGCCATCACCCCCTGTTAAGTAAAACGTCACAACTTCTGACGCGCCCTACTTGTAAAATACTAATTTATTTCTTTTGTTTTTCTTTTCAACTGCTACAATTTGGAACGTTTTTCTTTTGATTCCAAAGACATTCGATCTTTTTTCGTAGATATTTGATTGCCTTTTACTTAGTCGTTTGATTCCACTTCTAATAACATTTGATTAAACTGCAGCATAATTTGCCGAGGATTCGTAATTTGAAAATTATGCGCTAGCGTAAACTAAGCTACGTGTGTTATATTATTAATTAATTATGATAATATTATTAAATTATACAGCGTTAAATGATTTCGAATAGAAATAAAGTTGTTTTTAATATTAAAACAATCAGTCACTTAATTACGGATACTTAAATGTTTCCATCGAGTAATTTATATCTTATCTAATTATGACAGTTTGTTTCGATACTGCTGTTAATTAGCTTTGTATCAGTTATATTCAGTTTGTTGACCTATAATGAGGATAACTAGACATTGGCTACTAATAATAACTAATATTATTGTTCATTTGATATCTGCCGTATGTTTTAAATGTTAAGTGATACTTATTTCATATACCTATTTTAGGTAACTCGTGAACGATAGGTATGTATTGAAATAAAGTCTATTTACTAAACAAATTGATTGGTCCTCGTTTAATATGAATGAACTGTTCCAAATTGCTGTATCGTATTACGTAAAATAACTCATCTCGTTAGAATGTTCTTTAGACACGAAAAACATCGTGTAATACCTGTTGCTTTTTGTTCCTTTGTTCGGTGAACTTTCTAAATTAAAAAGAATATTTTAAGAATGAAGTCATACCTGAATAAAAGTTCAACTGAGAAATTCAAAAATATTTTCTTTTTTAAAAGTCTTCTTCAACTGTTACTGGAGTTCCATCATAACTTTTCATTTGTTTTTGAACTTTTTTGTTGAACATTGTGCTACATTATAATAAGACTTGAAGGAAAGGGTAAGTACCTCCCTAATAGCGTTTTAAATTGCAATGAAAGTTGTACCTACTAACATATATTATTATTTAAAAGCTTAAATACCTACTGCTCTCAAGTAGGTACCTCTTTCTTATTGACGAAAAGTAACAAAAACGGAAAGCTCTCGTCGATTTATTATACTTTCGACATAAAATGAAAAAGCAAACGCTACTTTAGCTAGCTTTTCATAAAAATATGTTCACATTTGAGACAAGTACGAGTAGGTACGTACGTAATACCTGATAAGTATAAGTTTCGTGTGCCTCAAGATTACGGCACTCTGCCTGAACGGATATTAATATTAATGAGTGGGGAAAGCGGGATACGTTATACAAAGTTGTTATGCATTCGTCTCTGGTTGCACCGGGGCCGCTGGAGCCCACAATATAAACTAATGAGCCGTGAACCACGAGCCCATGCATGTATATTATTACAAGCTTGCCATAAAACTCCACGCCACAATGCAACAATACTCTGTATCGGCTAAAACCGCAGTTAAATTCATGAAATATTGCACATTTCATTCTAAAATACCCCAAAATGCTTTTGTCATAGTATCCAAAAATGTAAAAGGAAAACTTGGTGATAGTAAAGTTTACGGACGATTTATGTCCAGTTGCTAGCGCACTGTGTTGCTGCCTTCTTTGTGCAATCTTTTTGTACCTCGAGAAGGATATTTTCACTAACATTTTAAAGTTTTTGTTTATGTGTGGGTAAATTTTCAAGTGTTTTTGTCGGAGCCAAATGGAATGGATTTTCTCTTATCTTTTTTTGCTCATGTGTCGAAACTAGTGGAACAATTTTGACAAATGAGTTATCTATCGATTGACCTAACTGCGTGCGACCAAATCTATTTTCTGTGGACTACTTTGAGATTTTGTAAGATTGTCCATTATTGCTGAAAGCTTTTTGTTTTTGAAGGAAATGTGCCTTAAATTACTACTTTGCTTAGTTACATTATAGTGTCCAAATTATAATAAGAAGTTTACAGATCATTGACCAGCGATGATCGATTAACACTTAAGAAAGTTTAAGTGTGGATAAAGTTTGTCCGCCTAGTTTTAGAAGCGTTAAGTAAAACTCGTAAGGCGCGGAAAGACTCTCGGCCCGGATAAGTCATCCATCAAATAGTTCCCGTCTTGTTAAAATAACAAGGTCTTATTAAACCTCACTGGGAGTTCAACAAAGTGGGGGAAAAATATAAAAACTTTTTTATTCAGCTGGTAAATATCGTTATATTCAGCTCAGTATGTCCACGTATCAAAATGCTATGAGCTCATAGCTCATGTCATGTTGGTCAGTGATGGGTGGAATGTTTGGAAACGTGTGAATGTTACGCAATAGATTCTGCCACAATTTTCAATTGTTACGTAGTTTCCAATGAGCTCGTATCAAGCTGTAGGTAGCATGCAATGCTAAGTGATAATAATAAGTGAGAACAATAGACAATACAACTTCCGTTTTGGCATTAATCAAACTGTCGTGAAAATAAGTAAAAGAAAAAGTAGTATTGTTCTTTAGTTTCTAATATTAAAAACTGTGCTCTATTAAGGTACCTAACCGGAAAACTGGAAAATCTGTGCGAAAATAACTAGGTGTGGTCGGTATGGACAAGAAAATACCCAATCGGATCAGTGGTTCTATAGTAGGTTTAAGCGCATTACTGGTCAGACAGAGTGACGTTGTTTTATAATACATAACGTTGTCTATGTCCGTATTTAGGTATTATTTATTCTATTATAGGTACGCAGGGTACGAAATTAATCAACATGCCTATATCCTATTTTAATAAGACTGTTGTCCAGGCTCATGACAAAATTATATTATTTATATCAACCATTTATGAACTAACATAATAGAAACATGTATGATAGCAGATTTATTGATAAGATGTTGGATCAGGCTTTAAAATTCGCAAAATGTCTAGAAATGCTAATTACACCATGCTCTCTTAATTCTGTGATAATACAGATTTGTAAGTACCTAAATCTCTTACGAATTGTGCTAAACATAAATAATATTAGAGCTCGGTCGTATTTATCAAGATAAATAAAGCATAAATTTTGTCACTGTGTCCATAAAATATTAACAGATCTATTCCGAAGACAGATTTATTGGTCCCCTACGGACATCATTTAATACGTTTGGGCGTATAATTAATTGCAAGTCTATTGACATATATTTATTTTATTATTTGTGTACACAGTAAAATAGATATAGATACCGATTTTGGTATTGAGCAGAAAGTTACTTTCTTATAAAAATTCTTCCAGCAGACCTGCGAAAGGAGAAATAAAAAAGAAATGTGGACAATAGTGTGTGAGAACAAGATGAGAAGAATTTGATTTTGTGACGTCTTAAGATAAACTATTATAAATATAAAAAATTAACATATAGGTAAATAGACACATAATGCTAAACTAAATAAATACAGGGTGTTTTTGACAGCCCTCCACAAAAACGCAGGATTGATTCAGCTCCTTATTCTGAATCATATCCCACTGGAAACTTTCTCAGGAAAAAAAATAATATGGCGTAACGTAACGTAATAAAAGACGCGGCCCAGGTGCGCCGGGGAGTGCGCGGGGGGCGGGGGCAGCTTCGCTCAAGCTCGCTGCGCTGCCGTCCGCTACGTGCGTTTTGCCACGGTAAAGGCGCGGGCCCACAGCGGCGCACGGAGAGGCTACGCACGTGTATTAAGCTTCGCTTTATATGAAAATAAATGTGGTTGTGTCCACTGCAACCCACGGAGAGGCTACGCATGAATTGACGTCATTGATACATGCGCGGCTTGCTCGAATAGGTTACATAGCTCAACGCTGTCGACGTGGGTCTACGTTTCCACTAGAGTACACGAATATGACCCACGACTATGTACCTACAGCTCGCTTATCGCAGCGCAGTTTTCAGTCATCATATACCTTGTGGAACGGACGCGTTTCATGTTTCTCGTATATATCGTATCGAGGTACTCATGGAATGGCATTAGCACTGACTTCGCTAGACAGTTCTTCTGACGATGAATCAGAATGTGAGATTGATGATCTAATCTTGGGTGAATTGCAAAAGAAAAGAAGACGCCGGTCCTGGTTCTGGATTGAAAATCATATTAAATTCAGAAATAAACATGGAGAATACAAAAAAATACACGTGCGTAGCCTCTCCGTGCGCCGCGTCACGGTATACATAGTCGTGTACTTCAGTGGAAACGTAGACCCCCGTTGTCAAACAAATTATTACACGCAGCTAAAATGCGCCGCGTGCCCGTGCACAGCATGCACCGCAGTGGGCCCGCGCCTTAACGATACATTGCGTGTGAGGTAAGTAAGTGATCACGATGTCCCCCCATAAAACAAATCTGGTTTTTTGGATTCCCTTAATGTTCCTGAAAGAATTTCATGTACCGGTCATCTTAATATGATGTACTGAAGCCACCCTATCAGTTTGCGGAGGGCTGTCAAAAACACCCTATATATATATATATAAATATATTTCTATTAATGTAAGTCTAAATGTATAGCATAATACATATACCTTCTACACATACCTAAACATATATAGGTCAACGTAATAGCTACGTAGTTTTATTTCTTATTTCTTCTCGTTCTTAGTTCAGCCTATAAACATTACCAAAGACCAGCACCCTAATTGCCTAACACACTATCAATCACAATCTGAATCATTTTGACAAGTAATACTAATCCATTGCTTCATATGTTCGAAAAATTTGTCGTCTGCTCAAAAACGTAAATAACGCAATGAATGTTGTTGAACTGTCAAAATGAAAGCTATTCCTACTGTTAGTGTGTTATGAAATTACGCCGCCTATTATTTCTTATTTCAAATTAACTTGGAAGGAAAAAAATATTATGATACTATCTTTCAGTGGCTCATTCAAGTAAGGCTTTTATTAGCTGCTTTTTTTTTAAAGCTGTCGCTTATGGTGCTACACCTGAAATAAAATAGCATGAAAACAGGAAACAAACTGTTACCGTGGAATGGAACTATAGGCGCAACGAGAACACATTGACTTTGCACCAGTCACTAGAATAATTGACACTGGACAAAGCGTCTCAGTTTACTCCGCGCTCTTGTTTTGTTTTCCACCTCTGCTTTGTGCGTTAGCGTATGCACGCAGATGGTATTTGCTTATTGAATGGACAGGTTACGATGCATCGGTTTTCATTGTTTTGGGACTGCAAGGGATAGTTTGAACCAGCGTTGCCAGAAGTCCCGATTTTGACGGGACGTACCGATTTTCCCGTCATGCTTTTTGGGGTATTACTCGACGAAACCAGAGAGTTATTGTTATTTAATGTATAGCTAAGTAACGTATTTTCAATAAAAATACATGTTCTATGGTTATCCTATCACCATAGTTAAAAATAAAAAAACCCTATTGATTATTTAGATACGTTATATAGGTAGTATGTACGTCCCCGTATTCGATAAAAGAGCTTTTTTTTATTTTATTTAGAGCTTACCCAGAAGAAGCCTGTTCACTCTCACTTTGAAGATATTAGGGTTGTATGCGTTCGGAAACACAGACGCAGGTAGAGAGTTCCACTCTTTTGCTGTGCGCATAACAAAAGACATTTGGAAACGTCGAATTGGTGGAATAGCAACTAGGTAAGGATGGTAACTTGCTGGTAACTTGCAGTGCGTCTAGATGACCGATGGAAGAAGGGGGCCGGTGGAATGAAGTCGTGGAGTTCTTGAGCACACTCTCCGAAGTACAATCTGTAGAAGACCGACAAGCAGGCGACCTTATGGCGATGAGCCAAGCTGTGAAGCTGTGTGTGTGTTTTTTACTCAAAAGGCACATCCAATTTTCTCGAAAAAAAATCTAGCAAAGCTAGTTAAAACTGTCTTTAAGCTGCTTGGGTGCCTTAAAGATTACAATGTCATATAAAACCATGATTTCCAAACCCAAGGTGATCAATGAGGCTTCTTCGATTACCTACCTAGATATCAACCCATGTTCATTAATTAAATGAAAGACAATGCACAGGCGAAAGCACTGGGTAGAGAAGCATGAATTTCAGCTTTTTTGAAAAAGGATCCTCTAAAGCGGTTCAATAGGAGATCGCATTATTGTATATGGGAAATGCCATCGGCTTGTATCCAATAAAATTACATGGCCGATACCCAATGTACCATTACAAATGTTAACGTAAACTAAATCCATCTACATTCCGAACATAATTCGATAAAGACGAAGCTGATGTTTGACAAGATGTCCATTGTGTATAGCCGACGAGGGTCAGTGATTAGCACGAGAACATTGACTATCAAAGCTGGCAGCATCCCCTATTAAAAAGAAATCTATTCCGTACATAATTATAAGTCCATTTAGATCGTCAAAGAGCTCCGTCTAATTGAATTACCCTTTTACGTCGCAGGTACGTGCGCGTTAAAGCAAAAAATTGCTTTCACATGCGATGTTGCTAATCAGAAGGTTGAAACTTGGATGCTAGAAAAGTAGAAATTTTATTGAAGGCTATTACAATATACTTACATATTTATGGATAGCTTCATCGTCGCATTTAGTTCCACGAGGATTCTTAGGCTGGCCGCATACGTACGGTTTCCTGATTAGGATTCCGGATTTCAGAATTCCGTGAGACTAGCGCAGACGTTCATTTTTTTGTATTTGGAATTTATACTGCCAGTACGCGAGTGACGCGTTCGTGAAAGCACGTTTAACGTGGACGACAACGAATTGATTGCTATTGCAATTTTACTGGCGCTAAACAAGAAGAAGAGGAAACGTCGATATTGGGGACACACATTAAATATTCATAGAATAAAAGAGGGAAAATTCTATCTGAAAAGAGCAAAATTATGAGTACACCCAGAAGAATTCTTCAAATTTTACAGTATGTTTACATTTATTAATTTTGCGGGTTCACACATTTTTTTACGAAAAACAATGGTAAGTCGACTGATCGCTAAAAAATACTACCAAGACGTCCACACAGCACCGCGCTAGTGCGGTTCTGAATGAAAATGTCTGCGGCGGGTAGCAAAAAATTTATGCGAGCGCTGCGTTCGAGATGACGTCATTCGGTTTTTTTTTCGTTCTTCATTCAAAACACTCCGGCGTCATTACGAAACGAACGGTAGGAATTGTTTCCGTTCGGAAAAGATAAGAACATTAGCGACATACAGACAATTTTGTACGAAATGCGTGCATTCAGGTCTCCGAATCTGAATCCCTAATCAGGAAACCGTACGTATGCGGTCAGCCTGTTACTATAAGCAAGTACCGTCAGTATCACATTGTAACCTTTTAACAATTTAATGTATTTTTAGTCAACTTGCAAGACATACATAGGAAGCGCAGCTTGTTAGTTATTCACAGGTTTCAAGCATTAGTTAACGGCTAACCTTCAGAACCACGAGTATGTTCGAGTCTT
This sequence comes from Brachylomia viminalis, assembly GCA_937001585.2. Lineage (NCBI taxonomy): Eukaryota > Metazoa > Arthropoda > Insecta > Lepidoptera > Noctuidae > Brachylomia > Brachylomia viminalis. The sequence goes on along the minus strand of OW443308.2, from coordinate 14,212,669 downwards.
CTTCTCTCCTAACTATGAGGAGTCGCTCGGTGTCAAAAGCTTAATTTAGCTGCATAAGGCGTAGTTAAGTGTATTAAGCTTATTGAAGTGATTAAGAGTATAAGCTTATATATTATCAATTTATCATGTTTGAATAAAAACTATATTAGCTTACCTCCTTCTTGTATAAAGAAGTCAAAACCACAGTATAAAGTCAGGGAAAATAATTAAGTAAATTGACTTCACAAATTGTCCGTATAATCAAATCACAACTGTCATTCTTAGACAGTGGTATGAAATAGCTAAAACACGGGAAATTGGCGTAGGGTGCCATTTGATTTTTCTTAACAATTATATTTATTTTCCTGACTTTATTTGGGTAGGTACTACAAAATTTAAATGCGTATAAAATATGCATATAAATTCATTTATGAGGCAGGAGTACCAACACGTAAACGTAATAAAATCCGTCACGCGTCGAATACGTTGGGCGAAGCACGCCATTCAGCGGTTTGGCTACAATTGTAGCTAACTAGCCGATATGCGGTCTACCTATTTATAGGTCCCGCGTGTGTGGAATGACACACATGGGATCATTCTTTACTTAGGGGGTTATTAAACTATCGTATATTATATCTTAAACACGTCAAAATTGTCTAGGGATCAAGCACGTTTTTGCTAGCTACCTATACTTAAAATCAAGTATTTTAATTATATTTTTGTAATTCATATGGCTACTTTTTAGTAAATTTCGACATTTGAAAAGTGAATGGTTTTTGAATTTCGGTCAAAAGATGAAAATCTTCTGTCAAGTCGTCTTCCTATATCCTGCAACGGCTTTGAGGCTGAATCAGTAAAATTTCTGTCATACTTCTGAGTGGAATCAACACAAAAAAAAAATATTATGGACAGAAGACCTAATTTGAGCCGAGAAGAAATGATCAGAGCCGAGGGAATGTTGGAAGCTGATTCTCGGCACCCGTGCGGTGGCAATCGCTCTGGGCGCTATGGTCTACGCACTGTTATAAGTCAACTTTAAACACGTTACCGCATCACTGGCTGCGTAGCAGAGCGACTTGGAGTACGAGCTCGCATCACCACACGCAGACAAGATCGTTACATACAAATTACTGCTCGACGAAATCGTACAATGACAGCGATGGTGTTGATTACGAGGCTTCAAAGCTGTTCAGGGATGTTGATAAGCGATCAAACCATAAGAAATCGCTTAAATAAAGTCAATATCCATTCCCGAAGGCCGCTACGTATACCACCTATTGAGCCCTGCAATCGCAGAGTTTACAATGGGCTCGTGAACACAGAAATTGGGGAGAAGAAGAGTGGCGTTTTTTTGCAGGTCTCGCTTTGGTATGAGGCCAGATACTAGACGTATAAGGTATAAGAGGACCCCTGGACGCCAAGAACGTTTAAAATCATGCCAGGATAACCATGCATACAGTGGTGGAACAATCATGATATGGGCGGGTATTTGGATCGGCGGGAGAACCGAACTGATTTGGATTAAAGGCAATGTCAATTCACAGATTCACGCTGAAACGATTTTATATGATGTCGTCATTCCTTTGCAGATCCAATTTGGTGCTACATTTCTGCTTATGTATGATAATGCACTTCCACACACTGCCAGAGTCGTTGCAAACACACTTGCCGCAGCTAATATCAACGTCCTGCCATGGCCTGCTTGATCGCCAGACTTGAATCCCATTGAACACGCATGGGACATGCTTCAAAAAAGAACTCTGCCAAATATGGATGCCGCACACACACCAGAAAATCTTTTTCGCCTTACGGACGTGGTCGGCCATTCCGCGACGTGATTTGAATGAACTCATATTGAGTATGCCGAATCGCTGCGATTGTGTTATACGCGTTAGCGGCGGTAATACAGACTACTAATTGTATATTTTACGCAATGAGAACCTTTAAAAACTTTTATTTTTATCGTCTTGTCACATTTTAATGTCAGGATTATTAAATAAGGTGAAAAATCCAGCATAAGCAAAAACCGCGGTAAGTCTTTATTAATGCAAAAGCAGAGAGTTATTCGTCGATCTATACTTAGATCTAGAAATGTTTTCGTATGTATAGATACATACGAAAACATTTTATTCTATCTAAATAGAAATTTTTATTTAATTTCAATAGGGCAATAAACTTACTATTTTTATACAATAATAATATGAGACAACATCCACTCAAGGTCTTCAGGTCCCGAACTAGGCAGAGCCTGTACAACGATAACCTGATGACTGATATACATACTTATATACATATACACACCCAGACACAGGTCAAACAGACATGTTCATGCACACAAATGTTTGACTTGTCCGGGGATCGAACCCGGGACTAGTGGCTCAGAAGGCAGGGTCACTATCAACTGCGCCAACCGGTCATCGGTCGGTCGGTCCGGTATATACCTTGATCGCTAAACAGTTTTGATGTGTGTACAAGAAATATATATATAATATTATACCGAAGCTCACAAATGATTCATATAAATCATGTATATACTTTGTCATTTTGTCTATGACATATAGATCTTAGATAACCTTAGATATGTATAATTATAATAATGTAAAATCCCCATTAGTTCACATTAGTTCGCATTGACGTGGAGTTGCAGACACCAGCCCGTTTTACCTACCTATTACCTAGTTCACACTAGGTATTTACATAAGAACTATAATAAAAACATTGCTTGATGCATTGATGACCAAAGAAAAGGAGAAGGTAGGAGAAAATCGAAACAAAAAGATATTCCGCTATACAGCTTAGGCAGACGCGACACAGACGAGGACATGACTATTTTATTATTAGTAGACGGGAGGACGAAGTTTTTATGTCACCCACGAGAAGTGGCCTTTTCTTTGCTGAACGTCACAACTAGGTAGACTGTATGATAACCGTTGTTAGCCGTTGTACGTTCAAGAAATATATTTGTTAAGCAAATACACGCCATACATCAATTTGCCGTGTTATAGCCCTTTCCTAAACTGTCCGTTGTGATTTGAACATTCACACAATTTAAGTTAGTTGCAAGATTTGCTACTAATTAAATGCTTCGTGTTTACATAGATGAAACCGGCTTACTAAGTTACTACGACTAAAACGTTACGAATAATGCAAATGTTTGCTTAAACTTTTCAACATACAGGGCAGATTCATCAATAGTTTTATCCCGCAATAATAATATTGTGGTTACAAAAAAGCCTTGAAACTGGGTTCGTAACTTCGTACACAATCCATCGGGACCACATGATAAAAATCTACTTATTATTTCATAATAGTATTGTTTTGATAATATGTTCTTAATACCATAGAATATCTATCAATACTTTAGGAGAAAATAACTTTTGAATTTTGCGTAAGTGTAAGGTAAGTTGCGTAAGTAAGGTATTTATGCTCGTAACTGTACATGATAGGTAGGTAGGTAGGTACTTAATGTTTCCCCAAAGACTTTGCAATTAATGGTTCCGGGAATATTGTCAAAATCATCAGGCATGACGAACTAATTAGTGGTCGAGGACTTGTGTATATTAACAATTTACAGGTGAATACTACAGCCCAGCCACAGGAAAATAAAGCATGTGGCCCCCCTAAACATAAATTGTCAAAAAAGCTTAGCTCTGCAGTATACTTACGCCATTACAAAAATTCGTGATTTAACTAAGACGTAGATACATGTGCAAAATTAATTATTTTCAATTGTGATGTCAGTTTTGTTTTAATTTTATTTTATTTAACAATAGGTTAAGGCAATACTAACACATTATGGATCCCGTAATCTGAAATAAAGAATTATTATTATTAACTGATTTAGAGACAGCCTGTTTAGTATTCTTTAGATATTTACATAGTGTCAAAATCGTACGATATTCTGTTGTGCGGAAAGGCCACCGTTAAACAGACAATTTTTGTTCTACAAAAAAGGACAATTCGTTCAATTTATAAATTAAGTCCCACACACCCTCAGAGACAAATTTAAAGAGATTAATTTAATGACTGTGCCTTCTCAGTATATTTATGAAAATCTTTTGTACACACATAAACATATTATTTGGTTGAAAAAATACAGTGATATCCATAATAGAAATACTGGGAACAAACACAAATGTGTTGGTCCTACAACCAGGCTCCAAAAAATAGGTGCCCAGTGTATACGTTTTTATAATAAACTTAATAAACTAGGCCTTAATAAATTCTTTTTTTTTATTGGCAAGTATTCCAGAAAGCCTATTATACTGTCAAAGACTATATTGAGGACAAAAAGGTTTGGGATTGAGCTGCTCCAATAAATTTACACAATGAATGTTCATTGTGTTCTTTTTGTTTGCTAACTATCATACTTTTATTCTTTGCTATAAGTATCTGTACCTTTTTAAATTACACAACGACATGAATGTGAACTTTATATGGCGGACAGTAGTGACAGACATCTGACACTCCCCAAATTTAATTCCAGTAATCAAAATGATTGAAAAAAGCTCTCTTCGTCAGCTCAGCTCAGCTTTGGGTCTCCACTCTTCGAGAATTCCTTTCTCGTTTTTATTGAGGAAAGAATACAAAATTTCAATGACGAAAGAGTTCCAAATTAACATGGCGTCGGCCTTAACCTTAATCCGTTATTGCTGTTTCGGCCCTAAATTAACATATTTCCTTCGCGCTTCCCATTTATGGAAACACACTCACCTTCTAGACAAAATGGACCAAATTATTCGACATACATTCGAATTTAAATGTGGCCATGGACGACTGAGCTTGGATACAAGCTACTCTTCCCATTCGTATGGGAGGCCTCGACGTCCGCAAAATTTCTAGTGTTAGTTTACCGGCTTTCATATCCTCGGTCTACGGCAATGAAAAATTTATCACGAAAATCCTAGCCCCCACACTGATTAATTTTTATGTGCCGTGCTTCACCGAGGCTATGGATGCCTAGAGACTCACTTGCCTGAACTCAGATCAACCCGATAATGCATCTTCCCAGAGACAGTGGGATAAACCGCTTTGCAGAGTAGTAGAGTACAATTTACTTAACACGTCTGCTACTACTGCGGAGGGTGCGCGCCTGTTTGCTGTAGGTAAGTGGGAGTCGGGTCTTTGGCTTCATGCATTACCGTCGTCGAACATAGACACTACGTTCCGCCTCGCTGCTTCCCTACGACTAAGAGCTCCTTGTTGTTCTCTTAATCGCCGTCACTGTGGCGATGTTGTCAACAGTCTCGGACACCACGGCCTGTCTTGCAGCCGAAGTCGAAGCCGGGCCGCTTAGCTCGGCACGCGAACATAAATGACATCATCCGACGAGCTCCTGTCACCGTCGGTGCTCCAGCTGTATTAGAACCTAATGCCTTAGCACACGACGATGGCAAGATACCGGACGGCATGTCTTTATTTACTTGGAAGGTAGGTAGGTGTTTAGTGTGGGACGCAACGTGTGTCGATACTCGCGCCATCCGGTTGATTGACCGGTTAGTGCAGTTGTTAGCGACCCTGCCTTCTGAGCCGCTGGTCCCGGGTTCGATCCCCGGACAAATCAAACATTTGTGTGCATCAACATGTCTGTTTGACCTGTGTCTGGGTGTGTATATGTATATAAGTATATATATCAGTCATCAGGTTACCGTAGTACAGGCTCTACCTAGTTCGGGACCTGAAGACCTTGTTTATTCAAAGTCAAAGCATTTATTTCAAATAGGCACATAAAAGGCACTTTTGAACGTCAACATTTACATTTAAATAGAATTGATTCTAGTCGCCCCTTCCAAAAGGTAGTTTCGTATGGAGAAGAATGGGCAAGAAACTCCATCGTTACTCTTTTAAAATGTGTTACAATACTTTGTATACATTAATTATATAATTATATGTGAAGACGATGCACCTATAATAAAAATTACCCTACCAAAATAGGTAAAAAGAATTTAATAAACGTAGCAATGATAAATAAGTTAATTAAATGATAGATACATGGTGTTCACATATTTACAAACATTGTAAAAGTATACGATTTCCCAAATGATGTAACCAATTAATATGTCAGTGTGTGAGTTAAGTAGTCACATAATGTAAATCATTGTCATAAAAATAACAAACCATACAATTAAAGTAGCAACAAGTTTTAATTTTGTCAAGACCCTAGATTGTCCTGTGGAGCTGGACTAGCATGTTTCCAAGCATTCTTATCTTGGATATAATCCTCTAATTTGTAATATGCTTGTTTACACAGTGAACTTTTTATATGAGTTTTAAATTTTCTTTCATTTTTAATTGCAATATATTACAAGGTATTTTGTTGTAGCATTTAACACAGTACCACATAAAAGATGTATGTACTTTAGCTAATCTGAAAAATGGTTGATCTATTTTATCTTTATTTCTTGTATTAAAATTATGTCTATCATTTATTTTATTAAAATGTGTAGATTTTTTCTTACGTACATAATATTTTCATAAATGAATTGGCAAGGTACCGTCATAATATTAATCCTTTTAAATAGTTCCCTGAGAGATTCGCGTTGACGTAGATTATAAATGGCTCTGACAGCTCTCTTTTGCAAAATAAAGATGGATTCAATGTCAGCAGCCCGACCCCACAGTAAAATGCCATACGACATAATGCTGTGGAAGTAGCTAAAATAGACCAAACGCGCGGTTTCTACATCTGTTAACTGTCTTATCTTTCTAACAGCATAAGCGGCCGAGCTTAGCCGCCCCGCCGCAAGAGATGTTATATGAGGTCCCCATTGTAATTTCTCGTCTAGCGTGATTCCCAGGAAAACTGTGTGATTAATTAATTCCAGTTTTTCTCCATTCAACATGATGTCACACTCGCTACTTCTTACATTCCGTAATTTAAATTTAATGCATTTGGTTTTTTTTACCATTTAGTACCAAATTATTTACCGTAAACCAATCATGGACCTGAAGAATAGAGCTATTCACGTCGTCAAGATTTTGTGACCGTCGGTCTATCTTAAATATCAATGATGTGTCATCTGCAAATAACACCATCTTCGGTTGATTTTGAAGTAATTGGCGTAAATCATTAATATAAACTAAAAAGAGGAATGGACCCAATATCGAACCTTGAGGAACGCCCATTGCCATTTCAGACCCTAATGAGTTTACGCCGTTTACTTGTACTGTAACTTTTCTATCTTTCAGGTATGATCTGAGTAAATCAAGAGCTGTATTTCTAATCCCATAGTGCTCTAGTTTCAGCAGAAGTGTCTGATGGTTTACGCAATCGAACGCCGTAGAGAGGTCGCAAAAGATTCCAATGGCATCTTGTGCTTCTTCCCAGGCGTTGAAAATGTTCTTTATTAGGGTGACACCAGCGTCAGTGGTACAACGCCCTTTGGTGAAACCGTACTGTTGTTCATGAAAGATGGAATTTTTATTAAAGTGACGTAACATTTGATTGAGCATCAACTTTTCAAACACCTAACTGAGAACGGGCAGAATTGACACAGGCCTATAATTGTTGGGTTCTTTACTAACGTAAATGCTCCTATTACCGCCAGTTTTAGCTGTCTGAGGATTCACTTTAAAAAAATAGATATAAGCTGTTATGTTAGGAAAGATGTTATAATTTATAATTAATCTCAACGAAGTATTCTTTGCAATTCAGTACTTAAATTCAATATTCATTATCACAATAGTTACTAAATAATTATTTAATCCAAAAGAGTAGTTGATTCTATTACCGACCCATAGAATGCGGCAAGATTCTATTACCGATTTTTCTACTTCTTTTACCGACCGCTACGTAGTTGTCACTTCTTCTATAATATTAAATAAAATAAAAAATCGTTTTTAAGGTATTTATTATATAATAACAATAGTTATGAGATCAACATTATTACAATATGAACATAATTATTTATTACAACGCTTAGAACTCTTAGTTTTTGTTATTTTAATTAATAAAAAATATAATCAGTCTCAGAAAACAGCATTTAAATAATTAAATGCTTACTTTTTAATTACCTACATACTAATTATTAGATATTATAAATCAGCAACAAAAATATTTATATCTGTAATACAATCACAAAATACCCCTATATTAGGTACAAAATAACCTTTAATAGGTACACACATTTATAATTCGCTCAATACAGAAGCCGACCCCAAGATGCTTGGGATTAATAAGGCTAGGAGAAGAGAGAAGAGAGAGACAGTAATCAACGTTTGTAAGTTCAAATAAAGTAGTTTTAAAAAATATTATCAGAATCAGAGTCAGATGGAAAAATAATATGTCGTTTATACGAAACATTTTTTGGTACATGTAACTCATCAATATCAGATGATGATGTATTGGGAAGAACTCTAGCTGATGTTGAAGCATGACCTGAATGTATTGGATTTTTAGTTTTCACCTTGTAATTATTTTGTCGTGGGATTAATACTGAGTCAGATTCAGATTCTGAACTTGACGTCGTATTACGACGTATTTCCAACGCTTTTGATGTATTATGATTTCTCACACTTGTTGGTTTAGACACAGCTCCCACATTTTTCCTTTCTTTTGCCTTCCTAAGATCTGCTTGTTTCTTTTCTCTTTCTATTTTATTTCTTTGTAATTTTTCTTTCCGTATTTTTTTCTTTTCTTCTTCCTGTGCTTTTTTCTCTTCAGCTTTTCTCTGGTATTCCATGAACTCATCTGATATTGCAACAGTTGGTGTAATTTTTTTGGAAACTCTTTTATTTGATTTAGTGTCAACTTCAGGAAAGAATAGAGCATTTTTAAAAGGAGTTGTAAGATTGAGCTCATTTGGTATAAACTTTGAATGACTAGAATTTTGGATTGACTTACATGGGGTTTCATTATTAACTGTAGTGAACAATGTATCGTCACTATGACTTTTGTTCAGTTGATTTTTGCCGGACACTGAAGGCATAGGTTCATCACTAAAGTTTTTATTGGATTGTTTAGGAGTTGATGTTCTTGCATTATGATCTTCACTGTTTAACTCTCTGACGCAATCAGTTGAAGTAATAATTGTTTTGGGGGGCATCTCATTAACACATTCAAAAAGATTCGATTCAGGTTGAGTGCTCAATAAAGATACCCTATCTGATTCTTCAGATATAATTGGAGATAGCAATTCGTCCATGGGAAACATTAAAACATTATTAGAAACGGTATCAAAACGGTTTGGAACAAGACATCCACTTGCACTGACTTCATAAGTCAACGTCCCTTCTTCACCAATATTGTTGACAAGCGTGGTATCACCCAATTCTAAATTGGTATCGAAAGTTTGCTGTAAAAGTGTATTGTCTATAGGATAAATATCCCTCCAAAACTCAAATAATTTTTTGTAAGTCACATCGCCATTCCATACCGATCCCGATTTTTGGAACATTAGGAGAACTTCAGGTGATAAGCGACGTTCAAACTGTTGTTTAAACTTTTCTGTATCGTCGACAGATGTCTCATTGCCTGTAACAGTACTCGATCCATGGCTACTAATATCATCTGCATTGTCTCCACTTTCTTCACTTGTTGTATTAGCGTTTTTTGTGAAAAGTTTATCATAATTTAAATTATCAGGTCCAAAGGGATATAATCCACAACATTGGAATCCATTCTTAATTGTTTGTGATACAAGAGTCTTTTTTAAGCAAATGTCCACTTGAGGTGCAAAATCTATTCGTCTTAATTTTGCGAAGTTGTTTTGAACTCTAAAATCATGAACAACGGTTCTCCAAGTTCCTTTCACAGGTCTGAATACAGCAACGTCTAAGGGTTGAAGAACATGCGTTGCATTAGGTAATAATGCTATTAGAATTATTCCCTTTTCTTTGCAAAAAACTGTCAGAGGGAGTGATATATGAGAAGTGTGACCGTCGAGAAAAAAAGCCACAGGAAATTGTATGTTATGCTGAATAAGCCAGGGATAAAAGCAATTGGCAACGTACTCATAAAATGCGGCCATATTCATCCATCCTGACTCAGTGTGACCGATACCCCATCCAGATGGTACAGTTGGAACAATGTTTTTTGGTAAACGCTTGTATGGATATAAGACCATGGGAGGTGCTATTGCAGCATCTGCAGACACATTTACTAGCACTGTTAAACACTCCTTTTCGTCATTGGCCACTCTACTATATACTTTCTTGCTGCCTCTTCGGACAAGAACCTGTTTTCCTTTGGGACACAAAAAGAAGCCGGTCTCATCACAATTAAAAATCCGACTAGGATCTTCCAAAACATCAAGAAGGTTATTTTGTTCAAAATAACTATGTACTCGATTGAACCATGCTCTTACAGCTTCCTCTGTAATGTGTGTACGGCTTGTAGGCAAATTCTGAGTAATTCGCCTTGAAATGGTAGGATGCCTCGCCATAAACTTAAGAAACCATCCTTTTCCGGGAACACCATCTTTAAAAGGATTAGAGCGATTTAAGTTTTCCACCAATTTTGCTACTGTTTCCAACAATTGGTCCTTAGTTACAGGAAAACCTGACTTCCCGAGATAGAAAATCCAGTCTACCAGTCTTTTTTCTTCCTCCTTCGTTAAAACAGTTTGTTTTCCACAATGTTCATTTATATATTTATTATTTCTCTTGTCACGCAGAGTTGTCCTCGGTATGCTATAGATTTTTGAAGCTTCGTATATGCTGGTCCCTTCATTTATAGCTAGAAGCGCAGCTTCTAGTTGAGCAGAGGCGTACTGCTTGCGCTTCTGCGGCTCCATGATTCTATAAAAGAACACAATCTTTAAAGAGATATAGAATTTAATTCTTCGAAAGAAGCTTTAAAAAGTTACATGGCCCCCATTCCGTCCCGCCATTTTTATTTGATTTGAAAACATATGAAATATAGCCAATGCCATGAAGCCATGAATGAAACTGGATAGCAAATATTACTTCACATTAATAATAAATGTCCTGTGACAAAATCTATCAAAACGTATGCAAGAAATAAGCCAATTTGCTCAAAAATATACATTTTGTTTTTGTGTTATTACCAAAAATATCGTCACAGCTGTGAGTCGGTAATAGAATCAAGTATGAAGGTTACAATATTCTATTAGCGACCAATAAAATTAATAATAAACAGATAAAATATCCGCTATATGGAATACTGTTAAATTCGATCTCATTGCTATATTATTTCTTTTAATGTCAGTTAGTCTTTAGTTCAGATAATAAAGGTTATTTACCATATAATATCATTATAATATTAGGGATATTGTCTAACGTTGAATCGAGTTTTACACAAAAACTTTAAGAAATAGCTTTGTCGTTAATAGATCTAACGAAGTAAAATAATTTTAAGAATTGAACATAAAAAAAATTAAATCAAATGAGGTAGTTTATAATAGATATTATTTTAAAATACTAAAATGTTCTCAAAATTTAACAACGCCATGGGTCGTTATTAGAATCAAGTTTTAAAATTTGGATTCTATTACCGCCTTAAATTAAAACATGATTTTATGACACAAAAACCAATAAAAAGTATTTTATTAATAGTTAGTTTAGAAAACGAATATATACGTTACAGTTGTAATGTGATAGCAAAAAGATAAATCAATTTTTAGTGTGTCATTTTCCTTAAGTAATATTTAGGTGTACTTACGTGGCTGGAGACGCCACACTATGAAACGTGCGTCCGCTTCGGGCGCGTCCCACTCACTGTCAAATTATTTCTTTCACTGGCTATTTAAACACACAAACTTTACTCTTTTTGCTGTCCAACAAAAATACGTAACTAATTTTTAAGGTATGACTTTTCTGGAACCCTATATTATGTCTAATATGAGTGATTTAAAAATTAGATCGTTAATAGAGTACACATTTTAGGGGGTCGTTAATAGGAGCTTTTAACGTAAATGCTCCTATTACCGCCAGTTTTAGCTGTCTGAGGATTCACTTTAAAAAAATAGATATAAGCTGTTATGTTAGGAAAGATGTTATAATTTATAATTAATCTCAACGAAGTATTCTTTGCAATTCAGTACTTAAATTCAATATTCATTATCACAATAGTTACTAAATAATTATTTAATCCAAAAGAGTAGTTGATTCTATTACCGACCCATAGAATGCGGCAAGATTCTATTACCGATTTTTCTACTTCTTTTACCGACCGCTACGTAGTTGTCACTTCTTCTATAATATTAAATAAAATAAAAAATCGTTTTTAAGGTATTTATTATATAATAACAATAGTTATGAGATCAACATTATTACAATATGAACATAATTATTTATTACAACGCTTAGAACTCTTAGTTTTTGTTATTTTAATTAATAAAAAATATAATCAGTCTCAGAAAACAGCATTTAAATAATTAAATGCTTACTTTTTAATTACCTACATACTAATTATTAGATATTATAAATCAGCAACAAAAATATTTATATCTGTAATACAATCACAAAATACCCCTATATTAGGTACAAAATAACCTTTAATAGGTACACACATTTATAATTCGCTCAATACAGAAGCCGACCCCAAGATGCTTGGGATTAATAAGGCTAGGAGAAGAGAGAAGAGAGAGACAGTAATCACCGTTTGTAAGTTCAAATAAAGTAGTTTTAAAAAATATTATCAGAATCAGAGTCAGATGGAAAAATAATATGTCGTTTATACGAAACATTTTTTGGTACATGTAACTCATCAATATCAGATGATGATGTATTGGGAAGAACTCTAGCTGATGTTGAAGCATGACCTGAATGTATTGGATTTTTAGTTTTCACCTTGTAATTATTTTGTCGTGGGATTAATACTGAGTCAGATTCAGATTCTGAACTTGACGTCGTATTACGACGTATTTCCAACGCTTTTGATGTATTATGATTTCTCACACTTGTTGGTTTAGACACAGCTCCCACATTTTTCCTTTCTTTTGCCTTCCTAAGATCTGCTTGTTTCTTTTCTCTTTCTATTTTATTTCTTTGTAATTTTTCTTTCCGTATTTTTTTCTTTTCTTCTTCCTGTGCTTTTTTCTCTTCAGCTTTTCTCTGGTATTCCATGAACTCATCTGATATTGCAACAGTTGGTGTAATTTTTTTGGAAACTCTTTTATTTGATTTAGTGTCAACTTCAGGAAAGAATAGAGCATTTTTAAAAGGAGTTGTAAGATTGAGCTCATTTGGTATAAACTTTGAATGACTAGAATTTTGGATTGACTTACATGGGGTTTCATTATTAACTGTAGTGAACAATGTATCGTCACTATGACTTTTGTTCAGTTGATTTTTGCCGGACACTGAAGGCATAGGTTCATCACTAAAGTTTTTATTGGATTGTTTAGGAGTTGATGTTCTTGCATTATGATCTTCACTGTTTAACTCTCTGACGCAATCAGTTGAAGTAATAATTGTTTTGGGGGGCATCTCATTAACACATTCAAAAAGATTCGATTCAGGTTGAGTGCTCAATAAAGATACCCTATCTGATTCTTCAGATATAATTGGAGATAGCAATTCGTCCATGGGAAACATTAAAACATTATTAGAAACGGTATCAAAACGGTTTGGAACAAGACATCCACTTGCACTGACTTCATAAGTCAACGTCCCTTCTTCACCAATATTGTTGACAAGCGTGGTATCACCCAATTCTAAATTGGTATCGAAAGTTTGCTGTAAAAGTGTATTGTCTATAGGATAAATATCCCTCCAAAACTCAAATAATTTTTTGTAAGTCACATCGCCATTCCATACCGATCCCGATTTTTGGAACATTAGGAGAACTTCAGGTGATAAGCGACGTTCAAACTGTTGTTTAAACTTTTCTGTATCGTCGACAGATGTCTCATTGCCTGTAACAGTACTCGATCCATGGCTACTAATATCATCTGCATTGTCTCCACTTTCTTCACTTGTTGTATTAGCGTTTTTTGTGAAAAGTTTATCATAATTTAAATTATCAGGTCCAAAGGGATATAATCCACAACATTGGAATCCATTCTTAATTGTTTGTGATACAAGAGTCTTTTTTAAGCAAATGTCCACTTGAGGTGCAAAATCTATTCGTCTTAATTTTGCGAAGTTGTTTTGAACTCTAAAATCATGAACAACGGTTCTCCAAGTTCCTTTCACAGGTCTGAATACAGCAACGTCTAAGGGTTGAAGAACATGCGTTGCATTAGGTAATAATGCTATTAGAATTATTCCCTTTTCTTTGCAAAAAACTGTCAGAGGGAGTGATATATGAGAAGTGTGACCGTCGAGAAAAAAAGCCACAGGAAATTGTATGTTATGCTGAATAAGCCAGGGATAAAAGCAATTGGCAACGTACTCATAAAATGCGGCCATATTCATCCATCCTGACTCAGTGTGACCGATACCCCATCCAGATGGTACAGTTGGAACAATGTTTTTTGGTAAACGCTTGTATGGATATAAGACCATGGGAGGTGCTATTGCAGCATCTGCAGACACATTTACTAGCACTGTTAAACACTCCTTTTCGTCATTGGCCACTCTACTATATACTTTCTTGCTGCCTCTTCGGACAAGAACCTGTTTTCCTTTGGGACACAAAAAGAAGCCGGTCTCATCACAATTAAAAATCCGACTAGGATCTTCCAAAACATCAAGAAGGTTATTTTGTTCAAAATAACTATGTACTCGATTGAACCATGCTCTTACAGCTTCCTCTGTAATGTGTGTACGGCTTGTAGGCAAATTCTGAGTAATTCGCCTTGAAATGGTAGGATGCCTCGCCATAAACTTAAGAAACCATCCTTTTCCGGGAACACCATCTTTAAAAGGATTAGAGCGATTTAAGTTTTCCACCAATTTTGCTACTGTTTCCAACAATTGGTCCTTAGTTACAGGAAAACCTGACTTCCCGAGATAGAAAATCCAGTCTACCAGTCTTTTTTCTTCCTCCTTCGTTAAAACAGTTTGTTTTCCACAATGTTCATTTATATATTTATTATTTCTCTTGTCACGCAGAGTTGTCCTCGGTATGCTATAGATTTTTGAAGCTTCGTATATGCTGGTCCCTTCATTTATAGCTAGAAGCGCAGCTTCTAGTTGAGCAGAGGCGTACTGCTTGCGCTTCTGCGGCTCCATGATTCTATAAAAGAACACAATCTTTAAAGAGATATAGAATTTAATTCTTCGAAAGAAGCTTTAAAAAGTTACATGGCCCCCATTCCGTCCCGCCATTTTTATTTGATTTGAAAACATATGAAATATAGCCAATGCCATGAAGCCATGAATGAAACTGGATAGCAAATATTACTTCACATTAATAATAAATGTCCTGTGACAAAATCTATCAAAACGTATGCAAGAAATAAGCCAATTTGCTCAAAAATATACATTTTGTTTTTGTGTTATTACCAAAAATATCGTCACAGCTGTGAGTCGGTAATAGAATCAAGTATGAAGGTTACAATATTCTATTAGCGACCAATAAAATTAATAATAAACAGATAAAATATCCGCTATATGGAATACTGTTAAATTCGATCTCATTGCTATATTATTTCTTTTAATGTCAGTTAGTCTTTAGTTCAGATAATAAAGGTTATTTACCATATAATATCATTATAATATTAGGGATATTGTCTAACGTTGAATCGAGTTTTACACAAAAACTTTAAGAAATAGCTTTGTCGTTAATAGATCTAACGAAGTAAAATAATTTTAAGAATTGAACATAAAAAAAATTAAATCAAATGAGGTAGTTTATAATAGATATTATTTTAAAATACTAAAATGTTCTCAAAATTTAACAACGCCATGGGTCGTTATTAGAATCAAGTTTTAAAATTTGGATTCTATTACCGCCTTAAATTAAAACATGATTTTATGACACAAAAACCAATAAAAAGTATTTTATTAATAGTTAGTTTAGAAAACGAATATATACGTTACAGTTGTAATGTGATAGCAAAAAGATAAATCAATTTTTAGTGTGTCATTTTCCTTAAGTAATATTTAGGTGTACTTACGTGGCTGGAGACGCCACACTATGAAACGTGCGTCCGCTTCGGGCGCGTCCCACTCACTGTCAAATTATTTCTTTCACTGGCTATTTAAACACACAAACTTTACTCTTTTTGCTGTCCAACAAAAATACGTAACTAATTTTTAAGGTATGACTTTTCTGGAACCCTATATTATGTCTAATATGAGTGATTTAAAAATTAGATCGTTAATAGAGTACACATTTTAGGGGGTCGTTAATAGGAGCTTTTACGTTAAGCTCTATCAGCCAGTTAAAATGAAAAGGGTTTCAGCGAAACTGACAATGGTATAGTCAAAGTATAATTTGGTGGATTTATTTAAATATCATGCGAGAACTTATCTGTAGGTAATGATATAGGGGTATGAATGCGGTATTCGCTCTCAGTAACCCTTTTATGATTATAAAGCATAAGCCGTGATGACAAAGAGACACTATATAATATTTCAGAGCAATTTGCAAAACGCTTTGTTTCTCGGAATGGTTTGGTTGGGCAGAGGTATACCTGCAGTACTCCATTTTGGCAGGTATGTTTAAGTTATAATATAATAGGAAGCGAGCCTATTGCCATCAACCGGGCACAAATCCTGATTCCGAGCTGCTGCTGAAAATTTTCAGGTAGAAACACCCAATAATACTTTGCCCGAACTGGGAATCGAACCCAGGACCTCGTGCTCAGCAGAAGCACCACCGCAGCTTGGCTCATCGCCGTAAGGTCGCCTGCTTGTCGGTCTTCTACAGATTGTACTTCGGAGAGCGTGCCCAAGAACTCCACTACCTCATTCCGCCGGCCCCCTTCTTCCATCGGTCATCTAGACGCACTGCAAGTTACCATCCTTACCTAGTTGCTATTCCACCAATTCACACTAAGCGTTTCCAAATGTCTTTTGTTATGCGCACAGCAAAAGAGTGGAACTCTCTAACTGCGTCTGTGTTTCCGAACGCATACACCCTAATCTCTTCAAAGTGAGAGTGAATAGACTTCTTCTAGGTAAGCTCACTCCATCGTTGACTCTGTCTCTGTCACCACTGACCTAGACTAGAGTCAAAAGCAAACCCAAAATATTAATAAATAAAAAAATACCAACAGACATTATATTCTGATTGCTCCACTTGAAATAAAATAACGTTACACATTATCTAATACCGTAAAGTTATTTTAGTGCCGTCCATATCAGTGATTTCTCAGTAATGGGTGAATTAAAAATTAATTTCGTGAAATAAAATTTCTTGTGTGATTTCAGCGCGCAGAGTAGATTTCTCTCAGGCTCTCCGGGCGACCGTAACGCGCGAGTGCCACTTACCTGTTACAACTTATTGAATTATTTATGAAACTATCTGCCTTATTGGATTGAAATATCGCAGCCCTATACGGCTTATTCGCCAAACAATACCATTAAAGTGACAGCCAACGCTAATTTAAAACTATTGTAGGTATTCCATTAGGGTGTACTCACGTCGTTAGTTCGTAACCGATATTTAAGGACATGAAGTTTGTTCCACGTTGTTTGCAGGTAATTGGCGTAAGTGCGGTGTGAGGTTGAGAAGTACAATTCAACATCCAATTTAGCTATGAAAATTGACGTCATTATCCGTGTATTCGAGCAAGCGAGTTACATAATGACCTCAAGTTAACACTGACCCGCCATCTACGAGTAGTTAGGGAATAAAGTTTTATCGGGCAATGTGTAAGAATACTTATTCCCGTTTATTGCTCTTCGTCCAGTCATCTCTTAAGCTATTAAATTCGTCGGAAATGTCACATAAAACGTTGGAATCGATTTCGCATAAACGATAGACGTGACCAACCAAAAAGTGTATGGCGTCTAATTTGTCCGGATATCGAGTTTTGTACTTATTGTAATCACACGGCAGAGTCACAATCAAATTCAATCTGGTGTGTGGCTATTGACAGATTTTAGAAAACATTTAGGTAGGGTTAAAGAGTACACGTATAGTCCCTTGAGCTGCCAGTAACGAATATTCCACCGCTTCCTTCTTTATCTGTTTATAACTAAGTACTATTTACTTGCCACCACCAATGTTTGTTCCAAGATTGGTGATTACGATGATTACATCTTTCATAATTCATGAAGTTCTATACGATCTTTTATATGTTTTATGTAAATCTTTTCCGATATTTAAAAAGCTGCTTTGGCTTTATTACGTTCCTTATTTTTCTCATGTTGATGAGAAAGTTACAAAGAAGTGTGCGGAAGCCAATTTAATAAAATAGGTATAATAAACAATTTAATTACGACTAAATAATGAATTTCAGCGAAAAATGGAGTATACATAAAGATTTTTAATGCCGTATAAATAACAGTAAAATAGCAAACGTATGTAGGTACGTGCAATACTTTGTCATAATATGAGTTTATAAAAGTTACCTTTTGGAACTTTGGCATCATTTGAGTTTTAATTAACATGAGAATTTGGCGAGTATTCCTAAACTGAAATTCAATTAGAAAGTTTGGCGCGAGTGACCATCAGATTAAGGGCTGGTCCTTAGATCGAAATTAATTGGCTCATGCAGATATTGTTGTAACCAAGGACCCTCATCTCTAAGGATTTATGTCTAGTTGAGAGAGCCATGAACCTCGACAATTTTGTTTACCCACTAAACAGGTTGTACTACTTGTATACTTGAGTTTCATCCCCTCATTCCAGTTTTATTTGAGTTATGAAACAAAGGAGATCTTTAAATAGATGATTTCTGCGAACTTGTAGGTAAATTTAAACTGAGACAACTAGCAGTTAATTAGTTAGTCATTTTATTTGTTTAACTTGTTTATAATTTGGAAAATCGTATACTTTTACAATGTTTGTAACCACCACTACCACCATGTATCTATCACAAAATTAAGTTATTTGTCATTGCAATTTTTTTTTATTCTTTTTACCTATTGTGGTAGGGTAATTTTATTAAAGGTGCATAGGTCTTCACATATAATTATAATATAATTCATGTATGTATAGAAAATATTGTAACACATAACAAAATAAAACAAACAAAATCAAAAGTCATTTATTCAAATTAGGCTGAGAATCAGCACTTTTTGAACGTCAAAATCACATAAGACAGTCCCCCCAAAACGCCCACCCTTCACCACTTCCTAGTGCTTTAGCTGGGAAGAAGAAGTGGCGGAACAAACTCCCCAGCAGCACTGCTGTCTGTTCAGTTAGAAGAACTGGATTCTATACATATAGTAATAAGTAATTAACATTACGAAACACAAAAATATTAAAATTATTTGCCATATGCCAGCTAGCACACGCCAATATTTAAAACTATACTCAAGCAGAAATAAATAATAAAAACAAAAACGCAAACAGAACTTAATACATAATAAAAAGCAAACAATACAAACTATTGTACAATAGAGTAACGATGGAGTTTCTTGCCCATTCTTCTCCATACGAAACTACCTTTTGGAAGGGGTGACTAGAATCAATTCTATTTAAATGTAACTGTTGACGTTCAAAAGTGCCTTATATGTGCCTATTTGAAATAAATGCTTTGACTTTGACTTTATTACCTAGTTTAAGTAGTTAGTTATGTAATAATTGTAAATTATTATTACATAACTAACTATTTACACTAGGTAATGACTATTGGTAAGCAATTTAATGTAAAAAAAAATACCAATAGCTAGTAGGTAAATTTAAACTGAAACAATGGTGAGAATTTGTTTTGATATTTCATTGTATTGTGGTAGGAAATTGTTTCATTTCCAAATGAACAAATCCTTTTTGCTAAAAATGCTATGCTTATGTAATACGCTTATTTATAGTAGTTTTATTTTCATAAAACCACACGGGAGTGCATACTTCGAAGACACAAACATCGGAGGCGTCGCGTCGCTCGGTGCGCCATCTTCGACAGAGACACCATGGCTTGTCTGCGCAAATTGGCGCGACTTTGTGCCACTAACAAATCTTCGTGCAGCAGGTGTAGACTGTGATGCAAGGGCAGCAGCATCCACCGAAGCAGCCACCGCAACCACCTCCGCAACCTCATTTTTCCTTACGGGTAAAGAGAGCCTAAAATAGGTCGAAAGTAGACAAGTTGTAGAAAATCTTTTTTTTTTTTTTGTAAATTTTTAAAAAGATTAATGTTTTCTTTTTTTGTGTCCATATTATTAATATAACTTTTTTTTTTGTTTATACAATAAGTAAGTGGTGTAATTTCCATGCATGTATAACGAATGATCCTGATTCCTAAGCAAGCTCGAAGAAATCGGAATGAAAGTGCTCTTGAAGTAGTCCGGTGAATGCACTTCTACCACAAGAAGGCTTAGTTATAGAGGGTAACTTAGAAACAATAAGAAACATGGCTCGGGTGTACTTCATTACGATATAATGAACTTTGTAGGAAGTTTTTTAGGAAAATTTAAATAAATAGTGTATTGTATTGTTAGGAAAAATCTTCAGTTTCTGGCTTGAGTTTTCATGCATTGTTTTCCGGAAATCTGTAGGTAATGTTTTATTTTCGTCTACCAAAATGTAGACAGTTCAAAACAAAAGCTGCTCAGATATACCTACCTACTGTTTTATGTATAGAATTAGAGACAATTGGGCAAGCAGTCACGGAAATCGATAACTTGTATCGTTGACGACGAGTAGATGCGTTATAATACCTTCCTAAATCCACCGTGGGAGGTACTTATCATGTTATTTTGAGTCATTGTAGGAAAAATATGTTGCCTATTATTATTATTATTTGAAAGTCGATTTCTTGGTATTTCAGTAATAATGTAAGTAGGTATACCTATATAGATAATGTTTTGTTGTATAAACATCTCTACTGAATTTGTGTATTTTATGATTTCAGGCGTAGGAACATACATTAATATGTAAGATAAATACGTAGCTGTAGGCATAATCAGCCTTTAACGTACCCACTGCTGAGAAACAAGCCTCCTCTCTGTGAGAGAGAACGGGCCGTCATCCACCACGCGGGCCCAGTGCGGGTTGGTAGATGTCACATGTCTTTGATTTTTTGGTTCTAGTACATTTCCGGTTTCTTCACGATGTCTTTGTCCTTATCCGTAATGATAGAACTGGGAAGGGTTGCCATTTACTTGCGTACTGATATTTCCTACAAGATTATCAGCTCATCACCATCTTCCTACTCGGGATCAGCGGAGCATCTATTTCTAGAAATTTCCTTGCATCACGCTAAAATGCTGCTCAGAGTCCTTTACAGTCCTAACCTCAGTATCGATTACTTTGACTCTTTTGAATCGGTTTTAAATGATTTTTGTCCCTCTTATGACCACGTAGTCTTGATGGGCGATTTTAATACTTGTCTTCTCAAAAACGACAGTCGTACTCATAAACTTAAATTTCTCTTATCTGCTTTTAACCTTAGTATTTTGCCTCTTTTTGCTACTCATCATTTCCCTAATAGCACCCCTTCTCTGTTGGACCTGATGATTGTCTTTAACTCTAATAATTTAGCTGTCCACGGACAGCTCAGTGCTTGTTTTTCTTACCACGACCTCATCTTTATGTCCTACAGGATTCGCCCTCCTAAGCGTAAGCCGCAATATATTTTCCTTTGGAACTACAAGGGCATTGACCTGGAGGCGTTACTGCGTGATGCTGGTATCATCGACTGGACGGATGTCTTGGAGAGCTCATGTATCAACGATATGGTTCACATTTTTAGCGGCTCTGTTCTCAGCCTATATGACCAGCATGCCCCTATCCGTCGAGTCAAAGTCAAATATGTTCCGGCTCCTTAGCTTACTCCTGCCATTAAAGATGCGATAGCAAGTAGGGGCAGAGCCAAAAGGAGGTTAAAACGCTGTCCTTCCGAGCGCAACATGAATGCGTATAAGGTGCTGTACTTCCCGTATTGACCCACATTTTTAATTTCTCCTTGTTTTCTGGTACTATCCCTGAGGCCTGGAAACAAGC
Source organism: Brachylomia viminalis (assembly GCA_937001585.2). Classification (NCBI taxonomy): domain Eukaryota; kingdom Metazoa; phylum Arthropoda; class Insecta; order Lepidoptera; family Noctuidae; genus Brachylomia; species Brachylomia viminalis. The sequence continues at coordinate 14,190,786 of OW443308.2, read as the reverse complement.
TCATATCATCCCCTTACCAAAAATTCCTAAGCCGGTCTCACCCACCGATTTCCGCCCCATTTCTATCTTCCCATATCTCTCTTAATTTCTTGAGCATATCGTTCATCAACAACTTTCTGCCTTTCTATCTACGAATGACCTACTGAGTCCTCTTCAATCTGGTTTTCGACCTGGTCATAGCACAATAACAGCTCTTTTGAAAGTTACTGATAACATCCGCTGGGCTATGGACCACAAATCTCTTACTTTACTTGTACTTCTCGACTTTAGCAGTGCCTTTAACTCTGTTGATTTTGACATCCTTCTAGGGATCCTTAGATCTTTAAATTTCTCTTCTTCCACCGTTAGTTGGTTTGACTCCTATCTTAAAGGCCGCTCGCAGCGGGTTCGTCTCGACGTGTCATCTTCTGATTGGTGCTTTCTTTCCGTAGGTTTGCCTCAGGGTGGCGTTCTCTCTCCTCTTCTCTTTTCTATTTTCATTAAATCTATCACCAGTGTCATCTCTTCCTGCTTCCATCTCTATGCCGACGATCTGCAGCTCTACAATCATTTTTTAAGGGAAGATGCAGAAGTCGCCGTGTCTGCCATGTACACCGACCTGGATTTGATTAGCGAGTGGACGCGGTCTTTTGGACTGCCCATGTTGCTCAAGTCAGTCGCAAAGTGCAGTACACGTTTCATTCGTTGAAATGTCTCCAGAGCTTCTGGCCCTTGAACACCAAAATCTCTCTTGCTCAAACTCTCATTCAGCCCATTATAGATTACGCCGATGCCTGTTATTTGTATTCCACCGAGGAGCTTTTAAATAAACTTGAGCGTTGTCAGAATATATGTATTCGTTTTGTTTTTAACCTTAAAAAGTATGATCACGTTTCCAACTTTCGCAAGATACTCAAGTGGCTCCCCATTCGACTTCGCAGGAACTCTCGGATATTGTGTCTGCTATTCTACCTCCTTCACAATCCTAAAACGCCATCCTATCTGCGGGAGCGTTTTGTCACGCCCGACCTTCAGATGCGCCTTGCAGGTCGCATCTTAGAAACCTCCTTAAGTCTCCTCCCCACTCCACCGACTTTTATTCCTACTCCTTCACCGTGCACGCGGTGCGGTTGTGGAATTCACTTCCGCCTGACATTAGGGACTGCCAAACTGATGCAGTTTTTAAAAGAAGAGTGAAAGAACACTATCTTTCCACTTCGTCATAGTTGCGTATATATTAATATTCTAGTGTTATTTATTTTAGAAGTATGTATATTCTCTTAATATTCGTTTTAATTTATTACGTGAATTGTATTCGATTTTATGTTTTTAATTTTCTCTTTTACTCTTACACACGCTGTCTACATCTCTTAATGTACTATCCTATCGCAGGTTTGCCGGAAAAGATTTCATTAGAAATAAGCATCATCTTTGTACCTACTTTTCTGTTCTTTTCTTCTTGTCTGTTTGTATATGTGTGTACATAAATGGTTAAATAAATAAAGATGTTTTCCTTCACCGTTTTGAGAGCAATGGTGATGAAATAAATTACATAAAATAAAGTGCCTGACTGGGTTTGAACCTGTAGCTGAAGGATTAAGTATTAATACCTACCTACTTATGTTGAATTTTCTAGTTAGATACACTACGTAATATTTTCATAACGTAGAGCGTAGGTCGGATTGTCACGAACATTTTACCTGGATTTGAACTCAGAACTTTTTGATCGTCATTAAACGCAGATATTTTTAAGTAGTAGAAGTATATTTTCAGTAAAAATGAAGGACTTTTAAATGATAACATGAAACGAAAGTGGATTTATTAAAAGTTTAAATTATCATAGGTACTTGTACAACTCAAGTATGTATTGTCTATGTATGTTTCTCTCTAGTTACAAGTTTATAAAATATCTCGAGTATTTTCACCTCTGAAAGCTTTTCTAGCCACTTTAACAGCATTAGAGTAGCTACTTTCCTTTTATTTCAAGTGTCGAAGATCTTTTGTCTGATTGGCATCTGTTTCAAGTTCGATCGAATCACTAAACATAAAATAAATGTCCAATTTGTCAGTCTAGTTAGCTGATAAAGCAATTTTTATGTAATTTCGAAGAATTCTTCCAAATTATATCATTTTAGTTGAGTTTTCCTCATAGGATCACATCAATCAATCAATCAAAAAGAAACACTTTGACAGTTTTTGGTATCAAGTAATTTTGTACCTAAATGAGTTTGATGTAACTAACTAAATAATTGCATTATGTAGGTAAGTCTTTCTTCTATTTTGAGAAAATTGAATTATATCTCTAACGGTTCGTTTCCTTTTGAGATAACGAGAGCTACCAGCAATACATGAGGTTTGTTCATGGTTCGTGAAGCCACGTGTTACAGTCATTTGCTTAATAAGTATAGCGTAGATTAAGATGACCTCAAATACTAACTCGACGGGTTATATCTTCTACGAATTCACCGAAAATGGAAGTTGGTTAAATTGCGTATTTTGAAGTTGAAGTATTACAACTTTATAAATGGAAAAGCCTGACCAAAAATAGCCTGACCTAAATGTTGTTCTTATACCAGAAAACTTATTATTAATCAAACTCAGATTAACAATATTGTACAGTGGTTGCAATAAAATGAGTCTACTAATGGATTGTTACGAGTCGATTTTAAAATAATGGCAAATGAATTTTTAAATACTAATTTTCTACCTTCAGTGATACTACGTTTTCCGAATCTTAAATCTTATAACCAAAATAAAAAAACAAAAGATCCTCATTAAAATCTTCAAAAAACTGCCTAATCACTCTGCTAATCTGCTGAAACTACACAAAGCCGCAATACCTCTTCTCCTCTTTTGTAGATACCTAAATTTTATTCGTCTTGGTTTCATTGTACCCCGCTAAGTAAGTACAATGAAACCAAGAGGAATAAAATTTACAGCCGTCTTAACTATTCCGTAGTAATTATCACAAAGCTAACGATACAATATTAATCAACCCTCGCAATTACCGGTGGGGTCGAATATCGCTTCTGTCAAACAATTACTGTTGATGTTCATCGGACGCTTGTCATCATTCATCTTGTCTCGCGAAGTAATTCTATTAAATAGTTTGTAACACAAAAAGGTTCACACTATGATCAAAGCTGTGGGTGTTTCTGTTAAATTCATTTATCACGAACCTACCTAATATTCAAGTTTTGTTAATGAACGCTGTAGCGGCTGTAAATATATTTTTATTATGGATAATAATAATATTATTATGGATAATAATAATAATATGAGACAACATCCACACAAGGTCTTCAGGTCCCGAACTAGGCAGAGCCTGTACTACGGTAACCTGATGACTGATATACATACTTATATACATATACACACCCAGACACAGGTCAAACAGACATGTTCATGCACACAAATGTTTGACTTGACCGGGGATCGAACCCGGGACCAGCGGCTCAGAAGGCAGGGTCCCTACCAACTGCGCCAACCGGTCAGTCAAAATGGATGTATGAACCTCGGTACTCTTTGCGAGCGGTTAGCAAGTAGTATTACATAATTAATATTGGATAACAGACAGGCAATTTTGGTGATCTATTACTACCTACTTATGTGGTAAAGCACCTATTAAAATATATAAAGTAAGTACGCGCATTAAGTCGTACCGAAATGCCCAATCACGTTGCGGCCAATTTTACAATGGCCAAGTTTCCTCACGATAGTTAAAAGGGGGTTCACACATGCGTCATCTGTTTATTAATGAGCCATAACTTGCGAATCGTTTAGCATAGGCGTATAAAAGTTTTATAACTAGCTAACACGCCATGGCAACTGTTTTCTCACGACATTGCAAAGTTTTCCGTGAAGGAACTGAAAAAGGAAACTACTAAACCTTGTATTATTGAAAGCAAGACGTTTGCTCTACGTATTTTTCCGCAAGTATTCACGTTTTAGAGACTTGATCTACCTTTAAGAAAGCGGACACTGGCGAGGGTCTTACGGACCGCGCGTTGCAGTTTGTACACTAAGGACAGCTACAAAGCCAGAGTCTCGCACACTTTATAAAATCCGAGATTTCTTAGCGACACTAAATCTGAAGGTATAACTTTTTATTTTCTATCTGTTCAACAATTATTTTTAATTGAGCTCGCTCACAAAAAAATTAATGATGTCGAAATCCGTGAAAAGTGTGAGACGCTGCAGATTCACGAGTCGAGTGGCACATCTGTTACCGGTCTGCTCGCTCCTCTGACTTGTAATAATGGAATTAACGAGCTGGTTATGAACAAACGGCGTCTTCATTTCCAGGGTCCCGTTTATTCGTCCTTTGCCCTATTTCACTGCCACACCATTACACTGAATGAAATAATGGACTCAATATTGCGCTCATTTGGAAGGTCTCTTCCACGTCGCACTAATATTTCCGAAGGTGTTTATGATGGAATAACAAAGAAGACAATTTCATTGCAAAAAATAAGGTTAATTGGGTACTGCTTTATCGTAAGTAATTCACGTTGATTGTGTAGTGTACTGTATTACAAGTAATTATAGTGCGTGTTTTCATCGATAAATTAATATATCGGAAAGGCACACATGTTTCGTTTTCAACTTTAATTACATTTATTAACCCGAGTTTAAACTGAATTTACGCTGTCACGCGTACAAAATCCATTCGCTAAATAGCCCCCATCTCGTATAATGAGAGAGGCTACGTAATCCAATTAATTAGCAGTGAGATGGAACTACATGCTAGTGGCACAATATCCTCCTCCCGAGGCGACCAGGCGGCCAAGCGGGTGTCCCTCATTGACCTATCCTTGCACTATTTCACAGAAACTAACCATTTCTCTAAGAATTTGTATCCTTCTATTACATAATAAATTGTGATAGTCTTAGAAGGACCGCACATTAAATTGAAGAGGTCCCAAAGCGTTCCTCCGTCTGATAGTTACGTGAATTCCAATTTTTAGGTTATTGGGTTCCTTGAGTATAATTTTACTTGAGTTGTAACGTAAAGTAATTCTAATTATAGATGAAATGTAAGTACGGCTCGTCCCTTTTGTCGGCTCTTTTCTATTTAACTTAGTTGTGCTTATATTTAGGCGGACTATATTGTTATTAGGGAGTCTATAATTACTCAAATTCATGTGAAGATTACAAGATATCATACGTTATTTCGTGGATATAATGGTAGATATATGAATAGTGTAAAGTTAAAAAAGCACTAGGTACCTAGACATGATTGTTTTAAAATTGTTATGAGAATAAAAAATAATATTGCCGAGTTATTTTTTATTGTGTTTGCTAATGCTAATCTCAACCTTTATTTTAAACTTTTAATAAATTTTCCCTATTCCTTTGACATTGTATAATGATATGTTATGTAACTCGTCTTATGCAGAGGTGGCTTGGCCACAGTATAATAAAGTAAGCAGTTTAACGTCTTTAATTACGTTATGTAGGTATTTCTATGTTCATTGAAGCGTAGCGAACAAAATTTCCTTGAAAGGCCTATAAAAAGTCTGCGATGACTTAATTATATCCAAATGCTTAGGTTAATTCACAAATTGATAAATATGACAGAGTTGTATAAAACAAACATGTTGATTTTTCTAGGTTAATTTAATTAGGTAACGTTAAATCCCTATCGAAATAAAATACAATATCGTCGGGGAAATATTATGTATATAGATAAAATTGTATTTTACACCAAAGCATTTGGATGAACATGGGGTGAATAGTTTAGATTTCACGAACGTGTTTTTGATCGCGGGGCGGACGCTAAAGACTTTCTGTGAAAGACTCAAATCCACGCAGGCGAAGCAGCGAGCAGAAGCTAGTATAGGTATATTTTGTTCTTTCAAATCCCGATTTCCCGATCGATCGCGTAGAAAAAGAGAGATACTTACCTACTAAGTACCTGTCAAGGAAGTTATGTTCGCTACGCTTCAATAAATATAAAAACTCCTACATAAATAAATAAAAACTAAAAATAATGCTATTAATATAGGCTTACCTTGCCGACTGAGTTGGTAATTTAAGAGTTTAAAAAAAAAAATCTGATTTCGATATGGATGGATTCAAACATCCTTACACTGGACAACACAGTCGATAACTTCGTGCCATATTTCACGTACCTATATAAATGTGCGGGAGCGTCTCGCACCGTCCGCGCGTCCGTGTCCTTACGTAACTGCGGCGCACCCACGACTGTTGAATACTGGTGTACACCGAGATTTTGAAGCGCTTCGTTTCGGCAGATTTGTATGAAGACGTGATACTGCTACTTTATTATACCGTAAATGATACCTACATTATTTTATTTCTGTAAGTAGGCCAGTGCAAGGACTTTTACACGTCAATTATATTTTTTAAACGCGTTGCCTATCTCACTGCTCTGAGAAGAAAGGCTGAAACAAATTCAAAGGTTTCTTTTAAAGCCCAGACAAAATCTTGGTCAGATCATGTCATTTAATTTCATAATTTAATATCTATATTCTCAAAATCTTCATATACTAATTATAAACTATTAAAATTAAAATTTAATAACCTAAACTAACTGAAACCATTAACAAATTAAAATAAGGCGTCGAAAAATTCCTCCGCATTGCTGTCGACTGGTAATGTACCCAAGAGACTGGCGGCATTGCTACGTTGTACGGCAATGCTAAGCCTCTGGCCAAGATAAAGGCCAGTCGTTGGGTCACGGGAAGTATCAACAAGCTGTTTGGAGATTTCGTGGAACAAACCGTGAGCACTCGGACCCCACGGCCCGAGGGTTTCAACCCCAAACGGCTTGAAAATATAATTTACCGATAAGGTTATTATACTTTCGCCGCTTGAGGTTTTCCGCAGCCGCAGCAGCAGCGCCAGCACAGCACGCCGAGTCAGGAAGATGGGATAAATAAATAAATATGAGACAACATCTACACAAGTAGAAATAGCTCAGGAATTTTAAAACTTTTTTGGTAGTATTCCGCTCAAAACAACTGAAGCTTTAAAATCCTCGCCCGCGCTTTCTGCTGCCTTACTTAGAACGAATGTAAAGGCATGCCCTTTGGAGTTTAGGTTTCAGAATACAAACCCCCAGGCTGTTATAAAAGCCTTTAAAGATCTAAAAATTAAATCCACTGAAGATCTCTGGGGAATGTCTGTAAAAGTCTGTAGACCTATCATTGAAACCATGGCGCCCTATTTAGCATTCATATTTAACACCAGTGTAGACCAAGGAGTCTTTCCGGATCTCATGAAACATAGTAAAATAGTTCCTTTGTTCAAATCCGGTGATAGTTATCAAGACTTTATAAAAGATGTCCTTTGAGTGCAAAAGACACCCACACATGAAAGTATATGTTATATTGGAGAAAGGCTTTAGTAGCGTCGAGCCCATGCAAAGATTTTGTCAATCTGATGGATTATTAACGCGGGGCGAGACAGCCTGTACGTCACACGTTACACATTATGGCTCGAAGGGGGCGCGGGCGCCTCCCGAGAGAGTTTGGGAATAGATAAGATGATAATTTATGCATTAGATATTACACTTAGTAGCCTTACGTATTAATTTTTGATGAACACTTTAAATTATCACACTTCTTGCAAGTTTAGCAAACAAAGTAAAACTGCGAACAACTTGAATAAATTTGTTGGAGAGTATCATACAACATTAAAACACATCAATCTTTGCAAAATTTAATTTTAATAATGTGTTTTTAGCGTGTATGATAAATAAGATTATTCCGGTTTTTGCAGGTTTTATTTAAGTGCAGCGATTAAGTAATCAAGAATGTCTATAGGAATATTTTAACAACTTGAAAATTATAGATATATAACCTAAAACAACGCTACGTTCTCGTTGTATTGTAGGGAATATGAATATTTAATAGAGTAAGAGGAAAATGATAACAAACGTTCGTTTAAGCGAAAAATTAACTGCTACCTACTCAAATAAAACCAACAACTAAGCAGCATTAAAACGGTTAAGAATCTGTTAACATAGTAACACATAGAGAGCAATTTAATTTAAATGTACAAAATAAATTGGACTACAGAGAGCCCTGGTTTCGTTCAACTGATATTTAATTTGTGCAAATATAGTACGAAGTTGACCCGTGTACAAAATTCGTTTCAATAATTACACGATTTAATTAAACAGTATTTAAATTAAAATGCACATAAACAAAGTCCATTATATCGATGCACTCACTGCTGGCACTCTTCAATGTGATTCAACTAAGTTGGGATTACCCCACGTGCCGATACGTAATTTAGTGGAAAAGGTTTGCGACCCCGCTAGTTTGTATTACCCCGACAGTGATATAGGGTATTAAGTTCCCTTCCCTGTCTCCCTTAACGCGTAAACAAGACAGAACCTTTCTGCGTATCGCCCTCACAGAGGTTAATAATTTAGGAGACTAAGCGAGAGAAGCTTTACGTCTATTTTCTACTTAAACTAAAATTGTTTTGTTTCCATCACCAGTGCAATCCCCATGAATTATGTATAGACCGCTGAAAATAACAGCGGCTTTCAAATACTCAGTTTACAGAATACTTAATGTGCTAAGGTAACAAGATGCTGAGTAAACAATTATACGGAGTCTCACCTTTTAATTAATGTCCATGGCGTTATTTTTTAATTAAAAATCTTATATAAACCGAATTCAAATACAAGTAGGTATAGGTTTAGCCGAAACATAAGTAAGTTTTGTATTGCTTTTCTATGGTTCCGTACCTCAAAAGGATAAAACTGAACCCTTGTAGGATCACTTCGTTGTCCGTCTGTCTGTCAGTCTGTAGACCCTTTTTCTCGGGAACGCGTGGAGGTATCCTGTTGAAATTAATATCGAATACGTAGGTCTACAGACTCTTGGAGCTCTAAGAGCTTTTAGGTCAACGCAATAAAAAAATCGAAAATCGTTAATTTATTATTTTATCACATTTCAAAAAATTGCGATTAGAAACTTACATTTGCAGTTGACAATTGACCGTGACGTATATCACTGTATGATAGTACATGTTGTTCAACGAAAACATTAAGTTAGTTTTTAAAAAGCCAGTCTTAAAATAATAATATGGTCAAGTATATAAAAAAGGAGGGGAAATAATCAAAGGACATCAAAAAATTCATCCGCATCTCTTTCAACCGGAAAAGTACCCAACAGGTTGGTAGCATTGCTACGTTGTATAGCAATGCTAATTCTTTGGCCAATAAATTAGCCAGCCAGCCCTATGGTCACGCGAAGACTCGACCAACCGCTGTTTGTTTTTGAGATAAATTCATCCGAATTAAGGAACCCTTCATTGTGCATGGTCCGACACGCACATGGCCGGTTTTTTTTAAGAATGTATTTATTGCAATACCTAACAACTTCCATATTTCACCAATGTAAATTTTAACAAACCTTATGTATATTAATGTTCCATGGTCTCAATGAGCTCGTATTCTTCCGACTTCGCTTTGTAAGAGATTTTTAATGTGCTCGGAAATCAATAAGTATCTTCATTAATCTAGTTCCTAAATATAGTCTGTCAGTACATAGATTTGGTTAACGAAGTGTAAGCCGATTTGCAAATTCGATAAGTTAGGTGAAAGCGCGTGGACACGTCCGGAATAAAGCCCGGTTTGATCCTATTAACGCACGGCTAACGGGCAGGATCTTGTGACAGCGTCCTCACTGATCCTTGTATAGACCCACGAAAGGATTTGCCTCATTCCCTCTGTACAAATCTCTTTTTTAACGAGTTTAAATACACGACCAACTTGTTTCCATAGGCGTGTAATCTCTGTTCGCATTTGTTTATTTTTATCGATGGTGTGTCAATTCGAGTAGGTATACCCGATACACGATCAGATCAAAATGAGGTTATTTATTGTCCTTTGCGACATGATCGCGCGAAGCTCGCGTGTTTTACTTACTGTAAATTTATTGTCTTTCAATTGTACGAGTATGTACACTCGATTACACGTCGACTTTCGATAGGTATTCAAATGGGTAGCGTAACAAATAATTAACTTTCAGGTAGAGACGTTATTGAAATATTAAAATGCTATTGTAGCGCAGGTATGTTGATAATATAACAATAAACTGGAGGTCCATTACTATTAGGGTTGGCACACGTCCTCACACACAATTGTATTGTCATCGTTATTCCGTCTACGTCCGCATCCCGAGGTTCAACAAAGAATTGATTAAATAGCTCAATCGGTAGCTGTTTTGAAATTCTTTCTCAATGAACTCGCTTTTTTCACTTTTCAGTTTCATCTCAGCTTTTTCCTGTTGCAGCTTTTAGGTTGTTGAGAGAATATTATATTTCGCTGGATTTGCTTTTTACGTTATTTTAAAAATAAAATGTCCATCATTTTGAAAATGAATTCTGGAAGTAACCCACCCTGTAAGTTACAATAGCCGGTTACATGAACAAACTGGGTGGCAGATAATGAATCACGTTCAATTAGTGTTTTAATGAAGTGCTCTTTACAGAGGAACATCAGGCTTTATTATTTTGCAGGTATTAAAATAGAACATCAAAACGAAAAGCTTATGCTTGTATAAATATTTTTCAAAGAATTCATTTCATTTTCAGTATTCAAAGAGTTTTGAATGCTTTATGGTAGGTAATAAAACCTAAGTAGGGCAATTTTTTTAAGTATTTTTTTATTCAAAAACACTATTTAAGACTTTGTAGCTTTAAAAGTTGATGCCTACCACTGTTTTTTTTTAAATAAAATGCCAATTTGCTCATATTCTTAATAGTTGGTAATAAAGAAGGCTGGTGAGAGTAATCCCTACATTTATAAGGGGTTATAATTTAATCATTTAAAACCAAATTAATTGGAACCATTATCTATTAATTTCACGAATGATTACGGATTACGCCGATTTGGAAACAACGATATTCTGTGCCATCTCTCATCTGTATGTCTATATATTTGTATATGTCTTCAAAACGTTGTGTGTCTTCAAAACTAAACACTTATATACCTATTTAATTTTTTAACATTGCATTAAGTATTACTTTCCTAACAGATGAGCATGCCATCGTTGGTTTTCAGGTGCAGATAAAAAAGTAAAGAAATCTATCTTTTATGATAATATTGAAATCGCATAGGCAAAAAAAAACATTTTTGTTGGTATCAGCCTACAAAAACATCCGAACGAAACTGTTTGTTTGTCTTCAAGTACCGTATATTTACCGTTTTATTTTATTGCCGATTGGTGCAAATGTATATACATCAGACTAATTTACGTAAATAAACTTCCATTAAAATAATCTATGTTGTTATAGGTGCCAAATAACACTACTTACTAGCTGAATATTGAAATTCATTGCTTAGCTGTAAGTAGTCAAACCGTGCAGATTCTTGACAGAATTAGTTACACTTAAATTCAAATCAAATCTCAATGTGTTAATTTTGCTTGTTCGTTAGGCGTAAACGTAAATAAACTTTGGCTATTAACACGTCAAAATTGCTGTTTAACTAGAGGGGAAGGGCAATGAATGGAGATTAAACAACACGATACGGAAACCTAGCAAACCTTCTCGATTACTTTATGGAATTAGTTCCAAGAATTTTGGGGTCTACTATCAGAAATTGGAAACTGATCTCAATTGATCTCGCCTAACAGCATTGTTCGCTTCGCAAAACTAAATAACTTCACACAACAATGTTTTTCTCACGATTATCTAGTCAATATTAATTTAATCAGGTAAGAGACTGAAATACTTAACTTTCTATATACAGTTCTGGAGGAGGCCTTTACCTGAGGGGGATTCCAGTGGAAAAATATACTAGTGCCTACCTAGGTACTTAAAATATATGTGTTTTTTATAATAATTATTAATATAATAATAATAAAAAGTGTTTATTTCTCTAATTAGGTATATATTAAGATAATTTAGGTTACTTAAATATTAATTTCTCTATTTTTCTAATTATTTTGTTAACTAAGTAAGTACAACGGTAGATATATAGTATACCTACATCATTCGTTATGTTGATCTGTAAAAACTGGAAATAAAAGGCTTCTTTATTTTATTTTATATATTTATAAGTATATACAGTTCTGATAATAATTCTTGAAGATATCTAAACTATTATTAAGAGAAATGATTTGATTTTTTGTCATTGTTTGTTACGCTTTCACGCTAAAACGGCTGAACGGATTTGGATGAAATTTGGCATAACGTTGCCCCACACTAGGAATTTCTCCTGTATCGTGGGTGCGTTTACAAACATTTGAACTCACATACACAAACAGCCAGACCCGGAACAAAATAAGGACATAGAATACTTTTTACCCCGATATTCGCACTGGATCGAGACTGGTGCGGGTGAAATCGTGGGGTGCAGCTAGTTCCCTTACAAACATGAAGGTATAAATAGGCACATACCTTTCCATTTTAATAAATTACCGAGAAAAGTTAGAAAACTCTTTCGCACAACCTTTTCCGCTTTCTTCGATGTTTGTGAAATGTTTTCAGTCTCTTTTAGTACTTTACCGACGTCATTTTTTATTTCTTTTGACGTCGTCTTTTGTTTATCCCTTTTTCTCTCGGAAGTCCGTCGATAATTGAAGTTCATAATATCTACTTATAAATTAATGAACACGTGCCTAGCTCAAGGCGTAACCTTGTTCGAATGAATCAATAGCCTTCCCCTTGAAGCATTCTTGCCTTTGTACCCATTTGTCGAAGTGGCCAACACACGTATTGCAATGTTCACAATAGAAGTCACAAACAATGTTGCAGGAGCAATCCACTTCAAATTATTAGTGTGCTTACCCGGCGGGGCGGCAGTAAATACCAATGTACATATGCAGGCTGCACCTTAAGGCAATGAATCTCTTAGAGCAAAAATCTTTTATTTAGATAAAGGAAGTCAACGGAGGGTGCATTCTGCGCAATAATTGAATTTGTTCCCCTACCAAATCCGTGCACTGGGCTTAAATAAATAATGAACCAACAGATTTGAAGACTAAAACAATTCATATAATTATTACGTCAACAATACACTAGTGTATTATGCCCTTCTGTTGTCTCTGATAGCTTAGCAGAACTTACAAGTCGGGATAATATACATAATACTTCATTGAATCCCTTGACTCCGGCCGGGTCCAACGAGACCGCATAATTTATCTATTGTGTCTGGCAAGCGCCGAGCCGACCGTTTAAGCTGATGATTACAATTACAGACTCATTCATAAGATCCTTTCTGATAGATTACGACAATATTAAGAGGTATTTATGGATACCGACACCCAATTGATGGATCTTTTAACGACTCGCTAAATAGACTCTATACGAGGTAGAACTATGGTTTCCTAAAAGAGCGGTGACCGCCACTTGCAGCTGTAATGTCCAAATACAGGACGTTTCTTGACACCTTAATGTCAAATACTGGTGAAAATGACAGATTTTCATGACGTCCGATAAAAACATAACGGAAACGCTCTTCTGGGAAACCGTAGCTTAAACGAGGAATGTATTGGTGTCAGAATGGCAGTGAAACGTCTTTTGTTCGCATAAAAAAGAAGTAAGTACAAGACCAAAACAATGTCAAGTATTCCAGATTGTAACGTGGCAAAGTAAAAATATGTGGCCAATAAAGGAGCTAATTATAAGGGAGGTTGCGGCGGCACCTCATTTCTTATGCATTCAGCGCGCCTTAATGCCTTCATTACCAGTTTAAAGTATTTAGCAAACTGACGTTAAGAAACGTCTCACTGAGATTTCTATGGAATAGCTCACCGGAAATATTAAACACTCACCATATCCTTTTTACTTTAATGAAATGAAAATCTGATCGGTTGTCCTTGTGATTTAACGCCATAGATACTTGTAGATATTTATCAGCAATTTCTTGAAGAGATGTGTGCTGTTTCTATGCGCGTTTATCTTACGTATCCGAGCTGGCGAAATATTATTTCCCAATAAAGTAAGTAATTCTCTTGTTCAAATGTTTTTTGGCTACGTTGCCAAGCACAATACAATGAGCAGAAAATCTACATAAGTTTCTTCGAGGCGACTTATGAATAAAAAAAAAACATACAAATAAAAGAATGATGATTAGAGAACATTGCCGACTTATCTCCATTTTTAGACCGCGTGTGGAGGTAATTAGTAACATAACTTTAATGGGACCTTAAGACACGAGGAGTCATGGCTTGCAAAGGGGGAGTTTTTCTCCCCCTTCGAATAGCAATTGCGAAGTGTTAATGGCCCGGTATTAGTACCATGCTTATGAGTTTCATTAGTACTGAAGCCGCGAAAGATTCATGTAAGAACGTGCCTTTATTAGAAGAGACGTGATTGTTTTGAAAATTGCTTCATACCTATAGTTTACGTGCGTTAGAGTAGACTACGAGCATAGACTTTGTACTGAAATTACTATTTTGGGTCAATTTTAACATAGTAGACTTGTGTATATACAGGGTGGAAACTTTCAACGGGGCAGTAAGGGGAAGTACCTTATCCGTTGCAGCTACACGAAAATGGTCTTAGGAGACTATCCATAATTTTTTATGGAATTTTGATTCACATTTACAGATTTTCAAAAAACTTTACAGTTAACGTGAAAATAGCCATTTCATACAAAATCATTTTTGATGCCAATCGATCCTGTTTCTAATACTGATCGACAACTTCTATGGGACCAACCATCGTTGGAGTACTCAAAAAGTCACAAATTGCAAAAAACTTTTCCCGTACATTTTGTATGAATATTTTACGCAAAAGCTTTTTTAGTGACGGTTGAGATCTTTTTGTTGACTGAATAAAAAGATAAGTTTAAAAACAATTCAAATTTCGAACTCGTTATTATTAAATAAAAAACAATCTTGACAGTTTGTTGCGTCAGAAAAGCTCTGAGTGTGTTGTGAATTTTACATTAAGTGCATAATTGGACAGCTATTGATAAGAGAAAAATTACCTCCAATTTAGAACGTTTAGACTTGCTAGAAGCATATTACGTAAATAATAAAAATACATCGGCTGCGTTAGAATGGTATAGGATCAAATATCCAAATCGTCATGTGCCAACCAGACAGGTTATTACAAATCTTTTAAGAAATCTTGCACAAGGTGGCTCTTTCAAGAAAAAATCTGTACGCCTGGTACGCCACCCATTTATACTAGATGAAAATTTTATCATTTCTGTTCTTACACTTGTCGAAGCTTATCCCGAAATGTCATCAATAGCAGTCGCTGAAGAAGTAGGTGTCTCACATCGTTTCGTACTAAAGACCTCTGTACATTTGTGTGCTTAAAGTGTTAAATAAATAAATAAATATGGAAGAAGTATGGTTATAAATGTTACCGACAGGGGCGACTAGTTCAAGCCTTACATTCAGGGGATTCCGCTCGAAGACGTACTTTTTGCAGGTGGTTAAGAGGAAAAATTAGCAGAGATTACCATTTTCTGAATTTCATATTAAGGTCTGATGAAACAAATTTTTCTAATAATGGAATGTACAACCGCCTAAATCACCATTATTGGTGTAGAGAAAATCCTCTCAGGTTTCGCGAAACACATAATCAAGTGCGATTTTCTTTTAATTGTTGGTGTGGTATAATGTGGAACCGAGTGGTAATGGTGATGGAGGTAAAGAATAATGTTTTTTTCAACAAGATGGCGCTCCACCTCACAACAGCCGCAGTACGCGTTCGACTTTGAACCGGCAGTTTGGTGATCAATGGATAGGAACACATGGTCCTATTTCTTGGCCAGCGCGTAGTCCAGATCTGACGCCTCTAGATTTCTTTTTGTGGGGCTACCTGAAAACTGAGGTTTACAAAAAGCAATACGATAGTGTTCAAGAACTTAAATACTCACTAACCACAATTTTGTATGGAATTCATACAAATAAATTGTCAGCAGCCACTAGGTCGGTACAGAAACGAATCAATTTATGTATTCGCCAAAATGGCGGTCACTTCGAGCACTTGATATCGTAGGGCAAGAAACAGCAAGATTTTAAATAAGAATAACATCATCAAGTTATGTTAGTTAATAAAAAAAGAAAATTAATACGCCTTCTTTTTGATACTTATGTGTAAAATTCTACGTGATCATTTGTCTTTTATTTTATTTTTTGTATTTCAGTTACACAAATTCTTTACAAAATGTAAGGGAAAAGTTTTTTGCAATATGTGACTCTTTGAGTACTTACTCCAACGATGGTTGGTCCCATAGAAGTTTTTGATCATTATTAGAAACAGGATCGATTGGCATTAAGAAATGTGTTTGTGTAAAATGGCTGTTTTCTTGTTAACTGTATTTTTTTTTGAAAATCTGTGAATGGGGATAAAAATTTCATAAAAAAATATGGATAGTCTCCTAAGACCATTTTCGCGTAGCTGCAACGGATAAGGTACTTCCCCTTACTGCCCCGCTGAAAGTTTCCACCCTGTATATATATAATATATTGTTAGCTTAATAATATTAAGTCGATTTATTTCTACGTGGTAACATTTGAATCGATTGTTTGAGACGTAAATTGTCACTTTTCATGTCAGTGGACATCAATGTGACAACTGGAAAACTTACCGGCTATATTTGATTTGAGTGACTTACTTGATACTCAGCGGTCAAACTGTACGGATTAAATCCAATTATTTTTACGTAATCTGTATTTTATTCGAGTGAACCTGCACTGATCCTTCAATATATACATGTAATAAAATCGTAGCGAAGTCAAAACTACATAGTTCTTTTTTGGGTAAATTTTGTGAGGTCTGACAGCGATTCTTAAGCGAAAAATAAAACTTTTTGAATTTTTGTTAGTTTGTCAGTCTGTCTGAATGTATGTTCCAGCATCACGCAAAAACTACCGGACACGTTGTGTTAAAATTGTGCATAGATATTCCATATATGTCCGGTTAGTCTGTAGGCTATAAATTGTCACGCTATTTACTATGGGGGATAAGCAATATTGCAAGTTATTCGTATTCTTCTATACTTTACCGCAAAGTGTAAACAGACGAGCCAAATGTTAAAATATTGCAGACAGAATTAATCTTTTAAATGATTGAGATGGTGCAATAAGGGCAGGGGAATTAACTGTCGTCGCTATAAGAAAACGGTATTAAAATACTATCCCTAACTTTTTGAACTACATTCACTGATTTTGAAAAAAATAATAAATGAAGTAGGAAATGCCTATGGCATTAAGTCCGCGTCTGTACATTTGTGTGCATAAGGCATTAAATAAATAAAATTATAAATTTTTACAAAAAGGTTTTTTGATGCTAATTGATTATGTTTCTTTTATAGATCAAAAAACTCCATCGGACCAACTGAGGTTCGAATAATATAAAAATCAGAAATCGCAAAAAAATCGCTGGGCTGAATAGGGAAGAATATATTTATAGCAGACAGTTACAGATTTAACTTTTATGGAGCTAACCAGTCAATCATATAATATATAAGAACGGCAATTTTAGTCAATTTTCAACAAAGCAAATAGCTTAGCGGTTCGGCGGCTGTATTGTTAACGTTAGATTCCCAATAATTGATATATTTTGTGCTGCTTTTTATACATTTTATGATATTATTATGTGATCGTTCGTAGAACGTACACTGAAAAACATTGAAGTAAGGCTTCTTCATTCATTTATTCTTTATTTTATTTCTTCTGTCATCTTTGGTTATAATAAATCTAATTATCTGTGGTTAGGTGACTGTTAATAAGGTATCCCGTGTGTTTTTGTGATAGCTGAGCGTCAGGAATATCCTGTAAGTATGCAACAGGCAGTGTATCAGTGTTGTGTCCTTAGGTAGGATATGCAGGAACTCAGGCGTTAATTAATTCAATAGAAACGAAAAACTGCGCAAGCAATTGGAAATTGGTGTCGACCTCAGGACGAGCTGCTTCTCCTTGTCACTTGCTCCCGCGTCGCCAGTTCTGACTCTCTTTACATTTTGGCTGCTGAGAATAAAATGACGAACGGGAAGTTTTATAAAAATGTGGCTATTATTTTAGTATATCGTGGTTTTTTATGACTTTTACGCGAACGAACTCGCGGGCAGAATCTAGTCTGAAATAAAGTGAAAAGTCTATCATTAATGACGTTTCGTATCGTTAATAATGTTTTTAGCACGGTTTTGTAAAAAAGTGATTCATCTGATTACGTACTTACATAGAGCTACAATTACCACCGATTACAACTTTTATATATAATAATATAATAATAATATAATATGAGACAACATCCACACAAGGTCTTCAGGTCCCGAACTAGGCAGAGCCTGTACTACGATAACCTGATGACTGATATACATACCTACTTATATACATACACACACCCAGACACAGGTCAAACAGACATGTTCATGCACACAAATGTTTGACTTGTCCGGGGATCGAACCCGGGACCAGCGGCTCAGAAGGCAGGGTCGCTACCAACTGCGCCAACCGGTCAGTCCGGTACCTATGAAGTTGCCGTTTTGCAATACTGGCCATTTAAAACGTAATTTATTTTAAAAAATATACGATTCTATTTTCAAATTCAGTCATTTGTTTATTGATTAGTGTTTTGTTTTCACTACAGTATTTTGTATCTTTGTAAATTTTTTCATCAATATGGACACGATAAAAATACGAGTAATATTATGGAATATGAGTTCCATCTCGGTAGCAATGCCGCACAAACGGCTCGCAAAATTAATTACGTGTACGGTGTGAACACTACAAACGAACGCACGACTTGTCATTGGTTTGAATGCTTCCGACATGGAAATTTTGATCTAAAAAATTAACCCCGTGGTCGCCAAAAAACTAAAAGTCAACAACACCGAATTAAAAGCGATAGTGGAAGCTGACGGTACTCAATCTACGGCTGAGTTAGCAGTAGCTCACCCTGCGACAAAGCCCCGAAACAACATTACTTTCAAAAGCATTACAACATAATACTCACAGAAGAACAGTGTGACTACTCAGGCCCAAAAGAGCTGAGAGTAAACACCGACGGATCAAAGACTGACTCTGGGACCGGAGTCGGAGTTTTCTCACACGACCTGAACATAAGCATACCCAGCCCGCTGGGAATGTTCAACACCGTCTACCAGGTGGAGTGAGTGGGCGTTATACAAGCGGCGTATGCCATAGAAGCCAGGAGAGTTACGGACAACCAAATACGAATACTCTCCGATAGCACCTCAGTCCTCCAATCCTTGGGGAAGAAATATTTTACCTCATGTCTAATACTAGAATGTCACAATGCACTAGAACGAGTAACAGTATCTAACCGCAACACAGTGACACCACAATGGATAAAAGAACACAGCGGATCACTGGGTAATGATGCAGCTGACGAACTGGCCAGAAGAGCATCCAGCACGTCAGTCTGCGGACCCGAACCTATCGTGCCCATCCTCTTCAACTAGATTCACAGGTGGCGCAAGAGGCCACCCATACACAAGCGGAGAGTTGGTGGACCTCGACACCAGGCTGCAGGCACTCCAGGGAAGCCATGCCATGCTTGGATGGCAGGCTAACTAGACGTTTACTACGCCTGGACAGGAACGGCCTGCGCCTGGTGACGGGGACCATCACGGGACATTGTTCACTAAACAGACACAATAAACATAATGGACAGTCCTCTGTGCAGGCCTTGCGTGAAGGCTGAGGAAACCGTTGCGTATGTGCTCTTTGAGTGCAAATTAGGACAGAAACCCTCGGGGTACCCAAAACATACACAGATGTTCTCAACAGACTAGGTCTAGTCAACTTGTGGAGGGAGGTGGGCTGGTTGAAATAACCATCAACGGATCCATGGCCCACGTACAATGGTCCACCTAAAGGACTAATTGCGGAAACCAAAACCCCCCTAGCAACGTTAGTATCAAAACAATATTGGTCCATTTGCGTGGTTTTTGCGTTTGGGTTTGTGTTTTGCATTTGCGTTATATTGGCAAGGTAAAAAAACTTGGTAAGTTGGTGCCGCACGAAATGAGCGGTCGCCAGCGCGACGAACGCGTTAAGGTATGCCTTGCGTTGCTTAACAGACACAGAAACGAAAGGATTTTGACCCGCATTGTCACTTGCGATGAAAAATGGATTCTTTTTGATAGTCATAAGCGGTCATCATGTTGGTTAGACCCTGGTTCAGCGCCTAGGCAATGCCCCAAACGAAAACTTACCCCTAAAAAGTAATGGTCACTGTTTCGTGGTCTAGTGCCGGTATAATCCATCACAGCTTCTTACAAAATGGCACCAACATTACTGCGGATGTGTACTGTGAGAAACTGAACACAATGAGAAGCTCGCAAATCTCCGGCCAGCCTTGGTTAATCGTTCGACCCTGCTGCTCCTACACGACAACGCTTGACCTCATACGAACAGACGGTTTCTAACCTACAAGAGATAGGGTTGGAAGTTTTGCGTCATCCATCGTTCTCACCACACCTTGCGTGAACAGACTTCAAGTTTTTCCAAAATTTGGACAACTTCTTGGCTAGAAAAAAAATTAAATACCCGAGAGACAGTACAAAATGCCTTTGAAGAGTTTGTTGGCTCTCGTACCTGAAATCTTCAAGAAGAGCATTGAAATATTACCACTGCGCTGGCAGAGATTCATCGATAACATGGGTGCATATTTTGATTTATAGAAACAAAAAAAATATTTATATAAAAATTACTTTAACTTTCTGTATACTAAACGGCAATTTCATAGGTAAAGATTTATAATTTGTAATAAGTATATGTGTATCTTTATCCTTTATGGTCCGATGGACCGATTTTGCTAATTCTTTTTTTTTTAATTTTCCTTGAAGTACGAGGATGGTTCATACGGAGAGAAAAAAAAAATGTTAGGCGGTACGAAGTTCGCGGGGTCAGCTAGTATTTTAATAAATATAAATATATATTCCTCAATCTTTCGTAACTGCACCTACCACTGTTTGTCTCTGCATCACCCAAAGGTTGACTGGTAGAAAATGCCTATGGCCTAAATACAAAATAGACACGTCTCAGAGACAACAAGTTGTATACTACATCTACTTAACTCCAAAGGCTAGACCTACATGGTTTAGAGGACTCCTTTGAGGCAGCTGAGAGGCTTGTGTTTAAGCCAGTACCTAATCATCTTGCTTGAATAACTGTATGCTGAATTCCGGACAGCGGGCACGACAAGGTATATAAAGGCTACATTATAATGTAATGTACATATCTAATCAATGTTAATAGGCGTTATTTACGTCCATTGCACTTTAGCAATGTAGTCCCTAATAAATAGAGAGAGAAGCCAGATTTAAAAAAAAATACGACAGTCGATACGAGTTTTAACTTTTAGTTTTTTCATAGTCCTTCGCGCGCGTAGGTAGATTAAATTCAGTTCATTTTTGACGTTACATTTACCAATAATTTGAAACGTTTTTCACGCTAAATGAGTTATTGTTTTTTTTTTTGTTTTTTGTCTCTGTTAATTTGATAACACATTTTCAGTACATGTATAACCACTTGGGACAATTTAGTTAGTTGTTAGCGATGATGAATATGTAATCAGACTGTAGTTATTTATAGAGCAGGTAGATAACTTAGTCAGGGTCTGTAGTAAGAACACCTTTTCACCTTGAATTGCACAAAAATATCACATTCCATTGCCTTTCCGTAGAGCGTTGTAATAAAAAACAGTATCTAAAACTTGTATGAATAATTCAAACGCATCGCGTGTTTGTTGTTACTTAGTAGGTAGTATATAAATTTAGCTTGAAATGTTTTCAAAACTGCAGGCGAACATGATTTACCTTCCAATAACAGACACTTTACTATGACAGAGAGCGGCCATAGCTTGGCAGCTAATACGCTGACTTGCGATCTAAAGCTCGGGAGTTCTAATCTTAACTGTCCAAATATTGGGGCGAAACGAAAATTTAATATAAGGGGTGAATCGAGAATACTGGTTCCGTATTCGGAATAATTAAAAGTTTCTAGTCGACACAACGCTTTTAGTAGCTATAGTTGAAACAACGTACGCCCGAAAAAAGTAGTAGAATTTTTAATTATTCCGAATTCCCCCAGTCACCCAAAAGGTTCGCAAAAAGGTTCAGCCTGTGGTATTGCAACTACACTTTAGTTGGTGGTATCTATTTACGCTATATACCTTTAAATAACCTATGATTATAAGATAAGTAGATTATAAATACCCACGAAACCCATCAACAGCTATATTTCGCGAAAACAAACACGATATGTAACTAAGTACCACGCAATCGATACCACAAACGATTTTAATTCGTATAAATTGGGCAAAGCTGCTTTATAATAGATTTAGCCGGCTTTGCGACAACTGTATATTGGGATTGTGGCTATGCAAAACTGATACAGTTGCCAATTAGTCAGCTTTTGTAGCCACGAACGAACTAATGTCATAAGTTGTCGTATTTAATCAAAAAAAAAATCTCGCTGATTTGATTTTCGGCTTGAAGCAGTATTTTCTGTTCTTTTTTTATCGTATCATGCAGACGTATAGCGGGCGCCATAGCAGACGCCACGCCTGAGGAAAGGCATAAATCTATCAGGACTGAAACATAGTGAATTAGCCACATAAATTCTGTCAGGGAGACTTGTTACTTGACCTCATAAAAAGGTTCACCCGTGATACTTAAATCCACAAATACGTACCCAACACCCACTTCAATTCTCGTTTGTAATATGAAAGATTAAACAAGTAACATTTATACAAAAAGTGTCTACCAGAGAACTTGGTTTTCAGCGCGCTCGCGTAATTTATGTATGACGGCGCAAATGCCAATTTATTGCTGAGTAATGGCACCGTTTGGAGATCTGCAAATGGGCTAGTCGTGTAAGAAGAGAAATGGTTCGAAATGTACGCTGCTAAATGTATTTATAATTTATTTATCGGGTATACTACAAATCCGAATTGTTATCGCAAGAGTGGCTCCTTTTCATAACGGAGAGTCCTTGGAGTGAGTAATGAAGAGGTTAATAATGGCATTTGTGGCGGTTCGGTAGATAACCGGCAAAATTAAGTGCTTAAAAATAAATTATCAATCTGTATCATTCCTTCGTAAGCCTAGTAATCAGCTCAGAATAGGCCATAACTAGCACATAAAATCGGCTATCCACTGCAATATCC
The DNA here is from genome assembly GCA_937001585.2 of Brachylomia viminalis. Taxonomy (NCBI): domain Eukaryota; kingdom Metazoa; phylum Arthropoda; class Insecta; order Lepidoptera; family Noctuidae; genus Brachylomia; species Brachylomia viminalis. Next base: position 14,167,716 of record OW443308.2, on the reverse strand, counting down.
GTGTATTATCTACAAAATGTTAACTAACTTAAACCATTTAGCCTAGTTAGGTTCATAGATAGCGGTACTGATCATTTTAGTAAATCACCAAACCGTAGCCAAATTGGGGATGCCGTGGAACGATGTGCGACAAATGGTATTAGTTCAATGCATTTACTCGCGTGCGTCGCTTTAACTCGTTAACAATACTACTTGGAATATTCACTATTTTAAGTTTATAATAATATTAAGTAGGCAGAGTATGATATTGAGGTTTTCCATTTAAAAAATCCCAGTAGGATCTTAAAGGATATTTTTACTTGTACCTATTGTTATTTTTTTTTTTTTTTTTAGGACTTATTGAATTTATTTGTCAGAATATTGTTACATAGTTGTTACAGTTTATGTATACTAAATATCAAATAACAGAAACTAAACTTATTTATTACTTACCTTAATCTAAGAAACCGCTACCAGTTGGCAACGTACCCAAAATGCTGGCAGCATTGCCAATCAACCTATTGTTAGATACCGAAACCCCTTCAACACTTAAAAAACTGAAACAAATTGTTGTTCACCAGCGGATCTCTCTCTCTCTTTCGATACCTACTGACCTTTTAGGAGGAAAAACATTTCCTTAAACGCATGAGATTACGCAAATATCAATACAATCACGATGAAATCTGTAGATTTTACCAAAAGTCAAGCTTTTTTCGTAGCAATTTAAAACGGAAGAAATATACCACCTTTAATTTATTTACTCACTCGGACCCAGATTACAGACAGTATTTACCTTGAACATAGACCAAGTCAAGAAGCAATTTATCTGCCAAAATGAAGTTTCTAATTTTAATAGAGGGTACTTGATGCCTCACGAGATTCGGCCCTTTGAGTCAGTGGTCGATTGCAAATTGCTTTTACGAAATTTATTTTACGCTATCACTGACAAACGGTACAAAATTAAATAGCAAATAACATGAATCCTGGCAACCAAATACTGAACGTTTAAATAAATACAAAGGTGTATTAAATCAACATTAACAATTTAGGAGATCTTGCCGAAATTACGGGACTTGTAACTACCTAACTCTTAAAGGTGAATCACATTTATAAAGCCTTATAAATAAACGTTTGCTGTTCAATTAAAGCATACATCTAACCCTTAAAAGGAATGAAAAAAATGTAGCACATTATAATGCACTTTATTCCATTTATCAATTGAGTCCCTTTCTCTCCACTAACTACTGTGGTTGCTGATGGCGTATGTTCTTAAGTATTACAATGGCCGAACGATGAATCGCATTTAATCTAACTTTCTTTTCCCTTGGTCAGCAAACAGGAAGATAGCCACGCCCACACAAAGATAACAGGACGGTACTAATTAATTAATGGCTATTTCTTTATTACGATTGTGATAAATTTCCCTCACACTTGTGCGAGATACCTAATACAATAAAACGTCCTCTCTTTGTATTCACACTTACTCAGTTCGTTTGATATTTTGGAAGAGGAACACGCTTGCAATCCTGCTATAAAACTTTATTCAGTTTAAGGTGAGTACCTACATTTTTATTCTCGACAAAAGTTTGTACAAAGAGACGTGAAAACAAACAACTACAAAAACTGCTATAATAGTTTTGGGTTTCGAGTGGACATCCGATCAACAATAACTAATCCTTCAAATGGACCAAAGTATAAATACCTACATCCTTTATTTACCCCACAAATAATACAAAGAAAAAGCATTTCGTAGAACGTCGAGAGATCAATGCAAGGCAAACAGAACTAGGGAAAAATCCAAGTTTGTAAGATAAAAGACAAATATGCTGTAGTACGTACAAGCGAAACTCGGATAGAGACGGCCGGGCGGTGTAAAGCCGCAAATATTTGTTTCTTTGAGAACCCTTGCTCTTTACACAAAAATAGGCTCGGAATTCCACATATTCCTTTTACTATGTATAATACACATGACAATATTATCCAAGTTTTCATTGTTCTAAGCTGTACCGAGCACATCTTTGTTTATAAACACTCGTAATATCATACAAAGAAGCTATGTTTCATATGCGGGTTTACTTACTAAGTACAGTCAACTTTGTGAACTGATAATACAATACAAAAGGCCAATTACTACCCATGTAATTATTCACTCTTAAAGGCTCCCGCAGACGCGACTCTAGTAGAACAATTACTATGGAAATTGTTCTACAAGAATCGCGTCGCGCCTGTTTGCGGGAGCCTTAAGACAAACATTTTGAGAGAATAGCTCCCTTTGCAGCGGCTATATTATTTTGGAACCGGATTGAGCCAGCAAATGTTGCCAGACTTTAAGACTTTGCATGAATACCCGTCACATTTCATGTTAATAAGCAGGCATAAAATATGTATTCAATGTTTTCCCAAATGCCTCGCCTATTCTCTGTCAAGAAGTTAATATTTATATGATCTGCCAGCACTAGCTTTGTTCCAGAATAAATGCTTTGCGAGTGTTATCAACGACGGAAAAATAGAATAAGAGTATTGACTTTTTCATTTTACTAGCCCTTAATTAGCCGAACATCGAACTCCGCACAGATTTCATGTCCAAATATGAAAATTGGAAAAACAGATTATATCGCCTGAGGAAAAATACAATATAATATTGTTACAAGCATCAATTAAAAAATAACAAGAACCTGACATAACAATACAGAAATGTTAAATTATAAAACGTTTAATATATTTATTAAATCCTCATGGTAATCTTCCAATTCAATTGTGGCAAGCAATTAAAGATTACACCGATGTAAAAAATATTTCATTGGAATAACTACATTTTTCCGCAGCTATTTTTCCATCGTTTTCAATAAGTGTTACGTTAAGCTTCTAGAGTACCATCGATCACTGAGTGGAGGACAGTGGCGATCCCGCCGTTGCAGCTGTAAAATGTATTGCGAAAAATATATAGATATGTTTTTTTTTTCTAGAGGCTAAACAACTCTTGTTTTATTTACCGTTTTTAACTTTGACACTCTGAAATGTTTATTGATTTCACAGTTAGTTTGATTTTGTAAGTAAAACGATGGTTTATTCTAATCCAGTTTAGGTGACACACTGGTGAATACTCCACATGATCAGCATTGCCGTAGCTAGATACTGTACTGACTGAATAATAGCTAACCTGTAAAGTCGTAGTGCCAGAACTGGACAAAAGTTAATTTATTTTCCTTTATTTTTCAATTAACGTGGCACGAACCCTTGCTAATGGCATCCTAGTTTCTTTGTTTAATTATTTCTAGGTTACTCTGGCAATGTAATTTCCCAAATTTAGAGGCCCGTGACATCGGGTGTGCATAATGCAGTTGACGTGATCAGTCCAAAACCATTATTATTTGTATTTTAGAATTTAGCATTGCATTCCCAACGCTGTCCTAATTCCTAATGAGTTTCTGGACACTGGTATAGAATTCAAATTGAAATGCCAATGCTACGCCATCACTAAATGCAACCAATTTGGCCGCACAATAGATCCACTCTAGGTACAACAATTTCAGTTTAGGAATTTAAAAATATGTTACATTAGCTGTATCGTCAAATATGCTCGTCAGTTGTTATTATTCAGGATAGTTAGTACCCACTGGAGTGAGACCTCTCCAGTTGGAGCTCAGAATAGAGAAGGATAGATATAGTACCTATACAGAGACATATCTCTGCATAGCTTATAACAACATGAAAGTTTTGAACATGTAAAGGACAAAGCGAAACGAAGAAAAAGAAAGTCAACCCCGATAAAGAAGAAGCGAGCTAAATACCTAGGTGTAATCCTTGCTTACCAGCTTACCTTCAGCACAGATCACCTTCAGTGAGTGTGAGTGTCAAAAAAAAAGCAAATTGTGGCTAAAGTGCAAATTGCGCATCTACACCGCAGTCATCCGACCCATCATGACCTAAGCCTGCGTTGTATTTGCACACGTAAAGCTCTGGAGGTCTGCATCTTAAGAAGATGCAGACCTCCAGAGCCGTTTCCTCAGAAAGGTTACGGGAGCCCCCTTCTATGTTCGTAATGTGAACCTTCACCTAGACCTTAGAATTCCCACCATCCAGCAGTTCATGAAACGCCTTGCAAAGCCTTTCTTTGACTGTGGCATAAAGCACAACAATCCCCTGATTACAGTGGCCACTCGCTACACTCCCTGCCGCAAAAGTTAGATGCGCCGCCCGAAGCGTACCCTAAATAACCCCGACGAAGCCACTACTCTCCTTCAAGAGCTTCAAGAGAGTAGTAAGGCCACCAGTACTCTCAGTAAACATAAAAATATACCGCCGTCCTCGCCGCTGAGGCTCGCCGCAACGCCCCAATCAACGTCCGCCTGACCCGACCCTTGCTCGAGCCAGCCCGCGCCGCTGAGCCAGTAGCTTTAAATTCGTCCCTTAATAATTCCGATCCAGCCTGTCCCTTGCTGCCCTCCCTCAGCGACGCCCTAAGCCGTAGTCCGTATCCCACAGGGGGTGCCCTTAGCGTGTAGTCACCTAGTTTATAAGTTTTTTAAGCCCTGGCTGAAGGCTTTAATTTATTAAGGCAACCACAGGTAACCCCGATTAAGCAGCCAACAACCTCCTTCTTTTTTTTTTACAGGGGAAGTCCTCATGGACTACCTCCGCCTGGGGAAAGGCGGAGGGGCGTGCCGGACTCTTACCGGCTAAAACCACCCCGGTGTCTCCTCGCACGTCCGCGCGGGGCCGCTGGAATCCAAATTCTTCCGCAGCCCCACACAACCTCCTAGGTTGACCTACGAGGTGCTATTTATAAAAAAAGGACAAGAATGACTGACCAGGCAAGTCAGCAAGCGAGCTCAGAAGAACCAAGGAAAATAAAGAAATGTTGGTGATGGGTACTTTGGCTAACAAGAGTGTAATTAAATCCCCTTTACATACATTTATGTTTCAGTTTAACCACAAGTATTTTTTATTTTTTTACTGGTAGGTTATTGATATTTACTGTGGTAGGTACAGTCAATAGTCCGATCGTTTCTGCAAAGCCGGACCCGAAACCTGTATTAAAAACTCCAATGATAAAGTTAAGTTAAAACTGGCACGACCAAAAAAAGAGACCATAGAACCCGCAAACTATCTAGACTGACGATGTTTTTTTGTTCGAATAGCCGCAGCATACACACTTGCTCCTTGCCGGGGCCGCAAAAGTGGGATGTTTTTTATTAAAGGTTTAAAAATATCGTGCAGTTTCTTTTAAATGTTGCTATTATAGTATTAGATAGCTACATTAATCATTTCTTGTTCAGATTATTTATTATTTAATCAATAACAATAAAGTAGTAAGTGAAACCCCCTCAAGAATGCTCACACCTTCATTAAAATTATTTCGAGAACGTTCAGGCATTGGTTTTATAACAAAAAAAAAACTAAAATGAACATGTGAGGCAGTGTCGATGAAGCTACATGCTTGCAACTCTTGTCAGTGACGGATGCGACTGCACCGAGATCGTTATAGCATCGACATTACATCTATAGCCTTGCGCTTTTAACGAGCTTTGACGCTCCCGAACATTTGCTTTTATTTCTCAAAAAACTAGTGCAGATGAATTGCTTTCCAGCAACTTTACCTCAAAAATGGAATTTAACGCTCAGCTCTAACGTTAGTTTTAGAAGTATATTAATTGAGCTTTAACTCCCTAAAATACGATCTTCAAAGTTAAGCGACATGGTTTACTACTCCTGTTGGATGGGTAAATTAAAATTTTAACTCGATAAATATGGGGTTTGCAACATTTTGTGCTCCACCAGCTGTTCGCTCTTTGCACTTATTCCAGTTTTCCATGAAAGTCTTGATATAAAAGAAAACTCGCCTGGATCGTTATGGGTGACTACGGTCCTTATAAGCGCTAGGACAGCGTAACAACTTGACACGGCTATTGTTATGTACAAGATTGTAATATCCGCTATCGCTACTTAACCACAAACAGAATGTTTGGAATATCGCACACTGAAGAGACTTTTTTCCGCAATCACTGAGAGCGTGGAGTGTGTAATCAAAGAGAAACTCGCTTTATTTACGTGTTAACGATGCAATTCGTAAAAAAATATCTTAACTTCGAACCACGACACAATTTACCAGTCGGTCTTCAACAAATCATTATCCGTTTCTTACAAACGGGTCATCTCAACTTAAACCTTATTAAAATAAACGAAAACCATATACCTACCGAAAATAATAGGAACCGGAAACAATAAGCTGAAAATATTTGAAACAAAAACTTAGTTGAACTGCAGCAGAACAACGCAATTATGCTTGGAGAGAGGCGCTACCGACTGCAATTATATATGGCATGGCTTTATGAACAATAGATAGCTGAACAACCGTTTCGCCGCCACCTTACGACGACTTATTCATAACAATATAAGCTGAAACAATAATGCAGAGGAAACACCATTTGCTAATTTTTTTGTTACACCATCAAATTCACGCGAGCTGTGGTCCACAGCCTAATAATTTGACAAACTGACTACGTTTTCAGCCTCCTAAGACCAGAGAAGAGAACAATAACTAGTACCTACTATGTAAAAATTTAATTCCCCCATCGCCAATTTATTGTCCCTCGGAACGCAGGACTAGGCCCTGTACCTCCGAGCCGTGGTTGGCTTAGCTCAGCTAAGCTAAGACGTTGATGTACCCAGTGTTGTAGCAACTTAGGTTAAATAAACGAAGCAGAGTTTAATTTCTTGCCGAAAGCCATAGAGCTGGAGTTAATTTTCGTATTTCAAAAGAACGAGTGCCTATAATAATATTTTAAGCAGACGTTCTTTGAAGGTGCCCGAATATTTCTTAAGGCAAGCGTTAGTTGACCGAACCTCATCGCCGTAGGCTAGTAACTTGTATGTAAGACGTTAAAGCGAGTGTTTAAAAATTTAAAGTGGAGTTCCCGTCGACATACATCGCGAGGCTTCCCGATAAACATCCCCGGGCGTCAGGTCGCCGGTCGGCCGCTTTGTTTACGGGGTACGCGCCACTACGTGATCTATTATACTCAACCAGCTACACTATACGCCTATTGTAACTGAAAATAACTGTAACTGACTCGAGGTCACTTTGATGGTTGCGTTATTAAAAAATTATAAATTAAGTTTGGGATTAAAGTAAATAAAAAAATTGAAAACAAAATTATTTCTGCGGTAACCGAATTCATCCCTTATCTCACAAACCATTGTCTTAAATAAAGTAGTCACTTAGTATCATCGTCATCTTTTTTTTTATGGGATCCAACGATAGGGACACGCTTGTGTGCATTGATTATTTATTACATTCCTCCGCTACATGTATGAGCAGAGCAGCGCCACCACTAATTATTTTTGTCCTAATTTCACAACTTACGCCATTAATAATAATAATTGATTATTAATAATTATTTTAAAATTAATAATTGATTCAGAAAGCGGTACTTCTGGACACGGCCCGCATTGTTAGGAAGTTTCTCTCTCTGGAGCCCTGACCGCCGGTAGCTTGGACCCTGTTCCCGATACCGGTGGGCTACTATTTTTTATATTTTTAAATGTTTTTGGTATCTCTTTGTTTATAAAAATATTTAAAAATGTAATTCATATGTATGTAAATGAAATAATAATAATATAATTCATTTATTTCAGATTACAATCCATACTGTCCAAAATAATGTCAAGCAGAAATAATAAAATAATCAACGAAAAATTAATTAAAAATGAAATACAAACAATACAACGCAATGCAATAACAATGTACAGAATGCACCTTCTTTCCAATTTTCATTGTTATAGTAGGTACGCACGGCTACAGATCAAGCTATACATAGCCAGTACTCAATAGGTACTCAATATCTTTATTGAGTAATGTGCCATGTACCATAATGTGTACTTAGGTGGTAGGTAACTATATGGCTTGGACGGAGCACCGCCGTGTCCTCGTGGAGGCGATTGGCGGTGGCGATCTCTCGCGTCCGGCCTTGGTCCAGGCCATGGTACGGAGCGAGAGGGCTTGGGAAGCCGTCACCTCCTTCTGCGAAGCAGTAATGTTCGCGAAGGAGGAAGCGGAACGCGTGAGGGAGAGGCAAAATTTGCGCCCTCACGCTCCTAGCCGCCGCAGGAGACGCCCTGGGCGTCGGGAATCGCAGGCCGATTCCCGGCCACCGTAGGCGCGGGCTTGCGAACGGCGAGCAATGGGCAGCTCGCCGTTCGATAAGGACCAGGCCCGGGTCGACGGCGCGTTGTGTTCCACGCGCGCCTCAAAGAGATGTCAGCACCAATGACGGGGTTTTCTAGGACCGATGCCTGCTGGGGTTGCGGAAAAGTCCAAGAGGGTTACCGTGGCCCCTGGCAGAACTATATAATTTACATCATTATGGACCCTGTAGAGCCCAGCAAAAGTATAGGAGAGAGGAAACCTTGTTTTATGAGATTTAAAATACTGACATTTCGCTTATAAAATAGATAGTTCTATTATTTTAACTGCAAAATGTACTTAAATATTTTAGCTTATTTTTACATTCCTGTACATAATTATGTTTATTCATTTATACAAATAGTTTTTCTTTGAATAATTATTATTGCTATATTATTAATTTATTATTATTGGTATTTTATATAATTTTCTTATTGTTATATTATTAATAATAAGTAATCAGTATAAGCTGATCTCGCATTGTACCTGTAGGATGTCCTTACAATGAGAGGTCAATGTAAACTGGAAATGTATAGCTTGATGTGTAGCCGTGTGTATTAATAGTCTACGAGTAAAATGGCTGTTTGAATTCCGAACCCCGTCGCGGTCGGTACGGAAAGACAGACGGACAGACGGTCGTGACGTTGTGATAAGGGTTTTTAGACGTTTTTGTTGCTAATTTATAATATTTGTATTTTGTAATATATAATATTATATTTGCTAACTTCCTTTCAAAAAATTCTAAAGAAATAAAAATGATATCAGATTAGGCATCTTTGTTTTCCAAAATGTGCTCTATGAGAGCAAAGAAAATGTAACCATCAAGTTTTTTTTTTAAACGTTGCTCCACACTTGGACTTTCTCCTGTATCGTGGGTGCATTTACAAACATTTAAACTCACATACACAAACAGCCAGACCCCGAACAACTACTTGCTTACTTTAATCTTAGGTAGGAACTTATGTGCTTCTATTTATTTTTTTCGCTAAAAGGGAAAAGATTCCACATACATCTGTGAAGCGGCATCCACAAGAAAGAATATGGGTAGCAAAGTTACATCTTGATCTCCCAAAAAAAAAACACAGAAATAAACATAAAACATAAAAATTTATTAAGTGGATGGACAAGTGTCCACCTAAATTAACTACATACCACACCAGCGCACAGTGTACCGCGTAGAACATGCTAGGTGGACAATATTATTTTATGATATGTAACGATGCTTTTATATATAAGTAGTCATATTGAGGCATTATTAATAGTTCTTGGTATGATTTTGTAATAAAAAACAAAAAAAATATATAAAAACAGAAAATTTTATTTAAAATAATAAACAAACAACAAAATTGCATTAAATAAATAAATACCTACTATACAAATTAACTTAACCTAAACCTCATCATCAGAATCATCATCAAAATCTTCTGGTGAATCGTCATCATTTTGTGGCAATGTGCGACAATATGATGACGTTTCCGGTCTTGATGCTACTATGGTCGGGCTTACAATTAAGTTTAATACCTCTGCACATATTTTTTCCGGCTTTTTTTGGGGAATCTCACGAAGGCTATTAATCAAAGGGTCAGATGTTATTATTAACATGGACAGCAAGTCTCTATTCGTGGCAACACGTGAGCACTTGCGGGTGTTGTACTCCCTAAATCTGCGGCAATCTTTGTTACGTGCTTCTTGAGCCTCTTCGGAAAGCTGCCCAATTGGAAGCAATGCCGCTTTGATGACCTCAGTACTGTGTACTAATATTTTATGTACAGTAGCAGGCATATAGTACCACGAATAGAGACTAAGGTAATGTCTTCTAGTTTCAAGACCAAATTTATTAAATTCAACTAAGTTTATTTCGAACCCAGAAGACAATGTCCTCAAAATAACATCAAATTGTTTGATAATAGTAACATCCAACCCTGTGATTTGAGCGCTCATCTCAGCATTCTTAAAAAAGCGACGGGCTGTGTTTCCATCATTGGAAGAACCAAATCCTGGCTTTGGTTTATCTACAATGAGTCCCATCTCGTTCTTGAATTTCAACTTGATTTCTTCGGAACGAACCTTGATATCAGCTTTATCTTCGTCGCTTCTAGCCTGCCATTTCTTAATATTCAACTTATAGCTGATATGTAAAAGGCATTCAAAGCAACGAATCCAAGCATGAAGTGTAGATAAACCAAAGCCAAAATGTTCCTGATTGCTGTTAAACTTCGCGGGGTCATCGTTCATCGTCTTGGGGGTGGCACCACAGATGAAACACTTTTGAGATGAACGAGTTTCCGTTAGGGCGTTACATACCTTTCCGTCTGTCATTGTCAGAAGAAGTTCGTGTTTCACAGAGATTTGAGAATCACCAAAGTTGATAAGTGTTGGAAGAAGAGCATTAATTTCTTCCAACAATCTATTTGTCTCCGCTAACGTGAAGTCATTCGTTTCCTTAGCAAATATAAATTTGATTGGGCGACAATACATAGTTGATGAAGGCCGTGGATTTTGCCAAATAATTTTGGACCCATCATATAACTTAAGGGGAACGAAAGAAAATACGAAAAGAAATTCGTCCGTATCTTCAGTGTTCTCAAATTTCTGTTTGTATGTGCTGTGCCCAGAACTTCCATCACATCCCCATTTACTAACAAGTGTAAACGTTGAACTTGTTGGGAGGACACTGCTGATAACTTCATTCTGTGCTAATACTAGACGTTCCGCTGTTTTATTTAATAAGGCTTGCAAATTTATTTCAGCACGAGTTTCTGTTATAGCAATGTTCTCCTCTGCAGGGTAACAGGCCTGTTTGGATTTTACTACACTAAAATATGACGGAAACACATTATGTCCTGCCATTATGGACCACTTCCTAGTTTGTTTGTAAGCATGTGTTGTTGACTTAGAATCTGTATGTTGTATGCTATGGCTTCGTCACTACTTAACTGCCTAGGATCACAACTGGTATTTTTTGACTTAATAATATTATCTGGGCTCTCACTAATGTCTCTAATCACATGGGCAACTTTTCTTTGCCCTGCTGAACGCATAGCAATTTCGGCAGCAGTCACTAATTCACTGGCACTTCGAGATTCTACGAGATCCACGACTCGACGTTTCTTCGTCTTAAACGACGATTCCTCGAAATCTTTGCGAGGTCTTCCTGCAGATGTCACAGCCTCACTCGATGTCGAAGGTTGTGGGGCTAAAGAACTCACAGTAAACTGTATGTCTCCTTCATCCAGCCATGTCTTATTTGTAATTAAAAAACGCTCCTTCGATTTTCCCGAAGCCAACCATTTGGCTCCAATCTTAGTAGAAAAGTTAGATATTTTCAACTTTATTTCTCTTTGGCTGCTTTCAGTAATGTCACCAAAGTGAAATTTTGAAGAAAGATAGTCATAAATACGCGACCGTTTATCATTCAACCACTCTTCAAAAAAGGCTACCTTTGAAATAGAGTAAACGTGTTCTGAAAAAAAAAGAAAAAAATATGTTGTACTGAAGTGTGCTAAACAATATGTGTATTTTTACAAACTACACAGTTATACCTACAATATATCTAAAAACTAGCCCGAATAGAGGCGAATCAATGTATTTCCTGAACGTTCTAAGTTTTCTTTATGAAAAAAATTACGCTAAAATTTATGCATCAAGTTAAAAAAATGCTAAAAATTAATTTAAATAGATTCTGATAAAAATAATATATTAAATAATAGTACATACCCTCAGTAATAATATCCATCACAAAAAACTTTCACAATATCACTATAAACCACTATGAGATGTGCACAAAAGTGTCGCTAAATTGCAACTGATTGACCGGAACGCTTGCATTAAACTCATTTCTGTACTCGGACTCATCAGCTAAGTATTTGAAAAACAACTTTTTCTCGGAATTTGGAGTTTGGGGGTGTTGTTTGTGTTATGCAATTAAGATTTCCTGGAAATGACAACTTGAATTTTGTCCACCTAGCATGTTCTAGGCGAAATACCGTGCAGCGTGGCGAACACGGCCTCTGCGATAGGCTTGAGTCACGCAGTTTATCACGGTTTTTCTCCCAAACTGTGGTAAAAAATGTGTGACTAAAGCCTATGACAGTAGGCCGTGCTCGCCCCGCAGTTTTTACCTACGTTTGAAGAACTAGATAAGTACCTAACTTTTATTATCCTCCTACATACGATGTCTAGTCGGCTGGCACTGCGGCTGTTTACGTTTACAGAGTAAGTGCAGCGTAATTTCCTTAATTAAGCCCAGACGTATCAAGCAATTTAAAAACCAAGAAATGCGCGAGGGCTTTAATTAAAGTCGTGATCAAAGGGTCAACTCTCAGGAAGTGCGCAGAAATTCAACCTGAACCTATTATTTGGTAGTAACTTATAGGAACGGATATTGCCGTGGACACAAAATGATTATTCTGACAAAGTTGAATTGGTTTGTTTCTTGCCAAAAGAAGAACCGGAATTTAATTTAAACACAAAGATATTTTATTGATGCTGCATGTTTATTTCTGGCTATCCAATGTTAATACCAAATATGTTAAGCCGATAAAAGTATCTACTTACCTACCTGTTAGAGTTCGCCTGTATGGAGACGATGCTGGCTGAGCAATACACCGTGCTGCAGACCGTCTCATTCTAAAAAATATATTGTCTAAATGGAACGCTATGGCGTAAGAGGCAAAGCCTTACAACTCTTCTCTTCATATAAAAAAAAATAAAAATTGTTTGTCGTACTTGATCCTACACAACCAAACGTACGTAAAAAAAAACTACAGGTCATCCATGTTAAATATTACAGCTGATGAGCCGCAAGGATCAATTTTGGACCCTTTAACATACTAGCACTTCGCCTGCGATTTCCTACGCGTGGGTTTTCGTATTAAGTAAAAATGTAGTTTTCGAAAATGAATGATTACGATATTTTTATGAAAGGTATTGTGTCAATTTTCAAGTCTATCGATATCGTTAAGTTTCATCCTTACAAACTTTAACCCCCAAACTCGTACAATAAGATTTTTCGTACAAATGAAGTCCCACCTTTTCATCCCTTAAAGGTCGAATTCCAAAAATACCTTCTTAGTGCATGCCTACATTATACAAGGAACCTATGTGCAAAATTTAACTGTCAGTTTTTCCTTTTGTATACAGAGTGTCCCCTAAATAATAGATCAAACGTAACGGGTAGGTAGCTCACCTGATTTCCAACCACTCATTTAAATAGTTAAAAAAAATATTACAGTTACCAAGATATTCTTTTTAATCGCAAAAAAGATACTTTTTGATTCAAGTATTTTTTCGAATGCAAATAAAACGCTATTGAAAAAAAAAATATCGATATTATAATATTAGTAAGCTATTCAGAAACGTTTAACAAACACTGAATTGTGCAGCAGTAAAAAAAAACTGAATTGTGGTAGAAAAATAGTAAAATTAAAATAAACCCCCCCTTGCCCAACCCCGGGGCTGTCCATCCTCAGAGAGGGCAGGACTGCTACACAGATGTCAAGTAGCCGGGGAGAAGAGGAAGGCCGAAAAGGCAGCAAGGGCGGCCAAAAGGAAAGAGAGGCGGCAGCGGCGCAAGGCGCGAAGCGTCGCGGCTAGGCTCCGCGCCCCTAAGTCTGTAGCTGTAGTGATCACACTACAGCCGGAAGCGGAAAAGAAGGGCGTGTCCTACCACGACGTGCTTGCCAAGGTGGGGTGGAGCCTCGAGGAGCTCGGCGCCGCCGATAGCATCCGAGTAAGGCTCACCGTGACTGGGGCCCGGATGCTGGAGGTCCCCGATGCGACCAGCGGCCTTGCCGCTGGCGCTATGGCCGAAAGGCTTAGGGCGTCCCTAAATGCGGACGAGGTCCGAGTGTCCAGGCCTACCAAGTGCTCTGACATGCGCATCCTGGGTTTGGACGATTTGGTGACGGAGGGACAGGTGGTGGCCGCCGTCGTTAGGACTGGGGGGTTCTCTGCCGACCAGGTGAGGGATGATTCATCTTGACTTCACAGGGATGCAAGCCGTTACGGTGAGCTGCCCGTGTCGGCGGAACAAATTGTATGCGGATTACATTGGATGGGATGTGGTTCACAATACGAGGTGATTGCAGATGCACACGGAGTTAGTAAAGTGACGGTACATCTTTGTTTTTATCATGTTTGTGAATTAATGACTACCTAATTATTTGGTAAAGAAGTTCGCTGGCCCGATAATTGCAATGTTAATCCCAGAAGGTTTATTACATATAACATTCCCAGAACAGCTGGCATAGTTTTTGGATCTCTAATACAAATAAATGCGGCTCGCCAAAATGAATCGGCGTTTGTTGATAGAAACGGAAACCATTCCATGAATGTCATGATCGTATGCGGACTTAATTTAGAAGTTTTATTATGCAAGTGCGAGATGGCCAGGTTCATTCAGTTCATGATGCAAGAGCGACAAGGTGTTCTTCATTAGCACGGAAATGGGACAGTGGATGGAGACCATTTCCCACAGCAATCATATTGGGAGATAGTGGATATAGGTACTTTGTCTACAAAATTGGCTCATGACACCTAGAATTCCAGTACAAATACCGAGAACAATAATAAGCCTAGAGAGATTTTTAAATCTACTCGAAGGATGGTAGATTATGCAAATGTCTGTCTTAATTATATGACATTACAGCCAATTATTGCGTCAAAAGCTATATTATCTTGCATTACTTTACATAATATTGAAAAACTACTAGGCTCGCAATTTTACGTTCCCTACGACGATGATGCGGTTCAAGGAAATAATGCTGATTATGATAATAACGCTATGGATGCATCAGACGAGGAAGAAATTGAACCGGAGGCTATTGGAACTTACACAACTTACTGTTTGATTGAAAAATATAATAACCTATATTTTCAGCTATAATGAACGTATGATATAAACTTGTTTACAGATTATCATTTATCGCTTTCTGCAGAATATCATTACTTCCTTCAACAGAATAAACGATGTGAACATCCTTTTCTTATTCCTCTGGTACAGAATCAGCAAAGCCTACATTTTGTAAATATTATGGAAGTACATGTAATAAAATTAGATGGTCCACGTGTAAGTTATATTTTTCTCTTTTTGCTATTTCTACTTTTTTTTTTTGTAAGAGCTTTACCTATAAAGTCCATTTTTCCAAATCCGTCAGATTATTCGGAGTGTGAAGCTCACAGGTTGATATTCGCTGAGATTTCCTTCTTGGCGGCTGATGAGGAGAAGGCATACTTATATTTACGTATATCTTGTTGAATAGAATCTGGAACAGATATTTGAGACTCTTTGTGATCCTGATGATTCTGGCACGGGAACGGTCTAGTCGCTGCAAGGGCCATGGCATCTGCAATCCCAGGCCGATTCCCGGCCACCGTAGGCACGGGCTTGCGGACGGCGAGCAATGGGTAGCTCGCCGTCCGATAGGTATCAGGCCTGGGTCGACACAACTGAAGGAACACGGGTGGGTTTTAGTCAGTACCTAAGACTCTGACACGCCGTCCCGTCCCCAGAGCGGGAAAAGTTATTTGATGCTTTCCCAAAAAAAAGAGGGTGTCTAGAATCATGTTCTGAATTCATGGTTTCAGTTTGCGCAACGATGTCCCTGCCATCCTGTATAGGCACAACAAACCCAATGAAAAAATGCTAATCAAATTATTAAAAGCTTTCGATTGTTTCTAAATAAACAGATTTTCTTAATTGGTACAATATAGTAGGTATTCCAAACATTATTTTATGTAGCATTGAGGAAAAGCCCTCACATGTTATTATCGTGGAGTGGCGTAGGATTTCGAATAAAAAAATTGTCGGTACACAGAACGTGGTCTGTCTCTGTGCCTGCCACACTAAACTTAGTGAAGTTAGCTGCGAGCGTTGGACCGCTGGACCATAGATATCATATTTTACCTGTGGAATTTACAATCTGTATTCTGTAAAAGACTTGGCTAAAAGGTCCCAGCAACCAGGCCATTAAAATTAATTTAAAAAAAAAAAAGTAGTACAGTATTTGTGTTCTGTCAATTTTATTTACATTTTTACATGAATTATACCTAAACTTAGTATTACTAATAACACGAAAACCTAATAATAATATGTAGATGTACAGTACATGAGGAGATAGCTCGGAAAATAACAATACTAATAATTGAATATTAATAATAATTGAAGAAGAAATAAAATGAAAACAATCTAGCTTGATTGACATCATTGACTTAGCTCAATGATTGACATTGACTCTGACAGTAAGTAAAATGGCATAGATAAAGAATCTGGATTTGACAAAAATAAAATGAAAATAAAATAAAATGACTAAGTTTAAAATGGATTGACTACGAAAGACTTAAAAATAAAATAAATAATACAATGATTTTAAAAACGAAAGACGTTATCTTCGCAAAACTTACTACGTAAGAAATTCTGTACGGAAGACGAGGCGGTATGGTCAAAAGACTATAGCCTGCCCTATTGGGCGAATAAAAAAAAAAAAAAAAAAAATTGTGTTCTGTCAAATTCTGTGTACCTACTGCAAACTTGGTTCTTGGTCACCGGCATTGTTTTGTTTTGTTTCCCATTGAATTCTAACTTACAAGGATATCGTTTTGTATATAAAAATAAGTGAAAATGTGCTAGTTAAGCATAGTAACATTTATTGCAGTAATTGAAGATCAATCTTGTTGACCAGCAGGTATGTAAACAATGATAACTTATTGTCGTTTCTGTGTTTATTAGCAGGAAAATAGAATTAGGTATGCCGTTATTCGATTATAATTATAATTTCCGTTCTTTTGATTGATTCCTAATTGGTTTTTCATCGAATTTTATCAAAAGGCGGATGTTGTAGCAAAGGTTAACCATTGTTGGTATTTTAAGCGGTGAATTTTGAAACTGGCATTTGTTTTTGGGCATTTTTCTTTTTATTAGGCATAGAAATAAGGCTTCGATAACGTAGGTATAGCCCCAAACTCCCGAAATGCTAAAGCTATTTGCCGTAGACCATACGTTTTTACTTAGGTACCGACCTAATTATTTAATCCCCTCGCGACCAGCCATTATTATAGTTAAGTATATAAAACTTTATAATATAAAGGTCCAAGAAAAGTAAGACGACCCACTGACCAATATTATTTTTAAGATGTTTTATAAAATACGAAGGGTTTTTATTTTATTTATTCGGAAGAACAAACAATTAGTTACCCATTATAATTTACAATTATATAGAAAATAAAGAATTATACAAATGTGCAACCAACAAAGTTCTCCACAGATAAACAAAAAGAGGGTTAGGTTGATGGTACTCCTACATTTCTTCAAATATTGTTAATCCCACATAAAGTATTTTTACCTCACGAAGCGACATGCACTTTACTTGTGGTTACTAACAGCCTTGTTTATAAAAATCTTGCTAATCACGGATAAGCCACTGTTTAGCTTACCAATTATTTAGCTCATCAGTAATTAATTTTCCTTTATATATAAATACCTACTAGTCAGCAGGTGATTAGCAGTGAAACGAAATAGAGGTGAAATTATGCGTTTGGCACAGATTATTTGTTTATTTTATTATTTGTGTACACACAGTAAAATTGATACAGATAATTATGGCATATTAGTATTGAGTACAAAGGTACTGCTTATTTCTTAAGAAATTTCTTCCAGCAGACCTGCAAACGGACAAATGAAAATGAAATGTAGACAGACAGACAGAATAGTGTGTGAGAACAAGAGAAGAATTTGATTTTGTGACGTCATAAACTAGAATATTAAATATAATGCAAAATAAATTAACTTATACATACCTACTTAAATAACTATTCTCACAGTTAAGAAGAAAGATAATACTCTTTTATTCCGAAATAGAATAAAATTGCTGAGTATCTAATACAAACAAACTAAGAAATATCTGGTGGTGTGTTATCAAAGCTTGTATCACTCATTTTTTGTAAACAACAAAGTAATAATTTTTCGCAATTACCTAGTAAGTAGTAATATCGAACAAAAATGGCGGGATACGCCGTGAATTCGAATAACTATAAGTTTTTTTTTAAATTATTAGCTGTTGTAGTGAAACGCGCGTGCATGACAATGTTCTTTTTTTGAAATTCATAAAGATACAACGAATTAAGTAGGTATTCGTTGCTCATACGTATATAATTGCAGACTGTAAACCTAGATTGGTTTTTACGAAAGGTGTATCAAAAACCTTTTTAATTTTCTTGGTCCTTGGGTAAATTCTTGGAACTGCTAAAGAAATGCTTAAAGGCAACTGCACTGTATTCTTCCATTAATTAATTTATGAAGGAAGCATAAATCTAGGAGACGTCTGCGATCGCGAAGGGAAATCTTTTTA
Source organism: Brachylomia viminalis (assembly GCA_937001585.2). NCBI lineage: Eukaryota > Metazoa > Arthropoda > Insecta > Lepidoptera > Noctuidae > Brachylomia > Brachylomia viminalis. The sequence goes on along the minus strand of OW443308.2, from coordinate 14,149,206 downwards.
AACGCTCCTTGTATGGCTTTCTGTGGGAAAAGTCTCTAGTAGACGGCAACATGAACTGAAGGCAACATGTCTCGTGAAGGCTCGCTGTATGCTTTCCACACGTTGCGAGTGCACTGCATAAAAAGGGGTCCATACACTGCTTGCGTACTAAAGATGACTGCGCACTAAGGCATTGTAGAGTAACACCTTGGTCCCCTGGTGTTTAAACCCTCTGGAATTGCGCTTCAAAAATCCCAGCATTCGGGCGGCCTTTATCACTGTTTTACCAGTGTGTGAGGTAAATTTCAGCTTGCTGTCTACGATCACACCCAGATCTCGAATGTCATTCACTTGTTTTAGTGTTACGCCACTAATGTCGTACTCTGTTTGAACTGGTGACTTTCCTTGTGAATCTTATGTGATGACATCTATCAGTCTTTAGACTCGTTTAAAATATTGTTTAGATCAGTCTGAATCAAGACAGCGTCGGTGAGGGAGCTCACCACAAATTTTTAGATCGTCGGCGAATAGGGAAAATCTACAATGTCGTATGCGATTAGTTATGTCATTGATGAAAGTATCGATATCGGACGGCAATTAAATGCGCTGGCTGGATCACACTTTTTGAATATGGGAACAATACGAGCTTTCTTCCATTCTTCAGGGAATTTACCTTCTGGAATACTGGTGGAACAAGGTCAGGTCCCGCACCCTTTGCTGGATCAATCCTCCTAATTGCCTTAAAAACGTCAGATTCGTCAAATTTTACGCTCGGACAAGGTTCGATATCAAATATTGTGATTGATGGTCAAGTTTTTGAACATAATGAGAAGATGAAGGTGGGGACCGCGTGGTAACATTTGCAAGGTACACGAAGGAAACTTGATTATCAAATACCTTTGCAATTTCAGGGCCATTCATAGCGATTTCGTCTCCCAGCATTATTCTTGCAGGAATGACCTATTATGATTATTATTATTGATGATTTACCACTGCGTTTATTTTTATTATTATTATTTTTTATAAAACTCCAAAAGGCTTTGGGGTTTTTAGGAATATTGGTCTCTATTTTTGTTTTGTACTTGAAGTAACATTAATCGTAAAGCTTGTGACAGCGAGAGCGGAGCGATTGATATTAGATTTTTTCTTGGGGATTACCAAATATTTTATATTTCTTTCGAACCTTTTCCTTTCCAGATATAAGCCTAATCAACGAATTGCTAAACCACGAACTGAATTTAGCTCCTACAGTTCCCGTTTTAGGCACTGACCTTTCAATAACAGTTCCAAGAATAATAATATTATAAAACTCTTCGACCATACTATTCACGTCATTACAGTTAAGAATTCGGTCTTGCCATTCTACACTCTTTAGCTCACTGACGATGGCTTTATAGTCAGCTTTAAAGAAGTTATTTTTTTTACAGGCTTTGATCGCAAATATCTTAAACTGTTATATGGAACATTAAGCAATAAATTAGGATGTTTCGAGTAACATTTGCTAAGAACATTTAAAGGTTTTGTAACATAGGCGCTAGGCAAACTTGTAATAATCAAAACTAGTATTCTATTGTCACAATTATTAATACAATTTATTCATGTTAAGGAAGTCAACATTGAGTGTCCAAGGGTGGTTTCGTAGTATCCAAATAATTGCAGTCTACCTTGGCGGTCTAGGTAATAAAGTCCAGGTTGAAGTCACCTAGAATGACCAGATCATCTGCTTGATCAATAACAAATTCCATTTTATCAAGAAACATAGCAAGAGCTTCTAACTTTACAGGTGGGGGTAAATAGACAACGCAGATTGCTAGTTTTCTTACTTTAGTTCCAACTCTTAGGTCTAAGATGTCCCACAAATCATCCACCCCACTTTCCCAGTTAGTGACTCTAGCTAATGGTATGTCTCTAGAGACAGCTAACACCACCATCTTTTTTTTTGTTAAGTGTGCAGTGTCGGTCTCTGCGATCGGTCATCTTTCAATTCATTGTCACAAATGGGGTTTAGACATGTTTCTGTAAGTGCAATTACACTGTAATTGGTAGTTTGGATGCTTTTTTAAGAACTCATTTGTTTTCGTTCTTAACCTTTGTACATTTTGGTAATACATGTCAAGCATTGCAACGAGAGTGATACCAAAACATTGAAGGAATATCAATATTTTGAAAAGCTATGAATTTTTTTTTTCATGTGTTAGCTCTTGACTCTAGTCTAGGTCAGTGGTGACAGAGACAGAGTCGACTTATCCTAGACTATAAGGTTTAGGCTGTTTTCTCATCGTTTTCTTTTCATTTGATGAACTGTTTTCTGTATTTGGGCATTGATTTCGGTAATGGCCGGTTTGTTTGCACCTCAGAACAATTGTTCTGAGGTTTGCACCGATAACAATTGACATGCGGTTTTCCACTAGCGTTGTCAACAACATCTGGCTTGCCGCCGCCTTTGCTGTGGGCCATTTAAGTTTTATTGTTCTTACGTTGCCAGTTCTGCGAACTCACAAATGCACTGCTAACTACATTCCCGTTCTCTGTCGTATCCGTTTCCTCCTATTCCAACAATTTTGATTTAATGACGTCCGTTGTATAATAAAATGCGAATACGTAAATCCTGCAAACAGCAGATACCCACTCCACTCGTCATTAACATTAAAACCGGTTCCACCCAATTTCTATCCTGTTTCAACCATTTGCGTCTAATAAGATGTCATCGAACTACAAATCCAGACGAATCGAAATTAGATTCCGCAAAAAACTTATGCGCCATTTAAAACCAGAGTCTTCGAATAATGCCTTCATCTTATCCCACAGTTGTTTGGACGTAGTTACATTCCTAGCTAATATCCACGTACAATGACGAGTCGATGGTCAATAGTCAATACCAATTTAGCTTTTGTCCTTGCATCTTCTGCGGATTTTATATCCTTCCCAGTTACTGGTTTCACACTATGCAGCATGTCCTATAGTATTAAGAAATTTTCCGCGGCAAAAGTCCACTCTTTGTAATTTTCCGTACCTTTCAACTTGGGCACGTTGATTAGAAAGTAGGCAGATATTTTGTACAATGCGTTTTGGCGTCGCACAAATTTTCAATACTATTGAGATGACAAAACATAGTTACACCCAGTTATTATAGGTGGCAGCACGGGTCCTTCATTAAAAAATAATTTTATTATAACAGTACACTGACCTCTATTGAGGTCAGTGTAACAGTAGGTTAAAAAATTATTTCAATTTTGAATTAGGAACTCCTTGGGAATCTGTAGATGTGTATATATGTATCTGTATATGTTGATTTTTATATGTTCTTAGGTTGTGGTTATTATAACATTTCTATGTGTACATAAAGTTAATAAATAAATAAAACTGGCGGTTTTTTTTTTGTATTAATGTATATAATATTAAATATGTATGGCGCACCATGTGTCATAGCACTAAAAGCAGCTCTTGGTGTGTGTATTATGATAGTAAAGACCACAACTTGAAACAAGACCAGATACAGGAGGCAGAGAGCTCGATTCAGTAAAAAAATACATCACCCTATAAGACAGAAGGTGCACGTTTGGCGCACCATAATTATGTCTTAGCATTCATTTGGTCAGTTTACATTAGTAAGTAGATATAAATACCTTTTCCTGTTTACTTCAATTATTCGAGCTTGAATTAAATAAACATAATAAATTATTTTATCCAAACTCAAACTTCCTGATAATATTTTTGACTTTTGCCTGTCAAACTCTCGAGTACTCTCGACAGATACAAAAATCGTGGATTTGACAACTTTATTCTCAGAATTCTGTTTTTAGTCGACTATTTTGAATAGAATCTGTGCCGAACGCATCATTTCACCTCTATTTCGTTTCACAACTAGATCACCGGCTAACTAGCGTAAATAAACAAAAGTTAATCATTTAAGAGCTAAGAGTTAGCTAGTCAGTGGCTAATCAATGATTAGCGAGATTTTTTGTAAATAAGGCTGTTGGTTACCACATGTAAAGCGCGCGAAGCTTCGTCGAGCCTATTGCCATAGCCGGGAAAAATCCAAACTGATGGATAAACCCAACAACACTGGCCGATCCGGAAATCGAACACAGGACCAGGCCATGCTCCGCAGTAACATTTGCGACCACTAGACCATCGCAGCAGCAGTGGCATAGGTACTATAGGTTCACTTCTGCCTAACCCTTTAGGGAGGTTTTTGTCTTTAATATTTGTTACGTTAATAGGACGACCCTCTGACCGTAAAACTCATCGAAGCCTTATCGCGCGTGTTGGTATGATATGATCCTTTGTGCAATAAACTTTCGCAAATTCATACCTAGGTTACTAGTGACCGAAAAGATTAGATTTTAAAAGAACAGGGTTGTTAAAATTTGTAGGTACTCGACTAGAATGCTAGATAATTATAATATTGACCAGCTACTATCTTATTTTTCAGCATCAGCAATGGACGCAAACGCTGCTGTAGCGTCCACTCCCGATCAGGAAACTACGAAAATTCTTATCAATATGTTAAAAAATTGTGAATTGGAGGCCAAAAATAACAGGTTACAAATACCAGTAGAAGATGTTGAAGACAGAATTTCGTATTATACAGGAATCCCGAAAATGACACTTCACCAAATACTGAAGAAAAATACACTGGCAATATATCCTAAAACGAGTAACATTGATTTTAACACCCATTTAATCATTTTAAAATGTCTAAGTAAGTTTTATGAACGCAAAGAACTACCCTCTTTTAGACTGTTATTCAAGAACGTAAATGAATTTATGAGCAGCTTGAATACTCTGTACATTCAAAGCGATGAGCAATTTAAACTGGACGTGACAATGCTGGGCATTGATTATCAAACAGTTTCCAATGACACAAAACTACTTATGGAAGACCCGAAAATAACGTTTGAAAGATATTCATATCTTAAGAAAATGAATCAGATACGTCAACAAGAAAATTATATTATTTATTATATCAGTGAAAGGATTATAGATAAAAATCACATTTTTTATAACCCATGGAAACAATATGGCCAGACAACCGATATTGGTAGCGGTGAGTGCATCTTATTTCATGCAGTGTCTAGAAATGGTTTTACAAATGGTTTATTTTGCTTTTCTCCTACTGAAGATGATTTTTACAAGTGGGTTGTAGATATTTTACTTGGATCGTTGTATCCTTCGACCGTTGTCGTATTAGATAATAGTCCCCTTCATGGAACATCAAAATCGAAAGCCATAACCATGTTTGACACGAAAAGTGATATGAAAAAATGGCTACATATTCACAATGTACCCTTCAGTGACGCCATGAACAAATCACAATTATACCAGCTCGTCAAAAATCATGCCGATATAGAAGAAAAGCCACGCGTTGATCGAGTTATAAAAGCGAATGGTCATCAAGTATTACGACTGCCGACACATTTCGAAGACTTGTCACCCATAGAACACATTTGGCAAGATATTAAAAGAAACATACAAACCAACGATGACCTGCATGATGAGATTTTAACAATGTTTGCCAACATGCCCAAAGAGTCTTATGAATTATATGAAAGAGACATTGCGGAAAGAGAAAATGCGATGTTATTAATAGATAGAGAAACGGACATAGTGTTGGATAACTTTCTTTTGGATTTGAGTACTGAAAGTGGCCCAGCAAAGCCTTTTGTATAGAGAGCTGTCACAAATATCACATTTATTAAATAATAAAAAAGACTACGAAATGTTCAATCGTTGTTTAAATTTAGTCTAAACGACACCTTATCGAATATATCCAGGCCCTGCAGTCTCGACATAGTTAGCAATAGTTTTCGGTTGCTAAGTCCTAACAATCCAGATGTAAATGTTGATGTAAATGTTTGGTAGTCTCGACACCTAAATTTATGGGTTGTTACCTACCGGTACCTACCTAAAATACCAGTAACAACCGATAAATTTGAGTGTCGAGACCACCAAATATCATTACATCTGGATTGTTAGGACTTAGCAACCGAAAACGATTGCTAACTATGTCGAGACTGCAGGGCCTGATAACCTATTTTAGCGTGCTTGAAGAATTGAAACACAATTGAAGTGTTAGTAAGTAGTTAAAATAGAGAAAAGCTCGCGAGGGCCTATTACCATTAAAAGCACACGTGACCGATTTATCGAAAAAGGGTTAGGTAGGTACTAATAGGTCTAACCCTTTTTAGGTAGGACGTAGATTATTGACTACCTAATTAGCGTAGACGACAAAACACTATCTACGGGTGAACAATTTACGCGATGCTTTTTACAATGAGTCGTAGTTGACTTTTGAAAATTACAAAAAGTTATCTAGGTATCTACGTCTGAAAATTTCAGGAAGTACCTACCTATCTGTTAAAGAATCTTTGAAAAAGAGATTGCTGTTGATTTTATCGGCCTGCTCCCCAGAAAGTACAGAGAAATGGATATTATTAGGATCTTTAGCCATAGCTAATTGGAAAGGTGCTCTTCAGCAGGAGACAACAATTTATAGGCTCCGTCAAACAGGCGCGACACGCGACGCGAAGCAAAGGCACAGCGTGACAGGCGAAGCCTTTATGTCGCGCCTGTTTCAAGGAGCCTTAAGACGAATTAAAAACAAAATTGTATCACTTCAGCAAGATTTTGTCATGACCAAGAATCATTGTGTCTGATACCTACAAAAACTTAAACAGAGCGTTTATCTCTATGACCAAATGCAAATGGTGTGGTTAAGAATGTTCAGTAAAACCCTTTCTGACGTACCTACATATACCTTTATGTAAAATAAATAATGAAGTAGGGCAGACAGTTTGCCGGCGTGTGGTTAATTGTTACAAAACGTGCTATATTTCATTTGCTGTTGGCATTGTCAGCAGTAAACGACAACGCGCGCGATGTCGAATCGCCCCAGGCGATTAAATCGATTTGAAAGGGATCTATTTGTTTTAGTCCAACAATTTGTATTTAAATACCGGCTCTGTCGTTAATTAAAAGGCAAACTTAAACAGTATAATTTTCACTGAACATAATATATATGCTTGTTGTATTCAAATGAGGATTAATTCCGTATCTAAATACGTCCCAAGTCTAGCAAATAAATCTGCTTGTTGTATTCAAATGAGGATTAATTCCGTATCTAAATACGTCCCAAGTCTAGCAAATAAATCTGTCTACCCATAAACAAATCCACTGAATCGAGGTACCTACCTAAGTACCTATGTTATTTTTATTTATAACCTACATAGGTTAACTTGTCTTTCAATCTAAAAGCTCAAGGCTGAACGCAATAAACAAATTTACCTATACTTAAACTAATTTACGGCAATTAAATACCTACTTAGTGGAATGTGATGTCGCAGATATTTCAGAGCGCAAGACTATTGTGCTCTATTAAGGCGGGGTGTTATCTCAATATTCCCAAAAATTGGTTTCTTAGAACGTCGAGTATGACGTAATGTAATAAAAATAAGTAACGCGAAAAATACAGTGAACAGAGAAGGGTATAAAGAAGAATTTAAACCGAACAGAATAATAAATAATAGTTTGATATTCCCAATAAAAAATTGGGAAGTTGTAGCACAAAAATAAACTTTGACGTCGAAGATCTCTGTATTTCCAGCGATAACAACAGTTTTTTTTTTAAGAATTTAGTAGGTTTTCCATTTTTTTAAAACTTTAACCGAACCATTATTTAATTTTATGTCTATATTTTAAATAATCTAAAGAAAAGCAGTAAAATAAATGCCCATTCGCAGCTTACGTCACATTTCAACACAAATATCATTTTCAATCTTATTGACGCTCCATAGTGGTGACAATAGTTTACGCGGTCATACTTTAGTCGTCGGGCAGCGCTCGACTTGGATGGTTGGCACCGGACGCTCTGTGCATAATTCGATTGTAGTTTTCAAGTAATTTATGACTGAAAACAGTGTGTGAATTGAACTAAAGTTCTGTGGCGGACTACTAAGGCTACTCACTGCCTAATATTGAAGTGAAAATTCAGTCTCAGTGGAAATATGGGCAATAAAAATAAAATGTTGCGAAAGAGTTTTACAAGAAAAAGACGAAAAACTCGAAAAAATGATGGAATGTTTGGGTAAGTAGGATGATTACGGTATTGTATCATAATAACATTTGAAATTTGTATTTAGTTTAGTATACTTACGAAACAGTATAAATCTATAGAAACGGTATTGACAATTTCTACAAACATTTTGCTAAATCCAAAAACAAATAGGTGCACTCTATTTTGATGTCTATAGAATGCATATTTGAATGCGCCTAGTGCAAACGTCTCTGGTCGAAGCAACCATCGAGGCGATAGCCATATTGCAATAGTAGGTATAAGTAACAAAAACAAACTTGCAGATAAATCAGAGTGCGTTCGTAATTATTATAATAATATAAATATTGCACACTAGTTATATATAAAGCATTTTGATTCTTTTGTAAGATTATTTTTATAATATTTATTGAGTCATTAGACCAGTGCCGATAATTTTTGAAAACGAAAAAAGTCACAGTAGGCTGAAACCCATTGGAAAAGAAAGAGAATATAACAAAAATGAAAGGAAAAATAATTTACGGGCGATCCGAGGTCGGGAAGTGGGGGTTTAAGGGTAAAAAGCGGTTTATCTCGATTTCCGGCAAAACTACAAGTCTTATGGAAAAAAGTGTAATAGCAAAGTTGTAGGTAATAAAAAGATCTACAACTTTTGTATTCACACTTTTTTCAAGTAACCTCAAAATTTATGTGAAAAATTCAAATAACCAAGTTTTTGGTTTTTTATTTTTATCTTTTACACAGCATTTTTTTTTTCGCGAAATTTGCCGAATACTTACCTTTTTATGTTTCAAGCACACTGTATTTTTATTGATTTAAAATATTTGTTTTTTTCACCTTATTTTGACCTAATATCGAAAAAGCACCCTAATTTTCAATCGAAAATTCTCACGTGAAAATATCTGCTTTTTTAAAAACTCGGTAAAAAAAATAATTCCCACTTCCCGACCTCGGATCGCCCGTAAATTATTTTCCTTTCATTTTTGTTATATTCTCTTTCTTTTCCAATGGGTTTCAGCCTACTGTGACTTTTTTCGTTTTCAAAAATTATCGGTACTGGTCTAATGACTCAATAAATATTATAAAAATAATCTTACAAAAGAATCAAAATGCTTTATATATAACTAGTGTGCAGTATTTATATTATTATAATAATTACGAACGCACTCTGATTTATCTGCAAGTTTGTTTTTGTTACTTATACCTACTATTGCAATATGGCTATCGCCTCGATGGTTGCTTCGACCAGAGACGTTTGCACTAGGCGCATTCAAATATGCATTCTATAGACATCAAAATAGAGTGCACCTATTTGTTTTTGGATTTAGCAAAATGTTTGTAGAAATTGTCAATACCGTTTCTATAGATTTATACAGTTTCGTAAGTAAACTAAACTAAATACAAATTTCAAATGTTATGATACAATACCGTAATCATCCTACTTACCCAAACATTCCATCATTTTTTCGAGTTTTTCGTCTTTTTCTTGTAAAACTCTTTCGCAACATTTTATTTTTATTGCCCATATTTCCACTGAGACTGAATTTTCACTTCAATATTAGGCAGTGAGTAGCCTTAGTAGTCCGCCACAGAACTTTAGTTCAATTCACGCACTGTTTTACCAATTTTAGCAAATACCAACTAATATTCAGCCAGCAGCAGCTTCCATTCCCGTGGATGATCCCTCTATCGTCTAAATTTTTCAGAATTCTAGCTTCCGTCCCGGCTCCGCATTTTCTTAGAAACATTATGGCATTTGTCACTTTGGAGCTGTGATATTATTGCATTTATTTAGAGTTTATGTGATTTTTAAGTGGTCCGAGGGCCTTTATGTTGGTTTTGTTTTCTATTTTTTTACCGCACCCACTAAGTACCTATCTAAAACACAAACATTAGTTTGAAATGGCATAACTACCCATTTAATTAACCCTTCCATCCCTGATACTGACTTACACCCGAAAAGCATAATTCCCCTTCTAGAGCAGTCGGGTAAAATTCGGAATGTTTATATTTGACCTGTTTATCATGTACTGTAATAAAAATAAACAGTAGTGATGTTTTTTTTTAAATTGTTATGTGTAATTATTTATTGTATCATATTATGAACCGACACTGTAATTACATCGAATTTTAGAACGCACGTCATAAGTAAGTATATTCAACAGAAAACATCTGATTTCCTTACGTATACTATGCAACTTTCCTTGAGCACACAAACGCCCGTGTTAGCGTTTGCGAGTGTGTGCATAATTACCGTAAAACGCGCAGATGCGGTTGTGTGAGTGCGGTAATAGCGATTAAAATCGTAGTCGGTCCGCGCCTTAACATGCAGTGCGTCCTACATTCTACGTACGAACAATTAACGGCTAATAAACTTTGTTATGCACTTATGCAGAACCACGCTCGTGAAAAGTATAAGTGGACAGCCTGATCACGTTAGTCATAAACCGTCTATAAAATTATATTAAGATTACCTACGTACCTAGATAAGTAAGCTATGCACAGACTTGCTATTGATTTCTGTGGCATTTACTGAACAAGAAAATCTAAATACCTATAACAATACTGAGAACCTCTAAACATCATAGAGGTGCTAAAGACAATTCCTGGTACCTATTTGAATTTTCGTACCTAACAAGGCAGACAGTCATTGAATTTCTATGTACCTAAGTGGTATCAAAGCCCGATTTCACATAATACCTAATTCTTAATAAGGGTATCATCTTACTTCGTTCTTATTAACGTGGTTAAAAGCACAATACCCACGTTCGTATGTAGCTAAATAGCGATACCTAAGCACATCGATTGAAGTTCATTGAACAACTTTCAACACAATATTTCAATCTTATTAGGTTACAAGGGCCTTTTAAATCGGTTTTTCGCCGTCCATTTCATTGGGGATATAGCTCAGTGGCAGAGCAATCGACTGCAGATCGATAGGCCCCCGGTTCAAATCCGGTTGTCCCCTTCAAAAACATGCTTGCTTTGTTTAATTTTTTTGCCAAAATTTTCCTGCGGAACGGCTTTTTTTTATCAACAGTAGGTACTTAAAAGTATATCTTATTATATGTAGGTACTGATTTATTAAATTATAATAAACTATCGTTCAATCATAAATAGATAATAACTCAACTGAATTCAGTTACGACCAAAGAGAATTATTTATAGTCATTGGTTACGACACATGAAATAATAATTCAGGCAACCTGGCGAAGTTTTGACCGGTGATTTTTTATTTGATTTCCGCAAAAGCGCAGTTCAGACTAGCGGACATAAAAATATTGCGATAAAACTACTAACATTACAACACGCTACCAAGAAATTGTAATAAATGTTTCTTTACCAAAGGTGACTTAGTTTGAAATAGTTTTAATTTTTTTTTCATAATAAACTTTCTATGAAGAAATGTGTGTTTTTTGTTTTTAAAGGCAATTTTCCGAATGAAAGCTAGCCTTATCATGATTAGAATAGAATTACTAATTGTATTCCATGATACCTGAAATAGCGAATTCAAGGTTTCAGTTTCATGGTAGGTAGACGAGATAGGTCTCGTACATTGGCAGCTAGCTTAGGTAAGCAGGTAAGTAACTTACCTAGGTGTTTTATTTCACCTGTTCCTTCAAGGTAGGTAGGTAAATACTGCGTCCATTATAAAATGTATGCATCATTGTTTTATCAATCGGTAAAGATATTGGCCACAAAGAAACTATTATATTTACAAATAAATAGGGAGGTATCCTTTTAAAAAACTTGCATGTGGTCGTAAGTACCTAGCTAGGTATACCTACCTACCTGACTTTATACGATAGCATGTCCTTGGGTGTTCAAATTCACATTTACTTGTAAATAGAGCATAGCTACATATACTCGTATGTTTGACACAGGTTTATACTATCGTCATAACAAAAGTTTTTCCGAACAAAAAGTTTTGCCAGGACATTCATAAACGCAAAGTTTATGAGCTATGGATGTCGTGCGATAGTTTCGTTCGGGGAACGTCACGCAAGCTCGCAGACGGCACCAACAACCGACAAACTAAAATAGCCTCCATTTGTCTCCTATCCTATAGGTACCTAAACAGCTTTCTTCGAATTTGTATTTAGGTACATTAAATTTCTATTTAAATGGATAAGTTCACACTTACGTACATACATTTTTGAATTTTTAGTTTTTCATGAATTTTATTCCTTAAACTTTTGGTTTTGTTACAAATCTGCGTATCTGTTATTGTATAAGTACCTACTTTAAACTTGTAGGTATAGCATGAGACAACACTGGATATTCACTTGCTGGGGAGTTTGTTCCGCCACTTCTTCTTCCCAGCTAAAGCACTAGGAAGTGGTGAAGGGTGGGCGTTTTGGGGGGACTGTCTTATGTGATTTGGACGTTTAAATAGTGCTGATTCTCAGCCTAATTTGAATAAATGACTTTTGATTTTGATTTTAATAGGTAGGTACCTATTAAACTATGAAAATATGAATGAGCGATGAATAGTATGTTTCCTACCTCGCAGATCATTTACCGCGCCTACCTAGGGACTGAATGTGTTTGCCACACAACCCCTTTAACTGACTTGTAAATATGTACAAAGAAAGATTTGATCCCAACCCCTCGGAGCAACATTTTATAATCTATTTTATCCAATAAGCCTCGAAGCCAATTTCGAATAAAGAGTGAGCAGTTAAAGCCCAAGGTAAAACCACGTCCTCAGCGCCACAACGCTAAGCCACGTACTTTTCATGTAAATTTTAAGCTGTCGGTTTTTGCGAGGATTTCTAACAAATCCGAATTGTTGAGACAATTTTCGAGTTAACTGCGGTCAGTCACGCACATTATTAGTTAAACTTATTTACTAAATATTAACGGGATTAATTTAATTATTTTTCTGATTCTGTGAACTCGAATTTAGTACTTATTTTATCGTTAGGTGTAGGTATCTAAGTACTTAGGGTTTTTTATTCAGGAAATTTTCACGTTTTTATCCTGATATTCTTTGTAAGTCGGTTTATTTCTCATTTTATCAATAAAACCTACATAAGTAGGTAGGTAGGAAGCTGTGTCGGTAACTCGGTATTGATACCTACCGATTTAAATACCTAGAAAGAAAGAAAAATAGATTTATTTGTCACAGAAACAAGTGCATGCAAAAAGATAATCAGCTCTAATAATTAAGAAAAAAGTAAAAATAACAAAGAGATCTCTAATCACGAGCACAAAACAGAAATCGTCGACAGCTGCACGTCATGATTGTGACAAGAAGGCTTCCACTCAGCATGATGCTGTGCTATGGGAGACCCCTGTGGGTCCCCCATAGTACAGCATCATGCTGTACGTCCTTTTCGGGTAACCACTGAAAATCAGCGCTGTACTGTCACAGCGCTGATTTTCAGTGGTTACCCGAAAAGGACGTACGGAAACCAAGCCAGGTTCAATGATTGGTAGGAACTAGGTACTACTTAAAAAAAAAAAACGGAAATCACTTAGAATACAAAGCAAGTACGAGTACATAAACAACCAATTATTTGAACAAATATTATTTGATAACATCAAAATGTATTATTAAGTCCGCCTTTGTACCTTTTGTGCGAAAAGTTTAAATAAATAAATCCGCACCCACGCACCCTACTTAATTGATTAAAATAATTCAGCAATTAAATTATAGTCTTATTAAAAAAAACTACAAACACTAGGTGTCAGTCCTTTTAAAAACGAATTGTAAACATTAATATTCAACTTTGCTAATAATACTTTGCGCGAAAATTCTTTGCGCTAACCATTTCACATAAAGAGATTGTTGAACAGAAAAAGTTGGCAAATTTGTCTCGCCCGGGGCACACATTATCTCTGCTCATATTACGTTATGAATGGATGTGATTTAACTGAAGCCGCTGCGACTGTTCAGGAAAGAATACCTGGCTTTGTTAACTTGTTTTTACCATAACATAAAAATCTATAAAAACCACTGACTAATCACGAAATCGCAAGAACGATAGGTAATACCTACATACCAACCTGAAATTGGGCAAATATAAAGAATCTTTATACGTTGTGACGTAGGTGCCTCTTTAGAAAGGATTTTGGAAAGGATAATGCTCAACAAAAACACAGTCACAGCGCAAACGAAACATATTTTTTTAGTAAAAAATAGTAATTTAATACTAAATAACAAAATCTTTTCTAAACGTAAGATTTTCTAATTCTTTTTTAGCTGCAGTATTTTTTATAGTCTACGCGATGCGCAGCCCATCGTTATACTTCGTTGAGATTTGTGCGCTTATATATTTTTTTAAACGTTGCCACACACTAGGAACTTCTCCTGTATCGTGGGTGCGTTTACAAACATTTAATAAACTCACATAGGTACACAAACAGCCAGACCCGGAACAACTACTTGCAGGGTATTAATAACTCTTGAACTATATGCAATTGAAGTGTAGGTACAGACATCCGGTCCTCGTTGCAATAAATGGCGGAGCCAGTGTTTTAATAAGATGCCGTATTCAATCGCGACATATAAGAAACAGAACTTACTATACCTACCTATATTTTGTATAGATTGCCTGCTATAAAAGCGCAGTCCATTGCACCTATGTATTTGGGTCAGCAGAAACCATTAATATGTTATTGTCGAAACTGAAAGTTAATAATGTGTTTCAAAGAGAAACTGGTATAAACGCTATTTCAGAGCATTAGGTAGATATTGTTCCTGTATCCCATGGCTAAAGGACTTTGGGCTGCTGCGCCCATGTTATGAGTGTACTGTACTTCTTTGGTTAGGCCAGACACGAAGATGTTTTCCATCATACCAGACACACTTTGGAAGATGTAATCTTAAACTTAGAAAACCAATAATTATATGAATAAAATACTTAATTTTATTTAACCTAGTTTTTTGGCTATTTACATTGTAGACTATTACCTAACTATTTGTCATACTTAGGACAAGATTAAAGGAAGAATGAAAGACTTCCCCATATTTTTTTATATTCAGTATAGCTCCTTACAAAAAACAACGAGCAATTTATGACATTTAGAAAAATATTTTGAAAATGCCACCTACTTATTATTTAGTCACGTACCTACGTATAAATACAAAAATCTGAGATACATTTCATTTGCGTCGGGTTTTTTCCCATACTTCACGAGCATTGTCGTTATGGGTTAAATAGGCGGTCAAAGTATGTATAGAAATCTATCATTTTCAGGCGTGAAATTAACCATTTAGGTTTCTGGTTAGAAGTATTCATCTATGTGTTTTTTCGTCTTTGGAAATTCCTCTGCTAAGGGGGTTAAATAGGGAATAAATGTTAGTATGGAAGTGTGTTTGTATAAAAAAGCCCCATGCGCTGCTGGGACTTCATCATCTTCCTGCCCTCAAACCAAATTGACATATTTGTGGCTGGAGCAACAAGTTTTCTCCGTAGGTACATAACTATGCTAGCAGTCAACTTATCAGTCAGCCTTTTGAACCAAATCATCTTTATTTTTTCTGCAATAAGGCGTTGTGGCGACTATAAAATGATGGTGATGAGTTAGGTATAATAAAGCTATTAATAAAACAAAGAGGTGTGTCTATTTATTGCAATTTATTTATTTACGCAATACCTATATTAATAATAATAGTAGTAGGTTTCTTTCGATATTGATGAAATTCATTTTTTGGGAGTGTCTTCAGCTCCCACTACTTGGACAGCCTGCAATCAAAATATTGCTGAGTGTTTATAGGCTTAAGGTATTGAAATACAGGGCACGCCACAATTGCGGCGATAAGTCCCCTCTTTGAGGAGTGGCTAGAGAGGCGCCATGGCCTCCTCACCTTCCGCCTGACGCAGGCCCTCACCGGGCACGGTTGTTTCCGGAGGTTCCTGTTTTGGATGAGGCGGGAGGAAACGCTCGGGTGTCACCATTGTGTAGATCGCCTGGAGGACACGGTGGAGCATACGGTGGAGGTCTGCCCGGCTTGGGCGGAGCACCGCCGTGTCCTCGTGGAGGCGATTGGCAGTGGCGATCTCTCGTGTCCGGCCCTGGTCCAGGCCATGGTACGGAGCGAGAGGGCTTGGGAAGCCATCACCTTCTGCGAAGCAGTAATGTTCGCGAAGGAGGAGGCAGAACGCGTGAGGGAGAGGCAAAATTCATCTAAATACATTTAATTTAATTAAGAATTATTAATGTTCTAAATGCTATTATTTATTTTATTTTATTTTAATATTTTTACTTTTAATTATTTACTCACACTTATGTTGCTGTGCCCTTACAGGGTCCATAACTGTATCTTAGCTTTAAGCCTATTTTAACAACTCAATTCACATTATGGTATGCAAATAAATGATATGATATGAAATTCGCGCCATCACGCCCCTAGCCGCCGCAGGAGATGCCCTGGGCGTCGGGAATCGCAGGCCGATTCCCGGCCACCGTAGGCGCGGGCTTGCGGGCGGTGAGCAATGGGCAGCTCGCCGTTCGATAAGGACCAAGGCCGGGTCGACGGCGCGTTGTGTTCCACGCGTGCCTCAAACAGATGTCAGCATCAATGACGGGGTTCGCTAGGGCCGATGCCTGCCAGGGTTGCGAAAGTACTCGCGTCATTGTATCATTGTATCGGTGGCGCGAGGAAGCGAGGGCGCGGGGCCAGGGACCGATGCAGCGATACATGGAGCTGCGTCGGTCTCAGCTTCGCGAGGTCCTGGTGGCGGAATGGCGGGACAGGCTTTCACGCCCTACCGCCGGCCTCGTCACTATCGAGGCGGTCCGGCCGGTGCTCGAGCGCTGGCTTGGGAGGAGGCACGGCTCCCTGTCGTTTCGGGCGACGCAGGTGCTCTCGGGGCATGGCTGCTTCGGGAAGTACCTGTGTCGCATAAACAAGGAGCCGGACGCCCGGTGTCACCACTGCGTCGACTGCCGGGAGGACACGGCGTGGCATATGCTGGCAGATTGTGCCGCTTGGGAGGAGCAGCGCCGTGCCCTCATCTCAGAAGTAGGCAGTGACTTGTCGCTGCCGGCCGTAGTCGAGTCGATGGTCGGCAGCGCCGAGTCCTGGGACGCGGTGGTCTCCTTCTGCGAAACAGTCGTATCGCAGAAGGAGGCTGCGGAAAGGGAGAGGGAGATCTCATCCACTCACCCGGCCCGCAGAAGGCGCACCGGGCGTCGGCGGAGGGCGGACAACGCCCTCTTCCAGCCCCCCTAAATGGGTCCAGGGGCGACGGACTCGGGGACGTCCGTCGCTACCCACACACCAGGACCCGAGGTGGCGGCGCGTAGTGTTCCACGCGCGCCCCTCTAAGACGTCGCGGGGGGAGTCAAACACCTCCCTCCCCCTCTAGACCCGAAGAGACCCGCCGCAGCGGCGGGCCGGCACCAGTCGGGCTTGCGGAAGGATCGTACGTTCCCGCGACCCCCGGCGTAGGTGTGAGATGGAACACCGGGGTGGTTTTTAGTCAGTAAGAGTCTGACAGACCCCGCCGCCCGCCCCAGGGTGGCGGACATCCATGAGGATTTTCCACCACGGAAACAAAAAAAAAAAAAAAAGGGTCCGTGAGGGATACCGTGGCCCCTGGCACAGGCAACTGAAGGAACACGGGTGAGTTTTAGTCAGTCAGTAAGAGTCTGACACGCCCTCCCGCTCCGCCCAGAGCGGTAGACGTTATTTGATGATTTCACACCACAAGAAAAAAAATGGGTATTGAAATACAAAAAAAAACCTGTGGTAAGTAAGTAGGTAGGTAGTACCCGCATTTTTTGAAAATTTCAAGCAATTTTATCTTTTTCACTTTATTTGGTACCAATATAATAAAACATACCTACCTATATATTGATAAAATTGTAGAGTAAGTAATAAAAGAAAATGTTTATGTTACCGAGAAAATTGAAACCATTGCGTATCGCCGCACATTTTTATTAATCTCACTTCATGAAATAAAATATTTTAAGACTTCATCATGCTGCTGCCTGGCGAAAACAGTCCAAAATCATGGCTTTTTGTAACGGTAAATAATTTTACTACTTTTTGTGTTTCTTTGTAAAACGAATCATCATATCTCTGAAATCTAAACTCATTCTCATTCTTGATTTACAGATATTGGTGTCTACGATCATTGCATTTAGTGAATCTTCCGGAGGCAAAAAACGTGAGTACCTTGTTATTATGGCAAGTGCCAAATTAACAGTTAACAACGTATGCAGTTTTTGATACAACCCCGTTGTATATTTTTAGTTGATATTAAACTTGGGTTTGACTTAACACAAGGGGGCATTGGAGGTCCTTCACTTCGCATTAGAGATTTCGAAGGTATAAATACATTTCCCGTGGCTATGACAGGTTAACGAAACTCATATTTGATGATTGCAATAGCTCTTTCATTTTAGATTCTCATGAACATAATCCAAGGGCTTTGGCTGGAGGAAGCAGCAACGATGAGAGTGCTAGTGAGAAAAAAATTGCGAAAGCCTCGAGTGAAGAACAGGCACGTCCCAAAAAAGAAGAATCAAGCAAAGAACATGTGAAGCCAGACAAGTCTGACGACGATGACGCTGATGAAGAGGACAAAATCTGTAATTTCACTCTATTAATTACTTGTTATAGCCGTGACGTCGATGGCGTATGAGTAGGTACTACCTCCCTTCAACTGACACAAAAGCAAACGTTTGATAGATCTTTCATAAAAAGATAATTATTCTTTAAAGGCACCAAGAAAATTTTAAGAGCATACAGTAACACTAAACTCAAAAATGTGCCCAGTTAACCAATCAGTCTAATATCTAGGTACCTACTTATCTTTTTCATATTTTTGTTGCCATTAACTGGCAACAACTTGAGTCTAGCTGAAGCAACAGTCGGACCTACGACACTCAATTTTGCCAAGTGGTGTTAGAAGACGGTAAATGGTCTTAAAAAAGACCAATAAGTACTTACTTATAAATTTAATTTCAGCGGCTTCCGGTGACGACGATACAGTAAGAGTAACCAGAGGGCCGAAAACCGGCGATTTCGATCCTGAAGAAGGTACGCCAAGCAGTGGAATTTTATTTTAATCGTAAATCATAACTATACAGGGTGGCAGGGACATACTGGGCAAACTGTAACCACGAATTCAGCACATGATTCTAGACTACCGAAGAGTATCAATTAAAACATCTGTAGGCCAATTCTCGTACTTAAAAAACGTTCAAATTCAAGTCGCAATCTCATCTCAGCGACAATCAATGTCAAAAACCTGTCAAAAATGTATGTAAATTGATTGTAATGTTGACAGATTGAGACTGAGATTAGAATGCGAACGGTCTTAAAAATACGGGAAATGCCCCTCAGCTGTTTCTTAGAAAAGTGCAATACCTACGCGGTCGAAATGTATGGATGGGCATTTTTTTTTATAACCGACTAAAAATTTACTGAAACCATTGGAATGGTAACACCGCAAGTGTTACCATTTTTTTTTTGTTCGAAGTTTTTGCCACCTGTATATTGGTTAAACTTGACGCTCTTAAATCACATCAACCTCTCAGTTAGGTATATTAGCTAAATCCTCTTCTCATCAATTCTCATCTTGCAGTGTATTTATTTTATTGTCATTATAAACAGGAAAAAAATGTTTTAAATGTTTTAAATGATAAATGATTTTATTTCTGTAAGTAGGTTTGAACAAACACTTTTACATGTCAATCATATTTTTTTTTTAAACTAGATGTGGTCGGCGTTTCCTATCTGACTACTCTGAGAAGAAAGGCCGAAACAAACTTAGAGGTCACAGTCTCTTTTAAAGTCCAGACAAAATCTTGGTCAGATCATGTGAAGGCTATGTAGATCGGTGTCTGCAATGGTCTTTTGAGGAAAGGACCACACAGATTGAGTGGACCTGTCCAGTCAGTGCACGCAATTGTCAGTAATCGTACAGCTCAACTTAAACTCAAGGAGCTCAACGATTCGACGAACAATACCAAAGAAAGGACATTTGAGTAGGCCGCATAAATTACTCAAACTGCCAGATCATGATTACGCTGAGAAAAATACAAAAATAAATATAAAAAAACCAATGACGATAAAGATAATTCAAGTAAAGTAAGAAATGAAAAAAGGGAAATAGGTATTAAGAAAGGCACTCGTGTCTTGGTAGACCAGCGATTGCATAGATAATGTTGGTAAAATTAGATAAGATCACAGGGTAGAGTGAGATAAGACCACAGAGAAGAATTTGAGGCCGGAACGACTATTTATTGTGAAATTCTTTTTCAACCGCATTTGTGGCTATCATTTGTACCAACAGCTAAATGCTAGCAGAGCTGTTTCGACATTTAGACTTTGTCCCCTATACAGGCTGGTCCAAATAGTGACGTCAATCCAAAAAAATATAGATTTCTCCGAAAAATTAGACCATCCTATATATGTGGTATTTACACAGTAACATTTTACAAGCCGTTTTAATGTTACTTAATTCCACCACGTGACTAGCACACAGTAAATATTTCATACTCATTGCCATTCATGCACACATTTTAATTTTTCTTGCATAAGTTTCTCCAAATAATCACGTCGTTTTTTTCTGCCAGAAAATCCAAAAATACATGCCAAATACGAAAAGAACTCTGATTCAGAGAATCACTCTGAAGGTAAGTACCTACATTTACCTAGTTACACATTTCCTTAAATAACAATGCTTATTTAAATTGTAGAATGTCTAATATACGAACCAGCGATTGTTCTTGAAAAATACACTCTATTACAATAAATATGTGTATTAGTGAAAACAGTCGTGCGCTTACCTACATGCAAACGGCTTCTAGTAGGCGATCGTTTGACGAGTTGACGTAGGCACCCGTTTCAAAGCATTTTTTCGATCAACTTACTTAGATTTTTTTATCCAAATGACATAATTTGATCATTCTCAACTCAACTGAGCCATTTCTTACATGCAACGTCCTTTTCCTCTAGTTTTTCTAGCTATCTGTCGTGGCATAGCAAACACTCTAAAATTTTCTTTTTACAGAGGATGGTCGTCGCTACAAAAGACATATTGACAGATTTGGTAATGTAGTAAAGCGCAAATAAGTGCTCCAGCAGCAGTGAAAAAATTATCAATAAAATACTATTTGAACTCATACTTTTTATTTTTCTGAAAAGTTTACCTTCCATATCTCATCCATCATCCATCATTTATTATCAGCCTGTAGCAGTCATTGTACTGTTAGAGCCAGAGCCTTATGCTCAGCATTGACTGGAACATGGCGCTCTCAAAACGCATGCCGCCTTCGTCGGCTTTTCGATTTGCCCTCACTAAATGTATAATATTAGGATAGTCTATTGACATCAAAAGCCCAGTACTTAAATCACATAATCGTCAGCTAAGGAACGACGGAACGATTGGAAAATATTAGACAAAGAACATTTGTTTTTCTTTTCTAGTTCCAACATTGTACCCAATTCTTCGTAAGAATAGCATTAGTTTAAAAAAAATCTTCTGTAAATCTTCAAGAATTTTAAGTAAATAGGTATATTCATTTAGGGTACTTCGCGTCGTCGGATTCAACTTTAACTAAGTACATTTATCTCAAATTAATGAATTATTCAATGGCACGACTCTGACTTCTTCCAATTTTAACTTTCACTCGGTTTATTTGATTAGGCTCAAGAATCTCATAGCATGATTTTTCCCATATTGATTTTAGAAGGTGTTGTCGATAGAACCCCCTATAAATAATGTATGGTTCGCAACTCGCGACCTTTTATTGCTCTGATCCGGAGGTGTCAGTGCCTCACTTTATTTTTTTTAGGTAAAGACATTGCCGAATAGCTCTACCGATGTCAAATATTCAGTAATAGTGTTTTGCTTTGAAAGAATTTTACAGTAACTTATTATGCCTTGCAACTCTTTTTCTTATGTCTTTACCTTAGAGCTAAGGTCTTGCAACTTCAAAAGTTATTAGAACATTCTGTCTACATCTGCCTACCTAATGATATAATACTTTTAAATCAGTACCTACGAGATTTACACGTAGGCAAACAAATTGCCTTAGTGAGGTGACTATAATCCGGTCTGCTAACGACAGAATGTTGCATGCAATCTGGCGTCTGTCAGGCTGGGCAGAGGGTTGGTCGAGTTCACCGCAAGATATTGCAAGAGCCTGCAAAATTACACTATTAAGCTGAATATATTGCGCTCCACAACGGTTGGGTGGCGATTCCGTAACTTTATAATCGATTTATTTTAATAATAAATACCAGTGTAGGTACATAGCGCAGATAATTTGTACTCGTGAGTAAAGATAGGTATTCAGTACCTACTCTAACTACTTTGGTAGGCTTTAGGCGTTTAGAAAGTTTATCTTCTAATTTTCTAATCCTACTTAGGTAAAAAAATATACGTTACCAGTTACAACCACGTGAATAGGTTTGCCCTGTTTCGTAAAATTAAATGTAGATATGAATGATTCCTAGCTCATTAAAACTTGTTGAATTTAGACCACTAAACCTCCTTCATGAAACAAAGTTTGACATCATAACTACCTATTTCATAACTTCTCCAAAAAGCTAAAATACTGACATGACGTCATAGAGGAAGACGTACCTAACACAAACTTGTTACGTCCTTTATAGCACATATCCAGCGCGAAAATGCGATAACATCGTACCAGCGACCGTTCTAAATGCATTAGTCTTTCTGTTAGACATCTCTAACGAGACACTTGGCTAAACTAAACCACTCAATTGTCTTGAGAACGCGCTCTTGTAGAATTTTGTTGCTCAAATGTCCGAAGATAACTAACTATGAAAGTAACTTACATCATTCTGTAGGTACCTACAGCTACCTAGTTTTTTTCTTGCTGGGATGTTTCGTTACTTGCTTAGATGCAGCTACACCCCTACACGTCAGTCCCGCATCCACCATCCTGACAGGCTTTTATTTTTACCACATAAAATGATATAACGCAAGATAAAAGATTATTTAACGAATGATTGTGTAACGAAATTACTAAGAAGGACTTACATTAATGAGATGTTGGCTGGTAGAAATGGATAGAAAAACGACTGACCATCGGACGGAAATAATATATTGGTAATAACGCCAAACGATGTTATTAGATTGGAAACCTAACAGTTCTTACCTACTCCATTTTCAACGTAACAAGTGATATGAAAAACGTGGGTTAGGTCGTTAGCTATCTCTAGGTACACTTCTACCTACTTAATTTTCAGTTTGGGACGTGATGCAACCCTCGGCAGTCGTCAGGTCGTAATCTCAGTATGTAAAATGTTTGCAGCACATTAGGGGGTTGAAATTCTAACTTAGGTAAAATTGCAATAGAGGAACCGCAATCTTCTTCAGCAAAGTTGGTCTATCGAAGTTAGTCAGCGTAAAAAAGTTACAAGAAGATAGTATCGGATAGGTACATTATGTTGGTACGAGACTTATTGAGATTGGTAGTGAACAATTTAACTGTATTGAAACAGCAAGATTTTTTTGATGTGAAACATCTATAGCCGCACGTAAAACCGATTGCTGGCGTGGCGACGCATTATACAACAAACTGAATATTTGGTTTTGATTAAGTAGGTATGTCATATTTGTGAACGGGCGCTGTCAGTTGGGACTGGTCATCTCTTAGCCACCACGGCTTATTTTAATTATTTTATTATGGATTGTTTTGTTTGAATTTATATTAGCTGTACACTGGACACTCAATGTGTACGTCTTATTTACATCGTTCTCACATATAATGAAATACCTATATACAAGATTAATGATGTAACTAATATTTATGTAACAATATAATTTAAAAGAGTGTCCATGGAGTTTCTTGCCCGTTCTTCTCCATAGGTACCTACTACGCTTTGGAATGGGCAACTAGCTTCATATTTCTGACTGACCGACCACTTGACAATTCAAAAGTGCCTGTAAATGGTTTAATTGATATAAATTTGCTTTGAGTTTGAGTTTATTTTCTTTTATTAGACCATTCTTTCACACTTATTTACTATACTATTTTGTACTTATAGTAAATAAGTATGAAATAATGATTTTCGATGTTTCACATCTGCCAGGCGTCCCGCGACGGCTCATTTTTTTTTACATAGATACTTCTGCATTTTTTTTAATCACGGATAGGAAGGAGCTTTTTTCCACAAAGTTGGAAGTCTATTCTCTTGGAACAGATTAAAAGGTGCAACTTAAACAAATTGCTCGGAAGCTAAATCCCGATCGCGGCTAATCACCTAATTTATTAACAGGAGTCCGTCGCGAATTCAGAATGTATAATTTAGCGATAATTACAACATTGAGGAATCAAATGCTGCAGATTCTAACCCACGTAAAGTTATTTTAGAGCAGAAATGAAATAATATTTTAAGTTGCACCTACAAATTTCAGCCGTGAATAAGATAATAATAATAATCTAAAATAGAAGGAATTCATTTGAAATAGAACCTCTTAGAGTGATGACCTACGAAAATAACACCTATAATTAAAACGCTAAAAACATCGTTGCATTAATTAGTTTAACGCCTATAAAACCAGTCCACGGTTGACTAGAGCGGTTCCAGTACTTTTCTTTCATCCCGTTAATCAACACTTCTCAGTAGATACTTCTAAATCCCAGTGGTCTTAACGGTAAACAGATAGTCATATCTCAAAGTACGAATTAATTTAGACGCCTGAGCGCATACCTTGAGCTCTCAGCTCTGACTCTCAAAACTTATAATTGAATTTCCAATCCTTAATTGAATAGTAACAGTCGAAGTCCAGATGAATGAGGTCCTTGACGGAGAATGATAACGATTATAAGGTAGGTAAGTAGTAGCTAGGTATCTTTATGGAACAATATTAATTACCTATAGAAGTAAGTAGGTACCGACCTACCTACTGTGCCAGAATAGGTCGGTAGTAGATAGTGGTCGCTGCAGATAGAGCTGTTCTTTTATTATGAGTAAGACGAATTACCTACCTACTTTCACATGAAATTTCCTTAGTCGTGTTCCATGGTGCCCTACGCCGCCGGGTACCTCCTAGGTAGATACAATTTTATCATTCTTTGACCAATGCAAGTAATGAGCATCGCCATCGGGCATGCTTGTACATATGTTTTTTGTTTAACTATTTGTAAGTAGGTATCTACCGTATATTAATAAGTGCTTTTATTAGCTATTTTTTTTTTTTTGAATGTTGAAAATGATCAAATAACTTCTCCCGCTCTGGGTGGAGCGGGAGGGCGTGTCAGACTCTTAGTGACTAAAACCCACCCGTGTTCCTTTAGTTGCCTGTGCCAGGGGCCACGGTAACCCTTTCGGACTTTCCCGCAACCCTGGCAGGTATCTGCCCTATCGGACACAACACGCCGTGGAACCGGGCCTGGTCCTTATCGGACGGCGAGCAGCCCATTGCTCGCCGTCCGCATGCCCGCGCCTACGGTGGCCGAATTTCGGCTTGGGATACTCGACGCCCAGGGCGCCTCCTGCGACGGCTAGGGGCGTGAGGGCGCGAATTTTGCCTCTCCCTCAGGCGTTCCGCCTCCTACTTCGCGAGCATTAGAGCAGAAGCAGCAGAAGGAGGTGATGGCTTCCTATGCCCTCTCGCTCCGTACCATGGCCTGGACCAGCCGGTCGATTCTGTAACAATCTCACCGTGAAAAGGTAGGTGAAGTGAGCTATCATTCCACCTGATGCCAGGGATTGACACTATCGACAACTCACTTCAAGCTCACTTCACCTAAGTTATCACGGTGAGATTGTTACAGAATAGCTCGGCTGGTCCGGACGAGAGAGATCGCCACTGACAATCGTTTCCACGAGGACACGGCGGTGCTCCGCCCAAGCCGGGCAGATCTCCACCGTATGCTCCACCGTGTCCTCCGGGCGATCACGGTACCTATTAAGCTGGACAGGTTGGCCTCCCAGCTTGGTAGTAGCCTAGAATGTGTATCAACAAAAACACTACAAAGTGTATTTTTCACTTTGTAGTGTTTTATTAATGACTAGAAAAAAACACTTAAGTTTTGGTAGCTACCCTAAACAAAGTAGTATAGTAGTATACCACTACCTACTGGCAATGTAAATAACAGTGACAGAAAGTTATCACAACATCACGTCATAATTATGTGGAAAAAATACGTATTATTGAAGCTGACTTGACCACTGAACAAAATTTGACCAAATTTATATGGGACCAATCTGGAAGTATGTATAATACTTTCAAATAAAAAAAAACAAATGGTTTATAAATAACGGAGTTCTGAGATAACAAACATCATTATCACATATCGACGACTTAGAGTGAAAACCTCGTAAGTGTAAAAGTAACTTTTCATGAGGAAGAATAAACTGCGTGCTCAAAAATTTTTCTACGGCGCGGCGCGACGGGCGGCGGCGCGGCGGCGTCTTATTATGTTTTTTTTATTAATTAGTATGGAAATTTCACCCGCTTTTATATCCAGAACTAGGCTGTTCGATACTATAAGATTGCGAGTGCGTTGCGATGTTTTATTTATTTATTTATGTATTCTTTATTGTACATCACAAAATACATAATAACAAAAAAAAATAACACTAGGTACTTAATTGTACAATGGGCGGCCTTATCGCTTTCTGCGATCTCTTCCAGGCAACCTTTGTTTTCTTCCTAGAAACGCAATAAAATTAATTTGAGCAAAAATGCATTCACGAGGTTTTCAATAAAAGGCGACATTATATATAAAATTTAAAATTGCAACCGAATTGAGAACCTCCTCCTTTTTTGAAGTATGTTACAAAAAACCCGAATGTCAGCCTAACAAAAAGATAGACCCCCTAGATACAAAAATATCTAATATGTTGGTAAGTAGGTACCTAAGCTACGTAACCTAGCTAGTTATACTATCAAACTATCACAATAATCGATGCACTATCAGGAAAATCGAACCCAGTTTTATTGCTTTATATTCCATCAATATGCATAACAATAAAACTATTGACGCACTCCGCATTTATATTCGACCAGTAGCTACGTACTCGAACTTCGCACATACCTACTAGGTCAGCTACGGTTAAAATCACGGAATAGATAATTATTTATCTATTCCGTGGTTAAAATCATTGACGCATCAACTCGTGTAGTACTACTCACTAAGTACCTACTAAAACCTGTTTCTAGGGCATGCAGTCGGAAAAACGGACGACTAGTACCTATGTTATATGTTTATAACAGGCACCTACCTAAGTTTCTTCCACATAGTTCCGGGAAAGTACCTTGCGGGCTCCGGGCTGTCCGGCTTTTTTTAGTTTCGAGAAATCCTTTCAAATCAGTGCAAGAAATTTTATCCGACCCTGACGAATTTAAGTGTGGCTGACCAAAAGGCCCAGTCTCTGATTAGTGTCGATAAGTTAAGTATGTGTGGAATAAGGTCCGAACGAGATCTCGGTCTCGGCCTCTCTCGGCTAAAGTTCACATCTCGATCTCGTCCTCGGCGAATATTTTAGGAGAATCTCGGCTGAAGCCGAGTCTACGTGGCTCACTGGTACTACCTACTAGTACTTGTTGTATTTTAAAGCTGCCGCGCGGTCTTGCTTGGTCGGCTGGTGAGCACGGGTCAACTGTGATTGGCTAAATGGGAAACCTATGCCAATGCGCGCCATCGGGACCGACCAATCAAAGTATACAAATTCAAACACGGCAGAACGCTGAAAAATTCTTGGCATTTTATCAAGTCGGACCCTAGTGGGGTAAACACATCGTAGGTAGGTATTTAGACTTATATTAAAAAACAAAAGGTGTAAGGTATTACATTGATCGCATTCGCAAACAGCTCTAACTACAGCTGGAAACAGCCTCTGATGTTAGATGCATCATAGGCTGTTTCTAGCTGCAGCCTCTGATGCATCATAAACCTGATGGTCTACTCATGAAGTGACGACCCATCGTTTGACGACAACGAAGCAGGGCTTATTAACTCTAAACATACTAACTTAACATTTAAATCTACAACACACACACACACCCTACAGACTTTTATAGAGTTAACACAGTGAGAAGGTGGTGTCCATTTACGGTACTATTTACAGTGTACCCGATTTATCTTGGTTAGTGGTTCAACGGGGAACAACACTAAAAAAAAAAAAAAATTTTAACTGGTATCGCACACCGAAATAATGTACTGTAACAATAGTTAGGTATATACTGCATCTCGTAGTTAGCTTTGAGCGTGACTACTTAACCGGTCATTCCTGTGTTGCCTTTGAGCGAAGGGGGTTTAATATTATTTTTAAACTAAGCGACCATCACCTATGGACATCTTGGGTGCCCTGTGCGGTATGAACCTCGGCTTAGGGCGTCGCTGGGGGAGGACAGTAAGTTTGGGACAGGCTGGATAAAACTAGTTTAATTATTATTATCACGGGAATTTAAAGCTACATGCTCAGCTACGCCACCAGCTGGCACGGATCCGATCAAGGGACAGGGAGGATAATTACTCGGGGAGGATCGCGGACGCGGAGGACCTCAGCGGCGAGGTCGGAATTGCGATGTGTGTCTGTGTCTGTATAGTGTACTAGTGGCCCTACTGCTTTCTTGGAGGAGGGTAATGGGGTCGTCATGGTCGATGATTCTAGAGGAGACATAGCTGGCGGCCTTCACAACCAGAGAGTTGCGATGGCTGCCGGCGGTATCAAAGAAACGCTTGGAAGCGCGTTTTATATATTGCTGAATAGTGGGAATTTTAAGATCTAAGTGTAGGTTTTTATTACGAAGGAACCAAGGGGATCCCGTTGCTTTACGGAGGAAACGGTTCTGTAGGGTCTGTATCCTATGGAGATATCGGGGATGTGCCTGTACGAAAACTGCACAGGCATATGTCATGATGGGGCGGATGCACGCTGTATAAATACGCAACTTGCACCTATGTGACAATTTGCTGCGTGCGTTTAGGACGGAATGGAGTCTACCCAGAGCAAAAGCGATTCGTGAACGAACCATCTTTAAGTGCTCTGAGAAGGAGAGATTTCTATCAAGTGTTACACCCAGATATTTAGCCGGCTTTTCTCAAGGGATCGGCTTGCCGAACATCGTGATCGGTCGGGGGTCGTCAGGTCTGAGTCTGAGTCGCGGTTTTCAGAAGAGAACCGCTTGATTCTTGTCGGAGTTGACTTCGATTCTCCACTTTCTAAACCATGCGCCGAGCTTGTTGACTGCGGTTTGGAGAGTACGAGATATCGGGTCTGTTCCTGCAATTTTTGCTTTAACTAAATTTATAAGACTGTTTTCATAGATTGGGATTTACTATAATAACTCAGAATCCACTGTTAGTCGAGTTTTCATCGTAACATCTCTATGTACGTCTGCTGTCAGAACTTCTTCATTTGGCTAAAAGGTCCCAGCAACCAGACCAATAGCTTAATAAAAAAAAAGAACTTCTTCATGTTGAACGAACTGTCAGTGTCTGTCAGTGTCAGATGTGATTTAACGTATTGTCATTCGTATTGCTTCTTAAAAACCTAAAAATCTTCTGATATTACTACTTTTCTTGTCGTAGTTTGAATATAAAAAGGTTTATTAAATGCGTAGAACTTGTTTACTATATAAAACATCTAGGGCTGTCTTTGTTATCACCGAATTATCACAGTTGAACATTATGACATCTGTTTGTTTTGATCCTGAGTTAATTTAATAATTAATTTGTATTAGTTAATTAACTGCACAGCAAAAATGGAAGGTGGTGACTGGAGGACCAACATTGTAAGCCAGCTGCAGGCTAGAAATAAATACGAAACAGCTGCGTTTCAGGACATTATTGCCTTTCGTAAGTAACGTAACCTATGGACGTCTTTGTGTTGACATTTCAGTAATTTATCAAATAGACTAGATTTATCACTAGACTAATAATCCATTGTTCTTCACTGATTGTTTGTGCTTTATTCCATTTGTTATCATGGCTATTCATTACTTTAGTAGGCGGTTTGTTTATAACCTACATTATTTGCATGTTTAGCTGACACAATAGAATGAAGCCTATGTTATTCTAACATGAATATACCGAACTGTAAAATGAAGCATGTTTACTCATAGCACCTAAGTATACTTAGAGAAGTAGACAGTAGAGAACATTTCTATAAATATACATATTTATTGAAATGTAAAGTCACTAGTGTTGACTTGTGATTACATATCAGAGATAAAATATGATCAATGATAACGCAGCCTATGAATATTTATTTCTAAGTAAACAATCTAACACAATGTATGTAAATGCATCATGCTGCAGAATAATCATTCAGGTTGAATACCCGACCTACCTACATTTGAGCAACAGATTATTCGTGGAATATGAAAGTTATTATAATTTCTATTTTATGTATTCAAGGCTGAAACTGAAGCTTGTGAGTATGATAAGCCATTAAATCTGTCATGACATTCAGTCAATTGAATGAATACAAAAGATTTTTTTTCCAAATAAGACCGTTTGCCTGCCGAAGTTCTTTACATTTAATGTCGACGGTCTTCTGTGCTGACTTGCATACCTCAATTTAAATGATTAATTTGTAATTTTCAGAGAGCAGACTATTTGATAACGTGAACACATTAAAGAATGAGAATCTACAGCTGACATTGCTAAATGAAAGAATAAGGTTTACGGGAACTGACAGTGTCTTATCTGGTACCGGTAAGTACACTGAATAATTTATTTATTTTAGGAAATAACCGGTTCATTACAGATAAGCCTATAAATATCAAGGATATGTGCTAAAATGGGACCATCAATCATATTATGATAGAAGAGATAACACCAATAAGATGTCTCAAAAAAAAATCTATGACCAAGATGTTGTCTGATAAGAGTTTTACAATCAGTAACTAGGTAATATATTATTATATTATATTTTCTAATATAATGAATGTGAAAGTTTGTTAAGATATCTGTTACTTGATCATGCATAAACGGTACCTGAAATAGTTCCGCTAAAATAGGACAGAAATTGCTGGCAACAGATCCAATTCAATAAAAATTAGGCCTTAATTAGATCAATATAAGAATCTATTTCGATTGCTGTTAGCCAACCCATAAGAAACTTCCACACTCAAAACAATTGCTGGTGTAAATAAAATCTAAATAAACCATTAGTTGAAAGTCCTCAGTATAGGGAACTATTAATTAATGTTTCTCACGTTTTGTGAACACACAATTAGAAATGGAAAGTTCACCTGACATGCTATGAATACTTAATTCAATGTGGGAGTTGGACTAATTACAAGTTAGTTAGCCATATTCTATTATCATTTATCATGTTCAGATAAAAAAACATTTTGAATTTTTTTGATCTAAGAGTCAGGCAGTAATATACAGGGTTATTGGTAATATGTCAGCAATCGATTAAGGGGATGTAGTGGAGGTCATTTGCAACCAAATGACTCCTTATGACCCCTATGCGAATGTCAACCATTTCCGAGTAATTTGACATTTTATATTTTTTTGGCAGTATACAACTTTGAAAATGTATAAAAAAAATGCATGATTTATTAAAATGTATTACTAACTGCTTCTATTACCATAAAATGACAATTTTCTTTAATATTTTTTAAATCTGACAACTCAATTTTCATCATTTTGAGCGGGTTATTTGACTGAAATGGCTGATAAAAAACATGGACTATTTACTTTATCGACAGAACATACGTTCAACTTCTCAGTTATCCAACGAGATACAGATATAAGATACCAGATATCTTTAAAAAAATATATAAAATGTCAAATTACTGGAAAATGGTTGACATTTGCATAGAAGTCACAAGGGGTAATTTGGTTGCAAATGACCTCTCCTACATCCCCTTAATGGATTGCCGACGTATTACTAATAACCCTGTATATAACATGCTCCTGTTTTCCCCGAAGGGTTAGGCAGAGGTAACATGCAGGCAGTAATACACACTACACATACATAAACTCACGCCTCTCTCCTTTTCCCATGAGAGTAGGCAGAACCTACAGAATGCTACCTGCTACGATCCTTACATACTCCTTTTAAAATAACCCTGCCCTTCCCTTTTATTAAAAAAAAATTGCCGGTCATGGGGACTGTCAAGCGTTATGTGAACCAATAAATCACAGAAGGCTCAAAAGGCAACACATATGGGACCTTGTTCACTAACAAGTTCCGAGTTATAAGAGACAGCTTCCTCACTGGAGGAACGCTTCTCTCCCGACAATATCCTACAACAAATCTGTTAAGGGCTTGTCAAGCCGATCGCAAGATAAGAAAAAAAAAATGGGGACTGTCGACAGAAGTGAAAACCCCAAAATTTACACAGGCCGCTGCGCGTCACCAGTCTGGCGCAATATGTCACATTAGCATGTCGGTGACGTGAACCCAGTTTTGCCCCTACCAAAAATCGCTCAACGTGGCTAAAGAAGTTTTCACTTCAAAATTGTTATCCATAAAAAAAATCCCTCTAGCCTGAAATTTAAGGTTTAAGCTGAATTTATAGCAATAAGCCATGGCATACCTCTTCCTACCCCATTAGGTAAAGTGTACACGTTTATTAATCTTTTTGACCCACAAAAATATTTAACTCAATTTCAGGCACTGGTAGCAATGAAAGGATACAGGCTTTGGAGCAAAAAATCTTAGTACAACAAGAAGAGCTGACCTCCATGCATAGGAGAAGAGGAGAAAATGCCCAGCAGATTATGAGCCTTAATGAAAGAGTTCATGATTTAGAGAAACAGCTACAAGCAAAAGATATTATGTAAGTTATTTTAAGTTTTTAGTGTTAGATGTTATGGGCATAAATGATATAATATGGTATAATTATATGGTCCGGACACATTCCATTGAATAGTTTTGCTGCATTGATGGGCAAAGTAACATCTCCAAACTGCATGGAATGCAATGTGGTCGAAGATGTTTTTCATATCATGGTGGAGTGTGTCCGGAACGGGGTGGAAAGATATTTGATTAGAGACAATTTTAATATGAATATCTTTGAATTTGGAGAATATAATTCTATTCTAGCTTTTCCAGCATCCAAAGCCGCTAGAATATTATATAAATTGGTTAACTTAGGAACTAAGCATAGAGGTTACGTTTTGCATGTAACAAAGGTTTCCTATGAGGGTGACATTTTCACTATGTGATCAAACCCTCTTTAATAAGTAAAGAAAAAAAATGGCTTATGAAGTCATGAGTCACCAAGTTTTACTCAGATGTAAAAGGATAGCTACAGTAGGCTGCACATCGGTGGTAACACTTTCCACTTTGAGCAGGCCTAGCAAATAGTACAAAGTATCATGGGACTAAGAGGCCAGTTAATACGTTACATTCTACGTTATATAGTTGCTTATGTTACTATTGACGTGCGGCCTACCATAAACCTATAAGTTAAAATAAGATAATTCATAAGACAAGGTATTTCGCTCAATTTAGAGGTCCCTCAATATGAGTATCCATTGGTCTGGTGGATGGCTGTGAAAACCCCAGTTTAGGCTTTGTTATTGAGTTTTTCCATAAAGAATTACTCAGTAGCAGCCTTTTTTTTTTTGAGGGTGGGAAGTCATCAAATAAGTTCTCCCACTCTGGGCGGAGCGGGAGGGCGTGTCAGACTCTTACTGACTAAAACCCCACCCGTGTTCCTACAGTTGCCTGTGCCAGGGGCAACGGTAACCCATTCGGACTTTCCAGCAACCCTGGCAGGTATCAGCCCTAGCGACCCCTAAGGACCTAAGCCTATCTGGATTTATGTCATGCAATGGCCCCTCATTACATAATACTTAAATGCAACTGACAACATGTGGGTGTACTAAACACCTCTGTCTATACTTTCGATAACTGGCGTGATGTTATGATATATATAAATTTTATTTATGAATAAAAATGTCTAAATATTACTAAATGCATGTTGTATGTTTAGAATTTCAGAAAATATTGCAGTGATAGCATCTTTGCGTGCTGAGATCCAAATGTATGAAACAAATATGGCTGAATTGCAAGGATTAAATCAAGTATTGAGGGATGAACACCAAGCATTACAAATTGCTTTTGCGGCCATTGAAGAAAAATTAAGGAAAGCTCAGGTATATTATCTATACAAGGTGTGATCAACATTAAAAACCTGAAAAGGGGTAATTGAACAAAATCTTGTGTTGTGGTCAAGTTATGAAAACATAAATGTTTGGAGCAGCAGATTTTATTTCGCGATTTTAGGTTCGGTTTCATAATGCTGAGTACAGAGGCTTTCAGTTATTTCAATTACTCCTTGTAAATTAATAGGATGAATTATTGAGACACGACTTGAATAGCCAAAAGTCATTAAGGCCCTTTGCATCTAACAAAGGAGTTCTTCAAAAGTATAATTATGCTGCGTAAACGTGAGTCAAATGATAAATGATTTTATTTCTGTTAGTAGGTTTGTACAAACACTTTTACACTTCAATCATAACTTTTTTAAACTAGGTCCGTCTTATTACAAAACACGATCTAACTTTAGCCCCAACCTACACATTCGATTTAGTTTTTGTATTTGGAACTTTATGCCGACTTTAGTAAAGTTCTCAATACAAAATTGACAATCTAAGACCGGACTAAGTTGACAGTTTTGTAAAAGGAACTGTATTTCGATTTCAGTTACCTATGTTCTTATTTCAAAAACAGGCTCGATGGTTTAAACCATGTCAAAAGAAAAACCTTGTTTTGTAATAAGGCCGGGTGAGTTCGGCGTTTCCTATCTGACTACTCTGAGAAGAAAGGCCGGAACAAACTCGGAGGTCTCAGTCTCTTTTACAGTCCAGACAGAATCTTGGTCAGATCATGTGAAGGCTATGTAGATCGGTATCTGAAATGGTCTTTTGAGGAAAGAACCACACAGATTGAGTGGACCTGTCCAGTCAGTGTACGCAATTGTCAGTAATCCCGCGTTAACATAACGTTAATTTCGATACAATAATTATTGTTTACTCTCCCAACAACAACCAACCTTAGATGATAAGGCATCCTTAATATAAGATTTATAAACAACTAAATTTAAATTTCGCCTTTCTTTGTTTTGCATCACAAAAACTCACCCAGTAGGTATTGCATCACAAAAACGCACCCAGTAAGTATAATAATATGTTTTTGTGAAGGGTTGGAATTTTCGCCATTGTAGTCCAATCCGGCAATAGGGACCAGAAAAAAGTAGGCAACATACATTTTACATAGTCTGAATGCTTCATACTTTCGATTGAAATCTAAATCGTTTAGCAAACAAATCAATGAAAAAAAACCCTACAATATTTTAACTCATTAGAGCCATAAACATATTTACTTATATTAAAGAATATTGATAAAAAAAACATTTTCTTCCGGTAAACAGATGGGTCATGGTCGATATTACTTCGGATCTTAGACTATATGCATAGTTTTATACAATGCTAAACGGTCACGCTGCCATTTTCCTCTAAGAAAGGTCCCAAATATCGGGCCGAAAGACAGTACCTATAACTGTGTAATTTCTGGCTCTTAAACACTTAAACAGCAGTGGTCAGACTCAGTTGAATACACTTTGGTAATCATTATGGTACACTTTAATTAAGCACACTCCTATAATGCCCTATAAACATTGTGTTGCTGATGTGTTAATCACCTTTAACTTTGACAAAGTAAAAGTAAGTAAGTAAGTTTCGAAGCTTCATTTTTTATTAGATGACAAGGGTACACAAAACACGGCGGCAAACCTTTAAATCTTTCTACCGAACAAAACCGAGCAATTCTGAAATTGGTGTTTTTTTTTTCCCGACTATTTACACTCGTTATTCACTGTACACCCACTCAAGTCTAAATACTGTACTATCATAACAAAAGAAATCTTACTCGCTGTAAATTACGAACAACACAGTTGTTATTCATTCAGAATCGCCGCGAACATTATTTTCTAATTCACGGTACCACAGATTTCCCAGTTTTTCACACTCAACACTTATTTCAAAATAGCTTTTAAACACGACTTTGAGTAATGAATCTACGATTTTATCTCCGGGTAATTAAACATTAGCTCATGTAAGCTTCCTTCTGCGCAGCTTTAGAGGCAGTAAAAAGCTACGTTCCACTACGTTTGAAGCTTTCTTGCTTTTGTTTATACTGAGTAAAAATATTTTTGGCATACTGGTGGTCGTTATTGAACAATTTTTTTCCGCTGGAACTTTAGATTTTTATAGCATCATTCAAAATTTGGCAAGGCTCCAAGCTGATTCTAGCCTGTCTTTATATTCATATCCAGCGTGTTTCATATTCCTTAGTGCATTTTTTTTAAATAATTTGTTCAAGGTTTAATTCATTCAGTCGTACTTACATTAAAATGATCATTTTCTACAGCGTTTATAGATAAAGCACGTAGAAAACTAGTTTACTAAGTATTTTTGTTTTATTGTAACTATCAGAGACACTTCTCGTTTTTAGGTAAAATAGGTATTAAATATTTCTTCCTTATGGCCATACATAAATTCACTATTGTGCGTTCAGCGTTAAACTTACATTTTAATAGGTACTGATTATTATAAATTATAACATTCTTAGTTTGAGTCAGACCTTATTACCTTATGAGCTGCTTTAACTATAACTAGCATTAACTAGTCGTCTCAGATAACGGCACTTTACACTTCACAGCCATCAAAACTTGTTGACCACATAATATATCAAAGGAAGTCGAGTAGGTGAAGCAATCCTGATTTGGTACCGAGCTTAACGTAAATAGAACGATGGCCTCATAACTCCCCCATGCGAAGTTATGTTGCTTCAAACAACATATCACTTAATGTAATGAATTATTACTAGGATATCATAAAATGTAGCACGCTGTATAGTTTACGATGATCACGTGATAGCAGCTGTGTATGAAATGCGTATAGCTGTCTCAAGTAACATCACTTACCTACATTCAGTCAGATAGAAAATTTTGTGGCAGTCTGTCAGGCGTGAATTTCAGAGATAATTTTCATGTTTTCCTTTGAAAAGTCGTTTATGAATTAACTTTTTTATTAAGATAACACGTGTTAATCGTAAAAGATTCTAAATTAATAAACATGCGGAAAGTTTTCAAGAGGGTAATCATTAGTTATTTGTCACTAGATTTGTGTATTTAAATTTGTGCCAAATTCAAAGTTTTTACAGTGCAATTCTTGTGTTATAGGACGAAAATCGATCGTTAGTGGAGAGACTAATAAAATACAAAGCTAAAGATGCAGATAAAATGAATGAAGAAAATGAACATTTCCTCAAGTAAGTATTTATTACTTTTTTACTGTAAAACTCATGACTAAATACTTGGCCTGTTTTATATTTCAGTTGTTTATAAGTATGTATTTCTTAAGTATTTAATTGGCACCAAGACCACATCTCCAAAGACGACTATTAAAGTTGTGTTTAAAATTGGTAAATAATTTTTAAAAATATATTCAATTTTGTCAAAATTTATTTATTGGGGCATTCGGTTGATAGCATATATTTTCAATATATTGTTTTTGCCTGTAAGTATTTTAGTTGCAATGCGATTTGTAAGTGAATGTCGTTGCTATCATAGAGTTGATGCGCACTGCACCATAGAATATTTGTCATGGGTAAAACGATTTGTTTCTTACACACAATTTTGCAATCTCACTCTTATGACTATATGTGATTTTATCTCGATTTATGCGTGACAAATGAAAGTAGTATGCACATTGATAAAGTATAATATTTAATCTTTTTGTGTTTAAAATGTGTATTTTGGCAAGTGTCGTTACTAGATTGGGATTTGTGTGTGCCGCGAGGCTTAGAAGGCTTGCATAAGTACCCATAATTTGTTGTTTTTGCTTCTTTTTGTCTAATTTCTTCAACAGGTCAAGCATCCCTACCGCGTTTTTCATCAACACGTTTGGTAGAGTTAGTTTCGGGTGAGTTTGACATAATGTGAATGATGATGTGGTGGTTTGAAGGCATTGTGGCGTTCATTATTGAACATTATATCTCTTCATGAAAATGGCCCATATATTTATGTCTTAACTGCACTCTGAAACTGACTCATGATTTCTTTTCCTTTCTTGTTTGTTAAATTGTATGGAAAGCCTCTGTTATCCTACCTATACTTCTAATGTAACTTTCGTTATGATGCATAAGTCTTACTTTGGCATTCAGTTTGAAGTTAAGTAAACCTGCTATCATTTACGGTGTGTCGCTGTCACACATCGAAGTAACATTTTCCCATACGTTATATTATTTGCGTCATATTTATTTATCCACTTACAAGATTCCATTTGATTACGTGTGCATGTTGTCGGCTTACGACGTGTAAATCCTAGAGAATTTTCATTACAGATCCAATAACGTATTCGTTCTATTAATATAACATGCAAGGCTAGTTTCAGTAAAGTTATTATCGTTCAATACGTTACATTACATTCGGCCATTGTCATTGCGACACGTAGACACTTAAATTCTAAAATAGAATCACGAAGTATGTTGTTATTCTTACATTTTGTGACGGGAATGCATTTTGGACATTAAATTGTTATTCTCAAATTTTCGAACCACTAAAAGTATCTAGGTATATAATGTTACATGCTAAGCTGTTGTGTGTACGCACGTTTGTTTATTTACAATTTTATTGCACCTTTGACGTAGCCATATTTATTTGACTTTCAACGGCTCTCGTTTAATAATATGGTTTTCATTTTATCGATCCACTTGACGTTTGATCTATTCTTGTATCTGTTGGGTAATGTTTATTTATTATGGATTATAGTACTTACTTCAATAACTTATTTAAAATACAGAGCGACTTTTAACAGCCTTTTGTAATATTTATTTGAGCATTTGAGTTTTGAATTGTTTTTGCATGTTGATACGTTTACCTAATTTGGATTGTGCGCTGATCTTATTTAGATGTTATCAGTATTTCCCTTATGGTGGATATAGCAAGCTATGAAACTAAGATTATTGGCGAGAAACCTTGTCTCCTAACAATTTTAGATAATTTTATCATTGAGGTCCGTAGATACCTACAGAATTTCCTAGTAGGCGTAATCGGTTATACTGAAAACGAAGCAGTAAAAAAATGAACGTTGTCTCGATTATGCTACCTAAAATATACCTAGTACAAAAAATAAACATATAAATTTTGTCATTTTTATTCTGCATTTTCTTTGCATCTCTATCTATTTCTTTGGTTTGTTCCCATGGGAAATTGTGAGCTCTAGTCTGCAGATGCTTTGGACGCATAGGGCTAAAGACTAATTTATCATGATTGCTGTGTTTTTGTGCATGTTATAATATTTATGGTTGGGTGAAAGAAATAGGACATATAAAAAAATTTCTTTGAATCAATAGTCCGCCTGCAAAAAGAAGCTTCGCGGAAAAGCGGTCAAGATGGTAATAAATGTCACAACAAAAGAACTTGGAAATTTTTCTTATGTGATTTTAAATTGTTTTCTTTCAGAAAGAAAAGTGATAAGGTGCGGAAAGAATTAGAAGAGGCGGCAAGAGAGAGTGGGAGTCGGAGTAGTGGCTCCAGTTCGGAAGACAAACTACTGGACGCAATGCCGTATTACGCAACTATTTTGCCTAATAAAGTTGCATTGAGATTCGTAAGTTCAACTCAATTTAAAAGGGCAAACTTCTCGTCTTTTCTAATTCTTGTAGCCACAACTTAATCAAAGTCGTGTCCGTTTTTATATAGCTCATTAACACACCAGTGTGATGTTTGAAATTTCTTACATCTTTAAAAATCTCGACGTACCCGAGCCGGAGCGTGCTTCAACCAATCTGTCACTCGGCAATCGGTATTATGTGTCTGTCATCGAAAACGCGTGACGCCCCGAGGCGATGGCGATGTTCGCAACTCTTTGATTCTCGGTATCATAAGA
This sequence comes from Brachylomia viminalis, assembly GCA_937001585.2. NCBI lineage: Eukaryota > Metazoa > Arthropoda > Insecta > Lepidoptera > Noctuidae > Brachylomia > Brachylomia viminalis. Next base: position 14,109,359 of record OW443308.2, on the reverse strand, counting down.
GACAATCATGAACACATTAGTCGCCTTGTTGAAAGCTAGTCGACTAATGTATTTTGGTGTCTTTTCTGATTAGTAAATTTATAGTTTTCAAAGTTAAATATAGCACGAATCATGATACCCCGCGTCCTAACCAAAAGCGATCGTCGCGTGCATATGTTACTGTTTGTTCGGAAAACTGGATGGCGCCCTGTGTCGGCGCGACCACGAGTTGCGCTTCAACGAACAAAAAGTGACATTATGAACGCGACGATAGCGTCGCGCGCGACGATCACTTTTGGTAAGGACGCGGCCTTAGGCCGTCCTGGAATGCCTTTAAATTACAATAATTTATATAAAACAAATGCAATTACGCAAAAAGCAATTTCTCACAATACACAATTACATAATTGTATACATAATTCTTATTATTTAAACAATTTACCTATGACGTTATTTCACCAGGATGCACACGACGGTGAAGTTAATGCTGTTAAATGGAGTCCAACAGACCGACTGGTAGCGACAGGAGGTGCTGATAGAAAAGTCAAATTGTGGGATGTTACTAAATGTAAGTTGGTTTACCTTCATTATTTATTTATCTTCATTTCAGGCGACTAGTGTCCTTAGAAAATAAATACACACAAACTCATTGACATCATTTGCCTTTTCTCAACTTTTTTGGGGTCGGCTCCCAGTCTAACTGGACGCAACTGGAATACACACAAACTAAAGTTCATAATTTGTAAAACCAATAAAAACTAATTTAGGGAAATTGGTTTTGATCGTGTATCTTCCGGTAAAAACTCTAATGATCACTGGATATTAGTCTGATGCTTACCTAAAGAAACTCAACGTAATAATCATGGGAAAAGACATGAGGATTGATGATGAGACGGTACCACAGTACATTAGTTTACTATTCATCTCAATTCATGTCAATTAAAAAGAAACTTTTAGCATTTATAATGGTTTCATAGAAGCCAAGCACATAACTCTATTTTAGCCGATATGTTAGTTGGATCACTTTACTTCCAAGCTACACAGATATTTGTGTATATGTTTTATTGTTTACTTATTCCATTTTTTTTCTATTTATTTATATAACTCTTGAAAGTGAATATAAGAGGACTCTTTTAGGCTGCTCTATGAGATAATGAAACGTCTTGCATCCATCCCATCCTATCTTCATATTTGAAATGAGCATCTTTTGAGTTTTCTGTTTTATTGATTTATATTTAATTCGTCTAAGTAGTAGGTACCCTTTGTGCGGCAATACTATAGTTTTGTCTATATGATTGATAAATAATGTATATAATATAATATAATATGAGACAACATCCACACAAGGTCTTCAGGTCCCGAACTATGTAGAACCTGTACTACGGTAACCTGATGACTGATATACATACTTTTATACATATACACACCCAGACAAAGGTCAAACAGACATGTTCATGCACACAAATGTTTGACTTGTCCGGGGATCGAACCCGGGACCAGCGGCTCAGAAGGCAGGGTCGCTACCAACTGCACCAACCGGTCAGTCAAAAATAATTGTATATAAAAATACCATCATTCGTGACAAGGAAAACCAACCAAACATCGAAGTACTTAATCTGAAAAAAAATCCTATAATTATACCTACCTCCTATTTTTTTATTATATATTTCATGCACAATATTCTTTAATAAAACATAGCAGAGGTGTGCGCATGACGACATATAAACCTATATATTTCCAGTATTTAAAGCTGACTTCTCATTTGTACAAAAAGCCTATACAATGCGAGTTTAGCTAAATCTGGAAATATATAGCTTGATATGTCGCCGTGTGTACATATGACACCCACATACCGCCAGCTATGTAATTAGGCGGCGAGCATATTCTTCATTATATCCAATCAAATTTCAGGTATGGTGGAGCTCAAGGGTACGTTAGTGGGCTCAAACGCGGGTGTCATGTCAGTGGACTTCGATTCCACGGGCGCGTACATCGTGGGAGCTTCCAATGACTTCGCGAGTCGGGTGTGGACAGTCGCAGACCAGAGATTAAGGGTAAGTCAACTTTAGAATTTATTTAAGTTTCCAATATTGTTATGGACACGTGATGTAGGTTGCATAGTTATATAGTCCTGTTTACCCTCCGATTAGGTTTTTTTTTTTTATATGCAGTCAATCGTTTAACGAATAAGATTCGATGTTACGAGTTCTCCCTCGCGAGTCTGTCTTGAACGGGCTATTGCCGCTTCAAATACGTTAAATTTTATTGAAAAACTTTGATTTGATTCAATGATTTTTTCAACTCACTGGAGGCATTTGTATAAAGTGGATGAAATTGTGATTGCAGAAAATCACTAGCCTTGTAGCGTTATTTACGTGTATTTACACTTTATTTTTCACCGATAGTAACTACAATTAATAAATCGATAGACCGGCAACTAGTTACTACTGAAACTAATTCTGCAAGTTATACAACTTACGACTAACTGCTAAATCTGGTTTTGGCAACTGCATATACCGTTCCGATTTACACCATTCAGGGCCCCGCACAATTTATTCACCTTCAAGTTTATAATTTATGTTAGAAAATGATAGATGGACAGAAGAAGTTTATAGCTTCTGGTCCTTGTTCTTCCTTCCTTGTTCATAAATGCACTACGTATTTATATTATTGGCACTGTTTCGTTGACTCTAGCAGCCATGAATAACATTATCGATATCATCTTGCTCACTGGTCTTGTCCATTTACAATAATTGGAATTTTCCAATCATTATTTATTTACTGTCTCGCAACCGAAGGCGCGTTTATAAGATTTGATCTCGGGCACTATATCACAAATCATATTAGCCATGCAGATCCACGTGGGTGTTGCTGTGTAAACGAGCAAGAGGCAATAATAGTATCCGTCAGTTCGGACATTATTATTGTGGTCGGGAGGCGGGGTCACGAACACGATCGTCTATTAGCGAACTGTTAGCGCGTCTGCGCTTCGTGATCCCGCTTTGATGACTTCCGACGTCTCACGCGAGTACCAACTCATCCGAGCCCAATATGAATTATGTACATTATAAATACCATGATTTAAATCTATTGTAACGGACGTTTTAAGAGCCTTGTGTATATTTGATTTAATACACTGTTAAGAACTGTAATGAAATGCAGATTTATCACCGGTTAAACGCCTGGCAACAATAAGTTTGCTACCTAACCTAATTCTATCTAGGTATCTAATCTCTTTCTGTCTACCTAAACTAATTTTATCGAGCTGCTTTTCATGAAAACAAAATGTTAATATTTTCACTCAATATTTAGTCTACAAGATACAAATAGACTATCGTTGAAAACCAATCGTCTTTGTATTTGTGTTACTGCAATATCCTGTACAGGTGGGAAGAAAATAGGTACCAGCACACGTATAAAGTAATTTGATTTGATGTTTAAATTGCAGTGAACAGACATGCTACATTAAAGTCTGCTAAGCTCGGCAACATTTCTATACGCACACTCTCGAAGCTAGCTGCACCACTTGTGCATTTAAATTGAATCATGTTACAAATCAGTTTATTGTTGAAGTAAATATTGCACTTGCAACGATAATGCTGGATTCAATAAGTATAACTGATGCCATTCGCGTGCCGCCCACCTCGGCGGATATTTCGTATGCTCTCATCGTGCATCCCTGTACAAACATACAATCAGGACCTCAACGTCAACAAATTGGAGAGCACGCCCACTCATTTACTGACCGACATCGAATCAAATTGTACACTGGAAGTCTTATCAATAAAAGTCAATACAAATAGTTTTTATCTAAGTTTTTTACTACGGTCACTAAGATTTAGTGGAGATAAAAATTAAGTATTCAAATTAAATTGACAGATATTTATTGCTACGTCATTTAAAATGAGAGGTTTGAGTCATAATTATAAATCTATTTTATACAAAACCGCAATCAGATATCTCTAAATTCATTTGGAACATTCGTATTATTTCCCGTGTCACAAGTCTCTTCCAGTCATCGACATCGTTTTGGATCTTTAGTTTATCTCCGTTTATTTTCGTATTGAGAAAGCCCCTGCGTGATCGCGGCATTGCAGAACTATCCCGATGCAAATAATACACAAATTGCGCAGTGAATATCCATAACTGGCGCCGAGCAATAGCCATATAATGAGTCCAAATCGATTGCACATCGTGAGTCCACCGGATGCTCTGTTATCTCCAGTACCGTCTGATTTACGATCTGTTAACAGATTATTCTTTCCATAACAGTTGCCAATTTCGTTTTTTTAAGAAACCTCGCGCTTCAAAATTGAGTTTTGCCTTAAAGGGCTCTCTCCAAGTCATCAAGTCGTATATTTTTATTGAAGAAGCGCCAGTTATATCTGTGACCGTAAATACTGAGTACGAATTTGGATTTTGCTAGAGAAGGAGATTATCTTTATTTGTAGTTAGTATAGGTACGTGAATTCGTTGAGGAATTATATAATTGTCAAAGGTAATGGGATGATAAATTGAAGTTGTCAGAGATAATATTTTAAGGAACACGGTAAATCCAAAATTAATTATAAATTGCTAATGGCGCTTTTAAAAAATAGACTGACCTTATGTTTCCGTTACTCATGTAAGTAGGTATGTACCTATAATGGCTATAAGAGTTTATGTCAATACTTTCTCAATTTTATGGGAAAATATGTTATTTCTTGAGAAAAGAAGCATAGTTGAAAGACTTTATCTTTCAGCTATGCTTCCATTATTTGTTCTTTGTAGAAGAGTTAGAAAATTAAAAGTACCTTTCTCCCAAATATGTAAGAAGATGAAAGGTTCCCTTTGTCATCGCTTACTTTCCTTTCCAAACGAAAGTGTCCTAGTTAGTATAAAAAGGCTAAGTTAATGCACTTTTGTTACAAACGTAGCCATTCAGTTCGAGCTACGATAATTATTGTTACTTAACTATCGTTCATCGTCTGTTTATTTGAGTTTCCCTTTCTCTCTCTTTAATATCTTGCAATTTTGGTGTATAATGTGTTTATGTTAACTTTTACTGCTACATAAAACCTCTTTGTTACCGTTTTGGCGGTGATAACTATGGTATAACTTACTCTACTTATGTTGATATCCAAAAGATACCGTGGACAGTAATCATAACAACGTTAAAAATACGGTTTATCAAGATACGGCACACACACAGGAAATTCTAAGACATTATCGTTTATATTTGGCTAAAATGTAAAAGATGGCCAGAAGATATAAGCAGGACCGTTATAATGTATTTTGTCAATCAGAGAGATCTCGAGATCACATTATAAATAAAACTAACCACCCGCCCCTGCTTCGCATGGTTCTTAAGACTTCACAAAACATCGAGATTTAATTATTAAGTTTTATTTATTAATTATTTAATAGTTATTACATTACATTAATTTACTTTACATTAATAATTATTACATAAACCTGCCAAAATAAATTATCTAAATGAAAACCGTATCAAAATCCGTTGCGTAGTTTAGAAGAACAAAGCTGTCACACAGACAGACACGAAAAGCGACTTCCATTTTTAATATAAGTTGGGATTTATTTATCCTCCTATTGGAACGTCATACAGCAATTACACCAACAGAGCAAAAACATATTTCATGTGCTGGTTTCCATCCATCCTGTGCGCGGTGGACATCGATCAAGACGCCATTCTCCATAGTTCTATAACTCCATCAATATTGCGCACATTCTTTGCGATTTATTTGATAATCAATTAATTCATGTAACTAATATTTATGTAACAATATAATTTAAAAGAGTGTCCATGGAGTTTCTTGCCCGTTCTTCTCCATAGGTACCTACTACGCTTTGGAATGGGCAACTAGCTTCATATTTCTGACTGACCGACCACTTGACAATTCAAAAGTGCCTGTAAATGGTTTATATGAAATAAATGTTTTGAGTGTGATTTAAAAAAGAAATATTTTAAATGGAAAATTTGGATGTGTCATCCTGACTGACAGATGACGCTGGAACAGTAATCATTATTATTCCATTTCATTATTATGTAGGATAAAGAAATAATGTCGCCGTCAAAATGACGATAACTTGCGAAGTGGCGACGGCCTAATGTGCCGTTAATACGAACGATGTGCGGGACACCAAACCGAAGGCCAATTCCCATACTTAAAACGTTCTAAATTCAGTCGCAACCTCATCTCAGCGACAATCAATGTAAAAATTTGTCAAATATGTAGGGAAATTTAGGGTAATTTTGACATATTGGGACTGATATTAGACTGCGAACGTTCGAGAATTACCCCTCTGATGTTGAGGTAATAAAATAGACTACAAACGGACCAACACATTGCGTAGCTTTTCTCCAATGAAAATAGAATTGTTTTAATGTAATTGTGTTGCATTGGTCTGAATTATGGGACATTGAAATCTGGATGATAAGGCAACGCTGAACTACAGAATATGTTATGTTATGTTCAATGTTCTATGTTATGAGTTTGGTTTCCGCACTTAGTCCTTCAAATGGACCATTGTGCGTAGTTTTTATATTTTGTTTATGTAAGTACTTACATACTAAACTAATTACCTAAGCTATATAGCTTAGGTTGTTCTTAACTGTCGCATTAGGGTAAACCCTGTAATGGTAGTCAAACTGTTATAAATAAATAAATGTTACGGAAAATCCTATAATTTTTTTTTTTTTTTGAGTTGCATTGAAAACTATCCAAAAGCTTAAAAATGCTATTTTTATTCTAATCGAGGTTTTTTTTCATAATCTGCACTTATTATTGCTCAGTTCATGGTCGATGCGCTCCTTAAGTTCCCAACGTGACTCATTTATTGTAATACTTAATCAGATTACTTATTTCATGAGAAGCGAGCCGGCCCAGCAATAATTCATTTGTGTCGCGATGCCGAGCGCGAGATAAAATCTTCAACTATTCGCTCAATAAGTACGATCGGAACAAGATACAAAAGAAGCCGATATCTCCGAGGAGCCGAGCTCTTCCCTATACCAAAGCGTTCCAAGGACGTTTCTTATAAAGACATAGCAATGTTTAATATATATGTTGAATGTTGGACTTGTCCCATGACCGATGTTCGCCAGTCGATTGTTCAGCTTATTTTATTTTTTCTCGTCCGTACCTCGCGATTCCGGTGGCCACCGTCGATTCCCTTTTATGAATATTTCATATTATTGTAAACGACTTTATCTGCTGCACAATGTTGCATTCAATATTTGAATTTTATAGTTCTTCGAAAATGCCTGTCGACTACTGTAAAATTGTGACCGCCCTGGGCTTTCACAAGACATTTGCATTTTATTATTTTTATACCTATTCCTAAGCGTTCAATTGAAAACTGGTTAGGTTTTTATGTTCCTATTGAAGAAGACTGAATTGCGTGAATATAATTTACAATTCTAGTAAATTGTGTGGTAGATGGCACCATATTCACTGGAATTTATTCGTATGAAGAGCTAAATCGTTAAAAAGTTTTTCTATAGGAGACATTAGTGTATATTATGGCATCGATAAGAAGGTTCTAAACATTATTGTAATTGTTACTGGCCAACACAACTTAGTCTTGATAGCTCTGGGTTCATCCGTCTCTCTATCGTCTTGCCTGATAGTAATGTATGGTAATCAATATTTTCAGTTATCGAAGCCTAACAGAAAAAATGCCAGTAAGTTTTTCGCTGGAATACGTATTTATATTACGATCATTACCTAACTACCGACTTCTAATATAATTACGTTATGCTGAAACTTGATAGCCTCATATATTTTCTGTCAACTTATACATCTGTCGCTTAGAATTAGTGGCGAGAATATCTACAGTTCTCGCCTCGTTCGAGTTTAAAAGATCAATCTGACTCTACTTAATCTTTTCCTTTTTTTATAACAGAACTAAAGATCTGCAAGCAAGTTTTACACATATATCCTTCCCTGCATGTGGTACTCACCGTGTATCCTAATACCATCTTGAATCACCCTTTTTTTGTACAGCAGCTGAAGCTTTTGCGGCAAACTCAAACAGGCTTAATTTTATTTCTTTTCAACACCGTCGCTAATCTAAATCTAGAAAGAACGCTTGTAGGGACAAATTCTTTGTTGCTGGGCTACTAATGGCTGCGCTTAGTTGTTCTCAAGTCGGCACGCGACACAACACACGTGCCGGCCGGCGCGCGCGCCGATCTTATCTGCCGCACGAACGACCGCCGTGCCCCTTCACACGTGATGGTGCCAAGAACTTCACTCAAAGATCCCATCTCATTGATGTGTGCAATTTCAACACTCACTGGTCAAATCTACTCGACAGCGACTTTTTATTACCAGATTTTTGCATTTTATTAATGCTCTCTTTGGCGGTGTCGGAAACTGGTTCGTCATGAATAAACGGTTCAATGACAGCGCAGGATGTGTTCTTAGACACCAATCATAAAAATTTCAAGGCTGGATAATTAAAAGTTGTTTTGTTTTGACTTTATCTGACCGAGACATCCAGTTGATTTTAATGAGTCAGTTGTTTTAACAATCACATTTAATTAGTGATTAGCATTGAATAGTGTTGGACTTTGTTTCTTTGTTTAATTGTCATGTATAGGGTTGTAATTGTATAAAATGAAACCAAAGAATATTTTGGAAAATTTATTTTAAGGAATGACAATTTAGACGGATGAAACAAGGTAAAATGCTGTTTAAATAAAATGTTTAAACACCATTTCAATACATTAACATCTCATTATTAAGGCACTAGTAGATATCATAATAAAATACTTTCAGTTTACATGGAATAGCACATTTTGTAAGTCGTAAGCTTTCGTTTGTTTAGGTAGGTATTTCATTTATATTAAATTTTTATTAAATAGTATTAAATTCAATCATAAATTACGTAAAAAAGAAACTATCCTAAATTAAATAAATTACGATGTCGGGACGGCCGTCAATCCATCGTCTCTTGACTTAGGTCGCACGTTCGGTTATCTACTTAAAAGGTACTGAAATGTTACTTTTTACTTATCACTACGTATCATTAAAATCAGGCTTATGCTACTTTAAAAAAAATATGGTACAATACGTAATCGGACTTCCTCGAATGGATGTCCGAGCGTAAAGTGAACGAATGAGCGACGTGATCTTGATAACGACTCACGGCCGCGGTCCCGCCGACGACGCCGGAGACGGGGACAAGCGAGCGCCCTCACACACTAGACGCACTCAACAACGGTCACTCTGCGCCGCACTCGCATCCGTCCACATTCGCGCACGCTCTGCTGGTCGTCCCCGCCTCCGTGTCGCGCGCCTCCGCAGCCCGCACCACTGGCGTGCTGTGCTGTGGAAGCGCTCGGCCACTAACCATTAAATAACCGCTATCGCTGCTCTGCACTCGCGGACGACGTGTCGCCCTACGGATATCGTCCTCACGAGCCAGAACTCGACGGGGGTTTTTAAACTAACGAAATATACTACTATTGCGGACGCTGATCACGTCGACACGTCTACTGTTATCTAGAAATGCCTCTGGTGTGCACGGGAAAAACTGGCATCATAGACTTTGCAAACGGCGGAGGGGGCATTGGGTCCTGGAAGCAACTCGGCAGCTTTAGCGGCAGCACGTCTTCGCTGCCAGCTGCAGGTCCACGCTGCTAGTACGACTAGTTGGGCTGCTAGGAAAGCAGCTGCCGCGAGCATTGCTCCTGCTGCGTTTACGCAAGTGACGTCGGTCTCTCTGACGTACACAGAGTCTTCAGTAACATTCTTCGCTCGTTGTTTGTCGAAACCGAACTTGTCGGTGATCTGAATGGTCTGCACGAGGAGCATGTCGTCTGTGGGTGCTGATGGGGTAGAACGCCTCTTCCTACGTCCGTAAGACATGACGGAGCGGAGTTCGTTCGGGCCGCCGTCGCACTGCACCGGCTCACACGTGGGCATGCACGGAGTCACCAAGGCACGGAACTGGACCACTTCCGAAGATGGGAACTTAAAGGCATCGAAGTGAGACAACAGCATCTGTAAGAAACAAGTCGCTCGTTAAAATGACTCTTTGAGGCTGTAGATAAATGAGTCAATTATTTTCATTACTAGTTTCTCTCCGCCTTCACACGCGTTGAACTCTTATTTATTGCTTTGGCGAGTTACAAAAACATACTACTTAAAAATAATATGGCTTAAATGGACCTGTACCACTTAATTAAGTTTTAATATCGAATATTCTTGTTTTTACGAATTATAATTATACCTATTCATAATTACAGGTTTACGTTACTTTTTATATGTAAGAACAGTGATTTAAACAAAATATATGTAATTTTTTATCCTATGATAAATGATAAATGATAAATGATTTTATTTCTGTAAGTAGGTTTGAACAAACACTTTTACACGTCAATCATATTTTTTTTAAACTAGATGGGGTCGGCGTTTCCTATCTGACTACTCTGAGAAGAAAGGCCGAAACAAACTCAGAGGTCACAGTCTCTTTTAAAGTCCAGACAAAATCTTGGTCAGGTCATGTGAAAGCTATGTAGATCGGTGTCTGCAATGGTCTTACCTTTCCGCTATTAACTGATTTGAACACGGGTCCCATGATGAAGTGCTCGGTGGGGCAACCACGGCTATCGATGAGGGTAATCTCGCTGGAGTCGACGCCATCCATAGCAACAAGCTCGCGCACAAAGATTTCGAAGGGCGAGTTCGGGTCCATGATCTCGAAACGAAGTGCCTAAACAAAGAATGTAATTGGTTACTTGAGGGAACAACGAAAAAGTATATATAAATGCTTATAAATGGAATAAAAATTACCAGGGGATCTCCGACTTCAGCAGATGCAATGGTATCGTCTCCGTTCCTGTCGGTAATTCTCATAGCTACGTTGGGAGAGTCGACAATGACCTCCTCCGACAGGCCGGTCTGGATGTCTCCGTGGATGCCGAGGTCGACCTCGTTGGCAACAGTCTTATTGGTGAGATCGTACTGGCAAGTCACAGCCAAACCGAGATCGGAGGATGTAACGATGGTATCGTGATGCTGAATAACCACATCATTTAGATATCTGAAAAGAAAATTCCATTAATTAGTTGATCAAAATTGATACTTCTATTGAATTATTGATGATATTGAAAGATAATATTTTACCTGCCAAGGCCGTTCTGTTTAACATTACACTCAAGATTGTTATATCCCATGTGCAATTCGAATTCAAGACTCTGTTTGACATCCACGACGCAGGAGTTGGGACTTCCCTTAGCGTAGATCTTGCCGTCGAAAAGTTTGGAAGTTTGAATTTTGGCAACCATGTCACCGGCACGACAGTCGATAGACACGTTGTAACAAGAAGACAGTTCGTAGGTGGCAGCTTCAGGAACTTCCAAGTAAGGGTCCTAAAATAGGAATAGGTCAATCAAATGTTCCATAGAATAAATAACATGAAGTTGACGATCAATATTTATATTAAAATCATAATTTGTACCTGAATATCGGCAAGTGTGGCGCGAGAGTGATGAGACAGGCGACAGACATGGTCCCCAGTGTCTCCATGATCGTAAGAGTGGCAGCGGAAGGGGGAGTTTAAGCAAAGTTCCCGGCATTCCTCAACCGTTTGAACATCTTGATATACAGAGTCCACAGTCTTCAGTATACGACCACCCATTTTCTTGAACTCACAGAGTTTCGTAGGCTCCTCCACACAGTTGTTTTCTAAATAGTCGGTGTCTGTAGAAAAAAATGGGCATGAATAAGTTAAGACTGCATTATTTTAAATTATGTGAAGGAAATAAAAAGAAAATGATGATGGTCTGTACCTTCGTTCGCTTGGAAAGCGTTGGTTCCCGCCAGAGTAATACGGTCCATGTTAGACAGCACGCACTCCCCAGTTTTATTGTTGTAGTTCGCCGATCTGCAACAATGTTTCACGCGGTTTAACAGCAGCTATGTTTTTGTTAGCTTTTTTATTGTGTGAATTTTCCCAAGTAGTTAACCGCATGCACAGTGCGAATGAAGCTACTTTGCTTGCACCGTTTAATTGACAATTATCTTGATTGATATGGTAATTATAAATTCTAATGAGGCTTCTTTATGTATACATTCATAATTATAATACACTGTTGACACGATGACCTGCCGGCTAGTTTCTATTTCTCGAATCTAACTAGATAGTTACTCTCAAGACTGGTTTTATGTAGCGCATGATTAACGCCGTAAACCGACGGGGACTGCTGAGATGATACAGCTGTTTGTATTCAAGCCTTGTATTAATAATCAGATGTGGGTCGCTGAGGCTGACTTTAAAGTTCTCGATATCAGTACAGGTGCAGTAGGTTCGCGTATCGTGGCGTGCGCAATGCTCTCTCAATTAAACTGCTCAGTTACAAGGCTACTCTTACTTTCAATGTCTACGCGAGTTGTCATAATCATAATAGCTTTATATTCAATGAGCTCTGTTTGCATACCGCTTGAGTAAGTCTGGCTCGCAACGCTATTTACTTATTCGCTGATTTAATTTCCCATCATGCATCCCTATAAAAATTGCATGACTACATCTCGGTATTTTCAAGTCTAATGTAACGCTTTTCAAATGTCTTATTATGCAGTTTTTCCTTTGCGTGTGTTCGATTTCATTGGTATAAATAATGTATTAAAATGTTATCTGTATAAAACTGTGACGTTTCAATGTATAATATTACTTTCTGTTTAGTGACCACCCGTATAATACTATCGTGTTCATCTAGCTCAATATTTTCTCTTGATGTACAATCGAACCCGATCAGATGACCCTTGCGCTAACCTGTGTGATTTTCACATGAGATGGGCGCATTTCTTTGTTGTGTGCACCATGAGAACTTTCTGTTTCGTTCTACAATTATTAGATGGTTGGTTATTTATAAAATTAATTGATTTAATGTCGTTATTTCCTTTGATTTTGTGGTTATTATCTCGATCTTATGTAACGGCTCTCAGTCTATTACGAGAAGACATTAATTTAGTATGTTTAAAGTTGATGATTGCCAATGTCCCGCTACCGGTAGCCGTTTTTCATTTAACCGTACAGGTGCTCGGATGCCTCTACCTCATCGCATAATAATTACACTGAATGCCTGCAATTTGTTTAGCTGTATCTACACATACAAATCAAATTTTGTTTTTATGCTTTCCGCTAATGCCTAATGAATTTCATTTCATCAAGTTTGTCTGAGACTTTCTAACTATTAATTATTGCTGTTCATTGTAATTTTGATACCGGCTTATGGAAAACTGCAATTAAATCACTGGGTTCTTTATTAGTTTTGTTTTATGCTCTTTAGTGAACAGTAAAATATATACCTTCATACGTACGAAGTTCATAATAATATACATAACTTATAACATTATATTGGCACACAGTATAAAGGTATTCATTAAATTTACAATTTTAAAGCAACGTTGGTGGTCAGCGTAATAAAAAATAAATATGTAAGTATGTGTAATTTATTGATAGCCCATAATTTCGATTGCTCGTAATTTGTACCCCGATCACTCGATCTGAAGCGTGACTAAATAAAAACAGGAATATCCGCAATGCTTTATTTAATTACTAGCATCTGTTTTATGTTCTTGTTATTTGTATTCAAATATTGAAATAACCGTGACTGAATGGCACAACCTGTAATTACTTAATATACTAATATCTACAAAAAAATCTTTCGACCAATATGGAGCACCTCTAACAAAGTATCGACGGTAATTATTTAAGTGCGGAGAAGGCTCGAGCGGAAAACAATATGTGCCTTATCGGTTATTGTATCGTGGAAGTAGGAAGCGATAGGGCAGGCCGCTCCCACACCGCGCGGCACTCTGCCCGCCACGTCCGGGGAATATTTGCCAAATGTCGTGACTGTCGACGATCGCGATGCGCGCCGCCCGGGGTGCGCCCGCGCCGCCTGTTCGGCTCAATGGAGATACGACGATTTGTATCCAACGGTACACGTGTCGAACCAAGCTTGACTACGTAAAATCCAGCATTTAATTCTCTAATCGCTGCCTAACCCCAACCCTAGTTAAGAATACCGAGATGATGGCGTGAAATCGTGGAATGTATTACAGCTAGGCCTTTGTCTGACGCATTTCCTACATTAAAACTAAAATAAATATTTCCCGGTGTTCCATAGCTCAAAAGTATCCACAGATTCGAAGACTCTTCAGACGCGTTCATTCAGAAATATGTCGAACAGTAGGTCATAGATTCAGGTAAATTCGCAAGTTTTTATTGCACTTTCAGTTAACGGTCTTCACTCTTCAGAAATAGGTGCAAATAACAGAAGTGTTAACTGGCAATATTATGAGCGCATTACAGAGATGATGCTCAGAAAATAAATTTATAGATATAAAATGAGCTTTCTAGTGAAAGAGAAGAAATGTGTTTCGATTTGTAATATTCTTGGCCTTTAGGTGGACGCACGTAGTGCACGCGTTCAGAAGCAAATTAGCGCCACAATCCGCAATCGTTACTGAGCAGTGCAGCTTGACCTGAACACGCCAACGGAAATACGTGTATCGAATGTGAGCGTCTGACGCAGTACACTATTTATGTTAATGATATCAAAAACCGTACAAGGAAATAAACACAATAGGACAGTCGTGTCTTGGTACATTAGACGCCTGAGACGCAAGCCGTTCAATTGGCCTCCCTGCTTTGTATATAATGCTCGTTTGTAGAATTCAGAAACAGAACGGCTACCAGGAAGAGGCTGTGACTTATCCACTGAACTGAGCCGCTAAGATGTACCGAGCTGCCCGCCATCTATGGCAACTTGGTGAAGGCTGATTGACTTCGTTATCGGGCTTATCTATAAATTAGCTTATACTCGTATGGATATCTAATGAGCCGACTTTGATCATAAATATTTGTATAATATTAACTATACGAGGAATTTGTTGTGTTGCCTCCATTGACTGGTTAAGGATGTATTTACATACATAACTGTCTTCGTTAGGCACAATGTTGGATCAGTCAGCATATGATAGCATCTGATTGAAGGGAATAGAGTCATGACCTCCTCCGTTTATTTTCACGTCTTGTTAGTGCAATTGTAGTGGACAATATCAACATCAGTAATGTACCTACTTATGATCGTAGTTATAGCACTTGTAATATTAGTCACGAAACAACTCACCAATTTATTTTAAATAAATTAGTGAGTCACTAATTTCAGAGAACAACTCA
This sequence comes from Brachylomia viminalis, assembly GCA_937001585.2. Classification (NCBI taxonomy): domain Eukaryota; kingdom Metazoa; phylum Arthropoda; class Insecta; order Lepidoptera; family Noctuidae; genus Brachylomia; species Brachylomia viminalis. The sequence continues at coordinate 14,094,182 of OW443308.2, read as the reverse complement.
CTAATTTATTTTAAATAAATTAGTGAGTTGAGATTAGTTGATACATTAAATATTTACTTTTCTAGTTAGTAATACTGAGTCTCCCACGTGTTTCTTATACGGTTAAAGGATTTAGGAGCGTCAGCATCATATCATATTTGACAGCATCTACCTACGTTCTAAAATATTAAATTGCAATCACCATTAAGAAAATGTTTTAACCCCAAAGTATTCTGTTTTATAGTCTGTAACGGCAACCTACATCCTGCGATAGATGTCTTCCATAATATATGCTGATGCCTTAGAATATTGAAAGATATTCTAAGGCCGATGCTATAAAGTGGAAAGTGGGTAATTGTTTAAGTACGCTCTTATTTTCCTTCGGACTAATCTGGTGGCTTATTTTCCTGCGTTTGAGTTTATATTACGGTAATAAACCATTAGTATAATCTTTCAACCAAGAATAAATCATAGTGCCTCGAATATTTTAATTGCAGCGAACTTCGATAGCAATTAACGTACCTCCAATTTCTTAAAATCCCTTGTGTAATTTTAATTGCAACAACAATTACGGCTTGATGCCATCGGATCGTTAATTAACTCTTAGATTGCTGTTCGCTATTCAAGGCATTGAAATATTTTCTCTCTATGTAAGGCAATTTTGTTTGGAATCACACACAATGAAATATTAAGAAATCATTAACGTCTCCAACTCGTGCTTGTTGCGTAGGTAGGTACTTGAGCAAAAAATGTGTAGCTGGAGCAGGGTATTTGTTTTTATACTTTCTTCTAACGCGTTAATTAATGAGTAACTTGTACAAATTGTAATATTTATTATGGAAGGTAGATTGTTTGTACGAATACTATTGTAAGCGTCTGTACAATCGCGCATAGGTCGTGTCGAGGGCAAGGAGTGCTCGCGGGTCATTCATGTTTCACTCCGCCCATGCACCGCTCTACTTTGTTTTCTTTAAAACATTTAATGAAGTTAATAATAGCTAATACAATGTAACTTCACATAAATCGAATCTATAGGATATTCATGTCTTACTTGTAAAATGTTTTGTAAAAATTGGGAATAGAATAGAATACAATTTTATTTTGCAAATATGGGTAATACACAATAGTTGTTAAGACATATCAAAGCTCAGCCATATTTTACCATTCGGCATGCAAACATTTACATTATTTATGAAACATGCACTTATATTTCGATTATAAGTATTATTATTATTACAATTATCATTCAATAGATCAGTTAGTAAATTATTATCATTTTCATTACAATTTATCAACAAATATATTTTTCTCTGTTAGAAACTCATTTATGCTATAGAACACTTTATCTGTCAAAAAATTACCTAGTCTACTCCTAAACATCACCGTATAAATCTTTCCGGCCACTTGGCAATTTATTGAAAATAATAGGGGCCATGCAATAAATACTTTTGCGCATCAAAGTAGTTTGACATGATACTTGACAAAGTTTTCCATTATCACGCCTATTCTCCCATTCCTATTTATAAACCTTATTTAGCCTTTATTTGGGCCTATTCGTCTATTTATAAACTCAAGGCGTTGAAAACGACCAGAATTTTGCTCTACAAACACAGCTATGATTAATGATTAATCTTGCTGGTTTGTTAATCAATTATGTTAGAAGCATGAAGTTATAATAAAATAATGCGTACATTCCAATTACGCTATCAATTGATGAAATATTTGGATTTTTTCCCCCTCGTATTGCATTCCTTAGAAACACGAAAATACAACAACGAATGATGACTCTGCCATTTCTATAAGCTTTTTGTGGAACAGGACTGTGTGCCGCCGGCTTCAGCAAGATGAATGTGATTTCAATAAATTTACCGCATCCTTCTATTGTGGTTTTGAGTAGCCACATAAATTTCACTTTATGTCCGTGACAAAAATATGAATCTGTTTTCTATAACCCATGGAATGTTCATTTACATCTTAAGGAGAATAAATGCGTTTATAGACTGATATGCGGTTAGTTGTATTGGCACTTCACAAGAGATTTATTAGAAATGCCTATGAATCTCTTAAATAATAGCTTTCTCTAACATTTTTATGTCTTTCAAAGCGTCTGTAGGCTCATCCAATTGAATTTGTTGTCTGGGAATTTAAACGTGTCTGGACTCAAGATCTTGTGGTGTTATTTATGTGTTGTGTCCGGTATTTAACTAACCTGCAAACAAACTCGTTTTCGCCGAGGCACAGGTCAAGGCACATCTGCCTGGAGCTGACTGTGTGCGTCTTCTTGCCTCGCCCTTTGAGGTGGTAGCCGCGCACGCGGTCGAAGCACCAAGCCCTTTCACAAGGACGCACGCCCAGACACGACTTTTGTGCATATATCGTGAACACGGGGAATTGTGACTTCGTTAATGCACCTGCAAATAATAAAAATAATTAAAAATAAAGAACAACTCTGTATTATTCGCTAGTGGTTAGATTTTGCCAGTGAAAAATAAACCTTTTATTTTTGTTTCTATTGCTCGTTCTTAAAAAAGAACACCGTACTCCTATGCAAGAAATATGAGCAAAGAGGCGCTCGTGTCATCATTAAATTCTTCATGCTCACGCACGTGTTCTGGACGAAGAGGCGTTCAACCTTAGCGAATTTGAAAATCCGCACACCGAGTCGACCGGAGCGATTTGTGCTTCCATAATTGGATCTCTTCGCTTAGTTCCTTGAACTGACGGCTTGGCGGCAATTTCAGTACGGCTTAATTCAATATGACCCTTAATCGGCATCTCCTTTTCACTGCTATTACCGTATCTACCGACATCGTTATGAACATACGCGTTCGAGGCAAACTCAGTTTATTCCACAAAAGGTAAAACACAAACCACATTTGCTTAAACACGACAAGAATGCATTTGTTAAAGTTCATTAGCATTTTTGTTAGTCACAGTTTTATTTATTATAATATTAAGATCGAGGTTACTTCATTTTTTGCATCCCTGTCGTGCTTTTGTGGTCAAAATAAAAAGGCAACACATTCCGGTTCGCTGTATTCTCTAGCTTGTCTTTTTATAGTTCCCTTTGACACTTTATAGCATCTTCGCAAGCATTGTATAAAAGTCTATTATAATTTCCAATGCGGTTACAATATATGAATTCCGTACTGATATTTAATGCCGAGCTACACGACCGTGTCGACACTTTCTCATATATTAGAGACCTAATTACAGCTGCGTATTTGTTAAATTAAATAAACTTCTACGAATAACTTTCGATAAAAAACAAGCACGTTCATATTGATGAACTGTTTTTTTGTTATTAGCAAAAATTATTGTGTATAATAGAACGTCTATTCACGGTTATATGAGGTCAAATCGCGTTCCACTAACTCATGTTTAAATACACTCGGTCATGTTTTCCTGTTCGCGGTGAGAGTATTTTTCTCCCAATATGGCGTGATGAGTGAGCATAGTCATGCCGTTATTGGCATTCAAATGATGTGTTCAAGCAAAAAATCGGAATGTTTCGCTTGTTTGTGAGCTCACACCACTATGTCGGACAAACGAGAGTACGTACTGGCGCCATTATACAGCCACCTGCTGTATGTGTCCCGATTATACCATAGTCATACACTAGCACGCATCCATTTGTGCCGTTATTTTTTTCTTATAGTTAGGCGCTTATTAACGCATTCGTGACCTTGCTAGAGATATTTGAATGCGGTTTATTAAAAGCTGCTATTGATTTATCTGTGATTGTTGTATACTCGTTAACGATCGCGTCAATATTCGTTAGCAAGAAACGATGGGTTTTGTGTTCCGATATTAATCGTTTGAAATAGCGGTATTTAAGATTTATGGCGTAAACGTTTTCACGTCGTTATTATTCGTCTATAGCGGTTGTAAGTTTATGATATTTGAAATGTCTGTATTTATGTGAGGATTTCTTCTCGTAGCATTTGAACTACTGTTTTCAGACTGTTTGTAAATAGAAGCTAATGAATTGGTGCTGTGAGTGTCCGACGTATAAATCGTCTAGTAATAAAATCGAATGAAGTGTTCGTCTTGTTTGGTACTCACCAGGTAGTTGGTCAGCATCGGAACCGAAGAGAACACAGAGTCCCGTCTCGTAGTTGACAGCACGACAGGTATCGTTGGCCTGGCACTGCTCAAGGCAGTCGGTCAACATAAGTGTGCCGGGGATGTCGTCTAGGATGTGAGACGGCGCCGAGAACACGTATCTGCACAATGATAATACGATACTTTAATAACCACATGATTGATGCACACCAGGATTAAAATGTAAATACTTAGTTAATTCATTGCGGTAAGCTTTTTAATCCGGTTAGTGCAATGTTACTTAAAATACACTTTCCCAAGATAGCTTATGATCGAAGTCGGATCTTGATAACTTCACTTGTCGGCTAGTTACATCGACTTAGTAATCGTAATTACGTGCAATTATCGGTCACTCCTCCGCCTCTGCCAGGAGCGGAATTTAAAACAGGGCATTTATAAACATGAGTGTATTCGCTTACCCGGTGACAAGTTCAAATCCAATCATCTCGGGGTCGCACTCTTCTAAAGAGTTTGCGGGTGCTGACGGAGCTGATACTCCACTGGGAGCAGAAGGTGGGACACCTCCCGAAGCAGTCTCGGGCATGCCGGCGGCGGACGGCTCTTCAGCTGGCTCAGCTGGCGCAGCTGGCTCAACTGGCTCAGATGGCTCAGATGGCTCTTCGGACACAGGATTGTCTTGATCGGGTGGCGGTGCTCCTGGATTCTGATAACCTTCAGGAGCAGCCACTACGGCTGGCTCTGGTGACCCCGATTCTATGGCAAGATTGTCTTGAGGTGGCGCGTCAGCTGCTGATCTTAAAGTCCCTTCGAATTTTTTTGCAGCTTCTGCTGCGTAAGCCACTAACACTATACTGAGTAGTAACCGCATTGTACTCTCTGAGAGGGGCCGTGGCAACATTTGTTATCTGTAACAAAAGAAAAGTGTTGGTTAAAAAACTTTTATGGCAATTTAGAAGTACGTAATTGCATGGGAAGCTCTAGAATTATCGTATATAAAGTCGTTCAGCTTATGCACGCAACCATTCTTCCTAGATAGGGTAAATCGTTCAATATCTTACGGCCATATCGAGCATCGTTTGCCGTAACCATCGATGAGATGTGTTCTATTGATACGTACTTGTATACAATTTGTGGACTTAGTGCGACAACTGAACCCGTGCTTCCCGACCATATTGGAAACGATATGAAATATCGCTTTTACCGATAGATACATTCGATATTATCTATAAATTCCATTCAATAATACCTGTTATTTATGTCTAGAAATAGTGAGCCAAAGTTCTTACGACGTGGTGGAGCATTACACTGAAACTGAGTTTTAATTAAAGTTCCTGAAGATTAGTTTTTTACGGGTGTTTTATAGTCAAGTGGTTTTGTGGCATTACATGTAAATGTGTTCGGCTTGGAGTGATGCACACGAGAAATAAAAGGCGAAACAATTATGTTCGCTGTCTAAGGGCATTAGCTTAATGATTGCCGTCTCTTGTAATTAAGTTACAACAGCGGCGTTGGTAACATAAGACACGTAGCTACATCAGAGTGAACCGCATTAGACGTATCATTACACAATCATAAAATCTAGTCATATATTTTTTTTCAAAAATGTAGGTATGTATGAGTCATGGGAAAAATTTTGATGCGCTTTCACATGACACTGTGAAAAAATGCTTATGGCACCGTTTTCAATTTGCACACCTACTTTCAATTACTTTTTTAAATTAGTTCTACTTTTCACTTGGCATTCATATATTATTATTTTCGAAAAAAGGTTATATTTTTATCTCCCTCATGTCTTAAGAATTACATTATAATCTGCTCGCCCAGCTAAAACTTTTGCTTTGGCACAGTTTTCAATTTGCACACCTACTTTCAATTAATTTTTAAATTAGTTCTATTTTTCACTTGACATTATATATTATTTTCGAAAAAAGAAAATTTTTTTATCTCCCTCATGTTTTAAGAATTATAATCTGCTCGCCCAGCTAAAACTTATGCTTATGGCACCGTTTTCAATTTGCACACCTACTTTCAATTACTTTTTAAATTAGTTCTACTTTTCACTAGACATTTATATTTTTTTTCGAAAATACTTATTTTTTTTATCTCCCTAATCTCTTAAGAATTATAATCTGCTCGCCTAGCTAAAGCTTTTGCCTTCAACGCATTCACACCGGTGCATGTACGTGTTCATAAAATGATCTTCATCATTTGCAGCATCATGCAAAGAAATTATGGAAGTTGTAACTACTGATACCCATGTTGCACGCACAATATTTGTAACGGTTGTTATCTACTTACATTCATTCAACTGAATCACGGGTATCACCACATATTTATTGTTGTTCTATTTGTGACAAAAAACGGAATGCATACACCTAACTTATAGACAAATAACTTCAATCAAAGTAGGTACGGACCTACGTTTAAGTAAAGTAATTGTCTTTTGAAACAACGATAAAAACATTAACCCCGTAGTCTAGACTATTTACATTAGAAGACTTAATCTCTAGCCAACACATTTTCCAGAAATTATAAACGTAGGTATTAAACAAAATTACAGACTTCTTCCAAGTGTGGACAGGTAAGCTCAACCATTATGTCTTAAGCACCACGGGGCTCTTAATGGAATAGAATTCTTTTAACTTCTTGCTGTAAAGCGTATTTCTAAATAAAACACGTGTAATATCTTTGAATTACTACCTCCGCTTTTATTCTGTTAGAGGTCTTTAACACGGATATCAAAGCAATTTTATACTAATAAACCGTCTACATGGATATTGTGGGAACAGATACGAAACGAGTTCTTCAAATTCGTTATAAACTTATGGCAATGTACCATTTATGTTCGAAATGTATAATTACAAGCTTATTTTTTATGGTTTTTTAAAAATTGAATCTACACTTTATTGAATAGTAATTATTCAAGTTATTACAGCGGCGCTGGTGCTGGCAGCGCGATGCAAATCTACGCATACGCACGCTTGAATGATACCGCCCAAGGAAACCTAATTCATTTCATGCGTCGTGTCTCGTGTCGCTCACGGCCTGATAGTAATTTGATCTGCCCGTCCATTATGAAAATTAAATTACCCGCCTATAAACGCTTACTGTGTCATACCGCTACATTTTCCTACGTTTTTTTTTTCTACAAATCTAATAGAATTCCCTCCACATATTTCAATAAAATCGGAATAAGCGCGAAATTTAGAGACGTGACTGGACAGTAAATACGATATCAGATATGACACTGTTAAAAATGATTTCGTGCTCAGTATCTAACAATTTCCTAGAATAAACATAACAACGGGGCGCAGGCTAGTCAAGGGTTATTTGTCATGGTCTTCACAGGCAAAGTTCAAACCGCAAAGTATTAATAAATAGGGACGGGCGTCGGCGTCAATAGCGTAAATAACAGGAGTGGGTCGTGGTGAGCTGTAGTACTGCTCAGCCGCCTCGACTACGGCTTGATCGATTCCGATTTATGTAAAACGCTTTCACACCATACACTGTTATACCAAGTTGTCAGTTAACCTCGAATATAACAACAGAAATGTAAAACGACGGGAAGTTAAACCCCTGTGTGTAGATATGAACGTCGTTTATTTAAAATAAGTAGCAAAGATAAATGCAAAATGTCACAGAGCTCCATTCTTTGAATGTAGGATATTGGTGCCGATTCTGTTGTACACCGAACTAAACTAACTAAACTATCACTAAAATTCCTTACTTTTGGCTATGAGAATCTTAACGCTATTCTGCAAAATAAAATCTCTAAATTTAAAAATAATTTTGACACATCTAAAATCAAATTTGACAATTATTGCGACTCCACGTGGTACTTGTTTGCCGTACCACGTGATCTTTTTTTAGAGCCGTAGGCGCGCATTATGTGTGGCCTCGACTTGTATTGTATGGAATTTTTTACTTTTTGTATGGAAAATATAAAAAAATATTACCAACACGTTGAGTTTAATAGGTTTACGGGTTACAAAGGGGGTCGAAATTTTCATTATTTTTGCGATACGACACACCGTTTTCGAGATATAAGCAAAAGAAAAGAAAAAAAAAGATACAGTACCGTTTTTGCATCTGAAGTCGAGGTGTTGGTGTGAATTTTAGTTCGTGACAACTAATTTTATTCCACACCTTTTTAATCGCGATTAAAAATAGTCAGATTTAGTTAAGACAATCAAAATTTTTGGTGAAAAACGTAAAATTCAGAATAGCAAAATTGCCATTTTCACTAAATTATAATCTCAGTGCCATCTTAGTGCTGTCAAACTAAAATATAGTTAAGTTGTGTCACTTTAGTCAATTTCAGAATGGGAAATCGTCGTTTGACAGGAATAAACTAAATTTTGGTGATTTTTAGTCTAGTTTAGAGAATTTTGTGACAAGAGAATCGGCACCAATAATTAATTATAATTATTCACCAACGGGTCTTAACAAGTTTACGGTTAAATAAATTTTGCAAGATAGTCTCTTCGTTTATATTCATTAAGGTTTCAATGTTTCATGCATGTGTTTTTCCACGCCCTTCCTGCTTGCCCTGGCTCACCTAGAAAGTTAGCATTGCGCGCTAATAGCATGAAGCATGCGACATTATGTTCTATGCAACTACACTTGGGAGCAAATAAATGGAGCCACTTCCTTTTTTCACGTATAATAGTTGTTACTATGGAACGTATCAATTCGAAATATATACCGCCTAAAAGTCTATTTATCACCCTTGATAATGAGGGTAGTTTGGTGACAACTTTTCATTTTAAATTAAATTTTAAAGGGTTAGACTAAAATTATCGCTTATAATTTGCTTATAACATTTTGATTGTACTCCATTAAAAAAAGGTTAACTAGGGGTGTTGTTTTTGTTTTATTATTATTTATTTAATTTTGTTTTCAATTGTTTTTTATGGACTGTTTTAACACTAAAATTTTCTATCAAAATTACCGTTTTTCTTTCAGGGCCAATAATTTATCATTTAATAAGGTTATCATGCAATAATTTACCCTCATTGTAAAGGTTATTAAATAACCTCTAAGGCGATATATGTTTCGAATTGATACGTTCCATAATACCAAAAATAATAACCATTATACGTGAAAAAAGGTGGCTCGATTTATTTGTTCCTAAGTGTCGGTTCCTCTTTAAAAGCTTTCAGTCAATACCTCTAACTCAAAAGAGCTATATATTAAGTAACGGATTTAAATTGTCACTAATTTTGCACAACGGTGTTAGGTACATTGCTAAGCTAACAGTTAACATAGTGAGATTTATGTTAAATACAGCCGCTTTACTTCAAATTTGGAAAATACGGAATTTTCTATTTTCATGTTCGGAAAATATCCAAAGAAACGATGGATGGACTGTGTGAATGATGATATGGTTAGAAAGGGGAGACTACCGAGATGACGACTAAAGAGATGTACCTATGGCAGAAAAAGACATGTAGCGCCGAGCACAAATAACTTTGGATAAGATCAAGAGAATGATGATGATCGGAAAATAGTCTCGTTACAAAACATCAATAATGATATCACTTTTCATTCTGAATGTAGGTAAATATGTGTCGTTTCAACGAACACAAGTTCCTCACAACAACTCGTTGACCTGTATACCTTCGGAGGTCGTGAGCCAGAAGCATAGCGTAGAGCGCAACTTTCGCCAAGTGGGTCGCAGCTCTTACTACGAACCACTCGCTAACACTACTCACTCCCAAATAACTTCACGTGACTAAAATAATACTCAAATACCAGAAATATAATCCACTCGACTCTTAACACAAAAATACTTAAGATGAAATAAAGAAATTATATCGGTAAGAACGTTTATTCCACAAATAGAACGGTTCTGCAATCAAATTCTTGGTCTTCATTAAGATAAAATTTCTAAAAAAAAATGCAGGTGCTCAGACCGAGTGAAGTTGCCTTCGTGACTTTTGTTAAAAGGATACATTTAAAATTGATCTACTTTAAAAAAAAATCTGCAATTTCTAGAGGCCATGTTTGGGTCATTTGATTAAATTGTGGACAAAAAATACTGAAAGAATTATAGTATTATTCTATATAAAATCACGACAATTACATGTCTGCGCTCTTTTTGTGTTTAGTTTTTATGAAAACTTTCGGGGAAATGTCCAAAAAATCTGCAAGATCTGCAATAAAAGACATTGCGTCGTACATTTTACGCTTTCAAAAAAAGTGTTACGTTGCTTATCATAAAAAGATAGTGTGATACAGTCGATAAATTGTCGCGACGGACATTGGCAGTGCGAATGTGCGGCCACGCTCCGTTCGCTGCAGTACCAATCAGATGGGGTCAGCGTATTCAATGAGCCGGATGCCTTCAACCTGCTATTTACGTTCCACCATACCAGTACTGGTTGGCACACTATGGGTAGCGTCTTCGTTTTCTTGTACGCTTTACAAGTGATACACCTATATAAGTAATCTGTCGCACCGATCTTTGTTATATCTACAAGTAGGTTCTACTTAAAAGGAAACTGCAATTGTATTTTTTTTGCTTGCATTTGTTTTGTTGGTTTATAATTTAATTAATGGACCGTATTAATTAACGAGATAATTCAAACCATACAATGGTTTGAATTATCTCGTTAATTAATACGTCTACTTATAATATCTGCTATTGTTTGTATCTGATCGAGCTTCTTGTTAATTAGAATGACTAATTTATTCATGAAAAGTATAAATAGTTGTTGTAAATAAGCACTATTGAAGAAGCATGTGACCTGACAAAAACTGTTATCTTAATAATAGACGAAGGTTAAAAAATATCTCAAAAGAAAAAAAGCAGTAGGCAAAATTTGAATGTGATATTTAGTAGACCTCCGTCCCCGGAGGTCGGGTGCCTTTTAAAGCTTCACGCCGAAAAAACAAATACAAAAAAAAAGGTAAGCTTTGAATAAAACTTAATATTTTTCAGCAATATAATGTTTATTAAATCACGCCTTAATAACGCCTTACGTCTTAAATTACGCCTGCAATTTGTGATATTCATAAATTTTACAATCTCATCTACATAAACGCCGGGCGTTGATCTAAAGCTACTGGGCATTTAATCCTGTAGAATTATATCTCTGTAGTCAATCTTATCTGCATTTGAATGCAGCTTTAAATAGGTTTATTAAAAGATTCAACGCTTTGACCAATTCTATGTTAATTAATTGTTTTATTTTGTGCACATAGAGTGCATTATCTGTGAAAAATTTATAGCTACTGAAATACTAAGTAATGTAGCTAGAGAGCTTGTTTACGTATTTAATTTATTTAAAGACATAAAATAATTAACCTTTCAGTAAAGTCTGAAGTCTTTAGCAAACATCTCGCAAGAACTTGCTACTTACTTGTAAGTAAGTATTTAAGGGTATTAACTAAACACTACATTTTAATTTTCAATTTAAACAAGTATGAATCGTAAATCGAAAACGCAAACTATTATGTTGCAATACTTATGCAACGCAACTTAGTTGATGATAATATGTTCCAAGTAGTTCGCATAGCTTATCTTCGTAGCGGTAATAAAAGCAGACTCCCGTTAAAGCTAATTACAGAAGCTATTTGAATATATCTTCGACGCCAGTGCAATATAGACTGACGTGCCCGTCAGAACACAATGGGGAAGCTGAACGGCTTAATCTGCTTGTCTGTAAACTATTAGGCGTGTCTAAGTTCAGCCATTAGCATCGCTAAGAGAACGTTCCGCGGATTTACATTGAATGAAATTGTAATTTGTTGTGTCTCTCTCTAATGGGGTGGCGGTTTCCTTATGTGCCGCGACTGACGACGGCCGGGATTGTGACGCGCCGCCCTTAGAAGGCGCCAGTCCACGACCGGGCGTCAATGTCGCTCATTGTTCAATGCCTATATTTGAAACGAAACACGTCCCGAGACATATAAATGACCTTATATGAGCGCGGATTTAACCAAACACCTAATTTTATGGCACGTTATAAATGTCGAGTAAAGAAAGAGACTTTTTCGAGTCATAAAATGATCTATTTTTAAACTCCAAGAATAACTTCTCAGTAAGGTTACATTGTATGAAGAAACTTGAGTCTGTATATCTTATCTATCAACTTAGCGGCTTCAGACACTTAGAAAGTCAAAGTAACATTTATTTCTTGAAATTAGTTTCCTCTCCTTTTTCTACAGATAATAATATGCGTGAAATAAATGACCCTCTGGCCACAGTAGACACGAAGAGCGCTTGTTTATAAATAAAAACAATGATGTAGGCACTCAAGTCAATTTGTATTAGTCGTAACGACAAACTAGCGATCATTTACAATGAACTTTTACTCCTTTAGGCAACGCATGGGCTCTAATGATTACACGTGCATGGCAGGCAAATGAATAACTAGCAGATAATCTGACTCACGGTTGCGAAATTTATTAACTCGCCGAAGACAGCAATGAACATTTTTTATTATGTCTCTACTGTATATTTATGAACACAATGCTGAAATAAACTGTCTGGCGCCATTTATTTATTCTACCAATTGTTTTATCTTCCGAACTACTGGAACGAATGGGACCGAACTCTTTGAAAACGTGCAGGACTTATGTAAAAAGCTATATAATTTTGCGCAGAAATTAAATAAGTAGTCGTGCAGTGTTGGTGTCATTATACAATCAGGTTATTCAACGTCATGTCATCATTTGAATAACGTTACCGCTCAAGTTCTGCGTAACTTCGCATGGCTGACGCCGCAACACACATAATTGGCCTATTACTTACAGAGGAACGTCCGAGTGGGCTGAACAATTCTCATTATAATAATTAAACATTAGAAACCATTAGCTCGCAAAGTAAACGGGTCTAAGTGAACAGAGCGCGAAGGAAGGGTTCTGTAAAGCAAATATGTGTGAGATGTCCTCGTCGGAGAGGTTAGTGGGTTGATGGCCCGCGCCGGCTGCGGGTTGCCCCGCGCGATTTACATTAATGAGGGAATCTCGATTTCTCTGATCCCGATCAGTACATCGTATAACACAACCAGCTGCCTCCGCCTACGTGACTACACTTATCTTGCAATAATGTTAATTCTAAAATTGTTCAATTAAGACACGAGAAACCAACAAACATACCTCCGTACTTCGTCTTTCTGTCGCAAATCGAAAGCTTGTTGTGGATTCAAGACTCGAAAGCTCGTTAGCATATCTTTAATCATGTTGTAAAATGTTTGTCTTCTCTTCAGTCTTTGTGTATTCTAAATATTTTTCGTTCATTTACTTTAATTAAAAATTTAAATTAAACTTATCCCTAACGAATACATTTTCAGTTTGAAGATGAAAACTATATCTTCACAGAATTACCCGTGCGCACCCAAGGCATTTGACCGAACAACACTCGTTGAAAGTATTTGAAATATTGGACCACTTTCCATGATGTAGCTCAGGGCTTCACATTCCAGTGGGCAGGTGGAAATTGCATCGTTTTATTATTCGTTACAACTCGTGGTCTTACAACGATTGTATGGGCTATTTAAATAAATAGATACAATTACTTGTAATAAATTTTTATCGAAAATATCCCATTTACAAGGCTGTGGTTCCAACGCAACGCCAGCAGTCTTCGAGACTTTTGTGGTCGTAGTGCTATTATCAGTAATGAGTAATTCCCTGATAATAAGGCATCGTAGAAGCTATACAATTTTAGATTACTAAACGCTTGGGTAGTGAAATTATAAGCAACAAAATCTTGTACCCGCTTTTACACAGTGGTAGGAGTCCAACAGTGGCTTTAAACAATAGCGAGAACGTGCAATCTGAAAGGCAATATATCAAGCTCACGCAAATCAAAAGTATAATACGTGTAATTTAAACACATCATGCACTTACCTACATGGTTTTCTAACAAAGTTTTGTTTGAAAAAATCATTCGATCGTGTTCGGAATGACTACTAATGATCAGTACTGTGTAAAACGTGCGATCTTAAATTACAAACTTATAATCCCGCCTAGTTTTCTCCGCGATTAATCATGCTAACCCAATGAGGGGCTAGAGTCTAAATCCTATAATTTTGTAGCATTGTTCACGGCAGCATGGTCTCGAAGCAACCAGAAGTAGGTTTGCAGTGTACTCGTTACATCCGTGTCTTCCTTGGCTGCCTTTGTTTGTACTGGCTTAGTGTAAACAATGTAGAATCACCCTTAATGATTACCATAATAAAGTTAATTTCAAGCTACATGTTGCGGGTAAGACGACCTTGTAATGTCGGCTATTAGATGAGAGTATGAGAGTGTACTGTGGTCACCCGCTGTATTATCGACTGCGACATTGCAATTTGTTTCTATTCCTGCCCACATCATCCTTTGTGGTATTGCGTGCAATTACATACATCTCCCCTTGCCTTTGATTACTTTCGAGGTGGTTTCACAAATTTTTTTATTGTCTTTTATTTATATAACTTAATGGTACATTTACTCAACGTTTTCGTATACGACATTGTACATGTGCGTTCACTGGCCGTTAGATACTACAAAATATTTAATGTTTCTTATAAATCGCGGTTGGTTTTTTAATAACATGTTATTTTTCTGATACTGCCCACCCATTATGTAAATACTTTGTAGTTTATTCTGTCATTCAATAGCTGAGCTTAAAATATGATCCTTGCCCTTCTTTTTTGCATATCTTGGTTATTGTGGTCGTTATTCTTGTACAATATTTTTGAATGGCTTCTTGCTATTTTTATCCTTTATATCCCCTTTGTATTAATCATATTTATATTTTTTTCTTTATCTGTACAAACATTTACACATACAAGAAAACATCAATTCTTTGCGAACATTTTGTTTTGCTGTGTCGATAGAGTCTGTACATTATACAACGAAAGTGGACTTGTTACCTACTATGGGCAACTATTTAACTGTATTCTAGGACTCTTGTTTTCCCCTATAATGTTTATTCCGGATATTGTCACAAAGATACCTACTTTTACAAATAAAGTAAAGTAAGTCGCCCATTCAACGTTCCGGGTCGACATCGGCTCACCTCAATCGCTCTCGTTTTCTTATACAGAATTTCTATGTCAAAGTTTGATTATATTACTTTTTGTCTTACACTTGACAATGCACTGTATCTCTTAATAGATAGATCTCTTTTCGATCAATTAAATCAGGTGCTGAAAACAGCAACTTAATCCAGAAATCGTACTCTCAATCAGCGAGGAAATAAAATTGTACTTGACATCAAGCTATCAGAGAGTTGTTGACGAAAAACAATAAACGCTATGACGACTCGGAATGAAGCGATGTTGGCTCGATGCGGGAGCATTGAATGGGCGATATCCCTTAGTTTACATGAAACGCTGTGGCTTGCATTCAATTTATTTAAACTAAGCATAGAACGATTCATCTGTTTGATACCATCGATTTTAGCCATTAAAACTTTCTTTATCGTCTATGTAGCCAGGAGGTGGTCAGTAAATTTTGTCTAATACAGGTTTGTGTCCTGTCACATCCATGTAGGGCTATGGCCGTATTCGCACCTGTTCTCCGAGCCCCCACTCAACCGGTTTGTTCCTTCCCCTCCCCCCCATTTAACTATTCAACCTAGTGCTGTATTCTTTCTATGTTTTGTAAATATTGCTTATTTAGTAGCCAGCTTGCGAGACTATCTCTATCTCAACGCATTCCTATAAAATATTTTCAAATCAAAGATCTTCATTTTTTGCTTAATATTATATTTTGCTTTTATGAAGTACCTACAGTGAAAGCACAATTTTTTCTAAAAATACTACATCATCATTCGAATAGGCTGCGGTCTATTTCGCTCAGATTCTATCGTTTTATTCAATTACTATAAAAGGTCGCGAAAAAAACTAATACAGTTATTCTTTTTATTTTACAGACATCAATGAAATAAGTTTTTGATTGATATCTATCTCCGTTGTTGCGAGTTTTTGCTAGAGTACTGAGTACTTGAAGATAATTCAAATTCGTATTTTGCTCTGAATGAAATAAAGCAATAAATGTTTATAATAGAAGAGACTCGCGCCGCGATGCCGCGGGCTGCTTGGCGGCAAAGCTCTAGCTCACACATTGCGCCTGCACATTCGTCGGTCCCTTTTATTTTCAGACAACGTCTGATATAAATTTGTAAATACAGTTCATACAAGTAACTCGAGAAATTATTTATTTATCCCAATGGACATAACATATTATGTCTCGGTGATTTAATTATTTGTAACATTAAAGCATTGGCTGGCATGTCAATCGCGGCCCGTTTCCACAAGTTGTAAGTGACGTACAAGTGCAGACTAAACGATATTTCAAGCGGCGTTGTAAAGCATAACACTCGTGAGTCGATCGAGCATTTATTGCCTTTAATAGTTTTATATAGCCTATCTCGTAAAATCACAGAGCAGTTGTCATTCTGCATCTTACTACCTCGTACCTAAAGGATTGATTGGCGCGACACGACTGAGAAGTTGAACTATTTATAGCGCGGTATTGAAATAAAATTATTATTGGGCCAGCTTAATGGATGATTTTATCAGTGAGAGAACTGTGCTGAGAAAATGTTTTATGAAATGATTCATCAATTCAAATCATTTAAGCTGATATTTTGTATTATTTTACCAAGTATCATAATCAACCTATAATGTTGCCACTGCTGGGGCACAAGCCTCCTCTCTGTGAGAGGGAGTGGGCCGTAATCTACCACTACGTGACTTAGACTTTTTGGTTCTAGGAAGTTTCACCGTTTTGAGAGCAGTGATTATGAACTAATTTACACAAAGTAAAGCGCCTGTCTGGGTTCGAAACCACGACCTACCACCACTGCTCCTAATTTTAGCAAGTATTTATAATATATTTTGTCGAATTCCTATTACGCAAATGATACGGTCTGCTCGGCGGGCGTCATTGCGGCTTCGGTCGTGAGGTAACGGCATCATCAATCATCTGTAATTTGATTTCTATGCTCAATTATTGCGTTCGCGGAGGTCGAGGCGGCCGCACACTCCTCTTCCACGTACCCGTGCACTTCATTCCCGAGATACGTACTTCAGAATTACACAAATATCAGTAGCTAAGCTTTGTTTGAAAACGTGTAGATAGATACTTTGTAACACATCAGTCGAAAACGGGAGACAATAAGAAGTTATTTCAATACCATATATGCCACTTTTCAATCATCGAGCCTAATACAAAATAAAATTGCATTGCAAAAGGCTGATAGTATCGTTTTTGTTAAATGTTGTCCGTCCATTGTCATCAAATAACAATTCAGTTTTTACACACTACCTCATTTAGTTTTTTTTATTAATTAACCTTATTTTGCGTCTGAACTACTTGAGTTTTGAAGTCTCAACAAGAAAAAAACCACCGTCGTGTCTCGGGTACAACACAATGGAGTGCCGTGACGCAGGCGCTAGACATGATAATCACAAGTAGCGCATGACAAGCGCGGCGCACGCGCGTCGGTCACGACGTCGCCGCTGCGTCTCCGCCCCGGGTGACACTACCAAGTCTGCCGAGACTTACCGATACGCTCACACGCTGCGACCTTTCAGATAAACATCTTTATACTCACTCACCAAACTAGGTAATATCACTTGTTTATGCCGCCATCTATCATGACGCCGTGACAGACGATGACGGGTGCACTGCTTACAGCTGGCATCGAGAACACGTCCTCTTACTTAACAACATAGTAGGACAGCGCTAACGACATACTCATTGGCTGCGTTAAGTGGTACAATCATGCTCATTGCTGTTTTATAGTAGGGCGTTGGAGTGAATGGGTTGCACGTTAGTGAGTGTATGTTTGTGTTGTGGGATGGTGATATATTTTCAGTTTCCTTGTTGTTATGATGATAGTATCGGACCAGCGCGTTTGAAGTTAACTGTCCGGCAAAGTGGTGCAATGTAACGGTAGGTAGCGCGCCGGGTTGCGCACGAGCACTCGCCGCGTCCGCGCCTGCGCCTGCGACGACCCTTTCACTCCTCATTATTCTCAGAATTCGTCAATACGCTTTGTTACTATCATTTTTATAAAAACTTGCGACTCGTCAGATTCAATTCTGATCGCCATATTTCCTGTCGGAATATATTCATAAATAGCAATCTCTTCGCCTAGGTTTTCTGCTAGATCAAATTGTACTATTATTACAGAAATTAGTCTAATTCAAACAGACAGATCAGCCAGTCTGATCAGTTCAAACCAGTTTCGTCAGATCGCCATAGTTACAGATTGCTATAAATGAGTATGTTTCTCTCAGAATTAAATAAATAAATATCGTCTGACATTGCACACAGCACCATCTAGTTCCAAGTTAAGCACTTAAACACTTAAGGCTTGTGTTATGGATACTAGATGGTTCAAATCTCTTCAAAACGCAAAGATGTACTATACAGAAATCCTATAAAACGGAATGAAAGTTCTCTGTAAAACTGATAAATACTAAGTTAATACTAAATAGGTTCTTGCAAAGCTATGTTAACGGATATTAGTTAAACATAAAGCTGGGGCAGCAGGGACAAACAATGAAACGTAAATATAGGTAAGTACATCATTAATGTTTGTTTTGTTTAGGTTAATGTCCATGTTTGTAGTAAAAGTCAGTCAAAATGTAAAAGTATTTACTACCTACGACAAAATGCCATTGCAAATTTCAAAACACTGTTCATTTATTTCGAAACGGATCACGATACACAGTTGCGTTCTCCGTCAGAGCCGACTGTTATCAGTAATGAGAATTCATAGGGTATGCGTAAGATTGACAGAGACTACCATATTGTGTGCATATTAGGACTGCAATAATGATGGAAAGATCGATTTCATATTATCCGCATACGGCAGCCCGCGACCCGGTCTCGTTAATACAATCTCGTATCCCGTCAGTGATACATCCTTCGATACCGGATGAAATATGAATCGGTAAACCCTCAAGAGTTATGATGTATGATAATGAGGTATAGAAACGAATTGGATGCAAATTGGTATCCATGTAATAGCCTAGGTGCAGTTAATCTTTCTATGCTGGGTACTCTACTTGTGCTTGGAATATGTGTATTAATTTAACTTATCAATCTTACTTTAGAGCTTTTTGACCTTTGGTTTTTTTATGATGAATGAATGTTTGGTATATTAATGCTGAATTGCTGATTTTGTCTTTTCTAGTCTCGTATACAAGGTGTTGTTTTGCATCCTCGTCAAATTCGAGGAGGTAACTATGCTAATGATTCTCGACACGAATCAATAATAAAATAAGTAGGTAGGTATTTATTTTTATTTATTGTATTTTTCGGAAATCGGCACGTGTAGGGCCCGTGTGATACCGCCCTGTAACTGCGCTGTAACTGTAACGCATGCACACAGCGACATAGTCGTACGACACTGCCTACCGCATAAGCAACGGGGCGATTTTGTTCTTTGAAAGTGGAGTATTCTGAAATACTGTCAAACTTAAATACCTAAAAAAACAAGTATGTATTAATTATTGAGCAGGATCGTAATTTTATGTGATTATTTAAGTCTTTCATAACAGCCTCCTGAAATTTGACGAGGATGCAAAACAACACGTTGTAGAATTGTCGACCACAAGGAAATCACACAGCGCTCTGTAATGACAGCAACACGTACGTGATAGATTCGATTTACAGGTTCACCTCAATCTTCACAGCAGTAGGTGCGCGTGGAAAATTGCGTTGCGGCTTTACGGGTGTCCGCAGGATCGAATTCGCGATATTGATTGCGCACATACAAAATATCAAGTACTTGGTACAAATCTCGTTTTCATTATTGGACTCGTTTGTAAGGTAATGTTAATAGTAATAGTTAACACCTCAATAGCTAGTGAGATTGAATCACATTAGGCGCGTGCTCACAGAGCAAGTTTAGTGTAGGCTATTGTGTTGTGATTATGCTAGTTGTCATTGAACTTCTAAGATTTATGACATGGTCTGTGGTTTTAATAGTTTCAATTTATGTGCTAATCGAAATTTCTGTTGCTTTGTAAACAAGTATGAAACAAATTTGTACAAGTCACAGTATTATGCTTGTTGCTTGTGAAGATATGACATAAAGTGGGACTCTATATACGAATCTAAGCATTTATGTCACATCTTTATAAAGCATTATTTAACTAACAGTTGGCTTATTTTAAACAGCTATAGTTATATAGGTACGTACCCTCACATTATTAATAAACAACAAATATGATTAATGACAGCTACTATAAAATTATGCATTGAATTCTCTTTCGGATATTTTCAATTCTCGCCGATCATTACACAATAATGTTTCAGTTCGATTAAGGTGCATTTATCACTTGTGTTTCGCTGTCTTATTCAATTTGATCGCTATGAAGACGACCGTTAGTCTTGCAACTGGAATTAATAAGTAGAATGCATAATATATGTAGATAAAATCTGTGCATTCCTTCCCAGCGCTCACGTTAAAGAACGCAATGACGAAATTACGTAAGACATCGGTAGTTACTAATTGGTAAGTGGACGCCACCTGTACTCTGCACATACCGGTCCAAGACTAACGGGCCTTTATTAAACTCGTTACCGAACATATTCATAGACATGGCAATAACGTTTTAAAAATATGTAATTATCGAATGGGCATCATAAATCAGAAGCCTGTCGTAAATAAATGACTGTACTCAATACAAAGTGATTTAAATTAAGATGATGATAGCTCCATTAAAGAATTCCCAATCGAGTTGTTTGGTGGTTCCAAAACTTAATGAGCCAACAAAATAGAATTCGAGGAGGCGGCGTCTACATGCCATTCCTAATAAGGATGTGTTCTTGATAAACCTGTCTTACGTTGCTATCCTTTTATTTCTGTCATGTTTTCAGAATGTACATCCTTCTGGCACTTGAGTGAGTTCAACCACTCAGATAAACAACTCACAAATATCACTAAAGACCTAGGTCGGGTCAAAAAGTGCTATTATGCTTGTAATAATATGTCGGTACTTAGGTGGTAGCGCGAATGAATAATGACTTCCATTAGAGGCAGCTAATAAATTGTCTGGTCGTAATATATATTTTATTTGTAACTTGTGCGTTTAAAATCTGTTTACATGCGCTCCAGTAATGAATGCGGACTTTTTGCCACACGTAAGGAGGCACGGGTATTGAGTTCGTGTCTGCAGTGGCATATTTATAACTAGCCCCGCGCGTTTTATGCTTTCGTAGTTCCATGCGTCTATCTCGTCTATTCTTCTTTTCTTTCCTTTTATTAAATTTAAATGATATTTGCTGCTGCACCTATTTCTCTTGAGTTGTTTATGAACGAGCTTAGTTTTACACGTGTTATGAACCTCGGGGTAGGTACGTGTGAAATATGGATAGGATCTGTCAGTTTTATTGTTACCTTCTATACGGAGTAGAAACTTTTTTCTGGTTTTTACAGTAATTGGAATTGGATTAAAACCTAGAGTACTTAGGTAATAAAAGTTTAAGTTGTACCTAGTAAAGTTTGGGCACGTTGAGCAGGCGGGTCGGCGTTTGTTGGCGGCGCTATTCCTCGCCGGGCGGGTGTGCCTGCGCCGGCGGCAACCACGGCGCTGCCTCCGCCTCCCGCGCACGTTGCCATTGTTACTCCTCGCGGCTCCATCGCACCCGCACACGATACACCATGCACCACCAATTAAAACTTACTTTACGATCCTACTCTAAACTCTCTTCTAATGAAAATATTTTATACCACATAAATCCCATTGCAATACAGTACACGACCGTGCTTTATGATGGTAAGAACATTGTTCCGACTTGCATTCGTAATACAATTACATCCAGGAAATCACGATATTACCGGCTCGTTATTTTCAACGGTTTGAATTGATTTGCCTAACAGTATCTTTGGGTTTACTGAGCGTCTAATCTTTGTTGTCATTGTTTTTTGTCTATGTCCTATGCCATTGTGGTTGCTTATAAAAATGCTATCTTTATAAGAAGCATCACATTGTGATTTTCTCCGACGAATGCCCGTTATAGTCGGGCGCCGTCAACGGTCATACGTTTTGCACGCACCATGCAAATGCCCAGGCGCGAACTGCGGGCTATCTACGTCACATTAAGCTAATATGTAATTGATTGGTTCCCGGTGCACGGGAGTGGCGACACACTCCTGTCCCACTGATGGCGGATGCAAAAACACTAATGTTATAACGGTGAACCAGCTCTTCCGGCAAGCAATATGCCCCTAGGTGCTTATACCTACTCTTTTAACGCTTTACAAATTGAACGGCCGCTTTCAATCGTAGTGACAGCGCTCATGTGGCCTAAATACATTCACTGCAACGTCGATACACCGACAAGACAGCTATGTGCATTCACGATATTAATCAACTTAAGATTTCGACCTCCATTAGAGATAAAAACTCCGGAATTAGAACACTCTGACAAGTTAAAAGTGTTAAAAGTGAACATTTAAAGTAGGACGAGATCACCAGATAATTATCGTATGCACTCGAGATAAACACAGACCGTTACGTGGTCGCTGATCATTCAAGTGAAAACATTACCATTTAAATTGAAAGCCTATCAATTATGTTTATATCTGTTTATACTAAGGACTGTCAATCACTATGCTCGAGTGTTTAATTATAATGCCACCTACTAATAGCGGTCACGCCTCTGACAAAAGCGAATTTGTGCCGCCCAAAAACAATTAACTGGCCACCTAAATATTAATTTTTTTTTTTTAGTTGAATGATTAATGTTACTAATACATACCAATCAACGACGGCATGTATAGCTAAACACATCATTCATCTGATTAGGAGTAACGGTACACATTGTGTTATAATGGTCTTTTACTTGGTTTTGTTTGCGCCCATTATTTTTGATGCTCTACAATTTAAACGGCGGAAGAGGTTCCGTTGCACGTGGGAGGCTCTCATTGAGGATTACCATTGTTTCATCGTATCACAAATCTTTATCGCGTAAAGTTATCTTTTGGAAACAACCTGCAAGATATTTAGCTATGTATATTGAACTAACTTGGATAGGGCTTCTTTACTACTAATGGTTAGTCCATTGGAATAGAATATTTGGGGTTTAATGTATGTTTATTCGCATTTAGATTTATTGTAAATCACTAGCTTCGTAATGGCACATTTAGATAGAATTTGTAAAGGGTCAATACACTTATACTAGTGTCACGACATCTTGCCTACCGTTATCGGCGATTGATCGAACGTTTACGAGGCTCGTTTGAGCACATTTTGCCATTCATTGTGATGCTGTATTATTACCCAATAAACTAGGTACATGATTTCTGCCGACAATATTGAATTCACCTGTCGTTGACCGACATACTTGGCACTAATCTCTTAATGTTTACGTGTCTCGACGGTGAAGTCAGACAACCTGGTCGGATGTCCATACAAGTGTAATAGTGTTCTACAAGCACTTGACTCAGAACATTCCTTGCGCGATGCTGGTCGGGTGCAAAAGTAAGAACGTTTTTGTAATGTAGGTATCGCGATAGTTTACCGGAACAAGCTCGCACGTAATTTAAGTGGAGCGATGTATTGCGGCCGCACGATGAGACGCGAAACGATGTCGGCGCGCGAATCCCGTTGGGGCGGACGCCATTACCGCCCACCGCACCGCGCACGCGTAGAAAAACCGACCTCTGTATAAAGATGTCGCGCGCAGATAACATTGGATGGACACTTGACAACGCCGCCTCCGAGCCGACCTCGACGTGTTTATCTTTGGAATCGCGGCCTTACCGCGAATATCCAATTATGTTCACACAGATCCCGCCATGCGATCATATTATTTTATTGTCCGGTGTATCCCGTCATCTTTGCATGCGAGGTGCACCACACCGCGTCGCGGCGACATTGTAGGTTTCTAAACAACGCTCGTAAAACAAACTAGAACGTGAAAAGCTGAGATGCGGCTACTTTTACACAAACCAGAAAAAATACGTTACGTACATTTTAATGCGACATTATAAGCACCGTTAATGCGTTAAGACCAGTTTGATAATATCTGGATGCATACTCGTGATGTGTATCCCGGTTCTGTGAAAACTTTCGAAAGAATAGACAAGGTCTTCCGACCTTTCCAGCTATCGTGTCGCTATTTGCTCACGTAAACTGCACATGGACAGTCTAAAGCATCGCTCGTTTATCAAACACAAGCGTTTGCTATGTATAATTCTACGACCGTGTGCGTGTAGGCTTTACAACCGTCGTGAATAATCGGACAATAGAGAAAAAGAAAGCCCTTGTAATTTAAAACATTTATACTTATTCCAGTACTAAATCAAAATAATATACTCCACCTACCAACTTGCAAAATGTTTCGTAAGTACTTCATTACTGTCTAACTACTAATTAAAGTCGAACTAATAAATAAATACTCTGCCTTCTCACATCTCAGTATCCATGACATGAAAGCTATTTATTGTTTAGCACATGAAATAAACAATTAGCAAAGTAGTAAAACTAATTGTTCAGTTAATGATCAAGCTGGCTGCCCGACAGTGGGTGGTCCGCACTATATATAATGTAACTCTTGAGTGCGCTTTAGCTAATGTCACTCCAGCTTTTCTCCCAGTATTATGTTTCTTAGAGATTGGCAATCAGCATAACGATTACAAGCGCTCTAACTCTTCTGTCAACCTTGTCTTCCGTGTGTGTAATGTGTAATGACTTTACAATAACCGCCCCTTGCCTTCTACAGCCATGTTTGCTTTAACGGAGCATCTAACTTAGAAGGTAACGCACGATTTGTAGATATCACAAGATACGACTAATAATGCATTAGCTTGGCGTATGTTAATTGAGGTACGCGGGAGCCATAACCGATCGCTAGACAAAACCTAGTATCACATACCGTAAGAGAGTTAAAGGTAAGCGCTATCGTGTGGCATATCTATACAGGTCGGTCGCTATCTATTGTCAATTAAAAGCCTGTGGCGGAGATCTCGACCGCCTTTTGCTTGTTCTGTAGGATGTACACGATTGCTTCCCGATGCATACCCTACGCCTCAGGGTGGATATTGCTCGGACATTTCCTGTATTACTAGTTGTGTGCCTGCGTTACTAATCTCTTTTCTGATTGTTCTATAAATTAACATAAAATCTATTTTAGTTTAGATTTGAATCGTCTCTTGATTCTTGTTCAATCAGGAAACAATAAAGGTACATGACGGCTGTTTCTATATAGGTTTGCTTTATATTTTGCTGGCTTTGCTCGAAGCTCCGCCTCTTTGATATAGTGGCTTAGCAATGACTTGTTATTTTGAAATTACTGCTATTCCCCTGAGTTATTGCTTTACTGCATTTACAATTGAATAAGTTGGTTGCTGCTTCCCGCACATAGGCATACTAAAGATTATATCTACAATCAACTTGAATAATATCCTCGTTCTTTTTTACGAAGAATATGCTAACAAACTTTTAAAATCGGTATGAGCTTTTTAACATGCGATAAAAGAGGTGCTGTTAATAAACACAATCTTATAGAAAGAAAATGGAGGAAAACGTATTTCTTCAACAACATAACACCTAAGTTGGATAACATTAAATCTAAGTACACACAGCAGCAGATCAAGTTACCACAAACTGTCAACTTGTCTCATTCGATTTTGAACTTAACCATCAACCTTTTAACGTTTAAAACCATTTGGAGAAATTTGACTGTTTCTTATGACGTGATGTGCTGGCGACTGTACCTTCTGTACTGTAATTATTCGCACATACTTTTGTTTTATAGCTTGTTAAATCCGTATTTTCTGTAATAACTAAATAAAATAAACATTAGAGCCTTCGGTACTAGTATACTTAGATAAATAAACATTACGGTACAGTACAGTAAATAAACTGGATAATATGAACTTGTGAACATAACATTTCAAACGATGATTATCTATTAAGATAACCTATTGCGGTGCGTAGACGCAGCTGCAAGATTAACAGTGTCTAGGCGTTAGTAACGAGACTATCGTAATTGAATTAACACAAGAACGTCACGTGTAGGCTCGCGCTAGGCGACGGCGCCGCCTGCGCTGCGAAAGTGATTCCGTGATAATAAATCAGATATCAGACAACGGAGATAATTAAATTAGCAGACTTATTAATGAAAGATAATTCATTTATAATACCTACTGCCAATTTAATTATTTAGCCATTTAGACGTGTCAATTCCAAAATCGCAATAAAAAGTAAGTAGGTAGTACTCTAGGCGCGTTATTAATGATAAAATAATTTGCGATCAAATGTAGCGATTAACGCTGTGTTTAATTTTGATTATGATTGAAAATATTTGCCCAAATTATGTGAGATACTACACACGTATACCTACACTTATAATATCTTTTCTGTCCATGGTTTTTCAGACTTTTTAAAATAAACATTTACCAAAAATATTTTATCTCGGAAATAAGCACCCAGGAAAGAATTTAAGAAAAATTTTAATGAGGAGTAATTGCTTGCTAAAGGAGCGAAATTGACGTACCTACAAGCATGCATATGTGCACGCTATGTGGGACGCTGAGGTTTCAATGGAAGGTACGTAAGTACGACGTATTTTCACTGCTGCAAAACGGTAAAAGTAACAGGATAATGTTATACACAAACCGGTATAAATAATTCGGAAATCGAGGCACTGGCCAAACTCTTTTGAGTTTTTTTAGAATCCTCCAGCGATGTATGTTCCTTGGAATTTACTGCCCACCTGCATATTCTGAGAATGCTGCGATTACATTTTATTGACCATATATTTTTTATTATTTCATTAATCCTGAGGAAAATTGTTTCATCAACATTCATTTAGACTTAAATGCTTCATTTATCCTTGCATGGCATGTCTTTATTCTTAAATAAATAAAGTCAATAACTTCATAACTAAATAAGTTCTATCTAAAAGCAAAAACTATCAAAGCGATTCATATAATTTAATATCTCATTTATATCAACGGTGTATTAATGCGAGGTAATCAATCACTAGGGCAGTTTTTTATTTGTAAACAACGGTACCTACACCGTCTACTCGTCACGAGGAATGGTTTCGTAACATTCGTACATCAAATCTGGTAATGGGCGCTCGCTGCATTAATAAAGATACACGCGCACTTACCGGACTATATCGGCGAGTCATTTAGTAAGTAACACCAGAAAAACGTAACTGTACTATATCTGTTTGCACTTCGGTGCTTCTGTTATTTCTTTTTGATTTGTTTCTGGATTGTTTGACAGCATTAATAAGTACATGTTGCCATGCAATAATGTCTTATTCATTTACCGTTACAACCCAACTGAAACTAGGTATCATAAACAGTGTTAATAATTTCAAATTGTATAATACACGTTATTTATTAAATATAAGGCTACACTAATTTTTATAATGGGTGCAATAATGGATAGTAGAACAATCTCTTGGGACGAAAGGTGTTATTTTCCTTACATTTGCTCTAAGTGCTTCCTCTACGGCTAATAAGACATAATGACGTGTTATTTCTGAAGATTCACGAATTCCGATCGTAGATGAGTATAGTTCGCCGGGGTTACTAACCTTGCAGCTTCGCAACCGCTACCCGCAGTCCGCCACCGCCGTGCTGCGATCAAAAGAAAAACGCCATTGTTAATTACGCACTTTACACATGAGTGTATCTCAATTATGACATGTTGGATTATAGACAGGTGGCTGTAATGACACACTCGCGCGCAGCATTCTGTGCGATCGCAGGCACACGCTCGTGATTCCCTCATTCGTTTCAGGAACAGAGCAGGGCACTTCCCCGTATCGACTTGTAATTACGCACATTTTGCGCTAAATAATTTCCCGGAATGTTGGCTGCACCCATAATTCTGTGGCTATTTACATAAGTAAAGGCATTAGTTTTGAACTAGACCTTGCGCCACGGATGCAGCTGTTTACGACATGTCAGTGATGGTAAAAGTAGATAACCGCGGCGTATTATGTAACACGTTTTGTAACAGATATTCGCCGGAATGTAAAGTGCACATTACTTAGTCTTTACGTTACCTTAATGTGGTGAAACCATGTTTATTTAACGTTTTCTGTCGCACCTACACTGTTGTTAATTAAATTATTCAGGCTTTGTTTGTAGGACTGCCCTTTCAGTTATCCAGGAGGTGGCAATGGCCATCGGACTTAACATAAATTATGCTAATGAAATAGTTATCTGTTTACCTTTATAAATATTGAGATAATGTTGGAAAATACTGTTAACATTGACTTATTATGTAAACATTTTAGATACTAACTTAAATTTAAAATACATGGTCTGCGTCGTTAAATATCTATCTGTTGGCAATGAATTATTTAGAGTGCCGCTTACTGGATTCAAAGTTGCTGGAAATTATTTAAATTCAACATAGTTTTGCCTGAGAAAACATTCTACTTGTTTGTCGGAACTCTTCACTTTTGTATTCTGTAGCGATATGGGAGAGAATCGATTTAAATATTAACTGTATCTTCCTTGACCTGCACTGGTACGATACTAGAATCAAATTGTTCTTCGAAAGTTGACTATAAAATTCCTCTGCTTTTGTTACAGAGTGAGGTAAATACATTTTTATACACCACCTCAATATTTAAAGCAGCACATAATATTTTATATGTACTCTAGTATCTATCCAATCTATGACCATAGCTATTCCGAGAAGTTCATATTTCCACAGTAAAATCTAATTTGGCTACAACCATATTCGGTCTTACGACATAATAATCTAGATTTATCGCTTAATAATAGCTAGACATAAATATTTCCGATAGACGTGTGTGGTTCTTTTCATATCGCAAAAAACTAAAGTATTTGAATATAATTATGACAAGGATAAAATAAACAGTGTACCTGCTTCCGCTTCAACTCTAATTAAAGTACAGTAACCGATATAAAAAAAGCTGATTTATACGCGTCACTTTGCATCGACCGCACGTCTTAAATGAACCACATGCCAGTTATCTTATGCCAACTCAATTTTCTCAATCTGTTCCATTAATCAAATCACAGCACCTCATACGTTACGTCACTGGGTACTGGGCAGACTCATCGCGATCCCACGCTTGAGCAAGCCGGTCGAATCGTCCGCTAGAAAAAGTTACCGATCAGTCAGAAGTAGTCTTGACTGATCCTAGTGATCATTGAACCTTAAACGGCACTCCGACTCCCATAGATTGTTTTATAGCTAAATAAACACGCTCGACTGGCTTACAATCGCAATTTCACAGTCAAATAACAGAAAAGCCACACAAAACCAACCTACACGAAGAAACCGAGAGTACTTGCTAGTTTTTTGGACTCATCAAAAACATACCCAGTTGTCTTGGAACAAATACAATTATATTTACAGTTGCAACATAAAGGCACGGTTTTTATTTCGACTTAAACGATACTCTTTCTTCCCACAAGGTTTACATATTCCATAACTTGTCAATTTATCGTATACATACATATGCAATGAAATAACGGTAATACAAGTCTTTAGATTACTTTTATTAATCTAGTGTCAACAGACCAGAGGGGCAATTCCCGTATTATTAAGACCGTTCGCATTCTAATCTCAGTCTCAATCTGTCAAAATTACTATCAATTTACATACATTTTTGACATGTTTTTGACATTGATTGTCGCTGAGATGAGATTGCGACTTGAATTTGAACGTTTTTTAAGTACGAGAATTGGCCTACTGAACTTTCAACAAGTAATTTCATTGCATTGACTTTCCGACTCTTATTAGATGCATCATGCATGTTTTATAAAAGAAGTATAGCAAAGCGAGGAACTCGCAATCCTTATAAGTTTTCCGTTTCTTGCAAAGTTGTAAGTGATAATATTAAAACATTCGCTTTATCATTAAATTAAGACATCGAAGAATGTATGCGTCTAATAACGAAGTGCAATGATATTTAACGAACAGTTTTTTTTTGTATCAATCTTGTGTATTTTTTGTACCATTTTTAATCACATCTCAACTTCGGTAGCACATACTAACACTAGTTAAATATATATTTTTTGTCGACCACTGTAGTTATTTGTTTAGACAGACAAACTGATATGTATCAGCGGCACTTTTTTATCAAGCTAATACATTTATGCATCGTAACAGACGTTATTTTTAATTTGGCCTCATTATCAAGATCAATCGATGGATAATACAATAGTGTGATAGCAAAATGTTGTATGTCATGATTGATCTTCTGAAAATTACAACTAACATTTCATTTTGGTTGTTAGTTTGGGCGTGTAGTATTAATTATTGTGCAGTAGTTATTAAAGAATCTGAATAGTGTGGACGTAACCGTTATGTTTGGTTTGTGGAATTTCAAGGTTTGCAAATAATGTGCCGTTTAGTTTGGATAAGTCTGAGGCATAAATTGTGGTGTTTGCTTGTCGGTGTTGCGGTCCGTCACGTGAGCGGCGATACGGTTGTCCCGACACCGTCCAGCGCCCTGCGCGGTGCACACTGCGCATGGTGCACGCCAGCCGCTCACCATTTGTCAATGTCGCGCCAACACTGTTCTCACGTGACTAACACTAGGAAGTATTTTTACTTCCATTACGTTAAGATCACTACCGAAGATGCCTCCGGCCAACCATTGTAATCTGACGTAGTAAATTCACATTAGATAACGGCAATCGAACTAAGAACACGGATTGTTGCTCATGGATTCGTGCCCTTCTTATATCAGGGTTTAATCAGATGCATTCAATTCACGATTCCGCGTTGCTACTACCACGTACATATTCACATTAGTGCGTGCTTAAAACCTTTACAACTGTTGGTCTATACGGCCTACTATCACTTGTTATATTATCAACAAATTTAATGTGTACTTTTACCAATATCCTTTCGAACTATTGGAAGAAAGGAAGTCAGGTCGATAACCTGTAAATATTGACTCATCTCGGAAAGGCACGCGCCTAAACACACAGACAGGCCGGTGCCATATGTTCCTTCTAGAGAAATTGTTTTGTTTTAGAATATAGATACCTACTATATTTTATTACTATCACCATTTAACGGTTTACCGTATTTTGGACTAAAAACTATAGTGGACACATAGTGGATACATAAAGTTAAATATTTTTTGTGTCATTTATTACAACAGAGGGGTAATTCCCGTAATTTTAAGAACGTTCACAGTCTGATCTCAGTCTCAATCTGTCAAAAATACAATCAATTTACATACATTTTTGACAAGTTTATGACATTAATTGTCGCTGAGATGAGATTGCGACTTGAATTTGAACGTTTTTTAAGTACGAGAATTGCCCCTCTGATGTTTGTCTAGATAGTTATGTGATGTGAAAAATCAACTTAGTAACGCTACGCTAAATAAATATCACTCACCTACATTTGCAAATTTCTGACATGAATTGTGCACATTTATCGTTTTGTGCCGATTTTCTTTACAGTTATAGACATAAATTGCGTGTGCGTGTGAGTGGACCGTGAAAAAGTGGCAATGTTTTGATAACGGCAAAAAAATAACCCAAATTAAAGTCTCGCAAATACCGAAAACGAAAATCACCTAATATCGCGTTCAAAGTATTTTTACAGTGTGACTTTCTTGGCCCTGTTGTGTATTTCAGTATAGAAACGTACGGCACGTAAACGGCAGATAAGAACAAGAGATATTTAGATGTACCGTCCATGAAAGGTTAAGCGTAAGAAAACGCAGTAAGCTTTACAAATAAATGTATCACATTACAGGGCTACTAAAATGAGTTTGCATCTGTAAATCGGTAGATGATGGCCGCGTCTGATATCCACCTTCTCGATAGACCTCCAGTACGTCACTGGAGCACCCACGCACCGCAATCGTGTCGCGAACTAGCGCATAAATATAGCCCGCAGTGCTTGTCGCTGAAAACTCGATAATTTGAAAGCTACTAAACGGTCCTCTGTCCACAAAACACTAGATGGTGTTGTTCATACAAAACACGTTCAAAACAATAGAGAAATAAACCATGTTCCATTTTCCACCTCCGCTAAACTCGACCTAAAACATTCTTCACTTCACGCAGAGACAGTTTACTTATCTATCTCGCGAGCTGTCTGTATATTGGACACTATAAAATCTAAGAGACTTTAACTCGAATTATTTTTGAGGTGAACGAACGTAATGTAAAAAGACACCGTTGAATCGGAATATTTGTTTGGCAATGAGTTTTGTATAATTCGATTAAATTTCGTAAGTCGGGCGTCGACCTGCGCTGGCGCTGAGCACGACGCTATTTTGAAGCTACGTCTACGTGATGCCACGCATCTCTTACAGCCACCGTTCCAGTGGACTGCATTACTATCGGTAGATTTCACAGAAAACGTGATTGTGTCTCGAGCCATTCCGATTCAAAATTTCATGGAACGGTTTTGGCTCGATGGCGATAATACGTAACTTAGAAATATCTTTAGCGCTCTCACTGATGGTACTTACTTCGTGCAAGAAAGTTGTACATTGAAACCGTTAGACAGATGAAAATTGTTAATTGAATCAAGTTCATCAAATCAAGTTTATGGGCGTCTCTTTTCAAACCAAGTGTCAGTTTATCTATTAAGGTTTACAGACCGACATGAGAATATGATGTTTGCTGATGTAACAGTTTGCCATTCGTAATATTAAATTTAAATTATGTGACATCGAGCGATCATATCGGCAGTTGGCCATAAATCCAATCCTCGGTTGAGAAAATTACAATGAGTTATTCGCTACAAGTGTGTTGGAAGACAAGGAACAAGAAGATGGCACAGGTGATGGAAATGTTAATTTTCATTGTAAAGTAGTTTAATGTGGTACTGACTGAAAACTAAAGATTTTCAGATGTTTTTGCTAATCCAAAAAATCAAGAACTTCAAAATCTATATACCTACAAAGGAAATATGTAGTGGCGACTCAGTTTTACTGTAAAAATTATAGCTTTACTAGTAAAAAAAATAACCTAAAACAATGGTGCAAAGCAAAAAGTATAAAACTTGCGAGTACTGCTAGAATCATCTTCAAAGCCGACCGTGAAATTTTCTACTTTGCTATTGAATTACTACGAAACGAAGTGACCGAAATGCTTTTTCACAATAAAAACACTTTTGTTCTTGTTCTTGACCTTGTAGCTTAACATTTACCATCGGCTACGTCGTAACTTAGCAGACTTGCTGGCGGAAATGCAATAGAACTCATTGTTAGGGACTGACGGTAATTGTAATCGTTAGGGCTGGACGAAGCGATCAGCGATGTGAACAAGGTTATGGGGTTCTAATTGACAGATCACAACGACGGCAGCGGACACCGTAACCGCCTTTATCCAGGCTAACTGTACCACTACCGTACGACACAGACCGCCTGCCGCTTGGTCGCTCGTACTCACCACCGCAACGGGAAATGCCGGGCGTCGCTGTCCTCAACCACGCCAACCTTCTCTTTGTCGCCACACTCATTTCCTCCAGGAACCGCACTTAATAAAACCACAACAAACAAAAACTTTCGACTAATAAAAACTGGAACTCGAGTCTGCCCGCCATTCTCACAGTACACTGAGGTCAACTGCGGTGTATTGCCGTCGACGTAAACTGTGATATCGTCGCCTGGTCTCTCATGGCTTTCCATATTAAAAATTCCACCAGCAAACTGTTTCTATGTCATCTCTATTTGAGATATTCGCCGTGTCGGTTGCTAAGTGAAACCGTCGCGAGAATCTTTTATTCTTCTTAATGCGAGCCGTTTCGGCTCTTGTTCGGGATCCTAGTGTGACAGCCATTATAATTCCGAGTGAATGTGGAAGTATACAAAGACGGCTTTGTACCCGCCATAAATATTTATGAGTAAGTGCCTGTTTTCTACACACGTGGGTCGGTGGATACGCACGATACCACCGGCCTAATTGGATGTCTGTAGGCGCGAATTTGTTTCACTCTGGAAGAATTCCTTATTTGTGTCTGAAAGCAATTTATAATAGCGAAATTTTACTTCCTTGCCGATACGCCCACGCATTTATACAGTCCTCGTTAATTTCTCCTCGTATTGACGCGACAAATTAATTATTTAGCTGTTCACTTAAGGTTATATAATGATAAATACATTGAAGATACTAATCCTACTTTCTCTTAACTAGTTTCTTGGGGCCACTATAAGAAAGTAAAACCCCGCTATGTTGGCGCTCGCCCTGTGTCCTGTTGACACACAAATTGCTATGATAAATTATTCTGGAATACTGATTTCTATGACACTCATTGTGTATTTTTAGGTAATTTTGTCACAAAAAACGCGGTTTCAAATTAAAATGCCAGTTTCCAAATGCGAAGTTCATAACTGAATTTCAAATAAACCATTTAACTCTTTCGTGAAGGTTATGAAAAATCCGAAAATACTTCTGTCATTTTTTTTTTACGAATTACCTATAATGTACTTGAGAATAAGTAGCACTTTATACTACCGACATGCTATCGGAATGTTTCATAGATAAAATAGTTACAAGATGCAAAATAAAAATATCTCTTTAAATCAAAATGTATAGGTAGTGGCCCGTAGTGACACCACGAATGACCTCAATCCTGTCTATCTAAGAATGTTCTCGCATGCTCGTATATCTGGAACGCGGGAACGGTAGTGCGACTGTGGACGGTATGGCATCTTGCCCCGTCCTGCCCTGACACTTGGCCTCTGACAACTATACACTTGATATTATACCGCGCTTTCCATATATCTTGCTTACCCAGAGTTATGGCTTTGCGTTTCTAATATATCACACAACTTTGATACTTCCTGTTACTTGAAATACTGATCTGAATATAAATGAGCGATGTCCGGCTATCGCACCATGACAAATAAAAAGACGCTTTATTTTATTGGTTTTGCCTTTGATCCATAATTTATTTTCCAACGATTGAATGTTCTAGTCCAATGATCTAACGTTTTTTGGTATAGATTTTATTCGGCTAAATCAGCGGGTGGTGACTGTTGCGTTTAAATTTAATTAATCTGTAAAGCATTTTATCTATATTTATGTGTTGATGCCTCCACTATGTTTACACATCAGTGAGAAAGAAAAATAGCTACAACTTAACAGCCTAGGATCAAACAAGGGATCACGTTGTCCCTTCGGCTGGGTACATGTTTGGCACACTTTCAGGAGGTCTCGGTTACAGCGGCGATGTCACGTTTCCCATGTTGGGAATAGTTTATTGAAGTCATGATGTGACCTTAACATTGTGTTTTACGATTGTCTCGTCACCGGTCCGCGCACTGACATTTCAATAGAGAAGGTGAGCGCGGGTCGCGGCGTGACGCGCAGCACGACGTGCAGCACAACGCCCAGCATAGCCCACCACCTCCTACACCCCGCTGCACCGTCTACTGTCAACATCACACTTATTTCGCATGATTGCCGTTATTTATAAACACTGTCATGTCCCCACCAAACCCTACCACACTTAAATCACAACTATCGGACGAATCATTTCGATAAGTCCTGAAACATGGATACCATTTTCTACGACATCCCAACGGCACTGCAGCAAAGCGGTATTAATTTTAACTTTATAGTTGAATTTCTCGAATTACCTACAGAAGCTAATCGGCGTCGGTGTTGACTTAAATTTGCATCTAGGTAGTATTTTCTCGTCGCCAGTTCGATAGTGTGTGCTCACGATTTAACGCTGGTATTAATGCATTATTCAGCGGGGTTTTCATTAGAATGTCGCTATCGGCGCGGGCGATCGCGCTCTCGTTAAAATGTACGGATGGCATGACGGGTGCTCGTATTGGACGGGCACGCGAGTCAACCCTATCGCGGATCAAATTCAAATCACTGAAAAACTTATTTGCAGTTTCGCATTTTCTGTCGCCTCGCTTCGTGACACACGTCAATCTAAATTTGAATCCACTACATGAAGTGAAGGAGACAATTTTCCTGCCAGTGCTGTTGTTTCAATTCAAGAGGCTCGATTCGGATTGCAGTCCGTGAATTAATAAGGCTTCATAGTACATGACGTTAATTGTGCGCAGTATTAGGCAAGGTAAGAGCGTCTAGATTAAATCTTACAACTTTTCAGTGTTCTTGTTTGAAAATTCCCAATGATGAAAGAGTTAAGCTAGCGATAAACTGCATACACACAATGATTTAGTAGATATGTGCTCCTACAACTCGTACATTATAAATGTTTTTCCTTAGCCGTTTATCTAAACTCGCACATGTGGTTATCGCATCGAAATTCTTTGAACGCATTGAAGAAATGCAATTAGCAAGGCGAAGAGGACTATTAAACGTGTAGCTCGACCAGTTTGAAAGAAACTGGTGCGTAAGGACAGGTTTAACAACCCAACACATGACACAAACTCGCGGATGTGGTATACCTACTTTCGATATAAATGAGAACACATCCCGCATGCGTCGCCCTAAATAAGTTGCCACCTTCTGCAGCACACGTGCAACGAGAACAAATTAATTTTATGGGACGTATATATCAAGTGTGGTGACATTTTTCATTAAATGTTTTAAAAATATGAGGTTTCTTGACTGTTTTTTTTATTAACTTCCTAGGAATATGTGCATAGGTACTCATTTACATGACTGATTAATCGCTTGTGTGTAATTTTTTTTGCAACATTGTCTGGGAGTTTTAATTGATGCTGGCATCAGCCATTACTAGGAACCGTCACAGTCGAGCAAGCTCAATAATAACTGATCTGTTTTAATTACCTTGTCAACGCGTACTTTGAGCGATGTCAGTAGTCGGGAGCACCTGCAACAATCCGACACACATTCATTAGTATTACGTCAATTGATATGGGTAGGTACTATCGAGGAATTTCATATCTATGCACCTTAAGGAATATTTTTCCTTGCAGCGCTCGTCTGCTATAAAAAGGGGCGTAAAACAAATGTGGTCATTGTGTTCACGGGATTTTGTTTTAAAACTGCTTAGATATGAACTTCCTCGATAGTACATAGTGTTAGATTCGCACGGTTAAGTTGTTATAAAGATTCTATACAACGTGTCGTTTTGCATCCTCGTCAAATTTCAGGAGGCTGTTATGAAAGACATAAATAATCAAATAAAATTACGATCCTGCGCAATAATTAATACATACTTGTTTTTTTAGGTATTTAAGTTTGACAGTATTTCAGAATACTCTACTTTCAAAGAACAGAATCGCCCCGTTGCGTATGTGGTAGGCAGTGTCGTACGACTATGTCGCTGTGTGCATGCGTTACAGTTACACCGCAGTTACAGGGCGGTATCACACGGACCCTACACATGCCGATTTCCGAAAATGACAAAATTTAAAAATAAATACCTACTTATTTTATTAATGATT
Source organism: Brachylomia viminalis (assembly GCA_937001585.2). NCBI lineage: Eukaryota > Metazoa > Arthropoda > Insecta > Lepidoptera > Noctuidae > Brachylomia > Brachylomia viminalis. Next base: position 14,056,850 of record OW443308.2, on the reverse strand, counting down.
CGTGTCGAGAATCATTAGCATAGTTACCTCCTCGAATTTGACGAGGATGCAAAACAACACCTTGTATACCTAAATAAAATTCTATTGCCAATAATGTTATAGTCCGCGCATCACTTCAAAGCAGTTGCACCTACAAATAATGACTAATTCTTTTTTGTTGTATTTGTAATTGTCAGGACAAGGTTTGTATGAAAGAAAATATTTGAAAAATCGTACAGAAAAGTGAAAGTTTGTATGGACGTTCGTCATTTTAGCCGATGGGAATTTTCATCAGGCGCACGGCTTGTATTTTATAAATATAATACGAATATATTTACAACGTAGGTATGCAACCGCTTTGTAAATTGGCAGCATGGCTGTGTATAAATTAAGTAATTTAGCTATATCTCACTAAGCGAATATGCGCATATCTATGTCTGTAGCCTAAACCTATAAATTTTACCCTGGCATGTACCTATTATGAACATATATAGACTTAAATTACAGAATGCCCATTCAATTAACTGACGCTGTTACTTTATTGACATAATAGTTTAGATTCGCCATAGGGCGACTGGATTATAGACCTCGAGCACGCATGTCCTTATCTAGATTTCTAGATGGAGTCGGCGTCGGATGGTGTGCAAGTTCACGCCCAAGGCGAAGATTTTGTTCTATTTAACGTACATATTTGCATTTTACGATCAAACACGGTCGTTATCATTTTTTTAGGCCACTTCCGAACACACCGTGCATGCTATGTTTAAATGAGAACATTATTTTAGTTGCAAATTAATCTAGAAATCTGGAGGAGACAATAGGTCGTTTGTTGGCAAGCAGTGCGGGTATGAAGTGTGAACGTCCGCCGTGTGATGTCGGACGTCGCGACACTTGCGTTAACAAAGCGCTACACTGACCGGGTTAACCTTGAATGGTAAATGTGTGCGGAGTTTCGCCGGGGAAAAATATGCCATTGATGCAGGCGGCGTGCGTGCGCGTAACGGTCACCACGAGCCGAATAAGTGGTTTAGCATCGTACTTGGAATGATAATGTTCAGAGCGAGACTTGTCACGCGATTGCACTGCCCTGTCACTGCCGCACGCATTCTGAGACCCACTTTCTAACCTTGTGTCCTTGAACCATAAGTGTTTACGTTGTATGCTTTGAATCGCTTATTTCCTCTTATCGCTGTCATGTATCTAAAAGAGTTTGTGATTACTTCCGGTGAAACGGGTATGTGATATGTGAACAAATTAAGTCAATTTATAACAGTGAATGGTTAGACAAAAAAAGCGATAAGGTAATATTTCGTGTAGCCAATTACAGTAGGGTGAATGTCGATGTCGGTGTCTGAGAGCGAACAATGTGCCGGTAACGAGATACAGCGGACCGCAGCGCTCCGCACCGGTCCGCACCGGTCCGTCAGGCCTTCGCTTGCCCAACACCTCAATTCGTTCTTTGTTTACGTTGGCATCGTACTCGCCCGCGGAGCCCGATCTCATCCCGAACGCAATAAAGCTCGGAGCAAAATCACGACTCTGCAATGTCTACTCTTTATCGCCTCCGCCGAATGCCGTACGATCTTAAACGTATTTTAATAACTTCCACCCGCCAGTCGCCGTAATGGGATCACCATGCAAATGCCTTTGCCCATGCTATACCGTTACATACCGATACCTACGGTATCGAACCGCCCCGTGAAATAAAGAACGACAATAATCGCAAACGGGAAATCCGATCACGCCGAGGGCGCCCAGCGGCGGCCGGGACAGGTTCCACGGGGAGCATCCAGTCTGAAGCTACATCTATTTAAAGTCAATTCCTTGCACCACGTTTAAACATCAGACAAGTAGGTACAACAGAGTACCCCGCGGTTCAACGTCAAAAAACTTGAATGAGTCGAAGAAAGTGCCCTTGCAAGTTCCTGTATTCGATCCTATCTTAGATCGAATGAGGTAAGTTGTTAGTGAACCTGACGTACCGAGTGTGGATTTGAAGTTCCCTTTCGTGATATGGCGAAGCGCTTTCCCTGTCGCAACTCTGCGCTCTGACACTTGCACTCTTCCTTTCTACATTACACTCACTAGTGGAACGATAATACCATTTCTATTAACTGTTATTGCATTTGAACTAACCTGTATGAAGTCTTTGCCATTGTTAGAAATTAATTTCGATTTTAATTTGCATTAAATTTCACATAACCGTAACATGTAGTCGCGCGACGAATGAACAATAAGAGCTACGGTAAACTTAGTAATAACCATTTAACATTAAAATCAGAAGGTACTTTTTACTTCGTTGCCAGATAATTAAATCCTTTGAGTGCTACCGAACGATGTCAACTTTTTGAATAAGTTTTCAATTCAAAAGCCGCTTCATCATGTCTCCTTGCAAACTACTATTACAAAATAAGATTAACAATTTTCTCACGTCCGCATCGAGATCGAGTTAGGCGACGACAACCTCTGCAAAAAGTAAGTTGGAAATCTAATAGAGTTTGTGGCAAGCCGGTTATTTGTGTTATTTTTTAGTTTCGCTAACGCTGAGGAGAAATGCTATGTAACGCTCGCGAACGAAGACGAAGCAACCTGACATTACAGTAATAACGCCGAACCGCCCTTCTGTCATTATTCTGTACACTTTCCTCGGCTAACTAAACATGAAATGCTTCTTATTTTTCAAGTGCATGTTCATTACAATTGCATTATAGTCTATGCTCATCTTTTGCTATAGGCAACCAACTTCTAAATATAGCACTATGGTTGTGTTACTTAGTAAACATTCCTTGTCACTCAAGGCACATAATTGCATACAAATGTCATTTTAATTAGCAACCGGATAGACAGCGTTACCACCTGATGAAGTGGCACGGATTATGTTGGATTGAGACTTCCTTTGATTAAGATTTGTTATGAATGCGTCGACAGAGGCAGCGGTGCGTGACAGAACTGGTCCTAACAGTAGTGGATGAGGCCCGAGCGTGGTCACCGCGTCATGCGAGATACCCTACGATTATTATATCTTTGATTACAACCTAGGCTGCCTCTACCGCCTCATTATGCGAGCATAATTGCGCTTAAAATAGGGCTATTCAAAAGTGACATATTAACACATCTCCCTGTATTTTCTCAGTAATAGATGGAAATTACGAAACTCCAAAGCCTGATATTACTTGAATAATAGCGAAATCTTATACAATCTTATTTGAATTGAATAAATATATGAAATAGGTGTCAGCTATCGGATCACAATCACGGACACGTCAAACAGTTTAGAAAGAACATCAAAAGCATGCAGCACTTACATCGATAAATAAATGTTACCTTACAAACAGGTACGGGGCAAGTTAATGAACACCATTAGAATTCCTTGTTAGTGTAATGTTATAAAAGAAATTTATCACTTGATTGGTGCGGAAGAAGAATATCATTTGGTTGGTGTTTATGGTTATATTGAACAGCCATAGAAAAACTTTAAGTTGCCGTAATATAATTATGTAAATATGATATCGAAAAAAGGAAACTCCACGTAGAATGTTGACAGCAGTATTAACTTGATATCTCTATTCCGGCGGATGGCGAAACTGCATGCCGCCTTATAAATGCATCATATTTATGTTCAATATTGTATAAATTATGAATTTTACATGTGGATGTCATCAAAACTGGTGACGGGGATGATAAAAATAGAAATCGACTGTCGTTTATGTGATATGCGTGTTTTTAGTTTTTAATAATTTTATTAGTGACGATAACGGTTGGTGCATCCTTCCTTGGCATTTTTGCTTGGAGCACTTATTAGTTCCGTGCTACGTCTGCGAGGTGTTACGTAATTGCAAGAATGCGGCGGCATGTGCCTCGGCGACGTGTCGGACGTCTGACGGTCCGGTTCACATGTGAACCGTATTTATTGTAATTACGTCTCTCGGACGCTGACTCCTATCGATCGATGCGACGGAAAAACGTCCGATTGTAACGATAACATCGACCCGATCTATGCGGCATTCGCTGCATTGAAGTAATTGTATCAAAGCTCTTTAAATTGTAATCAATTAACTTTATTTCGTTCAGAATGATTTTTATAATTTTAAGTGTATTAACACGGAAGTGTTTTTGATGAGCCAATAATATAATAATTGCCTGTCCCTAAAGCAGGAGTGTCAAATCGTGACGATTTGGGAATACAGATGGATTTACCCAACAAAGCAATTGAGCAATCTACATATTTATCAGCCAACATTAATTGGAGTGGCATTGGTAATAGTTTCCCGATTAATGCACGCGATCGTCTCTAGGTGGGTCCGTTTGCGTTATTTCGCGGTATCGCGCGCGCAATCGTAACCTCTTCCCACATAATTGGCGTGTGGGCGCGGCGGTGGTGGCGCGTTATCCCGATCGCCGCCCACCAGCGACGAGGCGACGCCCGATTAGATAGCTCGGCCCCCGACACCCCGACCCGGGCAACACCTCCCGGCTGCCGGCACCGAGGTACCGACGCACCCCGCTCACTGGGATCATCTCCTGACGCGATCGCGAAACTCATAAAGCAGTCTCGTTACTTACACACTTACACCGCACGCGCAAGCCAATTGTCAATAAACTGAAAATTTATTGTATACGGTTGTTTGCACTTAATTAATTCCGTATAAAATAATAAACCAATCTGCTGGTGAAACATACAGCTTCTCTGCCTCATATGTTTTTACTAAAACCATTATCCTTAATAAGCTGGCGTATCTCACGAACGCTATGGCACAATAAGCCTCGCAGCTTAGCCTTATTAGCGATAAGAAGTGGCACCGGCTCGCCCGTTACGCAAGACAAGATGCTCAGCCGACGGTTCATTAATTGCGTATTGTCGAAGCTCTGGTCGACGATCACATCTAGTAAATCGTCCAAGAAATCTCACGACGTTCTTATTTCCGGCCGCTACGTGACCGCTACAGCAATGCAAGATTCTCTTGTACGGCCAAGGCTAATAAAATGTAATATATGTACAGCGTAAATTAATCGGAAGCATCGATGATAGGCGTGCATGTTTATGCCGCCAGGATAAACACAGATAACCGCGAAGACCGTTAAGTTGATTTAGCACGTCGGTTCCGCCCCTCTTTGGTCTTACAAACAATTATTACAAGCAGATTTTATGTCCTAAACTTTTACATTACTCATCAAATAAGTTAAATTTAAAGAAACGAGAAATAGTTGGTAAGCTTTAAACGACGTGATTCTGTTGACAATAATTGCAGCGGATGACATCCGGGGCGGTTCTAGAATTCCATTCATAAATATAAGGAATGATAATGATTTACGTCCAGTTCTTGAATTGCGTACGCGGTTCTTTCTAAGAAGCTCCCTATAATTTAAACCCAGCTCGCTACTCAAACCACTCTAGACAAATTATGATTATACCTAATTCACTTTCTAACTGGCGTTACAAATAGAACAGGATTTTTAAAGGATCATAAGCTAGCTTTTGTTTACTTCTAGTGGTTTACTCGCTATACCTATATGATGTTCATTAGCGTTTTAACAATCAACAGCTCAATGCATCATGGTCGCAAGCACTAATAAATCTCATCGCAACATTGCACGCACGTATCAAGCACAATATGGTTGACGTTAATTGACGAAATGCGAAGTGGTAGTGTTTGCGACGACTGATTTATACGTGCGCAAATCGCTACTCAATTTGCATTGGATCTATGTAAAGCGCCCACTCGAGCACTCGTTACCGCGATCGTCGCCGTCTTCGACTCTCTGGCCACAGACTAATCGTCACGACTAAAACGAAGAATGTGTTATCTCTTATTTCGTAATGCGCACACTTCACCAAGTTTTGCCACTGCACTAAAGATTTATCGATTGCAAACATTTACATATTCCTAGTTTGCGAAATCAACACTCAGTTCTAATATGTTCTATCAGAGGTATCCATGTAAACCAATCCAGGCGACCAATGTAAACTTGCGATAATAAAGGACTCAGACAGAGCCTAACGTAAAGAAATGACTAAATTTGTCATGACCACATTAGTTAAACGTAAACACAATTCTGTTCAAGTTTCAAGTTGTAATTTAATGCTGTGATAGGAACCACTGTTCGGTGGCGGTTAACATGTTTCTGCAAAGCCTAGTACGGACGTAGGAAAATACGGCTGTAGATAAAATCGTGTACATTGTGTACGCGTGCACATTTACAGTTAGTAGCTCAAAACGCAAATAAAATTAACGAAAGACAGCAGTAAACGACCGCACAGACACATATCCATTGCGGTGTAAAATAGCGGCGCGCGCAGCAAATGACATTCCACATTCAAACCACGCCAAATAAGTGCGGAACGTGGAGCGGATTTGGGTCACACACTGATTCTCGGTAATAGAAGTGTGCAGTGTAAAGCTGTGGAGTTTCACCGCAAGTAATCTGACAGTCGTATGAGAGTTCCTTGCTAATTTACGGACCGTGCGTTTCGGCCTGCGGTCACGTGCTTGCCGACCGCAGCCGAAACCCGCTACTGGGACGTGGCGCGACGACAAAGACGAAACCTATCGAACAACCTGTAGCAGCCAATATATTTTAAGCTGGTAGAGGTGTTGTATAATTGTCAACTTTTCTGATATTTGAGCATCTACCTGGAAATAATTTCTTTAACCTTTTAAATACATTAAAACTATTAAGATTTCGCTGATTAGATCAAACTACACATATATTTCTACGTTCTGTCATCGTATTCAAACACCGTGTACACAATGCAGCACTCAGCTAAACGATGTGTTGCGCATTCCGAGTTATAATGAATGTGAGAATTGACTCTAATAGGGATATGACGGTATTATGGATAATTTGATGCAAATTAAAACAATAGTAAACGATTCTAGATTTTTTCGTTCAATGCTGATTGCGAGTAAAATCGGTTTGATAAGTTAAATAGGAATGTAAAAAGTAAGTTGAATGATCATTGAATTATGTTTTACGACGTAACGATTTATTTACTGTATCCTATTATTTTCTAGTTGTGTCATTAATACGCATTTGTATCTACTTACTACAGATCCCACAACCCCTTGATTGCAAGCACCATTAATTTCGCGGGCATGTAATTTTTCTGTTATTAGCAACACATTGTAATTACAAATTTGTGTAGTTAATACATCTCAATTATAATTAGATCACATCTACAATGGCACGTTCCGCTCCGTGGTCGTACAAATTAATAACGTCTGCATGTTCTATTAAGATTCGTGTATGTCATAATGAACTAGGCGTTGAGGGGTAATTGATTACTGCATTCACGTTTTTACTCCGATCAACCAATAATTATAAACACATACGATTTTAAAGGTCAAAATAATTTGTTAAATATTTTTTTAGAGACACGGAATCGACGTAAATGCCAAAATAGTTTAATTACGCACTGTAAAAAGTTAAAAGTAAATTGGCGCCATCGGTATTTCTTACAATAAAGCGTATCGTAATGTAACTGTAGCGTCAGGCCTGGATAACGCTGAGAAGAAGAAACAAAACATTCGCTGCGAGTAGCCAATCAATAGACACGCGAATGTCGCTTAGCATTACATCTAGATTTACTTTACGGTGCACGCAGTTTTTCGTCGGGAACGCAATCGCGACCGCGATCAATAGCTCACATTGTGCTCGTCGACGCCCGCGCCGCTTGCATAATGTGTCAGTCGTGGGAGCGACTACAGAGGCGCCCCGTTATGCGACGCACGCCACTGGTACCGTTCTATTAGTGATTTTATTAGACGATTCGCGTGTATCGCTCGTAATCAATTTGAGCACATTGCAGGCGTTGTAAGTCGCCCTACTTGCAACGCATTATAGAGCATAAAACGCGTTACAGCCACGTTCTCCATTTAAGCTCACACGGTGTTTCATTCCGGGCTAATATAAAGCTTGCTGTGTATAATTTTGTTTTGTCCGCTTTATCTGGGACGCAACAGTATATCACGAATTTTGCAGATAAATCGATGCATTGCTACGAGAAATGATTGTATCTATGTTTTGATTTCTGCAATGGTTCTGGTGCTGAGGTATTAACGTTCTTAATGTCTGGTATTATCCTTGCCGTTTTCATCTGAGGCGGTCTTATTGGTTACAACTGAAAAGCTGTAACGTATGCAGTCAATTGGATCAATTCTGATCATTCGTTTTCGTCATTCGCGCGATCTACGTGAAATTTTCCCCGAAAGTCCAGATTGACAATAAGGTAGACTAGTCTCTGTGGTTTATTTTATACTGAGATTTTAAAATACAAATATTATTTTTTGGTTTTTATTTGGGACTTCATCTCGTTAAAATTGACCGCGAACGTACAACGGTACTGGCAACTTTTCAGTGTGATTTATTTGGTTACTTTTCAACTATTCAGCTGCTGAAAGCAATGCCCTCATTTTTTATGGCAAGTAAAGTAGACTAAAGCCATAATGTTTCGATTTATAGTACGAACACGGAAACTGGTTTGCGGATTTCAGATAATTTATGAGAATATCAATATTTGGGTACGGCGTGGTATCTGTGTCGACGATGAGTCAGCGGTGACCGTTCACACCCACGCCTATTGTTAGTCTCAGGCGCAGGTTCCCTCATTTGCATACCCATCTCACCATAAACAAACACAAGTGACATTATTGTTTCTCCTGACGAATTTTTACGATGTTGCCAAAATATTAGTTTCACTTCACAGTTATTTATGTATTTAAATTATTTGTTTTCAAAATTATACTAACTTGTGTTTATAAATATGTTTAAATCTTAACCATGACATCATTGAGTTCAGTTATTTTTATATTCCGTCAGTTTAATAAACTAAAACTAGATATTTTATTACATATTTTAACTAGAAACATAAATCAGATTCATCTAAATCTTAAATCATTTAAAGCAAAAAGTCTCCACACCTCAAATCGAATAGAAAATTGGAGTCAATAACAGCGTCAATAATAGTAGATAAAAATAAATTAAGTTACGGGACACCTGTTAAAGAAGACCGTCAAAGTGCACGCACCCGCACCGCGGCCGCGGGTCGTTCACCCCGACACGACGTAATTAAAATCCTTCATGGAAAGCACGCCTGATGGAATCCATCCTGACCCCGCGCACGACCGACTAGTACCGCCCTTTAAACGTTACTTTATAAATAGGAGCAACCCAGCTTCGTGTCCCTTCCACTGCTATGCGACACGGGAGCTACTAAAAAAATAACCTTAATTATTCCGCGGTTTTAAAGCCTTAACTTTCGTTTTATTGAATTCTTGTGTGTATGTATTTAAAAATCTGACAGCTTTAGACCGCTCGCGGATTGCGTATGAATAGTAATTGCGGAGTTAAAAAATGTGAAGTTAAAAGGTTTTTATAACTTTAATTTACTTGGAAGAAGTAACTGCTGTTCTAAGAATCTTGTAACGATTTTTGTTAGTCATGGTGGTCCATACAGGGTGTCCAGTAAATAGCACGACATACTGCAGGGGGTGATAGCTTGGGTCAATACCTACCAAAACAACACAATATAAATGTTCAGCAAAATCTTACGGATTTACAGTTTTACAAAATTTTCCGATAAATTTTTTAAGCATGTCGTAGTGAAAAATTCCTTTTCTAGTAATTTTTTACATCAAATTATTCTTGAATAGTTACTTTACTCGCTGATAAGTCTTTTTTCTATCAAAAACATGAATGTATCCAAGAAATACAATTTTTTGTTTAAATTTTCAAAGAAGTATTTTCTTATCGCTTAACTTTAACCTACAGTGGTGAAAAAACATCCGTAAGATTTTGCTGAACATATATTGTGTTGTTTTGGTAGGTTATCAAAGGGTTATTATTACCCAAGTTATCACCCCCTGCAGTATGTCGTGCTATTTACTGGACACCCTGTATAATTGATTTATTACCTATCAATGTAGCCTAAAGGTACATCTCGAAATTGAACACCAAATTAATAGCTGCGGTAGGTCTAAAGATTCAATTACGAATCTTATGTTCAATAAAACATTTCAATTACTCCCAGAATTAATTGAAATTGAAAAACCTATCAAATTCTAAAAGACTATTTCTTATTTATTGCCCTTCAATTCGAACATTAGCGATCGTATTACAAAACAAGGTTTTACTTTAGACATGGTTTAAACCATCGAGCATGTTTTTGAAATAAGAACGTAACAGAAATCGAAATACAATTCCTTTTACAAAACTGACAACTTAGTCCGGTCTTAGGTTGTCAATTTTGTATTAATAACTTTATTAAAGTTCAAAATCCAAATACTGTCTCGAAAGTTTAGGCTAGAGCTAAAGTTAGACCGTATTATGTAATAAGACGGTAGAAGTTCACATGAATCAAATTGGTACTTTTGTAGAAATTGGATTGGATTAATTCTTTTAATTCAATTAAAATTTCTATGTCAAAATATAAATTCACATTCCCTGACATACTCCATAGCGTGTTATCCACTCATTCTTTAACTCTGTTTACCCAGTTATCGAAAAGATCGCACTGTCCTCTCATATCTCTCCTAAGTCCCTTCATAAACTTTAGTATGATGATGATATCAAAACAATCAGGAAATCGGCACGCAGTATCGCCTTGTGCCCAATAATCGATGTTGATGGCGTGTCGCCGGGTATGCGCGCGCGCAGTCACGAACTTCTCGGTGGATCGCTGTTCTCACGTGACCCTGTTAATTATAATCTCAGGGCCCGCAATCGGGTCAACTGGATATTTTGATTTGTGCATCGAGATTTGGTATTTAGATCGTGTTTTTGGTGAAAACTGTTGTACAGTTTCGAACCTGGGAAACATTGCAAATTCAATCATTTTATTAGTGCCCTTGTTACTCTTGCTTCCATGGGAACTGTAATAGCCACAAATGAAAACTAGAGTAATTGAAAATAACAATTGAATTAATATACAAGACAGTGTTCAGTCGCCTGAGATCATAATAAAAGGAAAGAAAATCAGCAGTTCCGAAAAGCTAATGACAAAAATGCACTGCACACACAGACTTTAGGCATTTTTAAGAAACCAAATATACCTTTTTAATTATAACACTGACTCTACTACACAATTTAATATGTTTTCATTTAATTAACAGACTCATCGGTTACCCTTCAAATGTTTCATCTAATTTAACGATGAACTTAGCGTAAATTTGGTGTAATATCTTGAGAGCAATTAAAAGGAAATAACTTTTAGTTAAATATATTTTCTGATGCATCTTATATAAACAATCCCATCTTCTTCAATCGGTCCCTCATTACTGAGGATGTCGTCACTAGACCCCTTTTAATTGGACAATCTGCCTCCGTGGACTCCCGGTCCGGTTCCGGTCCATAGTTGCCATCGCCACCTGCTGATGTTTGCTTGAGGACGTAGCTTCATTTACTTGGTCAGACCATCGTGTTATCGAGCGGCTTCGTGTTCTCTTTGCTTCGATATTGCCAACAATGACCGGATTTTCAAGGCTGCTATCTCCCCTTCGCATTGTGTGGCCGAAATAGGTCAAAATACGCTATAGGCAAACTGTAGACAATCGGGTCTTGATTTCGAGTTGGGAAAGGACAGACACATTTGTGCGTTTAGCTGTCCGTGGTGTTCGGAGCTTCCGTCTCCAGCACCACGTTTCGAATGCGTCAATCCTCTTCTCTTGCTCGGATTGTCCACGCCTCAACTCCATAGAGGAAAATCGGGAAAACTAGTGCTCTCACCAATCGGTTGAACATAATACTATAGCTAAAAAAGTCCTCACGAATCGAGTGGACTGTTTTCATTAGTGTCGGCAAGAAGTCGACGGCATCGCAATAACTTTCCTGATTTACATTTCTTAAAATTTATTTACGCCTAAGTAAACTGTTAAAGAAATAAGAAAATCATAATTATGTAGTTCCCACGAGCAGAACTTTTTACATATTTTGACAAAGCTTTACGCTATTTTATGAGAAAGTAAAATCTTTCGGATTTTAGTAATTTATTGCTCTTCCAATTTATGCGGACGCCCATAAACTATGTGAGAACATAGAAGTTTATGGGTTCGCTGGGACAGTTTACAAATGAAAGCTCGTAAGCTGTATAAGCTCAAAGAAGTCCGCCAAACTTTAGTATCGTGGGCAGCACGTTAGGTCGTAAGTTGTAGGTTCGTGATCCAATTCCACACAGTTGGTACCGGGGTACCAACATGACCTGAACCCCGGTCGTGCTCTCCAGATCGTTTGTTATACTTTTGCGGTTCGCCAACGCTACCAGTTGTTCCGTGTACAATTGCGGACCTAGATACCGTAGGTAGCTAGGACCTTAATAATGTTCAAGTTCGTGGGAAAAATCTTGCTTTATTTTAGCTGCTTTTATGTAGAACATTTTGCAAAGATTTATGTATGTTGGCATAAAAACTTCGTTGTATAATATGTATGAGATTACTACAATTATGTGGCGCGTACGTCCAATTACCCACTTCCAATCGGCTGGTTTTCATAATTAACTCGTTATTTTATTATTCATATTTTATATCTTCGTGTTCCGCTAACAATATCATATTTTGTTAGCTTGTATCAATTATTCAGTCACCATTAAATACATTACGCACATAACATTAACTCAATGTAAGTGCCCTCTGTTCGCTAAATTGAAAGCCTATTACAGTGCCTTCGAAACCTTATTTAAATAAAATGCATGCGTAGGTAGTTTATTACAGTTAATGGTCACACATAATACACGTATAGAAAGAATCAATTGTATAAAATAAACAGGCTATTTTAATTTGGAACCGCCTTTCTAATAACATAAATTCATACTTTATATGATTTAATTTGGCGTTGTCATCAATTTTAAAAAGTATAGTTACCCACAACGAATAACACAAAAAGAAAACGGCAACATTTAATTAATTGACCCATTAGGAGATCGATAGTCATAATTTTATCATTATCGTAAAAAATGTTAGCACCTCTTTCGTGTCACGCGTTGATGTCTTTTACTAGCGCTGATCGCGGAGGTTTGAACATTTTCCGATTCATTTCGCTGCATGTCATTTCGCTCTAAATTTACAAAAAAAAAAATTGTTTCCAGCTTAAGTGTGTTTTATTATGACAACTTAATGTATTTGTTAACTAACGTTAATTCTGAAACAACCTTTTAAGCACCGTTTTGTTTGCATACTCATTTGTTTTTACATGGCACCGTTCTCTATTTATAGACTCATTAAACGTAATTTGCAAAAGTTTATGGCTAGAACTTAAAAACGATGGAATAAATGATAAATCTTCTCGGGAAGGGAGCCAGACCAAGCGACTCTAAATATAGCGCAGTGCCATTATTGTTATATGCGCATCGGAGCTTATCGCTCTATACACGATTGAAGACAAGCTCGCGCGCATGAGCGCAAAAACCTTCCTACACATACCCTAACGGTAAGCAATACACACTACTCATTTTTCTACGTTATCATCGATTTACTTTTCCTGAGTTTATGTTTCCTGGAAACGTTTTTAGTTCATTTATTATTTTAACTTCCTGTATTTCAGATAAGCTTTCGTAAGTGGTAAACAAAAAGTTGAGTAGAAAACTTTTTTAATGTTATATATTTTATGCTTACTTTTGTGCTATAATTAGACATTTATAAATAGATACACAAATGTAAACGTTTGGTAATGTCATACTTTTGTCAATTATTTTAGAATTTTTTTCTGAAAAGTGTGTTCATAAAATATTTTTAATTGCAAGTGACTGCAGTTGTATCGGTGGGTCCAGCGAGCAACCACCATAAAATATTTAATAAACCAGTTTATTGAACAGGATCACCTGATTGCACTCAGTGGTTCAGGACTGTGAGCTTGCAAAAATGTTTGTCAACTACATTTTTTAAATATTCTAAAAACATCCTTTAGTGAAGAAAATAATTATAGTTAAATATAATTAGGGACGTACCTTTTAAGGGCCACGGGAAGGATATTTGATGGGTAAGCGTCACGTGAAATTATAGTTCAAACAAAATTCAACACGCAGTTCATGAACTTTTCACTGTTCGTATATCACAGGCTGTCGCACAGTCCTCGGGGTGAGCGCGCACGTTAGTCGCGAGTAGTGTCGCGGCCACTCTCGACGAGACACTGAACTTGCCAGAGTGCGCCCCAACGGTTATAACATAACACGTCTGACGTAACCTTAACCTTGCAAGAAGAAGAGGAACGAGCCGTCGAAGGACGGAGAGAGAGAGCGATAGTTTCGAGAGAAAGGGAGAGATGGCGGTCGCCGGACGCGCGGACGCAACGACCGCGTCGCGCGGCGGCGGCCGCCCGCCTTCAGATCCCATCCTGCTTCCCATACACTGCGCTGATAATGTTTATCTTTCACACTACTATTTGATTATACGCATTTTAACAAATTGAGATATTTACGACATTCATTTCACTAAACTTATCTTAAAGGCCTTGTTTGTGGTGTGTGGAAAGCGTTCATGGGCTCATAAGCAAACAGACACACCTCCAACATTTGATTCGAAACGTGAGGTTTGATACTTGTGAATCATAATTACTTAAAATTATGGGAACGAACTGTGATGAAGACATCTTATCATTCCATAATTGCCGCTTATTATCAAGGTCCACTTTGCAATTTACATTAACAAAACAAGTCGTGCGTCTATTAGCAACCGCACGGTTTGTAGATCACCCATGATACTAACAGTTACTGGTTATAATTGGAACAACTGGACCTCATTCCTAGCAAGTTCAGGAAAACCACATTCGAGAATAAGAATTTGGTTGCCTTTTAACCACATTAGGATTAAGATAACACTACACAGAATAAGGAAAAGACTAGATCATTTATGTTTACAATCAAACAAATCACTGTCACCCACCTTACTATCTAGCGTTTGTAGAGTATCATAAGGCATTTGACTCTGTAAAACACAAAAAGATTTTGGAACCGCTGGATAGTCAAGGAGTACCTAGAAAATATATTCGGGTTATACGGAACATCTACAAAAACATGACCTCGAAAATTAAAACGGAAAGACTGGGATAACTATTCCCCGTTAAAAAGGCGTCAGGCAGGGCGATCCCTTCTCACCTAAATTATTCTCAGCAACGTTAGAACTTGTGTTTCGAAACCTACAATGGTCAACTTACGGCGTAAGTGTAAATGGAGTAATGCTGAATCGCGTTCGATTCGTGGACGATTTTATAATAACTGTTGATAACACGGATCAACTGCAAACTAAGCTCAGACAACTTGTAGAGGAAAGCCAAAAAGTACGCCCACAGATGAATCTTACAAAAACTAAATTGATGACGAATCGTTTAAAACCACCCATACGGGTCAACAACGATCTAATCGAGTTTGTGGATGAATACACTTATCTTGGACAGATAATATTATCTCCTTCAAACGATACGTCCAAAGAAGTACACAACAGGGTAAATGTAGCGTGAAAGCCATACTGGTCCCTTAAAGAAGTCACAAAAATCTGTCAATACCACTGACATTAAAAAAAATGTATTTTATTTTATGGCTTTAAATAAGCAAAACACTAAGAATTAACAAAAGCGCCAACACAACATGGAAGGAAGTATTCTCAATATTAGGAGGAAGGACAAATTAAGCCTTAAACATATCACAGGAAAAACCAAAATAGCGGTCGTATTCGCATATCGCGAAATGGGCGGGCCACCTAATCAGATACAAAAGGGAGAAATTGGCTAAATTAATAGCCGAAGAGTACACAAGACATGGCAAAAGGAGGAGAAAACGCTTGACACGAAGGTGGGACAACGATCTGAAGGCGACAGCGAGGCCAATGTGGAAGAGGAAAACCCATGATCAGGAACTATGGAAGAATATAGGTGGCCTATGCTAGATCAAAGCAATCTTCTGAAATCGATGTCTGAAGAATAAATGCATAATTTTTTTCTTAAACTTTTCTCATTAACTAAATAATATATGTACTTAATTATTAACAACCTTACAATGATGAAGATGATACCTACACAGAATAAGGAAAAGACTTTGAGTAGAGGAAGAAAGTAACTAGCCTAACCCTGGAAGGTAACCCTGCAAACAAAATACTCGATGATCAAATACAACTTTCCAGAGATAACAATGCAACAATCCGTTTATATGCAACCAAGACTATATACCACCAATCGATTATTCATACTTGTCGATAACCAGCCAAGGATCACTCGGTCACATCTATCTATTTATAGGCAAAGGTCCCCGAATCATAACTGTAATCTGAATCACATTTGTATACTTAGCTAAATGCATATTTATATACCACTTGTGCCTTTGGAGTTGTCAGCGAAAGACAGGATTACTGCGCCACTAATGTGAGGAGAGTAGTTTTGCATTTCCACGAACGAGTCTCATGTGAAAAGTTATAAAGACAAAGCGTAGCGTGTCTAATTATAAAGAACGTGCGAGTAAGCACACGCAGTGGCCTTAGGCCGGATGAAGGCTAGCTTTATGAAGAAAATAAATACACTGGGAATATATCAGTCGCCTGTAATCTCTCTTTACAACGTAGACCAATGACGACGCGACGAAATGAAACTATAGTTATTAAGTATAATGCCAAACCCGGAGCTAAAATGAAAAATTGCGAAGGTCTACCATCAACGGCTCATTTCATGCCGTAGATTAAAAAGGATGTGAATGCTGGTGACTATGACGAAACCGTTATTTCAAATGTAAAATCTCAATAACACTTTCGCTAACCTGATAATCGAATTAAGAACCACCCAACTAGTTTGGTGGTTCTTAATTCGCTTACTGTTTTTTTACCAAAAAAGCAGTGAAAATCTCGAAGAAAACATGCGTAAATAGTGGCACAGCCGGTCGATTCTGTAACACTCTCACCGTGATAACTTGGGTGAAGTGAGCTATCATTCCACCTGATGCTAGGGATTGGCACTATCGACAACTCACTTCAAGCTCAGTTCACCTAAGTTATCACACTAAGATTGTTACAGAATAGCTCGGCTGAACCCATTTCTTATAGACCGCACATGATTCCATTTCCGTCACTTGATTATACGAGTGCTATAGGCAACATAGTTGGTTAAAGGAAAGTCGATACTCTTCTATCCTAATGGATTAACCATTAGAATAGAAGAGTATCAACTTTCATTTAATCGTAAAGGTACGGCCAGACGGTCGACTGAAAAGATTTTCATAGTTCCAGTCTAGTCCTTTAATAGAATCTGGGTAGTTGATTCCACCGTGTATAGTAGATTTAATTTTAATCCTCATAATTGGTAGCTACAATGGAAGATCATAAATAATCTAATATAGCAATAATTGTCTCGGTATACTGATTAGATGTATAATTTTATTAAAGTAAAGAGAAACAACCTGAGATCATTTTTATAAATCCCATGGGAAGAACAGAACCACACGCCATGTAACTCTTGATCAAGATAATATTTTTTTTTTATGAGAAAGGAATCATTAAAAAATCGTTGCATAATAAAAGCTCCATTCTCAGTATATTTATTCTAACATCACATGACTCATATTAGATTACTGCACGCTCTATAATAGAGACAGGTGAACAAACGAAGTGATATTGTCATATTCCACTGTACTTTACCTCTGCAGCTTTATGACTGACAATGAAGCTCGTTGAATATGTAATACATATAAAGAATTCAGTTGTTACTCAAATTGCTCAATCTTTTACTCTCGTCTTCACTTTCGTGAATGAAAATGTAAAAGCATTTCGCTTTCAAATGGAACAATTGCGACGTTTTGCCTAATGACATGTGCCAAAGAAAAGATTATGTCGACGACCTCCGCTTTCTAAGACGACTGACTGAACTTGAAAATTATTTATTTAAATTTTTATTTACTTTTTTCTCGACTTTTCAGTTTCATTGATTTCTTTTTTGAAATATGGCTTTCACATGACTAGGCTTAGAGAAATTGGATCCATTAAATTTAAAATAGCTATAAGTGTGGGTTGTTTACACAAAACAACTACGGATTCTGCATATATGGGAACATGTTTTATTTTATTTATAAATATAAATGGAGAAGAGAAATATGATAGACTGGCATAGCAACGCCCAGGCTCAAGTCAAATAATGATACTAGAAACACGTTTGAAATAAATGTTCCTTTTTATGACGGGCTTAACAACTGCGGCTAAAGCGCAAATCTCAGAGCTAGCGAAGGTGGTGCAAACGTGGACGGAACCTTTTATTTATCATTTGTGTGATAAAAATTAACATGGCTTATCTTTTTCCATTCCCCGATTAATGTATTATCGTCAGAATAAAACCAATCTTGTTTTGTAACGTGTTTAAGTATGTTTATAATCTATCTTAATGGCTTACTAACTTTCTGTGATCTGCGCTTAAAGCTGGGTTATAGGTGAAAAGAGGAATATCCACACTCAACGCAATTGAGGTCGCGAAGGTATCCTAAGATAGCCTCGAAAATGGTTGACATTAGTTAAATAAAACGGTTTTCAAATATGGTCATGCAACAAAAGTATGTCGGCATGGTAGTTATGGTAGCAAGTTAACACCCACACATGTGATTATACCAATAAATCAGAGCGAACCTACTTTTGTCAAAACCTCGCTTTGAACCACTATATTAAGATAAATGTCTTAGATAACTTAGAGATGAGTAATCTAGATACTTACAAAGCGATTTACTGTTGCATATTGTGATAAAGTCAAGTTCATGTCACAAACCATTTGTTATTTGACGTCATCTACAACTCGTAGTATTTAGCGGTCTGGGGTAATTGCGGTCTACCTATCAATTGATATGTGTCCACATGATCATTCTTTTTCCCGTAATCGTGGTCTCATAATCTTGATTAGTGCGGTCGATGCATCATGGTTTCACATCAAAACATCAAGTTTCCTCTTTGTCAATTATTACATCATAAAAGAATGTTCCCAAGACTATCTGAAGTTTGTTATGCTTCACATCATTTTTCCCGTCTGAGTGCCTATTACGCTCCGGGATATGATGCCTCTCACTCATTTATCGGCCAATGATACGTATCTTATTGTTTATTACGATATGCAATTTTACATGTTAGATGAGATAACTACAAATAATTAAGAACAGCTATGAATATACATGCGTTGTGCTATAAATCTCTGGTTTAATATTACCGGAAGTCCATGCACTATATATTTTAATTGTCTAGTCTATAAAACTGGGGCCTAGCCTAGTAGTGAACTGCAATAGAAATACAAGTTGCTAGTTTCAACCTTGGAAAGAAAACTTCGCAAAAACATTTCGATGACGAGTTCTATTATTTATTTTTCACGTTCCCATTTATAGAAATTATAGGAACTTAAACCTATTGGCCTAACCTTTTCCCAGCTATGTTGGGGTTGGCTTCCAGGTTAACCTGATGCAGCTGAATACCAGTATTTCACATGAAACGAGTGCCTATCTGACCTCCACAACCCAGTTTCTGGGTAATACGATACCCCTTGGTAAGACTGGTGGTCAGACTTTCGGGCTTCTAATGACCCGTAACGACTATCAAAGATCCACGAATGACAGCTGGAACCAACGGCTTATCGTGCTTTCCGAGGTACGGAGGTGTCTTGGTATGTAATGATGGTCACCCATCCACGGACCAACCGCGGCAAGCGTAGCTTAACCAGATTCATCGACCCTTGTGGCTGTTAATGCTTAGCCACAAGCCTATTGGCTATTAACAATAAAATAACAGCCCTTAAAATAACAACCTAATCATCGCTTCAACGTTTTATGTTTCAAAATATATGATCTCATCACCAGTTTAATCTATCAGCTCGTAAAAGAAACGGTAAAACTTACGCCATCCTTATATCTTTTCATATAGAATAATAATTATCGTTTACGTATTATTATTATTAACACGTAAGTTAATTAGTGGATCGTTTTTATCGCGCGTTTCCTCGTAGTCGCAATCAGCCTGTGCCAGCTGCTTTATTATGTTCACTATTTCATGTTAGACACGCCTGTAGAACCGATGCCGTGCTGATGTTTTACTCTCAGATTTTATTCCCGTAATATTTATCTTAGTAGCATTGAAAGCATTTAAACCTGCAGCTCTAATAAAGTGCTATATGCCTTTCGAGACGGAATTGATTAAGATAGGTTCTATTTTACAGTGGGGACGTAAGCTTTTATTGTTCGAATATTTCTATGCAATTAATTTAATTATGAACTGTAATTTTTTCAGGTAAAATCCAACCAAAATATGCTAGAAAATAAAAGAGCTTTTATATTTTAGTGTGATACGATACGATATCTATCCTACAAAAAACATAGCA
Source organism: Brachylomia viminalis (assembly GCA_937001585.2). Classification (NCBI taxonomy): domain Eukaryota; kingdom Metazoa; phylum Arthropoda; class Insecta; order Lepidoptera; family Noctuidae; genus Brachylomia; species Brachylomia viminalis. Next base: position 14,036,570 of record OW443308.2, on the reverse strand, counting down.
AGGTGTCGTAAAAGTATGAAACTCAACTGTAGAAAAGAATTTTCTTTCTTTAACCTCTTAATCTTTCCATTCTATTCCTTATTTGCGATAATACATTATCGTGATCATGAACGATTCGATGGACGTTTCATTAAATATTTTTAATTGTATTGAAACGTCCGTCAAAGCATCCGGAAAGCGCCTTTGTCTTTTCGTTTCTGATAAATTAGTTATCTGTTTTATCGATATTCCATTATTGTGTCGTATTTTGCTCGATTGTAAAAAGAGCCATTCAATGTATCGAATATATTTAATTTGTTGGCATTCCAACTGTAGGTATTCTTTATTTAAATTAAATGTCTATTTTAATATATTATTTCCAATTATAAATATTACTCATCCAATGACATTTAGCGTTAAAAAATAATTTAACAAAATATAAAGATATTGTTTAAATATTGCGGAAATGACACATTTTACAGCTATTCGCCAATTCTTATTTAAGTCTGACATACGTTTAAAAATTGTGAAAAATTCTTTTAGAGAAGCTATTTATTTTATCATAATTCCGATGATTTCGTGATCACACTTATAAAAAGAGAAGGACATAAAACTTGACCAATAAGTTGGTACCACTTGGGTACTAATAAGCCTACACTTAATTCATGCACTTACATTTTATGTGTTGTATTATCATTAAATGATTAAAATACTGAAATACTTTTATGAACAGTATAAAACCAGCCACTTTTCTATTAGTTTGCAACATTGGCGTCGTAGCAGCTATAGGGAGCCAATAGGAGACGTTTTAATATCCATATAATATAAATTGCTCTGCACAGCAACCGGTTGGATTAACTGATTACAATGTAGACGTTAATGCTTTATAATCATAAGTAACAACCTAGCAGTTTTGTGGAGTATAATTAAGTGTCCCTATTGAGTTGAACGGTGTACCGGGCTTTTGCACGAATTGTTACATCCTTGCAGAATCTTGGCGTTATTATGTACTAGCTCGACAATGTTGCTACATATTTGTTCCCATTGTACGGTGGCTCTTTTGCATAACAGCCTCCAAGAACCATGAAAATGAGAAATTTCTTATGAATTATGCTGTTACAACGCGGTCAGATATTGTACCATATCAATTTTCAATAAACATGGCCCTTCATCTAAAATTTTATAGAATGCGTTTTTGTTCATACTTTATCTATTAATGGGACAAGCTTGATAGGTTTATTATCAGGTGGACATCGTTAGACCAAGACAAGGCTATTTGAAAATCTTTCGTCCAGCAAGTGTCTCTACGTTATAGAATACAATATAATGATACAGTTTATGACAGGTTCTCAATCTGTTTCCTTGGAGCATTATTGGGTGTCGTTAACTCTGAATTACATCTTAGTAAAAAGAGATATAGGATAGAGCCCGTTGTTGGTAAAGTTCATTTATTAGAGCCTATCGTAATGTTCGTTCATTTAGAATTCCAGTCGCAATTTGGCAATGACCCCTCGAAGTCTTCATTTCTTGTTGGTTCAATATTCTCTAAAACATCTTATATTTTGCATCAGACTCTTTATAAATCAGTGTTGACAACATTTTCAAAATTCGCACCTCCAACATTTTGAGCTGGAACATATTGCCATAACTCTGCGACAATCTCACCGGTTCATCGGGTGTACAGTCCTGCTTTACATTTTGTGTTTGTTTAAAACATTTACAATCGTTCCACGGCCTGTTAGTTAGAAATCTTTACCCAGAAACTCGTATTATTTATGAAACTCAATGCGAGCGCTTCGTATCCTTCACAACTTTTTCTTGTCCTCATTTTCATTTTAATTTATGCGTACCTTTTCCTTGATGGCGTCTGTTTTCACACGCTCTGAGATTACGCCGAGTCTGATCTTAATCAACAGACGCAGATTTTTTATGACTTCTTTATGAACCAGGAAATATTCTAGGCTCTAAAGTATACGATGTAAAATGTAGAACGCGTCTTTTTATAGCAACAGTAATCAAATACGTCTGTTGAACAAAATGGAATACATTTCTTTGAAAGCTAATTAATAATAAGTATACCTTTGAAATATGATTGCGTTTAGAGGTCCATATTGAATCTTTTTTTTTGTGTTCACGAGGTGTTTGAATACGAAACGTGATATTAATTCATGAACACATCAATCTTCCACTGTCCGTGCTGGACATAATTATCTGTTTATTCAAGATGAATAATTGATATTTGATAACGAATTAGTAAGGTACATTTCTTTAATCGATTTACTGTTGGTACGCAGGTACAAGTACAACTGAAAAACCAACTGTGCATAAAATGAGCTTAAACGCTTTATGAATCATTCCATCTTTCTAATGCCCATTATTGCCATAACCTATTGACTCATGGGTATAATATCCATAATAGAATAGATCATTAAATGAGACTTAAAGCAGTTTTCCTAAACACGCAACCATTACACACAAATAGTAGCCGCATTTATTGCCCCACATTAGACAGTATAGCAATAGTATTATCGGCTATTAAAGCTGTTTTACGAGAACTGAGTCAATATATAAAATACTAGCTTCTGCCCGTGGCATCGTCTGCGTGAAATTGCTTGTTCCCCCGACCCACTCCGTCGCATCGCATCGCCTGCCCGCGATATTACTGCGTTTTCGCTTAGTGTTCTTTCTTACTTTTTTTCTTTGCTCGACTCCTAAGAGACTTAGCGTGATGTTAAATAGCCTATGGTCTTCCTCAGAAACTGGGCTATCAAATGCAAATAGATTTTTTCAAATCCGACTGGCAGTTCTAGAGATTAACGCGTTCAAACAAATAAAAAAACTCCTCAGTTTTACTATTAGTATAGATATCTCGTAGATAGATTAACGTGCCTATGTTTATAATCTTTCTACGACTACACTTGAACCCTGACCCTGAACCTTGCATTGGTCTACAGTACTATTATTATAATCAGCCCATAATGTTCCCACTGCTGGGACACAGGCCTCCTCTCGGTGAGACGGAGTGGGCCGTAAACCACCACGCAGGCCTAGTGCGGGTTGGTAGATGTCACATATCTTCGGATTTTTGGTTCCAGGCCGTTACCTCACGATCTTTTCCATTACCGTTTTGAGACCAGTGATGATGAAATAAATTATAGAAAGTAAAGCGCCTGTCCGAGTTCGAACCTACGACCTACAACTCGTAAGTCGCTGCTGTTGCCACTAGGCTACCGCTGCTATTACAATTATTTGTCATAATTTACCACATTTTAATAAAATATAATATCAGTAATTTTTTAACCGTATGTTTGTCTCTGTACGGCTGTAAGTATAACAAACAGTTTGACCCAATATTTGGAACAGCTCTGCAAAAAAGTAAAGGTAATGTCCGTTAGAGTTCCAACACCTTACTGACACCTGTGATTTGCAGTTTATACAAAAAAGTGATGGAATAATTTATAGGTAGTGAACTTTCGTTTCCAACCTAGAAATGGCGTACTTACGTGGTTTCGAAGACAAATATTCACAACAGTCTACAATTTGCTTCTACAGTTTATGTCTGAACATTAAGTTATCTCACTGATGTTTTACTACTAACATAATGAATGAGGTGCTTACGCTACCTATTCAGTGAAAACTCATCTCAAACTTACTGCAGATTATAGAAATTACCGACACAAAAGCTTTGAAACACTCGCATTACATTTTATATCTTACATAATTACTTCAGTTGTCTTTCATAATAGCTTTTCTCGGCGCCCGTCCTCATGGGAGTACAACGGTATAAACCGGCATCATGTTCCCTGTTAATTGTAATTGTTACTCTTCAACTCAATTTCACCATGAATTTACTTGAAAAGTTTTAAGTTCCATAAAGGTTAGTTACACTAGGAGAGTTTTTCGTCTAACTTATGTGAACGGTAGTTACGATACTCGCATGTCGAAAGGCGAAATAGCATGGCCTGTCAAATAAAAAAAAAACAACTTATTTAGAGTTGTCAAGTCACAGTTCGTGAATGTCGCCTGGCGTATCTCGAATAACATAATCGTATTCGAGTTTCTGAACATTTTCGCCACTTGGCGGTCGAGATACTCTCCTCGTAAAGGCCTTTACTCGACCTAGGCATTTTATTTAGACTGGTAGAATTTATATTCATGAAAATATTACGTTTACCTTACTATGACTTCGTACGAGGCGCAGAAGTGTGACAGCAATAGTTGGCAATGTTTTCATTTTACTTTGTCAGGGAGCCGGCATGAAATCAATGAAGTGAAAATCTAAAATCTTCAAAGATTTAATGGCAGCTTCTTTGCGCAAATTGCAAATATAGACGTTAGACAATAACAAACATAGTTTAATTAGCACATAGCTGTAAATGCTATGTGCTAATTAAACTATGTTTGATTTTGTTCTATTGATCACCTAAATTACTAATAACAACTGTAATTATTATTGACTTAGAGCGTGCTTATTTGAGTTGTACATATACCTTAAGGGACTACATGACTTAAACGCAATTTTATAATGCCTAAAAGTATATGATCCACTGCAGTAAACAAAATCAGAAAAATATGTGATATTCTTCAGGATATATGTTAGTTAGATTGTGTGTTGAAAACATAATACAACTAATTTGGTACGATAGAAAAAAGTCACGAAGATACCTCTCAAAATTTATTTTAATGATTAAAATCCATACTAATATACTCGTACATGCTATCAATCTGGTTTTTTTTTTCAGATTGTTCTTCAAGAAACATATTAACGTGATAGTATTTTAATTTTTTTGTCCAATCAATAGTTTTTTTGTAAATAGAAAATTGTTTCATATTTTGCAATAAATTACCAGCTTTGTGTCATCGCGCTTCTCATTATTTTCTATGCAGTCCGACAGTGACCACGCTTTAGCTGTTGTCAGCCCCTTAAAACGTTTCCTAGATTACCTACGATGAAGGCATCAATCGAACTTAACCAACTCAAAAAGATTCATCCACTTCTCTTTATGTGAGATCATCTTACATTAAAAAAAAATCCTTTTAAGGGCTGTCGATTATCGCGGTCAATACTGAAGTTTATTCCGCCTTTGATACTTACCGGCAATGAAGCAGACGACGTTATTTAATATCCGTCATTGACGCCATACTGTGTGTGTCGTTCGCCGCTTCAAAGAGCTTCTTTTGTATCTACTATGATAACTGGTTTTACGACGAATGCTCACATCATATAACCGGACATGAACAGCCCTTAAGTCCAATAGCTACCACCGGCTTGACTCATACAATATTGCACTTAAAGCTCTAACGATACTTTCATTTCAGCCCGTAATTGGCTACTGCTAAACATGGTTCATTTAAATAAATTTCTTTTAAATATTCTTGATTACTTACTACTTTTTATGTATATAATGAGATATTAAAAATTGATTAAACCGCAACCTCAGTAGCAATAACTTCTAAACATACGCCAATACTACCTCACATAAGAACGATTACTTCAATAAATCCACGTTGCTTACGACGGATTCGTAAACCATAACTAGGATCTTATTTCCTTAGGCTAAGTAAACCATTTCATGGTAGCAATTTACTCACGTATTTATGAAAGACGGTAAATTGGCACGTAAACTATAAAGACATGAATTCGTTTTTCAAAGTGCCGCCGTGTCCTGTCATGCTCCAGGGTTGTAAATCCTCCTCCAGACAGTAGTCACCCATTAGTCTTGTAATTAGCCAGCTGGTGTAGGCCCCAGGACGCGCTAAACTTATGGCCAACAGACTTTGTTTGTTTTAAAAATAATGCGGTGCAGCACGGACTGGTGCGGTGCAGAAGCTGACTTTATTGCGCATATTAAATAATCATGCAACATATTATTTTACTGCACTTTTAAACTGTTACGCGCTATAAAAAATGATGTTACATCAGATAGTTGGTCGTCAAGCCCTCTTAGAGGCGGCTTCTTTCGATACAGCTATTAATAAACATAATTTAGTAATGAAGCCGCAATTGTACCTGTATTCGGGAAATATGATTGTATGCAATTTCTGGCATAATATTATGTATTACTTACGCTGACTACTTTCAGATATGATTCCAGTTTTCTGTGCAAGTGCAAGGCTTTATTTTCCTCCAACGAAGTTAAGTGAGTGGGGAAGCAATAGTTTCATGTCATAAATACTGCCCATGTTATTTGTGCCACCTCGTAAACCGAAGTAAATTGACATAATACAACTATTTATTTCAGAAGAGTATATTACCGTGAAAATCGCGGTGTGAGAGCTGGGACACAATTTAAATGCACATATTATTATTGCGCCTATTCTTATCTTACGACTATTGTCAATTTGCCAACTATATTTGTCGATAGACATCGACATACTAGTTTATATATGTAAATGTATTTTTGTTCGTACAATACGCGTTTCAGAGTCAATTTTCACGGTGTTTCTTTGGCACCCTCATTGCATGCAGACAGTTGAATGAACATGGCGTATCGTTAGCATAGCTGAATATATCCCCAAATCAGAAATAGACTCTTCAAATAGCATTGTTCACATCGTTCTCATTTTGATCTACATTTCGAAATGTCACACCGTTATATTCAACATCATCATCATCAATTTTTGGACAGCCGCAGGAAGTTATTACCGTAAACATAGTAAATTTTTCGGTAATTTTATTACACTACGCGACATAAATATTTACTGTCTCAAAAGCTGACTCAGAGAATCCTGTTGAAAGTCTTTTTACTTGATACGACTGTGGAAATAGATATCAGTTTCACTTTTCCCTCATCTATAAATGGTGATATTCGTATCACGATTGGGGTCGCGCGTGCTAACTGTCTCGACATGTGTGCAAAACTGATTTTCCCCGCTGGCTTCTGAAAAATAATACTCTCTTTAACTAAGTTATGAACATTGTATTATACGAATATACGAAAATAAAATACCCCTTAGGGCTAAACAAGTACTATTTTCTTCTCATGTAGGTACAATAAAAACTTAAACAAGAATATAAATACATCTCATAGCGCCAGTTGCTGAAACAATAATATCATTAAAATATTTACTAGGCTCTGCAGATAAGTCGTTATAAAGATAATGACTGCTATCGCCCTACGGTTGTTCTATTCACTCAAACAGTAGGAACTGAATGTGTAATAAACGACAGGAAGACGGACTAAGCTTTACGAGCCAAGATGTATGTCCAATTGGCAGTTAAAGCATTTTAACGGCATATTGCTTTAGAATTGAAATTAAAGCGGTGGATATTATTCGTGACTGTTTAAGTATAGGAATGAATTAGTAATTTTGTAGAATAATTTCTCATTAATTTCAACACGGGCAGATAGAAACCGCGCGCGGCATTTCCATGCTTTGTTAGTAGAGGCATGAAGCTGAATTACCATTATGCAAACCATATATCACGCAGCCACTGTGCGAGGTGCTTTACGTTCGCGCCTGAACCTCGCACAAATAGACAACGAACATTTTTTTTTTTAATTAATTCTCGTAATTTGTATCTATTAGCCATGCATCTGATTCTTGCATAAGTAATAGATATATTCTGCCTAAGTAAAAAGTTTAAACTAAAAAGTGTCTTTTATAATATGTAGTTGCACTAATCGCCTATAAGCTTTCCACCATCTTTATAAGCAAATTCTTCAGATACTTTTTACAATAAATAATATACTTACATATTTTATTTGATTTTGTCACCTATTCTGGTAAACATCCATGAAAGACTTGTCGGTTAATATTTATGTCAATAATCAATTCTGAACTTTATTGAAAATTCGTTCAAAGCCGATTAGAAAATAAACGTGACAAATAGTGTATATTATCATAACATGATGCCCTTCTTACCGGAGACTTCCGCTCTATACATTTTAATGTAATCGCCTATCGCCCTTCATAAATTTTTCATTTTATAGCTAATAATGTGCATCTTGTATGGTATCAAACTCATTAATTATATGTCTTAATATACTTTTTGTTTCCCTCAGGTAAGTTAAGCGTTCCTGAAGCAATTTTAAAGTCTCCATCGACGGGTACAATTTTATGCTGCAATACTTTCTCGTAAGTCTCCATCTTTTTTTACATATTTGTATATTCGATTAACGTTTGGTATTGAATTTGATTACACGCTCACGTAGCTTGGCCATCTGCCCTTTATAAGATTAAAGTAACAAGACTTAAAGGCTTACTTTAACTACTTATAAATATTTCAAACTTAAAATACCGTATTTTGACTGAGTCAGCACAAGTATATGTTGCATTCTTCGAAATACCTCAAGTTTCTAGTTAAATAAGACTATTATGAAATGAGCATTAATGTCTTACATTAAGTCACAGTGTGCCTGGCATCACGTGTACGAATTAATTACGCCATTTAAACGCTATAATAATAACGTCGGAACTCAAGTGCGCGGTTAATAGTTTGTCACGATTATAACGAGAGAGATACTATCCGGAGTGCGATATTAACGGGCGGTTGCGATTCTCACGCTATGTGCTTTACATTGGAGTATCATTTCCTACGGGTGTACACAGGCTTCTATCTGAGTAACACGCACCGTTATACTTTGGACACCAACACACTGAGCTAGACAAATTCACTCCACTTTCCATTTTTCACAGGTCATTTTCTTGTACGCACAGACGATGTGAGTGCAGGTGGTTCGCGGAACAAGATGTAGAGCGCCAAGGCTGCCTTCCACATCACCCACTTTTTACTCGTTATAAAGCTTGTTGATATAAAATAAACCTTCACACGTCGTGTAACATAACATTCTACGAAACTCTCGACATCCACTTGCCTACTTACGGAAATTACCGTTTGAAAACTAAAACAATCCGGAAGTTAAGTTGTGGCGGGGTTGATAAAATAACTATACAAATACAAAATATAGATACGAGCAGTTCACGATATTTATTGTCAATATCAACGTCAGTCAGTTTATCGCCATCTAACGTCCGTGCGTTTGCCTTTTTATCGCTTTAAAAGCTGCCTCAAATCGTGCGTTTCTGCATCTTTCGCCTTACTTGGGGTGGAATCGCAGGGATGTCACTTGTGTTATATAGGTGCCAGTGTCCGAGTGCCGACAGTAACCCGGCTGCTCCTCGACATGGCACCGAAATAAAAGAAAGCTTGAGATGTCGCCCGGCCGCCGCCGCCACTTTACATTCACAAACAACTTTATGACTCATTCACGAAATCAATCGAATTGTTATTCAGCAGTTAGCTGATTTTAAAGCAAGTTGTTCAATCCTCGGCTCGGAAATGGAAATGATTTTGAGTGGCGTAAATAATTAAGTACATTAAGTTTAAAAGCTTTGTATGTTTTAAAAGCAAGATACGTTTAAATCGATCGGAATTCATAATGATAAAAGATGTTTTAGTCTTTGATAGTGTGACAATGCAAAATATCGGCAGCTATAACAGTTAAAAGAACTTGAACTAATGATATCAGAATAACTTATTTTAGGTATGCGAAAATATTGTATAAAAAACGACTTAAATAAGGAGAAAATTAGCACCAAGAGCTTCATATGAAATCGACACATCAAATAAACTTTATGGACGTGTGAATTTTTTATTAGGTTTGTCTTCATTAAGGTGTTATTAACGCGCTTAACAAAACAAACCATCAATCGTCGATGTAAATTGTATTTAGAGAACATTAATCCAGCGGAATAAAGAACTGTCACGTCTATCACCCGTTATATCAATAATGGAACAGACCAAGTCACTATTTGCATTTTTAAATTAAACTGGGACAAACCCGTGTATGGGTATTTATCCACAAACTTAACCCGATAAACTTAATTGTTTGCATTAATATACAAGTCATTTTAAATTTACGATCTCAAACGTTATCTTCAGTATTAATAAGCGTATTATAATTAACGGACCTTTACAATTTCATTCAAGGTTACTTTGTTTCCCTAGATACAGCTAGTTAACGTGCAGCTTTGAGTATCTTCTCAATGTATCCTTAATCTTTGGATAAAAGCTCAAAGAGAATATAAAAATATTTAAATTAATGCTCATATACGAAGGCAATAATAATAAAAGTCGCCGTTGTTTTGAATTAGTGAAAGACCGTGAATTGCCGTTTTACTGTTATTTGCTAAATTTCTAATATCGAATTGCCATTGAGGAATCGATGATAATCTTATTAAGTTTTCTCTCCATATTATGTGTTCTCTGCAAATCTGGAAATTAAATGGATATAACGTGTGTATCAGTGGCTTATCATATGACCTAAGTTGAAAGGCTCAATTAAGGAAGTGGGCTGTTGTAGCGCTTGTAAACTAGTCTTGCATCCTGTGTCTGCCGGTGGACAATTGTAGTCATTATTCCGTCGGGAATATGGTTGAACTTTGCTTCATGTGATACCAAGCCAATGCAGTTAGTGTTGTTACCATTAAGATTTGTGACTACCGCCTTTAAAAACTACCTTCAAGTAGATAAACTTTTTGAGGCTACACCTGTAATTTATATGTAAGCTTCCCTATTCCCGCCAGTGACAAGCATATCATATTTAGAAATATTTTATTACTGTAGTCTAACTTCTAGCTCAGGTTTCTAAAGTAATTTACTATTCAATTACATTTACGAAGTAACACCGTCATTAATATAAATAACAAGTAAAGCAACATCACTTTAGAACGGTACCCCGTTTGCGAGCTAACACTAAGAGTTTTTATAATGATAGTCCACCAAATGTGCGATAATCACAAATTACAAACGCGTGAAGTGGACGTCTATGTGCAATTGGCATTGAGTAGTTCTACGATTAACTGCACACATTCATAATGTACAGCTAACTTCGTAGCTCCTGTAGAAAATGAAAAAGTAACCAAATGTAATATAATCCCGCGTATTTAGAATCCGTGTCGTAATAAATTAATAACTTGAATATAAATCAACGATATCCGAGAGTGATATATTTAGGTGCTGAACACCTTTTCTAAGACTGTAAATAAACAATATGCAAATGAGTTGCGTGACGGTTATCATTAGGCGATCCTATTAGTGTATCTCTCTATGGTAATCCGTAACAGTAAATAACTTTGCTTTTAACTTTGGATGAAACCCAAAAAATCTGGCTACAAGGAGCTGCTCCAAATTATGCATCAAATAGTAGAAAACGCCACAAAATAAATAAAAGTGTGAGCTATCAAACAGTTTTATCGATATCGAAATCGCTTTATTGTTCATCGATTTGCATTTTATGCAAATTACATTACATTTATGCTAAAGAAAGTAGAGTGCAAATACTTTTGATGTAGGTTTAAAAATTTGCGGAGGTGCCAATTACTCCATTTCGATAGTGTTCACGGTTCAATGGCAGGTAATAATAGAAATCAATCTAGTATAAGGAGAGCAGTAGGCAAAAAACCGCTAACCGAACTTGGTGGTAGAACGTCGACTCATTCATTACTAGGAAGCCGTGCGGTTTAGTTATTTAATGAAACGTTACTTCGACACTGACAGACCACATCAAGAGCAGCATGCATCAACCGCATTTTGTTTTGGAAATAGAACCTTGCCTTTAATTTACATTTTGAAGCCGCAAATATTTAAAAGCAATGAAAGCAAGTAGTAACTTGCTTTCATTGCTTTTAAATATTTGCGGCTGAGAAGGATAGGCTGGATAGTAATCTAGCTACTTCTGTATTTGTCGCATCATAATCATGGAAACGAACATATTTTTTATTTAAATCGTAAGAAAACTGAACGCATAAGCCTTGCTCATGTTAAAGAGTGGCGGCCGCCGCGTCTCGGGGCGCTGGACGTCAAACAACGAACTGCGTCCCCCGTCCACTGCGTCCGCGGCTGACGAATGTCAATGGCACGCCGGCACCGTTACTCGATCTCGCGTCCGCCGAATTAATTCGCCAATGGAAGTCCGTACAGCGATTGATTCCTACACATTGAATAACTTAATGAGTAACTTGTTGCTGTAGCACCCGACTCCGTTATCGGACATCTTATCCTGATGCCCTCTACATCCTACTCGCATCGCGTACCACTAAATCAAATAAGGCTGTCATTATTCATTCCACAAAAAAAAAATGTTATTACTCTCATTGTCTAACTGTGGAGATCATCACGGTCAAAGACTCCAAAACAACTGGCCGCATACAAAGCGATGCGCCTCGTATTAATACAGAAGTGATGTACATAACAACTCATTGATATTGAGAACTGGAGCTGAAAGCCGCCAGTAATGAGAACGCTCTACATTTCAATAATATACTTCTTTTGAATTTTTATCGGTGGATGCTCGTTAATCTACTGACTTGTCTGAGACCTCATGCTGCTGTACGTTAAATACCATTTGCATGGCTCGCTGGGGCGCAAAAAGCACAAAAAAACGCGCTTTTTTCCTAATCAGCACTCATCTTTATAAATAAAAATATTAGCTGGCTGTCGATCGCCGACCGGGCGCCACACTTTTACTTACATCGATGCCTTGTCTTCGTTCTGATTTATATCTCACACACTTACTCTACTAGTCTTAGTCATTTTGTGCACTATAGCCTTTTTTTATATAATTATAGGTCTTTTGATAGGATCTGTATTTTCCCATAACTGTCATTAAACTTGTTTAAATCTATGCTATTAATAGGTGTTTGCCGGAAGCATTTAGCGAGTCAATTTAATCTTGTAGCTTTTGATATTGTGCATAAAAATGCGATCAATCACCTTCGTAAATTAGTTTATAAATCAGCGATAATTAACTGATGCCGTTTCACAGGCGCTCTAGATTCTAATCAGCATTGCTACTCCTGGAGATTTGTCGTAGCGCCATCATACATATCAATTAAGCTGGCCTTTTAATTCGATCATCGATCATCTGTCATCCACCTCCAACTGAGGTCAATATCTTTCGTAAACTTGATTACATACAGATGTACGTGCATATTGATTTTTATCAAACTGGTTAATTTACACGATGTGGATGTTATTGTATCACTGGACTTGTTCTATTTTTCGCGCATACTTTTTTTGTATATGTAAATACGCGCTACTGAATAATTCATATATTCGGCTAAAGATAGCAGCAGTCCGGACTGCAATTACCAGTGAAACTTTTACCAATAGGCCGTCTTAAAATAAACAGTCAACTAATTTGTATCTTCAACATCTTAATTTAGAGATCAACATTAACACAATGTCTGCGACACGAAAACTATATTTTGAATAATCATACACACTTAAAATCATTATGTTGGAATTTTGTTTGCGATAAATGCCTGAGTATTAAATTAATGCATATTGTTATTCAGCTCTTCTCCCTTATTAACAGTTGAGAGAATGATAAAACAACTAGTATCGATGATAGCTTGTCGTCGACTATAATGTGTGTCTGCGCTGGAGTCAATTATTACTAAACGACATGAATTTATAAATAATGGATGACAAAACAAGCAAACTTGTCACATGGGACGGCTCTGAGTCATCAAGCTATCATGCAATGACAGGAGCATATAATACTTAATCTATTTAAAATATTCAAGTGGAAACAGACAACCGCATAATATTTTAATGTATTTTATTAGTAAATATGAACACTACGTGCAAAGAATGCAGTCACCAGATAAACTTAACTTTTTAAACGTGTAACTCCTGGACATGGGAAACTTATTCTGATTTATTTAGAATCTCTCGTTTCGTACACTTGAAGTAAAAAGAGCATTCTGAACGTAAAAAGCGTAAGAGTTAAAATTACGTCACGTAACGCGTTTTTTCGGAGTTGGAAAAAAAATTAAACACACTTTGATTTGAAGCTTTCGGGCGACTGCAACTGAAAAAAAACAACAATTTGTAACTGTCATTATACATTAAGGTGATATATTGAAAAAATGTGTTAGTTCTATAAAGTATACCTTTTTAAGTATATATGCAATAGGGATTTAAGACTTTGGTGTCGGTTTTTTGAATATATGTCGTAGCATCCTATAAAATTAATACACGATGCAATGAAATTTCCTCGATACAAAAAAATGCAAAGTTCCATCTACGTTTGTGTTTTTTTGAGTATTAAGACGTAACGCTTATGATCTATTCAATGGAGTTTACTGTAAAACATGGTGAGTAATAAGTATTAAAGTTTAAATAAAGCAGTTTTCGTTTTTATAATATTTTTTATTTAGAAAAGACGGCAATTCGTTTTGGCACATACCTTGTTTTATTCCGAGCACACACACATTATCGCCATCCCTTATTTCAATCAAAAGTCATGTCATCACTCTCGTTCGTTCATAAATCAGTCGCCCGGTGGGGTTTATCGACGATAAAACTATGTATTTTTTTTGCAAATCGGTGCGATCAAAGGAGAATGCCAAGGTTTCCTACAAGACTCGGCCAGAACCGACAAAGATGAACTATATATCATAAAAAAGGAAAATAATTATTAGAGAATTTTATAATATAATTAGTTTTCTAATAGAAGTACACTAAAATAAATTGTTCTATAAAGTGGACCACTTAATACTTCTCATTTTAACGATAATCGAATGAAACTATTTTAACTATTATATTATTATAAAATATACAGGGTATAAAAAGACCTATCGCATAGCCGTCAACTACGCATTCTGAACATCAAACTACACAAAAATAATTGCTGGAAAACGAATTTCATTTTTATATCAGTGTTATAACATTAAAAACTAGTTTTCGTAAAAAAAACCTCAGTAAAAGTTGGAATTTTGACCTTCAATATCTCCACCAGAAGGTCCCCAGGTATGGTTAAGTACAAAAAAAAAATTACAATGACTGGAGTAGAAGGTACTCTCGGCTTCGATAAGTGTCTTTTCACACCCATTATATTAAAAAATATACTTATGTGCTATTTATTATTACTATAAGAATTACGAGGTACGACTTATGTAAGTATTAAATTCACTTACGTAGCTATAAATTGATATTATTGTTAACGATTTGCAAGTGCAATTTCGTATCGATATTATTTTAAACATTTGTAATGACAATTTCTTTTTCATTTCTTTTTTTGTTGATTAATTGAATAACTATTTAAAATTACTTTTTATCGGTGTGCTTCTACAGATTGTATTTATATTGTATAATCCTTACTGTTTTCTATCTTGAATTATCATTATTATAGAAAGTCGGTCGGACGCTACATGATTCAAGCCGATTCTTGGCATTGTCCTTTACGTGATTAAAATAATTGTGTTAACAGAAAAGTTAGTAGCTTAGCAAGTCAAAGTAATTACTTAAATAATTAGTGTTGAATAGGTATTTAGACTGTGTTTGTGTATGTTCTTGTGACTGTGAACAATATAACATTATTTTCTTATTATTACTTCGTGACGACATTTAAATTATTTATGAAAATGGAAAGAAATTTAAAACCGAAACTAAACAGTACCTGCACTGCAACGTTAGGAGTATCTGCACAGGTCAAGTCGGTCTTGAATGAGAAAACTGAACAGTAGTGTGTCTGTACGGTTTACGTACACATACCGCCAGGCTGCAAACGCAGCAACCTACTTTTCTCTTTCTTATTTAAAACAATGTTTCATATAATTTTAAGTTAGTTGACAAATTACATACTTACGCGAACACCGCGGATTAGCATCCAACCCACTTTTACTTTGTTGTGATCGGTACTCTAATAAACTTTTAGTGTTACCAAATCTGTGTGTGTTTACGTCAACTCACCTAACTCCAAGTTCTTAGTTACTTGCCACTTCTAACATAAACTGCAAGTGTAAGGTGCCGACTACTACGGGATCTTACATTTAATGGTCCTTCGAGCCGGATCTTTTTTAGTAAGGTGAACATACATTTACTTGAAATGTAGGACACGATGCAAAAGTTAAGATTATTACGTTATTAACGGAATGTAATAGTAGGTAAGTAAAAGAATTCTATTAATTGTCAAGCACCAAGCCAGTGTATAGTGATCGGTGAAACGGTGTTGGAATTTAACAATTTGATTTATTCCAACATCCATTTTAAATGAATACGTAAAAGTTTAGTTAAATTTTATTTCATGTTGTTTAATATAGGTAATTAATAAATTAACGTTACGAGTACTTAGCACGCACATTTTTCTTATAGATGTTTCCGTCTTTATCTTGCACTTTTAGATTGACAGTTGTGCGACAGTGACAAGAATAATACTTACCCAAAGCCCATGCTAAGTAAGCAACCTTTTTAAATTCCGGTCAGTGATGTCATTAGTTCCACATTTGCCCACTGGTTCAGATAACTTTGTAGCGGCGACACGCGACGTGGTGACCGACCGCGGAAGATAGAACCCCAACGCTCATCAAACTAATAATTATTTTCAAGTAGGGTCTTAATATACCTATTGAAAACTCCGGGGTCCGTATTCTTAACATCCTCGCAAAAAGCCCACTGAGTCGATAAAAAAAATCCTATTAGCCCACGCAAAAATACGTGCTTCTATAAAATTTCGTTGGTACACACGGCTTCACATCAAGCTATACAAAACCAGTTTACGCTGGTCTCGCATCGTACGGAAATCCTATACAATGTGAGATCAGCTTATACTGGAAATGTATAGCTTGATGTGTAGCCGTGTGTACATCGCAAAAAGTAAACAATTTCTTCTAACTTGTGATCCATTTAATAGAAGCCTTATTCCTCTTTATGTTTTAAGTGGTTTTTGGTGCTGTATCTATAATTTATAAACGAAAAGTGTCCTTTGGGACGCAATTCTAATACCTACATAATTAATGTACCTACCAAAACTGCTATTATTCAGTCAATATTTTGGTTTATAATACCTACTGCAATCAAAACTACATTATTATGACTGTAGCTAGATTAGAACCTTAGAAATATTACATGGCATATGACGTTAGTTGTATCAGTATGGAACATATTTTTTCTCAATAGGTACAACAATTAGATAAGTTTAGACCTTACGGAATTTAACTTAGCCCGAGTTATTAACGACCGAACTAATAAATTATTTGTAGATCTTCGGAACACAACGAAAATTTCACCACTGCGTATTGATTTCAAGAGATAAGATAACCTAACAAGTCCCCAAGAAGCCAAACATGGCGGCTGCGTTTTAGTTTGTATACTGAAATAGTGTGTCGGTAGCGACCGACCAGCGCGCAAGTAAACTTGTCGCTTTATAATCGAACCAATTTATATCAGGCGCCAAGAAGTACCAACAGCTTAGAGTTATGGAACTTGTGGCCAAGACTTTATTTAGACACTGACACTCGTACTGAGCTGGCCGGCAAGTGCACTCCGATTGGAGCCATTGCACCCTCCCAGGGACTTTTGTTTTATTATTAACGGAACATTTACTACATGCCGACTAAATACTCTTTGGAAATGAATTATGGCCGCATAAGCGCAGTCTTTATTTTCATGTTGTTCAAACTGTCTTATTTTACGTTCGTGACGACGCAATCGATTGTTTCATTAAACACTAGACACGAATTGCAGTCGACTTGGTTTGAGTTTCATTGATTTCATTCTAAAGGTGCCTAATAATAACATTCTTGGCGGCTTGCAGGTTGTAAATTCCGTTCATTCGGCTCCGTTTAAGGAGTTTAAATAACTTTGTAAACTTTTGCGAATACAACTTGTTTTAGTTTTATTACATCATCGATTTGTCTGCAAAAAATGATGAAGATGTTATCTACAAATCCTCAATTTTAATAATCGTAGCGAATGTTTGAACTTTAATTGAGATCAACCACATAACTTCAATAAATTGATCGACCGAATTTCTCGTTTTTAGGATCGCAAATTAAATTGCATAAATGATGCTAGTTGTTCTGGTGCTATTAGAGGTCATAAAGTTATCGCATGGAACGCATAACCGGTTATGTTAATAGTCGTAATATTTTTATTTATATACTCATACTACGCGCGAGTTATTGATATGCTTAGGTATAGACAAAGGCAGGCACGCCTCGCATTGTAATTGAACAATTAGAATTTACTTCAGTCCATGAAACACGCATTTCAAAAAACATGAAAATCGTATATTCATATTAATTTGAATGGTTGATACCTGAAAAAGAAACAAACGTCATGGTGCAACGTTAGCGGCAGGCTAACGACACGTAAGCGTCCTTGCGCGACGTCCTTGCAACGACCGTAAAACCCTCGCGACTCCACACTCTTTAATCTACTTCTGCTCTAATCTACCCGTCTCGCTCCACACGCCGAGGCACTGACGTCCACAAAGCCTCACGCTCGATCTGCCAAGTGATAAATCTCTCCCAACGACAGCCCTCGCATCGCAGTTTTACGGGACGAGTTTGCCCGAGCTCGTACCATTTTTATTTACAACTGAATGGAAGCGCCTCATGCGTATAAAGTTTAATCACTGAATCTTTATTTAGCATGTATATTTTCATATCTCGCAAACGGTGCTGGATTCCAGGTTTCTTTTTCTTGTTTAGTTGTGCTCTCGTATAGGTACAGTTAGACGCGCAAGGCCGACAAGATCGGTTAAACTACATTGTTACAGGACATATACAATAAATTTTAACGGTGTTCAATATTTAAATGTACCATAAAAGCGATTCTTTACAATTTGCTAGCTGATGAATATTTAGTAGCGCGGGCGTGTAGGGCGCTGGGCTACGATGCGCCGACCGCAACCGTGTAACCGCCTAATGAGGAAGACCCTTATGGGGCCCAACCGTGTTAGAAAATCCCTAATTGTACGTAACTATGTCGTTGATATTCAAAACATGTACTTCTACGTCCAATTAAACAAGCTTCGCACCTGTACATACTTAGCCGCTTATTATTGGTTTAAGGACATAAAGTTTGTGGTTTTCTTGGCGATAATTATATGTATTTTTTACCAAGATAGCTACATTAAGATGTATAGATATGCGTCCGATTAATGAGTACCTTATACGGAGACTTTTTTTGTGTCGTCACATAAACTTTTACTTTTACACTACATAAATATTTTTTAAATATCTTTTTTCACTTCGCACTAACGACTTCGTTGGAGAAACATCTATTCATGGACATTAGCATACCATTATCCTTTAAAGCCATGTGTAGCTGTACGCCAAAGAATGTGGAGTAATCCAGTATGATAAAATGTAAAATAAATCGTCTTTCGCACTTTTTAAAGTTATTTACATAAATAGGTTAGGCTTTACATTGATTGAATCTTAAGTTGAAACTGTAGATGCGTACATAAATAAATGTGAAACTGAACAGACTTTTAAAGTGCAGTGTTGACGTCGAGTGAAATAGTTGCTTCTGAACAAAGTTGTATAATTTATGGACGGTCGTAATTATATTAATACTTCATAAATATATATTTTGCTCTATTAATATTTATATAGAACCTGCTTAATAGTTTTACATTATTCAAAATTGAATTACAGTGTCGTAGATTGAGAAAAAGGACGATATGAAAGCTTCGATATTTTTATATGAATATTTACATAATATATGTCCCCAGGGTTTGTGGGTTAGTTGGTGAGTGTATGTCCACAATACACTGGCCAGGCCTGGCCGGCGGCCAGCGGGCAGCCTCTCGTTAATGCGCCTATTTACGGCAAGTGGACCGCATGCCTCGAGAGCTGATTATTGGCGCCTCACTGAATAATGAATCGCCGATCTAGGCTAATCGAGACATGACTTTTTACTAAACTATTGGTCCTTTTTCGATATCTCTGCTGCAAAGACATTTACAGGCACATAGATATGATTATCATCTTATACATTATCGTAATGAAGATAATATAATGTGTTTGTCAACTACAATCAACTGACTTATATGCTTAATCACTATACGCTTAACTTATATGTTTAAGCATTATAAGCTTAACTTATATGCTTAAAAGTAAGATAACTACATGGGAAACAGCTTCTCAAAATAAATTTTAATCAGCAGACCACTAGTTAAATGTTTTAATATTCGTATTTTAATCTCGAATTCCCACTTTCTATGAATACATCTTCATTTGGATCTGGTATTTGATATAATCTTACTCCGAGGCAATACAATAAAACTTAAATTCAAAATGAAACTGGCTGAGGTGCCTTTTCAATCGTTTTGCTAGCGGATATTATGTCGATAGTGGAAGGTATCGCGTCCGATTGTCGGTAGAGTTAACCGGGGATGCTCATCAACATGCGTTGCCAGACTCTTTAATGCGATGCCGAAGCCCCTTTTACGATCACGCGTCTCGATGCAAACCATTTAAGGCTACTGCGCGTGTTGCCCTGATATATAGCCCCTAGACACGAGCGGAGCGATTCCAGTAGCAATCTGCGAAAAAACATATAAAAGGTAAATTATACATATTGGTAATTATTTTAACTTGGCGGCATAAAATAAGAACAAAACAATATTATTGGGGAGTTAAATTAACTCTACAGAAATAGTCTTTTAAAAAACAATGCTGGTTGGTTTTTCTTTGCAGGTCGTTCTTTCGCGTAATGCTGGAATCCCGATTTCAATTATTGTTTATGACTAGATATCTAGGGGACCCGCTGGAAACAGCCAATAAGATTGCAAACAAAAATAAAGCGATCCTATTGGTTGGGTTGGATGAGACTCCGCTAGCCCCACCGCCATCGCCATGAGCAGGCGAGGCTGTAGTGCCCGCTCCGCTTTACCCGCTAGCATAGGGCCAAGACGCGGCGCGCAGGCGCCTTTTGATTTACTACAGCGCCAAAATGTTACATCCCTTCACATGTCACCCAACTATTTTGGGTGACAGTTGTGATAGAAATAGTACTTACGGTACTTATCCATATAATAATATCTACGCATATTAACTAAAATGACGAGCATAATATCACGTCTGTGTTTATTACCGAGACTATCTACAATAATAATTATGAAAACAAATAAAAACGTCATTCCTTAGAAAACATAATTATTTTAAAAGCTTACTCGGAAAAGCTACATTACTTTTATATAGGTACTTTTTATGACTTAGCCTTAGCTCTAGCTCTAAGTACAGCTATTAATGAAATCCTATGCCGTGTAATAGTACTTTATGACACTGCATACAGAACACTAACTTATGAAAGACAATCGCAAATACTAGGTTGGCCAGTTCTTAGTAGGTTGTGACAGCAATAAATGGAAATTCAAATCTCCATCAACTCGCTTAGTAAGCAAAGTCATAAATAATGGTTTGAATAGTCATTCTCATAATTTTTATTGGCCAAAGCTTCATACATTAGTCACGTTCGTATCCCAAAACGCAGGTACTAAAAGGTAACTGTGATTTGTTCTACAAACTATATCTCATAGTTACCATTTGCCATTCAAGTAAGTTTGGCGGCGTTTTGGCAAAGCAACAAGTACCTACAACCTACCGACAAATAAAAATTGAAGATCAATGAAATATTATCCAAATGTTGGTAGGGTCAAAAGTGGTAACTAGGCCCAACGATGTTCAATTGGTTCATAACCAGAACCAACGACGTTCAATTCCTTCATAACCGGGACCAACAGCGTTTAATTGATTACAGAACTAATTAGAGCTTATTTAGAAAATTACAACTACATTGAGGTAAGTAGGCCTACTTTTCTTAACGTCTGTGTCAAATATAACCCGTAAATGTTCAAGAAATAAACTAAATTAACAGCTTCAGACATGAAATAAATTCCTCTTCGTATGTGTGCCTATATTGTTAGAATTTCTCATAATTTATCGATAGGTTATTTAATGGCAGGCCGTCAGTGCGGCCATAATTTCTGAGCGATGTGACATTACTTCCACTAATTGTGTAATGACCACTGTGATTGAGTGTGACAGGCTAGAATCTACCCGTCGAACAGGCCACACTTCGGCTCTGCGCCCGCCATCTAGACGTTGATGCCTCCACCAATTTTCTTTTTGTTGCTCCACATTCTACCCAACTCGTCTCCCTATTTTTGTTTCGCTGAACGTTTAATAGTTTTTATTGCAGCTTACACCGAGCATAAGCGGCAATCTATCGACTAAAGTGTTAAACTAAAATCGCACTTATTATTTTACTTTAAACGACTAGCTGTCGAGCAGCTTGTTCGAAAATTACAGACATTTAACCACCATCGAATTGGATAATTACAAGTAGTGTAATGATACGCCTGTAGACATCGCGCAATTTGAAGACATTGTCTTTTAGTTTATTTTGGAACGTGTACTAAATAATGCGGTCTTAATTGTACAAAATTGTAATGAAATTCGAATAACTGGCTACACCTGGAATTAATTACCTACAGCGGTATTTACATAATTCAATTTTGTTGTAAAACAATAAAAAGCTGCATGGGAGGATTACTCGTAGCAGGCTGCTATTATCTTACGTCTCGCGTAAACTTAATCCGTCTAGGTTGGTCATACAAATAAGAAACCCAACGTAATCACCATGTTCGTGTTGTGTTGACAGGATATCATTCCATAGAGTTTTATGTGAGGTAGGTACAATGTTAACTATGTATGTAACATCTAGCCTCGTAAATTAGTTACATTCAAAAGCTTTTTTATTCTTTGCGTCTCGATTTATCTCGGAATCCGAGGTATTTTTACTTGTTCTTCATACGATAGTCAAAGGAAAATAGTAGGTACTTCATGTGCTTTTCTTAGAAAGCTAAGTATAAAAGGTATTTGCCATAACCATAGCACCCGGGAATAGTTCAGTATTTTACATTTATTTGAAACCGCTTGGTCGCGAAATATGCGGGGTTCAACGTTCAGACCTTGCTAACTACTTTCGAAAAGCAATTAGCTACCGATCGAGCCAATGCTAGTGGTATTGTGTTTGCAGTGCAGGAATGTCTAAGAGAAAAAGCTTTTATTTTTCTGTTAGATATTTCTTTTTAATAAATCAAGCATAAACAATGACAATCAACAAAAGTCACACCATAAATCAATAAGAACTGATTACCACGTCAACTGATTACTATGAAATGTTATACGATAGGTATTGCTGGTTCTAATGATTATAAGAACTGATGTATCACCAATATCAGTAAATTATTAGCCCACTTAATTCGGAATTTAATAATTTATGGCCATCATTATATCTCAATTTCCTAATCACTTAATATATTTTCTTTACCGCTATAAAATATGGATACATATAATTTGAATTGTAAATGAAGCTAACTGATTCAAATTAGTTCACACCTTAACGATGTCGTCGGTGGCACGCATTATTCAGTTCAGATGTTAAAGCTCGTGACTGAGTGAAAAGGCATCGCGCGTCGCGGCGCCTGCGCAGTCGCACCCTAATGTACGCCGCGCTCTCTTTACTCCAGGGTGGCTCGCCGCGCGCTGATTACCTGTGCTTCGGACTCATATGTGCCAGGCTGGGAGGGCTCCAGCCTGTCATTAAGCCACCCAGTCCATGATCGGTCAGATATAAATCATGGTAATGGTAGATTATTCTAGATACATCGGCGGAACACCCGGGAAATGCGCTCGAAGCACCGATTATATAGAGCCCACTGACGTAATTGCACCGCTCATTGATACCTCACGAAATGTAATTAGGCTTTGTTCCAGCTAAGTGCTGCTCGAGAATTCGGCCTCATTGTGCAATTTTATTGTAGCATTAACTAAATGATGAGTAGTGAACATTATACAGGTGGATTCTGTATGCTTTTAGTTTCTAATTTAGATACTTACACGCTTATAATGTAAGGTTATGAGACATTGAGGGTTAATATTTTAAACCTTTTCGTCCTTTTATCTAAGGACCTAAAATAATAAGCTGACCTATAAAAAATAATTTTAATACGGATTTGTCATATCTGTTTACTGACAGTAGGTACTTACCTACAAAAAAATGGAAGCCCACTTGATCCCGAATAATTCAATAACTGCCACTGACCCGCTTGAGAGAATAATGCTTGATCTGATCAATTGTTTACTTAGGACTTCGAAGAAACAACACAGTATTCTATGCTCGTGTTGTTTCTGTCTTTTTAGCAGAAACCAGTCGTGCAGACAGTCCGCATGCGACGCTTTTGACATCATTTGTCACGGATATCGACGGGTGGAATCGATTAATCGATCGGTACGTGTATTTCACCGTAAGGTGCCATTACAACGCTGTGACGGGAGTACTGTATTAAGTTACAGATTTTGACTAATGTAAACATTGGAGTTTGGGGTTCTATAGACGGAAAAAATATATAAGTTATTTATATAAAGAATACTTGATATCTAATATCGTGGAACAGACTCGGCTGGGCAGCGTTCGGGAGGCTACGCAATATCTTCTCGTCCCACATACCGCAGTGTCTCAAGACGAAAGTCTTTGACCAGTGCGTGCTGCCAGTGATAATAGTTGGCACTGAAATGTGGTCACTCAAAATGGGCCTTATTAGAAGGCTAAAAGTCACCCAAAGGGCAATGGAGAGGGCTACGCTTGGAGTTTCCCTACGTGATCGAATCAGAAATGAAGATCTCCGCATAGCCCGAAGAATTGCCAAACTCAAGTGGCAGTGGGCAGGGCACATTGCTCGCAGAACAGATGGCCGATGGGGCCAAAAAGTTCTGGAGTGGCGACCGCGTACCGGAATATGTAGCGTTGGAAGGCCTCCCACAACGTGGACCGATGACCTTGTGAAGGCCGCAGGAATCCGCTGGATGCGGGAAGCACAGAACCGGACGAAGTAGAGGTGCTTGGGGGAGACATATGTCCAACAGTGGACGTCTTTCGGCTGAAATGACTACGATGATGATGAAAGAATACTTTCTGTTTTCGATGTAAAAATATTTTAAATCGGTTGTGATGTAACAATATTTTAAATTTTAAACCGAGGTCCCTAGCTTACCTTGGGCTTATCAATCCTCATAAACTGGGTAAAACTCAACGCAGTTAATGCACCTATGTATCCGTTCTCAGGGATTTATTATCAAATACAAACAGGGTGGCAGGGACATTGACGCGCAAACTGAAACCATGAATTCAGCACAATGATGGTAGATGCAATTTTTTACGCTAAGGGTGTAAAAATTTGTATAGAAAACGTGTTAAACCCTGTATAGTTGTCAAATAGCTTAAAGATGTAGTTAAATAAGATCTTTATTTTAAAAAGTTTTTTCCAAAAAAAACAATAGGAAGTCGGTGTCTTTGCATCTGTATTTTAGTTTTTTCCACCGACTTCCGAAATTAAAGTTATTTTTCACTTTGAATATTTTTTTTTAAAGTCGTTTTTTTTTTGTAAAAATGTTTTTTTTTTCACTTTTTAGCTATGGTACATACCCCACACTAATTCGAAAACGATCGTCTTACACGTCCACGTCCATTTGAAGGCGGTTATTTTAAAACATTGTAATTTAAAAATAATTTGTTGTTGATTTTTTTAAAACCGCTCGACCGATTTCGATAAAATTTATATGGAACCTACCAAACAAAAAAAGAATCATCAAAATAAATTCATTATTGGCGTAATGATCGCATAACAAACATACAAAAAAAAACATACAGTCGAATTGAGAACCTCCTCCTTTTTTGAAGTCGGTAGCTTACCACATGAAAAAGGTATTTTCAAAATCGGTTCATAAATGATGGAATCATAATTTTAATTTTATAAAGGGAGTTACAATATTTTTATTTCACCGCAATGATCTATCAAGATACACGCAACATGTGCAACAACATATATTTTTATTGTGGTAACAAAACTATATAAGTAGTTTAAACGAATAATGTAGATAGTTTTCAAATAGCATAAAAATAAAATATATTTGGGTTTATGTTATCGTTACAAGTTACAAAACCAACTGTTAGTCGGATACCCTTGCAAGTATTGCTGTTATTTGACACAGAAAATTTCATGGAATATTTATAAGTAGGTACAGTCACGAGCACTAATAAGTATACACTTAGCAAAATTTAAAAGCGATTTTCTCCTGGAATATTGATTGCAACTTTGAAATAAGACTTATTTCATAACAGTATAAGTTCCAAAATAATATATTCGTAACAACATAAAATTACAATCAATACAGTTGGAGAAAATCACATTTAGAAGTTGCTAAGTGTATACATATTAGTGCTCGTGACTGTACATATTTATTGTGTTGACTGCCTCGTTAGTCTAGTGGTCGCATACGCTACTGCTGAGCATGAGGTCTTGGGTTCGAGTCCCGGGTGAGGCAAAGTGTTTTTGGGTTTTTCCATCTGGAATTTCTCAGTAGTGCCCGGAGTCTGGATTTGTGCCCGGCGTAAGGCTATCGGCTCGCCCCCTGTTACATATAAAGGACTTAAGGCTATCGGCTCGCCCCCTGTTACATATAAAGGACTTAAGGCTATCGGCTCGCCCCCTGTTACATATAAAGGACTTAAGGCTATCGGCTCGCCCCCTGTTACATATAAAGGACTTAAGGCTAGCGGCTCGCCCCCTGTTACATATAAAGGACTTAAGGCTATCGGCTCGCCCCCTGTTACATATAAGGGACTTAAGGCTATCGGCTCGCCCCCTGTTACATATAAGGGACTTAAGAAAAGAAGAACACATGCGATGAGGACGGTTTCTTCAAGGTGGTGAGAAAGAAGAGGAAGCCTACTTATCGCAACCAGTGTGGGACGGCGCTGGCAGGAGCAAACATACTGCTGCGTCCTGCAGTACCGGCGACGCTGCTATACGTGTCCCGTTTGCACCACTCTACGAAGGCTCAGGACATCGTAGAGTACATACGGGTGAAGACCAACTGGACCTTGAGGGTGGAGAAGTTGGAGGGGCGCCATTACACCATTTTCAAGACGTTCGTGGTGCGCGTTCCTACTTACAATTTGATGACCTTCCTAAAGGAAGAGTTTTGGCCGAAAGGTGTGCTG
The DNA here is from genome assembly GCA_937001585.2 of Brachylomia viminalis. Lineage (NCBI taxonomy): Eukaryota > Metazoa > Arthropoda > Insecta > Lepidoptera > Noctuidae > Brachylomia > Brachylomia viminalis. The sequence goes on along the minus strand of OW443308.2, from coordinate 14,009,782 downwards.
TATCAGCGTTTCCGCGGCTGGCTACGCGACACCTCGCAGTGTAACTCGCCGCCGTCACTTTGTGTGCAGTAGTCTTTACTTTTAGATATGTATTAGTTTATGTTCATTGTTATATGATTATATATGTATTGTGTTTTATGGGCCTTAGTTGCCTGAAATAAAGTAGTATTATTATTAAACATAACTGGCGTAAATGTGGGTGCACAGTAGGTACACCTCTGCCTTACTCTTCAGCGATTACAGGCGTGACGTTTTGTTATGCAATTTATTGTTTAGTCATTACTTACATTTTACAGCAATCCAATAAAATTAACGTAATAATCATCTTTAAACTATCAATTTGTTACTTAACATTCGTGTTGTAGTACTACCTAGTCTTGAATATTTAATGCGAATCCAATGCATTAATTTGTGCGTGTTTAGTAGTATCATCACGAATACGTTAAGTCAAGAAACTTGATTGATAATCATATGGACTTTTAACTTAAATTGTCCGTAAATTCTTAATCGCAACTGTCATTCTCTGACAGTTGCATGATATGTCTACAACTCAGACTAAGGAAAAGAAGAATAGACATGACATACCTACGAAAAAACGTGCCTACATTACTGTGAGTCTGGCACAAAGATGGCGGCTTGCGGTAGAGCTGCGCGCATTATAATATCAAAATTTTCTTCAAAACACTGAAAGAAACAAGTTGCTATGACAACTGATGTACTTGTTGGCTGTGACAAAACATGGCGACCGGCCGCAGTGAGATATGCTGTATACTGTTCGTTATGCCAAGTCCTTTCTTTTCCTTAGTCTGAGGTCTACAACGCGGCAAATTGACGTAGTGTGTCAGTCTAGTCAACAATCAAGTTCCCTGACTGTACAATGTAAGTCTGCATTTGCAAATTCATATTACTTACTTATCCAAACGGTATCTACTTGGAGCACTTAGCTGTTTAAGACAAACTTATTGCCAATGATAACTGTTGTAATGTAAACTACTTCAAGAGATCGCATTAAAACTCTCCAGATATGAATGTTCTCATGAAGATTACTGATTTAAATTATGACGTTTTTTTTATTTGTCACTTAAAATAAAATATTCACATCTCAAGTATTTTTTTTCTTTAGAAATTATAATACAATTACAACAATACCGAATATGTTACTGTAAATTAGACTGTCGTGCGCGGTTTTACGAGATGTATATCAATGAAAAATATGTCATTCCGTTAGACGATGTCCGCAGTAATACGGTTGTATGTTGTTCATAGCTACGATAACCTATCGCCCCGCAACCTCATAGCGTTCAGTAGAGACGCGGCAGGCATTATCGTGTCTAATCAGGTTCGCACGCGGCGCGGTGGCTAAATCATCCGATTATTGATTTCCGATGTCGCGGTCGTGATCGGGCGCTGGATTCAACGTTCGCCGTGACAGTGCCGCCATTGTCGGAGCCGACGGCGGCTCGCGCGCATTCTCCGTGATTAAACGCTTGTAATTCCAACAATATCATCCCGACTGTCGGATTCAATCTGCACACGCCGAGCGCCGCTCATCTCATGTCATCTCCCCGCGAGCCGACCTAACAGCGCGGACCACTTGTATGTAATAAGTCAGTTGACTATAAGACCTCGTGCCCTGGAAACGTCCACGGCTCATGTTATAAAAGAGAATAGCGAATCGCTCTCTCTGTTGATACGAATCTCCTGCAGCCATAATGTCTTGATTTATTATTTCGCTCACGTGATTTATGTTATAATTAACCAGATATCAACGCCTCGTTGATCTAGTCTAATAAAGTTAGCGGTTGGTTTGATGCAAATACCATCGACATAATTATCTTAACGAGATTGTAATACATCTTATCTAAAGTAAGGTACTTGTCAGTAAATTATATCACAAGATGCGCTTATAATTTAAAGCGATTTCTGTCCGTCGTTGAACACGTCAATCTCTATTCCTTCAAGTGAAATGCGCCTTTTTTTGTAAACGTATATCAGATAAAGGAGGCTGTTGGCAAATTTTTGCTCTTATTGCACACTTGGCCGCGCTGAACAATAATAGGGGAGGCAATTTCTCGCGACATGAGATCGGCGGATGGTAACGAGCGGTCCGTTGTCGTTATTAAACCCCATTGCTGTGATGCGCCATATAAAGCCTAACGCATCCTAGTCCCTTTCTAATGCTGCCAATAAAGCACTGAAAGTGCATTTGCAATACGATTAACTCTCTCGGGTGGTTACGCGAGTATGCACGATGTGAGTGCGACGGAATAGGGCTAACATCTCTCGGCAGTTCAAAGGGATTTTGTTATGCAAATTATAAAATAAGCCTTTTGTTCATAGTAGCATATGCATAAAGCACAGAGTTTACGGCAGTCAACACATGAAAATCATCTGCATTGCGTTGTAGTATCTGGGTCCGTTAGCCATCTGCATCTCGTCTAACACGGCCAGCCAAAATGTAGCATTTTAATCAAACGCATTTAGTTCTATAATTAAAAGCTCTTAGGACTGTGTTGTGCGAGAACAATCCAAATAAAGAGATCGCAATTGCAACGATACAATCATAAAAGCTTCACAGAAAACAATATTGTTTGACCATTTGACCTTTCCGAGTGACCAACCCTAGCAATCTAAGTCTGAACTCTATTATCGACTGTTAACAAAACTAGGTAGCGCACGCGGTTGGCGGCTGCTGTTAGTAGATGGCGTCGGCGGCGGTGGATGTGCCCTCGCATTTGCATAAGGAATTGGATGCGCACGCTTCAGTATCGTCTCGCGGCGTATTTCTCACGCTACCCGTGGCCATTGCACGCTCTCGCCATCACCGCCTCCTCTTGTCTAATGGCTGTGTCAGCACGTTGCCCCTGTTCAAGGCCTTTTTTATTTTCTTCCTAACCCATCACAGATATAGCCAACACTACTACAGGTGTAGATCAACACTTAAAGACAAACTAGTTTTTAACCAGTTTACAGAAAACCGTTTTGTAATATCCCCAAGAATTTACTATGTTAGTACAGTAATGATGCATACCGAAATAAACAAGCGATGTTGAGTTCATAATTACACGAATCTCGAGATCGTTAAGAGTCGAAGTCGGTCGATCATTTTTCACTATTAAAATACATGTTCGACGAAACATTCGGCGTAAGTGTCGTTAATTGCATGGTGCATTGATAACGGGTGATTTGATGCCAGCCGTGTTAATGGTGACCTCGATTCGGAGCTACAGGCACCACACCTGAAACGCGCGTATGGTCAAACCAATTGCTATGATTACAAACAAGAAATACTAGGTCATAAAAACAATAATGGATAAATATTAAACAACTACCGCGTATCAAGACTTAATAAACATTGTATACAGTAATACTTAACCAACTGCAAGACGTCATTTCAGACAGTAAATAAAATTGCAAGCCCTAAGGGATAAAAGACAATAGCCAAATGAATATTTCATAAGGCCATTATTTAATGATGATGCTTATAATACAGTAGTGCTATCAATTAGAAGCGAAGCGGCAGTAATTTCTTTTAGTAGATTAAACACAAAGCGAGCTTTGTCCCATGACCTTTGAGGTCAGAGCCTAAGTTACGGACGCTTGTCGGTTTGATACTTTAATAACGTTGCAACTTAATGTTATAGCTAACTAACATTGTACAAAAGGGTACTGGGATAGTGCTTATTCAACTTCTGAAGCGGACGTTGTTGTGTAAAGTGATGTTGATGATCCAAAGAGCTTTTTTATACCAAAAAGATAAGTTATTATTTATTGACTTATTTAAGTTATATTATGCTGCAAAGTTCACGCATTATTTTAGGGGAAATGAAAATGGCTCAACTAATATTTGTCAAACTGTTAAATTTTAGTCAAGAAGCTTTCAAATTGGTCGTCCGATATAAACGGAACTCGATAATTAATTTTGACGAAACAAGAAGCACTATTTTAAGAAGCCATGAAAAGTAAGCTTTCGGTGGCTGTATTTATAATCATGGAGTTCAAAAATTGTTGATTCCCAGCCTATTTGAGTACCAGACTCTCTGGATCTTTATCACGAATTAATGTCAAAGCATTCGCTTTTAACTTGAGAAGGGTGCAAAGCCGCGGCGGTCACTATTGTAAGTAGACAGCACGCAAGACATTCTCATGTAGCGTGTTCCATGAAGTCGTCTACGACTTGCCCGTGCGCATCCAGCGGCCAACCACGTTAGCCGCGCACCGCACTAAGGGCCTTAGCAAACATGCTACTTTTAGTATATACGATCGGCGATCTTGCGACTTCGTCAAAACTGCTTCAAAATCAAAATTAAAAGTCATTTATTCAAATTAGGTGAAGAATCAGCACTTTTAAACGCCTAAATTATATGAGACGGTCCCCGAAAACGCCTGCCCTTCGCCACTTCCGAGTACTTTAGCTGGGAAAAAGAAGTGGCGCAACGAACTCCCCAGCAGCACATCTGCCTGTTGAGTTAGAAGAACTTGATTCTATACAATAGTATGGAAAGTAATTAACATTACAAAACAAAGAAACTCAAATCATTAAATTAAAGCCATTATTTTATGTCATCGTGTTTGCGTTCGGTAGCAATAGCATTATCGGGCATTTAGTGGCTGGTTTGATGCTGCATAGCGTTTCAGCGAACCGACAGAACAATTGAGCATCGAAGCGAGTTCTCCAGATGTTAAAGCCTCACTAAATCGCTGCAACTGAAATCTAGTGGCTGTATCAAGCGTCCGAAGAGCAACTTAATCGCTGATCGCCGTTGCTAAAAGTAGCACATCTGCTAAGGCCCTAAGTCCGGCAGTATGCGTAACTGACGCGACTGCCCACTCGTAACTCCCTATTGCAACGTTCCCTGTAACTGCTTCCTTTAAAACGTAAACATTCTTGGCGAACGTTTTATTGGTGTGTTAGATAATTTGTTTGTAGGGATTTTGGCGTGATTTGTATAGAGTGAGGATACGGTGAAATTACGTAGGGTTAGGCATTTATACCTTTACTGTTCCTCATGTGGCAAAAGGTATCTCCATAGATTTCACAACTTATGCTGTGTTATCCTAAACGTTTTTTTCTTTATCTTTTGCTTCATCATCATTAAAAGTCATCGTGTCAATGTTTACAAATCCGGAATTCTAAATGTAGATTGCTAATCTAAATATGCGACAAGCAGTAACGGTCTTCAGATGAAGAATTCGTGATGCCGCACACGTAGATAAAGTTGATATAGCACACCGTGATTTATAACTTTTATCTTTTTATTCTAATTTAAATAATACAACTTAATTTTTTTAATTAGACTACATTTCGTGGGTCAAAACACATTCTATCGAGTAATAAACAGCTAATATATTCGTATCCCTTTAATTACGACACTACATAAAAATGTACCAGTGATGATAAATTTTCAACATAATCCAGTACATTAAGTTATTCATGTAACAAGATTTATCTACGTCTCTATAATTGTCTTGTGTAAACTGGTTACTTAATGACGTTGTTCCCTGGATACGTGGTGCGAATCTATCATTGTAGAAATACGTTTCCTTGAGCGAAATAACCAGGCTATCTTCCGCCTATCAAAGGGCCGTTAATTGGTTGTATCACATACTTGGTATTTACTTACGTTCTTGCAAACGTCTCGGAAATTCGTGGCAAAATCAATAAACAACGTAAAGTTAAGATGCTTATACCACAGAGTTATGAAGGATAATAAAAACAAGTAATTAACTCAAATGAGCTTCAAAATTAATGTGCGTTTAATGTTTAGATTTAATATTCTTAGCTAGACCTTAATTAGTATGTACTCAGATTAGATCCATGCATACGTTTGCGACAAGTTCTTATTGCCGGTGTCGTCAAAGGCAATGCTAGAAAAACGAGAGAGGTAAAAAGTATACGATTTCCTCTTTCCAGCAATACAGACTTCTATCTAATCGATAAAAGCAAATGGTGTTTAATTACTTATACTATGTGGCGTAGATCTCTTCTTTTGAAATCTTCATCAACATTTAGTTCACCAAATTAAACACGAAAATATATGTACCTATTTAAAATCATGACAGATGCTGTTGCAAATAATAAGTAGTTTGCCGATAGATTGCAAAATCTAATCAGCTCTATCTGACAGTGAACTTATAAGGAAATATTATTCTGGACTTGAATTCTGCGATCTATTTGCGATTTCCGGCAGGAAATTGTTTTAGTAGCATACTGCAAAAATATAAATGTGTTCAGGTATTACGGTTGTTACAGATTGGTTCTCAGAGTTCTGGCAGTAAAACCTGGCGCATAATTATGATTAGTTTTTTAGTTCCTCGCTGGCTCCTGCAACACAGTTTCTAACTAGCGCAGCAGTCAGAGAATTCTATTATATGTTATAAGTCAATATTTTATTTTGTTTGATTTTGTTGTAATATTCGTGTGCTTTCTCCCTCATCGTCTAGTACATGTAGGTTCCAATAATAATTTAATTCTAGTTATCATTTAACCAATATATTGTTATATTTTTATCCTAGACATCCATCGCAGTTCTTCTCTGAACCTCCCACAGTTCACAGCTTGACGTAATTCGTTACAAACCTCCACCTTTTCTTTCGCTTTTAAAAAAAACTAAGCAAACTGGCACCAGTATAGCTCAAGGTCTGGGGTATGGCTTTGATTACGTCAGAGGCTTGGCTTACGTTAGGCAAATCTGAAACTTTTTGCCTCGTTGCATCCAATAAAAAGTATACCTGCATAGTTTCACGTCAGAATACGCGCATGTGTCCATGTACAGCAAGGCTACGCAAAAAGTGACAGATGTCAAATGGCTGTTCACTGCTCGCTCTTGCAGTTCGTACAGTGCTAAGTAGATGCATAAAATCTGGCATTCATCTGGTCGAAGTGAATTTGTCATATCAAGGATATCCGTTTCTTCCGAGTCAATTATTAATTAGTGAACAGGTAGTCGTTTATTTCATCGGCGTGGGAAATAATTAATAACGGTATTTCATGTGAAATCTCTTCGAATTATTGTCTTGGTAAAACCCACATTGCTGAAATGAAACTAGTGACTTCCGGAAAATGTATAGGGTCCGTATTGATTTATTTATGTTATTCATATTGTGGTAGTTGGCATGTTATATATTAAAGCTTACTACGCATATTTTAATATAAATTAAGATTTTGCATTGCGTGATGCAGTGAGCGACGCGGAGATGTCGGACAGACAACCGGACGAGTCGTCAAGTCAGTTCATTTCATATCACTAACAAAAAGTAGAGTTTCCCATGTCCATTAGCAGAGCTTTACACATATTTACAGTTTACGTATACATATTTATATCTATCGTATCATTCTGTAGAACATGTTGAATTGAAATGAAACCCTTTGTTATCAAATGTTAATAAAAGATTAACTCTTTGATTTATGTAAAAGGACTTAAGTTCTAAAATAACACTGGTGATAGATAGCAACATGATTTAACCGTTATGTCTCATCACAATTTTGGCAACACCAACCATTTATTTTATCCAGTCTTGGGTTTCGAATAAGAATGAAACGTTTCTTTTTTGGTCGTATAAGTACTTACACCTGTTGCATCCAAAACGAGCTTGGTATCGTATCGTTCTTGCTACCGTGCCATACCGGGAGGAACTGAACTTTACACGACTCAGCTCGGGGGAACACAGGTTGCGCTTCGAGAAATGCACAAGAATTCCTTACTCGCTTATAATGTTCGCTGTTCAGTTATCGTGGCTTACGCAGCGTATATCCTTTTCCCTCAATTAAGTCTTACAATAAGCGGAATGAAGACCTACCAATTAAGTTTTTCTTTGATTCCCACGTCAGCTTGGGAAGAATTCGTTAATAATCATTTTCAAACTTTATGACCCAACATTATGTTCTGTCATATACTGACGATGCGTTATCTATTGAATACAAAAACAATGTAGCATTTACTGTTGGGTTATTCACCAGTAACTTGAAAGTTTTTGCTCCATCCTTAACGACTTATTTGGCATTTTTTGTGTACCAAATATTTAATAACGAGGTATTTGCATATAAACGCCGTATTAATACAAAGAACAAATAACTATTTCAATGATAAGTCCAGAGGCAGTGGATAGCTGCGATGGAATGATTAATGACTTGCTTCCTCTTCCTTAATAACACCTAGAATCTGGTAAAAACATACCGCTATCTATCTGAAGAAGCTGGGGTCCATTAGTGAAGTGAACACTTCAGTTATAATAACAAATCTTTATGTTAAACGTATAAAGTATTTCTTGCGTAACACTGTTAATTTCCAGAGTTAGCAATTTAATTACCTTTTTTATTTACTTTTATTAGGTGGTCATTTTACTATGTGATTTATAAGTTTATATTATGCTGTGAGTAGTTTACTTTGATTTAAATAGCCACGTTGAATAAAAAAATATGTGCCTACGCGCAGTGTCTTAGTCTCGTAGCAAACTGATACGATGCTGATAAGGAAACGAATTGTATTCAACTGGAATATGGATTACTTATAAGATAATTTATAAGATAATTTTCATAGAATTTGTAACTTAACTACTGCCATGAAAGAATTTAAGCAATTGTTCAAAATTTACTAAAGCTCCTAATACTTAATTCCTGAAGACTTTGATTTTTAGTCCTTATTGGAAAATGCGTAATCAGCAACATGTGCGTATCGGAAGTGTGCCGAAGCAGGAGCGGCGTAGGTGCGGGCGCTGCGGCGGTGGCGATGGCGGGCAGCCGACACAGCGCTAGCGCCTAGCGGTGCTTGCAGACGCGATGGCATCGCGGTCGTGCGCCACCGCTCACGGCAGCCGCCGGCGCTCGCGTCGCCGTGACTTATGGCCCCCGCGCGAACCTCGATCGTACGATTGAATAATAATATCCGATTCCCGTGCACCGAATTTATGTTAGGAAGTAACCAGTGTCCCGTATCGACGAGCGCATCGCGCGCGCCTCGCCCGCCCGCAATTTCCAGCCGCTTGTCCTTAGGCGCTGATGTACCAACCGATACTTGATAAATAAATTTTCGTGGAGGACTGTTCCCTCTGGACGTCGTCACTCCGGACCCCGGAGTCCCGCCCCGCACCCACATCTAAGCGCTTAACTGTCAGCCAACAGCACGTCTCTACCTATTATGATTACAATAAATTTCAATTTTCACTTCCTCTTCGTTGTTACAAAGTAATAGGACACTACGTTATCCTTTATGCAATATTGTCGCTGTAATATAAAAGGAAAAGCTGTGGTCAGCATGTGCATCCCAGAGACCACACACGCGCGGCTCTCAACAGGGCATCATACCTTTCTTGGTGTGTAGATACTGTATTTTAGGCGACCACGGAATTAATCCTAGGAGGTCAGCTAACAGCAACCTGTGTACTATTAACATCTGCAATCACTTCACAATACTGAGTAGTGTAATTATGACTATACTTACCGAGACTGTTTGTATAGCGGTCTGCTCCTTATATAAAGTTCTCAATTAGGAAAGAAGAAGTCGCATCAGTTAACAAGAAAATCGTACTACAATACGTATTGTACTTGGTAGGCCTCGTCGGCAATCAAGTCCCTGTCATTAGCAACCGCAAACGCTGTCTGCACACTTTGATAGTGTTACCAAAATTAGTTACTTAAGTGCTAAGCGTCTTTTGGCCACTTACTAAATTACTCAAAGTTCAACGGTCTACGAAATTTGTTGTAAATTATGGGTTCACACACCTAATGTTTTCACTACGGCGAGTAATCGTGACCGCTGTATAACTACCACTAGATCGATGCATGTAGGAATTTGGTTGATTTGTACCGTTACATATTACTTGCCTTCTCTATCCCACTCCTAACCTGTCATTATGACTAGTTGTTTCATAATTTAATATTTTCAAAAGTCACGCAGTTTGTCGGCCTCATTATGTTATTCTAAGCCATAACATTTGCTCGCAATCATGTCCACGTACTAAACATAATTCCTGATGCGAGAGGGATAAAAAAGATTACTCGACCGTCGCTGCGAAACCATATAGTCCCCACGCAAATAAAAAACTTAAATAAGAACAATATTTCGTGTAGTCATCGATGGTTCATGTACCTAAAGCAGACTGTCTAATTCGTCGAAAAAAGCTTGGTTATTATGTGTAATGCGCCTTAGATTATAGAGCGGGAGAGCAAATTATATTAGCAACATTGATGGCATTGTTCGCGAATGTGCATCATGAGTCAAATACCTCGAGCTCTGCCTACGTCGACTCTCTTGTCTATTACGATCTAGGTATATTCGCATATAGGTGATTTTTTCTTCACGCAATGCACGCTATGCTTTAAATATTATCAAATTACCGATACAATACTTGGTCATTATATGCTAACGGTTGTGTCAATTAATGTGATTAAATCGAGCAAGTGATCGCGGTCGATCACGTAGCGTCGCGCTCCCGGTCTATTGTTCGTCTCGATGCAATGTTGTCACCGCCGCGTTCCGGTTCTATGACCGTCTTCTCCGCCATTCTTCATTCTATTCCGAATAAAACATACATAAATACCATATGCAAAAAATCTTCTCGTCACATAATAAAAGAAAACGGTAGCTAACGGTTTTCATAGCCGTGTATCGTCTACAGTAATCTACCATGGAATTGAAACCCCTTTAACACTTTGTTGTTACCAGCGACCTTCATAATTTCATCACGTCCGACGGTCGGTCTTGTCGACCGACTGTCCTACTATACTACTGAGCCTAGGAGAATATGATTTTTGATTAAAAAACATAATCAAATAAAAGTTGTGGTGAGTAGGCACAAACGATGTATTGGAAACGTGACCATTGTTGTAATGTACACGCTTACCTACTTATAAAATAAAGTTAGATAAAAAACCGGAAATAGTAGAAAATTAATTTCCTAACAAGCTTTCATGTCACAACTTCGCGGCGCTATGAAACTATTACTTTTCTTAATTTCATAAATCGCAACAGGTTTCTGTTATAACAATCTCCCCTGAATACTGTTCTTACTAGAAATCAACACTTATTTAAATTCCCTGCGATTGCTATGGAAAATCATTCATTCCTGCAAAGTAAACAGAGGTCCAAATTGGTTTATCGTGCTCCATAATTTGCGAAAGTTATCGACATGGACAATCACGCCCTAATGCGGCGCCTGAAGCTTCTCCTGTTGCTTTCCCGATAATTATAATTACATTTCGTGATGGCATCGTTCTCATCAATCTTTTAGCATCTTTTATTACGGACGATTATAAAAATGCTGGAGTTGGAATGCGGATACTGCAACTAAATAAACATTATAAACGATCGAGATTTTTGGATGAGACTGGTTTTTCTGACATAAATAAAATTATAAGAAAATATACTAGAGCCAATTTGCATTTATGATGTTATTTGTAGGAAATTGATAACAAAAGACTTTTAAAACAATACGAAATTGATATATTTAAAAACTGTGTTCAATAATCACAATATGAATGCTAGGAAGCGGACTTCTATTTAATAATATTGCAGATAAATCCTCGTTGTATCTCACGCTGCTTCTACTAAGGAAGCGCTGGCGCGGGTGTTAATTAAAGCCGGCACCAAACTTGCAACGCCAACAAGGCCCAGCTCACAGCTAGCAGCTAGCGTATAATTATCGACTTTCGGACCATTTCGCTAATACACAATCGTACAAATGCTTGTTTACGACACAACACGCCCACTTAAGATTCTTTGACTGCAAACGTATACGTGAAACGTTGAAATTGTCACTTTACGACCGATTGTTCCTCGACGCAGAGCCGCTGGCAACCCAATACTATTATGCTATTGGGATGAATTCTCCACTCACTCGCTTAACGATAGTGCTAACTTATTATTTAAAGATTGGAAATTGATTTTTATGAATAGTTTGTGCACATCACATACAATGTTTATCTGCACATTAATTTACAACATCAGATTCCGCATATAAAGGATCGCAAGATCTTACCATAACTGTTAATCTTTTGCAATGAATATCTTCCTATCGACGGAAAATATTCAAGCGCGTCGGAATCCACGGACTTCGGTTGATGCCCATTTAGCCGGTGCGGTCATTGTATGTGATCCTAGTATCATGAGGCTATCGTAGAAACATTAGCATTATCAAAAGGGCCGCGGGCGTCATGGTCATATCGGCGGCGACACGCGACGGTCGCGGAAGCGCCGCGTGAAGGCAAAGGCCCCGACAGACGAGCGGCGATAACTCAACTCAACATACCTGAAATACAATCGTGTGGATACCATGCCGCGGAGCCGCGGTGCCGCGGACCCTAGCAGGCGTGGGCCCGCCAACACTATATGTTCCTTTTGTTTCCTGTTTTCATACAAATATTATCTCGTATTTATACGCATGTGTAAATATTAAATAGAGGATCGGATATTTATAAATAGAAGTCGACAGAATGCATTGGATGGGACAAATTTTTATTAAGTTATGATGAATATACCCAGCGTTGATTAAAGTACCAAACAATCAGAACGTATCGTTTCGTGGTCGAGTCAGTTCATATGCATTAAAAAAACACAACAAAAAAGAAGAAGAGACTGACGTTGAAAAAGATGGAGTTAGCATTTCGGGTTTAGAACTTAGAATACACGTAAAATTATTGAAAGCAGGCGCACACCGTACCTACCTAAGGACAACCATTTCATACTTGTTTTACAGTACTTACCTATTATGATGACCTATTTGCCTTTAGTTAACTACAATGTTTCCTCACCTAAATGTAACATAGTTTAATTGTCGCTGTTTCATGATTAAAAAGCAATCGACACCAGAAAACAGTCTATGAATGTGTATACATTAGATGACAGTGTGCTAATTTCCGCATCTTAACACAAATGAAGCCATAATAACTTATGCAAAGTGACATGATCACACACCGATGACGTCGGCGGAGGATGCGCGTCGCTTGTCATTGGGGCGTAGCGCGGAAGCAGCGCGGACCGCCGCACGCGCCGTTACCGTCAACGGCCATTAAACGACCTCTCTTAATTATCAACAGTTACCGCACACCGCATTGATACCACTCGGCCGCATCGCGAAACCCCGCACCGTAACTGACGAACCACCCTCGAGCGAGCGATGCTATATGCACCGGTTATCTATCACGTTAGGCTAATTATCGCGGCTGTGATTAGCATCTGAACGGGCCAAGTGCTGGCGTTTTAGTACCAATATCAAGCGTCGGAAACCATGTATGTAGTTGATTGCTAGTGAGATTTTGTTGCAAATAACGCTCTTCAAACACCTATAAATTTTTTGAACCATCAAAAATAGTATTGGTATTCATCGTAAATGTTTACTGGAAGTGCGTCTAGTACATGTGTAAGTACATATTTGTTTTTAATACAATCACGTTAGTTGAAACTAGCAGCAAAGAGGTACGCGCGCCTCGCTTGATCTCTCACATGATAGGAGGTGCGCAGGCGCCGGATGGTGCGATAGCGTCGCGTTAACCCTGCAGCCGCGCGCCGACACCCGCGCCCGACTCTTCTCTAATTACAAACACTATCTCAGTACTGAGGATGTGCGCGCTGTACGAATACCCGCGTATTGTCTGCACTCCGACCGAGTCCTTCCGGTGAACTTGTCCACGATCTTAATCTGTATCCCAGGCACAGACGTATACTTAACAGATAATCAAGTAACTGTTAGCTTCTATCGTCAATTTTGAAGTCTTGTTTGTAAGTAGGTGCCTAGTTATACTTCGAATATTTTTGATACAAATGAAAAGTATTCGCAGATTGAAATTCCAATACACAAAAACTTGTTGACGGCCTCTCTATTATCTGCCCTCGTTTCTTCCTAACAATTTGTCCTCGTAGCATTTAACTGATACGGAGTTGTTACAATTTAATCACAACCTCAAAGGCACCTAATCACGAAGTTGATTAGAAATTGAGAGAGTTGGTACACTTTGTAGTTCGTACGTTATAACACGGGACGTAATTAGGCGAGTGCGTGTAGACTTAGTCTGGCAGTCTGGCTGGACAGTGGACCACCCAAGCAGACGGCCTTTGGTGTCGATCGACCCCGCTTGTGTTGCTGTCAGCCCTATAGCTTGATCAAACAATCTATATATAACAAAGATCTAGGAGACATTTTAGATCTTCATAGAAGTCTTTGTAATAAAATATAGATTCATCTCCGCAGTTATACTTAAATATATTATTTACTTATTTTAGTATTTTATGTTTCTATTAACTATGATAAATCTATGTAGGCTACCAAAAAGATGTAAAGTTATAGACTACAGTTATACAATTCTGAATACACAAGCAGGTCTATTAATTTTGCGCGACAAAAACTATGATAAATTACTGTCTTGATCCGGTATAGTTATTTGACGTTCAAACTTAAAGACTGGTCTTAATAAACAAATATTATCCATATTTTGTTCTATATTATTATCGATCAAACTATTGTCTCGTGCAGAAATTAATCATTATAAGTATCTTTTTTGCGTTAGTATCCTGATTAACTCAATTCAAATGATCTATAACGATATTCTTACAAAGAAAAATAACGGTGTAATTCCTTTTAAATATACTGGCGTCTTAGTCAGTTTCAAATTACCTAGACAAGTATTAATTTCGTTTGAACAACAGACGAATAAAAAATATTTAAACTTGCGAAGTAGGTATATACAGTTATCGGCTATGTTTCAATACATGTTTTCGTATCAAAAATAATCAAAGGCAAAAATGGATGTCGGATCGTCTATTTATATATTTTTTGTTTAGTTCCGGCGCGTGACCAATTGGTCAAACATCATTGTGTCCAGTTTCACGCTCTTTGTCTCTTGACAATCATTTGTCAAGTAAAAACTTCATAGTTTTTACTTTAGCATACTAGATAGGTATTCTTAAATTTTTGTTGCTGCTAAAACCGTATCATAATAAGTTGTTTGATTGAATTTTCTATGTGCCTACATAGTAACATGGCTAACCACAGGGGGTACTTGACTTTCAGATACATATGCATAGGTGACGCGTGCATTCACTGACTATTCATGTCTTCAAACAATTATATAGCACTTTAACGTCTTTCTTCCCACGATTGTATCGTCGAAGCGAACCAAGTTTGCAGATTTATGTTTACCTATACAACCACACGCAGAAAGGTGTCGCGAAGCTTCCAAAGTCACCACATCGTATGTATAGGGCATACATACCATGTAGTGCCTTTGGAAGCTCTCGTTTACGTTCTAACGAGGTGAAGCAGCCTCCTCAATATGAACTAAACTAAACATATAAAAAATGTACCTGATAACTTTAAGTACCATTAAAAAAGTGGTCGTACCGTATCACTTTTCATGAAATAGATTTTTTCAGACAGACGTACATAAAATGTTATGTCAGTATATTATTACTTGCTAACTTCGAACAAATATTTAAACTCAGTGAACAACTCTCTAGGACACCTTAACTTAAATAAGTTAAGTACTAATAATTTCACGTAACGAAACGCGACTCGTGCGCACAGGTTAAACCCGTTTCTAGTGAAAGAGAAATATCTGAATGTAATAATTTTTGAGCAACAAACTGTCGTATATACTTTGCCGACGTACTGATATAAATACCATCACAATATTTATTGTCAATATATTAGAGACTTATCATGAAGGCGTCGCATTTATTTCTACAATTTTAAAGTTACCTCGTAGAGCTGCGACCATAAAACCTACCCTGTTGCGTTGAATATTTCTCAGGAACATAAAAACATCAAGATACTTTACTTTACATTAACGGCATTCTTTATACGGAGTTTGAATTTGGCAAAAACAATGACATTTGGATACGGTCCGCCAATTTTTCGCATGTACTCGTTCCTCTATATTATGAATCTGTAGAAACACGTATGTGTCACACATACGTGTACAGGCGTACAGGTACACGCGTACAGGCGTGAATTTTGGTATGTCGCTTGCCCTGCCTGCCTGCTGCCTCGGTTCCCAGTTCCGCACCGTTAATTTGATATACGGAGGCAGATGGCCTCTCGCCGATAGCACACGGCTCATGCGCCTTCCGCGCTTTACCGCGAATCCCAAACTTTTGCTGCCACCGCAAGCAATAGGCGACTTGCTGTTTTCACGCAACCTTACCAAACAAAACTAAAATAAATATTAAAAATATATTAAATGACTTCTTCGCCAACACTGACGCCACTTTTAATAGAGACATCTAGGTGTTGAACACTGAAAAAAAAATCGAAAAGCGTTGTTTGCTCCAACTCAATCATAGAGCGAAACCCAGAGATAATAGGTTTTGCATATAAAAATATCTAGGTAGCTGTTAGCTACACAAGAAACTAACCAATTTTAATATCAAATATAAAATATGCCGTTGTATAAAAAACTGCTACGCTTAATTATAACTTGGACTCCAAAACAGTATGAAAGTCAGGTTGCGAGTTAATTTGCATTTTGATCCAGTGACGGGCTGCGAGATAACGCTGTAATGCTCGAGATCTCTCCTCAGATCAACTATCCCACATAATCTCGGTGCCGTTCATCAACCACTTCTTTCGAACTCCACACAAACCTTATAAGGTTTCAACAAACAATGCTGAATACAAATCTTGTCATACTAACCTACAACTATTTGATTTTATCATAGCCAAAGTTCTCATCAGGCAAGAGATTCTGGAAAGAGTAATTAAGAACCGTAATAAAATGGTTACTTTACAAATTGGTATGTATCATTCTGTATTTGAGTGGATAAGTAATTATACTCAAAACGCCAGGAAATAGTCAATCAGTGTTCTGTTATTCCGGGTACAAGAAGTCAAAGACCGTATGTATAAAGAAGTTATAAGCTGCCAGCAACGCAAGGCACATTAGACACGGCATGCATGTGATGACAGTTGTGGTATCGAAATTCGCTTCGGCTGTTCCCTTCGAGCAGCGTACGGGCGTTTGTGTATTTCGTTCATATTTTTCCTTGTCGTATTTTAATGATGTGCGTCAACTGTAACTATGAGACTTGATGCGCGCCAACGTTATTAAAATTTAGTAGTGCGAGTGCTGTGCATTGCCACGAGCGTGAACTGATTTAGGATTCATTCACCCCGCGTTACGCTAGCTGGGTGCCTGGACTGCGCATTGTCTCACACGGCGCACAAAATGCGAATGATCCTTTGTTCGTTACACTTTACCTACAGTGTAACCCAAACCAATAGCGGAACACTTAGCGCCCACCGCTAAACGTAACATTCACGCGCCCCAGCTCACGCTCGAGAGCCATTCCTGACTTAACGATATTTACTCTGAAATAACAATACGTGTACTGGTCTGACATTGATAGCTCTCCAACTGATACTGTACTGTATTCTCCCGGTATAATGCATTTAATGGTCCTGCGGTAGAGGAAAAATAATGATGTGTAATTTCCGGTTCTTCACCATTAGACAAATACGTATAAAAAACTAAGTGCTCGAACTTTCACTCAGGAGGGGAAAAGCCGAATTTGCCGTTCATATTTTATCATCCCAATTGCTACTTTCTCGTAACTAACATGCAATTTAATGGATAAAATATTTAAATTACCTATGCACGAAACTTTACCAAACACTCGTGGTTTATCGTTTTTCTTCATAAACACTTTCAATCATCGATCTTCACGGATTACAGTAATTGTGATAATGCATAAAACTTACGTTTACTAGTGCAGTGCGTGTTAGGAACGCACGCACTTGCTCAACATTTCAGAGTAGAAAGCCTTCTCTTACTGTTTATTGTTATTTTTTCGTACAATTATAGATAACTAGCTAGGCTAACGTCGACGTACAACAATTTTTGCAATCTTTATGATTTGGATATTATCTTCCACGACCATCCCAAGCGTTTTAGATCTAAGATCATAAATGAGGGGAAAACCGAAGACGACAAAATAAAAAATAAAAAAATTAGTCAATGTTTATGTCGATGAGGGTATTCTCTCTACTATCGAGATTTTAGCTGGAGCTTTTGTTCTTATATTGTTTTGTTTTTTTTTTTTATTTATTTTTGTAACGTGAATACAGTTTTATTTTTTCTTCTATTTTGTTGTGAATGCTGTGCACGTCTGTAATTGACGTATAACACTAGTCCATGTCTCTGTTCTCTTTTATTTGTAGGTTTGTGTTTGTGTTGTTGATGTGCCTTAATAATAATAAATAGTAAAATAAATAAACAATAACTCAAGTGGTGTTATGTTAGGTTATATCTAGTACGTCGTACCGTCTCTCGGGATCTTGTGAGCTTTTCATAGTGCAGTCACAGACAAATGTAGGAAGCTTTTGTGTCATCAAATCAAATCAATTTATTAGCTGTAAGTGTTGGTACAATTTCGGTCTTAACATAAATAATTATACGGATCCTTAATAACACTTAGTCATAATAATGTGACATGCAAACATTTGTGTTTATACGTAGTTAATTAGTTATAATTCATAAGTTAATTAGTTATAAAATTGAGTAGTAATATTGTTACATTAATCGATACATAAAAAAATACTATTAATGTCATGAGTGTCAGACGTGTCAGTAGTGTCAGAAGTTAATGTCAGAATATGATTGGTATTTATTATTTTCCAACCTCTTATTAAATATGTCACTTACTGAGTAGAAATTCTTTTCCCTCAACCATACTTTAAGACACCTTGTAAATTTATTAGCTGATAAGATTTTAATACTGTCAGGTATAGCATTAAATATGCGACCACACATTGCATAGCTATCCTTACTATGTAATGCTGTCCTAGGAATTATGGGCAAAACTATACTATTTCTGTGCCTAGTAGTTTTTTCAAACATTTCGTGGGCTTTTTTAAATAACTCCGGGTGGGTGGGTGCATTTAAACGAATTTTGCACATTTAAGGATATAGAGATTTGGAAGGGTTAGCATCTTGAACTTTTTGAAAAAGGGTTATAAGATTCCCATGGGCATATTCCCGCTATGGCGTGCATGCAATTTTTCTGTGTGATGAACACTCTGACATTCTGTTGAGAAACCCCACGTGATAAGACCACATCTCAACACAGAATCAACGTATCCATAATATGCAGATAATACGGTTCTTAACGCTGATGTTTTTGAGAGTTCGTACAGACCGTACACAATTTTATTTATTTTATTGCATACTTTATTGACGTGGGCCTTCCAGTTGCTGTCTTTGTCAATCGTGATACCGAGAAATGTCGTTTCGTTTACTTCTTTTAATTTAAGTCCTTTATAATTGTTGTCTAATGTATTATTTTCTCGTCCATATGTACTACATTGGGGTCATGGGGCAAATCAGAGTGATCCAGCCTCCAGACATGTACCTAAGCTTTATTAAATTAAACTATGACGTAGGCCTACACCAGTAGGCCAATTCTCGTACTTAAAAAACGTTCAAATTCAAGTCGCAATCTCATCTCAGCGACAATCAATGTCAAAAACCTGTCAAAAATGTATGTAAATTGATTGTAATTTTGACAGATTGAGACTGAGATTAGAATGCGAACGGTCTTAAAAATACGGGAATTGCCCCTCAGAGCACCGCTTGGGCGGAGCACCGCCGTGTCCTCGTGGAGGCGATTGGAGGTGGCGATCTCTTGCGTCCGGCCCGGGTCCAGGCCATGGTATGGAGCGAGAGGGCTTGGGAAGCCGTCACCTCCTTCTGCATAGCAGTAATGTTCGCGATGGAGGAGGCGGAACGCGAGAGGGAGAGGCAAAATTCGCGCCCTCACGCCTCTAATCGCCGCAGGAGACGCCCTGGGCGTCGTCGGGAATCCCAGGTCTGGGCGTCCAACTCCCGGCCAACGTAGGCGCGGGTTTGCGATCGGCGAGCAATGGGTAGCTTGCCGTCCGATAAGGACTAGGCCCGGGTCGACGGCGCGTTGTGTTCCATGCGCGCCTCAAAGAGATGTCAGCACTAATGACGGGGTCCGCTAGGGTTGATGCCTGCCAGGGTTGCGGGAAAGTCCGAGAGGGATACCGTGGCCCCTGGCACGGGCAACTGAAGGAACACGGGTGGGTTTTAGTCAGTAAGAGTCTGACACGCCCTTCCGCTCGGCCCAGAGCGGGAGAAGTTATCTGACGATTTCCCACGCTCAAAAAAAAAAATGTTTGTTGAACAAGTTATAAAAGCTCCACATTAAACAATTATTCTAAAAATATTATTCAATGATAATATTTGAAGTTAAATATGATCGTATCAAGAACACAACACTTTATAAAGTGTCTTGATAATTGCTGAGCTGTGTGACATAAGATTGATAAATAGCGGTACATGTGCAAGTAAGTAATCAAGATTGGACATCATCCATCAATATCACAGAGCGCCATCATTCAAGTGAATCATCACTGTCCTTATGATTTATAAAGCCCTTAACCCAATGGTTATGATATTTTTTTTCCATAAAGCAATTACACAATGTTCTAAAAGCCTTTAAGCTTTACAAGTCTCGATACAATCTGTTCCAAACGACGTGGATTACATGTTAAGTCTCTAATGTGTATAATCAAACTATTTGGAGCTATTACATTAAGAAATTCATTTATAATGAACTACTAACACTCGTAACAGTCTCGAGATACTCATCAATTATATCACAGTACATAATTTTATTAACGTCAAAACAGTGTTGGGAAAATATACAAAAAAAGGTGTCTAAATGGTGCAATAAAGACTAACAAAAACTGGTAGATTTATATCTTCCGCTCTGTTCTTAACACCTCTAATGTGGTGGAATCTTTGAAGCCACTAAGTTCGTAGCTCTAGTGATTTAACGTCTAACGTCGGATGTGTATCAATTACTTACAAGTTATCGTGAAATATAATCAGTTATAATGGCGGAACAAAATTGGCAGTTGAGCGGCTGGCTAACATATAAATAGAAATACTTCAGCAAATTGTGTTCGCTTGCAGTAGAGCATTTTACTTCAACCTGTTGCTGTACTTTTATTAGCATGACCTAAAACACACTATCGTACGCGTCATATTTGTCACTAATTAGTGATAAATTGTCACATTACTGCAGACAATACTGAATACACATAGATAATGGTCTTTCTGTAATAAATTTACATTACGGGTGGACCTTAAGCACTTGCAGTTAAACAGTCACATTATACAAAACAACTTCAAATGAATAACGTGCATTATAACAATTCCAGTAAGATATTTAGTTCCGTTGTCATTATAACGCGGTCATAATATGCGGTCCCTATTTGGAACCCCTTCTATCAAAAGTACGTACCTAGTTGGTATAGAAAGGGTCCAACGCAAGTACCTCGTGCTATGTACTACAGATGTTATGGGACTAAGACTTATCTGTCATACACCCAACTTCTTGATAAGTACAAGCTTATCAGCTTGGAGAACCGGCGTAAATACTTGGAGGCCAACGTGCTTCATGATATTGTTCACAATCACTTTGATGCCATTGATCTAACGAGTGCGCTGTGTTATTCTGTCCCCCGAACAGTTCATGTGCGTCAGGTTCGTGCACGTACTCTGTTCGCGCTAAATTCTTGTCGTACGAACTCTGGCTTGCGCTGCCCTATTCATAGAATGTTGGAATCCTATAATTCACATTTAATTGATATTCATTTAATTGCATGCTCGAAATATAAATTTAAATCTAATATTATTAAAATTGTATCTTAATAAAATAATTTTATTAAGATACAATTTTAATAATATTAGATTTAAATTTAAATTATGCAATAAATTAATAATAATAATAATAAGATTACAATTATTGTAATCTTATTATTATTATTATTTATTTATTGCATAATTTAAGTAAATGAAATTGTTTGTGATCTGATTTGGTTTTGTAGCTATAGCTAGCTTTATAGTAACTTATTTATTTATTTCAAAATATTTGTTAAAGTTTTAGTAATGCTCGTCTAGTGGCAACCACTTTAAATGTCTTATCTGCGGATAATGCAGTTGACTGCAACATTACTATTTAAAGTTTTGTTAACCTGATGTACTAAATATGTTGTAGTTGTTTATTATCACTTAGTAAAAAAAAAAAAAAAATACGTTTGCTGTTATAAGTTACACTATTGTCAAAAAGTTCACTGCATATTATAATGAAGCGTAGTAAAAACACCCCGACATTGGAACCATAATAAGTTAAGTGTATTAACACAGCTAATAGCAAAGACAATTGCAAGTTGCTCTATCAATTACTTACTCACACGATCCCGCCCGATATCGCCATTATAACAACATTAGAGATGGCGCGGTCACGCCATATCGGCATTACTACCAGCTGTAACACGGTCACTTCATTTCTTGGCCGCCCAATTTTGGTTTTACTGCACACTTTTATAGTTTCCGAGCAATTTTTACACGAGCGTGTGAAAACAGGTTCGAACGATTCGGTTGTAGATTTCCGATTTATCCAGCTACGAAATTTACTATATCCGTAATTGAATTCACCGTTTTCAATCAAGATAATCTGGGTGCTTTATGAAATGCAAGACAAAGTGATTAGACACAATTTGCGTCCAATTCTTGTAACATGAATCGGCTTCATGCAAAGAATACTTGGCTAGACACGCTAGTGTATAACAGCATCTAATTTGTGATATTATTTGGACGTAGCTGTAACCTAGGCCTTTTCCTGCTTTCTAATGGAGCAATTATTGTAATGACGAAATTAAGGTCTTGTATTTGAATGTGGTGCGGTTGTAATGCTTCTGATATAAGACGAATTAACATTTTCATGTGGTAGGGTCACGACCTAGCGCTCCCACACATAAATCCGCGGAGGATGTCGCGTCGTGAGCGCATCGCGCTGCCGCCGTTACGAGCGCATAGGGCCCGCGCCGCTACCGGACTGTGTTGTTTCGTGTTAGCGCTGTAATTAATATTACCAACCTATTGGCTATTACTTCTCGAATATTCTAACAATCAATATAATCGTCCAATGGTTACATCACTCCAATAATTACAGCATCACGAAAATCAAGTTAAGTCTAAAAATAAAACATTCCGAATGTGCTGCAGCTTTTCCAAGCTTATATTTTAATTCGTTTGGTACAAAATCACAGGTATCTAAACATTATTTACAGTATTTCAATTCCGCATTTCAGCTTTGGTATTAAAATGTATTCAGCATATTCAATTAGTGACACAGTCATAAACCTACAGTTATTTTCCAACAAGCAGAACTATTCACACATTTCAGTAAAAATGCAACGTTTAATAAAACAACTTGAAACTTAGTTAGGAAACATATCTTTTCAATTAGACGCGCGTGATTTTAATGACCAATGACAACTGCGCGTGTGCGTATGTAAGTACTTTCCATTGACATTAGTGCATGTTACAAACATTTCCTCGTTGTAGCTCGTCATTATGGCACGGTTGGCGCAGTGGTTAAGCGATTGACTGCTGTGCTGCGTGTCGCGGGTTCGATTCCCGCACGGAACAAATATTTGTATGATCTACAAGTAGTTGTTCTGGGTCTGGCTGTGTGTGTATGTGAGTTTAGATGTTTTTAAACGTACCCACAATACAGGAAAATTTCCTAATGTTTAAAGAAAAAAAATTGTCGCTAACGCTTAACAAGCTTTTTCTGTGGTACCGCCAGCACTCTAGTCATTTTGTAAAAAGGAACATGTGCTCATTTTTTCCTTAACAAACTGTAATGTTCGCGCAGAATTTACAATGTCTTGAAACACAAGATGTTGTCTTCTAGTATCTTGCAAAGAAACAAACCGAGGTGAAACCCAATACACAGACAGGTGGACACCGCGATTCGCAACATGGAATACAAGATAAATTAACAAATCAACTTGTTTAGCGTTGATAGTGAGCGGCGTCTGCGGTTGTGAGGTTATTTATTTATTTATTTGGTTATTTACTATTACCACTTACATTTGTTTTTTGGTTGTGACAAATAGGCGTGTACCTCATACGTACAGTTGGCAACGGTCCCCCAGACGATACACCACATATTTCGTTAATTGATTAACTGTTCGCCGTTGCTGGCAACGGTACAGTTACGTACATATTGAATCATCTGTAAATTAATTTATGTGAACATTTTATAAATTGACACAACTATCATTACATTAATTTAGCTTTCCTTAATTTAGTAAACGATAAAACAAGCCGTTAAAACTGATATTGATCACCAGAATTTACATCTTCTATGATAAGTTGTACGGTTAATATTATTGCCAGCAATTTATATAGGTATGCCTAAGAATGCGTAAACCATAGAATAGGACCCTATAAATAATAATCAAGATTGCGAATTAGCAAAACTGAACTCAATTTTGATTGCCTGTTCATAACTTATTGTTTATGAACATTAATAATAACTTTAATGAAAATTATATTCGTTTTCATGTTAATTAGCGAGATTAATTTGTAACAGTTTTCTTCGTAGTTACCTAACGGTATAAATTCAAGTAAATCAGTTCAGACACTAAATAACCTTACCATTAAAATAAAGTTATTAGCTTTAAGATTACAGAGTTAAACAATCAAGTAAAATCGATTAACGTCCGCATTAAAATCGACGTATTTGTACATTTAGTACAAGTAAACTCCTTTTGTAAGCGACACAGTTTCAATCAAAAAGATTTAACTTAATTAGTAGGTGGTACATATGGCGACGCCTTAACACAAAAATAATTTTGTTTAATTACAACAACAGTAGGTACAACTTAACGTCAATTAGGTCGGTGAGTCAATTAATAAATAATTTATCTTATTTTATACTTACGGCAGTTTGAAATATTACGTGATTAATACACTCGCCTTAAGCGTGAATTCTGTTATTAGCCTCTAAACTGTTATTAATTTGCTAAGCTTTGCTAATGACTCTTAAATTGCCGCAAATACGTATCTACCTATTATTTGATAGAAAGATAAATAAATCGTGTTACGGGAGTGTGTCAGCTTACAAAAAGGAACATGATACTCTAGAAAAACCATCTAAGATTTATTAGCTTGCTACGGATAGTTGATAACAATCGATACTAACGCGAGACAATCACGCACCAATCAACAAATAGTGTGAGAAAAAGTTAATGAGGACGGGATCAAGCACTCTAGCTTACATTTCGCCGAACATTCTTGGTTTTTTACTCATATTATTTAATTACAAACCACAAATTTTATGATATCTTCAAGATGTATATTTCTATCATCCTTTACTCACCTGTATGAATTAAAAAATATATTATTAAAGCTTTAGAAACTGTATTAAGGCTAAGAGACATGACAGAGAAATTGTATAGTAGATACTTATAAAATGGCTTTTTATTTTTAACCGCTAGTAAACTTCTACACGAGGTCCTAACTATGTCACGTCGAATTAGTGAAATACTTCTTAATGCTTTTTGTACATCGTTATAAACGTCACAATCAACACACTCTGATTCCTATCTCCATATCGTTAAAGTTCAAATTGTCACAAGGACAATCCAAGATAGTTGTAAATTATTGCACATGTAGTGTTCATTGGAATACGTATGCTTCGCTATCGTTTAATAAAAAATATATCATTCTTTTAAATTGTTATAATTACATACCTTAACTTTAATTGTTCGTGCGCGGTAAGACAGCGTTTCTTTTAATATGGAGTCGGTTTGAAGGAATTCAACCACGCCTTGATTGTACTTTAATCAAATTTTAATATAAATGCAGATGACCGAACCTGTAGGAATTACAAAACAATAATACGCGCAATCCATTTATGGACATTTTCTGATAGTTTTTACATTACATAATAATTAATTGCCCGCACCCACCCCAGTGTTTGTTTTGTTTTGTCAAATAGATTCGTGTATTCATAATCCCAGTAGCTTTTATTGTACTGTATGCCTTTAACATTAATTAAAATACTTTCTTGAATTAGCTATAAATAATGTAGGAACATGACATGTAAAGTTGCTCGCTTTGCTCGCACGCACATCTTAGGAAATGCTAATTCAGTGTTTTCTAGAAAGATCTTAAAGTAAATATAAACAAATATAAAGGCAAAACAAAATAGGAATAGTTTTCTATGCATGTTTATTTGTATTATTTTTAAACAACGTTTTATATACTGAAGTTAATTGCACTATTCCGCAGTTAGCTTGGAATCTTTTCATTATCAGCAATGCAAAAGAACTAACAAAATAAGTGCGGTATATTTGTTTTCTTGTACGAAACTATTTCTGTGGTAATATACCTAAAAATATTATACCCTTGCCAATCACAAGCTGTAGTATTTTAAGTGTCTTAGTCGTGATAATAACTACGACAATTTAGCAGAGAACAATAAAACAGAATGAGAGATTTCCCTATTGTGATTATTTCAATTAAATATAAGTTCAACAAAGTACGAAAATGAACAATCATTCCCAAGTTGAAATATGCTCATGACCTAAACAAAACAGTTCTCAGGGGCACATTGACCGCGGGAGTTCTGTTATTTTCATTAAAGGTTATTCTTCCATCTGGTGTATGCAAATTAACAGATATCCACGTAATTACACCGAGGATAACAATCAGACCTGTCTTACTCAAATACGAAATTACCGTAAAATTCATTTCAAACATTTAATATTTTCGTTTCATTGCTTACTGCATAATTACTTTTAAGTTTCTATGATAGTAAAACATCGTCAGTTATTAATTTGCTGATTCAGCAGAATTAGAGGCACAATTTATTAATAACATCTTCTGCTAAATATACGGAGGTACGCTTTATATTTTCATACGTGAGACTCATATTTCTTGAAATAAGTCTTCCTTGATATCGTTATTCGCAGCTTTAATCTAGTTTAAATTGCAGAATATCCGAAACCTGACATCATAAATGAACACTCATAGTATCGTTATCACTGGCAAGGGAAGCAGATATAACTCGCACACCTAGTTACTCAGCTCTGTAAATAACTAATGGCAGCGCCCCCTAGGCGACTACTACTTGATTGCATCTGTTGTCGCTCTTCATATCGCGCACACTGCTGTGATTTAACAGCCACCTGTCGTGGTTTATGTCCTGCGATACCCGCACACGAGGAAGTACAAGGAACTAGAAACGAGGCGTCACATACACTACCTACCTATACCCTCACTATCTCACAACAATAATGTTCCTCCGCATATTATTCTGGTCGCATTTTTTGCCAGTTTCTCAAAAGTTGCTAATACGATCAGATAAAAAGATTATCTCGAAACGGACGCTGTAAACCGGCGCCACCATGCTCCTCATAATAAATTAACTGAGATTAGTTTTGCAAAATACGTACCGTTTCCGTGGTGCTGCATTGTGTGAATTCAAATGTCCACATGAATGAAACCGACGCGTCGCAGATTTTTTCTCTGCTATCTCTTATTTTAATGATCACGTTTGGGTATCAACAAGAGATAAGTCGCATAATATTCAGAAGCTAAATGTGGATACTTTGTAAATGGATTCAGCCGTGTAGCCAAAGTAATAAGTTGTGTATTTCTGTGCAACGCACCGCAGCTGGAATCACTAATGAGAGCGCAATTCAAATCAACTGATTTATAAGGAGTAAGTTATTTTGCCAGCTGCGCGTACAATATTTACTTATGTTCTAACGGCCACATAGATATTGTACTCCATTATTGCGATAAGTCTAATGTATACCAGATTTGCCTTATAAGTTTATGCCGTAATAAATAAACCATAGTATTATTCTTTGTCATTTATTCCCGACGAAATAATGTAACATAATAAGACCGATCCGATTGTCTATATAATTGCACTCTGATGTTTATTGGCAAACCTAATTCCCAAACAACTGCAGTCGGAAATTACTTTTCTTTCGTCAGTGAGTCCATTAAAATTTTATATTGGGTGTAAATTTTATATCGGGTAATATCGAATTGTGAGCATTGGGAGGTCTGCTGGCTCTGATTGTACTGCGTCAGGTTATATTGCCTCGTTAAGACTCTGCGGTCCTTGTCCGGATGATATCTCTTAACCCCTACAATTAGTGTGCCCTGACAATCGCGAGGCAATAACCCGAAACAGCATATAAGCTCCCCGCACTCGTGACGCGACAAACGAACCAAATGAATGTACTCTTAATTAGCCGTTATACTATAAATTTTAAAAGCGATGATAAGGTCCCGTTGCGCGCATGCGCTCTCTCCGGGAACACTACCCGCCAGCTAATGGTGCCTTGAGAATTAAACTTAATTAATTCCTCCTCGCCAAACGTGCTTACTGGATCGAATTTGGCTTAGAAATGAATGTCTCGGAAAGAAAGAAAGAGAAAGGAGTGCATCCACCTTAGACGAAACTATGGTTGTCAACTCGACAGGGTTGTTTTCCGGAAGTGAGGTTAAACAAAATGGTCCTTTAGTATTGATGACTGCAATCCTTATAGGTAAGAAAAAAAAAGTAATAGGAAACTATTTAATAGGAATAATCTCTAGTCTAGTCTATCAAAAGAATCCAACCGCGGACCGGCGCCGCCAATATAAAAGATGCACGTTATAACCACATGTGATAATAGTACTTATCCGTATGATTGCTTTTAAATTCCTATTTATCGAGGTACATCGGGGTCAATTACTCCTCGTAACATCAGTTACGTCTTTTATTACTAACATTATCTTTTTTCAGAGTATCATACCGCTTTAAATATTTTATAATGATATCTAAATTTGCAGAACGTGCTGCAATTTATGTCCTCAAAATGAATGCCGGCGTAATAACAGTAAGAACTCTAATGACTTAACATATTATCGCTATCTTAAAAAGAGTGAAGTATTCTTGAATATTGTGGCGAAACTATTTCAATTACTTAGCTTACGTGGTTCTTAGGCGGGCGGAAAAACGTGTGGTGTACCGTCCGCGTCGTGTGTTTAATTTACATGAGCGTGTGGAGGACGAGTGCAGACCGCTGTTAGCCGCACTATGCGTCTCTCGCCTTTGTTTATGTTACTGTTTACTGTACATAAATGGAATGAAACTTGTCGACTGTGCCGTCCGATAACGGAGCGTTTTGTCTGTAATTAAGAACGGCGAGAGCGGGTCAGCCGTCTACCCGGCATTACCACAAAGTTATGGAGACATTTTGAGCGTGTCCAGATTGTTTAACTACAAGCCTGTCATGTTTAGAATGAACTTGTGTTATAAATCTGCCATAACGTCATGATTCCAGTGAGATTGTTTGTTAATTGTAGGTAATACATTACTCTCTAATGAACCAGCGGCGGACTTACAGCTCGAGCACCTACTTATATTATGTGCGCAGCGTATTGTTGTAAACAAGGACGGATATTATTGTGCACACAATTACTATGCTTAACTATTGCATCACCTTTGTTATGTAACGTGATATAATGCTTATAAGCTGTAATAGACAATGGCCTTATGTCCTTTGGTCTTTTTCGTAATTCGAATGATTTTTAAATAAAAACTGATCGTAGTGAACCTCTTGTATCATATACATGTAGCGTAAAGTTAGTCGAACAGCCCTGATTTTTTTATCCTGAAAATAAATTGTCAAACACGCTGTATTATTCAAAACGCATTAACTATTCAACATTATCGTAAACTCAGCAAGTCGTTTACAAACTGTGACATTCAAGCAATTAATAGGCACCTTAGATGCAAATAGCCCTCAACGATTTCCTTCGTGAGACATCGATTTGGTGCTGTGCTAAGTGAAATTGTGTGAAAAGATCACGATGCTATAAACAGAAGACAATAATCGTTGTTCGTGTTGCGCCCGCGCCGAAGCCCGGGAGCCACGGCCACGTGTAAACCCCTGTCCAACTCCGCCGGGAGCTGACAGTAGCACCATTTGCATTTTATTACACCACTCAGCTCCTACCTCAATGATTTCTTACCAATATTTTAAATAAATTCCTTACACAATATTTTTATATTATCCAATGCATACAGCTTATTAATAAAAAGCTCATTTGAATTCCATTACCGATGCATATTTACGCTTGAAACCGTAATGACTATATTTTTGTGAATCTAGCCTGAACGTATGTTAATTTTTCGGATAAATATATGTAAACCTCATTTATGAATGTGTACGTGTATGTTCATTTGTTATTATTTGTTTCAGCACACATTGACGGGTCACAGCGGCAAAGTAATGGCAGCTAAATTCCTCGGGGAACCGACCAAAGTGATCACGGGAAGCCACGACCGGACGCTCAAAATATGGGATCTTAGAAGTAAAATGTGTAAGTATGTACTGACTCATTTGCTTTATAGGACCGTCTTATTTATTGGGAACCATTTTAATAACAAAATAGTATCCTATGTTCCTACAGAGAGAAATATATTGCACAATAATTCATAATATTCTATTGTATGGAAACCCTTCTCGCAGTCGTCTTTTATAACTCGGACAAGTACTAACAGTTTAGATTTAGACCCACAGTGTAACGATAGTATACAACCTAACATAAATATTAAATTAAAGTTATGGTTTTCGAGGTGGGAACAATTTTTAAATGATTGCAGTAGATTTCTAATGTAAAACTAAAGTCGGTTAACTGAATTTACGCAATTAACGTAGAAGGGCAAATTGCAGAAATAAAATAGTAGGAAATAGCCGTTCAAAAGTAGGGTTGCTCCTTATCCCGGAAAAAATCTTCTGAATGAAAATATTTCTGTTACTAAACTTATCTCTAGAGTGCAGTTAGATTAGAATTTTGTATGTGAATACTAATAGAAATAACAGAAGCACAATGAAATAAACGCACCTGAAATACGAACAACCATTGGGTAAATGTTGGGCAGATTAATGCTACCTGAGTGCAAGTGCAAACCGGATAACAACTGCAGTTTGAAATGTCGTGTGAAAATTAAAAGATAAAGAAAAGACTAATGCCGTTGAAAATAAAGACCAGTGTGAGGCACGCGCGATGTGGTGATGTGTTCACGTAGCTTGCGCGCTCTACGAGTTCTACGACGCATGATTTTGCGCAGTATAATACTCAAAAATACTTTTATAAAAGCTTTAAAATTAAATTAACATGATGAATTAGAATGTAAATCAACGAAATCCAGGCAAATATAAGTACGACAGAAATTGTAGCCGTTAGTGCTCGATTGTCCCTTCTTAACAGCTGCAGCCGTTAGGGTTTCAAGATTATATTCATAGTGGAACATTTAATCTAACCTGCGAAAGTACTGAGTATTATCTAGAATTCCTACTGAGAAATTCTTCCTATTTCACCGTCTGCTAAAAATTTGCATTTTATCTAAAGAGCGGCAATGCATTTATTTGATACGTTCGTGTAATTTATCTGGCAACCATTTGATTTCCCCTGAGCTTACGAACCAACCATCCAACTAACTGGTGTTTAGAGCAGGTTCACTTAACATTTGTGATTTGTCTCTGTTAACTTCAAGGGGACCTGAGCATGTAAACGTTTAGCCATTCTGGAAATAATAGTTTGTTTCCAAATACAACACAGGATGAGGTTTTTTCTCTGATTTATGATAGGCTTGCTTCCTGCGATGGTTAGGCTATAACTTAGAAGAGATTCTCGATAAATTATTGCCTACACACGATACGATGTGCAAGTGCGGGTGTTCTCAGGCTATAAATGTCGGGGAAACTCGTCCTCATAAACATATTACAATTATTGGATCTTGATAGATAATGCCATTTATAACTTAGATTGTAATATTAACAGCCGTGGCAGCGAGCAGTTCTCAGAACTGATTGAAATCTAATCGGGACCTGTAACGTAATTATCCGTTTTAGTGCATCCTTTTTCCCGTAGCTGTTATATCTAGGAACTAATTAGAGCACAACTGATTTACAATTACTACTGGCTGCTGCAAAAGCAGTCATGAGTCGTTTTACGACTGTCTTATTTAAATTTAATGCTTCATCCAATATTGTAAAGTGAAATGATATCCTGGAAGTAACAAGCTATTAAAAGTAATAGATTTTTTAGTATCATATTAATAAATCAGCTGTGCCCGCAGCTAAATACTGAAGCCGAACCACAGATCATAACTATGAATTTAAAAAGAAAATACATAAATCGGATAAGTGGATCTCTAGTTATACGCGCAGTAACGGACAGACAGACAGAATCGTTGCAATTTATAATATGTTCGGTTAGTAAATTAATAATTCTTGTAGGTTCCATCAAGTTATTTTTCCAACTCTCGTTTTATATGCCAGAATGGGCTGGTATATTCAGCGACAGAAGTTGGTTAACACTTCAGTTTTTTTTTTTGTTTTTTTAATTTAATTATTTACAAAAATATTTCTTTTAAATCGGAGCAAAAGTAAAATTATTAAAAGAATAATAACTCTAATCATATGCAATCCTCAAATACAATGTATCGCATAATTTTGGGTCAAATTAGACGATGTATAAATGTTAATCAACTTTTTTCACTGACCGTACCTAATCAAGCCACACGTTCAAATTGATACTCTTTATTTAAGCCTCTAATTTGCATAATTTTGGGTCAAATTAGACGATGTATAAATGTTAATCAACTTTTGTCACTGACCGTACCTAATCAAGCCACACGTTCAAATTGATACTCTTTATTTAAGCCTCTATTTTGCTGAAGACTGTGATTGGCCGATTGTTTGATAAAACGTCGCGATAGAGCTGAAGCAAAAACAATAGTAACGCGAGCAAGTAGCCACCATTTTGTTACTCATATTTCATAACCAATCAGCTGCTTTTGAGTTGATTCTCGATCGAGTTTGAATAACTACGACGTCCCGTGGCGCCGACACACGGTCCAATTTGTTGCATTAATATTTTTTTTTCTATCGCCTTAATACTGGTACTTGTATCGTCATAGATAACCATTGGACATCGATAAGAATTGACAGATTATTTAATATTTTAAATCAACCTATTATGAAACATGTAATAAATACCTCTGCGAGTATTAACGATATACTATAAAGTTATATAATTTTATCGCTTTATTATATAAATACCCGGATATTATGGACAGATGTCGGCCCAGCCTGATAACTATGTATGGCAAGCTGATCCCTTGGGAGAAGCGAGCTAAATACCGAAGTGTGATCCATGACCACCAACTTACCTTCAGTGAGTACATAAAGACGGCTCGTTCGCGCGCCTCTTTCATTCTCGGTAGGCTTCACTTCATTTTAACCGCCCGCAGCAAACTGTCACTAAAGTGCAAATTGCGCATCTACACCGCAGTCATCCGTCCCATCATAACCTAAGCCTGCGTCGTATTGGCACAGGGTAAGCCACGCCATCTTCATAAGATGTAGACCCTCCAGAACCGTTTCCTCAGAAAGGTTACGGGAGCCCATTTCTATGTCTGTAATGTGAACCTTCACATAAACCTTAGAATGCCCACCATCCAGCAGTTCGTGAAACGCCTTGCAAAGCGTTTCTTTGACTGTGGCATAAAGCACAACAATCCCCTGATTAAAGCGGCCGCCCGCTATACTCCCTCCCGCATAAGTAAGATTCGCCGCCCGAGGCATACCTTAATTGTCCCCGACGACGCCATATCTCCTCCAGGCGAGTAGTATGGCCACCAGTACTCTCAGTAAACACAATAACGGACCGCCGCCCTTCCGTCCCAGCCGCCGAGACGCCCCAATCCACGTCCGCCCCGACCGTTGCTCGAACTAACCAGCGCCGCTGAGCCTGTAGCTTTTAATTTGTCCCTTAAGAGGGCTATCACAATTTTTCTTTTATTTGAGTGTTTGAAGATTCTCACACTCAAATACAAGAAAAAAATTGATATTTATTTAGAGCACTCCCAAATGAAATAATCAAACAAATAACAAATAATCACGCATACAAATCTCAAATATAAGAAAAATTGTGATAATCCTTAATAATAAATCCGATCCAGCCTGTCCCTTGCTGCCCTCCCCCAGCGACGCCCTAAGCCGAGGTCCGTATCCCACAGGGGGTGCCCGTAGCGTGAAGTCGCCTATTTTATATATTTTTTAAGCCCTGGCTGAAGGCGTTAAATTATAAAGGCAACCACAGGCAAGCCCGGTTCCCAGAGGTTCCCATGGAGAGTGCGATTGTCGCAACCCAGCGCTGGGCACGCCACAATTGCGGCGATAAGTCCCCTCTTTGAGGAGTGGCTAGAGAGGCGCCACGGCGTCCTCACCTTCCGCCTGAAGCAGGTCCTCACCGGACACGGTTGTTTCGGGAGGTTCCTGTTCTGGATAAGGCGGAAGGAAACGCCCGGGTATCACCATTGTGTGGATCGCCCGGAGGACACGGTGGAGCATACGGTGGAGGTCTGCCCGGCTTGGGTGGAGCACCGCCGTGTCCTCGTGCAGGCGATTGGCGGTGGCGATCTCTCGCGTCCGGCCCTGGTCCAGGCCATGTTACGGAGCGAGAGGGCTTGGGAAGCCGTCACCTCCTTCTGCGAAGCAGTAATGTTTGCGAAGGAGGAGGCGGAACCCGTGAGGGAGAGGCAAAATTCGCGCCCTCACGCCCCTAGCCGCCGCAGGAGACGCCCTGGGCGTCGGGCGACGGCCACCGTAGGCGCGGGCTTGCGAGCGGCGAGCAATGGGCAGCTCGCCGTTCGATAAGGACCAGGCCCGGGTCGACGGCGTGTTGTGTTCCACGCGCGCCTCAAAGAGATGTCAGCATTATTGACGGGGTCTGCTAGGGCCGATGCCTGCCAGGGTTGCGGGAAAGTCCGAAAGGGTTACCGTGGCCCCTGGCACAGGCAGGAAGCTATTAAAAAAAAAAGACATGTCGGGAAGTTAAGTCAGGTTAAAGCCTATCGCTGGCAGAGTGTGTCGCTTGGAAGGTGCCGCGCCGTGCCCTCATCTCAGAAGTAGGCAAGTCGCTGCCGGCCGTAGTCGAGTAGATGGTCGGCAGCGCCGAGTCCTGGGACGCAGTGGTCTCCATCTGCGAAACAGTCGTCTCGCAGAAGGAGGCTGCGGAAAGGGAGAGGGAGATCTCATCCACTCACCCGGCCCGTAGAAGGCGCACCGGGCGTCGGCGGAGGGCGAACAACGCCCTCTTCCAGCCCCCCTAAATGGGTCCAGGGGCGACGGACTCGGGGACGTCCGTCGCCCCCCATACATCAGGACCCGAGGTGGCGGCGCGTAGACCTCACTCCCCCCCAGACCCGAAGAGGCCCGCAGTGGCGGGCCGGCACCAGTCGGGGGTTGCGGAAGGATCGTACGTTCCCGCGACCCCCGGCGTAGGTGTGAGATGGAACACCGGGGTGGTTTTTAGTCAGTAAGAGTCTGACAGACCCCGCCGCCCGCCCCAGGGCGGCGGACATCCATGAAGATTTTCCACCCCGGAAACAAAAAACAAAAAAAAAAACAAAATAAAGGTTAAAGCTGTTAGTAAAAGTAAAATCTTTAAGTGCATATTAGCTAGTCAATGACAAGGGACTGCAGTGACTTTTTAAATGTACTCATCATAATCTTAATTCATCTCTTTAATGGCTTAGTGATATTGAATGATGATGGTATTACCTATATTGGCTTAGTTATATTATTATTATATAGTACTTAAATTGCAACTGGATGAGTGAAGAAATCCAATATAAAGAAATCTTTCAGATTAACAAAGCGACTTGATAGTATCTTTCGTTGAAATGTTGAAATTACTTTTGTTTCACTTCTGGCCATATAACACACAATGACGGCACATTTGGCGCAGTGGTTAAGCGATTGACTGCTGCGCTGCGTATCGCGGGTTCAATTCCCGCACGGAACAAATATTTGTATGACCTACAAGTAGTTGTTCCGGGTCTGGCTGTTTGTGTAGGTGAGTTTAAATGTTTGTAAGCGCACCTACAATACAGGAGAAATTCCTAGTGTGGGGTAATGTTTATAAAAAAAAGGAAAGAAAAGAAAGAAAGAATTTTAATCAAGTTTGAAACATATGCAGACTATACTATAACTGTGTATATCACCTTGGATTCGTGATTATATACTGACTCTATAATCAAATCATCTCTAACATTAAACTTCAAAACCATTGACTTTCTATTGTACTGAACCATCTCTCTGCACTTCAGAATAAACGCTTAAACAGAGAAACGTCAATGAAACGACAGTAAACCATTATCTTAAATATTATACAGCCGTCCATTATCTGAAGTAACTGTACAGTAAAGTAATGTAAATATATTTGTATCCGGTTAACCAAATTAAAATAAAACATAACCAGTATTTAATAAGTTTTTGCAGCCGCGGACTGACGAATAATACATTAGTGAGCAACAATTTCAACAGCTCTGATCGTCACATTCACATCACAGGACATTCACGTAATATGACAAAGTAATCAATTCATATTCGAGCTCATACCAGACATTG
This sequence comes from Brachylomia viminalis, assembly GCA_937001585.2. Taxonomy (NCBI): domain Eukaryota; kingdom Metazoa; phylum Arthropoda; class Insecta; order Lepidoptera; family Noctuidae; genus Brachylomia; species Brachylomia viminalis. The sequence continues at coordinate 13,973,479 of OW443308.2, read as the reverse complement.
TACCCACATAATGCATATCGTAGGCATTGTTGTGCATCGATCCGTGAACCTGGAGAGACTTGCTCGGTGCGGTTAGCCGCAATCAAGTGAACACTACGAGTACAAGTACTTTTTCTGCGCCATTGATATATCCAAATAAGTTACCGTCAAACTTTTTTTAGTAAGGATAAATATAACTTGTCTATGTTCAATGACAGTTCATTTTCTCGTCTCACTAGTCTGAACATGTATTAAGCTAATTATAGATTTTGCAATCACTACTACGATGCATAAAGAATATTTTCGCCGACTACGTGAAAATTGGCGCACCGTAGACTTGCTACGAAATATTGCTACGAAGTTTGCTCTCGTAGCAATGTTTTTAATTGTCCAGTTTAGTTACTTACGCACTGTTATTAATGGACAGTTTATTGAAGGTTCTACCTATATGGAATTCCTTCGAGCATAGTCACTGAATAAAGCGATCTATCTTGAAAATTGTCTGCTATAATAGTTGTGACGTATGACGCAATTACATATTGACCGCAATAAACTGGTAATCATAATGACGTTATTATCTCACGGAGCAATGGGCACTTAGGCACTCGTATCAGCCGTAAAGTTCTACATTTGCTTGTCGGCCACATAGCCAGGAATCTTAACTAATGAATGCAATAACACATATGCAATTTACCGCGCACATTAATAGGCCTTCAGGAAATTTTATTGTTATTATCAACCGTTGTGTGACACAGATTTTATAATGCACGCTTCAACAGGTACGGAGACGAAGTTCGCAGGGTCATCGTGTAACGACTTGGTGACGTCAGACGGAGCGGGCTCCACTATCATCTCGGGACACTTCGACAAGAGGATCAGGTTTTGGGACATCCGCACTGAGATGTCTGCCAACGATATCATGCTGCAAGGGAAGGTCACGTCGCTTGATCTTAGTAGAGGTATGTGTGTTTATTACATCAAGTGATCCGTCAATTTCTTACACATAAATGCAAGGAAAGTTAACCAGCATGTTGGCTCGTTCAGTAATAGTTAAAGTACGATTTTATGGACAAGCAACAATTTAAATGACACCATTAATCTTACGCATCCATACTTAATGTCCAAATCCAAGAAATAAACTCTGCAGTTGACGAGTTAAAGCAACAGTAGCTAAGATTAACATCGCAACTGCTGTTACACTGAAAGACAAGTACATAACATCAAAAGTTAAATAGCTGTTTATTCGATAGAGTACTTGTAAATTTTCCGTAATTGAATGCATTGCATATTAGTATCGGTATTCGTGTCAGCACTACAACATGACGGGTGCGCAATGCCCATTTCCGTTACGCGTTTCTCGATCCAACCCTTTTTTGTTAGTAACGGTCTGTGCATCGCACGAAACGCTCAGATTGATACCTTCAATCAATCGCGGTGTCGAGACGGTACTGCCTCGGAAACTGATTAAATCACGTCGATTTCATCGGACAAATGAATAGGGAGACAGTTCACAGTTAGCCATCACGTTCGATCCAGATCGCGCTATCGACGATCTATCATGCGCTGATACTGAGCGGAATCACAAATATGACATGTTCGAAAGCTTTTTAAACGCTCTAGTTTATAAGATTTCAGTTTCATTTATCACTTTATTGATAGCAATAGTTAAAGTGTATGAAAGTAGAATAGAGATGTGAAACCGCGCACTTCAATTGAGAAGAGAAACAGTTTGATAAAAGATCTTTGTTGATGTTCGGGAAGATGGTTGTGAAAGATATAATATGAGACTTGTTTGAACATAATGTGCAAGAGATGAATACTTTGTGATAGTTTCATTCATGTTTAGTGTTTTGTTCACACTTAACTGGTTTTAGTAGTTTATTTAGAAGCGAAAGGACAGCTTTACTGGTAAACAAAATTTTAGTTTTAGACGTAAACGAGGTGTGAAAGTAGGTATCATCATTGAGTAAGTAGCACTTCGTAAGTTCTAACTAATGAATGAAGGAATGAAAATGTAAATTGCAGATTATCGTACAAATGGCGTTAGCACGATACGAGCAACACTTAGTACAAAACTGATGTTCACACATAGACGCAAATCTCTCGTTTGAACTAGTAACAGCTAATGGCGCGCAAACCGCATGATAACTTATTGTTGACCTCAAGACATTTGATCGCTCTTCATATCGACTGATAGCTAATGAAACCATGATAGTATCGCACACTTAAATCGTCTAATTTAATAAAGCGGTGTGCCCCTTTCATAAAGCTCTTTACTTTGAAACTATTAAGCGCGAATTGGAAGGTTTAAGGTTAAGCATTACCTTCGCAACGATTATCGAAGAGGCTATAAAGAACCTAGCGGGCTCAAGATTACAAATCATCTAAATTAGGCACAAGCTGTAATATATCTCCTTGTTATTGAGTAATTCTTCTTATGGGCTTCTTATACGTCTTCTTCGTTTTCTTCTTACATATACGTCCGTTATGTTATGAAGCTCATAATTATTATCTCTATTATTATTTTCTTCTTTTTTTTCGTGTGTTTTTAGGGTTCTGTAGTGAAATGGCGAAAACGTGTAATAGTTAGGGGTGGGGTATCGTTGGATCCCATAATCAAAATGATATTGATGTTTCTAAGCGACTTTTTTATTTAACTCTTTGAGATTTGGGATCTTTTCGGTTATAACATAACTTTGTTTGATTATAGTTCTTTCGAGAAATACCATGAAATAAAAACTTGTTTATGCGATTGGTGAAATCAATGCTGCGCATGCGTCCACATGCATCCTAACTACGGAACTCTTCACCGTGCGTGGTCCGACACGTACTTGACTTGATTTTTATTTGTATCTGTTAAGTTATGGTGTATTTATTGTACTATGATGCTGTGTGATGTTTATTGCTATTTTTATTTCTTCATGAACTGTCGTTTCAGACAACAATTACCTGCTGGCTTGCGTCCGCGACGACACAATACAACTAATAGATCTGAGGATGATCACCATCGTACGTTCTTTCAGGTACGCTAACCTATAATTTATTATTATTACTTGTAACTCTGCTGCGCTAATATAAAGTTTTATGGTTTTTCCTGCGATATAATAGCCTAACTAAGACCTAAGAAATGTTTACGGTTAGAAATTCTAGATTTTATGACTCACTCTAGAACAATAGTGGTAAACCAAATGATGATTGCTTCAAAATTGAAATAGAGATACAAAATAACAGACTATATACTTTTAGTTCTCAGTTATATTAGAATGATTGTTAGTTAATCAATAAATTACATGCTATATTATCTCAAAGAATTAGAGAAATGTCACTATGCAGAATTTTCTGTAGATCTTCTTTACTAAGTACTTAACGGGAATGAGATAGATATTTTCAGTCGTGGGAAGTTTCTTTCGTTTTATAGCTAAATATTGATACTGCTCATAATATTGCACAAGGCAATAAAAACAAATTAAATTTTAGACCATTTCCCGTAGTTTCTAAAGTAAAATATGCTTTCTCTTTATATTTATGGCCAAAAGTTTAATTCCCAACACAAAGAGCTCTTTCGAAAAGCATAAAACATTCACCTTTTATTAACGCATAGAAACTATTCAAGCGTGTTGATGTCTTTTCTTCTAGAATTATGTAGATTTCTCATCTATCGTCTAAATACACATATTATTTAATTAGAACATCTTTTAATTCAAACTGTTGCTTTTATATGTGAATATAGGTCTAATTTCTTTATTCGAATCGCTGAAAAGGATCGTAATCAAGCCTTTAAACTCGAAACATCTTGATGAGCGAGTATGTAGATAATTGTGCCAAGCGCAAAGAGATTGTTAAAGATTAGTTTCTGTTAAGTATTTAAACTGATTATTTTGAGCACTGTGTTAATTAATTCAATAAAGATGTATATAGTATAAAATTCTTATTGACGATCATTTAGTTTAACAGTCACTGTAGTTAATCAAGATTGTATCAAGAGTATTTCGTAATATTTTCCATTGAATGTTTTGAACTAGCTTTAAATTAAAACAACACATGAAATGCTTTCAAAGAAACTCGATTCTCGAGAACTTTAAGAACTCATTTTAAAAGGGACTGAAGTAAACAAAAACAGCTTGGAAGTATTCGGAATACCTCTGCAAAACAGCACATTCCAAGTTAAATTATTACAGAAGGCTTCTGGACACCTGTACATTAACTAAGTACGAGAATAGGCTTATTAGTGTAGACGTGACAAAGTGTACGGGCTACTAATTGCATTTCAGTCACGAGGCTTTTAAGGTGGGGTCCGACTGGTCGCGGGTGAACGGAACCCCAGACAACAAAAGAAAGTCGACTGACGGAGAAAATGTATATCCAACCAAATGTTATCAAAAGGCCAATTCTCGTAGCTAAAACATTCAAATTCGAGTCAAAATCTCAGCGATAATCAATGTCAAAAAACCTTGCCGAACGCATAATAATCCTCCTTTTTCGAAGTCAGCGAAAAATTTCGGTTAATTAGAGGCATTTTTGACAGTTTGAGACTAAGATCGATGTGAACGTTCTTAAAAAAAATACGGGAATTGAGGTAGACATCGCTGTCGGCAATAATAATAATAATAAAACGTTTATTTTTAAAAAGGGATACATTTACAATGAATATCTTAACAATTATAATAGCGCACAGTTGCTAATTTGCAATGAAACCACTTTTGTACCCAAACGGTAACAAATCAACATTAGGCTGTGCTGTGATTAGCTAAACAAACTTTTTCGTGCTGTGTTTTAAACAAGGGGTAGCCACACAAAGCGCAACGTAGCTCGTCTCATTTTTCCCCTCGATATCCCTCAAATCCTAATTTAATGTTGAGAAGTCATCCTAAGCCCTTGGTGTCTATTTTTAACCGACTTCATGTAATCTGCGTTTTGTTAGTGCAGACTACACAATTTATATTTCTATTACTTTGAAAAAAAAAGTTGCACATATTATTTCCGCAACATATTTTTGTAACATGTTGCTGGTAACATCTCATATAGTTTGAGGGTGAAACGTAATTTTTTATTATATTTCAGTCACGAGTCGTTCAAGGTAGGGTGCGACTGGTCGCGGGCGGCGTTCGGCCCAGGCGGTCGCCTGTTGTCGGTCGGCGCGGCGGACGGAGCGGCCTATGTGTGGAACACGCACTCCGGACGGCTGGAAACGATACTCAAGGATCACACGTAAGTACTGAAAAAAGCCTTTTCTTCACGAAAATTCAGCAATGGGTTTCAATGCCCAGAAAATGCTGTGTTGGCTACCCATTTGGTGTGAGCTGCTGTCAACACAATCATAATATATCATCTATAAATAGTATAATGTCAGTTTTTGTGTCTTGTCTGTGTGACCGCTTAGTTCTTCTTTGCTGCACGATGGATTTTGATGCGGTGGTCACCATAATTTAGAGAATTAATTTCGTAAGGTTATGTGTTTAATAGATTCTATTAAACTTAAATATTATAAAGAAATCTCGGTGTTTTGTCAAATCATAAAAACCGTGCGAAGCAGAGGCGGGTTGCTTGTTAACGAATAAGTAGAAGAATCGTTTCAGGAATCTCATTGGCTTCATTAGTTGGCTTCTAATTTTCTGCCTCTACTCTACCTGATCCTGTGGTCCCAGGTGTCAATATCATACTCCATACATTTAAATTAATTTTGTGAAAATAGACTTAAAAGTGATTTATCACAAATACATTCATCATGTACTCATAAATAACCTGAAACATAATAACCGTAAAATTATATGTCTAACAACCTTCATATCTATCTACAGAAACATTTAACGTTCAACAACAAAAGTCTTCTATTACAATGATTATATTATCTTAAACCGCTTTCTGATTAATACGTCTTGTGGCCCGATGTCGTTTCGCTAATTAGTTTATTGACTCCTATATCTGCTCAATGATGATTATGTCGTCGCATTAGAATATTAAATAAAACGTTCTTATCACTGCGCTTACACGTATCTTTATCATGATAACTTGAACCGCGGCACTAAGCACTAAGTTTATTCTAAAAGATAGGAAGGTGCATAAGAGGCGGATAAGTAACTGATTTACTGCAGCCAATGTAACCAGTTTTCCTCTGTCGACTTTTACAACTCACCTCACTTAATAGATCAGGATGCTAATTAATTGTACCCGTTGTACGTAACTGTCATACACTCAAGCAGACGAATGGGCAGAAATGTACCTATGATTGCCAGTCCCTGTCAGGACTTTTCAAAAGAGGAAACAACCCTATCGCTAATTATAGATACGGTATAATACTTTGCAATAAAAGAAATCCAACAGAAAAACCTATCTGCTACCACTACACAATAAATCCATTACTATAATAACAAAATGTCTAATATAAATCTATAGTTATTTTCAATAACTATTGATATAATCTACGAACGTCTTAAACTGTAGCTCACCTATAGCGTTTGCAGACCGTGGCGCAATTCGTTTCTTTCTAACTGTAACCATAGCTCACGGAAGATCTGACCTTTGAGATTCGTAATAAATTTTCAGCAGACACATTTCTGACCTTGAATTTTAAACTGGAATTGTTTTAGTCGCGACATCGTTCCCTATCCCCGTAACATTTTGCATGGACAATTGAAATCGTGAGGTCAACATTGGCTCGACTGTCTCACCATTGCAAATTTCTCTTTCCCATACCGTACACTGCATATTTATTTGGCATTAAGCTATCGTCACACCTGCTCGATGCGATTAAAGTAAAGAATGACATTTGAATTCATTTGAATACCAAATGTCAAAACATTGTAATGCGGTTTTCCGGAATCCAACAAGTTTATCTCGCTTTGCACAAATGCATTTCCTGAAAATTGTAATGGTTCACGTCAGACTTTCAAATTTAATTAGTTGCATATTAAGACGGATCGTACATTTAAATAGCACATTATTTACGATAGCACTTCCTGGTCGTAGACAAGCGCGGCAGTCAAAGGACTGTTTTACCCTTAGGTCTTGTCGAGCGTCGCGTCCAGTCTTATCGCCAGCGCTCGCTGCAATAGGACTTGATCGAATCTTTGTCAAGACACCCGCGCAACCCGTCGCTGGGGCCCATTCTCCCGCAGATCGCCGCAAATGGGACATATTGTTCCCTCGCGCTGTCCGCCACAAGTGCATGGCGCGATGCAATCGCACTTAATTCGCGCCGACACACCACACAATAGTGTAAACAATTTTACCGTAACAAGGACAAAAGTAACGCGGAAACATTCCTCTGCATCTCGACATGCATATTTTTGCTTAGTAATCCGTACCATACTGATGTTAGTTTGTTCAGTCTTCGATGCGAGTTTGAACAGTTAAGTTGCTCGCACACTTTATTACTGTATTGTCGAGTCTGATTCAATATTGAAACTAACATTGCTACGGGTTCCTACAATATACCGTTGCGACATAAAACTCTTATCATCTCCGGCCAAAATCAATTCGAGCAAAACAATATCGGAATAAAGACAGGTGAGCAATAAAGATTGCTTTAAAGGCCCAGCCATTGTTTCCTATTTCATACTTATACGGTTTTAACCGCGAAGGGATCGTAACTATTGTGTGTGCAAACACTTAGATTACTTCCTAATATTGCATCTACAAACATTGACTTGTATATTATTACATGTATCAAAGCGCCGTCGCGTTCTGTAATAAAATATTTCAGAGACTCTCACGAAGCTTACTATATATGGGTTTATGTATTCTGAAGATAGCCTGCGGAATATAGCTTCCACGAATATTAATACTATAGTAATAACGTTTGTGGACGATAGAACTTGTCACGTGCTATTTCATTCTAGATACGAGTACATACGTGTGTGGTTCTGGAGTCGAATATTACAAATGTGAACAAACCAGCCGCAGTATTGTACACACTGAACATGACCGAACATTAGGGCGGACGTTTCCGGAATGGTTCGTACAATAGGACCCGATGTTAGTGAAATGGTCTGCGCTTGCGCTTTTGTACCTTAGCTGCGAGTACTTGGCGTACGTTGTATCAGCGCTGTCCGAACCTTGCACTCAGCAGGCGGCCGTCGCACAAAATTAGCTCGAACATGTGCGACACGCATTATTGTTGTCGTTGACGATTACCATGATATATCTCCGCGACGTGCAATCGTTGAATCTTATCATTTAGACTAGGAACAGAATACATTATGGGCAATTAATCGTCTTCACAAGGCTATCGATTAAGGACGATACAGATTGCTTGCGATCGAGAGATTATCTAATTAACTATGCGTGGAATGTGGCTTGGAACTAAAAATAATTTAGTCAGTCAGTTCGTAGTTTTACTCTTTGTTGATGACTTATTTTACTATGGAAGTTGTAAACTTGACAATAGCTGATAACTACCATCTCGCGTGCGTGCGCTTAATAATTTCCGCAGCACATAGTTTATTCGTTCAGTAAAGAAGTTATTGCCTAATAAACGTTGGAGATTATTAGCAGACGGCCATTTTCCTATATGGAGTAAAGAAAATATGATGCGTGCTAATCTAACAGCGACGGTAGGAAGTAAGGCACATTTAATATTTATGCTAACTATATACGTGCGGGCTGCGGCTAACATTCAAATTAAGCTTTTCTGGGCTGAGCGTAAGGCAAGTATATTTTGTTGCAGTTCTTTGAATGATCAGTTTTTAACTACCCTCTAGATCACAACCGTCAGTGTGTACGGTATGTATTGTATGGACGGACATTGGTCCCGTCTAATCGCGGTGCATGCTTTTTGTAGCGGAAAGGCTGACGACCGCCGGAGATAGGTTCTTGAAATTACTTTATTGGGTAACCTGTTTTCGAACACAGAAGGCGTGTTGCTTGGTTATGAATCAAGGTAGACGGGAGTAAGATATACGATATCTACATACATATTTATAAACAACCATCTGTAGCAAAATAAAACCGATCATGTAAATGTCGGCCACGGACTAAATACATCTTCATGTACCTACAGAATAAATTGATCAACAAATCCGGTTCATCACATTTTATTACTTTCATTCTGCGTTAATTATTATTAACAGCATTTTCCAAACGTTGCCCTGTAGGTGGAACCATTAAAGTCATCACTTGATAAGCCGCTCATATTCCAATAAATATAAAATTGAATAAATTAACGGTTATTAAGTTTCTGACGAGGTACAGCAATCGGAGCAATCGAAACAACATCTTGGCGCACGTACTCGTATGATATGATTCAATAAAAACAATCATGATATCGGGCCGGAATGCAATAAGGAAACAATCGCAGGTTCAGGTTACCAGATTTGTTCGTGTTATGGCGCTTCCTAGTCCCCGTATTGGCTATCCCTGGCCAGGCTCGTTATAAGCGACCGGGAGCGGTATGTGTAAACGAGCCGAACAAACCCGACGCTAATTCTTGTTTATGAGAAGCCTCGCCCCGCATAGATACGATGTAAAGCCTTTAAGCGGCCACCGACAATCAAGCCTTCGTACAACAGTTTCTATACTCGAAATTGTACCACTATGGACTAGTTCGGTCACAATCCTTCCTTATACGATAAATGGACACCGCGAACTGAAATGTATCGCAAACATCGTGACCGCTCCATTCTTACTATCATCTTCGGTAAATGGTCAAGAAAGTCGAATATTTTAGTGGGTATGTTTTTTATTGGCTTTATTAAAAGTCTGTGTATTAATAGAGGGCGATGAGTATCTTTAAGTGCTAGTGACACAGATTTAAACGCCGACATAATATTCGTAATGCACGGTCATATAACGCGAGATACCGTTCATAGTCTCCTCAGATAATATTCTGAGAAACATAACGGTTCAAGTGACTAGCACACAAAAACGCTCCAGTTGTATGATAAACTAAGCACATGTTTTATTTTATGACCCGGCGAACTTAGATTTGTTTGAAATTCCTAGATTACTTTAAACTTTCATTTACTATGGCCGAAAAAGAAGCTCGCTTTCAAACGGAGATAACCCTGGTGATGGTCTACAAAAACATTTAGCGTACCTACATATTCTGGCTAAAACTTAATTTGTTTCAATCGTCATCATCTTTAGACGTCTGTGTCCATAAAACTTTTGTGTCTCATTTACTTTAAAGTGTAAAGTTTTCTGCGAAAGTGATCGTTATCTACATGTATAAATTTTAACAAATGGATCAGAAAACGTGCCTGTGGATGCCAATTAGTAGTGCCACTACAAATTGATTGCTTTAATTTGATTATTTAACCCGACATTCTAATTTTTAATCAACACTGATGTTTTTCACTTTTTAACCGACTTCAAAAAAGGAGGAGGTTCTCCATTCCACTGTACTTATGTTTTTTTTTTTGTATGTTTGTTACGCGATCATTCGGCCAATTATGAATTGATTTTGATGATTATTTTTTTGTTTGGTAGATCATACTTCAGAGGTCCCATATAAATTATACCGAAATCGGTCGAGCGATTAAAAAAAAATCAACAATAATTATTTTTAAATAAAAAAAAACCGCCTTCAAATGGACGTGGACGTGTAAGACGATAGTTTTTGAATTGGTGTGGGGTAGGTACCAGTACCATAACTAAAACGTGAAAAATAAAAAATAAATGTACAAACCAAAAACACTACAAAGTGAAAAATAACTTTAATTTCGGAAGTCGGTGGAAAAACTTGTAACACAGATGGAAAACTTCCGAAATTAAAATTATTTTTCACTTTGTAGTGTTTTTTATTTGGAAGTCGCTTGTTTTTTTTTTTGTGTAAAAAAGTTTTTTTATTAATTTTATTATATGTTTTTTTGTGTTTCGCGAACTGTGTCCAAATAAACGTTACACATTCTTTCTTTTTCATTTGTCAATTGAGGTTGATATTTATAACCTCAATTATCGTCGATAAATTTTCAATTACAATTTGATAATGTCAGTCAAAAAATTATTGTTGGAGAAAGTGGTGAGATATAAAGTTGAAACCTCCTAAATACAGATAATAAAATAAAAATAAAAATGTTTATTGCAATTACATAAAAATACTTTTACACACATGAGTTGGAGATCACCTTTTAAGCAAGAGGATGCTTGTGTTAGGTGACTCCGCCCCTCCGCTTAACATTATAACGGTTATGCAATTGTAAAACAAAAACTAAGACAAAAAAAAAAAAAAAACTAAGTATAAAATAAAGCGCTAGTGTGATGTAGGGTGTGTGTGTATGCGCGTGTGCGTCAGTGTTTGTGTGTATGTGTGTGTGTGTGAGTGTGTTTGCATTGTGTGTATGAGATATTTTAAGTTGAGTTTATCTTATTAGTTTTAAGGTTTCGGTTTAGGATTAGGTTTAGGTTAGCCCTGCGACAATGTCTTGGGATCGGAAGAAGCCAGGCACATTTTCTTCCACTAACAACTTCGCTACCGCATTCCTATTATTTATAGTATAGATTATGGAAGCGATGATACCAAAGCCTCCATCTCGTCGTAGGTTTTATTCTTAAGCCATTCAGTCACAGCTAGTTTACAGTCACGGAGTTTCAGGGGATATATGTGTAGCTCTTTATTCAGCAGGTTGTATAGATGGGAAGATTGCCTTTCATACTGTCTCATAGCAGAAACAAATCTGACTGGGGCAGTAGGAGCGACTAAGTAGCTTCTCCTGCTACTAATACTCGGATTTGTGGGATCATACGGAAGGGATTTGTGCTTCCTCAGGATAAGATGGAGTAGGCAAAGTTTGCTTACAGACAGCAGGTCAGAGGTTAGGTAAAGGCTTTGGGTTGGGAATCTATAGGGTTTAAAGAGCATAACCTTAAGCAGAGAACGCTGCGCCCTCTCAAGTTCCAAAATTTAATTTTGGTTGTCCCAACATGGCAAACAATACGTAAGTATGGATTGGGCCAATGATACGTAGACTTGCTGCAGAAGATTTTTTGAGGCAACGTGTCGCAATGTTTTTAAAGTCCATATTCATTTCCTAACCCTGTTCATTATTAGTTCATTATGCATGTGCCAGGACAGGCGTTGGTCAATCATGATGCCCAGGTATTTAGTAAATTGTAACCTGTCAATACTAGCACAAGAACAGTCAGGTATGGGAGGGATGCCACAGCAGTCGATTTTAATTTGGTATTCGAGTGGAGGTTGAGTGTGTGCATACTTGGTGAAGCATATTATGTAGTTGAACTTAGAGGCATTTAGCGTGAGGAGGTTACGGTTGAGCCACTCTGCAATCTTTGATAGGCCAGTTTCGGCTGTCTTTCTAACTTCTGCCCAAGTCTTGTCAGCAAATACTATGGCAGTATCATCCGCGTATGTGAAAATGCGACCCCCGTCAATTCTCATATTGCATAGGTTATTAATTAGACCAGGAACAATGTCGGACCAAGTCACTCCCCTGCCCGACACCGTAAGAAATTATTTCTTCTGGGCTAGTAAAATCCCCAATTTTGACTGTTAAACAGATGAATGTTATTAATTGTTACTAAACAGGGTTTGTTTATACTTTCTTTACCCATGAGATACTTTGCCTTTGCATGTCATGCTCACTCAAATGTGTCGCTGGTGGTGGCTGTGTATTGGATCATTAAGTTCCCTTCAAAATGGTTGAGCTGAATGGTGCTGATCCATATGTCATGTTCGTAAACGGGCGCCGTCAGTAGGCACAGGTCATCTCTTAGGTGCTACGGCTTAGTATTAATTCCTGAATTGTTTTTATATTTTTTTATTACGGACGCTTTTAACGTGCACATCTTTTTACACCGTTCTCACATGTATAATTTCAACATGAATGATGTAACCACTTTTTTGTAACAATATTTTGATTTAAAAGAGTGTCCAGGGAGTTTCTTGTCCGTTCTTTTCCATATGTACCTAATACGCTTCGAAATGGGCAATTAGCTTTATTTTTCTAATTGACCGACCCCTTGGCAATTCAAAAGTTCCTGTAATTGGTTTATTTGAAACAAAAGCTTTGAGCTTCCACAGCCGCGTGTTTTCGGCAAAAATACATACTTTTCTTAAGTACCATCTTATCTCAATAAGCAGAGAAGTTCCCGGTATTAATACATTGGTATTGGCCCGATTTTGTTTACAGGTCAGCAGTAACGGCGGTATCATGGCACCCTCAGTCTGGACTGCTGGCGTCAGTCGACCGCAGCAAGCGCGCCATCATCTGGGGAGATTTGTGACAAGCCTGGGAGGCGCCCCTGCCGTCGCCACCAGCCGTACAAGTAAATATCTCAGTATTCTAATTGTACAAAAATGAGTCACCATTAGTGACTGCCACATTAGTCTAATGGCTGCATAACTGGTCCTCGATTCGATCTCCAGATCAGCCAAATTGTTATTGGGTCTATCAGGAATTACACAGAATTAGCTTGGAGTCTGGATATTATGTGCTCAGTTGATGGCAATAGGCTCGCCCCTATTACATGGGACTGGGACTTAAATCATGATCTGGCAGTTTGAGTAATTTATGCGGCCTACTCAAATGTCCTTTCTTTGGTATTATTCGACGCATCGTTGAGCTCCTTGAGTCTAAGTTGAGCTGCACGATTACTGACAATTGCGTGCACTGACTGGACAGGTCCACTCAATCTGTGTGGTTCTTTCCTCAAAAGACCATTGCAGACACCGATCTACATAGCCTTCACATGAGCTGACCAAGATTTTGTCTGGACTTTAAAAGAGACTGTGACCTCTGAGTTTGTTTCGGCCTTTCTTCTCTGTTTAGTCAGATAGGAAACGCCGACATCATCTAGTTAAAAAAAAAAATATATGATTGACGAGTAAAAGTGTTTGTTCAAACCTACTTACAGAAATAAAATCATTTATCATTTAAACATAGCTGGCGATGTGTGTGTATATATACTAGACACTCCTATCTACTCATTCGGGTAATACAGGCGTGATGATATATGTGGTTGATTTTATCAGCCTTTAATCTGCCCACTTTTATTAGCACTGACTTCTTAAGGTGAATCCTTAGTTGCAGCCCGCCATATTCAAATGTTCTGTGGTGTTTTGCAAAGTGCAGCTCTGTTTTACGTCGTATGTTAATCAAAATGCGATTTGCAAATGTAGGAATAATATATATACTGAATAATAATTATAGGTTTTTGGAAATTTGTTCCACCTAAGATTTTTTTTAAATATTTCATATGAAAATTCTCCTTCATTCCTATAGTCGGGAATCGCATTTTGATAAACATTCGACGTAAAACAAAGCTGCTATTTGCAAAAAAACCGTAGTAAATTTGAATTTGGCGGGCTACCATTGAGGATTCACCATAATAAACCGCTAAATGCAAACGGGAATTACAGCACCAGTTACTAATTAATTCCATAATGTTACTCGGTAACTCCTGACGATATATGTACAATATTGTGTTCTTCCACGTTCATTTAGCTTAAGGCTTGAGTGCAAGTCGTAGCGGTATTGCAAGTCAGCCAACTAGAAGTGTTGCAAAACTCATAAATACCCCCGTAGCGTACAATTAGTAACAACCTAACAGGTTGTCTGCCTATCACTGGAGCAACATACAACTTGTTTCCATACAGCCATTCTTAATACTTTAGTGACACCAAAGAAAGCTAATAGCAGCCTTTTATGGTTTTCTTTATTAATGATCATCACACGTATGATTTGCATTTAACTGGTCTTCCTACAGCTCCTGATGAATAGTTGGTACCTAGGTACTAGTGACCATTGCCCCCTAGCTCAGGTTTAATTACACCAGTGACACTAAACTGACTCTCACAGACATTCTGACACCAACGTGGGGGGTTAAAAGGTTTATAACACTGTGAATTCTTGACATCATTGTCTGGTTCTGTTTTCGAAAGAGCTAGTGTTAAGAGTAGCCCACCTCTCACATAAGTCGTCAGCATAAATGTCAACATTACAACTTACTAACGACACTGTGCACATGTTAGTTGATGTTTTTATATCACCTCTGAATATAAATTTAAATGGAGTTTCACGTTTTCGACGATATTTTCGACACATTTCTCATTCATTTTAATCACGTAGAGCTGCGCTGTAAAAGTGTTGTCATTGCTCGTTCCGCTGTCAGATAAATGACTAATGACTTTGAACTATCCATATTTAATGGTCATGTTTAATGTCATACTTTTATATCTGAGTCTTTTCATCACTTCATCGTTACTGAGCTTTTTAACGTTATTTATTTGTGTTGAATTCTTTAATAGATTCACTAATGTAGCCCTAAGTATGCCATGACATACTGAATAGGGAGCCAGCCCTGGCTATAAGAATAACCTGGCTTTTTAGAGGGATTCATTTACATTATCATCATGGCCATTTTAAGTAATATAAAACTTACCCTAATTCTTTAATCTAACCTATCTTCAACGTATGTTGTGTTTATATCTAACAATAGTGTCTCAGTTACAAACTTGGATAAACTATCTCACACCTAACTTAATTCACTTATCATGCACATATAGCAAAGAATAATTATGTGATTATATCCATAAAATAACCAAAGCACGAACAAGCTTAGATATAAGTTCATGCAAGCTAACATGAAATAAAACATACTATTTTATTATAAATGCAAAATTGGCCTCCGTCTGTATGTTTCGTATTCATGGGTTTTTGTAGAAATATTCTTAACAACCCTATAGAAGATCAGGCATAATTTTGCAAAATGATACCTTTCGCCCTGTGGCATATAATAATAATAATAACGTTTATTGGACAAAATCAGAACTTAGCCTACTACAGATTCAATACTAAAAACATAACATATAAGAGGCTTCTAACCTAAATGAACTCCTGATTTCCAAACTAGGTAAAAACCTGTATTTTGGAGATCAGATATGCTTGCCATATGCAGCAATGGGCTTAGTAAAAAGGATCCGTTGACACCCTTTGGACTCGGAAACCTAAATTAAGGCCCAATAATTCCTAAAGCCTTGTGGTCAAAGCCGCAGGAAAAGCTAGTATAGTTATAATGAAGATCTTACCATGTAGTACTGAGCACTATAGTGTATTATTTTGTACATATTCTTAAGTACACGAGCGAGCCGTGATAGTCTCTTTATTATGAAGACATTAAGTGCCTTCAAACTCATTAAAATCTTGAGTATGACCAGAATGGCATTTATGTGGAACCTAAACACCGGTACCTCGGTGATTTACCGGTTAATGTTTGTATACCGATAGCTTTAATAAAGTTATAAATTATTATGTACGGTAATGACGTCTCAATTAAAAGTCTGCTCATGTACGAGTATATGTTGGATAATGAGATTTAAGTATAAATTCAATATCAATCATCTGCCTGGTTTTACCCAACTGTGTTGGGGTCGGCTTCCAGTCTAACTGGGTGCAGCTGAATACTAGTATTTTATATGGAGCGACTGCCTATCTCACCTCCTCAAGTTAGTTTAGTTTGTGCACTTCCTGTACGAGTCGCAATAAACACTATCTTTCTTTCTTTCAACCCAGTTACTGGATACTAACACTATACCCCTGGGTAAGATTAGTTGTCAGACTTTCGGGCTTCTGACGACCCGTAATGACTGTCACAGATCCAAGAATGACAGCCGGTACCAATGGTTTAGCGTGCTTTCCAAGGCACGGTGGGGTTTCGATATGTAAATATGGTCACCCATCCTCGGTTCGACCGCGGAAAGCGTAGCTTAACCTGGTCGATCGACCCGTGCGGCTGTTATTACCTAGCCACGAGCCCCTCTAGATTTAAGTATGAACAGATTTTAATTAATAATTATATACCACACAAATTATGATAATAAAACAACAGTATTCCGTCTGTATCATTGTGTTGCCGCTTTATTAATAAATCCTTACAATTTACAAACGATTGCACGGTTTTTATGTGCTTAATATAAATAGCGCTGTCAAAACGTTCTGATCACTAATTGCCCCTTAGAAACTAAACTCGTGCGCATTACAAATAAAATTGTTATTAATAATGGTTTCACACGAGATTTAAAATTTATGACTAATGGATCCACTTACATTCAGGATTACAGGCACATTCTTTTAAATAAGTAAGTAGGTATGTTAACTATTTTCAAAAGTATAAAATCATGAATGGGTAATTTAAGTCTAATACTAAAACTAATTATAATTTTCATCGGTTAAACTGGGCCAAGCGTATATAAACCTGTCCTTAATTTAATTTAGTGTCGGTCATCGCGATGAATGCTTGTCACTCGACGTTTCCACAATGCGCGCCGGCGCCGTCGCCGCGCCGCCCGGTAGCTCATGTTCAACACACAGGTGCTACCCGTCGCCTTTCTTACACCATTACGAGCATTTATTATTACTCCTGCATATGTTCTATTACCAAGATATTTCAGTCAATTTATATTAGAACACATATCTTAATAATCAGTCTATCCGACACCACAGAAGCTGCCTTCCACATCGTTATCCTCACACAAAGCGTAAATCACGTCAGCTGAATAAATCACCCCTAGATTTTATTCAAATCTAGAAACGCATTCTATTGAAAACTGTCCAAGCTACCATGACTTCACTCAAAAATAATAATGCTATATGTAACATGTCGCATTGTCTGCGATACCTGGTTAAAATGTATGCTGTAGCTAATTCTGTGTCGATGGCCGGCTAAACTGCTAATGGACCGCCTGGGAATACGCCACCCTTGTTTTAAAAAACTTTAAGAAATACAATTGAAATAGTGTTGTATACAATTGACGCACAATACAATACCGTCGACAAGTGAAAGCGTACTTTCGACTTTCATTAAGTTTTTGTGTAAGAGTATGTAGGTATGGGCCTCGAACGGCCGGTCCATATTGTCTCGCGACATAAATCTGCCGAACCATTCTGAATAAAGAGACATAGGTATTTGCTCGATTTTTACTTTCAAATGAACGTCGAACGTGCTGAACTATAATTAGATAATAAATAACATTTTCATTCTTTATTCTGTTAGATGAATATGCTTAAGTGGTATATTGAAAACACTGTGTGTAAGAACAAAATAAAAATAAAATAATGTAATGTAAAACAAAAGGAACGCGAGAAAGAGCTAATTAAAATACGATAAAAAGATAATCCGGACCCCGGGCGCCTAACGAGCAATAAAACTATTTATTTTAGTATTGGTTCGACTACTAAAAATAGTAGTATATTTAAAAAGGCACAACAAACACAGGAAAAATAAAAGCTGGTCGGTTAAATAAGTGGGTGTTCGCGATGTAGATCCTTACCGTGTCATGTATTGGATGTTGTCGCTGCAGGCGATCGACACGAATCATGATTGGCGTGTGTGTGGACCGGACAGTCATCCGTCATTGTGTGGAGCTTGTCGATCGTCGCAACACTATAGTGGTGTTAACCGTATAAATCGACTAACAGAATCTGATAACATTTTAGTTGCTTGATTGTAAGAAAACTATTTTAATGGAATTAAACATTCGTTCCTAGAGAAAATAGAATAATTAAACAAGATCGGTTTTAGTATCTGTGTTGAAAACAAACTTGTTTAATTTTGTTCCATCGGCTGTTTTTAAATAAGTCTGCAGAAATGCTGCACTAAATCAGCATAATTATCGTTGATCAATTTGTAAGATAATCATGTTTACCTATCATTTTCGTCAAAAAGGTCATGCAGTCATGCTTCGTCATACCATGGAAATTAATAACGAGAAAAGAACAGTAAAGAATTCAAAATGTGGTAGAAAACTCAGCATAGTGTCCAGTCGGTTGGCGTTACTTGCCAAATTGAGGTGGTCGCGAGCGCAACACGCGCGCTGGACCGTTCACTAACCGTTTGTCGCCAAAACGAAGCGGAAAATTTAATACTCCAGCTCTGTACGTGAGCAGTATCATTCTTTTTGTATCCAAACTGTGATGGCACACTTTCGTTTCCCATCGCGCGGCGTGGCGGAGCGTTTATCTTCTTCAACCAACTAACTTTTTGTACACATCAATATTGTAGTAATTATAATTGACTGGTGTACACAGAATTAAATTATATTTAAGCTTTCTAGATCTTCCGTATCGATGCCAGGCTTTATAGTTTTCGAAGGCTGACACAGATCTATTCATAGGAACTTCAGTCGTCAATCATAATGAATGTATGATTATCAGGTTACCAATAAGAAGATCTGAACTATTCTTAGCGTCTATAGATTACCGATCGACGTCCATTAGTACTTTCATCGAGAATCGTTTAAAAAAACTCAAACCGAGTTCTCAAAATGTCCATCAAAAATCAAAAAGAATTTACACAGCGCCACTTCTATCTCACTAATAGCAAGGACTTTTGATGTGAAGTTTCTTTAGGTACATAAAAAACTCAATGAGCTGAGTATTGGCGTTATGTCGTTAAATTTGTCCCAAAAGATCTCAGCGGCTCGTCTCGGTACCGTTGCCCGCCTAGCCCGAAGTTTCGGCGTAATGACCTGCGCAGGCGCTACCGCACGAATGTCGCAGATCTCAATCACCCACGCTCACTAACTGCAGCCTCGCAAATTTCCGCGACACCACACTGTCACCAACGTTATTTATTTTAAAATTTATCTAACTATTTGTCGTGAATATATTGACAATATCCTCATTTTGTGACTTTCACAACTCATCCGTGAAAATGTAGAAATGTAAACATAATTTTGATCGTTTCGATAAAAGAACATTCCCATCGTTCTAATACCTAAGTTTCGTTAGCGGCGGAGTGCCTGTGGTCTCCGCACCATACTTCCAACGTCCACATTAGTGGGAGCTACAGCGATTGCGCCGTAATTTTACGGTCTGTAAATTTTGTTAGATACAAACCAAGCGTAGCTACGAATAAAAACATGAAAACGTATGGTATTACGAAATGATTGAAATGTAATAACATTGTTTGAAAAATTTTATGCTTATTTCAATTTTGTTCAAACACGGTGTTTGAAATCTGATAAAACTAATTATAGTGCGGAAGAGATTCGGTAAACACGAATAAATCAACTTAAAACTTGCTAACCGTAATGTACATTATCTTTACTGATAATTACGCTTTCACATATATAGAATTAAAGTTAATAACATAGCAATAAATTCGCTACTTTGGAACAGACACTCGAGCGACGACCGAATGTCGGCACTCGAAAAAAACGTGACACCAATATTACCGTAAGACTATCTACACATCTACACATGGAGGATCAATTAAGTGTTACCGTTTTAGGAATAATTATGTTTTTTTTTGTGTACGTAGTAAGGCCGGTAGTCGGCACGCAACGTCACGAGGTGACCGGAGGCGCACTAATAGCCGCTATTAGCAAATCGCTCTGAGAAATCGGCAACAATGAACACGAAATATGCTCATTGCCGTGTTCCATTCATTAAACTTTTTGCGATACTATCTCTCCTGTTTTAAATGTGTGTCACACTCTTTTTCTTTTTCATCTCTAAATAAACGGAGCAATTTGCCCTCGAGCGTGCCTAATATCATGATTAAATTATTATCTTGGCGCGTTTATGTGCTATCATTGTATCATTTGCTTGTGAACCTCCAGTGATTTGCAACTATTACCTTTGTTAATTTCACAGTGGAATAAAAACTAGGTCTGATTCTCACATCAGATTTTTCAAAATGCAATTACTAATAGATGAGAGATCTCTCGAATTGAATGTTTGTGCCACAAATAAATCACACTATATAATTATATATAGCTATTCCGAACGCCTGGTCAAATTTAACTTGGAACCTTTGCATGCTCGTCGCCAACAGCAAGACTTAATAAGCCTGCATAAGATCCTACATTCTACCCTTGACTCTTCAGCTCTGCTGTCCCTCATAAACATCAATACTAGGTATAACACCCGCATACCGAAAACGTTTGCACTTCAGGTCTTCTCAAATAACACTTCATATTACGACACTATCGTTAGAATGTGTCGAACATGTGTCGTGTGTGTCTGTGTGCGTAGTGTGTGCGTGTGTGTGTGTGTGTGTGTGCGTGTGTTTGTGTGTGTGTGTGATGAAATCTCAAAGGAAAATAACAGTATTGACATCTTCGATTCTCGTGGCGCTACTTTCAAAAGAAAGTACTCTTTCTTTTCAAATAATGTAACCTTGTATGTACGTTACCTGGCGTGTTGAGTCTCCTACACATTCCCTGCCTAAGGAAGAGTGTGTCGGAGGGCAGACGCACAGACTTGTGGCTGTAATTTTTTGAACGAAGTTTTTTTACTGTAGTTGTCATAATTATTATTTTAGCTGTTAGTCATGTTGTGCGATTACGCTTTGGGTGATAATCAGGTCGAAACCTATAATGTGAACCTACAATGTAGTTATATGCTGTGATTTTTACCTGTCGTAGTTATCTCGTCAATAAACAAATATACAACGTGTAACATAATTAACGCAAGACCTCATACACCCCAATTAGAGTATTGAGTTAAAAGCATTAAACAATGACCAAAACAATTTTTTTATAAACCTAACTATTATTATTAACAAAATCGACACGATTTTTGAAATTGAGTCTTATTGCCTTGAAATAAGATTTTTTTGTGGTTAAAATAAAATACATAAAATTTGAAAAAAAAACCTATATGCACGTGTTTCTGTGACAAAAAAAACCTGTTTTTCTTTCTGTCTTTCTTATTTCTATATCAATAGTTACTGAAATCGCTTCAGTAGTCAATTATTAGCAAACTACTTTCAGGACTTGCGTTTATTCTGTTACACCTTGTATAATCTATTATTTGACTAGAAATAAATGTAAAAACAGGAATATTCACTGTCTACCACGCAGGTTCTACGAAACAACTAAGAAAAACAGAGCACTGTGTTTGTAGGCGATCTCTTAGTAATCTATCATTACTTTAAGCTGCAAGACACTTTAACATTTATAGCGCGCATATTTAGAACATAGCCCGAGGTTTTACTACAGAACAGGTTTAAATAAATAACCAGAAACCGATACAAATACACTATCCAGTATTGTAGTTAATTTAATTAATCTAAACACACATATCAACAATCGGCTAACGGCCTGCATAAATTGCGAATACCGATTCAATTTGAAACACAACCGTGAAGTACAAATATACGAGAACTTCAAAATAACGGTCGTTCCACACTTAAACCTGTTAATCTCGACATATTTCACTGTAACTAAAACCTTAATTGATGTTATCAGATAGTCTCAGATATTAAAGTGTACTGCGCTATGCAACGCAATGGTGCTATTTACTTACATACGCACCTAATGCCTTTCCTTTCTTGCTGAAATACATACATGACATTAAAAAATATTTAACACAAACACACACACACACACTATACACATTTAGTCATATAGATACATTCATAGATACATAGATAAATATGATATTAGGTTTAATTGACCTTAACAAATAATTATTATTATTATTTACAACTTAATAATTAATAACTGATCTCAATATAATAACTGTTTTGACCTCTACTAATTAATGATAATAACCTGTTAAAAAATTGGTTATTTGATAATTATAATTTTTCTTTTCCTAATTTTATTTTTATTTAAAGATATTTTTTTTAATACTTTTTGCTGTGCCCTACAGTGTACCTTAACTATAAGTCATTGTAACACCCTTAAACATTATGGAATGCAAATGAAGATATGAATATGAAAATAAGAGCAAAGTTAATCGATTTGAACTGTCATAAAATGTTTTACGATAGGTATGACAAGCAAGATTGCTCATCACAATATACATGTATAATTTTTATAACATTTTGTTCGCAGGTTTTCAGAGATGACGATAAAACGGGAGCCGAAAACGACCCCGGAGAAATGTTCGACTTCTTGCTAGGTATCACCACGGACATATTTCACCGATTCACGTAACAAGAACAACCAATATGCACTCCTCAATTGAATGCGTCGATCATGCTTTTGATTTCATAACGGACAAATATGTATAATATGCCGTACAAACGGGAAATCGGATCGATGGCAGAAAATGAATGTCAAAAGTTTTCATATATTTTGTGAATAAATTTTATTACATTTTGTAAATATGAAGAGGTGCTACGTACATGTTTCAGATCATTTTAAAACTAAAGTTATAATGACGATGCGTTGGAAACAAATTACCACGAAGGCCAATCAAAAAACCCACGGGATGAATTCCCGTGGGTTTTTCCACGCATGCGTGATTTGAGGTTCAACGCTTAAGTGTTCAGTAAACTGAAGTGCTGCTTGGTGGCGACCCCGCAAACCTTCACCAGTTTAGAATGTAAGCTGTCTTCCATCAATTTTACCTATAGTTTGATATTCCATTCCTGTACAAAATCGTGTGCTTTGTTCTGTGCTTTTTTAAAGCTGGAAATCGTGCACCGGACAAAGTAAAACGATATTTTATAGTGCAAGCTCTGAATGTGCGTTTGTGGCGTGAAGCTTTCACCGCGATGCGATTTTTCTACGTTTATGTTGTAGTCAATTATGTGAACTTTGTACTAGATAGTGTTAAATAAGTTAGCATAGAGTTGTTACGTCTCTAGAAGTAACAATAATAATTTCAAAGAGAACAATAGCCCTTTAACTCGCTAGCTGATCTAAACCATAGCGTATAATGTAATTCTAGGTACCTACTGCGACGTTTTATACTCCTACGTTTAGGATAAATTAATGGGGGTCATTTATTATTGTCAACATGACATCATATTTGTTTTAGTTAACTGAGTTAGATCGCGGCGGACCACCTGTGCTCCCGAAGTCTCATTAGCAAACAATGATCGGGCGGCGGTGACTACCGAAGCCTCTCGCGATCAATAAACTGTTGAGCCGATAAGAGCGCGTCGGCTTGTAGATCTAGGGCTGCCATTATGTATATCTACTTTTAAACCGCATAATTTTATCCGTTTACAATATGTCTTACACGCCTACAAGGGATAGAGAATATGACGCTACAAATTTTATGTTCTCATATTTGTTATTTTATATGACTGAGTGCGTTCTTTGAATTTCATTGGCGAAGTTTGCTTAGGATTGTCAATGCTTTTGAATTTATTCGCTTGGCGTCAGATCATAGATCGTGTGGCAGCCCTACCTCGCAAGCGCGCGCACGCCGCAGGCGACACATCCATATTCCTGTGACGTGTGTTTTGACAACCAGGCTGGGCAGCTTTTTCATCGTCATTTTTTACCACATTTTTTGCCGTACAGTTCAACGACCCCGTGCCGCATATAAGTGTTATTTCCACATGTAATTACACCTCATAACCGACTGCTTAATTACTCCAAACTGCTGCGACGTCCGGGCCTGGAATCTGATCAGAAAAAACCTAATCCGGCGCCGCTCTTAAATTACGCTTCGTTAACCTTCGGTTCGGCTAATAATAGCCTACAACACTCACTTTGCATAGGACTTGAATGCGCTTTGTCTCTCTATATGTACACTTTTTCTTGCCAAAAACATGTCTTACTCAAACCATGTTATACACGAAAATTTTAGTCGCCAGTATGCTGTGGAAGTTTCTTTTCATTCAAACGGCGGCGTAATTCAGCAAATTTTTCGCCGGCCATTTTTATAACTAGTCATTTAACTTGGATGTTTAAGATTTTTCACTTTTAGTTTTTGTATATGTGATAAATTCTTTTTATAAACATTATTTGCATTTAGCGGTATATTTTTGTGGTGTATTTTATATGATAACTTCGGAATATAAAAAATGTAAATGAATTGTGAAATGTAGGTAAGTTATACACATTATGCACATAAAAGGAAGATGTTTTTTTCTTTAGATGTATATTATGCCAAAAGTATGTGTGTTAACTCTTTGAATTTATTAGTTGAGTCAAGAGGTTGTGTTTGGTTCACAGTCATTAGAAAATGAGCACAAGATATGGCACCTACGTTTTAAATTATCGTAATAATATATTATAAATATATTATTGATTTATTTCTTGTTATTTTTGGAAATATGTATATATATATTTAACGTAACTAAATTAAACTGATGGTTAGCGGATATCTGTCATGGACTTTTGGCCAATGTCTGTAAAAACAGACGACATGACATCACTAGATTTTTTACTGAAATAAAATTATATTAAATATACATTTATACCTAAGTGCACAAATATCAAAAACCGCTAAACGTTATCTCAGAAATTCCAGTATTCGTAACGGTTTTCTTAGGAACAGGAGTAGGTGACTTTACACCTCTTTGGAATCAAATAACCAATTTGCTGTGGGAGGATATTCATAGTCATTCGAATAATTCCCGTACTGCGACGATGCTATGCGCCCGTGCAGTTACTCCGCTATCGCTTAAAGTTTTACGTGGCTGAATTTCAGACATCTAGTTTGTAATAACGAGAATAATGTGCCTTTTATTAGCTACTAAGTGAGTACTTATATGTATATGGTATAATTATTTCTATTAAAACAGATGTCATAGAATAACAATTTAAATATTTATAGCAAGTGTACGACTAAACGCCGACAGACACTACGCCGACAGACTGAACACCGACAAGACTTTTCTTCGACGGGACTCTTCGCCGACAGGGCATAATATAATATACTTACATAATCAGATACTTACTTTGGAAATCGATTATGCGAAATAGGTTAGGTTAGAACTGTGACCAACCGCGGCAGCGGCCCGCGAGCGCTGCTTCCAAGTTGCTCACAGAAATGTTGACCTGTCGGCGAAGAGTCCCGTCGAAGTAAAGTCTTGTCGGTGTTCAGTTTGTCGGCGTAGTGTCTGTCGGCGTTTAGTTGTACACTCATTTATAGCATACAGCTTTACCTATTCCACGTTTTGTAACTCCCTCTCATCAGTTTAATTGTACATAGTAAGTTAGGTTATGATTATACAGCTTTACAAGACTGTTGTCCTTATTTTAGGTAAACGTTACATCACAATGACGTCCTCTAAATAGTTGTAGCGTTGAAAGCTTTCCTTGATTACATTTTCTACGCAATATTTTGACATTTTCTCAGTGAGCATTGATTGTTATATAAAGAAAGTATGTAAACGCATAATAATGTTTTGTAAATGTCGAACATATTGGCTTGAGATATGTTTCTACCAATATTTTTATATTGAACGTTGTACAGTAGAAACGTTTATAATTATAAACAATGTAAACCCAATTTGGTCAACCGCATTAAATAAAATTGTATCTACTTTCGTCACTTTTATTCTTTCGAATTGTACCTATACCTATTCAATATGAAAATAAATGTGTTATTATTACAGTCAGTTTTTACATTCTAATCGAATTAATTTTTTGCTTACTTTCTTGAGCACTTCATTGTTCGACATTACTGTATTATTAGTTCGCCCATCCATTCGTGTCTTGTCAAATTAACAATCATTTGGCTAAGAAATAGTAACGGTTACGCGTGATTTATTCAGGTGAAGTTTTAAGTGTGCTATTATTACCTGCGAACTGCGGTCATCACCCATTGACCCAGCCGTTTCTCCAATTAAAGCAGCACCCGAGGGGAGCCCGACACTCAACAATAACTCATAGCCATTTGCTATCCGTGCGTCTGTGGATTTATTGTAATGCGGGTTAAGCAGCTCAACAAACTTTTGTACGATCCCGTTACTGTTTAATCAATATTTGACACCACCGTTTTAAGTGAAAAGGTTCTTGACAAAACAACAATTTTGAACTTGGACCTCAAATCGTGTATCACGTTTACATAAAAATAGTTTCTCATTTGTCTGATTGGTCATATGCAAATCTGTGTGTCTGTGTGTGTGCGGGCGCACGGGTCGTTGGCTGTGCTCGTGGTATCGTCACCGCGACTCGTGCCTGCCTAATGGCCTCTCTACCATTACGCCGGTAATAGCACAATATGGCCAATTAGTCCAAGCAGCCAAGATTTACCACCACCAGAACAAACCACATTGCGTCAACCGCATCACTCGTACAATTACCTCTGTTTTACACAAGTTCATTATCAATTTCGTAATCGTATTTTTATAACAGAAAACTACATTGTAAGTTAGTACCTGCAGAAAAGTCGACCCTAAGTCCACGTTCACACGGACGTAAAAACATCGCGGCGGGATTTATTCGCGCACTTGATCTACAACGCACTGCTTAGCGCCGAGAGTTGAAAATCGAACAGTGTGTTTTTTCGACGCGCTGTTGACGCGACGCGATGCATTCTGTTGGATTCTCAATGCTCGATCCGACATCGAGAGTTGAAAATCTAATCCGTGAAAAAAACACGGCGCGATATTTTTACGTCCGTGCGAACGTGGTCTAATGTGGCCAAAAGGTTTGGTTTGGTAAGTACCTACCTAATTAAAACGGTTAAAACCGCTGAGGGTTAGTAAGCGTGATGCTTTATAAAATTCAAAGAAAAAAAGTAATGTGCAAGTTGGTATTGTATATGGCGTAAGTACTTTCGCGTACGCGTAGCGATTGAAACGAACATTGATAAAGTGCATGGCGTCACGTTATAGGATGAAACATGATAAATAAATATTTATTACTTACTACAAAAACGGATTCAAAATGGATGCGATACGAGCTTCAGGTCTATTGTGCGACCATCGAGCTGTTGGGAGCTATCTTCATCGTTATTGCAAGTCCCTCCCACACGAACAACAGGTGTGTTTTAGTCATTAGTTTATTTTATCGAGATAGAATCTTGACGGATGTAAGCACCAAACATCATTACAATAGGCGGGATGTGTTCCGTAATGGACAAACCAACACGTACACACTAGTGACTAGAGCGAGCTGTATGTACCGACGTTGTTCGACACCTATTGATGTTTCACGAAACAGATATATGCAAAACAAAAATAACAGTACTTATTGGCACATCATTTGTGTTATGTTTTTGTCCGCACAAAAAGCGTTCGGCGCGAACTTATTACTGAGAACAAATTAGACGTCGGTCGTAGATAATTAGGTACCTACAGCAAATACGGTGCAATATCCAGGTAGTGAATACCTACTAGGTTTGAGAGGCGAACAAGCTCGCATGACAAAGCGAACGTTGACCGTGACCCAGAGGTGTGTGACTGAGCAAACACTTGCGGCGTCCGGCGACCGGGTGTCAAGAGGACTCGAAGCTTCACGGCCAATAACAACCCGAGACCACAACCTACATCAACCAGGTAGACACCTCGATACGCTCACAAATTGAAAAATATTTTTGTAATCGAATGGAAACAAGTTTCCATCCCAACTGCATCTGCTACGTGCAGAATCGATTGCAAATTAATGTCATCAGTTACTGTCATATTTGCACCTTTTAGAATGTAAGTTTGCGGTAAATCTTATCGAGGATGTGTCCTCAAAAATCCACTTCAATTGGGTCGCTCTGCCCGTTAATCTTGACTTTTAGATATGCAAATGTGCAGATAAATCCAGTAACGTACCTATACCCGTGGGAAAAAAAAACTGACTCCGCTTCTGCCATCAGCTGATATCCGCACGGAGACACCTCCCCAGTACGATAGCCAACGACCGGAAAAGGCAGATGAAATTGAGATCGCAGAAAAGTGGGTGATATGCAGAGCAGTGGACTACAATAAATGAGTTGAAGCTAAAGGTAAAATTATTTTTGAATTTATTGGTTTTGGTCATAGAGGGGACACAAAACTCTAACGCACAGATGTGCGTTAGACAGGCGGGATTTTTGTACATAGGTATAAGTATATAGGTATACAAAAGTCTTGCCTAATTAGAATGCTTACGTAGCAGGCGTGGCGGGCCCGGGATAACGGTCTACTTATTAGCCACACTAGCTTTCAAATCGAACGGCTGATTTATCATGTACCTGCTAACATAAGACAAAAAAAAAACCTCTACAACAGAACTCGAGACGACTGTCAGTTATATTTTTTAGACTCCTACGAAAACAACTTTTTTTTTACATTTCGCTTGTCACTTGATAGTTTGGGCTATTATTTTCTTTTATTTTTATTAATTAGCTTTGTTAAAGTCCTCCACGCAGCTTGTTTCAAATAAAATAGCCTACAAATTACCTCTCTCCAAACTAGTATTTCGTCAAGAGCTTTTTTTGAGTCAATTGTCCGCTGCCAAGCAGCCGGATGCCGATGATACCTAACTGTAGGTAATTACACAAAAACTGTGAAAGTAAAGGTGTCTTCAGACAAGTTCTAGTTTCAGACATATGTACGGTTAATTGGAGAAAACTCGGACACAACCTCCCGACACGCGGTCGTGATTACTTGAAAGTCTTAATTTATTGTTATGCACCTATCAATCTCTAGTGTTACTTACAGCCACCTTTCTTCGCAGGTAAGAGTACTATTAAGAATCGGATTTGCCTACAACCGTTTTATTCAAACTTGTGGGTTTAAAGGTACCTACACCCACCGTAATACGACTACGTGGTGACATCCTAACATCCATCATAGACTTAACGGACGCTGACTGCGGACTTAGTGGCACGGTGCCTACTATATGACACTCATATAAAACTTTAATGGATGAGCGACCTTAGACTGCATCTGTTTAAGTGGAACAACAAACAACAATATTTGTAACTTATACCTAAACGAGCATAATGCCCTGAAGCGGCCTGACTAGTGAGGCCATTACGTCAACTGGTCAAACTGCAAGTATCTCCTAACTCATATTCCTGCAGACATCATGATAAATGCCTAACTTCAGTAGTCAAAAGATACACTGATTACCTTAAGTTCCTCATTGAGCTAGCAATTGTTTCTGAACCTATAACATGGATAGACCAACATTGCTTCCAGGCAGTGTCCGACTTGACGGATGGCTCGATCTCACAAGACAAAAGCGCGACGGATTTGAGGTAAATCGACGAGTCGTGACCGAGTCGTTTAATCATAAGCATCTAAGCTAATTAGAGTAGGTCGCGAACTCTTGGGACCGGTAATGAAAATCACAATTGAACCTGGTTGCCGTGGAAAATTGCACTTGGCGTGGCATTCCGTCGACATTGCCAGAGGCTCTCGAGTCACTGGTTGTCAACCCGCCACGATACCGCAATTATTATCTATAAATATATCTTACTAGCTTTTGCCCGCTCCTTCGCCCGCGTGTATGTCGAAAATATCCTGTAAATCCCTCTCCATTATAAATATAAGTACCTATGTGCCAACTTTCATCGTGTTCGGTCAAACGGTGTTGGAGTTTACTCTTAGTCTCACAAAAGTGTTAATTATATATATTTTTAAATTGTCTTTAACGCACAAAAAAAAACTAATAAACAATATAATTCGATCATGATTCGAAAGACACGTAGCGCCATCTAGCGTCCTAAAGTAATTGTGACCGTCGAAAGTTATTGTTCTTTCCCTCGGAAACTGTACTTTTTTCGGGATGAAAGGTACCCGTCCTTTTCTGGTACCCCTGAAAACGTATATGCAAAATGTCATGATGATCGGTTCAGTGGTTTAGGCGTGAAAAAGTAACAAACAAACATACTTTTGCATATTTATTTAGATTTTTATAAAAAAAAACCTTAAGGCTCCGTGCACGTAAAAAACCCTCTTTTGTCAATTTCTTGTCTAATTTACAGAAAGCTGGAAATAATTGAAACATTATGTCTGTGTGACTAATTCGGGTTAGTCGCAGCACCCGTTAGTTATAGTTTCATCACTTTTGCGCTCTCGAAAATATAGTTTATTTTGCCTTTGATTGAAACAACGAGTAGGCTATAATATAGCCTACTCGTTGTACAGTACTTTCAATCCAACGACCATAATATTATTATGGTCGTTGGATTGAAAGTACTGTATTGTCATAAAATTAAATATTCATTTTATTTTATGCTTACCTGAAGATATATGTGATTTATAAATTTCTTGAAACAGTTTACACAATAATAGGAAAAAAAATAGGTAGGTACATTACTGACAGGGTTTATTTCGATTTTTTTTTATTTTCAACGTTATTTTTCTGCTATATTTTTTAACGAAGTTGAAAAAAGTGGTCGAAGCACATACAAGTACCTAGACCATAAATAATGATGTTGATGATATTTTTTAATGTTCAAAATCAAACTTAGTTTCTAGTAAAAAAATGATCAAACGTCAGTCTCGCGTAATTTTTTGAAAAACTTGTTGCGAATGTTAGTGATTTTCCATGAATACTTAACTTATTTGAAAAATTCCTTTCAACCACATGCAAAACAAAGAACTAAACTTTTCGAATCACAGATAATTTTGTTTAAATATATTTTCCCTTTCTTACAAATAATGCACGTAATTGATCAAAATCACTCGATTTCGTGCACGGCCCCTTAAAGAATACATTGGATTTCTAGGATCTTGTAATTAGATTTGTACTTCAGTAAACCTTGGCTATCCGTTTGTGGAATAACTTGGGAATGAAAATAAATCAATCTATATCTATAGGTAAGTACATATATATAATAAATAATCAACGAAATCAAAACTGTAAAGTGGAAAGTGGATTTGGATGAAATTTGGCACACAGATAGTTTATAACCTGGATTAACACATAGGGTAGGTACTTACCTACTTTTAATCCCGGTACTTAATACGTTACGAATATTTTCCGACATCCCGCGGCAAGCTATACCTACTTAAATATACGTAGTAGCTCTGCTAGGATCTCTAACTTTATTGTAGGTAGGTAATCACTGTTTTAAGCCGCATTCCACATAGAGGTATTCCTAATTGTAATTAGATCTAGTTCTGCGCAAGCTATTTTACTTTGACCTCAACCAAATTAGCCACGACAGCAAGAAACGAGAGATATTAAATACAGCATAAAAGGTGAAAATTCGCGAAGTGTTAAGTACATAATCAACTTCCTTCTAAAGAAAGCTATGAGATGAGTAGATGGCGAATTAATGAACATATTCCGAATAAAAAAAAACAATTAGCTATTCTTTAAAAAGCTCGCGCCTTACCTAGAGATCTTATAACAAAACCTCTTCCAGCATCTCTTTGAAAATTGTATGTAGATATAGTAGATTATTAACCAAGGGGATAAAGCAGTGTCTTCTGTCGCGGGTGACGATTTAAATCGCGAGCGAAACGAAGGACTCGAGGTTTACTCCCGAGCGTAGCGAGGGTGTTAAAAACTTAAATCACGAGCGAAGCGAGGGATTTAAGACGAGTCCTGAGTGTAGCGAGGGATTTAAGTTCACCCAAGACTAAGACAGCTTTATCACCGAGGAAAATACTCTACTTTTCGTACCATTTGCGAAAAAATTAACACAATAATAATATGAGATAAGCATTTATTAAAAATAATGACAATTAACACGTTGGCGGACAGTAAACGCCCCTAGACGTAATAACAATAAAACTTCTATTGTGTCTCGTTCAGTGTCCTTCAAGGGGTTAAACGTATTTATAGAACATTAACTTATTTATAAAAATAAATTAAAATAAACTTCACGTTTATGTATTTGAAGAAAACAAAAACGGGGCTAATTCCTAGACTAATATTTTTTTGTCGGAAAAGTAAAGGCACCAAGCTCATACGGCCTCGTCGGTTTTCGTAATTTTATTTAATAATCGTAACTGCATAATATATGCGTATTCCTTTTTCAAAAAGATGTATAATGCTTTATATACAAACTCAATGGTGTAAACACAGATGTAGTTCAGTATAAATGTCGGTAAGTATACCAAATTTAAATCACATTCTCCCTCTAGAGGATGAATGAAATTCAGTACAATTTTCTTTCCCTGTTTTTAACAGATTAAAAATGACTATTGTTATGTTCGCTTTTTGTGGCATAGAATGTCACGTTTTTGAGCAAGTGGTACGAAAAGTATATATTTAATGTATGTATGTACCTATATGTACCTAAATGGTACACCAGTGACTACCTGCAGTATTGTCTCTCCTTCTGCCTCTCATCCATCCAAAGGATGTCTATAAAATATCGCTTTTAGCGAGAAGACCGCCCATTGTGTCACCCTATTTAAAATTTCTACATTTACTAGGTATCTGTAATTTTTATGGTGTAAGTACATACTAAAGAGTATTATATTCTGTTCTACATTTTATTAAAGGGAAAACCGTAAACTACTACATCAGCGCATTAAACTTAAAATAACCCTCGTCTTGCCTGAGAAAAGAAAAAAAAGTAATTTTCTTTACTCATACTCGGAAAGTAGGTCTGAAGTTGCCTGAGGAGTGGGTTGAAAGTAATACTTTTCAGCTCTAGGGAGGATCGCTTTCAACTGACATCTGTCAAATTATTTTAAAAACTAGTTCTATTTTCACATATCTATCTATATGCGGGAAAGCGGCAATCCGAACTTCATTTGTTTTTTCGAGTTGTAGAGTTTTATTTATACTTCATTATAATAATATTCAGATATGGATTTAACGCCTGATTTCATAAGAGTCAGGCTCATTTTTTCTTTAGCTAATTCATGTTTTTATTTTTAGTTTCCTTGTATTCGTAATGAAAAGCACAGTGTTTACCTCGGGTTAAAGACTGATTTAATCCCTCGAACTATTAGCCAAACCCCGTCTCGGGACTAAATAAGTTACTTTCACCCCTGGGGTAACAATGTACCTACTATTATTGTAGTTTTATACGATAAGTGACCGGACGCACGGACCACAATAACTGTATTATGATATCAAGTTTGAAGATGTACGGAACCATACAAAGTGGAATTCACTCGAAACTCCATACATGCACGTATCTCTGTATGGCCATGCGATAGAACGGGTAAAGCACTGATAATTTATCGCTACCGTTATAATTACTTTCATATACAGACAATATTGTTAAATCATAAAAGGTCAGAAGGATCGGTCGCTGTATTAATTCGCCTCGGGAACTGTTTACGATACTTATTATTCAATAAAACTGTCGGTTATAGGAATTAATATGTTTCTGTTCGAAGCCAGCAATCAAAGTTATTGGAACTTATGCGCTTCATACGGGCTTGTAAGAATGCCAAGCTTTTGTTGCTATTTCTACGGTAGGTAAGTAGGTATAAACTGGATTAACTGGTATTCGAAAAAAGAAAAAGGTTTATTTCTATGAAATTAGTTTGATACAGATGTTACATGGTTAAAATGCGTCTTCTCGCCGGATAGCCGTGCAAATTATAGAAGATCTAACTTATCTGAATTAGCTCCTATTGCGGGCACTAGTAATCGCACATGCTTGCCTTATTCTCGCATGTAATTTGATCGCACTATCAACTCGTGCATGGTTTTATTTCCCTGTTGGTGTCATTCAGTGTGAAATTTGTCAGCTGTGATGAGGTGTTATGTTGCTTATATTAGATTCTGAGGCATAGGATAATGTTCTTCGTTTTCCTATTTTGTTTTATTCTCACGATGCTGATCTTATAATGATATAGCGATATTTTTAGGTCGATGTTGCTTTAAAGAACATTATTAGGTTATTCGTAAGCGCGGTGGACCCCGGGGGTAATTTTTTGTTTGACGATCGAATATTCAGATTAGACCGTGTGGGAAGTCTTTGAGATTTTGTCCAAAAAGGCTCTGTTAGATAGCACATCTTCAAGCTTTCTCAAATAGATACTATTGGCACCATATGGTAGGTACTTCCTAGAGCTTTTATGGACTTGACACTCGGAACGGTAGGTAGATAAATGGGTTGAACATTTTCTACGATCATAAAACTACTCATCCTGGTAAGAAAGGTGACAGAGAACATAAAAATATAAATATTTGCGACCTAAAAATGAAAGAAAACATCTCAGAACCCGCGTAGGTATTTCGCTTTGCAATTTGCAAAAGTCAACTAGGGAAAATGCAGGATTAATAATGCTTGCGAGGAATGAGCTATCCGCCTGTCACCATCCGAGCAATATTGCAGTTTTAAATCAGACACCTTATTAGTCAGGCTGTACAAAACACGCCCAGGCGCCGCCGCTTGGTTTCTACTAACAACATAAAATAATGTCACCTATCTAATCACTTACCGTATTATATTCAGCAGGAAGAACATTATTTGATAAAAAAATTAAAGATGTAAAATGTGTAGGTATTGTAATTTCGTTAATTTCACTGAGTTCTTGCGACTCGACGTCTGCTATTGATAGTTCTCATCCATCTACCACTAAGTTTATCCTTAGTTTATCTGACTAAGGTGCTAAAAGGTTAACGAGAAATTAATCTCATGAACCAACATACCTGATAATAGGAAAATTACGATGATGCATGACACTGGTGTGAAGCGCAATATTTAGTTAAAATGTAATTCGAGCACGATGTATTGTGATTATGGTTTGACCTTTACACAAACGCCTCAAGTGCTGAACAACACCTTAATAACTTCAACGGATGATCCCTTTAACGCTATATTAATCTTGTCTGCTTGGAAATTATAGGTAACAAGCTTTAGCGCACGCGCTACCTCGCCAATCAGGACATACTTCCTAGCCGTACGCGCAGGAAGTAGGAGTGGGCGATACAAATCGTATATAGATACAATATCTATGTATCGGCACAATATCCAATACCTATATATCGGACGGCACTGAATCTATATATCAGGTATCCGCGTACCTGTAGCGAATATAGCGCGATGAGACACAGAACAACACACTATACCGAATAATACCGATATCGTATTGCATCATCTATGATATTCGGTTCAAACTGATTCGGATATTTCGTTCGGGTAGAGTGGTACGGTGGTCCATGGTATCGAGTATTCCTTGCCTTGCGATGCGCGCGGGCGGGAGTGATGTAGCTGTAGATGAACGAGTGAGAGAGTGCGATACGCTAATGTCTAAATAACTTTTAAATACGCCTGCATTACCTTTATTTATTAACAGTAAATTTCTTTATTCGCTTATTAATGCAGTCAGTCCTAAGCCTGAGAAAAGTACCTATGAAGGAAAGTTCAATTCTCTGATAAATAAATATACTTGACCTATTTATATACTTAATTGATAAAAATATACCTAAATCTAAAAAACCGAAACGACTGTACTAGTTTCATTTCAGTGCCATATCATCAACACTACCAAAAAATACATTTACTGATTTCGAGTACCTATACAGTTACAAATAAAATACAATGATGTACATGAATCGAACAAAACCGACCGAACCTAAAAATCAGAGTACCGTTTTCGTTACCGAATTCCACACTGATTCAGCCAATATATAGGTATTGAAATATATAGATACGATATCCGATATTCTAAACCGATACATAGATACGATTTGATATAGTGTAAAAGCGATATTACCCATGCCTAGCAGGAAGTCATGCCGGTAGACGAACCGGACTGTTGAGCTATTTTTACTTTTTCTTACCAACTTGTATACATAATGAGTCTTCCTGTTGACTTATACAGAGATAAGAAACTGCTATGCTAAACTGGTGCTTAACGTTATTTGACGCTATGAATAATATGATTACAAAATTATTGTTATGAACGCCTATTTCAGTGTACTTAGTGGTCCGGCAATGGGCCCTTGTCCCTTTGTCTCTATTACGGGTTGTCGGCCATCGTCCTTATCTACACGTGTATCTTGTGTTATATCACTCTATATGGAGACCGTTGGGTATTATCACATCAGCTTGTACCCGGCGCGGTCGCACGGTAAGGGCCTCCATTTGCATACAAGCAAATATCTCGATCTACGGGCGCTTTGCGGGCAGATTACCGTCGCAATGCTTCCGCACGCTGTATTGAATTCGGTACCAACGGTCCCGACTCCCATTACCAGTTCACGTTTACTTGTTAGTGTGATTCTCAAATGATAACAATCGCCCCGGTTGCGGGCCGAGCATAATAACAACCAGGAATAAGTCCGGCTATCCTTGCAAATAATGATCTATGAAAATAATGGGGGAGATAGTGAAACTATAATATAAAGGCAAACTCATGTAGTGCTTGTCCATCAAGAATACATTCAGAGGGTAATGTATTGCTAAAACGAATGTTTGTAACAATATAACTAACTTAATAATTCGTAACTGTACGCAGTCGTTATGTCCGAATGGTTGGACTAAAGATTCAGAATAAATGGCCAATATAGTTCTAAGGAACATGACAAGAACCCTAGATAGTCTAATGCTCGTTAAGCATTTGAATATCTGGGTCTATAATAAAGTACACACACTGGAAATTGGTCACTTGGGTAATTAATGTCCGAGCTTTAACTACGTTACCACTCCACTCCAAAGCACATTAACGCCTACGTGGAAAGCGCTGGCAAGATGTTTAAATTATAATAAGACAAGCACCGCGCAGGCACTTCACACAGAATGGTTTAAAAAAATTGCTCATACAAAAGCTAAGGCGCATTCAAATCTCATTGAAATTGAAACTAAATTAGTAGCTCTTCTTGGGAATACTGCGGACAACGTATGCTCGATTTATGGGTACGTCGAAGCAGTTTGGGCTACAACACGGCACGAAGGGAGGCGGGAGCACACAGATAACGGGGACATTAGCGCTAGACGTGTACTAACCCGTAGTACACAGGATTTGCCATGTACCAGTGTGTAGGGGAAGCAGATGTACGCAGTAGGGTCAACTGGGAATGCGTGGGAAGCGGGCGCCAGCCACCATACACCCGATACATTACTATATACCTACATAATTAACTATATAATAATACGTATCCGCTCTTGTCATGCTACACGTCGTATAGTGGCTTCAATTGCACAGAATTCGATGAGCTTCCTGTAACTACAACACGCATTTTGCTACCTTGTAAGTGGCAACTTGAAAGCCAGACGAGGTAACGGGCACTTACTACTTACATGCACTTACACATTGATTGCTAGTTAGCATAATATTATGTTCTTTGAGTTCTATATTCGATTATACCGCCATTCAGAACGACTTAAATAAGTAGAAATAATGTTTTGCTACGAATACGTCCGTGATCGAACTCAACATGAGACAAAGGTTAAACTCAAACCTACAGTGGGACAATAAAGTTTCCAATATTGCGAAAGTAGGTAATTGATGTCGGCTTGCATTTATGAAAAGCTATGTCGAAGGTTAAAGACCAAGGATGAGTATTAGGTTAAGTATAGAGGGTGGGCGCGGCTATTGTGGGTAAATAAAGCGTAAGGGGAAGGTAGATAGTAGTTGACAGAGGTCACGTTAGTCCGCCGCCAGCTGTGGGGCTCACCCATGCCCCGTTGACCCACAGCGCAACCAGCTCCATAAATCGTCGGAGATGACAACTAACTAGCGTCCACCCATACTTATAACTAGGATCTTATGTTCCTAAATGTATTTAACTGCAGTATGCCCATTCTGGTTGTAGCTTTGAGTAAATATTTTATAACAACACTGTGGTCATTATTGTGAACTCAGTTGCTACAACAAAGCGAGATTGATTTAATAGATACCTCTATGAAGGTGACCCAAGTTACAAATGTACAAGGATGAAAGAGCAAACCTTAGACAACTATTAATTAATAAGCAGGAAGCTATTATAATATTGCTCTTCTAACTCAACTTAGTTATGGGAAAAGAAGTTACCTTTTTGCAATGGAAAAGGATAGCTTTTTTTACCATAAGGTGTCTGATAAATAGACCCTTCCACAAGTAGGTACCTACATAGGGATAGAACCTGTTTTTTTTTTTAATAGTTACGATGGCTCCATAATTGAATTAACTTAATAATGGTTTTTCTTCCCTATGTGTTACAAAAATGCCTGTTTTATTCAATATTTTCACGCCTTTAATATTTAAATTAATTAGTACTGGTGGGTTTTCCTATACCTACCATGGAACGCCAACATTTAACCAGAGAAGAGATGTTACATAAGTGCAATAATCATGCTGGAAGCAGGCGCGCATTGCAGGAGTGCAATGTTGCTGATGCCATTGGCGGCCGCCACCGCCAGTCACAGCATTGATCTATAATATTGTAGATTAGATACTAGATTTGAAGTTAGCGCGGTGGAGTAGTTTTTTTTTTCTTGTTTTGTTTTGGCTTCGCACGGTTTGTGCATTTAGCCAATGGTGCCGATTCTCTTGTCACAAAATTCTCTAAACTAGACTAAAAATCACCAAAATTTAGTTTATTCCTGTCAAACATAGAGCAACACGGACCACCGGCGGACGGTCCGTGTTGCTCTATGCTGTCAAACGACGATTTCCCATTCTGAAATTGACTAAAGTGACACAACTTAACTAAATTTTAGTTTGACAGCACTAAGATGGCACTGAGATTATAATTTAGTGAAAATGGCAATTTTGCTATTCTGAATTTTACGTTTTTCACCAAAAATTTTGATTGTCTTAACTAAATCTGACTATTTTTAATCGCGATTAAAAAGGTGTGGAATAAAATTAGTTGTCATGAACTAAAATTCACACCAACACCTCGACTTCAGATGCAAAAACAGTACCTACTGTATCTTTTTTTCTTTTCTTTTGCTTATATCTCGAAAACGGTGTGTCCTATCGCAAAAATAATGAAAATTTCGACCCCCTTTGCAAGCCATAAACCTATAAAACTCAACGTGTTGGTAATATTTTTTTTATATTTTCCATACAAAAAGTAAAAAATTCCATACAAAACAAGTCGAGGCCGCACATAATGCGCGCCTACGGCTCTAAAAAAAGATCACGTGGTACGGCAAACAAGTACCACGTGGAGTCGCAATAATTGTCAAACTTGATTTTAGATGTGTCAAAATTATTTTTAAATTTAGAGATTTTATTTTGCAGAATAGCGTTAAGATTCTCATAGCCAAAAGTAAGGAATTTTAGTGATAGTTTAGTTAGTTTAGTTCGGTGTACAACAGAATCGGCACCATTGTCACGTTAGGTGGAGTAGTTTAACAACACTCGGCATAATAGTAGGTACATACTAATTCCATGCATACAGTCGTGATTCAAGTAAGAGATGCGATTCATTCCAAGTCGGATACCTACATAAATAAGTTAAAGGAAGCGCGTTAAGTTACCATGTGTAATTTAATTATTGTTGTGTGCATTATTATCGTAGATCACACAAAACTATATCTATTAATATAATATGACAGTAACGAAGTCAAATCTGTAGAATTATGTTTTTGGAAAAAAAGTAAATATCATTATAAATTGCACCTGCCACTGTTTGTCTCTGCATCACCCAAAGGTTGACTGGTAGAAAATGCCTATAGCTTTAAGTCCGACTCTGTACATTTGTGCGCTCAAAGTGTTAAATAATAGTTATGTAACCAACATGTGAGGAAAATTCGATTTTCCTATGAGTTTTGATTTTATTATAAATTTCAATCCTGAGTAAGCAAAAGACTCAACGAAACGAATAGCAAATGAACTTGCTCACATGTTACATACAAAACTTTTCACCACTCCCAGCAAGAAAGTATTCAGTCATCATAGGTAAATAAATTAAATAGTCACAAAGCAAATAATTAAAAATGAATCAATAAAATTATTTATTTTTTTAAATATCTTTATAACTTAACATAAAAAAATCTGGCAAGGTTAGTTTCTGAACGGGATCATTACTTTCCTCACTGTTCAAACAGTGAGGAAAAACCAACTTTCCTCACTGTTTTCGTAGAGGAAAGACACTTCTTTCGTGCGGGAGTGGTGAAAATAAATAATTGCTATGAAGTGTGGGAACGAATCTAATGCCGGAAATATAGTTTTAGAGGGTATTTTGGTTCGTTTGTCTAGATGTATGTTCCGGATTCGCGCAAAAACGGCTAAACGTATTTTGGTGAAATTTGGCACTCATATAGTTCATAACCTGGATTAACACCTAACCATATTATATTAACCATAACCTACTTTTAATTACCGGTAGTACGTTCCCGTTTCTCTGTCTACGGTTAGTGTCAAATTGTAAGTTCAGGGTTGCCAGCTAAAACTAATTGGTACCCCTCTTTTATGGAAATTTCTGTCGTCTTGACGTTGCCACGTCGCGCGTCGCGTTGGGGAAAGTTTACCGTGCACATAAGGGAGTAAACCTTTCACCTAATCATTATACTAATATTAGGTACCTACGATGTTAAAATATGAATGAAGTTATTTTTGTAGGATCCCCAACGATGCAGAACGTCACGCAAAGTGGATAAAAATTCATAGTTAAGAAAGAAAACGGATTATGAAAACACCAATTATTTGCTCATACTACTTTCGGAATCAAGACAAAATTGGTTCTAAAAGCGATGGCGTACGTGTTTATTTTATCTAATAAAAAAGTGCTTATTCTGGTTGAGATATTTGATTGATTTATGTAATGAAGTAAACATAATCCTTGAATTACAAGTTGTAGTTTCAAGTAGTGTAGTTTCGTATCTTAATCAGACTTTGATTTTCAATATCTGATTTCAAAACTAATTGTTTCTCTACTTAGAGATTACTAGGTACCTACTACTCCATTTTCTATAGCATTATTAGACCAATAACGACAAAATATCTATTGACATATTGTTAAATAGACTGCATTTTAGTTTTATTTAAAGGCAAATAAATAAATAAATAAAATAAATATCGTCTGACATTGCACACAGCACCATCTAGTTCCAAGTTAAGCACTTAACACTTAAATAAAAAACATCAAATAGAATACATTGTTTCAACTAATCGGGAAATAACGGAGCTTTTATAGTATTATCATGTTATGGAAAAAGTTTGGGTGTTGTAACAATGTTTATTTTGTCTTGTGTTTTAACGAATGGAGTATAAGCACAGAACATATACCCTGACGGGAGTATAAATGTGTGCGATAAAAATATGCATTGCAAAAATGTTAGATAGGAATTTAGACTTTTATTTAATTTCCTGTAGGTAGGTATTAAATACTGTTCATTTTGGTATCAGGTTGCTTCATGAATATTTTTGTAATTTCGTTTCAATACATGATTATTGAAAATATCTCTAGATTGTTTTGATGTGTACACACGGCTACACATCAAGCTATACATTTCCAGTTTACACTGACCTCTCACTGTAAGGAAATCCTATACAATGCGAGATCAGCTTATACTGGAAATGTATAGCTTGATGTGTAGCCGTGTGTACATAGATATTTTAGTGAAGGTAGGTAGGTACTCTATTGCTTTTGTAGATTATAAAGTACGCCTACTCTTTATAAAATATGGCTGGCAACCTTAAACATGAGTCTTATTGACTTTGAGTGAATCACATGTGAAGTGACACGTGATTTTAAACGATCATAGTGGTGTTCGTACAGTAGCGACCTAGCGACCGACCGCGACGCCCGCTTTACTTCTTGTGGTAACCAAGTGTACAAACACGCTAGTGCCGCCGCTCTCCCCAGTCCCGCTGCCTCCGCCGGAGCTATGCTGGCTGGTCCAGTCTCCACTGGCTCTATCCCTGCCGTCAACGCCTTCGCCGACACAAGGGTACCCGTCACCACTGCCTCCTTCACCATTGCCGCCGGATTTACATTTAATAAATGAAATATTTTTTATATAACGATACTTTTTTACTCTCGAGACTACCCCGCGGGTCCAACGGGGTGTACCGCAGGTGAAGTGAACGGGCTATTGCTTCCCAACATCATGTATTTTGCATCAAAATTTCCGATCACAGGGAAGAATATTACTGTAAGTATTCCATTTTGATCGCGCGTCTACTAGAGGGCACCAGGGTATTGAATGCACCCGGGCGCTACATAAGCTAGAGCGGCTAGAGCCGGCCTTGCATTAACTTATCAAATGGGGATAAAAACTGCCACTTGCTCACTTCAGATGTCGTTACTATTCAGCCGTCAGGGTAATTATGTTCTGTGCTATCCAGCGTCGTACAGCCCCCGACACTTGCTTGACGAAGCAATAATTATAATCATCCAAATCTGATCCAGCCTATCTCACCTTGCTGTCCTCCCCCCAGGGAAGACCTAAGCCGAGGTCCGTACCCCACAGGGGGTGCCTTTAGCGTCGCTTAGTCGCGTAAGAAATTGACCCCTGGCTGAAGGCTTTGAGTTCGCTTAAGGCAGCTAAAGAATAACCCGGTTAAGCAGTCACGACCTCTCAAGGTCAACAGAGAGATACCAGACATGAAAAAAAAAGCGTCGTACAGTCTGTGCCAGCGTCTAAGAATTAGACAGCTCGCTGTCCATGTTTTTTTGTAAACAAGTGACTTCTTATACACATAATTAATAAATACCTATGCTCCGTTGCCCAGCTGTTGACAGCAAAAATACGGGGTCGCATGTATTTGCCAAAGATGTTAAAAGACGAAAACCGTGGGAGAAATCTCTCCGAAAAAAAATTGGATACCCGATATTTCGTGGTAACCTAAGGTAGTAATATCCTTTTTAAACCTGAAGACTGATGGGAGAAATTCGTATGCAGGGGATGCTTCTGAGAGAACCAAGACAGTTTTAATTTTATTTACTTTTCCACTACAGCTGCTTTTTTATCAGTTGTAGGTTAGCTCGTCTTTTAATAGTGCTACCACTCCAAGTCGCATACATATTTATCTAGTTTTCGTTTAATTTATGATCAACACAAAAGTAAACATAAACCAAACAATGGCAGCGCGGCCGGCGTGGAGACGGTGAACAGTGCTGTCACTTATGATGAGCTTTCAGTTATAAACTTATAACCCCATTCAAATGTATAATTAATTCAGTGTAGTGTGTGGTGTATTGCAATGTGCAATGCACTATCGCGCCATAGAGCATCAGCACGATTTAGTGAAG
Organism: Brachylomia viminalis; assembly: GCA_937001585.2. Taxonomy (NCBI): domain Eukaryota; kingdom Metazoa; phylum Arthropoda; class Insecta; order Lepidoptera; family Noctuidae; genus Brachylomia; species Brachylomia viminalis. The sequence goes on along the minus strand of OW443308.2, from coordinate 13,929,933 downwards.
TAGAATAGAATATCATCTTTGCTGTGCGTATCCGAAAATCCCAAACGTAAGTGATATGAACGAACGTCATTGACGTCTATGTGTATGATAAAAATGGTGCCCGTTTACCAGCTGGCATCTAGTCTTTATTGCTAAAGAATTGACATTGTGATGATAAAAATCGTGTAGCATGGCGTCTGTTCTTGATTTAGTCAAACATTACCAGCATACAATAGAGAAACATCCTACTGACGAGCATAAAGTGAGTTTTCATTTTACTCATCTTTCATTTGATGTAATTCCCACATAAATTAGATAATTCCCAAATAATTTTGCTTTTCGACATGGTCGTATTATTGAGATCCAAAAATACAAAAAACAACATGTCTCACTTGACGAAAAATGTCGCCAGATATACATTGTTTGATGATTTTGAAAATACAGTATTGCTGTGAACATACGTATGGTAATTTAATTTCACATCCCCCATCAACACCAGTGACAGCTATTGAATTGAATTATGCTTAGTAATATTTACGTTTGCGTACATACCTAACAAATGGTTATTACTTCCAGGTTTTAAAATGTATAGACAAGTTGTACAACTTGGCAGTGACAGTCCAGCATCTTCAGGAGACAGGGGTGGGTCGCACCGTGAATGCTCTTCGCAAGGAGGCGGGTGACGTGGGGCAGGCGGCCCGCGCCCTTGTGTACAAGTGGAAGCTGATGGTTGCAGCAGAGGAGAGCGACCAGGAAACCGACCAGAACAATGACAGTGAGCCAACTACATTTTAAACTTTTATGTATTTAGTGACATAGTATTGTGTGCTTCAATTTAAGAACCATCTACATGTTACTGCCTAATTTTGTGTGTTATTTTTGTTTTCATACACTTTGGTCGAAGCATAGCATTGTTTTTGTTTTGATTGAAATATTTATGTTGTAGCATGAAAAAACAATAAGTAGTGCTTTTATTTTATAAACTGATTCAGATGATACTCTTGTACTTACAAAGCATGGCACTGCATGGTCATAGGAAGCTAGTTACATATTAAAAATAAAAGGGAAAAGTTCAATGAATCGTTAAAACAAAAGTCCATTTTGCAGTTAGTAGAGCATTAAATGCCAGCGGTTGAGATCACAGCACCACAATTGAGCATAGCAATATTTATGTGCACATCAAGCTTGTTGTGCCATTCGTTAGGACAGGCCGGCTCATAACTGTTATGACAATATTTCTAAAACGCAGGAAATATAGGGAATTTATTAAATTCTGAAAAGTTATAATAAATAATAACAAAAACATAAATAAGCATTCACAATTAAAGGGCACAGGGGAGAAACGTGCAATGTCACATTTTTATGTTTTTTTTTTAACTGGCAATACCACTGTATAATACAAATGTGGTGGAACATAATGCCGAAACACACTTTGCAGTAACATGAAGAGTCACGGAGTTATCTTCATAGATAAATATTGATACAGTGCAATAACAAGCAATATTCAAGTCGTACAGACCAGAAATCACCTTGTGAAATGCCTGATGACTGGGTAAAAGTGATTTGTGATGCTAGACAGAAAACATCCCCCTTTCATGAAATTGATCAACCACTTGTCAGAAAATGGACAACATTTCTGTCACCCATGTGTAAGAATTTAAATAAAATGGTGTTTTATGATTTTGATCAATTTTTTTCTGCTTTCAATGAATACTAGCCAGAAGGTCTTTTTTTGTACTACCCACCCAAACATCACTATAAATTATAGATTTTTGTTTTATTACAAGCCTGAAAGTACCTTTTTTCAAAGATAATAACATGAATTTAACAATTTCTCAGTTCATTGTCTTAGTGACATTGCATGTTTTTCCCCTCTTCAATTATAGATTTTTTTATTAGAAACAAGTGATTTATATGATAGTAACTACAAAGTTTGGGGGTCCAAATGTGTACAAATACTATGCTGGAAGGCAGGATGCTATTAGACCATTTTTTTTTTAAATGTGGTCCCTATTATAAATGCATGTTTTGTCTTATTTAAATTAATTTTAATTTTGTAACTGTGCAATAACCTTGTACATCACTTAACTATGTCAATTCTTTATAACATACTTATACACATTGTTTGTGCAGTGGTTTGTTGTATGAGTTAAATATTTTATGTTATATAACTTAAGTTGTATTTCGAAATTTACACTTGGGGCAATTTTATTATACCTACTTATAGATTTAATACCTAATGAAATATATATATTTTCAAATTATCCTTCATTTCATTATCCATCCTTTGCAAAAACCTATTGAATTTATTGCACAAATGCACACACTATGCACATAATAGTATTCATTCATAACTCAGTGAGTGTCTCACTTAGAGAAACTTATTTAATTCCAATTAAAATCAATCATATTGTTTGAAACTATTCAACACTTCTTATTACCTAGTTGAACTAATAATAGTGGATGCAGTTCAACTCAGATAGCTAAAGTACTGGTTTCATGTTGCCGATTTAAAGTAGACTGAATTATTTTATGTGAGACTAATACTTTGAGTCCCAGTCTATACATATTTTTTTTTGTTATAATTACCGAGATAAAGTTGTTTGTTTGTAGAGGGTTATCTTTGGAAATACTAATCTGATTTAAAAAAAAATACTGAAATAAAGCTACATAGGAGACTGCACGGTTACTGCCGCATGCTGGGACCTCATAGATTACTACAACATTCACTTTACTGGGTAGATATCAGGGAGAGAATAACAAGAACTACAAGATGATGTCCAGAAATTGGGCAGTATAATATTACCTAAGTAACATGCACTTGTTGTTTTGAAACATTATTTTCCTTAGTTGAATTAAGCAGGTATCTATTAATGATTCGCTTATTTGATCCTAACACATATCCAGATGTAAGATGGGTGACAGAGATCATTCAGTACCGGTAAACCGGGGCTAATCGAGAAGCAAGGGTTAATCGGGACGAAACTTTAAAATGGATTTTAACGTTGAAATAATATAGTTTGTTGCCAACAAGAGCACTTAATCGTTAATTATAATACAGTAAACACATTAAGAGTCCTTTTTGGCAGCTAACAATATTATTTCAATGTTAAAATCCATTTTAAAATTTCGTCCCGATTAACCCTTGCGTCTTGATTAACCCCGTTTTACGGTAGTTTTTTTTAATAAGCTTGGCCTCATTGTGATACTTGCTGTTTGTCCTTACATTTACATGCAAAACCACTCAGGGCCAGAACAACTAACTACAATATAAGATATACAAAATTTTCTATGCGAGAATAGAATCCGCAGCTTCCAATCGCTAAGTCATTGTGCGAATTGGAATGTTTCTTCATTTACATGTAACATTATGCTTTTGAGTATTAGGTACATAAGTATGTAGGTTCTTTAGGTAAAGTATTACCTAGCATGCAGTGTGACCATTCTTAAGATGTATATTAGTATTTGCAGTCATATTTTCAGCCAAGCACTATGCTGGCATAGTGGCATTACTAGTCTGTATGGTGCTAAAGACTGTGGGTGTGATCCTAGCACACTAGTTTTCAAATATATGCAGATTTATTCATAGATTTGGTGTAAGTGTGAGTGCCATTATGTCTCGAGTGTGATAATAAAACCTTTAAGCAACCCTAATTTTATTTCAGTTTCAACACACAATGGACATGGGAGTGGAAAATATTCCGATGATATTGCTCAATCCAGGACCAAGTCTGATAGATATGAGAGGTCACACTCTTCATCGAAACCAAAAGACCACCGAGAAATAAATGGGAACTACAGTGGGAGCACAAAAAGATACCACAGTAGTGAGGTAAATGTTTATCATGTTTATTTGGTTATTCCCTTTATCTGTGGTTATCGCTTGTGCATCTACAAAACCTATGCAGCATTTTAATGTTGATAGTTTTTTTCCCAATCTATAATTCATTGGTTTTTCGGCCTTTTTGAATTCCTAGAATTTACTGACGTATCTACTGCTTTAGTTTTAGTGACATGTGGTAACTCAAATTCTGGAAATAAGTAAATCATTGAAATATTTAAGTACAGCAGGCAAAATATACAGTTTAAAAAAATACCATTATTTAATTAAAATTCAGGAATCAGGTCCATAAAAGAGTGCTAAATATAGAAGAACTTACATAATCACCTCTTATATTATGAAATAATACCAACCAGTTATTAATAAATGATGATTATGATTGATAAAAAAACATTTTATGAACATTTTCCAGGATGAGGAACCAAACACCAAGCGTTCAAAACATTCTAGTTCCAGTGAGGATGACTACAAAAGAAAGTCTCATGGTAAGGTAAAGAAACCAGAGACCGAAAGTGAAAGTGATGGCTCACTGAGTGACGAAAGTGACTCGGAGGAGTCTGATTCCTCTCAGGAAGAGGTAAAAGTCAAACAAGAAATAAAGAAAGAACACGGTAGCCATAAGTCATCTTTATCTAAGCACTCCTCTCACAATGAGCATGCAGAGCATAAATCATCCAGTTCAAACAGGCCCTACGAGTCTGAGAAGCACTACAGACATAGCTCACAATCAAAAGAGAGGCATTCCTCCGATACATCTTCAACAAGAGAAAAAAGTCACAGTTCCGACAAACACAAAAGTTCAAAGGAAAAAGAATCAAGTTCTGAGAAGAAACACAGAACAGAACACAAATCAGATGCAGAGAAAAGTCATAAAGAATCAAAGTCGTCTGCTAGACATAGTTTAGAGAAGCAGAGTAGTTCAGACAAGCATAACAGTTCTGACAAGCACAGTAGCTCTGAAAAACACGGCAGTTCTGACAAACACAGGTCAAGTAGCTCCCACAAATCTGACAGTGGGTCTGACAAAAACAAAACAAGTTCTGATAAACACAGCAAGTCAGACAAACATAAATCTTCCAGTCACATGCATGCTTCAGAAAAAGAAAAGCACAAGAGTTCATCAGAGAAGGACTCTGAAAGATCTAAACATAAAGTTAAAGAAAGCACTAGTAATATTAGTAGTTCTAAGGAAAAACATAGTTCCTCTAGTAAGGACAAGTCAAAAGATAGTAAGTCTTCCAAGGAGAAGTTGAGTAGTCATAGTAGTGAGAAAAAACATTCATTGTCGAGTGACAATAAGTCGAATAGTAGTAGCAGTAAGGGCAATTCTGAGAAAAATGATGAAGAGAGCGACAAGAAGTCAAAGCATAAATCTAGTTCCTCGTCACATAAAAGCAGTAAGTCAAGCAGCGGCAAGAATGAAGAAGTACCAAAGAAAAAAGTTCAAATACAGATCAGTGAGGATCACGATACAGATGATGGAATCGACTGTGGCTCAGGTAAATAATAAGAATATAGTTTAACGAAACCATTGTTTATTGTCTTTAAAGTTTCATGTACTTATTTTATTTTTTCATTTTGTATTCAAGGTCAAATCATTTATTTCGATTAATCGTATAAATGCACTTTCGAATGTCTAAATGTACAAGCAAATTCAATTTATTCTAGAATTTATGGATAAGAATGGTCAAAAACTCAATAGTTACTGTTTTAAATGTTTCACAATATTTTGTATATATTTAGGTGCCAGTTTTGCTGAAGCGCTTGGCATGATCAGTCCCGTCAAATCCAAAAAGAAACTGTTAAGGGACGCAGCCTCACCAAACAATGACGTAAGTAATAATTTTGTAAATTATCCAGATCTGATTGATTTTGAAAGACGGCAGTTTGTTTGCACTCTTACGATATCAATAACGGATATAAAAGACGCGTAACGTAGCCGAGTGTCACTTGTTATTCTCATCATTGTTACATGTTTTTTGTAATGAAACCTTCTGGTTACGAACATATTGAAGGTTAGGTTCCGACTTTTTTACACGAAAACAGGTTTTAAATGTTATAACTTAACTTTAAATAGCCCCACGACCCCTGTATCATTGCATGCACCCATAAACACAATGTTTTGCGTGCGTTACATTGCGCGCTACCCCAAAACAACGATTTTCGAACCAAAAATAAAAAACGTTTCCTAGAAGTATTTTTTTACACTCTTTGTACTCTTAACTTTCCTCCAGTATAGCCCCGCAGCCCTGTTGGCTCCTACAGCGAAGCTTGCGCCGCTGCCCTCGCTTGAGATCTCGGCCCTTCCTGAAATATCGCCCAACTACAAGCCGCGGCCACCACCTCGAGCAATGCCACATTTCAATGATGAAGACGCTATGAGCTGCGTCATTTCATCCAAAAACCAAAGGTGAGCCAGTACTGTTACATTTAGTTCGCCGGTATTGTAGCACGATAGATTTATATCGTATAGATTCCGAGTTGCAGGCAGTTAACGCTCTTTGTATTTGCTTAGAGTTAAGCTAGCGGCTAAATTAACTAGTGAATCATGATATCTAAAACAAAATCTAAGTTTGATTTTGTGTTCACGAACTGTGAGAAATAATAAGTTTGCAAAGTGGTACAGCGTGGCAGGAACATTGACGCGGAACTGAAGCACATCCAGCACTTGATTTGAGACACGCAAGCGAAGAAATATTTCGAAAAAATAAATCTGCTGATTCATAGAAAAGTGAAAATCCTACGCATTCAAATGATGATAAATAATAAATGATGATGATAAATGATTTTTATTTCTGTAAGTAGGTTTGAACAAACACTTTTACACGTCAATCATATTTTTTTTAAACTAGATGTTGTCGTCGTTTCCTATCTGACTGCTCTGAGAAGAAAGGCCGAAACAAACTCAGAGGTCAGAGTCTGTTTTAAAGTCCAGACAAAATCTTGGTCAGATCATGTGAAGGCTATGTAGATCGGTGTCTGCAATGGTCTTTTGAGGAAAGAACCACAGATTGAGTGGACCTGTCCAGTCAGTGCACGCAATTGTCAGTAATCGTGCAGCTCAACTTAGACTCAAGGAGCTCAACGATTCGACGAACAATACCAAAGAAAGGACATTTGAGTAGGCCGCATAAATTACTCAAACTGCCAGATCATGATTAAAACTGGAACAAAAACACACATAGTCCTCACATTCACAATAATTTAAAATAATATAATACTTTATACAGTAAATATTAGTGTCATTGTATATGTAAATAAGTATAGATACTTATAGCAAAGAAGTAAAAATAGTTAGCGAAATAAAATAAATTATGGAACAGTATTTTTTTATTTATTTATTTTATTAAATAATAAATGATTTTATTTCTGTAAGTAGGTTTGAACAACCACTTTTACACGTCAATCGTATTTTAAAAACTAGATGAGGTCGGCATTTCCTATATGACTACTCTGAGAAGAAAGGCCGAAACAAACTCAGAGGTCACAGTCTCTTTTAAAGTCCAGACAAAATCTTGGTCAGATCATGTGAAGGCTATGTAGATCGGTGTCTGAAATGGTCTTTTTGAGGAAAGAACCACACAGATTGAGTGGACCTGTCCAGTCGGTGCACGCAATTGTCAGTAATCGTGCAGCTCAACTTAGACTTAAGGAGCTCAACGATTCGACGAACAATACCAAAGAAAGGACATTTGAGTAGGCCGCATTAATTGCTTACTACTTATTTATGTACACACAGTAAAACAGATACAGATACGACATATTAGTATTGAGTAGGTACAAAGGTACTGCTTATTTCTTAAGAAATTTCTCCCAGCAGACCTGCGAAAGGAGAAATGAAAAATAAATGTAGACAATAGTGTGTGAGATAAAGAAGAAAAAAATAATAATAAATATCCAACCAAAAATTTCAACGCGGGACCGGTTTTAAATTATGTACTGAATCCATGGTAACACAGTTTGCGTGTCGATGTCGCCGCCACCCTGTACTTTTTGACTTATTCAGATTTGATAAGACGGACAAGTTAAACATTTGTGTGCATGAACATGTCTGTTTGACCTGTGTCTGGGTGTGTATATGTATATCAGTCATCAGGTTACCGTAGTACAGGCTCTGCCTAGTTCGGGACCTGAAGACCTTGTGTGGATGTTGTCTCATATTATATTATACCTCAGTGAGTGAAGTTGTGCCAGTTAAAATAATTTGACCCTGAATAAATATGCCTATTTATCCATTACTTTAAAACCACCGAGTTACACTAGGGCTTCGCAACACTCCTCTCGTGAATTTATCGAAGCGTAGATGTTTCATGCTTTGTTTGCAGTTGCAGGAACAAAATGTGAGTATGAGACAATAATCCGAGTAATTTATGAAGCTATGGTATTGGATAGTTTTTCAGTGCCACCACGCTATCGCCATCTAGTGTTCTACAGCGTGTTTCTATCCATTCAAAATGCAGTTGCAATCTCTGTTTTGTAAATTCCTGTATTCAGAGATTTTTGTTCCGTTCTGGAGGTTATTCATAATTCTGGCGCAAGTTTCTATCGTTGCTGATTCAAGTAAATTGTCTTTTTTTTCAGAACCAAAGTTTATTCAGGCAACAAAGTTATAGGAGGAAAAATACCTTCGCTATACGAAATGTGCGTTAATGTACTTCAAGAACACATTGATGGTAAGTTCTACAGCAATACATAATCTCCACCCCAATAATCCATGTAACTTTCAAAATATATTATGTCGCTCCAGAGTCTAGGGGTATAAGCTTATTAAAAAAAAATCGCTAGCACGTATTAAGCATGCGTGGTAGTCAATGAAATAAGTTTTTGAAAAGATATCCATAATATATTTTATGCATCCACTAAATATAGCTCAATTATAGCACATGAATCAATATTCTATTTACATTACAGCACTTGAATACACGGGTGGCGTGCCATACGAAATTCTAAAGCCCGTTGTCGACAGGGCGACCCCGCAACAGATGTTTATACTGGAGCATTACAATCCTTACCTGATGGAGGACACTGATCATCTCTGGCAGAAGTTCTGCCAGAAAAACTTCCGCAACAAACAGCGCCAGGAAAATGAGGCATGGAGGGAAATGTATACGGTGAGTAGACTTTTGTAAAAATGAATTTTGAGTTGCTCATTATTTTTAAGAATATTTTTGTATGAACCTGTTAAATGAAAGTTACTTTCGTAAACAAGTCCCAATGATATCTAATTTTTATTTATATTGTACCTCCCAACTTTAGAGGTGCCAAGAGGAACAAGAAATCAGATTGAAATCGCTCACGAATAACATAAGAATAGCTCAAGAAGCGAAAAAGGCGCCCATTAAACAAACCAAAATGGCGTATGTCGACTCCGTTGCAAAACCCCCGCGCAACATCGCCAAGAAACAGGTAAATTATAATTGAAATTGTTATTTTTATTTGTAAACCACAATATAGAGAATAAATAATTATTGTCCAGAAACGTCGCTCAAGAAAACGTAAAAAAAGAATGACTTGGATATTATTTCCACGTCGACAAACCTAAAAGTAAGTCAACTTTTTGTTTGATATCTTTGTAACAGAACATTTATTAATTTCTTGAGGCGGTCGATTCCGATTCCTGAAAATCTGACGTGTACAGAAACAATGGTGCCGATTCCCTTGTTCACAAACTAAACTAAATTTAAGTTGTGTGCATCTTTTTCTTTCTATTTCATTAAGAAAAGGACAGAAGATAAATATTAGTTTAGTCCTGTCAAATTAGTCAGCACCTGACGTAATTTGATGTAATTTTAGTAGTCAACTTTTTAATCACGTCTAAACTTGTATGGAGTAGTGTCAGGCGCTGATTAATTTGACAGGACTAAACTAAAATTTATCTTCTGTCCTTTTCATAATGAAATAGAAAGAAAAAGATGCACACAACTTAAATTTAGTTTAGTTTGTGAACAAGGGAATCGGCACCAATAGCTGCCCATACAGACCGACCGTCACAAATTAAATTACGCTTTACATCTCGAGAGTCAGTTCAACCTCAATAGCCCGATTAGATAACTCGGTCGGTCGCCAGAACGAATCCCTCGCCAGACTATGCCTCACACTACACGCTCTGCGCAGGCGCAGCACGGCACGGCGCGGCTGGCCACGGGCAGCCCGGCGGCGCGCGTGGCGACGCTGGCGGGCCCGCACGTGCTGCGCGGCGGCGCGGGCGCGCGCGCGCTGGCGCCGCTGCCCGGCTCCGGCGGCTCGTTCAAGCCCAAGAAAGCGCCGCTCATGGCCAAGGCGTTACAGATCATGCGCGGACGCAAGCGATGATCCACTCCGCGCTGCCCCCCGTCCCGAGTATCCTATGTGATTTTAATTGTAGGTTAGCCCCCCTCGGTCACGATCTAGTGATTTTGTATTGAGATCCAGCTGAATTCGTTCCCAACTTTAACCGAGTTTCGAAACCCTTATGTGTTAATGTTACGGGCGTTAGCGTTGAGGCCTTCCCTCGTCGAGTCGTCGCCCGTATCACTGCTGTAGGATGCCGAAAACGGCCATCTATGTCTGTAAATATATTAGGTAGAGAGAATTATTATATTGAACCGTGGGATTTCTCGTTATGAAATATTTTCTGTTTATCTTTCACTCACTCTTTCTATCACTTCAGCAGACGAGACGTTTTATTGTATAGTTGTAACTTTTACTTTTGACATTTTGTGCATGTATGCAGTTGTTTTTACTTAAGGTGTGCCTACAGATTTGCTCGACTTGGTTTAATCACGCGTGTCGCTCGTCAAACAAGCAAACCTGTAGGCACTTTTACTGCTTCGTTTTGAATTTTCAGAACTGTTTACGTGTTTTGCGTTTTTAATAAAATTATTCTTCTATATTTTCTTTTGATCATAGCTCTACTGTAACACTGTATATGTCATAAGAATCATAGATTTTTAAGGAATTTGTTTATAACCTTATTTATTTTGGATTCAGCATCACATTGTAATACTACCTCGTAGCCAAATACAATAAATTTAACTACTTAAATAACATTTCCTTTCGTCACATTCGTAAACTTCTCACGATACACTTATTTTACATGTTTATTTCAATGTCGTTTAAGGGGACTACATGACCTAAACGCAAGTTTTATAATGCCGAAAAGTATATGATCCACTGAAGTAAACAAAATCAGAAAAATATATGATATTCTTCAGGATATAATTATGCTAGTTAGATAGTGTCTTGAAAACATAATATAACTAATTTGGTACGATAGAAAAAGTCACGAAGATACCTCTAAAAAAATATTTGAACGATTAAAAACCATACTAATATACATGCAATTATTCTGTTTTTTTTTTTCAGATTGTGGTTCAAACAATTTGTGACGTGATAGTGTTTTAATTTTTTAGCCCAATCAATAGATTTTTTGTAATTAGAGAATTGCTCCTTAATTTGCAATAAATTACCAGCTTTGTGTCATCGCGCATCTCTTTCTTTTCTATGCAGTCCGACAATGACCGCGCTTTAGCTGTTGTCAGCCCCTTAGCGTTTTCTTTCAAATAATTTAAAAGCACTGTCGCTCATTTATTTAACCGGGCTTATTAATTACTTGTTCCTGCTTGAAACAAAAAAAAAATAGACAGTATACAAAGGAAAATCATGTAAGATACCTAGAACAAAAATTTTTTGAGCTTATCTAAAATTTGTAGTTGGTAAATTAGTGTATTTAGCGTAAATTATCGGCACTATATTCATAATAATATGTGAAACTATCGCGTTTGTTCGTGTCATTAGACTTTTAACCAGAACTTTTAATGTAGTCATTAATACAATGGAATGTCAGAAAAGTACCAAATGATTCGGGATGCTGTGATATGTTTGGTATAAAACATAAATAATTGTGATGTAGTGTTTTTGTAAGACGCGAGATGAGTGTCTTGACGATATGTATGTATTTGTGTTAAGGTATTTTAACGATGTTTTAGAAACATTTGTTTTTGTCGTGCACTCTTACTCTAAAGAGTATTAAATGAAAAGTCTTTAATTGTGCCCTCAAAACACCACGGAAAATGAAAAAAAACAACTTAGTTCGTTTCTCGGAATGAATATATTGTTATAATATCATCAAAATAACACACAAATCTTTGTTATAAATTACCTATTTAAGAGAAACTATTAAATTCCATAGATAATAGCGTAGCGGCAAAATGAATAATTTACTTTGTAATCATGATCATTTTAGAAGAACTAGAAAAATATCTGTATACGAGCACATTAAGGTCACTTTCTTGTATTTTTTTATTTGTTGATAAATTAAGCATGATTTCCAATGTAAGGAAATCAATTCTCTTAACAAAAGACTAGGAATATTTATTGTAAGTTTTGTCTTATTTTTCGTCTGGAATATATGAAAAGTTTTAATTATTTGACTCATAAATATGCCATTATTTATACAGTGAAATATAGTTATGTGGATTTAATGTATTTTTTTAATCGTGTCTAATAAATAAAATTGCCAATATGCTTTTGAAGCTATAATAGTTTAGGTGCTGACACCCCATGCCCAGCGGTACTTCTAATGTCTATCTGAAATAACTCTAGCCCGAAACCATTAGGGCACAATAGGTAAAGGTATGATAGAATACATAACACAATAATAACCAATGATTCCTACTAACATTGAAAAAAGACTCCTTTCATTAGAGATGAATGAATTGGGTTAGCGTTATTATACTCCGCCGGAGTTATTATACTCGGGACTGTGTTATTTAGTGATATTTGGGTTTCGTTTTCGGTCATCGAGCATCTAGGTACCTACAGGAGATTAATATAAAACTACGTCAATATTTCTAAATTTTGACTTTAGCTGCTTCTCGTAATCTATGTTTATAATTTTAGGGCACTGGTAAACAGCGAGAAATTTTAGATTTTTATAATATTCGGAGATCACATCTACTATCACAGGTGAAATATTTACTATTCTTGATAAACTTAAACTTTCCAGTTTAACTAAATTCGGACTTGATAAAGTTCTATGCAAATTAGTTTCGGTGAAGATCACGTTATTCCAAATTCGTAAATGTTGTATTTGTTTTAAATCGGCTAATTTGATTAGTCCTGCATCGGTGAGATTTTCACAGCGTATTATACCGAGATCTTTTAGAAACTGACATTGTGACAACATAAATAAACATTCGTCATTTACAGCGTCGCCCCCATAAATGTGTAGGGCACGAAGAATTGCCATTTTTGATTTAATTAATTTTTTTACATATTCTAAGTTAAGATTTTTAACCTTTTCTATGAAAATGTGACTTAAATAATTACATCGGAGTAAGCTGTCGCGTGTCACAGCCGGGAGACCAAAATCAGACAAAGCCAAATAGTTCAAGTATTTAAAATTATCGTACGGGACCAAAACATCTACGTTATTCATCAACACCAGAGAATTTTTCAAGTTAATTTTCCTTAAGTTCGGCAACCTCGCAATATCGTCTTCAAACTCTTTGGAGATGCGACACATTACAAGTTCAAGTGAGATGATATTATGGCACTGGTCTATTATTGATTTGATCGCAGAGTAACTGAAAACAGACTGTATTTTAAGACAGCGAATGCATTCACTATGAGTTTCTATGATTTCCAGATTTTTCTCGCTTACTTCGCTTTGTCCTGATTTCCCGGAGTAAACCAAAACGATTCTTCTCCAAAGCGTGGCGTCTCGAGACAGTTTCTTCCATCGACTGCATACATTTTCACACACAAGTATTGTCTCCAGTGCCAGGTATTTAAAAATGTTGACCATTAATTCATCTGGTAGAACATCAATATGGTTTAGAGCTACTTCGTCTGTGGGGACCGTCATTGTCGGGGAGCTAGAAAGTGAGTAACAACATAATTTATAACTAGTAAAATTATAACAAAAACAAAAAATTACGCATTTCCTTAAAAACATTTGGCGCAAAATTTAATAAACTTACCTGAATTTTTAAGAACAAAATACAATAGCAATAGATTTAATTTCTAGCTTTAGACTGCGTCAACGTTCAAAACGCAAATCATTTCAATTTCTAAATTTGGCTCCAATCGTAATTATTTTGCGTATTTTATTAGTTAACGTTCTCTCGCCGCACGTGTAAGGGCGGGGAGGGGGTGCATATGCTTTGCTATATTTACAGAATACAAGAACTTAATGTCATCTTTTATAACGATATGGACAAAGAATAAATTGGATTAATACCAAACACCATAAAAATTATTTAATTTGGCCTTAAATAAATAAAGCAACAGTCATTAAATTAACACTATAGTTTGGTTGCTATAAACGTTGACTAGTGAATTAGGTCAAAGAGTACAGTAGGTAGTTAGGTTTTGATCAAATACATAATCAAACCTGCATTATGACAGCACAGACAGCTGCTTCTAGATTTGTAGTGTAGTGTAAAGTTGTTCCTCCCCTTAGTCGAGTCGAGTCGACAGTCGACGTAGTAATCACAGACAAAAAATAGCGAGTTCCACGAAAGTAAATTCAAACCGTCCGTACTGAGTTGCTCCTGTTGCTCCAGTATGAGCTAGTTCGGGAGATAGTGTGATAAAATGAACAACGTATTAGTCGTCGTCGTCGTCTTCATTCACACACATGACATTTATTTAATATCTACGCCGATAGATAAAGGGTCTACCGCGTCTAGCGAGATAACGACTAAAGTGCGCGCAAGATAAGTCTGCGCGCGTGTTTAAACTTATATATTTCTGCCATTGCCAGCACTTTTAATCACTTTCGGCATAACGATGGCGATTATTTTCTTTTAAAACACGGAACACAGCACACTCTTGACACCTGATATAAACGCCGAGATGGCGGCAAACGATTTCGGCCACGCGCAGACTTATTTTGCGCGCACTCTAATATGGTAATGGTATAAAAATACATGTTGCGCCGACCCCAAATAAATTGGGCTAAGAAGGGCAGGAAAATGATGATCTACGTAAATAGATGAACCCAGCTACTACTAATTCAGGTACTTACGCATTCTTTAAACACTTTACTTGTCACATAAAACATACCTTCCTGGCAAGCAATCCTGCAATAACAAAATGAGCAAATACACAATCCACTAAAAACTACTTCAATTTTATAGCTCTTAAATTAATACTCGCGACCTCAAACATTAATCATGCCTAAACGTTTTGTTCTTAGATTAAACTAATCGAAGACTGCAGTCAATTAAACCATTTGATATTGGTTCGTTTATAGTATTTTATGTAATCTTAACTGGCTGTTAACTTTTTAAGCGTCAACCAACCAACAAACATTTTAGTCAATTCACTCCACCGTGCAAGCGATTCGATTCTGCGTCGTGAGTGTGACCAACTTCGCAGCGAAGTGATATCGCTATTCTTATCGTGTGCCTAAGTGGGAGCGAGACCAAATATCCGCATCACGATTTGGGGCCTTTTTATTTTTGCCTTACGCCACTCTACTCAGTGACTCGAATTCAGTCGGGGCGGGTCGTCACTACAGTCTATTATATAGCACTACATAGAATTGTGTATTATACATTTAGTGTAGAGTAGGGCGGCCCGATTATTAACCCGACTAACGTACTTAATTAAAACAGCCACAATGCTGCACCTAAAGAATATCGCCAAGGCGGTGGTTCCACCATTGAAAAACAGCATCCAGAATGAGGGAGTCAATACCATGCTCAAACTTACGCCTGCTGGTGTGAACATATGCTGCCGTACATACGCAAGCCATGAAATTCCAGAGAGGCTTAAAGACATCCCGACTCACGCAAACCCAAGATTCTTCGACATGGTGGAATACTTCTTCCACAGAGCCTGCCAAGTGATTGAAGACAAACTGGTAGAAGACATGAAGTCAAGAACTTCCATTGAAGACAAGAAAAAGAAGGTAGCCGGTATCTTGAAGCTGATGCAGCCATGTGACCACATAATTGAAATCCAATTTCCACTAAGGCGCGATTCTGGCGATTACGAAATGATCCGCGGCTACAGAGCGCAACATTCCTCACATAGGACTCCAACCAAAGGAGGTAGGTGCCGTATTTATTCGATATTCATCTTGCTTTGCTTACATCATCCACGTAATACTTATTGTTAATAGGAAGTTTTATTTATAGCTCCGGAGACTCGTGATGTTACTGTACGTAATGTCATATTAGCTAAAATATGTGGACGTAGAATTTGTGCTTTCTATGCTTAAAATAAACCTAAACATCTTGAAAATACTTATATGAAAAATGTAGTTAGTAGAAGCCATTTTAGTATGTTGCGTTTATTGTATGTTTAGTCTAGCAGTTGCCAAAAAATTAGGTTTGGGAGAGTAAACTGTAACCTGATTTGCTGGTCACATGTTGATTTAACCTAGCTGAATTATGCCATTCACCTTGATTGTGCGATTTCATTTAGTCCATCGAGCCGCATTTAACCTAAAAATAAGTTCGTTCTTTCCTATTATTACTTTTGAGCTAGCGATGAATGAACACCCAATATACTTACGTGAGAAATGTGTTTTCTAAGTGATTGTGATTACATTCACGTTCAATAATCGTACCACTAATAATAATAGAGCAGCTGTAAAGCTTTATAGGACTAATACTGTACCAAATTCAACGATCACTAATAATGAACTAGTGATCGATGACCAAAATGTACCTTTGTTATCCATTTTGCATTCGTTTTGATGTGTACACGGGGCGGAACTCGATTTGTTTTGTTGTTCTTGGTTCTGTAGTAGCACTAACAATAATAAATTCCACTGGGCTTACTTGCCTGAAGAAGACAAGTGATCATTGAATACTTATGCATAATATGTAAAATATGTGCGTTACATCATTCATTGTAACCGATAGTATCACGAAGAGCAACAAGCGTTTAGTAACAATGTTATGTTAAAAAAGTAAACCTAAATTCATAGGAAAATTCTAATTATCCATTGAATCTCGAAAAAAATAATTAGGTATTTAGGCAAAATGCAACTGAAAAGTAGATATTACCTACATAGGTAGCATATTGCATTTAGTTAAACGTGACCTTTGAAATAATAGAGCGATTCACTGTTCAAAATGAGTAACAAAACTGCTTGCTAGCACGGGATCTGCCCAAAAAATAATAACTATACCAGACATACCTACTAGCAAACTATCCACCTACTCGTTTTGTCCATGCAATCGGACAAAACAGCACCATAATATATGCTAAGAGAGACATTAGTAGAACAAAGAAACGTGCTGCGTTGAACAACAATTGGCCCATTACATAATAACTGCATTGCATACTGCATTTACCAGTGAAATATAAAATTGCACCCTCTCCCTTTCAATTTGTCCCGAACAAAAACATAGCTGTTCGGTCGAGCTACTGTAATTGTTCGTAACCTGTTTTCAAGGGTCTCCTTTTGTTTGCAACAGGAACTAAACAGTTAGTCGGCCAGATGTTATAAATAAGTAAAAAAAACTGTGGTTCTACTCTATAAGCACCAAATTCCGTAGTTTCGGCCGAATTTACGGGTATTTCCTACTCCGTATCACATACGAATAGAAGATTAGTTTGGCTCTCGAACTAAGATTTGACATGTCCTTAGTCCCGATGTGTTTTCCCGTCCAAAAAAAAAAATAATTCCGAAGTATCAAGCTATTTTCGGACTTAGAGAGCAGTACCAACTTCGTTTGCTCACGATAAACGCCCCTTTTTTGCTCCTACTACCTGAATTTCTTTTTTAAGAATAATTAACAAGTAGGGCCCGGCGTCTAGATTTGTGCCCGGTTAATGCCAATGGCTTGACCCCTATTGCATGGGACTTGAGTGAGCCTGGCGTTCCTGATGTAGGTGTACTTTTCGGCTCCGTCTGATCCTTCAGGGTACACGGGCATGATGGTATGTTACCAAGTAGGTTTAACAGAGCAGTGAGTAGCCGGAAACATAACAAGACAATATTTATTGTTACTCGTGGGTAAAAAATATAAATAGTGCAATCTTAGTTCTCACGTCTCACCAATGTATTAACAATACACTTCACTAGTTGAATCATGTAAGCATTGTCTTACATTACCGATGTTAAAACGAATCTTCTTCATTCTGCCTCAATGCCAAGTGTAGACGTCCTACGGTGACCCCTCTTCCTACATTACATACATTACAAGTTTCGCCACTCGGCTAGTTTTTCTGCTCTGCCGTCATCAGTCGGCAGAAAAATTCCGCCTTCGTCAGGTTATTGTACTCTATTCTAGAACCTTCCTTCACCATCTGACAATTAGTCCTGCCGCGGCTTGTGCGAGCCGCCCAACTCTTTTTATGTTGTTGTCTTGTAATATGACGCACGAGCTAAACCAACCTTGGACCTTCCATTGATCCCAATATTGTTGACCCAATGATCTGTTTATATACCTGATCAAATTCCATGCATGGCTCTTTCCATCTTTTTCTGAGCCCTCAGCATTTATATTATTATCATTTAATGTTTTAAGTAAATCAATGAAATCGACAAAGCAAGAACGTCGTAACCGCCAAGAAGTTATTTACATGATTGGTGTATTTTTTGTAATTGTATGGAATAATTAAGGCAACTTGTCATTAACGGCTAACGAGAGGATATTTTCATTGTTCTACTGTTCGTAAGTGGAACATAACGCTTCCACGTGTGCCATATCAGAATACCAGCGTTGCGGCATTTATTTATTTTTTAAATGTCGCAGCATCATGCTGAGATAGGAGCCTTTTGGCCTCGTATAGGAATTTCTGTTTCCTTTTTCTTTTGTTACTTTTTGTTTTTATATAGTCTGGTTTTTTATTTTATAATTTAGTTTGTGCACTTCCTGTACGAGTCACAATAAACACTTTTTCTTTCTTTCTTTCTTTCTTTCCATGAATAAAAATTTTACTTGCTCCGTAAATTATTAAACCATTGTTACCGGCTACCTGCCCTGTTGCTATGTCTAAATAGGCGTTGCAATTAATTCACTAACGGCTCATAAGTACTCGATGACTAAATGCCTTCTGTCGAACTACGATCGATCATCCTCATCCATAAATTTAATAGAATATTGAATGACCTGAGGTCGACCCAGCCTTACAAAACTTGGAAATTGCTAGACTGTCAATTAGTTCCGTTTATTAGGTCCCTCCCACGCAATCGCCCTCACACACCCTCTCCCACCCTCCCTATTCGCACTGGCACAAAAGTCTGGAAACATAGATGTAGTCTTATGTTTCCAGACTTATGTCGCAAAGCCATGGCGTCATTTTCGGGTCGGGGGCTTCCTCAGCCGCGCTCGAAGTGCCTTATTTGGTATAATTTTCGCCTGAATGGCTAATCTGCAGCATTGCCAAATAAGAAAGAAATAAATGTATAATAAGTTAACAGAGAATCGGTGCAAACCCTGAGAAAATCGCTTTCCGAGAAGGTCAAGTACAATGTGCTTAGACACGAACACCCCACAGAAATATGAACATCTAGAGCACGAACCTAACAAAACTGTTAAACATTAAATTAAGCCAACATCAAATCATCAGCCACATTAACAAATTAGAAAATTTATAGGTAAATGAATGAAATCACGAGGAACGTGTTTATTAGTTGTAATCATATGTAATTTAGGCCTTTTGGGAATTAGAAACTCCGTATCTGGAGGTCAACGCTTTAAGAACGAAATCCGTTGATTCGGCTGAAGTTAAGAGCGATTGCTACTCATATCACCTACGGACATAAGATTACTTCGAGGCCCGTACTAAGAATAAATGACAACACCATTTGACAGTTGTCCTTACTCCCGATGTGTTTTTGCCCGTGCACAATGTTAATTAATCAGGAGTGGGTTCATTCCGAAGTATCGACTACTTTCGGACGGACCCGTATCTTTGTTGACGGTCTTACAGAGTAGGCCCCCTAAAACAATATACGTTGATAATAGAGGTACCTACCTCCACCGGAATTGCTTTTATGATTATGAACACAGACAAGTACCTAATTCAATTGTATCACCAATTATAAATAATTGGTGATAAAATTTAATTACTTATGTCTGGCATTAAAATACTGTATGGCATTAAAATGCCATTTGTCGAAACCATTGAAAAATGAAACGTTATGAAACACACACTAGCAAGCAAGCAGGTGAAGAAAGCCCTGATAGACGCGATAAGGCGACCACACAGGCTTAAAGATTCGGATCCGTTAGAGGTGTGTTCCATTTCTTAAAACACACCTCCAACCGTCGGCTGGCAACAGCATTATCGTGCTGTTAAAATCACCGAAGCCATTAAGAACGTGATACATCACGTGTTACGTGACTCGTCTCACAGGCTTTAGTGTAGGTAGTGAGATTAGACACTTGACATAACAAAATTGGTTCTTACCAGGTTAGCAACGGGAGGCGTGGTCGTGACGCAGTTTTTCGCGTCATTTTGTGTTGCGCAACAGCTAAAATTAAACAAGACTTGTTTTCATTTCATAGTCGACACCTAGCATATGCAGCAGGGGTGTGTAATAATAACCTATTTGAGATAATTAGAAAAACACACACGACTTGACAACAGCTTTATTAAAGAGTCACGTTTTGCTAAGTATTTACTCAATTTATGTGGTACTTTGCCCATGACATGTCCCCTATTCGTCCCTAGGTAAGTATGCAACTTACTGCTGTTTATTAAAATAAATAAATCATTTGCTTCTGGAAAGACCGAGACTAATGTAACTCTTCGATACGATGGTGGCAGGCCCGGCTTTGTCAGCACAGACGAAACATTTAGCATGGGAATGCTATATCAATATCACCTTAGAAACAATTGATTTATAGTAACGACGAACGTAAACAATTGAATAATAGTGCCGGCACGGCATAAATAATGCTACGGTCTTCGACAAACAAATTATTTTCAATCAGAACAGCTCTATGAAACTGAAGTCATTATACTTTCGAAAGATGCTATGTTTAGCACGCGACTATTGAACTGTAAAAATGCACCCAGAACTAGGAAAAAAAAATTTCAGGCGACATTAATAATTTAATATTGAAGCTTTCCCAAATGATGTTTCATGATGCACTGCAGCTTTTCTCCTTGGATATAAAATAATAGTTATTTATCCAACATGTGAGGAAAGTTCGTTTTTCCTATGAGTTTTGATTTTGAGTCTTGAGCGAACGAAGGATTGAAAAATAGAATCACGAGCGCAGCGAGTGATTATAAATTTCAATCCTGAGTAAGCGAAAGACTCAACAAAACGAATAGCAAATGAACTTGCTCACATGTTGCATACAAAACTTTTCACCACTCCCAGCAAGAAAGTATTCAGTCGTCATAGGTAAATAAATTAAATAGTCACAAAGCAAATAATTAAAAATGAATCAATAAAATTATTTATTTTTTTAAATATCTTTAAAACTTAACATAAAAAAATCAGGTAAGGTTACTTGCCTGATTTTTTTATGAACGGATTGGTTTCTGAACGGGATCATTACTTTCCTCACTGTTTTAGTAGAGGAAAGACACTTCTTTCGTGCGGGAGTGGTGAAAAAGTATTTGCCACACCTAAGCCGTAATGTGATTAACTACTACCTACGCGATAATCTTTATTGATAAACAATAGATATTACAGGTACCTAGATAACTTACTCTATATTCTAAGTACGTACATACAGCTTACGAACAAAACTAATTAGCGTAATTAAACTGATAACGTGTAGGTAATCTAAAATTACGAATCAGACAAGTATCGAGACTAGACATGACATACACAATAAGTTATGATCATGAGTAATTAATTTTAAACAAAATGTTCTCTTCACTTCAACGCAACGAAACTATTGTAAAATAGGTAACTGAAATGTGTCTCGAACAAGGCCCAATTTTATTTTAGTCACTTATCCTTCGGAGCTATATTTATAACAAAGAAATATGCCATGAAAAACAGCTTCGAGTTTTTTGTTATGTAGTAGTTTCATAGATTATGTAAATTGATTATTTAATTACAAATTGTGTAGGTCTTCCATAATATGTAGATACTTATTTTTAGATATTTTTTTTAAGAAATATTTATTTTATAGTTGGGTATATTACTGAAACTTTCAGGAGATTGCGCGCGCCACTAAATTATTAGTCTTTACCCACGACTTTTAATTGTTCTAAAATTAAGTTAGGAGCTACTTAGCCTAGCTCCAGTCATCGGTCTTCTCGTTTCGGCACGAAATAAATGAAAAATGTCCTTACTAAAAAAAATTAAAAGAAAGTGTTATTTAAAAAAACCCATTCTATCTAAGCTATAGCATTAATATTATTTTTAATTGTCGTTTCATCATTACATGTTAATATATTTTCTTTTGTATAATTTACAAGTACGCTAATTCGGTAAATAGTCCCGTGCTTTCCTGTCACTTAGATACATGTGAGATCTATAATTATGACAATGACTAATGCTGCTGCTGCTGTCTTATATTAATGCTGTGTAAGTCTTTAGTTGGTAATAAATAAATAAGCTGACGTCGTCCTTGGAAAAATTATTAAGCACTTAAGAGCGTTTATACCTTATGAGTAGCAACGTCGCAATTTAGTGTCATATTTCGTGGTTTTCAATTTTTATCATTTAATCGGAGCTATATTTTAAAAATTCGTTTAGTGTTTAAAAAGTAAGTGACCGTAATGCTTACAGTTATTTTACAATGAAAATAACGCCCTGCAAGTTTCCAAAGTATTATTTGCATATAAATAGAACTGTAAACGCAACGATTTCTTACCTTTTACGCAGTTTTCACATAATTCTAAAAAGTTAATTAAACAGATTTTTAAAATATAGCTCCGATTAAATGATAAAAAATGAAAACCACGAAATATGACACTAAATTGCGACGTTGCCACTCATAAGGTATAAACGCTCTTAACTAGGCACAAAAGAGGTGCTCCTAAAGGGGTATTTTTACAGCAATGCCATTTATCTAGCACGCGACTATAATTAAATTAAAGAATCACCACGTAGGTACCCCTACCCACATAGGTGTAAATTAAAACCATAGAATGTATCTATTGACGGGTCTTGATGTGTCGCGAACTACCTTCCTTTGTGTATTTGTCTTTAACGAATACAAAATTATGAGGTTATATTAGAGGATAAAATGTAACCTTAGTCATTTACAAAGCTCTTTTTCCTTCCGCGTCCCAATCTGAAACGTAAGACTTTATGCCAAACTATGGAGTTAAAATTTTCCACTTTACGACCGATTCTTGGCTGCTTATGTGGTGGAAACAACGTCTCTTATGCATTGTGAAAGTTGACAACGTCGCAAATAGCCATCAAATATTTCGCTGATATAATATTGAATAATGATATAAAAAGAAGATATAATAAAATCAATGAATAATACTTCATTGATACTGAATTGATAAAAAAAAATGATAATGAATCATGCATGCCATTGAATATTTAGTTTTAGGTGTAAAAAAAACACTTTAGAAACCTTTCGAATTCTTTTTTACACTTGAAAACTGTGACAGCACCTAACCGAATTTAATATAATTATAGGTACCTATCTAGGTAGTATCGAATCATAATAATCATGATGAAATTCAGTGAACATTATTCCCATATTTTTTCGTTGTTCGTATGAGGAATTGAGACTGAGTAGTTACCTATTATGTTAATCAGGCCACCAGTGACAATAAAAGAAAAAAAAAACATACATAGAGGTACCTAAATGTCGAGATTGCTCTTATCATATCACTTGCTGCGGATAACCTCTGCAAAATAAACATTCATCAAAATTGATTTCGTTGCAAGATGATGGCATACATCTCAACAGCACCCTATTTGCTGAACACACTAAATCCTTTGCTTCACATGTGCGAAAAATTTGTCTGCTCAAAATGAAAGCGACTGCTACTGTTTGTGAGTTACGTAAAAACTCCGCTGGATATCTACTTATTTATTATTATTTTTATTTTTTTTTATAAAACGTTGCTCCACACTAGGAATTTCTCCTGTATCGTGGGTGCGTTGGCATGATGTATTAATATGCTATTTATGTCTTTTATTATTCCAGAACCTAATTTTCACTGAATTAGGCAATTAATGACCAAATATGCTTAGGTATGTAGCTACTAAAAGAAACTTACTCAAAATATATTTTTATCTTATCAGTATCATATTTTTATCTTGCAGAATGTATCTTAAGGGGACGACCTACATGACCTAAACGCAAGTTTTATAATTCATAAAAGTATATGATCCACAACATTAAACAAAATCAGAAAAATATATGCTATTCTTCAGGATATAATGCTGGTTAGATAGTGTATTGAAAACATTATACAACTAATTTGGTACGATAGAAAAAAGTCACGAAGATACCTCCAAAATTTTCTTTTAACAAATAAAAACCATACCTACTAATAAATATGCAATCATTCTGGTTTTTTTTTTAGATTGTTCTTCAAGCAACATATGAACGTGATAGAGTTTTAATTTTTTAGTCCAATCAATCGATTTTTTGTAAATATAGAATTGCTTCATATTTTGCAAAAAATTACCAGCTTTGTATCATCGCGCTTCTCTTTCTTTTCCATGCAGTCCGACAGTGATTGCGCTTTAGCTATTGTAAGCCCCTTAATTAGTTATTATAACTATTCTGCAAAGTAGTGCGAACTAAGCCGTAATTTAATATCGATTGATCAGTCGAAAACATTCGTAGATAGATTGTTACGTGCGTCGTAGATAACTCTGCGATAGACAACATTATCTAAATAAATTCTAACCACTACGAAATAAAGAAAACAAGTCGGTAGATAAAAATAAATAAAAGAGTGAGTTACTGTGTTTATGGAGTAAAACACGAACTAACATTAGTTCAATGTTACTATTGATATAGCAAAACCACGTTTATGAAGATAGCAGTTCTAACTGCCACTTCCTCGAATGAATTAATTGGGGCTGTTTTTTTAATGAACCATTAACAACAATTAACTCGGTGATGTTAGCAAACACGTTTATGGTAATATATGTTACTAAGCCCTGGATAATCTTGTGAATGAAAAGCTGCAGTTGATAAAATGGAAATGCGAGTTTCATTTATTCGTCGTTCGCAATTTAGGCTCCAAAAATGTAAACAATTCAGTTAGCAGTTTACATAAAAAAAAAAATAGGACTTTTTCAATAGTATAGTCATTCTTAAATCAACTTAATAACAGTAACAAAAAGTTGATATTTTTTAAAGGAAATTGGAAACAAGGATGTAAAATAGACGTTAGTTTTGTTTCTCTGTGTTCAAATTTTCTACCTACTTATAAAGGTACATAAAAATAGCTTAGTTTTGTAATGCTTTCAATTATGTAAGTTATTGTTAACGTCTTTAACAATATCTAATTTATTTCTTCTATCTCTTCCACAGGTATCAGATTCTCAACCGATGTGTGCAGGGACGAGGTCAAGGCTCTTTCCGCCCTGATGACCTTCAAGTGCGCGTGCGTCGATGTACCATTCGGCGGCGCCAAGGCCGGAATTAAGATCAACCCTAAGGAGTACTCCGAGCATGAGCTGGAGAAGATCACCCGTCGTTTTACCCTCGAGCTCGCCAAGAAGGGCTTCATTGGTGAGTTTCTCTTAGATACCAAATTTTATTGAAAGAAAGAAAGAATAACATTATTTTATATGGCAACAGTTCATGAAACACAAAACGATAATAAAAAATTACAATATGCTTTTTAAAAACTGTGCGTGCCTCACGGTTGGGCCAAAGTGATCCATTTCAGTATAGTAATTCCAGACATGTGCTGTCGATCCTTTTCATAGTTTTCATCATATCTGCCAATATACGTCCTATACTGAACATATGCCCTATGAGGCGACATACCGTCAAGTTCTGTGCTGCCAGCATTGAACGCTGCCAGCGAAATACCGCAAGCGCGACTTTCATTTTTTTTTAGTCTTAGCGCACTTGCTTATGGGTTGCAGTCCCCTATATTTGGGAAATAATATGCACTTAATTAAAAGGTTTTTTTGATAAAATATAACTAAATTAGAATGGAGTATTAAAATTAATTGGTGGCGATAGGGAGTAAACAAGTTTACACAACCACTGAAAAGTTAATTGAAATGATAACGTTTGACTGACAATGCCACGATAGAGGTGATACGTGAAGCTGCCTGTTGGTAGGTTGTATGTAGGTATGTTTATGTGTAGGTTGAATACTTACTTTACAATCGAAAATGAATCGCTTGAAACTAAACAAAGAATTAGGTACTTAGGTATGAAAGTACTTATTAAATACCCTACTGATTACCTAATATATAGGTACCTAAAATTATTATAACAGACAGTGATCGAAATAAAACTTGGTTTTCCCACCAAAATGTTTATTTTGTAGTTAGCTAAATAACTATTTACTCACAAGTGACAATGTTGTATGTAAATCGCGAAGTCTCGTTTCGACCTTGTTTAGCTCAGTTCATTGACTGTCAACTAGCCACTTACCTAGGTCGATAACCGACGAAGGAAATTACTGTCGCGTGATAAACGTCCAGCGACGAAGTGAAATATTACGATTTTATAGATATGAGTGCAGTCTTTATAATAAAGTAACATATATTTTAAAACTGAGCTCAGCTGAGATGAGCAGCGATACAGTAGAGTAGTACAGTGGTCGCAATACCGCGCTTACTGAACGTGGGGTCCTAGATTCGATCCGGAAGTGTTATTAGGTTTTTCAATTACGAAATTATCAGTAGTAGCCTTTTTTTTTTGAGGGTGGGAAATCATCAATACACTTCTTCCGCTCTGGGCAGAGCGGAAGGGCGTGTCCAGACTCTTACTGACTAAAACCCTCCCGTGTTCCTTCAGTTGCCTGTGCCAGGGGCCACGGTATCCCTCTCGGACTTTCCCGCAACCCTGGCAGGCATCGGCCCCAGCGGACCCCATCATTGATGCTGACATCTCTTTTAGGCGCGCGTGGAACACAACGCGCCATCGAACCGGGCCTGCTGGTCGATTCTGTAAAAATCTCACCGTGAAGTGAACACTTAGGTGAAGTGAGCGTGGAGTGAGCTGCCAGTGTCATCCCATTCTTAATGAATTACTGTTTTGCTGTTTTATTAAAAAAAAACCCGTAAACAGTAATGTTTAGCCACTTAAATACTAGCTTTGAAATAATATAAAATGATCAACAGAAAAAACATT
Organism: Brachylomia viminalis; assembly: GCA_937001585.2. Classification (NCBI taxonomy): domain Eukaryota; kingdom Metazoa; phylum Arthropoda; class Insecta; order Lepidoptera; family Noctuidae; genus Brachylomia; species Brachylomia viminalis. Next base: position 13,902,948 of record OW443308.2, on the reverse strand, counting down.
TAAAAAAATATAATTAAAATCTCGATTATGATTGTAAGTGTAATGCTTGGTCAATCCCTAGCATCAGTGGGATGACACTGACAGCTCACTCCACGCTCACTTCACCTAAATTTTCACGGTGAGATGGTTACAGAATCGCAATTCTGGTCCTAATCGAACGGCAAGCTGTCAGTACTAGCCCTGAATCTAGACTCTGGGTTGCCTGAATGATGGCAATATGCAACTTAAACAAAACTGGCGAAAGGTGGTTGTATTTTACCTACACTTCTTCCTACTTTATCGGGGAATGCAGGCGTGACCGCGTGGTATTATGTTTTAAAAGCCACTTCGTGAGGTGACTTCTAGGAAACCCCGATAAGCAAGAAACTGAGCCCAACCCCCCGAAAACTTATCTCCACAACGGCCGTCTAACAAAAGATAGAAACATTGTTTTAATCGACTTCAAAAAATGAAGATTTTCTCAATTCGTCAGTCTTTTTCACCAACATTTTAGTGCTCATTTGCAGATTTCACATAGGTAACATAATTGCAATAACAACTTATCACAGATGGATTTAATTTAAAGACCGATGTGTTGCAAGTGTTTCTTCGAGCTGAATTATAATTATAGCAACCGATAAAAGGCTGGATAAACCCAGCGAATAATAAAAATCCAATCTAATTACAGATATGAAATCGAAAATATAACTCGTGATCATGTAATACGTATTACGTAGTAGGATGACGTAGTAGGTACATATTTAATTAAAGTTTTCTTTACATGACTGGCTATCAAAATAGTATTTTGCTCACCTATCCAGTAACATCTGCGCAACGTCGAACGTCGTCAACAAAACGCAAACACTAATGAACGCCACTGAGCCCGATCTTCGGCTCTCCTCATCCAGTCTCTGCCAGCCGCCTTTCTGAAGTCGTCACTCCCTGCCCGGCGGGCGTCCCACACTACGCCTAAACGCGGTCTCCACTCTAAAACTCGCTTTCCCCAACGATTGTCGGTTCTACGAGAAATGTGTCCAACCCATTGCCACTTTAGCTTGCTTAGTCTGTGGGCTATGTTGGTTACCTTGGTTCTGTAGCGGATTGCCTCGTTTCGGATTTTATCCTTCAGAGAGACTCCAAGCATAGCTCTCTCCGTAGCTCGCTGAGCGACTTTAAACTTAGGTATGGACCAGTCTAACCATAAAGTATGTTATATATAGATACTCCATTTATTAGAAAAACGATAGTTACTGCGTTATATTCAAGAAATAAAAAAAGTACAACATAAACGTTACATTTCTATGTATTTATCGTAAAATAACGGAGCTTATTTCACCCTTACATCGAAATTACGATGGCACTATTTGTCCTACTAACGTTATATTATATTATAGGTATGGATTAGGTATAGAGATCCTAATGATTATTATAATTACTACCTACGATAAAAACACACACGGGTAAACCAGAAAAAGGTACGCGCTGCGGTAATCTTCGTGTTTCCGAATTATTACGAACGTCGCGCCACAGTAAAAGAAGCCACAGAGGCAAAGCTTCCATTTTTTTACAGCTGTGCTTTGAGGTAGTGCATCTATCACTGCTCGGTTGTATGAGACTTTCTCTCTGGTCGCAGATTGACATCTGTCACTCAATTTTTTTTTAGAATTGCATAGAGTTGTTAATCTCTTATTGTATTGTACCCCTAATTTGAAGTTTGACTTTTATAACACAATGTGCTTTCTCCCCCAGGGCCCGGTGTGGACGTACCCGCCCCTGACATGGGTACCGGTGAGCGCGAGATGTCGTGGATCGCCGACACCTACGCCAAGACTATCGGCTACCAGGACATCAACGCTCACGCTTGTGTCACTGGAAAGCCTATAAACCAGGTAAGAACTTCCAATATGAATCTTTACTTGAAAATATTGAATTCATTATCTCAGATAATTCACTTTCCATAGCCACTTACTTAAGTGGTATGTATTCTATGTTGATTTTTGAGTGACCATTTTTTACAAAAAAATATTTTGCAATGGAATTTGAACTTTGACATTGGGCTTTACGTACGAGTCTTACATGGCTACGACATGTCTTTGTGAAAAAATAAGCCTAACAGAATAGTCGGCAATAAGGTGCGCCGGATATTAATACACTCCATCAATAATTTGTTGTAATGCACCTAAAATTACGTTATTCAGGCATTAAGTCCGCATTTATGCAGTTTTTACTTATAAATACAATGAAGCATTGAATGAATAAAAAAAATGTCGGATCCTTACTCACTGTTTTTCCAGACCGGTCTTATGCTTTACACAAAACGAGTGTACCTACCTAGTATTTTTAATGACATAGGTATTTGTTGTTCGTAACAGGGAGGTATCCACGGCAGAGTGTCGGCTACCGGCAGGGGAGTCTTCCACGGCCTGGAGAACTTCATCAACGAAGCCAACTACATGAGCATGATCGGTAAGCTATACACTACCATCATCACCACTGCTGCACACGGCTCCCCTGCGCATCGTCACAGCGACCAGAATTACATACAATACCTGTAAACCATAAACTACAGACCTAGTCACATGTCAAAATCAATCTGCCTAGCCTTCTCCCAACTAAGTTGGGGTCGGCTTCCAGTCTAACTGGATGCAGCTGAATACCAGTATTTTTGGAGTGACTACGTATCTGACCTCCACAACCCAGATACTGGGTATCACTATGCCCCTTGGTAAGACTGGTTGTCAGCCTTTAGGGCTTCTGACTCCGTAACGACTGTCAAAGATCTACGACTGACAGCCGGGACCTACGACTCTGGTCACATGTAGGTATGAGGACATGATCTGAGATTTAAACTACTTTCATATCGTTCAATCGTTCGTATCAATAAAACGATGAAAATAGGTAACGCCACAACGCCGGGTCTTGCACTGGCTTACATACAACATAACAATCAGCCCATAATGTTGCGACTGCTTTAGACTCGGACCTTCGATCTATGAGAGTTACTCACGACGACACATCAAGCTACATCTTCAATATGAGGGGACCTCTCATTGTACGGTAAGCCTATACAATGCAAGGTCAGCTTAAACTGGAAATGTATAGCTTGATGTGTTGTCGTGAGTACGTCACAAGCTATAACCCTATTCATTATGTACGTAGGACATAATCTGGCGTTAAGTGTACAACATAACATAAACAACAGTCGAGGCTACGACTTCATTGGTTTTTGTGATCAGGCTAGTCACATGATAACTCTGACATTTCAAAAGCAGGTTTCTATTGAGTGTTAGGAGTTAGCTGTTGTATAATAGGACTCGCATACTAAGCATTATTCAAGAACGACGCAGCTTGATTCTCGCTTTAAAACTAGTTTTGAGTACAGATAAGCATGAAGTCTGTCGAGATTTGAATCGAGATATCGTTCCAGAGTAAGGACATTCCTTATTGCGAACTCTCTTCGTAATTTATTATTTAGGCAGTTTAGTTATTTACGAAATTAAACGTTTGGTATACGAAAGAAATTAAATTATCTAAAACACAACCCCCCTCTATGTAAAATATATCTCCATTTCATTCTTTGTTTATCATAAAACACAACTTTCTCCGATAACGTCACGCAGAGTCATTGACGAGAATGACGTTTACCAAGTCTTACCCACATAGGTAGTAAATATAATAATTAATTCAAACACAATAAATAACATTCCTCGGTTTGAGATAAATTGTAGTTTGTAACTAAACAGCAAACATAGATACGGCGGTGGGGCCGTAAATGTTAATTAATTTTTATCTCACATCACATAATTATAGTACCTATGTATTTTCAGGGTCATGTTCATGTCAGTTCTTTTTATTGTTATTTTTTAATTGCATCCATACGTAACTGTAAACACGTTAATCTCACAAATATAATATTATGCACGGCATCTTCTTATTTCGATTGTAAAAAAAATATTCTTGAAACTTCAAACAACCGTAATTAATTACCTATTTAAAATAGAATATTCTTTTTATTTAATTTTTATTTAAGGTTTTAAATATTCCAAAATCTTCATTAAGGTAAGTAGCTACTTCGGTTACATACTGCGTTTTTCTTTTATTACGAACCTTGATTAAATTGCCAATTTCACCATTGTCATGCGTTATGAAATGTAGTGTCTTGCCTATCACCAAACTCACCAGATAAATAAAATTTTATCCGATATTCATATCTCCGCCTGTGTTGTATCAATGGGTGTTATGTCATTTTTATTTTTAAATTGATTGATTACCCTGTAAAGACTAAAGCCCCATTTACACGATGGAAGAGTCTTACCTGTTGCATACAGTAAAATTGAAGCAACAAATGATTTGCATCGTCTGAACATTGTTTAAATCGCACAGTTTAAATAAGGCTTAACAGAACAAAAATTTGCATTTGACATTCAAATAATAATACTTTGGTTTATCTGTTACCGACTCGCAAACAAAAGACGTCTACAGTTAGACAAATAATACCTCCTCTAAAGACTGCCACAACAATCGGTCCTTCACTGCCCCATCACACGAATTCTCGCGGCTTTAATCAGGTCATCAGCCCTTGCGGACCTAGCATTAGTTTTGATCCTTGTCTAGGGGTAGACATATGATCAAAACAAGAAAGCCAATCAAAGAAGGGGTATAAAAAGGACCAAAACGGATATTAAACCACGTGATATGGTAAAAAAAAAATACTTTTAGATACGTTAGTAAAAATCGCAGAACACGGTCTTCATTATCTTAATTATCCTGTCCTGCCCCAAATAAATTGTGATAAGTGCAGGAGAATGGTGATAATGAAGACCGTGCTCTGCGATTTGTACTAACATATCTAAAAGCAATGTGTTCACTATTTATCACGTGGTATGGAGAATGATGATGATGACTTCTCCTCTATCAGTCGTCATCTCGATAGTCACCCCCTGTCTAGCCTTATCATCTTTCACACCGTCCATACATCGTTTCTCAGTCTTATTCTTCCATTTTGTTCACCAGGCACTACCCCCGGCTGGGGCGGCAAGACTTTCATCGTTCAAGGTTTCGGTAACGTGGGTCTGCACACTTGCCGCTACCTCGTCCGCGCCGGCGCCACCTGCATAGGTATCATCGAGCACGACGGATCAATCTACAACCCTGATGGCATTGACCCCAAGGTAAGCTTAGATGCATTCTGAGGTTGAGGTTCTCTTAGCGAAAGCATTTCAATTTTTCCTCTCTATTAAAATACTCAGTCAGTAATACCATTGCTTACTTACTGCCCAGGGTACCCCCTATTGGAAACCTCCATTTGAGTGCATTTAATTTATAAACGCAACGTTTGCCCCAGGTCAAAGTAACCTATACTTTTTCATTGCCAGTAAAAAAAAATATGCGCAATTTTGTCAAAAAATATCTGAATTTCAATGTGACTTTTTGTAGGCATCAAACGACAATCAGCGGAAAACGTAATCACAATAGAAACTAACGTACAAGCTTATTATTACTAATAAAAAAACTACATCGTGACTAAGTACCTAGTCAGTCCATAGGTCCTATTTGAATAATATTAATTAAGCGCTTCAGAAATAATATTTTTGAAGTCCTTTCTGACGTCTGGTTTCTGAATTTGGAATTTTCAACATTATTGACTGAGAATTGACAAAATTATCTGTTTTTCTATTTTCTACTTCATGTATGTTTTTCTATTTTCTTTCTTGCATGTTAAGACGCAATGTTTCTAAATATCGACCAAATTACAATTACGAATAGGTACACTGCGGTTGAGAATATCACAACAACCTGCATCAAAACAGCAGTGAATGTCATTAATGAAATAGTTAAATAAAATCGCCCCCAGATGGGACCCTTGTGGGATTCAATCGGAGATATTATAGACGATAGATTGATAACCATTTACCACGACAAACAAAGATCTATCTGCCAAATATGAAATCACCCATTCAAGCAAGCTGCCAGTGATATCATAAGCACGCAACTTTTAAGAAAGAATTTTGTGGGAAACTTTATCAAAGGCCTTGCTGAAGTCAGTATAAATGACGTCAGCCTGATAACCAGCATCAACAGCCCCAATTAAAAGTTCAGTAAATGGAACCAGTTTAGTACTTGTTGACCGTGATCAAACAAATCCGTGCTGATGATGGCTATTAAATAGCTTTAAATGGGTTCAGAAATGCGGGCAGAGTCATTGTTATCCGATTTATGTATAGGCACCACCTTTTATATTTTCCATTTTATTAAAGGGAATATGACAGAAATTAAGGACTTGCTGTATATGAGCAGAAGGGACATACTAATTCCGCCGCGCAAGCTGTGGGTAATAAATATTGGCGGTATTCCACCAGGGCCCGCACCCTTGTTAATATCTAAACTTATTTTTTTGAGTATGAGCTCCCAGCTAATAGTTGGAACTTTCCTCGATGACCTTCCGTCTCCATCATCAGACCATCGATGACAGTCATACCGTGGCTAGGTCTAAAGTTCTCATCAAGATGAATGAAATAAGCTCAAACACGATGTAACTGCTGTAAACTGTTGAGGAGCTCTCTTAACTGTCTTCCGTCTCCATCATCAGATCAACTTCTGGTTTCAATTTTGTTGAAGCGTCATTAGAACTACATACGTTTGCCAATTTTCAACACAATCGGTTCACAAGTGAAAATTCAGTAGGTGGTAAATCAATCAACCCCCATTTTTGTACACTAGGGGCGGGTTTTGTTTTTCCGTAAAAAAAGAATTATCAAAATCGGACTACTCTGTAAAAAGTTATGCGTGGTCATACATAAAACCTCCTCCGTTTTGTTCGTCAGTTTAAAATCACAGAGCGTTACAAAAATTGTAGTCATTATCAGCAAGGTCACAGGTGTCCCAGTATCTTGCCTTGCCGACCGCCGAATCTGTATTATTATTTTTAGAAAAACCCACTATCAGCTACGTAAAATGACGAGACATCGAATGATTTTCACTATGTTTGTTACAACTACTATTATCATACAGATTGAATCTTATTTGTCTATTTAAAGCGCCTAAGAATTTACCTTCATTATCATCAAAATCTTCCTGCCCCTGTCCCATGGTACTTAGGGTCGGCGCAACCCGTTTTGTTCGTCCATTATCCCCTGTCGACTGTCACACTATCATTCACTCCCTTCTCTATAATATCATTCCTCACACAATCCATCTATCTATCTTTTCTTTGGCATTCCTCTAAGAGAAGAGTTAAAAAAAAAAACAACAAAACCTTTGGCCTTTGATAATATTGTTATGACATTAAGTCACCATATTGATTAAATTAATCAAATGTTTTAAAAAAAAGAGGATTTTTATAACGATCGGTTATCTTAATGTACAATACGTATTGATTTACAAGTGGAGTTGTTACTTAAAGATAATGTAATCAGCTCATAATAAGTACTCGTAGGGATTATTTTTTAAGCTGATTTAACATAGAAATAAAGAAACAAATACAACGCGCCGACTTTGCTTGATCGTTGAAGCTAGGTAGGTTGGTAGACCGCATAATAATATAGAGCTGTATTTAGGATCTGTAGACCCTAGGCTGAGCGTGTGATGTGGGCCTTACCGAGATCTTCTATTATCAAGACTTTTAAAGCAACTGACAGTAACTGTCTGACAGTTTCTAAGCGTTTTCATCCATGAATGCCTCTACATTGTGCACAGTATTCTTCATTCAACGCCCAGCCCTCTGTACTGCTAAACCCCTTTCCTTTACTTAATTTCAGAATCTTATATAATTTAAATTAATTGCCACTTTCTCAAAGTATCTATTGTCTTTACCGTTATGTGTCTTTACCTAGTCTTAAGTAATTTTTGTTGTGACCATTTCTAATAAAAAGGTCCTAAAAACATGTTTTGCTCCAATAGAATTTAAACTTTGTGATTAATAGCAGAGTTTATTTTCCAAAACGTGACAATTATCTAAAATTCTGAATAGAAGTTTAGTCTTCTCAATCTCCACTAATAATTGGAAAATGCTTTGTTCTAGGCCCTCGAAGACTACAGAATTGATACTGGCACCATCGTTGGCTTCCCCGGAGCCAAGGCGTACGAGGGAGAGAACATGTTGTACGAGAAGTGCGACATACTCGTCCCCGCCGCCGTTGAACAGGTCATCCACAAGGAGAACGCACACAAGATCAACGCTAAGGTAACTCAAGAACACTCAACTTGCTTTGCTGGACCCTTGAGGATGAAAGTAGTCGAACATGTCAAAAAGAAACAGTTATACCACACAAAAATGCTTTACAATGAAACCTAAAAATATTCTCACAAGTATAATTACAACATGAATGATGTAACCACTTTTTTGTAACAATATTTTGATTTAAAAGAGTGTCCATGGAGTTTCTTGCCCGTTCTTCTCCATAGGTACCTACCGCTTTGGAATGGACAACTAGCTTCATCTTTCTGACTGACCGACCCCTTGATAATTCAAAAGTGCCTGTAATTGGTTTATTTGAAATAAATTGCTTTGAGTTTGAGTTTTTTGAGTTGAGTTTGAGTTCAACTCTTTCTTTATTTCAGAGTTGATCCGACGAAAAAGATGTTAAAAATTATGAGTAATTTTACCCTCTTGAATGAATTCAGTCACCCAATCTATTATGGCGTGCTATTAGGGACTCACCTTCTTACAGTCTTTTAATTTTTCCTGGCGTTGTAAAATACAGGCCTAGGCATAGTTTAGACTCTAAATCACGTATGATCTGCAGTCAACGTAATTTATCTAGTATAAGAATGTAATTTATGGAGATAAAATAATCATTAATTTTATTTATCTCCCTCCCAATAAAATAGTGTAGGTAATTTGTCCAAGGCCTTGTAATTTTTTATTCGGTGTTATCATTCCAATTACATAACGTGGGGTTTACTCAAATTACCTACGTATGTACTCTCATATGCTGATAAGACTAATGTAATGTTTTATCTACTGATAACGAAGTCGATTTTTTTTTTTATTAAAGAAGTAAATAAAAATGCACGTTATTTAATCGACTACTTTTGTTACTATTACGTCCAATTATTTATTACAAATTGCTACCGAAAGTAGTAGGTAATCGGACTAAAATCACTGCATAAAATACTCTCGGGCATTAAATAAACATTTGACGGCACGGTTGGCGCAGTGGTTGAGCGATTGACTGCTGCGTTACGTGTCGCGGGTTCGATCCCCGTACGGAACAAATATTTGTATGACCTGCAAGTAGTTGTTCCGGGTCTGGCTGTTTGTGTATGTGAATTTAAATGTTTGTAAACGCACCCACGATACAGGAAAAATTCCTAGTGTGGGGCAACGTTTTTTTAAAAAAAGAAAAAAAATATATCAATCTCATGCTCAAATACCTGTGTTGACTCTAGATCATCGCCGAAGCCGCCAACGGGCCCACGACCCCGGCGGCTGACAAGATCCTCATCGACCGCAACATCCTGGTCATCCCCGACCTGTACATCAACGCCGGTGGTGTCACCGTCTCCTTCTTCGAGTGGCTCAAGAACCTCAACCATGTGTCCTATGGACGTCTTACCTTTAAGTATGAGCGCGAGTCCAACTACCACCTATTGGGTAAGTTCATTATTATTATTATTAAACCGATAACGATCCACTGCAGGCCTCTCTTCCCTCTGCCTACGTGTCAGGCTCTGGCCAAACGTATACGGTATTGGTATCTAAACATAATAAAACAAAATAGTCGAGAGGTATCGTGGGACACCCGAATGCAACGAAGTTCCTTTCGCTTTTGCAAACTTGGCGAATGAGAGCTAGACCGAAAAAATTGTAACATTTTGACCGTCACGACACTCTAAAAGTATGAGTTTCAGAGAGATCAGAGAGAAGACATCATAAGTATATGCTTTTTTCGTTTTATCGCAGTTCCTATCATTACCCATCGCGTATGTCAAGTTTACACAAAAAAAAAAACGGATTTTAAACTGAAATTTCAAGTAACTGTAGAAATGAGTCCAGTTAGTCCCGCCATCCAATAAATAATACTTGTAATAAAAGTGACCTTGCCTCTCTTCTATATCTTGCATCCCGAAGCTGTTAGCTTTTGGAACGTTCGACAAGCCAAAATGTTATCTGGTGCAATGCCGACTGGTTGAAAGTATCATAAGCCCCGAAACTGTAGGGAAATCGCGTGTTTTTTAGCTGAACCTATATACTTATAATATTTTCAATAGGTAATCCCTCCATTCTCATATCATAGGATTACATAACGCTGTTTATATGTATACATTATCGTGTATCGGTGCAAACGACCGACTGTTAGGTTAGTGCAGGCTCGTTATCTGTTTGTTTTATGAGAACAGATGTTCAGCTTCCCTTATTCTATTGTACATCAGGTTGTACCGGGCCACGATAACATTTCTGTGAATGCTACGATAATACATTTGATGTTCCCAAAAATAAACTCCATACGTTTGCTTGAACGTTAAATAAAAATAACGACATTCGATCTCCCACCGACATTTTGCATCACTATTTTTGACACATCGACCATCATCCAACCGTCACCATGATCAACTAGGTCACCACTATAATAATAACTGTTAAATTTAAGAAGGTCATCATTGATTGTAAGTGGATTAAAAACATGTTTTTTTTTACAGAATCCGTACAAGAGTCGCTAGAGAGGCGTTTCGGCCGCGTCGGAGGTCGCATTCCAGTCACACCCTCAGAGTCCTTCCAGAAGAGAATCTCTGGTGCCTCCGAGAAAGACATCGTGCACTCCGGTCTCGACTACACCATGGAGAGGTCGGCTAGGGTAAGCATCAACTAAAATAATAACTTGTTTGCAAAGCGCGACAGCTCCGATTTCAAATAAAATGCATGGAAATCGTCATGCAATCGAAACAAATTAAAAATGCTCCAAAATATTTAAATAATAGATATTAAACTGCACATACTCCCCTTATTAATCAAAGTCAAATCATTTATTTCAAATAGGCAAATAAAATTCACTTTTGAACGTCAGGGTTACAAAAAAATATAATTGATTCTAGTCGCCCCTTACAAAAAGTAGTTTCGTTTGGAGAAAAATGGGCAAGAAACTCCACCATTAGGTACTCATATAAAATGTTTTACAATATCTTGTATACATTAATTATTATATCTGAAGACGAGGCACCTACAATAAAATGACTATACCTACCACAATAGGTAAAAGGAATTAAATGTAAAGCAAAGCAATGCCATGTGAATTAATTATGTGATAGATACAGGTGCTCACTTATTTACAAATTTTGTAAAAGTAGATGATTTTTCAAAACAAAATTACAAGTAAACATTTTGTGTGCGAGTCATTTAAGTACAGAATGTTATACAATTAATTTAACAAACAGTTTGATTTTGTCTAGATTAGCAACCAGTTTGATTTTTTTAATAAAAGTGAAGTAAAGTTGCCACCATTTTAAACTTAGATTGACCATACAGTTTCCGAGATGTTTTGTTTGTGTGTTTAATAATATGGAGATAATGATTCATGTTAACACTTTATTTATGTTCTCCCACAGGCCATCATGAAGACTGCCGTGAAGTTCAACTTGGGCTTAGACCTCAGGACAGCGGCGTACGCGAACTCCATCGAGAAGATCTTTACCACATACGCCGATGCCGGTCTTGCATTCTAAACACTCACTAGATAATTTAAGTATTGTCTGCATTTTATAGACTCCATTTTAGTCCCTATGCACATAAGTGTAACTTTTAAGACATTATTATCACAGTATTTTTTGTTTGTTGGAATCATGGCTTTTTTACTTTATTATTAAGCGAATCTTTGAACTTATAAAGTGAAAATTTAATTTTCCAATATTGTATCGTCTTGAATTTTTGAATAAAATTGTTTTACTGTTATTCCTAACCTGGTTTTTTAATTATATAAGCAAAACATTCTTAATGAGTACCTAAGTACGTCCTTAACGTACTAAGGTAAATTTAACATTCCTGTAACCAAAACCGTACTGTCGTTACTGATAAAGCCCCGCATCCTAACCAAAATGATCGTTCGAATACAGCAGTAGCTGTTCCGTAGAATGCACCTTTTAGAAGTCAAAAACTAAAAAAGTTCCAAAATTTCGAGCTTTTTCGACCACCACGCAGTTGGCACGGGTCTTTTGAAGCTGCAAACTTGGTTTTACACTTTGGTATTTATCCGCACAACATCCCAAAAAACGCAGTGGGTAGGTACCTTTGTTTCTGCTCCGTGGTAGGTACCCTAAGTACGGTGGGCTGCATCAATTGGGTACTACAGTTGTATTAAAATTAACTTTGAAGGGGGGTACTCACATCATGACGCTGACTGTACCTACAGTTTTTTGAGGTTTTTGTGTATATGATGACTGGCCTAAAAAGATAGCGTGGTCCGAGGAGTTACGCGCGTCTAAACTATATGCAGCTTTCCTCAACTTTACTCATGAAAAATATTTATCTAATACCTACTATGAATGTTCAAAAGAAAAACTAACCAAACCAATCCGAGGTACTTATAGTGCTAATATTATTGAGCTAGTTAAGTGTAGTAGCCCTACTACAATTAGCTTTGTCAGCTGTGCAACTTCTTCCAAATCTAGTGAGTAAGTAATTATAGTGTTATAGGACATCGTCGTCACGCAGCAATTGTCATCTTAGCATAAATTATCTATAAATACCTTGTATATTTAGGAATTATCTTAACTGTCACTCTGTCCGTTAAATAAAGTTATTTATAAAAACTGTCCGATTGTCGTTTACTTGATTGGCGCAGCCGGTAGGATCTCTGTAGTCACTCAGTATAGTATAAAACTCTACAAGCTGCTGTGACGTCTGTTTCAACAGTTTAACAGAGATCGCCGAACAAACAAATTTATTGAGCAACTTTATCGGAAGGCTGACGCTGAGTGTGGTGATAATAGTCCATGAAGGAGTTGGGAGTAACTTCGGGACTGTGAGTAGAACTTTTTCACTATCCTTTCTGTTTTCCTTTGTTTTCCTCTTTGAATAGATATATGTGTTGTGTAATTGGGGGTCGAACAATACCTGGATGACATACATATTTTATTACGATAGAACTTTCGTGATAAAATAAATAGGTAGAGATACTTAGTTACTTTAGTACGTTTTATTACGATATAAATCTCACGTTAGGTAGGCATAATTATTTAATACCGTATTAAGCTGTGACACTAACTAAGTAAGTGTTTTTTTTTTTGTGTGTAGCGTTTCGAGTTTCAATAGCAATGGATCAGATCGTACCAGTTCCGTCAACAATGACTAGCATTATTCCGGAATTTAGTCGCGATGCTAGACAACTCCCATTTTTCATTAAGAAATGCGAATGTATAATACCTAGGTAGATAAGTTCCGAGGAGGAGATGCTCGAAACGAATACTTGTATCATGTCGTAACTAGTCAACTGTCAGGTGAAGCCGCGAACATAGTAGGAGAGCGGGATCAAATAGTTAATTGGGATGAATTAAAAGATTTGTTAGTGCAACTGCAACATTTTGGGGATCCTAGGACCGAAGAATGTTTAGTGTTGGAGTTGGAATCTTGCCATAGATTTATGCCTTAGGATACAAAACATACCTACATAGTTTTGATTGCAAAAACTAATGAAACAATAAGCAATATCAATTTACGTCAAGCCAAACAGCATATTCCTATACCAATTCGTCGCTGAATGTTTTTTTATACAATTTTAACCTAACTAAACGGCGTATTTAGTTAGGTTAGTACGGTTGAGAAATGCAATAACTTTGGAAGACGCCTTAAAGATTGTTTTAGAAGAACAAAACTTCCAAACGGTTTACGATCAAAAAAATTGCAGAAATAAGCCGGCAAGAAAATTTACGGAAAACAATAATAACAACCTTCAAAGATCACATAACTATCAAACAAGGGAGGTAAATCCGAATGCATCTAATAGTTCACAAAATATCATAAAACAGTCAGGCTCATCAAACACGTCATTTCACTCAAGGAATACGCGTTTTGCACAAAATCGTTTTCCACAAAAGTCAAAGTCAAAGCATTTATTTCAAATAGGCACATAAAAGGCACTTTTGAACGTCAACATTTACATTTAAATAGAATTGATTCTAGTCATATACTATATTGTAGTCTGTGTTCTAGTCACAACATACTAGGTCAACTGAAAGGATGTTGAGTCAGCATGACCGGAGAGCGATGTCGGCGTATAATGCACCGGTTGCAAATACAGGTGCAAGCACCGATGTTACTATGCGAACTGCGAGTTCTAGACGTGTTAATTACACAAACATTGATTTATAAGTACAATAACGATAATCAGTACCTATGAGTTTGAAGGGGAAATACAGCCAAGTACTTCGGACGAACCTGTTTGGACCGAAAATTTTCATCTAAGGGCCTCGAACAAGAGAGAACATAATAATTTTAAATTGTACTAGTTTTCGTTCTTTGCCATATTATAAAATATTACAATTCCTGAGTTATGCAGTTTTTATGTTAGACTCTGGCAGCACCAGGTCCTTTATCGGACCGCATATAGCGAAACAATACTTTAGAAACAATATAATATATTGAGCGTTTTAGTGTTGTTAGCACACATGGTATTAGCGAACATACACAAGTTATTTGTACGCAATTGCCTAACATTTTTAAATGCTCTGATGATCAGTTCTATCTTTACAACGTGGATAGTAACTACGATGGTTTGATAGGAAGTAATCTAATGAAACAATTAGGCGCAAATATTGACTACGAAACGTCAACGTTGTGCACAAAAAAAACGAACATAGGTACCGTTCGTCTATTCATCAACATTTACATAGATGTATGTTTTGCCAGCACGTTGTGAAGTACCTTCCAGTTAATTTAACCCATGGCGAGGCCATTTTGGATTACAATACGGTTATTCAAAATTGTAAAGACAAAATAGGTAAATGATCTTTTAAGGTCACTAGTCCATTTAAGGTAGAACCACAGAGTACTTTTTTTGTAGAACAGTGTAATGATAGCGACTTAGCAGTTAATAGGTAACCTAAACGATAGGGGTGGAGCGAATGAATTGTTATTATAAAATCTTAGCAAATTACGGCTAGATCACATGAATTAGGAAGAAAGAAATATGATATGGAATATTTGTGAGGAATATAAGGATATTTTTTATTGTGAGGACATACCGTTGTCTTTTACCAATGACGTCAAGCATAGGATTAGAACTACGAACGAAGATCCAATTAACGTCAAAGCATATAGGTTACCGCCAGCCCAAACAGAAGAAATTAGGAGTCAAACTGTCCTTAGAGTGCACCTGTCCATTTAGTTCCAAAAAACTTAGACGCGTCAGGCCAACAGAAATGGAGAATGGTAGTGGATTATGGACGATTAAACGACTATAGATGTTAAATACCGTTTGCCAGATATCTATGACCTTTTTGTTAAGTTGCGAAAGAGCATGTAGATATTTTTCAACATTGGACCTCGCCTCGGGCTGCCACCAGTTACAAATTCAATTAGAGAAATAATTTTTAACTTTAATCAAGTATAGTATACCTACTTGATTAAAACAAGTTAAAAATTATTTCTAATAGTAATAGCGAGACGTATAGGGAACTAATATGATTAACCGTATATACCTATAGGTTTTTTGGTAGAATTAACTAAGGATAGGTTACGGCAGATTTTATCGTCAAAAAGAACAAAAAGAGGTATTTTAATTCCATTGGGTTCTCTCGTTAAAGTAATAACAGGTAATTTAGATAACGAGGATGCTAAGAAGTATGATTCAGAGATAAGTAAGCTAGGAAAAAGGGAGCATTCAGTTGAACGAAGGTTGATAAATTGCCATCTGTAGATCATGATCAGCCAGTTGCCCTTTTGTGAAACCGTTATGTTCAAAATGATTCAGATTGTGATTGAAGTGTGTTACGCAATTAGGCTGCAGGTTCTCTTAATTCTTAAACTTTACTACCCATGTACCCATGTCGACAAAGTAATTTCACGGCGATGCGTCACCAAACAATTTATAGTATATATAAATTACGGCATGACGTTGTGGCCTTTGAAGGTGGGGTAGGCCTCTGGTGTGGGACGCAACCTGTGTCGACACCCTTGCGCCATCTCATGTTGCTAGCACGGCGGGCTGTGCTGGCGCCGCTGCTGCGGCTGCTGAGAGCTAGTAAGCATCAAAACTGTGCTCAAATAGTGATTTTACCTTTATAATCTCAATTAAGTGGGCTATATAGCCGTATTTTATAGGTAAAATATCCGAAATAGATTTTCGGCGGGAATAGATGTAGTAAATAATATAGTAATCAGCCCTCAGTAGATAGGTACTTTTATAACGAATGTGGTGATATGCTACGTGCCAAAAGTACCTGTATATTTAACGATGTTTAGTTGTAAGAAACACTGTAAACATAATGCAAAATATAAACAAATAAAATTTTAAATCAGGAAGCAATTTGCGGTCCTCGTTATGGTAAAGATGGTAGGCTCTGCGCGCATGCAAATTAGAGTCATTCCTAGTCATCAGTAAGGTGCTCTAAACCATATATAATATATAAAAAAACCCCTGAAAAGACCCGCAAGTGTTTCCTTAACACCTTGAAGACTTGGGTGTTATTATTTCTACGTCAAGAAATTTCTTCCCGGGGTTTTTTTTTTTTTTTTTTTGAGGATGGGAAATCATCAAATGACTCCTCCCGCTCTGGCTGGAGCGGAAGGGAGTGTCAGACTCTTACTGACTAAAACCCACCCGTGTTCCTTCCTTGGCCCTTTATGTTCCGGGTCAGCGGTACCCCTTTTGGATGATCCCGCTTTCCCGGCAGGCTTGGGCCCTAGTGGGCCCCCTCTTCGATGCTGACATCTCTTTGAGGCGCGCGTGGAGCACGTACGCGCCGTCCAGCACGGGCCTGGTCCTGATCGGACGGTGAGCTACCCATTACTCACCGCCCGCAGGCCCGCGCCTACGGTGGCCGGGAGTCGTCACGCGGCTCCCGACGCCCGGAGCGTCCACCGCGGCGCGCGGAGACTTGGACGGGAGACTCTCTCCCTCTCCCGTCCCGCCACCTCCTTCGCTAGCATGACTGCTTCGCAGAAGGAGGTGACTGCCTCCCACTCCCCCTCGCCCCGGACCATGGCTTGAACCAGGGCCGGGCGTGAGAGGTCGCCGCCGCTGCCGATCGTCTCTACTAGGACACGGCGGTGCTCCGCCCATGCAGGGCAGGCCCCCACCGTATGCTCCACCGCGTCCTCGGGGCAATCATCGCAGTGGTGACACCCGGGCGTTTCCTCCCGCCTGATGATGTGCAGGAACCTCCCGAAACATCCGTGTCCGGTGAGGACCTGCGTCAGGCGGTAGGTGAGGACGCCGTGACGCCTCTCTAGCCACTCCTCAAAGAGGGGTCTTACCGCCGCTATCGTGGCGTGCCCTGTTCCCGGGGTGACTTCAAGACATAGCTGTCGGCTGAGTGTTCTTGAAGATACCCGGAACCTATCGGTGCAGGACGCCAGCGCTGCCTGGACTGGGAACGACCTACCCTCACATCAGGATAACCGGGATAGGCATACATTTCTTGCATACTTCGCATCCAGCAATCACGGGATCCGCTCTGGGATAGATGCATGAGTATGAACGGAATAATAGCTTGCGTTGGAAACCAGTGCACGATTGAAGAACGTGTGCCTCATAATTAAATTGAAAGAGAGTTATCACAACTAACTCTTGGGTGTTACTGCCAGCTTCACAATCACATGCTTGTGCTAGCCAAACCTCGACAAACTGTTTCAACCAAATTTTGTCGGTAGGAAATCATCAAATAACTTCTCCCGCTCTGGGCGGAGCGGGAGGGCGTGTCTGACACTTAGTGACTAAAACCCACCCGTGTTTCTTCAGTCGCCTGTGCCAGGGGCCACGGTAACCCCCTCGGACCCTCCCACCACCCTGGCAGGCATCGGCTCTAGCGGACCCCGTCATTGGTGCTAACATCCCTTTGAGGCGCGCGTGGAACAGAATGCGCCGTCGACCCGGGCCTGGTCCTAATCGGACGGCGAGCTACCCATTGCTCGCCGTCCGCAAGCCCGCTCCTACGGTGGCCGGGAATCGGCTTGGGATTCCTGACGCCCAGGGCGTCTCCTGCGGCGCCCAGTGGCGTGAGGGCGCGAATTTTGCCTCTACCTCACGCGTTCCGCCTCCTCCTTCGTGAGCATTACTGCTTCGCAGAAGGAGGTGACGGCTTCCCATGCCCTCTCGCTCCATACCATCAGGGCCGGACGCGAGAGATCGCCATCGCCAATCGCCTGCACGAGGACATGGCGGTGCTCTACCCAAGCAGGGCAAACCTCCACCGTATGTCCCACCGTGTCCTCCGGGCGATCCACACAATGGTGACACCCGGGTGTTTCCCCCCACCTTATCCGGAAAAGGAACCTCCCGAAGCAACCATGTCCGGTGAGGACCTGCGTCAGCGGAAGGTGAGGACGCCGTGGCCACTCTCTAGCCACTCCTCAAAGAGGGGACTTATCCGCAATTGTGGCGTGCCCAGCGCTAGGTTGCGACAATCGCACTCTCCATGCCGCCCTGAGATGCCGCCGGAGCTCTGTCCGCTGTGCCGTGATATCTCGCGGCAGCGGAGTTACGCCCCGGAATTTCGCCTCCTCGCGCCACTCCCATATGTGCGCGAAGACCTTTGTCTCCAGATCCCATGGCGATTGGAGGACCCCTAGTCGCCCAAAATGAGGCGGAAAAGGGAACATTTAATTTTAATAATTTTGATTGTCTAAACTAAATCTGACCATTTTTACTCGCGATTAAAAAGCTGTGGAATAAAATTATAGTTATCATGAACCAACCACCACCACACCAACACCTCGACTTCCGATGCGAAAACAGTACAGTAACTTTTTTCTTTTGCTTCTCGAAAGCGGTGTGTCCTATCGCAAAAATAATTAAAATTTAGAACCCCTTTATGAAACGCGTACAAACCTCTAAAACTCAACGTATTGGTAATAATTTTTCATATTTTCCATACAAAAAATGAACAATTCCATACAAAACACGTCGAGACTGCACAAAAAGCGCGCCTACGGCTCTAAAAAAAATAATCACGTGGTATGGCAAACAAGTACACACGGCTACACATTTCCAGTTTACACTGACCTCTCATTGTAAGGAAATCCTATACAATGCGAGATCAGCTTATACTGGAAAAGTATAGCTTGATCTGTAGCCGTGTGTACCACGTGGAGTCACAATTGCCAAATTTGATTTTAGGTGTGTCAAAATTATTTTTAAATTTAGAGACTTTATTTTGCAGAATAGCTTTTAAGATTCTCGTAGCCAAAAGTAAGGAGTTATAGTGATAGTTTAGTTAGTTTAGTTCGGTGTACAACAGAATCGGCAACAATGCCTCGAAACAGTCGAAACGTCTGCTGTGTTCCTGGGTGCATTATCCTACAGGCTCGAGGGCATTTTAATAAAAGAAAGGGTAGGAGACGACAAAGGCAAACTGGTTATTTACCAAAAAAAAAACATTATCATAATTTTGTATGACTGTTTATTTCTACTAGTTCCTAATTAATATTAGATACTAATTTGACCGATTTGTATGAGTAATTTATCTACTTTATTTTATAGAAGCACGAGGAACAGGGTGTAAAGTTCACTCATACCTTCATAGAAAAGGGAGGATTCTTCGACCAGACAGGTGTCGTGTCTGGTGGGCAACTGCCCGACGATTGTTGTCGGGAGATTGTATATAATATGCTAGTTGCGCGGTAAACTCTGCTTGCGCGATGCAGGATTTTTGCGTGACGTAGTTCTCATGTGGCAATGTAGATACCGCTACAATTTTCTGTAATAAAGTAGGTATTTAATCTTTCATTGCAAATCGGTCGAATCAGTACATCTAGACACGCGGCAGCGTGTCAAGCCAAGCTCAAGCAAAGGAACTGGCTAGCCAGCGCCGAGTGTAATATTACACGAACCACTTGGTGCCACTTTTGACCCTTCTATAACTCAAAACCTCTTTAACGTAAACACATAAAACTACGTGTGTCTAATTATATTTGATATTTCGTGAACTAACTTACTATGAAACGAAGCTATCTCTAAGTAGAGTAGGTATTTATAAATTTCATTTAATTCTCTGCTTGACGTTCAGATGTCACTCAACACTAATAAATAACAATTGATTTATGAAGTCATTTTAAATAACATTGAGCTAGGACGCTCTAACATTGAGCCAGGAAAAAATAAGTCAATGCGCTATAGGGCTAAAGTCTACGGCTAAGTCAATGCGCTATAGGGCTAAAGTCTATGATAAATAATCAAACTGACAGTTGCCAGTCTATCTGTCTATCTAATGATCTCATATTATATCGTAGACAGAGAAAACTACTGTCTACGTATTTTATATATTAGTCTATGGTTTGCAGCACCCTGACGCATTCACAAGCATGTAAATAATTCCCAAATGCGAGCCTAGCGTTTTTATTGCCTTGACGTTTGTGGACGCTTGCGGTGACTTGGCAAGCGTGTAAAGGTACCACTACAACTACTGCAACCACAGACAACGATTTACTCATTTGGGGTGAACTGAACGCTATGCTAACTGACGGATTTCTTGGAACGCAGCCAATTACGTGGTGAAATGTCAGTTGTCAATCGATGCGAGTTGTGAATTTTTCGATACGATTTCAATAATTATTTTTGTACTTAACGTTACTTGGAAAATTATTCATAACAAAATGTTCACACCAATATTTGTTGCAATATTTATGACTTTAATCAACGGCATACTTTCCAAAAGCGTTGAACTTACCTTCGAGTTACCTGATAGTGCAGTAGAATGTTTTTATCAAGAAATAGAAAAGAATACCTCAGCGGCGTTAGAATATCAGGTAATTTACATATTTTAAAGAACAATTGAACAATATTTTGTACTTAAACAATAGTTTAAAAAAATTTACAGTGATATAAACTCATTTCTAACCTCGTTTAAGATTAGTTCCACTTGTCGAATCATTTTCCTGTTCAAAGGCGTCAAGACCACTGTTTAATGTTTCAGGTTATCACCGGAGGACAATATGACGTTGATGTAAAGATAGAAGGTCCCAATAAACAAATTATTTACCAGCAACAAAAAATGCAATATGATTCACACCAGTTTACTGCACAAATAACAGGTATTATGAGTTGAAAAGCTATTATTTTATTGTTGTAATTAACATAATACTATAATACTCAAGAAGCTAAGTTTCAGTTGATACTGAAAATTTAAAATACTATATAAAAACCTTGTGATGATCTTAAGGCCAATTCTCGTACTTAAAAAACGTTCAAATTCAAGTCGCAATCTCATCTCAACGACAATCAATGTCAAAAGCTTGTCAAAATGTATGTAAATTGATTGCATTTTTGACAGATTGAGACTGAGATTAGAATGCGAACGTTCTTAAAAATACGAGAATTGCCCCTCTTGTTGTGCAACTTAAAATTGTATTATTCTAAAGTTGTGTTAATCTTTACAGTAATACTCTAGATGTTTCATATTAGATTATCTTATGATATGTAACTTATATTCTGAGACTCATTTTTACTGTTTTGTTTCAGGAGTATACAAAGTTTGCTTTAGCAATGAATTCAGCACATTCTCCCACAAACTTGTCTACATGGAACTTAATGTGGGCCCTGAGAAACCATTGCCTGGTGTTGGAGACCATGCAACTGTTCTAACACAGGTTAATGAATGAATAATAATCACTCTACAGCACTCTACAGTACTACCAACCCACCATCACTGATTTTGAGCATAGGATGCTCTAACAGTGGTCATGGAATATATATATATATCACATATATTATGCCCCATATACTTTACTGCGGCCATCAAAACTATTATTGTATGAGATGCTGAAAATTATGAGACATTATTTTACACAGCACAATACATGATAAGGAATTAAAAACATGCCGATAGGTTTTATTCTAAAACAAATGGTTTAACCTAGTAATAGTGTTGAAATAAGTATAGGAAATCAACTGAACTTGGCAGATTTCTTATCTCTAACTCATAACAGTAAGATTGAAAACTACAGTGGTCATAACTTTTAACTTGTCAAATTGGCTTCATAATTTGACTATCCATTAGGACAAAATGTCATCACATACAATATTGAATTAATAGACAAAATAATATACTTTTGTAAATTAAAACTATGTTATATCTAATAATAAAAATGTTAATTTCAGCTGGAAACTTCTGCAGAAGAAATTCACTCAGCCCTCAATAGAATCATTGATCACCAAACTCACCACAGGCTCAGGGAAGCTCAGGGCCGCAAGAGAGCAGAGGACCTCAATGAGCGAGTTTTCTGGTGGTCTATGGGCGAATCTCTAGCAATTGTATGTGTAGCATTCGCACAAGTCATGGTCCTTAAGAACTTCTTCAGTGACCGACCTACATTATACAACAGAATGTAATACCTAGTTAAATATATAGTTTATTTATTAAAACATCTTTGGGGTTTATTTTATTATAGTTTTATTTGTAATAATGTACAAGTTAAGATCTAATATAAAATCATTATTATTACAACTAAGAACTGAAAAGTAGTTATTGTTAAATATTACAGTGTAAAATAATATACATTTCACATGTTTATTAATAGAACATTGAATAACTTTTTTAAGTTAATTGCCTTTAGTAACATAAAAACAAAAAAAAACTGAATTGACTCTAGTAACTTATTAATTGTTGCATAAAAGCTTACAAGTTATTTTTTATTATCTGCTCATTCTACATGAGATTTGTAATCAAAAGAGCACTAAAAGAGCAAAGACTCCGTTAACTAAGGCACAGGGATAGGCAATCAGTGGTCTTTGTTCAGAGTCGCCAGACATGGTAACAAAAAGTCTACTAGCAGAAAGAGCTGACCAAACCACTGCAACAGCTGATAAACTTAATCCTATTGATCCTTCAAGAGAGATAAATATACCAAGCCCTGCCAAGACAACCATGGGTAACATACAATAGCCCAGTACACTAGCCACACTTAACAGAGTAAAAACTCCTTCCGAGCGACTCATTAAAGATAGCAGGCAGTACATCAAAATTACTGACATTACTGATAAGCCGTAAACATATCCAAAGTGGGCTTTGTTCCCTGCAAGAAAGAGACATACAGCAAGAGCTAGACAAAATGCTATCGGACCAGCAATATCTGTATCTCTCAAAAGAAAGTTTGCATCATCAGCTTTTGATTGACCATGGAATGGATTCATGACAGCTAAAGTTTTTTCCAGTATCCTATCTGGGTAAATTTCAAGTTCATCTAATAGCGGTGGTTCGTCGAAATCTGTCGGTTCTGCAACCGGATCCCCGGGAACTGGTGCTGGTGTGAATATGTTTGAATTGTAGTACTGATTGTTATTGGAAGTCATATTACCCTGGTTCTGGTCGAATGAGTAGTTTTGTTGCTCAGTTGGAAAGGTCTGAAAATCTAAAACAGAAATACTACATAAACATTTAACATTGGTTAAAGCACAGAAACTTCGTGGTTTTGATGTCGCCACATTAGCATATTGCACCCGTACGAAGTATGGGTATAAAGTTTAATTATTATTATAAGAAAAAAGATAAATCTGAAAGTAGCAGCTCACCTAACGTTTGTGCTGGATCAGCAAAGGTGTTAGAAGTGTTGAATGAGTAATTTTGGCTATTATTTTGCGTCTGCCACGAAAAATCGTTAGGGTTGTTGAAATTTGCCATTTTTGAGTTTTCTACGGCTTCAGATTTCAGAATAAACAATGTATTTCGTATAAATAATTAAAAATATTTGACCAATATGACCAGTTCCATGTCACTATCACTAATTGTCATTGTCAGTACAGTACTCACTGTCATTGTCAAACAAACATGACAGCCATCTCCCTAGTGATGTCCGAAAAATCGACTATCGACCGTAAACGTCATCGAAAAATTAATAGCAATTGCAATTTACAAAAAACATTGAAATGCCTATACAGGGTGAAATTGAATTCATGGGCATCATTTCATGGAGTCACACAGTGGGCCCATACTGAAAATTTGTGGACAAAGTTCCAATATCGATGCGGTTTTTTTATATGACGTGTTATGATATTCCTGATAACTTTTATTCTTATAACTTTTAAGTTGATAGTTTGTCTGAAAAAAAAAAAAAATTTTTGTATGGAGCGAATCACGTTTAATTTTTTTCTTCAATTGTGCTAATATGTTGGGTGTGTGGCTCGAGTATATGATAGCTAGGGACAAACTCTATCCACAAAAAAAATGTTTTGTAATTTTTTTTTTACCAATTAAAATAAAATCAAAGTATATTTTTAGTCTCATTTGGCTGTTTTGACCCTCTTTTTAGTTAAATATATAGTTTTAATAGCGCATAGGTACTAACTAATTAATCTGGTAGAAATTTTGTTATTATTGCTATGTTATCGGTAGCACCTGCATTGTGATTGATGACTTATTTGTTTGTGCGCTAACAAGCGTATAACAAACGAGTCACCGAAAAATGCTTATCTCTGATTGGCTGTCTTATTTTTTTTAGCTGCACGTTATCTATTGTTGAATAAATATCGTAACAACTCGTAAGCTCCTTAGGAAAAAGAAATTTGAAGGTTGGCAAAGATTTTGTGCATCTATCTCGCCAGAAGTTAATGCATCTCTAGTATGGCAAAACATTAGGCGATTCAGGTCAGCATTTAGTGACACAAGGGCCTCAAAACTGCCATTACAATTAGCCAATGAGTTTATGGATCATTTAGCTCCTCCTTCAGTCCCAGAACAGAGATCTTTAATGCACTATCCCTATGTTCCTATTCCTAATTCTGAGTTGAATTCCCTGTTCACACTAAATGAGTTGAAGGGAATCCTTTCACATGTTAAGGATTCAGCTCCTGGTGAAGACGGTATACCATATTCATTTATAGCTAATTTGTCCGACTCTGTTCTTTCAATATATTTAAATCTCATCAATACAGCTTTGATTTCTGGCAACATTCCATCAAGTTGGAAGTCTCAAACAATTATTCCCATTCTGAAACCAAACAAACCTTCCTCTAATGTTACATCTTATCGACCAATTGCACTTTCTACAGTTCTTGCTAAAATTGTTGAACATCTCATTAAGAATCGCTTGGAGTGGTTTTTGGAAAGCAAAAACTTGTTAGCTACATCACAGTTTGGTTTTCGGAAGGGTAAAAGTACGATGGACAGCCTTAGTGTGTTCACAACTGATATTCGTTTAGCCTTCTCTTCTAATAACTCTGTAATTGCTGCTTTCCTGGATATTAGCTCAGCTTACGATAATGTCCTGGTACCGATCCTAGAACAAAAGCTGAATTCATTAGAAGTTCCATTAATGCTGACTAAATTCATAATTAACATGCTTTCAGAGAGATCTTTAAATCTTCATATTGAAGGGTACACATTTACCCGTTTAGTATGGAAAGGTCTCCCTCAAGGTTCTGTAATTAGTCCAATTCTCTACAATATTTACACTTATGATTTGGAATCCTCTCTAAATGAGTCAGTACAAGTTCTTCAATATGCAGATGATTTACTTCTTTATTCATCTGGTCATTCTGTTGAGAATATTAGTACTTCCTTAACCTCTTCTTTATGTTTACTGAAGACTTGGCTAGAAACCAATGGTCTACACCTGTCAATAGATAAAAGCAACATTGTCTTGTTTACTAGAATGCGTAAGCCCCCTATAGTTACAGTAAGGTATAATAATATCCCTATGTCCGTTAAAAACCAGGTAAAATTTTTAGGCCTTATTTTGGATACCCATCTTAATGGTTTACCACACTGTGATTATATAGCAGCTAAATGTGAACGAAATATCAACATAATTAGATGTCTTACTGGTATTTGGTGGGGAGCACATCCCTTCTCATTAAAACTATTGTACAACACCTTGATTAGAAGTGTATTGGACTATGGGACTTTTTTGCTGGAACCTGCTAATGTTGCTGGTCTTAAGAAACTAGACAGTGTTCAGTCAAAGGCACTTAGAGTGGTTTCAGGTGCAATGAAAAGCAGTCCTATAAATTGCCTTCAGGTGGAATGTGGAGACCCTCCACTTCATTTAAGACGTCAATTTTTAGCTGATAGATTTATGGCTCGGTGTTTGCAATTTACACGTCATCCTTTGCGAAATAAACTTTCCATTCTCTCTGAAGAAGTAATTTCATCCACTTACTGGAGGCACAAAGCTACTCCGTGTTTAGTTAAAAGCTTTAGAAAATTCAATTTAATTGAAGCTCCCTGTCACCAATCTCAATTTCTTCCTTTATTTCACTGTAATTACAGTTCATTAATTATGTCACCAAAAATACATTATAACCTTAACATTTACCGAGATGACGTATGTCATAACCATAACTTCAACTTCACTATGGATACAGACTGGAAGGGCTGTCAGCTCTTATTTACAGACGCTTCGAAGCATGGAAGAGACTCATGTGTGGGAGTAGGTGTATACCACTCCCAATTTAATATCATCCAAAAAATAAAACTTCCGCCCGAATCATCTGTATTTACGGGTGAATGTTACGGTCTATTCAAAGCTGTCGAATATATACTTATGATGGGCTTACGGAATTCACTCATTTTAACTGATGCAAGGAGTGCCTTACAATCTTTGGCCAGATTCCCTTTCTATTCTCATAATCCTTATATTATATTTGAAACACGTGAACTCCTTTATAGGTGTTCTAATAAGGGGTATTCAGTGCATTTCGCATGGATACCCTCGCATTGTGGCATTTTAGGTAATGAGAGAGCTGACCAGTTAGCTAATGATGCCGTATTGTGTGGAGACGTTTTTCCGTATAAAAATAACACCCACGATCTGGCAGCTCTGCCCAAGGTTTATCTACAGGAATCCTGGGGTCAGCTTTGGTCCGGGCAATCAGTAAAAGGGAAATTTTATCGTAATATTCAGCCATCCATTTTTGTTAAACCTTGGTTTAGCAAGTACAAACTAAGCAAAAAGATTACAACAATATTCATACGTATGCGATTAGGTCATGTGTGCACTCCTGCTCATCTTGCCAGGCTTGGCATTGTGCAGAACCCTGAGTGTGAATGTGGCGCTGAAGTGGGAGATCTGAACCACCTTATTTTTTCCTGCCCCCTTTATGACCACTCCTCACTTTTCCAAAGTCTTGTTTCCCTCCGAGTCCCTTTTCCCACTTCTATTGCATGTATTTTATTTAATTTTAATATAAAACCATAGCTCTTTTCCTTGTAAATAATGATATATCTATTTAAACATAATTTATAAACCTTATATTGTACATACCATGTAGTTCTTAGTTTACGCACCGAGTCGGCTTTTTTGCTGGACCACCTGGTGGCGTTAAATCGTTACTTTTCTGTTAAATTGTATTCCTTTAGTGTTAATTTGTTATAATTTATTATTTTTATTTAATAACAACTAATCTCCTTTCCATTTCCAAATTTCCCGTTTTATATTTAATCATTTCGCGAACACTTGATTCTTGCGTTTTGTTATATCAAATAAAATATTGTTAGTGGCAATAAGCACGAATAGTGCAACGCCAAAAAGAAAAGAAAAAAAAAAGTTTCAGGTTATACCAATGACTAAAGAATAAGAGAGGACATGAACTAAAAGATCGTATCGCGTGCC
This sequence comes from Brachylomia viminalis, assembly GCA_937001585.2. NCBI lineage: Eukaryota > Metazoa > Arthropoda > Insecta > Lepidoptera > Noctuidae > Brachylomia > Brachylomia viminalis. Next base: position 13,875,275 of record OW443308.2, on the reverse strand, counting down.
GGCGTGGAAAGTAAAATGGCGTAGGCTCCGCCCATTACCTAGTGTTGTCCTCTGCTCATTCTTTGCAATGATTTTGTTCATCGTGTTGATTACAAATCGATTAATCGAAATCACATACATTAAAATAAGGTTTTTGATTTTAAGTAGATAGTAGGTAAGTAGGTTGTTATTCGATTCTCATTCTAGGACGTCGCATTATGGATTAAGTACAAAAAAGCCTGTTGTTGCGTAATCTGACTGAAAAACTGCAAAAATAATCAATTTGGCGGTTCATTTAAAATTAATTGTACTTGATATTATTTACTCTATGATTAATAGTTGCTCGTGATAATCAAGCTAGAAGAAGAGTAAATTAAACTGCAACAAGGAATTCAAAACTACACCGATTACAAAATAAAACAACAGAAATCGATATTATGCATTTAATGGGAGAACCGTTTTATTTCAAATAGATACAATAATATCAGTTTGTAATTAGTATTAAGTACACCAATAATGTGAAATACAATAAAGTCTGCCTGTCTACAATAAATGTACAGGGAAATAATAATGTATTATGACTCAAACTCAAAGCATTTATTTCAAATAAACCAATTACAGGCATTTTTGAATTCTCAAGGGGTCGGTCAGTCAGAAAGATGAAGCTAGTTGCCCATTCCAAAGCGTAGTAGGTACCTATGGAGAAGAACGGGCAAGAAACTCCATGGACACTCTTTTAAATCAAAATATTGTTACAAAAAAGTGGTTACATCATTCATGTTGTAATTATACATGTGAGAACGATGTAGAAACACGTGCACGTTAAAAGCGTCAGTAATAAAAAGATAAAAACAATTATGGAATTAAAATAAGCCGTGGCAGCTAAGAAATGACCAGTGCCTACTGACGGCGCCCGTTCACGAACATGACGTATGGATCAGCACCATTCAGCTCAACCATTTTGAAGGGAACTCAATGATCCAATACACACGTCACCACCAGCGACACATTTGAGTGAGCATGACATACTCTCAGCCGCCAGGGCACATTCAAGTCAATGAAAGACGAACCCAGTAACCTTTATAGTGGGTACATAGTGCTCACACATGTGCTATGCAATTATACAATACTAAGAGATTGAATTTATACAATGCAAAGATAGGTTGTACAATCTTCATCAGCTCCAACATTATTTTCGAATATATGGGTAAATGTAGGCTTACAATGAAAATGTGATAATTTACCTTAGGGAGCCTTGTCGGTATTGCATTGTCGTGAAGTCTCACTATATCAAGACTTCTATTAATACAAGACTCTTCAAAATGTAGTGAACAAACATTTTCCTGGCTGGAGTCGATATTTTCTTGACCCAATGATTCAAGCCACTTACTTTTAAGTTTATCATTTTTTGGTAACCTAAAAACACAAACAAAACACGCAAACTAACATAAATGTGTATATTTTTTCATGCTAAATATTCAAACGAAATTTGGTTTTTATCGATGCTAAATCGATTCGTTGTGCAAATTACACAATCACAACACTATATTTGTCAATAAAAATACGTAGTAAACAAAACCAAAATAAGGAAATATATCGTTCGAAAGACTATGAATAGGCAATAATCTATGACCGAACAGTAATAAACATGAATTGAGACTAGAAATTGGTATAAATTTATATAGGAAACTTAATAATCTATGAATTCTTTCGACTTACTTGTGCAGGGATATCAGAGGCGCTTTTTTACTGTAATTCGAGCCACAGCCCCTCACACAACACTTAGGCATGGTTTCCTCTATCACAGACAGCCTCAGTCAAATTTACAGCACTCAAAATGTTCTCAAAATGGAAAAAAACTTAATATTTAGTCGCACGATAACGCCAAATGACACTTCATGTACACTCTGAGAAGTACTCAAAACCAGAAACTAAAATGGCGAACCGGCCGATGGGCAGGGCTTCCGTGACGTCAATTGAAATTGAATTGCAATTTTAGAAAACTGACAAAATACGGTTTTCTCTTTTTGACACTTGCAGAATTGCATAAGTTAGAAAGAAACATGTATATTTTTTTATTTCTGTATAGAATCGTATGATATTTCCATAATGTATTTAATTTATATAGATCTTTTAGTTCATGTCCTCTCTTAGTCTTTAGTCATTGGGTTATACCCAGTTATACCATTGAGCTAGGATAAATAAGTCAATGGGTTATACTAATTTTGATAATGATAGGTGAAATAATTTAAATTTGTACGGGCAAGTCGTTGATAATTATCTACATAATCAAGCGTATGTATATTGTAGTATAAGTTATCGTACGTATGATGAACATGAAACTGTGAAGTAATTCTAGCCCTGATGGGCTTTTGTGGGAATAATCTAGAGCCGGATCACATTATTTCTTGTTCCAGAAGTGCTAGTGGGTCCGGCAAATTTTCGGACTCTGTTATGAGGCATTCTTCTTCCTCCATAATCTCACTGTCACAGGGAGGCTCATTACTCTGTAACAACTGAATTGCTGCTTCAGGCAACAACTCATTATGTGGGGATCCGAGCTTATTAGAAGTTCATGGAGGATGTCTTCGTTTGTTGCTATTCTCTCCGTTTTCTGAGTGTGCCTCTCCCTGGCGTTTCTGAAGTCCTTATTACGAGCTTCCGAAGCTTCTTCAGATAAGGTACCTAAAACGAATTTAAGTGCATTGTATACATTTTAATTTCAAAACGCAATCGAGTCAAATAATACATAACATTTTTATTTTTCACTTACCTACCGATTGGCAAAACACCAAAGTGGTTACAGACGTCTGCTCTGCACCGTGCATTAGAAGTTTATGTACACTAACTGGCATGTAGTACCACGAATAGTGTTGCACGTACACATCAGCTGTTTCTCTACAGTATCTTCTAAATTTTTCAGTCATGTTTTTGCCTGATGATATGGCTTGTAGAATTACGGAAAATCTGAAAATCGATTTCCGTCAATTCCCGTTATTCTGGATGATCTTTTGTAACCTTGGAAAAAGCGCCTCGCAGTATTCCCGTCATTTGTAGTTCCAAAACCCTAAAATGGTAAAACAATACTGTAAAATACAATACATAGAGATATAATACACAGACAACATAAAAAGAGCGAAAATTAAATACATACCTGTTTGACTAAGTATATCAATCAGCATTCCAGTTTGCTCACGAAACTCTTGTTGCGTGGTATTTTTTTTAGCTTGTTTCAAAGCCTTATGTTCGCCTCGAGCAGTCCATCGTTGAAAACCCAGATTATACGATATATGGAGAAGACATTGCATACACCGAATCTTCTTAAGCAGTGAAGATATTCCTTGTTTGTAAATTTCTTCACGAAGTGGTTTGGAAGTCAAAGCGTCCAAATTATAATAATAATAATAATATGGGACAACATCCACACAAGGTCTTCAGGTCCCGAACTAGGCAGAGCCTGTACTACGGTAACCCGATGACTGACATACATATACACACCCAGACACAGGTCAAACAGACATGTTCATGCACACAAATGTTTGACTTGTCCGGGGATCGAACCCGGAACCAGCGGCTCAGAAGGCAGGGTCGCTACCAACTGCGCCAACCGGTCAGTCGCATATTATTCATCTCGCTTGGTTTTGCCAAGCAAATGGGACACGTTGCATATATGATGGTACTTCAGCAATAGTATTGGCCACTTTTCCGTCAATCATGGTCCTATGGCAATTCATGTGATATCTACAATCATATTTCCACACTGTGTAGATATTATTAAAATTGGAACTTCAATTTGGTTACCAAGCAACGAAAACCTATTGATTTGTCACCTCTTGTCAAGAACAAAGAAAAATCTCGTGGTTGTTTTTTAAAACATTATTTTATTGTTAAAAATCTTTCTTGTGTTATTTGTGAATACACGTATTTCTAAAACTTCGTCTTCTGGTCCACCGTCATCTCCAACAGGTTATGGGCCCAGAACCCAGAAGTGTAAAATGGAGCTTTCAAAAATACAGATCACAAAACTTGATGGCCACAATTGGGTCGCCTGGAAATACCGAATGGTTGCCCTACTAAAAGGCATAAACGGAATTTGGGAGATTGTGGAAGGCAAGGCACAAAAACCGGCGAAGCCTGCGGAAGGTAGTGGTGATGCCGAAGTTAAAATTTACAATAAAACTTTACGAGATTTTGTTACATTGGAGAGCACAGCCCTACTGCTAATAACAAATAATGTAACAGATGAGACACTAGGGAAAGTAATAAGGTTGTCCACTCCCAAGGAAGTATGGAAAGAACTCCATAGGCTGTATGAGGGTCCTGATGAGGGCAGGCTCTACGACTTATGTTTGGACTTCTTCAAACTTAAAAGGGATCCGTCAGACAGTATGTCAACTCATGTCTCGAAACTGAAGAATTTATGGCACAGTCTGAAGGAAGAACTGCTGAAAGAGGAGAACGTGGAAATGCCTGAAGTTCTCTTGATTTGCAAGATCCTGGATACGCTGCCGGAAATTTTTTTTTCATTCAAATCGAGTTGGCTATTGATGTCTAAGAAGGAAAGAACAGTAGACAATATTACGGCCCAACTGTGTGCACATGAAAAAGCGCTGAATGCAACGATGACTGACGCTGAAACGAGCGAAAGTGCGCTTTATGTGAAAACTAATAGAAAGGTTGCTAAAGGAAATGACCAAAGAGACCTGCAGGAAAATAAAAAGAGGTACAAATGTTTTATTTGCAAAGAGTCTGGACATCTTAAGAAGGATTGCCCGAAAAATGGCAAGAAAGAGAAGGAAAATAAAGCTCACAGTTCCAACATGATGTTACTGACGGTGAATTCAACAGATTCTGACACTAACCGTGATTGTGATTATTGGTACTTAGACAATGGGGCGACACATCACGTCACAAGTAGAGGAGATCTCTTTCAAGATTTCAAATATTTTAAAGAACCTCACACAGTAACTACGGCTGACGGAAACATGATAAAGGCTGTTGGAAAAGGCACAGTCCGTGTAGAGGCCAATGTTAAAGAAAAAAGTGATTTTTTTTTTATTAACCGATGTTTGGTATGTTCCTCAGATTAGCAAGAACCTTTTCTCTGTGCTTAATGCACAGGACAAGAACCCCTCAAGTATTTTTGAGTCGCGGGTTACAACATGTTCCATGAAGATCAATGGTAAGGTTGTCTTAACAGGAAAAAGGCAAAGGTATGGCGGTTTGTACAAAATAGACTGCAAAGCCATATGTGCTGATTTTTCAATCAACTTAATTGAGCATGGAGATACGCTGCAATTATGGCACGAGCGTATGGGACATCAAGACAAGAGACATATCAAAAGATTGATAGAGAATGAGTTAAGAGTAAAGACATCTAACAGTGGAGATTTATGCGAAGGTTGTATTTTTGGTAAAGCGCACAGGAAACCATTTGGTGTTCGCGAAAAGGCAACAAAACCTGGTGAGCGCATACACTCAGATGTCTGTGGACCCTTTCCTCGGAGTGTCTCTGGATATCGATACTTCGTACTGTTTAAGGATGAGTTCACACGATACAGATATGTATACTTCCTTAAGAATAAATCTGAAGTTCCCGAAAAATTAAAACTGATGATGTCTGAGGCTAGAAATGCTGGACATACTATTATCGAGGTTTTAAGTGATAATGGTGGCGAATATGATAACAGGAATGTACGAGGTCTACTTGGACAAGCTGGAATAAAGCAAAGACTCATTATGCCGTACACTCCAGAACAAAATGGGTGTAGTGAAAGAGAAAATCGCACTATAGTCGAATCTGCTAGAGCAATGATGTACGCGCATGAGGAGATTCCTCAGAATTTGTGGGCTGAGATGGTAAACACTGCTGTTTACATACTAAACAGGACAGGACGTACTTCAGTGGAACACAAGTCGCCTTATGAACTGTGGCTTCAAAAGAAGCCTCAGATAAAGCATCTGAGGATAGTCGGTTCACCTTGCTTTGCGCATGTACCCAAGCAGAAGCGAAAGAAATTACAAAAAAAAGTTAGAAGGTGCATTTTAATTGGATACGACAATGATGATGGATACAGACTCTGGAATCGGGAAAGAAATTCATTAGTCAGATCTAGAGACGTTATTTTCGATGAGAAAGCTCTAGAGACTTTAATGAATGAATACTCTGAAACAGTCTGCAGTCCGAAAAATGAAATTGAAGTAGACCTTGGTAGATATGCTTTGAGAGATAACGGACAAAGAACTTCTGTTATGCCTAATACTGAAAGGGTTGGTGAAACTGACATGGATTTAGGTGATCGAAATCCAGATGTCGGAGAAGAGTTTCACGACGCAGAAGATATAACTGAACAGTCTATTGAATCGGAGGGGAATGGAAACGTTAATGAAGATGATAATGTTGTTGATGAATATCAAGATGATGTCAATGATGAAATTATCGCAGATGAACGAGAAGATGTGTTCCCGGAACAGATGATCCTTCGAGACCGTTCTTTGTTACGACCTCCAGATAGATTCAAAGACTTTGTTATGAACGCAATAATGGGATACAATGAACCAGAAACGTATAAAGATGCGATCAGAAGCCCAGATAAAGAGCTATGGGAAAAGGCCATGGATAGCGAAATCAGCTCTTTGAATGAAAGCGACACATGGAAGCTTGTGAATTTACCCAAGGGCAGAAAAGCTTTACCTAGTAAGTGGGTTTTCAAAGTCAAGATGAATGCTGATGGCTCCATAGATAAGTACAAGGCTAGATTGGTGATAAAAGGTTTTCATCAAAAGAAAGGTATAGACTACATGCAGACCTTTAGCCCTGTGACTAGAATGGCAACTGTTCGCTCAGTGATTAGTACAGCAGCGAGCGAAGGTATGTCGATGAGACAGTTTGATGTTTCGACTGCCTTCCTGTACGGCTTGTTAAATGAAGAGATCTTCATGAAACAACCAGAAGGTTATAATGACGGCTCCGGTCAAGTATGTCTCCTAAAGAAGAGTCTCTATGGGCTGAAACAAGCACCACGGTGCTGGAACCGGTGCATTCTAGATTATTTCAAAGAAATCGGTTTCAAGGCAAGTGAGGCAGATCCTTGTCTTCTGATACGAAAGAGAAGATGTGGAAAGCTTATAGTAGCTCTGTACGTGGATGACGGTCTGGTCGTCGGATCCAATGACGCACTGATAGACGAGTTGATGGAGGAGCTCAAACGTCGTTTCAAAATAACCACGAAAGCTGCGTCCTATTTTCTTGGAGTAGAGATAGAAAACAGAGGAGATGGAATTAGGATATTCCAAACGTCGTATGTACATAAGATCCTGCGGAGATTCGGAATGGACACCTGCAAACCGGTTTCGACGCCGATTGCAAAAGACGGTACATGGAGCGAGAAGGTGGACATGAGTTATATGAAAGATAACTACAGGCAAATTGTTGGAGCCTTGGCTTATTTGATGGTATGTACTAGACCTGACATTGCATATGCTGTAAGTGTGGTCTCACGAAGTCTGGAAAAGCCAGTAGAAGCAGACTGCGTACGACTGAAGCGTATAATGCGATTTTTGCAGTACACGCCAGATCTAGGTATCATGTACAAGAGAGAATACAAACAAGGCATTTTGGAATGCTATAGTGATGCTGATCACGCAGGAGATATCAACACTGGTAGATCCACTACTGGAGTGCTGTGCATGTATGCAGGAGGAGCGGTGTCGTGGCTAAGCCAAAGACAGACAAGCGTTTCAATATCGACCACCGAGGCTGAAGTAGTAGCCGCTAGTGAAGCAGCCAGAGAGACTGTTTGGTTATCTCGGCTTATGAGTGATCTTGTCGCTCTTAAGGAGATTCCATGCATAAGAGTGGATAACGAAGCTGCAATCAGGCTAGCTGAAAATCCCGAATTCCATCGAAGGACTAAGCATATCCGGGTTCGACATTTCTTTGTGAGAGAACTGGTGACTGGTGGTGAGCTTAAAGTCGAAAAGGTATCTAGTCAAGATCAGCTGGCAGATATCCTCACCAAGCCACTAGCAAGACCAACGATCAGAAAGATCTCTGACCTAATAGGTATTTGTTGAGAGGAGATATTAAAATTGGAACTTCAATTTGGTTACCAAGCAACGAAAACCTATTGATTTGTCACCTCTTGTCAAGAACAAAGAAAAATCTCGTGGTTGTTTTTTAAAACATTATTTTATTGTTAAAAATCTTTCTTGTGTTATTTGTGAATACACGTATTTCTAAAACTTCGTCTTCTGGTCCACCGTCATCTCCAACAGATATTCGTTCATCAATTTGTTTTTTCATCTCAGACTCTTCAGACTTTATAAAATCAGCTGTCTCCGAAGTGAAAGTGAACTTCACTGGTCGACAGTACAGAGTTGAGCAAGGTGTGGGGTTCTTCTAAACTATATTTTCATTCCCAGATGATGGGCTAGTAGACACTAGCCGAAGAGGGACGTTGCTTATCATGACTACTGAATGAATCATCGAAGTCTGTAGCTGTGTTTGACGTTTTCTGTTTATAATATTACTCTACGACGAAGAACCATCAATTCCCCATTTCCAGGTCATTTTGAGACCTATCAACAGAATTCATATCTAGTAAAATCCTCTCCACAGTGTGGTCCAACAGCGCTTGCAATTTAATGTGAGCTCCTTTTTCGGTAATCTCCATAATTATCTACTCTTTACTCTCTTGTCTTGTAACATCTTTTCTTGGCATTTACAAGCTTTGGATAAGATGGAAAGGCAGCACAGTTTTCTTCTGTCAGAAATTGTCGAAGAGCTAAGTAGTTCCATTTCGAGAGCGCAACTGATGTATAATGAGCTAAACACTTATCTTCAGCACAGACATCATCTTCAGAGACAGTACTTAAGCTCTGCTTTTTGAAAAGTCGCTCGTCTACTTCGGATAGCGCATCTGGATTACTAGAAAGGTATTCGACCACTTTTGCCAGATTCGTTTTGCCGTTTTCTTTCAAATTTGTTATGTACCAGTGCTGCAACTCTTCCTCGGAATTGTCTTTTACTATGGAAGTAGAGTCTTTTTTTTGCTTATTACTTAACTCTTCGAACGGTTTTCTGAGCTCCTTTTCTGTAGATGTTCCCGCTTCCGCAGTACATATTGCAAGAGTAGGAACATGGGAATCTATATCCACAGGCTCAGATAACCAGGAACCGGTGTCAGTCCGTAACTTCTGATTCGCGGGGTTGAATTTTTGGTGGGTATGTCTGTCGGGATCACAACACCTAAATTAGATACTTAGTTAATTTCCAAATTTCTGTCAGTTGGTGTGGGGTGTATGCTCGTGTAGCAAACGATAAATTACAGTGGTAAGTACAGTACGCCGCACGTAAGTAGTAATGGCCTCTTATTCTATTGAGTACGTACTACGCTAGGCCCGGCTAGCTCAATGTCATTGTTACCAGTTTGGTTACCACCAGCGTGCGGTCAACTGTACATTAATAAGGATTTTAATAAAACGTTTTTATATATGGCATACTTTATTCCATTACATTTAGGTAGTTTTAGTCACTGGATCTATCGAATGATCGATGGAATGTTTTTGAGTTTGTTTGAATATTACAGATACATACTTATATAATTATTAATAATACATACAAGTTTTTAGTAAGTAGTTATAGGTACAACAATATTAGTCAATCAATAAGTGAAATTACATTGTATATTGTGTTTTATAATCACTTAAATTAACTAAAAGTCGATTTAAGCACAGTAAAAAAATCTACATGTAAAGTAATTCATAAATAATATGCTGTTGGGTATATATTATTTAATATAATTACGGTACTTACTTATTTCAGATTGCTGATAATATAATATGTAGATACAATTTATTAGTAATAAAGGTCTGTAGTTAAAATTGAGTCATACCACAGTGAATAAAAAAATTATAATGTTTTACTATATTGGAACGTTTCGTATTTGGAAAGCTCTTATTTGGGCACACTGGTTTATATTAAATGTATATTACGACAATACTGGAATGCACCAAAGTAAATCCGGAGATGAATCATGATCTTAAAATCGATATGATTGCCACCCGCGATTTAAACAATCTTACGAAGTCATAAGTACCAGCTGTACCATGCACGAATGTAAATAATTTGTCCATTTGCGAAAAGCTTGACATACTTAATTCACATAAAGCAATTTCTGGGTATGATGATTTAAAAGAGTAAAAGTAAGAGTGCGACGAAGCTTACAGTCACATCTTTTTAGCTCCCTTATTTTAAGGCTCCTAAGGCCTAAATTGTAATGTCGTTTTTATAGCAAAATATTAAAATTTGCTGCGTTCACCTGTATACTTAACTTTAGTTGTCACTCTTTTTGCAAATGAGCGATATGTAATAACCATAATCTTTGGTGCATTCGCATAAATTAATATTATAACTTTCGTTGGACAGAGCACGGTCGTTAAATAATATTTTCAGGTACTTATTTCTCTTATCAAACAGCAAACCCAACTACAATAAATACCCATTTTTGTGTCTTGTGCATCTAGGAATTAATAATAAACTTCGTACTTGTCTGTTGTCTTCAGTTTGCTATGTTTAACGTGGACATTAATGATACCCTAATCCATTTTTATTACAACAGAACGTTAATAACATAATTAACAACAAAATATAAATGAAAATGTTTTAAACTTATGTTACAATCCAAAGAAGTTGCTAATGTATTGACTTATCTACAGGTGTTTTCTAAGATTTACCAATTTCATTAAAGTATATTAGAAAGTATAAAAAGTAATAATATAATCAAACTCATAAGGCAGTCTTAAGCTAAAATGCAGGCTCCATTACCTTGATAACCTTCTAATAGACAGGTGTGATAATAAGGTGTTGGGGTACAATTCCGTGTAGTTTTTACAAATTAAGATAGGTTTAATTTGTTTTGATTGAAATACAGATAAGAACAAAGTACCCTTAGAAAATTAGTACAAGTTGATCATTATGAAAGCACGATAAAGCTACAAGCTTGTCTAGATTTTAAAATGTAACTTTTATCTTACTTGAAATCGAAAAATGCTTATCTAAATGAAGTTAATTCTTTCTAAGATCCCAAGAACCAACACCTTTATTATCACCCTGTTTACAAGCTCACTCACGTAAAAAGAGAAGTTCTCTATGACATCCATGACCAACACTAAGTCAATCCGTTTTCAATAAAAGAGTTCATAACAAAGTTAGTCTATTTTACCTAAAATTAAAAAAAAATGTACAATCTACATTTTGTACATGCAATATACAATACACGCAGACATTTTCATCAGCATTGTGTCGTAAGTGTAGAAAATAATCACACTTGTGAACACTCTAATAAATGGAGATTTCGTAACAAATTATTCTTTTCTTCAGAATAACATTCTTTCTAGATCAATGCTCATATAAAAAACTTATGGAAATAAAAACAAAAATCAATATTTTTATAACATACATATTATATCACAGATACCTAAGGAAGATATTACTTATTATATCTAACATTGAGGTGCTGTAAACAGTCCCTAAAATATTTTAATTATTAATAAATAAAAAGCACTCAATCTCAAAATCGTATGTGAATACTGTTAATAAAATATTCATGTTATTAGCTCAATTTCCTGTGTTTCATTGTTCATAAACAAAGTCATATAAAGTATTCTTCTGTTACACATTTACACTTGAAAGTAATCACTGACGGTGGCATCGCCTCCGTTATTAATACTGCTTTTCGCCTCGCTTCTGTTTGGTACATTAATTTTTTCATAGCCCGCTGCCGAGTCTGACCTCTCCACGCTTGAACTCCCCGATGCCTCGTTGTTAACCTTTTCATACGGGGGATCTTTCTTTGATAGTTCAAAATATTTAACGCTTTCGTAATTCGGGTCCTTTTTAGAGCGTACCGAGTCATACTTTGAGTCCTTCGATCGAACTGACTCATATTTAGGATCTTTACATCTCAACGATTCGTAATTGGGATCTTGTGTATTTACACTTTCATAGTTAGGGTCTTTGGGGCGAACTGATTCATAGTTGGGATCAGATTCGCTTCCTGTATTGTAGAGGGGGTCATGCGGCATTGACTCGTAATTTGGTTCTAAGGTGGGTTCTTCGTTATTGTTTGCAGGCCAATTGTTGTACTTGCCGGGCTTTTTATTGACTGTAGAGTAGGTAGGCTGGACTTTGTAGTTCGGCGTGATTGTGGCGTAAGGCGGTGTGGGTGGCTGGTTCCTCAACACTTCATAGTTCGGATCGGAATCCGAGGCATTGTTGTCAGTCTTTGAGATATGCTCATACCCAGCGTCACTGCTTACAATGCTGTTAGGGCCACTGTCAACAACCAGATGATTAAGTTTCAATAAGTTATTGTTTGAAAAATTGTGTGGTCCTGCTTTGTTTATATCTTTGACTGTTTCGTACCCTGGATCTTGGTTTGGGCAGGACTTCCGCTCTTTATGGGCAATTGTTTCATATCCGTGATTCATAGATTTTTTACGGTCTATTGTCTCATACCCTGGATCGTCACTGCGATATTTGGATGTGTGAGGCTCACCGTCGGCGCCTGTAAAGTCTTTTGAACGCCTTGTAGTTTCTTCCGTTCTTCCTTTTGGTTTTTTGCTTACTTTAGCGTACATTTCTTCGAGATTACGCGAAGGACTCTCAGTTACACGCTGATCCGAATTCAAACTAGTGTTGGCATCCGCCGATGAATAGTCGCTGTAGCCGGGTCCGTCGATAGAATTATACAGGTTATCAGTTTGACTATCGCGTTGATCGATATCAATGTTAAGTTCTCTGGCGACGAGTGGTCTGCTTAAATCTCCAGAACTAAAACGATGTTTCTCGATGGGGTAATTGCAACCGTAGAAATCAGACGAGTTGACGCAACTGTTGTTTCGTTGGTGTTTCTCGTTCAGACTCCGTCGCTTGTCGTGATTAAAATGAAGATCGCCTGAAAATTTAAGTTAGGTATAGGTACAGAAAATTCTACCCACATAATATAAAAAAACGTATTTGTGACATCTCGATAAAGCTGCCCGTATCCCTACAAAATACGTATTTTTGATTAACAAAATCAGTACCTGTACTTGACATCCGCTGGTGTCGTTGTGCGAGCGCCTGTTCTATTGCAGGCTGTCGGGGCGGCGCGTGGGAAGTCGCATGCGCCGAAGGATGTGACGTGGCATGAGACGTCACGTGCGCCATATTGTGTGACGATGAATGCGCTGAGGCATGCACTGTGACGTGTGACGTGACGTGAGACGTGGCGTGAGAGCTGACGTGTGACGCGGCATGGGAGCTCGCGTGTGACGGAGCGTGTGAGGTCGCGTGTGACGCGGCGTGGGAGCTCGCATGGGACGTGGCGTGGGCCGTGGCGTGCGGTGGCGGTGGCAGCGGCGAGTTGGCTTGTCGCTTCTCTGGCTTCGGAGATCCGAGCGCACCCGTTGAGTTGGAACATGACGAGGACGATGCTGGCGAATATTAGTTAGGGTATAAATTATTTTATGTCTTATAACCAATGATCGGAGTAGGTAGATTGAAATGGGGTCATTGATCCGAAACGTATATATTAATATGGACATTCCTCCGGAAAAGGTGGATTATTAAAAAAAACCGGAACTTATGTAGGAATTTTATTCTGCCAGAGTGGAAGGAGTCATTTGATGATTTGTCATCCTCAAAAAAAAGGTAGGAATTGTAATAAAATGAGCAATATTATTCTTTATTATTCTTCATATTTTTTTTAACGGCACACAGTCACGATTTGACAAAACCCAACGACCAATCAGAACAAAGGATCATGGGTGGTACAATAACCGGTTATCAGGACAATGCGTACGCCCGCCGACGACATGCCAGGTAGCTCACTCGTTTACTTCGGTTCGTAGAGTGCGCATCTTTGTTTGTTACTGTGTTGTGAAAACGTTACTTGAAATTGTAATCGATGAAGATTAAAAATGTGAATAAATGTAAAATGTACATATTTAACAATAAACAATGTTGATTTTTATCTTTTTTTTTATTCTACCCCTTTTTTTTTTGGTCCTAAAATCTGACTAAAATCAACCTGTTCCTTCGTATGCCCTTTACGTTTCAGAGTCGTGGTGCATCCTTAGAACAGTCTCACGACCCCAGCAGGCATTGGCCCTCTACGGGGCCCCGTCATTTATTCTACCCTTAATACAAATTACCATGACCACTATGAAAATATTTAAATTTAAGTGCAACAATTTATGTCTATCTATAAAAGTTCTAGCCATAAAAGGCTAAAAATAAAAATTAAAGCTTCGATCGGAATTCGATTGTTTTTATTATTCAACAGATAAATAATGAATTAATTTAGTGTTGATACCTTCCTTTAAATTTTGAATTGAGTAGGAATAATATCACTACCAACATTAACAATATTTAATTGAATCCGGAAATACCGGAATTACTTTCCGGGAAAATGGCTTATCCATGTTATTCTTTCTGTGTGCATTTATGATACAAGTACCAAAAATCAATCTACCTACTCCGATCACTGCTTATAACACAGCACGGCCACAAAACAGCAGCGTTATTGAGTAACACACAGTTTGGCTCTACTGATATTATGTTTCTCAGCAAAGCTGTATTTAAGAGAGATTACAACTATTTTAAGAGATAGCCCTAGTATATAGTTAATAAGTGTTTTTTTAACTTGCTCTGCCAACAGCTAGCTATTCTGTATTGTAATCTGTGGATAACGTCTTGAGTAGTGTATTTGTTACTTTTATTGCAAGTTTTATATTGTATGCCTACTGTGTAATATACTGCTGTTTGTTATTCCTAACAAATAAAATAAAATAAAACACACAATGGAAATACTGATTTCATTTTATCAAGCCAATTTGTAAACATATGAAGCAATGGATTATGTGTATGACGGGCATTAATGATAACGACAAATGATTTTATTTCTGTACGTAGGTTTGTACAAACACTTTTACACGTCAATCATATTTTAAAAACTAGGTGTGGTCGGCGTTTCCTATCTGACTACTCTGATAAAAAAGACCGAAACAGACTCAGACGTCACAGTCCCTTTTAAAGTCCAGTCATAATCTTGGTCAGATCATGTGAAGACCATGTAGATTGGTGTCTGAAATAGTCTTTTGAGGAAAAACCACACAGATTGAGTGGACCTTTCCAGTCAGTGCACGCATGTGTCAGTAATCGTGCAGCTCTACTCAGAACTTAAGGAACTCAACGTTGTTCGTGAGGGGCACTGGCTTAGGCAATACGATAATTAGGGCATTACAAAGTATTTGACCTCAGGTCATCCCTTCTGGGAACAATGTCCCATGATCGATCACGAAGTGCAATATTTTCAATATAGGACAAGGACTTTTTAAAATTAATAGTCGAGAATTCATAAAATTCGCAGACATGATGGGTTTATCTACACCTTATAGAAAAAAATATTAATGCTATTAAATAACTAGCAGTGCCTCGCGGTATCACCCGCATAAGTCTCGATCTCGTGGGAGTACCGGGATAAAAAGTATCCTATGTCCTCCTAATCTAGGTCTCGGTCTACCCATACTTATGCCAAATTTCATCCAAATCCTTTCAGACGTTTTCGCGTGAAAGCGTAACAAACAAACGAACATACAAACAATCTAATCTTTTCTCTTTATATTAGTTTAGATAATTTCAGATACAGGCAACGTGCGACTCGAGGGCATTGACCCGTCGGCCAGCTTTTTACTTAAAATGTATGATATTATGGAAACATTATTTTTGTGTGTTTTATTTGTTAATATATAAAAAAGATACTACGTAGTTTTGCTAATTAATTCGCAACGACCCTGAATGTTAGTAAAATAAAAATAAAATAGGAAAAAATCTATGAAATAATGACCAAGTTACTCGAGTTTTTAAACATAGACAAAGGGAAAAATTATTTAAGTTTCCTTATGTCTATGTTCTTCATGTAATTTTAGGCAAATAATTACTGTATTAATTATGTGATGTGACTATACCTTGTCTGGAATGCGTGGCGTTAGATGTTGATGCACCGACGTCTGGTGGAGCACTTCTTCTAAACAAATTACAAACACAATTAACGTTCGCAATTATTGTCAAAGGCATTTTATAATAATAATTATTTACAAAACAAGTTTACTGTCCTTTCGTGACACCAACATGCTAGATACTGAAAATACAATATTCTGTGTGCGACGTTATTGGAATATTTGTGGTTATCACAGGTGACGTTGTTAGTAACGTCACGTAAGTTTTATACAGCATGTATCAGAAAGGTGTTACAGACCATCAAACTGAACAACTTTCGCCTTTAGACCAACATCACAATCACGAAAAAATAATCAGCCGTTCTACAACGTGTAACAGAATAAATGCAAGTCCTGAAAGTAGTTTGCTCACAATCGACTGAATCGATTTCAGTAACTATTAATATATGTATTTTGCAATACTGACCGCAAATCGAGGCAAAGAAAATTAAATCTTATTTCAAGGACACAAGACTCAATTTTAAATGCATACAGTAATGCTAGGGTCAACACGGTTTTTTTTATAACAAAAGTTAGCTTTAAAAAAATTTGTTTTGGTCATTGTATTATGCTTTTAACTCAATACTCTAATTGGGGTGTACGAGGTCTTGCGTTAATTATGTTACACGTTGTATACAACTGGGTCGAGTGAGTATTCAAGTTTTGTATGGGACAGTTGATATTTTTTCGCGATTACGATGTCTTATGGAGAAAGTTGTTCAGTTTGATGGTCTGTAAACCCTTAAACTTGACCACATCTTTTGAAGAATGGCAAAGCTTTCTTTTAGTTTACTTCGTTATTTTCAGTATGTTAACTAGCGTAATCACTCGCGTAAGTATACATTTAGTTTTCCCCGACTAGTTTTGAACTGATAGGACGCTCCAAGGGCAGGACAATGACGAAACTTACGCTTCGATCTGTCAACATCTGTGGTTTTTAGTGTGATTTTGACAGACCAAAGCGTAAATTTACGCAAAATTTCGTCACTGCATCTTCCCCTTAGTCCTGAGTCCTCCTTACGCGTGATGGGTGTAGTCTTAATAACAAATTCTAGATGATCAAAGTTCAATAAAGATTATATTAGTTGAAAGGCCAGGAGAGGATGCCCTAAAAGAACATAATAATACCACCTTAAAACACCTTAATGGTGATGTTCATCAAAAGGGTCAGGTACATAGTATTCGTAACCGGGGGCGTGCGTATACACGCACGTTAACGGCCGTTTGCTTCGTTAATGTTTATACATCTGGTCATACGACCAGATGTATAAACATTAACGAAGCAAACGGCCTATGTAAGTATTGTAGCAGGTGGCGTTTTGTAGTCTCAGCCTACCCCCATGGGAAATGGCATGAGTGTATGTATGTACCTAGAGGCATGAATGGGGTCGGTATGCAGTAGGTCGGGCGTGGGGTCGCGGCGCCGCGGCTCGGTCGAGATCTGCGCATAGGTGTCGGAGCCTTCGCCCACGCTCGCCTCTTCGATCGCTGCGTACATCTCATCTGTAAGTAAAATATTATCTTGAAGAACATAAAAAAAAACTCGTATCGTCTTTACGGCACGAAGCATAGGATGGGGTGGTAAACAGCCTGGGTACTTGGATAGCGCTAACTGCTGACTACATTTCAAACATGCTGTTCCCTGGCCAGGGCTTAAGATGTAGCTAAGAATCGACACTATTTTGTTTGTAACTTTGTCACTTCAGTATCGTCAATATTTGTAATATTGTCTAAGCAACAAAGTTAGTAAACAATTCACGATTAAAATGCGTTCTTCTTGCTTCTTTACATTAGAGTGGTGATACAAGAAAATGTAGGGAGCAGGCCTTTAAGGAAACTTAAATTGGGCCATTCTCCTGCTATAGTTCCATATTCGATGTAAATTAAATACAAATTACATTATTTTATCTGTTTATGGTAGCGGTCAATGTTTTATGTTGTACCTATTGCCATGATAAGAATCATAAATTCATAATAGAGGAATTATTGATGTTAGAAATCTGACACATACATCGAGATAGTTGAACGGTAGGCGCCATAACTGATTGGTATCAGCGCGAGATAGATCGATTACATGCTAATAGTAATAATATATTAATTACATTTAGAATTTTAGATAATAAAAAAAATTTAAATATTCCGCAGCTTAATTTGATAGAACGTCAAAAAAACACGAGGAAAACTCAAACATATTGTTAGAAAAATAAAGCCGGAAACGGACAAAGGGAAAACGGTTTACTAATGTTTGCCATAATTTAAAATGCAATAATTTTATATACCATACTTTTATTTGTCATAATTGAATTAGGAATAACGCTTCAGTTGCCATAATCGTGAAATTACATAATTCACTAATTTCATTGGTCATAACTCATAAACTCATAACTCATAATCGATCTATTGTCATAGTAATTTTATTTCATAAATTTATTTGCTATATTTTTCATTATCAATAATGTCGTGTTCCATAACATTTATTCACCATAATGTTAATTTGCCCATACTAGCACAACAATGCTAGTTCAGTACAAGCACCTGCAATTTTGATGAAGAAGAATTTTTGAGAGCTTTGGCCTCCATATACATATGATTATTATACGATAGTGATTTTTTTATTCACAAGGAAATCTAAAAATAAACTTAATCTACCATGCATGCTTGCTTTACAAAAGAGAAAATCTGGCGTTGTGTGGTCACAGTTCAATATTTTTTTTTTTGTAACGTTTTGGTAATCCCTAACCTAACCGTTTCGAATTTGACAAACTGTTTATTGTCTAAAGATTGTTTGCTGCAATAAATCATTTGATTACAGACCAAATGCCTTAAATGACATTTTTTTTTGTAAACGTTTATAAATTATATTAAATGTTGTTTGTGTCAAGTATTAATAATTATGTAATGTGTTACTTATAGAAACTAATGATTATAACACATGTTATTATGGAAACTTATTTTATGGCAAATAAAAGTTATGACCAATAAGTTGATATGACAAGCGTTAGTAGTATAAATGATAATAGTGCAAGTAAATATTATGTGGGGGGACGATTATGGAAAACAATAATAGTACTTACAAATTATTTTATGGAAAACAAGACAATACCATGAGGGGGAGGGGGCGGGGAATGTTTTAATAGAAACAGAGGCCAGCTTGTACTGGAATTTGTTATCAGTTACCACTGAAGTGAGGCCTACCGTACGAGGATCTCTCACATCTTCTGAGCAGAGTAATACTGTCCTCTTTTCGATGGAAAAAAAGACCAATATGCTCTGAATATGAGCGCTTAAAGACATTAAAGTAGGGGAAGACCAAATAAATGATGTATGTACTATATGATAGATGATATGGCTAGAAAGGTGATGACTACTGATAATCCGAGATGACAACTAATAGAGAAGTACATATTATGTACAACGAATTAAATTGGGATGAGGGCAAGTGAATGATGATTTGATGATGGTGAGACGTTAACAGCATAAAGGTTCGTAGTCAACTTACCGGAGTCATCGGATACCGTGGCATAGTGTGGTTGCGACGGCGGCTTGGTGCTCTGAGCACGGATGTTACTTAGTGGCTCGCGCACCGATATGCTCGTGTAGCCCTCTGTAAATAAAGGGTCACTTAATACATCATGAGACCTACTGGAACTTGTCTCTTTTTTTTCTGTAACTTGTGTCTATGTTTTACAAGGTAGAGGCGACAATATGTATATTAAGCTGCGTACCTATATCTAATGATGTTCCCAGTCTGCGTACAAAAAGTCAATCAAATATATTCAATAGTTTAGTCACACATAGCTAGTCAAAGATTGGCAAAACCATAGTCGGCCCATCACTACTATTTAGTTTGTTTGCAAAAATCACTTTTTTAATTACAATGTTAGGATTTATTTGATTGTTTCTAAATACCCTTGCATTAGTATTACTCAAAAAACGCTAAAGGAAAAAATCGTAAGTAAACTATATATAAAATATCCTAGAACCAAAAATTCGAAGACATGTGTTCGAAGTCGATTACGGTCCACTCCCTCTCACCGAGAGGAAGCCTGTGTCCCAGCAGTGGGAACATTATAGGCTGAATATGATTAGTAGTGCTACTGTTTTCATTCGTGGTCGTCTCCACACTCTATAATGAAGAACTTTTAGTACGGACCAACGCATCTGTTTCATACAGCGTGATTAGCTAGGTACAATCGAGCTCGTAAGTGATATACCACCCTAAGGTTCGACATCATTTGCACGTCATAAAATGTCAAAGCCCTTTTTTCTTGCTTTAAGTTTGCTGCAAGATAATATGTGTAGTTTCAACTGACTGTACTGGCACTTATTGTCAAAAGAGAAGCAATTACGAGGTTGACTATACATATCTCACCTTTTTTGTGAATATCAGTTTTTTTTTTATATTTCACAGGTAAAATTGTGTTAAATCTTAATTTTTTTAATTTACCCTGATATTGGTTTGTAATATCTTCACTCAAGCTTTAACTCTCTTATTCATAAACGTTGTAAAGTTAAGAGACGTTTAAAGCCAAAAATATATGATTAAACAGGCGGTAATCATTATTTAACTTTAAAGCAACGTATATTTAGTTTATTTATCATTAATTTTGTAGAATTGACAGCAGCTAAGCTTAACTTTATAAATGAGGGGGTGAATTGTTATCCCATTAACTGTGTTCAGTTATATTGTGATGTTATATTAATGCGTCTGGTCTCTGCAAGGCGCATTAATTAGCGTTTTGGAGAACAATAATGTAAGTATTAGAAAGATAACATTGTTGGAATTAGCAACTGAGGTCAATACTCGTCAAAAATGTTTTTTGTGAAAATTTTCTATTTTCGTTGTGTCTAATCTGATCAAAATGTCTCAAAAGGTTATTAAGGACTCGTTAGACCGTTTTTCTGCGGCTACAACGGTTACGGTACCTGCCCTTACTGCCCCATGTAACATATCAAGGAATTCATCTAAATATAAAATCAATCCTGTACATCAATATTTTATATCTGTCAAGTCAGAGTTTTAGACGTTTGATTTTCATCAGTATAATAATCCAAATAGACTTTATTACTTCTATAGCGCAATACTTCTTCAGTACTTCGTGAATAATGAGATTAAATATAAACTACTTACAACAATAAAAATATTAAATATTGAAATACAGGCTTTGCCTAGTTCGGCCCCAAATGCTAATACTTTTGTGTACAGTAACTGTAGAATAAGCACTTATTTATTTATTTATTTATATATTCTTTATTGTACACCACAAAAAACATAACAACAAAAATTAAACTGAACACTACTTAATATACAATGGGCGGCACTTAATTTGTGAAATAATGTAATTTTTTTTTCTGTGAATAAATTTATTATTATTATTATTAACAATAGATCACACTTTATGATAATTATATAATATCTTTGTCACCGCTAATCAAAACAGATGCATTTTACGATTTCGCGGAATTGCTGATAAAAATTCCACATTAATATAAATACCTAGCAAAAGAGTTGTCGCTATGCAGACTATCAGAAAATCGGCTATAATTCATAAGCGTAAGATGTGTTTTCATGTACAAAGGTTGAAAATTGTATAAAATATATTTTTGGCTTATCCGTTTCCAAATCTAATCAATGTTTAATGGAATTTGGGTGTAATTCAAAATCTACATGGACATCTTCAAGCAACTTACGGAGGACTGAATTGATCAATGACATTTAATTTTCTTAATATAAATTTATATTGCAACGTTGAAGTTGATTTATTTCTATACTTAGGTACTTAGTTTTACTTTGTACTATGCAATTTCGAAAATAAGCGAGGGAAGTAACTTTAAAATCTAGTGTTAGCTTGAAACCTTAAAATAAAAACTTAAATCTGATAAAGCGAGGACAAAATCGTCATCAAATTGATAAGCAAAAATAGTATCTAATACCGCGAACCTATTTCTGAAAGAATCTAACCGCCGCTGCCGCGAAAACAGGTTAATTCAGCATATAAACCAGCGAAAAATTTGTATGACTCTCGTGTGAAAAATCCGGTTATCTTTGGAACCACAAGTTAAACAGTAATATCCTTAAAAGAGGTTTTAAAACTAATTATTTATGATTTATTGACATACCACTTATAACGGTTTCTACAGCAGAAGTAAAAAAAAAATAAGTTTTTTTTTAAATTCTCATCTACTCGTTTTAAAGCACCAAATCAAATAGGTATTAATTAATTAGCTGAATAAGTGATATTTAATCATTTGTATGTACAGACGCCAGCACATCAAGCTACTACAATCTGTCAAATTTGTTTAATAGATTTTCAACTTTATCGCTAAAGCATTAAGGTTCAAGGTTGATTGGGAAAATTTGACAGTTTCGGGTAGCTTGACCTGCTGGCGTCTGTACTTACCATGACCACCATGCAACAACACAAATTATAATCAACTCAACTCAACTCAAAGCATTTATTTCAATTAAACCATTTACAGGCACTTTTGAATTGTCAAGTGGTCGGTCAGTCAGAAATATGAAGCTAGTTGCCCATTCCAAAGCGTAGTAGGTACCTATGGAGAAGAACGGGCAAGAAACTCCATGGACACTCTTTTAAATTATATTGTTACATAAATATTAGTTACATCATTAATCTTGTATATAGGTATAATTATATGTGAGAACGATGTAAATAAGACGTATACATTGAGTGTCCAGTGTACAGCAAATATATATTCATCAATCTATTATCTTATTCAGGAAACCCTACGACTGCCTATTTATTATCTGACCTCCACAACGGAGTTACTGGGCAACAAGATAGGGTACGGTAGTTTTTAGAAATCCCGTACTAAATATTCACCGTCCTACTTGCACGTCTTATGACCGCGACTGTCTTGGCTTGAGTTCCTGAAGGACTTACTTGCAGAGTCAGTCGAATCCCCGCTGAAGTGTGTGGTGTTATCTATGTTGGGCCGAGGCGAGGGTGGCGTGATGTAAGGCAGCTCCTGACTCGAAGGCAGTTGCCCACTTATCGCCACCGACGCCGATATTACCACCGATTCTAAAAACGAAGCTTATTTTCAGAATTGTTTTGTATTGTATATATAATCTATAGCTATTTATTCCACTAACGATTAAAATCAAGATCGGAATGTATGATTTGATCTTGTTTTTGATTGTCTCTAACGATAATATGCTTGATTCTCAGTATGAGTCTTAACAATTTAGATTTATAATTAAAATTGTTTGTGACTTTGAGTAACTAAGGGTATTCACAAATTAAAATGTTTCATTGTACTAATAACCTACAACTAGATAAACGCGGGAATAAATTGTATATAAACCGTATGTTTTTAAGTTAATAAACACACTAACCAGCAGGATTTTGTCCAACTTCTCTCTCATCAATTTGAATAATTTCTCGTTCAGATGCTTCATCAGTTACTTCAACAAGACTGCAAAAAACAAATAAAAAATTAGAAGGAATAATTTATTGAGCTTATATAAAACAATGCAGTTAGATTAGTTACTAATAAATAACAACAATTTGAGTAAATACAAATATACCATAAAAAAGCACTGTATTTTTTTTTCCTTTTTTCCGGGAAATGTTTCCAATTTTACTTTCCACCCTTTCTTGACTACTGTGCCAATTTGGGAACACTTGATAAAAGAGGGTAGATAAAAAAAGTTTAGACAATAGTTAATATTGTGTTACTTTGTTGTGCAGTCGAAGGTGTGTTCATTCGGTAAAAACATCGGATTATTCTAATTTGTTCAAAAATCTTTCGTTTTGGATACATTCAAGTTCGTTATCCGGAGGACACTACAGGTAAGTGTAATTTTGTTCTTATATTTTATTACAGATTATGAATATCGTGAATATTGTTTATATTTTCGTAAAATAGGTACCTAATCTAACCTCTAAAGTTATTTTATTGCAGTTATTTTACATGTATATAAAATCATAGTGACATAAATATTAGTGTGCCAATTTGGGTACAACGGCTACAAGTGTACTAAAAATAACCATTGTATTTACAGAATCAATATGAATTGCAAGCAATATTTTAGTGGTACTAATGACTTCAGGGGCTTAGAAGAAGCTATCAGCACAATAGCTGAGGATAGCGACGACGGCTTGGAGTATGATTTAGCCATCATTCCATCAGAGCCAAGCGTTGTGACTGACGAAGGAGATGATGATATGGCACCTAGTACCCTACCAAACGATGTCCCAGGTAATATTGAGGTATTTGTTCGCAATGTGGGTACCCTGGAATCAGGGGATAGCAGTGATGATGAACCTTTGGCTGTTAAAAGGTCACGACCTTCCTTTAGATCAGCCCAACCAGAGCAGCCCACTGTCTCCGCGCGCCAACAGTCATCCAGTCTTCCGCTTTGGCGAAAGTGTTCACCTAATTAGTCGACAACCTTTGAACAATCTGACGATATATTAGCTCTCGAAAATCGCGTCAAACAGGAACTACAAGGTTTGACACCCGTTGCAATATTTGAGAAGCTTTTTGACGACGAAGTTTTTACAATGATTGCTGAGATTAGCATCATGATGCTATGATTGATGCACCAAGTACACTAGACAAGATCTACAAAGTAAGAAAACTTAGTGACATATTGATGAAAAAAATTATTCAATGGGGGGTTTTTCATGAAACTTTGTCAATTGATGAATCCATGAAAAAAATCGATTTGGTTACAAGAATTGGGTTGCAGCAAGCTCGAGCGGACCTTCGATATATATTGTGGAAAGTCGACTACCTCTAACACGGAGCCATTAGGTACTAGAGTTGTAAAAAGCTTGCTCAATAAATTATTTACAAATCCTGCAAACCACAAGGTATATTTTGATAAATATTTTACTAGCTGCGATTTGCTGTGTGATCTACGGCAGTTAGGATACCGTGCCAACTATCCGTGTAAATCGCACTAAAAAATGTCCGCTATCGAATGCAAAAGAGATGATGAAGAAAGCAAGAGCTGAATTTGATTACAGATTTGATAAAAATAATGAGCTTCTGTTGGTTCGCTGGAAAGATAATAGTATTTGCACAATGGCGACCAATCACGATTCTTATGAGCCAGTAGGTTCCGTAAAAAGATGGTGCAGCGAAAAAAGAGAAAAGGTCGATGTGAGCATTCCTCATCTGTTCCAAAATGATAATAAAGGTATGGGCGGAGTGGATGAACTAGACCAATCCTCTGTATCCCTGTATCCCTGTATCTCTGTATCCCAATATCTCTGTATAGAATTGGCGTACACGGCAAAAAATGGTGGTGGGTCTTATTTACTTATATGATTGATATGACCATGTCAAATGCATGGCGATTGCACGTTATCGCCAAAGAAGAGCCAATGGAGCAATTACTATTCCGCCGAAGTGTCGCCAGACACTACCTCAAACTGTCACCCCAAAGATGTTCTGCTCGCCCTTCATCATCCAATATTGAAAGTTTGCAGTTGGATGGGGTTGATCACGTCCCTGAAAAGCTTCCAAAACGAGTGCGATGTGCTGTGTGCCATATCAGAGGTCGCTGGAGTTGCAAGAAGTGCAAGAAAACCCTGTGTATTGAAAAATCGTGTTTCGCAAATTTTCACTCATAAGGCGCCATTGTGCCAATTTGGGAACACCACTGAAAATTCATGAAAAAAATTTTATTTGGTTTTTTTTGTGATACTATTTTCTCTTGTAGCTACTAAATTTCAATTATTAAAAGAATTTTGAAAATCCGGTCTGTAGTTTTGATTTGGCCACTAATGGGTTAAAAATGTTGTTCGGACATTTTAAAACAAAAATAGCTAAATCAGTCCAGCCGATGCGCTTACCAATGATTCATCATTCTTCATTTTGATTTATACATATAGAAGATATAAATCTTATGGCTACTGGGGGGTGGGGGCAAATTCCCAAACATCGATGCCCATTCACAAATAGGCGCATTGAAAGTTGACAGATTAGCAAAGGGTCAAAGTGCGTTAACATTACCAAGTAGAATCAGAAGAATAAGAAGAAGAAAAAGAAGAATAAGAAAGAATAAGAAGTAGAATAAGTAGTAGTTGCTGGAATTAGCAACTGAGGTCAATACACAAGTTACTAAGTTACTCAAGTAGATAACATTTTCTCGTACAGTTATCTGGACGTCAATGACGTAACCATTTGACTTTGGCGCACTTTTTTGTATCCGCCGATGCGGTTTTCATAGTTCAAAGTATTACTACTGACGTGCCGGTTGGCCATACATTTTAAAATCAGGTCTAAGATCATAGGTACTTACATATTGTGGCTTTCATTCTGTACTTTAGCGTAGGCGTGTTCGTACGGGTAATCTCGGCTTGTAGACGCGGTCGCTACTGTTTTGTTACCTGCAGATAAACAACGTTGATTAGTCAAAACAAATACTGATTACAATTTAATTATCGACAGTTCCGAGTAGCGGGTCCTTTATACGATATTACCGGATCTTGGCGCCGATTGTGTAGTGATTTTATCCGTAATCTGATGAATGAACCATGCCGTACGGTAGCCACGCTGGCCACTGTTGTAACCGCATTGTTTTTTACGTTTGATAACCGTGCAATAATGCGGGTGTTTTTAGCTTTTGAACAGCCTTGAGTCAAATATTTGTGCATGGAAGTCATATTCTGTTAATTGAATGCCACTTTTAGAGATATGTAGGTACCTATAGTTATTTGTAGGTACAGCTAATTCATCAAATTAAAGCCCTCTTCCTCTCTCCTAGTTTGCTGTGCCTGACAGGGTCCAAAATGATCATATCTTTGTAAACCCCACCAACTAAGTACACATTATGGAATGTAAATAAATATTGATATTTTTAATTTGAACTTTAAATGAACTGAGGGTCAGGAGGCAACTCACACTAGTGACTTATATCTTTAAGGTAATTAGAGGGAAGATACACAATGCGGATATATTGCGAAGGGTGGAGCTAGTCGTGCCAGACAAGTATGTGGGTCGTCGTCAGCCGCGGTTACTGGCAGAACCGCGTGCGCGAACTAACTTGCTGCGCGAGGCGAGGCGCCGCTCACGAGCGCACTCCGCACTCTCCACCTCATTGCTGAAGACTTGGACATATTCTGTTGCGCTTTGGGTGAATTTACAAGAACAGCTACCGATAGAATTTGCTATGGTAAAAACCGTGGAGTTATTTAAATTTTAAGTGTGCTACAATATCGTATTGTGTCTAGCCTGTAAGGATATTTGTATGTTTAGTGTGAATAAATAAATACATTTCTGTAATATTTGGCTCTTTATAAGTGGCGGAACGAAAAAGCGGCTTTACCCTTTAAGGAACCAACACAGGCGATTTTTTTATTAAGTATGTAGTTTAATTGTATGTAAGTAAGTAGGTACTTATTTATGTTTTATTGATAATGAATCAGTCTACAACAGTAGTACTTAATGTAATTTCAATTAGTGTGCTAGTTACCGCACAAACAATTGTTTCAGTGATTATTATTATTATTATGTATGCCTACTGTATGTAGAATGTGCTGCTTTTACATAATCCACAGCAGGAAAATAAAATTCTCCGAAAATATTATTTGGATTAATTATATTTTTCGCCATTTACTATGAAACAACTATTATGTATCGAGATAAGCTCCATGCTATGTGCTAAGGGAAACATGACATAATATAACTTAGGTAATAGGTAACTGTTTTCCTTGAGTGACTAGTACAATATCGCAAGTACTGGTTTTCCTAAAAATGCAATTAGTTATTGTTTAATCATTGATATATTATTATAAAAACCTAAAATTACACATTCCGCAACTCACAAACGTCCGTGAATTGCACTGAACTGAAAATCGATGTTTGTGATGTTTTAATTTCGTAATGGTCAAAAAATTTAGTTTAAAAACTGTAACCCGACTACGGAAAAATAAAAGTGATCTAAAAAGTACGAAACAAGAAAATATCAAGACATAGATACAAAAATGGTCAAAGTGAAGCCGTGGTCGCATACCTGTATATCATGTGGGTGCCAGGAACACCTATAATAGTATATTATGCAATTAGTGAATAAAGGGCGGATTTAAAGCGAGGGCCATAGATGAATCACGAGCTAGTGAAGGATTCTAACGACTGAATTCATTCGACGACAGGATTCATGATGATTGAATCACGAGCGTAGCGAGTGATTCAAGTATTAGAATCCTGAGCGACGCGAGTGATTCATGGCCCTCGATATAAATCCGTTTTATTCAAGAGTTGCATACTATACTTTATACCATGACTACGAGAAAAAGAAAGATTTAAGCGAAAATAAACATTTAATAAAGAAATGAATTAAAATGCACATTAAAATTGGAACAATTACTAAAATTAAGAGTAGTTTTCTTGTTATTATTATTAGGATGGTTAACTTGTGTAGCGATTAACAGTGAGTAAAAGTGCTTTTTATTCACTGTTTTCAGTGAATAAAAAGCGAATTACTACGACACAACAGAAGTGCCAAGCACTTAAAGTAGATGGCTATTGTATCACAAAGTGCAAAAATTACAACTTTTTTGAGCAAAAATCAAACGCATGCTTACTGCTAAGGTATTAGAAATGGAATTAAAAATGTGCGGCTTTCTTGCAAAACATGATCTGCCTATTTCCTTAATAGATGAATGTATGGCACTTATGAGAAATTTGTTTCCGGAGTCGAAATGTTTAGAAGATGTGCACCTTGGCAAACAAAAAGCAACAAATATTTTACGCCAAGTCACAGGATCCACCTATACATATACAATAAGTTATAGAAATAATGAAGAAAAGCTACTTCAATATTATAATTGACGAAACAACAGATCTGTCTGTGAAAAAACTGTTGGCTATAATTGTGACATATTTTAACAGCGTTACAAAAACAGTGGATTTCAGATTTTTCGATATGATTGACATAGATGATAGGTCAGCAAAAGGCATATTCCAAACATTGAAAGACATATTTGCAAAACATGAAATACCTCTTAATCATGTTTTTGGATTCACTTCTGATACGAACAAATGTTATGATGGGAAAACACAATTCAGTTTAGGCCTTACTCAAAAAATAAATTCCACATCTTGTCGTTGTAGGGTGCACATGTCACCTAATTCACCTTGCAACATCACTTGCTTCCCGCAAACTGCCTAAAAATTTAGAAGATTTGTGCCGCAATGCCCGCAATATACTTTCACATAATATATTTTCACATGAGCCCGAAACGAACCGAATAATTGAAACAGTTCCAAACTTCCAAGATTTTCCGAAGGTTGACCATCATAAATTGTTAACCGCAGCTAATACAAGATGGCTGTCACTTCAAGCTTGCATGGACAGAATACTGGAACAATATGATGACTTGATTTTTTTTTTTTACAGAGTCAGTTTTTCAGGATCCCTCTAATACAAATGATTCCATACTGACCAGTCTTAATAACCCATTTAATCATGCTTTTTTGCATTTCATGAGTTATGTCTTCTCGGTAACTAATGAGTTTAATACCTTTGTTCAATCAAGGTCACCTCAACTTTAAATGCTGCCAGAGATGATTCGAAAAATGTTACAAAGTTTTCTGTGCAACTTCACCGCGGCGCCTCTCTAGCCACTCCTCAAAGAGGGGACTTATCGACGCAATTGTGGCGTGCCCAGCGCTGGGTTGCGACAATCGCACTCTCCATGCCGCCCTGAGATTCCGCCGGAGC
Source organism: Brachylomia viminalis (assembly GCA_937001585.2). Lineage (NCBI taxonomy): Eukaryota > Metazoa > Arthropoda > Insecta > Lepidoptera > Noctuidae > Brachylomia > Brachylomia viminalis. The sequence goes on along the minus strand of OW443308.2, from coordinate 13,845,550 downwards.
TCTGTCCGCTGTACCGTGATTTCTCGCGGCAGCGGAGCTACGCCCCGGCGTTTCGCCTCCTCGCGCCACTCCCAAATGTGCGCGAGGACTTTTGCCTCCAGATCCCATGGCGGTAATCCGACAAGGAGGCTCGCCGCCTCACCGGAGAGCGAGTACCTGACCCCTGGAGATCTAAACCATTTCATGACAATAGATGTAACTAAACCAGAAATGCACCTTAATGACGACCACATCTATGTCGGTATGGGAGCATAATATGACTTTCTACAAGATTTAAAGAAGAAACCTCCAATAGAAGAGGTTAGCAAATTTTATACAAATTACCGGGAATTTTATGTAAAAATAATTTTACAGATTCAAAAGCGGTTCGAGTTAGACGAGAAACTTTTTGATTTGATTAAATATGTGGATCCTGATGTAGCAAGAAATCTTGAAAAGCAGTCTACGAAAGACGTATTTGACCATTTTGGTTTTTTGGCCACAGAATGCAACATGCAAAAAGCTGATAACGAATGGCGAAATCAGGCTCTTATCGAACCCAAGTATTTTGGAGTTGATGATGAAGAACAAATAAAAATAATGCCAGCTGAACTTAACTGGAATAAGGTATTAAGCCTGAAAGACCACCGTGGCAATTTTTATACGAAAACCTCGAAGTGGTAGTTTCACTATTACTAGAAGTTCTATCTTCAAACACTGAAGTAGAAAGAATGTTCAGTGTTCTGAAAAACGTAAAAACAGACTAGAGAAACAGGCTGACTAATCAAACCCTCAATGGAGTACTTCATACTAAGCTAGGAATGCTGGCTAACATCTGCTCAATTTTGGAACCTACTAGTGCCATGCTTAATGCCGCTAAAACCTGCAAAAGTAATGCTTCGGCTTCTGAGTCTTCAAATTAAGTACTTATTTATGTTTAATTTATTTTCATATTAAAATATGCAAAATGGACTTTTTTCTTTTAATAATCATGCGCTGTAAATTAGGGAAATTTGAAAAAAAATATAGGGATTGTTAGGGATCATTTCTAAAGAATTTAGGGCAAAACCAAAATCTCAAGTGGAAACACTGCCATACCGCGATTTATTTCGACGCCAACTATCGAGCTTCGAAGAATTCCAAAATATAGTTATTTCGTAGTACTTGTTTTTCTTCATAAGAGTGGCGTTACAAATCCTTTCTTTCTATTTATTAACATTTGATTAACTGCGCGTTAGTATGAATTTAATCATGCTTTTTAATGTTTATTAGGCCGTTTATTTAATGGTACAGCCGCGCCGTACGTAGCGCATTCTCAGTTTTGCTTGTGTTTAACAATAATTTAAACATACTATTAATTTACTTAGACAATATGATATAGGTACATATTGTAATGTGCTCGTCAAGAACATTCTTTTGATACCAAACATGTCATGATTACTTATCAAAATTATTTTTCGATTTCTTAAATTTCCGTGTAAAGTCCACCATATTGAATTTAGAGGGAATTTATATAGCCTGTGTGGCTGTGTCACCCTGACTATTATTACAAATCTATTGATACCTCATTCATCAAAATCGGTTCACTAGTTTAGGCGCTACGGTGGAACACACGTAAATACAAACATAGGTACAATACATACATAGACTGCTAAAATCATAACCCTCCTTTTTGACTTCGCCGTAGTCGGGTAAAAAGCCGCAAAACTTTTAAATGAACGTGGAATTGTGTTCCTTGTGTTTTTTATATCATACGAGCTGTTCGTGTCCGGCGTCGCCCGGGTTGAATTTCCGGCGAATTTTCAAAAAAAAATATTTCATACAAACCGTGTCCTGACAATATTACGAAAAACAATAAAAAAAAAACGGCCAAACCGGTCGAACCTTTCTCAAGTGATGATCAATGCTTTTAATTCAGTTAGTACCTAGGCCTATCAAATACAAAAACAATGAAAATATTGATGACGGGGGAAGGAATTAATCCATTTTAAGGCATTGCCCAAACGTAGGGCACCGTGAAACACATTTTTTTTTTGTCGCACAGTTAGGTTATGTAGGTATATTGGTAAATATTACAAACCAGTAAAAAAAAATGTGTTTTGTCAAATGTTCTAAAACAAAGACTAATTCAAAAATATTTCATAAAAATTAAATAGAATTATGATAAGAAAAACGTGAAAAAGAGCTCAATAAATTTTTCGTCGCAGTTTTCTCTAAATTTTGAGTAGAAATTTTATGTAATGATGATAAAGGGAACTCAATCAACTAAAGAAATACCTTAAAATTATACCACTGAGCCGTGCATTCATTTTTTAAATTAAATAAAACTTTAAAAAATTGTGATCATTTGATTCAAGTAACATCAAACGCATCGCTGTTCTGAACCTTATTTGTTGCCGCGATGCGCTATTGTCAATTACTTACCTAAAAAATTGCTTCTTACCGCGCCCTAACTTGTGATGGCTCATCATAAGCTAGGGAAATTATGTTTCACCTAATAATCGTTTAACCTTTCTTTATGATCAATAAAACCTCCTCATAGGTATTTTATTATTTGTACTGATAATAACGAAAAGGTCTGAGGTTTATTGAGGACTGCAGCAGTAGTAGTTAGTACATTAAGTCTACTGCGCCACTCCTAATCACGTCTGCATTAGTGAATAAATTATTTACTTAGGTTGCACTACTCGTTTTAGAATTTATAACAGTTTCCGACTAATACCTATTTACACTAAGGGGCACGGAATCTTGGCCAATCTCATAACTCGCGATAGCAAAAGCTTTAAGTGTTTCTAATGAATGTTTCTTATCCAGGATGTCAAAATATGTTTACCCTTAGTTCAAGAGAGTAATTAATTATGTTATTACGCGCCATGACGTTATTTGAGTAAGTATATCCCTTTTACCCCTTGAGGTATCCAACCTTGTTTGTGTTAGGCATAGTGGGATACAACAAGTTGGAAACAAGGAGGCATCTAGCACGGGCATCGTATATCTTTGGAGTATTCCGGGGTAGCATAAATAAACCGGGGGTGCTACAAGGGTTAAGTTGCTGTCGTGCTTAACGTATCACGTTCATCCGTGCAGTATGCACTGAAACGGTATCAGGAGACATGCCACTACACCAGCAGACCAGGTAGTGGAGGTGTTAGATGTACATCGGCCCGAGACGACCTATTTATTATACTGGAAATTTTAAAAAACCGCTACCTGACCGTGGCCGAGATTCGCCAGCGACTTCAAATCGCGAGAGGCGTAAATTTTAGTGAGCGTACGGTGAGAAGACGAATGGATGAAGTGAATTTAAAAGCTCGTAGACCAGCACGAGGTACCAGAGCTTCTCAGACCGCAGCGAGTAGCTCGACTTCAGTTTGCACGAGAACACGTTAACTGCTCCCACGAGCAATGGGCTAGATTGCTGTTCACAGATGAGTGTCCAATAGCATTAGGTGCTCCAAACGGTCGAGAGCGAGTGTGGAGATACGATGTGAAGAGGAGAGCGGTTTTTGCCCATAATCGTAACGCAAACTGTGACCTTTCATGGAGGCTCCATAATGGTATGGGGAGGAATAAGTTCCGACGCACGTACAGAGATGGTTATCGTCGACAACCGGTTAAATGCCTTTCGATACGTCGAGGAGGTCCTTTAGGAACATGTAGTGCCTTGTTCGGGGTTCATTGGACATGAACAATTCCTCCTAATGCATGTCGCTAATTGCGTAGAAAAATTTATCTACGCAATTTGCGACATGCATTAGGAGGAATGAGCATGCATGCAGCATGCATTAGAGGTATTTATACCTTCAAGAGGTCGGTATTCAAAAATGGCAGTGGCCAGCCCGTAGCCTGGACTTAAATCCAATAGAGCATATTTAGGACATGCTCAAAAGAAAGATAAAGTCGACTTCAAACCCGTCTCAAACTCTTAACCAGCTCCGAAATGCAGCACTAGTCGCTTGGGACCGCAAGTTGATATCAGAAACTTCATTCAAAGCATGCCACATCGAATTCAGGCAGTTATCAGGGCTAGAGGAGGAAACACCCGAAACGTATAGACAATTAAGAAAGTTACCTTATTTTTCACTTTGGAGTGTGTTTTTAAAATAACAGTTTGCGTATCTCTTTTTGTTTGAAAGTGCGTTATTTTCGAAACTTAACTGTTGGTGTAGTGATATTTTAATTTCTAGGTTTTGAAAGCTTATGAGAGGCTTATTAAATGCATCCATACTTAATTTATTGTCAAAAATACATATAATAAAGTTCAAATAATTACCAAATTCACAAGTGGCCAAGTTTCCGTACCGGTGGCGGTGAGTGTATTTGTTCAGGGTGATCCTGATAGACGTATCAAGCTAGTAGCTGTTGCCCGCGGCATCGCCCACACTCGTGGGAACGCACCACCGTGATAAAAAGTCCTATGTCCTAACCCCGGTCACGGACTACCAGTGTGCTAAATTTTATCGAAATACGTTCAGCCGTTAAAGACGTGAAAGGTAACATACAGACTAACAGACGGAGTTACTTTCGCATTTATATTATTTGTATGGAAGTATGGATTATCGCTTTCCCTGTGACCGTGAGCACATGATACATACTTGGTGATTGTTTATCCTAAGTGTCTGTTTAGGGGGCAGTGAAAGGAAAGTGTTAAACATCCTAATTTGATTAATGTGACTCTCACACATTAGAATTAAGTAAGTACCTACCTACCATTTTTCATGAGTTATGATATGAAACTCTGTAATATTGTCTTCTCTCCGAGTGTTATCCTTCGCTTCTGCCTAGGTAAAGTAATAGGTTACCTATGGAGTTGCCGTTTTACTATACTGGCCATTCGAAACGTAATTTTTGTATGGCTGGTAATCAATTCTAAATTCAAAAAATGAATTATTTTCTAAAATATGAAATTATACTTTCTAATTCTGTCATTTTGTTTATTGATGTGTTTTGTTTTCACTACATTTGTATCTTTTTCATCAGGACACGATAAAAATACGAGTAATATGGAGTACGAGTTCCGTCGCGGTAGCAATGCCGCACAAACGGTTCGCAACATTAATTATGTGTACGGAGTGAACACTACAAACGAACGCACGACTCGTTATTGGTTTAAACGCTTCCGACATAGCCCGAAAACTAAAATCAACAAAGACGAATTAAAGGCGATAGTGGAAGCTGACGATACTTAATCTACAGCTGAGTTAGCAACAGCTTTCAACGTTAGCATCAAAAAAATATTGGTCCATTTGCGTCAAATTGGCAAGGTAAAAACACTTGATATGTGGGTGCCGCACGAACTGAAGGATCGCCAACACGACGAACACGTTGAGATATGCGTTGCGTTGCTTAACAGACACAGAAGCGAAGGGATTTTGAACCGCATTCTCACTTGCGATGAAAAATGGATTCTTTTTGATGATCATAAGCGGTCATCACGTTGGTTAGACCCTGGTTCAGCGCCTAGGCAATGCCCCAAACGAAAACTTACCCCTAAAAAGTCATGGTCACTGTTTGGTGGTCTAGTGCCGATATAATTAATCACAGCTCCTTACCAAATGCCACCAGCATTACTGCGGGTGTGTACTGTGAGCAACTGGACTCAATGATGGAGAAGCTCGCAAATCTCCGGCCAGCCTTGGTTAATCGCTCGTCCCCGCTGCTCCTACACGACAACGCTCGACCTCACACGGCACAGCAGACAGTCTCTAAGCTACAAAAGCAAGGGTTGGAAGTTTTGCGTCATCCACCGTACTCACCACACCTTGCACCGACCGACTTCTAGTTTTTCCAAAACTTGGACAACTTCTTGGCAGGGAAAAAATTAAATACCCGAGAGGCAGTACAAAATGCCTTTGAAGAGTTTGTTGGCTCCCGTACACCCGACTTCTTCAAGAAGGGCATTGAACAATTACCACTGCGCTGGCAGAGATGCATCGATAGCATGGGTGCATATTATGATTGATAATAAAAAAATATTTATATAAAAATTACTTTAACTTTCTGTAAGTATACTAAACGGCAATTTCATAGGTAAAGACCTAATATTCACGAACTCATTAAAAATGAATTATTTACCGTAAACATGAGCAATAAACCTACCAGCAATAAGTAATAAACAATTTATAGTATACTTTGTAATTACATGTTTTAGTACACAATAAATAACACACTTCATGGTTAATTAACACAATGTAGACGCAACGAGCTAACATTTTAACATGTCACACAATATAGTGGCTATAAACTACATTAGTGTAACACGTCACTGAGGAATGAAACTATTTAGATAGTTTGCAGACGAGAACAACAAAAGACCTTAACGCCTCGTGTAGGTGAGACTTAAGATAATAGACATAGATTCCAAAATGGAATATCAAGTAAATCTTGTGGCGCACACTTTCGCCCGCGACCTTTGAAGAACAAGGTATGTGTCGAGGTTTCGTAGGTCAGACCGCAACATGTTTATCTAATAACTTATGACAGTTGATTTGAACTTCATGGGCAAATTTGTGCCAAGGCAGGATTTTTACCCGGCTAGAATTCATATCGACATCGGTTATATTTCCAACTTAATTTGTGAAGCACTGATGCAGCATTAATCGATTCACATAAATATCGATCAATCGAATGCAGTGGTTTGCAATGTAATTGAAAGTCAATTACTCACATTCTAGAACCTTCTAATAATTACCTTCATCTATATTCACGGTGGCATATATTTCTGAAGCTGTATCTCCGCTGTCGGGCCTTCCAACTGGATGCGGTATTTCTGGCAAACTCCGCTGACTGTTCTGTGTAGACGCCCTGTCAATGAAACGAGTAAAAAAATTAAAGAAGGATAATTTAATGAAAAATTTAATACATACTTTGGTCGGAGGCGAGAAGGATTTTTCCTTAAGACAACAGAGATATGGTATAAGGACTAAAGGCAATGAGTCGACACGAGGAAAAAATACTGAGATGATTGGAAACGGATAATTTTTAGAATGATTACTACAAAAGGTACCTCTACTTAGCAGTGCTTCAGCAATTTTGATAAGGTCGGATCTCTGATTTCAGAGATCCAGCCAAAGATTGGCAGCATGAGCAGGCATTACAAATGATTGACTAGCAGCTCTGTCGAGTAAAGGCCGAAATACAATACAAAGCCCTGGTCGGTCCAAATTCAGTATAATGCTATGCACGGACCTCATTTTATGCCGTAGCTGAACTGTGCTCCAGTTCAGCTTTGGACATGATGAGATTCAGAAGGGTTCTATACTAACATCAAGTTATCCGATGCTTACTATCGTTACGTCCGCAAATGCCCGGGGACATTGTTGTAAAAGCGTTTATAACGAGATAGTTACGGTATCGACCCGAAACGGAACAGAAAACTTGCGTGTATCACGCAAGAGTCAACTGTCGTAAAGACCACAGCGCCGCTATACCACTACCTCCGTTATTATAACTTTTCGGAACATTGTAAAGGTCTAGGTCAATGTTAAGTATAAAATAAAATAAAAGTTGTCATGCCATGCCAGGTCATGACATGCCTGTAAGACAGTAGTACTAAAATTTTGCAGTACCTTAATTAAACAATTGCCTGACTGACTCATTAATTATATTACTTGCATGTGCATGCGCACATACTTGTCATGAATTTATATTTAGAAATCGGTGCGTATAGAAATAAATTAATGAGGATGTGAGTTCCATTAACATGTAGTTACATCCAGGAAAATGTTGAAATAAATGTTGGTAAATGTACCCAAACGTCTAGGTATTGTAGTATAGTACTTAATAATATCTACCTACATGTTATTAAAATAGAGATTTGTTTTGACGTCTTACGGGACGACTCGAAAAAAACTAGACTGGTTAAAAATTCGTCACAGCCGACGGGTGTTTTTTTTATTTTCTTTGGAATTCATGCGTTGATGTATTCATGTTCTTTTAAATCGGGCATGTCCCTAGACTAAATTTAATTTGGCAAGTCGATGCTCTAAAAGCAAAGCGTGAATTCCTTTTTTTTTGTTTTCCTGTTTTAAGTCTGAAGATGACTGTGTTCGTGATATTTTGGATCGGGACTCGGGAACGTCCCTCTTCTAAAGTCGGCGAGTCTTGGCTCCAGTGAGAGAACAAAGAGTTAAGTTCTTCTTTTCGTTTTTCTGGTTTGGGTCCGATGATTTTGCAATTCGACCCATTTAGCTCAGCACCTCCAGCCACCTACCATTTTGCACGTGACGGAGCCGCGGTGGAGAGCGACCGTTTCCGGAAGGCCGGTTTACCAATCCTGACGTTTGGGAGGTCATCAGCGCGGTACAGCGGCTACTGACAGAGGCACGAGTGACAAAGTCGTGTCGGAGCTTCCGGGAGCGGATTGGGTGGTTTTTTTTTTTTCACTTTTAGTCTAATTTATGCTAAATAACGATTTTATGGTTCAAAAATTACTACCAACCTTTGATATTTTTTTCGTAATTACGATTTTTTTCAATAAAACAGAATACAGCAGGTTCGATACCTTTTAAAAAAAACGCGGCCTAATTTCAGTGTCGTAGACGTAGTGACAAATTTTGGTTCCAACCACATTTTTAAGCTCGTCGCTTTGCCATAATTAATCTTACAATATATTTTAAGGTTCGAAAACCTACAGTACCTACTTCTTAATATTTTATAAACCCGTTGAACCTCGTCGGTGTAATGTGACGAATTACCTACTTTTTATAGTATTTTCTACTTTTTTATATTTTTTGTATTTTTTTATTTTTATTTTGTATTCATTTAATATATAAATTAAACGTGTTCAGTGGCGAAGAGAATCTGTGTTTTCCTTTTTTTCGCTACAGTATGTGGAGCATTCGAACATCGACCACTTTAGGGCTAGTGACGAATAGGATTTCGTAATCCCTAGGAAATCGTGATTTCGTCACCTCAGGACATAAATACTCAAACGATGTGAAGGTATTTAGTACAACTACTTCTTAGGATGCAATCTGGTTACATCCTAAACAGTAGTGGTGTAATGGTGTTGTGTTCTAGATTCTAATATTTTTAAGGGGATCATTACAATATGCGGATCGGGCAAAGTGAAATTGGGGAATTTATTATGTTAGGAAACCCGAATGATATAATATCGTGCCATACAACGAGAATTTTTACAGAGGGGTTAAAGGGGGTTTTCCCAGAAATTACCGTTTTATAAACTCAGTCGTTGGCAAAGCTGGAATAAATGCTGTGTAGTCTCAAATGAAACTTTTCGCAGGCCTAGGCAAGATCGCGAGCATGAGGAGATCTAAGGCCTAGTAATAAAACTAGTCTAGAGGCCGGCTTTGAACTTCCAGTATTCCTGCAGAATTTTATCCGGCACGATAGACGCAACATTCAGATTGAAAGCTAACCGTATTTGGCAAGCTATGCCGAGAGATAAAAGCGGAGAGCGACATAAAACTATCATGCCACATTAGCAAATGGAAGTAGGTACATACACTGGCCATCGTGTCTTACGACGAATGGATGGGTGCTGGCCGGCCTGGCCGCAGGGGCAGAACTTATCGTAACCAAACGACGACGTCTTCTAGTCAATTGGCCCGATAACCTGCAGGGATCTGACAGACTAGTTGCGAAAGGTGTTAAGGAGTAGTTATCGCTGCGTAATTTGGTAGAAGTCTTTTGCAACAGCAATGGGCTGAAATGATCAGAGAACTATTTTCTCATTTAAAATTTGGACTCTGTAATGATTACTCGCGCTTTAGATTGCGTGGAGCAGAATTGCCGAACATTTGGTCGTGTTAGAAGTTAGGTACCTACGAGAGCTGTAACAAAGGGTGTCTGCACGGTTCTCTCCTATTTCTTGTATACTACTTTTATACTATATATATACTATTTCTTATATACTTCCCGGAAGCAGTTTATTCGGCTGCACTTACACTAAGTCGTAGTTGCATTTACACAAAAATCCGTATCTAGACGCGGTCCAGACAAGATTAACTGTAGAAGCGAGAGTTTTATTGATGTAGGTAAGCTTGTCGTAGATCATTTTTTTATTAAAAAAACTACGATAGCGAATTGTGAGTCATTTAAAACGTTCGCGTGACTCATTTTTTGTAACTTTCCAATTTGTGTACCTACTCAAAATTTTAAAATAGTGTAAGTCAATCGTTTTATACTTCTTACTGCACAACGTTTAAACGGTATTAATTTACAGCAGAAACATTAAATGAATGAAATACTAAGAACAAGCATCTATTCAATTAAGGTACTGCTGAATCAGAAAATGACTAACAACTTCTAACGAGAAACATTAACTGTTGATAAAATGATACATGCAACTAGCCTATTTTATTATTCATGCATTGTGGTTTTTATATGGTAACTTAGAAATTAAAAAAAGTATATAAGAGCTTAGCAAAGTAAAAAAACATTAAATTCTAAGGTAAGTATTGAAGAAATAGATATTCTACTGAATTTAAAAATATATGGTATTTATGATAATAACAAACAAACAATTTTGAGCAGTAAACAACAGCTCTGTTAGCTCTTAACAACAGTTTCGTTATTTGTATTGTTAATACTGTACAGGGACCATGGATTCAGAATGGATGGTAACCGATTGTGCATCAATGTCCCTACCAACCTGTATAATAAGTGGAAAGTGATGGTTAATTTTGATGAATATTTTAGAACAAAAAGTAATTACACATACTCTTTTTCATTTAAATTATAGCACAATATACCACATAAATAATACTAGCCAGCTATAATAGCTCAAGTTACAAGTAATTTGGATTCAAAGATGAAATCTAATTTAAAATAAAATAATATGAAAATAGAGGAAAACTGATAGAAATTATCTAAGGGTATTATATTGTTAAGGCAGCCCAGACATATTTGTTAGATGTTAATAATAATATCCCCATTCAATTATACTGATTAAAGGTTTAATAATAAATAATATACCACAGATGCTAAAGTACAACAATTAAAATTAGTTGAAAATTCAGATTAAGTTATCTGTTAAATTGTTAAGTATCTAGACCATTTTGTTAGCCCTTGAGTTAGGAATGTCTAGTCTAGGTCATGCTAGATCTATAACAAACCGCTTGATAGAGGCCGGAGTGGTAGGCGTTGGGGACGGTGCCTCCTCATCAAAACGTATTTTGACCACACCGGCCGTACCAACCAACTCACTTCTGTTAAATATAAAAATATATTTTATTCATAATTATAAAGTAAGTACATCTGTAACATTTGTTTATTAACCAAGTCACACTTTTACAGTATGCTTTAAATCTATAACTATTAGCATTCCATTACAGTATTAATTAAGTATGTTTTGCACTAAATAATTACACAAACTAATATCTGCAGTTTCGCAGCACTTTACAATGTAATATAAAATCGAAATAAAGTAAAAGTACATTCTGAAACAATTGGTGATTGTTTTCAACTTGCAAAGAAATCATTTAAAATATCTAAGAAAAAAGCAATAAAGAGACTTTGGTATTTTAAACACATTGTTTGTTTATAATTATTATAAACTCTTTTAATTCAGTGAATACATTTTGTGAATTTACTGCAGTACTGGAATGTGTCATAAATTATTAAGTAGCCTATCTATTACTTAATGAGTTTGCCAATTATATTTTTTCTTTGCAACAAATATTAAAAAAATTGTATCTACTTCAAATGAAACAATAATAACAATATTTACTTAACATATTTTGAATAACATTAGATTCTACACAACAATAATAATAGGTATTTGATTATAACAATACTAATAATTGAGTCCTCTAAATCAATTAGGTGAAAGTTTATTGAGCCACCTCAGAGCCAAAACTTAGTTCATGAAAGCCTTAAAAATTATGATATACTTCTAAGTAAATAAACAAACACTTACTTCTGGTTGGAGTTCTTGCAGCCACAGACACATACTGAAAGTGCTGTAATGAGAGTGACTAGCACCCCCACACTTAGAGCTATCTCTATTAGAGTATACATAACAAGAGTTTCTCAATCAATACCTATCCGACCTGACGATATTCTGAAGAAATATTCCATCACAGATATAACATTAAGTCACTCCCTTAAACAGAAACACTATATGTACACAACTCTCTTCCATTTGAATAAAAAGTGTTGAAATGTAGGGCACTGGACTACGCGACCACATAGACCGAGTTAAACTAAAATGGAAAAAACTCAACTGCAACTATTTTAATAAAAGAAACGTGCAAGATATTTCGTTGGCGAATAATCTGATTATTTCGATATCATTTAAAAATAGTAGTAGAAGCGAAAGCAAAGCACTTCCATCGACACAGATGCAAAATTACATTAATAGTGATGTATGTAATATTTATTTCGATAATCATATTGACAATATCGATAATAGGAAATGGCGACTTTACTCGAGCACTAAATAATATAATGTTTTTTTTTTTGACGTTTCAGTTTGCATGTCCTTTGTTTTATATTATATTAGTGAGCATTCTGATTTGATATGAACACCTAAAAAACAACTGTCGTTGTGTCACTGGTTATTGATTTGTAATTTGTAGTATGGTACGCACGGCTACAGATCTAGCTATAATTTTCCAGTATAAGCTGATCTCGCATTGTATAGGATTTCCTTTCAATGACAGGTCAGTGTAAACTGGAAATGTTTAGCTTGATGTGTAGCCGTGTGTACATACTTATTCTATCTAACACGCAATAGTAAGTTTAATGAGTTATTTATTTATTTATTTATATATTCTTTATTGTACACCACAAAAAACATAACAACAAAAATTAAACTGAACACTACTACAATGGGCGGCCTTATCGCTTATCGACCAGTTAATGTCTGATATAAATGAATTAAGCAAAAAACTGGTCATAAAAGCTAAGTATTGTGTCTTACGATCCCGTGTGTGTTACGGGACTGGCCGTACAAGCCGTAATCGGACCTTTTTTGTTGACAAAATTCCAAATGATTTGAGTAAACCTGTTTGTGCTATAATTCATGAGTACTGCTTGCTCAAATGATCAAAAAAGCGTCTCATAAAATTTCTCTTATAAAAAAGCTAATACTAAAAATGACTAAATCGCGACTACAAAGTAAAAATGCGTGTTCCACCAAATGAAAAAGGATCCCGTAAATCGCCCCAGTAATCACGAAAAAATCGATTTTTATAAAAGGAAAGTAAAATGATCACGGAATGCGTAACCTAACCCACCGAACTTATCGTTTTTAGAAATTGTATAGTTAGTCAGCTTGTCTCTTTGTCGGGAAGTCAGGATGTATATCCCGGGTTGGAGCAAAAACGGCTGAACGGATTTGGATGAAATTTAGCTCATAGATAGTTTATAAACTGGATTAACACAAAGGGTACTTTTAATTTCGGTCAAAGTCAAAGATTATTTGGAGTATTTATCTAATACGTTCCCGTGGGATATTTTCCGACATCCACGCTGGCGAAGCCGCGAAAGGTAGTATAATATAAAATATGCTAGGCTTCAATCTTAACGGCATGCAACAAGATAGAAAAAGAACATTATTTACCTAATCAGGTAAGACAGTAAGTAGTGGCATAGGCAAAACACAGGATGAGACAACATGAAGTAAAATAAAGTAGATTTGTCAGTGAGCCCCAAACTAGACAGTTAGTCTGTATCTTGGATCTCAGGAATAATGATTAAAGTCGCTTAACAATATGATTTATAAGATTTATCGAAATGCCCGAAGGAGTATTCCAAATTCGTTATTACTCAAGGGGAGCCAGCTAACGTTAGAAATAGATTTTACCCTGGGCAAAAATGTTGCAGTGGTCTGCCTTGTTAATTTTATCTTCACGAGTTTGGCATTACTAAAGTGCATCCCTATGTTACCCATAGACAAAATACTTGGATTTAGCTCGTAGACAGAGAAACGATCTGACAACGTAGACAGAGACAATGATCCAAAAAAATTACATTATGACACTTCAGTCAGCTGTCAGTGTTGCTCCACAGAGTACTTTTACTTTAGTGTTGTATTATAAGGTGCTCTGTGTGTTGTTCGTTATTGAGAAAAAAACGGCGTGTCCCTACTCACGGCAAAGGATTTCTTTTAGCAGGAATAGCAATTTCTACCTTTTTCCACAGCTGTTACCTTGTCGAATTACAAGTCACCCTGTAAATGCGACTAAACATTACACTAAAAAGTGCATCATCATCCGGGAAATTGGAAAATTAACTACACGCCCTGGGAAGCCATCACAGCTCTGAATTTTTTTTATTATCTGTGTGGATTAGCGTCCGCGCCGTAGACAGAGAATGCTATCTCTGTCTACGGTCCGCGCCTGTCTCGCTCGCGGCTAGACTGTCATTGTCAAGAATGTCAACTTGACTTGTGTCAAGTGTGACAGAGTTGAGAGTATTCTCGGTTGCTATACTTGCGGTGTTGCGGTTACAAAGATTTTGAATTCGTTGTTGTAGTTGTAGGTTATTTTTAATGAATACCGCACAACTTGTTATACTTCAAAAATAATAATAAGGTTTACTACAAAGCACAATACCCGACTATGTCAGTTCCATAAAGTGTTCGATTTATTTTCAAGTGACTAGTAATATAACACTGCCGGTATGGATACAAATAGTGAAATTTTCTCCAAGAGACTTATTATCGCAGTGTTATGGAACATTGGACTCCAGACGATTCTCGCTGTTGTGCTAGTATTTCTAATACAATTCGACTTCCTGCACCCAGTGTCATGGGTCACTTCAACTCTTCACGAAATATTCGGATGGAAGATGGGCATCAACATCATGCTTCTCGGACTGGTATCGTTTTTCCAAGCATACGTTTATGGAAGCTACTATATGATGCCGCTGCCTAAATATTTTACGAGGTTCTCCATGTTCTTGAACATGTTTTCAGTACAAAACGCCATGTTCAGTATACTGTATGCGCTCAGTGGCTATTTTACTATGGGTTTATATTCATCATTGGCAAAGAGCAATTATAATATTCTGAAGAAGAAGTGTGCCTTTTATGATGGTCAATGTCTGGTAGAACAAAGCCTTTTCCTACAATTTGGCGGCATGTGGATGGGATTGTATTATTTTCTGAATATTCACATTTTTGGAACTACAATGCTCATGTTCCCCCATGTTTATCAAGATAAGTTTCAGCAAATTAAACTTGCCGTCAATACTATCCTCTCAATGGGATTCAAAAATTCCATTATGCCAGTGGTTTATTACTGCACTTTCTACTATTTATGGGGAAACAAACCTAGAAGTGTAGTGTCTGAGGTGTATAGTATATACCTGGAAGATCCACCTTTAGATAATGTTGTTAACTTGATGAGCTCTGGGATTTGGATTGGACTTTGGTTCTACACTAGTTTGTTCTTCGTGTCAGTTTACACCATGAGAACTATTTTCAATATAATACTTACCGAACCAATGAAATTCCCTATTGAATCTTCAGGAAATTTAGTGCTCCACAATGCTTTGGCCCTGAGGTCACAATTTAATGGATATTTAGGAGCACAAGATCTAAGAATTATGTCAATGACAGATACTGGAAGGAGGCAGCAAATATTCACTCTTTCTCAACCTGGAGGTCATCCAAGAAATTGGAATAATTTGTTGGAACAGTGTATAAGCATTATTAATGACTTTAGCAAAGAGTTAGATGCTGTTAATGGAGATGTTAAATCAAATGAAACAGAGAATTCTGCACTCAGAAATGGGAAGCCAGCAACAAGCAATGGGTTTACTTATTCTGGAAATCTAAGAAACATGGCCCAGTCTCCTAAACTACAAGAGCTGAAGGATCACAACAAGAATAAAGTGGAAGACACATTTGCTAATGTTGTTAAAGAAGAATTTAATGGTTTCCTTCAGAAGCTGTGTCAAAAACCTGGCATTAGTTACCTTTTTGGAGAACTGACTGACACAAAATTAAAGTTTCTGTTGATGCAAGCTCAGCCAGTGATGTGGACTTGTGAAGGCTTAGCATTTATTGCTGCTGCTTCCATGAATGAAGATAAATATGGAGTGGTCCAGAATGACTTGCCTATTGTGATATCTACTTTAATTAATCTCAAACAAAACTTAGATAAATTGACAAAACCAGGCCTCATACCCAGGAAGCATATTTTAAATGATATTATTGCCATAAAAATGAAGACTGCTCTAATCTCCTCAGTTAAAAGAAGTATTTATAAGATTGCCATCACATTCTCAAAGTACATTCATGAAATACCTTTGGATCCAGATATTCAAGTTGCATTACAACCATTTTTGATGTGTAAAGAAGCATGATAATAAACATTTTTAATAATTTGTATGTTTAAATTAGAACTTTTTAATTAGGACCACAAATGAAACAATGCTATTAAAACAAAATCTCTATTAAAACTCTAAAAATGTAACATAAAAACTAAACTCTGTATAACATTTCAACTATCATAACATCATCTGTGTATGAATTTATTATTAACTTAATAGTAATTAAATAATGTAGGTATTATAATATGAATATCTAAGGACCTATGGTTGTTTAGAAACTAAGGAAAAAAAAAAGAAAAAGAAAGAATTTGACACAAATGGCATATTAAGATGAAAAAGGTCTGTTACAAATCGACTTTACCTTTTATTTGGTGTTACATTTTATACATAGGTATTAGGTACCTATTTATGCACAAAGAAATACAAATGTGTGAAAATAATTTTTGTTGTTGATTGAAAATACTAGCAGTGCCAGAAAAACCTTATACTTATAAATATTGGATAACATTTACTAAACATATAAAATAAAATTACAGCCATTTCAAAATATCAGTCAAAACAAGCCACAGATTTACTAAAACAGCTATAAAACACTTGGTAAATGGTAGTGTCAAGTGACTCATGTTTTCTTCACCCGCCTTCTCCAAATGGAGATTGGTTACCAGCACCCACCATCCTCGCTATCCAAGGTCAATATAGTAATGGCTTAGAAATAATTCAAAGAAGGGTATCTTCATCTCTTAAGTCGCCACTTAGCAACAGAGAGCGCTGGCTAGCGCCACCGAGTAAGGCAGTTCGCTCCGCAGACGATGTCCCCGACTCGCAGCTCAAAGAAGCTAGGCAGAAAACAAATGTTGCATTAGAATAAGTTTCCTACATAATTGCAAGTTGATCAATTACACAAAAGCAGCAACATTGAAAAGAAAGATCATTATGCGACATACTTGCAACAATTTTATTTCGCGTAAGACCAGAAACCCAATAAAAGACTTTCAGGTTTATTTTTGTATCCTACTAGTATTCCTGAATATTTTATGACACGCACTATAACAGAAGATCCTTGTACAACTATACACATTCCAATTATTGGAGGACCATCTGTCATTGTGTCTACAAAATTGTCATACTACATCGCAAAACAACCTGGAAATGTTAAAGCGAAGACGGAACGATAACTCACGACAAAGGAGACTGCTCGGTAGGCGACAGGCGGAAAGAGAGAAGACGAGAGTGCGGGGGGTTGCGTATAAGTAGAGCGGTACATACGAAGGGCTGTTTACCGTCGGGGCTGGCGTGCGGCGTGGCGCTGCACGTGCGCGCGTCGCCGCCCAGCTCCGGCGACGCCAGCGCCACGCGCGCGCTGCCGCCCGGGGACTCCGTCATGGACGCCTGCAGGCTGTAGCTCTCCCTGTAACATGGCATCGCTGGACATCGCGTCCTACTCTTTGTTTACTATTAAAGAGTAACTAGTAACAATTTTCCTTATAGATTTAACTTATTTAACCATCATGCTCAAGATCTTAGTAGCAAAGGCCTTTAGTAAACAGGTCGCCGATTTGGAGTACCTTTAGGGATAGATAATATGAATCAATGGGCGATCTTACGCCATCTATTAGGAGACATTTTAATACAAAGCTGCTACTAAATCTTTCTACAATACCAAATATCGACCTTTTGTAATAAATAACATAATAATAACTTTTTCCGAACTATGTTACGGTCGGTTTCCAGTAAAACCGGATGCAGCTGAATACCATTTAACATAAAGCGACTGCGTATAATATGACCTCCACAACCCCGTTGCTAGATAATACGATACCCCTGGGAAATACTGGTTGCCAGACTTTCGGGCTTCTGACGGCCGGTAACGGCTGTCAAATGTCCACAAATGACAGCCGGGACCAACGGCTTAACGTGCTTTCCGAGGCACGGAAAATATCGGCTGAGGTGTATGCCGCGAATCCTACATAGCAGCTGCACAAAACACTGAACGAATGAATTAATGAGTGATTTATAAATAGATACATAAGAGGTATTATATTCCGAATTCCGTGCACACATGCCACAACAAGATGGCTGAATATCATGCCGCACACAAAACCCGTTTCGAAAGGTGTTCACACATCGAGACGGCATGCGGACCACACTTAGTATTGGTCGTCTATTTACTGAAGGTTGGGTAATGCTAGCCTGTATCCGGACGTGGACGAGGTCTGCGAGATTTCACTGTCGTAGGACGTGTCGGTGTTTATGTAGGAAGGCTGTAAGAACGGCGGCTGGGACCAGGCGCGGCGTAGGGGCGTTGACTCCGGGCCCGGAGATGAACCGTCGTCCGACTCCAGGCGTACGTGGCTCACCTGTATCAGAAACATTATTTATGAGACAAAAATAAAGAAAAATCACAAAGTAGAATCACGTTGTATGTGTTGTTCTTTTAGAGTAGCTTCAACGAACAAATTAATTTTATAATTAGCATTTTACTAAATTCTAAGGTTAATCAAATTCCTACACGAGGAGAAATTCGCGACCGCCGATTGGCGAGAAGTAACATGCGAGAAACTCTCGTGTAGTAGATAGTGTAGGTATGCGCTGCTGAATGGATCGCACA
The DNA here is from genome assembly GCA_937001585.2 of Brachylomia viminalis. Taxonomy (NCBI): domain Eukaryota; kingdom Metazoa; phylum Arthropoda; class Insecta; order Lepidoptera; family Noctuidae; genus Brachylomia; species Brachylomia viminalis. Next base: position 13,826,718 of record OW443308.2, on the reverse strand, counting down.
CACCTTGGTTGTTAGCTTGAATCATAAGTCGCGGATAGCCAAAGATGATGGTTAATTGAACATATGTAACTACCACGTAACGAATGCTATATGAATGTTGTGTGATTAAGTACAGCTTGTGTACTGTCGCGTTACACTATAATTTGTGCAAGGCGACGGAAGAGTGCTGATCTGTGCAATGCGCGCTTGCCAGGGTGCCTACTCTCTATGTCCGTCAACGAGGATACGGGCCCGTCCGAAAGTAGTTCGATACTAGTACTAGTAAAGTGAACTTTACTCCCGATTAATTAACTTTTCCGGACAGGCAAAAACACATCGGGAGTAAGGACAACTGTCTAAACGTTTTGTCATTAATTTTTAGTTCAGGTCCTGGACTAATCTTATGTCCGTAAGTGATACAGAGTAGGAAACGTCCGTAACTTCGGCCGAAACGACGGACTTCGTGCTTAGGTAGTAGGCACCCAGGTACGATACATGACTCGTATAGTAGGTAAATTAGGCTTTAGGACAAAAAATACATTACACTGGGAAGGTTTATGCATGGTAGGTATATTTTAGAGCAACGATAAATGAAATTGAAAAGAGTATGCATAGATGGTCCGATCATGTCGAGAGGATGAATGAAAGGCAATTACAAGGCAGATGTGAGTGGAAACGCAAGACATGTTGAGACGACCACAAATAAATTGGGATAAAAGGCAAATGATGATGTGAGTGAAAACGCCGAGAAGGACATCTCGCTCATTTGCAAGGGGTCATCCTTCTTGCAAATGAGCGATAAGGGGACATCCATTAAATCCAGAAACATTTCTTATTTAATTTAACACAGTTTTCTCGTAATTTTGTACTGTTTCTTGCGGAAAAAAAATTACGTGATATATCTGCCGAGCCCCCCCCCCCCCCCTCACCCCCACGTGAGATTCAGAACGACCCCCTCCCCCCTATAAACGCCTCACGTAATTAATGGACGCCCCCTAACAAAAAAAATCTGTAATTTTGAGTTAAGTATACTTAATGCTCTAAGAAGTATACAGATGAACGCAGCAAATTGTATTATTTTTGCTATTTGCTATAAAAACGACATTACACTAAGTGACCTAACTGGTGATGTTCTTCAGACAAGTCAGATGCATAGTACTCGCAACCAGCGTGCATGTGTGACCAGATGTATGAACGTAAACGAAGCAAAAGGAGTATGAAAGGATCGTAGCAGGTGACGTTCTATTGTTTCTGCCTACCCCCATGGGAAGAAGGCGTGAGTTTATGTACGTTTGTATATAAATAATTAAATAGATCTTACATCAGGCTTCGTATGCCTACTACGTCGAAACTTGAAGGTCTTCTTGGAAGGTCCGTGCGCCCGTTGCAGCCGCGGCCTCTCGCCCGCGTCGGGCGTGTCGGAGCGCTCGCCCACCAGCAGCTCGCTGTCCAGCGACGCGCGCGCCGGGATGCACTCGCCGCACGACGCCTCGCCCGGGGACATCGGGGATAGAGGACTCATTGATGTTTCTCCTTATTTGTAACATGTATTTGCATCAGAAAAATGTATGGTATGAGGTAAGTAAGGAGTTTCGATTTTTTTTATTTTTTATTGCCAAAAGAAAATCAGCTTTAATTTTCTTATGCTATCCCACTGCTGGGCAAAAATCTTCCTCCACTTTTCCAATTATCTTTATGCTGTGCATTCTCCGGCCTATTAGTTAAGAACGAGTCCAAATCGTCACGTAAGCCGTAGTTCTAGCCATGATTGCGATTTTAAGTTATTGGTGCGAAAGTGCTATAGGTTCTGACAAAAGTTTGCTCAGTTCTTTATGGCCTGACATGGGTAATAAAACACACGCACACATTCACAGCGGGTTTTTACACTTGGTAACCACAAGCAAAGCGCGGGTCGCTTCGTGAGATAAAAATACTATATTGTATGCTGAAAAAACATACATTGATTTAGTCCATTCACTAAATCAATTGTCCCAAAGTAAATTACGTGAATCGAGCCTTACCAGATGTGAACTTTAATTCCACGGACGGTACAAATCTCAGCTTGGTCTGCGTGCTTGTGTATGATGGAGTACTGGCGGTTGGCTTGTCACTGCCATAGTTGTTCAGTGAACCTGTGAGATAAATAGCAGACAAACTGAACAAACGGTAAAAAACTAATTTACTTACATATTTTAACTATGGTGGGCAAAAGAGATAAGGATGCAGGCAAAACAAAAACAAGTTGCCCAACGTTTTTTTTTTATAAGTTGAACATAAATATAACCCAAACTTATCCAAAGAATAACTCCATGGGGAGAACCAATAATTTTGCACACATGTACATAATGTAGATGTTGTTTAATTACCTAAATGAGAATTGCCACTGCTGACATTATTATTGCTGTTTTCACTCATGCGGCCGCTGTTCAACTGCGCCTCAAACACTGGCATGTGCTGGCTCGTGGTTGAGCTACTCGATAGTGATTCTGTAATAAGACCGTTGGGATAATAAAGCATAATTGGACAGTAATCACGGCAGTATCCAAGAAACACTAACAGGGTTGATAAACCTGTTTATATTGTTACATTCAGCGCTTTATAAAATTGGACGTTAGCGCGCAGTTTTATAAAGTGCCAAATGTAAACCATAAATATTCTCATATTCTCAAATAGTGTTATGAGAATATTTATGGTCTGTTTCAATATCTTTTAAAAGTGTAATCAAATACTGTTCAGGTTAAATCCTACGCAATCACCCACTAAAGAGATTTAGAAACACATTCATCTGTATTTATAAGGTTTCAAGTTCATATCTCACCACTCTACGAAGACAGCGTGCGTGGCAGGCACCTCACCAGCATGGAGATCAGCGACGGTCTGTGCTGCTGGTGTTTGTGCGGTACTGTGGTAGTACGTACCTCTTTGTGCCGATAGGGGCGCGGAGGGATGGTCAGGAGTGCGCGGCAGGCGCCTCACCAGCATGGAGATCAGCGACGGTCTGTGCTGCTGGTGTTTGTGCGGTACTGTGGTAGTACGTACCTCTCTGCGCCGACAGCGGCGCGGAGGGATGGTCAGGAGTGCGCGGCAGGCGCCTCACCAGCATGGAGATCAGCGACGGTCTGTGCTGCTGGTGCTGGTCCGGTACTGTGGTAGTACGTACCTCTTTGTGCCGATAGCGGCGCGGAGGGATGGTCAGGAGTGCGCGGCAGGCGCCTCACCAGCATGGAGATCAGCGACGGTCTGTGCTGCTGGTGCTGGTCCGGTACTGTGGTAGTACGTACCTCTTTGTGCCGATAGCGGCGCGGAGGGATGGTCAGGAGTGCGCGGCAGGCGCCTCACCAGCATGGAGATCAGCGACGGTCTGTGCTGCTGGTGCTGGTCCGGTACTGTGGTAGTACGTACCTCTTTGTGCCGATAGCGGCGCGGAGGGATGGTCAGGAGTGCGCGGCAGGCGCCTCACCAGCATGGAGATCAGCGACGGTCTGTGCTGCTGGTGTTTGTGCGATACTGTGGTAGTACGTACCTCTCTGCGCCGACAGCGGCGCGGAGGGATGGTCAGGAGTGCGCGGCAGGCGCCTCACCAGCATGGAGATCAGCGACGGTCTGTGCTGCTGGTGCTGGTCCGGTACTGTGGTAGTACGTACCTCTTTGTGCCGATAGCGGCGCGGAGGGATGGTCAGGAGTGCGCGGCAGGCGCCTCACCAGCATGGAGATCAGCGACGGTCTGTGCTGCTGGTGCTGGTCCGGTACTGTGGTAGTACGTACCTCTTTGTGCCGATAGGGGCGCGGAGGGATGGTCAGGAGTGCGCGGCAGGCGCCTCACCAGCATGGAGATCAGCGACGGTCTGTGCTGCTGGTGCTGGTCCGGTACTGTGGTAGTACGTACCTCTTTGTGCCGATAGCGGCGCGGAGGGATGGTCAGGAGTGCGCGGCAGGCGCCTCACCAGCATGGAGATCAGCGACGGTCTGTGCTGCTGGTGTTTGTGCGATACTGTGGTAGTACGTACCTCTCTGCGCCGACAGCGGCGCGGAGGGATGGTCAGGAGTGCGCGGCAGGCGCCTCACCAGCATGGAGATCAGCGACGGTCTGTGCTGCTGGTGCTGGTCCGGTACTGTGGTAGTACGTACCTCTTTGTGCCGATAGCGGCGCGGAGGGATGGTCAGGAGTGCGCGGCAGGCGCCTCACCAGCATGGAGATCAGCGACGGTCTGTGCTGCTGGTGCTGGTCCGGTACTGTGGTAGTACGTACCTCTTTGTGCCGATAGGGGCGCGGAGGGATGGTCAGGAGTGCGCGGCAGGCGCCTCACCAGCATGGAGATCAGCGACGGTCTGTGCTGCTGGTGCTGGTCCGGTACTGTGGTAGTACGTACCTCTTTGTGCCGATAGCGGCGCGGAGGGATGGTCAGGAGTGCGCGGCAGGCGCCTCACCAGCATGGAGATCAGCGACGGTCTGTGCTGCTGGTGTTTGTGCGATACTGTGGTAGTACGTACCTCTCTGCGCCGACAGCGGCGCGGAGGGATGGTCAGGAGTGCGCGGCAGGCGCCTCACCAGCATGGAGATCAGCGACGGTCTGTGCTGCTGGTGCTGGTCCGGTACTGTGGTAGTACGTACCTCTTTGTGCCGATAGCGGCGCGGAGGGATGGTCAGGAGTGCGCGGCAGGCGCCTCACCAGCATGGAGATCAGCGACGGTCTGTGCTGCTGGTGCTGGTCCGGTACTGTGGTAGTACGTACCTCTTTGTGCCGATAGGGGCGCGGAGGGATGGTCAGGAGTGCGCGGCAGGCGCCTCACCAGCATGGAGATCAGCGACGGTCTGTGCTGCTGGTGTTTGTGCGGTACTGTGGTAGTACGTACCTCTCTGCGCCGACAGCGGCGCGGAGGGATGGTCAGGAGTGCGCGGCAGGCGCCTCACCAGCATGGAGATCAGCGACGGTCTGTGCTGCTGGTGCTGGTCCGGTACTGTGGTAGTACGTACCTCTTTGTGCCGATAGCGGCGCGGAGGGATGGTCAGGAGTGCGCGGCAGGCGCCTCACCAGCATGGAGATCAGCGACGGTCTGTGCTGCTGGTGCTGGTCCGGTACTGTGGTAGTACGTACCTCTTTGTGCCGATAGGGGCGCGGAGGGATGGTCAGGAGTGCGCGGCAGGCGCCTCACCAGCATGGAGATCAGCGACGGTCTGTGCTGCTGGTGCTGGTCCGGTACTGTGGTAGTACGTACCTCTTTGTGCCGATAGCGGCGCGGAGGGATGGTCAGGAGTGCGCGGCAGGGCACCTGCGCCCGCGCGCCCCACCAACATGGAGATCAGCGACGGTCTGTGCTGCTGGTGTTTGTCCGGTACTGTGGTAGTACGGGGGAATACTTCGGAAGCTCGCTTGCCAGCCGCTTGGCCGAGATTTTCGGCTATTTGTTCTAGAATAAAAAAGAGCGATTTAATTATGACGATTTTTCTATGCATTCCATCATACTTAATGAAAGACGTGTTGATGGCTCGTAGTAGATCTACTTTACCCTACGCTTTCGGTCAAATTACATTTTGGTCCAACTGGCACTTATAACAGGTGACCATGTGAAACGCTCTTATTTTAGAACTACGTCGTCTTTTAGCAGTATCACAATAAGGAAGAAATTGTAGAACACAGTTTACACAGTTGAACCAGACCATCCGCTACAAACGGCTTCGGGGTGTCTGCGCTGACTTTTGTTATTATACTAAGTATTACTTTTTTCTGTATGTAGTTTTCTACTTACCAAACTTGTACTGGTCGTGTGTATCGCGCATGTGGCGCAGTTCTCTCGCGAGCTCCGCTAACAACGCGCCGCGAGCTCTCGCGGCCGGCAGCTTGAGTCCTCTCACGCGCTCGCGCACGACGAACTGCATGTGACGCTCGTTGTCGCCGATTGGGGGTTGTGATAGCTGGTACATGGTACAAGAAATAGTAACGTTATGTTCGTATCGTTAAGTTACTAATATGGTCATATTCACATATGGTCTGTACCAGAAGTGTCTGCTGAAAGTGTAAACAAACCCTGCTGAAGTAAAATTCTTACGCAAAAACTCACAAAATGGAAACATTTACAAATTCATATATATTTACAAGGTTTCAGCTTTGTATTTTACCACTTTAAAAATTCTCAAAAGTACAGAAATGACATCAGCTGTTGGTTATCCTATAACACCACAACAATTATTTTTTGGAAATATTTTCAGTGTTCAGAAACGCCTCGTCTACAGACTTATTACGAAAATTATTAAATAAAAAATAGCCATACCAGTCCAGCCGTTCTCAAGTAATACGCTTACCAACCAACAACATTTTATTTATATGTATTTATATGGATTATAATTGAAAAATCATCGACGAAAATTGGGGCTGTATAATTAAACTCAATATTTTCAAATGAAAAACATAAAATTTGAATTTTGGGTTAAAAAAATCAGAGAATTCAATTTGTATGTGGCACTACAAATTGGGATACTCCGGTACGTTTTCTGATCCATTTGTTAAAATTTCTATCAGTTTTGGAATAGACTATTGATACCAGCAAAGGGGGCAGTAAATTATTTAAGCAGCCATTCACCCATTTAAAAATACGTGCGGACGAACGAGCGTGCCAAGAAGATGCCTGTTCACTCTTGCTTTGAAGGCAGATGGGTTATATGTAGAAGGGTACACAGACGCTAGCAGGGAGGGAGTTCCACACTTTGGCTGTGCGCATAATAAATGTGGACGACAACCGCTGAGTACGACTGTTCTGGATATCAAGCAAGTGCGGATGGTGCCCTGCAGTACGTCTGGTATTCCGGTAGTAAAAGGGCGACGGTGGGATCAAGTCGTGGAGCTCTTGCGCACACTCCGAAGAAGAGAAGAGGTCTATAGAAGACCGACAGGCAAGCAACATTACGCCAATGAGCCAGGTTGTGAAGCTTATAGGCGACGGGGCTAACCAACGTCTCGTCAAGTGCATCAAGCTGGTATTTTGCTGAGCCCTCCCATAAGTGGCTGCAATACTCAATATAGGAACGGACCCGTGCTTTGTACTCGTTTAAAAGCTGTCCAGATGTGAAGTATCGCCTCAACCAATTTAGAATGCCCAGCTTCTTGGCTGCAGTCTGAGCTTTTGACTCGATGGTTTAGCCGAAGTCGGGATCAGACGTCAACTCCATGCCCAAAAGTTCTAGGTGATCGGTAACTGGTACAGATGCACCCGGAAAGTAGGAGATAACTGAAACTGGCTCCTTTTGGCAGTAAAAAGACACGCCTGTGTTTTCAGAGCCAATTGTGAATTTGACCAGATTGTCGTCGCCCCACTGGGAAACGAGATTTACGGTCAAATTCATTCGCTCCACCATGGCCCCTCCAAGAGTAGCTCAAATCAAATCAAAATATTTTATTTCACACAAACCTACATGGGCACTTATGAAATGTCGGAAGCTAGGTGCACGGTTCCAATTGGTTGTTTCCTATGGAGAAGAAACTCCACGGTTACTTTTTTTTTAATAATTGGCTTTTACAATGTTTTCAAATTACAGTGCTTATAAGTATGGGAGAACAGTGTAGGCCTGTCAATAAGTACCTGGTACTTAACAAGATAGAAAATGATCTAAAAATCTACAGCATACAGGTTAGGCTTTCAACGTTATCACATTCACAAAAAAAAAAGAATCAGTATTATAAGATAAATAAAATAATAAAAAATAGAAGCCTATTTAAACCAAATGACACGATTGCCGTTACAACTCTAACAAATCTGAATTAATATCCTGTCTACAAAAGCCATTAGTAAAGAGTTGAGGCTGTAGTTTCCTCTCTGCTGGCTCTTGCATTGGACAGGTATTTTTCTGAGACTGTGCTGTCATCTGCGTACCCGATAGGATCGAACTGCAGCAAGATGCCGAATGCGGGAAGCTTACCCGATAGAATAGCATGCAAGACCCTGTCAAAGGCCTTTGAGATATTCAGCGACACAGCAAGGGCTTCTCCGTGTCTGTCAATGGCCTCTCCCCAGCAATGCGTAACAAAAATAAGAAGATCCCCAGTTGACCAACCACGGCGGAATCTATACTGGTGGTCACTGAGGCTCATTGTCTTCGAGGTATGCTAGCAGCTTATTATTAAGTACCCTTTCCATCACTTTACACAGTATGGAGGTTATGGCGATTGGACTCTTGTTGACAGGATCAGCATGGCTACCCTTTTTTGTCTGTGTCTGCACATTAGCAAGCATTCAGGACTCCGACACTTCTCCGGTTTTTAGAGAGAGGTGATACAAGCGCAAGATAAGAGACAACTCTGGAGCACAGTCTCGCTTCGTGCATATAGGGCTTAAATCTGGAGTAGAACAGGAAGCCACAGATTTCACCAGACAGCGGTCAGACGATCCGTGCGGAGCCTAGACCAATACAGAGTGCCTGTACGGATCTGTTGGCAGCAGAAGGTATAAGCAGTTGGGTATGTGGCCGTCAACATTCGGAACGCGGGTAGCTTGGTCACAAAATTGAATTCCTCCAGAAAAACCAGCTCCGCATTCGGATATTTGTGTTGGGCCAATTCTGCTGCCTCTGTAAGATGGTCAAAAAGTCTTGTCGTCTCCTGATCACCGCTGTGTGACCTGTAAACACCGACATAAATTGTTTTATGAGAGCCGGTATCCCCCAGCAGCCACAGAGAGGAAAAACCTGATACGTCATAGCAGCGGAGATGTTGACAGCATATTATGTCGTCACGGACGTACACTCAGACCCTAGCTTGCTTCTTAAAGTTATGCTCAAGTGAGTATCCTGGGTACTTGAGGTACGTCACGTCTAACGGGAGCGCTATCTTCGACTCCGTCAAAAATAACAAGTGCGGGTTCTTGGTGTCAAGGTGGTGATGGACTGGATTGATATTTGAGTGCAATCCACGGATGTTAGTGAATTGTACTTTTAGCGGGAGGAAGTGCCACCGTTGTTTAAACTTATTCTTTTTATTTTAACCTTCATGGGGTTTAAAGACTTTTGAAGGAATTTAGAGATAAAGCGAGGCCAGTCCAATTGCCTAATCAGCTCCTTCGAGCTTAATTCTAAAATAAGGAGACTCACCTGGACTGGACGGACTCCGGGGAACACCCCCGAAGATGCCCGCCGTATCCTCCCTTCCAGTCGCCGACTGGCACCGAGGAACATTTCAGGATTTTTCGCGACGTGGCGGGGCGGCCTTTCACACGTGACAGGCGTGCTAGTTGGGCCCCCAACTTCCTACGGTCGGCTAATGGCAACACCGTGCTTTGGAGCCCGTTACCGTCCAGAGTGAGTAGCCATGACCAGGTTCACTCCTAGGCTGAGTCTAGTCTTGGAAAGGCAACTGCTAACTTTCAAATTCCCTAAGGCACTGGCACTCCTACGCATCGGCGAAACACAGCAGGCTGCTTGTCGCCGGACTCCGGTGGGAGGGTGGTCGCGAACCAAGCGTGCGTTAGCCCTGGCACGGCAAGGGTAGAATTGGCCAGTCATATATGGTACTGGGTGTGACTGTCCAGGATGCGCAGAGCGCTCGGTTCAATTGAGTAACTGGCTGAACAAACTGCGCTACACGAAGAGACTTCTTCATGCATCACAAAATATTGCATGTTATAGTTACCCACGCGTTTTCGGTACTTTTGCCCAATTCAGACTTGTCCTAATTCAGTCCCAGTCTTAACATCATGCCTAGATGCTTTACAAAATCCTATTTATGACCAAGGAAACTGCATTAAAAATAAATTTTAAGTTTATAACATTGTTAACCAACTAAAAAAAAACTTACCTTATGCACGATAAAAGGCTGCAACAGAATGTAAAGTGGCGTTCGATACGTCACGACATGTTCTAGAAAGTCCCACAGATGGTGCGCTGCTTCGTTCCGTCTGCCCAGGTCTCGCATCGCGCGGGCTATGCGGCCCCATTCTGTGCATAGCTCGCTTGTGAAGCATGCGCACATCACTTTTAACGCTGCAAGTATAAAATTACAACTTTATTTTTATAGTCCTATCGACGATGTAATTAACCAATTTGCCAGTAAAAATCGGCGCATAGAATTCATCGTATAAAAAAAGAGAACTCAAATTGTATTTTTTTTTTTATCATAAGACGGTATTGTCTTGTATGTGTTTCAACAGTTTTAATAAAAATTCTTAAACTTTTCATGTGACTTGATTATTTTGTTACTACGTTATTAGTTATAACGCCCCCATAGCTCAAGATGTCTTTTAGCGCCCTTGAGTTTTTTCTGTGTCCGCCACTGGTACTAAATCATTCGGAACTTAAAAAATAGTTAGTATGCCATACCTAAGAAAGCAATCCTATACAGTTGATTGGACAGCCTCGTAGTGTTCCTAGTATCACGACTGCCCGTGAACGTGAGTGAGTTGGCGCGGTTGTCCGAGGCGTTCAGCTTAGCATTCACGGCCGCTAGTTGACCGGGCGGCGCGGGCGGACACAGTGCATTTAATACCACTGATACTAGATAGCTAACGTCTGATTGGCGGAGGGGTGGCACATCTGAAAGAATAATATAAAAATAAAATAAAAACACAGACTAATTGAGAACCGCCTCCTTTTTTGAAGACGGTTAATATAATAATTTGTACTTACATAATAACATGGTTCAATAGTCTTTGAATTAAATTATAAAGAACTAAATTTAAAAAAAATCGAGTAGTTCCGATCCTTGTCATATACATATTCATTTATTGCATTCCATATTGTAAAAAAGACGTTACAAAAGGCTTAAAGCTAGGTACAAAAGTATGGACCCTGTAAGGGCACAGCAAAAGGATAAAATTAAAATTACAAGAAATAAAATTAAAACTACTACCATACTAATATAAAAATAAAAAATCTAGATATTTAAATTAATTTAACAATAAAATTAGAACATAAATAGTTATTTAGTTTAGATTGTTATTTTTTTTTATAGCATTTGTTCATAATTAGGTACTGAGATCAATATTAACAAAACAAAGCATTGCTTTGTTTAAAAGTTAAGCATAAGCAAAATAAACTTAAAAAAAAAATATTTCTGTTGCCATTTGGTTTACTAAGGACGACTTGCCGTTTTTACTTAAATCTCGACTTAGCTTAAATCTCGATTAAATAAACGTCAAACTTAAAATGAATAGAGGTGTATAACTTTGACGTTTATTTTAATCGAGAAATAGCTAAGTCGAGATTTAAGTTAAAGCTGCAAGTCATCCTTAATTGTACTTACTTTAATCGTTCTTAGTACCTACTAAGGTCTGTTTTTTAATCTCGTAGACTAAATTGACACATGCAAATGTCAAATTTACAAATAATGTTGCCAGCTCTTTTGTGCAGTGTTGTACCTACGATACCGGTTTGTTGAATCGTAACTTTTTATCTTTATTAGACGAATTTTATTTACATTCAAAGTTTTATATTTAAAATTCTCGTACGTACACACGGCCGCACGACGTGCTACAAACTGCCAGGGAAATCTGACCACGCAACGCCATGCGTAATCCGACCATGTTTCGATGCCTTAAAATTAAACAAAAATAAAAATGATAGATGACATCAGTGTTGTTCCCGTACGCGTTAAAACGGCAATCTTAACCCTTTTCTCTTACGAAACGGCAGAACTTAAAAAAATACGGCAATTATGGAACTTGACACCATACAAACAACTGCAATTTTTAAAATAATTATGATAATACGATAGTTTTAAAAATGTTAGATTTTGAATACGGCAATATGACCAGAAAACGCCGCAGTGTATTAATTGACCGAGATGACATAACTTTATGGCGGCATCGTTATTTCCAAAAAATAAAACAGTATCGTAGGGAAGGTCGCTCTATATATTATCAAGATGAAACGTGGATTAATGAAGGTTGGTACTAACATTAGCATTAAATTTTTCTTTTATAAGTTATTTATGTTTTTTATTATTTTGTTCACACACATACTAATAATCATTTTAGGCCATATTGAGAATAAGCACTGGGTGGACACCAGTGTGAAATCATCACGTCAGGCTTTCTTAGAAGGGTTAACCACTGGGTTAAAAGGGCCTTCAGGCAAGGGGTGACGACTTGTAGTGTCCCATATTGGAAGCGAAGAGGGTTTCGTGGATGATGGTCTATTAATATTCGAAGCGAAAAATGGGCTAGATGATTACCACAAGGAGATGACTTCTGATATATACGAAAACTGGTTGAAAAATATTTTTCCGAAATTAAAAGAAAACGCAGTACTTGTAATAGATAATGCTCCATATCACACCAGGAAACTGGAATCGTTACCTACTTCTAGTTGGCGAAAAGGGCAAATCCAAGATTAGCTAAAATCAAAAAATATTTCATATGACGAGACAATGTTATAGCCCGAATTAAATGAAATTGCCCGAAAGCACAAAAGAGCCCATGAAAGGTATGTCGTCGACGAGATGGCTGCTGGACGGGGTGTCACTATTTTGCGACTGCCCCCTTACCACTGCGAGCTATGCCCGATTGAGTTGGTCTGGGCTCAAGTAAAGGGGCATGTCGCTAAAAATAATAAAATATTCAAAATGAATGAAGTACGAAGCCTTTTTGAAGAAGGGCTTCGTGAAGTGACCCCGCAGCGGTGGAAAGACTGTGTAGGCCATGTAATTAAAATTGAAGATGAAATGTGTCATTTGGGCCATATAACCGACGACATTACTGATAGGTTTATCATAAAAGTAGGTGGCGATTCTGATGATTCAGAATATTCCTCAGATATGGAGTCATTATCTGAATCAGATTAACGAATACCTGTAATTAATTAAGTAATTAAAAATATATGTTTTACATGAGTAATTTTGTATTATTACGTTTTAAATAAGTACCTACACATTATTTCAGGATAACTTATTATAAAAAAACGATACTTGATTTTATTAACGCTAAGTTTCGGTTGTGCCACATCACTATTTAAGAATTGCAATAAACTGACAACACTCGTAATGTCAGTTTAGTCTACGAGATTAAAAAACAGACTATAGTATGATGGTTTCTGGAGAATTGCTCTACTAATTATGGCACATAATTAATCGTTGTAGCTTGTTAAGATTACTCTTACCCTTTCTACCACTGCCGACACGTAAACAAAGTGGCATGAATAAATTCATCAGCATATTTTCAGTTTTCTCTCCAGTTGGGAACGACGCGCTACCTCCACACATTTGTTCCAGTGAATAACTATCCTGTGTCACAAGATATTTGTACAATATTAGAACAATAACAGAACAGAAGCTCGGGCCGAATAGGGAAGCGAAAGACTTATTTTCATTGGTCGATAGGGCTCGCATCGTAAAAATACTCGCACTCCGCGTGCGAGAATTTTTTGCAACGCATGCCATAGAGCCCACATGCAGGCAACCGTTTTCATTAGTTGATAGGGCCTGCATGTGGGGTGGTGGAGATTTCCGGAAAACATGCCATAGGGCCCGTATTCGAGAACCGTTTTCATTAGTTGATAGGGCCTTCATGTGGGGTGGTGGAGATTTCTGTAAAACATGCCATAGGGCCCGTATTCGAGAACCGTTTTCATTAGTTGATAGGGCCTTCATGTGGGGTGGTGGAGATTTCTGTAAAACATGCCATAGGGCCCGTATTCGAGAACCGTTTTCATTAGTTGATAGGGCCTTCATGTGGGGTGGTGGAGATTTCTGTAAAACATGCCATAGGGCCCGTATTCGAGAACCGTTTTCATTAGTCGATAGGGCCTTCATGTGGCCCAGGGATGTGCCTTACAGGCATTGCACAGGGGTGGTTCCGGAATTGGTCTTTTAAGAGGAACCGGGACCGCCCCTATGTGCTGATGGTGATCACCGGGGTGGTTTTAGTGAGGTAAAAATCCCACACTCCCCGACCTCCCTCCCCGGAGGTCGGGTGCCTTTTGAAGGTTTCCCCCCGAAAACAAAAAAAAAAAAAAAAAAAAAAAAGGGCCTTCATGTGGGGTGGTGGAGATTTCTGTAAAGCATGCCATAGGGCCCGTATTCGGAGAACCGTTTTCATTAGTCGATAGGGCTTTCATGTGGGGTGGTGGAGATTTCTGTAAAACATGCCATAGGGCCCGTATTCGGGGAACCGTTTTCATTAGTCGATAGGGCCTTCATGTGGGGTGGTGGAGATTTCTGTATAACTTGCCATAGGGCCCGTATTCGGGGAACCGTTTTAATTAGTCGATAGGGCCTTCATGTGGGGTGGTGGAGATTTCTGTAAAACATGCCATAGGGCCCGTATTCGGGGAACCGTTTTCATTAGTCGATAGGGCCTTCATGTGGGGGTGGTGGATATTTCTGTAAAGCATGCCATAGGGCCCGTATTCGGGTAACCGTTTTCATTAGTCGATAGGGCCTTCATGTGGGGGTGGTGGATATTTCTGTAAAGCATGCCATAGGGCCCGTATTCGGGGAACCGTTTTCATTAGTCGATAGGGCTTTCATATGGGGTGGTGGAGATTTCTGTAAAACATGCCATAGGGCCCGTATTCGGGGAACCGTTTTAATTAGTCGATAGGGAACGATTGTGGTATACGGAGAACCTGCAGCGCACATTTCGCAGTTGCTTTGAAGGCACATTTTAATTGGGTGTGAGTATATGCAAGCGTTTTACCGACCGATGATTTCATTGGTTGCTACGCCCGCTACGGGGATTCCCCACAGACGGTGTACCGACCGCGTTATCGACTTATGACTTTTGTTAGTCACTACCCCACCTGCGGGAAGTCTCCGCATGCTGTATATCGACCGAGTTAAAGACTAATGAAAATGAGCCATTAAAGCAATCAATGTTCCGTTGCGAAAAAGGGATAGCTATATTCGTCTTGCATAGCACCTAACACTGGAATAAAGATGTCTTTCACACTTTTCTATAAGTGCGTATCGTCGTTACGTAGGTACGTAAGTGAACGCACGTAATCTTACATGCGGGAATTCACTTCTAGTCACAGCTGGTAAGTATAATCATATATTGTAAGTGTTTATTTACCCCTGTATTGATGATCTGCAACGCGATTAGTCGCACGACTGTACTGCAGAAATGAGGCGGCGGTGGTTGCGACATAAGCGCTGCTGTTGCCGAAGATAGGTTCTCTCCACAGTTGTTGTCAGATACTATCAGTGCCTGTAAAGTAGAACAGAAGTATGATAATGAGTTTTCTTCTTCTGTTGAGAAGATTTTCCTAAAAGTCAGCAGCAGTCACGATGCGAGAGAACGAGATAAATGGGTGATTAACCCATTAAATAAATGATTTATTCGGAAAATCGACATGTTTTGATTGCTGCATCGTGCTTAAAACGAAACAAAAGCACAAAGACCGCGTTTTATGGGTAAAGTTCCGAAATTGTACATTTCTTATAAAAGAGACCAACGTTCATAGTTAGGACGGCAATATTAAGGACTGAAATGTAAATGGTTGGTCCAACTCACTTGAACAGTATTAAGCAGAGTTTTAACATGCTGCCAATGCATTATGTATGGACACCGTACCATCGTTTCATACACTCCTTTCAAGAGTACTGCCGCCGCATCCCAATCAGTGTTTCTCTGAAAAAAGTTCGCTTTGTTAGAAAACGATTTACTTGAAAAATTCCAAAATTGTTGAAGCAGGTGAAAACGGAACATGAGGTACTCTGGCGAACCCTGAAAGAAGATCTTTTTAAGCAGTTATGAATTTATAAGTTTGTCTATGGTAAAACCAACTTTAAAATCTTACCCTGATGCTAGGCTTTTTAGCAATTTTGAGGAACACCTTATCCAATCTTCTTAGAATCATAATTAGAGCCGGCCGTAACGCATCGTCTGCCCAATCAGCCGCAGGTAAAACTTGCGTCATGTACCGTTGTAGACCGCGACAACCCATAGACTCCGGGTCATAGGGTGACACCTTTAGCAATGAGTGCGCTATTTCTGCGAGGCGCTGTAAGAAAAAGATTTTCTAATTCACCATGGGATTTTTTTTCCAAGATGATGGTGGATTATCAAATGCATTTTGGTTTAAGTTAAAAACCCTAGTTATTTGGGCGTTGACATTGCAAAATTTATTATTAAGGCAACGCACTTATACTGCAGTACTACCAACATGTTTTCAGCAAAATATAGTATGTTGTTGCAATCACCAAAACCGTTGCCTTAGTTTACCACGAATAGGATCGGCTAAAATGTTATGTGGAACTTCTATGAAGCATTGTGGTTTCCGTTGTATAAATGTGTCGTACTGTCGTCATCCGCCCTCTTGGCCTGTCGACCAGTAGCGTGATGACAATGGGCAACACTCATTGTGAAGCAGACTCTATGTGGTAGAAAACAAAAGCTGGTTTATAAATATCTTTGGTAAGACTATAAACTCACAGCATGTGATTTAGAATCCAGCAGTTCAACTGGTTTCCCGTCAGTGCCGCCGCTTCGGTTGGAGCCGTTGATTTCCAGCAAGCGGGTAGTAGCACGGCCGATGAATTCGCCGACGAGGGATAATAAAACATCGCGTGGTCTTCGGTATTCTGCTCGCACCAACTGTTGAGATAATTAATTATAACAATTTTCATGAAAAGGAAATTTTCTAAGATATGTTAGCAACCCTGAACCCAGTGAGTTTTCAATCACAGGGGTAAAGATGTTCACCTCCTTCTGCGAAGCAGTAATGCTCGCGAAGGAGGAGGCGGAACGCGTGAGGGAGAGGCAAAATTCGCACCCTCACGCCCCTAGTCGCGTCGGGAATCACAAGCCGATTCCCGGCCACCGTAGGCGCGGGCTTGCGGACGGCGAGCAATGGGCAGCTCGCCGTCCGATAAGGACCAGGCCCGGGTCGACGGCGCGCTGTGTTTCACGCGCGCCTCAAAGAGATGTCAGCACCAATGACGGGGTCCGCTAGGGCCGATGCCAGCCAGGGTTGCGGGAAAGTCCGAGCGGGTTACTGTGGCCCATGGCACAGGCAACTGAAGGAACACGGGTGAGTTTTAGTCAGTAATAGTCTGACACGCCTTCCCGCTCCGCCCAGAGCCGGAGAGGTTATTTGATGACATCCCACCGCCAAAAAAAAAGGGTAAAGATGTGACTAGACAGTAGTGTTTTAACGAAATATTTCGTATGTTTAGGTAAATTTATTTGCTTTGCAGTATGCCAGCGCTGTGTTGGATGTTTCCAATAGAAGAACATTTTATGTTATTGATACAAAATTAAAATGTGTCTGTTTGATTTATCCCTTAATTTAAATATGCTTTGGCTCTACGTCGGCCCATAAGAATACGAGCCATTTCCGATCGTTCTTAAAGTCTTTTACTGTGATTGGTTGTAGCAATATTGACATCAATGGTCTAATGGCAGTGTATCTAAGATTATGACGTAAAAAAAGCATCCAACCAAAAAATTTACAAACGGCCAATGGGCGTTCAATGTGTTGTTTGAGAGTTTGGAACGTAGTAGGCAAAGGTAATTAGGGCTGATATAGATGGAATCTATATTTGTTTGATTCAAACTCAAACTCAAGCTCAAAGCATTTATTTCAATTAAACCATTTACAGGCACTTTTGAATTGTCAAGTGGTCGGTCAGTCAGAAATATGAAGCTAGTTGCCCATTCCAAAGCGTAGTAGGTACCTATGGAGAAGAACGGGCAAGAAACTCCATGGACACTCTTTTAAATTATATTGTTACATAAATATTAGTTACATCAATAATCTTGTATATAGGTATAATTATATGTGAGAACGATGTAAATAAGACGTACACATTGAGTGTCCAGTGTACAGCTAATATAAATTCAAACAAAACAATCCATAATAAAATAATTAAAATAAGCCGTGGTGGCTAAGAGATGACCAGTCCCAACTGACAGCGCCCGTTCACGAACATGACGCATGGATCAGCACCATTCAGCTCAACCATTTTGAAGGGAGCTAAATGATCCAACACACGCGCCACCGTCAGCGAGACATTTGAGTGAACATGACATCTATCAGCCGCCAGGGCACATTCAAGTCAATGAAAGACATTACCCGGTAAATGGTAGCTCGATAGTACATAGTACTCACACTTGTCCTATGCAATTATATTTATTTATTTATATCCTCACTTACAGCTATTTTTACAGGTATAACCCAATGCAATAGTGAAGCAAACTTAAACAACTTATTGGTGCCGATTCCCTTGTTCACAAACTAAACCAAATTTAAGTTCAGTGCATCTTTTTCTTTCTATTTCATTAAGAAAAGGACAGAAGATAAATTTTAGTTTAGTCCTGTCAAATTAATCAGCGCCTGACACTACTCCATACAAGTTTAGACGTGATTAAAAAGTTGACAACTAAAATTACATCAAATTACGTCAGGTGCTGACTAATTTGACAGGACTAAACTAATATTTATCTTCTGTCCTTTTCATAATGAAATAGAAAGAAAAAGATGCACTCAACTTAAATTTAGTTTAGTTTGTGACAAGGGAATCGGCACCATTATCTAAAACTTATTACATATAATGTTATCCTTGTGAATTCACTCACATATAATACAAAGGAGATTGAGTTTATACAAAGCAAAGGTAGTCTTACAATCTTCAGCAGCTCCAACAGTATTTTCAAATGTTAATCAATTAGTTGAGGTTGTGGAGCAGGACCAGCATTGAGCCAGGCATTTTTATCAGCGATATAATCCCCCAACTTATAATATGCCTGGCTGCATAGTGTGCGTTTTATACAAACTTTGAATTTCGTCTCATTCAGTTGAAGTATGTGGGGAGGTATTTTATTGTAACATTTTAAACAGTACCCCATGAAAGATGAGTCTACTTTAGCCAGTCTGAAACCTGGTTGAACTAATAGGTCCCTATTTCTGGTACTATAATTATGTCTATCACCTCTTTTAGTAAAAAGATGTAAATTTTTTCTTACGTACATGATGTTTTCTTAGATATATTGACAAGGTACCGTCAAGATCTTAATAACCTTAAACAGTTCCTTTAGAGAATCGCGCCTGCGGAGATTATACACTCGGCGTCACAAAAATCACACCTCTTCGAAAATAAGTTTAAAACATGTCCCGCCAGTAACGAATACATTAAACCCAATTAATATTGGTATCAATTGAAAGTATGTTTAACGACCTATAAATTTACAACAGTTAGAATTCCTAAACACAACAGATCTCAATAGCACGTAACGTTAAAAAAAATGTTGTCAAAATACGCATTGCAACGGCCACTAATTGCACCTCCCTACAAGGGTATAAAACGGGCGACCCGGGTTAAATGTGGGTCATTCGCTATTCAACATTTGAAGTGAACACACGTGAACAGCTACAGCAAGGAAAATACTCCAGAAGATGGATACCACTGCAGATGAAGCCGCTCAAGTCATTGCACTACTGCAATCAGGGATGCGGCAATGTGATGTTGCTCGGCAACTGAACTTGAGTCGTTTTGCCGTTCGACGAGTGTTCCAACGCTTCCAAGAGACTGGTGGCTATATCCGAAGACGTGGATCTGGAAGACAACGGTGCACATCCGAAAGAGACGAGCTTCATTGTTTCGACGTCTTTACGTAATCGGTTCTCCAATGTTGTTGAGCTGCAACAACAACTGCGATCAGCTCGCAGAACTTCT
This sequence comes from Brachylomia viminalis, assembly GCA_937001585.2. NCBI lineage: Eukaryota > Metazoa > Arthropoda > Insecta > Lepidoptera > Noctuidae > Brachylomia > Brachylomia viminalis. The sequence goes on along the minus strand of OW443308.2, from coordinate 13,807,144 downwards.
GTAAGCGTCTCCACGATTAGAAGAAGAATGCGGGAGAAGAAAATTGCAGCTCATAGGGCTGCTACAGGGCCAAAATTGACTGCACAGCATAGGAGAGACCGGTTGCAATTTGCCCGTGACCATGTGGATTGGACAATAGACCAATGGAGGGCTATGCTCTTCTCGGATGAGACGAGGGTGTGTCTTTTCTGCAACGACAGGCGTCGAAGAGTGTATAGGAGGCAAGGGGAACGATTCGCACAAGCCTGTATTCAAGAGACAGTGGAATACGGGGGTGGCTCGTGCATGTTCTGGGGCGGCATGTCAATCGACGGTAAAACGAACCTTGTGTGTGTTTCTCGGACTGGAAGTGCTCGCGGGCAAGGGTCGCTGACTGCTGCTCGGTACATAACAGAGATCTTAGAGGAGCAGGTTGTCCCTTATGCGGGTTTTGTTGGCAGTGGGTTCACGTTAATGCACGATAACGCCCGCTGTCACACCGCTTTAATTGTAAGAGACTACCTGCAAGAAGTTGGAATCCCTGTTATGCGCTGGCCGGCGCGAAGTCCAGACCTGAACCCTATTGAGCACCTTTGGGATGAACTGAAACGGCGAGTACGGGCACGTGATCCTGCCCCTACCACTCTCCAATACCTCCAAGATGCCGTCGTTGCAGAATGGGACAACATTCCTTAAGAAGATGTTGTCACATTAATTAGGTCCATGAGAGAACGCATGGAAGCAGTCATCAGGGCTAGGGGGGGTAACACTAGGTTTTAAGTTGTTTTTAAGGACTTTGTTGTAATTTTTTGCTGATAAAATAAAATTTAACTTTTTAATCATTTGCATTAGCTTGATTTTTTTTATTCCCTGGTAAACAAAAAACCAAATCCATTGATTTATTCTGAAATTTAAATAAATTGCCTTTCCAATGATACCTTATAGTCATATATCTACCATTGATTAATAGGGTTAAAATGACTTTGAAGGGAATTCTTAAAGAGGTGCGATTTTTGTGACGCCGAGTGTATATGGCTCTGATGGCTCTTTTCTGCAGAATAAAAATAGAATCGACGTCTGCAGCCCGTCCCCAAAGTAAAATACCGTAAGACATGATACTATGAAAGTAACTAAAATAGACTAGCCTCGCGGTATCTACATCGGTAAATTGACGGATTTTTCTGACAGCATATGCTGCTGAACTTAGCCGTCCCGCCAGAGATGTCAAATGAGAACCCCATTGTAGCCTCTAGTCGAGCGTGATCCCCAGGAAAACAGTTTTATTGACGAATTCTAGTTTCTCTTGATTCAATACTATCTCACAATCACTACTTTTGACATTAGGTAAAGAAAATCGTATACACTTAGTTTTTTTCCCATTTAATACTAAATTATTAGCAGTGAACCAATTATAGACCTGCATTAGGGCGTTATTAACGTCGTCAAAATTTGTAGCACTTCTTTCTACCTTAAAAATTAAAGAAGTATCGTCAGCAAATAACACCATTTGTGGGTGATTTTTTAATAAATGGAGTAGATCATTAATATACACTAAAAAGAGGAAAGGACCCAATATCGAGCCTTGTGGAACTCCCATTTCTACTTTTAAACTAAGTGAATTGACACCATTTATTTGAACTTGCTGCTGCCTATCCTTTAAATAAGATTTTACTAGACTGAGCGCAAGTATTCCAAGTCCATAATGTTTAAGTTTCAAGAGCAAGGTTTCGTGATCGACGCAATCAAATGCCTTGGAGAGGTCACAAACGATTCCTATGGCGTCTTGGGCCTCTTCCCACGCCGTAAATATGTGTTTTAATAAGGAGACCCCGGCGTCAGTCGTACAACGTCCCTTGGTGAAACCATACTGTTGATTGTGTAAAATTTTATTGGTGTTAAAATGAATGAGCATTTGATTAAGCATTACCTTTTCAAATACCTTGCTGAATGATTTTATATTTACCTCCGAGTCTTCAGCTCCAGTATATTCAGGCACAGGCAACTTAGAGTTATCGTACTTAGAGTGCGACTCCTCAAAGGCGATTATAGTAGCGGCGGCGGTACGAGGCCCAGTCCTTTGAGACGAGCCTTTATGTTCAGGAGAAGTTCTATAGGGGCCGTTGTAAGATCTAAAAAACAATATGAAGTTGTTGTGAAATAATAAAATACGAATAGTATTGTAAAGGCTTGAAATCAGTAGGCATGCTGTCTTTTTTTTTAAAGTAAATTAAATTGTTCTTTGTTTCTAAAATGGTGGGAAGGTATCAGGTAACTTGTATATTTCATCTAAGTTTATTACTAGTCCAAAAAGGCGGAATTCAAACTCACAAAAGTTTTTGTGTCCTTTTGTTCTGTATTTGAAATAAACTGATTGCAAACACTTACTTAGAAAGTCCTTCGCAGTTGTTCACCAACGTTTTTATAGCTATAGCTAGTTGTTGAATGATTTCTTTCTCTGTCTTCCCTTCGCGGTTGTAGGTCGGCAGTTGGATTTGTTTTACGTAGCATGGAAGTATTGCTTCTAGTATTATCTGTAAAAGATTCATCATTATGAGTTTAGTTTCTCGCCTGAAGAACATAATAAAAGATGGTGATTAGTTGATATTTACTTTATTCCACTACCTTCCTATTTTACGTCATTTTTGTACGCTCATAAACATTTTATGTACATTTAGTTTCTCAGTAAGTCAATTATTGTTAGTTCTTAATGAGGAATAATAAAGTTCTTTATTCATAATAAAGAACGTGCCTGGATTGATTGGATGAGGCTGTTATAGAACACCGCTGAAGCGTAATTTTGCCGAATACTTAGTTACTATGCTAATAGGAACCGGCAACGACTATAATATAGCCTATAGACGCCTAACGCTTGATTTATTGCATCAAAACTATTCTGTCAACTAGCTGAAGTATGAGGAAGCGGGGTACTGCCACGTACTGCGTTCTGATTGGCCCTGCCAAGGTCATTACGTATCACAAGGGATGTGACAGGTTTAAATAAAACACGAAGGTATCGTTTTTTATAATTGTACTTAATAAAATGTAACTTCTTGTTTCTTAATATTATTTAACATTTACATAATGTAATGAATATACTTAAAATGTAAAAAATAAAAACAAAATATCAAAATTCTTTCCATATTTATTTAAAAAGAAAACGTACTTTTCTCGGTGGCTGGTTCATAATGTATTGTAATACCTAGTTAAAAAATGTAATTAATAACATAAAACTAACTTCTGAAAGTCAAATAATTATTTTTGCAATGCAATAATGACCTATAATGTTCCCACTGCTGGGAACGACGCCTCCTCTCCGTGAGAGGGAAATTTTCTGTGTGGTTTGATAAAACACCAAATTTTTTGACAATTATAAATACCAGTATAATCATATTATGATTTGGTGTATTTTAAAAATCATTAATACTTTTTGAAATGCTACGGATAAAATCGGGTTACTTTCATCGTGGGTAAAAAAGATCTTCAAACATATAAATAGTACCGATAGGTTTTTGCTTTATCGATACTTTGATCATGATTTGGTTCATCACTAGTCATGTTTACCAAATAATAGAGGAAAAGAGATAGCTAAAAAAAACCTTTACGACGAAAGGGACGCAAACATAAAAGACATCAACGAGAGTCCTTGCACTTTTTTTCACCTACATGTATGGTCAGTATAAGATGAACTCCGATAAATAATATCAGAAAATAAATCTAATTATGATTATATGTAACTATTAACTTACCGATGAAATGTTATGGCATCTTTCCGGAAGTCGAAGTCTGGCTGTTGTTACCACACCAACGTATAGTGCAAGGGGCCATTATAATATTTATTGTCACCAATTTCTATGGATTAACACGAAAGTGTTTGCGGCTCACAGTATTGGTCGAAACTGAATAGATATTGTTGAGCGGCGACCTATATAAGATCTATAAGTCTGATGTGTTGACAGACATTGGTCGCCTGTTATTAGGCGTCTATGGGGTAAGTGGTCGTTGGGAACCGGTCTACGAGGAGACGGAGCAGTGGTGGCCCAGTGGTAACGGCTCCGACTTACGAGTTGTAGGTCGTGGGTTCGGACCCAGACAGGCGCTTTACTTTGTGTAAATAATTTCATCACCACTGCTCTCAAAACAGTGAAGGATAACATCGTGAGGAAACAGGCATGTCCTAGAACCAAAAATTCGAAGACATGTGACATTTACCAACCCGCACTGGGTCCGCGTGGTGGATTATAGCCCTCTCTCTCTCTCGAAGAGAGGAGGCCTGTGTCCCAGCAGTGGGAACATTATAGGATGCTTATGCTACGAGTAGGTTTATTTATGTACACAAACAGACCTAATCAGCCTGTAATGTTCCCACTTCTGGTACACAGGCCTCTTCTCGGTCAGAGGGAGTGGGCCGTATTTCCACCACGCGGGCCCAGTGCGGGTTGGTAGATGTCACATGACTTTGAATTTTTTGGTTCTAGGACATGCCGATGTTAAATGTTGTGTTTTGTTTAACAATGTTTTCCTTCACCGTTTTGAGAGCAATGGTGATGAAATCATTTACACAAAGTAAAGCGCCTGTCTGGGTTCGAACCTACGACCTGCAACTCGTGAGTCGCGGCCGTTACCACTGGGCCACCACAGCTCCCATTATTATTTGTCTAGGTATATTTATTTATATATTATTAATAACCAACTTTTATTTACAGTTTGCACCACATATACAAGTTAATAATGACAAGAAAATAACATCATAAGAAAGGTTTAGCAGTAGGTAGCTCTGTGCGAAAGAGGTAGCGCTGGGTGTTATGATGTTGTGAAGACTCGATGATTCTTGATTGTCTGACTCCAGACTCTGTTATGCAGAGGTGATTGATGTCAAAGTAAATATATTTAAAACTTTACTTACCAGCATCTGATATCCCCTCATACTTTCCGCCGAGTAAGACACGACCATGACACAAAGACTGATACAATCCAACACATTAACCATCTCCTCTTCATCACGGTAGCAGAAGTCGATAGGTTTTAGTGGCTTTTCTTCTTTGATCAGTTCGGCAATGTGGAGAGGGTCGGGAGATGGTGTTTCTAGACTTAGAAGTAAGTTGAAGAGGCAGCTAGATTGGACCTGTTTGAAGGTCGTATATTGATTAGTATGGTGACTCTACATGGTGAAAACTGAGCCGACTGTTGAAAGAGGACATGCAGTAGGATATTGACGTTGATAAATGATTGATTAATGGCCGCGACAAGAAGCAGTATAATTGGAGTGAGAGGACTGGAATTGGCCTTCTTGCTTTGCAAAGTGTACCTCCAAGTATTATATTTTGGAAGAGGCTAATTTAATAGATGAATCTGCGATAGGCTGTTAGAATGTATGGTGCTCAAAGTAGCAGTGAATTTATCGAACCTGTTTTAAAAACGAAATGTCTCTCACTTTCACACTGATTTAATTTTCCAGTTCAGTGTGAGAGTGGCATGGCCGGCCCTGTCTTAAAGAAAACACTAAGAATTTTTGTGTAACACGTTGGTAAAATACGACACTGACCTTGCTTGCATCTCCAAAAGTAGATTCTTCGTCTGTATCCAAAATGGCGGATACTGAGCCAAACATTTGTAGTATGAACGGTTTGCGGTTCAGTAAGTAAAACTGCTTCACAGCGTATTCTATTGTCGTCGTCACCAATTTATTTGTTTGGAAGTTTGAGTAGATTTGCAGTAGCGTTGGCATGATCAGTAAATACCTGGGAGAGAAACATTCGATATAAGATAAAGGTTTATTTGTACAGTCAGTCGCACGTCGAGTATCCGCTGTCGTGAACTTGACATTGACAGCTGTTGTATTTCGCAAGCAGTAAGTACGGTTTTCGTAATTCAAGTGTTACCATGACGTGCAGTTGACTGTAAACAAGGGAGGAAAATGATGTATTTTCGTAATAATATACGTACCCATTTGTAGAGAAAATGCTTTTAAAATTGAAAGCAGCATTGACGTATGTGGCGATGACGTATCGAAGGATCAAAGAATCTTCGCTATGTAACATCAGGGCGCCGTTGAGAACGTTCAAAAACAAGTGAATGTCGCGCGATGAGGTGAAGTTACCGGCCATGGCTTCGAACATTCGAGCAATGAGTCGTACCCACCTAGAATAATAATATTGCTTCAGTAAAGGTATGATTCATTTGTAGCCTTATAATAATCCTCTATCGCATGAAAATTAACCCTAAAAGACACGTAATGTATAAAGCAATTTGGTCTTTGCAGCCCAATCCAAAGGAAAAGTATATGAAAAGGTGTTGAATAATCAATAAAAAAAAACAAAATAAAGATTTATTTGAATGTTCACGGAGTAGAAAATTATAATAATTTCGCAGCTTATTGTAAGCAGTTGTAGGGTCTATCACTACCCAGCGTAACAATACTTACATAAACTTATGCAACACATCCAATCCCAATAGGGTAGAACCAAGAGCTCCTCGGCTATACAACACTAGATCGGCCTCAAGAGCTTTACGAGGGAAAGACGGTAACTTCATGAGCTCGTCGTGTAGAAACACTACGCGTTGAACCACCTACAACAGTACGTTGTATTAATAATCTTTGTAAATTCAGGCCAAGCCAATTTGTTCGAAAGTTCAAAATTAAGATTTGAGCTCAGTACTGACAAATTTTCAATGTATCAAAAAAAAAATGGGGAGATTTTGGGATCAATCAAATCTTAATTTTGAACTTTCGAATAAATTCTAAGTAAGTTCTGCAATTCCTATATAAACCATATTTTTTTAGGGTGTTAGGTTAGACTATGCTAATTAGTTATCACAAAAAAACTGAACCAGAAATTTTCAACAGAACGAGAAAAATATCGAAAACTGATGTTAGGTGAAAATTACGAAAAAAAATCATTAAAAAAATTATATCTCGAAAACTACGAAAAATCGTAGAACATACATGGGGGTAATTCGGATACTCCTCATCATAAAGTATCAAAATTTTACGTTTGAACGTCAACTCCCCGGCCACCCTGTATACAATAAATCTATGGATCTACACAGGACGCGTAGCACCACCCCTTTTTCGCATAGAAACATAAAAGCTCGAACAAACTAACAATGCGACAGTATAGTAGTTGCCTTGTCCTTGTAACTTTCAATTATTCATTGGATCTTTTTGTTAAAAGACAATGAAATTGTAACCGAAGATTAAGCAAGTGTTACATACCATATCAACATTTTTCAAAATAGCCCAAGTCAGTAACACTTTTCCGATCTCAACGAATTTCTGCAAGAGTTCTTGTTCCTGTAGTTTTTGGAACGCTTCATCAGGTTCCATGTGAACCAATCCTAATTGTGGATACTGTGAGCGTTTGAAGAAGTAGTGGTCGCGGACGTAGCCTTGCGGGTTGTGGATTTGACCTTCGAAAGAATGGCTAAGTTGAAAGCAAAATCTAAAGCATTTCCAATAAATACATAACCGTTTCGTATTACAGCGCGGCGTCGTCGTATTGCGAGATAGTGCATCAATTTTTGAGTTGTGAGACACTTCCAAGTGTACGGGGGGTCACACTGAAAGTTTCAAGAATAGGCCAGTAAGAAAAGCAGCCGATGAAAAATTTATTTAAATTTCGAATTAGGTACTCTTTGGGTATCTGTAGATGTGTTATGAATTCATATGTCATTTGTTTTTTACAAATTGGCGGCAATTTAAAAAGTGTCGTGCGTCGAAATGGATTTGACTAGAGAAAATTATCGTTCAATGATTTAGTACGACTTTCGTTGCGGTCTTACTCACAACAATGTTACGATAGACTTCGATTAGCATTTCATGACGAAGGCCCATCAAGTGCCACTGTTTACAACTGGTTTAATGAGTTTAAACGTGGTCGAAGCAAACTCACTGATGATTCGAGTGAAGGACGTCCTTCTACGGCGAGTACTGAAGATAACGTGAGTGCTGTGCGGCTAATGATAGAAGCTGACAGAAGGGTGACATATTAACAGATTCGGGCAGCTTTAGGCATTGGTATGAGTCTATATATATATATATTGGTATGAGCAGAAGTCAAGGGTCAAAGATGATTGCCTCATTCTTTGGACGGACGGGTCATTTCGGAACAATTGTCCTAGAAGATAAAAATACTGTTACTGCAGATTGGTATATCAGTCATTGTTTATCAGTTGTCTTGGAAAATGTTAGACAGCAGCGCCCAAGAAGCAGGATCCGCCTCAACCACGACAACTCTCCAGCTCACTCCGCCAGACGGACTATTGAATATTTGTCTATCGAAAGTGTGGAGTTAGTAAGTCATCCTCCTTACAGTCCTGACCTGGCACCTTGTGACTTTTATTTATTTCCAAAAATAAAAGATAAACTTAGAGGAATTTGTTTTAAGAACCCTGAAGATGCCGTGGCTGCGTTTGAAAAAGCGTGGAAGAATCCCTGAAAAACAGTGGGCCCACTGCTTCAGTCAATGGTTCCATCGCATGCGACAGTGCTTAGAAAGATACGGAGACTACTTCGAAAAGCAATAAAAATATTAACAGGCTTCTTCATAATTCCGTTTTTTATTTTCTAAAAACTTTCAGTGTGACCCACGTGTAGGCAGCTGTGTTCTCCCACGAACTAGAATACTTACGGGGCGTTCAGCTTCGTGTTAGCCGGTAACGTTGCACCATGAACAATGGAACAGGAGTCAAAAAAGATTCTATAGAATTGTTGAGTGCGGTTCTTTTCCTACTCTTGTTTTATATATATATATATAGCAAGATTTATATAGGACTAGACTGCTCATATAGTCATGTTTTAGGCAACATGCCCAGGGTACACCAGTGCAATTTAAAACCGTTGGTCGTGGCTATTATAGACAGCAGTGCTGCTGGGGAGTTTGTTCCGCCACTTCTTCTTCCCAGCTAAAGCACTAGGAAGTGGTGAAGGGCGGGCGTTTTGGGGGGACTGTCTTATGTGATTTTGACGTTCAAAAAGTGCTGATTCTCAGCCTAGTTTGAATAAATGACTTTTGATTTGATATTTGCATGTACTCCTTGTGGTGTAAACACAAGTTACCTTATTACAAGTATTGTTGCAAGCACGATCTGGTTTTGAATGAGTAATAAGATACGGGTACGACTTACGAGTTTTGAAATCAACAAGGAAATGTTCTCGATGTAACTTCTCTGGGATACCGAAGAAATCGAGAGACTCTTTAAGGATTTGTGCAAACACTGTGTCTTCTTGGACGGGAAACTGAGACGGTATGTAGCCTTCATTGTCAGCTGGAATACAATAAAATACATTATATTTGAAATCGGAATCTCAGATAAAATTATTAAGTTTCGGGCACACAAATTCAATACCTTATATATTTATTTATTAATAAATGTTTACTAACAGCAGTATACGATATTAACACAAGTATAGGTAACAATTAGCCTTGAATTTACACAGTCGTTAATTATAGACATTATTTATGACAGAGTTCAAATTCCGTTCCGTTCAAGTTCAAAGAAATTTATTAAGGGCCTTTTTTACCAACGGTCAATCGAAAATCAACTTAGACTATATTACGCTAAAGTATAAAGTTGATTAAGAGGCAATTGATGTAGTGATCATCTAATAAAAAAAAAAAAAAAAAAAAAAAAAAAATTATCTAACATTGTGTATTCAAGTAAAATCACAAAGCTTGTATATAAGGTAAAATAGTGCTGTATTTTATCATGAGTAAATTAAATACTAGTTTCTTGAAGATTTTTATAAACTTACGTGGACCATGGACAATAATCTTTTTGGCGGCAGGCACATTAGCGGTAAGCAGTATGGATGCATCACATTGCTCCTTACGTAAGATCTGTTTTAGATCTTTGAACATTATACCGTGAACACTGTGGACTACCTGGAAATAAAAACGAGATTAATACGGTTGTAATACACGAGAGTGTTCCTGAATTTCGGGTAGAATATACTGTAAGCTCGTTATTTTATGTCTCTCAAATAGAAGTTCTAAAGCTCGTCTGAACGACTGCTTACACTAAACACCTGTAAGCATCTTCAACGTCTCTGTTAATTTTAAATGTTTGGCAGAAATAGAACGATTTTTTTAACGTTATATTTAGTGGTTTAGCATAATCAGCCTATAGTTTTCCCACTGCTGGGACACAGGCCTGTAATCTACCACCTTCACCTTTTTGAGTTTTCCTTCACCGTTTTGAGAGCAGTGGTGAAGATATTATTTACACAAAGTAAAGCGGTGCCTGGGTTCGAACCCATGACCAAGATCTCGTAAGACGGGGCCTTTGCCACTGGGCCACGACTGCTCTATTTAGTGGTTTGTCAGCCTTAATCCTGTCAAGTACTATTTTGGAATTGCAATCACATTTCCAATCTGTCATTAGCCAGAGTTGGTAATGAACATATTGCAAAAGGAAAATAGCTTAGAAATTTGTCTCACCATCCACAATATAGACAGCGCCGCACCAACAAGCCTCTGTCCCTCCTCATGGGGACTCCTCACATAAAACATGACGTACCCAATAATATAGTTGTAAAGAGCAAAGGCAGCCTGAAAAAAAAACAATATAAAAATCATCAGGCTAAGAAATAATTTTTGCTCAATATTACATAGAACGTATCGAATGCGTTCAGCTTGGTGATGTGTTTTTAAGGTTGCGTAGCCAAAGGGTGCCAACGAAACCCTATTACTAAGCCTCTGCTGTCTGTCCATCTACCTGTCAGCGGGCTGTATCTCATGAACCGTAATAGGTAGACTGTTGAAATATTCACAATGTGTATTTCTAATGCCTATATAACAACAAATATTAAAAATAAAAGGAGGCCCCATACAAGAAACGTGTTTAAAAACAAATATGTAGTGTGAAATATTGTACGGTGGTACGGAACCCTTTGTGTGCGAATCCGACTCGCACTTGGCCGGTTTTTTTCAATCCTAATAGTTTGAGGTACCGTAAAGTAAGTTCTTACCTGTTGAGGCAACCTCGGTATGAACCGGATCAAATGTCGCAGTAGTTTGAACATCTCGTCCTGATGGTCTCGGGTCAAACGTTCGAGAACATGGCGGAGGAATAGTGCTGAGTCTTCTACTAGGCAGCACCAAATAACCTGGAGAAAATGCATGGTGTACGAGCATCGCCACATCATATGTATTGTTTTACTTTTTACCTGAACAAGCATTTGCTCATTCGCCGATTACTTGTGTACATTCGCTGACTAGGCTATCGCGCCTACCACAAGTAACCTACTTCATGAATTATAATAATTTAGTGTTTTTACTAATAAACGGTCAATAAAAAGAAAGAAAGAAAGAATAACGTTTATTTGGACACAGTTCGTGAAACACAGAATACAAATGACAAAATAAAAAGTGAAAATAATGTTTTAACAACAATAGTGTGTGTCTAACGGCGGCGCCAAAAAGGATCATTTCAGCATTAATGCCAGACACATGCTGTCTGACGCTGGTTTTCTAATGAACGGACACAAAACAGTGATTTTACATCTACAGTCCATCTACATCTCAGAGTACGGAGCTACTGTCCGTACACGTGGTGTAAATGAAGACAATGTGTACGTTTCTAGAAACTTATGTATGTGGTTATTCGCGTATTCATTTCGGAATCTTATTAAAATCTTTTTGGTTACATTAAGTTTTTGTATCTGTAGTAACACAGACCACTGGAGTAAATAAAACTGTCTCTAAAGTCGAATAAGGCTTTGAGGATATAAAATTATAGTATATTGGAACGAAGTTCCTTTACGCGGCATGCAGTAAGAGTAGATTGGTAGAAATCGTCAATTAAGGCAAAACCGTTATGCTCTCTCCCTGCGGAATTTCTCTCTCTCTCTCTGCCTCTTTCTATTATTCTCTGTCTCTTTCTATTATTCTCTGTGTCTTTCTATTATATACGAGTGTGTTTGCGTGCCAGTATTGCGTAAGGAACTTCTTTCCTGACTGGGGTCCCCCGACATAACACGTTTTATAGCCTAGATATTTGATTAAAATATCTAGGCTATAATAGCGCTCGAGCACCTAATTTTGTAGCAAATTTATCCTATAGCATTGAATTTTTCATCATGTATATATGACAAAGGCGTAAATATGGTGTTTCATTGGTAACAAAATAAATAGAAATACGTTACCTGATAAGCCACTTCGTAGACAGAACACCCGTCTCTTGAAACAGCAGCATCATCCAATAGTGCAACAATCTCAGCCACAGCCGAGCATAATGTTGAAGGGAATAATGCTGAAGCCACTTGTGTGTGATGCGATCCTCGTACACCTTCCACTAATTCTTCATCTGCTGGTGCTGCGAGCAAACAAAAGAATCAGTTCCAGATGCTTAGCACAAGGATTGATGATCGCCGTGCCACGAGACGGGAAGTTCCTTATGTAGGTCGTACCGACACGAAGATGATGAAACGTACCTACTTAATACCTGTCGAAGCTAAACAAAGGTATTCTGATGTAAGTCTTTTTAACAAAATCTGTCGGTGTATTTATCAATTAATTGTGTTTTGATCGGCCAAATGAGACCCTTTTTATTTTTTTAAACAAAAGAGCTTAAGCTTTTCTTGTCACGGCAACTCTAAAAAGAAACGCTGAAATAAATTGCTGTACTATTTCAATAAACCCATAAGATAGCTTACGTTCAACATGGTCATCAGCTGCATGGTCAAGCGCAGGTTCGCGTGCCGCTTGTCTCGTAATAGGTATAGTAGTGATAAGGAAACTCTCTCGTTCTGCACGTTTCTTATCATTCCGCTGTTGAAGCGCCCTCTTTATCGCCTCCGTTTGCTGTTTCTTGCGTGTCTTTGTTGCTGTTACTAGGGAACGCTGCGGATGAAATTGTGAGTATAAAAAAACCATTCAAAAATACGGTTAAATATTTAATTGTTACTTACATGTTTGGGTAAAACACAATCAGACATAAGCAAAAAAACATACATAAAACAACGGGGTCCATGCTAGAGGCGTTCAGGGCTATAATAGATAGAGGAATAATATTATTAATTGTTTCTGTCGTCCGAACGACGTGATTTTCAAAGAAAAGAAACACAGACACAGCACAACACATACTAGGCACAAACTAGGCTTCATTCTTACATGTCTCTCCTGATTCAAAGTCATCTCCATATCCTTATCCTTAACCTGTGGGCTCCACGGAGGGTCAACGACCGCTAGCGACTCGATGCCGATCTTTGGAGAAGGCAGGGTGAACTCTATGCCCGGAGGCGGCACTTTGAAAGTCACTGAAGCCCCTTCCTCCATGCGCGGCCATACTTGGTATCTTAGCTTCCACATAACTTGGAATCTTAGGATTGCGTTTATTCTGAAAATGTTAAAATTGCAACAATATTGTCTTTTCGAGTACCTATCATTTTAGAATTTCAAGTAGTTTTTGAGGGGCACATGAGGAAATAAAATTTTACGACACAGGTATAATATTATATTTTTATACCACTATATTAGAATTCAGAATTTGGGATAATGGGGGTGTTCGTGAAAATTCACGCCACCAGTTGGCGGCACATATGATGACGTTCATCATTTGTTTCGTTCGTTCGTTCATCATTCAGTCACGACTAAAGAAAATATAGGTATGCACTTTTACACTTAAGACAGGTGCCCGTCACCTAGTGAACGTCATTTCAGAAAATCCTCATTATCATGTTTTGGAACAATGACCCCAATGTCAAATCTGACAACGTTCAAATTCCATTGCAACTAACAATTTTTAAGATCTCTTTATTACAAGTGGTCAATTAAAATCAACTTAGATTACAGCTAAAGTAGATAATTAAGTAAGGGGCAGTGGACTGTTTAATATGTGATTTTATGAATTCAAGTATAGATTCCCTTATTGTAATGCAAGATGACGCTAGCAAAAATCAACGCTTGCAACGAAAAGCAGATATCTTTCGACAATACGAATAGGCCTTAACAATTCATACACACCTGGTACTTGGCTCAGCATGTTTCAAATCGTTATGCATGATTTCAGTGGCAGTATTCGGCGCCTTGACAGCAGCGAGTATGAACAATGCAGCAGCACACGAGCTAAGTTCGCGATCTGATTCCAATAGCAACTGCCATGCAACGGGTGCACATTCTGCGAACATATCTTCGCCCATTGTTGTTGCTCCTTTGATTAGGGTCGCGAGAGGAGTGTGGTAGGCGTCGCGGACCTAGAATAAATATAGTGAGCTAGTATTTTACATTTTGAGAGTGGTTCGAAATTTGTTTATTATGTCGATAACAGTTACATTTTTAGAGTTGCAAGTGCAGTGTTTCTGGTTTAGCAAAGAGGAGCCAAAATGCCCAGATTTTTGCTATAAATCGGAATTTACGAATTTTTCAAAGACTTAACCTGGCAATCCCGAATGCACGTTAGTGATAAATTTTGTAAGATTAATAAAAAATGTGTTTAAGTAAAAATTTATCGGGCCAAACCCAAATCACGCACATGCGTTAAAGCGTCAAAAAAATTTTTTTTTTAAATCACAAAAGTTGAATGTAAAACTGCTTAAGTAATGTTACTTAAAAGTAGTTAAAACATTTTTCAGACCTGTCCCTTGAGGTACTTGAGTATAGGTGGAGGGTCTAACGGTGGGTAAGGCATCGCACCAGGTTTCAAAGGTATTCCTTCAGCGGTTATGTTGGCCTGTTCCCCACCCGCGGCCCGGTATGCAAGGCCCGCACTCTCGATCACTGACCGCTCGATTCTGGGGGTGCATTGAATAAAATATCGACAAAAACATGAATAAAAATACCAATAAAGTTAAGACCCATTCACACTTAAAGAGTTATTACTAAATTATGTGAGTGTGCAACTCGCATCGTATCGCCTTTCTATACATATTATTGATTTTATGATTAATTTAGTAAGAGAAAAATGCAGATTTGAAAGGCTAGACGCTAGATCGAACAAAATATCCATAACACAACAATATATAATAATAACAAAATATCCTTTATCAGGACGATTTATTTATAGCAAATAAAAAAAAACATTTTGTTTAATAAATAAAATATCATCCACCTTCTGTTTAGTCTTTTCCCAACTATGTTAGGGTCAGCTACCAGTCAAACCGGATGCAGCAGAATATCAGTATTTTACACGGGTATTTTACATGGATCGACTGCCTATCTGACCTTCACGACCCAGTTACTGCGTAACACGATACCCCTTGGTAAGACTGGTTGTATGATTTAAACCACTGACTGACATGACAAAATTATATTAAAATTAGAATCATACTGAGTATACCTATCAGTAGAATGTTCTGAAGACTTTCGCGAGCGTCGTCCGCGGCGAGTCCCACCGTTTCCTTCATCGGAGCTTGTCGTGTTCATTTCGGGGCCAAACTTTTCACCGTATATCTGCAAGGAGAAGCCAGTCTTTCATTTATTAAACGACTTCAAAAAAGCAAGAGGTTTTTAGGGTTCCGTAGCCGAATGGCAAAAAACGGAACCCTTATGGATTCGTCATGTCTGTCTGTCTGTTCCGTCCGTATGTCACAGCCACTTTTTTCCGAAACTATAAGAACTATGCTGTTGAAACTTGGTAAGTATTCTGTGAACCGCATTAAGATTTTCACACAAAAATAGAAAAAAAAAACAATACATTTTGGTGGTTCCCCATACTTAGAACTGAAACTCAATTTTTTTTTTATCAAACCCCTGCGTGTGGGGTATCTATGGATAGGTCTTCAAAAATGATATTGAGGTTTCTAATATAATTTTTTTTATAACTGAATAGTTTGCGCGAGATACACTTCCAAAGTGGTAAAACGTGTGTCCCCCCCCCTGTAACTTCTAAAATAAGAGACTGATGTACGAGATGTGAACGAGATCTAGTGAGTAGTTTTTTTTAATACGTCATAAATCGTAAACCGCAATTTACATTTCACTCAATCAACTCACTATTATTAAAACATCGATCAAAGTTACAAAGAACTACAAGAACTTTTATATTATATTACTTGCTGCTACGAAACCCTTCATGGGCGAGTCCGACTCGCACTTGGCCGCTTTTTTATGTACCTGTAGTGCACCGATGTCTCCGTGATTATAGTACAAACTTTTGTTTGTGTGAGTGGTAAAACATCAACAGAGAAAGATTCAGAGAATCAGAGAATCAGAGTGTTTATTTGTGAAACATAGGTATTTACATAAAGATCTTAGGTTATTATATGTGCGCTATGTTTTGCCGCGAAGGCGTACAAATATTGAAATAAAAACAAAAATCATAAAAATAACAATATTAAACTACTAACATAAGAAGAAAGCAAAATTAAACTCTTACATGAGAAAAGGAACTATATATCTTTATAAAATTTATAATTAAAAGATTAGATTACCTTTTGTACAGACTTCATGAGTCTTACGCTGGATCTCATGTTTCTTCGAAAGCAGTAGGGGTGGCAGAAGTTCTGATGACAGCATACGTAGTTAAACGAGTTAAGGAATTTCACCATCACCTGCAATTACAAAACCGTTGAAAAGATAGAAAGGACTCACGATTCTCGGCAGTGTCAATCTGTATGGTTTTTCCTCAAAAGACCGTTTCAGACACCAATCTACATGGTCTTCACATGATCTGACCAAGATTATGTCTGGACTTTAAAAGAGACTGTGACCTCTGAGTTGTTTCGGCCTTTCTTCTCAGAGTAGTCAGTTATGAAACGCCGACCTCATCTAGTTTTTAAAATATGATTGACGTGTAAAAGTGTTTGTAACAAATCTACTTACAGAAATAAAATCATTTATCATTTATCAGTGAGAGACCCATGAGGAAAAAAAACCGGGGAGAGTATAAGATCAGAAGATATTGCACCGATCCCTAGCAATATATGACTAAGGCTGGTAGATAAAGAAGCTGGCGGCTGAGGTCTGATAGGACCGTTGATTTTGTAATGGGTTTCCATTGTGCATATTTATTTCTTTATAAATCTGCAATTTAACTTACCTTAAGCCATGGAAATCCTTTGTTAGTATCAGGTGGATCAGTAGAGTTACTATCAGGGCTATCCGGTGGATGGTCGTGATCATCAGACAGTACGCCAGGACTTTCCTCGCCACCGCTGTCTACTTCATTTGACATTATTACCGTGCCACCTATTTAAAGAACACGTTATAAAGTATATACGGTTACTTCGATCAACAATACATCAATGAAAATGTATTTATCAAAGTCAAAATCAAAAGGTTGGTAGTCGTTAAAGATCATAGGTTTCATAGATCTTACCTGCACCTGGATATACTTCTGAAGTGTCACTTCTATCAGACAGGGAAGATACTTTCCTTCTGCTTTGTATTGAATCGGACCTCCTTGTTACAACTGGAAGGGGAAATAGCTTTTTAAGTCCTACACTATGGGTTCTCAACAAGGATATTTTCCATAGATCTTTAAGAGGTCTTAAACTCTCTTTGATTGATAGTTCACACAAATACGTTTCAACAATAATATTATTAAAAAGAGGGGGGATTGATATTTTTTTTATTACCTCAAGAAAAATAAATTGGCACTTACATTCATCAACAACATCTCTGGTATCCTTCTGCCTGAGTTTGATAGAGCGTCTCTTGAACGAGCCATAAGCAGAATGCGTTTGCTGTGTATTACGACGATGCATGCCTCCTTTACCACGAGACCCTAAACGACCCTTCTTGTCGTCTGCCGCCGGAGGTATGGCATCTGCTAACTATAAAAATTTGGTTATTGCCAGGATTCTTTTACTTCTCATGTAACAAACTAGCTAAGCTTTAGCTAAAAGCTGCGACTTTTCTACGCGATTAAAGGCGCTATATATTATTTGTATAAATTTGCTTACAGTTACATTACTTCCACCAGACACGTTCTCGGGTTCATGCAGAACAAACGATATTTTTCTCTCAGTCTCTGCTCCCGCAATCGATTGTAAGCTTTGCGCAGACGCCTGTGAATGGCCCATGCTCGACAGAGCCATGCTCCATCGACGGTTAGCTTCCCTGTGATCCAAGTTATTCACATTTCAACGCGTCAATGGACTCTCAAGTCCATGAACGAGTTAGCTTGCATTTACCAGCTATTTTACTTTAGCTTCTATACTCTTTACTATAAAACTTCTTTTGAATTCTTACTGTTTGATCCCACATGCCAATGTAGCAAAAGCGTTTGTACTTTTTTCTAATTTCATCTAAACTATTTTATCACTTAAAAAAACTAATGGATACAATTTCGAAAGGTGTATTTCACAAAACAATTTTAATATTCGTGTAAAATTTTAGAATAATTTTAATCGATAGTAATTTAAGTGTGTTATCTTACAACATTCCATGCATTTAACTGTGCGTATGCACATTATACCGTAGATTTGAATATATTTTATTATAAATAAGATCGTGGAGATGAGATCGTCACAAATGTAGCCGCATGTAACAAGTAAGGTACTTGCACGGAATATTAAAGTTTGTTTTATGAGACTTAGCGTTAGATGTAGCAACAGTTGTGAATCTCGAGTGCCAAAATTTGCCAATACATGAACAATATTCGCTATAAGAATCACATCGGTCCAAGTGAAATTTGCACATAATACTTCCATTTTAAAAGTGTACGTTAATCAATATTATGTACATTCTACATACGCATGCACGCTTAGTGCCGTATGCAAGGAAACATGCATTATTTCTTTTGAAAACATACTCGACTGGCATTAATGTGTGTTGACTGCTAAGAGCCCTGTTAAAATAAAAGTATTGTCAAATATAATTATGCACTCTTCTTAATACATCTCAAATGAACTGAACATAATGAACTCACTTAGTCTTACACACAATACGTCGTTTTTCCATCCATCTTCGCATAATATAATGACAAAAAAATAAAACGTTTTACACCAAAGTATTAATAAGCTACTTACCAAAAATAATCTTCTAATAATATAATGCAAGGGAATTTGGTACCTGTAAACTCTGTCCCAAGGTCCTCTTTCCTTAAGCGAAGATCGGCAAGTTTTCGGTAGGTTCTGGTAGGTTTCGCGTAGGAACGCCGTTATTTCAAATAGCAGTACACAAGCAATTATTCTAAGGGCTCGAGGACACTCGGCACCAACAGGTTTTCCAGGCAGGCGAATACTAGCTGTAGGAATAGTAAGTCTTCATGTTGTAAAAGCGAAAAAGGAATTCTAAGTTCAAACCAATACGGTGCAACACTGTGGAAGTACTAGAAGCATTTTTAAATGAGTTTGACATTATTGCTTTTATCTATTTAACACGTTGAAAGTGCTGCCATCTGGGGTAGTTTTCATATTTTCCCTAATTGATCCAAGAACATTGATAAAGGTTTACCTTCGTCTAGGAAATCCTCTTCCTCGTCTTGCTGCAAAAGTTCGCGTTGTCCATCCGGGTCATTTACCAGGTTGATAACCGTATCGACGTGCTTTTTGTCTTCGATCAACATTTCTTCCAGCCTGTTTCCTATAGCCTAAGGGTGTAATGATATTTTTAATCATGATTCTGTAATTGTCAGTTTAAAAATCTAAGGCTGGACAGGACACACATACTGTGAATTCCTCTCTGAATTCAGAGGCGGAATTCATATTATTAATTAGGAAAGCCCGGGATTGCATACGGTTTAATAGGCTCCACACACATTCAGATGTTTTCAGATTATGATTTTCGCAGATCGATCTGAAAGATTGACACTGACGAGCGTTTTAATTCCAGATTCCGTTTGCGTTTCTTTTTTTTTATTATTTAAAGCTAAAAGTAGTGCGATGAGAATTAATTCCTCTTCCATATCCAAGACGTTTGCCTAAGCCGAGAACGCTATACTACTGATTTATCTGAATTTTTAAGATATGAGTGAGACAGCTTGCCGGAATTCAAATGATGAATTCCGACTCTGAATTCAGAATGTGTGAGTCCAGCCTAAGGTTAAATCATGGAGTCTGATACTTGATTATTTAATTAAATGATTATCATGTCGACGCTTCTTTCGAGTTGTTTTGGATGATATGGTTCAAATACGCCATTTAATAACTTACTTCTGCCCATTGGTAAAATAGTTTGCCAGCCAAACGCTGCCTCTTCAGCTGAGGGTTTATAGATACTGCAAAGTAATAGTCCTTTTTTAATGACAATCTTAACTTGATACGTCATAATTATATTGATGAATTCAATAAATCCTTACCAGCTGCTTTGGACGTATTCGATTTGAGCCAATAAGGCCACTGGCCCTTATTGCAATTATGCACCAAGTGTGCACATTCTAAGAGAATCGCGGCTCTTCCAACGACTACTGTGTGTGGCTGAAAAAATGGCTATCGTTAGACATGGTGTGGAATGTTTTTTATAGGTTAGTGGAAACAGGTGTTCATGCATGGATACATAGGCTGAACTAGGAACAGCACATAATACATCCTAAGAAAAAGTAGGTATATGCACAGATAATGAGGCACATTTTATAAATACCTACTTAACATCTGGATTACACGTAAAAAATAAGTGTTTTCACTCGTCTTGCTCAAAAAGACCGTCATTGTGGCGTACCAGAGGGGCAATTCCCGTATTTTTAAGACCGTTCGCATTCTAATCTCAGTCTCAATCTGTCAAAATTACAATCAATTTACATACATTTTTGACAGGTTTTTGACATTGATTGTCGCTGAGATGAGATTGCGACTTGAATTTGAACGTTTTTTAAGTACGAGAATTGGCCTACAGAGCGAAGAAAAAATAGCAATTCTTCCTCTAGGGGAAAAAGTTTTTTTTTTTAATTTTTGTGTGTCAAATGACAATGAGCTTACAAAAACGAAAAAGTCTTTAGTCATAAGTAGAATAATCATGAATATAGACTCGACTTATTACTGTTTCATAAAAAAAGAACTTCATTTTATTTTTGAAAATGGAACTAAAATCGGCGATCTCTTTGGTAGAATGCATGCAATGCGTTGCGGCTGCAGAAGAAAAAACCAAAAAAAGACATTGGCGCGAAATCTTTATGAAATTAAGTTACCGGGAAAAAACATCTCGTTAAATATCCAGAATTGTACAAATTGTACATTTAATTTTTAATAAAATAAACTACATATTTCATATTGTATTGGATTGTTTTATTTTCTCGCAATCGTAGTGAAAAGTAGAGTGTAACACACGGCGCTAAAAACCACCTCGTATATAATGGGTCATTTTAGCTCCTTGTATAACAATCTACTATTCTTTGATCACATTGTGTTTTTTTTTTGTGTATTCGACGCGTTTTCTATGCTTTATCTATCTACAAAGGTATTTTCCTTTCTTAACAAAAAAAAAGAAAGAAAGAAGAAATTCTGTTCAGCCGTTTTTAGAGGTTTTTGTTTGTGTCGGGGGTTTTTATAATTTTAAAATGAATATTATATTCATTGTAATCAATATTGTTGCATTCACTCACCAAATCTAAGAGTGCGGCCATGAATAGCGCGTCTGGTGTACCGCCAGGCTGTGTCGCGTCTAACAAGAAGTTAAACCGAGCGAGTCCCGCGTACAGCGGCGCCGCGGCCACTAGGCGGCGTCGTTTTAGTATTACTACTTCGGATTCGCCGCCTCCCGAACCGCCCTCTGCAGAGCCACGCCGCGACATATCTAGGAAATTAGGTGAATTTGTTGAGGAAAGTTATGGTTCACTTTGAAGCCTATCATAAACGTGTTACAACACATGATTGCTGCTAAACCCAAATAGAATGCCACTGATTCAAGATGACGATTCCGTTAATCGAAGGTTTTATATGATCTATGAATTAAAGGGTTAGACATCGAGAAGAATAGCCAGAAAAATTATAAAAGTGGCAATCATGGTGACAATAGACATATCATCACCCCCTGTTTCCTCGAAGGATTAGGCAGAGTTGTACCCATAGTAGACACACCCAAATTTCGCCAGTTATTTTTATAAGTCCCATTTAATAAGGGCGAGCCTATTGCCATGAACCGGGACGGGCCGGTGGCAATAGAGTTGTCTTATAAAGAATTAATTAATTAGCCCAGGATGAGGGATGAGTCGACATTAAGTTAGCCTTTAGCGGAGACTGCTGTAGAGTTCGGACTTGTTGGGGAGTTTACAATTAAGTAATGCTAAAATATACCTTAATAACAATGAAGTAATCTATACAAATAAATAAAATTGAAGTGTCTTCTTGTAATGTCAAAATGGCAGCTTTTTACTAAATGCATATGAAAGTATTGCATAAGGTACATATATCAAAAAAAAAAAAAATTGTCTGTCTGGCCATTTGTCTGTCTGTTAGTTCCGGCTAAACTCCGAAACGGCTGGACCGATTTTGACAAGACTTTTACTGGCAGATAGCGGATCTTATAAGGACTTTTAGTCCCGGTAGCACGTTCCCGTGAGATATTTATTTTCGCCATCCACGCGGGCAGCAGCTAGTATATAATAATTGGACTTACAACCACCACTTGTATCTTCAATACTGCCATCTCTCTTTTTCCCCATCTTCCTAAGACCAAATCTATTCAGTCTGTCTTCTACCCTCTTTCTAGCCCTGAAACACGAGTGTCATAATAAATGCTAATATTCTCTTCTTTTGAGCAATTCCTCCCTCAGCTTGTTTATCTTTCAAATATATATATTACCTGTTCAGAGTATATCCAACCCTCCTCTTCACATGTACGGGTCGTGACGTATGCGGCGGCGGCAGATGAGGCGGCCTAGCCAACGATATCATACTACCAGAGATCGGCAGAGACTCTCCCGACCCACCGCCGTTGCGGATCAATGACTGAGAATGATGCGGTTTCTGGCGGAACCAGTTCACTAGAAGAAAAAATTCGTCGATTTATGTAGTTGATGAATAGTAATGAGTGTTACAAAAGACATGCATGCTATTTCACTAACGGAATGAACTAAACTAAGTGGAAATGTTGTTGTCATTTCAAATAGTACCAACAGTCCCGCTGCTGAGATTAATTTATTAATGAAAGCAGAAGAGCAAAGTGGTCAAAAGAATCATAAACTCCTTTTTTTGTATTTCTAAAAAGCCAGGAAGTTTAGCTAGGAATTGACTCCATTTTTTTGTATTTCTAAAAAGCTTCTATTTTAGCCAGGAATCGATCCAGATTTTTTTTGTATTTCTAAAAAGCTTCTATTTTAGCCAGGAATCGATCCAGATTTTTTTTGTATTTCTAAAAAGCTCCTAGTTTAGCTAGGAATTGACCCCATTTTTTTTGTATTTCTAAAAAGCTTCTATTTTAGCCAGGAATGGATCCAGTTTTTTTTTTGTATTTCTAAAAAGCTCCTAGTTTAGCCAGGAATTAATCCCGATTTTTTTTCTATAAAGCTCCTGGTTTAGTGAGTAATCAATCCCGATTTTTCGTAAAAAAAATATTGCAGCTGTATTACCCAACGAGTTTTGCTGCTAAGGATACCACGTAAAAAAATCCTTAATTTTCATGCAGAGAAAATAACTAAGATGTAAACCAACTATCATATTTGCACCTAATAATGTTGCACCATGTATATGTTCTGTTCATGATTCTCGAAACTAATCGCGGTGACAAACGAACCAAGTCTGGTATTATACATACACTTTCTTATTCGCAGATCAGCACAACAATGTTTTATTTTACCAATGCCAGCGATGTGGAACTTTGAGGGAATGGACTTGGAATGCGAGATCTTGTGGTGAGGCGTGATGTCGGCTGACGAGGCTGACGGGATGGTGCGCTCTGATTGGCGCGGCGTTAGTTGGTAGCGGCGCGTGCGCACTGATAGTGGGGACTGGCTCGCTGATTCTTCGCCGCCTTCTGTTTCTAAAAGGCTCTATAGGATAGAAAACATACGGCGATGTGAAATTTTTTCTAAGCAAGTACAGTCTTTCTCTTGTTTTATTAGTACTAGCAAGCCAGATAGTGATTTAGTTTTAGGTAACTTGGAATCAGGGTTTCTCAGTTGACAACAAGAGCCTGACCTATATTGCGCTGCTTGCACAAACCAGTTTAGGGGATTAACGTATAAGTCAATTACTCTGAATATGAGTAAAGTTTGTTCACTTACATGTGCCCCCGTAGATGAAGTACTTCTCTTCTTGAATGTAAATTTCTTGTGTGATCGCTCATCAGGTGCACAGCCGGAGTCGGCACCTGTGTCGGAGCCACGATCCTCTTCGCTTTGACGAGGTATGTGCCTGTAGTACGTTTATTTAAGAGTTAAGAAACGATCTAATATATAGTTTGTATCTTCCAGAATTACAAGTTAATATAGGATGAAAGACACTAAGCCCCGAATAAAACTATGTGTATAGGGTTTTAGCTAATAATCACCTCTTTTTAATGTTGTTGACACTTTAAATGGCTGCCAACTTAGAATCTTAAGGAGAAAGCGCCACGGTAGCTGGCGAAATTCAAAATTACTTTTTTTTTTTTGCAATTTGCATGTCAGTGTCAGGTTGTTTGTTGAACAAAATATGATTCACGACCGTAACAAGTATGTATTTACAAAAATATTATAATTAAAATCATCAATACAACCCTCTAAGTTCATACAATCTCATTGAATGACTATTTCATCATCATCAAAAAGCATAAGAAAACTGACAAGTTAAAACGCATATTATAACAATGATTATAAAAGTCTTGAAGATCGTTCCAGTTAAAAAAGAAGAGTTTAAAAAGCATAAAAAGGCTGTTGAAATAAGGAAGCGAAACAAACCTGATAACTCTGGTAGTCTGCATGTTAGATTCTTTCTGTTGGCTGTCAGGTCTTTCTGCAGTGTCCAGCAGTGCGCTAAACGCTACCACTCGGAACTCTCCTCCGTGGGCTTCCCGTACATAGCTCAGAAGCAGACGCACTTCCATGTATAACGTCTAAGGATAGAAATATCACTGGATAAGCTCCGCACTATTATTGATAAAATTATCTTGCGTTAATTTTTAACACACGAGAAAAGAGAGGAGGTCCTCAAGTCGAAGCGTATGTTTTTTTTTAATTTATGATTACAACTTTTTAGAGAGTAGTCCGATTTTGACCATGTTCTTTTATTGTACTTATAGGTAAATGTTTGGAATTTTTCGTTTGGTCAGTTAAATACAGGAGCTGGGTCAGACTTTCAGAATTCAGGGTGTTTGTAGTTTATGTAAAATTTGACAACAGCTTAAGAGTAAATATAAAATGTGGCTTCCTTAGAAAGCAAACGAAGTCATACAAAGCAGATTTACAAGCTTCTCAAAAGTACCTAAGACCAAAGTAGTATGTTAAATAAACTAGAAAATTTAAAGATTCAAGAACAGATAACCAACATTCATTGACACGCAATACTTACAGAATTATCAAGCATCTTCAGTTCTTTGTGCATTAAAGCGAATCTTGTGACGAGAACTCTGAACGTGGTTTCAATGATAAACGTCTCGATAGCCCGGCTCGCGTTGGAACCCTGACCGTTACCAAAGTTAGTAGCGTAACCAGATTGAAGATTGCTTATATCTGGAGACTTGGTGAAGCTGCGTTTTTGTTGATCTGGAAGGATTTGTATATTCATAAACTACAAGATAGGGGCAGAAACTATAGAACGCCATACCACGGTCGTAGCTTTTATTTTATGGTGTTTTGGTAAACACACTTCATACATATAGAGTATGCTGAACTAAGATAATTTCGATTACAACGAAGTATCACATTCGTCTGAATTTAACTGACTAGCCAGATATATAAGACGCAAGACGTCCGTTAATATTGCATTGACACATATTTTTGAATCCGATACAGCATCCTATATTTGGGCGTCGTTTGTCTCGCCAGATAGTTTTGGTGTTCCATCGATGTCACATATTTGTGCTGCCACTTGTATACATATTATTATGTCTTTCACAAATTATCACATATATTTGTCGTCATAAATATGAATGCATCAATCATTTATTTGGATTTTTTTTGTCTTAAAAATATTTTCTGCAGGGAAGTCTACACTACAGACACTATCAGTACTTACTCATAGGCGATACCAATGTAGCAGGTTCAGCACAGAACCCAACAGCCGCATGCAGGTTATCTAACACCTCTCGTATCGGCGAATACTTGGTCATTTCCTTCAAGCGTAAGGTAAACTTGGGAATGGACGCTGAACGCAGTTGTCGTAAGGAGTTCCGAGCTTGCACACGAAGACATTCTGCTTGAGGGCCTCGGAGCGCTGTGGTGCAGCCGTGCGAACAGCCTAGTTGACGGAGTAGCCTGATGAACAAATGAATGGACTTTTAACCGACTTCAAATAAAAGGAGGGGGTTCTATGTTCGTCTGTATGTATTTATTATGTATGTTCATCGAAATTTTCATCAATTGTGGACAGATTTTGAAAATTCTTTTTTGGTAGGGGAAGCTTGCGCGGTGGTCCCATATGAATTTTATTTAGTTTGCTTTGGTAGGTTTTGAGTTAGCTTCAACACAGATCAAAGAATACAAGTACAGATACCCAATCTCATAGAGAAAAAGCGTGCCATCCTAATGTAGGCAATTCTGTAGGCAATTTTACACCAATATATGCAGTATCCGAGCTACCACGGCTATAACGCTATTAGTCTACCATTGTTTTAGTAATTTATTGAGATATCACCAGATGGCATTGACTTCCAGGACCACAAATAGACGCGCGATGCTCAGGACCTTTTTTATTTTTAATATAAAAGTAGTATTTTGGAGACAATATTACGCATCACACATGAATATACAAAAACGAAACGTTTGGTGCCTGTGGTTCCATAGAACTTTCGCGATCCGTGATGGCGCCATCTAGTGACAGTACCGTAGCAAGCTTGAAAGTTATCAGTTAGATGGAGTTAGTATTCATTTTATTGCATTTAGTCGAGTTGGAAGGCCATGGCTTCAATAATAATTATGTATTTAATCCACTTTTTGTATATTGATGATATTATAAAAGGAGAATGGGCAAAAATTTATGGAACGTGGTACCCGCTCCAATAGTCATCATTAATATATCATTGAATAGACATTTTGATGCAGAAAAACGTCTACCATGGCGCCAGTCCCTATTCACGTTTGCAAAGCAGTAATCTCACTCCAAGTTTTATAAATGAGAATTTACTACTAACTACTTATATTAGTAAAATAAAGCTGGAATAAGATAGACTTAGACGATGATATAACACACTTAGGATTCTATTATTAAAAGAAGTAAGAAAACAAGCGTTCTTCAAATAAAAATCATATATTTTAGCAATAAGTGAGTAGATTTAAAACATTACATATCGGTATCAACTATAACAGCATTGAGGAAAGATGCTGGAGCAGTAAATCCCGTATGCCTCGCATAGCCTAGGTACCACACGATGAACACTATATGTGCACAAGTGCCCATCGTACGTCGCCCGGTTAAACATGTGCAATACTGTTGGACAATATTATTTGTACTGTTGATCAATATGTAACAAAAATATGTTTTTATACGGACATGTCGCGACTGGATTCGTCCACGCAAAAGCCAGGCATCTTCGTGTATGCCATAGTCTGGCAGATCTTCAAGTGCTCCCTCTCTGTACGTTTCAATTATATACAGACCATTTGATAAATGCTCGGCACAGTAAGATCTTGCCAGCTTGAGTTGGTAGGTACCTAGCGCTAATAGAATTATATCCTCCTCCGTCATTGAAGGGAAGTTTTCGATCTGGCTCGCTTCCATCCTCTGAAAATCTACTCTTCTGTGATTAAGCCGTTTTCTCTCTACATACATATGCAGAAGATTCGGGGTATCTATTTTCTGCCTTATGATATTGACGAATTCGTCTGCGTGTACGCTATCCACGATGGGTTGGTGGAAGTGATTCGTGATAGCTGCGGCAATCTTAAAATCAGTGAACATATTGGGCAGTGACTTATTAAAATATTTTTGCCGCAAGAGCTTAAAATCACGTTTAAACCGGCCGTGTACCACTTCCACAACCCACCGGCATAGCGTTACCGATCGAGCTTCGTTGGATTGTTCAGTGGTCAGCTGTGTCTCTTGGCGGTTCTTTGTTGGTGGGACATAGGATTCATACCCACATTCATCAATGAGGTCCAAGCTGTCCCTAAAACCTCGATCTAATATAAAAGCATCGTTTGTTCGGAGTAAGCAATGTAGTGGATGTTGTCCATTATTCATAATGTCGCCCATTATTTGTGCATCTGTTTTTGTTGCAGCGTATAGACCCATTACATCTAATATGTATCCATCAGTACATACAAGTAGGAAAGGTTTCAGTAGATTCTGAAACTTATGTAAACTGTAGGACAATCTTTCAATCTTTTATTTATGTAAATGTAAGTACCATCGCCAATCAATAATAACTTATCATTATTTTCATTTCCAAATAATGCTTTTGGTATAGTGAGATTTTTTTCCAATAATTGTGGTCTGCCAATGTGATCCACTCCCAAATGCAGCCCAACGTAATTGTTATTGAGACACTCCCTTACAATAACCAACAAACGTTCAAGTTTTCGTCGTGACATGTTAAATAATGTCGCAAGTCTTTCATCTGGCTCCCCGGTACGCAGTTTTGTAAGATAAATACCTAATGCAGTTCTCGGCTCTCTACATCTTTCATTTAGTGTAGGTGTTTATTATTATTTATTTATTTTTTTTTTTTTTTATAAAACGTTGCCCCACACTAGGAATTTCTCCTGTATCGTGGGTGCGTTTACAAACATTTAAACTCACATACACAAACAGCCAGACCCGGAACAACTACTTGCAGGTCATACAAATATTTGTTCCGTGCGGGGATCGAACCCGCGACACGTAACGCAGCAGTCAATCGCTTAACCACTGCGCCAACCGTGCCGTGTGTTTGTACCAACATAGCATCAAACTCTTCGCACTTGCGTCCTGTCCAAAAGTGCATCTCCTCGTTGGTTAAAGCGCCTCTCGTGTTGAAGTCTAGCCGAGGTCCACGTTGTAAGGCCATTCTTAACATGTCACAAATGTCAGTAAACTGGTCTGTATTAAAATCATGAGTGACGTTACATGTTTGAGGTAGCTCATCCCAAACATTGTTCTCTAAGTGCTGTGTACACACTCTTGCACCATTTGGAATATAAAGCTTATATTCACAAAAGATGTGAGTTTTTATTGTTATTGGGATTCGATGGCGAGTTGCGTTTGGACAGTCGTTAAATATACAATGCCGTGGTGTGTTTGGAGCACGTGTATACTCCGAAACTTGAAACTCCTGAACATTTTGCACTACTTGCGGCACTGCTTCCGGCACTGCTTCCGGCATTGCTTCCGGCATTGCTTCCGGCACTGCATCTGGCATTGCTTCAGACACTGCTTCAGGCATTGCTCCGGGCACGGCAGGGTTCGCAAGTCTTCTCACTGCATTATCAGCGGACTGCCAACATCGGTGACACACACGTCGTGTGCCATCGAATACCACCTGTAAGTAGTAAAAATATGATTTAATGTTTTTTTTGTATAAGTACTTTATTTTTTTGGAACTAAGCTAAAAAAAAACTGAGAAAACAATATCACGTAAATACAAAATATTAAAGTGTCGATCGTACCCTAACAACATTTTTGTTATAGTAAGCGCAGATTCAACAAAGTCGTCGGGCCATAAATCATTTCTCTATATCCTTCTCGCTTGCACTTACAGAGCTTATGGAACGCTAATACAAAATAATAGCGCATTAGAATAATAGAAGTGACTTTCGAAGGTCCGATGACTCCACACGTGCGTACAGTGTCCAGGTAGCTAATATCGAATTAGAAAGGATAGGCCCTTTTGTTTGTACTGCTAACTTTTATCTATTGTTATTGGTAATGACCGTCTTAAGTGTGCTTATTTAAAATGAAGAACATATTATACTTAGAATAAGAGAATAAACGGCACGGACGAAGGGATGGTGAAATAAAAATACACTTAGATTATAATAATGGAAGTGCTTACCTCCAGAACGGCATGTTCATGAATAAACGCAGCGAACTCAGGGCGCGTTCTTGACAGATTAGCTGTCAAAACATGTTGTTGGTATCTTCTGGTATATAAAGCTCGCCGACACATTACACAGTTGAGACGTTCCATTGCGATATTCCAGTTCGAAAAGCAAATCAGTATAGTCCACAACACTAGCACAGGTCAACGTTAATAGCGGGTAACAAGTCCAGTAGGAGCGCAGGGGTCAGTTGTTAATAAAACCAAGATAGGAAAGCACAAAAGAAACTCAAACAGCAGCTAAACGTCGTCACTAGCGCAAAACGAACGAGCGACTGACGCTCTGTGGACTGACGCGGACACGGGACACCGACGCCTCCCCCACTGCTCCTGCGCACACCCCGCGCTCGGGAGCAGCGGGGCTCGAGTTAAAAGGAGGGGTGCATGGCAGTCTTACGTAAAAGCGTTATTAATAGAAAACATGAACGGAAATGCAGAAAATATTACCTTGGTACTCATTTTCTTACATAGATAAGTGGTATCTAATATACTCGTATATGTATGTTTATCGCAAGAGCCACGGGACTGTCTAAACAGGTTACTGTGGCCCTGGAACGCAAAGGGCAACCGAAGGAACAGGTTTTTATTAGTTAGTAAGACTGTCGTTTATCTCCAAACGCAATCAGATTTGAGGCTGGCGGCCATAGTAAATATTGTTCCTCTTGCTAAGACCTTTTAAACGACACTACAATCATATCTATTGGAGCCGGGTACCAGCCGGGTACCATTTTGCCCATTCTCCTTTCCTGCCACTGTGGTTTACATAGCAAGTCGTGTGTGGTAGGTACGACAGCTAAAAAGTGAAAAATAAAAAAGCCGGTGGCTAAAATCGAAAATTCATAACCGAAGACACAGACTTCCGAAATGAAAGTTATTTTACACTTTGTAGTGTTTTTTTTATTAAGTCTGTTGTTTTTTTTTTTGCAAAGATATTCTAAATTTAACTGATTGATCACCTACGAATAAAGCCTAATTGATATAATTTTATGAAATTTGATTTCGCTTAGGCAAACCTGAAAACGGCTAGACTATGTTATAATAAGGTGGCAGGGATATCGAAGCGCAACCTGTTACAATGGATTCAGCACATGATTCTGGCTGGACTCCCTGCGTTGTAATCATCGGTTATTCAAAAAATATTTGCTGTTCCATACATTTTGACCGCGTAGATTACTTTTCTATGAAGCAGTATAAAGGTATGAGGAACAGGGTGTAAAGTTCGCTCATACTTTCATAGAAAAGGGAGGATCCTCCGACCAGACGGGTGTTGTGTCTCGTGGGCAACTGCCCGACGATTGTGGTCGGGACGTTGTTTATATGATAGTTGCGCGGTAAACTCTGATTTCGTGACGCCTGATTTTGCGTGACGTCAGTGTAATGCGCAGTTCGCATGGGGCGATGTAGATACGGCTACAGCAGCAGATATTTTTATCATAACCGACGAAAAATTTCTATGATAAAGGGGTCTAGAATCATGTGCTGCATTATAGTTACAGTTTGCGCGGCGATGTCCCTGCTACTCTGTATACAAGATGGCGAGACAAGAATGAAACATAGCATGGACCTTACTGTCAACTAATAGGCCAATTTAGGCAACACCGGGCTTCCTAATGCATCCTAAACTGTGGAACACTGAGGAATTAAGAAAGAAAGAAAGAATAACGTTTATTTGGACACAGTTCGTGAAACACAAAATACAAATAACAAAATAAAAGGTGAAAATAATGCTTTAACAACAAAAGTGTGTGCCTCACGGCTGCGCCAAAAGGTTAATTTCAGCATTAATGCCAGACAGATGCTGTCTGGTTTTCTAATGAACCATTAGGGGCAAGTGACTGGGAGTACAAACAGTTTCGACATAGGTAAGTACCTAATAAATAAATGAACTAGTAATCAAATATAATTACTTACAAAAACAAACATAAAAAACGAAAACAACAAGAACCAACTCAGCAAAACCTGATCTTAGCGATTACCTAGCTAGATGAAGAACCATTTAATCACTAGGCTGCGAATCAGCACTATTTAAACGTGAAAGATTCATCATAGCTCACCCTTCACAGGTCACAGACTTACCTGAGTATAACATGCATGATCATGTAATAAGGACAGTCCAAGTTGTCTTCCTCTCTGGTTCTCTCCTTCGTGCTGTCGCCCCCATCTATGTTTGTTGACTCCTGGCTTTGAGCGCATGGAATTCCTGAATCTCTTTCCTATAAAAAATAGCATTTGAACAACTAATAGTTAAAGCTGCTCTAGGGATATTTTATACGGATTTACTTCTGCGAGGCAACCTGTGTTCGGAATGGCAATGTGAGACTGGGCTATATGAAATTAGAATTGTTTAGTGAAATAATTCATTTGCATAAAAATTAACAATTTTCAGGGTCAAATTATATTAGCTAGCGAAACTGCAGACGTAATGCGTAACATAACTAAACTTAAAAAAAAAAATGGTGTAACGACCGCTGGTAGTGTTGTTACTTGAGGTATGAATTGAGAAATCAGTTTTTTTTTTGTTGTATCGTGTTTAGATATCTATACCCAACATGTTTGTGAAGTTTACACAAAGAAAACTGTTTTTTTAAACTGATATTTCAAGTGACTACACTACTTGCGGTTGACGACTCCAAAAAAAAAACTTATCAAATTAATATCTTTTTTATTTGACGATGTTTAGATATCGATACCCATCACGTCTGCGGAGTTTCGCTAGCTAGTTTAATTTGAGCGTGTATAGGGCCTAAAACTAGAGGTATATAACTAGGTGTAACTAGGAATAAACCTGGATTCCTGGAATCTCACTTTAGAGGTTATGCATACATAAATATTATTATAGATTCCATATACAAATTGTAAATGACAGCTAAGCGCTAAAAAAAACGAGGATATATTTCTCGATGGCAAGACATTCACTTACTTTGCTGTCTTTGTCTTTATTGAACTCCGCCACAGGATCAACATTTCCGGGCATTGCTTCTTCATTCTTGCTATTTTGCCAATTCTTGTGGACGCCCATTTCCATCAGCGTGTCTACTAAGTTCAACATAACTTCCATGACACGCAGAGTTATGTAGAAACTATCCATAGTTGATACGGAGTACACTGCCTGTAATTTTAATATGCATTCGTTTATTTAAGGTAGGTATCAAGTGTTGCCAGCATGAAAATACTCAGGCATGAAACCTGGCCTTGATACTTGCCATAAAAGTTATTCGATATAGGCAACACGATAAACTATATTTCCAAATTAGTTTAGGACTCAAAAATCAAGGCTTTCAGTAAAAAGAAAAATACTTTACCTTGAGGACAACTTGGAAATCAATATCCCCATCTTTCGTAATATAATGCAAAGAGCCAGGAGCTTCCTGTATTTCTTCAACGACGTACGTAATGTTTGAGTCAGTCTGTGATCGAGTGAGGCTGGGCTTTCGTTCCGGTGTCGGTATGTGTTGGGATCCTTGCATGCTGACTGAGTCTATTTGGGACTCTAGTGAACCCTGCAAACAAAAACAACAAACAAAAAATACTTTCACGTAATTCTAAAAAGTTAGTTAAACACCTTTTTTTAAATATAGCTCCGATTCAATAATAAAAATTGAAAACCACGAGATATGACACTAAATTGCGACTTTGCCACTCATAAGATATAAACG
Organism: Brachylomia viminalis; assembly: GCA_937001585.2. Lineage (NCBI taxonomy): Eukaryota > Metazoa > Arthropoda > Insecta > Lepidoptera > Noctuidae > Brachylomia > Brachylomia viminalis. The sequence goes on along the minus strand of OW443308.2, from coordinate 13,773,546 downwards.
CTCTTATGGGTCAGCTCTTGGAAATAGGATTCCCATTAAAACAAAAGATTTTTTAGAAGTCACAATGTTGAAATTACGATGAAGCTAATATTCGTTATCTGCCTAAAGATGGTTGTTGTATGACGAGTGATGATCTTACCATCTTGTGCTAAAGACGTGATGGTATATGTAGAAGTGCAAATAGAAATGAGGATTCTGGAAGCTTCTTGGCCTCGCAAGTTCCAGTTTATTAGTTCATGCCGTAGTAAAATGATGAGCCAGTCAGCAGGCCTGGAAGCTTAACTCTTTCGGCAAATGAGAACTGCCGGGTCAATAAGTATCTTTACTAAGAGCTCACCTGTCTAGTCTTCGACAAATAATCCGGAGACGGTGTAGGCGTATGTTCAGTCACAGTAATTATGGGATTCTTCTTCTTCTGTGCATTTGTAGGCATCTGGTTCGAAGGACCTTGCGTCCTTTCTGTCCTCACCTCATCGATGTACCTGCAATAACTGTCTTTAAAATAACAGGTATCTTTTAGAAACTTTTGTCATACTTACCATTTTGTTTAAAACACCAGAGGAACAAAAGGGTTAATGATTGGCCCCTTTATAAGATTTTCAATAAGGAGTTGTACTTTTATTTATTGTTTTAGTAATGATTTAAACAATTTATGTTTCTTTTTAATATCAGTATCTCAAACATTCCACATCATACATGTGTTTTGTCGTGTATTCTGTTCATGCTAAATATTTTAGTGTTCATTCATGCTTTGAGGTCGTATTACGTTGGTGACTATCATAAAACTTCTAATAATTTGCAAAATTTAACAATACCCTTAACGTGAAGCATTAAAGTTCAAAATTGTATGTTTTAATTATTATATTTTACTTTTGGCATATATTTATGATGTTTGCATGGATTGTACGCATTATTAACGCATCCAATGAAGCCTCAAACTAAATGAAGGAATTTATTTAATCTAACTACGTAATCTTTCTATTGTTCTAATGCAATAATTTGTAATTATGGATTGTGTATCGGAATCTAATGAGCATTGTGCGTGCATACAACTACTTTGATGTTCTGTTTTATTGTGCCTTGTGACAGTGTGTGTCTAAGTGTTTTTGTTACTAGATCAAAGTAATTGTTTGATGTGCCAAAATAAGCCTAGTAGATGTAGCAATTAGGCCTCATTTCGGGAGTACTAATATAAATCTTAAGCAAAACCTCTACGCCTAGTAAATGTCGTAATACTAGTTTGTGTTACCAATCCGGCATGACTAGCGTCTAAGTTACGAAGCCTCTAATTTCTTTGTTAATTTGCTCACTTACCCACTTGAGGCTAGCTCATCAATCAGACAGCTAGCGACCGAATCGTTCGTCCATTACAATAGTACGGGTACAAGCGTCAACAAGATGGGAGAAAGAGAATAAATGTAATTTTTAAATAGAATTTGCACCCAGTATTTTGTGTTGATAAAATAAACATGCTGTGCTTTGATAATGAAAGAGTGTGAATGACGTTTTTGTGATTGTGATAGAACGAATTTGGAGTTCGATTTTGTGAATATTAATAAAAGTAATTATATTTGCTGCTGCATCAATATTTGCTTAGCGTTTTACTTCAGCTTGTGAGATCTTTGAAACATATGTAAGAGAGGGATAACAGTAGTCTTCTTGCGTAACGAATACCTAATTACAATCGCACGGCAACGTAATGGGTGTTGTTCAACTGTCAGAATGAAAGCGATTAGCATTAGTAGTGGGTTACACAATGAGGCTGCTGATTTATTTACAATGATTGATTTAGCATTTATTCTAAAAAGATGCAATGCACCTATTAGTAGGTACGTATCAGTCATATTTCTCCCACTCCATAAAAATCTAGTAAATTAATAATAATACTTTTCTACATCTATTAACAAACCTAAATCATCTATAATAATCTGTAAGAAATCGAATTAAATATAGGTAAGTACCTACTGCATATTTTCAAGATATTACAAAAAAAACTACGCCTTTTCAATTTACTAACTTAAGATGTTATTAAAAATTACCATAGCTTAAAAGTTTAAATGGAAAATGCCATGAGAAAGAAAAAATATGAAAAAAATAAATAATTGGATTATGATATTTACCTAAGACTGGGCATACTTTTCCCTTTGATCAGGTTGCAGTGGAACAAATCACCAGCGAGCCTCGGAGCCAAGGGCGGGAAGTTACTCGCTAACGCAGAATTAGGACGGTCATCAGTATTGTCCAAACTCCTGTGATATTCCTGCAAAAGTATTTTAATTAAATATTTATATTTGACAAAGGTTTAAAATAAGCGAAAAAATATAGCTACAGATAGCATCCTAACTGCTGAGTGGAAGGAGAACTTGTGGTCATCGTGTCCAATTTTTTCCAGCGCTTTTTCTGATTTCGACAGCAGCTTTGTTTCCACAAACGCTTTTAGGTCGGCCATTTTCATTTTGCGTTTTATCTTCTCACTGGATCTTCGCGTCATGAGGTTTTCTTCTTCTACTACTTTTGTTGGTGACGGGAAAGGCATTTCGGTTATTGGAGACATGTCTTTAACTTCTGGAATTTCGATAAAGTTCTTCAGTGAGTCGTGGTCTTTTATATCTGGGCTCTGGTATACTGATACCTCTATCTTAGGTATAGGCAAGGAATTGCTTCTCTTTCTCGGTTGAGTTTGTTTCGACATATCGTCACATATGTCTCGTAGCCTGTAATATATGGTAGTGTAATTAATGTTATCAGAATGTATTGTGTAGGTAAACTAAAGAGAAAATGTAGTAATAATTACCTGTTGTATAGATAGTGTAGGGCCCAATACACGCCCTCTTCTTGCCATTGAGACGTAAATAAGCATCTCAACGTAGCAACATCTAGGAATGTGGCAGCCGATACCTGAAAATACGTATTTGTACCGTGGTTTCCAATCTTAATTTACTTATGGTCTTTAAGCCTATTGGATAAAATAGCTTTGGATTTTCACTGGTGAGAGAGTAATGAGTGTAGAGTATCTTCGCAACAATACCCAACTCTTTCTTGAATACTACTTACATTTCCCTGTTTTGCTGTGGGTGGTTTTTCTGTGGATGTAGGAGTACCCTTGGTGGGCCCGCCTCCACCGCCGCCACTGTCTGACAGAGACTCTTTATCTGAAGAACTGGAACCACAAAATTTTATTATTAAGTAAGTAATATATCTAACATTATCACAGTAGAGTTAACCAGTTATATACTCAGGGCACTTCTATAGCGATCGAATTTTAAATTAAATTAAATTACAGCTCCGAAACATTACCTCATCTTAGTGATTTGTGGCAAAGGTTTGATGCCTGGTAGTCCTGGCTTCGAGCCGTCGGGCTTACGTGGTTGAAATATACTGGGGTCGGCTGCATACACCGTGTATGCCTCCTTCACAGCTCCTCCGAAATTTTGTTCCGAAGGCAGTCGGTAGATAAACTGAAAGTGATAGAAAAATAATTTAGAAAACCCTATTAGAACAAAGAAAGAAAAGGAAGAAGGAAAATGTTTGGGTGCATGCACTATAAAATAGTTTTTTTTTAGTGTTCACGTCAATTATCTAGGCACAATATTAACATAAAAAGGTTTCATGAACATGCCATAGGACTCATGCGTAATACTTATGGAATGTCTAATATATTTTATTTTATTTATTAGGGAAAACAAACAATTACACATTAAGAAATACAGAAAGATAGGATACAGAAATGATACAAATGTGAAATCAACCACGTTCTCCACAAAATATAACTACTAAGCATAGGTACCTACTTGTATTTCCATTTATCTTACCACATGTTCTTCCTCAGTACTAGAACTCTCTTCTGGAATAGTTTCAGGGAATATGGTGTCTTTGGGCGACGACAGCCATGGCTCCTCTTCAGTACTGGCCTGTTTTGACGTCACTTCCGACTGCGACATCGAAACGTTCTGGCTGGGTGGACTTCCACTCACATTACCACCTCCACCTTCTTCTTTAGACAATTTGCCTGTAAGATCAAAAGTTGTTAGCTATAAACTGTGCCAAGTTTTGAATGCCACAATAATTAAAATGTTTTTTAATAATAATAATATCAAACCAAGCTATATAATCACATAGGTATAAAAAAAGATTTACACGCATACGCCCAAGGTTGCTAAATACATAAAGAAATCAGGTTACAGTGGTAAATAAACAAACTCCAGCGGGGTCAGTCCAGGGGATGCAATTGCAAGAAATGATGTTAAGGAAAAGTACCATAAATTATAGTCGTTAGTAATAAAATTACTAAAGAGTAAAAGTATGATAGGTTTCTCTACATACGTCCCATAAACACGTCGCCTGGTTGGTGTCTCTTGGAATACTTGCCACCTAGAGGCTTGGGCTTTGGTTTGACGAGAGTGGTGAAGCATGGCGCTTCAGGATGTCTGAACTCCCACATCGCTTGCCACATCTTTAGGCCGTTCTCTAACCGATAGTTGTTTGTGAAGTCCGACTCTTTCAGGTGGTGAGACAGTGGTGCAAACAGGAATACAAACAGCTGGAACAATGATTGAAAATTTTAAGATATGTAGTACACAAGTAGTGAGTTATTGTATTGTTTTAGGATTACTCGAAGTTGTTAGTATAAAAAGCTGTAAGGCCAAACAGCAGCTAGAGTGAATTTAGTGAAAATGCTTATCAATCTGATCAACTTTTACTATGGTATTAGCTCCAACAACTCAGAAAAATAATCTTTAATACAACAATAAATGTCTATAGCACAAAATACAAAGATAATTTTTTTTTTCATTGTTAGTTTCATCTTATCCTACTATGGAAGCTGTTTGGCTTCAATACTGGTATTGTTTTTTCATGTATACATATTCACCACATTTATACAATAGGTATGCATATTTTTTTTTATATTTTTTTTTATTATTTATGTACACACAGTAAAACAGATACAGATACGACATTCATAGTATTGAGTACAAAGGTACTGCTTATTTCTATCTTTTTTTTTTAATTTTTTTTTTAAACATTGCACTAGGAATTTGTGATTATAAATGGGCATTATTTGTTGTTGTTGACGTTTTTTGTATGAATACTGACCATTTTAAGAGCTTTATGAGAACTATAAACTACCCTATTTAGTTAATATAGAAAGAAACATAAATATTTACCGTCAAAGCAGGAATGGAGAACAAATAATGAAACGGGTTTGAGAAGCAAACTCCATTCTCATAGTCGCTCTCAATACATTCATCTGATGCATCAAGGAGGATCCAATGTAGTGTGTACAGCAGCTTTGTTTCCACATTGCCCAGGGATTGCATGTTGTCTTTTACCCTTAAAAAATGCATTAATATTATAATATTTTCTCTTCTTAGGTATTTTATTAATTTTCTAAATATTTGGATGCTTGTGATCCACTGATGATTGCAGAATTTTGAGTTTTGGATTTAAATTATTAGATAGCATTGAACACCATAACAATTTTGCTATCTCCAAAGGAAGTCAAACAAAATATGAAAATAAATGTTAATGTAGCATGTCTTTAAAAGTTTTGTATAAAATAAATCATAATTATTTGGCTAGTTGCTGTCACCCCTTGATTAATTAACCAAGAAAGAATATCCAAAACAAATAAAATTAAACTGTACCTGTTGTGCAACAGAGCTGCTAACGCATGCATCACATGAGGCAATGATGCTTGTATGAGCCTCCATCTTGGAATGGATTCTATAGCATCTGCTAGGCTGATAGACAGGCCAAACCGTAGATTTTGTACCAGCACTTTCTCAAATGACTGTAATTTACAGAAAGGTTTTTAAGATTAGGAAGATTTTGAGTAAAACAAGCCTCTGACCAAAGAATGGGTCTTATATTAGAGGTACCTAAGTATTTAAAATACCTATAATAATAAGAATAGAATAGAATACTCTTTGGTATGTACACCAAAAAATTAGATACCTATAAATGTAGAAATTTTACATGGGGTGACACAATGGGCGGTCTTATTGCTAATAACGATCTTTTACAGACAACCTTTAAGACGCATTCTTCAAAGTTTTAACTTTTTATGGAAACTGCTGAAGTAAACGAAAGCGCTGACTACCCATTCGTGGTTTAAACGACGTAACTAAGAAACATAGTTTTATGAATTAACAATATATTTTATTATGGAAGAAATCTTACCTTGCAAGCTTCTTTAACTTCCTAGGCGTGCGATTGAAATTAAGATTGTTTAATTTAATAAATAATATGAAAAAGTTTTCATGTAAACAAACATATCGGAAAATTCAAGACAAAGGTAAACATGTCAAACAGTAAAGTCTGTCAAACTTGTCAAAACAAAAAGTATGTCAAAGTGTCAATCGAGTGTCATTTTTAGAAGTTTATTTGTAAAATGTTGCCAAATAAAACTTAAATGTTTTGAGGCAAAAAAAAAAACCAGCCGATTGTTTGAGTAATAAAGTCAATCAGAAGCAGATAAGGATAAAAATAATCTTTGTAAACATTCTCACTCACATCTCCCATCATTTTCTATAAATAACAAAATAAGAAGTGAAGAAGAACGTCATATTAAAAGAAAGAAGCATAAAATACAACATAAAACCAATAAAAACGAATAAACCAAGTTATTAAGCATAATTAAAGCTAAAGCACAATCATGTGATTACTTACATGGTGTCCAGGAGCACGTTGACAGAACTGCGTGTTATCAACAAATAAGTGACACTTTACAATCAACAACAAAACTACGAACACACAAAATTCAAGACAACGCAAAAAGATTTCCCGTACCGGGAATCGAACCCGAGCCTCCTGGGTGAAAGCCAGGTATCCTAGCCACTAGACCATACGGGAGATACATGTAACGGCAATATATTCAATACACAATGTGCGGAATACATTCTGTGACCTCATAGCCATACAACATAGGTTCTTTTAAATTCAATACACGTCATGTTCAAATAGAATGAAGGTCATGACGATTTTGGCCTTTTTAATGCTTTAAGACTGATCCGTTTTCGATAAGTAGGTAGGCACGTAGGTACAAATGGATTTATGTGTCTAAGGATAAATAATTAAAGACTGCATTTGTGCGGCCTTGGGTGAGGGACCCTTTGATGGGGCCATTACAAGATGTGCTGTATTTCTTAAACGCAACGTCTTTTCCAAAAATACCAATAGATAAACGGAAACACAAAAATCAGCTAGTGTTTTGAGCGTATGTACACATATTGCAAACATTCATCTAATTCGTGTATGCGTTATCAATATTTTATTTATATAAATAGGTAATTAGGTATATAATTGTATTACCTACACTTATATAATTGTCATTATGATCTACTCACCATGCAGGCGGCATCGTGAAGTTTTCCAAGGCGCGGTCTCACAAAAGGAGTGGTTTGTCTCCACAGGAATATCTGGACTGGAATGGGGACTACCTCCTCGGAATTTGGATCTTCTTCGGTCATGTCTTTTGCTTTCATAGCAAGGAGGGGATCCCTGACAAAATACATTGATTTATTTGGTTTGGGACAAAAAGCGCCGGCTTTTTACGGTCCGGGGTTCTTTAACTACCTACGTGATTGTGTCCGTGGTTTTAATACACGATTGTGACTATAGTTACGTAACCTACCTATTTGTGACGGAAATACCCAAGATTTAAAAAAAAAACCACATCAAATGAAAGATATATGTTTAGGTTTCTACCTATGTGTACAAAGTTGAACACAACAATAATTGCAAAGCCGGAAAAAATCATTGAACCTAAGTACAATACTAGGAATAAAATAATTCAGATAGGTACTATCTTACCTTCGCAGAAGTAATGAGTTTAAAAGGTGTTATATAATTAAAGTAAGTGAAACCATTTCATTATACAACGTGCAAACATACCTCACTTGTAGTTATTAACACATAGTTCTAAACTCATGGAAAGCACCACTGTTTACATCCTATGGTGTCACAATGGGGAAGTTAGGGAGGAAACGAGGACCTCTGCCACGGGACGCGGGACTGGGAATGAGGTTCCGCGCAATTGTGACGAGACGGACGAGTAGGGTTGGCGTAGCTAAGTTTTCTTAATTTATACAGTCGTCATTTTCAGTAGAGAAATGTTCACTACTTTGCAAATTAGTTAAGAATACTTACTTTCATAGAAAACTAAATTACCTAAGTCATATTTCTATACTACCGGGAAAATTAGATATGGTTCTCTAACTACAATAGACTAGATCTAGGTAATTGTCACCAATCTACATACCTGTACCTACCCAATGAAATTAGGTATAATTACTGCCTAAATTAATCTTTATCCATATTTTTCTTTGAGGAAACATCCTCATTATTTTGTAAACGAAATCTACAGCGCGTCGGCATCAACCCTGGAAAATTTTCAGCATTGATCTGTGCGCGCGGGTTGAGAGGCGGAGAGGCAGCCTCCGGTTGCCATAGTAACGGCAAAATGGCTGCTTCCCGAGCAGCTGAAAATGTAGGCCAGACACTTTTTCAACGATATTGCATTGATATGGTCTAGGTTTGAAAAATATAGGGGTTTATACAATTACTTTTTTATTGCCAGTATGAAATCTACCTATTTAGCGCATATAAGTGTGAGTGCTTTGTTAGGTTTTGTTGCTATAAGTATTTAATAATCATGTACTTTTATTATAGGTATGTACCTACAGCCTGCAGTCCATCCGCAAACGATGTTGGATGTGGGGATTTGGGCGCCCATTTATTTACTTATTGTTTATTTTGTATAGGTACTATTTAGCTACGATAATGTAAACCAGAAAATTACATTACAAAAAATTTATTAAATACTAGAAAACGAACAATGGAACATAAGACATGTTGCTTAGAAGGTATTGGGGCTGCCATTTTTTATTTTCAGAAAATGCTGATTCTTAGCCTAATTTCAATAAACGATTCTTTTTATGTTCGTCCAACTCTTCCATCGCTCTACAAAGTAAACTCAGTAGGTAACCAAACAAGTAACAAAGTATCCACTGGCTCACCATTTCCCAAACCTTATACCTAGCTACTTAAATCACGTGCAAAAATAACGTTCTTTCCGGAACGTTCTATCAACCCTCGTCCATATTATTTATTTTATAAGGTCTCCAAATAAACGGTAAACATAAAGACATTGAATTAACAAGATTGGCAGAATATCAATGTTCACTTTGCGGCAGGCAATTTACTTTATAAATAGAGACGGTCAGGGAGCGGCGGTACTAACAGTAGGTACCCATTTTGTAGATTGTTTCCGTTAGTTGTGTCCACATACATTGTCATTGTTTTATGCAGCCATCAGATTTTATAGCCAATTAGCTGATGTTCATTTGGTTTTTATATGTTGGAATTGAGGGGTAGTTAGGGTAGTTAGACCTAATTATTAGGTACCTATTATTTTGGTAATCATCAATTGTGGTGGGGTCGGAAAATTCTAAGCATGTGAATTTAAATTTTCTGTATTTTACACAAATCGATCATGAATCGACTTTACCCCAATCTCCTTAACTGATGTAGGTAAGTAGTATTCAGACATCGGTGAACACAAGGGCATAAAACGTAAGATGTTTCAACAAGGATCTCGAACCTCGATGCCCTAAAAACTGTGTTTCACCCGTCACTTGACCGCGCAATGATACTTATCTCACAGATCGGTCGGTCGGTCGCTCGGTTCTGCGCACAGCCATCAAACCACGAGGACACTACTTCTCTGGATCTCTACTTGAACCAGTCTCGAAGCTATGCTATAGTTGATTCATGAGTAATTTATTGTCTATTGCCGGAGGCGCCTGTTCCAGAATGTTGCTTTCTATAGGGAGCGTGCAAGAAACTTTACGCTACCGCTACTCTTTTGAATGAAGTAAGTACCTACTTAAACTATGTATACGTTTTCGAAAGCACTATAATCTTGGGCGTCTTGATAAATCGGTGAGCTGACGTACACAGCTATGCAGTAAATAACCACGGCATATATCGTAGGCATGAGTGATTCACTTGTCAGCAACGATTATTAACATCTAATGTCGTGGCTTGTTACTCTCGTAATTAAACTACTGTCATCTTTAATCACTCATTGTTCGCAAGAATTGTTAATTGGCTTAAGAGTACCTACTTACCTCCAACATGAGCAACAGACTACATGTTAAAAGATGCTCTGAAATGTATGCATTAGATTGGATTTAAATCTTAATACAAAGGTGTCCATAGTTAGGAAATTTAGCCTGTAGGTAGGTACTTGAAGAACTTATTCTTCAGTCAATTGTCCACTGCTGGATTAAAATAAGATTGGAAAGACTCTTCAACGTGCAACGTTTCGTTACGATACCTCAATAGAAGAAAGATAAAAACGAAAGAAAAACGAAGAAATTAAGTTTATTTGAGCCTTATGCATGATCCGCCAACCCGCACTGGGTGTCCGTGGTGGATTATGGCCCACTCCTTCTCACAGAGAGGTGGCATGTGTCTCAGCAGTTAAGGCGAGGTTGTTGCATTTTTAAGTTTTTTGGAGCTATTTATATCTAATTAATGTAAATATTGCGCAAAATAAAAATCATTTTAACAAAATTGAACATATGGTCAAGCGCTGACTAAAGACGGAAACGTAAATTACTAATAATTGACTCGATAAAAAAATCGCTAAGATGACACTAAACCGATATTTCGAACGTACTTCTTAGCAAACAATTATATTACGAAACCGTCTAAGTAATATATCAAAAAATAGGTTTTAATATTTTCTAGCGCTGGGTAAGGAAGATTTTTATTATAAGTGCTTATTTATTTTCGTAAGAACAAAAATCAGACGATATTGAGCAGTTCAAGCGATTATAGGCGGATTATGCTGATGAATGAGCCATCAAATTCAAAATAAAGCACCAAAACAAAGAAATAGGGGAAATAAACGTCACATAATATAATTATAGGATGCACTTCGTGCTATAGCTAAACTTGGTCCACTATAATACATACAATGAGCTTATTATTCAACGTGATGAAAATAGCTTTATGGACAATCCAAACGTTTCGTACTACCTACATATTACATACAGTCTCTGTTTATTTCCGCCCACACTGGGTGAAGGAAGTTAAAATAATATCGAAGACATCACCTGTCTTACGTCATTGTAATGAATCACGCGCTTACCTACTTAATTTTTTCTCGAAAATTGCAACATTTCTGTGCGAAATTTACGGAGGAGGCAAATAGTTATTTTGCATTATAGTAATGTAGGTTTTACTGTAAAAGCTCAAACTACGGTAAAGACGAAGAATTTTCTAGTAAAACCTAAGATTTACTTACCCTCATTGGTAAAACCTACCATGTGCCAAACTCTAATGGTAAAAGCCCGAAAAATCGTCTTGTTAATTTACCTATTACCAAACCGTACATTTAACAACTCATGTTTGTAAATCCTAAGATTTACAAATAAAACCGAAGATTTACAAATATTTTTATTTTACATTAACATTGTAAAATCATAATCTTGAGATAGTGTTTTGTCATTTCGAGTACCCACCTTTGACTGTGTAGAATATATCATTATTCATTATTCATCTAGCAAAATTTTGTAGAAGCTAATTAACAATGATGTCACAGAATTTTCTAGAAACCGTATCGTCTTAACCTTATAGAATTTCACATTTAACTGCGCACCTTGTGACACACCTCTTATCCTTTCTTTATTAATAGACCAACTCGTTAGCAGGTCAATCATTTTCTGTGTTTGTCATCGTACAAAATTAAGCTAGAAATTAAACAAGTTTTTTTGCTGATTTAATACTATTTTCCTGGTTCATAACAAATTATTCTAAGATACAATCACGAAACTTCCACAAAAATAGAACGAGGTTGAAGTTTTAGAATATATGCAACATACTACAGCTATTGGCTGGGCGTTACCGAAATAGCGACGTTGTGTTTTGAATGGAAAAAGCTTTTTACGTATTTGAGAAACTTTAATAAAGGCGACAGAAATTATTTCAGAATTATTGAATCTAGTCGAATAGATCGTGGGGGAATTAGTGAAAGTATGTCATAAGTTGTGTTAAATGATGATAATAATTATGTTTTAGCAAGCATACAATATTATACTGTCACATTTTAATTTTTCTTCATCGTATTTTAATTTTTATTTTTCTTCACATTTAGAGACAGCCTCCTTCAAACGCTTTTAGTGTTGTAAGAAAGTTTAAAGAATTATTATAAACTTATTTTGATACCAACATGCTTATCAATAATTAAATGACTAAATTAAAAAAAAAACTCATTAAAAATAAAGTATAAAAACTTTCTGTTTATATAATTATGAGAGGATAATGTAAGTATCAATAGGTACCGGCTGGAAAAGCCAGGGAAATAAAAGTAATAAAAAAAATCGGACTCACTGTCATTAAAAACCGTCAAGATGTTGTGCAAGGAAGGTGTGTTTGATGTAGATTTATTATTTATGTTTCTAGATATGTATTTTTAGATATGTAACGTAAAAATGGACGAAGAATTATTAGTAAAATCAAAACTGCACTTTTTGCGTACAGTCGACGGTGAGCAAGCTTGTGACCGGCGCCTTGCGGCCTTCTTAGCAGTCCATTTTGTCAGCCAGATTTTGGATGAAGCTTCTGTCATAGCAAATGCTGCTACCGTAACAGGTAAGATCAGGGTAAGGCAAGTTATCGTATTAACTAAGGTTGTGAAGAACCTCCTACGAATAACGCCATCACTCTCTACTTCAAACTTGGCTAGACGTACTAAAAAGAAACACTTTATAATTGATTTCAATTAGGTATTATAACAGGTCGTACGTGGCGTTATCATTCAATGTTGAAAAATATTGAGATTGATAAATTGTGTGATGCTGATGATGAAGACACATCGTTTGAGGCGTCAAAGGGCGACAGTGACATCGTGAATGAAAATAAGATGGAGCATGTTGCCAATGTAGTTGCTACATCGACGCCGGAAAAAGTTACAGGTAGTTCTTACTCAGGTAACAATTCAGACGCCTGCCAAATATTTAAAGTGATTGAAACAATTCCGCTGGTTAAAATATTGGCATTCTTGGTGCGACGATCTGTTCTGCCGTCATACTTTCAGACTGGTTCGCCGTGGCGCGGCGGCGTTACTTTAGTTAGGCAATAGGACAAAGAAATATGCTTTCGATCAATATAATTTGAAAAAAAAAAACTATTATGTTCAATGTTTTACACAGCAAAATGTGCTGTAAATGTAGCTTACATTTCAGATGATGTACAAAAAAATAAGCTCGAGGCTAGCTTTATTGGTCAAGGGGACGAAGAACTTGATTTGGTGAGCTTTGATTACGATTTATTTTCAATATTATAAACTAAATATTTATTCTGTTATAAAGATGTAAATAAGTTACAATTTGTTTTTCTGTAACTAAAGCAAATGTTTTTAGCGTCAGAACGAGCTAACGAAATCAACGTCGATGTTTATCAATCATCTTTTTGACATGAGTGATGTTGAAAGAGTTATAGTATGCGATAACACTGAAATCGTACAAAGTAATCCTGAGCCCAATCAATTACTTACTGAAGCAATGCACAAAATTATGGAGTCTTTTGTGAACACTGCGTTGGGGATGACAGTTGAACAACCAATCCAAGCAGAACATTCTGATTCAGTAGCTGGTGCCATGCCGTCGGAGAGGTCATTAAATTCTGAACATTCAGAGTATTCGTTTTTGACGGACGCTTATGCTGAGGATATCGGTAGAGATATAGCGATTTACATACGTGACGACGGAGCCGGTGATGTTGATAGGAACTGTGGGGTGTCTCATATAGTTCCTGCTGTGAAAATTAGAGAGGTAGATACTTTTATCGTTTCTGATTTAATTTTTCATATTCAGTAAAATTGAACTTAAAAGCTCTTTTTCTAACAACTCAAGTATAATCATTTCGATTAGCCTATTGTTGCTTTTAATGATCAAACAGTACCTAACATCCACTAATTTTTTTGAATGTCGTTAGCTTTGTGATGAAATCCCTGAAAAATTGGTTGAGAGCCTGGATGTCGCCCGATATGAAAATGCTTATCTTACTTTGAATCGTGGGTAAATTGTCTATATAGTGATATAATATAAATCTTCCTTGAAGGTAATTAAAATAATGCTGTCCTCAATCTAGGTGATTATGATCAAAACTCTGAAGATGAAGTCGATCCAATTTTAGAAGATCCAAAAGGCATGACTCTTCAAGAAGTTGAGTTAATGACCGCAAACACATCCGATGAAAACTTAACAACTCATATTAACCCAGAACCTCGTATTTGTGTAAGTAATATATAAAGTGCCATAGAAATATACAACAGTATTAATTTCAGTAGATATTATTTTCCATCTTTTAAATTTGATCAGCCAAAAATGAAGGAGCTAGCAGCAACATCAGGGGTGTCTGCAGACCCAAGTGGGTCAAAGAAAAGCACGCTAGTGAGCAAGTGTCGCTCTCAAGGCGCCAGGCTCTTGGCTTGTCTCCGAGGATGGTGGCGGCGTAGGACACCTGGGAGACGCAAGGTGTGAGAACAAATGTCTTTATTGATGAGTCACCGGATCAAAGTGTCATCTACCTACACATTAGATACGCGCGATGTTTTGTAGAAGTCGTATAGTATCTAATTAAATCAAATCAATAAGACCGTTAATCTGAACTCTGCCTCTTCTACCACCTTCCACTGTTACTTATCCTATCCCATGTAACTCGTTTAAAATTATTGTTATATTATTAATAATTCATCACAAGTTGCACGCTTGACCTAGCTATTCACTACTATTTTACTCATCAGATAGTACTCGTTATGACCTCAATATGTGTCACCACCCGTACCTAGAATCAGGTGAACATTTGGGGATGTCATCTTGGTCCTGGATCTTTTCCACGGGACATTTTTTAGCATTACAAATAATAATTATTAGATTTATTTGATCTTTGTCTTCATTAGTTCAATTTAATGTTTTTTTAATTGCTGATTCGTAATTTATATTATTTTACAGGAGAACCGAATTCCGTTTGTTGCTCGCGGTCTATGTCCCATGTCTCCGGGCGCAAGACGTCGAGCTGCCAATCTTTTAGATCACCGTCTTCTACGGTCCCCCTCACCGAATCGTTCAGTTGTATGGAAGTTCAACACGGTCAACGAAGCGCTCGTGCATTCCTCACGTTGGAAGGACTATACATTCGACGTAAAACCTGACGAATGCGGCGAGTACTGATTTTCCAACTGCAAAAATCCGCCACGTTTTATATGTTTATTCCTATTTGGGTTATTTCGTGTCAATAAAGGTTTAAGTGACCGCATTATAATGTTTGATTTTCTTATGAAGTCTCGTTCTTAAAGCTACGTACATTTTATTGGGTATTGGGTATTATATCATATTACCTATTATATTGAATATAACACTTAATATCTTCATCTGGATTCAAGCATATTTTAGACACCTTTCCACAGAGCGTACCTATACCGCAATGATCTGATCGAAATAGTTTAGCATAAATGTAGATTTAACATTACAATCGGCGGTAGCACGTATCCACAAACAGGGCAGGTGGGAAATCTTTTCATCTCTTTTACACTTGTAGGAATAGTGTGTGTTCGAAGCCGCTATGGAAACGGACCGACTCCGCCGAAAATAGAACGGTCGCGGATTCCTGGGCTAAATCTCAAATATCCAGACGGGTGCGCCATCTAAGCCAGTTAAAACAGTCCCGCGAAAAGTTACCGAGCCCCACTTCTTGTCTGAACGTCTGCCAGTGAAGACCGGGAGGGAACCAACTAACACCACACAAAATGGTGAGTCAATGACGTCAGTGAAAATGTGGCAAGGTGTTAAGTGAGAAAATGGACTGTTAGCTTGGCAAGTGATAAATACAAAAAGCAATACGTAAAAGTAAACGCGTTTTTTCCTCGTGCAAGTTATTCCGCAGACCGGATGCTCGCGAGCGACTCGGATGTGTTCACTTCACCATCCATCATATAAATCAGTGTTGTGCTTATAAATCAGTGAATGAAGATGGTATCGTATAATCCGAATGCTTCTACGCAAACCGAGCTGCCAAGCTGTGAATACACACCAACTAATACCACTACACTATGCATGGCAACTGTTACATACAAGGAAATAACGAAATATTTTTGGTAATTTTCAGAGCGACCTCAGCAAGAACGACGTTGAAAGTGAGTACTTTTTATTACATATAATTTTGTTTAGCTAACGATTAAGAACATTAACTGAGGAGACACAAGCTGAATCAGATGTGCCTGGATGTTGTGGTGTGCAACTATAGGGACAACTAACATTGATAACAGGATTAATTTAAGTTGTCTTTGTCAAACCTAATACTCTTCAACGAAGTTGATTGCGTCAGCATGTTTAACATTTACGTAAAGAAACGAAACATTGCATAAATGAAACGGGAGTGAGGATCATAACATCTAAGTTTAGCACCGTTTCTCATAAAAGGTGCGCGTTACTAAGAGATGCCGGGCGGCAGCGCCAGTGGCACGGCCATGCTGCGCGCGCGCTGCGTTCCAAAATTAAACTCGTGCGTCACGTGATCCCGAATCGCCGCCCGCCCAAACAGAGAAACTCCGCTCAGATTTCACTGCAAGCGTGCTACGTATGTTTTAGCGTGGGAATCAAAATCTATGTACATGTACTATGTATATTTTATGTAACGGATATCTGTCACTGCATTTGCATTTGCAACGATAAATCAGCTGTCATTATCAAGGTCGGTAAATGATCTTGAATCAGCTGATCCTTATGCACTTTACGCATGCGCCGAGTAACGAAGGGCAATCTAATAAATCTTCAAGGAAATTCTCATGATATTGCTGAAAAAATTTAATTGAAAAATTACCTTATTATTTTTAATAATTGGAATGCAATTGAAGCTGCTTTGAAACAACAATAAATATTTTTTTAAATAAAATTTTAAATCGGAATATTTGAAAAGAATACAGATCATTTTGTGACTGAACTCTTCAGTCGGTTACTGTTTCAATCGGGCTATAATTAGAACGTGACTCAGAAGTTCACACCGAATATATATTGAAACGTATCGTGGAAAAGTATTATTCTGAGCGAAGAATGTTCGCCCACGCCCTGTTCCACACGTTACCTGACTTAAACAAATAGTATTTTCCAGAACCCATATGAATTTTTAATGAATCTGCAACATTATTTGAAATCATGGAACTTCAAATTAAAGATTTCCAAATAGGTCCAACTCATAACAGACTGCTGAACAATAAATAATTAAATAAGTATCTTTTAACTGTTGATAAAAAAAGGACGATTTGAAATCCAAAATGAAATTAGAAACATACAACTCACGCTTTCTTCCCATGGGGGAAGGCAGAAACTACATAACGCCACCTGCTGCGATCCTTAGATATTCAAAATGAAATTAACATTAATTAAATTAAATCTACCTATACAGAGAAAGGATGCTAAACATACAATGATCCACTTTTTAACGAGTGGCAAATAAGGATCATTTAACACTTAATGCATGAATTTGTGAAACAATGATTTAGGTCAGTAGACCTAAATGGTTTAGGTTGGTTATGAGTCCTATGTTTTTACATCGTATTGAAAAAAATGCATGTGTCACTAAAGGTACTACGTAATTCTAGAAGGAGTACTAGTTCATGGTTTATGGCCATGACTTATGACTGTATTTGTTGCACAGGGGCATCCTTCGCCTTTTCCATCTTCGACTTCGATGGCTCCGGCAAGATCGACGCCTTCAACCTTGGAGATGTCCTGAGGGCACTCAACTCCAACCCCACACTGGCCACCATCGAGAAACTCGGTGGTACCAAGAAGAAGGGCGAGAAACAGCTCTCCGTAAGTAGTAATCAACATAAAGATAATTATCTAAACAGAGGAAAGAACTATAAATATTTTCAGGATCTGCAGCAAAACTTAATAGCTTTCAGATGGTTAAAATTAAGCTACAATTATTCAATAAATATCATAACAAAAATAAGAATTAGTGATGACTAGATGTTGATTGACTCGCAAAAAATAAAAAAAATAAAGGTCGACCACTGAAGTCTCTTGAAGTAATCAATATTGTGACTAAGAAATCTGTTATGTTGTTTCAGGTTGAAGAGTTCCTTCCCATCTACAGCCAAGTAAAGAAAGACAAAGACCAGGGACAGTACGAGGACTTCTTGGAATGTCTGAAACTGTACGACAAGAACGAGAACGGTCTGATGCTTGGCGCCGAGCTTACACACACTCTCCTTGCGTTAGGTAAGATTATACAAATATTGACTTTTCCTAGTACAGCTTCCGTATGCTGCCCAATTAAGTGTTGTGAACTTTATCAAACCACATCTGCATTAGAAAGTACTCAATTTTATTTGTCAATATGTAGTTAGGTACTTATTGAATCAGAAACGTACATGTTGTTTATTTCTATTAGCCGAGCTATTTTTATTTTTTCTGAGGCTTAAACATGTCAATAAGACAAATTGGCATCGACTTCATTTCCAGTTGGACGTGAACTGAAATCACTTGGCCAGAAGCCATCATGATCGTCGTTTCGAAATAATGATTTCTGTGACTAAGCTGATTTAGATTCTGTTTCTACGCAACGGAACCCGTATTTGTAGGTACCATACGCGAGTTTTCTGGAAAAATACTTTAAGTAGAGAATGTAAACTAATGAATGCTTGTTTCTGAATATTGATACTGAATTTTGGAATTTTTAGGTGAGAAACTGGAAGACAATGAAGTCGCTGAAGTCACAAAGGACTGCATGGACGTTGAGGATGACGATGGCATGATCCCCTACGCACGTAAGTATCTACTCTTCGTTTGTTCTGTAAAATATAAAATTATATGTTTACATTTTTAGATGAAAATGATCATGGTATTTAATGTGGTAGAAACCCAGTACATATATAAATTACATAAATTGTGTTACATTTGAAAAGTTTGAATCCTTCCAAAAGTATCTAAATGACACACCTTATGTTGTACACGTAGTCCAGAAATTGCACAGATTCACCCCTGAACTCCTTAGTTATGCACATTACCATTTTACTGCATGAGTAAATAAATAATAAATTGGCCTTTTCTAAAAGTATGAACCTCGTATTTAAATGCTAGAACTTTAAAAGCAAGTAAGAATTCAGTAGATACTGTTATCATTTCCTAACCCAAGTGTACGAAGCATGAGGGTATATTTCCTGGTTTTGTGTGTGCCCCCTTGTCTTACCGATTTTCCATTTACAGCATTCCTGAAGAAGGTGATGGCGTAGAGGCAACACGTCACGTCATATCTTTAGCTATAAGATCGTAAGTGGACCGCCGTACACACTGTAGCTATCACTGTGCTCCGTTTCTTCTAACTGTTGATCTAAGGCTTTATAATTTTACAGCTCTTCTATATTTCTGTTGTTATTACTACTTATCAGTTTAACTGCTTGACATACTATTTAATATATAACTGTTTCTTAAGAGATAACCAATATTTATACAATTCTATCAATGTTGACTTCATCATTTTCGACTTTTCATCAATTTATAACCCATATTATCTGCAAATAACAAGTGCCGAAAATCCCTTACGATTTTCTAATGTTGCCCTTCTATGTTTTCAGCGTTCCTCCGAAAAATGTGCGATGGGTGGCAGGGAACTAAGCCTAAGGCGGCGAAGACGGAGGAGGCGCCGGCAGAGGGAGAAGGAGAAGCACCAGCGGAGGGCTAAGTGGCCGGAGCCTGCACCGGCGCCCGCTCGGCGGACGTCGCCAGCTCGGGCGCACGCCTGCGCCGCCGTCGCCCGCCGCGCGCCGCCCTCGCCCCAACCTCGGTGACATCGACACCCCGTATACGTCATCTTAGATACGGACTACCCCTTTTTTATACGAATATAACATCTATGCACAATCGTTTTGTACAACTTTCTACCTATGACTGTACATACTAAAGTAAGATTAAATTAAATACTGTAAACACACGTTGTACGTGTCTTTTAAATTTATTATTATTTATTAAGTACGTTTATAATGACAAAAATACAAACAGCCGTAAATAATTTTATAATAAACTATTAAAAGTTCAGTATGGTGTTATCTTCAATTAGTTCATTGTATCGTTTGATATTAGATGAAATAAAATCATGATATATAAAATTGACAGGTGAATATTAACGTCGAGAATGTAGATATTTGAAATAACATTTTACTCTATTTTTGTTTGACCTCGTTGTAATAGTTGCAAGTCAGCCATTACCCATCGTTCCATGTTCGGAGAAAGAAATTAAAAGCTAGAGAAGTGTGTAATGTCTTGGCCATGGAACCCACTCAAAACGTATCTCTCAAACGGCTATTTATCCAAAGATGATTCCACGAAGAAGGCATTTATTCTGCTTCATCTACCTTCCCGACTTTGTTGGTATCGGCTTCCAGTCCAACCAGATGCAGCTGAATGCCAGTATTAGAGACTATTCTAAAGCGAAAGAAAATCACTATCTGCTTTTCATCGTTGTCCTAATAGTAAAAACAACACTAGCAACTTTTCCTTTCATACCTGCTGATAAAAAAATGCATGTTTTTTTTTATCGTCTATAAAAATAATTAGAGAAGTCAAAGAAGAAGAGAAATGGCTTTAACGCCTTGGATACAAAGAAAAAGTGTCCAGAAGCCTCTGAGAGATCTAAAGCTTCTTAAGATTTACTCATCATGTTATTGAGGTTCGTCTAAAATATAATTTGAAGTTAGAAAATATAGTCTAAGTTGCTGGTCAAGCATGTCTTTGAAATAAGATCTATCTTATTTCAAAGACATGCTTGATCAAGTGATGTTATGTACCCGCTAGAATTTTTACTGAACATGAACCTCTGAATAGAACTATACACCTAACGGTTTTTGAGGTACCTACCCGTATTAGGTATTATAAGCTGCACAACAATCTTGAGGATTTGTGATTTCAGTGTGTTTTTTCCTATGTAACACTTATAATAAGTTAATTCAATAGTTACGTCAGTTTACACAAATATTTTCAAAGGCATAACTTTGAAATAACTCTTACTCCAACATATACATAACTGAAATTTGACTCTATCAAAATATTTCTAAAATTGGATTCATCACAATAGGTATTGATAATCGAACTCAAACCATAGACAAAAACAAACGAGTCAATAGAGAAATAATTAGTTGTCATAGAGGTCATAGAGCCAGGATAATCGCAAGTGGAAAAGCAATAATAAAAGCTGGGGAAAGTAATAATAATAACTTTATTGATACTAAATACCTTTGTTACAATATGTAGTAAATGGAGGTTACAAAAACAATTGGTTGTAAAAAGGCGTCTAGAATGGTGGAAACCCTGCCTCCTAAACTAGGGTAAACCTGTGCCTTAGGAGGCAGTTGTACATTTAGTATTTTATCTATTCTACTGTTACTTCGTGAACAAATAGTCATTTTCATCGCAATAATGCAAAGCAGTTTATAAGATAAACAGCTACACAGTAGGTAACTACTAAAAATTATTGGGATTTCGTTTGCGTCGGGTACACCTCTGCCAAATCCTTCTGAGAAAACAGGCGTGATATGATGCTCATTGTGTCCGTTTGAATAATCCATACAAAGGCATAAGTTTCCTGAACTTTGTTACTGAAAATATAAATTCGACCCGAAAAATTAGTTGCATCTCTAAAACCGTGATTTCATTAATGAATATTTAAAAAATCCACAGTCCCAGTTGTATTTTCCCTCTTAACTTAACTCTCCTTTTATATACAGGATGGTATGGACATTGGACGCGTAAACTGTAACCATGAATTCAGCTCATGATTCCAGATCGCTCGTAGCGTAAAAAAAAAACGTCGATTATAAAAAAAAAACAGCTTTAGATATAAAATAATTTATCAGTTACCTGTTTCATAGAAAAGTGCAATAGCTACATGGTCAAAATGTATGGAATAGCAAATTGTTTTTTTATAACCGACTAAAAATTTCAACTCAGGTCTGTGGTCCAGAATGATGTGCTAAATCCATGGTAGCCGGTTGCGCATCCCGTCCACCCTGTATACTTACTTTTATTGTTACATAAATGGTAAAATAAATACATATTACCCTACGAGTTACGGTGTGAAGTAAGTATGTTTTTATGAAGAACTACAACTCACGCAGCTCTCAGTTGAAGAAATCTGTAGATTATGGAACTAAGCAGAAAAGCAGAACGAAGAGAGCCCTACACTATCCCCTTAGTACTATTTATATAGACAAACTAGCTTCTGCCGGCGACTTCGTCCGCGTGTTTCGGCGTCGCATCTCATCGCCCGCCCGCACTATTGCCTCAAACTCAAAGCATTTATTTCAAATAAACCAATTACAGGCACGTTTGAATTGTCAAGGGGTCGGTCAGTCCGAAAGTCTCGTTTTCGCTTAGCGTTCTTTCTGTCATTATTTTATTTTTTTCTCGGCTGCTAAAGGTCAACACTTAATGATAAACAGCCTACAACCCTCCTCAATAATTGGGCTATCAAATGCAATTTTTTTTTATCCCGACTGGGAGTTCCAGAGATTAGCGCGTTCAAACAAACAAACTCTTCAGCTTTATTATTAGTATTGATAACAAAATTGGCTGAAACTGAAGTTGGAAAAATTACCAACTTTGCGCAATTTATGAAAAAAAAAATCTAAAATATAATCAATATCTAATGACTTTTACTCCTTTGTTCCTTACCAACGGGCACCCATTTCAAACCAGAGTGGCACCTATTGGCTTTGTTTGCCAAAATACTCCCTCGCAGTTGCGCCAGAGAAAATGGCGCGGTAAAATGTTTTCCCGGCATCAATACGAACGTTCGGTTGTAATCGGTGGGCGTTCGGATACGCTCGGCGTTTGTAGAGTGCGAAGCTGTAATATGGTGTGGCCAGCCTTCAACTACTGCCGATTTACAAGGTAATGTTATAAAAATTTGAAAGGTTGAGTCCAGTTAAGCAGCTTTTAGAAATCGTGTACGGGTTAAAGTATAATTTTACATTGTTCAGATAAGTCAATAATCCACTCAGTGACAATGAGGTACATCATCGACCTTGGAATTATGCAGGTTTACATTGACAAAGTAGGTAAGCGTTAGGTAGTAATCCAGTAAGTAGTCTTGCGAGTAAGACCGTAGGTACCGTATGTACCTACACGATTATTCAGAATGAGATATTATGCTATCAACACAACCTACAACAAAATTCTTAGACTCGATACCTCGATAGTGTTTTGTTCGGGGATTCTATTTTTTTAAGTGTGGCATCCCCACTCCGGGCTCGCTCCTCAGCTCCACAAAGTAAGGCAGTGTTCAGTATTTATCTCGAAGGCGAGCGAAACCCGCGCCCCGTGCCTCCGCAGTGTTTACGTTGTGTGTGTGACCGATTGCTCAGTGATAACGTGACGAGAGTACGCATCTTATCAAGTAAGAAACAAACACTTTTAACTAAAAATATTTTCTAAATAAAGAATATTTTAAAGTAGTATCATTGCCAAAAACATTGAAGTTGACAAAAAATTTAAGCCATTGGTCTGTTTATTATGTAGATGTATTTGTTTGAGAGACAAATTCATGAGCTATGATCACCAGCTATTATTTTGTGCCGGTGCGGTGGGACTGTTTACACCTATCCCCTCGTCACTCTGACAGCCATTTATCACTGTATATAATGTACGAGGTAGATACATAGCTACATTATTGGTGTATGAGTAGATTATACAAAGTATTTTTCATCCCACCATCTCGGAAAGAGTATTTTTAATCTTCAATATCTGAGTGGAAAAGCCGTTTTTATTCTCTAGAGGATAAAGTAAATTGAATTTAGAACATCGTGTGCACTAAGTTTGTGAATTAAAAAAAACATTAAACCTATTTACTGCTACCTCTATGGTGCCGAATATATCATACAACTTTTTTTTAATTTGTTAAAAACTCAGACTCGGAACCTTCTTGGTGTTCTTTCAATTTGCTTTGTACGCGGTTCTTTACGCGGCATTTTTTCACGTCATTGTTAAACCTTATATTAAAAACAAGAAACTTGAAAACAAGTGAAAAAACTAAAATGAGTGATTCTAGCGACGAGGAAGTTTGCTTGACGCCAACAGAATTGACTGAAACTGTTAATAATGCGCAAATGAGCTTTCTCCCTCAACAATCACGCGAGAAGTATTTAAAACAGTACGATATGTTCAACACGTGGCGACTAGCAAAAGGAGCCAAAACTTTCTCAGAAAACGTTTTGCTGGCATATTTTATAGAATTATCCGAGAACAAGAAAGCAAGCACTCTATGGAGTACGTATTCGATGCTAAAAGCAACAATAAAGATGAAAAAAGACAAACATATCGATACCTATCCTAAATTAGTGGCATTCTTAAAAAGAGCCTCATCTGGTCATCAACCAAAAAAATCGAAGGTTTTCACAGTATCTGATATTGAAAAGTTTCTTAACGAAGCACCCGATTCCGTATATTTGGCGGCAAAAGTAAGTCAGTTGCACATTCAGTATCTACTTAAGTATATTAATCTCAATTAAATAGTATACTTAGTAGATGTTCATAGGCATAATTATGCGTTCATATCAATTTTATTCATTTATCTACTACAATACTCTTTACGTTACAGGTTGTTCTTATTATTGGAATAAACGGAGCATGTCGAACTAATGAACTAACACAACTTAATGTCAAAAACATTGAGAAACATTCAGATGACTTACTATTAATTAATTTACCTAATACAAAGACAAAAAGAGACCGCAACTTCGTCATTCGCAAAGAATACGTAACGATTGTTGAGAAATATCAAGCCTTACGCCCGCCTAACACTCCAATCAATCGATTTTTTCTACAGTATCGCAATGGAAAGTGTGTTAGACAGCCTATGGGTACTAATAAAATTGGCAGTATCCCACGAGAAATAGCAACATTTCTTGAACTTCCAGAACCCCTGTTGTACACGGGTCATTGTTTCCGACGAACTTCAGCCACACTTTTGGCTGATTCCGGAGCTGATCTCCTGTCCCTTAAGCGCCACGGAGGCTGGAAGTCCAATGCAGTTGTAGAGGGATACATAGAGGATTCCATCCAAAATAAGTCTAAAATATGTGAAGGCATCGTAGGAGCCATTACACTGAAAGAGCCTCAATCGGATCCTTGGACTGGCCCTTCTACATCAAAAATAAGCCGTTATGAAACACCTAACCATCTCCCTCTCTCTCCAACATTCACGCCAAGGGAATCCGATGAATCGGTACAACTATTAAGTATGACAGATAGTTTACCGAAAAACAGTACACAAGTGACTAATACCAATATTACAGTACCAAACAAAAATATTACACTCAATTTAAATAACTGTAGCAACGTTACTTTAAAATTTTCTTAATTATACCTTAGTATTATTTTGTTATAATTTAAAGATTATTCTGTAATACTTACCTGTCATAATGTAGTAATTAATACCTAAACTGAAATAAAAGTGTACCTATCTTGTGATTGTAAACGTTTTTTTTTTGCATTTAGTCATTTCCTCGCTGAGGTGGAATGAAAAGTTACGTGTTGCACTCGAGTGCAAAGATTTTTCACCTCGTGCTCTTTTGATTCCCTCGCTAACGCTCAGGATTCTAATTTTGAATCACTCGCTGCGCTCGTGATTCAATTTTAGAATCCTTCGCTTGCTCGGTCATCAAAATTGAACACGCGGTTAAAAAGCAACTTTGCACTCTTGTATAACAAATAACTATTGCAGCTATTATCGCACACTCAATTAACAGTGATACCGAAACCAGTTGGTGATTGTCTCTTTAGTACAGTGTAGGTAAATGTTCATGAAGCACTTGAGTTTTATCGTTAAATTGAAAGTTTGAGGGAAGAATATTAATGCAATCAAGTGGCAATTTAACATGAACAATAAACAATACACTATACTCGAGTAGGTACCCTACATTTCTATACATTATATGTGCGTAACGCATTTCCTAGTACCTACACATATTGGGTAACACTAATTAAGCGTATGATAACGGATGCAATAATTATGCAGAACGCTCTTAGTTAACGCACCCTAGATAACATTACAGACCTAAACTATCTTCTACATAAGCCTATAAATAAAATTACAGGTGTTGGTGTCTGTGGAGTCACAATGGCGGATGTCAAAGAGAACGTTGACGCAGGTAGCAAACTTGCGGACAAGCATAACACAGGTAAACAAACAATAGAATAAATGCAACATTTTTTTTCGTGCAAGCAACGTTCCACTTCTAAAGGATGTGCAGTTCCGCGAAGACAATGGATCACACACAGAGAGGAACTTGAAACGAGTTGAAAAAACTCAACCATTCCATACAAATCCCGTCTGCCTTTTTACTCTACACTACGTCTACTACAGGTACTACTTGCTAGTTGAAAAGAGCGTTCATGAATTGTTATTACGGCTTTTTGGCCAGAGTTGTTTGACTGGGCGGCCCCCTACCAAATTGTTGGGGTCCGGATTTTGTTCAAAATCAAGAGGGTCATGGTAGCTCGTCGGTTATCATCTCAAATTCTCGTACATTACAAACAATAGCAACTGAAGAGTATAGATATACTTTTTATGTCTCAATCGGTAGTAAAATGACGATAAAAATAATTGATACAGTGCAATAAGAGCATTTTATGAGTTTTAATAAACTACATAGATATAATTTTCAAATTCAATTATAACTTTGATCTAATCTTTTTAAAATTAATTGGCATAAAGACTATGTGTGACCTTTAAACTACGGCGATCGTTTACATATACATATAATAATTGCCAAAACAAAACCAGTTCCAATAAATTTACTATCATCTAAGTAGTCACCAATAAACATATTATGGACTAAATGCATATTGATACATGTTGTCACGAGACAAAGCTAATATAATTAGCAACCAAAGATTTCCAGATCTTTCGAAATGTAACATGTAAACGATTTCGCAGCCTCTGTCACAAACAGTTGATAAATGGTCGGTTTGGTAATCCCTGCTTAATTTTTATGGAAGACAAATTAACATTCACTAATCATTTGATGAGCAAATAAATAGATTGAACACATCTTAACGATTTGCATTCAATTTGCGATAAGTGTTTATCAATCATATTTCTTTTAGTCGATTTTTTTGTGTTTATTAATTAAGCTCAGATTAGGGATATTATGTGCAAAAAGTTATGTTGGCTGCTACCTCATATTAAAATAATTTTCATTGGCAACTTACGTATCTCAATTTGCTGAATGAATGACTGCTGAATTTAAGGCGTATAGGTACCCACTACGAGGGCAATGCATCTAGCAGATGTTTAAAATCTGCCGTCAGTTAAGTACCTACCTTCAATATCATTCATAATTAAAATCCACGAGTACTATTACGAGTGCAGTGCACTGCTATGTGCATTAATGACAGGTAGTGCCACCTGCCACATAATCATGAATCAATCGCGGATAGATACATTGTAGACCCAAGTAATTATTATACTAATTAATACAACGATTAACCTATTTCTTGTCATACTGACATAGAAGCTTCCCACTGACCTGAATTAGTAAAAAAATAGTTACAGTCAAGTATCTAAACAAACATTTTATGTGATCCTGTTAAGCTTATCAGTAGAGGACACAAGATAGCGCCCTGAGGAAAACAGCTAAAATTGTAGTTGAATTTGATGTACTAGCAGTCGTAGTAGCTTTCTATTGTAGTGTTTGAATCCAACATGCAATTGTTAAGTGCTGAACGATGTTCTCTCAACGATGCACTTAATGAATTGAACATTTGAACCCATAAGGGAAGTGTGAAAGTAACAAAGTACCTACATTATTTATTCGTTCTTGTATAGAAGACATAGATGTAGGCCATTCATAATCATTGACAGCTGGACAAAAAGGGCTTTTGTCGTTAACGAAATCAATAAAGGTAATTAACATGAATTACACAGAAGATTAATCATTCCCTATCGAGACATCTGAATGATACACAGATCCATTTAATGATTCTATAAATGTATCTAGATAATTGCCGGAAGCCCCTGTAAGTTCGAACAATGTACACATGTCATGTTTGTATTAGTACTTGCTACCTTTGTAGTAAACATTATTATACATGGTTTACCATTTGTTGTTGAGTGATTACGTTTACTTATACTTTCACATTGAAACGCAAATGATTTCATGATTTATGGCGTGTTGTTTTCACTTACCTATGACACACAATTAAAAAATACTTACAACAAACAATTAGGGGCGAATTTAACCAAACTGTTACACTTGGATTGTCTTATCCTGAGAATAAATTTTGAATTATTGACAGTTTTTCCATACTAGAACTGTCAGACGTCAATTTTATTTTACGGATAAAAGCCTCTAGTCTCTGTAGTTCGGTTATTTTGTTCGGGATCGGACTACTGAGACTAAATTTTGTCGCATTAATTCGGTTATGACGTCAAATCGAACTGAAGATACTAAAAAAGATACCAGTAGTCCGGTTAGGGATGTAAACATAAAATGCTTTTATCATAAACAAAATAATCAAGCATATTATCTGAAATCATAGTTTGGTAGTTATTAATTAATAGGCACTTTCATAAGAATACTGACCGAAGAATACTGAAACTTAATATATTTTCTTTGTAACACATACCAAACGTTTTTTCTTCTTTTAAAACTTATGTAGGTTCTTTCGTACATATTTCGGTTAGCGTATTCGTTTGTGTTGCGAGGCATGTTAATATATTAGGTGTAGAATCCTGGGATCTTAGTTGTGAATGATCTACAGGCATAAAAATGAGATATTCATTGATACATTGAGTCTCACTTCCTGATGCTTCCATGTTAATTGTTATTAGCCATATAACAGTCATAAAATAAAATCAAAATATTTTAGAAAACGTTTAAATATACTTACCTAAACACGTCAAAGAAAAATAACTGCCAAAAACAGAAATATCAAGAAAGAGGTTAGGTATAACAAGTTCGTATAACTTACATCATTAACCGAATTACAGAACTAGTCTCAACAGTTCGGTTTGTCGTCATAACCGAACGAATGCTATCAAAATTAGTCTCAGTAGTCCGGCCCCGAACAAAACAACCGAACTATTGAGACTAGAGGGATAAAAGATTGACTTTGGTAAAATCAGCACTAGGATCGTAAATATAATATATATGTATAATATACACGTAACAGTTCAAACTAATGTATACTTTTCAACTTATATTTCATCTCCCGTATGGTCTAGTGGCTAGGATACCTGGCTTTCACCCAGGAGGCTCGGGTTCGATTCCCGGTACGGGAAAATGTTTTTGCTATTTCGTGCATTTTTTCAGGCGTCTTCTTTAACACCAACGTAAATGACAATGACAACGTAATGATTATCGTTATTATGTCATCCATATAAAAAGATGTCTAAATTTAGGTAGCCAATTCGTCATGAAGATAATCTGTAATCCTTTTATTGTTAGCGGTGGCAGTACCGCAGTAGGTATATGAAAGATACGACTTTTGTAATGCTTCAATATAAAATCAAATGTTATTTTGCCGCAAGAAAACACGGACATTTTAAATTAGAATTTGATAAAGACGAAGAGACATAAATGAAAAAGATATTATAATTTCATATTCCACAAGAGTATATTTTTAAGGCTAGATTTTCATAAGCAAGAATTCAGAAGCACACCTACTTTCATTTTGAGATAGGAAGTTACAAATTGGCGTCCATAAACCTGTAAATTAGTGTCCTCATCCCGTTAACGGTAATCACACATTACGTAGGCGTCGGCATATCAACGTCAATCCACTTTCTTGGAGACAATCGTCCACATTCCACTATATTGCTCACTGCTCTGAATTAACCACTATCATCGTAATAGAATCGTCCTAGTTTACGAGAATATTATGATTTATTGGTATAAAGTATGCTGTATGATTGGTTCTGCGCCCTTACACAATCGGGCTTTGACTTGCATCTATTATCATACGTCCATACATCTTAATTTATTAACCATTGGCGTGACATATTTATTAATTAAGATTTATAAAGCCTCATGGTCAATTAAAACGGTAAGTGATTAATTGAATCAAGTAGGGAAACAGAATTTGAAACCGACGCGTGATTCGTGGTGGTTATCATATTCAGGTGCATTAAAGTTTTTTATCATAATTATCATGATCGATTTCTTCATTATTTTAATCTTATCGAACAAGATTATTATTATGTTTATGTTAATTCTTGGTTTTTATACTTATATTGGTTGGCTAGTGGTACCTGTGCACATTGCGATGATTACTTGGATAACCTACTGTGATATAAAAATGCAGGGTTTCATTTATCGATTTGGCAAGGTTCGTGATTTATGAGGTACCTACTAAGAAAGCGATGCACTTGAACATTGTGAACACTGACATTGAAGGAGCAACTACTTACCTACAAACATAATATACCTCAGAACAATAACTACCAATACCTAATACTACCTACCTAATACTACTAATAACTTAGTTATTGTTCTGAGTAATATACGGGCGTAATAACGGGCCCTATCAGAATACCAGCGTTGCGGCATTTTTTTTTAAATGTCGCAGCATCATGCTGAGATAGGAGCCTTTTGGCCTCGTATAGGAATTTCTGTTTCCTTTTTCTTTTGTTACTTTTTGTTTTTATATAGTTTGGTTTTTTATTTTATAATTTAGTTTGTGCACTTCCTGTACGAGTCGCAATAAACACTTTTTCTTTCTTTCTTTCTATATGGTAGGCAGAACCCCAACACAAAAGGGATTACACTAGAATGAGAATTCGGTAATCAATCTAGAACGCTGAGCACGATCTCGTAAAGAAGGGTCTCTGCTCTCTGGTATATTTTTTCTACGTACAATTTAAGTTCGGCAAACGGATTCGGCACGATGACCGTTGCCCAGAGTTCCTACAAATAGATCAGGTGTAGGTGGCATTTCTAAGAATACTTACAATAAATTGACACATATAATATGGATCCCCTTGATGCAGTGCACGGGGCCTTGACTTCATTTATCTGGAGCTCCCATTATTTCATTTAGCTGTTTCCTATTGGACCTCTGTTTTGCAGCATAGAAGGATGTGAATTTGTCTTTATCATTTTGATTGTGTAAAGGTTGAGGTACAGCATATTTTTCCGGAGCAGTTTGAAGCTACAATTCCGGCAATTTTCGAGCAATGCTTGAGTTCGAAATACTTTCAATTTCAGTTCTTTATTTGCGAGACGTTTGTAAAATTTTCCAAGAACTAATGACTAACCTAATAGGTTCTTCGTTTCAATAAAGAAGTTTTAAGGCTGAATAGTAGATATTGATTGCGATAGTTGACAGTCACGATAATTGTGCAGGTATTTGTAATTAGGTCGGGGTGTGAAGGGCGTAATGACGCTTCCTAAGTTCCTAGAAGAATTCACTTCGTGCCTGATACCAGTCGCGCCTAGGTCTCATGTCGTGCGATACCAGTAATCACTGAATTATAATTAGCTGGCTTTATGGGCCTTTCGGTTATTAGCATTTTCTTTATTTTATGCAAGCTTGCGTACAGCCGCTTGCGTTCTTGCTTTCATGAGTTTCGGTACAAGTAAACTACTTTATTTACCAACCTAGAAAGTTTCGCCAATTTGGAAATATCTACATCCAATCAACAATGTACAATGATGTGATTATTAAAAGATGTAATCAGGAAGTCCAACCAGCACATAGTTCGATTTATTTCGTAGAAGTAGTGTTTGGCTTCCAGCTCTTAAGTGCTGAACAGTGATTTGCGTTTTCGTTTATGGGGCCAATTTGATTAATGGGACTGACAATGGGTTAAATGGTTTCAAACACAATTTCATGTTGATATTTTGTAAACGAACCGCATGATTTCTTTTTGGGGATTCTTTTCTCGAACGATTCATAGTTGCTTAATTCTTTAGAATTTTAGATCACGAATCATTTGTGAAGATAATTACTTACTGGAAGATTTCGACTTTCTTGTTTAAGACGTGAAACGAAATACGTGAAAGAATTAAATTAAATAGGCCTAAACAAAAGGTTAGCACATCATCAGTAAAAACGATAAAAATTCAAATGAGCGACTCCACACGGAGCTTCCCAGAGTTTATGAAAACAATGGAAGTTTGTTTGTGATGGAATATTAATATTTTCTCGTGGCTTTTGTGGCTACGAGTAGATACATACTCGTGTTTCAATTGTTTGTAATTAATATGCCTCGCAAATAGCTGTTCTATTGCACTAATGTAATCATCTCTAATGTTTACCATTGCTCGCTGATTAGATCGCGGGTTTAAATGATTAAATCATATTTGTTTCATAACCTAGATTTGTATTAATTGTGATATGATATAATAATCTCGATATAGGAACGATGACATCAGCACTAGTTTTAATTAGCACCCAAGTTGTTCAAAATCGAGGCTCTTAGTTCTTTTCCTTTACCAATGTCCCTATAGTTTAGTTACCAATTCAGTAAACCACCACTGTAGTACCTACCAAAAAAATAAAAGTCATTTATTCAAATTAGGCTGAGAATCAGCACTTTTTGAACGTCAAAATTACATAAGACAGTCCCCCAAAACGCCCGCCCTTCACCACTTCCTAGTGCTTTAGCTGGGAAGAAGAAGTGGCGGAACAAACTCCCCAGCAGCACAGCTATATGTTCAGTTAGAAGAACTGGATTCTACATATCTATCGGATTCTATCGGTCACATCTAACAAGACCCACTGATTAAATCAGTGTAGCCCTGGACAGGGCGCCTTGCGACGGCGTCTATTGTGTTAAGTAATGCCATAAATACAATTAAACTCACTTTAATCTCGTTAGTGTGTTAATGCAGTGTCTTTGCCCTCAAGCGGCATGGCCGTAAGACTTATTGTATTATGCTGACTTGCTGAGCTCACAGTCACAGCCTATTGTCTTTGGGAACCTGGTCCGAGAGTTCAACAGGGCATTGCAACTCATTCATAAATGATAAATTAAAACAATGGGTTGTGCAAACACAAATACAAGGTGGCAGGGACATGGACTCGCAACCATGTTACCATGGATTCAGTACCTACATGATTCTGAAACAACATGCGTTGAAAATTTTCGACGGTTATTTATTAAAATAAAATGTTGCTGTTCCATACATTTTGACCGCGTAGGTAGGTATTAAACTTTTCTAAGAAACAGCAGTTTATTTTTTTAAATAAGTGATGAAAAATTTCTACGCTAGAATCATGCGCTAAATTGATGGGTACATTTTTCCGCGTCGATGTCCCTGCCACCCTGTATACTTTAGGTCTGGTTTGTTTTTCAAAGTTATTGTTAAACACATTAAAGTCTGCTATATACAGGGTTATTGGTAAAACACCATCAACCTCTTAAGAGGTCATTGTACTCATCATTATGAACAACTTTTACTATGGGACCAAACATGTAATCGCGAAAAAAAACCAGCTGTTCCCTACATTTTGATTAATTCTGCAAATATAAATGTAGGGAACAGCTGATTTTTTTTCGCGATTTCATATTTGGTCCCATAGTAAAAGTTGTTCATAATGATGAGTACACTGACCCCTTAAGAGGTTGATGGTGTTTTACCAATAATCCTGTATACCCGAATTTAAGCGATATCATTCATCATCATAATTTCAGCCAAAAGTCGTCGTCTCCTGGACATATTATAGGCCTCCCACCAAGCATCGCACGCAAGCATATTAAAAGTAGTTTTGCAATGAAACAATGTTCTAAATAATCATAGTCGTGCGCTGTCCGCAAGTAATGACGCGGTGGTAGTTAAGTGAACAATTAGGTCAAATGTAGGCAAATGTCTATCGTCTAATAAACGGCGAGGAATTTAGCAGTATGAAAGACACTGGTCTTTTATATATAGTTGAGTCAGAGATAATGGAGACCACCCATATTAATTTTAGTCTTATATCCTTGTGTAAATTAAGTATCATACCGACCCATCTCAACCGATCACCCTGTATATCATTTCTGCCTTTGACTGTACAATAAACATTATTCACAAGTTATGGTTTCTAATTAAGTATTTTAAATAACCTTCAGCTGATTACTCGTCTGTTTATATAGTTTCTTTATTGTTCCTCTAGTTGACAGCGAGCAGTCTATCACGAAGATTTATTTCCTCATTCTAATGCTCCATATCCGTAGCTTCAAAGGATCTTCTCGTATGGAGGGAAAGAGTATTATATTTTTATATTCTTGAGGTTATCCAACTTTCTTTTGCCATCACGACTCCTAGCATCTGTTGATGACTAAGCTTTTTAAATTAAATCCGCTTTAGGCATTTAATTGGGGTCGTCTTTCATTTAAGTTTTAAATTGGGACAAACATCATGATTCCACTGTGTTTTCTTTAACATATTGGGTTTTAGCTACCTCTATGAAATGAAAAAGAGGTTCCGTCACGTTTATTGCTAATTCTTTTCTTAATTTTAATTTTAAGCATTAAAATTAATAAGAGAATTTAATAACAACAATTTTTTTTTGTTAAAACAAGGCGTGGCTCCGGCAGGGCACGGCTGAGCTCATCCTGAAACTTTACTCAATGTCGCTGATTAATGAACTGTGAACCGAACAATGGTGTCTTGGAAGGTACACTATCAACTTTCTGAACAGCTACACAGAGTTCTATTCAATATAAAGGATAGTAGTACACAAATAGCGGAGTTTTAAACAATTTTGTGGTCGAAATTAAACTTCGAAATAGGGTTTTTTACGATGTCAGATTTATGAGAGCATATTTGAAAACACAATATGGGAGCTGCGGGTGACGGGTGAACTCGTACAGCTAAACGTTTATTAAATTTATTATAATTTGTGAGAAAGTTCTCGAGTACATGAACCCAAAATAATTTATCATCGTTTAGTATCTACGAGTATTTACGGGCACAAATCTGTTTGGTTATGGCCCTTTGCTTGTATGCCTTTATTTAAATAATGCTGCGTTCTATTTACGGTTGTTACAACAGTTTTATTTATTGACTGTAAGAACAACGATCGCACACTTTCTTACTTGCATTTGCATCATCCGCTCATCGATATCTATTATCCCATGAACCCACGGCATCAGCTATTAAAAGCTGACAACCGTGGGGGTTTAGGTAATGCCTGTTCCAACATCAGAGGACAATTACATTTAGCGGCATCTTGTCTCGTGATTGGTAAATTGCCGGACGAATTCGAGACAAACGCATAGCGTCATTTCCCACCTACAGGGACACCTAACTGTGGTCTAGTTCTATGAAACTATTATATTCAAATGGTTTACTATACCAGTCAAATTAGTGCACTTGTTCTAAGATATTACGAAAATGAAAACAGATCGGTATTTGCTGTTACATTTATATGACGCTTTAGAAACACAATTTAAATTGCTCGAAGCAGTATCGGCAGTATTTTAACATTCTTTATTTGGAATTAAGGATAAACTCCGTTTGTTTCAGCTTGAATCGGTTTTAAATGAAGGTAGTTAATATCGCCCACGAGCGAATTTTAACCATTACGTCAATATAATTGTAACGATTAATACAATTTAGTCGCGACATTGCGTGCGGTTCGCCAATTAGGAACCAGCAATTAAAGCTGGTCTACAAAAATAAATTACTTAATGTTACTCCAACTCCTTTTTCCATTGCATCCGTTTTTTGGTCGCTTTTTTATTGCTTTGTTTTTTTTTTTTAGATAAAGTTGTTTGTGTTTGTAAAAACAATGCAAGCACGGAAGCCAATAAAGCTTTCTTGTGTTGAGTTCTGATTTGATTTATGAAATGAAGTGTCTTAGAATGCAAACATCCGATTCCTTTTTTTTGGAAGTCGATTAATAATACAAAGTAATAATAAGTAATAGTAATATTTTGCAATAGTCCTGCACCAACCGGGGGTTGTCCTTGGGTACACTTGCATAGTGCATACAGGGATAATCGTCGGTTAGTGCCTCAACACTTAAAATTGTCTAAGGGGCCTCTGCAAGTTGGCTTCGGCCCCTCGTACGCCTTCCAAAGGTCCGGGACCCCAGGGTCCCGAGAAATGTCAAAACAATAATAACAGTAATATCTCCAACACCCTAGAAGTACTAATATTAATGGTACCAACTAGTTATAATCACTAATATAATGTCTCCAGCACCCTAGAGGTAACTAACTAATGTACTACATAGTTATAATCACTTAAGTATCTCGATGTAAGCGAACTGTTTTTTTTTAGTTCTTATGAGAAATAAAGTTCTGATTTTCAACTGAAGAGAAATTAAAGGTCGCTGCACACAGCGGGCGCGGCGCGGCGGGACGGGACGGCGACGCGACACTGAGCAGTTGTAATGTACTAGATATTACGGACGACGCCACACAGAGCCGTCCCGCTCGGCGCGACGGTAACCGTCGCGCCACGCCGCCGCCGCGCCGAGCGGGAATACAAGATTATACGTACATTTAGTAGAAATGTATACAAAATATAGGTGTTTTGGACGTGATCGCGCCCGCAGTGTGACCGATGCCGCCGCGCCAGCGCCGCGTCGCCGCCCCGCCACGCCGCGCCCCGCCACGCCGCGCCCGCTGTGTGCAGAGACCTTAAATTAGAAGAAGATCTTTAAAAAAAAACAGCGCGGCACTAATTTGACAGCTATAGAGTAGTACGTACAACACAGTAACATGTTAATAAAAGATACAGTGGCGTAGCAAGAGATTTGGCCCCCGACAGTGTCGCTCGACGCGTGAGGTCGCATACAAATTAGAGTAGCGGTGCGCGCGCGCTGGTTTCATACATAACACTAGGCAACGAGTATT
This sequence comes from Brachylomia viminalis, assembly GCA_937001585.2. Taxonomy (NCBI): domain Eukaryota; kingdom Metazoa; phylum Arthropoda; class Insecta; order Lepidoptera; family Noctuidae; genus Brachylomia; species Brachylomia viminalis. The sequence goes on along the minus strand of OW443308.2, from coordinate 13,736,688 downwards.
CAATTACATATAGAACATTATACTACGTTTTAATGCACATCAGCGAGGACGCAACGAAATTTCTAGAAAATGCATGTAATATTTGTTACTTCGGGTCTTTGAACGGCTTCGTCACTAACAAATCTCTGATGATCATGCCTAAGCATCTTGCGAATGATGACGATAATCTTGGCTTTAAAACGAATATCCATAATGTTTACCTACTTTACAAACTATTTTCTTTCATAACTGATAATAAGCAACATATACCTAAAATTAAATATAAATCAACTGCACGAATGCGACAAGTAGAATTATAGGAATTTATGGTTGGATAATGCTTTGTTTGAGAAACCACTACGGGCTTCTAAAATCTTAATAGTTAATCTTCTAATCCAAACAAAACACAAGATTGAAGCAAGAATCTTCTAAGATTAAGAAAATTTACAGCACGTGCGTGTTTACGAAAGAGCAGCGGCTGCAATGGACCCAAATCCGACATAGATAAGATTTCCAGATACCAAAAAAAACGACAACACTGCGAAGGTGTGTGTGCGCCGATGACCCATAACTTGACGTGTGGCAAGTAAATATTTTTAGTGGTGATGTAAGAAACCGCTAGCTAGCTAGACTCTAATAATTACGACACCCGAAGGTCAAAATTGTCGTCATCTGCATCTGTGATTGCTTTTTGCATCTTCACTTTCGGTTTTAAAGTTAGGTGTTTTTACCTATAAATATGGAAGCCTGTTTTTTATATGTTCCAGTAAGTATAGCAGATAACTTCACATTAATTCTGTCCCATTTTTTTATTAGTCTTGTACAAATTTTTTGTGCGTTTTTGGACATTTGGAACAGATCCAATCCCTACATAATCAGGTTTATTTTACAAATTCATAGTTTGTATAACCTTTAGTTTATTTCCCAAGTGGGTTGTATTGTTAGCAGTACAGATTGAGTTGCTAGTAAATTACTGAAGATGTAGGAAATAGTGATTGCTTACACAATGTTATTGCTATTGTTTTATCTTCTTTGAAACATTGTTTGATTTCACTTCAATCATGTGATTATTTATATCTTTGATTGCTCGCTGTTCGTGTTTATCCCCATAATTAATTATTTTTTAACCATTGTTACCTGTTACCCAAATATCCTATATGCATTGCGATCACATTGTCAATAATATAGGTAGGTATATGAGAAATTACTATTAGAACCTGAAACATTTGCTAACATTGAAAAAGAAAATCAACTTTTAATCGTAAGAATGTATATTTCTCATTTTCGATATAAAAAATTGTATCTTGCACTAATGTTAGGAAGATATATTTTTTATACATGAAAGGGAATATCATGAGAGTTCCATCGCAAAAAAATAAATAAAGATGTCTCAAGAATTTTTCTAAAAATTAAAAAAAAATATTCATATCTCCTAAACTTACCAAAATTGCGAAACATACATGGGGTATTTTCGGATAAAATCAATAAAATAATCTTTTTTTTATTTGGTCTTTTGGTTTTTATTATTTCTTAATTATTAGTGCTAATTATCTTTTTTGTATGCACGTGGTTCTGTGACAAAGAAACCTACCTATTGTTCTTTCTTTTATTGAAGTCAGTCACTATTTGCACCACGCTGTATAAAATTGCACGCGAAAAATATGACCAAAACTTTGAATGTCAGTTTCTAGAGTTTGTCTAAACAGGTGCCCTGGGTCACGCTATGTCAGCCCAACAGTTACTTTAGATATCATGTCGAAGGTCTATGCAAATGAAGATAAACATTTAAACTTTTAATGTTTTCATTAAATTAAAGAGTAGAGGTAGCAAGGTTTATGGTATTATTCGATTGGTTGAAGAAACTCTTGTAAAAAAAAAACGGGTCAATACGGAGGAAGGTATAATTTGCTGTACGGTAATTAATTAATTGTGGTAACTAGATCAACCTCACTATGAGTGGGTGTCGTCAAATGCAATTACTGGATGATCAACAACAAGACGACCGGTTCCATCTAGTTGTGAACTGAGTATTGTCTAATCAAGAATAACACAATATTGTGATTCTTATAAAGCTACAGGTTAGTAAGTGTAAGAAAGTTGGAAAGCTACAAAAACGCTTAAGGCTTTAGTTAAAATGATCAGATTTCCGATGAGCGCATCAAAAACGGCCGGACAAATAAGACCACAAATAATGATGTGGTCTTATTTGCAACATAGTTTTTTTAACCTTATTGCTTAGAACATACGTTTTGGTTTACCATAAACATTTTTATTCTTATTTGAAAAATACATTTACTTTTCAATCGAAGTAGTAAATATATTGCAAACGATTATAAAGTTTATGTTTGAGTGTTAAGGTTTATAATCATGCTTTATTCAATCGCGGCCACATGAGCGATGTGTTTTTGTTCCTAATTCCTTATCTAATGCTATTGTTGATCGAAGGTAGTTTAACTAAAAGTTACGATCATTTGTTGCAACTTTCTGTGTCCCATAAAGCAGCAGTATTTCAAATCAGTAATTGTGTAGTAGTATTTTAATAATCTAAAAAAGCAAAGACATTTTTGAAGTAATATTATTTTATTTATCTACTTATCTTTTTTCATCTACCTACTGTTACAGGATAACTCAATGCGATAATGCGCATAGAGTAACATAATTCTATACTAACATCTTAACTATTAAATTTTAATTAAATAATGCATTACTTGTGAATTCACTCAGAGAACAACAGAATAAGTCCGTCACACTCGCTATTATCTTAGAGTGCAATGAAAAATTTTGAAAGAATGTCACAAAAATTAACCTTCTTCATTTTGAATGTGCTTTTCAGACTTTCAGGGTTTGCATAAATAGTACTTTAGTCACGCTATTTCAGTAGTTATCTGAAATATGACGTCTGTGGTTTATACTAAAGCGATTTTAACGTCTTTATGGTTCCACAATTATAGTAAATACATGCCACCTTAATGTTTATTTCGCAATTGGCGATCATCAGCCTAAAATCGTGGTTTGGCCAATTAGGTATCCAAAGTCACGCTACGCTATTAAAGTTTGCTCATTAGATATGTATTTATACCTACAATCAACTTTGATACCTCTACTAAATTGATATCTAATAAAATATCGACGAATTAAGTAATAAGTAGTGTGTAGGTACTTAGCAGCAGGTCAAGTTACCACAAACTGTCAAATTTTCTCATTAGATTTTGAACATAACCTTCAACATTTTAAGGATTTAAATCATTTGGAGAAATTTGATAGTTTACCTAATGTGCCGACGACTGTAGGTACCTGATCATTTTGATTGTAAGAATTTAATTAAGTATGTATCCGGAAATGCAGCAACTTAAAATCCAATTCTAATTCACGAATCATCGCCTGTTAATTTCGAAGGGTGAGGCAGAGGGCTGTTAATATTACCTACTATTAATAAAGAATAATCACGTAGAGTCTAAAGTCCAATGGATACAGCAGAAAGAAACAAAAAGCTTTGTTTAGTAGGTACTTAAAAGCCTCTGTTAGAAGTGGGGTCGCAAAACAGCGTTATGTTACAATATAAGAATACTGATTGTTTTTCTTTTTTACTGGCGTAGGAACCGATTACACAAGAAAGATAAAGAAATGTGCACTGACAATAACATTAATGCGAAAGATTAGAAGCCATTTAGAAGGTATTTGATAATTACTGGATGTGTTTAGCGTGGCAAAGAATGAATGGATTGTGTGAAAGGTGATAATGACTAGAAATGGGGGTGACACTGAACTGATGGCTAATAGAGGTTTATGGAAGTAGAAGACAATCAACGCTGACCTCGAGTAAATCGGGATAGGTAAGGGCTTTGATGATTCGTGACAAAGAATGTCTAATAGTAATAAAGAAATTAATTAATTAATTCGTGATGAATTAAAGCGTGAGTATCATAAAAGCGGTGAAGAGATGGAGATTGGATAGAAACGCTATTCTATCTGCTAATAACAACTTTCGATCTCCAAAAATATCTGGCAAGTTGTGATTGTGATTCGCAAAATCCCCTATTTTCGTGTCTAGTGGTCGATGTCGACTGATAAGAAATCCTTTCTATCGTTTGTTTACCCCTACCTATATTCTTCTAACAACAGACGACCTTCATGTTGATAAGCCATTTCAGCCAGAATCCCTCACTGCTGGAAATCCCTTTCCTTTTTATGTTTTATCATTATTAGTATGATGATGGCCGTTGGGATTTCATCCGTCCATTTTGCCCGACCATTTTTACCCTTTCATGTCGAGGGACGCGCGTTGAGAATTTTTGCACACAGTATGACCAATCATTCGAGACAAATAGCACCGCAAAGGGTCTGTGGGCGGTCTCTTAGATATCCGAAATGTTTAGAATTTTCGTGTTAAAATTGAAATATATTCAAGGGTTTTTTCCACGTTATAATTCTGATCAATTCTTCAATAGCGCTTAAAAAAATAAAACTATTCCTACCTATAACAAGACAGAAGGCAGACAGCAGCTATTCTTAAATATTCGTTTTCTTTAGTTTCATCAATAAGGCAAACTGAAACCTTCTCCGCGGAAACTTAGTCATATAATAATGCCCCTGAGACGGGCTAGCAAATTATTGAACGCGTCAGAATATAGTTTTGCGTGGCCAACACATAATATAGGTAGGTACGTAGGTAGTGTAGCTTACCTACCTTATTACTAAAGTCAAGGTATAAGGTCGCCATCTTCAGACAGACTATACTCAAACAAAGAGCTGCTCTCCACAAGGACTTCAAAGAACACTCTAAGACGAATCTAACACCAAGGCTGTGCGTTCAGCTTTCTCATTAGCACTACCTGCCTTTCGTGTCTCAGTGCATTTCTTAATTAAACGTTGCACCTCCTTTGATTTCCAACGTACATAGATGTCAATGCTAATTTGGTTGAAGCTCTATTTAACGAAGCGTTAAAACTAAGATCTTAATAAATTAAACAAACTCGCGTGGAATCTCTACGATTTTTGATGAGCCACGTGCTAGTCATCATTACGATCACAACATAAATAAATAATTAATCATAAATGAGGGGAAGACTGACACAACAAAATAAAAAAATAGTCAATGTTTATGTCGATGAGGGTATTCTCTCTACTACCGAGATTTTAGCTAGAGCTTTTCTTCTTATATTGTTTTGTTTTTTTTAATTTATTTTTGTAACTTGAATACTGTGTTTTTTTTTCTTCTATTTTGTTGTGAATGCTGTGCACGTCTGTAATTGACGTAAACACTAGTCCATGTCTCTGTTCTCTTTTATTTGGAAATGTTTGTGTTTGTGTTGTTGATGTGCCTTTATAATAATAATAATAACATCTTACAAAATATTTCTATTTAGTGACTTATACCTACCTAATTATGTAGCGTTTATAAAACTATTTTGTTAATAAATCGTCTTAAAAAAATGTTGCTATAAGGAAAAAATTGGCGTCTCCAGCACCATGCTTTTTAGACCGACTTTTAGAATAGCTCCTTCTTCTCTCATGTCGTGGACTAAGTTTCTATGACAGTAGTTTATACCGTGGTAAAAATATTGGAATTTAATTACAACATAAACGATTGTAACCTAGTCTAGGACATCTTCAGAATACCAGTCAGTTGAAATAGGTACTAGAAACCCTCTTATTGTGGGTAGCCACAGAGAAATCGATACTTATTGTCACACATACAAGTACCTACTAACGTTAGTCGAGAAGTTAGTAGTGCCCACATATTGTGTGCCAATTAGCATTTTAATTGTCCTGGCACCAACCGTTATGGATGCAATTATAACTTTTTTAATTATGCATTATCGCATAGTTCTTCTGGTGGGAAAAATAATAATAATAGGTAAGCAGAAAAATATTTTATATTTATATTTTGTTTATCAATGAGTTCCTATAAAAATATGCGTTCATTAAATTATAACTAGAATTTCAAGATAACAACGAAGGTAACAATTTCCGTAACGAGCTTAAAAGGAAGAAGGTACATACGAATTCTGACGGAATAAACAGTCGCAAGTTAAAATTTAAGGGAAACAACCGAAATAATAGCACCAAACTGAAATATGTCATCGTTCTAATGCATCCGGGGGTGAAACTGGGGACCTTTCACCCTTCCCGGGCTATTAGCAATGGGTAGGGTTTCAAAGCACTCATGCAAGAACCCTATTGTTAGTGAACCTCCACACTTGCGGGTCATTACGCCTTGACTCCCGTTACCATGTCGGTCGTCTGTAGTAACTAGTAAGCAATCATTGTTTTGTTTGATTAAATTTTTTACGTGTGAATATGAATGAAATGATCTTGAGTGCAGTATCACATAAGTAGGTACCTACTACAGTAGATGGTTACTAATAGAAAACTTCGATTGGCTTGAAGAGTTCTCACGTTTGCACGATTGTGCGAATGATTATGTAATAACCTCAGAATACAGAACAAACGTAATAACATAAGTCGTGTGAACTTTAATATGTAGTAAACAATATTAGTTATTTTACTACACTTCAGATAAGGCGGACTAGGTAGGCGATCGTACTCCCAAGGTAGGCAGGCTGATTTATGTATTTATTTATAGACCAATTATATAAGAAACAGTTTTGGTCAATTCGTTGCAAAAGTAACTATGAAAAAAAGCACAAAAAAACAAATGAGAAAAGAAAGAGTTCCGACATCAACGCCATCTACTAGAAAAGTAATGAAACCCTTACAATCGTTTGTAGCTACGCGGCTACGCCGCGCTACGGATCGTAGCACACGCCGGCCGCTCTAAGCTAACAACATGGTGGAAAATCGTTTAGTTGATAGTTAGTGAAAATTTTCAGAGATGGCGCTGTGCGGAAAATTTCTTGTGTGCGAAGTGCGATGGCAGCACTAGCTGGCATTGATTCTTTATTCAACAACTTTGTCTTTTGCAATGAAGTTTCTTCTGCGTATTTAATTTCACTAAGGGCCGATTTTGCAGCCGTCAGATATCAGATACGGCGCGCGGCGATTTGCCGATTGACATAATATTTTCTATACAAAAGGTAATAAACCGCAATTATTATTCCGCTGATAGAAGTTACCTGAAGATTGATAAATCGGCCCTATGTAAACTTATATGTTGGATGATTATTCTTGTCGATCTTCATGACCTTCGCCATTTTTTTTCTGGTCATTAAATGTTAACCATCATATAATCTAAGCCATAGGCAATCAATCAATATTCATAGTTCAACTGTGGTTTTTGTCATAAAGGTAAAATAAATAGCTACCACCTTCCTTATAATTGTACCCAATAATTTAGCAACTAAAGTTTTGAGTTGAATTCTGAATAGTTTTTCAAGTTTCAGCTGGTTATGCAAATTGGATCGGTTTAAATTTTAAAGATCCAGCTCAGTAATAAAGACCTACATTGTAATTTAAAAATACATTGAATGAGTTATCGATTGACCGACAAAAGGCAGCACAGATTACTAGAGACACACATTTTTCAGCCGAGCGCCCAAACACAGGACACGCACCAGTGGCTCGTAATGCATAGAGACACGCGATCGCGAACTCACTTCCTGGTTGGGGCAAAACTCATAATATTCAAGGACTAATCCACCATCGATAACTTGAAAGTATTTATGAGATTTTGGTTCGCGACCAAATGCACGCGTAAATGTGGCCGTAGGTGGCAGTGACTATTAGAATAAATAATAAAAAAAAAAACAAACAAATCAACGATCAAGCAATCAATAATCTGCCTGCCTTTTCGTGTATTGGGGTCGGCTTCCAGTCAAACCAGTTGCAGCTGAATACCAGTATTTTACATGGAGCGACTGCCTATCTGACCTCCACAACCCAGTTACTAGATGATATGATGGGTATCATAGCATCTAGTAATTAGGTAATACTAATAAATCAATCAATCAAACATCCTGAAAAACAAAAAATACAATAGATAGTTATATACAGGGTGTGGCGTAAGTAGTAGTCCACCGTTCAGGATTCGATAAACCAGATAATAACTATAACAATTAAAAAAATGTTAACCATTTTTACCCAAGGGTTCCGAAAATATTTCCTTTTTGTCTTTTATTTACGAAATTTCTACCTTTTATTACAAATTTGTTTGTAGTTTCAACAAAAACCATAATTTTTTTATTTTGATTTCTATTAATTACTGCTGAATACTAGAGCTATCATGATAAATTATGATTTTTTATGTAAAATTAGCTCTTTTGAAGAAAAAGTTGGGTCTTCTCTAATTTTAACCCAAATTTTTAACACACCATCAAGTTCAAGAGCGATTTTTGTAAAAAAAACTTACTACTAAAAATGGTTAAAATTTTTAATTGTTATAGTTAATTATCTGGTTCATCGAATCCTGAACGGTGGACCACTATTTACGCCACACCCTGTATATAGTTCCAATATATCGTTTGCAAGATGCAAACGATATATTGGAACAAAAATAAAACTTTTGTTTCTACCTCAAGTAATTTGAGACCAAGTCAGGCACTTGTTTGTATAGGGAAAGAAAAGGGTAGGTACTTACTTACGTCATTCTGAATCTAATTGATTTAACCTAGCCTTTTCCCAAATATGTTGGTGTCGGCTTCCAGTCCAACCGGATGCAGCTGAATACCAGTATTTTACATGGAGCAACTGCTTATCTGACCTCCACAACCCAATTACTGGGTAATACGATACCTCTTAGTAAGACTGGTTGTCAGACTTTCGGGCTTCTGACGACCCGTAACGACTGTCCATGATTCACGAATGCCAGCCGGGACCAACTGCTTAACGTGCTTACTGAGGCATGGAGGGTCAAGGTGTGTAAAGATGGTCACCCATCCACGGACCAACCGCGGCAAGCGTAGCTTAACCTGATCTATCGACCCGTGCGCCAGTTATTACTAAGCCACAATCCCCACTGAATCTAATTGACAAGGATTCAAAATAAAAAAAAAAATACTTTTCCTCTAGGTTTGTGGTAAAGAATTTGTCAACCGGTCTTTCCCCTCACAAAAAATTATTTGGCCGATAAACCACGACAGATATGGATTTTCATACAACTTTTGCTGGCCGCTGCTCGCATGTATTTGGCCAGTACAGCAATTTCGGTTTATCTCGAAGAAGGTTGTCAAAATAATGCTCAAATTTCCAAGCATGTTTGAGAAAAAGTCTTTCTGTTGTTGTGTAGATGCCATTTATGACAGTAACTCAAAAAACGGTTTTTGTGGGCTGGATCCATTTTGCATAACTACGTCCAAATGTCTTATGAAGCGGTCTAGATTCTAGAGCGTCATCATCCTGTGCTAACGGCCGTCACCTGTTTGTCTGCCAAACGCCTAATAGCTATGACTAATATTTCCTTATAATCATTTAATTCAGCTTTAGGAGGCCCATATTTTTTCCTTATCTATACTAATATTATAAAGAGGTGAAATTTCTTAGTTTGTAAGTTTGTATGTAGGGGGTAATCTCTGGAACTACCAATCGGATTTCAATAATTCTTTTTGCATTTATAATAACCCAAATTCCTGAAAAAGGCTATAGGCTATTTAACATCACGCTAGTACCCTTAGGAGCCGGGCAAAAAGAAAAAGTCCAAAAGAACGCACAGCGAAAACGAAGTAATAGCGTGAGCAGGCGATGCGATGCGACGTGACGTGGTGGGTCGGGGGAACTAGAATTTCATGTGGACGAAGTTGCAGGCAGAAGCTAGTCGATAATAAAGCCGATTATACTATCTACAAGTCTTTTTGATGAATGTAAACATTCGGAGTGTGGCGTTGTGGAAGACTTCCATCACTTATTGATGGACTGTGTTCGATATGACCAAGATTATGACTAGACTTTAAAAGAGACTGTGACCTCTGAGTTTGTTTCGGCCTTTCTTCTCATAGTAGTCCAATAGGAAACGCCTACATCATCTTGTTTTTAAAATATGATTGACGTGTAGAAGTGTTTGTACCTACTTACAGAAATAAAATAATTTATCATTTATGAGTCTGATAGCTCAGAGATCATCTGATTGGAGTCTTGAGGTTGCATTCCATAAAATTCTGTCCCAACCAAATAAATGGTGACGATGTGAGGAGTCTGTTCATGTTTATGGCCTAAATATTATTCGTAGCAGTATTTATTTAGGGTTTGATGGGATTATAATACGAATTTCTCTTTAAGTGAACTGTAATTTGTTCTTTGAGAAATAAATGTCTATAAACCGAATTGCGATTATAAAAGTCCCTAACTAATAAAGAGAAGAAGGTAAACATTAATAGCTCAAGATCGATGTTAGCTTACAGGCTTCCTCTATGGGTCGTTGCAGCTAACGATATTTGATGGGTAGGTAATCATGCTTCATCGCCGCAGCCAATCAATCAATCATAGGTTATCATCACCGTGGTAGGCGGATATATGATTGTAGCTAGATTCTATCAGTTGTTTATTTCCATAGTTTTTTTTATCTACTAAACAATTCTTTGCACGTTTTTATCGATGCCCGCGGGAAATACCACTAACGCCATCATGCTGATTACGGCCATGTTTTAATAGGAGCCATTTTTTCCCCCGACAAAGACCTCATGGGAGGTTCTGTGTTTTAGGGAGGAAGAGTAAATCGGTACTTTTACCGAGTAAATTCAAACAGTGGCTATTTTCAAGACGAAATGGGGTTTCTTGTTTATGTATCATCCTTAGAAAGAATGGGTCAAATACGACACAGACACTACGTATGAAAACATTATCAAGTAAAAAAAATAATAACATTTTCGTCACCGTAGGCTTTTCCCAACTGTTTTGGGGTCGGCTTCCAGTCTAACCGGGTGCATCTGATTTTAATGCTCTAAGGATTACCAGTACTTTACATGGAGCGACTTGTAAGACAGCCTTTTTTTTTTTTTTTTTTTTCTTGTAAGACATGGTTGTCAGACTTTCGGGCTTCTGGCTGCCCGTAAAGACTGTCAAAGATCGACGAATCAACTAAAATAATAACATACTGGTGCCGATTCCCTTGTTCACAAACTAAACTAAATTTAAGTTAAGTGCATCTTTTTCTTTCTATTTCATTATGAAAAGGACAGAAGATAAATTTTAGTTTAGTGCTGTCAAATTAATCAGCGCCTGACACTACTCCATACAAGTTTAGACGTGATTATAAAAAAGTTGACTACTAAAGTTACATCAAATTACGTCAGGCGCTGACTAATTTGACAGGACTAAACTAATATTTATCTTCTGTCCTTTTCATAATGAAATAGAAAGAAAAAGATGCACTCAACTTAAATTTAGTTTAGTTTGTGAACAAGGGAATCGGCACCATTGAATACATTATCATAATTATCATATCGTTCCTCCACTACCAAGATAGGTAAAATTAGCCACACCGGAGCACATGCTCGTAACCTATCGTCGTAAGAAACAGAAACGGGTACCGTCGTAGCCGAGATTGGCATGGGATGTATTATATTATTACATTATCATACAAAAATTTCAGATCTTCTAGATTTAATATTTCTGGACGAGTATAGTGACTATAAAAAAAAAACTTTCTGACGCAGACTTATTATTAATTTTTTAACTTCATTAGTCCAAATGAGTAGGTCAACGACTTGTTTGGTATATTATATGAATGTCGTACCCACCTACACTCTACCTACGTCCGTTATTTTGTGTGTTTCCTATCTGTCTTCGTTCCAAACAATCGTTCTTTAATTTTCTAAACAAGACTGCTTATTAAGTTCAGCAATTTATTTTCTATAGTGGAGCTAACGTCGCTGAGTTATTACGTGATTGGTTTGTCCAGATCTTGTCATGTTTGTAACCTTACTTTGATTTTAACAAATGATTTTGTATTGTTTCAGGTAATTAAAACATGCAGAATGGTGAGAATAGTTCAGAATCCGCTACAAAACAACGTTTGGCTTATTTTTATTATCGTTTAAGCTCAATGTAATGGAAAGTTTCATGTAAATGTTACGCACAGGAATTATCAATATTTAGTGTGTATGATAAACGCTATCATTGATAAATTTGCAATCATAAAGATAGATAATACAAATTACGTCTTATTTAAGGATATATAAATAAATATGTGTTATCAATTTATCATAACCATTTGTATAATGTGATAATTAGGTTATTGATATGCAAATAATTTTATGTTTATTGATTTTATACACCTTGTTCTACGATTCCATTTCAATTTTCTGATACGATTCATGTAAATTGGAACCTGAAAAAATAAACATGCCGTCTAGCGATACAATCCTATTACCTTCTGTCGAAACAAATACGAAACTTATCTGTCGTCCCTTTTACTCATTCTGAATATGAGAGGGATGCGTATGTTTCATTCTCAATGAAGGTTGTAGTGATCTTTTATAGCGCTCCCCTGTAGGGAATTGGCCGGTGGTGGTTGCGCGCGCACAATTTTCAGGGCGCAGGACGCCTTTTCTCTAGAACTACGAATGGTTAGACTCGTATTAGTATTTAAATATTGGTATTTAACATAAACATTTTTTCGTACCTGCGTACAAATGAAAATTGATTACTGAAGGTTTTGTTTTATTAGCAATTATTAATTCATTTAAAATATTAATTAGATAAAGAAAGCAGATTCATCTTAAGTTAAAATAAAACCTGAATGAGAAATGACACAAACTTGAATTTTAAAAAGATTGATACAAATTTTTTTTTCGCCCTGTGCCCTCTCTGTACATTGAAGCAGTCTTCACATTATTCGGTTGCCGATAGAGGCCGCACGTATCACGACACTTCAGGTTTTGCCGGCGTCCATTGCGGAACGCACCCCCTTACTTAGAGCCCTCAATCTAATCACAAAGTATCCCACTCATATTTCATAGTAAATCAAAGTGTTTCCCGGTCGTATCCAGCGAGGTAAGTACTATTATAAGTCAGATAAACAAGTGCGCATTGCCACGGCTTCCCGCAATTCTACCTCGAACGTTCTAGTATTCCTGTTCAATAATATAACGGTGTCGACTGTATACGAAGTAGTTATTCAATATCTAGATAATTATGTTCTAAATATCGATCGTAGACGAACGAATCATATATTTATGTAGTTTTAATAGGTAAACACCGCTTAGTGTTGTCACTCCTACATTTGAAGCACACGATCCGGAAAAACGGAACGGGTAAAACGAATTGTAGTGATCTGATTACGCGACGATTTTTTTTTACTCGTGTTGTGCATCTAGGCTCGTGCAATTAACTATATGCATAAAAGGCACCGCTAAAAGGCTTTTCAATTGAAGCACCGCTTGCACTGTAACTAGCAGGAAATCTTGAAGACGTCTGTACCGCGTCATACATATCAAAGCAATTAATGTTTTCCCTCGTCAATTGCACTAATTATCTGATAAGATATTAACTTCAATTAAGACGATTGATACCGAAGGCTAGCTTGTTGATTTGCGTGGTACTCCTGGTTGGAGTATTTATTGGCGGGGTTCCTTGTTTGATCTTTGATGTCGCTGTAAGGATACAGGGAAATTGCATCGATGCAACCTATCTCTATTGTAGATTTGATTTAATGCCGTCTGCCAGATTCTAAATGGCGTCTATATATTATCAAAACATACTTATGACTTTGTTTACATTACGTAAGCTAAAATTTTTGTCAGCCTGGGCTCTATCGAAGGTTCAGTAGCCGTAGTATTTCAGTCATTTACAAGGAAGAACGTCAATTTTGGGAAAACGTCAATCAACGTCAAATCATGTAGGGACGTATGGTCCATTTGAGAGATCCGCCGCCGCTTTGACGCCCACCGCTGATTGCTACTTGTTTCCAAACCGAACAACAAAAAAACCGGCCAAGTGTGAGTCGGACTTACACACGAAAGGTTCCGTACCACCGTTTTCTCACACGTTTCTTTTAAGTTACCTAAATTATTAACTCTGTTTTGTTATTTGTTGTTATAGCGACAAATAGAAGTAGGTACACACTCTGTGAAAATTTGAACGGTCTACCTATTACGGTTCTTAAGCTAGAGCCAATTTGAAAAAAAAAACATGTTTCTTGTATGGGGACTCGCTTACATTTTTAACTTTATTTTATTTTTATTATTTATTGTTATAGCGATAATAGAAGTACACACTCTGTGAAAATTTCAATGGTCTACCTATTAAAGTTTATGAGATACAGCCTGCTGACAGACAGACGAACGAACAGCGGAGGCTTAGTAATAGGGTTCCGTTGGCACCCTTGGGTACGAATCTCTAAAACCCAGCTACTTATTGTTGTATTGTTCAAAACAGGAATTAAATAGTATTTTAGGTAGAATTTCGTTCACTTCATGTGCTCGTGGTTATAATGGCAATCCTAATTATTACGTGAGTAATTGAGGACAGCACATACGTTTGTTAAGTGCCTGATTCACAATTTTGGGAACAGTAACCGTTGAATTTTCATCATGAGTCATCACTAGATGAGTCAGAGGGGATTCCAAGTTCATAAAAAAACTTTATAGCGTTTAGATCCCAACCAAATATTGTGTTCAAACGAGTCATCGTATTATCTGTGTGAAATCATATTTCCGTCTTTCGCCTTAAGGCTCCTATAAACAGACGCGACACAAACACCGCTCGTCGCGTGTCGCGCCTGTTTCACGGAGCCTTTATGCAATTTCTTCACAATTTTATCTTCTGATTAACTGTTTCATTATTTCCTGATACATGTTCTTGATAAACAATAGATTTTTTTTTGTTTGATAAGTAATTAGTAAGAAACCGCTTTGATAAAGAATTTACGAGTAGATAAATACGTGCCACGTGTTTTCAAAAATGTTAGTATATTAATGTAGGTCTAAAAAGAAAGAAAATGCGTTTATTTGCAGTACTTAAACATGACGCAAAAAATAACATAAACACAAGAAATAAGAAAAGGTTGGTGGAAACATGCGCCACACGCAAAACGGCTATCGCTCAGCATTATGCTGCGACAAGAGCAAGACAACGTGTGCAAGACAGAGCCCCAGCGCTTGTTTTCAGCGACAGCCGGCGCTGACATAATGACGTCGCAAACTCAAAATTTCAATTCTAAAGTCGGTCGATTATAATTTTAAAGAGTTCATTGTCACTTGTAAGTCAAAGGCTATTGAACTATTAACCGCTGTACGTAATAATTTGTGTATGGTCTCCGTCGTTGGTCTAGTGGTCGCTACTCCTGAGCATGTGCTCCTGGGTACGATTCCCGGGTCGGACAGCGGTACTGGGTTTTTCCATCAGGAATTTCTCGGTAGCAACCCGGAGCTTGCTTTGCGCCCGGTTGATGGCAATAGGCTCGCTCACTATTAGGTACAGACGCCAGCACATCAAGCTACTACAATCTGTCAAATTTCTTTAATAGATTTTCAACTTTATCGCTAAAGCATTAAGGTTCAAGGTTGATTGGGAAAATTTGACAGTTTCGGGTAGCTTGACCTGCTGGCGTCTGTACATAGACATACATTACTATAGGGCCACCTCTGCCTTCTTTGATTACAGGCGTGATGTTTGTTTTGTTATGTATCAAGATCGGTACCTATGTAGGTACTTATGTGGATTTAAGTAGGTAGGTAGCATAAGTACTTCATCTTCGGCTCAAATCAAATTACAGAGCAAAAAGTAGACACTCAAACATTGACGTCAGTGCACTCTACTGAAAAGATAATATTTAAATATAGATTTATTATACATATAATAATATAACATCTAACAGTCATCATAATGGCTAGCCTTTTCCCACCTATGTTGGGGTCTGCTTCCAGTCTAACCGGATGTAGCTACCAGATCTATCCTATCTGATCTCCACAACCCAGTTACTGGGTAATACGACACCCCTTGGTAAGACTGGTTGTCAGACTTTCGGGCTTCTGACGACCCGTAACGACTGCTAAAGATCCACGAATGACAGCCAGGACCAACGGCTTAACGTGCTTTTCGAGGCTCGGACGGGTCTTGGTATGTAACGATGGCCACCCATCCACGGACCAACCGCGGCAAGCGTAGCTTGACCGGATCGCTCGATCTGTGCGGCTGTTATTACTTAGCCACGAGCCCCTCATATAACATCTAACAGTACTAATGTAAAATATTTTAATATTATGAGAACAATTTTTATCCCAAGGCTATACTTAATGTGTTTATGAAATACTTCACGGATTCTTTTACGATAGGTATTTCAGACTTCGATCTATAGTAAGAGTTGTCAATTTTCAGAAAACAGGCGTGAGGTTATCTGTTCTAACCTCTAAAATAGCTTACTCTATTAAAAAATACATATTATCATATGAAGAAAAATAAACACAAGTTATTTAATTGATATTTATGTAGTCCATATTTAATTTCTTTGTTATCACTTAATTTAGTTTCTACAATACGTCTGTCGGTACCTACGTTCTGTTTATGGAATTTAGCGTTAGAATATATTATACAATTCTATGCAAATGCTATTTCTTAATTCAATATCGTAGTATTAACTTATTATTGCTTTAATTGCGACTAAAACACTATTAAAAATAAAACATATTTCACTCAAACATGTCCGTAGTTTCATATTTGTCACGGAAATGTTACGTTGTCGTGCGGTTTTCCACAAGTTATCACAGTTAACACATAATAAAACTTATCGCTAAACCGTAGCTGACCGCAGATGCCACTGACGCACTTCACGTTATGCCTGACTGAAGTTTCCCTCAGTGTGTCTCCGACATTTACGTACATTCTGGCTTAACGTAGCGAGGCGTATTTTTATTTGGCTTTACTGAAAAGCCAGAACGACAAAATGGCAACTTGCCATTTATATTTCAATATTTTTATTCGAGAGTCCATGATGCGAATCTAGCCTATTCTTTGTGGGAAGAATTCGAGGGGCTGCGGGTTGGTTTGTGGTGGTGGAGTGGCCGGGATCTCGTGCTGAGGCTTCAGCAGCCAAGGGTTGCTCCCGCTCTGAGGTGAGCCATCAACTCGCTTCTGCCCACTACCCGACGGAGTCAGGTGTAGTTGAGGTAGCTGGCTTGTAGGGCCCACTGGTGGTTTGTCTGATTTTGGCTGCATGTTTTCTGAAAAAACAAATGACATTCATAAGTTATGTTGTCACTGAAATACTTATGCAGCTGTTATTTTTCTGCGAGACTGATTTGTTTTACACTTGAATAATATTCTTAGTATTTATCATGAAGTCATGAAAAGATTTTCCACCCTTTTTTGTCACGGCTAACACAAATCACTGATTAACTGCTCAAAATAATAACACTTTGTTTAATACTTACTGTCTACGTTCAAACTGATCCTTTCGAATTGCGAAGTGATAAGATGTTCACCGTTTACAAACATTAATGATTTCGAATATGTTTTATCAGAGCACAGCGTGGGCCGGCGATATTATACGAAATGTGCGGTGCTTACATTGGCCGCGCGGTTTTATATCGCCATTGACTCACATTTGGCAAGAGAACTCTCTATCTAAGACCACGTCACTTGGACTCTGACGCGATGTTGTGACGGCAGCGCGTGTTCCTCGCTCAGAACTTCCCGCCACCTTCGTACAATAAATACGTCTGCAGTTGAATAAACGCTATGCAATCGGACATTATTAGTAAAATGTTTCATGCAGGATAATTTTAAAACAATGGCTTTAGCTTACACGGAAATATTTTTAACGTCATTGCCGTGCCTTTGTGCCACATAATTCTGATTGGTCATTTCATTCAGAATATTGTGGAAACGGCTGATTCAATTATTTTATGTATTACGAACGGTACTTAAAACATGCTACTGAAGTTCAATTGGTGAACGTAAGTAGAACACGGAGGGTTTACGGTTGTTTTTTCATGATCATTAATTAGGTAGGTACGTTAAACGTTGATGTTGACTGTAGACTGCACGTTTCCCGTAACTACTCTCATAAATTCAGCTTAATCGATATCATCAGTGGCATTCTTATTTACGATAATAAAAATATAAAGTAGAGACGACTTGATGGAAGTATGTCACGGTCGTAGTTATCGTTTTGTTCAGTTTGCATCAAGAAGCGACTTTAGAGCATGTTGTTCACAAGTGCACCTATCCGTAGATGTCAAATTAGCTAACTGATGGATACTATCCATGATTACACTAATGATAACAATGAACAAAAAACACTTAATGTATTTCCCATAACTTAGGAGGATTACCCATGATAATTTAATCGTTGTTTAATGATCAAACTTTCATTGGTATCGTTAACAATAATATCACCGTTAATGTAATTCTAGTTAACTTTATGATAAGAAAAATTGTGAAACTTCCCACACATTCATTCCTTAAATCTGAAGAATTTGAAGATGTTAGGGTTTTTTTTGGGTACAAACTCGAGCCATGAGAATTTCCTTACATGGATGATAACAAATTATATATCGTATTTGTTGAAATAAAATGTTCTGCAGGTGGTGCCTACAGAATCCAGAGGATACTATTAAACTATTACTTTATCAAATAAATATTTATTTAGAGACACATTGAGATAAAATACTACGCTAGTAATAATAGTTCTATGTAGAGACACCATATTTTTTACATTGATGACAAGATAAAAAGACAGTTCTATATATAAAAAATACATTAAGAGAAAATAATAAATGTCATATAAAAAACAACCAGCATAGACTGTTCAGATTAGAAAAGAGTCCAAACAACAGTATTGATTTGTTCTGGCTCGATTTGTAAAGTGGTATAAAACACCAAAGGCTGTATAACTGAATTAGAGCGCATCAGGTTTTCAATTGTGGGAAATAGGTTTTTACGGTAGGTACTATTGATGGTCTGGATAACTGTATTTATGTGCGATTCTCACTTTGTTCTCTTCACGTTTCGCTTCATACAATCAAACAGAATCGACGACGAATTTCATTTACGTACAAGCCATACTTGTTCATAACGCTATTTGCGTTTATATTTTGGTTTGTATTAAATTGTATTCTGAAAGTTTTTCTTAAATATCGCCCCTATTCCTTTTTGTTTAGTAGTTTAGGGTTTCTAAACAAATATTTTCTCAACAAATCTTTACCTGGATTTCATTGTCATGATGGTTTTCTGTGAAATTATTAACGTCTCAATTTTCTTTGCCTTTGTTAATCAAAAGTTGTTGAAGAAGTTTATAACTCGCTCATGACTCTACCTATTTATAATTTCGTCAATAGAATAATGTTTTTTTTTATTTCTTTGGTTTCCCTAATGGTTTGAAGTTTCGAATTTAATTCAAGTTCGGTTCAGTTGATTCTTAAGGATTCATTTTCAATTCATTCACACCCTTCATCGTTTTTACTTAAAACTATTAATATTATTCGTTTTCCTAATAAAATAGGTATCTGGAACGTAAAAACCTGAGGCAATAACATTCTATCAGAGTCATCTCAGGATGTAGAAGGTCATTTATTAGAAGGGGAGTCCACCTGTGCTAATAACATCATTAAGCTGCGCCCGAAGCCAGCCTCTTTATTACGAAAAAGCCTAGTAATTAGAGCATTATCTTTTTATTTCGGGCCGCATTATTCATAATAATATTGTCCTGGCATTTTTATTTCGCTTTAGTAACATTTTCCTCGTGTAACCAGACGTAATAAATCAAATTAAAAATAACACCATTTCCAACTAAACCACTTCTGTTAATAATTCGCGTGTAAAATCGAAATACTTAGCAGTAATTAAACAAGAGGCTTATTTAGTTAAGTTAATATAATATTTAGCAAGCAAGCACGCAAACGCGTATTACACAATAGGTACGCGCGTACTTTGAAGACGTCATACGTCATTTCAAGTCGTGTCACCTTCAATTGAAAGAACAAAGGGTAATAGTAGGTAGGTAGGTAAGAAAGCATAATTATCGGTACCAACCAAGGTCGGGCCCTCCCAGTGTAGGCAACTCCCATGGGAGTGCCGGAGTGACAGAGTATCGGAGTGACGGCATGGACGAGCATGGCCAATCACTCCATCCCACTGGCCGACCACGTGTACACTGCGTGGCGATGATGATGCTATCCCATACCGAAGATAGTCTATTTACGAGCATTTGGCTCGAAGCTTATATTGCGTGGATAAAAGTATTTTTTACAGCTCAGCATTTATTTTGAGCGCAATGAATTTAAAGTATGAACATGTTGCGTTTTAAGTGGGCTGGTAAAGTATTGTGGAACAGCATGTTTCATATTTTTCCATTTGTTATCTTTGTATCTGTTGCCAGGTATTTGTAGTATGTAGATATCATTAAAGAATTCCCAGAGGATAATCCTGTAGTGATATTTGGCCGCTTTAGCTGACATATTATGGCAAATAATTTTAATGTATTTGTGTTTCGTAATGTTAACTAATTATTACTGTATAGAATCCAGTTCATCTAACTGAACAGACAGCAGTGTTGCTGGGGAGTTTGTTCCGCCACTTCTTCTTCCCAGCTAAAGCACTAGGAAGTGGTGAAGGGCACGCGTTTTGGGGGGACTGTCATATGTGATTTTGACGTTCAAAAAAGTGCTGATTTTCAGCCTAGTTTGAATAAATTACTTTTGATTTTGATTTTGGCTATGTAATTCAACTGTATTATGTAATCCAACAAGAGCTTGCCTAAAGGCTAGAGAGACGCGACGCGAGTCTTGTAGAACAATTTCCATGAAGTTTTCATAGAAATTGTTCTACTAGAGTCGCGTCGCGCCTGTTTCTGGGAGCCTTATGCTTCAATTGGAATAATAACTGATGCATTTGTGAGCATGATTACACAATTTTCTTCTAAATCAAGCCAACATTGTAAAAAATGAAGTGCACCTAAATGTTTCTATTTGATGAAAAACATTTCCTCAATCTAGGATTTTTCCTGTAGGTATGGTCAAGTATGGTGGGTGAGTGATTATGATTACACTTACAAACATCATAACATTCATTCTTTCACACCTTTCACACCTTTGTTTGCTTATTCTATCCACTGACTTGACCGAGAAGTGATAATTAAATATCTATTTAGTCTATTTATTTATCCTATCTCTTGTCAGAGTTATCACAACAAAGGTCTCACCTTATACAAATATGCGAAACTCATCAAACTCATATCAGTTTTGACCGACGTGAATGACGTCAGTCGATGATGGAAATGTCCAAAATAACTGGAATTAGTTTATAATAAGAATAACAACGTTTATTTACGACGTATTATTAGATTCATTCGGCTCTGACGCTGAACCTACTTATCGTCGCCTTATAGTGAAAACCTCGGGAATGTATTTTTGCTCAAATTTACAAAAGCCGTACAAAAATTTTACAGCACGCAGTTTTTCTTCCTCCTGAAAAGTTACTTCTTTTACACTTACGAGGTTTTCACTCTAAGGCGTCGTTATGGAAAATGGTCACTGACCTCTATTAGTGAAAATGGTACATTTTGTAGTTTATTTGTTTCACAGCCGTCATTACCCACATTGTACAATTTATAGAGTTTCTGAACAATACTGTTTTGTGGAATTGTACAATGATCACTTCGTAGTCACTTTGACATAGCCATAGCTATAATTAGCGATGTATTCATTTAGAAGTCATGTAGTCAGGCATTCTTTCTATTGTTCAGGTTATTTTGTTTATAAAATATTAAAAACGATGACACGAATGAAAAAGAAAAAAAAAATCTTCGAATACCCGTAACACAGCATTTGCATACGAAATCAAGATAAGAAGCAAAATATAAATATTAAACCAAATTTTGATAATAGGTAATAAAAATCCCCTAGCCTACCTACTATTGATTTAGATATACAGTTATTTAAAAGGTAAATATTTACACAGTTCGGAACACGACGAAAGAAACTGGTATTAGATATATCACAAGCTATATTCATGCTAAGAATAAGCCTTATAGATAATGTTATGTCCTTCCTGTCTCTAAGAGGTTCAGGAAAATGATTCACCATTTAAAACGCATCGATATCTTACTCATAGCAACTTGAACATCAGTTCATCATTGGGATTAGTCACAAACTCACAAGTGCTTTCAAGACAATATAATTTTGAAGGTCACTGGGACATTTAAACTCAAGAGCAGTCGTTACATCCGCAATACAGGCATTAGTTTTACATTTTGTTTAGGAGACTGCAATAGCCGTGCCTATGATGTATTTAAAATAAAATAGGAATTCATTTTGTTAAAAAAATTACCGACGTCATGTACAGACAAGACCAAGTGACTCATAAGTTAATAGTGGCTCGTAGTGTCATTTATGTGACGATAATACGTTGGTAGGTAGATACTTACGTAAGTACCCAGTGCTCAGTTAAATGTCCGTGAGATTAATAGATATTGTCAAGAAGAGGTCATTGTCTTAACCTGAAGGTTGGTCATTGAAGATTAAAATAAATTTCAAAGAGATTTCATTTGATATCGCTATTGTTGATCCTCGAAGTTAAAAATGATTGATGTTATTTTTCGTAGTCAGTAGTTACAATTTATTTGTTGGCAAGCGTATGGGCTCGTGTCACTTTACCACACCAGATAGGTATCAAGATTTTTGTAATAAGAAATTCTCCTCGACTCGCACCATACACTCATATCTACATATACATATGATACCTACGTAGGTACTTCTATAAGGCGAATGTCTACTTGTCGATCGTACATAAACCTCGTAACGCCTATAATCGATCTGACAGTCGTTCACGAATCTTGGCACTAATATGAACCGTATGCTGTCGTAATAAAGTCGCAAAGTAGTCACGTCGATAGGAATAATCTTACATAAGTCACTGGCGTGACGTCACTTAGATAGTCTTCCACCAATACTCTCCATCTCTCACCATAACACTTGAGCATAATTGTGTAGTTTCCTCTGTATAAATGCGTCAGCAAAGCACCCCGGCACCTTTATAGCATCAGGTAGTTGTGCGCGAAGGCTTCATGCCTAATAAAATGTTTATTGTCTTTTATAGTTTCAAGGAGACTTCGCAAATACGCAGTCGCCTCGTCGAGCGAAGAAATATGACATAGAGACCACTGTCAAAGTTTGAAGATTGTAAAACTTTAACCTTTGTAGTAGCAGTATGGACGCTAATCGGGTAAGCCTCGTGGCTTCACGAGAGCACCGAAGTACATGCTGCACTAATGCACTTCATGGCATCATCACAAATAAATTATGAAGTTCTGAACTTGAACCGCTGCTCCGGTTTAATTACAAACTTCGACCTACGCGCTGCTGTAACCAGCGAAAGGTTTACTAATTCATTAGTTTTACGTCAGTTTTTCCTCCACGAAAAAGGTGCAAAAAACGACCGTGAAGCGCTCAACTCATCCAATAAAAGTACAAGGGCCGTTTCAGCTTATTAGGTAATAAATCGAATCACGGATTTTCGTGATAACTTAAACGATACCACTATTAAACCTGCCCAAAAATTACAAGCTCATGAAAACTTCGGCATTGAACATCATGGCACTAAAACTTATTGAACGGATTGAATTCGTTTCAACTTTGCAAACTTTTCTAATTTTTTCCTTGAGATTTGCAAAGTTTGTTGCCTTATTCTGCGTGAATATCAACGTATTTTGCAAGAAACAGATTCTGTATAAGTGTTTATGAATATAAATCAGTGGAGGTACTGCCATGCAATGTTATGCCAAAGTTAACCATAATAGTATTCGCGAAATTTTACAGTCTTTTCATGTAAATTTGAGAGAATTCGTTGACGAGAGCTATAAAATATTATAGCAAAATCACGCGATCGAGAACGTCTACCTTTTGTCACAGACGATCACAGTTTTGTTTAAGGCGATGCATTCTGCATTTATGTATTCATCCATGTCATATGGATATGAGGTGTTTTCGTTTAAAGAGGCCAAACATCAAAACACGAACCTGAAAGACTTAAATTAAAAATAACTGTTTGGTAATTTGATCTTTTACCATTAATTTCAAAAAGAAAAGGTATTTCGCGTGACGTATTTATATTTCAGTTGGGATATTATAGGCCCTAGCAGCACCATTTTGCGATGCGCTCATCGTTCCAAGTCAATTTAGAAGTCGTGCCTTTTTATCAGCGATGTTCTTATATTGCCCTCATTTGACATGTTTGGCGAAGTTTATTTCAAACTTTAACTTAATCCATGATTGCGCAGTTTTAGAAATTAGGTAGGTCTAAACTTTTCGTATGGATCAGTTAATATTTAAGCCACGTAATTGGAAATAATCAGTTCAAAGAAACGAAATACCTCTATTACGTCGCAGTGTCATTATAAACACAAATATGATCTTTAAATTCAATATGATAAACTGTGCGTAGCGTCTAGAGCACTGTCGCTCTTCCTGAAGTCACTGAGACGACTGTCCAAAGTATAAAACTGTAGCAAGCATATTTTTGAAGTGTCGCAAACAGTAGACAGGATGACGCTTTGAGAGTTAAAAACCCGTTTTGTGAAAAAAAAGGAACTACTTGGTAGTTTCTTGGTCGTTGAAAAACTCGTAGACATCTGCGCAGCCCTCGTTACATACGTATGGATTTGTACTTAAATATGCTTCACGATGATAATATTTGGCAGCTAAAATGTCGGGAATAAAATGAATTCGTAAACAAGTCATTAACCAGGAATTTCCTTTATATATATATATATACAGTTGGTCATCGTGTCTTATATACAGGCGAAATTATTCCGCGTGTACTAAGGAATTGTCGAAAATTATTTCCAAATAGAAGGGCACTTGACAAACTTCTATTGTTTTTTTGGACGAAACTATTCAATGAAAACGGGTGCAGAGGACGTGCAGTTAATTTTTTACCCGGCAATAGCTCGTTGACCCAGTAGCCGAGTTCGTGACAACTTGTATCTATCGGGCATTGCTCGCTTGGTTCACGCAGTTCTGCTGGATACACGAATAGGGGCCGGGAACACGGAAATAAGCCATTTGCTACATTTCTCAATTCTACATAGGCCATACGTAATCATAGCTTATCTTTACTGTGCGCGCGAGTCGAATGAGGTAAACGGTCCTGATAACAGATGAGTAGATAAGTAATTGAAATTGCTGCAGGATTGATTCAATTTCAAGGCACGTTATAGGCTTAAACCTAGTGCGATGGTTTGTGCTTTCAAAAGCTTAGAATCAATGATAATAGAAATATATTTTTTCTATTCTATCCTAGATATTAAATGTTTTGACAGATTTTGTTTTGCTGGAGATCTAGTTTGTTATGATTCCTGTCGAGTGGGGGGGAGGGGGGCTGGCGACAGCGCGATCGTCTCCGCCCCGCACCCGACAGATACCGTGTTCAATCACTCTACATTTTGTGAATTTATTGCCCAGACTCGTAAAATATAGAGTGTTTGCAATAGTATTTAAATATGATATTATGACGTATACTTTCGTTTCTATAGTCATACTTCATCGATCGTATATCTGCTCCATGTAAACAATATTCTATTTCGTGATTAACCAAAATGATATTACGCGATAAGAGCGAAATAAGTAGCTTACCTACTTACTTAGGTGTAAAACTTAGGTAATGTAAATTTTAGGTATAAAACGTCTAAGTTTTCCTATATCTAAATTAAAATCTTATTCATTAAAACTTTCGTGTTCATAAACCTGCAATTAGTGTAGACCGTAGGAAGCACGGAATTGTTTTCTGCTATTATATATACTTGTTTATTTTTGAAAGGCCCCAACGGAGACTCGCCCCCTGAGTACTGGGTTGGCTGGTCAAGATTCATCTCAGCCACCACCACCAATTCGCCCACTTAATAGAGTTGATTCACGTTCAGCATTCCCACCACAATCTCCGAGACCGGCAGCACCACCGTCACAACCAAGACCACAATTTCAACCTGGAGGACCCGTTACTACACCTCCACAATTTGCGCCAAGAGTAGGTGCCCCTGTGCCAAGAGGGCCAGCCCCACCCGGACCTCCAGGAGCCCAAGTTCGGCCTGTACCTCCTACCTTACGACCTTTTGGTCCGCAATCTATTGCACCCCAACAAGGACCTCGGCCTGTACAGTCGCCGACAGGTCAGCCACTACAACGAGCTCCTCCACCGAACAATTTGCAATTCGGTCCGAGGCAGCCACCAATTGTTAGTGCAACAACACCCGACGGAGGCAGACCACAGATTCCTCTGCAACAGCCGAACGGAGCAACTAAAAACGGAGCACCCGTACCTGGATTCCAGAGACAACCATCGCAAGGCTCTTTGAAGGGTCTCGATCCATCGAGTACTTATCAGACGAAACCAGTCAACCTGGATAACCAAAGTATCTCAAGTGACAACCAAAATGTCAATAAAACAGAAAACGGTATTGAAGGGCCTACGGCGGCTAAAGGTAGGAGCTACAGCATTGCAGCTGCCCCCGGAGCTCCAAGTCCTTTGAAAGCAGAAGATGATCGCCGAAAATCTGTCAGTGCTATTGGAGGCAGAATAGATGAGTTTATCAGCCGCAGTCCGGGACTTGGATTGATACAGGAAGGGAAAATAGAAAGCAAAGAAAATGTACGTGAATCTAAAGAAAGCGTTCGCTCGGAAGGGTCTAATGAAGGAGCGAAAGAGATTCCAGAACGTCCCGAATCCCGCATATCTGGGTCTAAAATGACGGATTCATTCATCGGTGCTCTACCAACTCCAGCTCCAAAAAAGAAATCAGACGACGATGATGATGTGATTTTACAAAATAATTTGACTGCACCGCGAAAAGTACATGAAACTGCTAAACCAAAAGAAGAGTTTTCTGATCGCTCACCATCGCTGACGCGTAGCGATGATTCTCCGGAGCCTAAACAGAAACCAACACTGAGCCCAACTGCACCTAATAAGTCTCAGAGTGTAACCCCAGAACCAGCGCGTCCAAAAACACCAAAAATAGAACCAAAATTAGAATCAACAAGGGAGATTGATTCTAACAAAGATGTGAAACCTGTACCAACGCCAAATAAGACCCCTTCAAAGTCACCTTTACCGGATGTTAAGCCACCTCTACAAGTTCCGAAAAAACCAAATGATTTAAGCACACCTATTGCTTCTGTTGATTCAAAGAAATCAACACCTCGTAAAACAGCCTCTGCACCTAAATCTCGACCTAAAGGTAATACTTAGGAAACTCGCATTGCAAAGAATATTCGATTTAAAATGAGCCAAACGTCTTTGTTTTTAAATGCATAGATTAATATGGTTATCACAAATCAAAAGTGTCATTACATTTACACTTCCTTTCTTTAGATGGTGACAACGATAGCGGCGTCGATGAATCTACACAGGGAAATGTATGTATCTATATTCTTAATTTTTAAATAGAACTCAAATCTAAATAATATTCTTATTTCTTTGAAGGATGTCAATGGGTCTCCCGGTTCACCGAACAAAAAGATTCCGAGTAAGTTACCCATGAAGGAAAAATCGAGTAACAGCCTGAAAATGAGTCTTTCACGATCATCGAGCAAAAGTGCTACGGCTAAAACACCGGAAAACCCTCTACCAAATGATAAGAAAAGTGAGTATTTGTATTGAAGCAAAGTTTTTATGCTTCAGTTTTTATTGTGTTAGTATTTTTTGCCCTTAACCTTCATTTTATTGTACTTTACAACCACAATTCATTGAAATTATAGCTTCATTGTATTGGTTACTACAGAATATTAAACGATGACTGCCATTTTAATACAGAAAGTCAAGACAAACAATTTGAATAAAAAATTGCGCAGTATTAAACTGGAATGTTTATGAGTTTGCTAAAATTATGCAAGGAAAAAGGGAACAAAGTGGCTATACATAATCAGCCTATAATATTCCCTCTACTGGGATACGGCCTCTTCTCGGTGAGAGGGAATGGGCCGTAAACATCTACCAACATTGGTTGGTAGATGTCACATGTCTTCGAATTTTTGGTTCTACGACATGCCGGTTTCCTCACAATGTTTTCCTTCACCGTTTTAAAAGCAGTGGTGATGGAATCATTTACACAAAGTAAACCGCCTGACTGGCTTCGAACCTACGTCTTACAACTCGTAAGTCACGGCCGTTACCACTGGGCCACCACTGCTCTCAAAATGGCTGAGAATTGTAAAAATCACGATGTCGACTATTGTTAGTACTTAACAAAAAAGGTACCTCAACTGCTCAACATAGTTAGAGACGTACATTATAAATTTATTGTAAATTACATTTCAGAGGTGCCAATGAATAAAGTGCAAGTTGGCAATGCTCCTTCGCCCAACATTAAAGCGGTGAAATCAAAAATTGGCTCATTAGATAATGCGACGTACAAGCCTGGCGGCGGAAAGGTTAAGATTGAAAACAGGAAATTAGAGTTCGGCAACGTAACGCCTAAAATTGCTGCTAAAAATGACGCGTATACTCCAAGTGGTGGCGTTAAAAAGGTAATGAACATTTTCTCTACAAAAAAAAAACCGGAGCTTTTGATACATTGATATCTTTATTAAAAATATGGTTGTAATTTTCAGATTGTATCCACGAAATTAGAATGGAACGCAAAATCGAAGATAGGCTCGCTCCAGAATACTGCGTACAAACCAGGTGGCGGTGACAAGAAGATTGAAACCGTGAAACTGAATTTCAATGAGAAAGCAAAACCAAAAGTTGCTTCCACAGTTAACATCACTCATAAGCCTGGAGGGGGTGCCATTAAGGTAAACTAATAACGAGACATAGGTTTTTAAGATATCAATTGAATAGGTCATAGGGATGCGGTTATAGGCGAAATATTAGGTAACAACTTTCAGTGAGTACTCTTTTTGTCTAGTTTGTCAGCACGGCCGGTAAAAGTAACATTCGAGTAGAGTTTGAATATTTGGTAAAGCACTTAGACATAAAAGATGGCAACACGATCAAGTATCATCATCCAGTAAATAATGTAAGCGCAGTTCACAATTCGTATTATAGACGCACTCAATGTAAAAATAGAACAATCAAAATCATTAGATCTGTATTGTATGTTTAAGTACAATATTGAAAATAATTTTGTTCTTCTTTAGTCTACAGTTGCAAAAGACGGAACGAGAGCAGTGAGTAAAAATCAATATCTAAGTTTGTGTGAACACAGTCACTTTATTGCACAATTTTTATATAAAACGTGTTTTAGGTTTAAGTTTTACGCGGTGACGTCAATGCTACGTCATATACAATCGAAGTATAAAATGCAATATCTACATACGTAATTATGGGATTGTATCGTTATTATTTTCTAGAATGTTAAATGGGCGTTACCGCGATGGAGGGCATCTCATAAACATTTTGCTTACCACTCTTTATGGAGTAAGGTTGGTTGGGCGGTATAAATATTTTGTACCATACGTGAGATATTTGACTTGATAGAAACCTTCTAGTGTCTACCCAAGGTATTTATAGGACGGGCTGTGGCTGTACTTTTCACGCTAGGTGTTTTGCTTTCAATATAAACATCACTGTGTCGTTCACCTATAAATGAAACAACATAAACAAGGTCTTGCCGGATTGAGAATTGCGAATGATAGTAGAATAAGTTTCGTTACACCTTATACGTTTTATTTTTACACAGAATGCCTAAATTTCTACATAAAATATTAATATGATGGTTACATAACGTAGAGAATGAACATACGACTATTACCTGTACACACGACCTACACGAATATCATCGACAAGCACGCCATGGAAATCAATAACGATTATGCATTGTACTATGAAACAAACACAAATATATGTGTACACGTACATACACCACATGTTTATGAAATTATTACTTAGCAACCGCACTGATATGACCTTATATATGTATTTATGTACACATGAAGGTTCCGTAGATACAATAATTGGCCAACACAATTTTCCATTATTTAATTAGCCATGTCCGCCTATTTGTCTCAGCTATTTATGTGATTGGAACAAAATTGTAACCCACATCAAAATTCCTAAGGGGAAAACTTTTTCTAGAAATAAAAACGTTACATCTAATGGGAAAAGCAGTTCGAATGATCTAGACACGGTTTGGAGAGTTCAATTGAAGACAATTATATTTTAACGACTTATGAAATAGAAATTCACGTCTGAACCACTGTCTGTCACGTATGTATTTTTGGAATAATACAATAGCATATTTAATATGATACACTAGGTTATATGCTTTTCTAATCTAACCGATTCTTACCGCGATCTTGATAAATGATAATGACCTTTCGGTTATGTTTACACTATCGGATTTATCATTTTGCTTATTTTGATAAAAATATTCATTCACATCGTAATGATACAATACATCGTTATAAATAATATGAGTAACCGTAGAACTATACCTACATTGATTTGCACACGGCTTACACTATACTTCTTAAGTGTAATCATAACAAATCACTATATTTCTTGTACATAAGATCATGATTTGTCTGCCGATCCGTAGTGCCATTTGCTGGTTACATAATATTATTATCATTGCTCGAGTTCAGCAGATACAACAGACTGAAATGATCTCCAGCCTCGGAAGAAATACCTTTATTAATATTATTTTAT
Organism: Brachylomia viminalis; assembly: GCA_937001585.2. Taxonomy (NCBI): domain Eukaryota; kingdom Metazoa; phylum Arthropoda; class Insecta; order Lepidoptera; family Noctuidae; genus Brachylomia; species Brachylomia viminalis. The sequence goes on along the minus strand of OW443308.2, from coordinate 13,706,235 downwards.
TGTGATTAATTTTATTCATTTGTGTGGTTACCCTTTTCTTCTAATCAGAATAGTGAAGTTGTAGTTGTATAAAAATATATAATGGACCATGTTAACTTTACATCGGGTGAAGCCGGTTACTTGGCAATGTTTCACTTTTCACAGTTTCATTCTTGCGACAATAATATACTAGATTTAGAGGGACTGGCAACAATGTACTGATCAGAACATAATCATTTGGAAAATATATTATCTTCTTTTTAATATCTACGGAACCTCCAACATATTATTATATTGTATGTATTTTTATTTTATGTGCACACTCCTTTGAAACAGATCGAAAATCAAAAATTGGAATTCAAAGCACAAAGTAAAGTGGGATCTATGGATAACGTAAAGCATAAACCTGGAGGCGGTGACATCAAAATATTCGATGACAAAGACTACATCAAGCAGATGACGGGTCAGTCCCCGGTGCCCGACAGTCACGGCCATTCCCGACAGGAGGTGAGGCCCTTTCCAGCCGCCGCTTTGACGGGCCTTTGCATATAATATATCGTGTTCGCTTTTTAATTTTTGTTTTTTCGGTGGAGGTCATTTAAATCGCAATCACTCATTTTTGTTTCAGCCAGGATATTTGTACACATTTTATTGAGTAGGTAACTCATTGGGTTGCAGTGTGTGAGGGGTTGACTATTGTGGATAACAATTTCCTAACGCTTCTGTTTTGTTTGTTTGGTTTTTCGTTTTTTCTTAACCATTATTTTTCTTTTTATTTTGCGTGTCTTTTCAATTTTATCAATAGAGTGGAAATTAATGCATTTTCTTTTCATCGTAGAGTCCAGTGCCAGCGACATCGGAACCTCCAAAGTCCGACGAGAATTTGAATCAACAGCAGTGTTAGGAGCTTATACTGAGAAACTTCGACTTCTCAGCGAACCACTCTAATATTTATAATCAAGAGTCCAAACTTATTGTATAACATTTTTATATTTGTTAATTTTGTTCTATATTGATACCCAAATTGAGTGACTTTATTAAGGTACGTTTATTTAGACAAATTGGATTATTAAAATTTGTCGTAATCAATGTCAATGATTTATTGCATATCTTTTCGGACAATATGTTTAGTGCGTTATAAGTGTATCAATCATTAAAATTTGAGTTGTATTGTTATACGTAATTATAACATTGAATGATGTATTTGTAGCGTTATATAGTTGATGAATAATTTGACGAGTGAATTCCTTTTTTTATATCATCATTATAACCCAAGTGATGTTAGTATCATGAGTGCCAATTCATACTAGTACCGTAGAAGTATCCATTGTGGTGTATTCAGTAATATTGTGGCAAGTAGTCTTTACCATAATCCATGCTATTGTTTCAGCAAGCATGATTTTTGTAGTCTCTACCATTGCTAGTGATAGTGCTTGAGAGATACCATTATGTATGTAAATTGCACTATTCGACGTTATTTTCATTAGCAGCACTAACGTACACTTTCTCATGCGATGTGTTAGTATATTGTATTGGTAATCAAGTGATATTCATATATTCTGCAACTATATCTAAATGTGTATATTTATTTATACTATTCCTAGTTATATAGGCTTTGTTATCACTGTGTTTTGTTGTTTCCACTACTTATTCATAGTATTATTATGCACTGACTATTTCAATGTTTTATTATTTGGATTGAAAAGTTAACAGGTAGGAGTTCTTGGCACAGCATTCATCATGATTTTGTTATACACATATGTAGAAACTTGTAGCTTTTTCTCGCATTCGCGTAATGCCGACAAGCCAGTTTTCACTATATTGTCACTGAAGGTTCAATGATAACACGAGACACTGCTGTGGCGAGAACAGGTGCGGGCTCGAGATTGACTGACCAGATTATTATACATATAAATGTTTTATATTAACTATGACTATAAGAGATGGTTAGGTTTAGATACCGTGTATTAATGTTTGAAGCTTGAGTCACAAAACTTTCTTGCATTGTCCTTTTTATTATAAGAAAGATGTTTTGCATTTGAGCGGTTCAATTGATTATTTATATGTTATTAACATCTAGACGCGTTTATCGTACAAAATTTTATAAAATTTTGAATTCGTTAATTTTCACGCAAGCTTTTTATGGTAAAATGTCTAGATAAGTTTTAACTAAACTAATATATACCTACTATACCAGTAGACAGCAACTTAACTCCGAGTTTTAAGACCGATGTTTTGAGACCGATGTTTTATGAAGAAGCAGGACGTATTGTATACCTATTAGGTAATCGTTTAATACAGTTTAACACAATACGAGTTCGTTTTATTTTGTACACTAGTTCACAGATCACCAGGCATTTAGAATCAACCGTTTATGTAGTGGACTGTTGCCATTACTTCTCACTTGCACTTAAACTGTCTTAAGATAAGGGCAGATTCATGTATTAGAAGATACCTCATACCCACTTGGTAAGTTTTCACTTTTTAAACTACATTCTTTCTCCTAGTTTTTAGGTACCTACTTCAGATGTAGTGAATGTACTGTAAAGTAAACCTAATGTATTAATTAGTTTGAAATTAAACCCTGAAACCATATCAGGGATGTTTGGAGTGTGTATTAATTAATCTGATTAACTGTTGACGCCATGAAAATTATGATCAGGCTTTGTCTATTTTCAAAATTTCTGATTACGAGGAATTCATTTGTTATTTTATTTATTTATAAACAAAACAAATGAATTCCTTGTAACCTTTATTGGGTTGTACAAGAAAACCGAAAACATTAACCTATAATATCTCTATTGAATTTTTTCCTTGTATGCCTAGTATGTTTGGCTAACAGAACCATTTTTTTTTGGAAATGGTACTTACCCAATCCCTATCATTTCCAAAACAAATGGATTGAAAATAGTACTGGGTACTGCCGAGGAAACCGGTCTACTAGCTAAATGGATTAGTGATCGCAAAGGCACTGGATTACAGTGGCGACTTACCACGATATCCGTCTATCTTCAGCTTTGAATTCCGGCGCGAAACCGAATGACGATCCCCAAAGTTTTCACCACTAAAAGTCGATTTTTCAATCGTCAGATAACTTTTATTTGAAGAATAAATGGAGCCGTTTGACAGCTTTTGTATAGAAATTATGTCAAACTATCATATTTATTCTACAGTTATAGATGGTCTGACTATTGAAACATCAGTCCTCAGTACGAAAAAGTTCGGAAACAAACTTCTAAGGATCCTCTGTCTAACCAACTTCGTCAGTTATATGTATAGCCAATTTTGGCTCGTTTTTAATAAAAAAAAAAATTGGGAGAGGTCATGTCCATGTCCTGCAATTCATTATGCAGAACTTCTTTGTAGGTCCACACGAACTAACTGTGATTTAATAATATTAACATTCCCCATTTACGCAGGAACAATATTACAATATGTCCGTCCACGAGTGGACTGACGAGGTCCGTCCGAAGTCCCGGTGCCTGTCAGCTCGGGCTCCGCGCACACCCCGCACCCCTCGGGCGCTGTCCCCCCGCCGCAGGGTCCCAATCATGGATGAAGAGGACCTGATCATGCGCAATAACGAGAGGAACCGACGGACTTCGGTGGCCAGACCCTTAAGTGCTCGCGAGGTTCCTCGCTCCACATTGTCCAGGCGAACCTCGCTCACACAACGTCCAGCTTTCTCCATATATTGATGTAGAAAATGTTGATAAAAAGAGTTTATTAAAAGGGCCCTAGGCTTTCAGTGTTGTCTTAATGTTGTAGGAAGTCAGTCATGTAATTTGAATTCTAAATGTTAGACTTTGTAGTGGTAGGTTTACAATGCGCACAAAAATATTTTTACTGCACAAGCGTGCACAAAAATAATGTCAAAGATGATAAAAAAATTACGTCTTCTTTATGTCTTCTCTATGTCCTTAGTAGTTTCGATTTTCGCATTATGTAGGCTATGATTTGCTTAGCAAATTCTTTATGTATTTTCAATATTGATGGATTTAGTCAAGTTCATAGGTATTATTAGGTAGATAGATACCTATATATGTAGTTTCACAATCACACAAGAGTAGGAAATTCTACACAATCGTTCTTAGATACAGGTAGAAAGCAGCTCTAGTCGTTAATTGAATGTCCGAGTTTATTTATGTTGATTAAATTATACATACACCCTCATTTCGACTTTTATTTTGATCGATCTCCTATCCCAATTCCATCCAGCTTGGGTTAAGTCGCATTTTCCAAGTTTCCAAGCCCATGTTTCCTGCCTGTGGCATGTACAGTCGCCAGCACACCAGGTTATACGAAACTGTCAAACCCCAAATGATTTTAAACCTTAAAATGTTGATGGTTAAATTCAAAATCGAATGAGAAAATTTTACAGTTTGTGGTAACTTGACCTACTGCTGTGTGTACAATAAAATAGAAGCAAAAAACACACACTCCATCTTCTAAACACTGTTTAGACCATAGAAGTAAGAATACTGTTTTTTATATTACTATGGTATAGAGTTAGATGGTGCAACTTTTATTGTTGCTTTACCTTATGGTATCCCACAGACATTTAAATCAGACCACGTAAATATAAGACTTTAGCCTGATAAAACAAAAGAGGAATAATATAATTTTAATGTCACTGACTGGCAGCGTTGTTCGTTCAATCCTGGCTGTATCCAGAATTACTACCAACGCGCAACGTCCTGCGAGATGTAACTGCTAGTATCTACTCCTAGATTGTAGAATTAATTTCGTAGAGGCCGCCTTGGTGCATAGGTAGACAATATAGTAGGTATTTGCACTCCATTTGCATTTGCATTTGCTTTCCATTTGGTCTCAATCGTTGGGAGTCTCCCTTTCCTACTAAGAAAGGGTCTCCATGACGTACATACATGTGTTAAAATAATGGAGGTGCTGTTGGATAATAATAATAATACTTATCAGATTCATTAGACGTTTTCCCTAAGCCGGCATTAGACTGATATTGAAATCTTAATATAATAAAAAGGTCGTAGAGTCGTTGCTGTTGGTGTTGAGTTGATAAAAAAACGATATCTTTTTATATATTGTTTAATTGGTGTACATGGTTATGCATTTTAATAATATTTATCAATTGTTAATTCATTAAATTATGGCACTTAACACAAATAAAAATATCTTTAATCAAATAGATACATACATTGAATGTGATAATGTCACGCCGGAAAACAATTGATAATACATACATAAATTAATTAGTATTAATTTTTCGAAATAAACTTAATTATAATATAATATTCGGAATAATTTCTCAGTCGTTCGTTGACATTTCGTATCGTAACGAAAGCCTCTTTTTGTTTTTACTTTTTTTTTTAAGAAAATAAAGTTTTCAACACAAAATTCAACTTATTGATCCCAATCGTAAAAATTATAAATAAAAACCTTACTCACAAAATAGTACAATAACTTAACCTTTTGTACCCATAAGGACAACTGACTCACCACATGTATCCAACAATACCTTAAAACGAACGCGCAGGATGTCATTTTATAAAAAACCAGTTCAACATCATTCAATAATACAAACTGTTGATAAAAACTTACGACTAACAAACTCCTCTAGGTACTGCAAACAGAGACTAACTGCGAAGCGAATACTTGTTGAAGCGAACAACACTACGGTCTGATCTGCTCCATCAGTAGATATTACTGTGATTACTTTAAGGCATGTTTGTTCGACTAATACTTTAACGGCTAGTTAGGAGTTTTGAATACTATAATAAATAATTTGTGGAAGCATTCCCCATGCTATTTAATGATAATTAGACGATACAATGGATACTTCGACTGATGCAACAAGCGCACACACACGACACAGTAACACTATATAAATTTAAGACATACAAAGGCCACAACACATCATTCAGTCACAAAGCGCGAATTAACCTAACACTGTAATGAAATGTGTATTTTACAAACACTCGCCGTTCTCACAGCATGGAGGTTACGATCAACTAAGTAATTCAACTATAATTTAGATAACATTATTAACCTAATTATTGTATAGATTATTTCTATTGTACAGTACTAAATTGTGTCAACTTACGTCCACTCTAGTTAATGAGATTATCGTGTCCACGAGCCTCTTCATCTTGTTCACTGAACGTTGCTGGCAAGAGTCGATACCTCACGACTGCCTCGAGAAACACACCTCTGTCATACCCAAAGTTATCATAATTTAGCTCACTACGAGTATATCAACTACATTTCATCAATGTTGTGACTCGATAGCACGACGGACTATGAGAGGAACTGTATCGTGCATTCAAAAGTTTTGTTACAAATTTTGACCTCTAAAATAACTCACTACTAAGAATAACTCCATTATATTATGTACAATCACTTTACACCAATTAACGAATACTGAAATTTATAATAGGTAAAATTTATAGAGTATTACGTCTCGAATATTAATATCAATCATATCATCCGATAATGTTGCGCTTCCAACTTGAGCAATAAAATACGTTACATACCAAAAATATCGTTTCTTTCCGCATCATAATAGCAGTGATATGACCATATATCACAATAATATTCGTGACTGTCAAGCAGACATTTGTTTTAGATGACAAGTCCATCTTTAAGATCAATATCGATATCATAATTGATTTAATACCGCTAATAATGTACATAGGGTCAGGTACGGTTGTTTAACATTATTTTACATGAAAGTGCTGGTTTTGGGATGTGTGACGTGGAGAGGCGCATGCAGTTAGATTTAAAACAGGTAGTTACGCACCAACACCGTGTTATAAACTGTCAAATGGAACTTTTAAAGTGTAGGTCAGTTTGAGGAAGGGTAGTGTCGGTAAAGGCCATGCGATTAGACATGTACACCAGTTAGTTCACCTACACCGCTGTAATTAATGAACCCTGCACCACAGACCGCCAAGGAAGGTGCTTAGGATAGGCTGCATGCAGTTAGTGTAGCTAGAAGTTAACACAATCTGTGGATAGCTTTTGTGTCAAAGATTTGTCAATATTATTCAGGTTCACCGTACCCGATGTTAAAAACTTTGTGAATTCACAAGTAATACTTAGTAATCGAAGTATGTACTATAAAATTTCGTTACAATTTATACCTACATGTTACACCATTATTACCAACAGGTCGTAATTAGTATACCTATTATACACATATCGTTAATATCGAGGGTAATTTTAGACATCAAATTCACATTTACGTAATTTATCTAAACACCGAAGTACATTGGGGCGTGTTTCTCTCGACAGCCATGGATTTCCACGATTTTAGGATACGATGGAGTTTGCCCTTAAGGTATGAGATTTTGTTCCTACCATAAATGAAAAAAGTATTCTATATATCACATATTATTGAGATAAATATTTACTGATAATGCGTCATCAAAGGTTTTTCATTACGCGCTCATCGCGTCATTCCCAGTAAATATTTCCACAATTTGTGTTACTTAAAATAGATTTATATACAGTTCAAGACCTTGTCGTGCCTTATAACGTAAGACTAGATTTTACTAAAATAATAAGAAATGTGAGGGATATATAATGATGTTAAGATTCTGTGTAGAAGTTATGAATATTGCTGAGTAAGGCAACATTAAAAATTAAATAATTTTAAATAAAGATTAAGACATACACATAGCGCTCCAAACGAGTGGAGTAGAGCATGAAACATAGAATTACATTACAAGTTATATTCACATAGTCTTTAAAAAGCATAGTTCACCATCACGTTCATTTTCCCATACCGAATCGAACTAGACAACACAAGGGTTCAAGCACATTCCAGACGAAACGAATTATCGTTCCACAAGCTCCTTATTGTTTGCTCACTCCGAAACCTATTGCACATTTTCTCGAACATTTCATATTTATATTTTCCAATGCCTGGAAATGCAGTATGACGAATCTAAAGCTGGATGCGTAGATTCAGCATAGAAATCTCAACGCAATGGAAAATATAGACAGAAACGCGATGATTTCCTGAACGTTTCCTTCAACGTTTGCCGTTCAAGCGTAACGGGCGCCAGGCTGGCTGCCAGGCGTGCTAGGGCTGCCAATATCAGAAGTCCTCAAGCAGCACGGCATCGCGTGGGACTAGCCCTTTGTGTTCACCGCGACAACACAGCAGATACTGGTCGTCTACCTCCAGTATAAGTCGGAGACGCTCACCTTCGTTGAACGCAAGGTGACCCGAGTCTGAAGGCAGCCGGTGCCACAGCGTCCTCACGTATCTGGAATTACATAGCACACAGTTAATTAAACATGGAAATAAATTGACGTATGCGTAATCATGGTGGTTTGGTCAATTAGGATATGACCTGAATTTAGGGACAAATGTTCTACAACAAAGTATGTGGTTGCTTAGTTTAGATTTCCTTATTGAATTGAGATGTTCATGAGGACGAAAGCAGAGATTTTAAGTTAGTTGTAGGACTGGTCTATTATCAGTATTTCCAAATAAACATATTTTATTTTATTTGTAAAGATGAGTTGCAACCGATTTTCGTGGTATGGACATAATTATGATGCGGGTAAATGAAGAGGGTGCGATAAGAAAATTAATAAGTACATATTAATGTTTACTACTAATATAGGCAGATCGAAACAATGGGTGGCTTGTGTGAAAAATGATGATAATTAAAGCTTAAAAGGAATGAATTTTGAGATTACGGCTGATAATAAGAACAAGATGTGTTGTGCTGACCTCAAAAAAAATAGGATAGGCGGAGATAGTGAAGATGTGGATGATGATGGAGATGAGTGGAAGGATGGTGTAGTTGATGAATTTGCTTGCAAAAGAGCATCCCGAAAGTCTGACAACTAGTATCAAGGGGGATACCCCTTAAGCCTATCTAACCTCCACAACCCAGTTATTGGGCAATACGATAGTATTGCCCAATAACTGGGTTGTGGAGGTTAGATAGGCTTTCGCTCCATGTAAGATACTGGTATTCAGCTATAATCGGTTAGACTGGAAGACGACCCTAACACAGTTGGGAAAAAGCTAGGTAGACGATGATAAAAGGGTAGTTTAAATGACGACGGTTGAGAAGGTAGAGTGTACAAAGTCGACGCATGATCACTTTTAAAATTTTTCGTTTGCACGAAGTGACCATGCGCTCAGACTCGCCCACAATTTTGTATTAAATTGATAAAACAAAAATAGTTTTTTTTTTTTTTTTAAAAGAAACACATGTTCTGCCTGGACAAAAAATATTTGGTACTTCCTTCCTTGATCGGTTGGTCAAATTGGTTATGTCTATATGTGGCGGGGGTTGGGTCTAGTCGCTGTAAAGAAATATAAGCCTTAAGGAGGTCATGCGTCAACTCTGTTGAGTGTACGTACTTGTGTTGTTTCTGCTGGTTGGTGGTGTGATGCGCGCGCGCGGCCGAGGAGGACGCAGCGCGGCGCGGCGCGGCGGGCGGCGGCGCGCGGCCGTGCGGCAGCGACGCCGGCCGCGGGGCCGCCGCGTGCGGCGCGCCGTCCACGCGGGACGTCCTGCGGGGGTGCAACTCTGTTGAGTGTACGTACTTGTGTTGTTTCTGCTGGTTGGTGGTGTGATGCGCGCGCGCGGCCGAGGAGGACGCAGCGCGGCGCGGCGCGGCGGGCGGCGGCGCGCGGCCGTGCGGCAGCGACGCCGGCCGCGGGGCCGCCGCGTGCGGCGCGCCGTCCACGCGGGACGTCCTGCGGGGGTGCAACTCTGTTGAGTGTACGTACTTGTGTTGTTTCTGCTGGTTGGTGGTGTGATGCGCGCGCGCGGCCGAGGAGGACGCAGCGCGGCGCGGCGCGGCGGGCGGCGGCGCGCGGCCGTGCGGCAGCGACGCCGGCCGCGGGGCCGCCGCGTGCGGCGCGCCGTCCACGCGGGACGTCCTGCGGGGGTGCAACTCTGTTGAGTGTACGTACTTGTGTTGTTTCTGCTGGTTGGTGGTGTGATGCGCGCGCGCGGCCGAGGAGGACGCAGCGCGGCGCGGCGCGGCGGGCGGCGGCGCGCGGCCGTGCGGCAGCGACGCCGGCCGCGGGGCCGCCGCGTGCGGCGCGCCGTCCACGCGGGACGTCCTGCGGGGGTGCAACTCTGTTGAGTGTACGTACTTGTGTTGTTTCTGCTGGTTGGTGGTGTGATGCGCGCGCGCGGCCGAGGAGGACGCAGCGCGGCGCGGCGCGGCGGGCGGCGGCGCGCGGCCGTGCGGCAGCGACGCCGGCCGCGGGGCCGCCGCGTGCGGCGCGCCGTCCACGCGGGACGTCCTGCGGGGGTACAACTTTGAACTGTTCCTGTCGTTGGGGTTTGGAGCATCTTTTGGCACATTGTGTCACTATAAGTATGGCGGTATGGCGCGAATTTTGTTGCTTTAAATCATGAAATATAGTAAGTCTCTCTGGGTATGCGAATGTCCAAAAGCAGGGTACCTATTTGAGAAAGCTAAACTGAGCAGAAAGTAGTTAAGAATCGGTACCTACCATTTAAAAATACATTTTGACTGTCAAGGAATTGAAAAACTATAGAAGACGAGACATCAGAAAGGATCAATGTCAATCAGTTTCAAGTATAGATATAACAATATTAGGTTCATTTCGTTCATTAAAAAAACCAATGCACTAATAAAACGCTGGTTATGAGTTAATTTGCGTTTTAATAAAGCTTATTAACGAATCGCTAACACAAGCATGTCATGGTTCTTCATTAGCATTTTCACTTAGGTATCTATAATTATCAGTTATGATTACAGTATATTTTCCATAAGCCTACATGCACAACATGCTGTTAGCATCAACCTGTCGCGGTCGTCACACCGGTGTTAGTCACAAGTAATTTCCCGTTATAGTACATACATTGTTTTGTTAACAATTGTAGTTTTAACAGCTACATTTTGCACTCGCAGCTTCACATCTGGCCTCTTCGCTGTCATCTCAGGCAATACTCTGAAGATATGTGCATTATAAGCATAAAAATATATTGCGGTGCTGAACATAATTTATATAAAAACATAATACATAGGTATTACAAAAACTAAATGTTTTTCAGTGTGTCAGTTGAAAGACATAAATAAATTCCGCCACCTGTGTTATCCCATTTAACCTTGAACGTAAGTGTTGCATAAATATAATTGTGTGCTCAATAAAAATAAAATATAGCAGCTATTTCTACAATAAAGTTGTATAATATGTGACCTACATTTTGATTAGGTATTCGATTGTCTTATTTTTTATGGTGCCACTGGGTCTTCTTTTGTTTGACGTGGTAAAGGCTTTTTTAAGCCCCATATACACGATGAAATTTTCTTGTTTGTGTTATACGATAAAATAGGAGCAACTAATGACTTGCATCGTCTGAATACTGTTTATATGGTTAGACAATTTAAGTAACCCACACCGTGTCAGTCAGGTTTAAGAGACACGTTGTTGACGCTGGATAGTTATGGCCTACTCTAGGACTGTTAATAAATGCATGATAAATTTTTATGTTACCTGTTAGCAGCCTGAGGTGGTTTTTTGTTGGCAGTGCCAGCTCTCGCCGTAGTCGGTCGATTGGGTATTGATGTGGTAGGAGAAGTTCCCTTGCGTACAGGCACCGGGATACCCCTGATCATAAGAAAAGCACTGTTATTATTCTAGTCTTCAAGCCAGTTTTCTTAATAAATTGTCGTCGCCATGGCTCGTTTGAATCTTGGGAATAAGTTTCTTAATATGAAGATCAAGAGAGCCATTGTTGGTGCCTGTTAGGGTAGAGATAGTTTAGTGCTATGAGTATGTACATATAGTGTCGAACACCAAAGTCAAGATAATAAGGCAAATCATTCCGTTCAAGAAAAATGAAAACACCAACTATTTTAATAGCTCCAATTATTTAGTGTGCGCTGACAGTGTTTATCGCTACCGTTTGACCATATTTGGCACAAAGTAATAATGCATCCTGGGGAATTGGCACAGTGACCACAACCTACTCAATTAGTTCGTCATTGTGAATGAGACTGACAAATTATAACAATATTTTTGCGTTAGCGGTTTACTTGTCTGATGATTGCGCGAGTTGTAACGCCAAGGTCGATCTAAATAATCTAGAACTAATGACATCTCTTGGAATTCGAAAAGATTTTTAAAATAAAAAAATGAACTGTGATTCCTACGTAAAAAAAGAGATTTCAGATTGTTTTCATACTGCATGCATTGCTTAGTAACAGAATAGAAATTACTCATTTATCCATGGGTGTCCACTGAAAAGGTGCTACCTACTAAAAGTTTTTTCCTGTCAACACGTCAAAAGGATAAATGGGTTTCCTTTGTAATGGTTACTACTCACTGACCTCTATAATAGAGGTCAGTGTTACTACTACATTTTCACTACAAATTACATTTCCATGTTGCCAAGATACAAAATCATAATCAAGGACCAATACCGGTCGGTATGTAATGAGAAACCAAAAAATAAATTGACATGTGTCAAAAGAACATTATTTTGTCATTACCGATGGGCTGTATTCTTGGCTGGAGACTGCAGCGCAGGCGCCACTGGGCGCACTGGCGACGTCACCGGCCGGGGGATCTTCGAGCCTCGCGACGCTGCCGGGGACGTCTCTCCTGAATACATAAATTTACAACACATAAAGAGCCATCAAATCAAATAAAATCATTTATTTTTCGGCTGGTGAAATCATTCGGGTTGAATCGCAGCAGTTCGCTTGACATTCATTTTGCGATAATTTTCGTTTGAGGAACTAGCTTTAAGACACACATATCTTTTGTAGAGGTGACATCATCCCTTCGATGCACGGGTTTACACAGCTGTTCCTTGTTCCCACGAAAATATAATGTAAACTTGTTTTGCATTGCTGTTACCTTTACTTAACCTTACTTACCTTTACTTAACTTAACTTTACTTAACCTTAAAGTTACCTTTGCTTGTTTACCTATTAGTTTCGTTTGGTTATTCTTATTCACCAGTGCAGTGGCTTCCGTTAACTTCAAAATCTCTACTTTTACTATTTACAAATTGTGTTGACTCATCAATTAATAGAGAGAAAATTCTAAGAGGTTTAACTAAATAGATGTTTCCGCCGTCAAAGCAAGGCTGCCGTAAAAATGTTGGACCAACCTGAAGGCGTCACGGGGCTTTCAGCATTGCTGAGCATTTCCCACTTGAGTTGCAGACGTCGGAACTTGCCGCCACCTGAGTTGCCGCTACCATTGCCGGTATTACCACTGGCACCACTGCTGGCAGATCCTGGCCGCCAATTCTCCTCACCGCTGCACTCCAGCTAAACAAAACGTTCGAATATGGTCATACATTTGCAACTTGTTATTTTCTTCTGATTTCTCGAGATAGAAATATATGGATAAAAAGACAAAAAAATCTACAACTTTTAAAAGAATAAAAACTAGAAATTGTAAGACAGTAAAATGTATAACTTTAAAGACAATAAAAACACTAATGTTTAAATATTCTATATAAAAAAATACCAATCAAGTGACACAAGTAAAAACATACATATATTTATAGTGGACACAAACATATTGCAAACCAGTCTAAACAATGACGCGAGAAACAAAGAAAAGTAAGCACACAAAATAAATGTTAGAAGCAGCAAGCAAGGTACTAAGAACAAGCTGCTAATTAATAACAGCGTAGACCGCAACAAAATATTGTCAAAGCACATAACATTCAAGTAATGTTCACACAAAGCACCGCCGAGTTACCTTCACTTCATTGCTGGAGGGCTTAGCGGAGGGAGGCTTATTGTTCTCTAGACTATCAGTGTAATCGTCGCTGTCGTCGAACACGAGCCTATCGAACGCCTGCATTAACTTGGAGCCCAAGTGCACCCCGGACCATCTGCGGTTATTTTCTATCTCTATTCTGCTGTTGTTCGGACATATATCATAACCAATAGTCGTCGGATTTACGCATGAGTGTGGTCTATTCTTTTCAATAGTAGTCCTTACATTCGCCGAATCATTCAGCAGGTCGGGTGTGGAAGGTTCTTTGTGTTTGGGCTCTTTGTGTCTCATTATGACACTGGTCTGACAGTCGTCGCTGGAGAGACCGCTCGACTGCATCGAACGCACCAGCTTCAGCAAATTCCGCTGGTTCAGGGTTAGTGGTGGAGTGTTAATCGAAGTGGGCTGTTAAATACACCAAATGTTTTTTAGCATCATGCATCATGCCATCCAAAGTTAGTTTAGTATAAGTTAGAGTCCTCGACAAGGTCATCGATCGAGTGAGATCGTTCGGCCATACCTTTATTTGCATTTTATGTAAGCTGTGCACGAAAGTAAATGCTAAAATATCGCGTTGGTACGCCGTGAACTGTGATTTAAGCACATGCAGTAAACAATAAAATGCAAATAAAGCGCTGTTGCTCCGGCAGGCGGCTGTTTGATAGTATGCGATAGTGGTTACGGAACACGAAAGACACGGAATATTGATTACGTATATTTCATGGGAAAGTAGCATTCAGTGTCGGGTCTTAGATATTAGATGTTATTTGTGGATGTTATCTAAACTTACCCGACTAGCAGCACGCATGTCGCTTTCAATCTTCTTGAAACTTCTGTGTAGTTCACGCATTTCGAACATGAGGTCCAGGGAGAAGGGTAGGAGTTTTAGTGGTTCTAGGCTGGCGAGTAACGTGTCCAAAAGAGTACGGCATCGCGGTTCGCCCACGCAGCCGGCGAGGATCAGAGAATCAGGAGTGTAGTGTTTCGCTAATATAGATTCCCGTGTACGTATGTATGACACCCAAGCATCTACGGATTGTGCACTGTAAGAAAACATGAAATTTTTATAAATGTATTTTCCTACCGTATGTTTAATGGTTTCTTTTTTATTTTAGCTTTTACTTACTTGAGCAAACCAAGGATGAATGCATTGAATTTTACCAATCCCTCTGTGACTGCATCTTCGCTGTTAATTCTCAATACCAACTCATTGAGAGATTTTGTAATCGGTCCTAAAAGTAGTAACATAAACATCATCAATACGATCAAATCACAATGTCATACTATGATTCAGGTTAGCACTGGCTACTATATTCTTACCTTGTCTTGCAGTAGCTTCAACCATTTGCCAAACAGAATTATTTACTGCTCCGAAAGAAGTTTCAATATTCTCTTTGAGGCCATCCCTGAAGATTGCATACAAAGCTGGACACAATGCATTTAGTGCTATTTTGGCACAGGCCGGGGATTCTTTAGAGTCTCCTAAGAAGGCTAACTCAGCTTGATCCGTAGCAGGCGAGAAATGTTGAATCAACATCTCAACAGCATCGGTCACATTTGACACTAAGGCTGCAAAAATAGAAGAATAAAATATGGTTAAGTATCGTTGACGTTAACCAAAGTACTAATGATTAAGGTTTTTATGATCTTGTTAATAACTTTACCTCTCTTTTGCGAAACATCGATTATATCATATTTCCCTCTCGCGTCATGGTGAATGGGACTTCCAAATTCATCAGGGCTCACTTCAGCTTCTTCACAAATCGGTATTTCTGCTAGATTCTTGCCCTAGAATCATATAACTTTATCTAATACTGGGCATGCGAGAAAATAATCACACATTTCATAATGTATGTCACATTGTGGTTAATGAGTGACAAGCGCAGGTAACGTGTTCAACTTGCTAATAAAAATGAGTGCAAAGTAAAAATGCTACAGCGTAAAAAAATAGCACATCCAGCCAAGCAAATCATTTTTAAAATAATCTAAAGTACATCGAGAACATAACATAAAAATAAAACATAAGAGCAAATAAAGAACCGAAGGTACTCACAGAAAATAACGGGCAATGATGTGTGTGAGCAGAAGTAGCATTAGCAAATGAAACGTTACCTGATAAAGCCTCTGCGCTATCACAGCGGAAATATTTGGTGAGTTAGGCGGCGTCGTGAGACTGACACCCTTTATGTCCTCCATAGGTTTTAATTGGGACTGTTGGCTATCGGCCTTCGTGACCTCAGACTTCTGTGCAAAACTCACTGACTTCTTACTATTACAACTACTGCCACTTGATTCTGTGGACCTTTGGTTCTCCTCCTGAGATCGCTTCATCTGGAGGAATTTGGACACCTGGTTCCTTACCTTTTGTACTTGATTTTGGTCCCACTCATCCATGTTTAGACAATTGAATCCACTATGTTTCAGAAACTCTTCAAGTTGTTGTAAATCGGCACTGCTTATGAGTGCACCAGGAGGTGGAAATTCAGTATATTCCATTTTCTTTGTTCTTGGTTTAGGTAATGGTGGAGTGTGTGGCCTATGGAACTTTAATTCGTTAGATTTTCCTGATTCTAGACTACTCTCAGTTCCAACTCCTTCATCTGGATAGTACTCGTTATACTCAGCATCTTTCTCGGCTGCGTCGAGGAATTGTTGAGACAATCTTTTCGCAGCTATATCGTTATTTTTTCTATAATCTACAGTTTGATTCGGAAGATAATATGGTTCTTGTAGCGATCTCCTCTTAGTTTTACGTTCCGTTGCCGCTGTCATGCAAACAACCGGATCTTGTAAAAGATCATCCATTTCGAACATACTGTATCGTTTAGTATGTGTGCTAGATTTGCGTGTCTTATCCATTGACTTACGTAATATGCTCTTTGGTAATGGCGGCCTTGGAGGCGCTGATTCGCCTTGTTTGGCAATGCGATTTTGATCTGCTAATGAGAGTGATCGTTTCGGAATATTGGGATTCATTCTGTGAGCATCATTATTGACACCACTTGCCTCTGAGCTGGTTGCGCTATCGTAACGATACACAAACAAAGGATTGAAATTTCCAGCTGGCGCAGGGCTATTTTGTGCTGAAGAATCTGTCAGCATTGTGGACGAACCACGGTATCCTGAAGAAGGCTGAGTAGCTGTGCTTGAGCTTGAAGATACCGCGGTTGTATTGCCAGCTAAATTATTACAATCACAACTCGTCGGTCGATTTTTCGATCTTGAGGCAGGCGAAGCATTACAGTACTTATCCCCACATTTTTGCATACCTTCTTTTTCTTTCATATGATGCATAAGTTCCGGCACTTCCGATAATAATTGCCTACATTCTATCGGTAGCAAAAAGTTAAGGGAATCCCAGTCTTTTATATGACCAACTCCTTTTTTCTTTAGCATTTCAAGATCATTGCATGAAAACGGTCGTTTACCTTTAACTTGCATTCTGTTTCTCTTGCTTTCACTTGATCTGGGTGATACATTTATTTTTAACGGATTTAAATAAATATTTGGCCTCCCATTCAGGAAACTTATATCTGGCAGAGTATAGCTAGGATATAAGACAAATACAGGTTTTTCGCAATCTCCTTCTTTTAGCTTTTGTAAGAATGAAGGCTCGACGACCTTGAATAGTTCTCGTTGAGACATGGTTGATAGATTCATGCTAGATGTTTGTATACTCTTATCTATCGTGTCTGTTTCAATGTGAGTTGACGTTGATTTGTGGTCACATTGCTCACGCTGTAGGAGCCTATTCATTCTGGTGATCTGAGTTCCATCAGATTCAGAACAACTTGAAATGCTAACACTAGTGGCTGAAGATTGGGATGAACATGATTTTCTGTTGCTTCTCATTCTAGATGGACTGTTCACAATATTTAAATTAGTTCTCTTAATATGTGGTTTGTTAACTGTTGCATAAAGATTAGATTCACTATCACTCAATTTAGTTCCATCACCTGTTTCTTCTTCTTCAATCAAAACTTCATCGTATACTCTGTTATTGAAAGGATTTACAGGGTTTATCTCCTCGTATACGAGTGATGAGACTTCTTCCACTGCAGTACTTGGCAAATCAATTTGAGGGCGCTCTGAGATTGCAGTTTGTGAATCGACTAGTTTTGGATCTCCCATGGATTCTCCGCTTTCTCCTCCAGAGCTCGATGGCCAGCACTCCGATCTGTCCAGCTGATCCATGCTAACGATTCCATCGTTGCTCATACTCTTTTGTTTCATAAATAACTTTACTAAGCTAAATGCTTGTTTTGGTTGACTTTTATCTGATGAAGTTTGATTGTCAGTGGAAGATGTGCTCATAGGTTCCGAGTGTTGACTTCCCTGTGACCGATGTTGGGATACATCGTAAACTTTCATGCATATAGGAGTGCCCATTAGTCTTTGATTTACGGTGAAAGAATCGACCTGTGAATAAAGCACGTTGTTAAAATATAAATAGACGGGAAATTCGGTGATAGGAAGATTCTTGGCAATCATCTCTAATACATACCGTTGAATTACTCAGAGCAGCCGAATTTATGGAACTTTTCATGAGTTTCCTCCTGTACAGATTTGGCAAACTTTGGCTTTTAATGACTGAATTACTCATGCTGTCGTCTGTTGCATCAGTCCCTTCATTTGAACCTTCATTGTTATTTCCAGATGGGTGCCTAAAAGCACATTAAATAATGAATAATGGACATTACAAAATATATAAAATAAATGCAATAATATTGGCGTTATTTACCTCCTTAAGGGTGACTGACTGGTTTGTTTCTTAAGCTTACTCCAAGTAGTTAATCCTAAATCACTCCTAGCCATAGACGTCGTTAACTTATTAGTTAATTTCTTACATCTCTCTAATAACTCTAAATTCCTGCGCGTTCTTTCATCGTTATCTAAAACTAAGGTTTCTTCCTCGCCCAATTTGTCTGAAAAATATCAAGTGTATGATTTGGCGAGATAATATGACTAATTAACATAGCAGTGAATCAGTACAGGTGGGTATATTAGCGTCTTTGTAAACTGGGTAAACATTATATCACTATTGGAGCATGCGTCAGTAGTTCGAGGAAGGGAACTTAATGTTGCGTACCATGTATTTGATTGACGGCCAGTTCGATGCACTCACTGTCCTCAGAGTATGTGGTGAGACTGCCCTCGAAGGCGATAGTGTAGTTGTCCTTGTTGGCCTGGCAGGTGAGGATGAGGTCCTGTTCGGAGGGCAGCTCGCAATCCAGGCTGTCCACACTGAAGTGAACGCCATGCGCACCCTCTTTTACGGGGGAGAACAGAAGTTCCGACTTGCATATCGACATTGTGTTGATCGAACCGACGGATTCTTCACCCTAGTGGAAAAATTATAGATTGTTTTAAGGTCCTGCAGCAGTTTTTTTAAGGAGAAGAGAACCTTAACATAATTTTAATAATTTTAAGTTTACTTTTTACTGATTTAACAGGGTTGCATAATATGCATGTTCCATTTGTTAGGAACATGATAAAATACAGGGATCCCACATAAAACAGGGACCAGAAACGCACACCAACAAAACAAAATGAAATACAGAACGTTTATAACGATGAAAGCAACATGTTACACACTACAACATGTGAATGTTCTCAGAAGATTTCGAAACCGTAACGCGTGTTAGTTGGAACATAAACATTTACGTGTAGTTATAACTGACGCGGATGCAAGTCGCGGCTAAAAATAATGGCTTCGAGTACTTACAGGTACAATGTCCATTATCAAATAAATTGTGTACGGTGTAGATCTGGGTATATGTTTTGTGGTTTATCTAACTCGGCTATAGTTATTATCTAAGTAAGGCAGTGATTAAAAAGCTTTTTATCAAAACACACACAAAAAATGGGCTGATTGATAATGTTTTTCGATATGTTTGGAAGCTTTTGGGAATGAATAGACTTTTAGTGTGTGATATAATAAGTAGACAACCGACTATTAACCCTCATTTATAAATTTAGCCTCCAAATTAATAAATGAGGGTTAATTAGCGTTATCCATAGGGGCTCGGTCATAGGGGTTTCTCGTTACCTATAAATTGGTACCTACCTAAATGTGTTTCTTTTTCACACTCCAGATGATTTGTTTACAACTTGGAATGCAGATAAGTGCCTACACCCGTACAATATTTTTTCCGCGAATACAGGTGTCGCGTTTTCCTGTAGTTTATTGTATTATTCCATTAAAGATTACTGCTGTGGAGGATACCGTGAATGTGCTTTTAGTAAACCCCTTACGAAGCCCTGTGCGCTGTTGGGCATCATTATTTTAACTAACTTATTATCATGTACCTAAATGACAAGATTGTTAAAAGATTCTATTATTATTCTATTCCTATCAAAACCAAAATGTCCCGTGTGAAAACGTCCCATTATTATTTCCATGACACGCCCTACGTAACGCATGTGTGGTACAGTCAGAGCCGGAGCAAGCGGGTCGTTTACAGTGACAAACAACATGGCTGCCACGAGCGTTATCATCAATTTAATTCCTTTTCCTGCTACAAATGAGGTCACAAATCAAACAACCACTCATAACAATTATATTGTTTTACATATTATTACATTTTATTGCAATTGAATAAGTACCGCTAAATGATTGTTGATCATAATGAGGGTAGTTAGATAAGAATAAGAGGAAATGTAGTAAGAGAATATAAATTATATAGAATGTTAGAATAGACGAGTTATTGTGTGACATAGAAGTGTTTATTGATAAAGATGAGTGATAAACTGGTAAAGAAAGCGATGATGCAATTTATAATAATGATAAAGTTGTCAATAGTGTCATTGCAGAGTAACTACTGTTTTGTAATAAGATACTTATTGCTGTTCATTCAAAAATAAGACAAATTCCAATTAATGTAATTAAAGCTCGCCGTAGGTGGTCTAGCGTATAGTATTTGTACGGAAGATTATAAACATATTGTAAACTATAGTAGTAAACTTACTGAATAGAATCCATTGTAAGTATCCCAATCATAGTCCGTCACACCCATTTTTAACAACAGTCTCATCAATTTCCACTGTCTCTAATAGAACGGGATCACTATACCACTAATTCATTCACCATGTACTTGTAGCGAAATGTCTCTGCCATCATGCTTCACACTCACTATCGAAATGTATATGTCCACAACGTCCGCTGTGGTGCGTTATCTAACACAAACACAATTATCTATAAGGTTCTCTGAACTATCACATTTATTGGTAAAGCAACATGTAATCGAATTCATTTCAAGAAAGTGCACAGACCACAGTACAGCACTCCCAAGAACCCTGGGCGCGACTGGGGCAGCGGGAATATTAATTTTAATATTAGACACAACATGTGTTTCTCAAACTTTACAGCAATTTAAATAAACGCACGTACTGTCCACTCAGAGCTTTAAACCCAACTGATTTCAAAGCGCAGCACACGCTTAAAATTAGGTTAACAAGGGTAACAGTTGCTCATTAGCCGAGTAGTAAAGATTGATTAGCAAGGTTTAATTAGTAACTCTTCAAGGTTTGAAGTACTACGGAACAGAACACTACGTTTGCTTCATTTTACGGGCCCTTGTGAATTGGTAAATTACAAAATTGGCGTGGAAGTGCACGCCATGAACATGTTGAGAACGTCTGGCGTAGAGGATAGACTTCATTGGCAACGCACACAGATGGTGGCAGTGTGAACAGGGCCACACATAAGGATGATTAAATATAGAACACACACACATACGTAGTCGAAGAGGGAAACACTATGACTGGGGGAATAGCGAGCGTGGTTAAACTGATTGACGCAATTCAGTGTGTAAGTAGTTAGTGTAAAAATATCTGTGTGTGTTGAGTCACGCACACAGTGTCGTCGGTCTTATTCCGTCTTACTACTGGCACATCCCGTGGGACCAACGCACTTCACACTATTATGGAATACTAGTTGTGAATGCTAGCCAAGCGTCTGAACTTTCCAAGTATTGTTATGATGTGTGAGTACTCTAGGGATTTAATAACTGTTATTGGCAAGCGTGACGGCTTGTTATCATCGAGAAGAATTAAAGGAATATGAAGTTTTCAAAAAAGCAAAGCTAGATGGAGAGCATGATTGTATCTATCTTGCATATTATTTCTGTTTTTCTTAATTTTTTATATACATATACATATATAAAAAAATCAGAAAAACAGAAAAGAATCTATCCAGCTTTTATCTCACGACAAAATATTGATACGAAGATACTTAAATGCTGTTCGGGATCTTTTCCATTAAATTATTAGCTCATTGTTAGGCAAATGGAAGATCACTGTTAGCTACTGTTATGTAATAGAAATATTATAAAGTTATCATAATTAACTTTCTTTTTAAATAAAAAAAAATGTAATAAGCAGTAAACTAACGATTTGTTTGTAGATAAACGTTTACAATAAATGTAAACGGAGTCTAGGTTAGGATTCTAAATAGGAATATTATTATACAGCTAGTATCATACCGACATCTATCGTAATTAAGATTGTGAAACGTATAGTAGTAACGTTGTATAACACTAGATGGCGTCGTTTCCATTCTGAACTAGTCTGACTTATCCGCAGTGTAGTTAAAGTGCTAAAATAAGTAATTAAAATTGTAAGTGCTTAGCAGTGACAAAAATGAGATGAAACAAATTCCTATAGCTTTTAAAACTTTTAAGGAAATGGACGAAATGAAACATTGAACAGCAATGCGAGGCGAACCTGGAAACTACTGTCGGCACTGATACTGCTGTCGAATCGAAACCTTTCCATGATAGAGCTAGAGATGCTCGCGAACATCTCGCCTCGGGGATTACTCTGCAATACACCATAACACGTCATCCATAAAGAAAATAAGGATAATGATACTGAAAAATAAACATACATAAAATAAACGTAGTCGATGTAGATACAGTAGAAAATAATATTTGGTACATAATTAGAGGAATATAATTAATTATTAACACCATCACCACTGAAGTTAGAGATCTATGTAGTAAAAATGACAAGGTGAAGCCTAAATACAGACTTGATTAGAGGGCCTAAAATAAAATTATTATTCTCATTTAAGACAATCTTATAAATACTTTGTCAGATTATCGTACATTTCTAACACACTTGGAACATTTAGAAACAAGAGCACCGTTTTCTGTTGCAACTGCCATTTTGCAAGTAATTACAACACTGCTTATGTATAACACACGTTTCATGAACATAAACGGTCGATTTCATCGCCATAGCTTCCGTCTTCCGTAAATACACACGAGAGTTAGACGACCTTAGATTGCTTCTAGCGCTTGCAAAACTTCTACGACGGATTCCTACGATATTCCGAAGAATTTGTCGTTGATGTGGAATGCGGTAAAATTTTAGACCACCCATTTTTTGTTGGTTATGCTGTGTGGTCAAATAAATGACTACCTACTCATTCCTACTCGAGAAGTAAAGACAAAGTTCAGAAAACGATGAAGCAGCAGCACCTCTGCATTTACTTAACATTATCATGCCATCGACGACGATCCATAGGCTAAATAAAACGTTGAGTTTGGAAATGCTCATGTTTTTAGCAACGGCGGTGGTTTACGAAGCGGAAACATTGCTAGCAGTTCTGATTATATCTTTCGTTGTTGCGAATGAATTTACTTGTAACGTCGGTTTTAGACTTTAAATTATTCGTCACTTAATGATATCATGTACTTAGTGCGAATTAGTCATCATTTTTTATTTGCTTCTTTAATACAAATATCTGCAAGATGCACCTGTGATTACACACCTGAACTGAACGATAGCATCATGTTATTTAATTTAAAATGTAAATATGTACGTTATATGAGATGAAAATAAATATTATTCGTTATGTTCACCTCTCGAAACTTGGCCTTTTATGACTTTATCATTGCAACACGGCAAGTTAATGAATTCACAGCGGCTTTTAAAACCGCAGTAAGTGCATTTTCGAGACGATTTTCGTTGTTATGTTATTTTAACTGCCTACTAAAATCCTTGATCTGTTTATAATTGTGCAATGTGCCTTGATCTTTGTGCAGTCAAAGTACAAAGATATATTTAAGAAAGTTTGAAGGCAGGGTTCACAATAATATATTTCAAGTTTAAGAAATTATTGCAGGAAACATTTATGTAAATAACCTTAATGAAACTGCGGGATATTATTTTAGACCATATAATGTTACAGAGAAATACGACGTGATTTATTGCAGCTAAGTAACAGACATGTGGGATTATGATTGGCTTTCTCTATTTTCTGCTTCTGAGTGAGTGGTGCTCCAACTCTAATTAAAAGTGGTGCTGAGGCTAGATTTATCTTTGCCTTCTAAGGAGTATTATTTTCATCATCACGTTAGTTCTAGGAATATCTTTATGAGCTACAAAGTTTTCATGAAGTATACCTAATTTATTCTGCGTAGTTAGTGTGTGACTAGTTTCTTAGATTTTATATTAATTTAGTAAGGAAAGTAACACAAAACTCTTTATTTTAACATTTTGTTTATCCGGTTTGCGTTCTTAAAACCAAAACTTCTAGAAGTATTCCATATAAAACAATCACGTTCTGTGGTTTTGCCATAGCATAGTAATCTTGCGTTACATTTTATGACCCTAAAATGTTTCCTTAACCCGTAATCATATCAAAAGGTACCCATAAACGAATAATTATTACGTCCGAAACGGCGAGTAAAATATTTATCGACGTTGCAAGGTCATTGTCGATGCACCAGTAGAACAGATAAGTTATTGATCGAGTCCAATTTTGATGCATCATCTGATCAACGTAATAAGAAATTATCTCATATTATCCTGCATCGTTGTCCTAAAAAATATGTAATTTTAAACAACGTTGCTCAATACGCTAATAAGTTTAAGTACTGGGGTACCACTTATCGTTTGCACAACCTAAGGGTCAGCTCACACCGAGACGCGACGCGACGCGACGCTGCGCGCACATTTTAAAAGAGCGACTCAAAATACAACTTTATTTTCTACACGAAAAGATACACATTTCATTGTGAGAATTGCGCGGCGCAGCGCGGCGCAGCGCTGCGCCGCGCTGCGCCGCGCTGCGCCTCGCGGCGTAGAGCGACGCAGCCGGTGCGCGCGGCGTGCAGGAGCGGCGCTGCGCCTCGCGGCGCAGCGCTGCGCCGCGCTGCGCAGCGCGACGCCGCGAGGCGCAGCCGAGGTCACCGTGGCGAACTATTTTCGTCCAGACTTCGTGTAGTCTTCCTTACCCGATAAACCCAATTGTTCACTTATTTTATCCCACGCATTATTTTTTGCATTTCTGTCACAATAGTGTTTTGATGATACATTATACAAACATTCGTAGCGCTGCACGAAAAAAATTAACTTCTCCTCGATCTCCATAATGCACCCGCCAAATATACGTCGTTCTCATGCGCTTGCAAATGGTAGAGTGCGGGTAGACGGGCGGGGCGGGTGATCGTGGCGAATGCAGCTACACGTTCCGCTGCGCCGCGCGGCGTCTCGCTGCGCAGCGAGACGCCGCGCGGCGCAGCGAGGCGTCGTGTTGCCAACGATTCCAAGATGCGCCTCGCGACGTTGCGCTGCGCCGCGCGGCGCAGCGCGAAATCACTGGTCACGTCGCGTCGCGTCGCGTCTCGGTGTGAGCTGACCCTTATGGATAAGCAATATAGCTACATCGAGTATATTAATAAGGTGCACCACCATAATATCATCAATGTCACAAATCGATTCATATTATGTTAATGGGAACATGGCATATCAAATATGTTTTATACACCAGTTATTTTTTTCAATTAAGTCAGTTTCGCGTTTCAATGAGCTGTTTTAGCTGTATTTAGAAGAAACATCTTTGTGCCCAATTTCCCAAATCTGATGCATACGTGCGTATGGGCAGTCAAGGGCTGTATGTGCCCTATATTCATGCCCATTGTCTTAATTCTGATAACTACGAGCGTATGGGAGATCGAGGAGGGATCGAGGTCTACTCACATCATGAGTCCTGTCGTTGATGATGGTGTCGTGAGGCAAGTTGGCGGTCATCAACAGTGCGTGGATGTCTTCGGTCCTAAAGCTCTCCATGTCGGCCTCAGCGAGGTTCGCGTCGAGGTCCCGCGCAAGGTCGTTGTAGCGGGACGTGAACTCGAATCGTGATGTTAGGTCGCTTATGCCTTTGTAGGAGGCCGACACGGAGGACAGCACTGAGGTGTGGTGGCAGGAGCCATCTCGAAAAATTGGGCTGAAACATAGAAAACATTCAATTAGAACTTTGTTTATTAGGCCCTACTTGATTCTAAACAAACTTTATTGAATAAATCCTATTTAGCTCGAAAGCGGTTACGGATTAAAATATCTAGTAACCCAAATCGAATTGTTTGGCATTCCCAATGATTTTAATTACCTGGCTGGTATTAATAAATTGGGTCAATCGATTTATTCGAATTTTGTTTATGATAAGCAAAATAATAATTAGCGGGGTAATTGGAAAACACACTAACTGTAAGAATGACTTTCAATCTGACAGTTCAACACAATTCATTACGTTATTTACGTTGTCGGGCAGACAAATTTTTCGAACATATGAAGCAATGGATTACCAATAGCCTTCAAAATTATTCAGATCGTGATTAATAGTGTGTTACGCAAATAGGGTACAGATATCAACATTTCCAAAATGGAGTTTGAGGTGTCCACCAAACAGTATGTGTTGCGAAAAAGATTGGAATGTATTGCAACGTTTACGAACTTGGAAATGTCACGGCAATGTTGTTTGATGTTGTTAATTATTCTGCTATACATTACTAGAGCATTGCTTGGAGATCTACCGTTGGAGCTGGTATTGTCTCGGTGATTGGTCCCAATAATCACGAAATTCAAAGTCTCATTGGCTGATTGCTGCAGTTAATCATTTGTCTAAACCTTTACCGTCTTATTACAAAACACGATCTAACTTTAGTCTGAGCCTAAACATTCGAGACAGTTTTTGTATTTGGAACTTTATGCCGATTCTAGTAAAGTTCTTAATACAAAATTGACAATCTAAGACCGGACTAAGATGTAAGTTTTGTAAAAGGAACTGTATTTCGATTTATGTTAGGTTCTTATTTCAAAAACAGGCTCGATGGTTTAAACCATGTCTAAAGAAAAACCTTGTTTTGTAATAAGACCGTTAGAATTTCAGACACAAGTTTATTGGGGTAGTGATCTTCAGAGATAATGAAATAATAATGATGAATAATAATGTCATAATCACCGCCCTTTGTAATAGTAATGGCCATGCTATATTAAACAATTTTATTGTTAGATTATCCTATTGACAGTAATTTGATTCATCTTGACGAAGTTAAAACACCTTTAAAATTTTAGGAAAAGCAGAACAGCACTATTGTTATAAGGACTGACATTCATTCTCTATGGGCGGTAAATAGGTAATGTGAATTGTAAAGTGAACACATAACAAATAATATGATACAGTATTTACTAATGCAATCAGTAGCAGTATAGGTACTCACTTGTAGTCGAGGAACCAGAGATATCCGGAGTTGTCGCAGTGCGCATCGAGGTCATCGTGCGAGTGCTGGCTCCCGGTGAGGCTGGTGTTGCTGTTGCAGTCCTCGTCGGCGCCTGCCACCCCGGGGCTCGCCGCCTTCAGCCCCAGCCGTGGCGGTGGCCCTGGAATTTGGAGAAGATGGTTCTATTAGATATAATACTCGACACAAATAGGTCGGTTGATGTCCAGAGGTATTTTTCAGAATAGAATAGAATGCTTTTAATATCTGACTGGATTTGGTGAACAGAGATTGTGGGTACTTGGGATTTACATATAATAAGTTTGTTTTTTATGTTTGCAGTATTGGCATAGGCTCATATTTGTGTAGTCTTTGTGTAGAATTTCTAGATTTTATATTTTACGCGTGTTCTGTTTTGTATTGAAGATTTAGAAATTGTGTATGTCATGACATGAATTACCTACTGCAAAATAACGCTTGGTTCCAATTTTATCTGGATTATTCTTTATTAAATTTGGTGATTGACGCCGCTAGTTACAAATAAAATGTGTTAATTTGGTTCGACTTAGTGACTATTTCAGTCAGACCTCCATAACATCGGCTGATTACTGTAGATACGGTGGAAATTGTGTGACAGGATGTAACGAGGGAGATAACGCCCAACGAGCAATCATTCCTATCGGGGGTTGGAGTTAACGAGGCTTTCATTTGCTCCGAGCAAAGCTGCGAAAAGGTGTAGGCTGTATAGGTTTATTTGAGAGCAATCTTCTTCACGATGGATCATCTCAATGTTCTGTCAAAACAAACCGTTAAAATTACAAGTTTCTATAAAACGGCTTTACCTAATAACTATAAAAACAATCGCCCCATGGCGCCACATCAGGCCGTCACGAGCAAGGTATTCGAATACTAAAACGTAGTGGTAAATGTTGTTTATCGAGCGGAGAGGGGCGTGGGTGGGCAGGCTGACTGGACAACATGCCGTCTAGGGAATGTTGATGTGCATCCAAGCTATAAGGAAAACTGCGTAACACGACGCTTTACTTCACAAGAATCAGTACATTAGTTACGTTTTTCAATCAAAGTAAAATACAATAGGTTTCTCCTTTAGTAATTCATCCTAAGTGATCAAGTAACGGGGTCAATAATCGTCACGCTTTATAATGTAAGCAAGGCTGTGAACTCCCGTGTGAGGTACAGAGAATGTGACGCAAGCAAAACTGACTCATCCATCAGTGATACATCGCTAAGCAGCGGCTATGACTGGCCACTCAATTGTTTTTGTAACCATGCTATGTTAACTCGAACTTAGAGCTATAGATCATTGATTCACTAGTTCTTATACAACATAAAGATTGACTCATAAGACATATTGAGAGAGGAGCAAACGCAATATAATTTGACCTATCAAATAACTTAATAAAACGATAGCCTTTGGTTATGTTTTATTCTTCAGAACAGAACTCCGTGGGTGTCATATGGGTAGTCGTAGAGCAGCCATTTAAATTACACAGCCACGTGGGTACAATAGCATCTCGCTTTTACGACATAGACAAATTGATGTAATGGTATAACTTTGATCACACGGACGACTCACCAAAGATAGAATTGAAAAGTACTCGAGCATTAAATGTATGGCTTCATTGCATGTGCCTCGGGCAGACGCCTGAAGTGGGCGGACACACTGCGTTACTTCATTCTTGCAATTTATGGGCTTAAATGAAAGGAATCTTGGCTATGCTTTATAGAGTTCTAAACTGAATTTTGTTTACGGTTCCTATTTTATCCAGGGATTACAGTTACTCCAAAATATTTGATGAAGAGTTATTTGGCGCCGAGAGATTCGAGACAACACAACATTCTTCACAGTCAAATGAATTTACTTTCGGGAATGCCACAAACAAACAAGGAGCAAAGACTCCCATTTAAAAGTTCGTTTCAATTAACGGTTCACGGAGTAATTAATAGGAATGTGTGTGGTTTCCCAATTTCCTAGAACGCATACCGAAGAAAGCATTTAACTTGGCCGTTGTTTTGATAATACAACTCCTAACTCTCAAACAGCGGCACAGTGCCAAAGAGACTTTTCCCTGCAGCGGCTGTATAATCGAAACTGTGCTTGTTATATTTAGCAATGAGGCGTATCACCGCGAAAAACGCGTAGTGTATTAACCGTGTTTTCTGTACCATTTTATGTATTAGCAGCTATTCGTGTCGCGGACGCTGGGAGTTCGTCTGAGTCTCTACATTTTACCTCCCTCTGGAGGCAAGTGTCATTTTTCAAGAGGGATTAAGTCACTAGCAAGTACACGGCTAATCCGGTTATTATTAATGCGGCGGAAGTCATGGAGCTTACAGTGTATTTCCATAATGTGTTACTGCTGGGTTTAGATAAATAAAATTACATTCTAACAAAATCTTAAACTAAAGAACGTAAAATCAATTATAATCGTTTCTTAGCAATCAAACAACTGTGAAAAATGTTGCACTTTACACAGAATAATAATTAAGCAGTTAATTATTGTAACTGGTATCGGTGAGTTAATTCTTAATAGCATTTTCACAATTGACAATTCAGATTTTGCAACCAGTTTTTGCGACATCAGAGAGACAATGAAAATTGCCCGTGAGATCGCCAGACAAATTGGCCGTGAGCGACCGATAGAGGTCGACGGGCGCCTACCACGGCACACGAAAACATTTCAGAAAGTGTGGCATTTGGGGCGAGTTTAAATATTATAGTTGGATGATATAGTATCGTGGTAGGGGCGTTTGCTTCTCATTGCCTGACGGACGGATGGCGGCTATTGCATTCATTTAGTAATTAAATTATTGCGATTCAGCTGGTACCAGTATGTAGTCGTATTGAAAGTCTGCTTAAGGGAACTGTGTTAAAGATGTTCGTATGTATCAGCAAAAAAACGTTCACGTACGAATGTGTAAGAAGTCAAAAAGGCAGTATATTTTGGCAGGTCAGCTTTTTCATTTCCCGTCACCTTAATTGGACTTTATTCACATATATGACATCGGTATGATTCACTTTCTCTGAATATATTTGAACAACATCAGTAGATCTATCAATTATATACGATTTCTCACACTTGTTTATGGACTGCATGACTTGACAAAATAAATAAGAAGCTGTTTGCGGGCTGACAACATTGAACTCAATGATGAAGGAACGAAAACCCTAAAGCTTGCTTGTCATATTTTTTTCACAGTGGCAATTGTCATGACTGTCCATCGAAACGGCGTAATGAGCCCCTTATCAATATTCATCAGCAGCCTTTACTGAAATAGCGAGAAGGCAGAGCTGCAGCCACTAAGCGTGAGAATGGTAACACAGTGCTAGGTAACCTTTCACCTCCTTGGCTCGACGGTCCTTATATGGCAGACGACAACACGCTGGCGCTCGGGGACCACACAGAAACGCGCGCTCTACCAACCGCGGCCATGTTCCCAGAAAATACGTCGTGGGCGAACACAAACAATAAAGCTACGCTTACACGGGCAATTTTTCAGAAACTGCCTGGCAACTGTTGCCCCGAGGCAGTGGCGAAAATTGCTTAATTACGGCAATCTCACCTCTAATTGTTACATCTATTGTATAATACTAATGTAGTTATTGCCTAGTTTATGAAGTCATTCCATTTCGCTTATTATGGTGTGGCGGTATCTCTAGCGACCTTTGCTACATCTGACATCGCAGTAAATTGCTTTATGATGATGTTGTGATATCTTTGTTTACCAATAAGTGTTGCCCAGAGTTGAGCAATTTGATTAACCAGTGTAATGGCACCTTAAGGGTAAGACCGTAAGATCATTCTATAAATGCTGACCTGACTGAGTGCTGAAGTTAAATCTAGGACGCGCATGGCTTACGTTCCGAGAAAAGTGATAATGTTTGAGCATACCAGTAGCGGTGCCTAAATTGTTTATAGTTGATTGTCATTTAGTATGCAGTTAATTTTCTTTAGTTGTAATTTGGTATTCAATTTTTTATTTTAAGGTTTACCTTCCTCTAATGCTGTGTAATTAGGATATGTTTTTTGTTGTTTCAGTTGGAAGCAGGAATGGGCGTTTCTTTTAAACGTGCTTTCTATTTTAATTGTAGATTTTAAATTCGAGTTCTGTTATTTGTTTACAAAGCCTACAATACGAATTTAATCAGATTAAAAATCCTATTCGGGCCAATTCCGTTTTAAATTTCCTTCTTTATCGTCCTCAATAACAAAACTTCGTACACAAATTGATAATATATCCGCTGGCTGTCACTAAGCCGACTCATAATGGTGGACCTACAGCAACCATTGTCCGCACCTTCAAGTTCTTTCGTGATATAAAAAAATAAGGCCGTTTCAATCCGATTATGACGTTGTTATAAAATAAGAGTTCTGATTTTCAAGGAAATAATGCTGTATTATAATTTTTTGTTTATGATTGAATCAGCGAGTTTGTACCTTAAAACTTTTTACCTCAACATTCTAAAGGATAAAAGTTCCAAGTCTGTCGTCTCTTTTTGTTATAACGAATATGACAGTGACAGCTGAGACTTATGGGGCATTACAAATGTCAAATTTTTATGAATAGGGAGTGATACGAGGGGATGTTTTTATGGATGGTCACTCCAAGTTTTTATGGACGGTTGCTGCATATCCGTCCTCATGTGGTCAGCTGATTATTGGATTTTAGAATAAAAGTAATAACGTACTTCGAGAACGGGTTAGTTACCTTACAGTGTAAATATATATTACTTAGTGTAAACGTGGTTGTAAAGCTAAATGAGAGATCAGTATTCTCTAGAATATTTTATTCAAATCCTACTCAGTGCACCATCTAACACGAAATACATTAAACCAACGCATTTAGTTGGACAAACAGGATTTCGTAACTTAATGAATCTCTACGGGGCGAACAATTATAAACATGGTGCTCCAGAGTTTATTGGCAATAAAGTAATAAACAAGGCCGTAAGTAACTCGCGCGACGATATTTTAAGCGAGGTAAGTGAGTCATAAGAAAAACGAATGCAAAACCAAAGACACGACAATAAAAGAAAACAGCCCATGAGGCGCCGGTTAATTTCACAGCGACTCCGAGACTTGAGTTCAGCTCAAAATGGAAGAAAACCAACCCTTATAAATAGAATTACTCCTCGCGCACTGCATGACCAATTCTCTAATTTAGTAACCAGTTACTGGCCAATAAAGCGTAAGTATCTTATAAATAGATCTCATCTTTAATGGCGAGTTAATGATACAGTATTCTAACTTATGTAAAGACGGTTTAATACGACAGTGCTGAAGCTTGGGACTAGCTGTGCAACAAGTTTAGAGCAGGTGATTAGTCAATAAATGAGTCAGTGATCAATTTAGTTTGCTGCAGTAGAAATTGTTATTTTATAAATGTCAGCGTGGGACAAAAGCACCTACACGCGTTACATCAGACACAGATACCGCTTTATAATAATATACAGGTTTGTACCTAGTGTTGACGGTTTTTAAATCATCGAGCATCCTACGTAAAATCAGAACAACGACCGGTGTGAGGTCGAAGGAACCTTGAAAGCGCCTTTTGCTCATACAGGTGAACCAGTGACATAGCGCATGATTGACTGTACATGAAAATATCAAATGTCTACAAGAATATTTCTTAATACTGCGAGAATGAACGAAACAGAAATTCTCTGTTACCACACCACTATTGACGGTGGAAAATTCAAATGTCGTGAGAGAATAAACTGAATGACTTTTTAGGGGCAACAAAAATCTAAATTTGACCTAAAAAATGTCATAACTTTTTCATTTTTGTCCTATTTCGAACCAATTGTTTTATCTATTCAGGTTCTACTAGTAATTTTTAAAATTGAAAAAGAAAATAACTTTTAGTCGTAAGAATGTAAATAACACAATTTCGATTAAAAAAAAATATCTTGAAGATAATTTATTTATATACATGAAAGGGAATTTCACGATAGTCACATCGCAAAAAAAAATCATAAAAGGAGTTTGTCGGAAAAAAGTTATAAATTTGTAAAGATGTCCCCGAAGAATATCCTCAAAAATTAAAAAAAGAATCATATTCCCTAAACTATCAGAAATCGCAGAGCATATTATACTTGGGGTGTTTTCGGATACCCCTAGGTACGAGAAATCAATTTTTTTTATTGACGTCTCTATTTGGACCACCCGGTAGGTATATGAGAGACTAATGTGATGGGCGGACATGTGCATGAATAAATGACACACTGATAGACAAAACATTGTATGACTAATCGAGCGGTACCAATCTGTAGGTACGTAGCGCGCTGCCCGAGTCAGGGCCACTTCAACGATATGACGAGACCGTTGAAACGGCAATTTAGATGCTGTGCAAACGACAACTTCCTTTTTCAAATGGCAAATTGAAAACGCCTTTGGTGTTCCGCTGTTGAGTTGAGAGAAAAATATGAATGCGAAGTCAGACATTTGGAAATGTAACTAATGTAACTCCCGAAAAATATCAAGCAATGAGTTCACAAAGTAGAAGATGAGTACAACAGCTGGATTGAGGCAGTTTCTGGTTTATTCATTATCTGTCTCATAACGTATTACGTAGCTCATATGAGTTTTATTATTGTCTAGAATCTAGGCTACAGTTCTACACGTATATTATGTATAAAACTGTTTGGTAAGCAGTTACAACACAACAGAGAATAACCTCGAATATTCCAGCTGCGTACGCTGCACCGCCCACTCGAAATTATGGATTGGAAAAGCACACGCTGTATAAGTCAACATCCATAAGGGTGTACTGAGATGGCATGAGCTTAGATTATGTAGGTACTTTCATTATCATTGCAAATTGATCGAAAGTCGAGACGAACAGTCATTAAGGGTACCAAGGCAGCACTTACAGCGTGTGATGCATCAATTCCACGCACTAATGCATCCCTACCTTCGTCGAATACAAAGAGCCTATCGGATTGGTTTCATTGTACGTACGAATCACATTAGGCGTCATATTCTCCTGCATAATGAGTCAATGACATTGCATATTCTATTGTTTAGTATCCGAGCTCGTTGATTAGCGAATTAACATATGTAATAACATTTATTTATTTATTTCGAATGCGTCGTGTCCTGTGAGTGCTATGTCCTCTTGTGACTTAATCATTCTATTTTTAACTCTTATTTAGTAAGATAGGCTGGGTTAGCATTATGCACATTATGTCTTTTATATCTTAATACTAAATAGCCTTTTATTCGGCTTCTTCAAATGACTTACGAGTAAATAATTACTGTTTGTTTTCCTAAAAATAAATAACAGTACTTTTTATTTTGCTTATACACCTAATTCCCATGACCATAAAACTGATTTATGCTAAGTGTGATCATTTCATTCGAGTCTCATAATTAGCTCATTATTTAAGTTTTAATGACCAAACATTAACTCATTTCTATTGTTTACTGTCTAGCTAATGATTTTTAAATCTCATTAAGTACCACTTTGGATCCTTGCGCCTACTTAAGAAGTTCTAAGAACGTAATCCATGACATCATTATTGTTAATATTTATCCGCAACAGTGAACGAAAGCTGTGAACTGAGCGGCAATGTTTACTTTGAGAATAGTTCACGAAAATGTATGAAAAAATAAATAGATCTGGAACAATATTAAACAACGCACCTTTAACAAAGTATTATAATACGCGCGTGGTCGTGAATCAGGATCGGATAATCTA
The DNA here is from genome assembly GCA_937001585.2 of Brachylomia viminalis. NCBI lineage: Eukaryota > Metazoa > Arthropoda > Insecta > Lepidoptera > Noctuidae > Brachylomia > Brachylomia viminalis. The sequence goes on along the minus strand of OW443308.2, from coordinate 13,671,300 downwards.
ATGTTTACTACCGCGTTCGTTATCCCAAGCGTGACTCATTGTAACAGAGATGATTGTCCAAATCGTTATTCTGGGTTGGTATAATATTAGCGTAGTTAACATTCATGTATCGTTCAGGTATCGATGTTTTGTCAACAGAGACAATGTGTACAGAACACAGAACATACAGGCCCTGTGTGAATGTACCTTATTTTTAATCTCGGTGAAATCGCTAACAATACGACATGAGCGCGGCTGTTGTCGTCCTTGACTGGCGAGCTGGCGCCAGTAAGCGCCGACACTGCTTTCTGAGCTTGTATCACGAATTCTTAAGCCTATTGCCTATTTTGTACCGAAAGAGAAAGGCTGCTGACTAAGTGTAACGCCGGCCTCCTCGCTCGCGAAAACCGCGAACATATTGCCGACCGTGGTACGAGCTCACTCGCTTGCCACCAATCTTCTACTTATACTTAGAGCTGTTTTTAAGCTCCAACGCCAACTGTAATTTATAGATTGCAAATCACCATGTAAAGGGTCACGATTAGATATTTCAGTACTTTGCATTGGTCATGTTCTTGTAACTAAGTTTGATTCTCAACACTTTCTATATCTACTCGCTTAGATTCAACGAATATTGATCATTATTCGAATGCATGCGTGAACGTGTGAACATTTATATTTGAACGCACTCTATTATCACGAAAATTTATTAAATTGCAAGTGATAATATGAAATTTAAAAAGCCCCATTTATTATAGCGGCAGATTAACATAAAGGAAACCATAAATAAGAAGTGCTATAATGTATGTGTAGCTGTTCACAGACACATAGACATAGACGTTTTAATGCACGAGTTGGTCATGTGAAAGCATTCGATTTTTTTGCACTAACCGATAACTTACTGATTTTTACTAAACAATAGTTTGGGGTATAGTCACATCGTGGTTAAACGGTAAATACAAGTCATTGACCACAATTGCAACATGTCACGAACCACGAATACCGTAATGACGGTCTTAATAGAGTCACGTTAGCAACACTGAATTTAGGACAATCTTGTCAGCATATAAAGTAGACATAGGTACCAACGCTTCAGTGATAAATTGCTATATTAAGATAAAACCAGTTTCAACTCCAGTGGTTAAATAAGTCATTGAAATATTAAGTATCTTATTGTATTATGTATTGCTGAAACACTGCAGCCTTTAACTTAATTGATGCAAATTCAATCTCCAATATCATTTCCTGAGTGTCAAGGATTGTTCCTTATAATATTTTAATTACTTGAACGTACCTTCAATATAATTATTTGGTTTAAAATATGGATCACGTGGTATAGCATGCACTGTGCACTTTGTTGCGCGATACCGAAACGTTTGTCGTGACAACCTGCAATTAATCTCAATGTTCTCAAACTTGGAACGTTGTTTCTAGTCGATTGTCAACTGAGACACCGATATTGAGTTTTTGGGGGATATTTCACGAAGAGTTTTTGAGTAATTGGTACAATTGACACGCACCGATCACAGTTAGAAATTATTTGGAATTGGAGCTAAGGTATTCTGACTTTTTCAAAGTCTAGATCTAATCAGTATTATACACATTACATAAAGTGGTTTGAGCAAAAAGTTGTAGAGGTAAATTTCCCGATGTGGGAGTTGATTGGGGCGTATAAATAGCCGACCGGCGGCATCCAAGTCGGAGCCAGGACCGGCCGGCGTGGCAGCACACGGTGGGCTGAAAATCGACTTTTATAGACATAGGGATTTCTAAAAAAGTCATCAAAGACCGTGTCCACTGGCCGTATAAATACTATGGAATGTCTTTTTCATTACTCATGCTCAGAAAGTAGATCTGAAGTTGCCTGAGGAGCGGGTTGAACGTAATACTTTTCAGCCCTAGAGAATATCGTTTTCATCTATTTTCTTTAAAATAACATAGATTTGGGCAAAATATTTACCATTTTGTAAATGATGGAAATGAAAAATAATGGCTGAATAGCGAGTAGCCGGCCACAGAAAAAAAAATAGGCGAGAAAGCGGCAATCCGATCTTCATTTGTTTTTTCGAGTAGTAGAGTTTTGTTTAAACTTCCGTATAGCAATGAGTTCATCTGATTTAACGCCTGATTTCATAAGAGAAAAGGCTCATTTTTTCTTTAGCTAATTCATGTTTTTTATTTTACTTTCCTTGTATTCGTAATAAAAAGCATAGTGTTTACCTCGGGTTAAAGGCTTATTTAGTCCCTTGAACTATTGGCGCCCTCGCTACGTCTCGGGACTAAATAAGTTACTTTCACCCCTAGAGTAACAATGTACTATTACATATTTCGTACCGACTCGACTTGAAATAGTGGGCTGTATGAGGAAATAAATATAAGGTATAGTTAGCGGAAAGAAAAAAAAAAACAGGATTTTAAAGATGAGCTCTTTTCGTGTTCCCCGATAAAAATGCAGCCATTACTGGCTTGGGTGAAGAGCTTGATCGAAGATTTGCCGTGATTCTGCAAGCAATAACATCTGGGGAGCACACCAATATTATCAAATTTAAAGATTATTTCCGCAAAACAGCAGAAAAGTATGTGGAGGTATATGACTGTTATCACATGTCTTCGACCGTCCATAAGCTGTTGATACACGGTGCAGACATAATCGCCAATATGCCAATCGGGAGCCTCTCAGAAGAAGCCTCAGAGGCCCGCAATAAAGATTTTAGGAGGTTCCGGGAACATCATTCGCGGAAAAAGAGCAGGCAAGCTTCCAATGAGGATATCCTTAAAACACTTGTTCTTTCGTCTGATCCTTTGGTCAGTGCACGAAGACCTAAGTTTCCTGGTATCTAACCAGGTAAAGCCAGCGTTTCTTCGCTGAAACTTAAGCACTCATCGAGTTTCTGGAAACTCAGTTCGAGTTTTTGGATGTATACAGGGTAATTGGTAAAACACCATCAACCTCTTAAGGGGTCATTGTACTCATCATTATGAACAATTTTTACTATGGGACCAAATATGAAATCGCGAAAAAAATATCAGCTGTTCCCTACATTTATGTTTGCAGAACTCGTCAAAATGTAGGGGACCAGCTGATTATTTTTTCGCGATTTCATATTTTTGGTCTCATAATAAACGTTGTTCATAATGTTGAGTACAATGACCCCCTCAGAGGTTGATGGTGTTTTACCCATAACCCTGTATAATTTGGATCCTGATTCCGAATTGGAATCCAACGAGAGCGATATTAATTATAATTATGTAAGTTATTTATTTAAATTATTTAAGTTTCATATATTATTTTTTTAATATTATTTAAGATGTTTACGAATCATGCAAATAAAATTATTTTCTGAAGAAATTGTTGGTATTTTAACACGGTGCTTTAAAATGACTCGATAGAGAACTAATAAATAAAAAATCGTACTTTTTTTTAAACTTCTGTAGTAGTAAAAGTTATACGTGGTATGTCAATACATCATAAATAATTCGTTCTAAAACCTCTTTTAAGGATATTACGGTTTAACTCGTGGTTCCAAAGATAAGCGGTTGTTTCACTCGAATTGAAAATTATTAAACAAATTTTTCATAAAACTTTTATAAGTCACCCATTTATATGTTAAATTAACCTTGTGTGAATATAAGCATACTAATAGTAAACAAAAACCACATCCAAGAAAAAACGATACTTAAAAATTAAAATCCCTATGTTTATGAAAGTCGATTTTCAACCCACCGTGCGGCGTGGACAATGGATTCCGTAGACGAGACGCGTTCCATATGGATGAACTGCTAAAGGGCATACATGATCACGTTCTAAATGCAAGCTCATTCATTTAATATTAAATTCTAAACTATTTTAAATGCTTAATGTTTGAAGGAAGAAAACTGAGCCTCGGTATGCTGTCAACAGAATCAAACTATCGTTTTCAAGATTTTCTGTTTATAAAATACAACAGCTACGATTAAATGAATAGTCATTTAAGCGTTCTTGCTTTTAAAATGATTTATTCTTTGTTTCTCCCAAAAATGTATTAATCAGTATTATAAATAATTAATTTGATAATCAAAAACCACTTTCGCATACTTAACTCTGAAGACGTTATTCAAACGATATAAAACTTTAACAAAACTTTAAATTGATCGCTTCATATTTCTTCAAGAGTCAGTGTAAGAGTAAAAGTCACTGAATATCATTTCGTCCATTAATAAAATGCGGTCGCGTGTGATTCGTTAAACGGTTAATTGAGACTAACTTGAAAAAATCAATCATTATTTAAGTATTTACTTTATCCGCTCAGAAAGGAAGATAAAGCGATCCTGTGTGACCAAATAGCCATAAAACGAATGGCCATTAAGATTAAGAATGACTACGACCTATAAATTAACTCTACTATATTTAATTCGAACGAGCATATTCATAAATACCTAAATAAAAAACAATATGAAGACATAAAAAGGGCATCATTCGACTGAACGATATTTTTAAAAAAAGAAGACTTGGTTTCTCACGATTTATCGCGAACATTCTTTTGTACAAATTAGAGTGGCAGATGGCAGTTGTTTATTTTGGGCTACTTTCTGAAAAAAGGGAACAAAGTGCCAAGTAAGATAGCGCCAAGTGTTGAAGGGAGCTGTGAAGATATGCTAATAACCGGCTGGTGGGTTATATCGCGCCCAGACGTGTTATCTAGGCAGAGGCGTCGCCGGTCCCCGCAATGGCGTCGTAATGTGTTGGTAGTTAGACCACGTCGTGTACACACTGGTTATAGGCTTATATCTAAGCATGGCAGCATGGCTGAGCCAACGCATTTAAGGGGCTGACAACAGCTAAAGCGCGGTCACTGTCGGACTGCATAGAAAAGAAAGAGAAGCGCGATGACACAAAGTTGGTAATTTATTGCAAAATATGAAGCAATTCTCTATTTACAAAAAATCTATTGATTGGTTAAAACACTATCACGTTAATATGTTGCTTCAAGAACAATCTAAAAAAAAATAAAAAAAAAATTGCATAGTATGGTTTTTATCGTTAAAAGAAAATTTTAGCTTCGTGACATTTTTCTATCGTACCGCAGTTGTATTATGTTTTCAACACACTATCTAGCTAGCATATAGCCTGAAGAATAACATATATTTTTCTTATTTTGTTTACTGCAGTGGATCATATACCTACTTTTAGGCATTATAAAACTTGCGTTTAGGTCATGTAGTCCCCTTAATATGCACGTACTCGTAGTTATGCTGTGCATGCAACGTCTACAGAAAATAAATTGAAAACGACGAAAATACAATGAATGTCGTGCCAACTGCTAAAAGTGCGCAGGAAATGGAAAAGAATGCATTAATTTACAGCAAATAGTCAGTAAATTATCGAATTGGTGCATACTTTATATTAATGACCGTGAAAATTGCCATTTTTACAAGCAATCATAAAGAAAAGTCGACTAACCCCTATATTTATAAACATAAAGCTTAAAGTCAAGAGATGTTTAAACATCAAAAATGTATGGTTTAGGTAATAGTCGCTAAACCTTACTCAACTTTAAGCAACGTTTATAAACAAACCCCTAGAAGCCCTGTATTCTAATATAATTTTAAAGAAAATAATGTTTCTTTAAGATTTTCTCAAAATAATTTTCCTGAATACATGTTTTTCTAGTCTAAAGCGTAGGTACCTGCGTTACGAGAACTCGTAAACTTCAGCGGATCTAAAATAAGAACATGGAATTCCAAGATGCTCTCAACCTTGAAATGAAAGAGCGAACCGATTTTGAGGCACGGCCACGGACAACCATTGATCAAAAGTTTTCAAAACAAGACTCTTTAAGTAAAGAATGATATACTTTGATGCGATGTTTTTAATTGGATCTGTCAGAGACGTTTCCTGAATGTATGCGTCTAAACTAGGTCTGTGTGTAGTAGGTAGGTACATAAGCAGTCAATTATAATCTAATACGCGCCGTTTGACCCAGCCATTTTGAATTGAAACATCTGTGTCATAAGCCGTATATTAATTTAAGCCTCATTAAACTGAGTTTCTCATGATAAATCTAAGTATGGAGAATTATTATGTTTTATAAATGATCTAAATAATTCTTATTTTAGTACCTGCTATGTACAAAAGCATATTTAAAACTTCATTCTACGCATATAATGTAAAAACTTATTGGATCTCGTCCATTTTTTTAACAGTACCGTGTAACAAACTATTGTAATAAAACCAGTTTTAGTAGATAACCAGGAAATAATTAAGTCTAGCTAGAACCGTGTGTAAGCATTTTATCAAATGTTTTTGCAATACGCGTTCTCGTCCGCGGTAAAAAATCACGTTCAGAACTAAACTAAGTTTCATAACGTTAAAAACGCCTATTAGAACGGCCCCAATCTATGTAGAATATGCGTGTCTATGTTTACTAAAATTTTGTGACTTACGAAAATAGTTTAGTATCTAATTTAAAAGTTAAGTAATTTATTAAGTTTTTTTCATATGTAATGCCCTTGATTGAATGCTTTGCGCAGTTAGTTCTAGCTCTATGCCTACGCGGCTACAACGCGTCTGCTACGCGCGTCTACGTAGCTAAAACGCAACTGCGTCGCGCAACTACGCGGTTATAACGCTACGTCGCGTCGACACGACATTCACGTGGCTACGACGCGGCTACTACGCGCCTCTACGCGACTGCTACGTCAACGCTACTGCTACGCGGTTACAACGCGACGGACGGTATATGCATCGCTTAAGCTACGACTTCGCAGCGTCTACGGTGTGTAGAATACGTGCGTGGACAAACAACTGATGCTCAAACATGATATACAAATAATCAGAAAATATATATAATATGCTGTAAAATCTGCATGGTACTTTAGACGGTCGTGGTGTCGATTCAAGTCGAAAACATGAACGAGTATACAAGCTTTGTTATCCAGCTCATTAAATATTGAGGTTTATTTACGCCTACCCATTATTTCACTATGCGTACCAAAAAGAGAGAAATAGTTTATAGTATACGTTATAGACCGACCAATAAATCCGTCATGATCCTTTTAAAAACTATAATTCACTCTATTTAACTCAAAGGATTTATGAAACGGGTTAAAATAACATAACATAACCTTTATTAAACTTCGTTACTAAAGAGGGTTTAACCGAGAAGTTTCTCAGTAATTAGTAGTTAGCACGTTCCCGAATACGTTTCAAGGCGTTAGTGTAGATCTTTTAATCATTGGCTCTATTATCGAGTCGGATCAATTAACATCGAGTCGTCGAGAGGACGGCACCGCCTACGGGCAAATCGCGTGTTTCCGAGCATGCCCTTAATTGTGGCAGGGAGATGATAAACTGTTTTAAATAAAACAAATGACGTCTGTTATTCTCGAATTGTTTGTATAGTTATTTTTTTTATTGATGGTTTTGAAGATGAAGCCCGTATTACCGGGGCAACTAGGTACATATTACTCTCCTTCGTTCTTAATTTAAATCCCAGGCCGATGCCTTTATTGCTTGCTAGCTTTTGCCCACGACTTCGTCCGCGTGAAATTTCAGCCCCCGACCCACCGCGTCGCATCGCATCGCCCGGCGGCGCTATTACAACGTTTTTTTTTTTACTTCTTTTCGTGCTTTATAGTCTACAATGTACTTCGATAATTGGGCTATCAAATGCAAAAACATTTTTCAAATCTGAATGAAACCCTTCAGCTTTATTTTATCTGTTTAGATTTCCTTACAGCTTATGACTGCCTGTGCGAGCTGTAAGGAAACTTTGCTTGAAATGAGAGGCTATTTCATGACTTTCTAGTTTTCAACCACTAGATAGCTTTAATGTGAATTGAAGCCGTTGCAGACACAAATTGAATTTAATCACGATGTAGGCACTCTATCTTTATCAACGAGACACCGATATCTCGTTAATCTATGGACTCCTGTTGTCTTCATCAATTTTCAATTGAATCCCGCTTTCATATCTCCCAACAGCAATTAATCTTAGTTAACATGACTCTGAAAGTGTGAACCAGTTTTTAAATTACTAATACGATCCTAGTGGTTTGATTGGTGGCTTCTGAAATAGTTTGGTCTTTGAATAGGCTTTTGTGAGACAAAGATAGAATGAGTGGTCGACTTTCTCATATAATACAACTACAAAATTGTGCGACTGAAACATTTCGTTATGTGTTGTTTCCTTTTTTATTTGTTTAGGGGCTTTAGGAGAACGTAAAACTTATAACGTAAACGTAAATAACATCAAAGTACCTTTGTTTGCAGCTTTTATTTGAACTAAGTTTCATTCTAATGAGGTTATTCCTCTTTAAACAATGTCGATTTTATAATTTACATTTCAAACTGGTCTGTCAATTAAGCCGCAGAAGCGGCTTGACTTACGAGTATGTTAGATAGCTATCTAAATGACAGACAAACTAAAATTGATCACGACTTCAACTAAATTTTTTTGTGCGTCTACACAAACGTGTTTTAAACGGCAGTCATAGTAATTAAGTACATATACATTATTATAATTACAGCCTATAATGGAGACGCTCGTAAACTTTTTGCATTTGTAGATTTTAGATAGTTAAAAATCATTGGCCAATAAATTTTATATATCGCAATAAAAGATGTTTCGTTCCAAAAGGGGCTGTAGTCCATACGAAGTACAACTGGTTCCAAGGAATGCAGAATCAGGATTTCACAGTGAATGTATAGGCCCCTGATTTTGCATGGAACGCGTGGGCGGTGGGCGAGTCAGACTGCGACTTTTACTATTTGTTTATCAAGCTCCGGTAATAAATTAAATTGATTCCAATTATGTGTTTAATTGGCGAAAGCACAGCCGTTTGATATAACACTTCTCATTTATTATATAACGCGTTACAACATATTCTTGGGTACTTTCAGGTCTTTTGTTTATATTAAATTGTATGTCTTTGGTTTTACTTCAGTCTTCATTCAGTGGTATAGTGATTGTGTATCAAAATAGCTATCATCATTGGACAGTTTTCTGATAAAAATAGACTAAATATCTGACAAGGAAATGGCTGTAGGTATACATGAAGTCACTCTATATTGAAGCCTAACTTCATAAATATCTTCGCCGACGCCAACGCATCTATCGAGCTTGACATCGAACCCTTAAAATGGTACAATAATGACTATGGCTTCTTTATGAACACCTATACTTATTGATCGACCTCCTTCTAGACCAAATCAAATGATCATGATCGAGATTCGTAGTTCAGTATCAATACAACCCGTACCTACTACAGTATCTACTATTAAAATAATTGGGTAAATTATGTTCAATATTTGTGTTCCAGTTTCAACAATTCATTGAACATGTATATGGTCGGTGGCAAGCGGTGGCAAGCGGTGGTCGAACAGCTATTAGATACGGTTTTAAATCACGTGGGAGATGGTTCTCGGGCCATCTTTTATACGCCTACTGCACTATAATTTTAATAACAAGTAGTAAGTGCAACCGTGGCCATTTCTAGTATTGATCTGATATTAAATATAGATAGAAATGTGAAGTCGTGTGGGCAGTGTGATCGAAAAAGAGAAGTTGCGTCGCTCAGTAGGCGTCACACATATCGCAAAGTAATTCTATCGTTTCCTCGCAAATTGTAGCCTATTGAGTTTGCTAATACTAAACTGAGCTTACAAAAATACTCTATTTCATAAATCATTCAACCAATCGCTACAGTTTACGCGCGCTTGACAAATTTGTCGCATTCATTTTGCGATCATTTACGTTCGAGAACCTTGGTTGCATACAGAGATAGATAATTATTTAAACAATAAGAAGTTTAGTGCACTTCTGTTGTTCTTTATAATAAAAAAAAAGATCTAAGGACCGAGCAAATGAAATGCGAGACGCTGATAAAACTTTCAGAAAGTCTGTAGATTGCAATTAACTAATTAATAAACTAATAATATGCAATTTGTTTGCAAATGAATTTACATTTCAAGCACATCTCGCCCCAACAAGTTTGTAGCTCCTCCCGTGAACCGAAGTCCCGACTAATTGGAGCAACTGGGGAACTAATAAACCCGCAATAGGGTTGGTGACAGCTTCTTGCTAGAACTTTCCACACCCAACACCGCATCGTTTAGTGGCAAGTTCTTGATTAAGTTCCAGTTTTTATTAAATTTCGACATTAAGTGGCTTGGAATCGGCAGTCGCATTGATACAGAGAAATGAGGGATATGGACATGGCTTTAGGAGAAGTAAGTTAGACTAGCGAAACATTGACTTAATTGTATGGAAAAGGATATGGCTAGAAAAAGGGTTACCTACCTCTGAGATGACGGGTATTTAACAGAGATATAGGTATGGGGCAAGAAGATATTCTGCATTTGTACAGTTTTTTTTACTTGTGCATAATGTTTTATAAATAAATATTCTGCGCAGACTCCAAATCAATTGGGATTATAGTTTTTTGGTGAACAATTCCTTAAAGGGCCATGCACGAAATCGACTGATTTTTATCAATTTTGTGCATTATTTGTAGGAAAGGGAAACATTATTTAAACAAAATTATTTGTGACGCGAAAACTTGAGTTCTTTGTTTTGCATGTGGCTGAAAGGGATTTTTCAAATAAGTTAAGTAATCATAGAAAATCACTAATATTCGCAACAAGTTTTCTAAAAAATGACGCGAGACTGACGTTTGATCATTTTTTTACTTGGAACTAGATGGTGCTGTGTGCAATGTCAGACGATATTTATTATTTATTATTATTTATTTATGATTATACAATATTTTCATTTAGTAAAGCAAAGTAAAAAAAAACTATATTTTCAAGAGCGCAAAAGTGATGAAACTGACACGAATGGTTTAGCGCCATGAAAACTGTACTTTTGTAGTCACATAGATAATGTTTCAATTATTTCCAGCTTTGTCACAATTAGATAAGAAATTGACAATAGAGGGTTTTTTATGTGGACGGAGCCTTAACGCAAACATCTAGATGGCGCCATAAAGTCTGTTAGAATTGTATAATGAGCTACACAGCATAATTTATAGGACAGAATAGCTTAAACAAAACATTTATTAATTAGTAAATTATGCTGAATATTTTAATAGGTAATGAGGTTAGACTCAAAAGTCGAAATACTTCCGATAAATTCGAGAAATTAAATGTATAAACAGATGTGATGTTAGTGCTATCAACTGGATTGCATCGGTTCGTTGTTCGTGACAAATTAACATGTCCAGTAAAACGTACGCTTCAATTAATTTTTGTAGCTACAGTAAATATAACGAGTTAAATGAAATGCGGCATTGTGGGCAAATTATGTTAACCTATATAATTTACCTGCTTATTACTCACATATATATTTGTTGTGTACATATTTACTCATGTTTTGTTTAAGGGCGGTTTATTTAAATGAGGAGTTTCCACAACTGAAGCGCCCTTTACGTGACGTAAAATGTTGTGTACACAAATAGGACAACCCTAGTTTTAGAATGACGTAGGGATTTACCTACGTCATTCTAAAATTAGGGTTTTTATTCTTTGTTGTTATTTTAAGCAAAAATTAAGCAATGTTAAGAGCTAGATACAGTCTAAATAAATTCGTTACATTTAGCCCCGGTAGGTTGTGAACAAGCCTCGTTAGATCACAAATGTTACAACAACGAGCCGTGGCGTTATAATAATTATGTTGCAACAAAAGATTGTCTTCACTAACTGTGACCTCTTTTGTGAATGAAGAAAACCTTTTGTGTTCGCAACCAAGACAATTTTCCGTTATGAATGATGTTAATACTGTACCTACATCTCTATTATACTTACATCGCTTCACAGTATCATACATTGAATAATCAGAGACAGCGAACTTACCTGGAAAAAAAAAGACGAAAAATTAACATTGCGTGAAACTTAATCAAGTAGGTAAGGTATCATTATTAAAATCTTTGAACGTAATCAGCCTATAATGTTTCCACTCCTGGGACACAAGCCTCCTCTCGGTGAGAGGGAGAGGGCCGTAATCCACCACGCGGGACCAGTGCGGGTTGGCAGATGTCACATGTGTTCGAATTTTCGGTTCTACAACATGCCGGTTTCCTCACGATGTTTTCCTTCACCGTTTTGACAGCAGTGGTGATGAAATAATTTACCCAAAGTAAAGCACCTGTCTGAGTTCGAACCTACGACCTACAACTCGTAAGTCGCGGCCGTTACCACCGGGCCACCACTGCACCACAAAATCTTTGCACATTCTAAGTTAATTAATTAAACTGATCAATATCCTAAAACACGAGACATCGTTCATCATTATTGTTACGTAATCTCGAAAGCGCAAGCATAGAACGGTATCCAGATATGAGATAGAGATGTTATGTAATGATTTGCCATCAAATATGTTAACACGTTGGCGGACAGTAAACGCCCATAGACGTAATAACAATAAAACTTCTATTGTGTCTCGTTCAGTGTCCTTCAAGGGGTTAATCCAAGCGTTGTCGAATCGATAATGTCATTGATATTCGGAACCATCGGCGTCATGCGCACGAGTAGGCTTCCGATTCTTATATAATATCACTTACGGACCTTACATAATAGCCGCCGAAGTCTAAATTAGCACTTTGGCACTAATCAATTATTATAATTTTTACTTTGAACTTTTTACTTTATTTTTTTTAATAAGTTAGAACAGCAAAGTAAAATTAAATATTAATGTTTAGAAGCTATCTAATTTATGTTATATGATAATATAAACAATGCTCATCTGTTTAAATTTTTTTCGCGTTATAATTTCGTTTAATTAATTCTACATAAATATTATTAGGTAAACTAAATAACAAAGCTACCTAAATTAAATAAACTGAATTACGAACAAACAGCAATTACGCCAGACTTATCAGTTAGTAATCTAAATTAGGAAACCCAACTGTCTGAAACAAGTATATTATATTCCTGCGAAAAATCTGTAGTTTCAAAACAATTGCTTATTACTATTTGTTTCGAATAATTATGTTACTTTTTATAACATTACGCGCTCATTACCCTTCAGGAAAAATTTACGAAGTAGATACTTACGTGCGAAAAAAAAGCGTTTCGCTTCGAAAAGAAAAATAATATATATATAAAACTTTTCTATAAAAACTTATTACTAGACAAATTAAAACTTATTACTTGCACAAAACGAGGAAAATTAAGTAATTAACATACGACCGCGGTGACAGTCTGGATGACGACTGAAATGAAAAGTCACGAAGCATATCCTTCCTCTGGAAACTACTAACGTTGAAGGACACTCTCCAGTATGTCCTACTTGCTCACCTCGCTCGTACATCGCAATTCCAACACTTTGACAAGCAATTGTGAAACTAATCCCTATACTTATAAGGGCTGAAATTACGCCCGGAATAATACGACGCAAGAAGATTCACTGAATGTGACCCGCAGTAGAGCATGAACCATGTAAAGGTGTACTTAACTCGACACTAAACACTAAGGAAGTTTGTTTGTACTTGTTGCTATAATCAGGCTTTATAGTATCACGTCTTAATGCCTTTGTCCCTTATTTGATACCAGTATAATGTACTTGGTGATACTTTATCCAACGATTAGGTGATCAAGCTGTTGATAAGAATTAGTAGTGTAGTCCCAGTTTTGAAACTATTCGTTAAAAAAGGGCCGTAGCCTGGTAAAGATAAGAAAATGTTCACATATACGAAATTGCTGACTAAAAGACTTTCAATAAAAACAGTTTTCCAATTCCAACGCAAAATATTGAGTTTTCTATTTGGGTTTTGTTTTAACTCATCGCATTTTGATAACTAAACAAATGGTACATAATTATTAGAAGAACTCGTATACCGGATAAAAACACATCCAATTTACAACACTATTTACATTGCGTGTCAGCATCATAAAGAATCAACTACAAATTTGTATTCACACCATAAAGAATCAACTAGCTCTAAACTTTGCCCATAAACGACAGCTGTTCAATAAACACCGATGTTATCAATGGTAGTATTGACATAAGTAATTTAAGAGCCATCAACGATTAAAATGGTGGCGCATGCATGATGCGGGCTGCAGATGAACAGGGGGCTATTGTGTGCAGGAGCCGGCGGCGCCGAGGACGTCGCCTCGCCATCCGGACAGACATTATACAATGTACACACTACACAGCTTTATATTCATTGATACAGTCATAGATACCGAGTCGGCATACTTATTGCCTGCTCTGAATCTTGAGCAAGAAATAGGTTCGATGCTATCGGTCGATTGTTTATCGTGAGGGGTACAAACAAGTGATAAGGGGAAGATGATAACGATAGAAATGAAACGGACGTAAATCAGAATCTGGAATTCGATACATCTTATAATAAACCAGTATGTTGTCTACAGTTAGAACAGAAAACTTAAGAATATAACCAGCGGTCCTGGTGCATGATTCAAGACCATTAGCGTATCTTGGATTGCAGATTCTTCTGAAAATTGATGCTCGTCTTTCAAATATTACCGTTTTTTTTTTAATGTTAACAACTACAAATTATGTGGTTATCAAAGCCATTCCAGCGATGTAAATGGTTATAACGAATCGAAAGTTCCTCGGTGACGTAATTCGCAATTGTTTTCAATAATAACATTATAATTATCATACTCGCGAATCGTGATGCGTTTGCAAAACACTGACAACCTTGGCTAAACAATGATAGATCTATAAAATTTAGTTTGTTGATTGCGAAATTGATAGTTAATTTACAGAACTTGAAGTAGTCTCGACTTCTCAGTAAATAATAATTGACTGATAGATACTCTAAAATCCTGACGTGCTTCTTATGTCACGTCAAATTATTAGAAATAATGCATAGTAATGTTATTACTATTATCTGCTGCATCCATTACCGTATCCTGCGATTGAGTATCAATAGTCTGCAAAGTGCGACTACGACAATCGACTTCCCTGCACAATACTTGTCAATTCTAATGATCTGCAACACCATTGTTCAACCCACATTCAGTCACTTTTGACAATAGGTCGTTTTTGTACTATTGAGCAAGAATATCATGTGCGAAATATGATTGAAATTGTAATGAACACCTCATTTGTAATGTAATTAATTCGACAACAATATTATATAGTCGTAGAATTGCAGACTCGTATTGCAAATGATATGTCATGGATATATTGAAGGTTGAAACAGAACTAGGTTCAAATAAAGGAGAAAGACAATATTTCGATTCAAAATATGTGAGACAAGGTTTTCATATGAATTCAGCGGTACAGCGGGATCGCTAAACTATAATGTAATCTCGACCCACATAAAGTAGCAGATAAAAATCACGAACGACCCAAGCTATGTCGCGTCCTATGTAAATATCGACCCGGGGGCCTTTTGAAGGAAACAGCAAACAAAAAGTTTAACTTTCGCCTTGTCATACATAGGCTAGAGTGGTAACTGTGACAGTAGGCACTTTCCACTGTGGGTGTCACTGGTCGCCCATTGTGTTCCAGCGAAAGCCGAATAAAAACAAAAGGTTATTTTCTTATGTGAGTACACATGTACTGTGTCGAAATAACATTATTTCGACCCCCAGTGGAAATATAACTGATACTCGTAAGTGGTTCAGCCGATCAAAGGCGGCGTTTCTATTGGCTTATTTCCTCTAACATGCGACCCGATATGACTCACACGCACTTGTTGACATGCAGTGTAGGTAGTTCTGCTCGAATAAGAATAGATGACCTAGACTTCAAATACTCTCATTTTAATTGCCAACTTATGTTTCCGGCTAATGAAAATATATATTTGATACACAAAACGTGGTTATTTATTTGGTTTACATTGATTTATGAATAGAAACCGCTTTCCCTGATGATTGAGGACATCGTTCAAGGTACAGTTAGTTACGTCAGCGTCCGGAAGAATTTCTCGATAGTTTTTTTGCAAATTGTAAAACTTGTTTTTATGCGACCTACAAAGCAATCGGAAACCCATGTTTAGATAGCGTTGAAACCCAAGCAATTCGTTACTTTTTTTTGTGAGTTTCTGGCGAGAATTTTTTGAAATTGAGATTGCCATAGCTGCACTATTGTGGTTATTATGAATTAGAGACATGCGGTTGATGTTGCTTCAATGTCACTAGAAAGTTGTATGGATAACTTTTTATCGACACATGATGTCGATAGCTCGCTCGCTAGAACCAGACTTACGTTATCACCTGTCTCCCCTTATAAAATGCTCTTTGACGTGTCGCGGCGGCTAGCTCTCTCCTTTTAATGACTTTCCAAGAAACACAGGTGCTCGGATTATCTATGTATTGATATTTTATGCCTGCACTGTCGATTAGAGAAAAACTAAACAAAAATACTTTACTACGGGATGTCTTCGTGTCGTCATAAGATTTATTAATAACAAAGTGTCTCAGCCTTGGCACTTGATTTAATACTATTTGCTTCATAAAGCACGGGGCACGTAGCCAAGCAGCAATTCTCTTTGAGATGTATACGGCATTACAAATTAATAAGAACATCTAAAATCACGGAACCATGTGCAACTAGATCAGAAAGAGCTGGATTACAAAAAGTATGTTATTCAAACAATCATTTATTCATTGAAACAAAGCGGAAAGCTTATCCAGTTTTCGTCTAAGCCCGAATACGAATAATGTGCCCTGAGGGAGGATATTATCTATGTAAGTTCACAACACAACTAAACGTGAAACTTTGCGAGGCGTGCATCCAAATCGATACGTCCCCGGTTGAGTGCGGTGTGACCGCGGTCGTCGGTCGGCCATTGCAAAAACAGTCGGAAACAAACACCTCATGGCCGCTCAGTTTTTGCCTCACGGAGTTGAATTTTATTCACAACTCACAAACTGCTCAATTGTTAGGTCACGGTAATAATCATTTCCACACAAGCAAATATTATATTGTTGGTTTACAGGTATCATTATACTGTGTGAACCCTCGTTGTTACTGTAGGTACTGACGCATATGAGAAAGGTGTTGGTTACATTTGGCTAGATGTATGTATGTAACTCGAACTTTTTAAAGTTTTCGTGGAAATATTTATACTGTCTTCTAATAAATAGTAAAATCAACCTGGGAACTATTAATTGAATACAATGGAATGTATATACACACGAAATTACTGCATTTTTATTGATTTTCATAGTTCTCTATTCTATTCTATTTTTATGGTTCTGGCTCCATCGGTAACGTTCGATGATTTTGCCAATGTCAAGGTATGTATGAGAAAGTAATGATCGTAAACTGTTATACAACTATTGATCAGTGTTCATAGTTCTCATAGGGCGACGTTTACCTGCAAATATATCAGAAACGTGACACTTTAGGGTACCATATTATTTGTCATTTTTTGTTTGTATAAGTGTCCCCTACCCATATATATAATATTCCTTTAATCGAGAGTGGAAACTTCGAATAAAAAAACAAAATGGTGGGTTATGTTCGAACCCCTTTTGGTTTATTTTTTATTTTAAAGTATAATGTTTCTGATATGATATTGAAAGCGATCTGTCCGTCTTTTTGTTAGAGAAGGCTAACACGAAACCACCAATTCATAACTTTATTTCTGTGCAAAATTAAGATTATTGACCCAATTCTCGGGCACCTAGGTATATTGTTTCAATACTTTCAATGCATTCGTTTTAAATTACCACACGATCGAAACCGTATATAATGCGTTTATTTTATATCTTTGCCAGATCCGACTACGTAATTAAGTTTAAAATCTAGTAACTTTAAATGCGTTTTACACTTATAGTCGGATACCATAACTCATATTATGGTTTACTGCCTTAGAAATAATTAGTAGGAAGTGTAAGCTCTTATGCTTCCTTATTTTATTTTCCTAGTATCCGACATTCACTTGTATTAGATAAATTGCTATGTACGGCTTTTTATGACTTCATTTTGTTCGCATAATAATAATGTTTATGATCCTCTCGAGAATGCACGGTCTTAATGTCATCTTTATTTCCTTAATCAAAACCAGTCTAAAGCTCGATGGGCACGCCCAGGATAAGGGTTGACAGCTATATCAGACTTTAAATTTTCATATTTAAATCATAAGAGCTATTTTCATCTCATAGGCTTTGTGAATTAACTTTCCAAGAACCGTCTAACTCCGAGATAGACGATTTTTTTTGTTGTGTTAATTTCATTCTGCTTCAATTATTTTAGTCTGTTGTGATTTTCTTTATCTAGATCAGTTTTTTCTGATGCGGTTACAACCAAAAATAACTGTGCCAAATTTTTGCTATAAAGATCAAAATGGTTTCCTTGAAAAACAATTTAATCGTACAGACAGCTAGAAAAATATGCCAGTAGTGCCGTTCAACATCGAATATAATTTTACAAACTCAAACTCAAGTTCAAAGCGTTTATTTAAATTCAACCAATTACAGGCACTTTTGAACTGGCAGGGAGCCGGTCAGTCACAAAGATGAAGATAGTTGCCCATTCCAAAACGTAGTAAGTGTTCCTATGGAGAAGAATGGGCAAGAAACTCCACGGACACTCTTTAAACCAAAATATTGAACATTCAAATAAGTTTATGTAAGTAATAATGACTAATGACTGCCATTCAAGCTGTGATTGACATGTAACTTTCTACTAAAATATATTGGTAAATCATAGTTTTATGAAACGATTGAAATGTTCATTTTATGTAGGTAAGTGCAATCGATTGAGTCAAGTGGATGTTATATAGATATACGAACGGCAAACATCCGATACGCGTTCTAAAAAACTTTCTTTTGTTTTCCATTTACAGAGGTAGAAAGAGACGAAGAGCAAAACCAATACCTATCCAAGCAGGCATCCAATCAAGATTGAGAACTAAGTTTGATAGAGATATATTCGTATGATGAATCGTCCATCATGGTTTAGTTTTATTTGGCTTATCTGCCTTAGTTTCAAATAACATCATCATTATCATCCTAACTGCCCTTATGGGTCGACGGCGCGTTGTGTTCCACGCGCGCCTCAGAGATGTCAGCACCAATGACGGGGTCCGCTAGGGCCGATGCCTGCCATGGTTGTGGGAAAGTCCGAAAGGGTTACCGTGGCTCCTGGCACAGGCAACTGAAGGAACACGGGTGGGTTTTAGTCAGTAAGAGTCTGACACGCCCTCCCGCTCCGCCCAGACCGGGAGAAGTTATTTGATGATTTCCCACAATAAAAAAAAAAAAAAAAGTGCCCGCCCACCTGTCAAAAAAACTAATAGCCTGACATACGAATGCCATATTTATACAGGGTGTCTTGTAATTTGACGTATTCCTTCTAGCACCTGATAATGTAACCATTTGCAACAATTAAGCACTCCATAAAGTCTAGGCAAAAATTCATGGAGTTCAAGAAAACCCAATTTTCATGTATTTTTGAAAATTTCGCAGAATTCGTCACTAAATATTGCTTTTCTCAAAACTCTCAAATCCAATGGCCTTAATTGCTATTCTATTGGGTACCTAATACTTTAACACATCTTTCCATGTAACCAAATTTATTAAAACAGTTAAAAGTTATAGAAAGAAGTTTAATAACCATTTTGTCAAATCATGTAGGTACCTTCATGAACTTTGACACCAGTTATCTCAATATTTTACTATGGCATTAAGCGTACAAATTACTGGAAATACGTGTTCATTTAATCAGCTAACTAAAATTAAGGTTGTCCGTGAAACAGTCGATAATGCTCAAAGGTAGAATTTGCAAATTGTTAAAATATTTATATCAAAACGACGAGTTGTTCGAATTTTTTTGTCCAGGGCACAACGTGCCAATCGTTTAAGTTTCTCCCTTCAATACTTAGGCTGAGGCATAAATCAGTGGGGCATGGTACTTTTCACCAACGAGTGCAAAGCAACCTTTTTTAATGTCAGTCGGCGCATTAGAGTGTGGAGAGGACGCACGGTGAGCTGAAAATCGGCATGCATAGACTTAGGGATTTCAATTTGCAAGTGCCGGATTTTTTGCCGGATATCGCTTCTATTATAGTTATAGTTATTACTATATACAAAAATAACACTCGAGTTGATTCTGCACAAAAACGAAGGAATTATAATTTTTTACGAAAAAATTGTATGAAGCTAGTATTAAAAAACTAATTATCTCATAAACGGTAAAGAAAACGGTAATATCCTTACAGGTGGTTATAGTACTAATTATTTATGCTTTTTTGTCATACTCCACTTATTGGTTATCGCTGCCGATGCTGCTTTTTTTTAAATCATCAATATATTTTTATTTATTTTTACATATGAAATGGTTCCTTTTAGACACAGAATTTTAATAGCACGTAACATAAAATAGCATCACCCCTATATCCCGGAATGAGTAGGCAGAGGTTTATTGTACACCCACACTTAGAGAACTATGTTTGAGCTAGATGAACAAGAATGAAAAATGAATAAAATAAAACTTTGCATACAACCAAAATAACAATTGACAATTGTTTAGTCTTCTAATGTCTGAAAACTAGGGATAAGTAATTACAATGATTTAGTCATCTAATAAGTCTGAATAGGTAATGAATTGGAATATCGCGCAACAATGCCAACTATGGACTACATTCACCGTTTTCTGATAAGTAAGCAAATTTTTTGATTAGTTGTGCTATGGGTTCTAAGAAATATTTTTAACGATTATAAACTTTTCTTTAGCGCATCTTTCAAAACTCTAATGAGGGTAGTTAGCTAATTATCGACGTTTTGCAATAAAAGGGCTAAAATTTTGCTTTATAATTTAGGTTGTTCACAACTTTGCAACTGCTAACACTAAATCTTTGCGACTATAAAATCTTAGAATGGAAAGTTAAATCACCAATTTAGACTTGTTTGTTCTTCTAAAAAGTGAGAGTACTTCATTTAATCATGAAATATTGTATGGTGCAGTTGTATCCCGCATAGGCGATTGCTTTTGTGCCAAAGATCGAGTAACTCTCAAAGAATTTTGTTGGAGATTCACAAGAGCTGTTTTACAGAGGTGGCAGAAATCCAACAGATTCCTTGATAATTTCAGAAGACTGTACGGAAATTCGCTGTAAGCAAATATTGATTGGCCAAGTTGTGTACAAACTTTAGTTAATCAAAAACCAACTGTTGATGAGATACCAAGAGCACACTCAAGTCTCTCAAGAACCGTCGACATCATCGTCCGTTGGAACAATGACAAAAAGGTCCCGAAAACCATTCGAAGATCTGGGAAGCGATCAGAAAAAGAGAAGTTCTGTTGATCATACAGACAGTGAATTGGCATATGTAGCTGCAGCACATTTAAAAGACGAAGGGCATGAGAATATCGCATCTGTGATCGAGTATATGATGAAAAATCCTGAAGCAGCCGTTACATTAACGAAACGCTTAAGAAACCAGCGAAAACAGTCATATTTACACCAGAGAAAGCGCTTGGATTGCTTCTTTCAATAAAACCGTCAAAGTGGAAATATATTACGTTGCGAGTGGCTGCCATTCGGGGGTCATATGGATACTTACCCATCCTACTATAAAGTGCAACAAACTCAGCTTGATTGTTACCCTCCGAGGCAATCAGTGTCAGTTAAGGATTCATCGGCTAAGATTACACTTCAAGCTTTACTTGACATCACGGTGACGAGGATCCTTCTGTCTTTCTGACGATGATGTGCAAAATAAGCAGCTAATATCCAGCAGCTGATATCCAAGTGGGATTAGATGGTCCTTCCAACCAAAGCCGATACAAGCAGAAAATGAAGGGCGAGCATGATGATTTAAGCATTTTCATGACCTTCTTGGTGCCAATAAAACTGCCAGATGGAGATAATACTTTATGGACAAACCCAAAACCATGCTCAGCTTTGTATTGTCGTCCAGTTCGGTTTACCTTTTTAAAGGAGAGCGAAGCAGTTGTCATTGATCTCAAAAGACAAATGGATGATGAAATTAAGGCCCTTATCCCCACAGAATGCACTAATAGTAACAGGGTGACTCATTAACTAATGCTGACAATGATCACAGCTAAAGTCTGCACGTACCATTCTGAAGCCAAATCAAATGCATCGTGCTGCCTGTGCTTAGCAAAACCTACAGAATTGAACCGCTTAGATGCTGTAATATCAAATACTGTGTGTTCTGACATATACGAAATTGGCTTGTCATCCCTACACGCCCGTATAAATTGCATGGAATGTCTGTTACACATTGCGTACAGGATCGGCTTCAAATGGTGGACAGCGAGAAGTAATGATCACAAATAAATGTTGCAAAAAAGAAAAAAAAAATATTCAAAATAAATTCAAAGATGAGCTCAATCTATTGATTGATATAGTGAAACACGGCTCGGGAACTAACAATGACGGGAATACCGCAAGAAAGTTTTTCGAGTCTCCTAATAAAACGGCAGCATATGCATGCAGCTATTAACGGGTTAGATGAAGAGCTAAATCAAAGATTTGCTGTAATTTTGCAAGCAATAGGTAATATCTGGCGAGAAGATCGACGTGATCAAATTTAAAGATTTCGCCCGCAAAACAGCAACAAGGTATGTGGAATTATACGACTGATACTATAAGTCGTCAACCGTACATAAATTGTTAATACACAGGGCTGACATAATCGAGATAAATGATATTGTGCTGATTGGGACTCTCTCGAAAGAAGCCTCAGAGTCTCGAAACAAAGATTTTAGGAGTTTCCAGAAACATAATTCGCAGAAAAGAAGCAGGCAAGATATCCTAAATATGCTAGTTGTTTCTTCACACAGTGCACAAAGGCTTAAGTTCGATGCCAAGAAAAAGCAGAGCTTTTTTGCTGAAACTCTCGACTTAATTCAGTTTCAGTTTTTAGATATCCAATCTGGATTCTGAATTGAAGTCCGACAACGAGACTGATTGAGTGATAAGGAAAGTTTGTAATATTTAATTATAATTTTTCATGTTTTTTGTTATTTATGTTAGTTTATCGTACCCTTACGTTTAGTTATTAATTCTATAAATATTTTGTAAATGTTCCATAAATATTTTGTATAAGTAATTGTATTTATAGTACTTAAATAATATTTTTGTAACATCTGTTTTACATAAATTATCAATAAAAAAGAATAAATAGCAAATTTTGGTATTTTTCTTGTTTTAGGTATTCTTAATATTTGGGTACATAAAATTCTTCATATCGAAGTTAAATAAAAACATTTTAATGATTTATAAAAAAAATCGGCAGTGATAACACTGATAACCGTTATATGGAGTATGACAAAAAAACATGAATAATTAGTACTATAACCTCTTGTAAGGATATTACAGTTTTCTTTGCCGTTTAAGACATAATTCGATTTTTCATACTAGCTTCATACAAATTTATATTTTAATTGAGCTGTGAGCAGAATTAACTCGGGTGTCATTTTTGTATTATAGTAATAACTAATAGAAGCGATATCCGGCAAAAAATCCAGCACTTGCTAATTGAAATCCCCAAGTCTATGATAGCCGATTTTCAGTCCACCGTGCGACGACGCGGCGAGCGATTTTCGGAAGCCCGCATACATGAAGTTGACAATTTCGGTGGTCCCAACGTAATGATTTGGGGTGGGATTAGCTTGCACGGCCAAACTGAGCTCGCTATTTTAAATGACAATTCCGCAACTGCTCAGCAATACATTGAAGAAGTCATCAGGCCTGATGTGATCCCATTTGCATAGCAAATGGGTCCTGGGTCCGTCTTGATGCAGGACAACGCCCCATGCACACACGGCTCAAGCGACCCAGCCTGTGCTGGAAGACTCTCAACTTCAAGTTTTACCGTGGCCAGCAAACAGTCTAGACTGGAATCCAATCGAACACACATGGGACCAATTTAAACGAAGGGTTAGAGAGAGTGAGCAAGAGGTCTGCAAACAGGAGCAACTGATTGACGCTTTGAAACTGCCTAGGAAGAGATTCCAGCTGAAAACGTGAGGAATTTGATCGAGAGCATGCACTCCTGGCTACAGGAATGCATAACTAAAAAAGATATAAAAAGTGAAGAAATTTTTAGTTTTTAGTGACATTTCGATGTTTGTGTTTTATATCTTAAATTGACATATTTTATTTGAAGATAAATAAACATGTTTATTAATAATTTATTTAAACAGTTACTAGCCTATACGGTAAACAGTAACATTGTTTTATGTTTACTAAAATTAAACAATTAATTAATTTAAACATTTTCATGGTACACCTTAAATACCCAGTGGCCCTTATTTTTTTCTAGTATATACAGTATAGTATAATGTATAATATATATAGATATGTACACTTGTACAGTTACTAGCCGCAGAATTGCCAAAATTAAAGCATATAATAATATGCGATTGCAAGACAAATAAAATGAGTGAAGTCAATATTGAAAGTGAAGATGTATTTGCAATTCTTTTCCTTTCTCTGTCTTGTTAAAATACGTACATCATGTACCTATTTCTTTATCTTGATATATAAGTTGTAAACGTCAACGCTGAAAAATGGGTACAGTCAGACATCACAATGAAATATTGAGTTTACCATACAAGGCTTTAACAGATGCCAATTTGTCTTGTATTTGTTTCTGAACATCCTTTACATGCATACAGTACAACGGAGGTACTTATGTATATTATTTCTAACGGTACATGCAGTTATCATGATAAAGCACTTGAGAGAAGGTATTATCATTGAGAATAGGGGGTTGAATATTTTTTTTACATTTTCATGCAACCTCTTATCAACTCGTATCGTGGCTTTCCTTCGCTTCAGGATGAACTTATGTTCGAAAATCAAAATTATTAAAACTCTTTTGTTTTAGCAGGTCGATATTTTCGGCATGAAAACAAAAGAACATCACTAAAAACAAAATGCAAACAATATGTGCGCAACATTCGATACACTTACGTGTACGAATTTGGCGCACAATTATCGATTTCCAATGTACCCAAAGATGGCACTAATAAAACGGCTTGGTCGTCAATTAAAGTACAGTGTGGTGGTGACGTGACGTCATTTATAGTGATTACACTGACTGACATGGTTTGCAACGTGACGCTAAACAGACCCGACAGACAGAGTGTCGAAACACATCGATTAACGATAATTAAGCTTGGTTTTTTACAGCAAACGTTCAAATGTCATCCGCTCACTCGATACCATTAATAGACACGGCAAAGAGTGCAATTAGTAGGAGAAAAATAAAAGGGTAGTGACAACACCAGTAATTCTTGGCTGTAGCTGTAGTTCGTAATCCGAAAATAAGTTTGCCCGATGTCTACATTGATTATCCGATTTGGAGTGTTCGATTGCACGGATTATAAAGGGGTTCTGAAACGGTCATGCGGCTTGACGGCAAGCACGTAATTTTATTTTGCTTGCTCAAGCAGCTTGATGCGCCCGCCAAGCAGCTTGAGCCAGCAAGAGGCACCCGCACTTTTCTCATTTCGTACCCGATCGTCCGTAAAGGTGGTCCAAGAAAGTGATTTTTTTTCTTCCGATTTTTTGGTGTAATGGACATGTGGAATAGAATTTATTGTTGTTATAATAATATGTTGAATTTATTTTCCAAAGCTCTGGCTCATCTCAGTACAACGATATTAATAATATAAACCTCTTTTTCTTTCCGTTGTTCGTTATTGTTTTCACTGTGTCGTTTCGTGTCGTTTCGTGTCGTCACAAGCGTCGTCCACTATTTTGCTATCTGACGCGCAATTGAGCTATGTATGCTTGATCATGCCGGTTGCGAACATAGTCAAAACGTCGCCTCAAGCAAAGAATATAAAATTGCATCAAGCACGGGGCAAGCACGTAAATGCTTGTCTCGAGCACAAATCAAACATTGTAAACGGTCAACATGCTTGGCTCAAGCACTAATCTACGTGTTTGCCGTCAAGCTGCTTGACCGTCTCGAAACCTCTTAATTGATCTGTTAAAACTACAGGTTGTGGTCATTACCTACTAACAGTCAATTTATCAGCAACAGCAAATTTTCATATGGCACACTTTTATTAATGCATGTAGCTACAGCTACAGATTCTGTCACCAAACGATACTATTTGGATACAGGCGGAACAGGCATATTAGAATTTTCTCATACTATCATGAGAATTCCAACCGCGTTCATGGTAAAGAATAAAGGTTCAAAATAAAACTAAACAAACGTGAGCTCAAGAGAGTTACGTAATATTTCAACATTTGTGTAGTTTTTGCCTTATTTTTCACTCAACACTGAGTCTCCCCGACTGATTTGACATCTCATTTGTTATCATTGAGGCAGCTGGTACCAGTGGCAAGTGAAAACATAGACAGATATTTGTAAAGTTTTATCTTTTGCCTAAAACATTTTAGAGAAGTTTAGAAGTTTTTCAGGCAACGCTAATTAGCAACGTCTTACAAAATCATGCTAGATCCTTTGTAAAATAAATGCGGGCTAATTCCCAAGACTTGGCGGCTTCCTCGTTAACTTCGTATAACATTAAAACCACGATACAATCTTCGTATTCATAATTCTTGGCTAGAACACTAATTACTCATCTCACAGGAATTTCTATGAACAATAAGGTTTTATCTCGAACGTTGATCCTAGCTTGCAATACCTAGTCCACGTTTAAGCACTACTTGTTATTCTTAGTCAACGGACCGAGAGGTTCAAAACGTCATCGTGTTGATAAGAAACTACAAATACACTAATGAGTGGTATTTTGCTTTCTTTAAATACATTAGTTTGAATAAAAACAGAAATATAGGTACAAAGGTGATGCTTATTTCTAATGAAATCTCTTCCAGCATAGGTACCTTCTATAGGGTAGTAGATTTAGAGATGTAGACAGCGTGTGTATGAGTACAAGAGAATATAAAATACATAAAATCAAAAACAATTCATTTAATAAAATAAAACAAATAATATGAGAATATACATACAAAAATACAAACACACATACATGCATACATACTTCTAAAATAAATATCACTAGAATATCTTTTCTGCCTATAGCAATTTTTTTTTATTAAATAAAATATTATACTAACGTTTACAAACATTTAAACTCACATATACAAATAGCTAGATCCTGAATTCTAAGTTGGACTCCGCTTGGTTGAAAGACGGTAGGACGATCAAAAGTTCAGATAATATCAATATCCAATATATTGATCATATTATTATTATCAATAGTCTACAGCTATTCAAAGACAACGCATGAGTTTATCTGTGTATGATGTTAAACCCCCTCTCACATTCTGACCCAAGTGATGATGACAATATTTTCATTTAATTTTTAACCGACTTCAAAAAAAGGAGGAGGTTATCAATTCGACTGTATTTTTTTTTTTTATGTTTGTTACCTCATAACTTGCGACTGGGTGAACCGATTTTCATGATTCTTTTTTTATTTGAAAGCTGGTGCTTCCCGTGTGGTCCCATTGTCACCATTTCAATATCTGATGATGGGATCTTGTAGAAATCGGGGGAACTCTTCAATGAATAACAGCAGATTAACCGCGATTGCTGCTATAGCATATCTAAGCATTGTTTACGCCATCACACAACATAATATCACGCCTGTACTCACTACAAAGGTTATAAAAACTATTTCGAAAAAAATATATATGTTTAATTACCTCTACCTACCTACCTATTAAGACTCTTGCGCGATTTGTTACAGCTGTGGAAGGTAACTGGGGTATAAGGATTTGTAACTACCTAATCTTGACTTTTGGGACCAACACAGGTTAATGTATGCGACTGAGTTTGAATTGAAATAGATACTTATTAACCGACTTCAAACAAGGAGGAGGTTCTCAATTCGACTGTATGTTGTTTTTTTTTGTATGTTTGTTACGCGATATTTCCGGCAATTGTGGATCGATTTCGAAAATTCTTTTTTTAATTGATAGGGTATGCTTCAAGGGTGGTCCCATATAAATTTTACTAACTTTGCTTTTGTAGTTTTTAAGTTAACTTATCTTTTTTCACTTCACGTATTTTTTCCACTTAGTGTATAATGATGAAGTTAAAATAAAATAACTTCCTCTCACTGTTATTTACATAGCTAGTAGAGGTATACGAATGTGTGTGTGGTAGGTACCACAACTAAAAAGTGAAAACAAAAACATTTTACAAAAAAAAACAACCGACTTCAAAAAAAAACACTACAAAGTGCAAAATAACTTTAATTTCGGAAGTCGGTGGCAAAAAACGAAAATACAAAACCATAGACAACGACTTCCGAAATTAAAGTTATTTTGCACTTTGTAGTGTTTTTTTTTGAAGTCGGTTGTTTTTTTTTGTAAAATGTTTTTAATAGGTAAGAGCAGTTTATGAATGCAAGGCTAGATTACTAAGCAGAACATTTCTAGTGCGAGACGAGGGAAGTGTTAATCCTACAAGGCAAATAAAAACTTTTTCACAAATAAGCACCGACTTTAAAAAAAAAACACTAAGTACCTAACACTAGTTGTGGTATCTACCCCAAACAAAGTCGTATACCACTACTAGCAATGTAAATAACAGCGACAGGCAGTTATTACAACATCATCATCATACCTACTTAAGTAAAAAAAATAGTATTATTGAACTGACTCAAAAACCACTCATCAGAACTTGACCAAATTTATATGGGACCCCTGGGAAGACCACCCTTTGAAACAAAAAATAACCATTTACCAAATCGGTTCAGGTATCTTCGAGTAAACAGTGAACATAGATTAAAAAAAAAAGCTTCCGACGAATTGAGAACCTCCTCCTTTTTTGAAGTCGGTTAAAGAAAGGAGTGAGCATAGTAATTATGTTTTACTGGTCTAACAAGTAGGTACCTATCTATGCGTTTAGCCAGAGACGCTGATTGACTGATCCAGCAGGTTTCGAAAGCAATTTGTATTTCCGTTGCCATAATGTGAAATATAGATTACATATGTTAATAAATTCTTCACCGCTAATTATAAATGGAGAATTTTAATGCATTTCGTAATTTATTTATATAATTCTGGTTTTACCATTGGATAAAATAAATCAAATGTTGACTGCTTTTGGTTATGACGAAAAGATCAAGAAGTAATTGCACAAGTTACTAATACTTACCATTTTTAAGAAAAGGTATTAGTGTGTTAAATTATGTAGGTACACCTCAAGCTATACATTTCCAGTTTACACTGACCTCTCATTGTAGGAAATCTTTTACAATGCGAGATCAGCTTATACTGGAAATGTATAGCTTGATCTGTAGCCGTGCGTACCTACGTACTTACTTTGTAATTTTCTCCAAAAATCGAATTTTTGCTATTATATTAAAATCGCAGCCGCGTATTTATGTAAAGCGTCGTGCCAGGTACGGAAAACTAGTTTTTCTTTTGAAGAAATTAGTGCTGAGAATGGTGTTAATACTAATCGTATACAAGCCACTTGATCCCGCTTACTACGGTAATCTAAATCTACCGTGTAAGTACCTGCAATGTATACTGTATAAGTGAGATTAATGGCTCATAGCAACTAACGATACTTACCTACTTTAAACAATAGCCGTATGTTAGCAGCTTCATACTGTATAATTAATGCACCAAATAGCTTTTCTACAGTTAAAGTGGTTTCCGATAAGAGAAATTTAGTAGTAGGTATGGGAGACTTGCTCGAACATACTTCAAGTCGGACGAACGTGTTTGGGATCTTTGGTCCACTTTTTGGGATTTATTTATAAACGTTGCTTAAAGTTTGATGAGCAACTGTTTAATCATACACATTTGACGTTTACAAGTCTCTTAACTTTAAAGGCCGGTTTTTTGATCCGTAGTTAACTCAACCATAATTATATAGTTATTGCAAAATGTGTTGATCAAATAAACACATTTTGCCAAAAAATTACCATTAACTCAACCATAGTTAGTATTTTTAACTACTGGTTGAGTTATATTCGGATCAAGAAACCTTCGCTAAGCAACGTTTTTAAAGAAAGGGGTTTGACACTAAGTTTTTAACTATAGTAAGTATATTATACTGTACCAGCAACGTTTTGCAGCAATTTATCGTCTACTACCATTTTCAAATACTTTTTTTTATACGTAAAAGAGATTTTATATTTAGAATATACTACCTTCTCATACTCGAGAAAAACGAAGCAGTAAACAATGACACACATTTCCTCTCCTTTGATTATAATCATGTTTACATATAAAGAAATTGCCCTAAAAGTAAGCCTTAATTTATGATAAGTATGCGATTAGATACTGATCTCATTTTGGATGATTCAGCTGTCCGCATATAGCGTCTGAATAACGTCCCGTCATAAATGGTATGTCAACGTATATTTATGACACGACCATAATTATGGTATATAGGTTTATGTATTCCACTATTAATTTAATAAAATATACGTTATAGATAGTTATATGGCAGTGTAAAAAAAATACTGTTTTGGACACGCATTCCAGTGTCGGTCTGGAGTGCCAAATTTCTGCAAATTGGATTTATAAATAGACAGACATATTTCACATGTGGAATATTTTGAGAATTTGGTACAATGTTGTTAGG
Organism: Brachylomia viminalis; assembly: GCA_937001585.2. Classification (NCBI taxonomy): domain Eukaryota; kingdom Metazoa; phylum Arthropoda; class Insecta; order Lepidoptera; family Noctuidae; genus Brachylomia; species Brachylomia viminalis. The sequence continues at coordinate 13,640,852 of OW443308.2, read as the reverse complement.
ACTGAAAACCGCTGTAAACGTGTGAATGTTTTCAGTAACCTCTTTACAGAAGTTTATGTTTACGTTGACGACAATTTAAATCAGCAGAATCATGAAATATTTGCATCTTCATCTTTATTGACGTGTAAAAGTGTTTGTAACAAACCTACTTACAGAAATAAAATCATTTATCATTTATCTAATTATATAAATAAATTCACAGCAATAGTGATTACAAATCTACATAAAAATAACACAATTATAACCGCACTTTATTCCCATAAAGTCGATTCGATATGGTTTTTCCTTAAACAATAACAATGCTCCTGTCACAAATGTTCTAACATTGGGCAGCTATTGTGTGCTAAGATAAGCATGGCTCATTGGCGCCCCGCGGCGTCACCGCTTGGCAGACCACGCTGCCTGCCACCGCTTGGCATCCGCAACCATTGTACAAGGACCAGGTGTATTACGATACTCTTTGTAATTCGGACTAGAACATAGCGTAGTGCCAATTCTAGGAAGTAGCAATCAGATTTATTTCATTGCTCTTTTAAATGGAACGCTTTGATACTGATGCAATAATTAAAAAGAACTGCAGCTGCGAATTTCGTTAACTGGTTTCGAGAACTGCGCTGGCACTAATTGAAATCCTGTTGGAAATAAATTCATACGACGATTCGATGACTGGTTGGAGATTTTTCATAGCAGCGTTAAAAATAATAACCTAAAACAACAATGCAATTCTTATTTTCCCCTGACGTCCATTTACCGTCCGTTTCCGCCACTGCCAACAGTTTCAACATCCGCACTGATCGTATCTCGTCCAATGTGATGTGGATCAACCCTGAAACCAGTATTGTTCTCTTATAATCCACAGACAGGAAAATAAGTTAGGCTCAGTGCTCACGGCAGCGGCAGAGAAATCGCAACGAAGCCGGAACTGATAGCACCGACGGATATTTTATTATTGAAGAGACCTGACACGGCGCGCGGTGGTCCCACTTCTCAAGCTTTATCAATGTAATGCTCTTGAACTGGGGAAGGATGTGTTGCAGCGGAAATAAAGAATATCATATGTTGTTTCTAAATTATTTATGTTGGCAGTTTTCTTATTGGTTGCAGGTTCAAATTGATGAACTAGATGGATTGATATTTTTGTTAGAGACTTTAAGTTACAATACTTGTTGGTCATCAATCAACCCACACTAGTCCCGCGTGGTGGATTACGGTACCGTCCACTCACTCTCACAGAGAGGAGCCTTATACTCAGTGGTGGGAACATTATAGGCTGAAAATAGTTGCTATGCTATGTTACTTGTTGAAATAACTGTTGTTGTTGTATGAGTTTGTTTTCTCCTCTTCCAACGTCCATTGAATTGTTTTATGGATGACTTAGCATAGTCAGCCTATGATGTTCCCACTGCTGGGACACAGGCCTCCTCTCTATGAGAGGGAGTGGGTCGTTATCCACCACGCGGGCCCAGCGCGGGTAGGTAGATGTCATATGTCTTCGAATTTTTAGTTCTAGGACATGCCGGTTTCCTCCCGATGTTGTCCTTCACCGTTTTGCGACATTATGGATGAGTTGTCTGTAGATATATTATCTACTAGCTGATGCCCGCGACTTCATCTGCGATCCATGATGATGAAAAGTTGCCTATGTCCTTACCCAGGTTATGGTCTATCTGTGTACCAAATGAAATCCAAATCCATGCAGCCGTTTAGCGTGAAATCGTATAAAACAAACAAACTTACTTTCGGATTTATAATTATTATATATATAATATATATATCATCTATGAATTGAGTGGTTTCCATTCCTGATCTTGCAGGTTATTGTAAATTATCTTAGCATGTTACATTCTCATCCCGCTAATGACCGTTGATGTATGAATCAATCTTTATTCCTTGGCGTGTGTCCGTCCCTGACACCGTATTAAACAAATGTAGCTGTGAAGTACTCTATTTATGGTATGGTACATTTAACATCTGTACCGGTTTTATGAGTAAAATTGTCAGCACTTTGTGACTGCTAGATGTTCAGTTGACACAATTAGGAACGTAGCTGGAATGTCGAATGTGTCATAAATGTTTAAAATACAAAGTTATTCTGTTATTTCATCAAGCATAGAACATTGTACGTCACGAGGTGTTAATAACCTATGTTACACGCACATAACAATTGCAAACATTACTGCATTATTATCTTCAAATAAACAAAGTGTGCCTCCAAGTGCTTGTCAATCGGCATAGCATCAAATTAGAAGTTGTTACAGATTGTTCAGTTCTCGCAGTATCATTATATCGGATAGTTAACTTACAACATAGCCCGGTGGGCCTCTGGGCAACTTGTAGCCATATATTTTTTGCTTCTCGTATTACAGTTTCCGAACGGACTCGAGAGGTTCGCACCTAATAATAAGAGCTGTCAGACACTCAACACCGAGACGATCTGTTTTCCATCATTACTCTGATCCTGAACGAGCGGCATCGAATTCTTTCGTGATATTATTAGACTAGTTATTACATACCTACTCTTGCTAATACCTAAATATTATTTTTGAATGTTTGGATATATTTTTTGCAGTCTCTGGCTCGCATTTTTGCTCCATCCATTTTTTACAGTAACTGGAATTCAATAGGCATCGATTAACCTTTAACTGTACAGGCCGTGGCGCTATAATCCAGTTAACTTACTAAGTACAATGAATAACTTAGACTAAATTACTGTAACTTAAGCAGATTCATTACAGACCTTAAGCTACCGTTATTTATCATACTTTAACAATGAACATTTAAAATTATTTTTTACTTAGATTTTGAACTATAAATGAGATAGTAATTATGGGTAGGTACAGTAAATAATAAAGTAATTTACTAGCATTGTGTTTGCGCTCCAGTGCACTTTACGATGCAGAACGTGGACAACACAATGCCTTGGTTTTGACGAAGCAGTCGACTTATCAGTCTTCAGAACGATCACTTTCATCACGATCACATACAAGTGATTACAAAGGTAAGTGCGCTCCCCGAAAGCATTGAGCTTCAACACTCACTGGTCTTCAGTTCTTCCTACAATATGTGTATGTTTACTTAGGTACATATGGTTATGTTCGTATGTTAATTAAGCCTTGCTCCACATTACAGCACATTTTAAAAGGCATTTGTAGACGCGAACTAGGTCGTGAACTCCAAGCGCGTTTATTACTACTTCTGAATAACAATATGCAGATCCTAACATTTAGGTATATCACGTTTTGAATAAACATTTAATTCCAAGTGTTAGGAGGAAGTCCGTCTATGAACTTTATATGCTAAGTACTCTCACGGACGTCGCAAAGAAGTCATCAATCAAACGGCATTAGAATAGCTAATAGAAATGTTTTTTTATTCAGCTTCAAAGGATCAGCTGAGCAAGAAGTAACGACTCGTATAAAGGACAAGTAAATCTCAGTTAGTGGTAGAAGCAATAAAGCTGATAGGTTATTGCCATCTTCGTCTAGAATGCCGACTGCAAAATGTCCGTGTATCGAGCCAGGCGAGCAGTAAAATTGCAAGGAAAAGTTGGCGACGCGCCAGCCGTGCGTACATACATAGCGCCCGCGCCGAGGCGGCCATCCGCGATTTATTGTCTGCAGAAAGGAAACTCTTATTTCTTATTCATGTGGACAACACTTCGATTGAAAGTGATATCGGACTCGCGTCTCGTTCGTGTTAGTGCAAACATAAGCTTCACATTGTTGTGTTTCAATCTGTGAAGATAACATTGATAGCGGCTTGATGTACGGTAGAAAGGAAATTGGAAAATAACACCTTCAAGTTCTGTGTGTTGTGTGTTTGTTCACATACAGTATCATGTTTATGGACTGTAACAAGTTAAGCAGGTTATGTAACAGTGCACATATGAAGTTAGAAACTTTATGGAGAATCATTTGATATATGGTGTGGCAGACATGAAATTGATTTCTAAACATATTTAGCACTCCTCCTATTCGATACTTTTAGGCAGATGTTAGAAAATGACATTCGACGTTCTAGCTTTGAACTTAAAAATGCAAGAGTCAGCGAAAACTAAAGATGAGTATCGGATTTTGCTTGACACTCCTTTAATTCTGAGTAAAGTCTACACCATCCCTAAAATTGTAATAGAAACCTCAGCGAAAGCCATACGCAACGTTGCACAAAATGTTCTAAAACCTAAAACGACGGGAGTTTCATATCAAAAAGTGTAGTAATTCAAGTTAATGCGTCATTACTTAGACGTTTTAATGGGTGTAGGGAAGGGAATTAAATTAATTTCGCAGCTCGGGCACGCACAGGCCCCTCTCGCCCCCGCGCTGTCGTGACGGCTGCCTGCCCATCTCATCAGTGAAGGGGCCTCCAATAATCCTGACAGCCGAGTTAAAATTTAATAAATCGTTCGTATTCATTTCAGAATGATATTTAAAATTCAAATATTTGGATGAACTGTTTTTGGCCATCATTTTCGAGTTCTTTATTTGAAAACGAAGCTAGCGAAGAGGTAAAACTTTGCAAAAGATTCGGCATTCGAAATCTACAGAGCAGTCCCATTTTTTATGGCTTTCCGGCAATGGTAAGCAATAAACAGTCGTTAGGTATGTACCCCGAAAAGTTTTACTTCCTAACCATATCTACATATAGATAGGCATCTATACGTTGCAGACGGCGAGGGATAGAGGGGTCGCCGTACTGAACTACCCTCACCCCTGAATTCCTGGAAAATCGGCGGCAAAACTAACATTCGGAAAATTTATTGCATCTCTCTTCCAGAATAACCATGACTCACGTTAAAAAATCAAAGCACCTGGCCTTGGATGCTTGATGCCAACATTTACCTAACGATCATTATAGGCATGGCTAAATAAGCATAGCCTTGAACTGTTGCTATAATGGTGAAAACGAGACCTAATCGACACGCAACCTTCTTATAGCACAAATAAGTAGCTAAGGTGGACAGCTTTGAAATTAGAAATGATTTATGAAATGGGTTCTGAGTCTAGATCGTTTGTAAGTGACAATAAAGGTCATGTAGTTATATGTAAAGCAATCCAATAACTTCCTAGCACAATATTAGGTATACGTCGTGCCCCCAAGCCCCTTTGGCTGTTAATCCTTCGAGCTAGTAACTGAGTTTTTCCAACAATACACGCACTGGGTGATTCATCGAGTGATTTTATGTTGGGTGACTCTATTCTTATAACGAAGGAGACCATATTTGCAATATTTTAATATCATCTTTATGACTTCTTTTCTTGTTAAATTGTCTCATTGACCTCGACAGAGCCAATCAGTTCTAGAGTCTTGCGTGGGTTGGTTCACGATTTTGGAAAGTGAAGTTTGTTCGAGGGGATTTTCGTAACAATTTACAATTCCGAATGCGTTCGATAAAGGATACCTATTAGGCTCGCCCCCAATAAGTTACCCTTCGACTTCCTCCTTAGGAATACATTTTGGGGTTTTCCTTACAGAAAAGGCGTGACAGTCATTGTAAAGTCATCAACAAAACGTACTCATGTCTCAACTAATCGTCTATCTAAAGATAATTTCTTCGTGAGTGTTTTTCTCAGTAATTCGATTATAGATACATGATACTAAGAACGTAGTTACGCACAATATCATTTCTTACTAAAAACGGTACATCTCGTGAGTTGAGCCATTAGGGGGTGTGCTAGGCAACTTAAATGTATGAACATGTAAGTGACAAGAGGTGCTAAAGTAAAGGGGGACTTGAGCTGAATCAACCTCATAAAAAGAGTAATAGGTGGGCACTACAAAGCTATTGTACATAATGTAGATTAATTGACAGAATTATTTAAACTTGCAGAATACGATTTTTGACAAGATAGGTTTGTAAAAGAACGTAATTATCAATAAATTTTAAACCGGTTATAATACTATTGTCATCATCATCTGCCTAGCCTTTTCCCAACTAATTATGTCGGGGTCGGCTTCCAGTCTAACCGAATGCAGCTGAATACCAGTATTTTACATGGAGCGACTGCCTATCTGACCTCCACAACCCAGTTACTGGGTAATACTATACCCCTTGGTAAGACTGGTTGTCAGACTTTCGGGCTTCTGACGACCCGTAACGACTGTCAAAGATCCACGAATGACAGCCGTTATAATACTATTGTATAATACAAAAAAAAAAATCGATAAAATCATCTGCAAGCATTGTTTGAGTGAACTCTTCCTAAAAGTCATAAAAATCGATAAAATCATCTGCAAGCATTGTTTGAGTGAACTCTTCCTAAAAGTCATAAAAATCGATAAAATCATCTGCAAGCATTGTTTGAGTGAACTCTTCCTAAAAGTCATAAAAATCGATAAAATCATCTGCAAGCATTGTTTGAGTGAACTCTTCCTAAAAGTCATAAAAATCGATAAAATCATCTGCAAGCATTGTTTGAGTGAACTCTTCCTAAAAGTCATAAAAATCGATAAAATCATCTGCAAGCATTGTTTGAGTGAACTCTTCCTAAAAGTCATAAAAATCGATAAAATCATCTGCAAGCATTGTTTGAGTGAACTCTTCCTAAAAGTCATAAAAATCGATAAAATCATCTGCAAGCATTGTTTGAGTGAACTCTTCCTAAAAGTCATAAAAATACGTTTACATTTACATAATGTTTCGTTAAAGAGCATGATTGAAAGCTTTCACCTAATGAATTTAGTTAATTTCAGCTAAATGTGTGTAAATATGGGCCGTTTATTTCTGTTATTACAAAATCCAAAGTAAATTATTCAAACTAGGCTGAGAATCAGCACTTTTTACATCGGTTGCTACATCATTTTATAAAATATTTATGCTTCCAGAATGGTTTTGTTGTTCATAATAATTCCAACTTTGTATTCGTCTAGTATCAGATACCTAATAATTTGTGCTTTTATTTTAAATTAAAATTAAATTAGATCAGACAGAAACGTTACATACGCAATGCAAGTCCGTAAATTGATTTACATGTTAACCGTATTTCAATGCATGAATGCCTAATGCATACAGTGAAATCCGATTAAAACGATGATCAAAACGAAATGAGTAGGTACATTCGTAATCTTAATTTGATTTGTAGTCTTGAATAATTATTAAACCTGTTGAATTTAGAATTTATATGTGACCCAATAAATGAACATCGGTTGGAGGAAAATGGAAATAAACAAGTGCTAATCACAAGAACGCTTTTGTTTTACTTGTAATAAAAAAAACAATGAGGAAAATTGTATGCAAACATTCAGAGGCGTTGCTAAATAATGTACATAGTGCAGTTTCGCTCTGTGATTCCATTGTAACCGAATAATCTGTCGTATTTAATATAAACAACTCAATAAATTAAGCAAACACGGCAGATGCCATAATAGTATCATTTTTCACCTGGTTCGGAACGCACCTTGAGTAAGGTAAATGCATCTCTTACAAAACCATTTTTGGTACTGGACACATTTCATGTTTGCCTTATCTTGATCCCTGACATTTCATTCGATTAAGAATGCGTGAGATAATTTAATTACTTTAATTATCACTTGACTAGAATCTTGTTTAAAATGTTTGAGGAATTTTTATTAACAAATACTTCTATGTAATGTTTGTTCACATTTATTCACTAACGTAAAACCGAATCTAGTTATAGCATTGACCGAATATATTTATTTATTTCGCTACTCTAACCTCCTGCTGGTATAAACGCTCAAACAAAACGACAACAGTTTGTCCCACTTAAATCCACATTTTTCAATAGTAGGTATTTTTCATGTTTTTCGTAAAGGTTAGGTACCTCTTTTGCAGCGTATGGATCATTTAGCATAGTCCTGACAAACAATTACATCCACTCAGCCATAAAACAGTGTGCTTTATACACGTGAACTTTTGCCTGAACTTCACCTTTAAAAGTCGGTGAGGTACATAGCTATAGACATACAAATATAGCAAAGCTCCGCGAAATCTGTGCGTCATTATTGTACTCATACTAAATAAGGAATTACCTGATGTTATTTATTTCGAATTCAAGAAAATAAAGATGTCCTTTGGTACTTCTTTGTATCCTTTGCCTTTAAAGGAAATACAGTTTAATGATTTCTTTAAAGGAAGTGTTCTAGTCCACCATCTTTAAAAGGGTTCTCAATATTTTTCCAACTTGTGGGTGATAGATTTGTCAGGAAGTCTTGGTGCAAATTGACGGTATGACTTGTAAGGTGACTATCGTAGTATTATACTACTTTTTAATATGCAGATGCTATTGTGTAACAATGAATCGCATTATGACAGGGTCATAGTGAAATGCACCAGCGCTTCCAACAAAATGACGAAGATGTTCATTCTGACGAAACGCAGCTCCGTTTAACTACGGCATGTCTAGCTAACGTCTGCAAATGTAACTGAGAATAGAATATGTTCACATCAAGTGCGTAGAACTGCTCTAAACATAGTAAGGAAACTAAAATTATAATTAAATTCACCAGCCCGTAACCACGATGTGGAGGAATAGCCCTGTACGGGAAACCAGAAATTAAAATAAAGTGCTAATTAGTATGCGCTAAATTACATTTGCGCGTATCACCTGGGAACATTAACGTTTCTAGCATTGATGTTAAATTGTAAACTATTACAAACGGACGAGCTAGCTTTTGAGGCTCTTTCTTTTACACAATACTCACAAATTCAGGCAGTTGAAAATAGAAAATCCAAACCGTCTATATACCCATTAAGAAGAGCAAACAGGAAAAATTTATCCCAGTGCGTTCACGTTATTTTATATCCGATTATTTTCCTGTTACTTCTCCACCAGCAAACAATTCAATATTTTTACTATCGCATACACAACGGACGACCATCAAACACTTAAAAGCACGTGATGAATACTATTTTATAATGATGATGATGATGATGTAACAATAATGTGAGAGTAGATAGATAAAGTGAGCACTTTCCCACTGGTAAAGGTACTACCATACATACAAACATCTCCAATCGCGTATCTCACGCAACTTGACGAGCTGGTTGCCATTAAGATGTTTATCTTATTCTCGATTGATGCGAAAATTTACGCACATATACAATATCGAGAATACATGCATCATTAGCAAGGGTGAAACGAGTTCACTCTTTTGTTAAACCGCTGCGATACGCCCTCCCCATATATACAGCATACATATGCGAACTGTCTGAAAACGCGCTCCATTATAAATATCTCGAAGCTATCTAAGGAAACATCACCTACATTCATTGTATTCAATAGAACGCCGGTCTAGTTCTGGACAGGAATGATGGATTTAGTCGAATAGAAACGGATTTATTGAAACATGATACTGGAAGTGTCAAATGACAATAGATTCGAACGTGAAATACTCGTATATTGGCTCTACCTCGAATATATCACGTTTCCTTAAAGAAAAATCTTGTAACTTGAACCATAATCTTAAAAAACAAAGATGCAATATACTTCAGTAAGTCCTATAGAGAGATAAGTTTGCTATGTCACGATGGGGTCGAGTCACCTGAGTCAATACTTATTTGTGTCGCGTTCGACGGCGAGGGTGGATCGCCCATCGATTGAATAAGGAAGCCTGTTCGCTTCGAGGGTGTCAAGGGTAGCTTCGCAGACAGCCTCGAGTAGGCTGACGTTTGTTATCTCACCCATCTTAATGAAGAATGTAAGCCTTATCGTTGATCAAATACTTTTCATTGCCGTACAATGAAAAATTACTTTTCTTTGCTAAATCTCATGGTCGCGTGACGCGAGGTCAATGTTTTAGGAAAATTTATGAAAATGTTTGTTTGCTTTCTTAAGACCACATGTAAGACAAGTTCAAAATATTTGCTTTACTCGATCTTTTTCTGCTTAACATTCATTTTATTTAATATTCTAATCGACCTTTTACATAAATATTACGTCACTGTAAAAAGAATTAAGTTTGCAAGACAATATTAAGTGTTTGTTCGTGTGCTCGTTAATTATTTATTTGGAGCGATTGAAAGGCTGTTTAACAGTAGCCTGAATTACACGTATAATTACAGATTACAAAAGAGAATTATTGTTAAGAACATTTTAACCATAACAAAATAACGCCATAATGAACAGAATCGTGGTAACTGGCTATATAAAAGAACAATGGGAGGTTGTTGTACAATGTTTAAAAAAACTTCGCCGTAGTAAGTAGTTATAATTAATTTTACTGTCAATATAGTTCTCGTGATGTTCACATTTCTGATGTCTTTAGTAGGTAGGTTCACTCTGCGGTATCCATACATTATGAATCGTTTCTTGGTATTGTTGTGCTACACAATGTCGAGGCATAATTCGGTTATTTTGTCATGTTAAACAGCTACACGCAAGAGGTATCTGAATACTAACTACTATTACTGAATCATTCATGTTTTTATTTATTTAATACTTTAAGCACACTAATGTACAGGGCCGGACTTAATGCCATCAATGGTGATGCAGAGACAAACAGTGGTGGTGCAATTTATAATGAAAATTTAGGAACAATTTTTTTAATATTAAGATACTCATAAACCTATTATTCCTGAGGGGCTCAACAGAAATCTGCTTACGGAACGTCCTGAGTGAGTTCTGCGATGACAATACCAATGCGCCAAGGAACAATGACAATCTTAAAAAAAAAACAGCAATTGGATTTGTGTAGGAATTGGAAAATTGTTGAATTTACAAAGGTTGACTAACACTGACCAATTAAGTAAAAACGAAATAAAAAGACAATCACTTATGCTGTCCATTACATGTTTAAAATCGACTCGAATGCAATTTCAGTAATTGACTCGGGGTTTGGTGCGGGCCAACCACAAAACAATAATATGTAATTACGTATGTAAAATCAACATTTTGCCAGGGACAACAACAATGCACCTAATTACCATAACCCTTTAAACCGTTTCAACAGAAGAACAATGATATAATATTCATATTGTTGAAGAAACAAACACTCTTCAATACACAATTTGGGCTTTGCTCGTTGCATGCAGTGATAAATGAGAAGGGACATAACATATGCATACAAAAGTCAATGCATTCAGTTTCATATGGTAAATACTTCGCTCGGCTTCCATACGGGCCGCGCATATGCGCCATATGGAAGATATTTTATTGTAAGTATTTGCGTTCGTGATGAAACGGCGCCCGACCTCGTCCGACAATTGCGCCAACGAGAGGACAGGACAAGTCATCGTAATTTAAATCATTAGAACGCTTTGAGCCTGAATTCTGAGCTATTATGCGACGAATGTAATGACTGTGCTAATCTGAACACGTTACAGCGAGCCGGGCCGAAGACGCATGGAACTACCTATAGCAGATTCATTTTATCTTCATGTAACGAAAACAGAAAATCAGTAAAAAATATTTCTTGATGTTACGTAAATTGTTATACTATCAAATTTGCTTCTGTTTAGCTGTACTTTGCCAATGACGTATGAAACTATCTATAGCATACGCATCTTTTTCATGTAACGAAAACTGAAAACGAGACAGTACTTAAGATTTCTTGGTGTTACAGTTACATTTTATTGTATTAAATTACCATAAAATATGGTTCTGTTTTGGTTTAACCTTGCCTACGAATGAAACTACCTTTAGCGTCTTCAACATTGTCTTTTTCTTCGTAACGAAAATTCCTTACTGAAAACCTATGGGCACCTATGAAATAATTATAGTTGGTTCCTACAAAATTGTATTATCATCAAACTTGGTTCTCTTCTACTGTACCCTTTCCAATTAGGTATAAAACTACTTATACGTTACACATTTTCTTTTTCATGTGTAGCGCAAAATTTTAACCAGAGAGCTCCTTGAAGATTTCTTGGTATCACGTAAAGTATATTATGATTAAACTTGGTTCTTATAAGCAGTACTTTTGCCTATGATGACGTATAAAACTAGATAACATAGACATTTTCTTTTTCATGTAGCGAAAATTGAAACGAGATAAGCAATATTTCTAGGTGGTTCCTACAAAATTGTAATACCGTCACCTCTTGGTTTAGTTCTGCTATACCTACCCATGACATCGACGTGTGAAACTACCTATAGCATATAAGAAGCATTTTCTTTTCATGAGACGAAAAACGTAAATATGTTAAAAGATTTATTTTTGTTACATCAAACTCGGTTCTGGTTTATGCTTCAAGACCTTCAACAGTCACAGTGTTTTGTGCCTTATTGTCTTTAGCGTTTCCTTCTAACTCTATACTTTCGTTTGCCTATGTGTAAAATACTTTGAATTCGAAATGAAAATATTATGTGTTAGCATTTCTGCTGAGATTTTTAGCATCAATAAAGTGGTTTGCCACGTACGGCAGTAACGTGCTTGTCGAAAGATGGCCGCGGTGATAGTGGTGATATACATCATATCTTACTGTCTTGCATGGTATGATAAGCAGTAGCAAGTATTTACAACTTTCTACTGGTCCCATAATATTTTTCTTTCGATTAAAATCAGCCTGTGTTTTGAGCAACGAGTAGGTACCTACTTCTCTCTGAGCAAAGTGAGTGTTGTGAAAAAAGTTTGTTTGCGTTGTCTTCACGTTTGTCAAGAACCTTTAAGTGCATTACGTGTTCTTTGAGTTCTTTTGGCATGCCGGTGATCTCAACACAAATACGAGAGTGTAAGTGAACATGCAGAAGGTACAAAAACGTATTCATGGAACAATAAGAAAAAGTTAAAATTAACTATTTGTGAAATAGCATAGTCAGACAATGTAACAAATTACTAATTCACAGACGACAATTCGCTAAATTTGACATTAGTGTAGAACAATTCTAACGAAAGTTACAAAGTTTTACATAAGAACAAACCGTAAGATAGTGAAATTTGACTTTCTCAGCTAATAACAATAGCGTGTTAGAACATTTTCATCACAATTATTAGCCGTGCCTAATGTGGCTACATCAGCGAACGACGACGTAGATATCATTGTGTTAAGACAACACATCTACCCGCATGTTCTGATGCACCAGTGCTTCAGTTTCATTCAACCCTAATTTATACTAATTTACCAACACACATCGATAGTATGATCGATTCAAGATGTGGGTATTTAATACGTTGATAACGTGTCGTGTACCCAAAGACAAGCAATAACATTTTTTTTTCATCAATTAAGCAAACCGCATGAGATAATTGATTAACCTAAAGTAGTTATATAGTGAGTAGTTAAATATGTGTCATCTGTTATTAAGTAATCTTATTGGACTAATTAATATACTTCAGAGGTTTCCAATATTTACCATTCGGGCGAAAATCTGAGTGTGTCTTGATCCGCATTTTCTTTTCTCAATGTATCCTTTAGGTAGTGTTCGAACTAGGTACACTATCGTAATTCAGGCACCTTCATCACTATACACTTCGACACATCGAGGGTTAGAACACCTCATATTTCGCGTCTACGATCGATTTTATATTACAAGTCAGAAAGGATACAAGTTACTTAGAAATATATATTAACAACCACTTTTCACATTGTTTTTGCACGTGACAAACACAAGTAAAGACACTGCAAGTAAAAAAAACAAGATTACAATACTATTGGTTACTACTACAGTTGTGCCGCGTATCGCTTGATTTGACAGCTGCGAGCGCGCTATCCCGAATTCCCGGTCGGAATATTGGATGAATCGCGTGAATGAGCACGGGGCGCGGGAACGAGACGGCAAATGTAGTGAACACAGTCACAAGTGACAGGAACGCGTTGGGAACGGGACGGGATACAAATAGATCAGGATAATTGGAGTATACTACGACTGACGAGTTTTAACACTTGGGACGTTAATTATAATAACAAAATGCAAACAGGAAAATTATTGCAGGCATTGAGGAATGTGTAATCGTATCAGAAATGTTCATTTTAATACACGCGAATGAGTGAAACTGTAGCTGCTTACGCTACATTGAACTTTGATAAGGAACATATCGAATTCAGAGATAATGCTCGCATTAATCAGATCAAACAGTACAATGCACAAGTTAATGTAATAATCATAGTATTGTAAGGTAGAATAAAAATAAAACTGACGTTGTTAATCGGATCACGACTACAGCACCGCCGTGTAAAGCGTCAAACGCGCAGGCGCAGAGCCCGTAACTGACGTACGCATTCGCGCCAACTTCACACCAACGATACGTCACTATTCACAACCAGCCTCTCAAAAGGTAGTAGGGTGCATAACTAATCGAAATAATGGTCAAACATTGTTATTGTGCTTTTGTATAAATAAATGTTAAGCAGATGTTCCATAGCGAGCAGCGGCACATCAGACACATGTATGTAGCATTAACTAAGTGAAATTATAAAAATGTATCTAGTTAATTAACTCAGTGCGTAATTATAATTAATTATAAACTGTAATGTTATACAATAGGTACGTATTTAATAATATGTTTCGCACCTTTAGAATTAAAGAGACCTATCTAGAAAAAAACAAGTTTTTGGAAAACGTTGAATAAAGGTTCGTATGTTTAAACATTTTATAGAAAAGGGAGACTATTCGTTTACACTTTCATAAAATTCGTATTATTTCAATGTTATATCTTATTTAAGTTATTTATCTAGATGTTCTAAAACAAAAAAACTTTAGAATTATAGAGACCTAATTTAAAATCTTACATTTTCTAGTTAGGTCTCTATAATTCTAAAGGTGCGGTTTGTTTGTTTAATAATGTCCTACTGTTATCCACATTGTATGTAATAAACAGTAAGGGACACGGTTAGCTCTCACCACAGTTCTCCTGCTCATTATCATTACCTAATGCATTTTTCATAAAATGCACTTGAGCTGTTAACAATATTTAAGTACGTGTTCTAAAATAATTTAATTACCTAACTACCTTTTCAGATTCAGTATGAGAATGAAACTTTATTGAACAAAGTAGGTATCCAACGGGCTGTATCCTTGTTAACGCTTCAAGTAACCTTAAATTACTGAGGAGTTTCTTAAAACATAAATTCTAAAATATACACCACTATCTGCATACCTTGACAATTTCTACAAATAAGACGTAAAATAAGGTACATAGTAAAAGCTTATGTTTGTACTAGACAGAGTAACACCGGATGGCTAAAAATGTAACGGTATGTTTGCCAAATCAGTCATAACACAAAGCTATGTGAATGACCTCACAAATCGAGACGCTAATGCGGATTGCTGGTTCCTCATTCCCATGCTTCGTCGACGACCATCCATTATACAGTTTATTGTAAGTAAAGCAGTGCCCGACGCTAATATCACTGTGTTTCATATCGTAAATTAGAAGACATGATACCTACTAAACAAAACTGAGTGGCTATGAGAACCGGATTAAGTAATTGACCAAGCAAACATTTCTATAGGAAGTTTAGTCATTACCATTTAGTTCCAGTTACAAGAAATAATGCTGATAATGAATCTAAGAAACCTATAATGTATGATCTCGGCAATAATGAGGAATTTTATGAAATTACAATTCTTCTTGAAGATTGTGAGTGACATCAATAAGTAAATTTTCAAAACGACCCAGTTAGTAGCATCACGAACCGGCAAATATTTCGCCTACACTTAGATCATTTGGTCAAGTATTCGTCATACGTCCTTTTTGTTACAGACAAAGGCATGAAAGCCGGACACAGCAATGAATTGCGAAAGAGATTTGCACATAGTGAAAAGAATATTAAAATCATTCATTGTACTGTCAGTCAACTTCCGCTTTGAAGTTAAGTCTTGTGCATGTAGTATTAGAACTTCAACAAACAGCATTTTCTGTCACATGTCAATAGAACTTAAAACTCCGATGGGATTTAATTGTCGATCAGCTTTATATAGCTAGTAGCGCCACCTAGCAGATTTAATGGTACTGAATGTTTCATCAACAACTTGCCTTCGATCGATACTATTGTTGTTTGTATCACACTCGAACGATGCACTGCCAATTAGTTGCCACACGATCACACAGATGTCGTTGGATAGGATTTTCTTATTGTTATGAAACTTGACACTGTTGTACCACTTGACATCCCACGTGTGGTTACATCATTTGTAAATTATGACCTTGGCTACTTAGAAACATAAATAGTTCATAATAATATGTACCGGGTAATGGGGGCGTTTAGAATAAACAATAAGCTAATGAGAAAATCACTAGAGCAATTAACGCGACTATGGCACCTGAAAGGATTACTTTAGAAGACATACACATAATACGACTCGATCAGGATTCGATTAAACGAATGATCGAAATTACACAAGTTTTACGAGTAAACAAGAAGTTAGATGTAGAAGAGCATTTAATTAAGAAAACTTTACCTCTCCGTCTCTTCCGTTTCCGGGACCTTTTTCTACGCTTCCGAATTTTCCTCTTCCTCGGTTCAAACTGTTCTAATTCACAATTACCGTAAGCACTTTTTGCCACTTCAATTATTTTGCCAACCAAGCACAACACCAAGGCGATCATTTTGCACTCTTACTAAAATCTCCAGACTAGTTATCTATCTACTACCTCTACTAAAACGTTATCTTTGAGGCACTGTTTTTTCTTTCTTTTGTTAATTTTCAATTCATGCACAAGTGGTTTATTACTTTGCCGTTCGCTGATATTATTTTTTAAAACAAGTTTTGATTTGATGTTTTGTTCGGTTTTTGTTGAATAACACATAACCTCTGCTACTCGCGTCCTTCGCACTGCACTAATGTTGATAGTTCTTGAATGCTCTCCAGGTTTATCTCTTGTGTAAGAGTAAAATGCTTTATCGAGAGGTTATCACTGTTCTACAATGACAAGACACAAACATATGACTGTTTGGTTGCATCTCGCGACACTCCGGGAGCCTTGGCGTGATTTCTATATAAGGCTAAAAATACGCACTACTCACGTTCAATCATTTTTAATGCGTTGTCGCCGAGTGTACTCCATTACTTATATTGTTTTGAGAAAATAAATTCAATATAGTTTTTTTAATTCTATATCCCCGATATATATTTCACGTTTGTTGCAATATATCAGTAAGTATTACTACTTGTTCTTTCAAAGGATTATTGTGAAATGCTGGTATGCACCAGGGTGTCGTGGCGTAGCGGTAATCACTGCACGCCATATAGCTACGTGCTTTCTATTCAGATGTGCTTAGCGTATTCAATTACAATAAACATTGATACAACGGCGTCGGCAGCATTAATTAAAAGAAGTAATAAAACGATAACATCGCGCAAAGCAGACAACCTATTAGCCAAAAAGCTTTATAATGACTCTAAGAGTCTAGAGTATTTTAAACGACGCGACGTTAGCTGAAACTGTTTTGTAGTTTTATGAAAAGCTTTATGTTTTTAATGGAATCTATTTTGAGATTTTAGCACCACGAGCTTTACTTTTTAATTATGCAACTTTTCCTTTCGTTGCTTAAGTGTTACAAATTAATCTGCTGTGAAAATATTCCCTCTTCTTTTCCATGAAACAAGCTACAAAAATCCATGACTATGCAACACACGGAGACAGATGCACAATGCACATCCATATGAACATGAAACAAGCAAACGTTTCTACTCAGATCATATTATATGATCATGAATAATTAAGACAGTTCAACGCAATATATTAGTGCAGAAAGCATTTAATAGTATTTATATTGTACTTTTAGGTACTTATGTTATAACAGTTCTCGCAACAAACATAAGATTTTATTCCTGGTTTGTTTTGCAAATGATTTCGTATTGTCGTTAAAAACCATTCATGTGAACGGTCTAGCTAGCATATAGCTGAGGCCTTCAAACTTCACTGTTCGCTGTACAGATTTATTCTACAGAGAAGAGCAATTAACTACGTCCAACTAGGCGTTACGTCATTACCCTGAAGACTGGAACCACTCAAGCAAAGTCTAACGCTAGTAAATTAATATTTGTAAACCAAATAATTGCCGGGGCGTATACAAATATTGAACCACAGAACAGAGTTATCAACCAAACTCTAATTGAGGATAACTTGATTAAAACCACGAACCGTAGTTATTTTCCCGCAGATAAATTCGGTCTAATTCCCGGAGTGCGTAATAACATCACTTTTACATTAAGCTACCGCGAAATAAATGGATAGATTCAGTTACGTTGAAATTGAGGACCCATTTTACTCCAGTGGGCACAAAAATTGGCGTTCTAATTTACAAGGTATAAAATGTCAGTAAAGTACTTAAAAACATCGCTTTAATTCTTTGCTTCAACATAAAATCAAGTTTTTCCGTTTCAACCTGACACTATTTCAAGTTTTTTTTCAACATTCTTTTAGAGAGAAGATTTTTGCAACAAAGTTTACTTCTTAGAACATTGCCTAAGTATATTAAATTCATCTGAAGAGATTCTTTGCAGTTTTTATCAGAAACTTAAACACGAAATGGAGACAGATTACAAAACTAGTGCCACGAAGCCTTTTGCCTCCAGCGTCTATAATAGTAAAGGATCCTAAGTTAGATCGATCTTCACCCTGAAACTGAAAATTAAAAAAACCTGAAAATTATTTTTTATCAATTATAATGTTTTTACAAATATACAATGTCGCCCATGCGCATGTGACCGCCCGTAATATTCTGAATATTCATGAAAAAATGTCGAAAATAAACTTCAAAGGGGGGGGGGGGGGGGGCTATCTATAACATTTTTCATGTTATTCAATTTTTAATTTTTTAAGTAGAGTTTATAGATTTGCTTTCTATTTTTTGACACATCTCCGATTTGGATACTGTTTATTATTTCCTAAAGCTTAAGAGTTATTTTAACAGGTTAATTAACATTTTTACTAAAAATTATCACACCAGTAATTACAGAATCCAAATCCACCCATAAACTTCGGAGATGTGTCAAAAAATAGAAAGCAAATCTACAAAGTCGACTTAAAAAATTAAAAATTGAATAACATGAAAAATTTTATAGATAGACCCCCCTTTTGAAGTTTATTTTCGACATTTTTTCATGAGTATTCAGAATATTACGGGCGGTCACATGCGCATGGGCGACATTGTATTGCAAACGGGTTGCCTAACTCTACATGGTTAATTAAAAAATCTGTAAGTAATATTTTTGAATATTTTGATCTTACTTCGGATTTATAGTCAAATCCGTTGTTAACATTTTTAGTTACTATAAGTATGTACCTACATAACGTTTGTTTAAAGATGGAAATACCCAAAAATGAAACATTTTATTGATAACATATCATTACGCCTTGTTTCCCTGAAGGGTTGGTCAGAGGTGTGCCTGCAGTACAAAAACAAGCAATCAAACAAAATCGATAATTCATATAATGGGAGGGATTGCTGGTATTTTTCAAATAATAAAGTACCTACAGGATTACTTTTAATTCGAGGTATATCCGTTAGGAGCTGATAGGGGGGCAAAATGCAACAAATTGAATTGCCCTATACTTCTGTAGATATGGCCGAAATTCAATAGCTTACGAGATATTTTAATTTTAAGGGTGTTTTGACATTTACCAATAATTTGACATTTAATTCCAAATAAAAAACAAAACATATTGAATGGGTACTCTTAAAAATGATATCGAGGGGTGAAAGGCTATTTGTTTGAAGCGACATTTTAAGAACTTTACAGGAGAGCCATTTAAAGATTCAAAATTTGGAAAAAAAATCGTTATGAAAAAACTACTGCTCTTACTTTAATGGGGATCGCAAAACTTCATTGCAAAAAAATCCCTTAATGTTTTTGTATAATTTTCAATAAAAACACAGTTATGAGTTCAAAGATAAATGTCACTTAATACAAAATGATCTGTATCGCCTTATTTTTAGAGTAAGGAAAAATGATTCAACTTCCAACATTGTCACTAATCAGCAGCAGGCAAAATGGTTTATGTGACTTTACAGTACTTATGCAGGAGAAAGCAAAATGATTGAATCGACGTTACTCAATAATAATAGGAATAGGCTATTTTGTTTAACTACCAATTGGGTTTTATTAACGATACAGGCAAGTTGGCTTAAGCAACGATGAACATAATGAGTTGTTTGATGTCTCAGGTTTTGAAAGGATTTTATATAACTTGGTTGTTGATACAAGATAATAATGACAGATTTATAGTAAGTTTTAAGAGGTTGTAGTATTGAAATGGGTGAATAATTACTATAATTATCAGGAATGAAAAAAAAGTTGTGTTAATTAGATTTTTTTATTACTTATATTTTACTTAATTAACAATCAGTCTTAATGAGATCGTAAGTTTAATCAAAATCACAACACAAATAATGTTTGAAGCTCCAAACAGAGTGCAAAACAGTTGCAGTGAAAAGGGTTGAACCGACATGTCTTAATGAATTTGGCTGACGGCAAATTGGTTGAAGCGACATTGCATAGTGTAAGTAGTCGTAAGCAAAATGTATGAAGAGACTTTTCATCTAAAGTTAGCTATATCGAAAAACGATTGATCTGCCATCGAACTGAAATTTTAGGACGAGAATAACGGCTTATGCTTCGATTCTCTGTTTTTGTGTACAGCTTAAATGAAATACTAAAAAAATATGGCAAATTTGATGTCGGATCATACATCATGTTTGAGAAATTTGCACTAAAATTGCATTGTTTTAAGCGCCATAAAACTGCTCAGAATTGTACGAAACCCGGCTCAGCCGACGCAGAATAATTCGCTGAATCCGAATATGTATATAAGTCAATATCGTCCAAAATGTCGCTTCAAACAAATAGCCTTTCACCCCTCGATATTGTAGCTGGCACTTCAATTAAGCTATGAACATAATTAAAAGTACATAATTCAACAAAATAGCATTCTTTTTTTATTTGGAATTACATGTCAAATTTCAACAACCCTTAAAAATGCAATATCTCGAAAACTATTGAATTTCGGCGATACCCTATGGGGGCTTCAATTGGTTGCCTTTTGGCCCCCTATCAGCTCTTGACGGATATAGACGTCGAATTACAAGTAACCCTGTATATTACGTACTCATTACAACGGAGACCAACAGAGTTTACTTAAGCGACGCAACATACTTTTAAAGAAAAATCGTGGCGATAAAATCTGCCCAACCAGGATACAAATATGTCATAGCATTACATTATGTAGTAGGTAGACCAGGTCCGGGCATGAGCCATCATGATACAGTTTGTAATGTGCAGCTCGCCTAACCTTATAACTAGATTCCAAAAAATTCTCAAGTGCTATTAAATAAACAAAATCATGAATGTACCAGCTCATTCCTGGTATACAGAATCATTTTAGAAAACCAAAAAATTACTTAAAACGCATAATTCTGACCACGTTCAATGGCGACGCGGAAATGGTTGTCGTGACATCCGCACTGGATATGCCAGCGTCATTTAAAACAGATTGTATACTGATTAAAATATTAATGAGTGCTGTTTAACTTCTGACACTCGTTAATTGAATATCCATGTATTTCTTACGAATGTATTTAACGTTGTTAAAAAAACGGTCGTAAAGAACGCACAAAAAAATTTAAATAATACAGTTTTCGACTAAATGTTTATTCGTTCTATTTAAGACCATATCCATCGCTTTCCAATAAGCGAGATCGAGGTCAAGAGCGGTCCCACTAATTAATAAAACATACGGTGGAATTCAGTTGTTTTTCCAACACTTTTCCGTGAAGGCTGAATGTTTTCCTTATAAGTATGTAAGTACTGGTGCAATGATGTAAAAAATATTCCATGGAAATTCGGCCCAAAAATGTTAAACATTAGATCATAAGTAAAAATCGCCATATTTATAAAGGGAAGTCGAAAAGTACCATGCTATGAAGACCCTTCGTTACTCATAGCTATATAGGTAAGTTTAGTCAACACTATGAGTCATCACTGGTCGATATTAAATATGAAAATGTAATACATCTATAACTTTGATATTATATTACTTTGTATACGTACCTACTACCTATAGTTACTCATGTATGGATACATGCCCTTTGGTTAAAACATCACAACTTTATTAGCGTATTTAGAATATTGTTCAAGGATTGTGAGCATTTGTTATAATCTAAATGTAATATCGTGAACAGACTTATCGGTCAGACTTACCCAGCATCCTATTGACGTCTCCCCTTTCAGTCATAATCGTCATCAACGTCTTTCATGGCTCCGAAACTGTAAGTAGAAAATATTTTAAGTTAAGCACTTAAAAATAATTCAATTAATTTTTGTTAATATTCTTTGAACATAAGTATAGGGTTTTTTTTTCAAATGACTCAAAGGAACGGACAGATTTTTCTTTGATGAGTGTACAGTTTTAAAGCGTTGAAATTCGCTATAATCTTTACCTTAGTATCGAACTGCGTTCACCCCTTATAGCACAATGTGTAAGCACAACAATTAACTACCACTGACACCAAACAAAACAATATAAACTCACTATTTAACAATATACTACATCAACTTCATTTATACTCTGTTATAATAACCACATTTTCACTTAAAACTTAATATTTTCGGGAAAACAGAAGGAAATGTTGTAAAGATTTTCAGATTGCGATAGAGCCATGTCGCCGAGGGTTGGAAGGCGAATCTGACGGAAATGCACGAACTCCTACGATGGTACCCGAATGCAAATATTGTACAGGGAAGAATCTAAGCGGCACTGACCCCTTTTAAATTGATCATTAAAAAAACACAAAGTGAATTTAAAGGCTATCGTCATAGTTACAAGAACTAAAACATATACTTTGAGATTAATTCATTTATCACGTTATATAATACTCAAGCTTTTCAGATAAAAAAAAAACATTTTTGCACGGGATAGTTCAGTTCGTGCCTGCATAGAACGGCAACTACCGCCCTGCAGAGAGGTCGTCGCCGCTTCGCCATATTTTCCACGCATGCGCCATGGCACCCCTAGGGGTAATCACTAAATACGGTATTACGTATTAAGAGTGTTGCCAGTAAGAAAAATCAAATTTTCCAAAATAACACGAAATAAAACGGAGATATTTTAATTTTAAGAATGTATCTTGTATTAATTGATGACAAAATAAAATATATTTGATAATATTTTTAGTTACCTATGTTCTATGTTAAAAACTTATGACGTACGCTCATGGCGCAATGACAGAAGTACTTGCAGACCAAGAGATCAATAAAGTGACGTCACACCATTGAGAAGCCAGCTATTCTATAGCAGTGCACTTTAGCAACAGGAATAGGCGTGTAATGGCTAAAAATAAGTACGATACATATGTACTTATAACCAATTTAATTTTCGTTTGGCTTATCTATTCTAGATGATATTTCTCCTGGAGACTTCTTCACTTCACGTCATTCGTAAAACCTACAACAACATTCATATCATAATAACGAGTTAATGATGTACCTAATTAAAATGGCATTATTTTTTTATCTAGCTTATTTAAATAACAAGTTATTTAAGTAACAACAAACGTTATCCGAGCAGCTGGAAAATTAATACGAAAGAAAAGAATTTACAATTCGTGCTCCTGCCTGATTTGGGCTCCAAAACAAAACCTAAAACTCTGAGAACTAAACGTTTTGTGTGGGCGTCAAACAATGCTCGAGTCTCAAGCAAACTTACGTCTAATGTATGCGCGTTACAATCGCTGAGCATTGAAGGCTCCTTCAAGGTCAGCCAGCCTCCACATAAGGATTTCATCGTCATTCAATCAAGTAACGTCAGCCTCAAAAAGATAAAAAAAATTTTGTTCCATAATATTGTATCAATGTGTAGCCACAAAATATATTAAGGCGCACACAAACAGGCGCGAAAAGACAACGCGAAACAAAGGCACCGCTCGTCGCGCGACACTCGGTGCCTTTGTGACGCGCCGTCGCGTCGCACCATTGTGCACGAGCCCTTACTTAGAGCTCGTACACATAAACACGATATGTCGTCGGATCGTGCTACGACGCGGCATCGGCATCGTTTCACAGTGTGCCAGGATTTCGTCGTGTGGTCGGTCGCAGTAAATTTCAAAAAATGGACCTCACTAGTAGTGTTCTCCTCAAGCTGATATTAAGAAGACGAAAAAAGAAGAAACAGATAAACAGAAGATACTGGATACATCCATTTCTTACAAATGAATAACGTGTGTCATTTTAAGAAGAAATATAACGCCTTGAAAATAGATCCCGGAAAGTGCTCGTCGTAGATTCCGACGATACGACATCGCATCGTGAAACGATGCCGCGTCGTAGCACGATGCAACGTCGTATCGTGTTTATGTGTATGAGGTCTTACACATTGGGTACTTCAGCAAAAGGAGTATAAGGATTGTAGCATTGTAGCAGGTGGCGGTCTGTAGTTCTTGCCTACCCCCACGGTAAGAAGCCGTGAGTTCACGTATGTTGTATTTAAAGATACTTAATTGTATCTGCATATTGATATATTAACAATCAAATGAATTCTTGTCGATGTAGACATCTTATTGAGGCTGACTGTACAAGTAACGACTACGGGATTGGGATTCCAAACAATTGGCCCGGGAGGACTCAACCTTGTAGAAGACTTATTTGATACTATATAAAAGAATAAATTACGGACTCTGCATCTATACGACACTCTCGGCTCTCTACT
Organism: Brachylomia viminalis; assembly: GCA_937001585.2. Classification (NCBI taxonomy): domain Eukaryota; kingdom Metazoa; phylum Arthropoda; class Insecta; order Lepidoptera; family Noctuidae; genus Brachylomia; species Brachylomia viminalis. Next base: position 13,616,309 of record OW443308.2, on the reverse strand, counting down.
CTAGTAGAACGATTTCTATGAAAACTTAATGGAAATTGTTCCATAGGGGTTGCGGCACACTGTCGGGTCGCGCCAGTCTCAGGGAGCCCTTATTTTTTATATATTGACAAAATGTTGACTTATTGCAATGATTCAGTTGTTTACAAAGTAGTTACAAGAAAATCTGTTGCTCATCACACGTTTCCCGATCAATGGTATCTACGGTCGTTATCGACATTCCAATGTTTAATTCATAACATTTTTATGACACAACTTATAATATAAATCATCTGAAAATAACGAAAAACTACGCAGAATTTCCCTACTCATTAACACTTTCTTCGTACTTAAGTAATTTAATCGTTAGTTCATAAGCGAAACGGTGTCTTTATGGGTCATGTGTTTGTCATGTCGTTGGTGTCACTAGTCTGGTTGACGACGGTGTGACCCCCGCTTTATAATTCCGCCCGAATCATGTTGCAGGTTCTCGTTACTGCTGTCAATCAATCTATAACATCGACTGGTAACGACTCGTAAACGATAATATACTGTGTTATAGAAACCGAAGATATAAAATGTACGCGTATTTTTGCTCGCACGTTAACAATGTATGCAGGTATCTAAGCTTGTCTGGCCTAAGTCCTTTTGTCTAATTAATATCTAATCAATCTATTAATTTCAGGTCTAAATATACTGAAGTTGACCTACTTTATTATCAAATATTGTTTGTCAGAGGTTATTCTGAGAACATGGGATATTCACAACAAATTAATGACCAGTCGATTTTATTTGGCGTTTGATTAGATTACAGTTAATATTAGAGCAGACATTATAAAAAATAGGTATACTTTTGACTAAAATGATAGATTAACTATTACTAAGTCAGAAATCTAACAAAATGTGTTCAGTGATCATTACACAGCACATTTGCATTGCATGTGATTGCAGACTTCAGTTTTTTTGGTTAAATATTTAATCCACGTCAGATTTTTTCCCTTTTTTCTTGCCAGAAATTGATATGCCCCGTTTTTTACATAGAATATGGTCAAAGCGAAGCTAGGCTCAGGTTATCATCCGAATGGATGACGCAAAGGAATCCTTTTTACCATCTCAAAAGTTTTTTTGGCATTAACAGAATATCTGTGCAGAAAAGCAAGCTCATTTTGTCCTTTGTTTAAATGTAACATGTATTAAAAATAACATACTCATCCACCCAAAGCGAAACTGGCAATTTCATGAAGGAAATAAAATAGCAGGCGAATGCACTGATGACTTGCAATTGTGTTTTTAACGATTATTCAATTGTTTCCAGCCACTAACTCACTTCTGGTGCACATTCATTTCTTTACCTTTATATAAAATTTAAAACTTTTATGAACAAAATAACTACAGTGTATAACAACGAACAATTCCAACCAACTGACTGATTAAGGACGTTTTGTAAGACTTTGAAATTACTTTACTTTCAAAGTAAAATGTTTCGTAATATCATTCAGTTAAAAGTGAATTTGCCTCACACATTCGCTTCCGCCTGAAACGTAGGCGATTCCAAACTTGTTTAGCCGAAACAGATAGCATTTAATTAACATCAACTAGAATTTGTTAATTCTACAAACTTTGAACATTCCGATCAAGTGCATTACCCATTTGTTCCATTGTGACTACATTATCTATTATTATCTACTAAGTAGTTGTTTTAATGATCCATGTACCTATGTTATTTTTTCATAAATGCATGCCCTAATATTTAACACTTTTAATTTATTTATTAAAACTTAATGCACAAGTAAAAAAATACTGTACAAAGGACTTAATGCCTGATGCATTTTCTACCAGTCAACCTTAATTAAAAAGTTTATATTGTAAACGTTCAGTACACACTTAATATAGGATCCAGTTATATAGTGTATCAATTAGATGTTATTATTATTATTATTGAATGTAAAACAAAATTAGGTTATGTAAATAATTTGCTGTAAATCGTTTTAGTTGTCATCGTTCATATAATTTTCAGGTCACGAAGACCTGTAAGTTTTACTGATATGCAATTTCAAGCAAGTTAAGGTGGAATTATGGTAACTACAAATAACATTAGCACTTTAGGTACACTGATTCTGCAGCCCCATAAATTCATATAACTGTTCTAATAAGCGATAAGAAGATTGACACACTGTGAATCGGGAGCACTTGGATTAATGCCACTTGAAATGGAAAACACAATACGTAGTCGCTTTGGTCGTTGATGCGTTTGCTTACATTTTCAAGCACCTAGCGGAATTGACCTCCGCTCTATTTTATAATGAGTGGTAATTGTACACGTAATGATCGCGTAACCGTCGTAGGAACGCGTGTCGACCGCCGAGCGAGATTCCCAACTGTTTTATTTTAAAGCTGGCTCTGCACACTTTGGCCGTGAAAAATATTGCAAAGGTGTATGCTAGCTCAGTGTAAAACTGATGAGCAATAGACAATGTCGTTCATTGACTGTGAAACAAGAGCGCTGTCTCGTGCTTTATTAATTGCCAAAGCTATTTATTTTTTTGAACAATCGTTGCATGAAATCAGTTTACACGGTACGTCTCCATTTGAGGCCGTTGGAAAATGTTAATGATTCTCTCTGAAATAGAACATGGATTGCATCCTAAGTGCTCGATTGCGCCATGAACTCATGAAAAGTTTTCTATTAACACCTTGATACCGTTTCTAAAACTAGAATAAACCAGAAAATGATATCTGCATCTAATAATAAAATTATGCAAGAAACAAACTGCGTCTGTACTTTCAATTAACGAGGTTGCGTATGTGGACTCTATCACGTAGATCACTAATTTATTGACATAAGGAAAGATACGAAAGATTATTTATATATATTTGCGAATCATAGTATAACGTGCGATATACATACAATGACTTCATTAGAGCATGCACGTGGTTGTTGATAACTTTGGCGGTTCGGACCTTGGACTAATTTTACAAAAAAGGTAATCGGACGGAGAGGATAGTCAAGTAATCATAAAATAGATAGGCACTGATAAGTTCAGAGAAACAATTATACAAGAAAATAAACTGTAATAAAGTCACTGTGTGATTTATTAAAGATTAACTTATGTTTTATCTATGTATCCCAATATTTTTACTCGATACCATTTTTCATTCGTTTATCTTTATCATTTTAATGGTTATTCTTAAAGTCAAACACACACATTCATAAACAATCGAAATACCTTGTTTTTTTTTAAATTTTAAATCCAGAATATATTTTCGGTAGCTAGCATCAAATTGCAGAAAAAAAAACTTGGTCTACTGTATCAGTTACAACACAGCTTTAACGTTATCGTAACACTATTGGTATCAGAGAGTGCGTCGGCCAATTGCTGTAATCGAACCAATTTGATCTGAAACCACACCGGTTACCCGCGCCGGTCGGTACCCTCACCCAGTCATACGAGCATTGTGTATGTACAATAATGCATCGTATTCAGTTCAGAAAGTTATCTTCCTATTTGACTAGGCACTTTGTTTCGAATTTGCAAACAGACGGCTATCTTATCGGCTCATATTAGTACAGCTGTACAGGGGCACACACGTTGGTGACTCTGAGCTAAAGCTGTGATGTGAACCTCTCAGTGTGTTTGTGATCTCCGTGTTTTTTTAACCTTTATTTAGTTCGTGTTAATAGAAAGTTTAGTGACAATGAATGAAGGAACGGTTGACATCCAAAGTGAATTGGAGAAATTAAGGTTTTGCTTTTATTTTAATTGTAATGTAATCATTGTATCGTGGCATAAAAAGATTCGTTCCGATTTTCTTTTTAAATAAGTAGTTTGTTAAATAATGCACATGATTGACAGTTGTATTGTTATTTTATGTGTTAAAATAATTTGATGAAAACTGATCTGTTGTGCCATTGTATAAAATCATTAATTGTTTTATATTCCCAACAAACAGTTACGATGTACAGTATGTAATCAATGAACAGCTGTCAAAGACGGTCCTTTCAACCACACTGCCATCCATTATACGCAGCTAATTAATTTCACATAAGGACTAAGTACTTGTATTAGAAAGTCTCGTTACCAAGCCCTACTTTATATTCAGTGAACATAACTGAAATCATTTCTCTTTGAATAGAGGGCCGCCCGAAGAAAAGGAAGAAAATAAATCACCGTCATGTGAGAATCGACCACAAAAGTACCGTATTCTACTCGAGCCAGCCCTCGTGGGTGCCATGATAGCCATCAATCTAGGTCAGACCTCGCTACAGAACTTTTATTTGCAAACAGCCTGTACAGTTGACCTAGGGGTGGATTTAAATGTTTGCGAAAAAGGAGAGATGGAGGTAAACAAAATTTTTATGTTTTATTTCATTAATTTCTTACTCCCACTTTGCTTTGACTGTTTATATCTGTGACATCTTATCATTCTTAGAAGTAGGCGCTCGTGGCTTAGTAATAACAATCACACGGGTTGATTGATTAGGTCAAGCTGCGCTTGCCGCGGTCCGTCTGTGGATAGGTGACCATCTTTACATACCGAGACTGCTTCGTGTCTCGGAAAGCACGTTAAGCAGCTCCGGCTGTCATTTTTGGATCTTTGACAGTCGTTAGAAGCCCGAAAGTCTGACAACCAGTCTTATCAAGGGGTATCATGTTAACCAGTTGGGTTGTGGAGGTCAGATAGGCACTAACGCCATGTAAAATACTGGTATTCAGCTGCATCCGCCCCAACCTAATTGGGCAAAGCCTAGGCAGATCCTTTATCATTCAATGGTTTTCGTTTTTTTTTCTCCTAAAACTACATCGACAACTAACCGTTATTCCAATCCTTTGCGAGGCGAGAATTTATGAGGAAGTAAGCATTTGTTAGTTCCAAAATAATGCACTACGTAAATACTTTAACATCTGGTTATAACTTCGATACTAATATTAGGGCAGAATGTATTGACACGACGACCGTGAATTTTATCAGACCTTTGATAAACTAAGCCTATCTCACTTTTTACAAATGTCAATACCTACACACATAGAGGAACCATCGATATGATATCCAAATGATCTGTGTACCTAGGTACTTGGGAATTAGAAGTCATGATATGGCATCAAGGTTCTATGTGGAAATTGGTTGAATGTTGAATGATGGATGTGAAGCTAAGGAATAGTAGTAGTAGTAGAATTTCTATATTAGAGTAACCAAGCCTCAACAAGATTGTTAGTAAAACTTACGACTATATTAGTAAGCACAGACACTAAAGAAAAACAAGGAAAACAATACAAGAAATAACGGTTGGTCACCGTTGTGACATTCCATGAGAGACGGCAGAACAGGGAACAAGAGGGGAATAGGGACATGCCGTGAAGAATGAATTGAGTTCGAATTTGGAATGTTATGAGAATAGGAGAATACCAAAGAACCATGATGAAAGATGATATGAGTAGGTAGACCTACATATGGGAAACATACTGAGACGACGGCCGATAGAGTACAGATGTAGAAGAAAAAGCCGTTTAATTGGGATAAGATAAGGAGGATGATATATCAAAGTTCTAAAATAATTAATAAAATATTTGTGATCAGGGCATTGGAAAATACACAAGGCAAAAAAGAAATGGTAACTAACTGTTTACTTTACGATTACGACTCTAAGACCAATATACTGAGCCCGTAGTGATTAATTATCTCAACAAGGCCTATTTACGGCAATATCTATGAATAACCTATGGCCTGTCCAGTTTACCCTATGTTTAACATCATAATAATATATACTATGTGTAATTGATCCATTAGACCTCACAATATATATTGATATCATAGATATCTAATCCAGAATCAGACACCCTGCATACGTACGATGAATAACGTGTTGAGTAAAGACTAAACTAAGTTCAACTACAGCTTAAATAGTACCAGTACCAGCCTATTACTGTCCCACTGCAGGACAGTGGCCTCTTTTGGTTCAGAGTAGGCATGAGCTTTGATCGCCACGCTAGCTCGTGGCGTGTTGGTGATTTCAGACTTAAGTCAAGTTTCCTCGCGATATTTTCCTTCACCGCGTGTTCGAATAAAACCATTCTATTTGAGTTTTTTGATACTTCAAAACCATTAACCATATAGCCGCTGGTCCCGGGTTCGATCCCCGGACAAATCAAACATTTGTGTGCATGAACATGTCTGTTTGACCTGTGTCTGGGTGTGTATATGTATATAAGTATGTATATCAGTCATCAGGTTACCATAGTACAGGTTCTGCCTAGTTCGGGACCTGGAATACCTTGTGTGGATGTTGTCTCATAATAATTCATGTCTGAAAGGAATGAGACCGAAAAGATGGTTGGTAGTACATAAACAAACTCGTCCCTTATTTACTTGTTATTATTTACGTTAGCAACAATAGCTTTTGTCTGTGTTTCGGTAATTAAATTAATGACTTCAGATAATCCCAACGAGACGGTATGTCTCTTGTCATTTTAGGTCATCTCGAAATTACTTTATTCTACCAATTGTTTTAAATCATATTTTCTAGTTGTTAACGCTGAAAAAGTATACAGTATAATATTTCAGCTTTTGAAAGTAGAAAACAAAATGGACGGGGATGTTAAACAACAACGCTTTTCAAGTTTTCCGCTTCTTCAGACCTCAATACTCAATATATTTATTGCTTCCACAGGTGTACTTAGGTGGTAGGTTTACAAAAATGATCATTGTGGACCCTGTCGGGCACAGCAAAAGTAGGAGAGAGGAAGAGGGCTTATATTTGACAACTTAGTTAATAAATACTTAGATTGTAATTGTTTTATAAAACATGTAATTTAAAATTTGTCATTTAAATATTCATTGATATTATAATAGCATTTAGATATTAGAAATTGTTTTAATTTATTTGTGAATGTAAGTATTAGATTTTTGTTCTTCTTAATTTTTTTCTGGTACTTTAATAGATATATTTTTATTGACATGACTAGTGTACACGTTGAGTGCATTTTTAGCTTAGAGCTTGGTATTTTTAACCTATTTTTGTGGCGTAATGTATATTTTAGACTGTATATTTTCCCTTGTCGCGTAAAAGTGTTGGTAATTTCGAACGAATTTGCATATTTCTAGAATGTCTAAGCAGGGGAGGGTTAATATTTTCTGTTCTTGGAAATGAGGTTTGCAGCTGTCGGTGTCATCGATATTTACTAAAATCCTTAAAAGTCTCTAAACCTCTTGCTATACTAGCCTGACATGGAATTCTAGCCCTTTAAAGTAAACGTTTCATACATTATTATTAAAAGAAAAATAAAGAAAATACGTTTATTTGCGGTAAACATGACGCAGAGAACGAACACATACACAAAAAAGAACAAGTTGGGGGAAAATATGAGTCACATCCACGTAAAACAGCCATCGCTCAGCATAATGCTACGACCCTATCCGAGACAGGGCCCCATGGCTGGTTTTCAGCGACAGCCGGCGCCGACGTGATGTCGTCAACCGGTGTAGCAGACGCTAAGATAAAATAATACAATAGGGAATGAAATAAGTACACAATACCTAGTTTTAGGCCTTTATATAAACACAATATTTATAAAATCGTAATATTCCGGGCAACGACACGCGCGCCTTTGGTAATCTATATAACTATACTTTAATTTATAATTTTTATGACATTGATTTACATTCTGTGATACTTTAACTCACCTATTGACTTATCACTTGTTTAAAAACATTTGGAAAATCGTATACTTTTACAATGTTTGTAAATTTATATGTGAGCACCATGTATCTATCACATAATTAACTTATTTGTCATTGCTACATTTTCTTTATACCTATTGTGGTATAGTAATTTTATTATAGATGCATCGTCTTCACATATTCACCTATCACCTCTCACCTATCACATATCACCTATTAATGGGTGCGCCAAAGTTCACCTAAATTTTCAACTCCGATAATTGGAAATCCGAAAATGTTCTTCCTAACATTTTTCATCCTAACAATCACAATTCCTAACTACTCTGTCTCTAATGTTCATAATTCCGAAGCATTCAACTTCATAATGTCAGTAGCAATAAACATCTATTATACTTTTATTTGTTTCCCTATATTTTCTCAACATAACCATCTTTTATACTATTATTCAAAGTCATATCTTTTTTGTTTAGATTTTTTTTTATTCATAATAATCAGTATTATATACATTAATCATTGTAAGCCCTAATTATCACATGCCATAATTATGATATGCCATAACATAATTTGCCATCGACATCGGGTGTGTAACGGTTGTTTATATCAAGAGAAATTGGATGCAATTGGGACTTTAGAGCACCCCGACTCGGACAGGTTAGGTTAGAAGGGGATGGCGGGGTCGTGTGAGCGAGCGAAGCGAGCGAATAGACCCCGCCATCCCCTTCGTGGTTATTTTTTTATAAACCACACAGAAGTAGGAGCCCCGCGAAGCGGGGCTCCGTCGACCTAGCCCACCATCAACCATGCACAGAAAAAAAAACCTAAAACTATAAATATCATCTTCTACCCACATATATTTTTTATAATACTTGGTAAATGTTTCTTTCTGAGTATGAGTGAAAATATTATGGTAATTATGTTTAGGGATAAAAGCGTTATGATAAAAAACAGTAGGAGTTTAAATATATTTACATTAATGATATTATTAATTACAATTTTCGGAAACATGAGTGTTATGAACATCGCCGGTAGCACTACAAATAGTATGAATGAAAACTTTAGGATGAAAAATTTTAGGAAGAGTGATCATTCGGATTACAAATCGTTAGGAAGAACAATTTCGGGTAAAGAACTTTAGTTGAGCCAATATGGACCCCCTATTAATTATATGTGAAGACGATGCGTGTTATTATAATTAATGTATAAAAAATATTTAACGGCAGTAACTATTTAGTAATCTGTGGTAACGGTGGAGTTTCTGCCCATACTTCTCCATACGAGCCTTCCTTTTGGAAGGGGCGACTAGAATTAATTGTAAATGTTGAATGTTTCAAAGGTGCCTGTAATGTGCCTATTTAAAAAAAAAGCTTTGACTTTGACTTTTCAATTTCAGGCAGAGAGTCAAATAGTAGTATCAGGAGTAAACGTCAGTCGGAGTTTCATTGGATCTCTCATATCTACCGTGGTCCTGTTGTTTGTGGGTCCATGGAGCGACTGCAGTGGGCGACGAAAACCACTGCTTATACTGCCGCTGGTCGGCATGAGCGTTATGACGACGGGAGTCTTACTAATGCTGGTCTTCCCTGGAGCGTCAACCACACAAGTGCTGTATGCTGTTCAGCTTCCCATGTCTTTAGGCGGGAATTTTGGACTGCTACTTGCAGCCGCATTCAGTCATATAGGCGATGTAAGTAAATAACATGATCACTACATTTATTTTAAATGTGTTATGTAATGTTAATTCAATTTAAGAATATTTTACCTGTGTCAAAGTTAATGAGATGAATAATTGAATTCATAATATTTTGTGAAATATTTGACTAATTAAGTAGTATTTGTGCAAACTTGTATCACTTATCCCAAATTCAATTTGTACGGACTCAGATCATATAAACACATTCTATATGATCTGAGATATGGAAGCTATAGTTCTATCTGCAATACGGATGGTGCTTTGACGACTCTTGTTTAAATAAAAGACAATCGATCATGCCTCTTTTCACTTGTAATTTTGGCAGGCACGATATACTTAGTACGCTAAGTTTATTAAACCATCAAAATCATTTATTTGCAAAGTTAAAAACAAAAAAAAGGTTCGGAAATCAGCTGTTAGACTGGAAGCCGACCCCAACCTAGTTCCTGTTGTTGTTGTTGTTTCCTGTTTATGTCCTATGTCCTAGGCAGATGATGATGGTACAAAAAGTTCTTAGCATAATTACATCGATCACTTATTATGCCATTAATATTGGAGTACAAATTTTACATGCTTGAATATGTTTTTAAGAAATTAATTAATTAATTTGAATAATCCATGTGATAAATTAACCGGCATAGCCCAAAGATTAAGCAAGCTGAAGTAGCAATGGGCTGGTCACATCTCTCGCAGAACCGACAATCGTTGGGGAAAACGAGTTCTTGAGAGGAGTCCGCGTTTAGGCAAACGTAGTGTGGGACGCCCGCCAGCAGGTGGAGTGACGACTTGCGAAAGGCGGCTGGCAGAGACAGGATGAGGAGAGCCGAAGATCGGACTCAGTGGCGTTCATCAGAAGAGGCCTACGTCCAGCAGTGGACGAATATAGGCTGATGATGTGATACGTTAACTTGAATAATCCATAGTTTGGAGCACTAGTTATGTGTGTTTAGGTAGCAATCAGTCAACAGTAAAACATTTGTAGGGCATACGAGGGCTGTTCGTAGTGAGATGACGATTATTTAAACAATTTGTAAATTACACCAAGAAACGGGGACCGATCGCGTCACTGCAGTAAAACTGCTGTTTTAACATGCGACACATGATCTCAATAACTGAATGGGCTCGAATATGTAGTTCTGAATAAATAAGAATTATATGGGGTAAATAATACATTGACATCATTCATGATTCTGACTTGCGACATCAAATAAAATTCATATTACTATGATTAGAAATAGTTTAAATAGGTAAGTGGACACAACATGTTAAAGCTAAAAATCGTCGTTGCACTGTCAATCGTTGCCACATAATTTTCAGGCAAGCAAGTTTCAGTCGATTTAGGTCCCATGTGGTAGGTTAGCTGATTGAATAGCCATGGACTTAAAGGGCTGACAACAGCTAAAGCGTGGTCACTGTCGGACTGCATAGAAAAAGAAAGAGAAGCGCAATGACACAAAGCTGGTAATTTATTGCAAAATATGAAGCAATTCTCTATTTACAAAAAATCTATGGATAGGACAAACATTTAAAACACTATCACGTTAATATGTTGCTTGAAGAACTATCTGAAAAAAAAAACCAGAATGATTGCACTTAGATTAGTATGATTTTTAATAATAAAAAAAAATTAAAGGTACCTTCGTGACTTTTTTCTATCGTACCAAATTAGTTGTAAGTAGGTATATTGTGTTTTCTACACACTATCTAACTAGCATATATCCTGCAGAATATCATATATTTTTCTGATTTGTTTACTGCAGTGGATCATATACTTAAAAAGCCATTATAAAACTTGCGTTTAGGTCATGTAGTCCCCTTAAATCGTTTAGTCATGTAGTACCCTTAAATCGCAACTGTGGTCCAGTTTATGTGCCATGAACATGTTTTATTGGAACAAAAACTGGGGCAAATTATACTTTGCTCTTTACGTATCGCTCGTTTGTTTACACCTCATAGCATCTATCTACAGTAGATAATAAACGTAGTCACAAAAACAAAACAAAAACAAATCAAAACAAACATTTGTATCATGTTCCCACATGATACAAATGCTACGAAACTACCGACCAAACCGAACGATGAAAATACGGTTGACGGTATCTTTGATACTGAAGTACAAACATTATTCTATTAACTTTTAGAATTAATATCGTAACAATTACCGAAATAGTGGTGTAATTAAAAAGTACTTATCTAACATTATCTAAGGAATTAAGTAAGGTAGGTGTACCATGGAAGGCCACTCTAACAAATAAACAGTTATTATTCGTTTATTTACTGGATAAATGAAACTAACAAATATTTAAGTAATACTTTGTTTTATTACGTAACATATATACCACTTTTTTAAATTGCAGATTTAATCAATATTGATTGAACATAAGTTTCATTGAACTCTTCCAAATGGCCTTGCTAGGAACAAGGCTTCTTAGAAGACCATTATAATAAATCATTCATTTAGCACTAAAGTTTAATAAATAGCGATTAAATCTACAATAAAAAGAAGTGGTTTATATGTTACGTAATAAAACAAAGTACCTATTACTTAAATATTTGTTAGTTTCATTTATCCAGTAAATAAACGAATAATAACTGTTTATTTGTTAGAGTGGCCTTCCATGGTACACCCACCTTATTTTAACGTCGTCGATTCCCGAAATCAATGAAGCGAGGGATCGTACTGCCAAAATAGTAGCGCGAGCGATTCGCCGCCGCGTCTGTGATTTTCAGTTCGATGGGTGTTTGTGTAAGTAGAAGGAATTTGTCATCACATGCCAATAACTACGACTTTTTGATAGTTGGCCTTCAAAGGAGCGTGGCCTTCCATGGTCCACCCACCTTATCTACCTCAAGTCATCAGTTCATAATTTCTAATTATAAAAAAAGATTAGTTATACGGTTAGTTCCGTTTCGTATAGCGGGCTTACGGCTATAATATACTAGGTAAGTACTGGGCATCGTAGTACATACCTATAGGTAGCAGAAATCTTCGTATATTAACTGCTGGCATCTATGGATCTATCTTCCTCTAAGTCAAACAAGAATTGTCCATACTGGAAACAATCGCAAAGAGTCTCCAACGCGAGCTACTTATTTGTTCGTTGCCAAGTTAAAGTATGATAAAGTATCCTTTATTGTCTACAGCTTTACCAGACTAAGGCCCATCCCCACGACGCGCGACGACGCTACTCAGAATTATTGTGTTACACACTCAAATCACCAATGAGTAGTCAAAGACCAGAATATCACAAAAATATCATGAATATCACAAAAATATCATAAAATATCATGAATATCACAAAAATATCACGAATATATTCGAAACTATTTTTTGGAAAAGCAAACTACTAGAATAAATTCTTTTTTTTTGTAAATTGTAAAATATTTGAAATAAATGCTTTGACTTTGACTTCACAGCACTCGTACTTCAATGGCGGTCCGTACACGACGCAACCAATCACAATTAGTAATTCGCGTCGTGTATGTACCACCATTGAAATACTAGTGCTGTATCATTCTGGCTACTCATTGGTTATTTGAGTTTGGAACATTGTAACACACGTTACTTTTGAGTAGCATCGTGGATGACGGACCTTAGACTACCTTACCTACTATGGTGAATCATGAATCCTTATACAACTGAGTGTCGAAATCCTTCCAGGTGTGCTTCGCGACGGGCCGTGACGTCACCCGCACCATGGGCACCCACCGGGCCGCCATACAAATAGCCCACGTGGTTGGCGCCGTGGGCGGCCCCCTTCTGTACCGCTACCTCGGATTCTTCGGTGTGTTCCCACTTGTTTTATTTCTCCAGGTATATAAATCCATATATGCGTTACTCCTTTGTGTCCTGTTCTATGACATGGAAAATACTACACTTTATTATAAAATCTCTATCAATAAAATCAAAGGTGCATGGTTCATCATCATTTACGATGCATTCCACCAAAACCCCTAAGTCACATGGCATGCTGGCTTGAAACTACAAATACAATCAAAAATACCCTTTTTGGCAACAGTTTCGCAAACCGTAAACGGCCATGTTTGTGTTAGACGAAAACAGAAAAGTGCAAAAAAGAAACTGAAAAGGCGAGCTTTATCTTACATCTAGCTATGTCGGTATGCAGGAATTCGCGACTAACACCGCAAGCCAAACTGCCGGGTCGATATCGTGAACGAAAACATTTTCCTTGCATTTACATCTGGCTGTGTTTTCAATCGTTATTCGATCATAAAACGAACATTTCGTTGTAGGTATAAAATAACCTTAAAGCTCAAACAAATATCTTCAATGTAGGTAGGTACATAGTATCATTACTTACTTCAATGACTCCTGAAGAATGTAACGTTATTTTTAAGTATCAACCTACCTTTACTAACTAAGCGGTGTCTAAAATTCACTTAGCCCGTATCCTGATGTCCGAAGATCGAAAGTAAGTATTATCGTAAAATGTTGGTATCTAACCGCACGGTCCTTTTTCTGAGGGTGCTTTTTCAAGGCGGGCCAGATGGACATCATATTATAAACGAGAAAAAAAGGAAGGGATTGCCAATGTTTCATTACGTTACCATCGTTTTACTTAATTTTTTCTTCGCCTACTTAATTACTTGAGCACAATACACATCCATATCTTTCCCTTTACCAATTAATAATATCCTAATTATTTATTAATTATAAGGCGTAAAAACTAACCTATTTATCATAATCCATCCAAATTCCAGATATCATCCCTGGTATACGTGATCTTCGCAGTCAAAGACGTCAGTGTTAACAGGGAGAACAAAGTGTCGGTGTGCAATTGGAAACTACCTTTCAACGCAGTGCATTGTTTGATAAGGCCGCGGGAAGGCCGCAAGAGAATGGTCATATTCCTTATGTTGGTTGTCACCCTCGGCGATAGGATGTTGTTATCTGGTTAGTATGAAGCTTTTGTAAATAGCCTATGTGTTTAGGACAAGGGACCTAGTTGAGAAAATGCTGCTGTACATTAATGATCTATAGCAGCATTTGTTACAAATTCTAATTAGGTAGATGCGTTATGCGGGAAGACAAATATAGGTCATCCTCAATCTAATGATGCAGTAAAAAGAACTGGAATTCATACAACGATTTTACTGCTTGATTTCGAATGGCATATGCCCGATGGCTAATTCCCCGAAGTCATCAGGTCGAACGTCCGAATTGCCAAAAGTCTATAGCATCGATGTACCACAATTTCGAATAGCCATTACATCGAGCGCCCGTTTCGCCTAAAAGTCATTGTAACGATAGTCCTATCCATCGAATATCTATTGGCTCGACCGTACCAAAAAGTCGAATGCTATTCTACATAAAATATTCGAGAAGAGTAAAAGAAGGAATGTAAAATGGGATAAAAAACAAACCAGCAGGGTTTAATCATCATATTATATGTATAGACATTCGACGGATAGGACTATCGTTGCAATAGCTTTTCGGCGTAACGGACGCTCGATCGAAACGGCTATTCGAAATTGTAGTACATCGATGCTATGGAATTTCGGCAATTGGGACGTTCGATCTAATAATGACTTCAGGGAATTAGCCATCGGGCATATGACATTCGAAATTAAGCAGTAAATTCGAATAGAATACTTTTTATTATGTACACCAACAAAAATACAGATATAAATGTAGAAATTTTACATAGGGTGACACAATACATTCAACACATGATTCTAGACCCCCTCTGTGTTGAAATTTTTGTCGGTTATTAAAACAAAAATCAGCGGTTTTTAGTGCAATACCTACGCGCTCAAAATGTGTAGAACAGCTAATTTTTTTTTAATAACCGATAAGAACCGACGTCAAATTTAAACACAGAGGAGTTCATAGTCATTGTACTGATTCCATGGTAATACGTTGCGCGCCAATGTCCCTGCCACTACTATACAGGGTGTCCCGTAAATAATGGATCAAACGTAACGGGTAAGTAGCTTACCTCATTTCCAACAACTAATTTTGAAAAAAAAAAATTTTGAAAAAAAAAATTTGAAAAAAAAAATCAATTGAACATTTTTTTTCTAAGGCAAATAAAATTATATTTGAAAAAGAAAATATTAACAATAAGCTATTCAGAAGTTTTTGACAAAAATCATACCTAAAAATGTTATTAGTTGCAGCGACAGCATTAAAAACACTGAATGCTGTTAGAGAAAATGGTAAAATTCGAAAAAAAAAAATATCTTGGTTACCTTACCTATTTTTTTTTTAACTGTTCAAATTAGTTGTTTGAAATGAGGTAAGCTACCTACCCATTACGTTTGATCCATTATTTACGGGACACCCTGTATACAGGTACCTCTATGGATTGAAGCACATGGCGTTGCCGCGTTGATACTTATTATTTATGGCTACTACCGTTAGAAAAATGCACACAATGTTGGTACCAAGTCTGTATTGAGTGTACTTAGTTTTAAATATTATCACTAGAGGGCATTTCAGTAAAGATAGATAGAAGCATTGTAGCAGTTATCATGTACTACGCCTGACCACACTGCTACGCTTCAACCATAAATTCGGAATGATATGACTAGATGGCGCTTTCTACAATAAAACTAAATATTGATACCAAATTCCTAAAGATGACTCTACAGCATCAGTCTTATTGGTTACAATTCCGAAAACATTTCAAAGTCAAAGCATTTATTTCAAATAGGCACATGAAAGGCACTTTTGAACGTCAACATTTACATTTAAATAGAATTGATTCTAGTCGCCCCTTCCAAAAGGTAGTTTCGTATGGAGAAGAATGGGCAAGAAACTCCACATTTATTTTTGAATGCTTGAAATTTATCTAAGTACTTGAAAAGATCTAGGTTTTATAGCATAAATCAAATAACGGTGTTGTATCGTGGAATGGGTCTAAATTCTGCAACTCTTTACAGGGATAACGGCAAAACTGCTCGGAAAATAGAAATAGAAAATAGGTTATTTTATTATCCAGGCTATTATACAGTAGGCAGGGACATAGCTCCAATACAGGTTGATACAACTTGAGTAGCTTCAAATGTTTTCTACAGCTAGGTTACAATATTATTGTAGTAGTAGGTAAGTAATAAGTAGTTAAGTGCCGCAGAGCTCAAAACTAGACAGTTAGGTACTCTGTATCTTGAGGCTCGGGATATGATTTCCAGCGTGGAGACTAGTAAGGTGTTTTCTGGTTCGAAAATAACTTAGACGGCATGATGTATTTATTTTCATAATACTTTGTTACAGCGGAGGTGCTAATCGCTTACATGTACTACAGGTACAAGTTCCACTGGAATGACGTGATGTTCGGATCCTACCTCGCATACAGAAACATTGTCAGTTTTGTTGGTACGTATATTCTCTGAGAATCAATTGCAAAATATATCTAAGGACCCCTTTATAAATGTTGAAGGTGACCTTTCGATATTGCACACTGTTTATCGGTGTACACACATCTAATATCAGGACTAATATCTCTGAATAAGGAATAGTTTTGCAATTGATAAACTTCAAAGATTCAATGTAGGTATGTTTACCTTTACAAGAAGTTGATCAGCATCCTCGCTATTTATGAAGGTACCTATCAGTAGGTATTTAATTATATAAACACATCATTACATTTGGTATTCGGTGCCTCGGAAAGCATGATAAGCCGTTGGTCCCGGCTGTCATTCGTAAATCTTTGACAGTCGTTACGGTTAGTGAAAAGCCCAAAAGCCTGGCAACCAGTCTTACCAAGAGGTACCGTGTTACCCCATAACTTGGTTGTGGAGGTCAGATAGGCAGTCGTTCCATGTAAAATACTGGTACTCAGTTGCATCCCGGTTAGACTGGAAGCCGACCCCGTATAGTTGGGAAAATTTGATTTAGTAGGTAGGTACTTTACCGCTGAATTGCCGATGCTAAGTAACAACCTCTTTGGTAACAACTCCAAAGGAAAGTCTATGCGACTATTACATTTCGGGTTCCCGTAAAACGTTTGATGGGAAACCAAATTTTGGATCACAAACATTATTTGGTTTAGTTTGAATGGCTTTTAACAGGAATTTAAGAAAACCGGAACCCGCTTCGCTAGCACTAAACTGAATAAAATAAATTTGTCCTTTAATTTTAAACTGTAGATCTTTTAAACTTACCAGCTCCACAGATACAGCGATTTGCGTATCAGAATGCCTTACAGACTGCTGTAAGTAATTATTAGTGAAAACTTGTTATTGGCCTTCCTTCACTAATATTTTGAATTCAAATTCATTTATTTTTTGGTCACAGGTATCTGTATTCTAGCCGTAATTTTCTACAGAATTACAATTGTGTGTAATTTCTAGCATCGTTACTTTTGTCTCGTTTCAGGCACGTTATTAATCCTCTCGGTGCTAAAGCGACGGTTACGTCTATCTGATGAAACAGTGGGTATGCTCAGCTGCAGCTCCTATATCCTTGCCACTTCGGGCCTTATTACTTCTACTACGACTTGGTGCGTGTTTATGTGTAAGTACTAAGGTATCTTTGTGAGAATTTAAGTAGAATATTATGCAATTTAGAGTGTTCCAATTTATTTAGGTAGGTACCTCAGAGAGCAATATTTCATCAAGCTGAGTATTTTTGACACATCAATACCTATTATCAAATGAAGGTCTAGACTTGTCTAAATTAGTTTGTTAGTTATACTTCCGACCCGTAGTCCTTAATAGACTATTTTTTGCGGTTTTGTCCCATTATTCAGCACCAGGATTTGGAACGAATAAGGAACCAATTGTTCGAAGACTAAAACCATCATTTAATTACATAGCTGGCTTTTGTAAGCTTGACATCAAGATATATACAACATGTCCCGGAATTAACGCACACTACCAAACACCCTAATAATATTATAATCGTAGTACATAAACATACACTGAATGTTCACTATTATATAAAACATTGTTTACCTATTTATTAAATTAGTTATACTGATTGTTCAAGGAAATGGTTGTAACATTACAAATCTACAATCGCACACATTTGCACACGTATATTATGAAATTAGTTGGTTCAAAATCGTTTACTGAATCCTTTTTAATATAGGTACTTTTATATTCCTAAAATAATTGAAACTGCGGAAATTACTGTCACTCTTCCGGTGTACAGTCAAAACAAACCAAAATGGACGAAGTACCTAATACGCTAGACTCTTATGTATTATTTTAGATACACATTGTACCTATATGCTCCTTCATTTAGTTCTCTAGTATCAGCAAAAAATAAAAGAATACTCATGCCGTCGTAAAATATATAATAATAATAATAATCCTTTATTTCAGGCAACTGAGGCCCATAAAACACAATACATATATAAGCATATAACAATTACTATAAACTAATACATATCTAAATGTAAAGACTACTGCACACGAAGTGACGGCGCCGAGTTACACTGCGAGGTGTCGCGTAGCCGGCCGCGGAAACGCCGTTACAGCACACCTTTCGGCCAAAACTCTTCCTTGAGGAAGGTCATCAAATTGTCAGTAGGAACGCGCACCACAAACGACTTGAAATTAGTGTCATGGCGCCCCTCCAACTTCTCCACCCTCAAGGTCCAGTTGGTCTTCACCCGTATGTACTCTACGATGTCCTGAGCCTTCGTAGAGTGGTGCAAACGGGACACGTATAGCTGCGTCGCCGGTACTGCAGGACGCAGCAGTATGTTTGCTCCTGCCAGCGCCGTCCCACACTGGTTGCGATAAGTAGGCTTCCTATTCTTTCTCACCACCTTGAAGAAACCGTCCTCATCGCATGTGTTCTTCGGCGGAACCAGCTGCTAGTGGTTCATCACAGCACCTTTAGTTGCGCTCGGTGCCGAGCGACTATGCTTTCCCCCATTTGTGTTATCTGCTGGTCGTTTCTTTTGCGACACAGCAGGTTATGTCTTGGCGACAATTGCAGAATAGGCACGCTTGGGGGTCGATGTACCTATTACACGCGTCGCCTCCCCGCTAGGTACGATGCGATCAGCGGAACACGATGCAACGCTTGCATTCTTGACAGCCGAAGACGTAGATTCATATATGCCAGTCAGCAAGATGTTAGCAAGAGGCTGACTGCCCAGAGTGTACCGGGCGTAGGTACACAGTTCTTGGCCCATCTTTGCAGTATCTGTCGCGATGATAAAAAAAAAATATTAAATCTATAGAACATGGGTCCCAGTATAGAACCCTATAGAACGCCAGTGCTTTTTTTTGTGGGTGGGAAATTATCAAATATCTTCTCCCGCTCTGGGCGAAGCGGGAGGGCGTGTCAGACTCTTACTGACTAAAACCCACCTGTGTTCCTTCAGTTGCCTGTGCCAGAGGCCACGTTAACCCTTTCGGACTTTCCCGCAAACCTGGCAGGCATCGGCTCTAGCGGACCCCGTCATTGGTGCTGACATCTCTTTTAGGCGCGCATGGAACACAACGCGCCATCGACCCGGGTTTGGTCCTTATCAGACGGCGAGCTACCCATTGCTCGCTGTCCGCAAGCCTACGCCTACGGTGGCCGGGAATCGGCTTGGGATTCCCGACGCCCAGGGCGTCTCCTGCGGCGGCTAGGGGCTTGAGGGCGTGAATTTTGCCTCTCCCTCACGCGTTCCGCCTCCTCCTTTGCGAGCGTTTCCATGAGTTTTTAGATTATAAATTGTAAGTTTTGTAAATTGTTACTTAATGCTATTATTATTGTGTGGCGAATCTCTCCCATCATTGACATGATTATTATTGACATTTATGACTATTGTTTTATTATTAGGTTTTTAATTTTTTATTATTTTTTATTATTATATTGACATTTGCTTAATTCAATAATACAAATTTTAATGGGTTTATCTGTTTAATGACTGCATGATGATGATCAATAATATATTTAAATAAAATGTAATTAACTTTATTTTATATTTGCACGCCGAAATTAAAGGCAGAGTAAGAGCGCATTTTTTTACATTTACCAACCTTCTGTACCTTATTCAGGCAAATAAATGATTTTGATTTTGATTTTTTGAGCATTACTGCTTCGCAGAAGGAGGTGACGGCTTCCCATGCCCTCTCGCTCCGTACCATGGCCTGGACCAGGGCCGGCCAGCCCTAAGTTGACTTTTTCTGCCAATTTAACATCCTTTGCTTACAATATAAATGGTTTGATGTAGAAAGGTTTGAAGAAGTAGTTTAGCACCAATGGTTCAACATGTACTCAAGAACAGTTCCTTTGGGGCTTTTTAAAAACGTAGAAATACTAAAATTACTGGAATTTCGATTACGGATTACGTTTTTCTAATGTTATTCTTGTCCAACTACAAACATGACTACTTTTTATGGTGACTCATAAGCCCCTCTAGAATATTAAAAAGGGGTTATCAGCTAAATAGATAAAAAGTTAATATATCATTGTTTGTTTTCTATGTTGTTTTTCAACAGTGATTTTATCACTTTTTTATCATTACGACAAGGCAAAACAGGAAGGTGTTATATACATGGCTGCAAATGTTTAGGCCGTGCTAAACGATAACAGTTTTCTTGAATAAAGTGGTTTGGTGCCTGTAAAAGAATACCGATACACCATCCCCAGTTCTCATTGAACTGGCTAACAGACACTTTGACAACGATGAGAGAGTGAAGGATGTGAGATGTTAAAAAAATACCTAATGGTTAACAGTATCTTCCAACGCAAAAATACATTTATGTAGAAATATAGGCACATACTCTTAATTGATGCAATCATTGATCCCTATTTAAACTAAACTTGATAACCTACCTACATTTAGATTGAAATTATACTTATGAATTGTAATGAACTTCTGATTGGTTGAATGTAGCTGGACGACGTCCAACTCCCACTCACAGAGGAGGTCTGAGTTCCAGCAGTGGGAACAATATGCTTATAAATCTAGAATTATATTATGAAATCACCAATTAATAAAAGTTTAAAAATTCGGCTCAGCTTATCATTAAAAAAAAATGCTCACGTGTCGCAGCACGTTCTTCATTACCAAATGCTAGCTTTTTATTGAAATAATTTTCTACATTAGATCCTATTGATTTGGTACTAATTAGGTAATCCAACTAATAGTAACTCGGCTCATCATAACATGAAACGTGTTTTCACAAAATTACGAATTACTTAGATTGACGAATCAAGCAATCAAGATATTATCTTGATTGCTTGATTCGTCAATCATTGTTTTATCTAATGATAATGTTAAGATAAATTGGACAGTAACATGACGAGTTCATATCACGAGTTGGATACCTAACTTTGTAAATATCTAGATTTAGAATATCTTAATGCTAAGAAATGATGCCTAAAGCTGTTAAGACGCCTTTGTTCTGAAGTGACAGTGAAGAGACTGCAGTAATCTGATTTATCCTTGTTCAAAGTTTTTGAACTTTAATGAAATACTTTATCAGACCTTTCAGAATTAAACAATCTTTGGGGGATTTTCAACTTCACATAACTTTGAACCGTTCTTGAACACCGTCATAAAAAATCTCAGAATGGGTCTTTCGATGAAAACTATTTTGATTGAACGCTATATTGTTATTAAAATATGTTATTTGTTACAGTGCCCTTGGTCGGTATAATCTCACAAGGCTCGCAGGTGGTACAAAGACCTATACTAAATAAACAGATACTACCTACTGAACAAGGTAAACTATTAATTTCATTGTTGTTCTGATTTAAATCTCTTGCCGGCTTGTTCCGGTTTTCTATGTCACCAATGTATGAATTTTAAGGCTACATCGTTATTTGTATGTAATCACATATTTTGTTTTTAAAAACATATATATCATTTAAAACATTAAAACATGATGAATTTATCGTAGCAAAGGAAAGAGTTATCGTAGAAAAGGAAGGAGCTATCGTCAAATGCAGGTTTAAACAAACATCAATCGTCAAATAAAAGTCTTAAGGTTTTAGCAATCGTTCAAAATGTTCCCACTACTACTATACAATATCATCTCTCACTTCATTAACCATACAATCTATTTAAATTCCAGGTAAAATCTACAGTGTTATGGGGGCATTAGAATCAGCGATGCAAACTATATCATCTCCTATGTACTCCTTACTTTACACAAAGACGGTTGCAAATATGCCAGACGCGTGGTTACTACCCGGAATTACTTTAGCTTTCTTACAACTACTTTCTTACTTAATAACAAGGAGACTAACCCAATCAACAGCTTCAAAAACTAATGCTATGGATCTCGATGATGCTGAAAAGAACTCGGAAAATAAAACACCGTTACAATCTAAAGACTTCGTTAAATAACTATATAACAAGAAGTTATTAGAAAATATTGTATTTTGTATACGAAGAGGTAATTTTTATATAAGGAAAAATTTTTTTATAGAAAAATGCATGTTGTTTTATTTAAATTATCATCCTTTATATTAAAGTTGTATTTGGAAATATACCTATCAAAAATGGAGTTATGATGCAGTAAACTACTAAACAATTGAAGTAATTTCCTTTATTGTGTCTGTACCATACACTATCGATTATAATTATTTTAACCCTCGCCGTAATGACAGACCTGTCATTACTCTCTACTAGGCTATATGGTCGTTGCTCTCTACTGATAAGCCATATCTTGTGGTTGTTTCTGATTGCCTTATTACTGTTATCCTTATTGTCATTGAACCAGTATCAATAAGATCCAGAACATAAGTGAGGATGAAATTGTGCCTTGAGCAAGAATTTTCAATATCCAAGTACTTTGAGGACCTTTCTCAGAATCTATTTCACAGAGAGGTGGCTTGTGTCTCAGCAGTGGGAACATTATAGGTTTATTATGCTTAGTAGGTACTTTTCTTCTAGACACTACATCCGCTTCATCATACTACTATGATGATGTACAAAGTACAGGTATAGATATGGTAAATAGGTTTTTTTTTATGACTTCAAGTCATCAAATAACTTCTGCCACCCTGTGCGGAGCGGGTGGGCGTGTCAGACTCTTACTGACTAAAACCACAGATTAAATAATACTCTGATAGAAAGCACCTGTGTTCCTTCAGTTGCCTGTACGAGTGGGCACGGTAACCCTTTCGGACTTTCCCGCAACCCTGGCAAGCATCGGCCCTGCGCGTGGAACACAACGCGCCGGCCGTCGCCGTCGACCCGGGCCTGGTCCTAATCGGACGGCGAACTATGGTAAATAGGTCCTGAGACATGATTTTCTAAATAGCTTTTTTTGGAATTTATTTCGTACATAGATAAACGATATATTCTAAGTTAAGCAAATGCCAGTGTGACCGCAGTAGGCAAATATCATAGATGTATTTTATAGTAGAAGAAAAATACAGAACGTGAAAAATACTTCTAAACGAACTTTTCTAAATTATTTTAAAAAGTTTGCCAAGTCACGTTATTTGAGTTCAAAAATAAAAAATTGTGGTAATGTAATTAAAATGACATGGAGTATCATTAATCGCGAGACGGGAAGGTCTTGCAACTGATGTAGTGACTACAGCCTTGCTATTGATGACAATATAATCAAATCAGATTCTCAAGTCGCCGCGGCCTTTGAAAATTTATTTGCAGAGATTCCCATATCAACTACTAAATCTCTAAACTCTTCACCCACTGCTGCAGAGTCTTTACTTAAATAAAACGTTCCAGTTTGTGATTCTGAATTTTATTTCCAATATATCACGTGTAAAGATATAATTACAACCTTTCACACGTTAAATGTTAAAAAGACCGCAGATCTATGGGGTAGTTCTGTGGACGTTGTTCAGTCGATTATAAACATTGTAGCACCTACTTTAGCTGTTATTTCTAATAATTGTATTGACCATGGTGAATTTCCTGATCTTAGGAAAAACAGTAAAATAATACCATTGTTTAAATCGGGTAGTACATCAGACCCTACTAATTATAGACCTATTTCAGTGCTACTTACCTTTAGTAATTTTTTTTAAAGCTTATTCTAAATCAAATGCAAAGACTTTTTAATGTACAGACGCCAGCACATCAAGCTACTACAATCTGTCAAATTTCTTTAATAGATTTTCAACTTTATCGCTAAAGCATTAAGGTTCAAGGTTGATTGGGAAAATTTGACAGTTTCGGGTAGCTTGACCTGCTGGCGTCTGTACATAAATTACTACATAACAAACAGTTCGGTTTTACAAGGGGTCGTTCAACTACTGATTGAACGAATTGAATTGAACTTTTAGGGCATGTGAATAATGCATGGGAGGACAAATGCGATGCATAGGGCATCTTTTGCGATTTGTCCAAGGCATTCAATTGTGTTCTTCATGAAACATTAATCAGGAAACTGCACCACTACGGAATCCGTAGCACCTCTCTGGATCTCCTTACTTCTTACATATGTGATAGGATTCAGAGAGTTGATGTTAACGGAAAAAGATCTCCCGGATCGGTAGTAAGATTGGGGGTCCCTCAAGGCTCAATTCTTGGTCCATTTTTATTTCTTATTTATATAAATGACTTGCCTTACCTCATAAAGGATAAACATGAAATAGTAGAAATAGTGTTGTTTGCAGACGACACTTCACTTTTAGTTAAACTCAAACGTCAGCAGCTGGTTACTGACAATGTAAATAGCGCCCTCGCAAAAGTAGTTAACTGGTTTAATGTTAATAACCTTCTTCTTAACGAGAAAAAAAGAAATGTATTAAGTTTACGATACCACATGTTAGACAAGTAGAAACAAGTGTTCCCATAAAGGGGAAAGAGCTGAAACCCGAAAATACCATAGTATTCTTAGGCATAACTTGAGATTCCAAGCTGTAATGCTAAGCTTTTTTGACATTTTATCTTTATGGGGCACCATAAAGATAAAATGTCAAAAAAGCTTCTATAGCTCTGCAGTATCTGTTACAAAAATTCGTGATTTAACTGATTTAGAGACAGCTCGTTTAGTATACTTTAGTTATTTTCATAGTGTAATGTCGTACGGTATTCTGCTGTAAGGAAATGCCGCCGATATTCAGACGATTTATGTTTTACAAAAAAGGGCAATTCATTCAATTTATAAATTAAGTCCCAGACACTCCCTCAGAGACTTCTCAGTATATTTATGAAAATCTTTTGTATGCACATACAAATATTAATATGTGTAAAAAATACAGTGATACCATAATGTAAATACTAGGAACAAATACAAAGTGGTTTCTACAACCAGGCTCAAGAAAATAGGTGGCTCGTTTAGATGCCAATGTATACATTTTTATAATAAACTTCCTAGCCACATTCAAGAACTAAGTCTTAATAAATTCAAATCTTTTATAAAAAGGAAACTATGCCAGAAAGCCTATTATACTGTCAAATACTTTATTGAGGACAAAAAGGCTTGGGATTGAGCTGTTCCAATAAATTTACACAGGGAATGTTGATTTATTTTATTGTATTTTTGCTAACGGTTGTACTTATAATCTTTGCTATAAGTATATTAACATACTTTAACACCTTTAACACCTTTTTACATATACAATGACATGAATATTTACTGTATAAAGTATTAGGTATATTATTTTAATTATTGTGAATGTGAGGACTATTTGGATCATTGTTCCAGTTTAAATCATGTTCTGGCAGTTTGAGTAACTTATGCGGCCTACTCAAATGTCCTTTCTTTGGTATTGTTCGTCGAATCGTTGAGCTCCTTAAGTTCTGAATTGAGCTGCATGATTGCTGATAATTGCGTGCACTGACTGGACAGGTCCACTCAATCTGTGTGGTTCTTTCCTCAAAAAACCATTTCAGACACCGATCTACATAGCCTTCACATGATCTGACCAAGATTCTGTCTGGACTTTAAAAGAGACTGTGATCTCTGAGTTTGTTTCGGCCTTTCTTCTCAGAGTAGTCAGATAGGAAACGCCGACCTCTACAGTTAAAAAAAAATATGATTGACGTGTAAAGTGTTTGTACAAACCTACTTACAGAAATTAAATCATTTAACTCAGGCCGAGAAAACTGGCATTTCCGACGTTTGGCTCCCAGACTGGAAAGGGCTGGAGCTGCCTTGAAGTGACTCTTGCCCAATCTCACCTTCTGCCTGACGCAGGTCCTCACCGGACACGGTTGTTTCGGGAGGTTCCTGTTCCGGATAAGGCGGGAGGAAACGCCCGGGTGTCACCATTGTGTGGATCGCCCGGAGGACACGGTGACCTCCACCGTGACCTCCACCGTATGCTCCACCGTGTCCGGTGGAGCATACGGTGGAGGTCTGCCCGGCTTGGGCGGAGCACTGCCGTGTCCTCGTGGAGGCGATGGGCGGTGGCGATCTCTCGCGTCCGGCCATGGTACGGAGCGAGAGGGCTTGGGAAGCCGTCACCTCCTTCTGCGAAGCAGTAATGTTCGCGAAGGAGGAGGCGGAACGCGTGAGGGAGAGGCAAAATTCGCGCCCTCACGCTCCTAGCCGCCGCAGGAGACGCCCTGGGCGTCGGGAATCGCAGGCCGATTCCCGGCCAGCGTAGGCGTGGGCTTGCGAACGGCGAGCAATGGGCAGCGCGCCGTTCGATAAGGACCAGGCCCGGGTCGACGGCACGTTGTGTTCCACGCGCGCCGCAAAGAGATGTCAGCACCAATGACGGGGTCCGCTAGGGCCGATGCCTGCTAGGATTGCGGGAAAGTCCGAGAGGGATACAGTGGCCCTTGGCACAGGCAACTGAAGGAACACGGGTGGGTTTCAGTCAGTAAGAGTCTGACACGCCCTCCTGCCCTGCCCAGCGCGGGAGAAGATAGTTGATGATTGCCCACCCTCAAAAAAAAAAAAAAAAGGCCGAGAAAACTTAGCACTATTTGAAAGTATTAGAAATCTGTGATTCTCATTCCAAAAGAATGCTGCCACAGCATCGCTATGACCTATAAAAGGTCATTGGCGCGGTGCGGGATTTGAATCATAGCTTGTTGGTACTTACTTATATTAGAAAACTAGTGACCTGCCCGTGTTTTATTTTATTTTATTTCTTCAGGATAACAAACAAATTGCGCAATGCATAGTATTTAGATACAGATATTTTTTATAACACCTAAGTAATCACGCAACCAGCACCGTTATCCACAAATTAATACAACAGTAAAAGTAGTTTGAGCAAGATCCAAGCAAACATAGCTAACAATTATTGTCTATCATAACAATAACTAGGTTTAGTGAAATAACATGTTACAAACTAAATGTGTGAATATAACAACTAAAACTATGTGGTAAGTATTTGAAGCGATTTTTTATGAATACTATTCTTAAACTGTGCGAGTGACAATGCAAATATGTCAAGTTCCGCTCAGATGCATTGTCGACATGTCTAAACATCGAGATTTCTGTGCTATGTGTTTCGTGTGTACTCGTAAGTCCGAAATAATTTCCCTGAATGATGGTGAAACCAAATCAAAATATGTTGCAAAGTTAAGAAGAACAGCGCAGTCACACACACAGACAGACACGAAAAGCTACTTCAATTTATAATATGTATAGGTATGTTGCTTACGACTAGACTAGTTTGAAAGATTGCACCAATGTCGGGATTGCTTTATCAGTGCATCTAATCACTGAACATTGACGTACTGTCACACGACACTCTCATTTTGCCAATGCACCATTACACCACTATTCTACATATTTTATTATTATCTTAATTCAACAAGCTAATGAATCACTGTTATCGTCAACATGAAACCTTAATAGACGGGTCTATCACTATGATAATCTTAATTCAGTTGGGTATTCGATTGATTGCATAATCTTCACCGAGACTCTGGTCCTTCGATTCTTTATTCAAGTTAGTTTATTTTTCAACGATTTCAATAAAGACTGATTTCATTGTGCCCCTCTTCGTCACATAGAGTCAGAACCCTGAAGCCCTGTCTAGGCTCCAAAAAAACTATTCCACGAAACCATCCATAGAGTAATCAATTAGGGTGGTTATCTACATCTATAATGATTTTCAAATGTTTTATCGTTATCTTAATACCTAGAGCGGTTGGAACCAAAATAATTTATTGCAAAAGTAATAAAATTAATACAGGATAAATGATAGAATTGGAGGCTCTTTAACCATGCGATCAAATTTAATCATTTAAAAAACCAGTTGGCACATGTTTCGGCTTTCGCAATGCACATTATAAATCACAAAGATTATCATTATGATAAAATAATTATAATACAAGTCATAATTTACGAACATTTGCAACATTATCTTTCTTTTCAATAAAACCAACTTTTGTTTTCTAGGTTTTTGTTTTTATTTCGTTACTTAATATTTCTCATTCTACATATTTAGTTATTAGAAGGTTTCTTTCCTGTCAATTTGGTAAAGTCTCAGTGCCACGTAAGCTTGTCCTTCCTCAAACAATTTCGAACCTAAATACACAGTACACACACATGCGTGATCTACAGTGCTGTCTTGCATTTTGTGGACAGTTGAAGCCTAATTTATTGATTATAGACTGTCTAAACTGTATGATCCGCCATGGATTGTGTTCTAATTGTAAAGCCCTTTTATGTGATACCTATACGAGGGAGTTGTGAAAAAATATGTAATTCGCCGTTTTGTGGCGGCGGCCATCTTGGATTTATAATGATACTGGATTTTTTCAATTGAATTATCATGAAAACTAAAGAATAGAATAGAATAGAGATATGTTTATTTCCCTGGTTCATATGTTACATTATGTCCTCAGGTCGGTAGTGTATTCGGCCTGTGGGTATGTCAGCTACTTACAGTCTACAGTTTGTCTGAAAGAGTTAAATATATAAAAGTGTCATGTAGTGTGTGCTGTGAGCTTGTTAGTGTGTACATAATAAATTTATAATGTTGTTCTATATTGCCCTATCCTATTTACAGCTCATTACAATTTATGGGGACGTGAAGCGGTCGTTCGCTTGCTAAGCAGCCGACTCCTGTCTGTTTTTGGTATATAGTTGATTTCACCTAGTCTAGTATTAGTTAGGAGGGGGTTGTGCTGTCCGTATCGGTAGGCGTCACCAGGGGTCTCCAGATCCTCGATGTACATTTTGCCGAGTCGGCGCAGCATATCCTCGTTTAAGTCTTGTACATGGACGTGCCGTGGATCCCAATCCAGCATATCCCAGAGTAGTGAGGTTTCTAGGCGTCTTGGGAATTGTCCGCTGGTCTTTAGAGAAATTAGATATTGGCGTAAACTTTTTCATAAATTGCTCTTACGTGAGAGTAGTTGTACCACGCCATAATCCAATATAGGAAGTAGGCAGGCCTGAACGACAGCAAGTTTCACAGTCATATCCGTCTTGGCGTACCAGCCTATGATAGGGGCTAGCGCGCCGCGAGCTCATCGTGCTTTCTGCACAACGAAATCCATCTGTTTGCCCATAGTCATGGTCTTGTCTAAGTGTACGCCCAGATATTTTTTGCTACTTTTATATTCGATTACCTTGTCTTTGATGCGAATGGTTCTACGGCAGTTTCTCTTATGAGTGATCATAGCACACTCCGTTTTGTCGACGTTGCATTTTAACCCCCAGCGATGGTAGTAGTCGATGACGGTGTCGGCGGCCCAGCCCGTGCGGTGTGTCAGGCAGTTCGAGTCGGGAGATCTATTAAGGATGCACAGGTAATCGGCGTATTGGGAGAGCTTGAGTCCGCGGATACAGTCCCGGTGGTCCCAAATGTCGTGTACGGTACAGATTGAAGAATATAACCCTGGGGGATCCCGTGTGGCACCGGTTTTTCATCGCCTTTGGTGGTCCTGAAGCGGCCGTAAGTTTTGCGACCGCTCAGGTAATTCTCTATTAGTTTGATGATGTTGTTCGGGACGTCAGCTGTTTGAAGCTTCTTCGTCAGACCTTCGTGGTTTATTGAGTCAAAGGCCTTTGAAAGATCCGTCAGGACTATGGCACACTTTCCCTCGCTTCCAGCGCATCCGTGATGTACTTGCCGCTGCCAAGGATCTGTGTGCCTATTCCTCTGTTCTTGGTAAAGCCATGTTGGAACGGCGGTTGGAGCTTGTCGGCCGTCTGTCGCAGGCGCGACAAGAGCAAGCGTTCGTGTAGTTTACCCATGATGTTTAGGAGAGTGATGGGTCGGTACGATTTGGCGTCCTGGTGATTCTTGCCTGCTTTATGTAGGAAGATGCACTCCCCGATTTTCCATCTGTTATGATAATAACCTGTCAGTAACAGGTAGTCACCTATCACTTTGTACCTGATGAGAAAGGGGTCGCCTCCGAGTTTGAGGGCGTCTACTTTGATTTTGCCCGGGCCAGGCGCCTTCTTATTTTTAAAGCGTCTCAGCGCAAAACTGATTTCCTCTATGAAGGTGGGTCGAGAGGCTGGAATGCTGTGGTCTTCTCTGTGCTCTTATCTTCGTTGTTTATCTCGGCTTCTACGACGATCGCTACGTCGACCAGGGCGTCGATGGTTTCTTCCACACTGTTGCAACCCTCAATGTGGGGGAGTATCTGTACTGGAGCTTTCAAGTTGCGATGGATTCGCCACATTTGGGCTCTGTTGCTCTGTGGATCATTTATTATCCGGGTCCATTTTTCGCTGTTATATTCCACGAGTGCTTGTTGAACCTGGCGTTTCAGACGATTGTAGGTTCTTCTTTGTTCCGTTATTCTGTCCTGGTTGAAGCGTAGTCGCCACGCTTTACTTTTTGCTTGGTTTCTTTTGTCGATCAAAACATTACAAAAAAAAACTAAAGGTGTATAAAAATATCAGATCAATTTGTCAATAGGAAAGGGGTCAAATTTCCATTACCTACTAAATTTGACTCCAAAACAAACAGGGCAAGCTAAATAAAACCGTGTAATTAAGTATAAAACCATTAAAATGATAAGAACAAAGTCACAGTCAATGCAACCGTAGGTTCCCTTGAACTGGCTATTGCATTGGTTGTGGCTCCTTCAGTTCAAAAGAAGAGAAACACTCAAAAAATTATCTGATCGATAGTGATGACAGTAAAATTTTGAAAACGAGGTATTATTTTGACAATATGTAAGAGACGAGACGGAGTCCGATATACGATATACAAAACAAAGGGGCAACCATCGTGATAGGAGGCGATAGCATAACTTTGGCAAATAATCCGATAGCAAAGAACGTATAAATAGATGCCGCTCCCCAATCTCAACAGCAGATTGTGAAAATCAGTCGATATTACAACAAGTAACTTTTTCTTAGTTTTGGAAATAATATCATGTAAGTATTTACTTTTAAAATATAACTTTACCGTAAATAAATTGACCAAGAAGTTTTGTTAACCAGTGCATTTCTGAGGTGTAATAGATAATGTTGAGGTTTTTCAATAGTGTTCCAAGAATATACAGTTTTTCTCAACGTGGCCAAAAGGAAGTTAGCAAAAACAACGATCATTAATTTTAGTAACTCTGTTTCCAGAATGCAACGCCCAGGTCCAGGATATAATCAAGGCTACCCCGGCCCCGGCGGCCCTGGCGGCCCCGGCATGAACAACGGTATGCCGATGCACCCAGGTGCGCCCGGTGGTCCTAACAGGTTCAACAACCCAGGAGGCCCAGTCTACGCTCCTGGGTATGGCCAGCCCATGGGAGGCCCACAGCATCCTCAGCAGAACTTCCAACCAAACGCTGGCTGCTTCATGCCCGCTGCCACCATCCGCAAGATCAGCAACACCACGCCGCCACAACGATTTGACCCTTCCTTCCACTAACGTTGACCCGTCTGAATCTCTGCCTGTATATTACCCTATAAAGCTAACTTAAGTTATTGTTAAACTATAGATAAGTCTAAAAAATAAACAGTTGTACAACTACATTGCGTACATTTTCTTTGAAGTTTTCTAAACATCTTTGCCAATTCTCCAATGTCTTGTGACCTTCACATATCAATAACACATTTGCAGATTAATTTTCTAGATCTTGCGACGACGATGTGATGTGTATAATAATGATAGATAAACTAATCTTATATTTTCATTCAAGTAATTAATTAATTGGTTGCATTCCATAAGATTATGGGCATAGTAGGTGTAGTTTAATGAACAGCTAAGTCCACTTTCTTATCATACTAGACTAGCAGTCGAATACCTGGCGAGTATATACTCGTAAACCCAGATGTTTGATCTGTAAGCGACTACTAAGTATGAAGAGATATATCGATAGCCCAGTTAACTGATCATGTACCAGTACAATCTTTGACAACCCCCGCAGATGTAACAACAAAGATAATGCCAAGATAGCAAGTGCCAAAAATAAAAAGACAGACGGCGATACCAATAACATTGCACTGTCAGGAAAATTTTAAACTGTATATCAATTTGACACATTACGTCAATTTGCCTTGTTATAGCCAATTCATGCAACTGTCATAGAATTAGATTAATTGTGGTTTTTAAGATACCTGTATATCTTAAAATCAGTTTTTTTTTATTACTAGTAGAACCTGAGACATTTTTTATTAACATTTTTTAAATTAAAAAAGAAAATCAACCTTTAATCTTAAGAATGCAAATTACTCACTTTCGATATTTTTTTTTTTTTTATCTTGCACTAATGTTAGGAAGGTATTTTTTTTATACATGAAAGGGTCTTTCATGTTAGTCCCATGGCAAAAAAAAACATTAATAGAGCTTGTCGAAAAAAAACTATAAAATTTTAAAAGATGTCCCCGAAGAACTTCCTCAAAATTTAAAAAAAAACTATTCATATCTCCTAAACTATCAAAAACCGCGGAACATACGGGTATTTTCGGATACCCCTAGGTATGTATGGAAACTATTTTTTTTATTTACGTCTCTATTTGAAAACCCTGTAGGTATACAATTTTAGAGAGACAGTTAAGACTACGTATAATTGATTGCTCTTCTTACTAAAGCACAAGTTCAACCAGTAGTAGGTGGAAGTTCTGAAACTATTGATTTTTGAGGTAGGTATTATGATATTGACCACTACGTATAAATCTTACTTGATATCGGAGTCCAAGTCTTGTATTTAATATCGGTATATAAGATAAAGCTGTTTGATAATAACTCCTAAAGATGTCGCTTGCTCGCAAGCAGGTATGAAAGTATATATGAGCCAATTAAAATGTATTCCTTTGAAAAAATTACGTAAATTATATGTGTAGTATTTGTCAAATCAATGAAGAGTTCTTCATTTGAATGTAAGGTCATGGAGTACCCATAATATAACATTAAAATTTAATACACGGAATACGGCGCCATCTAGCCTTCCAAGAGGCACAGATTAAGGCGAGGTTCCAGTACCATTTAACTTTCTTAAACCTCTGTAAATCTAGCCTAACTGCGCAAAAAAAAAAACATTTCTAGGAAAATTCAACATGCGGTCAAGCTCTGTGTGAAGAGAGAGACGTGCGTTATAATAAAGGGCTCGATAAAAAAAACATAAAGATGACACTAAATCGCTATTTTAAACGTGTACATAAAATATAAATTTCATCATGAAACCATTAACGGCCTTATTACAAAAAAAGGTTTTTCTTTTGACATGGTTTAAACCATCGAGCCTGTTTTTGAAATAAGAACATAACTGAAATCGAAATACAGTTCCTTTTACAAAACTGTCAACTTAGTCCGGTCTTAGATTGTCAATTTTGTAATAAAAACTTTACTAAAGTCGGCCATAAAGTTCCAAATACAAAAACTAAATCGAATGTGTAGGTTGGGGCTAAAGTTAGATCGTGTTTTGTAATAAGACGGTAAAAGTTTAATCAAAAGATAAGCCTTATTATTTTTAGGGCACAATGAGAACGCATTTTATAATGTCGTTATTATTTTTTAAATATATACAAAATCTAGCAGTTCCAGCGCAAGTGCCCGCCGAGACGCACTACAATACACACCGCACTACAAAATATCTATTGCTGGATTTTATTTTGGGCAGCGCCATCTCGTTTTTATTATTGTACGTATAAATTTGATAATTACTTGGTAGTACGCTTGCTACCTGAATCAAAGCTGCATTTACCTACTGAAACTATGAGAACCAGCATGGCGCGTCTTAAACCATTTAACGGCGCACACACTTGCAATGTAGGTAAGTACCTGTATCACAGATTACTAAATAGTTACTTCTGTATCGTGGTCTAGGTTGTGTACGTATGTAAAATCTACCGGATATTGTTTTAAGAGATGAACTGTTTGACTCTGCGGTGTAATAGCGTAACACACTTTTGGACAATTTACCGCATTTTCTTTCATTTTGACCAAGCATTTATTTCAATTAAACCGAGCAGTTACGGGCACTTTTGAATTGTCAAGGAGTCGGTCAGTCAGAAATATGAACCTAGTTGCCCATTCCAAAGCGTAGTAGGTACCTATGGAGAGGAACGGGCAAAAACTCCATGGACACTCTTTTAAATTATATTGTAACATAAATATTAGTAAAAGTATTAGAGAACGGTGTAAAACAGACGTACCTACACGTTAAAAGCGTCCAGAGTACAGCAAATAGAAACAACAAAAAAACAATTCAAAAATAAAATAATAAAAATCTGCGGTAGCAGCTAAGAGATGGGATGACCAACTGACGTCCACGAACATGACGCATTCAGCTTAACCATTTTGAAGGTAGCTACATGATCCAACACACGCGCCACCGTTAGCGAGACATTTGAGTGAGCATAGCATACCTACACACTCTCAACGGCCAGGGCACATTCAAGTCAATGATAGATATGTTACCCGGTAAATGGTAGCTCTTTAATACATAGTACTCACACCTGTATAATACAAAGGAGATTGAGTTTATACAATGCAAAGATATTCTTACAATCTTCAACAGCTCCAGCAGTATTTTCAAGTGTTCATCAATTAGTTGTGGTTGTGGAGCAGGGCCAACATTGAGCCAGGCATTTTTATCAGCGATGTAATCCCCCATCTTATAATATGTATAGTATGCGTTTTATACAAGATTGGAACTTCATCTCATTCCGTTGAAGTAGGCATTGTATTGTGACACTTTTAAACAGCACCCCATGAAAGTTGAGTCTAATTTAGCCAGTCTGAAATCTGGTTGAACTAATATGTCCCTTTTTCTAATACTATAGTTATGTCTTGCAACTCTTTTACTAAAACGATGTACATTTTTTCTTACGTAGGTACATGATGTTTTTATAGGTATATTCCTTTAAACAGTTCCCTTAGAGAATCGCGCCTGCGTAGATTATGTATGGCCCTGATAGCTCTTTTCTGCAGAATAAAAAATTCCGTTATTTACGTGGTTGGATTTATCCAATAAATCCAACCACGTAAATAACGGAATTTTTTCATTGAGTTCCCTTCAAAATGGTTGAGCTGAATGGTGCTGATCCATACGTCATGTGCGTGAACGGGCGCCGTCGGTAGGCACTGGTCATTTCTTAGCTGCCACGGCTTATTTTAATTCCATAATTGTTTTTTTTTTCTTTTTATTACGGACGCTTTTAACGTGCACGTCTTTCTACATCGTTCTCACATGTATAATTACAACATGAATGATGTAACCACTTTTTTGTAACAATATTTTGATTTAAAAGAGTGTCCATGGAGTTTCTTGCCCGTTCTTCTCCATAGGTACCTACTACGCTTTGGAATGGGCAACTAGCTTCATCTTTCTGACTGACCGACCCCTTGACAATTCAAAAGTGCCTGTAATTGGTTTATTTGAAATAAATGCTTTGAGTTTGAATTGAGCAGACGTATTTATTAAAACTATGAAGCAATGAATAAGAAATATCCTTCAAAACTCTCGGATTGTGATTGAAACAGTGTTAGGTACCTACGCAATTAGGGTACTGATGTGCACGCCGTTAATTTTCACCTATACTGCAGCTGCAATTGTTGGAAGCTTAAACTATACAGAAATTATTGAATCGAATGATGAAGCTGAGGTCACTGAAACCTAAGTAGGTATAGATTAGGCTCTTTGTGATTCCAGTTAATTTTGTTCAGAAGCCATAGTAAGACACCGTCTTCATAGAATTCCAGCCAAACTCTACATAGATACTACACACAATTGACACGAGGCCTCAGATTCTGCCCTGCTTAGTAGAAGGTTCACTACTAGTTACACAAATACTCCAGTACTCTAAAACCCGGCAACTCGCTGACTTTGATGTCGGTGTGCTCTTGATTCTGGTCAACATTTTAATTGATAGGAAGAATGATAGACCTCTGTGCGGACACATTCGAAGCGCCATAACTCGATATGTCAGCATATTATACACTATTTGCACTAGAGCTACTTGCATAGGGCATACGACCTTTAATGTCCTTTTTGCAAAATCTGCCCTACTTTTTTGTTGTTGTGGATTC
Source organism: Brachylomia viminalis (assembly GCA_937001585.2). Taxonomy (NCBI): domain Eukaryota; kingdom Metazoa; phylum Arthropoda; class Insecta; order Lepidoptera; family Noctuidae; genus Brachylomia; species Brachylomia viminalis. Next base: position 13,579,722 of record OW443308.2, on the reverse strand, counting down.
AGTGGCTTATCTAAAGAAAGTCGCCCACGTTATCATGCAGATACTTAGATTGATTGATTGCATTATGTCGATGTAGGTAAGGGGACAGTGGCTTCATCTATTTCTTTAATCGGTGGCCGGGTTAAATAGCAAAAGAATTTGATAAACTCAAATGAGTCTAAGTTCGTGAAGGGCGTCAGATTACAACCCAAAGAGAAATAACAGGACGAAAAAACCAGTATATCTTTTAAAGAATTTATCTGAGACACATAGAAAGGCCATGAAATTAGTATGTATTTTGAGAAAGGCAGAACGAATTTATAGCGTGATGTGTGAACTTAGATGAAAAGAGCCATTCAGTTGTCTCCGCATAAATCTTCCCTAACAGCTCAGTCAGAGATTCAATGAGATTTTCAGTAGCTTTTCTGTGTCATCATCTTAAATGCCGTTGTTTGGTAGCTTATACGTTCAAGCAACCTGATAAAGTTTCGATAATAAACAGAATAAAAGATTTCTTGTTTTCTCTTTGCAAACTCCTCCATTGTTCGCCGATTGCTGAAATGCAAGCTGAGAATACTTTTTAGTTATTACTAGTGAACTACGGTTTTTTATTGGATTGTTCTAATTAAGTAAACCAGACATGTCAGCCCTCAGCTCCTGAGGGCCTAGACAAAGTAGCTTTCTATCAGCGACATCAACGATGAAGTCAAAAATGTATTGGATTGACGTACGTTACCGAAAAGCATAATATGTCGTACCTATTGAAAGTCGTTGTAGAAATACGGAACGCTTTGAGGGCGATTACCCCAGTCCCGAACTCCCGACCCTATTTAAACAAATGTTGCAAACAAGGAACTTCAGCGCTTAGACAGAAGGACACTTCTCATCAACTCATATTTGCTTGACTATCAATTTATTAGCAAAAAAAAAACAATAATAAAAAAATGATTTATTGCGAGTAACCATGAGACTCATACAGTGTTAATAACAATAAAATAAACTTTTAACTATGCTAGTGATACAATTACACAAACACATACAACAAAATAATCACTGCTTCAGCATACCAGCTGAGATACTGGAGCAACGACTTACAATACAGCAGTCCAGCCTGTCAGCAATCATTCCCAGGTTGCTGTTGGAACTGTCTCGCACCCTGCGCATCAAGGACGCATATCTTTTATTTTACCCATTAATGTATAAAAGCAATCAACACGCAACTCCGCAAACATCCCTAATGCGCTACAGAAGCGAGGCAGCGCCACCCTGAAACCCCTGAAAGCATTATTGAACTGAACGCGAAGGGCACTGTACGATCTCTGCGTAAAATATACCCACAGGCCACAGGTGTAAAATGAGGAACATAAGGCTCTAAAAAGTGTTTTTTTAACCTCCGTAGAAGCACGTTTAAACCTGCAGGCAATCATATTCGCTCTGACCGACAGCGCCCTCCGCTCTCTCTCAATATCGTCATCGTCCTTAAGGCTAGTGGTCAAAACATGCCCAAGGTACTTGAATGAGTGCACTCTCGGCAACGGTACACCATTCACCATTATTGGAGGTACTGTTTCTGGACATTTTCTACCTGCCCCAAACACCATCACGACACTCTTTTTTTACATTATACAACAGGCCATGAGCACTAGCGTATCTCTCACACACACTCATCAGTTTCCTCATGCCACAGACTGAGTCACTGAGTAGCACCATGTCATCTGCATAGCTAATGTTATTGACACTTATGCCAGCAATATAACATCCGAATCTGGTACTACTCAGCTCCCCAATCAACTGGTCCATGTACAGATTAAACAGAGTAGGAGAACTCAGGCCCCCTGTCTCACACCTGGCTCAAGACCATATGGACTTGAGTAAGCCCCGTCCCATCTAACACTATTCACCTGGTTCCCCTACCAAAACTTAAAAAAAATATTTAAAGTGTTTAATATCCGATTGTTCAGTATCTAAGTTTTAAAACAAATATTGTCATAACTATGCTTCGATTATGAATAATTTGTCTCCTTCGATAAACAAAATAACAAGTGCCTTATCGCCGTGTAAACAACAAATAAGTTTAAATAAATTAGGTAAATAGGTATTGAAGACCACACAGTCTTAAAACAAATTACGATGTTTAATCCGAAGATAATATTAAATACGTTGATGAAATATCTGGTGATTCATTTGCTTGACTACAACAAAACTTTTTCACATATCCATCCGTATCACTTTTTTCAAGAACAACATCATAAAATCAAATGACAATCGCAGATCAAACGCCCCCAATATTCCAAATAAAAATGGTATCCAAAGGACTCGGATCATTGTTATAGTAGTCCCTGAAAAACAGAAGAAGATCTTCCAAGAGATTATTTAGGACAAATGGCAGCAAGTATTGGATAGAACTGGAATTGGAGGACTCGATAATCCTCAAATCCGGAAACTTGCTCTATTTCCGGCAGGGCGACCAGCAGTCCCAAGGGGGTGTCGGGTTTATCGTCCATAAGTCCCTTGTGAGCAACGTGGTGAAGATCGAGAGTGTGTCGACCAGGGTGGCGTACCTTATACTCAGGATATCCGCAAGGTATTCGCTGAAGGTCGTACAGGTTTACGCCCCGACCTCGACACACCCCGACGATGAGGTGGAGACCATGTATGAGGATATTTCCAGAGCAATGCATGGCTCTAAAACTCACTTCACCGTTGTCATGGGGGACTTTAACGCGAGACTGGGCAAACGAAGCGATGATGAGCTGCGAGTGGGGCAATTTGGAGTTGGACGTCGGAACCACCGGGGCCACCTACTGGCCAGTTTTATGGAGAAGGAAGGCCTCTTTATGATGAATTCCTTCTTCAGAAAACGGGAGCACAGAAAGTGGACCTGGCAGAGCCCGGATGGCAAAACAAAAAATGAGATTGACTTCATTATGTCGACGAAGAAGCAATTATTCAATTATGTCTCTGTGATCAATGCGGTGAAAACCGGAAGTGATCACCGTATGGTAAGAGGCACATTGAACTTAAATATTAAGCTGGAAAGATCTCGACTGATGAAGTCTACGCTCCGCCCAGCACCGATCCAAGTCCAAAACCCCGAGAGCTTTCAGCTCGAACTTCAAAATCGTTTCGAGTGCTTAGGGAGCTCCGTGGACGAATATAACGATGGGTTCGTGGAAGCTGTCCATACGGTCGGGTCCAAGATCTCCGTCGTACGAACACAAAAAAGAAGCTCTCTGATCCTACTTTGCGGCTCATGAAGGAGAGGCGCGAAATGATCCTGCAGTCTTCAGATGACGCGCTGAAGTACCGGCAGCTTAATAGACGGATCTCTAAGTCCTTGAAAAGTGACCTTCGCCGCTTCAATACAGACCGTATTGAGGTCGCGATAGAGCGGAATAAAGGCTCTAAGGTCTTTGCTAGAGATCTGTCTATTGGGCAGAGCCAGCTTACTAAACTGAAGACCGATGATGGCAGGATCGTATCCGCCAACCCTGAGCTGCTGAGAGAGATTGAGAGGTTCTATGGACAGTTATACACATCAACAAGTAACCCCGTTACGAATCTGGCTAACGACCCAAGAGCTAGATTGACCCGACACTATACCGAAGACATCCCGGACGTCAGCCTGTACGAGATAAGGATGGCTCTGAAGCAGCTCAAAAACAACAAGGCACCGAGTGATGACGGAATTACGGCAGAGCTCCTGAAAGCAGGCGGAAAACCCGTTCTTAGGGCCCTCCAAAAGCTGTTCGGTTCCGTCATACTCGAGGGTAAAACACCACAGGTATGGAACAGAGGTGTGGTGATACTTTTCTTTAAGAAGGGCGATAATGCCCTACTTAAGAACTATAGGCCCTTCTCACTTCTGAGCCATGTCTACAAGCTGTTTTCAAGAGTCATCACAAACCGTCTCGCGCGCAGGTTTGACGACTTCCAGCCTCCCGAACAAGTCGGATTCCGTAAAGGCTTTAGCACCGTGGACCACATACATACGTTGCGACAGGTTATACAGAAGACCGAAGAGTATAACCTGCCTCTCTGCTTAGCATTTGTGGACTACGAGAAAGCCTTTGATTCGATCGAGACATGGGCTGTACTGCAGTCTCTTCAACGTTGCCAGATTGACTATCGGTACATCGAGGTGCTGAAGTGTCTGTACAAAAACGCCACTATGTCAGTCCGACTCCAGGATCAGACCTCAAAACCTATCCTTCTGCAGAGAGGTGTGAGACATCTATCTCTCCGAAACTGTTCTCCGCTGCACTGGAGGATGTCTTCAAGGTTCTGGACTGGAAAGGGGCAGAAAAAGACCATTAACATTAATGGCGAGTACATAACTCACCTTCGGTTTGCCGACGATATCGTAGTCATGGCTGAGACTATGGAGGACCTCAGTACAATGCTCGATGACCTCAGTAGAGCCTCCGAAAGAGTGGGTCTTAAAATGAACATGGACAAAACGAAGGTCATGTTAAATGCCCATGTAACACCCACTCTCATGAAGATCGGAGACGCTACACTCGAAGTCGTGGACGAGTATGTGTACTTAGGACAAGTTGTCCAGTTAGGTAGGTCCAACTTCGAGAAAGAGGTCAATCGTCGAATCCGACTCGGCTGGGCAGCGTTCGGGAAGCTACGCAATATCTTCTCGTCCCACATACCGCAGTGCCACAAGACGAAAGTCTTTGACCAGTGCGTGTTGCCAGTGATGACATATGGTACTGAAACGTGGTCGCTCACAATGGGCCTTATTAGAAGGCTAAAAGTCACCCAAAGGGCAATGGAGAGGGCTATGCTTGGAGTTTCCCTGCGTGATCGAATCAGAAATGAAGAGATCCGCAGGAGAACCAAGGTAACCGACATAGCCCGAAGAATTGCCAAACTTAAGTGGCAGTGGGCAGGGCACATTGCTCGCAGAACAGATGGCCGATGGGGCCGGAAAGTTCTAGAGTGGCGACCGCATACCGGAAGACGTAGTGTTGGAAGACCTCCCACAAGGTGGACAGACGATCTTGTCAAGACCGCAGGAACCCGTTGGATGCGGGAAGCACAAAAGCGGTCGATGTGGAGGTGCTTGGGGGAGGCCTATGTCCAGCAGTGGACGTCTTTCGGCTGAAATGATGATGATGATGATGATTGGATAGAAAGAAAAGAAGAAAGAGAAAGGAAAAAAAGAGTCTTGACTCTTATCAATAAAAAATATACATGCAAAAAGAGACGAGAAAATGACACGAGATAAGACGGCTTATAAAACAATTTGTTTCGTCAAGCTCCCATTAATGAGAAATACTTAGGTAGATTATGAGGTTAATGCTATTCATCATCATCTGCTAGCCTTCTCCCAATAATGCTGGGGTCGGCTTCTATTCTAGACAAACCGGGTGCAGCTGATTACTAATATTTTACATGGAGCGACTGTCTGTCTGTAGTCCGCAACCCAGTTACTGGGTAACTCGATACCTCTTGCTAAGACTGGCAACTTGACTGGTGACTTGGTTGGCTGGCTTGGTTTGCCACTGCCATACCAAAGTTTATTTACGCTTATATTGATGTAATCTAAAATGTTAGAGCGTAAACAGATAATTAAGCTTTGATGTCTACTTCAGATTAGATCACTTTGGTACTTCCCACTTTTACCTTACATTAAGAGGGTATTGATCATTTTAGAATAGAATAGAATAGATTAATTTATTTGTCAAACATATATATAAACATAATGCAGCATTGCATATGTAAGCGGGCACGCCCTTTATGCCAGGAGGCTTTATAATATGTATTAAGTTCTGTTTGCGTTTTTGTTTTTGTTTCTATTATTTATTTATGCTTGAGTATGGTTTTAAATATTGACGTGTGCTAGCTGACATATGGCAAATAATTTTAATATTTTTGTGTTTCGTAATGTTAATTTATTTATTACTATATGTATAGAATCCAGTTCTTCTAACTGAACAGACAGCAGTGCTGCTGGGGAGTTTGTTCCGCCACTTCTTCTTCCCAGCTAAAGCACTAGGAAGTGGTGAAGGGTGGGCGTTTTGGGGGGACTGTCTTATGTGATTTTGACGTTCAAAAAGTGCTGATTCTCAGCCTAATTTGAATAAATGACTTTTGATTTTGATTTTGATTTTTAGGTGATTGTATACAAAGATCTTAAATATTAGGTAGTGCGCTATGTTTTGCCAATATTGACATACAAATGATTAATATTATTAAAAGCTATTCAATCATTAGTATTAAATTACAATGACAACTTTATTATAATGTAATTATTTTAATTTATTAATTTCGGGTGTTTAAAAATAATGATAAGATTCATTTGTATTTTCTTGTGAGTAACATTTCACAGTATGTCATATATATTTAAAGCAAACAAAAATTTTAGGACATTGGCATTTCATTTTAAACTTACTTTTCCAGTAGACACTAGGTGGGTCTACTACATTATTTACCCTTCTTATAAGTTTCTTCATGTTCTTGTTGAACCTCCAGAGCTAATGCAAAAAGGAATACGCATTCATGTAAGCAGTAACCGTAGTAAAGTACCTACCTAATATTTATTTCATAATTTTCCGGCTCTCAGTTTCTCGCAATATCCAGTCACATTAAGCTGGCGAACTCGCATATTCGTGAAACAACCCTTAATTTGGCAGAGATCCGATTGGTTTTATTTTATGAAATAAGGCGTATTTCTGAAGTATTAGGGTTAAACACAACTTAGGAAAAATAAACAAAAAAATATTTTATTTACAGGTTTTCAGGAAATCAATGTTCATCACAGTGAACACTGCAAAATACGTTCAGAACAACAAGTAATTTGTAATACTCACTGTGGTAAACATTGTCAAATTAGTGTTATTTAAACAGGTAAAATAAAAATAAACTATTTAAATCAATAAATCAAATTATTTGTTGAGGAAATGTAAAAATTATTCAATATAGTTATATTTTTTTGGCAAAACTTTCATCACCCCATATGTCTTCTTTTAAGCCGGGATAATGTCCTGTATTATCGAATCTGGTAGCTTGTAGGCCTAGCTGATCTTGGGTTTATAATTTTACAAATAATCAAGTGGGTTATCATCTGGAAAATCGACCTAGGTTTCGGTTCTTTCTTCGATTACTGCACGATAACGAAAAATACCTATCTTCCATTTGTAAGTAAGAGAAAATATTGGTTTTTTTTTCGATTTCAGCTGGTCCTATCTGCTTTTTGCTCTAGTATTTCTAGTAGGTATAAGCTGCCATCTGAGATCCAATCACCGACAGCTGGTACGAGCTGTTGGTGATTGTATCTCAGATGGAAGCGCTATTTATTGAAGATCATGATGGAACATTATCAGTTTGGTTCTCTGAGTGGTGTATTAGGGTAAATTTCTGTCAAAACTGGAGTTAATTGGAGAGCTTCGGAGTAGTATAAATCGGGCAGTTCCAACGGCTGTTCATCGTCATTTTGAGTATGTTTATTTATTTAACACTTTAAGCACACAAATGTGCAATGTGTATGTGTGTGTGTATGTGTATGTATGTGTGAGGCGGACTTAATGCCATAGGCATTTTCTACCAGTCAACCTTTTTGTGATGCAGAGACAAACAGTAGTAGGTGCAATTTATATTGATAATTTAGGATTAATTTGGTATGTTCAGGTTGTTTCAGACGTAATGCGGTATGATTATGATTTATCTAAATATCGTGTTGATTCCGAATTTCTGATTTAATTACACAATATTATCTCATAACAAGTACATTAGTATGACTAGTACAAAGATATTTTAATCAACGTAAGTTCTAATGAATCACGAAAGCCAGCCAATAGCTAAGTGATTAATAATACACGAATTAATAAACATATTAGTTCTGGGTAGCACCAAAAACAATCAAGATACGGCACAAGGAAAAACAACGGAACATTTCTGATAAAATGAAATCTTGAGGACTAATAAACAATACTTTGAAATAAGTATCTACGTGACCACAGTCTAGTAAATAAATTGTCAGGAGATTTAGGAACTAATCGGAAAGGAAACAGATCAGTGTTCGGCTATACAAACAGCCGATAGCAGAAGAAGACTCGAAAACTAATTCTATTCAGCCAAGTTTAACAGACTCTAAATCGACATGAAAAGAAGAAGTAAAATAGACTCTAACCACTAGGACGCAAGATACATTTTAAATGATATTTATTTCAATCTATTGGTTCAAAAAAGACTTTTACATGTGATAATTAAGTTATGTTTTAAAACTAGATGACTTCGGTGTTTCCTAACCCACTACTCTGAGAAGAAAGACCGAAACAGTCACAATCTCTTTTAAAGCCCAGACATAATCTTGGTCAGGCCATATGAAGACCATGCAGATTAGATCTCCGAGATGGTCTTTTGAGGAAAGAACAACACAGATTTGTGTGAGCCTGTCCGGTCAGTACGCATTTGTCAGTAACCGTGTAGCACAACTCAAAACTTAAGGAGCTCAATGACTCGACGGACAAGATTCACCCAGAAAAAGGACTTTTGCCCTACAAAATATTATTGATAAATTGTCTGATGTTAAGCCTAATAATATTTGTTCTGATAAAGAAGGTTATGTTGAATATTTGTACAGACCGTGCCCCGTATATTCGTGTTATAGGCCTACGCTGCGAAAGTCAGTAGCGTGATACGAGCGTGATATCATTATAAATACGTAGAGAACATCATATCTACGATTTTATTTTTAGAAACAAAAAAGAAGTCTGCTGACGCAATATAAAGCTAAATATAGACACTTTATCAAATGTTGAAATTAAAAAATCGATAAAAGAGTCCGCTGGAAGTGTCCTATCAACAATCTCATTGAACATAAAAGTGGCGTTAGTATCAAACAATTATTTAATTATATTACCAGAAAACTTAATCCTTTGATCATAAGCGTATAAACGCTTATGCTCAAAGGATTAAGTCATAATAAATACAGCAATACTACTAAATCATAAATACATTACGTTATTAATTTATTATACTTTTTTTTTTGAGGGTGGGAAACCATCAAATAACTGTCCTGTCCTTCCCAATTGCTACCGCCAACATATTACCCTTAACTTGTACCAGACCTATCGGGAAATATCGGCTTACTAAGTGACTATGTGCAGTGATGTTATTGCATGGAATATTAATTGTCGAAGTTCTGTCAGCTTTTGGTGTAGGAAGTACCTAACAACATATCATCTTTCAATCACGTTGGGCTGTGCAAACACTGCTGCAGCCAATCCAGAGATGTTTAAATGGCAGAAACCGTTACCTTATAGTTAATAGCTTTGAGCCGTTTCAAGTCTCTTCAAGGACCTTCTCGGAAGCAGGTCAATGCTTCACGTGGGTTGGCTCTTTCGCTGGCCTGATTTAAAATGGTCAAAACACGGGTGATGTTGATTTGAAGAAGTATTTTGAGTGAACAGGCTTCTTCTGGGTAAGCCACCGTCGACTCTGTCTCTGTCACCACTGACCTAGACTAGAGTCAAGAGCAAAACCATCTTAAATTAAAAAAAAAATGTAGGTAGGTATGTATGCCGCATACAATTGACATGATATGGTGGCTACCACAGCAAATTATAACCACTGGGCAGTTGATACACTAACGACCGAAAGCGCGTGCGGCACGGTTGGCGCAGTGGTTAAGAGATTGACTGCTGCGTTGCGTGTCGCGGGTTCGATTCCCGCACGGAACAAATATTTGTATGACCTGCAAGTAGTTGTTCCGGGTCTGGCTGTTTGTGTATGTGAGTTTAAATGTTTGTAAACGCACCCACGATACAGGAGAAATTCCTAGTGTGGGGCAACGATAAAAAAAAATGATAGAAAAACAATAATTAAGGAATGTGATGATGATGAATAATGATGATCAATTCAATAATAATTAAGAAAGACAGTTATTTTTAGCAACAAATAATTAATTAACTCGTTAAGTAGGTGAATATAAATCTCTTTATATCAGATATAAAAATTAAAAATAGCTTGATAGAATTCTGCGATTTTTTTTGTAATCCGTGTGTACTGAAAACCAAACCGAGGACACTGACATCATTTTCCTACACGTTTGGTAAGTTGACTTTTATGTATTGTGTTTTCCATAATTGGTCAAAATCCGAAAACACGTGTCTTGAGTGTCAATTTTTCTTTCAGGGATCAAAATCAAAAAAATCAAAATCAAAAGTCATTTATTCAAATTAGGCTGAGAATCAGCACTTTTTGAACGTCAAAATCACATAAGACAGTCCCCCCAAAACGCCCATCCTTCACCACTTCCTAGTGCTTTAGCTGGGAAGAAGAAGTGGCGGAACAAACTCCCCAGCAGCACTGCTGTCTGTTCAGTTAGAAGAACTGGATTCTATATATTATAGTAATAAGTAATTAACATTACGAAACACAAAAATATTAAAATTATTTGCCATATGTCAGCTAGCACACGCTAGCACGCACGATAGAAAACAATAGTGACCTGTCCCCAGCAGCAGAAATAAATAAATTAAAAACAAAAACGCAAACAGAACTTAATACATAAAAAAAGCCTTCTGGCATAAAGGGCATGCCCGCTTACATATGCAATGCTGCATTATGTTTTTATATGTATATACAAACTTGCTATAGGTATTTCTTAAACAAGACCTCTATTTCTCTTACAACCGTAAAAAATCCCTCCCTTTAGCCAACTACTTGTTGCGGTTAACGTCTTTCCTAAAGAAGTCTCTATGTTTCTGGGGACAGGTCACTATTGTTTTCTATCGTGCGTGCTAGCGTGTGCTAGCTTACATATGGCAAATAATTTTAATATTTTTGTGTTTCGTAATGTTAATTACTTATTACTTTATATAATCCAGTTCTTCTAACTGAACAGACAGCAGTGCTGCTGGGGAGTTTGTTCCGCCACTTCTTCTTCCCAGCAAAACCACTAGGAAGTGGTGAAGGGCGGGCGTTTTGGGGGGACTGTCTTATGTGATTTTGACGTTCAAAAAGTGCTGATTCTCAGCCCAGTTTGAATAAATGACTTTTGATTTTGATTTTGATATCATCTTAATAAAGATTATTTTTTCAGGCATAAGTTTCTTGGCCCTGTTCAAAATGAGGTCTGGGGAATACGGAACCAAAACAAGACCAGACAGAGGTGCCTTCAGTTGACCGACTTTACGGATAGCATCGACAATATTACAAAGAAGGCCAGAGAATCGTTGAATCGGATTATAAATGCGCAGTGATAACAATCTGATAAACATATAGCATCAATATAAAGACACGTAGTAGCTGCCTTAACTTAATAACACATTCGAGTGATAGACAAACAAGTCGACTGGACAACCCCAAGTGAAGTTTTATATTCTATTCAAATATATTTCGTTAAATCTAACTCAAGTAAGTATTTCCATATCACTTTTATATTTTAAGAAACTTTCTTCTTATTTAATTGTTTTACCTGCACTATTTTATTTCCAATAATATTTATGTCGATAAATTTAGTAGAGCTTAGTAGGGCTATGGTGAATTCCACCACTCATTCTAGTGTTCCCTTTAGGTCTGACTACTTTTAATCTGTAACGCTTTGATGATTTAAATTTTTTACTATTGCATTTTTTGGTTTTTTGCCACATTTGCCTGCCACTTTAACAATTTTGGAATGTTCTTTTATTGCTCTCGTTATCGCGTTCTATCGTTTTCAATTTTTAATTTAAATTTTACTGTTATTTTTTTTAATTTTAGTGTTATAACTTTAATTTTGATTCTAATAATAATTTTGATTTTAATTTTGTTTCTAATTTCGTCTATGATTATGCTTTTTACTTAATGTTTTGTTCTTCGTTTCAAATTAATTATTCTATCCTCACTACGAGCAAATAAATCTTGGTTTAACGTAGAAGCTATTTTTTGTGTAAGTGTTGTGTAAGCCTGTAAGTGACTAGTAACTTAATGCATTTGTTACTTTTTACTATGTTAATGTTTCTAGTGAATAAGGTCGTTGGTTTACCTTTCAAATAAAATAAAATAAATTATACTAACATCTTTTTTTGTTTTCAGAATGCAGCGCAACTCAGCCTATTCTTCAAACATAAACAACGGCTACCGGACCTTTTCGCCAAGCCCTTGCTTTGGGCCTCCCAGAAACCAGTACAACCCCAATGGAACCTACGCACCCCCAGCAGCACAACCCTTCCAGCCTAACACATGCTTCATGACCGCTAACGTGATCCGAAAAATGTGCAATACCACTCCTCCGAAAGGTTTCGGCCGTAGCTTATAAACTAATGGAAGGCTCAAGCATTTTTTTATGGAATCTCGAGTAGTAATTCGTTTTGGTTACCGTTTACTGCTAGTTTAAGTTAAGTTATCTCACAATATTTATTTGATAAGTTTAAACATGTTAAGTGAACCTATTTATAACAATGTTTAGGGATTCGAATCGTTAAAATTTATTTTCTGATATAAATTTTGGTGGCCTAATTTTGTAAGCTGGTTTACACAAAACCATATTTGATTATATTTTTATATCAATAAATTATTTAAAAAAACTATACTTTTGGTTTCACAATTCCTTACTTCCTAGTCCATACTTAGTCTAAACCCTCTAATGTTTAATCTGTCTAAATCAATCTGATCCTGAGAATACAAACCATCAACAAAATTGTATCTGTAATTATTAAACACTAATGTCCTACATAAAGAATACAAAACTAGGTAGTACTTACAGTGTTAAATACATAATAATACAGCACCTCAGACACTCATGTAATGAGGGTGTATACCCTCATCAGTTCTACTTCAAAAGTTCATCAAATCGTCTTGACTTGTCCTAACAATCATGCCTAAGTAATGCCAAATCTATTAAAATTAAAAATTTATGCATCGCTTGTATGCACTGAAAAGATGAATAATACCACGCATGATTTCCAGACAAGACTAAACTTCATATTCAACAGATGGTTTTGAAATACTGTCGTGCCAGCCACACGATGAAGAAGAGAACAGAATGATGACCTAAGTACCTACAATTGTACCCTAAGGACATAAAACTGGCATGTCTCTATGCTTTTCTGCTGGCGAATGTGCATGCCCAGTGTGGTACCGATCCACTCAGGCCAAGTAGGTAGACGTGGACGACGTGGTCCTAAAAAAAACGTGGTGAATAATATCCACTCCACTATGTAAGCTTTACCTGTTAGCAGGTATAGCAGCACCTGTCGTACGAAGGGTTGTCCCATGCAAGCTGGAAAATGAAAACCAAGAATCCGATTCCCGACATCCCCTCTACAAGTACACGACTCCGATCTCCCGGTAGATTAAAAAGCCGCAGGAGGTTCTTACGCTCCACAAAGGCGAACCAAGACAGGCTACCTAAAGAGCGAAATAAATTGTGGGAAGAAAGGTATTCACCACCTCAAGACTTCGTGAAGCCCCAAGCACTGCAGTAGCCTATTTGGATAGCACTGAATCAATTGCGCACCCTAGTAGGCCGTTGCAAACATAATCTGGCGAAATGGGGCTTTATAGATTCAACCAACATCCAGTGCGAGTGTGATGCTCTTGAGCAGACTTTGTCCCATCTGCTAGAGCGTCCCAAATTACCGTTCACCTGCACCCTTAACGATCTGAATAAAGAATAAGAAGTACCTAAAATATAAGATTAAACAAAAGAATTAAGTAACAACAAATCATCAATCAAATGTCATTTATTCTCTCCTCACGATTGGTTGCATTAAAAATGAACATTGTTAATTGTAACTAATGTGTGGATTACATTCCACTATTGAAAGAAACTGCGTCCTAGTGTAGGTTTTTCAGAAAAAAAAACCTGGGTCACCAGTAAATATATATATTTTTTTCTATTGGTTCCTACACTTTATTTTAAAAGGTCATCCACGGGAATAAAGTTAAGGACCCAGTATACGCCCCTGTGGAACCCTTGGCGTTAGTTATTCATTAGTTCACATTCATAAAGTAAACGTTTATACATTGCGTTAATATTAGGTGAAATCTTGTTTTAGGATGAACCTTATGCCTACTATATAGTCCTGTGTTCCTGCCCCGTTGGTCTCGTGCTTGCAAGCGTGACTACAGAGCGTGGGGTCTTGTGTTCGATTGCTGGGTCGGGCAGACTGTTATTGGGTTTTCCATTAGGAATTTCTCAGTAGCATTCCAGTGTTTGGAAGTGGGTGGTGTGACACCGCCGTGCCTCGGAAAGCACGTAAAACCGTTGGTCCTCCGCCTGATATCTGTGCGGTCCTGTCGGTTTGCCGTCCCATCGGACTATGAGAGATAAGGAACAGACAGTTCATCTGGGTTTGCGCACACACTTGTGCCTGCGTACATGGGCAATCTCCGTTGAGACAGGCCGCCGTGGCCGATATTCGGCAGGGAGGATATTATTAATCCAATTTTACTTGAGGTGTAGGAACAGAAATAATGTCAAAAGCTTGGACAGTTTCAGGAAAATGCAAAAAACCTTTTGAAGTAGGTTTGTTTTGGCAAAAGTACACATATCAACACAGTCTAGGGATAGTTCACGTTTATTAGCATTATTTTAAAAGTACTGGCCATTAGAAATTACTTTCTGTATTCTTTTTTTGTTTTGTATAACTAGTGTCTTTATTGGATTAACTTTATAACGATACAGGACAGTAAGCAAATTTGTATGGTAGTTGGTCCAAGAGCGGCCACGATTAAAGCATAATATGCCAAATGAAAGGGTATGAAGGGGTCATGAAGTATGCAGTAGGGTGATTTTCAGTAAGTAATAGTCGATTGATGTTATAATATTCAGTGCTGCCATAAATCGTTTCCTTGGTATTGTTCAAATCTTCTGCAGAATATAAAGATGATACAGTACCTCAACTAGGCCCTTTTAAAGCAATCAGACGCTAAACTCTACCGGAGCTAGCGTAACCCTCGTTAATGATATGTAGTGTACACGAACAGTTAAAAATAAATCTTAGACAGGTTATTTAATTTAGACTCCTAAGATTTTTTTTGCAAAGTATAATCATTATGGCAGCCTGAATTAGATTCAGGAATATCCGTAACATGTAAATCAAGCAATAAAAGCTTTTTATGAAAGCCAGTATAATTAATTAATTAGAAACTATTTAATAATTTTAAGATAAATTATTTCAGAATCTTAAAATGGTCTTTGAATTTGGGCTTCTGTATTAGTACAGATTACATAATAATATGGTATTGTCATTATTTCTGTAGCGCCTTCATCATTGCTTTCCGCAATATATTTCTTAGAGTTACATACAGATTGCAATAGCTATAGAAAACTGGTGGTAAAGAAAGTTTTTGTTATTTTTTTAGTGATTAAATAGAAAAAAAACAAAATTGAAATACTTCGGATGTGATCAGATATGATAGCTCGAATAGGCAGATAAAGTTACGTTTAAATAATATCAAAGGCGACTCTTATGACTCCATACAATTTAATAAAATACATGTAACGAATTCAACAGCAACAAAATCAAGTCTGAAATAAAACATTGTTTTTTCAGTAACCTAACACAGTTCTGTAGAACCTATGGCTATTCTATTAAGTTTATAAATTTAGTAATGCTCTATATACTGTAGGATTGTGTAAGTAGTGCCTTTGTATTTCTCTACAGCAAATAGCGGTTTTGCAGCACAAAATAATTCTAGCGCTCAACAATATAGATAACGTAGGAGAATCAAATCAAATCAAAATATTTTATTTGACATAATCTTACATTTACGAAACGGGCACTTGTGGGTTTTCATAAAACGTCACGCCGCCAAGTGGCACCACTTTGACAAGAGGTCTTCCATTTCGACAATGAATATAAAATATATGATGACGTTCATGATTCGTTTCATTCATTCGACAATGAATGTAAAATGTATGATGATGTACAGACGCCAGCACATCAAGCTACTACAATCTGTCAAATTTCTTCAATAGATTTTCAACTTTATCGCTAAAGCATTAAGGTTCAAGGTTGATTGGGAAAATTTGACAGTTTCGGGTAGCTTTACCTGCTGGCGTCTGTACATGATTCGTTTAATTCATTCGTTCATCATTCAATCACGACTGAAGAAAATATAGGCGCTTTGACACTTTTGACTTGGACCTGTCGTATCAGTGCTGCCACCTGCTGAACGTTATTTCTGAAAACCCTCGTGGTCGTTTATTTAGTTTTACAATATTTCCAAATTACTAACAGAAATCGGGGGACATTGTAGGCCTGTCAACAAGCTAAATAGAAAATGGCCAACCAGTCTATAAGGCCTTAAATAGACCTTAGATGGTAGAGTGATCTTTCTTAACTTATTTACTTCATGCTCTTCATTGCCTTTCCTTCATTGACTTTGACATCCTGATCATATCAATGAGAAAACATATCAATAAACACATATTTCTTCGAATTTTCGATGCACAACGAATTCCCCAAAAATAAATACTTTGCACACAACCTTATACAGGCAACACAAGATAGTTTTATATGTGGTTATAGCAAATAAGGTTGAATATTGCAACGGTGATGGTGGCCTCATTGGTCTAGCGATCAGGCAAAGTATTATTGTGGTTTTTCCATCAGGAATTTCTCATCTCGGAATCTGAACTGTACCCGGGTGATGGCAATAGGCTTGCCCCCTATGTGTAGGTACACCTCTGCTTAAGCTTTCCAAGATTACAGGTGTCAACTTATGTATGTATATGTATGTAAATCCATATTTAAGGCATGAAGTATCGATAGAAATACCTTCATATCCTATGCTGATGATGAGATAAGTAAGCCGGTCACTAATGTAGATGACAAAGCTGGAAAGCCAGGGAGCGCCGGACATACCATTGCATTAATATAACATATCACCATATCACAGTTAAGCAGCATATCACGGTTAACATATCACAGTTAACATATCACAGTTAACATATCATAGTTAATATATCACGGTTAACATATCACAGTTAACATATCACAGTTAACATATCATAGTTAATATATCACAGATAACATATCACAGTTAACATATCACAGTTAACATATCACAGTTAACATATCACAGTTAGCATATCACCGTTAACATATCACAGTTAACATATCACAGTTAACATATCACAGGTAACATATCACAGTTAACATATCACAGTTAACATACGAGTATCACAGTCAACGTATCACAGTTAACATATCACAGGTAACATATCACAGGTAACATATCACAGTTAACATATCACAGGTGACATATCACAGTTAACTTATCACAGTTAACATATCACAGTTAACAATAACATATCACAGTTAACATATCACAGTTAACATATCACAGGTAACATATCACAGTTAACATATCACAGTTAACATATCACAGGTAACATATCACAGTTAACTTATCACAGTTAACATATCACAGTTAACATATCACAGTTAACATATCACAGTTAACATATCACAGTTAACATATCACAGTTAACATATCACAGTTAACATATCACAGTTAACATATCTCAGTAAACATATCACAGTTAACATATCTCAGTTAACATATCACAGTTAACATATCACAGTTGAGTTGTATCACACATGGTTGAGCTGAATGGTGCTGATCCATACGTCATGTTCGTGAACGGGCGCCGCCCGTCAGTAGGCACTGGTCATTTCTTAGCTGCCATGGCTTATTTTAATTCCATAATTGTTTTTATCTTTTTATTACGGACGCTTTTAACGTGCACGTGTTTCTACATCGTTCTCACATGTATAATTACAACATGTATGATGTAACCACTTTTTTGTAACAATATTTTGATTTAAAAGAGTGTCCATGGAGTTTCTTGCCCGTTCTTCTCCATAGGTACCTACTACGCTTTGGAATGGGCAACTAGCTTCATCTTTCTGACTGACCGACCCCTTGACAATTCAAAAGTGCCTGTAATTGGTTTATTTGAAATAAATGCTTTGAGTTTGAGTTAACATATCACAGTTAACATATCACAGCTAACATATCACAGTTAACATATCACAGTTAACATATCACAGCTAACAAATCACAGTTAACATATCATAATTAGGTAGAGGTGTACCTGTAGTACGGGTACATTTCACCAGTTATATCCTATGTAATAGGGGGCGAGTCTATTGCCATCAACCGGGCACAAATTCAGATTTCGGGCTGCTTCTGAGAAATTCCTGATGGAAAAACCCAATTACACTTTACCAATCGTGGGACCACTACACCAACGAGGCAGTAGACAGGGCGTCCCACGGATATGCCACATGGAGGGAAAGTACCTTGAATATTGTAGATGGAACATTTTACTGAAAGAAAACATTATTTGAATAAAAAAAAACAATTTAAACTGCATTCATAGATATTTAAATAATTAGGTACATGGTTGAACCGGAAATCGAACCCGTTACACGAGAAAAATAATTACCCTGTAGCTTTATCATACCGATCGAAAGGCATAAGGATTATTTTTTGCTAAATAACATAGTGTCAAACATAAAAGGAAGACCATGAATTATAACATTTTTAATACAAAATTTATCAATTTATCAAATGCTCAAAACGAGTCCCTTCCTGTTGAATATAAAGTCTCACTCTTTTGATCATTTCGCTCCCTGTCGATTTTTTGATCATGTTGTGGTGGCTATTTAGAATAATACGTCTAAGTTCTGCTTGTAGCTCGTGGACACTTTCATACTGGTTCTTGTAAACAATTTTTTTTTTACATAACCCCATAAAAAAAATCAAACGGGGTTAGATCTGGGGATCTCGGCGGCCATCTAATTTGTCCATTTGTCCCGATCCAGGGATGAAAGTGTTCATTGAGTCCCTTGTTTGTGATTGTTATGAGCCGGAGCCGGATCTTGCTGAAAAGTAAGGTTTTGTCGTGTTGCAACCGGAAGATTATTTATCTCATTTCTCAAAATCTCAAGTATTTCTAAATACCTTTCCGTATTCAAATGCCCTTCGTAAAAATGTATTAAGAGGACCCGGTTTTTTACAATCCCACACCAACAGTTGAACGAAAAACGCAATTGATTATTAGTCTCGCGGCCGGATACGTAAAGGATTCTCCCTGGACCAAATGTGATTATTGTGTCGGTTGTACTTATTTATACATTATTGCTGAAGTATGTCTCGTCTGCCCAGATAATATTATTTAGAAAATACTGATCCTCTAGGATGAGCCTCTCGATTTCATGGCAGAAAATAAGTCGTCTTTCAGCATCACCGGGCAGTAATTTTTGTACTAATCACCCTTTAATGTAACTTTTGAATTTGTATTTTTTTAATACACGGTGTATTTTGCATTTCGAAATTCCGATTACTTCATCACCTTCCCTCACTGAACTTTTAGGATTTGCCTCAAAGTATATCAAAATGTCGAGCTCATCGTCAGTGCTTATAATTTGGTGCCGCGGTTGTGGTAAGCGATGATCGAAACGTCCCAAATTTTGCAGATTATCCACCAACCATTTCATAACAAATCGAGATGGTGTATTTCATCAGGATATCTTTCGCGGAGCCATTGTAAGGCTAATGTTATGTTTTTGTGGTTCAAAAAGTATGCTTCCATTAAATCAAAATTATTTTTATACGCCATGTTACGTAAAAAAAATCACAATACAATGCAAAAATCCTACAATGAAAATCACATAAACAAAAGAATAAAAGTTTGAAAATGGAACACCATTTTTGAATTATTTCTTTATAATCAGCCAGCCGCATTGCGATGGACAAAATAATTTACGCGTCTTTCGGCTCAGGATACGGCTCGATTTGTTGCATACAACAACCAGGTACCTATCTACTAATTACGTATCTCTTTATCATTTTATCATGCACTTAAGTTATAATAGGGAAATGATGCGTACTTCTCAAGTGGGTACATTTATTAGTAATAGGTACTTATGATAATGTCAGTTGTATGTCCTTACGGCAATGTCAGCTTTTCTTTTTTCTTAACAAAATTTCACATCAAATGTTAAAATTCATGGTCTTCCTTTTATTTGTGACACTATGTTATTTACCAATAAATAATCCTTATGATGAAGCCTTTCGATCGGTATAATAAAGCTACAGGGTGATTATTTTTCTCATGTAACGGGTTCGATTTCCGGTTCAACCATGTAATTATTTAAATATCTATAAATGCAGTTTAAATTATTTTTTAAATTCAATTATTGTCTTCTTTCAGTAAAATGTTCCATCTACAATATTCAAGGTACTTTCCCTCCATGTGGCATATCCGTGGGACGTCCTGTATATCAATATCTTAAATGGATTTCTTATAGTCAAACGCATTTCTTCTTTGATACTACTGCTGCTGCCTACGGCTTCGCACGCGTGCATGTCGGAAATTATTCCACGGGAACGTGCTACCGGTACAAAAAGTAGCCTTTGTTAAATATTAAGTTCTTAAAATATCAACTACACTCGAGAGCAATGAATCCGGGTCACTTAAAGAATGTTAAAAATCTCGGAAACTAAAAATGATAGGTTAATGCAATAAATTGTATTTAATAGACAATGTAATACTCCTTAAATGAAAGTAAAAAAAAATACATTTTATTAACACAACATTACATAAAGAAAAAAACTGCTGATCTCTCCTTAAAACAAAAATAGGAAACATGAAATTTTTGAACTTTATTACGATTTTCTTGAATTTTAATACTTCGTATTGCCTCCTCGTGCTTCCATTACTGCGTTTACGCGGTTTGGCATGCTGTACACCAAGTTCCTTATACGATTTTGGGGAATATTCTCCCATTCCTCTGTGAGAGCAATTTTGAGCTCACGAAGCGTGATTGGGGGAGGGTTTCGTTGTTTTACGCATCTGCCTAGCTCGTCCCAAGCATGCTCGATCGGGTTGATATCCGGGCTGCGCGCTGGCCACTCCATACGAGTAATGTTCATCTCTTGAAGGTAGTCATTCACAATCCTACCTGTATGAGGTCGGGCATTGTCATGCATAAATATAGCATCCTCACCTAAATTGACCATAAATGGACCAACGTGATCATTGAGGATTTCTTCCACATATCTTACGCTAGTTAAAGAGCCGTTTTCTATGATCACCAGCTCTGTGCGACTTTCAGAAGAAATTCCGGCCCACACAAGTACAGACCCACCACCGTAGGCTACTTTTTCTTCGATGTATGCTTGCTTGAATCTTTCCCCTGGTCTTCGATACACTCTGTGTCTTCCATCGTGCTTGTAGAGCATAAATTTTGATTCGTCGGAGAACATAACTTTTGACCAATCTTCAATACTCCAATTTACGTGGCTCTGGGCATATCTTAGTCTTGAAATACGATGCCCACGCTCCACGTCTAAGGGGTTTTAAGTTAGATTCAGCAAGCCGACGTCTTACTGTCCATGCACTTGGGTTACTTCCTCCGAGGCGTCGAAACTGATTGGTGAGTTCAGTTCCTGTGAGAAAGCGATTTCGAAGCATGGTGTTCACCAAGTATCGGTCTTCTCGTGCTGTGGTACACCTGGTTCTGCCCGTTCCTGGTCTGCGTAGGTTAGAACCAGTTTCTTCGTAACGTCGGAGAACTCTTTGTACTGTTGACAGCGACACACCGACAGTCCTGGCTGTATCGCGCTGACTCCGGCCGGTTTCCAGCATTGTAAGTATTCTGGTGCATTCTTCAGGCGTAAGCGACATAATTTCAGCTTGAATAATGAATATAGAGCACTATCAACATGGTTTATGTACCCACATAAATGACAGATTACAAACAAAAGCAAAACCAAATGCTGTAATTTCGTAGTTCCATCTTCGAAAGTGGCCCTTTTTCAAATTTGATTTTTTTATGATATAACTTTACAATAACTAAGAAGTTTTAATACCTTCATTTAAGGAGTATTACATTGTCTATTAAATACAATTTATTGCATTAACCTAGCATTTTCAGTTTCCGAGATTTTTAGGATTCTTTAAGTGACCCGGATTCATTGCTCTCGAGTGTATATGCCAGTGAAAGTCCCGTCAAAATCGGTCCAGCCGTTTCGGAGATTATCCGGAACAAACAGACAGACAGAAAGAAAGACAGACATACATTTAAAATGTGTTGTTTTGTTATAAGCGGAATTTTGTTACTTAGTAAAAAGCTTTTATTTTCACTTTATATACAGACACTTCAATTTTATTATTTGTATAGATAAAAAATGGTTTTAAGTGTAGGTACCTGTCATTTGAACTTTATCTCCCAAAATTGGACACTTACTCATAGTAAAATCAATAAAAAGAATAATCGTGTGTTACGAGTAATGCAAGCGGAAAGAGCGTAGCAGAAATACGCAAAGAAAGCGGGTCGGTAACAAAAACCTCAATAACTTCCAAAATATTGGAGCTAGCTTTATGAAATAAAGACTGTATTATAGACAATTTTATAATGCGTATATCAGTGTCATACAAGTTCACGATTAGGAAGTTTATTTTGAATAAAAGTAAGTTAAGTAAAAATCTTATATCCGTCATTTTGAGGGTGTCCGTAAAAAAAAAATGATTTGGTGAGGAAAATTACCATGGATAAAGTAAGAAAGGCACTTCAAGGTATGAAAAATGGAAAGGCTATGGGCTCAGATGATATACCAGGTAGAAGTATGAAAGTGTTTAAAAGAAGATGGACGTATATGTGGCTGACCTTATTCTTCAATAACTTGTTGCATGAAGGAGGGATCCCACAAGAATAGTGCAATAGTTAGCTAGTGCCCATATTCAAGAATAATGGTGGTAAGGGACTGCAACAACTATCGAGGGATATAGCTCATGTCACATGGTATTAGGGTATGGGAAAAAGTAATAGAGAAAAGACTGCGAGAGGAGAGTGATATTACCCCGAAACAGTTTGGGTTTATGCCAGGTCGAGGAACAATGGACGCCACCATTGCACTCCGCCAATTGTGCGAGAAGTACAGACGTGCACACAACAACTTGTACATGGTGTTCATTGATCTGGAGAAACCGTATGATAGGGTACCTCGGGATGTGTTGTGGTGAGCCTTGAAAGTGAAAGGTTTGCCAAGGAAGTATGTAGAGTTAATTCGTGCAATATAATACAATTCGGCAATACCGACGAGTTCAGTGTGGCTGTAGGCTTGCACCAGGTTTCGGCTTTAAGTCCTTACCTCTTCCTGTTGATTATGGACTCTCTGACGTCAGACATACAGGAAGAGGCATCGTGGTGCATACTGTTTGCCGATGATAGTGTTCTTGTCGGTGAAGATGAATCTGAGATCCAGAGCAGTTTGGGGAAATGGCAACAGAAGCTGCAGAATGTTGTCATGAAAATCAGCAGAACCAAAACAATATATGTTCTGCGATTTCGGCAGTCTCTCCAGCTCTCGAGTCATAGCTCAGGAATTTAATATTCCCCTTAAAACAACTGAAGCTTTAAATTCCTCACCCGCTCTTTCTGCTGCCTTGCTTAGAACGAATGTAAAGGCATGCCCTTTGGACTTGAGGTTTCAGCATACAAACCCCCAGGCTGTTATAAAAGCCTTTAAAGATCTTAAAATTAAATCCACTGAAGATCTCTGGGGAATGTGAAAAAAATATGAAATATTTATTCCTTAATTTTCATTATAAATTGCACCTACCACTGTTTGTCTCTGCATCACCCAAAGGTTGACTGGTAGAAAATGCCTATGGTATTAAGTCCGCGTCAGTACATTTGTGTGCTTACAGTGTTAAATAAATATTTATATAATTAATGTATACAAAATATTGTAACACATTTTATAAGAGTAACGGTGGAGTTTCTTGACCATTCTTCTCCATACGAAACTACCTTTTGGAAGGGGCGACTAGAATCAATGTAAACTTTAAATAAATGCTTTGACTTTGACAGCAACAGTCCTCGCTGTATAACGCTGACTGCGCCCGTCTTCAAGCATTGTCAGAATTCTGGTACACTATTCAGGAGTAAGTAGCATGTTTTTCATTGAATTTGATCAGAATACCTGCACAAGAATCACCTAGGTGATCCTAGATAAGCATATTTATTTTTAACATAGGTTTACCCAAAGGATGGTGCCGAGCAGCGGACAAAACGTAGCCGCTACTAAGCCAAAATAATATACTAAAGTACCATCGCCTCAAAAATTAGTAGCTTGCTGAATTTTTGTTATGTCAGAGTGGCAATCACTGGCACCTGATGGTAAACTGGTCACCCCCGCCTATGGTCGTCTGCAACACCTACCGAAGGCACCGCAGGTACGTTTCCTTCCGTCCTCAAAGAGAAAACGACTACTACTTTATGTGAGTGTTCAGGTTTTTTCCGCAAACATTTTCTCAACGTGACCAAAGGTATTCCCCAATATTAAATTACTCGGTAAAGATAACAGTTTTACAATCAGAAAGAAATCTTCTATCTCGTCTTTCCAAATTCCTTGGGTTTAACCGCATTAGACACGTAGGTATTGGTATTTCCCCGATTATGGATCACAGCTTGCAGCAGTTTCCAGGGCGGTTATCAATGATGAGACAAACGTTGACGCCCCCAATACCTCTTCTGATTTTTCCTTTTATCTGATTGGTAGATTCTGTGACGTGACATTGATTCATAATATCATCGAGATTTCGGTTAGAACAAAAGAATGAAGTAGTAATTTCGGGATAAATGCCTTTTATTTCATCACTAACTTTTGCCCGCGGGTTAATCGGATGTCGGAAATTATTCCACGGGAACGTACTGTCAGAATTAAAATATCCTATGGCTATAAACTAACTGTGTGCCAAATTTCATCCAAATCCGTTCAGCCGTTTTTACGCTAGAATATACGTTCAGACAAACAGACAAACGGACAAAAATTCTAAAAACTATATTTTCCTCAGTAATCGTGTAACTATCTATCAGTGGAATAATTTTCACAATATTTACTATTGACAACACTTATATATAATACAAGACAGTATTTCCAGAAATTAGCATTCACAAACATATACACAAAGTTACCAGTTTATTATATTAATCCAATGTTAGTTTTTGTGAAAAAAATATGGAGTATCTAGCTGATTCTTATCGCCGTTTTTATTTTATTTGTCCCGTTGTTAAAGTACCTAGTTCATACAATGACCCCTTCTCAGGTTGGGCCAACCGCTTCAGGGAACCAGGCGTGATTTCAAATTATAATTTTACCGAGTGTGGCTGATACGGCCTCGAGATCTATGTATCTATACCACGACGTGGCCGGAGGGGTGACCACCCTGACATGAATCATTTAATAAAAACTGTCATAGACCTTTATGAATGTCCTTGGCTCAGACCACGCTCAGACAGCCATAATCTCGCGTGGTATCGACTGAAAATAGGAAGAACTAGGCAGAATGAAAAAATACTGTTAATTTATTAATTGAAGAACACTCTTCTTTTATGAACGGATTATTCGGTACTCACCATAGATATCCGAGTACTCACTGTCCCAACCGTTACCAAGGAAAGTCCTTAAAAGATAAAATTGAAGTGACAGCTTTCAGTTTTATCAGAAAACACGGATTTCCTCATAATTTTACATCTTTGCATATTACCTATATACCGTAACGTCTGTCTGTCAATCTGTCTATTAGTGTGCTTATAACTCCCGAAAACAACGCTCCTATTAAGACATTTTTTCTTCAATTGATTGATATTTTCTCTACTTATTAGGTATAAAGGACACAAGTTACTAAAAAATGTGCAAATAAATTACCTTTAATCTCAAACATACAACAATATTTTCAAGATTTGGAACAAGCTAAACCAAATGTGCTCATTCAAGATCAGCACGCGTAGCATGACCTCCGTAGAAACAGAAGAAACGAAAGACAAAATGACAGATTGTAGAAAGATTTCTATGCGCAATATAATATAATGGAGGAAAGAAACTTTGTCTCCGTAAATCAGAGACTGAAGTGGTCATGCTACGAGTGCTGAATGGTTAGTTTTTCGACTGGTTGAGCTAGAGGAGTTGGTTGGTTCTCGTTACGCAGATGTGCTGCGGGAACTATACACCTCGGCAACTCTGCAGGCTGAAACCTGTGACTGTGATCTAATAAACTTTCATTCTTCTTCTTGTGTACTTGGGACTTATTAATTACTACCTATTTCTACCTATCACACCACCTACGAAATCTACATTGGTGACCCCGATCAAGAGCACGAAGATGCTTGAGAACAAAGCGTGCACGGACCAAGATGTGGCAGTGGAAACATTTCGCGTGGGAGTGCGCATACCGCCGTTCTATCCAGAGAAGCCAAGTCTCTGGTTTAACCAGATGGAGGCGCAGTTCATCCTGGCGAACATCACGTCGGGGTCACCAATGTAGATTTCGTAGGTGGTGTGATAGGTAGAAATAGGTAGTAATTAATAAGTCCCAAGTACACAAGAAGAAGAATGAAAGTTTATTAGATCACAGTCACAGGTTTCAGTTCACACACACACAAGAGTTCCACTTAGTTAAGAAGGAGTGGTTGAAATACAGATAGCAGAGAAGAGCATGGATAAACAATTAAGCGTAAACAAGAAGGTTTTAAAGGAGTATTAGTTAGCGCGGCGAAGCTAGGATCACGAGATTAGGATAGACAACATTGCACGCAGTGATCGTACTAATTCGCAAGTCATTGTAGCGCGGGCGCATGAGTGCACCGCACGATGATGCCGTCCCGCTCATGCGCACGGCTCGCGTGACGTAGCGCGAGCGGTCGTCGCTAGAACAATAGACGCGTCATAGCCGCGCCGGCCAACTGATAAGTAATTTCTACTAATACAATATTTTGTACTTGTCTGTTCGTTTGTTGAACATTACGTTAATTATTATTGTAAACAGTTTTATTTTAAATTTTGATCATAAATAAGTCTAGTTTTTAGTTCTGTTGTAAATATGTGTATAAAAATTATATTTAATTTTATGTAAGTAATATATAATTTATATTTAATTTTGTTTTACTTTTAATTTAATAATTTAATTAGACTTAAGTCTGTAGGCCACTACATGCGTACCTTATCTAAGCCCGTGACGATCAAGCGGACAGTGTGATAGGGCGACACCACTTCATAGAAAACTATACAAGTACTGTACTATATTATTTAGGGCTGATTTTTCAATAGTCTGATAAATTTTATCTGATTAATAAATATTGTGGTTTGATAGCTTTTGTATAGAAAATATGTCAAACTGTCAGATTTTTTCTTCAGATAAAAGTTAACTGACTATTGAAAAGTCTGCCCTAATGAAATAAATAAACTTTTCACAGCAATCCTAGAAGACATTGTGAAAGTTTACATTGGGACTACTGAGGTACGGTGTTACCTCCATTGCATTTAAGATGTCCAGATACTCTTGTGCTTTTCGCTGTTAGGGGTTTTCATTTTCTTCCATTTGGCAAAGAGCATCAACTGGAGATTTCGAGACGAGTGCAGCTTGGGTGGCATTTAGCAAAACATTCTGAAATCAGCAAAAAAACCGCAAAGAAATCTGAAATCCCGCTTCTATAACTAGTGTGTTATTATGCCCACTATGACGTACGGTGCTTAGACATGGGCGCTCAAGTAGGAGGCTGTGTACAGGCGGAGAGTTGCACAGAGAGCTTCAGTTGATCCATGCTTGGCATAAAGCTGACTATGTTCTAAACGTCAAGATTCTAAGATGTACAAAGTTTTTTTGATAGTGGAAAAAAAGTTATGGAACTCAAATGGAGTTGGGCAGGACACCTAGCAAGGCGTGGTGATGAAAGGTGGAAGTAAGGCTGTGACGGAGTGGCCTCGAAAGGAATAAGGTGCGTTGGTCGTCTGGCAGTGAGATGAGCAGACGACAGTGTAGCCATCGCAGGTAAACCTGGATGAGGAGGGCGCAGGAGCGTGGGGATAGTCACAGGCAAAGAGGTGTAGGTGATATCGGGCTGTGGATGATGACGATGATGAGTATTACATTAACGCTGCCCGAACGAGAATTCTCTAATGTTTTACTGTAGGTACTTAGTTTAGAACTATTGTGTATGTTACACACCTTTTGTTATACAAATCATCATAGACAGTTAGTAGTGTTGTAGAAGAGTTAAATCTTTTAGTCTTCATTTCGAGACTTAAGCCGATTATCAAGACTTAGGTTACTACCAGTCCAGTACTAGTCGGCCCAGAGACAAACGGCCAGAACAATGGGTGTGAGACATTCTACTGCCCAACACGTGCTTCGGAGGTTTAGGGAGACTGGACTTAAGCTGACAAGACTAAGCAATGGCAAGTCAAGGTGCACGACGATGTGAAGAAATCGACATCGACACAGACGGGAGTTGTGATCCAGCATCAACTTTTGTAGACGAGAAGGGGTGTGCGGGGGGGGGGCACTGAGTGGGCAGTCATGAGGTGCCTTGCAGAAGACAATTTAAAGCCTTACCGGACAGCAAATGCCAAAAAATCATTAAAATTGCAAGATAGATTAAGATATGCCCGTGAGCACATCGAATGGGATGAGGACAAATGGGGCAGAGTAATGGTTCTGATAAATCGAGATTCGTGTTGTACATGACGGGAGATGTCGAGTGTACAGACGGTCAGGAGAACGTTCTACACAAGCATGTTTCGAAGAAAAAGTCATACACTCAGTAAGTTCTGTACACGTGTGGGTCGGTATTTCATCAGATGGTCGCACGGTGCTAGTGCCGATAGAAAATGGCAATCACAATGGAAATCACAGCGGTCACGCTGTGAGATACGGTAACGAGATTATCAATGAACATGCATTCCGTATTTGGTCAATATGAGCGACAATGTATTGTTTATGCATTATAATGCCTACACAGCTCATATGGTGGTGGCTCACGTTCAAGACGTGGGAAACCATCAAATGGAGTGGCCAGCGAGAAGCCCTGACCTAAACCCTATCGAACATGCCTAGGACGAGCTTGGCAGGCGTTTTAGAAGCCGATTTCCACCTCCAGTCACACTTCATGCCCTGAAAAACGCACTTATTGAAGAATGGGAGATTATTCCTCAGCATATGCGGAGGAATCTTGTATTCAACATGCCAAATCGTGTTAAAACCTTACTGACAGCACGCGGAGGCAATACGAAATATTGAATGATTAAAAAATTCAGTTTCCATTTCGTAAACCCACTGAGTTAATCGTTATTTGTCCAATTGGTCCTATTTTGTTTTTCCTTTTTTACCACCATAGATATCCGAAAGATACTCGTATGAAAGATGAAAATACTGTTACTGCAGATTGGTATGTCAGTCATAGTTTACCAGTTGTCTTGGAAAAGGATAGACGGCAGCGCCCAAGAAGCAGGATCCTCCTCCACCACGACAACGCTCCAGCTCACTCCGCCAGACGGACTATCGAATCTTTGTCTATCGAAAGTGTGGAGTTAGTAAGTCATCCTCCTTACAGTCCTGACCTGGCACCTTGTGACTTTTATTTGTTTCCAAAATAAAACATAAACTTAGAGGAATTCGTTTTATGAACCCTGAAGATGCCGTGGCTGCGTTTGAAAAAGGCGTGGAAGAAATTCCTATAGAAGATTGGGCCCACAGTTTCAGTCAATGGTTTCATCGCATGCGACGGTGCTTAGAAAGGAACGGAGACTACTTCGAAAAGCAATGAAAATAATCCATTTTTATTTTCTAAAAACTTTCAGTGTGACCCACGTATAAATATTTAATCAATAAAAATATCCATGAAAACCGACTGCAAAAAGAGATGTGTATTTGGACGTATTTTGTATCGTTTATTTTTTCTGCTTTTCGATGTGGAATATTATAAACACCAATAAAACCAAATCAAGTAAAAATATAATATAACAATTTGTTTGCAAATGACATATAATAAATTAGTTTCTTCAGGTTTTCTCTTACTTTATTAATTAATAAAATACCATATAAAATAATCTATAACTATAGTACTATCAAATGATTGATTAATTTACTAATAAGATAATCTAATTTATCCATCGCTATTTCTTGCAATCGACGTCTTCTCAGTTCGTTATCAACGTTGAATTCATCGCAGCCACAGCCATCACATGATTTTGGCATAGACACTGGTAATCTGTGGTAACGTAATGCAAGTGCATCTCTGAACTCTAATGGAGGTAGATCAAAAGGGTATTTCTTAGTCGGTATTATAGATAGTCAGTTGGAGGTTTTCTTTTTTGTCGAAATGATCGTTCAATCGCTCTTCTCTTAATAGGGCAGAGTTTGTCCAAGACGGTATCGTCGAAGAGTTCGTCATCGAGAGTGTCTTTCTCTTTGCGACTTTCTTTCTGTGCATCTTTAAGGAATTTATGATTTTGAGAGAGGTCCATATGTGTATTTTCTATCAAAGCAGTTGAGAGGACCGCACAACCTTTTTTTGAGCATACATAGTTTATACTTTGGTTTGAGGGAACCAATTATTTTCCCTGCCCATTTATTTTGAATTTCTGGATATTTCGGGAAACTGAAAGAAAATGTATCAATTCTTGTAAAACAGGTTCTTAACATATTGTATTATTTAGAACAACTTACCACTATCCATATCACAGCGCTGCGCACCACTTTCACATCGTTTTGACTTGCTTCAGTCAGTAGGCGCACGTCAAAAATATTTCACAACTATATAATTTGTAAAATCTTTAAATATTATAACTAATGCAGTGATTTTTTACTTACCGGTGGTAGGACATGCCACTTGTCCTAAAGCTTGTTGTATTTGTTATATTGTTGCAAATAGGACGGAATAATTCGACATTTTGTAAAAATACGAAATGACACTACACGTTCCGATGCAAACATGTGACTAAACGGTGCTCATCGCCGCCG
Organism: Brachylomia viminalis; assembly: GCA_937001585.2. Classification (NCBI taxonomy): domain Eukaryota; kingdom Metazoa; phylum Arthropoda; class Insecta; order Lepidoptera; family Noctuidae; genus Brachylomia; species Brachylomia viminalis. The sequence goes on along the minus strand of OW443308.2, from coordinate 13,548,980 downwards.
TCGCGCGTAATTAGGGTCAGTTTGACCGCATGGAGGCGACATGTGCCACGCCTCCAAGCCATATCCCTCGATATCAGTGTTTAACACATTACATTATTATTTTTTTGTTTCAATTTGGTGTTTTTGCACATTGCGTTATTTCTTGAAGTGATTTCGAAAATATTTCATAATTTAGTGGTTTTTTTATATTGCTCGTCAGTGTAATAATAACCAACTAGGTATTACCTACATCGTTATGCAAGAAGTACCTACTAAATAAAAATAACATTCCGAATGGAAGCAGAATAAAATAATAGGGTGGTTGCTCTCGTGTAACCCGCAAAATACACTCGAGAGCAATGAATCCGGGTCACTTAAAGAATCCTAAAAATCTCGGAAACTGAAAATGCTAGGTTAATGCAATAAATTGTATTTAATAGACAATGTAATACTCCTTAAATGAAGGTATTAAAACTTCTTAGTTATTGTAAAGTTATATCATAAAAAAATCAAATTTGAAAAAGGGCCACTTTCGAAGATGGAACTACGAAATTACAGCATTTGGTTTTGCTTTTGTTTGTAATCTGTCATTTATGTGGGTACATAAACCATGTTGATAGTGCTCTATATTCATTATTCAAGCTGAAATTATGTCGCTTACGCCTGAAGAATGCACCAGAATACCCACAATGCTGGAAACCGGCCGGAGTCAGCGCGATACAGCCAGGACTGTCGGTGTGTCGCTGTCAACAGTACAAAGAGTTCTCCGACGTTACGAAGAAACTGGTTCTAACCTACGCAGACCAGGAACGGGCAGAACCAGGTGTACCACAGCACGAGAAGACCGATACTTGGTGAACACCATGCTTCGAAATCGCTTTCTCACAGGAACTGAACTCACCAATCAGTTTCGACGCCTCGGAGGAAGTAACCCAAGTGCATGGACAGTAAGACGTCGGCTTGCTGAATCTAACTTAAAACCCCTTAGACGTGGAGCGTGGGCATCGTATTTCAAGACTAAGATATGCCCAGAGCCACGTAAATTGGAGTATTGAAGATTGGTCAAAAGTTATGTTCTCCGACGAATCAAAATTTATGCTCTACAAGCACGATGGAAGACACAGAGTGTATCGAAGACCAGGGGAAAGATTCAAGCAAGCATGCATCGAAGAAAAAGTAGCCTACGGTGGTGGGTCTGTACTTGTGTGGGCCGGAATTTCTTCTGAAAGTCGCACAGAGCTGGTGATCATAGAAAACGGCTCTTTAACTAGCGTAAGATATGTGGAAGAAATCCTCAATGATCACGTTGGTCCATTTATGGTCAATTTAGGTGAGGATGCTATATTTATGCATGACAATGCCCGACCTCATACAGGTAGGATTGTGAATGACTACCTTCAAGAGATGAACATTACTCGTATGGAGTGGCCAGCGCGCAGCCCGGATATCAACCCGATCGAGCATGCTTGGGACGAGCTAGGCAGATGCGTAAAACAACGAAACCCTCCCCCAATCACGCTTCGTGAGCTCAAAATTGCTCTCACAGAGGAATGGGAGAATATTCCCCAAAATCGTATAAGGAACTTGGTGTACAGCATGCCAAACTGCGTAAACGCAGTAATGGAAGCACGAGGAGGCAATACGAAGTATTAAAATTCAAGAAAATCGTAATAAAGTTCAAAAATTTCATGTTTCCTATTTTTGTTTTAAGGAGAGATCAGCAGTTTTTTTCTTTATGTAATTTTGTGTTAATAAAATGTATTTTTTTTTACTTTCATTTAAGGAGTATTACATTGTCTATTAAATACAATTTATTGCATTAACCTATCATTTTTAGTTTCCGAGATTTTTAACATTCTTTAAGTGACCCGGATTCATTGCTCTCGAGTGTATACAGTATTTTTTTTGTTTTTTGTCAATAAACGGGCAGTCGTACGACTGGTAATGGTAAACAATGGCTTCATACAGGCTTAACTTAAAAAAAAAATCTTGTTGATTCAACTCCAGTTAAGGACTCATTCTGGCTCAATTCAGAGTTGTTTTAAAAAGACTTAGTCTCGAGTTCTTTTTGACAAGACTCGAGTCTTCTTATAAAAGACTTTTTATCAGACTCGAGTCTTCAAAAACAATTGAGTCTTCAAATCCTATTATTGTAAGCCTTAGGACTCGAGTTTCTTACAACACTAGTTCATGGTGTATAATGCTTATGTACACTAGCAGCGACATTAGTCACCGGCGACTCGCTGGCAATTTCAAAATGAAACGTCCACATACAGGTTTTGAGATCGCTAGCGGCAAAATCTGTGTGTGGAATATATCATGTTGCACGGAGATGATTGATTTACCAGTCGATGTTGATACCACCTTGCTGGCCAAACACCAGCACAAGGGACGATCACAATGTGGCCACAGCAAGAGCTATTCAGATGGCCAGATTTTCAATAAAGACAGCAAAACAGAGTCGGTCGAAGAGCTTACGACGTAATTCTGCAATTATTTATTACAATTCATTCATATCATCATTGTATTCTCTCATCATCTGCCAAGCCCTTTCCTTTCCTTCCAGTCTAACCTATGCAGCTGCATACCAATATTTTACATCTGACTTCCACAACCGAGTGACCTCTAACACGATACCCTTTGATTGACAGACTTTTAGGCTCCTGACTACCAATGACTCGTTCGAAATTGCTAATTTACAAAGTCGTTTAGTTGGTCCACATTAACTCAAATCAGAGTGGAGTGGAAAAAAGAGGAGGCCTTCGCCCTGCAGCGGGGCAATATAACCTAAAAATGATAATTGGCATAATAGCCAAGAGCCTCTACCAACATAATTATGAGGAGGCTCTCGTTAGGCAGCTGGATCAAAGGCTTGATCCAGAAAGCGGTACTTCTGGACAAAGCGTGTATCGTTAGGAGATTCCTGTCTCAGGAGCCCCGAGGCTCCTGAGACAGGAATCGCCTTTGGTCATCCACCTTTAGCTTGGACCCTGTATTATTACTTTATTGGGCTACAATTTTTTTTATATTTTTAATGTTTTTTATAAATAAAAATAAAAAATGAGACAACATCCAAACAAGGTCGTCAGGTCCCAAACTAGGTAGAGCCTGTACAACGGTAACTTGATCACGGATAAACATATGTACTTATATATATATACACACCCAGAAACAGGTCAAACTGACATGTTCATGCACGCAAGTGTTTGACTTGTCCGGGTTTCGAACCCGGGACCAGCGGTTCAGAAGGCAGGGTCTACCAACTGCACCAACCGGTCAGTCGGTATATTTAAAAATGTATAAAAATGAAATAAAAGAAACAATATATAATAATTTACTAAGTCAGAGTTCTTATAATATACCTGTTTAGGCAATATAACTGCGACATTTATGTTTTGATGAACTCAATAAAATAGACACATGTCATGAAGAAACCCAAGGATGAGCAATCATTCAACCTAAGACATTTGAAGATCAGGGAAACCCAAGTGCATGAAGCTTTTTCCTCACAGATAACTCTTTCAAGATAAAATGCGGACAGCTGTTATCTAGTTATTGCTGTATTTATAAACTACAAACACCACATAAGATTTAGTAACCAAATAACTGTTTAACGTGGAGTTTGCTACCGAAAAGGAAATCTAACCAGGTAGGCAACAAATTACTAAGGTTTTATAGGATTATTTTTTACGTATCGTGTCCTGTTTTTTTGCTCTTGAACCCTATTTTTATGTCGAGATTTGTACTCTTGTAGGTATTGTTTTAACCTTAACTCTAAAAAGTTATCAATGTGCATAAGTATTAACCGTTGAATTCTGAATGACTGACGCCTTATAGGGGTGTGTTAATGTCATCACAGTTCCAATGTGAAAAAAGAGAGCCCGATAAACCAGACTTATGTACATAGAGCCATCCCTCTTCGCACCCTAAAGCCCCCCTCTATTAATTACATGTGCTGTCAATTATTATGTTAGGTAATGTTTTTTACTGTTTAACTCAAATAAAAAGTATAGCATGACCTTTTTTTTGTTTTCGGGGGGAGACCTTCAAAAGGCACCCGACTTCCGAGGAGGTAGGTCAGGGAGTGTGGGATTTTTACTCAAACTCAAACTCAAAGCATTTATTTCAATTAAACCATTTACAGGCACTTTTGAATTGTCAAGTGGTCGGTCAGTCAGAAATATGAAGCTAGTTGCCCATTCCAAAGCGTAGTAGGTACCTATGGAGAAGAACGGGCAAGAAACTCCATGGACACTCTTTTAAATTATATTGTTACATAAATATTAGTTACATCATTAATCTTGTATATAGGTATAATTATATGTGAGAACGATGTAAATAAGACGTACACATTGAGTGTCCAGTGTACAGCAAATATAAATTCAAACAAAACAATCCATAATAAAATAATTAAAAATAAGCCGTGGTGGCTAAGAGATGACCAGTCCCAACTGACAGCGCCCGTTCACGAACATGACGCATGGATCAGCACCATTCAGCTCAACCATTTTGAAGGGAGCTAAATGATCCAACACACGCGCCACCGTCAGCGAGACATTTGAGTGAGCATGACATCTATCAGCCGCCAGGACACATTCAAGTCAATGAAAGACATTACCCGGTAAATGGTAGCTCGATAGTACATAGTACTCACACTTGTCCTATGCAATTATATAATACAAAGGAGATTGAGTTTATACAAAGCAAAGGTAGTCTTACAATCTTCAGCAGCTCCAACAGTATTTTCAAATGTTAATCAATTAGTTGTGGTTGTGGAGCAGGACCAGCATTGAGCCAGGCATTTTTATCAGCGATATAATCCCCCAACTTATAATATGCCTGGCTGCATAGTGTGCGTTTTATACAAACTTTGAATTTCGTCTCATTCAGTTGAAGTATGTGGGGAGGTATTTTATTGTAACATTTTAAACAGTACCCCATGAAAGATGAGTCCACTTTAGCCAGTCTGAAACCTGGTTGAACTAATAGGTCCCTATTTCTGGTACTATAATTATGTCTATCACCTCTTTTAGTAAAAAGATGTACATTTTTACAAAATTTTTTCTTTTAGTAAAAAGATGTACATTACCTCACTTATACCACCCCGGTGACCACCATCAGCAAATAGAGGGGGTCCCGGTTCCTCGTAAAATACCTATTCCGAAACCCCCTCCCCCCCCCCTCCCCAATGTGCAATGCCTGTAAGGCACATAGGTCTACATATGTACTGACGGGAGCATACAACCCTGCTAACCGACAGTGTACGAATCATCATTAGTGCGTAGGCACGCCACGCTCGCGAATGATGCGCTTGCAGAAATTTTCATTGTTTTACCGATTATCCTGTTTGTTTTACCGTATACCTACTATGTTTTTACGTGAATATAGTTTATAAGAAAAAGAAAGTGAAGAAGAAAGTGAATGCAGGCCGCATTCACTTTCTTCCAGATGGCCCTTAGTAGCAATGGCATCTCTATAGACAAAACGTGATTTTAAAGTTGGCAAATATCAACAAAATAAAAGAACTTACGTTGATTCGACAGCTCTAATGTCCTCTTTACAGTAATGTTCGATTGTTGTAAAATACACTATTTTCTTTATAGTGTACGTTTTTGCACCGTTTTTTTTAATGTGGCATCTGCTTCCCCTTTGACTTACTCGGGGCTACTGACCAAATGGCGGCGTGCGTAGCAACGCACGCGCGTGATATAGCAATACTATTGGTCCTTTTAATGTATGCGTGAGATCCAACCTATATGTGTTGTGTCCTACCTACTATGTGTGTTGTTTCTCTGATGGTCCTTGATAGCGACTGACCCTTATTTACCGCAGACATATTTATATAATTTGCCAACAGATTCTCAGAAGCAAGTTCAAATTAAATTCTTTCTCTATATTGTAGTAAAATGTGAAGTTAGAAACATGGTTACTTGTGCTTTATAACTAACATACGATTATATCTTGATAAATCAATAACCTTATTTTAATTTTGTTTCAGTAATGTCTGGTCCAGGTGAAAAGAAGGAACAGAAGCCGTGTCGGCCTCCTCCATATGAGAGACCTCACGGACCACCTGATAACCCGAAGGATCGTCCAAGAGCATAACAAAACAGAGCTATACATTAACGTTAATTTTCTACAACGGGAGCAAAACAAACGAAATATGATTACGTTGTAAATGAACCGGAGGCATCTGCATAGCTAGAAAACTAAAGTGCTGCAAGCCAGCAGCAGGCAATGTATGCTGAAGAATTGATAGCCGCTGGAGGAGCCGAGTCCTCGACTGGAGATAGTGAATCCACAAACATATTGCGGGACGCCCGGCTTGATGGACAAGAGGACCTGAAAATGGAGCCGAAGGAAGAATTGATGCGGAAGGAGCAGAAGCTGCCGTTGTGGTGCCATTTGGGCGACACCTGTGTGTCATTGGACATCGATAAACTCAGTTGATCGATGAATTAATTGTGTTATTTTTCATGACAACCCTCAAATGATAGAAGAGTTACGAAAGGAGCCTCGAGTACTCCAGATAATAATGTCCAAGGGTCTAGTAGACTATCTTCATCGTGCACGTACACAACTTATATTGCTGACCTCGTAGGCCAAAAGAACAGCAAAAAAAAAAACTAAATGAAAGAAGAAAAGAAAGAAGAAAAGAAAGAAAATGCGTTTATTTGCGGTAAACATGACGCAAAAAATAACACAAACACAAAAAATGTGAAAAGATTGGGGGAAACATGCGTCACATCCACGCAAATCGGCTATCGCTCAGCATTATGCTGCGACCCTATGCAAGACAGAGCCCCAGCGCTGGTTATCTGTTCTGTCTGTCTGAATACTTGGAAAAACACACAACTTAACGTGAAATTTTGGAAAATCCCTACTAAGATTAGTTCGAGATGTGAAAATGTTTTTATTGTGATAGTCAACGCATCAATCAGAAATAGATGTCAACCAATGTGCTACTGTTCTAAAAACTTGAAAAACAAAAATATATATTTATATATTATTTTAGTGTACGTCTGGGTAATAACTAGTGAAGCTGGTAAGTTGAATGAGAGGTTAATATTAATTATTTTTATTTTGAAATAATGTGTGTTGTTTAAAGTTTAATTTTAGAATCTCTAATAAATTATATAAGACAGAATCAGTGTGTCATTTCCAGTACCTACCCCCATCTTCTTCGTAGGGTTGCTCAAACCAAAAAAACGCAATCAAAGAGATGATATTTAAAACGGTTTAATGACGTCACACGAAACAACACTTTGAAACACGGCAAATCTGGTGTTATGTACAACAATTATGGTCTACAACATCTGGATTAAAATTATACTATATGTAATGACGTTAAGCACAGTGCCAAGTAACATAGAGTAACTTAACTCGAACAAACTGCACGCGGTAAATTGAAGACGATCATTGCTGACTAGTTCTTTAAACGTTTCCAAAACGGGCTTCCTTGACTGAACTGAAATGAAAATATGAATGAGTTTTAAAACCAAAAGCAAGGTTTAAGACTTTGTGATTATAATTTATTAGCTTCTTCCCGCATCTTCGTCCGCGTGAAGTCTTGTTTTAACATAAAATATGTTCTACGAGACTAATACTGTTGCTTCCCATAAGTTTTTTTCGGAACCTCTTTATAATATTAGTATAGAGACAGACGTAAAACTTGGTTGAACTCGGAAAAGAACCATACTTAATTAATAATAATAATATGAGACAACATCCACACAAGGTCTTCAAGTCCCGAACTAGGTAGTACCTGTGCTACGGTAACCTGATGACCGATATACATACTTATAAACATATACACACCCAGACACACGTCAAACACACATGTTGATGCACACAAATGTTTGACTTGTCCGGGAATCGAACCCGGGACCAGCGGGTATTACTTAATTATTATTAATTTTACCTATTCTTGTAAGATTCTGCACTGTTCAGACAGGTCAAGAAATTAACGAAGCATGATAGGAGTTCCTGCTCCATGTCCTACCATTGAAACCGAACCCAATAGCCCCAAAAATGACGTTCCCAAATTTGAAAATAAGCTTCGACAAACGGCAAAGTAACCTTAATGAAATGATTGAAATTGACATTATCATACATACCACATCTGAAGTCTATCAAGCACTTGATAATAAGAGTAATGGTCTGGTCAACTTCTTTACTCATTTGGTCGTTAATGTAACATCCGATGAAACACCAGAAGAAAGGCAACCCGGTCTTAACAATAACCAGCCATTTAAGTGACGTCTGAAATAAATACGACAATGACATTAAAACTGACATACGAAACCATTACCTATGCTGAAATAGTACATTACTGCAGCGTCCAGCAAAAGAGGCATTGATGGACGAACGTGTAAATGTGGGCCGAGGCGAAGCCGAGGCACACATACGTAAGTCCATCAATGCCTAGTTGTGGCCAAGGCTTGTATAGTACTTTTCTCAATTAATGCGGAGAAATTAATATACAATTACTTTTCAAAATCAATGACGAACAACGAACAACAATAATTTTTCCCGAAAGTGTTTATTTGTTTTTTTTTTCAATAAACAGCTATCTAATCGCAAGCCAGTTCGAAATTTAAATAAAACCTTTGATAAGTTACCTCCTTGGTTGCCATGTTTCGGAGTAAAAGATCGTTCCATTATTAAATTACACGATAAAGATGAGTTTAATATGTAATTTATTTGGCCGCTAAACCACGACAGATATGGATTTTAATACAACTTTTGCCGGCCGGCCGCTGCTCGCATGTATTTGGCCAGTACAGCAATTTCGATTTATCTCGAAGAAGGTTGTCAAAATAATGCTCAAATATCCAAGCATGTTTGAGAAAAGAAACATAGTGCTTAAAGCCCCTATATCCAACCGTTCGCAAGACAGTTTAAGCGAAAGGCAGATCAAAGTGACAATTGGAGCTTCTAAATCTAAAGGCTTCAATTGTTTTACTTCATTTGTTTGATAAAATTGTGAAACGCATCGGAAGTCATTGCAACGAAAATGGTTCATTATCGCCTGACACTTCATATAACACATTATTTTGTGACTATATTCTTTGTTAAATCCTTACATTTTCAAAGACGACTATTAGGTGTGTTAAAAATTCCTCTTTTAGAATAAACTGGCTGTTTCCCTAAGGCCAAAGCCACACAGATAAGAGCTTCGCTTGATGCCACGCTGGGTGAGTAGAGCAGCTCAAACAAGTGACAAATGATAATCATGCATTTTGGCACCAGGAGTCAGTGTGCCCATTGCAATGGTAAAACCATGCGTTGTTTGTTTGCTTGGAGCGTGACTCCTATCTCGCAGCAAACTAATTATACCACCACAGAAGCATCTAGCTGTGTGACTTCGACCCAGTACCTTTATTACATGTCTAGTTCGTAAGTGAAATATCAAAACCTTTACTAGTACCTGATTGGATACAATCACTGTCACTCCAACCACTCCACTTGTGAACATCAACCAGATCGATAAGAAAATCTGTAATCAAATATGATTAGTACCTACGCTTCTTGAAATTACAAAAAGTTTAAAAGAAACTGATTGTCCTAAGTATCATTGAAGGATTTGGTGTCCACGGTTATGACAAATCTCGTTTTCCCTCTTTCACAAACGAATAAATTATATATGTCATGATAATTATTTTGCAGTACACATACATTTTAGATAATGCAACCGTTAGCTCGTTGAAATTTAACCCTGCACCATTATCATCGACTACATCATTCAGCTATAAAACAACTTAAGTACCTACTTAATTAGAATTAAACAACAAATAAATTACAATGAGGGTATAAGCGAAATAGGTTACAGACGAGCAAATATCGATGACTGATACAAAAGTGGTATTAGAATTGATATACATAGGTTGGTCCCAAAAGTGTCAACTCAAAACTCAAAGCATTTATTTCAAATAGACCAACTAAAGTCAGAAAGATGAAGCTAGTAGCCCATTCTAAAGCGTAGTAGGTACCTATGGAGAAGAACGGGCAAGAAACTCCACACTCCAAAGGGGCAACATAATTTTCCTAATTTTTGTTTGTATATGTTTTGTTCTTCTTATCTTAAGTACTTATTTATATTTTGTAAGAAATGTTGTTTTAATTTGTATTTTATGTTTTATGCTTAATGGTATTCATTTAATACAAACATTCAAATTATTTCAATTACAATAGGCATAACTCTGATTAAGAACGGGATGTAAATTCTGATTCAAATAGGTAGTCAATCAATCTGAGACCTCACCTGTAAACCGTAGCATTTTTCCAAAAGATGAACGCAAGTAGTTAAATCATCATACAGTTTGCATAGAAATTTTAAATCAAATTGTGCTAGATCATCTACGTCGATAAATTCTATACTAGGGCTAAAAACGTACTGAAGAATGCATCCCATTCCCATATTCTCTTTGAAAATCATTTGAGGTCGTGCATTATCATTATAAATTAATATTTTAGACAATTGATGATTTATCACTTTTATGAGTGCTAATAATAAATACAAGTGCATAATTAAATGCATAATTGATAAAAACGTTGGTATTCTTATCACAAGAATAAATGGAGGATATTTATGTACGATTTCCATAGCAATTAGGATAATGAATATCACCATCGGTATAAAATACCACAAATACATTTTGTAAGCGAATAACTCTAGGATATTGCCACTAATATTTAAATCTTTGAAAATGTTATTTAACATTTCTTGCATACTCATGCATATGGTTTCACTGTTAATAAGGTTTATGATTAAAATTAAGATATTTACAACTAAGTCTATAATATCAGGTATTAACTCCATTTCTTTTTTTACGTCGAAGTCAACTAGTTTGTCTATTGTAAATGAATAGCTGCTAATCAAAGCTGCAGCAACTACCAAAGACCAGAGCTTTAGCCACACATTTATCGTGAGCGATTCTCCTTTTGCCGTTATTACAGGCTTGGGTAACCCAAAAATATTGCAAATTAAGTTAAACGGGCGGAAATAACGGTAGAACATTTTTCCACCAGCACTACAGTATAGGTATACAACCGTACACAAAAACATGGAATGAGATTTGACCAGCTATTGAAAATAAATCAAAATGTAATAATTATAATACAATTTTCAGCTAGCCCAACAATTTTACACGAATGTTCACTTACACAAAATTGGAAATTACTATACAGAGTGGGTATCCTTGAACCCTCATACCGTCCATAGTCCTTTCATATTGTTTTCAGTAGTTATTCTATCATATCAGGTATTTTATTTTTTAATGTATGTTATTGCTTTGATTGACGTTACATTCATGTCACGAAGATTGTTATTTCTTCTTTTATTATTATTAATAAAATAAAAGATTATACAATCTGATGTATCGGGCTGGATTTTATACTTTTTAATAATACTGATTCAACCTAATTGATGGCACCCACTCGACAATAGATTGGTCCTTCAAGCCATTTTATTTGAAGATTTGGTCCGTTCTCTTATATACCAAGACTACTTTATTGATTAAATATCGATGTCAATACATTTAATAGTTATTATAAAATAAAATAGTTTTTATTTATATAAAATAAACAACACATCGAAATTATTTTGTACAAGTAGTGTGCATATAAGAACAAATTACGACAGGAACTAATATGGCATAATGTAAAAATAAAATATTACGATTTTTTTCCAGAAAATGATGGTTGTTTGTTTAATGAACATTTATTTTCATTAAATACAAAAATTTTAAATTCAAAAATTTATTTGAAATATTCACAACTCAACATAGCCTACTATCATTTCTCAATTCAAAACTATCATATAGCGTGGCGACGCGTCGCCACACCAGCAATCGGCTTTACGTTCGGCTATAGATGTTTCACATCAATAAATAAAATCTTTGGGCATAGCGTAAACTGAGTAAATATGTAAATAGCATTTATAATGATATGAGCGGTTAACAGTTGATATAAATTTCACGAGCCCCACGGTTTTATTTTTGATTCTGATTAATGCCCTCGATTGATGTGGTGTGATGACAGGTAGGCTGCATCAATTGGGTACCCCAGTTGTATTAAAATTAACTTTGAAGGGGGGTACCCACATCGTGACGCTGACTGTACCTAGAACCTACCTAACTATTTTAAAGCTTTTATTAAATGATCTACATCATTATTCTCTTCGTTTCCAATAACGCCGTTTAACTTTTTTTTAAATATTAGGTACCTATTTTATATTCAAGTTTTAAGTTATTATTACGTTATTTAATATTTTTCATTCTATTTAGTTCATTTAGTGCCTCATTATTACAAGGTTTCTTTCTTGTCAATATGTTGCATTCCTCCACCTGTAAGGAATATGTATGCAAAATATAAACAGAACCTATTCAGTGGCTTTTGAGACAATCCAGAACCATCATCCCAGAAAAACGGAAAAAAATCAAAAAACTATATTTTCGGCATGAGAATCGTTACCACCACGCAGCAGTAACTATTTTTCAAAACTATTCTATGTACAGTTTTGTCTAATTGATATGTATATAATATATAAGTAGGTACATAGCAGAAATCCACTGGCGCATCCAGCGGATTCCTACGGCTCATGAAGCACAGAACCGGTCGAAGTGGCGGTGCTCGGGGGAGACGTATTGCAGCAGCAGTGGACGTCTTTCGGCTGAAATGATGAAAATGATGATAATTGAAATAATCAATTATATATATAAATTTAACGTAGTGGAGTGCCACAGGGATCTTTCCTTGGTCCTGTTGATATTAGGTTGTTGACTTGTATGGTGTTTAACTGATAGATTTCGAAGCTGTCTCTTTTGTTTTTGACAAAAAGGGAAATTTCCCTGCAGTCAATTTTATTTTCACCATCATGCTTCAGATAAAACCACGCAATTTAATGCAATAAATCAACCTTAAATACTTTTTATATGAAGATCCGGTACCTGCTATAAAACAAATATTTTAGTTCGTTAGTGTGTCGAAGAAAACATTTTATCTAATCATGAAATGCGTTGAAGTTCAAACCGATATAATTACGATAAGGGCGTGAATCAGATGATAGGTACAAATAAATGATACACAACCGAAGTGCCCAGTGATACTTTGAACACCTGTGAAAGATACAGTTTTGTATATTGTTTAGTTTGTCAAATATAAAGTAATTACCACCATGTCCAATAGTAAGTAATCTTTTAAATACCTACTAGCTTTTAAAGTTTGTGACTACAAGTAAAAACTGCTTTTGCACACCAATTTGTATCTAGGTACTTACGGGTATTATTTTGCGATAAAGAGTGAAATTGAATAACATTCCTATTCTGAAACGTAAATTCTAGAACGGAACAAATCGAAACTACCTTTTAAATGTCTTATCTAAATAGGCTAAGTATTCATTAATGTTGAAAAACTTTGATGATCCAATACCTACTCGTAACTTAGTAAGAAGCTAAGCCATTTTAATTTAAATCACCTCCTTCATGATGACTTAATGAGCAATATGACTTTACAAAAGATCGTTCGACTACTGTTTCTGCTTGAGTATATTTTTCAATGTTTTTGTTGGTAGGTATATTGGCGTGTTTTCTGACATAGGACAAATAATTTAATTTAATGTTTTGTGTTTCATAATGTTAATTAGTCAGGTACTGCTGTATAGAATCCTGTTCTTCTAACTGAACAGACAGCTGTTCTACTGGGGAGTTTGTTGCGCAACTTCTTCCCAGCTAAACCACTAGGAAGTGGTGAAGTGGGCGTTTTGGGAGACTGTAATTTTGACGTTCAAAAAGTGCTGATTCTCAGCCTAGTTTGAATAAATGACTTTTGATTTGATTTGAGTAGCAAATATTACATCGTAGTCCAGTGTCATGAAATTCATTATGAATCAACAGTAAACTTTTCTTTAAGCAATCGTTATAAACGACGACATTTTCTTTTATGCAACCAGTTACAAACTTGTCACTTTTTTCTTAACTTAGATCCTCCGCACGGGCCACCCCCACCGTACTACACTGGTCATGGTCACCCTCCACCACCCGGCGGATCATACACGTATGTGCCGACTCCTGTGATGATGCCGGTGTACCAGCCCCAACCGGCTCATCCGCCACCAGAACCCACACAGCCTAACTACGTCACCAACTACATCTACCAACAGCCACCGCAGTTGCCGCCAGTTGTCACTATTGTTGAAGGTACATATTAATGTATGTTATGGGAATATGCACGGTTCAACGAAATAATGAATAAGTAATTAATAAGAACACCAACTGACATACCATAAACATTTGCTTACATTAATGTATACGTCAAACTTATATTGGGTTGCTTCATCTAGGTAAGTTGAAAGGCATAATAATTATGTGAACCGTTTAACATTACAGAGTTATTCTATTACTCATTGGACACGCACACTTATATTATCAAAATATAATCACTCAGCCTTCTAATCCGAGAAATGGGAATAGTTTATGCCAATATGATGATAAGCTGAAATAAAAAGTGACAAAACAATGTATTTCGACAATCGATGCACCAATTAGATAACCAAGAAAACTTGTTAGATTTCTGCAGGTACTGTTGGTTAGATTCTTCATGTTTGAAGCTGATTGTGTCATACTCGATATTGAGCCGTTATGATATGTACCAGCTTTCAAACCAATAAAGTACCTACCTGAATTGTAACGGGCACTAATAAAGATGCTACCAACTTTGATTTGCAAAGAGCATTGTGTTACTGTAAGTCTTGAAAAATAGAGGTTCCACAGAGTACAACGTTAAACCCCATGCTCTGATTTTATACATAAAGACATAATTATGTACTCAGGAAGCATGGTAGGTACGCCTTACATTTGCAGAAGTTCATGTTCAACCCCTACCTCCACCTCCACCAAGTAATCATTGGAGTAACTTATTGAGAGAGGGAGCCGAGAAGGGATTGACGTCAATAGGCAAAGGGTTGGCAGTGCTCGAAAGTAATCTGCGCTCTAGGAATTCTAGTAAGAACTTATCTATGATTCAGTATCATAGTAAATTAAAGTCGCAGTTTATTTTCTCCTGTAAATGCCTACCTATGTAATTGAATTCACAATAAAGTCGTTTAAAGAATTCAAAATCTATGATTGTTTGTTTTTAACTTCTGCTGTGCAGGCCTTTTTCAGTATAATTAAACTTAAAACTCGATTTTGTGACAACATGATCAACAAGTCTTATTTTTCGTTATAGATCCTATTGAATGGATACCAGCTACCACATCGGACGTTGCTTCACTGACACACAAAGCTTACGTAGCTGGCAAGGAAGGTTGGGACGGCAGTCCCCTCTGCATCATCAGGTCTCACCACAGCGGAGAGTTTATTCCGGGGAAACTGGCCATCAAACATCGAACCGCTTTTGTGCCACATGGAGGAAAGGAAGTCCCTGTACATAACTTTGAAGTACGTCATCGCATATACAGGGCGGCAGAGACATCGACACGCCAACTATAACCATCGAGGCGAGCTCGGCCTACTGCGATAGTCTTGAGTCACACAAGACTCAAGCTCAACACTACAACTCAAGCTCACCAAGACTCAAGACTTAAGCTTATTACAGAGGCCGTGCTCGCACCCCATGAATTTAACTCAAGATTCTAAGCCTAGGGGGTTTAGAATCATAAGTGGAGCGTAGAATTTTCTGTGATCAAAAAAAAAATATCTGCTGTTTCATAGAAAAGTGACCTACGCGGTCATAATGTATGGAAAAGCATTTTTTTTTTAAATAACCGACAATAAATTTCAAGGCCAGGTCCAGAATCATGTACTGAATCCATGGTAACAGGTTGCGCGTCGATGTCCCTGCCACCCTGTAGAAATGTTATTGAAATTGCAGCAAAAATGTTACTGAAATGGCAGCAAAAATATTATTGAAATGGCAGCAAAAATACTTCACATAATGATAAATAAAGACATAAGTAGCCCTTGAATTTTAACAGCAGATACATGCGTAAACAGATAAGAGAAAAGTCCTCATAGTGTTTGCGGATTTGAGAGTTTACATAATATCAAGAGTAATTAAAAGAAACCTGTTATTTATATATTATTTATTTACTTAAATTACAATATCATTTTATCACCTACACAGACTCATCCAAGACTATGTTTTAAAAATCACAAGGACTAAGTAAAGAAATTCACAAAAAATAAAATGACCTGTAAGCAAAATTACTAGGAGTTATATACTTAATAATATAAAAATTACAACGTTTATATAACAGACCTCCCTCAATTATTTTTAGAGCAATTATTATTATTTCGGCAGGTCTTGTACAAATATATCCTCCGATACCGTAATAACATGAATAATACGTTTGGTTCTTGACATAGGGACACATAAGAGACATATATTTCCCCTAATACAGGCATATTTTGCTTAAAAGGAGGCTCCAATCTCAAATTTGTTGTACGTTTAAGGTTATCAAATAAACTATTTAATTTTATTCATAGGGGTAAACTTGAGTAGGTTAGTTCTAGCCGCTGGCACTTCTAAAGGTCGTCACTCATTATAACCACACCGCTCCAGCAGTGACCGCCCGTCACCCGCTTGTCGCCAACGCGCCGTCAATAAGACGACCGCTTGCTGCTAGCACGCTACCAGTGAGGTGACCGCTTGTTGTTCACGCGCCGCTTCCTAGTCGGTAGCTCACCGTCTACGCGACAAAACGGCTAGTTTTCACCTTACACACCGGCTTGCCAACATTAGTGACTAGTGAGTGAGAATTTGCGGGCGACGACGGACGGCGAGACAGCCGTGCGAGCGGCCCGATGATCGGGCGCGGGGGCCGAGGCGCCGGCATGCATACCGCTTGCAGGCGTTTCTTCGCCGGGAAGCGGCCTGCTCGCTCGAAACGCACGGTCGGCGCGACGTGTGACAGCGCGCTGTCCGTGAGCCTTCCAATACTCTGTATTGTCATCGTAAAGTGTACTTTAATACAGTTGATTTAAAATCTTAACTTGAATGACAAATTATTCGCTGTGTCGGAGCGGTGCTGTGATGACCTGAACAGAGCGGGGCGGCGCGGCACCGCGCAACTACGCACCCGTCCGGCGCGCGCAGGCGCAGTGCTGCCAGCACCTCCGGGTTGTGCAGCATCCCTAGCAGTAGGCGAGCCACGACCTTGACCAGCACGACGTCCGTTCTTACTGCCAATTTTTTTTTTGTTTATATAAAACGAGAATCACTGATGAAATCTGTCCTATACAGCTGTTTATATCTATTACTGTACTATTCCTTCGAGTAATATAAGCATAATGCTATATTATTTTATTACAACGCGTCTATTATCTCCAGGTGCTGTGCTGCCCACCTCACGCAGTGCGTTGGGTTCAAAGCAGCAACGGCCAGGTCCCAGTAGGAGCCATAGCAGCTGGCAACTCCCACAATGGTGAACCGCTTTATATTGGACGCGTTAGGCACATGCAATCTCTGACACCTGGCAAAGTAAGTTCTTTAACAAACTCATCTTTATCTTCATCATCATTTACATCAGCCAATTGTCATCCACAGCTGAAGGCAGGCCTCCCCCGGGCGCCACTTCAAGCAATCAGACTTACCTATATTACACTATTACGTGCAATTGTTTCTTTTACAAACAGGGACCGTTATATCTCACATTCTGATGACCATACGTACTATCTAAAGCTAAACCATAATGAAAATGCAAAGGACATTACACGATTCGAACTTCCTTCCTTTGATATGTTTAAGTTTAGGAGATGCGCAATTGAGCCCCTGAATATTTCGGCTATCTGGGTCCTTACCATTAACCTTTGCTGGGCAGTTCAAGCGCAGGTCAGATAAAGATGACAGTAATATTTGCACTGCACATGGTTTAAAATCACTTGACAATTCACATGCTCCATCATCGTTAAAACGTGAATCATTGCTAAACAAATTTGTGTTTCCATAATAACAAACTTCCATTGTTACATCGACTATAGAACCGAAACCTTACTTCTCCATTGAACTCACTGAAGTTATCAACCATTTCAGTTGGATTACTGGGGGTTACAGTTTTGAATATTTAATTAAATGTTTCTATTTCAGGTGCACCCCAGTCACGGATGCTGCTACATTTCGTTCAGCGGGTCTGAAACTACACACAAATCTTACGAAGTGCTGTGCAGAATTGTTGGTTAATACCAGCAGACTATTAAATATAACACCCAATATTATACAATATTCCATCCCATCTCTCTCATCTCTCATCTTTTGATATGAACGCAACAATAAAAAATTTAGGAAACATTTTCATCTACATTCTGAGATTCCTTATGTTTTGAGATTCCTTAATATTATATTTTGATATTATTTCGATAATGTTTGTTTTGTTTATTTATATGATTTATTTTTGCACATACCTAGTTAGGTACTACTTACGAAAAGTTTTGACTTTCGACTTTAAAAAGAACGCGGTATTTTTATTAAAAAAATCAAAAGAACCTGATTGTAATTAAAAAGCTCAATTTTCAACCAGTCTGATGCACTTGGTGGCATTGGATCAGGGGGCCTCTCCAAGTCCGTCAACGAGGATACTGGCCCGTCCGAAAGTAGTTTGATAGGTACTTATAAGTGAACCCTACTGCCGATGAATTAGCTTTTCCGGACGGGCAAAAACACATCGGGAGTAAGGTCAACTGTCTAAACGTTTTGTCATTAATTTTTAGTTCAGGTCCTAGACTAATCTTATATCCTTAAGTGATGCGGAGTAGGAAACGTCCGTAACTTCGGCCGAAACGACGGACTTCGTGCTTAGAAAGTAGGTCCCCTGATATTGAACTAAAGTAACTGCCACCAGCTGCATCAAAAGATTCTGATTTTTCCATATTTATTTTCCACCTTTTTGCTTCCGCGCATTCTTGATATCTCTCTCAACTGGGGAGCATCAAGTTTTCTAGGCAAAGTCAGATATTAAGGCTTGAGCATGTGGATAGAATTGAAGCCGAAACCGATGAACAGTACCTAGTTATTAATTATACTTTAGTGGTCACATAACGACAGGTCGACCCAGTACAAACATGTCTGACGAAGAATGACGAGGGTAGACAGACCCCAAATAATGGCAAAAGGCTGAGTGGAGAGAGAGAGAGAGTTAATTTAGAATTCGCTATAGTAAAGAAGATTTCAAATATAATCGAAATCGAATATGATGAACGTCAAAATCGATAAACTATTTTTTTCTAAATCGATGAACGAATATCGAATATTGATATATTGTCGGAGTACAACCCATATTGGTACCAGTTCTTTATTGTGTCGAAGTCTAAGTACATTTAATCTAATCATGAAATGCGTTGTAATTCTAACAGATATGATAAGGGCGTGAATCAGAGGATAGGTACAAATAAATGATAAACAACTGATGTATCCAGTGAGGTTTTGAACACCTGTGAAACAAACAGTTCTGTATATTGTTTATTTTGTAAAATATCATATCATTACCACCATGTCCTACAGTAAGTAATCCTAGCTTTGAAAGCTTGAGTCTTTATCTATGGGTGATACGGTTATATTTATGATAACGAATAAACCATTTCTATTCCGAAACGTAGTAACGTTAATCAATGTTTTCTGCAAACAACAATGAAAAACTTTGATGATTCTTTAGCTATATTTGAAGCAAGTATTACATCGTAGTCTATTTGTCTTGAAATTCATTATGAGACTTCAGTAAACTTTTCTTTATTAAATCTTTTGAACCAACGATATCTTCTTTTATGCAGACAATTCCTTATGTCACTTTTTTCTTCACTTTTAATTAGATCCTCCGCACGGGCCTCCACCGCCGTACTACACTGGATATGGTCACCAACCTCCGCCACCCGGCGGGTCATACACGTACGTGCCGACCCCAGTGATGATGCCGGTGTACCAGCCACCGCCGCCACAGCCGCCACCAGAACCCACACAGCCTCCTACCTTCGTCACCAACTACATCTACCAGCAGCCACCTCAGCCGCCGCCAGTGGTCACTATTGTTGAAGGTACTATACATAATTCCAGAAACTTATCCCAGTAGCTTTGAAGCATTCGGTTATGAGTTATGACAATACACTGTTCAACTAAATAAATAAACTTGGATTGAAAGGCGTTTTAGTAAAACGTAGGTATGACCGGCATTGGATGATTCATTTTTAGGTTTACACAATAATTTATATAATTATGTATATAATAAGAACACCAACAGATTATTGTTATACAATTGTCATCGGCTAACATTAGTATAATTATACTTCAATTTGGTTGCTTCATTCTACATAGTTGAAAGGCAGATAGTGAACCGAGAGTTAATACTCTTTTTTTTTTTTTTAAAACGTTGCCCCACACTAGGAATTTCTCCTGTATCGTGGGTGCGTTTACAAACATTTAAACTCACATAACACAAACAGCCATCATTGGGCACCATCGATCACTAATAAAGGTGATCGATGGTGGGCGCGTGAACTTTTATCATCTAAAACACGATCAGTCAGCCTACTAATCTAAACTAATATTATGTTTTATTTTTTTGTATTTTAAAGAAAAAAGATTTGATTCTTTGTATGTATACGTCTGAACGAATTATGATGGAATTCGGCACATAGGTAGATCATGACCTGAATTAGGACATAGGATACTTTTATTCCGATATTCTCACGAGATCGAGACTAATGCGGGTGAAACCGCGAGGCGCTGCTAGTCCGAAATATAGGAATAACATGCCAATATGATGATAAGACGAAACAAAAAGTGATATAACAATGTCATTCGACAGTCTATTTATCCACCATTTAAATTAAAAGAAAGAATGTTATGATTTCTGTACAGCTGGTTAGATTCCTAATTTTTATAGCTAAGTGTACCAATCTCGATATTGAGTCGCGTCCTGAATTATAACTAGAAATCGGATATTCGGATGCATATTCACCTAAAGTTGAAATATTGGCTAATATGGACTGCACTTTTGTATCGAAACGATCCCGCATTTCCGGGATCGACAAATTTAGGTTTCTGAATAATAGAATTTACTTACTTTCAAAAGTTGGCCTTTATGGAATTCACTTTTGTATCGATTGTAAAAATCCCGCGATTCCGGAATCAACAACTTTGTGTTTTTTCTGACAATAGAATTGGATGCATATCTACCTTTTTTTTTTTTTTTTTTGTGGGTGGGAAATCATCAAATAACTTCTCCCGCTCTGGGCAGAGCAGGAGGGCGTGTCAGACTCTTACTGACTAAAACCCACCCGTGTTCCTTCAGTTGCCTGTGCCAGGGGCCACGGTAACCCTCTTGGACTTTTCCACAACCCTAGCAGGCATCGGTCCTAGCAAACCCCGTCATTGGTGCTGACATCTCTTTGAGGCGCGCGTGGAACACAACGCGCCGTCGACCCGGGCCTGGTCCTTATCGAACGGCGAGCTGCCCATTGCTCGCCGTTCGCAAGCCCGCGCCTACGGTGGCCGGGAATCGGCCTGCGATTCCCGACGCCCAGGGCGTCTCCTGCGGCGGCTAGGGGCGTGAGGGCGCAAACTTTGCCTCTCCCTCACGCGTTCCGCCTCCTCCTTCGCGAACATTACTGCTTCGCAGAAGGAGGTGACGGCTTCCCAAGCCCTCTCGCTCCGTACCATGGCCTGGACCAAGGCCGGACGCGAGAGATCGCCACCGCCAATCGCCTCCACGAGGACACGGCGGTGCTCCGCCCAAGCCGGGCAGACCTCCACCGTATGCTCCACCGTGTCCTCCGGGCGATCCACACAATGGTGACACCCGGGCGTTTCCTCCCGCCTTATCCGGAACAGGAACCTCCCGAAACAACCGTGTCCGGTGAGGACCTGCGTCAGGCGGAAGGTGAGGACGCCGTGGCGCCTCTCTAGCCACTCCTCAAAGAGGGGACTTATCGCCGCAATTGTGGCGTGCCCAGCGCTGGGTTGCGATAATCGCACTCTCCATGCCGCCCTGAGATCCCGCCGGAGCTCTGTCCGCTGTACCGTGATTTCTCGCGGCAGCGGAGCTACGCCCCGGTGTTTCGCCTCCTCGCGCCACTCCCAAACGTGCGCGAGGACTTTTGCCTCCAGATCCCATGGCGGTAATCCGGCAAGGAGGCTCGCCGCCTCACCGGAGACCGTACGGTATCCCCGGACCAGCCGGATGGCCATGACCCTTTGGGGCGCGTTCAAGCAGCGGGCTGGCCGCCGCCTCAAGGAACGCGCCCATACCGGTGCCCCGTAAAGGGCCATGGACTGCACGACCCCCGCGTAGAGCCTCCGGCAGGAGGCGTTTGGCCCCCCTAGATTGGGCAGGAGCCGCTTTAAGGCAGCCCCGGCCCTTTCCAGTCTGGGAGCCAAACGTCGGAAATGCTCCACGAAGTTCCACCGGCTGTCGAGGACGAGTCCCAGGTACTTCATCGTCGACTCGACGCCGATGTGAACCCCTCCTACCGTTATTTGGGAACCCGACGGTGGCGTGTTCCGAGGACCATGAAAACACATGGCCTCGGACTTGTGCAGGGCCACCTCGAGTCCCAATTGCCGGATCCTCTCGACGATTATCGCAACCCCGCGTGTCGCTAGTTCGGCCGCCGCCTGGTGCGACCTCCCCTGCGCCAGGACTAGCGTGTCGTCAGCGTAACAAACCACGCTGACGCCGCTGGGGAGGTCGGCGCGCAGCACCCAGTCGTAGCCGATATCCCACAGATGCGGCCCCAGGACCGATCCCTGTGGGACACCGCACGACATCTCTTGCCGGTTCCATACTCCCTGGTGACCGGGGTAGATGACGGCCCTGTCCGTCAAATAGGCCTCGACCACACGACAGAGGTAGGTCGGCATCCGGTGATACCGGAGTGCCTCCCTGATGCAACTCCAGGGCAGGGTATTGAAGGCATTGGCGATGTCTAGAGACACCGCCAAGACGACCCCACCCCGGGCCACAGCATCCCCCGTCGTGAGGGCTCGCACGCGCATGATGGCGTCCACCGTAGAGCGCCCCCTGCGGAAGCCAAACTGGCTCTCCGCCAAATCCGGCCCCACCCGCACCAGCCGCCCGACGAGGCGGTCTGCAATGACTCTCTCAAAGAGCTTGCCCACCTCGTCGAGCAGCACGATGGGCCGGTAAGCGGACGGAGAGTCCGCTGGGCGCCCCGGCTTCTTGATGAGGACCAGTTTCCCCGTCTTCCAAAGAAGTGGGAACTGGCCCCTCTCCATGCATGCGCTTAGGAGCCCCCTTAGTCGAGGCCCGAGAGCCTCCGAGGCCAGGACCCAGGCTTTCCCAGGTAAGCCGTCGGGTCCTGGGGCGGTATTTTTAGCACTCAGCCTACGTACCGCCACTCTCAGCTCTACCTCGGTCACCTCCGGAGCATATGCATATCTACCTACCTAATATTGTAAAGTAGGTAGGTAGATACCAAACTGCCACAGCAAACAACGTCATGATAAGATAACGGAATACATATATTTAGAATAATTCATGACAACCTATTGAAATATTTAGGTTTTTTTTTAAGTCCCTTCCATCATACTTTACACCCGATAGTTATGAATTCCCGGTGTTCCTAGAACTCGGAATTTTATTTACAAAAATAAATATTTTTAGATGCCGCTTCCAAACTTTTATAGCTAAAAGTTAACTTTAGGTAAATATGCATCCGAATATCTGATCTCCGATTATTATCTGACTGACCGGTTGGCGCAGTTGGTAGCGACCCTGCCTTCTGAGCCGCTGGTCCCGGGTTCGATCCCCGGACAAGTCAAACATTTGTGTGCATGAACATATCTGTTTGACCTGTGTCTGGGTGTGTGTGTATATGTGTATAAGTATGTATATCAGTCATCAGGCTACCGTAGTACAGGCTCTGCCTAGTTCGGGATCTGAAGAACTTGTGTGGATGTTGTCTCATAAAAAACTATAAATTCAATAGTTTGCCGGAAGATAAAAAAAGATGTGACGATGTAAAGACATTCAAACGTAGATTAAGGCAATACATCGCAACTTTCGAAATAACATAAAACAGAATATGCTAATACAATGTCTCCAACACCCTAGGGGCAACTAATGTTAATAGTACTAGTTATAATCACATTTAAAGCATCTCATTATAAGCGAACTGTTATTTAAGTTCTTATGAGAAATAAAGTTCTTTAAACCCAACTGACAAAAATCAAGATCCGATTATTTTTTATTTGCGAAGAGCTGTTTGTTTCGTGTAATGTACCAAAAATAGGGGTTCCATAAGGTGAAACGTTCAGCCCCATGCTCTTCTTTTTGTTTTATGCAAAACATGAAGACATAATGTACTCAGGAAACTTGGTACTTCTTATATTTGCAGAAGTCCATGTTCAACCCCTACCTCCACCTCCACCAAGTAATCATTGGAGTAACTTATTGAGAGAGGGAGCCGAGAAGGGATTGGCGTCAATGGGCAAAGGGTTGGCAGTGCTCGAAAATAATCTGCGCTCTAGGAATTCTAGTAAGAACTAATAAATAAATAAATAGAATTCTAGTAAGAAATAATTTATATACTAATTTGATTTTTATACTGAATCATACAGTATAAAAATCAAATTAGTATATAAATTATTTTATTAGTTAAATTCAAGTCGCAGTACATTTCCAGTATTTAGTCGTGTATTTTCTCCTGACCATGCAGCTAAATGAATTTATGAAACGGGCTTATGAAATGAATTTATTCATAATGTTATAGATGTTTGTTTGTTTCTAACTTCCATTTTCTATTATTATGAAACTTATGATAAAATAGTCAGCAAGTCAAAATTTTTCGTTATAGATCTTATTGAATGGATACCAGCTACCACATCGGACGTTGCTTTACTCACGCACAAAGCTTACGTAGCTGGCAAGGAAGGTTGGGACGGCAGTCCCCTCTGCATCATCAGGTCTCACCACAGCGGAGAGTTTATCCCGGGGAAACTGGCCATAAAACATCGCTCCGCATATGTGCCTTATGGAGGAAAGGAAATCCCCGTACATAACTTTGAAGTACGTCACTGCATATATAAATGTTGTTAAAATGGCAACAAAAATATGATATTATGATAAATAAAGACATAAATCTTGAATTGCAACAGTAGATATATGCGTAAACAGATAAGAGAAAAGTCCTCCTAATCTTTGAGGATTCGAGAGTTTACATTATATCAAGAGTAAATAGGAAAAATCTGTTAATTATTTGAATATTATAAATTGAGAATCATTGATGAAATCTGCCCTATACAGGTGTTTGTTTCTATGATTATTCTTTCGGGTAATAAAGCAAAATGCTTTGTTACTATTTGTTTTTACAATGTGTCTATTATCTCCAGGTGCTGTGCTGCCCACCTCACGCAGTACGTTGGCTGCACAGCAGCAACGGCCAGGTCCCAGTAGGAGCCATAGCAGCCGGCAACTCCCACAGTGGTGAACCGCTTTACATTGGACGCGTTAGGCACATGCAATGTCTGACACCCGGCAAAGTAAGTTCTTTTGTAGCCTCATCTTTTATCTTTTGTAGCCTCATCTTTTATCTTCATCATTATTTATCATCAGTCGATTGACGTTCACAACTTACTGTAAGTAGGCCACCCCAGGCATCTTCACCTATAATGCTGGTTATTGTTATTTAATTATAGCTCTCGTCATCACGGTCAGTCCACTTGTCGCAACTATTTATTTTACAAACCTTTATATGTATCTACCTTTACCTTTACCCTTCACCTTTTTATCTTATGATATCCTATACCCTCTTTCATACTTGATCATTCTACCACAAGCTAACCGTAATGAGAAAGCGGAACAACGAACATAAAATTTGTAACTAAATCACCGACTGTCTCATTTTCAATTATTTATTTGTGTTATTTTATTGTTTGTTGTTTTAACATTAATATCTGAGTAACTTAACTTGTTCAATTAGTTGTCCCATAATTTCTAAATCTTTATTGCACTTGAGGACATTACTTGCAAATATATGACGTTTGGGTTTTAATAATGACTTTAGTTAACTCAATTTGTGGGACCAGCAACCACAAACTGACACATTTTGAAGACAAACGGCATTACACGGTTCGTTAACACCACCGATCATATAAACACAATATGATCTGTGGTTAACACTTAATGTGCTAAATTTCCTTCCTCTGTTTTTGTTTCAGTTCAAGGGGAGATACGCTAATACTTTAATTTATTTCAAGTAAATCTAAGAATTTAAAAACATTAAATAGAGCCCCTGAATATTTCGGCTATATGGGTCCGTACCATTAACGTTTGCTGGGCAGTTCAAGCGCAGGGCAGATAAAGATAATAATCGTAATTGCACCGCACATGGTTTAAAATCACTTGACACTTCACCTTCATTTGCGCCATCATCGTTGAAACGTGAATCATTGCTAAACAAAGCTGTGTTTCAACAAACCAATCCATTGTTGCAAATCAACTGTAAAACTGAACCTTACCTTACCCACTGAACTCGCTGAAGTTACCAATAACTTCAGTTGGGTTTCTGTAGGTGTAAAGTTTTGAATATTTCATTAAATGCTATGCCTTTTTATCTATTTCAGGTGCACCCCAGTCACGGATGCTGCTACATTTCGTTCGGCGGGTCTGAAATTACACACAAATCTTACGAAGTGCTGTGCAGAATTGTTGGTTGAATACCAGCAGACTATTAAATAGAACACCCGATATTATACAATATTCCATCCCATCTCTCTCATCTTTTGATTTGAACTCGACAACAACTTTTTTTAGGAAACTTTTAATCTACATCCAAGTTTTCACATTCTAAAATATAATATTTTGATATTGTTATAATAGCGTTTGTTTTAATATCCATTTGCATACACTTACCTTGGTCTAACCGCCCCTTTGGTCTCGTGGTCGCAAGAAAACTGCTGAGCGTAGGGTCCTGGGTTCGATTCCCAGGTCGGACAAAATGTTATTGGGTTCTTTCATTAGGAATTTCTCAGTAGAAGCCCGGAGTCTGGATTTGTGATCCCGGTTGATGGCAATAGGCTCGCCCCTATTACATGGGACTTAAGAGCGTTTATTGAGTGGCAACGTCGCAATTTAGTGTCATATTTCGTGGTTTTCAATTTTTATCATTTAATCGGAGCTATATTTTAAAAATCTGTTTAATTAACTTTTTAGAATAACGTGAAAGTGTTTAAAAAGTAAGTAACCGTAATGCTTACAGTTATTTTACAATGAAAATAACGCCCTGCAAGTTTCCAATGTATTATTTGCATATAAATAGAACTGTAAACGCAACGATTTCTTACCTTTTACACAGTTTTCACATAATTCTAAAAAGTTAATTAAACAGATTTTTAAAATATAGCTCCGATTAAATGATAAAAATTGAAAACCACGAAATATGACACTAAATTGCGACGTTGCCACTCATAAGGTATAAACGCTCTTAAACATAAATGGGCTATCCGGCTTTGTCATCCACATTGGTGATTGCCTTACTTTTCTCTACTACAATGAACTATGGTTGTATTTCTTTCGTTACTTCATGCCTTTTTATGGATCTCTTCTACTCAAACGCATTATCTTATTTGATATGAAAAATTGGATTTAGGTAGTAGGTACCTACTTACCTACCTCTCATTCGATTTGTATCTCCCAAAATTGGAAACTTTCTCAGAGTAAACTCAATAAAATGAACAATCGCGTGTTACCCGGTGAAGATAGAGGAAAGAATAATGGAAGTGTTACGGTTAATAGAATGACTTTTCTTTATTAGAGTAACTAGGACTCAACAAGATTGTTAATAAAACTTACAACGTAACGTATGATAATGAATGCTGGCGGTGTGATACCGTGTCTCGGAAAGCAAGTTAAGCCGTTGGTTCTGATCTCTCTCCGGTCGTCCCTTCGGACTATGAGAGTGAGAAAAGAGAGAGTGCACCTGTGTCTGTGTGCGTACACACTTGTGCACTATAATATCTCCCGCGTCGTTGGGCATAACCAGCCTATAATATTACCACTGCTGGGACACAGACCTCCTTTAGGTGAGAGGGAGTGGGCCATGTTCCACCACGCCGGCCCAGTGCGGGTTGGTAGATGTCACATGTCTCCGAATTTTTGGTTCTAGGACATTCTCACGATGTTTTCCTTCGATGAAATAATTTACGCAAAGATCGATTGGACATCATGGCCGTTTGGTCCGGAGGGACTCTACTAAAAGTTACTAATCTACTGAAAGTTTCGACTTTGGGCCTAAATAACACGCTGAAAAAAAATTATGCAATTGGTGGCATCAAATCTGAGATGGAACGAAAGTATAACTGCCACCAACGGCGTCCGACTGCAAAAGTGATCTTGTTTTGGTTGCAGTCAAAATGATATTGTTTTGGTTGCAGTCGAGTTTTTTATTTTTTTTAAAATTTCTTATTTCTTTAAGACAAGTAAGAAAGAAGATTTCTTATTTTTATTCTTTTAGTGTGTTATTATATCTTTGGAATGTGACCCTTTGCTTTCGCGCATTGCGAAAGCAAAGGGCCTCAACTGCCTCAACTGGTGAGCATCAAAATGTCTGGACCAAGGCATGCAAGTAGAACTAGCCGAAGCCGATGAACAGTATCTAGTTATTAATTTTACTTTATTGGTCACTTAACACGAAGTCGACCCAGTATAGACATTTCTAGCGACGAATGACGAGGAGACTCGATCTCAAGTAATGGAATAATGCAAAACAGTGAGAGAGTAAAGTTAGAAGTCGCTATGGTGAAGAAGATTTCAAATGATGAAAGTTAAAATATATTTTTCAAAATCGATATCTTATAGTCCAACCTAAATTGGTACAAGAACTATCTCTCCAGCCGTTTTGGACTGCCAGGGACATTTCTATAGGAATTATTTATTAGGCCGGGGAAGCCATTACTTAACCTAGGGCATGAATTAACAAGATGAAATGATATTTTTTTTAACTATATGGCATTCGAATTTCCTAGGTGACGATCGTACGTGGTTTTATAATTAAATATTTTCAAGAGTCATAATAATCCCGATCTCACCATCATCACATCAGCTGAAATACATACTCTACTGGACTTAGGCCTTTTCAAGCATCGCCTGTCGACGTAACAGATGTAAAACATCATGGTCATCATAATCTGCCTAGCCTTCTCTCCACTATGGTCGGCTTCCAGTCTAGCATCGCCTGTGAATGGTACAGATGTAGGTAAGTCAATATCATCTGCTTAACCTTTTGCCAACTATGGTCGGCTTCCATTCTAGCATCGCCTTTCGATATAACAGATGTAAGTCATCATGGTTAATATCATCTGCCTATAATTTTACCAACTATGGTCGGCTTCCAGTCCAGCATCGCCTGTTGATGTAACAGACTTAAGTCATTGTGGTCATCATCATCTGCATAGCCTTATCTGCACTATTGTCGGCTTCCGGTCTGGCATCGCCTGTCAATGTAACAGATGTAAGTCATCGTGGTCATCATCATCTGCCTAGCCTTCTCTGCACTATTGTCGCCTTCCAGCCTAGTATCGCCTGTGAATGGTACAGATGTAGGTAAGTCAATATCATCTGCTTAACCTTTTGCCAACTATGGTCGGCTTCCATTCTAGCATCGCCTTTCGATATAACAGATGTAAGTCATCATGGTTATTATCATCTGCCTATAATTTTCCCAACTATGGTCGGCTTCCAGTCTAGCATCGCCTGTGAATGGTACAGATGTAGGTAAGTCAATATCATCTGCTTAACCTTTTGCCAACTATGGTCGGCTTCCATTCTAGCATCGCCTTTCGATATAACAGATGTAAGTCATCATGGTTATTATCATCTGCCTATAATTTTCCCAACTATGGTCGGCTTCCAGTCCAGCATCGCCTGTTGATGTAACAGACTTAAGTCATTGTGGTCATCATCATCTGCATAGCCTTATCTGCACTATTGTCGGCTTCCGGTCTGGCATCGCCTGTCAATGTAACAGATGTAAGTCATCGTGGTCATCATCATCTGCCTAGCCTTCTCTGCACTATTGTCGCCTTCCAGCCTAGTATCGCCTGTCGATGTAACAGATGTGAGTCATCATGGTCATCATCATCTGCCTAGCCTTCTCTGCACTATTGACGGCTTCCAGTCTAGTGTCGCCTGTCGATGTAACAGATGTAAGTCATCATGGTCATCATCATCTACCTAGCCCTTTCTGCACTATTGTCAGCTTCCAGTCTAGTATCGCCTGTCGATGTAACAGATGTAAGTCATCATGGTCATCATCATTTGTCTAGCCTTCTCTGCACTATTGTCAGCTTCCAGTCTAGTATCGCCTGTCGATGTAACAGATGTAAGTCATCATGGTCATCATCATCTACCTAGCCCTTTCTGCACTATTGTCAGCTTCCAGTCTAGCATCGCCTTTCGATATAACAGATGTAAGTCATCATGGTTATTATCATCTGCCTATAATTTTCCCAACTATGGTCGGCTTCCAGTCCAGCATCGCCTGTTGATGTAACAGACTTAAGTCATTGTGGTCATCATCATCTGCATAGCCTTATCTGCACTATTGTCGGCTTCCGGTCTGGCATCGCCTGTCAATGTAACAGATGTAAGTCATCGTGGTCATCATCATCTGCCTAGCCTTCTCTGCACTATTGTCGCCTTCCAGCCTAGTATCGCCTGTCGATGTAACAGATGTAAGTCATCATGGTCATCATCATCTGCCTAGCCTTCTCTGCACTATTGTCGCCTTCCAGCCTAGTATCGCCTGTCGATGTAACAGATGTAAGTCATCGTGGTCATCATCATCTGCCTAGCCTTCTCTGCACTATTGTCAGCTTCCAGTCTAGTATCGCCTGTCGATGTAACAGATGTAAGTCATCATGGTCATCATCATCTACCTAGCCCTTTCTGCACTATTGTCAGCTTCCAGTCTAGTATCGCCTGTCGATGTAACAGATGTAAGTCATCATGGTCATCATCATCTACCTAGCCCTTTCTGCACTATTGTCAGCTTCCTGTCTAGTATCGCCTGTCGATGTAACAGATGTGAGTCATCATGGTCATCATCATCTGCCTAGCCTTCTCTGCACTATTGACGGCTTCCAGTCTAGTGTCGCCTGTCGATGTAACAGATGTAAGTCATCATGGTCATCATCATCTACCTAGCCCTTTCTGCACTATTGTCAGCTTCCAGTCTAGTATCGCCTGTCGATGTAACAGATGTAAGTCATCATGGTCATCATCATTTGTCTAGCCTTCTCTGCACTATTGTCAGCTTCCAGTCTAGTATCGCCTGTCGATGTAACAGATGTAAGTCATCATGGTCATCATCATCTACCTAGCCCTTTCTGCACTATTGTCAGCTTCCAGTCTAGTATCGCCTGTCGATGTAACAGATGTAAGTCATCATGGTCATCATCATCTACCTAGCCCTTTCTGCACTATTGTCAGCTTCCAGTCTAGTATCGCCTGTCGATGTAACAGATGTAAGTCATCATGGTCATCATCATCTACCTAGCCCTTTCTGCACTATTGTCAGCTTCCTGTCTAGTATCGCCTGTCGATGTAACAGATGTGAGTCATCATGGTCATCATCATCTGCCTAGCCTTCTCTGCACTATTGACGGCTTCCAGTCTAGTGTCGCCTGTCGATGTAACAGATGTAAGTCATCATGGTCATCATCATCTACCTAGCCCTTTCTGCACTATTGTCAGCTTCCAGTCTAGTATCGCCTGTCGATGTAACAGATGTAAGTCATCATGGTCATCATCATTTGTCTAGCCTTCTCTGCACTATTGTCAGCTTCCAGTCTAGTATCGCCTGTCGATGTAACAGATGTAAGTCATCATGGTCATCATCATCTACCTAGCCCTTTCTGCACTATTGTCAGCTTCCAGTCTAGTATCGCCTGTCGATGTAACAGATGTAAGTCATCATGGTCATCATCATCTACCTAGCCCTTTCTGCACTATTGTCAGCTTCCAGTCTAGTATCGCCTGTCGATGTAACAGATGTAAGTCATCATGGTCATCATCATCTACCTAGCCCTTTCTGCACTATTGTCAGCTTCCAGTCTAGTATCGCCTGTCGATGTAACAGATGTAAGTCATCATGGTCATCATCATCTACCTAGCCCTTTCTGCACTATTGTCAGCTTCCAGTCTAGTATCGCCTGTCGATGTAACAGATGTAAGTCATCATGGTCATCATCATCTACCTAGCCCTTTCTGCACTATTGTCAGCTTCCTGTCTAGTATCGCCTGTCGATGTAACAGATGTGAGTCATCATGGTCATCATCATCTGCCTAGCCTTCTCTGCACTATTGACGGCTTCCAGTCTAGTATCGCCTGTCGATGTAACAGATGTGAGTCATCATGGTCATCATCATCTGCCTAGCCTTCTCTGCACTATTGACGGCTTCCAGTCTAGTGTCGCCTGTCGATGTAACAGATGTAAGTCATCATGGTCATCATCATCTACCTAGCCCTTTCTGCACTATTGTCAGCTTCCAGTCTAGTATCGCCTGTCGATGTAACAGATGTAAGTCATCATGGTCATCATCATTTGTCTAGCCTTCTCTGCACTATTGTCAGCTTCCAGTCTAGTATCGCCTGTCGATGTAACAGATGTAAGTCATCATGGTCATCATCATCTACCTAGCCCTTTCTGCACTATTGTCAGCTTCCAGTCTAGTATCGCCTGTCGATGTAACAGATGT
Organism: Brachylomia viminalis; assembly: GCA_937001585.2. Classification (NCBI taxonomy): domain Eukaryota; kingdom Metazoa; phylum Arthropoda; class Insecta; order Lepidoptera; family Noctuidae; genus Brachylomia; species Brachylomia viminalis. The sequence goes on along the minus strand of OW443308.2, from coordinate 13,516,297 downwards.
AAGTCATCATGGTCATCATCATCTACCTAGCCCTTTCTGCACTATTGTCAGCTTCCAGTCTAGTATCGCCTGTCGATGTAACAGATGTAAGTCATCATGGTCATCATCATCTACCTAGCCCTTTCTGCACTATTGTCAGCTTCCAGTCTAGTATCGCCTGTCGATGTAACAGATGTAAGTCATCATGGTCATCATCATTTGTCTAGCCTTCTCTGCACTATTGTCAGCTTCCAGTCTAGTATCGCCTGTCGATGTAACAGATGTAAGTCATCATGGTCATCATCATCTGCCTAGCCTTCTCTGCACTATTGTCGCCTTCCAGCCTAGTATCGCCTGTGAATGGTACAGATGTAGGTAAGTCAATATCATCTGCTTAACCTTTTGCCAACTATGGTCGGCTTCCATTCTAGCATCGCCTTTCGATATAACAGATGTAAGTCATCATGGTTATTATCATCTGCCTATAATTTTCCCAACTATGGTCGGCTTCCAGTCTAGCATCGCCTGTGAATGGTACAGATGTAGGTAAGTCAATATCATCTGCTTAACCTTTTGCCAACTATGGTCGGCTTCCATTCTAGCATCGCCTTTCGATATAACAGATGTAAGTCATCATGGTTATTATCATCTGCCTATAATTTTCCCAACTATGGTCGGCTTCCAGTCCAGCATCGCCTGTTGATGTAACAGACTTAAGTCATTGTGGTCATCATCATCTGCATAGCCTTATCTGCACTATTGTCGGCTTCCGGTCTGGCATCGCCTGTCAATGTAACAGATGTAAGTCATCGTGGTCATCATCATCTGCCTAGCCTTCTCTGCACTATTGTCGCCTTCCAGCCTAGTATCGCCTGTCGATGTAACAGATGTGAGTCATCATGGTCATCATCATCTGCCTAGCCTTCTCTGCACTATTGACGGCTTCCAGTCTAGTGTCGCCTGTCGATGTAACAGATGTAAGTCATCATGGTCATCATCATCTACCTAGCCCTTTCTGCACTATTGTCAGCTTCCAGTCTAGTATCGCCTGTCGATGTAACAGATGTAAGTCATCATGGTCATCATCATTTGTCTAGCCTTCTCTGCACTATTGTCAGCTTCCAGTCTAGTATCGCCTGTCGATGTAACAGATGTAAGTCATCATGGTCATCATCATCTACCTAGCCCTTTCTGCACTATTGTCAGCTTCCAGTCTAGCATCGCCTTTCGATATAACAGATGTAAGTCATCATGGTTATTATCATCTGCCTATAATTTTCCCAACTATGGTCGGCTTCCAGTCCAGCATCGCCTGTTGATGTAACAGACTTAAGTCATTGTGGTCATCATCATCTGCATAGCCTTATCTGCACTATTGTCGGCTTCCGGTCTGGCATCGCCTGTCAATGTAACAGATGTAAGTCATCGTGGTCATCATCATCTGCCTAGCCTTCTCTGCACTATTGTCGCCTTCCAGCCTAGTATCGCCTGTCGATGTAACAGATGTAAGTCATCATGGTCATCATCATCTGCCTAGCCTTCTCTGCACTATTGTCGCCTTCCAGCCTAGTATCGCCTGTCGATGTAACAGATGTAAGTCATCGTGGTCATCATCATCTGCCTAGCCTTCTCTGCACTATTGTCGCCTTGCAGCCTAGTATCGCCTGTCGATGTAACAGATGTAAGTCATCGTGGTCATCATCATCTGCCTAGCCTTCTCTGCACTATTGTCGCCTTCCAGCCTAGTATCGCCTGTCGATGTAACAGATGTAAGTCATCGTGGTCATCATCATCTACCTAGCCCTTTCTGCACTATTGTCAGCTTCCAGTCTAGTATCGCCTGTCGATGTAACAGATGTAAGTCATCATGGTCATCATCATTTGTCTAGCCTTCTCTGCACTATTGTCAGCTTCCAGTCTAGTATCGCCTGTCGATGTAACAGATGTAAGTCATCATGGTCATCATCATCTACCTAGCCCTTTCTGCACTATTGTCAGCTTCCAGTCTAGTATCGCCTGTCGATGTAACAGATGTAAGTCATCATGGTCATCATCATCTACCTAGCCCTTTCTGCACTATTGTCAGCTTCCAGTCTAGTATCGCCTGTCGATGTAACAGATGTAAGTCATCATGGTCATCATCATCTACCTAGCCCTTTCTGCACTATTGTCAGCTTCCTGTCTAGTATCGCCTGTCGATGTAACAGATGTGAGTCATCATGGTCATCATCATCTGCCTAGCCTTCTCTGCACTATTGACGGCTTCCAGTCTAGTGTCGCCTGTCGATGTAACAGATGTAAGTCATCATGGTCATCATCATCTACCTAGCCCTTTCTGCACTATTGTCAGCTTCCAGTCTAGTATCGCCTGTCGATGTAACAGATGTAAGTCATCATGGTCATCATCATTTGTCTAGCCTTCTCTGCACTATTGTCAGCTTCCAGTCTAGTATCGCCTGTCGATGTAACAGATGTAAGTCATCATGGTCATCATCATCTACCTAGCCCTTTCTGCACTATTGTCAGCTTCCAGTCTAGTATCGCCTGTCGATGTAACAGATGTAAGTCATCATGGTCATCATCATCTACCTAGCCCTTTCTGCACTATTGTCAGCTTCCAGTCTAGTATCGCCTGTCGATGTAACAGATGTAAGTCATCATGGTCATCATCATCTACCTAGCCCTTTCTGCACTATTGTCAGCTTCCAGTCTAGTATCGCCTGTCGATGTAACAGATGTAAGTCATCATGGTCATCATCATCTACCTAGCCCTTTCTGCACTATTGTCAGCTTCCAGTCTAGTATCGCCTGTCGATGTAACAGATGTAAGTCATCATGGTCATCATCATCTACCTAGCCCTTTCTGCACTATTGTCAGCTTCCTGTCTAGTATCGCCTGTCGATGTAACAGATGTGAGTCATCATGGTCATCATCATCTGCCTAGCCTTCTCTGCACTATTGACGGCTTCCAGTCTAGTATCGCCTGTCGATGTAACAGATGTGAGTCATCATGGTCATCATCATCTGCCTAGCCTTCTCTGCACTATTGACGGCTTCCAGTCTAGTGTCGCCTGTCGATGTAACAGATGTAAGTCATCATGGTCATCATCATCTACCTAGCCCTTTCTGCACTATTGTCAGCTTCCAGTCTAGTATCGCCTGTCGATGTAACAGATGTAAGTCATCATGGTCATCATCATTTGTCTAGCCTTCTCTGCACTATTGTCAGCTTCCAGTCTAGTATCGCCTGTCGATGTAACAGATGTAAGTCATCATGGTCATCATCATCTACCTAGCCCTTTCTGCACTATTGTCAGCTTCCAGTCTAGTATCGCCTGTCGATGTAACAGATGTAAGTCATCATGGTCATCATCATCTACCTAGCCCTTTCTGCACTATTGTCAGCTTCCAGTCTAGTATCGCCTGTCGATGTAACAGATGTAAGTCATCATGGTCATCATCATCTACCTAGCCCTTTCTGCACTATTGTCAGCTTCCAGTCTAGTATCGCCTGTCGATGTAACAGATGTAAGTCATCATGGTCATCATCATTTGTCTAGCCTTCTCTGCACTATTGTCAGCTTCCAGTCTAGTATCGCCTGTCGATGTAACAGATGTAAGTCATCATGGTCATCATCATCAACCTAGCCCTTTCTGCACTATTGTCAGCTTCCAGTCTAGTATCGCCTGTCGATGTAACAGATGTAAGTCATCATGGTCATCATCATCTACCTAGCCCTTTCTGCACTATTGTCAGCTTCCAGTCTAGTATCGCCTGTCGATGTAACAGATGTAAGTCATCATGGTCATCATCATCTACCTAGCCCTTTCTGCACTATTGTCAGCTTCCAGTCTAGTATCGCCTGTCGATGTAACAGATGTAAGTCATCATGGTCATCATCATCTACCTAGCCCTTTCTGCACTATTGTCAGCTTCCACTCTAGTATCGCCTGTCGATGTAACAGATGTAAGTCATCATGGTCATCATCATTTGTCTAGCCTTCTCTGCACTATTGTCAGCTTCCAGTCTAGTATCGCCTGTCGATGTAACAGATGTAAGTCATCATGGTCATCATCATCTGCCTAGCCTTCTCTGCACTATTGTCAGCTTCCAGTCTAGTATCGCCTGTCGATGTAACAGATGTAAGTCATCGTGGTCATCATCATCTGCCTAGCCTTCTCTGCACTATTGTCGCCTTCCAGCCTAGTATCGCCTGTCGATGTAACAGATGTAAGTCATCATGGTCATCATCATCTACCTAGCCCTTTCTGCACTATTGTCAGCTTCCAGTCTAGTATCGCCTGTCGATGTAACAGATGTAAGTCATCATGGTCATCATCATCTACCTAGCCCTTTCTGCACTATTGTCAGCTTCCTGTCTAGTATCGCCTGTCGATGTAACAGATGTGAGTCATCATGGTCATCATCATCTGCCTAGCCTTCTCTGCACTATTGACGGCTTCCAGTCTAGTGTCGCCTGTCGATGTAACAGATGTAAGTCATCATGGTCATCATCATCTACCTAGCCCTTTCTGCACTATTGTCAGCTTCCAGTCTAGTATCGCCTGTCGATGTAACAGATGTAAGTCATCATGGTCATCATCATTTGTCTAGCCTTCTCTGCACTATTGTCAGCTTCCAGTCTAGTATCGCCTGTCGATGTAACAGATGTAAGTCATCATGGTCATCATCATCTACCTAGCCCTTTCTGCACTATTGTCAGCTTCCAGTCTAGTATCGCCTGTTGATGTAACAGACTTAAGTCATTGTGGTCATCATCATCTGCATAGCCTTATCTGCACTATTGTCGGCTTCCGGTCTGGCATCGCCTGTCAATGTAACAGATGTAAGTCATCGTGGTCATCATCATCTGCCTAGCCTTCTCTGCACTATTGTCGCCTTCCAGCCTAGTATCGCCTGTCGATGTAACAGATGTAAGTCATCATGGTCATCATCATCTGCCTAGCCTTCTCTGCACTATTGTCGCCTTCCAGCCTAGTATCGCCTGTCGATGTAACAGATGTAAGTCATCATGGTCATCATCAGCTACCTAGCCCTTTCTGCACTATTGTCAGCTTCCAGTCTAGTATCGCCTGTCGATGTAACAGATGTAAGTCATCATGGTCATCATCATCTACCTAGCCCTTTCTGCACTATTGTCAGCTTCCAGTCTAGTATCGCCTGTCGATGTAACAGATGTAAGTCATCATGGTCATCATCATTTGTCTAGCCTTCTCTGCACTATTGTCAGCTTCCAGTCTAGTATCGCCTGTCGATGTAACAGATGTAAGTCATCATGGTCATCATCATCTGCCTAGCCTTCTCTGCACTATTGTCAGCTTCCAGTCTAGTATCGCCTGTCGATGTAACAGATGTAAGTCATCGTGGTCATCATCATCTGCCTAGCCTTCTCTGCACTATTGTCGCCTTCCAGCCTAGTATCGCCTGTCGATGTAACAGATGTAAGTCATCATGGTCATCATCATCTACCTAGCCCTTTCTGCACTATTGTCAGCTTCCAGTCTAGTATCGCCTGTCGATGTAACAGATGTAAGTCATCATGGTCATCATCATCTACCTAGCCCTTTCTGCACTATTGTCAGCTTCCTGTCTAGTATCGCCTGTCGATGTAACAGATGTGAGTCATCATGGTCATCATCATCTGCCTAGCCTTCTCTGCACTATTGACGGCTTCCAGTCTAGTGTCGCCTGTCGATGTAACAGATGTAAGTCATCATGGTCATCATCATCTACCTAGCCCTTTCTGCACTATTGTCAGCTTCCAGTCTAGTATCGCCTGTCGATGTAACAGATGTAAGTCATCATGGTCATCATCATTTGTCTAGCCTTCTCTGCACTATTGTCAGCTTCCAGTCTAGTATCGCCTGTCGATGTAACAGATGTAAGTCATCATGGTCATCATCATCTACCTAGCCCTTTCTGCACTATTGTCAGCTTCCAGTCTAGTATCGCCTGTCGATGTAACAGATGTAAGTCATCATGGTCATCATCATCTACCTAGCCCTTTCTGCACTATTGTCAGCTTCCAGTCTAGTATCGCCTGTCGATGTAACAGATGTAAGTCATCATGGTCATCATCATCTACCTAGCCCTTTCTGCACTATTGTCAGCTTCCAGTCTAGTATCGCCTGTCGATGTAACAGATGTAAGTCATCATGGTCATCATCATCTACCTAGCCCTTTCTGCACTATTGTCAGCTTCCAGTCTAGTATCGCCTGTCGATGTAACAGATGTAAGTCATCATGGTCATCATCATCTACCTAGCCCTTTCTGCACTATTGTCAGCTTCCTGTCTAGTATCGCCTGTCGATGTAACAGATGTGAGTCATCATGGTCATCATCATCTGCCTAGCCTTCTCTGCACTATTGACGGCTTCCAGTCTAGTGTCGCCTGTCGATGTAACAGATGTAAGTCATCATGGTCATCATCATCTACCTAGCCCTTTCTGCACTATTGTCAGCTTCCAGTCTAGTATCGCCTGTCGATGTAACAGATGTAAGTCATCATGGTCATCATCATTTGTCTAGCCTTCTCTGCACTATTGTCAGCTTCCAGTCTAGTATCGCCTGTCGATGTAACAGATGTAAGTCATCATGGTCATCATCATCTACCTAGCCCTTTCTGCACTATTGTCAGCTTCCAGTCTAGTATCGCCTGTCGATGTAACAGATGTAAGTCATCATGGTCATCATCATCTACCTAGCCCTTTCTGCACTATTGTCAGCTTCCAGTCTAGTATCGCCTGTCGATGTAACAGATGTAAGTCATCATGGTCATCATCATCTACCTAGCCCTTTCTGCACTATTGTCAGCTTCCAGTCTAGTATCGCCTGTCGATGTAACAGATGTAAGTCATCATGGTCATCATCATCTACCTAGCCCTTTCTGCACTATTGTCAGCTTCCAGTCTAGTATCGCCTGTCGATGTAACAGATGTAAGTCATCATGGTCATCATCATCTACCTAGCCCTTTCTGCACTATTGTCAGCTTCCTGTCTAGTATCGCCTGTCGATGTAACAGATGTGAGTCATCATGGTCATCATCATCTGCCTAGCCTTCTCTGCACTATTGACGGCTTCCAGTCTAGTATCGCCTGTCGATGTAACAGATGTGAGTCATCATGGTCATCATCATCTGCCTAGCCTTCTCTGCACTATTGACGGCTTCCAGTCTAGTGTCGCCTGTCGATGTAACAGATGTAAGTCATCATGGTCATCATCATCTACCTAGCCCTTTCTGCACTATTGTCAGCTTCCAGTCTAGTATCGCCTGTCGATGTAACAGATGTAAGTCATCATGGTCATCATCATTTGTCTAGCCTTCTCTGCACTATTGTCAGCTTCCAGTCTAGTATCGCCTGTCGATGTAACAGATGTAAGTCATCATGGTCATCATCATCTACCTAGCCCTTTCTGCACTATTGTCAGCTTCCAGTCTAGTATCGCCTGTCGATGTAACAGATGTAAGTCATCATGGTCATCATCATCTACCTAGCCCTTTCTGCACTATTGTCAGCTTCCAGTCTAGTATCGCCTGTCGATGTAACAGATGTAAGTCATCATGGTCATCATCATCTACCTAGCCCTTTCTGCACTATTGTCAGCTTCCAGTCTAGTATCGCCTGTCGATGTAACAGATGTAAGTCATCATGGTCATCATCATTTGTCTAGCCTTCTCTGCACTATTGTCAGCTTCCAGTCTAGTATCGCCTGTCGATGTAACAGATGTAAGTCATCATGGTCATCATCATCTACCTAGCCCTTTCTGCACTATTGTCAGCTTCCAGTCTAGTATCGCCTGTCGATGTAACAGATGTAAGTCATCATGGTCATCATCATCTACCTAGCCCTTTCTGCACTATTGTCAGCTTCCAGTCTAGTATCGCCTGTCGATGTAACAGATGTAAGTCATCATGGTCATCATCATCTACCTAGCCCTTTCTGCACTATTGTCAGCTTCCAGTCTAGTATCGCCTGTCGATGTAACAGATGTAAGTCATCATGGTCATCATCATCTACCTAGCCCTTTCTGCACTATTGTCAGCTTCCAGTCTAGTATCGCCTGTCGATGTAACAGATGTAAGTCATCATGGTCATCATCATTTGTCTAGCCTTCTCTGCACTATTGTCAGCTTCCAGTCTAGTATCGCCTGTCGATGTAACAGATGTAAGTCATCATGGTCATCATCATCTGCCTAGCCTTCTCTGCACTATTGTCAGCTTCCAGTCTAGTATCGCCTGTCGATGTAACAGATGTAAGTCATCGTGGTCATCATCATCTGCCTAGCCTTCTCTGCACTATTGTCGCCTTCCAGCCTAGTATCGCCTGTCGATGTAACAGATGTAAGTCATCATGGTCATCATCATCTACCTAGCCCTTTCTGCACTATTGTCAGCTTCCAGTCTAGTATCGCCTGTCGATGTAACAGATGTAAGTCATCATGGTCATCATCATCTACCTAGCCCTTTCTGCACTATTGTCAGCTTCCTGTCTAGTATCGCCTGTCGATGTAACAGATGTGAGTCATCATGGTCATCATCATCTGCCTAGCCTTCTCTGCACTATTGACGGCTTCCAGTCTAGTGTCGCCTGTCGATGTAACAGATGTAAGTCATCATGGTCATCATCATCTACCTAGCCCTTTCTGCACTATTGTCAGCTTCCAGTCTAGTATCGCCTGTCGATGTAACAGATGTAAGTCATCATGGTCATCATCATTTGTCTAGCCTTCTCTGCACTATTGTCAGCTTCCAGTCTAGTATCGCCTGTCGATGTAACAGATGTAAGTCATCATGGTCATCATCATTTGTCTAGCCTTCTCTGCACTATTGTCAGCTTCCAGTCTAGTATCGCCTGTCGATGTAACAGATGTAAGTCATCATGGTCATCATCATCTACCTAGCCCTTTCTGCACTATTGTCAGCTTCCAGTCTAGTATCGCCTGTCGATGTAACAGATGTAAGTCATCATGGTCATCATCATCTACCTAGCCCTTTCTGCACTATTGTCAGCTTCCAGTCTAGTATCGCCTGTCGATGTAACAGATGTAAGTCATCATGGTCATCATCATCTACCTAGCCCTTTCTGCACTATTGTCAGCTTCCAGTCTAGTATCGCCTGTCGATGTAACAGATGTAAGTCATCATGGTCATCATCATCTACCTAGCCCTTTCTGCACTATTGTCAGCTTCCTGTCTAGTATCGCCTGTCGATGTAACAGATGTGAGTCATCATGGTCATCATCATCTGCCTAGCCTTCTCTGCACTATTGACGGCTTCCAGTCTAGTATCGCCTGTCGATGTAACAGATGTGAGTCATCATGGTCATCATCATCTGCCTAGCCTTCTCTGCACTATTGACGGCTTCCAGTCTAGTGTCGCCTGTCGATGTAACAGATGTAAGTCATCATGGTCATCATCATCTACCTAGCCCTTTCTGCACTATTGTCAGCTTCCAGTCTAGTATCGCCTGTCGATGTAACAGATGTAAGTCATCATGGTCATCATCATTTGTCTAGCCTTCTCTGCACTATTGTCAGCTTCCAGTCTAGTATCGCCTGTCGATGTAACAGATGTAAGTCATCATGGTCATCATCATCTACCTAGCCCTTTCTGCACTATTGTCAGCTTCCAGTCTAGTATCGCCTGTCGATGTAACAGATGTAAGTCATCATGGTCATCATCATCTACCTAGCCCTTTCTGCACTATTGTCAGCTTCCAGTCTAGTATCGCCTGTCGATGTAACAGATGTAAGTCATCATGGTCATCATCATCTACCTAGCCCTTTCTGCACTATTGTCAGCTTCCAGTCTAGTATCGCCTGTCGATGTAACAGATGTAAGTCATCATGGTCATCATCATTTGTCTAGCCTTCTCTGCACTATTGTCAGCTTCCAGTCTAGTATCGCCTGTCGATGTAACAGATGTAAGTCATCATGGTCATCATCATCTGCCTAGCCTTCTCTGCACTATTGTCAGCTTCCAGTCTAGTATCGCCTGTCGATGTAACAGATGTAAGTCATCGTGGTCATCATCATCTGCCTAGCCTTCTCTGCACTATTGTCGCCTTCCAGTCTAGTATCGCCTGTCGATGTAACAGATGTAAGTCATCATGGTCATCATCATCTACCTAGCCCTTTCTGCACTATTGTCAGCTTCCAGTCTAGTATCGCCTGTCGATGTAACAGATGTAAGTCATCATGGTCATCATCATCTACCTAGCCCTTTCTGCACTATTGTCAGCTTCCTGTCTAGTATCGCCTGTCGATGTAACAGATGTGAGTCATCATGGTCATCATCATCTGCCTAGCCTTCTCTGCACTATTGACGGCTTCCAGTCTAGTATCGCCTGTCGATGTAACAGATGTGAGTCATCATGGTCATCATCATCTGCCTAGCCTTCTCTGCACTATTGACGGCTTCCAGTCTAGTGTCGCCTGTCGATGTAACAGATGTAAGTCATCATGGTCATCATCATCTACCTAGCCCTTTCTGCACTATTGTCAGCTTCCAGTCTAGTATCGCCTGTCGATGTAACAGATGTAAGTCATCATGGTCATCATCATTTGTCTAGCCTTCTCTGCACTATTGTCAGCTTCCAGTCTAGTATCGCCTGTCGATGTAACAGATGTAAGTCATCATGGTCATCATCATCTACCTAGCCCTTTCTGCACTATTGTCAGCTTCCAGTCTAGTATCGCCTGTCGATGTAACAGATGTAAGTCATCATGGTCATCATCATCTACCTAGCCCTTTCTGCACTATTGTCAGCTTCCAGTCTAGTATCGCCTGTCGATGTAACAGATGTAAGTCATCATGGTCATCATCATCTACCTAGCCCTTTCTGCACTATTGTCAGCTTCCAGTCTAGTATCGCCTGTCGATGTAACAGATGTAAGTCATCATGGTCATCATCATTTGTCTAGCCTTCTCTGCACTATTGTCAGCTTCCAGTCTAGTATCGCCTGTCGATGTAACAGATGTAAGTCATCATGGTCATCATCATCTACCTAGCCCTTTCTGCACTATTGTCAGCTTCCAGTCTAGTATCGCCTGTCGATGTAACAGATGTAAGTCATCATGGTCATCATCATCTACCTAGCCCTTTCTGCACTATTGTCAGCTTCCAGTCTAGTATCGCCTGTCGATGTAACAGATGTAAGTCATCATGGTCATCATCATCTACCTAGCCCTTTCTGCACTATTGTCAGCTTCCAGTCTAGTATCGCCTGTCGATGTAACAGATGTAAGTCATCATGGTCATCATCATCTACCTAGCCCTTTCTGCACTATTGTCAGCTTCCAGTCTAGTATCGCCTGTCGATGTAACAGATGTAAGTCATCATGGTCATCATCATTTGTCTAGCCTTCTCTGCACTATTGTCAGCTTCCAGTCTAGTATCGCCTGTCGATGTAACAGATGTAAGTCATCATGGTCATCATCATCTGCCTAGCCTTCTCTGCACTATTGTCAGCTTCCAGTCTAGTATCGCCTGTCGATGTAACAGATGTAAGTCATCGTGGTCATCATCATCTGCCTAGCCTTCTCTGCACTATTGTCGCCTTCCAGCCTAGTATCGCCTGTCGATGTAACAGATGTAAGTCATCATGGTCATCATCATCTACCTAGCCCTTTCTGCACTATTGTCAGCTTCCAGTCTAGTATCGCCTGTCGATGTAACAGATGTAAGTCATCATGGTCATCATCATCTACCTAGCCCTTTCTGCACTATTGTCAGCTTCCTGTCTAGTATCGCCTGTCGATGTAACAGATGTGAGTCATCATGGTCATCATCATCTGCCTAGCCTTCTCTGCACTATTGACGGCTTCCAGTCTAGTGTCGCCTGTCGATGTAACAGATGTAAGTCATCATGGTCATCATCATCTACCTAGCCCTTTCTGCACTATTGTCAGCTTCCAGTCTAGTATCGCCTGTCGATGTAACAGATGTAAGTCATCATGGTCATCATCATCTACCTAGCCCTTTCTGCACTATTGTCAGCTTCCAGTCTAGTATCGCCTGTCGATGTAACAGATGTAAGTCATCATGGTCATCATCATTTGTCTAGCCTTCTCTGCACTATTGTCAGCTTCCAGTCTAGTATCGCCTGTCGATGTAACAGATGTAAGTCATCATGGTCATCATCATTTGTCTAGCCTTCTCTGCACTATTGTCAGCTTCCAGTCTAGTATCGCCTGTCGATGTAACAGATGTAAGTCATCATGGTCATCATCATCTACCTAGCCCTTTCTGCACTATTGTCAGCTTCCAGTCTAGTATCGCCTGTCGATGTAACAGATGTAAGTCATCATGGTCATCATCATCTACCTAGCCCTTTCTGCACTATTGTCAGCTTCCAGTCTAGTATCGCCTGTCGATGTAACAGATGTAAGTCATCGTGGTCATCATCATCTACCTAGCCCTTTCTGCACTATTGTCAGCTTCCAGTCTAGTATCGCCTGTCGATGTAACAGATGTAAGTCATCATGGTCATCATCATTTGTCTAGCCTTCTCTGCACTATTGTCAGCTTCCAGTCTAGTATCGCCTGTCGATGTAACAGATGTAAGTCATCATGGTCATCATCATTTGTCTAGCCTTCTCTGCACTATTGTCAGCTTCCAGTCTAGTATCGCCTGTCGATGTAACAGATGTAAGTCATCATGGTCATCATCATCTACCTAGCCCTTTCTGCACTATTGTCAGCTTCCAGTCTAGTATCGCCTGTCGATGTAACAGATGTAAGTCATCATGGTCATCATCATCTACCTAGCCCTTTCTGCACTATTGTCAGCTTCCAGTCTAGTATCGCCTGTCGATGTAACAGATGTAAGTCATCATGGTCATCATCATCTACCTAGCCCTTTCTGCACTATTGTCAGCTTCCAGTCTAGTATCGCCTGTCGATGTAACAGATGTAAGTCATCATGGTCATCATCATCTACCTAGCCCTTTCTGCACTATTGTCAGCTTCCAGTCTAGTATCGCCTGTCGATGTAACAGATGTAAGTCATCATGGTCATCATCATTTGTCTAGCCTTCTCTGCACTATTGTCAGCTTCCAGTCTAGTATCGCCTGTCGATGTAACAGATGTAAGTCATCATGGTCATCATCATCTGCCTAGCCTTCTCTGCACTATTGTCAGCTTCCAGTCTAGTATCGCCTGTCGATGTAACAGATGTAAGTCATCGTGGTCATCATCATCTGCCTAGCCTTCTCTGCACTATTGTCGCCTTCCAGCCTAGTATCGCCTGTCGATGTAACAGATGTAAGTCATCATGGTCATCATCATCTACCTAGCCCTTTCTGCACTATTGTCAGCTTCCAGTCTAGTATCGCCTGTCGATGTAACAGATGTAAGTCATCATGGTCATCATCATCTACCTAGCCCTTTCTGCACTATTGTCAGCTTCCTGTCTAGTATCGCCTGTCGATGTAACAGATGTGAGTCATCATGGTCATCATCATCTGCCTAGCCTTCTCTGCACTATTGACGGCTTCCAGTCTAGTGTCGCCTGTCGATGTAACAGATGTAAGTCATCATGGTCATCATCATCTACCTAGCCCTTTCTGCACTATTGTCAGCTTCCAGTCTAGTATCGCCTGTCGATGTAACAGATGTAAGTCATCATGGTCATCATCATCTACCTAGCCCTTTCTGCACTATTGTCAGCTTCCAGTCTAGTATCGCCTGTCGATGTAACAGATGTAAGTCATCATGGTCATCATCATTTGTCTAGCCTTCTCTGCACTATTGTCAGCTTCCAGTCTAGTATCGCCTGTCGATGTAACAGATGTAAGTCATCATGGTCATCATCATCTGCCTAGCCTTCTCTGCACTATTGTCAGCTTCCAGTCTAGTATCGCCTGTCGATGTAACAGATGTAAGTCATCGTGGTCATCATCATCTGCCTAGCCTTCTCTGCACTATTGTCGCCTTCCAGTCTAGTATCGCCTGTCGATGTAACAGATGTAAGTCATCATGGTCATCATCATCTACCTAGCCCTTTCTGCACTATTGTCAGCTTCCAGTCTAGTATCGCCTGTCGATGTAACAGATGTAAGTCATCATGGTCATCATCATCTACCTAGCCCTTTCTGCACTATTGTCAGCTTCCTGTCTAGTATCGCCTGTCGATGTAACAGATGTGAGTCATCATGGTCATCATCATCTGCCTAGCCTTCTCTGCACTATTGACGGCTTCCAGTCTAGTATCGCCTGTCGATGTAACAGATGTGAGTCATCATGGTCATCATCATCTGCCTAGCCTTCTCTGCACTATTGACGGCTTCCAGTCTAGTGTCGCCTGTCGATGTAACAGATGTAAGTCATCATGGTCATCATCATCTACCTAGCCCTTTCTGCACTATTGTCAGCTTCCAGTCTAGTATCGCCTGTCGATGTAACAGATGTAAGTCATCATGGTCATCATCATTTGTCTAGCCTTCTCTGCACTATTGTCAGCTTCCAGTCTAGTATCGCCTGTCGATGTAACAGATGTAAGTCATCATGGTCATCATCATCTACCTAGCCCTTTCTGCACTATTGTCAGCTTCCAGTCTAGTATCGCCTGTCGATGTAACAGATGTAAGTCATCATGGTCATCATCATCTACCTAGCCCTTTCTGCACTATTGTCAGCTTCCAGTCTAGTATCGCCTGTCGATGTAACAGATGTAAGTCATCATGGTCATCATCATCTACCTAGCCCTTTCTGCACTATTGTCAGCTTCCAGTCTAGTATCGCCTGTCGATGTAACAGATGTAAGTCATCATGGTCATCATCATTTGTCTAGCCTTCTCTGCACTATTGTCAGCTTCCAGTCTAGTATCGCCTGTCGATGTAACAGATGTAAGTCATCATGGTCATCATCATCTACCTAGCCCTTTCTGCACTATTGTCAGCTTCCAGTCTAGTATCGCCTGTCGATGTAACAGATGTAAGTCATCATGGTCATCATCATCTACCTAGCCCTTTCTGCACTATTGTCAGCTTCCAGTCTAGTATCGCCTGTCGATGTAACAGATGTAAGTCATCATGGTCATCATCATCTACCTAGCCCTTTCTGCACTATTGTCAGCTTCCAGTCTAGTATCGCCTGTCGATGTAACAGATGTAAGTCATCATGGTCATCATCATCTACCTAGCCCTTTCTGCACTATTGTCAGCTTCCAGTCTAGTATCGCCTGTCGATGTAACAGATGTAAGTCATCATGGTCATCATCATTTGTCTAGCCTTCTCTGCACTATTGTCAGCTTCCAGTCTAGTATCGCCTGTCGATGTAACAGATGTAAGTCATCATGGTCATCATCATCTGCCTAGCCTTCTCTGCACTATTGTCAGCTTCCAGTCTAGTATCGCCTGTCGATGTAACAGATGTAAGTCATCGTGGTCATCATCATCTGCCTAGCCTTCTCTGCACTATTGTCGCCTTCCAGCCTAGTATCGCCTGTCGATGTAACAGATGTAAGTCATCGTGGTCATCATCATCTACCTAGCCCTTTCTGCACTATTGTCAGCTTCCAGTCTAGTATCGCCTGTCGATGTAACAGATGTAAGTCATCATGGTCATCATCATTTGTCTAGCCTTCTCTGCACTATTGTCAGCTTCCAGTCTAGTATCGCCTGTCGATGTAACAGATGTAAGTCATCATGGTCATCATCATTTGTCTAGCCTTCTCTGCACTATTGTCAGCTTCCAGTCTAGTATCGCCTGTCGATGTAACAGATGTAAGTCATCATGGTCATCATCATCTACCTAGCCCTTTCTGCACTATTGTCAGCTTCCAGTCTAGTATCGCCTGTCGATGTAACAGATGTGAGTCATCATGGTCATCATCATCTGCCTAGCCTTCTCTGCACTATTGACGGCTTCCAGCCTAGTATCGCCTGTCGATGTAACAGATGTAAGTCATCGTGGTCATCATCATCTACCTAGCCCTTTCTGCACTATTGTCAGCTTCCAGTCTAGTATCGCCTGTCGATGTAACAGATGTAAGTCATCATGGTCATCATCATTTGTCTAGCCTTCTCTGCACTATTGTCAGCTTCCAGTCTAGTATCGCCTGTCGATGTAACAGATGTAAGTCATCATGGTCATCATCATCTACCTAGCCCTTTCTGCACTATTGTCAGCTTCCAGTCTAGTATCGCCTGTCGATGTAACAGATGTAAGTCATCATGGTCATCATCATCTACCTAGCCCTTTCTGCACTATTGTCAGCTTCCAGTCTAGTATCGCCTGTCGATGTAACAGATGTAAGTCATCATGGTCATCATCATCTACCTAGCCCTTTCTGCACTATTGTCAGCTTCCAGTCTAGTATCGCCTGTCGATGTAACAGATGTAAGTCATCATGGTCATCATCATCTACCTAGCCCTTTCTGCACTATTGTCAGCTTCCAGTCTAGTATCGCCTGTCGATGTAACAGATGTAAGTCATCATGGTCATCATCATCTACCTAGCCCTTTCTGCACTATTGTCAGCTTCCAGTCTAGTATCGCCTGTCGATGTAACAGATGTAAGTCATCATGGTCATCATCATCTACCTAGCCCTTTCTGCACTATTGTCAGCTTCCAGTCTAGTATCGCCTGTCGATGTAACAGATGTTAGTCATCATGGTCATCATCATCTACCTAGCCCTTTCTGCACTATTGTCAGCTTCCAGTCTAGTATCGCCTGTCGATGTAACAGATGTAAGTCATCATGGTCATCATCATCTACCTAGCCCTTTCTGCACTATTGTCAGCTTCCAGTCTAGTATCGCCTGTCGATGTAACAGATGTAAGTCATCATGGTCATCATCATCTACCTAGCCCTTTCTGCACTATTGTCAGCTTCCAGTCTAGTATCGCCTGTCGATGTAAGAGCTGTAAGTATTGATCTTTATATGTTAGTTTATTATTCCTTGTATGACGTTTTTTGAAATTAACAAGGTGTTGGGTGGGAATAGTTAATATTTCTTCGCTTTGCCATATTGTTAGCTATAAGCAAGCTTTATTTGATGTTCGTGGTGAAGACCCTGTAGTTGATAATAACGTTCGTTTTAGGTAATTTTCTGCCATAATTTTTTACACATTTCAAACATGCAGCTAAGAATAAAAATAAAACAATCATTGTAAATAGTATCAAATATATATTTAATTAACACAATAATTCAAATTTATTAGAAGCAGCAACGTTGCTTGATTGCGTTATCACTCAACGTGTGTTCTTGAGGGTCATCTCTGCATGTCCATGGGGTGGTTGCCCATGTCTCCGCCGTCTGGTGGGGGGACCCAACCGCCTCCATCATTGTTGAATGCGTTGTCCACAACGGTCACGCCACCGCCGTCATCACCGCAGCAACTACAGCATAAACCCATGATTGTAAATCTGGAACAGTTAATAAAATAAATAAGTTTCCTAGTTCTCTCTTAAATATTATTGACGAAATGCGGTTGTAATATACATTTATTTAATACACGTATACGGTTTCGCGTTTTCGTTTTATGAACATATTTTAATTTCAATAAATGTTATAATTTATTGATTTATTTTCAATTTTATAAAATAGCATTTTTGAGCAACCTGTACTTAAAGAACTCTAGCGCTGTACTTAAAGAACTCTAGCGCAGAGGTTACTTACCAGGGTAACCAATCATAACATCGCATGAATTAAATTAAAACGATTATCGTACAAAGAGTAGGCGAATTGAAGGAAAGAGAGAGCCCTATGTCCTGCGAGTGGCGCAGGCGGTAGTTTTTTTTTATATGTAGTTTTCAATTTATGAATTATAATATATTTTTTATGATTACTGGCCACTAGCCCTACCCGTGTGTTAAATTAATGTCGCCATTGTAGTGCCACGTTGTAGAATACACTTCTGCCTAACCAGCAGCGCGCAGCGTGATGATATGACACGTTGTTCGTTACTCTCTCTATTAAGTAGTAAGTACATGTATCTTCACACGAGCTTAAGGCACAGTATAAATATTTATTCTGTGCTTAAGGTGTCTACTCCCCAAACACGAAACCGAACCGTTTTGGCCGAAGTTACGGTGGACATTTCCTACTCCGTATCACTTACGGACATAAGAGTAGTTAGGGGCCCGAACTTAGAATGAATGACAACTAGATTTGACAGTTCTTCCTAATCCGATATGATTTTGCCAATCCGAAAATTTAAAATTTTCACTTTATTTGACGGATCAACTACTTTCGGATGGGCCCGTATCCTTGTAGAGTAGACCGTGTTTTGTAGTGTTATTTTAATTACTAGTTTCTGATTTAGCTAAGTAGCCTAAATCCTATTCCGGAATACGTCGGTCACTGACCAGTAACATACTAGGTAAGGTAGTACCATACTTGGTAATACTAGGTATCTCAAATGTCCTTTCTTTGGTATTGTTCGTCGAATCGTTGAGCTCCTTAAGTTCTGAGTTGAGCTGCACGATTGCTGACAATTGCGTGCACTGACTGGAAAAGTCCACTCAAACTGTATGGTTCTTTCCTCAAAAGACCATTTTAAAAACCGATCTACATAGCCTTCACATGATCTGGCCAAGATTTTGTCTGGACTTTAAAAGAGACTGTGACCTCTGAGTTTGTTTCGGCCTTTCTTCTCAAGAGTAGTCAGATAGGAAACGCCGGCCTCATCTAGTTTAAAATAATATAATATGTTTGACGTGTAAAAGTGTTTGTACAAACCTACTTACAAAAATAAAATAATTTAAATCATTTATCGTCGTGGTTAATATACTTGGTAAGTTGAATAAGTACCTATCTCGGTCCATCTACAGCACAATGCAAAAAAAATCATCGTTCCAACTCTATGACAATGCAAATATGTTTGCAATGATAAGATTAAGTGGAAGGTCATCCATTGTTGATTGGAAAACTGACAATAGGTACCTATGCCATTGATATTTATCTTTGTTACTTATGTAAGTACTTACTTATTTTCAAAACGAAAACTCTGACTGGTTAATTTTGGTGATGAGGCCCACATAGCTACATATTATGATACCTGTTCTTCATTATTATTTACTTTTAATAAAAATCGAATCCTTTTTCGTCCTACGGCCAATGCACGTCCATATCTACGAACATTCTTAGATGCAACAATTATGATTCTACAGAGTGTATAATTTTATTTATAACTATATATATTAATAATTTTAACATTACGTAGCAATATAAGACAATGAAGAAAGAATATTTCTCTAATTTGCCTAAGAAAATAGTAAAAGCTAGTATTATCGATTGTAAAATAAATGTTCTAATGGGTGCGTTTTCACTAAACACGCACCGAAATAACCTTTCATATCAAATAGGTTTAACCTTCATTATAATTATAATAAATTATAGTATACATAAATAAAAAAACTAAGTAGGTACATTAGCACCTATTGAGTTTCAAAAATAGAATATAATATAATACAACTTACCTCGTATATAAGAGTTTATCCAACTGTTGATCCACAACGAATACAAAAATGTTTTTTATTTTACAAAGCGACTTATTATGTAGCCCACTTGCTAGTAGTAGTGATGCCTGTGGCCAGTAAGATAAGATAAATTATCGATAATTCTGTTCCAAAAAAGAAATATTTAAGTATTTTTCATACGAATTGTATGAATCACCTAAGGCATTTTTCACATTTAGTAATACATAGTTGTTAAGGAAAATGTCGGGCTTGATTTTGAAGCACGGCAATGTGTCAATTGCCTTAGGTTATTTGTCTGTTATCACTATCAGTTATCAGTCTTCAAAAACTGATTTGATATCTAGCTTTCCATTCTTATAGGTGAGTAATTGCGATCGCCACCCATATTTTTAAACGTTTACCACTAAATAAAGATGTAATTACAAAGTTACATAATTGATGTATAATTAATGTACTGTGGCTTTTTGTATCAATTCAAGGCATTAATTTGTCAACATCTTACTACTGCACTTACTTTAAAAGTATTGAAGTCAAGTGCGTTTAGGACAGATTGATAAGAATTATACCGTGACAGGTAAATAAATACATAGCATAGCTCAGATATAATAATAATAATAATATAATATGAGACAACATCCACACAAGGTCTTCAGGTCCCGAACTAGGTAGAAGAACCTGTACTACGGTAACCTGATGACTGATTTACATACTTATATACATATAAACACCCCTATAACACAATATAAGATGTATTAAATAGGCCACAGCAGTAGGCTTCTTGCAAAACAATCACTTGGTAAAGAAATTATGTTAAAAGAAAATGATTAGTATTCCAAAAAAATTAGAAGCATTCATCATGTGCCTAGCCTTGTCCCATCTATGTTCGTCGGCTTACAGTTTCATTATGCGGTCTTTAATGTCCCCACTGCAGAGACTCGGCCTCAGGGTAGCGGGAAAGTCCGAAAGGGTTACCGTGGCCCCTGGCACAGGCAACTGAAGGAACACGGGTGGGTTTTAGTCAGTAAGAGTCTGACACGCGCTCCCGCTCCGCCCAGAGCGGGAGAAGTTATTTGATGACTTCCCACCATCAAAAAAAAGGCCTCCTCTCTGGTCTCATACTGTTACGTTTCAACGTGTAGGTATGAAGAAGTTCCCATCAGATGCGAGTGAAAAACTTAGTTAAGAATATTATAGTTGTTAATGCTACTCATGATAACAGACCGTAAAATCTATACGATCGGTATTCTATAATACGAATGTTATGTACAGTGGGTTGCCAAATTATTAGGGATAGTCACAATAAAATGGTATTGGTAAAGTATTAGTCTTAAATTAATTAGAAAAACACAGTTTTTGGAATGACAAAAGCTTTATTCATATAAAATAAGTAGTTATATAAGAAGTAAAATAAGAACAAATAATAAAAGCAATGAAAATTATAGGTAAGTAAATAAGCGAAAATAGTTATTTGTTATACAAGAGTGCAAAGTTGCTTTTTAACCGCGTGTTCAATTTTGATGACCGAGCAAGCGAAGGATTCTAAAATTGAATCACGAGCGCAGCGAGTGATTCAAAATTAGAATCCTGAGCGTTAGCGAGGGAATCAAAAGAGCACGAGGTGAAAAATCTTTGCACTCGAGTGCAACACGTAACTTTTCATTCCACCTCAGCGAGGAAATGACTAAATGCAAAAAAAAAACGTTTACAATCACAAGATAGGTACACTTTTATTTCAGTTTAGGTATTAATTACTACATTATGACAGGTAAGTATTACAGAATAATCTTTAAATTATAACAAAATAATACTAAGGTATAATTAAGAAAATTTTAAAGTAACGTTGCTACAGTTATTTAAATTGAGTGTAATATTTTTGTTTGGTACTGTAATATTGGTGTTAGTCACTTGTGTACTGTTTTTCGGTAAACTATCTGTCATACTTAATAGTTGTACCGATTCATCGGATTCCCTTGGCGTGAATGTTGGAGAGAGAGGGAGATGGTTAGGTGTTTCATAACGGCTTATTTTTGATGTAGAAGGGCCAGTCCAACTAGTCCAAGGATCCGATTGAGGCTCTTTCAGTGTAATGGCTCCTACGATGCCTTCACATATTTTAGACTTATTTTGGATGGAATCCTCTATGTATCCCTCTACAACTGCATTGGACTTCCAGCCTCCGTGGCGCTTAAGGGACAGGAGATCAGCTCCGGAATCAGCCAAAAGTGTGGCTGAAGTTCGTCGGAAACAATGACCCGTGTACAACAGGGGTTCTGGAAGTTCAAGAAATGTTGCTATTTCTCGTGGGATACTGCCAATTTTATTAGTACCCATAGGCTGTCTAACACACTTTCCATTGCGATACTGTAGAAAAAATCGATTGATTGGAGTGTTAGGCGGGCGTAAGGCTTGATATTTCTCAACAATCGTTACGTATTCCTTGCGAATGACGAAGTTGCGGTCTCTTTTTGTCTTTGTATTAGGTAAATTAATTAATAGTAAGTCATCTGAATGTTTCTCAATGTTTTTGACATTAAGTTGTGTTAGTTCATTAGTTCGACATGCTCCGTTTATTCCAATAATAAGAACAACCTGTAACGTAAAGAGTATTGTAGTAGATAAATGAATAAAATTGATATGAACGCATAATTATGCCTATCAACATCTACTAAGTATACTATTTAATTGAGATTAATATACTTAAGTAGATACTGAATGTGCAACTGACTTACTTTTGCCGCCAAATATACGGAATCGGGTGCTTCGTTAAGAAACTTTTCAATATCAGATACTGTGAAAACCTTCGATTTTTTTGGTTGATGACCAGATGAGGCTCTTTTTAAAAATGCCACTAATTTAGGATAGGTATCGATATGTTTGTCTTTTTTCATCTTTATTGTTGCTTTTAGCATCGAATACGTACTCCATAGAGTGCTTGCTTTCTTGTTCTCGGATAATTCTATAAAATATGCCAGCAAAACGTTTTCTGAGAAAGAACATATCGTACTGTTTTAAATACTTCTCGCGTGATTGTTGAGGGAGAAAGCTCATTTGCGCATTATTAACAGTTTCAGTCAATTCTGTTGGCGTCAAGCAAACTTCCTCGTCGCTAGAATCACTCATTTTAGTTTTTTCACTTGTTTTCAAGTTTCTTGTTTTTAATATAAGGTTTAACAATGACGTGAAAAAATGCCGCGTAAAGAACCGCGTACAAAGCAAATTGAAAAAAGAACACCAAGAAGGTTCCGAGTCTGAGTTTTTAACAAATTAAAAAAAAGTTGTATGTTATATTCGGCACCATAGAGGTAGCAGTAAATAGGTTTAATGTTTTTTTTAATTCACAAACTTAGTGCACACGATGTTCTAAATTCAATTTACTTTATCCTCTAGAGAATAAAAACGGCTTTTCCACTCAGATATTGAAGATTAAAAATACTCTTTCCGAGATGGTGGGATGAAAAAAATATTACTTAGTACTGATCAGTACTTAAGTGACATTTCCTTTTGCCTCAATTAGTGTTTCTATACGTCTCGGCATGCTTTCTGCGCACTGCGTGTACAGTACAACAATGCCTTCAGGGTGCTGTTGGGGTTACCGAGGTTCTGTAGTGCTTCAGCTATGTTTGCTGAAGCACGAACTGATGATTTTTTTGCCATAATTAGAAAGCGGAGCGTTTCACTTCTTGGTCGCCTGCGTGGTAGCACTAATGGCATGCTGAAGGTATTGTCCGAGCGATGGGATCTGCCCCTTTTAAAGACATGGATGAAGTTGCATGCTAGTGGATCCTCACGTTTTATTTAATATTTTGTTATTGTAAATTTTTATATCTCAATTTTATTTCAACTTCGTTTTAATTTTAAATCAATCTTTATTTTTAATTTATTAATTTTTGTTTTAATTTTATTTCAATTTTATTTTAGTTTTATTTCAATTTTATATCAATTTTATATTATAATTGTAATTGACAATCTTTATATGTTTTACTAACACTAGTTGTATAAGAAAATTGTTACTAACCATTTATGAGCTCTAAGCTTGAATTAAAGATTTCTATTCTATTCTATTCTATTCTATGCACTTTATGGCACTTTCTTTTATTTTAGGGTTGTAATGCTGAACATTAATTAGTTTTTTCTATGAGTCTGACCTTGGTCGTTATCATTTCTTTGGCTATTTCGGCCGTAGTAGTATCCCATAAATTTTCTATGGGGTTTATGTAAGAAGAATTGCCAGGCCAAGGTAAAACTGGAACGTTGTGGTCTGCTAAGAACTTGGTAAAGCTTCTGGCTTTATAACATGGTGCTGAATCATGCATAAACAAGAATTCCTCACCATCTGGGAACCATTCTTCAAGTGGCGGTAACAGGAGAGTTTGTAAAATTTGCCTGTACTGGTCTCGTTTCATGGTTCCCTGGACAATGTAAAGGCACCCAACCCCCTTAGCGCTTATGACAGACCACACCATTATTTCAACAGGGTATTTTACCCTCTCCGCGGTACAGTGAGGGTGGTAAGTTTCTCCTGGGCGTCGCCTAACGAAGCTGCTTTTGTCGGCCAGAATCTCAAGTATTGACTCACCTGAGAAACACGCCTCAAAAAAAATTTTAATTCATATTATAAAAAAAAAATATTATATTAAATTATGCAAAACAGTAGTAATGATGCAAACTAACCTTATTCCAGACCTCAACAGTGTTTTTGCGGTGTTTTCGAGCCCAGACAAGGCATTTCATCTTCATTGCATCTGTCAAGATATTTTTACAGGTTGATGACCTGTCAAGTCTTCTTCTGACAACCTGCGCTGCACAGTTCTCTTGGAAACTAAGTAGTATTTCTGACTCCAGGACTAACTGAGTTCAAAACCCAGCACTATTTGTCTGTTTTGCAAACAGATGTCTCTTATTTTCCTATCAGAAAGAGGAGTAGTGATGCGTTTTCTTTCGCTATTACCTTTTTTATTCGGCGAAATTGGCTGATTTGGTCCAAATTAATTTTTATTTTATTTATTGCCAACTTAGAAACACTGCTATGCTGGAGAAGCGTTTTATTATTTTAGTTTTTTTTTTGAGTCAAATCGCAACCTCAACCCACGTTGAAAGCCAAAAATAAATCGTGTAAATATTATTATTTTAATAATTTAATTTTATAATATAATAACAATAATACTTACATTATAACTAAATGAAAATAACTTTGTTTAAAATATTCAAATTCGTCTTTCACTGTTTCGCGTCTAAATTTGCGTCTAAAGTACATTGCTGCTCTCACGTTACTTAATTTTTTTTAAAATAAATATACCCTT
Organism: Brachylomia viminalis; assembly: GCA_937001585.2. Taxonomy (NCBI): domain Eukaryota; kingdom Metazoa; phylum Arthropoda; class Insecta; order Lepidoptera; family Noctuidae; genus Brachylomia; species Brachylomia viminalis. Next base: position 13,491,555 of record OW443308.2, on the reverse strand, counting down.
TAACTGTTAACATCCACTTAAAATTTGAGTTATAGAGACATGGCGAACGTAAATAATACATTCCTGCAACGTTTTCCCACTTAAAACTGCAGTCAAGTGCACCCACAATAGGAATTTGACAAAAAATGTGACTGTCCCTAATAATTTGGCAACCCACTGTAAATACCATCAGTATGGTGTGTGAGTCATTTGTTTTGATTTTATGTGTGTATACGTACCGGACTGATTTTAGCACAGGATATGTGCCTCAAATCTTTCTGCCTAATGCAGGGCAGTCCACGAAATTCATTTTTTTTTTTTGCGTTTGTTGCAATTCGCAGGTCAGTGTCAGGTTGTATGCTGAACAAAATATGATTCGCGACTGTAACATACATCAATTTTACGAAAATTTGAATTTCGCGGGTTACCCTGGCGATTTCCCCCTAAATTAGTTCTGACGCACAAAAGCACTATCCATTTCATTATGACTGGATCGGTCTCGTCGATTGTTAAGTAAATGTGACCATGGTGTCGAATACCTATCGATCTCACACTTTCCGGCTTGTCTAATGTACCTACCTAAACAGATGCTCAAATTAGTTTGTCGGTACATTGACGGTCACAATGTGGTCACATTAGTGCTGTACACGTTGCCACATTTTAATCAAAAACATATAAAAGAAGCCATGGACACGAAAAAATAAAGGTGACCCTTGCTCGAGCCAGCCCGCGCCGCTGGGCTCAGCGTCCCTAAATAATCTAGATCCGACCCAACCTGTCCCTTGCTGCCGACCCCCAGCGACGGTCGTACCCCACAGGGGGTGCCCTTAGTGTGCAGTCGCTTAGTTTATAAGTTTTTTGCCTTAGCTGGTTTATTTATAAGGCATCCACACACAGGATAGCCCGGTTACGCAGCCGACAACCTCCTATGTTGAGCTGCGGGATTTCACTCATAAAAAAGGTGTACCTAATGTTATGTAAATAAAAAAGTTTGTGCTTCCAGTCTAACCAGAGTCCAGCGGGGCACGCACGGCCTACTGTGATAGGCTTGCAAGAGTCACACATTTTTTTGAACGTTTGGGAGCAAAAACCGTGAAACAAGCCTATCTCAGAGGCCGTGCTCACCCCGCAAATGTGACAGTATCAAATATTGTCACAAACAGGAATCGATAATGTTTAGAATGACAAAATAAACTGTCAGTACACACTTAGGTCACCGCCGTGTCCTCGTGGAGGCGATTGGCGGTGGCGATCTCTCGCGTCCGGCCTTGGTCCAGGCCATGGTACGGAGCGAGAGGGCTTGGGAAGCCGTCACCTCCTTCTGCGAAGCAGTAATGTTCGCGAAGGAGGAGGTGGAACGCGTGAGGGAGAGGCAAAATATGCGCCCTCACGCCCCTAGCCGCCACAGGAGACGCCCTGGGCGTCGGGAATCGCAGGCCGATTCCCGGCCACCGTAGGCGCGGGCTTGCGAACGGCGAGCAATGGGCAGCTCGCCGTTCGATAAGGACCAGGCCCGGGTCGACGGCGGTTGCGGAAAAGTCCAAGAGGGTTACCGTGGCCCCTGGCACAGGCAACTGAAGGAACACGGGTGGGTTTTAGTCAGTAAGAGTCTGACACGCCCTCCTGCTCTGCCCAGAGCGGGAGAAGTTACTTGATGATTTCCCACCCACAAAAAAAAAAAAAAGTACACACTTAGGTACCTACCTATCCCCAAACGCAGTGCGTGCGTTGCGTTTTGCAGTTGAACGATAAGGCCAAGGCTTTCGTCGTGGGTATCACAACTTGCATTGCATTATGCCCTTGACTAAAATGGCCGTAATGACTGATGGATTGCAGAACATTGTGTAAAGCAGCATTTACGCCTATGTTCTCTCCTAAACATAGGCCTCTCGTTTTCTGATAAAAATGAACATGTAGTTAGATATTCACAAAATAAACACGCTTGACTGACAGATTTTTGTGATCGCTCTAGGTTCTTATGATTTGAGCAGACAGAATGCGGCTACCCAAAATTTTGCCAATACCGTAGATTTTTTAGAAAACGTTCCTTTGGTTATTATAGAAAGAAAGAAAATGCATTTATTTGCGGTAAACATGACGCAAAAAATAACACAAACACTGAAAATATGAAAAGGTTGGGGGAAACATGCGTCACATACACGCAAAACGGCTATCGCTCAGCATTATGCCGCGACTCTATGCAAGACAGAGCCCCAGCGCTGGTTTTCAGCGACATTATCAAATACCAGCATCACTAATTAAGCATCTTTGTTGATTTTAGCCGGGAAAAATATTACATTCTTATAGATTTCAAAAAAAAAACAAACAAAACAAGTTAAAAATCATCATGTAGGTATACAGAGTGACCTATAAAACCATTATTTGTAAATTTTGTAATATGACAATTTGTAAGTAATCCAGTAGGACCCCATAATAAATACTAATGCGTGCAATGAATTGGATTCAACTTTGGTCGAAGTTTGGTTTAGAGAAGAGAAAACCTACTCAATTCCACTTCATTAGAATGAGCACGGAGAGGTTACGCACGTTACCGGGTGCATTTTGTTCACTAGCCACGCGTTCGTGCGTAGCCTGGCCGTGGGTCGCACACAGAGAATGATCCACAGATATATCTGTGGAATGATCCTACCTACATTTTCATACAAAGCGAGGTTTAGCTAAGTACAAATGCGTAGCGTGGCCGCAATGTGACAGCAATGGAACTGACAGAGTGAACCAACAACGTCCTTTTGAAAAGAAACTGAACTCCCTAACAAATCTATACATTAGATTGAAATTTTTATAATAAGTATGAATAACATTCCATAACAGTTTTATATAAAATAATAATAAATAGGTACTTAAGAAATTGGCATTATAATATTCTATCATCATTGGAAAACCTAATTCCCTAGACGTTTACATGTGGTGTTCCTTTTGATATCGATGCAATATTATTTTGTCATCGTAAGTGTATCCTAAGTATAGTAATAAAAAAAAGCAATGGTTAATTGGATGGAACTTTTATCTCATAATAAATACAAAATATGATAAAGAACTCAATAAAAACAACTCTCTTTGTATCGCTTATCAAATTCTTATAATATAGGTACACCTTTGCATATTAAAATAATCTAATACGATTAGTGTATACATTTCAATATTTTATGAACGCTATCCTTAAATGAGCCTAATGCATAATTAAATCTCTATTAAAATATGACAGTATTATAATTATATAAATACATCACATAGGCTTATTTTTTTTAAATAATATGCTTTTGGTAAAGCAGTAATTTGTTAATAAGTTTGTACATAAAAGTCCCTATAATTGAGACAGAGATAAAAAATGGTTTCTTCTTGAATTCATATTACTAAAACAGCTTTTAAGTATGTTATTATTATTTATTTATTTACAACCGAGGTAAAACAGGTATTTGAAGTACCAATATTATCACAATTACTGATATCTCCTATCTCGAACTAAGACATACGGAAAAAACAAGAACTGGCGTCCTCTCATACTCAATTAAAAGATTATATAATTAGTTTTACTTTTATTAAAATCCAAAATTAAAATACAAATGTACATTTGTATCTTAATAAAAGTTGTAAGAAATACGAAAAATAACATTAAGAGGAAACTGTAGGATTTAACGTTATCATAGATTTTTTTAATAAGTAGATATACTCTAACAAGCTCTTTCTCAAAACAATATTCATGTCTTATTTGTCTCTAATCAAATAGGACATGTATTATCACATGTGTCTTATTAAATTAAGTTTACGGAGAAAAAGTGTTATCTAGTATTCATAATACGTACCTAGTATCAACAGATGCATTAAATAAATAAAGAACCATCAAAAATTTGATACGTGCTAAAATTATAATTAAAAATATTTATAACAAGATTTTACATTTAGTTGAAGTAGATGCTGCTGCATACCATGATTTTATTTACGTGCTTTCTCTCTGTATCAATAATTACCATGGTCATCATCATCATTTCAGCCGAAAGACGTCCACTGCTGGATATAGGCTTCCCTCAAGCATTTTCCCATCTACCCTGCTCCCGTGATTAAATATGATATTGACCTTATCGATGATTTGTATTTTGGTATCAAAAAGTTTTGATTCGGAAGAATTCCGCTCTCTGGTGCCAAGACCCTGTTCCCGATTAGTAGGCAACTTTTCTTATACATTCATTTCGATAGAAATATTTTAAACTGTTAATATTGTGTAATATTTAAAAATTGAGGAAATATTTCTTTATTGTTCAGTATATATAAAACAACCGGGTAATAACATTGCTGAGAATATAACGTTACACGGGTTACACCAAACAGAAATTAAGACAAAAATAAAATAAGGAATAGAAAACAAGACATCATATTTTAGGTTTAAACTTTGACAGCAAACTTAAATTCACGACAAAAAAAAACAGTTTAGAATTATTAAAAAAAATATACGTATTGTCTCACTCATAGAGCAACACGGACCGGCCGGTGGTCCGTGTTGCTTTAAGGTCTCACTTGATTTATATTATAAGAAACAAGTTTCTTGTCTTGTCTGTTTAGACATACTTTTAAAAACAATGGAAGATTTTGTGACAGTAACTTTTTATGGGGTTAACGGTGTTGGTATCAATCCGTATTTTAACCAAATTGAAAGCTGATCCCCAAAACGGTAGGTATTAAAAGATATAAAAAGGACAATCATGGTGTTATTTAGTATTTCTGGTACGGTGGTGGTGGTTGTTGCACTACAACGTGGTGTCTTGCAGTTGGTTGTTGAACGACGACATTGTTAACAACCACGGTTCGTTGTGGGGGGTCTTTACAACAGTCGCAGCAACAACAGGGGATGCAGCAGCAGCACCACGGGCGACATGAACAGTTGCAGCACATCCTGGAACACAACATTGTTAAATTAAAGAAAATGCTGAAGTAAATAATGCTAACGCAGATGATGTCTGTAAAAACCTCCGATAGCCAAGTTTCGGTATATCTTGTGTGATGGTACCTACTATGTCAAGATGTTGGCAAAAGCGAACAGGGACATGTACGTGTTAGACAAAGGACGAGTCAGGAAAATGACAAGATTTTTGCACCATGTGTTTTGTGGCAGAAAATAAGTCATCCGCGACTTTGGCGTTGAAGGCCGTGTTTATTTTTATTAGTTTACACTGCGATCACAAATTCATCTGCTCAGCCTCCAATTACCACTCAAAGAGCATGTAGTGTAGTAATGCACAGTTGTTGATACATTGTATGAACCATGATGAACCAAACCATCATGGTTTTACGTTTTTAAAGGCTCAAAATATCAACAATAGACATCCCACAGTAGGTAACTATTAGTCATATTATATTGAGATACCTAAGAACATGTGACTAATAGATAATATGAATTAGTATTTTCAGCTACCATGAGTCATAAATGCGATTTAGTTTTTTTTTTTTTTTATGACAATTGAGCCGATGTCGACTATTCTGCCAGCGTCACGTTTAGACGGCAGCGCGGAGGCGAGCCGTCGACTTTGCACTTTGTGGTAGTGCTACAGATGTTAGTCGCTGAGAAACGAGGACAGGGGGTTAGTAAAACATAAATATTATTCTAAAATACTATCTTATATAAAATATGGTGATAAACAGCATGCGATTTAGTTATAAAGGTAATGACGATAACTGACCATCGCTGTCACATTTGAGTAGTCATGAAGTTGTGTAATTACATCGTACTTTTTCCTTTGTGCACAAATAAGGTAGTTTACGGTTGGGAAATTCTACTCTAGATGGCTTGTTGTCTTTCCACTTATTGTCTCGACTGTCGTAGCGGTCGCTACTGATTGGTTCCACTATAGAATTATGTGACGCAGTCTCAATAAGATGCTAATAGAATCGAAGGCCTGTTACTGACGAGTGACGACAATTTGTCTCGTTGCTGCCATTACTTGGCATGAAAAAGTAATTGATTAAGTTTTCTCAGAAAAAATATTATTGTGAGAATTGTCTGTAGTATATTGTGTCGCTATCAATTCAATTAGCAATAGGTACTATAATTATGCCCTGGCCCTGCAGTCTCGACATAGTTAGCAATAGTTTTCGGTTGCTAAGTCCTAACAATCCAGATGTAAATGTTGATGTAAATGTTTGGTAGTCTCGACACTCAAATTTATCGGTTGTTACCTACCGGTACCTACCTAAAATACCAGTACCAAACGATAAATTTTAGTGTGGAGACCACCAAATATCATTTCATCTGGATTGTTAGGACTTAGCAACCGAAAACGATTGCTAACTTTGTCGAGACTGCAGGGCCTGTATAGAACATGGGCATGTTTGCGGAGAACAGAGCGAACGATCGACGACGAAAGAAGCGAGAGAACGATTTCTATGCTGTATTACGGAATGCGAGAGCCTCCTTTATGAGCCGTGTACATGATTCTGACAATGGAATATTGAGGGCCTTAAATATGAAGGTTATTATTTCTTTCTATATGGCTGTCAATATTCCTGCTAACAATCTTTGGATTTGATTTTTTATTTAATTACTTATACTGGATTTGCAATTTGAATGAATGTATGGAACTGTTTTCTTTCACAAGGGCATGTGCCTGAAATAAATGGGTTTTATTTATTTATTTTATTTTTTAATCTTGTTGCATTTATAAAGGTGAATATCTGTTGTATGGTTGATTCAATACAATACAGGTAAATTATAAGTGCCTGCTGCACGTATACTGAATCCATTAAATTTGTCATATAATTATAGGCACGTCAAGGTACATCTACCTTAACGTGCCTATATATAGTAAGGACACAATTCGTCACAGATAGATCAAAAATATTGTACTACAAACACTTTACGTATGTCTGGTCTACTCACTTAATTAGCTGTTACTGAGTTCAGGATTAATCCGAGATTTATTTAAGCTACACTATGTTCTCTTCAGATATTTGTATAGTGACTCAAAACTTTTTAGGACTACTTACAATCCGAAAGTAACCGTGTTTAATAACTGCCACAAAGGTATAAAGATACCATGTATTATCATTAACTTATCTCTGATTTTTGTTATCAAATGTTGGTATCGATTAATGCTGAATAGGAGCCTATAACCTTACCCACCACACCTTATCACATACAAGTAAATCTAGGCATGCATAATTAACGCCTAGTTCCTAGAACGAAAATCGACACAAAATTTTGCTAACAAACTGTCAAGGGCCCGTAAACTTCTGCGATTGGTTAACTAAATTATGAACACCCAATCGGATCACTTGAATTGCGTTTAGTTTTGAATTTTCGTTCCAGAAACCGAGTGTAAAGGTATTTACTAAGCATCTAAAACTAGAAAAGGTCGTCCACTACTCTTACCTTAACTAAAAGCTTTTCATCTGTACATTTGGTTAGGATCAGGACCGTATCCGGGGTATCCGTGTTGTGGAGGGTATCCTGGATAACCGCCGGGAGGTGGGTATCCTCCTGGGGGTGGCGGGTACGGATATCCTGGCGGCGGAGGTGGCTGGTCGTAGACGACTGGCGGCTGATGTATCACGGTCACTTGCTGCGGTGGGGGTTGTTGCTGCCCACACGCGTTAGGACACAGGCAGGGTACTAGGCAGCACGCACCCAGCGCCAAACAACAAGGGTTGCAGCAGACATCACAGTCCCCACAGTCCAACGAAAAACATAAACCCATCCTCACGCACCGTTGTCAACTAAAACCGATATCAATTAATTACTTATTCAACTCGTTAAACACCTTCATGCAAGATAACAGAGTAAAAACAAAAAAAAAATATTCTGAATTTTAAACAAAGTGGAATAAGTACCAGAGTCCTTATTGTGGAATGACAAAATGGCGGAGTGTTATCGTTGTTAAGACTGTTATCATTTAGTGTTATCTAGTGATAAGGTAGTCAGCCATTGCTCACAGTACTTAGGAGGGAAATGACTGCCGAGTCTTGGAAACACAAAAGGATATACGTATAGATACACACGGGGACACATAGCACATAGTCACTCGTCAAATATGGTTTAATTACGCTAAGTATTTGACGCTATTACCAAATTAAAAACCTTAGGTGTGTCATGGATTCCGGGTCACTTCGTAATTAACTGATAGGTAGTTTAGTTCTGGCAGTCAAACGTTCAATATTTCACTGAAGTTGTCACTTTGCACGTTCTTATTTGTTTTTATGTGTTATAAATACATTTAAATTCTCCTCGTAAAAAAATTACTTAAATTATTATTGATCGCATGCATCTTTTTGGGGATTTAACTAATGGATCAAAAATTTACGTTTTATTTTATTTCAAAAGAGCTTTTTTCTTTTTTTATTAAAATGGTTGCAAAAATTGTGTAAATTGTATGATAAAGCGGCGTGCGCGAGGGAGCGGGACAGAGAAGGACCGAACGCTCGAGGTCGTTCGCTCCTTGAAGCGCCTTAAGGTGTGGTGAACAGGAAACGATATTGAGTATATCAAAACATACAATCTGGGAGCTAATTTTGCATTAACACCTACATAATACGACGACACGACACGTTTGGTGTAGTGGCTACAGTGGCTAAGTGTAGTCAGCGAAACCAAATGGTCCTGGGTTCGAATCCCGGTAGGGGCAAATGTTTGTATGATGAATATGGACATTTGTACCCGAGTCATGGATGTATATTTATAATATGTATGTATTTACAAAAAAAAAATGTATTTAAGTAGGTAGTGTATCAACCATCTGGTATCCATAACACAAGCCTTAAGTGTTAAGTGCTTAACTTGGAACTAGAGGGTGCTGTGTGCAATGTCAGACGATATTTATTTATTTATTTATTATTTATAATAGGGTGTATGACTGTATGTGTTAATTCATTCAGTTACCTGGCAAAAATTATTTGGGGAAGCATAAAAAGAAGTAAGTAAGTATAAGAATCGTGGCAGCAATGGGTTAGGTATATTCTAATGAAGACTTGCGACCATACAAAAGAAAATATAGACCAAGTAATTGTAATTGGAATGTGACTTAATAATTTAGCAGAAAATTCTGTCTTCCTTAGCTACTACAAAATAAAAACAAACTAAACTAGATCAAGATGACGCCATGCACTTCACCAAGAATGCCTCTTTGTCCACCTGTTTGTTACATAAATGTCTATAGTAAGAAGGGATCTTTAGATAATTATAATAAAAATCCGAATCAAAAGAACGGTAGGTATGCATATATATAGGTAGGTAATGAAGGTATATAGGGTGAGTAATTCTCATGTCGGTTAGTTGAGGAAACCCTAAAATCTACTTGATCAGCTTGTCGCGTCCTCAACTCGATAATAAATAACGTTTACAATACAACATAATCTTAAATATCAAAACTATTCAACAGTTTCTGGTACCTATTTGCTAAGCATTAATGGTTATTTGGAGAGCCAGATAGCTATATTTTCCCCAAAATTCTGATAACGTAATAATACAGGGTTATTTCAGTTATTTGTAATACGTTGGCATTAAGGGCATGTAGGGGAGGTCATTGGCAACCAATTGACCCCTTATAAGCTCTATGCAAATGTCAATCATTTTCCAGTAATTTATCATTTTAGATTTTTTAAGATGGTATTTTATTGTAGGTATCTTGTTGGATAGCTGAGAAGTTGTATAATTATATATCCATGTTTTTTGGCAGAAATCAACAATTTTTGTCAAATAACCTGCTCAAATCAGTTTATACAAAAAAAAAACGGACTTCCAATAAAAAAACACTAAAAAGTGATACCTAAATAACTTTAATTTCGGAAGTCGGTGTCTTTGGATCTGTATTTTAGTTTTTGCCATCGACTTCCGAAATTAAAGTTATTTGTCACTTTGTAGTGCCTTTTTTTTGGAAATCGGTTATTTTTTTTATGTAAAAAGTTTTTTTCACTTTTTAGTACAGTACCTATCCCACACCAATTCGAACATGATCGTCTTACACGTTCACGTCCGTTTGAAGGATATGTTTTTTATTTCAAAATAATTTATGGTTGATTTTTTTAAAACCGTTTGGCCGATTTCGATAAAATTTAAATGAAACCACCCTTTGAAACAAAAACGTATTTTCCAAATCGGTTCAGGCATTCGAGTAATCGGTTCCTATAAGGATATGATTGGAAGTAGAATTAAAGATGAAAATGGCAGGGTACCGTGTGTGTAACTAAACAATAGTTACTATAAAACGTTTGTGGAAAAAACTGTGCTTAATAACATCAAAATTGAACTATCCGAAAGTGTTGATTACGTTTCATAATAAGCTTCTAATTTCTGTGACAATAAGTTTGAAACTCATTCATACGCTAATAATTGTGAATAAAGTGCTTAGTGTAATAAAACAATCCAAGTTTCTATGTGAAAACTAGTGCAAACCATAACTTTTTACAATCAGATCTCTAAAACTATTTGTTTTGATATTTTGAATTTTGGAAAAAAAACGGTGGGCGCGTTCCAGCTCCTAACACTGTGAATTGCAATAATCTTAACATAAACTGCTGCACAAACGCTATCTGGTGCTGAGTAGCAGACTTTTTAGAAAACGTTCCATTAATAGGTTATTAATATCTGAAGCATTACTATTATTGAGTGTTTGCTCTGCAAAGGATCATGGCAGAATTTGTACAAAAAAATTAAGATATTTAGAGAAGTTGAAATTCTAGCTCTTGTACTCTTGGGTACCTGAAGAGTATCTTCAGGAATTTACAATATTTTTAAAACCCCGCAATAAAAATATAATGTTAAAAGTAAATAGTTTAACTAGGAGCTCATTATTTTAGAACGAAACAGCCGTTGTCAGTGTAAGACCGCCGGACCGCTTTTATTTTAATCTATGGGACAGACTATCTTTGATCCTTGCTCCATAAAACTAATATTTAAAAATAAAAATTGTTCCTTGCTACTAGTTTAGTAATCTGTGCTTTGATCGTCGACTCATCGACTGTCATCGACTGTCTTGCGTGTATTCTTGCTTCGTTGTTATTTTCGCTTTTTTTAACGGTTTTTAGCTACTTTCTTGGACGTTTGATTTCTGCTTTACCCTGAAAACTCGGCTTCTACCACGGACTTTTGAATTTCACGCTTATCTTTGACTTTGTGCTTATATTCTCGACACTGGATTTTGATTTACACAAAGAGGTGTATCAACTGTGACCTCGATCTTCACCATTCCCGGCGTATACTCGTTTTAGAAGAGTTAGACACAAGAACAATCTCAATGATAGCAGAATGGATTTCTCCTGTCATAGTAAGTACCTATTTTCATTTATTCACATAGTTCCCCACGTGTTAGGTAGGTATATGTCGCGATGGCTCGCCCCCTATTACATGGGACTTAAAAATAACTGCCGAAATGTGGGTGTACTGGAGGTACACCTCTGCCCAACCCTTCGGGGAAACAAGGCATTTTATGTTATATATTGTTATAATTGTTGTAATGTTGCAGGTAACTGAGATGGACTGCATTTATGTGTTCAGTGCTGGGAAGCAGCTATGAGGGCTATCAATGAATCATTGAATACTATGGAAACTGCTACTGACAGTCATCCATCTGAAGCTAGCTCTAGCAGCGTAAGCCAGCCTCAAAGAGTTATTGGACACTCAAGAGTCTGCATTACATGTGGGAGCTCTGTTTTAAGGATTCCAAGTGAACTTGTAGTGCGTACAAACCCAACTGCAAGGCAACAACAAATACAACTATTGATCTCAAACAATATTGCACCTCATCAGGTTAGTTCTTTACATAATTATAAATAGTAGTAGTGTTGATTCTGTACTTTATGCTTACCACCATGCAAAAGGCGTGAATTTAAGCATGGTATGAGATTATACTGATCTAAGTACATATTTATTTATTAGTAAACTATAGTGGCAAACTATACTTTAACCCTTTGAAGGACACTGAACGAGACACAATAGAAGTTTTATTGTTATTACGTCTAGGGGCGTTTAGTGTCCCGCAAAGTGTTAAAGGATGTTGGTCTTTAGTTTTGAATTATTTCTAGGTGAATCCATTGGATCGCTTGTGCCACAACTGCTACAGGGCAGCTGGATGTACTGTTGCCCGGATGCCGCATCAGACCCCGATCCTGAGCAGAGCAGAGCCAGAGCAGCAACCGCAAGAAGATACAGTTGTAGTACCTGGGGCCGTACTATGAGCTGTTAACGCCATCATGATGCCGTTGAGGAAAAGAGATAGTGCTATCGGTCATGTATAGCTCCGTCTCTCTTCCACGCTGGAACAATGATGGAATTAACACGTCATAGTACGGCCCCCTGCACTGCACTTAATTTCTGATCAGGAGTTGTCATCACAGCCCAGCTCTCCGCCATCGTCAGGTTCAGAATGGATACCTGCCAATGTACCAAATGTACCTCAAGAAAATACGCCTACCATTCTATTACCTAATTACAAAAGGGCAACCGGAAGCCCATATAACTGTGCACTACCACAATGCAACAACATAGATACACTATATCAGAGTCATTGAGTATTAGGTTGCTACAAGATATTTCCAACCCATATTAGGATTTGTAGTACTCATCTTATAACCAATGAGTGGGATGCACTGTATAATTCCAGTACTTCATATTTCAACTCGCAGCAAATTGAGCACATATTTTCTTATATAAATCACAATCAGACTATATTTCAACTTGCAGCAAATAGAGCACATATTTTCTTATATAAATCACAATCAGACTTACAACTTTGAAGAAATTCTTAACATAGATGACAATTTGTTGCAATATTGGGTCGGGTTGACAAGACAAAACTTTAAGTTTGTTGGACCTGGTTCCAAGGCTTTCTGAAGAAAATATGAAGACTGGTTTATCGGCCCTTTTAATTAAATATAGAAGTGGTGAATCTGATGAAAGAATAGCAAGCCTCATGAATGTTCCGAGGCGTACACTTGAGGGCTACATGAATAAGGTCAGGAAAATCATGACAGAGGAGTTTGTTCCTAGACATTTAGGTCTATCCCATATTACCAGACAACAGATGCTATCACACAATGTATTAATTCCTAATGGCATTTATGGCCATAACGTTAAACCCATTTTTATTTGGGATGGCACCTATAATTTTACTTACAAAAGTAGCAATTACAGCTTTCAAAAAGACTCTTATTCTTTGCATAAGTATAGGAACCTATGATGGTAGTTTTATGTGATGGATATATTTTGGATTGCCTGGGTCCATACAAAGCTACAACCTCAGATGCTGAGATTATGTTGTCCCTTTTTAATGATGACAATGATGCAGTAAGAGCATATTTCAGAGAAAATGACATTTTCATTTTGGATAGAGGTTTTAGGGATTCAATAATGTTATTAGAACAGTGTGGTTATGAGCCCCATATGCCACACTCCTTAATGCAAGGAAACAATCAATTAACCACACAACAAGCTAACCAAAGCCGTTGCGTCACTATTTGTCGCTGGGTGGTAGAGGCAGTGAATGGTCACATGAAAAGAGACTATAAATTATTTAGGCATGAATTTAATAATAAAGCTCTGCTACATCTCATGCAGGATTTCAAGATAGCAGTGGCTTTGTACAATAAGTTTGCTGTGCAGTTGAAAGATCGTAGTGATGCTCAAAATATTTTAAATGTTATAAATTGAATGATTTCAATTGCATACTAACTTGTCAGATGTGGTGGTCTCATTGAACCTTAATAGGCGCTCTTCTGACTTTATAAGTATCACAGCTGATCGGGATAATACATTATTCTCCCTCCGATTGGCCTATGATGATTTAATATGATGATGTTTGGTATTTGGGATGGGCAAGGTATCAGGATAACATTTTATTACCAGCTCAGCATTTAAATCATGTTTTTGTAGAAGAGGAATAAAGACATTAATCAAGATGTTGTTTTTTATTTTATAAGACGTAACCTGATGTTATTTACATAGATAATTTTTCATATGAACTTATTACACTTTCAACAGATTAATGCCCATCAATATTTACACAAGCTTGATATTAATTTGACGTCTTCTAACGGTAGACATAATATATACAATATCAATAAATGCACCCTCAATGTAGACGGTTGTTGTCGTACTGCTGCTGCGGCTGGCTTCTTTCGTCCTTATCGCAGTTTATAAGTTAGTAGTGTGCCTAATTTGTCTGTCTTGACTCTTGGATGCCCCGTAGCCTTCATCACAGTAGTCACACCCTTTCTACTGATATAATGATACTTTTTCAACTCATAACGCCACTGTAAACGTTATATTCTGTAAACAAACTATTCTCTGCTGTTCCGTAAACAAACTATTCACATGACTCATCTGAAGTTGTCTGTCAGTTTGACAGATCCATCATTGTCACGTCGTTTTTTTTTATTAATACAGCAAAATGGGCAACGAGATTGAAACGAAAAACTGATATTTTCATTTCGAAATATTTTAATTATGCGGGGTTTTAAAATTATGATAAGTAGATCAATCTACTCCTCGTAATGTATTCTCAAAATTGGAAAATATTTTGAACCCTCTAAATGAATTAATTTTTTTGTACAAATTAATGTACGGACCTTGCCATGATTCTTTGGACTACAAGATGACGAAATGTGCGGGCTGTGATCAAAAAATCCCAAGTAGGCAATACCTAACTTGCTCGATCTGTAAAAAATACTATGACCTTGAATGTTCAAATGTCCCAAAGCAACAATATGTACGCATGAACAGCGAGTGTATGTTAATCTGGGAGTGCCAGGAATGCAGGTGCAAAAAACCCAAAAATAATAACATGAACACACCCGCAAGACCGCAACAAATAGACGCCAATTTACAAACAACGCCAGAACCGTACGTTACTCAGCGCCAAAAACAAACTCAAAACAATCTCAATGAGACTGTATGCTCTGAAGACATAAGTATATTTGGCGATACATTATGCAATAAAACCAGTTCAGAGAATGACAATCAACCTGAATTGACATTAAGTAATCTGAGCGAAATGATATCCTTAAAATTAAAAGAAAATAATACATCAATAATAATGGAAATAAGATCTACTATTCAAACAGAAATTAATAAAGCCATATTAAAATTAAAGGAAGACATAAAACAAGACACAGGCGCTTTGTTCTTACAAAACGAACAACGAAAGACTGATATAGAGAAAATTAACGTCCAAATAGAAAACCTGAATAAGCAAACTGAAGCACTTCAAAACGAAATAAAAATACTAAACTCCAAGACCTCTCCTATAATACAACATATACCTGAGAATAATGCTAAGAAAATTGTGTTATATGGACTTACCGAAATCTACAAAGAGCCTGAAGAAGACCTACACGAAAGACTCAGAGCTATATTTTGGGATATATTAGGAATTGACCTATTAGGCTACATTGAGGATACCCATAGGATCGGAAAATATTATAAAAATCGAAATCGACCAATAGTAATCGAACTTATGAGTAAAAGAATTACCAAATATATAACAGAAAATAGCCGATATTTCCGAGGAACCGGGCTTTATACTTCTGAGTTCCTAAACGAAGAAGCAAGGAATGAGAGAAAAAACTTGAGGGATAAAATGCTCGTAGCACGAAATAAAGGACAGCAAGCTGTAATCAGAAATAATAAACTGTATATTGAAGGGGAACTCATAAGTTACAAAGACGAAACCATATCATACCCTCCACCCACAACTGAAAACGAGCTAAATAATAATATAGATAGACGATGCACAGCATATAACGACTGTACATTTCGAGAAAACGAGGAAAGAGATAGATTTCGAAAATCAAAAGCAACATTTTAATATTTTATTTCAAAACATTCAAAGCCTATTTAATAAGCAACACATAATGGAAGTATTTCTCTTTGAAAATCAGGCATATCAGGCTATATGTATTACTGAAACATGGCTCTCAAGAGACAAATTAAGCATGATTGACTTTAGTGGCTACAGAGTCGCAGCATCTTACTGTCGAAAGAACCGAACAGGCGGCGGAGTTTGCATCTTACTAGAAGAACACAAAGACTACATAGAAAGATGCGACATAACCGAGATGTCACTTGAATATATTTTAGAAGTTTGTGCCATTGAAATACCTAACGAAAATTTGCTATTAGTAACAATGTACTGGAATAGAAGAGAAGAAAATATATTTTATAACCAACTCAATCAAATTCTAGCATACATAAACAATAAATACACGAAACTGAACACAGTCATCGGTGGTGACTTTAATATTGATATTCTGAAAAATAGCTCCAAAGTTAACACTTTCTTAGACCTTATGTCCGAATACAAATACACACAGCACATAAAACATCCCACACACATAACACAAACAACATCAACATGCCTTGACCTAATATTTACAAACTTTAAAAACATTGATTTATATACATCTGTAAAAGAACTAGGTTTTTCAGATCACTGTGGTACAATTATAAAATTTAAAATACCGCAACGACCGAAGCAAATCACTTGGTATACTGAAAAACGACTGTACAACAAAAATAATATTGAAAGTTTCAAATGTGCATTAAAGTCAGTTGATTGGAAAGATATCATTATGGAAACTAACGATGCAAATCAAAATTACAATGTTTTTAATAATTTATTAACTAATATACTAAACAAAACTATACCAAAAATAAAAACTAAATTAAAAACACATTACAGAAAATATTGGTTATCTAAAGGTATAAAGATCTCATGCACAAACAAAAGATTATTAAAAATTTTAAGTATTAAGTCTGACAATCCAATTATCAAAAAATACTACAGAAAATACGAAAAAATACTAAAACAGTCGGTGATAACATCGAAAAAACAGCATTACATTAAAAAAATTAAAATGTCTGAAAACAAAGTCAAACCTATGTGGAATATAGTGAACGAACGTACTAACAAAAAAACACTTACAGATAAGAATAATATACAATTACAGATAAATAATACTTTAGTATCAGATCCAAAACAAATAGTAAATAACTTCAATAACTTTTTTGCATCAATTGGCGAAGAGACCGGCTGTGAAGCCAAAGGCCAGCCAGTAATTAACCCTTCTGAAAATACTCTATTTCTTAGACCTTTAGACTGTCAAGAAACGCATAGAATCATACAAAATCTAAAAAATAAAAACAGTCACGGAATAGATGAACTACCCCCATCTCTGATCAGACAATGTGCAGATGAACTTGCTGAACCCTTTTGTGTTTTGATAAATCAGTCCTTTGATGAAGGTACTTTTCCTGATCAACTTAAAAAAGCTATTATAAAACCATTATTTAAGAAAAACTCGAAAACCGACCCCAATAATTACCGGCCCATAGCTCTTCTACCTACGGCTTCAAAAATTTTCGAAAAGGCTATGTGTGACCGTGTGTACAGTTTTTGCGAAAGATATCAAATCTTTGACGACGGTCAAAACGGGTTTCGTAAACATCGATCAACAACCCTGGCTGTCTATAAATATATGCAAGAAGTTATTGATATAATAAATGATAAAAAATATGCGGTTGGCATACTTTTAGACATGACAAAGGCATATGATAAAGTGCAGTTTAAAATTTTATTAGATAAACTATACGGTATAGGGATTCGTGGTACCACACATAAGTGGTTTGCATCCTACTTAAAAAATAGGGAGCAATATGTGGAAATAGAACATTTTAACTACGACCAAAACCAAATAATTAAAGTAAGGTCCGAAAAGAAGATAATAAATGCATCAATCCCCCAAGGCAGCGTTATTGGATGTCTCCTATTCATCATCTACATCAATGACCTTCCCAAAATCATGAAAGAACCATGTGTGCTATTCGCAGACGATATATCTCTGCTAACTACATGCCAAACTAATAGTACCATTAACGAACAGCTAAACCAAATATTAAATAAAACAAAAAAATGGATGGATGATCACAACCTTGAGATTAATTATAAAAAAACTAAAATAATGACTTTCTACCCTCAGCAAAAATCCCCATTACTAGTTAATTTCACAACAAACGGCACAAACATTGAAGTAGTCGACTTTACACTATTAGGACTAACAATAGACACACACATTTCGTGGAAGCCCCATATAACAAAAGTACGATCAAAACTCGCAAAATTCACTTACGCACTTCGAGAAGTCAAAAAAACTACCGACTTGCAAACTGCACTTACTACATATTACGCTTACGCTCATGCATGGCTCAGCTATGGCATTATGATGTGGGGAAATAGCACAGATGCGCCTACGCTTTTCATTCTCCAGAAGAAATTAACTCGGATCATAGTCAATATCGAGCAGACCGACAGCTGTAAACCCTATTTTATAAAACACAAAATACTCACTTTACCATCTATTTATATCCTGGAAGTATGCAAATTCGTCAGGAAACACATGAACTTTTTTACAACCCGCGGCGATAAACATACTGACCGATCTATCAGATACAAAAATATGTTAATGTTACCCTCCTCGCGCATGAAACTACACTCCAATAGCCCCTACGTAATGTCCATAAAAATATTTAATAAACTACCAGATGCAATAAAGGATGAAACCAGCGATACGACATTTATAAATAAACTCAAGCAAATATTAATTAAAAAAGCTTACTACACGATAAACGAATACATACATGACAAAAAAATCTATTGAACACAGACACCACACACAGTTAGTAGTATAGACATAGACATTCATACATACATAGATAAATATTATAATAAGATAGATATTTATGTTTAATTGACCTTACCAAATAATTAAATGTACCTAAAACTATAACAGACTGATCTCAATAAAATAAAATGTTACATTTACTTATTTAATGTTGATAACATAAATTAGTTTAAAAATTGCTATTAATTTATGCTTTATTAATTTATGCTATTATTTATGCTGTTAATTTATGTTTTGAATTTAATTTTTATTTTAAAAATTACCTATACTTTTTGCTGTGCCCTACAGGGTCCATAACTGTACCTTAGCTTTAAGCCATTGTAACATCTCTTAAACATTATGGAATGCAAATAAATATGAATATGAATATGAATATGAATACTCCTACTGTTGCAACTTTTCAGGCAACAAAAGGATACGGAGATGTCGAACGCCGAATGCTACCTTTGATTTTAAGTTGGGCAGTTACGGTTCACATGTTACAGGGAACTACACTAGAAAAAGCTGATATAGATCTAGGCAAGAAACATTTCGCTAAAGGACAGGTGTATGTTGGCTCAGAGTCGTGTTAAAACCTTGGAAGGAATAGCGTTGTCTGACTTAGATTCAAACAAATTATTGACGACAACGGCCACACGACGAAAGAGCATTGCTAGAGATGACGCAATTACGCAATTTAAATGCAGTGTCAAATTGAGGCATCAGCATGCCTAGTAGGTAGTGGGTATACCTTTGTAAAACTTCAATCTTAATTAGGTATTATTTTTGTACGAACTGAACATTTTGGCATATTGAACCGTATGAAGTAAGCCCAACAAAAGGTAACTGCTGTAAATCGTTGAGGAATTCCCTCGACTGTCTATGGTCTCCACCATCAGACGAGTAATGGCACTTATAACCCATATGGGTGTAAAGTTCTCATCGATAGAAATGAATTAAGTTCAAACACAAGATAGCTACTGTAAAACGTTGAGGAGTTCCCTTGAGTGTCCTTAGTCTTCATCATCAAACCTCTAATGACAGTCACAACCCATCTAGGTGTAAAGTTCTCATCAATACAAATGAATTAAGCCTAATCACCAGGTAATTGCTGTAAATCGTTGAGGAGTTCCCTAGACTGTCTTTCGGCTGCATCATCAGATCGACTCCAGACCTTCATTAAATAGTAGTGCTCGTCGCCACTACAATTTTGGAGGGCCCCTCGATTTCTCTGGGATGCCATCATCAGATCCTGGTTTCCTTATCATGGTACCACCCTTGGGATATCCCCTTTTCAACAAAAAAGAATCATCAAAATCGGTTCATAAACAACGAACTTATTCGCGAACACGCATAAAAAAATAAAAAAAATATACGGTCGAATTGAGAAACCTCCTCCTTTTTTGAAGTTGGTTATAAAGATGAAAACTTTGTGCTCTTTTAAAAAAAATTAAAGAGAATTGTCATTTTATGGATGATTATTATGTATTGATGTAGTAATATAATTAAAAAAAAACATGCATTGTTTGCAATTAAAAAAAAATATTTTTTTTATAAAGTTTCAAAGTTGTACCTATGCCGCCGAAAAAATATAAAATCTCAAATTACTCGGAATTGGTTGACATTTGCATAGGGTCATAAGGGTTAAAATGGTTGCAAATGACCTCCCCTACAGCCCCTTAAAGGATTGCCGACCTATTACTAATAACCCTGTATAGCTATAAAAATAATGAAAGAAAGAAAACACGTTTATTTGCGGTAAACATGACGCAGAGAACGAACACATAGGTACACAAAAAAGAACAAGTTGGGGGAAAATATTCGTCACATCCACGCAAAGGCCATCGCTCGGCGTAAGAGTAAAGCTCACGTGAGCTAACGCTAACGTTTTGGCCTCTTCATTAGAATAATACTCATATCCATTAGTCTAATTGCTAGAACAGTAGGCATTATGATTACATTAAAAGTTTCACTGTCCCACTGATGTCAGGAAGACACGAAAGACTATAAATAATTAAAATAATACAAATATGGAATAAAACATGACATGCATGCATGGCATGCTATCTAAAAAAGTGACTAAGGAACTGACGCAGTACACGTCTAGGTACCTATAGCCTGTAGTTTACTTCTTGGCAATGATCAGCATGCCTATTGTCATTTGGGTAAACCCTATGACTACAATGTTCATTGCAGTTGTCAGGGCATATCCACATCCCTAATAGCTATCTATGATCATGCGGCAGAATATAAATTTGTTGTTGGCACAGACAACAATATAAGGTTGTTGGGTAATTTTCTAAAAAGTCATAAGTACGGTAGGTAACTGTTATAAGCAAAGAAATATGTATCTACCTTTGGCTAAATACTAAAAATACTGTATTTAAGTACATTCTTGCCCTGTCTACTACGATATACCTACCTATAAATAGAGATTTACAAATGAATAGAAAGTAATACCCACTATTGTTGTAAAGATTCTTGTATAAGTAATTTAAGTTTAAACTAATCAACAGTCATTAAAACACAATGATACGTCACAGTTGCGATACCTACATTAAAGTTAAATTAGTTTTAAATATTTGAACCAACAAAAATAGATTAGAATGAAGTGAGGTACCTACCTACTACACTGTTATTCAAATGTTGAATAAAATCTCTAATGTGTCCGTTTCCGTCAAAATGGAAATAGCTACCTACGATGTGCAAAAAGGTATATAGGTTGGCACTTTGGCAGAGACTTTGACGCGCAAACTATAGGTAATCATTAATTCAGCACATGGTTCAAGGCCCCGTAGTAGGGTAAAATAAATCCGTCGATTATCAAAAAAAATATCTGCCTTTCATAGAAAAGTGCAATACCTACGCAGTCAAAATGTATGGAGTAATTATTTTTTGTTATAATCACCGACGAAAAATCAACGCCGGTCTCAATCATTGCGGAAACGTCCGAAAGGGTTACCGCGGCCCCTGGTACAGGCAACTGTTGAAACACGGGTGGGTTTTAGTCAGTAAAAGTCTGACACGCCCTACCGCTTCGCCCAGAGCGGGAGACGTCAGACGTTATTTGATACTTTCCCACAATAAAAAAAAATTGGTATCAGTATCATGTAGGTAGGTACTGAATCCATGGTAACAGGTTGCGGGTTGATGACCCTGCCACCCTGTATTATATAGACAGTCACACAAAAACTGTGGGTAAATAAACAAAATGAATATTATTATTATTGCATGGCAATGCAGCTGATTTTAAATGTAAGTGGACGACCAATTTTACAGCTTTGTTATTAACCAGTGCAACCCATGTTTATTAATTAAAACCAAACATAATTAAAAGTCTTACCTGATATTTTGTATTTCATTTATTAATATAATAACAACTGAACACAATCCCTTTTTAACCACGATACCAACACAACGTTAAAGAAACAAAAGTGAATGAATCAGTTGTTGGTAGGTTGCGGGTGGTTCGTCACACTGACGTGACGGCGTAATACTGTGATGACGCCAACGTCTGCGCACAACGCTTCGAAGTAAATGAAACTCTTTATCTCTTTCCCTCCTATGTGGAAAACGATACGGATAACGAAGACGAAAGACTTTAAACTATGCGTTTGCTATCCAGTGGTTGTGAAAATGAGAGCAATGTCGATTCAACCTTGTCATGTTGCACGTAGTGAAAACGAACCAAAAATTTAAGTAAAGGAAAAAAGTACCAAATAATAATCATAACAGTATCCAAATTGGTTAAGGTCAAAAACCTCTAAATTAACGAACACGAAAAAGTATGGACCGATTCAAGTATTTCAAAAAAATGCAAAGTGGACTGACCTTTCCATATAGGTTTAGGTACGTAATTAAAAACAATTTAACGTTAAAATAACACAGGCAAGACTTATCCTTACTTGTAGGTACATAGCTACCTAAATAAGCTGACGAAAATGATGTTACGATACAAATAACACCAATATACCTACTTAGGTACATAGGTACCTACTTAGTAGTTATGCTACCCTGTTCGCATTTGATCGTAATGGAAATAATTTGTGTTGTAAGAATCAACGTTAATATAGAGTGCGAAGGTACATACCTACCTATGGATGTTTTTAACACATTGTCGCGATTCTTACCTTAGATATTGTTCAAATATGAGGAGCTGTGCTCCATCCATTTTATCATTTATCTGTGTAGTATGACACAATTGCCATGTTTTAGTTTAGCATATTTGTCGAGATCCAATATCAGTGAAGTGAAGTTTAGAGCAGTTCTCGTGGCGGAAGAGTTGTTTAGCCTCACGGTTACTGAACACAAGGCTACGGTTTTAATATTTTTTTGTATTGCATTGTGTTTTTTTACAATAATTTCGAAGACATTGGCGGTAACTTATCCACTAAAAATATCTAAGATCCCCATAGTCTACATGAAGCTGTTGTCAAAATGTTATAAGATGTATTTATAGCCACCATTAAAAACGTGCTTATAATGCATTTTTGTTTTCTACGAGATTTTTACGGCGTACAATCACTATAAACCTAAGTCGCTGTAATCACAGTAATCTGGATAATATCTTATCATGAAACTGCGTCACACTCAATCAATGCCAAAAATTTAGACAGGAGCTCACTTTAGTCCGATAAGCGAACACAGTATATACAAAATGTGAAAAATAAAACAGTATAGTGATGTCTGATGAAGACATATCTGTGATCGCACCGGCGGTACCTGCTAGGAAATATAAGAAATCAGTGAAAGTTAATGAAACCCAGCCGTGGACGAATAGATTCAGTGACGGTGAACCAAAAGATGATAAAAGAGCGAAGGAGACTTTATTGCGTCGACTGCCGAGCGTACAAAGAGCGGTGATACCAGCATTTGGCAGGTTTCGGAGCAGCTTTCGAAAACTTAATTGTTTGAAGAAGCAGGACGAAGATGAGCTACCAATGATGGACATACCACGACACAAGAGTGTAGACATCGGTGTGGGACTGGCGCGACGGGTATCCCTATTCCTTTTCACAAGGAGGACAGTGTGCGTGCATCCTTATCATCCTTACACGCCGCCGCAAACCACAAGGAAAATCTACATGTTTCATGAAGACAAATAAACTACTTTCCTTATTGAGCAGTTACTCACGATGTTACAGAATAGTGATAATATCTGTGACCGTTTCATGTGATTGTTTAGATATCGCTGTCACCAATAAGACAGACGTTATCGTGTAGGAGAGCTTAAAATAAACATTTACTTAATTTACGTTGTAGTTTATTTTGTAATGGTAGATATTAGTTATTACTATAATTATGCAATTTATTTATAAGTAGTTTTAAGTAGAATATTTTTATATGAGACTCCGATCTCTTCTTAGCTAGGTATTTGCACTAAAAACATTGTACTAAACTCCTGGCGTCTACATAAATAAATACGTAAGTTCTTTTTTCAAATTAGTTAATCAGGTACATTATTTTTCTAATTCTAATGTAACTTAAAAATAGCATCAAAATACCGTTAAGTTCTTTCTTTTGTAGACCCTGCCGAGACACCTGCTCGTGTTTATCATTTTAATACCTTGCCACCATGGTCCATCGATCAATAATTATTGATCGAAGCCATAGTCCTTAATGTGAAATGAATAACATGAAATAAAATTTATTTTTGAAACAGAAATGCAATATATTATTTCCAAACCGGTATCAAGCAAAATATCACAGGCATTGTACTTCTTGATCTTTCAGCATCTTATGATACAGTCAACATCAAACGACTCCAATTAAAGGTCAGCCACCTCACAAATGATGCATATTTGTGATGGCTTTGTAAATATTCTTCTTGTAATGATAAATAATAGCTGCTTTCAAGTAGATACATCCTTATAACAGCAGAAGCAGGTGGCGATGTCAGAAAATCGGGTTCCCACAAGGCAGCAATTTAGGGCCGGCGCTTTTCAACCTCTACACAAATGACTAGCTTTTATCTCCTCAAACAACGCTTTCTATAATAGCCTAGAGTGTCCGAAGAAAAACTGACTAAAGGTAGGCATTTGCGAAATTCTGTGGCTAAAATGGCCTACGGCCTAAATATTATCCTGTGTTTTATTTATTTATTTAACACTTTAAGCACACAAATGTACAGAGGCGGATTTAATGCCATGTTAGGCATTTTCTACCAGTCAACATTTGGGTGATGCAGAGACAAACAGTGGTAGGTGCAATTTATAATGATCATTTAGGAATAAATATTTTTAAATATAAAGACACGCATAAACCTAACAAGACTATAAATATAATATATATATACCTAATTATATATAAGCACAAATAAATGTACATAAATACACGAATATACTAAAAACAAATAGGACAAACAATGAGAAAACATTTACCGTTGTGATGATACTGCCAGCTTCTTGCGAATGTGCTCGCGAACTTTAACTTTATAGGATAGTCGGTTGGTTGCCATCCTGATTTCCTGGGGAAGTGCATTCCACAGAGAGATAGATTGAACGAAGAAGGAAGAGTGAATGAAGTCTGCCCGGTGAGTGGGACATTGAAGAAGACTATTGTGTGATGAACGTAGATTTCTATTGTGGTTGGCGCAAATGTACTGAAAGTGGGGGCTAGATAATCAGGGGAAGAGAGAGAATCAAGATATTAAAACAAGGTAGTCAGCGCCCTTTGCTCTCTGCGCTGGCGTATGGGCAACAACTTTAGAAGCGACCGATGCGCAAAGACGTGCTCATGCAGATTGAAAACGAATCGAATGTAGGTACTTATTGAGAAGACGGTCCAGTTTATCGAGGAGATCTGCATTCAGGTCATAGTAGCACACATCACCATCATCGATGATAGGGAAAATTATGGACTGCACAAGCATTGTCTTCGTACTCTATGATAATAAAAACCAGTGGTCCACCAGCTTGGTAGTGTGGTTTTCCATCATCACAACCGTCAAGCAGACCTCAAGTCAAATCAGAGTCAAGCTACGAGATGCTGAAAGTCCGTTGTGCTGGTGTTGGTCGGTGTAGATATCACTCTGGATAGGTACATACATCAGGTTCCATTGTGTAAAAACTCAACAAAAAGTTGGTTCTCGTTGCACTTACCTACCTACATTCACCATTTAGAGAGCATCACCGTAGGTTTTCTAAATTCCTGATGCACAATTTTACAATTTAATTTAAGTTGTCAACCTACCTATTGGCACAAAACATAGCTCACAGCTGGGACCGTCTTTAAAAAGATAACAACCGCAAAAACACTGTTGATTCTAAAATAAAGATGATAAGATTCGATAATTGTAAGCCTTTATTAAATACAACAATTTGTGTATTTATCTAATATTGATTGATTGGTCTGGTTGAGTGGACTCGCAAAACCGCAGAACTTGTTTTGATCGGTATTTACTGCCTACAATAATAGAAATCATTGTTCGTGGGATTTTGTGCTTAAGAAATTTTAGCTTTCCTTGTGTGTCATAGGGCTATTATGCATAGGTACACAATACAGTATATAAGCGAATACTTACACGATCCTTAACAACATCGAAGCACTCGCTGGAGCTGCTTTCATCGTCCCACGCACAGTTATTTTTTGTGATAGCTTTCAACAGGTTTTGCCAATCAATTAGTCGTTTTCCTCATCGGTATATAAAAGCTCGGAATACTGTTCCCCTTGACACACTGCACACACTATAATTGGATACTCTGCTTAATTCTTGAGGAGATAACGTGCCGAGATGTCGCGAGCCATTCTGTTTGTTGTCCTTTTATGTTTTATGTCAAAAACTTTTGGCAAAACATTCTCAGAATGTGAATTGGTCCGGGAACTTCGAAGGCATGGTTTTCCAGAGAATCAACTCAAAGATTGTAAGTACTTTATTTATTTATTTTATTGATTCCCATTAGCCCCCCCCCCCTCTTCTACCCCCTCTAGGTCGCGAACAAAATGTGTAGATATCAATATTATAGTTAAGGATTGATAGGACCAATGATTTGTTTATTAGTGTAACTGGCAATGTTTGGGTGGTCTGTATCTGTACACCTTTCATCCCTTCGGGAAATATAGAAGCAATGTAATGTAATAGTACATTGTTACCATCGTAGGGGTGAAAGTAACTTATTTAGCCCCGAGACGGGGTTTGGCCAATAGCTCGAGGGACTAAATACGTCTTTAACCCGAGGTAAACACTGTTCTTTACATTACGAATACAAGGAAACTAAAAATAAAAACATGAATTAGCTAAAGAAAAAATGAGCCACTTTTATGAAATCGGGCATTAAATCCGTATCTGAATCAGATGAACTCATTGTGCTAATACAAATCTCTGTTATACGGAAGTATAAACAAAACTCTACAACTCGAAAAAACCAATGAAGATGGGATTGCCGCTTTCCCGCTTATTTTTTTTTCTGTGGCCGGCTACTAGCTATTCAGCAATTATTTTTCATGTCCATCATTGAAAAAATGGTAAATATTTTGCCCAAATCTATGTTATTTTAAAGAACTATTTGAAAGAAAATTAAAATAAAGTCATTTAAAAAAATATTATTTAATTAATAATTAACTTTATATTATTTCAATTTTACATCGCGCTGTAATTGAGTGGATGTATAGGAAGTTGGAACATGGTTCAATAGAAATTTGAAAATAGAACTAGTTTTTTTAGCTGTTTAAAACGATTCTCCCTAGGGCTGAAAAGTATTACTTTCAACCCGCTCCTCAGGCAACTTCAGACCTACTTTCCGAGCATGAGTAATGAAAAGTCATAAACGTGTTCAAATTTATCGTTTACCTAGTGTTAAAAAGTTGATGTTAGGTTTCGAACTCACAAAGGCTTTGGTTGCTGTAGGAGACTTACCCCATGCAAAACAGGCTTTGAAGTATATAGAAGTAGGTAGGTACCTACGAAGGTACTCGCATGTGTTAAATCTGTAAAATCCTTGGCACTCTAATCATCTTAGGAGGCTAACAGAAAATTAACAAGATTGTCGTTAACTGACTAACTGTCCATCGACAGCTAAAGATACATTGTAAAATCAAATCAAATCAATTTAATTGTTTTAAAAATAAAAACTGCTACATTGTCTAGACTTACTATAGCCCCTTTTTTCACTTCCACCGCTTCTGGCTGGTTTTCTCCTATTTCCCCCCGTACTTTCAACATCACTGTCATTCACCAGGAAGACGTCGATCACAACACACGATTTTGTGCAAAGGACGTCTTTCAATCCTATAAAATTTTCTAACCTTTTGGCTCAATTACAGAAAGACAACAAACTACAATTAATATATATATTTTCCTTCCTCTTTTTGCATATGTTATATGTGCGACTGCTGAGCATGAGGTCTTGAATTCGATGCCTTGGTCGCGCTGTGTTAGTCAGTTTTTCCTTTAGGAAATTCTCTGTAGCAGGTCGTTTACTAGAATTATTGACTCGCCACCTTTTACAGGGATTTTAAAAATATTGGTGTAATGTAGGAGTATGATGTAGGTGGACCTCAGTCCAGCTCTTAGGAGAGTACAGCCATGATGTTATGTTTATTTATTACAGGGGTGTGCCTGGTGAATGCGGAGAGTTCCAGACGGACCAACATAGTTGGTGGTCCAAACTCAGATGGGTCTCACGACTACGGGCTTTTTCAAATAAACGACCGTTATTGGTGCAGCTCTAGCGACAAACCTGGCAAGGCCTGCAACGTACGATGCAAAGGTAAATTATTATTATAACAATACCAACTAAGTTTTTTGTCTAAGGGCGATTTTCACCAATCTTTTATACCTAGAATAAGTCTTATCGTGAGAATAAATTTTGGATTTTTGACAGTTCTTCCATACTAGAACTGTCAGACGTCAATTTTAATCCACGGATAAAATATGTCTGACTTTGGTGAAATCAGCCCTAAGCCGGATGACTACAATAGTCTAGGACTACTGAGTGTGATGTCCTAAGTTCGATTCCCAGGCTGAGCAAAGTATTTTCCATAGGGAATTTCTAGATTTGTAATCAGTTAGTGGCAAAGGGCTAGCCCGTATTACTTATGTGGTAGGTTGAGTTGGCAAATGCGGGTGCACCGTAAACCACTGTTTAATACCCTTATGCTGAACTTTTGCCCAAATCAGTCATCCTCTTTACTCAATATCTTTATTGCTTTACCATAATGTGTACTTAGGTGGTAACTATATAATTTCGATCATTATGGAAAGGGTAGGAGAGAGGAAGCCTTGTTTTAGGATATAATTAAGTTGTTAATAAGGGAACTTATTTTAACTTACTTATTCAAAGTCAGGAGATTGCGATTAAAATACTGACATTTAGCGAAATGTCAGTATTTAAGCGCTAATAGATATTATCGCTTATCTAATATACAAGTTATTAGCCTAATGCAATGGACTGCTGGACAGTTGGCTATACGACAGGCGTTACACATAAACACAGTAGGTACGAGCTCATTTTTTTAACCGACTTCAAAAAAAGGAGGAGGTTATCAATTCGACTGTATTTTTTTTTTTTTTTTATGTTTGTTACCTCATAACTTGCGACTGGGTGAACCGATTTTCATGATTCTTTTTTTATTTGAAAGCTGGTGCTTCCCGTGTGGTCCCAATGTCACCATTTCAATATCTGATGATGGGATCTTGTAGAAATCGGGGGAACTCTTCAATGAATAACAGCAGATTAACCGCGATTGTTGCTATAGCATATCTAAGCATTGTTTACGCCTTCACACAACATAATATCACGCCTGTACTCACTACAAAGGTTATAAAAACTATTTCGAAAAAAATATATGTTTAATTACCATAAAGACTCTTATCATGCGCGATTTGTTACAGCTGTGGAAGGTAACTGGGGTATAAGGATTTGTAACTACCTAATCTTGACTTTTGGGACCAACACAGGTTAATGTATGCGACTGAGTTTGAATTGAAATAGATACTTATTAACCGACTTCAAACAAGGAGGAGGTTTTCAATTCGACTGTATGTTGTTTTTTTTTTGTATGTTTGTTTCGCGATATTTCCGGCAATTGTGGATCGATTTCGAAAATTCTTTTTTTAATTGATAGGGTATGCTTCAAGGGTGGTCCCATATAAATTTTACTAACTTTGCTTTGGTAGTTTTTCAGTTAACTTATCTTTTTTCACTTCACGTATTTTTTCCACTTAGTGTATAATGATGAAGTTAAAATAACTTCCTCTCACTGTTATTTACATAGCTAGTACGAATGTGTGTGTGGTAGGTACCACAACCAAAAAGTGAAAAATAAAAACATTTTACAAAAAAAAACAACCGACTTTTTCGGAAGTCGGTGGCAAAAAACGTAAATACAAAACCATAGACAACGACTTCCGAAATTAAAGTTATTTTGCACTTGGTAGTATTTTTTTTTTTGAAGTCGGTTGTTTTTTTTTGTAAAATTTCTTTTATTATTAGCTGCATTGTTACGTTGACTGCCTTGTTGGTCTAGTGGTAGCAAGCGCTACTGCGAAGCATGAGGTTCCGGGTTCGAATCCCAGGTCGGACAAAGTGTTAATGGGTTTTTCCATCTGGAATTTCTCATTAGCAGCCCTGAGTCTGGATATGTGCCCAGTTGATGGCAATAGGCCCGCCCTCTACTACATGGGACTTAAACATAGCAGACGGCCAATCCCCGTATTTTTAAGAACGTTCGCATTCTAATCTCAGTCTCTATCTGTCCAAAATTGTTGACATTTGACTGTCGCTGAGATGAGATTGCGACTTGATTTTAAACGTTTTTAATTACGAGAATTGGTCTTCTGGTGAAATGTGGGTGTACACACTATAGGTACACACCTCTGCCCAACCCGTCGAGGAACACAGGCGTAATGTTAAGTTTATGAGCCATGTTGCTCGAATGAAATAAATTATAATGTTATGTTATGATAGGGCTCCCCAATCGCACCCCACTTAATAAATGATATGTTATGATAGGGTTCCCCAATCGCACCCCACTTAATAAATGATATGTTATGATAGGGCTCCCCAATCGCACCCCACTTAATAAATGATAAATGTTATGATAGGGCTCCCCAATCGCACCCCACTTAATAAATGATATGATATGATAGGGTTCCCAAATTGCACCCCACTTAATAAATTATATATTATGATAGGGCTCCCCAATCGCACCCCACTGAACGCGATCCTCAGGTTCTCTCAATCATGAATTCATACATTTCTTTAATTACAATGTGTCTGTTTCATTTAGATCTCCTGCTAGATGACATCTCAAAAGCATCCCAATGCACTAAGACCATCTTCAGTGTCCATGGCTTCGAAGCATGGTATGGATGGGTGAACAAGTGCAAGGGGCGTCAGCTACCAGACATTCACTGTTAATTCTGTATGACACATTATTTTATATTTTTCTTAGATTTTAAGTTGAAGATTGTTTTCAGTTTTATATC
The DNA here is from genome assembly GCA_937001585.2 of Brachylomia viminalis. Classification (NCBI taxonomy): domain Eukaryota; kingdom Metazoa; phylum Arthropoda; class Insecta; order Lepidoptera; family Noctuidae; genus Brachylomia; species Brachylomia viminalis. The sequence goes on along the minus strand of OW443308.2, from coordinate 13,460,495 downwards.
TGATTTTACGCGCACTTTTCGAATTCCGTTTGACTACTTATTTTTAACGAGTACAACTGTAAAATTGAACAATCTTTAAATGCATTTATAATTTAATAATACCTAAAATATTGGGATAGCCTAACTTTATATTTGATAATTTTATAGTAAGACAGTAGAGGATGTATAACTGTTTAGAATGTTCATGAACTGCTCATTGGTTCAACATCAACAAGTTTAACACATAATATTGTTTAAAATTTAGTAAATATGTACTAATGTAACACCATCTTATCTACTAACTAACACATGCTTTTCTATGTTTCACAGTAAATTAATATAATGTTTGTTCAAATCCTTTTTTCCTTAATAAAATGTATAAAATATACTGGCTGTATTTTTTGCGTGGGATTATATATTTTACTCGTGGGAGTTTGAAATAACATGCTTTGTACACACAACTTTACACTCTATGGCTAATAAATAAAATCAGTGACATTGGAAAATCCTCAGCATTTCTCTCCACTCGGTCAGCAGCCGTACAATGCCCAAGATATACCAACTCCCAAACACAGAGATGTGGTCTTCAAATATAATTACCGCCGGAATAGGAACAGAACAAGACAACGAAGTAAGAACACAGAAAAACCCAAACTAAAATAAAACCAGTCATTTTGGATAAAGCGTTTATTAGAAGTAAACTAGTTTACTACTACAATCATATTGCAATCTACATGGTGCTAATGCCTAAATGAATACAAGCTTTGGAAAGTCAGACAAAACATCGAGATTTCTTTATTATATATGATATAAGTTTAATATTTATGTATAACACGCAATTACATGAGTCACTAACTTGTTTGCCTTTCTATTTTGTTACTAATCCTAGTGTATATGTGTTGTAATACCTTTTTTTGTTTTCGTTTTTTTTTTTGAGGATGGTAAATCTCAAATCACTTCTCCCGCTCTAGGCAGAGCGGGAGGGCGTGTCAGACTCTTACGGACTAAAACCCACCCGTGTTCCTTCAGTTGCCTGTGCCAGGGGCCACGGTATCCCTCTCGGACTTTCCCGCAACCCTGGCAGGCATCGGCCCTAGCGGACCCCATCATTAATGCTGACATATCTTTGAGGCGGGCGTGGAACACAACGCGCAGTCGACCCGAGCCTGGTCCTTATCGATCGGTAATACCTAAGGTGTGTACTAACAAAAATGGTTCCTATGTTGTCCCATATAAAACAATTTATTATAAACCTTTCGGAATAAACTCTCTAAATGATGGTGAAAACCACATCAAAAAAATTTACCATCATTTAGAGAATTTGAGCGTAGTTTAAAAGAACAACGATTACAGACACACACAATAAGCGACACTAATTTATAACATGTATAAGTACATATAGATGAGTAATATTTTGCTAGGTACTGCATGGTCTACTGCAGTTTTACCAAATTCAATAGAATAGAATAGAATACTCTTTATTACATTGCGAACCCACTATACCACCGGCCATGCCCCTGGTGGTATGGTGGTCTAAAACTGTGGTATGGTGGGTCCGCACACCTTTCCTAGGTACACCATAAAAATTACATATATAAATGTAGAAATTTTACATAGGGTGACACAATGGGCGGTCTTATCGTTAAAAGCGATCTTTTACAGACAACATTTGATCATGTTGATTTAAGCGATATGTAGCTAACTTAGTTGACATTCACAAACGAATATACATACTTTTTGGGTTCACTCGTACCTGAAAGAACCACTTCATGTTTTCGGTTAGGGGTCAGCGGAAACACAGCAGCAAAATGATGGAGCGTGTTCTTTACTGTCAAATGTTGAGTGAAAATATGTGCGAGCAAGCTGCAAACACGCCACAAGGATTCAACTCTTGTACTGTACGCTATTTCGAACTCAATTACAGCTAAGATAAAGTTCTGTTTCAACGTTTTGACGAAAAAACCCTAGAGCAGTTTGCTGCTCTGTCTGCGCTAACTCTAAAAAGCAACCCACAATAAAGTTAAACATTGGTGCACGATAGAGAGAGCAAAATGAACTGAGAGCCAAAAATAACAACGATTTGTGCAAGTAATGGAGGTCGAGTTCTGAACAGTAAGGATTGTATTAATTTGTTTGTACAGATGTTGCATTTCACGAACGCGCGTCAATTACTCCAATTAATAATTTATACTCTTGACTCTTGCCTGAAGATATACAGCGCACGCACCACCGAGGCCCACTCAGAAAGAGGTTGCGAGATGATCTGGATACGTACCGTGAGGGCTGGTTTAGGTGGCGGAGTTCCTGAAAGGGCTTGAGGGAGAGCTTTGCCCAGCAGGTCATTACAAAATAACAAAAACAAAAAAGAGCTAGTCACATCACGCATGCTCGCAAATTGCATTATCTATAACATTAAATGAAGTAAGTATCATTCGATGGATTTTAATTTCTCCTGAACCCCCCCAGCTCGTAAAATTATTAAATATTAAAAATAAAATAATACTTACAAATACTCGTTGGGGTTTCTCTTATAACTAAAAATAGTTTTGCTCAAATCCAATTCAGATTATCATACATGATATATCACAAACAGGGGTAATGCTGAAGTAATACTTATAATAATAATGATAACAATTCAAGTCCATCCGAAGTATGCACAGTGTGCATCTTTCCACAATACACTACAAACGAAAAAAAACGAATACATTACATGTAAGGAGATTAACAGGTTATTTATGATAACATTATACTGAGCCATCTTTAATTCCAAAACAAACAATTGGAAACTGGATAACTCCAAAGAAAATAACCATTTCTTTCCATTGAAAGTAGACTTCGTGACTAGTACAAAATATTGCCTCTTACACGATTTTTCAAATAGTTTCCTTGAGAGTCGAGTTGTCCAGTTTCGTAACAAAGCCGAAGAACTTATTGTAGCTCTTCACAATTTCATAAATTATTATTATAAATATCACAAAAATATATTGAGCTTCAACAAAATTGGTATACTTAGTGTAATGTTCAGCGAGTATTAAATTGAGATTCACTTTGGTGAATTTGGTTTTCGACAATAGCAGATTCAGATTAAGTACTTATTTCTTTCCAAGCTCCTTATTTCTAATGGTTGACGCTTCGACTGCGTTGATCAATGTCGCCCTATAACAAAAATAATTTAAATTAAACATTTTTCTATTCACATAGAGAGGGAGGGAGGCCGTTGCCTTACAGTTGGACAAACCAGGATAGATCGAAAGGTGGTCAATCCTCTCAACGAAAGCTAGTATGCCAGCCAAGCGGGCCCAAATTACAGTCACGAGCATAGATATATTACTATTAACAGTTCGGCAATAATATCTGATTTCATGATTCACTCATTCATATCTGTTCTCAAGTAGACTGCTGTCTTCTTGAGAACAGATATTAAGGGAGATGCGCTAAGTTGCTCGCGAAATTCATATGTTCTAAAGCTTTTTGCAAATTTGTTCAATACACAACTTGATACTGACGTGTAGTATCAAGTTGTATATTGAATAAAATATGATTCGCGACCGTAACCAGTATGTATTTACAGAATTATATTCATTAGAATCAGCACCACAACTTCTATATTTGTTACGGTCGCGAGTCATATTGTTATTAATTAACATACAACCCTACAATGACCTGCAAATTGCAAAAAACGTAAGAAAATTTTAATTTCACGGGCAACCTTTTTTTTTTTTTTTTGTGGGTGGGAAATCATGAAATAACTTCTCCCGCGAGCTGCCCATTGCTCACCGTTCACAAGCCCACGCCTATGGTGGCCGGGAATCGGCCTGCGATTCCCGACGCCCTTCACGGGCAACCTGGCGCTCCACATTTAATGAATGAATCATGAAATCGGATAATTTTGCTTGTGACTGTTCACTGAACAGAAAGTATTTTAAATATATTTTAAATATTTATTTCGCTAAATTCCTTACAGCTCACCTTAATTTCCCATTCTCAAGAGCAGTAATACCACAGATAGTGGAGCCTCCAGGTGAACAAACGTCATCCTTCAGCTGACCGGGGTGCTTCCCTGACTGCAGCACCATTTGTCCACTGCCAACCACCATTTGCGCCGCGTGACGCATCGCCATCGCTCTTGGCACACCTTGCTTCACGGCCCCATCTGCTAATGCTTCAATGATCACGTACATCTGTAATTTTTAAATACTGGTATTAGCTTTGGAACTTGCGGCGGCACCAGGGCCTGCAGTCTCGACTTGACGCAAACCGCTTAACAATCGTTTTCGGTTGCTAAGTCCTAACAATCCAGATGTAACGATATTTGGTAGTCTCGACACTCAAATTTATCGGTTGTTACCGGTATTTTATCAATCTTGGTCGAAGAAGTGACGATATCTTTAGTGTTTACGATTATAGTTTGCAACCATTTTTGACAGCCCGCTAAGTGATTCGTTGTCAATTTGTCATCGTAAACTATAATATTTTGGTGTTTGCAAGTAGTTTCAAACAAAAATTATGCGGAATTATGTGTCGCGATGGTGTGTCTGTGTGTCTGTACCAATGAGGCTTTTAAGTCCACCTATTTATAGGTTCAGGACATACTACTTACGTGCGAACGAACGTCGCCGACAATCACCGCATTAGAAGGAGCCAAAGACATTTTAAATCTTTCTGAAGGGAGCGAATTGTCCGATCTTAGTAGGTATATAAATAAAGAACACAACCGCAAATCATTCAACTATATTAAATCTCCATTAAGTATGACTATCCTTTCCTAAGTTCACACATTATAATTCTAGACACTCTGTTTACAATGTTTACAATGTTAATTATACATCTCTGTTTGTCATGTCATGTCATGTCTATGTTGCACACCTATCCGCATGACATTACCAATAAACTCAGCAGTTTAATAAAGTGACAATAATGAAATTTAATTAAAATCTCCAAAAAACCTAAATCATACACTTTTACCCATGGTTAACCGTATAAACTTTAGAAAAAGAGTATAACCATCACAACATTTTTAGGGATCTTAATTGACAGCCAGTTGACGAGGAAGGCACAGGCAGAGGAAATTTGTACAAGAGTAAGCTGCATAACTTATCAAAAAGAAGTTAGTCTGCCGAAAATATTGGTTGCTTACCATGGTTTGGTACCTACTTTCTGTTTTAAGGTTTGGTGTCTCATAAATTGTTAACCTTCCCATGCCTATAAATCATTGAAGTAGCCAAATTTGTAAAAACTAATAAACATCTACCTACTTTCTACCTCTAATGAAACTATAAAACATGCTACAGATATGAGATCTCAATACATAGATAGATATGATACTGTTTAATATGTACACCATCAAAATTAAAGACATATATGTAGAAATTTTACATAGGGTGGCACAATGTCCAAGGACTCATGCACGGGACTCATAACTTCTTTACTCAAGAAAAAAATAATATCTGTATGGCACCTCACCTATAACTTATAATAAAATAAGTACCTAGCAATATTAAAGATCTACCATTTCAATAATGTAGAAAACAGCTAACAACATCATTAGTAGATTTATTTATTAATCTGTACAAGATTTCTTAGCCGGTAACCGGTAAGTTAACTGTATTGAAATTTAGTTTTTGTAATTTATTTACTAAATTAGCCTGCTATATTAGGTAGAATGTACATGGATTCCTCACAACTGTAACAACTGATTTTAGTATGTGTATTCTTTGTAAATAAATATTCTATTGAAAAATAAATAATGCACAACCACAAATCATGTTTTCAACTTTATTAAATTTCCATTACCACAATCATATCCTAAGTTCATGTATGCTAATAATCTAGACACTGTTTACATGGGGCATGTTGCATACCTATCGAAAAATATTTATTGACTGAAAATGTAAACTTTCACTATTCACTTAGTTCAAATTGTTTTCTTCTTCTTCTACATCGTGCTCTCACTACAGGAGATAGCCACCACAAATGATGCATCTCCAAGCTATGTGGCCTTCTGAAGTGTGGACCGCTTGCTTCATGCTGCCTCAGAGACCCTCCAACAGCCTTGATATGGTTATGAGACTGCAAATCGCACGAAAGTGAAAATCCGTTGAAATCTTTCATTTCCGTATCTTTACAGAATTTCAGGAGACGTGTTTATCGAGCTCCTAGGTAAACATGTAAACTTTAACTATGCACTTAATTCAAATTGTTTTCTTCTTCTTCTACATCATGCTCTCACTACAGGAGATAGCCACCACAAATGATGCATCTCCAAGCAATGTGGCCTTCTGAAGTGTGGACCGCTTGCTTCATGCTGCCTCAGAGACCTCCAACAGCCTTGATATGGTTATGAGACTGCAAATCGCACGAAAGTGAAAATCCGTTGAAATTTTTAATTTCCGTATCTTTACAGAATTTCAGGAGACGTGTTTATCGAGCTCCTAGGTAAACATTAGCCATTTCTTCAAATGCTACAGCATTACAGAGTTGCTGTAGTCCAGTGTCATATTACGCAACTCTATTACTTTAATGAGAAACTCTGAGCAGTGGGGTCGCCGCTTGAGCCAAATTGGGTTAGCCGAGTAATAATGTGCTGTAACATTGTCACATCAATGAACAATAATTATAAGTAAATACCATTGAATTGAAAATACATTGTTTGCTTGCAATGACAACAAATAAACAATTTACAATTCCATCCATAATGACTTGACATTGACACATGACACTTGACAAGTTTGGCATTAGGTTAATAATGTTGCAAGGACGCAGATTTTAATGTCCTTAGATATTTAACAACTTATTTTAATTCTTTAAAATGGTCATCGCTACTTAATAGTTTTCATGAAAAATAGTGTTTCCAAGATATGGTCTACATAGCCACTATAAAATATTCCAGAAAAATAATTATTTTTATGAAATCATGTTCACTAATTTTGCCTGTATTCAAGGTGAATTTGTTACGGACATTAATTGTCTTCGAAAAACTGAACTATGAATACGCTTTTCGCTGGCGTACCGACACCGTTTTGTCAAAGTTATGTACGATCTTGCGCGTTATCTCGGGTGTAGAGACTTCCATTTGTCGTAAGCATCGTTACGGCAAACAATTATTTTTGCTATTATTTATCGCTCGGTAGTTTGCGACAGCCGTTTGCGTCATGTCGAGACTGCAGGCCCTGGCCCCAGTTATGCACTAGAAAGCGATTAATGTTCGACAATTTTGGTGTCTAAATCTGTTAGGACATTCAAAAAGTTTAACATGGCATTATCAGCATATAACGTACCCACTGCTGGAACCTCCTCTCTGGGAAATGTAGTTAATAACTCATTTTCATGTTTGAAATAAGCAGTCTTTTTTTATCTAACAATTTTCTAAGAAACATTGAAGTCTTTTGTATATACAACATAATAGATAATTAATAATATGACGCTAGTAAAATGATATATCTATCCTTAATATCTAAATACCTATGCCAACTGGAGTCAGTATTTTTTGTTATTAAATATATATATTAAATCCAGAACTTACATAAGCTGGTCCACAAGCAGTCAGTGCGCCCAAGGAATCCATCAGATCTTCAGGAACTTTCTCACAAAGTGCAGAATTGCTTACAAGTTTTTCCAATATTAAACATTTGTTTTGCGTCACTGTGGTGTCTGGAGTGTATAAACAAATGCCTGCTCCCACCGTCATTGGAGTGTTGGGCATAATGCGTATCACGCTTGCATTAACACCGCTTAAATGCGATTTTATGGTCTGTAAGAAATAATAAGCAGCAAATAAGATTTATGATATGGGACTATTACAAACAAAATATGTTTTTGAGTACATTTTGACGATAACACTGTTTGCGGTGTGCCATATTTTTTTTGTAGCGTGCAAATGTTTATCCTCCGAAACACAGTTAGTGGCTAGAAATCACCAAGGTGGAAAATTTCATGATTGGTTTTATGACAAAACGATTATGAAAGTTACTTTACAATAAAATTGTCACTAAACTTGTAATTAAACCAAACTTTCTTAGAGCAGGGATTTTTTGTTTTTGTATTACTTTTGAACTGAGCCTTCAGGAATTTCGGGAGCGTCTATGAAAAGGTTATAGAATTCCCAAAATGTTCCAAGTACTTATATTTTTATTTGCTTAATACAATGACGTCGGTATATGGGTGAATTTACTTTAAGACTACCTTCAATGTATGGAATACATGCAGCATTTAAGTACATTTTTAGTCATGCAGCTCCATGTACTTGTTAATGATCTGTAAAGTGGACTGTAATTTAATTAATTAATTCCTACTTTAGGAGAGCCCTTTTTTTTGTGATTGGGAAATCTTCAAATAACTTCTCCCGCTCTTACTGACTATAACCCACCCGTGTTCCTTCAGTTGCCTGTGCCAGGGACCACGGTGTCCCTCTCGGACTTTCCCGCAACCCTGGCACGCATCAGCCTTAGCGGACCCCGTCATTGATGCTTTTTCCACCGCGGCGGCATGGACGGGAGACTCTCTCCCTCTCCCGTCCCGCCATCTCCTTCGCTAGCATGACTGCTTCGCAGAAGGAGGCGACTGCCTCCCACTCCCCCTCGCCCCGGACCATGGCTTGAACCAAGGCCGGGCGTGAGAGGTCGCCGCCGCTGCCGATCGCCTCTACGAGGACACGGCGGTGCTCCGCCCATGCAGGGCAGGCCCCCACCGTATGCTCCACCGTGTCCTCGGGGCGATCATCGCAGTGGTGACACCCGGGCGTTTCCTCCCGCCTGATGATGTGCAGGAACCTCCCGAAACCGTCATTGATGCTGACATCTCTTTGAAGCGCGCGTGGAACACAACGCGCCGTCGACCCGGGCCTGGTCCTTATGGAACGGCGAGCTGCCCATTGCTCGCCGTTCTCAAGCCCGCGCCTACGGTGGCCGGGAATCAGCTTGCGATTCCCGACGCCCAGGGCGTCTCCTGCGGCGGCTAGGGCCGTGAGGGCGCGAATTTTGCCTCTCCCTCACGCGTTCCGCCTCCTTCTTCGCGAGCATTGCATAGCAGAAGGAGGTGACGGCTTCCCAAGCCCTCTCGCTCCGTACCATGGCCTGGACCAGGGCCGGACGCGTGAGATCGCCACCGCCAATCGCCTGCACGAGTACACGGCGGTGCTCTGCCTGACCTCCACCGTATGCTCCACCGTGTCCTCTGGGCGATCCACACAATGGTGACACTCGGGCGTTTCCTACCGCCTTATCCGGAACAGGAACCTCCCGAAACAACCGTGTCTGGTGAGGACCTGCGTCAGGCGGAAAGTGAGGACGCCGTGGCGCCTCTCTAGCCACTCCTCAAAGAGGGGACTTATCAGGGTGCCCAGCACTGGGTTGCGACAATCGCCACTTCCTGTCACAGTTATTTAAGCTGTTCAGATATTAAAGTTATTTTTCACTTTGTAGAGCTCATTTTGGGAGTCGGTTGATTTTTTTTTATAAAAAAGTTTTTTTATTTAAAATAATGTTTTTCATAAGGGATCCTTTCTTTTCGCATAATATTCTTTTTCCTACTATACTTTGGCATACCTAACGATTTTGGCATAATTTGTTTTGCCATAATAATACTTTTTAACATTTTTTTGGCATACCTACAGTTTATGTTGGCATAATTATCTTTAAAGCTAATTTGTTTTGGCATACATTTAATTCGTATAACGTCCTAATGGTTATTAGCATAATAATATTTAGGCATACAATTAATAGAAATAACGGAAACAAATTTGAGTTATTTTTACGTATTTATTTTGGATTTCCACGTTAATTATTTATTATACATAACATTGGGTATATAAGTTAACTATGTATTTTTATTTTAGGTGTATAGTTTTAGCAATCGCTTGTAAATGTGCATGTTTCGAAGTATATTCATCTTTTTCACTAAGAATTTTTTCAATCCTATTGTGTTTGTCCGTGTATTTTTTCATTTTTTTTTGGTATTGGTGATGTTCCGACATCAAGTTTATTTATTTCAATGGTTTGGTGTTTTATTTCTTGAACAATCATTTTTGCCAAAAAATAAAATCCTGGATGGTGTTTAGGATGGTGTGTGATTTAGTAAAAAGGCAATGAGAACTTAGGATGCAAGAGCGAGCGAAGCGAGCTCGGGTATTGGGGCACCCCGACTCGGACAGGTTAGGTTCGAAGGGGATGGCGGGGGCTCAAGTGAGCGAACGGAGCGAGCGAACGAGCCCCCGTCATCCCCTTCGTGTTAGGTTCCTTTAAACCCTGCAGACAGAAATAGGGGCCCCGCGAAGCGGGGCTCCGTCGACTACGCCTTATTATTATTGTTATGCTTAATAAAGTTATGCTTTAGAATGTTATGATTATTATGCTTAAAAAAATTATGCTTTAGAATGTTATGCTTAATCATTATTATGATTAGAGAAATTATGCGTAAAAAAATTATGCGTAAGCTGTTATGCGAAAATATACCTAATTAGGACAAACAAAAGTATGCCAAGTTATATTAGGTCTTAAACTTTTATGCAAATGGATAGGGAGGGAACCTTTTCATAAACAATAAGTAGTAGTTAACTATTTTAAAACAACTTTTTTTTTAATACTGTTAAATTAGGTAGTTTTTATTGGAAACTAATCAATCCAACCAATAAACAATTTATTTAAATATGTTTTTTAAAGTTTGATTTTTAGATAAGATAATACGATTTGTTTGCTTAAACATGAGTACAATACATACAAGACAAATTGTCAGCATGCACTATATGTTAAAAGTCGGTAAAGGATTAGAGCTTCGATCAATGATCGTGATTAGAGTTCAGGATGTGTTCTTGAAATTACTTTCATTAGGTATATTTGCAAATAATATCAAATACTAGCTGACCCAACAGACTTTGTCCTGTCCAAAAACTAGTTCATACAAAAATCGATTTTTAATCCAATCGATCCATAATGATTTTTATGGACTCAATAAAATAACGATTTTAGTCATTTATTTACTGGAGATCAGGAATGATAACAGCCGCACGAACGATTATAAATATACAGGGTGTATATTTATTTATATTATTGTGCCATTATCAAAAGTCACAGACAGGTAGAATGAGTTTAAAAGGTAAATTTTCTTCAAAACTTGTTTTTTTTTTATAGAATTTAGACGACTGCTAACATAATTTGTTTAATGAGAACTATGGAAGAAAAATATTGCACCAACTCCTGATAAATTGGGGTAAGGGCAAGAGAATAATGATAATGTAATTTTTTGTATAACTTGAACAATTAAAGTAATACTATAATTAACATATGAACTCTGAATAGTCAAGTCTCTCAACCGCCAGACAAATATTTTTACAAAGCATGAGCAGGTTGTATACATTATGATGTTGATTCAAAAAAGAAAGTTACAAAATAAGTTATAATTATACAGGGTAGATTTTTCAATGGTGCAGTAAGAACAGGTACCGTAATGTGGTCACTACAAGAAACATACATACATTATTTTTTGAGACTTTAATCTTACAATATTATCATTTAGAAAAACATATCTGACTTTTCTAGTACTCAAACCTCAAAACAAGATTGATTGGCATCAAAAAGTTTTTGTGAAAACTGCCTATTTTCTTGCCGACTGTATTCTTTTTCAAAATCTGTGAATACTGTTCAAAATGTCTCAAAAAGTTAAGGACAGTCACATAAGACCGTTTTCGTATAGCTACAACGATTAAGGTACCAGCCCTCACTGCCCCATCTCAAAAATCCATCCTGTATATTCTATACTGTTATTATGTGGACTTAAAAAAATACTTTTGTCAATGCCCATTATGAAAAGCAGGTTGGATAAAGCTTAAAACTTAATACACACCTTATGGAGTTCTTCTATTTGAATCCCAGCTAACATAGAGACAAACAACACTTCTTTTTCTGTGGTCTTCGCAGTCAATTTAATACCTTGGATAGCATCCTGCAGTTTATTGACCTTTACTCCCAAGAATATCATGTCGCAGTTATCAAATACTACTCCATTTTCGGAAGTAACATTAGCGCCCATAACACTCCAATGTATGAGATTTTCTATGTGAGGACCTGCTACCCAAATCTTTGATGCTGTATGGACACCTGTAACATAATCATAGATTTATACTGTAGTTCTTCGGTTTATTTATTCATAAGGGTACATCAACAGCTTCTTTAAAAATGTATCTTAAGTAATATAGCCTCGAACTTACACAATTTAATTTTATGCTAATCCTTGAAATGTTTTGGATTGCTAGTTATTTAATTAAAAACTATGTAGACTTACCACTTTTTAGGATTCCTTTTACAATTGCTGTAGACATATTACCACCACCGATAAATCCCAAATTGAATTCCATGGTGTTTGATAAAATGTCTTTTTTCTTCCTACCTGGGCAAAAAATAATTTAATAATTTAAATTAGTAGGCAGAATACGAAATGATATTATTAAACTACAGTAATCAAGAATTTTCTTTTAATCTTTAGAAAATTAGAAAGATCGTACTAAGCTAAAGATTTTGCACAGAGTACTTTTTTTAGCTATAGATTTTGCCTGAAAATCCTGAAATTCCTGCCTTCACTTTTGACATTTAACTATTTCCGGTAGCACTATGTTCTTTGTTGTCTTTGACTTATTTCCACAGAACACTATTACTCCTAGCGGAGCTTATTTCCGGTCATCTGCTGCTTCCACACCACAGATCAAATAGCCTTTTCCACACGTTCCACACGCACACGCAGCGACTTTAGTGGACTCAATGAATGGACTTTAGTCACAGACACAGACAAATCCGCTGTCAAAATCTTGGTATGGACGTGAGATTTTGAAATCGCCAGCGAGTAACCTTCGTATTTATACACCGCCTTCGAAAGTGATTAAAAAAATTGTATTAATCATTCCATGGAGAAAACGTTATTATTCTAAGGAGAAAACTAACAGGTCCTGTCATTTGTTAAAAGTATCTGTACGCGTGCTTCATAATTTCAAAGTAAAAAGTAGACAAAACTCTGCACAGCCCCCTTGACGGTCAGGACATAAAAAGAATAAAATTAAGCTAATCGTAAATGATTTGTAATAGTAATTTCCAAAAAAAATTAGAAATCATAAATGCATTCATTCACTGACAGACAACGCACAGCTTATACCACTGGGTCTAGAAACATGCAATTTTTTTACAAGAATTCCCTAAATAAGGAAAGTGAGTAGGAAGGATGTTTGAAAATTCGTCCCCTAAAGGGGTTATATAGAAGAAGACGAAGAAGAAGATGTAAGTTTTTATATGTGTTTTGTCATTTTATGCCGATGGGAAATCCCATCAGGCACACAGCTTGTAAAATTCAATTGCCCCCACAGCAATGAACACAAAAAAATCTTTACTGATATCGACCCATAGTCATCATAAATAATCACTGGACATGTCATTCATCATCATCATCTGCCTAGTATTTTCTCAAATAAGTTGGGGTCGGCTTCCAGTCTACTCAGATGCAGCTGAATACCAGTATTTTACATGGAGCGACTGCCTATCTGACCTCCACAACCCAGTTACTAGGTAATACGATACCCCTTGATAAAACTGGATAGCGGACACGTCAGTGTTCGAAACAATTTTGAAAATCTAAGGTTCATGGTCACGAACTTTAGATATTTACTGATTATTTTCTTCCGATTGCTGAATCGGTAAACTTTCGATGCACTATTCTAAAAATATTTTAAATAATAATTGCATTACTAGAAAGAAGGCGTTTATTTAGGTATGTTACTCCATATTAGCATATTATTAAGAGCAGTGGTGGCCCAGTGGTAACGGTCGCGACTTACGAGTTGTAGGTCGTAGGTTCGAAGCTAGATAGGCGCTTTACTTTGTGTAAATTATTTCATCACCACAGCTCTCAAAACGGTGAAGGAAAACCTCGTGAGGAAACCGGTATGTCCTAGAACCAAAAATTCGAAGACATGATATCTGCCAACCCGCACTGGGCCCGCGTGGTGGATTACGACCCACTCCCTCTCACAGAGAGGAAGCCTGTGTCCCAGCAGTGGGAACGTTGTAGGCCGATGATGATGACTCCATATTATTGAGAGTTTTAGGTTTTTTACATTTTCTTGCGTGCGATAACGGCACAGACACTTAATCGGGCCGAACAAAAAAACCTACTTTTCATGGTTTAAATTGTAAGTTCTTGGGTCATGTAACATGACCCAAGAACTTACAATTGTAATGTGTGTACTCATGTTAGATAGCAGTGTACATAAAATAAAATATAAATTACTAAAACTGAAAAAAAGGTTTTTTTTTGGGTGGGACATTATTACCTTTTACCCGTTTAGGGACAACCCAAATGGGAAATTATTCCTCATTGTCCGATTACGTCTAGAAATTTTAATAGACTAGTAACTTGCCCTGCCTTTACTTTTGATGTTAAGCTATGTTCCTCAATCCTGATCCGTTGCAACCATTGACGTTGAATCCGTTGGACTTATCGGACAATCGCCATAAATATCGTCATCATCAGAAGTATCGACGTCCGACAAATCAAAAAGGTTGTTATATTAGACAACCTTTTGTTCCAGTGTTTTATCATACACTTTTCTATTAAAAGACATGATCTTAATCAATTAAAACTAACAGTTAGAATTTTTTTTAAAGTCTACAGAAATTAATCCCTACATTTTATACATATTGACGCATTATGGAGTTCAGAAACGGACAAAGGGCACTATTTTCCCACTTGTAAGCAAATATTTCAAATGAATCAAACCACACAAATATTAAATTTTTTCATTGAATATCTCAGCAACGTTACACTGAATATAATAAATTAGTCAATAACGAATCAAATATCTACATAATAGAATCTTTTTTAATGTAACTTTTCAGAATTATGTCTCCACTACTGACGTTAATCATGCGTTAATCTCATTGAGCTAGGTGGTTAATCTCATGGTTAATCTGCTGATTCTGACGTCCACATTTGACATTTGAAAGCGTAAGGCTGGGGCACAGAACATATATACTCTAGAGAATACTCCAGTCAATAAAATAAATCAGCAATTATTCAAGATTTTGGATAATTTATCATAGTATATTCCTTTGGGTATTTTACAGAAACTGGGGAGTGGCCATTTTAAAAATATTCGTGTTATTAGCCAGAATAACTGGGTGGGAAAATAGTTCCCTGTGCCCGACTAAGTGTTAATATTTTTCAAGGAGCAATTTACTGAGCGAGAAAGCTTATGACTATGATAAAAATTGATTCCAAAACCGTTTTTAATAACGTCTTAGATTTTTAATTAAACACAAGATCTTGACAGAGGAAATAATCATATTCATAGGGTTTTTATGTTTTATCGTGTTTAGACAACGAAAACGTCTGCGGAGTTTCGATGCGCACGAAATAAAAATCGACCGCGCTGCCGCGCCGATGCTTGCCGGATGACCTCTATGCACAGAGCACCTTTGCCTCTATGCCACATGCCGCCGTTTGCACTCTGTTTTTAGCGCTACATAATTTTGCAACGTAGTGCAGGGCAGCTGAGCCGTTTCAGGATTACAGCACGCGGCTAAAACCGCAGTGCCGAGTGTGGCCTCGCAATAATGCTAGATACTGATGCAATGACTTTAATCGTCAGTGACTCGCTCGCAACTTCAAAATGTCACGTCCACACAGATTTTGAAATCGCCAGCGAGTCCACCTAGTGTGTGTACCTGGCATGTGACCACAGCGTAATGTGACTGTTTGACTAAATTCTAGAGGAAACAAAGAAGGCTATTTACTTGTTTAGTCTTTTTGCTCTAATGGTAACATCTGATGGACCACAAGCTCTGGGACTTTAAAAGAAAATGTTTTTTTTTATGGCTTTACCGAAAGAAGAGTGTCTGCTACTTGTAAAAATATTTACATTTGGCAAATGATAAATTAACTAAATTGAGATTTTGATTAACTGTCTATTGATTTGTATTGAACACTAAATTTTACAGTATTCAATAATGCTGCCAATAAAAAAAATGGAATTATATTGAGACAAGGGTTATGGCAACTCTGGCAGTTTGTGGCTTCATTTTGTAGGGTGAGGATAAGTTGTGTTTTTTGGAATATTTTGATATCGTTATCAATTTTACAATGCTGAAATAGTGTTACATTCTTGAAAGTGCTCAAATATGTGTCGTTGTAGTGATTCATTCAATTATAGTTTGTATGAAGTGTAGTGTCCAACATGTTTCGATGTATACCTTTGTTCAAATGTAATCGCCAAGTGGAATGTGTAGACAAGCGGCATTGCTCGTTGCCAACAA
This sequence comes from Brachylomia viminalis, assembly GCA_937001585.2. Taxonomy (NCBI): domain Eukaryota; kingdom Metazoa; phylum Arthropoda; class Insecta; order Lepidoptera; family Noctuidae; genus Brachylomia; species Brachylomia viminalis. Next base: position 13,444,230 of record OW443308.2, on the reverse strand, counting down.
TACCCGAAGACATTTTACGATATTCCAGGAGTTTAGAGGAACTCTTTTTGGATGCAAACCATATAAGAGATCTGCCGAAGGTGAGTAAATTTGTAACCTAATTATGAGGATTCGTTTCACTCGTGGGCGTTTACCTTATCACTGATTAGGTGTAAATAATATCAATGCGTCTTATGTTGTTATTGGTGAATGAGTATGAATTCTTCAACCTAATTCTCACGCATTGAAATCATTAGTATAAGGCTGGTAGGAGTATTTCATACAATAATTTTCTTTTAAATAAATCTTTTTGTAATTCGGTAGTTAGACAGTCATGTCCCTGAATAATACTTACATGTTTCAGTTTTACAGATTCATAAACATTCCATTGAGCTTCATACATTACAAAATGCTCTGTCTCATAGGATTTACAAATTCTTATTACTATGTTTATTTTATAGTTTGGCAGTTGTAATTATTTTAGGCTCAACTTGAGCTCTCCCAAATAATCCCTAATACTAAAAGCCTCATAAGCAAGTCAGAATAACTCGGATCTACAGACCGGCAGGGTCAGAATGAACACACAGAAATACCACAAGACAAACAAAATTCAGATTCCATGCATTATTAAATGATTGACAGGCACACAGACAGACATTGGTCACACTAGGATAAAAAATATAAACATTTAAAAACAGGCTAATATAAATTTATTGTTTAATACCCGGGTGCAATATCCCATAGGTACCTACTTACCTAAGTTTGTTTAGTTTTTATAATATTGTAAGTTGCATTGTTTCATTTTTTTTCCTTACTCAGTATGCAAGTGAGCGTGTAAAGAACTGGTATTAGTTAAAGTATGGTTAGACTGGAAGCTGCCCCCAACATATTTGGCAAAAGGCTAGGCTGATGATGGTAGTGTGCCAGTGTTCAACATGTTATTATACCTGAGTAATAATTTTAACCATAACAAAGGTTTTTCTGTACATAATAACCAGTGATTGGAGTAGGTAGAGCTATTTTTTGTACTTGCGATACATTTTTTTAATATGGACACTCCCGGAATCCCGGGATTTGAAATATACATTATCAAATAAGTAAGAAATTTCTTTGTAAAAAGCTATTCACATCTTAACGAATTATGAATGAACACAACATATCCCTCCACCCCTCCGTCGGGTAAGTATAAGACGGACACGATTCAGGTTAATGAAATTAAAAACATTTATTTTTATAATATATTTTTAAAGTTTTCTGTAACACAAGTAAAATAAGATACATAAGACAAGCTTTCTTATATCTTTGTTAATAAAAACACAATTAATTTTTTCGAATCCCGTAGTTTCATTAAGAATCCCGTGGAATGTCCATATTAACATCAATGTTTGCGGTCATTGAACCAAAATAGCTCTACCTACTCCGATCACTGATAATAAAATTATCTCAATACAATTTCCGCTGCTGAATCCTCACCGACTGGCACCTATGTATGCCAAATATAAATGTGTATGCTAAATTTTTCAAGCTCACTTTGCTTGCTCTTGCATCCTACATCCTCTTTTTGTCAGGCTTTTCTGTGAAAGTTGACAATGTAACTCCTATTTATGTATGAATTGTGAAAGACCTTACCTGTCCAGTCTGGAGTGCTAAAATTTACTACCTTGCATTGCTTGCTCTTGCATCGTACATTCTCTTTTTCACAGACTTTACTGTGCACGTCGCCGAAGTAAGCCCTATTTATGTATCAATAGTCAAATGAAAACCTTGCCTATCCGGGGGTTTGTGCAACATTTTCGAGCTTGTTTACTTGCTCTAACATCCCTTTTTTTTTTTTTTTTGAGGGTGGGAAATCATCAAATAACTTCTCCCGCTCTGGGCAGAGCAGGAGGGCGTGTCAGACTCTTACTGACTAAAACCCACCCGTGTTCCTTGAGTTACCTGTGCCAGGGGCCACGGTACCCCTCTCGGACTTTTCCGCAACCCTAGCAGGCATCGGTCCTAGCAAACCCCGTCATTGGTGCTGACATCTCTTTGAGGCGCGCGTGGAACACAACGCGCAGTCGACCCGGGCCTGGTCCTTATTGAACGGCGAGCTGCCCATTGCTCGCCGTTCGCAAGCCCACGCCTACGGTGGCCGGGAATCGGCCTGCGATTCCCGACGCCCAGGGCGTCTCCTGCGGCGGCTAGGGGCGTGAGGGCGCAAATTTTACCTCTCCCTCACGCGTTCCGCCTCCTCCTTCGCGAACATTACTGCTTTGCAGAAGGAGGTGACGGCTTCCCAAGCCCTCTCGCTCCGTACCATGGCCTGGACCAAAGCCGGACGCGAGAGATCGCCACCGCCAATCGCCTCCACGAGGACACGGCGGTGCTCCGCCCAAGCCGGGCAGACCTCCACCGTATGCTCCACCGTGTCCTCCGGGCGATCCACACAATGGTGACACCCGGGCGTTTCCTCCCGCCTTATCCGGAACAGGAACCTCCCGAAACAACCGTGTCCGGTGAGGACCTGCGTCAGGCGGAAGGTGAGGACGCCGTGGCGCCTCTCTAGCCACTCCTCAAAGAGGGGACTTATCGCCGCAATTGTGGCGTGCCCAGCGCTGGGTTGCGACAATCGCACTCTCCATGCCGCCCTGAGATCCCGCCGGAGCTCTGTCCGCTGTACCGTGATTTCTCGCGGCAGCGGAGCTACGCCCCGGCGTTTCGCCTCCTCGCGCCACTCCCAAATGTGCGCGAGGTGTTTGCCTCGCCGGACGGTCTCCGGTGAGGCGGCGAGCCTCACCGGAGACCGTACGGTATCCCCGGACCAGCCGGGTGGCCATGACCCTTTGGGGCGCGTTCAACCAGCGGGCTGGCCGCCGCCTCAAGGAGCACGCCCACACCGGTGCTCCGTAAAGGGCCATGGACCGCACGACCCCCGCGTAGAGCCTCCGGCAGAAGGCGTTTGGCCCCCCTAGATTGGGCAGGAGCCGCTTTAAGGCAGCCCCGGCCCTTTCCAGTCTGGGAGCCAAACGTCGGAAATGCTCCACGAAGTTCCACCGGCTGTCGAGGACGAGTCCCAGGTACTTCAACGTTGACTCGACGCCGATGTGAACCCCTCCTACCGTTATTTGGGAACCCGACGGTGGCGTGTTTCGAGGACCATGAAAACACATGGCCTCGGACTTGTGCAGGGCCACCTAGAGTGTCAATTGCCGGATCCTCTCGACGATTGTCGCAACCCCGCGTGTCGCTAGTTCGGCCGCCGCCTGGTGCGACCTCCCCTGCGCCAGGACCAGCGTGTCGTCAGCGTAACAAACCACGCTGACGCCGCTAGGGAGGTCGGCTCGCAGCACCCAGTCGTATCCGATGTCCCACAGATGCGGCCCCAGGACCGATCCCTGTGGGACACCGCACGACATCTCTTGCCGGTTCCATACTCCCTGGTGACCGGGGTAGATGACGGCCCTGTCCGTCAAATAGGCCTCGACCACACGACAGAGGTAGGTCGGCATCCGGTGATACAGGAGTGCCTCCCTGATGCAACTCCAGGGCAGGGTATTGAAGGCATTGGCGATGTCTAAAGACACCGCCAAGACGACCCCACGCCGGGCCACAGCATCCCCCGTCGTGAGGGCCCGCACGCGCATGATGGCGTCCACCGTAGAGCGCCCCCTGCGGAAGCCAAACTGGCTCTCCGCCAAATCCGGCCCCACCCGCACCAGCCGCCCGACGAGGCGGTCTGCAATGACTCTCAAAGAGCTTGCCCACCTCGTCGAGCAGCACGATGGGCCGGTAAGCGGCCGGAGAGTCCGCTGGGCGCCCCGGCTTCTTGATGAGGACCAGTTTCCCCGTCTTCCAACGAAGTGGGAACTGGCCCCTCTCCATGCATGCGCTTAGGAGCCCCCTTAGTCAAGGCCCGAGAGCCTCCGAGGCCAGGGCCCAGGCTTTCCCAGGTAAGCCATCGGGTCCTGGGGCGGTGCTCTAGCATCCTATATTCATAATTTGTGATATAATTTATACGGCTACAAAGTATCTTCTATTTTTGTATGAGTGGTCAAACGAAAACCTAACCTTTTCAAGGCAGTGTGCTTAACATTTCGTCACATTTCATTCATAACAACTCTTAATCCTACATTCACCTAGTTGTCAAACTTTTTTGCAGAGCTGGGTAGGGGGGCCCCATTTAATTTTGCTGCCCCTGGCCCCCGTCAGTCTTAGTCTGCCACTGGCCTCACCTCACTTAATACTTATATTTTCTTTACTTTAATACAAAAGTTAGTCCGAAGTAGATTGAGGCTAAAAAAAGCAAAGAGCGGTAGTAAATTAAAAACTTTGTCATTGGTAGAATTACTTACTTACATTTACACTTAAGTACATTTTCTGGACTTGCACTGATGATTCAATTTTTGCTTTTTAATAATAAAGCTTCATAGAAAACAGTGTGGTGTTTATTTCAGTTTACTCATAAAATATTCATAATTATTAAAACTAAAACACCACTACCTGTGTTGGGTTTACAACTCAATGAGCCCAACCAGGTTTTATTTTCTGTTTTACTAAAAAATACCAAATGACAAAGAAAACATTACTTTTCCAAAATAATTATCTCTGCGAGTTTTGGCATTTTGATCTTATGTATTGCATGTTTTTGTTACAGAATTTCTTCAGACTACATAGACTAAGAAGATTAGGTCTCAGCGATAATGAAATCCACAAACTTCCAGCGGACATACAGAATTTTGAAAATCTAGTCGAGCTAGATGTATCTCGAAATGGTAAGTTTTAATTAAATTATTTTTAAAGTACTTACAATAGTCTACTTAGATCATTATTTCCGGTATTATCACTGGCACTAAACATTACTTACTTACTTGCCCACATAAATTCCAATACAAACCTCATCTAGTTTTAAAATATTATTTTGTTGACTTCAAAAAGTGTTTGTCAAACAAAACCAATTTACAGAAATAAATGAAATACAATTTCATGGAATCTTGAGTGCAAAAATAAGCGCCCGAATTCTGTACGAAATCATCAAAACATTATTGCTACAAAGTGAATTTTCCTTAGGTCTAATCTTTTTTTTTTTTTTGTCAAATGTTTTATCATGTCCCAAGTTATCCACATAGCACATAAAAGTAAAAATTGTGCTAGTGAACTGACCGTAAACCATAAAAGAACAACAAAATTGTATAATATTTTTGTACAAAATTAAAACATTCCAGTCGATTACACTTTTATCGTTCAAAGAAAGGACGTTTAATACGTTTGCACCAGATTACGTCACGTTCTTGATCATAAGACTGTTCAATTTACCTTTGAGAGAAAGTTTAAATGTTCGTAACATTTAAAAGACCACTTACTTTATTGTTAACCTCGTTTTTTGTTTACAATACTTTTGGTAAATTCCTGAAAATCATAACGATCGCTTTTGTGAAATTACGAAATCAAAGAACACAATCGGGTGTTAAAATTCGGCTAAGTACCTATATAACTTTCTCAAATATGTGTAGCCAAAATAAACAGGCTGACAGCTTTTATGGCTGTAGGCAATGTAGGTACCTCCCGTTATCAGTATGCGCGTTGCGTCCTTTCCATCAAGCGCATAACTTCACGTTCGAAGCAGGTGCGAAATACTATTGAAATATCATTTGACAAAATAAATACAATTCGTCTACTAGCAACAAGTCTGTGTGAAACGGATGGACTTCCTGACGTAATTTTACAAGTTGTTTAGAAAAAGCCGCAAGTGCCCGATGGAGTTTCCAATCGGCAAAAATTACGAACTTCCATATAAATTTTCAAACACTATTTGACCCCTTTAGGGGATGAATTTTCAAAAACCTTTTCGATAAAATACGGAACTCTGCAAAATTTCATACTTCGCATTCTTTCACCCAGCCGTTTAATTAGGCTGAGTGTTGTCTGTCAGTGTATTTAGATTTTTATTAAGTACTAACTGCGCCCCGCGGTTTCACCCGGGATTGGAATATCCAATGCAAATATCTGTATAAAAAGTATCCTATGTCTTAATCCAGGTCATGGTCTAGCCTGTGCAAATTTTCATCGAAATCCGTTCAGCCGTTTTTGCGTGAAAGCGTAAAAAAAATCAAATCTTTTATCTTTAATATTAGTTTAGATAAGTAGACTGAAGTAGATGTACCTAGGTAACTAAAGATTTCAAAACCTGATTACACAACGCTCTGAAATGTTTTAAATTATACCTATTAGCAAAATAATCTAGCAAGCCATTATCGAAACTATCATTGTTATGGTCGTTCAAGTAATAGCGGCAATAAATGTCTTGTGTAACTAACATTAAATTAATGCGCGATGATTCAGAGTTAATTAAGCTTAGTAACTTTATTGAATGTTGTCGGCTTGTCGCACAAGTTGCACATTCTTTTAGGTTCAATTGAACCTTAAAGAATAACAGCAGCTAACTGTAGTGGTGATCAGAAATCGGGTGAAGTAATTACTTCACCCGATTTCTGATCACCACTAAAGTTAGCTGCTTTAACAAACATGATAACTGCTGTGATTGGCTGACTGTATATCTAATCAGCTTTTTAGCTTGCTTTATATTGCGACCCAAAACTCACAATACAAAAACGATGTACCTAGCATTAAAAATCGTTTATAAAACTTCTTTGCTCTGTTAAGTTTCGTAGTCAAATGAGCGTCAACTGCACTCACTGCACCAAGTTGATAACAACATAAATAATAGCGATTTACGTCGACTTGCTCACATGAGGTTTCCAGTGACCTCGCCTTGCATAAATGCCACGCGCGGCTGCAAATCTCCACTAATCGTCTTTCCCTATTGCGTATTAAATGGGAAAAATATTTTATTTCTGTCAAGAGGGAATTTCTACCTTTATTCGTAACCAATTTGTAACGAAAGTCGTAAGCTGGCACGAATAAGTTGTAAACTTTAAGCGTCAGTCTCCGGCTGAGGTTAAAATAATCGTGTCTCACGTCAACGGTTCTAGCAATGATACTAACAAGACTAAAAATGTTCCAAGATTGTGCCTTATGTCCTTCTTTACCAACTTTCATAATACCTTTAATGCAATAATGTATACCTGGAATGCAAAGTTATTTTATTTTGCTTAGTAAAACTGTGCCAGATCAATATTACTGAATTTGGGCCAGCGAAGTAACATAATAGAACAACATTTGAACAACCTGGTTGTACTTGTAGTTTCAGCTGAACATAATCTATGAATTCGTATAACGTAACCGAACACACCTACGTTTCTAATTATTCGCATGGCAATGCATAGCGTATCGACAATACTGCAACTAAAACCGCGACACCATTTAGTTATGACGGACGTAGATACCTACATAATAGGTCACTACCTCACTGGACACTACCGCAAGCCCTTGTACAGTATCCGCATGACTAATCATTCTACTTGATAACATAACAACCTGTATTCTGCCAGAGTTGTACTCATAGTACACCACACATCGCCAGTTATGTTTAAACTCCACGACGGACTATACTCCTCCGTAACTCTTTGTCCGGGAAAGTTTATAATTTGTAATAAGCACGGCAATAAACCATTGCCTAAAACACAGTCCACTCATTGATGCTCCCCGCGCTAGCATTGGTGCCCGACAAATCAAGACCCCGTGCTGCCCGGTTGCTACAGAGAAATTCCATACCAATGAAAATACCCATTAAAACTACGTCCTGCGGATCGAACCCAATGCTTAGCAGTCTCGATTGTCGCCTGACGACTAGACCAAAAAAGTAATATTACTTATTTCCAGTAATCATTTCATCAATTATTCATCATCCTCCTGCACTTATCCCAATTAATTTCGGATCGATGCACCACGTCTTCTTCCATCATCTCGATCAGCAGTTACCTCAGTAGTCACTGCATTTCCAGCTATATCTTTCACCCAATCCATGCATCGTTCTTTGGGTCTTCCCCTTCATTACCTATTACTTTTTACCGATGTAAAATGAAAATAATGATCTCATCATCATCATAGTCTCTTACTATATCTTTATAAGTATATAATTCTTCTGTGCGTGTGTATGTGACTGAACTCCTCCTAAACGACTGGACCGATTTTGATGAAAATTTTTGTGTGTGTTCAAGTGGTTTCGAGAATGGTTTAGATTCACAATTGGACCCGGTAGGTGGCACTGCGTTCGGGCCGGACGTCTGTTGGGACCGCTAGTTGACATATATAAAGAATTTGCGTATGCAATACACATCAAGAACGTGTACATCTTCAACCTCTATTTTTAAATTTCTCACTAACTAAGTAACTAAGTTCTGTTTCACATTTGCATCAAATTGACACCAATCTCGTTTAACTTAAAGCGATGCGTTAAATTAAAGCTGTTCTATTATAAAATGTTTACTTACGGTACGGATACCGTTTCAACGCTGACGGCGGCAAGGTCTCTCGAACGAGGCTGATCTAAGTAGTAAATAATGTGCAATTTTACTTCGTTAAAATGTGATTACCTATAAGCACTTCCGCGCTTACATTTATTCAACAAAAAATTTATTTCAAACTGGCAGAAACTTATAAAGTAAAGTACAATTTTGGGAAAATTCGCCCTAAAACTGAGCATTGGGTTAACTTGGAAAGATCAGTATTAAATATATATAAAGGTAAATTACTGGAAAACTATATATTATATAGTGATACTTACTTATAATAAGATTTTGAAATTATAAATCGACTCTATGCTCTTTCGTATGAATCTGTTGCTCGTCTGCTGTCGTAAATAGAAAAGGCAAATGTTGCACAAATGATCACGGTAAATCATATTGAGACCTCTTTGTTATTTGTTTACTTACCTGTTTTATTGAAACTGCAAAGTTTCCTTATTATGTTTTCCTTGCAGTCTATTAGAGCGGCTAATAAGTGTTTGTATTGTAAATAATATTAATACAAGTTTGAGAACCAACTGCCAACTGCTCGGCACAACCTGACGATATATTTAGAGATTGAAAAATGCTACAAGGCCTGATGATCCCTCCTCATTAACTAATGTGTCTTGTCTACAGTGTAGTACTACAGTAAGTACACTGACAAAATAAGGACGCTCACTAAAGAAACTGTGCACCAGATGAGGGTCCCGAAACGGGCTATTACACTGAACGATTAATTCAAAATACGGTATGGTGACAGAACGTGGAGTAGATTCATGTCGGAATGAAACATGAGTGGGGATTCAACAAGTGTATTAAGAAGACCGATGTCAAGATATGTAACACATACCTAAACGATGCGGAAGACCTGCATAAAATTGGCACAAAATATAAAAACCTGGCGATAAATGGGAGAGGTTTCTATAGAAGAGGCTTATTTAGTCCCACTGCAAGGTGTGGTGGGATGAAAAAGGCTACAGATAACGATGATGAAGATGCAAACCAGACACATATCCATAATCCCGGACCTCTGGCAATTCTTGTAAAACGTAAAAATCCTTAAACAGAAGAGTGATGTTTTTAAAAGACCTTTGTATAATTTACCATCTACAATCGACCTTGTCCGCTCAACGTTATAATTTAAACCGCACAACTACATATTCTTTTTACCGCTAACCTGACGTCACCAAGTATTGAGCCTTTGTTATTAAACAAATGCGTTCCCACATTAGACGAACACCAAGAATTTGCCATTTGCGAACTAGTTCAGCAACAAACTACATTGTAATCTTATTTCATTGCACGTTATGTTGCTTTCGATATTGTTTCTGTTGGCTATTTTCTTTTTTTATGTCGCTAATCTTTTTCTATCATCGATATCATCTTTTGTTTGGCAAAGATAACCATAATGTTGTATAAGTTGATTCTAAATCCACCTGTATTCTTGCCTAAATGGGTTACTTGCATTGAATGAAGAAGATCATACGGTTTATTTTATACTGAGAAATTCTGAATGAGGCGTAATTTCAAGCCTTTCACACCGCTCATAGTCACGGGTCAAGATGAAAATCTGATCTATTGAAACGTTGTGACTGTCGCCAGCCACAACAGCTACTTGGTTACCGTTTCTATCCACGCAGAAAGCTTTTTCTTGTTTTTTGTATAAAGTAAACGGAGCTTTTGCAAACACAAGAATTATATCAGAAACGGGAACTGAGCGCGTATTGCAGACAAGATTTTACGATACAGACATTCGGAGCCAGAATGAAAAATAAAAGTGATCATCTAATTTGTAAGTATCTTAATTCGCAGTATTCCTTGGGACTAGGATGAAATAAGGCAGAAAAAGAAGTTTATTTATTTATATATTCTTTATTGTACACCAAAAATACAACTCACAACAAGTTCTGCACATACCTCAAACGAATTGGGATATAGGCAGTTAGACAGGAAGATGTTAATGATGTTTCCTAAGACTTGGTTCAAACCAACTTAACACTGGATCTTTGAGGACGCAATCGAAAATGAAGTCTTGTCCAAAATTTGACCCGGTAGCGGTTATCTAGTGTGATGTTAGCCTTTTGTGTTTCACTCCATTAACTAATTTGACGAGGGTCCCAAGCGCACTTTGTTGTGCAAAATATTGGAACTTCAGCTTGCTAAGTCAACATCTGCAATTTTGGTTGTATGTGTCGAATGTGGATGTAAATCAGGAACTTTCTAGTTTAAAGTTTTTCAGGCTTTTACGGTTACATACTGCCTCAGATTACGTATGAGTAAATGTATATTATTTTAGCAACGTTTACCTACATAGGTAGCAAGTTCGCGGTGGGTGATTCGAGTACGTTTCCAACGACCCGTGTAGATGAACTAGATTTCCTGTTAAACTCGCCATCAAGCGGTTTGTGCTATGTTATGTTGTATATTATACTAACCTCTGTGTATTATTCACAGTTAACTGCTCCGCCCTGAGTTTTAAATCAATACAACGTAGTATTGCAACACTAAACAGTGTAATTTCCAGCTTGATAAATAATTTGGGCGCAAAACGGTTGTTAATAGGCTCTAATTAGCAATTCGTTTGTTATTATAAAGAGTCTGTTGATGACATCGTGAATCTGGGTACTTTATTAAGTTGATCCTGACAGCTGTAATTAAATAACCTTTGTAGTAATAACATTACTTCAGACTAGCAATTACTTTATCAAGTGCTTAATTTAGAGTTTAATAATAAACTTGATGTTTCACATTATCTCTGTGTAAATATTCAGCGAAATTTTGTTTAAACGTAAGTACCTACTGGCGAGACTCGAGTGGTTTGATGTGCTTTGAATTTTAGAACAAGCAACTTACTCTCTTGAATAAGTGTTTGAAATGAATTTGGAAAGTAATATATATTTCCATAATAACTGTAATTGATCTTTCCACATGAATTCTTCCATCCCATTGTATCTGCGACACCCATCGTTACAAACGGAAATAGAACCCGTTGCTAGTATAATAGCCGAAGAAATAACAGTGCCTTTTTGCAGGATAGGTACCATGAGAAGTATTCATCACAGCATCTAATAGAAGAGATTCTAAAAACTAGTTCTTTTTGACTTTATTGACGCAAGATGCAAATCTATTTGAGTTATTTCTTCAAGTCTAGTCTAGTTTGCATAAAATATGCCTTCCTTGTTACCACGGTTCCCCGCTTGCGCTATCTTTATTCAATCTTAGCATGACCTAACAACTACGTGACGTAGACGCTTTACTGAAGTAACTTAGTAAGCTTTCTAGTGAAACGAGATAAAAGCTTAATCTAGAATTGTTGGAAACTCTCGCCTGACTACCGTGTTGGAATTCTCTGTGCTGCACTCGCAAAGTGAATGCTTTTTGACGACATCGTTATAATGATAGCTAACATTATAACGATGTCGTCATAAAAGTATTTATTTTTATGAAATAATTATTATCAACAATGATAAACACGATAAGTGGTGGATTGGAAACACTTGAATCTAACTGCCACAAATTACACTTAAAACAAAAAAATATGAAAACATGTGACATGGAGGAAGATAAAAAACCATCCCAAATTTTTAATTAAACCTTTTAGAGGACCTACTTCCTTTCTTCTTTTATCTAAATAAAATATTGCCAGCTCCGTGTCTATTTTCAGGTAATTTGGCAATGGTATAGTAATGTACCCGCTGTAACTGAAAGAAGCCTTTACGAGGATATGGTCATTGTTTGATGTTATCAGTTCAAGGATACCTTTCACTGCCCTTCACAATAAATAAACAATTCGGATTCTCAAGGGGTTCATTAGCGTTGCTTGCATTAATCCGATTACGGTGTACTTATAAATAATGAGAATTCCATTATAATTGCCAATTACTAATAATTACTAAAATTTTGGTTTGAGGTCAAAAGTATGATGAGGATTATGTTGTGAAACTAATCCAAATTGCTAAATAATCTTCTTCATCTTCCATTCGCAACACAATATAATTCATCATTATTGTCTTTATTGATATGGCTAATGCATTCTAAGAAAAAGTTTCGTTCTTCTCAGATTATGTTAGTGGTGGTGAGTTTCGCTTGCAAACAACTTGCAAACTTTTAATCTGGATGAGCTGTCTAGACGTTTTATTTGTTTTTTTGTGAGAGGTCAGAGGTGGAGTGAGCAGAGTTTCAATGACTGCTCATGGGGCTGTTGAACTAACGGAGCGTGTTGCCGAACATCGTATTGTCCTCTATACTCCCACGCGTTTGCACCGCTCACGCGTCTCGCTTGTCTGCCCCATATAGTCGTTATTACAAATCCCATCGCTCTCTCATATCACAAATTCCTCTCTCTAATCTATATGAACGCCATTTGAACCTTATTCTTCATTTATAAACCGAACATGTTTGCTGCTTATCACACGAGGCGGGTTTTCGTTATACAAGTATTGGATCACCGCAGTGAGGTCACCTTTAGACCGGTTTGGTTACAATAAATCGAATAATATGTTATGGGCTGAGACTTTTATAAGATTTTTGGTCTTTTTTGGGAAACACAAATCACAGACTCTGAACTAACATTTAAATTGCTAGAGGTGTAAGTTGTAATTTAAGAATAACATTGTATTCTTGGTAAAATATACTTTCTCAAAGAAGCAATTTCAGTTTGGTACAAGTCCCACGACACACATCTATATAGCAGACGCACAAAAGAGAGGATGTGTTTTTAAGATTTTGGTCGATGATGTCGTTGTCTGATTAAACATAATTCAGGCCAAAATAAAATTCGCTGTAAATTGCGGAGTGTGGATCAAATCGTTCGCAATGTGGAACATCGTTTACGGCCAATAAATTAACCTGTAACTTCTCAAAGTTGTAACTTCACCCATGTCGTTACATTAAATATTCAACTGTACAGTAATAAAATCAAAGCGTCAGGAAATATCCAAGTTGGGAGGAATGGCACATACAGACGGAGGTGTGACTAATTCTTGCGTGCGAGCAAGTACTTAGAACAAGATGTTTAAAATAAAGATACGTTTGAATTAATTGAAGTGTGCATGTTAAATCTATACTATTATGAATATGTATGATGCAATATATGTAACATTCATTCCCACGTTCGTATTGGTTGCGTTTTTAGATGACATAAGCAGCAGCGATGTGTTTCATGTCAACACTGTCAAAACAATGACTGTTTGTAAGCTTTATTTGGATAATTATTTATTTAAGTACCTCAATTAACATTTTTGGTTTCATTTGTTAGTTTCACCTTAGCTTTGTCAATAAAGAGACTATTAAAACATCTCAGTTATGAAATTAATTGTGTAAAAATGAAGAGCACCAACGCCAACGATAGATTTGTAGACCTACAAAGCTATTTGAGCGTGAATTTTCGGCGATTAGTATTGTTCTGCTAGCCCGGAAACAAAATTCATATATCATATCGTTTGTTTACAGGGGATGAATGTTTAACATCTTAACTTTACCCAGTTTCAAATGCTTCTCTCAGAAACTGCTTGCAAAACCTAGTTTACATGAAACGTGTATTATTTGACTGCAAAATGTGTGTGCTACGTTGTTCACGCATAGCCGATTATTCAATCGTCTATACTATTTGTTTATGCAAACCGTTCAAAAACGCGACCAGTTTTGTCTTACTGAACCGATTGCGAAGCCAAAATGGTTTTAATCTCTTGAATTTTTCGTCATATTATGTACGTATCTTTTTTGGAAAAAATAAGTGTACATATTACAGAAAATTACTCTACAACTATATCTACATTTTCCTCATTACAATGTGAGCCATATTAATAACTGCCATACGTTTTACTTCAGCGGGCAACAAACTCGTTGAGGCGAGCAAAATAGGATTTTTCCCTCAGGGTGTCTATTGTACTCTGAATCCTACTGGTTGAATCGACACCATCCATTATAGCGAGCCTTGGGTCGGTATAGACTACTCGTTCGTTGCTTTGTACAACGAACAACTCAATAACGTTCTAATGGGATTCCAGTGGTGGTAAGCCACGCGAGACCGCTACTCGACCGGCGACTATAACTTTTACTGTTCATTTATCGAACCTGCATTGTTAATAAATATAGAGTCTCGCGACCTATAGAACTAACACCGTGTTTGTTTTATTTTTTGCTTGCCATAAAGGAGTACTGTGAGATGAGCTGGCATTATTGTTACACGCGAATCAAACATCTGCTAACCACTATGCGAGATGAGAAATGGGTGCGTCCGAGACCCAATGAAAATCTGTGGTTGTCTGCCGAACACTTGTTACATCATCTGTTAAAAATAAATTGGTTGCTTGTTCAATTAATAAACTGGATCTTGTGTGTATTTAACAGGAAGGTTAACGAGAGTAATTACGTTGATATTTTGCTATCAACCAAATGTACATTGGCTCAAGGAGACCATTCGCTCAAGTATTTGAAACTCCCATTTCACTAATTATACTTTTTCAAACCGTTTTGCAATAATCAAGTACGATTAATTGAAGTAAGTAATTAACATTGTGACGTAATCAGTCCAGTAGTATCTCCACAACTGCAGATCCTAATTTCCACAACAATGACGGCAAAAAAAAACTGATTTGTTAACTGTTTACACGGACACTAACAATGCGCAAATAGAATTCAAAATGAGCCTGATTCATTTACCTGCTTACTTTATATGATGTGATGTGATGGATGAGGCGAGGCATGTTTTTGTTTATCTATTCCGTTCTAAATGGCTTTATCGAATTTGGCGTATCGGAGTCGGTGATTCCATATTCCATCTCTTCGAAAAAGTCGCTTATCTAATAAATTTCTACAGTGAGCAATGTGTGTTTAGTCTTAGATGCATCTATGCAACGCTAGTTAATCTTCGTATACGATGAGACAATCATAGTAACAGAGATTCCGCTGCAAGATGAAGATTAATTTCCTTCCAGTTGCCGTTCTAGGTCCCCCATTCTATTCACCGTTGGTTACTGCTTTGCTACGGATCTTACGTGATCCCGGCCATATGCCACTCGAACTGTGAATCATCTTCGTTTTGTTTTGTACCTTTGATTAGCCATTCTGTTAGTAATAAATTAGTTTCATCTTCTCTACATTCTCCAATGAAGTGTATAACAAGAACTAATGAAAAGTGTAGTTGGATAACCCTTGCTTAGAATGATTCTGCTCAAATTATAGTACGTCACCACTTTGTTAATTGTTCGCTTGTTATACTTTCCATTTGACCTACTCTTAGAATAGTAGCTAATTTAAACGATTCTCGATCTAATTTAATGGAATGATTTGAAAGCGTTCTTTGAGCATGCTGCATTTAATTGAAGAGAACTTCAAACTTATTAGGAGCACTGACATTCGGGAACATTCAAGAGTTTGTAGTACTTAAATAAACATCTTGGAAAGGTTTTCGAATTACAACGGAAGTGCCATTACCGAACACATGAAGTGAACATCTTCCCGCACCCTTCAGATAAACAAAGAGGCATACTAAGATCGAGATCTATAAACGTTACTTAGCTCGTGCTTTATTTATTTTTTTAATAATATGAGACAACAGACACAAGGTCTTCAGGTCCCGAACTAGGTAGAACCTACTACTACGGTAACCTGATGACTGATATACATACTTAAATACATATACACACCCAGACACAGGTCAAACAGACATGTTCATGCACACAAATGTTTGACTTGTCCGTGGATCGAACCCGGGACCAGCGACTCAGAAGGCTAGCTACCAACTGCACCAACCGGTCAGTCATGCTTTGACTTAGACATGTTCCCATCGCGTCTCTGTCTTGCACTTTTAGTTTCAACGTTGGGTGACAGTGAGTCTGTGACAGGGAAACGCTTAGCCAACGTACGACTTAAGTAACGTTTAAAGATCTCGGCCTTAGAATCCACATAACATACCTTTCTTAAAATAGCTACACTCGCACTCAAAAAGAGCATTTCCTCTGCCTCCCTTCTAAAATTATGCTTTACTTAAACACTATTCAATGAATGATTTATCATCGCTTTGAACACCTGTTACGTACATTGATGATTTTCTTTTAGAAAGTGGAGGAAGTTTTAATACTGAAAAGATAATACTATTCAACCATGCAGTAACGTTTAAGTATATTCATGGAATATATATTATAGAATGTAATATCTTAGTACCATCGCGGGTAGAACGTGGACAAGGCGAGCGTGGGAACGTGGGGATTGGCACAACCAAAAAAAGGCCTATGCCTAGCAGTGGTGAAGTCGGGCTGTGTTGGTGAATAACTAAGGACAGGGAGAGAAATGGATTGAAGGAGTTTTCAGAAAACAGATCTAACATCCACTTTGGGTTTATTGATTTTGTACAATTGCATCTTCTCAACTCTTTGACTATACTTACGTTTTTTTTTAAGTTATTCGTAATTATTTACTGATGTCAATGTCGCTTGAACATATTGATTTGACAGGTAAAACTAACTACTTGACGTTAACCAGTATTAATATTAAGTTTCTGGTTAAAAGTTACTGACCTGTGTTATCGTTTGGGTTCATCCATAAAATAAGCACAGCTCATGGCTTGACAAATAATTGATGACGACACGCCCGTTGGAATGCCCGCCCGCCAACCGGAAACCGGGGCGCACTACCGTTAACATCGTGAAATTAGAAAACCAGTTTGGTACTGCCTTCGTAATAGTGTTTATTTTGCTAAAATCTATCCAAACTGAAATTTTATTTTAATTACGTTGTTTAAATCTCTTGTTTGTTATCGATATAGAAGTTTCTTGATGATGGTTAATCAATTGAATATATACATACATTAGGGACAAGCCATAAATTACGACACACGTTAACCAGTGTGACGTGGAGTCATAAGCGTCGTGACGTCAAGTGTATAAATCTAAAGTATCAACTTGAAGCTTCAACTCTATCGAAAAACTTTAAAATATTACCATTTCTATCACTATTTTATTAGGGTTTTATTTAAATTGGCAGTGTTGATCATCAATTATGAAATTAGTGTGACGTAATTTGGGGACGACCTCTTTCAGCTTCATTCAGTGAATAAAGTTGCTCGTTAGAGAAAATGTGTTTCAGTAATGCATTTTACAATAGGGCGATGTTGTACTAGAAATGCTGGAATATAACAGTTTTGTTATTAAAACTCTTGATATGCATATCAGTTCTGCACGCTACTCGACCTTGGTATCCGTTGGTCGATTAACTACGCGTTGCGGGACTGTTACGATTTACCTGCGATAGTAAACACGTTTTGTAAATGATTTGTTTGAAATAGTACAATTCATCTTTGCTTCTTTATTAATTGGCCGACCGGTTGGCGCAGTTGGTAGCGACGATCCCCGGACAAGTCAAACATTTGTGTGCATGAACATGTCTGTTTGACCTGTGTCTGGGTGTGTATATGTATATAAGTATGTATATCAGTCATCAGGTTACCGTAGTACAGGCTCTGCCTAGTTCGAAACCTGAAAACCTTGTGTGGAGTTGTAAAAAAAAAAATTGTTTCTAATTTTAGGAACTTATTTGGTAGGCAATACTATTTTACTATTCAACTCAACAATAACGCTTGAATTACTGAACGTCCTTCTTCCTGGTCGGATTCCTTACAGGACTCATTAATGCAGTGCCAAATTGTTAAGTAAATTAAACTGATGTTTCAATCTGGTGAATTTGGAGCCAGTTTAATTATTCTGAGTTCCAATAATATGCCCTTTGAAACAGAGCCCAGCAGCTTAGTAGCTAATAAACTTCTGCTAAGAATCAAGCTTTATGAATTAATGTAGGTATTTAATTTAGGTATCATCTTGGACAAATTCATTGTTTGATGAAAACATTAGACAAATGATACACCGGTATTCAGTATCATCCTCGTAATATTCTAGTGTCAACAAAAAAACGTAACACGTTTAACACTTGAATGACGCACGATTTGTCTAACAATTTTATTTTTGTCTTCGACATGTTGGTTTCAATTGAAGCCAATATAATGTAATCAGTTCGACCAATTTTTTATCAATATCGGGTACAGATTTTGTCCTATATTTTCATGTCATCTCAACGTTACTAGCTTAATTGGAACTTTAGGCTAAACCAACGCTATATGACAATCAGAAAATTATCTCATCGATTAAATAATTAAAATTAAGTCAATATTACCAAATTATGAACAATTTAAGAGTAAGAGCATGACCACTCATTTCGATTTGACAATCCAAATGAGACGAGTCTTGGAAATTGCGAAGGTGGATTAAGTACTGAAACCCTATTCATCTTCTGTAAGTAATACTTAATAGGAACGGCTCTATAATTTGCCGCTCCGTTGACCTCTGATGAGTCTAAAGAGTTGGGGTTCGGAAGCTATTACTGAGGAGCAACAGATTCAAAGTTTCTCTCTCTGTTAGCGTGTCATGTTCTAATGTTACGTGTAAAGTAAGATTAAATTGAAAGTGAAATCAAACAATTACCTATTGCCCAACTGACGTTTGCGGTCATCGCCTTGCCTGATGATGCTATCGAAATAACTAACATTTCATATGCTTAAGAAACAAGTCATTTTAGTTTTATAAAGATCATCGATAAAATTAAAAAGTTTATTCGTATTCAGATCTTGGTTCGACCTTGTCTCGACGTCGTTTACATTGTTTTGTTTAACGTCTGGAAACGTGGAACAATCGCAAATTATTTTGATGACCGCAATGTTTATGTCCATGTGCCAATTACTCTCATGTCGACCTTCGACGGCCCTTAGCTTCACTGAATGCGTGCGATGCAATAGGTCCTTGTGTGGCGTTAACTGTGCCATATGCCGAAACTGCGATCTGTTACCGTATTTGGATGCTCAAAGTTGCAGTAACCTACATGAAGTGCTTTCTTGAAAGGTTACGAAAGTACACTACGTATATTTTCATTTATTCCACATACATATTCTTAATCTAAAATACCTTTTCAGTGCTACGTGATTTTATATTTTTGCATTTACATTTCTCACGCTTCAAGTTTTGTAATCTTATTATGAAACAAAACAATATGTATAGATAGATGTGCTATTTCAATTCACAACAAAGTTAAAATTATTTCAAAGGCGAACTGAATCGTGTGAATTCGTGTGTCCTTTGTTGGTTTGATTTACACAAACAAAGGGCACGAATTTTTATATTAAAATTTCACAAGAAAGCCGGTTTCATTTTTAAAGCGCCAACGTAGCATGTAGCAACAGAAAACAGCTGTACATCGTACAACGATACAACGCAGCCCATTACTTACGTAAACACTTGTGTAAACTGTTAATTACACAACGTATTTATTTTACAGACATTCCCGATATCCCGGAGGATATCAAGAAGCTGCGGGCGTTGCAGATCGCAGACTTCAGCAGCAATCCGATTCCGAGACTGCCAGCCGGGTTCAGCCAGCTGCGGGCGCTCACCGTGCTTGGCCTCAATGATATGTCCCTTACCAGCCTGCCCAGCGACTTTGGCAGGTGAGACATAAGTACACATCATAGTAAAATACTGAACGAGTAACTTTATTATACGATGTTAAATTGGCATCTTGACACAATACTATGCTGCTGCAATACTGCTCAGACATGGACCACATGTACCTTACGACATAATCGTAGTCGGCGTTATCATTTGCCCACAGTTACACGTAATTAGTTATCTGGTTAGAGACGTGTCGTTTTTGGAATAAATATCCACAAAACCGATCATTTAAAATTGCTTTTCTACTCTTATCATTAGGTATTCAACAAAAATATTAAAATAAAAGAACTGGAACACAATGATTAATTAGTAAGCGAGTCAATAATGTTCAAGGATGGTAATGAAAATTTCCGCAAAATTAAAGCAATAAAATTGATTTAAACGCTCATTACCCCGGGCTAAATCCTGTTGTTAGCAATGAGGCTTTGTGGGGCATGACTAAAGATTTATAAACTAACAATGAAAAATAGTCCTTTGTCACGACATGAAAACGGATTGTACGGTTTTTATTACGTGTTTTCATGTGACTGTTCACTCGTTGTCATACAATGATAAGTAAAACATCGTAAAATTATTAATATAAAGTCATTTTTAACGTCTGCTAAGTCGATAGATAAAACACTAGGGTTTTGATTGTAATGCAGTCAAAATATTGGGAGTGTGGCTTTGATAAGAAATAAAACAAATTCCTTACGATCGTTATCTGAAGGAAGGAGGCAACTTGAATTTGGCTCGGACTTGGAGAATATTATGTTTAATAACATAATAACAGGCGTATGATCATCGGTGTTTAAACAAATTCACATGATTTCGTCTGTCAAACAGATACCTTGCAATAGGTACCTAGTCTTATTATAATCTTATACTATCTATTCTTTCTTAATATTTCTTGTCTATTTTGAATTGTTTTGGGCGTTGAAGCGGCTTTAGCCATATTATCACATAGGATCTATGTTAGTATGATAGAACTACGA
This sequence comes from Brachylomia viminalis, assembly GCA_937001585.2. Taxonomy (NCBI): domain Eukaryota; kingdom Metazoa; phylum Arthropoda; class Insecta; order Lepidoptera; family Noctuidae; genus Brachylomia; species Brachylomia viminalis. Next base: position 13,423,395 of record OW443308.2, on the reverse strand, counting down.
ACCAAATCAATGTCAATTTGCCTAGTAGGCATGTTCGCGTACACACGGCTACACATAAAGCTATACATTTCCAGTTTACACTAACCTCTCATTGTAAGGAAATCCTATACAATGCGAGATCAGCCTATACTGGAATGTATAGCTTGATCTGTAGCCGTGCGTACTAAGAGGGTTATTAACTGTTAATGAAAGAATTATTTTTCAATATAGCTTATAAATAACATGATTGCTTTGCTTCTGCTCGACTTGGCACTAATTTCCTGCGGGAAATTGATTTTAGTTCGACATTGATCAGAAGCCTTTTGTGTTTACATTCCATCGCTGAGCCATTCCTTCTTATAGTGATTGTTAATCAAAATGTATTACTGGTAATAAAATAGGCTAGCATACAATCCATTTATAATTAATTTGATGACGGGTAAAATCACAAAGTTTTGAATCTAACTACGTGGATAATAGGGTAGACATGCCTTTTACAGAGTAACTGTTTAAGAGCGTTTATTTATACCTTAAGAGTGGCAACGTCGCAATTTAGTGTCATATTTCGTGGTTTTCAATTTTTATCATCTAATCGGAGCTATATTTTAAAAATCTGTTTAATTAACTTTTTATAATTACGTGAAAGTGTTTAAAAAGTAAGTAACCGTAATTCTTACAGTTATTTTACAATGAAAATAACGCCCTGCAAGTTTCCAATGTATTATTTGCATATAAATAGAACTGTAAACGCAACGATTTCATACCTTTTACACAGTTTTCACATAATTCTAAAAAGTTAATTATACAGATTTTTAAAATATAGCTCCGATTAAATGATAAAAATTGAAAACCACGAAATATGACACTAAATTGCGACGTTGCCACTCATACATAAGGTATAAACGCTCTTAAACATTCATAAGGTAGGTAATAGTCAGTTTAAATTATTCAGCAAATTTTAGCAACCTTTGACGTTCCGTTCGCAAAAATGGACGAAATACATTATTTATTATTCAAGTCAGTGACTTTGCAAATTCGAGTTACTGTTCTTATTCCAGTAAATAATTCCTTAACGGGTTACATCACCGGCTTGCAAATAGAATCCAATAAAAAATCAACAAGGCTTAATTATATTTGCATGCAGATCAGAGATTGTTTCTTCTAATTTATCAATTCTGTTGTACATAGACGTGAAAGTTAATAAATAAATTGATGAAGTCACGAGTCTATAGTTGCACTAACAAATTGTATGACCCAGCTTTGTTTGAGCGCAAGACGAAAGCGAAAGTTGAACTGGAAAGCTATGGTCGGTTCTTAGACTGCCCTCCTATTCATGTCTATACAAGTATACAAACAAATAAAACATTTGTTAAACTTGTTTCACGTTCTTTTTGTCCAAAGTACATTATTTCTGTTCTCTCTATAAGTATCCCTCTATTGTGTAACGCTTAGGCCATTGTACGGGGATTACGAAGAGAAAAGCTTTACAGAGTCTTCTTTTTATGTATCATGTGAAGTGGTTTGTCACTGACGAAAACAGAAAACTAGAGAGCTATTAGTAATGGTTCCGGAACACATATAAATAGGACGAAATAAGTAGAAGTTTTAATAAAATTTCTTTACGATAACTTGGAACAAAGATTTGCAACGTGAACTTCAACTTTATACTAGTTTGCGATAATATACGTTAATAAAAAAAATACATAATAGCTCATACATCATGGAGCTATATACAGGGTTACTGGTAACTCGACGTATTCCTTGCACGGCGTCATAGTAGGGTTAAAATGCAACAAATTAAGCCACCAAATGTTCTACCGAAGTTCAGTAGTTTTTGAGTTAGTTACATTTTCAGTATTTTTATGAAAAATCCCAGATTAAATCATTTGGAGCCAATTTAAAAATGATTTACAGCGCGTCTGTACTGAAATTTAACTTAATATCATAGTTGATGCCATAGCAGATCTTTGTTCATAATTAAAAGTTCAAAAATGCCAGAAACCTTGGCAAATATCACTAAACAAACATTTATTTTTTTGTGATTTTTGCTGTAACTTCATACAAAATGTTGCCTAGTGAACAAAAATAAAATATATATATAAAAAGAAAGAAAAAAATTGGCTTAATTTGTTGCATTTTAACCCTACTATGACGTCCTGCAAGGAATACGTTGAGTTACCAGTAACCCTGTATATAAGCTACAAGATTTATATGATCGTCATCGTCCAGTGACTGCACCGTACGCGTGGTGTCAATGACTAATGCTGTGTCTAGAGTGTCTTGACAGTCTTACTACATGTGTATGCAGTTAGCATTTTGTTCATCGGATTACAAGTAACTTGCATTGATTGATTCATTTATATTCAATAACATCCATTAGCACATAAGCCGCGTTAAAAGGTTCATCAAAATGTATTTTCTGCGAAAAGTAAACTAGGTACTTTATCAAGGATCCAAGAATACGGGTGGTACATTATGAATAGATTTATTGATAAACTCCCCCTAGCTAATATTAAAAAGTGTTTAGAAACATGTGGTTTTTTTGTGATAAAACTGATAGTTATTTGGCCGGATACTTACAGCATACATGCAATAAGTACCTACTCATAACACCCATCAAATTCAACACATAGCTGGGCCTTGCGGTTTCACCCGCATAAGTCTCGATCCCGTGGGAATATCGGGATAAAAAGTATCCTATGTCCTAATCCAGGTCACAGTCTGTCATAGTGCCAAGTTTCATAGAAATTCGTTCAGCCGTTTTTTGATGAAAAATTAAATCTTTTCTCTTTGTAATATTTAGATGATATAATTTTGTTGTTGAACAGCTGGTAACTGGTTTAACTGAGGATATGCCATGTCATTAAAACAAACAATAAACTTTGTGCGATCATCTCAGTTGTAGAGATGCGAGGAGGCGTGTAACGTTACGTTGTACGCGTCGTTGCTATAACTTGTTGCTTCACATCACACTGATTAATGTTTTCCTGTACAATTTAATTGACACATTACTTCTTCTCAGGCCTGAGCCGTTTTCAAGGCGTCTTGCTTTTATTATTATAATAAACCTAATTTTCGGACGTCATAAAACATTTTTGTGATTTTTGCGGTTTAACCATACCATACCATAATTAACAAGAATACAACTTTATTATCGTTCCGTTCCTGGATTTGGGTCACGAACATCGAACCATGTAGTGGAACACGTACACAGGTGATGTTTACTCGATATTCTAATTACTTGAGTTCATAAGTAGACTTAAAGTGAGTCAGAACACGCTATACTACAAGTACAAAACCAACGCTAAGTACTATGACATCGACTACGGAATGTGGCCTCAAGGCTCTAAACAAACATGACGTGTGCTCACGTATTATCAGTAAACAATAGGGCTTTTTCATAACACCATAACTTCAGACAATTGCTTAATCTTTGCCAATATTCGCAGAGGCAAGTTCTGACTACCAGTACCTACGTAATATCCAAATACAACTTTACACTTTTATGTGACTGTTAATTTCTCGGAATGGTATGTCGGCGCGATGCAACAGTTTACTGGAAAACCACGACAGAGCAAGCAGAATACCAATTTTATATGTCGGTCGTGTACATTTTAATGTGGAAGGATACTTATATTACCGGTGGCAAATGTAACAATTATTTCGACAACGTTTTTTCCAGAGAGTTGGGATTTTATGTTTCGCTTTAAGTATTTCTTCACGTGAAAATATTAATATGAATAAAAATAAGTATAATTAACGACCCGCCGATACTATGAGAGACAAAAAAAAAACATTCGGATTGAGAACCTCCACTTTAAGCTAATTAAACTTATCGAAATGTAATGTTACGCCAAACAGCGTTAAAAAGCAATCATACCTACTATTTTAGAGATATCTTTGGCAGCTAATATTGTAAAATATCACTCTTCGTTCATCCAAATAAAAAGCATTCTGTAAACGCTAAACGCTGTGTGTTTACTCGTACCTACTCTAAAGTTTACTTTGAAAATAAACATGCGCCTTATTCGTGGACTGAATGTAATTTAAAACCTGTTTCAAACTTTAATAACATGCCACTTCGCAAAAGGGTTTCTTCCACATTCCTAACAGGATAATTTTCTGCCAGTTGGATAGACTTGAACTTAAAAATGTATGTGTTAAATGCTTTTATAAAACCGGCTAGACTTATCTACTTAACTCGTACTTGTCTAGTCAGTACCCTGTCGCGGTTTTACGTGCCGCCTCCGATATGAATTCCGTTTCTTCGAGTATGTATCTTACGTGCGTGTCTAACTTGTTTTTGCAGTAAGCCTCGTCTGAGCGAGTCTAGAATCTGATATTATGCCACACTTTTCCTACTATTTCTGTTGATGCTTCTTTTCTCCGGTATGTGATGCGTTATCATTTTACCGATGGAAAAAGTAAGAAAACCGCCATGATACAATGTTAAAGTGTACCTAAGTTCTCCTTCCTAGTCCTCGACAATATTATCTTCTAAAATTGAATCTCGTTCTATTGCTGATAAACTACTGTATCGTGGAATATTTTCACATGCAGAAAAATTATAAACTAATCACGGACGTAACCGCGCGCTGCTGGCATAGTTACTGTTCAATATATTGCTCAACAATGAGCTGAAAATAGGACTTCTCATAAATTCGTAATCCCAAGTTCTAACTCCGATATACATTCAGTCTTCATTTCATTATCTTTTTATTGCCATTGCGAGGACTCTTTTTGGCGCGAAAATTGAATTGCTCCTTGAAGAAAGAACTGAAGAAAGAACTTCCTATACGGACGGATATTACAGAATAATAATTACTTCCTTACTGTATTTCATTTTGTTATGAAAATCATTTTACTTTCCGACATTAGGTGAAATGAGTTGTGAGTTTTAGCATTTCCGTATTATTTTGTTTCTCACGATTCATTTATCAATTCTTTGAACTGGTTGCTGTCTTTTGCAGTAATAAGCTTAAATCAAATCAATGTTCAACAGAGCGACTTTTTGTTTGTTTCCGAGCGTATTTCTGGAATTAATATAAAGAAATAGAACTGAAATAAGTGCGAAATATCGTTATTCTTCAAACTTATTATAGGCATCTGGTCTTATTAGCGGCGAGTATACTCTGAAAAATCACGTCTGAGAGATTGCTAAAGTGTTCTTAAGATTAAAAAATATATCATCATCAGCCTCTAATGTTCCCACTGCTGGGACACAGACCTCACGGTAAGAGGGAATAGGCCATAATCCACCACGCGGGCCCAGCGCGGGTTGGTAGATGTCACATCTTCGATTTTTTGGTTCTAGGACATCCCGCTTTTCTCACGATTCACCGTTTCGAGAGCAGTGGTGATGAAATAATTTACACAAAGTAAAGCGCCTGTCTGGGTTCGAACCTACGACCTACAACTCGTAAGTCGCGGCCGATACCACAGGGCCACCACTGCTCTAAAAAATAACATAATTATATATTAGTGTTAAATTAACCTTGCAACGATGCAGTGGGAGTCGTTGAGACGTTGCTACCGTGATTGTCGTTCTATTGTGTTTCCACCTCGCTGAATTGTCTCATCAAACTATTAAGTCACAGTTGTTGGGTAGCGAAGGTTACATACTATTCAATTAATGGTTTGCCTTTTATTTGCACTCTACAATCGTTTTAATATAAAACTTTTTTCTTTCCAGTTTGATCTCACTTCAGTCGCTCGAGCTGAGAGAAAATTTACTTAAGTCGCTGCCAGAGTCACTGAAAAATCTTACTAGATTACAAAGGCTGGATCTTGGTGACAATGACATTGAAGAACTGGTATGTTATTTTACATTTGTTTTTGTATTCTAATACAATTTTATAATTAATACAACCATGCCGCGTTTTCAATTACAGCCGGGTTTCATCGGAGAGTTGCCCGCTCTGGAAGAGTTGTGGTTAGATCACAATAAGCTCCAGTATCTGCCCCCAGAAATCGGTAATTTAAAGGCACTAATATGTCTAGATGTGAGTGAAAATAAACTAGAGAAAATTCCTGAAGAGATTGGAGGCCTGTCCTCCTTAACCGACCTACATCTCTCCCAAAACATGCTGGAAACTGTACCAAATGGTACCGGAGATTTATCCAAGTTAGCTATACTGAAGTTGGACCAAAATAGATTACATACATTAAACGAAAATGTAGGAAGGTTAGTATATCGCACTGTTTAACATATATTTCATTTTGTTAGTTTATCTTGAGCTATTTATAACGCTAATGATTCCGCATTTCTCTTCCAGGTGTACAAATCTGCAAGAGCTTATATTAACGGAGAATTTTTTAATGGCGCTGCCTATGTCTATAGGGAATCTCAATGAATTGACTGTACTGAATGTAGATAGGAATACCTTGGCTGAAATACCATTAGAGATCGGGAATATGACTTTGCTTGGTGTGCTGTGCCTAAGAGATAACAAACTTACGAGATTACCGAACGAGCTGGGTAATTGTAAATCGTTACACGTATTGGATGTAAGCGGCAATAGGTAAGTTTTGTTACGAACATAAATTATTTTTATACAGGGTCATTGGTAAAACACCATCAACCTCTCAAGTGGTCATTGTACTCATCATTATGAACAACTTTTACTATGGGACAAAATATGTTATCGCGAAAAAAAAATCAGCGGTTTCCTACATTTATGTTTGCAGAACTTGTCAAAATGTAGGGACCAGGTAATTTTTTTTGTCGCGATTTCATAGTTGGTCCCATAGTAAAAGTTGTTCATAACGATGGGTACAAAAAGCTCTTAAGAGGTTGATGGTGTTTTACCAATAACCCTGTATATTATTGATAGATAAGCTATGAATAACTGTGATGCATTTCGCTGAATAGCAACAACTTATTACGTTATAAGTATCTAGAGCTGATTTTTGTTGTTGATAATAATTATGACATTGAATTGCGTTTTTATCTTTAAGTAAATAATATGACTATGTAATGTAACCAGACAGATTACATGATGCAAATGTAAATTGTAATTGGTAATACTGCAGTATTACATAAAATGTTACTTTGCACATAATTATCTAAAAGGAGATCTTGCTTAATTCTATATGATTTATCATGTAGTTTAGAATGTTGAGGTGGGAAAATAATATTATAATATTTACAATGTTTCAGGTTACAGTACTTACCCTATACATTAGTGAATTTGGAACTGAAAGCAGTGTGGCTATCAGAAAATCAGGCGCAACCGTTGTTGACTTTCCAAACGGACAGGGATGAGACCACAGGGGAAAATGTTCTTACTTGCTTCTTACTACCTCAGCTTAGTTATACCCAACAACCAGGTATGTATGTGCCCTTAAAAGATTATCACGGTGTCGCTTTTGGTGTCCTGCTCGTAGAAATACCATTAGTATTCACTTGAATTCAGAAACTTAGAGAATAACATGACATCGCCAATTAATCAACAATCTACTTAACCAGTATTTACCCTAAGTTGTTTTTTGAGTGAATATTTGCAATAAAAAGGTCCGAAAGAAACTTTGGTTGCAATGGAATTTGAGCTTTGTCTTATATGATGGTTCCAAAACTTGATAGTATAAAAGGTTCTGAATTCAAGGTTATGTGGTACATTTATAATCTTCATCTTTGCATATCAACACTGGTTATTGTCAATTTCATTAGCTTGTGATATATTTGATCTATTAGAACATTTAAATCTGCTGATAGTTAAAAAGCATTTACTTTGCAAAATGAATATGTTTCGATTTTAAAATTCCTATTTGATTTCGATTTCTTTCCTTTTGTTATTTTTTCTTTTGATTCTACAACAGGATGAAATTGAAAACTAGCGCGAACTCGAAATAGGAGGTTTAGTAACTGATCTTTTTTTTAATGATTTCGACAAAATAGTCAACATATCTGAACTAATAAGTATTTACATACTTAATTTAAAATAATAATATGTACAAGTATATAAAAAGGGCATCAAAAGATTCACCCGCATCGCTGTCAACAGGAAAAGTGCTCAAAAGGCTGGCAGCATTGCCACATTGTATGTCAACCCTGATTTTTTGGCCAAAAAATAGGCCAGCCCCCTGATCACGTGAAGAGTCGACCAACCTCTTGGCGATGTCTCGAAAAAGTAACATAATAATGTAACTGTAAACTGATACATAGTCATTATATATTGTCATTTCCCACAACTAAATTCTTGAAAAAAAAAATCGTGTAATATTCGTCCTAAATAGTGCAAACTAAGTTATTGCCTTCAAGTAGACACGAATTAGCGTCGATGCGATGATCCATTCATCGCAGAGCTCACAACATGAAACAAGTTGGTAATGCGTTGAGCTAGCAGTCATTTACCTAATTTTGACCGCTCCTACAAAAAAAGAGCGGGCGACGACGTTGCCAAATCGCTTGCCTACGCGCACGTATGTGCATCCCCTTCCTTCCTCTCGGCCGAATGACATGCTCAAAATTTTCTTTATAACTCGTTGAATTGTATATTTTAATTTGGCGCAGCTATTCAATTTCATCCTGTATATTATGATAGTGAGTTAATAATGATATAGAAATGGCATTGTTAAGCAAAACGTAATAATATTCCTATCAATATAGCATAGTAAAGAATATTACTGCCATTGTATGTTTGCTTTTATGTGAGCATTTTGATATATAATTTATGTCGTCTTTGCCAATGCTTTTGTGCTTTTATTTAATTATGCAAAATCAGGGACAGTTCACAATACTGGTATAATCATTTTGGCATTGATATAGCGTGTTCCTCTTATCCTCTTGATACGAAGCTTTTGACTTTTGTTTAATAGATAAGTAGTCTTTCGAAAACCTTCCCAGGAGTTCTTTGTACTCAGTAAAAGGCGATGGTTATCATACGCACTACCGTTTGTTTTGGGCGTCTCAACGTGTTTGAACATAATCAATCTGAGACACCCATATCAGATACCAATGAATCGGTTTTCAATAAATATAATGGACCATTGTAAACTAAATGAACATCCTTTTACGCAACACGAAAATATTTAATCGAACATCGAATTGCGAAGTTATTGCTTAATTCTTCGCCATAATTGAATGATTCATGGTTGCATTTCATGTTAAATCAACTTAGCGGTTTTCATGTATTCTGAACTGTCTCTGAGCTGTTCTTGTTTTGTTTTTGCTGTGTAAATATACTAAATGCACTTGTCACACACGAATAGAGTTGGAACACACGTCAGAGGTCGGCAGTGGACACTGGTACAGGGAACACAGATTTAATTCTCAATCGCAAGAGCTAGATAGAAGAGGTAAGGTTCACAAAAGTATCAATACAATACGGCTACGAATTGAAACCTTTTTGGGCTATAGTACCTGCTATGGAAATATTTGATCGTCCATTTGATTGTAAAATGTGAGTGCCTAGGTTGATAATGGTGCCGATTCTCTTGTCACAAAATTCTCTAAACTAGACTAAAAATCACCAAAATTTAGTTTATTCCTGTCAAACGACGATTTCCCATTCTGAAATTGACTAAAGTGACACAACTTAACTAAATTTTAGTTTGACAGCACTAAGATGGCACTGAGATTATAATTTAGTGAAAATGGCAATTTTGCTATTCTGAATTTTACGTTTTTCACCAAAAATTTTGATTGTCTTAACTAAATCTGACTATTTTTAATCGCGATTAAATAGGTGTGGAATAAAATTAGTTGTCATGAACTAAAATTCACACCAACACCTCGACTTCAGATGCAAAAACAGTACTGTCTCTTTTTTTCTTTTCTTTTGCTTATATCTCGAAAACGGTGTGTCCTATCGCAAAAATAATGAAAATTTCGACCTCCTTTGCAACCCGTAAACCAATAAAACTCAACGTGTTGGTAATATTTTTTTATATTTTCCATACAAAAAGTAAAAAATTCCATACAAAACAAGTCGAGGCCGCACATAATGCGCGGCTACGGCTCTAAAAAAAGATCACGTGGTACGGCAAACAAGTACCACGTGGAGTCGCAATAATTGTCAAATTTGATTTTAGATGTGTCAAAATTATTTTTAAATTTAGAGATTTTATTTTGCAGAATAGCGTTAAGATTCTCATAGCCAAAAGTAAGGAATTTTAGTGATAGTTTAGTTAGTTTAGTTCGGTGTACAACAGAATCGGCACCAATAACTGCCATTTTTTTCAATGAGAAATAATGTTTAGGTACTTATCAGAAGAAACAGTATTCTCTTGCTGACGTAAAGTCCCATTTTGATTATCTCAATAAAAGATAATGAAGGTAAAATTTACCAACTTAATGAATTTCTGTCAAAGTGATGTTATTTGTACAGTCACGAGCACGAATGTCTAAACACTTAGCAACTTCTAAATGTGATTGTCTACTACTGTATTGATTGTAATTTTATGTTGTTACGAATATAATATTTTGGAACCTATACTGTTATGAAATAAGTCTTATTTCAAAGTTGCAACCAATATTCCACGAGAAAATCGCTTTTAAATTTTGCTAAGTGTATACTTATTAGTGCTCGTGACTGTACTGAACAAATAAAAAAACCTTGCGCCAGTTTTTACTATCAGATGGACGCGCGACTTTATCAAGGTTGAAAAGAAGATACTCTATTATTATGAACATTTCGCACTGTTATTATTTTGTACGACACAGCGCAATTCATGGTCATCATGCTATAGCACTGCACTGAATAGAACTAGTGTTGTTTAGAACTTATTAACTGTTGTAACAATTTTATTTACCTACATGAATATTTAAACATCCTGCACCCTAATTGCAAACACACGGAATCTCAACCCCTTTCATTTTTAAGGTTCAATAATATTTATTGCGTTATTTTTGCTGTCGAGCAGACGAATTTATCCAATATATAAAGCAATGAATTTTGTTGAATTTCACACAGGTATTGTCGCTACGACACAAAATAAGGGTGCAGGCTGGGTTTAGTATGATTAGAGAATTTGCAATGGACACTTATCATACAATCATGAATCAATCATCATTGATATAATTTTACGCAACGTAAGATAACGTTATATCATTTTGGCTTTCAATGTTTGTTTGGTTTGTGACGTAGCGCTGCTGTGTTGTGATTGTCTATGTTTTTAAATGTTTTAGTTTTACTAAACGGGAAAATGTTTTTCATGTTAGACTATAGGTACAATTTTACACTCAAGCTGCCAGAGAATCGTGGTATCACTAGTGATATCGACAAATTATACATTTTAATTTATCAATGAATTATTGAGTACCTGTGGACAGATGAGATGGGTATGCAGGCACATAAATAACTACACTACGTCTGCCTTTTTTTAACACATTTCTGCGTTTCCTATTAAACGGTGAATCCTGTCATTGTCCGTCTGATAATGCCTCGTGGACCACTCACCGTAATAATGACAGATACCTGCGCAATGATTACATGATAATTGCTTGCCTGCATAATTATCTCATTAGTCGTGTGTACTTCATCAATTCAAGTACTTAAACATGCTTCCCAACAATCCACTAACTGAATTGGTTCTACAGAATCGACCATGTCTCGCGACCGGGATTCGGACGACGAGAACTGGGAACAAAAGGAGAACTCACGCACGCACTCAGTCAAGTTCACCGAAGATATGCCGGAACTCAAAGAGGTGAGCTTTTGCTGTTGTAGTAACTTATTCAACAATGCTAAGGGATGGTATAAAAATAAACGGAAAACAAACTTTAATACTAGGTACGCTCACAAACACTTCCAATATAATGTATCTTCTTGCTTCCACCATGCTAGTGACACGCTTAGAGAGAGGTGGAGGAACGTAGGATCTTGGTTCAGAATACATGTACGCGAAAATGTATCGAGGCACAGAGCTTATCTAGCACTGAGTACAATACTTGTAGCTTTAGAATAATCTCAATATTAAACGATGTACTATTTATTACATACTTGTAAAAATGTTATTAACGCTTCTATTTAGCATGTTTTGTTATGTGTTTAATACAAAAATTGCAATTATCGACTTGTCTATAGGTAGGAAGTACAGTCACAAAGGTTCGGTGAGAATCTGATAATCGATCTGCATATTATTTTGTTAGTGAGCTTAACAAAACTTCAGTATTATGTAGTATAAGCTGAATACTAATATTTTTTATGTTTATTTATGCAATAAACTTTTAGTTTTCATTATTTTTTATCTTTTATTTGTATGTTTTATTTTGTTACACCTCTGTCAGATATTTTGACGTAAGTATATAGGAAATATTTATGGAGAGAGAGAATAATATAATTGGCTTTATAGCTCAAATAGCTTCCCAATGAAATGACAAGCCGATTTCTTAGATTTCCTTATTATTATTATTTTAAATGATCTGTTGAAACTGTAGGTATATATTTTGTTACTATTATACATTAATTATATCATTATATAACTGATACGATATCACATCAGTTTGTGTTAAGTTAATACCAAAGTTTTGATACGATCAGACTGTAATTTTCGTACTAGACTTTCTATCATAAAACAACAGACTCAAAATTGCAACCAACTCACTTGTTAATCTACAATTGATTAGAATGAGATAGCTTCTTATTTTACCTGATCAAAACGTATCGTTCACCGTTCGTACGTATTGTTTATCGGTAGGTAACAAAAAACAGCATTAAGTATGAACCGTATATATTATAATAACTATCCATCAAATACTTTGTTAGACATAACCTTCATTATATACTGCATACGTTATTTATTGTATTATTATGTAAGTTTATTAATAAGTATAGGTAGGAAAAGTAAATAAACGCTGCGCAAATGACAATTTTTATTGTATTGTGTAAAAAATATATTTTTTCATTTATTTATACATGGGTATGATGTAACATAGAAGGAATATTTAATTGTACGTAGAACCTCATTGGTTGTGAACTGTTCCTGGAACAAGCAAATTTTAATTTTAAGGTTACGACGATTCAGGAGGAGAGTGATGACGTGATGCCTTCTGACTCGTTCTTCGCACAACAGTCGATGCTTGCCTTCAGGCGGCCTATTAACGTAGTTCGCAAGCTAGTCACGACACAGCGGAGGAGCTCCCTGCAACGACTATCCTCCTCTATAACTAACCTCACGGAGGTATGCGGCAAAGCGTCTCGCGGAGTGCATTCACAAATAATAATACCTACTTATCGCACGGTAAAAGCTTTAATTAGGTATTTACTACACGGATAAGTTATTCGAATATAATTACTTGTTTATGATTCGGAAATAATCTTTCTTAAATTTCCTGTATTATCTCTTGAACAAAGAATAATGAGCATAAAGAGATTTTTAAAACATTCGTCGGTTTACTCGTTAATAATTTAGTCTGAAAGTCATTTCTTTATCATAATGAACGCATACATCCCTAATCTCTTCAAAGTGAGAGTGAACAGGCTTCTTCTGGGTAAGCTCACTCCATCGTCGACTCTGTGTCTGTCACTGCCCTAGACTAAAGTCAAGAGCAAACCCACCTTATGTAAAAAAATAAGTTTTTAAACACAGTTTTTAATTACCGTATTGTTGAAACCCGCAGTGGAACCAAAATACACTCAAATACTTACAAATATTGTGAATGCACTGCCACCGAGTTGAGTATGCGCTGTCCGCCACTAAGCCTCTTGCTCTATCAGTATTTAGATAATATTTTGTTGTCTTTGGAAGTAGACTAATGCATAGACAAATAGTGTTGTTTTTTGCAAAAGCATTTACTATTTTTTATCTGCGAACTGGCACATATAAACAATAATACATGACGTAACACTAACCACACCAGCCGGTCGATTCTGTAACAATCTCACCGTGAAAGCTTAGGTGAAGTAAGGAATCATTCCACCTGATGCTAGGGATTGACACTATCGACAACTCACTTCACCTAAGTTATCATGGTGAGATTGTTACAGGATAGCTCGGCAGTTGACCTGGCACGAAATGACACTTATAAAAAGCAAGTCTTAATTCTTATTCACACAGTATATTAAAAACCATACCACCTATTTGAAAATATTCCACCAACTAATTCCTCATTGCGCACAATATTTGAACTGCACTTAACGTAGATAAGCTTTGTACCAGCAAGAGACGTCGTAGTGTCACGAAGAAGAGACTACGTGTGATGTCATATCCTGTGAATCATGTCGGTTCGTCTCACACATTGCAACATTATGCGGTTAATAGGTTAAGTGACAATTATTATATTTCGGTACTTTAGTCAGGACTCTGAACATTACTGGGTTAAGCCAGTGAGTTTCTCCACGACATGGATTGATTCAAGTACTTTTTGTATTGAATTTTTTCTTGTGATTTTTGTGTGATCACCACGATTGTAATACCGAAATATGTCGCATTTCACTAGGTACCATTTATACTGGAGATTCTTTGTCTTTAGTATAATTAACATAATATATTTACACACTCGCTTGCTTCGTAGACACTCATGTTTTATCTTTAGCACACTAAATTAAATGCAAAGCGTTGTTTTGAATGTTGCAATTTGCAAAAGATATTTTTAGCATTCCGCAATGATAATATTTACTACTAACAAAAATAATTTATTATGCAAATTTTTATTAGTACAGAAATCTATTGCGCTATATATTTATTTATTTTACAGAACTAACTTTTATCTTTTGCGTTCAGAAAAAGTATTGGCACAAGCTTTTTTATAAATACACTTATTTTTCACATAGGTACTAAGCATGCGCATGTTTATTTTCTCAATTTTTAACGCTGTGATGCAGTTAGTAATTCTCTCGTCTTATTGGCCTGTTACTCTGTCTAATATATTGTCATTTTCACAGACTCCGTTTGTCCGACAAAATACACCTCACCCGAAGGATTTGAAGGCGAAAGCACAGAAGCTTCTCGCTGGGCGCTCGCCCGAAGCTGCGGCCCTGCTGGCGGCGAAACAACAAGAGCCACCGACAACCAATGGGATTACCATGTCGCCACCAGAAACCGTTGAGGTGCCAATGGAAACTATTGAAGTAAGTAAATTACTTCTTCTTCATTTTGTTTTTCAATCGCAATAACATTTGAAGGTTGTTAGTTGGTTTAAGAGCAGTGGTGGCCCAATGATAACGGTCGCGACTTACGAATTGTAGGTCTTATGTTCGAACCCAGACAAGCGCTTTATTTTGTGTAAATTTCATCACCACTGCTCTCAAAACGGTGAAGGAAAACATTGTGAGGAAACCGGCGTATCCTAGAACCAAAAATTCGAAACAACACGCACTGGGACCGCGTGGTGGATTACGGCTCACTCCCTCTCACCGAAAGGAGGCCTGTGTCCCAGCAGTGGGAACAGTATAGGTTGATTGTGAACAAAGACAAATACAGGGCCAATATCGTTTTCATACAAATTACAGATATCGCATCAATCTTTCCATGTGTCAATTTGATGCCATTGAATTTGGAAGTCATTGTCAAGGGTTTTAATGATAGTTCTGCAAGCCTATTCTATATTAAATTGTGTCGAACCCTACATTCAATGATAATAACAGATAATGCGATATTTGACTGCAGATTATCTGTTCAGAGACTTGATCTGCCTTTCAGGAACTATGCGTTAGAAGTTACACATGCGAGGTAATTGCGTAACACACAAAGCCTTCATTTTGACAGTTCAACAACATTCATCGCGTTAATTACGATGTTGATCACCGAAATTTTCAAACTTACGAGGCAATGGATTAGCCAAAAAAAAAAGAAATTGGTTTGTTATTATTTGATTCCTTCAAAATCCTTCGGATGGTGATTGTAGTGCGTTACGCAATTAGGGTGCAGGTTTCTGAAAGGCGGAACTAAAGTAAGCAGTGTGCTACTTCCTATTAATAACGGGGGGTGGCCAGCTATTTCAGTTTATGATCTTACTTTTATAGCCAACTTGGAAATCATGAGTTAATCATACATGATACATGAGTTGAACATAATTTTCTAATTTTACTTTCACCTAATAGTTTATGATCAGTGAGAGTTAATGGTGTTTATTAACTAGCGATTAGTATACACAAGATCCAGTTAACAGTAAGTAGAGCTATCATTCCCGGAAAATACAGGGTGGCAGGGACATCGAGACAGAGCACTATGGACTCAGTACATGATTCTAAACCAACGTTCAAATTTTTCATCAGTTGTTAAAAAAAAAAAAAAAAAACATTTATTTCAGGTACGTTACACCCATTGCCATACACAATAAAATATATAAAACAAGATTAGTAAAATCAAATACAATTAAATTAAATTAACATCACATAAAATAAAATTAAATTAAATCAATTGTTAATCATTAAATCAATATATGGAAATAAAATCGCAAAATAAATAGAAACAAAAATAATCAAATCAAATTAAACAAACAAAATCAATATAAATTAAACGAAGTCATTAAAAATAAATAAAATACAAAATCAGCAAATAAAATCAAATCAATACCTCCTCTCCGACACTGGTACAGCAACATGTCTGCTGGAACAATGTCGGATGAAGGGGCAGTCCAGTCTTCCTGCAATCATCGCCAGAACGATGTTGGAGCTAACCCGTACCCTACGCACCAAAGACGCGGCGCGCTTTCGCATTATCGCGTGGAAGCAGTCGATGCGCGCCTCTGCGAACATAAAACGTTGCGTTAAACAAAAAACTAATTGCTGTACATTTTGACCGCGTAGGTATTGCAATTTTCTATGAAACCGCAGTTTTTTTTTTATATGACGTAAAATTTCTACGCTAGATCTAGAGTCATGTGCTGAATTCATGATTACTGTTTACGCGTCGATCAAAATCATTTATTTAAATTAGGCTGAGAATCAGCACCTTTGAACGTCAAAATTACATAAGACAGTTACCTAAAACGCCCGCCCTTCACCACTTCCTAATGCTTTAGCTGGGAAGAAGTGGCGCAACAAACTCACTGCCACCCTGTATAGCAGTTTTGACACTCCCAAGTGAAACACTTGCTTCTTGTGTGCTGTTGACTTGGATGATGACCACCATCTGTTTTTGTTTCGCGTGAAATTATGTTGGTTATAAATAATATTTAGAAAAGAAAGAAAGAAAGAAAATGCGTTTATTTGCGGTAAACATGACGCAAAAAATAACACAAAAAATATGAAAAGGTTGGGGGAAACTTGCGTCACATCCACGCAAAACGGCTATCGCTCAGCATTATGCCGCGACCCTATGCAAGACAGAGCCCCAGCGCTGGTTTTCAGCGACAGCCGGCCGGATTCCATTTCTTTAACTACGTCAATTTTGAGACTGACCCCACTTATTTAACAAAACTCACTATGTTACTGTACCTGCTGTACCGAGACTAACAGAGTGAGTTTTAAACCAGAAGGCTAATTATTTAAAAAAAAAAAACGTTAAAATTCAAGTCGCACTCTTGTCTCAGTGACAATCAATGTCAAAAACCTGTTAAAAATTTAGCTAAATTAGAGTTATTCTTTGACAGATTGAGGCAGATTATAACCCCAAAGTTCTTAAAAATTCCGGACTGCAATTCCCGTATTGTTAAAGACCGTTCTTATTCTAATCTCAGTCTTAGGGATATCTGTAGTAACAATACCTGAAGGCCAATTGCTGTAATTAAAAACGTTCAAAATCAAGTCGCAATCTCATCTACACGACACGTTTGGTGTAGTGGCTACAGTGGCTAAGTGTAGTCAGCGAAACCAAATGGTCCTGGGTTCGAATCCCGGTAGGGGCAAATGTTTGTATGATGAATATGGACATTTGTACCCGAGTCATGGATGTATATTTATAATATGTATGTATTTACAAAAAAAAAAATGTATATCAACCATCTGGTATCCATAACACAAGCCTTAAGTGCTTAACTTGGAACTAGATGGTGCTGTGTGCATTGTCAGACGATATTTTTTTTTTTTTTTTATCTCAGCGTCAGTGAAATATGAAAAATGTATTTAAACGCTATAAAATTTTTGCCAGATTGAGACTGAGATTAGAATGCGAACGTTCTTAAAAATACGGGAAATGCCCCTCTGGTTATTGCATCCTAACTAATATTATAAATGCGAAAGTGAGTTTTGTTGTTTGTTACGCATTTTATCCAGGTAGTAAGTTTCCGTGGGACAATTTCCGACCTTCACGCGGACGATGCCCCGGGCAAAAGCTTGTACTCAACAAAGTTTCATTCACAGCCGGTCCACACACCACAGCCTCTTCCTGAATTGACGAAAGAAGAAGAAAGCGACACCCAGACGGCGGCCGATCGAGAATCGTCTGAAGGTGAAAACGACGAGAACGATGATTCTGACGAACTAGAGGTGAGACTATTTAAAATATTATTTGTGTGATAATTTATTGCTGCCTACACTGCTCGTTTTGTGGCAATTGCACGCATCTTTGACAGAAATCGAGCAGATTTGTAGACACCTTACAATGTAACTTTCTACAAGCTTTAATCGATATAAAAAAAGTTATTTAAGTACGTCACCGTAGGTCTGGTTTCCATGACGACGCAAGCTCTGATGCGCCTTAGAAATTCTTCTACAGCCAGACAACTGCCACCGCTCGAAAGAGCGCGTTGACGCACGCTTTAAAAACTATTCGTTCACACGCATCGCACGTTTACACACGTAGACGTGGTAGATTTTTGCCATGGGAACTAAGCCCTTATATGCAATGATAATTAAGGCTTGTAAAAAGTGATTGAATTAGGTTAAAATATATACGGGAAGAGACTAATTTGACTGTTTTAAATTCGCCTGGGATTAACATGTTTCTCAAAAAGTAGAAGTTAACCCCTTAGTTCAGCTTTATATAGGAGTACATGACTTTCTAGTGACTTAAAATTGCAATTAACATAGGGAGGAAACTATAATAACATTTTGTAATAAAATAACATATTAACTTCTTTGGAACCCGGTAGCTATATTATTGATTTTAAAACCACTTTTATATTATGATACTAACTTGAAACGATGAAAATGTGCCAATGATAACTTATTTACAATACATATTTATAGTACAGTCGCCAGCACATCAGGTTATACGAATCTGTCAAATTTCTCGAAATGATTTCAAACTTTAAAATGTTGAAAATCGAATGAGAAAGTTTGACAGTTTGTGGTATCTTGACCTGCTGCTGTGTGTACTTAGACCTTTCAACAACTTGCAGATAGACCTTGTCCCTCATTATATTTTTGAGCCAATATTGTTTTTCATAAGCATATTCTTTCATATTCTTATACATTTACACTGGAAAATGGATTTAGTCATACCTCGAATGCGAAAATCTTAAGGAGTTACAGATAACTTTCCATTATCTGCTTTTGGTGAAATCAGGGTAACGGGGACCGGAGTGGTGGATTAAGGTTCATCCGAAGGGTCACCGATGTCGGTGGATTAATATTTTCTTTTTCAATTACAATTTATTGGCATTACCTTATGGTCATATTTGTGTGTATTTTTACGAAGGTATTCTTATTTTTATAAATCGATTTTATAACATATCAATATAGAAATACACATTAACTGATTAAAGACACATCGATATCGATCGATATATCGGTGACTGTTTGGAAACCTTAAGCATTAATCATGAGTTTGTGACTTCATGAGGAACCTGTCAAAAAGTACCGCTTGCACCACAAATCACTAAATACATTTAGCGTTAAACCTATTTAAGGCAAAAACCCAACTATGTTCTAAATCCGTTTAGCGTTAAATGTGATTTGTAGTGCGTGTGGGCCTAAGTACACTTGATAAGCTTCGTTCGGGATATGACTGTTCATTGGTATCACGGGTGTTCCCCGGTGGTGGTGCGGGTAGCGTCCTCGACGGGTTGCGTGGCGCGCGACGGTGGAGGAGCGCGGAGCACCCGTGCAGGCCGGCCGACTACACCGCCGCGACACACCCCACCACCTCAAGAACAAACGCGTCAATCAGATCGACACACGGCGTGCGCGAGACCTTATTGCGCAGGTGCTGCTACCGTCTTCCTAATGCATTGTGTTTTATGTGTACTTACAACCAGTTAAGTCTGATTTTAATCTTGCTTGCTCGAATGGTTCTAGGTACTATCGAGGAAGTTCATATCTAAGCAGTTTTAAAACAAAATCGACTTTTTGTTTACGAAAAAAAAACAAAATTTACGACCGAACGAGGGTTCCCATTGATATTTATTTCCATTGAAAAAATATGCACCACCTCAGCTTGTTTTGTGCTGTAATTTTTTTTCATTTGCAAAAGCAAGGGACTCATCAAAAATCTCATGGTGCGATGCTATCAGTTGATGCGATTTCTATAGCGGCCGAGGGCTGCAAGGAAACATAGTCCTTAAGGTGCATAGATACGAAATTCCACGATAGTACATTCATACTGAAGGCCTTATTCATAGCTGTCGGCATTAATCAACAACTCAACTGCAACCCATAATTTACCATGAAGCTGCGTACCAACTCATCTTCGAGCTTTTTAGTAATAGAAGAGCTCCATGTTTAGGCACCTGAGACATATCTACTCCGTGTCTGGGATGCCTACTAAAGATGTCATATAAGAGTATAAAAAGAACTCAGGCGCACATGCGCCTGAGTTTAGAAGCTGCGTAGGCACATGCCTACGCAGCTTCTAATTTTAATGAGCAAATTGTTGATTGATGTAGACAGGCCTGAAAAGACCATAATGGACTTTAAAAATTGTAACTGGATCCTTGTTTTATTATCTTAGAATAATTAAATCTCATATTTGCGACTTTATTACGCGTCCACCTAACTAGTTTTGTTCACCATTTTCAGTTACAAATTTTGAAGTCCGGTTTTCCTTGCATCATGGTGGTAATTTCTATGTGTAATCATTAACTATCTTTATATTACTAAAATTCTCTGTTGGCATGTTTATACATATTTATTATTACATTTTTGTTTATTAGGGTTCATATTTTAATTAAATTGTTTCAACATAATACTTATATCATGTTGTGTATTTTAAATTATAACTACTTCTTGTTTCGATGGATTACGAACTATTATAAGGTCTAGTCCGCACGACGACACAAGTTGCGATACATGTTGCACAACTTGTCTTAGGTACACGTATCTGAAACAAAATTTGTTCTACTTCTGATACTTGTCGGTTGATGCATCAGTACTTGTGCAAATCAAGTTCAAAACCTAAGGCAAAAGATTTTTTTTTAAGAATGCTCTTGTTCAGTGCGGATATGACTAGTAGTTTATGGTACTATGTCCTTCATGTGTACTGTTGTTAATATCAGAACTTTGCTTCGTTTTGTAGTATTTGTTACTATCGATGTTTGGTCATCTCGTACCGACGTTCTAATTAGATTCACAAAGCTGTGTAAATTCATTCATTAATGCATGATGTACTTGTTCAGTATAAAACCATATTTGTGAATGTTGTATTTTTCATTTTGACAGTTTACCTATTATGTCCTTCGTATACTTTGTAGGTATACTTGGAATGGAGATATGATCGTTTCGGAGAAGTTTAATATATCCAATACCGAACCCATGATAGAAATAGAAAAAAGGGGTCAAATCTCACGATTCCTTTTCTGTATTTCTCATCGATTGTGCCCATACATTCTCATTTCCAAAATTACTTTCTTTACTATTCTCAGTGTTTTCAAAGCTCGTCCAAATAAGGCAGTATTGTTTCGAT
Organism: Brachylomia viminalis; assembly: GCA_937001585.2. Classification (NCBI taxonomy): domain Eukaryota; kingdom Metazoa; phylum Arthropoda; class Insecta; order Lepidoptera; family Noctuidae; genus Brachylomia; species Brachylomia viminalis. Next base: position 13,401,750 of record OW443308.2, on the reverse strand, counting down.
GAAGTCTACGATAAAGTTATTTTTAACTTGAAAAGCGTTCAGCGTAGCCGGATTTTACGCCTTCGTTCATTTTAATCATAATACTGAAACACGAAACCTATTTATAGAAGATAACACCTACCCTGGTTGAGCAAGCATCATCTTTAAACTCTGTGCTATAAATAAGCAATTATTAATAAAGAATTTAAACTTATAAACCTCATGTTTTAAGCAACGATGAATCTTTTACGACATGTACAACAACAACATTTTCGGAAACAACGAATCTTTCAATGGCATTTTTGCCTTTCAGAATTATCAATTTTATTTTATCTGACAAACGTGTCCAATGATAATAATTTGAATAATAATGTAAGTGAAAGCCATGATACCTAAAATAATTTGAGCAAAAATATTTTGGATAAAATATGCTTGGTTGATTGTTATGCTTGTCTAAATTTACCATGATTCTATTAGCGAGCGATGATATTTTTTGTAGACGGTATATCAATTAAATAAACTGCTATCGTGCAATCGTGCTGCGCATCACAATGGCATCTAAATTGCGGACTATACAATAACGCGAAAGGGTAAAAGCTGACGCACGGTCCGCGGCGAAATTTCTTGTTCACCAGAGAATAGCAGAAACAATAGCGTCGTGAGATCTCTTTCGCATCGCACCTGTACTCTGTGAACATATTACCATAAAACGATCATCGGGGCGAGTATTCACACTTCACTCACATTTAATCCTGCTCTAAAATAATTTCTAAATCTAGTTTGGAATCTAAGTGAAGAATCTGGTAACATCGCAGTGAGTGTGTAACTAAGTAATAAATCTCTTGGTGAATCGCTCCGTTTCTGTAAGCACGACCCAACCGTGGGTAATTGTTGGAATACCGCGGCTGTTACGGGCTGATGCGCGCGGGCCCTCGACCACAACGCTCTCGGTAGACCCTCCGCGAGGCTCGCAGAAATGAGTGCCTTCCACCGCGCCGCGACTAACAATGCTTCGTGTACCGCGATTAATCGATAAGTGAAGTGCCGCTTTCTCAATACAAGTGTAGTGTTAAATAAATCACCAACAAACACCGGGCAATTTCCAAAGTGCTCCTTATCGGTATATATTAAAATGAGGTGCTTGAAAGCGGCAGGAGGATGGCTCGCCCGGGTGAGATGCGTATGCAAGATAGAAAGACATTTAGCGAAAGATTTCAATTTAGATTCGACTGCATTTTGTTTGGCTTGCTTCGCTTATGTACTGTCGTGTCACGATCATACCATTTCATTGGCATGTAGTGTAATGCGACATTTAAGTTACTTCCCTACTAGCTGTAATCAGTGTGGCTTATGTCTTTTGTTATTGCCTGTTTACCATCTCCCGTGACTGACTGAGGCGATTTTTTTCTGGCGTATAAAGCATGTTTTCCTTTGCAGGCAATTAAAAAACGAGAGCAAACTGACGAACCGAAGACTGATGACGAAGAGACCGTTGAAGACGTCCACGACGGTGAGTTGTATTTGAAATACGTTTTATATTTACCAGCAAATTAAGCATGGTTAATTCGTTGTTATTACGGTGCACAACTGAAGTGGTGCACGATGTTCCCCTAAGATATTCGATAGTTGCGACATTATTTCACACGTTCGTGACCATAGTCTGTCGTCTTGCGATCACGAACGTGAACCGAGCGGAGCCCGTCTGTCACTCTCGCGTCACACACAAACGCATCGTCTCACCTTTATTTTTATGTGGGAAACATCTAACTATGGCTAATAACTTTCCCGACTTGAAAACGTGTGCTCGTTGTCATACAGCTCTTTAACTAGATATCATGCGAATATGGAGGCTCTAAGACCTTGCTTGTAACTATGGCCGTCCTGATTACGGAAATAACTTAGTTTATAACGCCCTTATTACAAAACATGATCTAACTTTAGCCCGAAACTAAACCTTCGAGTCAGTTTTTGTATTTCGAACTTTATGCAGACTTTAGAAAAGTTCTTAATACAAAATTGACAACCTCAGACCCGACTAAGTTGTCAGTTTTGTAAAAGGAATTGTATTTCGATTTCTGTTAGGTTCTTATTTCAAAAACAGGGTCGATGGTTTAAATCATGTCTAAAGAAAAACCTTGTTTTGTAATAAGTCCGTAAGTGTTCTTCCTTGTGTACAATGACTGAAGCAACATACCTGTAATACGCAATGTTAGCGTTGTATAAAATCGGTATCGCTTCGTTATCAGCTTATCTCCTACACTCGGCGTGCCATTTCGTTCCGTCGAACGAAGCCCCGCAGTGTTTCACTTGCCTGGGCCGAGTTTGCCGCTAATTCCACCTCCTTCTACAGTGAAAATTAATAACAAGTGTGTTGTAGTCGCGTGACACACTTCAAACTAAACGATACAGAAATTCGTGGTCTGTGCCGAATTCGTGTGATACCTGCGTTAGGTATTGTATGAGTCAGAATCACAAGCTGATCACATTCGACTCGTAAAACGGTTTGCGTTGACGCAATCCCCCTTCATATGCCAGTTCCTTAATATGTGTTATTAAGTTGTCAAAATATTCAGTGTCGGAATTAGTGTTCTAGTGATAACGTAATTCAATAACAATGTTCATTAAAGGCTAAACATGGTAGAGTTATTGATTCGATCATGAGTAAATAACATTATCTATTGTTAAGCACGTATGTATGATATTCTAGAAACTAGTGTGTTCAAGCAACGTATGAAGGTCAAGCTCAGTTATTGTTATATCGTCACTTACTCATGTTTCTCTGTTTTTGTTTCGAAAACATCTCAATGTTCTACGGAACTTCGCGGTAATACGCTCTGCTCCATTTACTTCAAAATTACGGGTTGTGTACTCTGCACTTACATGCATAGTTGCATACATACCCACTTTCCCTGTGTCATACTGCAGTAGGCAAACCGCTTCTTTGTTGCTTCGCCACCTAATGAGTCGTATTTATGAAGTAACTTAATTTTAAGGGGGATGCGCTAAGGTAGCCCGCGAAATTCAAATTTACTTTCGTTTTTTTGCAATCTGCAGGTCTGTGTCAGGTTGTATGTTGATCAAAATATGATTCGCGGCCGTAACAAGTATGTATTAACAGAAATATAATCATAAGAATCATCAATACAACCCTCTAAGTTAGAATTGACCGTAACATTTGTTACGATTTCATGAAATTGTCATATTATACAGCAATATGAACTTAGAGGATTGTATTGCTTATTTTAATGATTATATTTCTGTTAATACATACTTGTTACGGCCACGAATCATATTTTGATCAACATACAACCTAATGCTGGCCTGCAAATTGAAAAAAACGTAAGAAAATTTTAATTTCGCGGGCTGGCTTGACGCTTCCCCTTTAACGCGTCCACTGTAACTGATTTCTTAATTTTGGTAGTCCTGAGTAAACAATTAACAAGTGTTGTTGGATTAATCACGGTCGCGGACCGTGTCGGCACACAGTTGATAATAGTGGTCTGTTTAATTTACAAACAAAACACCAACATGTTTCTTAACACTTCGCGACCTGTGGCTTGTTGTAACGTTACACGCACGATACGCCGAATATATTTTAGGGACTTTTTTCTGTAGTGTGCTCTTTTTCTTTTGCTAATGTAAAACTTTTACTTTGAATCAAAATTCTAACTCCTTTTATATAATTTGCACTAGTTAAATTCCACAATCGAACTTCATTTTCTCGTAGACGAAGTCATTTTATAATCGGTGCCAGCAGTATTTTAACTGGCTTCAAATTAAAACCATTTGTTCGGATGTACGCAAAACAATGCATAGAGAGCACCTGTAACCTTGACCCAGTGTACGTATTTTCCATTTATCCAAGGCATATTATTTTCCTGCTTCAAGTATTAGTAAGTGTTCTTCACATTATCTACGTGGCTGGCATAATAAGTTGATAAAAATACGTTTTACATTAGCAAACAATAACTTGGCTAAGGTTGCATAGAAGGTGTTATGTGCCTCTAGGCCCCTAGGGAGTAATGTACATGTTTGTTGATACGAGTTATTGAACCGACGGCATTATCTTATCAGCTATAATAATAAATTATTATTCGCTCGAAATTCATTGTCAGTCGTTGCTGAACATTGCACTCAATTAGACGGAAGTCGTTCATTAAATTGTGATAATATAATAATAATATCAATATTAGTTTCTTCAACATCGAGTCGGTTCAAATAGTTTGTCAGACAGTCATCTCTGTTTATTGGTTACGTTTCGTTAGTGCCTTATCGTGAAATAGAAATATTTTCTTGGAAATTTTATTAAAACGGATCTACTCCGTCTGCGCGGATATTGCATGTCAAGAAGTGGTTTATCAAGCAACATCGTTGTTCGTATATCAAATTTAGCTATTATTTATATTTCCAATCGCGGTTTTGAATTTGTTTAGTGATTTTATTTTGACTATCAGTTTGGAGTAACTAAATCTGTTTACGAATTCGTTAAAAATACACGGACAAAATGAAGACGAGCCTATATTAATTTTGTCGAGATGTTTTAAAACACCGTAGTCTGCCTATAGGTAATTATTTACAAAAAATAACATCTATCTACCTAGCCGAACCAAAGGCCGCTGTGATTGATAGAGCAATAGTTAACTAATCTTTAAACGGATCTATGAATTTTCTCTTTACAAGTTTTTTTATTGTTCCCCTCTGTCTATACGTCAAATTGCCTGCCACAGAATTGACAGTACCTTTGTCCGAAAGTCGTGTCGATGTTTCATCAAAACTATTTTAACCTCAATTAACTTGAACAACGGCGGTCTTGTTCCCGGGCTCGTGGTCATTTACTTATACATCGACGATCATCATTACTCATCGTTCATGATGTACCTACACCGCTGTAACTGCAATTTACTTTCTTCAGCGTGATATGTTGCTTCGTTATATAACACCGTAAACTATAATTAATCCGTTATTTAGTCTGACAACGTTTCTAATTCGAACACATTAAGTAACAAATGGTGATAGCGAAGGGGTTCTCACGAAAGTGTAAAAAGTGGACATAATGAAAGACAAAAAGAGACTTGAAGTGACTTTAAGTGTTCGTGGTGACGGTTCACTGAGCCGAAACAACCTCAGGAGTAGTAACAGGAGTAACCGCAGTAATGCAAGTAACAATAGTAGCGCATTGCCCGTGAGCGAGATATTCGCCACCGATCGTTTCTCCGCTCCTCACAATAGATCCTTTGATATACTCGACAAGTACCGCAGGCAACCGAATCAATATGGATATGCAGCACAAAGCTTGCAAGCATTAAATCATTACCAACAATCAGAAAATAATGGATACGGTTTAGGGGAGAGAAACAACCCGTATATTGATTACACAGACTCGTCGAAGCCCTATTACCATCAGCAACAGCATAATGTGGGTCAACAACAGTATCAGCCTGTCTATAATGACCCATCAATCCAGCAAGGGACGTTGCCACGATCAGTCAGTCGCCAAGACCAACAAAGGGGCAATCCTGTGTATGATGAGGAGTCCTTTCGTTCAACATTGCCTCGGTCTGTTAGTCGCCAAGATCAGCAACGGGACAATCTGATTTATAATAATCAGACAATGCATATGTCGTTACCACGGTCAATAAGCCGTAATGAGCAACAAATAAATAATCCTGTATATAATGAAGAACACTTTCGGTCAACGTTGCCTCGGTCAGTGAGTCGCCAAGATCAGCAAGGGGACAATTTGAATTATAATTATGGGCCAATGCAGGGGTCTTTGCCACGGTCAACAAGCCGTAATGATCAACGAAGAAACGATCCCATTTATAACGAAGAGTCGACGAGACTCCATGGATCAATGTCACGACTAAACCGCATTGATGACCAAAGAGGAAATCCTAGCTACAATGACCCTTCAGCTCGATTGCATGGCACTTTACCTCGATCAGCAAGCCGTCAGGATCCCCAAAGGGGCACTCCAATTTATCCCAATACACATTACACGTTGCCTGCTAAGTACGGACCAAGGCGGGTACGGATAAGCGAACTGGAGCCAATTGTACACGGATATAATGGTAAGTAACCAAGTATAATTCAAGCTTGGCTTGTACATTTTATGATGCACCTGTTACGACTAAAAGGCAAAACGTGGTTGCACGGAAATAATAGCGTATATATGTATGTTAGGAATAGGCTCCCGAAGAGCGTCCACAGCTATATGTAGCCGGTTAGAACTCGGTATAACAAAGCGTACATCCTGAAAAGCATAACAATAGTTTTGATGTCAGTTGACGGGAGTTACTATATACTCTAATATTAGTCTCTTGTTAGTTGTCCCTGAGAGAGGTATGTCTGACTAAAACTAGGTGAGGCCTAGTCGTTTTTCAGTTTTCACACAGTGCAAATCCAGAAATACTGTTTGGTTGGTGTCTGTGAATGTTGGGGAAGTGTATTACATGTGATCATAAAACTTTAATATACTGACATTGTTTTAAATAAAGTTGCTTGCGGTGCTTGTATTCCTATATTTTTAAATGTATTTCAAGAAATGTATTATTGGTAAGTTATATATATTTTGTACAGTGAAGTCGGGAGAGAAATCAACGATAGAAAGTCGTTTTGAATAGAAACTAATCTAGTCGTTAACCTGCAGTATATCACGTTGTATCAAGGTATAACTACCATAAAATATTCTGCTTTCAGCGCTACCACCATAGTGTTTTAAATACTTAGTATCGGTATTGTAACTACCCATTAAGCTCACTGGGAACCTGTTTATCTTAACTAGTTCGCGACAATTAAATTCAGCGGGGTTATTTATAACTCGCTACTGATTTCTACCGATCGATTAAACTTTACAGTGCAGTATACCTGGTTATTTCTAATTGTTTAAGATTTCTATTGTTGTCATATCAAACAATGTTTTACCGTCACTTCTTCTATATATAAACAAAAGGTTTATGCGTGTGTGCGTAAATAGGACGACATCTGGGCCAACCCTCCCTCGGGACGGACAACAATAGCTGCAGCAGGGCACTCTCCCCGCGTTTACTGGTGCGCTCTAATGAGCCAGCCAGACCGCTGTGTGAGCTCTCAGTACTTCATATGCCTCTACCTTAAGTACCCATATTTTGAAATACAGTGGTGTTTAATTATTTTTCAAAAGACAATATTTGTGATGGCGGTCACAAAGTCAGCGGTTCGTGGTATTATGTGTTCCCTCATGGAGTTTACGTTTAAAGCAAGTAAGACGTCCGACTTGATTGAATTGAACATTGATGACGGACTTATTAAAAGTGACTTATCTATAAGATTACTATAAATTAAACTGACCCACTGTTTTAAATATTCAATAAAATTCTGCACACTTAGTTAAAGTTAAGAAGAGATTATGTTAAACATTGTTTTTCGAATTTCTTTTAATCCGGTTCATATCGATAGAATGGCAGTCGGTGCCGTTATAATCGGAACGTTTTGATATTCGCGTGTCACCGTTTTAGCATTTGCCCAAAAGGAGCGCTGGTCCAGTTAGAAGGTCGACGACTATTTATTGTCTTTTATGTTTACAAAAGTTATACCAAATACAGTTGCGAAGACGCTTTTCAAATTTTTATTCCATATAAAAAGAAGATATAAAGCAATGATTAGTCGCCATATTATCTTCTCATTATACATCGTGTGACTCACAAAGCTTCTTTTATGTTTTCAAGTTTATGTAGGATAGCCTTATTTGAAAGTTTGCGTTCAATTCCAATCTCTAAGTTCGTTTTGTGCAGTGTAGTTAGATACGGGATTTATGTAATGGACTGTTACGGTATAAAATCTAATAACAAATGGTTCGTAAACCATAATCTATATCTCAGAGTTGTGTAATGGTTGGCGATATCGGATAGAAAGTACAATACAAGCAGTGTATAAAGTTGGAGGTTATTTGACCCTAACAAATAATAATGGATGAGCTTTCGTTGCGAGTACCTACAGAGGAGAAGGCGGTCTGGTACCAGGTAGGGTGCGCGTGCCTGAGCCGAGTTCGTGCACCGATGCCTGATAGAAAAGGAGACGAGCACGATTGACACTCGTGAACTCACAGCTTCACTCAAACAACATCGCATTTCGATTTTACTAGACTGCACCATACTGTTAGTTTTGACTTACGAAATAAAAAAAACAGTAAAGCCGAATTTAATTAATTGCTTAATCTTTCATGACGTCATTTATCACGAACCTTGGATCAAAAACAAAGGAAATACCGGTAGGAAGATTAACACCGGATGTAAATAAACTAAGTAAACAGTGACTAAGTTTGGAATGTTAAGATAATTTGGCTAAGAATCTAAGAATGTGATTGAGTAATAACGAAAATTCAAAATATACTATTAACTGTTACTAAGCAAGGGATCTATCAGTCACGTCACACGAACGTAAATTACCGTGTTTTACTTTCGAATCTTAATAAATAAATGTCATAGATTGTAATTTGGTACATGTTATTATAATGTTGGATACAAAACACCTTTCTCTGTAGCAGTAGGCAGGTAGGTAATTACTATGGGTAGTGCACTCATGTTTTTCTTTTGCATTATCAATCTTCGTGCATCCGCGTCTTATTCAACGCCGTGAAAGTCCTTGGCACCGCACCGTGAACTTATTAATTGTTATTGCTGTTGCAATGGCGTTTAGCAGAGATACATAACCTTTTCTGATTTCTCTGACTATTAATCTTGTGCATGAAAAGAGCGCGTTTGCGATCGCCACTTGACGTTGGAATTTTATCGGAGTACTGGCTCAATCTTATCTTTTCTTTTGTATTATAAGGACGTTTGTTTCAATGGATGTGCACGTGAATATGTCTTATTTTATACCTGTCGTAGTTTCTCTCATATCGCATTTGACCGCAGTGTGTCAGATCTAAGATACCTGTTGGCTGTAGTCTATAGAATCTGCAATGTGCACAGGAAACGTGCGTTGCGGTTAACATCCGTGCTGCGGGCAGATCTGGAAAGTGAACCTGTGAAATGAGTTATTGAAGCGCATCAATAACACGATACCCTGAGAACATGAGCCCAACGATGAATTAATTAATTATAGAATTGTATTTACTTTTGTTACACTGCTTTTCGCTGGTATTAGAGATGCTATTCATAGGTCTAATACAAAATTAGGTTTGTTTCTAAACTTTCTAATCAGGGTGCAAAACCAAAAAAAGTAGAAAATGTTTCTAGAGTTAGTTAGGTAGAGGAATGAATGAGAATCTACAAAATTATTTTATTAACTTCAAGATACAACAAAATTTTATGCATTTAAGGAGAGGTCGCTGCAATCTTTTACACGCATTAACACGTTTTATCATCAACTCCACCTACGGAGAAACAGTAACAAATTCTTACAGAGCTATGTCACCTTGACCGTTACTCGAAACGTAGACGCATAAACGTTCGGTGAGAAAAGTGTCCTTTCGAGAACAAGTTTGTTAGTGCTATATTAAGGGGACTACATGATCTAAACGCAAGTTTTATAATGCCTAAAAGTATATGATCCACCGCAGTAAACAAAATCAGAAAAATATAAATGATATTCTTCAGGATATATTATGCTAGTTAGATAGTGTGTTGAAAACATACTACAACTAATTTGGTACGATAGAAAATAGTCACGAAAATAATTCAATAAAAAAAAAATTACGATTAAAAACCATACTAATATACTTACGTATGCAATTATTGTGGGTTTTTTTTTCAGATGGTTCTTCACGTGATAGTGTTTTCATTTTTTACTCCAGTCAATAGATTTTTTGTAAATAGAGTATTGCTTCATATTTTGCAATAAATTACCAGCTTTGTGTCATCCCGCTTCTCTTTCTTTTTTATGCAGTCCGACAGTGACCGCGCTCTAGCTGTTGTCAGCCCCTTAAGTAGGTCTGAACGTCCATTACTTCTGTGACGCGTGCCGTATCTAATTTGCATCCTTGAATACATTAATCACCCTGCAAGGTGTGCATTGCCTGTATGTAGATCACCAGTTGGACTGCTTTTCGAAAGCTGAAGTCCTGTTCAATAATCTACGGTTAACTGAAAGCCATATCCCGGCTGCTACGCGATTTCTAATTTTCTCCGATAGCGGGTAATATTATATGGTGTAGTAGTGTAATTAACTGTCATCTTAACATATTTTATGTAATTGAGTAAATTAATATTGGCATTCAGCAGCAGTTTATGTCTACAGTTTATTTTGAGTGGTTTGCTATGGATGATTAATTCCCCATTTTGTAGAGTGCATTCTTCACCTTGATTTTGCAATTCAAAGTCGTATTGATTGGCTGATTACGGTGTATGGTATCTCTTTACCATAACGTGTAAGTAAACACGCGCATTCATTTTACCGGGTTCATCATCAGCCTACAATGTTCCCACTGTTGGGACACAGGCCTCCTCTCGGTGAGAGGGATTGGGCCGTAATCCACCACGTGGGCCCAATGCGGGTTGATAGATGTCACATGTCTACTTATATTTGGTTCTAGGACATGCCGGTTTCCTCACAATGTTTTCCTTCACCGTTTTGAGAGCAGTGGTGATGAAATAATTTACACAAAGTAAAGCGTCTATCTGGGTTCGAACCTACGACCTAAAACTCGTAAGTCGCGGACATTACCACTGGGCCACCACTGCGGGCCACCATTTACCGGGTTATGTAAACTAAAGTTTTTTCTTGTGTATTAAGTTATTAGAGATAGGTACATGGCTTGTAATCCGGCTGGTTCTCTACATTTTTCAGTCAGTATTTTGGCGAGGCCCTTGTGAAATCTGATTCACGTCTTCCCTGTACTTATAATATTTTATGGTTGCAATATTAATTAATGACAAATCTGTCCCACTAGATGGCTTCTCTTCACCGTGTAGGTACATATTCAGTTTCAAGTACCTACCTAACACTAAAACATAAGTTTTGGTTCCAGACGAATTTAAGTTTCGTTTTGACATACCTAAGTATAGTGTATAATTTATCAAGTCGGAATTTATTATTCACAGACATTCGAATCAACAATACAGTAGTGTTAAAAGCAATAATAACTGGGTTTACAATCGATCATATCGATACGTACTCATAAAGAATCGAAAGTGTCGGTAACGAGATCGGATGTAGATGCGATCGATCGGTACAGTTAATGGGTAGGTAACGCTAGGGTAAAAATAAAGGAATCGGTATGCGCCAGGTTGAGACTTTCTATTTTTAATCGGGCGGAGAGGTCGCGGGCGCGGGCGCCGGCGCCACAGCCTCCGCCAGATCTTGTGGTGGTTGCGCGCGCATTCCGTCACCGCGTGCGCCCCGGGCTGCGCGCACTACACGCGTTGTTCTACCCAGTTTGGTGTTCACGACTTGTTTGTTTTGATTTGCCGTACCAAATCCGGAACCGGCTACACTTATTGCGTCTATAAACAACATTAAAATTTGATAATCATTTAAGATTATTTAACAGCTTATAAAATTATGGACAATTTATTTTATCATCAATTTGGACAATGACCTAGTCGGAATGCATTAGGGCGAATAGCCGGCCGGTGCTTCGTTTTGATCGACGTACGATACTAACCAGATAGTATCGTAACGAGAGCCGGTAAATCAACCTCCGCCTACGGACATAGCTGCCCCTATTCAGGAAGTAGCCCGGGACTAGTTTTAGACGAGGAAATGGGTGTGATCCGGAGAAAAAAGCGTAAGTTTACTTTCTTTTCGATTAGATAACCAAGCGGGAGGAAACGCTATAAGAGTACCTTCCTATGTTGTTTTAATTATTCTTGTGTAAATTACCTATGTGATAAGATAATACATAAAATATTTTTTGTAACTTTGCAAGCACGTTTCGATTAGACAGTAACCTGTGACACACAATATATTTTGTTTCCGAAATCTCTAATACAATTCTGCCAAATTAGCATTTCGTATTGTTGAATGTAATGTTTTGAACAAAAATAACTGCATGCTACAAAATTCTATGGGCTGTTAACTTTGTTATGGTTATGGAAACACTGCCGGGGAACGGATATCGTGCTCTACAACTCTATAATATTCTGCGACAAGCGAGTCAAGGTTCATTATTGTTTTTATGTAGAAAATAACATTCACATTCTACGGGAACTTTTCTCATTCTATAGTTAATTAAGTTTTATTATATTTTTATGCAGCAATTTTTTTTATATTTTATGTGGGAGATACTCCTGATGCTTTTTATAATTCCCTGGTGTGATACAAAATAATTTCTTAATTAAGTGTTTCTTGTTCTCTTGTAAGATTTGTACCGGCTATAAAAGTTATGTTAAACTGATCGTAAAGTCAACTAACCCTACTTATAAGAGTACAGCCGTACAAGGGCTCACCATATGCGTTGAATTCATGTTCATCCAGTCAGTTCATCTTACTAACCTGTATCGAGTATCGACATAACGCATCCGCGATTCGGTTGTTTACCACAAACATTAATTTAAACAATGTTTATTTTACGACCATTAACGTGAATTAGAACGTATCTAAAATATTGTTACATGTGTATCAGATTTTAATTAAGATCTGACACGGCAAGTAGTTGGATAGTAACTCAACACGAATTCCATACGTAACATAAAGAAAAACAATGTTTTATAACCCAATGTTAGCAGTTTAATTTTACGGCACGTTTCTTTAAAACGTATGTTTTGTAACTGTTGATTTTTAATGTTTTCTTCTCATACGATATTGTTATTTCCGAATTCCGATATGAATAGGTCATCGTCATTAATAAAATCAATAAAATGGCATTGACGACCTACAGTAACTAAATATTCAATAATAATAGCGCAAAATGTTCATCTTCGCTTATAGTTGGCTACAAAAATCCTTGCCGATAGAAACCGCAAAACAATGCGCATAAGATTACAGTACAGGCTACAGCGCAGGCGCACTTATACTCAATAACATTTATCGCCAATCGCTTCTGTTCAATAGGACATACGTAACATGTTTTACGTGCTTTGTAAACACCCTAGAAGTGTGGAGGTGAGACAGTAATGGTTACGTTATGCGGTCATCGGTTAGCTCACGTATTTGGGTGGGTCCCTCTAAGTTACACTCGCCATTGTATTTACCTACCTGGGTTTCGTAAGTGCGTAATTATAACCACGTTATAAGTTTAGAAGTACCTACCTATCTGCCAAGTTGCTTTGGTCATTATTGAGTAAGTATCTCTTGTCATTGGGTTATTTTTGAATAGGCTGTCCTTTTAAGATTGACCTTTATCTATGTCATCTTCTAAAATAGCTTGTTTAATAACAACAAACTGTGTTTGGCTTAAAGTAGCCTTCTTCCTACCTACTACTACTACTACTTTGTAATTCCATCATTCATCTATGAAACATTTCTGTTCTCCTGCATTTCATAAAGCTTTTACACCATAATTACGTGTTTTTCGTGTAAATTGCTAGCCTCCGTTGGAATTATCTTTTATAACTGTGATTAGTGCTTGCAGCGCGTACTCGGACGTGCAAAGAGTACCGTATAGTCTGCAGTCTGTAACACCAAACAGCTTTCAAAACCAGATCACCCTCACTACGTCCATTCCCGTCTCTGATTTTAAAATACAAAATAAAACAACTTTCAGTTTGTTCAGTATTTTTCAGAAGCTTAGAAACAGAGTTCGAAATTTAATTTTTTTCATCATCAACCATTTTACATCATCAATTTTTCAAATTCGGCAATATCATAAGTAGGTACCTACTTGCTAAAGAAAAAGTTAGTCTTACTAACCAGAAGAAAGATACGTTGCTAAGGTTTATTTTATTTCAGAAGATTATAAAATAAATGAAATTAAATAGCACAGTAACATTTAAGTCAGAACAATTTAACTCAGATTAATCATTATTCTGAGTTGTCGTTTGCATCCACTGCATTTATGGGCACTGTGTGGTGGAAAAATTCAAATAAAATGTTATTGTTTCTTGAAAGTATTACTGCGAAAACTAAACTTTTGTCATAAAATCCAAAATAATTATGTATATGCACGCCTTATACATATTTATAAGTACTATTACTGATAAATGAAGGTAAACATAAAATGGAAATTTTATTTATCAGCACAAATACATAATACTGCTATAAAATATAAGAAAGTGTTAGTACAGCATATATGGCTAAAGTTCATGCATAGACTTAACATAATGGAGCTATACCGTTGTAAATGATGAATGGTTGAAGTCATACGTTTAGTATATTTACGGCGTAATGTTCTCGAGGCCGCAGCGGTGGCGCAGGCGGCAAACACAGGCATTTACGTGTTTACACCCGTTACTACAAAGTGTACATAGCTCAGTACAGCCATTAAATCAAATTGCCACTGTTAACTTAACATTAACGGACCGCTATCAAGCTCAGGATTTATTCCTCTCATCAAAGGTGCAATTTCTTACATTGCTTCTAAGTTTTTACCGTGTATAAGCGCAGTCGCCAACAAAAACTGCATTTGCTACATAAGTACTTACTCGATGAAAATTGCTTCACTGCTCTTACTTAAATTACTTTCATAAAGTACCTGCAGCAATTATTTATTACATGCTTTTTCGTTAAATTACTCACTGAATCATTTCACAACATTGACTTTCACCTGTCCGTTACATTTAGATTGGAACGAAATTACCATCAATCCTAGAAAAGAGCATTTTCCAATAAGACTACTGTAAAATGAGAGTCACGAATCCCTCTGTAAACTATCACGACTCGTTCTGGGGTACAATAGTTGTGTAGTTATTCTATTAAGCTTATCCGGGGGTGAAAGTATCGCAGCTGATTGGCTATTGTAATGCACAAGACAGGACGCGGGCCCGACCATTCGGGATCATGATTTCACTGCGCTCCATTAAGTCGACTCGACATGTTGATTGTCGTGCGAACGTTACAGAATGACGCGCGATCATTTGTTATTCAATTCCGTACCGTACTGTTTGCAATGAAGATCCGAGGAATTAGAAATCCGGTTGCGTAGAAACGTATCATCAATAATTGTCGCAGCGCATCGTTTGTCATTGGTCTTTGGAACAAAGCATTTCTCTTAGCAATAGCGGTCGCAGGCTTAACATTTAGCAATTGATAGTTCACAATCGTGACAACCGCAAGCGCAGGTGATACGTCACACAGTCATCATGTCTATGTCGTGATGGTTTATTTTTGAGCTCATGATCGTTTGAGCGCCGACCTTGCAAACATAATGCACCACATTGCATACAGCGCATTGTTCCTATTCACAGGAGGGTCAATAATTAGTTCAGTACCGGCGGCACTTTTAAACGCCCACTATCCTATTAACTCAAAGAAGACCTTGTTCAGGATAATTTGTTTACTTGCATATAGGGAAGTCTGGTACCTACTCATCTTTAATTATGTATGTAACGTGACAAGTAGGTTAATTGGTCTATGCGTATAACGTTGTATTATTCTCACGAATATCCATTTTCATATTTCTGCTTGACCTTACACTTGCTGACAATAGATACCTACATGGGCATTGCGCAAGTGGCGGAACTCAGTAGTCCGAAACAATACGCATTACATAATGAATAGTTCAGATAACAGACATATATTTAGTCAGTATGGATGAATTAATATTAAATAATACTGTCATTGAGCTAAATGTTCTACATTCGTTTATCAATTCCAAATTCAGCAATGACTTATAATTGCAGATAAATAAAGTAAAGGGTTTTACAATGATAAGAATGTTGATGGATGACATAATGAATACAATTCTGGTAATAAATATATTTAGCAAAGACATTTGTAAATATTATCGACTGGAAGCGTTATCTTTATAACCTCTGTATGCCCAAGGGAATAGGGTGCGGTTAGAGCGAGTGATAACAGTGGCATCTGTGCTTTGATTACAAAATACCACGATGGCTTATAGGGCAAGCACATGTGCATTTATTAGTTCATAATTATTATGATAACATTATTACCTTGCCTGCCTCGTTGGTCACAAGCGCTACTGCCGAGCATGAAGCTCTGGGATCAATTCCCCGGGTCGACGGCGCGTTGTGTTCCACGCGCGCCACAAAGAGATGTCAGCACCAATGACGGGGTCCGCTAGGGCTGATGCCTGCCAGGGTTGCGGGAAAGTCCGAAAGGGTTACCGTGGTCCCCGGCACAGGCAACTGAAGGAACACGGCTGGGTTTTAGTCAGTAAGAGTCTGACACGCCCTCCCGCTCCGCCCAGAGCGGGAGAAGTTATTTGATGATTTCCCACGCTCAAAAAAAAAAAAGGCCGGGAAAAGTATTATTTGATTTTTCCATCAGGAATTTCTCAGTAGCAGCTCGTGGTCCAGATTTGTGCCCAATAGGCTGGCCCCCTATTACAAGGCGCTTAAACGTAGATATCTGGCGAAATGTGGGTGCATTCTAAGTACACGTTTTTCTAAACATTCGGGGCTTACAGGCGTGATATGATGTGTGTAGTACTATTAGTTTTTGTGTTATCACAGGTGAATCCGTATCCGAACGAGCGGAGAGCGAAGCCCGCGTGGTCAGCGATCAGCGATGCATCGAGGTCCGTATAGCGCGGACTGCTGGTGGCCTGGGGCTCAGCATAGCCGGTGGACGAGGCTCCACGCCTTATGTCGGCAATGATGACGGCATCTTCATCTCACGAGTCACATCAAATGGACCCGCTTATATGGCTGGACTTAGGGTGAGTCTACTGTGACTTTTTTATTGATAGTGTGAGGTAAAAAGCAGTCGGCCAACTTAAAGAAAAGAAAGAAAGAAAATATCTTTATTTAGCCCAGACTAAAAGACACAACATATACTGCAAAATAAAAAGTATGCTCCGTTGTAAGACATTAGCAGGGATGTGTGCCTCACGGCTGCGTCAAAAAGGCCCAGTTCAAAAATGCCAGACACCATCAACATCAGGCACTTGCTCATCACAGGTGATGAAATGGTCACCGCCGCCGCCTATGGAGATCTGCTAATTTTTTCTGTAAAAAACTTAACGTAAAAACTTACGTGAAGTGAGCTTGAAGCGAGCTGTCATTCCACCTAATGCTAGAGATTGACACTATTGACAGCTCACTTCCGCCCCACCTCGCCAAAGTTTTCACGGTGATCTGAAACTTAGGTGCAATGAGCTTGACGTGAGCTGTCATTCCACCTGATGCTAGGGATTGACACTATTGACAGCTCACTTCAGGCCCACTTCGCCAAAGTTTTCACGGTGAACTGAAACTTAGATGCAATGAGTTTGACGGGAGCTGCCACTCCACCTGATGCTAGGGATTGACACTATTGACAGCTTACTTCAGGTTACTTCACCTAAGTTTTCACGGTGTCATTTTTACAGAATAAACAGTAGTGCTTCACCGGACGAGCGAGCCCCTTTATAAAGAGCTCTAGGTACCGCTACTATAATCACAAAGCTATTCAAATGGCATATACATTTACAAGTGCAAGATAGTGTTGATTTCCGTTTCTAATCATATGAATCACATCTGGAAGTATTAATGTCGTCGTTAAATTGTTATTGTATCCGTTGAATTACTTTCTTCTCCTTTGTTTTATTTGAGTACTGGCATTAATCATGTAGCCGCCTTCCCCTTTTCTAAAATGCATGAAAGATCATTTAATGAGGTACAGTCAGCAATAAGTCGATTAACACTGTTACTTTTACATATCATCTAAATTGATACAAAATGGTTCTATACATTGCTTTTATGCATTTCATGTAAAAGCTAAGAGTAAATACCTACTCTTAAAATTGTATATCAGTACTTCCAGATTTTTATGAATAATTTGCTGAACAATTAGGTTAACATAAAACTGAATTGAGACCGTACCTATGTGGAATACAATAGTGTGTAAGTCGCAATAAAAACGTTTATATTGTTTCAGGTTGGCGACAAGGTGCTCTCGGTGAACGGTACGTCTGTCGTAGAAGTGGATCATTATTATGCAGTGGAAGTACTTAAAGCAAGCGGGCCCACGCTTACACTTGTCGTGACCAGAGATTCACCCAATTCGACCAGGTAAGCACCGTTTGTTCCTTATCTTAATGTTTTATCACCACTGTTGCAATACAGATTGCGAGAACCTAAATTATTTAGAACAGATCACGGAAGTTTGAGTGCAGTTAATTCAGTGATTGAGTGCAACATTTGCAGTTACAAGTACTATAAGTAAAATATATGATTTAATTTTCGAGGATTTAAAATCCGGGACTAATTCTTAGGTCAAATAGAAACAGATCGGTATTTGGAATTTGTAATGGGCTACCTTTTTTGTATTGTGCACATGATTTTATCGGTAGCATAATTAATAATAATTAATTTAATTCAGAACTCACAGCCGGGCGCCGAGCGGAGCGAGCCATCATTCCATATCGAGCACTACAGACACCGTATCAACCCTAGAAAATGGACAGGTAAGCATCTCATTCAATATTCACGCCGCAATGTATGTATTATGTAAATCACATCACATGCATCGCATTTCTTTATGTTTTATTGCAACAATTGTATCGATAAACACGCGAGTCATTCTTCGAACAGGTTCCGACTGGTCGCGGTATTCCAACTAAACCGCTTATCATCAGCAACCAGTATGCGCAAGAGTTTGAGCCGGAGTATAAGCAGCAAGTGATGAATCAAACGGTGCCGACGGTGGTGACTCCTGTGACGAACTATAGCCCCTCCCCCACGGGACAGGTTACTACGGATACCTACCAACGACTGCAAGCGTCGCCGCCGCCGCCTCTGGTTACAGAGCCATACATACCGGCCGGTAAGTTAGAAAACATTTGGAATTGATAAAAAACAAGTTATCAGTAAACACTTCCTTTATCGAGTGACCACATTGAGCCAAGTGCTTAGATTTCCGCTTTCCGCAACCCGCCAGTGGCGTCGCTAAATAGTTTCCATGAAAATAAACAAACGAAATCCGGTTTATGAATACTCTTTATTTACAAGCAGAGACCTTCCAGCGAGTCAGGCACGTTAATCTGTCAGTCTCGAACATCGTAAATTATTCTATGAAAGTTGCCACAGGCAATCGAAAAGCTCAATAAAACCTGATTACCGGTCTAACCTTTAGATACAGGTATTTCCTCAGTCGGGTTGCGGAGGTTAGACGTCAGTTCACCGTCTAAAATACAGATATTGTACGCATCTGGTTGGACTGGAAGCCGAACTCGATGCTCGTGGGAAAAGGGCAGGCTGGCGTATTTACCCAAGAGATGAGATTATGTTAATTAAGATAATTAATAGCGGTATCGGTAGACACCTTTGAACTTAAATCTAACTCTTACTTTAAGTTAGTATCTCGATTAAATTTTGCCCCACTATTGAACTTAAAAACACTGCGACTGGGACTCAACAATAAAATATCATAAACATCTATTGAATGAGAAAATAATCAATTAAATACTACTGTACACTGTCTGCCGAAACACAATGGTCATTCTAAATTGATGCCGTTTATACTCGAAATTCTAAAACCAATGGTAGAGATAGTGATTTAACTCCAAAGTCGCGCTATAAGGGCGCTTGTAGACTTCCGTTTCTTCCACCGGATGATGGGACTGTGATTTTCTCTTTGTATGTGTTGGATGGGGGTCCAATGCATATAATACTTCCATTGTAACCTTAACACAACCGCAATTCCGGTGAAAAAACGAACGTCTACAAGCGGGCTAAGACTGCCACAGTTACACTTTCCGCCTATAAATCACGTACCGGACTAATAATTATTTCTATTATTTCTAGTATATGAACAAAAGGTGCTAGTCCATACGACTCTAATCCGCGACGGCGCAGGCCTCGGGTTCAGCATAGCCGGCGGCAAGGGCTCCCCTCCCTACCGAGACGACAGTGACGCCATCTACATCTCACGTATCTCGCCTCAAGGTGCTGCCGCTAAGGATGGCAAGATGCTGGTCGGCGATAAAGTAGTTTCTGTAAGTTTTGTACTCGTAGTGTCTTATGACAACACCACCACTTACTGTTATATAACCAGTGTAACGATTATAGGTAGACCAATAAATAAATGGCAACTTTTTTTTTTTTTTTTTGTGGTGCACACTTGCTTACCGTGTCATAATATTAAAATCGGGTTATACCAAATGAACGAATGCGCATTGTATCCAAACTCTACCAATTTTTTTGTGTATCCAATTGTTTACAAAAAAATTAATGGGACGGTATTATTTGGTCTATCCATTGAACATAATTAATTATGAAGAATATCAAGAAAATTATGCTCCTGTTCCGACTGTTTATTCGGTCTCAACCCACCTTTAAACGATGCAAATTGCGACGTTAAACACTAGTGACAAATTGACAAGTAACGAGACAAAGTACCAAAGCGAGCAGTGTATGCATACCTATACTATAATGATTGTACACTTTCGACTCGCATTGAATACTAATTTTATCGTGACATCATAGGAAGAAACGGTAAAGTAGTGCTTTCAAAAACATTTTAATTCCATTGAATCAAGAAAACACGCTTTTGCTTTTAAGATAAGCAAATATAGCTTGGTTACTCCGCAAGCGAAAGCTTGGATAATAAGAAAGCAGCCATGTTTAAACATAATTCAGAATTTATATTGAAATTTATTCTTTGGCCTAAGTCAAGGTAATGTAGCTAGAAACTGTTTTACAAGAGAAATGAATTTGTTGATATGAGTTATATCAGTTTTGTGAACATTTAAGTACGAAAGCCAGTTACCCAAAGACTTAATATATATTTATTTCCTTAGATAAACGGCGTAGATATGGAGAGCGCTCCTCACGAAGCCGCCGTATCCCTTCTCACTGGACACGAGAGATTTGTAAGGCTAGTTCTACAGCGGACTATCACTACGGAACAGGGTAAATATACTGCTTAATTACTTGCTTCTTTATAGGGTATTTTGAAAGCTTGCCAGATCAAATGCTTTTGTATTGGCATTTTACTTCGCGAAACATAAATTATGTCAATAAATGAATAATTGATTTATATTTGCAAAGTAATGGGTCTGATCGTAGTAAAGAAACTGCTTTGCTTAATCCTCGTCCATTAAAATATATATTTTTTCCTCGTTTAGGCGAGTTGATGCAGCGGAAGTCAACATCAGACGAAGTGAGAGAACACAAGACCAGCCTGCAGAATGTGAACGTCACTCCGACACAGAAACCCACCACGAATCACATAAGCACACCTATCGGGAATCACACTCATACTCACAGCGCACCGGCTCCACAGTCCGCACCGACACACGCCCCCGCACCGACACGCGCGCCCGCACCGACATACGCGCCTGCACCGTCGCCGCAGCCGCCCGCGCCGGTACACAAACAAGCGACTTTCGCTCCCACCGTCGCACCGCAACCCGCACCGCGAAAACTGAGTCAACCGAACGGACAGGTGAGGCTTAGTGATCGCTTTCTATGGATTTCTCGGTTTAGATTTCATTTTTGGGAACGTAGCACTAATATAGACGTTGATTAATCTAATTGTCTTCCATTTTTGCACATTAGTTTTACAAAAATAACATTTAGATTTGAAAATGCTGTTGTTTTAGTTGGACTAATAACAATTGTAAAAATTAAAAAAAAATACCAACAAGATGCTTTGATAATTCAATAATATGCTTAATGTGCACATTAGCGACGCAAATAAACTCAAAATTAAACCTCGTTCACTCCAGGCCAAACCGACAACTAACAGTACGAGCACACCCCTAACTCCCGGCGCCAATAACGTGCACGGATCTAGCGACGATGTCTTCGACGATATTCAGGTAAGATTCACTTACTCATATTAACTTACCCCGATTCGCAGGTGATGGTATTGGTTTAACACGTTCACATCCGAGCTTTTACGTCATTAGCTTTACCACAATTGTGTGCGGCGCCATGTTTGTTTCACTTCACTATGTAGATTAGTTGAAAGTCGGCGATGACATTTAGCCTCCAATAGCTGCGAATGGTATTACGTCCGATGCATTCCGAAATATAGAGCTCATATTTCGTGATGTTCGCATTTGATATCGGTCACAACTATTAATTTTCGGTTGAATGCCATCTCCGTACTTTATTTGCATTTATCTGCTTCACTATCCTATAAAACATCCCACACTCAGACTTTTGATACTGTTAATAAAACCTCATGGGTAAAAGTATAAATCATACGTATTAAAACCTGGTTCGAATGATTGTAAGTAAACAAAAAAACATGCTAACGTATCATTACATTTAATCTAAAGTTGGACGGTGTATTATTATCGTAACGTATTTTAGTAATTACGCACATTTTTATTGTATTCACTATTTTGAGCATAATTTAAAGGCTTCAGCTTGACCTTGTATAATTGCACCATCGCCAATAAACATTGTCGACGCTACATTGTTTATAACTTTGCCATATTACACGATTATTAACTATTTATTGTTATCATATAAAATATAATAAATTATTATATAAATATGTATGTAAAAGAAGTATGCTTATTATGTATGTAGAATTCCACAGCTACAGACGGATGTATGTATTTCTAAAAATGGAACCAATTAAATGGAAAATATCTTTCGTGAAAATTTTTGTTGAATTAAGTAACCAGCGAGTTATAGTAGCATGTAGATTTCTCGTAACATCTATAAAGCACTTTTTTTAATTTTTCAGATTTTTAAAGCTGAAAAGCTACGGGGCATATTGATTAAAGTAAAGAAACTGTAAAAGATTTTATTTGATTCCTTTTATGCATCGAATAAGTTATGTTTATCAAAGAACTACAAGCCTCTTCGTAAAAGCAATATTTAACTGGTCTTGAAAAATATGCACAAAAGAACATAATAGATCGGGGGAAAAGATTTTTCGTATTTTATAGGTATAACGTTGTAGTAAAATCTCTTTGGCTGTACTGTTTGTATCTGGCTGGTTTTGATACTATTAATATTTTTTTTTTTTATTCGCCCAAATGGGCAGGCTATAGTCTTTTGACCATACCGCCTCGTCTTCCGTACAGAATTTCTTACTTGGTAAGTCTTGCGAAGATAACGTCTTTCGTTTTTAAAATCATTGTATTATTTATTTTATTTACGAAGTCTTTCGTAGTCAATCCATTTTAAACTTAGTCATGAGGAGATAGCTCGGAAAATAACAATACTAGAAATTGAAGAAGAAATAAAATGAAAACAATCTAGCTTGATTGACATTGACACTGACAGTAAGTAAAATGGCATAGATAAAGAATCTGGATTTGACAAAAATAAAATAAAATGATACTATTAAATATATGACATTTCAAAAAGAAAAATAATAAGTAAAAACGATTTCCCGTAATTTTCCAGTTGTTTTTCTGTCCGCCAAAATAAGTGAATCTAACGAAGAAATTCGATACGTTCTGAAGTTTTATTACAAAAAAAGGAAAATTGCGAGACAAGTCGCGAAAAAAAAATGTGACGTTTATGGACTTAACACAGTGTCAGTAAGAGTAGCACAAAGTTGGTTCAAGCGTTTTCAGTCTGGAAATTTTGATGTCAGAGATGTAGCTCGCTCTGGTCGCTTTGTTACGGATAAAGTCGATGCCATTTTTGAAAAAGAGAAGCAAGTTGTTAGTAGTTACGACATTGCTGAAGATTTAGGGGTTGTCCACAAAACAGCTTTGACCCATTTGAAAAAGTCTGGGTATACAAAACAGGGGCCGTACTATGACCTGTTAACGCCATCATGATTCCGTTGAGAAAAAGAGATAGTGCTATCGGTCATGTATAGCTCCGTCTCTCTTCCACGCTGGAACAATGACGGAATTAACACGTCATAGTACGGCCCCAGCTCGATATTTGGGTGCTACACGAGCTCTTAGTTTTGAATTTGTTTATAAACTACGAAATAACTTTTTCGCCGACCTAATATATTTTTTAGGTCACAGAAAGCTTTAACATATAAAAAGGTGCTATAAGATCAATATTTGAATACCTATGCAAACGTTTTAAATAAAAAAAAAAACAGAGGATGATCAAATATACAGTTTTCCTTGATTTTAGATTATCCCGTTAAGTTTTAATAGTTAGATCAAAGAATGTGCCTGATTTCCTTAGGTATGCAACACCAAACTAAACCAGGAAGGGATAAATAACACAAAATGAAACCACAAAACTTCCATACAAACATTAAGGACCGCTTGCAACAAAAAACAGTCACTTTCGAAATCATAAAGCGAAGGCCCTATAAAATACCTAATTATACGGAGGCTCGCACACTATGTCTCGAACTGCCATACCTTATCAGTTATGTTAGGGTACAGTCGCCAGTACATCAGGTTATACGAAACTGTCAAATTTATCCAAATGATTTTAAACCTTAAAATGTTGGAGGTTAAGTTAAAAATCGAATGAGAAAATTTTACAGTTTGTGGTAACTTGACCTGCTGCTGTGTGTACAAAAAAGCTCGTTCACTTCTCTACATTGGATTGCTCGCCCTTAACTTTCGCGTTTACCGATTAATAGTAAAATATTGGTGGCCTGTGGCAACGGCCGTAATTATGTTTGTGCGCAAGAGAATCAGTCCCGCTCTTTCTAATTTGAGTCGGGTAGCACAAAATGTTAAAGCTTCCTTGAGTGAAACCTAAAGGTGCAATGGATTGTTTTTTTTTTTTTTACTTGAACACGAGGCTTGTATTACTTTGGTGACGTTTAAATTATTTTCAAAACATGTTAAGACTTTGTACAATTTTTCGGGGTGATAATGATACGCTACCATGGCCGAATCGACTCCTCCCTGAACTAATAAATTTAGACTGATTCGATGTGAACGTGTTAAACGCGCAGCCGTCGCGGCCGATTACCAACGAGGACTTCCAAGCGATGATCCCGGCGCACTTCCTGGGCGGCGCGCGCGCGCAGGCGGCGCCGGAGCCGCCGGCGCGCGGCGTGCGCGTCACGGTGCAGCGCGCGCCCGCGCTCGTGCTGCCGCCGCCGCCCGCCGCGCTCGGCCGCGTCACCGAGACCATCACCAAGTCCACCTTCACCGAGACGACCGTCACCCGCATCACCGACAACCAACTCGTGGAACCGCTCATCATCGAAGTAAGAACGCCGAACGACGACATCGACTTACAAGTTACGACTCGTTCATAAATATGAGGCCACGTTTTCGCAATGGCAATTTTTAAGTCTCGAGGGTTTGCGAAGCGCATGCTCTCCACAGAAGTGGTGGAAGCACCACCACTGGTATCAAGTATTTTTAGAAACAGGTGAAAGGTAATATGCACGTTTTCTGGTATGAAATGGATTAAGCTTTTTTATGCTTTTAATTGAAAATTAAGTAATGTTGGTAACGTTGCTCAGTTTTCAATCTTAATCTTCTAAAACAAAACTAAAATCGACCTGACTTTACAGTTCAGTTCAGTTCTTTTACATCTACTCTTTCTTCTAAGTATTTCGGCACACTAATGTGCCAAATTTAACAAAATTCTTTATTAATCCATTCCGCCTAATTTCGGATATTATTAAAATTGTAAAGGGGAAAATACACATGTTGTATCTTTTTGCGCACTGAAAAGCTATAACAGAAGACTGGACTGGAGCACCAGTGTTTATTATAGCAACTGATCTTTAGACAAGAGTCAGTTAAGTTTGTATTTAGAAAGTAAAACACCATACACATTGAAATACTGTGGACAACCCTTAGGGTATGAATGAAAAAGAAATTCGTCTCAAATGAGATAGTCACATACACTGTCTCGTAGACGACATAGAATAAAAACGGTTATTTCGTTAATCCGCCCCAATAAATCCACCCTAAGGTGGATTCACGGAAACGCATGTCCAATAATCCACCCTAAGCCTATAAATTCCATTTATCCAACTAGGCCTAGGGTGGATACTCGGACATGCGTTTGTGCATATCCACCTTAGGGTGGATTTTTTGGGGTGAATAAACAGAATAACCCAATAAAAATTGAACTTGTCCCAAATGTATCAAATTCTAATATCTACATGATCGTACCATGACACAGCAGTAGTGCTGTAGGAAATGGTAACGATGATACATATTATTTGATAGGTTTAATTATCCTTCATTTATTCATTTTTATCGCCGTCTAGATAAAAAATTAATAATTGACTATAGCAAATCCGAACATGAAATTCGACTATCGATAGTTTAGATCTGAAATGCATACTAAGGTATGTCTACACCATGTCCGGCTTTAGACCTTCCGGTCTCAGGCCAAGATCTATAAACGTTACTTAGCACCTACTTTGGCGTAGACATGTTCCCGTCTCTATCTTGCACTTGTAGTGTAGCAGTTGCGTGACTCTGACAGGAATAACGCTTAGCCAAAGTACCTACGTGCTAAGTAACGTTTCTAAATCTCAGCCCGAGTGTCCGGATGGCCCAGAGCTCAGACATGACATGTGACAACAAATTCATACAAAATTAATGCAAGTTATCTGTGACGTGTGTGGATAAAAGACGTTTGATGTTTTTATATGACAGAAAAAATGAAAATGTGAGTGAATTCCGAAACTAAAATGATGGAGTCTCTTACTGGGGCTTAGCGATAACTGCCTTCAGTACTCGTACAAATGGCACGGCTAGATGATCACAGTTATGACCTTCATAACTAAAATGGTCTGGCAGAAGATGTATATGTGTTCCCAATAATGAGCGTTGTGACTTTAAATGCAATGAAAACAGAAGAATTAAATTATAATATTACATGCGTATTTCCCTTTTATCGTGGAAAGTAAACAGCAAAATCATTATGCTAACTTGGGCAAAACACTGCATGATATCATTGCATACCATCTTTCAATTTTCGTAGTTAGCACGCAGTATTTTCGTATAATAACTTGATCTTCGGAAAGGAGATGGGCGGAGAAGAGGGGATTCTCATTTCTTCTTATTGATACCAGATAAATCTTAAACCGTAAAGGGCGACTAAGAATGAGTTTTGGGTCGTGTGTTCCCCTTACACCTACATGAATTAGTGATGTACCGGTACTGGGAATATTAGAAACAACGGGATTTTGTCTACTAAAATTACCATTTTTGGGAAACACTTGGTGGCAGGCACGCAACCCGTGTGCGAAAGCGAATACGCGTGACTTAAAAATCACCGAAAGCAGAGCAATAATATAACATTCCTATATGATTAGTAATGAACAAACATAATTTCTCGGATAGAGAGCTACTATCCGGCGAAGTTATTTTGTAATGGAAATACATATTATGTCATCGCAAGGTTTGGAATGTTAACTCAACAACTGGTTAACGAAGGCCAGTAATAAAGTGAAACAGAACATGAAATGCAACTAAATGGAAATATCAAAGGTTGTATTTTTTTGTTACAGGAAGTCATCTTAGTCAAAGAAGGAGGATCTCTTGGATTCAGTATCATCGGTGGAACCGATCATTCTTGTGTACCCTTCGGTGGAAAGGAACCCGGAATATTTATATCGCATGTAAGTGTTGTTGAAACATACTTTCTTATGACATAATCTACTTTCGCAATTTAGTTTCCAAACATGTAAACATATAATTATGAGCTTTTGCAAAAACAACTTTAAGACCTATCCATAAAGTTTAGTTTGCTCTACAACTTATTTTTTTAAATGACTTCTCAATTATATAAGTTGTTCTAAAATGAACTTTATTTACATTTTTGCGTAAAATTGGTATTGGTGTAAGTGGAAATTACATCCGTGATGGATATTCCAATTTTGTGCTAAAAATGTTTGGAGGCCAACCTCGGCTGTGGCCACATAATGTACCTAAAGCCTCGTTTACACTATGGGAGTTTTTCGGCGAGCGAGAAGCGAGAATATGGATGCATGACTCTTCATGTAAAACAAAAGTTTGATCAAGACTTCTGATGACCATAAATAGGTGGTGCCTGGTGGAGTAGCCGCTCGTTCAGGCAAGTTGCGCATGGGCGACCGTTTACTGAAAGTCAACGGTGTAGAACTGCCCGGCGCAACGCATCGCGATGCTGTGCAACTGTTGCTGCAACCGGGCTCAACACTCACGCTCACCGTGCGACATGACCCTCTGCCTAATGGATTCCAGGTTTGTGACGTCATCACCCTATACACCAAACACCGTGACACGGGATTGAATATTTTCTTTATTAATTTATTGTAATTTTGAAAAGCATTATGATAACGAAATACAAACATAAGTTTTGCTAATGTAAGCAGTTTAAAATTATTTACTGTTTAACAAAAAAACGAGTAACAATAAAATATTACTATTTTTTCATTTGAATTATTAAATAATCTGAAATAAGGGAATAACATTGTAATTCAGAACATCCTACATAAATAAAATACTTAGTAACATTTGCTACGTCTCGTTAACAAAGCGTTTGTCAATAGTTTTTGTACAATCCTGTGTCACACATATCCCAAATGAAATACAATACATTTAAGAAACATTTAACTGTGACAAATACTCTTAATTTGACAAAATACAATCCCCACCATTGGGTATGTCTTGTTATGAATATTCGTAATCTGTGTGTATATAAAAACACATACGTAAGCGCGCAATGTTTTGCATGTTATGCAAGTAACCGAATTTGTGGATATAATGGTGAGAAGTTGAAAGCATAATGTGAATTCACGAGTAGAATGATTTGAGTATTGTCGCTTACAGTAGACATTTGGCGGTATACAATAAAAAAGTATGCATAACGCTTATGCATTGATGCACATGATTGTTCAACATTTATACTGACAAAAGCATCTACTATGTCTTTGCTAACAATTCTGTCGCTTATCTACTAGCGTGTTTCTTGTTCAGCGACGCAAACTTTTGCGTCTTGAACAGTACATTGATACGAGTTTTATTTTGTCGTTATAAAACGCAAACAATTGTTTTGTTCCACACGTTCGCAACACGGCCACCGCCACACGTTCAGGGTCTCATACAAGTTGAGATTGTTGACGCAACTGTAAGTGTGAACGTCGCTCGGCGATCTCGAACTTATGTGTGTTACTTTACCAAATATATATGTCAGTCTCCAACCCCTCATCCAGTCAGTCCGTGTGCCCAGCTATCGTCGTATTCGGAATGGTTATTTCGTAATACAGCTTTTCCTATTTAGAACGCGACTTTTCATCTTAAATATGAAACCTTTTTGCTTATAGCTCTTTCTACTGTCATGCCAATTACACTGAAACTTACACCCTTTACAATTTTGTCTGTCATGTGCTAGGTTTTTTTTATTATCTAGAATGTTTTTGTAAATATTTAGTATGAAAGCTTCTGTTACTTTGAGTGCATGAGGTATTGTGTTGTGGCTTTGCATGTTACAAGTGTTTGTGAATTTAGTTATTCAAGTTACCCGATTGAAGTAGCAAACTTTCTAATCAGGTACTCAATTTTTGCCTTTAGTATTTTGAATCAAAGCCTATAGATTTTTCGTTATTTGTTTTTCCGCGATTTCAACTTTTTTTACCCTCCAGGACCTAACCATAATCAAACAAGAAGGTGAGAAGCTAGGAATGCACATAAAGGGCGGTTTGAACGGTCAGCGTGGCAACCCTAACGACCCTAATGACGAGGGAGTCTTCATATCGAAGATAAACGGCGGCGGAGCTGCCAGGAGAGACGGTAGACTGAAGGTGGGTACAATACTACTATGTCAAAATAATATTAGGGGAAAAGTTCTTTCGTATTTTATATACAAATTCAAGACTAAGAGCTCGTGTGGCAAATAAATATCCAGTTTTTTGTATACCACGACTTTTTCAAATGGGTCAAAACTGTTTTGTGGTCAACCCCTAACTCTTCAGCTATTTCGTAACTACTATTACCTTGCTCCACTTTTTCAAAAATGGCATCGACTTTATCCGTAACAGGGCGACCAGAGCGAGCTGCATCTTAGACCTCAAAATTCCCGGATTGAAAACGCTTGTACCAACTTTTGTGCTACTATCACGAACACTGCGTTAAGTCCATAAATGTCACATATTTTTTTCGCTGCTTGTCTCATTTTTTTTAATAAAACTTTAAAATGAATCGATTTTCATCGTAAGATTCATTCATTTTGGCGGACAGAAAAACAACAGATAAATGGTGGGAAATCGTTTTTACTATTTATTTATCTTTTTTTTAATGTTATCTATTTAATGTTATCAAAACCAGCATGATACAAACAGTACAGCTAAAGAGTTTTTACTACAACTTTATACCTATAAAATAGGAAAAAAAAATCCCTGACCTATTATTTTGTAGCGCCACCATACTGTATCACACATATTAATGTTAACATACAAAAGTGATTTGATCTTGTTTTAAAGTACTTAAATTAAGTCCATGTGTTATTTAAGCAGTACTAATTAAGAATGCGTAGTCATAAAACAGAACATTTTACTCGTGACAGGTTGGCATGCGTCTATTGGAAGTAAACGGTGTGTCGTTGCTCGGCGCGACGCACAACGAAGCCGTGAACGCACTACGATCTGCGACCAATACGCCACTACACCTCGTCGTGTGCTACGGATACACCAGGCCGGAGAAGATTACTGTGAGATCATCATTTAAACTTATAACTCGGCGGAAATATTTGTGGACTCCCCATACTCACCAAGTCAGCCCGCGTGCAAACATCGATGATGGACGACTGGGACCCAGAGCGTTTACAAACATTTTTGTCGAGTGCTGTATATTTTTGATTTCATTGTTTTTTTTACCCACACCATTCAGTCAAAACGATTAAGGATACATTTTCTCTTATCAAATAAATATGAATTTAATGCTTTTACAATGCTTCCATAATTCACGCTTTTATAAATACACATTGGACTCAAATATTTACAACACTAATTTCATTTGGCACGCTCCCGAGTGATTTTGTCTTTTACAATCAACATTTGTGAGAGTCCTTTTTGGCGAGCGCTTGTTTGAAAGAGATAGACGAAACGAATGTTTGCACAGACCGGTAGCGAGAGCGGGACGGCGGAAACGGGCGGCTCTCTGTCTCACTCAACGTCAAGCCTGGACAAAGATGATAGTACGTTGCACCAACAGCAACAGGTCAGTATTATAAGCGCTTCCTAATATTTCTTTTGTTGCATTCGAAATTGTGGCATGGTTTTTCTTTTTTTCTTTATTGATGTATTAAGCTTGAACACAAGCATTCACCCTAAGCTTTGAATTTAAATAATATCGTTTAGGACACTGTATTTTCTTAAACATTAAATTAAATTCACAATTTCTAAACATCCAGTAATGTGGGACAAGAGTAGGCAGGAGTCCTTCACTAGATCTATTCTATGTTCTTTTCTCTTACTTAATCTGTAAAAGGCGTCTAAATGTCTTAAAAACCTAAACAGTAATAAGCAACAGTTCTCGAATAACAACGGCGATCACAAACCTTTTTCAATGCATCGGTATTTTTCATAAGATGAACAGCAGTGGAGTTATAAGGACTGAAAGGACTACGTTATATACTTATAGGATAAATTAACCTAAGCAATGAATTTGGTTACCACAGGAGCAACAATTCCAACAGGACCTTGTTGAGTTTGAACATGAGAAACAAGTCGCAGAAATGAGGGAAAAGTCCACACCCGAAAAGGTTAGTAATCTTGTAACTTTACTTTAACTCTTAACATGAAATATGGTACTTAATAATTCTGTAATTTTATTTATTATAATGTATGTCATTATTTTTTATTAAGGCAAATAAGACTTTTGTGACATCAGTTAAGTACATTTGTAGCTATCTCGCTGATGGCTCAGTATTCTTTATGAAGACTAACTTACAGAAATATTCAAGCAACTTCATGGTTTCATTCGAACTCAACCCCCTTTGTTGTAATTCGTGCTGGGCACTTAAAAAATTTCAAAGATATGGTTAGAAAGGGGGTGTATGAGCAAACTCGTGCATATCAATTGTATCAGTTTTATGCTGACAACGACGCGCAGCGAATGAATAAAATATACATATTTGAGTTAACGATCAGTAGTCGTATAGCATCCGTTGGGCTAAGAAGAGCTAAAGGAGTCTTTCACCATGATTCGATTATTTATCAGTTTTGGGTGTTTGTGCTTGAACTTTTGATACACAAGGTGAACTCTATCCGTTTATCATTTAAATGTACCTTACCCGTACAGGGGGTAACTACCGAGATGACGAGTAATAGAGAAGTATGAGGGTAAAAGACAAGCCCCGCCGACCCAAAATAATTTGGGATAAGAGAATGATGACTTAAAAATAATCAAATCTAGGAGCACTATAATATGTTTTGTAACAACGTTTCAGGTGCTCGATATCGTTCACGCCGTAGAGAGCATGGCTCTCGAGCCCGCGCCACCGATATCGCCAGAACTACAACACAAGACGACCACCGTCGTTATGTCCAAACACACACTCCAACCTCAGGTTAGTGCAGAACTGTACATTTTGACATCAAACTCTTTTGAATAGAAGCTAAATAGCTCTTTTTAATAAAAGCTATATTAGTTTAAAGAATAGCTCTATCAAAAAATGCTAGTACAATCAAATGACTTATTTTAGTGTTTGGAAAATGATTTTACATTATTCTTAACTATTAGTCACATTGTTCTTAACGATACCCTGAATAAATCTGAAACCCCACAGATGGGCACAGAATAAGATAGGCGGTAAATAAAGACCATGTTATTTTAATACTAAGACTACTACAAATCCCTAATAATGAGATGTAATATGATGATTTCTTATCTTCTTCTGTGTCCAACTGTAAATAATTTAAATTTGTATGCATGTAGTCTTTAATATTGCATTTTCCAAATTGATATTAACAATATATTTCTTGAAAATTTTAAGCTTTATATTTTGATAATTGGAAAGTTTATATTACAGCATGAAAAATAAGATTTAGCTTTGTATTATACTATTATGAATAACTTTATCCTATATAAAGGCCGAAACAACTCTGCTGTATAACATTTTTGCACGGTTAGCATCTTCCTGACTTAGATTATGTTAGCATGCACTCTGTATATTTTTTTGTATAAATATTGCTTGCATGAAAATATTCGTAAATATCTGTATTGAGTACTCTAAGTATACTATTCGTATGTTTAACTACTTGTCTTCCAAAATAAATGTTGTTTAGTATATCTACATGAGCCTTTAATATGTAGTTGGTTGTGATGAAATGGAAGTGTGGCACTTTACAGAAAACTTTAGTACACCTATCTCTTGACGGCGAACTTTCTGTCTATTGTCTGTAAATGTATTAATTATTACAGCATTGATACTGACTTTAAAGGACTGTTTTGCATGTATCCTCAATTTCTTTAAGTTCTCTCTGTTGGGACGTCTACGTAACAATTTATGGAAATGTAATAGAACTTCTAAGTGTACCCTAGTACTATTAGTATAAATCTTATAGCAAGACGATGTTGTTCAGTTTTTATTTTAATTTACTGTAGCTTAGCTCAATGTCGTCATGTGTTAGCTTGTAAATGGGTTCTGCCTATAGGCGACCCTAACTGGTGCAGTTTATAATTAAATTAATGACAAAGCGTATTACGTCCATTGCAGAATGCATCCATTGAGGAAAAGGAAGAAAACACATAATACGGCAATGTTAACTTCTGTCCAAACACTTTGTAAATAAGTAATGTTCAATAAACTTAATGCATACACGTAACATGTCCAGTAAACTTATTTATCTAATGTGTTAAACTAACTGTGAACTGTGTTATTGAACGGAAAATCTAAATGAAATATAATAATTACGCATTTATAATTTTGGTTAACCAATCTAATGAGTGTTAAAATATAATAAATTAGATAAATGTTTTTAATTCAGAATAGCTATATTTGCCAATTCAATGCTAGTTAGTTGCATTGATTATCTTTTATGTCTGTGCGTTTACAATGATGTTTTGAGAATAGATATCCAAACATACTTTTTCTATATGTCGTTCTAGCTTCGCGCTGTTTAACATTATGTAATCCACTAAATGTTCATTATGAAAAATCATTTAATAGAAAGTGGTAAATGTATATAATAGCAAAATGTATCATTGTATTTAGTAAGTAACGAGAAGGGTATATGTAGTTAAGATAACATGATATACGTGTCAAACAATATTTTAGTTTGAACCACTGGTATTAGCATTATTTTCAAATCCCCTGTCAGTATCATCCATACATGAAAAATGGACAACTCTATACAACCTAACCTTATAATAGTTTGTGACGTACCCCACAGCCTTTGTATATTTAATACCATATTATATAACCTACCTTACTATAATACATTATTCAATCAAAATGTTTTCATAAAAAAGGTTTCGAATTTGGCAAAATGACGCATTTATTCCATTGATGTTACCAATAAATTCTTTACATTATTAATCAGTCCGATACGACCAATTTATATCATTATAATACCTATGTAGTAAAATATTTAGCCTACAACTACATTCTATAACTAACACCTAAATACTGATATATTTGTAACACTTTGTATTCTATGTAATCTTCAATCCAAAAGACCAATTTTATATACCTGTTTATCCCTGTTTGTCAAACTAGAACAATTCTATAAATATACATAATACATTTATGGACACGACAAAGTAACGTCGTAATAAAATTTTGAAATGTTTATATATTTCGCTTCCAACTTTTTGACAGTGTTGATGTATTATTTATTTCTGATGAAGCGAAGCTTTGTTGAGTACCAGTTATTCTTTAAATATTTCTCAATGGGGATAAAAACTGCCACTTGCCCACTTCAGATGTCGCTACTATCCAACGTCCAAAAATTTTACTGCTAGCTGTCACTATCCATATTTTTTTTACACATTACAAGCTACTTCTTTTACGCATAATTAATTAATATGCCCAGTTGCGCGTTGTCTGTAAAAATACGGGGACATATTATGAATTTGCCAAAGAGGTTAAAAGAAGAAACTTGTGTGAGAAACCTCTCTTAAAAAAAATGGAAACCGATATTACGTCGAGACTATGTGCTATCCTTTTTAAACCTGTAGAATTATGGCAGTAATTCGTATACAGGCGATGTTCCCAAGAGAACTAAGTGTTTTTTTATTACCTACAGGCACATAAGGTGTGATATTATATAAATTATAGTAAAGGTGTGTTTAGATTATCATATTAGATCAGTGCTAGAATTAAAGGAAGATCATGGTCGAGTTGGTTTTCAACTCCGATCAGGTTATTCCTGTCGTACGCCTCCAGTCTTTACAAAAAAAAATCCTTCAAGTTAACAAACACAAGATAACCTATACATTATAAAATGTTCATAATTTATTGTCTTTTCCACTAAAGCTGCTTTTTACTCGTGGTAGACGCTTTCCTTTTCCTTGGATCGTCTTTTAATAATGCTACATTTAAGTCTCATACATATTTATATATTTTTCGTTTAATTTGTTACCGACACACATGTAAACATAAACAAAAATGGCGGTTTGTGGACGTTGAACAGTGCTGCCACCTATGACGAGCCATCAGTTTTTAACCCCATTCATTTATTTAAATTATGTAAGACTTATCATAAATTAAGGTTTTGGCCAAATTGCTAGTCTCAACTGCCAATTATTTTACATTTGATAAAACTGTTGTGCGTTTACTTTATTTACTTTGAATGTACAAAATTGTTCTAATTGACGTTATATTTAGTGTTGCATTAAAATACATGATGTTTCAGAAGACGTTTTCTTTTGTTTTTATGTTAGCATGTTTTCAATGACATTTATTTTGGAAGATTTTTTGTTCGTCGCTGAAATAGGCTTTTGGGTTTTATGCAAAATAATGATATTGTTTAATTTGAGATTCATATTCATATTTTCGTGCAAGTAGCTTCGCTATTGTTCGATGTATGGAAAAAAAAAATTATATTTGGCTCAATTCGTGATTACGCTCGAGTATTGCATAGCATTTTGTTTTGGTCTTTCTTTTAGCCGTATGTAGCCAAAGTAATGAGTTGCGTAAGTACCGAGTGGTGCAGTATATTTTGTTGGTTTGGTTAGTCGTCTAGTTCGCAAGCGGCGCCCCCCTCGCCGCTCGCGGTGTTCGCGCATCAGAAGGCAAGGACGCCGCCCCCCTCCGCACCGCCCCCCCCGCCCGGAGACCTGCCGCGCCTGCAGCGTCCCGCCGGGCCACCACCCGCGCCCCCTGCGACCCCTGCGTCTCCCGCCAAACATAAACCTCAAGTGCCTCGCAAACCACAGACGAAACGAGTTAGTTTCACACAAGAACCGATGGATGAACTCGAACATTACCCCTTGTCGACGAACGATACGAACATATTTCGATACCCATTGCATGATGAGCATGATGACGAACGAACGGGGCCTACGGTCATTGACACTAACGATGCATGCGAGGGGTTCGGCTCCTTACTAATCCGAAACCAAACGACTACCGAATTGGGAGTCTCGAGACCGGTCCCTAAAGCGAGTCGGGTACTCCACGCCGACCTCATCATCCCGCCTCCGCCTTTGTTCGACACTTACGTTTATGATAGTGATTTAATTGAAGATGAAGATATTGAGGCAAGTCTACCACCTATCACTGTAATTCCTGAACGGATTTTGCTGCCTGAGCCTGCGGTGGCCGAAACATCCATGCAGTCCTCAAATTCCACTAATTCTCCTGAAACTGAAGTCCCTCCCCTTGTAAATTACGACGCCTTTCCACATTTGGTTTCGGGGCCGGTCGTGTCTGACGCACCATTTCGCTCGGTTATAATATCAGCAGTGCCTTCAAGTCAAGTCTTCCGTACAACAGAACTTCCTGTAGCCCATGATGAATATTATAAAGAGCTTTCTGTAAGTCCTAGTGGAGAACCCGATGCCCCTGCATTGCTACACGCACAATATAAAACTCTACCTAGTGTATCACACGTCCCTAACTCTCCATGTAGTTTACATCCAGATCAAACTTATATTGATCAACGAACAATGTATGTACCCGTGCACCGTTCATTACGTGATTTGAGGACAGATAATAGTACACCGGGTATGGTTCACTCTAACACGTACCCTCCAATCAACCCTTACCCATCTCTAACGACTGTAGCTGGAACATACAATCCATACACGTGCACAGTCCCTGTATGTACTTCCAATCAAACTGGTGTCTTGAATCACAAATCACATACCGCTCTAGTCAGTACTTTAGGACAAGATATAAATGCAAACATCACTTCATCTGTCCCCACTAATAACGATGATGCGCCTAAAAGTGTTCAATCAGAGAGAAGAGTTCATTTCGGTGAGGTGACGACAGTGGCCGAAACCGATAGAATGTCGAACAGTTCGGATCCCTTGAGGGAAGGGAGCCCTACGCCCGCATCTGCCTTGAAACCCGCATGGAGCAGCAAAATCAAAGCCTTCGCCATCGGCGAGGTAAACATCAATGTACGGAATCTTATCCTCGCACACACACACTCAGCTTCTTTTGATTGTGTTCGTCGACAACCCAACCTGGAATCTTGACTAAAACCCACATTGTCTCTCATCCCTACATATCCCATTTTGTTACTTACCCCCATTGAATTATTGTTTTTAACTTGCAATTACTTATATTTTGCATGTTTGATTTACTAACCGCAATAACCTTATTTTATTATTGTTTATTATTAAAAAATTGACTGCATGGGTGTGAAGGCTGGAGAAGGGAATTTCAATGCTTGTAAATATCATAAGCTTTTTAACTCATTTTTTATTTATTTAATGTGCGTGTCAAATTGTTTGTAAGTTTAGCTAATTAAACCGAATGTCCCCAGGCTTCCCCACCTCATTCTGGTAATTTTGTGAAAGCGTCTGTCAGCGATAAGAAGAGATTCTTCGAAAGTGCTATGGAAGAAAGTCACAAACCATCGCCCAAGCCAGGTAAATATAGATTATTTAAAAACGTTTGATGTTTTACCTGCACCAACTACTTAATAATACCTTTAATATGTAATTAAATAATAATATCGCTCTCTTGTGCCCTTCGTAACTAATATTAAAACTGATTTGTCATGAGTTTCCTAATTATTTTAGCAAAACTTTGCATTCTAAATGCAACGATGACTACTTCAAGTCCTATTTTAGCGCTAGATTATACAATTACATCATAATATACGTGGGTTTTAAAAGTAAAGTAAAGTTTTTAGAAAATAAAAAACCGAATGATATACAAGTATGTTGATATTTTTATTGCTTTTCGAAGTAGTCTCGATAAATATAATGAATGATAATGAAAGTCGTAATACATCTTTGAGCGAAAATTTTCTCTATTCAAATCCATTTCGACGCATGATAGACACTTGAAATTGCCGCTAATTTGTAAAAACAAATGTTATATGAATTCATTACACATCTACAGATTATCCTATCCTATGCAAGGCGAGAGGCCCTTCTGGCACCATCGACGCTAGGTTACGCAGAAGAGGTTCCTCGGAGCTACCTGCAATAGGCCCGTATAAAAAAAAAAACTTCAGATTCCCAAAAAGTTCCTAAATCGAAATTTTAATACATTTTTCATCGGCTGCTTTTCTTACTGGCCTATTCTAAAACCTTTCAGTGTGACCCCAGTATAGGCCCCGTGATCACCAGTCAGGTGGAGAGAGAATAGAAAATTGAGTATCATTAATAGTTTACTAATGTTTTCAGAAAAAGTTTTCACATTCCTATCAGCGGATGAGGTGGAGAAATTGAAGCAAGAAGAGGAAAGGAAGATGGCATCTCTGTCGCGATCAGAGCTCGGCTCGTGGTCCCCAGGCGAGGACCGGCAGAGTGGATATAGCTCACATTCCGACGACGAACCTTATGAGAATGGCCATAGGTATGTCCGGTATTGTTAGATGCACGACCGATCGTGGCTCGATTGTTTCATTATATGGTATCAGAGGGGCAATTCCCGTATTTTTATGAACGTTCACATTCTAATCTCAGTCTCAATCTGTCAAAAATTGTATAGCGTTTACCTACATTTTTGACATTTGTTTGTCGCTGAAATGAGATTGCGACTTGATTTTGAACGTTTTTTATTACGGGAATTGGCCTTCTGGTCTTTTTAAGAATTAAAAAAAGATAAATGTATTTGTGCTTGTGAAATTTTTATTTTTGGTTTGTAAAATCGTATTTAAAGTTAAGTTATAATAACATTTAAAACATGTTTTTCGATAGTCACTTATTATTACCCAACGCGTTGGCTGCGCCATGAGTAAATACGAAATACAGACGAGCGCAGGCTAATTGGGCAGATTAAAGCTGGTGAAAAGAAACGGAGTGGACAACGTTATAATCATTTTTTTAATAATTGTTGCGTAGTGTGTCTGGAGGCGTGAGTCCGTCAGCGAAATCACAACGCAGACGCGCGGGACGGGACGGTGAGGTAGAGGACGCGGCTACGAGAGCCGCGCATCGCGCCGCCTGGCGAGCCGCTAGACTGCGCTCGCTCGAACAGGTCAGTGACCTTAAAGGCTGTGCATTCTGAACTTTGGCAACGTCGCAAATAGCTGTCAAATGAAGTATCTAACAGCTATTTTGCTCGTGTTTTGAATAATTTGTTAATATTCCTGAATGGAAATATGAGATATCGCTTTAAAGTGCACTAATATATTGATTATGAAATGCAGTAATTAATATCGTAACTGAATATTTAGTTTTAGATTTGAAAGCATTTAATGCTCTTTTTACACTTAAACTTTTACAACGCCTAATTCAGTGTTATTATTGCAATTCACTGCATTCCTATAGAGCGATATTTACATACAATACAGTACATATTAACAAATTAATGCAAACAGGTTAATATTTGACAGCTATTGGCGACATTGCCAACTTTTAGAAAGCACTCTTAAACAGAGCTGTAGATCTTCATGATAATGACCAATGATAAAATTCGCAAATCCAAACCACTGTCTTCTCAAAGAAAATGGATGACCTAATTAAAGGTTAACATAGTTTTGAAGCACAAAAATAAACTAAATTATTGTGTAGAAGTATGATGTGACATTGACATGTGAGGAAAGTTGTGTTGTGTGAAATGAGGATGTCTATACATAGAAGAAGAAGAATGGTAATAATGCCTTCTAGAGTGATGCAACTACTGAGACGGCAAATAGTCGTACACTTCCGACGGAGTCGTCCACGGTCTACCTCTAATAAATTGGAATGAGGGGAGGAGGATGATTACTGATGTGTCATTCAGTCATCGTATTACGCCAATATGTGATTAAACGTGTGTTTGTCATATTTAGGAGGCTCTTGAGTCACAGAACGTGATAAAAAGTATGGTGGGGCCAGCGAGTGACATCTTAGAAGATCCACATAGAGAGAACGAGGTAATTACTCTAAATAATAGCTACTCCACGTCTTGATGAATCAGTTGAATGTTGTCCAAATTAAAATACTAAAGCAACCGATTCTGTAAATGGAAGAAAGATCATGGTTTTCCAAAATCTATTATTTCACTAATGAATAGTTGCATTATATAGCATATCACATTGTCATCGTCGCTTCTCACTCAAATATTCAACGTCATCTTTTTTCCATTTCAGATTTAGAATGTTTTGTCATAATCCAATAATATTCCATGTATTAATTTGTTTGTCTGTAACTGTTAACATTGTGATTAACACTAATAGAATATTGTCTTTGTCCAGTAAACAATGATAAAGTCTGTCCTAGTTCTGTCTGTATTCAATGAAAATTTGAATGGATACCTTCGATGTCTTGTTGCAAGTACCTGTAACAGTACTTATAATTTAACTTTGACTAACACAATGTGGTTAATAAGTCTTATCACGGGTGGGGATCAATGTCGCTTGGCTGGCATATTATTGTACGTTCACATTGGGCTGCGAATGTCAAAATTGGCTTTACAAATTATAGAAATGGCCCCTGCCACGTATCGCGTTACGTACAAAACCGGGCCAAATACTGGCCGTCAAGGAGAAAGAAAAATTGTTAGACGAGCGCATTACTCTCCGCACCGAGGAGTTCGTGTGCCCGGCAACCGGCGAGACTAAAGTGCGAACCGTCGAGTACATTGAGAAAGTCATTGAGAAAGAGGTACGCGTATACGCCGCGACTTGTACATTCTGCTACGTAAGACGCTGTACACAAGCAATGCCGTATCGTGTGGTTTTCATTATCCTTTGTATATCTTTAAAACTACGCTTAGCTTTCAACGTGCAACTATTATGACAGACTATAAAAGACTTTACTCGAGACTGACGAAACGAACGAACTTTAAACGATATTTGTATCGAAGACAATGAAATAGATCGACTGACCAAGATGAACTACGTGTACAAACACTTAAATATTAACGGGGCTCTTTAAGTGCACATAACGAAATACACTATTTAGCACAACACAAACTCGAAACACCACAATTGCAGTAGATATGTTTTAGGAAAAAGTACTAATCAGTTATGACATCTCATTAAAGTTAATACAATAAATTCCACAAGGGCATGAAATGCTTAAGATTCTGATTATTTAACGCTCCTCGACTAGCACTAGTCATTTCCGAGCTATCTATCCCGTATGTTGCACCTGCCATGGTATATCTCTGCATCACCCTAAGGTTGACTGGTAGAAAATGCATCAGGCATTAAGTCCACCTTTGTACAGTATTTTTTTTACTTGTGCATAAAGTTTTAATAAATAAATTAAAATAGGTGTCTGGCTAATAAAATCTGAAAATTTAAATATAGATTTCAATCACTTTTTTTAAATATTTACAGTGAATTCATCCAGAACATCAAAATTTATTAAATCAATTTGGTCTAAACAAACGAGGAATGCCGATAGTTGCCAGGTTGTGGAGTTCAAGAAAATAATGAAGAATATGATAATATAACTGATTATGCAACTTTTCTGTAAAAGATATAAAATGTAGATAATCACGTAGTACCTAATTACACTCACGTTAATATAGAACTAAAATCGACGTGGCAATAACAAGACTTAAGTTATAGAATATCTATTGTTTTAAATCCCATGTTATATACAATTTATTTGCCCCATTTGACAGTATCCCGATTCCCAAGGCTCCCCCTTTTTATTTTCTTTTTATTTCTTCTTATCTATGTAATGTTTTCACGAGTGTTGCATGATATTTTGGCATGGCATGCTAACTTAATTTATTGTGTAATTTGTCAGACGATACCTGGATTCTAGACACGGCAAGCTTCAACGAAAACAATGGTTTGTTGCGTTTATTACTCTACAGAAATATATATACTAAAGCTTATTTCATTGCTTTAGCAGCAGAAGCAAAACTAACACACTAACGCCTGTATATTAGAATAATAACAGTATTTAGTGCATGTCATTTCCCATAGGTAACCAACACACATGTTTATCAACAAGATGCTCAAAATTGTGACTGTATTGGTTGTAGTATGCTTTTGTGATTTATGTTGTTTTAGTAATGTTATCGCAATTTTGAGCACACAGTTCGACGACATTAAAGTTATGTTATCAAATTAAAAAAATAAATACTTTCATTATTTCCCGTTCTGGAACATAATACTAAAAGAACTTCATACATTTAAAGAATTTGGATACATTTCTGAAGCCACTAGATTTCATAGCACTTTTATCTCAAACGTGTTTGAAAGTCACAGCATTTCTCATTGTTTGGCGAAAAATTATACAAAAGTCTAAATCTTTGGTTTTAATTTTATTTATCTGTACAGGTGGAAACAACGCAAGAAAAAATAATTTCTCTGGAATTAACAACTAGCCCGAGTAGCGAAACCGCGCCTACCGACCTTGAAGAGGCCGGTATTAGCTTGGGAGAGGGAGAGACAGAAGGGGGGGACTCGCTGCAGCCTGATATCGTGCAGGTCGTGAACCCTCTGCTGGACGGCGGCGCCGGCCGCGTCACGTCCATCCCCGTGGGCCCCACGCACCGCGTCACGGCCTACACAGAACAACCTCAATAGACACTCACTTCGATCTCTTTCCTTACACGCCTCAATCTCCGCTCCCGTACCCTACCTGAACAATCAACCCCATGACAACACATCGGCTATAACCACAGTTGTAATAGACACGACTCGACTACCGTCGAGAATCGAACTCGATTGTAGATTTCTTCAACGAAACGAACGTTCGTGAAACGAGTTTCCATCTTAATTTTGTATTGTAACTGTGATAATAAATTTAGATTCCACCGACTTGTTATGTTACTTAAAGGCGCTTGAAGAAATCCACTAGCGAGATGCGTTTTGTGGCATTTTAAATTTTGATCACAATTTTTATTTTTTTATTTTAGTTTTGCGACGGAGATTTTAGATTAATGATAGATGTTACTATATATTTTTGAAAATATTAATAGTTATTATTCTTTGAATACTTTACGTATTTTAAATAATTTCCATTCCGTGCAAGTCTTTATTTTGACTGAATGTTGATGATGCTGAGGAATGTGACTGGTTGACAAACCAGAATGTGAATGTAGGCCGAGTGTAAGATGATATTAAAGGTGTACATACCATCAACAACACACAATGGAATGGGACGCAAGTGTACGAAAGTGGCATCACATTTATATAACAATTATATCAACCTATACTTGTATTATACAATTACTTATTTTATTTGCGCATTGTTGTTTCGTTCAGTATTTTGTGTTTGATGATGTATTAATATTTTAATTTAATGTAATATTAATTTAATTTTATATGTGGTGCCTTGATTTCTTGAAATCAATTTTGTTATAATTATACGATTTTATAATTCAAACTTCATTATATTTTATTTTATTATTCTTGTAATTTTGATTCGAAAAATAATTTTACATT
The DNA here is from genome assembly GCA_937001585.2 of Brachylomia viminalis. Lineage (NCBI taxonomy): Eukaryota > Metazoa > Arthropoda > Insecta > Lepidoptera > Noctuidae > Brachylomia > Brachylomia viminalis. The sequence goes on along the minus strand of OW443308.2, from coordinate 13,357,995 downwards.
AAGTTATAATATAAAGATCCTACAGAAGGTGATGAATTACGCATTTGCATCAGTATGACCGTAGTGTTTATTATTAAGATTTGCTGTAAATGTCCAGACGTAACAACACAGTGTACATTTCCGTCTGTATGGCATGTAATTTGAGTTTGATAAAATATGTATTACGGTAAATAAATTGAAGTGTTGAATGGAAGAATGTGTGTCCTTTATACCTTTCTAGTGATATGTGCATTGTAAACTATTGAAAACATTGTATGTTTGTCCCAATTAAATGTTTTAATATATATTTTAATAAAATTATTTTGTGGTTTTATTAAAAAACACACTAGATTTGTGCTAGTTTTATTTAATCTATATAATAATAATATATCTGAGGAACACAATTTAAATGTCTATAATCTAGTAATAATAACAAAAACATCTTAAAAATAATTAATAATAACGAATTATAACACTTTTACTTCTTTGGTGCAATAATGCCTTCCAGTTGCGCCTGAAAGCAAAAAATAGCAATTATGAATTACTACTGCTGCGATACTTCTGAACCGCGTCCGTAAATATGACATAATATATACCTACAAGTTTCAGAAAAAAAAATGGGCTTTGTAGTGCGTCGTCCCTGACACTCACACTTAGGTGACTGACTCTTTCTAAGTCTATCTATTATCTGTATCGTCTAAATCTATGATATATAATCTATTATCTGCGGAAACTTGTAAATGGCCTTCAGTTGCATATTGTTTAAGTACACTGTATGTTAAGAGCGTTTATACCATATGAGTGGCAACGTCGCAATTTAGTGTCATATTTCGTGGTTTTCAATTTTTATCATTTAATCGAAGCTATATTTTAAAAATCTGTTTAATTCACTTTTTAGAAATACGTGAAAGTGCTTAAAAGTTAAGTAATCGTAATGCTTACAGTTATTTTACAATGAAAATAACGCCCTGCAAGTTTCCAATGTATTATTTGCATATAAATAGAACTGTAAACGCAACGATTTCTTACCTTTTACACAGTTTTCACATAATTCTAAAAAGATAATTAAACAGATTTTTAAAATATAGCTCCGATTCATCATCTGCCTAGCCTTTTCCCAACTAGGTATGTTGGGTTCGGCTTCCAGTCTAACCGGATGCAGCTGAATACCAGTATTTTACATGGAGCGACTGCCTATCTGACCTCCACAACCCAGTTACTGGGTAATACAATACCCCTTGGTAAGACTGGTTGTCAGACTTTCGGGCTTCTGACGACCCGTAACAAATAAAATATATAAAATATAGCTCCGATTAAATGATAAAAATTGAAAACCACGAAATATGACACTAAATTGCGACGTTGCCACTCATAAGGTATAAACGCTCTTAAAGCTGTAAGTTGCCCGAAGTGTCATATTACCACCCGTGAGTGCATACTGAAATGACGTTCACTAGGTGGCAGCACTGAGACTGAGGTAAGGGTACCCGTCAAAAGTATTTATGCGCCTATACAGCGTGATCCTTTATAATGTACACTACACATATCAAAATTAGGGAATCTGCTTAATTTTGAAGCTTTTTTCAAGAAGAAATTTTGCTGCTGAAAAAATATTAAAAATAATCGAAATATTTTTGATGGAATTAAAAAAAAAATATTCTCTACTGTCACCCCAGTGTAAACAAAACGGTGTAACTTTTAAAATAAATGATCTATCGCGATGAAACAAACGCCATAATGGTTGAAAGCAATTAGGCGTCCTCATAAAATAAAAATTGTGGAAATAAAACTACCCTCAATTGAAAATAAACATGTTATTTTTTTTCATCTTTTTTTTCCAATACTCGTAAAATTTCTCAATATATACTTAATGATAATTTCCATTGCCTACTGTTTTTATTACTTTTTAACAACATTAATGTTTTGTAACTCAATTCCATCATTTCTTATCGACTGTTAAAGAAAGGCCCAGCGCACGGCTACGTACGTAGATACCCTTACTGGGGCTGTCTCAATCACATCTGCAAATGTAACTGTTTGAGACCCAATAAACAAATTTTTTTTTATATATTTTTTTTTTTTTTAGTTTTTTTTAAATATTTTTTCCATCGATAAAATTAAGCATAAATTCCCTCATTTCGATATGTGCACATTATAAAGACTCACGCTGTATTTTCTTTAGTCATGATGACTGAATGATGAACGTCATCTTATATGTATTTTATATTCATTGTCGACACGGAAGACCTCTTGTCGAAGAGGCGCCAACTGGTGGCGTGAATTTTCATGAAAACCCTCAATAAAATCGACTTGGACTATGATAGACAAAATCCATTTTATGCTTTATGTAACGCTAACGTTTATAATTGAGTAAGTTGTAAACTATAATCATAATCAGCCTATAATGTTTCCACTGCTGGGTCACAGGCTTCCTCTTTGTGAGAGGGAGTGGGCTGTATATGTAATCCACCACGCGGAACCAGTGTGGCAGTGTGGCTTGGTGGATGAGCAAGTAGCAATGAATGTAAATTATCTGTGATTCTAAATTCAAGAATAAGTACACAAGTATCTTCAGCCGGGGAATACTCTGCCCTCACCTTGAGTTGAGCGTTAGTCTTCTTCAAAGCGAGAAGCTCTTCTTGGTGACGTTTCTCTTCAGCAGCTCGTAGTTCAGCCGCGCGCCTCTCCAGTTGCTCAGTCTTTTGTTTCAACTCCATACATTGTTTCTCCAAGGCGGAACGTTCAGCTTCCAGCTTTGCTACTTGATCCATCAAGTCTGATTTTCCTTGCTCTGACTGATGATAATGATACAATTATTTACGATCCTCTACATAACGTTACGCCTGTATTTCCAGGCGAGGTAGGCAGAGGTGACGTACCTACAGAACACCCACATTTCATATCTTTATTTCTAGTCCAATGTAAATGCCTTACGGTGTTTGTCCACCGTAGCCGGCACAGGGACTTCAACGAGAAACGAGATTATTCGGATCAAACGCAACGTCCCGGTTACGGCGATCGTTTGTCCACCGCGACTGTACTCGGCGCCGTCATCTCGTTCTCGTTGGCGTCCCGTTGACGGCGGCGGTGGACAAACGTCCTTAGGGTGCGCCTATTGCCACCAAGAGTGCAAATTCAGGCTCCGGCCTGCAATTGAACCCAGGACGACTAGCAGCCGCGTTTGCAGCTATTAGACCAATGAGGCAGTCCAAAATAAAATAAAAACTTGAGATTGTAACTACAAACCTGTAAAGCTTTCCGCATACCGAAAGCGATAGAACTACAGTAGAGCGTTTGATATGCTTCCATCGTGATTTTCGCTTCATCGCGCACTCTCAGTAATAGTAGGCCTCTTTCACCACAGTTTATTGTTACCTGGCGAAGTTGAACTATTGAATAGGTTGTTTGTACAATCTTTTATGAATTTAATACAGAAGCCAACAGAGGGGCAATTCCCGCGTATTTTTGAGAAAGCTCGCATTCTAATCTCAGTTTCAATCTGTCAAAAATTGTATAGTGTTTACCTACATTTTTGACATTTGACCGTCGCTGAGATGAGATTGCGGCTTGATTTGAACGTTTTTAATTACGGGAATTGACCTTCTGTTCTATGCTACCAGACGTTATAGGCTGTCAAGAGTAGCTGGGTTGACCAATCCAACTTCAGGAAGTCGAAAGAAGTGGAAGACCCATCTTGTAAAGCTCTATGGACAGTTATAATTAGCTTGTATTACGGCGTTTTCAAAACCTCACGTCCATACACAATTTTAAAATCGCTAGCGACAAATATACTGTCAAAATCTGGGTATGGGCGTGAGATTTTGAAATCGCCAGCGATTCGCTGCGTGTGTATCTAGCATTAGAATCAATCTTAATTGTGTGAACCTGTCGTATAAGCTCATCAAAGCACTGCGTGTAGAGCTGTCGGCGCACGGGACAAATTCCTGTTTCTCTGGCTTGCCTCTGTTGCAGGCGCGTGTCGAGCATTTCTTGTAGGTTTATCACATCCAGCCGAGTCGCAGGAGTCGACGAAATCTAAACAAACACCAAAACATAAATCTTTCTAAACAAAAGTACAAAGTGTCTTGGAACCACTTCTTTAGGTTCGAGCACTACGTCGCGTGTTTAGGCACGGTTATTACAAGCTAAAATGGTTGATTTCTTACAAAATTATTATAAAACGCAACTTCTTTGTCTTCTATGTTCTATGTTTTCTGTCTGTATAATGAAAAATCCGGCCAAGTGCGAGTCGGGCTCTCACACGAAGGGTTCCGCACCACCATACAATATTTAACACAACATATTTTATTTTAAACACGTTTCTTGTATTGGGACCCCTTTCATTTCAACTTTACTTTTATTATTTGTTGATAAAGCGGCAATAGAACTACACGAAAAACTCTGAAAATGACAACTATCTACCTATTACGGTTCATGAGATACACACTGCTGACAGACAGACAGACGGAACGACGGACAGCGAAGTCTATAGCTGAGTAATAGGGTCCCGTTGGCACCCTTTGGGTACGGGACCCTGAAAAGATTTAAAGTAACAAAAACAATTCTTTTATAAACCGGCCAAGAGCGAGTCGGACTCGCACACGAAGGGTTCGGCAGCACAAGTCAAAAACGCCGAAAAAAACACGTTTCTTGTATGGAGAACTGTCTACCAAACTGTCTGTTTGTGGTTCATGAGATACAGCCTGCTGACAGACAGGTGGAGACGGACAGCAGAGGCTTAGAAATAGGGTTCCGTTGGCACCCTTTGGGTACGGAACCTTAAAAACTACCGGTCTGATGGAGTATTGAACTGTTGGCCTAGCTGCAAACGGCTGACTAAAACCACACCAAAGTTAACACCTTTGATGGCGCTAAATCCTCCCTGGGCAGGGTCACGATACAATAATAAACAAACATTGGGCTAATAGGAATCCCAAATGATGGCTTCTTCAAGGACGAAACCAGGCTAAGGTGTGAAGTCACTACAGCACCTTTTGAGTCCATATTTGGCCGTCTTCTTCCCATTCCTTTGGTGGCAAAATGGCATTTAAAATCTCTTCTGTTTCCTTTTTGGCTTCTGTTGGCACACATGGTTGTACGGAAGATCCAGCGAGAGCTGGTACCTGCAATAAGAAGTAAACAATAAATCATGCACCTCTTGATTCTGTTTGACAAATCAACCTGTTTGAAACATGATTGGGTAGCTTACGATTTTTTCCACCCGTTTAGTGACTAATACAGGATTGTCATAGCGAACTAAGGTTTCTTCTGCAGACACGGGAGCTCTCTCAGTCATTTCTCAAATTATTTATTTAATAAAAGTAGATTAATTGTCTGATTAGAATTGTCAGTGTCGAACAACGATACCACAGAGTACTTTTATATCGATACGTCGTGTATTGTAAACAAAGTTTCGTCTCCATGGTGACAGCCTGTTGCATAGCAATGTTTTTCGTAGCAGGTCATCAGTAATGAGTCCTATGTCGAGTCCAATCTCGTTGTTGCCGGCTGCAATAATCCTACGAGGATAACACTGAGGTGGTAGTGTAACATCCTGATGCTGCATAAATCATAATAATATGCAGGGTTTTTTTTTTTTTTTTTTTTTGAGGGTGGGTTATCATCAAATAACTTCTCCCGCTCTGGGCAGAGCAGGACGGCGTGTCAGACTCTTACTGACTAAAACCCAACCGTGTTCCTTCAGTTGCCTGTGCCAGGGGCCACGGTATCTCTCTCTGACTTTCCCGCAACCCTAGTAGGCATCGGCCCTAGCGGACCCCATCATTGGTGCTGACATCTCTTTGAGGCGCGCGTGGAACACAACGCGCCGTCGACCCGGGCCTGGTCCTTATCGAACGGCGAGCTGCCCATTGCTCGCCGTTCGCAAGCCCACGCCTACGGTGGCCGGGAATCGGCCTGCGATTAGGGCTTAATAGTAGAAATAGAACAGACAATGTACACTAGTAGGTATAGTAGTTTTAAATATGATTATAGGGTGTACAATACGTTAATAAATCATTCTAACCTCGGATATTAAACTAGAATGCATGCAGTAACTAGAAACTCGTGTGGCTTGGCTAATCTTTCACTAATGACAGTGTTTAACCCTATAACTATTTACACAGAGCATGCAACTTTAAGACTATTTAGTGAAATATTTTATATAGAAACAAAATCGATTATAAATGTAATAGTCAACAAATAAAACAGTTATTTGAGATAATGAGTTTGAATACTATTTTAATCAGCAAATAATGTCTAAAACCTTAGTACATTCATTACATTACAGATTATAAAAAACAGTCTTTTAATCTGATATTGCAGTGTCAACAAAAAAATCATTCTTCACAGTCCTTTCCAAATAACTGTCTATCCAACTTATACCATCACATAATTATCATAATGTTTGATTGAGTTTCAAACACTTTTTCTTCCTTATTCATTGAGAATCACTGCTGGAACTTGAACTCGAGTCGGTGGACATAACTTCTACGTCTTCTTGGTTGGGCGCGTCCTTGCCGCGGCCGTCAATGGCGACGGAGTTGCCGCCTCCGACCGACATGTGGAGGTCGCCTGATGGATGCCACGTGAACTGGTTTGATGCAGATGCGGGCACTGTGAGCAAGTAAAAACAAGATGTAAACAAACATGAATTACTATAAATTTTAACAATCTTTATATTCTATCAACTTTCATATTCTATTGCTGGGTATAAGTCTTCCTGTATTCAGAATTGATTTAATTCTGTATATTACGAACCCCTACTTAAACGTTGGGGAATACAGGTGTTATTATATGCGTTTTTTATATTATGGACCATACAATGAATATATTTATCTACGTCAATTATATTATGGGGCTCGTGGTTAAGTAATAACAGCCGCACGGGTAGATTGATCAGATTAAGCTACACTTGCTGAGGTTGGTCCGTGCATGGGTCCTTACATACCAAGACCCCCTCTGTTCCTCGGAAATCACGTTAAGCTGTTGGTTGCGGCTGTCATTTGAGGTTCTTTGACAGTTGTTATTGGTCATTAGAAGCCGGAAAATCTCTGACTTACCAAGGGGTACCATAGGAGGGAGGTGCTTGCACTTCCCTCGCCCCTGGTGGCCATGCGGTTAACGCCGTGGGTACCAGCGCGGGTGCAGGTCCGGCTGTGGCGAGAACCACAGCTAAGACCAAAAACAAAAAGTCCCGGAAAAAACAAAGGACGCCGGCGCTGATTGGGACCAGTACCGACCCTTCCAATACTCAGGCGAAGACGGCGACGACTAATACCAGTGCCGGTCTGACCCTCCCCACACAGACTCCGGCGCTGGGTAATACCAGCACCGGGCTTCCTGCCAAACATCCTCATCCTTCTGTGGCTCCTCAAGCCTCCTCCCAACAGGCGGCCGTAACCGGTCAAACGGAGACGGCCGGCTGCGCTGAGGACGCTTTTTCGCGCGCCTGGCAGGTGCAGAAACGCAAGGGCAAGGGTAAACGCACTCAACAAGCCCGTTGCCCTTGCACTGAACCTTCAGTTCCATCCGAACAGGGTAAGAAGGAGGACAGAGTGACGAGGAAGGAGCGCCGCCAATCACGTTGGATGACAGGTAAGGGCTCCCGTAAACAGGCTACTGCCGCTAGGTCGGTCAAACCGGCAAGCGGCCAGCTGAACTTCTCCGACGGGAAGCGGTCGCAGGCAGAGACCGGCGCAAGCCGGCCAGCGCCCAGCCGACCGTCAACCAGTTTTCCGGAGAGACCGGCTAAAGGTAGCAATGACACACAGCGACCCGATTGGAAGGATCAGGCCGCGGCCAAGCGAGCTCTCAACGAGACCTCGTCACCTCGAGGGGAGCATAAGCGGCCGCGGCTTGATCAATCCAAGAGGGTTGATCAACGAAGCTACGCCCAAGCTGCAAGTGCTACCCTCGACGTCGCGATCACCTGCGACCGCACGGGGATCCTCAGCAAGGACGTATCGGACCAGGTACTCGCTGCTATCCAGAAGCAGATCATACTCGAGGCCTGCTCCCCCAAACCAGACACTCCAGGGCCGACCTTCAACGCCAAGCCGCTGTTCACCGGGGGTGTCCTGAAGCTGTGGTGCGGAAACGACCACACCTTAGGATGGCTAAGGAAGACTGTCTCCGACCTTTCTCTCCCGACTAGCATCTCGTTGGTCGTCAAGAGTCAGGCGGAGATTATGAAACGTGCTCGATGTGGGATCGTGATCCCAGACGAGCAAGGGGTATTTGGTGAGCCGACCAATATTGGGCGTGCTCTCAGTTACCTTACGCCCCGGAAAGGGTGATCGTTTTCGCCTCGGCCTACATGCCTGAGGCGGAAGCGCCGCCTCCGCACGACCTCGCCCGCCTCGTGAGCTATTGCGAGAGAGGTGGGTTTGCGGTCGTCGTCGGGGCCGACGCCAACGCTCACCACCAGCTGTGGGGTATGGACACGCAAAACGAGAGGGGTAAGGCATTGGTTGACTACCTATTCTCGACTAACCTATCCCTACTAAACACTGGCTCCGAACCAACATTCGTAACCAGGAGAAGCCGAACAATCATAGATCTCACGCTGGTATCGGAGGGCGCGGCGGAACTTACCACTGGGTGGCGGGTCTCCAAGGAGGCCTCCTGCTCTGATCACAGGTGGATCCGCTTCGACATCCAGGTCTGTGTTCCACCAACACCACCACGGCGCATTCCGCAAAACACGGATCGAGCCAACTATACACGTAGCCTTGTATCCAAGCTTACGACACTAAACAATCCGACGACATTTGCGGATACGACACAGATTGAGGTACATGTAAGCCAGCTTACTAAATCAATAATAGACAGCTACCATACTGCCTGCCCAGAGACCACCCCGCGTAGCGCTCCGGGCAAGCAACCCTGGTGGGGGGCTGATCTGGAGCGCAAGCGCGGTAAGGTAAGGAAAGCTCTGAACAGAGCCATGAACACATGTGCGGATGAGGACTGGGACAACTATTACGCAGCCAAATCCAGCTACAAAAAATGCATCAGGTTCAGGAGTACCACGGGATGGCGCAAATTCTGTGGTAGCATAGAGTCCTGTCAGCAGGCTAACAGGGTAAGGAAAGTACTGTCACAGCAGTACACACCTGGGCCCGTTACACTCCGCAAACCGGACAATACACTCACTTCCTCGCCAGAAGAAACGAGACGCGTCCTTATGGAAACTCACTTCCCTGGCTGTACCTTTGCGCAGGTAATCGCCTGGCAAGATGTACTACAAACACCAACAGAAAATGAATGGCTTTATGCAAGTAGGGTGATCACGTTGGAGAAGCTCCAATGGGCCATCCGTAGCTTCCATCCTTTCAAGGCAGCCGGTCCTGACGGAGTGTTCCCCGCCTTGCTACAGTGGGGTGGAACCGCTGTCGCAATAAGACTGGTGCCCCTAATGAGGGCGTGCCTGGCCCTTAGATACGTTCCTAAAGGTTGGAGGGAAGTGAAAGTAATATTCATCCCCAAGCCAGGTAAGGGAGACTACACAAACGCCAAATCCCATAGACCCATAAGCCTCACCTCCTTTCTACTAAAGACTCTGGAAAGGCTGTGTGACAGGGAGCTGAGGGACGGCGCTCTGAAAACCATACCGCTACACGGTAATCAACACGCATACAGCTCGGGTAAGTCGACTGAATCTGCCCTTCATCTAGTAGTCAGCCAGATAGAGGAAGCGATTCATCAGAAAGGCACCTGCCTGGGCACTTTCATAGACATCGAAGGTGCCTTCGACAAAACAAACTTCTCCAGCATCAGCGGCGCCCTCTATAGACATGGCGTTGAACAGGTACTAGCGGACTGGATTACTAACATGCTAAGCAAACGAGTAGTTCGCCTTGAGGATGAGCAGCAGCTGGCCATGATAGCCAGAGGCTGCCCCCAGGGTGGGGTGCTGTCCCCTCTCCTGTGGAATATGGTGATTAACGATCTCATAACCAAACTCAACGCCAATCGTTACTACACAATAGGGTATGCAGATGACCTCGCAATCCTTGTATAGGGGAAGGTGACGGGTACGATCTGCAACCTTACTCAGCAAGCGCTACGAATCGTAGAGAGATGGTGCAGGGAATTTGACCTATCAGTGAACCCCACTAAAACTGAACTGGTTATGTTTACCCAGAAACGAGCATTAGGCCCGTTCCGTCTACCAAAACTTTTCAATACAGAACTGCAGTTGACCAACGAAGTCAAGTATCTCGGGGTCATTCTGGACAGTAAGTTAAACTGGAGTAGTCACTTGGACAACAAACTAAACAGGGCCTGCATAACCTTCTGGCAGTGCAGGAGAATGATAGGTAAGAAGTGGGGCCTATCCCCTAAAATTATACTATGGCTGTACACCACAGTGATACGCCCTATGATCACCTACGGGGCCGTGGTCTGGTGGCCCCGTACTGAGTTGGGTACAGCTACTAGCAAACTACAACGCCTGCAAAGACTAGCCTGCATGGCCACCACAGGCTGCATGAGGACCACTCCGACTGCAGCTATCGAAGCCATGCTGGGACTACCACCGCTCCACCTGTTCATACAGCAGGAAGCGACGATGGCGGCGGTTCGTCTAAATGCACTAGATCTCTGGGGTAAGAGAGATTTACCACACACCGCGCTGCTTGAGGGACTCAGCAAGGAGTTCCCCATTACGAAAGCCATAAATGACCGGGTACCCAAACAATTTATATTTGATAAAAAATACAAAATCCAACTTCATGAGGATCGCCGATGCGAGGGCTTGCGCCCGGCAGAGCTGCGCATCTTCACGGATGGATCCAAAACAGGTAGTGGCACAGGTGCTGGAATCTTCTCGGAGGACTTCAATATACGCATCTCCACACCATTGGGGGTCCATAACACAGTGTTCCAGGCCGAATGCATGGGTATTTCTCTAGCCGCCTCAGCCATCATGGCCAGGGAAGTTAAAGAACACTCGATCCGCATATTCTCAGACAGCATGGCCGTTCTGCAAGCGCTGAACAGTCACACCGTTGATTCTGGGCTAATATACGAGTGCCACCAGCGCCTAAACCAGGTGGGCAACCTCAATAACATAACCATTCAATGGATCAAAGGACACAGCGGCTCGCTAGGCAACGATGCAGCCGACGAACTTGCCAGAAGGGGGTCGAACGCTGTACCAGTGGGTCCCGAACCCATCGTGCCACTCCCCTTCGGGTTCATACGCACTCTGGTAAGGAAACGCACCAGGGACCAACATCACAAACTATGGGTGGACCAACGTGAGTGCAGGCAGGCTAGGGAAGCACTCCCCACAATCGATGGCCGCTTCACGAAACAGGTTCTCCGACTAACCAAGCAACAGCTGCGTACAGTCACAGCAGCTGTAACTGGTCACGGATCATTTAATAAACACCTCTTTGTATTAGGAGTCACGGACAGTCCGCTGTGCAGGGCCTGCATGGAGGAGGGCGAGACAGCAGCCCATGTGCTTCTAAGCTGCCCGGTGGTCACCACATACAGGGCAAAGTACTTTGGCAACCCAGGTACCCTACGTGAGATTGTCAGCAACACCAAGGCGTTGCTGGCCTTTCTCGAGGAGCTGGGGTGGATTGAATAACCGATTTTCCCACCCGTACGCAAAATACGCGCATTGACGTGGAGTTGCGGACACCAGCCCGTATTATCTAGGGGTACCATATTACCCAGTAACTGGGTTGTGGAGGTCAGATAGGTAGTTGCTCAATGTAAAATACAGGTATTCAGATGCATCTGGTTAGACTGGAAGCCGACCCCAACATAGTCGCGAAAAGGCTAGGCAGATGATATTAATTATATTTAGCACTGCTACAGACTACATGATTCTAGTAATAAATGTATAATTTATGACTCAATGAGGAAATGTAAAACACCATAGAATTCAATGAGCCATAAAGCTTATTCAAACATGGAAATACCTATAATTGCTTTATAGAAATAAAGGAACATTTAATGTACGTATGAGCTAGAATAAATTTCTTAGGAAATGTATGACTAATATGATTCACCTCCGCCTGTGGTCATTCTGTGTAGTTCGTTTAGTGTAGACGGTGTGTGGCCGTTGAGTGGCAGATCGCAGAGACGGCCAAGCATTCCCAACCTCATCTCAAGATCTGTTGGGTATGGTCTGCGCGGGTCTCCAGGCTGCCACGAAAGAGGTGCACTTACTGCATTTGAGGCACTGATTCTGAGGATTTATTATTTTTGTTACAACAAGGAACAGTAAGTCCACATTTTTTTATAGTAAAATTGTTAGTTTGGGACTAACAAATTTTTATAGACTTAAAGAAAAAAACGAGTTTTCAGTTGATACTTTAAACGAGTTTTCAGTTGATACTTTAAGAAAATAGAAACTTCAATTATGAAATTATTTTTGCCTTCAGGTAATTAGAGACTGTAAAAAACGTACCTGTGTGCAAACTTGATCAAGTCTTCTGATGGTACTGGCCGTTTTCTAGACTTCACTATTGATGCAAGCTTCTGTCTAGCTTGATATAATGAAGTTGCAAGTATTTGCTCTGCATCTTTCAGTTGTCTTTGTAAATGGAATATGTCTTGATCCTACTTAAACAATACAATAATGCTAGTGTTTGTTAATTTTTTTTGGCATAATGACTTACAAATTAGAATGTATACAAAATATAATTCACCTTATTTTCCACTTCAGCCTTCAAATCGTTCATTTTCTGTTGAATCTTAGCTTGTTCATCAGCTAACTCTAACGTTTTTTTCAATTCTGAATCTTTTGAGAGCAACAAATCTGTGAGCTGTGCATGGTCTGCTGCAGAAAGTTTTTGAGGTTTCGGAGCTATCGATACTTCTATCATTTCTCTGGAATATGAGATTTACCATCAATAAAACACTTTTTTTTTCATATTCTTTAGGTCAAACGACTCTACTCACTTTGAAATTAGCTCGATGTCGTCAATCAATGCCAGTAGTCGGTCTTTAGTGCTCAAATGAGAAGCCATATTGTTCCACTTGGAAGAGAGCTTTAATAATACAGAAATAAGATTAGTTATTGTTTTTATCAGTTCAATTGAATTGAACTTTTATGTGAGTAACTCGGGATGCTTAGATTACAGAATTTGACAGAAATGACACAAAAATAAAATCGTAAAATGCATCGTTGACATGTCATTATTGACATTGACATTTAGAATGGGTTGTCAAGTAATTATACTGAATATTTTCTTGATTCTGATAGCGTTGTTATTGTATGAGGAGTAATAGTGAGAGGAGTAATACCAATAAAACTGGGTACATTAGTTTGAATAATAATTCTCGTTAACTAATTACAAATAAAAGCAGATTGTTTCACTATTTAGAATCTGGCAACAATCAATGTAAATTAACATAATTTATGTCTCTTAATTATTTTGTTTTCCAAGTCTTTGACTCAAGGTGTCCCCAAAGTATGGAAATCTGCTTTTATTACACCCGTGCACAAAAAGGGGTCTAAAACCGAGTTTACGAATTATAGGCCTATAACCAAGCTGTGCTTTATAGCTAAAATATTTGAGAGGATTGTATATAACTAGTTATATTCCGCCCTTGCTAAGCTCGATCAGCTCCTTTCAGCACGGAGTTTTGAAAGGACGGTCTACCACTTCTTACTTGATTTTATATAATGATTTCATTACGTATCCTATGGATAATGGTAAGCAGATCGATGTGGTTTACACAGATTATAGCAAGGCATTTGATCGGATCGACCACGATACCCTGATAAAGAAGCTAAGCTACATGGGCATCCGTGGGGACCTCTTGAGGTGGTTATCTTTTTACATTGATAACAGGTCACAAGCAGTAGTACTCATTAATTATATGTCTAGTTGGGTAAACGTGCCCAGCGGAGTGCCTCAGGGTTCGTTGCTCGGTCCTTTTTTATTTGTAGTTTGTGTGAACGACATCGATCAGTGCCTCTATTCATCCAAACCGGTCTGCTTTGCCGATGACATGAAAATCTTTGCCACTATTTCAACGCTCGGAGATAGACTAGCAATTCAGGCTGACTTGTATCGGCTTTAAGAGTTTTGTCGGGTTAATAAACTTGATCTCAATCCATCCATATGTTCAGTGATCACTTACACTAGAAAACGTGCCGTCCTAGCCAATACTTATACTTTGGTGGGCCAGATCTTGCCAAGGTACAATACTATTCGTGACTCGGGCGTCCATCAAGACAGTAAGTTAGTTTTTGGCACAAACATTGATGCAATTGTCAAAAAAGCCTCTAAACTGCCTGGGTTTATAATACCTACGTCTCTAAGTGTTTTACTGATGCTAAAACACTAAAAATATTGTATTGCACTTTTGTGAGAAGTCAGCTACAGTATGCGTCTCAGATATGGAATGCACATCCGTTATCACAAATATGTTGACCGCATGGTAAAACGTCCAAAGACGGTTCATATAATATAATAATAAATAATAATAAAATAGTTTATTTGATAACCTTAAACGGACAGCAAATTTGAGATTGGAGCCTCCTTTTAAGCAAAAGATGCCTGTACCTTTGATTATTTACATTAAATAATCAAAGGCCTGTACTAAGGGACTCCGCTCTTTCAAAAACAAGAAGTGTAAACTATACAATACGAGTACATAATCAAAAACAAAAACAAGGTGCTTTGAGTGAATGATGATGGGTGTGTGTAAGTGGGGGTGTGTGTTTGTGTGTGGGGGTGTGTGTGTTTGTGTGGAGTATAGTGTTAGTGTATCTGTTGTAGAAGTGATTCAGTCTCACAATAGGTTAGCTTTCTTATCCATTCCGTTAGTATTTTTTTGCATTCATAACAATTCTTAGGGTAGATGTAAATGTGTTTGTTAATTAATGGCATTATAAAGCTAAGCAGATCGTTTACAAAGTTGAATACTGGCAAATAGTGTTCTTGTTTGTGGTATTTTTAATATGATGTCTTTTCTTCTTCTAGCCAATATTCTGGGATCATAGGTTAGTGCTTTATGTTTTGTGAGAACAACTTGAGTAATGTAAAGCTCCCGGACCGTTAAGAGGTTACTGATATGATAGAGTTTTTCAGTGCAATATCTCTTTTTTTTTAAATACATGCACTTGATGAGAGCTCGTTGTGCTCGCTCTAATTCTAAAAAAAATGTTTAAGAAGCCCCCCCCCAAAATAGGGATGCAGTATGCAGTATAGCAATACCGTCAAATGGGGTTACTTTGATACTACGGGGTTACTTTGATAATAACTTTCGATTTAGATAAATTTCTTTTTATAATATCTACAACACCAGTTAAAAAATAAACTATCAGTACTTGGCACTACTGATAGTTTCTTTGTATTATAGCGTTGTAGTTATTATAAAATTAAGTTTTTCATAAGCCTAAAGTTGTAATCAAAGTAACCCCGTAGTATCAAAGTAACCCCATTTGACCGTACTTATTGTGCAAGCGCTAAATATATGATATTTAGGAAGTTTTTGTTCCTGCCTGCAGGAGTACAAACATTTATAGGTATTATATGTCTAAGTGTCCTGAAAATCCAGCTTAGTTTTCTGATTCTGTTAGCAACTTGATCAATGTGGGGATGCCAAGATAATCTCTGGTCGATGATAATACCCAAATATTTGACACGAGTTACTCTGTTTATAGTTGAGCAGCTGCAGTGTGAGTGATTTCCAGCATCGCATAGGTGAACTTTAAGATAAAAGTCAGTACTGAGTTGTGTACGATTGCACACACTGAAACATATGTACCTAGTTAGTTTTAGATATGTTCAGTGTGAGCAAATTCTGTCCCAGCCATCCAGCAATCTCAGATAATCCCAATTCTGCGCTGAGCTGAACGTCTCGCCAAGAGCTACCCGTGAACACTACTGCAGTGTCGTCAGTATACGAAAAAATTCTTGCGTTTGCAATACGCATGTTACAGAGTTCGTTCACATAAATAAGGAACAAAGTGGGCGCCAATACGCTCCCTTGGGGGACTCCGTAAGACAGACACTGCCGTGTCCCGACTAATACCCTTTGCTTCCGATTGCTGAGATAATCTTTGAGGAGATTTAACGGCAGCCCACGAACTCCAATAGCTTCTAGCTTATTTGCTAAGAGTGGGACAGAGACGGTGTCAAAGGCCTTTTTTAAATCTAGGAATGCAGTTACACATTTCTTGCCGCTATCAAGTTGTTCGGTAACTAGCGCACTAAGCGCCGCAACTGCATTCTCAGTAGACATACCTTGCCGGAAGCCAAATTGTGAGTCCGATAATGTAATATCTATGCTTTCATCAAAAGATTCCTTAGCAGTGAACCTGTTATCTTGGACTCTGTAAGAAGTATCATCTGCTACCTCTGGTGGATCGACGAAAAGTTGTAGACTGTTTATTCTTGTTGAAAATCCTCAATATCAATATTGATAATGATAACCCTGAGTTATTGTCTTTATTTTATATCTTAATAATTTAATATCTTATATTTTAATGTGCCAAGTAAAGCACTTCGTTTTAATCCACCCATACGTGTACCTCATACATCTTCGAAAAAGACAGAACAGTTAAATTGTGCGCACAAGCAGAAATTTCAATGATTTATCCAAGGAATATATTTTTGATCCATCCACTATTAATGTGAATTAGGCCAGAAGGTGCTTACGCCTCAAACTTTCCACGTAGCGGTAGGTTATATTATTAGTTTTAGTTTTTATTATTTACTCTATTATTTCAGTCATATATTTGTAAACCAAGTATTTATATTGTTTTTTACTTTAAATTACGGCGATGTGTTTTTTGTTTTTATGCTCTAACCATAAATTATTAGGTATTATAAGTCTATTAGGTGTCTATTCGTGAGGATTTGTAATTGGCTTTCTGGTGACTAAGGTTTGATTTTTTGTCTGTTATTATTAGCTAAGAAAGTCCTGTATGTACTAAAATAAATAAATAAATATCACCCACTTTCTTTTTACAAAATATTACTGAAACTCCAGAAAACTCAATCCTTGCAATTTTTTGCTTTAATTTGCTAGGTAGGTAGCTTAATATATAATTCATTTATTGCGGACCACATATAAAAATACACACAATCCATAGCGTTAGTAACAACAACTTACAAACTATGTTAGTAAAACTTACAAACTAACCTAACAACAACTAATACCTACGTGGCCCAACAGATGGTGGCACGTGCCTCTGCATCCAGTGCCTAATAATGGGGCTGTCCACCTTATCAATCAATGTTTTCAAGATGCTGTTGGGGCCTCCACGCAGCCTACCCATAATTGACGCCGCCCTCTTTCTCATTATTGAATGGAAATCGTCAACACGGGCTTCCGCGAACATCTGCGAAGCGCTACAGAAGCGCGGAAGCCCCAACAACATCCTAAAACCATTATTGTACTGAACGCGTAGGACGTTGTAGGCCCTCTGCGTATACTTCACCCACAAACTGCACGTGTAGAAGGATTGGCAGTAGGCCTTAAACAGGTACACCTTCACATCCCTACTACAGCGTGCAAACCTGCGGGCTAACATATTGCACCGAACCGCCAACGCCCTACGCTCCCTGTCCAAATCGGAATCATCACATAACTCCTCCGTGACCACATGTCCTAGGTACTTCACCTGAGCAACACGCTGCAATGGTATTCCACCTATAGTCACTGGAGGAACGTTATCTAACGAATCACGTTTGTTGTGGAAAACCACCATTTGTGATTTCTTGACGTTGTATGTCAGCCCATGCGTCGCCGCGTAGGATTCACATACAACTAGCAATTTCCGGAGTGCACTGATTGATGGGCTCAACAGCACCATATCGTCTGCATAGCTCAGATTATTGACCATGACACCATCTATTGAACAGCCGACATTGGTACTACTGAGCCCATCAATCAGGTCATTCATGTACAAGTTAAACATAGCAGGTGATGTCAACCCACCCTGTCTCACTCCACACTCCAACAAATACGGCTCGGAGGACACATTATCCCATCTAACACGATTTGTTTGCGAGCTGTACCAGACCTCCAGCAAGTTAACTAGCTCTGTAGGCAAATCTAATCTATGCAGCTTAGACCATAGCTTCTCATAGGAAACGCGGTCAAAAGCCTTGGAAAGGTCAAGAAAGGCAGCATACACTGGCGTCTTTCTGTCTGTATAATACCTGACAGTCTGCTTGAGCGCCAGGATTGCACTCTCCGTCGACAGTTCGCTTCTGAAGCCAAACTGTGCATCATTGAATGATAAGTGGCTACTAAGCTGCCGTTCAAGCAGACCATCCAGTACCTTGCCAACTATCGTAGCTAAGGATATAGGCCTGTAATTGTTTTTGTCAGAGACATCACCGGTTTTATTTTTAATAACGGGTACTACCACACTTTCTACTAACTCCGCTGGAAGATAGGTATGACGGACACAAAAAGTAAAAAGCATCGCAAGTATTCGGTATATATGAGGTCCAGCGTACAGCAAGTGCTCAACACCCAATCCGTCATGCCCCGGAGACTTCCCGGACTAAATTTGTCACTACTTGTTTTATTTCCTTAGCAGTGAATCCCCAAGGAGTCTCCGACTCAGACCGACACACCTCTCTGGCACTCTGCCCCTGAGTCAACGCGGACTTTACTCTAAAATGCTCTCTAAAAATATTCGCTATACCTCTTGCGTCCGTCGCCGTCGCCCCATCCACACACACAGGACGGCCAGGTTTTGGATTCAACTTATTAGTTTGTTTCCAAAACTTTACAAAATTTTTCTGAGAATAATTTTCAACTATATTATCCATCTTTATCTGTTCTTTATGTTTTTGACAATATTTTAACCTACTTTTATACAGTCAACTGTGGAATCTTTACTTTCTATGAGCAACTTTACCACCTCGTTTGCAAGATTCTGTTTATACGTAGGTACCTTTATTTTATTTATTTTTTTGAGGGTGGGAATTCATCAAATAACTTCTCCCGCTCTGGGCAGAGCAGGAGGGCGTGTCCGACTCTTACTGACTAAAACCCACCCGTGTTCCTTCAGTTGCCTGTGCCAAGGGCCACGGTATCCCTCTCGGACTTTCCCGCAACCCTAGCAGGCATCGGCCCTAGCGGACCCCGTCATTGGTGCTGACATCTCTTTGAGGCGCGCGTGGGAACACAACGCGCCGTCGACCCGGGCCTGGTCCTTATAGAACGGCGAGCTGCCCATTGCTCGCCGTTCGCAAGCCCACGCCTACGGTGGCCGGGAATCGGCCTGCGATTCCCGACGCCCAGGGCGTCTCCTGCGGCGGCTAGGGGCGTGAGGGCGCGAATTTTGCCCCTCCCTCACGCGTTCCGCCTCCTTCTTCGCGGGCATTACTGCTTCGCAGAAGGAGGTGACGGCTTCCCAAGCCCTCTCGCTCCGTACCATGGCCTGGACCAGGGCCGGACGCGAGAGATCGCCACCGCCAATCGCCTCCACGAGGACACGGCGGTGCTCCGCCCAAGCCGGGCAGACCTCCACCGTATGCTCCACCGTGTCCTCCGGGCGTACGTAGGTACCTACTATCTTAAATTTTAATTACTGCAAATAGCAACTTGCCAACATTCAATATTCTCTCATGAGACTTCTGCAGGCTGATACTGATACTTATTCTGACTTTGGTTCTTTAGTGGAGCCCAAGCAATGAAGCTGATTGAGGATGCTTAACATTCAATTTTACTAAACTGCAAATGCAGTTCACTGTGAATCCAAAATTGATTGGACTGATTTCGACTTTTCGACCGCACACAGTTTAGTTTAGTGCATTACCTAGGGTGCGTTCCGAGTTGCGCTGTCTGTAATCGATTTGAACGTGCTAATACCCGTTCCGAATTAGCGTAAGCGCGATAATAACGATGTCCCGTGAATCGTCACATAATAATATGACGTCATGACATGCACCGTCTTGCGATAACGCCGACCATGCCCTACATTGTGCCTACATTAATATCACCGTGAGCGCTGTTAATAATGATTAATGACAGTTGTGCTGTTTTGTTTCGAGTCGCATCATATCTAACTAAAGCGGCATTTTCGAAATTGTGCTGTAAAATCCAAAACGTAACAGAATACCTGAAATGAGTTTAAAACTCATGAGCATTATGTTTAATTATTGTTGTATCTATGTTTTTTGTAATTCTTGGTATTTTTCTTCGGGGGTAAATCTTTGCCGGGAGTATGAAAATACGCTAATATAAAAACTTCGTCATCCGTTTCATCCCTGGAATCGTTTCATCCGACCGTTTCATCCTACGAATCGTCGCTCAAAATCTGAGTTATCAGAGTCGATAGAGTCAATCAACAAAATAGAAGTGCCAATGCGTTGACCTTCCATTTGCAGAAAAATATCCAATCAGTTTTTTTTGTGCAAGGTTTGAGGTTGACGGACGTCGAGCGAGCACTGTGAGCGCGTTCAAAAGCATTCAGAATTGTTGACAGCTCATAGCTGTCATAATGATGATATCTAAATCGGAACGCAAATTATTGATGTGATCTAATTCGGAATGTAGGGATATATTGTTAAATACCTACCTACATTGACTACTAAATTATGAAAGAACTTTCATACGACGCACGTAGGCGATTGGATTTGTCGGTCAATATTCTAATAACTTGATCCTTTCGTACTATGTAAAACAATTGCATTCATATTACTTTCACAGCGAGTCATATTCGTGTACCTACGTGCAGTGAACGGAAACATATAGGTAGGTACCTACTCCGTTCTCAACTACCTTGGTTTTGTTTGTATACATAGTCATATACTCATATAAGCGATTCACGCGAACCCAACCGGCTTTTGTGCACGCTGTTGCTGCGTGATCAGCTGATGGTGCGGCGAGGGAATGTGGACAGGGGGGGGGGGGGGGGGGCTAGTATGAGGGGGAGAGGGACGAACACGCTGTGAACATGCGCATTTCACGTGCTCGTGAGACTTTATTACTGTGCATCACTTTGAATGCGTCTGTGGTTTTTCTTCGAAATTATTTATTTATTTATTTTATTATTTATGTACACACAATAAAATACATGAGATAAGACATAATAAACATACAAACACAACACACATACAACATACATAACATACATATTAATAATTAACAACCCACTTATTACTATCGTCCTCTTAAGAGGACGGCGCACAAACAAAAAACTAGTGATAATGAGGGTGGGTAATCTAAACAAAAATTATTGGTGACATTTGAGAGTTGGATTGTGTGGCAGTACAATATAAGTATTTTGAGTGGTATAACGCATTATTATTCATCAGTTTTGAAGCTTTTGTTTTACGTTAAATCTATCATGAGTGATATGAGGTGAGTTATCTTATTATTATTAAAATTAAGTTTTTTTCGACAATGGATAATAAAACTTTCACATTCTTCTAAGTCAATTGAATGAAATATAAGTACCAACTGTCATTGTTGATACTTTTTTTTGGCAAAACATTGGTCATCAAACATCCACAATAAATAAATAAAGCCCAATAGTAATATCTACTCCTACTTGATACAAAACATTTTTTTGTTTAGTCAGGAGAGTTTTTGAAAGAGGATGGGAGTCGCAACTTCATGAAATCATGGAAGAATTGGAATTGGATGAGGAGGCTCCTATTCCTGACAGCATCACATTTTTTCCACCAGAAAATTGTAATGCTGATGTCACCGACGAAGATTCTGGGGACGAAAATCAAGTCCACATTCAAAATTTACCCGGCACTCAACTTAGGACTCCAGCTCAAGTTCATTATATGAATTTGACAGACGGTAGCGACAGTGAAGACGAAATAAGTCTAGCTCAAGTTTCCAAAAGAATGTGCATCAGAATTTCCAATCCTCCGATTGAAAATCAGTTGCCTGACGATGAACCAACACCCTCAACTTCCACAAGCGTCACAATACCAAAAACTAAATAGTATAACTGGACTACAAGAGATATACGCCCAATGTTTAGACCATGGGCCAGAATGCAGCAAGTTGCAAGGCAGCAAAATGCATTATATTATTTAGGCAACTTTTCGGTGACAGTATTACAGTTTTGCTGACAAATTACACGAATAATTATATAAATCAAAAAAATAAAATAGGAAACATAACGTGTGAAGAGATGAAATACTTTATCGGAATACTTCTCTTCAGTGGGTATGTGGTAGTACCCAGAAGATATATATGTATTGGGAAAACTGCAGACTGTGGGAACCCAATAGTTTATAATGCATTGTCGAGAGATAGGTTTACTTTTATAATGTCTCTTAATCATTGCTGTAATAATACAAATTTGCCATCTAATGACAAATATGCGAAGTTGAGACCACTCTTTGACGCGTTGAATGAGAACTTCCTAAACTATGCCCCATTCGAAAAAAACTACAGCATTGATGAAGCGATGATTCCATATTACGGTGGTCAACTTTGTAAACAGTTTATAAGAGGTAAACCTATCAGATGGGGTTACAAATTTTGGGTTGGATCGACACGTCTTGAGTACATATTATGGTTTGATCCTTATCAAGGACAAACGGGAGACGACTTCAATGATTATAAAATGTTGGGACTAGGAGCAAGTGTTATTTTACGTTTCGCGGATGTTCTTCGTACAATCGATGCACAGGCACCTTTCCACCTATTTTTTGATAATTACTTCACATCGATTCCATTACTAGATGAACTACGTGAAAGGGGGTTGAAAGCAACTGGAACAATTAGAGAAAATCGCGTATCGAAATGTCCGCTTCCAGCAAACAAAGAATTGAAGAAAACTGGTCGTGGTTCATAGCAACAAGAGCTGAAGAAATTATTGTAAGTGGAAGAATAATAGTGTTGTAACAGTGGCTTCAAATGCTGCTAAAGTTTTACCACTGAGCAAAGTAAAACGCTTTTCACAACATGAGAAAAGATATGTACAAGTTGACTAGCCAGCCGTGATAAAGGTGAATAATGAAAACATGGGAGGTGTAGACAGGTCAGACCAAAATATTGGTTTATATCGAACATCGATACGAGGAAAAAAATGGTATTTCCCATTGATACGTCACGCACTAGACATGGCAGTTCAAAATGCTTGGCAACTATACCACATCGATGGCGGAGATTGCGATCATTTGCAATTTCGAAGAAATATTGCAACTTCCCTTCTAGAAACTTATCGTAGAACAGAAAGCAGAAAATCAGGTCGCACTTCACAAAACTATCACCAAAGTTCTCGGTATGATAATAAGAAGCATCTTGTAAAATATAACGAAAAGCAGTTGAGGTGTGTGATTTGCCACAAAAAAGCCAATTTCTCGTGTAAAACGTGTGAAGTTACATTACATCCAAAAGAATGTTTTGAAACATACCATACGAAATAAATCATTTTTCAGAACAAGTCTTTATATTATTATTTTTTTCAATATCTTCACTTTTTTCATGATTGTATGTAATAAATAAACGATACTAAAGACACTTCGTATTTTCTTTTGATTTACTTGAACAAGTAGTACATATTACTAATGTCCTTTTAAAAGAACACCAATTTCCCGGTTTCCCAACAGGGTTTCCTTTTTTTTTGGATTTTATAATGATCTGATTATACATCTAACTGAATTTCATTGCAATTAGATACAAAAAGTCTATTCAGTACCAAGTGGGTTATACACCATATGTATGATTCACTGAGCATGTTATTTTGCACGTTTGCAAAATATAGCATGTTTTTTTTTCTCTCTACAACTACCCTTTTACTAAGACTGTTACGAAATCATAATGTAATTTTGTCATAGTACTAATACTAACCCACTACGCCAATCGGCTTAATGTATTTTGTTATAATATTGTATTTTCTCGGTAAGTGATTGTACAAATCTTTTGGGAAAATAAATGTCTAAAACCGTATGTTGTTAAATAAATTATTCAACAAACATAATTATTAACTGTGGTTTGATTATTGTGGTAGATCGTATTAGCGAGTATCTAATAGCTATTTGAAACCTTTTTATATTGAAAAAAAAAAAAATTGGTACCTATCCTAAAAATAAAAACCACAATTCTTCCATTCGCACACTAATAAAGGCAGCAATGCCATAGCGTCACTAAATCAGTTAGTTAAGACGAAGCGTTTGATTTTATTATTAATGAATAACTTAAAAAAACGAGAAAAAAGTAAACGATTTAAAGTAAACGAGAAAACTGAACAGTTTTTTTTCCTCCTGTCCTTTCAAAGTTTTCAAACCATCCAAATGGCTCATATTTACAACAACATCATTTAATATTGTTACAAGCAATTCTTTAGGCTGTGGCGAAGGTTTCTTTTCTGACATCACACGGGCGGGGGAGACGGGAGAGGGGTTAACATTGTTGATTCGATCGGACGCCCGTTGGCTTGCAAGTTTACCATTTCCAGTGCGAGCTTGGCAGTAGCGGTGAAATTGGCTTCTCTGCCAATCTAATGGAAAATCGCTCCTTTGAGAAAGTGTTTTCTGCAATCGTGTTAAGCAAATCAAACATTCGCCTAAGGCGCGACAATTGTCGTAAACAACAAATCCTGTTGTTACTACTATGTTGTTTAAACGGATCATTGAAGGAAAGTCCATGTTGAATGCGGATGTCAAGAATATTTCGCCAGAGAAATGTTCTAGAAGGAAGCCGGAATGCGATGGATGTAGTGAACATTCCACGTAAGTCTGGATCCTGTACTTATCTTGGATCTACTTAGTTTAATTAAGTAGGTACTTACTTAAATACCTTTTATTTATGAAGGATCTACAATGCAAATAATTATGCAACTATTAATAGACGGTGTTGACCCAAAAGCTTTAGTTTCCTAAGAAAGCGGTGAACGTTCACACAATATCGGCTGTTTAAATACAGAGCGATTTTTGACACCATAATGTCAAAGACTGGTGGACTGGTTATAACAGATTTTTATGACAGCAGCTATGATATAATATTATGACGGCCATCGCTCTTCTAGGAAACCCAACTCTTTCAAAGCAAAACAAAGGAAGACCAACGCACGAACTAGTTTAGGCCGTCGCGCGTCGCCGCGTCGCCCGAGCAGTTATTATTTACATCAATGCCACCGATGTGCATTCTTGACCAAATTTTTAACAAACTGTCGGAGTTAGACAGCGCAACGCGTAATATCCGAATGTTTGTTTACATTAACCGGATAGCGGGCAAAAAGGGTCATTATGACCCTAAGGGGTCAGAAAGTATCATTGACCTTGACTGTATGAGTACTTAATTTATTAACAATTATTAACATAAATTTATTAACATAAGCATCTGATAAACTTGTTAAAAGTGTTAATGAATGACCGTTATAGGTACCTATCTAGACAAAAGGTATTTTTATTGACAGTAAATGAATAATATTTTAAAACCGAGCTTTACGTACCTATTATTTTTAAAACACTAGTTCGGTTTCGTTTGTTGTGGTAGGTAAGTGTTGTTTGATAAGCTTTAACCGGTTAGGTACCTACCAGCAGAAGTTAGGAAAGAGAAAATTATGAATTTGAATTATTTTTAAAGTAAACCTACGTCGTAAAAGTAGATTTTATTGTTATTGAGTAGACTAATGGTACCTACCTTGATATTACTTAAGTACATACCTACTTACATAATTAATGTTTTGTGTGTATTTAAAATCAATTATTAATTAATGAGATTGCACATTGCAGTTGTTTGCCAAGTCTCCGTTTTGCGCAGGATTCGACCTCTAGCTTTTTGTATGATCTATATAATAGGCCTCTCGTACCTACGCGTAATTTTAATTATCAATTTATAAAAAAAATATAAAAACTAAAAACACTATTTTTATTCGTAGAACAGTCTCAACTTATGTAAATGAATAAATTTAGGTACGTACCTAAAACCTACCTAAATTTATTGATTTCCTTATGTTGAGTGTTGAGAACAAAACTACGAATCTGGCATTTTAGGTAGGTATAGTACTTTTCGTACCACTTGCTCAAAAAAGTGACATTCTATGCCACAAAAAGCGAACATAACAATAGTCATTATTAATCTGTTAAAAACAGGGAAAGAAAATAGTACTGAATTTCATTTATCCTCTAGGGGGAGAATGTGATTTAAATTTGGAATACTTACCGTTTATACTGAACTACATCTGTGTTTACACCATTGAGTTTGTTTAGAAAGCATTATACATCTTTTTCAAAAAGGAATACGCATTTATTATGCAGTTATGATTATTAAATAAAATTACGAAAACCGACGAGGCCGTATGAGCTTGATGCCTTTGCTTTTCCGACAAAAAATATTAGTCTAGGAATTTGCCGCGTTTTTGTTTTCTTCAAATACATAAACGTTAAGTTTATTTTAATTTATTTTTATAAATAAGTTAATGTTCTAAAAATACGTTTAATTGTCATTATTTTTAATAAATGCTTATCTCATATTATTATTGTGTTAATTTTTTCGCAGATGATACGAAAAGTAGAGTATTTTCCTCGGTGATAGATAAAGCTGTCTTAGTCTTGGGTGAACTTAAATCCCTCGCTACACTCAGGACTCGTCTTAAATCCCTCGCTTCGCTCGTGATTTAAGTTTGTAACACCCTCGCTACGCTCGGGAGTAAACCTCGAGTCCTTCTTTGCACTCGCGATTTAAATCGTCACTCGCGACAGAAGACACTGCTTTATCCCCTTGGTTAATAATCTGCTATTATTCTAATTTGTACACGTTAAGGTGCGCGTGCGGACGAAAAAGTATAAAAAACGACATTAAAATCCCTAAAGTTAAGGCTTCTAGACTTCTTGGCATTTATCTTGATAGCTCTAAGATCACATAAACGTAGGTACGGTATTAAGGTTGATAAGTAGGTACCTACTTAATAAGTATTACCTACTTATCAATGTATCGTACTTACCGCAAAGTTTTATAAACAGATTTTATAGACTAGTCTTTTTGTTTTGGTTTTACGAATTGATTAAGTAGGTATGTCACTAATTAACTAGTTAATCAATGAATCAATCTACTTGGCGCATAGTTAGCGTTGTTTAAACAACTATAATTAACTCTCAAATCTAATGAACTCAAAGTAGCCATAAGTGTAGTCACAAAGCCCGAAGTGAAATTCAAACTCAAAGCATTTAAGTAGGTATTTCAAATAAACCAAATTACAGACACTTTTGAATTGTCAAGGGGTCGGTCAGTCGGAAAGATGAAGCTAGTTGCCCGTTCCAAAGCGTAGTAGGTACCTACCTATGGAGAAGAACAGACAAGAAACACCATGGACACTCCTTTAAATAAAAATATTGTTACAAAAAAGTGGTTACATCATTCATGTTGAAATTATATATGTGAGAACGACGTAGAAAGACGTGCACGTTACAAGCGTCCGTAATAAAAAAAAAATAAAAAAAAATCAGGAATTAAAATAAGTCGTGGCAGCTAAGAGATGACCAGTGCCTACTCTACTGACGGCGCCCGTTCACGAACATGACGTATGGGTCAGCACCATTCAGCTCAACCATTTTAAAGGGAACTCAATGATCCAATACACACGCCACCACCAGCGACACATTTGAGTGAGCCAGGCAGCCAGGGCACATTCAAGTCAATGAAAGACGAACCCAGGAAGCTTTATAGTAGGTACCTACATAGTGCTCACACATGTGCTACCAAGAATTAGGAGACGTAGCCGACGGAAGTAGAAGTAGGTTTAGGTACTTTAAATAAGATAACGTTAACTAGATACTTATTATGAATTTAAGCCTAATCGGCAGATAATCCTATGCTTAAAACCCGGATAAGTAATTCTAATTACTAATTAAAGGTACCCATCAATAAAATCTTTTTGTGTCTTTCATTCAAATTCAAATTCAAATTTATTTATTTGTACACATAGGTATAATAATGTAGTAGTACACGATGTTATAAAAATAGAAAGATATTGAGTCACTATGTGCTGCCTTGCAAGGCGTACAAATATTACTACACAGTTGGTAATAGGTATACAGGTAATAATAGCCTATATATTTTTATATAATGCTAAGTAACCATCTTAAATCTTTAGTAATAAAATTAACATAAACAAAATAATAACAAATTGAGGTAACAAAAATTATTAATTAAACTTAATAACTAAAGTAAGTAGGTAATAAATAAATCTGAGAAACTTATTACAGATTTTATTTTTCATCTAAATATTCATTTAAAGTGTAATATGCTTTCTGTATCAGAAACCTATGGAGGGATTTTTTGAAAGTATTTAAGTCTTTTGAAGCTGTTATCGATTTGGGTAGCTTGTTAAATATTTTTGGAGCCATTCCTAGGAAACTTTTTGAGAATATTCATCACCTTATGGTTAAAATGACGATTTCAATACCTGCCTTACCTTAGAAAAGATTTGATTTTTTCTATGTTTGTTTGTTGTAGAGATAGACCATGACCATAGAACATAGGATACTTTTTATTCCGATATTCCCACTGGATCGAGACTTATTCGGGTGAACCGCGGGACGCAGCTAGTACGTTTAAACTAGTACTTAATAAACAAAGGGCTATGTAAAAAAAATGGTACCAACCTCATTTGTATATTTTCTTATGGGCTAACTTAGCTCACAGTAGGTAATGACCTGCATTTTTTTTTTTTTTTGAGGATGGGAAATCATCAAATGACTCCTCCCGCTCTGGGTGGAGCGGAAGGGAGTGTCAGACTCTTACTGACTAAAACCCACCCGTGTTCCTTCCTTGGCCCTTTATGTTCCGGGTCAGCGGTACCCCTTTTGGATGATCCCGCTTTCCCGGCAGGCTTGGGCCCTAGTGGGCCCCCTCTATGATGCTGACATCTCTTTGAGGCGCGCGTGGAACACGTACGCGCCGTCCAGCACGGGCCTGGTCCTGATCGGACGGTAAGCTACCCATTACTCACCGCCCGCAGGCCCGTGCCTACGGTGGCCGGGAGTCGTCACGCGGCTCCCGACGCCCGGAGCGTCCACCGCGGCGGCTTGGACGGGAGACTCTCTCCCTCTCCCGTCCCGCCACCTCCTTCGCTAGCATGACTGCTTCGCAGAAGGAGGCGACTGCCTCCCACTCCCCCTCGCCCCGGACCATGGCTTGAACCAAGGCCGGGCGTGAGAGATCGCCGCCGCTGCCGATCGCCTCTACGAGGACACGGCGGTGCTCCGCCCATGCAGGGCAGGCCCCCACCGTATGCTCCACCGTGTCCTCGGGGCGATCATCGCAGTGGTGACACCCGGGCGTTTCCTCCCGCCTGATGATGTGCAGGAACCTCCCGAAACTTCCGTGTCCGGTGAGGACCTGCGTCAGGCGGTAGGTGAGGACGCCGTGACGCCTCTCTAGCCACTCCTCAAAGAGGGGTCTTACCGCCGCTATCGTGGCGTGCCCTGCGCTGGGTTGCGACAGTCGCTCTTTCCATGCCGCCATGAGATCGCGCCGGAGGTCCGTCCGCTCCGCCGCGATTTGCCGCGGAAGCGGGGTTTCCCCCCGGCGTAGTGCCTCCGCGCGCCACTCATACAGGTGCGCGAGGACTATCGCCTCCAGATCCCACGGCGGCAGTCCGGCAAGGAGGCTTGCCGCTTCGCCCGAGATCGTGCGGTAGCCCCGGATCAGCCTTACGGCTACCACCTTTTGGGGCGCGTTCAGATAGTGGGCGGCTCTCCGCCGCAGTGAACGCGCCCACACCGGGGCCCCATATGTAGCCATGGACCGCACGACCCCCGCGTAAAGCCTCCGGCAGGAGGCGTTTGGACCCCTCAGGTTGGGCAGGAGCCGCTTGAGGGCGGCCCCAGTCCGTTCCAGTTTGGGGGCCAAACGTCGGAAGTGCTCCACGAAGTTCCACCGGCTATCGAGCACGAGTCCTAAGTATTTCATCGTGGACTCGACGCCGATGTGAACCCCTCCTGCCATAATGGTAATGACCTGCATCACTTTTCTCCAGATGAATGGCCTGACGTCAGACGCTAGTCATAACAAGGAAAGGAAGCCGAAATTGTAACAAACGTGCAGTTATCAATTTTAAAACAATTAATTTGTATGAGCTGTCAATTACGTCAAACACAAAAGCCAAGCACAACAAGCTAAATCCAAATAGCGCAAGAAACGAAAAATTAAATAACTAAAAAACTTAAAGATAAATAAATGCATTTTCAATAAAAACAAAAGCGCTTAATGACAGCCATTACAATATGCAAATTAACAACTACCCACCTCTTTCAAACTTCTTAGTTTAGTGTCACGCAAGTCAGATATCACGTGTTTTAGAAAACGAACAGCGGCTGTGTAATTAAGTTTTAACTTTATTACCTTTACAAAAATAATCCTTCAACTTGGAAAAGGTGTGTGAATTAAATTGGTTATTGAGGTCCAACTTTTCCGAAGTAAGTTTGTGTGTACTTTCTAATTAAAGAAAAACAATATTCAGATTAGTTAACGATCATTATTCAAGACCAAACATTGATTCGTCACTTGTTTATGTTCTATAACACGGATTCTCTGAACTAGACATGCTTGTAACAATTAATTATACTTAATTAGGTATTACATAATACGATTATAATTAAATCTATCGGTAGCGGGGACTGCTTTTTCTATCTTGTAGTTCAGGGGGCTCGGCAACTTATCGGATGATAGCTAAAAGTGGCACATAATTGTGACGAACATACCTACATAATATGTCTCCACGCTATCAACAGGGACATTAAAAGGTTATCACAGGCCATACCCCTTCTCGTAAAACAGGTCTTCATAAAACTGTTTATCCACCCGTTTGTTGATCAGTTGGACTCCAGACGTCTCAGATAAAAGAACGAAGTATGTTATTACTTAAAATTGGTCATCGGTTGGTCTCTTGGCATTTCAATAGTATTAGTATTCGTATGGTGAAACGGTGAATCATTGTTGGATCCTTTGTTGCAGTATTATATTGGAAGAAATGATGAAGATGGTGTTGCTTGGTGTGATGCTCTGGGTGGGAGTCACATTCGGGAGCCAGATTGCTCCATACCCGCTTAATCTAATAATATCAACGGGTAAGTTCTTACTTTATCTTCATCTAATACCTAAAGTTTACAGGGACTGGGTTCTAAGCCGTTTTCTACTTTTGCAGATTTTAGTCATCCACCGCCTATGTATGATTTTCCGTTCCCGAGTGCTGAAATGTTGAGGAGGTTACCACCTGTCACTACATTACACACGAACAGATCAATTAGGATTAGCAAGCTAGAAGTGTCAATGTTGGAAAGATTGGAAATTAACTTGCAGTCTGCTGGGATCTCTCCTAGAACTGGCTCTCCTGCGCAGGGGCTTGCGATTGACGGGTCCGTGTCTGACAACGCCATGCAATATGAGAAGTCTTCGTTGACCATAACGAAGGCGTCACAGCATCTAGTTTACACAAGGTGTCGTAGGTACGTGACTGAATAAATTCACTGTTATTTAAGTAAAGTCCTCGTGTCTATAATAGGTTTGGGTTTAATAGCTGTTTTGTTTGTCCACATTTAGATACGGTTTGCCAAATGATGAGTGCGCGAGTTTCATCAGCACGTTAAATCTGCGTGACAGTGAGTTCGGTGGTGAATGTGCTGCTCTAGAACGGTTCGGGTGTCGTTCGAATAAGATGTTGTCTAAGTATCGATCCTTTGATGCTTCCTGCAACAACAAAGTGCGTTCTTCTTGGGGAAAGGCTCTGACTGGCTACAAACGTCTCCTGCACCCCAGATACGCTGATGGCATTGAAGAGGTGGGTTTTTATTAAATCGTGGGTCACTGTTTTTCTTGAACATTACTCATTAAGTTAATTAGATCTGTTTTAATGACCTTTAGGCTTATCTGTTGGTAAACAACTGGATTGCTATTACGTCGGTATGGATGTTTTTAGATAACTTATCAATATTTATGGAGTCACAGTTTCGTTTATGAACCAAACATGCCTGTTTTGGATTAATTGTATAATTCTGTATTTTGCTTGCAGCCCCGTCGTGCTATAAGCCACAATGCTCTGCCTTCAGCTCGATCTGTCAGCACTAAACTAACCAACAACCTGGATCTGCCTAACAATGACAAGACTATGACTTTGGCCATCTGGAGTCAATTCATCTACCATGATCTGGTTCACACTGCAGTTCGCAAAACTAGTAAGTCTATTGAAATAATTGACATACAAACTATGCTGTAACTAATTGAAGAGAATCCTTGAGTCACTGCTGATTGAAACTCGAAACAACACGTTACATTTGCAATTTAAATTTTACATACAGCTTACAATACCTACAGTCCACGTGTT
This sequence comes from Brachylomia viminalis, assembly GCA_937001585.2. Classification (NCBI taxonomy): domain Eukaryota; kingdom Metazoa; phylum Arthropoda; class Insecta; order Lepidoptera; family Noctuidae; genus Brachylomia; species Brachylomia viminalis. The sequence goes on along the minus strand of OW443308.2, from coordinate 13,325,777 downwards.
ATGGATCAATTTGGTTAACAAATGAAGCACCATTGATGTCTACATATACCTACTGTTCCTACAAACTTTATTTCTTACCGGTCAAAGCAATTATCACGACTGTGTTTTGTCACCAGTTCACACGAACCAGGCTATCCGGTGCTGTGGAAATGACGGCTTCCCCCTTACTCCGAGGTACGTCCACCCAAGCTGTATGCCGATCACCGTGCCCTACGATGACCCCTTCTACAAAGAGAAGTACGTCAGCTGCATGGAGTACACTCGCTCCGTTACTACTTATAGAGGAGACTGCACTTTTGGAGCTGCTGAACAGGTAAGAGAATGCCTCATTTCTTTTGTTTTTTTTTTCTATTAAAAATATTAGCCAGTTAGGGTTTGGCGAATTTTAGAAATGACAAACCACTGTTTTGGCTAGCTTGGATGCTTTCGAACTTATTTGCAGCAGCTTTTCTTGGTAACGACCAGCCAGCAGGTAAGTAATTGCGTAACACACTACAATGGCTTTTATTTTGACAATTCAACAACATTAATTGCGTTATTTACGTTGTTGAGCAGACAATTTTTTCGAACATATGAAGCAATGGATTAGCAATATCATTCAAAATTATTCAGATTGTGACTGATAGTTTGTTACGTAATTAGGGTACTGATCAGCAGCTATTCAAGTTACTGAAAGACGTGCCTTCAAAGCAATGTCTCTTGTATTGAGAATGCTTTCACACTAACAAGTGTCCTTTCTATTACCTATGTTAAGAATCTCAGGACTCATTATTGATTAGTAGGCTTTTCATTTTCGAAAGTATTATTTCAGCCTTTTAACTAATATCATAATCTAGATTTGTTTTAAGAATATTCTAGTGAGTAAATAACAATTCTCGGTTCCTTGAACTCTTGTACAGTGAGACGCGTGTCATTCTACGTCAAGAAAGGCAAAACAATTTCTGTGATCTATACGATCATGTTTAAAGACTTTGTATGTACTTTACGATGCGTCATCGATCATGCATCGATGTCGTGCTACTCAGTTTGTATAATTGGGTGTGTTCGTACTCGTATTTTGTAAATAGAGACACCGTAATTTTGGATGTTTTCATTACTTTTCACATCACGTGTGCCTTTGAGCGCTTCTCTCATTCGTTAATGATTTTGAATATTATCAGCAGTCGATTTGAAGGGAATTTTTGAGACCTCGTTGAATTAGTACATAACTGTGTCACAAAAAGTACATAACCAGCGTTTTTTGTTGCGAAACAATAATTTGAAAGTATCCTAAACATACATTTAATAAATTCTCATTATGCCTATATTTGTTTTACAATACTGATAAATAAGCAAAGCAAGTAGATTATGAAACAAAATTAAAACTAAAAAGAACATTATTGTTGTGTAATGAACTAATGAGGTTGGTAATGTAGATATGCGAGTTTCAGCTTTAGTTCTAATGGAGACATGAATCTCGGAAAGCTATTACGCTAACGACTTTAAGAGCGTTTATACCTTATGAGTGGCAACGTCGCAATTTAGTGTCATATTTCGTGGTTTTCAATTTTTATCATTTAATCGGAGCTATATTTTAAAAATCTGTTTAATTAACTTTTTAGAATTACGTGAAAGTGTTTAAAAAGTAAGTAACCGTAATGCTTACAGTTATTTTACAATGAAAATAACGCCCTGCAAGTTTCCAATGTATTATTTGCATATAAATAGAACTGTAAACGCAACGATTTCTTACCTTTTACACAGTTTTCACATAATTCTAAAAAGTTAATTAAACATATTTTTAAAATATAGCTCCGATTAAATGATAAAAATTGAAAACCACGAAATATGACACTAAATTGCGACGTTGCCACTCGTAAGGTATAAACGCTCTTAAATTGACAACAGAACATTTTTCCTCACAGTGTGGTGCAACCACAATATATTTTATTTAATAGGTTGGTCGTGCTATGTATGGGTCCAAGAGTCCAAATATTTGCAATACTAATAGATTTGCCTTATCGATTTGTACTTCAATGAGTGGGTTCAATTGGTAGCTAATACGAACTAATATTGAACACGCGCCATAGGTACCTAGGTTCATAAAGTAGGACTAAAAATAGTATAGTCTAGTGCTTCTTTTGACAACGTACTCTTATTTAAGGGACCGGCAGACTAATTGTGTAACACAGTTCAATTCAGAGAGCCAATCCAAACCTTCGGATCGAACTTAATTTTCTGTTCCCGCGTTTCCATTATTAATTTTGTGTTTGGACTGCATCTATCTGTTCGTGACCCAGATAAAATACGTTTGCGATTTAGTTTTCAAATATGACATATTATTGGAAAAACAACTTTAAAACCCACACATAAAGTTCAGTTTACGCTACAAATATTTTTTTAACAAATTTTCTGAAGTTTTAGTCATTCTGAAATCATCTGAATTAACACTTCCACAAAGTTGATATTCGTTTATGTGGAAATAACATCAATTGGAAACAAAGATTAGCCTTCGAATCGAAACACCATGAGATTCCGAACGCAATACTTAATTATGTTACGCCCCCCCCCCCCATGCGGGAGTGCAGACGTCACTTGCCTCATAAGTCATAATAGAGATATCCGGAGTAGTTCACAAACATGCAATTGATAAAAGTACCTACTGACGATGCAACGAAGACAAAAACATGTTTTTGTAAGAACTAACTAGGTACCTACTCAATACAATGGATGGGTGTTGTTATAATTGACGAACTTGATTGATTCATTGCAGTTCATTTGCTTTGCATGCGACCCTGATGTGCTTGTACTATTTATTCTGTGCCCTGATACAATAATTTAATGCATTTTCCTGATGATTGCGCTAAACTAAATTAAACAACAAACACAGTCTAGGCATTTACCTACTTATTATGCAGATTTAGTGGAGTTGTTATTGTAAACATTGCAAAATACTTTTTGTTTATTACTTTCAACTTTAATTTATGTTACCGCAATGTGCGGTTAGTAGCCGTAGGTATTCGTGAATAACGAGTGAATTAAGCGTAGGTAAATCAGTTGAAACTGGGCCGGTTTTTTGATCCGTAGTTTTAACTCAACCATTAGTTAAACATTCAAATTTTGCTAAAATGTGTTGATCAAATCAACACATTTGCCAAAATTTTACTACGGTTACTTACGGTTTAATAACGTGTTTAAATTTAACTAATGGTTGAGAAGAACAGGCCCTTACTTTCGTTTTCTGTGAAAGACTTAGACATGGTAGGGTAATAATAACATAGGTACCTAATACGCTTTCCTATCTACAAGTTAATTTCTGGAATCCCTCATTAGTTTAGTGCACCTCCCTCTGTAAAGAATTAACATGCCTATGTGAAGAAAGGTCTTTGACATCCTAACTATATTTAAATATAATATTATAGGTAAATGCGACAGTAAGTTCGTTTGTTTGTTAAGCTTTTACGCTCAAACGGCTGAACGGATTTGGATGAAATTTGTCACATGGGTAGAGCATGTATGTACCTACTTTTTATCCCGATATTCCCACGTGATGGAGACTTGTGTAAAACCGTGGGGCACTGCTAGTGTTTACATAAAATCATGCACCAACTTATCGCTGGAATACCTACGTGATGAAATCTCTCTCGTGATCAAATTGTTATGGAAAAATCTGACCTAGGAAAGTGTGAACCCATTGTTTTATCTAGAAGGCAGTATATTTTCACAACGTAGGTATCCAATTGTAAACATTATTACGTGATTTTATTTTAATTTCCCGGATGTTAACTAACGCTGGTCCGGTTTTACAGCTGTTGCACAATGTTTTCGATTTGTATAACAGTTATATAGGTACCTACTCGTATTTTAAGTCCGTAAATAGTCATGAGTAGTTGAGTTCTGGTAACCCCGACCTTCACTAGGCCGGTTATTATTCATCGCTATTGTAGAAGCATCGTCAGGTGTCATGATTTTCATAAATATTATTGTTATCCTCGAGGTTTTTACACACTCTCATAATGTTTAGACGGCGGCGACACGACGGGATATTCTCAACATCCGTATCTAACGCACAAATACTCGTAATAAATGTATGTCTCGTATCTTTATTAATTTGCATTAATTGCATTAACACTAAGATAAACATTTCTAGTAAATAGGACCCCGGAACTAGGTAAGTACTTATAACCTGTGGTCAGTGCATATAGTTACATCAATAAAATTATACCTAATTAAAAATAATGATGTATTTACGCAGAAGTCGTTGGCAATTACCAAGAAATCTTGTACAATCAGACTGTACTTATTTATCTATGTTTTTCTTTCCTCCCAGATGAACCAAGCGACTCATTTCCTGGATGCTTCCAACATCTACGGAGCAAACAGCTGGGATGCTGCAGCTTTACGCGAAAGAACGGGAGGTCTTTTGAAGACTTCCAAAATTGAGGAAGAGGAACACCTGCCTTTGGCTGCCAATCCTTCTGAGGAGTGCCTAGTGGATAGCAGCTCTACAGTTTGCTTTAATGCGGGTAAGTCCCATTAAAATAAATACTTTGTAAGTTAACTCTAGAAGTATTTGGCAAGATGTTTTGTTTGGCACAGCCGACGTTGTTGAGTTTGAGTAGGTATCGTCATGGTTCATCGTCTTCTGAGGTATGGAGTGTAAATATTGAAGGGGAAATACATTCGTGCGTTAAAAAAAAGGAACGATATTTTGAAAACACTAGGTACAATGAGAATCAACGTAGGTAAGTAGGTAGTTATTATAGCCTGTTGAAAAGAAGAATCTACAAATACTATTGACAGAATCCTCGCCACAAAGGTGTGAAATGATCATAAGGGCATGACATATTTATTACCTATCGTTTTTTTGGGTATTTTAAACACGTTCAACTCCTGATCGAAAATTGATAAATAAACAAAGTTACCAACTATTAAAGTTCGTAATAAGTTAATGCAGATGACACTTTAGATGATATTGCACGAACACATACATAAATAAACTCACGCCTTATCCCATGGGGGTAGGCAGAGACTACAGAACTCCACCTGCTACGATCCTTACATACTCTATTTGTATTCATACATATGTGGGATAATTGGGTCACACACTAACAGTAGAAATAGCTTTCATTTTGACAGTTCAACAACATGAATTGCGTTATTTACGTTGTTGAGCAGACAAATTCTTCGAGCATTATGAAGCAATGGATTAGCAATATCATTCAATTGATAGTGTGTTACGCAATTAGGGTGCTGGTCATACACGGACTTCGATTGCGAGTGCACCTGACCTATCTGAAGAACATCGCCAATAAGGTCACTATACAGGGTTATTGGTAATACACCATCAACCTCTTAGGGGGTCATTGTACTCATCATTATGAACAACTTTGACTATGACACAAATATGAAATCGTGAAAAAAAATCAGCTACATTTTGACGAGTTCAGCAAACATAAAATGTAGGGAACAGCAGATTTTTTTTTTTCACGATTTTATATTTTTGGTCCCATACTAAAAGTTGTTCATAATGATTACTACAATGACCCCTTAAGAGGTTGATGGTGTTTTACCAATAACCCTGTATATTATGTCCTCCTAGGGCATCCCCTCACACTCCACCACATCCACTCACATCTGCCTAGTAAATACCTCTTGTTAGTCGCCTTTCATTCATCCTCTCAACATGACCAAGCATACTCTTAAATGTTTGTCACTACATCTTCTTTTAAACCACAGAAGTTTAAACAAGACCGAGAACTTTAGGTATTAAACCATTATTTACAAACTTACTAAGTGCCATGTGGCAATACGATGACACTGATAACGAAGTAGATAAAGAGATTATGTTATTATGATAACAGTTCCTCTAAAGATTGTGTCATTAGATAAGATAAAATCTAGAAAAAACAGTTTGTGGGTAAATTCCATTACCTCTTAGATTGGAATGTTCTGGCTCCATCCCGCATGGAAGCAAACTATACCATAAAATATCCTTTGGCACTCTGCAATAGTGTAGCCTTTCATTCCGATTAGCGAAATAAAATTCGGAATTGTGCCAGTAAGTACCGAAGATTACCCCCTACATACAAACTCACAAATACCTCTTTATAATATAAGTAGGTATAGATGAGACGGAAAGTGCACTAAATCCATTTAAAAAAGGATTTAGAAAGAGTAAAAACACAGTGTCAACCTCATTTTATTTTAAACACTAATCATTTTGATGAAGCATTTTCCCGAATCATCATGCGGGAAAATGCTTCATCAAAATGATTAAGTCAAGACTCAATAATTGTCTTAATTAATAGGTTCATTAACTCTTGCAATTGTACACAAGAGATACAATAGCCTAGTTTCAGAATCGATTAATCAAAGTCTGTCATTCGAGGGCGCATTGCCCATTAAGAATCCAAGATGTCACATTGATTGAACGCTTTCGATTGATCCTAATGAAGATAGTACAAATAGTACCCTAGCCAGTTTCGATTTCAGTTTCATTGACCTCTCTGCCTGATTAAAATAGATTCTTAATTTTATTTTTGGCTTTCATTTTCTTTTCACGAAGCTAACGCAATGACTGAAGCTTCTTACTTAATTATATTAATCAAATCGTCATTGCAAACCAGTTGTAACCTCTTCACCTCACCTCTTTCTAGAACGTTCATGCATTTTTGACACAGATGTTGATATCATCTTCAAACACATAATAAGACTCGAACCGTGTCATCTAAATAGATGGATAAGGATTGATTACCGATTATGACAAAAGCAAACGAGTCACAAAAACTTGTATAGACATGACTGCCTCTTTGATACCAAAGCCTCTACCAAATGTCCAAATTAAATGACTGATTGCATGTTTGTTTTGTCTCTTCAGGTGATGCCCGTGCCAACTCCCATCCCTGGTTAACCAGCATGTACTCCATCTGGGTGAGGGAACACAACCGCATCGCTCGCTCCTTGGCTACCCTCAATCCAGGCTGGAACTCCGACAGACTGTACCACGAGGCTAGGAGGATTGTCATTGCTGAAATTCAGCATATTACCTACAAGACCTGGCTACCTGCATTGACTGGTAAAGATTTTGCATTAACATAAGAAATATGTCCATGGACACAGCAGCAGGTCCAGTCACCACAAACTGTCAAAATCACTCATTCGATTTTGAACTTAACCTCAACATTTTAACGTTTTCAATCATTTGGAGAAATTTGACAGTTTCGTATAACCTGATGTACAAACTACTTATTTTGTTTGAAAGAAAAATGTTGATTACGTAAAAGCTAGTAACGTAGTAACCAACATACAATATGTATTGTAGCCCCACATGTTTTTTCAAACACCTATGTTGTTGCTACGTAAAGGTGGCTTTGGCTTACACATTTTCTATAGGCACAATAGTCATTATAAAATATTGAATATGAAAAAATATGCTAAACCATTTCATTTGAAGTCAACGTTTACAAGATTTCGGTGTTTCAACAACCGTTGCTAATCGTTGTAAATTACTATTTTCACAGGAAAGGCATTCAATGAGTTGTATGAGAGCTACGACACTGGGTACAACCCAGACATTGACCCCACCATCACGAACTCCTTCGCCACAGCCGGTTTCCACTTTGTCAACAGTCTCTTGGACCAAAATATCGAGCTGGTAGATGAAAACAACAAGATGGCGTCACACCGTCTCATGAACAACTACTTCAAGCCCGACCTGATCTCGCAGAAGGGAGGATTGGAAAAGATCTTGAGAGGAATGATCGGTCAGAAGAGTCAGGGGTTGGACTTCAACTATGCTGATGATGTAAGTTTTTTTGAGATTTCTGTTAATATAAAAAAGAAGAAAGGGACCCTCTCTTTCTTCTGTTATGTAGGATGTGATATTAGATATAGTTTGGAAGTAAAAATTCTACTACAATGATATGATATAGGTAAAAGAAGCAGTCTCATCTCAGTTCATGGTGGCAGAGTCATAGAATTTTGACCCGTAATGACAAGAGAGGAAGAAAACATTTTAATTTCCCAAAGGTAATCTTCCCGGATTAAATTTTAAATGAAAATGTTTTCATAAACATCGAAGTTCAAAGTACGTAGTAGTGACGTAAGCAGACGTTAACTGTAATTATGAGTCTGATTCAATGTCAAATAACATGTCGAAATGTCAATGATAAATGATTTTATTTCTGTAAGTAGGTTTGTACAAACCTCAGAACAATAACTTGTTCTGAGGTACAAACACTTTTACACGTCAATCATATTTTAAAAACTAGATGAGGTCGGCGTTTCCTATCTGACTACTCTGAGAAGAAAGGCCGAAACAAACTCAGAGGTCACAGTCTCTTTTAAAGTCCAGACATAATCTTGGTCAGATCATGTGAAGACCATGTACCTAGATTGGTGTCTGAAACGGTCTTTTGAGGAAAAACCATACAGATTGAGCGGACCTGTCCAGTCAGTGCACGCATTTGTCAGTAATCTTGCCGCTCAACTCAGAACTTAAGGAGCACAACGATTCGACGAACAATACCAAAGAAAGGACATTTGGGTAGGCCGCAATGCTTGTATTATCTTGTATATCATATTGACTGGCACGTTTAATATGGTAACACTGATAAGTGAAGTATATACAATTCACTCGTAACCGTACCTAACGTACCGTAAAAAACTCGTACCTAACGATCTGACTGATCAAAAATATTTACTTTTCCTAACCGTTGCAGGCACTTCACCTTGAAAATATATCAGAATATATTGTTAAACGGCTTATCGTCGTTGATACTGCAATACCGCGTAACTAACAGTGGATAATACCGCGGAAGTACAAAAGTATCAAATTTTAGATTTCGCGGCAGTGAGCTAACGTTGCCGATTGGCTACGGACCACATTCACAGTTCGGCGTATCGCTCATTCAATATGCGACCAATCACAACTGGTTAAAACCGCGTGAACGAACCTGTCAAAATAATGTGACCAATACCGCGTATTCTCGCGATCATAACAAGAAGACGTATTGTTTTTGTGTGGTGTTCCGGAAAATAAAAGTTTTTTTATAGTAATACGAAGCAGATCAGTAAGTTTTTTACATTGTTTTAATGCTTATTTCTCAATCAATTTGGTTACATAATAGAATCTGTAAATTTCCTTATTTTACAAGTAAAATTTGCACTAATTGTTGTGATGGTAGTTCCGCGGTTTTGAAATTTTATCTTTTACTTTATGTCTTGGCTAGTTACGCGTATTTGTTGATTTTGTTGTGAACATAAATATCGTATCAGTGTTTTTAGAAAATACTTTAACTCAAGTATTTTTAATTCTAGCGAAGACCAATAGCGCCTGGAATTTAAATATAATTGCTATTTGTGGGTAGTTTCCGAGTGTTTCTCAATATCTATTACTTTTCTTTTAGACGATCATGGAAGAAGAGTCAGGTGTTGATGAGGCTATAGTATGGAGAAATGCCGACGTCAGTAGTAATGTTGTTACATTACAAGAGCTTCAAAATCGACGCCAGGTACTTTTAAATAAAAGGAAGCAAATTTTGGATGAAAAGCGTGCAGGTAACCCACTTATATTTCAAAAACCTGTCGAACACATTCCATGTACAGCTACGAATATCGAAAACTCTATTGCAGACTGTGATACTCTGACCACAGTCTTAGAACCTGTCGCTAGCTCATCAAGTCTTCCGGAAGTTGTTAATGAGTCACTGTTGGATTTTTCGTCAGATGACTCTGTTGTTGACCCTAATTATGTTCCACTATCTCAAATCATAAATGTACAACCGATCGAATCATCAGATCATATTGAATGGTTTCCTGAAAGAGATACTGAGGCAGAAGTTGGGAGACAGTCAAGATCGAGAAAAAGAAAAGCTGACAGGTTAACATGGAAAAGAGAACATAGCAGGAAAAATAGAATGTTAGGGAAAGAATATCTTGGATACAAAAAGATTGGTAATAAATACCGTCAAACAGAATCCAAACCTGAGAGAACCATGGGTCCTCTCTGCAATTCACAGTTTTGTGCTCGTAGCAAAGTCTTGTTTTGCTCACATCGAACGCAGGAGATGAGACTGTCTATTTTTAATAAATACTGGAGCATGTCACGGTTGCAAAAAAAAATTTTTGTGTCTTCTATGGTGGATAAAACTGACACTCAGAGGAAAACTAAAGGTACTGACTCTAGACGTTCAAGTTCCAAAGCGTATTATTTTCAAATAGAAGGCAAAAAAGAAAGAGTATGCTTGATAACATTTCTAAATACACTTGGTATAAAGGAATGGACGGTTCGGTATTGGCTTGGTGATAGAGGTAATAAAGAGAACCATACAAATGTGAGCACGTCTTCATTAGTAACCACTGAGAATAAGCGAGATTCTATTAAAAGCTATCTATCAGCCTTGCCGAAATTACCATCGCATTATTGTCGCAAATCGAGTACAAAGCAATATTTGGAACCTCTAATTCAGTCCAAATCACAGCTTTACAATTTATACGTGGAATTTGCATCCTCATTATCCAAACCTGTCGCTTCAAGGAAGCTTTTTTGTGACGTATTAGCAGAAGAAAACATAGGTTTGTTCCAACCTAAAAAAGACGCTTGTGACCTTTGCTGTGCTTATAAAGTAGGCAACGTCTTAGAAGAAGATTATCAGCGTCATATTGAACTCAAGAACATGGCTCGAGAGGAAAAGAACATGGATAAACAAGCTGCAAAAAATGGGATCATTCACACTGTGACTGCTGATTTACAAGCTGTAAAACTATGTCTCTATTTGACGGCTAGTGCTCTCTATTTCAAAACCAAGTTAGCAGTGCATAATTTCACTGTCTACAATCTTGGACCTGACGATGTCACATGCTATTGGTTTGATGAAACCACTTGTGACTTAAAAGCTACCACCTACGCTTCTTTTTTTGTGGATTACGTAACAAATCTATTAGATGAAGATGCAAAAGATGTAGTAATATGGACAGATGGTTGCACATCGCAAAATAGAAACAGTATCGTTTCTAATGCGCTTCTTAGACTAGCCATGGATAATAATATTACAATAACACAAAAAACCTCGAAAGGGGACACACACAGATGGAGGTGGACTCTGTCCATTCTCTCGTTGAGAGAAAGTTAAAAAACATAGAAATATTTTTGCCATCGCAGTATGCAACACTAACTAAACAAGCAAGAAAGAAACCCTCTCCATACAGAGTCATTCAACCGGATCATACTTTTTTCAAGGACTACGGGATTAAAGAATATCAAGTTTATGACTCCATACGACCTGGCCGTACTGCTGGCGATGATTGTGTGGTGGACCTGCGAGTATTAAAATATAATCCAGAAGGGACTATTCAGTATAAAAAACATTTCAAAGACGACTTAACCCTATTGCCACGAAGACCACGAAATATCATAACACTTGCAAATAGTGTTCCATTGCTATTTTCATCTCGAGTGCCAATATTAGAAAGCAAATATCTGCACTTACAGCAACTAAAAAACGTCATCCCCGTTGATTGTCATCAGTTTTATGATAACTTACCATTTAAGAAAAAATAAGTAATTTTGGAAAGACTGTGGTACCTTTCTTGGGTGAACCACTTTTTGATGTTCCTATTATTTTGTTTTGATACACGACTCTTTTCATTTTTTTTTTTTACTGACTATGTACAGCCTTTAATTATTTGATTTGTTATGTTTGTAGTAAGATCATATAATTATACTAATAAGTAACTACCAAGTTGTTATGACGACGTTTTAATGACGAGACTGTATAAGCTAGTAACTACTTTGGTTAAAATGATGAGACTGTTATTACATAAGTAAATACAACTTCTTTATAATATTATTAATTCTGTTTTATTCTCCCTCCAATTCCGCGTAAATGCCAAAAAGCTCAAATAACAAATGCAACATAAAATGAAAAACAGCGTAAGTGTATTTTCTAGCTAAATATTGACTGGATTAAGTTAAATAATAATATATAAGGTAACTAATACACATTTCTAAATAGCTGAAAGTTCAGACACGTATTTGATAAGTACAGCAGAAGTTATTTAGTTTTTTAGCTCTCCTGTAAAATTTGCCATATCGAAGTTACGCGGTATTGTCTGTTGTTAGTTACGCGGTATTGCAGTATCAGCGACGTTATGTTACGTACCGTACATAGATAAGTAGGTACATATATACAGAGATTATAGGATATTTTTTATATTCGACAGTTAAAAGAAATATTATATGGTTTCTTACAGCACTCGTGTATAAAAACAATAAAAAAATCAATTTAATGTTTCGAAATTCATTTCAAAAGACTTCCCGATTATGAGTCAAGTGTAGCTGAGAAAAATAACAAAACGAAAAGTTATTTGTTATGAATTTTCATCCAACGTTTGTTCTCGCCTTGAACAATGTTGAATGTCACGTTGAACGTGTTTGCCATAAGTAAATAATAAATAATGTATAGCACCGCATAAACACAGACACTGATTATATATTTACATCATGTGATATGAATAAACTTATTTAAATAACATTGGAAATGTATATTCATGCTGGAATTACTTATATCCTAAAAAGTATAAAATTATATTAATATAGGTACTTACAAGAAATTAGCACTTACGAAGTTCCATAGCCAAACTGCTAGAATAACTATATTCAGCCAATTTTATCTATTGCTGCTTCTAACAATTGGTACGAAGTGAGAAACATGGCATTCGTTGAAGAAGTTGGGCGAGGAGGATTATCTTCTTCTTAGTAGAATGAAAGCATCCCTTTCAATAGACGGTACGACAAAATTAGGAATCCGAAGCTCTCCCATTTTCTCTTTTATTTATTTTTTGACCGGTGTCTTCTAAGACTTCAAACCACAGAACAATTTATTTTAAATGTATTTTTTTTTAATGATTTTAAATGAAATTATTAGAAAAAAAAACCGAATAACCTAGCAATAGTTTGTAACATTGACAATGACTGCAGAGAATAAAAAGCGTGGTTGGTACTATTCTGTAGTTTAGGTGACTTCTTGAAAACAGGTTATTGATTTAGAAGTATACTTAGGACTATTATTATGAGCATAACCTTATCATTTATTAATAACATGCTATTGGCGCTAGTCATCAGCACGATTAATTATGTAAACATGCAAGTAAAGTCGATAGAACCAATAATAATTGCATATTAATGCATATTATTTATTTTTAGTATCGCTCTCCGCATTTTAACTTCATTAGATATAACTCATTACTCCATAAAGTTCCTTTAAGCAAATTAAAATATTTACATGGAAATTAATTCACTACTGCTGAACGTTATCGACAACTGGAAAACTTCAGTTTTTGCCCTCAATTTGTAACTGATCATCAGTGATCGGATAATCGGGCGCTTATTATATCTAAACTTCTTCCCACGAAAGAATAATATGGACATTCCTTTCTGAATAAATAAGTAATCCCAGGTTCCCGGAATCGAACAATTTTGTAAAAACCACTTTAACAAACTTAATGAAATTATAGCAGTGGTTATTTTGATTTAGTATCTTTATTTTATTCAAAACTAATGGATTACAAAAAAATGATGTGCACAATGTGGTCAAGTAGTGGATATTGATTTATCTATCTAACAAATTACGATTAGTGATCGAATCGACTAATTTATTGTATTTTATACGAACAGAAGACTAAATAATATTTATATTTTGTTTTTTTTTTCACAACGAGTTCTAACTATATTTTGTATGCAGGAAACATTTTTGTCAATCGCAGGAGTTTCAAACGTTTCCAGGATCCGGGATTCTGAAAGGCATTTCCGTATTATTCATTTGTGGGAATAAAAGTGAAGTTTAGGTATATTAGCGTCCGATTATCCGATCACTGCTGATCATAGAGTTTATTTTATTCAACAGTTGCGTATCAACAAATTGACTTGATTCTCACTCTACATTATAGTATGAACGAGACGTAAGATTTTTTTGTACCTATCAACTTTATCCTAATGGTTAATTTAATGTTTTATCACTCGAATGCTAAAGTCTAAATTCCTTCAACAGCTACGTCATCAATGGCTGGGTGGTCTTGACGTGTTGGCAGTGGATATTCACCGTGGTCGTGACCATGGTCTGCCTGGATACACCCAGTATCGTACTCTCTGTGGATTGCCTGCTGCAACTGGCTTCCAACAACTTACTGATGTTATTCTGGAAGAGGTATGTGTCTATTTCGAAATTGAGGTTTTTTACTCACACAATAATTTGTTTTCGAAATTCCCGAAGAAGTAGTTAATTTTGCTCACATTTAGTTAGAATATTTGGAATCAAATACATACTTGACTGACTGACCGGTTGGTGCAGTTGGTAGCGACCCTGCCTTCTGAGCCGCTGGTCCCGGGTTCGATCCCTGGACAAGTCAAACATTTTGTGTGCATGAACATGTCTGTTTGACCTTTTTCTGGGTGTGTATATGTATATTTATTTATTTATTTATTTATTCACACCAAACATACAAATATCCTTACAGGCTAGACCCAATGCGATATTGCAGTACACTTAAAAATTAAATTGTCCCAGTGCTTGTACCATAACAAATTTTATAGGTAGCTATTCTTTCAAATTCACCCAAAGTGCAACAGAATATAAGTACAGTACAGTATATAAGTATGTATATCAGTCATCAGGTTACCGTAGTACAGGCTCTACCTAGTTCGGGACCTGAAGACCTTGTATGTATGTTTACTCCATCATTACGCACTCGGAGATCTTGTAAAAAGAACTTGGAGATGGTATTAGAATCATAACCGTAATGTTATGACCGTAACCGTACCCGTAACCGTAACCGAACTGTAACCGTATGTATCAATAGCCCATTCGATTTCAATAACATCATCATTACTTTATAAAGAATTTTACAAACAATTCTCTTTTATTCACACACATTTTTTATTTTTTATTATAGACGGTTGAAAAACTATCGAAAGTGTACGAGCAGCCTGGTGACATCGACCTGGTGATCGGTCTGATGGCAGAGACACCTGCCCCCGGATCACTGCTTGGACCCACGGCTATTTGTGTTATAAGTAAGTATCATGTGGCATACACAGAAAAATATTACCATTACCTTTGTATTTGACTAGGGTCAAGTATAAAATGTAACAAACGATCTGTTTGCGGCCGAATGGACGAAGATTTATTCGGCATGTCAGAAGTAGGTACTGTGAGTTATTATATAGTATAGTATAGTATTATATGTATAGTGAGAAATTGTTGTTATCTTTTTACCTGAACTTGATGATTTTATATTTTCTCTTTTATGTGCATGTATACAGGGTTATTTGTAATACTTCGGGAATCCATTAAGGGGATGTAGGGGAGGTCTATTGCAACCAAATTACCCCTATGACCCCTATGCAAATGTCAACCATTTTCCAGTAATTTGACATTTTATATTTTTTTGAAGATATCGGGTATTATAATGTATCTCGTTGGATAAATGTAAATGTAAATGATTTTATTTCTGTAAGTAGGTTTGAACAAACACTTTTACACGTCAATAGTATTTTAAAAACTAGATGTGGTGACCACATCCAGTTTTTAAAATACGATTGACGAAATGCGACCACATTGTGGTCGGCATTTTCTATCTGACTACTCTCAGAAGAAAGGCCGAAACAAACTCAGAGGTCACAGTCTCTTTTAAAGTCCAGACAAAATCGTGATCAGATTATGTGAAGGCTATGTAGATCGGTGTCTGAAATGGTCTTTTGAGGAAAGAACCACACAGATTGAGTGGACCTGTCCAGTCAGTGCACGCAATTGTCAGCAATCGTGCAGCTCAACTTAGACTTCAATGATCTCAACGATTCGACGAACAATACCAAAAAAAGGACATTTGAGTAGGCCGCATAAATTACTCAAACTGCCAGATCATGATTAAACTAACTGAGAAAAATACAAAAAAAAAAACAATGACCGACATATTTCTCACATTCACAATAATAAGAATAATATCATAATAATCTTTGAGGGCCATGTAGATTTGTGTCTGAAATGTACAGTCCACTCAGTGCACGCATAGCTATAGTATATCCGAGTTTTTTTTTGCAGAAATCAACAATTTTAGTCAAATAACCTGCTCAAAATTATGAAATTTGTGTGGTCCGATTAAAAAAATATTAAAGATAATTGTCATTTTATGGTTGATTATTATGTATTGAAGTAGAAGCAGATAATAATAATAAAAAAACAGGCATTGTTTTTATTAAAATACATTTTCAAAGTTAAAGTAGTTTAGTTAAGTCATGTCATGTGAAATAAATAAATAAAAAGTTGTATACCGCCAAAAAGTATGAAATGTCAAATTACTCAGAAATGGTTGACATTTGCATAAAGGGTCATTTGGTTGCAAATGACCATCTCTACATCCCCTTAATGGATTGCTGACATATGACCAATAACCCTGTATACAAATGTGTCTTACATTTTTGTAATTGGTTTTAAACCGTTTTAATTAAAGAAATAAATAAATAACATGGGCTTTGAGTAAAAAATCGATAGTCAAAAAAATAAAAATCTACAACAATAATTATTATTAAGTGAGTTTTCTTAGAACAAAGGCAATAAGAAGATAATGCGCGTCGCACATAAGTTGGTTTGCCAAGCATATAATCATCGTACCAGTAAAACGAGTAAATTCATTTCTTCCAACCGTACCTTTTTTTTTTGGCTGGGAAGTCATCAAATAACTTCTCCCGCTCTGGGCGGAGCGGGAGGGCGTGTCAGACTATTACTGACTAAAACCCACCCGTGTTCCTCCAGTTGCCTGTGCCAGGGGCCACGGTATCCCTCTCGGACTTCCCCGCAACCCTAGCAGGCATCGGCCCTAGCAAACCCCGTCATTGGTGCTGACATCTCTTTGAGGCGCGCGTGGAACACAACGCGCCGTCGACCCGGGCCTGGTCCTTATCGAATGCTGAGCTACCCATTGCTCGCACTCCGCAAGCCAGCGCCTACGGTGGCTGGAAATCGGCCCGGGATTCCCGACGCCCAGCGCGTCTCCTGCGGCGACTATTGGCGTGAGGGCGCGAATTTTGCCACTCCGTCACGCGTTCCGCCTCCTCCTTCGCGAGCATTACTGTTTCGCAGGAGGTGACGGCTTCCCATGCCCTCTCCCTTGCATCATCTTACCTAGCCTGAAGATAATAAGAAATATACTTTACGATTTTAATGAATGATTTTCTCTCCCTACCCACAGAGGAACAACTATGGCGCACAAAGGCAGGCGACAGGTACTTTTACAGCCATCTGGACGAGTCTGGCATATTCACCAAGAGGCAGCTCGCTGAAATAAGACGTTCATCCCTCGCGAGACTGCTGTGTGACAACACACCCTTCGACAGAATACAGAAGGATGTGTTCCAGCCAGCTTCTGAAAGGTTTTTTTTTCACAATTTATATATATAATTATAGTTTCACTGCATATTTATCCTAATAACCATAATTTTAAGTACGACAGAGCTGGTCTCAATACTAAAAAGTTGTCATGTAAGCGTTTGATTCACATAGGTTCCAAATACGTCCATTATACACGTATCATAGACCACTGTTTCAAAATGTGCTGTTACAGAATTCAATCAAGTCTTAATTAGTTTGAAAGAAGTTGTAGGACCCATGCTTGAACACATATCGATGAAGGAATGCCACAAGGTACACTCATGAGCCATACGCCATACGCAATACGTTCAAATTACGCCATAGTGGCGTAATTTGAAGTGGAAAGTGATCGGTGACTACAGTATGAACTTATTTACGAACTAAAATACGCTAGACCATTGTTTACGGCAGTCACTGAAGGTTGTGGTATTTGCGGTCGAGGACAACAACCTAATTTTAGTCTTAATAATTAAATTCCTGATAGAAGGAAGGATACATATAGACGCAGACTCATTACATACAATAAAGGCCTTCTTTGTGATGCTTCCTGCTCCACTTGTTTATTTGTATATATTTTCATCATCAGTTTATTGAAAGTTGTTTTCCTTCTTAATGTGACATTTGCCTTCATTATGGCATTTGTTTTCAACATACTTGACCTAATATGTTTTGTTTTTGCAGCAATCCTATCATACCGTGCGAAGAAATCAAGAAAGTGAATTTGGAAGCGTGGCAGGTTTCAGCACAACAGCCTGACATCCTGACCCGTACCAGTAACTGGCTCAAAAACAAAGTCGGCAGCTCGGGAAACTCCACCAAGTAGATTCTCGCCCTTAGCATAAATATCTTCTGTTAATCTGCAGTGCAAGTTAGGCTCATGTAATTAGTTTTTAGTGTTAGTTTTTACGTTATTTTGGACTATCGAGTACTTAAAATAAAACTTGATGTACGGAACTTACTTGTAGTTAGTATACCACGAAGTTCTAAGTATGAAACTGTACACCTACGTAGCTAAGTTATAGAGAATGTATTAAGACTGTTCCAGCTTGCATTGTAGACGTTAAGTAAATAATTGTAGTCGAGAGATTCAGTATTTTGTTTGATTCTGACAGTGTGCTTATTTAGTTAGTCGTAGTTACAACCACGTTCCTCGATGCTTAAGCGAAAATGAACTTTAAGTCGTACGACTTTAGTGTGTAGACCATTCGAGTGTCTTCTGAGAATTTGAGATTTGTATCATTTATGACGAAGACAGGTTTGGTCGTATCTGCCTGTCGTGTGATTGTACCGTATCGTCCAGTGGCTGTGATATGTGGACATCAAGTCCACTGCATAGAGAAAAAAGTCTCGAGTTCGGGACGTGAGTTTACGATTCTTGTGATCCATATGTTAAAAGATCCGAGAATTATTTCTAATAACAAAAACAAAAAATAAACAACATTTAAATAACTCCATATATTAAGAGGAATTTGATAATGCTTAACGTACTTAGACTGCAAAGCCAGGGTATTTTCCAATGGAAAAAGCAAGATAGAACAATAAAGATAAATTAGGAACCATCTAAGTATCTAGCCCACCCTGGTGAGGGGTTGTTAGTGGGTTGTAGTTTTATAAAAGCAAACAAAGTTTTATCTGTAGACTTTTGATTGTTAAAACATCTTATGGATTGTCATGAACACTGTATACTGGTGAGTAAATACTCGTGAGTGTGACAAGAGATTTCTTCCGCGTGACGCACGATGCGATCCAAATAAGGATTCTGGCTTTTGCTGACATAACGAGGCTAACCAGTTTTCACTGGAATTTATGATATCTTGAGCAACAGGGCCATTATTTTGAACGTAATCGTGTGTAATAACTTATGGTGCATGCAAGTGAGACTATCTAAATTTAGAAATTTAAATATATTGGTCCCAATTTTTTATTGCATCTCAGTGCTGTCTTTTCTTTGTTATCTCGTCTTGTTTTCGAGTTCTTTCTTTTCTCTTACTAATTACTTATGTTGATAGTTTTATGTTTACGCGCGTATTGTTCTAAATAGGTATTTTTTTTCTTTTTGACAACGAAATTTAGAAGCGATGGCGAAAATTAATGCCAAAGATTGGAATGCAACTGATAGCGGCTAGCGATTTGTAATTTTTTGTTAAATTTATATCGACATTATTTTGATAATGTCGATTTAAGTGTAGCAAAAATGTATTTTATTTTATTTATAATTACATACATTGTGAATGCTTGTTTCACTGACGATGATTTTAATACTTTTTAAGGTTTACGAACTGTCAAGAATAATGCAAAAACATGTTATTAATTCGTTAATTATATTTTTAATTTTAATACTTTTGTGCCTTGATAATTTCTTGATAACATTATGCCTTAAAATCCAGCTACTTTTGTTAAATTTGTTTTTTTGCTCAAGGGACATCATAAAAAGATCAAATCGATCGATCTTTCCGGATTAAACAAATATTTTTCGAAATAATTTATTGCAAAAAGTGATGTCTAGCACAATGTGTTTTGCTTTTAGTATAAATATATACAGGGTGTAAAAAGAGCCATCACATAGCCGTCAACTACGCAATTTAAAGTTGTGTTTTTGTATTTAAACATTAAATACTTGTTTTCCTAACAAAACGTCAATAAAGGTTGGAATTTTGACCATCAATATCTATCCGTAACCAGAAGGTTCGCAAGTACAAAAAAAATTACAATGACGGGTACTACAAGTAACTCTCGGCTTCGTGAGTCGCCTTTTTACACCCGGTTTATGATCAGCTGGATAACAAAATGTTTTTGTCCCAAAAAATATTCATATTTATAAAACTGCCAATACCATATAGCATGCCTGACCTATTTGTATTTAATATGACGTTATTAGGTTAAAGAATTTATTGTTATTTTAAGTATCATTTGCGAACAAAATGAATGTAAGTATTGAAATTAATTTAATTTTTAAATCTGAATGACTTATTCTTATCCCTTCCTTATATAAGTTCTTTTTATACGTCAATAAATCTATTCATTATGTATGTATGATGTTTCATTTGATGGATTTACGTCGATACTTCCTTTTGTAACATGGTCTCAGCGATGACATGATACCATCTAGCTAACATTAATTATGATTTATGAGCGTCAGGGTAGCGGGTTCTGGCTAGAGAGGCGCCACGGCGTCCTCACCTTCCGCCTGACGCAGGTCCTCCCGGGTGTCACCATTGTGTGGATCGCCCGGAGGACACGGTGGAGCATACGGTGGAGGTCTGCCCGGCTTAGGCGAAGCACCGCCGTGTCCTCGTGGAGGCGATTGGCGGTGGCGATCTCTCGCGTCCGGCCCTGGTCCAGGCCATGGTACGGAGCGAGAGGGCTTGGGAAGCTGTCATCTCCTTCTGCGAAGCAGTAATGTTCGCGAAGGAGGAGGCGGAACGCGTGAGGGAGAGGCAAAATTCGCGCCCTCACGCCCCTACCCGCCGCAGGAGACGCCCTGGGCGTCGGGAATCGCAGGCCGATTCCCGGCTACCATAGGCGTGGGCTTGTGAACGGCGAGCAATGGGCAGCTCGCAGTTCGATAAGGACCAGGCCCGGGTCGACGGCGGGTTGTGTTACACGCGTGCCTCAAAGAGATGTCAGCACCAATGACGGGGTCCGCTAGGGCCAATGCCTGCTAGGGTTGCGGGGAAGTCCGAGAGGGATACCATGGCCCCTGGCACAGGCAACTGAAGGAACACGGGTGGGTTTGAGTCACTAAGAGTGACACGCCCTCCCACTCTGCCCAGAGCGGGAGAAGTTATTTGATGATTTCCCACACTAAAAAAAAAATTAAAATGGTAGCGGGTTCCCTAAGGGGTGTTGTTAATCGTAGTGAAACAAAAAGGATGAAAATCTATACGCAACAAGAATGAACATTTTAGTTACATGAAGAAAAAAGTATACTAGCTTTTCCCCTCTATTTCTATGTAACTCTCTAGGATAGATCCAAGTTTTGCTGGGAGAAAATTCGGTGTTGAGTTAAGCTTGATTTTGTACGTGCTCTCACTATTACCAAGGCACGGTGCGAATGTTAAGTAGCTATCTATTTATTTCACATTTGCCCCATAAAAAATACTTTTTATCCTATCGTATCGGGCACACACACCGCTTACACAAAGCTGTCTGCCGCAGAATGTGGCGAGTGCGATAATGACGTACCTATATTATATTGTAGTCTGTGAATGACGCGTAGACATTCATACGCTCCTGCAGCCTACTGTACGGTCGGCTACAGAGAAATCAAACACCCGAGATATCCCCGATATCCCT
The DNA here is from genome assembly GCA_937001585.2 of Brachylomia viminalis. Classification (NCBI taxonomy): domain Eukaryota; kingdom Metazoa; phylum Arthropoda; class Insecta; order Lepidoptera; family Noctuidae; genus Brachylomia; species Brachylomia viminalis. Next base: position 13,304,076 of record OW443308.2, on the reverse strand, counting down.
CCCGAGTATGTCACGTACATGTCTAGGGGGTAAGGTTTCTCTGGAGCCGATTGTACTTACTGTAATTTATTTTGGAGCGTTGGTTGATCTACGGTTGATACGTCAAAAATGTATGGTTAAACAGTCGCTAATCATTACTTATGTTTAAGCAACGTTTATAAGTAAATACACCCCTAAAGAAATAAGATTTTTTGTAGGAACGACAATGCCGTTTTAATATTCTTTGGAACAATACCTAAGCCCGGTAAAGTACACCCTAGGGGAACGTTAGAAAACGTTCACCTAGGGTGTACTTTACTGCCGCTCTTAGTTTATTTGTTTATTTTTGCAAGCTTACCCAAAACACTTCACAATGTACTTTTACTTTCGGAGCGTGAGAAACCTTTCTATTACTAAAATTAACTACTCAGGATTTTTACTGAGGATAAAACAGAAAATACGTACTGCCGACTTGGAGGCGAGTTTTATTCTGAAGTAATGTAAATTACATTACTTCAGAATAAAACTAATATATAAAAATACGCATTACATTATGTAATGCGTACCTACATGGCTCATCCGGTGGGCACAGACCGCTGAGCTTGCAAGTATCTAGTTGCTAGAATGGTGCCATATAATAGGTATGTACTTAGCTTAATCTAAATCAGACTGGTGAGGTGTATCTATAAATACGTAGATTGTAAGTAGGTATTATTTATTGACAAGGACGTAAATGACCTTCATGTTGAGAGACAAATTATATTAATTAAGTACCGTAATGTTTAATTTAAATGAAAAATACATATTATACCTACCATGATTGGATGGACAGGATGTGCTTTATCAAGCAATAAATCAAGTTTCTCAAACAACTTGACTGCACATTTCCTATCACATTTTCACATCTTGGGGGGTAGACCGGGGACAATAGTAACACGGGTCAATAGTACCATCATCGATATTTCTACTACTGAGCTAAATTTTGCATGTGTGAGTGCGCCAGCACACGCGCTACTTGAGTCCCGAGGCACCCCTCAGTCGCCGGCGCGCGTGCTGTGAAACGAACGTGTTAGTGGAGAATTTTTGATTTTCGGCAAGCCGCGGTAAGTTTTTACGTAAAATATTATTGCCTGTAACTCGTACTACCAAAGCCTTTTCGACAAGTAATTGTTGTTGCCAGTTTAAACGGATATTCAAAATTTGATTTATGATAAACATGGAAACTATAAGTTTAGAATTACGTGAATATTAGATGGTTTTACTAAATTAGTTACTTTGGTGCAATTGTACCAACATCGCCGGGGTCAATGGTACCGGTACAATTGACCCCATGGTAGAAATAACCCCGTAGAAATAATAACATACTAAAAAATAAATACTTAAAATATGGAATTACTTATTAGACATTGTTTGTTTTAGATCCCACGAAATAGAATAAAAAAGACGGACCGTGGGTCAAGAAATACTTTGTTGTATGAACAGGCATATGATGAGATTTTAAAAGGGCGTAGCATACGCATAAATTTATATAAATATTATACAAACGGTTATATACACCGATACCCCGGAAAAAGATGCTGTACAAAAAGAAGCGGAGGAAGCTGAAAAAAGAAAGAAAGCTAAACAAATTAAAAATAATCTACAGCACCCAGGAAAATCTAATGGGATAAAATGTGATTCCAGCCAGAAAAAGAAAACTGCAGCAAAAAATGACTCTGAAAGCAGTGAAGAAGAAGAAGAATGGTTTTGTGTTGTATGTATGGAACCTTATAGTGCCAGCCGCCCTAATTAAATGTGGATTCAATACGCTCTATGAATACATGTCAGGAGTCAATTTATGTTTGTCACAATTTCGAATCTGACTAATATTTTTTATAAGTAACTAATATTTTATGTGGGTCAATTGTACCAGGGGTCAATTGTACCTCCATACTAATATATTTTTGTTGATTATTTCTATTTTATAATTGTTATAAAGCTAGATAACACCAAATGTGCAACGTGGGAACCAAAGTTGATTATTATGATAATGAAAACTTATTTTATTTTTGTTCAAAGTGAAGAATTGTTATGATAATGTTATTACTTTACATTTGTGTTGATTTAAAACACCGATCTCATGATTATTTTGTTCCTAATTTTTAAAAATTATTATAAACCCATAAGACTTCAAATAAATGACTGAGAAAATGTGATTAATACCTTTATTCGCGTTTTATTACCCTATGCAGTTTTGGTACAATTAACCCTTAAAGGGGGTCATTCGTAGCACTAGCCATCATTTCATTCAAAGTCAATTTTGACCAAGTTTTGTTGAATCTAGGCCAACTTTAGATATTTTCTTCGGTAGCTAATAAACCAAGGCTGTAAAATAATAATATTTAAAATAAAAAGCGACAGTTAAATTTGTGTAATCAACCGATGTTTCGAAAATGGAACTATTGTCCCCGGTCTACCCATGGAACTGTGGACAGGTAACATTTTGTCTGTAAACAAGATCTGTCAGCGGTCAGGAAAAACCTGCTTTTCATTTTGTTAATAACTCAGTAGGTACCTACGTGAATTTATAATCATGATGCAAGGTCGCCTAAAGGCCGCCTAAATTCCTTCTTTTGCCAATATCTATAAAAGTGCAAGATTGAGACATGCTATGTACTGCTTTCTTTTTTTTTTTTTTTTTTGTGTGTGGGAAATCATCAAATAACTTCTCCCGCTCTGGGCAGAGTGGAAGGGCGTGTCAGACTCTTACTGACTAAAACCCACCCGTGTTCCTTCAGTTGCCTGTTCAGTTGCCAGGGGCCACGGTATCCCTCTCGGATTTTCCGCAACCCTAGCAGGCATCGGTCCTAGCAGACCCCGTCATTGGTGCTGACATCTCTTTGAGGCGCGCGTGGAACACAACGCGCCGTCGACCCGGGCCTGGTCCTTTTCGAACGGCGAGCTGCCCATTGCTCGCCGTTCGCAACCCAGCGCCTACGGTGGCCGGGAATTGGTCTGCGATTCCCGACGCCCAGGGCGTCTCCTGCGGCGGCTAGGGGCGTGAGGGCGCGCATTTTGCATCTCCCTCACGCGTTCCGCCTCCTCCTTCGCGAACATTACTGCTTCGCTGACGGCTTCCCAAGCCCTCTCGCTCCGTAACATGGCCTGGACCAGGACCGGACGCGAGAGATCGCCACCGCCAATCGCCTCCACGAGGACACGGCGGTGCTCCGCCCAGGCCGGGCAGACCTCCACCGTATGCTCCACCGTGTCCTCCGGGCGATCCACACAATGGTGACACCCGGGCGTTTCCTCCCGCCTTATCCGGAACAGGAACCTCCCGAAACAACCGTGTCCGGTGAGGACCTGCGTCAGGCGGAAGGTGAGGACGCCATGGCGCCTCTCTAGCCACTCCTCAAAGAGGGGACTTATCGCCGCAATTGTGGCGTGCCCAGCGTGGCGTACCTACTCGAGAATAATACCACAGAAGTAGGCGCAATTTGGTAATTGTATCATTGATTGTGTTTCCTTGACTGTATTTTGTATTCCAATGATGGATTAAATTTTTGTATTCCACATCAACAATCTCCGATAGTTTTAATACTTTACAGCTAGCCTAGCTGTTTTCAGTTGTGAGTTAGACATCATGTCTGCTGGTTTTCTCCTCGTGTTATTTGGCCATTTTAGCTTTATAAACATCTAGACGACCGATACAAGCATTGATCTCCTACAACAGTCCTATTGAAAATTCTGCCAAACGCCTACTACCTACTTTGTCGCTTTGATAGAAATAATCATAGAATGAAACTTGCAATAAAGTGCTGACAGGCGTCTGGTAATAGTTTACCTGCCTATATTTTAGTCTCATAGTCAAGTGCAATTATTATATCATACTTATACCTAAAATCAACCCCATGTAGTTATTTACTTGTATTTAAAGTACATCTCTGCCAGCTACCAATTATCGACTGCTTCTAGCTTGGAATCTCTACTTATCCATACTTATATATACCTACATACGTATCCTAGGAAACGACAGGGGTGATAGCGGGGTTGAAAGTTTGTATAGGAACCCCAGCATTTCGTAAGTTATGTAAGAGATATGAATTTTCAAAACGCTTTCGTTAACAAATAAAGAATTACGTGTAACGTTTTCGTCAAATCATCCCCAAAGAGGTAAAATAGGGGATGATTTTAAAATTCACTTGTAATAGGTACCTGTAGACATTTTTGTGTAGTAGGTACATACCTAAACTCTTTTTAAGAGATTTAAGGTGCCTTTGTGTCGCGTGCGATTTGCGTCGCGTGTCGCAACTGTTTGACAGAGCCTATAAGAGATTAGTAATACAGTCATAGCCTGTTTATTAAGATAGCATTTAGTCTTTATTTAATTAAAATCGGTCAGCTCGGTCAAAGTTATTACAATATAATTTGTCTGTCTACCTGTAGGTACATGTTTCTCTGTGTACCTTTTCACCCCTTAACGGCTGCACGGATTTAGATGAAACACGTACTTACGCCTTTCATCGAAATCCGTTGGCCGATCCGATAGGCCATGATATGGGTTAGGATATACGATACTTTTATTCCGGTTCCCGTGGGATGATATCCGACATCCATGCGGGCCCAGCCGCGGGTAAAAGCTAGTTAGATTATATTATTATGTCGAAATATATCACCATACACGCGGGAGCATGGAAGTGGAAAGATTTTTGGTATGCAAAGATTAAATTCTAATCCAGTACATGTTTATTAAGTATTTAATCCAGTTCCTTTTAGCCGTTTCGTCGTCCTAGGTTACATATATCAAGATTTCACGCGTAGTTAACTTCTCGTTTTCAATATTTTTTACTTTTAAACGAAAAAGTTCAGCTTTGACTTTGATATTATTATCGTTGAATCTATTGGAATTGGATTGTTCTAAGTACCGACACTTTATTAAAGTATTTGGCTCAGTCTCAAAGAAGTAAGGTAAAATGAGCATATCTAGTGGTGGCGTTTAATCGAAATACTTAGGTAGTCTACCTACGTAGGCCTCGAGAAATTGGTTTTTCATTAACTTTTTTACTTTGCTTAAGACAGACGCCGCTATCATCAAAGGCGCAAAGATCTAGATATCCTAAATTACCAATGAATTATTGAACTTGGGAATTTCTCACGCTTAATCACGACTTAACAAGTTACGAAATTAAATCTCGCAGTTTTGGTACGCACTTGTACCAATAAATTGGTTGACTTACGCAACGTAAGTGAGGTCGCCCCCTGTCCAATACACGAATTTTTCAAGGCGAGATTTTATGGCAAGTCGAAACGAGGCGAAACAAAAGTTAAACTCGGCGGTTATGTGTCTTAATGTAATGTAACTTCCGTTTCTATCGATTTATGATTATTTCATTGAACTGATTTTAATGGAGGCAGCATGTTTTCTATGGTCAATTAATCAATAAAGTCTAATTAAACCCACTGTTGCTTCATTTATTGTTGTACAGTAGACCGCACATCAGGGGTAAAACAGGTCTAGCGAAGTACGGACTTTAAAAAGAATACGAGGCCAGCTTATAGGTACTAGTTTTGTTCCCAGTGACATGCGACCTACTGTGCTTACTTATTAGCGGATTTCGCAAGCCAGTGTCGGCAATCTGGCCATGCCCCTCGAAGGGCACAAATGTTCACAAGTGGTGACACCAAATCAGTTCCTATCTTGTAGACTTTAAGTCGTGTCTTGAACTGACTTATAGAACATCGGTTATGTTAGTACAAAATAGCTTTTGACTTAACCTCTGTTCTTAGGTTTTCCATAATTATGAGACCTTTCACCTTTCCTTTAGGATTTGCATGGTTTCGTACGCCGGCGCCGTCTGATATCTTCCTTTTGAAAGTTTATAAATATATAGGCATTACTCCTCGCGCAACGTAATTAAGAATTCCTAAACGTGACTCGAAATACGACAATTTAACATTACCATTAAGCTGAATAAACACAACTGTAATATCAACTTAGCTATCATGGTTTAATAAGCAACCGAAAACGGTAGATAATTATTTTAGCTGAAAAGTGTGGATTCGGTATTTTGGATTCCTTGTCTTCCATTAGATTTAAGGCTCCTACAAACAGGCCCGACACGCGGCGCGAATCGCACGCGACTTGTGTCGCGTGTTGCGCCTGTTTGCAGGAGCCTTTAGGGTCAGACATAAACGGATGCGGTTTACTATCAGCATTTAACACTGTATGCGACTGCAGCAGGTATTATAAGGACCTTTGTAAACACGTTTTTCTTGCCATGAAAAACTACGGTTAATTCGCCGTGTAGGCGGTCGTCAGTGTTGTATGGATCACTATGAATGCTGGTTGACGGACACGTTTATACGCCGTACCGTGAAGAAACCGTACCGTGTACAAAGGCCTAATATTGTGAAACAGTTGACTACGTAGTTACTGCTGAGTTTTCCCTTATTTTTTTAGTCACAGCTGCAGCATTGTACCACAAAGAAATCACAATGTGTGTAAACGGTAATTTCTAGTGTTATAATCATACAATAGAAGAGTCATTTGAAGTTGTCAAGTCTTTCTCTGTAAAAAAACCTATTTTGGAGAGTGTAGTATGCAATGCATTTATTCTTTAAAACAGGGCTAGGCATGAATGCACCAGTCACAGGTACAGTCGAGTTCTTCAATGTCTGAGCATGTTCATGAATCAAAAATATATAGGCAATGGTAAGTTTCATAAATCTGTGACATCATAAATATGTGACTACATTATATCAATAATATTGCTATAGACAAAGACTACAAATTGTGCACAATCCCTTGTTCATAATAAGCGCAAAGTTAGGCTCATAAAAAAAAATCTTGACAATTTGACATGTCTCGAATTGCTCTAAAGAAGTATATCCTATTGTAATCTTTTTCTTTGAAACAAATTCAATTTGAAGTTGTCAGTTATGACTTCCTTTATCCGTATACCTACTGGATAGCATCCACTTCGTGGATTGATAAATATTTAAAAAATAAATCCTTGTATGCAAACCAAACAAACATTAATAATTATGTATCGAACAGACGAATATACGAAACATGTTATTGTCACTTTGAAGGAACAAGGGAATTCATCCTCTCATGTCGCTGAAGAGTTGGGTATTTCGGTTAGTATTATTATCATAAATTTGGCTATTTATTTTGTTTTTCTGTACTCATTGTACTTACGCTACTTTTGATTTTGACTTATTTTCTATTTGCAGAGAAATACCGTTGGTTTATGGTGGAAAAGAGAGCAAGAAGAGGGGGCTATTATCAAGCACGTGTCACATGGTAGACCTCGAAAGAAAACTAGTAAACGAGATGAACAGCTTATTACTAGAGTGCGAAACCAAAGATTTATACAGACTTCGTTTTTTGCCGCCGAATTATCTGTGTCAAAGTTAACCGTGAGGAAAAGGCTTAACGAGGCCGGACTCCATTATCGCCAACCTGCCCAGAAACCTATTTTAAATGACCGACATAAAATGTTACGATTGAATTTCGCATTAAGCCAACAGATATTTACAGTATAATTTTGATAACGTGGCATTTATGGACGAAAAAGTTTTTGTGTCTGATACAGATGGGCGTAGGTATATCTCTTTATTGTACTAACAGCACTAGATGCAATGAAGAAAACATTCTTCTCTAACAGACGAAATGGGCGTATCTCATGTGGTTTTTGGGGTGGATGAATGCCGCTGGTCCCATGGAAATATACGAAGTCACTGGTCGTATGACAGGTGTCGATTACGTGGACATCTTAAAAAATGTCTTTCTTCCGACCGGTATAATTGTATATCGTGATGGCCATTGAATCAAATTTGTACAGGACGGAAGTTCCATCCACAATGCGAGAAGGGTCCAGGAGTGGATAGCTCAACAAGAAGGGTTACATTTTATTAAACTCCCGCCAAGAAGCCCTCACCTAAACCCCATAGAAAATTTATAGGGTTTAATGGTACAAAATTGGGACTCGACCCGAGTTAGATCAGTCACCAATTTAAGGGCCTACGTACATGAGATTTGGGAAGGCTTTAGAAGTAGCGCCGCCTCGCCTGTTCAAACATGATTGCATCAATGCGTGAACGTTTGCATGATTCTAAAACTGGCAGCACCATTTTTTAAACCTTGCCTGGAAGTTCCCTACCTTATTTTAAATGTTAGCTTTTCAGAAGAACAAAATAAGAATTTAAGAATAATAAAAGCTTGTGTATTTTGACAACAACAGTTTTGTGGAAACTTTGATATCGACTAGAGATACTGTGTATCTGCCTGTTAGTTTTAGACACATAATAGCAAATTACGAGTAACTCAGACGTTAGTAGTATGTCGAAGTCTTGTGTTATTAACACCACAATGGTTAGTAATAATACTAATAATAAGGTGGTGAGCTTGAATAAATGTAGCTCAAATGCTAGAAGTATTTTTACTAATTCTACGAAGGAGGTTCCATGTCCCTCACTCACTAGGAGCTCATTGCCTGGTGATGACATTGAAGTATTGGGGATAACTCCGGATAATCATTTAAACTAGTTTGTAAGACAACAGAAGGTACCAGTAAGAATATTCCTATACGTAACAACTACAAGGTATCTTCTTGCTTTAAATTAATTAATTATCAAAAATTTCAGCAAAATGGCTTGAAATTATTTCATCAAAATATTCAAGGTATTTCTTTCAAATTATTAGAAAATGAAATGTTTTTAGAAAAAACAAAGTTTGACATTGTTTGTTTTACTGAACATTGGTTAAAGGATTACCAAAATTAAATGCTAATTAATTATGAGAACTACAGTGTAGGCAGTTGTTTTAACCGTAAATCTATGCTGCGTGGAGGTTCTCTAATCTTAATTAAACATTGTTTAAAATCTAAGCAACGGAATTACATAGTTGGTTTATCAGTTGAACATTGCATCGAACTGTCCTGTGTTAGATAAGCATGTTGTAGTGTGCGTTTACAGACCCCCTAATTATCAGAACTTTTCTTTATTTGAGTCAATAATGGAAGAAGTCCTAGCGAAACTTGCATCCAGTAACAAAGCTGTAATTATTTGTGGTGATTTTAATATTAACATTTTGGAAATTAATTCGAATAGCAGTAGATTATTAAGCCTTTTTAAATCGTTTAATTTATCGAATTTTTTACCGAGCCAACTAGAGTAACTCCAAGTTCTGCTACTTGCATTGATAATGTCTGCTGCGATTGTGATTATTTAGTGAAAGCCATCGTAAATTATTTGCCATCTGATCATAGTGGACAAACGGTAACTTTTAAGTTTGAAACACCTTTGCAAAAAGTGCAGATACAATTTAGACCAATAACGACTGGAAAATTAAGTAGATTCAATAGTAGCCTAAACAATAAGTTAGATGTTCTGAGTCATAATATGGACGATGCAAATAAATTGTACGAGAATTTCTTTTCAGTAGTGCACAAAGAATTCAATAAAACTTTTGAAAAGAAAACAAAAAATATTTGTCCTAATTTTATTTTTAGTGACTGGGCAACTAGAGGTATTAGGATAAGTAGGGAAAGACTGTTCGATCTGTACGGCCTTAAGCCCTACATTAACACTGAAACTTTCAACAAGTATGTTGCTACATATTCAAAAAAATTTAAGAACACCTGCAAGATAGCCAAAGCCCAGTACATTAACAACAAGATTAAATCAGCAGAAAATAAAATAAAAACAGTTTGGAAAGTTATAAATAACGAAACTAGTAGGAAAAAAATACGAAGCACAGAAATACATTGGAGACTTCACGTGGTGCCATAAACTTTACTTCCATAATTATTGTTTTTATCTTTTTATTACGGACGTTTTTAACGTGCACGTCTTTCTACATCGTTCTCACATGTATAATTACAACATGAATGATGTAACCACTTTTTTGTAACAATATTATGATTTAAAAGAGTGTCCATGGAGTTTCTTGCCCGTTCTTCTCCATTGGTACTACTACGCTTTGGAATGGGCAACTTGCTTCATCTTTCTGACTGACCGACCCCTTGACAATTTAAAAGTGCCTAAAATTGGTTTATTTGAAATAAATGCTTTGGGTTTGAGTTTGAGTTTAAAATAAAACATAAATACTAATGTGCTTAATTTTTTTTATTTTTTTTTTAAACCGTACGAAATGTTTTGAACAAAAAGGTGCAGTCTGCGTTGACTCTAAGATTTCCCTATGCGTTGACCCAAAGATTTCCTAAAACGTAAATAATCAAATAATACTGCAGCTCTCTCAACGTTGTCAGATTGATACAATCCTATTACGAACGGCAACATTGCATTATTACTCGTACTTCTGCTCCGGCAAACAAAAATAAATTTAATGGTATAGGATTCGTATTGATACAGCTTTGAGTATTCAAGTAAACGGTATTTGAATATTCAAAGCTGTTTAAATAAGAATCCGAGGTTGCACCAAATATATTTAAATCTAGAGTATTTAGATATTTATGTTCCAAAGAGTAGTCAGATATTTTTGACTGCACTACCGTAACATAGTTAGGAACAGTTTATATGATAACATTTTATTGATGTCTAAGTTTTCATAGAACTATTATAATTATGAACATTTTAACGCTTACAATCATTTGAAACATTGTCACTGCCAATATATTAGTGAACTCGACTGTACCTATAATAATGGACCTTGCCTCTTGAATTTTCCAACATCTGTTTAACGTCATAGCCTCGTCCGAGCTGCATGCAGATGACGTCAATGTTTAGGGAAATTGGAAGTTGTGCAATTTCTTCTTTTCCTTACGTGTGCAGATGGGAGGTGAGCCATTGTCTGTGGAGAGACGCCGCATACACACCGGAGGTCTGAGTCTGAGCCGTCCATGAACCCCAACTTGTGGAGGATAACATTGATGATAAATAAATAAAAAAATTATCAATGATTCGTCAATTCGTCAATCATATTAAAAAGCTAGATGAGGTCGGTTTGTTTCGGCCTTTCTTCTTAGAGTAGTCCGATAACGGTCTACTCTAAGAAGAAAGGCCGAAACAAACTCAGAGGTCACAGTCTCTTTTAAAGTCCAGACATAATCTTGGTCAGATCAAGTGAAGACTATGTAGATTAGTGTCTGAATTGGTCTTTTGAGGAAAAACTACACAGATTAAGTGGACCTGTCCAGTCAGGGCACGCATGTGTCAGTAATCGTGCAGCTCAACTCAGAGCTTAATTAAGGAGGTAAACGATTCGACGAACAATACCAAAGAAAGTACATTCGGGTAGGCCGCATAAATTACTCAAACTGCCAGATCATGATTAAAACTGAGAGAAAAAAAAAAACCAAAAAAGCAATGACCCACATAGCCCTCACATTCACAATAATTAAAATAATATAATACTTTACAAAGTAAATACTCATGTCATTGTATATATAAAAGTTCGGACATAATCTTTGAGGACCATGTAGATTAAATAAATAAAAGGTTTATTGCAGAAACTTGTACAACTTTTACAGTATACCTCCTTTTACTTATACATATACCTGTGCTAGGAGATCCCGCTCTTCAATGTCAAATTATGAAATCGTAAAAGTGGTGTACAAAAGAAAACAGAAATTAAACAAACAATTACAAGTAAAATCTCAAACTAAACAAGAAGACTAAGTTAAGAGACAGAAAGTAACTTAAAGATATATCCTAAATAAAACCTAAATAGTGTGTGTGAGTGTGTATGTGTGTACGTATGTCTATCATATCCACTCATAATGAAGATGCTTGCAGCGATAATCACATCTTCCTGTGGAAGGGTTGCCATCGGCTGGATTCACGGTCCTAATAATTTTTTTGCGGCTTTTAAGCCTCTGTGGCGCTAGATTAAAGGTGTGCATTGGGTGGCGTGGGTTTTCCTGTAGCTTCGCCTTCTCGATGCGGCTGGCTATAGTCCTGCGAATTTCTGTAGGCGCGATGCCAATCGGTGGATACAGCATTCGCATCGGGGTCGGTTTACAGCAACCAGTAATAAACCAGCATGTCTCATTTAGAGCTGTATCCACTAACTTAGCGTGGGCAGATCGGCTCCATACTGGACGCCATATTCACATCCGGGGAAACAAAGTGCCAATCCAGTTGCTCGCAGCAACTATTAATACATTTATACAACTATTTATCTTCCTATAATGCAAAATGCTTAGACCAGACAGACGGTTACATATTATTTGCAGTAGGTATTAATCTCATGTTGCATTAGAACATTAGAACAATTGCGAGCAGGTCATTACTCCACATTATACCTCCACATACAGACCACATTGGTACGAGTATATACGCTAGGAGGTACTTAATATTAATAACATGTCTACTCTCTGCTTACGAGTTATTGTGAGCTGTGTAAAGCCGTTTGTTCACCGCCACCGCCGTCAACGAGAAACGAGATCATTTGCACCACACGTGACGTTCCGGTAACGTTTGTGCACCGCGACCGAACTTGGCGGTTCAGTATGATGTTATGAATTTATGATAGAATAGATAAAACAAAAGCCGGATGAACGGCGCCGCCAAGCCCGCCAGTGCGAAGGCCGTGTGGGAACAAGATTAAACGTGTTTATTATTGCCGGCGACGACGGCACATCGGCCCGTCATAATCTCGGGCCGAGTTCTAGTGGTTGCGCCAAACTACTCGAAAATTCGGGGGCCCGGCGCTCGGTGGACATGCGGCCATAGTAAATGTATATGTAGCTACTTTGATGTCGTAATCTCGTTCTGGTAAAACGTCCCGTTGTCGGTGGCGGTGGACAAACGGCTTCAGTGTATAGAGGATATAAGATTTGGGACCGCATTGCCTCAGATTCGAATTGATGAGCAGCGATGGGCTGTCATTATCTAAATTAAGTTATCGTAGAGCAGACGGCGATAACAATGACAGTGGTCTTTACTTTATTCAGAGCTCTGAATTTCCACCTGCGTTCGTTTGTCCAAAACCTATTCGCATGAGTTGGCATTTAAAAAGAAAAGCGTTACGGTAATAACATATTGCTTGCTAATGAAATTCTTAGCATGTTATAACATTTTTTTCTTCATTGGGTTTGCTCTTGACTCTAGTGTCTAGGTCAGTGGTAACAGAGACAGAGTCGACGATAAAGTGAGCTTACCCAGAAGAAGCCTGTTCACTTTCACTTTGAAGAGATTGGGTTGTATGCGTTCGGAAACACAGAAATAGTAGTAGTACCTATAACGTAAATATAAACAGGTATTGCTAAACACTTTATCCTAATCACTATTCCCTGGCCACTTGTTGACAGATGAATATCTGGGACACTCAATAATAAATTACTGTATGCCTGGTTGATCTTTATTTGATATTATGAAATAAATGATTAAATACTAAACTAAGCAGGAAACAACATTAATATTTTTTATAGGAAATAGGGGAAATGTGAACAAAGGAGAATTGCTCCAATATCATAGAACATTGTGTAAACTTAGTTTAAGAAAAATTGTGTTGTTTACATAGCCATTTTGTCACAGGAAGAAAAAGCTTAAGATTAGGCCATTGACTTGTTTTTCCTAGCTCAATGGATTAGGCATTAACACGACATTGCACAATTTGACATAATATACTGATAATCTATTCCATTTAGTTGATACTAACAATTATGTTGGTAATAATTTGTACAATATTGGTATTAATTTGACAAAAGCTAGATCTATTATAATTTATGTACCTAATTATATGTAGAATATTATATTGTAACTATCACAAGAGTTCAATGGCTGTGTCGCTATCATATTTTTTTTCTAATTCAGCCAACAATTTGGTTAAATAAATTGCTTCTTTTGAGCAATGCAATGACTTTTTGAACTATTCTGCCAATCATTTGGTCAAAATTATAGACATGCATAAGCATAATCAGCCTATAATGGGCCCACTGCTGGGACACAGGCCTCCTCTCGGTGAGAGGGGGTGAGCCGTAATCCACCACGCGGTCCCAGTGCAGGTTCGTAGATGTCACACCGGGTGGTTCACCGTTTAGAGCAGTGGTGATGAAATAATGTACACAAAGCAAAGCGCCTGTCGGGGTTCGAAACTATAACCTACAACTCGTAAGTCGCGGCTGTTACCACTGGGCCACCACTGCTTCCACCAATAACAATGATCATCATTTAACTTAGAAATTAAGACAAAAGGGGCAACCTCTTGAAAAAATGTAACTAAGGTAAATAATAAATCATAAGAAGTGATAAAAAAAAATATCAACCTGGTGCATCACAACATTCAAGAGTTTTTGAACAAAGATTTAGAAGTAGAATATATTGCTTGTATGACAGAACATTGCCTTAGAAGCCACCAGTTCATGTTCAATTTTAGTAATAGACCAGGAGGCCAATTCCCGTAATTAAAAACGTTCAAATTCAAGTCGGATTCTCATCTCAGCGACAGTCTAATGTCAAAAAAGTAGGTAAACGCTATACAATTTTTGACAGATTGACCCTGAGATTAGAATGCGAACGTTCTTAAAAATACGGGAATTGCCCCTCTGATTGGTAGTTCGTTCAGCAGAGTAAATGCTGTACATGGTAACTTATTAATTCTAGTAAATAGCCAGCTTAAACTTAAAGACCGCAAGGATATTGTGAGCCTCTCTGTTGAGCGGACAATTGAAATAGCCTTTATAGAATCGGAGCAATTATTTTAACCTATGAAATTGCCGTTTAGTATACAATTTAATTTTTATATACATTTTTTTTCTATCAATCAAAATGTACACCTATGTTATCGATGCATCTCTGCCAGTGTAGTGGTAAATTTTCAATGCCTTTCTTGAAGCAGTCAGGTGTACGGGAGCCAACAAGCTCTTCAAAGGCATTTCGGACTGCCTCTCGGGTATTGATTGTTTTTCCTGCTCAGAAGTAGTCCAAATTTTAGAAAAAGTTTAAGTCTGCCGATGCATGGTCTGGCGAGTACGGTGGATGACGCAAAACTTCCATCCCTAGCTCTTGTACCATAGAGACCGTCTGTTATATCGTATGAGGTCGAGCGTTGTCGTGTAGGAGTAGTGGGGACGAACGATTAACCAAGGCTGGTTGGAGACTTGCGAGCTTCTCCATCGTTGTGTCCAGTTCCTCACAGTCCGCATCCGCAGTAATGCAGGTGCCATTTGGTAAGAAGCTGTGATGAATTCTACCGGCACTAGACCACCTAACAGTGACCATGACTTTTTAGGGGTAAGTTTTCGTTTGGGGTATTGCCTAGGCGCTAAACCAGGGTCTAACCAACACGATGATGGTGTACCTTTTAAATAAAAATAAAATAAAAAAATGATGACCACTTACGATTATCAAAAAGAATCCATTTTTCATCACAGGTGACAATGCGGATCAAAATCTTATTATAAAAAAAATCGGTTGTCTGTAAAGTCGGTTTACTGACGATAGTTGAACGTGACAACGTCATAAGAAAAGACTGATGGAATGGTTGCATTTTTCTAAAGAAAATTTTAATTCTATTTGTTTCAATGATATTTTGTATGGATATAGAGAAGGAGGTAAATGGAAATCACAATTGAATTGATCAAGTTACATTTATTTGTACGCATAAATACAATTATGTAAATTTTTACCTTTATCGCCGCAATTATCGTTGCTATAAACAATTGACACCACATTCACTTTTCACTGCACTTCATACTCGACGAAAACATGTAAATGTATTATTGTATAGCAGCTGTCCACGCGGACGCATCGCTCAATCAAGTAGGAGAGAGACAGATGTCGAACGCTGCCGAACGCGGAGGCCGACTGTGCCTCTTTGTCGCTCGTTCCGCGCTCTCGCTTGCACTTCAAGCCTTAAATGGAACGCCTCAGAGCGAGGTAACGCCGCATGAGTCATGTTTTTTCGTGCGGCCAGGTAACGTCGCATGAGTCATGTTTATTCGTGCGTGCAGCCGGCTCCATCGAATTATAAGACGTTGTCACGTCAAAACTTCAAACTGCAACGCACACTTATAAGTGTCGTAACGGGGCATCGCCTCGGGCTCGGGATGAGCTAGTAGGCAACAGTCGCCGTAAGCACGACGACTGTGTCGTCACCCCGCTTACGAAGAGCCGTCGCATCGCTTACGTAGGGTTGTCGCCAGTATTTCACATTGAGGTGTCATAAAACGATCTGTATTTGGACAGCCGTTATTGTGTGACCATACACCCCTTTCTTAGGAAACTAAAGCTTAACCCAGCCGTAAGCGGGGCGATGCGGGCTCAGAGGTGCAGAGCCGATCCGGTTACGTGCTTACGTTGGGTTGACGCCTGCCGATGTATTCTGTAAAAAATCTGACCGTGAAAACTTAGGTGAAGTGAGCTCAATTGTGTAGTGTTAATAGTGTCATTAGGTAGAATGATAGCTCATGTCAATCACTTCACTTAAGTCTTGACGGTGACATTTTTACAGAATAGACTGACTGATTGGCGACGAGTCCATGAGGTGAGGTGATGCCGATCCCGTGCAGCGCTTATACGTGTATCTCGCGCGTGACCTTGAGCCTATTTTCATCAAGCTCTGGCAGCAATTACTTAAATCTAACAAAGAGGTTCAAAGCAAAATTGTCTAGTGCACTGCTTTTAACAGAAACTGCGTTTACCTTCATATGGTATTAAAGAACGATGGTACTGTAGCGGTATCTACATCACCACATGAGAACTACGTCACATTGACGTCACGCTAAATCCTGCATCACGCAAGCAGAGTTTACCGCGCAACTAGCATATATACAACCTCCCGACCACAATCGTTGGGCAGTTGCCCACCAGACACTACACCCGCCTGGTCGGAGATTTCCTCCCTTTTCTATGGAGGTATGAGTGAACTTTACACCCTGTTCCTCTTACCTCTATAGTACCGTCAACTTGGTTTCACAGCTAGTTGATCTTGGTTGTTGTAAATTTTCGTCGGTATCATGTCATAATATCAGCCAGTGAATGTCTCCTCAGCTTGGCCTCAATGACTATCAAAGTGAATTACCGTAATCAACGTGCTGGGCAGACGAGTTGGTGATCGTAGTTAATTTGATTAAAAAGATGATGCTGCCCCAGCTTGTGTAATGTTTTGACGCCCATAAAATGTCAGTCAAATGTTGAGCAGTGGTGGCCCAGTGGTAACGGCAGCGACTTACGAGTTGTAGGTCGTAGTTTCAAACCCAGTCAGGCGCTTTACTTTGTATAAATTATTCCATAACCACTGCTCTTAAAACGGTGAAGGAAAACATCGCGAGGAAACCGGCATGTCCTAGAACCAAACATTTTAAGACATGTGACATCTACCAACTCTCACTGGGCCCGCGAGGTGGAGCCCGCGAGGTGGAGCCCACTCCCTCTCTCAGAGAGGAGGCCTGTGTCCCAGCAGTGGGAACATTATAGACTGATTATGTATAAAAACACACCACAACACATACACCACCACAACAACATCACCTACTCATTAGAAACCAAGGCGTAAACAAAAATTCCTTTGAAATGGCAGTGTCCTGCCAATAACGGCTTGGGTGAGCTATAGTAGCAGTGGATTTTATTGATCAAGAAAGCGAGATCGGAATGAGCAGTATCTTAAAGCTAGATAAACAAAAAGACAGGCGCAATGTAGGTACCTATAATTTAGCTAAAACCGAACCAAATTACAGGAAGCTCCACCAATTCACAGTCCAGCCTACTAAGATGGAAATTTTATTTCTTTAGTCAAGACGTAATCTTTCAGAAATGTAGAAACAATAAAACTCAATTTCCAAATCAGCACTAGAAAGCGAGTTTCTTCGTATTATTAAACGTAAAGTTTGTTACTTCCACGGAATTTGGTTTCCATTTTGCCGATGTTTATTTTTTCTTATATTTTCTTTGAACTGTCTGGTTTGTTCTTATATTTTCTTTGGCCTGGAGTAAAGTCTAGAATAAGTTTCCAAATTATACATCGTGAAATCTTTATTGTTTCTGCGTGCGGTTCAGTGTATGTATTAGTAGTGTCGAATGGCGGAGTGTTTTTTAATACATTGGCCATGATTGTGAAGTGCCAAGAGTCTGTACTGACTATCACATAAGCATTGAATGTTGTGTAGTATTTGGTACAGTCAGGGAAATTAAAAGTTAAGTAAATTGACTACCAACTTAAATTGTCCGTAATCAAATTGCAATTGTCATTCTTCGAAAATTGCATGAGATTACTATAGGATGAAACATGTACGTAGGATGTCAATTTGCTTAACAATTATTATTTATTTATTTTATTTTTAGGAAAGCTTAGAGTTAAACAGATACATTAAGTAATAGTTTATACAAAATACAAAGTTTCCACAGGTAGTATATGTACACATCATATGAGACAGAAAATATTGACTATACCAACCAGAACCTTCTTGAAATATAGACTATTTCATTTTATTGATCAAACTTTGGTGTAAGCATGACGTGATATATATTTATGGACTAAGAAATATCATTTGGCATCCACATCTCACTTAGTTGGTACCTTCTTTTAGCTTACACCTTCACAAACCGTTAAAACAGGCGTACGAGTATGTATGTTCCATCGTCGGCGTCGCGTCGCCTCGGTTCACGAAAGTCGTTCATCTTCCGCGAGCACCTTCGCAACACATTTTCTTACAATTTCTTCAGAAGATAAGTGGTTGATACGTTTAACGTTTAACCATTGTGACTTTTTCAATTCATATGTACTTTCTGAGTATATCTTGGATATAACTGATATCACCATCATTATCATCACCATTATACAACGTGTCCCAAAAATCAACGCCAAGCCGAAAACGGGCCAAGTCGTGACAGTTTTAGAAAAATATAAAAAAAAAAACTTGGTCATGTATTTTTCAAATTAAAAGTTAAAACATAACTACTGAGGTAGTTTTGTTTTAACTTTTAACTGTAATTTACAGAAGAGTTATTCATGGTTACGTCACAGAAAAAAAAACTGACGAAAAGTTAGTAGGTATTTGTAGTCACAGGACTTGAAAGATGATCACAGGGTGTCACTTTTTGAGATTTATTTTTGAATTCATAAAATAAGAAAAGTACATGACCAAGATTATTTTTTTACAGATACAAGTATCTGTTCTGTGGGCTGGACAGCCCCCTTCTGAAGCACTGGGTTCAAGCAGAAATGCGTGGGCTCGGGGCCCCAGAGGGCAAATAATTTTAAATTTTTAAATGTAATTGTTTTTAAGTCGTTCTACTAACAATATTATGAGCCAAATATGTCTGAAATAAAAATATATTTTAGTTTTTTTTCGTAGGAAATAAGACTGAAATGAGACAGAACTCACAATATAACAGAGTATGACAACAGTCGAATTATTCCATTACTTCACCGGGCTGAATATGGAACAAATATAGCAGATTATAGTTACAGATTTAACCTTTTGAATAATTATTATCCCGCTATAACTTTCAGTGAACGAACTGTATGTCTTGCCTTTTATTGTGACTTAACCTGACATCAAGCAATAGACAATTTTGTTAAACTTTTTTGAATTTCCCTTTTATGTTTATTATTAAGGAGCTAAGCAGTCAATCATGACATAATTGTAAGAACGGCTATTTTAGCCAACTTTCAACAAAGTGAATATCTTAAAAGTTCGACGACTGCTTTGCAAACCTATGTTTGATTTCCAACCATTGATATTTTTGTTGCTTCCTTTATTTATATTTTGCTATACATATTATCATAATATAGTTCGTAGAACCATTATACAAAACGTTATAATACAAATAAAGGTACCTACTGATTTAAAGCGGCAGTTGTTTAATGTAGTTTAGCGACATAAAAAATTACAAAATGCTTGTTTATTAACAAGTTCGGCAGTAAAAACTGAGCAGTAACCTAAATAAAAATGAGTCATTACAAACATTTAAATGACTAATTAAATAAATGATTACAATCTACTGTTATAATTTTATTTTGGTGAAAGCCAGGAATAATCTGTACGAATGCATATGTCAGAGTATCAGAGTTACCATTAGGTAGTTAGTATATGTTATGCAGGAACGGAGGCGTTCATTAATTTACGAAAAACGATTTACGTACTGGATAAAAATATAGATATATAGAGTTACGAGGAACAGGGTGTAAAGTTCACTCATACCTCCATAGAAAAGGTAGGATCCTCCGACCAGACGGGCGTCGTGTCAGGTGGGCAACTGCCCGACGATTGAAGCCGGAAAGTTGTATATAATTATGCTAGTCGCGCGGTAAACTCTGCTTGCGCGATGCAGGATTTGCGTGATGTCAGTATGACGCGCAGCTCGCATGTGGCGATGTAGATACCGCTACAGATAGATACTTATAGTAAGAGTTTTTTATTGACATTGAATAATATGAAAATACAAATAGTGTGACATGCTATAATAATTGAATTTAATCTGTTTAATTTTATTTTAATTTGGACCAATATGTTAAATTATTTTTTTGATTGTTAAGTTTGTGACATGGAATTATAATTCATCTGATAGTTTTTTTTTAGTAAGTATAATAATTTTGTAAGGTTGATTTAATAATTATTTAATTAGATTAACAATAACATAAATATTTGCACACCTTATTGGGTATTGATACAGAACACTTTATATTTATTTGTAACATCTGTTTATATCTACCTCTAATAAGCAAATAAATAATTTGATTTGATTTGAAAAACTACGCAAGCAATGGGAAATTACAACTGATGACTGCAAGTGTCGACCTCAGGACGTGCTGCTTCTCACACGGAAAACTGTACGTCCCTTGCTCCTACGTCACCAGTCCTGATCTTCTTCATATTTTGGCTGCTGAGACCGAAACTACAAAGGCAGTATACATGAAAGTTTTATAACAATGTGGAAAATGTGGCCACGCGAACCTTGTCGGGGGCAGAAGCTAGTAGTTAATATTTATAACTACTTTTTTTTTTTTCGAAATCCTCGTAACTTCTCCCGCTCTGAGCGGATCGGGAGGGCGTGTCAGACTCTTACTGACTAAAACCCACACGTGTTTCTTCAGTTGGCTGTGCCAGGGGCCACGGTAACCCTTTCGGACTTTCCCGCTGTAGTTAATATACCTAAGGCCCGGCGCCCATTATCGGCATCGGCAAGGAAAAGGATCCTTCGGCATCCTACATGCAAGCGCACACTATCGGCAATTATGCTTTGGCATGCAGCAACGTTTTTAGGGATGACGAGGCGTCCTTAAGGATGCCGCACCGTCCTGTAGCTTGCCGAAGCGTCTCAATATCGTATTTCTCATCATAACAGTCTCAGAGTTGTTACAAGCTATCCCCCGAGTGTTGCCTCGGCGCCGGCGGCGTACCGAAGGTTGCCGAAGGATGCCGAAGCATCCCGAAGCATTCTCAAGGCTGCCGATACACCAGCCTCAAACATACCGAAGCGGTATTTTTGTTATTACGACCACATATCACGGAAATTTCTACTTTATTGCCATTATGTTATAGTATATTGCTATTTGCCACCTAAAATCCTCAGTCGTACCGATGCCGATAATGGGCGCCGCGGCCGGGCCTAAGTCTGAATTCGCCAACCCGTCTTGAGCAAGCGTAGTGATCAATGCTCGTGCCTATCTGTATGAGAAGAGGCCTTTGCCTTGCTGTGGGACAGTAACAGGCTGATATATTATAAATTAATTAACGGATATTTTAGTTTTCTTTCCTACCATTTCAAGAAACAAATGTCTTCGATCGTGCAAAGGTTTGCGTAAGCAATTTACCTACCTAATGTCATTTTAATATACACTACATATAAACTTAAAATTATAGCACTTATTGCACAACCAACACCATTATCCACATATCAATAGCTTATGATTATAGATAAATGATATGAGAGTTAAAAAAAAAAAGAACAACTGCGATTGCGATGCGAGAAGGACGTTCAAGTAATAAAGTAAGAAAAAACAAAAAAAACATCTCAAAAAAAGAAAACAAAATTATGAAGCAAGTTTAGTGTTCGACTACAAATTCCCTAAACTTGTTAGCGGAGAGGTTAAATATATCGATGGTCTCAAATTTATTGTTATAAAAATCCACAGTTTATGGTATCTTTATTAACAATCTATTGGAAGTTTTGCGATTGGTATGTTTCATGCAAAAATGTTTGTTTCTGAGGTTGAAGATTTATGGTTATTGTATAATTTGTAGGTAACTAAATTCTCTGTGCCTTTCAGCGTCTTTTACAAATCTAATAAATACCTTGACGATTTGGTATCTTCGTACATAATGATTCACGTCTTCATCAATTAGGTTTTCTATTACATATTGTGATAGAACTTTATATTAAAATATCAGCGAACTTGCTGAAATAGATTACAAATAATACAAATACAAAAAGTTTATTTTCTCTCTCACATAGAAATATTCAAGGTATAGTATACATAATTATAAGAGTACAAAAGCGAATTATAATCTATGTGGGAGACTGGTTTCTGTACTAGGAGACCTGTATGACAGATTACCAGCCTCTCCAGACTCCGGAAGTGGGTAACAGGTTCTTGGTGTACATCATTCCAGGTAAGTGATATTTAAATACGTAAACTGGGTGAAGTTTGACTGTTGTGAGGATTAAGTAAATGAGGGTGTGTGTGTTTTGTGGGTGTATATGTGTGTGTGTGTGTGGGGTGGGTATATGTGGGTGTATGTGTGGGTGCATGAGTATGTGTGAGGTGGGTATATGTGGGTGTATGTGTGGGTGTGGGTGTATGTGTGGGTGTGGGTGTATGAGTGTATGTGGATGTGAATGAGTGTGTAGGTGTTGTCAAGTCATACGTAGTAAGTCTAGGATGGTACTTTAAGCAAATTTTCTGTTTCATCGTAACTGAGGGACTTTAACCAAGTGGTTAAAGCCCTTTTACATTTGACTCGTGTAAGTGGGTAAATTGCAAGCTTCTTATTTATTTTATTGTAAAGATATCCACCTAAAAATCCAAAAAATTTGCGAGAGAAAGCAGTGTTTCGCTTGGTAAGCGTTTGGCAAACCCTGTGTTTGACTCTCTTGTTATTGTTCAACAAAGGATCATACCCTATTAGTGAGTGTTGTTTTAGAACTGTGCACAATATAAACAGTTGGCGTACTGTCAACACATCAGAGAGCAAGTAAAGATCCTTAGTAGGAAAGAAAAAAGGTAGTGACAAACTTACTTTTAAGACCGCTCTTTGGGCTCTTTCCAGTTTTAGTATGTGTGTCCTACAGGAGCCACCCCATATAGTAACACAGTAGCTCAAGATGGATTGGCATAATGCCATATATACCATTTTAATGACTTCTTTGTCAGCTATGTGCCTCAGACTTTTAAAGAAGTAAATTAGTTTCCTGGTTCTAGAGGATAGTAAGTCAAGGTGATGTTTGAAGCTTAGATTACTATCAATCATGACTCCAAGATACTTTATACTAGAAGCTATTTCTAAATTTCTACAGGAACAGAGATGGTTGGAGGAGCAGTAGTGAGCTTTTAAGGAGTAGTTTTTGTGAATTGCAGTTGTAGTATTTTTGATGAAAAAAGGTATATATTTGGTTTTGTCAACGTTAAGTGTAAGGCCGTTGTCATTGAGCCACTGTATTACTGAGTTGAATCCAGTTTGAGCAAAGCCGTAAACATCATTCCAAGTGTCACCATGGAAGATCAGTGCTGTGTCATCCGCAAACGTCACGATTTTGCCATTTTGTAGAGGAAGATTACACAGATCATTAATGAAGATGAGGAAAAGTGTGGGACCCAAAACACTGCCCTGAGGGACACCGTAGGATATAGGTAAGTCCTCACTGGTGGCTTCACCTACTCTAACTCTCTGATGTCTATCAGTAAGGTAATCCCTAAACAATTCGAGCTGCGTATCGCGAATTCCCATGGTATGTAATTTAGCTAACAGGAGTGGAACAGAGACCGTGTCAAAAGCCTTTGCTAAGTCCAGGAATATTGTTATTACTTTATTTTTATGGTCAAGTTTATTAACAATGTGATCAGTTAATTCGTGAACTGCATCATTTGTCGAGATTCCAGCTCTAAATCCAAATTGAGATCTCGACAGTAGGGTTTTGGTCTCAAGATATTTTATTAGACGTTTGTTAATGAGTTTTTCGACAAGTTTTGATAGTGTAGGAAGTATAGAGATGGGGCGATAGTTATTGACACAGCCTCTGTCACCACTCTTGTGTATTGGGATCACTTCCGCAAGTTTGAATTCCCCCGGAAAAACACCTGTGCGGAACATTAAGTTGAAAATATACGTTAAGGGGGGTACTAGAATGGTGACGTATCTTTTTAGAAAAGCTCCCGAAATATAGTCACGTCCAGCAGTATTAACCTTCTTTAAATTCAAAATACACAGGTGAATCTCTGTTTCATCAGTGGGATACAAGACGAAGGAGAAAGGAGAGGAGTTAGCATACGATGTACTGTTAGGTGGACTGCCGTGATGAATGCTCTCTGCAAGGTTCTTCCCAATAGACACAAAAAATCTGTTTATGTTATTGGCTGAGGTGGTAGGGTTTGTCGGAGATATAAGATCCATAGCTGGGTTTGTTTTTTTATTGGAGTGTGTTATCTGTTTTATAGCGTCCCATAGATTTTTGTTGGTAGTTTTAGCTGCTTCATTTATTAGACTTTTTTCATATTCTCTTTTTAATTTTTTTAATAACCCGTTGCAAAAATTTCTGTACCTTTTATAAGTGATATTGATAATTTCATTATTTGGGTTTTTTTTGCATTTTATATGGAGTTTATCACGGTTCCTCATACACCTTAACAATTCAGTAGTTATCCAGGGCTTTTTAATCCTCTTGCGATTGGGTACAGTAATAGTTTGTGTGTTAGATTCTATTTTAGATTTTAAGTCATTAACTAGCATAGTTGTAGCTAAATTTGCATCTGATGTTTCATAGATGGAATTGAAACATATATTTTGCATGTCGTTGTCAAGGCCTATATAGTCAATTTTCCTAGTGATAGATGATTTTTTGGATTGGTTAAGGTGTTCTAGCACAAGTATCACACTGTCATGATCTGTAACAGACGTTTCCGCAACATAGCAAAATGCAGGGAAATTACTTTTAAGCATAACATGGTCTAAACATGTTTTGCTATGTGTTGGCAACTGATGGGCTGGTAGGATGCTGTGTGACGCTAGAAGGTTTAGGTAGACTAGTGAGTTGGCATCTTTACTGTTTGTAATTATGTCTATATTAATATCTCCAGTGAGTATAATATTAGGGTAATTTAAGCTGCTTAAGAGATGATTTAGTGATTCAAGAAAGGGATTAATATTTTTATTGCCGGGGGGTCTGTATATTGCAACTATGATGGTGTTACTGTCTAACTTTATTGTTAGACAGTTGGCATCTTGTAGGTTAGGTTCTGCTATTAACGGTCTTAAATTATCTTTAAAGTATACAATGACCCCTTCATTTTGTGTGATGTTATTTTCAGTTTTAGCACTGTCGTAGCCGCTTATAGTTGGGATGTAGTGGGTGTGACGTAGCCAACACTCTGTAATTATAATAAAATCCCACTCTGTATTTGATCTTTTAAGGAGGGTTAATAGGCCTGAAAAATTGCAATTTACGCTGCGGATATTTTGTTGAATTAATTTTAGACTCGACTGTGGTTTTGTAATTAAATTATGACACTCTTCTATTTCGCAAGTGGATGATTGCGCTATAACAAAATTATCAAGATCGCTGTTAATTAGGTTAATATTATCGAATTGTAGTACAATTTAGGTAAGTAGGTGGATTCGAGCATGTCAATTGTTGTTTGAAAGAATAATAAGTGCGGTTATTTGTACACGGTTGTAAGAGAAACTTGTTAGTGGTATCGTGTAGGTAGGTAGCCTGTAGTTTTGACAAGTGAATATAATATGACGATTGTGTATAACGTGTATGGAAGTTATATGTATGAGATAGGTAACAGGTAGGTACCGTGTGTATTGTCAGTATAGAATTGCTAGAGAATATAGTGGTTAGACTCTTGTAGGTATATTGTTGTGTAGTGAGGATGTAGTGTAATGCTAGTGTTATTTCGAATGTGATGCATGTTTTGGTGTGTAGTGTTATGTTAGTATATTGTAGTAGTTGTGTATATTGTTGTGTAGAGATGTAGTGTGATGGTAGTGTTTTTTCGAATGTAATGCATGTTTTGGTGTGTAGTGTTATGTTAGTATATTGTAGTAGTTGTGTATATTGTTGTGTAGAGATGTAGTGTGATGGTAGTGTTTTTTCGAATGTAATGCATGTTTTGTTGTGTAATGTTATGTTAGGACTTACGATATTAGACTTAAAAGAATACAGAAATATAAAATAAAAATTAGTTAACAAACTTGGTAATATGACGTAGGATAGTCACTTAATTAGATTTAGATTAGATTGGTGGTCCGAGGCCATTAATTCTCACGTAGGACCTACTCAGGTACTACATGAGAATGTATAGCTTCTGATTCATGGTTTGTTTATGCTGCCAGATAATCGGGACCTACCTAAAAAGTACTTATAATATGAACCAAATAAAATTTGAAAATTATCTTCCAGCTTCTAGAACGTGGAAGATTTTTTTAAATCTAGAAAATCG
Source organism: Brachylomia viminalis (assembly GCA_937001585.2). Taxonomy (NCBI): domain Eukaryota; kingdom Metazoa; phylum Arthropoda; class Insecta; order Lepidoptera; family Noctuidae; genus Brachylomia; species Brachylomia viminalis. The sequence goes on along the minus strand of OW443308.2, from coordinate 13,277,543 downwards.
TTTGTACATTTAGACGTTCTAAATAATTACTGTCGCGTAAAGTGTACTACAATAAAAACGCAATGTCCTGTCGTTGGCAACATAGATAAAAATCATTTACCTCCTTGCACACTTCAAAGACAAAGTAAGCAAATGCACTTAATTACATCCTCTTACTCCAAATACCAAATACTTTTAAGAACGTGAAGACGATAATAAATTAAAACCGAGGCAATACTAATGCATTTTTTGAAATTGGATAATAAATCCTATTTTTTTAATTAAAAAAGGGGTTTTTTCGAACAAGCTGAATATTGTGCCGACTATGGGTTTTGCCGATCAGCCGATTAGTTATAGTGACTAAACTATTGGATATATTATTTGAATATTTTTATGTATAAATTCTGGAAACATCATACTCATTAGATATACGAAGTTTAATTAGATACTGTCGTATGTTCACCCCCACCTTGTATATACATACTATGTAACATTTAACGTTAGGTACTAAAATGGTCCAATGACGGGGTCCGCTAGGGCCGATGTCTGCCAGGGTTGCGGGAAACTCCGAAAAGGTTACCGTGGTCCTTGGCACAGGCAACTGAAGGAACACGGGTGGGTTTTAGTCAATAAGGGTCTGACACGCCCTCCCGCTCCGCCCAGAGCGGGAGAAGTTATTTGATGATTTCCCATCCTAAAAAAAAAAAAACTATAATTTTGAAGGTTGTTGACTCTGATATAATGTTTGAAGAAACTATTTAGGCAAGAGGAGGCTAGGGTGTTACCAACACCCAGTCAAACTTAGAAAATAATATCAGCCGACGACATCAATCGACATGTTTTACTATAAGATCCAAAGTATATACTTCATTGAAAACGTTGATCGAAGTCGACCAACATTGCTCGAATGGATGTGTTAACACCCTTAGTACTTAAAAAAAGCATTTTTAAAAACGGATAAATAATCTAAAGTTTAAATTCAATACATAATATGTTTAATAACAATATCTATAGTTAATTACGTTTTTAAGCATCACTTGAAAGATGTGGGTGTAAGAGTTAAGCTAATTGTTTTATTCGAGTTACCAACAATATTAACGAAACATGAATTCTCTCGGTCCACTTATTATGTTAAATTTAGCTTTTTGCGTTTATACGAGGCAGTTATGAAGGTTCAGATTAAGATGGCTACCGAGAATTGGTCGTTATTTCTCACAAACATCAATGATTCATAAGTTTATTAACTCCCCTATGATCTTGACTGTACCTGCTTGTAAACTTTTCGATTTTCTGGAACGAAAAATATCCTTTTATCTGATACGGTATATGCTGTACCAAATTTATTTAAAATCGGTTCAACAGCAAAACTCACCACATAGTCACACAGAGGTTTCACTTTACAATAGACTACTAATAATATATATTTATATTACAAATAATCGGGAATGAAAGCACAATGCAATCAAGTACGTAGTAGATACCGTATGTGAAGTTCTAAAATAATTTTCATGAAGTAATATCATTCTATTAATAGTTGTTACGAAGATAAACTAATTTCCTTTAGTTGATAGAGCCGCCCGGTTCGAATGCAATCAACTTTTTGGTCTATCCATTTTGGCTACCGATCAATATGTAGGTAGACAGGCTATGGTCAGATGTGCTCTGGTAATCATGACAGGAGCACTAAAGTGACTGATGTGTAAGTACCAGTCAATACTAGATTTGACCACTAAAGATCAGGACTTAGGGCCAGTTTTTGATCCGCAGTTAACTGAACTATTGGTTAAAAATAAAAAATAAATTGGCAAAATGTGTTGATTCAACCATTAGTTAATAATAGTAATTATGGTTAAAATTTAACCATTAGTTACTATTTTTAACTAATGGTTGAGTTAACAACGGATCAAAAAACCGGCCCTTAGAGTAAGTAACACCTTTGTGAGTAAAATTTTAATTTTAGAAATGCAAGGTTCTTTCAGCTCCTTTATTTATTTAACTATCGTGATCATTGAGCAAAAGCCTATTAAAGTATGGGTCAACGCAGGTACGTTATTTGAGCCTTATTTGAAACGATGTGAGCTGATAGTACCTATCTTTTTTATTCATGGCATAATATAAATTTATTTATGGAGACTGCATATTGACTAGAAAATCACCCTGACTTCGCGTAGTAATAATGCTTGTACATAAACATGAAAAGGGTAACATAACGTAACGTCCTGTAGGCCAATTCTCGTACTTAAAAAACGTTCAAATTCAAGTCCCAATCTCATCTCAGCGACAATCAATGTCAAAAACCTGTCAAAAATGTATGTAAATTGATAGTAATTTTGACAGATTGAGACTGAGATTAGAATGCGAACGGTCTTAAAAATACGGGAATTGCCCCTCTGGGGCCGTACTATGACATGTTAATTCCATTATTGTACCAGCGTGAAAGAGAGATGGACCTATACATGACCGATAGCACTATCTCTTTTTCGCAACGGAATCATGATGGTATTAACACGTCATAGTACGGCCCCTGCTATCTTTAATGTTTGGATTCTTCTCGTAACTTCCTGTTTTTTAATACTTTATCAGACACTAGCTAATGGTGCCGATTCTCTTGTCACAAAATTCTCTAAACTAGACTAAAAATCACCAAAATTTAGTTTATTCCTGTCAAACGACGATTTCCCATTCTGAAATTGACTAAAGTGACACAACTTAACCAAATTTTAGTTTGACAGCACTAAGATGGCACTGAGATTATAATTTAGTGAAAATGGCAATTTTGCTATTCTGAATTTTACGTTTTTCACCAAAAATTTTGATTGTCGTAACTAAATCTGCCTGTTTTTAATCGCGATTAAAAAGGTGTGGAATAAAATTAGGTTGTCATGAACTAAAATTCACACCAAAAAACAGTACTGTATCTTTTTTTCTTTTCTTTTGCTTATACAGTACTGTATCTTTTTTCTTTTCTTTTGCTTATATCTCGAAAACGGTGTGTCCTATCGCAAAAATAATGAAAATTTCGACCCCCTTTATAAAACCCCGGAACATCTAAAATCCAACGTGTTGGTAAAAAAATTTTTTTTTTTCATATTTTCCAATACAAAAAGTGAAAAATTCCATACAAAACATGTCGAGGCTGCAAAAAATGCGCGACTCTGGCTCTAAAAAAAAATCACGTGGTACGGCAAACAAGTACCACGTGGAGTCGCAATTGCCAAATTTGATTTTAGATGTGTCAAAATTATTTTTAAATTTAGAGATTTTATTTTGCAGAATAGCGTTAAGATTCTCATAGCCAAAAGTAAGGAATTTTAGTGATAGTTTAGTTAGTTTAGTTCGGTGTACAACAGAATCGGCACCAATGCCAATGCGTTGCCTTTTAAAACCTTCTCTGGCGCGCACACAATTAGTTACCAGAGTTTCATCGTAATCGGCTGAATCATTTTCGAGTTTTTTAAAGACTAACAAATGGCAATAGATTTTTATATAGGTATAAAATTGAGATAAAACATATACACTTGCGAGCGGTGGAAATGGCATTTAGGGTTCCGTATCTCCTAGTGAAAAAATGGAACCCTATAGGATCACCCGTGTCTGTCCGTCTGTCACAGCCAATTTGCTCCGAATCTATTGGACTGATTAAGTTTATATTTGGTACACATATGGATTTATGTTACCCAAACACGGAGGTGTAATGTAAATAAATGAAATTTGAATAAGGAGGTCACTTTTGGGGGCAAACTAGAAAATGAAAACAAAAGTTTTGCAAAATGTATCGTGTGACATATCAAATGAAAGGGCTTGTTGTAAGGGGGCTCAAATAGTGTTTTTGTATAATTTTAAATGAACAGTTTGGAAGTTATTTAAGAAAATATAGAAAATTGATCATCCCCCCCCTTATCGCCAATACTACTGAGCCAAAATGTTGAAAAAAATACAGAAATTTGTTATTTCCTTAAAGATTAGAGGAAAGCTTATAACAAGTCTATGGTCGTAAAATAACATGGTAAACCTTTCAATATTGTGCGTACAAACTTATAATTGCAGTCGGAATGTACAGGAGAGCATGTTATTCAACTATAATGTCAAGTTTGTTCTTGGAATCTGGGGGCACGGTAGTAACCCCGCCAAGACGAGCTAAAAACAAACTCATACACACTACCTACCTACCTTTTCTCGAAGCGTTTCGTCTTATTTTCATACCCCCATAGCTTCAGACTGGATAATGCTAGTTAGCTCAAATTCTCAGGATAAAATGTAGTTAGCAGACTTATAAAACACACAAAGTTTCATTAATAAAGGTTTTATACTTTGGCTTTTATTAATAACTAAAATACGTCGATTTCGTCACTGACTCACGCACTCGCTCATCGAAAGCTCTAGGGCACTTGCCGAAGTCCTAAAAAGCTGAAATTTGGTATGCAGACTAGAATTTGCCCACAACATTAAAAACATTAAGACATCTGTAACTATCACCCTCCAACCCTCTTAAAGGGAGGCGCAAGTCTGTATCTATTATAGATAATAGGTATACGTCCATTTGTTATGAAAGCTAGATTAACATGTAGGTACAAAAACGACGAAAAAGAAACTCTTTGTCATGGGCTATGAAGAAAGTTACTGTTGGGAACAAGAAATCCCTTTTTTACCCGACTATGCTAGAAGTATGGATTATGGTTTTAACATGTATGTGTACTATCAGTAAAATATCACCGCTAAAATATAAAGAATTACAGCAGCCTACAAAAATAAATAAAATCCCAACAAAAACATTTCATGTACATAAAGTAGGTTGCCAAGACTTACATAACGTTTTCACTGTTAAAAAGTTATCAAATCTAATGTAGAGCCAAGCCTTCAACTCTACAAACCCAAACTATACGAACCTTACATCTTGGTCAAAATATATTTCTTGAGTCAAGCCTAGTAGAGTTAGGGGCTTGGCTCTACAATAGATCTCATAACTTTTTAACAATGAAAGCGTTGTGTAAGTCTTGGCAACCTACTTTACATGAAATATTTTAGGCGGGTGCATATTCATCGAACGGAACACTCTCGTCGCCGCCGCAACTCGCGCTTGTCCGGTTTTTATGTTTATAGGAACTCATCGCCTTCGCTAAGTTCGTGAAGTAAACGGAAAAATTGTTAATATCAGAGAACGCACTGTTTATAAAATATCTTGATAATTAACAGCTCCTAACTTAATTTATGTAAATAAGTCAGTCAGTTCAGTTTTATATCTAGGTACCTGCAGTAGGCACTGTTACTGAGATATATGTCGTCACAATAAAACTTCAAAATAAACGAATACCTCTCGAAATTTTACTATATTAGTCGACGAGATCGTGCAAGCTGTCTACCATGTCAGCAAATGCAGAATTTAATTGGTTGAAACTGCAACGATTATACTTGCGTTTGCATCTTGATTGTTCTGGTTATCTAAACATTCTAAACCACCGGTACTCCGTGGGATATCTATTAAAACTCCCGTAGTCACAAGGATATAACAATAACCCATAGTCGGCCGAGCTAAAACAATGCGGCTAGACTGACCTACAATGGATAGTCATAGACTAATTCTGCGATACCAACATGAAGACTTAAATAGCGCGCTATTGGATTGTCAACACTCGGCTCGGCGTTAGACAGTTGAAATCCAAAAGTGCAATAATATTTAGGCATTGAATAAGGTATCGTCAAATGTTAGAGAAAGAGGGCATAAGCTTTGAAATGAAGTACGTGGAGTATTAGGAAGGGGATTTTGTTGAATAGTTCTTATCACTGAGCTTATTGTTCGCAGTCACGGATTGAGGTTTATTATAGAGGGTTTTATACATAACACAAAGCTCTATTTCAAAATTGTAACAAGCTGCTTCTTATCTTTGTCTTAATCCTAACTAACGCAGTAAAAAAAGAAAGAAAGAAAATACGTTTGTTTGCGGTAAACATGACGCAGAGAACGAACACATACACAAAAAAAAGAAGAAGTTGGGAGAAAATATGCGTCACATCCACGCAAAACGGCCATCGCTCAGCATAATGCTACGACTCTATGCGAGACAGAGCCCCAGCGCTGGTTTTCAGCGACAGCCAGTATTTTCTGTAAACAGGTTACTGAAAGCTGTGGAAGTAAAAACACGCTAGCTCCAGGAATTGTTTATCCTGTTCATCTAAATTTTTTAAAGTAATCATGGATCTTTAAAGATGTAGGATTTTTAAACAAATAATTTAAAATAAAGCCTCCATCTTTAAGGATCCATGGATATTTTTGCGTTTTGTTTTGTTTTTTCATTCATTTCATTCATTTATCGTTTTTAGAAGGAAAAAAAGTATTGTAAGTAATCTCGAGATTCGACTCATTCATTACTTGTACGGACTTTGCTAACTTAGAATCTATTGGGACACAGCATACCATTGTAAATATTTCTGATTAAGAGATACAATAACCAGGCTCATGTCTTTTTTTTTTTCTTTTGAGATTTGGAAATCATCAAATAACTTCTCCCGCTCTGGGCGGAGCGGGAGGGCGTGTCAGACTCTTACTGACTAAAACCCACCCGTGTTCCTTCAGTTACCTGTGCCTGGGGCCACGGTAGCCCTTTCAGAATTTCCCGCAGCCCTGGCAAGTATCGACCCTAGCGGACCCCGTCATTTGGTGCTGACATCTCTTTGAGGTGCGCGTCGAACACAACGCGCCGTCGACCCGGGCCTGGTCCTTATCGGACGGCAAGCTGCCCATTGCTCGGCGTCCGCAAGCCCACGCCTACGGTGGCCGGGAATCGGCCTGGTATTCCCGATGCCCAGAGCGTCTCCTACGGTGACTAGGGGCGTGAGGGCGCGTATTTTGCTTTTAACTCCCGCGTTTTACCTCCTCCTTCGCGAGTATTACTGCTTCGCAGAAGGAGGTGACGGCTTCACATGCCCTGTCGCTCCGTACCATGGCCGGACGCGAGAGATCGCCACCGCCAATCGCCTCCACGAGGATACGGTGGTGCTCCGCCCAAGCCGTGCAGACCTCCACCGTGTCGTCCGGGCGATCCACACAATGGTGACACCCGGGCGTTTCCTCCCGCCTTATCCGTAACAGGAACCTACCAAAGCAACCGTGTCCGGCGAGGACCTACGTTAGGTGGAAGGTGAGAACACCGTGGCGCCTCTCTAGCCACTCCTCAAAGAGGGGATTTATCGCCGCAACTGTGGCGTGCCCAGCACTGGGTTGCGACAGACGCACTGTCCATGCTGCCATGAGACCAGGCTCTTGTCTAAGTTTGTAAGGTTCTTGACTTGTCTTTACTATTTTTAAGTAATGGTTGAGTTAACTACGGATCAAAAAACCGTCCCTAAGACAAGAAGTTGTCCAGTGGTCAGTGAACTCTTCTTAAAACAAATACCATTTGTCTCAAGTTGATTTAAATCCATTACACCAATATGGGTTCTGAAATTTAAACATTCATTTCTTTAAAAGAATATTGAACTGAAAGAAACACCAATCTACTTACTTTGTTCCAAAAACTACTCACGTTAAGAGGCAATAAAACATTTTCTAATCTTTGTTTACGGGGTGCAATGTGCCTTGAAATTATATAGTTTTTGTGCACGTGTGGTTAGAAGTCAGACACCTGCTGGTCTATTCCGTGAAAACCTCACCTTGAAGAAAGTCACATAAGCTTGTAGAGAACTGCTATCCTACCTGACGCTATGGAATCTAGGGGTTGACAGATACTTTAAACTCACTTTACTTACGATTTTAAGACACAACCGCCGTTTTGCGCGGATTGCCTTACAACTGTAAGGCATTTTAAAGAGGCTGAACAGAAATATTAGCGAATAAATCTTAAAAGTTGCTAGTTTATAAAATAAAACTGCTGATCCGGAGTTTCTGCATGAGTTGTGGAATAATAAAACGCTAAGATGCGGGATTTTATCAGGAACATTTTCCACAAAAAAAAAAAGCCGTAAATCTAGTGCAACATTTATAAGTTTAAAACTGTTATTTTCAATAGAACTGAGACACTTTTATAAGTAACCATGATAAATGATTTTATTTCTGTAAGTAGGTTTGAACAAACACTTTTACACGTCAATCATATTTTTTTTAAACTAGACGGGGTCGGCGTTTCCTATCTGACTACTCTGAGAAGAAAGGCCGAAACAAACTCAGAGGTCACAGTCTCTTTTAAAGTCCAGACAAAATCTTGGTCAGATCATGTGAAAGCTATGTAGATCGGTGTCTGCAATGGTCTTTTGAGGAAAGAACCACACAGATTGAGTGGACCTGTCCAGTCAGTGCACGCAATTGTCAGTAATCGTGCAGCTCAACTTAGACTCAAGGAGCTCAACGATTTGACGAACAATATCAAAGAAAGGACATTTGAGTAGGCCGCATAAATTACTCAAACTGCCAGATCATGATTACGCTGAGAAAAATACAAAAATAAATATAAAAAAATCAATGACCGACATAGTTCTCATATTCACAATAATTAGAATAATATTATAATAATCTTTGAGGACCATGTAGATTTGTGAAGATAGATTAATTTACCATGAAGATTGATTAATGGATCGTTCCCCGTTTCTATTCCAAAGTCAAAGTCAAAGCATTTATTTCAAACAGGCACCTATAAGGCACTTTTGAACGTCAACATTTACATTAAAATAGAATTGAGTTTCGTATGGAGAAGAATGGGCAAGAAACTCCATAAAGAAACTTCCAAAAGAGCTTTAGTGAAACAGTTTCAAATAAATGTGTTCAGTGTACACAACGACCGTATAGCCTATATAGCATATAATGGGCTATATAGTCGTTGAGTGTACAGTTTCAAAATCATATTGAGATGTACTTACTTGAAAGATAATCATGCGTAAAAATAACGCTTGATTTAATTTGTTATTTTATACGGAAAATTAAAGTGATAATTATTACTTTAAGTTATGTAAATGAAAAAAAAACAATGTTTTAGTCACCTATTTTAAGTATATTTTTCTAAAATTAAATAAACACGAACTGAAACCACAAACTTATAAAAAATCTTTGAATTTTGCTTAAGTTTTTTTTTTATTATCACAAATCAAGTATTTCACAAATTAATCAATCATTTTAATGCATATTTTAAGTAAATGAGGTTCTATTTGAGTAGAGAGCAGTGGTAACGGCCGTGACTTACGATTTGTAGATCGTAGGTTCGAACCCAGACAGGCGCTTTACTTTGTGTAAATTATTTCATCACCATTGCTCTCAAAACGGTGAAGGAAAACATCGAGAGGAAACCGGTATGTCCAAGAACCAAAAATTCGAAAGACATGTGACATCTACCAACCTCGCACTGGGCCAGCGTGGTGGATTACGGCCCACTCCCTCTCACCGAGAGGAGGCTTGTGTCCGCCAAATTCAAATTTCCTTTGTTTTTTTTTTTTGCAAATTGCAGCTATTTTTTACGTCGTATGTTGATCAATACGCGATTCGCGACTGTAGGAATGAAACATTTACTGAATAATAATCATCAATTTCATATCAATCGTCAAACTTTGGAAATTTATTCCACCCAAGAATTTTTCAGAATATAAATCATTTATGAAAATTCGGAGGATGACGAAATTTCCAAAGTTTGACGATTGATATTGAGAACATTGCTCTCAAGTTTCATGTTTCTACAGTCTGTCAGTCACGGAACGGTTTTATACCAAAAAGTAAAATAGATTTAAAACAAAAAAGTTCAGCAGTAACAAAAATAAAGCTGTATTCTTTTGTGTAAACTCGTTAACAAGTTTGTTTGAAGGGATGAAACCGTTCCTTTTGTTTTCCTTAGCAGCCGTAAATAGCTGTTGGCTGTGTTTGTAATAATGACTATACATTATACATAATTAGCATCAGCATACCATAATCAGCCTATAATGTCCCCACCGCTGGGAAGAGGCCTCCTCTCTGTAAGAGGGAGTGGGCCATAATCCACCACGCGGGACCAGTGCGGGTTCGTAGACATCAGGGATGATGATGATGATAAGGTACTATTTATTATAATGGAAGCAGTAATTTTACTTTGAATCCATCTGAAGCTGCTTTGGGACAAGTCAGTAAGTATCATGCTCTCTTTTTTTCCGGACTGCATGGTGCATCTGTACTCCTTGTTCTTATTTTAGAGGAGCAATATGAAGAGAAATCTTGTGCGTTTTTAGATACAGGCGCTTCTATGGAAGATCCTTCCCAATAACTCAGCACTAAATCTTCGCTCTTATTGACTCACATTTCACTTTCGGTGTCCTCACCAACAAACTCGGCATCACTCTCTAAAAGAGCGGATAGTAAAATTATGGTCTTCATCCAAATTTCGGCTCCCTATGATTAATTTGTTTTATAATTGAACCTGTAAAATAGAACTACAGTAAAACATCCACACTTTCAACACAAACATTTATAAAAGTAAGGGAAGACCAACATTTTAGAAGTGACGTTAGAGTTAATCATCAGCAGTATCATTAGTGTACGTCCTTTTGACTCACACAGTCGTAATATTTCAAAGTTGGTGAGATTTAACTTAGTGACACAAGTGTGGGACCTCCAGGTCACCACAGAGATGTCGATAATATTACGCTAACGCGTGCGTCAATGTTACGCACTGTCTTTCTACGGTTAGGCAATATAATTATAATAAAGTCCATATTCAATGATGGAAACTTACTTAACTTATATGATGCAAAACTTATAAATACGAGGAAATAATTAAGTGGATTCAATGAATATAATAGATATTAAATAAAAATAGTAATATCAAATGTGTCAATACCATTACCCACTTAGTGTTAGTCAGAGTTTCTGAGATTCTTAATAAAATACAAATTTTATGTCGTACTCAACTGCTAATAACGATACCTACCGTGAAACCAAGAATTTTGATGGGTTAGATAATAGGTGGTCATAATTATGTAGTAAATATAGGTGATAAATTATTAACAAGCCATCAAATAAAACGATAAGTCAGGCAAAGTTCAGCAATCGTCGTTTACAGAATAATAATCCGATTAGTCCGAGCAGTAAACGTTTCCAAACTTTTGGTATGATTATTGAATAATAATCTCAGGTTAATTAAATGCCTGCCAGTGTTGCGGGAAAGTCTGAGAGGGATACCGTGGCCCCTGGCACAGACAACTAAAGGAACCAAAAAAAAAGGTTAATTGTATGCAGAATAGTGGTGAATGTTCTATTTTGGTGCCTATTGAGGCACCAAAAAAAAAAAAAACATTAGACATTACACAGACATTGGTCTAGAGAGAACATGCTAATCAGCTACAACGACTTATTTACTATTTGTCTGTACTGTCTCAGTTCAGGGCATAAGCCTCCCTTCCCTCTTACGACATAACCCTGTATTCTCCAGTTTTTCGCAAAGGGGCCGTGCACGAAATCGACTGATTTTGATACATTTTGTGCATTATTTGTAGAAAAAGGAAACATTATTTAAACAAAATGATTTGTGATTCGCAAAGTTGAGTTCTTTGTTTTGCATTTAGCTGAAAGGGATTTTTCAAATAAGTTAAGTATTCATGGAAAATCACTAATATTCGCAACAAGTTTTCCAAAAAATTACGCGAGACTGACGTTTGATATTTTTTTTTACTAGAAACTACTTTTGATTTTGAACATTAAAAAATATCATCAACGTCATTATATGGTCTACTTGCACGTGGCTGGATCACTTTTTTCAACTTCCATACAAAATATAGCAGAAAAATAATATTGAAAAAACCCATTTTTCGAAACAAACCCTGTTAGTAATGTATTTTTTCCTATTATTGAGCAAGCCGTTTCAAGAAATTTAAAATCACACATTAATCTTCAGCTAATCTTAAAATAAAATTAAAATTTCATTTTATGATTATACAATATTTTCATTTAGTAAATCAAAGGCTAAAAAAAACTATATTTTCGAGAGCGCAAAAGTGATGAAACTATTAACAGGTGCTGTGACTGACACGAATGGTTTAACGCCACGAAAACTATACTTTTGTAGTCACACAGAAATAATGTTTCAATTATTTCCAGCTTTGTCACAATTAGATAAGAAATTGACAAAAGAGGGTTTTTTATGTGCACGGAGCCTTAAAGGAGTCCAGCTTATTGAGGAAAAAGAAAGCTTTTCTCAGTAGGACTGTAAACTATAGAATAGAAGAACACAATAATTACACAATAAATACTCAGAAAATGTTGTCTCTTTATTTATTTAGCCTCTTTATCGACATTGCGTTTGTGCCGTCATCGCCATCTTTAGAAACAACGCAGCTATGAGTCCGGGTATTCCGGTTATTCACAATTAGATGTGCGCATTCTCCTAAGCATGCTATTTCTTAATTATATGTTCCCGGAACGTTTTATGTCTTGTTACATTTAATGGCTTTTCAATTGGGTAAGATGTTTGGATAAAAGAAAATTTTACGTAACATCACGCCTCCCTGAAGCTCCCTGAAGGGTTAAGTAGAGGTAGCAATAGTACACCCACATTTCGCCAGATATTTGTAAGGCCCATGTAATAGAGTGCGAGCCTATTGCCATCAACCAAACTCCGAGCTGCTACCGAGAAATTCCTGATAGGTAAATAAATAAATAAATATCGTCTGACATTGCACACAGCACCATCTAGTTCCAAATTAAGCACTTATTAAGGCTTGTGTTATGGATACCAGATGGTTGATACACTACTTAAATACATTTTTTTTTTCGTAAATACATACATATTATAAATATACATCCATGACTCGGGTACAAATGTCCATATTCATCATACAAACATTTGCCCCTACCGGGATTCGAACCCAGGACCATTTGGTTTCGCTGACTACACTTAGCCACTGTAGCCACTACACCAAACGTGTCGTCATACCAATAGGTAAACCCAATAACATTTTGCCTGACCTGGGATTCAAACTCAAGACCTTATCTCACCTTAGCTCACCAGTAGACCCCCTTTTTTTTTTTTTTACGGGGGAAATCCTCATGGACTACCTCCGCCTGGGGAAAAGGCGGAGGGGCGTGCCGGACTCTTACCGGCTAAAACCACCCCGGTGTCCACCAGTAGCATCTGCGACAACTAAAAAAACGAACCAGTCTGACAAAAAAAATAGTTTACAAAATCGAAATCATTATCTGCCCAGTATTTTCCCAACTATGATGGGGTCGACTTCCAGTCTAACTGGATGCAGCTGAATACCAGTACTTTACATGGAGCGACTGCCTATCTGTAGGCCAATTCTCGTACTTAAAAAACGTTCAAATTCAAGTCGCAATCTCATCTCAGCGTCAATCAATGTCAAAAATCTGTCAAAAATGTATGTAAATTGATTGTAATTTTGACAGATTGAGACAGATTAGAATGCGAACGGTCTTAAAAATACGGGAATTGCCCTCTGACCTCCACAACCCAGTTACTGGATAATACGATACCCCTTGGTAAGACTGGTTGTCAGACTTTCGGGCTTCTGACGACCCGTAACGACTGTCAAAGATGCACGAATGACAGCCGGGACCAACGGCTTAACGTGCTTTCCGAGGCACGGAAGGGTCTTGGTATGTAAAAGTGGCCGCCCATCCAGAGACCAACCGCGGCAAGCGCAGCTTAACCAGGTCGATCGACCCGTGTGGTTGTTATTACTTAGTCATAATATATGTCCCCTCAAAAAAAGCTGTACAAAATCCAAATCAAATAATATGTGCTATAGACACGACGATATGAAGTCCACTAATCGTTATCATTGTTATGATTTCCACTAGTAAACATTGGCCTTATTAGGGGCGTTGTCATATGGCCATAGTAACAACGAGCAATCACTTCTCATTTAATGAAAATAGTTTCTACTTCACCCGGTCTAAATCATTATAAAATATGTTGTGTTGTGCCGTACATAATAAGATATTTTGATTGGATCTTGCACATAAAAGTTTAAATTTGATTTATAAGCTTTTTGATACTTAGTTTATGTAATTCTAATTTAATTTGTCTTTGTATCTAGTCTCATTGTTGTTTTTCGCTATATTGCATAATATTAATTGTTACAATTAATTACCTACATAATTTTTCATGTTACCAAACAAAATTAGAGATAATATAAGTATAATAAAAAAAAAAGTTTTTTTTTACAATAAGTAATAATTTTTTATAAAAAAAAAATCATTATTACTTTCCTTAGAATACTTATTTAAATTCCCAAAGTAAGCAGTTATTTTCAAAGTATCTAAACAATAGATACATTACAGATTCCATTATGATATTAATATTGTATCCCCGCTTGTTGGCTGTATAAATTTGCGAGTGCGCCCTTCCCGCGGCTTAGTTGTTTGAGGTAGGTGCATTGGCAGCACCGTCGACTGCCTGCGCGTGAGCACGCGCATAAGAGTTTCACGTTCGGAAAGCTGTTATAATAAAATTGTACGTAAGTGTGAAGTGGAGTGTTTTGGAGATACATTGATTTGTGTGAACAGGTGAGTTTTATAAATTAATGTCGATTAAATTATTTATTAGCGAACGTAAATTTCATGATTTTTTTCAAATTAATTTAAGAATCATTGTTTTAATTTAATAAAAGGGTTTGTAAGTACAGATGTAAGGTAACAGTAGCCGTATGTAGGTACTAAGTATAATTTATATAATAAATCCATTTAAGAGATAAAAAAGTATAAGTAAACCCCAATTTTGAAAATTTCATGATAAAAAAAAATAAGAATCATTGTTTTAATTTAATAAAAGGGTAAGTAAGTACAGAGGTAAGGTAACAGTAGCCGTTTGTAGGTACTAAGTATAATTTATATAAGAAATTAATTCAAGAGATAAATAAGTTTAAAAAAACCTCAATCTATTTAACCTAACAATAAGCGAGAATTAAGAAGTTAATATCGCTTATACATAAATATTACACGCTATAATTAATTCTATAACAGAAGGTATTGTCTGAGATATTTATCTGAGTGTGGGAAAAATACCTCGTAAGGAGTGTAGGTATTAATTACACTTTGTTTGAGATAGCAATTATATCTCGATAAGATTTATAAATTATTTCGGTTGATGATAAATAATTGCCATAGTATCGTAATTTAATTACAAGATCGATAAGTTAATATTAAATAAGTAGTTAGTAAATGCATACACGTACACACACAAACCTTGTTTAAGATGAGTATTAAGTATTTCATATTTGGTCCACTTTCTTTAATGATGCATGTCGAAGCTTGTAATTAACAAATTTCCCTACCTACGAATGATTTTCATTGTGTTATTAGTCTGTAAGCTTTCTGTAAAATAAAATAAAAATAACCAGCGCCAATCAGTAATTGTTACACCATAATAATTAGCGTATTACGAAATATATTAAGATTGTAAAGACTGGTCCAAATTGCATCGCTTTTCTCAGCGCATGGGCATGTAACGTAGTTGCTTATTGCGTACGAAACAATAAAATATCTTAATGTGATTATAATAGCACGCGAAGTAAATCAGTGACACAAATAAAATGGTCGCGGTAAATTGTTCAGTTTGTTCACTTACCGACAAAGACAATGTCATTAAGATACCTCTATTATTCGCCGGTTACAATGACTTATTATTTTTCTCTATCGCACGTTTTTCTTCGACACGGTTAGTTACGGTTAAAAACAACTGACTGTTGTGAAAGACGGTATTTAGGTACAGTCTATCTGTTCTGCCAACACTCGCCGTGAACATTTTGGTGACGTGAGCTGCCGATAATGTCAATCCCTAGCATCAGGGTGAATGACAGCTCAGTTTAATCTCACTTCACCTATATTTTCATGGTGAGATATTTACAGAATGGACACGTACGAATAGAGGTACCTACGTGTACGATTTTCATGGATTCGATTTTCACTATCGATTTAGACATAAAGAGCGTATTAATAAAAATCGATTAGTTCTGTTTAGGTTATCTGTGGATTTTCAATTAGTAATACTCGACGTTACGTAAAAAAATGAAGGTGCATTTTTTTGTACTCTTTTATCGTTTTATTTTAATCTTGGTTTTAATTAAACGAGTTGAAGGCGAAGAACTTGAATATGCCTTTTACAGAATAAAATGGTATTTATACACTGCTTGAATTTATATTAAATATTGTAGGTACAAAGTGATTTAGTATGGCCCTAAGTGGTAACTTGGTGGTTAGTCCTACGTGGTTAAGTACGTGGTACATGTTTATCCTAGACAAATATTTGTGCACAAAATCTAATTAGGCAAAATTAAGGTTTAACCAATTAAGTATTGTAGTTGTCAAGTTTTTTTTAATATCAAATACCTACCTATAAGTATCAAACCGTTACTAAAGGTAGACATGCCAGAGTGTGACGAAATGTATATTATACTGTTTCAAAATAGCATAAATCTAAAACTCGTCAGTAATTTAATATAATTTACATAAAACCTGCATTCAGGAACAGTCACTTATTTGTCTCCTATTGTTTTCTGATTTCCATTCAATTAAATAAATGAATAATATTATATTGTCTGTTCAACAACTGGATATAAATCACTGTGTAGATACAATACAGGTAGTCAAATTTCTCCAAATCATTTTAAACCTTAAAATGATAAAGGTTAACTTCAAAATCGTATGAGAAAATTTGACAGCTGGTGGTAACTTGACCTGCTGCTGTTTGTACGTAATTCAGTAATAGTAAATAGACCTCTTAGATTTTATTTTTTTTTTATTTTGCCCCACTAGGAATTTCTCCTGTATCGTGGGTGCGTTTACAAACATTTAAACTCACATACACAAACAGCCAGACCCGGAACAACTACTTGTAGGTCATACAAATATTTGTTCTGTGCGCGGATCGAACCCGCGACACATAACGCAGCAGTCCATCGCTTAACCACTGCGCCAACCGTGTCGTCGTTCTATGTTCCTTTTTTATAATAACTAATAAACACCTAATATAAACATACAACCCTTTATTTCTAAACGTTGCTTAGTTAAGTAGTGAATAGCGACTGTTTAACCAAACATTTTTGATGTTTGGACGTCTAATAACTTTAAGCAACGCTTATAAATAAACCCCATACAATAGCTGTTGCCTGCAACGTCGTCTGCTTGTGTTTTGTTTTGGAACCCATATCCTCCAGATTAGGTTACCTATCTTACAAATTTCATAACGATCAGTTCAGTGATAAAGATTAGGAGTGAAAAGGTAAGAGACAGACAGAGGTACTTTCGTGTTTTTATTATTAAGGCGCGGTAAGAAGCAAATTTTACAATAGCGCATTCATCGCGGCAACAAATACGCGTTTGACCAAAATAAAAGTAATTTTGCAGTTGCTATTAAATTAAAAAATAAATGCACGGCACGGTGGAATCATTTTTAGATATTTCATTAGTTGATTAAATTCCCTTTAATATCATTACCTACATAAAATATGATGCTTTACGTTCAAAATTCTGAGAATTATATTTTTTGGAGCTCTGTTTTAAGATTGTTTTATCATGATACTATTTTATAATTATGAAATAGTTTTAAATAGGTCTTTTCTTTGAACATTTGACAATATACTCAATTTTTTTCTGGCTTGTCATATGTATCGATACGCCTAACTGTGCGACAAAAAACTGAGCGTTTTACGATGTCCTACGTTTGGGCAGCGCCTTAAGTATGGATTATAACATTTTAGAATGCCCAAATATACAATTTACACATATGTAAGTATGTAATCTTAAGTAGTTAGTCAGGAAGTGGTTATTGTTTATATTACATAAAGTTAAGAAGAAATCGTTCAAGATGTGATGGCCCAATGAAAGTGTTTTTAGATTTGGAAACAATGATCATTAAAGTAACTTAACGATTATGGTCTTACTTAACATTTGTCATAATCATAAAGCATAAGTGCTATACATTGAAAAGTTGAGTTTATTCATAACCCAATGATGTGTATGAAATTAAGGTGTTTTATAAGATATTGTTTCCGCTTTTCTATTAGATGTAATATTAAATAATACCTAACATTTATATTATGTGGATAGGTATTAAATAATAATAATGTTTCCTTCGAGTTATCTTATCTTTTAGAAATATAGATTTATTTGTCACAGAAACACGTGTTGCTGTGAAAAATAAATCTACATATATTTCTTTCTTTCTTTACATAATATTTTCTTTGTAAAATATACATCTTTCTTAAACATTTCATAAACATTGATATTTTATACGTTTCTGCTGTAACCATGAAGATAAATAAAATAACGTTTTCATGTTCACTTCCTCAACTTTGAACCCTTTCACGCTTCCAGATCCGGATGATGGATGTAGTTAAAATTCAAAGGGATTCTTTGTGAGCAAGTGAGTAAGTTACTGTTATCCCTGAAGATTTGATTTCGCAGAAACTGAGTGGTTTTTGTTAGAAGTAGTACGCAAAGTCTTATTCTCAAGAGTTCTGTTTTTGTTGCGGTTCATTTTTAATAGAAGTGAATAACTTTATACGAAGTTGAAAGTACTTACTACCATGGGTACCTACCTAAAATGACACGTATATGTCGTATATGTCCCGAAAGGCATGCAGACGTTTGGCCGACTTTTCGCCAGTGCGGTCACTGTCGGACTGCATAGAAAAGAAAGAGAAGCGCGACGACACAAAGCTGGTAATTTATTGCAAAATATGAAACATCTACATCTAAAATATGATGTTTACAAAAATCTATTGATTGGACTAGAAAATTAAAACACTATCACGTTTATATGTTGCTTGAAGAACAACGTGGAAAAAAAAAACAGAATGATTGCATGTACCAAATCATATTAGTATGGTTTTTAATCGTTAAAATAATTTATTAGAGGTATCTTCGTGACTTTTTTCTATCGTACCAAATTAGTTGTAGTATGTTTTCAACACACTATCTAACTAGCATATATCCTGAAGAATATCATATATTTTTCTGATTTTGTTTACTGCAGTGGATCATATACTTTTAGGCATTATTAAACTTGCGTTTAGGTCATGTAGTCCCCTTAACTCCCATGTCCGGGGTGACGAGCCTCTTGCCAACTGGACACAAATCCCTCTGGGCTGCTACCCCATGGTCCGCAGTCGCGCAACCACTAGTGTCCATTAAACGGACGATTCGTTGCTATGAGTGCAATATCATTCGTCGAATCGTTGAGCTCCTAAGTTCTGAGTTGAGCTGTACGATTGCTGACAATTGCGTGCCCTGACTGGACAGGTCCACTCAATCTGTGTAGTTCTTTCCTCAAAAGACCATTTCAGACACCGATCTACATACCCTTCACATGATCTGACCAAAATTCTGTCTGGACTTTAAAACAGACTGTGACCTCTGAGTTTGTTTCGGCCTTTCTTCTCAGAGTAGTCAGATAGGAAACGCCGACCTCATCTAGTTTAAAAAAAAATATGATTGACGTGTAAAAGTGTTTGTACAAACCTACTTACAGAAATAAAATCATTTATCATTTATGCAACACGCACGTTAGATATTTCCCACGATTTCGCACCCGGTCGACTTGGAGTACTCATTAATTAAATAAGTCAGACAGGCAGTAAAACTCTTTATGTAAATTATGTGAAAATTGGCAAGAAACCTCTTCACTTACTCGACAAAGACTCGACTCGTCTCTTGACCCGACAATGTAAGTGAAGAGGTTTTTTACGAATTTTAGAGAGAGAAATGAGAAGCATGTGACAACTGTCGTTGTAACTTTCTGATGCAGGTCTCTTTATTATTTAATTTTGTGTAATTGGTTTTTCCCCTTTGTGCAGCCATAAAAATGTTATGTAATGACTATGAAGTTTATAAGTTAAGGGGCTGACAACAGCTAAAGCGCGGTCACTGTCGGACTGCATAGAAAATAAAGAGAAGCGCGATGACACAAAGATGGTAATTTATTGCAAAATATGAAGCAATTCTCAATTTACAAAAAATCTACTGATTGGACTAAAAAATTAAAACACTATCACGTTAATATGTTGCTTGAAGAACAATCTAAAAAAAAACCCCGAATGTATATTACTAAAGTTTTTAATCGTTAAAAGATATTTTTAGAGGTATCATCGTGACTTTTTCTATGGTACCAAATTAGTTCTATTATGTTTTCAACACACTATCTAACTAGCATATTATATCCTGAAGAATATCATATATTTTTCTGATTTTGTTCACTACAGTGGATCATATACTTTTATGCATTATAAAACTTGCGTTTTGGTCATGTAGTCCCCTTAAGCGTCGAGTGAACTTGTTGAGTCATGTTTACTGTAATAAAATGAATAATGTAGGTACTTAGTTGTTGTTATATTTTATTATACTTAAAATAAAGGATTGATAAACTGCCTAAAGGTAATTAGTGTTAGAGGTAAAATGATTAGATCCTGCCGTAGTCATAATTAATTTTTAAATTCCGAAAGAAACATTGACTTTGTCTATTGTCTGTACCTGCCACGGTCAACTTGCTCTTTTCTGTAAGCTGTACTAACCAATTTTATTTTATTTCCGTATTGAAAGTACCTACTTAATTAAATTACCGGTAGTACACGTATAAAAAGAAACGAATTCAAATTCTCTCAGTTTACCGGTTCTCAGATTGATGCACAAATTACGTACCCACGGAATAAGACGCACGCGATATTATCAAACCATGCATAACTTGTCCGGTTTTTTGCGAAGTAAACAGGAAATTAACGCATGGCGATTTAACAGTAATTTTTGGCGGTCGTTTTTATAACATTTCCTTTTAGGGCGACGACGGCGACGATATGTTTTTACCGTTTCTGAGAAGTGTAGAACTGGAACTCGACGATTCCCCACTTATAAAACCTTGAAAAGGTATATTTTACGTTTTATTACATAATTTTAAGGAAAGGTTAAAAATATTACAATCTGAAGAGGTAAGTTAGGCTAAAAATTACGCTTTTATTTACTTTTAAAAGATAGCTTTAAACCTTTTGAATTTTTTCAATATGAGTTTACGTTTTTGATAACAAGCACAGATTCACTGTGCCGAGCAACGAGGAAATTTTCACGGGCATTCCGTTGTCATGCTCTGCTCCAATTAAAATATAGCGCGGCAGATAAATTCCCAGGATACCTTGAACGAATAAGCGTAAATATAAATACAAAATTGTCGATAAATCTATGAAATAAAATCTTAACTTCGTAAGTGATTTTTATTATACATTGTTACTACGTTGTTTACAGATTTAGTTTGATATTGCTGTCTTGTTGACATCAACAATACTCAAATAATCTTTTCGTGTATTCTTCAATGTCCCTTTATCACTATTAGGTTATATTATATAAGTTATTTATATAGTATATATTATATAATATATATCACTTTATTACTATAACCTACATTACAATTAGGCGCCTACGGCTTATGTAATATGCCTAGCCAGGGCTTTTCTTTGTACACATTTTTTAAGCCAATTCAGAAACTATATATTAGATTATGTCATGTGTAACCACGGAGTTTAGATAGAAGTGTCGGACTTTATATTGGTCCATCGAGCCGAAAAAGTGGATATCACACATTTGCAAAAAGGGTGACATAACTAAAAAAATTGCACTTTGAGTTAAGTATACAGGTAGCAAATTTTATTATTTTTGCTAAGTATTTGCTATAAAAACGACATTACACTAAAGCCTAAAAATGAGGGAGATAGAAAGATGTAACTATAATATGCTTCGTCGCACTCTTACTGCTACTTTTACTCTTTTTAATCATCATACCCAAAAATGCTCTTTTTGAATTATGTCAAGCTTTTTGCAAATTAACGATGTTAGATCTGATACGGCTAAATACAGCATGATTGCACAATACAATATACGTTAATGTCCGTAATGCACTCGCATGTACCTTTAATCGTATCCGACGCGTGTCACCTATATTGTGAGTGTTACGCTTTTTTGGTATATTAGATACGCTTTAAAGCATTATGCAATAGTCTAGACTTGTGCTAAGGCTCCTTCGAACAGACGCGATACGCGACGCTACACAAAGGCACCGCTTCCTGTCGCCCGACGACGAGCGGTACCTTTGTGTCACGTGGGATTCGCATCGCGTGTCGTGCCTGTTTTAAGAAGCCTTAGGTACTTGATCGTCGTATCTTCGTGAATCCAATTGCAGCGACAAATTATAGTATCTGTCTCATGTGCGCATGTGAGATACACCTTCCATTATTTATGAATTTTTCTTTCTTAACGGTTTATTTGATTGTTTAAAACATATACTATAAAAAAACTTTCTGCCTAGCCTTTTCCTGTAACTGTGTTGGGGTCGGCTTCCAGTCTAACCGCTTGCAGCTGAATATCACTATTTTACATGCAGCGACAACCCAGTCACAGGGCAACACGATACACCCTGGTAAGACTGGTTGTCAGACTTTCGGGCTTCTAACTACCTGTAACGACTGCCAAAGATCTACGAATGACAGCCGGGCCCAACGGCTTATCGTGCTTTCCAAGGCACGGAGGGGTCTCGATATGTCCCTCAGAATATCAGGACGGTAACCAATCAGTTCACATTTAAAGTGAAAGTTCGAGAACACATACGCAAGAAGTTGGCAGATTCGTCTCAGAATTAAGTTGTTGTTGGTTTTCTTGTTAACTCTCATAATGTTTTTAATTTTATTTTTTTGTTGTATGTCTGTATATATGTATTTATTCTTATTTTTTTTTTGTTATAAATATTTTCTAAGTTATCTTTGCACCTACTAAGTATTGTCTCTGCATCACCCTAAGGTAGACTGGTAGAAAATGCCCAAGGCATTAAGTCCGCCTTTGTGCAGTTTTTACTTGTGCATAAAGTTTTAATAAATATGTTATCAATGGTCATCCATCCATGGACCGACCTTGCCAAGATTTAGCCACGAGCCCGACTCTGATACTATAGTATTCCTTTATTTATATCTATCTTCGTAAATATCTTGTACTATGGTGTAATATTGTCTTATAAGAATTATATTTTATTTATGTTGCGATAAATTTTTATATACTTTTATGGCTATAAGATATTGTTGGCAGTTACGCTTATGGTCAGATATTCTATTATGATTTACAATAGCCGTTTACGGAAATCCGTTTCGGACAAAAAAAATAGTAAACAAATGGCCGTTATAAAATAGATAAAAACACAGAATTATCAGAATAGAATGAGGTGATAGAAAAACAAGAAGCTTTTATTATGCATTGAGGAAACGCATGTGACTAAAAGAGTGATGAATATAAATGTTGCTGGACGGAGAGGCAGAGGACGGCCAAAGAAAAATATGGATGGGTTGTGTGAGTAATATTAAAGAGAAGGGACTGAATGATAACGTGACGGTTGTCACGGGAGTGATAGAAGAAGAAAACATGTGGTAACGACCCCAAGTAACATGGGACAATGGCAGGAAGATTATGAACATAGTCCCGATCAGTCCTCATCTTAAAGCAATCAACAGCTAGACATAATGCAGGCTCAAATGCAATCTAATTTAGATTAGGTACAAGTGGGACATTATACCATCGCATACCAATAATCTATTGTCAAATTAAAATGTAAATCTTAGTACCTAGTTAAATTCGACAATGCCATTAACACACGTATGAGCAGTTCAAATGCACTAATGACTGACTGAACCCAACAGATAGTGCTTCAATCAATCATTCGAGCGGTTTCCATTTGTTTAGTTTCACAACCGCTTGAGCACTTTTTGTGGCAATTTATTTTGCATGATCTTTTTGTATGGGACATCATAATATATGAAGATTGATTGAATGAAAGGCATAGATATTGCTCACGGATTGCTTTAATTTAAAGCACGATTTTGGATGCTTTGCATGTTGTCTTTAGTTTTCAAACTAAACATTCGTTCTGTCAAGCTATTTATTTATGTATCCTCCTACTGGAACGCCATACAGCAATTACACCAACAGAGCAAAAAATTACTTCATCCATCCTGTGCGCGGTGGACATCGAACGGGTGGCGATGGATCACACACTCTCACGCAGCATCAAGACACTTCTCCATAGTTCTATAACTCTATCCTTATTGCGCATATTCTTTGCCATTTATTTGAGAATCAATAAATTTTCAAAATAAATACATAAAATTGAAAAAAAAAACGGAACCTTTTGATGTGCTGGTCTCGAAAATATAGAAACAGCACATCACATCGCAGTCACGATAAATTGCCATCAACTCCTAATACCACCCTATTGCAAAGCGTGCTAATGATAATGTTATTTGACGGCACGGTTGGCGCAGTGGTTAAGCGATTGACTGCTGCGTTACGTGTCGCGGGTTTGATCCCCGCACGGAACAAATATTTGTATGACCTGCAAGTAGTTGTTCCGGGTCTGGCTGTTTGTGTATGTGAGTTTAAATGTTTGTAAACGCACCCACGATACAGGAGAAATTCCTAGTGTGAGGCAACGTTTAAAAAAAAAATATGAAAAGATGAGAATGATGTCGTGTCCACGGCTATAAATAAAAATAAATAAATAAATAATCCGTGTGAATAAATAAATAAACAATTCTTCCAGTTTTTCAGTTACTGTGCTGTGTAGTCTTTATCAAGCAGAATTTTTAGCTGTGGGTGTTTTTAAGAGGCTTTATGATATGGCTGAATAGATTATTATGATTAATTTCTAATACAAAGAATGCAATTGCAGTGTAATCTTAAGCGAAACGTGGATTAATGTAAGAATTGAGGAGGTTTGAAGTTCGACGTCACGTAAAATACCATTAGATCAATCGGTCTTATGTAGCCATTATGCTCTGTTCACCAGCTTAAACTGTTTATGGATAATAAATCCGACCGTTATTGTTTTATAACGGATGTAAAAATACACTTAACGAAGCTAAGAGTCACTTTACTCCCCGTAATAATAAAAACAAAAAAAAAACAAAAAAAAAACATTGTAATCATTTCGTTTGTATTAGACCATACCTGGGAACCTTCTGGTTACGGAGATATTGAAGGTCAAAATTCCAACTTTTACGGACGTTTTTTTACGAAAACATTTTTTTTGATGTTTTTTAAAACACAACTTTAAATACGGCCACCAGCCCTGTACCGTTGCATACATCCAATAAATACAATGTATTGCGTGTTTGCGCACTACCGCAAACAGCAAATTTTCACACCAAAAATAAAAGTCGTTTCATAGCAATTATTATTGTGGTGTGCAATGTTACTAAGTTTGATCTACATAATGCGTCGTTGATGGCTATGTGATGGGTCTTTTTACACCCTGTATAGTTCCAAGCCTTAACTCGACCATCAGTTGCTGGTCAATATAATATTATATTAGGGCATTGAACTATTATTACTTAGCGTATACTTTATCTCAGTGTATTAGGGCCGGTTTTTTGATCCATAGTCAAACACCGTATAACAATTTGTTAGTTTAACCATAGTCAACTGTTGAACTAATGGTTCTTAAGGGCTGTTACGTTTTTCAAAAATAGGTATAGTCAAACACCAGTTGCCAGTGTATTTAGTTATTTTTAACTAATGGTTGAGTTAACTACGGATAAAAAAATAAGGGTCTATCAGGGAATCGATTGTTTCTTTTTAATGTTTTGTTATGAAAATGGCATAACTTCTTGCTGGTTTAACAGAGTTTCGACTGTAGTATATGGTAGGTTGGAGGCAAAAGTCCTCGCGCACGTTTGGGAGTGGCGCGAGGAGGCGAAACGCCGGGGCGTAGCTAATCACGGTACAGCGGACAGAGCTCCGGCGGGATCTCAGGGCGGCATGGAGAGTGCGATTGTCGCAACCCAGCGCTGGGCACGCCACAATTGCGGCGATAAGTCCCCTCTTTGAGGAGTGGCTAGAGAGGCGCCACGGCGTCCTCACCTTCCGCCTGACGCAGGTCCTCACCGGACACGGTTGTTTCGGGAGGTTCCTGTTCCGGATAAGGCGGGAGGAAACGCCCGGGTGTCACCATTGTGTGGATCGCCCGGAGGACACGGTGGAGCATACGGTGGAGGTCTGCCCGGCTTGGGCGGAGCACCGCCGTGTCCTCGTGGAGGCGATTGGCGGTGGCGATCTCTCGCGTCCGGCCTTGGTCCAGGCCATGGTACGGAGCGAGAGGGCTTGGGAAGCCGTCACCTCCTTCTGCGAAGCAGTAATGTTCGCGAAGGAGGAGGCGGAACGCGTGAGGGAGAGGCAAAGTTTGCGCCCTCACGCCCCTAGCCGCCGCAGGAGACGCCCTGGGCGTCGGGAATCGCAGGCCGATTCCCGGCCACCGTAGGCGCGGGCTTGCAAACGGCGAACAATGGGCAGCTCGCCGTTCGATAAGGACCAGGCCCGAGTCGACGGCGCGTTGTGTTCCACGCGCGCCTCAAAGAGATGTCAGCACCAATGACGGGGTTTGCTAGGACCGATGCCTGCTAGGGTTGCGGAAAAGTCCAAGAGGGTTACCGTGGCCCCTGGCACAGGCAACTGAAGGAACACGGGTGGGTTTTAGTCAGTAAGAGTCTGACACGCCCTCCTGCTCTGCCCAGAGCGGGATAAGTTATTTGATGATTTCCCACCCACAAAAAAAAAAAAAAACGTATATGGTAGGTGCCTACATCTACTTACGTATTTTTATTCACTCATGTACAGCCTTACACGGATCTTTTGGCGCTTGAATGACGCAGACAGGGGGGCGCTGTTGATAAACATTTGTGCAAATAATGTTTTCTTGGCGGTATTAGTTCCAAATTTGGCACCGTGCCAAAAGAACCTTGTAGGGCTACGTACCTTTACACTATTACGCATTTCCTTTGTGTCTGAGAATGGATGAAACAACAGTTTATACATACATACATGGAATAAAATACTTTCAACAGACTCTGTGTACAGTCTTTTAGGTACTTATATTTTGGGCTAATTCAATTTACTATTGTTAAGCAATAATAAATCAATTCAGCTCGTGAAGCAGCAGGTAAGAAACATGCTCATTGGGTAATAAATAAAGCTTACACTTTGTCCGAACTGGAACCAACATTTCATGTTGTCGCTCGAATCACATGCAGGTATGATATCAATAACAATTCAAATAACTGCGACACTCCGTTTTGCAATTCGCTATAAGAAATCAACAATTCTTGGAGAGCGGGCCAAGGTTTTAGTCGTTGACATGGCAAAAAAATCATTATAATATTTGTGTTCCCGTCGGATTGACGAAATAAAGTCTTGTTAACGATTCAAGAAATATTTTCCTCATTATTATTTTTTAATTTAGAACTAGACTACGCATTCAGCTGAAACAAATTAAATTCAGAACGTCAATTGGAGAATTCAAATTATCGCTCGAAACTTTCAAATAATTACTTCAATATTCAAAGGTTTATTGTATCAGCACATTTCAATTATTCGAGCATTCTAAATATATTTTTAACTAGATATAAACGTCAAAGTGTGAACTATGTGGCCAATCTCACAAATTATTCAAATGTCTTAAACGCTCATTTATGGAAATTAAAATTAATTTAGGACATTTGAATAATTTGTGAGATTGGCCACACAGTTTAACACTTTGACGTTTCTACAATTTTTGATAAGTTAACAGCCTTGCTCTTATTATTTACAAACGATGGGCTTACTTCTAGGGACATTGCCCTTTTATCTAAAATTATCAATCATTCGTTTATTTTAGGCATACTTCCCATGTCCATGTCCTATGTTCACATTATTTAATTTGCAATATTATTTTGTGAAGTGAAACTCTTCATATGCGGTGATTTGATAATTGGACGCGAGTTGAGAGTGAAATTTCAAGGACGCGTCACGTTTATGCACATTTCGTTACATGAAAGAGAAGAAAGATTTAACTCTCTCTGTCTCTCACACTACATCCATCATAGTCTTTATTTTTTTATGAAGTTTCACTTCTATCACGTGTACGGTGTTGCACGCGCAACTTTATGCGTTGAATTTAATTTCACATTCTAAGAATAATAATAAACGATATGATGCAATATGTACTAATAGGAATGGTAACTATCTTTAAATCATACACACATAGTGTTATATGTATATATATATATACATATAACACTATGTGATATATGTATAGCCACTATAAGATATATGTATATATATCTTATAGTGGCTTTTTTATTAATCACTAATGTTTAGTCACGTGTTCTTAGTGGTGCAGTTTATAACTGTTAATAGAAACTAATTACTGTGGAAATGAAATACGTGACTCTAATAAGTTATAGGTAATTACATAAAATAGCCTTTATTGCTGTTTCTTTCTTACAATTAATAAATGCCTACTTACTAAAACTAAATTAATTTAATCATAATTGTAACTTGCATTTGAGTTATTGGCAACGAGGTGTTTGTGTGGAACAGTTTGCCTGTCGACAAAGGCCTCCTCTCCACGTATTCCTGTCTCTTGATAAACGGGTCCATACCGGACCAGCTATTTTCTTGAAGTCATCTTCCCATCTTTTGACTTGTCTGCCTCTATTTCTTTTGCTATCTCTTGGGTACCATTCTGTTATTAACTTAGTCCATTTCTCTTAACATATGTCCCGTCCATCGCCATTTTAATTGTCTTTAGACTGTGTGTGCTTTTATAAATTTTGTTTTCTTTTTAATTTCTTGTAGTTTCACGCCATTCCTTCTTTTTATAACTAAAATACTTCTTTCTATTGCATTTTGGCAGACTTTTGATTTCTAGTAGTTTTGTTAACGCCCATGTCTGGCACCTGTTTATTAAGCATGACATAATGCATATTTCGTATAGTTAATAGGTACTGCAACATCATATCTTGTTCTCTGCTAGTGCTGTGCACTTATGTAAGTGACGTAGCTATCACAATACCTAAAACTTTAATCTGAGGGGCAATTCCCGTATTTTTAAGACCGTTCGCATTCTAATCTCAGTGTCATTCTGTCAAAATTACAATCAATTTACATACATTTTTGACAGGTTTTTGACGTTGATTGTCGCTGAGATGAGATTGCGACTTGAATTTGAACGTTTTTTAAGTACGAGAATTGGCCAACTGATTGATTGTTTGTGTTTGTTCTAGTGAGAAAGTCGTTGAAGTACCGTATCAATAAATAAATCTTATAAACTAGATTACTTTTCTTACCTGACACCTAAATAGATTTTCTTTTATATGTCTGCGAAGATTAGAGGTCTTGTGACAGAAACAGAGTATTCGTATGGTGCGAAAATTAGGGAACCATTAAATAATCTAGGGATTGAATTTAAATTATGGTATACAGCTGTGAAAAATATACATTATGTATATTTATACATTTTTTTCTTTTTTATGTGTAAGTAGTTACTTTAGGTGCACCTCTGCCCAACTCTTCGGGAAAACAAGGCGTGATACACCTAAATATGTGTTTTATTTAATATTATAGAAAAAAATCAGACGATAACTCCGAGAAATTCGTAGATCATTCGTGGATCTTTGACAGTCGTTACGGGTCGTCAGATGCCTGAAAATCTGACAACCAGTCTTACCACGGGGTATCGTATTACCCAGAAACTGGGTTGTGGAGGTCAGATAGGCAGTCGCTCCATTTAAAATACTGGTATTCAGCTGCATCCGGTTAGACTGGAAATCGAACCCAACGTACCTACTTGGGGAAAGGCTAGACAGATAATAATGATGAACTACGAGAAAACGCTTTTGATTAAAACACCAAATGAATAAAACTTTCTGTACGTGACTGCAATGAAGTTATTTAGTCGTCGAGTTTACTTCAGCGGGGCGAGCACGGCGTACTGTGATAGGCTTGAGTCACGCATTTTTATCACAGCTTAGGAGCAAAAACGCCAAAAACCGTGATGAAATGTGTGTCTCAAGCCTATCGCAGTAGACCGTGCTCGCCCCGCTGAATGTGTTAACAAAACTCACGTGATATCCACCCGAATCCGTGTCCAAATTATTGAATAAAAAAAAACCTCCGCGCAATAATGAAAGCGAACATGTTTAACCTGAAACGAGTGCAATGTTGATGTTACGACGCCATTGATTGCTTTTATTTACTTTTATTAGCATTGAAATACGCTGAGAGTCGGACCTTATGTGAACCTGCTTTGTGCTGAAATGCGGTCAGTTATGCAACGATTCGATTAAGTTGAGTAAGCGCAACTTAAGGTACCTACTTGTAGGCTGGTAGGTAGCGATTTCCGTCCTAACATTTATAACTTGTTGATTCCCACCAATTTGATTGATTTGATTTTCCTTGTTGTTGTTGTTATTAGAGCGGTAGTAGCCAAGTGGTAACGGCTACGACTTACGAGCTGTTGTAGGTCGTAGGTTCGAACCCAGACAGACGCTTTACTTTCTATAAATTTTTTCATCACCACTGCTCTCAAAACGGTGAAGGAGAACATCGTGAGGAGACCGGCATGTCCCAGAACAAAAAAAAAAAATCGATGACATGTGACATCTACCAACCCTCACTGAGCCCGCGTGGTGGATTACAGCCCACTCCCTCTCACAGAGAGGAGGCCTGTGTACCAGCAGTGGGAACATTATAGGCTGATGATGATGATTCTCACCGCTTCGTTTGCATACAAATATATCTAAATACTAACCGCCCGTTAAACCACGGTCAGGGTTGGAATTTCGTGTTCAGTGCATCCCCTAGAGCAGGAATCATCAAATGGCGGACTGCTGACCTATTTTGGGCGCATCATAAGCTAACAGTAAACTTTATAATTAAAACTTAATCTAAGAATATTCAAATGAATATTTTGAGTTGCAAATTGTAAAAGCTGTTTCTTTTGTTTTTCATTAAGTACCTACTTTGTTAAATTTTACAAAGAAAAAAAAACATTTTGTTTCTTATTTCATCTTGGTTGCTAGTAATCGTCTACCAAACATACCGTACAGTCATCTTATTTTAAAAAACGGACGCCCAATAAAACTAATTGGTGATCCCTGCTCTAGAGGTCTTTACGAGTGTGTTGTTTAGAAAAGCCTTAATTGTGCGATTTTGCTTTGGATTATAATCATAACGAAACCTTTAATTTGAACCTAGTGATAAACTGTGATTGTTTCCGATTGTAGTTGCCTTGTGAATAAATTAAATAGAACTAGAGCACTAGACTAGATTTGCACCAATTAACTTTAATTGAGAGCAGTGGTGACCCAGTGGTAACGGCCGTGACTTACGAGTTGTAGGTCGTAGGTTCGAACCCAGACAGGCACTTTACTTTTTGTAAATTATTTCATCACCACTGCTGTCAAAACGGAGAAGGAAAATCAAAGACAAATCATAAGACAGTCCCCCCAAAACGCCCACCCTTCACCACTTCCTAGTGCTTTAGCTGGGAAGAAGAAGTGGCGTGGAAGAAGTGAAGTGGAAAACATGGAGAGGAAACCGGCATGTCCTAGAACCAAAAATTCGAAAGACATGTGACATCTACCAACTTGCACTGGGCCCGCGTGGTGGATTACGGCCCGCTCCCTCTCACCGAGAGGAGGCCTGTGTCCCAGCAGTGGGGGAACATTATAGGCTGATGATGATGATGAAAGTTAATCCTCTGCGTAGCCCACCAAATTCTAATTTCCTTTGTTTTTTTTTGCAAATTGCAACTCTTTTTTACGTCGTATGTTGATCAATACGCAATTAGTGACTGTAGGAATGAAATATTTACTGAATAATAATCATCAATTTCATATCAATTGTCAAACGAGCGGGCACGCCCTTTATGCCAGGAGGCTTTTTATTATGTATTAAGTTCTGTTTGCGTTTTTGTTTTTATTATTTATTTCTGCTTGAGTATAGTTTTAAATATTGGCGTGTGCTAGCTGACATAATGATGGCAAATAATTTTAATATTTTTGTGTTTCGTAATGTTGATTACTTATTATATATAGAATCCAGTTCTTCTAACTGAACAGACAGCAGTGCTGCTGGGGAGTTTGTTCCGCCACTTCTTCTTCCCAGCTAAAGCACTAGGAAGTGGTGAAGGGTGGGCGTTCTGGGGGGACTGTCTTATGTGATTTTGACGTTCAAAAAGTGCTGATTCTCAGCCTAATTTGAATAAATGACGTTTGATTTTGATTTTGAAACATTGGAAATTTATTCCACCCAAGAATTTTTCAGAATATAAATCATTTATGAAAATTCGGAGGAGGACGAAATTTCCAAAGTTTGACGAACATCAAGTGATATTGAGAACACTGCTCTCAAGTTTCATGTTTCTACAGTCTGTCAGTCACGGAACGGTTATAAACCAAAAAGTAAAATAGATTTAAAACAAAAAAGTTCAGCAGTAACAAAAATAAAGCTGTATTATTCAGTGTAAACTCGTTAACAAGTTTGTTTAGAGGGATGAAACCGTTCCTTTTTTTTGTTTTCCTTAGCAGCCGTAAATAGCTGTTGGCTGTGTTTGTAATAATGACTATACATTATACATAATTAGCATCAGCATACCATAATCAGCCTATAATGTCCCCACTGCTGGGAAGAGGCCTCCTCTCTGTAAGAGGGAGTGGGCCATAATCCACCACGCGGGACCAGTGCGGGTTCGTAGACATCACATGTTTTCAAATTTTTAGGTTCTAGGACATAGCGGTTTCCTCACGATGTTTTCCTTCGCCGTTTTGAGAGCAGTATTGATAATATAAATTACACAAAGTAAAGTGCCCGTCTGGGTTTGAACCCACGACCTACAACTCGTAAGTCAGGGCCGTTACCACCGGGCCGCAATTACTGCTCTCATTATACATTTTTTTTTTGAGGGTGGCAAGTCATCAAATAACTTCTCCCGCTCTGGGCGGGAGGGCGTGTCAGACTCTTACTGACTATGACCCAACCGCGTACCTTCAGTTGCCTGTGCCAGGGGCCACGGTAACCCTCTCGGACTTTCCCGCAACCCTGGCAGACATTATACATATCTGAGGTCTTTATTGAAGAAGTATGAATCTTGACATTCGACTGTAGTACCTAATGACAAAAACAGTCTTTGGGGATCACAATCGGTATTATTGCTAGAGCATCGTTTACGAATACTGGCCTGAAAGTATTCAGAACCACTGAAAGCACCATGTGTAGGTATTTAACATACACTATTTACACTGAAAGCGTCATCAAAAGGAGAGTTAATTACACTCTCCACTCCATTCATAATTACTGGTAGACATTTTGTAAAGCACGCGTTTTCAGTCGCAGCGCTGTTTCAGTTCAGCTTATTTATTGAAAAATGTTTCATGGGTATTCAAAAGAGGAGCATTTTAACTTTAACAAACTGCAAATTTTATAATTACTTGTAGAAAGTTAATTTTAAAATAATAATCTTTCATGTCTATGTAACCGATAGCTTGAAGTTGTTTCAGTCTGTTGGCCTTCCATCATTTTATTTGACCTATAATAATAATATAATAATAATAATATATAATACCTAATGATTTTAATCATCAATTCTATAATTCGACTGCATATGTATTTAATCTAATTAAATACAGTCATAATACATAATTACAAAACATAAATAATATTTATTGTTTTTACATATTATTTTGTGCGTGCTTACTAATTATCTGTCAAACTTTATTAATCATGCACCAGGGTTACATAACTTGTAGGCCTTTAAAACAAAACACTAGCAACCGGCCTCGTGCGTCAAATAAACTGACCTGAGGCAATTTAACAGCTGGTATGTGAGGCTTTTAGTCACATGAGTAGGTACCTTTCTTTGACCGCACATTACCTTGGCACCATCTAGAACATGCTCCAAATTACCTGTCCTTGGATGTTCTACAATCGATTTTTAGGCCTCGATAATAATTACGACACTGGCTGTTTTTAGTCCATAAATCAAATACTCAATTATGCTGATCGGTAGATTTATCATAGATACGTTTAATTATGTAAACATTGACATTCCTTGTTGGTTTATGTCCAATAAATAATTGAACATGATTCTTAATCATTACAATGGCAAATTTAGCTGTTTTGAAGTATGGTGTATCCACCTTAACTCAAGACAGCTGAGTTACGAAATAAAACCTTTTCGTGTCCTTTTGGGCGACTAGCTCGGGCCCAATCCCGCGAGGTAATTGCGTAACACACATAAAGTGACAATTGTTTGCAATTTCTTTCATTTTGACAGTTCAGCCACGTCCATTGCGTTATTTACGATACTGAGCATATAACTTTAAGAAACCTATGAAGCAATGGAATAGTCGTATCCTACAAAACTCTCGGATTGTGATTGAAAGTAGTAAGTTAGTAATCAGAGTGTATTATTTATAATAAATATAATTACTTTTTATTCTGTAGTAACTAAACTCTATATTATTATAAAAACTAGGTGCATAGTGAATATTTGGGAACGGCCTTGTATGGAAATTGATTAGGCCAAAAATATTGTCTATCTACACTGACGAGCGATATTAAAAAGCTACTAACTTATCATGAATTATTTCCAAAACCACGCAAGATTGTATAATTTAACAATATAATTTGACTGACCGGTTGGCGTAGTTGGTAGCGACCCTGCCTTCTGAGCCGCTGGTCCCGGGTTCGGTCCCGGGACAAGTCAAACATTTGTGTGCATGAACATGTCTGTTTGACCTGTGTCTGGGTGTGTATATGTATATAAGTATGTATATCAGTCATCAGGTTACCGTAGTACAGGCTCTGCCTAGTTCGGGACCTGAAGACCTTGTGTGGATGTTGTCTCATATTATTATAATATTATTTAGGCAACTTACAACTATAATAGGCACTTTTGAATTGTCAAGTGGTCGATCAGTCAGAAATATGAAGCTAGTTGCCTGTCTGTCTGTCTGTCTCTGGGATCTCCCCAATTGCACCATAGCATAGTGATGATCCTGGTACTTATATTCCTCGGGTGTGAGAGGCATGATGATACCTTTATTTACAAGTCAACGTCTGCCGTAAGCACTTTTGGTAAACAAATCGGTACGCAAAGGTAAAACAATAATTCAATTAACGTGAAAATAAAAGTATTCAAATGTAATCCAAAATAATGAATCGTCAGATTTTTTTTTTTACTCTTTTTGTTCCACGACTTTGAACTGGCCAGTATGTAATGAGGTTTTAATGTGCAATGAGTATCTGTTGCTGTTTTCAAGTTTTTTTTTACTTCTTGAAACTAACTTGTGTGGTTTTAAGAGACATTTAGATTTCTTTAGGCACTTTGCAAGTGGTTTTTTTATTGCTCGTCAGTGTATATTGCAAACCAAGTTCTGCCAGCGATTTCGTCCGCGTGAAACTTTTTGTTTTTTCGCATAACATTTATTCAGCCTTTTTTCTTTTTGATCTTCTCCTAAGATCCTAACGTTATGTTATATAAACCTATAGCCTTCCTCAATAATTGGACTATCAAATGCGAAAAGAATTGTTGAAATTCGACTGGAAGGTCCAGAGATTACCCCCTACATACAAACAAAACAAATTTTACCTCTTATAATATTAAATAAATAAATAAATAACGTCTGACATTGCACACAGCACCATCTAGTTCCAAGTTAAGCATTTTAGGCTTGTGTTGTGGATACCAGATGGTTGATACACTACTTAAATACATTTTTTTTTTCGAAAATACATACATATTATAAATATACATCCATGACTCGGGTACAAATGTCCATATTCATCATACAAACATTGCCCCTACCGGGATTCGAACCCAGGACCATTTGGTTTCGCTGACTACACTTAGCCACTGTAGCCACTACACCAAACGTGTCGTCAAATATTATTATTATAGTATAGATATTTCCAACCATAATAGGTATTCTTGTTGTTATAAATAGTTACTTTTTCTAACATCCACGTGCTTATAGTAAGTAATCAGTTGTGCAATAGATCGTGGAAAGTCGAGTTTTGCAATATGTGCATACAAATTGCATTACGCACTAGGATATTTTACGATTTCCGTTCACTATCACTAGCTTGATAATTTAATGGAAAATTAATTTAACTTTGTAGCGCTCATAAATACTCTCACACGATGGTTTTCTTGGGTAATGTGACTTATTAGCCGTATAATTATTTTCAATGTAACCATTTAAGATTCTTTCCGCGGATAAAAGTACTTTCCACAGGCGCACAGCTAAAGACTGAAATTTCTTACATTTTGTTGTATTATAGGATTAGGTATTTTATAGGCAGATATGCCGCCGCCATAAAACATTAATTACTTTCAGATAGGACTGTGGTATAAATATGTCAGATTTATTAACATACCAGCACTTCACACTTAGTATAAGTTAACATAATAAGTAAATGTTTGTACCTTTTATAGTCCTAAGCAGTCTCTATTGTATTTTTTGTACTCCTTCTGTGGGAACTTGGGCTGGCGAATCTTAATACAGATTACCATGTAACCTAGCTAGGACGCCAGGTAAAATTCTGTTGTAACTCTTTTTATGATTTTTCCCTAAATTGTAAAATTTTATTTATTGTAACAGACTGTATGTACCACACTTTTTTTGAAAATACGTTTATATTATATTATTATTATTATATTAATGAAAAATATTTACTCGTAATATCTACTAACAAATATGAACAAGACTTTTTTATTTTTATAATAGAAAATACGCAGTTTGGACAGAAACAATCAATCATGTTCTTAATCGAATAAAACGAAGAAATTGAAGATTACCAAAAATAGAATCTCATTATTAATTAAACCTATCGTTTTTCAAAGCTTTGCTTAAAGCTAATTTCGGAGCTTACTTTAAACATTGGTTTCCCAGAAGGGAGTGAAAAATGGCACGACACTGAAAGATGGGACGGCTCGTTAAATAGACAGCTGATTTAACGAAAGCTAGAACAAACTTTTATTCTTCCTTATTTCTCATCTAAATGGCTTTTCCGGAATAATGATATCTACCTATTTCCGTGACTGGCAAGTCAGATAAATAAAAATGTTTCTAGTGTTTGAACGTTATTTTTTTAGGTTTGATTTTGAAAGAAAGAAAGAAAAGAAAGAAAAATATTTTATTTGGGACACGCACAGGCAATACAAACAGTAAAAATAATACAAAAAAATTACAAACAGTAAAAATAATACAATTTTTTTTTTTTTTGTGTTGCCAAGTTACGTAACTTACATTGAATAATGACCTTAAAGGTATGTAGATTGAAGAGTGATAATAGTGTCATCAATCAATCATTAGCATTGCTAAATAGCTTGAAGACGATGTTTTGATTACGTCAAAATGATATGTTCTTTATACGTAATGACGGTACTTATGTAAGACGTTAACACTTAATATTGTATGATCATTGATCCCACTTAAGTACCTACTTAGTTATTAATTTATTTCATTTAAACCAAATTAATAATAAAACAATTAATACCCAAATTTTGACGTCCCTGAGCACGCAACTCACACAATCTAAATATTGATTTTATTGTATTATTATGTAGGTATTTCTTGCAACCTCTGCAATCTTATAACTTATGTATTTTTTATATTTCTGTTTATATAGTTGTTACCACTTAATTTTTATGCATTTCGTTTTTACCTTAGGCTATCACTGTATTTGAGAATGTTGATTCACCTATTATTGGCAACTGTATAAGCCCTCAACTATTATCTACTGTTATTTGTTATTTTGTATACAGAAGCTGTTGGTGTACCTTTATTAATAAATAAAATAAAATAAAATAAACACACTCTACATTGAAGGTGTGCATATGTCAATTAGAAAAAGGTGATATATCACAGCTTAATAAATAAGTATTTGAATAGATTGCTTAGTAATTAATGGTTAGTTATAACGTAGGTATTACGTTGTTATTGGTAATTTGATTGTCCGCAACTGCTCAGCAAAATAGACTTTAACGTTCCACTCGGACGTACCAGACATACCACTTTGCTATCAGTACCATCGGCCTCCACTAATTATCTAAAGAAGTATATAACGAAAAATTCCCATCTCTGGACCCCTTTAATGGTATTAAAGGGGTCCAGAGATGGGAATTTTTCGTTCACGAAACAGACATAAAAAGGAGATCATCCAAATCCTCCATCAAACGCCGGATACTCAGCTAACTAAGTAGTGCCAGTTTAGTCATACGTTCATAGTCATAAATACATCATCACACACATTCACAGCACTCACACCGCACAGATACACGCACGCGCACACTATAAAATAATATTAATAAATATGTCACTCTCTGTATTTCTTATTTTCTTCGTACGTCGTAATTGGCGTAATGTTTGGAATATTAATTTAGTTATTTTTACTGTCAGCTGTGAAGCTACCTTGTATACAATAAATAAATTAACAGTGCCCGCATTCCTGTTTGTACCCCATGTTTCGATCCATAAACCATTTACCCCACACAAGGGTTCACCGGAATTCATTCATCCATTACGGAGTGACTGAGATATACAAACTTACAACAAAATAACATCCTAATTAAACTGCTCTAAACTCACCTCTATAATAAGAGGGAAGGAGGGCTGAATAATATACAGGGTGAAATTGAATTTATGGGCATCCTTTTAAGGGGTCATTGTACTCATCATTATGAACAACTTCTACTATGGGACCAACACTAAAATCGCGAAAAAAAATCAGCAGTTTCCTACATTTATGTTTGCATAACCCTTCAAAATGTAGAGAACAGCAGATAATTTTTTTGTGATTTCAGGTTTGGTCCCATAGTAAAAGTTGTTCATGCTGATGAGTACAATGACTCTTTAAAAGGATGCCCATGAATTCAATTTCACCCTGTATAGCTTAATTTACTTTTGACCACTGTAGTTGTAAGTCGCGAGCGAGACCGGTGGTTCACGCAAATGTAGGTACTATACTTTGAGAGCAAAGTTTTTAATTAGCAGGACAGTGATACCA
Organism: Brachylomia viminalis; assembly: GCA_937001585.2. NCBI lineage: Eukaryota > Metazoa > Arthropoda > Insecta > Lepidoptera > Noctuidae > Brachylomia > Brachylomia viminalis. The sequence goes on along the minus strand of OW443308.2, from coordinate 13,238,755 downwards.
CATGCAGAGGACACAAAAATACGGACTCTTTAATTAGGGAAATTCCGGAGTCCCTTTTATTAAATCTGAGCGCAGATTTCGTAGCATAAAACTTATATAAAAGCCTTCTTTCTGGGTTTCCTGTGCACAGAAGGGACAGTACTTCCTGAATAATTAGGAAATTCCCACACATTCTTTTCTTTTGAATATCTAAAGAAAAATTATTGCTATCCTACTATCATTACGTATCAGGAGGTGATTTTTTCCATGAAAATTATTTAAATACAAGTAACACTTGGTTACCAAGTAAACGGCGGAATGAAGAATGTCTGTCAATAAATTAAACGCAAATATTAGGCATCGATAAAAGTTTTGACTCACAGGCAGGGTCGTCGTCTTGCTGAAACATCAGTAAGAAAAACGGAATTATATTCCTGAATAAATTATCCCAATACCTTCAGTTTTTCCAATTTGAGGAAGAACTAACTTTAGCAATCACTAAATATTGACCATTATTTTATGTAATTTCTTTATGAATAGGCAAAAAAACATAAGGCTCCAGTTTATTTTTAACTACCACGTGTCCAACCCACAGAGAAAATGTCATCGAACGAAGTTAAGGCAGACAGGCGCGACACGTATTTTGTGGAACAATTTCCATGAAATTTTCATAAGAATTGTTTTACCAGAGACGCGTCGCGCCTGTTTGCGGGGAGCCTTTAATCACTGTAATAATTGTGGTATTCATAATCATATATTTTAATATGCGCGCGCGTGGTTACATTACTGTATTTATTTTGTTACTACACGTCGTGTTTTGTAGAGCTAAGTCGAGTTATTTGGCTGAGCTAAGTACATAGTTGTCTATTCGGGTTGTGTTCTAAATGTTATTCACAATATGATTTCTTAGCAATAAAAAAGCTCATGAATATAATATTATGATAAAAAAAAAATACTTTGACATATCTCGGGATCCTGTGTCCCGCGGACCTTTGGAAGGCGTACGAGGGGCCGAAGCCAACTTGTATGTACTCCCTTATATTATTAAAAAATACATAACCATATTTTCAAAAATAAAGTCAGTCTTAGCATTGCCGTTGGGGTTATTTTCGGTTAAAATACCCTTACGACTCTGCCTAAGTATTCCGAAAATAGCCGCAATCGAGGAGAGATCTCTAATTTATGCCCAGGAGAGTTACAGGAATAAATGTAAATTGATTTTACGTCATCACATCGTGTTTTCTTTCTGAAGACGAAATATTTCAGGAATACAGACAAAATTATATTATTCCTGGTGATAAATAAATAAGTTTACTCGGTTAAGGAACAAATTGCGGCCTAAAACTTTAATAAGCAACTTCAAAAGCTAATGAATTACATTATTTGAGCTTTGTAAGAGACCTTTTTGTTGTCTCTACAATCATTAACAATTTGTGTTTTCCAGATATTTTTTCACTAGTATTTTTTTCTAAAACGCACTTCGTTGTGTAGTCTAACTCAAGGGTTTATTTCAATTTCATTAAACACCTACTGGCATAAAAACATGAAAAAAATTGTGTGGGTTATACTTTTTGCTTCAGCAAATTGAAAATGTGTTCATCTGAGCTAAAGTGAATTAATTTAAAGCTACCAATTTCGGGACAACAGCCGCGATGCCGCTAATCTTAAGAACGAAATGCTAACGGTCTTCCCCAATTTTACGTAAAAGGCGAGGCACTTGCCTGTTTTTTTTCTGGGTAATAATAACAAAGGCGACAACCAATCGATCACCATCGAACTGTCAAGTGTGATGTATGTGACTGTATCATCATAATCTGTCTAGCCGTTTCCCAACAATTTTTTGCGGTCAGCTTCCAGTCTACCCGGATGTAGCTGAACCATCTGACTAGCCTTTTTCCAACTATGTTGAGGTCAGCTTCCAATCTTATCGGATGCAGCTGGATACCAGTATTTTATATAGAGCGACTGCCTATCTGACCTCCATAATATGCACGAGACCCCTTGGTAAGACTGGTTGTCAGACTTTCGGGCTTCTGACGACTCGTAACGACTGTCAAAGATCTACATGCTGCTGATTGCTGACAATTGCGTGCACTGACTGGACAGGTCCACTCAATCTGTGTGGTTCTTTCCTCAAAAGACCATTTCAGACACCGATCTACATAGCCTTCACATGATCTGACCAAGATTCTGTCTGGACTTTAAAAGAGACTGTGACCTCTGAGTTTGTTTCGGCCTTTCTTCTCAGAGTAGTCAGATAGGAAACGCCGACCTCATCTAGTTTAAAAAAAGAAATATGATTGACGTGTAAAAGTGTTTGTAAAAACCTACTTACAGAAATAAAGTCATTTATCATTTATCATTTACAAGTGATAGCCGGGAACAACCCGGCTTAACGTGATTTCTAAGGCCCGGAGAGGTCTTGGTAAGTAAAGATGGTCACCCATCCACGAACCAACCGCGGCAAGCGTAGCTTTACCTGATCGATAGACCCGTGCGGCCGTTATTACTTAGCCATAAGCTTGCATAAGGATGCAGCTGAATACCTGTACTTTACGTGGAGCGACGGTGTATGGCCGTATCTCTGTTTGAATAGGTATATTAATTATAGTGATGTTTCGACTATCAAAGGTTATATGCCACGTGAAACATACAATATGGTTGACCCTTCTTTCAATAGATTAATAGGAATCTCACTACTTTATAAGAACTTATAACTGTCCCACGCCCCGCCTTCCGTTCTCTCATGGAGTATCGGGAACCTACCTTTGTGTTTCAATGATAGTCGATTCCTTGAACTTTTTCTATGACGTGATAGGTACCAAAGTGGTTGGCTTGACTGCTGCGTTAGGTGTCGCGAGTTCGATCCCCGCACGAAACAAATATTTGTATGGGCTGCAAGTAGTTGTTCCGGGTCTGGCTGTTTGTGTATGTGAGTTTAAATGTTTGTAAACGCACCCACGATACAGGAGAAATTCCTAGTGTGGGGCAACGTTTAAAAAAAAAAAAACATCTGATAATTTTCCTTGTATTCTGAGATAAATGTTCAAAATGGGAACCTAAAAGCTCATCAAAAATATTCTACTAATTGTGCATTGCATAAAGATTCGTTTATCAGGTACACACCTCAGGAGGGACAGCCCTCAGTCCTACCTGACTCTTAAGTAAATAGGTACTAAAATACCTATTTCTTGAAACACTAGGGACCATAATACAGACTGTTTAGTTCGTTAAAACTTGATTTACGATCTGGTTTTAATGAAACGATATACCACGTAATTGGAATCCATAAAGCCTGCTACATACATTGCTACGAATTGCTATGATTGAACCGAGTAAAAGTATTTGCAGCGTTTCCATCGACTGTTGAAAGTGAAGATGTACAGTAAAGTCTTGTGCATTGTTCATTGTATTGCAAATGGACTAATTAAAACGTTTTAGTACCGACAATTTATTGTTTTGTGTGCGGGGTTCTACAATCTGACAACAAGTTCATTATTTGTGCGTGATAATTACGAGATCTGTTACTCAGCCTTAAAGCGATTAATTGTGAGGGAGGGTCTTAACTCTTGGCGCTATGACGCATCAATAGTCATATAATATGTTGGTACTTAGTACCTACTATATACTACTGCTAACTTCCTCCTTTTATGGAGATTCTTGAAAATAGTCTGAAGTTTAAACCTAGATAGAAATACCTAAGATTTGGCGTGATAATTTTGCCGTGTTACTCGTAGTTTTGCGATGGTTGAACAAAGGTTTGTAGAGCAAAAAATGAGTAAAGAGTTAATTCTAGTTATTTTAGATTAGAGATTTTTGTCCGTCTCAAAGTTAGCAATTTAACCCTCTTTGCAGTTTATGCGACCGAGCGTTATCTAATAAATATCCTAATAGCTATCCTATCACTTGGAAGCAATAACTTGTTACCGCAATTTAATGGGCCATCATGGACACAATATGTTGTCATTGAAATACGAATCAAAACTAATCACAATTCAGAAAGAAACACATTTATTTATTTTACTTTTACGAAAACTTACAGCTAAACAGATGCATTAAGTAATAGTTTAAAGAAAATATGGCCAATTATAAGTTTCCACATGTAGTTTATAAATCATATGAAACAGAAAATTGAGACTATATATATCACAAAACAGAAATATTACTATTTACGCTCGAGGAAGCCATTAGATAACATTATTATATTATTAATTATATATTTCCTAATTACTATTCCTTACTTAACATTACCACTTACACATATTTTTACAGGTGGGAACCCAATACAACAATGTAGTCACAATTTCCACACTCAGAGACGCCACCCACCACCACCAACAAAAATGAAATGTTCTTAAACTGTCATATTTTGACTGAGAAGGGCCAAATCTATATCTGTCGATTAACATGCATGGTTAATTAACAAGTCCCAAGTAATAGCTCTGAGTACCGGCACACAAGTCATAGAGAGGACAATATGTTATGTATTTGGAATTCCACCAAAGAAAATTTTCAATTTTCACCAAATTCTCTTCAGTGTCAGAATGAACAGGCTTCTTCTGGGTAAGCTCACTCCACCGTCGACTCTATCTCTGTTACCACTGACCTAGGCTAGAGTCAAGAGCAAACCAACCTCAAATAAAAATTAAAAATGAAGAAGAGCATTTAAAGATATAAAGATAGAGATAAATATACGAGTAGTTGCAAAGCTACGTGTAATGTTATAGGAGTAGACGTGTATTGCTTTGACAATATGGGAACTGGAAATATTTTCAATATTATCTATGTAGTTTCAATATCAATAAACATTCTGTGATAGGTTAATACAATCACTTGGCAAGTTTGTAGAGCGCCCCCACTGCCAGTATAAACTTCAATGTTTATCCATCCATTAATTCCACTTTAATTAAACGTAGGAATCAGTACAATAGGTGTCTGCCCTTTTTAGACTATTTCTGTAACTGTTTCTATCCTAGTATTGTGGGATAAAAGACAGAAAGAAAGAAAGATTTGCTTGAAAATAAATAGGAAATCAAAAGGGTAAGAGAAAACTTCGAATATAAGTGATTTAGTGATTAGTTTTGGTGATAACGATCAAATCAAATCAAATCATTTATTCGCATAGAATGTAGGTATTGTACAATAAAGTTGTTATGAAAATATACCTACAATAATATAATATATATGTTGTTAGCCACCTAATATATTTATTTTTTAGATTATTTTTATTCTTTGGCAGTTTTCGCCTATGATTATATTATTAGTGTCCTTCAGTGTCCCCCGATTTTATCCTGTGTGTATTCTCCCACAAGAATAAGAAAGACAATCTAAGCTCGCAAGCAATAAGACTTGCCCATTTTTTTCTTTAGTGACTAACTTAGAGACATCTGCAAATAGGTAGGTACAGTCGCAAACAGATAAAAATAGTGTCCAATAAGACATGCGCTTAAGTAGAGAGGTCACTGCGCAGGTCAAACCGATACAATAAAACTTCAGTGTCCATGGGAAAACAACAAGTTGTACGATTCAATTATTTTTAATAAGAACCTGTATCTCATTTGACATAGCTAATGTGATAGTTTTTCTGCAAATGGTACGGGAAAATAATGGAATTCTACGATTTAAGAAATAAAATTCAAGATTGGCTCTAAAAAGTGTACAACAAAAATATAACAAGCATGGTAACTAATTTAAAGCTTTATGAATTTAGCTATTTTCGACAGTTTGTTCGATAATACTAAAATGGTTCCATTTTAATCAAACTTTCTCATGTGCAGTCACAAAATATTCTGAATTGCTCGATTATACCTCAAGGGCATACATTTTATTTTATACTTTGTGGTTTGTTTCATTTTATTCATACAAGGTGGATTCAATACGATAATAAATAAAACTTCGTTTATGTAGGGAATGACGTTCCCGACTTTAAGTAGTCAAAGATTGAAGAAAAGAAAGAAAAATTGATTTTATTTGTCACAGAAACACGTGCATACAAAAATATAAGATCACTCGAATAAAAAGAAAAATCTAAATAAAAAAACAAAACTGTAGTTAGTAAAATCCATAGTCAGCCCATCACTTTTTATATCACTATTAGGGTTTATTTGATAGTTCCTAAACACTCTTATGCGTTAGTATTGCCAGTATTTTCATTTGCATTTGTTATCTTCATACAAATCAAGCGTGGGAGCTGTGAAAAATCTATCTTAGAAACCGGGAAATTCACTAACAGATACTAGATTATTAGTAAACCTTAATCAATCCAACACAAATAACTTACAAGTTAAGCCTGTTATCTGTCTAATGGCAAAGCTATCGGTTACTCAATCAATCAGCATGTTGATTATGTCTGTTGACAGACAAAATGTCTACTTTATGGAGTATAAGCGAACATAATTATAATGAATAGTAACCAAACGTTCGATTTTAGTGTCACTATACCAAAGTAAATAGACAGAAATAATTAGAAATACACGTGTTTATTCTGCCGTCATAAGAAAGGCGGCCGTAACAGAAAATTTTGTCAAAAATTAGTAATCAACATATTCGGAATCAGCAAAGAAAATGCTATCTTATGGTCTTACACACAAAGCTGTAACTCGTATTAGATTAAAGATAAGTATTATAAGGATTTTAGCCACTACGACATAAATTCTGGTTTCTGAATCGGAAAAGCCTTAATTACACAATAAAGGCCTTTTGTGTAAATTATGGTTCAAAATAAAGCCTATATTTTTTGACGTCTTATAAAACAAGAATCACTAACTAAAACCATTTAGTAAATCGCGGGCCTTCATTTTAGATAAACCTTTAATTATCTCGGACTCAACGTTGACGTAGTTATGGCCATCTTTCTTATGTCGGCAGTATTGCTGTTTAACGAATATTATTATTATTTTTATATTATTATTTTGTTTATTGTATTGTTTATTTGTGTATGTTTTACGAATTAAAAAAATATTCGTTTTCATTGGTAAGTTTAATAGGCAGAAGTTTTCCCTCCGTTTTGGACTTGTTCAATTTTATTTGCTTTATTGATAGATTAGTGTTATTTTTGACTGTTTAACTAATAAAGCTTTTTGCGGATGCTCTCATGACTGATATTTGAATACAATAAAAATATTTTTTTATCAAAGAATACCTTGCAAAATTGTTACGCTACACGCACGACGAGGACGTTGCTAAGCAATATGAGAGCACCGTGTCGTGTGATCCCAGTGAAGGCGTGGTGTGGTGACAGCGCTGTGCTTGCCTGTACCGCTGCGCTCCGCTTCCGACAACTCGTTCGTTCAGACGATTTTGTACGAAGAACTAAATGTGATTTTTTGGGGACAACGACCGCAGATAGTTTGGGACTTGAAAAATTAGTTTAGTAAATCAGTTTCTTTTTGTTTTATCAGGTTTAGATATTGATACCCAACATGTATGTTAAGTTAACACAACAAAAACTTATTTTCTTAACTCAAATGACAATAATAGCAGTCGTATACCAAAAAAAAAAACAAATTATATTTATTATCGTTTTATCAAGTTAAGATATCGATACCTAACCATCACTTTTGCGGAGTTTCACTAGCTAATTTAATTTGAACCTATATACAAAAATCCTGTTCCTGATTGATTCGTTTTAAAAACAACAAAGACAATGAATGCATGTCAAGTTAAGAAACAAAAATTTAAATTAACAACGCTGGCAGATCTAGCATCAAAACATCTTCGTAAATATGATTTTCGACTTGGCAATCGCGTAATTAGCTACTTGTGCTAAACTGGATTCAGTAAAAGTATAGTGGTCTGAACATCTGTTATAAGCAATTAAGAAGTTTTACCTCTACACTCTGTACATGGCTTTAGTTTTCAACTTGGCTGCACCTAGACGTTGAACAACTTTTCAACTTTCTCTTGAGACCAATTATCACTATGAAATATTGAATAAAAAATAATATGAATAATAAAGCCAGAGAAATTATCTAATGGTTAAGCAAATTGACTACTTATTTACTTAAATTGTTCATTTATTCAAATCACAACTGTAATTCATTTACAATTACATGAAATGGCTATAAGTATTTTAAACATGCTCCGTTGTTCAGTCTAGAAAAAGTCTCCATCTTTCTTTACAAAAGTAATGTGCAAATGATAAATAATTTTATATTTCTGTAAGTAGGTCTTCAAACAAACTCTTTCAAACTCTTTTTCACGTCAATAATTTTTTTTTTAAATCTTGATGAGGCCGACGTTTCCTACCTGACTACTCTGAGAAGAAAGGCCGAAACAACTCAGAGGTCACAGTCACAGGAAGATGAGTTTTTCATAGAAGATGCACTTATTTTTTTGTATTTCCAGAATGCTATATCCCGGAAATTCCTAAACGAATGAGCAGCCATTTCGGATAAACTTTATTTACAGGCGCATTTTTTGATCAATAACTTTATTGGATTTTCGTGAAAAAAATATAACGGCGCAGGATAGCGTTTACCAGAAGTGGTCATCGTATTAGTGGTACAGCTTCTTGGATTTCATCAGGATTGTGCTGGGGTATAGCAGTTCGTCGTGTACTTGGTACGACAGCGGCTTCCCTGAATTCAAAATCTGGCATGAAAAGACAGATTCCTATTCGGTGATTCCAGTCGCTCAGCGAGCTATGGAACGAGCTATGCTTGGAGTCTCTCTGAGGGAAAGAATCTGGAATGAGGTGATCCGGCAGAGAACCAAAGTTGTCGACATAGCTCACAGAATAAGCAAGCTGAAGTGGCAATGGGCCGGCCATATTATCCGTAGAACCGATGACCGTTGGGGTAGACGTGTTCTTGAGTGAAGACAGCGATTCGCCAAACATAAGGTAGGACGCCCTCAGGCTAGGTAGAGCCACGATCTTCGCAGGGTGGCTGGTAGCAGCTGGATGATAGTTGCCGAGAATCGAGCTAATTGGCGTGCAGTTGGAGAGGCCTATGTCCAGCTGTGGACTGCTGTAGGCTGATGATTATTCCAGTAACTTTGTAACAAAGCTAGACGGCACCACTTGCTGCGCCGTAAAATAAATACGGACTTCCTAAATCTTTATTGTTTTAAACATTTCATAGATATATGGAAAAACTATGTAACGAAAGTGATAAAACTAAGTTTCCTGCACAAACCACTAAAAAAGCAGATTAATTTTAACAATAAAATACTTTATCCTAAGTAATACGTCCACCTTGATATAATTACTTGATCGTTAAAGCAACACTTCGCTGGTAATTACTTTTATTTAATTTAGGTGCTTATAATACTCAAGTACCAACCCACAACCTTATAATGGTACCGTCATAACGCGAATTGACATTAAAAATAAAGTACGAATATCCATAATAATATTATTAATAGACACGCTCTTAATTATACCATTCTGTATAATTTCTTAATGAATGGAAATCCCTTTGAGTGTATTTTCGTTTGTAATATCGAGATATCGAAGATTTTTCAAAGAAAAACGTTGCTGTTTTCTTCTTTTAAACTTGCCACTCTAGTTAGGATATGATTAGTATGTTAGGTACGTATTTGTGTCAACAAATCACCCATTTCAAACTCTAATTACCTAAACCTGTTTAGAGCCTAGGTAGACTAGCAATGCAATAACTAATATCTACAATTTATTTATAATAATTTTAGCGAGTAAAATGACTAGAAGCTTCCCTAATACTGTACTGCCGATCTATTTAGTAAAATTCTAAACGTGAAATCTTCGGTGAAGTGAGCTTCAAGTGAGCTGTCAATCCCTAGCGATCCCTAGCATCAGGTGGAATAACAGCTCACTTCAAGCGATGTTGTTGCAGAATAGACTTGCTGTGTGTTTCTACATTTAGGTACTTACATATGCGTAGAAACATAACACTCTTGACAAAATCGAACATCATGTTAACTTGTTAATAAGTTAATCTACTCTACGTACAAAAATTATTATTACCTGTAAAAGTGCTTGTATATTAGAAAATTGACTACCCTGTAAATTGTCCGTATATCGAAATCACAACTGTCATTACCAAGTCAAACGTTTGACAGTTTTATGAAATAGTTCGAACGCGGCAAACTGACGCAATGGTGTCATTAATAAAATAATTCATTACCCTGACTAGTAAATAAAACAAAATTTCAATTTGACTTAACTGTCCTTCTTATAATGTAATGTGAAAGTTTGGATGTTTATAAATAGGAAGGATGTTACTCAAACACGCTTTGACGGCTGAACGAATTTGGTAGACTAAAGATACTTTCAGCAGGGTGTAGTAAATTCCTTTGGACGCAAGTGAAACCGAAGCCGGCGGCAACACTCTAATTTTGTTATTTTGGTAAAACAAAACGGACAACTTTCCGTGTACAGCATGTCTATGTGTGTGTTCTTATTTTGCCAGAAGCAGATCGTTCAGTACATTCATGTATTATGTATTGAAAATCAACATCTGTTTTGAGCAAGCCTGATTAGTTTATGTCTGCAGAGTTTCATTTTCAGAGAATCTATTGTGTTTTGTTTTTCGGATTAGTTCCAATTTCGAGAATAGTTATAATAATTAAGTACTTATTGAGGCCTTTAATAAACAAAAGGAAGAATGGATGGCCTTTTTTTGTGGGTGGGTAATCATCAAATAATAGCAGCATGTGGCGAGCTGCTGGGCAGTAGCGACCCCACGGACCCTACCTCCCGGGAGAAGTCTTGTTTCTCATCTCTGGCTTGCCTTTATTGGCCGGCTGGAGTGAGCAATGACGAGTAACAGAGCTCCCACCTCTTTCTTGCCTGTATTGGCTGGCTTGAGTGGAGGTTCGCAAGAGCAAACGTGCTCGGAGGAAGGAAGTATTCCATTAAGTGCTGGATCTTGACCATCTTCTGGCCTCTGGGATTGTCCTGATAGTCGTGGAATACCTCTCCACTCCTCAAGCACTTCAGTATATGTTGCTCTCTTTTCGCTACGTCACTAAGGGCTAGCGACAGTTTCCGGGGGCCCATTATTGAGTATGCATGTCACCCCCTGTCATTTTTTCCGTGTATAATAAAAAATTGATCAGTCAGGGGCCATAGCCTTCCATAGTTCTAGGTAACCAATACACTATAGCCACCCAAACCCATAGCTCAATATGTTTTGTTCCCATGTTCTGCAATAGTCCTGCACCAACCGGGTGTTGTCCTTGGGTGCACTTGCATAGAGCATACAGGGATAATCGTCGGTTGGTGCCTCATTCCATTTAAAATTGTCTAAGTGGCCTCTGCAAGTTGGCTTCGGCCCCTCGTACGCCTTCCAAAAGACCGGGACAATAATGACGGGGAATAGAGATGTATGCCAGAAGAAATTATGCTGCGCCGACCCAAAATAAATTAGCATAGGGACAGGAGAATGATGATATTATAATCATTAATCACTTGCGTGGCATCCAATTAAAACAGCTGTCTATACTCATTATTAATGATCCAACTAGATCAATTATCATAGGTACAGTAAATATTTACTACGCATTATTTAACGTCGTTATCCAATACCGGACGAAACGCGGCGTACCGAGGTATGAATTATAGTCAGTCAGCGTGGTTTGGAATTTTATTGAGTAGATAATTACCTGCTAGATAAACAGTAACATCGGAAGAGGAAGTTGGAGAGATCGCACGATACGTTCCCACGCCCGTTTATGTGTTATTATTAATTAATAATGCTGCAATAATACGACATACGTTACATAATGTGTTGGATACTTTCAGTTTTGTTTTCCTTTTCCGTGTGGTGGTCATTGGCCCTTGGGTTCTATCTCTACGCCGGGCAAAGTATCACATTATATTAATGCTTCATTAATGCAATTAATGAAGTCAATTTACAATTCTTAAATTAAGGCGAATGCATCAGGCTACCCTGATGCATTCGCCTTAATTTAAGAATTGTAAATTTGAATTTCGAGGGCTACCCCTCGAAATTCAAATTTTCTTACGTTTTTTGCACTTTGCAGGTCAGTGTAGGCATCCGATGTGTATAATCAATTGCTTCATAAATGTTTCAAAAATTTGTCCGCTCCACAACGTAAATAACGCAATGAATGTTGTTGAACTGTCAAAATGAAAGCCATTCCATATGTTGGTGAGTTACGACATTTCCCCGCCGGTTGTATGTTGATCCAAATATGATTTGCGGTCGTATCAAATAATTATTTATTTATATAATTATAATCATAAAAATCATCAATACCTCTAGGTTCACATTACCCTATTGAATGTCTATTTCATGAAATCATGACATTTGAGAATAGCTGATTCTCATGATTATAATTCTGTAAAGCCATACCGTAAAACGGATAAGTTACGAAACGGATACGGATACGGATTAATATGGATGCAGGGGTGAATCGGGACTAAATTTTAAAATGGTCAACTTAATCGTTCTTTTTTCTAACCTTGTATATTTTTATTCCAACCTGACTAATATTTACTATATTTATTTATCGTTAATTATAATACAGTCAACACATTAGAGTTCTTTTTGGCAGCAAACGATATTATTTCAATGTTAACATCCCTTTTAAAGTTTCGTCCCAATTCACCCCTGCATCCCGACCCCCGTTTACCGGTATTTGTTATGGTCGCGAATCATAATTTAATCAACGTACAACCTGACCATAGATATAATATTTCTGTGAACCTGACACTGACCTTTCATTTTGCACAAAACGTAAGTAAAGAATGAAGGGTATTTTTTAATGAAGCATGGCCCGAAGACCTATAGAGTTGTACTGAACTGCATGTCAGTTTATTACGTAACAAGACATTTTATCTCAAAAAGCAAATATAATGCTATGAGTTCATATGAGTCAATAACTATTATTATCGAAAACTGCAGAGAACAGAGCTGAGTGATACAGTTATATACTAGTACAAAGGTATAGGGCGAATCAGTCCAAAGACAACTAAACCCTTTTTACAATCTACCATTTCACATTCTCCAACTGTTGACCTGCCTAAATTTATTGTCATATTAACTTTAAACGATTTTTGTCTGTCCTGGGTTTATTATTAATTTACTCTGTACGGTTGTCTCATATTCATGAATAAAGAATTTTATTATTATTAGCGTCATAAACAAATACGTTCACATGGTACTTGCAGGTCTGATATCTCTTTACCCCGGTATTTCTCAGCTTTCTGCACATTATGAAAATTTATGCATATACGAGTAAGTACAAGTCAGGAGCTGATTTATGTGTGGCCGAAATCCAATAGTTTTCGAGATATTTGAATTTTAAGGGTTTTTTTTATATTTGCCCAATATTTGACATTTAATTCCAAATAAAAGAAAAGTACATATTGAATAGGTACCATTAAAAATGATATTGTAGCTGGCACTTCAATTAAGCTATGAACATAATTAAAAGTACTTAAGTCAACAAAACAAGTGCTTTTTATTGGATATGCCAAAGTACCCATCATTCTTTGAATTTCGCGGGCTACCGTAGCGCATCCCCCTTAAACAAGTTTTAATTTAAGAAAACAAATTCAAGTAAAAAATATATTCAGTAATGCTGAAATATTTTAGGGGTTTAGAGCAAATTCTGCAGCATTTACATAAATCACGGCCAGGCAGTCTCAGCGTAGATAGACGTTTCAAGATTCTCTTCACAAGATTTATGTATTTCACAGTTTTGTACCGTAATAGAATATATTAATGTTTTTTGTATGCTCACCAAAAGTAAAAGGGAGTAGGGTTTATTTATATATAAAGCGTTTGTTTAAAAATACTATGTTTGGAACAAGATAGGTGTCGATTATTTTTTGATGTTTCAGAGTTGATCCAATATCACACTTCGCTTTCGTGGTTACCATTACGAGCCCCACCTTACAATTGTTGCACACAATTTTTGCTACACGATGTACAGGGTGGGTTTTTGAGACAGAGCAGTGAGGGCGGGTAATTTAAAAATAGAACGTGGGAATTGTAATTTTTCTTGCCGACTGTAGGTAACATTTTTCCAAAGCCTGTTATTGCTATTAGCAATTAATCAAAAAGTTAAGAGCATTCTCCTAAGAACGTTTTCCTGTAGCTAAGTACAACGGTTATGGCTTCTGCACTTACTCCCCGTCTCAAAAAAAGTCAGCCAGCATTTCATAAAAAAAAAATTAAAGTATAAATTGAAATCCATTCAGAAGTCTTTTTCATTTTAAACACACAAGTTTTTCTAAAGCTTTCATTGCTGCACTTTAATTGCCCCTTTCATCTCTTCTCACTAGTTTTACAACTTTTTAGTGCACATCAGATAAATCTGAATTAAGAGTGTATTTTTAAAATAAATCACGAACAACATTGATAGTTACATTTACGTTGGGCAATTACTTTTCAATGAATCTTAAAGACCTTGTTTTTGCAATATTTTCCTTATTAGCCAGGTAATTATTTGTTACAGCTGGGTACTGATAGGATTTGCACAGTTTGTTTTTAGATAAAGACTTTCAAATTGGGTAGACACTGGTAGATATTAATATAATAAAAGTAGAGTATAATAAAATACTTCTTAGTTTTAAGGAATAGTCCGTTCACATTTTAAAATCTAAGGTAACTGCACTACTTTTAAGGAAATGTTATTATCTTATTACTCAGTAAAATACTTTTTAAATGATGTGACTTTATAGAAAATGACTACCTATTTTAATTACCTAGTACATATTATTTCGAATTAACTTTTCATTGTATAATACAATTAATGTAATGATTTGCACGCCGTAAGATAAAATGTAGCTGATTTCATTTATTTATATATATTTAGAGTAATTAAAATTCTGATTCTGATATGTAGTACCTGTGATATCTTAAGATAAACATGTAATTGTAATACTTACTTGTCCTCTACTTTCAGGAAAAAAAAAGAGTAACGTAGAATATCGAATGAAAATTCTTCGGTCACCTAAATAGGTTTAAATTAATGTAGGTATCTATTAATAAAATCTCCTAAAGTTACTACGTGATTATCAGAAAAAAAAAATACTTAGTTTATTACCAGTGACAATAAAATGGTATTGCACATTTTAAATTAGGTCTAGAAATTGGTCACAGCCTCAGTACGGTACAGCTACCAACTTGGCTAACACAAGGAAAAACAAGGAACTAAACTAAAAATGCTCTATTATCCATTGAATCAGATTGCGTCATTGTCGGCCTCGTATTCTACATAACAATAGAGCAAAAACTTATTGTAATTGCAGTACAGTGACTTGTACCACCTGTTGCCTTACTTCGTTTTGCTGAAAAACTTAACTGGTAAGGTGCCACGCCTTACCAACTGGTCATGTGTGACGACCTCCTTGAAGAGCAGTTTAGGCGTTACAGTAACATAACATGAAGTGGCTTAGTTTGTTTTGCTCAAAAACTTAGCTGGCAAGGCGCTCCGTTTTACAAATTGGTCATGTGTGACGATCTCCATGAAGAGCAGTTTAGGCGTTACAGTAACATAACATGAAGTGGCTTAGTTTGTTTTGCTCAAAAACTTAGCTGGCAAGGCGCTCCGTTTTACAAATTGGTCATGTGTGACGATCTCCATGAAGAGCAGTTTAGAGGTTATAGTACAAATTGTTGACTTGGAACGTCTAGTGGCTTAGTTTGTTTTGCTCAAAAACTTAGCTAGCAAGGGCCACGCCTTACCAAGTGGTTATGTGTGAAGACCTCCTTGAAGAGCAGTTTAGAGGTTATAGTACAAATTGTTGACAGGCAACATCTAGTGGCTTAGTTTGTTTAGCTCAAAAACTTAGCTGGCAAGGGCCTTACGCTTACTTACCAACTGGTCACTCTTTGAAGGGGTGATAAGGGGTAAAAAAAAAATTAACATCGTTACTTTTATAAAGCGAATTGCGATGCAAACTTAATTGTTTGGTATTTTAAGGTGGCAACACATTACAGCAAGCCTGCTTGAGCGTCTATATTATGACTGACCAGAAAATCAAGAAGGTTGCAGTAACGTAGGTAAGTAGGGCCAGCTTTAGGTCCTGGAAGAGAACTAACTAAAATAAAAAAATAAAAATTTGGTTCATGGACATGCAAGCTATGATCATAATCAGCCCATACTGTTCCCACTGCTGGGACAAAGGCCTTCTCTCGGTAAGAGGGAATGGGCCGTAAATCACCACGCGAGCTCAGTGCGGGTTGCTAGATGTCACATGTCTTCGAATTTTTGGTTCAGATGTTTTCCTTCACGAAACGCAAATAGTGAAATGGTGTGAAAACATGACATTAAAAAGTAAACGTTTATAATGTCAAGTGGTTTTATCCACTTTATTTACAAAATATTATTAAGCGATGAGAAAGTTTTTTTTTCTTCATCAGATTGGTGCATTTATATTTCGATGCAAAAGGTTCTTATAAATTATCGTCGTTTGAGGTTTGCTTACATGGTATTGACGTTTAAAAATGTTTGTACAAACCTACCTACAGAAATAAAATCATTTATCATTTTATGAAGGAGCATGAATCCTGTATTACTTGTATAAAATAGTTTAGCTAAAGAGTTTAGGATAACGCAAACAGACAAACTCGTTCCTAAATTATTTAAATTAATTTAATTCCTCTAAAGATCAAATTGAATATAATATTTTACACTTTACCCAGTTGTCTTTGTTGCTCAAAATATAAGAAAATACCAATCTACCAACAACATTATCAAAAAGAGGGTATCGTAATATGCTCCAGGTGTTCCTCATTCTCATTTAAACGTGCCCTCATAAAAGATATAAATGACTTTTGAAAGAGCGCCTTCCTCAATCAAAAGGCAGTACGTGCTTCACGAATAGACTTTTTCATAAGTACTGTTAATACCTATTCTCCCGGAAGTGCTAAGAATCTTATATCTTTGTCGCTGAACATGACAGAAAATGTAAATATTAAAAATATCTACCGTACATCCCAGGATTTCTTGGAAAAATTATTATTAACTAGGTTCTCCACACGACTTCTTCCAGGTGAAATTTCGGCCCCCAACCACAGATTACTAAATAGGTACTTTGTAACTTTTGACTTTCTGACTTTTTTTTTTGCTTAGCTCCTAAGGGTTGTAGCGTGATGGTAAATAGCCTGTAACCTTCCTCTGTAATTAGGCTACCAAATGCAAAAATAATTTTTGTTTTCTGACTAGTAGGTCCTGAGATTAGCGCGTTCAAACAAACAAACTAAAAAAGAAACTCTGCAACTTTATTATTCGTATATATTGTACCTATCTTGTTTACATGTAGATAAATGATTAATATGATTGTCGTAAACAAGTAAGCCCTACAGCTATAGCTTTAATACAGTACCTGCTGTCTTTTATAATTCACTAAATGAAAGTTCTTATAAGTCACGTTTAAAGTCAAACATCGAAGAATTTGTTGAAGTTATTTTATTCGAACTTTACCTTTAGAATTTCAAGTAGTTTGCCTAATAGAAATTCAGAAAGCAGTATACCATAATGCCTGCATTCCTGCTTTAAATATGCTAGTTTGTAGTGTGTTTTTCTAGTAGTATTTTGGCACGTATTCCATCGTTTTATTTATCTTTTAAACACACCATGAATGTAGGATACAGAGGCGGAATAAAATCTAAGGCATTTTTGTCAGTCAACCTTAGGGTGATGAAGAGACAACCAACCTACTTTAATCACCTTACTTAATGTTTATTATATAAACAATAATAAATATACAACCAAATACATCCTACCAAATATGTTTTTATGAAACGTCAAACGACCCATCTGTCATCCGTTCCGAGTTTCATCCGGCACGTCAACTAGGCTTTAGCTTATTGTTGGTTGATTGTTGGTTGTTGTTGGTTGTTGTTAATTGTTGTAGTTCATCACGTTGGGGTCACCAATATAGAGGTACGAGGAACAGGGAATAAAGTTCACTCATACCTCCATAGAAAAGGTAGGATCCTCCGACCAGACGGGTGTCGTGTTTGGTGGGCAACTGCCCGACGATTGATGTTGGGAAGTTGTATATTTATATGCCAGTTGCACGGTAAACTCTGCTTGCGCGATGCAGGATTTGCGTGACGTCAGTATGATGCGCAGCTCGCACGTGGCGATGTGGATACCGCTAAAGTGTAGACAGCTAACCTAGATATAGGTATAACGGATAGATGTGATCCTCGATTAAATTCTTCCTAGTCAAATTCACTTGTGATGTCTCCGTTGCTAGGTAAATCCGTCAAGTTAATCAATCTATATTTTGGCTCAGGGCTCCATGACAAGGGTACCTGTGATTAGAGAAACCTGAATCAAGTCACGTAGCATCAGAATTCAGAATCATTCGCCTGAAAAATATCTACCCTCCTACTTTTATTACGATCGTAAGGTCTGTCTGTGATAGTGACGGGACGTGGCCCGTTTATATGAAACCTGAAATCATAAAAAATATGTATCACTGTAACAGATGATATTAGTGAAAGAGGGTTTTCTACGTGTGACCTAGAATTCGTCAAATATTTCGTGTCTGTTCTAGTTACTCCTGAAACTAACGAAATAGTACGGTTATCTCGGCAAATTGTATATAAGTTTAAAGTTCTTTTGATAAAGGAAGAAACAGTATTTTATGTTACGTTTATAGGTACTTCGTTTCCTTCATTCAATGAACAATTTAATCGAGATTTTATCGATGAAATGCAGCAGCAAATCGGATTCATAACAAACATCGATGCTCGCTCCTTGAAAATTCTATTCACCTTTGTGTTCCTGTAGTCGTGGAATTTATGATCCAAAGTTTTCAGTGAGATTCCTTTCAAGATTTTAATAAAAAATGCAGATGAATAAACGTTAAAATGCCTAACAAGAGAAGCATAAAGTTTTACATTTGTTTTTATTTGCTATTGTTTTCAAGCAGATTGAATTTATATTTGTTCTGACTACCTCTATCATCAAACGACCCGAATTCAAAATCCCCGAAGAAATAAAAGCTTTGACCTCTTATCCTTTGATATGGCTGTCTTTAAAACTAATTTGAATATCTTAGAAAATTCTGGATTAAATGGAAATATTTTCCGTCTAGACTATAGTCTAAAAACGTCTGAAAAAGTACTCGTACCAAAATTTTCCGTAGGGACAATACGATCTCTCTGTTAGTACCTACGGTACAAAAAGATTAAAAGTTTATTTTTATTTTTCAGGTGACTTCGAAGACGAACATCTGAAAACAGGTTAGTGGGATCTCTCACATTGAACCGCCTCTAAGGTAACTGTTTCACAAAGTGGCGTTCACTTCATCTTTAATTATTTAATTGTGATATTATATTGCAACGAGAAATAAGACGATATGCTACAGAACTGTTAAAAACTAAAGACTATTTCACAACTTTTGACTCATTAAAGTACTACATAATGTTTTCAATAAAACCTAATTAAAACGCGACCAAATTGCACAGATTTTTCGAAAGGAGACAAAATATCCGCGACCATGGTTCTGATCACGGGCGAAAGGAGTTTAAAGGCAGTGACAGACAAGCGGGAAGCAAGTGGTTCAAGGTCTGAAGGGAGGGCGTGGCCTTGACTTGGGCGATTGCTTCGCCCTACAATAGCTGTGAAGTAGAGATAACGAGAAAGTAGCTCTACTTTGTAATAGGGCATTGAAAATGTTTGAGTTGCGGGGTCACTTTTATATGGAGCGTTTTAAGTGGAGTATTTTGATGATTTGTATTTAAAGGTTTGATTTGTATTTCGTTGGGTTGCCGGTTGGTTCAATTACTGCTTTTGACACGTATATCCGGATTCTAATTTATTCTTAGAATTTTATTTAGTTTAATAAGGCTGTATGAGTAGTTAGTGCATTTCACAACGTAATTGTTCATGAAATAAGTATTTGATTGATTGAGTACGGTAAACTACGGCATCTTAATTACAGCGAAGGCACAATGTAGCCTATTTTCCTGTTATAATAATCTAATAATGCGGTAATTCTGAAGGTAGTAATGTATCAATTACAATTCTGAAAGTAAAACCTTTAATCACTGCTTTCAACAAGGTTATTTAATGAAGGCAAAGATGGGGAGGTTGAGACTGTGTTCCCTTTTCTTGTTTAGTATTCATTAGCTTCCTTCATGCACAGATGCATCTCACATACCTAGCTACATAGAACCGTCTGTTGTATTGGTTTAACATTAAAAGAGAAATGGCCTTTTATTATATATTTGCTACGTTTACAGTAGGCATTATAATTTGATATGGTCTGGGTGTACGTTTCAATTATGAAACACGTACTTACACCTGAAAGGAATGGTACTTTTGGGGGTGAATCTGTTTTTAAAACGCTGTTCATATTTCATGCTTTCAGGTACTCAAACTCAAAGCATTTATTACAAATAAACCAATTACAGACACTTTTAAATTGTCAAGGGGTCGGTCAGTCAGAAAGATGAAGCTAGTTGCCCATTCCAAAGCGTAGTAGGTACCTTCTAAGTAGACACATTGTTACTACATTTCACTTTTAGAAGACTGATAAACCGCGGCGCGCCGTTATTCTTTTAAAATTAATGGACAACATGAAACATAATGAAGGAACACGACAGACAGTAGTCTGACACACAAAGTGTGTACCACCGCAAACTTTTTTGTGCGCCACGGACTCGATCACACAAATTCTGCCGTCTATTTTAAACCTTATGCACAGCTACTTACAGCAAAGAGATTGTAGATATTTGGCTTAGTTGGCAAAGCGTGGGTTTTATTACAACTTTGATTTATTACAATTTATTTGATTAAAATCACCCTTCAATACACTGCATTACAATAACGGAACACGCCTCAATCCAATTATTACAGTTAAGTTGCATAAATTATCTCATTGCAGCGTCGATCAGTAGTGATCGTGTAGTGTCGTAACTAGAGTCGCGTGCGTAGGTCCGCGTTATGCTAATTTTGAACGTAACGGTTCTTGTGACGTCAGCAAGGCCATATTTGTTCTTATTGTGACATTGATAATTATTTGATTTGTTGGAGTTTTGCATAATGCTACATAGGCTCTGCTGGAAAAAGCAGGGCCTCCTTATGTGCTGACTGCTAAGAACGAACATAATATATGGTTTTAGTCAGTAGGACCGGAATACCGAAATATCCTGCCCGGAATGGTACCTATTCAAGAAAGTAAAACCCAGCACTGTTATTTGTAATAACTACAGAAAAGTTGCTCAGCAATATGTATAAAAAACAAAATAATTTCTAGAAAATTATATAACATTTCCTTTGAAATTACAAACGAAGCAATTTTTAGACTTTCATCATGTCACTAAAATCGTGATTAACGAAATTTCACATCTTTTTATCCAATTATATTGCGATCATTAAATCTGACTCCTTTTTAACAAGCTGCCAGATTATCCGCTTAATGAAAACCTATTTTTGATGACGGCTTTAAAAAATCAACCTGGCCAGTTACAGTGGCTGATGAAAAATAAACTGCTTAGTAGGTAAAACTTGCCTTTAACAATGTTTTAAACTAGTTTGATGTAGGTAAACTCGATGCCGATCGCCTAAAAAACCATAGTGTGTACAGTCACGACAATAAATACCTTATAATTTTGCAAAATTCAAAAGTGTTTTTCTTGTGATCGATCGAAAGCACCTTTGAGAAAATATCTATTTCATAATAGCATGTATTTGAAAATACTATGTTTGTAACACCATAGGCATTTCTATCAATACTGTAGGGGGAAAGTCACTTCTAAAATGTATGTAAGTGTAAGGTACCTATGTATGCTAGGCATAGCATAATCGATTGTCAAAACTTTAAATATGAAAGGAATGAATGGTGTAAGTTTCTGGTCAGTGTTTTCATAGCTACAATAATAGGTATAAGCGCCAATTTGTTACTAGCTTGTGAAAAATTGTCAGAAGGTACTACTCAAAAGCCAGTTTCTTGGTGTTATAAGTAGCAAATCCCAATGCATAATGTTGTACAATTTTAAGGTTATTAAGGCGAAAGCGCCAGGGTCAATTTATATATACTTTATTGTACACTAGAAAATATCTAACAAAAATAAAACAAAATTTAACACTACAAAACATGCAATGGGCGGCCTTATCGCTTTCCTCGATCTCATCCATGCAACCATGGAATAGACAGTGTTTGCGTTGACATAAAAATGGAGTTGTCATTAGTGCAAAATAATAAGTAGGTACCTATACAACGTGTAACATAATTATCGCAAGACCTCAAACACCCCAATTAGAGTATTGATTTAAAAGCATAATACAATGACCAAAACAATTTTTTTAAAGCTAACTATTATTATTAAGAAAATCGTGTTGACCCTAGAATTACTTTATGCATTTAAAATTGAGTCGTGTTGCCTTGAAATAAGATTTAATTTTCTTTGGTTCGATTTGCGGTCAGTATTGAAAAAACAAGACAAATTGAAAAAAAATACCTATATTAATAGTTACTGAAATCGATTCAGTAATCAATTATGAACTACTTAAGATATACAATACGTCAATAGTTCAATACTAACTTAGAGAGTTGTATTGATGTTTTTAATGATTATAATTCTGTACATACATATACATATTTGTTTCGGTTGCAACAACAACATACAACCAAATTACGAAAAAAGCGTAGGAAAATTTTAATTTGCGGGCTACTGTAGCGCTTCACCCTTAAAGGCACCTCGTGTGACAAATCACATAATTACCGCCTCGACATCGCATTACCCAACTTCCGTCAAATGATGACTTGCGTAAGATACCACACTACTTTTACATTAATTTTGAAATGTTCATATTAGATTAACCTACATTTTTCATAATGAGGTAACCTCATTTAATTTAATATAGCTGTTCTACAGTAAAACACCGCGCCAAGTGCGAGTCGGACTCGTACACGAAGGTTTCGTTATGTTTTAACATATAGACAGACGGACAGACGGACAGCGGAGGGTTCCGTTGACAGTTTGGCACCGTACGGGTACGGGACCCTAACAACATAACTGTTCTTATTTTGTACATTTTATTCAAACAATCACGATAAAATGGTCTAAGGCGACCAAAAAAGGTACCATGTCAATTGGTTCATTCAATAGTTCGGTCAAGACTTTTTTGAACGGTCTACACAAAACCGCGTCGAATTGAACGCCTTCCCGTCTGACCTGAAGGTTGACGTTCCAAATGTTAGTCAACAATACCTACTGCTTTGCACCTGGGCACTTTGGTCACGTGAATTATTAGTTCTATTACTAAAGTATGTGGTATGTGCCTATTGTGCGATCACGTGATTGAGTATTATTTTTTGTTTGGGCGGACGTAGAATTATGTAGGTTGTATTGGAAGTAAATTTTAAAAATGTTTTTTTTTGTTAACTTGACAGCACATTGTTTATTGTCTTTGATTTTGTGTAAATCGTTTCAATAAAGCTGCGACCTACTTTATTTACATTAATTTTGTTAAAAGAGAAATATGATTTGAAACAATTTTTATTTTACAATTACTGTTAACTACACACATCAAAAGTGTCTAGGGATCAACATATATTTTTGCAATAACTTTTCTCCTGATTGATATTAATTAAAATTTTCTTTAAGGATTCATAAAATAAAGTGTTTTCGTTTGTCACAGTAACGATAAACCAAGTCACCTTTGCATTAATAAAGAAATTTGCCATTTTCCTAATAAAGGGATTTTTGACATTTGAACCACTAACACAAAAGTTCGAAAAAAAGACTGAAATAACAGTTTTCTTTAAAATTTTATTGGGTAACTTAAACAATTAATAATCCGTGTTTCTACCGCGAACACTAACAACACAAGAACATCGGTTTGGCATACTCAAAATGAGTTCATCCAAATCACGCTGTGGAATGGCCGCCCATGTTCGTTGCAACAACAAAAAAAGGTCTTCTTGCGACTGGATACCCTCCATATTCGGCAGAGCTCTTCTCTGTAGCATATCCCATGCATGCTCAATCGGGTTCAAGTCTGGCGACTGAGCAGGCCAGGGCAGGACATTGATGTTAGCTGCGGCGAGAGTCTGTCTTACAACTCTTGCGGTGTGCGGTCGTGCATTATCATGCATTAACTGAAATAAGGGACCGATTTGCACTTGTAGAGGAACGATGACGTCTGATACAATCGTCTCAGCATAAATTTGAGCGTTGAGGTTGCCTCTGATCCAAATCAACTCAGTTCTTCCGCCGATCCAAATACCCGCCCATACCATGATGGTTCCACCACTATAAGGATGGACTTCCTGGCAGGATTTTAATCGCTGTTGGCGTCCAGGGGTTCTCCAGTGTCGTATACGTCTTGTATCCGGTCTCATACCAAAACGAGACTCATCAGAAAAGCACACGAAACGCCATTGTTCTTCTGCCCAATTTCTGTGTTCAAGAGCCCATTGATATCGAATCCTACGATTGTGCATTGCTATAGGTGGTACCCGTAGCGGTCTTCGGGAATGAAGGTTCACTTCATGCAAGTGGTTTCTGACTGTTTGGTCGCTAATTAAGTTCCCTGAAGAGTGATGAAGCCTCACGGCTAACATCATGGCGGTTATTGTTGGAGCTCTTCGAGTTAAGATTTGAATGTATCGGTCTTGTCTCCGTGTGGTGCAGCGATACCGTCCTCCATGGCGCTCAGCCACGGTACCAGTGCTTCGGTAACGTGTCCAATGTCGACTGATAACACTCTGACTTGTATTCAGAGCTAAAGCCACAGTACGTTGCCGGGAACCAGCTTCTATCATTCCCACGGCTCTGAGCATTTCTTCCCTGCTTAAATGACGTCGCCGCTCCATAATAACGTTGGTTTTAATCAGTAGTAGGGAAACAGTAGCACTAATAATGTCTTCAATGCGTTGTATGTTTTTATAGGGAAAATATTGACAGCTGATTTTCATCTTTTACTCGAATTTGATTCACAGTTCCTGATTCAAATTATGAAATGCACCAAAAAGGATCCATATAAATTTATAAAATCATAAATTTATTACAAAGCCACATCTTAATCTCAAGAAATCCGCATAAAAATGCTTGATCCCTAGACACTTTTGATGTGTGTATTTACACTAGGTATTTAATGAAATGACTATATAACTATACAAATAAATACAAAAACAAAAGGAAACTTAGGCGTCGAAGTACTCGTCCGCATCGCTGTCATCCGGAAACGAGCCCAGAAGACTGGCAGCAATGCCGCGTTGAATGGCAATGCTAATTCTTTGGCCAAAGAACAACCAGTCTGCGAGAAATTTATTTAAAAAGGAGACGCGCACTCGGGCCCCATGATCCGAGAGTTTCAACCCCAAACGGCTCAAAATTGTAGTAACCTATAAGGTTACAGTATTTGCGCCGCTTGAGGGTCTCAGCAGCCGCAGCAACGGCGCCGGCACGGCCCGCCGCCGCGCCGTGCTAGGAACATGAGATGGCGCAAATTGAAATATTATAAATATTTGGAACTATATAAAATCTAACTTCTTTTTAGGAATGTGTTAAAATAAAATGTAAGTAGGTAAGTGTCTCAATATATTTTTTACCGACAGACAGAAAAATGACCTTTCGCTATAAGCTTCACTGTAAGCACCAAAAGTAAAATATCGTTTTAGCAGAACAGAACACGGTCTTTTTTAAATATCAAATAATTTATTTTGAGGCTTTTTCTCCCTTAATCAATAATATTCCAGGCATCTCATTGTTGCCACTTTCTAAAAGATAAGCACAATAAAAAAAAACAAAACGCAAAACTGACACGAAATTTTTTGTACATTTCATTTTTTCAAGAACCGACTAAATAGGTATATTATGTCCGTCAAGAAAATAACCATTTCACGTAAAAATACGGGTTTTAAGTACTCTCCAGGAGTTAATTAACCGGTATTTATTCGTTAATTAAAACCGAGACAGTTGTTAGGAGTTTTTAGGTAGATTATGTCGTGACAGAGGTTGGGTTTGTACAAAGAGAGTTCAGTAAGTGGCGACCTTTGTTTGTTACGCTCTGCTTTATGGTCGACACACTTATGTATGGGCTGTAGTTATGAAACAATCAGTTCTTTATTTACTCCAAATACTTATTGGCTATATTATTGGTTTTTCTATCAGGAATCTCTCAGTAGCAGCTGGAGTTTGGATTTGTGCCCAGTTAATGGCGAGCGGCATGCCCTTGTTACATGGGACTTAGATATACTTGGCGATAAGTATCGAAGTATACAATGGGTAGTTAGGTAACCTCTGCTCATCCTTTTGGAGATTACAAGCGTGTTGTTATGATGTTTATGTTACTTATTGACTACGTAGAAATAGTTTTCAGGTGTTGTGTTGGTGGTAAGGTGTTGTTTTACTATAATTAGTAAAGGCAATTTTTTTTACTTAGTCTATGGCAGCTATGCTCTATGGTTACCTGTTGAAAAAGTCTGATGTTAAAAGTCTCAACCTGTCTAATAGTATACTACTTAAATGTACGTACAAATTCGTACATGAAAATGGCAGGGGAGCTATTTCAGTTACCTACATCGAGGAAAAATGTTGCAAAAATCTCCAAAAAATTTGTTAATAATTTAAGTGCCAAAGTATACGTTTTCACAACAAACTCCCAAGCCATGTAAAAGAGCTGAGCCTCAATAAATTTAAATCATTTAGAAAATTCTGTCGAAAAGGCTTCTATAACGTTAAAGATTACTTGGATGACAAAAAGGCTTGGGATTAATAATTAAGCTACTCCAATGTACCCCCAAGCTCCAAACCATTTTGTACATGCGTGCACTGACTGGACAGGTCCACTCAATCTGTGTGGTTCTTTCCTCAAAAGACCATTACAGACACTGTTAAACATGGTTCTCAAAGATTATG
Source organism: Brachylomia viminalis (assembly GCA_937001585.2). NCBI lineage: Eukaryota > Metazoa > Arthropoda > Insecta > Lepidoptera > Noctuidae > Brachylomia > Brachylomia viminalis. Next base: position 13,211,990 of record OW443308.2, on the reverse strand, counting down.
TCCGGATTTTTATATACACATTGACATTGATGTATTAAATATACTATGACATGAGTATTTACCTCGTAAAGTATTATAATATTATTTTAATTATTGTGAATGTGAGGACAATGGCGGTGTTTGCTTTTTGTATTTTTCTCAGTTAGTGTAATCTTGATCTGGCAGTTTGAGTAATTTATGCGGCCTACTCAAATGTCCTTTCTTTGGTTTTGTTCGTCGAATCGTTGAGCTCCTTAAGTTCTGAGTTGAACTGCACGATTGCTGACAATTGCGTGCACTGACTGGACAGGTCTACTCAATCTGTGTGGTTCTTTCCTCAAAAGACCATTTCAGACACCGATCTATATAGCCTTCACATGATCTGACCATGTTTTTGTCTGGACTTTAAAAGAGACTGTGACCTCTGAGTTTGTTTCGGCCTTTCTTCTCAGAGTAGTCAGATAGGAAACACCGGCCACATCTAGTTAAAAAAAATATATGTTTGACGTGTAAAAGTGTTTGTACAAACCTACTTACAGAAATAAAATTTCAACATTTAATTAAAGATTCGTTTTTGAAAATTGATGGTCAATTTTCAAAAGCTTTTTTTTTAATGGCTACATGTTGAATTTGGGACTACATTATACCTCAAATAACGATATAGCATCAAACATGGCTCAGTTGCTAGTTATTTTAAATAAAAAATAGGTTTAGAATAAAACTTAGTTGCGTCTCTTTGAATTTAGTATCAAAGTTGGCTACGTCCAAGTTTTACTGATAGGAGCTTAGAGCATTTAATGCTCTAAGGATAGGAGTGCTAAATTTGAAACAAAACTGTAATGGCCGCTCATACGTTTTTTTTGTAAAGAGGTCGTTGTTTTTATCTAGATACTTAGATACATTCAGTGCTTGGGAACAAAACTAACGTCTAACAACTATTGACGTTTTTGGCGTATTTCTCTTAAAGTATTAGGAGCATTGGTGGCCCAGTGATAATGGCCCGACTTACGAGTTGTAGTTCGTGGATTCGAATCCAGACAGGCGCTTTACTTTTTGTAAATTATTTCATCACCGTGTTTTCATGTTTTAGAACGAAACATTCGAAGACATGTGACATACCAACCCGCACAACGCAACGACCCACTCCCTCTCACCGAGAGGAGACCTGTGTCCCAGCAATGGGAATATACTATGCTGATTATGCCATGCATGATTATTATAATATCATTATAATGAGACAGTTGCTTTTCATTTATTTCAAATTAGTACGTGGAAGTAAAGCGTTGGGCACAGAAATAATACGTTTTTTAATAACTGTATTTTATTTATAATCACTTAACAAGTTTTGATTCTGTACCCCTGAGAGCGTGCTTGCTGGCAGGATTACTCTAAGAAGTTTTCAGTTTCAAACTACAAACTTTGGTACCATCCCGCATTCGTATCTTAGACAAGAGAAATCAAGAAACACGAACTCGTGCATGCTTTCAAGATTTACGCTCAAAAGAACTCGGCTCCTCCATATTCTGCTGACAAATAAGATTTATTTGCAGTTTCTGATATCATTTCATGGAAGGATACCTATGCTTTCGAAAAGTTTTGTTATTCCTACCGCACTAAATCCACATAATATAAAAGAAACCTTTTCTTCGCCATGTTTATTGTCCATTACTTCCCCATATTCTCGTTTGTGAGAATTAAATTTTTATCTTTTACTATATTCTGAACGTGAAATTTCGGCCCCTGATCCACCGCGTCGCGTCGCACTGCACCGCGCCCGCCCGCGTTTTACTTAATTTCGCTTAGTGTTCTTTCTGCCAAGTTTTTGATGTGAAACATATACTCGTAGATGTCGGCACGCCAGCCATCGATTTAGAAAACCGATTGCTGGCGTGGCGACGCATGCTGTGGCGACGCGTCGCCACGCTATATTTTAATTAAAGAACAAATTATTTATTAAAAAAAATGAATATTTGGTTTTTGATTATGCCATTTTTTTTAAATTAAACCATTCTTTCATACTTATTTACTATACTAAATAGTTTAGTAAATAAGTTTCCGATGTTTCACATCTGCCAGGCGTCCCGCGACGGCTCAATTTTCCTTTGCTCGGCTCCTAAAGGTCATAGCGTGATTAATAGCCTTTCTCAAGAATTGGGCTATCAGATGCTTAAATATTTTTTCAAACCCGACTGGTATGGTTGTTCAAGAGATTAGAGCGTTCAAACAAGCCAACAAACTCTTCAGCTTAGTACCCAGAGCAGCAGGTCAAGTTACCACAAGCTGTCAAATTTTCTCATTCGATTTTGAACTTAACTTTCATCATTTTAAGGGTTAAAATCATTTGGAGAAATTTGACAGGCGCATATAACCTGATATGCTGGCGACTGTAAATAATTCCGAACCCCCTACATTGAAGTTTTTCGACGGATATAAAAAAAATTGCTCTTCCATATATTTTCACCGCGTAGGCATTGCACTTTTCTATGAAACAGCAGATTTTTGTTTTGATAACCGACGAGCAATTACTAGTCTAGGGAGGGTCTAGAATCATATTGTGCTGAATTCATGGTTACAATTTGCGTATCGATGTTCCTGCCACCCTGTATATATCTGCCAGGGTTGCGGGAAAGTCCGAGAAGGTTACCGTGGCCCCTGGCACAGGCAACTGAAGGAACACGGGTGGGTTTTAGTCAGTAAGAGTCAGTCTGACACGCCCTCCCGCTCCGCCCAGAGCGGGAGAAGTTATTTGATGATTTCTCAACCACAAAAAAAACCCTGTATATACAACGTGTTGTTTTGCATCCTCGTCAAATTTCAGGAGGCTGTTATGAAAGACATAAATAATTAAATAAAATTACGATCCTGCTCAATAATTAATACATACTTGTTTTTTTAGGTATTTAAGTTTGACAGTATTTCAGAATACTCCACTTTCAAACAACAAAATCGCCCCGTTGCGTATGCGGTAGGCAGTGTCGTACGACTATGTCGCTGTGTGCATGCGTTACAGTTACAGCGCAGTTACAGGGCGGTATCACACGGGTCATACACATGCCGATTTCCGAAAAATACAAAAAATAAAAATAAATACTTACTTATTTTATTATTGATTCGTGTCGAGAATCATTAGCATAGTTACCTCCTCGAATTTGACGAGGATGCAAAACAACACCTTGTATAATATAATTTAGATTTATGTTTGAATTTATAGAGAGAGGCCACGTGTGGCGTCATTAAACTGCCAAGGGGACCCTTATTGTTTTATGGTTATGGCATGTTATGACATGTTATGTTATAGCGTTACCCTTGGTTAGTTTTCGTTGAAATGGAACAGATAAATATCTAATAGGTTTTGTAAATGCTACTATGATGACGGAATAATTATTGAGTAGGTAGTTGCAATGAATTGACTAACCGTTTTGTGAGTTAGGTGACATTCAGAAGCAATTTTGAAGTATGTTGATGTAAACAAATGATAGTAAAATGTTTTTGTTTAATGTTAGCATTAACTGTAGATACTTATTGGTAAATGAGGTGGGGCTTGTGGCTTAGTAATTACAGCCGTACGGGTCGATCGATCAGGTTAAGGTATGCTTGCCGCGGTTGGTCCGTGGATGGGTGACCGTCTTTACATACCAAGACCCCTCCGCGCCTCGGAAAGCACGTTAAGCCGTTGGTCCCGGCTTTCATTCGTGGATATTTGACTTTCGTTACGGGTCGTCAGAAGCCCGAAAGTCTGACAACCAGTCTTACCAAGGGGTATCGTATTACCCAGTAACTGGATTGTGGAGGTCAGATAGGCAGTCGCTCCATGTAAAATACTGGTATTCAGCTCACCTGGTTAAACTGGAAGCCGACCCCAACATAGTCGAGAAAAGGCAATATCATGCTGACTTATTCGTAAATTACTATAATATAGGCATACCTCTGCCCAGCCCTGGGTGGACATAGGGCGTGATGTTACGTTAAGTTATTCGCAAATATATTATATTCAGAAGTTGTTAGCAAAGCTTTTGTTCAACTTTTAGGTTCGAATAAAAAAATAAGTATTTGTGAAGAAGTTTTTGGTTTCGTATCTTACCGATTATTATTGCGACTACACTTTTAAATAACTGAAAAACTTTTATCTTATTAAATAATTATGAAAGTAAGGAACTTGCATACCTGCGTTTATTAAAGAAGGACCTTGTCTTGCTCAAATGTGTTAGAAGTGATTCTTTTGAACCACGATTATGTTAATTTTTATTCAATTTATCAAAGCAATACGAATTCCCCAACATGAGCCATGAAAGAGGTAAACAAAAATGTTAAACGATAATAAACACATATTAATTTTACACGGAGAGTGCACAGAACTCTTGGTCATAAAACAAAAAAAGAAAAATGTCCTCTAAATGGATTTATACACTTCGTGTGACAGTAAAGATGAGTGGCTGTAACTGAGGGTAATGTGTTATTTGTGTAACATTACTGTTCGGGAGGTCAACTCCCTATGTACGAAATCCGTAGTTTCGACCGAAGTTACGGGCATTACCTACTCCGTAACCACTACAGATAAAAGATTAGTTTGGGGCCGACCTAAGAATGAATGTTAACACGATTTGACAGTTGTCCATACTCCCGAAGTGTTGTTGCTCGTCCGGAAAACTAAATTAGGAGAGAGTAGGGTTCACTCCAAAGTATCGAAATACTTTCGGACGTGCCCGTATCTTTGTTGAAGGACTTAGAGAGTAGGATCTACCTCAGATCCTTCGGCCAGGTTGAGTATCTTCAAGATGTGAGCTATATTTTGTAGGCATCAAACTCTAACTCAAACTCAAAGCATCTATTTCAAATAAACCAATTACAGGCACTTTTGAATTGTCAAGGGGTCGGTCAGTCAGAAAGATGAATCTAGTTGCCCATTCCAAAGCGTAGTAGGTACCTATGGAGAAGAACGGGCAAGAAACTCCATGGACACTCATTTAAATCAATATATTGTTACAAAAAAGTGGTTACATCATTAATGTTGAAATTATACATGTGGAAACGATGTAGAAAGACGTGCACTGTAAAAGCGTCCGTAATAAAAAGATAAAAACAATTATGGAATTAAAATAAGCCGTGGCAGCTAAAAAATTACCAGCGCCTACTGACGGCGCCCGTTCACGAACATGACGTATGGATCAGCACCATTCAACTCAACCATTTTGAAGGGAACTCAATGATCAGCCAACACACGCCACCACCAGTGACACATTTGAGTGAGCATGACATACTCTCAGCCGCCAGGGTACATTCAAATATTGACTTGAATGTGCCCTGGCGGCTGCTTTCATTGGAAAGACGCTGAAACACTGTTAAAATTCTGTAAATCATGGTAAGCAATGATAAACCTTTGCTGGTTTCTTAAAAGGCAGTTCAAGACAAAACGCTGACATATTGTCAATCAAATCACTTGACATGGATGATGATATAATCATTTAGCTAATCTTTGAAAGGATTTGCCTTTCAGAAACCGGTTGTAAGTAACATGGACGAATAGTAAGTACGCTTTAATTATACAACATCTTTATCACTTTTAATATGATTATGAATTTTACCCACGCTTGCATTGATTTGAAGCTACTGTTGTCGCGGTCGGTTTGTGGATGGGCGACTATCCATTTCACATCGAGCCCGCTCCGTGCCTTGGAAAGCACGTTAAGCCGTTGATCCCGGCTGTCATTTGTAGATCTTATTGACAGTTGTTACGGGTAGTTAGAAGCCCAAAAGTCTGACAATGGCAACCAGTCTTACCAAGGGGTATCGCGCTACCAACTAACTGGGTTGTGGAGGCAGTTGCTCCATGTAAGATACTGGTATTCAGCTGTATCCAGTTAGACTGGAAGCCAACCCCAGTATAGTTGGGAAAAGGGTAGGCAGATTAATTAATTATTCTGATTTTTAAAGATACATCAGATACTTCAATCTTCGTTACAGATTATATATAACCGTATTATTAAGTACCTACACCATAAACACACAAGTAAACCGCATTCGTATAATTTTGTTTGTGCATTATTCGAGGAAACCAACATTCAAATTCTTAGTAAACACTCGTCCAGATTTTTTATCAATAATTTTTGTGTAATTTTTAATGAACTCTCTAAACTCGAAAAGTTCCAGCATTCTGATACAGCGGCTGCCTATCTTACCTCAACAATACAGTTACTGGGTAATAAATACCATACCCCTTGGTAAGACTGGTGGTCAGCGTTTCGGGTTTCTAACAACCTGTAACAACTGTCAAAGATCCTCGAATGGCAGCCGAGACCAACGGCTTAACGTGCTTTCCGAGGGACGTAGGGGTCTTGGTATGTAAAGATGGTCACCCATCCACGGACCGACCGCGGCAAGCGTAGCTTAACCTGATCGATCGACCCGTGCAGCTGTTATTACTTAGCTACAAGCCCCACTGATTAATAAAATGTATAGGCTTGTAATGTAATATGTGTTTATTTTATTTCAATTTAGCTCATGTATCAATTACTTAATTAATTAAAATTATGAGAATGAACAGTTATGCTGTTTTCAATATTGGTTATTTAATCTGTTGTTGTTGACTTTCAAACTCGCTAAACAATATAAGGTACAAAGCTATTTGTGAAAGTAATCATTTTGAAAAGCAGAGTTATAAATTGCACGTTATTTTGACGTTCAAAAAGTGCTGATTCTCAGACTAGTTTGAATAAATGACCTTTGATTTTGATTTTGGAGCCACATTATACAACATAACGCCTTGGTTTCCCAAAGAGTTGGGCAGAGGTGCACCTATCCTACCCACACATTTTACCATTTGTGTTTAAGTCCCAAGTTATTACTTGGGATTAAGGAGGCGAGCCTATAATATTGCCATCAACCGGGCACAAATCCAGAAACCTGCAGCAACTTTTTTTTTTTTTTTTTTGCTGGGAAGTAGAGAAATTCCAGGTAGAAAAACTCAATAACACTATGTTCGACCAGGGAATCCAACCCAGGATCTGATGCTCAAAAGTAGCACTTGCGACCACGAATGGACCAACGAAGCAGTCAATTGAAAAAGTAATATTTTTATTCGATAGTTTACATCGCCATATAATAGTGAAAAAAATATTTAACACAAGAAAAGCGATTGAAAGTACCTACTTAAAAAAAAAGTTTAAAATAGCCAACCGATACGAGCACCTTAAACCCCCTCCATTATGGCGCGCTTGGTGTGACGTCATAGTCTATGACATTGACTGAATCGCAAACGCAAACAGTCCTATAAAATAAATTGGCATTTATTGTTGTCATAGACTTTTACCTCACATTCGCTTTGACCAATGGCGTCGCTTTTCAAATATTTGAATATCCCACAGTTTTATTGCACTTTAAAAAATATATTTCTTGATCAAAAATAAATTATAATCAAAAATATTGACGGAGAAATAATTCTGAAGTGATACAGTTTAAAAAAAAATGTCCTTTGAATCACATGCCTATTACCACACACTATTATCTACTCATATGAAATCTACAAGACTAGTGAACGTTTTTAAGAATCATTCAAATAGTTGCACATCATTTCACCACATAACGCATATACATATTTATGGTGTTGTTGATTCGCCCACAAATAAATGAATACCGTGCGAGTCGCCTACAGAAAAAATATGATTATTTGAAAGTGTGGATTCGCCCGTTTCGGGCGAGTAAATTCGTGCGAATGGACATAATAAGCCTACATTGGTTATAGTGCATAATTATTATGCTATAATATGTTAATTGCCCTGTGTGCGTGTAGGGCTAGTTGCACTGCATTGCATTCAATTGGACCCAGTGTACAACGAGCATGATTATTGTAAAGATCTTGCATAATATTTGAACCAATCACGAAGTACAGACGGCGATAAAAGGCGTTAGAATTTTTAGGACAAAATGGATGTAGTCTTTGTAAAAGAACTAATACTTACTTTGTTTATGAAAATGTACTACAGTGGGCGTGGTGGCTCCTGTCTGGAGGATTATTAATATTTCAATTTATAGAAGACATTCGAGTAATTAAAGACCGTTTCAGACACCAATCTACATGGTCTTCACATGATCTGAACAAGATTATGTCTGGACTTTAAAAGAGACTGTGACTCTGAGTTTGTTTCGGCCTTTCTTCTCGGAGTAGTCAGATAGGAAACGCCGACCTCATGTAGTTTTTAAAATACGATTGACGTGTAAAAGTATTTGTACAAACCTACTTACAGAAATAAAATCATTTATCATTTAATCAAGAGAGCGAGACTTCCTATTCAGGTGTTAATTTGAGACATTTTAAAGCTATCAGTCAATGCTTCTGTTGTCGACAGTAGATACTCGACTCCATAGATCAGTTAGAAAGTGAATGTAAGCCAAAATTAGCATGCCGATGCCGGAGTAGTAGGAAGCGAAGATGTAATCAAGTTAACGATACAGATACTATTTTGTTTTTAACACTATAATAACAGACTTAATTGTAGGTACGAACGCTAACACTATTATTACTCTGTTTATTTATTCATAACCTATCATTAGGGTATTACTTTTTATATTATGCTACAAGCAAAATAATACTTAATATTTTTCATAATGTAAGTAAAGTATGTTTGATTTTATGTTGTGCTATGTTATGTTTGTTAGTATAGCATGCTTACTTACGTCACATAGTAGGTACTATGTGACATGAGTAATTATGTTATATACTATGTTTTTGTGATTTTAATTTAATAATGTTGTTAGTTTTAATTTTTATATTCAATTTTCTATGTTATGAGTTTGGTTTCCGCACTTAGTCCTTCAAATGGACCATTGTGCGTAGTTTTTATATTTTGTTTATGTAAGTACTTAACTACTAAACTAATTACCTAAGCTATATAGCTTAGGTTGTTCTTAACTGTCGCATTAGGGTAAACCCTGTAATGGTAGTTAAGCTATTATAAAAAAAAAAAAAAAAAAAATAATGGTGGTGCTTGCAAAAATACCGATAGGCATTGAGGAATAGGTTATTCAGGGTCAAATTAAATTAACTTGTGAAATTCCGCAGACGTTATGAGTGTCGAAATCTAAATACGGCAACACAAAAACATAAAAGATTGATTGTTTTTTTTTTGGGTTCAACGACTGCAGTTACTCGAAATATCAGTTTAAAAATCAGTATTTATTTGTGTAGACTTCACAAACGTGATGGGTATCGCTAGCTAAACACGATAAATAAATAAAAAATACAGATTTTCTCAACTACTTCAAGTAAGTACCAATGGTCATTGACCCCAGAAAAAAACATCAAATCAGTTGTCTCGTTGTCTGTGGAGTTTCGCTAGAAAATTTAATATGACCCCAAGCAAGCACTTTAGCATAAGCATAGCATAATCAGCCTATAATATTCCTGATGAGTACAGAATCAAAACTTATGTTTTCAACACACTATCTAACTAGCATATATCCTGAAGAATAACATATATTTTTCTGATTTTGTATACTGCAGTGGATCATATACTTTTAGGCATAAAACTTGCGTTTAGGTCATGTAGTCCCCTTAAGTGACATGGTAAATGGAACTAAAGAGCGAGATGTTTAAACGTCTACATTCTAATGATTATGTTTTGTTGCAATTAATTAAAGTGAAACTAGAACATTGAACATTACACCCACTTTTTGTCTATAAAGCCTTGTTCTTAAGAAACCTTATTAAGATTTCAGTGAATGAGAATTAATTTTCTAGAGTAGAGTTTTTTGTTTCAATTACTTAGGTTAACCTCCATTTATAGTTTGAATAAAAAGTAAATTGAATTCTAATTGTCATAAATTTAGATCATTAATTCTTGTCAAGTGCACAAACTGATGCAAGGCGTCGCGTTAGCTATAAATTAATTAAATAAAGTCATCATGAATTCTCTTACAGTTTTTAGGGAGCCACTTTTTACTATTAACGATTTACTTTTCAAACAAAAACAATGATTGCCTTCGACCAGCCTTGATCTCGATTGCTTAAATACTTGTGATTAAAACTATTGTAACGTTACGACCAGCAAACTTCATCACCATTAAAATAAAAGATTGTTTTAATTATTATTTCGTGTGAATCATTGGTACCTTCTGTAATTAACTTACAGTGATATATAACATGGGCAAAGCCTGCTAAGGTAGGAAATATGTATATTAATTACTTAATGAACAAGTGCTCTGTACTTTTAAATAGTTGTTATAACATTTACCCGTTTCTTTATAAATGTTGCTTAAAGCTAAGAGACGTTTAAACGTGAAAAATGTATGGCTAAACAGTCGCTATTATTTACTTGACTTTAAACAACATTTCTAACCCCTTAGTGTTCTAGTATTTTCGTAGTACTTCATAGAAGGTTAGTCAATCATTTTGACCTTTCCTAAAGTGTGGGAAATATTGTGGTGACATTTTGACCAGTAACTGTAAGATAAGATAAGATATTTATTTGCATCAACATGTGTACACATACAATAATAAAAATATACTTGCAGGATTACAAAATAAAATAAAAAATAAGTTCAGACATGTTTGCCAATTAATATGGCGTGCAAATATGAATGTTTAAGATTATTAATAATTAATTTCAAGTCAATATCATTAAATTAAAGTGAATTCAGCACAAAAATGTCAACAGTAAATAAAAAATAATTCTCAAAAAAAACGTGTTCTATTTCACATTTTTTCTTGTATTTGAGTGTGTGACACTTCAAACGCTCAAATACAAGAAAAAGTGTGATAGCCCTCTTAACGACACTATTTTCAGATAGATAATTGAGTTACAGATTTATTTTAGAATGTAGGTACGGCTAAATTATTAAAAGGCTCTAAAAACATGACTTTAACAAGTAGGTTTAACTTTAGTTTCATTAATTTGTTTCAGTATAAAAAAACCTAAATGACTAATGCCTTTAAAACGAGTCCTCGTGGAAATCAAAGAGTGAAAACGGAGAAGGATTAGAAGCCTTCAACGCAGATTATCTAAGCTTCCACTAATTTCCTCTCATCAAAATTTTGCCATTACATTTTTTTTCAATCTTTTGTGTGTTTGGTGACTTTTATGTTTATAATAATTATTTTTTTTACCATTTGTCATTTTATAATTGGTAAATTTTGATATTTAATTCATAAATAATGAGGCTTCGCTAAACCCTAAATTAGGCTTCGCTAAACCGCTTAACTCTTGTAGACAAAGGTCTACAAGAGTTAAGCGGTTTAGCGAAGCCCGTAAGACGTGTGACGTCACGGTCAGGCTCAACCTTTACAATCGGAGTATCTCATTGCTATTTAACCACGAGCCCTTCAAATAAGAGATGTCTGCGTGAGCGTTAAGGGGGATAATTATGCTTGGGTAGCCCGCCAAGTAGGTACACATTTTCTTAAAAAAATGCAATTTTCAGGTCAGTGTCGGGTTGTTTATTGATCAGAAAATGATTCGCGACCGGAACAGATATATTTAGATTATAATCATAAGAATCATCAATACAACTCTCTAAGTTATTATTGGCCTCAAATGTCATGATGACATGAAAAAGTCATTCAGTTGTATTGATGATTTTAATTATATAAATACTATTTGTTACGGTCACAAATTATATTTTGATCAACATACAACCACACAATCACTAACCATACAATCATAATACTATATATTCCAAAAAACTTAAGAAAATTCGAATTTTGCTTGGAAAATTAAAATCTTGGCGCTCTCGCCTTAAATGCTAAAGTACCTACTTATACACGACGTCCGTCGTTAATCTTTCACATTTCCTTGAGGAAGTGTGTTTCGATGGTTCTTAGTTCTAATGGCTTTCTAAGGGTTTGTGGTTATGAAGAGGATATGAACGTTTGGTTACGTTATAATAAATAGCTCTTCTATCTATGTTTTTAAATTTGTTCATGGCATGTCCTACTTACGGCTGGATAAATACCTTTTGAAAAAAGGTTTTATTTATGGCAATCGGTAAATAGACAAATATCGATCATAATAGCTATGATAAATGGTCGATATTTGTAGACAACGGCGATTTGAAATATCAAAAGCACTGTTAAGGTTCGCTAGTTACCTATAAATTGATCCTACGACCCGTGTACCCTTTGTTTTCAATGATACTTTCACTCAGAGCGGTTGTCAATATCTTCAACACAAATACATACCGGTAAAACGGGGTGGAGCGGGCTATGCTCGGAGTTTCTTTGAAGGATAAAATCAGAAATGAAATTGTCCTGAAAAGAAACGGAGTTACCGACATAGCTTGCAGAGTAAGCAAGCTGAAGTAGCAGTGGGCTGGCCATGTTTGTCGAAGGACCGATGGCCGGTGGAGCAGACGAGTCCTGGAGTAGAGACCGCGTATCGGCAAGCGTAGCGTGGGACGCCCCCCAGCTAGATTGTTCGACGACTTCAAGAAAGTGGCTGGGCCAGACTGGATGCGGAAGGAGGAGGACATGGTGTTGTGGCGCAGCCTGGGAGAGGCCTATGTCCAGCAGTGCACTGCGATAGGCCGAGTTGAAAACGGGGGGAATAGGGATGCATAGGTGAATCTGGACGAAACTTTAAAATTAATTTTAACGTTGATATAATATAGTTTGTTGCCAACAAGGGCACTTAATCGTTAATTATAATACTCTAAATACATTAGAGTCCTTTTTAGTAACAATCTATATTATTTCGATGTTATCATCGCTTTTAAAGTTTCGTCCCGATTCACCCCTGCATCTCGTGTTCACCCCGTTTTACGGCACGTACCAAACACAGACAACACTACGTTGTGATGTATGCGTCTTATCTTAGTATTAAAGTATACATGTTTTCTCTAACGCAGCTATCCTAAAGCTCATTTGTAGCTCATTTACCTCTGCTCTGCTAAAAACATTGTGAACACGTACTCGCATTACAAGTTACGCTGAAAAATTAAATGATATTACAAAATGTAACAGAATTATACTTTCATACGAAAAAACAGTCACGTTTTAAATCTCATTTCACGCCGTAGCGTAGTGTTAAATATTTCAGTGTAGAACTTATTTTATTTTAGTGTTTTATTTAACTTTTAAAATTTATTAAACTTTTTCGTGCCTCGGAAAGCACGTTAAGCCGTTGGCCCCGGCTGTCATTCGTGAATCTTTGACAGTCGTTACGGTTCGTCAGGAGCCCGAAAGTCTGACTAGTCTTTCCAAGGGGTATCGTATTACCCAGTAACTGGGTCGTAGAGGTCAGATAGGCAGTCGCTCCATGTAAAATACTGGTATTCAGCTGCAACTGGTTAGATTGGATGCCGACCCCGACATACTTGGGAAAAGATGTGGTATCATTATTTATTTTGCAATTCCAACAAAACATAAGTAGTTGGAAAAAAGCTGAGGACAACCAATTATTCATTTGTAGGATTTTTTTTTAAATTCTCTAGTTTGAAATTATATGCAAAAATCAGTGTCAAAATTGGTTTTGAAACTACAGTTGATCCGAAATACGAGAGTAATTCGTACGAGTACAGTTTCCTATCTACACACATCAAAAGTGTCTAGGGATCAACATATATTTTTGCAATAACTTTTCTCCTGATTGATATTAATTAAAATTTTCTTTAAGGATTCATAAAATAAAGTGTTCTCGTTTGTCACAGTAACGATAAACCAAGTCACCTTTGCATTAATAAAGAAATTTGCCATTTTCCTAATAAAGGGATTTTTGACATTTGAACCACTAACACAAAAGTTCGAAAAAAAGACTGAAATAACAGTTTTCTTTAAAATTTTATTGGGTAACTTAAACAATTAATAATCCGTGTTTCTACCGCGAACACTAACAACACAAGAACATCGGTTTGGCATACTCAAAATGAGTTCATCCAAATCACGCTGTGGAATGGCCGCCCATGTTCGTTGCAACAACAAAAAAAGGTCTTCTTGCGACTGGATACCCTCCATATTCGGCAGAGCTCTTCTCTGTAGCATATCCCATGCATGCTCAATCGGGTTCAAGTCTGGCGACTGAGCAGGCCAGGGCAGGACATTGATGTTAGCTGCGGCGAGAGTCTGTCTTACAACTCTTGCGGTGTGCGGTCGTGCATTATCATGCATTAACTGAAATAAGGGACCGATTTGCACTTGTAGAGGAACGATGACGTCTGATACAATCGTCTCAGCATAAATTTGAGCGTTGAGGTTGCCTCTGATCCAAATCAACTCAGTTCTTCCGCCGATCCAAATACCCGCCCATACCATGATGGTTCCACCACTATAAGGATGGACTTCCTGGCAGGATTTTAATCGCTGTTGGCGTCCAGGGGTTCTCCAGTGTCGTATACGTCTTGTATCCGGTCTCATACCAAAACGAGACTCATCAGAAAAGCACACGAAACGCCATTGTTCTTCTGCCCAATTTCTGTGTTCAAGAGCCCATTGATATCGAATCCTACGATTGTGCATTGCTATAGGTGGTACCCGTAGCGGTCTTCGGGAATGAAGGTTCACTTCATGCAAGCGGTTTCTGACTGTTTGGTCGCTAATTAAGTTCCCTGAAGAGTGATGAAGCCTCACGGCTAACATCATGGCGGTTATTGTTGGAGCTCTTCGAGTTAAGATTTGAATGTATCGGTCTTGTCTCCGTGTGGTGCAGCGATACCGTCCTCCATGGCGCTCAGCCACGGTACCAGTGCTTCGGTAACGTGTCCAAAGTCGACTGATAACACTCTGACTTGTATTCAGAGCTAAAGCCACAGTACGTTGCCGGGAACCAGCTTCTATCATTCCCACGGCTCTGAGCATTTCTTCCCTGCTTAAATGACGTCGCCGCTCCATAATAACGTTGGTTTTAATCAGTAGTAGGGAAACAGTAGCACTAATAATGTCTTCAATGCGTTGTATGTTTTTATAGGGAAAATATTGACAGCAGATTTTCATCTTTTACTCGAATTTGATTCACAGTTCCTGATTCAAATTATGAAATGCACCAAAAAGGATCCATATAAATTTATAAAATCATAAATTTATTACAAAGCCACATCTTAATCTCAAGAAATCCGCATAAAAATGCTTGATCCCTAGACACTTTTGATGTGTGTATTACAAACCAATTGTATGCCCGACACATAAAGTTTCATAGCAGGTAAAGTAAGTAACTGCGAGATAAACGTGCCATATTGCACCAATAACAACACATGCATAAAACT
The DNA here is from genome assembly GCA_937001585.2 of Brachylomia viminalis. Taxonomy (NCBI): domain Eukaryota; kingdom Metazoa; phylum Arthropoda; class Insecta; order Lepidoptera; family Noctuidae; genus Brachylomia; species Brachylomia viminalis. The sequence goes on along the minus strand of OW443308.2, from coordinate 13,196,828 downwards.
AAATTACTTTGTTTATTTATCGAACACAATCTTGAGATAGCATACCAGCGTTACGACTGCAAATTGTTTGAAATTGTTGCGAGAAAATAAATATATTTGATTGCATAAATTTAGAAAAAAAGTTCATCGTAATTTCTTAATTAAGTAGTAAGAAATTACGATGAACTTTTTTTGGGGGTCAACGACCGCTGGCAAATTTGTTACTTGAAGTATAAGTTGAGAAAATCTGTTTTCTTTTGTTTTTTCGTGTTGAGATATCGATACCCACGACGCGACGTCTGTGAAGTTCACACATAAGAAAGCTGATATTTTAAGTGACTATTATACGAACAGCGGTACATGAAGCCACAAAAATAAATCATTTAATATTTTTTTTTGGTTTTATCATGTTTAGATATGGATACCCATCACGTCTGCGGAGTTTCGCTAGCTAATTTAATTTGACCCTTCTTTCCCCTTCTAGTTGGGAAAATATGTTGGTGGCCCACCAGATTTAGTTGAGTGGACATTCATGGACATCTGAATTATGAGAGGGATCACAGATCTTTGCCATCCTTATAACTACTGCACCCATATCTGCAAAACTGAACTCGCAAGCAACGCGGCTTAGTACACACGACGATATATCAAGCTATACATTTCCAGTTTTAGCTGACCTCGCATTTTTAGGCATTTCGTACAGTGGAAGTCGAGGCGCTTGGTGAGTGCTTGGTAACGTGAGTCTAATTTCCATTACGACCGTTTATATCGAAAACATACGTTGGTAACAAATTGTAAGAAATAAAACGTAATAAAAGTCCTAAGTTTGTTTTTACTTTTGGCCAAATTCTTAAGAAATGGGAGACGAATAATTTTTATGTCTCAAGTTTTTTCTTTGTTTAAACTTCACAGACGTCGTGGGTATCGATATCTAAACACGATAAAATAAAACAAAACAGATTTTCTCGACTCAAATTTTAAGCAAAAAATACCAGCGGTCGTTAAAAAAAAAAAAAATATTTTTTTATTTTATCGTATTTAGATATCACTACCCATAACGTCTGCGGAGTTTCGCTAGCTAAATTAATTTCAGTCCGTATAAAAAAAAAAGTTTCTATAAATTATTGTAATCTATCATTCCGAAATGTCGTCTGTCGGCTCATTTAATTTGCAAAAGTTAATTCAGAAGGTAGGTATCTTACAGATTCTTTGAAAACTGAGAATAAAAGTTATAAAAAGAACCCTCAAACTTCAACTTTCTTTTGTATGATACCGACTTGTTGTGAATACTTTTTAGGCGCTTGAGTATCTCAATCCATTTACTTTCTTATAAGAATTCTCCCGGTTGAAACAATGTGTTTTGTCTTTATAAAAATGTGAGTAAAGTAAGTGATAGGAGAGTTTTTCTTTATTTTTAGACTTTGTATATATAGGCCTTATAAACTATTTATTAAAGTAGAAAAGGCTTTATCTGCGAGCCACATCGCTTTTCAAAATGTCAACTGAATTGTTCAGCATGAAATATTAGGTCCTATGAAATTGCTGTTAAAGAAAGTATACAGAAAGTTAAAGAAGTTTTTATACCAATATTTTTTATTTCTATCAATCAAAATATGCACCCATGATATCGATGCATCTCTGCCAGCGCAACGCGCGGCATTTACGCGCGGTAATTGTTCAATGCCCTTCTTGAAGAAGTCAGGTGTACGGGAGCCAACAAACTCTTCAAAGGCATTTTGTACTGCCTCTCGGGTATTGATTTTTTCCCTGCTGACCGGAGATGTGCGAGGTTCTCCATCATTGTGTCTAGTTCCTTACCCTACACATCCGCAGTAAACCTGGTACCATTTGGTAAGAAGCTGTGATGAATTACTAGACCACCAAAGCCTGACCATGACATTTTTAGGGGTAAGCTTTCGTTTGGGGCATTGCCTAGGCGCTGAACCAGGGTCTAACCAACATGATGACCGCTTACGATCATCAAAATAATCAATCTGTTAAGCAACGCAAGGCATACCTCAACGCGTTAGTCGCGCTGGCGATCGTTCAGCTCGTGCGGCACCCACTTATCATGTTTTCTTACCTTGGCAATTTGACTTTGAAAGCTGCTGCTAACTCAGCAGTAGATTGAGTATCGTCAGCTTCCACTATCGCCTTTAATTCGTCGTTGTTGAGTTTAGTTTTTGGGCGAACACGGGGTTCATTTTTTTGATAAAAATTTCCATCTCGGAAGCGTTCAAGCCAATAACGAGTCGTGCGTTCGTTTGTAGTGTTCACTCCGTACACGTTATTAATGTTGCGAGCCGCTTGAGCGGCTTTGCTACCGCGACGGAACTCGTATTCCATAACTCGTATTTTTATTGTGTCCTTATTGATGAAAAAGATACAAATGTATTGAAAACAAAACACTAATTTTATTAATAAATAAATGACTGAATTCGAAAATAGAATTCCAAATTTTTTCAATAAAATTCATTTAGAATTTATTGCCTGCTATACATACTAAACTACGTTTCAAATGGCCAGTACTGTAAAACGGCAACTTCATAGGTAAATAGTTAAAGACCTATTATTTTCTTTCGCTCATTATGTTATAGAATAGTAGATTGTATCATAAGGGAGCAAATAGTAGATTATTAACCAAGGGGATAAAGCAGTGTCTTCTGTCGCGGGTGACGATTTAAATCGCGAGCGTAATGAAGGACTCGAGGTTAAGTCCCGAGCGTAGCGAGGGTGTTAAAAACTTAAATCACGAGCGAAGCGAGGGATTTAAGACCGAGTCCTGAGTGTAGCGAGGGATTTAAGTTCACCTAAGAATAAGACAGCTTTATCACCGAGGAAAATACTCTACTTTTCGTACCATTTGCGAAAAAATTAACACAATAATAATATGAGATAAGCATTTATTAAAAATAATGACAATTAAACGTATTTAGAACATTAAGTTGTTTATAAAAATATATTAAAATAAACTTAACGTTTATGTATTTTAGGAAAAAAAAAACGCGGCGAATTCCTAGACTAATATTTTTTGTCGGAAAAGCAAAGGCATCAAGCTCATACGGCCTCGTCGGTTTTCGTAATTTTATTTAATAATCATAGCTGCATAATAAATACGTATTCCTTTTTCAAAAAGATGTATAATGCTTTATATACAAACTCAATGGTGTAAACAGAGAATGTAGTTTAAAATTTCGGTAAGTATTCCAAATTTAAATCACATTCTCTCCCTAGAGGATGAATGAAATTCAGTAAGATTTTCTTTCCCTGTTTTTAACAGATTAAAAATGACTATTGTTATGTTCGCTTTTTGTGGCATAGAATGTCACTTTTTTGAGCAAGTGGTACGAAAAAAATATTATTACGGCGAGGGCGCTTTTTTAATCCAGAGTGAAGTGAGGGATTGTTTAGTAGCATCCTGAACGTAGCGAGGGATTCAAAGTACGTCGGCGTCGCCCGAGTCAAAAATATATTTTGCGCCCGAGTGATACACTCTACTTTTCATCACCCACTATGAGAAAATAAAAGGCACCTCATATTTTATTGTAATATTATTATTTATAAAAAACATAGAGTATCAACTAAATTTAAATTAAATAGTATCTAATAAGAAAACTTATATTTACATTTGAGACACTTTCGCAATTATGAAAATTTATTGTTACAGTTTTATTAGGAATAGAGATTGTTGTAGATTTTATATTCTGCGTGTTTGAAATAATGTCCGAATCTGGCTCATTTTGAGGAAAATGTGACGGTGAATCTCGTTGTTTGGATGTAGATGGGCGCGGTGACAGTGGCATGGATGGATTAACTGAAGGTTGCAATTTAATGTTTTCCACGATGCGTTCACATGTTTTCGCCTTGTTCTCAATGGAATCTTCTATATACCCCTCTGCTACAGCACTCGACTTCCATCCTTCATGTCGCTTGAGAACTGTTAAGTCCGCTCCAGAATCTGCCAAAAGAGTAGCAGAAGTATGACGAAAACAATGTCCTGTATACAGCTTGATATCCGGTAACTTCAGATAAGTAGCGATTTTTTGTGGCATGTTAGAAATTTTATTTTTTCCCATAAATTGTTTGATGCACTTGCCATTTTGATAACGGATGAAAAACCGATTGGTCTTCATATCAGCAGGACGCAGGTCCAGGTATTTCTGTACAATAGTTTTGTATTCTCCTCGGATTACGGAGGATCGGTCAATTTTTGTTTTTGTGTCTGGCAGCTTTACTAACAGTAAATCATCCGAGTGATTTTCGACATCATCAACAGTTATTTTTAAAAGTTCATTACCACGACAAGCTCCATGCACTCCGAAAATTAAAGCCACCTGCAACAAAACCGAATGTGAATAAGACAAGTATCTATCGAAGTACAGGTTACAATAAAATGCGCATTTAAAAACACTATGGTTATACTTTACTAATCCACCATATACATAGTAAACAAATATAAATAAAAACTTTTTAACAAAAAAATTAAACCGCCGAAAAAACTAAAAACAATAAAAGCACTAAAAAGTTAAAAATAATACTATATCCTACCTATATTAATAAACCTAATCTAACCTACGATTAATCTATACTAAAATTTAAAAAAAATTTGGAGTCGGTGCCAAGCTAAGTAATGAAACGACTGACTGGTAATTCCAGAGTATTTTATATTGCAATTTTATATTATATTGCTTGTCACCGACTCCAAAAATTTTTTAAATTTTAGTATAGGTTAATCGTAGGTTAGATTAGGTTTATTAATATAGGTAGGATAAAGTATTATTTTTAACTTTTTAGTGCTTTTGTTGTTTTTAGTTTTTTCGGCGGTTTAATTTTTTTGTTAAAAAGTTTTTATTTTATGATTTTTTGTGGATATAATCTGCTAATTACTACATCCTTATCCTCATTTAGGTATCTTATATTGCTTGGCACCGACTCCAATTTTTTTTTAATTTTTACCCCCCTACCCCCCCTCCCCCACCCCTATTTTCCCACCCTTAGTATAGGATTTTTTTTTCCAAATTTATATGGGACAAACTTCAAGGTATACCCTATCCAATAAAAAAAAAGAATGATCAAAACCAGACTAATCTGTAAAAAATTATGCGTGATCAAACATTACAATCAGTGAGTGAACACTCAATCATCCCCTGTTTTCCTTCACTTATGGTTGGAATATTTTATCCAAATTTATATGGGACCAACTTCGGAGCTTACCCTTTCTAATATAAAAAGAATTATTAAAATCTAACCACCCTGTAAAAAGTTATGCGTGGTTATACATAAAAAAAATATACGCGTCGACTTGAGAACCTCCTCCGTTTTTTTTCGTCGGTTAATAAAATAATAAATAAAGTTTTATTGACATACAGAAGGTGTTACATTTTAATTTGAAGCCCTGACTCCTGTGCTAGGTGGTGGTAATTACTTTTACGGCAAGAAAGACTTTGTCGGGTGCCTCATTAAGGAAAGTCTCCACGTTTTTGACAGAGAACACTTCGGATTTTTTTGGGTTAAATCCATCAGATACGCTATTAATTTAAAATATGTGTCCAGTTTTACGTCGTTATTAGAACTGAAAGTTGATTTTAGCATTGAGTAGGTACTCCAAAGAGTAGAAGGTTGTTTAGTTTTGGCTAAGTACTGGAAGTAGGCCAAAAACACAGATTCAAAAAAATTCTTGGCGCCTCCTGCATTTCTCCATTCAATAAAATTACCATAGGCTTATATATAATATATATTTCTCCCGGGATTTTGCAGGTAATAGATTATCCATCACATTTCTTGCGTCAGTTCTAATACTTTCAGGAGTTAATTCTATACTTTCACTGTCACTTAAGAACTCATTTTTCAAAACAAGCATGAATTTCTAACAATCCGTGAAAATTTACGAAAACGCGAGTTTTTAAATTGATTTCTCTTTTATTTTATTCAGTCGGCGGCGCGACTATGGGCCGTCGTACCAGCCAGTCTTTATTTAAACAATATTTGCGTTCGATTTCTTTGGCGCTGAACACTAAGATGTTCCAAATTCAAAAAGTGCGCAGCGAAGATAATTGCAGCGCACTTATTTTATTTATTTATTTATTCAATATGTCTTACGAGCTAACAGAATTTTATACAAATAAATTATTATGGCTTTTAAATTACACATGCTCGTCATATAAATAAATAGGATTAAAAACTCATTACTGCCCGCTAAAAGTTTCTTATAGAAAACACCACCTTTTGGTGCACTTAAAGGCGAACCAAGTCGTCCTTTTCGAATAGTTGGGATTGAAAAAGATTTTGTTTTTACCCTAATGCAAGGGTAGAGCTACCTCCTTACGGATGTATTGGTTGTAAGGTTCGTTATGTACCCTTTGCTTATGGTAGGGCATACTATTGTTAGGAAAATTGCACCTCGTTCTACATCTCCTATGCTTAGCTGATACCGAAATACCAAAATGCCTTATTCGGAAGGTCCAAACAAGTGATACCTCACCTCACACTTCGGGTATCGATTGTCCATTAATGGCTACTCCATATATGAAATAAGGAAATGTGAGACATTATTTTTCCCTTGAAACACAACACCTTTCCATTTTTATTTCCGTACACAAACGTCATTTTGCTCTTATGTAGTCGTACGGTCTATTCATTTGTTTTTGTGCGAAGTTTTTTCATCAATGTGCGTGAACTTGCATACCTACGCATATGTGGCAACATACACACTATGAGATTACAAGCATAGTCTTAATTACATTGCGAACAATTATTTTGTGTGAAAATCGAAGTGTGGGTTGCAGGTATAGGTCCGTGGGAAGCTGGAACGTTCATTGACAAGTTGAATGGACGTAAAGCGGCGTTCAAACTGCGGGAAACGACGCATTCATTCATAAATCAATTGACCTGTCAATTAATGAGAGAAAATCGACCTAAGTTTATGAAAGAACAAAAACGTAACCTACGATTGGTAAATGCAACGATGTGTTAGTAGGTACAGTATTTTTATTTTACGAAGCGCACACTTTACTTGTGGTTACCAAGTGTACAAACACGCTGTGAATGAGTGTGTAAGCCCAGGAGCTCTCGGTACCGTCCGAGACCGAGTGTGTGTGTTATGTGCTGACGCTACTCGTCTTCACGCACGCATCCACAGCGTGATAATACACTTGGTTACCACAGGTTAAGCGCGCGTCGCGCTGAGATTGACATTCGAATAGATACGTAAACCCGAGTTTAGGTATGTGGATTATGAAAGAAGCATTTTAAAAACTGGGAGTCATCTGCATATAAATCAGACTGATGTAGCTTAATTGATTTGATTATGTATTTAATTCTGAAGTAGAGATCATTGATTCAAACACGTAATCTCTTCATTCATGAATCAATATCGTATTCAATTCTTGATTCACAAGGTGTGATAATTAATATACCATTACGAATAAATGTTTACTAATGTAGTTTTAGTCACGTTACGCATATAAAGTCATATATTATGATAGGATGATGAACTTTAATAAAGGCATGTTATGTAGTAGGTATGTACCTACAGGGTTGGGTAACCGATAAACCTTCATTAAGTTCGCGAGGCGACTAATGATAGCTTTATATGTTTAAAGTGAAATTATTCAAGATTGTGGTGCGAATGCTCAGTCGAAGTTAAACTTGATTTTTATTAGCATTAAAAAAACTTGTTTTAGAGTAATCACACCACCTTGTTGCATCAGAAAAGTCACTGATATTAATTAAGGGTATTGAGAATTGGATAAAATATAGATACTACTCAAGTGTCGCGTCAATTCTCTCGTAGACATACATACTCTCTCTCTATCTCTCTCCTTTCGTGATAAATAATATTTACTCAGTTATCAAGATGGTGGTGTGGAATGACTGGTAAGAAGGCTTTGTGAATGTAAGAACGTTATAGGCCTTGTAGATCGTAGATGTGACGATAATTTTCTATTTTGTTATGTACCAGATACTTGTTGACAGGCCTTCACTGTCCTCGGGGGTTGCGGAAGGATCGTACGTTCCCGCGACCCCCGGCGTAGGTGTGAGTTGGAACACTGGGGTGGTTTTTAGTCAGTAAGAGTCTGGTAGACCCCGCCGTCCGCCCCAGGGCGGCGGACATCCATAAGGATTTTCCACCCCGGAAACAAAAAAAAAAAAAAAAGAGGCCTTCACTGTCCTCCCATACCTATTAACACTGTAATTTGAAAATTTTGTAAAAGGCAATTATTTTTTAAATAGTAGGTAACCGTGGAGTTTCTTGCCGGCTCTTCTCCGTAGGAAACGACCAATTGGAACCGTGCACCATGCATGCATGTAGGTTTATGTGAAATAAAACATTGAGCCGTCGCGGGACGCCTGGGAGATGTGAAATATCGAAAAAACCAAATATTCAGAAATAAAGAAAGTTTTTTTTTTAAAGAAATAAATTGTTCTTTAATAAAGTATAGCGTGGCGACGGCGACGCGTCGCCACGGCATGCCTCCCCACGCCAGCAATCGGTTTTACGTGCGCCTATAGATGTTTCACATCAAAATATTTAGATTTTGATTGAGAGAGGTGACAATCGGCTTCAAACCGTTTCGTATTTCTACGACTTTCTCCCGTATTGGCATAAGATTTTCGGTACCTTATGTCAGTCCAATATATTTTTGACGTTTTCATCATCGTTTTCGCTGATAGAATGTTATTTTGCAAGCTGAAAATATCGTTAACTAGTTATATTATGTCATAACAATATCATTAGCTAGAGTTCGTTTCGTTCGTTATTTGACAGGTGAAATGTCAAACTTCTATACTAAAAATATGGAGGGTAGAGTAAGGAGAACTATCTCTGTGTATGAAAAGTGTCCGTTAAAATGTGCTACACAAGGGTGGCGCTACAGTAGCTACCGGGTAAATTTTAAAAGCAATAGTTTTAGGTTTTGTTTACAAAATAATGTTGTACTACGTAAATTGTTGAGGTATGGTATACTGGACTGTAACTAACTACTAGTCACTAAAAATATTAAATTTTCAAACTCGGCATACTTCAATCTGTAAATTTTCTAACTCGGCATAATTCAGTCCGTTAACAACTGCTACATTCATGCCACACCATTTGCCTACGCTAGCGCCATTTTGGAGGATTTTTGAACTATAATTTACTGCTTAAGCTGCACACTTTTTCAACTTTTTCCCCCTAAGAGATAGTGCTACTTACCTCCACCCTCCATAACTAAAAAGCAAACCCAAAATACTTGAAATGACAGATTAAAAAAACTTTCGGTATGGTAAGTTATATCGATAATTCATCGATAAAATTTTCGGTATTGATACTTTTTCCGGATTCCTAGTGGTATGATCTCACTTATACGTATGAACAACGCCGAAGCTAACATTCGCTTACAAAACAAGCCCCAGACATATTAACGAGGTCATGCAACGAGAATATCGGGGAATGTTCGTTATACAACACTTATAAGGATAAAGTCGAAACCTTCCGGCAATAGGACGTCAATACGACGGCGATCTGTAATTAAGACCATTACAGACACCAATATATATGGTCTTCACAAGATCTGTCTGAGATTATGTCTAGACTGTAGAAGAGAATGTGACCTCTGAGTATGATTCGGCCTTTCTTCTCAGAGTAGTCAGGTAGGAAACGCAGACCTCATATAGTTTTTGAAATATGATTGACGTGTAAAGGTGTTTGTACAAACCTAGTTACAGAAATAAGATAATTTATCATTTATAATACGTGGTAGTAAATGTTCGGAATCTTAACCAACACTATTAAAGGCTAAAACGTTTTAAGGCCCCCGCAGACAGGCATGACGCGACAGCGCGACTCGACTCTAGTAGAATAATTTTTATGAAAACTTAATGGAAATTGTTCTACCAGAATCGCGTCGCACCGTCGTCGCATAGTGGTCTGAAAATCAAGCTCCATAGTCATAGAAACTTAATGTCAGAAATTAATAAATAAAAATATGTTTTGTGTTTAGTATACCTCCCTTTGTTTTACTAGTATAGTATGAAGGGTATGAGTCGCTCCATGCGTGAGTTTTTTTTTTTTTTGTATGGAGTAATCTCTTAAAGTGGTTCTTTAAAAAACTGAATAGAACTGAAGGGCTGGTACTCACATGAGCTATTGCACCATACACGGCGATCAAGATGTCATACAATTCTTGAGACTTTCGGTGCCGCTTTGCATTTGCTTTGGAAATTTTGAATTTTCGTTAGGTGATCTTTCAAATCTTTGATGTTATTTCATGAAGACCACTGTGCGTCGCGTCGTGTCTGTCTTGACGAGCCTTAAAACGTTTGGTACAAATACTGCACATATACAACATACCTACCTACCATACATGTTACGTTACGAGACGGCTTACTTACTTTTACGATTTCCTCACTCTGCCAGTTCGGAAACCACAATAAGATAATAAGTACCTACATAAAGTTAATCAATCGTAAACTTGCGATTCAAGTTCAGTTGTACCTACATAAAAGTTAATATTATTTTATCTGGTTTCTAAGCAGGTCCATTGGTTTTTATTGCGGAATACGGTAGATTTCTTTTAACACAATTTTTTTTTTTATACCTACCTATGGTCCAAGTGACATTTTTAAACAAATAGTTGTAACTATTTATAATCTGCCCTCACCATAGCACAATGTGTGATTGTGAGGCCTATTCTGAGACAAAATAGTTGATAATAATATTTTACCAAAGCAACATTATCATTATAATAAGAATTGATCTATTTCGAGGGTCTTCACATTGACATTACATTACTAAATTCAATGTGCTCGGTGTCACAATATGATCACAATAGTGTGTTTTATAACAGTATACCGAACTATATCTGTTTGTTTGTGCAGTAATTGTGCTGTGACACAACTACAAGGCTGCCCCACATAGTTTCATGCCCTACTGACTCTTGACGATGCAGACTGGCAATCGAAACGCTGCGTTTGGAACGCTAGATGTTGATTTCTTCGAAAGTTTTTGTAGAATGTTTAGTTAGGAATATTATTTATTGTTGCTGCAGGTGGTTAACAAATAAAGTTGTTCTAATAAAATAAAAAAATATCTACAGGTTCAAATTAAAATAACTAGCAAAACTTTGCAGACATGTTGAGAATCGATATCTAAATACGACAAAATAAAAATATTGATGTTTTTTTTTGGGTGTTAGACCGCTGGTATTGTTGTTACTTGAAGTACGAGTTGAAAAAATATGTTTTATCATGTTAAGATATCGATACTAATCACGTCTGTAAAGTTTAGAAAAAAAAAACTGATTTTCAAGTATACTCACAGCGAATGATGACCCCACAAAACAAAAACATTGAATTAATTTATTTTTTGCTTCATTACGTTTAGATATCGATACCCATCACGTCTGTGGAGTTTCGCTAGCTAATTTAATTTGACATTTAAGAAAATAAATAGAAAAATTCAAAGCGCGAAACAGCAGATCATCTTCTGTTGAGACTAATAAATAGACCCAATCAATCTTACCTCAATCTGTCTAGCCTTTTCCGAACTAGGCTTCCAGTCTAACCGCATGCAACTGAATACCAGTATTTTACATGGAGCGACTGCTTATCTGAACTCCGCCCAACCCACTAGGTAACACGCGACCCCTTGGTAAGAGTGGTTGATAGACTTTTGGGCTTCTGACTACCGACTGTCATTCATGCTCAACGAGCTTTCTTAGGCACGGAGGGGTCTTGATATGTAATGGATGGTCATCTATCCACGAACCCTGACACTGCAACAAGCGTAGCTGAACCATCGATCGACCCATGCGGCTGTTATCATGTATCCACAACGAATAAATATACCTATGTTTATGAGGAAGCTGCTGATGATTCAAGCGCATCCAGTCGGAATGTAAGCACAAGAAAAAGTATGGCTTAATAGAGGCACGAGGAACAGGGTGTAAAGTTCACTCATACCTCCATAGAAAACGGAGGATCCTCCGACCAGATGCGTGTCGTGTCTGGTGGGCAACTGCCCGACGATTGATGTCGGGAAGTTGTATATATGCTAGTCGTGCGGTAAACTCTGCTTGCGCGATGCAGGATTTGCGTGACGTCAGTATGACGAGCAGCTCGAAGGTGGCGATGTAGATACCGCTACAGCTTCAAAAACTGCTGCTCGTTAAATAATATTTGAAGTGATTTAACAGTTCGTCTGTTGAATTTGTCGAGGAGGAATTACACATCAGTAACTATATCGATGGCGATTCAAAAGTTTGTTCATATCCTTCTGTCAGCAAATCAGGCATGGAGACGGCTAATCAAAATTTTTATTTCATCCTATGGTACCTTATAACCTATTGAAATGTTATTTTGTGCTCGTGCTTATTTATCAAACTAAAAATATGGATGATGCGTCCATAATAAAGAAAGGAGAAAGAGATTTTTTTTTTATGGTTCGAAATCATCAAATCACTTCTTCCGCTCTGGGCGGAGCGGAGGGCATGTCAGACTCTTACTGACTAAAACCCACCCGTGTTCCTTCAGTTGCCTGTGCCAGGGGCCACGGACAGGAAACGTGTTTAAAATAAAAATGTGCCTAGTATTAAATATTGTACCTACGGGGGTACTGAACCCTTCATGTGCGAGTCCGACTCGCAATTGGCCAGAATTTTGAAATGATTGACGTGTAAAAGTATTTTTACAAACCTACTGACCAAAATAAAATCATTTATCATTTAAAGAGTATATTTAATACTATATAGCTCCTCCTAATCCAGGTCATGGTCTACCCATGTGCCAAATTTCATCCAAATCCGTTCAGCCGTTTTAAGGAAAGCGTAACAAATGAACATACAAAATATCAAGTCTTTTCTCTTTATAATATTAACCAGCTTTTGCCCGCGGCTTAACCCGCGTAGAGGTCGAAAAAATCATGTGAAGCCTTCTCCTTTCAAAATACATATTCATATACTTACCTACCTATGTGCCAAATTTCATGGTGTTCGGTCAAACGGTGTTGGAGTCTCTCTAGTCTCACAAATTGTACTAATTATATATTTTTTAAATTTACTCATGACATAATTCGAAAGAGACGTGACGCCATCTAGCGGCCTAAAGCAATTAGGGTTTTCTGAAATGACGTTCACTAGGTGGCAGCACTGAGAGGGCAGGTCCGGGCACCTGTCAAAAGTGTCAAAGCGCCTATATTTTCTTCAGTCGTGACTGAATGATGAATGACGGAATGAAACGAATGATGAACGTTATCATATATTTTTTTAATATTTATTGGCGAAATGGAAGACCTCTTTGGAGTGAATTTTCATGAAAACCCTCATTGTGACCGCCGAAAGTTATTGTTTTTTCCCTCGGGAACCGTCCTTTTTTTCTGGATAAAGGGTACCCCATGTCCTTTTCTGTATCACTGAAAACGTATTATGCCAAATTTTATGATGATCGCTTCAATGGTTTAGGCGTGAAAAGATAACAAACAAATAAACAAACTTACTTTCGCATTTATAATAATTTAGGATTAGGACTGTTGACATTTTTCGGGACTGGGGTCCCGGACCTTTGGAAGGCGTGCGAGAGGCTGAAGCCAACTCGAAGAGGCCCGCTTGACGTTTTTAATGAAATGACGCAACCGTCAATTATCCCGGACTATGCAAATTACTCCGGAAGATTTATTTTTTCAAATCGTAAAAGCCATGTGAAACAGGGGCGGGTCGCTAGTTAAATAAGTACTTTAATTTTCTCTTTAACAACTATATCCGTTTTCTAGCAGTAACCTGAACCAATGATCGAGATTGCTTCTTCGAAATTGTAAGCTCCAATTCTATAGAAAATGAATGACAAAGAACCAACAGAAAATTCGCAATAAGCACTCGTTATTATTTTTGATTGATATTGAACAATTGGTAACACCGACGTATGACATTTACGAGCGTGTATATTGAAGAGACCATGTTCTACATTAATATGAAAAATTGAAAGTGATGAGGGTCGAGTGTGCATTGAGTACAATAGGTGGCGTTAACGGGAAGCGATAGTAAAAAGGGCGAGCGTTAACAATGAGGCTCTTTTAAAGGAAAATATTATAGACAGGTCCTTTCATGTATGTGCGTGATCATCTTACGAATTTACGATATGGCCATCTGAAGTTATGTGAATTAGAATGAATAAAAGCTGAATAAAAATGAATGTTGTTGAGTTGCCGTCGATAATAACAATCGTTCATGGCAAAGTAGGTAACAAGCGACTCGCTATATAACATTCGTTTTCATAATACATAAACCTACCTGCAGTTTTGACGCGAAACATTCTGGATACCAAAACCGAACAAAATTAGAAGCATTACATTTAATTGAGGATCAACTTATTTGAGTAGGTTATTAAGAAACCTACCACAATTCTTCCAAAAGCATTTCTAAACGGAAAATGAAAACGGAACGAAAATGTATAGATCTCGTAATGTTTGTACGTGACAACCTTAACGTAAAGCTACGGTTTCATAGAAGAGCGGTGACCGCCCACACACACAGCGTCCGTAATTTACCGGCGAATGACGTCATTGAAACGTTGTTTGTAAAAGTACGAGGGCAGGTCAATAACTCCGTGGCTTTTCGAATTTCCCGCCTCTTAACTGAAAGGTATGGAGGTTAGAGGTAAGGAGAACCGTCTCTGTGTATGAAAAAGTGTCCGTTAAAATGTGTTACATAAGGGTGGCGCTACAGTAGCCACCGGGTAAATTTTAAAAGCAATAATTTTAGGTTATGTTTACAAAATAATGTTGGACACTTTACGTAATTTACGTAATTGTTGTAAAACAATTTACGTAATTGTTGAGATATGGTATACCTACTGGACTGTCACTAACTACTCTAGTCACTAAAAATATTAAATTTTCTAACTCGGCATACTTCAATGTGTTAATTTTCTAACTCGGCATACTTCAGTCCGTTAGCAAACTGCTACAGTATTACCACACTATATGTCTCGCTAGCGCCATTTTGGAGGGTTTTTGAACTATTATTTACTGTTTATGCTGGACACTTTTTCAACTTTCCCACATATGAGATAGTTCTCCTTACCTCTAACCTCCATACTCAAAGGGCAACACTGCTCCTGTCAACAGGCAACTGTCAGTTGACTCCTGTCAAAATTTTAACAAGCTGCGTCATTTAGTTTGTGTTTGACAGCCATGGATAGCAAACTATGCGTGATTTGAGATGAAAATGGAAAAAGAGTGAATTTCGTGTGCTCATTAAGCATTTGCGGAAAAAAACTATCACTCAAGCCAAGGCTAAGCTTGATTAGTACTATGGGGACTCTGCACCATCAATTTCAATAGGAAAAAAGTCGTTTACTGAATTTATTTGTGGCCGTACAAGCACGGAAGATGCCGAACGTTCTGGACGCCTAGTTGAGGTCTCTACACCCGAACAATTGAAAAAAATCACGATATGGTGTTGACCGATCGGAGATTAAAAGTGAGAGAGATTGTGGAAGCTTAAGCGTGTTACATGGCTCAGTTGTTTCAACTTTGAATTATCACTTTGGTACGAGGAAGCTTTCCGCAAGATGGTTGCCGCGTTTGCTCACAATCGACCACAAACGCAATCGTGTGACAACTTCGCAGGAGTGTTTGGCGTTGTTCAACCGCAATATGGACGAGTTTTTGCGCCGTTCCGTAACCGTGAGCGTAACGTGAATCTACCACAACACACCGGAGATCAAACAGCAGTTAAAACAGTGGGGTCTCGGGCGCCAAAGAAGGCCAATTTTTATGACCTCGACTAATCTTATTATAAGGAAGGAATAAAAAAATTGAAGAAACGTTGGACTCAAAAGAGACTGCGTTGAAAAGTAAAAGGATTTTTTATCCAAAAACCTGTGTTTCGTTAAAAAAGTTACGGACTTATTGACCCGCCCTCGTAAGTTGGTGTGATTTCCTAGAGAGCGTTTTTGACACCGTAAAGTCAAACCCCGCTGCCCAAAGATTTAAATCGCTAGATTTGCCCTCACCGTACTTAGTCTCGCATAAAAATGTCCATAGTGAATAGAGTGAGCTCACACATTATTCTATAGCGTTTCCATGACAATCAAGTCAAGTAATTGTGTATCAGAGGTGTAAAAATGAAACAGAAACGCGACTATCTTTTGACGCGGTAGGGCGTATCTTAGGATTTGAATCTTTGTCGCTGTCATCATTTTCATGACAGTCATCACTGTGGCCGTTATGTGTGGTCAGCGTTTTTCTAGGAACCCGTAGCTATACCGTAATTGAAATATAAATGGATTATAATTACTTGTGAGTGGCAGGTTATTTTATGGCATTTAAGAGCAAATGTCTTTGCTGTCATCATAAGTCTTATACTTACTTTCATTATCGATTGTTAGAAACGAGTTGACGCCCACGATAGGATAAAAGGAGACAAGATATAGGATAAGAGGAGTCGATAAAATTCTCTCGATATAAAAGCTCTGGCCAAACTGAGGTGAGTCCCGCGCGGGATGCGGGATGAAACCCACACGCACCGATTATGTCAACTAACATTTATTAGTCATTAAAACAATCCCGTGCGGGATTCGCTTCACAGTGGCCAGAGCTTAATAGTGGTGAACAAATTAATGATTCTGCTTATAGGCCTTGAATGGGCATCCAATTTTAGTAGCTACACTGTGATAAAAAATGAACCCTAAAACTCAGTGAATAAAAATAAAGCAAGATTTGAATACTGTATTCTATTTGTTGGGCCGCTAACCCTTCTCCTCCAAAGTATTGAATGCTTTTCAAGAAAGTTGCGAAAATAGTTTTCCTTTAGGTTTCTGAGCTCGGCAAAAGTTCTTTACGATGAATAAAAGCACTGGAAATAGAGTACTTACATAAATACATTATTCATAAGCTGAGTCCACACCGGACGATCCAGTGCGCTACGATCGCGCGCGGCACCTCTACACCGATCGCGCATTATTCTTGCCGTGCCCGATCGGAGCGTGCTGGATCGTGTCCGGTGAGGACCCAACTATTGTTGAACTGAGAAACTACGCAACAACGGTTGTAGGCAACGAGTCGTTGTTTTGTTGTACCTTTGTCCCAGTTTATAGTCATTAGGTTTTATTCTTTAACTAATTAGTTCTTCAACTAAGTAGTTTGCTTTAAGTTTCTTTATAACAATGTCAGTAATGGCTGTTTTTTCGCCATTATATTAGATCATGGGCGGTCGTAGTGGCGATGTTTGGGGGAGGCCTATGTCCAGCAGTGGGCGTCTTTCGGCTAAAATGATGACGATGAGATCATGGAGCATATTTATTTTCACGATTCAAATGATGCCTATTAGGAATGGGATTGGCTGTATTCCTGCCATAAGTATTATACAACTGTCAAAAAGGGGCAGTTCTGTATCTATGTATATCAGTGTCTGTGCTTGAGTACTTATACGGGCTGTTTAAGTTGGTAGTCAATTTGCTTAGTGAATTTCTCTGACTTTACATAGCTCAGAAATACACGTGATATAACGTAGACTCAAACCATACCCCTGTTGAATAGAAAAGATACGTTTGCCAAAGTTAAATTGTTGACAATTTAGCACACCTGGCGCCTAGGTTGATGATATTTCTTGTTAGGTTCGGGCTATTTTGGTCCGTACTTATTGCTTTACGAAATCCCCGTTACCGTAGACACTTCATACTGATTATGGGGGCGTAATATTTCGAAGAGCGACGAAGTAATTTAAATTGTATGTTAGCAAGCCAGAGGACGTTAATGTTTTGAGGAGAAAAATTCCGCTGGGACAATGCTCTGACTGGGTGGCTAAATATTTCATCCATCATTCATCAATCATCATGATGAATAAAGATTCATGATATTTTACTAGTCATGTTTGATTGGTCTAGATTTTAATAAGCTTCGTCTTGTTTAGCAAATGAGGCTGTCACTTAATCTTTGTAAGTCCGTATTGGAGCAAATATGGACTTACTTTACTTTCGACCGACCAATTTGTACACCCGCTTAGAACAGAATAAAGGAAGACAGTTTATGAGGTCTAGATCTTACGTTTGCACTGAGATAAGTGTAGCCGTCGTCGTCAAAATACAGGTTTGGAAAGTCACCACCAACTTTTTTGGGTCGTCGATAAAAAACCCACTCTTAACAAAAACTAAAAAAATTAAATGATCGTAAAAATAAGTGCCACCTACCAGTGCAAGATAAGTCCTTTACGCCTTGAGGTACTAAGAAAAAAAAACTGAAATTGGAACAATCGTATATACAGGGTTACTGGTAACTCGACATATTCCTTGCAGGACGTCATAGTAGGGTTAAAATGCAACAAATTAAGCCAATTTGTTTTTTTATATTTTTTTTTGTTCACTAGGCGACATTTTGTATGAAGTAACAGCAAAAATCACATAAAAATAAATGTTTGTTTAGTGATATTTGCCAAGGTTTCTGGCATTTTTTAACTTTTAATTATGAACAAAGATCTGCTACGGCATCAACTATGATATTAAGTTAAATTTCAGTACAGTCGCGCTGTAAATCATTTTTAAATTGGCTCCAAATGATTTAATCTGGGATTTTTCATAAAAATACTGAAAATGTAACTAACTCAAAAACTACTGAACTTCGGTAGAACATTTGGTGGCTTAATTTGTTGCATTTTAACCCTACTATGACGTCGTGCACGGAATACGTCGAGTTACCAGTAACCCTGTATATAAAAACTGCAATAATTATCGAAGTAGCTTTGGTATTGCTAATGAGCGAAAGCAATGTGGAATGGAGAGTACCTAAGTAAAAACGGTGGGAAGAAGGTCGAATATCGCAGTCTTTTGCCCGTTCAAAAAATGAATGCGCGCTGTTGTATTTTCAACTTTCGACGCAGATCTGAGCGTGGAAAATGTAGCGTCGCGTTAGTTAGCGAAATTGGACATTATTCGCTGTACGAGAACTTACGATGCTGCTCATCGATTTTTATGATAATTATTGTATAAGTAACTATAGTGTCTGCAGAATCACTAGGTACGATTCATCCATGTTTTATTTTATTTGACGGCGCAGCAAGCAAGTGGCCCGTCTAGTTTTGTTACGAAGTTACTGGGAATCACCGAGGATTTCGGCTAAGAATGACATTGGCTGATTACTGTCAGTCACTCTAGCAGAGCGTCGTGTCGATGGCTGCGTGGCAACAGTGTTCTGATGACAGAGAGCATGGTATAATAATTACCATGACAGAGAGGATGTCAGGGGAGCCGCTGTCGTACCACGTCCACGACGAACTGCTATACTCCGACACAATCTAGATGATATTGAAGCTGCTGAACCACTAATACGATGACCAATTCCGAAATGCTTCATAATCCTATTCTTTATGGTTATGATTGCATTGTAATTTAATGATTCTGCCAACGTCAAGGTACTAAATGAAACTAGTCGGTTTCTAATCTAGAACACAATTGCTACAAAAATAGAACATTGTAGTATAAAACAACATAGGTAGGTATCTATAAAAGATTCTTGTAGAAGAAATAGACTGATAAAAGAAAAACATGGTCACATTATTATTATGTATGTATGACTATGTACTTTACAACAATGAGAAAAAAGGTTGTCTCAGATGTTTACATATCGATAGACGATCCAAATTCATTCGCGGGATGGTGTAATGTTTGTCATTCGAGACATTATTGGTACATTTGGTTAAAAAAGCACCTTTTGAATCAAGAACTGGAAATGTGTTTCTTTACTTTAAATAGGTCTTTTAGAGTAGACTACCTACAAGAAATAGTAAAGCCGGAGCACGGGTCAATGCGGGACATACTTAATATTTTTTTATTCTTATCCTTAGGCCTCAACCATATCGATAATAACAATAAATTAATGAATAGTTACTTACTAAAGTAAAAGTGATTAACTAGCGACCCATCCCACGGATTTTACGACTTAACAAAACATCGAGATTTCCTAATTACATGTACGTTTAATATTAGGGAAACACCTTAATTATGAGCCCTCAATATTCCTCAATGGTCGGGCACTTAAAAGGGTTGCCCAATTTAAATACCTGGGACACTGTGTTACCGAGGATCTCAAAGATCAGGTTGATATGGATCGTGAGCGAAGGGCACTAGCAGCTAGATGCAACATGTTGGCTCACAGATTTGCCCGCTGTAGTAACGAGGTCAAAATAACTCTGTTTAAAGCTTATTGTCAAGCGTTCTACACGGGCAGTTTGTGGGTCAATTATACGCAGAAGGCTCTAGATGCTCTAAGGGTGCAATATAATAATGGCTTCAGGGTACTGTTGAGGTTGCCCCGATTCTGCAGCGCGTCTAGTATGTTTGCTGTAGCACGAACGGATGATTTTTATGCCATTATGAGGAAGAAGAGCGCATCCTTGATAAGCAGAATGAGGAGTAGCAGCAACAGTATCCTGAAAACCCTAGCTGAACAACATGATGCGCCAATTCTGAGACACTCTGTACGGTTGCTTGTGCGGCAGTGGTGATCAATAAGTTTGTGTACTTTACTTAGGATAGTTACTAACCCTTAGATGATAAGTATTGTACTAACCAGTGGACCAATGTTGTTAGATGCTTTAAATAAATAATAATAATTAGTGGATTATACATCTAAACCTTCCTAAATAAACTTTCTAAATGATGTTGAAGACCGCATCAAATCCGTTTCGTAGCTCAGAAGAGCAACGCGGTCATACAGACAGACACGAAAAGCGACTTTAATTTATGATATTTAATAGATACTTACCTAAAGACGGTTTTTTATAGGATAGGTATTAGGTAATCCCTAAGTTAATTAGTAAAGCCTGACCGGGTTGTCCTCGGGGTGTCTCCCAGAGGTCCACGATTCTAATGTTCTTCTTGTCCCACCGGGTCCATGAAAAAAATATAATAATGTTTCTAAATGAATTCCCAACGGGTACACGAGATTTAACCAATGTACAGTCAGTAAAAACAATTTCTTGTAAGAAAGAAGAATATTTGGAGCTGACTTGTGGACCAGTTTTTTTTTTTTATCTCTTTTTATTTAGGGCAGCATGCCAGCAGCCCCAATGTGGACTGGTTTTATGCTCGTGAATTCGTGATAGAAAATGGCCACTTATAATAGCGGTTTCTATTACATACCTTATTCTATGGCAATCATCTTACAGGATGCCTTGCGGTGAAACGACGAAATAGAACGACGATATTCATTGTAGATAAAGTTCAATGACAAATTGATTAAATAAAATTGTTTTGTTAAGTAATTCGGCTATGATTCAACAGATGTCGCTGTTGCTGCCCAATTGGCTTTAAAGTTAGAGGTATATTTACCCCATTCTAGTGCTGATTGTGAACCGAAATGTAGTAAAGTTAATTTGATTAAAGTCAAACAGTTTATCCAATGAAATATTTATTGAAACATTATTAGAAACAACAAAACTTATACTAAATTCAAGCCAACTGATAAAATGTTAAAAATGATGACCATTGCAAATTTGTTAATGCCTAATAAATAGTTATTATACCTACTTTGTTCTGTAGTTCGTTCGTTGTGGCTTTCAAAATTTAATAGTTACTTTTAATCAAAACATTGTGATTTTTAATAAAAAGTTTTTCATATACTCGTACGATATTTTTATTTAAAAATATCTCTGGCATACGGTTTCCATGTATCTAAGTGGTGTACGGTCGAGCTTTTTTATACCTGGCAGTCATCGGACAGCTTAAAGCAAAGAAGGACACCGAACCACAGATTACTAAATAGTTACTACGTAACAGATACTTCACTCAGTAGAAAATTTCCAATACCTATTGAGATAATAGCCTACTCCGTCGCCTCAGCAACCACTGCATGCTAAAATGTGCCTAAATGCTCAAGTGTACAGTTGTGATTGCTTCGCACCGCGTGATCCTACAGCAATCGCAGGGCTGCCTCTTCGATAAAATTAAATTAATATAGCTTTTAGTGTCTGTTATTGAGAACTGTGAATATGTTCTGATCTGACTACTTCTGTCTGACTATAGGTGGTACATAGTTTAAAATTGTATCGTTCATAAAATATTTTTTTTATAAATTGGTACTGAGTGCTGACTGTGCAATACGTCTAGATAAAAGATAATTATATATGTCACTGTGTAGGTAAAATAAAAAACTTTAAAAGTTACATGTGTATCACAAAGCATCGTAGGTACGCGTACGAACGAACGGAACGATTATAAAATTGAGCAACGTGCGTGCGCTTCGCTTGTGAAAACCGCACTGAATTTGGACCGCAAACGATCCGAGAGCGCTCGCTCGAGCGGTAGGTAATTATAGCGCGCAAGTACATGGAGTGACGGAGGCCTGACCGAACTACAAATTTGGTAGGGTCATGGCACAAAACTTTTATCAGTAAATTAAAAAGGAAGCCCCGATTACTTGAATTATTACACACGTTTGAGGAACAAACTGAAATATCATGTAAATAAAAGCAAAGCCGAACTAGATATTCAATTAATAAAGATTTAAAATTAAGGCGGGGTGTTATCTCAATATTCCCAAAAATTGGTTTCTTAGAACGTCGAGTATGACGTAATGTAATAAAAATAAGTAACGCGAAAAATACAGTGAACAGAGAAGGGTATAAAGAAGAATTTAAACCGAACAGAATAATAAATAATAGTTTGATATTCCCAATAAAAAATTGGGAAGTTGTAGCACAAAAATAAACTTTGACGTCGAAGATCTCTGTATTTCCAGCGATAACAACAGTTTTTTTTTTAAGAATTTAGTAGGTTTTCCATTTTTTTTAAAACTTTAACCAAACCATTATTTAATTTTATGTCTATATTTTAAATAATCTAAAGAAAAGCAGTAAAATAAATGCCCATTCGCAGCTTACGTCACATTTCAACACAAATATCATTTTCAATTTTCAATCTTATTGACGCTCCATAGTGGTGACAATAGCTTACGCGGTCATACTTTAGTCGTCGGGCAGCGCTCGACTTGGATGGTTGGCACCGGACGCTCTGTGCATAATTCGATTGTAGTTTTCAAGTAATTTATGACTGAAAACAGTGTGTGAATTGAACTAAAGTTCTGTGGGGGACTACTAAGGCTACTCACTGCCTAATATTGAAGTGAAAATTCAGTCTCAGTGGAAATATGGGCAATAAAAATAAAATGTTGCGAAAGAGTTTTACAAGAAAAAGACGAAAAACTCGAAAAAATTATGGAATGTTTGGGTAAGTAGGATGATTACGGTATAATATCATAATAACATTTGAAATTTGTATTTAGTTTAGTATACTTACGAAACTGTATAAATCTATAGAAACGGTATTGACAATTTCTACAAACATTTTGCTAAATCCAAAAACAAATAGGTGCACTCTATTGTGATGTCTATAGAATGCATATTTGAATGCGCCTAGTGCAAACGTCTCTGGTCGAAGCAACCATCGAGGCGATAGCCATATTGCAATAGTAGGTATAAGTAACAAAGGCGGGAGGAAACGCCCGGGTGTCACCATTGTGTGGATCGCCCGGAGGACACGGTGGAGCATACGGTGGAGGTCTGCCCGGCTTGGGCGGAGCAACGCCGTGTCCTCGTGGAGGCGATTGGCGGTGGCGATCTCTCGCGTCCGGCCTTGGTCCAGGCCATGGTACGGAGCGAGAGGGCTTGGGAAGCCGTCACCTCCTTCTGCGAAGCAGTAATGTTCGCGAAGGAGGAGGCGGAACGCGTGAGGGAGAGGCAAAGTTTGCGCCCTCACGCCCCTAGCCGCCGCAGGAGACGCCCTGGGCGTCGGGAATCGCAGGCCGATTCCCGGCCACCGTAGGCGCGGGCCTGCGAGCGGCGAGCAATGGGCAGCTCGCCGTTCGATAAGGACCAGGCCCGGGTCGACGGCGCGTTGTGTTCCACGCGCGCCTCAAAGAGATGTCAGCACCAATGACGGGGTTTGCTAGGACCGATGCCTGCTAGGGTTGCGGAAAAGTCCAAGAGGGTTACCGTGGCCCCTGGCACAGGCAACTGAAGGAACACGGGTGGGTTTTAGTCAGTAAGAGTCTGACACGCCCTCCTGCTCTGCCCAGAGCGGGAGAAGTTATTTGATGATTTCCCACCCACAAAAAAAAAAAAAAAAAAAAAAAAAGGTATAAGTAACAAAAACAAACTTGCAGATAAATCAGAGTGCGTTCGTAATTATTATAATAATATAAATATTGCACTAGTTATATAAAAAGCATTTTGATTCTTTTGTAAGATTATTTTTATAATATTTATTGAGTCATTAGACCAGTGCCGATAATTTTTGAAAACGAAAAAAGTCACAGTAGGCTGAAACCCATTGGAAAAGAAAGAGAATATAACAAAAATGAAAGGAAAAATAATTTACGGGCGATCCGAGGTCGGGAAGTGGGGGTTATCTCGATTTCCGGCAAAACTACAAGTCATATGGAAAAAAGTGTAATAGCAAAGTTTTAGGTAATAAAAAGATCTACAACTTTTGTATTCACACTTTTTTCAAGTAACCTCAAAATTTATGTGAAAAATTCAATTCATGTGAAAAATTCAAATTTGACAACAAACAATTTATGTGAAAAATTCAAATTTGCCGGAAATCGAGATAAACCGCTTTTTACCCTTAAACCCCCACTTCCCGACCTCGGATCGCCCGTAAATTATTTTTCCTTTCATTTTTGTTATATTCTCTTTCTTTTCCAATGGGTTTCAGCCTACTGTGAGTTTTTTCGTGTTCAAAAATTATCGGCACTGGTCTAATGACTCAATAAATATTATAAAAATAATCTTACAAAAGAATCAAAATGCTTTATATATAACTAGTGTGCAGTATTTATATTATTATAATAATTACGAACGCACTCTGATTTATCTGCAAGTTTGTTTTTGTTACTTATACCTACTATTCCAATATGGCTATCGCCTCGATGGTTGCTTCGACCAGAGACGTTTGCACTAGGCGCATTCAAATATGCATTCTATAGACATCAAAATAGAGTGCACCTATTTGTTTTTGGAGTTAGCAAAATGTTTGTAGAAATTGTCAATGCCGTTTCTATAGATTTATACAGTTTCGTAAGTAAACTAAACTAAATACAAATTTCAAATGTTATGATACAATACCGTAATCATCCTACTTACCCAAACATTCCATCATTTTTTCGAGTTTTTCGTCTTTTTCTTGTAAAACTCTTTCGCAACATTTTATTTTTATTGCCCATATTTCCACTGAGACTGAATTTTCACTTCAATATTAGGCAGTGAGTAGCCTTAGTAGTCCGCCACAGAACTTTAGTTCAATTCACGCACTGTTTTACCAGTTTTAGCAAATACCAACTAATATTCAGCCAGCAGCAGCTTCCATTCCCGTGGATGATCCCTCTATCGTCTAAATTTTTCAGAATTCTAGCTTCCGTCCCGGCTCCGCATTTTATTAGAAACATTATGGCATTTGTCACTTTGGAGCTGTGATATTATTGCATTTATTTAGAGTTTATGTGATTTTTAAGTGGTCCGAGGGCCTTTATGTTGGTTTTGTTTTCTATTTTTTTACCGCACCCACTAAGTACCTATCTAAAACACAAACATTAGTTTGAAATGGCATAACTACCCATTTAATTAACCCTTCCATCCCTGATACTGACTTACACCCGAAAAGCATAATTCCCCTTCTAGAGCAGTCGGGTAAAATTCGGAATGTTTATATTTGACCTGTTTATCATGTACTGTAATAAAAATAAACAGTAGTGATGTTTTTTTTTAAATTGTTATGTGTAATTATTTATTGTATCATATTATGAACCGACACTGTAATTACATCGAATTTTAGAACGCACGTCATAAGTAAGTATATTCAACAGAAAACATCTGATTTCCTTACGTATACTATGCAACTTTCCTTGAGCACACATACGCCCGTGTTAGCGTTTGCGAGTGTGTGCATAATTACCGTAAAACGCGCAGATGCGGTTGTGTGAGTGCGGTAATAGCGATTAAAATCGTAGTCGGTCCGCGTCTTAAAATCATTGGTGAAAAATATAAACAAAAATCGATAAGCATCGTCGATGCTCTTAATCAGTTTATAAGCCTTACCAAAAAAAAAAATAGTTTAGATAAATAACTACGATTATTTTGAAAATGTGATTTTTATTAATCTAACCGTGATTTTTTAAATGCTTATGTCTGTTTTATTTTAAGATTGAGTCTATTAACTGTAATTCTTCTGAAATTGCGATTGTTTAAAATTTCTTGAGTCGATTTCATTCTACAGTTGAGATGATTTAATATAATTATTCGGAAGCTATGATTTTTATAATGCTTAAGTCTATTTTATTGTAAGTACAAGATGATTTATTGTGATTATTCTGAAACGGATGTTTTTAATACTTAAGTCTATTTTAGTCTAAATTTAAATTATTTAGGTTCTGTGATTGTTATAAAACTGTGATTTTTTTATGGTTATGACCATTCATGTGTAACAGTAAAGAGTTCCTAGTTATCTATATTCATTGTCTTTTATTTCATAGGAATAATAAACATTTATCCCTTAGCCAAGCTTCTATTGCTGACTGTACCAAATATTCTCATGGACCTGTAGGGAAAGAAAATATTAGATATTTTAAAATTTCGTGGAGCCGTTGGGAAGTACAGAATGAATTTTCATTTTTCGAGAACAATATACTCGTGGACCTCTGGGAACAACCCCCCCTGACCACGGAAGCAATGCGAGGCATATTTAAAGTTTTTATTCTTACCCACATTACCTCTCAGCCACAAAGGCACTTACTTTATCATCATCAATAAATGAATGGAAAACTGATTTAGGGTTTACTTTATACTACCTATGGTAATTGATAAGGGTTTTCGTAGTTCTTTAAGGTGCCGTCTACAAGGTGTCGTTTTGCATCCTCGTCAAATTCGAGGAGGTAACTATGCTAATGATTCTCGACACGAATCAATATTAAAATAAGTAGGTTTTTTTAAAATTATAATTATCAGAAATTGGCATGTGTAGGTCCCGTGTGATACCGCCCTGCATTGCGATTCTGTAACCATCTCACCGTGAAAACTTACGTGAAGTAAGCGTGGAGTGAGCTGTCAGTGTCGCCCCACAGATGCTAGGGATTGACCAAGCATTACATTTACAATCATAATCGATATTTTAATTATATTTTTTTAATGTTATTTCTGTTGATCATTTTATATAATTTCAAAGCTAGTAAATACGTGTCTAAATATTATTATTTAGAGTTTTATTTTTATAAAACAGCAACACACTAATGCACATACTAGCTTTGAAATAATATAAAATGATCAACAGAACTAATATGAAAAAATATAATAAAATTATCATCTCGAATAAGATTGTAAATGTAATGCTTGGTCAATCCTTACATCCTTACATTAGTGGGATGACACTGACAGCTCACTCCACGCTCACTTCACCTAAGTTTTCACGGTGAAATGGTTACAGAATCGCAATGCAGGGCGGTATCACACGGGACCTACACATGCCAATTTCCGATAATTATAATTAAAAAAAACCTAAGTACTTATTTTATTATTGATTCGTGTCGAGAATCATTAGCATAGTTACCTCCTCGAATTTGACGAGGATGCAAAACGACACCTTGTAGACGGCACCTTAAAGCACAACGCACAACGTGTATTCTGAAATACTGTCAAACTTAAACCTCTAAAAAAACAAGTATGTATTAATTATTGAGCAGGTATTGTAATTTTATTTGATTATTTATGTCTTTCATAGCAGGCTCCTGAAATTTGATGAGGATTCAAAACGACACGTTGTATTAATCTTTAAAAACCTATAAATCCACTCTAGGCTTTTATGATAATATTATAGGTAATATCTACCTTTACCCCTAGCAACACGTTTTAGTCAGGGCTTTCGCGAATGGCTAAAATCGACCACCTACTGGTAGATTTCTTAGATTTATAGATTCGGGTCTATAAACAAATCTAGGGCTGTTAATGTTCCTTGTCAATCACCTAGTGCTCTGGATTTATCGAGTATCCCTGAATCCATCTATCACCCAGTCGTGGGTTAAAAACCATAATGCATTATGAACGTAAGTACCTACTGCCTCAAGTTTCCCCCTTATGGGGCTATTAAGCAAGTTGCTTGCGTGTTTACATCATGTTTCTTGCAAGGCGTAAACAGTTTAAGGATGAGGAGGAGATGCTTGAAAAATTAAGTGGAGTAGAGCTGTTTTTTCTGCGATATGAAAAACATACATATATTGTATTAAATATCGTCCCATTTACTTCATGTTGGGTTGATCCCAACCGTCTTCCAGGCCATTTCTTGGTGTGTCATGCGCAAATTACCTTCGTCGCTGTGATGTGTTCTAAGAATCCTGAAATATTCTTGTTTTTTTTTCGTCTGAAAGAGCGTTTATTTATTTTTGACTACAAATAAAATAAAAACTAATACTGTTATCACTTGTTTATTTCTTCAAGAAGTATTGGAGATGATATGCATCGGAAAATCAATTGCGAAAATTAATAAGTAGGTAGTTTGGTATTGATACGGTAAGTCCGACAAGGATTTTTTCCAATTTTCGTTTCAACCAATAATATTGGCGTGGTTATCAATGTGGATGGGATGTTTGGAAATTAATGCATTCATTCGCAGAACACGGAAAGGCGTCTCCGTGCTACGAGGGGCGTTCAATGTGTTCTCGGTATGAGGGTGATTTACTAATGATGTGGGCAACTTGACTAATTCATTAGGTTCTGACATTATCTAAGGGTGTAAAAGTAAAATTTCATATAGTTGTGATAATTAGTTTGCTAGTTATCCTTAGTCAACGACAACTGACATGGCTAACATGAAAATAGCGAAGAAGATCGAGCACCGCGCTGATATTAAAGTCCTTACCAAACAAGGATAATATCAAAAAACTATTGACGAAGAGATGGTAGATGTTTACCAAGACTCTGCACCTTCGTTATCTACGGTTCACAAGTGGTCAAGTGAATACTCGTATAAAAGGGGCAGAGAGAGTACCTATTGACGACGAAACTTGCTCGGGCGGCCCGGTTACTGCCTCTACGGAAGAAAACGTGAAGAGTTGAGTAGCTTATAGTGGAGGATGCCCGAATGAAGATGAAAATGATAGCAGTGATGACCCACCTCTCCGTTAGTACCGTACACACTATTCTTCATGATCTTCTTTACCTTTCAAAAGTCAGTACAAGATGGGTGCCGCGAATGCTCACGGTGCGTCAAAAACAAGTGCGAATAGAATGCTGTAGAGAGTTTTTAGAGATCTGTGGTGAAGTTCCATCAAGTATTTTCGATCGAATTGTTACTGGAGAGGAAACTTGGGTTTATCATTATGACCCTGAAAGTAAACAGGAGTTCATGCAGTAGCACACGAAGGGTACTGCGTCGCCTATAAAATTCAAAGTCGGTTCGTCTGCCGGAAAAAATCTGGCCACAGTGGTTTGGGACTTAGTTAAAGGGAATTTTGCTGATTGAGTACACAAAAAAAGGTGAAACCATAAACGCAATATCTTACGCATCCACTTCACGAAATTTACGGGAAGCAATCAAAGAAAAAAGACGGAGTAAACTGACCACCAGAGTGTTGCTTCTTCACGACAACGCCCCGGTCCACACGGCGCGTGTTTCCAAGGCGGCCGTGCGAGATTGTGGTTTCCAAGAAATTAACTACCTACCCTATAGCCCGAACCTAGCCGCAAGTGATTATTATTTGTTCCCTAATTTGAAAAAAGACCTTCGTGGGAATCGAGTTTCCAACGATGAAGACCTCAAGGCGGCAAGAAATATGCATTTTTCAGAGAAAGAGGAAATTATTTTTTTACAGGGTATTGAAAAGTTCCCTTATTCGGTATAGGACGGAATCGAAATTAGGCAGAAAAACTACTCGACAGTTTCCTAGATTGGGCAGATTCTTGGATTCAAGTCGGGTAGCGAATCTGCCTAATTTGGAATCTGTCTAATCCGGAATCTGTCCTATATCGGTTAAGGATAAAGTAAAGAAGAAAAAAAATATTGAATTTACCCTTTTTTCATGCCGATACCGAGAATACATTGAAAGCCGCTCGCTCGTATGTGCATAAATAATTGCCTGTTATAATTATTATTGTGATGATCTTTTGCTGCTGAAACTATTATTAAATTATTATCACTGTATAATATACTTACAACCTATTACAATACATTAGTATAATATTGTAAAAATAATAGCATACATTAATAATAAAACTTAATCGTTGTAAACGTCAATAAATCTTGGTGCTTGTTTACGATATTTGATAATTAGTTATGCATCATTACTTCTCTAATTGGCCGTTATTTGAACATGTGTGAATGTTTAACCGGTAGCCATTAATTAAAATACGTTAACACGAACACGCTCTAAATCAACGCATAATTACCTGCTAGCTAACCATACATTTTATTCGGTTCACTCACTTATCATTAAGGCATACTTTACAATTATTACAACTATTTTTTCCAACCCACTGGTTCACTGAAAACTAGGCTGGTTATAATATAAAATAAAAAAACAGAAAAAAAAACAATAATATCAACAGCGATTTTAAAATTCGAATTCTTTTTAACTGGGCGTGAAAGTTGGTACGACGAGTTTTTTGTTTGATAAGACTGTTTTAACGTAATAGTTCATTACCTATTGTTATTGTTTATTCGTTTGTACTATTTTAATTTCAATTAAATTGTAATAATAATAATTATACTTCATTCATGTAAATTACAATTTAAAACAAGTAATTAATTGGTTTAAGGATTTGTCTAAGGACAGAAATAACATAATAAATGTAAGTAATACCCTACATAAACTTTACTTTATATAATTTTGAATAATTTATTTACAACCTGAATGTAGGCCAGGCCTCCTCTTTGATTTTCATGAGACAGAAGAAGGGATTATAGGGCATAATCAAGTGGATGGTAAGCTCAGCCATAATATCTAATGTCCGCAACTACGTTCGACTGGAAGTCGTAAGATACACAATATACTAAAATAACAGGGAACTATATTTTCTATCACCAAAATTTATATTTGTCATCAAGTTGTATCACCTAATAAATAGATCTATCGCCACGAAATATTTTCGTTCTCAGATAAACAAAAATTGTTCCCAGGTTGATATCTCAGGATTTTAGGTGATTTAATGTGGAACTGATTTTGCATTGTTTGGTGACTACATTTTGGTGACAGATCTACTATTTGGAGGACAAACCCTATTATTTAAGAAACACAAAACTAATTAAATTGGTAATAGCTTAAATGATACCCGAGACAAATTACCAGGAGAAACTGGATGCAATCTGGACTTTAGGGCACCCCGACTCGGACAGGTTAGGTTAGAAGGGGATGGCGGGGTCGAGAGACCCCGCCATCCCCTTCGTGGTTATTTTTTTATAAACCACCCAGAAGTAGGAGCCCCGCGAAGCGGGGCTCCGTTGACCAAGCCCTACCGTCGACATATTATGTATATCAATCGATCCGTGGTGAATAAGAAAACTACTACTATTGGTGATCTCTTTAAATTAGTTTGCTTAAATACTTATTAGGACACACCTATTATAATACATACAAAAACATTTATTTGGTACTAGACCTTATATCTCAGGATTTTAGGTGATTTATTGTGGAACTGATTTTGCATTGTTTGGTGACTACATTTTGGTGACAGATCTACTATTTGGAGGACAAACCCTATTATTTAAGAAACACAAAACTAATTAAATTGGTAATAGCTTAAATGATACCCAAATAACAGCCCAACCCACCGCATCGCATCGCATCGCCCTCTTGCGCTATTACTTCGTTTTCGCTCAGTGTTCTTTGTGCCTTTTTGCTCGGCTCCTGGCGTGGTTTTAAATAGCCTATAGCCTGCCTCAAGAAATGGCCTATCAATTGCAAAAATAAATCTTCTAATTCGACTGTTAGTTCCTGAGATTAGCGCGTTCAAACAAACAAACTCTCCAGCTAGGAATTATATTAGTACCTATTAAAGATTAGCGCGTTCAAACAAACAAACTCTCCAGCTAGGTATTATATTAGTAAGTAAAGGTTTTAGTAGTAATTGGAGTTTCGTAATGGAAAATTGAATACCTATTAAAACCTTTTTTGCTTCGTATCCTCAATATCAATCGCTCGAAGAAAATATTTAATTGCTATGCATAATAAGCCGACATAGAAGGGTCAGTTAAAAAAAAAAGTTGCCGTTGCTTCTTTTGGCGTTCAAATGATAAAAGCAGCCTGTATGCTCCTAGGATATAATATAATGTCAATCTCCATGTCAGAAACTCTTTCGTTACGAAGGCAAAAAGACCGAAAATAAACTCACTTGCACGTATTTTAGCCTGTAGCTAATTTACTATGTTTATATTATATGTTAGATCCCACGAAAATAATAACTAAGTCTTAGAGGATAAAAAATCCAACGAATCTCTGTAAACTTTCCATATACTACATTTATTTTAACGCTACCTGCATTGTGATCACTTCTGTTCGTAGACAAGTAATGTAAAATGTTCTGATACCTACCTGTTTACATTGGAACGTAATATCATAGATACTTAATTATTATACTGGGAAATACTAGTGGAATACCTACTATTTGTATTTAGAACTGGTTAATTGAGTAAGAAGAAGACTGTCCTACCATGTTGTACAGTTTCGACTAGTACGGAGTTCAGTGTGCATCGAAAGCCTGAATAACAATATCAGTGTAAGTAATTGTTTCTGAGTGATTAGTACTTAAATACGTGCTGAATGATTATCATGTGACGTAAGTACCTAACGAACAACATCTTTAAGACGCTAGAAAGGTGAGAAATATAATATCACATTATTGGCTAGTGTTTAAGTGCAGGAACCTATTTAATTGCGTTTGTATTGTCTACCTACCAAATATTAAAAATACCTAATTGTATGGTTGTACTTTTATGATGCAAATAAAAGTATTATTATTATTATTATTTAATAAATAGGTAACTACTATAGGTACCGTCAGGGTTTATTGCTGTTCATATTGACACCCTACGACAATTTGCTGTACTATAAGCCGTTCATACGACAGACAATTTAAGTGAGTAGTCAATTTTGCTTAGAAATTTGGTTTTCCTGACTTTGAATTATATCAAAATCAAAACTTTAACAACTAATGCACGAAATAATTCACATTAATCTCGACAGTCAAACGGCCATCAAATATTATGTTATAACTAATTATCGTGGCAGCCGTACACACTTAACACCTCGCTAGACTGCATGTAATTCGGGAGTATTAACTAACAGCTTAGTTTATTAGGCGAGTATGTACCGTGAAATATTTTATTACATGCCGAAATTGAGCAGGCACATTAACACGCAGTTAAGTTGGTGAATACCTACTCAATTTCGTTACGCTATGCTAACAATAAAAGGGGTAGG
Organism: Brachylomia viminalis; assembly: GCA_937001585.2. NCBI lineage: Eukaryota > Metazoa > Arthropoda > Insecta > Lepidoptera > Noctuidae > Brachylomia > Brachylomia viminalis. The sequence continues at coordinate 13,163,425 of OW443308.2, read as the reverse complement.
CTGAGATACGTTTGAAATGAAAATGAATAAGGCACACTGCGCTCTTTCTGAACAGTGAACGAAACTGGATCGTCACACTCGGGTCGGTGACGCTGAATCGTGTATACTCGGCTCCAGTCGTACCTAAATTTTAATTTTTATGGTGTGGTCATAAGCATATACCCGACCGAGTCTCTTTTTAAACGACTTTAAAAACGGAGGAGGTTGTCAATTCGGTAGTATTTTGTTTATTTTTATTTTTTATGTTTGTTAGCTCAGAGCTCCGTTATTTATAAACCGATATGAAAAAAAACCTGTTTTTATTCGAAAGTTTATACTTTCAGATTGGTCGCTTATCATTTTGGTCAAGTTCTGATGACTGGTTTTTGAGTCAGCTTCGATAATACGTATTGTTTCCATTTAGTGTATGTTGATGATGTTGTAATAACTTCCTGTCACTGTTATTTAAATTGGAAGTAGAGGTATACAACTTTTTTTGGGGTAGGTACCACAAAGAAAAAGTGATAAAAAATAACTACCTATAAAAAAAACACTACAAAGGGAAAAATTACTTTAATTTCGCAATTCAGCGAAAAAGTGATAAAAAAAACTATAAAAAACACTACAAAGTGAAAAATTACTTTAATTTCGGAAGTCAGGTGGCAAAAAAAGATTATAAAAAACCAAAGACATCGGCTGCCGAAATGAAAGTTATTTTTCACTTAACAATTGCTCATGGAGATCGGAGTATGATGCTGAAATGTCTCTAGTTATGCCATTTATTTCCCTTGTGATAAGCAAAGTTAGCAAACTCTTCAGGACTAAATCTAGTGGTGCTAAACTGTATAAACGTCACTCGAGATAACTAACCGAATATAAATAGGGCAAATTAAAAAATAAAAACCGACAAAGTATTAGTTCTAGGACTTCGTTTTTAGCAGTCGTGGTCAATGACCGATTAGCCAATGGAGCAGTTACATTTGTACCTACCTACATTCCTATAGATTCTCGTACATTCAAATACTTTATACCCTCGCGTGATAAGTACCAGTCATTTCTTTTGTTCATAATAATTGAGGCTAATCGAAAGTCATTAACATTCAGCTATTAATCTGTATAGTGAACCCGCCTTTGAGTTTTATGAATGGAAATAACTAAGCAACGCCAAACGTTACATTTTCATCAGAGGAAATGAAAAACAAATAATTGTGGATGTTCTTTTGTTCCAAAACATCGCGCCTGTAACTAAACTCAAAGCATTTATTTCAAATAAACCAATTACAGGCACTTTTGAATTGTCGAGGGGTCCGTCAGTCAGAAAGATGAAGCTAGTTGCCCATTCCGAAGGGTATTAGGTACCTATGGAGAAGAACGGGCAAGAAACTCCACGGATACTCTTTTAAATCAAAATATTGTAACAAAAAAGTTGGTTACATTGTAGCAGTATCTACATCGCCACATGCGAGCTGTGTCATACTGACGTCACGCAAATCCTGCATCGCGCAAGCAGAGTTTACCGCGCGACTAGCATATATATCCTATTCTATGGAGGTATGAGTGAACCTTACACCCTGTTCCTCGTGCCTCTATAACCTCATTCATGTTTAAATTATACATGCGAGAACGATGTAGAAGAGACGTGCACTTTAAAAGCGTAATAAAAAGATAAAAACAAAAAAATAACAATTCAGAAATTAAAATAAGCCCCCAGCTAAGAGATTACCATCTAGAGCCTACTGACGGCACCCGTTCACGAACATGACATATGGATCAGCACCATTCAGCTCAATCATTTTGAAGGGAACTTTATAATTATTCAACACACACGCCATCACCAGCGGGACATTTGAGGGAGAATGACATACGAGAGTAATTACTGGGTACGTCTGTCATTGAGTTAAATGTGCCCTGGCGGTTTCTCAACCGCCAGGGCGGTACATAGTGCTCATACACGTGCCACTGCCTTCGTCAGCGCCAAAGTGAAAAACATCGTGAGGAAACCTGGAATTGTATTTTGTTTGTAGTCCCGTCAACTACATAACCCGTCTTGAGCGCAAGCGTGTTGATCAATGCTCGTACCTTCTCTGTCTAAGAAGAGTCCTTTACCCTACAGCGGGGCAATGATAGGCTGGTATTATTTATTTAATTAAAGTCAAACTTTATGAGATTCATTATGGCAATAACAAATGTTCGAGAGTGTTCAAGCCACACTTGCGTAGGTCTGTACCTATTTACGATATTGATATTTTTAGTTTTGTGGAAAACGGTTTCAAGAAATTGCGCTACTAATCTCTTTATAAGTTACGGGGTTAGGTAAATGGACCACGTGAATAATGTTTATATATCAAAATTAATACCTAAACACAGGTTGAGCACAGTGGTAGATATATCTACTAAAAAAATGAAAAAAACAGAAGAAAAAAAGAAAAAGAATTGTATGTACGCACGGCTACACATCAAGCTATACATTACCAGTATAAGCTGATCTCGCATTTTACATGATTTCCTTACAATGAGAGGTCAGTTTAAACTGGAAAATTATAGCTTGATGTGTACAAAAGTACAAAAATCTGTAATAAGCATAAATGATAAACCCTGTCTATTATTATTACTAGTGTAATTAAGTTGTACCCTAGTGTGCTATGTATGTATATGTTAGGTATATACCTACTTATATGTAGGTAGATATTTGTGTTGTTGTTACTCTTATTGGATATATGTCAAGCTATTTATGTTAATAAAATAAAGCAACCAGTCGGTTATCTTTTAAAGTGAAGGCACGTGAACATATCCGTCAGAAGTTGGCTGAAACATCCCAGCGCTGAGTTGCTGGATTCGTTTTCTCCTCTACCGATCGTTATTTCTCCTGACCAAGGTTTATTTTGTTTATATGTATGTTTCTATGTATCTATTATATTAGTATTTATTCTTGTATTGTATAGTCATTTCCGAGCTATCTATCTCGTATGTTGCACCTGCCATGGTATATCTCTGCATCACCCTAAGGTTGACTGGTAGAAAATGCCTCAGGCATTAAGTCCGCCTTTGTACAGTATATTATTTTTTACTTGTGCATAAAGTTTTAATAAATAAATAAAATAAATAAATAAAGATTCTGTTTTACAATAGTCCTGCTGAATGAGCCATTCTGTAGGTAATTAAAGGTTTAATTTAAAACACATATAGGTATATAGTTACGTAAAACATTCTGCTCTAAATATGTAGCAACAATACCTTGTTACAAATTAAGAGCAGAATACACACAAGGCCTATTAAACAAGACATAGTAATGTAAATGAATATAATGTAGTGTGTGGTTTTAATTAACTGTCCCTAGCGATCCTTTATTAATTAGGTATGTAGTCTTCTTTGTCAGAGTTATTCAATAATTTATAATACCACCAGCAAGTGTTTTATTAAACATTAGCTATTCATAAAAAAATATAAAATTACTAGCTATTACTCGCGACTTCGTCTGCGATTCAGGATGAAAAGTAGCCTATGTTATTACCCAGGTCATGGTCTATCTATGGGCCAAATTTCATCCAAACCCGTTCAGCCGTTTTGGCGTGAAAGCGTAACAAACAAACCAACTTACTTTCCCATTTATAATATTACTTAGGATCACAGGTAAATAAGTTATACACAGTCAATAAAAATGTTATTGTTACGCTGTTATTCCTTGTTTTGCTAAGTTATTGCAAATCAGAACGAAGTCAACGTAAAAGTTTAGGTATCTTTTCCCAAGATTGTTATGAAGAATCTAAAATGCGGTAATAGTGGTCACATGCCTAGTTATCATTGTTAATAGTTGTCTTTTAGGTTTTGTCCTTGAGTAGGATTAACCATATCCCAATCCCGCTTTGCAGCTTCCTTCTAAATACCTTACGGTTATTTTAAATGCAGCAGAAAGAGGCTACGACCATCCTAGCCAACAATACCCGAAAAGCAAACGAGCTTAGTTAACGCACGAGCGCCTGACCAGCATATCGTAGCAACATGTTTCATATCGCAACAAACTCTTTGCGAGTTGCGATCTGAGACCTAGTGCACGATATTAACAAGATGAAACAGTCAAAGCAAGAATCCAATAAAACGGGGAATATCAAGAAACATTAAAAAAATCTTGAGACAATGTTTACGTACGTTAATCTTATTTCAGCATTTTATCTTGACGTCACGTCACGTCACTGTTTCAGGTCTTAACTCTTTGTCAGAACTTACAATGCTGTGTTTACTTACGAATAGGTAAACCTTTTCGGAGAAAAGTGCTATTTTAGTACGTAACAGAAATTCTAGACTAAACGTTATGTAGATGATGAAGTCTCGTGCAAGTCATTGTTTGGTTGAAAGTTCTAAACTGCACCATACGTACACACGGCTACACATCAAGCACGGCTATACGTTTCCAGTTTACACTGGCCTCTCATTGTAAGGAAATCCTATACAATTCGAGATCAGCTTATACTGAAAATTATAGCTTGATCTGTAGCCGTGCGTATACGGAGATGCCTCGGCGGCCGCTGCTAGAGACAGTATTCTCAACATTTTCCGTACAGAGAAACGTGTCAGTGAGCGTCACCGTTTACTCATAGAAACTTCTGCTTTAGTTATAATTCTAAGGAAACTTCCAACCTGTGACAATTCTGACAATGCCTCTGACAGCTGAATTCGCGCTCTATAAAACTTTTTTAATTAATTTGGCTTCAATGTAAAGTTTTTACAAATTCTAACAAATTATTGGTACGCATTTGTTACAGTTAAATTACTGCAATTACCCGCAGGTTTCAGTAGCAAATTCCCATTGCTCGCAAAGTTTTTCGCTTTTAGTGAATTAATGAACGCCTTCGTTCCTGCATATATACTACCTAATGACACATCACTGATGCACTTACCGATGCATTCTTGCACATTATTCCTCACGAACGGCTATCACTAAAATAATATAACAGTAAATTGTAAACACACGGGATTTCTCTTAACCATAGTTATTTATTTTAATTATAATCAAATATGGCAGAAGAGGCCTCATCTTTATGGTTGCCTGTGTACGTTCTACGAACTATCATATAATAATTATAATAGTATAACAAAATGTGTAAAAAGAAGTACAAAAAATATAAATGGTTGGGTATCGAACTTGGCAGTCGTTGAACCATTAAACTGCATATTTGCATTGTTGAAATTTGACTAAAAAGCCGTTCACAAATTATGTCATGATTGACTGCTTAGCTCTTTGAAAGTATAGCAGGAAGATATCATTTAAAAGGTTAAGTCTGTAACTATCTGCTGTATTCGTTCCTTATTCAGTAATCGAATTTTGTCTTACACTGGTATCTTGTGTTCTCTCATCACAGTCTCAATTCCTACGAAATGTATGGGAGGTTTTTTGCGATTTCTGCCTTTTCTAGTACTCAAACCTCATTTGGTCCGCTAGAGGTTTTAAATCCTTATAATAAGAAGCAGGATCGATTGACATCAAAAAAAGTTTTCGTGAAAATTGCCCATTTTCTTGCCGAGTGCACATTTTTGTCAAAATCTGTGAATGCAGATCAAAATATTTAAAAAGTTAAGGACAGTCTCCTAAAACCGTTTTCTCTTAGCGACTACGGTTATGGTACCTGCCCTTACTGCCCCATCTCAAAAATCCAACCTTTATATGTCATGATAGACTGCCTAGCTCCATAAAGGTATAGCGTGATGATAATCATTTAAGAGGTTAAATCTTTAAGTATCTGCAATATTCTCACCATTTGGCTCGTCTTTATACAATTTGCGGTAAACTGTAGAAGAATTGGAATATAAAGCAATACCTACTGCTCATCCCCTCATAGCAAAAGCGTGATAATTTATAGACTGACCAGACTTTAGGGGATATCTATGTAAAATTTGAACAAAATCTACCCGATAGCGTTTGAGTGATGCTCGACACACATTCAGATAAATAATTACTAAACACATTGGAAAAAAAAACTATCATTTTTTTGCATTAGGTATTCCAGACCTCGTAGCAATTACTCTTTTTCAAAAATATTCATTATACAGTTTGAGTCCGCTACGATTTTATTATAATTATTTTATTTACCAAGAATGTACCCATCATCGTTAGGAAATCAGCATCCCATTCAATAATAATGATTTTTAGGTCCTCGATGTTCGTGAGGACCCTCAGCATCTTAATGCCTCTTTGTGTTCGCCTCGTTTAGTCGAATTCGATTTGGGACTAAAATGAACGCATTTTGACTATAATGTAAGAAAAAAATGTTATTATCTTTCGGTAAAAACGTAGGAGTTTAAGAATTATGTTAACTAATGAATGTAACATGCTGTCGTTTTCTGGCAAAGAGTGGATTTCAAAGAATAAGGGCTGTTTTATCCAAAGCCAAATCTTTATGCAAGCAATAATTTTAAATTTTTTGTATGGAAAATCAGTTAGATGTCAATTTTATTCCACGGCTAAAAGATCATTTAATAAATAGTTGCAAAAATATCAGCACTAAATATTTTAAAGTTTCAGCACTAATATATTAGGTCCAATTTACAGTGAACTGCATATTATCTGGAAACTTTCTTGATAAACGATAAATGATTTTATTTCTGTAAGTAGGTTTGTACAAAAACTTTTACACGTCAATCATATTTTAAAAACTAGATGAGGTCGGCGTTTCTTATCTGACTACTCTGAGAAGAAAGGCCGAAACAAACTCAGAGGTCACAGTCTCTTTTAAAGTCCTGACATAATCTTGGTCAGATCATGTGAAGACCATGTAGATTGGTGTCTGAAACGGCTCGAAGCAATTTGAGCCAATTTGAGTAGGTCATTGATGTTAACGATGCACCCTGATTTCATCTTACTCAGTGTAGTGACGTAGAGTATATTAGGGTAAACTCTGAGCTGGGATGAAATTGTACTTACGAACCAAATTCCCGACTTATTTGGCAATATTTTTTTATGCTGAGAGCATTGTGTTCTGCGCCTTTTTAATTAATCGACTAAAATTACGCAGAATTTCATTCGTACCGTCTTATTCCAGTGCCGAAATTACCTCAACATACCTTCCCTTGCAGATTTCCCACCATTTCTTATGGTTCCGGTACAATAATCGAAGTATCACGATGTACTTTAAGGAGTTATTAAACTTACGCAATTCTCTTTCTTCGCAGATACAATGGCAACGGCGACAATATACCTGGCGTTGGCATTGTGTTGTGCCGTAGAGGGCACTCACCTCAACTTCCAGACGAACGCACCGCATCACTTCGTGGAGAACCCAAGTCTGCATCTCACTGGCCCTGGAGCCGCCTTCGCAAGAGTTGTAGCTTTTGGACCACAACCTGCCAGATTACCCGTCAATGGATTTGGGTGAGAAAAATAAATCAAGATTGTCAAAAGATCGCTACAGTTTATGAAAACTATATTTTGGTTTGTTACAGTTTGGCAATGTAAATTAAAATGTACCTACCTAAAGGTACAACAGTTGTTTCGTAATTGTAACTGACTGTCAACCACTTACTAGTATTTCACAGTTTCAATAAACTATTTGACTTTAAATGTTGCTCTTGGTACACACATGAAAGTCAAACGTGAAATGTGTTAAATTATTTTCTTGTATAGTGTAATTGAAATTCACTGTTCTTGATAAACGTGTGTTACGAGAATACGGAGCATGAGTTCATGCTTTTCATTTCATTCACAATATAATGCAGGATTCTTGCATTGTTACTTTGTGATATTTTTATGCAATTTAATAACCTGCGAGAGATGAAATTATACACCTACGTACCTACTGTGCACTACCGTAACGAAAATATTATTCATTTTTCAAAACCACTTTGTAAACTGTCTTTTTCATTCATAAGATTGAGTGTGTGGTCGAAATTATAATAAGTCAAACGTGTAGGTATACTGACTTAAGAGGGCTATCACAATTTTTTCTTGTATTTGAGTGTGTGACTCTTCAAACACTCAAATACAAGAAAAATTTTGATAGCCCTCTTAAAAGGTGCGTAATATTCATTAGGCGACTATACGTGTTTCATACTTCGTATTCCAGTACCTTGTTTATCGTCTGCACGATTTATGTACCTAGTACAGCTCGCGCGATAAGAGTTTGGCTTTGACCTTCGGATTTTTGAACTTTTGATTGTACAACAGGAGTGCGCGGTACGTCGTATCGATGCGAGAGGCAGGGAACGACTGGAGCGCCAATCAGAGCACCGCGTGCGCCTACACACCCGCCCCGCACCCCGCTAATTGCCCGTTGATACCCAATTTCTGATTTAAACTTAAATTTAATAACGGTCAAAGCCAAACTCTTATCGCGCGAGCTGTAGCAACTGTGAATAATTTTCATACGACTGTATAGCCTGGAATACACATGTCTGTGCCTTGCACAAAAGCATGCAAGTAGCGTGCATGCCATTATGATATTCACCAATCAGAAGTTGTTATGGCATACGACATGCAAGCTACTTGCATACATTTGTGCAAGTCATAGCTTTACAGACCGACGCCTCTGTATTTATACTGCTCTGTTCGCACATTATGCACTGGTTGCTAATTTGTCTCTGTGTCGCATGTACCTGTTGTAAAATGCACTGATTCTGTCTACAGCCCGACGATTGACCCCGACCACCTTGGACCCAAGATAAGGTTACTTGCTGTTTTTGTGTTTGACTAACACTATTAACTAAATAACGATTAATTAACTTATTATTAAGTGTAGTTAGTTTTATACTTGTTAACAAAGCTAACTATTAACGAGACTAATAAATTAGGACACAGTATTTACTAACATACCTATATCGTCACACTGTCGCGTTTGTGTATAACTAGCAATCCGCCCCGTCTTCGCACTGGTGCAGGCGACAATGTAGCGATATGTCAAAACATCGCGATTGCTCTCTCAGAGTTGAGTGACACAAAGCTGGTAATGTATTGCAAAATATGAAGCAATTCTCTATTTACAAAAAAAATCTATCGATAGGACTAAAAAGTTAAAACTTATTATTAATACTTATGTTGCTTGAAGAACAATCTTAAAAAAAAACAGAATGTTTGTATGTATATTAGTATGGTTTTTTATCGTTACAAGAAATTTTTAGAGGTATTTTCGTGACTTTTCTACCGTACCAAATTAGTAGTATTATGTTCTCAACACACTATATAACTAGCATTTATATCCTGAAGAATATCATATATTTCTGATTTTGATTACTGCAGAGGATCATATTATACTTTTAAGCATTATAAAACTTGCGTTTAGATCACGTAGTCCCCTTAAGAGCGCGTATAAAGCAAAATTACCAATCTTATATTTGATTTTACATGAAAAATTCCGGACAAAATCTTAAAATAAAAATGTATGAATAACTACATGATATTTCCGAGGGTTCACTTTGATCAAAAACATGAAATAATAACATTTCCTCGATATAAAAAAATCACGAAGTAACCTCTAATTCTCATATTTTTCCGTTTTGTACTCAATACGGTAATGCCTATTGCGACAAAAATCTGATAATTAATTATATTTATACAAGAGTAAAGGCTGCGCTTAGGCATTTTATGTAATTCCTTTTAGTTTTGGATTTATTACGATATAACAGTTTTGGCGCATACTACGCACTATACTATACATACTACTAAAATGTTACTGGCTTTAGGCGCACAACCGCATCAAAATCCGTGGCGTAGTTTATAAGAAAAAGGCGTGTCACACAGACAGAAACAAAAAGTGACTTTGTTTATACTATGTAGGTATAGAATATTAGTAAGTTACCTATGATTTATCTAATCTAATTTTATGCAAGATAGACTTGAATAGGGTTTCAGAAAAAAATACCTAAGAACTACAAAATATTTTATAGGCTTAGACCTACATTCATTTTATTTTGACACGTCTAAACCTCACACAAAATAAATAATGTTGTGATTTAGTAATATTGCTTGAGCTAAAAACTCTCCTCACTGTGAAAATTGCCTGTGAGAAAAATCGTGTCCATACTTCACTCGGTTTTAACAGTCCTTTTTACCCCCACACTATTTTCATATCATAAATATTTAATGCTTATTTAAGAATACTGTTACTGTGGGTGTGTCTACCTTTTTGTTAGACAACTAAGCCCTCAAATAAAGTAATTTGAAATATCACTTCTTGCTACGACTCCTACTCATGTCTTGATAAGTACGGTAGGTATGTACTGGTCTACGTGTCTTATTTAGAATTCGTTCTCAGAAAAGTGAAAGAGTTAAGACATGTTTCAGCGTCGTATGGGCACATTTACAACCACGTTCGTTCCTATATTGAAAGGCTGAATAATTGAACTAGCGCGACAAACTCCGAACATGTCTGTACGATGTGATGGGTCTTAACACTCTCACCGCCATGTGGTCTGCTGGCCGCCCACAAAAATGTCAGTGCAGCAAGCCACTATAGATTTGTACATCTTTACCAGCAGGCCATGTGGTCCGCGGTGATCCCACAAATTCATTTATTTCTATAGAGCTTGGCTTGCTAGATAATAATTTAATAACGTATCTTGCCGGCCGTCCACATGGCGTGCTGCCAAAACCTAGCGTGGCGTGGTGTAAAAGACATTGCATGGCCCGCGCGCCGCCCACATGGCCTGAAGTTCTAGAAAAACCTTAAATGTGTATGGCGGTGAGAGTGTTAATATGGTTGGAAAATATCGAGTTTGGCACCTCTTCGACTTTCTGATCATTGATTTGCGCTTATTCTTTTTTGTCCCACTGCTGGGCAAAGATCTGAAGCTTTCCACTCTTTCTTGTGTATTACCTTCTCCGGCTAATCTCTCAGTAACGCCTCTAAGGTACCACGCCCACATTTTCTAAGCCTCCTTCGACGACGACGTCCGTCTTCTGGCACCCACTACGTGACGACTCGGGCCCATAATAGCAGACTCCAATTGACCATCTGTAGATTATTGTAGGCGTAAAGACACAAGAAAGAACGGAAATGCAATATCTGAGTACAATGCAATATTTGACTGACCGGTTGGTGCAGTTGGTAGCGACCCTGCCTTCTGAGCCGCTGGTCCCGGGTTCGAACCCCGGACAAGTCAAACATTTGTGTGCATGAACATGTCTGTTTGACCTGTGTCTGGGTGTGTATATGTATATATATCAGTCATCAGGTTACCGTAGTACAGGTTCTACCTAGTTCGGGACCTGAAGACCGTGTGGATGTTGTCTAAAAAAAAAAAAAAAAACTGAAATGCACCTTTTGTTTCCGCAGTAACGTAGGTACCTACCTAAATATTGACAAACATTCCGAATGTTCTAATCGAAATTCTTTTAATGTGTAAAAACTATGATGAAGATTACTGTAGACTTGAATTTACAGTATAAGCTGAGGGGCAATTCCCGTATTTTTAAGACCGTTCGCATTCTAATCTCAGTCTCAATCTGTCAAAATTACAATCAATTTACATGCATTTTTGACAGGTTTTTGACATTGATTGTCGCTGAAATGAGATTGCGACTTGAATTTGAACGTTTTTTAAGAATTGGCCTACTGATCTCGCATTATATATGATTTCCTTACAATGAGAGGTCAGTGTAAACTAGAAATATATAGCTCGATGTGTAGCCGTGTGTACAAGCGCCAAGATTCCCCAGGGAATTTCATTCGAACGATTTTAGAGTTGTAAATGAACAAACTTGACTCCGTGTGAAGGTCGTCACACACGTAGGTATAAGCACTGTACTGTTTCGGTACCACCTCACCTCATCGTCTCGACGTCAACCAGACGTAAGCGTAACTGGATCGGCTAGCACATCGCCATGGCGACACATTAACTACGCCAGGGCGCCCTAACCAACCACTGTGACCAACCGAGCGCGTGCTGAGCGAGAGAAGCGAGCGGTGCCGTGCGGGCTCTACTTCCAATCTAGGCTGCTAACTAAAATTCGAATGAAGGTAGTTGGCTGCGACATGTACATGACATTAATTTGTAAACATGGTATCGGTTTTGTACAAAAGTTTTCATGTATGAAAGAGTTGTGAATAGATATTTTACTTATGTGGATAGGTATTGCTTATTTATTCTATATCTATTTCTAGTCTTCATTCTTGACAAAAATATGTTTACTATACATAATTATAATACCTACTAGCCTAACACCTAAGCATACATGCAAATGACTTTTCGTTTATTTAGTTATACGTTTCGTTTACGTTTGTTTTCATAATATGCCACTTTGTCAACCATCAAAACTCATTTCTAAAAACCTTCTTATTGGTATAGTTTCAGCAACCCACCACCTCCATGGGGATCTACAGCGGACCCAGCCACGCAGACCTGTGGTCTTTCACCCCCATTCTGTGCCAATTCGCGGTACAGGGCTATCGATGGCTCGTGCAACAACCTCCAGAGACCAGTGTGGGGCATGCCCCAGACGCCTTACGGGCGGTTGGCAGCCTATAATTATGCTGATGGTAAGTACCTACAACAAATTTTGATTGGTTACTGTAATAGATCGTCAATTATTTTTTGTATGGGTCCGTTATTTTTGTCCTTTCTACAGTACCCGGCAAAAAAAGTATCTTATTGTGGAGCTGATCAGTTTAAAAAAACATTGTTTTGTTGTGTAAACTTCGTAGAAGTGATAGGTATCACAATCTTAACACGATACAACTTATTTTCTCTACTTATACGAGTACTTCTAGTAACTACGCGGTCGTTGATTCCAAAAAATAATACTCCCAAATAATTTTTTTTTTCTGATATATGTTTAGGTCCCATCATCTCCGCGGAGTTTCGCTAGCTAATTTAATTGAATCCATACTAATATTATAAATTTGAAAGTAACTGTCTGTCTGTATGTTACCTTTTCACGCCTAAACCACTCATCTCATCAAGTCACAAAAATATTTTGACAAGAAAATAGTCTGGCTATGCGAATGAATAGGTACAGTCAGCGTCACGATGTGGGTACCCCCCTTCAAAGTTAATTTTAATACAACTGGGGTAACCAATTGATGCAGCCCACCGTACAAGATGGCAGGGGGATCGACGCGCAACCTGTCACCATGGATTCAGTATTGTATTGTACAGGGTTCTGGGGCCGTACTATGACGTGTTAATTCCATCATTGTTCCAGCGTGGAAGAGAGACGGATCTATACATGACCGATAGCACTATCTCTTTTTAACCAACGGTATCATGATGGCGTTAACAGGTCATAGTACGGCCCCTGGACACCCCTGCGTTGAAATTTTTGTCGGTTATTGAACGACCCTGTATTCATCGTCGGCTCAATGATTTGCGAATGAACCGAATCCGGGTCAGTGCTTGGTTTATGCAAATGTCTAAAATGCCCATGTTTCGGACATTTGCATGCCATTTCATTCGCCACTGACGTAGCTGCATTATTGATGTTTGCCCACTTAATCTACTCGACTAGTTTATGGTTTACTTACGTAGAACAAGTTATCCAACGTAGCATTCGCAAACCTAGTTTTATGATTTTACCAAAAATAAGAATTTAAAAAAAATACTTTTGAAGGGGCACAACTATATCAAAAAATACCCTCATGTATACACTCATTCAGTGCATTCAAAACTAAATTAGCCGAATATTTAATCACCAATAACACCCTTCCTAAGAACTAAATATAATATACAAGGTGTCGTTTTGCATCCTCGTCAAATTCGAGGAGGTAACTATGCTAATGATTCTCGACACAAATCAATAATATAGTAAGTAGGCTCTTTTTTAAACTTTTTTATAATTTCTGGAAATCGCCATGTGTAGGTCCCGTGTGATATCGCCCTGTAACTGCGCTGTAACTGTAACGCACACAGCGACATAGTCGTGCGACACTGCCTACCGCATACGCAACGGAACGATTCTGTTCTTTGAAAATGGAGTATTCTGAAATACTGTCAAACTTAAACATCTAAAAAACCAAGTATGTATTAATCATTGAACAGGATCGTAATTTTATTTGATTATTTATGTCTTTTATAACAGCCTCCTGAAATTTGACGAGGATGCAAAACGACACGTTGTATATATCATAATTGCTACAGGGGCCGTACTATGACGTGTTAATTCCATCATTGTTCCAGCGTGAAAGAGAGACGGAGCTATACATGACCGATAGCACTATCTCTTTCTCGCAACGGAATCATGATGGTGTTACGTGGTGACGAACGTTATATTTATAATTTACTAGCTTCTACCCGCAATATCGTCCGCGTGAAATTTCTGGTTCCCCCGACCCACCCCGTCGCGTCGCGTCGCATCGCCTGCAGCGCTATTACTTCATTTTTGGTTAGCGATCTTTCTGACTTTTTTCTTTTTGCTAGATTCCTAACGTGCACGCTCCTAGCGTGATGTTAAATAGCTTGTAGCTTTCCTTAAGAATTTTTCAAATCCTACCGACAAATGCAGAGATTACCCCCTACAACCAAACTTACAAACAAACAAATTTTACCCCTTTATAATATTAGCATATATCGATTTCAAGCCTTGTGCTGATGTAAGGATTGTGTATATTTTTTGAAAATAAATATATTATAGCCTTTTAACTATAGAGGTATGAGGAACAGGGTGTAAAGTTCACTCATACTTCGACCAGACAGGTATCGTGTCTAGTGGGCAACTCCCCGACATTTGATGTCGGGACATTGTATATATTTTGCTAGTTGCGCGGTAAACTCTGCTTGCGCGATGCAGGATTTTGCGTGACGTCAGTGTGTTGCGTAGTTCGCATATGGCGTTGTAGATGCCAAAACAAAACCTAATCTACAAATTGAGTGCAGAAGGCATTTTATGGGGGATTGAGTGTTGAATTGTTCACGATCTTTGAAAGACTAGTGGCATCTTTTATTGGATTTTTAAGTGTGCTCACGAGTTCTTTGGCCTTCTATTGTCTGAGTCAATTTAATATAGAGTATTTTATTTGCATTCGGGACAAACATTCTGTTATAAATCCTTTCACTGCTTTGTCCCGGTCTATTGGCAATGTTTAAGCCTAGATTACTAGCCTCAAGAGTCGAGGCTTGGGGTATCAATCGGGTCGTACCTATAGCTATTTAAAAAAGATGTTTCTGTTTACAATACACTATATTATGTTATATCGTTTAGTGAACCAATGATAAAATTATGAGGAGAAAACACATTTAATAAAGAGAAAAGTAATCAATCAGTCACTGATTACAACTGAGTTAATTGAAATTTAAATTGCTGGAATAGGAATTTTCTATTAATTGCAACATACTTATCTTACTACTCTGACATAATACTGCCTTCGCATGGTACCTACTCGTAATAAAATAGCAATAATATATTTACCTATAGCTTCACTATGGGTTTTTGTAATAAGCACATGCATTCCAAATTAAATGAACGGAGGTAATAGGTACGCGCGTAGCAAAATGCTTCGTATTAGGCGTGGATCGTAGCACTACGCGTAGTACGCGAGTAGCGTGCCTGCGCGCGTACCACACATTTAATCCAAACAGTGTTTGTGGGTATAATTTAAAAGAAAAACGTATGCGTGCAGTTTTCTGTTGAATATTAAATTCAAAATAATAAACTCAAGATACTGACTGCAATTCTATCAATTATTTGATCCTTATTTATCTCAGTATTGTAAGCCCCTTCCCTCCACAATCAATCATTTCCGTTGGTTCCATTTCCAATGAGATAACTTCCTTCTATTTATCATTTACTTTTAGTCGTAGGGGATTGGCGCTATTTTCCTTTAGCTGGCGACTTTTTGATGAATGATTGTGACGCTTAGCAATTAATGTATTGCGCATATATATTATGTATATAATGGCGCAGGATGTGAACAGGGTGAAGGGATGTAGTTATTTATGGGGTTGAAATATTCCTATGAGGTAGCAAGTGGAGCGAGATAGATTATGTTTGCAGATACCTATACATGTGTGATGCTTGTGGAGGACTTATGTAAGAAGCTTGATTCCTAATTTTGTTTAGAATATTAGCGAATATGTTAAGGGAAGCCAATATTGGGGCTTTCAAGCCGTAACTGGTAAGACGAGTTTTTTTAATGATTGAAAAGTTATGACTGGAATGCAAAATAAAAAACGGTGGCGGTCGGGGGACCCCCGTCAGGAACGAAGTTCCTTACGCGATACTCGCACGCACACACACTCGTATATAATAGAAAGAGACAGAGAGAGAGAGAGAGAGAAAGTAGCATGATGGGGGCATATACTACGTGACGATTTCTACCAGACAACTTCTACAGCGACAAGACTCCGGGAGCGAGACAACATCAAGTAAAGTTTTATTAATAACTAGGGACCCACTCCTATTTCGCACGGATTTTAGCACTAGATAAAACATAGTACACAAAGCCCTAGTGAATTATACACCTAAACCTTCCTCATGAATGACTCCGTCCGTTGGTGAAAACCGTATGAAAATCCGTAGGGTAGTTTTTGAGTTTATCGCGTTCAGACAGACAGTCGCGGCGGGGGACATTGTTTTATAATATATATAAATAATCAGTCTAAAATGTTCCCACTGATGGGAGACAGTACTCCTCGTCTCCTCTCATTGAGAGAAAGTGGGCTGTACTCAACCACGCTGTTTGGTAGATGTCACATGTCTTCGAATTTTTGGGTCTAGGACATGCTGGTTCATCGTTTTGAGAGCAGTGGTGATGAAGTGGTTTAAACAAAGTATACCGCCTGCCTAGGTCCGAACCCACGACCCACATCTCTTAAGTCGGGGCCGTTACCACTGGACCACCACTGTTCTTCATTATTGGTTTTATAATAATGTACGTGGTGATAATCCCGAAACTACGACAGTATTAGTTGTCAGGAGATTTCATTAACCCTCTTTTTCCAGGTGTAAGCGCTATGACATTATCAACCTCCGGCCGTCCACTCCCGAACCCCCGAGACATCAGTCTTCGGCTGTTCCCCGACCGACAAATAGTGGACCCTATTTGGAACCTCAACACACAACAGTGGGGACAAATTGTAACCCACGACATGTCACTCACAGCCGGCGTAGTACAGTCCCGTAAGTTCTTACATTAATTTCTTAGAAGTTTTATTTCGTAGGAAGAAAAACTTTTGTTTGTTACTTTGTTCCCTTTTTGTACACTTGATGAAAGAGAATGGTAGGCAGGCTAGGAAGACACGTACGTGTACTGCGCATACCTAACTACATTTCTTACAATATTTAGCCACTTACAATATTTACTACAAAGCATAAAATTACTACTGCGAATAATTCCAAGGTAATCAATTTCACTTACCTCGTCTACGTCTCATTTGTTATCAATCAGTAAACACATTTTTTTGGCAATTTTAGTGTCAATAAATCTGTCAATGCATTATAACTTTTTACTATTAAGAAAATATTCATACTCAATGCTTGCGTAATAATTTGTCACTTACACAGTTAAATACTCACCTCATCAAAGGATTGGTTTATGACTTGACTTCTCATCACTTGCATAAAATGTGTTTAGAGTACCTAGTTGTCTATCTGCCCGCATACTTATCTCTTTTGTTGACTGTACATTTGAACGTACCAAACGGGTAGGTGTAGCTTTACGCTAGGATTATCGGATTTCATTCAAACAATGTTTCTTGCTATGAACTTTTGTGACATTAGTAAATGTTACTGAACGGATAATAAACTGTATCAAATAAATAAGAAAAGTAGTGGAACTTTTTGTGGATATTTTTGTCACGGTTGTATTGAGAAGAAGTGTTTGTATACGGCATGATTTTTCGATAGTCAAATATCTCACAAATAAACAGTAAGCCGTTTGACAGAATTTGTATAGAAAATATCAAGCTGTCATATTTATTCTTTAGATAAAAGTTTTCTGACTATTTAAAAATAAGCCCTAAGAGATATAGGTAATCTCTTTTCCATTAAATCTGTTGTCGAATATTATGTGAACTTATTTTATTATTGGAAGATGTTATTTTGGTCAACTAATAAAAAAGAATAAGCTATAACCTAAGATTTGACCGCAGATTTTTTGATCGAAGACATCATCAGTCTGTCAGAATAACAAAACGTATACGGCCTCATTACAAAACAAAGTTTATCTTTAGACACTAGTTTAAACCATTGAGCCATTTTGAATTTCGAATTCAATTCCGACAAAGCTAAAATTATAAATTCAAAAACTGACATCAAACCCGAGTCTTAGTTGTCAAACTTGTATTAAAAACTTTACGTTGGTCGGAATAAAGTTCAAAATACAATATATGGCTCGAAGTTTTGGGTTTGAACTAAAGTTAGAACTCTTTTGGTAATAAGACGGATAAAGTTTGGTTTTAAAATTCTGCTAGTCTAATTTGGAGAAGTAAAAATAAATAACTAGAATAAACCAGCATCCAAATTGCTTGACACACTATCATTCACAATCTGAATCATTTTGAAGGATATTGCTAATCCATTGCATTTTATGTTCGAAAAATGTGACTGCTCAACAACGTAAATAACGCAATGTATGTTGTTGAACTGTCAAAATGAAAGCCGTTGCTACTGACAATGTTACGCAACCCCGCTATTAATACCCGCCGATATTTAATCTTCTTTACTAATTATTATAATTATTGTTTTTCTGCAGCCTTTTCTACTGAAGCTGAGAGTAAGTTTAATGTGTACTTGTGTTAATAAAAAAATCATAATTTTGTTTCAATTTCACCTGTTTATAAAATTACCCATGTGAGTCACAATGTTATTTAAGTACATAATAATAATGTATGTAATAACTATCGCATGATTTTTAGAATGTCGATAGCCCGTAATTGGCTTATGTAAAAGCCTCAGGCTATGTACCGACTGTGAATGTATTATATAGATTTGCAATCATTGTTTGTGGGTAAACGTCACTATACAACGTGTAAGATAATTACCGCAAGACCTCGTACACCCCAATTAGAGTAATGAGTTAAAAGCATAATACAATGACTAAAACAATTTTTTTATAAAGCTGTCTATTATTATTTAGAAAATCGTGTTGTCTTATTGCTTAGCAATAATATTTAATTTTCTTTGGCTCAATCGGCGGTCAGTATTGCAAAGTACATAATTTTTGAAAAAAACACCTATATTAATAGAATATTATTATTATTGTTATTGTTATTGAAATGGATTCAGTAGTCAATTATGAGCATACTTCTTTCAGGACTTGCGTTTATTATGTTACATCTTGTTTAAATAAGCAAATCATCAAGTTACGCAATCAGTTTACGCCGTGCGAACAATTGTAAACGAATACCTAATCGTAGTTTAATATTCTCAAAGAATGCAATGAAAAAATCATTTTAAAATCAAGGAGCAAAAAATCGCTACAGAAAAAAAATAAAACTATTGATACGACTACTCTCAACAGCGAAACAAAAAAACAAAGATGTTCGATATATACGAGTACCTATCGATGGAACTGTTTGAGCATTTCTGCGATTTTAAAAGACAATTTTCCGTATCACTTAGAGCGAGTCTTTTACGATTGACTGCTCAAGTAGACGTTGTTGAGAACAATGGACGCGACTTAATAAAACTTTATATATTGTAGAGAAAATGGTGGATCAGAAAATTTGGTCTACTTTTATATTATTTAACTTAATGTGTGTATTGATCGATAACTTGTAAATGTGTGATACTAAACTGTAAATATAAGTTGGTTATTAATAAATAAATAAAAATTAAAAACATAAGTACTTATCCGGAAAGGAAAATGGATCAACAAAAATATTTCAGACAATTTCCTTGTTCCGTGGGGTAGTTTGGTTTGTTTGGTTGTGTGGTGAATTTTCGTTGCAAAAATGTGCTATAAGAATGTTTGAAAAGGCATAGTTTATCTTAAAAAAATGTGATAACCAAAAAAATTTTTTCACAAGGGATTATGTTTGACGAGAAGCTAAATAAGAATTTGATTTATCGTCAGAATCTTTTTTTCTGTATTTAAGACAAAAAAAGTCTCTCTAAAAAATATTATAGTTTCTATCTAACGATTCTTATCAGGGTATTCTTTATATTTTTTACTAGTTTAGTTAGTAAAATGTTTAAATTGGTAACGCGACACCTCATAACATTGTAAAGTAACACCAAACGTGCCTTAAGAAAAGTGCACGGTTGTAGAACAAGCTTGAAAATCGTTTTGACCGATTAAAGCTTTAGCTGTTCCCATCCCTAAAATCATCTACTCACATTTGTAAATTCTTTTGTACAGATAAGGATTTGGTGACGTGCTGCGACGACAATGGCCGACTGGCTCCCGACGTGACTTCGAACCCTGTGTGTGCGCCCCTGCTGATTCCACCCAATGACCCTGTCCACTCCCCACAAGGAACCCAATGCATGAACTTTGTGAGGACTGGTACAACCAGGGACAGAGGATGCACGGCTCCTAATGCTCCTGCTGAACCGGTAAGGAATACATTTATTATAAATTAAAGTCACTTTTCCTGTATGTCTGTGTAACCATTTAGAGCATTTATTCCGGAAGGTTTATGTCCAAATTATTATACTTAAATTTATAATAAAGAAATCTCTTTGTTTTGTCGAACCCGTGCGCAATAGGGTCAGGTCGCTAGTGACTGTACTACTGAACTTCGAAGTTTAAAATACTGATGTGCTGTATACATAAAGTTCAAAAGTACGAATCACTTCATTGAGAATCTTCATCATCGCGATGTACGGAACTTCGAAAGGTTGCTATGACGAATTACTTCATTGAGAATCTTCATCATCGCGATGTACGGAACTTCGAAAGGTTGCTATGACGAATTACTTCATTGAGAATCTTCATCATCGCGATGTACGGAACTTCGAAAGGTTGCTATGACGAATTACTTCATTGAGAATCTTCATCATCGCGATGTACGGAACTTCGAAAGGTTGCTATGACGAATTATTTCATTGAGAATCTTCATCATCGCGATTTACGGAACTTCGAAAGGTTGCTATGACGAATTACTTCATTGAGAATCTTCATCATCGCGATATGTACGGAACTTCGAAAGGTTGCTATGACGAATTACTTCATTGAGAATCTTCATCATCACGATGTACGGAACTTCGAAAGGTTGCTATGATGAATTACTTCATTGAGAATCTTCATTATCGCGATATGTACGGAACTTCGAAAGGTTGCTATGACGAATTACTTCATTGAGAATCTTCATCATCGCGATTTACGGAACTTCGAAAGGTTGCTATGACGAATTACTTCATTGAGAATCTTCATCATCGCGATGTACGGAACTTCGAAAGGTTGCTATGACGAATTACTTCATTGAGAATCTTCATCATCGCGATATGTACGGAACTTCGAAAGGTTGCTATGACGAATTACTTCATTGAGAATCTTCATCATCACGATGTACGGAACTTCGAAAGGTTGCTATGATGAATTACTTCATTGAGAATCTTCATTATCGCGATATGTACGGAACTTCGAAAGGTTGCTATGACGAATTACTTCATTGAGAATCTTTATCATCCCGATATGTACGGAACTTCGAAAGGTTGCTATGATGAATTACTTCATTGAGAATCTTCATCATCGCGATATGTACGGAACTTCGAAAGGTTGCTTTAACGAATTTCTTAATTTCGAGTAAGCTTATAAAAGAAGATCACTTTTATTAAAGGCGCGCCAAAGTAAAAACGGCGGCAGTGCTAACAGACCAGCATCCTAATTACGTAACACAGTTTTAATCACAATCTGAAACATTTTGAAGGATATTGCTAATCCATTGCTTCAGAAAGTGATCCTGCGTTTTTTATTTAAAAAGACTTACGGATATTATTCATATCTATATCCTACTCATTTCCTGCTGGGAATGTTAGGATATAATTCCCTGTCAGTGCGTAGAGCCAGAGATCAGGTTCTAATAGCCATAAAAATTCTAAGGAGCGTGGTAGATTCTTCAGAGCTACTCAATAATTTGTGTACACTTTATGTAACTGACAACAACCTGCGTCATAGGCCTACTCGACGACACGGACTGTTCGCCACATCCCATTGCCGCACTGTGTCGCGCGCGCAATCCTCGTTGTGTCGCATGCATGGTGCTATAAACTCCTTAATGGAAACAGTCCCGGAATGTGACATCTTTAATGAAATAATGACACACTCAGGTTGATCATGTCAAATTGTCTCATATTCTGTGAACGCTATGTTTGTTAGGTTGTTACAATTTTATTAGATTCTATTTTATTTTCTCTTTTTAAAGTTATTGTTAAGTATGTTTGATGTAAATTGCCTAAAGTGAGGCACGCATTTTCCCTAAGCACTATTCTACGCAAGCACTCGGAACTTACCTTTGACTCTAATCACAGTTCAAAAAAACGAAGGGCGGACATAGTGTACCGGCCAATATTGTGTTGGTGAAACGTCAGTATCACTTCTTTGGTCCTGTTTTGTACAACAGAGCTAATAATATTTTAAATATCTACCCACTTATCTCACGGGAGTGTAGAGCGCTCACAGACAAATGGCTCCAAAGCCTGACTTATGAAGACTTAGAAAATCTGGTGAGACATACTTACCTATGATTTAAATATGGAACAAAAACATAACTGACTTGTTATTTGTGTTTGTAATATTATGTTTTTGTTTATGAAATATGTTTATAGTTTTATGTTTAGTTGTACCTATTAATTAATGTCATTGGTGCAAGCTGTTGTAATTAATTATAAATAAATATGTTCGAAAAATTAGTCCGCTCAACAACGTAAATAACGCAAACAATGTTGTTGAACTGTAAAAATGAAAGCCATTGCTACTTTTAGTATGTTACTCAATTACCCGCAGGATGTGAGTGTTGCTAGAATATCTAACAACCCTCAAAATGGAAGAAGCCAATTAAATATACCTAACTATCGACATTGCAATCTATAGGATCTATCCTTACATCTTTAATTTCAAGATTCATATAGTTTCTTCGTTACTTGGGGCGACTTAAACTTACATCTGGAATCTTCGTTTCTTTTGACCTTTTGTGTAATATTATTTTGTTGACGTATAAAAGTGGTTGTTACGAGTCACTCACAATGCTCCCGGGAATAATAGACTGACCTTTTTTAAGCCTACAGCCCTCAAAGGGTCTGATGGCCAAAATTTACTCATTATATTCAGACGCAAAATAAAATACGCTGTGTTCTTGTTTGATAGAGTTTAGAATACATTCTTATCATGTGCAAGACGTACCGTCTCATCTTTCTAAACAAGCTTCTTCCCTAGTTTTTCAGGGTCTAGGGTCAGCGTGGAATCTAACTAAATTGTGGCCAAATAAAAAAATATAAACTGTCTTTTGCTCGGGGCTTGCGAGATGGTCGGAAATTATCCCGCTTGAACGTCATCATCATCAGCCTATAATGTTCCCACTGCTGGGACACAGGCCTCCTCTCGATGAAAGGGAGTGGGCCGTGATCCACCACGCGGGCCCAGTTCGGGTTGGTAGAAGTCACATGTCTTTCGAATTTTTAGTTCTTGGACATGCCGGTTTCCTTTCGATGTTTTCCTTCACCATTTTGAGAGCAGTGGTGATGAAATAATTTACACAAAGTAAAGCGCCTGTCTGGGTTCGAACCTACGACCTACAACTCCTAAGTTACGGCCGTTACCATTGGGTCACCACTGCTCCGCCAGGGTTGCGGGAAAGTCCGAGAGGGATACCGTGGCCCCTGGCACAGGCAACTGAAGGAACACGGGTGGGTTTTAGTCAGTAAGAGTCTGACACGCCCTCCCGCTCCACCCAGAGAATGAGAAGTTATTTGATGATTCCCCAACGTCAAAAAAAAAAAAGGGTCACCACTGCTCTCACTGCTGTCACTTGAACGTACCACCGGGATAAAGTATCCTACCTACTAACCATGGTGATGATCTACTTGTGTGCCTTTAATCGAAATCCGTTCAGCTGTTAAGACATGAAAAGGTAACAGATAGACAGACTGAGAGATACAACTTTTTGCATTATGCATTAAAAAGTCAACGTTGAGTCTGAGTATTTAATTATTTGAAAATTGCTTTTGCTTTCTTTAAAGTAAATTCAGTAACATCTATTATAATGTCAATTACAATTTTACGTCACGTAATTCACAGACAATTTATTATATTTTGAGAACCCCTTTTATTTAAAAGACGTTTTTATTTAATAAATTCAGCCCATTTATTAAATTAAAGCAATAATTTTTACTGTGAGTGACCGAATTCATAAAATTTTGAACGCATGATATTTTTTCCGAGAAAAATAAGCAGTAAACTAATTTAGTACACCCCGGAGGCCACAATCTCCGTGAAAAAGTAATTTTAAACATAGGGAAATCATGACCGGCATATTATTTTGTGCTAAATATTACGTTATTACTATAAGATACCAACATTGATCATTTAGGCAGCCAATTAGGCTTTTTTTAAATTACTGTAGAACCCACGCATGTGTCGGTGTGTGTTAAATAGGATACTCTTCAGGGAGACACTTTAATAAATTTCTAAGAGCCATATCGTGTTTAACCTTAAAGGTTACAGAACTCTAAAAATTGTAAAAAGTAAACAAAAGCAACTGTCTGTGGTATGTCTATGGTTCCAGTTACGACCATCATTCTTGTGACCTAACGAAATCTTATCTGAAGTTGGCCATTGAATACAAGCTTCACAATTATTGATGAGACTCGCACGGACCTGGGAAGCAACGCATACAAGGGGGGAGGCCTATATTCAGCAGTGGGTGGAACAAAGCTGCCAATGATGGTGATGATGATGATCACAATATTTAACTGATCAGGTCCTCAGACATACATACCATCTTCCCATCTCGTTTTTAGCTCTCAGTTAACTGTATAAGATTTCAATGTAGGCACAGACACATTGTACTTCGGTGAGTGTGCCCAAGAACTCCACGACCTCATTCCATTGGCCTCTTTCTTCCATCGCTCACCTAGACGCACTGCAAGTTACCGTCCTTACCTAGTTGCTATTCCACTAATTCGCACTAAGCGTTTCCAAATGTCTTTTGTTATACGCACAGCAAAAGAGTGGAACTCTCTACCTGCGTCTGTGTTTCCGAACGCATACAACCCTAATCTCTTCAAAATTAGAGCGAACAGGCTTCTTCTGGGTAAGCTCACTCCATCGTCGACTCTGTCTCTGTCACCACTGACCTAGACTAGAGTCGAGAGCAAGCCCATTATAAATGAAAAAAAGAAAAGGTAGAGCGGATCAAAAATCCTGCTCCGTCAATTCCGAATAGCCCTCCACTCTGTGCTTGAAAACTTTTACAAATAAGTAAGTTAGTTTGAACATTACTTGACCTGGGAATTGGATTCCGAAGTTTGGAAATACCCGCCACTTAAACGAACCTTTTTTCGGTATTTGAGAGCAAATAAGCCAATTTGGCTAAATTTGTAAGCTGACTTATGTACTTAACAACAGAACTAGGATTATGCTGCTTAGAATATAAAGTGATGTTCTATAAATATCTCTTTAGTGTGCTTTGAATATAATTTTACAGAATAAGGCTGCGTAAACACAAAACGTATTGTCAGCTGTCGACTGTGAGCATAAAAAAACATTAACCGCGTAACCTTCTTTCGCACTTAATGTTTTCCACACATATATTCCACTTATCGTTCCGACAATACGCTACTTATCACAGAAATCGCTGGTATCAAGGGGGCTCACAGTGAGCCTGCTCCCAATCGGCGGCTGACTATACCTACTTTTGGTGCGAACGAGGCCTAATACTACTGATCCAGACGTGTCCCACTCCCAAACGCTCACCAATATAATCCTTTTTTTTGGTTACCAGATAACAACTGTCACAGCCTACATGGACTTATCGCTGGTCTACGGTAGCAGCCTTGATCAGGCTAACGTCATCCGAGCAGGTCAAGGTGGCCGCCTGCTGACCAACGTGAGGGGAGGTCGGGAGTGGCCCCCACAAGACCCAAATGTCACCATTACCTGCGAGTCTGCGCAATCACCCACTGAACCTTGCTACTTGACTGGTAAGTTAAAAGTAGAAACTTTCCTATCTTACTTCTCAATTTCATTGAATTTCGTAACCAAATGAAGTATATTGGATACTGGAATCCAATACTGGTGTTATTTCTCTGGAACATGGCCAAGCTTCAATACTTTTTGTGGTACTCCGTACTCCGCCTTCTTTGTAGAACCTTTTGCGTAGATTGTCACTGTGGAACACTGGAAATGAAGGTAGCCCTTAATATAATTTCCGCCAATATTTAAAAATATTGAGATACCTAATACTTACTCAACCACGCATCTAAATAATGTTTTGTTGACGCTGCGAATAACCTAGCCTTGAAATAAATTTCGGGAATCTAAGCCAATATTAGGCATAAAATACTGGTTATCTAAGCTGAGAGGGTTCCAATAATCTACTTAAGTATATTGACAGAGTTTAAGGCAGCTAAGAAAACACATACTTTTTGGCGAATGCTTACAAAATATAAGCCCCTTTGAATACTGATAGGAAGATCCTCTTGATCTTTGCTTATAACCCCCTTGAGGGCAATTACTGTCGAGTAGCGCTGTAGAGGTTGTTCCAATTAAAGTTGGTCTCCTATAAAAATTGTACAAGAAGTTTGCAGTATTAGGAAGGACGTTATCGTACATATATACCACTTTCAGGTCAGTTGGTAATATACGAGTATGTTTGTGTTGTTTTCAAATGGTTTCGCACGTGTCGCCACACAGAGCGTGTGACCTTATTGTAGGTACTTGTAGCGAAATTGTGAAATAGCTGGAAAAACACAGTAGACTAGATAAATTGGTTCATTGTTTGCTGGATTTTCAAGATAAACTCAATAAAAAAAACTTATGTATAGTACTTATTTTATTTTGTGACTTCTTAAACGGCGTGGCTAGCTCGAACAACTTTTTTAGCCACCTTCTGATTTGGCGCCAATTTTGCAGTTGTTTGATTTCTATTATTTAATAAAAAATGTGGTAAATTTGCTAAACACAGAACTTACTAGATAATATGACCATCGCAATACTTCCAGTAATATGCAAACTCAACTCAAACTCAAAGCATTTATTTCAAATATACCAATTACAAGCAATTTTGAATAAAATTGTCAAGGGGTCGGTCGAGCAGAAAGATGCAGCTAGTTGCTAGATGCAGTCATCTCTTAGCCACCATGGCTTATTTTAATTATTTTATTATGGATTGTTTTGTTTGAATTTATATTAGCTGTACACTGGACACTCAATGTGTACGTCTTATTTACATCGTTCTCACATATAATTATACCTATATACAAGATTATTGATGTAACTAATATTTATGTAACAATATAATTTAAAAGAGTGTCCATGGAGTTTCTTGCCCGTTCTTCTCCAAAGGTACCTACTATGCTTTGGAATGGGCAACTAGCTTCATATTTCTGACTGACCGACCACTTGACAATTCAAAAGTGCCTGTAAATGGTTTAATTGAAATAAATGCTTTGAGTTTTGAGTTTGAGTTGCCCATTCCAAAGCGTAGTAGAGTAGGTACCTATGGAGGCGAACGGGCAAGAAACTCCACGGACACTCTTTTTAATCAAAATATATGGTAACAACGTATTGGTTATAATCATTCACGTTGAAATGATGCACGCGAGAACGACGCAGAACGTTAAAAGCGTCCGTAATGAAAAGATAAAAACATTTAAAATATTAAATTAAATTAAAATAAGCCGTGGCAGCTGCTAAGAGATGACCAGTCCCTACTGACGGCGCCCGCTCACGAACATGATTTTATCATAAAGGTCTTAATCGGATTGAAAAACGACCAAATTACCAGTGAACTGAAATTTTCGCTATTAGGAATCCCAATTCCTAATAGCGAAAATTTGATTAAAAGTGATCGCCTTTTGTGTCTTAAAGGTGGAGATTTGGTAGATGTGTTTCACCAAATAAAATTGCTATACCTAAATAATATATT
The DNA here is from genome assembly GCA_937001585.2 of Brachylomia viminalis. Lineage (NCBI taxonomy): Eukaryota > Metazoa > Arthropoda > Insecta > Lepidoptera > Noctuidae > Brachylomia > Brachylomia viminalis. The sequence goes on along the minus strand of OW443308.2, from coordinate 13,135,501 downwards.
AGCTCTTTACCTATGAAATTGCCGTTTAGTATACAGAAAGAAAAAGTTATTTTAATAATAATATTTTTTATTTCTATCAATCAATATACTATGCTCCCGTGCTATCAATGCATCTCTGCCAGCGCAGTGGTAATTTTTCAATGCCCTTTTTGAAGAAGTCAGGTGTACGGCAGCTAACAAACTCCTCAAAGGCATTTCGGACTGCCTCTCGGGTATTGAATTTTTTCCCTGCCAAGAACTTGTCCAAATTTTGGAAAAAGTAGAAGTCTGTCGGCGCAAGGTCTGGGGAGTACGGTGGATGACGCAAGACTTCCCACCCTAGCTCTTGTAGCTTAGAGACCATCTGTTCTGCCGTATGAGGTCGAGCATTGTGTCCAGTTCCTCACAGTACAAATCCGCAATAATAATGCTGATGAATTATACCGGCACTAGACCACCAACCATCTAGACCATGTCTTTTTTAGGGGTAAGTTTTCATTTGGGGCATTGCCTTGGCGCTGAACCAGGGTCTAACCAACATGATGACCGCTTACGATTATCAAAAATATTAAATTTTTCATCGCATTTGACAATGCAGTTCAAAATTTATTTATTTATTTATTTATTTAACACTTTAAGCACACAAATGTACAGAGGCGGACTTAATGCCATAGGCATTTTCTACCAGTCAACCTTTGGGTGATGCAGAGACAAACAGTGGTAGGTGCAATTTATAATGATAATTTAGGATTAAATAATTTTAAATAATATATAGACACGTATAAACTTGTTTAGTCTATAAATACATATAATATATATACCTAATTATATATAAATATAAGCACAAATAAATTCCTTCGTTTCTGTGTCTGTTAAGCAACGCAAGGTATACCTCAACGCGTTCGTCGGGCTGACGATCGTTCAGTTTGTGCGGCACCCACTTATAAAATAAAACAATAATTTTTACTGTATCCTGACAGGGTCTACAACGGCCCTTAAAATATGACTTATCAAGTTTTTTTACCTTGTCATGTTGACGCAAATGGACTATTATTGTTTTGATGCTAACGTTGAAAGCTGCTGCTAACTCAGCCGTAGATTGAGTATCATCAGCTTCCACTATTGCCTTTAATTCGTCGTTGTCGACTTTAGTTTTCGGGCAACCACGTTAATTAATTTGATCAAAATTTATGTGTCCGAAGCGTTCAAACCAATAACGAGTCATGCGTTCGTTTGTAGTGTTCACTCCATACAGGTATTTAATGTTGCGAGCCGTTTTTGTGGCATTGCTACTGCGACGGAACTCGTATTCCATACTTACTCGTATTTTTATCGTGTCCATATTGATGAAAAACAAAACAAAACACTAATCAGTATACAAATGACTGAATTTGAAAATAGAATTCCATATTTTTTTAATAAAATTCATTTGACTTTAGAGTTTAGTGTCAGCCATACATAAATTACGTTTCAAATGGCCAGTATTGTAAAACAAAAAAAAGGGTAGTGATTTTCTTATTGAATTTAAAATATGCATTCATCCAACAGGTGACATACGAGTGAACCAGAATCCACAACTGACGGTCCTGCAAGTAATTCTGATGCGTGAGCACAACCGCATCGCCAACAATCTGGCGCACCTCAACCCTCATTGGAATGACGAGACTCTCTACCAGGAAGCGAGACGCATCCACATCGCTGAGATACAACACATAAACTATTATGAATATCTTCCAATTTTATTAGGTACGATTCATCTAAATCGCTAACTTTTATTAATGTAATTGCTGCTGATAATCTTTACTCACTCTTAAAAAAATACCTTCTCATGCTTACCAATATCAATTAAATGACTGCTAATAAATACCTTTTAAAATCACACACCAGTTAAAATTCATCGTACAATAAGGGGGGGGGGGGGGGGTATCGTCGTACCGTCATAAATCAGTCCATTATATTGACGTCTTTTAAACGCGAACGCAAAGAGAAGGAATATGGGCAAAATTACTTGCCAGAAACAGCACGATCTACTGAACATAATACAAGGCGTTTTTGTGCTAAAGATAAATGAAATGGAAAGTCGCCCAGAAGAATTTTCTAATATTTGTTAACTTTTTGGCTTTTTCTCACTTTGATAATATATTGCTAGATTTTTCCTGTTAGGTTGCCTTCAAATCTTGTATTGATCCAATACGCGGCTTAGATTGTGAGTGAGAGCGGCATTTCAGCTACTTAAACGCATCGTATGCTAACGTGACGCCTACACTGAACTTACGCTCAATGCAGGCATCTAATTTGCCATATGCCAGTTTTTACATATAAGTCTGAGAATATGAACTCTTTTAAATGCAGAGGATTACGACCTTTATTAAAACTTACTTACCTTACATCCAGGCTTTGAGAACATGGTGAAGAACAAGCTGATCTACCCAGGGGCTCATAGCTACGTGAACGACTACAATCCCGGAGTGGACCCTTCAGTACTTGACGAGCATGCCACAGCCGCCTTCAGACACTTCCACTCCTTGATCAGGGGTTACTTGAAGTACGTATGGCAGCTAAAATTATAATCTTGATTGTCTCCTTACTTTTTTGCATTCTTACTCACGAATCCTATGGGCCTCATTTAATTTAATCTTCCCAAATCTAGTCATAGCAGTTTAGTGTGCTACAAGAAATTATATTATTAGTAAAAAGAGGTAGATACTACCCAACATTCGATCTTCAAAAACGGCACAATATCACAATATTAGAAGAGACGTAGAAGTTGGACGGCGTGTCATAATTATCTAGGGCGAAAAAGAGACAACACGAAGAAAACTTGGTTAATCAGTCAAGTTTTGAGGTGTCACTTACGGATCGCGTATCCTATCTAACATTATTTATATTATTATTGGCTACAAGAATCATTTGGTGCCTAATTGACTGTGACAGGGGGTGTGGTTGGTAAACATTTGTGAAATTATCACTGGTTTTTTTTAAACAAAATGGAAAATTTATCGGTTGTTACCGGTATTTTAGGTAGGTACCGGTAGGTGACAACCGATAAATTTGAGTGTCGAGACTACCCAATATTGTTACATCTGGATTGTTAGGACTTAGCAACCGAAAACGATTGCTAACTATGTCGAGACTGCAGGGCCTGGTAGTGTTGTGGGTACATGAGACTGATTATTTTTCTTCAGACATAGTAGATACTAGCAATCATAATTGTAAAGAACTACTGTTCCATAATCAGCATCCATTGTTTATTGCCCTTAATCTCTGTTCACCAGTTTCTAAATTGGATGCTGGTAATGTAATTTTTTCACCTTCTCACTAAATTTGACACTACAATGTGGTCGTTACAACAGTGGTCATTAGGGTCAACACTGTGCTCTATATCAATTCATAAAGTTTTACTAAATCGACTCTAGTGCAATCACCACTTTTCTTGACTACGTATAAAAATTAATGAGATAGAAAATTGCAATTCCGGTCCCATCTGGGTTGATTACGCAGGCCGAACATAACATAATATTACCAATATTTTTATATGCCATGGTTTTTGTTTATCTCTAATGACCAAAACCGAATTTTGTAGGTACTTTATTAGTAAGGAAATAAAAACTATTCTTCTTTGATTTTTCACAGACTTATCTCGGAGAACCGTCGTGTAGCTGGCACTGTGCGTATAAGTGACTGGTTCAACAGACCTCTACTTCTAGAACTTGACAACACCTTTGATCACTTAGCGAGAGGACTCGCAACGCAGGAACAAGACTTCAGCGACCAGTTCTGGGACTCGGAAATTACCCAATTTCTTTTCAAGTAAGCCATTCCTACTTTGAAAACTAATAAAAACTTTGAGCTTCAAACTAATGCAATGAGAAACTCCGACATTCAATATCGAAAGTACGTCACATCGGATGCAGAAGAGACAAAATTGCTGCTAACTTTCAGAATAAAAATATTCAAAATAAGCTTTTGCAATCAGAAAAAATAAGGATTAACGATGGTCGAAATGACGATGATTTACGACGAAAACAATCGCCAAAATTGTGCTGAAGTTTTACTGTATGGTAGATACGAGGAAGATTTATTGCCTCATTAATATTAAAACCAAACCAAGCTGATGTAACGCCTTCAAATTGATATGTTTATAAACTTGAAGATAGGCGTTCCTATCACGGATGAACTGTCAAGGTCTATGAATAATTATTACATTATTCTAATAATTCTTGGTTGGGCAATCAAAGATAAATTATCTAGGCAATGAGTTCAATGCCTAGATAATTTTCAGTTATGTAAACATGTGACAGAATAACATGCAGATGTATAACTGACTTTAAAGTTCCTATTGTCATGTCTCTGATGTCACAGTTCCAGGAAGTAGTCTCGTAGTCGGCGTAATTTTATGCTGATTTGATTCAACTGGTATTTCCTTTAAAGAGAAGGAAATTATGCGAAGTTACCCGTTGAAAACAAGGGAGGGTATTTGTGAGGGAATGGCTTATTATTGTTCACGTAGGTTGCTGTTGATGATAATTAATTAAATTAATTTAAATAAAATGTGGCATCAATAGCTTTTTTATCCGTATTTGCATTGCACGCTCAAAATCTTCGATCAACAATAGCACTGATTAAGGATTAGGAACAAAAACAAATCGCTCAAGCGGTCGCGATTGCTTGAACTTGATTATAAACCTTAATATTCGAACACAAAGTTTATTATCATTTGCAATATATTTACTACTTTGATGAAAATTTAACGTATTTTAAAATAAGAAGAAAATAAATATAAAACATAATTTATAAGTAATTTATGGTTGAAAAAAACTATATTGCAAAATAAGACTACAATTTTATTGGTGTTCCTTTTTTCCGGCCGTTTTTATACGCTCATCAAAAATCTAGTACTATTGTTAATCGAAAGCCAACATTTATGAATGTTGCATGTTGTATTAATTTAATGCTATTAATAAATCCCGTTAAATACGTTAACAATCAATGAATGACAAAGTTTGCGCAACTAGTTTCGTAATGTAAATCCGTGCACTCTAATAACTCTGAATTTATTTTTGGTAAAATTAAATGTTCATTATTTAATTTAGTCTCAATTATATTGTGTAGAAAATATCAAAATAGTTTTGCTACCAAAACAATGAAAGCAAGATTTGAGGACGGGAAAGTCTTTGTTATTTTCGTTTTGTTGAGAGTACTATATAGTCCTTCGAAATAGCTTATATTATTTATACTAAATCTGTTTACCCTAGTTAATTGATTGTACTACAAGTATAATAACAAAACTAAGATCCCGAACATTTCAAAATATATTCAATTCAAAAATCCATTTGGATCATCTCTTAGAAATAATTACTTATATGATTTCTAATTTTGAACTTAAAGTTAATTACAGATTATTGTCACTTTTTAACTTTTCAGTATATAATTTGGTCGTAGGTATTTTTGCTTCAACAACATTTGCAAAGGAATTCATTTTCATTTTCGCATTTCGTATTGTAGCGTCTTAATTTGTTCTTTATCTGCATAACTGTCCAAATTTTAGTACAGTTAGATAACCAACACATTTTAAAACATTTATAAAAACACGTGATTTGATGACCTAATTAACTTGATTGAACACTAACCTATGCTTCTACAGGCGCAACAATACTTTCGGAGGTGACCTGCGAGCTACGGACATCCAAAGAGGTCGTGACCACGGCCTGGGTTCTTATACTGCCACACGAGCTGCCTGTGGCCTTTCTGTGCCCAAGACCTTCCATGATATGCTGGACTTTATCTCGGAAGAGGTATGTTTATCTTACAATGACAATATGTTTAAGAAATGGAAAAGAACTAGAGTCAACGACATAGGGAATGGCCACACTTATCTTAAGAGGGCTATCAAACTTTTCTTGTATTTGAGTGTTCAAAGAGTCTCGCACTCAAATACAAGAAAAAATGTGATATTTATTTAGAACACTCCCGAGAGAAATAATCAAACTTTCTCGAGCATATTTTTTTTTAAATTTTGCTGCCATATTTAAAACAAAATCACACATTTAAACTCCCAGTTTAGATGAGTGATTATGGTTTAGATATAGCCACAAAATTTTAAGTGTGGTCACTCCAGTAACCTACGCACTTAGCAAACTGAAGTGACAATGGACTAAAGCCTTGTCTGAAAAGGACCGATGTTCGTTGGAGCAGAACAATCCTTGAGTGAAAACCGCCTGCCAGCAAACGATCGTGGGACGCACCCTGTTAAGACGAACCGACGACCTCGAAAAGGTGGCTGGGACAGACTGGATGGGGACTTCTCGTCTAGATAAGTCTTTTTAGGAATACAATGCCACTGACCTTGTTCCTATTCGATTGACTTAACAAATAAGTGAGGCCGTTAAGTGTGGTCTAAATATAACATAATTTTAAGTGGAGACTTGTGACTGTCATTCTTTGCATCTATTCTCGTGGGTAGAGAAACGGTAATATAAAATGCTCTAAAGGCTAACAAGTTGATAACTAATATAATTCGTGACTTCCAAGTAAAACGCGCGGGACACGGTTAAAATTATTACGACCACGAAGTTCTTCGCTACATATGAAATGCCATGTACAGTCACGAGCACAAATTACACTTATCAAAAGCGATTTTCTTATGGAAATACGAGTCTAACGTTAAGATAAGGCCTATTGCATAATGATATGGGTTCAAACATACTATGTTCATAATAACATAAAATTACAATCAGTACAGTAGAAGAAACTCACTTATAAATGTGAGTTATTCCACTCAAGTCTATACACATGAGTGCTCGTGAATGTACCTGCTAAGTAGGTACCTACATGATGCCAGATGGTACGATATTTTTATCAAACTGTATCCTTCATACCCCAGATTATATGTCTAGCTAGGAAAGTAAAAAGAACTAAGAGTCAACAATAAAATTTGAATAACAACAATAAGTTGACAAGTCAGACATCATCCTATATTACCTCAATTACGTCAACGTCACTAACGCAGTCTTATATGTTGGTGCCTACGTGATATTAATATGCGGAAAAGAACGGCATCCCTGTTGCGAAGGATTCGGGGGAGCACCAACAGCATTTTAAAGGTGATAGTGGACAAGCCTGATTGCCCGTTCCTGGGGCATTGGACCTGTATGCACAGCTGCAGGTCTGGTGCAGCGGGAAGCGGAGATTGTTATAGATTTTTGAATTAGTATTAGTTTTATTTCAGTTTTCATTTTATTTTATATTGTTTTATTTTAGTTTAATGAGAAATGTTACTAACATAGTTTTATAAGTGTTAGGTACTAACAAAAATATTAATCGGTTGTGTTTCGTAATAAATAATAATAATATCAAATAGGATATACATTATATTTCTTTATTATTTATGAACATACAGTAAAAAACATAGCAAAATATTTTTATTAATTTATTACGGTTCAATTTCAGCTGACGGATGATATCTATCGTGGAAGAGAAAACTGGTTGGCTAAACAGTCTCAGATTATTAACTTACTTATATTTGACGTGTGGTTACATAGAAAATGAGAATAAGGTGACTTGTTCCTTCCTTGTGTTAATGTATGTTATGTTAGGGGTTCATGCAAAAATTGCCTAAAAGGAGACGAGCGGTGTTAATTCGTGTGTACTAAAAGGAGACGAGCGGTGATAATTCGTGAGTACTAAAAAGAGACGAGCGGTGTTAATTCGTGAGTACTAAAAAGAGACGAGTGGAGTGTACTAAAAGGAGACGGGCGGTGTTAATTCGTGTGTACTAAAAGGAGACGAGCGGTGTTAATTCGTGTGTACTAAAAAGAGACGAGTGGTGTGTACTAAAAGGAGACGAGCGGTGTTAATTCGTGTGTACTAAAAAGAGACGAGTGGTGTGTACTAAAAGGAGATGGGGGGTGTTAATTCATGTGTACTAAAAGGATACGAGCGGTGTTAATTCGTGTGTACTAAAAGGAGACGAGCGGTGTTAATTCGTGTGTACTAAAGTGATACGAGCGGTGTTAATTCGTGTGTACTAAAAGGATACGAGCGGTGTTAATTCGTGTGTACTAAAAGGAGACGAGCGGTGTTAATTCGTGTGTACTAAAAGGAGACGAGCGGTGTTAATTCGTGTGTACTAAAAGGAGGCGAACGGTGTTAATTCGTGTGTACTAAAAGGAGACGAGCGGTGTTAATTCTTGTGTACTAAAAAGAGACGAGTGGTGTGTACTAAAAGGAGACGGGCGGTGTTAATTCGTGTGTACTAAAAGGAGACGAGCGGTGTTAATTCGTGTGTACTAAAAAGAGACGAGTGGTGTGTACTAAAAGGAGACGGGTGGTGTTAATTCGGGTGTACTAAAAGGATACGAGCGGTGTTAATTCGTGTGTACTAAAAAGAGACGAGTGGTGTGTACTAAAAGGAGACGAGCGGTGTTAATTCGTGTGTACTAAAAAGAGACGAGTGGTGTGTACTAAAAGGAGACGGGCGGTGTTAATTCGTGTGTACTAAAAGGAGACGAGATGTGTTAATTCGTGTGTACTAGAGACCCGCCCCTGCTTCGCATTAACCACCAAAACCTTTCGGAAAAAAATCTCTATATGATGGCGAAAACCGCATCAAAATCCACCAACCGTTACCACAGACAGACACGAAAAGTGACTTTAATTATCTAATAATGTGTATACATATATAAGTCATTTTGTAGTTGTCACGAGCTATTGTGTAGAAGTGTGCTTAAATATAACTGTAAGAAACTGATTAAAGTTTTTATCAGTCCTCTTATTGTCGATCTTCGTGAGTAACAGTTGTTACAGTATCTATCAATTTAGTCCTATGTCCCACTGCTGGGGCAAGGCCCCTCTTCCCCTTTTCCACACACGTCTGTCCACTATCATTGCGGGCCAATCCTTTCGGTAGGACTTAAGGTCGTCCCTCCATCTTCGTATTGGCCTTGTTTCTTTTTTCTTTTTGTCGGTCGTAAATCATCAAATAGCTTCTAGGCGGAGAGAGAGGGCGTCAGACTCTTACTGACTAAAACCCACCCATGTTCCTTCAGTTGCCTGTACCAGGGGCCACTGTAACACTTTCGGACTTTCCCGCAAACCTGGCAGGCATCGGCCCTAGTGGACCCCGTCATGGGTGCTGACATCTCTTTGAGGCGCGCGTGGAACACAACGTGCCGTCGACCCGGGCCTGGTCCTTATCGGGCGGCGAGCTACCTATTGCTCGCCATCCGCAAGCCCGCGCCTACGGTGGCCGGGAATCGGCCTGGGATTCCCAACGCCCAGGGCGTCTCCTCGTATTGGCCTGTACCTATTAGCTAAAACTGATTTAGAATATTACAGTTATATTGAAATTATATGATTTCACAATCTAGAAACTTTTGTATGTCCATTTGTGACCCAAAGACTAACATAGCCTGGTATTCTTAAAATCTATTTGACCTATAATCTTTCGTTATGGCCCGGTGTCGTCAAAAGATAAACGTCGTGAGCTTGTCAAGTGTTATCTTCTATTATAAATCCGGTTAACTGTGGGTGAGATGATGGGTTTGTCGATAACGTTTATACTATAGAAAATGGTTACCACGGCAATATGGTTTCACTTTTATCAGAGATGCTGTTAAAATATTTGGTGGTTCAAACATTGGGTTAATTAATTCATAATATATAAAAAAATACATTTACGCTTTGACTTTGAAAGGATACGACTATAATAATATAATTTTAGTAGAATAGGGGAAAGACGAATGGAATATATAAAAAATAGACAGGCAGGGGAACTCCCGGCAGAAGTGAAAATCCCAAAATGTACACAGACCGCTGAGCGTCGCCAGTCTGGCGCAATACGTCACATTAGCATGTCGGTGACGTGAACCCACGTTTTGCCCCTACCAAAAATCGCTCAACGCGGCTAAAGAAGTTTTCACTTCCAAAATAATATTATATAAAAATAAATATTGCAACCAACTTCTAATTACATTGCCAGTTTATATTAAAAAAAAAAAACATCGGGAAAACTTTGTGACATAAATAAAAATGTTGGCACGAAGAGCCAAACTTGAGGGGCTCGGATTGCTACATTTTATAAATACATTTTAGAAAAGTATAGGATAAAGTTAAGAAAAGTAGGTACCTATATTTTGTTCCTAAACATAGATTATTAGTTACTCAGTAGTGGCATCAAATAGATTTAATTTAAGGAATCTCATTTAAGCTCTTCTTTATACTTATTAAAAAAGCGAATCTTGAAAACTATACAAGAAAACAAGCACCGCGAGCTGCAGTCTTGCGATAGCCTATTCGCTGTAATATAATTTGCATAGTAAAATGACTCTTATACGTTACCCCTCACCTTTTAATTTTTTCTAAATGCGGTACATTTTGCTGTAGAACAAACTGCTAGAGTCATTATAATGTAACGCTGTGTTAGCTTGGTTTTCTTACTTTTCTAGAAATGTTGTACCTACTAAACCGAGGGAAATTAATTGCCATTTTTCTCTGCCTAACGTTTTCTCAAGTTTGTTGGAGTCGGCTTCCAGTCCTACTGGATGCAGCTGAATACCAGTATCTTACATGGAACGACTGCCTATCTGACCTCCACAACCCAGTTACTGGGTAATATTGGTAACAAACACCCTTTAGTAAAACTGGTTGTCAGACTTTTGGGCTTCTGAGTACCAGTAACGACTGTTTTAGATGGGTAAATGACAGCCGGGACCAACAGCTTAACGTGCTTTCCTCGGCATGAAAGGAATGGTCACCCATCCACGGGCCGACCGCGGCAAACGTACCTTAACCTTGATCGATCGAACTGTGTGGCATTAAATTTGCCACGAGCCCCTCATACACTTACAATATGATTACAAAAAATATAACAATCAATTTATTGGAAGTATACTCGACCTCGTAAACGCTTTACCATTTTAGACAACAATTCCCAGTACTTAACTGAAACTGCATTAAGGTTGAAACTCTCTTGCTATCACATAGACAAATAAACCTTGTTGTTTTATGACGTGCTAGTAATAAAGAAATTACGAGGTTGACTATACCTATAGACACATGGCCACTTCTTTTATTGGCACCATTTTTTCCCTTTATATTCATGTAATTTGTTATCATTTAATCGTGTTTTTGTGTGTTCTGCTATTCCTTTTCTGTGAACTGAATATATGGTTTACCTATCTATCAATGTATATGCAAATCGACTTGGTAACTTACTTGTTAGGAGTAAGTAATGGTAAGGTTTGTAACAACAATCCGTTATTACAAGATAATTATGTAGGCGTAGAAACACTTGCGGCTGAAATAATTTAGTCGAAGTTTGTGTTAGGACATAAATATTAACTTCGGTATCTATTATTCAGAATAAAGGCTATTGTAGTAGGACTGTAAAGTACTCACATCCCATAAAGATTCTATTGTGTCTATACCTAGCTATCATACAATTCCTACTAATGCGAAGTATGGAATTGGAAAGAGCTAAATTATGTGTCGTTGTATAAAAACTGTTTTATATGTGTAACACGAATATTAACGACCTTTTCCCACGAAAATTAGGGTATTTTTTCCATACAAACAGGAAGATATTCGGGAAAATTGACCCGATATTATAATTGGCAGGAAAATTGCCATCATATTTAATCCATTTAATAGGGATGATTATATATTTGTCGAGTCGGAGTTATCACGTAGTCCAGACAATACTGCGTCTTTCTTTTTTAGTAGATTGGACCTACCAGCAAGTGCTTGCTGTGATCACTACCACCTAAAACATCTGCAACACCAGTAGGATATTTTGCTACCTCTAGTAGATTATTTTATAGACCATCGTATATAACCTTTTTTTGAGGATGGGAAATCATCAAATGACCCCTCCCGCTCTGGGTGGAGCGGAAGGGAGTGTCAGACTCTTACTGACTAAAACCCACCCGTGTTCCTTCCTTGGCCCTTTATGTTCCGGGTCAGCGGTACCCCTTTCGGACAATCCCGCTTTCCCGGCAGGCTTGGGCCCTAGTGGCACCCTCTTCGATGCTGACATCTCTTTGAGGCGCGCGTGGAACACGTACGCGCCGTCCAGCACGGGCCTGGTCCTGATCGGACGGTGAGCTACCCATTACTCACCGCCCGCAGGCCCGCGCCTACGGTGGCCGGGAGTCGGCAAGCGGCTCCCGACGCCCGGAGCGTCCACCGCGGCGACTTGGACGGGAGACTCTCTCCCTCTCCCGTCCCGCCACCTCCTTCGCTAGCATGACTGCTTCGCAGAAGTAGGCGATTGCCTCCCACTCCCCCTCACCCCGGACCATGGCTTGAACCAGGGCCGGGCGTGAGAGGTCGCCGCCGCTGCCGATCGCCTCTACGAGGACACGGCGGTGTTCCGCCCATGCAGGGCAGGCTCCCACCGTATGCTCCACCGTGTCCTCGGGGCGATCATCGCAGTGGTGACACCCGGGCGTTTCCTCCCGCCTGATGATGTGCAGGAACCTCCCGAAACATCCGTTTCCGGTGAGGACCTGCGTCAGGCGGTAGGTGAGGACGCCGTGACGCCTCTCTAGCCACTCCTCAAAGAGGGGTCTTACCGCCGCTATCGTGGCGTGCCCTGCGCTGGGTTGCGACAGTCGCTCTTTTCATGCCGCCATGAGATCGCGCCGGAGGTCCGTCCGCTCCGCCGCGATTTGCCGCGGAAGCGGGGTTTCCCCCCGGCGCGGCGTAGTGCCTCCGCGAGATCCAGATCCCACGGCGGCAGTCCGGCAAGGAGGCTTGCCGCCTCGCCCGAGATCGTGCGGTAGCCCCGGATCAGCCTTACGGCTACCACCTTTTGGGGCGCGTTCAGATAGTGGGCGGCTCTCCGCCGCAGTGAACGCGCCCACACCGGGGCCCCATATGTAGCCATGGACCGCACGACCCCCGCGTAAAGCCTCCGGCAGGATCGTAAATAACCTCAGAAATGCTTTACCAACGATTCCCAGTAAATTTAAATTTAACTAAGGTTGAATACGTTCTAACTGTTACATAGACAAATAAACCTGAGGGGCTACTTTTTGTTGTTTTAATGTTTATTTTGTTAGTTAAAAGTGCTCCTTTTCTTTTATGTTTTTCTATTTGTATTTCTTGTGCGTGTCCCAAATAAAATATTATTCTTTTCTTTCTTCTAGGTGGTAATCGCTTTCAAAGCGTTTCGAATTTTTATAACGACTATCAACAGGATTTACATATTATAAACTTCCAGTAGCTTATGTCAATCCAATACATTTTTTACTTTTCCATCATCGTTATCGCTGATAGAATGTTACTTTTTCTAGTCGTTTTATGACGTGCAAGTGACATTTCACCGTAGTGTCGTAAAGCAATTACGAGGTCGACTGTACTTACAAGTATTTCTTCCCCATGTGAGAATTGTTGGGGAATATCAAAACAACAAAAGATACAAAAGACAACAGAAATACCATGGATACCACTTCTAAATTATTTTCTTTCCCCATTAGAATGTGAATGTCCTCCGAAACCTATACGAGACTCCTGAAGACGTCGAGCTGGTGGTAGCAGGCTCTCTGGAGCGCAATGTGCGGGGGGCGCAGTCTGGGCCTACGTACCTGTGCATCCTGACTGAGCAGTTCTACAGGACTCGAGTGGGAGACAGATACTTCTATGAAAATGGAGCTGATCCAGACACTGCGTTCACGCCTAGTAAGTGTCATTGTCACATGTTCAAGTTCAAATTATTTATTTCATAAGCAAATATACATTGGTGTCGAAATATAAGTTAACACATTATAAAAAAGGTAATGAATGACAAAGCTGCGAAAATTCAAAGAAAAGAGACAGAAATTATTTTTAAATAGAAAAAATGACCGGATTAGAATATTTGGCATAGGCTCTGAGAGCATTTGTCGTCCGATTACCTCACGGAACAAATATTTGTGTGGCCATAAAAGCTAAGACCCAGAAAAAACTGCAATTGTATGTCAAGCAGTAGGTATTTGAACACCACTTGAAACCTTGCAGGGATAGTTGCGGTTATGTCCAAAGCCAATCAGCACCCTACTTGCGTAACACACTATCAAACATAATCTGAATCATATTGAAGGATATTGCCAATCCATTGCTTCATAAGTTCGTAAAATTTGTCTGCTCAACAACATTAATGACGCAATGAATGTTATTGAACTGTCAAAATCAAAGCCATTGCAACATATATTGTGTTATGCATATACCCCGCTGTCTGGCAAAAACAGAAAACAAAATAATATTCTGGCCAGAATTTATTACCCGTGTATTCCCATTGACAATATATACAAATTAGGCTATCCGGTAGTTGATGGATTTATGCCAATCAATCTAGTTTGTTGTTTGCCTGAATTCCTACAACCCACAAACAAATATTATGTCATATTTATTTATTGTGATGTGAGTATAAATAAAACAGAATAGTAAATCAATATAATTATCTTCTATTATTTTATGCTGTGAATGGATATACGTTAGCAAAACGAAAATTCTGATAATGAATATTGGGATATGAAAAATTGCGGTATTGTTATTCATTGTTTTAATATAAAAAATGATAATGCTGTAAACCATGCATGCATTGACATTTATGTTGTAATTATACTATTATCTTCAATCTCTTAGCTGGAACCTCATGTTCAGCTTTTATTTCTTCATGTCTGTCACAAATAATTCCATATCTGTGAACAAATAGTACTTTCCTGTCATGTTTTTGGAAAAAGGCGTTAAAGGCAATTACGCCAATTACTCACCATTATTCAGAGCACGTAGTTCAAGATTATCAAAACACTTTCCGTGTACACACAGAAGCTAATTTTCCTCAACAAATCTTGTTAATATGTATGTTTAGTGCAGCGGGGCGAGCACGGCCTACTGTGATAGGCTCGAGTCACACATTTTTTATCACAATTTGGAAGCAAACACCGTGATAAAATGCGTGACATCAGCCTATCACAGAGGCCGTGCTAGCCTCGCAGCAGTGATCAAATGCCACATCGCACAAATAAAGTTATTAAGCTAGTCAAGGTACTTGTAGCAGATGGAAAAATAACAACAATTTTTCTTGACTGATTTAGAAATTTGAAATCATATTTGCTGAACAATGCGAAAAGTAAAGAATAAGAAAACTATGTGTTCTGTGTTCTCATTGTTTATATTTCAAAAATATAAGCAAAGCCCTGAGCTTGAGTGTCTGATGAAATCTAGTAAATGCTGTAAAAGATATTACTAAAGAAAAATCTAAACAAAATTTGAATTATAATACCTACATATTTATTATGTAAGAATACTAACCGTTTCCCGCCGCTTGTTCTCATGATTTTGGACGGGTGTCGATATTTTTTTGACTACGTACTTACTTTTACGGTCTAACTTAAAAGATTTAAATATGACTATCTGCGTTATTGTTTATTGTTAAATACTGTTAATTGGACATCAGAACGACATATATTTTTTCTGTAATTTATTGTTTTGTGTTTTGATTCAATTTATGTTAATTTAATGTTTCACAAACTCAACAGCAAACCAATATTGTGTTTTGCAGTGGCTTGACAGTGTTTATGTACAAACACCGACAGTAATCTATTGTAAAATGTGTGTCATGCACGAGGGGAAATAAATAAACTGAAATATCCTTTCTTAGATCGATTATGAAAGGATAATTCGATTCGTTTCTCCTTAGCGTCCTCGTTTTGATTCAAGTCAGCTTCTAATTTGGCTCGTATTTCCGTAGATTTTATGATAAGCGAGTGTATTGTGTGTATGTTATAGGTAGATAAGTAATACTGTACTTTTATAAACAGGTCAGCTCGATACGATAAGAAAAGGCTCATCTATGGCTCGTCTACTCTGCGATAACGGTGACGACATTCAGGTCATGCAGCCTAGAGCCTTCCAGCAGATATCGCACGGGTAAGTACTGTCATTACTTACAGTTCCATCTTTTACGACTAATATACCGTGGAGTCGATATATGAGAATTTTCTCATCGAATTATACTTGCGATGAAGAGTTATTGTGATAATGTATTCAGTGTTCGCGGGCGGGTGTTGGTATGATGCTGATTTTATGGGACAATTATAACAATACTGTCTTCTTCAATCATTCTTAGTTGCATCAAGATTAATTAATTGAACTTGATTGAGAAAATTTACTGCATGGCAACTTATAGTGATCCATTTAAACATATTGGCTTTTTCCCTCCAAAAAAGCAAGAAAAGATTGAGATAATTTTAGCAAAGACATATTATTATACTCCAGACGTCTACGTATCTATCTAGATCTAGACTGTACTGAAATAGTTTCTTTGTGTACATCTACTTACTTATAATATGGTACACAAAATACTCATCTCAGAATCATTTAGGTATGTACTGATTTGTATTTCTTTTACAGGAACAAGGTTATACCTTGCAATCATCTACCGTTTGTGGATCTAACATTATGGCAGGATACAAGAGACCATTTCTAATAAAATCTAAGATTTAGTTAACATAAGTAAAATTTACGATAAATAAAAAAGTTACCGCCAACTTTCAACAGGCTGATTTTGTAAAAAAAACTTTTACAACTTTGGCAAATGAGAATTTCGCGGAAATTAGAAGGACTTCATTTTCCACTACAAAACTGTTTTGCTAGGTGTCACACCTAATATTATTAACCAGATTTGTGTTAATTTCATAAGTTTTCAATTAACTTGACTGAACCAATATCATACCTATTATTATCATGTTTAAATTATTTGCCCGAAAACTTTTCTTTATTTGTGAATCTGTTGTTCAACTCTATTTTCAGTGTAAACATTTGTGAAGAGACATCTTTTTTATTTATTTGTACAGATTATGAAGCTAAGTTGTAAATGTGTGATCATGGCCATTTTATAAATGTTTGTATATATTTTATGTGCTATTTTAGAAGTAACAAAAGTAATTATTTTGATAATACTGGCTGTATAAATATACTTTATACATAAGTACTTTATTTGAAATGAACGATAAGTAAGAAAGTTGTGTGTTTGTAAGTAAAAGTAATAATAAAGCATTTGTTTATCATTTTTGATCTTATTTATTTATCAGGAAAGTAAACAAAATCTCAAAGATATCGTGATATCTTCAATCCATTTTTGAGTGAGACCTTGGTAATTTGTGTAGGTACTAATATCATCATCTGCCTATAATGTTCGCACTGCTGGGACACAGGCCTCCTCTCGGTGAGAGGGATTGAGTCATAATCCACTACGCAGTCCCAGTGCGGGTTGGTAGCTGTCACATGTCTTCGAATTTTTGGTTCTAGGACATGCCGCTTTCCTCACGATGTTTTCCTTCACCGTTTCGAGAGCAGTGGTGATGAAATAATTTACACAAAGTAAAGCGCCTCTCTGGGTTCGAACCACCATTCGTGCGGCTTTAGGCCACCACTGCTCTAAAAAACATCAGAGGATCAAATACTGGATTATTTAACCTATTGGCCGCCCCGGTCCGATTAATACGACAAATGTTTGAACCTATGTTCGTTTTTGTTATTTGTTTCATTCCACGACTCCATTTGTCATAGGTATTCATTTGTCGATTTATGAGCTGGGCGCTGGGGGCACGGCAATTGATATAAAGCCAAGCGGTCAAATGGTTACACATTATATGCTTAAATAGGAAGTATCGTCTGACTATCTCTTGAAGCAAAAAGCGGACTTCAAAATAGGTCCAGCGTCTAATAAAGTTCATACTTGATAGAAATAGAAATTGCTGACATATTTTTACAAAATATTTTTTTCAGATAGACATAGTTCCTCGTAAAAGTGAGTTAGATACAGCTACATATGACGTTTCTAACCTAAATATAGATACTCGTTTCAACAACTTCCCTACGCTGAGATTCCAAACGTACTTGGCTCTTATAAGCAGTTGCTTGGATCATTGTAAGTTGATCGAATAGCCATTGCGCTGGGTCCATATTGGCTCAACTAAAGTTCTTTACCCGAAATTGTTCTTCCTAACGATTTGTAATCCGAATGATCACTCTTCCTAAAATTTTTCATCCTAAAGTTTTCATTCATACTATTTGTAGTGCTACCGGCGATGTTCATAACACTCATGTTTCCGAAAATTGTAATTAATAATATCATTAATGTAAATATATTTAAACTCCTACCGTTTTTTATCATATCGCTTTTATCCCTAAACATAATTACCATAATATTTTCACTCATACTCAGAAAGAAACATTTACCAAGTGTTATAAAAAATATATGTGGGTAGAAGATGATATTTATAGTTTTAGGTTTTTTTTTTCTGTGCATGGTTGATGGTGGGCTAGGTCGACGGAGCCCCGCTTCGCGGGGCTCCTACTTCTGTGTGGTTTATAAAAAAATAACCACGAAGGGGATGGCGGGGTCTATTCGCTCGCTTCGCTCGCTCACACGACCCCGCCATCCCCTTCTAACCTAACCTGTCCGAGTCGGGGTGCCCTAAAGTCCCAATTGCATCCAATTTCTCTTGATATAAACAACCGTTACACACCCGATGTCGATGGCAAATTATGTTATGGCATATCATAATTATGGCATGTGATAATTAGGGCTTACAATTATTAATGTATATAATACTGATTATTATGAATAAAAAGAAATCTAAACAAAAAAGATATGACTTTGAATAATAGTATAAAAGATGGTTATGTTGAGAAAATATAGGGAAACAAATAAAAGTATAATAGATGTTTATTGCTACTGACATTATGAAGTTGAATGCTTCGGAATTATGAACATTAGAGACACAGTAGTTAGGAATTGTGATTGTTAGGATGAAAAATGTTAGGAAGAACATTTTCGGATTTCCAATTATCGGAGTTGAAGTTTTAGGTGAACTTTGGCGCACCCCATTGCGCTTGCCGCTGACGTGGTAGTAAATGGAAACAGTAGCCAACAGTGTGCATGTAGCTTAATGGCCACTTGAGACAGTTACAACAGTGCTGCTGCACACTATGCGACTGGCGTTTGTTAAAGTACAGCGACTAAAGAGGATATTATGTAATCAGAAAATTAAACTATCGCAACACTGAATATACGTACAATATTAATTATATATTATTATATATAATATATATATATTATATATATATATAATAATATATATATATTATATATAATATATAATTAATATTGTACGCAGTGTTACAATATTAATTCATAATCGATATTTTAGAGCACTACAGAGTGATATTTCACTATTTAATTGTGTAAAATTGGTACATTAATAAAAACAGCAAATTATTTGACCAGTATTGGTGACGTCGCCGATTTTCTGGTTTATACGAGCAGTGGTCGAAATTGGTAAAGTTTCTACGAACTTACCAGTTTACCACACACGTCACAGGCAAGAGTCGCTGTGTCCAAGTAACAAGCTAGAGAAATAACTGAATAGCTACTTTAGCTCACAGTTTGTATTCCCTTGGCCTTTCTGAGGGAAAATTAAATATAAAGTTACGATCGTCACACCGCTTTTAGGTACTTATGTCCTAGTTCCTTAATTCACAGTTTTGCTCTTCAACGTACAGAATTAAGACATTTGTATGTTGTGTTTGACATACTCGTAACAACAGCCTTATACCGCAGTTATTGAAGACACGACATAACTCAGACATGTCACATACACGTCGCGTCTGTGGCTTGTGGAACGTCTGACTTGTCGTGTCTCATGTCGTGTTTAATGAATTAGTATGAGGGGATAACTTAGTTTGAAAATTATTCGAACAAATCGGAACTGAGATCGATTAACTGATAATCGATGTATTTCTTCCTTACTAGGAAGAAAAATTACTACAGGCTAGAATGTAATATTGTCTGATAATGTTTTGTTCGATCATTCAAATGTAGAGCAACTTTTCGTTGTCATATTTTGGTCGTTATTAGTTTTAGTTAAGGGGCTGACAACAGCTAAAGCGCGTTTACTGTCGGACTGCATATAAAAGAAAGAGAAGCCGATGACACAAAGCTAGTAATTTATTTCATAATATGAAGCAATTCTTAATTTACAAAAAATTTATCGATTGGACAATAAAATGAAAACACTATCACGTTAATATGATGCTTAAAGAAACAATCTGAATAAAAAACCAGAATGATTGCATGTTTACTAGTATGGTTTTTAATCGTTAAAATACATTTTTATAAGCATCTTCGTGACTTTTTTCTATCGTACCAATATTTTTTTTTTGAGACAACACACACAAGGTCTTCAGGTCCCGAACTAGGTAGAGCCTGTACTACGGTAACCTGATGACTGATATACATACTTATATACATATACACATCCAGACACGGGTCAAACAGACATGTTCATGCACAGAAATGTTTGACTTGTCCGGTGATCGGACCCGGGACATTATGAAATTAGTTTTAATATGTTTTCAACACACTATCTAACTAGCATATATCCTGAAGAATATCATATATTTTTCTGATTTTGTTTACTGCAGTGTATCATATACTTTTAGGCATGTTAAAACTTGCGTTTAGGTCATGTAGTCTCCTTAATATACATACATAAAATCGCGCCTTCTACTCATGGGGGTTGGCAGCAACTACAAAACGCCACCTGCTACGATCCTTACATACGTTCTCCTTTTGCTTTGTTTACGTTCATACATCTGTTAGTTAAGTTAGCACATGTTTCTTGTTGTTAGGTTTCCGTACCCAAAGGTTATCAACGGGACACTATTACTCAGCCTCCGCTGTCCGTCCGTCCGCCCGTCTGTCTGCGGGCTGTATCTCAAGAACCGTAACAGATAGATACTTGAAAATTACACAGAATGTGTGTTTCTATTGCCGCTTTAACAAACAACAAATTATAAAAATAAAATAAAGTTAAAAATTAAAGGCTCCTTACAAGAAACATGTTTTTTTTCGGCGTTTTTTGCCTTGTGGTACGGAACCCTTCGTGAGCGTGCCCGACTCGCACTTGATTTTTTCATGTTCATAAATAGTTAGTTATTTAGCAATTAGGAGTTCGCAAACTGGGCAATAAGTTTCACTGCCGCTTTGCTGACAGGATAATAAATATTTGAAGACGGTATACAGTAACAATCAAATAAATTACAGAGGTAATTACAGAAACAATTAAAAGCCAGTGTCTCCTGGGGATCCACGTTCATACCAAGGTGACACGAGAGGTGAAGGACAAGTTCGATCTTGACCTATTTGTGATTTAACATAACATATTAAAGTGTGCTACTTAGGGTTTAAATTTAAGGTTTCTGTAAATAAATACATGCTTAGAGTTGTTTCATGAAACAATTATTCCAGATGCACCTCATTTTACTGAGGTAGGTCCTCATTTTACACTTTTAATTTACTTGGTAACTTTTCCTAGAATCCAGCGGGCAGTTTGGTACGCAAAATTGTCGAGCAATATGCCAACGACTAGAATTTTGTTTACAATAAACTTGTAAATACTACACTGGGGCGCAAAGAAAGAGGGTCAGTAACAAAAACCTCAATAACGTCCCAAGTATTGGAGCTAGTTTTATAAAATAAAGACTGTATTATTGACAGTTTTGTAGTGCTTAAATCAATGTCATAAAAGTTCAAGATTATGAAGATTATTTTGAATAAAAGTGACCATATTAATTAGATTTTGAAAGATGCGCTACGGTATCAAATGTGCAATTTTTTACACATTTTACACTGTAAGTAGGTTTCTACAAACACTTTACACGTCAATCATATTTTAAAAACTAGATGAGGTCGGTAGTAATTTGTATTGCCACCACGAGCTGTTCTGGCCATTCCATGCCTGTGATAGCGACATCTTCAAGGTAGTCAAACACTATCGGAGCTGTATGGGGACGAGCGTTATCTTGCATTATGATGGCGTTCTCTCCCATGTTTACTGTTATATCGCATTACTATGTTTGCAGAACTCGTCAAAATGTAGGGACCAGCTGATTATTTTTTCGCGATTTCATATTTGGTCCTATAGTAAAAGTTGTCCATAATGATGAGTGCAATGACCCCTTAAGAGGTTGATGGTGTTTTACCAAACATAATCTTGGTCAGATCATGTGAAGACTATGTAGATTGGAGTCTGAATTGGTCTTTTGAGAAAAAACCACACAGATTGAGTGGACATGTCCAGTCAGTGCACGCATGTGTCAGTAATCGTGCAGCTCAACTCAGAAAAGAGAGAGACATAGACAAAGAGAAAAGAAAGACAGGACATTTGGGTAGGCCGCATAAATTACTCACACTGCCAGATCATGATTAAAATAACTGAGAAAAGAAAACAAAAAAAGCAATGACCCACATAGTCCTTACATTCACGATAACTAAAATAATATAATAATACTTTACAAAGTAAATACTCATGTATGTTTAGAATTCATGAATGTAAATGTGAATATAAAAGTTCAGACATAACCTTTGAGGACCATGTAGATTGGTTTCTGAAATGGTCACTCCCTCTCACTGAGAGGAAGCCTGTATTCCAGCAGTGGGATCATTATAGGCTGATTATGTTATTCATATTTTGCCTCATGAAGCGACGGCCATCTGATCTCCACACCCCAATCACTGGGTAATATTGACATATTCCTAAAACAGGACTAATTATAAGTTATTCAAACTTCTGAATGCCTGTATTTACAGCCATGGATATTCGTATTCAAACTAGGACCAACTAACGCGCTCGCCAGGGATAGAAATTCAGCAAAGTGTACCCTAAGTAGGTATATGTATTTGGAAATTGAGACACAATACTCGTATGATAAATCATTATTTCTCCTCGTAATACCATTTGCATAGGTATTTCATTTCTGTATAAGATCAAGATAATTATCGCTTCATAATCTTGACGCCTCAAGAAATAGTTTGAACAAGTGTTTACATAAACCATTCGTCTGATCGTATATAAATACAAATTATTTTGAATACAACGTAGACAGACAGGATGGGTGATTAATTACATTATCATTGGTTTATCAGGGAATCTTGTAGAATATACGGTAGTAGTTACTAATATAACTCAAAGTACTCGTATTTACCACACGAATCACGACGCGGTTAACGTTCCGTTCTCCTCAGTGCAAAGTCGAATTACGACGCGGTTAACGTTCCGTTCTCCGCAGTGCAAAGACGAATCACGACGCGATTAACGTTCCGTTCTCCTCAGTGCAAAGTCGAATTACGACGCGGTTAACGTTCCGTTCTCATCAGTGCAAAGACGAATTACGACGCGGTTAACGTACCGTTCTCCGCAGTGTAAAGACGAATCACGACGCGATTAACGTTCGGTTCTCCTCAGTGCAAAGTAAACTGTTGCGTTTGATGTCACGCTATAAATATTGCACTCGTATTATTTTAGAAAATAATTTCACCTTAAGTCGCAGCTCCTTCATAGGTTGCGGCATAAGCAGCAATCGTATCTGTGTGACGATCGATCCGAGAATACCTACACTGCTATTCAGTTTTACGAGCCGTTTTTATTTCGGAACTCTATTTATTCGGTACTTTAATAATCGGAATTCGTATTTTTAATGTTTCGAATTATCATTAAGTCGGACTTTTTGTTATTCGATCTCGGTATTTTGAGAAAAGTAATTATAAACGTTAGGAATATTGAAATTTCGGAATTATAAAAATAGGATGAATGATAAATCGGAGTTGTTATATTAGGAATTTTAAACTATTCGGAATTATGAAAACCAATATTTTGACATTCGTATTTGTAACTGACGGAATTAAATTTTTCGTATTTATGTTATGTAGTGTACCCCAATTTCATATGTAAGGATCTTAATATATAATAAAGTATCAAGTCAGGACACAACGTTCCAATTTAGAGACACACAATTAGAAATTAAGTCATTTAATCATTTCAGAATTAATAGACAGATCACATAAGTTTCTCGATGATCATTCATAAATTTCATTTCTAAATACGATAATGTAGGTAGCTACCACAAAATGAAGATTAATTGCCTGTGAAATTGTGTCAGGCACACGTATGCGTCAAAACAGAATACATTTCAAAAATACTGCTATCAAAATAGAAATTAGGTACCGATTCAGTTTATGTATTGCAGTCAGATTGAACTTTAATATAGGTAGGTACTTAAATGGTCTTATAGACGTACGAGGATTTGACTGTAAAGTTCAATCATACCTCCACAGAAAAGGGAGGATCCTCCGACCAGAAGGGTGTTGTGTCTGGTGGGCAACTGCCCGACGATTGATGTCGGGAAGTTATATATATAATGCTAGTCGCGCGGTAAACTCTGCTTGCGCGATGCAGGATGACGTCAGTATGACGCGCAGCTCGCATGTGGCGATGTAGATACTGCTACAGTCTCTTGAGACTTAAGAAACTGCACGTTAAAATATAAATAATAATGTTGATATGTAAAAGAATTTGTAGCGGCACTAAATAACCCAACAGCTAAAACGCGGACAGGTAGGCGAGGGGTCGCGAGTTCAAACCGCAACTGTTAGCAGTAGGGTACCGTTTGCACTATCGTCGAAATAGCGCATGTCTATATTTAACTTACATGAATGTTAGAAATTATATTGACATGAGTAACCCGCATTGTTACAGGTAAAGGTCACATCTAAAGGACAAAGCGCTTTTCTTTTATGAGTTGATTCAATTTACACAAAGATCCTTCGTTGAAAGGAAGCATCACACGGTCGATTTGTCCTGTACCGTTTATATTATGCTATGTGTAAATGTATCAGCTGGCTCTATAGTAGCTACTTCTTTTCAGCCAATGCAGCGCCGTCAAGAAAGCTTTCTGGTGCAAATCTTTCACTAGCTAGCGCGGCGTTTTACGTTGGTAAGTACCCTATTTACCCTACTACGGCATAGTCAAAGGAGTGTTATGATTTAAACAGGCTATGTATGTTCATCTGTTTCATCATAACTCCTAAACGACTCGTCGTATTGTGACAAACGCCGACTAAAAGGGTATATAAACATCGTCGTCTTTTTCATCCCTTTAAGTTGGCGTTTTTGTGGTTTTTAACCCCCGACGAAACAGAGGGGTTTTAAAAGTTTAACGTTTGTATCTAAGTGTGTCTGTATCTGTGTATCTGTGAGTCTGTGTGTCTGGCAGCGACATGGTAGCACCAAAACGGCTGAAACAATTTTGTTTTTTTTTGAGAGGTAACTTGGTTGAATGTGTTCTTGGCTATGATTTAAGATAATCTGTTCAGCCGTTTGAAGATTATTAGCTCTTTTCTAGTTGATGAATGGATGTGAGCATCTTCTCGTGTCTGATCGAGTCGAAACTTGGTATTTCGTTACTTCAATGATATTAGAAGAACTTGGTAACCATGAACTGATGCTGCAGTATCACCTGGAATTTGTAGGATATCCAACTTAAACCACTAAAGTAAACTTACAGCAGAGGGATCGTGTTTGGGCTCATTGGAATGGCCTTAATGAATAAGTTATAGATCGATGGTGATCAGGGTCTGACGATGGAGTAGGAAAGAGAAATGGGGATAAATTAGTAACTAGTTTCACTGTTGGAAAAATACGTACTTACCTACAGCTGCGCAAATTTCGGCTAGACACGTGTCGATAGTATAGTGTGTCTTCCAGCAATATATATGAAGTTCAACAAGTTAAACTAAAATTTTAAATAACCAGCGACACCGACTGAGGAGCGGGCTGAAAGTCATACTTTTCAGCCCTAGGGAGAATCGCTTTCAACTGACACCTGTCAAATTACTTAAAAAAACTAGTTCTATTTTCACATTTCTATTGAACCATGTTCCAACTTCCTATACAGCTACTCTAATACAGCGCGATGTATAAATGAAATAACATAAAGTTAAGTATTAACTATAGAATGTATTTTTTTAAATGACTTTATTATAATTTACTTTCAACTATTACTTTAAAATAACATAGAATTGGGCAAAATATTTACCATTTTTACAATGATGGAAATGAAAAATAATGGCTGAATAGCTAGTAGCCGGCCACAGAAAAAAAATTTGGCGGAAAAGCGGCAATCCGATTTTCATTAGTTTTTTTTTCGACTTGTAGAGTTGAGTTTTGTTTATACTTCCGTATAGCAGAGATTTGTATTAACACAATGAGTTCATCTGATTCAGATAATAATATGGATTTAACGCCTGATTTCATAAGAGAAGAGGCTCATTTTTTCTTTAGCTAATTCATGATTTTATTTTTATTTTCTTTGTATTCGTAATGAAAAGCACAGTCTTTACCTCGGGTTAAAGACTTATTTAGTCCTTCGAACTATTGGCCCGTCTCGGGATTAAATAAGATACTTTCACCCCTAGAGTAACAATGTATTAATATATGTATGCCCTTTAAGTTTAATATAAGTTGTAGGTAATATTTTGATCCAAGCGTCCTAACGTCGTCGGGGGACGGCTAATGAAAACGCTAAACAGACGAGGCATATAGCTAGCAATAACGAATGTCTGCTATTGTAGAATGGATGGCTGCTGTGACTTCCTATTTTCATTAGTTGTCCCCCGATGGAAGGAAGCATGGATCCAAATATTACCTACAACTTATATTAAACATAAAGGGCCAATACATAAGTTTTATTTACGCTTTAGAGGATTTTTTGTTGTTGGGGGTTAGTGTTTAACTTTCTTTTTCATATATTTTAAGACCGTGTTTCAGAAAGTATGTAGTCAATGTCACAAATAGCTGTCAAATATGTCGCTGTTTGATTCATAACCAATATTTAGTGCTTCGCAGAGCGATATTTCAGAATTTAAGTTATGAATATTGATTAATTAATCCAAACAGCGAAATATTTGACAGCTATTTGCGATGTCGCCAACTTTCACAATGCACGTGCTTAAACCGTGTAAGTATAGTTTTATGAAACACAACATGCAAAACAACGTGAATTGCAGAGTAAGATTTTACATACTCAGTTCGCGAACACAGTAACTAATAAATTAGATTAAATCCTTACTTAAGGTAGTAGGTACCTCCGCACAAATTTTAGCGCGCTGAATATAGTATAGTTTTTGTTATTTCTTATTTCTCGCTTACTATCTCTCATTTACTTTCCCTCATGAGTATTTTCGAGTACTTAACTAATTTACCTATTAATCATGAAACGATATTGATCAAAATTTTCATTCTGCACCGATCGATGCAGATTTATTTGAAGATTAATCTGTCCAAATTAAAAAAAAAGTACCTAGAAAACGCACTTGGCGGAACCTTAACATTCTTGCAAAATAATAAAACATAAAATATTCAAATAAGACAGAGAGTTGAATAAAGGAGGACTGCGCTTTTTGGTGTGACAATAATACAGTACATACAGACAAACTTGTTTTAAAATGAAGATTTTCATTGATTATATATCAATGAAAATCTTCATTTTAAAACAAGTTTTGAGTTGAAATAATATCGCAAAGAACTTAAAAAATATCGTTAATCCTGAGGATCCTGGCAAGGATAATGGGACAAACTACACACATCAAAAGTGTCTTGGGATCAACATATATTTTTGCAATAACTTTTCTCCTGATTGATATTAATTAAAATTTTCTTTAAGGATTCATAAAATAAAGTGTTTTCGTTTGTCACAGTAACGATAAACCAAGTCACCTTTGCATTAATAAAGAAATTTGCCATTTTCCTAATAAAGGGATTTTTGACATTTGAACCACTAACACAAAAGTTCGAAAAAAAGACTGAAATAACAGTTTTCTTTAAAATTTTATTGGGTAACTTAAACAATTAATAATCCGTGTTTCTACCGCGAACACTAACAACACAAGAACATCGGTTTGGCATACTCAAAATGAGTTCATCCAAATCACGCTGTGGAATGGCCGCCCATGTTCGTTGCAACAACAAAAAAAGGTCTTCTTGCGACTGGATACCCTCCATATTCGGCAGAGCTCTTCTCTGTAGCATATCCCATGCATGCTCAATCGGGTTCAAGTCTGGCGACTGAGCAGGCCAGGGCAGGACATTGATGTTAGCTGCGGCGAGAGTCTGTCTTACAACTCTTGCGGTGTGCGGTCGTGCATTATCATGCATTAACTGAAATAAGGGACCGATTTGCACTTGTAGAGGAACGATGACGTCTGATACAATCGTCTCAGCATAAATTTGAGCGTTGAGGTTGCCTCTGATCCAAATCAACTCAGTTCTTCCGCCGATCCAAATACCCGCCCATACCATGATGGTTCCACCACTATAAGGATGGACTTCCTGGCAGGATTTTAATCGCTGTTGGCGTCCAGGGGTTCTCCAGTGTCGTATACGTCTTGTATCCGGTCTCATACCAAAACGAGACTCATCAGAAAAGCACACGAAACGCCATTGTTCTTCTGCCCAATTTCTGTGTTCAAGAGCCCATTGATATCGAATCCTACGATTGTGCATTGCTATAGGTGGTACCCGTAGCGGTCTTCGGGAATGAAGGTTCACTTCATGCAAGCGGTTTCTGACTGTTTGGTCGCTAATTAAGTTCCCTGAAGAGTGATGAAGCCTCACGGCTAACATCATGGCGGTTATTGTTGGAGCTCTTCGAGTTAAGATTTGAATGTATCGGTCTTGTCTCCGTGTGGTGCAGCGATACCGTCCTCCATGGCGCTCAGCCACGGTACCAGTGCTTCGGTAACGTGTCCAAAGTCGACTGATAACACTCTGACTTGTATTCAGAGCTAAAGCCACAGTACGTTTCCGGGAACCAGCTTCTATCATTCCCACGGCTCTGAGCATTTCTTCCCTGCTTAAATGACGTCGCCGCTCCATAATAACGTTGGTTTTAATCAGTAGTAGGGAAACAGTAGCACTAATAATGTCTTCAATGCGTTGTATGTTTTTATAGGGAAAATATTGACAGCTGATTTTCATCTTTTACTCGAATTTGATTCACAGTTCCTGATTCAAATTATGAAATGCACCAAAAAGGATCCATATAAATTTATAAAATCATAAATTTATTACAAAGCCACATCTTAATCTCAAGAAATCCGCATAAAAATGCTTGATCCCTAGACACTTTTGATGTGTGTATTTAAACTATTCCATTGTCATGGGTCCTTGATAAGTGTGCGATGTTTCAAATCAATCCGACGTTTTGAAGGGGATGAAAATA
The DNA here is from genome assembly GCA_937001585.2 of Brachylomia viminalis. Lineage (NCBI taxonomy): Eukaryota > Metazoa > Arthropoda > Insecta > Lepidoptera > Noctuidae > Brachylomia > Brachylomia viminalis. The sequence goes on along the minus strand of OW443308.2, from coordinate 13,106,416 downwards.
GAGTTCAAAAATTCCGTTACATAGATCCATAGATACATAGATCCAAGCTAATAAAAGCGTGTTAAAAATCGTTGCCCATGTAGGTACTTCCTACTATGTTAAAATGTCTAGAAAAATGTTTCTCTGAACGTTGGCTTCAACATAATATTTGTTCGCAGCTTTATTACAAACAGAAATTTTATTCATGACCAAAACCTGAAGTCGAACTGAAATGATCACGATCATATTCAACGACATGGAAAGTTTGCAGCGTGCACCGCATTGACGCCAAAGTTGTACAAAAGACAGTCGAATGAATGCGGCTTACAGACTTAATGCTCCTACAAACAGGCGCGACACGCGACGTGAACCACACGCCACATAAAAGAACCGCGTGTCGCGCGACGAGCGGAGCCTTTACGTCGCACGCGATTGGCGTCGCGTGTCGCGCCTGTTTGAAGGGGCCCATACAGTCTTCGTTTCATTTTATACCGTCTGCTTCTTATGCACCGAGCTGAAACACACACACACGTACCTTACGGGTGTAAAAAGATCATTGTTTTTTTATATCAAAAACCACTATAATATCTGGCAACCTTTTGGCTACGAAGATAAGTATTGGGGTCAAACAGCCTACTTTTAGTGTTACTTTTTTTTCACTAAAACCAATTATATTGTAGCGGTATCTACATCGCCACATGCGAGGTGCGCGTCATACTGACGTCATCCTGCATCGCGCTAGCAGAGTTTACCGCGCTACTATAGCATATTATTATATACAACTTCCCGACATCAATCGTCGGGCAGTTGCCCACCAAACACAACACCCGTCTGGTCGGCGAATCCTCCCTTGTCTATGGAGGTATGAGTGAACTTTATACCCTGTTCCTCGTGCCTCAATAATATAAAACTCCTGTACCACCGCATGCACCCTTATGCACAATGTTTTTGCGTGCATTACATTGCGCGCCGCCGTAAGCAGCGATTTTTCACACCAATAATAAAACTCATTACCCAGCAATCATGTTAGCTGAATAAGTAAGTAAGTATTTTATTTGTTTAAACATGGTGTACATGATACATTGCATGTAGGATAGTAATGGGATACAGAAAGTTCTAACATGTTCAGCCGCATATCGTGGCGTACAAATTGGCAGAAAGAGATGGTGCATAAACCATGATAATTTTTAATTAAAATTACATTTCGTCATTATTCATTATAGATTAGGTATAATTACAATTCAATAGGCATAATTTTTAGATACAATTCAATGTCAAAGTAGTATTGTAGTTGTAGTAGTAGTGTTTCTTAGTTTGATGTACATAATGGGTAAATAACGGCTATGTGATGGTCAGCCCGCCGTCGTAAGGTCGGTGAATGCTGACGAATTTACGATGCTTAAAAGTGTGAGTTGCAATATGGAGTTTCATAAATTCTGTACAGTTTTTACGCGTATGCGTTGACTGTAATGGACGAGCTCCAATTAATAATTTATAATATAAGAAATAATTTATGGTAATTTATATAATTAATTTTAATAAGTAACGAAAAATTTCAAGGTGCAGAGATTCCTATGGACGGTTCAACTAATGTAGTTTATTGTAGTTTCTAGTACGTAGTAAATTTTAATTAGCAGCTCTTGAGAAAAGCCAAGTACTCGCACATATTTAATTATCTTAAAACTTGAGGATTTGTCTTCGTTTATCTCTGAATGTTTCCAGGCTACAAACTTTCGTTGCTAGAATTGTTGTTCTGTGAACTCTTAAGTTGGGATTAAGACATCTAATTACTTGGCTAATTACGTAATAAGATAGATCTCATAAATATCTTTAAGCTTAACGGTAAAAGTTGTGACTTTAAAATGTTTTGATTTGTAGTTTTGCGAAGAGAAGTTTGGAAACTTTTTCGTCTTAGCTATATACTTAGATGGAGCCTACAACCAGTTAATATAATATGAAGAATGTAATAAAAATAATACTCCGGATTTATAAACTGTTATTAGTAAAAAAAAACCGGCGGTGAATAAACTACAAATTAACGATTATCGGACTTTTTTCTTTACTTGTACTGTGAGACTTTGCTTCTGGGCAAATTTTATGATTGTAGTAGATTGTGTGATTGTAGTTTTTGTCAATGGGAAGTACCTTACAAGTTTGATCTGAGGTTTTGATCTATTTTGGAGTATCAAAATACATAATATACATTTGTATTTTTTTATTGCTTTGATTTAGAAGCTTAATTTTTAAAGCTCTTCTTTAAGAGCTCCACTCCAACGGACCGTCCGTTGGAGAGGAGCTCATAAATAAAAAATAAATCGTAATCAACAAACCTTTTTTAGTAAGAAATATATTTACCATTTTATTCCATTTCACACCTCACTAACTAACTACCAGCTGAATCTACAAGATCAAGTTCTCGCCCGCTTATACATTATGTAAGTATTTTACACCGGTGTAATTTCAACGACTAAACTACGTACAAAAGGGACTAGGTACTGTTGGCAACACCAACAGAGGTTTTTTATTTTTATATACTCGCAACATTGGTTTTGAGTTGTCAAGAGAGATCTGTGAAAATAACGTACGCAAGGCTCGCCACGGTGTTCTGGGTTATCACGTGTGTCTAGAATTTTTACCTAGTTTTGTGTGATTGTTGATACTTTTGTGACTTTTTATTGTTTAGTTGTGTCGTTCTTGTGCCCGTAAACAGGTTTGTATTGTGTTTGTCTTGTTTTAAGTCGTTTTATTCAACATGGATAAGCATAAACCCCCTGATCCTGATCCCCCAGATATTCCAGATCCTTCAACTCCTTTCACTCCTTTCTCCCCGAATCCACTATCCCAATTCGCGGATGTTGTTTGTAGAGTAACAGAAATGGATGTAACACAACCCCAACAAAATTCACGCAAACGTCCTGGTACGGAAGAAATCTTAACACCTACCCCTCCAAGCAAGCAACCAAAAAGCCAAATTGGTCGTACCAAGTATTCCGTAATGGATAAGGCTCCCTATATTGTCCACGTTTCTCGTATTGAGAATCAACCAAATGATGGCACCACTCTACATCCTGTTAATTTTGGTAAATTCCTCATGAATAACAACATTGCGAACATTGTTTGTGGTGGTGTTAACAGAGTCGGTAGAAACCGTGTGTCAGTGGAGTTTGCTTCCCCCCAGGACGCTAACTCTTTCTTGTGTAACGGTTTGTTGTCTAAATATAGTTATACTACATCAATCCCTACATTTAATATCACAAGGATGGGTGTTGTTACCGGTATTCCCACAGATATTACGGAAGAAGAAGCTTTAACTTATTTGACTGTGCCTTCAGGGTGCGGCCAAATACTGAAAGTCCGTCGTATAAACAGAAAAACCCAAAGAGACGGTGTTAATGAGTGGAAATCCACTGAGACATGTGTTCTAACATTTGATGGACAAGTTTTACCAAAGAGGATTTACTGTTGTTATACATCTCTCCCTGTTGAGCAGTACATATACCCGACAATTCAATGCCGCAAGTGTTGCAGATTTGGTCATGTGGCGAATCTATGTAGGTCAAAACCCCGCTGCAGTAAGTGTGGCCACGATCACCCCGGTGATGGTTGCAACATTTCTGAGGGCGAGGCATTCTGTGTGCTTTGTTCGGGTAATCACTTTGCTAACAGCAGGTCATGCCCCGAGTATGGTAGACAGAAAGCTATTAAGACTGTCATGGCCGAGAAATCTATTCCCTATGCAGAGGCCAGTAAGATTATCCCAACTTCTTCCCGCAATTATGCCAACATAGCCAAAACCCCAATTACTCAGTCCTACCAGAAAACTGTGACACTTAAACCCAAGACCCATGCCCCTCTTTCCCCGTCTTATGACAAAGTTGCTCATCAACAGATAGTTAGTTCTCCCCTACCTTCACAGCCTAATGGCTGCGCTCTTAACTACAACAATGCTCCTTCTAATACTACCGGTTCTATTATTGAACTGCTTATTAAACTCTTACCAACTATTATTTCTTCTTCTACTACTAGTTCCCAATCACCGTCCAACGTTGCCGATCAACTTATTACTCTACTTCTACAAATTAAAAATGGCGTCTCGCCAAGTATTCCTACAGTGGAATGTGAGGAGCGTGTGGCATAAAAAGCACGACCTCATATTTCTTTTAAATAAATACAAGCCACTGGCTTGTTCCATAGCTGAGACTTGGCTCACCCCAAGTCTTAGCTTTCGTATGCCACACTTTAACATTCTCAGATGTGACAGATCTGATGGCTATGGAGGATCGGCTCTCCTTGTTAACAATCGGGTCCCTCTTTTGCCCTTCCCTTTGCCTTCGCTCACAGGTGACATGAGTATTGTAGCAGGAGGGGTGGAAGGCATTACAGTGTTTTCGGTATACATTGCTCATCCTCATCACAATTTTTTTGCTATTTTAAAAAACATTTTTTCCAATGTTCATGGACCAATTTTGGTTATGGGTGATTTTAACTGCCACCATTACAGATGGGGGTCCGAACGCTGTGATGCCTTTGGGGTAGCTTTGGTTGAGATCTTGGACGATCTGGATCTATGTATCCTTAATAACGGTTGCCCAACTCGCAGATCCCCTCCTGGTCAACAAAAAAGCTGCGTGGATTTGACTTTTTGTTCAGTTGAGTTGGCATCTTCAACCCATTGGGATTGTACGACCTTGTCACATGGTAGTGACCATTACCCTATTGTCATATCTTTGGTTAATAAGACTTATTTAGAGAAAACTTCCCCTCCACTTTTGAAATATAACCTGTCCAAGCCAGATTGGACAAAATTTGTTTCATTATTGGAGGACAAAATTGATGCTCTTCCAAATTTAAATTCAAGTTTATTAAATCCTTCTGGTCACTACCATGTCAAAAGTTGTTACGAGGGATTTGTCACGGCCATTACCTCCAGTGCGGATTCCTGCTTTCCGCTGAAAAACAGTGCCCGTGGCAAAATACCTTCTCCCCCATGGTGGGACCCAGAATGCACTTCGGCAGTCAGGGATAGAAATGAGGCAGAGCGGTGTTACAATGCAGATATGAGCACCGAAAACCTAATGACATATTTGCGGATAAATGCCAGATCCAAGCGTCACCTTCGCAAGAAAAAACGTGCGGGTTGGGTTAAGTTCTGTACGTCCTTATCTCCCTCTACTCCAGTCTCGTTAGTATGGAAAAACATCAACAGGTTTAAACGTGGGTGCTCTCCAGCAGTCTCGTCACCGATCACTAGGGAAACAGCTGACCTTTTCTTTGACAAAATTGCTCCACCATATGTTCCTCTCTCTTCCGAATGTCCCAGTAATGTGTCCCTACAAAGTGTTTCAGAGGATCCGTTTGATGTGCCATTTACTTTGAAGGAATTGAATGTGGTACTGAGACATGTTCGGGACTCAGCCCCCGGTATTGACGGTGTGCCATATTCTTTTATTGTTCATTCTGGAGACAAGGCTAAACTCTACTTTCTTGACATCATTAATTTTTGCTACAGTAATGGTTGGGTTCCGGATCAGTGGAAAGTACAAATTATTATTCCCCTATTAAAGCCAGGCAAACATGTAGATGATCCGAACGGCCTTAGACCAATTGCTTTATCCTCAGTCTTGTCCAAACTATTGGAACACCTCATTAAAAATCGACTTGAATGGATAGTCGAAGCGAGAGATTTGCTGCCGAATTACCAATTTGGTTTCAGGAAGGGGCTCGGTACTATGGATAGTGTTGGCGTTTTAGTTACGGATATTCGCTTAGCGTTTTCCAAAAACGAGTCCGTCGTAGCAGCCTTCCTAGACATCTCCTCTGCATACGACAACGTTCTTCTTCCCGTACTCAGGCAGAAAATGCACCAGCTGAGTCTCCCGGCTAAGATGATCGAATGCATCTGTGCTCTTCTCTTGTCTCGCTCTTTGGTTCTGAGGGTCCAGGGAGAGGATTTCGATGAAAGACAGACGTGGAAGGGACTCCCGCAAGGCTTCGTGCTGAGCCCCCTTCTTTATAACCTGTACACAATGGACATTGGCTCCTGCCTAAACAGTAACTGTCACATCCTCCAATATGCAGACGACTTAGTCTTGTATGTGACAGATTCCTCCATCATGGACGCTGCGTCATCCCTATGCCTCTCTCTGGACTCTCTGAACCAGTGGCTTTTAAGTCATGGTTTGTCTTTATCGGCACCAAAAAGTTCGGCAGTAATTTTCTCTCGTAAAAGATTGATCCCACGCATAACAGTGGACATTTCGGGTTCTAATATTAGATAGATAATAGTTAGATAATAAGGTTAAATTTTTAGGCGTTTTCCTTGACTCAAAATTAAATGGTAAGCATCATATCAATTTAATAATTAAAAAATGTGAAAAAGTGATTTCGATTTTAAAGGCCCTCACGGGTGTCTGGTGGGGTGCCCATCCTTACACTATGAAATTGGTCTATAACGCCTTAATTCGTAGTGTTTTAGACTATGGTACGTATCATTTAGTTCCATGCAACAAGGGTGCTTTGGCAGGGCTGGATAGTATTCAGTCGAAATGTCTTCGGATCATCTCTGGTTGTATGAAGTCTTCTCCCATTAACGCATTGCAGGTTGAGTGTGCTGAACCTCCCCTGGCCTTAAGACGGCAGTATCTGGCCTCCCGTTCTCTGGCTAAGTTAATATCTAGATCTTCCCATCCCCTTTTAGTAAGATTGAATGAGTTAGATACCTTATGTAGAAGCTCAAATTTCTGGAAAAACAAAGAAATTCCCTTAATCTTGAAAGCTTTTCGACAAATTCATAATTTAGCATGTCCAATAGAACAGAACCCACGATTACCTCTTTTTAACTTTCCCTATGAAGTTGTATGTTTCACACCAAAAATTATCTTTGACATCGGTATTTCCAAAAAGTCTCCTTCAGCGAACTCGGCCTTCAATGCGGTGGTGGAAGAACGGTGGTCCGGGTTTCAAAGGTTTTTTACAGATGCTTCAAAATTTAATGATCTCAGTAACATTGGCGCTGCGGTTTATTACCAAAGCTCCAGAATTATTTTACGGTACAAATGCCCTGAGGAGTCTTCTGTGTTCACGGGCGAGTGTGTGGCTTTATTGGAAGCTTGTCTTTTCATAGAGTCACATCACAATATTAACAAAGCCGTTATTTTCACTGACTCTCTTAGCTGCCTGCAAGCCTTAGTACAAAACCCTCTCAAAAGTAAAATGCACAGTTCACTTGTTTTAAAAATTAAAAAATCTTTATTAGCTTGTGCTAGTAGTAAAAAGGAAGTTCAGTTAGTTTGGATACCTAGTCATTGTGGCATTAAGGGCAATGAGTGTGTTGATGCTTTGGCCAAAGATGCTTGCTCTTCAGCAACAGCTGATCTCACCTACAACATTCATCAGGGGTATGACTTACTGAGCCTTCCAAAGGCTAAGCTCCAGTCCTCATGGCAGGAACACTGGAATATCACTGGAAGGAAAAAGGGCAGGTTTTACTATTCAGTACAACCAATAATAAAATCAAAACCTTGGTTCTATGGCTACAAAAAAGCTTCTAAAACAATTATTTCTACCCTTTGTAGAATTCGCTTGGGTTTCTGTTGCACTCCAGTTTTTTTGCGAAAGATTCGTGTTCGAGACTCCTCTCTCTGTGAGTGTGGGTTGGAGGAGGGCACTCTGGACCACATCTTCTTTGAATGCTCGAACAACGTCCCACCTTTAGATTTATATGGACGCCTCCCAAAATTTAAGATCCCTCTTCCGACTAATTTTCCTTCTTTACTAACATACTCCTCTCCAGATCTGTATGTGGCGCTGATGACCTTCATCCGTCACAATAATATAAAATTATGAATTTTTCTGTATGTGTTGGTGTGGTATGCGTGTATTTTATGTTTTAAAAAATTATAATATTTATTTATTTCTATTTTTTGTTTGTGTCAGTCCCGTACTAATCCAGCAAGCTCTCTATTGTATCAACTGGATCAACCAAATCATTTTATTCGTTTTAAACTAATTTTCACTTTTTTTTCCCTTTTTTTATGCACACTTGTTTTTCTAGCTCACTTTAGACATTGGCAGAATAGTCGACATCGGCTTTGCTTGCCATTTATTAAAAATAGAATAGAATAGAACGTACGCAAGTTGTTTGTCCTAAAAATATACATTATACTTTTTCGAGAAGTTAAAGAGTTTGCATTTACAGTCAGTCATCACGCACCCTACCCTACCACCGACGTCAACGACCAAACCAGCAAATCCTACAGTCCACTCAACAAGATCCCAACATTTTGGTCCATCTCACCGGATTGACTTGGTTGGTAAGAGGTGCATACAGCTTAGCTGCGTGTGTCAACGTGTGTGAATTCCAATTCCAAGAAAGGACTTAGTACGAGCAACATACAGCGACAACTGCAAGCGTTTAAATTTCTAACTCAAGAAGAAATTACGCAATTCATCATAATTATCACGTGAGTTTTGAGTCGTCACCAAGATCAAGACAGGAATGAGGAAGTTCATATTTCCGTCCGCCATTGGAAATTTGGAGCCATTTTAGCTGCACGAATTAACTAATTTCCCATTGGCTGAAGAGCAGAGCGAAGCTAGCTGCGGGACGGAGGATTCTACTGTCGGCAACCTAACCACGCAAGACCAGCAGCCAACCGAGCGCGGCTGCGAGTGAAGAGCAATATCGTCCATCCCACTCGCACTTGAGCAAACCCACTATAGAAAATAGAAGTAAGAAGTTTCGGAAGTTGGCAGCCCTGTGCAACAAACAGAGACATATTGTGTGTGCGTACGATTCGATTGGTTCATTTTTCTTGTAACTCGTTAGCAACTTTATACCGAAGCGTTATTTATTCGGCGTACAAGCAACAGCAAGCATACTAGCAGTGGTCTCGAACCTACCGATTTTTCGGTATTTCCACCGATATGGGACCGCTTCTACCGAAATGTAAACATGTTCTCACGATTTTTGAGAATACAAGGAATTTCTCCAGACTTTTTACCGATTTAATATTTTTGAACAGGCAACCCATTTCATTTTGTCTATGACTCTTAGGTGCTCCCCACCTATTTTGAGAAAAAAAAATATTTTGGGGAATAATACCCTTTTATCCTAGTTATAAGGAATGCCCCAAGTTGGTTCACTTGCCTATATACTTTAAAAGCAAAAATTCGGAATTATTTTTTTCATCCGCATGATTCCATCGCCCTCGTCACTTTTGGAATAAAACATAAAAATATAAAATGCGTACGCGTAGGTACACAGAATGTCGTCTGATGAAGTAAATTTGTTTAAACGTGTCTAGATTTTGTCAAAGCATGCAAACAAATAATTTCATGGTTTCCTCTCAATAATAATCCATTAAAAGGGAGTATATAGTTGAACCAACTAATGTGGAAAATGGCAAAACTGCTTCGATAATTCCGGTAGTTAGACTTTTTCCCAATATTATTATGAACGAAGACTTCCAAGAAATCTATACAGAGTGGCGTGTTTTGAGAAACTGTGAACAAGTCAAAATATTTTCTGATGAAATAGTGAACAATTTTGGTGAAACGTCAGTTTATTAAAACGTGGCGATGGCACTCAAATGTTTCCATTGCTGTCTCTTTTCGTCTTTACCGTGTTATCCCTGCCCTATTCCTCAGCCAATGTTGAGCGCATATTCTCACATACCTAATAATCTAATGAAAACAAAACAGCGAAATAGGCTATCTACTGAATCTATCACAGGTTTATTACATACAAAACGATTAATTAATAATGCTAGTTGTTAAAATTAGTTCTAAAATTACTGCTAATATGACTAAAGAATATTGGTATGATCCTAGTAAGGTCTAAATTTGTAAGTATGATTAATTGAATACCTATCCACCAAGTTTAAGATGTTGTGTGCTGACTAACCGGTTGGCGCAGTTGGTAGCGACCCTGCCTTCTGAGCCGCTGGTCCCGGATTCGATCCCCGGACAAGTCAAACATTTGTGTGCATGAACATGTCTGTTTGACCTGTGTCTGGGTGTGTATATGTATATAAGTATGTATATCAGTCATCAGGTTACCGTAGTACAGGCTCTGCCTAGTTCGGGACCTGAAGACCTTGAGTGGATGTTGTCTCATATTATTATTATTGTGGCTTGACATTTCTCGGGACCCTGGGGTCCCGGACCTTTGGAAGGCGTACGAGGGACCGAAGCCAACTTGCAGAGGCCCCTTAGACAATTTTAAGTGTTGAGGCATTAACCGACGATTATCCCTGTATGCACTATGCAAGTGTACCCAAGGACAACCCCCGGTTGGTGCAGGACTATTGCAAAATATAGGAACAAAACATATTGGGCTGTGGGTTTGGGTGGCTATAGTGGATTGATTATTATTATTATTACTGACTTGTTTAGTATGTTAAAAATAAATGTGATCTTAAAGGTAGTTTTTTTTAATCTACCGATTTTAGGTACGAATCTACCGATATTTGTGGGCAGCTCTACCGATTTCGGCTTTTGACGTTCGAGAACACTGCATACTAGCATATTAATTAATTTACGAAGTCCGCCATATTTTCATATTTTGCTGTACTGTATTAGATTAAAACTAATTACGCATTAAGTGTTATCATAATAAGTTACCTAAAATAGGCTATAACTGTGTGTAAAAGTTTAAGTGTTTACCATGGCAGAGCTCAAAAATCTTATAGCGTCTAGAGGATACGTGAAAGGAAATATAACTAGACTTTCAGTGCAAAGGTTTAGGGACGATACCTACCAGGGTCTTTTAACCAAAAGGGAGCGCTTGGTAAAAGCATTTTCAGACTATGAAGCCTATAACATGTCAATATTAGCATTAGACCCCGACGATAAGGAGGATTATGGAGAAGTAGAGGACAAATATTACAATACTCTCGCTTTAATTAATGCAGAGATAGATAGGTCTAGTGCCACTCAGTCTCATGGTTCTGTACAGGCTGAAGCTCAGCCTGCGAATTCCAAAATGCGTTTACCAGCTATACAAATTCCGCCTTTTACTGGTAAGTACAGTGAATATACACCCTTTGTTAATTTATTCAAGTCTGTGATAAACAAGGACAGCAATCTAGATAATGTTGCTAAATTATATTATTTAAGAACATTTCTTAAGAATGAACCTTTGGATTTAATAAAGAATCTTCCACTTACTAGTGACAGCTACATAGAAGCACTAAGGCTATTAGACGAACGTTACAATAATAAATATAGAATAGTTAGTGATCATATTTATTCCTTGTTAGATATCAGTGTTCTGTCAAAATCAACACCACAGAACATTCGTGATTTTGTTTCTAAAATAAAACAAGGGCTAGCTGCATTAAAGAATTTAGGTACCAAAGTTGATGCTTGGGATGACATTGTGTTGTGTATTCTATTACGTAAACTAGATAGCTACACTGCGCGCGCCTACCATTTGGATCGAAATGCCGAGACAGCACCTTCCGTCCAGCAGTTTTTGGAGTTCCTTGAGAAACGAGCATTGGCTCTAGAGAGCTCTGAACCTGCAGCTCCGGCAAAAAAGGCAGTGGTCAATGTAGCATCCACATCGTCAGGTAACAAGTCATGTACTTATTGCAAAGCGAATGATCACAAGATTTTTAATTGTAAAACCTTCAAGTGTTTGCCAGCAAAAGAACGATATGAGTTTGTTCAGGAAAAGAAATTATGTCCAATATGTTTAAATCAACATGAAAAGAAATGTCGGTATCATTTCAAGTGCAATGAGTGCAATAAACAGCATAACTCACTCATCCACTACGAGCCATTACCATCGCCGGTGACTTTGATGTCCGGCAACAATTTAAATGAAGTTTTACTTCCCACAGCAAGGGTCAAACTTGTGGGTAAAGACAACCTTGAAGTTCATGTGAAGGCTATTTTGGACTCAGCATCACAGACCTCCATGATCACAACTAAGGTGGTCAAACGATTGAAATTGGCACCTGTGCAAAATAATTTGAGCATCATAGGGGTCACAAATTCTAAACATTTTTCAATAAATTGTCAGGTTGTTGAACAGATAACATGTAAACTCCCCCATACCAGGGTGGATACATTTAAAATAAAAATACCAGCAAACATTGTGCTGGCAGATGAGCAGTACCATACGCTGTAGTGTAATGAAAGATAAGTCTGGATGACAACTGTTTTAATCATAATTAAACATAGACAATCCACAACACCTTCCCCTTAAATAAGATAAAATAACATTAAAAACTAAACTTAAAATCCATTAATTCATAACAATAATACACAAACTTAAAAATAAATCATTAGTTCTACATTATAAAAATATGGTTACAAATTGTTAAGTCTTACTTCGGGTACGAGGTGGCGAGTAAGATGACGATACATTAATTTTGGTGTCTGGCACATAATCATCATCCCTATCATCCCCCGAAAAATACTCATCATCAATATCGGACACAACATTTTCTGCAGGATCCTTTACAGATCTTATCAAATGTCTACGATTACGGCGATAAATACCTTTTTTGTTTCTAACAATATAAGAACGTGGAGTCAACGCTTTTCCTAATATTTTGCCACGACTTCTTTTATTTGCGTTTTCTAACATGATAACATCGTCTCCCACATTCAACTCGGGTAGCAGTTTACAATGCTGATCATAAACACTTTTCATTTTTATTTGTTTTTTCAATAATTTTTTATGTTGTAAGTTATCACAATTTGTTTGTTTTAATAAATCTGAATGGACTGGTAGTCTACAATTTAAACGCCGGCCCATCATTAACTGTGCAGGAGAATTCAAATCTTCCCGCGGCGTATTCCTGTAACTTAGCAAATTTTAATAAAAATCAGATTTACTGTCTACTGATTTTTTCAAAATATTTTTAATGGTTTGAACTGCCCTTTCGCTTTTACCATTAGATTGAGCATAATACGGAGAAGAAGTGACGTGCTTAAAACCCCATTCTAAAGCAAATTTAATAAAATTACGACAAGAATATTGTGGACCATTGTCACTGATGACCGTATCCGGTATACCATACCGTGCAAAATTTTCTTTCATAATGCATATTACTGAGTTTGATGAAGTGTCTCTTAAATATGCGACCTCAATAAAACCAGAATAATAATCAATTAATATTAAATAACTTTGCTTTCCATACTCAAATATATCTGTTCCAATTTTATTCCAAGGTAATTCTGGAATATCTACCGGAATCATAGGTTCCCTACACGGTATGTTTGCTGTTTCCTGACAAATTTTACATCTTCTCACATAATCCTCAATATCTCTCGTTATACCCGGCCAAAACAATACTTCACGAGCTCGTCTCTTACAACGATCAATCCCTAAATGCCCTTCGTGAATAAGCTTTAACATGTCACTTTGCATAGAATGTGGTATCAAAACCTGCTTGTCTTTAAATATTACACCATCTACACAGTACAGTTCATCTCTTATAGACCAATAGTATCTTAACTCATTGTGTATGTTAAACTTATTAGGCCACCCTTGATTAATATATTTTAGCAACAATTTTAAACACTCATCCTTACTAGTTTCCCGCTTGACGAGAGTAAACTTATTCTGCGACATGGGTACGTTATTGACTACCATTTTAATTTGGCATAATATAGCCCTGCTAATTTTATCGTCATACAAATCCGGAAGAGATGCCCGCGACAATGTATCAGGTATATACATATACTTCCCAGGCTTATAAGTGACCACCAACTCATAAGCTTGAACCTTCAACATCATTCGCTGCAAGCGAGCTGGGACTGAATCTAGAGATTTTCTAAAAATGCTTTCCAGTGGTTTATGGTCCGATTCGACGACCACACTACTTTTTCCGTAAATGTACTGGTGAAACTTTTCACAAGCGAATACTATTGCCAGCATTTCCTTTTCTATTTGTGCGTATCTTTGTTGTGTTTCAGTGAGCGTGCGTGACGCATACTCTACTGGACGTCCCTCCTGCATGAGCACGGCACCCAGTGCCACACTGCTCGCGTCCACTGACAACACCACCGGACTCCTAACATTGTACAAAGATAGAACTGGTGCATTACAAATCAATTCTTTAAGTTGATTGAATGCGTCTTTATGACCAACTTCCCAATACCAAGTCACATCTTTTTTTAATAATCTTGTCAGAGGAAAAACATGCTCTGAGTAATTAGGTATAAATTTAGAAAGATAATTTACAGCCCCTAAAAACCTTTCTAAGCTTTTCCTATCCATCGGTTCCGGCATATTATATATCGCTCTTACTTTCTCAGAATCCACTTTCATTCCATCTTTGTTAAAAATATGACCCAAATATGTTACTTCCTCAACACATATACGACATTTATCTTTATTGAATTTTAAATTTATTTTCCGTGCTCTGCTTAACAACTCTTTCAAACGCAGATCGTGTTCGTCTTTATTCCTTCCCCAACAAATGATATCGTCGATAAATGAATCTACCCCCTCTAGGCCTTCAAGTAATTGCTTGATTTTCGCATGAAACACTTCAGGTGCACAATTGAGACCAAATGGTAATCGCAAATATTGATATCGCCCAAACGGTGTATTGAATGTACATAAGTCTGCACTTGCATTATCCAGTTTTACCGACCAAAACCCTGAAAATGCGTCTAAAACTGAGAAATACTTAGCACCGTGTAACTTAGTAGCCAATTCGTTTATTGTTGGCAATTGAAAATGTGCACGCTGTATCGCCTTATTAAGAGGCCTCGGGTCTAAACATATACGCAACTGTCCATTTTTCTTAGCAACAATCACTAATGAATTCACCCATGGAGTTGGATGACTCACTTACTTACTACTTAACTCATCTTGTAACTTATCGCGAACTCCTAATGGTACCTTACGGGTTGCACAAATCACCGGCATCACACTTTTGTCTACAACAATATGATATTCACCTGGCAAACAGCCTAACCCATTAAACAAATCTTGATAATCTGTAAGATTTATATTATGAATTCTTTTAATCAATCCTAATGTTAGACAAGCTTGCAAGCCAAGCACACTCTGACAATCACTAACCGACATTGCAAATTTTTATTCATACGAAACACCCTTAAACCACCATTTTAATTCGCAAATACCTTTTATATCAATACAATCACCACTATAAGATTGTAATCTAACACCTTGCTTGCTACTAACTACCTTACTGTCATATCCTAACAATAAAAATCGCCTATACGATAAAACGTTAATATCTGCTCCCGTATCTAATTTAAATTTTTCTGAACCGCACTCCCCTTGGAGTGTTTCATACCAATCCTCGGACGAAGAGTTAATCTCTGAGACAGGATACAAAACTGATATAAAAAATGACTCACAATCATCTTCTTCATTGCCTTTTGCTTCAGTTAAACCTATATCGTACATTTTCTTAACTCCTTTTTTCAAGTTGCACATTCTAGCAAAATGTCCATGATTTTCACACAAATAACACTGCACAGAAATAGCCGGACATAGACTGGGCTCATTGCATTGGCCTCCGCACCTGAGACATTTTCCAATCTCGCTTGAATGAACCAATCTTCGCGCTGTGTTGGAACCAGCAGCAACACTGGCCACACCGCGCCCTTGTCGACGTCCGCTGCCACGCCAGCCGCCGCGCCCGCCGCGGCCGCCTACACCGCGCACACCAACGGCATCGACTTGCACCAATCCTGAAGTACCAGCACCATGCGTCTCCAATAAACGTCGATTATCTATTGAAATTTGGTCAACCTGGACAATTTTAATAGCTTTTTCCAACGTCAGGTCCTCTACTCTCAATAAACGATCTCTTGCTGAAGTACTTTGTATCCCACAAACAATACGGTCGCGAATCAACTCCTCTTCCAAATTTTTGAAGTTACAATTTTTGGTCAGTAATCGCAATGCCGTAACATACTGATCTATTGATTCTCCTAATTCCTGACCCCTTGTAAAAAAATTGTATCTTGCTAATGTTATATTCTGTTTGACTCCAAAATATTCATCAAATTTTTTAAGCAACAGATTGACATCATCCTTATCGCTTTCCTTGTCAAATGAAAATGTCTCAAAGACTTCAAACCCCTCAGGTCCGATTAAATTTATCATTAAGCTGGCTTGAATATCAGCTCCTTCTTTTTGCACCCCCGATGCTTTTAAAAATAACATAAATTGCGACCTCCAACGCCGCCATGCGTCAGCCCGGCTGACGGAGCTGCCCTCCAAACACAATTCTGTAGGTGGTCGCGCGTGTTCCATAGCGCTTTTGAACCGTCCCTGACGATTTTAAAGTCCAAAACGTGCCTTTATTACCGACTTAAACCATTTAAATCTAATAAAATTTTCACCGCTGTCACCATGTAGTGTAATGAAAGATAAGTCTGGATGACAACTGTTTTAATCATAATTAAACATAGACAATCCAAAAAAGCAAAAACATCTTAATAGCTGCAAACATGATTAATACCTATCGTAGACACAATTAATTAGAATGGGAAGGTCCGCCAGATGGTTATTTTCTGTTCCTGCCCATAAACATCTTGCCTGACCCTAGAAGTTGTACCTCTGTCTCTGTCCCTGGTTCGTTTACTTCTAGAGTATCCATGGTCCTCCACACCGCAGTCCCCATTTTCACTCTGCCTCCATCTTTCTTTATCTGCTGGTGTAGCTACTCTAGTGTATTGGTCAGGCTTATTATGATTTGTTGTAAGCTTTTCCCACCTGATCCAGTGATCCTCCTTTTCTCTATATGATCAAAGAAGTCTTCCCCAAATGACTGCACTCGAGGGCCACTAAAGCAGGGGAGACAACTAACTTGGTTGTATACTCCTGAGAGTAACCCTGTTTGATTGGCACAAAACATCTTTGCATACAATACCTGGACAGGTGGCCGTAGTGTTACATATTTCCCTCCTGTCATCCCTCTAAAGGAGTTCCCAAGTTCCTCTCTAGTATACCAATTACCAGTCCTGGTGATTTGTGACAAAATGCTTAAATCCTCTTTGTATGTTCCGAAGATGCTGTGGTATAAGATTTGAGAGGCAGCTTCTTCAGTCATCTGACCCTGCATCAACCATTGCTGGTTCATGCACAACTTGTATAATAGCCACCCTCCTGATCCAGTGGTGTTGAAAAATCTGAGAAACTCAACTTTCTCTTCCCCAGTCATTGTTCCCAGCGTGACTGCCAAAAAGTTCAAGGGAAAGCACATTCTGGTCGCTTGTCGGGACGTAGTAATTAGTAGAATCTCAGCGATCAAGCTTATTAGTGTAGATAGCTCAAAGGACATCTTCACGTTTTTCGTGATTTCTATTATATCATCAATAGCAGGGATGTACGACATTGCTCTCTTTACTGCTGCTGCAAATTTTCCTCTATACACCCCTTCAGTACGGATCATGCAAAGAAATGCAGTCATCGGCCCCAGACTTTGCACTATAGAAGACCTTCTTTCTGGTGGGAAGCTGTTTCCTTCGAGTAATATGTGGTGTGCCCCAGTTAGTCCGTATTTCGATACCTGGAAAGCTGTGTTCCGTCTTTCTTGGTGATCGGCATCGTACCATGTCCCAGTCTTAACTCGTCCATACGGAGTTTGAAGGCAGCGAACATGTCCAAATAAGGACCCATTGTCCCGTACCAATTCTCTTCGCTATCCATTTGAAAGTTTTTATACTGCAATTTCTCCTTTTTGGCTTCTTGAATCCATATTGCATTGATGTCAGCCCTGGGAATTGAATAATCATTCCCCATAAAGTGTATCTTATAGTCAGTTGCTCCGACTTTTGTTTGCATGTTTGTAGATGTGCCTTTAACTTTCTGTCGGTTTATGTTATGTGCTGTGAAAATTATACCGTTATTTGTGCAGCCAATATCACCTCTTTCTTCAAATTTTCTGCTTTCTGGGCCCTCGCTTGAGCATCTTCTTTTTCAATGCCCGGGAAAATTATTGGGGTTAACCTACCCAGGATTGCTGTGTAGGCTGACGCTAAAGTGTTTAAGCACCTCACTTTCTTGTCAGCATCCAGTACCATTCGGGGTCGTTTTGGGTCCTGGATTTCCTGTTTAGTGTCGGGATCAACTATGATGTCGTTTCTCTTCCTCTTCATTGTTGATGTTCCTGCTCCAGCATCTACTTCCATGTTTATATCAAGCTTTTCTACTGTTTCAAATCAAAAGTCAAATAAAATAAGGATCTGTTGATACAGAATGTACATCTGAAATAGATGTACTGATTGGTGCGGATGTATTTTTCCAGGTCCTGCTGCCGCCTGAGGAGCCTAGCAGTTATCAACCACATATAGTAAATACAAGGTTTGGACACATTGTTGCAGGGACATTGCCTACGCAGCCTGCATCCAAAAATAAGGTTACCTCTTTGCTTTGCTTAACATGTAATTCCAATGTTAATGAAACATTAGCACGATTTTGGAAGGCTGAACATGTCCCGGAGACATTCAATGAAAAGTTAACTGAGCATGAGCTCGCTGAAAGTATTTTTCGAGATTCAGTCAAGCTTGTAAACAATACATTTTATGTTGACATACCATTAAAGGTGCCCATAGAGGAAGTAAATAATACCCTTGGTAACTCCTTTGATTCAGCATATCATAGATTTCTTAATTTAGAAAAAAAGTTACTGAAAAATCCTAAATTACAAGGTGAATATACACGATTTATTAATGAGTTTATAACACTAGATCATGCTGAATATGTAGATCTCAAGGCTTACAATTTAAATAAGGATCCAGTGTACTTTTTGCCACATCATGCTGTAATTAATGAAAATAGCAAAACCACAAAGGTTCGAGCAGTATTTGATGCATCTATGAAAACAAAAAATAAAATATCGCTTAATGATTTAATGTTAAATGGTCCTCCTGTTCAAAAAGAACTTTTTGATGTCGCTCTTTTATTTCGCTTTGGTATTTATACATTTTCAACTGATTTGCAGAAAATGTATAGATGTATAAGGGTTAACCCACAATTCACACCGCTTCAAAATATTCTTTTCCGCAATGACCCAAATGAAGAAATAAAATGCTTACGCTTGAAAACTGTCACATATGGTTTGAAAAGTTCGGCTTACTTAGCTACTCGTTGCCTGAATGAGCTCACTCAGCAATTTGGTACCATGTTTCCTCTAGGAGCTGTTATATTAGATAATAACTGTTACGTTGATGATGTATTATATGCAGATTCTAGCTTACAAAATATTTTAAGTGCAAGGGGGCAGCTACAACAATTGCTTAGCTTGGGAACCTTTACAACTAATAAATGGGCATCAAATTCTTCTGCAATATTGGACGGTATTCCAGTGTCTCAGAGGCAGTTTGATGAGCTTGAATTACAAAATAAAGAGCGTAGCATGAAAGCTTTAGGGTTAACGATTAATATGGAAAAAGATTGCTTTATAATTAAGTGTCCTAAATTCTCTAGTAATGAGTGCCCAACTAAAAGGGATATTTTAAGTCATATAGCAAGTTTCTATGATCCCATGGGTTTTATCAGTCCTATAGTAATTAAGGCTAAGGCAATTATGCAACAGCTTTGGTCAAAAAAAGTAGGCTGGCATGACGCTGCACCTGAAAGCATAAAGATTGATTGGCTTAAATTCCTTGAAGGTGTGTCTAAAATGCATCCAATTGAATTGACTAGAAATATTCCAGTTCCTGAGTCTGCTGTTGCAGTACAGTTGATTGGTTTCGCTGATGCCTCCAGCACTGTCGGCTATGGGTGTTGTATATACCTACGCGTAGTTGATGAAGCGGGTAAGGTAACAGTTTCCTTAATCTGCTCAAAGTCGCGAATCAATCCTATAAGTAAAAAAAACACTGTACCGCGTCTAGAACTAAACGCTGCACTTTTACTTTCCTTATTAATAGATAGAGTTTTTAATACATTAAAAGTGAAAATCAAAATTGATAATGTAATATTATATTCAGATTCGAAAATAGTTTTAGCTTGGCTTAAAACTGAATTAACTAGATTGTTACCATATTATGTTGCGAACAGAGTAAAGATGGTCAAAGAAAAAACATTAAATTGGAATTGGCAGTATGTCAAGTCACTAGAAAACCCTGCCGATTCAATTAGTAAAGGAGTAGATGCACGTGAACTGTCTTCGTGTTCCTTATGGTGGAACGGGCCATCATTTTTATATTCTAGTAGGTACACATTCGCGCCTAATGCGAATGTTACATTGCCTGCTGACTTACCTGAGCTGAGAGCGAGCTTAGCTCCCTCTGATGCAGCGGTGTCTTTGAGCATTCAAAGAGAGCATGACTGTTTCCAAGCTCTAAGCAAAAATTCTAATCTTAATAAAATTATTAGGATAATGGCGTGCGTACTAAGGTTCATACGCAATGTCAAACCAAGCAATGATAAAGTTCAGGGTTCTTTTCTATATAGTTTTGAGTTAAAACAAGCATTAACGTTAATTATTAAAAATGAGCAAGCTATTCACTTCAAGGAGGAAATACATGCATTACAATGTAGTACAAAGGTCAATGGCCCTTTAAAACCATTACATCCCTTTTTAGATAGCCAGGGTTTAGTTAGAGTAGGGGGTCGACTTCAAAATGCAGATTTTTCTTACGCTCAAAAGCATCCCATTATATTACCTAAAAGGTCTTATATAACGGAACTCATAATTACCCATGAACACTTAAGGCTATTACATGGAGCGCCTAGATTGATGCTGGCTCATTTAAATCAACAATATTGGATTGTAAATGGTGTAAGAGAAATTAAAAAGAAAACACATAAATGTATAACGTGTTTCAAGTTAAAGGCCAGCACCGCAAGGCAGTTGATGGGTTCCTTGCCCCAACAACGAATAACTGCCGCCCGACCCTTTGCCAAGGTTGGCATAGACTTCGCTGGCCCCGTAGATGTAAAAAATTCACGAAAAAATTCAAGATTGAGACGAACCATAGTCTCTAAAGGTTATGTTTGTGTTTTTGTTTGTTTTGTTACAAAGGCCATTCATTTAGAGCTTACATCAGATTTGACAACCGACACCTTTTTAGCCTGCTTTAAAAGATTTATCTCTCGCCGCGGGTTGCCCAGTGAAGTCTTTTGCGATAACGGCGGGTGTTTTAGAGGGGCAAGTAACCAGTTAGCTGAGTTGTACAAACTGAGCGCCTCTTCGAGTCATCAAACATTGGTGCAAAACTATACGGCTCAACAAGGTATACAATTTCATTTTGTGCCGAGTTACTCGCCAGTGTTTGCTGGGCTCGCAGAGGCAGCCGTCAAAAGTATGAAATTTCATTTAAAAATAATTGTTTTAAAAGCGTTATTAACATACGAACAATTAAACACTGTTTTAGCACAAATTGAAGCTGTGTTAAACTCTAGGCCATTAATGCCTATGTCTTCTGATAGTGCAGACTTTAGTTATCTCACTCCAGGTCATTTTTTAATAGGAAATTCTCTAGTTGCTTATCCGGAACCTAATATTACTGACACTTCTATTATTGGACTTAAGCATTGGCAAGTGTGCAATAAATTAACACAACCATTTTGGAATGTATGGCACAAATATTATTTAAATACCTTACAATGTAGACCAAAGTGGCGGGATGATTTGCCTAATGTAACTGAAGGTATGTTAGTTATTTTGAAAGATCCAAATGCTCCTCGTTTGTTTTGGCCAATGGCAAGAGTAGTACAAATCTTTCCTGGTAAAGACAGCAAGGTCAGAGTCATAAAGGTAAAAGTTCCCAATGGAAAGGTCTATACTCGCTCTTTGTCCAGTATATTTGTTTTGCCCATAAAGGATAATAATGTTCAAGTGTAACAGTGTGTTTATCCAATGTCTTAGACATAGAATTAATTTATAAGATACTTGATTTAGTTACATTTCCTTAGATACCTAATTTTAAGTATTTTCTTGTTTATGATAAGTAGCTTAAGATATTCTCATGTAACCAGATTTGTTTTAGTTATTTTTCATTTACACTTGCTCTTTGTCAAGCAAGTACCTACATGTGTTTTGTCCATAAAGGATAATAACGTTTATGACACCTAATAGTTATGTTCAATGTGCAATTAAACACATAATTTGTTTATAAGGTTTTTGAGTTAGTTAAATTTCCTCAGACAGTTTTAAACATTGCGTAATAGAACTAGGCTAAGATATTGTCATGTAAACAGAGTTGTTTTTAGTTTATTTACTTTCTAATAAGTTACAATTTGTTTTCTTGTGTGGTTGCGCAGCATGTTGGCAACACCAACAAAGGTTTTTTATTTTTATATACTCGCAACATTGGTTTTGAGTTGTCAAGAGAGATCTGGGAAAATAACGTACGCAAGTTGTTTGTCCTAAAAATATACATTATACTTTTTCCAGAAGTTAAAGAGTTTGCATTTACAGTCAGTCATCACGCACCCTACCCTACCACCGACGTCAACGACCAAACCAGCAAATCCTACAGTCCACTCAACAAGATCCCAACAGGTACCTTAATTGTTATGTAGGTATAAGAGGGAAATTGACCAAGGAACACTTGAGGCCATCTTTGCCTCTACGTTGGAATAACTTGATTCCTTATACACTAAGATTAGAGTCTGACAATGGGGGCCAAAGTGGTCAAACATACTGCGAAAACAATATAACAATACCTACACAAACCATCCGTCTGAAAAATCTTACTGTTTTAAATAACTTATTTTGTAGAAATTTAGGTACCTACACATATTAAAAGGCTGAAAATATAATGATCACAGCCCAATCCTGTTTTCTATAATTCTAAAACCTAATCTTTAGAAATTATTTTAAACGGTAGAATATCTAGCAATACCTAATTGTTTTATACAGGGTTACTGGTAATTCGACGTATTTCCGGCAGGGGCTGATAAGGGGGCCAAAATGCAACAAATTGAACCCCCTATATGTATGGCCGAAATTCAATAGTTTTCGAGATATTAGAATTTTAAGGGTTTTTCGATATTTACCCAAAATTTGACATTTAATTCCAAATAAAATAAAAACTACATATTTGAATGGGTACCATTAAAAATGATGTTGTAGCTGGCACTTCAATTAAGCTATGGACATAATTAAAACTACTTAATTTAACAAAATAATGAAAATAATGAGCGATATAAGAATAATATCTTACCAATATTTTCATTTTACGCTTCAAAAATGTTGTCTCGTCACAAAAATTTCTATGACATTAATCGTACAAATAACTAAAACCACTTGCTTATCTTGTAAGCTTTCCAGAAAGGTATAAAAGTCAATTTTAAAATACATAATTCGTGGCATGGCATGTGTTTGAACCGGCGCGGGGAGAGAAATTATCTGTGTTTTTAGTTTATGATCCTCGCTAAAACAACCGATTTTCATGGCGAAATTCTTCGCGATGGGGCGGGGTGTGAGGGCGGGGTGTGCGGGCGGGGGAGTACACGGCGTCTGCTGCGCTCGCGTCGCCTTCCTTAGTAAGTTTTGACTCTCCGCCGCGCAAGCACGTGTGTTGTTATCTTGCTACCAATCTCATCCCGTTAATTTGTTATCGATCATTATTGTTAATTCTTGTTTCTCTTGTTATTCTTTTTGTTATCATTGTTATTTCGGATAACATGGCTTCGTATCCTAATAACGAATACGCAGACATAATGTTTTGTTATGGTTTTGCCGATGGAAACGCGGCTGCGGCTCGGCGAGAATACCAACGCCGCTTTCCCGATCGTCGACTTCCCCACGTTACTGTTTTCGGGAGCACCTATCGACGATTGTCTGAAACTGGCAGTGTTCAAAGAGCACAATTCAACGCTGGCAGACCTCGACGGTACACGGCTGACGAAGAGGACACCATTCTTCAGTGTTTTATTGATGACCCAAACATCTCAACGAACATTGTTGCAAGACAGCTCGGTATGTCCCAGTGGAAAGTGTGGTCGGTAGTACATCTATCAGGTAGACACCCGTACCATTATCAACCTGTTCAAACATTGCACGAGGGAGATCCTGCCAGGCGACTCGAATTTTCTCGGTTTATGTTAAACGCTGACGCTGACCAGGAACATTTCCTAAGAAATATTTTGTGGACTGACGAGTCAAAGTTTGACCGGGATGGAATAACGAATTACCATAACTTACATTTTTGGGCACCTAAAGCAGGCAGGAATCCAAAAAAACTAAAAGAAACTGCGTCGCAAATGAGATTTTCCCTGAACGTATGGATGGGTGTCGTTGATAATTATTTGGTGGGCCATCATTTCTTGCCCCAAAATTTTAACGGCGAAAATTACGAGGAGTTTTTGAGAAACAACCTAGACGATTTGTTGGCGGATGTTCCCGAAGAAATAAAAAACAACCTCATGTTTCAACATGATGGTTGCCCAGCACATTACCGGATTACTGTCCGACAGTGGCTAGACGAGAGATATCCTGTTGGGAATCGAACCCAACACAGCACGTTGCACGCGGACTGCATGCGCAGGCAGCGTGATCAGCGCGTCATCGGCGAGTTGAGACGCGGCGCGGCGGCGACACGGCTCGGCCCGATGACCACTCGCTTCAACGGACTCCACCGCGACGGACGATACTCCTCTCTTAATTTATATTATTAACTGTTTGTCCGGGAAAGTTACATTGTTAATAAGAACGGCAATAAACCATTGCCAGCTAAATTACAGTCCACTCTTTTATTGCTCCCCGCGCTAACATTGGTCCTTCAAGGATCTCGCCGTTTTATTTTCAAAAAGTAACGGTCTCGGTAGAAAACCTTCAAACTCGAAGCTCTTCAGTTGCGGTCTTCAGCGGCGACAGTTCCAGCAGGACTCATCGATATCCTGTTGAAGAAACTTCGCGTAGCACCCGCACACGCCCAGAGGACGAAGTTATCCAGAGGTCGACCGGCGTCGGACTTCGGACCCGTCGAATGTTCGAGTCATCGTAACGGACAAAGAACAACGAAAAATTGCAGATCATCGTTTATCCTGTGGATGGTTTAGACATTCTGTGAGTTCGTTCCAATTTATCCCTTATTTATTCCTATTCTTTGTCTTATTTCATATTGCGTTTAAATAGCTATATTAAAGTGAGCGCTTTCATTTATCTTCAATTTATGTCGTTTAGTGACGATCATTCTTATTCATAGCCTTACATTTCTCTAAAATCACTTTTCTGCTTACCTTAGCTAAAATACAACGGTAAAATTAACCATCAGTTTACGCAATTCCTTCGTCTCTTATCTATAACAGCTGATTGCTCGGCGACGTACTTTTTACCTTAGCATCAGCTGTTCCTTTGTTCGCACCGTCGAGTCATTCTTTTAAAACATTAGGTAGTTACATTTTTTTTTATTGTAAAAAAAAAAACTGATTTGCTGTTTCATTACTTCATTTGCAAGTTTGCTACTGGTGTATTTAACGCTATTATGGCTGACGAGAAGGTTCAAAAACTCGTCAAGAAACGCAGCTGTTTGAAATCCAAGCTTACAATTTTTAACAACTACCTTCACATGCTCAAAGGTTGCACCGAACTTAGCAGCTTACAACTTTTAGATTTAGAGACCAGATACAATAAATTTGATATCTTAAATGTGGATTTCGACAAGTTACAGTGCGACATCGAGGTGTTGCTGGATAACCCCGATGACGAGAGCGAGGAGCGTGAGCAGTTTGAGAACCAGTATTATAAGCTGGTGGCGACGGCGCGGAGTCTGCTCGGTGCTCGTCCTCCCCAGTCTTGCAGTCTTCGAGATGGTTCCGTGACGGGTGTCGAGGATGTACAGGCAGGTGGTTTGAAATATAATTGTGTGAGGTTGCCAAAAATTGATTTACCACTTTTCCACGGTCAGTATCAGCACTGGCTAGAATTTAGAAACACTTACATTTCACTCATTCATAAACATCGATAACATTTCTCTTCCTATGGGAATAAGTCTAGCTGACCCTTCTTTTAATATATTGTCGGCAATAGACATCTTAGTTGGGGTCGAAGTATTTTGGTCCGTCTCATGCACTAATTCCATTGACTTGGGTAAAAATCAGCCCAAGTTATATGAAACAAACTGGGATGGCTAGTGTCAGGGTACATCGCCCGTCATAAGTCACACTCTTCTTCTCCCGTTTGTCATTTTTTAAACGTGGACGCCGATCCAGTCATATCTTATTTCTCGGTATCAAATAACATCGCAGCCAAGCATTCTCTATCTTCTGAGAAGCGTTCCTGTAAGCAGGGCTTTAAGAATTACGCCACTCGTAAGGACGACGGACGCTTTGTGGTAACCATGCCGCTGAAGGAAAAACCTTCAGTCTTGGGCGGTTCACTTCAAAACACAAAGGGTCGGTTCATGTCACTTCAATATCTTAAAGGCTCTGTCTTCAAATATAGGTACAAAAATAGGGAGTCTTCGCTTGGCTGTCTTCGTAGTAATTTTTACCGAAATATTGTTTATACTCAGCAGGCGGCAGACAATCCGGCGAATCTTGTTTCCTGCGGGCTGAAGGCTGATTCCATCAGTTGTTCATCCTTGTTGTGGGCTGGTGCCACTTTGCCCACAATGTCCAATTATAACGAGAAACACAATCTACCAGTCAGTACTGGTTTCTTGTTCTGTTGTATCTACATACTAACAATAATTCCTAAGTAGGTTCTATAAGTAGTGTAGTTATTCATTGATCATAATTTCTTAATGTTCTTAATATTTCATAGTTTATACAATTTACATTTTATTTTCTGGTCCTGATTTTTATACTTTGATAACCTTTGAATAAATTGGATGTGCCCTTACTTGTAACACAAAGTATTAATTTGTGTATTGTAGCGTTGTATACGCTGAGACAGTGATGCTAGTAGACAGGAGAAGCAGAGATTGCAATTTAATTTAATCATTTTTGGCAATTTTATCTGCAATTCAACACAAGCCTGTCATATCGAACTCATTGCTGTGCTATCAGTGAAGCTTACTTATTCGCTCTTCAATAATTCTTCGGAATTAACTATACGCTTCCTAACTTCTTATTATTATTCTCTTATCTATACTCTTTAATTGCTTGCTTGTTGTGAGAAATGGCTACCTGCCTCACTCAAATAAAAGCTAGTTTAAACTCCTATCCGCTTATTCCTCTTCCCTCAGAACCCGTCAACTCTTCCACTGTCCTTCCATTTGTTTCCATTGGACGGCCACTAAATTCTACTCTCATCCACAGGTCTCTGATGGCAATGTGACACACCTGCAGTGATTTGGCAGCAGCATATTTGGAAGAGTCTTGAGTGTTTACTCTGACGCGGGCCGTGAATACAACAAGGGCATACATTAATATTTGCCCCCTTCCAGAATTTTGAAGTCTACACTTCAACCCGGGCAGCATGTTGGGAATCGAACCCAACACAGCACGTTGCACGCGGTCTGCATGCGCAGGCAGCGTGATCAGCGCGTCATCGGCGAGTTGAGACGCGGCGCGGCGGCGACACGGCTCGGCCCGATGACCACTCGCTTCAACGGACGCCACCGCGACGGACGATACTCCTCTCTTAATTTATATTATTAACTGTTTGTCCGGGAAAGTTTATATTGTTAGTAAGAACGGCAATAAACCATTGCCAGTTAAAATACAGTCCACTCTTTTATTGCTCCCCACCAAAACATATCCAAACCGATGGATTGGGAGGGGAGGGCTAATTCCGTGGCCAGCACGAAGCCCTGATATCACACCACTTGATTTTTACGTTTGGGGTCATATGAAGGCATTAGTTTATGTGACCCCAATAAATTCAGTCGAAGAACTTCGACAGCGAATAATAAACGCGGCGCAACAGATGAGAACAACGTTCACATCAAGAGTGACGAAAACCGAAGTTAGGACGAGAATTCGAACCTGCATTCGTAATCGAGGGGCTCATTTTGAACAAGATGTGTAAAATTTGTAATAAAATTTGATGTAAATTTTTTTATGCATTTTATTTCATACAAATACAAATGACCCTTTCTCTCCCCGCGCCGATTCAAACACATGCCTTGGCACGAATTATGTATTTTAAAATTGACTTTTATAGCTTTCTGGAAAGCTTACAGAATAAGCAAGTTGTTTTAGTTATTTGTACGATTAATGTCATAGAATTTTTTGTGACGAGACAACATTTTTGAAGCGTAAA
Organism: Brachylomia viminalis; assembly: GCA_937001585.2. Lineage (NCBI taxonomy): Eukaryota > Metazoa > Arthropoda > Insecta > Lepidoptera > Noctuidae > Brachylomia > Brachylomia viminalis. The sequence continues at coordinate 13,078,328 of OW443308.2, read as the reverse complement.
ATGAAAATATTGGTAAGATATTATTCTTATATCGCTCATTATTTTCATTATTTTGTTAAATTAAGTAGTTTTAAATATGTCCATAGCTTAATTGAAGTGCCAGCTACAACATCATTTTTAATGGTACCCATTCAAATATGTAGTTTTTTTTTATTTGGAATGAAATGTCAAATTTTGAGTAAATATCGAAAAACCCTTAAAATTCTAATATCTGGAAAACTATTGAATTTCGGCCATACATATGGGGAGTTCAATTTGTTGCATTTTGGCCCCCTTATCAGCCCCTGACGGATATACGTCGAATTACCAGTAACCCTGTATGTTAAACTACCGGTAGGCTTAAACTAACTATTGGCAGATTTTCAATGACAATAAAATATTCTACTTAATAAAAGGTTTATTCTTTTACTAACCTTATTACTTAGAATTAGATGATACTTAAAACTTACTTAACGAAATTAGAAGCCATTAAGACTAAAGGCTTTAATAGTTCTCAAAATATAAAATTGCTTTAAAATTAAAATAAATTCGTAAGGACACGAAAGTACGAAACATTATCAAAGAGATCGAGAGGTTAGATATTCAGTTATGGGTGTACCAAAGGCCATTATTCACTAAACCCGCAGGGTATTCTGAAACACAATTCTATTCGGAATGTGATGCGGTTTCGATGCGAAAGCGACTGCAATCTAGTTTACGAAAAAGAGAGCCAGTAAAAAAAATACACTGGAGGCGAGGAAACTAAAACTAAGGCGGATCTCAGACTACCACGCGTCACACACCGGCGCGCGGCGACGCGGACGAAGGCGCAGATCTTTTTTTTTTGTTTCGGGTTGGAAAATCCTCATGGATGTCCGCCGCCCTGGGGTGGACGGCGAGGTCTGTCAGACTCTTACTGACTAAAAACCACCCCGGTGTTCCATCTCACACCTACGCCGGGGGTCGCGGGAACGTACGATCCTTCCGCAACCCCCGACTGGTGCCGGCCCGCCACTGCGGGGCTCTTCGGGTCTGGGGGGGAGTGAGGTGTTTGACTCCCCCCGCGATGTCTAAGAGGGCCGCGCGTGGAACACTACGCGCCGCCACCTCGGGTCCTGGTGTGTGGGGGGCGACAGACGTCCCCGAGTCCGTCGCCCCTGGACCCATTTAGGGGGGCTGGAAGAGGGCGTTGTCCGCCCTCCGCCGACGCCCGGTGCGCCTTCTGCGGGCCGGGTGAGTGGACGAGATCTCCCTCACCCTTTCCGCAGCCTCCTTCTGCGAGACGACTGTCTCACAGAAGGAAACCACCGCGTCCCAGGACTCGTCGCTGCCGACCATCGACTCGACTACGGCCGGCAGCGAAGGCGCAGATCTGCACCATCATTATGGTTTGATAAATGATTTTAATTCTGTAAGTAGGTTTTTACAAACACTTTTACACGTCAATCATATTTTTTTTTAAATTAGATGAGGTCGGCGTTTCCTATCTGACTACTCTGAGAAGAAAGGCCGAAACAAACTGAGAGGTCACAGTCTCTTTTAAAGTCCAGACAGAATCTTGGTCAGATCTTGTGAAGGCTATGTAGATCGGTGTCTGAAATGGTCTTTTGAGGAAAGAACCCCACAGATTGAGTGGACCTGTCCAGTCAGTGCACGCAATTGTCAGCAATCGTGCAGCGTTTTATCTGCATCTCCGTGGGGGGCCGCAGATTTTGATATCCTCGTGGAAACGTCCAGTATTTGCAAAAATCTGCGCGTTACCGCAGATCCCAGTGTGCCATTCCTTGCGCGATGCGTGATCTGCGCGCGGTCTGCAACCAGGCGCGTCGATGCATTGTCAGTGTGTTGTAATATACGTGATTTTTACACAAACTTAAGTACTTACGGTTGACATATAAAACGCCGGCCCGCGCACCGGAGCGTGGCGCGTGGTAGTCTGAGATCCTCCTAAGTCTGAGTGAAATAAGCTACTAATAAATATTAATAGTATAGTAGTGTAATATACTAAGTAAGAAAAAATATATCGCGTTATTGCGATGACCATCCGAAAAATAATAAATTAGATTCCATTCGGGGCAAAAAGACGGACTTTTTCTTATTTGTCTCCACTGAACCGAAACTACTTAAAAGTATTTACAGATGAATTGAGAACCTCCTCCTTTTGAAGGAATCGGTTTTAAATATTAGGACCGTTTATTTGTGCTATCTGTTGCATAACTATTAGGCTCCTAAAACGCAAAAAATATGCGAATGTTTCAAATGTGCCTTGTTCAGGCTGCCTACTTTTGCCCCAAATAATGGGTAAAAATACGCGAAAATTTTGGTAAGAGTAAGCATGTACGAAAAAGTACACAGTTTTCCGCTGTATCTGGGGCACGGTAGACACGGTAGTGCCCCCGCCAAGACGAGCCAAGCGAAGCGCAAGGGCACTACTTACTTTTTCTCGAAGTGTTTCGTCGTTTTTTTGAACCCTCATAGAGTTGGTTTCCGATGTACCAGATAGTTCATATTCTAAGAATATGATGTCAATAATAGAATAATTAAACATACAAAGTCTCAATTGAATAACTTCAATACTTTAGATTTTATTGATATCTAAAATACACTGAATTCGTCACTGATACACTGACACACTCAAAATCAAAATCAAAAGTCATTTATTCAAACTGGGCTGAGAATCAGCACTTTTTGAACGTCATAATCACATAAGACAGTCCCCCCAAAACGGCCGCCCATCACCACTACCTAGTGCTTTAGCTGGGAAGAAGAAGTGGTGATCATCTGATGTTCATCAAAATGTTTGGCTACTTCCTGAAGTGCTAGAAAGCTGAAATTTGGTATGTAATCTAAGTTTAGTATACAACCAACAAAAAAAATTATTCATAAACTTATAACTTTCGCCCCCCAACCCCTAAAATTGGGGGTGGGGGGAAGTTTGAATGAGACTTTCACCAATTTTATGAATTAGGATATGAAAGTTTACACGGGAAGGTAGACAGTAACTAAAAAACCTATTATTAAGTACTTACAAGAACCTCCGCCTTAATCAAGAGTCTCATGGTAGGTCTCAGTTATTTACGCCCTTTGACGACGAGGTGAGCAAATTGACTGTAAGAATCAAGAGTCTCATGGTAGGTCTCAGTTATTTACGCCCTTTGACGACAAGGTGAGCAAATCGACCGTAACAGTCAGCTATAGTTGAATATAATCGCTGAAGAGCGAAATATCGCCCTGATGTATCGCTTATGGTAATCAGTAAACCATCAAAGAAAAAAGGCAAAGACAGAGAATGGGCTATGAAAACCGGCACTGCTGATATGCTAGAAATACACCCCAAAAAAAGAAGAAAAAAATAAACACTAAAAAGACTGCTTAGCAACTTACAAAAAGAACTGAAATCCCACCAAAAACATTTCAGTTTAGTGTTAAGTAGAATTTGTGAAGTTAGGGTCGGTAGAGTTAGGCCGTGTAGATTCTCCGGACCTCTCACTCCCCGGTTTGGTGAACGCCATGCTGGGCGATGAGAGGTCCTGGGCGGCAGTGGCCTCCTTCTGCGAACACGTCATGTCCCAGAAGGAGGCGGCGGAGCGCGCGCGGGAGGACGATCCTCACGCGGCGGCGCTCCGAAGACGGAGGAGGGGTCGGAGAAGACGTCAGTATGACGGCCATCTCCGACTCCTCCCCGGTGGAGGCCAGCAGGCAACGGGTGCGGGGGCACCCTTGCCTGTATTGCACGGGCCTCCACCAATGTCGGACGGGAATGGCCAGGTGTTCCCGGCCATTCCCGTAGCCCCCCAGGCTGGGGGGCATGCGGGGCCCGCCAGCTAGGCGGGCATACGCCGGGAGGGCTGTGGAAGCAGAGGCTGAGCCAATTTCCCATAGCCCTCCCATCACGGCGTCGCGGGAACACCGCTGAGTTTTAGTGGGTATACTGCCACTCTGGCAGGGAGTCCCACATACTCCGTCTCGTCCCCCGACGAGCGGAGATGCGTAATATCATTTCTCAGCGACAAAAAAAAAAAAAAGAAAAAAAAAAGGCCGTGTAGATTCTGGGGTGCATGTTGAAAGTTAACGGTTCCAATCACCGATCATGCTTGATGGTCGGTGAAGGGAACCGGGCTACAGAGGGCAGATACGTCCACTCCTCCTCTGCTTACAGAGGGAGGTGGTGGGCGTAGACTGGGCAGGGCCGCCGCTGCGGTTTAGGCGGTCCTGTCCCGGAGGGAGGCAGTAGCGCGCGCGGGTGGATGATTCTCTCGCGCGGCGCCACTCCGGAGAGGGGGGGGGGGGGGGGTCGAGGACGACGCCAGTCTGGTGGTCGCCTCCGGCTCCTCCCGGGTGGAGGCCAGCAGGCGGTGGGTGCAGGGGCGCCCTTTGCCTGTATTGCACGGGCCTCCACCAGTGTCGGACGGGAGTGGCCGGGTTTACCCGGCCATTCCCGTAGCCCCCCAGTTGAATGGGGGGCATGCGGGGCCCGCCAACTAGGCGGGCATGCGCCGGGAGGGCTGTGGAAGCAGAGGCTGAGCCAATTTCCCATAGCCCTCCCATCACGGCGTTGTGGGAACACCGCTGAGTTTTAGTGGGTATACTGTCGGTTGCGGATTTCGACAGGAGTCCCACATACCCCGTCTCGTCCCTCGTCCCCCACGAGCGGGGATGCATAAAGCATTTCTCAGCGACAAAAAAAAAAAAAAAAAGGCCGCGTAGATTCTTCTGCGCAAACCGTAGAGGGCGATGGCCGTCAGAGTCGTCCGCGGGTACCGCACAATTTCCTACGAGGCGGCTTGCGTCCTGGCCGGATCTCCGCCCTGGGACCTAGAGGCGAAAGTACTCGCGTCATTATATCGATGGCGCGAGGAAGAGCGGGCACGGGACTCGAGGCCGGTGCAGCGGCAGATCGCGCTGCGCCGAGAGGAGCTCCGTCAGTTCTTGGTGGCGGAATGGCGGCAAAGGCTTCTGCGCCCTACCGCCGGCCTCGCTACCGTCGAGGCGATCCGGGCAGTACTCGACGACTGGCTCGGGAGAAGGCACGGCTCCCTGTCGTTTAGGGTGACGCAGGTGCTGTCGGGGCACGGCTGTTTCGGCAAGTACCTGTGCATTCAGCAGCTTGGCTCTACATGAGATCTGATATCTTTTTCACAGGGCAAACCTTATGTGGTCGTCTTGGCAACATTTTACATGAAATGTTTTTGTGTGGGATATCGTTTACTTCTTCCCTCTTTATTACTTTTTTTTTCAGTAATAATCTGCTCCTTCGAAACCAACTCCGTCTTTTTTAAATATATTTGCGTGGGATTATGTAGCATTCTGAAACAAATAAATACTTTTAATATATAAATAAAAGATCAACCTTATGATGACAAGTACCGAGATATTCTATTTTTTTTAATTTTAGATACTTATTCCTATAGATTTTTTGAATTCCTTGTAATTTCGGAGACCTGACATGCGTACACCATTCGGCGGTTACAACAAAAAATTCGTGTTAGCTCAAGTTTCAAAGAGGTTGGGTTAAAATGTTATTATTGAGAAAAACGTTGCATATGCACATAAAAAAAAACATAAGTACGAATGCTCCACTTCTACAAACTTTTCCCAGTAGAGTACTACGGAGTTTTAAGGTGATTTAAATTGTTTGCCCTTTGTATCGTAAACGCGACACGCACTCCTCCGCGGCTTATGACACAATATGGCGGCCCTTGCACACACATGCTCGAGGAACCAACTTTCCCGCCCTTCTACCCTCCTCAGAGAAAACAGCTCTGCGTACTTTTACCTCGAATGAGTCAACTCCGAAAGCAGCCGTATTACGCTATTAGCCTGCTATTCACATTTCAAAGTCAGAACACTTAGATAACGTAACTTTCCAAAGTAATTAAAGTTGAAGGGGACCTTTGAACTTACTTTTTGTTCGCGAGACGAACAGCAGTCACAAAAAACCTCTGAATGTGCGTCTGACAAGAGGAAGAGATCTTTTCTACTAATAAACCACAAGTCACTATTATTTATTGTGTTCCCTTGGATCGTGTAACAGCACAATTTTTGCTTTTTTTTATTTTCTTTTAAGAAACTGCCCCACACTAGGAATTTCTCCTGTATTGTGGGTGCGTTTACAAACATTTAAACACTCGCACACAAATAGCCAGACCCGGAACAACTACTTGCAGTCATACAAAAATTTGTTTCGTGCGAGAATCGGACCCGCGACAGCAGTGCACCAGTCGAGTCAATCACTTCACCATTGCGCCAACCGTGCCTTCATTCGGCATTCGGCTTAGCTTTATTTATCTGTAGTTTTCAGATAAAAATCGGTTTTCGACTGGCCCTTTCAATCTAAAGTAGGTTTTTGTTAGCCGGGGGCTAGGATTCTGTTAGGGGATTTACCCTAGCTAGTATCTAATAGGGTTTGTATTTGTAATTACGTACAGTCTTCAGTCAGTATTTTCATAGTATCATGTCTTACGGTATTTTGTTATGGGGACGGGCTGCTAATATTGAGTCTATTTTATTCTGCAGAAAAGAGCCATCAGAGCAATATATGGCCTCCGCATGCGTGAATCTCTAAGGGACACCCAATACACACACACACATCCCATCACAAGTATCTTCGGATTACTTTCTGGGAAGCCCCGGCAACTTAATTGTATAGATTTAGGATAATAATAAAACATTTTTTTTAACTGTTTAAAGACATTGACATCATGACGGTACCTTATCAATTTATCTATGAAAACATCATGTACGTACGTAAGGAAAAATTTAAATCATTTCAGTAAAAGAGGTGAAAGACACAAATATAGGACTAGAAATAGGGACCAATTAGTTCAACCAGGTTTCAGACTGGCTTAAGTAGACTCATCCTTCGTGGGGTACTGTTTAAAATGTTACAATAAAATACCTCCCCATCTACTGCCAATGAATAAAACGAAATTGAAAGACGATTTCTGGAGCTATTGCGTTAAATTTGGGGAGTGTCAGATGTCTGTCAGTACTGTCCGCCATATAAAGTTCACATTTCGAGTCGTTAAGATCAAGGCCAATGGAACGAAGTTCATTTTTTAAGAATTGTAGGTCATTTAAAACGTTTTCTACATCGCCTCCCAAAGTTCCATCGTCAAGATACCAAACGTTAAATTTGGAATTTAGCTGTCGAATAATTGGGTGAATGGCTAAACTAAAAATCACTGGTCCGAGGGGGTCACCTTGTTGACAGCCAACAGCAGGTTCCAGAAGGTGGTCCCGATACAGTAATTTAGAACGGTGTCTGTAGCATTGACAAAGAAAACTATAGATTTGGGGTATTTCTTTTTAGTTTCTGCCAGCAAGGTGTCCCTATAAGGAGGAAACGCCCGGGTGTCACCATCGTGTGGATTGCCCGGAGGACACGGTGGAGCATACGGTGGAGGTCTGCCCGGCTTGGGCGGAGCACCGCCGTGTCCTCGTGGAGGCGATTGGCGGTGGCGATCTCTCGCGTCCGGCCTTGGTCCAGGCCATGGTACGGAGCGAGAGGGCTTGGGAAGCCGTCACCTCCTTCTGCGAAGCAGTAATGTTGGCGAAGGAGGAGGCGTAACGCGTGAGGGAGAGGCAAAATTTGCGCCCTCACGCCCCTAGCCGCCGCAGGAGACGCCCTGGGCGTCGGGAATCGCAGGCCGATTCCCGGCCACCGTAGGCGCGGGCTTGCGAACGGCGAGCAATGGGCAGCTCGCCGTTCGATAAGGACCAGGCCTGGGTCGACGGCGCCCTGTGTTCCACGCTCGCCTCAAAGAGATGTCAGCACCAATGACGGGGTTTGCTAGGACTGATGCCTGCTAGGGTTGCGGAAAAGTCCAAGAGGGTTACCGTGGCCCCTGGCACAGGCAACTGAAGGAACACGGGTGGGTTTTAGTCAGTAAGAGTCTGACACGCCCTCCTGCTCTGCCCAGAGCGGGAGAAGTTATTTGATGATTTCCCACCCACAAAAAAAAAAAGGTGTCCCTATAAACAGAATTGAAGGCATTCTTTGTGTCCACACTTTTATTATATATGTACAGGGTCAATAGTCGGACGGGTGGTATAGGCAGGTGCCTTAACCGTTGTAGCTACAGGAAAACGTCAGTTGAAATATATAAAAATATCTTAACTTGTTTAAACATGTTGACCTGCATTTACAGATTTGGAATAAAAAGAAACTACAGTCAGTAAGAAAATATTTAAATTGAAATTTAATTCATTGAGATATTATGTTGATTGAGAAGATTGATTGATTGTTTTTTTTATTTGATTGAGCAGAATTTTATTGGGAAATTGTGTAGGTAAATTATCCAAACCAATTTTGTGTCTACTAAGGATCAAACATATCTATGGGACCAACCGAGTTTCGTGTACAAGAAATGTCACAAATGGCATAAATCCTTTCTCAAAAACAATTAGTAGTGATTTATCATCTTATTCACGGTATTTCATAACATAACGTTTTTTATAACTATTACATTTCTTTCTTTCTTTCTTTACATAACAAAATTTAAGTCACATTATTGTTTTTTTTTTTATCCTTTTTGTAGAAGGTAAAGAAGAATCAAGGGTTTTAAGATTGCGTCTATAAGGTGGTTATAGCGGTGCGTATCTTTTAACTTTGAAAAATGGCTATTAAAACTTATACGACACTGTATCGATTGGGATCATTACAAATAAATGTAAGAAATGCCATTCGTCTAGCTGACTGTATCATTTTTAAAAATCTGTAAATGCAGTTAACAATTACTCTTTCAAGAACGTTTCCTTGTCGCTACAACGGTAGAAGTAAGTACATGTGCCCTTGAAAATTCTATAAATCCTAAAACTATATTTTTCTCAAAGTTGCCGGGTCAGTTTTTATGCCCCGTGCCACAAGGTTTAGATGAGGTATCCCTAACAAATATCAACACCATATTGGTCCATATTGGTGGCTATTGGTCCATAGACCACTTCCCATACAAAATCGCCCAGTCTCCTTTAATTGCAAAGTAATCAAATAAGAGGCTTTCTGTAATACAGAGGTAAAATACTTTATCTACACCCATGCTATAAATTCTCTATAAAAGTTTCTGAAACAGTTAACAACCAACATTATAAACAACCAGTGTCATAATAACCATAATATCATCCGTAGACAGAGAAAACTACTTATTCTCTGTCTACGATATCATCCAAAAGAGTGTTATAATGTTGTACTTAATTTCATTATGCAACTCAAATTTCAAAAAAAGAACATTGTCTTGCACGCGCGTTTCACTACAACAGCTAATAATTTAAAAAAAACTTATATATCGTTCGAATTCACGGCGTATCCCGCCATTTTTGTTCGATATTAGTAGGTATTGCGAAAAATTATTACGTTGTTGTTTACAAAAATGAGTGATACAAGCTTTGATAACACACCACCAGATATTTCTTAGTTTGTTTGTATTAGAATGTATACATATGTGAACAAACCTTTTCAATACTAAATAATAATAAAACAAAAATCGAAACCGCCTTGCAAACGAAAGTTTGGAAGCAGTTTTACGTGTTGCTACAAGTAAATTTGAGCCAAATATAAAAAAGATTGTAAGCACTATGCAGTGCCACGCTTCAAATTAATAAATTCTTTTTCAAATTTAATACATTATTATCAATTCTCTATTGTCTTTAATTACCTATACTTCTGGCGGCCCGCCATCAGTTCATAATTTGCCCGAGTGGCCCCTAGTCTTAATAAGTCTGTGCATCCCTGTATTAGATACTCAGCAATTTAACTTACCATGAATTTACAAAGGGTTATAACAACAGTGTACAACACCCTATGGTTTCAGAATCTTTTATATAGGAATCATACCATGGGTGTAGACAAAGTCTTGTATGCAACTGTAAATAATTAGGTATTAACCCTTTAAGCGCGTGGCTAAATATCAATGGCCGTGCCCCTAGCGCGCGGCTACAAATCGAAAAAAATTTTTTTTTTCATTTTAGTTGTACCACACAGTTATTAGGACGAAAATAGAACGAAAAAATCATGCATGTTTTCTGTCGCAGAAATACGACACCCGCGATAGGGACACGAAAATATTTGTCGCATATATGCGACACGCGCGATCAAAGGGTTAAAACTCTCATGTGCGTGTCTCGTGTTTTAATACCCCTTATTATACAACAGTTGCATAAATAACTATTAACATTAACCCTTTTTTTTTACCCTTTACCTACGATTCACACCGACTGAGCCTCGTCGGAGCGCGGTACAGCGCGTTGGGGCGGCAGACAACTGCATCCGCCCGACTGCTAATATCCGCTTAAACCTGGGCACGAGCGCACGCTATCATGACTAGAGCCACCAGTAGCGACTTGAATGATTCAATTCATTCAACTTGCCGGCTGGTGATGACATTTGAGCGCACGCGGCAGTAGCCGACCAAACACGACGGCATCGGCAGCTAAACGCATCCATCCACGTAGTTACGCGAGCAGCAGATCGGCTATTGCGGTATGCGAGCGGATTCGACCGGTTTGCTTTTTTACTATTGTCAAATGCTATGAGGGCCGATGCGTGTCGGCCGGTGTAAATCGTACTTAAGTGTAGTGTACGTCAATAAAAAACAACCAAAACATAATATAATTGTTTCAAAGTTAATAATTATAGCAGGCTCAAAACAATTTGAATTTTCTATAATATTTGTGTCAAATCACCTTCTAAAAACATGACTGAATTTTATGGAAGCTTAGCGATTTCCCAAATTACTTTCTGCTTGACTAGCTAGTATTCAATCCAATAATTGTATTTTGCGCTACGAAGCATATTACAAAACGGTTGTAGCTCCTTTGACTCAAAGGAGACAGATGATAATGATGAATTCTGGGTGAATACACAATTTATATTTGAATGTTGTCCGCCTATCCTTTGCCCGTTTTCACTTATGGCTTGACATAAGACAATTAAGCAACGTTTAGTTACAGCTACACAAGAATCTTTAAGCGGGTGCCCAAAATCGGTATAATGTTGCTATCTAGTTTTTTCAATACAATGTCATTAAAAAAAACAATTGTTGTGTGGAAGTTTCATTCAAGCGCCTAAAGATCCTTGTAGATCTCCAGATACAGCATTTTTATTTCACGAAGCGACGCGCGCTTTACTTGTGGTTACCAAGTTTACAGACACGCTGTTAATGTGTGTGTAAGCGCAGGAGCTCTCGGTAGCGTCCGAGATAATAAAGACGAAGTCAGAAGTGTGTTTGAAAGTGTGTTACGTGCTGATGCTACTCGTCTTCACACACACACATTCACATTATGTTTAGCCATTTAGTTACCACAAGCATTTCTCTAGTCAAATCCATTTCGACACACGACAGACACTTTTTAAATTGCCGCCAATTTGTAAATACAAATGACATAATATTATTATGAATTCATTACAAATTCCGAAAGAGTTCCTAATTCGAAATTTAAATACACTTTTCATCGGCTGATTTAATTTATTTATTAAAACTTTATGCACAAGTTAAAAAAAAATACTGTAGGTACAAAGGCAGACTAAATGCCTGAGGTATTTTCTACCAGTCAACCTCGGCTGCTTTTCTTACTGGCCTATTCTAAAAACTTTCAGTGTGACCCCCGTATTCTACGAGCTACGCTAAATCCATCAAGGGAATCGTTCGTCAACTCATTTACATAACCGCCTAGTCTAAAATCGCCAACCCGTCTTGATCAAGCGTGGTGATCAATGGTCGTGCCTTCTCTATATTATGAGAAGAGACCCTTGCCCTGCAGTGGGACAATAATAAAGTACCCGATTGGCGCAAAAACGGATGAACGGATTTGGAAGAAATTTGGGACACACATAGTTAATGTGGGATATTTTCCGACATCCACGCGGACGAAGCTATGATGAAAACCATACTTATAAGACTTTGTTTTCGATAAAACAATGTTTCATGGCTATTGGAGAGAACGCGGTCAAGTCCTAATAGCATTCTGAAAATGTTAGAGGACAAATTTAACTCGCCGCTAGTGAATAATTTCGTGGTTAGGCTGGATCGATTCATTTCATCCGGTGAATGTATGGAAAAACTGTTTTTCTGTCAGAGATCAGCTTATACTAGAAATGTATAGCTTTATCTGTAGCCGTGCGTACTAAGCTGATAGAAAAACAGTTTTTCTTTCTTTTATTTCTTTCTTTCTTACAATGGTACAAAAGGCTCGCCATTTGTTTTTTTTTCACCACGTCGTCGGTTTTATTCAGCCGATTTTCATTTTCAGCCAGTATCTTTTTGATCTAATGTATGCATGTTATATTAAACTTAATGGGAGAAATTAAACCTCTGTGGTAAATTTATTTCTAAATAAAAATAAAGTGCTTTCCGGTTCAACCATGTAATTATTTAAATATCTATGAATGCATTTAAATTGTTTTTTTAATTCAAATAATGTCTTATTTCAGTAAAATGTTACATCTACAATATTCAAGGTACTTTCCCTTCATGTGGCATATTCATGGGGCGCGTCGCTCTGTATATACATCAGAAGAGTCACGAGTACGGGATGTCATTTGACAACGAAACGTAAGTGTAAAGTTGGCGCGCTTCGACAGTCTGGCCTGACGTTCGTGCGAGTCGACGAGAGCGCTACAGCGCGGCGTGGCGTAGCTCTCTTGACCATCGGACATCGTACGTACAACGACTGCTTAGAAACTGTCCTACGTTTCGTTTTATAAATTTTGTGGAGTTCAAATATACCCTAAAAATCAATAATCATCTTCAGAGTTTTTCTTCTCGCCCACAACACACTTCTACGCCCAGTAAGATGTTCAACGGTGTTGAATTCAGCTGCAATCGGCCTCCTGTTCCGACATATATATTTTTAAATTATTCTTTCGACAAGGGTTTTAAAAAAGGTATTGAAAGCCCGACTAATTCAATATTCGTTACACATTGCTATCTCTAGAGGATTGTAGATAGACGAAATGTTATTAATAACGAAATGCCTCTTCAATCCCTGATTCGGGTCATGTAGAGTGTTATTATTCATTCTTTGTTTTATGTGAACAAGGGTTCAAAAGGTTGTTTTTCTTTTCTCTTTTATCATTGTGTGTTAATATTGCATAAGCATAATGTCGTGATGGCCTAGTGGTTAAATCCTCGCCCCTCATAGACGAGGTTGGGGGTTCAAATCTGGGTAAATACCAAAGTGACTATTTTATTGATATGTGATCTCTGAGAATATATTGGACAATTTTCAATTTTGTCTGAAAAAAATTAAGTCTGAAATCGCCAACCCGTATTAAGCAAGCGAGGTGATTAATATTGTACCTTTTCTATATGAGAAGAAACCCCTGCAGAGGGACAATAAAAGGCTTGTATTATTATAAGCATATTCAGCGTATAGTGTTCCCACTGCTGGTACACAGACCTGCTCACTGTGAGGGGGAGTGGGCTGTAATCCACCACGCGGGCCCAGTGCGGGATGGGAGGTCACATACCTTCGAATATTTTTGGTTCTAGGACATACCGGTTTTCTCACGATGTTTTTCTTCTCTATGTGTTTTTAGTTTTACTAAAAAAAAGAAAACCGACACATCTTTAAAAGATAATCTCCCAGAGCAGCGTCTACATTTAGTTTCCATTTTTAGACGTAGGGGTAGACTACGCCGGTCCCATCATGATAGCTGACCGGAAAGGTAAGGACGTAGGCTCATCAAATGCTTCATTTGTGTGTTTGTGTGTTTAACTACGAGAGCCATCCACCTCGAGCTTGTGTCGGACCTTACAAAAGAAGCTTTCTTATCTGCACTAAGCCGCTTTATTGCTCAAAGGGGAAAATCTTGTAACATCTTTTCCAACAACGGTACAACCTTTGTCGTTGGTTTCAACGAGCTGGCTAGGCTGCTTTCGCAAGATTTAAACTTAACCCCGGCTTCCTTATTGGTCGTTCTATAATTATGCTGCCTCATCCACAGATCCAGAACGCCAACGTCAACAGCTTAGCTCAGCTAGTGAACGAGGGGTGCGGGGATAGCCGAGAATCAGCCGGCCGACGGCCGAGCGCGGGCCCCCGCAGGCCCCGCACTACACGAGTCAGCTGTTGCACGCCTCCACGGACGGCTGCGATTACGCATTTTATTAACGTCTATAAATATTTTCTTGTTTACACTTTAAATCGACCTTTGTTATAACATCATTTCTTATTATACTTGTTATACAGTCCACTACTACTTTCATTTTACTTCACCACGACCTATCGTCGCGATCAGTTCTGTTTAGTCGAAAATGCAAGCCTGCAAGGAAAGAGTGTAGATAATAATAGGTCTTTAGCTATGAAGTTGTCGTTATACAATACTGGCCATTTGAAACGTAGTTTATATATAGCTGGCATTGTATCTTTTTCATCAATATGGACACGATAAAAATACGAGTAGGTACGAGTAATCATGGGATACGAGTTCCGGCGCGGTAGCAATGCCGCACAAACGGCTCGCAACATTAATAACGTGTATGGAGTAAACACTACAAACGAACGCACGACTCAATATTGGTTTGAACGCTTTCGACATGGAAATTTTGATCTAAACAATGAACCTGTAGTCGCCCGAAAACTAAAGTCTACAACGACGAATTAAAAGCGATAGTGGAAACTGACGATACTCAATCTACGGCTGAGTTAGCAGCAGCTTTCAACGTTAGCATCAAAAAAATATTGGTCCACTTTGGTTGTGCAGATTTGCTTTGTGCATTATGCTAAGTGCGCTATGATAACAAGGCTTGCAGCCTCTTTTAATCCGCTTAGGCTTGTTTACTTTCATACAAGATAGCTTTGTGGTTTAAGTTGTATGTTTAAGGTTTTCATTGTAAATTATGTCTGCAGATCTATACATAACATTAAATCGTAGCGAAGTGTGCATGATGTGATTACACTGTACATTTATGTATTTTTTAGGTCTGGGAACGATTCTAATAATAATAATTATAATTTCTTTATTCAAATTTTGCATAGTTATTCCGTATCTTTCTGATATGTCTGTAGGCTATAAATTATCACGCCATTTGCTATGGGGGATGAAGAATATTGGATTTTTTTCGTATTCTTCTATAGTTTACCGCAAATTGTAAAAAGTCGAGCCGAAATATTGCAGATAGTTACAGATTTAAACTTTTAAATGATTATCATCCCGCTATACTTTTAAGAAGCTATGCAGTCAATCATGACATATTATAAAAACGGCAATTTTAGTCAACTTTCAGCATAGCTTAGTGGTTTGACGACCGCTTTGCAGCCTATTTTCGATTCCCAATTATTGATATTATTGTACCTCCTTTTTTACATTTTGTTATTATTACATTAAGCTAATTCGTAAATCGTACACAGAAAAAACATAAAGTTTAGGAGTTATTGTTCTGAGAGTTTAGGCCTCTTCTGTTATCTG
Organism: Brachylomia viminalis; assembly: GCA_937001585.2. Lineage (NCBI taxonomy): Eukaryota > Metazoa > Arthropoda > Insecta > Lepidoptera > Noctuidae > Brachylomia > Brachylomia viminalis. Next base: position 13,062,943 of record OW443308.2, on the reverse strand, counting down.
TGGTTATAATAATAATAAATATCTATGTTTTGTGACTGTTATTGAGAAATCCCGTGTGTTTACAATCAATTACTATGTTATTTTAGTGATAGCTGTTCGTCAGGATAAATCTGTAAAAAAACATCAGTCAGTCTATCAGAGTTGTGCCATTAGGTAGTTTATACAGGAACGCAGGCTTTTATTGATTCACTAAAATCGAAAACCTTCGCAAGCAATTGGAAATCACTACTGCAGGCTGCGGGCGTCTACCTCAAGATGAGCTGCTTCTCACACGGATAACTGTATGTCTCGAGTCGCTTGATACCGCTCACCAGTTCTGACTCTCTCCATAATTGGCAGCTGAGACCAAAATTACAAACGTAGTATATATGTATATATAGTAAATATTATGGCAAGTTTTATAAAAATGTGTCTGTTATTTTAGTATATTGTGGTGTCTAACGACTTTCACGCGAACGACGTCGCGGGCAAAAGCGAGTGTTAACTACATCTCATATAGATAATAGGTGAGTATATTTGTAAGTCAAAACTAGTCTTAGACAAAATTTTAATAGGTCAAAATTGTCATCAGGTTGTGAGAAATTAAAGATGGATATTAAAAACACGAAAACCTTTTTATTGTGACTAGAGAGTAGAACTCATAGGTATGTTTTTATGTTAATATTTGATTTAGCATAACTTTATTGTGGTGATAGATAACCTTCGCACTAGGACCTAAACCAGCATAAAATAGTATATTACCTATGCAATTAGTGAATAAAGGACGGATTTAAAGCGAGGGCCATAGATGAATCACGAGCTAGTGAAGGATTCTAGCGACTGAATCACGACCGTAGGGAGTGATTTATGATGATTGAATCACGAGCGTAGCGAGTGATTCAAGTATTAGAATCCTGAGCGACGCGAGTGATTCATGGCCCTCGATATAAATCCGTTTTTTTCAAGAGTTGCATACTATACTTTATACCATGACTACGAGAAAAATAAAGATTTAGGCGAAAATAAACATTTAATAAAGAAAAAGGAAGCTTAAATTAAATAAAATGCACATTAAAATTGGAACAATTACTAAAATTAAGAGTATTTTTCTTGTTATTATTATTAGGATGGTCAACTTGTGTAGCGATATAACAGTGAGTAAAAGTGCTTTTTATTCACTGTTTTCAGTGAATAAAATAAGCTTTTTAGAGGGGGAATGGTATAAAGATAATTGTTTGTATGCGGTGCTTTTCCTTCTACACATGTAAATTATTTTTTTAAATTTCATGACGGGAGATAAAATGACTCCATTGTATGAAGTTTCCGTTTCCAATTTTGGTACTTATTCCATTTCCAATTTCATAATTGTCATTCTCAAATGCATTTATTTTCACTTCTAGCTAAGATACGATGAGATAAAGATAAAAACTATTTGATTGTCGGTCATTTACAATAGGCGATCCTGCAGTTAAAATAGAACCGAACCCGAACCCGTTGTTTGCGAACAGCGGGATTCCGAATCCCTAGTACCTATATTCAGTACGCTGTATAATAGAAAACATTTGGATACTGCTATCCCATCTGCAGGTGTGATTGCTCACGCCTGCAGTAGCAATCAAAATTGATTCGCCTACGTAGTGACAAAACAGACCAAATGTGAAAATTCCACATTTGCACAAAATGTTTATTTTTGACGACCATGTATTATCATTATTAGACACATACCTACATTCTATCAGCAGTACAAGCTCTTGAATCAACTATGCCATACTTCCTGCATTATTATTTTCGACCTAATAAAGTTATGTTAAAATATCTTCGTCGATTCTGGCAATTTATGGGACTATGTTGTAGATTTTATTTATGAGCTGAATTCCCAAATACCAAATATTTTAAATGGAATAAGTACAGCAGGCCGCACGATAGTGGTAAAAAAAAAACCAGAAAGCGGCCAAGTGCGTTCCGTACCACCTTACAATATAATTTTTAAACACGTTTCTTGTATGGACCCCCTTTCACTTTTAACTTCAGTTTATTTTTATTAGGGTAGAACTTGGTAATGCGCCCTAAGTGTCAAAACGCCCCTCCACTCAAGCACTCACACTAACAAAGCCAAAATATTAATATTATTGTATCCTTGTTCCTTTTAAGATAACCACTTGTGCCATTATTGTCAAAAGACTAAAAATTTATCCAAATTAAAAAGTTTGATTATAACTTGTAAGATTTTTGTTTTATTACAATTTTAAAAATAATAGAACATATTACCAAGTCTTACCCTACTTGTTATTTATTATAGTGGCAATAGAGATACAGACTCTGTGAAAACTTTAACTGGCTACCTATTTCGGTTCATGAGGTAGATACAGCCCGCTGACAGACAGACTGCTGTTTGTGTATGTGAGTTTAAATGTTTGTAAACGCACCCACGATACAGAAGAAATTCCTAGTGTGATGCAAAGTTTAAAAAAAAAGACAGACCGACAACAGAGCCTTAGTAATAGGGTTCCGTTGGCACCCTTTGGGTGCAGAACCCTAAAAACCAAGCATCTCATTCTATTGACACTCCGTACTACACTATGCCAGCCCAGGGTTAGGTGTTACCACCGACGTCCAGTCGACTGTATCTCATTACAATAATTATTTATCGCAAGCATTGTTAAGGATAGGTAGGTATGTTTTAACACATAGTTTATGAGAATCAATATTATCCATAAGAGCATTTATACCTTATGAGTGGCAACGTCGCAATTTAGTGTCATATTTTGTGGGTTTCAATTTTTACCATTTAATCGGAGCTATATTTTAAAAATCTGTTTAATTAACTTTTTAGAATTACGTGAAAGTGTTTAAAAAGTAAGTAACCGTAATGCTTGCAGTTATTTTACAATGAAAATAACGCCCTGCAAGTTTCCAATGTATTATTTGCATATACTGAAAAACTATATTGAAAACCACGAAATATGACACTAAATTGCGACGTTGCCACTCGTAAGGTATAAACGCTCTTAAGTTCTGAGTTGAGCTGCACGTTTACTGACACATGCTTGCTCTGACTGGACAGGTCCACTCAATCTGTGTGATTTTCCCTCAAACTATCATTTCAGTCACCTATCTACAGGGTCTTCACATGATCTGACCAAGATCATGTCTGGACTTTAAAAGAGACCGTGTCCTCAGATTTTGTTTCGGCCTATCTCGGATTATTCAGATAAGAAACGCCGACCTCATCTAGTTTTTAAAATATGATTGACGTGTAAAAGTGTTTGTACAAAACTACATACAAAAATAAAATCATTTATCCTTATCATTTTCAAAACACTTACCTTAGTTTTAAAATCTAGTTTTAAAGTGCATTAGTAAAGTTACAGAACTTCATAACGTTTATGCCTGGGAGCTGATTGAATCTTTCTCCGCTAGAAATGATACAATATAGATAAGCTCAAGTATATTGAATGTGGATTTCAGTTCTGTTATTGGTCTTTAAAGCTAAGAAACTACTTGTACAGCTGTCTCAAGGACTCTTTTGAACCTGAAATCAATATTTATTTCGATAAGACCAGAGGACGCTTTTCATGTCTCAAAGGGGCTTAGGTTTATTCTGGGTTTACGCAAGTTTGTAGTAGAAGGTAAAAGAGATGTACTATAGGTACAGATAATAGAAAAAAGGAAGGTTACTGTTGCATAGAAAACAGTTTGTAAAAGTGTTTTTGATGGAGACGTAGCTTTTGTGCAGAATTTTCAGGAATTGTTTGAAACTTTAACCAAAACTCATCTGAGGGGACACCCTAAAAGGACATAGTATAATGACTTTATTGGGGATGTTCTTCAGAAAGGTCACGTGCGTAGTAGCTAATCGCAACCCGCGTGCATGTATGACCGAAAACGAAGCAACCGGAGTAAATAAGGATCGTAGCAGGTGGCGTTTTGTAGTTTCTACCTACCCCCCTGGGAAGACGACGTGAGTTTATGTCTGTATGTTTAACTAAAATTGTATTTTATCTTATGTCGTCTGTTATTACTTAGGGTTTTTCAATTCTACTAAGTGTTTTCTTAAAACTAAAAAGTCTTTCTAATAAATTATATGCATTAAAAATATTAAATTCTTATCTTATTAAGATAAGAATTTAATATTTTTAATGCATATAATTTAATATGCAAAAAAATATAATTTAATAAGCACACACAACAGCAGGTCAAGTTACCACAAACTGTCAAATTTTCTCAATTGATTTTGAACTTTCAAACTTCAAACTTTCAAACTTCGTCTTCAACATTTTTAGGTTTAAAATCATTTGGAGAAATTCGACAGTTTCGTATAACCTGATGTGCCAAGTATTTGGTATTGGTGAACATTAAAGTGGACCCAAATCTATTATCTGTGGAGTAGTACCACAAGGTTTTATACTAGGCCCAATTATCTACATCAACAATATTAATTAAATCAGTCTTAGGGGAGTTATTTCACTGTATGCCGACGATACTAGTCTTTTTTACTTGGGCAGTAATATAGAAGGAATTGTTATCGATTTTAATATACTATCTATCTGGCTCCAATGCAATCTTCTTACTATAAATGCTAGTAAAACCAAATACATGATATATTTAGAGCTAAAAATAAAAAGAACTTCATACACATGGTGAATTAAATATAAATGGTCTACAACTATTAAAAACAAATACTGAAAAATATGTAAGTCTTACTCTTGATGATAAACTTACAATGAAATCTCACATTGAGAAATTAAGAAAAATACATCATCACTGACTGGTGCAATTTAAAGGAATTTTGTCTGATGTCTCCCACTGCTGCAGGTCAAATATATCATTTATAACTCGATGGTTAAACCACATGTCGATTATTTAATCGACATGTGGGGAGAAGTGCTGCTAAAATACTCTCTCCTCTCCTTATAAAACTATAAACATCTCAAAATATAATTCATAAAGTCTTATTCAATTATGATTATTTAACATCTTCTCAAATGGTTTTAAAAGATACAAAATTAATGAATGCTGATCAAATTTATAAAATATATAACACTTGCATATTTTACGTAAAATAATTAATAGAGACACCAATAACATTTACAAAAATAATGCAAATTCAAAAGCGCATGACGAGGCAGGCTAACCATGTAATTTTAAGAGCACAGAGGAAAAACTACGGTAGAAAGACTGTCGTAAATGAGGGGGCTGAACTCTATAAATCTATACATAAAGTAATTCATGATTCGAAATCACTTCCATCTTTCAAAAGGCTATTAAAGCTACCTGAATAATGTGTGAATTGTAAGTTTTTACTGTTTTTTAACCAACTTCAAAAAGGAGGAGGTTATCAATTCGGATCAATTTTTTTTTCGGGCATAACTCCCTCGTATATAGACGGAATTGCTAAATTATTTTTTTTGTTCGAAAGAAGTTTATTTCGAAATTGTTCCATTTATATTACATGTAGATCTGATGATGAGTTTTGGAGACAGACAACGGAGTATTCAAAAAATTACTGCATTGTTTACGCAATCACACATCATAACACTGCACACTCGAAAGGGTTACGCAGATTTTACGTATTCAGTATATCAGGGTACACCCACATTTTCTGTCAAAGCTAGTAGCATATATTTTCGCGACTGGAAGCTATTTGTAGCGCATAGTATTCAAGCTTGATTTATACAAAATTACATAGCAAGTACTGGTATACCAATTTTTGTGGGGTAGGTACCGCAAATAAAAAGTGAAAGCAAAAAGTTTTTTATAAAAAAAAAACCAACCGACTTCCAAAAAAACACTACAAAGTGAAAAATATTTCGGAAGTCGGTGACAAAAAACGAAAATACAAAGCCAACGGCACCGACTTCCGAAATTAAAGTAATTTTTCACTTTGTAGTGTTTTTTTTGGAAGTCGGTTGTTTTTTTTTTACAAAAAGTTTTTAATATAACTTGATTTTAGTTTCCCAGCGCAACCGTCGGCTATTTTAATTATATTGATTTTCCTCATAGGAGTGAATCATTGTATTCTTTTTGAGTGGAATAAATTTTCTTAAATCGTAAACCGTATAATTATATTTTCTTAGCATTAATACTTTCCACTCATAAAAATAATAAACAGGGTGGCAGGGACATCAAGGCGCAATCTGTTTCCATGGATCAGTACGTGATTTTGAACCCCCTGCGTTGATAATTTTCGTCGGCTGTCACCCTGTTTAACTTCTTCACAAACTCCAATTATTCGCATCGCTGTTATATCGAAAAGAAAATTTAATATTTAATGGCGTCAAATATTTGTAGCCCAGTCTTAATTTCGTAAAGGTGAAAAGATTTTCCTTTAGCTTTTGCGCTGTTTTAAATGTTGAAAATATACGGGTGAACGTTGTGTTACAAAATAAAATTAATCTAACAGCGCCTTGAACAAGGTGGAATTAAAGGCGACCGGCACAAAGGCAGAACTATCTTGGAAGGTAATCAAATGGAACTGATAGTGTGACGGTCAATCTTGAAAATATACCAAGGTGGATGGTTTACCAATATACTTACATATAAATAGGAAGAGGCAATTATGGATCGATTTCGAAAACTATTTTTAATGGATAGGGTATGCCTCAGGGGTCCCATAAATTATATTAACTTTGCTTGAGTACTTTTACTGACCGACCCTGACGACCCCATTATCCTCCTCCAGGAAAGCAGTAGGGCCATTAGTACAGTATACAGACACAGACACAAATCGAAATTCTGACCTCGCCGCCGGGGTCCTCCGCGTAAGCGATCCTCCACGATTAATTGCCCTCCCTGTCCCAAGATCGGATCCGTGCCAGCTGGCGGCGTAGCTGAGCCTGTAGCTTTAAGCTCCCCCGATAATAGTAATGAATTTAATGTGATCCAGCCTATTCAAAACTTGCTGTCCTCCCCCAGCGACGCCCTAAGCCGAGGTTCGTACCCCACAGGGGGTGCCCTTAGGTGATGATCGCTTAGTTTTTAATGAATATTAAGACCCTGGCTGGAGGCTTTGAGTTCGCTCAAAGGCACCACAGGAAAGATCGGTTAAGTAGTAACGGCCTCTCAAGACCAACTACGAGTAACCAAACAAAAAAAGAAAAAAAAATTGAGTAGTTTTTCAGTTAGCTTCAATAATACGTATTTTTTCCACTTAGTGTATATTGATGACTAGCTTCTACCCTGCGACTTCGTCCGCGTGTAATTTCTTGTTCCCCCGACCCACCCCGTCGCATTGCATCGCCTTCCCGCGCTAATACTTCGTTTTCACTTAGCGTTCTTTCTGACTTTTTTTCTTTCTGCTCGTATAAAGGTCCTAGCGTGATGTTAAATAGCCTTCCTCAATGCTGCTGAAATAAATTTTCAAACACGACCGGTAGTTTCAGAGATTACCCTCTGCATATAAACTTATAAACAAACGAAATCTACCTCTATATAATATTATATACTTTATAAGAAGCTGAGCACTTACAACTTTAATTAATATGGATCATGAAGCGGTTCTATTTAAAACGTAACTAGCCGCGCTCCGCGTTTTCACCCGCATAAGTCTCAATTCCGTGGGAATATCGAGATGAAAAGTACCCATTGTCTTAGCCGAGGTCATGCTCTACCTATGTGCCAAACATCCAAATCCGTTCAGCGTAACAAACAAACTCACTTCCGCATTTCTAATGCTACAAATACAAATCTAACCTCATTTGCTACACCCATAAGGCAATTGTCCACCGTGGCAATAGCCGGGCTAGGTATATAGTAAAACATTATCATACGAGCAAGTTCACACAAGTTTTTATATATAGGGTGGCAGGGACACCGACGCGAAACGTTTTACCATGGACCTTTATACCCCACCTTTAAACTTACTGATTAATGATTTGCATAATTATTATTACATCTCTTGACATTTCTCGGGACCCTGGGGTCCCGGACGTTTGTAAGGGGTACGAGGGACCGAAGCCAACTTAGAGAGGCCCGTTAGACGTTTTTAATTAAATAAAGCACCAACCGACGATTATCCCTGTTCGGACTGTGCAAGTGCACCCAAGGACAAGGATATGGAAACGAAGATATTGGAATATGGATTTGGGTAGCTTAAGTGGACTGGTTATTTAGGACTATGAAAATACTATAGCCCCTGCCTGACCAATGTTTTATATAAAATACCCAGATAAAATGGCAGGGGGCGACCAGGCCCGGGTCGAAGGAGCGTTGTGTTCCACGCGCGCCTCAAAGAGATGTCAGCACCAATGACCGTTATTCCGTGACAATTATTCCGGGATTTTTACCCACTCTATGTTACTTCCTTCCTCGAACTTTAGGTAAATAAACTCTACCTATTTCGAACTTTGATCATCATTCTCTTGCAATTACCCAATTTATTGGGGTTATGCGCATCATGCCTTTTCCTTTCATACTTCTCTATTAGTCGTCGTCTCTGTATTCACATCTTTTCTAGCCATATCATCTTTCTCACAGTACATCTATCGTATTTTTGGTCTTGTCTCTTAAGGCTCCTTTCAAGAGGCGCGACACGCCACGTGGATCGCACGCGACACTAAGGCACCGCTCATCACGCGAATGGCTGTCGGTGCCTTTGTGTCGCGCCGTGTGTGGCGTCTGTTTGAAGGAGCCTTTATAGCCATCCATCATCTAAAGCGTAGGAAGTGGTGAGGGCGGGCGTTTTGCGGGACTGTCTTAAGTAATATTGACGTCCAAAAAGTGCTGATTCTCAGCCTAGTTTCAATAAATGACTTTTGATTTTGATCCACATTCATACTCAAAACTTTCTTCCCGAAAAATATTCATCTTTCCACTTCAGTGCCAATGTTCAATCTTGATTGTTTGCGTGATAACTTTAAACTTTGGGGCATACTTAAAAGTGTCACTACCTATCGCACTCACACTTTTTTTAAAGTAATTACAAATTAGCTGCCAGTGTACCATATCGTTTGTTTGACTGTACCATCTCGTTTGTTCCAAAAGGCAAATACTTACGTGTTTTAGCAAAGCGTATATTTATATAAATGTATACCTAATTAGTAGACTTCATTCCCGGAAATATGTGCTGTTTACTCATCTCAAGTACAAGTAACTGGTACTAAGACCTACTTTGTATTAATGGCAACATACTACGGTTTTATACTATCATTATCATTACAAACTGTACAATTTTCTCATTCGGTTTTGAACTTAACATTAAACATTTTAAGGTTTAAAATCATTTGGAGAAATTTGTCAGTTTCGTATAACCTGATGTATTTGTGATTGTACATGGTTGATTTAAAATTATGGTGAGACTACCTCACTATCACCTGGAACTGGAAAGGAAATTATAAACGTATCAAAATTAAACGCAAGTCAAGTGATTCGATTGGCGGTTGATAATTCAATTAAGCAATCACAACAGCCTAGCTATTGATGACAATATAATTAAATCAGATTCTCAAGTCGCCGCGGCCTTTGAAAATTTCTTTGCAGAGATTCCCGTATCGACTACTAAATCTCTTAACTCTTCACCCACTGCTTCAGAGTCTTTACTTAAAGAAAACGTTCCTGTTTGTGATTCTGAATTTTATTTCCAATATGTCACGTGTAAAGATATAATTAAAACCTTTCACACGTTAAATATTAAAAAGACCACAGATCTATGGGGTAATTCTGTGGACGTTGTTAAGTCGATTATAAACATTGTAGCACCAACTTTAGCTGTTATTTTTAATAATTGTATTGACCGTGGTGAGTTTCCTGATCTTATGAAAACCAGTAAAATAATACCGTTGTTTAAATCGGGTAGTACATCAGACCCTACTAATTATAGACCTATATCAGTGCTACCTACTTTTAGTAAAAATTTTGAAAAGCTTATTCTAAATCAAATGCAAAGATTTTTTAACGTACATAAATTACTGCATAACAAACAGTTCGGTTTTACAAGGGGTCGTTCAACTACCGATGCCGGAGTTGAACTTTTAGGGCATGTGTATAATGCATGGGAGGACAAATGCGATGCGTTGGGTATCTTTTGCGATTTGTCCAAGGCATTCGATTGTGTTCTTCATGAAACATTAACCAGGAAACTACACCACTACGGAATCCGTGGCACCTCTCTGGATCTTCTTACTTCTTACTTAAGTGATAGGATTCAGAGAGTTGATGTTAACGGAAAAAGATCACCCGGATCGGTAGTAAGAATGGGGGTCCCTCAAGGCTCAATTCTTGGTCCATTTTTATTTCTTATTTTATATAAATGACTTGCCTTACCTCATAAAAGATAAACATGATATAGTGTTGTTTGCAGACGACACTTCACTTTTATTTAAACTCAAACGTCAGCAGCTGGTTACTGACAATGTAAATAGCGCCCTCGCAAAAGTAGTTAACTGGTTTAACGTTAATAACCTTCTTCTTAACGAGAAAAAAACTAAATGTATTAAGTTTACGTTACCACATGTTAGACAGGTAGAAACAAGTGTTCTCATAAAGGGGGAAGAGTTGAAACCCGAAAATACCACAGTATTCTTAGGCATAACCGTTCGCTCGTTGCTGTGAGGGTCAGCGTTTGTTTTTGCTCCGCAAATATTATTGAAAATCCGTTCGAAAACAGTGTGGAAGTGTCATTAAAAGTGATCATAGTGTGGACAAACATTGCCCAAACAGAGTGCAACAAAAATCCAGTGTTCTAGTACGAGTTAAAGAAGTCTAGACCAATTTAAAACTGAAAATAAATCCCATCTACCGTCAGTTGTGAGTCAACAGTGCATCGCGGTTGAACGCGTAAGCGACAAGCATAGCACGGCGCTTACGACGTTTTTCTCGCGAACTCGTATGGGCCTTTTTTAGTGTGCACTTTTGCCGCTCGATTCATTTCGCTACTGGGAGGGCCTTTTATAGTGTGCTATTTGGATCCTAGTAAATAGTATTTATCTTACGGATTGACGAGTTGTTGGCGCGAAATTTTTTGTAACATGAATTCGCCAACGCTTACGTGGGGTTGCTGTGCCGACGATAAAACCGAAGATAACAAACAATTTATTAATTGCGTTACATGCAATAAATCATATCACTTAGCATGTCTGTCTATCTCGGAAATGTCTGCTGATTCAGACGCCTATCGTAAATGGAAATGTACGGATTGTATTACTCTCATACCAGATTTCTCAAAAAAGGAGGGCACCCCGATTCGGAATGTTTCTACTACGAGAGGAAACAAGAGACTGGCCTTGAACTCACCACCTCAGGAAACATCTGTGACCACCGAAAATGTGCGTACTGTTATCCAGGAAGTACTAAAGACCGAGCTTGCTTCTATGCTCCAGCAAATAAACAAGACCATACTCAACGTCATAAATAAGGAGCTGGAACCGATAAAGAAAGACATCAGAGAGCTGACGGAGTCATTGAATTTTCATACTAAGGAGTTTGAAGAATACCAAGCTGAGCATGCCGCGTTAAAAAATGTTGTAAGAGATTTAAAGGATGAAAATAATGAACTTAAGAACTCCGTCGCGGACCTCACTCACCGAATAAATTACTTGGAACAGCAAAGTCGATCAAGCAACCTTGAAATCCAGTGCTTACCAGAAAATAAACAAGAGAACCTCTATACTGTCGTTAAGCAGCTGGGATCAGTGGTCGGTTGCGAGCTGAATGATAGCGATGTTCTTCACTGCACCCGCGTGGCCAAAATACAGACTACTAGCACCCGCCCGCGCTCCGTTGTTGTGCAACTTGCCTCGCCGAGGGTTCGCGACACACTTTTGGCATCTGTTATAGACTACAACAAGGGAAAGAATAACGCCGACAAACTGAACAGCGCAGATCTTGGACTGGCAGGAGACAGGAAACCGGTATTTGTGCTCGAACATTTGTCTCCTTCTAATAAAGCGCTGCATGCTGCTACTAGGCTAAAAGCAAAAGACAAAGGATACAAATTCGTCTGGGTAAGAAATGGAAGAATTTTTGCTAGGAAGACCCCGGAAGCCGACCATATTCTTATAAAAAATCTGGAGTCTTTAAACAAGCTCATATGATTTGCCAACTTGATAATTACCTAACGAAATTTTTGTTTAATTAATTAATAATACATGTAACTTTAACTATAATGCTTTACAAAGTTCGATAAATTACAAATATTTTACCAAAACTGTAGAGGTTTAAAAACAAAAACGCATATAGTTTATCGAAATGTATGTTGTAATAACTACGACGTGATTATTATTTCAGAGACTTGGCTTAATAGTTCCGTAGAAAGCAGTGAGCTATTCGATGACAGGTATGTGGTTTACAGAAGGGATAGGGAAAACTCAAGTCTACAAAGTGGTAAAGAGGGCGGGGGAGTTTTAATAGCTGTAAAAAAACGTATAAACTCTAAACGCGCCATGCATTTCGAAAGTAACTGTGAAGACCTTTGGGTTATCTTAGATCTGGATCGATCTGTCGCTGGACCTGTTCGCCGAATAGCTCTCTGTGCAGTTTACCTGCCACCTCCTGTACGGACTTCTTACTTGGAACATTTCCTGGACAATTGTACCGCAACATTGGAACAGCTTAATGATTCATACGTATGTATTACGGGCGACTTCAACTTGGGTAACATTGACTGGAAAATAACCGGTAATTCTAATGATAACCTCAAACTGCCCAGTAATAGTGAAGCTCTGTTAGACTTTACACATGTCAATAAGCTGACCCAATTTAACAATATTAATAATGCCTCTGGTCGCATACTGGATCTTGTATTGTGTAGCCATTCGTTATGTAAGGTGAACCAATGTACTGATGCGATTTGTAATATTGATCAGCACCACCCACCTCTGGATATTGTGATGTTCCTCAATAAGGAACCCAAACTTCCATATAACATTGTTGAGAGTGGAAGGCCTAACTTTCGTAAAACGAGTTACATCCCCATCCGTAAATACCTAAGTGAACTCGACTGGGAGGAATTATTTGAGGGACGGCACGGTGTTGATGAGATGGTACAAGTTTTTTATGACACTATTAACCTAGCTATACAAAACTTTATATCTACTCGCATGCCGAGGAATAGGAAATACCCGCCATGGTTTAACCGTAATCTTATAAAAATGCTAAACTTAAAAAATAAAATCAGAAAACGTTACAACACTTATAAAAACCCTATGGATAAAATTGAATTAAAAATAATTAGTAAACGATGCGATGATTTTGCAACTGTCTGCTACAATAACTATTTAAAGAAATTAGAAGATGACCTTACTAAGAACCCTAAATTATTCTGGACTTATGTTAAATCCAAACGAGGCGGCTCTAGCACTTACCCTGTATCTATGACGGATGGTATTAGGACATCATCAGATGGCACAGAAATTTGCGAATTTTTTGCATCTTACTTTTCCTCTGTTTATAGCCCGGTTCAGGGCGATTATAACTTGCAAGCCGCTAATAACTTAAGCAACCTTCAAAACTATGGCTTATGCTTGTCTAATCCTACCATAGACCATGAAACCATTTATAAAAAGTTAAAAAAATCTAGATTGCAGCAAAGGCGCAGGGCCAGACGGTATACCACCTATTTTTATCTACGAGTGTGCAGCCGAGTTAGTCGCTCCACTATCACTTATTTTTAACAAGTCCTTAGCATCTGGTATTTTTCCATCAAAATGGAAAGAGGCAAAGGTTGTGCCTATCCATAAATCAGATGAGGATGATGTAGTGTCTAACTATAGACCAATATCAATTCTCTCGACTCTTGCTAAAGTTTTTGAGTCTATCATCTGCCCGCACATTCAAAACCATCTAAAGCTGTATTTAAGTGAAGCACAACATGGTTTTGTTGAATCGAGGTCTACAGGCACTAATCTTGTACTGTTTACAGAGCTGTTGGCAGAAGCAATAGATTCGGGTTACCAAGCAAATGTCATATATACAGATTTTAGTAAGGCATTCGATAAAGTCTCACATAACATACTGATTAAAAAATTGCAAGCGTACGGCATCACTGGATCATTGCTTTCATGGTTGAGTTCGTATCTTGTGGATCGGTCTTTCTTTGTAGTGGTGAACGGATTTCAATCAACATCGCGTTATATCTCATCAGGCGTGCCACAAGGATCTCATCTGGGTCCGGTTCTTTTTAATTACTTCATCAATGATATTCCTTACTGTTTTCTACATTCAAATATCTTTATGTACGCCGATGATTTAAAATTTGTTAAAATTGTTAAAAACAAAGACGATGCTTATGAATTACAGAGGGATCTGGACAGGCTTGTTCAATGGTGCGATAACAATGCAATGCACCTTAACGCACGAAAATGCTACCATGTAAAATTTTCTAGAAAGCATACTTTAGTAGAACATAGCTATTATATTAAAGGTGATAAGGTTGGTGAATTGGAAACAATAAGGGACCTCGGTGTTACATTTGACAGGAAATTAACTTTTATTCCACACGTAGAAAGTATTATAAAAAAGTCTTCCAAAATGCTGGGTTTTGTCATAAGAAATACGAAACAGTTTAGAAGTTGTAAGACAAAAATAATGCTTTACAATTGCTTGGTCCGAAGCGTGTTGGAATATTGTAGCGTGGTTTGGCGACCGCACTATGCAGCACATTCGTTGCGTCTAGAACGTGTTCAAAAGCGTTTTCTGTGGCATCTGGCGTTTTCTAGGGGCATAGCTAAGAAAATACGTTCTTACAACAATAGATTGAGACATTTCAAAATGATCTCCCTAGACAAACGCCGACGTCTAAATGACGCGACGTTTGTGTGCAAAGTTATGGCTCACAAGATTGACTGTCCGCAAATACTGAGCGCTTTCAATTTCCGTGCACCTTCAAGAATTCCTCGCAGCCAGATAACTCCACTGCGTCCACCGCAAAGAAGAACGGTTTTAGGCTCCAATTCTCCTTACGCGAGATTTTGCAAGGTGATCAATAGTTGTAGCGACATAATCGATCTGCACTGTAACTCTTTAAGCCAATTAAAAACCATTCTTTATAGATACCATCTCGATCTGGATTAGACACTCATGAAGTCACGTGTTTTCAATAATAATTTTAGAATAGAAATTTTAGAATAGAATTAGTTTATTTAAGTTTTTTTTTCTTTTTTCTCTCATATGCAACTTATCCTTAAAGCATGCTGAGTTTACCTATAAGTGATTGTTACACTATTGTATTATATTCTATTGCATGTTACCTTTAGCATAATACCAGTGTAAACAATTTGTTGGTGAACCAATAAATAAATAAATAGTAAATAAATAACTTTAGACGCCAAGCTGCAATGGGGCCCCCATATAGATAAAATGTCAAAAAAGCTTAGCTCTGCAGCATACGCTGTTAGAAAAATTCGTGGTTTAACAGATTTAGAGACAGCCCGTTTAGTATACTTTAGTTATTTTCATAGTGTAATGTCGTACGGTATTCTGCCGTGGGGAAATGCCGCCGATATTCAGACGATTTTTGTTTTACAAAAAAGGGCAATTCGTTCAATTTATAAATTAAGTCCCAGACACTCCCTCAGAGAAAAATTTAAAGAGATTAATATAATGACTATACTTCTCAGTATACATATTTATGAAAATCTTTTGTATGCACATAAAAACATTAATCTGTTTAAAAAATACAGTGATATCATAGTATAAATACTAGGAACAAACACAAATTTGTTGTTCCTACAACCAGGCTCAAGAAAATAGGTGGCTCGTTTAGATGTCAATGTATACATTTTTATAATAAACTTCCTAGCCACATTCAAGAACTAAGCCTTATTAAATTCAAATCTTTTATAAAAAGGAAACTATGCCAGAAAGCCTATTATACTGTCAAATACTTTATTGAGGACAAAAAGGCTTGGGAGTGAGCTGTTCCAATAAATTTACACAGGGAACGTTGTTTTTTTTTTTTGTATTTTTTTTTTTTGCTAACTATTGTACTTTTAATCTTTGCTATAAGTATCTATAACGTTTTACATATACAATGACATGAATATTTACTGTATAAAGTATTATATTATTTGAATTGTTGTGAATGGGAGGACTATGTGGGTCATTGTTCCAGTTTGAATCATGTTCTGGCAGTTTGAGTAGTTTATGTGGCCTACCCAAATGTCCTTTCTTTGGTATTGTTCGTCGAATCGTTGAGCTCCTTAAGTTCTGAGTTGAGCTGCACGGTTACTGACAAATGCGTGCACTGACTGGACAGGTCCACTCAATCTGTGTGGTTCTTTCCTCAAAAGACCATTTCAGACACCGATCTACATAGCCTTCACATGATCTGACCAAGATTCTGTCTGCACTTTAAAAGAGACTGTGACCTCTGAGTTTGTTTCGGCCTTTCTTCTCAGAGTAGTCAGATAGGAAACGCCGACCTCATCTAGTTTAAAAAAGAATATGATTGACGTGTAAAAGTGTTTGTAAAAACCTACTTACAGAAATAAAGTCATTTATCATTTACAACAGTTTACGGGCGCTTGACAATTTGTTATGAAATTTTTGTGTTGAGTTTCGTTCCCAGAAACCGGGCTTAATAGTCATATCTACCAGTTGTACTTGTATGCTGCAAGTTCCTCTTAATGCCCAATATTAAATTTTAATCAAAAGAAAAACATAGTGTAGCCGCGTAGGTACTCAGTTAAGCATACCAAGGCATCAGTTCCCACAGTAGTAGGTAAATGTCCGGACGTAATAACACCCACTCGACAGCCTGTTTCTAACACCTCATATTATTATTTATTTAAAAAATAGCCATGTCACCGTCGCACTTGCCATCTCTTTCGACACCTTTTTCTAACACATAAGTTAATGCTTATCCAGCTAGCCTCGTGGGAACTTCCACGAAACATGCCATGTACAGACGCCAGCACATCAAGCTACTACAATCTGTCAAATTTCTTTAATAGATTTTCAACTTTATGGCTAAAGCATTAAGGTTCAAGGTTGATTGGGAAAATTTGACAGTTTCGGGTAGCTTGACCTGCTGGCGTCTGTACCTACCAATAGTTCGTAAGCCATTCCGTTTGCATCGCTCTAATTGAGCACACCTCCTGATTATTTGTAATTATTGTAATTAAAGTTTTTTAAACTAAATCAGTGCCGTTCATATTTGATTACCTACCTAATCACAATAAGCAATACCGCTAAATTCGCCAATCACCATCCGCAATGAAAAGTATCGTAATTTTTTTTCGATTGGACTCGAATTTTCGTCACGTTTTCCTCGTGTTAAAGGCTCGCCTGTAAATTCCCTTAGGGCAAATGGTTTTCAATTTAGTCTGCATGAGTTCACTGGCTCCTAAAGTGAGAACGATACGGGCGTACAAAAGGAACGAACTGTGTTGCCAATAGTACAGTCAATGAATTAGGAAAAGTATCTACCTGGTTGTACGTAGATCTCTATATAGATACTTTAAGTAAGTACCGACTGTGCAAAACATGGTGGATTTTTCAGCTAGGAGAAATACTATAATTTAGTTTAATGAAACTAAATAAGGAAGGGTTCAATGGCCAATAAGGTGAATATTTGTTCACCTTCTTGGTCATTGAACCCTTCCTTTTGGAACATAAGTTATTACCAAAGTTAGTTAGCTAAAGTACATACATCTTTTATGGGGTACCTACTGTGTTAAATGCTACAACAAAATACCGACCAAATTGACGACACGTTTGGTGTAGTGGCTACAGTGGCTAAGTGTAGTCAGCGAAACCAAATGGTCCTGGGTTCGAATCCCGGTAGGGGCAAATGTTTGTATGATGAATATGGACATTTGTACCCGAGTCATGGATGTATATTTATAATATGTATGTATTTACAAAAAAAAAAATGTATTTAAGTAGTGTATCAACCATCTGGTATCCATAACACAAGCCTTAAGTGCTAAGTGCTTAACTTGGAACTAGATGGTGCTGTGTGCAATGTCAGACGATATTTATTTTATTTATATTTACCTTGTAATATATTGCAATTAAATGAAAGAAAATTTAAAACTCATATAAAAAGTTCACTGTGTAAACAAGCATATTACAAATTAGAGGATTATATCCAAGATAAGAATGCTTGGAAACATGCTGGTCCAGCTCCATAGGACAATCTAGGGTCTAGACAAAATTAAAACTTGATGCTACTTTAATTGTTTAGTTTATTATTTTTATGACATTTATTTACATTCTGTGACTACTTTAACTCACACACTGACATATTAATTGGTTACATAATTTGGGAAATCGTATACTTTTAAAATGTTTGTAAATATGTGAACACCATGTATCTATCACTTAATTAACTTATTTATCATTGCTACGTTTATTAAATTCTTTTTACCTATTTTGGTAGGGTAATTTTTATTATAGGTGCATCGTCTTCACATATAATTATATAATTAATGTATACAAAGTATTGTAAAACATTTTAAAAGAGTAACGATGGAGTTTCTTGCCCATTCTTCTCCATACGAAACTACCTTTTGGAAGGGGCGACTAGAATCAATTATATTTAAATGTAAATGTTGACGTTCAAAAGTGCCTTTTATGTGCCTATTTGAAATAAATGTTTTGACTTTGACCATAATTAATCTGAAACTAAACTAAGTTTGAGGCCTTCAGTTTGGCTCAAGTCGTGATATTTAGTTCTTCTGTTTAGAAAGTCTTTTGATCGCCTTGAAATATTGGCTGGTAAAACATATAGGTCGTTCAATCAATACCTTTCACGTGAAATTTGATATCATCGGGATACACTGTATGTAGATGACCAGGTTTACAGGCAATACTTAGGGGAATAAAGCCTCAATATTATACGTAATCAAAGCCCAAGTTAAAAATTTTGCGTGTTCACTCTGCCCTCGGTGTATTTCACTCACATTTTCATTCCCACTTTAATATAAACACGTGTAAACATTACTATAAATGGACTTATTTACTCACAATACAACAATTACGTACATATGTCGGTGCCAGTTTGTGGGATTTGTCGCAATGTTTACTAAAGAACTTTCGGAGTTTTAAGTCTCTACCTTTAGTTTCGGAAGTCGGTGGCAAAAAACTAAAGACACCGACTGTCGACAGTAAATTTTTCTTGGTAGTTTTTATCTTTAGAAGTCGGTTTGGCGGTCTATCGTCCCATCATGACTTATACCTGCGTCATATTTGCACACACGAAGCCACACCATCTTCATAAGACGCAGACCCTCCAGAACCGTTTCCTCAGAAAGGTTACTGGAGCCCCTTCTGTGCCCGTAATGTGAATCTTCACCATTCAGCAGTTCATGAAACGCCTTTCAAAGCGTTTCTTTGACTGTGGCATAAAGCACACCAATCCCCTGATTAAAGCGGCCGCTCGCTACACTCCCTTCCGCATAAGTAAGATTCACCGCCCGAGGCATACCTTAATTATCCCCGACGACACCCCAATCCACGTCCGCCCCGACCCTTGCTCGAGCCAGCCCACGCCACTGAGCCTGCCGCTTTGTAGCGACGCCCTAAGCTGAGGTCCGTACCCCACATAGGGTGCCCTTAGCGTGTAGTCGCCTAGTTTATAACTTTTTAAGCCCTGGCTGGAAGCCTTAATTAATTAAGGCAAGCCCGGTTAAGCAGCCGATAACCTCGTAGGCTGACCCGCAAGATACAATTTACAAAAAAAAAGTCTATAATTGCCTCCTCCTTTTTAAGAAGTCGTTTAAAAATACGGGGTAGGCTTAAATATTGAAGCATTTATTCGCTTGCAGAGCTATTTGCCTTAATCTATCATTCAATGCTGTTAAAGATCAAATAAAACCAGCAAATGTTAAGTTTACATTTTCATTAAGTAATTTGTTTACATGCTCATCATTTATTCAACGAATATAAATTATAATGATGTTATCGATGTATTTTTTTTACTTTAATTGGAATTTGCTTTAAAGGGCATTGATCGCGAGTTATGGAATGTCATTTAAAAGCTGATAAAATTTCTTCTTTCATAGTGCCATAAGTGCCTACATTATCAAAAGGTTGGTGACTTAAAAGGTTTATAAATTGTGTAGGGTGGGGTACAATTTTTTTTTATTTCATGTTATGCACCAAGAAGCTTTTATTTCAAAATAGACATGGATACCTAATTAAATTTATATAAAATAAAAAATCTTAAGCAGCTTTCCTTGGCCAGACATGGCTTATTGCTTGATTCGCACGAGTTTACTTGCCCGAAATGGGCGAATCGGCACTTTAAAATAATATTGTTTTTTTTTGTAGGTGATTTGCACGAAGTTAATTTATTTGTAGGCGAATCGTCAACTCCAGAACACGTATTACGCGGGTGAAAAAAAAAGGTGACCTTTGGTGATATTTAGGTACTTACTAGATAATAATGTTCTAAAAAAATTCATGTCAAACAGAAAGCGTCCACATTTTATTTTCTGGAAATTCAAGTACCCAGATAAATAGAATCCTAATCTACATTTGACGGAGAGACTGAATTCAATATTTATTATTTCGTGATATGGATCATTGGATAACAAATAAAAGAAGATCTTAAAGCCGTAACAAGTCCACTTACATGAAATGACTTTTTAGGAAAAAGACAAAGGCAAATTCTTTCCCAATAGTTGTAAAACTCCTGCAACAAGTTCTCCAACACAACCTTATTTGTAGTTCCAATAAATTGGATGTATGCCAAGACAATAAGGCATGAAATTTCTGCATAACCCCGCAAATCCGTAAATGTGCCGAAAACGTCAACCAAATAATGAGCTACGACATTTGTATCAGTAATATACCATAGCAAAAATCTAGGGAAGCTATCCATCCCATGCGTTATAGATGTCATTGAATGTTGAATCCGGCTTTACTAATATTATAGACCCCTCACGAATTCACGTCATATAAATAATTACCTACCGTCTAGCACATTTATACATTATAGTAAAAATAAGAAAAAAGCAAGTGACATTATTAGAGACATCATTACATACATAGTTCATAGTGACGTTATTAATCCTAGTTGTGTACGCGCTTACGTATAATTTTTAAAGGAGATTGTTCTGCATTCATCCATCGTTCGCCCCAGAACCAACAGCGAAGGAAAATTACTTTGCGTATTCTAAATAACAAGTATATACCCATTAAGGCAAAGTTTCATGACGGATAACCTGCAGAAAGCATTTATTTAAAAAGAAAACAAAGATTTTAAGGTTATATTTAGTAAGAAACAATCCTTTCAATACTTCGAAACACATACTAGTAAATGCCTGTCACTAATGTTATTTCTATTGCCTGTAGGTATGTGGTTAATTAAGCTAAGAGATTCAGTAAAACATTATCTATCTTGTTTGGTAAATGATAAATGATTTTATTTCTGTAAGTAGGTTTTTACAAACACTTTTACACGTCGATCATATTTTTTTTTAAACTAGATGAGGTCGGCGTTTCCTATCTGACTACTCTGAGAAGAAAGGCCGAAACAAACTCACAGGTCACCGTCTCTTTTAAAGTCCAGACAGAATCTTGGTCAGATCATGTGAAGGCTATGTAGATTGGTGTCTGAAATGGTCTTTTGAGGAAAGAACCACACAGATTGAGTGGACCTGTCCAGTCAGTGCACGCAATTGTCAGCAACCGTGCAGCTCAACTCAGAACTTAAGGAGCTCAACGATTCGACGAACAATACCAAAGAAAGGACATTTGAGTAGGCCGCACAAGTTACTCAAACTGCCAGATCATGATTACACTAAGAGTAAAAATACAAAAAAAAAAGCAATGACCAACATAGTTCTCACATTCACAATAGTTAAAAATAATAGCATAATACTTTACAAAGTAAATAAGTACTCTTGTCATAGTATATGTATATAAAATTCATTAATGTCAATGTGTATATAAAAATCCGGACATAATCATTGAGGACCATGCAGATTGGTGTCTGAAATGGACTTTTGAGAAAAGAACCACACAGATTGGTTGGACCTGTCCAGACAATGCACGCATTTGTCAGTAACCGTGCAGGTCGACTCAGAACTTAAGGAGCTCAACTATATATACTATGGTGTTATATAAAGCAAATTTAATACACAGTAATCACGAAGAAATGCGAGCGAGTGTGATGTGAGTGCAATATCTTGATAGTTGAGTTGATTGACATGACATGACAAAGATTAGGGATGCCTATACATTAGATCCGTATCGATATATTTTGAATAAAATCGATACCGTTCAGTACCGAGCGCGTTATTCTATTTGAAATATTACAATGCATCTTACTAAGAGCGTTGTGCATTACCTCGTATTGTGTTCGTATTCATGATTAGTTAAAATATCATTCGAAATAGCTGTCCTAATAAATGCATGGTCGTTTGAACACTGCTTCGTTTTCTTTTTTATATTCGTGAGTTTCTCACATCGAGTCAGTTTTTACGGATTGAAGTAGCCATCATGCTTAATATTTAGGCGTTTAATATTGGGTGTTTTATGAGCGACAGCGAAATGCTGGACACATTACGAACGCGATCTCTGCCTACGAAATGTTTTTAGTGAATACTCGAATCTCGGATCGGTGTACGTGGACTATCGTATTCGTTTAAAACATATGACGAAAAATTCCCATAAACGAATCACGAATACGAATCTACTAAAAGTGAGTACACAGCGCCCATACGTGAATTTCTGATCCGCTTTTATGCTGTTCGTAAAAAACACAAATATGAATACGGAATCCTCACGACAGAATAAATAGTAGCACCTACTACACTCGAGAGCAATGAATCCGGGTCACTTAAAGAATGTTAAAAATCTCGGAAACTAAAAATGATAGGTTAATGCAATAAATTGTATTTAATAGACAATGTAATACTCCTTAAATGAAAGTAAAAAAAAATACATTTTATTAACACAAAATTACATAAAGAAAAAAACTGCTGATCTCTCCTTAAAACAAAAATAGGAAACATGAAATTTTTGAACTTTATTACGATTTTCTTGAATTTTAATACTTCGTATTGCCTCCTCGTGCTTCCATTACTGCGTTTACGCGGTTTGGCATGCTGTACACCAAGTTCCTTATACGATTTTGGGGAATATTCTCCCATTCCTCTGTGAGAGCAATTTTGAGCTCACGAAGCGTGATTGGGGGAGGGTTTCGTTGTTTTACGCATCTGCCTAGCTCGTCCCAAGCATGCTCGATCGGGTTGATATCCGGGCTGCGCGCTGGCCACTCCATACGAGTAATGTTCATCTCTTGAAGGTAGTCATTCACAATCCTACCTGTATGAGGTCGGGCATTGTCATGCATAAATATAGCATCCTCATCTAAATTGACCATAAATGGACCAACGTGATCATTGAGGATTTCTTCCACATATCTTACGCTAGTTAAAGAGCCGTTTTCTATGATCACCAGCTCTGTGCGACTTTCAGAAGAAATTCCGGCCCACACAAGTACAGACCCACCACCGTAGGCTACTTTTTCTTCGATGCATGCTTGCTTGAATCTTTCCCCTGGTCTTCGATACACTCTGTGTCTTCCATCGTGCTTGTAGAGCATAAATTTTGATTCGTCGGAGAACATAACTTTTGACCAATCTTCAATACTCCAATTTACGTGGCTCTGGGCATATCTTAGTCTTGAAATACGATGCCCACGCTCCAGTTTAGGGCCGTTTGCAGGTCTAAGGGGTTTTAAGTTAGATTCAGCAAGCCGACGTCTTACTGTCCATGCACTTGGGTTACTTCCTCCGAGGCGTCGAAACTGATTGGTGAGTTCAGTTCCTGTGAGAAAGCGATTTCGAAGCATGGTGTTCACCAAGTATCGGTCTTCTCGTGCTGTGGTACACCTGGTTCTGCCCGTTCCTGGTCTGCGTAGGTTAGAACCAGTTTCTTCGTAACGTCGGAGAACTCTTTGTACTGTTGACAGCGACACACCGACAGTCCTGGCTGTATCGCGCTGACTCCGGCCGGTTTCCAGCATTGTAAGTATTCTGGTGCATTCTTCAGGCGTAAGCGACATAATTTCAGCTTGAATAATGAATATAGAGCACTATCAACATGGTTTATGTACCCACATAAATGACAGATTACAAACAAAAGCAAAACCAAATGCTGTAATTTCGTAGTTCCATCTTCGAAAGTGGCCCTTTTTCAAATTTGATTTTTTTATGATATAACTTTACAATAACTAAGAAGTTTTAATACCTTCATTTAAGGAGTATTACATTGTCTATTAAATACAATTTATTGCATTAACCTAGCATTTTCAGTTTCCGAGATTTTTAGGATTCTTTAAGTGACCCGGATTCATTGCTCTCGAGTGTATATTAGCGCACAGAAAAATCACTCCGGAACAATAGTCAGTTTAGGTATAAACATTTGCTAATCGCCGACTGCAATATCTATTTTTTTTTTTGCATCAGTTAACTACTTCCGCTCTGGGCTGAGTGGGAGGGCGTGTCAGACTCTTACTGACTAAAACCCACCCGTGTTCCTTCAGTTGCCTGTGCCAGGGGCCACGGTAACCCTTTCGGACTTTCCCGCAACCCTGGCAGGCATCGGCGCTGGCGGACCCCGTCATTGTTGCTGAAATCTCTTTGAGGCGCGCGTGGAGCACAACGCGCCGTCGACCCGGGCCTGGTCCTCATCGGACGGCGAGCTGCCCATTGCTCACTGTCCGCAAGCCCGCGCCAACAGTGGCCGGGAATCGGCGTGTGATTGCCGACGTCCAGGGCGTCTCCTGCGGCGGCTAGGGGCGTGAGGGCGCGAATTTTGCTTCTCCCTCTCGCGTTCCGCCTCCTCCTTCGCGAGAATTACTGCTTCGCAGAAGGAGGTGACGGCTTCCCAAGCCCTCTCGCTCCATATCATGGCTTGGACCAGGGCCAGACGCTAGTGATCGCCACCGCCAATCGCCTCCACGAGGACACGTTGGTGCTCCGCCCAAGCTGGGCAGACCTCCACCGTATGCTCCACCGTGTCCTTCGGGCGATCCACACAATTGTCTCGATCTGCGAATGGTCGAATGGACTGCGATATCTCCTAAGATATTAATTTAAATTGTATAGTGTAAAGGGAAATTATAATGTGAATGCAATGTTCAAGGTAACTAATGTATTTAATTTTATAAGGATTTATATCGTGTCCGTCTAAATAGCTTTCCAATTTTTTGTCGTCTAAATAGCTTTGGCAATGAATGAGCTGGTAAGCTCACAAACAAATAAATGTGATCATTGTCAACCACCACCTATTGAACCCACACCGGAACATTCATTGACAATATGTGATACCGCCATACCGCAGTCTTGTGCCAGTTTGCCATTCTGTCTCCCTAAACAGAGTGTAAATAAAGAAATTGTACTTTTTTGTGATGAAATTGGGAAGGATTTAGGCCACTTGTTGACAAATAAATATCCGGGACACTCAATTATGAACCACTGTATGCCTGGTTGTTCTTTATTGGACATAATGAATAAAATTATGAAATGCAATTTTAACCAGGATACTACATTATTAATATTTATTGGTAATAGAGGTAATGTGAACAAAGGAGAATTACTCCAATATTATACTTCATTATGCAACCTGAAGTTAAGAAAAATTGTTATGTTCACATTCCCATATAACCAAAGTTTGCCACAGGAAGAAAACAAGTTTAGGTATGAAATTAATATGACATTGCATAATTTGACAAATAATAACAATTTATTCCATCTTATTGACACTAACAATTATGTTGGTAATCATTTATATTTGACTAAAGATAGATATTTTGTGGATAGGTACTATTTGTCAAAATATTGTAAAAGACAGATAGCTGTGTCGCTATCATATTACTTTTCTATTACAGCCAAGAATTTGGCTAAACAAATTGCTTCTATTGAGCAAAGCTATACTAACATATCAAATAATTCAGCCAATAATTTGGTACACATTGACATTGCTAATCATTTAAATTAAAAAATAAGACAATAGAGGCAACCTCTAGCAATAATGTACAGAGTTGTAAGAATAATTCAAGTAAAAGCTTGAAATCAGTAAATAGTATCAACCTGGTGCATCAAAACATTCAAGGATTTATGAACAAAGATTTAGAAGTAGAATTATTTATGAACTGTAATAGTATAGATATTCTTTGTATAACAGAACATTGGCTTAAAATCCACCAGTTCTTGTTCAATTTTAATAATCACCAGGTTGGTAGTTCGTTCAGCAGAGTAAATGCTATACATGGTGGCTCCTTAATTTTAGTAAGCAACCAGCTTAAATTTAAAGAACGTAAGGATATTGTGAGCCTATCTGTTGAGCGGACAATAGAAATAGCCTGTATAGAATTGGAGCAGTTTATTGTATTAAGTGTGTACAGACCCCCTTCAGGATTGTATGACTGCTTTGAAAAGGTAATGGATGAAGTGTTAAACAAGATTTGTAACTCGAGCAAGTCCATTATCACTTGCGGTGATTTTAATGTTAATTTATTAGAAAACTCGGGTTCTTGTAGTAAAATATTAAGTCTGTTTCAGTCCTACAATCTTGTAAACCTATTTTTGGAGCCCACTAGAATAACCCCTACTAGTGCAACATGCCTAGATAATATTTATACAGATGTTATACCAAGCCACAAAGAAATAATAAATTTACTTGATTCTGATCATTGCGGGCAAAGGATTACTATCCAAAACCTAATCAAGAAAGTGGCTAAAAAGGATATCACTGTCAACCCCAAAACTGCAAGTCGCTTGGAAGCTTTTAAAGTTAAACTCATTAATAAATTACCAGTTTTATCTATTAATTTTGATCCTAATCATCTATATGATGATTTTTTTAATATATACTGTAAACAATTTAATTCCACCTTTGTTCCCAAGACTATCTCGGTTAATAGCAACGCATCTTTCAGTGATTGGGCTACCATTGGTATTCATAAAAGTAGAACACGGCTTTATGAACTGTACAATGAAAGGACCGTTTTAAACACTGCTGAATTTAATTTATATGTTAGAAATTATTCAAAATTATTTAAAAAAGTTTGTTGTATGGCCAAGTCCCGTTATTTGAGTTCGAAGATTAAAAACAGTAGTAATGTAATTAAAACCACTTGGAATATTGTTAATAGTGAAACGGGAAGGTCTAGTAACCGAAATACTGACTACAGCCTGTCCATTAAAGACAACATAATAAAATCTGACTCACAAGTCGCCGCGGCCTTTGAAAATTTCTTTTCAGATATTCCCGTTTCAACTACTAAATCACTAAACTCATCACCTTCTGTTGCTGAGTATTTGCTTAAAGAAAATGTTAATGTTTGCGATTCGGATTTTCATTTTGAACATATTACTTGTAGAGATATAATTAAAACCTTTCACACTTTAAACGTAAAAAAGACTGCAGATCTGTGGGGTAATTCTGTAGAAGTTGCTAAGTCTATTATTGACATTGTAGCACCTACTTTAGCTCTTATTTTTAACAATTGTATCGACTGTGGAGAGTTTCCTGACCTCATGAAAAATAGTAAAATAATACCTTTGTTTAAATCAGGTAGTACTACAGACCCCACAAATTATAGACCTATTTCAGTACTACCTACCTTTAGTAAAATTTTTGAGAAATTAATTTTAGCCCAAATGCAAAGATTTTTTAATAAACATAAATTATTACATAGTAAACAGTTCGGTTTTACAAGGGGTCGTTCAACTACTGATGCCGGTGTTGAACTTTTAGGACATATTTATAATGCATGGGAAGATAAATGCGATGCCTTGGGCATTTTTTGTGATTTGTCCAAGGCGTTCGATTGCGTTCTTCATGAAACGCTAATCAGGAAACTCCGCCACTACGGGATCCGGAACACCGCTCTGGATCTTCTTACTTCATACTTGAATAATAGGGTTCAGAGCGTTGACGTTAATGGTAAAAGATCTCCCGGATCTATAGTAACAATGGGAGTCCCACAGGGCTCAATTCTCGGTCCTTTTTTGTTTCTTATTTATATTAATGACTTGCCTTACCTCATAAAGGATAATCATGATATAGTGTTGTTTGCGGACGATACTTCACTTTTGTTTAAACTTAAACGTCAGCAGCTGGTTACTGACGATGTAAATAGCGCGATCTCAAAAGTAGTTCACTGGTTCAATGTTAATAATTTACTACTTAATGAAAAAAAAACCAAATGCATTAAGTTTACGCTGCCTCACGTTAGACAGGTGTTAACTAATGTATTGATAAAGGGCAGAGAATTGAATCCTGAAGATAGCACAGTATTCTTGGGCTTAACTTTGGATGCTAAGCTTCAGTGGGGCCCACACATAGATAAATTATCAAAAAAGCTTAGCTCCGCAGCATACGCTGTTAGAAAAATTCGTAATTTAACTGACATAGAGACAGCCCGTTTAGTGTACTTTAGCTATTTTCATAGTGTAATGTCGTATGGTATTCTGTTGTGGGGAAATGCCGCCGACATTCAGACTATCTTTGTTTTGCAGAAAAGAGCTGTTCGATCAATTTATAAGTTAAGCCCGAGACACACTCTCAGAGAGAAATTTAAGGAAATTAATGTAATGACTGTGCCTTCACAGTATATTTTTGAAAATCTTTTATATGCCCATAAAAATATAAACTTGTTTAAAAAATACAGTGATATCCATAATATAAATACTAGGAACAAACACAGCTTCGTTGTACCTACAACAAGGCTCAAGAAAATAGGTGGCTCGTTCAGATGTCAATGTATACGCTTTTATAATAAACTTCCAAGCCACGTTCAAGATCTAAGCCTTAATAAATTCAAATCATTCATTAAACGTAAGTTGTGCCAGAAAGGCTTCTATACCGTTAAGGATTATATTGAGGACAAAAAGGCTTGGGATTGAGTTGTTCCAATTTTCTGCATACTGAATGTTTTCTTTTATTTCTGTTACATACGACTTGAATACTTACCTTGAGAAGTACAATTTATTGTTTTAATAATATTGTGAATTTGAGGACTATGTGGGTCATTGTTTCAGTTTTAATCATGATCTGGCAGTTTAAGTAGTTCATGCGGCCTACCCAAATGTCCTTTCTTTGGTATTGTTCGTCGAATCGTTGAGCTCCTAAAGTTCTGAGTTGAGCTGCACGGTTACTGACAAATGCGTGCACTGACTGGACAGGTCCTCTTAATCTGCGTGGTTCTTTCCTCAGAAGACCATTTCAGATACTAATCTACATGGTCCTCAAAGATTATGTTCGAATATTTATATACACATTGACATTCATGAATTTTATACATACAATGACATGAGTAATTACTTTGTAAAGTATTATATTATTTAAATTATTGTGAATGTGAAGATTATGTGGATTATTACTTTTTTTTATTTTATTTCTTAGTTAGTTTCACGATCTGGCAGCTTGAGTAATTTATGCGGCCTACCCAAATGTCCTTTCTTTGGTATTGTTCGTCGAATCGTTGTGCTCCTTAAGTTCTCAGTTGAGCGGCAAGATTACTGACAAATGCGTGCACTGACTGGACAGGTCCGCTCAATCTGTATGGTTTTTCCTCAAAAGACCGTTTCAGACACAAATCTACATGGTCTTCACATGATCTGACCAAGATTATGTCTGGACTTTAAAAGAGACTGTGACCTCTGAGTTTGTTTCGGCCTTTCTTCTCAGAGTAGTCAGTTATGAAACGCCGACCTCATCTAGTTTTAAAAATATGATTGACGTGTAAAAGTGTTTGTAACAAACCTACTTACAGAAATAAAATCATTTATCATTTATCATTTATCATTTATCATTTATCAATTACCACATATTTATGACCATTTTTTAAAACATTACAATGGTAAGCTATCCTTAAAATTTGTATAGATATATGCCATCACGGATTTTTCAGTAGACCTTCAAAAGAGAAACAATTCCACCATACGTTTTTTGTGATATCTCTAAGGGATTAGCAGCGTTTTCGATGGAAGCTCCCAGTCGGCTTGATTTTTCCAACATTTTCAACAATCATCGTCATATTTCAACCAACTTACACAAAATATTAATTAATTTTATATAGGGTAATGAGACCTTACTTTGGCACCCCACCATTTATTGGCACTTCTGTGAATTAATCTCTTTCATAAGAAAACACCTAATCTCTCGGTGTTGCAACTTATTTAAATAGTTTAGTACAATCCTGAGTCATATAACTGACAACACTGAAAAAAAAAGAAATGTCAATGGCGCCAAAACGATAACAACAGCTGAACGCGTCTCGATTATACCAGTGGAAACTAATTTTTTGCTAAGGTAGGAGCTTTTTTAATATCATCGAATCTTAGTCATATAAGTGTTTCTAATGTGATATATGATGTAAAGCAAATTCAGCGCGTATTATTCGAGTCTTTGACAGTTTATTTTTAAGAAATGTATTGTTTTTTTACTACTTTATCACGGTGCCAAAAATCGGTATTCAAAAATGTCCGTATTCTAATTTATTGGCACTTGGGACATAGAATGACATGAAGTTGAAATAGAGAAATTTTTGACTGAATTTGAAGACTAAGATATTTAGACAATAGCTTGGAAATATAACCCACCTACTATTGATCTCTTACGTTTAAGTTGTTTTATAGTTGTAAGAAATAAGTATATTTTTATAATTGTTTTGTTGCTAAAATATTTCTTTTTCTAAAAGATTATCTAACGTTTATTGGTACTCTATGAACCAAATGTTTGCTAAGAGGTTTGTTCTGATTGTATTATTTTTATTTTTATGTGTCTAAAGAGCTACCACATAAATTAATGTGATTCTTGACTGAACTTTTTTATTTTGACTTTGTCCTAAATATCCATAATTTTCATTAATTTACTGAACAATCCGAAATGCCAATAAATGGGACGCCTATATGCTGATAGTTGGCCAAAGCATGCCAATATTTGGGAAAAACGTGTGTATAAAAAATAAAATAAAAATAATCCTAAAAATAATGAAATAGTAGAATTTTCATATATTCAAAACGTAGATTAACTCTCATTCTGTCATGCTTATAAATTTCTTATGCTGGCAACATTTCTTATAGACAGTTTTCACGATTTAAGTGGCAAGTGATCCTTAAAGTGCCAATAATTGGGTACTTTACCCCTACATAATAAACTTTCCTTTTGAATCACTCCATCTGTTAGTGAAAACTTTATGAAAATTCGTTTAGTAGTTTTTGAGTTTATTTGCAGCGCACGCCAAATAATGATTTTTATAGGCCAATTTTTGATATCTTGGGTTACATTATTGTAGTTTTCGTAGGGATCTCTAATATTTTTGAAAATAAAATAATGCCTATGTTACTTGCTGTTAATGTAGCTTTGTATAGGTGAAAGAATGTTTAAAATCAGTTAAGTAATTTTTGAGTTTATCCATTACAAACAAACATAAAAAATGAAATCTTTCCTTTAAAATTTTAATAATAATGACATTTAACTTACAGTATATAATTATTTAAGCTAATTTTTATCAACTTTTTTAATTTGTCTATACCGTTGGAATGTTGTTTTATTTAGACTGTGGCGCCTTAACACTCGGGGTTTAGGTAAGTGCGGCCTTCGCGCGTAATGACGTTTTAGCCATTGTGCTAATACTGTATTATAGGGTACTAAGTGTTGATGAGGTAATTAAAAACTTTAACGATAATACACAATAAGCTCATATATGGTTATATAATTCGTGAATCATTCAATTTCATGGCATGCATTTTACGACGCGTTTGTACTTTATAGCCAAGTGTAAATTATCGTTAAGTATTTCTTGTGTTGTTTCGAGATTGCTCGAAAATGAAACTCCTTTTGTGTTTTGCCTGTAAGTATCAAAATGTAATGCAAAAATTATAATTTTATTATTAGATATAATTTGTTTAGCTATTATTATATTATAATTTGATTGTATTTGTTTTCAGTGGGGTCGTTAGCCTTCTTAGTTACAAACAGTAAGAAGATAAAAATACAAATAGAATCAGAGGATTTGGTGAACATTTTTGAAGGCGTGATGTATTCAGAGGTCTTACAAAAGTTTGCAAGTCAACTTGTTCAAAGAAGTTCAAAGAAAGGTTCTCTGAACAACCCTTATCATCCGGAGGATGAACTATTGAACAGTTTTAATACTGATCTCGACAAAGAAATTAAATACGAGAGTTCGAGTCCCAAATTGGTTACGTCAACCGATTATTTAGAAAGACAAAATGATCAATTCCTAAATGGAAATGACGTTGCAAGCGATGATATCTTAACCGACGCCGAAGACATGAAATCAATAAACGAATTAGTGGAAAAACATAAGTTATTGAAAATAACTACAAATTCAACAAGAAATTCCACAATAGAACACATTGAAATGAAAAAAAAGTTCGACAATGCTGTTAACAATAATAGCGTGTCATCCAAACAGCATGTGAAAATATCTGGCGATATGAGGATATTTGGCGATGATAGAGCTTATTTTAAGCCGGTACAAAGAAGATTTGTTTTAAAAGGCTCCAATGACACACCAATGACAACACTTTAGTATTTTAAGTAAAATTCGTATACAAAAAAGTGTAATATGTATAGGAAAATTGCTTTTAATTAAATGTATATAATACCACAAAAGCTGTTTTTACTGAAACTTTGGATAGGTAACCAGTACTGTCTTGTCTTGGTTGATTGGTGTAACTCTTCCAGTAAAACATAATAATATTTTTGGTTTTACATAATATTGGATCTGGTCTCTCTTTGGTCTGGTCCTAGGTTCCCTAGGTCAAACTCAGCGTTAGTAGGTTTTTCCAATAGGAATTTTCTAGCCCGGAGTCTGACAATAGGCTCGGGCGGGGTTTCATGGTGAAATACTATCCCTCCTAACCCTTTGATAAATACAGGCGTCATAATATCTCATGTTCTATAATTGAATTTAGATCAATACTTTCTATACCTACCCTGTAATTTTCTACAAAATATTTTTTTTTTGTTTGTAATACCGCAAATGTTTGTTTAACCCTTGGATATTGTTTATCACAAAAATGGTGCTATAAGACGTCCTCATTGGAGCTATAAACGCTTAATATGTAATATAAATTGTTCAATAAGGTGTAAACGACTCCGTGGGTCTGAGGGAAGATATTCTAGTGTAATACACTCACAAAATTTATGGTGATAACTTTGATGTTATCGTGGGTAAAATGTACGCTATTTGGATTTCCAATGTGTTTCGTAACGACTGTGAATTATTTATTAGTTTAAAATACTGAACATCTGATGCGATGTAAACAATACGCGTAGGATGAACAGTTATTTCTATCTTGGAAATCTTTTTACATTTGTCATTTTGTCTTGCGTTACTCCCGTTTCTTCCGCTTCTACGGTAGTCATGCGACGCGTGGTAAAGCTAATTTTATTGGCTTAGGTGGACGAGGCATTAAATCAGTGTGTATGTCTGCAAAAAAAAAAGACAATAAATCACATTATCAGAAATGTGATTTATTGTCTTTTTTCTTCAAATGATTTGTTTTATTCTCTGTGTAATATTTGTTTATCTACACATAAAAAATAGTAACGAAGAGTTTTGTCTGCTTGTCTGGATGTACGTGGGTCACACTGAAAGTTTTTAGAAGATAAAATACGGAATAATGTAGAAGCCTGTTAATATTTTTATTGGTTTTCGAAGTAGTCTTCGTTCCTTTCTAAGCACCTTCGCATGCGATGGAACCATTGACTGAAGCAGCAGCAGCCTGAGCAGTCTTCTTTGGGATTTCTTCCACGCCTTTTTCAAACGCAGTCACGGCATCTTCAGGGTTCATAAAACAAATTCCTCTAAGTTTATCTTTTATTTTTGGAAATAAATAAAACTCACAAGATGCCAGGTTAGGACTGTAAGGAGGATGACTTACTAACTCCACACTTTCGATAGACAAATATTCGATAGTCCGTCTGGCGAAGTGTGCGTTGTCGTGATAGAGAAGGATCCTGCTTCTTGGGCGCTGCTGTTTAATATTTTCCATCTGGTAAACAATGACTTTTTTTTTTTTTTGTGGGTGGTAAATCATCAAATAACTTCTCCCGCTCCGTACCATGGCCTGGACCAAGGCCGGACGCGAGAGATCGCCACCGCCAATCGCCTCCACGAGGACACGGCGGTGCTCCGCCCAAGCCGGGCAGACCTCCACCGTATGCTCCACCGTGTCCTCCGGGCGATCCACACAATGGTGACACCCGGGCGTTTCCTCCCGCCTTATCCGGAACAGGAACCTCCCGAAACAACCGTGTCCGGTGAGGACCTGCGTCAGGCGAATGGTGAGGACGCCGTGGCGCCTCTCTAGACACTCCTCAAAGAGGGGACTTATCGCCGCAATTGTGGCGTGCCCAGCGCTGGGTTGCGACAATCGCACTCTCCATGCCGCCCTGAGATCCCGCCGGAGCTTTGTCCGCTGTACCGTGATTTCTCGCGGCAGCGGAGCTACGCCCCGGCGTTTCGCCTCCTCATGCCACTCTCAAACGTGCGCGAGGACTTTTGCCTCCAGATCCCATGGCGGTAATCCGGCAAGGAGGCTCGCCGCCTCACCGGAGACCGTACGGTATCCCCGGACCAGCCGGGTGGCCATGACCCTTTGGGGCGCGTTCAACCAGCGGGCTGGCCGCCGCCTCAAGTGGTAAACAATGACTGACATACCAATCTGCAGTAACAGTATTTTTTATCTTCTATAGGACAATTGGTGCGATATGATCCATCCGTCCAAAGAATGAGGCAATCACCTTTTTCCCTTGACTTCTGCCCCTCTTTACTTTTATCGGCAAATCTTCGAATGGAAACATCCATTGCGCAGATTGTCTTTTGGTTTCGGGTTAGTAACAATATATCCAGCTTTCATCATACCTTTAAAGCAGTGAGCGGCACCAATCCAAACGACGGCGTTTTTGACCTTGCTTCAAATTATGAGGTATCCATCTAGTACAAAGCTTTCTGACGCCTAAATGTTCATGTAAGACTTTTTGTACTTGAGTCATACCAATGCCTAGAGCTGCCCGAATCTGTTAATATGTCAACCTTCTATCAACTTCTATCATTAGCCGCACAGCACTCACGTTATCTTCAGTAGTCGCCGTAGAAGGACGTCCTTCTCGCGAATCATCAGTAAGCTTGCTATGACCACGTTTAAACTCATTAAACCAGTTGTAAACAGTGACACGGGATGGGGCTTCGTCATGAAATGCTAATCGAAGTATATTGTAACATTGTTGTTGAGTTAGACCCCAACGAAAGTCGTAATAAATCATTGAACGCTTATATGAAGTTTTTACGAGACATTGTAAGAAAATTTGAATAAACCGGGCTACCTTGGCGCTTCCCCCTTAAAACAGCGTTGATAAAACTATTCAAACAATCTCGTACATCACCTGTTTCCGCCATTTTGTGCAACATCAATCGCTTTAGATGAGTAGCCTTCTTAGCAGGTCCTTTCGAGGCATATAATAGATTTAAATTTCACCCAAACCTCTTTCATAGCCGCTAATATGTCAAAGTTCAGTACAACACATCTCTACACACAACTCTCTACCTGCGTCTGTGTTTCCGAACGCAAACAACCCTTCTCACTCTACCGTCGATTTTGTCTCTGTCACCACTGACCTAGACTAGAGTCAAGAGCAAACCCATCTTAAATAAAAATAATAAAAAAACAAACTGACAAAATTTGATCTGCTTTGGCTTTTTCATCATCTGCTTCCCAGTTCGTAGCTTCTCCTATTTCAGATGACCTTGGTATTTAAGTACTTGTATACATCTGTATTCGTCGGCTATCATAATTATCTTTGTTCAAGGGCTCGAATTTAAGCTCATCGTCGCTCCTTTGCACAAATATTTATGTCGTTGCTTAAAAAATTAATTTTACTCCTTAATTAACTCTCAAGACTTCTAAACGGATCCCCCCATCCTATACACTTTAGGTCTCGTACTTCGGATGTATGCGCCCATAACCAATGTAAACTGAATGAACATGCATATTGAACCGTATGAAGTAAGCCCAACAAAAGATAACAGCTGTAAATCGTTGAAAAATTCCCTCGACTGTCTATGATCTCCATCATCAGACCTGTAGTGGCACTTATAACCCATATGGGTGCAAAGATATCACCAATAGAAATTAATTAAGTCCAAACACAAGGTAGCTACTGTAAAACGTTGAGGAGTTCCCTTGACTGTGCTTCGTCTTCATCATCAGACCCCTAATGACAGTCACAACCCATCTAGGTGTAAAGTTCTCATCAATACAAATTAATCAAACCCAAACACCAGGTAATTGTTGTAAATCGTTGAAAAATTCCCTCGACTGTCTATGGTCTCCATCATCAGACCTGTAATGGCACTTATAACCCATATGGGTGCAAAGTTCTCATCAATAGAAATTAATTAAGTCCAAACACAAGGTAATTGCAAGAAAATTGCTGTAAATCGTTGAGGAGTTCTCTCGACTGTCTTTCGGCTTTATCTTCAGATCGACTCCAGACCTTAATTAAATAGTAGTGCTTTAAAATACTTAATTAAAAAAAATAACAAACGCACTAGTCGCCACTACGATTTTCGAAGGTTCCCCTCGATTTCTCTGGGGTGCTATCATCAGATCCTGGTTTCCTTATCATGGTACCACCCTTGTGATATCTCCTTTCCAACAAAAAATAATCATCAAAATCGGTTCATAAACGACGAAGTTATCCACGAACAAACATTAAAAAAATGTACGGGCGAATTGAGAAACCTTCTCCTTTTTTGAAGTCGGTTAAAAAACCAGATAACTAGCAATAACGTGTTTGATCCCTACACTTATGATGTGTGTAGTTTGAGAAGATCTTCATTATGTTCATAATCATAATTATGACGTAGACACAGATATTCTAGTGATCGTAGGGATGATTAGATAATAACCGACGCCGACGGCGTACCTAGATTATGGCAATCTATGACGGCATAATCACAAACGTCTTGCAGGTTTGACCTTGTTTTAACGTCAATGTCAATAATAGGAACATAATTTGGAGTTACCTACTTCGATAAAAGTGTTTTTTTTATGACTGTTAAGTTAAAAGTTTAGGTCAAAAAGGAAATGTTTAAGTTTTTTTTGTATCATGACCTAGTCCCATAGTCACTTAAAGCGAGGGTCAACTCTAACCCCCTGGCTACGAGCATGAGCTACAGGCTCAAGGAACACGCTTCTTGCGACGGCGCGGCGCGGCGACTGTGGAGAAAACAAATGAAAGAGGTTGTTTAGAGCAGGCCGCGGGTCACGCGACAGACGGAAAAAATTACTCACGCGAGTCAATTGACGCAAGGCGCGTCGCAAGTCGCATCACTCGAGGTAGTGATCGGGGCCTTTGGTTAGGGGCACTCATTGCGGAAAATGTGGCAAAATTTTTGGTGATATTAGAACCGCTGTTCCGTTTCTTACGCCAAGATGAGGCGCTTCTGGAACATTGAAACTTCGGCAATAGTGCGAAATTATTCGCGCGATATCAGCATTTTTCCGCATATCTAGCCAAATATGACTCCCAAACACAGATAAACGCCATAACTACGCTCATAAAGTATTTTTCGATCATGTTTTATTTGGTATCCAAAGAGTTCCAACTTTTGTTTTGGGGTCACGAGTTCTCGACTATAATAAAACAGTAATGAAGTGGAGTTTCATATCAGAAGGAAGAATCATTTTGACATTCACGTATAAAATTAACCAAATCAATCTGCCATCATTATTCGCAGCAGAAGCCTGCATACTATTAGCCAAAAAATGCTTCTGCATGAATATTTTCAAGAGTATAATATCTCAAAATAACGCATTTATTATGAGTGATAGGTACAGTAAACGGAAGCAGAAAAAGTGGCGTAATACTTTTAAAATAACTAACTACTAAGTGCCACTAAGCTTTCCCGAGTGGCAAACAGTACTTAACTTCGACGGGTGCACTCTAGGCAGTGAGCCCCGTGTGACTGGCCGTCACCTATACAAGGTGTTGTTTTGCATCCTCGTCAAATCCGAGGAGGTAACTATGCTAATGATTCTCGACACGAATCAATAATAAAATAAGTAGGTATTTATTTTTATTTTTTGTATTTTTCGGAAACCGGCATGTGTAGGGCCCGTGTGGTACCGCCCTGTAACTGCGCTGTAACTGTAACGCATGCACACAGCGACATAGTCGTATGACACTGCCTACCGCATACGCAACGGGGCGATTTTGTTCTTTGAAAGTGGAGTATTCTGAAATACTGTCAAACTTAAATACCTAAAAAAACAAGTATGTATTAATTATTGAGCAGGATCGTAATTTTATTTGATTATTTATGTCTTTCATAACAGCCTCCTGAAATTTGACGAGGATGCAAAACAACACGTTGTATAATAACAAAATATTGTATTTGTTCTAAAATTGTCACACGTTATCGGGCCTGTTCGAGACACATTTAAGGTCTGTCCCCACACATCAGTGCCGTGTCAAGGACGAGACAGAGCCGTGGCACACACTGGGCGGGCACTGATGTTTCGTCGCCGGCCCGGACATGGACGTGTGTGAACGAGTTCATATAAAATGTACACATCGATATTTTTTTGAGCCCCTAACGAATCACGGTCCGTCCACGTCCCGGACACGGCCCTGATATGTGTGGATAGACCTTAAATCTCTATTTTATGGTCTGTCAGTTTGACACGTTACCCAATTACAATAATCTTTGTATTGTGTAAGAAGGTACGTGTTTAATTGCATCTTTCCCGTACAGCTTATATCCTATAGATTTACTTTAGCACGGTGGTAAGTAGTATAATAATAGGGGTTAAAGTATGAAATTGCCGTTTTATTCTTATACTTCAGGGTTTGAGATTTTTGAGTGAAACTTTTTTTACATGGTACCTATGAAGTTTATCTTTTAAACAATGTGCAACATTCGATTATCGACTTTCAGTTGTTTTTTTTAATCAGCTTAGACAAGAAAGATGGATACCTACTTCGAAAATTCGAGTTATTTTTGAATACCAATAGCATACAGTCCCCGTAATTACTACATATTTCACCATAAAACAGGGTCATATTACCCTCATCATTCCCTTCCTCAAATTTTGTTTTTCCTCAACGAGTACCACGCAAATAAGGCACCTAAACTCGAATGTTACCATTACTTTCAGAAACATGTCTATCGTAAAAGTGGGTCTCTAAAACTGACACGTCGGAATGTACGATTAAGGAATTCTGGAAACGATGTAATGGAATTCCATCACATCACCTCGTACAGTCACGTGCAAAAATATGTACGTACACATTTGGGGTGGTATAGTACCCGTACGACCAATGTCACATAAATGCCGATGCCTTAATTAAAATCAATGGCGATCGTCGAATGATTATCGATTAACGATCCGTAACGTAGTATCTTAAGCTGTGGTTCCACGGCCCGTTAACTGACAGGCCGCGCCAGACATTAACACGCCTGTTGAGGCCTATCGCGGCCCGTGCCGAGCACTTATTATTATCACTGCGTGTGTCGGCCTGGTGCAGCCGCTATTCGAACATGTCAAGTGATACGCAGCGCACAGCTGCGTGTGCAGCCGCTGTGGTTTTATTCAGTGGTCAACAATTGGTAAACAAAGCAAAAAGAAAGCAGAAGTAACGCGTCCGTACAGGCCGCGACAGGCGCTCTTGCGCATTACCTTTGAAATTACCGACTCCCGATGGATGGGACGGGTGACGACAGGCTGCCGGAGGCCTTATCGGATGCGCCAGTTCCCATGGCCTGACGGCCTGGCTTGGCATGATCTGGCCTGTGCGAAAAGGACCGTGGGACCGCTGCTATAAGCGAAGAACATCTTACTGCAACATGCATCAGATTTCAAAATTTCTTTCATCTTTTACCTACACGAGAAAATCGTTGCTGAATCGTATTTATTTTTGCGCGTGACTGTACATGTGAGCTGTAATGTCGTGCCGTCGTGATGTTGGGATTTTCGCTGCGTCACAGATACTGAGTGAACTCTAGGAATATGGACGTTGAGGTGTCGAAGAGACTGACTGACACATAATTACTTACACATTATTTTGCAACATTTTTGAGTTTTCAGGTTGTTGTAGTCTAGAATTCCTGACTTCTGCAGTTACATAAATAGGTAGTAGCTACTTGATACAATTTAAGTATGGTAGGTAATTATTTGTTTATATTGTAATTTTTCCACGACAGGCCTGATTTCGTAATATAGTTAAAATTCATCATGAAGTTCTATGATCGAAAGGAAAACTTAATCAAGTCTCAGAATATTTAAGTAGTGTAAGCCTAAACGCAACTGACCTAGAAAACGAATCGCGCATTGTTCTGCTAAGTGAGTGATTTTATTTACTGAATAACAATTAATTATTTATTTATTAATAAAGGTACACCAACAGCTTCTGTATACAAAATATCAAATAACAGTAGATAATAGTTGAGGGCTTATATAGTTGCCAATAATAGGTGAACCAACATTCTCAAATACAGTGATAGTCTAAGGTAAAAACGAAATGCATAAAAATTAAGTGGTAACAACTATATAAACAGAAATATAAAAAATACATACATAAGTTATAAGATTGCAGAGGTTGCAAGAAATACCTACATAATAATACAATAAAATCAATCCTTAGATTGTATGTGTATGAGTTGCGTGCTTAGGGATGTCAAAATTTGGGTCTTAAAGTGTGTTATTGAGTCATGATAATATGTCAACCTCTGGGGAGGATTTTATATAATAATTCATCTCACGACTGAGCCTATTGAGAGGTGAGTTTACTCCTATATTTGTGTTGGATGCTTTAGTGTGGAATAAATGGGAAACATTTAGTAATTACGTATGTCAAATAATGAAAACAGCCCTCGGAGTATTCCACCACCAAGCTGCCCACCAAATTTGAAATACTTGACCATGCGGCTGAAGGAAAAACTCAGGCAGTGGACAACAGTGAGATTAGTAACTGGTTGATCTCTATTGAATCATGCCTGAATGAAGTCTGTACCGTTGCTCAGGAAACAAAGTTTTATGTCATCAAGAAGTTTATGGTTGCATCTATGACCAGAATGTAGCCGACAAACTTAGTTTGTTCCATGACGCTTTTTGGCCTCTATAAATTGAAGTCGCAAGTCAGGTAAAAAAGAGGGACCTATGTGCAACTTTATTCTTGAAGCTACTGCTAGCATAAGAAAGGCGCTTATAAACCAACATCGAGTGTTCAATAATTGAACATCCTGCCCAGTGAGGGACTTCACACTTGTGACCAGACGCTTTAAATGTCAACAGTATGGACATGCTGCAAAGACTTGTCGGGAGGCTACCTATACGTGTGGACATTGTGCAGCACAAGGTCATCAGGCGAATGAGTGCCCTAAACATGCTGAACCGTCACAATGAGCAACATAGGTACTTGCGATTAAAAAACCGAGCAACCACAAAGCAGGCGATCAAAGAAAATAGCTGAGACAAGATACATGCATTCTATAGATTATAATGTTCATATACTTATTCTAATATTGTCTTTTAAAATAGTGTTAGTTTTTACAATTTGTATTAAGTATAAACAAGCATGCAATCTTAACATTTTGTTGACACGGCATTTTTTTCTGGTTATCAAAGTAAACGCGACCTTCTTAAAAATGTTACATTGCAAATTCATAATATTGCATGGTTAAAAGAATGTCTTACGATGATGCAAGAAAGTAGTATAGTATAATAATTTATAGTAAATAAGTTATTTACTATTTGTTTTAGGAATTTTAGATAATACTTATGTAAAATGCATTTGAGTGAGATACATGAGATACAAGAATTTTATTCCTGGTTCAGGTAGATTATATTGATATTATTATAGATTCTATTATTATATATTCAGGTAAGTAGTATTTTTCCTACCCTTAATCTAGGGTCCTATTTTGTAAATATTAATGTGAACCAATTTCAGTAAATTAAAGTTATGTGGAGGACAAATATGAACTGCTTAAAACGATACTTACTATTATTTTAATATTTAGAGACTACTAAATAGTCTAACACAATCGTTTCAAACCACACAATAAGACGTCTAGACACTTTACAAAATAACTTTATGTTTATATTTTGCATAAAATATTAATATTTATAATATATAAAATATTAAATTTATTGAATGATTCACATTTGTGACTTTCAAAACTTTAAATAAATTTGTTGAACATTTTTGTTTATTTATGTCTTCTAAGTAACATATTCAAAAAAGGTTTCATTCGTAAGGATTCCTTAACCCTCTACATTACTTTACTTCAGAATTCAGAAGGTAGGAAGAAGTATCTATCAATAAGGTTCTTTAAAACAAATTCTCAAAGACGTCCCGTGATCCCTTTGAGCCCCATTATAAAATACGTTATATTCTGTTTCAGGAATATTTCAAACTTGTAACAATGTTTGCAAGTTTGATTCTTGTGGCTCAACTTCCCAATTTTGTTATATTAACTTTATGTCTTTGTGTTTACCTATATACCAACCGAGACTAGAGTAACAAACAGCATGCAATGTTCAAGTAATAATGCCCTACACCCTGTTTTTTATATTTCTATGCCTACACCCTAATTGCGTAATTTACTTTCAATCACAATCCGAGGGTTTTGAAGGAAAATCCTAATCTATTGCTTCATAGGTTTGGAAAATTCGTCCGCTCAGCAACGAAAATAACGCA
This sequence comes from Brachylomia viminalis, assembly GCA_937001585.2. Taxonomy (NCBI): domain Eukaryota; kingdom Metazoa; phylum Arthropoda; class Insecta; order Lepidoptera; family Noctuidae; genus Brachylomia; species Brachylomia viminalis. The sequence goes on along the minus strand of OW443308.2, from coordinate 13,020,328 downwards.
ATGAACATGAATGAACGGTCAAGATGAAAGGCATTGCCATTGCATTACATCTTACAATAGGTACGCTTGGGTCGCGATGGCGACCGAGGTTTTTGTACTGTCCTGCTCCTTAAAGTGATTCTATTGTCCGTCTCAATGATGTTGAGCTTCATGAGATAAAGGATAAACTGATTGACCTTTTTACATGATAGGTACAGAGGCCAAAATTGTGGTAAGAAAAATTGAAAGCAAGAAGCTTTTGAAGTCTACCGCAAACCTCCTAGTAGGTACCTAATCGGTCTAACAAAGTTGTCGAAGTGCGATTTTCGCCGGCTAAAATCCGGCTTCGTCGATAATGATAATAATAATGTAAAAAAATTATGTAATTAATGTGGTCGACTGACAAAAAGCGTCTATCTGCGCATGAATTAAATCTCAGCGGTTACCCTATTTATTTATTCATCTATAACCCCGCATTTAAAAATGTTGTACCTACATTGATGGAAATAAATGTTTATTATATTATATATTATATTTCATCCATATACAAGTTGTGATACTGCCTTTATTGCACACCTCATAATGAGAAGGGATTGAGTTGCTTTACTCCCGACTCGTCAAGGGCAAGCAATTTTGTGATCTTCAAATACCTCTATCACAACTATATTCCACTTATACAATAATATGAGTAGATGTACATCGAGGAAACACTTACATTAAACCATCTTTTACTTTCTAAAAATCATTTTATGTTGCTACTTTGAAAAAAAAAACGTTTTGAAAAAAAAGTTTACGTGGATGTCCTGATGTCTGTATGCTGATTTTGTATAGTACCAACGATAACTCCCGAAAAAAAAATTATATCGAGATCGGGCTTTTTTATTAGTTCCAGAATTCGGTGAACTGGTGCCGTATTTCATGTCAGTAGCCTAGTTTACGTTAGTTTATTAAATTCAAAATTTTAAAAATTTCACCAATTCTTCATTCACAAATTCATTGCGGCGTCATTCCTGGCCCCGATCACGGCAGAGCAGTTCCTATCCCACCAAGGCGGAGATGAAATTTTGCCCTCATTGTTGTAGAGGATACTGTATTGAGAAATGACGAAAAGCATTCCTGAGCAGACTTAGGATTAATGAATGGAAGGAAAGATACACGTAAGTCTAAGATTTTTGAGTATAGTTTCCAATCCACTGAGTTCAGCTGGTATTTTAACAAAGGAATGGAAATTTTATCAGGAATAGTCTTGGAAGGAATTACAAGAAGGTTTCCTGGAAGTAAAATTCATCACGTTCCATTGAAGGAATATCAGGGGTACATTACAGACACCAATCTACATGGTCCTCAAAGATTATGTCCGAACTTTTATATACACATTGACATTGATGAATTTTATACATACAATGGCGTGAGTATTTACTTTGTAAAGTATTATATTATTTTAATTATTGTGAATGTGAAGATTATGTGGTTTATTACTTTTTTTTTTATTTCTTAGTTAGTTTCATGATCTGGCAGCTTGAGTAATTTATGCGGCCTACCCAAATGTCCTTTCTTTGGTATTGCTCGTCAAATCGCTGTGCTCCTTAGGTTCTGAGTTGAGCGGCAAGATTACTGACAAATGCGTGCACTGGACAGGTCCGCTCAATCTGTATGGTTTTTCCTCAAAAGACCGTTTCAGACACCAATCTACATGGTCTTCACATGATCTGACCAAGATTATGTCTGGACTTTAAAAGAGACTGTGACCTCTGAGTTTGTTTCGGCCTTTCTTCTCAGAGTAGTCAGATAGGAAACGCCGACCTTGTCTAGTTTTTAAAATATGATTGACGTGTAAAAGTGTTTGTACAAACCTACTTCATCATCTGCCTAGCCTTTTCCCAACTAGGTATGTTGGGGTCGGCTTCCAATCTAACCGGATGCAGCTGAAAAAAACAGTACAAACAAAAAACAAACCTACTTACAGAAATAAAATATACCATTGTGAATGTAATTAACAATGGATGACAGTTTGTTGGCAACGTAGTCAGGTAGGGGTTGTTTCGGATTTGCCAATACAGTCATTAGCATACAGGATATAATATTCAAAATGTTTTCTGAGTTTTCAGGACTGGTTGCACCTTCCCTAGGGTAAGCGCCACACAGCGATTTAGGGAGGAGAGAAGGAATAGTTCTGAGCGAGGGCTTCATGAGCATGCTTATCATAGCTAGGTGAAAGTGGGGCGTGGGATTTTGGTTTAAGAAAGACCATTTTACGGTAATATTTTGGATTTTAGGGAAGTGGACTGGGGGAATGAGATGCACTGGCTTTTGGTTTAATCTTTAGAGATATTTTTTTTAGATCAGCATATGATCTTGAAACCGGAGGAAAGACCTGACTTGCTTCAATATATGAGGCTGACTTCTCTGCCATAAGAGCTTTTATGCCCTTCTGTCGATCCAATTCAGGACAAGCCTTATCATTAGTCTAATGATTGCCAGAACAAGAAATACAAAAGGTACAATCAAAGGAAACTTGGAATCCCTCCTCCTCCTCCTCTCCTGGGTGGTCTTGACCACATTTAAAACAGCGGGATTTCGAGCGACATACTGTTTGTGTGTGACCATACCAACAACAATTGAAGCATTGGACAGTTGGGTATATGTATCTCTTAACCAAAAGAGCAGAATAAAAACAAAAAACAGACTCAGGTAAAATTTGGCCATTAAATGTAAGAACAACCGTTTGCGTGGGTTTCCGTTCGGTAACATCCAGAATGAGCCATAAGGTGACTTCTTTACGGCTCATTCTCCTAGCCGTAATTACAGTGCCGCATCCAGGGAAACCTGGATGTTCTTAATAAGTTCTTACTCAGTCCATTCAATGGGAATGTCTCTGACAATACCTAAGAGAGACATGTTAAATTGGGGGATTGAGGTAACGAAATAGTTTTTAGCTAAAATGGGACTGATTAAAAAACTGTTAGCATCCTGGTGAGACTTGAATTAGACTTAAATCCGGTTTCTTCCTAAGCGTTTGTCACGGCCTAGGAATGTGTTGCTTAGGAGGGTTGATTAAAGTAGCCGGGGAGGAAGCGACTGATCTTTTCTTGTTTGCAGATTCGGATTCCTTAGTGTCTAATTGCATATTGTCGTCGGGGAGAGTTAACACCGGAGTGTAATCAAAAGGATTTGGACGGTCAGGGGGTTTGTAGGTATCCATAGTGGGTACCGTAAAAAATCTTTAAAAATAAATTAAATTAGTGTTAAAACAAACCTAACGCTAAAACACAAAACAAAGAATAATCTTGATTGAAGTTCACAGTAATATAACCCACTAAAATCGAAACAATTCACAACACAAACAAAGCACGTGGTAAGCTTATTCCACTACCCGAAGTTTTCCATTCGCTGCACCACCAAATCTTGCCTTGTCAAAAATATGTGAAAAAACATGTATTGACGCTGTTTGAGACATGTCTTATTAACTATTTTATCGATTTAATGACATGTTTGACTAGTTTTGTATACCTACAACTAGTCTTTACAACATGTTTAGGGTGTAAACGAAAACAGTAGACACAACCTTGGTCTAAATGCGACGATGAAACGAAGCCTGCATGAGAATAAACAAAGTGAACTGACTCTTTTGAACAATGAACGAACACCCACACTGAAACCAAATATAGAAACGTAAAACCAACGACTTGAAAATTGGAAGAATGAGCATCACATAATTTATTAAAACTTAAAGTAAGACTAAAAGACTGTCTACAGAATCAATAGATCTGTAGAAGATATGAAAATGAGGTAGGAGTAGATCAAGTTAAATAGAATTTAGGAAATGTTCATAATATAATGGGTGAGAAAATACTATTTGGTTGGGATCCCTAGTACCTACAATCACCTTCATTCAATTGCGTAAGCCCCTTTTCACACGTATTGGCTGGCAGATTACCGGCGCCAGGTACCAGAGTAAACAGAGTGAATTGTGTTGATACGTTTTAAGCTTTTATACTTATCCATCAATTAGTACCGACTTCACCATCAGGTCGAATATCAGGCAGTCAAAGAATGTGAAAAGATGCTTCTGGGTAGACCGATGCCTCTAACTGAGAAAGTAGAAAATATAGTCCCGTCACTAACCAGTATTTTTTTCGTAAGTACGTACTCATTTTGCTAAACTGCTCTAGTTATTTACCCCACAAAAGTAACGAGCAGCCGCTACATTCTTTCATAAAAGGTTAATTTCAGACCGTAACAAAAAATTCAGACCTAGCGAGACCTAATTCTAAATTATTGTGGCAGACTGTTGTTTAGTACACCCTTTTGTAGTTGTGGTCACTATAAACATTACACTGCTCAAAACAAAAGAACATTCGTCGCAGTTGTGTGGACGTCGTCAGCCGCATTTTTTATTTAATTCCAACCTTTGTTGCAAGCACAATAAGATCTCCTTGCATATATTCTCAGCTCAACGTGTGGCCACACTGGCAACTAAGAAGTTTATGAAAAAGAAAATGCATACTTTTTATTTAAACACGAGGTCTGCTTGTTATGAGGGCTACGTTCAGTCTAGTGCGCATTTAAAAATAGGTAAGCGAAGGATTTTTGCGGTAATAAAGTTTCTCTTTAACTTTACATAATGTCTATACACTTTTTTGTGAGACAATAATAACATAATTTACCTACAAATTGGCGGTTCGGTTATTTATGAACATCCTCTCAATATGTACAAACAATTCTGTTATTCGCGAAACATAGTTAGTGTCTTTTTCTATTATAATATTTCCTGCAATAATAAGGTAGGTATGAGTGATGCAGAATATTATCGCTTCCAATGTGAGTTTTTCCCCATTTTTCATGACTTGCTTTCTGTTTTTTCGAGTACTTAATACTGTATTTGCATTTCATTCAAGTAAAATTGAACTGACGGGGCTACGGTGATTGTTGTTTGCTTAGAACACTTTTGTTGACAGTTGACACCGCGTCGTTCGAGCTGTTTGTACTTTCTATGCTGTCAGTAAGATTTAACATAATATTATTAATATTTTGGACAGTGTTGAAAAATAACGTGTTTTGTTTATTATAGTTAAATGTCACCATCAACAATTTTTGACGTTGACATGTGAATACGAATAGTATCTTTAAAATTATTAAGATAGACCGAAATTTTGAAAAAAAGTTCGATAGGAATATACAGGTTTATTGGTAAAACACGATCAACCTAAACGGAAAAAAAAAATCAAATCAGCTGACGCAGCATTTTGACGAGTTCTGCAAACATAAATGTAGGGAACAGCTGATTTCATATTTGGTCCCATAGCAAAAGTTGTTCATAATGATGAGTACCCTTAAGAGGTTGATGGTGTTTTACCAATAACCATGTATATCCACAGAGTAAAAAGGATAATTTTACCGCAATGCACAGATTTATCAACACTACACGAGCATTTTCCCTTCAGCGTCCCCTTCATCCTCAATGTCAGTGACCCAAACAACAAAAAAATAAACTTCGAAATACAACGTTATTATCGGCTGTTCATCTGAAGAAATATTACCCGTATGGGACATTATTCTGCTTCCCCAGAGAACAGTAAAATATTAGAGAACCCCGCGTTTACACCAAGATATAAAACATGTATTCTATATGTTGTGTCTAGGTACTATTTTCGTTTATCGTTTATACCTTAACCAAGTTGTATCTTATATTTTTGTCAAAAATTTGTGAAAAATGCCAAAAATTTGAACAAAATGTGCCTGAAACGAAGGTAATCCATGAATGGTAAGTACTTGCATATTTTGATACATTTCACACGACACTTAGTTTGACAAGTCTTGTGGAAACAATTTATGTCACCACTTGTATAAAAACGCGGGTTATTAGGTAAAAGGAAATGATACATCTGAACAGAAAGTTGGAGAAGGGTCTCTCACAGCCCCATATCGTTTTCCAGTACATTAGCTTTGTGACACTCGATATTTTTGAAAAGCTTCCTTAAAGGAACTATTTTACATAGTCTTCAGTAGAATATTATGGATGTTGTAAAGCCGCAAAGTTTTCCTCTTACTTGGAATCTGAGATATAATTATATTCGTCATTTAAACTTGGTAACCCACATAGGATGCCCCTGGTACACACGGCTACCTATCAAGCTATACAAAACCAGTTTACGCTGGTCTCGCATCGTACGGAAATCCTATACAATGTGAGATCAGCTTATACTGGAAATGTATAGCTTGATGTGTAGCCGTGTGTACTGTTTTCTTTTGCTTTTACTACCAGAAAAAAATTTTGAAGTGAAACATTTTACACAGCCTTGAAATTGTGAGAACATTTTATTTATAAATATAATAAAAACTGACTAATTACAAAACAAAATAAAACTGACAGAGGAAGTATACTGAAGAAACATAACAAAAACAACTTTAGGTATATGTCGGCATGAGCAAATTATTAAGAAGTAAAACAAAACGCAGCTCTCTGTGACATAATCGTACCACTCAATGAATCAGGCGAGCTGTGGGTCGGCCTTTATAAGACGGGGCGCCGAGCGATGCCGACATCAGTAGAATCCGCCGTCCAAGGCACGCACTGACCGACCCCGACGACCCCACCACCCTCCTCCAGGAAAGCAGTAGGGCCACCAGTACAGTATACAAACACAGACACAAAACGAAGTTCCGACCTCGCCGCCGAGGTGCTTCGCATCCGCGTCCGCGTCCGCGTTCCTCCCCGATAGATTCCTCTTCCCCTCCCTTGATCGGATCCACAGAGCCAGCTGGTGGCGTAGCTGAGCCAGTAGTTTTACCCCCTAATAATAATGAACCCACTTTGATCCAGCCTGTTCCCAACTTGCTGTCCTTCCCCAGCGACGCCCTAAGCCGAGGTCCGTACCCCACAGGGGGTGCCCTTAGGTGATGGTCGCTTAGTTTATAATTAATATTATGCCCCTGGCTGGAGGCTTTGAGTTAGCTCGAAGGCACCACAGGATTGACCGGTTAAGCAGTCACGGCCTCTCAAGGCCAACTGCGAGATGCCATACACAAAAAAAAAAAAAAAAAAAAAAAAAAAAAAAAGCGATGCCGACATTCTGATTCTAGCGAGCGCCCCGTCCACGACTCTATTTGTGACACGGATCACGCCTGAATCGAATTATTATGAATATAATATATTTATTGTTAGATACTATTTTATTACTATAAAATCATTTGAAATTCGTATCAAAATTATTTTTGTAAAGGTTCTTTTAAAGTGGATTGAATCTTGATTAGGATTTAATTTGTACTAACAAATTTGATTTTCGTTTGTAATTCTATTAATTAATTTAGAAATAAAATCGGTAATCGGTAATTGTTATTAGTTTAACTTACGTTTGTTATTAAATAATTTGTATTTAATAATGATTTTCTTTTGAACAATGGCGAATGACAAACCTCAGGATAACATGGACCCCGTAAGAAGTCGGTCTCCTTCACCAATTATCCAGTCAAGCTTCTCTCGAGCCGAAATATATCGACTACTAAAACCTGAAAGCTGAAAATAAAAAAATTCAATGTCCGATAATACACATCTTACAATGTACTTTAATATCAGTAGCGAAGGAAATTGAGGTAATACGGTTGATCAGTTCTGTATATTACTTTTCCTTTTTACGTACAAATGTAATCTATTTCATAAACCCAGATGGATTTCATAAACACATTTATACACTTGAAAGACACGAGTTTCGGTAGATTGAGAGAAGTGATGGATTACTTAGGTACATATATTTCTTTGCGCACATAGGTACTCGTAAATCTTCTTCTAATTGCTACTTCCATTCATCATTATTGTCATAAATCCTTTCCAGCCCTATGTTTGACATGGTCCTTCCAACGGCTGCTATCAAAGGTTGAGAATGAAGCTATAGGTAATCATCAGGGCCTCTTTTATTTTGTCTGTGGGGAAATCCTTGTGGATACTCTTCGTCTGAGGAGAACAGCGGGTTATGTCGGTCTCCTACCGGTTACCATTGCTCCTTCTACTACCATAAGTTATTCTGTCCCCCGAACAATTCATGTGCGTCAGGTTCGTGCACGTAGGTACTCTGTTCGCGCTCAATTCTTGTCGTACGAACTCTGGCTTGCGCTGCCCTATTCATAGAATGCTGGATTCCTATAATTGAAATTTCATTGCTAGTGATATATTTGCATGCTCGAGAAATAAATTTAAATGTATTATTATAAAAAAAAAATCTTATTTATTTTATTTTATTATTTTGTACACACAGTAAAACAGATACAGATACGACACAGATCGATACAGATTATTATTTATTTATTGCTTAATTTAAGTGAATGATATTGTTTTTGATCTGATTTGGTTTTGTAGCTATAGCTAGCTTTATACAGGGTGGGCCATATGAGTGTTGGCAATTTAATTCTTCAATTCCTCGGAAACGCGTGGCGCGGGGCGGCGGGGGGATATGTTGTTAGCTGCGCCGCTTCCTGGAAATTTAGTCAGCGCAGTTTAATTAGTAGAGCGCAGCGTGAATTTTTTGTCCGAGCGTATTACGAAAACAATAAAAAGTTTAGTGATTAGGCCAATTTTCACCTTAATGGCCATGTGAACAAGCAAAATTGTCGGTTCTGGTCCGAGACTAATCCCCGACGCTTGCTTCACATGAAGGTCCACTTCACAGCCTTAGCTTGTCGTGTGGGCTGGGATAACGTCAGCCGGTATTATTGGGCGCCATACTTTTTTGAGGACGAAAGAGGGCAAGCGATGACGGTTAGAGCTAACAATTATTGCAACATGATAACAGACTTTTTGGTGCCAGCTTTGCAAGAACTTCAAAGCAATACCTCGAGGATGTGGTTTCAACAAGATGGGGCCACATGTCATACGGCTAGGGTATCCATAGAGCTGCTGAAAAATGTTTTTCCCGGAAAACTCATTTCGAAAAGGGGCGATATTGAATGGCCACCACGTAGCCCCGATCTCTCTCCATGCGATTATTTTCTATGGGGCTACCTCAAATCGGTAGTCTACGAGAATAATCCGATCAATTTAGAGCAGCTGAAGAGGATTATTATTCAGGAAAGTAACAAAATACCGAGAACAACTTTTCAACGAGTTTTCCAAAATTTGCGACTTCGGTTCCAAGAGTGCCAAGCAGCCGAGGGAAGTCATTTGGACAACATTATTTTTAGGTCTTAAAAATTCCTATGTTTCTACTTTTTAAAAATACAAATATATTTTTGTTATGTTTCGTAGTTCTTTCTTAATTGAATATTGAAACCGCCAACACCCTTATGGCCCACCCTGTAGTAACTTATTTATTTATTTCAAAATATTTCTTAGTTTTGGTAATGCTCGTTTAGTGGCAACCACTGGTCTTTAAATAATATGTCATATCTGCGAATAATGCAGTGTGCATTACTACTTAAAGTTTTGTTAACCTTATGTATTAGGCATGTGGTAGTTGTTTATTTTTCCTTAATAAAAAAAATTTAAAAAAAAAAGTCAGGTGCCCAGGAGATACTTGTACTCGCTATGACTAGCGGGCCCCGTCGCCAAGTATGGCCGACACCACGACCACACGAGTGTTCCACAGAAGCTTTCATTAGAAACTAGACGATAAATAAAAGTTCGTTCTAAATTGAGGATTACCCGTGCAGCATTTTCTTCCTAAACATTTTCTAAGAAATTGGGTCAAGTTGACCCGATTTAGGTGAAAATACAGACAGTACTTAACCAGAAAATTATTCATGCAACTTTTATTCCAGTATTTAATATTTTACGTTTGGCTCCCCTATTTATTTATTTAATACTTGTAGTAAGCATTGTACAGTGTACACTGTACAAATGTACAGAGGTGGACTTAATGCTTAAATTTTCACAATTTTATTTTTTTATATGTTTCGCTCTTAGATTCTTTGATGTTGTTCCTTTTTTATTTACGAGTATGTATAAGTTTAAATACATTTCATCGTTATTTTAAAGCCGTCTACTTATAAAATATTAATTTTCTGGTGACCTGTAACACAGGTTTTTCCCAAAAACCTATATCAGACACCAGTCTCTAACAAAGGTGGAATACAGCTGAAGCATTTTTTTTTTGTATACATTATATTTAAGTCAGCTTTGTGAAGAGAGAATAAATGATAAATTATTATTATTATTTTATAGTCTGTAGCATTTTATTAAAAATTCGTTTGATGACTAAAATAAAAAATTAGGGTGAAATAAACTCAGTATTTGTTGCTAGGTTTATTTGTTACCGAGGATTTGTTTAAATGACTGAGCTTATAACGTCATTATCTTCAGACAGTGATTTAAATGTACCTTTCATAACAGAGGCTTTATAATTACTTTTTTAATTAAAATGTTTTTAAAGTTAACCGACGCCTAATTTCATTCTTCATTAAATCCTTACTTTAACTTGCCTATACCTATCTTAAAATTCAACTGTGTCCAGGTTGGCTTTCAAATTTTCGGGCTTCTGACTATCCGTAACGAATGTTAAAAATCTAAATGACAGCCGGGACCTTGACGTGCTTTCCGTGGCACGTCAGTATGTAATGGGTGGTCACCAATCCTCAGACCGACCTCGGTAGACGTATTACTATTTAACTACGAGCTCCTCCAAGCGAATTTAAGTTCCTCACCATGAGTTTAAATTCGAAATTCGGGACTGAAAATCGTTCTAGAATACGAAGTTTGTCATTTAAAGGTATATCATCACACGACTTTACGATGTATTCAGACGACTTTCAAACATACTGAGGCCATAATTTGAATATCAAATGTGTTTACCATGGCTGAAATAGCAGTCCCGTACGGTATATCGAATTATCGAATTACGGAAAAAAAGTGGCAACACTGCCCGAGTGACATGTAAAATTTTGTTCCGTGTTTTAAAATTAATTTAAATTAGTAATTAAGTGAAATTAATGTGTAATTTTATGTGCAAACCTAATATAATTGCATAAATACTCAGGATTATTGTTTTCCTGTAAATATATAACGTAAATCACAGTTTATTGGTTACACACCGGTAACCTAAAACCAACAGCTGACGTTCGAATTGCGGATTTTAACGGGGAGTATTTGTTTACTTTTTACTTTATAATAGCACACAATCGTCACTGTAACTCTGTTACACATCCTCGTTATTTCTAAGCATAAATAGTTCGCTGATTTAGCACTTATTTACATTAGCCCTAAATTGCATTGTTTACATCCTAGAAAACCAAAATTAGCGGTGATTCTGTTAGCCTCAATCTGATCTTTAATAATATATTCAACAATAAAAGCGTTAATGATCATTACTTTTACATTGCTGCTATACTGGATTAACAAAAAATAACTTTAAAATCTAGGCAACCTACCCACATATGAAAAAGTAAATTCCTAATTCAATAAAAGCATCAACATTTTTACATGCAGTTTGATAACATAGCTTTGATAATAACTCCTCAAGCCAATTCAAAACCCAACTTCATTCCTCCCCTAAAGTACACTATTTTCTCCCATTTTACGTTTCATTTCCAACTTTATTTTGTTTTTCTATCCTTTTTGTTCTCACCGTTACTTTATTCTAATTTCAGTAACAAACCTTGAAACCATGCCTGTGATGACCCGTAAGGCTACTGCTCAGGATATGGAGCTTAAATTGAGAACGGCCCTCCAAAAACTTGAAGCATCGCAATCCCAATGTCAACAATTGTTACAGGAGAATGATGAAAGTGAGGAGGAAGTCAAGAAGATAGTTGACAAAAACTCAAGCCTTAAACGGGAGTTAGTAGACCTACATCAGCAATATCAGAATGTTGTTGATGAACGCGATCAATTGAAGGTAGTCACGGATGGTTTCAACAACTGTAGTAATTTGTATGAGGAGGCTTTAAGCAAAGTTAGGGACCTAGAAGATGAATTAAGTTATGCTAATAGTCATATTATCCGGTTAGAGAAAGAAAAAGAGCATACCCAGGTTAAAGAAACTAACCATTTGTATAATGAGTTAATAAATAGTAAATGTAACCCTCATTCCATAACAACTATTGACCTAACTGAAGATTCCTTGCTGAAACAGAATTATAATAACAAAGTTAGTCATAACAAAATAAAAAAATATGCGAAACTAAATAGAATAATTAAAAAATGTAATCAAGTTAGGAAACAACACAAATACTTTTTCAAAAATATTCCACTGAGAAAAGAACGTGTTGAGCTAATCAATAAATTAAACAAATATCAAATCAAATTAGAGGACAGCAAAAAAATCTATGAAATTGATACACAGCGCTTACAGACTGACATACAGGTACTTGAAGGTAGACTCAGTTCCCTTTACATTAAATATGTGGGTTCTCAGAACCAAATTAAAGAACATATTCTTGCTGCTAATGAGTTAGTTATGTGTCAGTGCACTTGTCAGAAGGTTTCAAAACCTGATGCTGTCCAGCCTGAGGTAACGGAGGACCCGTCCCAGACTGAGAGTTGGTCTCAAGACTGTACTCTCAACCAAGATAAACCAGATATAGTACAACATCTATCCCAAGTGCCTGAGATTGGTACTTGTCCAGCTTTCAGTAATCATGATTGTTACAATTCAGTTATGTTCTCAGATAGTATAGGAAGAGGTTTAGGTAAATTAATTAGTAACAAGCAGAGTTATTCTACCCACAATTATTGTATGCCAGGGTCAACCTACAAACGAATAATGGCATCAGTAACAGGAAAGGTATTTAATCCTAGAACCACTATTACTGTATTTGTAGGTAATAGTGCTAAGGTCAAAAAGGAAGAAATCACTGAATGTGTAACTGAGTTGTTAAAGTTAAATTGTAGTAAAATAATATTGTGTGCTTTCCCATATTTTGAAACTTTGACGAAAAGACAAAACAATTATATTCATATGCTTAATAACCATATGCACTTTTTAGTTACTCATTACAGTGACAAGCTTGTGTATTTTGACACCAATAGTTTTGTGGAAACTTTAAAATCGACTAGAGATACTGTGTATCTGCCTGTTAGTTTTAGACACATAATAGCAAGGCTATTAGCTTTTTATATAAACTCAGACATAAGTAGTATGTCGAAGTCTTGTGTTATTAACACCACAATGGTTAGTAATAGTACTAATAATAAGGTGGTGAGCTTGAATAAAGGTAGCTCAAATGCTATAAGTATTTTTACAAATTGTACGAAGGAGGTTCCATGCCCCTCACTCACTAGGAGCTCATTGCCTGGTGATGACATTGAAGTATTGGGGATAACTCCGGATAATCATTTAAACTAGTTTGTAAGACAACAGAAGGTACCAGTAAGAATATTCCTATACGTAACAACTACAAGGTATCTTCTTGCTTTAAATTAATTAATTATCAAAAACATCAGCAAAATGTCTTGAAATTATTTCATCAAAATATTCAAGGTATTTCTTCCAAATTATTAGAAATTGAAATGTTTTTAGAAAAAACAAAGTTTGACATTGTTTGTTTTACTGAACATTGGTTAAAGGATTATCAAATGCTAATTAATTATGAGAACTACAGTGTAGGCAGTTGTTTTAACCGTAAATCTATGCTGCGTGGAGGTTCTCTAATCTTAATTAAAAATTGTTTAAAATCTAAGCAACGGAATGACATAGTTGGTTTATCAGTTGAACATTGCATCGAAATGTCCTGTGTTGAGCTAGATAAGCATGTTGTAGTGTGCGTTTACAGACCTCCTAATTATCAGAACTTTTCTTTATTTGAGTCAATAATGGAAGATGTCCTAGCGAAACTTGCATCCAGTAATAAAGCTGCAATTATTTGTGGTGATTTTAATATTAACATTTTGGAAATTAATTCAAATAGCAGTAGATTATTAAGCCTTTTTAAATCGTTCAATTTATCGAATGTTTTTACTGAACCAACTAGAGTAACTCCAAGTTCTGCTACTTGTATTGATAATGTCTTCTGCGATTGTGATTATTTAGTGAAAGCCATCGTAAATTATTTGCCATCTGATCATAGTGGACAAACGGTAACTTTTAAGTTTAAAACACCTTTGCAAAAAGTGCAAATACAATTTAGACCAATAACGACTGGCAAATTAAGTAGATTCAATAGTACCCTAAACAATAAGTTAAATGTTCTGAGTCATATTATGGACGATGCAAATAAATTGTATGAGAATTTCTTTTCAGTAGTGCACAATGAATTCAATAAAACTTTTGAAAAGAAAACAAAAAATATTTGTCCTAATTTTATTTTTAGTGACTGGGCAACTAGAGGTATTAGGATAAGTAGGGAAAGACTGTTCGATCTGTACGGCCTTAAGCCCTACATTAACACTGAAACTTTCAACAAGTATGTTGCTACATATTCAAAAATTTTTAGGAATACTTGCAAGATAGCTAAAGCCCAGTACATTAGCAACAAGATTAAATCAGCAGAAAATAAAATAAAAACGGTTTGGAAAGTTATAAATAACGAAACTAGTAGGAAAAAAATACGTAGCACAGATTATACATTGGAGACTTCACGTGGTGCCATAAGCTCTAACTTAGAAGTCGCTCAAGAATTTGTAAATTTCTTTACTAATATACCAGTTAAAACGACGGAAGCTTTAAATTCCTCACCTGATGTCTCGATTGATTTATTAAGAGCGAACGTTTTAGGCTGCCCGGTTGAATTTCAATTTAAACATATAAACCCTATGATAGTTATAAAAGCTTTTCGGCAAATAAAAATCAAATTGACCGAAGATCTATGGGGAATGTCTATCAAAGTTTGTACAGCAATAATCGAGACTATAGCACCATACTTAGCTTTAATATTTAATTTGTGTGTAGATCAAGGAGTCTTCCCGGATTTAATGAAATACAGTAAGGTTATACCACTTTTTAAATCTGGGGACAGCAAAGACACCAACAATTATAGACCAGTATCTGTGTTGCCAGTATTCAGCAAGGTGTTCGAAAAGGTAATGCTCAATCAAATGCTTAATCATTTTAACACCAACAAAATCTTACACGATCAGCAATATGGTTTCACCAAAGGACGTTGTACGACTGACGCCGGTGTCACTTTATTAAAACACATATTTACAGCGTGGGAGGAGGCCCAAGATGCCATAGGGATCTTTTGTGACCTCTCCAAGGCATTTGACTGCGTTGATCACGAAACCTTGCTCTTAAAACTTGAGCATTACGGACTAGGTAAACTCGCGCTTAGTTTAGTACATTCTTATTTAAATGATAGACAACAAAAAGTGCAAATAAATGGTATCAATTCACTTCATTTAAAAGTACAAATGGGTGTTCCACAAGGATCGATATTAGGTCCCTTCCTCTTTTTAGTATATATTAATGATCTACCCCATTTATTTAAAAACCAACCACAAATGGTATTATTTGCTGACGATACTTCTTTAATCTTTAAGATAAATAGACGTGCATCAAATCTTGACGACGTAAATAATGCCCTACTGCAGGTACATAATTGGTTCACTGCTAATAATTTAGTATTAAATGGGAAAAAAACTAAATGCATAAGATTTGCTTTACCGAATGTTAAAAGTAGTGATTGTGACATAGTATTGAATAACGAGAAACTAGAATTTGTCGATGAAACTGTTTTCCTGGGAATAACGCTAGACTCAAGGCTGCAATGGGGTCCTCATTTAACATCTCTTGCAGGACGGCTAAGTTCAGCAGCATATGCTGTAAGAAAAATCCGTCAATTTACTAATGTAGATACCGCGAGGCTAGTCTATTTCAGCTATTTTCATAGTATTATGTCTTACGGTATTTTATTATGGGGACGGGCTGCCGATATTGAGTCTATTTTTATTCTACAGAAAAGAGCTATCAGAGCAATATACAGCCTCCGCAGGCGCGATTCTCTAAGGGAACTGTTTAAAGACATTAACATCATGACGGTACCTTGTCAATATATTTATGAAAACATCATGTACGTAAGGAAAAATCTAAATCTTTTCAGTAAAAGAGGTGAAAGACACAATTATAGGACTAGAAATAGGGACCAATTAGTTCAACCAGGTTTCAGACTGGCTAAAGTAGACTCATCCTTCATGGGGTACTGTTTAAAATGTTACAATAAAATACCTCCCCACATACTCCAACTGAATGAAACGAAATTTAAATCCTGTATAAAACGCACACTATACAGCCAAGCATATTATAAGTTGGGGGATTATATCGCTGACAAAAATGCTTGGCTCAGGGCTGGTCCTGCTCCACAAGGGCGCGTAAACTAATTAATTAGCATTCGAAAATAATGTTGGAGCTGATGAAGATTGTACAACCTATCTTTGCATTGTATAAATTCAATCTCATAGTATTGTATAATTGCATAGCACATGTGTGAGCACTATGTACCCACTATAAAGCTTACTGGGTTCGTCTTTCATTGACTTGAATGTGCCCTGGCGGCTGAGAGTATGTCATGCTCACTCAAATGTGTCGCTGGTGGTGGCGTGTGTATTGGATCATTGAGTTCCCTTCAAAATGGTTGAGCTGAATGGTGCTGATCCATACGTCATGTTCGTGAACGGGCGCCGTCAGTAGGCACTGGTCATTTCTTAGCTGCCACGGCTTATTTTAATTCCATAATTGTTTTTATCTTTTTATTACGGACGCTTTTAACGTGCACGTCTTTCTACATCGTTCTCACATGTATAATTACAACATGAATGATGTAACCACTCTATTGTAACAATATTTTGATTTAAAAGAGTGTCCATGGAGTTTCTTGCCCGTTCTTCTCCATAGGTACCTACTACGCTTTGGAATGGGCAACTAGCTTCATCTTTCTGACTGACCGACCCCTTGACAATTCAAAAGTGCCTGTAATTGGTTTATTTGAAATAAATGCTTTGAGTTTGAGTTTGAGTTTGACCCTTGAACGATATAACTGTCTACAGAAAGCATGGTTCACCGACGAACGGTAATACGAGAAAACTATTAGTCGATATAATTATTTAGTGACAGCACGTTTCGCCGAATAACGCTACTTAGAATGAATGGTTGGCCGATACCAAGATTTGCCGATGTCATGGTTCGCCGGAACACGCTTGAACTAAATAATCCTTTTTAAAATGAATTTTTGTCTGTTTGTCTGAATTTATGTTCCAGCATCACGCAAAAATTACCGGATAGATTTTGTTCAAATTTTGCATAGATATTCCCTACAAGTCAGGTCAGTCTGTATACACAATACATTACTCCTAAACAGAGGGCAATAGCCGGTATATTAAGTAGGTATACTCCTTTACTTATAAGAGACCACAGCATGCACAATAATGTTCACAACAACCAACAAAGTTCAAATATCAAAAATATTTAAGGCGGGAAAAGTCATTAATTTTTAAAAGGACATTTAATAAAATAATGCTTGACAAAACAAAATATTAAGAGATACTTAAGCTTAATTAAATCTGTTAAACATTTCTTATAATAATTATACAGAGACTCGTAGATGTCTAAATTCGAACATTTAGCCAACATATTATATTGCCTACCAAAATCTTGGCACAGCGGCGTAATGACCGAGATTAGTTTTTGAGTCTGTGATGTAAAATAAATTGTATTAGTTATGCCTGAGAACCCGAATAGGATTTTTTATTTGTAGAGAGCTCAACACTTTGCTGCAATCTATAGTTCCACTCAATAACTTGTGAAGGATGATGCAGTCCAGTTTCCTCCTAAGACTGGCCAGTGTATCCATGTGATAGAGTTCCAACCTGACAGTGTAGCTAGTTAGTTGTTTAGCCAAGTGATCACCGTAGCACTGCTTGTGCAGGAACCGCTTCTGGATACTCTCTAATCGCTTGGAGTAAACATCGTTATGCGGATTCCATACCACGGAATTATATTCTAAGATGGGACGGACTAAAGTGTTTAAAAGCTTTATTTTTGTAGCGGGCCTTTTAAATTCCTTACTATTTCGCAAAACAAATTCCCGAACCTTGAAAGATCTAGATACAATATTAAGGATGTGCATGCACATCGAACTTTAGCACATGATCGAGTTGAACTCTCAGGTTTCGAATTTAGCTCAGTTTCTTTACCTCCACTCCCTCAATGTAATATTTGTTTGCTTCACGGACGCTCACAAGTGCGGGAAAAAATTATTCACTGTTACAGAAGGAGGCTTTTTTTTTTGGGGATGGGAAATCATCAAATACCTTCTCTCGCTCTGGGCAAAGCGGGAGGGCGTGTCAGACTCTTACTGACTAAAACCCACCCGTGTTCCTTCAGTTGCCTGTGCCAGGGGCCACGGTATCCCTCTCGGACTTTCCCGCAACCCTGGCAGGCATCGGCCCTAGCGGACCGCGTCATTAAACCGAAGGAGGCTACAGCCATAATTTACGGGGTAAGAAGATTTCACCAGTACTTATAGGATCGTGTCGCACCGTATCGGTACGTACCGTTCATATTACGTACGGATCATAAACCGTTGATAACGATTTTCGGTCCGCATCATGGCATCATTGAAGTATCTGCAAATAGGCACAACGCTATGCGTTATTTTTTCCGTGTAAAATTATTCCATTGAATAATTATATTCGTAACGGTGATAACAGTGCAGAATTTTTATCTCGAGCGACGTTAATGGAGGAGAACCGGGTGCAGGCCGAAATGAGGAGGGAAGACTGCGATTGTGAAAAGCGCGCTGTTTGCATTCATTTTGTTGTTGACGGAAGTTTACCCATTACGTAACGAGACCGACAGAGACGAGATATTTTTTTAAAGTTAAAAGGAGAATTATAAAGGGTTGGCCGCGTAAAGATAACGACCCCGAATCGCGAGCGTATATTGACTGTCGTTTCTAATTGGCATTGTAAATTGGATGCTTAGTGCGTGGCTATAAAGTGTTTATTCCACATTCGCTTAGATAGACAATGTGTGAAGAACTACACGATTCGCACTTCGGGGTAGTAAACATGAAGCTAACCGCACGCGAAAAGTGTTAGTTTCTGGGCAGCCACGCGCAGCGTGTGCGCGCAGCTGCGGCCCTCGCCACACCGCGCACCTCCTTCGCTGTGGCCATCTATCCGCCGCATGCCTTCTATAGATTTCATTTGGATTTTCTTGCACCGTTTCTTCGCCATATATGTTTTATAGTTATAGTAGATGCATTTTCTAAGTGGATCGAATGCTACACAGTTGGTACAAAGCTGTTATAAGTAGATTATTTAATCTTATGTCTCGGGTATACCACACACGTTGGTGACGTACAATGGTACTTCTTTCATGTCTAAGGAGTTTGAGATTTTTTGCAGCTTAAACGGTATTCAACATGTTTTATCACCGGTATACCATCCGTTAAGTAACGGGCAAGCCAAAAGTTTCGTTAAAATAATTACAAAAGTTCTCAAAAGTAAATCAATTGCAATCAAACACTAAAATACCTCTACAAGATTTTCTTTAAATTTGATTATAGAACCCCCAGAAATAGTACCCGAGATGAATCTCTAGCAGAAGTACTTTATGGTCGACCTCTACGCTCGCGGCTGGACTTTATTAATCCACTTCAAGTCGTTTCGACATCCACGGATCTTTCGCTGCCCGTAAGGTAAAATCAGTCCTTACAGTGAATATAAAAATGCAAGGGAGGAAGGAAAATACCAATATTTAATTTAGATGACGTTATTTGGATAAAACAATTTTTCACAGAAGAGATTGGAAATGTCATGTATTCGGTGTATATTCCGGAACTGAATTGTAAAGTACCTAATTGGTCACATAGACTAGATTCGACGGTTTCAAGTCGAAGGCTCTTCAGAGGTGCAAAACAAAAAGAAGGATTGGATCTCGACACAAATGCCGATGACAGTAGCTTGTCGCCGCAGTCGGAATCTGCAGGCGTAACGGGACAGAGCGGTGATCCGATAGACGGCGAATTTCCAACACGAAGAGTGGTCATCTTGGAGAGGAGGAAGGGACGAGTGTTGAGCCATTAGCCTCTCATTCGCCATCGACACCAAAACATTCAAGGATAATGAGTCCTGACCGGTCTGTACCGCATCTCACAGAAGAAGGCTGTGAGAATGTGAGAATGTTTTAGAACCTGACCAACAGAATCGTAGATCCAAACGACCTATTCTGCCTGGTAATTATAAGCCATTTTTCTGAAGTATGTGGGGAAGGGAATGTTATACAGAGTTGATGTGACAGAGGGGCATTAAATTACACTACGCATACTATACATGTTTAGTATTAATTCGATACGGTATAAAAATAAAAAGTACCAAAAATGTGTTTTTTTTTCTTTCAAACAAATTAAATACCTTACAAATCAGAGTAAAACGCAACCACCTTTATAATGAAAGTGCAAGTGTGTGTGTATGCATTGCGATCTTTTTAGCGAAAATATTTGGTTGTACTTGTGACTTGCGTCAGAGCGGCAACAACGCATCGTAGGTTATATTCAGATTTATCGTTTTAAGTGCATGACTTATGCGTATAGACATAATCAGCTGTTAGGAAAGATACATCGTGTACAAACGGGGCAAAAAATTTAAAAATCATTTGCGACTAAACTACTGCTCCTATTTAATTGATTTTTGGTACAGACCTTGAAAATGGTATCTAGTACGGGCAGTTTAAAGGAAAGCCCCTCTGTCGTATCAACTCTGTATAATATTGTACCTACTGTACCTATTGTACTTATTGTACGAAACGCGTGTGTGTGTGTCGGTGCGCGCGTGACATCGCAATATGTATTCCAAAAAACTAGTAAGACACTGACTCGCGCTTTGATTACACGTGCGCTACCCCCGCTCCCGATAAATACGTAACGCTGTCCAATTTAATAACGTGTTCAGAAAACTGATGGGAATGCCATGGCGTTGCAGTGCGTCAGGGGTTTACGGCGGCGCGTGTAGATTGTTTGCACACAATAATGCGCAAGCGTGCAGCACCAATGTTGCCTCGAGTCATGGCCAGCTCTAACAGGGTTCTGAAAGTGATTGCTGACAGAGTGGACTGTCTATTTATGTAATTCACTGCTTTCAGTTACATGTGT
This sequence comes from Brachylomia viminalis, assembly GCA_937001585.2. Lineage (NCBI taxonomy): Eukaryota > Metazoa > Arthropoda > Insecta > Lepidoptera > Noctuidae > Brachylomia > Brachylomia viminalis. The sequence goes on along the minus strand of OW443308.2, from coordinate 12,999,337 downwards.
CATCGTATCGTTTTGTTTACTTACTGTTAGTTATAAGGACAATGACTAACCCTATGTGATTCTTCGCTCGAATTAAAGATTTTGAATTTGAATTGCAGTTTTCTATGACATAGCAGTTTTTTTTTGATGAACGACGATAAATTTAGATTGCATCAAAAAAAAGGTTTTTGTAAAAATTGCCCATTTTCTTGCTGACAGTTGACTTCAAAAACTGTGAATGCAGATCATAATATTTAAAAAAGTTAAGGACAGTCTCCTAAGACCGTTTTCTTGTAGCGACAACGGATAAGGTACCTGCCCTTAATGCCACATCAAAAAGCCACCAAGTATGTATATGTCATGATTGACTGCTTAGCTCAATGAAAGTATAGCGTGATGATATTCATTCAGAAGTTAAATCGGTAACTATCTGCAATATCCTAACCTTCTGGCGCGTCTTTTTACAATTTGCGGAGAAGAATACGAACATAAAGCAATATTACTAATCTCCCATAGCCAATAGCGTGATAGATTATAGCTCACAGACTGACCAGACTTATAGGGAATATCTATACCAAATTTGAACAGAATATATCCAGTAGTATTTGCGTGATGCTAGAACATACATTCAGACAAAAAGAGACAGATATAGTAACAAAAATTCTAAAACCTATAATTTCGGCATAAGAATCGTTCCCAGACCTCGTAAAAATAACTTTAAAAAGAAAAACTATGTACAGCTCCGCTACGATTTTAGTATACGAGTATGTACAGATATAAATTGTAGCTAATATTTGATCCAAGCGTCGTCGAATCGGGGGACGTCGACACGCTAAGATCGACACGTGTCTCGCTTAAATTCTGGAAATGGGATCTGGAGGCGATAGTCCTCGCGCGCCTGTATGAGTGGCGCGCGGAAGCACTACGCTGGGGGGAAACACTTCCGCGGCGAATCGCGGCGGAGCGGACGGACCTCCGGTGCGATCTCATGGCGGCATGGAAAGAGCGACTGTCGCAACCCAGCGCAGGGCACGCCACGATAGCGGTGGTAAGACCCCTCTTTGAGGAGTAGCTAGAGAGGCGTCACGGCGTCCTCACCTACCGCCTGATGCAGGTCCTCACTGGACACGGATGTTTCGGGAGGTTCCTGCACATCATAAGGCGGGAGCAAACGCCCGGGTGTCACCACTGCGATGATCGCCCCGAGGACACGGTGGAGCATACGGTGGGGGCCTGCCCTGCATGGGCGGAGCACCGCCGTGTCCTCGTAGAGGCGATTGGCAGCGGCGGCGACCTCTCACGCCCGGCCCTGGTTCAAGCCATGGTCCGGGGCGAGAGGGAGTGGGAGGCAGTCACCTCCTTCTGCGAAGCAGTCATGCTAGCGAAGGAGGTGGCGGGACGGGAGAGGGAGAGAGTCTCCCGTCCAAGCCACCGCGGTGGACGCTCCGGGCGTCGGGAGCCGCGTGACGACTCCCGGCCACCGTAGGCGCGGGCCTGCGGGCGGTGAGTAATGGGTAGCTCACCGTCCGATCAGGACCAGGCCCGTGCTGGACGGCGCGTACGTGTTCCACGCGCGCCTCAAAGAGATGTCAGCATCGAAGAGGGGGCCCACTAGGGCCCAAGCCTGCCGGGAAAGCGGGACCATCCGAAAGGGGTACCGCTGACCCGGAACATAAAGGGCCAATGAAGGAACACGGGTGGGTTTTAGTCAGTAAGAGTCTGACACTCCCTTCCGCTCCACCCAGAGCGGGAGGGGTCATTTGATGATTTCCCATCCTTAAAAAAAAAAAAAAAAAAAGCGTCGTCGAGTCGGGGGACGTCGACATGCTAAGATCGACACATGTCTCGCTTGAATCTGCTGTACGTATTTTTCCCACAATGAAGCTAGTCAAAAATCAAAAGTTATTTATTCAAGCTAGGCTTGAGAATCAGCACTTTTTGAACGTCAAAAAGTTACCAATTTATCATAACCCTGATCACTACCTATCTATAACTTATTCATTGAGACCATTCCAATGAGCCCAAAGACGATACCTCTGCTGTTAGTTGGTGAGGGAGTCAGTAATCCTGAAAATTCCAGGTGATTGCAGCATCAGTTCAAGGTTACAATGTTCTTCTAATATCATTGAAGTAAAAGAATACAACATTTCGAATCGATCAGACCGTGGAAGAAGCTCATCTTCAACTAGAAAAGAGTTGATAATCTTCAAAAGGCTGAACAGATTTTATTAAATCATACCTAAGAACACTTTCAAACAAAACATAATAATAAATAAATAAATAAATAAATATCGTCTGACATTGCACACAGCACCATCTAGTTCCAAGTTAAGCACTTAAACACTTAAGGCTTGTGTTATGGATACCAGATGGTTGATACACTACTTAAATACATTTGTTTTTTTTTTTTTTTTCGTAAATACATACATATTATAAATATACATCCATGACTCGGGTACAAATTTCCATATTCATCATACAAACATTTGCCCCTACCGGGATTCGAACCCAGGACCATTTGGTCTCGCTGACTACACTTAGCCACTGTAGCCACTACACCAAACGTGTCGTCATTAACACATAAACAACAATTAAAATCGCTTCAGCCGTTTGGGAGCTACGATGCCGCACAGACATTGATATACACACGCCCCCTCTGTTTTCGTCGGGGCTTAAAAAGTACGTCAGCTCGCTCTAAGTTAGTTACAAAATAAGCGCCCACTATCTGTTACAACTAGATAAAGTGCCCTCTGGCAGCCACAATTTAATTGTTCAATGAGCAGCCGAAAGGTCAGTGAGGGAAATAATCCATTTGACTAAATAGATTAACTAAATGCCTATTATCTTTACCACGAATTCTAGGAATCCTTTATAGGCAGAATCGCTAAATGGACCTAATATATTGGGAGTAATAAATTACATTTACTAAACTTATCTACGTCGAAAAAAATTGAGATCTCTAGAGGTCTCCATTTTTTTCAGAATATTCATGTCAAACATTATCGGTAATATTCATTTTCTCTAGGTCTAGACCTAATGTTCTGGTTTAAATGGTAAAAATAATTAAGCAATTATTTATTATGGATATAGAGTAGGTACTAGGGTATTACTCTATCTCCATAATAATTGCTTTATTATTTTACTGTAGTCATTTTCGCTGTCGTTTGATCGTATCAGGCCCAGAAAACAATTTCTAAATAAGTTGTAATACAAAACTTATTTAGGAATATTTTTTAAGGCCCGTTTGCAACACAAATCAGTCTTCGTTTAGCGCTAACCATAATATTTAAAACCCATTCTGTCACTGTCAAGTTTAAACGATTGACAGAGGCTGGTCGGAGTTATTAATTCGTTTACCGCAAAACGTATTTACTGATTTGTGGTACAAACGAATCATAATCAGCCTATAATGTTCCCACTGCTAGGACACAGGCCTCGCTCTCAGTGAGAAGGAATGGGCCATAATCCACCACGCGGGCCCAGTGCGGGTTGGTAGATGCCACATGTCTTCAAATTTTTGGTTCTAGGAAATGCCGGTTTCCTCACGATGTTTTCCTTCACCATTTCGAAAGCAGTACAAATGGATGATACATATACCTTATTAAAGCGTTATGTAAATACCTATAAATTAAATACAGATCACTGTGCGACACACGCGACGCGACACAAATGCACCGAATGACGCGACGAGCGGTGTCTTTGAGTCGCGTGCGATTCGCGTCGCGAGTCGCGTCTGTTTTGAAGGAGCCTTTAAACAACTACCTATATTGTGGAACATGCTTCAGAATAAACTGAACAATAATTATATAATATTATATATATTATAAAGATAAACCCTTTAGAATAATCATTGTTATTGTTAACAGTAACGACGCAGCTACTATCTAGTTTCAATATTGATAAGATTTCAACCAAGAGGAATCGAGAGTTGGTAACAAAGTGGGGTTCATAATAAAAATCGCTTTGTTAAGAAACTTGGACTCTGATATTAATTCGTTCGTATTAAAGCAGTTGGATGAAGAAAATGAAATAGATGTATTATTCAAAATTCCTAACAAACTTCGTGATGTTTCCTTTTCTATAAGAGACCTTATTATATTTGAATCATTACCTACCTACAATAAAATACTTTGAAGCTTCACGCTGTTGCTAATATTTTATCATTTGGTTTTTAACCTTGCCTGCATTGGTTTACACAAAAATGTGTTGACTTATACGGGGTGGCATTCAACATGAACCTGGACTTAATTAAAAAAAAATACCGTACATTCTGACCGCGTAGGTATTGCACTTTTGCAATACCTACGCGCAACAGCAGCAACAGCAATCTGAAACAGCAGAATTCTATTTTAATAACCAACAAAAAAATAAATTCAAGAGGGTCCAGAATCATGTAGGTACCTACTGAATCAATGGTAACAGGTTTCGCATCGATATCCAAGCCAGGCTTTATAATCGACCTTGATTCTTTTTTGCTAGGTGTCGGCGATATCCTACCGCGCCAGTTAGGTTAGAAACGACCAGCTTAAAAAAAAACAAAGTTAAGCGAAGGCCAAAAATGGAAAACATAATGAAGGTAAAAGCCAGAGAAATTCACTGATAAGCAAATTACCTACCAACGTAATCTGTCCAATTATTTAAATCACAAAGTTTTTCAGTCTTTGACAGTTATGTGAAATGGCTAGACCTCGGCAAACTGACGTAAGGTGACTGTATAATTAATCCTCTCCGTGCGGAAGCCCCGACTGAAGCGTGTCATCTAATCTGTGTTTGAGTACCTTCTAGAACTATTACAACGTAAACAAGCACTAATGATGTCGTAGGTCAGTACCACCCGAAGATTAATAACGTTAGATTAGCCCTCAACTTACTTAGGTTGCACGAAAAAGGGTTCATACTGACAACACTGAGCTCACACGTCCCGTATTTAACGATTCATACGATTTTCTGTATAATTGATTTTGTATACAAATGTACGGGAGGCGTTCAAAGTATTCTGGGTATGAGGGTGATTTAGAAAGAAAGAAAGAATAACGTTTTTTTTTTTTTTTTGTGGGTGGGAAATCATCAAATAACTTCTCCCGCTCTGGGCAGAACAGGAGGGAGTGTCAGACTCTTACTGACTAAAACCCACCCGTGTTCCTTCAGTTGCCTGTGCCAGGGGCCACGGTAACCCTCTTGGACTTTTCCGCAACCCTAGCAGGCATCGGTCCTAGCAAACCCCGTCATTGGCGCTGACATCTCTTTGAGGCGCGCGTGGAACACAACGCGCCGTCGACCCGGGCCTGGTCCTTATCGAACGGCGAGCTGCCCATTGCTCGCCGTTCGCAGGCCCGCGCCTACGGTGGCCGGGAATCGGCCTGCGATTCCCGACGCCCAGGGCGTCTCCTGCGGCGGCTAGGGGCGTGAGGGCGCAAACTTTGCCTCTCCCTCACGCGTTCCGCCTCCTCCTTCGCGAACATTACTGGTTCGCAGAAGGAGGTGACGGCTTCCCAAGCCCTCTCGCTCCGTACCATGGCCTGGACCAGGGCCGGACGCGAGAGATCGCCACCGCCAATCGATCGCCTGCACGAGGACACGGCGGTGCTCCGCCCAAGCCGGGCAGACCTCCACCGTATGCTCCACCGTGTCCTCCGGGCGATCCACACAATGGTGACACCCGGGCGTTTCCTCTCGCCTTATCTGAAACAGGAACCTCCCGAAGCAACCGTGTCCGGTGAGGACCTTTTTTTTTTTTTTGTTTCCGGGGTGGAAAATCCTCATGGATGTCAACCGCCCTGGGGCGGGCGGCGGGATCTTTCAGACTCTTACTGACTAAAAACCACCCCGGTGTTCCATATCACACCTACGCCGGGGGTCGGGGGAACGTACGATCCTTCCGCAACCCCCGACTGGTGCCGGCCCGCTACCACGGAGTGAGGTGTTTGACTCCCCCCGCGACGTCTAAGAGAGGCGCGCGTGGAACACTACGCGCCGCCACCTCGGGTCGCTTGGATGTGTGGGGGCGACGGACGTCCCCGAGTCCGTCGTCCCTGGACCCATTTAGGGGGGCTGGAAGAGGGCGTTATCTACCCTCCGCCGACGCCCGGTGCGCCTTCTGCGGGCCGGGTGAGTAGATGAGATCTCCCTCTCCCTTTCCGCAGCCTCCTTCTGCGAGACGACCAGTCCAGTTTCAGTTTTCAGTTTCCAGTCTGGGAGCTAAACGTCGGAAATGCTCCACGAAGTTCCACCGGCTATTGACGACGAGTCCCAGGTACTTCATCGTTGACTTGACGCCGATGTGTCCGCGTTCCGAGGACCATGAAAACACATAGCCTCGGACTTGTGCAGGGCCACCTCGAGACCCAATTCCCGGATCCTCTCGACGATATGAACCCCGCGTGTCGCTAGTTTGGCCGCAGCCCTTTGCGACCTCCCCTGCGCCAGGACCAGCGTGTCATCAGCGTAACAAATTACGTTGACGCCGCTAGGGAGATCGGTGCACAGCACCCAGTCATAGCCGATGTCCCACAGTTGCGGACCCAGGACCTATCCCTGTGGGACACCGCACGACATCTTTTGCCAAAACGCAACATACATAAATTTACGGGAAACAATTAAAGAAAAAAGACGGGGTAAACTGACCACCGCGCCCCGGTGTGTTGCTTCTTCACGACAACGCACGGTCCACACAGCCCGTATTTCCAAGACTGCTGTGCGTGATAGTGGTTTCGAAGAAATTAACCACCCACCCTATAGCCCGGACCTAGCCCCAAGTGATTATTATTTGTCCCCTAATTCTAATGATTGGCTAAGTTAAGTGATTGTAAATTCCTTGTCACTCTTGCCTGTTCCTTACCAGTAATCAACGCCCACTGGGCGGTCCTAGAGTGAGATACAATCAATTTTGTCACCTACTTTAAAATCTGACTTTCGAAAAGTGACTGTGCATTGTTGGATTTGAACCGACTCCCACGGTGTGGTGTGGTGTTTGTGGCCGACTCCCTGCCCGCTGCACTACGGTGCTAGTGACGTAGAATTTTGAATTAGCTGCCCGCTATCTGCTACGCGGCCGCCGCGCGTAGCCGCTGACTGAGTGCTACGGATTGCCTACGCGGCTACGAACACGAAGTACTCGTAGCCGATGCACTAAGTCTCCGCTCGCACGCGACGCTCTGGCTCACGGTGTAGTGCGCACGCACTCATCGATCGTGACGAAGGCTACGAGATTTGATATTATCTATATTCCAACTATTTGGAAACATGTCCGGTGTACAACGAAATCCCCCGAGCACGCCAAAAACGCAAACAAACAACCTTTGCCAGTCCCAGACCAAGTCAGAATCGGATATAACCAATGCAGTGGTAAGTGATTACGTAAATACTAATCGAAATAAAAGAGCCAGAAAGGCAAACTCGCCACAAGGCGCTGCTACGGTGAGTTCGTGCGACTTTCAAACTCAACTCGCAGATTGGAAGGAGGAACAAGACTCTTCAATTGCAAAGCTGCTTGCGACTCAAACCGCTGTGATGTCTAAACTGGCGTCTGATATAGGGGAAATAAAAGCCCAGAACATTCAGATTCAGGCATCAAATACGGAAATACACAAGTCAAACGAGGAGATAGCTAGATCTATGACTTTCATAAACCAACAATTTGAAGAGCTGAAAAAGGAAGTTGAAGAACTAAGAAAGGAACGCCGGGAACAGACCCAATATATAGAAAGTCTGGAGAAAAGAATACAAGATCTACAACATAAATCAAGATCGTCGGGTATCGAAATCCGTAATATACCGCATTGTAACACTGAAACCAATGCCACTCTTGCAAAAACGGTATGCGATATTGGCGAAGCTATAGGAGTATCCATAAAAGACTCCGAACTGAGGGATATCTATCGCTTGCCCGGGAAATCTTCGAGTGCTTCTAACACAACACGACCTATTATAGCTGAATTTTCTTCTGTTATGAAAAAGGAGACACTCATATCTGCAGTTCGTACTTTCAACAAAGCCAAGGTCAAGGAAGATAAATTAAATACTGGTCTCATTGGCATACCAGGAACTTGTCAGGCAGTTTATGTCACGGAACAGCTTCCAAATAACACAAAAAAACTGTTCTACCAATCAAGAGAATTTGCGAAAAACCACAAGTTCAAATTCTGCTGGGTTTCTAACGGTAACATATTTTTGCGTAAGAAGGAAGGAGACAAACAACTGTTAATCAACTCCGAAAAATGTCTCCAGAATATGGATTGCACTGACATGTGACTAGTAATTCGTATTGTTGTAAGCTATATATTACCTTTTAACGGTCTATTATTGTTGTTTTTCGATATTATTTTTGTTTCTAAACCTAAAAAAATACACATATTATTTAACATTCACATAACCATACAAATAAAAACTCACCATGGCATACGCACTATACACAAAAATACACTCAGACCTCACTTCCACAAAGACACGTACTATAACAACCACTCTTGCACAAAAATACAAATTATAAACGACATATTATACTATTCTAGGCAAATCCTAACTTTTGAGGTCCTACCTCTGAGTCACCTCACGTCATTTCTACACTCTTCCAATGGCTAACTTATATAGTATATGCAGCGAGCTTGACTCGCTAACAGTGGGTAACTCATTTAACTGTGCCCCAGAAAATTGTATTGAGTATATTAACACCAACAATACCAACATAAAAATACTACACTTAAACATCCGTAGCTTAAATAAAAACTTTGACGAACTCCAGGTACTAATGCAGTCGACAAAACTTGATTTGGACGTGGTAATCCTTACAGAATGTTGGCTCAGTAAAGTCAGTAATATGCCTGTTTTGGTTGGATATGAATCCTACTGCACTGGTGTAAACAGTAACCAAAATGATGGAATTGCTATATTTACAAAACAAGCTCTCCGAACCTCAGAGTGGGAACCTAAATTTGTGGGTGGTAATTGTTTGGTATGTCGTATAGTTAACCAAAATATTGCTATTGTAGCAGTGTACCGATCCCCGTCATACAGTTCCAAAGAAAGCAGCGAACATTTTTTGGATAGTTTAAATAGTGTCTACGTAAGCCTCTCCTCCAACAAAAATATAATCCTTATAGGTGATATTAATATAGACCTCAAACCCAATAGTAGAGATGACCGCTGTTTCAACTATCTCATTCTAAATGCCTCCCACGGTCTTCTTCCAACCCACCGGTACAACACTCGGTTGGATAGCTGTCTAGATCATGCACTCGTTAAAACGACCCTTCCTGTTACCACCCTTGTACTCGACTCACACATCACGGACGACAAACCGGTGCTACTTACTATTGCTAACACAAACCCAGATAATAAACCACTCCACATAGCTACCCGCATAGACTTCGATGCAGTTAAGTTAGATTTAGAAAACTCTGATTTTACCCCCTTATACAAAATTATTGACCCCAATATATCCATGAATATGTTCATAACTATTATCTCTTCAGTAATTACCAAACACACTAAACAAATTAAAATCCCAAGGAAAAAAAGAATAATAAAACCATGGATGACCACCGGCCTATTAAAGTGTATACAAAACCGTGACCGGATGCACAACATTTCAAGAAAAGATCCCAATAATCTTATCCTGAAAATTACCTATACACGGTACCGAAATTTTTGTAACGACCTGCTCCGGAAACTAAGAATAGCCCACGAAAAAAGCGAACTTGAAAAATCTTCTAACAATCCCAAAGCCCTTTGGAAAACTATAAAACAAATCACCAATACCACAAAAAAGAAAAATAGCCCGACTGAACTGTTGGATATCTGTGATAACGCTATATCATCCGTAAACGAGGTGTGTAGATATTTCAGTAATATAGGCACTAACTTGGCTGAAAAAATCTTGTCCCAATCTCACCAACCTGCAAACCCACCTAAGAGATCATGTCAAACTATGTCATCCAGCCCCGCCAACTCTCTTGTGATACTTGAGGTTGATGAATCAGAAGTGGAGTCTCTTATTCTGCAACTGCGAAATGATTGCGCAATAGGTTGGGATGGCATACCCCCCCTAGTGCTAAAGAGTTGCCGCCAGACCTTGACACCACCATTGACGTATATCCTAAACTGTTGCCTTCAAAAAGGCATCTTTCCTGATGCGCTAAAAAAAGCTATCGTCCATCCGATTCATAAAGGAGGGAACAGAAACTGTGTCAATAATTACAGACCCATATCGGTCCTATCAGCACTCTCCAAGATACTAGAAAGGATCCTGAATAATGGTCTAAAAAAATTCCTCAGCAAACATCAGCTCATAGCTGATAATCAGTATGGTTTTCGCACAGGAATCTCAACTCAGGATGCAGTTCTTGAGCTGACGCAATTCGCTGCTAGGAGTCTTGACAATAGAGTTAAATGTCTAGGGATCTTCCTAGACCTTTCTAAAGCATTTGACACAGTATCTGTTCCCAAACTTATCTCTAAATTGGAACTAGGGGTACGAGGACACACCCTTGAAATTTTCAAAGACTATCTTTACAACCGGACCCAACGAGTAAAAATTGGAGAGCATATAAGTGAAGAAGTATCTACCACTTACGGTGTACCCCAGGGAAGTATCTTAGGCCCCACCCTTTTCCAAATATACGTCAATGAGTTGTGCAGAATGACCATCCCCAACTCCAAGATCATTGCGTATGCAGACGACACCGCAGTCATAGTTTACGGACCAACTTGGGATAGCGTTAAGCGCTATGCAGAAGCGGCATTAACAAGTATAGTGAAATGGCTCAACCAAAACTTACTTACCCTAAACTGCGACAAAACATCGTACATTCCATTCGCTATCCGGCGTAACAACTTGCCCGACAAATCTTTTACTATAACAGCGCACACCTGCTCCAAACAATCCCCACTATGCTTATGTCCGACACTTACTAGAACTGATACTGTGAAATATCTGGGTGTCCAAATAGACGGAGGATTACGATGGGACAAACAGGTTGACGCCATTACCACTAGAGCTATGAAACTTTTACATATTTTCAAATCCCTTAGAGACTCGGCTGCGCCTGAAACCCTGAAGATGGTGTACTATGCATTATGTCAATCCGTCATTGGATATTGCATCACAGTATGGGGTGGTGCAAATAAAACCAGTCTTCTGAGGATTGAAAGAGCGCAGAGAGCTGTGCTGAAGGTGATGTCACGCAAACCTTATCGCTATCCCACTACGCAACTCTACGCTGATTGCAAGGTACTTTCAGTGCGCCAGCTTTTTCTACTGCAGTCAACTGTTAGAAAACACGCTAGCGTTCCCCCATCTGATCCTAAAAAAAGGAAGAAACTACACTTAAGTACCCTTCACAAAACCTCCTTTGCTCAACACCAATACTACACATTAAGTACATATATCTACACACAAATTCACAAAAAATTAAACATTGTCGATCTAAATAACTATGAAATAAAATCAAAATTAACTGAATGGCTATTAGAACTGGACTATCTACAAACAGAATCCTTACTTAAGTACGTCGCCTAGCTACCTAGATATCCCAAATCACACACAACACACCCACACACACACACACACGATCACCCACTCACTCACACACACACGAACGCACACACACACAAATAGTATAAAATATACACTTAAATTAGTTTTAATATTAGTAGTAAGTAATTGTTATTATCCTCAACCGCTCGGGTAGTTCGACACAGTCTACGATTATAATAAGCACCACATTTTAAGCTGAATCACTGTCTCTCAAGATACAGGTTGCCTAGTTTGAGAGGCAGGGTTTTCCATATTGTGTACAGATTTTAGCTCTTAGATTTGTATTGCATTGTGTTACTACCAAAGCTGTCTTAAAACTGTCTTAAACCTGTTAAATCTGTATTTACTATGAAATAAAAGTTTTATTATTATTATTAATTTGAAATAAAACCTTCGTGGGAAACGATTTTCCAACGATGAAGAGCTCAAGGCGGAAATATATTTTTCAGAGAAAGAGGAAAGTTACTTTTTACAGGGCATTGAAAAGTTAATTTCGAGATTTAATAAATGCAATAAGGAAATGGGGGATTACATTTAAAAATAATTTTAATATATTTTCGTTTTTATTAATGCCGATATCGAGACTAATTTGAACGCCCTGGTAATTATTGTGAACGAAACAGATACGTGGCCATCTCTTGACTCGATATCGCGCGAATCTAACGGTATAAATCTTTGATTGCACCCAGGTAGGACGTGCGTACTTGCACCCGAGATAAGTTGAAGAGTGGGATGTGCCTCGTGCAAGTAATTTCAATTTAGCACATGACTGGAACTCTGTAATGCTTAGCTCTGCTTTACTTTGCTTGATGGCACAATAAATAAGTATAATGGTCTTATTTCTAAGTTGTGGGAGCTCTAGTAAGGTAGGCCGCATGTTATTTGTAACGAAATCAGTAGCTGCCTAAGCTGGCCTCCTATTCTATTGAAACTTACACAAAAGATCAAAGTGTTAACACTATCGTGTCGTCGACTGTGCACATAAAATATGATTTCTTAAAAATAATGAGAAATTATTTCCAAGAATTAAATATAAATACCAAGTCGCCAATTTAAATTTTACGACTTCAAATTAAGATTATTTAGATAAAAAACGAAAATTATCCGATATTTTTCCGTTCTTACAAAGTAATTATTTGTTTTTTTTTTAATAGATCTTAGTCATTGTAATAATAATTTGTAATCATGTAATCGTCATAACTATTTATGTCCATAATTTATTGTTAAATAAATTTAAAAATATTAATATTTTTATATTAGTAATAGGTTTAATTTAGTCATTTGAATTTTATCCTTTTGCTGTGCCCGTACGGGTTCCATATTTTTGTGCCTTTTCAATGCAATAAATTGATATGAACGTAGATTAATATCATTTATATATAATATACAATTAATGAATTTTTTATTACAGTTTTGAAAATTTTGTATGAAACATAACATCTGCCAACCCCCCCCCCCCCCCCCCCTTTTTACTAGTTTAAAATGCGCTTTTCACCAATTTTCACATACTTACTTTATTAGGTATTCCATCAGAATCGCAAATATTCTGCTTTTAGTGTTCAAAATTTACCACGACACGACCTTTTTGATAACCACGCAGAAAAAAATATTTGACATGATGAACCTGGTGAATTTGGGGTTAATTATTATTGTCAACATTTCTTCGAATTTATTGTTTCGGAAACATTCCTCTCAAGTTTCGATTATGTTTTGTGCTGCATGGTCTCTTGCTTTATCTTACTGAAACCATGTGCTTTCTAGGTCTATCTGATTGTTTTAATAAAATTTTAAATTTAAACACTATTGCGATTGCCAGTCGCAGTAACAACAGCACCTGTTCTGTAGCCTTGTAGCGGTATCTACATCGCCACGTGCAAACTACGCATTACACTGACGTCACGCAAAATCCTGCATCCAGCAAGCAGAGTTTACCGCGCATGTAGCATCGTCCCGACATCAATCGTCGGGCAGTTGCCCACCAAACACAACACCCGTCTGGTCGGAGGATCCTCCCTTTTATAGGGAGGTATGAGCGAACTTTACACCCTGTTCCTCATGTCTCTATGGCCTCTTCAAGGATGAAAGGTGCAATTACTCCACCTAACAAGTCAGACAAAAAAAATTTAGGGACCTACGTGAGTCAACAAAGATTACTCTTCTCCATAATAGTGAACATTTTGTTTATTAACAAATCCTCTGTGATCAAAATGGATTAGTTAATCATAATGATTTGTTGAGTCGCTATCCAATCCGCTTAGAAACTTTAGGATTAAATGACTGAAGTTAATGAGGCAGTCGTGGTCTTATAAATGGTGCGTAGCGAATTTGCCACATTCTAACTAAATAGTGGCAATCAAAGAACCGTAAAATTTTGCGCCAAATGAAAATAGTCGCCAAAAAATGTTCGAATTGGCCTCTGTATAAATGAAAGAACTCACATAATGCTGTCATTTAGTTTTACCTATAAAATTAAACTACTAGGTTTTCCTTGGGGAGTCGTTAGTAGAGGCTGAGATATTATCACTGGGATGGTAACAGCATCATAAACTTACTTAGGTACCTAATCATTCTTTGGCTATCACTGAGAAGGAATTTTCGCTAAAAGAGATATTTTCCTCAAGCTTAAGATTACATAATATACTTACGATAAACAATATGTTATTACGCAAATAAAAGTAAAGGTACCTGAGTGGGTCTTCCGGTGGGTTAGTATAGAATAGAATAGAACGACTGGGCCAGTTAGGGCCGATGTCTGCCAGGATTGCGGGAAAGTCCGAAAGGGTTACCGTGGCCCCTGGCACAGGCAACTGAAGGACCACGGGCGTTGGCTGCCCGATGCAATATGTTTGCTCGCAGGTTTGCGCGGTGCTCTGACGAGTTAAAACTGACGCTCTTCAGAGCCTACTGCCAGTCCTTTTACTCGTCCAGCTTGTGGGTTAGGTATACGCAGAAGGCTTACAACGCCCTGCGCGTACAGTATAATAATGCGCTGAGCATATTGCTGGGGCTTTCTTAATGAGCGCCAGATTCCCCGTCTTTCAATGAAGTGGGAACTGCCCCCTCTCCAAGCATGCTTTTAGGAGCCCCCTTAGTCGAGGCCCGAGAGCCTCCAAGGCCAGGCCTCAGGTTTTCCCAGGTAAGCTGTCGGGTCCTGGGGCGGTATTTTTTGCATTCAGCCTACGTACCGCTACTCTCAGCTCTACCTCGGTCACCTCCGGAGCATCGTCGTCGTCGTCGGCTGTATGGTCCGCATCGAGCACCGCAGTAGGCGGACCCATGGGCGGGAAGGGATGTTCCCCTCTCGAAGGGAACAGAACACTCGACTCATCCACAACGAGCTGGGGCCGGAGACTCTACGTCAGCGGGGTAGCCCATGGGCGGAGCTTGCATGGGCGGAACAAAACACGACAAAAGGAAAAATATAAATATTTTCAGTAAAATAGGTGAAAGACACAATTATAGGACTAGAAATAGGGACCAATTAGTTCAACCAGATTTCAGACTGGCTAAAGTAGACTTATCCCTCATACTGTTTAAAATGTTACAATAAAATACCTCCCCACATACTCCAATTTATTTTTTATTTTTTTATTTAATCATTTATGTACACACTTATATAAACAGACAAGAAGAAAATAACAGAAATATAGGTACAGAGGTGATGCTTATTTCTAATGAAATCTCTTCCAGCATACCTGCGATAGGATAGTAGATTTAGAGATGTAGACAGCGTGTGTAAGAGTAAAAGAGAAAATAAAATACATAAAATCAAAATCAATTCACTTAATAAAATAAAACAAATAATATGAGAATATGCATACATAAATACAAACATACATACATACTTCTAAAATAAATAACACTAGAATATTAATATATACGCAACTATGACGAAGTGGAAAGATAGTGTTCTTTCACTCTTCTTTTAAAAACTGCAACAGTTTGGCAGTCCCTAATGTCAGGCGGAAGTGAATTCCACAACCGCACCGCATGCACAGTGAAGGAGTAGGAGTAAAAGTCGGTGGAGTGGGGAGGGGACTTAAGGAGGTTTCTAAGATGCGACCTGCACGGCGCATCTGAAGGTCGGGCGTAGGAAAAACGCTCCCGCAGATAGGATGGCGTTTTAGGGTTGTGAAGGAGGTTGAATAGCAGACACAATATCCGAGAGTTCCTGCGAAGTCGAATGGGGAGCCACTTGAGTACCTTGCGAAAGTTGGAAACGTGATCATACTTTTTAAGGTTGAAAACAAAACGAATACATATATTCTGCAAACGCTCAAGTTTATTTAAAAGCTCCTCGGTGGCATCCAAATAACAGGCATCGGCATAATCTATGATGGGCTGAATGAGAGTTTGAGCAAGAGAGATTTTGGTGTTCAAGGGCAAGACGCTCTGGAGACATTTCAACGAATGGAACGTGTAATGCACTTTGCGACTGACCTGAGCAACATGGGCAGTCCATGATAAATAGGAATCCATGGTCACCCCCAGATTTTTGACCGTATGTGCGTATTCAATCTGAACACCATTCAGACAGAGTGGAGACAGCGACGCAACATCGAGCCTATTCCGCATATACCTGCCGCCGATAATCAAGGCCTGGGATTTCTTAGGGTTGATTTGCAGTCCAAAAGACCGCGATCACTCGCTAATCAAATCCAGGTCGCTGTTCATGGCAGACACGGCTGCTTCTGCATCTTCCCTTAAAAAATGATTGTAGAGCTGCAGATCGTCGGCATAGAGATGGAAGCAGGAAGAGATGACACTGGTGATAGAGTTAATGAAAATAGAAAAGAGAAGAGGAGAGAGAACGCCGCCCTGAGGCACACCTGCGGAAAGAGAGCACCAATCAGAAGATGCCTCGCCGAGACGAACCCGCTGCGAGCGGCCCTTAAGATAGGAGTCAAACCAACTAATGGTGGAAGAGGAGAAATTTAAGGATCCCTAGAAGGATGTCAAAATCAACAGAGTTAAAGGCACTGCTAAAGTCGAGAAGTACAAGTAAAGTAAGAGATTTGTGATCCATAGCCCAGCGGATGTGATCAGTAACTTTCAAAAGAGCCGTTATTGTGCTATGACCAGGTCGTAAACCAGATTGAAGAGGACTCAGTAGGTCATTTGTAGATAGAAAGGCAGAAAGTTGTTGATGAACGATATGTTCAAGAACTTTAGAGAGATATGGGAGAATAGAAATGGGGCGGAAATCGGTGGGTGAGACCGGCTTAGGAATTTTGGGTAAGGGGATGATATGAGCTTGTTTCCAGGCCTCAGGGACAGTACAAGAAAACAAGGAGAAATTAAAAATGTGAGTCAAGACGGGAAGTAGTGTGGAGAGGATAGGAGAAATCATTCTTGAGCAAAGATTATCGTTACTAACTGCAGTAGAGGAGATAGCACAAATGGACTTTTTGACCTCAATTTCACTCACTGGCCTTAACTCAAAAGAAGAACACTGCGGCACTGGCAAACAAGAAAGCTTATTTAACGTAGTTGATTTGACGTGCGGATCCAAAGTAGCAGGGGGATATGAGAAATGTTTGTTAAGAGCACACACGTCAGTGTCATTACTAGAAACGACTGGAGACTTGCCAATGCCGACAGTTTTAAGAAACTTCCAGACTTCAGAGGAGTTGCGGTTGTCGAGAGAATTATGGAAGTACCGTCTCTTTGCATCTCTACACATACGCCTGCAGCAAATGAAACGAAATTTAAATCTTGTATAAAACGCACACTATACAGCCAAGCATATTATTAGTTGGGACATTATATAACTGACAAAATGACATGCTTGGCTCAGCGCTGATCCTGCTCCACAAGGACACATAAACTAATTGATTAGCATTCGAAACTATTGTTGGAGCTGATGAAGGTTGTAAAATCTATCTTTGCATTGTATAAATTCAATCTTTTAGTATTGTATAATTGCATAGCACATGACTGTGTGAGTACTATGTACCTACTATAAAGCTTACTGGGTTCGTCTTTCATTGACGTGAATGTGCCCTGGCGGCTGAGAGTAGGTATGTCGTGCTCACTCAAATGTGTCGCTGGTGATGGTGTGTGTATTGGATCATTGAGTTCCTTTCAAAATGGTTGAGCTGAATGGTGCTGATCCATACGTCATGTTTGTGAACGGGCGCCGTCAGTAGGCACTGGTCGTTTCTTAGCTGCCACGGCTTATTTTAATTCCTGAATTGTTTCTTTTAATTACGGACGCTTTTAACGTGCACGTCTTTCTACATCGTTCTCACATGCATAATTTCAACATGAATGATGTAACCACTTTTTTGTAACGATATAAAAAGTAATATTAAAAGTAAACTGCTGTGTTTACTTTTTATTAATCTCTATTTTTCAAGTAAACTCCGTTGAAAAACTCATAAGCGTTACGACTAGATACTCAAAAAGACAAAAACATAGATAGAACTTTGTATTTTTTTTTGTATCGAAAAAATTTCATTGTAGCGTTGTTGCGTTGCGTAGGATGCTAGGAAATACAGTCAAAAAACATACACCAAATTGTTAAATCCCATCCATATACTTAAAAAGGTGCATTATATAGAACAAGCGCATTTTTTTCAATGTATCACCACGTCAAATGACATCGGCGATAGCAGGGGTTAGTGAACTATAGGCAACGTACTAGGAAAAAACGGGGTAGCATATTGATCCTTCTATTCAGTGAACCTAAAAACAAAAATGGTGGGTGACGCAAAGATAAAAAAAAATCCTTGCTAAACTGGGTCAAAGGAGAAAAATAAGGCCTGTCATAAGTCCTCCGAAATATCATTGGCTTGAACAAGATCAGATAATACTCAATTTGAATAACATTAGTTTATGCGCATTAAATATAATGTAGGTATAAATGAACCACGATTTTGTAATAAACTCTGGAGTGGGTGAAATAAATATAAGGAGGATAATAAATGACAAAATCTCGTTTTAAATAAAACGAGATTTTGCCATTTATTACCCTCTTGGGGTCCGTCTGTAAAGGTAAAGTACCTACCTAATAAAAAGGTTACTTACTGCGGCATACATACAATTTTATTTACTTACTTATTTTGTCGATATAGGTAAATTTTTCAGCCTAAATAGAATTATGAACCCAATTTACGACGAATCTATTAGTATCTACAAGAATCAGGATATTACTGTTCACTAGAGCGAAATAATAGGGTTTCAAAATCAATTAAACCCCTATGAGCTTGTTAAAAGAGTATTTAGTTAAAACAAGATACCTAATACCTAGTTGTACGAGTATGAGTTTGAGACGTGTTGGAGTAGTAGGTACTACAAATAGGTCGTAGATCCTTGAAGTAGGTCCTAAGCTCCACACACACGTTTAATAGTTAGACTAGCTAATAATATACTGCACAAAACTTCTGGAAAGTGCCTGATGTTTATTACCTACGTCATATTATACGACACATGGAATATGTCGAAATGGTAGAGGCGTATGAACAATTAATAGTTAATGCAACGCAAGATAGCCCGGTTAGGCAGCCGACAAACTCAGGTTGACCTGCGAGATGCCTCGCAGAAATAAAACAGAACTAGCTGTTACTAACTATACTTAGTAACAGCTAGTTCCATTTTATTTTCTGTTAACATCGAGGTATAGTAACAGACTGACTCACAAGAATGAATGAATAAAAGAGACGACTATCTCCCAAACAAAAAAAAATTTAAAAGTAAAACACGGCTACATACTGGTGATATCTTATCATCATCAGCCAAAAAACGTCTACTACTGGGCATAGGCTTCCCCCAACCATCGCCACATCAACCGGTCCTGTGCTTCTCGCATCTCGGATTCAGACAGAAGTCGACATAACGAGACTTGACATAGAGAGACTAACTTGTAATAAATACTGCTGTCTTAATTTCAGAAAATCAAAAGTAAAAGCTGCAGCATTCTAACAATAAACATTATGGAAGCAAAATATTTAAATAAAGGAAACCCATTCAACGTTTCAAGTGTCTGAAACGTAATTAGGGATGAAATAAGATGAGCACCGCCCACCACAAATGAGACAACAGCGGGTTAGATTACAAGGAGGAAAATACAGAAAAGAATTCCGTGTAGATCAAAGCATTTGGATATCTGCGTCTTGATGTGGTAGGCAGCATTCGAAGGCTGAAAGTGTTTGTAGTCATCAATATCATGTGTTACTAAAGATAAGATTAACTCAATGAGAATAATTCATTAGTTCAGTGAGAAAAAGGTAATAACAAACCATCAGACAATCATTTACAACTTTATGCATTTTGTTTTGGCGTCGTTAAGTAAAACACGATGAAAGGGATTTAATAAAAACAATAAGTAGTAGTAAGACGGGCTGGTGTACCGACACAATACATATGCATCAAGATTGCCAAAAATGCAATTGCGTTAAAATATTACAGAAGCCAAATTGTAAAACTCGTTTTATTTCGTTGTTAAATACAAATAATTATGGAAACTACTCGTATGAAAGCACAGCTGTGACAGTCTTTTAAATATCACCAAAATGAATCATCTAACTTAACCGAAAGAGCCAAAATTATTTCTGTGAATGAACATTCTTATTTTTATTTTTCATTATGGTGGAGTCTCCATATATCTGCACTTACGAGGGCCCAACTCATTTTACATACTTAATACATGTATTTACCATCGACTCGAAAAGAAAAAGACCTAACGAGATACTCGTAATCGAGCGGTCTGTTGGAAAAATATTTCTGCGTGGTAATTGCGTAACACACTGACAGGTGGACATTCATTGAATTATTTAAGTTGCTGAGCAGACAAATTTTTCGAACATATAAAGCAATGGATTAGCAATATCCTACGAAGTGTCTATCGGGACCGATATCAGGCAGTGGTGTAATAGCCATGAGGATGCCACTGTTGGTGTTGCCAAAGCGTTATAATTATGATAACCAGCTGCACCATCCAAAGAAGACGTTCGGCATTTCTCCAAGCAAAACACTCTTTTTGGTCTAACGCGTCCTCATATTAATGCTTTCATTTTCATTCCAGTTTAACGGAGAAAGATCAGAAAGATTATCCTCTCCATCAGATCGAAAACGGTGGGATGTGACAATGTCACCCGTGGTATGATCATAACTATTTTGGATGAACTCCTACCCGCAATTACTCACATTATATATTTTTCTTTGTACACCGGGGTATTCCCTTCCCTGTGGTGCAAAGATTATGTTCGTCCACTACCTAAGGTTTCTAATCTCTCTCTTCCTACTGACTTTCGTGCAATTTCTATCCTTCCCTTCCGATCTAAAGTGCATGAGGCCTGTGTCCACAAACAATTCTCCAGCTTTGTTCATCGTAACTCAATCATTAGTTCTCTTCAATCTGGGTTTAAGCCTGGGCACAGCACTGCCTCCATCCTCCTTAAAGTGACTGGCGATATGAGGGCAGGACTGGAAAATACCAAAGTTACTACTCTAGTGTTGGTTGATTTCTCGAATGTCTTTAATACCGATATATAGTCACGACATCCTGTTAGCGATTCTGTCATATGTTATGGTTCAGGAACGTCAGCAGTTAGTTCATGTTGGGGATTCTTCTTCTTCCTGGTGTGAATTGGAATCTGGCGTTCCTCAAGGCGGTATACTTTCTCCACTTCTGTTTTATATTTTTATTAATCTTATAACTTTCGAACTTCAGTGTGCGTATCATCTGTATGCAAATGACTTACAGTTCTGTCAAGGGAAGGTTGATGAACACACACACACTGACACTAAAGACAGAATAAATAGAAACTTGATAGCTATAAAAACCTGGGCTGACAGGTTTGGTGTAGCTGTAAGCCCTACGAAATGTCAGGTGATCATCATTGGCAGTTCCCGTAGTATTAGCAAGGTAGATGGTAGAACCCAGATTTCCCATTTTGCTTTCCAAAAAATATTATTGAACACTAACACAATGAATGCGCTACTTTTTGTGAAACTCTAATAATTCATAATTTGGGGTCTTAAAAATACTAAATAGCTAAGTAACTATGACACTGTTCTAACCAAACCTAACCAGTTTAATGGGAGTTTTCTAGCTTAGTTACTGCGAACAACTTTGTTAGAAAGGCCAGACATTTAAAAAGAGGCTCTATTATAATACAAAGTATGCATCATTAGAAGAATTTTTTTAGAGGTTCATTAATTTAAAAATAAAACATATTTAAAAGGTCGATGAGTTTTTACAAGATCAGCTAAATATTTCCCGTATTATTACTGTCATAATGGCAGCACCCAGCAAGTGTGTTACGATAATTTCAGAGGAGATAAGTTCCCAACCAACATACGACACCGACCATACAATAAATAACTAAATAATACTTCATTTAGTGTTATCATCATCATCAGCCTATATTCGTCCACTGCTGGACGTAGGCCTCTCCTAGTGAACGTCACTGAGCCCGATCTTCGGCTCTCCTCATCCAGTCTCTGCCAGCCGCCTTTCGCAAGTCGTTTCTCCATCTGACCGCCGCCGGGCGTCCCACACTACGTTTGGCTAAACGCGGTCTCCACTCTAAAACTCGTTTTCCCCAACGTGTACCACATTTAGTGTCATTTTATATGAAAATAAAAAAGGAAAAATTAAACACCTAACAAGTACTTACTTGAAGATGCGTCCCCACGATAACACCTCACACGAAATCGATGAATTAATTCGAGACGCAAAAATATTATATACCCTCTTGATCAAAGTGTAGGTCTATGTACTACCAGCTTTAAAGCGTAACAATTAGGTATTGGAACTATTTACCAATAGAAGTTTATTACTTTAAGCAATATAACGGATAATTTTTTTAGCGAATAAGTAGAATTATTGATTCCGCCAACTTAAAATTACCATAATTATTACATTACTGACTTATAAGAGTCTGTGTTTCTTATTAATTACGCATTAACGCCAGTAATTTAATACTAATAAATTATTAAAAGCAACAGGTGAAAAGCGTGAATCTGAAAAGCCTGAATTTATTTTGTTAGGAGCTCTGAAAACTTTACTCGTAAATTAGTGCCATTTGTGGTTGTGCTTATTATACTCGTGCCTACGAGTTAAAAATAGAAAGCAAAAACAATATGAATAATGGATTTCAAGGTCTTGTTTTTTGCAGTTATTTTCGACAAAAGCCTTCTGAGTTCGAAAATATTGAAAAAGCTTGCAGTCACGTCTAACCAAGATCGATTTTAATGATCCTAAGTGTTAAAAAAAGAGTAATCTCATTTCGTATCCACGAAAAAAAAATGCGTTGGTTTCACCTTATTGTAAGTTAACTTAAAAAGCATGAGTAAGCAAGTAAGCAGTCATTGAGAATCGATTTATACTCTCTGTAATGATTTTTCAGTGCACGCTTGAATAGATACATAGACTATAAAAAACTGATAAGTAAAATGTAAAAAACTTGAAGCAACATTTTCGTAGTCATTTTGGAAAGAGACTTAAAGCCTAAAGATTCCATATTTTTTGCGAATTCACACCCAAGGCTGTTATACTAATTTATTCGTTATTAATGTCTGATTAATTTGCAGGAATTATTCATAAGCTCAAAGTAGGCGGTTATGTATAAGTATTAACTAGTTATGGATTAACTGAACTGCCCTAAGTAAACAGTGGCAGAAGCTTACCAAGTAGATTGAAAGGAATAATTAAAGGATTAACAGTAAAGTGCTCAATCAAAACTCGATCGATGATTATTTATCATAATATAGGTACCGAATAGAAGAGATGATTTCACAAAAATAACAGAATTTAAAAGCTGATAGATAATTTATTCAGTGAGAATGGCTTATGAAACGTCACAACAAATAAACTCCTTTATGTCGCCATATACATATGAGGCGCTAAACAACCTCAGAAATGGGATATGTTTAACTGATCCTCTAAAAACGAATTGATTTTCTAATCATAGAACCTTTTTTTAAATTAATGAACCTCAAAAACTTTTGTGCTTCCAATGATGCAGACTTTTTTAATAATTCAGCCTCTTTTTAATTTCCTGGCCTTTTCTTACAGTTGGTCCCAGTAACTAAGGTAGATCACCCCGACCAAATGGGTCTGGCCCGACCAAATGGCCTCCTCGTGGCGCACCCTGGGCAACGTCGGCTCCAATTGCTCCAATTGCGGTCTTCGTGGACAATTTGGGCTGGCGGCTAATCTTCAAAAAGTGGGGAAAGGTCATGGTTCCAATCACCGATCATGCTTAATGGTCGGTGAAGGGAACCGGGCTACAGACGGAAGTTACGTCCACTCCTCCTCTGCTTACAGAAGGAGGTGAGTGGGCGTAGACTGAGAAGGGCCACCGCTGCGGTTTAGGCGGTCGTGTCCCAGAAGGAGGCGGCGGAGCACGCGGACGGACGATCCTCACGCGGCGTCGCTCCGAAGACGGAGGAGGGGTCGAAGAAGACGTCAGTTTGACAGTCATCTCCGACTCCTCCCAGGTGGAGGCCAGGAGGCAACGGGTGCGGGGGCGCCCTTGCCTGTATTGCACGGGCCTCCACCAGTGTCAGACGGGAGTGGCTGGGTGTCCCCGGCCATTCCCGTAGCCCCCTAATTAAATGGAGGGCATGCGGGGCCCGCCACTTAGGCGGGCATTCGCTCGGAGGGTTGTGAAAGTATAGGCTGAGCCGGTTTCCCATGGCCCTCCCATCACGGCGATGTGGGAACACCGCTGAGTTTTAGTGGGTATACTGTTGGTGGCGGATTCCGACAGGAGTCCCACATACCCCGTCTCGTCCCCCGCGAGCGGGGATGCGTAATGCATTTCTCAGCAACAAAAAAAAGGCGCGAGCCGAGTGAGCCACGGTAGCGGCCGGCGACCGTTTTTTTCCAAGTTGCTCGTAGTTACTTGGCTATTTCGTATTCGTACAATTCTTGCTTCTTTAATGAATAGATTTTAAGTTAAACCCCTTTCTGTAACACTAAGTGCTACTTTAAAATAAAAGTGCTAAGTAAATAACCATATACTAGACTACTATATATAATACTTAAGTGACTGACCGGTTGGTGCAGTTGGTAGCGACCCTGCCTTCTGAGCCGCTGGTCCCGGGTTCGATCCCCGGACAAGTCAAACATTTGTGTGCATGAACATGTATGTTTGACCTGTGTCTGGGTGTTTATATGTATATAAGTATGTATATCAGTCATCAGGTTACCGTAGTACAGGTTCTACCTAGTTCGGGACCTGAAGACCTTGTGTGGATGTTGTCTAAAAAAAAAAAAAAAATAACTTTCCTACGTCGACCGACAGATGAATTATTAAAATTGTCATGATTAATATTAATGATGATGCAGTATCGTTTATAACCATATTTTGGGCTCTTGGAAATGTGTAAATACATTTAAAGTCAGTGCTGATTTTAAAATGTAACAATGCACCAATGAAGTGATCGATAGGAAACAAGAGTCCTGGAACATTGCTAGCCTTCGATTGTGGAACATTGGCGCCAATATTAATATGGTACAAATTATAATTATGTATGACGAAACACCTACTGTGATGAAATGTGTCATTGTGCTGTTTGAAAAATAATGAATGAAAGAAAATAAATAGTATTGTGTGCCTCACGGCTGCACTTACAGATTAAAAACTATGATGATTTTGTTACTATTAATTATTAACTTTTGATATCATTCGATATTTCAACAGACAACATTATGAATAAGTACGGAATAAACAACAAATACTGCCTCGTGCCATACATGTTCGACTTTGACTTTAACTCATTATACATTTGTATCATTTTCTAACTAAACCATCAGTTACAAATTCGTTGAAGGTTGTTCCCTGTTCGCTTTATGCAGCGCGTCAAACGTTAGAGTTTAATTCCGATATGTTATGTGTCGTTTAATTACATATGGTAAATAAATATAGGGTAGGTACAAGTCATGTAATACAAGTTTAGTAATAACGGGCTTACGGTTGTAGCCTACAATTTATCACGAGAACGAATAATTTTCGTCCAAATCGATTATTTTCTTTCGAATTTTCTATCATTCTACTATAATACATATTTATCGTAAGTATGGCACGCGAACAATATAACATACGTATCGTACTTTTTTAATGATATATTGCTTGCCAAGTCAACTGTAGACTCTAGTGGTTGCAAATGTACGGCAAACTATAATTTAATTGCCTATATTGGAAAATCATGGACCGAGTTCGACTCGAAGTTTGGAAACATGCCAGATGTTAAGAGGCTCTGCCTTTTTTAACAGACTTCAAAAAATCTCAATTGAAGCCCAATTGAGATTTTTATTATTAATTTAGGGTTCTCAATAGGGCTGTTTTTAATTTTATACTACACCTGCTTGGAAAGTACCTTGATACTTTATCAAATTTACGGTAGAAAGTACGTCATTGCATATCGAACAAATATGCGGGGAGAAAACGCATCTGAGTGGGAGAGAAAAGTGTAGGAAAATCCATTTCTTACGTGGTTTTTCTTTTTTAATTTTGGGTAAGACTATGCGCCGGTAACCTAAATATCAAAAGCCAAAAAGTTTTTACAGTGAGTTTTTATCTCCAAGTTCGCAAAATGACACTGGCCACTAGCTGTGTGTTGGATGGTGTCGGGCTGGCAGTGCGACCCTGCGGCGCGGCGGCAGGATAAACAATTTGAAAAAAGAACATGTGAAAATTATTGCAGACGCCATTGGCGCCATTTTCAATTTGTGTGTTGTTTGAAGATTTGGTTTTTTTATTTTCCTCGTAGGTGTAGTATAAAGCACTATGTATCACTCGAGAGAAAGTGCGATTCCCGATCTCGGGTGTTTTAAAGCCCTCGCCTACGGCTCGGGCTTCAAACGACACCCTCGACGGTAATCGGTCACTTTCGCCTCTCGGTGAACAATGTACTATTTTATACTTGTTACCTCAGAACTTCGAACTGATTTATAAGCCAACTAGCTGACCCCGCGAACTTCGTACCGCCAAACATTTTTTTTTTAATTTTTCTCTCCATATGAACCATCCTCGTACTTCAAGGAATATCCTAAAAAAAAGAATGAGCAAAATCGGTCCATCCGTCCATTGTTATAAAATTACAACGAAAAGTGGCATTGATTTTTATAGATATGGAAGGATTCGAAAAATTCTTCATTTGTTCCAAAAAAGGGTTCCAAAATAAATTCCCATATCTTCCCGATTGGTCCCAAATAAATTTGGTCAAGTTCTGATGAGTGGGAGTCAGCTTCAACAAAACGTATTTTTTCCACTTAGTGTATGTTGATGATGTTGTAATAACTTCCTGTCACTGTTATGTACTTTGCAAGTAGTGTATGACTTTTTTGCCACAAATAATAAAATAAAAAATATAAACTTTTTCACAAAAAAAAACCACCGACCTCCAAAAAAAAAAAACACTACAAAGTGAAATAGTTATTTGTTATACAAGAGTGCAAAGTTGCTTTTTAACCGCGTGTTCAATTTTGATGACCGAGCAAGCGAAGGATTCTAAAATTGAATCACGAGCGCAGCGAGTGATTCAAAATTAGAATCCTGAGCGTTAGCGAGGGAATCAAAAGAGCACGAGGTGAAAAATCTTTGCACTCGAGTGCAACACGTAACTTTTCATTCCACCTCAGCGAGGAAATGACTAAATGCAAAAAAAAAACGTTTACAATCACAAGATAGGTACACTTTTATTTCAGTTTAGGTATTAATTACTACATTATGACAGGTAAGTATTACAGAATAATCTTTAAATTATAACAAAATAATACTAAGTTATAATTAAGAAAATTTTAAAGTAACGTTGCTACAGTTATTTAAATTGAGTGTAATATTTTTGTTTGGTACTGTAATATTGGTGTTAGTCACTTGTGTACTGTTTTTCGGTAAACTATCTGTCATACTTAATAGTTGTACCGATTCATCGGATTCCCTTGGCGTGAATGTTGGAGAGAGAGGGAGATGGTTAGGTGTTTCATAACGGCTTATTTTTGATGTAGAAGGGCCAGTCCAAGGATCCGATTGAGGCTCTTTCAGTGTAATGGCTCCTACGATGCCTTCACATATTTTAGACTTATTTTGGATGGAATCCTCTATGTATCCCTCTACAACTGCATTGGACTTCCAGCCTCCGTGGCGCTTAAGGGACAGGAGATCAGCTCCGGAATCAGCCAAAAGTGTGGCTGAAGTTCGTCGGAAACAATGACCCGTGTACAACAGGGGTTCTGGAAGTTCAAGAAATGTTGCTATTTCTCGTGGGATACTGCCAATTTTATTAGTACCCATAGGCTGTCTAACACACTTTCCATTGCGATACTGTAGAAAAAATCGATTGATTGGAGTGTTAGGCGGGCGTAAGGCTTGATATTTCTCAACAATCGTTACGTATTCCTTGCGAATGACGAAGTTGCGGTCTCTTTTTGTCTTTGTATTAGGTAAATTAATTAATAGTAAGTCATCTGAATGTTTCTCAATGTTTTTGACATTAAGTTGTGTTAGTTCATTAGTTCGACATGCTCCGTTTATTCCAATAATAAGAACAACCTGTAACGTAAAGAGTATTGTAGTAGATAAATGAATAAAATTGATATGAACGCATAATTATGCCTATCAACATCTACTAAGTATACTATTTAATTGAGATTAATATACTTAAGTAGATACTGAATGTGCAACTGACTTACTTTTGCCGCCAAATATACGGAATCGGGTGCTTCGTTAAGAAACTTTTCAATATCAGATACTGTGAAAACCTTCGATTTTTTTGGTTGATGACCAGATGAGGCTCTTTTTAAAAATGCCACTAATTTAGGATAGGTATCGATATGTTTGTCATTTTTCATCTTTATTGTTGCTTTTAGCATCGAATACGTACTCCATAGAGTGCTTGCTTTCTTGTTCTCGGATAATTCTATAAAATATGCCAGCAAAACGTTTTCTGAGAAAGTTTTGGCTCCTTTTGCTAGTCGCCACGTGTTGAACATATCGTACTGTTTTAAATACTTCTCGCGTGATTGTTGAGGGAGAAAGCTCATTTGCGCATTATTAACAGTTTCAGTCAATTCTGTTGGCGTCAAGCAAACTTCCTCGTCGCTAGAATCACTCATTTTAGTTTTTTCACTTGTTTTCAAGTTTCTTGTTTTTAATATAAGGTTTAACAATGACGTGAAAAAATGCCGCGTAAAGAACCGCGTACAAATGCAAAGCAAATTGAAAAAAGAACACCAAGAAGGTTCCGAGTCTGAGTTTTTAACAAATTAAAAAAAAGTTGTATGATATATTCGGCACCATAGAGGTAGCAGTAAATAGGTTTAATGTTTTTTTTAATTCACAAACTTAGTGCACACGATGTTCTAAATTCAATTTACTTTATCCTCTAGAGAATAAAAACGGCTTTTCCACTCAGATATTGAAGATTAAAAATACTCTTTCCGAGATGGTGGGATGAAAAATAACTTTAATTTCGGAAGTCGGTGGCAAACAACTAAAAAAAACCAAAGACACCAACTTCCGAAATTTTAATTATCTTTCACTTTGTAGTGTTTTTTTTTTATGGAAGTCGGTGGTTTCTTTTTTTATTTGGAGCATCACCATTTTTCATACACTGGGCTCGGCAAGGTGCGGCTTTGCTTGTTTGACACGCTTTTGCCTTGTTTGTTCTTTAGTAGGTAAAGTCAGGGAAATTAATTGTTTAGCAAATTGACGTAAGGTGTTGATTTGTTTAACAATTAGTTTCCCTGACCTAAGTGTTTTTTGGTTAGCTATATAAACAAAACACATCGCTCTTGTTGTTTACCTACCCGTAAATATAAGAAATTTCTATGGGTATAACTTTTTTTTTGTTTGAGGATGTTGAATCGTCAAATAACTTATGCCGCTCTGGGTGGAGCGGGAGGGCGTGTCAGACTCTTACTGACTAAAACCGTTCTCCTTCACTCTTCACTCCGTTTTCCTTCACTTACCTGTGCCAGGGGCCACGGTAACCCTTTCGGACTTTCCCACAACCCTGGCAGGCATCGGCCCTAGCGGACCCCGTCATTGTTGCTGACATTTCTTTGAGGCACCGGTGGAACACAACGCGCCGTCGACCCGGGCCTGGTCCTTATCGGACGGCGCGCTACCCATTGGTCGTCGTCCGCAAGCCCGCGTCTACGGTGGCCGGCAATCGGCTTGAGAGGGCGTCTCCTGCGGCGACAAGGGGCGTGAGGTCGAGAATTTTGCCTCTCCCTCACGCGTTCCGCCTCCTCCTTCGCGAGCATCACTGCGTCGCAGAAGGAGGTGAGGGCTTCCCAGGCCCTCTCACTCCGTACCATGGCCTGGACCAGGGCCGGACGCGAGAGCCACCGCCAATCGCTTCCACGAGGACATGGCAGTGCTCCACCCAAGCCGGACAGACCTCCACCGTATGCTCCACCGTGTCCTCCGGGCGTTCCGCACAATGGTGACACCCAGCCGTTTCCTCCCGCCTTATCACAACAACCAACACTTATCAAAACAGTGATATTCATAATATTAACACTAGAAACAAGGAGAAACTACGTGCTCCCTTTCACCGGCTTCATAAGGTCCATAACTCATTTGTTGGGCTTGGTATAAACTTTTATAACAAGCTTCCCTCTTCTTTGTTAGAATTGCCTTTTAATGCGTTTAAAGCTAAAGTAAAATCCAACCTTTGTTCAAAGGCATACTATTCAATCAACGATTACTTAAACGATAAAAATAGTTGGTCGCTGTGATTAACTCAAGACAATGTTTATGTTCTTTCTCCAAAATTAGCTTACCTACTGACAAGTTATACGAGTTCATATAATTGTTTATTTTATTTGACTATATTTATTAGTCACCTTAGTTTAATTTAATTTTTATTTATTATTGACATAATCTACTCATTTCAATGTTTTTTAATGAGTTGTATTGCAATATATGGTTAGCTAGCGACCTCGACAGTTCATCATATTATTATTTTGAGCAACCGGCAGCAAGTTCGTCATGCTCCCTTAGATGTCAATGCTTGCGGTAGCGTCGGGGGTCGGGTTGCCTCCTTCCCTCAAATATGGCGAGGGGGGTAATGGCTGATCTTTGCGTTATGCTCGTGAACGGGTGCTGCTTGTGGTGACAGGTCAGCTTGCTGACTATGGTTTTGTTATTGTTATTAGAAATTAATGTTTCTTTATTTTACTTCAAAGGTCCTAGTTTATCATTTGTGGCTACTAGTTACAGCTATATACATATAAACATAATGCAGCATTGCATATGTAAGCGGGCACGCCCTTTATGCCAGGAGGCTTTTTATTATGTATTAAGTTCTGTTTGCGTTTTTGTTTTTATTATTTATTTATGCTTGAGTATAGTTTTAAATATTGGCGTGTGCTAGCTGACATATGGCAAATAATTTTAATATTTTTGTGTTTCGTAATGTTAATTTATTTATTACTATATGTATAGAATCCAGTTCTTCTAACTGAACAGACAGCAGTGCTGCTGGGGAGTTTGTTCCGCCACTTCTTCTTCCCAGCTAAAGCACTAGGAAGTGGTGAAGGGTGGGCGTTTTGGGGGGACTGTCTTATGTGATTTTGACGTTCAAAAAGTGCTGATTCTCAGCCTAATTTGAATAAATGACTTTTGATTTTGATTTTGATTTGATTTATCCGAAACAGGCACCTCCCGAAGCAACCGTGTCCGGTGAGGACCTGCGTCAGGCGAAAGGTGAGGACGCCGGGGCGACACTTTAGCCACTTCTCAAAGAGGAGCCTTAACGCCACAATTCAACAGCACTGCGTTGCGATTGTCGCACTCTCCATGCCGCCATGTGATCTCGCCGGACCTCTGTCCGCTGTGCCGTGATTTCTCGCGGCAGCGGAGTAACGCCCCGGCGTTTCGCCCTTCTCGCGCTAGTCCCATATGTGCGCGAGGACTATTGCCTCCAGGTCCCACGGCTGCAATCCGGCAAGGAGGCTCGCCGTCTCATCGGAGACCGTACTGTATCCTTGGACCAGCGGGATGGCCATGACCCTTTGCGACGCGTTCAACCGGCGGCGGGCTGGCCGCCGCCTCAAGGAACGCGCCCAAACCGGTGCCCCGTAATGGGCCATGGACTGCACAACCCCCGCGTAGAGCCTCCGGAGGGAGGCGTTTGGACCCCTTAGATTGCGCAGGAGCTGCTTCAAGGCAGCCCTGGCTCTTTCCAGTCTGGAAGCGAAACGTCGAAAATGCTCCACGAAGTTCCATCGGCTGTCGAGGTCTATGGGTATACCTAATAACGTCTTCAGTGATCGGAGTTATTTATTTATTATTATTTATTTACATACATACGCTAACATTACAGTCTCCCATTTCGGTAGTGTAGTTAATTAACAATTTTAAAAATAATTCAAACTCAAAGCATTTATTTCAAATAAACCAATTACAGGCACTTTTGAATTGTCAAGGGGTCGGTCAGCAGCATACGGTGGAGGTCTGCCCGGCTTGGGCGGAGCACCGCCGTGTCCTCGTGGAGGCGATTGGTGGTGGCAATCTCTCGCGTCCGGCCTTGGTCCAGGCCATGGTACGGAGCGAGAGGGCTTGCGACGCCGTCACCTCCTTCTGCGAAGCAGTAATGTTCGCGAAGGAGGAGGCGGAACGCGTGAGGGAGAGGCAAAATTTGCGCCCTCACGCCCCTAGCCGCCGCAGGAGACGCCCTGGGCGTCGGGAATCGCAGGCCGATTCCCGGCCACCGTAGGCGTGGGCTTGCGAACGGCGAGCAATGGGCAGCTCGCCGTTCGATAAGGACCAGGCCCGAGTCGACGGCGCGTTGTGTTCCACGCGCGCCTCAAAGAGATGTCAGCACCAATGACGGGGTTTGCTAGGACCGATGCCTGCTAGGGTTGCGGAAAAGTCCAAGAGGGTTACCGTGGCCCCTGGCACAGGCAACTGAAGGAACACGGGTGGGTTTTAGTCAGTAAGAGTCTGACACGCCCTCCTGCTCTGCCCAGAGCGGGAGAAGTTATTTGATGATTTCCCACCCACAAAAAAAAAAAAAAAAAAAAAGGCGTCGGTCAGTCAGAAAGATGATGCTAGTTGCCCATTCCAAAGCGTAGTAGGTACCTACGGAGAAGAAAGGGCAAGAAACTCCATGGACACTCTTTTAAATCAAAATATTGTTACAAAATAGTGGTTACATCATTCATGTTGAAATTATACATGTGAGAACGATGTAGAAAGACGTGTACGACGTAAGTACGTTAAAAGCGTCCGTAATAAAGAGATAAAAACAGTTCAGGAATCAAAATAAGCCGTAGCAGCTAAGACATGACCAGTGCCTACTGACGGCGCCCGTTCACGAACATGACGTATGCATCAGCACCATTCAGCTCAACCATTTTGAAGGGAACTCAATGATCCAATACACACGCCACCACCAGCGACACATTTCAGTGAGCATGACATACTCTCAGCCGCCAGGGCACACTTAAGTCAATGAAAGATGAACCCAGTAACCTTTATAGTAGGTACATAGTGCTCACACATGTGCTATGCAATTATTCAATACTAAGAGATTGAATTTATACAATGCAAAGACAGATTATACAACCTTCATCAGCTCCAACAATATCTTCGAATGCTAATTAATAAGTTTACGCGCCCTTGTGGAGCAGGACCAGTCCTTTTTTTTTTTTTTTTTGACGGGGGGAAATCCTCATGGACTACCTCCGCCTGGGGAAAAGGCGGAGGGGCGTGCCGGACTCTTACCGGCTAAAACCACCCCGGTGTCTCCTCGCACGTGCGCGCGGGGCCGCGGGAATCGAAATTCTTCCGCAGCCCCACACTAGTGCTGACGGCCGGCAGCATCGCTGTTTTGCGAAAGCCGCAGAGGGCGATGGCCGTCAGAGTCATCAGGGGGTTTCGCACGATCTCCTACGAGGCGGCTTGTGTACTGGCCGGATCCCCACCCTGGGACCTCGAAGCGAGGGCGCGGGGCGAGGGACCGATGTAGCGACTAATGGAGCTGCGTCGGTCTCAGCTTCGCGAGGTCCTGGTGGCGGAATGGCGGGACAGGCTCTCACGCCCTACCGCCGGCCTCGTCACCATTGAGGCGGTCCGGCCGGTGCTCGAGCGCTGGCTCGGGAGAAGGCACGGCTCCCTGTCGTTTCGGGTGACGCAGGTGCTTTCGGGGCATGGTTACTTCGGGAAGTACCTGTGTTGCATAAACAGGGAGCCGCACGCCCGGTGTCACCACTGCGTCGACTGCCGGGAGGACACGGCGTGGCATACGCTGGCAGAGTGTGTCGCTTGGGAGGAGCCGCGCCGTGCCCTCATCTCAGAAGTAGGCAGTGACTTGTCGCTGCCGGCCGTAGTCGAGACAATGGTCGGCAGCGACGAGTCCTGGGTCGTGGTGGTGGAGGCTGCGGAAAGGGAGAGGGAGATCTCGTCCACTCACCCGGCCCGCAGAAGGCGCACCGGGCGTCGGCGGAGGGCGGAAGACGCCCTCTTCCAGCCCCCCTAAATGGGTCCAGGGGCGACGGACTCGGGGACGTCCGTCGCCCCCACACACCAGGACCCGAGGTGGCGGCGCGTAGTGTTCCACGCGCGCCCATCTTAGTTGTCGCGGGGGGAGTCAAACACCCCCCCCCCCCACACCCGAAGAGGCGGTTGCGGAAGGATCGTACGTTCCCGCGACCCCCGGCGCAGGTGTGAGATGGAACACCGGGGTGATTTTTAGTCAGTAAGACTCTGACAGACCCCGCCGCCCGCCCCAGGGCGGCGGAAATCCATGAGGATTTTCCACCCCGGAAACAACAAAAAAAAAAAAAAAAGGGCGACGTTGTCTAACAGTTAAGTTCGACCGCGCGGCACCGCGAACAGGTTGGGCCGTCGTCGGCGCTGCACGTACCCATCTGACACACAGAAGCCTATCCCTTGTAGCACCCCCGGTTTATTTATGTTACCCCGGAATACTCCAAGGATATACGACGCCCGTGCTAGATGCCTCCTTGTTTCCAACTTGTTGTGTCCCATCATGCCTAACACAAATAAGGTTGGATACATCAAGGCGGTATGGAGTATATCCCCTTTACCCCAAAAGGGATATACTCCATACCGCCTTAGGTATAGGTATGTATCTCGTAAATTTATTCTGTATGCGCTCCAACATGAGACTATTTATTTAGTCTCATGTGGAGCCCATACTACCGCATTATCCTCCGACTGACTCCTTATTAGAGCGTCATATAATGCCGATATTGCTTTAATGATTGTGAACGCTGCAAAGCACAAATAGCAGTCGCGTGTATGCCTTTTTACAGACATTGATACTCCTGGAATCTCAATTGAGTATCCATACGAACACCAAGCTCTCGCACTGCCTCCTCCCTTTTCATAGGCACGTCATCCACTTTGTAGTTGTGTTGGAGTGGTACTCTTGCACGAGTGAATGTTAGAACTGAAGATTTCGCAACATTGAATTACAGTTTGTTCTTTCGACTCCACTCAGCTACTCGATCAATGTCTTGTTGCAGGCGGTGACAGTCGTTCTTGTTTTCGATAGCCAGCACCAACTTGAGGTCGTCTGCAAATAGCAGACACCTGGCATCTCTTATTACGTCAGGCAAGTCATTGATCATTATTATGAATTCTAACGGCCCAAAATTGCTACCTTGACTCACTCCAGACCTAGTGAAATAAGGCTGCGACCGGAATCCACAGTACTCTACATACTGTTTCCTGTTATCTGAACGTAAAATAATCTTTTCTCAAAGGTAATTATTACCTATACATTTTGGAACGAAATCTGTTTAAAAAATAATAACACTTCTAATACACTTACTACACGCCATAATTCCGGACAAAATATTACAACTAAACGGCCTGGGTTTGCTACAAAACCGTAATCCTTAACCCTATTTTCAAGTAACACTTTTCAAGCTATGAACATGTCATTGAAAAGAACATTTTCGTGATATTATCTTTAATTTAATAGTAACAAAGTAAGAACTGCTGACCTGGCATCTCACGTGAAGCCCACTTTAACCTAAGTTTAAGTAATAGACCGCCTGGTTTAATACTTAAACTTATCACAGTGACGTCAAAAAAAGAAAAAGGCTCAGAAAGTTTTATCTACCGTCACTTCTTATCGATTGGCCAACTTTTTTTACCGAAATCTCATCGGTATTTCATCTTTTCACGCCAAAAACACCTGCCTTTTATTAGGTCACTACAGTGCCTAGATTTTCTTTTTATCTTCCATACAATTCTTTGAAAATCTCTTTTCCCAGCAGGTGTAAGAACTTTTCTTGAAGTAAGTATTGACCTATTATAAAATGGCTCTCTAGCGAATAATTTCTCTAACAGAATTCTTAATAACTTCAAACCATTTTCTGACTTCACAATAGGCCTTCTGGGAAATTTTAGGTCGATACTTTACTTTTATAGGCATGTTTTATTAAGCTGTAATAGCATTAGATTGGCCAGAATAAGGTCGCAATTTCCCCATGCACTATTGACTTGACGTTCTTTTCACAAATATTAAGCATAGTTGAAAGGGTTTACAGCAGCCCACAGGACATTGTAGGGTAAAAAAATACCTGGGAGAACCTGGCGCCTTGAAATATTGTTCGTATCAAATATTTGTTGTGGCAAATCGTTAAGTCATTCCTGAATTTACCAAAAGTATGTTAAGATAAAGCACATTTCTGACAATAACAAACAAAATAATGGTCATCTTTTCTTTTCTTGGCTTCTGGCATGTTTTCAAAGCCCATTTTCTCTCTGTGTATAATTTTTATTTAAAAGTAGGTATAGGTATTTGTATGCGGTCTTGGCCCTTAGGTAGCGCCGCTACCTAAGGGCCATGACCGCTACCGTAGCGGTCCTGATTTACGAGTTGTAGGTCGTGGGCTCGAATCCAGGAAGGTGCATTACGTTGTGTAATTTATTTCATCACCACTGCTCTCAAAACGGTGAAGGAAATCATCGTGAGGAAAATGGCATGTCCTAGAACCAAAAATTCGAAGACATGTGACATTTATAAGCCCGCACTGGGCCCACGTGGTGGATTATGGTTACTCCCTCTCACAGAGAAGCGGCCTATATCTCAGCAATGGGAACGTTATGAAGCTAATTATGCAGCATACATTTGTATTCTATTCGCAAGTACAAACATTCTACAAATCTTGAAATCCTTATGTGAATAGTAAAACAGCTTTGGGAATTGGTGAATAGTTTTGGGAAATTCTCTAAGATATCTGGCTCTATTCCAATTGAAACCAAATCCTACATCCAATAACAAGGTTACGCTATGTTTTGACACACTTATGAAACAACTTATTGGTATGTACCTACCCTCAATAAACTAAAAGACTATTCATTCACAGATATCTTGTAGGTATGTTTTGTAGGCTGGTACAGCTTACTATACATGAATGATCGTCTAGAACAGAGTTTCTCAACCTTATTTTGCCTACCACTTTAAGGGTATATTTTTTTCAAGAGCCCCCAAATGTTTTATCTTACCGTCTTTCGCGAATCTGAAACAGCTATTGCCACGATTATATTTAAACGTGTATTAAACAGTCGTAAGATCTCATCTCAACGCTCCCTAATAACCTCTGGGTCTTTTACTGCCACCCTGAAAGTTTCAAACGCCCATGAGGGAACGTTATCGCCGCGTTGAGAACCTATGGTCTAGAGCAGCCTGGGCGATTAGCCTCGGTTCCAACCTGCTAACTACCGAATCCTCTACGACAATAACTATTATTGTGTAGCTCATCGACCGACTCGACTCGACAGAATAGGATGGCTGCAATATGTACAATCACTTGAAGTTGTGGTTGGTAACCATTGTTAGTAACCAGAACTTCAAAGTGATTGTATTAAAGCAGAGGTCCCCAAACTTTTTTTTCTCATAGACCACTTGCCATGTTGTGCGGTTTTGGGTAGAATAACCCTTGCTTAGCTAATATTGCATTTTTGAAAATTCATCAACTTCAAATGTGTTTTGACTCATGTCTAACTGTAATGAGAAGTAGAAGAAAAAAACAACCTACAACCCCGTCGTCGTCGACCCCTGGGGGTCGATATAGACAACTTTGGGAATCATTGTACTAAATCATTACTTTTCGAAATAAAGCGGGAAATGTTTCGCTTGAACTAATTGGACAATCCAATACCACTGCTACTGTAAATTCCAGTACCCCTTTGATAAGTATATGTAATCCATTAACAACCCCGTAACACCCTAGATTACGCGCGAAAGCCAAATTGATTTAACCTTGTTGGCTTAGTAAGAAATTTATCCCAGACTTCTGGCTTGATCAAGACGGTAGGCTTTAATGTGGTTTACGGTTGTCGCAAATTGTCCCCTGTAATTGTTTCAAACGGTGCCCTAATGAAAGCAGGAATATTCCTACAGACCTTGAGTGTCTATGTCAGAATTTCCCTTTATTTCTTTATTGCGTACTTCAGTTGTTTTGTTTCTTTTGTATGAATCGTCATTGTTACTGACTACTTTCAGTCGACTATATTAAATAACATCAGTAGGTAGATACGACTAGTTAGGTAATAGCAATGTTTGCTTATAAATATGTTTCTATACAATAGAATATCGTGTATCCGTAGATTAAGTTACCAATAAATTATTATCAAGTTATAAGGTGATTTAATTTCAGAACTAGCAACCCAATGCTGTTTAATTTTCTTTAACACAATAATTTGACATTTCATTTTATTCGTAGTTTTTCTATCAACCGTTATTGATAAACATCCTTTAATCAACTGAGACTATTGATTACATAAATAGTAATAGGTTAGTATGACTGTTAAAACTAATCTTATTTATGTACAGTCGCCAACGCATCAGGTTATACGAAACTGTCAAATTTCTTCAAATGATTTTAAACCTTAAAATGTTAAAAGTTAAGTTCAAAATCAAATAAGTAAATTTTACAGTTTGTGGTAACTTGACCTGCTGCTGTGTATACACAAAGTAAAATAGATAGAGATACGACATATTGTAACGTTAGAGAACCTGCTTATTTCTTAAGATTTTTTCTTAATATTTTGTTTTTATTTTTAGTTTCTTTTTATAATTTTCGGGCATGGTTTTTGAGGTCGCTGCTAAAGAAAACTAGGTTTTTTTAAAAGAAATACGCAGCTCTAAAATGTCATAATTTGTCGTATCTTTTTGTATTTTACTGTGTGTACAGAAATAAGAAAATAAATAAATAAAGGTACAAATAAGAAAATCACGACGATCACTATTGAGGCATTATTGGACCGTCTACTTCCAGTCTGTCTATAAGTTGAACATAGCGTCCATTCTGTCCATAATGTCCATTCGCGTAAATGTCTTTTCGCGCAGGTAGACTTGTACAGGTGTCTCTTCGCGCAAGAGTCCGCTTGCAGAAAAGTCCATTCGTGGAAATGTATTTTAGCGCATGTGGGTTCGCGCAAGTGTCTTTCGCGCAAATGTCCATTCGCGGAAATGTCTTTTCGCGCAGGTAGGCTTGCACAGGTGTCTCTTCACGCAAGAGTCCGTTTGCACAAAAGTCCATTCGTGGAAATGTATTTTAGCGCATGTGGGTTCGCGCAAGTGTCTTTCGCGCAAATGTCCATTCGCGGAAATGTCTTTTCGCGCAGGTAGGCTTGCACAGGTGTCTCTTCACGCAAGAGTCCGTTTGCACAAAAGTCCATTCGTGGAAATGTATTTTAGCGCATGTGGGTTCGCGCAAGTATCTTCCGCGCAAGTCTCCTGCTACCCTTAAATAGGCATCTAGTGATTGTGACAATGTTCGCACAAAAATAAATTTCCTATGTTCGACGGTGTGTCAATTTATTTTCTAGATTGGAAAATCCACTGAATCACGAACTTGATGGAAAGCGTTCTAATAGTGTTATCGATTAGAATTTTAGATTCGATATCAGCCTTGTTAAAAATCCTTGTGAAAAATCCAATTATATGAGGTAGGATGGCAAAATAAAACGAGGATTGTAAACAACAACATTTTAATTGAGAAAATAAATGAAGGTTCTTATTATTATAGTGTTATATCTATTGATAGAGATAAAATATATTCAATTAATAACAAAATGTTTACATTTACAAAAATATTTTACAGTATTGTCTTTAATGTAGGTACGTATAAATCATGGGTATTAAAATATATAAATGGTATGCTACTAGATGTAGCTGACGGTACAACATAAAAGTTACAATAGTAGATAATCAAAGAATCAACCAAGTACATTCAAATCAATAGCTTAGCCACAGAAATATGCTGACAAAATCTCTACCCAAAGCTAGGTATAGTGGCCTTCGTAATTGCTTTACCACCCATTGGTTTAATGTCTCTTCTATTGTAGGTACGTCATTAAACGACAAGGTCTATTTGCCTATGTGACAATTAGATATATAGTTTCAATCTTAGTGAAGTTTCAATTTACTGGGAATTGTTGTCAAAAGTGGAAGCAATTAGAGTACGCAATATTCCCTGAGATCATTTCACCCCGAAATGATCACATGTTAGACAAAACGGTTCACTAATGTTTCACGAAAACACCATTGCCAAATTTTTAGTTTACAACCAACGTTTCGTATACTATTTATTTCACAAACAACTTATTCCGCAAATGTTTTATTTTTTAAACACTCGCTTTACAAACATTTATTTGGCAAATGCTTCTCATAGCCTAAACATTTTATATTAAGTATCTTTTGGAAAAATCACGTTTATATTATACGAGTATATCATTTTATAAACCAGTCACAAAGTGATTTGAACGGTTTGTTTTGCATAATTTTATTGAACTACAAATAATTCTACATGGTTGCAATTTCTATTTGGGTCAAATAATTTACAGGCAAGTACTGGAGTTCTTTACACCTACAAAAATATTTTTTCTATATAATCTAGTCGTTTCTGGCACTCGCCGGGCGCTGCCGCGGCACCGCTCGCTTCGCTCGCTCGGCTTGTGCGTAGGGGGTCTCAGTTTTTAAACATAACCTTTTAAAAAAAAAAATAACCTAATCTTTAATTTTAAGGAATTTGCGTAACAATAAGTCGATATGTAAAACGTTTTTATTCCAAACGTTGTTTTATGAGATAAAATGAACAAAAAATGAATTGTTTGTAAAATAGAACCCTTTTAAAAAAAAGGTTTATCGGATAACTATTTTCTTAAGTGAATTATTTGGCAAACTTGCATTTATATAGTGATGAAATGACAAATCATGTTTTTGCCAATCGTTGCTTGTCAAGTAAAAATTTGTAAATTCATTTTTGGTGAACTGACAGGATACCGAGACAAAACAATTACTTAGTTGACTAAAATTTTTACTACGACGTGGATTTCATCTTAAGGAAATTTTTGGCTGATTAAACAATGCTTGAAAAACCTTGTTTTGTTGTTTAGGGGAAATCAGGGAAATTCAGGGAAATTAGTGGTTTATCAAATTGACTACGACATAAAATTGTCCTTTTATTTGAATCACTAATGTCATTGTCTGACAGTTGTTTGAAATGACTTATAACACAGCAAATTGGCGTAACGTGTCAACTTGATAAACAATTAATTTCCCCGACAGTACTTTTAATGCCACTTCATATAATTCTTGATATAGGAACATCTTGAAAAACTAAAAAAAATATCAGAACATTGCTACTTATCTTGACCTACATAAGCATTAGTACCTACTTAACAGTTTTCTAGCAAAACCCTATCGTATTCTATATTACCAAGAAGATACTTTAAAGTTATATTCTATATTATCAAATTACAATAACAGAAATAAGGTTTCATGAATGACCCTGACTGTTACAAAGTTTATGCAATGATAAGAAATTCCTTGCATTTAATACAAATAAAACAAAGCAATGATGTAAATCAGGCTTATTCGGCCAATTTAAAAAGTGCATTTTGCTTTTGTAGGTATTACTACTTACAGAAATAGAAAAATAAATAATTTATACCGATCAATAATTGAGAATCAATAGGAAATAATAGGAAAAATACCTTCAATAATTTTGCATCTCCACGCAAAAAAATTATAGGTTATTTTATTTCTGTAAGTAGGTTTATACAAACACTTTTACACGTCAAATGATTCACAACATTAATATGTAACAATCAAGCTGAATATTGGTATGTAATGGATGGTCAGCTATCCACGGATCGACCTCGGAAGCTTTGCCTAACCCTTGATCGACCCTTGCAGCAGTTATTGCTTTGCCACGAGCCCCTCGTAAAATATTATCTACAAACAAAAAAAGAACAAGCAAACAGTGGATCCTTCGTACAATAGGTACCCAATTAAGTTTCCCAAAAACATGATTAATTTCGATGTATCGATTACAGCGCTAATTAAGAGATTCAATAGGTATTGTATTAAGAATGGAAAAACGTTATGATCTTATCATCAAAACTTTAATATAAAATCTAGCTAGCGTCTTTACAAAATTCTCGTACAAACTATCTACGAGATCATTGTAATTTACAATCAATTGAGTTTTTGTAGAAAACTAGTCCATATTTTACACTTGTTTTATAACTTATCGTCACATATATGAAAGTGTCTCTCATCGGGTTCTCCTCTCGGATTCATTCGCACTGCGTTGCCGTTCGTTATCAGTTCTGTAGCATTCGAGTGATCTGTCAACAAAAAGAAAATCGATTACCATCGTAATAGACTGCCAAATTCGTGAATCTCCTTCAGTTTAATTCAAAAGCCCTTTGTTAGGAAGTTGAATCACTTGGGATGTAAAGCCTATCGACGTTACGTCGTCACGCCCGAATATACTTTATCAATTTCACAGGCTCAACTTTATTAATGAACAGATTACAAACACCGAATCAAAATTCGAATGGCAAAATTTTCAGCTGTATAAAAACTAATTAAATAATGGGTTCAGTAAGAGCTTTAAGGCTTTTAGGACGTTCTACTCCAGCTTATGATAAAATGAATTCATTTCAATCTACGTCTACCGTGAAATTAATATAAAGCCACTTATATTCGTTAAGTATTTTTAATAAATAACTTCTTCTTTGTAATTCTGAAAGTAAAACTAGAATTCATTGTATTCACAACTCTCGAGCTACAGAAGAGCCATCTTTGTCTGGCAGCTGTTTAAATTTGATAAGACTAATTAACCTTATTTTGTTTAGGTACTATCTACCTTTTATGAAGGCTTTAACTGAGTCAGAAAATAAGAACAATAAAGGTAAGTAATTAAAATAAAAAAATATAAAAAGCTAGACATCTACATTTTGTGAAGATGAAAATGCAAGAAAAAACAAAAATAAAAAATGGTTGTATAATTAATGAAAAACCCTCGACTTTACCATTTTAACAAAATTGGTGGAAACTATCTAGTTTACACTTTTTACATGGTAATGTATTTTTTTTTTCATCGGCAGTGAAATCTATACGTACATTTTGCTTCTTCTGAATTATTTAAATGAACACCAAAACACAATTCCTTGAAATCTCCTGATGATGATTGGTTGGAGATTACATGGTTGAACTATTACATCAAATTACGAATATGGAGAAAACTAATTTTTGAAGCACTACAATATGAAATTCATGGAATTATCTTGAATATTTAATTGCATGTTCATAAACTCATTACTTAATTGAATTAGGTACCTAGTGATTGCACTTTGATAAATAAGTTGTTCACTTAGAAAAATACCACAACTTCACGCAATAGTTACCTAGCCTACTTACGCAGGTGCCTACATGAATCGTAAATAGGCATCACTAGGGGCTGGTTAGTTACCAA
The DNA here is from genome assembly GCA_937001585.2 of Brachylomia viminalis. Taxonomy (NCBI): domain Eukaryota; kingdom Metazoa; phylum Arthropoda; class Insecta; order Lepidoptera; family Noctuidae; genus Brachylomia; species Brachylomia viminalis. Next base: position 12,956,111 of record OW443308.2, on the reverse strand, counting down.
ATTGACCTGCAAATTAGGGTTACCAAGTACCTATACTGGATTCAGGACCAGCTTCAGCTCTTAACGTAAAATGTCTGGGCTCTTGTTGGGTATCACTCCGAACAATATGGAAAAACACTTCAAACAAAATACAACTTTCAGCTAAAGCTTTGTGAGAATTTTATTATTTTCTCATTCAAATCAGTCTAATAGACAGTGAAACCAAAAAGTTCTGAATTTGAAATTAGACTTTTTGCTTCGATGTTAATGTTAACAATAACGCGTAGGTAAGTTAATACTAAATAACCAAAGTTAATAAAATCTTTTTACATAAGTTTTAGTATCTACGCAATAGATATGCTAAAGGAATTAATGCCTAAATAACGTGGACAACAGAGGGCTGTAAAGTGTTAAGGCATTTGAGACACAAAATAAGTAAATAATAAGATATAAATAAAATAAAGTTTATAGCAAAAAGGTTAGTCGACATCACAGGAGACCGAAGAGCTGGCAGCTACCCCGGACCAAGAATTAGTCTAGCTATTCAAAGGGGGAACGCTGCCAGTATCTTCGGAACCTTGCCTAAAGAGACTCCTTTTAATAATATATTTTAGTTATTATATTATATTTTTCATAAAACTAAGTAATTAATAGTATTAGAGTGATAGATTGAGTATTGTGATAAATGATAAATGATAAATGATTTTATTTCTGTAAGTAGGTTTGTTACAAACACTTTTACACGTCAATCATATTTTTAAAACTAGATGAGGTCGGCGTTTCATAACTGACTACTCTGAGAAGAAAGGCCGAAACAAACTCAGAGGTCACAGTCTCTTTTAAAGTCCAGACATAATCTTGGTCAGATCATGTGAAGACCATGTAGATTGGTGTCTGAAACGGTCTTTTGAGGAAAAACCATACAGATTGAGCGGACCTGTCCAGTCAGTGCACGCATTTGTCAGTAATCTTGCCGCTCAACTGAGAACTTAAGGAGCACAACGATTCGACGAACAATACCAAAGAAAGGACATTTGGGTAGGCCGCATAAATTACTCAAGCTGCCAGATCGTGAAACTAACTAAGAAATAAAATAAAAAAAGTAATAATCCACATAATCTTCACATTCACAATAATTTAAATAATATAATACTTTACAAAGTAAATAGGACTCATGTCATTGTATGTATAAAATTCATCAATGTCAATGTGTATATAAATATTCGAACATAATCTTTGAGGACCATGTAGATTAGTATCTGAAATGGTCTTCTGAGGAAAGAACCACGCAGATTAAGAGGACCTGTCCAGTCAGTGCACGCATTTGTCAGTAACCGTGCAGCTCAACTCAGAACTTTAGGAGCTCAACGATTCGACGAACAATAGTAACTAATGTAGTAGTAGATAGTATTATAATATACATTATGTAATCTAATTTTAAATAGGCGTTTATATTGTAATTTAATAAAGACTGTATTTAGATTGACCCTGTAACATTCCAACATTACATGAAAATCAATATAATAAAGGCTACGGCACATTTCGGCGGGTCGCACAGCATTGCAAAAATCCTCCTACATCACTTTCGTCCATTTTGTATAAGCAATCGCGCACTACAGGTGGGCCCCAACACAGAACAGATACAAGGCCCCAACGCACTTTGTTTGTGTTGGAATGTGTTGCGCTGCAGCCCGATGCGGTTGCAATTTGCGCTTAACTTTCACCATCATCAGCCTACAGCAGTCCACTGCTGGACATAGGCCTCTCCAATTGCACGCCATTTAGCTCAATTCTCCGCCTACAGCAGTCCACTGCTGGACATAGGCTTCTCCAATTGCACGCCATTTAGCTCAATTCTCCGCAACTCTCATCCAGCTGCTACCAGTCACCCTGCAAAGATCGTCGCTCCACCTAGCCTGAGGGCGTCCTATCTTACGTTTGCCGATTCGCGGTCTCCACTCAAGAACACGGCTAATGTGGCCGGCCCACTTCTACTTGCATCTTCAGCTTGCTTATTCGAGCATAATGTTTTTCCAACCCACGTTTGCAACACTGCGTTGCATTGGTGAGCTACCTACGAAGTAAGCTGCAAAAACATTGCGACTAATGACTTTAAAATTAACGCTTGAATATTAAGTTGTTAATCATACTGTAATGATGGCTCTTGGGTGGATGGATTTCATGTTGCGATGAGTTAATAATGAGCTTGCGCAAAACTGTGAAGGCTCAGACAGGCGCCACGTGACTCTGGTGGAACAAAATATATGTAAATTTCATGAAAACTGTTCTATAACAGTCGCGTCGCGCCTGTCTGCAGGAGCCTTCAAATGGCTCTGATCATAAATCGGGGAAAGAAAGTATTATAAACTCTCATGCCATAGATACACTGAAATTCGTAATATATTTCATATTATTATATATCCTTTTAAGACTTAAGTACCTAACTACACATACCATAGCCTACGTCACTAAATACCTACATAGTATTATTTCGTTTCATGTATCTTTTCATTAATGAAACTCTGCGCCAAAACTTCAGGCACACATTAATGTGAACTTGCTTTTACACGTCACATTAGTTATGTCCATTATTCCTTTGACGGACTACCAGTTCTTTCACGATCCCTTCATCTGTCGATCGAACTGATTAAGTTGGGTAACAATAGAAACGTAGTGTCTCATTAGCGACAGTTGAGATCAAATGACATGGAATAATAGTAACCTATTGTCTAGAGCTTGAAATACACTCACTGACAAATGTAGGTCTAGGTACAGGTGACCTGAAAACTTGGACCCTACTTAAAACCTTATCATATTATCCCACGTTTACACCAAGGTATACAGCGTAGCAGGTACATCGACACGCAAACTGATGTTTTATAGAAAAGTGCAATAGGTACTTAAGTGGTCAAAATGTATGGAACAGCTACTTTTTTTATAATAACCGACGAAAAATTTCAACGCAGAGGGGCGTTCAAAATCATGTGCTGAATTTATGATTAAAGTTAGCGCGTCGATATCCCTGCCACCCTGTAATATACCATAAATTCTACATGTTTTTTCCACTGTTTGCATTTATCGTTTACGCCAACCAATTGCTAAAACTCAAACTTGTGAGCATATTAGTAATTAAGAAGACATTTCTGAAACAACGACAATTTATGTACGATACACGAAATGTATATGACAAGTCTCAAGTCTTCAAGACTTGTTGAAAACAAGTATCACAACTTGTAGGTATTAGATGAACCCTGGACACTTGCTAAGAAAACTAATAACCCAATAAAAAGTAAAAAGTAATTTTCCTAACAGAAATACTCAGAAAACGAACCACTAACTAATTTATTTGTTTACTTTTATATAAACCCAAGAAATGTGTAGCTACATTTTATTTTAGCCTAACTTTCTAAGTTTAATTGTTGTACATAAGTTAAAATATTTAGCTATTCTATTAAAAAACAGAGCAGTTGACTCTCTGAGGTAAAATTTACTTTAGCGGAAAACATCTTGAGGAATCCTGTACTGAATGGCCTGAAATCACCGACAAGAACTGATCAATAACTACTTACTCATCTCTTTTGTATATGGGACGGAATGAGCATTAAGACATTTGACCTGCGGTAGAACAAGAACAGAACAATATATATGTATTTCTATCTTAGAAACTTAAAAAAAAAAACATCATGAGCGTATTTCCCGAAGGTGCAGGCAGAAGTAAATACCTTGTACGGCCACATTAAGCCAATCATATTCAAGCATGCTTACCTAAGCCTCGTGTACATAATAGGGAGGTAAAAACCTTTTGCTATTGAGAATTTTCACAAGGAAAAATGTATCGTATTCATCTCAAAATAATGCTCAGCAGAGCCCCAGAACAACGGTGCAGACATAGGAAACATAGAAGAACAAAACTCATTTCGGTCATAACAAATAAAAGAAAATATCGCTGGTCTCTTCAACTTATTTATTGGTTCGTGTAACAATTGCCAATATGTTTGGCAAAACGGTCATTAAGATAACAAAGCATTTGTACGAGGTTAATTAGGAAAGCCGCGAGAAATGTCACTAAACATTCCCGAACCATTCGTTCGAGGCATATGTATAAAATATATTTTATTGTGTTTTCACAATGGAAAGCTTTCCACTTCCACGTGTTTACTTCATATAAAAATAATGTCTATTTCTGTAAAGTCAGAATATAATGCGGTGAAATTTGCTTTTAGGTATACATACATATGTAGGCACGGAACTCGCTTACTCGCTTGTGGTTGCAGGCAAAGTTGAAATAGAAAACAAATTACGTCACCACAGAAATACAGTTTCTCATTTGACGGGAACAGCTGTTCTTTAACTTTTATTTAGCTCTATGCTTATTTGTTCTGGGGCCGATTCACGGAAACCAATTCTAGGAAATAAACTTATTTTTACAAACAGCGTGTATCAGAAAGATGTGGTCTTTATAATCAAATAGAATAACACACATACACACTCACACTCACATACATTCGGGTCGAGTAGGTATTGAAGTTTTGTATGTGATAGTTGATTTTTTGGAAAACCGGATGACGCCCTTGAAAGCTACAGTCCCGCGAGTACGCGATCGATGCGATCGTTTGAATATATTTTGACATACAAGCGCGACTTGGTTGATAGCACGAGTATGAAAAGACGGTTGCTTTCGGTTAGGATACGGCCTTAGGGTTCGCCGAACAAAATTAACGTCGCGATGATCTTTTTGGTTAGGGGAGTCGACCACTGTAGTTTATTGATGAAAACTTTTGTACATATTTGTTTTAATTTAAATGTCTTACCGTGCTGCGGCGTCGAGCGTGAAACGTTGCTCCGTCTCTTTGAATGTCATGCTCTGCTAAAAGACGATATGTCGCGATAGTTTCTGTGGCTTACTGCAACAAAAACAAAGAATAATAAAATAACTTTGTTAATATACACGAGAAAAACATTTTACCGCAGTCACACTAAAAATTGGTTACTGTGTATCTTAAAAAAAATATTCTTCGTTCGTCCTGAAGTTTTGTCCAACATTCCAAAAAAATCTTAGTTTGTCCCATATCACTATTGAAGTTGTGCTTCGTCCCAAATTACGAGTACATAAAAGGTACAGTTAACAAAAAAAATAAATATATTTGAAACAATACCTTAAAACTTTAATAACCGGTATCACAATCAAGATCACAGATATGGTATAATAATCATTTTATCATTACTACAGTTTAAATATACAGAACAGTCAGATCTGTAATAAACAATATTTAAGACATTATAATTTTAATAACTGAAAAAATTACCGATCAACAATTAAATGAGAGTAAAACAAACAATATAAAAAAAAAGAATACTTTTTTAAATTTCAAAAACACCATGCATCGTTTAAAATTAAATCAACAATCAGAACTAACGAAAAGTAGATTTTTTTTAGATTATTACACAATCATGGCTAGAACAAGCATTGAAAAAATCAACATTCATATTTAAAAACGGATCAACAGTAAACCAAGAGATATAGAAAACGTCTAACACAAATAGTTGATTGATGTTATGTTATATATTTAATAATACGTAACCCGTTTTTGCCGATTGTACAAAAAACTAAACTTTGGCTTATACAAAAAAAAATATGGGCCGTAGAAGGAATATATAATAGGCCGAAGCGAGAATAAAATAATTAAAATTATATTTTGGGACGAAGGAAGCATATTGTTTGGGACGACCCAGGATTTTTTAATGTAGGAAAAAACTCAGTGGGACAAACGAAGAATAAATCTTTGAAATCACCGACCACTATTGTTTTTTTTTTTATTGTAATGATGTGCGAAGGAGTTCTGCAAAACGATTTTTTTTTCATTTCGATTTGCTTGAGTAATAAATAAATTACCAAGTATCGATTTAATGCATAAAACAATTAAATATAATTGTTTTATGCATTATTATATACAATAAGCATTTTTCGTAATACTTAGTGGTTTATACATTTTTAATGTAATTTTAATTGTCTAACGAACATTTTATTTAAACCGTGTCATCAGACACGACCTATGACCATAGATATAATTTATTGAATTTATCGCCGATTGTTTTCTTTATTCAGATTTAAATTCGGAATGCGCTCGCTGTTCAAAATTATTTTAATTTATTGGACAATTTATTATCAGTACTTTATGACAGACTCGTACAGTATACAACGTGGCGCTACAATGGTGACTTTAATTTAATACACGGGTAGGGCTAGTGCCCATTAACCATATAAATATTGATAGGTTAAAATAATACGTAAACTGAAAAAAACATTTTTTCAAACAAACTAAATAATAAAAAAGTCATTAAAATTGGGATCACCCTTGCAAAAATTCATTCATGAAATTACTTACCTAGCTCGCTTACGTTAACTCGGAGCGGCAATGTGTCGGTTCGCGGGCTGGCAACCGCGCATCGCGTCTTGTACCTACTCGTGATCGGTCCGATTCTTTGACGGCATATTATCAAAGAAACCGAGCGGCGCAAGTGGTACAAACACTTATCACATCACCCTCTCTTGTTACTATTAGTAATAACTGTCATCACTAATCACTGCCATCACGATCATAAGTTTACACAAGCACTAATAGCACAAATAAATGCGTCCGTATCGCAAGAGGTGTAAACGTACCTACTAGATAAGAAAACGAAAACCAATCAAAGTGTCTTTATCGCAGTACCATGATCTAATTACTATCCTAATTACACAAAAAGAAATAAATAAAACAATAGCTAAGAGTCTTTTTCGCGACGTAATTATGCGCACTAGTGTAAATAAGTGCGTCAAGGACACGGGTTCGACTAGCACTAGAAAAGCAAAAAAAGAATTCGTGTTCGGTGCGGCGGGTGGGTGGAAGGGAGAGCGCGCGTCGCCTGCGCTGCTCGCCAACAAAGGAAATTTCCTTAAATTCGCCTACTCTATGCATTTGTTTCATCCTAATAGTATTGCTTATTCGTTTTAATTTCATTGATGCGAAGTTATGATCCGTGACCGAGGGAAATGACCGCTGCGCGACAGTTCTTTAAGTACAGGTTGCTCTAAGATGCTATTTCCTAAATTCTTTAATAAATCTGTAAATAATAACGTTTAATGGAAATAAAAAATTGTCATGAAACGAAAATGTGAAAACGTATATGTGTGTTAAATTAAGGTCACCATTGCAGCGCCACGCTGTATATGTTTTTTAAATAGACTTTGCAATGGCTTTCTCAATTCGCAAAGCTGTTCGAGCAATTTACCAGCAAGATGCCAGAGTTACTCTGGGAGTTTTGTTTTTCTCACGGTGGCATCACAATTCATCTTCGCCAACATCTTATATAATAGGCTAAATATATACTTATACACAAAAATCAGTGATGTTCATAACACTAACACTAGAAACAGGGACAAACTATGTGCTCCCTTTCACCGGCTTCATAAGTTTCATAACTCATTTGTTGGGCTTCGTATAAACTTTTATAACAAGCTTCCCTCTTCTTTGTTAGATTTGTTTTATATAGTGCGTTTAAAGCTAAAGTAAAATCCAACCTTTGTTCAAATGCATACTATTTTCTATCAACGATTACTTAAATGATAAAAATAGTTGGTCGCTGTGATTAACTCAAGACAATGTTTATGTTCTTTCTCCAGAATTAGCTTACCTACTGACAAGTTATATGAGTTCATATAATTGTTTATTTTATTTGATTATATTAGTCAATTTAGTTTAGTTTAATTTAATTGTTATTTATTATTGACATATATTGCAATATATGGTTAACTAGCGACCTCGACAATTGATCATATTATTTTTATGAGCAATCGGCAGCAAGTTCGTCATGCTCCCTTAGATGTTGACATTTAGGAGAATAAATAATAAATCAAGCTTTGAAGCTTGCGGTAGCGTCGGAGGTCAGGTTGCCTCCTTCCCTCAAATATGGCTAGGGGGGTAATGGCTGATGCTTGTGGTGACAGGTCATCTTGCTGACTGGTTTTGTTATTGTTATTAGTAATTAACTGTTTCTTTATTTTACTTCGAAGGTCCTAGTTTATCATTTGTGACTTCAAGTTACAGCTACATATACAGCGTGGCGCTGCAATGGTGACCTTAATTTAACACACATATACGTTTTCACATTTTCGTTTCATGACAATTTTTTATTTCCATTAAACGTTATTATTTACAGATTTATTAAAGAATTTAGGAAATAGCATCTTAGAGCAACCTGTACTTAAAGAACTGTCGCGCAGCGGTCATTTCCCTCGGTCACGGATCATAACTTCGCATCAATGAAATTAAAACGAATAAGCAATACTATTAGGATGAAACAAATGCATAGAGTAGGCGAATTTAAGGAAATTTCCTTTGTTGGCGAGCAGCGCAGGCGACGCGCGCTCTCCCTTCCACCCACCCGCCGCACCGAACACGAATTCTTTTTTTGCTTTTCTAGTGCTAGTCGAACCCGTGTCCTTGACGCACTTATTTACACTAGTGCGCATAATTACGTCGCGAAAAAGACTCTTAGCTATTGTTTTATTTATTTCTTTTTGTGTAATTAGGATAGTAATTAGATCATGGTACTGCGATAAAGACACTTTGATTGGTTTTCGTTTTCTTATCTAGTAGGTACGTTTACACCTCTTGCGATACGGACGCATTTATTTGTGCTATTAGTGCTTGTGTAAACTTATGATCGTGATGGCAGTGATTAGTGATGACAGTTATTACTAATAGTAACAAGAGAGGGTGATGTGATAAGTGTTTGTACCACTTGCGCCGCTCGGTTTCTTTGATAATATGCCGTCAAAGAATCGGACCGATCACGAGTAGGTACAAGACGCGATGCGCGGTTGCCAGCCCGCGAACCGACACATTGCCGCTCCGAGTTAACGTAAGCGAGCTAGGTAAGTAATTTCATGAATGAATTTTTGCAAGGGTGATCCCAATTTTAATGACTTTTTTATTATTTAGTTTGTTTGAAAAAATTTTTTTTTCAGTTTACGTATTATTTTAACCTATCAATATTTATATGGTTAATGGGCACTAGCCCTTCCCGTGTATTAAATTAAAGTCACCATTGTAGCGCCACGTTGTATAAACATATCGCAGCATCGCAAATGTAAGTGGGCACGCCCTTTATGCCTGGAGGCTTTTATTTATTTTTTTATTTATTAAAACTTTATGCACAAGTAAAAAAAATACTGTACAAAGGCGGACTTAATGCCTGAGGCATTTTCTACCAGTCAACCTTAGGGTGATGCAGATATATACCATGGCAGGTGCAACATACGGGATAGATAGCTCGGGAATGACTACAAAATACAAGAATAAATACTAATATATAGATACATACATATAAACAAAATAAACCTTGGTCAGGAGAAATAACGGAGACGAGAAAGAGAGGTGAGAACGTAGAGGAGAAAACAAATGCAGCAACTCAGCGCTGGGATGTTTCAGCCAACTTCTGACGGATATGTTCACGTGCCTTCACTTTAAAAGATAACCGACTGGTTGCTGTCCTGATTTTCAGAGGGAGCGCATTCCAAAGAAAAACCGCCTGGACAAAGAAAGAAGAATGAATGAAACCAGAACGGTGAGAAGGACATCGTAGAAGACGATTGTTGGTGGAACGAAGACTTTTACTATGGGCAGTGCATAAATATTGAATTTGGGAAGTCAGGTAAGAAGGGGAGGTGGGTTTGTCCAGAATAGAGAACAACGTAGACAGAGCCCTTAACTCTCTGCGCTGACGAATGGATAACCATTTTAAAAGCAGTCGGTGTACAGATATACATGGTCATACTTACGAAGATTGAAAACGAATCGAATGCAGTTATTGAGAAGGCGGTCAAGTTTATTGAGGAGATCTGCATTCAGATCATAGTAACACACATCACCATAGTCAATTATAGGAAATATAAGGGCCTGTACAAGCATTGCTTTTACGTGTGATGGGAGAAGGTTTTTCAACTGATAGAGCGACCGCAACGTTCCGGTGACTTTTTGACTGACAGTCGTGACCTGCTTTCGCCAGTTTAGACAAGTATCGACATGCAGACCAAGATTCTTAACATCAGAGCTAAACGGGATGACTGAGTTGTCGAAGATTACAGGTGGCACAGTTAAGCCGTTCAGCTTCCTCATGCTGTAGGGGCTCCCCACAATGATAGCCTGACACTTTGCGGGGTTAACCGCCACCCCAAATCGATCCAACCAGTTTTTTACGACGTCTTAATCCCGGTTTAGCTCCTCAATCGCATCGGATATGTTGCCAACACTTGCCCGGCAGTAAAGCTGCAAATCGTCAGCATAAAGATGATACGCAGTCCGAAGTTGGTGGTGATGAGGTGAATAAAAACGGTGAATAAAAGAGGAGATAATATACCGCCTTGAGGAACGCCAGCTGCAAGATCATACCAATTCGACGAAGAGTCTCCAGCATAAACAGACTGCTGACGTCCCCGAAGATAAGAGGAAAACCACTTCAGTACCTCTGGAGGGACCATAAGATAGGAAAGGATGGATAAAAGGACTTCGTGACTGACGGTATTAAAAGCATTGGAAAAGCCAATTAACACTAAGACTGTAACTTTAGTGTCTTCCATTCCCCGCCTTATATCGTTGGTCACTTTAAGGAGAGCTGTAACGGTACTGTGCCCGGGCCTGAAACCGGATTGAAATGGACTGATGAGAGAGTTATGGTGAATAAAGTGGGAGAATTGTTTGTGAACGCTGGCCTCGAGCACTTTAGATAGAAAAGGAAGGATGGACATTGGGCGAAAGTGACTAGGAAAAGAGGGATTGGATATCTTAGGCAGGGGCTGAACAAGGGCTTTACGCCACAGAGAAGGGAAATCACCGGTGTATAGGGAAAAATTTAGGATGTGGGAGATTGCAGGGAGTAGTTGATCAAGAGCCGTCACGATCATATGGCGGCTAATATTATCGCAGCCCACGGCTTTGGATTTAATGGACAGGATAATCTTTTTGATCTCTCCCGGGTTGACTGGTGTGAAGACAAAGGGGTTGATACTGTAATGTACCTACATTCCACCGATTACTAGCTAAACCGAGTTCAGATGAATCAAGAAAGTTGTTAGACTTTATGGCCCTGATACATTGATCACAGATTTTTTTACATTGTTTTAGGTTACGATGGGACTGACATGCGCTGTGCGTCATAAAAGTCCCTAAAATTAAAAGAAAAAAAGTTGCCTAGAAACATCTTTATTATTTTAATCATGAGATCAAAAATACCCCACACGCATATGTGCATAGGTTTTTTTCATTCCTTGGTTACATGTACGGCCACCCTTAATTATGTTTTACGTAATTTTGCTACACCATTGTTCAGCCGTGCAAGACACCTTTCCAATTTTTATCGATACAGTGCATGCAATAATCTCCGAGTAATATGGCTGTATGACATCCGGACGCACGGACAGACAGGCATGCCGAAATTAAGGGTTCCGTTTTTGCCATTTGGCATTTGGCCCTAAAATAGCTCTTATTTTACGGATTTTGGATATCGAGTTTATTATCGGCATAAAGCATGTCTATGAAAATAGATTTATTAACTAGAGGTCTTTACCTATGAAGTTGCCGTTTTACAATACTGGCCGTTTGAAACGTAATATAAGTATGGCTGGCAATTAATTCTAAATTCAAATACGGTAATTTATTTATTAATTAGTGTATTGTTTTCACTACATTTGTATCTTTTTCATCAATATGGATACGATAAAAATACGAGTAATTATCATACGAGTTCCGTCGTGGTAGCAATGCCGCACAAACGGCTTACAACATTAATTACGTGTACGGAGTGAATATTACAAACGAACGCACGACTCGTTATTAGTTAAAACGCTTCCGACATGGATCTAAAAAATGAACCCGAAAATTTTAGTCAACAAAGTCGATAGTGGAAGCTGACGATATGTACTCAATCTACGGCTGAATTAGCAGCAGCTTTCAACGTTAGCATCAAAACAATATTGGTCCATTTGCATCAAATGGCAAGGTTAAAAAACTTGACTAAGTGGGTGCCGCACGAACTGAACGATCGCCGGCGTGACGAACGCGTTGAGGCATGCCTTGCGTTGCTTAACAGACAGAGAAACGAAGGGATTTTGAACAGCATTGTTACTTGCGATGAAAAATGGATTATTTTTGATAATCGTAAGCGGTCATCATGTTGGTTTGACCCTGGTTCAGCGCCTAGGCAATGCCCCAAACGAAAACTTACCCCTAAAAACATTATGGTCACTGTTTGGTGGTCTAGTGCCGGTATAATTCGTCACAGCTTCTTACCAAACAGCACCAGCATTACTGCGGATGTGTACTATGAGGAACTTGACACAATGATGGAGAAGCTCGCAAATCTCCGGCCACCCTTGGTTAATCGCTCGTCCCCACAGCTTCTACACGACAACGCTCGACCTCATACGGCACAACAGACTGTCTCTAAGCTGCAAGAGCTAGGGTTGGAAGTTTTGCGTCGTCCACCGTACTCTCCAGACCATGCGCCGACAGACTTCTACTTTTTCCAAAAATCGGACAACTTCTGGGCAGGGAAAAAATTGAATACCCGAGAGGCAGTACAAAATGCCTTTGAAGAATTTGTTGTTATTTGATTAGTTTACGAAAGTTCTCGGAGAATAATAAACACGCAATAATTAATTAATGAATATTTCAATGTTACGAGCTAGTGAGAAATTTCTATACATCCTTAGGGCAGTAGTATATTTTACTTTAAAGACTCATTTATATTATATATGTACCTACCTGACATTTAATTATGTGATATAATTAAACATTATGTTTCCATTATAAAGTTAGGAGTTGAGAACATAGCTTAATATTTTTGTGATTAAAATTGTTTCAAAGCTAAACTCGGAATGAAAGCGATAGAAACAAAACATTATTTAGTCTGACTCGTAACATAATATGTTACAATTGGAAAGCTTTTACTTCTAATGAATTGGCTGTTATTAACAATTTTATCAACCAACCAACTCTTATCGAACGTTCGATGTTTTCCGGAATTGTGAAATATTTCAAAATACAGACACCCGTAGATGATTATGTTGGTGAGAGAACTGTATAGGGTTAGTTTTGAAAGACCTGCCAAATTTTCCCTAATATATAAAATTTATCTATATCTATACATATAATAAATCTGTAGACGAGGCGTTTCTGTACAATGCAAATATGTAAAATAAAAATAGCTGGTGTGTTAAAGTATAACCAACAGATGCCATTTCTATCATTTTTGTCATTTTTGTCTGTTTGTCTGTTTGTCTGTGACAGATGTTTGTTATAGTATCACGTAAAAAGTACAAAACCAACATGGTTAAATTTTATACTCAAATATTGTGTGTAACTCAGAGTTACATTTAGTTTTTGTTTCATCGAAATCGGTTCAATAAATCACAAGATAAATGAATTTAAAGTGTTCAAGAAGAACTTTTCTTTGCTTAGTTCATACACGTAACGACATCTATTGACGCCAAATGGTACTACCGAATATATGTGATAAGTTAAGCGAGGCATTTCTGTACATTGAAAATATTCCAAAGAAATAATTGGGGTGTCAAAGATGCCATTTTTACCATTTTTAGAATTTTTGTCTGTTTGTCTGTGAGACGGGTTTGTTACAGTATCACGAAAAAGTACGAAACCATTAGGGTTAACTTTTATACTCAAATATTGTGTATAACTCGGAGTATCATTTAGTTTTTGTTCCATCACAATCGCTCCACTCTATAAAATATATTAATCAATTTAGTGTTCAACAAGAATTTTTAATTATGCAATGTAGTAACACGTAACGACATCTATTGATCCGAAATTATATTAACGTAAAGTTTGTTAGATCTTTTGTTATTTTGGTGAGGTTAATTTCGCATACTTCACGCGTAACATTGTGAATAGAATATAACTCCCAATGATCTAATCAAAAGTTTGGCTAATTAAAGTTTTCCAAATGCGTTGTTTATTAGTTCAGTGGTGGTGGCGCTACCTATCTTTCAAATCATGATACAGCTTAGTTATTTCACATAAAACGATACAATATGTTCATTTATTTTTTAAATTCTTTAATTTTATACTTTTGGAAGGCTATATAGCTTACAGTGTTTGATCGAACGTTTTCCCATGGGTAATAATTTAAATGTATCACTTTGTGATCGATAGATGGCGTTGTTCATTTAACGTCATTTTCTGAATCGCGGTGTTAAGACTTTCCGCAGAAGAATGACCTTTGCCCAATGTTTTACCATAACTGGAGAGTTACATTCATAATTATTTTCAAGCTCACATAAATGTTGAAATTAATATGCAATAGCGTAGAGTCCATTAAATATAGTTTTGCAAATATATTAATAAAGTGACCAAGCTATGATCGCGCTGAGAAATCGCAATGAATACGATGAAGTCACGAGATATCAATCTGGCCGATACATTAGCTCCTCAGAGGCAGTTTGGCGTATTTTAAGTTTTCCAATACATGAGAGACATCCACCGGTCATTCATCTCGATGTACACCTTGAGGGCGGGCAACGAGTGTATTTTCAGTCTGAAAATGTCACAGAAAGGTTAGACAATCCGAGACAAACCACTTTGATGGCATTCTTTCGCCTCTGCCAAACTGATAATTACGCGAAATCCCTTCTTTATAACGAGTTTCCATCGTATTACACATACAACAAGCAGCAAGGTGTTTTTAACCGTAGAAGACGTGGAACTGCTCTGGAAGGCGAGCCTGGAGTTTTCATGGAACACGTGATAGGACGAGTGTACACTGTACACCCGAATAATTTAGAATGTTATTATTTACGCCTTCTTCTGCACGTAGTGCGAGGACCAACTTCTTTTAATGAGCTCCGTAAAGTGGATGATATTGAATATCCCACATACCAGGCTGCTTGCCGCGCACGTCATTTATTAGATGGAGATCAACATTGGGATGATGCTTTAGCCGAGGCATGCGTCAGCGATAGTCCACATCGCTTGCGTCATCTGTTTGCCATCTTACTGACCTTTTGTGGCTTAGCGGATGCTGGGCAGTTGTGGCAAAAATATCAAGATAAGTTTGCTGAAGATTTTTTGAGACATGTACGGCAAAACAGTGATGGTGAAATTCCTGACCGAGTACGTGAAAATTGTCATAATAGATCGTTGTTGGCTATTCAAGACATAGTCATAAGTATAGGAGGAAACCCGCTCACTCAATACGGCTTGCCCACACCTACAGTCGATGCGGAACGTATAAACAGAGAGTACGCCACGGAGATTAGTTACAATCCCGTGGAATTAGCAGAAACCCTGCAAAACGGCTGCTCAATTTTGACAACGGAACAGCGTCAAATATTTGATCGTGTGTGCGGCAGTGTAGATAATACATTGGGGGAAATCCTGTTTTTAGACGCGCCCGGTGGAACAGGCAAAACATTTCTAATCAAAGTTATTTTGGCTCGAATAAGGACCCAAAATAAGATTGCTCTTGCTGTCGCCTCCTCAGGAATAGCAGCCACATTGTTGCCCGGAGGAAAAACCGCACATACAATGTTCAAAATCCCCATCGACTTGGATAGAACAGAAAGCCCGGTTTGCAATGTGTCACGCAATAGTGACAAAGCTAGGGTTGGCAAATCGGAAGGCTGTGGAAGCAGTAGACCGAACTTTGCGGGACATTAGGCAAAATGACCGGCCGATGGGAGGCATTACGGTACTTTTCTGTGGTGATTTTAGGCAGACACTCCCGATAATACCCAGAGGAACGAGAGCCGATGAAATTAGCGCCTGCCTAAAGAGTTCGATTTTATGGCGTAATGTGATATCAACTCATTTGAGTTTAAATATGCGAGCACATCTGGGAGGTAATCCAAACGCGCAAGAGTTCTCAAATTTACTTTTGAAAATTGGTGACGGCACATATCCCACACAAGATGGTAAAATAATTTTGGTGGAGAACCTTTGTTGTTCCGTTGCTTCACAGCTGGAACTCATTTCTTCAGTTAATGGGAATCCCACAGATATCGGGAACCACGCTGCTGCTTGGCTGTGCCAACGAGCTATTTTGACCCCCCGCAATGACCAAGCGGCAGCAAAAAATACACAAATATTGGCACATGTTTCTGGGGAAAGTAAGCAATATACTTCGATAAACACGGTTACGGAAGAAGAAGATGCCACACACTATCCAGTAGAGTTCTTAGAATCCTTTAACACGCCCGGTCTTCCAGCACACAACATTTTTTTAAAAGTCGGTGTGCCAATTATTCTTCTCAGAAATTTAAGTCCTCCCAAACTTTGCAACGGCACTCGGCTCATAGTCACCAATCTTCAACACAACGTCATCGAAGCCGAAATCTTAACAGGTTGCGGCGCCGGTGATGTTGTTTTTATTCCCAGAATTCCGCTCATTCCTAATAATTTCCCGTTTAGTTTTAAACGTGTGCAATTCCCCGTCAGCCTTTGTTACGCCATGACCATTAACAAAGCTCAGGGCCAGACATTGTCCGTTGCGGGGGTGGATCTTAGTATTGGTTGCTTTTCCCACGGCCAACTTTATGTAGCTCTTTCGCGTGTAATCAACCCTAGCAACCTGTTTGTGTACGCTCCTGGTGGTTCCACCGCTAATATTGTATATAGAGAAGCATTTTCCTAAATATCACAAGTTTTTTGTCAGCAAAAATCACAAGGCCTGGTCGAAAGATTCTCCCGATTTCCCTTCTATAAACAGCACATAAATTTTTTCCGACATCCACCCGAACGAAGTCGCGGGCACAGCTAGTTTAAAATAAAATTACATCATTTCAGTACCTATTCAACTCATGATTTATTTATTTATCTATTTATTTAACACTTTAAGCACACAAATGTACAGAGGCGGACTTAATGCCATAGGCATTTTCTACCAGTCAACCTTTGGGTGATGCAGAGACAAACAGTGGTAGGTGCAATTTATAATGATAATTTAGGATTAAATAATTTTAAATATATAGACACGGATAAACTTGTTTCTATAAATACATATAATATATATACCTAATTATATATAAATATAAGCACAAATAAATGTACATAAATACACGAGTATGTTAAAAACAAATAGGACACACAATGAGAAAACATTACCGCTGTGATGATACTGCCAGCTTCTTACGAATGTGCTCGCGAACTTTAGTTTTAAAGGATAATCGGTTGGTTGCCATCCTGATTTCCTGGGGGAGTGCATTCCACAGAGAGATAGATTGAACAAAGAAGGAAGAGTGAATGAAGTCTGTGCGGTGAGTGGGACATTGAAGAAGACGATGATTAATTTTATTAAGTATTGCTTTTTTTAATTTAAGTACCTACTATATTAAAAATACCTACTCACAATGCGCGCCCGCCGCCGCGCTGCGTAACCGGCGAGAGAGTCATTATCCTTGTCGCGAGTTCCTAAGATAGGAAAATTTTCGGATATTTTCAATTAAACGTTTTCAGTTATTTTTACTTTTACTTGATTGTAATGTTTATCACAAAAAAAATATATGCTAAATTAAGAGATTTAACATAAAAAAAATTGACAGGTATTTAAAAACTAACCCTTTATAGTAAAATCATACGGCCCAACAATTTTGTTATCTGTACAAACATGATGAATGAATCGCATTCAAAGCGTTGCGTATTTCTACAGGACCTTTTAACAAAACTGACATAAGCTTACCTACCGTTTGCTTATGCCAGTTCCATAGATTTTAGACCCTCCATCATTGTTATCGCTAATATAATATCACTTTTTCTAGGCACTCAGGGCTGAAATTGCCAAAATGCAACGAGCTAAAGTAGGGTATTCTGAAATATAAATATGTTTCCTTCTTTGTAAAAGAGAGAGACCGTTGCACTAGCCGGACCATAGATTCTCAATGGACATTGTGACTTAGGGACATACAGGATTATAGGCCGCTGCCATGTTTTAAGCTGAGGCAACATGCATCGAGGGCTGTACCAATAATTTAACTTACAAAACTGTTTATCTAAAATCGGGACAATTTATTGCTTGACCACCAACTGAAACTGTCCGTATATTCAAATCACAACTGATATACTACTTGGTCGAATTAACTGTGCACCTCGCTGGAATGCCATTTCTCCCCCGTAACACCGCTCACCTCCTCGCGCTCGCCACGTCGTCGCATACAAAGCGTTGAAATGACGTCATCAACTCCAGGTGCACAGTTAATTCGACCAAGCTGTACTTTAAAATGGCTATAACACGGCAAATTGACGAAGGATGTTAATTTGCTTTACAAGAAATTTCCTTGATTAACCTAAAAACTGTTCAGACTAGTGTGCTAAAGCAAACGTGAGCTTAACCTGTGGCATTCGGCATTCTTGGGTTATACTATTAGAAAAATCTCAGAAACACAATTTCAATCTCCAGGCGAGTTTGAACTTGTTCTAGATATCTGGATTTCGGTTTTGCCTCTATTTCATTCTGGATATAATCGAAATATTGTTACAATATGGCTCACCTCTGCCTACCTCTTCCAGGAAGTTACAATTATAGTTCTCTGTTGATTTTAAGCCACAATTTTACCACTAATATACTACAATAAGTTTTGTATCAGCGGCAGTTAGACTGGAAGCCGACCCCAACATACATAAGTGGTTAGAAAAAGGCTGCACAAATAATGATGATGATCAACGGCAACGTCGTGCAGATAGCATAATGGTCATCGAATATAATAAGGTGTGTACATGAAATATTTTAAGAGATACACCTATAGGTAGTACAGAAGCTATGGAAACGAAAAAACAAACATTCTTAGTGTTTTGTATGTTACGTAATTATTATAATTTTAAAACTGCTTGAGACATTTCTATTCAATGAATGACCCGCCCGACGCGGCAAGGGAGGCGGCGCGGGTGCGGGGCTTCTCGTCTATGCTGTGTCAAGTAGCGTGTTGGTTGATGATGTTGTGTTCAGATGCATATCTCCGCGCGACCGCCCAAGCAGGGTAGTCATTTCGCGTCCTGATGGTTACCGCACTCCGCAGTCTGTGTGCTGCCGGACGCAAACACCTGCCTTCACCTCCTATTTGTTACATGGGACCTAACAATATCTCTGGTGAACTGCATTGGATGTACAAAATAAAAAGAAAAGAAGAATAACCCTTATTTGGACACAGTTCGTGAAACACAAAATACAAATAACAAAATAAAAAAGTGAAAATAATGCTTTAACAACAATAGTGTGTGCCTCACGGCTGCGCCAAAAAGTCTGACGCTGGTTTTCTAATGAACCTTTAGGAACAAGTGACACGGAGCACAAACAGTTTCGACATAGGTACATAATAATACATTTATTTTATAAACTAGTAAATAAATAAATGAACTAGTAATCTAATATAATAACTTACAAAAACAAAAAAAAAACTGTAGATTTCGTCCCTCGATCTATGTTATCGCTTACAATAAATGTGAATTTAAAATACAAAGCCACCTAAACCTAAGTAGGTCCATTATTAAATTCCCTCCTTAGAGTTTTACAAAAAGGAACCAAAGCACAGTAATGTTATCTAACAGTATTGTGACTTGGCCCTGTTCCTGAAATAATTACCTACAGCTGCGCGGTACGTAAACACGCGACAGGGCTGTCCGCCTACAGTATTTTAATTTTATCAACTACTTGATTTTCTTTCTAGTTTTATGATTGTAAATATTATATTTTTTATTTAAAAATGAAATTCGAAAACTCGAAATAACAATTTTTTGGTCACCCATCCGATGTCGAACCGCTTCAAACGATACTTAATATCAACCATCTCGTCGCGTGTGAGCTACCTACAGCAAACAAAACCTCTAAATACCTAGGTAGTAGGTATACCTACCATTTATTACTCTCATAATCATTTTCTAATGATATTTCGTCTAATTCAATAATATAGGTAAGTAGCTAAGAACATAAGCAAGTAGTTAGCCTAGCCTAGGAAACTACCTACTTTTTTTTTATCGCGAGCGTAGTTGGGTCACTTGTGTGTCACTGCTTTCACCCTACCCACTTATTTATTTATTAATCCAGGTATTTTACTCGGTGGAAAAAGCGAAATACCAACCTATTAAAAAAACAAATTACACACTAGTGCAGGTATAAAAAAAAATCATAGCCTTACCTTTCAGAGTTTACAGGTAATTTATAAATTGTTATCTCTGGGTGCGTTATTGACAAATTCAAGCAACCAAATTAAGTCAGTAGGTACTCGTACTTACTTGTGACATATATTAATTGAAATATTTGTCACAAATAGCACGCTTAGGTACTGCTTACAAAACCATCACACCGTCCGTTCGCATTTGCGACTATTTGTTTACCGAGTGTGTACCGAACTCGAGGCGCGTAGGTATGACTCGCGTTCCGACCGTTTGTAAGAAGATAGAATAAAATAATACTGTTAGATAACATTACCGTGGCCAAGGTGTGATTAAAACAAATCCTAATCTACAGTACTCATCTGTAAACTAGGTAAATACCTTATAAACAGCTGATAGGTGCAACTCGATTCGCATAAGCTAATGACTTCTGTGAGTTTACGAGGGCGTCAAGTCATATCCGTCAGATGATTGTTGTTTGTCTACCTACCTACTAGTACAGATGTGAACTGTAAGGAGTCTTAGTGCGTAGTGCGGATTTATTTGACCAATCATCTTACCAGAGATAGGCAGTCGTGGACATACCTACTTAACTGTGGTAGGTACACTCTGTTTTTAAGAATTTTCATACCTACAGAAAACTCAATGTCGTTGCCCAACCGAACGGGAGGAATCACATCACACTTGGCACTCGTGATGTAAGTACTTAGTGGCTCCCTACGATACTTGTTGTTGTAGCACAACACCATGTTTTGGTTGGTATAAGTACCTATAGTTTGGCATTGTTGCGTTTGTTGCCCGAAGCCCGACGCGTGTTAGTAAAGGCGTGCGACTGAAGAGGCGCGGGATAGGGAGGCCCGCTTGCGTTCTACTCTTTTGATCATTCATAAAGGCCACGCGCCGTCCTACCCTGCCGCCTGCCATCGCCCGCTTCGATGACAGTAGAAACTAGCGTAAAGGCCCCATCAAACAGGCGCAACACGCGACGCGACACAAAGGTACTACCTGTCGCGCGACGAGCGGTGCCTTTGTGTCGCGTGTCGCACCTGTTTGTAGGAGCCTTAATGGATGTTAAAGAATAAGAAGAAGCCAATATTTATTATGTGTGTCAAGTATTTTTTTTTAATATTTTTTTTTAATAGGTTTGTAGGATTTAAAAAAATATGGTCCTATGGCTTCTTTACCAGCTATGGGAAGATCTCTTTAAATATTTTAGTGTATGAATAGATACACCTTCTATGTACGTATGTATACCTCTATACAGGGTGTCCCAAAAATCAGTTTAGTGCACGGATCTTATATTATTCAACATTTCAGGACCATAAAAATAACTTAAATAGTCAAATAAACTTAACGTAACTGCTATCCATAATGAATATAACGACTGAATATAATGGACGCTTCGCAAGCTTCTGTCCCTCAAGTGCTTAGTGAGCTGTAATACGAGTATGATGTTATTAATGATCACGGCTGTCTGTCCCTCTGTCACCTTTTATGAAAGTCACATAATTATGACACCATTGTGACTTTCATAAAAGGAGACAGAGGGATTTATGCTTAGCCTATAACGCTCGTCATGATTTCATTTAAGCACAGTAACCAGGGCCTTAAACTTTACTGGGCGTAATAAATATGTACGGTGATATAAACGCAATATTTTTTTTTTTTACTGACCAGTTGGTGCAGTTGGTAGCGGCCTTCTGAGCCGCTGGTCCCGGGTTCGATCCCCGGACAAGTCAAACATTTGTGACCTGTCTGGGTGTGTATATGTATATAAGTATGTATATCAGTCATCAGGTTACCGTAGTACAGGCTCTGCCTAGTTCGGGACCTGAAGACCTTGTGTGGATGTTGTCTCATATAAAAAAATAGCATTGTTTTTAAGATTTCCCAGCAATTTAAACAAAGGGTTTTTGGTGGGTGGTTAGGTGGTGAGAAAATAAAATATTTTCTTATCTTTACATAAGGAAAAAGAAGTGATTTTTTTATTATTTGATTTGTTCACGAAAGATCTAGGGGAATAATAAATATGTAATAATTAATGAATTAATATTTGTATGCTACGAGCTAGTGAGAAATTTCTATGCCTACATGCTTAGGGCAGTCGCCCATATTTTACTTAGCCATGTTCTTTGTACCTATGCTAGTCAAGGAAGATCGATGATAATAATATCACTTGCCCAACTACGTCATTATTATCACAAGATAATGTAGCTTTATTGAAGGTTTCATTGCAGCTACGTTTTATGGCGGTCGTTTACGACGAGATTTTACACTAAGAACGCCTTGTATCGTGAGATCTGAAGAGACACCACGAAGCCATTATCGAGCTCGGAACTTGGTAAAAAGTGGATTCATTAAAAACTATGAACACAAAGCTAAACTAATGAAAAATAATGACTTTATCTTTCTATGTAAATTATCTG
The DNA here is from genome assembly GCA_937001585.2 of Brachylomia viminalis. Lineage (NCBI taxonomy): Eukaryota > Metazoa > Arthropoda > Insecta > Lepidoptera > Noctuidae > Brachylomia > Brachylomia viminalis. Next base: position 12,933,547 of record OW443308.2, on the reverse strand, counting down.
TGAAAATAACAACGAACACGACATAAGGCAACAAAGGTCAGGGTTTCCAAATAACTGTCTCTCGCTTCATTGTTTTAGGAATAAATAAGTCTTCTTTTTAAATAAAACAGTAGGTAGGTAGGCCAAAATTTGGCTAACATTTTTTTTTAAACGTTATTTTTTTTAATTAAGGGGCTTTTGTCCAATAAGGATATGTCAACCCCATCATGCCTTTTATCAAAGTAAATTCACTTAGAATTATGAAATATAACACACAAAGAAAAAAAAAATAGCAATACTAAAAAGCTACCGCTCACTGCTGAACGACTAATACTAAACTACATAACTTTTTAGCTGCCTCCGATTTAGGGTTTGCCAAAATGCTTTGAATCAGACCCACATCCAGCCTATTTAATTTTAATTCGTTCAGCAGCAAGTTGCGTTCATCTTTATTCCGGACACACTCCATCAGCAAATGCTGAACATCTTCAATTTTATTACAAGTTAAATAATTAGGAGAATTCGACTTTTTCATTAAGAAGGCAAACTTTGCTGATGGATAGTGTCCGGATCTAAGTCTAAGGGCTAATTTAACATAATTTCTACTTAAGATACTGCCGTATCTTCCTCGTGTCCCTTGGTTTGATGGCAATCAAACCAAGGGACACGAGGAAGCTCTCCCTGTATGGTCTTATACCATATGCCTTTATCTATAGATTTACTATCAAATAACTGTTTCCAATCATCAAAACATACCGATTTAAATATAGGTACTAACTCCCAATGATCCGGTAAGTAGTCAGTTACCCTGCCCTGTACCGCCGCCAACTTAGCTATACGGTCAGCTTCCTCGTTCCCTTTCAGACCAATATGTGCTGGAACCCATTGCAACTTAAATTTTATACCCTTATCATTAAAAATAATAATAGCTTTCAGGATATCATAGGCTATCGTTGCACCTCTGCGACCAGAGGCGCATCGAGCCACATGATGCAAGGCACTCTTACTGTCTGGTCTAACATTTATAAACGTAGAGTTGTTAAAGAATAAATCGTTGTAATTAAATCACTACATGGTCCATTAGAATAAAACAGCCGTTATACTGACCGGCCAGTGAGAGGCTCAAAACCTAAATAGACTTTTAATGTTTTAGATGCGTTGCTAAAAGGATAAACTTGCCACATTCATTATAAGGGACCCACATATGTGGTTTATTTACTCCTGCCAGTCCACAATCCTAGTCTGTACTTAGGCTTATGCTTAGCTAGCTTTTGTTCGCAGCTTCACCCGCGTAGATCTCGGAAACTTACTACATATCCTGTGTCGTAACCAGGTTATAAACTATCAATGTGCCAAATTTCAAGTAAATCCGTCAAGCCGTTTTTGCGTGAATACCATATGACCATATGACCAATGATAACAAAGATCCAAACGTACAAACTTTCACATTATAATAATACTATAAACCAAACAATGAAAAAGACGTCAACAATTAAAAAAAATCCGGTCAATTTTCTAACAAATATTTTTTATTACCTACTTTGTTTCATATTATTATTGTATTATACCAAAATTAACTTTGTAAATAAATAAAAAACTAGTACCTAAGACCAAAATTCGACAAGTCAAAGCGAACCTCATCAAATACCATGCAGTGTCCACATGGTCCTAGAACATTTAAACGAAATGGAATACCTACACGATATGCGCGCCACTCGTAGTGAGAATCCACCTCCAGCAATTACCCAGACCATACACACAACATGCATAGACGATGCTTTTGGATCATCGTTTTTAATGGAATAGGATCGAAGACAGACATGGCAAAAACGTTGGGAAAAAGTATACACTCTTCGTGGAAAACTCTATGACCTTCCTTCGAACACTGTAAGTAGAAGATTGATTCACAAATTAGCCGAAGAAAAAGAATATCTTGTTAAGTCAGATTGTCCTTCTGTTTTACATTCTCCTCTTATTTCACATAAACCTACATGGGCAATTATGAAACGTCAGAGGCTAGGTGCACGGTTCCAATTGGTCGTTTCCTATGGAGAAGAGCCAGCAAGAAACTCCACGGTTAAAAAGAATATTAAAAACAAGCAAAAGATATATATAACAAGTTTACTAATAACTGACGCTATCAAAAAATACTCTCTCCGTAACTCCAACAACAAAAAAATTATAAGGATAACAATGACTAAGTCACAAAAAATTTCACGAGTCTCATACAGCGAGGAAAACACTCGAACCCTTAATTGGTTATTGACAAAGAATACAAGCAAAATAGTTAAACCTGAATATGACATTGTCGTAATTGGAAAAACGGCCATGAATGTATTTATTGCATGAAAAGCATCTCCCCGGATTTAATCCTGATTCAAGTCTATTTACACGACCTGACGGCCTCCCCGAATTGACTCCACTACTAGAAGTAGACATAACTAGTAAACATGTGGAATTCGTTGCGAGGAAATTACACGGCAGTGAAGGCCCAACAGGCACAACATCAGAAAATTGGAAAGACTACTTGTTACGTTCGGAGAAGCAAGCCTGCATTTAAGGACTACAGTAGCACAATTAGCAATGCATTTAAATTACGGTTTTGTGCCATGGAGCCAAATACAAGCCTTTACTAAAGCAGCTCAATTCCAATGGTCATTCCTATTAAGAATCTTAGATTATGTACCTACACCAATTCTTCAAACCACTGACAAACCCACTCTACTAGAAGGTGATATCTCACCCTTGAAAGCAGACTTATTCTCTCTACCTGTTCACAAAGGTGGTCCAGCAATCTCCGCTCTATCAAAACTGACAAATATAAACTATGTATGTTCAACAAAAGGTTGTGCAGTCCTCTCAAGTGCTTTGATAGAAAATACACATAATATGCCTCAAAATCCCTTAAAGATGCAGATAAAGAAAGCCGCAAAGAGCTCTGACGTACTCTTGGATACCGTCTTGATCAAACTCTCCCCTAAAAGAAGAGCGATTGAACGATCAATTTCGGCAAAAATTAAAACAAAATCCTCTAATTGGCTGTCTATCATACCGACAGACATACTATTTCAATCTATCTTCATTAGAGTTCAGAGACAGACTAGCATCACGGTACCACAGATTACCAGTCACTATGCAAAAATCATGTGATGGCTGTGGCTGCGATGAATTCAACGTTGATCATGCTCTATGTTGCAAATAAGGTGGTCTAATAACACGTCGTCATAATGAAATTAGAGACTTATTCTGCTGTGACTTATGTCAACGTGAAACGCAGTCAAAGAACCCATCATCTCCGAAGGATACTGCGGACTACGTGGAAACCTTTCCTGCCGGGGCGTTTGGGATTCTCAGAGGGAGGCGTTCTTTGATATCCGTGTCGTAGATACTGACGATCCTTCTTGTATTTCACGCCCTGTCACCTATGTATTAAAATGCGCCGAAGAAGAAAAATAAGGAAATATTCAATTGCTTGTGAAATGTGACATACTACATTCAAAAAGCCATTGGGAAAGCCAATGACATGGCATTTAAGCACTCATAAACATCTTATTTTTCAGCGATACTCGAAAGGCGAAAAAGGACGGTATCAAAGATTATCTCTGATTTAAGCTATCAAGTTATTTCGCGGTTGTATTAACTTAAACCCTTGAAATGCCGATTACAAATGTATTTATTCCTTTACTTATTCGGTGTTTCGTTTTTTGATTCAAAATACTTCAAAGTCTGTGATAAAGAGCAAAAGTCTAACAGAAATTATCATTCACCAGGGTTCTAACTAAAACAGTTTACATAATATTTGTGTTTTTATGCGAATTACGTTCGGCTGCAGTCGAGGATGCAAATAAAACCGATATAATTTACTTAAAGAGTGTAATTAATATAATTATTACAATAAGATCGGTAAAACTCAGATGCGTGACAATTCCTCGATGTGAGAAACAAGAGTGATTCACCAATACACTAAATCAATATTAATTACTGCTATAGCACAATTATCGGTCTCACGCCGTCGGATTGCTGAGAAGGCGAATCTCACGGTGTTGAGCGCAATGCGGTGTTAGTCATCGTCTTATGAATTTAGGGTTCCGAAAGTAGCGACATAACATGCGAACTGCGGTTTTATACAAATAGCAGTAATCACTGCAATCAAATTTTAGACGGAACATCAATTACGGTCCAAATCCTTTCGAAGACCAACGACATCGGAATTAACTTTTAATCAATGAGGCTCATGGGATTTGATGATCCCAGAAATGATTAAATCGTGAAAGCTCTCAATTTATCGGAAACATTCGAATTTCGATGAACGTGTCATATTTTTTTCATCAAAGTAAGTCATCGTCCAATTAGGTTTATTAATGAAGTAGGTAGGTAGGTACCCCGGTCGCGATGGGGAGTGGAACCGGCGAGAGATGTCGTGCGGTGTCCCACAGGGATCGGTTCTAGGGCCGCTCCTGTGGGACATCGGTTACGACTGGGTGCTGCGGGCCGACCTCCCTGATGGCGTCAGCGTGGTGTGCTACGCTGACGACACGCTGGTCCTGGCGCAGGGGAGGTCGCATCAGGCGGCGGCCGACGCGATGACACGCGGGGTTGCGATAGTCGTGGAGAGGATCCGGCAGTTGGGTCTCGAGGTGGCTTTGCACAAGTCCGAGGTCATGTCTTTCCATGGGCCCCGGAACAGGCCACCATCGGGATCCCAACTAACGGCAGGAGGGGTTCACATCGGCGTCGAGTCCACGATGAAATACTTAGGACTCGTGCTCGATAGCCGGTGGAACTTCGTGGAGCACTTCCGACGTTTGGCCCCCAAACTGGAACGGACTGGGGCCGCCCTCAAGCGGCTCCTGCCCAACCTGAGGGGTCCAAACGCCTCCTGCCGGAGGCTTTACGCGGGGGTCGTGCGGTCCATGGCTACATATGGGGCCCCGGTGTGGGCGCGTTCACTGCGGCGGAGAGCCGCCCACTATCTGAACGCGCCCCAAAAGGTGGTAGCCGTAAGGCTGATCCGGGGCTACCGCACGATCTCGGGCGAGGCGGCAAGCCTCCTTGCCGGACTGCCGCCGTGGGATCTGGAGGCGATAGTCCTCGCACGCCTGTATGAGTGGCGTGCGGAGGCACTACGCCGGGGGGAAACCCCGCTTCCGCGGCAAATCGCGGCGGAGCGGACGGACCTCCGGCGCGATCTCATGGCGGCATGGAAGGAGCGACTGTCGCAACCCAGCGCAGGGCACGCCACGATAGCGGCGGTAAGACCCCTCTTTGAGGAGTGGCTAGAGAGGCGTCACGGCGTCCTCACCTACCGCCTGACGCAGGTCCTCACCGGACACGGATGTTTCGGGAGGTTCCTGCACATCATCAGGCGGGAGGAAACGCCCGGGTGTCACCACTGCGATGATCGCCCCGAGGACACGGTGGAGCATACGATGGGGGCCTGCCCTGCATGGGCGGAGCACCGCCGTGTCCTCGTAGAGGCGATCGGCAGCGGCGGCGACCTCTCACGCCCGGCCCTGGTTCAAGCCATGGTCCGGGGCGAGGGGGAGTGGGAGGCAGTCGCCTCCTTCTGCGAAGCAGTCATGCTAGCTAAGGAGGTGGCGGGACGGGAGAGGGAGAGAGTCTCCCGTCCAAGCCGCCGCGGTGGACGCTCCGGGCGTCGGGAGCCGCGTGACGACTCCCGGCCACCGTAGGCGCGGGCCTGCGGGCGGTGAGTAATGGGTAGCTCACCGTCTGATCAGGACCAGGCCCGTGCTGGAAGGCGCGTACGTGTTCCACGCGCGCCTCAAAGAGATGTCAGCATCGAAGAGGGGGCCCACTAGGGCCCAAGCCTGCCGGGAAAGCGGGATCATCCAAAAGGGGTACCGCTGACCCGGAACATAAAGGGCCAAGGAAGGAACACGGGTGGGTTTTAGTCAGTAAGAGTCTGACACTCCCTTCCGCTCCACCCAGAGCGGGAGGGGTCATTTGATGATTTCACATCCTAAAAAAAAAAAAAAAAAAAAAAGTAGGTAGGTAGGTAAGTATTCTGATAGAACATGGATAAATGGGTATCGCTGTTAGAATGGCGTTTGCGGTATTTCATTTACCCGGATTTTAAAAATTACTACACTTTTATAATAGATTAGTACCTATATTTTTATAATTCCGACTATATTTTTGCTAGCAGAAAATTTGATGTTTCTCATTAAATTGTGATTATGTTATCTTTTTACCATATTGTTGATGATTGGACTTATACATTTTCAATAAAGACAATGTTACGAGGCCAACCTGCAAGCTCAGCACATCGTACCGACAAAGGGACTGATCGTATTATGACACCGCATATCCGACGTCACCGACTATTGTCATCGCCTTTTCATTACCTAACTTCGGTGGGAACGGACATTGATATATTAAACCTAACTAATAAGAAGCGCTCATTAGAAAAAGGAATATGGTACAAAACCATCCAATGTCAGCCCCTTCATATCCCCTGGTGCGCAAATACTATTTTAAATAGAAAACTTATTGTTACAGCTCACAGACTCAGATCTAGACACATACCATGCAATAAATTTAATTTTATGATGAGGAAGACTGACTCGCCAAACTGTGAAGATTGTGGCGTCTGTGAGGATCTATATCATGGATATAGGAGAACATGTCTAGTAAATGCCTTTGAATTAAACATACTGGATGTTGGCACATTCAACGTGATTCTTAGTCAACCCAATTCTCAGGTAGCAAAGTGTTTGTTTGATTTAATGGCATTGAAGTAAATTGTTATATTTATAATTTTAGTTTAGGTTATTGGCAATCAGATGTGGTTAAGGTACAATGGGACTGGTATGCACAATGTGTAAAAGTCCTTATAATAAATAAAAAAAAAAAAAAAAAAAACTAATAAGAAATCTATTTTATAATTGGTATGCGAAATTTGAGAACTTAAAAATATACTTCGTAACTTAAAAAGGACTTTCATTGGAGAGTTTCCCGACACATATTTACAAGGTCAATATTGTATTAAACTCACAAGGATTTTTCTATATTATCTCCTCAGCTAGATTCAGAGGAAAGCAATCAGTCCTTTGAGGATAGAGAAGTTATATCAAACCGCTGTCACTTTCAGTGCGAAAAAAACAAAGCACCCGTCGAGCAGAAAACAAAGGAAGGCACACAATATGGAATAGAAAAGAGATAAATATATTCATGCCTCTTTCTGTCTTCAGAATGTCGTGTGAAGTTGAAGCCGTCTTTGAAATACTAAGCTTGAAATCTACTAGAGTCCGTTACTCGACTTGATGTTAAGAAACGAATTATACTGTAGTCACTACACACTTATGTCTTACGTGGTGTTGTGCCCTTGACGTAACCAAGGAAGCGTTGGCAAACTATGTTTTTATTCTCTCAGACTGTTTACCACACGGTATTATCATGGAAATGGCTGAATATTTTAATCACAAGAGTTTCTTACCAGAAAAAGATTTGTTCATTTCTAACTTCTTCAAGTCAGTTGATGCTGCTGTTTTTGGTGTCCAACACCAACATAACACCATTTGGAAGTAGATCCGAAATCTGTGAACAAAAATATTAATTTAAAATTTAAATTTAAAATTTCCATACTTGAAAGGCTTCTTAATTAGTATGCATTGATCATAACAAGATGTTAAGCGCAATAAATAGTTTCATTTAGAAATAACTTTATGCATTACTAACTAATTTGCTTTTAGTATCAAAGTACAGATAAAAGCTTTAAATGGAAGACTTTCAAATAAGTTCAAACCTCTCCTACAAATAAAATGTAGTTGATTAGAAACTTATTTATCTTTCATAGTATTTTCACGCCGGCTAGACCGTTGAACTTTCGGAGATCGTTAAGAAAATATGAAAATTATTTTTGTACTTTTCATAATCAATTTGAATGTGGTGCTTTTTTTTGTGTTGCCGAGTGTTCTTGACCTCGATCACGACTGATGGAAAGCGATGGATGAGGTCCATGCTGGTATTATTAAGGCTCTTTTAAATATATAGCTGCTTCTAGGCTGGCACTGTCAACTTATACACTTAATATTATACTCTTTTTACTGTAGGTACCTATGGGTTGTCTACTTATGGCAAACCATTCCTAACTTTTCGTTTACCCAAGGAAAAACGTCCATATTAAGAACTTAATTTATATGGTGTGATCTTTCAAGTCCAACTGTCAAACTAATATTGAACCACATCGTAACGGCTGAAAGTTACATACAGAAGAGAAGAGTGCTTGAATTAGTGTGTGACAAAGTGGTGAGAACAATAAGAAAGATTAAATTGAGTTTGATATTCATCAATTACCTATTTTACTGTACACACAAGTGTTTTCCATCAACTTTGGCACTCAGATAGGGTTATCTTGCGTTAACACTCATACTGAGTTTTGTCCGGGTAAGTATCTTCTTGTTTTTGTCAAGTCAGTTATTATTTCGAATCTACTTTGTTTAGCTGTTAGTCTTCAGAAAAAATAAATAAATATGTGCATTATTTTCTCAAGGATACGAGTGAAACCGAGGTTAAGAGCTAGTTCCTTATAAATCATACAATTTTGCACTTCTGAAGATGAGAACTGTTGAAACATTGGAAACATTCCAACCAGAATGTTTACTGAAACGCTCCAAAATTTCAGTACCTACATTTATTAAGATTTCAATGTTCTCAGATTTCACATGACGTCACGAATGCCTGTGTTATTGAATCCTGCTTTCATTTGGTAGTGTTAGGTAAACAAAAGACTACCGTAAGGGTAGGCTAACGTTGTTTGTCGAATATGTTAGCGTATAGTTTTACTTCACTGAAGGGTGCACTACACGCCTAACAAACGCCTTCTGTAGTTTGCTTACTTTTCGTTTCTTTTTCTATCGTGTCGGCACGAGTTATAGTAACTAAAAGGAAATAACTAGATAATGCTGTGGTGGCAGCATTTTTGCCAACTTTTGAATATGAAACTCAATACAGCTGCAGTCAATAAAAATAAAAAAAACCATGATGAATTGTGAGCATCACACCTCAATATAATTAATATTGTCAACGTTGGTAACGAATATATTCAACTCTGTATTTCGAGTTCCGAAAAATATGAAATGAATTCATTTATTGAGAGTACCATAAGGCTAGGGACAAATGTAGGCGGAACAAGGCTTGCTAAAATGTTTTAAATGTTCTATATACAAAATTTTCAAAATCATAAGTGGCTAGCCTGCTTCATCTCATCTCTCATCTCTCATCATTCATTCTCATCATCATCATTTTCGCCAAAGCTGAACATAGGGCTCCCACCAAGCACCACCACTTCGACCGGTCCAAATCAAAATCTATGAGCAAAACAACATGATTTAATCATATCTACCAATGTGTACCTACACATTCAGACTAAGTTCGGAACTGGATCGTAGAATTTCTGTCCCAACTTTCTTAGGTTTCCTAACTCACTTGTCCTGACTATAAGTTTTAAGTTTTCGGTTAATTTATTACTGACAAACATTGTAGACCGAAAGAGAGATATATTTTGTTGGCACAGCTCCTAGGCTATTCATTCAAGCCAGTATTGTTCTTTATTCCATAACCAAAACAGGTTTCTTATAATCAAATAGAACCGAACAATTTCAATGCAGTTGTTTACAACGAACTGTTCTATTGTTTCAAACCTGCTATGAAGCCAGATAATTCAAATTCAATTCAACACGATTGTTTCTTTTGATATTTCTCTTTTCTATAAACAAATAATGGCCAGGAGATTTACAATCAAATAAGTACAAGGAAGAACAAGAAAATAATACAGTTGGGTTGACATTTTACATCGACAGACATTTCAGAAAGCTTATTTTTTTACTGTAACAGGCTAAGCCACTGTAGTATCTATGTATGTGAACACGTGACACAGAAATGCTTAAAAAATCTGCGCCTACATAATTATGTATGATTGAAACCCTAGACGAAATAAGATAATAGATAGAAGATGACGTCGTGGTACTGGCTGAACCGCTGCAGGATTTGCAGCAGATACTGGACGGCATAGTTGATTCTTTCATAAGCATTTGTCTCCTGATGAACTTGGATAAAACCCAGGTTATGTTCAACGAACATGTTATCCCGGGGCCGATTGCTGCCAATGGCGATGGCGGTGCTCTCAGGGTTGTTCGAGAATATGTTTACCTCGGGCAAACTCTGCAGTTTGGTAAGAACAACATTGAGAGTGAGGCTAGCAGAAGAATTCAGCGGGGCTGGGCGGCGTTTGGGTAGCTTCGTCGAGTCTTCTTTGTCGTGTATTCCACAGAGCTTAAATACTATGGTCTTCAATCAGTGTGTCCTGCCTCTTATTACTTACGGAGCCGAAAGGTGGATACTCACGGTACGGCTGGTCCATAAATTCAAGGTCGCTCAGCGAGCTATGGAACGGGCCACGCTTGGAGTCTTTCTGAGGGATTGAATCCGCAACGAGATGATCCGGCGGAGAAATAAAGGTGTCGACATAGCTCACAGAATAGGCAAGCTGAATGGCAATGGGTCAGCCATATCAGCCGTTGCGCCGATTACCGTTGGAGTAGACGTGTTCTTGAGCGGTGACCGCGAATCGGCAAATGTAAGGTATGACGCCATCAGACTAGGTGGAGCGACGATCTTCGCAGGGTGGCTGGTAGCAGCTGGATGAGAGTTGCCGAAAATCGAGTTAAATGGCGTGCAATAGGAGAGGCCTATATCCAGCAGTGTACTGTTGTAGGCTGATGATGATGAGATAGATAGAATACTTTTTATTATGTACATCATAAAAGTTGCAGATATAAATGAAATGAAAATTAAACAATTTTTAATACAACAACAATTATGCATTTTAATGATGCCAATCACCGGGTACAAATTGACATTGCGGCCCACCCGAAAACTTCACGTGTTATCTATGTAAACATACCAGGCATGACGCACAATTCACTCAATAATATTAGAAATCAATGATATTGGAACAGAGGGCCTAGAGAAAGTGACCTTGTATTAGCGATAACGATGACAATAATAATGACATCATCTCCAGATCGATCGATCGACATCTGCCATAAAACAACGGTAATTATGATTAGGAATGCAGGAGTAGAACTTCCGTGTGCCAGTTTGGTTTGGTCCACGAGAAAAAAAAAAACTATAGTTAAAAAATTTTATGGCCTAATCGGAAAAATACTTTAGTCCAAAAAATATTGATAGGGCAAAAGCGCATTCACTTATAATTTTTGGTAACCCTCTAGTACTTTAGAAAATAGGTATTACTATTTATATATTATCATTTATACTAACTAGGTATTGATATTTTTCAGAACTTGATACAATTTTTTTTACTTCAGAATGCTGCCATAAGTATCTGTTTTTTATATTCATTTAAGCCCTTTCTATGCACTATTCGCAGAAAAATAATCACTTACCTATCTCATGGAATACGGAAAATATTTTAGAATAAAAAAAATATTCAAGGTTGTCACTCTCCAAGCCGAAGACAAAGACTGGCATCCGAAAAGCTTATGTAAATCCTGTTGAAAAGTGTTGTTGAAATACGAAACGCTTTGAAAGCGATTGCCACTTGTCTAGGCCCTCAGCTATATTCGCAGTTTCAACGACGCGAATAATTTGTTTTCCGAGATGTAAAGCCACACTGTGTGCAGGAAGCGACCGACGCGACACGCTGCGATCTTCTTCAAGTGTTTTGTGCAATAATTACAAATGGATTCAAAACTGAAAACAAAACATGTTCGCTTTGTATAGGTAGACGTGTTACAAATTTTGACAACGTAAATGACGCCCTACTTCTGGTTAACTGCTAATAATTTAGTGTTAAATGGAAAACAAACTATGTGCATAAGATATTCTTTGCCAAATGTCAAGGGTAGCGACTGTGAGACAGTATTGAATCAAGAAAAAATTTATGTCGACGATAAAACTGTTTTCCTGGGTATCACGCTCGACTCAATGCTTAAATGAGGTCCTCACTTAACATCTCTTGCAGGACGAATAAGTTCAGCAGCTTATACTGTCAGAAATCCGTCAATTTACTGATGTAGATACTGAGAGGCTAGTCTATTTTGCTACTTTCATACTATCATGTCTTACGGTATTTAACTTTGGATACGGGCTGCAGACATCGAGTCTTTTTTTACTCTGTAGAAAAGAGCCATCAGAGCCAAAATAATCTCCGCAGGCGTGTTTTTCTAAGGGAACTGTTTAATTATATTAACATCATGACGGTACCTTAGTCAATATATCTATGAAAACATCATGTTTGTAAGAAAAAAATAGCAAATTTTGTGGTAAAAGAGGTGAAAGACATAATTATTGTACTAGAAATAGGCACCTATTAGTTCAACCAGGTTTCAGACTGCTGAAGTAGATTCATCTTTCATGTGGTAGGTACTGTTTAAAATGTTACATTAAAATACCTCCCCACATACTTCAACTGAATGAGACGAAATTCAAATCTTGCATAAAACGCACACTATGCAAGCCTATATTAGACTGACCGGTTGGTGCAGTTGGTAGCGACCCTACTTTCTGAGACGCTGTTCCCGGGTTCGATCCCCGGACAAGTAAAACAATTGTGTGCATGAACATTGAACATGTCTGTTTGACCCGTGTCTGGGTGTGTATATGTATATAAGTATGTATATCAGTCATCAGGTTACCGTAATACAGGTTTTACCTAGTTCAGGACCTGAAGACCTTGTGTGGATGTCGTCTCATATTTATTCATTTTATATTATAAGTTGAGGGATTACATCGCTGATAAAAATGCCTGGCTCAATGTTAGTCCTGCTAAATGCTAATACTTTTGGAGCTGCTGAATATTGTAAGACCTTTGCATTGTAAAGGGTTTTTCAACAAGAAATTGGTTTTAAAACAAAATAAAACAAAGAATTTAGATGAAAATTATTTAAATTTTTATATTTCAAGAGATGTTAACAAGTCACATTATAAACATGGGCTATCATTTACCGGTTACTATGTCTTTCAGTGACTTGAATGTGCCCTGGTGGCTGATAGTATGTCACGCTCACTCAAATGTCTCATTGACGGTGGCGCGTGTGTTGGATCATTGAGCTCCCTTTAAAAAGGTAGAGATGAATGATGCTGATCCACGCGTTATATTCGTGAAAGAGCGCCGTCAGATGGGACTGGTCATCTCTTAGCTGCCGCGATTTAATTTTTTGTGGATTGTTTTTTTTATCTATTTTCTGTACTCGAGATGCTTTTCACTTGGAAATCTTTTTTACATCGTTCTCACTTACGTAAGTTCCAAGTTAAAGTTTTTTTTTTCATATTTTCTACATTCATGATGTAGGTAAGTACCTAATATTTTTGTAACGATATAATTTAAAAAAGGGTCCATGGAGTTTCTTGCCCGTTCTTCTCCATAGGTACATACTACGCTTTGGAATGGGCAACTAGCTTCATATTTCTGACTGTCCAACTCTTTGACAATTCAAAAGTGCCTGTTAATGTTTTAATTAAAATTAATGCTTAGAACAATAACGCATAGAAACCTAGAACGAGCACCAGAAGTGAAGCTACTACAAACTTTGCTTTATACGGCATAGCTGTTAGCGCAGTGCGCCGTCTCCCCGCGACTCTTGCCGCCGTAGCTGAACCTGTAGCTTTAAATTCCCCCTATAACAATAATCATCCAAATCTGATCTGATCCCCCCAGAGACGCCCTTAAGCCCTAAGCCGAGGTCCATACCCCACAGGTGGTGCCCTCAGCGTGCAGTCGCTTAGTAATATAATAAATCCATGCCTCCTGGTGGCTTTGAGTTCGCTTAAGGCAGCCACACGATTAAGGTTAATATTTCAAAAATACATTTTGTTCCGTAAATAGATGCTATAGCACATCCGTAAAACATAAAACATATTATAACATTACATTTCACAATTAATACTTACATTAAATCCATAATTTTTACGTTAATCGATCTCCAAATTAAAATTTTAATATAACTTAATTTATCGCAATGCAGTGTTACCAGTTGTAAACAAAAATTATATACATTAAATACCTACCTATAATACAGTAGGCACTAACACTATTGGAGTCTTCTGTAATATGATCCCTATTTGTCAGTGGCCGTATTTACATGCCGCTCACAAACACATAGATACTTAAGTTGCGTATTTTTTTTTATCCTATGAATTTGAGTTTGGGTTTCGAGTCTGATATTATTTTATAGTCTGCATATTTTTCGTGTGGTATGTGTGAACTTATATAATCAACACCACCTTTCACATAAAATACTTATTTATGAGCTTGTTTTAACATTCGTACATTCAAAGGGTCTCGTAACCAGCAATTAGTTAAAAACTGGACATGACAACAAAGGAAAACTGTGCGACACAGACATGGGAATGTTGCATCCCTTCATCATACAAACTATCTACTATGCACCCACGTATAAATGTTTGCTATAAACTCATAACCCTCTCTAATCTATGCATCATAAAAGCATTCACCCTTTCTGTTTTTTTATTACTATTGCGGTCTGCACGGCAGGGTTAGTGATAATAAAACAGAGGCTCAGAGATTTCCAGGTATTATCACTGAATTAAATTGTTATACCTACCCTAGAAACTGCGGTCGGAATGAGATTTTTTCACACCAACGCTCGGTTTCCACGAAACAATAAAAGTTATATAGTAGTCACGAATAAGGCGAACTTGGAACTAAGCGGTTTAATCTTCGATCAACAATAGCACTAAATTAACTATTAGGAACAAAAACACATCGCTCAACTGGCCACGATTGCTTAGAGCCTGTTTATAAATCTTAAACACTCAAACAAAGTTTATTATCGTTTGCCACATATTTACTACTTTGATTGAAAAGTAAATGTATTTTAAAATAAGAACAAAAATATTTATCGAAAAGTAGAACATAATTTCTAAGCAACAAGGTTGAAAAAACTATTTTGCAAAATAAGACCCCAACATTATGTGTGGTTCTTATTTTTCCGGCGGTTTTTGATGCGCTCATCGGAAATCTAGTACTATTGTTGGTCGAAGGGGTTAATATTAAATCATCGACCGTTTATCCCACTGCTAAATTGTAGCGAATAATAATATCGCAGCAATTTATCACGGTTTAACAAACAAACAACGCTTTTGTTAGCAACAAGAGAACATGCATTATAAGTAAATAGGCATAAGTTTCAATATAGGATAGTAATAGTAGGTAGTCTGTTTAGACATAGTAGCAAAGAGTACCTAAACGGAGCTCTCATTAGTATAAGCATAATCAGCCAATAAAGTTCACACTGCTGGAGTAACCCACCACGCGTGTTGGCGGATATCAAATGTCTTCGAACTTATGTTCTAGAACGTGGCCGGTTTCCTCACGACGTTTTTCTTCACCGTCTTGATAGCAGTGGTTATGAAATAATTTATTATTATTATATGCAGCCGTTATTACACACCGGAGGTAGACAAAGGCCAAGCTAATTCAGTCTGCCAATCTTGTCAATGGCGCCCTCCCCCGTCCCACCGCTCACATACCTCAGGCGGTGACTAGCGCTTGCGCGCGGACTAAAACTGCACCTTTTAGAAGTCTTAATAGGCTCGTCCCCTTTCACTTTGGACTTAAACAAAACTGGCGAAATGTAGATGCACAAAGATGTACACATCTGCCTAATCCTTCTGGAAAAAAAAGGCGTAACATTATGTACTTACTTATTGCTCATCCAGTAATATATTAAGGGGTTGAACATGGAATTAGCCATGGCCAGCCAATAGAAGAACAAGTATATGTGCTGCGCGAATGGCGCGGAGGTTAGCGACTGGTAGTGGTACGTCAGCACGAAGTATGCGTGGTATGGCAGCCAGCAGAGCGCGAATACCATCACCACCAGGACGAACATCCTCACCACCTGTGAAGACAATAATCTGGTTATTTTCATATAGCGATGACCACCATAAGGGCTACGTTCAGTAAAATTGGATGAAACATTTGGCAGCGCAAATACTTGAACAAACAGGCAACTCTTGAATTAACTCGTCATAAAATGGTACACACGCGTACAACTTGGCAAAACTTGAATGCAGTAATCGCCTTGCAATAATTGCTTTGGTGAACAGAAGCCGCATTCAGTTATTTAATGATAAAACTTGCGTTCAATTATTGTATGCCATTTTATGGAAATAGCACGCGTGTTAACACCTGGATGCGATTTTTGAAAGGCAGTAATCTTGAACGTGCTGTATGGCATATGATTATCGCTCTTGAACGTTCCCGAAACTTCAAGTACCAAGAAAATTAGGCTTTAGTCCGATGCTAAAAGATCATTACGAACTTTATTGGAAACCCCGCTTGCTACTCAAGACAGGCAGGCCTTTGGGGTAGCGGGCGCCCAAAGTGGGGCCTCCGTCCGCCCACCGAGTGACCCCAGGGAAGACGGTAGCACGGTGGTTACGTGTTATCGTGCACTGCAAGACTCAGGGGAGACCCCTTTATAGTCTCCCCAGGGATGTGCCTGACAGGCGTTGCGCAGGGGGGTTATGGATTTGGTATTTTAAGAGAAACCGGAACCCTCCACCATGTGCTGATGGTGGCCACAAGGGTGGTTTTAGTGAGGTAATAATGCCACAGTCCCCGACCTGTTTCCCCGGAGGACGGGAGCGTTTTGAAGATTTCTCCCTAAATAAAAAAAAGGGTACTTACATTATTTTGAAAAAAGAAATACAAATACAAAATTGTTTATTGTGGCAAATAGAAAATTACATTACATTTAAACGTTTTTGGAGTCTCCTTTTAGTCTTTCACATTATTGTCTTACACATAAACTAACTAGAGTTAATTTAGTGTAGTGTGTTCTTATAGGTAAAAATGCAATGCAAGTACAAATTTCTACATTTAGCTTACATTTACTAATCTTAAGAAAATAATAATACAAATCTATACTAAGTAAAGTTGCAATTGAAATTATTAACAGTAAAAACGAAAATAAACTAACAAAACTTATTCCCAGTTAGTGCATTTGGTGTGGTGTATAGTGTGGTGTGGCGCGCGATGTGGTGTGATGTGTGGCATGGTGTGTGGTGTGGTGTGTTGTGGTGTGTGTGATAAGATGTGTGGTTTGGTATAGTGTGTGGGCGTGTGGTGTTTTAAGTAATGGTATATTAAAGTGCTACTCAACGTGTTCCAGGAGTGCCTCGGTTCATCCAGTCTATTATACTTTTTTTACAGTCGTGGTAACTTTTATTAAATACATAAGTAAACATATTTGTTAATTTTGTGATACAGCTGAGTAGAGCATTTATTGAATTGCTTGCATGCAAATCTAGTTTTAGTTTGGGGAACTCGGACAACTAAATCTTTTCTCCTTTTAGATTTTTCGCTATCATTATATGGTAGGGTTTTATGTTCATTTTTGTTTTTTGGGTTACATACAGTTTCCTTACAGAGAGTAAATCACTTGTTTGGTACAAGCTTGCAGTGAAGAATCTTTTATTTTTAAAATACATAATTTTTGTTAATGCACGCTGCGCTCGTTCTATCTATATAAATTTTGTTTTTGCTGCACCGCCCCAGATTGGGATACAGTATAATAGTACAGACTGGGCCAGTGCTACATATATTTAATTTAGGAGATTTCTGGGACGGTTCTTACAGCCCTCTATTTTAGTAGGAACAATATGTCTGAGGATTTTAAAGAGCCAACTGAGTTTCCTTATTCTCCCAGAAATTCGCTCAAGTTGAGGGTACCAGGACAGTGCCTGATCCACCACAACTCCAAGATATTTTGTTTCAGTGACCCTCTTAATGCACGGGCAGTTAAGCTTATAGTAGTCCTGTCTCCACATATGTGTACCTTTAAATCCAACTCTTCAACAGGCTGTGTTCGGTTACTGATACTAAAGCATATTATGTAGTTTGTTTTATTAGTGTTCAGGGAAAGTAAACAACTCTTTAGCCATTCAGCTACCCGAGCCATCCCTGCCTATGCACTCAGTTTAACTTCGTGCCAGGACGAACCAGAGAACACAATAGACGTATCATCGGCGTACGAGAATACTTTAGCATTACTTACTATTACTTTAGCAATAAAAAGTATTAATTGGGACTCGCATAGGAAGTTAGTACAAGGTAGTAGATATGTAGTATTTAGGTGGATAGTCGGTAGTGCCCGGAAAACGAAATGGCACGAGAATTTATTTTTTGTTTGTGCAGGGCGAAAATGCCTTGTGCCTTATGTACAATATTGATATTCAAAAATGCCCGTTGCCTCATGTACAATATTGATATTCAACTGGAGACATGCCGCAGCTGCTTCCGGTTAGACTGGAAGGTGACCCCAACGGAGTTGGGAAACGGGTAGGCAGGTGAACTGAATTTATAGTTTGATGTAAATTCGACACCAACCAGGCTGGGGGCTAAAGCGACGGATGATGAACCCATACGAAAATATTTTTTTAAAGCTAGGGATTTGATTCTAACGAACAAGCATACTGGCTTCTGTTCTTATTTTCTTTATCTAGTCCCGTGAGAGTGGTGGGATAATAAGTCTAAGGGATCATATTATGTACTGAGCCAGATCCACCTAATATGACGTGGGCAGGTTTTTCGTAACAAAGATTATGGACTTTAGCGTATCTAGGGAAACTACTCTTGCTTGGGAGTTGATTCAATAACATTGTATATAATGCTTATGTCAGTTGCAAAAAATATCCATTATTCGGACACTGAAAGCCAATATTTAATTTAGTCTATATTAACAAGATTTTACTTTCGACCAAATTGCAACCTTCTATGGCGGTCTTTGTTATTTTAGACACCTTGTTGACATTGACTTGAGATCACATTTACGAAAAAGAAACTTGGTTAGCTTTTTACTTCATGGAGGCAGAAAATTAAGCATATATTCAGCAAGATAAAATAAACAAGAGTTTGATCAATTAATCACATAATTATCAACACTAAAAAGCCCACCGCCATCCTCGGATCTTGTAATAAAAGACCTTTAAATAATTATCTTTAATAACAATTCCAAGAGCCTTCACAATATTCTAAGACCATATTTTTTTCGCAAACTCTCTAGCGGATCACCACAAGATCGACTACAAAAGGAATATCGAGTTTAGTACTTTCCTGTAAGTTTCAGTCAAGCAAAGCTATAATTTACGCTACGAAGATTAACGGATCAAAAACCATGTCAAAGTCAAAGCATTTATTTCAAATAGGCACATAAAAGGCACTTTTGTGTTTAAATGTTGACGACATTTACATTAAAATAGAATTGATTCTAGTCGCCCCTTCCAAAAGGTAGTTTCGTATGGAGAAGAATGGGCAAAAACTCCACCGTTACTCTTTTAAAATAAGTTACAATATTTTGTATACATTAATTATATAATTATAATATGTGAAGACCTATGCACCTCTAACAAAATTACCCTACCACAATAGGTAAAAAGAATTAAAAAAATGTAGCAATGACAAATACGTTAATTTTGAGATAGCTACATGGTGCAAACATTGTAAAAGTATACGATTTTCCAAATTATTTAAACAAGTAATATGTCAGTGTGTGAGTTAAAGTAATCACAGAATGTAAATAAATGTCATAAAAATAATAAACTATACAATTAAAGTGGCAACAATTTTGATTTTGTCTAGCTAGACCCTAGATTGTCCTATGGAGCTGGACCAGCATGTTTCCAAGCATTTTTATCTTGGAGATAATCCTCTAATTTGTAATAGGCTTGTTTACAAAGTGAACTTTAATTATGAGTTTTAATTTTTTTTTCATATATTTGCATTCATGTCTTTGACTTCATAACAAATTTGAACCTTTGAATATAGTAGTTATTACATAACATAACATCACGCCTAGTTTCACCTAAGAGTAGGCAGAGGTGTACCTATAGTGCACAAACATTATGCCAGTTTTTTTTTTTTTTTAGGTGTTGAAGTCCCATGTAATAGGGGGCGAGCCTATTGCCATCAACCGGGCACAAATCCAGGCTCCGGGCTGCTACTGACAAATTCCAGATAGGAAACCTGTTCAGCCATCTATTGGCAAATCAATGTCGCACTCTGTGTTGTTTTGTAATATTAGTTATTATTGGGACCAATAGATGGCGCTTTTTATTTGAGTCCGAAAATTAGATCGCGGTGTCGAGATTCTCCGCCGATCATATATAGCTTTTATGTAATAAGGTTCAAATTTGCATGAATCGATTTTGTAGGACTTGTAGTCTATTTAGAAGTCAAAATCGATTCATGCGCCGTGCCACAGGTAGCCCCTGGTACCTACGCAATGAACAATTACATTCCGATCTAAATCTGCCGACCATCAAGCAGTTTATTAAAACCGGCCAAGAGCGTGTCGGGCCACGCTCAGTGTAGGGTTCCGTAGTTTCCCGTCCGTCACAATAAGTGTTCCCACTTATGAGTTTAAAGGTGGGTATCCATATCCATACTATCCATTATGTTCGCGATCCACAGACAGACAGAAAGACAGACAGAGTTACTTTCGAATTTATAATATTAGTTAGGACTCCTAAGACTACGACTAGCTGTGCCCGCGACTTCGTTCGCGTGGTTATCGAAAACTAAAATGCGTCTAAAATAAGTCCTTTAGAACCTTTACTACCTCGTACGTGCTCGTACTTCAAAATTTTCAATCAAAGTTCGAAATTCGAATTGTTCGAAACCAAATCTTCCAACCAAACGATTAACGATCAAGACTTTTAACGACACTTTTAATACTTTCAATTTCAACACTCTATCTAATCTAACCCGCTTTGATTTCAAACATGGGAGAGGGTCATTCAGTCACGGAGAATCTTAACACCGCGATTCAGGAAAATGACGTCAGATGCACAACGCCATCTATCGAAAGAGACAACAGACAGCCATTCCAAGAATGCTGAAAATGCGTCTGTTGGTCATTGTCTGTTGGTTATACTTTAAGTAGCACCCTTACAATTTCTTTTTAAATATTTTCGATTTACTAAAACCATTTCTACCTTTTGCTATCACAACTTTTAAAAGTTATCTTGTGAAGGCATTTATTAATAAGTACCAAGTACCATATTCCTTTGATAGATGTCGTTGCATGTCTCATTCTTGATCATAATGATAAAGTTCTTGAAAACTATAAATTCATGAATTGGGTTACTAATTAATACATAGACGTGCCAGAAGTTTTCGATGGTAATTTTGAATTGCGAGAACCTATTTTAAAAATTATTTTTTTGTTTGAAAAAAGATACGTTCAGGATAATAAAATATTATGTAAACGAAGTTAAAAAAAAAATACGGGCAAATGAAACTTGACCTCTGGATTGTATAGGCGCTCATACGATTCAGGGACCAAATTATATTGGTTAACTGCAGTTTCCATCTGTTGTTTCCATCCAAGTTCAAAATAATTTTCCTAGAAAGTCCTTAAAAAGTTCTACTTTTCAGATTTTTTTCGTATTTTCTAAACTTATGGTTCAAAAGTTAGAGGGGGGGGGACGCTTTGTTTTTTACTTTTGGAGCGATTATTTCCGAAATTATTGACATTATCAAAAAATGATTTTAGTAAACCCCTATTCATTTTTAAATACCTTTCCAACAATATATCACACATTAGGGTTAAAATTAAAAAAAAAAACACTTCCCACTTTACATATAGGGGGGCTACCCTAATAAAACATTTTTTTCCAATTTTTATTTTAGCACTTTGTCGGCGTGATTGATACACATATTGGTCCCAAATTTCAGCTTTCTAGTGCTAACGGTCACAGAGATTAAGCGAGGACGGACAGACGGACAGACAGACAGACAGACAGACAGACAGACATGGCGAAACTATAAGGGTTCCTATTTGACTACGGAACCCTAAAAAAAACGAGTACCAAATTCTTCGATTCTGCTACCACACACACAAACCCTCTAGTGAGAGCAGCTACCCAGTACACACCGTCACGCATATCCCGCATACGCCGCCCAAAACACGCACTGCTAGACAAAGACGACGACATAACTCTGTTTCAACAGAGTCAAATGTCCGCTCGCAAAACAGCCAACACTATAACACAAACCAGACTAACTACATTCCGTACCCGCCGGCGAGTACCCCCGCGAACTAGAGTAGCTAGACAACCCCCCCGACCCTTGACCCCGCCCGCCCGTGCGGAGCCTGTAATATTAAACAATGTCCCTAATAATAATAATCACACAGATCCGAGTCTCACGACCGCTAGTTCAGTGACCAGTAGCGCGCTAAGCCCAGGTTCGAGCCCCACTATGGGGCGCCCTTAGTGACGCTACTTAAATTAAATTTAGTTAGTTAACCCCTATTCTCAAGGCGAGAGGCCCTTCTGGCCCCGCCGACGCTAGGTTACGCAGAATAGGTTCCTCGGAGCCAACTGCAATAGGTCCGCATCAAAAAAAAAAAAAAAAAAAAAAGGTTCAAAGGAGAATGACCAAATTAGTATGGGCACTGGACCAAAAAAAAAATTGCTGCCCCCAGGGTTGACTCTTTGTTGGTGGGTTAATACTGTTGAACTAACTATGTGTGCAAATGCGAATCAAATTCCAACCCACAGTTACAGAGTAATTCGACGTTATATAACACTGCAACAATACACTTTCGCTTGCACCAATTTTTTTTTGTATATTATTTCTGCTTGTTAAAAATGTTGTTATAAGGATTCACTAAATAAATAGATGAATAATGAATTAAAAAAACGACATAGTTATTTAATAATTGTTTATTTTCGAACAATTTATTTTAAATGTTATTCATGACACTATTCTGCACAGATGGTAATATAGAATGCGTATTATAAATCATTTTCATCTATTACAATACTGTCTAAAAACTGTGCAGGATGGTCAATATTTTCGTACCGCGCATATGCCAAAAACCATACTATAGACATTACATGAGCACATGTGCCCAAAGTACGTCTGCCACTCTTACACGAACAATAATAATGATTTAAAGCCTCCAACCCAAGGTGGTCTGAGTTTACAAGTATATATATGTGATAAATTCGGCTTCGGGTATGCCTAGATTGGACTTTACCTCTTAATAGCCAGAAGTTATTACCAGTTATATTATAATTATTTAAAAGATTATTCAAATCATCATTTTCTCTGTACACTTCTATTGTATATACGCCATTACGAGCGTGTTCACTATAATAACTCCTGGCTAGTTTTATTTGGTACGTTCCTAACGCAAACATAACTAGTTCTTCCTCAGACAACCTTGGAAATTCTCTTACATCAGGTAACTCGGCAGACATACTTTGAAACGGAATCCGTCGGCTATTAAGATTATGGTCAATGACATACTGTGCGAGACAGTTTTCAATATTGACTCTATTATTAATTCTCTCCATAAAACCAAAAGCATTAACATTATCAGTGATTGGGTCGTGGAAAGCATTTGTGATGGCCGCGGCATTCCTAAAATCGTCCTGCATGTGAGGCAGAGCTCTGTTAAAATAATCTTGCCTGAAAATCTTAAAATCTCTTTGAAGCGGCCATTTACTACTTCCACGACCCATCGACAAATCGTCACTAATCGAGACTTATTGGCGTCAGCCGTTGTTAATTGAGTTTCGCCCCTTGAAACAGATTTAGGCATATGGGCATCATAGCCACAAGACTCTACGTTTGGTACGGCATCTCGGAAACCTCTATCCAAAATGAGAACATCTCCTTCTTGGAAAAACCAATTAAAAACACTGTTCGCACCATCAATTAATTTATTTAAAATGCTTGCATCGGATGTAGTCGCTGAATAGGGACCTGCTACTTCAATTATATAGCCATCACAACAGACTATTAGGAATGGTTTTAGTAGATTTAAGAACTTGTGATGGCTATACGTCAATCTTTGGAAGAGGAAGTTGCTACTTTTTTGTATGTATACATAGGTGCCATCAAGTATAATTATACATTTGTTTTGTTCTCGGTTTCCGAACAGAGTTTGAGGTATAAAAAGGTTTCGCCTAAGCACTTGCTCCCTTGTGATGTGATCCCAACCCAAATGTAGAGGTGTAAATTCTTCTTTTATACAGTCTCTTGCGGTTTTCATTTCTCTTTCTAAAGTTGTTCGGCTTATGTGAAACATATCTGCCAGTCTTGTATTGGCTTCACCAGTTCTTAACTTAATCAAATATGCTGCCAAAGCGGTTTTGGGTCTTTTGCTCCTTCTAGACAAAGATGGCGTTTCTACAAACATTCTGTTGAACTGTTCGAAACTTCGACCAGTCAGAAAGTAAACTTCATTTGGATCCATGGTTTCTATATTTTCAAAATCCACCCTTCCCTCTTGCGGCATAGTTTTCAAAATCTGCATCATGTCCATGATGTGAGCTTCGTTAAAGTCATGACTTACATTTCTGGCTGACAATAAAATCTCAAAATCATTTAAAAGCAAATGTTCTTCACAAACGCGTGCAAAAGGTGGTGCGTAGTAGTTAAAATCTTTCAACAAACGGATTTTCATGTGCTTTGGTATTCGATGCCTTGTCTCGCCTGGACATCCGAATAAAATGCAAGAGTTTGAAGTATTCGGTGCCCGACTAATATGTGGTAACTGTATAATAGAATGTTGAATATCTTGTTCGTCAACTACTGCTCCACGTTGATCACCAGCATGCGGTACCACAGCTTGATCTGGTTGTACCTCGGCTTGATCTGGTTCTATCACAGGTTGATCTGCTGGCTGTTCAGAAGGGCGTACTGGTGGTTCTTGTTCTCGTTCACTGGACGCACGACGTCTTGGTGGGTACGCCTCGCGTCGCCAGCAAGGCTGACAGATAAACTCGGCGTTGTTAAATTGTATCTGAAACAAATAGTTTTAGATACAATTACACATCACACATACACATCTTTTTAACAAATGTTATTTAGTACATGAATAAACCAATGAATGAATAGCGCCGCTACTGAAGTCCCTTTGACGCAGCGCTAGTGTCTATGTCATTACATTACATTGCATAAAAAAATGTAGTACCACAATTTTCTGCGGGCTTTCTTTCGTGACATGCACTCTATGCATTGTTACATGGTTAAATAAGTCATTATTGCAATCATTTAAGTATTTTATTTAGTTACTCACATGATAAGGAAGAACTCGTTCAGTTATATTGTTTGCAGCGATTGGATATTCTTCAAAAAGCTGCGTAGTTAGTGTTCTTCTTCTGATCGACCGCACTGATCTACCACACACTAGACACACTTGTCCAGCAGATGCACGAAACATCTTTAAAACAGTGTATCCAAATCACAGGGCTTAAAATCAGATCCAGGGAACGTAATGCAAGGGTCAAACACGTAATCACAGGATATCCACAGAAAATATTCGCACAGTACACAACTATAAGCGAAGAGTGTTACAGAAGGACTGCACAGTTGCAATGCAAAGCGCATACATGTGTGAGCGAGAAGGTGGCTCAATCGCCTTCTCGCTCACACAACTATTGAGCAATGTACAAAGAAAGCAAACTCGCGTGTAAGCTAATTATCTGCGATAAGAAAAGGTCACCTACCTGTGTAAAAAAGTAAAATATGCAACTTTTTCATAAAATCACATTTTAGGTTATATTTATGTTTCTGTGGGACAGATTTTTTCGGTTCCATAGAATAAAATGTTGCATTTGAACTCTTATTTCAAATGAGTTATGTGGCAAATCTGGGGGCAGACTTTGACTTTTTTTACCAATTTTTGGTCCAATTTGGTCATTCTCCTTTGTACATTTTTAATGTCACCACAACAAGGTGGAATAAACATTTGGTTGATTGGTACCCTATGTTTCATTTTTGGATTCAGACCTAGAGACGACGTAGGTAGGGACCCATAGCGTCATTGTGACCCTCACTAAGCCCGAGGGTTCGCATGATCTATAGCAGCAGTCTGTTGATCTGTTCCACCAGCTCGCAAGGTGAGCGAGCGAGCATCCCTAAACCACTCACAAAGCCCGAGGGTTTAACAAAACCTATTATCACTTTGCCCGACCTGGGAATCGAACCCATGACCTCATGCTCAGCGGTAGCTCTTTCTACCACTACACTAACGAGGCAGTCGTAGGTATACAATATGTAACATAATTAGCGCAAGACCTCATACACCCTAACTAGAGTATTAAGTTAAAAGCATTATACAATGACCAAATAGTAGATTGTTATACAAGGAGCTAAAATGACCCATTATATACGAGGTAGTTTTACTCCCGAGCTTTAGCGAGGGAGTAAATAGAAACCGAGTTTTAATGGGTTTTTAGCGCCGCGCGCCGTGTGTTACACTCTACTTTTCACTACGATTGCGAGAAAATAAAACAATCCAATACAATATGAAATAAGTATGTAGTTTAGTTTATTAAAAATTAAATGTACAATTTGTACAATTTTGGATATTTAACGAGATGTTTTTTTCCCGGTAACTTAATTTCAGTCCTCTGTGAAGATGAATGTTGAGTGGTCTGTGGGGTAAGATGACATTTTCACTATTCACTATTGTAAAATTAATTACGGTCACTACCAATTCAATTTGCATTTAGAGAAAAATTATAAAGATTTCGCGCCAATGTCTTTTTTTGTTTTTTCTTCTGCAGCCGCAACGTATTGCATGCATTCTACCAAAGAGATCGCCGATTTTAGTTCCATTTTCAAAAATAAAATGAATTTATTTTTTTATGAAACAGTAATAAGTCGAGTCTATATTCATGATTATTCTACTTATGACTAAAGACTTTTTCGTTTTTGTAGGCTCATTGTCATTTGACACACAAAAATTTAAAAAAAAACTTTTTCCCCTAGAGGAAGAAATGCTATTTTTTCCTCGCTCTGGTACGCCACAATGACGGTCTTTTTGAGCAAGAGGAGTGAAAACATTTTTTTAAAGCTAACTATTACTATTAAGAAAATCGTGTTGACCCTAGAATTACTTTATGCGTTTAAAATTGAGTCCTATTGCCTTGAAATAAGATTTAATATTCTTTGGCTCAATCGGCGGTCAGTATTGCAAAATACATAATTTTTGAAAAAAATACCTATATTAATAGTTACTGAAATGGATTCAGTAGTCAATTATGAGCAAACTACTTTTAGGACTTGCGTTTATTCGGTTACACCTTGTATATGTATAAGTTGCTTTGGCGATATTCTAATAGGAAAAATCAAATAGTTTGCACGAACACTTGAGCTTGTTCACGTTGACGTTCAAAAGTGCCTTTTATGTGCCTATTTGAAATAAATGCTTTGACTTTAACTTGTTTCTATGTCCAAACTGATATCGTCCTAGACATTACTAGACACAAGCCAATCTTTGTTAACAGTGTTGAATATATTCAATACATACACACACATACGCGCATGCACCACTCCCTCCCACCCCACCTTTCACACATACACACACTCACACACAAACTCACCTTCCACTACATGCTCACACACCCTCACACACATATACATACGTCAAAACAGAATCACCATAAATTATTTCAGCGGTAGAACGACACTGTTCATTAATTGTTGTATAGTAATAGTGGATAAGAATTTTTATGGCCGATCACTGTTTCTCAAAATACAGGTTATAACCTAGTTTGAGAGGCAGGGTTTTAAAGATTTTTCTAATCTAATCTACCCATTGATTCTGTAACTATCTGTATTTTTTTTAATGAATAAACATATTATTATTGTTTTAATATAATTTGAATTTCAACGATCGCATTGTAAACTACAAAGCTATATTATTCTGAACTAAAATGTAATTCCATGTTGCTGGTTCTTAAAAATGAATCTTATTTAATAGACCAGCCTAATCACTATGAGACACTGTCAAAATCGCTATGAATGAAAACATAAATTACAAATAAATAAACATAATTGTTCACGGCAATAGTTCAGAGGGGCAATTCCCGTATTTTTAAGACCGTTCGCATTCTAATCTCAGTCTCAATCTGTCAAAAATACAATCAATTTACATACATTTTTGACAAGTTTTTGACATTGATTGTCGCTGAGATGAGATTGCGACTTGAATTTGAACGTTTTTTAAGTACGAGAATTGGCCTACTGCTTTCTTTCAGTGAAAGAAGTTTTGTAATCGGATAAGTCCTCCCAGAGATACCTCTTACGAACGAAAAATCGACGCCACTGTTTGCGTGAGGTAATTAAGTTAATATTATTTACGTACTTCCTACTTTAACGAGGCGGCTGCCTACGTTTATTTGCATTTGCCTTTCATCTGGAAACAAGTTAGTGTGATATCATGTCAGTGTCTCGTACGCCTCCAAAAGGCACTAAAGAAATCGCGGATGAGCCAAGGCGTATTCCTCATGATTCTGACACTGCATCTGACCAGATTCCTTCTGACAGCGATTCAGCTAATCTTTTTATCACCTCACGCAAATTTAAGCGTAAACAAGGTGACTTACATATGGCTGAAATAAGGGAATTATTTGATGAATTCTCCAAGATTCAAACATCTAAATTTGACGGCCTGACTGCAGCCATGACCCTGCTAAAGGAAGAGACTGCCGGGATGAGGGAATCTGTCAAATTCATGTCCCAAAAATATGACGAAATGCTGGAGAGTCTGGGAAAAATGCAAAAGGAAAATTCTACCTATAAAGTACAGGTCGAGCAACTGGAACAGAGAATCGATTTTCTTGAAAGGAAAGCTAGATCCACCACCATTGAGCTGCGTAATGTGCCGCAAGCCCCATCGGAGACCAAGGATGACATCACGCAAGTAGTGTGTAAAGTTGGTGAAGTCTTGCAGCAGCCCTTACAGCCTGTAGATATCCGTGATACGTATAGATTTAAAACCAAAAATAATACTATGTCTCCCATCATTGTTGAATTTGCATCAGTAAATATTAAAGAAAATATTATTCAGAAAGTTAAATTGTTTAATAAAAGCAACAAAGAGAATAAATTAAATAGTGCGCACCTAATGATTAATGGCCCAACTAAACCAATTTATATCTCTGAGTCTCTTACTCCATCTGCTAAGAAACTTTTTTATCTAGCTCGTCAGCATGCTAAAAAATATTCTTTCACGGGTTGCTGGCATTCTTATGGAAAAATCTATATGAAGAAAAGTGATGATCTGCCATCCATTCGTATAGACAATGAGGAGGATATTCTCAAACTTACCCAAGTCTGACTAGTCCGAATAAGTAACAGTATTGTAAATAATTTTCAGTTGATTATCCTACATTATATTTTAGTTTTTAATCTTAATCATAAGTATAAAATTGTTGTATGTCATATTGTTATTGTCTTGACAAACGTTTTATTTACACACACACACTTTCACACACACGTGCAAATTCTGATGAGCGCAATATCCGGTCTAGTTCTACTTATATCTAGTACTTTTTTCCTCCTTATCTCCTTTAGAATAACATCTGCTAAAAAACATAATTCGATAACTTAAATAATCTTAATAACTTATCTACTGACATTGATTTAATAACCGTGGCTAATTCATCTACTTGTGTCATTGATGAATGCAAAAATCTAATTTCATCCGCTTATAAATCTCTGAAAATGATTACTCAGAATATAAGAAGCATTAACTGCAACATGGCTGGTATGGTAACTCTCTTAGCTAGATCCTGTGTTGACTGGGATCTAATAGTGTTAACGGAGTGCTGGTTAACTGGTATTCATAACCCACCTACGTTGGATGAATATACATATTATTCAACTGCTAATAACCGAACACAAAATGAAGGGGTAGTTGTTTATATCAAAAAGGGTATTCAAGCATGTGTGGAGGAGGTTTCTATCATGGACTGTAATAGTTTATTAATAACACTAGGGAAACATACTGGGATTTTAGCTGTTTACCGGTCACCCAGTGTTAGGAATGTGGATAATTTCTTGGAAGGTTTACATAGTGTATTGTTTAATTTTGCATCTAAATATATAAACTTTATCCTAACTGGTGATATTAATATCGACATCTCTGAAGCAACACTGGACACACGAAAACACAATTATTTGAATCTTATGGCTTCGCATGGTATGCTTCCAGCTCACTTATTTCCAACTCACTCAAAATCATGTATTGACCATATCCTACTCAAAACCAAATTTCCAGCATCATGTTTGGTAGCTGAAACTTCGCTGACTGATCATTACAGCGTCATCCTTTCTATTGATATGTCTATTCCTACTAAACGCCAAACAAAAACCTTAAAGAAAACTGACTATGCTTCCCTTGATGAGGTAATCATGAGTATTGACTTTGCGCCTCTCTATTCATTAAATGATGTAAATGATGCTGTAGCAACTTTCACTGGTTCCCTAAATACTGCTATTGAGTCATGCACTAAAATTATAACCCTGCCAAGAAGAAAGAGAATCCTAAAGCCTTGGATAACTCCAGGTCTTTTGAAATGCATGAGGAACAGGGATAAACTGCACCTTAATTCGAAAAAATCTCCAAAGAATATGACACTAAAACTAACTTACACTAGATACAGGAATTTTTGTAATAATTTATTAGGAAATCTGAAAATAGAATATGAGCGGAATGAAATTGAAAATGCAGGAACTAATTCTAAAAAGCTTTGGAATGTCATCAAAAAAGTCACCAACTCCACCCAATCAAGAGAAGTTGCTTCTGAACTGATATCACCTAGTGATCCTCAGCATTCTGTTGACACTATAAATGCATTCTTTGCAAATGTTGGAAAATCATTGGCTGAAAAGCACTTATCTCCAAAATCGTCGTCAAACTCTCTGATACCTCATACACCCATTTGTCCCCATTCTTTTGTATTACTTCCAGCAGATGAAAATCAGATAAATACACTTATACTAAACCTAAAAGTTAATTGCGCTGCTGGACGAGATAATATATCGGCAGCTGTTCTCTCCCGTTATAGACCTACATTAGTTACCCCACTGACCTTTATTTGTAACTTAGCGTTTCTAACTGGATCTTTCCCTCAAGCTTTCAAAATATCACAAATCCTACCTATACATAAGTCGGGTGACAGGGATTGTGTCAATAACTATAGACCTATCTCTATACTACCAACTTTGTCAAAGATTTTGGAGAAACTCATGAATAAAAGACTGCTAAATTATCTAGAGAAATACAATCTACTCTCAAATTCTCAATACGGTTTTAGATGTAATAAATCCACTAGCGACGCTGTTCATGAAGTTACAGACTATGTTGTAAATAACATCGATAATAAAAACAAAGTTCTGGCTATATTCCTCGATTTGGCTAAGGCATTTGACACAGTCTCTGTCCCCAGACTGCTTAGCAAGCTTGAAGGTATGGGAATTCGGGGATTACAGCTCAACCTCTTCACTGACTACCTTTCTAATAGATTCCAGTGTGTAAAAGTTGGCGATTGGATAAGTGGTGATCTTCCCATTACCTATGGAGTTCCTCAAGGAAGTGTCCTTGGACCTTCTTTATTCCTCATTTATATTAATGACCTCTGTGACCTTGAACTTCCCAATGGAAAGATTGTTGCTTTTGCAGATGACACGGCACTCGTATTTAAAGGCACCTCATGGAACGAAACATTCCAACATGCTCAGTCTGGCTTTGATGCAGTTAACCAGTGGCTAAGATTTAACCTCCTATCGCTAAATGTAGACAAAACCAAATTTATAAAGTTCTCTATCCGCAATGTCCCCCAAACGCTGAATAATAATCCTGATACGAGTACTATTATCGCACACTCCCAGAATTGTTGTCGCATTACACCCTGTGACTGCCCTCTGCTTGAGCAAACGAGCACTATCAAGTATCTTGGCGTCCTTATTGATAGTAGACTTAACTTTGCTCCACACATTGATCTCGTTTCTTCTAGGATTCGCAAGCTAATATATACATTTAAAAAGCTCAGACATATAGCTAATGCAAAGTTGATAAAAACAATTTATTCTGCCCTATGCCAATCGCTATTGATCTATTGTATAACATGCTGGGGTGGAGCATGCAAAACAATAATTTTGAAACTTGAGCGTGCACAAAGAGCGCTGCTTAAAGTAAGCGCTTGTCTCCCATTCTTTCATCCTACTACTCATCTTTACCAAACCTGCGGAGTATTAACAGTGAGACAGCTTTACGTACTTCACACTGTTGTCAGAATGCATGGTCTCCTGAAGTATAACCCGACAGCTTTTCTCCAGAAACGTAGAAAGCATACAGTTTGCATATATAAGGCTTGCCACACTCATTTTGCACAGAGATTCTTCAATTTCATAGGTGGCCTTATGTATAATAAAATCAATGAAATCTTAAAAATATATCCCCTAACCAAACAAAAATGTAAAAAAGCAGTCACTAAATGGCTCATGACACTTGATTATACCAAAACGGAACTAATCCTAAATATTCAAAAGTAGAATCATGTCACCGGATTATACCTAATTGCATTAACTTACACTTTTACCTCATAATCTTGAATTCACAAACCAATATAACGCTCAATCACTCACTTACTCACTCACTCATGCTCGAACACAAGTACACCGTCGCACACACTCCCTCACACCCTCACGCATACATACACACGCAAACATACACGCATACATACATACATACATACTTATTAACATTAATCTGTCAAGTACAATATACAACATAAAATCTTACTTACCTTAATTTTGTTTTCTTAAATTTTCTATCAAACTTAAATTTAAAGAAAAGGGAAAAAACACCCTTAGTTTGGCCTAATCAAATAGTTTCTTAAGTGTTGTAAATGTCTTTTTTGTAATGTTCAGCTTTTATATTATATTTCCGCCATGGAAGAGCCCTGATTTCTGAGATACAGGATTAACCTAGTTCGGAAGTCAGGAGTTCATTTAGTTTAGCTGCCTAATTCTTTGTCATATAAATGTTTTTACTAGTTCTTGGTAACATTTCTGTATTAGGCTATATTATTTGGTCCAAATAAACGTTATTATTATTATTATTATTAATCCAACAATTATTTGACCTCTTCATAATATAAGTTTAGGTTTTGTTGTTGTCCACTTATTTAGAAAGTAAGACGACATAAACAGCGTGTGCTTTACAACGGTGAAAACAGTTCATCAATCAATCAAGCTCTAGGTACGACGTAGGGATATAGTGTTTACAAATGCGGGGTGCCGCAAAGGCCGCGCTAATTAATACTACACCCCGGCTCATAACCTAAGCAAGTTCGTAACCTCTATCGGGTATACATGCTAAAACCATTGGACGCATGCGGATATTACTGTATGTTGTTCTGTTGAATAATTTAGTACATTTTGAACCCAATACCTACCTAAACAAAGACGAAAACAAAACTTGGCTAAAATGTTTCCTCACACACAAAAAGGGACCAGAAGGCCAATTCTCGTACTTAAAAAAACGTTCAAATTGAAGTCGCAATCTCATCTCAGCGACAATCAATGTCAAAAACTTGTCAAAAATGTATGTAAATTGATTGTATTTTTGACAGATTGAGACAGAGATTAGAATGTGAACGTTCTTAAAAATACGGGAATTGCACCTGTGTTATTTAAGTTGCACTGCAAAACGTAGCTCGGTAATGCCATGCTAGAGAATCAAAGAGGATCGGGGTGCAACAAACTCAATTACAACGCTATGTGTGTAGGCGATATTTTTATTTGTTCTACGCTTTTTATTCGCCTATGAATGGCAGCGGAAATACGGACAATGTGTTCATTCCGATCCACAAAGGAAATTAGAGGATGGTCTCAAAAGGGTTGGTATTCAAAAGGCAATTTTTTTCACGTATATATTTGGTGTTTTCCCACCTTGTTTCAAGTTAATTAACAACGTAAACAATAAACACACGGTATTTAATTCGATTCAGGAATATTCGAATGTCGTTGGTATGAATGGATGTTAATTAAAGATTTTGTCGGCGAATGAATGAACGAAGAGAATGTGTAATGGGTTATGCTTAATAATATTAACCTACCTTGCTACTTTTACATTAAAGACAATAATACAAACAAGTTATTGTCCACGAAAAGCAATATTTCAGTAAACTTCAAGAATAGGTAATCTAATTTGAATACCAGGAAAACAATGTATTTTTGCATGTTCAACAAAACTTCATAATGTTTGCCTTAACTGCAACTGCGGGACATTTTCCAACAAACAGAAATGACAAGCAAGTTTGCCAGTAAAAGTAAATATTGTTGTTTACATTATTTATGACAGTTTTATCAGTAGTAAACAAATAGATTTACTGGTCGGTAGTCAAACATAACAGCGACATGTCGCGAATTTTGTTCATTCTAAGCTACAAAATCCTTTTTCCACGACACCGGGTGAACAAAGGTTGGAGTTGACTGGGCTAAAAATAACCTCAACGGAGGTAATTCTTTTTTCATGTTATTTTCTTCTCGTAGTCCTTGAAATGTGATTTCAAATGCAAAACGGCAGAAAGCGTGTGGAGATGTACCTATGAAGACAAATAACAACAAAACCTGATTTTTAACGTCGTAGGTAATAGCTCTAAGAATAACTCGATAAAGTTCGTCAATTTCGCTCTGCTGGAGAAACACAATATTTATGCGGGCTGTAAATGGCACAGTAGCTTATAATATTGCCACATGTTTATAGGTTCTATTATTACTGACATACGGGTCATCATAAATCGATCATCAACAATACGGGCGTACCACCTATTTAATTGTGATGCCGACAAACAAGGCACACACTTACATGTCTATTAAAAAATTGTGCTTTATTATTAAGGAGAAAATTCCGGATTCATATTTTTTTTTAGCTTTAGGCAATCTGCCGCATATAACACTCATACGGTCAGTCTGTAGGCTAAGAGTTATCACGCAATTTGCTATGGCGGATGGGCAATATTGCAATTCGTTATAAAATGATAAGCCAAAAGGCTAGAATAACCTTTTAAATGATTCATTAAGCTGTTAATTTTTTTTTATTTAAATTAAATGTTTTTTTTTTATGATACAACATCCACACTAGTTCTTCAGGTCCCGAACTAGGCAGAGCCTGTACTACGGTAACCTGATGACTGATATACATACTTATATACATATACACACCCAGACACAGGTCAAACAGACATGTTCATACACAGTCACACAAATGTTTGACATGTCCGGGGATCGAACCAGGGACCAGCGGCTCAGAAGGCAGGGCCGCTACCAACTGCGCCAACCGGTCAGTCTATTTGTATAGGTACTTTGAAAAACATTCACAAGGAATTAAGAAATATTGTACAATAGATTTACATATTACTCTTATTCTAGGCCAAAAGCTTGTGTTTTAGGAGCCTAAGTTCCTCCAGGTAAAATGGCATAGGTACAACTGGTATTAAGTATCATACGAACTAAGTTCTTAATTATAGAAACAACGACATAAAGTAAACAATGCACAGCACACACATACAGCATACAGCATTAGAGACAATTGCAATAAACTCTTGGTTTCGTCATACGTTAGCTTCTGCAACCAATTTGTAAGTTTGATTTTAACTTCGTGTTTAGTCAGGGAGTATATGGATATAAGGTTATGTATTCTATTAAACACTCGAGAGCTAGTTGCCGCATACTGGCGGCAGGCATACTTTTTTTTTTTTTTGAGGGTGGGAAATCATCAAATAACTTCTCCCGCTCTGGGCAGAGCGGGAGGGCGTGTGAGTCTCTCACTGACTAAAACCCACCCGTGTTCCTTCAGTTGCCTGTGCCAGGGGCCACGGTATCCCTCTCGGACTTTCCCGCAACCCTGGCAGGCATCGGCCCTAGCGGACCCCGTCATTGGTGCTGACATCTCTTTGAGGCGCGCGTGGAACACAACGCGCCGTTGACTTGGGCCTGGTCCTTATCGAACGGCGACCTGCCCATTACTCGCCGTTCGCAAGCCCGCGCCTACGGTGGCCGGGAATCGGCTTGCGATTCCCGACGCCCAGGGCGTCTCCTGCGGCGGCAAGGGGTGTGAGGGTGCGAATTATGCCTCTCCCTCACGCGTTCTGCCTCCTCCTTTGCGAATATTACTGCTTCGCAGAAGGAGGTGACGGCTTCCCAAGCCCTCTCGCTCCGTACCATGGCCTGGACCAGCGGCTGGCACGGCTTGGAACGACATTATTATTTGGACCATATCGCACACGGGAGTGCCATAGCGTCTTTTCAGCTTAGCATGATCTAGATGTAGCGAAGAGTGTTTCCGAAACACAGCGCGGAGCACAAAAAGCTGTCTCATAATCAATACTTTGGCTTCTGAATAAAGTTGATTGGTCGAAAAGTCCCTGCGCTTAAAATGCATGCTTTTCAAGATCGCCCTTTGAGTTCTTTCAACTTTAAGCAAAGCGGTTTTGTAGATTCTGCCCTAAACCGGGATACAATATAAAATCACTGACTAGCAAAGGCTCTGATAATCCTCTGGTAATACCTTTATGGAGCGAAGCACTCAATCATAACATGTACCTACAGGGTGGATTTTTGAGATGGGTCAATAAGGTACCTTGATCGTTGTCGCTACAAAACGTTCTTAAATTTTTGTAACATTTTGATCTGCATTGACAGATTTTGAAAAAAATATACTGTCATGCAGCAAGAAAATTGGCAATTAATGGGATTAACACTTATGACAGCTCACTTCACCTATATTTTCACGGTGAGATTTTTACAGAATAACACTACTGTTTATTTTAAGGATCTTAAAACGCTATGGGCCCAACTGACCTCAGTTGGGCCCATAGCGTTTTAAGATCCTTACTTTTCTAGTACCCACTAGAAAAGTCAGAAATCGCAAAAAAAACATCCCATACATTTCGTAGGAAATGAGACTGAGATGAGAGAGATCACAATATAACAGTGTATGACAACAGTCAGAATTAATAATACATTACTTCACTGAGCTGGATAGGGAACGAATATAGCAGATAGTTACAGATTTAACCCTTTAAATTATTAACAGTTAATCATGACATAATAAGAAGAAGAAGAACGACTATTTTAGTCAACTTTCAGCAAAGAAGTTATCTTAAAGGTTTGACTACTGCTTTGTAAACCTAAGTTCGATTCCCAACAATTGATATTTTGTTTGCTTCTTTTTTTACATATTGCATGATACTCGTAGTTCGTGTGTAAAAACACAAAGTTTAGGCCTCTTCTGTAATTTTTTTTATATAATAAAAATAAATATCTTTTGGCTATTAATGAGAAATCCCTTGTCAGGCAAATCTGCAAGAAAGCATTAGTCAGTGTATCAGTGTTGGGCCATTAGGTAGTATACAGGAACGCAGGTGTTGGCGCAAGCAATGGGCAATTACTACTGAACGCTGCGGGTGTTGACCTCAGGACGAGCCGCTTCTCACACGGACAACTGTACGTCTCTTGCACCTGCGTCACCAGTCCTGACTCTGTTCATATTTATTGTGGGTACTGATATCAAAACTACAAACGTAGTATACAGGAAAGCTTTATAAAAATGTCGCTGTTATTTTAGTACCTACCTGTTTTATTGATTTTAGTCCGAATCATGTCGCGGACAGAAGCTAGTTTACTGTCTGTCTCTCTGTCCGCGGCTTAGCTCAGAGACTCATAGTACCTACAGTCACGAGCACCAATAAGTATACACTCAGTATAATTTAAAAGCGATTTTCTCGTGGAATATTGATTGCAACTTTGAAATAAGACCTATTTCATAACAATATACGTTCCAAAATATTATGTTCGTAACAACATAAAATTACAATCAATACAGTAGGATAAAATCACATTTATATGTTGCTAAATATATACATATTAGTGCTCGTGACTGTACTAGAAAGCTATAATTTAGTATGAGTACATATTAGTCACGCCGACAAAGTGGTTATATCAAATAAATATTTAAAAAGTCGGGCACCTCCCCTAAACGTACAGCAGGGATACATTTATTTTTTCGTCTACCCCATGGTGTGGCAAACCATTTTTCGATTCAGGGATCCGTTTGCGAAATATAAAGCTTTAAAGTGCTATTTCTTCTTAGAGTTATGTCACATAACTCTAACAAAAAATAGCACAAAACACATAACTTATGTGCCTGCCAGTAAAATGGTTGGTTTTGGATATTATGTGAAAAAATTCACGGCTGTAAGTTAAGGGAAGATAAAAATATAAAACCAAAAACTTGGTTATTTGAATTTTTCACATAAATTTTGAGGTTACTTGAAAAAAGGGTGAATACAAAAGTTGTAGATCTTTTTATTACCTACAACTTTGCTATTACACTTTTGTCCATAAGACTTGTAGTTTTGCCGGAAATCGAGATAAACCGCTTTTTACCCTTAAACCCCCACTTCCCGACCTCGGATCGCCCGTAAATTATTTTTCCTTTCATTTTTGTTATATTCTCTTTCTTTTCCAATGGGTTTCATCCTACTGTGACTTTTTTCGTTTTCAAAAATTATCGGCACTGGTCTAATGACTCAATAAATATTATAAAAATAATCTTAAAAAAGAATCAAAATGCTTTATAAATAACTAGTGCAATATTTATATTATTATAATAATTACGAACGCACTCTGATTTATCTGCAAGTTTGTTTTTGTTACTTATACCTACTATTGCAATATGGCTATCGCCTCGATGGTTGCTTCGACCAGAGACGTTTGCACTAGGCGCATTCAAATATACATTCTATAGACATCAAAATAGAGTGCACCTATTTGTTTTTGGATTTAGCAAAATGTTTGTAGAAATTGTCAATACCGTTTCTATAGATTTATACAGTTTCGTAAGTAAACTAAACTAAATACAAATTTCAAATGTTATGATACAATACCGTAATCATCCTACTTACCCAAACATTCCATCATTTTTTCGAGTTTTTCGTCTTTTTCTTGTAAAACTCTTTCGCAACATTTTATTTTTATTGCCCATATTTCCACTAAGACTGAATTTTCACTTCAATATTAGGCAGTAAGTAGCCTTAGTGGTCCGCCACAGAACTTTAGTTCAATTCACACACTGTTTTCAGTCATAAATTACTTGAAAACTACAATCGAATTATACACAGAGCGTCCGGTGCCAACTATCCAAGTCGAGCGCTGCCCGACGACTAAAGTATGACCGCGTAAACTATTGTCACCACTATGGAGCGTCAATAAGATTGAAAATTGAAAATGATATTTGTGTTGAAATGTGACGTAAGCTGCGAATGGGCATTTATTTTACTGCTTTTCTTTAGATTATTTAAAATATAGACATAAAATTAAATAATGGTTTGGTTAAAGTTTAAAAAAAATGGAAAACCTACTAAATTCTTAAAAAAAAACTGTTGTTATCGCTGGAAATACAGAGATCTTCGACGTCAAAGTTTATTTTTGTGCTACAACTTCCCAATTTTTTATTGGGAATATCAAACTATTATTTATTATTCTGTTCGGTTTAAATTCTTCTTTATACCCTTCTCTGTTCATTGTATTTTTCCCGTTACTTATTTTTATTACATTACGTCATACTCGACGTTCTAAGAAACCAATTTTTGGGAATATTGAGATAACACCGCGCCTTAAGTTTGCTCTTGGGATAAATTCACCCCAACGACGACGGAATCCTTCATTTTGCGTGGTTCGACACGCATTTGGCCGGTTTTTTATTTAGTCATAACAAAGTATTAAAATACTGTAGGTAATTTATTTTAAAGTAGTCTCGTGCGAGATTTCGTGTTTTAGAATGTGATTAATTTTATGAATTAGGTGTTCAAGGCTGTGATAATTGTAGTAGTAGCAGGTTCCGTAGTTGTCTGCAGTGTCTGCCTACCTTTATGGAAAGAAGGCGTGAGTTTATTTATGTATATGTGTAATAAGTACTTACAGAATAAAACAAATATGTTGTAATAACGTATAATAATGTCATTATTATTGATTTACGTGACATAACTTTTATTATTTTTGATGATATTTATAGAGAAATTGACTGTGAATGTGAGTACCATGCTGGCTAGATAGAATACATGACTTTATAGCTATCTGGCGGTTTTGAGTATTTTATATACGGCCTACGCAAAACTCCTGCAGATTTGGTAGCGTCGTGTGACGGGCCGTTGAGCTCCCTAAAATAGGGTTGAGCTACACGATGACTGATGCATGCATGCCGTCTGTTAAGACAGGTCAACTCAAAGCTGCAATGGCTCTTTCTTCAAAAGGGCCTTCCAGACATGGCCCTGTATTGTTAGAAACACATAAAATCGTAACAATAAAATGTTTGGACTTTAAAAGAGACCATGACCTCTGAGTTTGTTTCGGCATATCTTCTCAGGGATCAGTTAGCGAGGAAATGCCGGGGCCATCTAGTTTTAAAATATTGACGTGTAAAAGTGTCTTTAAAGATCTACTTACAGAAATAAACATTTAATTTAATTTCAAAGAGTGCGATGAAAAATAAACACGTTCACTAATCAATTTACAGTAGGTAACTAGTATTAAAGATTCTCTGGGGCCTATTAGTAAAAGACAAATACTAACAACAGCTGTTAATAGTTCCTCAACAAGTACAACCAAAGTTATCGACAAGTTTGCCATGATTCCTCCGTTATTATGTTTCCCGTAGTCGCCGTTTGTTCAAAGTCTTGTAAGTAATAGAAATTCTGTTGGATGAGTAGGTACATAAACTGTAAGAGATCAGTTATTACTGCGATTTAATAGGAAAGGAGAAAATGCTACAAGCATTTTCTCCTTTCCTATTAAATCGCGGGGAGCCGTATAATACGACCATTCCAAATGAGGGATGTTGCGGATGCAGGTTTTTTGACATCCGCGAATACGGGTACGGGCTCGGATTTTTGAAGGCTCACTGCGCTCTTTGCTCAATGCATATATTGTGTTTTTTTTTTAAGAAACTTCGTTTTGGATGCAGAAAATCTCACTTTATGTCGCTGATGATATAGTAAATTCACTTGCCCAATAAACTATTAACTGCAGAACACTCGCTTAACACACAATACTCACTCACAATAACATTCAAAAACTTAAAATGTTCTCAATAATTAGGCGTAAGTTAGACGTTACGATTGATTTACGAGAAATAAATAATAAGCAATAGGTAACAAACGCGTCGGAGCTTGTCACCGAAATCTTCACTCCTATTGATCAATCAGCACGTGCCCACGGCAGGCGGCAATCGCTGGCCCCACCCAATTTCTTTCTTGTCGCAACCTGCGCTACATCTGCATCCACATGAACGGGTGTTCATTGATAATTACGGACGCGGATTCGGTCTATTCGGATTCGATATCTAAATCGATTCGGAAGCTCCCTAATTTCCTCAACATCCCTGTTCCCTAAGTATACAACCTATGTATATACCTAAGAAATATTAAATAGTTCTCTGAGTACTGTTAGTGGGTCAATATTTGGGGTGAATTGAATAAAAAATAATTCAAATGGGTTTAATATTTTTATTAAATTTGTTTCAATATGGACGAGAGCACGCATAATATTAATCACAGATAATTTGGAATTAAAGATGGATAAAGCTCATTTATAAAATATAAAAAAAAAACACGTGTATATGAATTATAATCAGTCTCTTAATGTAAAGTTTTAAACTTCTGTTGAACCTTAACCGAAGGTGCATACATTAAACTAGGAACAAAAATTAATCACTAAGAGATCAATGAACTTAAAATAATTGGTCATGAAAAAAACCCTTTGACCACGAAAGTGATGTCACTTAAGTTACCTAACCAAATTAATCGTATAACGGAACTTAGTCAATCACCGAATGAAATAATACAATTTTACGTGGATATGGTGCCCCTGCATACTGTCAGTTTAAGAACGTCTATGTACGAAGACAGTACTTACGCAATGTGGATGTTAGGCCTGAATTCGGTGGGGTTCATGTTGAAGAGCCTCCTCGTGGCGCACCCTGGGCAACGTCGGCTCCCATTGCCCACCAGGTTTTGGTGGGCCATGGGGGCTGGCGGCTAATCTTTAACAAACGAGGAAAGGTCATGGTTCCAATCACCGATCATGCTTGATGGTCGGTGAAGGGAACCGGGCTACAGCGGGTCAACACGTCCACTCCTCCTCTGCTTTCAGATGAAGTTGAGTGGGCGTAGACGGAGACGGGCCGCCGCTGCGGTGCAGGCGCACCAAAGCGGCGCGTGTTTGTTTCTCTCCTTGAGGAGTAGTCCTCGAGGAGTGAACTTTCGGCGGGTTCGCTGAGTCGGGTTGGCCGGACAGCGAACGGAGGCATGTCTAATGCCGCCGCCGGGGGCTTGGCTTAATTGCCTGGCCCAGAGGATGGCTACCTCTAAGATAAAAAACCACCCAATCCTAAGCTTCGAAGCGCGGTGAGAGGATGAATGGCTGGAGGGAGTCCAGTCGCTAGCGCTTCCCCTGCAGAGCACCTGCCGCACTCTGCAGTATGTAGGGCTTACCGGGCATCTAGGCTCTACCCGGTGGACATATTTACCTATATTTACTCGTGGGATTTACTATGGAAAAAAATAAAATAAAAAGGACGTAGATGAGGGGAGTGATACGGGGTCGGAGTCCGACGCCGCATCTGGTGCAAAGGGCTCAAGCCAGAGCTCGGAGCGCGAAGTGGAGGGGGCTGCTGGGAGGAACCGAAAGTTCTTCCTGAAGCATCCCAAATCGGGGGAGGGCCAGGGGTCGTCCTCCGAAGAGTGGACCTCGAGCCCCAAAAAAATCCACTCCAGCCGGCGGGGTGGGGCCCGGGAAAAAGGTTTGGGCAGAGGGCTCGCCACCCAGGAGGAGGCCAAGGAGTTAAGCCGAGCCAGCCCTGCCGAGCCGGCCCAGCGAGCCGCCATGGAGGAGAACCACCCAGGCGTGACCGGCCGCAGGGCGGCCATGTCAGAGTCCTCAGGTGGTGAGCCGGTCGCCGCTGGCGGCTCCAACTCGGAGCGAGCGGCCAGGTTTGCGGAGGTCGTGGCAGCCGCGATAAAGGATGTGGCCGTGAAGAGGATTAAGTCCTCTAAAGACAAGGCCATATCCGCAGCCACGGCCTCTATTATATCGGCAGCGGAGGCCATTCAACCTGGGCCTCCGTCGGACGTAATGTCCGAAATGCGGGCGGAGGTCGCCCGCTTGACAGCCGCCTTGGAGCTTCTCCGGAAGGAGAATGAGGAGCTCCGAGCAGACCTGGCCGGGCTGCGAGCAGCCGGCCCCAGGGAGGTGCCGCAGGAGGGGGCGCAGCAGCATGGGCAGGGACGGCCCGTGCCTGCGGAAGACCGGGTTCTGACCCTGGTGCGGCAGGAGCTGGCTGCCTTCCAGAGTCGGTTTTCCGCCCTGGAGGCCATTGTCTTGCGCCCCCCACTAGCGGCGAGCAAGCCGGCCGCGGGACGGCAGAAGGCGGTCTCTTTTGACGCCGTCGCAGCTGGCGCGGCCAAACCTGGCTCATCGGGGCAGAGGAAGGCCCTCTCCGTGCCGAAACCCGCGGGGCCGCCCATGCTCAGAGAGGGCGGGGCGGCTACACAGACGGCGAGGGTGCCGGCCCTGGCTGCAGGACGGCCACCCCCACCTCCTATATCTCCTCCGGCTGGCGCCGAATGGCACGTAGCCGGGGAGAAAAGGAAGGCCGGTAAGGTGGCAAGGGCGGCCAAAAGGAAGGAGAGGCGGCAGCGGCAAAAAGCGCGAAGCGTTGCGGCTAGGCTCCGCG
Source organism: Brachylomia viminalis (assembly GCA_937001585.2). Taxonomy (NCBI): domain Eukaryota; kingdom Metazoa; phylum Arthropoda; class Insecta; order Lepidoptera; family Noctuidae; genus Brachylomia; species Brachylomia viminalis. Next base: position 12,889,952 of record OW443308.2, on the reverse strand, counting down.
CCCCGAAATCCGCAGCTGTAGTGATTACGCTACAGCCGGAAGCGGAAAAGAAGGGCGTGTCCTACCGCGACGTGCTAGCCAAGGTGGGGAAGGCGGTGAGCCTCGAGGAGATCGGCGCCACCGAAGGCATCCGGGTGAGGCTCACGGCGACTGGGGCCCGGATGCTCGAGATCCCCGGTGCGGCCAGCGGCCCGGCCGCTGACGCTCTGGCCGAAAGGCTTAGGGCGTCCTTAAATGCGGACGAGGCCCGAGTGTCCAGGCCCACCAAGTGCGCTGACATGCGCATCCTGGGCCTGGACGACTCGGTGACGGAGGGAGAGGTGGTGGCCACCGTCGTTAGGACTGGAGGGTGCTCTGCCGAGCAGGTGAGGACAGGCACCATCGGTCCTGACTTCAAGGGGATGCGAGCCGTTACGGTGAGCTGCCCCGTGTCGGCGGCCAAAAAAATAGCCGAGGGCCGTAGGCTACTGGTGGGCTGGGTTTCCGCGCAGGTGAAACTGCTGGAACCCAGACCTCTGAGGTGCTTCCGCTGCCAGGTGGGCAACCACGTGGGAGCTAAATGCACCTCGGAGGTGGACCGCAGCCACCACTGCTTCCGCTGTGGTCAGCCCGGTCACAAGGCCGGGTCTTGTAATGCCACGCCGCACTGCACCGTATGTGCAGCAGCTGGCAAGCCAGCCGATCACCGGATGGGGAGCAAGGCCTGCGCTCCACCCGCCAGAGCCAGGGGCAGGGGCAAGCCCTCCGCCACCGCCGTCACTGCCGCAGCCGCCGCCACTGCCGTTGCCGCTGCCGCCTCGACCGTCGTCGTCGCCGCCGTCACCACTGCGGCGGGGCCCTCACAGAGAGCTCGGGAGGAGGCTGACATGGAGTGCCAATAACGGCCCCATTACGCCTCCTCCAGGCGAACATCAACCACTGCGCCTCTGCTCAGGATCTGTTGCTCCAGAGCATGGCGCAGTGGTCGATTAACATCGCCGTGGTCGCTGAGCCGTACTTTGTCCCGCCCAGGGATGACTGGGTGGAGGACCTGAGCGGCTCAGTGACCCTAATTTCGTCGGCCGCCGCCGGTACTCCGTCCCTCGAGGCAGTCACGAGGGGACGGGGTTGCGTGGCAGCACGGTTCGGGGAGATTGTAGTGGTGGGGGTATACTTCTCCCCGAACCGAACTCTTGCCGAGTTCCACAACTCCCTTGCGGAGTTGAAAGTCGTCGTCGTCGGGTTCCGTTCCCTCCCCGTGCTCGTCCTCGGGGATTTCAATGCCAAGAATGTGGCTTGGGGTTCCCGGTATACGGACACACGGGGCAGGATGGTGGAGGACTGGGCTCTGGAGACAGGCCTGGTCGTCCTAAATCGGGGTTCTGTCCCCACGTGTGTGCGGATGCGGGGTGAATCGGTGGTGGACATCTCGTTCGCCAGCCCCGCTCTGTCACCGCGTGTCCTTGACTGGCGCGTCATAGAGGGGGTGGAGACCTATTCCGATCACCGGTACATCCGGTTTGACGTCTCCGCCCAGACCTCGAGCGCGCTGGTCTGACAGGCCCCGAGTGGTCCGCGGTGGGCGCTGAAGCAGCTGGACCGGGAGCTCCTCCTGGAAGCCTCGATCGTGCAGGCCTGGGTGTCATCACCGGACAGGCCTGCTGACATCAACGTCGAGGCGGAGTGGTTCCGGGAGGCCATGTCCGAAATATGTGACGTGGCAATGCCCCGGGCCCAGCCCGGACGCGCTCAGCGCCAGGTGTGCTGGTGGTCGCCAGAGTTGACGACTTTACGCAGTGCGTGAGTCGCTGCGCGACGCCGGTACACCAGGCACCGCAGGCTCTGTATTCGCCCTCCGGATACGGAAGCCATTCAGGCGGAGCTGTACGAGGGGTACAGAGCGGCGAAGACCGCCCTCCAAGCGGAGATCCTGCGGGCCAAGGGACTGGCCCGCGAGGAGTCGCTGGAGACTCTGAACAGGGACCCGTGGGGACGCCCCTACAAATTGGTGCGTGAGAAGCTCCGCCCATGGGCTCCCCCGCTGACGCAGAGTCTCCGGCCCCAGCTCGTGGAGGACATGGTGAGCACTCTGTTCCCTTCTAGAGGGGACCATATCTCCCCGCCCATGGCTCCGCCTACTGCGGTGCTGAATGCGGACCACACCGCTGACGACGACGACGATGCTCCGGAGGTGACCGAGGTAGAGCTGCGAGTGGCGGTACGTAGGCTAAAATACCGCCCCAGGACCCGACGGCTTACCTGGGAAAGCCTGGGTCCTGGCCTCGGAGGCTCTCGGGCCTCGACTAAGGGGGCTCCTAAGCGCATGCATGGAGAGGGGCCAGTTCCCACTTCGTTGGAAGACGGGGAAACTGGTCCTCATCAAGAAGCCGGGGCGCCCAGCGGACTCTCCGTCCGCTTACCGGCCCATCGTGCTGCTCGACGAGGTGGGCAAGCTCTTTGAGAGAGTCTTTGCAAACCGCCTCGTCGGGCGGCTGGTGCGGGTGGGGCCGGATTTGGCGGAGAGCCAGTTTGGCTTCCGCAGGGGGCGCTCTACGGTGGACGCCATCATGCGCGTGCGGGCCCTCACGACGGGGGATGCTGTGGCCCGGGGTGGGGTCGTCTTGGCGGTGTCTCTAGACATCGCCAATGCCTTCAATACCCTGCCCTGGAGTTGCATCAGGGAGGCACTCCGGTATCACCGGATGCCGACCTACCTCTGTCGTGTGGTCGAGGCCTATTTGACGGACAGGGCCGTCATCTACCCCGGTCACCAGGGAGTGTGGAACCGGCAAGAGATGTCGTGCGGTGTCCCACAGGGATCGGTCCTGGGGCCGCATCTGTGGGATATCGGCTACGACTGGGTGCTGCGCGCCGACCTCCCCAGCGGCGTCAGCGTGGTTTGTTACGCTGACGACACGCTAGTCCTGGCGCAGGGGAGGTCGCACCAGGCGGCGGCCGAACTAGCGACACGCGGGGTTGCGACAATCGTCGAGAGGATCCGGCAATTGGGACTCGAGGTGGCCCTGCACAAGTCCGAGGCCATGTGTTTTCATGGTCCTCGGAACACGCCACCGTCGGGTTCCCAAATAACGGTAGGAGGGGTTCACATCGGCGTCGAGTCGACGATGAAGTACCTGGGACTCGTCCTCGACAGCCGGTGGAACTTCGTGGAGCATTTCCGACGTTTGGCTCCCAGACTGGAAAGGGCCGGGGCTGCCTTAAAGCGGCTCCTGCCCAATCTAGGGGGGCCAAACGCCTCCTGCCGGAGGCTCTACGCGGGGGTCGTGCGGTCCATGGCCGTTTACGGGGCACCAGTGTGGGCGCGTTCCTTGAGGCGGCGGCCAGCCCGCTGGTTGAATGCGCCCCAAAGGGTCATGGCCATCCGGCTGGTCCGGGGATACCGTACGGTCTCCGGTGAGGCGGCGAGCCTCCTTGCCGGATTACCGCCATGGGATCTGGAGGCAAAAGTCCTCGCGCACGTTTGGGAGTGGTGCGAGGAGGCGAAACGCCGGGGCGTAGCTCCGCTGCCGCGAGAAATCACGGTACAGCGGACAGAGCTCCGGCGGGATCTCAGGGCGGCATGGAGAGTGCGATTGTCGCAACCCAGCGCTGGGCACGCCACAATTGCGGCGATAAGTCCCCTCTTTGAGGAGTGGCTAGAGAGGCGCCACGGCGTCCTCACCTTCCGCCTGACGCAGGTCCTCACCGGACACGGTTGTTTCGGGAGGTTCCTGTTCCGGATAAGGCGGGAGGAAACGCCCGGGTGTCACCATTGTGTGGATCGCCCGGAGGACACGGTGGAGCATACGGTGGAGGTCTGCCCGGCTTGGGCGGAGCAACGCCGTGTCCTCGTGGAGGCGATTGGCGGTGGCGATCTCTCGCGTCCGGCCTTGGTCCAGGCCATGGTACGGAGCGAGAGGGCTTGGGAAGCCGTCACCTCCTTCTGCGAAGCAGTAATGTTCGCGAAGGAGGAGGCGGAACGCGTGAGGGAGAGGCAAAGTTTGCGCCCTCACGCCTCTAGCCGCCGCAGGAGACGCCCTGGGCGTCGGGAATCGCAGGCCGATTTCCGGCCACCGTAGGCGCGGGCCTGCGAACGGCGAGCAATGGGCAGCTCGCCGTTCGATAAGGACCAGGCCCGGGTCAACGGCGCGTTGTGTTCCACGCGCGCCTCAAAGAGATGTCAGCACCAATGACGGGGTTTGCTAGGACCGATGCCTGCTAGGGTTGCGGAAAAGTCCAAGAGGGTTACCGTGGCCCCTGGCACAGGCAACTGAAGGAACACGGGTGGGTTTTAGTCAGTAAGAGTCTGACACGCCCTCCTGCTCTGCCCAGAGCGGGAGAAGTTATTTGATGATTTCCCACCCACAAAAAAAAAAAAAAAGGCCTGAATTCGGTGTATCAGAAAGTGATAGCAAGCCTGCAGCATTATTTTGCGGCGTCTGACTCCAACCCAGAAGCCCGTTGCTCTTGTTCAGGCATTTCAGGGTAACTTATGTAAGAAATGGGAAATTTGCGCGCCTGCTGCCTTCCTTAGATGTGGTAGCCGTTTTTCAGGCTCCCTCTCCGGAAAGTTTATTGTATACGTGCACTTGGCACAAATACACAAACGGGTATCAGGGATGTAAAAAATCGTTAATCCTGAGAATCTTGGCAAGGATAATGGGACAAACTATTTAGATTATTGCATTGTCATCGGTCGTTGATAAATGTGCGAAGTTTCAAATCAATCCGACGTTTTGAAGTGGATTAAAATTGAGTTAAAAAATTCCGTTACTTAGAGACATACCAAGCTAACAACAGCGTGTTAAGTTTGACGTGTAAAAGTATTTGTACAAACCTACTTACAGAAATAAAATCATTTATCATTTAAAACTGGTCTACACTGATAAAAACTAAATGAGACTTTTTCACTCTAGATTTTTCCATTAAGGATTTGTGATGATTTTGAATGGTATAATTCAATAAACGTATTTGCTTCTTAGCTATAATTATTGTTATGATCTCTTTCTTGCCAGCAGTTATAATGAGATCTTCTGAATAACACTTAGCTATGTCTGATTTAAGCTGCATTTGTTTTTTCTTCCTCTAGTCAAGTTTCTTTTTTTTACCTCTTCCAGTCTTTCTTGCCTTTATTTAATCATTGTTTGTTCTTTTCACTTGTATCTCATCCTGTTCTTAGCTAGCTTTCTCTCTAATGCTTCCAACAATTTTCTGAGATATTGATTTTCATGTTTTAATTTTCTGAGATTTTTAAGAGCTACTAACTTACCAGAGGTTGCACGTGACGTAGAGAGCAAATTAAAATACACACCCACACTTAAAGGCAGAGTATCTTCCCTTACTATTCGTTCAGTGTTTTTTGCTTGTTTCACACGGATTCTATAATGTTGAGTTTTTTCTCTCCAGTTTTTTTCTAATGGCTCTCTGTTCACGAGGCGTCATTTCTGCAACTTTTGTACCAATCCTTTTTTAATATCTTTCCCGAGCCTTTCTTCAGTCTTCTTCAGATGGATTATTTTTCATTTTCTCTCGTAACTTCCGCATTTTCATAAGTCGATTTATACAATGTGGAGACAACAATACGACAATAAATGAAAACACTGGCAATACTAATGCATAGGAGTATTTTGAAACTATCAAATTAATCCTAACACCGAAATAACAAAATAGATTTTTTCAAACAAACTAAATAGTTGTGATGGGCCGACTATGGGTTTTGCCAATCTTTGACTAGCTATGGTGCCGAAACTATTGGATATATTTGATTGATTTTTTGTATGCAGGCTGGGAACATCATTAGATATACGCAGTTTAATTTTTTGTCGTATTGTCGTCTCCGCCTTGTATAAGAAAAACCTTTTTTAAGCATTAGTGTCTTTTTTCGTGTTTATCGATCAATTTGGTGGTAATTGTGACCAAGAAAATGATGACCACGAAAGTGACGATTATGCACTTTACCGGTTCTAGTATGAAACAGTTATCAGGTTATAAAAATACAATAATTAATATATAATATCCTTAAAACGAACAGAACTAGCTTTTAATTCTATTTATTAGCCAACAACTTACCAAAATACAGCTATCACGAAAGTGATGCGCGATCTTTGACACAAACTTTTTAACACACAGAATAAGTTTTTACACAATAAAGTTGGTTATCATTAAAGTTATAAGTTTGTTTATATTTTGTCATTAATTCAAGATATAGGTAGTAAATTAAAAAATAAAGGAAAGAAGTCCAGTGTACATCAACCGATAACTTTCGTTTGTAACGTGTTTTTTTTTAAATATTTTATTCCCCTAAAACTTCAATATTGGTAAATATTTAAATAAACATACAGTAATAAATAAAGTAAATTTCAGTTATAATTTAAATCAATACACAGAGTCATTTTTTTTTCTTTATATATTTGTAACTGATTTGTAAATTAGAAGCTCGAACAAAGTTTCACCACCTCAAATAATGACATAGCTTGCAATTATTATTACCTGTAATATTTTTGGGGACTTTTTAACCGTAAAATACCCTCCGAGCGAGCGCGACGCGCGTTTTTATGGCCAAGGTCTGCACCTACAGCGTTATGCAGACCCTTAAGGAATGTTCCAATGGCTCCTTGTTTACCCGCAGACGCTAATTTACATTAATTGTTTTCCGGCCTAATTTGCTGGCCTCCATTACTTTTCATGGACATCTTTACAATTTTAATTGTGATCTACTTCTGTCTGAACATTAAGTCAGATAATTAAGGCGTATTTTTGTTGAATTTTTATTCAGAGAATACCTAGTAGCAATGAATTTATTCATGTCCGATACGACCCTATTACTTAGCGTTTTTCCCTTAAGAAAATGACTTTTCTTTTAAAATAGGACTTAATAGGGCGGCATGAATAGTGGGTATGCTGTTTTGACATTAATTGTCCTGCGGAGAGTTAATTTTAAATTATTTTTTCTCGTTGCTCGTATCATTAGAAACTTTATCACGACACTATAAGTTACCTGCCTAGGACAATTCGTTCATTTTCAATAGTAGTGGTGGTGTCATCGTATCCGTCCAAAATATAAATTGAGCACGTCAAGCCGTTGGTCCTGTGCCTGATCTCTCACCGGTCGTGTCGGATATCTGTCTCATCGGACTATGAGAGTGAGGGAAGATAGAGTGCACATGTGTCTGTACTCTTGTGCACTGTTTTATCTCCCGTGCCGAAGGCTAGTCTCCGCTAAGATGGGTCGCCATGGCCGAAATTTGGTCTGGATGACTATTATTATCAAAATTGTATTGCGATATAATGGACTGTCTGAAATAAAGGATTGTCACCCTATGTAAAATTTCTACATTTATATCTGTATTTTTTATTGTGTACATAATAAAGATCATATAAGGTACATAGGTCCAGTTGAAAACCAGCGTCAGGCACTAGTTGTCTGGCATTTATGCTGAACTGGGCCTCTTTGGCGCAGCCGTGAGGCACACAATACTATTTTAAGTACTGTTTGTCTGTTTTTGTGTAATATTGTGTGCTTTAACCTGGGTCAAATAATTTTTTTTTTCTTTCTTTCTAAAGAGTATTGTATCCTATTCTAATAAACCAATTTCAGTTTCTTGAAGTAGGTAGGTTCTTGAAGGCGTTACGGACGTTTTAAAATTACGAACTAGGTAGTGTATACAGGGTATTATATTTGTTTGATATTTTCACCCATATTGCTTTATGATTTTATACAATATATACATTTTATTCCTTCAACTCATTTTGGGACCCTTTATTCACTTTAAGAAATCCTGAAACACGTTATTACAGTGACCTTGTCACAACCTTAACTAAATTAAATTATTAATAAGAGAATATCACACTATTCACCCAGAAAACTAACATTTTGACTTCATTTCACTGACTAAAATGATCATATTATGTGGTTACCCTACTTCAATTCCCAGCTAAATATTTATACGAAATTAAGTATACAAATGTTCCCTCAGTTTTCGGTTGACTATTTAATTTCAAAAGGCTGAATCCCCAATTGGGTAAATTAACTGAAGTATCAGTTTTCATATTCCTGTTTATTTTACGAGTAGGCTGAGAAATCATAGCACACATGGAAAATAAATTGTAATTACGTTTTCCGCAAGGTAAAGTAATTTTCATTCATGTGTAAGTGTTCACCCATCACTCACCTTTCTCTTAGCCCTGACGACCTGCATCTGATGATGCGTGCACTCGCCAATCGCTCGGCCTCTTAGAGCCGCACTCATGCGCGCATATGCCCAGACCATAACCGACATAGGCACCACGTACGTCACAGCCAGGAACACCAAGTTATACCTATAAAAACAAATAGAAGTTACAACACGGTAAATATCGAAAGTTTTGAGTATGAACATAGATGTCTATAAGAGTACGGGAATACCAAAGAAACGGTGGATGGACCGTGTGAAAGATGATATGGCTAGAAAGGGTGTGACCATGAGATAATGACTTATAGAGAAGAAAAAGACGTGTTGCGCCGACCACTAATAAATTAGGAGATGGGCAGGAGAATGATGATGATGATGAATGATAATGCGCCAGGCCCTGAAGATAGTGGAGAATTGGTGCGGCAAACACCAACTCTCAGTGAACCCCACAAAAACCGAGTTGATTCTCTTCACAAAAAAGAGGAAATTAACGACACTACAACTACCACGTTTCTTTGGTACCACCCTAAGCCTATCAACTGAAACCAAATACCTGGGCATTTTTTTGGATAAACAGCTGAATTGGGCAAAACACACCAACTACATCACCACCAAGGCCAGTATATCCTTGTGGCAGTGCAAGCGATTGCTTGGCAAGAATTGGGGGATTAGCCCACGGGTTACCCACTGGCTATACACCACAGTCATCCGACCAATCATTACATATGGCTCAGTAGTCTGGTGGCCCAGAACAGAACTGAGCATAGCCCAAAGAGACCTCGAAAAGCTGCAGCGGCTCGCGTGTGCGGCGATCACCAGCTGCATGAGAACTGCACCCACCGCTGCCCTACAGGCTATGCTTGGGCTTTCGCCCCTACACCTCACTGTGAGGGAGGAGGCGACCCTGGCTACCTTTAGGCTACATATAGCAGGAACCCTGAGCAACGACTCCAGGGTCAAGCACAAACGTTTAAGGGAAGAGGCGATCAGGCGTCAGCCGATGATGGCATCACCCTGCGACAAGGCCCTGAAACAATAATGCTTTCAAAAACACTACAGCATAGTGCTTGAAGAGGAGCAGTACGACCATTTAGGCCTAAAGGAACTGAGAATTTACACCGATGGATCAAAAACCGACTGCGGAACTGGAGTCGGAGTGTTCTCACACGACCTCAACATAAAAATATCCAGACCCCTGGGAATGCTCAACACAGTCTATCAGGCAGAGTGTGTGGGCATAATACAGGCGGCTTATGCCATAGCAGCCAGAAGAATTGCGGACACCCGAATCCGCATACTCTCTGACAGCGCCTCAGTCCTCCAATCCCTAGGGAAAAAATGCATTACTTCGAATCTAATACTAGAATGTCACAATGCGCTTGAACGGGTAACCGTATCAAACCGCAATACAGTGACGCTACAATGGATAAAAGGACACAGTGGATCGCTAGGTAACGACGCAGCCGATGAGCTGGCCAGGAGGGCATCCAGCACGTCGGTCTGTGGACCGGAACCTATCGTGCCCATCCCCTTCAACCAACTACGCAGGTGGCTACAGGAGTACACCCACACACAAGCAGAGAGCTGGTGGGCGTCGTCACCGGGCTGCAGGCAATCCAAGGAAGCCATGCCATCACTAGACGGCAAGCTAACCAGGCGGTTGCTACGCCTGGACAGGAAAGGCATGCGCCTGGTGACGGGGACCATCACGGGACACTGCTCGCTAAACAAACACTTTCACACAATAGGCATAAAGGACAGTCCTCTATGGAGGGCTTGCATGGAGGCTAACGAAACTGTCGCGCATGTGCTCTTCGAGTGCACAGGCATCGCCCAAATTAGGTCAAAAACCCTCGGGACACCCAGATCTTACACAGATATTCTTAATAGACCAGGAGACCTAATCAGCTTCTGGAGGGAGGTGGGCTGGTTGGAATAACCACCGACGGCCGACATGGCTCACGCACAATGGTCCACTGAAGGACTAAGTGCGGAAACCAGACCAATAACATAGAACATAAATATAACATGGATTGACTGCCTATCCGACCTCCATAAAGTCCTCCTCAGTTGGGACTGACCCTCGCTTAGCCGCCACAGCTTATTTTATTTATGGATTGTTTTGTTTAAATTTCTGTTTGCTGTACTCTGGACACTCAACGTGTACGTCTTATTTTACATCGTTCTCACATATAATTATACCTATATTCAACAGTAATGATGTAACTAATATTTGTGTAACAATATAATTTAAAAGAGTGTCCATGGAGTTTCTTGCCCGTTCTTCTCCATAGGTACCTACTACGCTTTGGAATGGGCAACTAGCTTCATATTTCTGACTGACCGACCACTTGACAATTCAAAAGTGCCTGTATATGGTTTAATTGAAATAAATGATTTGAGTTTGAGTTTGATAAACCAGTGACTGAGTAACGCCGGTTCATCATTTCAGCCGAAAGATATCCATTTGACATAGGCCTCTCCGAAGACTGGGTGTCTCTATTTAAATACTTACACAGATGCAAAAACATGTTCCTTTTTTTATACATGAAAAATCCTGCCTCTTTATCAGGTATTGTCACACTGGTCGAAACCGAGATAATTTGAAAAGTGAACAGTATGTCGTTCTCACCCAGACAGTGATCAGTTAACAAAAGATAATGATTTTCAGTCCAACAGACAGTCATTAGATCTTCAGTTGATAAATTGTAATGAGAGATGAGATGAGAGATGTCTATAGGTACATGAAGATTAAACCCTGCTGGTTTGTTTTTATCCCATTTTATATTCATTTTTTTAATCTTCTTGCATTCGACTTATTGGCACGTCGAGCCAAAAGACATTCGATGGATGTCCGCAATGGCTTTTCGGCGAAACGGACTCTCGATCTAATGGCTATTCGAAATTGTGGTAAATCGATGCTATGGAATTTCGGCAATTCGGACGTTCGATCTGATGACTTCGGGGAATTAGTATCGGGCATATGACATTCGAAATCAAGCAGTGAATTCATTAATAATCGCCGTTCAGTGTTAAACATTTAACCACAAAATATCGTGGGAGGAAATAATCTGAATCTATTAAAACAAAAACAAAACTTGTAGAGTTTTGACTTGGGGAGACTTGGAGAGTTTTATCCGCTGTTATAACTGGGTAATACAAAATAGATTAGAAGTTTTAGTAAACTTTCTGTCTACATGCGGGTGAACTATTAGACTTCTGGTTTACCTTCTGGTGGACCTTTATTGCCATAAGAAATTTCACTCATATGAGAAATATTCAGTTAATTTAAAAACGTTTGATTTAACGTACAGTTTTGGCAAAAATTACAACATAGAAAATATTCTAAAAACGTTTTTACAAATAAAACTACCAACCTAAAAAAAAAACTTTTAGTTTGTATTTATGTCGTTCGTATAGGTACTATTTTTTCCTAATTTATGTAAAAGGTATTTTGTACCGACATTTGTATTTTTTTCTCGTTTTTAATTTTAATTTTGGTGTTTATCTGTGCAACCTTGTAAATGGCCTTCAGTTGCATATTGTTTAAGTACACTATATATTATAGCTGTAAGTTTCCCAAATAAAATAAAATAAAAATAACTTTAATTTCGGAAGTCGGTGTCTTTGGATCTGTTTTTTAGGTTTTTTCCACCGACTTCGGAATTTAAAGTTATTTTTCACTTGGTAGTGTTTTTTTTGGCAGTCAGTTGTTTTTTATTTTTATTTTTTTAGTTATAGTACCTACCCCAATTCGAAAACGATCGTCTTATACGTTCACGTCCGTTCAAAGGCGGTTTATTTTTATTTAAAAATAATTTATTGTTGATTTTTTAAAAGCCGCTTGACCGATTTCGATAAAACTTACTTCGCTTACTTAATTTGAAAAAAAAACCTATATTATTAGTTACTGAAATCGATTTAGTAGTCAATTATGAGCAAACTACTTTCAGGACTTGCGTTTATTCTGTTACACGTTGTATACAAAAATACTTGCTTCTTAATATAAAAAAAAATACTTAATAAAAACATTCACACACAAATAAATTTTACAATGAAACATCAAATACAGAAAATTGGCTCAAAAATGGTAACGACATACAATTATTATACTCACCACGCACCAGTTATGGCAAGACATGTGATGTACGTAGGTGCTGCATTGTATAATAAACTACCAAATAACATCAAAAATGCAAAATCCATGTCGATATTTAAGAAACACTTTAAATGACATACGTATATGTTTATTAAGGCGAGCGCACCTTAATACATTACATACCACATCTAGTTGCGCGCGTTGCGTGCATTTTAGCTGTGTTAAATAATTAGCAATTACCCTACACTTTTTAACCGACTTGAAAAAAGGTTTCTGAATTCGACCGTATTTATATGTTTTTTTATGTGTGTTCGCGGATAACTTCGTCATTTTGACGATTCTTTTTTTGTTGGAAAGGAGATATCCCAAGGGTCGTATCATGAAGGAAACCAGGATCTGATAATGGCATCCCAGAGAAATTGAGGGAAACCTTCGTAAATCGTAGTGGCGACTAGTGCATTTGTTAATATTTTCATTAAGTATTTTAAAGCACTACTATTTAATGAAGGCCTGGAGTCGATCTGATGATGGAGCCGAAAGATAGTCGAGGGAACTCCTCAACGATTTACAGCAATTACCTGGTGTTTGGGCTTGATTAATTTTTATTGATGAGAATTTTACACCCAGATGGATTGTGACTGTCATTAGGGGTCTGATGATGAAGACGAATGGCAGTCAAGGGAACTCCTCAGCGTTTTACAGTAGCTACCTTGTGTTTGGACTTAATTCATTTCTATTGATGAGAACTTTGCACCCATATGGGTTATAAGTGCCTTTACAGATCTGATGATGGAGACCATAGACAGTCGAGGGAATTCCTTAACGATTTATAGCAGTTCCCTTTTGTTGGGCTTACTTCATACGGTTCAATATGCCAAAATGTTCAGTTCGTACAAAAATAATACCTAATTAAGATTGAAGTTCTACATAGGAATACCACAACCTACTATTCAATTTGACACTGAATTTAAGTTGCGTAATCGCGTCATCTGTAGCAATGCTCTTTCGTCGTGTGGCTTACTCAATAATTTGTTTGAATCTAAGTCAGACCACGCTATTCCTTCCTAGGTTTTAACACGACTCAGAGCAACATACCCCTGTCCTTTAGCGAAATTTTTCTTGTCTAGATCTATAACAGCTTCTTCTAGTGTAGTTCCCTGTAACTTGTGAACCGTACCGTACCGTTTTAATCGAAATCGGTCGAGCGGTTATAAAAAAATCAACCATACATTATTTTTAAATAAAAAAAACCGCCACCGAACGGACGTAAACGTGTAAGACGAACGTTTTCGAATTGGTTTGGGGTAGGTACCTACTATAACTAAAAACTGAAAAATAAAAAACGTTTTTACAAATAAAACTACCAACTTTAAAAAAAAACACTTTAAATTCGGAAGTCGGTGGAAAAAACTATAATACAAATATCAGCAATTGATGATTTAATATCCACTTGACAAAAACACTTTAATCTAATGTAAAACCCCAAAGACACCGACTTTCGAAATTAAAGTAGTTAGTTTGAAAGTTGGTAGTTTTATTTGTAAAAACGTTTTTCGAATATTTTGTATGTAATAATTTTTTGCCAAAACTGTACGTTAAAACGCTTAAGCTGTTGTCAGCCCCTTAATGAAGGTACCTATAAGATAGTGAAAGCGTTATTTTATTTTGAAATACTTGGTTAGTACCTACTCATAATTTGCTGTATGTTCAACCTTTTTCTTGAATAAATAAAATCTCGTCTGGATTGGAAACGTGTAAATTCTCTGAATTCAATTTTGTTTACAGAACATCTAAATTACTTTTAACTTTAAATAAGTTAAAAGTAATTTAGATGTTCTGTAAACAAAATTTTCTGTTCTGTAAACCTTTTTCCAAATACCGTGAATTTTCACGAAACATATTTCTAAAAACACACAGATCACACACACACAGGTTTAGAAAAAACACACAGTGGTGCCGATTCTCTTGTCACAAAATTCTCTAAACTAGACTAAAAATCACCAAAATTTAGTTTATTCCTGTCAAACGACGATTTCCCATTCTGAAATTGACTAAATTGACACAACTTAACTATATTTTAGTTTGACAGCACTAAGATGGCACTGAGATTATAATTTAGTGAAAATGGCAATTTTGCTATTCAGAATTTTACGTTTTTCACCTAAAATTTTGATTGTTTTAACTAAATCTGACTATTTTTAATCGCGATTAAAAAGGTGTGGAATAAAATTAGTTGTCATGAACTAAAATTCACACCAACACCTCGACTTCAGATGCAAAAACAGTACTGTATCTTTTTTCTTTTCATTTGCTTATATCTCGAAAACGGTGTGTCGTATCGCAAAAATAATGAAAATTTCGACCCCCTTTGCAACCCGCAAACCTATAAATCTCAACGTGTTGGTAATATTTTTTTATATTTTCCATACAAAAAGTAAAAAATTCCATACAAAACAAGTCGAGGCCGCACATAATGCGCGCCTACGGCTCTAAAAAAAGATCACGTGGTACGGCAAACAAGTACCACGTGGAGTCGCAATAATTGTCAAATTTGATTTTAGATGTGTCAAAATTGTTTTTAAATTTAGAGATTTTATTTTGCAGAATAGCGTTAAGATTCTCATAGCCAAAAGTAAGGAATTTTAGTGATAGTTTAGTTAGTTTAGTTCGGTGTACAACAGAATCGGCACCAGTGTCTAACAAATAGAGGGCGAAGTAAAAATCGATAAAGGTTCAATATACATTCTTCAAGGTTTTTCTTTAGACATGGTTTAAACCATCGAACCTGTTTGTGAAATAAGAACCTAACAGAAATCGAAATACAGTTCCTTTTACATAACTGAGAACTTAGTCCGATCTTAGGTTGTCAATGTTGTATTAAGAACTTTACTAAAGTCGGCATAAAGATCGAAATACAAAAACTGACTTGACGGTTTAGGTTCGGGCTGAAGTTAGATCGTGTTTTGTAATAAGACGGAAAGTGTTTTCGTATAGAAGTCAAGCATTCCAGCAATATATATTATTACAATGTATTGGTGCCTGGGCTCCTAGGCAGATTTATTTTCTAGATTCTTTATTCAGTGAATATTTTTCGTAGTCTCGGGTTTAAAAAGGTACATTTATTTGGGACAAAAGATTCATGTGATCGGGCAGGTAGGTACCTATTTTATTCTAAGAAGATATTCTTGCGGGCTGGGAACACTAATAAGATACCTATTTATTATTCGGTCAAGGCTCAAATCCACCTAACTTAACCGGTGACCTTCACGAGATTACCAAAAAAAAGGGTTTTCTTTCGCTTGTATTTTCGGATCAATGAGAAAAAAAGACCATTTTTCAGAGTAGATTTAGACGTATTCTTAAAGGTAAAAGTGGTGTGGGGCTTGTGAAGAATTATTTTTTCGATGCATTAATTGGCGAAGGAACGATGGCCGGTGGCGCAGACGATTCCTGGAGGAAACGTAGTGTGCCCCCAGCTAAATGGACTGACGACCTAAAAAAGGTGGCTTGGACAGACTGGATGCGGAAGAAGGAGGACAGGGTGTTGTAGCGCAGCCTGGGGAAGTCTTATGTCCAGCAGTAGACTGCGATAGGCGGAATTGATTGATTTAATTAACGTTTATCTTGATTAACTACTCGTTACTATTTTTGATCTTGTTAACTCTATGGTAACAGATCATTGCTTTCGGAATATAGTAATTGCTCTCGGAGACTTACCAATAGGTTAATTTGTCATTCATTCGCAAGACACACGTGTTTCAGTTTCAGTATACAGATGTACTTGCTTCTGATGTAAATACAGGGGTTATTAGTAATATGTCGGCAATCCATTAAGGGGATGTAGGGGAGGCAATTTGCAACCAAATGACCCCATATGGCCCCCTTGCAAATGTTAACCATTTACGAGTAGGTAATTTGAAAACAATGTATGTTTTTTTTTTAAATTATTATTATCTGCTTCTACTTCAATACATATTTTTTTTAAATCAGAGCACACAACTGTCTTCGTTTTGAGCAACCTGCTCAATGTTCCTGCTCCCTGTTTGACTAAAATGGTTGATTTCTGCAAAAAAGCATGGATATACTTTATCGACAGAACATTCCAAAAATGTGTACAACTTCTTAGCTAACCAACGAGATAAAATAAGATACACGATATCTTCAAAAAAAAAGTCAAATTACTGGAAAATGGTTGATATTTGTATAGGGGTCACAACATGGATTGCCGACGTATTACAAATAATTCTGTATATTACATATTTATAGGTAAATTAAATTTCAAATATCAGTTTAGGTATTAAAGATGCATATTCCAAATAGATGGATCTTTATCAATGACCTATATCAATTGAAATACAAAATATAACTTGACGCCTGTAATCCTCGAAGAGTATGGCAGAGGTGTACCTATTGCTACGCTGACGACACGCTGGTCCTGGCGCAGGGGAGGTCGCATCAGGCGGCGGCCGACGCGATGACACGCGGGGTTGCGATAGTCGTGGAGATGATCCGGCAGTTGGGTCTCGAGGTGGCTTTGCACAAGTCCGAGGCCATGTCTTTCCATGGGCCCCGGAACAGGCCACCATCAGGATCCCGACTAACGGTAGGAGGGGTTCACATCGGCGTCGAGTCCACGATGAAGTACTTAGGACTCGTGCTCGATAGCCGGTGGAACTTCGTGGAGCACTTCCGACGTTTGGCCCCCAAACTGGAACGGACTGGGGCCGCCCTCAAACGGCTCCTGCCCAACCTGAGGGGTCCAAACGCCTCCTGCCGGAGCCTTTACGCGGGGGTCGTGGGGGCCTGCCCTGCATGGGCGGAGCACCGCCGTGTCCTCGTAGAGGCGATCAGCAGCGGCGGCGACCTCTGACGCCCGGCCCTGGTCCAAGCCTTGGTCCGGGGCGAGGGGGAGTGGGAGGCAGTCGCCTCCTTCTGCGAAGCAGTCATGCTAGCGAAGGAGGTGGCGGGACGTGAGAGGGAGAGAGTCTCCCGTCCATGCCGCCGCGGTGGACGCTCCGGGCGTCGGGAGCCGAGTGACAACTCCCGGCTACCGTAGGCGCGGGCCTGCGGGCAATGAGTAATGGGTAGCTCACCGTCCGATCAGGACCAGGCCCGTGCTGGACGGCGCGTACATGTTCGAAAGGGGTACCGCTGACCCGGAACATAAAGGGCCAAGGAAGGGAAACGGGTGGGTTTTAGTCAGTAAGAGTCTGACACTCCCTTCCGCTCCACCCAGAGCGGGAGGGGTCATTTGATGATTTCCCATCCTCAAAAAAAAAAAAAAAGGTGTATTTACCTATTGTACACCCACATTTAGGCAGTTATGAAGGGTTACTTATAATTTGACGTATATCCGTCAGGAGCTGACAGTGGGCCAAAATTCAATAAATTGAACCCCCTTAAGTATGGCCGAAATTCTTTTTTTTATCGAGGCTATATTTTTTGAATCGTAAAATGAAAATATTGCTTAGATATTATTCTTAAATTGCTCAGACATGTAATTATTTTGTTGACTTAAGTACTTTTAATTATGTTCATAGCTTCATTGAAATGCCAGCTACAATATGAAAGAAAGAAATTGCGTTTATTTGCGGTAAACATGACGCAAAAAATAACACAAACACAAAAAATAAGAAAAGTTTATATCATTTTAATGATACCCATTCAATATGTAGTTTTTTTTTATATTTGGTTAAATATCAAATTTTGGGTAAATATCAAAAATACCTTCAAATTCATATATCTCGAAAACTATTGAATTTCAATTTGTTGCATTTTGGCCCCTCTATCAGCTCCCGAGGGTTATACGTCGAATTACAAGTGACCAAGTAAGTCCCATGCAAATATCTACTAAGTTTACAATACTTACACATAATCAGTTCTTGATGAGGGGTAACTGCCGTCAGGCCACTTAATAAAACATATTTCTCTGTCACCATTCACGTACCTGAAACAAACAAAATACTATTTAGGATATAATTCGTTAATAAGAATGAAATAGAAGTAAGTACTACAGTGATTGGCAAAAATTATATTCGAATTTTGTAAAACAATTTTTTTTTTCTAAATATGAAATGCCAGACAGTAGAACAAACTGTCATAAAGAAAAAAAAAAAAAACAACTAAATTCGAACAGCATCTCAAATTCCGTGGACAGCACATCAAACATCCTTCGGTTTACTGAAAAGCCGTAATACCTTCTGACGTAATAAAATGTTACGAACAGTATTAACTCTGTTATAACCAAGCTTTGTTTACAATCAAAACTTTTAAAAGGATCGGTACGCCTTCCGGTCCCTAAAATGTGCTCTGTTACCATGGTTTACGATTCAATTTCCACTATTTTGCGCCTCATTCATTTTCTGTCCCATGTTGACTGTTGCTTACTTAACTATAAGGAAAACCGAACATAAAACTAGCCTCTACAAGTAGCTATTCAGTTTACCTCAATGAAATGCGGGGAAATGAATCGTTAAGCAAATTGACTACCAACTTATATTGACCGTATATTCTAACCACAACTGTCATTATTTGACAGTTGCATGAAATGGCTATATTACAGCAACTTGACGTATTGTGTCAGTTTACTTAACAATTAATTTCCCCGACTTTACATTGAGGTATAATATTAAGCGGGCACGCCCTTTATGCCAGGAGGCTTTTTATTATGTATTAAGTTCTGTTTGCATTTTTATTTTTATTATTTATTTCTGCTTGAGTATAGTTTTAAATATTGGCGTGTGCTAGCTGACATTGGGCAAATAATTTTAATATTTTAGTGTTTCGTAATGTTAATTACTTATTACTATATAGAATCCAGTTCTTCTAACTGAACAGATAGCAGTGGTGCTGGGGAGTTTGTTCCGCCACTTCTTCTTCCCAGCTAAAGCACTAGGAAGTGGTGAAGGGTGGGCGTTTTGGGGGGACTGTCTTATGTGATTTTGACGTTCAAAAAGTGCTGATTCTCAGCCTAGTTTGAATAAATGAC
Source organism: Brachylomia viminalis (assembly GCA_937001585.2). Classification (NCBI taxonomy): domain Eukaryota; kingdom Metazoa; phylum Arthropoda; class Insecta; order Lepidoptera; family Noctuidae; genus Brachylomia; species Brachylomia viminalis. The sequence continues at coordinate 12,870,715 of OW443308.2, read as the reverse complement.
TTTTAATAATAAATAATAAACATTTATTTCTAACAGCGCAATAACAACCTTGAGAATAACAATTTATATTGTATGTAGAAAACAAAGAATACAAAACAAAATAAAATAAAAATACGATCTTATGTCGTGCGTGGATGGTTGTTAGAGAGTAATTCACACTGACCTCCGTACTAGTAAAAACTGTATCACGGTAGGTCAGTCTTCCTCGTTCTCCAATAATCATACACTTAAGCACTTTATAGTGAACATAATATTTGGAGACTTAAAGCAGTGTTCGGTATTAATTAATACATTAGTATCGTTACTACCAATCGTAAGGTGGGTAAAACTATTTTTTTTTAAGTATATGCAAAATATTTAGACAAAAAATTGTGTATAGGAAGTTGTTGTGTTGATGTTTGTATGATGTTGTGTGTTGATGTAATTGGTGTATGTGACTGAATGTGTGTGAATACGAGATATGTGTTTGTATTTATGATAGGCTTACCAATAGCTTTTCTGTGTTAACATAATTAATCTGAAGTAGAAACTCATTTAATCTCTTTTTGCAATTATAGATTGACGAATCACGTAACCTCAAACTCCTAGACAACTGATTATACAAATAAGGCCCGATGTGGTCAAAAAACTTGCTAGCGAATACCGTTTTAGTTCTAGGAACACAATACACTAAATCCTTTCTACGCCTGGTTGTTGTAAGGGGTAACTTAGAGTGTTGCTGTAGGATCGAAGTTTTTATAAACAATTGTCTAATCGTAAGTAATGACAATTCTTTATGTAGTGTATGTGTGGGGTACATAAATCTCCTGAAATTCATTACTTTTAGTACAGCTCGCTGCGCTCTTTCTAGGGATAAAAGTGTTGTTTTAGAAGTGCCTCCCCATGCAGTGATACAATAAGTTATTATTGACTGGCAAAGGGAAAAATAAATAGTTCGTAGTAGTTTCGGTTGGCAAACATTCCGCAGATTTTTAAATAAGTGGATCATTCTCCTAACTCGAGTAGTCATGGAGGCTATTTGTTCCTTCCATGAAAGATTTTGGTCAACAGTAAGACCCAGATACTTGATGGAAGATACCTGTGAGAGATTGTAGCAGGAGCAAGACAGAGGATTTATGCATGAATGAATTTTGATGGATGAGGAATTAATAGGTGGTTGAGTCTTATTACGAATACTGAAGGCAATGTACTTAGTTTTTTGGGCATTTAGGGTAAGAAGGTTGCAGTCAAGCCAAGTAGCAACTAGGCCAAATCCCTCATCTGCCAATTTAAAAGTCTCGCTCCATGTGCTGCCTCTAAACAAAAGAACCGTATCATCAGCAAATGTAATTATTTTACCACATGTGAGATGAAGATCACACAAGTCATTTATGTAAATGAGGAATAAAGTCGGTCCCAAAATGCTACCTTGAGGTACCCCAAATAGGACATTTTCTGGTTGACTTGTGTAGTCCTTCATTCTCACACATTGCGTCCTATTTGACATGTAATCGGTAATCAGATCCAGCGCAACACCACGAATACCGATGCTCTCCAACTTTCTTAGGAGTATGGGGACAGAAACTGTGTCAAAAGCTTTTGCTAAGTCCAGAAATACCCCTATAGTCTTGTCACCCTTATCCAAACCATCGACAATATATGATAGAAGCTGGTGAACAGCATGAGAAGTTGATTTATTACTTCTGAATCCGAACTGGTTTACAGACAGAAGCTCGTTGGATTCTAAGTAGCTTTTCAACCGCTTGTTTATAATACGCTCAATAATTTTAGACAGCGTTGGCAACAAGGAGATTGGCCTATAATTTGAGACACAGCCTCCGTCCCCAGACTTATGAATGGGAATGATGACGGATTTTTTGAGGACGTTAGGAAAGATGCCTTTAGTCAGGCACAGATTACAAATCAGAGTTATTGGTAATGCAAAAACCTCAACGCCTCGTTTAAATAAGATTGAAGGAATCTCATCCCAGCCACTGGAGTTAGATGATTTTAAATTAATTATTGTACTTTTTACTTCAGTTTCGTCCGCCGGCAGCAAGACAAAAGATTTAAGAGACGAAAAGTTTGGCTTACATGTTCTAGCCAAATCTTCTTCGTTTCTTTGAGTTCTTACTTGGATGCTATGAGCAAGTTGACTTCCCACACTAGCAAAATACTTATTTATATAATCAATTGAATCTTGCGGGTTAGTTTTAGTTTTTAAGAGGTCATCAAAGTTTTTTGTCTGACCTTTGTATTGACAGATTTCCTTAATTATTGACCATTGTTTTTTTAGATTATTTTTGTGAATGTTTATTTGTGATCTTAGATATTTATTTTTTAGGTTTTTTAGTAAATTAGTACAAGTGTTGCGATATCTTTTGTAGGTAATGTTAAGTATCTCATTTTGAGGGTCTTTTCTAAGTTTTTGGTGCAAATTATCTCTATTCCTCATACAACGACAGAGTCCAGGCGTTATCCAAGGTTTAATGTTCCGTTTTCTGCGACTCAGTTTACAGATATACGTATTTTTATTGATGCTATCTCTTACTAAACATAGAAACCTATTGGTGATTTCATTAGGGTCATCAGAATGCAATACAACAGTCCAGTCAATTTGTTTTAGATCATTGATGATCGCAATGTAATTTACTTTTTTATATATTGTCTGTTTTTTCTCAGGGGCTACAGATTTTTTGGGAAGTGATATCATAACACTGCAATGATCCGTGATAGTCGAGTCGCATACTAGGGTTAAAGTATTACAATTTCCTTTGACAAAGCAATGGTCCAAACAATTATTTTCTCGTGTCGGAAAAATATGTGATGCAAGCAGACCGTGCGAAGCAAGGAGGTTCATATATTTTGATGTTTTACTGTCTGTATCATCCCTAATATTAATATTTAGGTCACCCATTATTACAATGTTTTTATATCTTTTATAGGTATGTAATACCTTATCTACAGTACTAACGAAATTATCAATATTTTTAAACGCGGGCGGTCTGTATAAAGATATAATTGCTAGATCGTTATTAATAGTAGTGACCAAACAATTGACTTCACAACCCTCTCCCGTAGGTTCCGACACAGAAACTTTTAAATTCTCATTAACATAAATAACAATACCATCGTTTTGGTTGATATGATTAGTAGTCGCGAAAACTTGGTAAGAAGCAATATCAGGTAAGGTTGTATTTTCTGACAGCCAACATTCGGTTAAAATAATAAAGTCAAAAGAAATGTCAAGTCTAAATAGAAGTACACGAACCTCATCAAAGTTATGATTAATACTCCTAATATTTTGAGTTAACACTTTATAGGTATTAGTTTTATCGAACAAAATCTTGCAATTTTCTGGCATGTCTATGATTTGAGCATTCCCGACATTGATATGTTCATCAATGTCTGAGGCGATGTTAATTAAGTCAACCATATTGTTTAAAAGAAAAAAGTAAAACCATCTGATTTAGGGAACGCCAAAATGCAACAAACGCATAATTATGCAAAATATTGAACGAATACAGTCTATCATGTGTATGATGTGTTGTGATTGTGTGGCGTGAAATTGTAATTGAAAAACATGGAGAAATTAAGAAATAAGAGTAATTATGAACTATGTGTGTGTATCTTACGGCTTCTAAGCGTTTAACAATAACGAAAGTTAAAAAATGGGCATGCAATAAACTACTAAACCAATGTAAAGAAGATAATATGGTTTTAATCCAAAGTCATATTTTCAGATTGGCACTTGGGATGTTAGTATTCTCAATATCAGCAACAATACCTTCGATATGTTCTGCGGAGTTTATGAGTATGGATGGAGATCCCTCATTTTTCTTAATGAAAATTCTTCCATTAGATATCCAGCAGAACTTAAACTCCTGTTTTTTCTGAAGTGTTCGAGCTAAATAATGTAGTTTACGTGCATTAGGAGTCAGGGATTCTGAAACATATATTGGGAGTTTCTCACCCGAGATCTGTAGTTGCTTTGTGCTCAATTTGTCTTCCTTGTGCTTCTGATTATATGATTTTATAGCATTAAGTAAATCTACACGTGATTTAACTGTCTGGTACTCAACAACAATAATGCTGTTTTGATTGGATTTCTTTTTATACACTTGACGAACATTACCAGGGGAGATGGGTAAATCCACTGCCTTATGCAGGTGAGACACAATTTCGCTTAAGTTATCCGTGTTACATAAGGGCACGTTTTTAATTTCAATAGTAGTTTCTCGTTGTTTTCTTAGCAAATCTTCAATTTGGCCTTCTAAAACATTTATTTTAACATGTGCCTCTTCATTGGCTATCATAATATTTCCATATTTATGCTTCAAATCTTTACACATAGTCACAGTCTCATCTAGAGCTTTCTGCAGGATTGTGTTAGACTGGATTATTTCTTTGTTCTGGTCTTTGATTTCTTTAATCATTTCATTGAGACTGAGAAATTTAGAGTCTTGATCTTCTTTCATAGATGAGAACATATTCCTTAATTCACAACGCAATTCAGAAATTTCATCATCAGGCTGGCGTTGTTTTCTTTTTCTTGAAGTCACGAAGTCAGGGTCTTCTGTAACGCATGTAGATAAATCGGGTTGCGACGCACAGGTGGTTTCTTTAGGCGAACGTAACATGTCGATTTCTCTATAAACCTTGCGTATACTATGCAAAGCGCTCCTTATCTAAATCACGCCACTGAGCGCGTGATCGAACTAATTAGTAAAGCGTCAGTTCGTTTTCGACCTTAGGTACTTTAAGCTATGGTTTATTTTAACTTTACTCAACACTATTTTTATTTTGAATAATATTTTTAGTGCGGCTTGACCGGTAAACACGTCTATTCACTGCAAATGCGAGCGAGGAAGCCCTTTGATGCCCTTTGAGCCTTTGATTTTGAGGTAAACTTAATAGCTACTTGTAGGGGCTATTTTTATTTTTGATTTTCAATTAATAATATATTACAGCAACCTGACGTATTGTGTCAGTTTACTTAACAATTAATTTTCCCGACTTTACATTGAGGTAAAGTTAATAGCTAATTGTAGGGGCTAGTTTTATTTTTGATTTTCACTTATTATTAAATTACAACAACTTGACGTATTGAGTCAATTTACTTAACAATTCATTTCAGTGACAGTACATACGTCTGTCACACACTGAGTAACGATGCTACCATCTTACCAACTATCTTGGCACGGGCATTAGCTATTTTCATATAAAATATACATAAATTCGTGCCGATATGAGAGATGATATTGCAGTTTCCTACATGATATTGTTTACGTTTCAATTACCTAGTGTGCCTTTAATTTTCGATTTTACAACGTAAATCCACTGTAAATTAAAAGGACGATAAACTCAAAGGCTTTGCTACAACGTAAAATAAATTGAAAGTTAACGACGACAGGCGTTGCAATAGCTTTATACTCCAGATAACGAGTTTGATGACATGAGGAGGTAGAGGGGTGGTGTTTTCTTTGACAAAGAAAGAGTTTTTAGTTTTTGTTAAAGTTTTGTCAGTTTTCAGGCGTTAATAAGAAACTGAAGTTCATTTAATCAGAGAAGAGTTCGTTTCTTATTGAATTTAGAAATGGATGATTTTGTTTTACAAAATGGAAACGGAAATCATTCTAAAAATACCTCAGGCCAGTCAATTGTCACAACTTTTTAATTTGTTTCGAATTTATTTAGTGATGTAAGAAAATATATTATTAACTTAAACATTGATACCTACTCCTAGGCATAAATGACTAAAGTACGGCTAGCAACAAAAATCGATTACTTATCAATAAAAAAAATATTAAATCTTTATTTATATATTTAAAAAAAGTGAAATGGCGTCTTATATTAACATATAAGAGAAATGTAGTGCCTGAAACCGTGACTAATTTCCCTACGTTTCACCGATGGCTTCCATAAATAATATCATTCAAAACATTGTTGATGTTTCGGTGGCTAAATCTAACAAATGTGACCCGATAACAGGTGGCAATTTAATCAAACCTACTCCTAAAGCATTGACTGTAATCTCCCAAAATATTCGCAGTATCTATAAAAATATGGATGATTACATTGTTCATTTGGCTGGGCTTACATTTAAACCCGACATAATTATTTTAACTGAATGCTGGTTGAGTGAGCACAAATCACCACCACTTTTAGACAATTACCTACTCGTGCTACTTTTCCAAGAAAAGCCTGAATCAAAATGATGGAATTGTCATTTATTTCACCAGTGATATCAAGTGTACTGTGGAGGAACCTGATCCTTGTGGAGTAATTTTTTTGTTACTTACAGTTATCAACGATATTACCATTTTGGCTACGTACAGATCTCCGTCAATGTAATGCATCGACAATTTTTTGAATTCAATTGACACCATACTTTGTCCTATTCATTGCAATAAAATTATTATTATTATTGGACATGTAATTATAGACATTAAGCCTGATAGTAGTGATAGAAATAGTTCACCTTATTTAAATCTCACTGCAGAGCTGGGTCTTCTCCCAGGGCATAAATTGCCAACTAGATTAGCAAATTCTATGGATCACATCATGATCAAAACAAATAGATCAGCCACAATCACTGTCATGAAATCCACAGTTACGGATCACGATTCGGTTCTTGTTAGTTAAGCAAATGGTCATGAACTAATAAGGAAAACGAACATATTTGTTAAGACAGATCTTAATGCAACTATAAAACAATTAGAATCTATGGATTTCTTTTTTGTCTCTCCTTCAGCTAATGCTCAAGAAGCTGCAACTCTTTTTACTGCAAACTTGACGTCTGCCATCAAATCTAACACAACGTCTAGTATTGTTTCGGGTCTAAAAAAATACCATAAAACCATGGATTATGCGTGGTTTGGTTCGGTGTATTCGAAACCGTGATAAGCTACATGTCAAGGTTAGGAAAAATCCCAATAACTCGGTTCTCGAAGTAACATAAAAGCGCTACAGAAATTTCTGTAACGCACTATTGCGGAAGCTTAAAATAAATTATGAAAAAACTCTTTTATAAAATGCAAGAAGTAGTAAGGAAACTTGATATGCCATAAAATTAATCACCGGTACTGCCAACCAAGAATTACCTGCTGATGATTTACCGAAGAACAGTAATAGCCTACAAGATGCCGTTGAAACTGTGAACAATTTTTTTGCGGAAAGTTACTTGCCGACAAGACTAAATGCTCTGACAATCCCGAAATCACTCTGCCTACTTTAAATAATTTCAGTAGATTTCGTGTCTCAAATTCCATGGTACTGCGTCCGCCAAACGAATCAGAAATTGAATCCCTTATTATGAATCTTAAAAATGACTCTGCAATAGGCTGGAACTCTATTTCGAACAGGTTTCTAAAAAGGGAAAAACATATTATCAACCCACACTTTTCCACGATCGTTCGGCTATGTATAGAGCAGGGAGGTTTTCCTAGTGTACAAGAGTGTAGTCTACAAGACTGTCTATAAGAGTGGAGGTCGAGACAGCGTAACAAACTACAGACCAATTTCTGTATTGCCAGTGCTCTCTTAATTAATAGAAAAAATATTGAATAACCAACTCATGAAATTCTTATAAAAAAATTACGTACTATCTGACTCCCGATCTGGCTTTAGGGTAGGTAAAAGTACCTATGGAGCCGTTAGCTCGCTATTAGATTATATTACAGCCGGTCTTGATAATAAACAATAGTGTGTAGGTGTCTTTATTGATCTGGCCAAGGCTTTTGATACTGTCTCGATCTCTGCTCTTGTTGACAAGCTGGAAAAGTGTGAAATAAGGAGAATGGCGCTTAAAATCTACAAAGACTTTCTCTTTGGCCGTATGCAGAGAGTTGAAGTGGGTAGTGCAATTAGTTCGGATGTCGCAGACAAATATGGCGTCCCACACATTCTCGGTCCCAGTCTCTTCTTGATTTATATAAACGACTTATGTCAAATGACACTTAATAAAGGTAAAATATTTACCTATGCCGATGACATAGCCTTGGTATTTCAGGGAGAGACTTGGGATGAAGTCCAACAAAATGCGGAGTTGGGGCTCCATAAGTGTAGGGCTTGTGGCTGAGGCATAACCTGTTAATACTTACCGTATCGAAAAGCTAATTTGTGCAGTTCACTAACGCTTGCGTAAAACAGCCCAATGTGGCTGTCCGGATTCATACATGCAAATCATCTTTCATTCAACAGTGCTCATGTACAACTCTGAGCAAATATAATACAGTCAGATACCTTATTCTCTTGGACGGGAAAATATCCTGGCAACCGCATATCGAAATGGTTTCGTTACGAGTCAGGAAACTTACATGGGTTTTTAAAAATCTGAGGCATCTAGCTGACAGCAATCTTCTCCGTTCGATATATTTTGCTCTGGCGCAATTAGTTATTGGTTACTGTATTGGGATCTGGGGAGCTGCATGTAAAACGCATCTCTTACGCCTGGAAAGAGCTCAACGATCCTTGCTAAAAACATTCAAACCATACAGATTCCCCACAAAGAAGTCATTATATGAGTTGTGCCGGGCATTTACAGTAAGACAACCTTAATTTTCCAGATAATTGCTAAAAAACACGTATCTACCCCATATGATCCAGATAAACTCCGAAAAGAGCGAACAACTCCAAGCGTAATTCTCGTAATCTGTTACATGGCGCACGGCATTTGCAAGACGACCAAACGCTTTTCTGTCTGTATGTTAATACAACAACTACATTTTTAAAAACGTTGCCCCACACAAAATTTCTCCTGTATCGTGGGTGCGTTTACAAACATTTAAACTCACATACACAAACAGCCAGACCCAGAACAACTACTTGCAGGTCATACAAATATTTGTTCCGTGCGGGGATCGAATCTGCGACACGTAACGCAGCAGTCAATCACTGAACCACTGCGCCAACCGTGCGGTTCAAAAATTCATTCCACTAAAGAACATACATAGAACATACCTTTCTTTCATACAACTACTCATACACAAACACGAACGGGCACTCACCAACACGCACACATATGTATGTGTGCGTGTTGGTGAGTGCCCGTTCGTGTTCTCAAATTATTATTATATCGTGCTGTGTGTGTGTGGATGGTATGTACCATCCACACACACACAGCACGATATAATAATAATATAATAATTTGAGAATATATATTATTTTATGTTTTTTTTTTCATATTTTTTCATACATTTTATTTAGTTTTTAAATTTTTTAAATTGTATTTTGTAACACACATGTTTGTCTATGCCTATGTTGTCATTTGTACCTAAGCCAAACAATATGGGAGAGGGCGCTGACTCCTGACATACAGGTTCACCTAGTTCAGGAGTCAGAGCCTTTAAACAAAGTATCTGTATAATATTATCTCAATAAAGATGAATTTTAATTTGATATTCTTAAAAACAGGTGCTAATTTGAAAATAAAACGTAACTCTACGCTATTAGATACGTGAAATGGTGAACAGCAATGTATCAAATCATTGTATATATGTTGATGATAATAAATGTACAAGGAACAGTGTTACTTAATCAGCTTTTGTAGCCAGCTGCAAGAAAGGAAAACTTCAGAAGAAACCAATTCAAAATCTATTCTACCAATGCTTTTTTATGTATCTAAACACCAATTAAAACTTTTAATAGGTTCTTTTAACATCGAACAACAACGAGTAAGCTCCCAACATTGTACAACTTCATACAACGGAAGGGGTAAACACTATAAAGAGCTTTCAAATTTGTGTATAGTCAGGGAAATTCATTTTATGTATAATAACTACTAACTAAAATAGTCTGTATATGCAAAACACAACAGGTCATTCTTTGACAGTTGTATGAAATGGCTATATCAAGGCAAATTGAGGTAGTGTGCCAATTTGATAAACAATTAATTTCCCTCGCTGTACTTTCCTAAGACGCTACTAAATCATTTTGTTGTTAGATGCGATTTTTTTTTGGCGTTTCATCGTTATAATTATGTTTATCGTTTGTATGATCGGTTATGTGCACGATTGCTTGTATTAAATTACACTAAAGCTTTGGTTTCCTAAGAAAACAGTGAACAACAACAGTAAATACACAGAGCGTTTATTGACACCTAAATGTCAAATATTGTTGAAAATGCCAGATTTTCATGACGGCCACCGCTCTCTACTAGGAAATGTTGGCTTAGAAAATATTGAATGCATATTTTACTTTTCAGCGCAAACGTTAAATTATATTAGTCTTTGTAAATGTACATCACACTCGTGAGTAAGTAGGTACCTACTCTTCTATGATTTTATAGACTGTTCATTGTTTTTTTTAACAAAAACTATATATTGACTATAAGACTAATCTCCCTATAAAAGCTTTATTTGTAGATATGTAAAAGAGAATAAAAGAGTTCAAAGCACTTATAAACTATAATGTAGTGAACATTCAAACCTAATCCGTCTTATTACAAAACATGATCTAACTTTAGCCCCAACCTACACATTCGATTTAGTTTTTGTATTTGGAACTTTATGCCGACTTTAGTAAAGTTCTTAATACAAAATTGACAATCTAAGACCGGACTAAGTTGACAGTTTTGTAAAAGGAACTGTATTTCGATTTCAGTTAGGTTCTTATTTCAAAAACAGGCTCGATGGTTTAAACCATGTCAAAAGAAAAACCTTGTTTTGTAATAAGACCGTAATACTTTTAACAATAAGAAATAGGATGTAGGTCGTGGTACAGTTGCCAGCACACCAGGTTATACGAAACTGTCAAATTTCTCCAAATAATTTTAAACTTTTAAATGTTAAGTTCAAAATCGAATGAGAAAATTTTACAGTTTGTGGTAACTTGACTTGCTGCTGTGTGTACAAAACCTTGTAAATTGGTAAAAACTCGACCAAATGAACTTTCTATTCCAGTAGTTCCAGTAAGCAATTTTATTATGTTAAGCAATATGAAACTTTTAACAAAGTATTAACTTTGCCAGCATTTATAATTTCTGTGAAATACAAGCTGGTATAATAACAACTTTTATGTTATTTTAAAGTTCAAAGAGACGACGTTCAGATCTTTTATACAACGTGTAAAATGTTTAACGCAAGACCTCATACACCCCAATTAGAGTATTGAGTTACAATGACCAAAACATTTTTTTTTAAAGCTAACTATTATTAAGAAATTCGTGTTGACCATAGCATTACTCTATGCATTTAAAATTGAGTCTTATATCCTTGAAATAAGATTTAATTTTCTTTGGCAAAATACATAATGTTTGAAAAAATACTTATAATAGTTACTGAAATGGATTCAGTAGTAAATTAAGAGTAAACTACTTTCAGGACTTGCGTTTATTCTGTTACACGTATATTTTGTGTGACTTTTTAACAGCTGAGCAAAAGCACTTTCTCATGCAGAGAAGAGGCTAGCATATAACACGATTTTGAAAAGCGAATCAGTGTGGTTAAATCCTTGATTGCGGAGTGCTCCACATATAATTATCGTAGCTCAACTGTTCAATAGTCACGTTAGTCGGGGAACCTCCTATTTAGACTGCAATCGATACGCTATCAGGAAGACTATTCACATAGGTTTCCCCAAGCTGTTATCCATCTCTAGAAGTGTGGTAGTGGGGTATGATTAGCTACGTTGCTTAAGGGACTGACAACAGCTAAAGCACGGTCACTGTCGGACTGCATGGAATAGAAAGAGAAGCGCGATGACACACAGCTGGTAATTTATTGCAAAATATGAAGCTATTCTCTATTTACGAAAAATCTATTGATGGGACAGAAAAATTAAAACACTATAACGTTAATATGTTGCTTGAAGAACAATCTAAAAAAAACCAGAATGATTGCATGTATATTAGTATGGTTTTTAATCGTTAAAAGAAATCTTTAGAGGTATCTTCCTGACTTTTTTCTATCGTACCAAATTAGTTGTATTAAGTTTTCAACACACTATCTAACTAGCATATATATATATGGTAACTATAACTAACTATGGTATCCTGAAGAATACCATATATTTTTCTGATTTTATTTACTTCAGTGGATTATATACTTTTAGGCATTATAAAACTTGCGTTTAAGTCATGTAGTCCCCTTAAGAAATGTGTTCATTAAGGTCTCGCGTAAATTAAAATCATTATTATTCTCCCGTCCTTATCCCGGTTTATATGTGGTCGCTCGTCACAACTTATAATAAAGCGTACAATTTTTTTCCAAAAATTTCAGAATTAATATTGAGTCTGCTACGAACTCTACTTTTTCTGACCGCCGCGGCCGCGCCGCTGCTTTTAATGCTTTTATTCACTGAGTCAACTGTGATAATCCGATTACTTTGACGCTGCAGTCTGTGAATGCCGACTCATCGAACACCGTTCATAAAAATACGTCACACATCTTTCATGGTTTTTAGAGCCGATTTAAAATTGCAAAATTTACAAATTATTAAACTAAAACGGCACTTCCATATTTATTTAAATATAAATATTTATAAGATTTCTTTAAAAAATTAACAATAAATCAAATATTTTCTACTTCTAAAATACATCTAATGAACGATAACTTGCCCATGTACTTTGAACCCATGGAATTTAAACCTTATAATAATATTCATTGAGTTTATAATATTTTTAAGTTTTTCGTTATAGTTGGAGTATAGAGTTTTAATTATTTAGATTTATACCTACATGTGACGTCACGAAGCTTATGACTAGTCTCAGTTCTTGTCACACTATGTCGCACTTTGTTAACCCGTCCCTCCCTCTTAGAGTGTGACGTAACTTATGAATGTACCCTAATTGCTTCTGTAGTGTTGGCACTTTCTGTGCAACGCAATTAATATCGGCTTTTGAGTGCAACCATAGAATAGATAATAGTTCCCACTGCGGTGCAACTTTCACCTCACCATAAATCTATTACAACAGTTAAACCTTATAAGATTAGTGCTTTACCACTTTAAGGGCTGATTTTTCAATAGTCAGTTAACTTTTATCTGAGGGATAAATATTACGGTTTGACAGCTTTTGTATAGAAAATATGTCAAACTGTCAGATATTGAAAAATCGGCCCCTAAAGTATTATCTATAAGTGCAGTGGCTTCATAAGTCGATTAGCAATCTCACAAAGCAATAGATTGACGTTTCTGTTTGACTTCCGACCTTCTTCTATAAGTTTTTTCTATACTATAGACACGCGCACGCATTCACTTGATACAAGTGATACCAATCCATAATTTCAACTTACTTAGTTTATGGCATGCTAGCTTAGTGGTTGACGTGCTCTGAATCCGTAAGTTCGACTGAAGTTAGGAGCGTTTTGTACTTAATATCACCTACGGACATAAGATTAGTTTTGGGCCCGAACTAAGAATGAATGTCAGCACGATTTGACAGTTGTCCCTAATCCTGATAATTGTGTATTATTTTGTCCGTCCGAAAAAGTTTATTACTGGGGGTAGGGTTCACACCAAAGTTTGTACTTAACTAGTTTCGGTCGGGCCCGTATCTTCGTTGACGGGCTGTGTGAGTAGCCCCCCTGGTTGGTGCGAATATGGCGAGCCGAGAGTTCGAATCCCACCTGCGGTTTTTGTACTTTTTGTTATTTTTTAATACCTAATTACTAACTATTTATACTTATATTTTGTTATTTTTTCATAATACCTACGAGTAGTTCGATAATCATTAGATTTTTGTCTCGTCCGTCTTGTTCACATAAATAATAAAGTTAGGTAGACCACAGAAAACTCAGTACATTATTTCGATTTCTGTGAGAACGACAGATGCAGTCCTTACGACTATTCACCTAACAGAACGTTGTTGTTTTCTGGTTGTTGCTGGTTGGTGACGAGTGATCTATTAAGTATATACAAAATGCTGTCAAATATAAATCTTTAAACGATGACAATTAATATTATTGCGCTGCGTAAAAGTGGAATGAAAGAAGAAGAAAGAAAGAAAAATAGGTGTATTTGTCACAGAAACACGTGCATACAAAAAGATAATTAGCTCTAATAATAAAGAAAGAATAAAAACAAAAAAAAAGACCTCAAATCACGAGCACAAAACAGAAATAGTCGACAGCTGCACGTCTAATATCTAATGGAAACTTCATTTATATTTGACTAAACTTAAGTCTAAATCAAAGGCATTGTGAATCCTTTTACTCAGAAGATGCCTTATTAAAAAAAGTTAAATTAAAACATTATGATGTATAAAAGAAAAGAAAAATACAAATAATTTTAAAGATTATTTATTTAGATCAGTGAATGGCGAGTAACTTTATTTATTTTATTCTTAATTATTAATAGTAAAGTAAACAGTTTTTTATTTTTTTTCTTATAGATGTAGATGTGTGATGTGTGCATTATTCCATTCTTTGTTTTAGAGAAATACCACAGATTACTAAATAGTTGCTTCGTGAAATACTGAGAGTCTGTGGGTTAAGAGATATGAGGAAGAGGATAGCCTTGCTAGTCAAGCGCGAAGTGGAAGGCCGGCGCTTATTAAAGAGGAGCGGTGACGTCACAAGGCGAATGAATATGAAACAATGGTTTCATACCAACGCGACATGTTGCTGAATTATTCATATTCAACACGTCATTAGTAGCCATTCACCATGCACTCCACGCTGAAGGCTTGCATCACCGAAGACCAGCTAAAAAACAGTTTTTGTCAGAAAGGCATACACAAGAACGTTTAAGTTACGCATGAGAACATTTAGACTTCAATTGAGACATTGCTATATTTTCAGATGAAAAAACATTCAAATCTAGCCAAAAGGGAAGAATTGATTTATGGCGTAAGGATAACACTCGCTGGTGTGAAAAAAACTTAGGTACTTCATTACACGGAATCAGGAAGAATTACTGTCAATATGTGCGGATGGATAACTGCGGCAGGACCAGAGGATCTCGTATTTATTCCTCCACGCGCCAACAGCTCCTCATAAGTGGAAGTATTAAATGACGTCATGCTATCTACACTGCGCAACGTTTATCCAGCTGAACAGTTTACACAAATAACTTTAGTCCAGGATAATTGTCCGATTCACCGGGCGAGCATTGTGCGTAAGTGGTTTACCAGACACCCGGAGATAGTTGTCGCTCCATGGTCAGCCCGATCTCTGTGATGATATTCATAAGTCGGTATATTGAAAATGTTGGTGGTCATTACTGGAGCTTGTTATTTGATTCACATTCCTCATAACCTAACATGGCGCAGCCGGTGATTAATAAAGTAAAATATAATCTAGTTACCAGTGAGTGAAATAAAGCAAAACAGACGATAAAAATAGTAATAATAAATTAATAGCAATATTAGAAACACTGTTAAAACCGCAGTCAAGCCGTTCCAATTTGATGAGCACTCAAACTCAAGGCATTTATTTCAATTAAATCATTTACAGGCACTTTAGAATTATCAAGTGCTCGACAGTCAGAAATATGAAGCTAGTAGCCCATTCCAAAGCGTAAAGGTACCTATGGAGAACACTCTTTTAAATTTTATTGTTACATACATATTAGTTACATAATTAATGTTGAATTTATAATTATATGTGAGAACGATATAAATAAGACGTAGATATTGAGCGTCCAAATAGAAATTTAAACCAAACAATCCATAAATAAAATAATTTTAATAAGCCATGGCAGCTAATAGATGACCAGTCCCAACTGACGGCGCCCGTTCACGAACATGACGCATAGATTAGCACCATTCAGCTCAACCATTATGAAAGGAGCTAAATGATCCAACACGCGTGCCACCGTCAGCGAGACATTTCAGTGAGCATGACCTATAACAGCCTTCACATTCAAGTAAATGAAAGACTTTACCCGGTAAATGGTAGCTCGATAAGTACTCACACTTGTCCTATGCAATTATACAACGTGGCGCTGCAATGGTGACTTTAATTTAACACACATATGCGTTTTCACATTTTCGTTTCATGAAGAAATTATATTTCCATTAAATGTTATTATTTACGGACTTATTTAAAATTTTAGAAAATAGCATTTTAGAGCAACCTGTACAAAGAACTGTCGCGCAGCGGTCATTTGCCGGGGTCACGGATCATAACATCGCATCAATGAAATTAAAACGAATAAGCAATACTATTAGGATGAAACAAATGCATAGAGTAGGCGAATTTAAGGAAATTTCCTTTGTTGGCGAGCAGCGCAGGCGACGCGCGCTCTCCCTTCCACCCACCCGCCGCACCGAACACGAATTCTTTTTTTGCTTTTCTAGTGCTAGTCGAACCCGTGTCCTTGACGCACTTATTTATACTAGTGCGCATAATTACGTCGCGAAAAAGACTCTTAGCTATTGTTTTATTTATTTCTTTTTGTGTAATTAGGATAGTAATTAGATCATGGTACTGCGATAAAGACACTTTGATTGGTTTTCGTTTTCTTATCTAGTAGGTACGTTTACACCTCTTGCGATACGGACGCATTTATTTGTGCTATTAGTGCTTGTGTAAACTTATGATCGTGATGGCAGTGATTAGTGATGACAGTTATTACTAATAGTAACAAGAGAGGGTGATGTGATAAGTGTTTGTACCACTTGCGCCGCTCGGTTTCTTTGATAATATGCCGTCAAAGAATCGGACCGATCACGAGTAGGTACAAGACGCGATGCGCCGCGTCGCTGCCGCTCCGAGTTAACGTAAGCGAGCTAGGTAAGTAATTTCATGAATGAATTTTTGCAAGGGTGATCCCAATTTTAATGACTTTTTTATTATTTAGTTTGTTTGAAAAAATTTTTTTTTCAGTTTACGTATTATTTTAACCTATCAATATTTATATGGTTAATGGGCACTAGCCCTACCTGTGTATTAAATTAAAGTCACCGTTGTAGCGCCACGTTGTATAATACAAAGGAGATTGAGTTTATACAATGCAAAGGTAGTCTTACAATCTTCAGCAGCTCCAACAATAGGTACCTATTTTCAAGTGTTAATCAATTAGTTGTTTGTGGAGTAGGACCAGCATTGAGCCAGGCATTTTTATCAGCGGTATAATCCCCCAACTTATAATATATCTGTCTGCATAGTGTGAGTTTTAGACAAAATTTTAATTTCGTCTCATTCAGTTGAAGTATGTGGGGAAGTATTTTGTTGTAACATTTTAAACAGTACCCCATGAAAAATGAGTCGGAGCTAACCAGTCGGAAACGTGGTTGGGTTATTAGGTCCCTATTTCTAGTACTATAATTATGTCTTTCACATCTTTTACTAAAAAGGTGTAATTTTTTTCCTATATGATGTTTTCATACATACATGTATATTGACAAGGTACCATCATGATCTTAATAACTTTAAACAGTGCCCTTAGAGAATCGCGCCTGCGGAGATTATAATTATATGGCTTTGGTGGCTCTTTTCTGCAGAATAAAAATAAACTCGACGTCTGCAGCCCACCCCGAAAGTAAAATACCGTAAGACATGATACTATCAAAGTAACTAAAATAGACTAGCCTCGCGGTATCTACATCAGTAAATTGACGGATTTTACTGACAGCATATGCTGCTGAGCTTAGCCGTCCCGCCAGAGATGTTAAGTGAGGACCCCATTGTAGCTTCGAGTCGAGGGTGATCCCCAGTAAAACAGTTTTATCGACGAATTCTAGTTTCTCTTGATTCAATACTATCTCAAAATCACTACTTTTGATATTTGGTAAAGAAAACCTTACGCACTTAGTATTTTTACATTAAATACTAAATTATGCAGTGAACCAATTTCGGACCTGCAGTAGGGCGTTATTAACGTCGTCAAATTTTGTAGCACTTCTTGCTACGTTAAAAACTAAGGAAGTATCGTCAGCAAATAACACCATGATTTGAAGTAGATTTTTAAATAAAAATGCACGCACACACAATTACATGCACACACACACACACACGCTATTTTAGGATATATCTAGTTACTTTCTCATTTTTTAGTTGTAGTTCATGTCTTCTTCTTTAGTTTGAGATTTTACATGTAGTTGTTTGTTTAATTTCTGTTTTCTTTTGTACACCACTTTTAACATTTCATAATTTGACATTGAAGAGCGGGATTTCCTAGCACAGATATATCTTTTACTTAAAAGGAGGTCCCTATGTAAGATTTACTGTAAACGTTGTACAAGTTTCTCCAATAAACCTTTTATTTATTATTATTTTACAAGATTTAAATTTCGTTTCGTTCAATTGGAGTGAAGTGCAAAACTGCGATCTCTGTGGTGTTTGTACCGTGTTGTTTACACATACAAGATGTACGGACTGCGCCGCATGTTCACCAATCCACTTTTGAACACTTACTGAACTTGACATAATATTATTTAGAAATTGAAGTCACTTTTCGTGTAGGTCTGTCTTTGTGACCGCGTTGATCTTATATACTAAGCAAAGCAATATTAAGCGGTTTTCAACGTCATTTCGATATTTTATTCCTGAAAGTATATGTCTATTATATTATATTTATTTATATAATCTTTAAAGTACACCACAAAATACATAACAAAAAAAAATTAACACTACATAATACCACAGATTACTAAATAGTTACCACAATGGGCGGCCTTATCGCTTTCTGCGATCTCTTCCAGGCAACCTTGGAATGGACAGTGATTTGCCTGGACATAAAACGGGGCTGTCGTTGGTGCAAATAATAAGTATCTTTATTAATACAATACACAGATTAATACATATCCTAAATAATAGATACATAAATACGTACATACTAAATATCTGAGCAACAAAAATAAATGAAGAATAAAGATAATTACTATTACGAGAGCAAGGTTACAACGACAAGTACCTAATGTTCCTTCACTAGTCTTTTAAAGACAAGCAACGACAGCGCGCGTTTTATTTCAACTGGCAATGCATTCCACAAACGAGCGGCCTGGACAGTAAAGGATTTGTCGAGGAAAGTTGTGGAATGCATAGGCATTTTAAGCTTCAAGTTATCTGATGACCTTAGAAATTTCGTGTGGGATATTATTTAAATTAGATAATATAATAACGATATCTTCATGCTTTGTCAAGTCGTAAAACCGTGCGAAGGAGGGGCGCGCGGGTCACTAGTTGTAAATATTGGCATCTTTACCACCTCCATTTAGTGTTTTTAATAGATAGATTTAATACACTTAAGTGTGCCTTTGTAAAGTAATAGCTTCATCTCAATTTAAGCAAAACTACTTAGGGCATATTTTATTTAGATCGAGTCAGCTTTCAAAGGAATAAACTAATACATTTGAAAAGTTTATTATTTGCCTGTAACACAATAATTTTAAATAGTTTTGTTTTAAACTAATCATTGACACAGTGTTAAAATAAACAAACTTTTATTAAAATTTCATGTTGATTCGTGAATGTTGCAGTGTGTACGTGTAGTGGGCAATACTCTTGAAAAATTTCTCACTGGCTTTTTTTTTTGGTGGGAAATCTTCAAAGAACTTTTCCCGCTCTGGGCGGAGCGAAATTTCAGACTTTCAAAGACTCTAATTGACTAAAACCAATAAAAATATTAAGATTGTTATACCGCATTTTATTTTTATATTTTTCACGCGGTTTCCCACGCGTCCCCATAGGAACCAATCCTATGTCCTTTTCTGATAGGTAGGTATGCAAATTTCCATGATGATCAGTTGTGTAGTTAAGGAGCCAAAACCAGGGGGGTAGCCGTATAAGGGCCCCGACGGCATATTTATTTACTTAAAAAAACGTCACCGTCCTTTTTACAAAATACTCCGCCACTTATGTCGAGATATTTTGATATAGGGCCCAATTACGGCTAGCTACGCCAGTGCGTGAAAACTGAAAGCGTAACAAGTAAACAAACTCACCTTAGCATTTTATGCGGCTACACCCGAGTTCCTATAGGAATAGGTTCTTATGGGAACCCATGTCCGTTTCTGTACCCCTGACAACGTGCTACATGCAACATTTCATGATGATGCGTAACAAACAAAGAAACTCATATTCTCGTTTATAAAATACTAGCAGTGCCCCGCGGTTTCACCCGCATAAGTTTCGATCCCATGGGAATAACGGGATATAAAGTATATTATGTAGTAATCCTTGCTATAAACTATCTGTGTGCCAAATTTCATCCTAATAAGTGAAGAAATAACAAACTTATAAACACACAAACTTTCGCCTTTTTAACATTAGTGTGACGTGAAACTGTTTAAAAAGTAAGTAACCGTAATGCTTACAGTTATTTTACAATGAAAATAACGCCCTGCAAGTTTCCAATGTATTATTTGCATATAAATAGAACTGTAAACGCAACGATTTCTTACCTTTTACACAGTTTTCACATAATTCTAAAATGTTAATTAAACAGATTTTTAAAATATAGCTCCGATTAAATGATAAAAATTGAAAACCACGAAATATGACACTAAATTGCGACGTTGCCACTCATAAGGTATAAACGCTCTTAATACTTATACGAGTAGGTAATGTTCCAACAAATATGTAAACATAAAGGATTAAGTAAAAGATCATCTAATTAAACGGCCGCCTATTTTTATTACCGTGCCGTTATTTTGATTCGATTCAAGTATTCAACCTTCTACGCTATTTCTAATCGCATAGTATCTTATTCTACACTACGACGCGCATACGCACACACCCTCATGTACGCACTGCAGCACGAAACATTACAAGTAAGAACTAACAAAAATCTATATATCTCTTTCGCACGATTCTCGCTGTAGTTGCTCATAACGCGTTCAAGGTCACAGTGGGGTAACATGATGTGCTGGTGACTGTACTTTGGTTAAGCATTATTCCTGTCACTGTCGTACCACTGTCTAACAACAAGTGCAAGATATAGACGGGAACATGTTCTAGCCAAAGCACGAGCTGAGTAACGTTTATAAATGATAAATGATTTTATTTCTGTAAGTAGGTGTGTACAAACACTTTTACACGTCAATTAGAGATCTCGATCTTAGTGACGACAGAAGGATTCAAAGTATCATACAATATCCGTTGATCTGGCAAAGGCTATTTTTATATTTTTAGGTCCAAACAGAGGTAATAAAAATATTAAGCTCCATTTACGCGGTGCGAGATGATTGCCTGTGGCACCATAAAATTGAAGCAACAACTGACTGGCACTGTTCGCGCCGAATTTGCATTCAGTCTGTCATGATTTCCAAATATTAATAAGATGATTAAGATTTGTCTTTTGTTATGCGCACAGCATAAGAGTGGAACTCTACCTACGTCTGTGTTTCCGAACGCATACAACCCGAATCTCTTCAACTTAGTGAGAGTGATCAAGCTTCTTCTGGGTAAGCTCACTCCATCGTTGACTCTGTCTCTGTCACCACTGACCTAGACTAGAGTCAAGAGCAAAGCCATCTTAAATAAAAAAAAAGATGTGTAGTGATATAAAATTGAAAGTATGTGATTTGCCTCGAATGATTTTTGTATCAGTGTAGTCATGAAGTTTAAAAGTATCCAATTTGACAGTTACCGAAAAATTGCTGGTTTTATAACGAAACGGAATGGTAATATGATGTTTGGAGCATCGGGAGCATCGCCTAGTTTCCAAGTTAGTTTTTTCGAGCTTCATGATCTAGATGTGCTTCGTCATCCTTGGCCCAAGAATCGAAGAACGCGCTGCTTGATTTGCAAGTGTAATGTTATTCATGATTATATCTTTCCGATTGGTTGTTGATAGACGCGTTCATCTATATATTTGCTCCGCTTCTATATACCTTTCTGCATTAAAATCAACCCCATAAACGCATCACCATATTTTTGGTCCATTTTGAGCCGGATAAAACCAGCATATATCCTTATAGTATAATCCCTATTTCTCAACCTAAGTAATACTAACGTAATTGCGTTTATAAATCTGTGTCTTTGTTCAACCTAATATACACGTGCCACAAGCAAGTGTTATCGCTCACTTACAGGTAATTAGTAAATAACAATAATAGGCATCTATTCAAATAAACGTTCGTAACATGGAATTGTTAGGATTACTTGTTCAATAATACGTGATTGGTATTATTTATATAAGTGTTATAGGAATTTACTTTCAAATGAAAAAAAAAAACGAAAAAGTCATGACGTATACAGGGTTACTTGTAATTCGGCGTATATCAAAATGTATTAAATTCAACCCACCATATGTATGGCCGGAATTAAATATTTTTCGAGATGTTTGAATTTCAATGTCAAATTCAGGGTAAATATCAAAAAACAATTTGATATTTAATTCCAAATATTAATAAAAAAATAACACAATATTGAATGGGTACCATTAAAAAATGATATTGTAGCTGGCACTTTAATTAAACTATGAACATATTTAAAAGTACTTAAGTCAACAAAACAAATGCCACTTTTTTATCAATCTCTCAAAACTAACGTGTATAGGAACATCAGCATTTAACTGATAGTGTCAACGCGTACAATATCAAGTAGGTAAGTTAAGTGAAAGTGCTCTCAATATATTCGCGGTAACATTACCTAACGAGTCTAATTATACTGCCATAAGGAATTCGTTAGTTACTAAATACGAAGATAAGAGGTTACTTGGGTCTATGCACTTAAATAATATACTCGACATAAAACCTACCTCAAGTTCACCCGTTCAATTATGTAACTATTGAAAGGGTTCAGTCATTTGCATATTAGCGATCAAAACATTTAGATATTAGCGATTTATCCGAATGTATTATTACTCACCTTGCTTTCAGGAAGTTAGACTAGCAATTAGTTCAAGGTTTCGAATAATCAATCCGCGACAAAAACAATGACCTGCCCTCTAGTGATGAATTAATACATTTCGTATGCCATCACACAAAAATTCATGAACGGACAGCAGCCGAGCTATTCTGTAACAATCTCATCATGATAACTTAGGTGAAGAATGAGCTTGAAGTAAGTTATAGATAGTGTCAATCCCTAGATCTCATGTTCTTTTTCAAATTAGTTAACAATAGATTGGACAGCGATAAATTAACTGAACAAATTGGACTAAAACTCCCCCATAATTTACCCAGATATCCCATTATCCATTTATTGCACACTAAAGCATCCAACACAAATATAGAAGTAAACTCACCTCTCAATAGGCTCAGTCGTGAGATGAATTCTTATATAAAAATGATTTTATTTCTGTAAGTAGGTTTGAACAAACACTTACACGTCAATCGTATTTAAAAAACTAGATGAGGTCGGCATTTCCTAACTACTCTGAAAAGAAAGGCCGAAACAAACTCAGAGGTCACAGTCTCTTTTAAAGTCCAGACAAAATCTTGGTCAGATCATGTGAAGGCTATGTAGATCGGTGTCTGCAATGGTCTCTTGAGGAAAGAACCACACAGATTGAGTGAACCTGTCCAGTCAGTGCACGCAGTAATCATGCAGCTCAACTTAGATTTAAGGAGCTCAACGATTCGACGAACAATACCAAAGAAAGGACATTTGAGTATGCCGCATAAATTACTCAAACTGCCAGATCACGATTAAACTGAGAAAAATACAAAAATAAATTAAAAAAAACCAATTACCGACATAGTTCTCACATTCACAATAATTTGAATAATATTATAATAATCTTTGAGGACCATGTAGATTTGTGTCTAAAATGGTCTTTTGAGGAAAGAACCACACAGATTGAGTGGACCTGTCCAGTCGTGCACGCATTAATTTTTCTAATCAGAACGCAAGTATTATATGTATAGAGTTATTTGATATTCATCAATTTTGTTTCTTCAAACATTTTACAAGTCGGTGTTAGGTATGGATAGCGAAGCAATATCTTTATAACCTTATTTTGTGCTCTTTGTAATTCTTGCAGCTTCGTTTTTCCGGCATTTCCCCAAATGTCTATGAGATAATATAACAGATGCGACTTAATAAAAGAATTATAAAAAGTATAACGTATCTTTTTAGGTATGCACTGGTTTATACTATGAAGTGATCCTGTAAATAGTAATAGTTTATTTTTAATATGGTCTATTTGATTGTGTGCCATGTTAAGTAATGATCTATTCTCAAGCCAAGCTACTTCTTGCAGGTTTTTTGATCCAGTGGGATGCTATCAATAGTTAGTGTCGTGCTGCGGATTTTTTTAATTCTTAGATCTAAAGACAACGTAACAAGTTTTTGAAATATTTTTGGTTAATAAATTATATTTGAACCATTCGAATAGAACATTGAGATATTCTTGGGCTTTTGAAATAATATCTTGCATGTTGGCTCCAAAATAAAATAAGCACGTATCTGCATTTATAGTTATATGACCATGTAGATTTAGTTCTGTAAATCAAGAACAATAGCGGCCCTAATATAGACCCTTGCGTGACTCCGTTTGTGATCGGCAATGTACTACTCTCAAAGCTATCTATTTCAACTATCTGAAGTCTATTGGTTAGATAAGATTTTAGCATTTTAAGTGCATTGCCCTTAATACCTATGTTTTCTAGTTTTTCTAATAGTAGTTTGTGACTTACGGTATCAAAAGCTTTTTTAAATCAATGAAGACATCTAGCACATATTGTTTTTTATCGATGTTTTCCCTTTTTCTTTTTTTTTCTTTTGAAAATCCTACGCATTGAGGGGGGAGGATGTTCGCGCCGAATTTACATTCAGTCGGAGAGTGAGCCTTGAAAGCATTCGCTTGGTCAGATTGGTTGATTAGTCGATGAGTAAAACTTCGCGGCTCCAGTCCATTCAATCATATATCTGTCTCCGGTTTTTGAACGGCCTCAACCACCATTATGATTATTTATGCTGCACGATTACTGACAATTCGGTGCACTGACTGAACAGGTCCACTTAATCTGTGTGGTCCTTTCCTCAAAAGACCTTTTCAGACACCGATCTACATAGCCTTCACATGATCTGACCAAGATTTTGTCTGGACTTTAAAAGAGACCGTGACGTCTGAGTTTGTTTCGGCCTTTCTTCTCAGAGTAGTCAGATAGGAAATGCCGACCTCATCTAGTTTTTAAAATACGATTGACGTGTAAAAGTGTTTGTTCAAACCTACTTACAGAAATAAAATCATTTATCATTTATGTCGCACCGCCCTTTAAAAACTGCAATTTAGGGTGTCGCGTGATAAAAATAAGCATCACCTTTGTACCTATTTTTCCGTTCTTCTCTTCTTGTTTGATTACATATGTGTGTACATAAATGGTTAAATAAATAAAAGGCTGATGTAGCCATAAACATAAACCCCGCTAAATAAGAAATCTAAACCGCTATTCATTACTGCTTGGTGAACTTGTTGCATCTACGTGTGCTTCGTCAACCTTGTGAAACGAACACACCTTTTCCAGTATCAACATTTCTGTATTTCAATTCTTACACATACAAACCCGGTATTTAGCAATATATGACGAACTATTTAATTAGGTACTCAACATAATAACAATACAGACTTCTTGAAGACAACTTTTTGATTTCAAAGCTCGTGAGAACTAACTTGGAAACTAATCGATGCCGCGATGCTCCAAACACCATATTTCCATTCCGTTTCGTTATAAAACCTGTACTTTTTCGGTAACTGTCAAATAACTTACTTTTAAACTTCACGACTATACTGATACAAAAATCATTTGAGGCAAATCACATACTTTCAATTTTATATTTACTATATATATATAATCACTACAAATCTTATTAATGTTTGGAAATCATGACACTTGGCTCAAGAATCGAAAAAATCAAGACTGCTTGGTTCGTAAGTGTAATGTTATTAATGACTAGGTATATCTTTTTGCTTGGTCTTTAATAGTCGCGTTAATCTATATACTTGCTCCGCTTCTATATCCCTTCCCGCATTTAAATTAACCCCATAAACGTATCACCAGGCACTGTCTAAACAACACGTACAATACCAGTACACGACAAAACAGCACGTACGACAAAATTGCACGTGCATTATAGTCGCATTCAATTCTAGGATGAAAATTTTCTCTTATTCAAACATGGGCGAGCGAAACTAGTTAAAATATATATTGAGAATACGTTCAATAAAATTTAATTAATTATTCGACAGCGTAAACACAGGCAAAACTTGAATCAATTGTACAAGTATGTGCAATTCTGTGTTTAGGCGAGGCAAAAACTTGCTCGCAATAACCGCCTAGGTGTAATCAGAAGTTGCTTGGAATTATTTAATGACAAAACTTGCATTCACTTATTGTATGCCATTTTACGGAAATCGCACGCGTGTTAATACTTGCATGGAATTCTTGAACGGCCACAATTGAACATAATTGAATTGTTTGATTCTAGAAACTTGCACCGTGTAAATGGGGCTTAATGTAGATACATCTGGAAATACAACCAATTTTAATATCTAATGTATAGAAGTTCATTTTTATTTACCTACTACGTAGTAAACACGGGACACATTTTAAATCTTTTCGTTCACTTAGTAAACCTTAACCGTCATGAATAATAGTGGCAGTTAACTAGCCCTTGAGACTACCCGCTGACCAACGGATAAAATTATATGTAGGCGTCCTAGACTACACACGTAAAGTCTAATCCCACATCCTTTTCTGAATACCGTCCAATATCTGTCTTACCATTCCTTTCCAAAGTCCTTGAACGGTTAATTCATAATCAAGTAAGCACATACCTGTCTAAAAATAATCTCCTAAACCCCTTCCAGTCTGGCTTCCGTACTGGTCATAGCACCACCACAGCGCTTTTCTGAACATTACGGATGATATAAGGTCTGCCATGGAAAACGGTAATCTAACGGTCTTAGCTTTGCTAGATTTCAGTAATGCTTTTAATACTGTTGATTTTGATGTTATACTTGGCATTCTATGCTCTCTTAACATATTTCCATCTGTAATTGACTGGTTTCGTAGTTACCTGTTCGGTCGCCGGCAACGTATATGCATTGGAGAGACCTTTTCTTCCTGGAGCAATACTTCTGCCGGTGTACCTCAGGGTGGGGTTCTATCCCTTTTACTTTTTGCAGTTTTTATTAACTCAATTTCCGACGAGCTAATTTCTTTCTACCATCTTTATGCAGATGATTTACAAATTTACTCGCAAGCTCCTCTTGGAAATCTATCGGAGGCTATCTTGACGATTAATCGTGATCTGGCCCGAATATGTGACAGGAGCAAGAGATATGGACTTATGGTGAACCCCATAAAGACGCAGGTTGTGGTGGTAGGCAGTTCTAGGACGGTCTCAAGGATCGACTGGACGACACTTCCCCAAGTTTCTTTTGACAACTCAGTTGTTCCATTTAGTGAGAAAGTTAAAAACTTGGGGATATTTATTGATAAGAACTTATATTGGACTGCCCAGTTACAGGAAGTTAGCCGCAAGCTTTTTGCATCGGCTGCAACTTTGAAAAGATTGCGTAATTTTTTACCGACTGCCACCAAGATTGCGCTTGCACAATCGCTTCTTCTACCCATCCTTGACTATGCTGATGTCAGCTATCTTGACCTTACCCAAGACCTACTCGATAAACTGGAGCGGCTTCAAAATTTTTGTATAAGATTCATATTCGGTTTGCGCAAATATGACCATGTTTCCGAATTTCGTGTGAAGCTCAAGTGGTTACCAATTCGCCTTCGCCGGAACGCTCATATCCTTTCTTTTTTGTATAATGTGCTCTTCTCCCCTTCCACCCCTCTCTATCTTAAGAAACGTTTCTAGTTTCTTTGCGACTCCCACACGAAATTTCTAAGGTCATCAGATAACTTGAAGCTTAAAATGCCTATGCATTCCACAACTTTCCTCGACAAATCCTTTACTGTCCAGGCCGCTCGTTTGTGGAATGCATTGCCAGTTGAAATTAAACGCGCGCCGTCATTGCTTGTGTTTAAAAGACTCGTGAAGAAACATTACTTGTCGTTGTGATCGTGTTCTCGTGATTGTAATTATCTATAGTCTTCATTTATTTTCGTTGCTTATAAATTTAGTATGTACGTATTTATTTATCTATTAATTAGGATATGTATATATGTGTATCTTTTTTAATGTATTGTATATATACTTGTTATTTGCACCAACAACAGCCCCATTTTATGTCCAGGAAAATCTCTGTCCATTCCAAGGTTGCCTGGAAGAGATCGCAGAAAGCGATAAGGCCGCCCATTGTATATTAAGTAGTGTTCAATTTAATTTTTGTTGTTATATTTTTTGTGGTGTACAATAAAGAATTTAAACATATACATACATACATACACAGGTTTTGTAGGCCAGGAGATTCCAAAATATTCAGTGTTCTCTGTATAATATAGGATTACGACGCCGACGTAAATATAAGATGGTGTCTAGAAAATTAACCGAGTTCTAAGTTTCTTGGGCACTACGAGGAGAGGGGTAGGTAGGAGATATACTTTCCACATTTTGATTGATGAATACTTAGACTCAGGTACTAAATTTCAGAAATGGCTCTTTAATATGTGTTCTACACTCTATGTGAGTTATTATATTATAAGCTAAAGTGAAATAATTAAATTATCATGCCTAGGGTATTAAATTAAATCCAATACACATGATCTCGCTAGTAACATAATTGTGTAAATTAATTTTAAAGTATCCGCCTCTGTACATCTGTGTGCTTAAAGTGTTAAATAAATAATCTCGAGAGTATTAAATAGTCTCCCTATTAATAAGAGTTTTTTTTTATTATTTAATTTTAGGTTTTTTTTTGCATCAATGAAGTAAGCAAAATATTATTAAGTGGAACCATTTTTTATTTACTATTTTGTTTTATTTAACCATTTATGCACACACATATAATCAGACAAGAAGAAAATAAAATAATATTATGTAGGTACAAAGGTGATGCTTATTTCTAAAGAAACCTCTACCAATATACCTGCGATAGGAAAGAAGATGAAAAGAGATGTAGACAACGTGTTTAAGAGTAGAAGACAAAACAACATACATAAAATAAAAAATCACAAATTTAAATAAAAACATACAATTTGGGAATATACGTAAATACATATACTTCTTAAATAAATATCACTAAAATACAGAGTGACACATCGACGCGCAACCTGTTAACATTTTTTGTTTGAGTGTAGGAAATCATCGAATAACTTCTCCCGCTCTGAGCGGAGCGGGAGGGCGTGTCAGACTGTGCGTGACTGGCCTGTGGCCACGGTAACCCTTTCGGACTTTCCCGCAACCCCTGCCGACATCGGCCCTAGCGGACCCCGTCATTGTTGCTGAAATCTCTTTGAGAACATGAGAGATGATGATGATGGTTTTAGAGTGCATTTGGTGTAAGCCTGTAAGTGATTTATGCACTTATAAATGTATATCGTATACTTTCCATTTATATTTAAAGTGTAAACAATTGAATAATTAATAAATAAACACAACGCGCCGTTGACCCGAGCCTGGTCCTTATCGGACGGCGAGCTGCCTATTGCTTGCCGTCCGCAAGCCTGCGCCTACGGTAGCCGGGAATCGGCCAAGGATTCCCGATACCCAGGGCGACTCCGCGCAATCTGTTACGTTGGATTCAGTATTATACATGATTCTGGATAGCCATGAGTTAAAATTTTACGTGGGTTATTCAAAAAAATATCTGTTCCACATTTTGACAGCGTAGGTATTGCACTTTTGTATGAGAGGAATTTTATTGTTTTTTTTTTATAATCGACGTAAAACTTCAACGGAGTTGTCAGAATCATGTACTGAATCCATGGTGACAGGTTGTGCGTCGATTTCCCTGCCAGCCTGTATACTATACCTATATAAAATTATAATGTAATCTATACTAAAATTATAAAGAGTTAAAGTTTGTGAACTTGCAGGGGGTTAACTCTGGAACTACCGGTCGGATTCCAAAAAGTCTTTTTGCATTTGATAGCCTAATTCTTGAGGAAGGTTATAGGCTATTAAACATCACGCTGCGACCCTTAGGAGTCGAGCAGAAAGAAAAAAAGTGAGAAAGAATGCTATGCGAAAACGAAGTTATCGCGCGGGCGGGCGATGCGACGTGACAGGTGGGACGGGGGTACATAAAATTTCACGCGGACGAAGTCACGGGTAATTAAACAAATAGGCATGCAACTATGACGAAGTTTAAAGACAGTGTTCTTTCACTCTTCTTTTAAATACTGCAACAGTTTGGCAGTCAATGTCAGCCGAAAAAAAAATACAAAACCGAACCGCGTGCGTTCATCATTTCTATTTAAGACCTTCTATGTACCATATTGTATGCAAAAATATAGACATTCTATTCTATCCTAAAAGTAATTTGGAAGCAGTAACCGATCTAGCTGCCTCCTAATTCACAACTACATGGTAACTCATTTTGCGGCTCGATTAGCTTACAACCGTATTCATTCAATGAGTGCTCATGAAAATTCACGCCACCAGTTGGCGCCACTTTCACAAGAGGTCTTCTAATATAAAATATATGATAACGTTCATCATTAGTTTCGTTCATTCCGTCATAATTCAGTCACGACTAAAGAAATTATAGTCGCTTTTATATAATATAGTGAACGTCATTTCAGAAAACCCTTTTTTGGCTCGTTGTCGAAATTTCCAGAATCAGGGGACAGATTCGGTTGAGTTAGCATGCACACCCAAAAGGGTAGCAGGGGTTTCGACATTTTTTTTTTTTTTTGTTTTTTCATATGTTTGAGCATAATATTGCAGTGTCGAAAATATTTGTACCGGGCTGGTTGACCGCAACAAGCTAGTAGGTAATCTACACTCAAAGTGAGCTTCAAGTGATCTGTAAATAGTGTCAATCTCTAATATCTGGTGGGACTACAGCTATATTTCATCTAAGTTATCACGGTAAGGTTTTTGCCGAATATACCGTCTGTTCTCAGTCTTTATATAAAACACCGAGGATCTGGCCTACCTCACAAAAAAGGAGATTATCACAAAAGCCAGTCCAAGGTCGCTTTCGCAAAAGTAGGTAATCATTTTCATCAACATTCTCCTGCTCTTGTCCCATTTTCATCAACATTCTCCTGCTCTTGTCCCATTTTCATCAACATTCTCCTGCTCTTGTCCCATTTTCATCAACATTCTCTTGCTCTTGTCCCATTTTCATCAACATTCTCCTACTCTTGTCCCATTTTCATCAACATTCTCCTGCTCTTGTTCCATTTTCATCAACATTCTCCTGCTCTTGTTCCATTTTCATCAACATTCTCCTGCTCTTGTCCCATTTTCATCAACATTCTCCTACTCTTGTCCCATTTTCATCAACATTCTCCTGCTCTTGTCCCATTTTCGTCAACATTCTCCTGCTCTTGTCCCATTTTCATCAACATTCTTCTGCTCTTGTCCCATTTTCATCAACATTCCCCTGCTCGTGTCCCATTTTCATCAACATTCTCCTTCTCTTGTCCCATTTTCATCAACATTCTCCGGCTCTTGTCCCATTTTCATCAACATTCTCCTGCTCTTGTCCCATTTTCTTTGTGGTCGTCGCAACATGTCTTTTTCAGCCATAATAATTCTCTATTAGTCGTCATGTCGGTGCTCAACCCCTTTCTAACCATATCATCATTCACACAGTCCATCCATCGTTTCTTTGGTCTTTCCCTGCTCTTATAGCCATCGACATTCATACTTAAGGGGACTACATGACCTAAACGCAAGTGCCTAAAAGGATATGATCCACTGCAGTAAATAAAATTTGAAAAATGTATTATATTCTTCAAGATATATGCTAGTTAGATAGTGTGTTGAATAATACAACTAATTTGGTACGATAGAAAAAAGTCACGAAGATACCTCTAAAATTTCTTTTAACGATTAAAAACTAATAAACATTCAATCATTCTGTTTTTTTTTATATATTGTTCTTCAAGCAACATAATAACGTGATAGTGTTTTATTTTTTTAGTCCAATCTATAGATTTTTTTGTAAATAGAGCATTGCTTCATATTTCGTAATAAATTACCATATTTGTGTCATCGCGCTTCTCTTTCTTTTTAATGCAGTCCGACAGTGACCGCGCTTTAGCTGTTGTCAGCCCCTTAAAACTTTCCTCACGACATTTTCCTCATTCCTCCAGATCACATGCCCATACCATGATAACCGCTCTCCACACAACTTTTCAGTCACCGGTGCCACTTTCAGACTTCCTCTTATGTACTCATTTGTTACGCAAAAGTACATAATTAAATAATTTGGTTAGCTTATTATGTCACATTATGAAAGTTTAGTCCCAAATGTAATAATTTTATAGAGTAACACTATTCAACTTTTCTAAAATATACGTTTATAGACATTAATCAAAAACTACGGGAGATACGTTACACGTTTTTTGTAAATTAGTTAAAAATAAACAAAAATTATAGTTAGTTGCTTTATAGGTCTGTCTACTAGACGTCACGTTTAAATATCTGTTTCTAATTTTATTTTATTTATTCTGAAGTTTTCATTCACTGCTACCCAATGACTAAACAATATTAGTCATTGCTGCTACCATGATAATAAATTACTATGTCAATATCGTAAGATGAATGCAATTCTCTTTTATAAATAGAGATGGGCTCGATTATTGATATATTGTGCAAATAAAGTCTATGTTTGTCCGTTTATCGACCTTTATAATCTACCTTTATAGTTGCGTACATAGAGCAGGTTTGTGAAATCAAGAAATTGCCCAAAGCCTGAGAATAGAGTTGAGCTCCTTAAGTTCTGAGTTGAGCTGCACGATTACTGACAAATGCATGTGTTACGGTAAGTGTGATTAATTGAAAATTGTTAATAATTGTCTATCATTATTAATAATTACCGAAAGTCGAGGTAAAAGTAAGAAATTAAACACATTTATCGGTGATTATTAATAATGTAACCTTAGTATCGAAAAATGTGATAATACATTTTCAAAAATAACGTAGCTACGCTAAGCGTCTTTCAGTTCGATCGAGCAACAGTGGTGAGGGCGGGGGTGGGAGAGTAGTGTGCGGAATGTGCGGAAGCGCGCGGGGTCAACTCATTGGTCCGAGGGCCGATTCATACAGTTTATGAAAACCAGAGTTTTTCATTCTAGAATAAATACACACCGAAAGTTGGCTTAAAAACTTTTCTGCCCGCTGTT
This sequence comes from Brachylomia viminalis, assembly GCA_937001585.2. Classification (NCBI taxonomy): domain Eukaryota; kingdom Metazoa; phylum Arthropoda; class Insecta; order Lepidoptera; family Noctuidae; genus Brachylomia; species Brachylomia viminalis. The sequence goes on along the minus strand of OW443308.2, from coordinate 12,837,699 downwards.
GACATTTCACATATCACTAGTGAAGATTTAGACAAACTTCAAGACCCTCAAGATACCATTACTGTTGCCGATATCTCTGACTCCTCGCACCATACTTTTGGTTGGTACCCATTCCGTACAAATTGAACCTGAATCGCAAAGTGACCCTAACATTACCTCAAGAGAGGATCATTAAAAAAAACCCTGCCAACAATGTCAATAGGGAAGAAATAATTATTGATCCGGAAAGCCAAGATATCGATAAAGGGCTGTCTCATCAATCGCCACTACTTACAAAACAATTCAAGAAGTACGAGGTTTTGTAAGAGAGTCTCTCCAGAAGCAAGCTGAATTTTTTTTAAAACCATCCAACACAAAATTTCCAGTCGCAAAAATTGGGTACAGGTTAGGGTACGGGTACCAGAAGTAGATCGAGCCAAGGCAGATAGCCTAAACATAATTGGTGTTATTATGTTTGTTACTGATAATAACTATACAAGCTGGGAACAAATTATGGCGTTTTAAATCAACTGTATTCACGAAATGAGTTTACCATTTGCAAGGAAAACTTTGTTTCTGTTGACGAGGTTCCTAATACAACTTGCAATCTGCGAGAATGTGCCCGCAAAGACTCAAATTTGGAAGGACAAGGCTTTCAACACTACAATTGTGTTGGCGAGTGCAACTCTAACCGCTGTAAATGCAGGAAAATGTGCGTTCTTTGCAATTCTAAGTGCCACAAAAGTCTTTCTTGCAAAAACAAATCATTATAATAACAGACGTTTTTCCCCCAAAGGGATAAAAACGATATATTTCATGTCTTGCCTAGGCTTGACCTGTGAGATAACACCTTACAATAATCTCCCAAGCACACCGTGATATACATGATCCCCGCGCCGTCCAGGCAGCTAGACAGCGCCTCGCCCCGCGCGCCACCCTCGCGACGACGTCGCGTCGGGGCGCGGCTTGTCAGCTGCGCGATCTACAGTACCTTGAGATTATAAGTCGTCAAGGACTTACTGGGTCAAGCCTAGGCAAGACATGAAATATATCGTTTTTATCCCTTTGGGGGAAAAACGTCTGTTATTTCATGGTCTGTGCCGTCGGCTTGACCTGTGAGAAGTGTTTGGTTTCTGACGACGCGGGGATGCGTACTGTGACTTTATACTGTGGACAGGTAATGGTAAGACTACTAAGTGCTTAGGTAAGTATAGTTTGGAAATCAAATTCAAAAATTATGAAAAAGAAAATATGTATTGCAAAATAACGTAACATACATTTTCTAAATAATTATTGAACGTAACAAATTACAAGTATCTAATCAACAAAACTTAGAGATCCATTTCAGTCAAATAGTATTAAAACTAGAATTAACAAGATTATCGACTGAGTCGTTTTTGGTTGGAATACTGATTATTTCTTTAAAATAATGTTTAATCACATTACGGTCGCTTCTCCAGTTACCGTTCCTTAAAATAGTATCTAATGGGACATTATTATCCCTTCTTGATGAAGCTACCGCTGATCTAATGCTCCCTGGGGGGAAGCTAATATTTAACGTTGAAAAAGCGGTTTTCAGCCAACCAGCAATAATTGACCGGGAAGCTGGTCTCACTCGACCCCGAGTTGATATAAATAAAGAATTCACACAATTTCCGCCCGCGCATCTCCTAGATCTCGTGAGTGAAAGAAATACATTTGTCCAATAAACAGGGTCAAGTTTAATATTAGGTATTTTAGAAAGCTGCCACCCTGATTGCCTTTGAAGCCTGTTATCTGTTTTAGATCCAAAATCAGGCCAGAAAGTGACAGAGGTCTCATCAAGTAACATACTATCTTCGTTAATCCTAAGTAACGTGAGGTCATGTATTCGCCGGCCGGAAGCTAATAATAAAATGAAAGCCAGATGACGAGATACCTCAAAGATACTATCCTCATTCACAGATAAGTTCTCCATCCAACTAATAAGTTGAGCAATATCCCAAATTGTTTTCTTTCTAGACGGTGGATTACTTGTATCGATAGCCTTAATCATTTGTTTTACCAGCGGACTTTCCGAAATCGCCTCCCTTTGAAGTGGGCATGCAAAAGTAGCTATTACCGATTTATGCAACTTGATAGTGTTAGGAGAGAACTTTTTTACTCTATGCAGAAAACTCAAGTGTAAAGCTACTGAAGCCGCATCTGGTTTATTTGGATCTAGATTCAACATATTGCATCTCTTTGTCCAGAGCTTCCACGGGGCTCTATACGTTTTTAATGTGGATTGCCTCCAAGATTTCTCCAGGAGTTGTCGGTCTTCCTCTGGCCATTTTGAGATTATTTCTGACCACCCCGTATTTTCCATGCTTCCAAACATAACTTTCGAGCATTGGGGAGATGTGATTGAGATGTCATGTCCATTATGTGATGTTGGAGATTCCTGATCCGGAAGGGGTGATCTACCGCCCTCGATCTCAGGTCCGCTCTCCAAAACACTTTTTCCCAGCGAGGGACTATGAGTATATATAGTCCTTTTGCGTGGTTCAGATGTGATAGTACCCTGGGAATTAGTGATGGAGGTGGGAAAACCCAGGCTAGCTTGAACTCCCACATTTTGCTGAATGCGTCGATGAACAGGGCTTCTTTGTCCTTCACATCCTGAGTGACATAGGTTGGAACCACCCTGGACGCATTTGTTGCAAAAAGATCGATATCTGGGACTCCCCATTTCTGGAATATAATGTTGCATATTCTTTCTGATAGATGCCAATCCACTATATGCTTCTGTCTGGATAAACTGTCGGCTATATCGTTGTAGATTCCCGGTATGAACTGTGGAACGATTTCGGTATCCATGCTCAGGGCCAATTCTAGGAGAGGAGATGCCAATTTTGTTAACTGCGAGGAACGAGTTCCGCCTTGATTTTTTATGTAAGAAATCACGGTTCGATTGTCCGATTGTATTATTACTCTTTTTTGTCTTAGCGACTCTTTTTCTAGGCGAAATGCTTGTACAACCGCATACAATTCCTTCATGTTGATATGCCAATAATTTTGTTGAGGTGTCCATTCGTCGCAAATGAGTTTTCCATCTACCTGAGCTCCCCAGCCTGTGTCCGACGCATCTGTTGTTATTAAGACTGTTTCGCGATACGTGAAAAGCGCTGTAGTTCTTTCTAGGTTTTTTAACCACCACTGAAATTGCTGAAGAGCCGACGTTGGTATGCGAAACTTCTTTTTTCGAAAACAATCTGGAAGTGTGTGAGCCGCCCGTTGTATGTCCCTGCAGTGTAGTCGTCCCAGGGGGATAACAAAGTTGGCAAAATTTAGTTTTCCCAGAAGACTCTTGGCTGATATCCAACTCCAGGTTTGAACTCTCAACAATCGTATCAAGTCTTTTTGTAAGGATATCACCTTCTTCTCTGGTAGAGCTCGCAGATTTTTTGCAGTGTCCCACAGAATCCCTAAGTATTCCAGACGCTGAGCTGGGTAATTCAGAGATTTCTCTCGGTTGATTATCCATCCTAGTTTCTCTAAAAACTGGACTGTCTTGGCAACGTTGACCTGTAGCCTTACGGGATCCTGATCTGCTAAGAGAAAATCGTCTAGGTAGACTATCACTCTTATATCCATCTCTCTCAGACGTGATGCCATCCAGTTTGATACTCTGGCAAATGTTAGGGGAGCGGTGGACAGACCGAAAGGAAGGCATGAAAACTGCAGAAATTTTCCTTGATGAACGATAGAGAGGAACTTTCGGTGTTGTATCTTTACAGGTATATGAAAATAAGCCTGTGAAATATCTATCTTTACCAGATAATCTCCTTGTTGTAAGAATTGGGGTACTTTTAAATGATTCAATAAACGGAACTTTTTTGGTAGAAGATATCTGTTCAAGCCTCGAAGGTTGATAATTGGTCGAGTTCTTCCATCCGGCTTGGGTACTGGAAACATTTTGGACAAAAACCCTGTTTTTGATGTTGTGTCCTCCAGTATACCTTGATGTACCAGTGACTGGATTTCTATGTCCATCTTTTTTGTATCGTATAAATGTGAGATTTGGTCTGAAAGAGGAATCAGAGGGGGTTTCATTACGAAAGGAATCGAGTATCCCTTTATTATATTTAAGATACTTAAGGGTGCCCCCTCCCCCTTCCAGATATTTAAGAAGGATAGGAGTCTTCCCCCTCTGAACTCCTTTGTGTCAATTTCGCTTCGTATTTTCTTTGCCTCTATGCCCACCTCTTTGCATAGACTTTTGTCCCTGTTTATTTCCATATGAGCGTTTCCAATTTTCGGACGCTTTGCTGGTAATGGGCTTGCTAGTGAAGGGTTTTGGTGTTTTAATGATTTTGCCAGGTCGAGGACGTTGATGCGATGATGATTGAGGGACATTATAGTGTTTCGATTGAAAAGGCTTTTTGTATTGCTCACGAAATAAATTCTGGTGACCTGGTTGTTTTAGTAGATCTGATAGCTCCTTATCGCAGAAAAGGTGGGTAGTCGACGGGGGAATTGTATTCAAAATCGACGCTTGGTATTCATCTTTGGGTAGCAAACTATTCCTTCTTTGCTCTATTACTTCCGCTCTACGCCCACACACATATTGTAGGAGGTTGTTAGAGATGACTCTGAACTGGGAGTCTGTTGAAAAAGCAGACTTTAGGTCCTGCTTCAGCGACGGATGTTTATCAGAAAGACCCTTTAATGTGCTAGCCAACGCATCCCTTTCCAATAGCAAACCATGCAAAATTGTGCCTAAAGTGTAGTCAGCTCGCGTTAGCTGTTCCTGCATTGGTGACGGGGATAGTTTCTTTGTGAGAACAGGATTGGCTTTCAAAGCACTAAAGACCGGCGAAGCATGCAACACTTTTTGTGCATCTATGTACCTTATTTGCTTGTAAGACATATCTCCTAGTCTTTGACACTCAGTGCCCTGAATTGCGATGTGGGGTTTTGGGGCAGGGATAGTGGGCTCCTGTTCTTTGGTTTTAGGCGCAAAATCAAAATCTTCCTCCGCATCCGTATCTATAGGAAGATCTGGAGCGTTCCATGTTGTTTCTTCCCTCCGTGGCAAATCAGATATGGGAGCTGATTCACAGTTCTCGTCGGTTTCCGACCCAAACTCCTCAGACTCGTCTCCAGATTGAGGAGTAAATCGTCTCATGAATGAGAACAGCATATCTTTTATTTCGGCCTGAGACTGCTCAAGCTTGTCCAATCTCGAACCTTTTTTGGGTTTGACCTGGGTTGTAAAAAGAGAGCGCGTTGTTGATGCGTCATCTAATTCGTCTTCCTCCTCCTTAGCAAGCTCTTTTGACGCTTCTTTCCTGCTCAACAACAAAGGCTTCAGGTCGACTAGGGCAGCTACAACCAACTCATTTTGAACGGCAGAGCCCCTTATTCTGGAGGCCACAGAAGGGGGGCCAATTATTAACCCGACACAAAGAGGCCAATCGAGCATTTTAATCTTCATGTCTCTATAAACTTTTTCCGGAAGGCTAGTACAGTCAGGCGAGAAAGCTCTTGCAAGACTTACAGTTGGCAAAGCGAACCTTATTTTGTTTAGAACCTGAGGGTCCAGCTCAGGGCCCAGTAGTTCGACTTTCTTGAGAGTGATAACTTTCCACTCCAACCATCCTTCAGGTAAATGAGCACCCGCCAGCTTTTTTATTTTTTCGAGGATCTGGTTGTCACCAGGATCTTCAGCTTCCCACTCTAGAAGTGATTCAAGTGTAGAAATTTCTACAGGTGTCGCCATCTGAAAATGAGCAAGCTGGTGAGTGCACGCAGCCATGCATAGCACAAAAGCTCAGGTTTTACTCGAATTGAGCCACACGACTGCCCAAGAACGAGACGTACGGCTGCCCATATCGAGCCGTGTGGCTGCTGAAAACGAGCCGTACGGCTGCTTAAATCGAGCCGTACGGCTGCCCAAATCGAGCCGTACGGCTGCCCAAATCGAGCCGTACTGCTCCTCAGATGAGGCCGTAAGGCTGCTCGAATCGAGCCGTACACCTGCTCGGATCGAGCCGTACGCCTGCTCGTATTGAGTCATTTGGCGACCCAAATCGAGACGTATGCCTGATTAGCTCAGGTCATACGATTCCTGAGATCGTAGAATGCGAGTCTCAGTAAGTATAGAATAATCTAGTATAGCTATAACAAGCAGGAATACACATTCCGGAAGAAAAATTTTAAAGTTAGTTAGTCTTATTTTGTCGGATTCAGAAGAAATGTCGAAACAATTTACATATTATTATTACATTATGTTTTATTCAAAGCAAGCACTTAGTAGAATAAAAATTCACTTACCAATATTTTAGAACAATCCACAAAGTATCAAAGAATTCACAACACGATCGTTATTATATTTAATAAAGATCTCGAACGAAACTACGTCGTTGATATTGTACGCGCAGTGACACGCGTGCACTCGGAAGCGTTATCGAAAGCGTACTGTAGATCGCGCAGCTGACAAGCCGCGCCCCGACGCGACGTCGTCGCGAGGGTGGCGCGCGGGGCGAGGCGCTGTCTAGCTGCCTGGACGGCGCGGGGATCATGTATATCACGGTGTGCTTGGGAGATTATTGTAAGGTGTTATCTCACAGGTCAAGCCGACGGCACAGACCATGAAATTATTTGTTTTTGCAATGTAAAACAATCATAATGAAACAATAGTATCAAAATGAAACAATCATAGACTCATCACAAAATCAACATTAAAATCCTAATAACATTAATTTTCTTTTAGTTTATTTTGTTTCAGTACCTATGAGTATTGTGGTATGTATTTTCAATAAATATCTATAGAACAAAGAAATAGAAGAAATATTAATTTTTTAATGTTGTTTTTACGTAGTTTATGATTGTATAATTTTGATTTTATCTGTTCTTGTTTGATTTAAGCAAAACCAAAGAATAAACGATTTTGTATGTAAGTTTCTTTTAGTTATGTATTTGAAAGTGCTGTGGTATTATAAATATGTACCTACCTACTGGACAAATAACTTCGAGTCTTATTTTATTTTATTATTTTTACCCACGAGAGTAGTGAATTATGTATTACAACTGTTAAAGTGATGAATTTCACTTTTATATTCACATTTACCAAATCATGAGGTAATTATTAATAATGATGGATAATTATTAATAATTTTCAACTAATCACACTTTCTGTGACACATGCACTGACTGGACAGGTCCACTCAATCTATATGGTTCTTTTTCACCATTTCAGACAACAATCTACATGGTCTTCACATGATCTGACCAAGATTTGTCTGGACTTTATAAGAGACTGAGATCTCTGAGTTTGTTTCGGCCTTTCTTCTCAGAGTAGTCAGATAAGAAACGCCGACCTCATCTAGTTCTTAAAATGTGATTGACGCGTAAAAGTGTTTCAACAAACCTACTACAGAAATAAAATCATTTATCATTAATCAATTGCCTTATCGATTAAACATCTATTGAAAATCGTTTATACTTTACTTACTACTCACTCCTGTGGAATATTTCCGTGAAATGTTGAGAGATAGCCTGAAGATTTACGCCTCGCACCAAACGGGGCTACTTATAATAATTCCACTTGTAGATTAGGTAATCTTGGACATAAATTATATACTTTACGAACGGTTAGCCCGACTGTCGTTAGAAATACTTAAGAAGACGTACTTACATGACAACGGTCAGAAATTCAATGGTTAAAGCCTTGCCTCTCATTCACGAGTACAGTTCAACGAGTACTTGCCCGGATTTTAACGTTATGGGTTCAAATCCAGGCAAGTACCGATGTGACTTTTTCAATTCATACGTACTTTCTGAGTTTATCTTGGATATTACTGACATGGGTGAAGGAAAACATCGTGAGGAAATGGAAATGAAAATGGAATGATAGTCTGAAATCGTGAACTCGTCTAGAGCAAGCGTAGTGATCAATGCTCTCGTGCCTTCTCAATATGAGAAGAGGCCTTGCTCTGCAGTGGGTTAACAATAGGCCGATAATAATAATAATATAAAACGTTTATTTTCTCTACACAAGTTATGTACATACAGTTAATATTCGACAATAGTGCACAAACAAGGAGCTAACTTTGTGACAGACTGGAGCCTGAGGTAGGTTTATATAAAAACCTGTATTACAGGTCACCAGGGCCCTCCCGCGGCGAGATGCCTGTGATTTGGACCATCATAGCAATGCAGTAGTATAGACAGTGTAATTTAACAAAATATGTACTTACTGCTTCTTATAAGTATCAGAGTAGAGGAGACTGGGCAGCGCAAGCAATGCGCTTGCGCACCACACGGTGAAGAGGGCCGCGCGCGCTACTCGACGACTCAGTCTATGTTGTAGAGGCTTCACTATCGCCACGTACCTGCAGAGACAATGAATGTTGAGGTAAATAAAAAGTTGAATCAAAGAAAATAAATGGTCACTCATTTGATTGTGTAGATATTATATTGTTAAGCCGTGGAATTTGTCACACGTGTGACAAGTGTCTGAAGGCGAATTCGACCAACTTTTATACCTACATAGTATAAGATTTATCTTGCGAATAAATTATTGACGTCAGTCCCTTTTTGTGTGAAAAACTGTCGAATTCATTCGCAGTATAAGACTTCTACTAGTTAAAGAAGTTTGATCGAATTATCTTAGAAATATAGGAGTCAGTGTCCAGTTGAATACAGATAAGGCGTGAATAAAATAATAGCCTTACTTATGTACTTTATAAGTTGATAAGCCTTGGAGGAGAGCAGACATCACGTGGCACTCTCCTATACAAACTTTAGTAGAAGATAATAAAAAAGGATCTTTTTGAACCATTAAGTAGAATATTCTTGTTCTTGATCAACGTTCGCAAAAGCACAAAAAGTTTTCTAGGCCGACGAAATTGGCTAAGAATCAAAAAGAATGGCGTAAAAATGACCTCCAGTCAGCGTCATTGAGTTAATAGAGTTTTATCTTTATTTTGTAATTAATTGCCACAAGCGTTTAGACAGATAACTAAGGTTGGAAACTACGAGTAGAAACTGTCTACACTACACAATCTAGATTTATGTCATTAGATAAATGTTACTTTAGTCTAGCGTGCTGTTCTGTAGCCAATATAGCCATCTAGCTATGCGTCACCTCTTTCCCACCATCGTAAATCGACTACAGATTACTTATGGGTTCGGTAGTTGTTACAGCATTACTGTACTGCAGTCACGTCAGTGGTGATTCTGACACTCCTTGATCACTGTAACAATCAGTAAAAAGCCTCGTGACGTAAAAAGCTAGTGACGATTTACGCATGAACAGCTTTTGCCCGCAGCTTCGCCCGCGTGGTGGTCGGAAAGTTATATATTGCGGGACAAAATGTATTTTACGTCCTAACCCAGGTTATGGTCTACCTGCGTACCAAATTTCATCTAAATTCCTTCAGGCGTGAAAATGTAATAGACAGACAGACAGACAGACCAACAAAGTTACTTTCGCGTTTATAATATGAATAGTATGGATATAGATTATGATATGATAATGAGCCGCGGTTCATCCATGGATGGGTGACCATCATTACATCATCATCATCATTCCCGTGCCTCGCCTCGCCTCGTGCCATGCCTCGGAAAGCACGTTAAGCCATTGGTCCCGGCTGTCATTCGTGGATCTTTGACAGTCGTTATGGGTCGTCAGAAGCCCGAAAGTGTGACAACCAGTCTTACCAAGGGGTATCGTATTACCCAATAGCTGGGTTATAGAGGGCTATAAGCAGTCGCTCCATGTAAAATATTGGTTTCCAGCTGTATCCGGTTAGACTGGAAGCCTACCTCGACATAGTTTTGAAAAGGCTAGGCAGATTATGATAGTGAGACGCTGATGATGATAGACTATGATAGTCAGACGCACCTAAGGCAGACAACTCCGCTACCATCCTGCTGACAGGCTTATCTTTTTACCACGAGTGACGACATGAATAGGTAATATGCATCTATTTTTTTAAATATTTTTATTCGATTGCTATAAATTATAAAATAAAAAACATATTCAATGCCAATAAGCAATTGAAAGTAAAAAAATAAAGTTAAAAATAGCCAACTGACACGGGCACTAAAAGGGACTCCATTTTGGCGCGCTTGGTGAGACGTCATAGTCTATGACATTGACAACGGACTGAATCGCAAACACCTCAGAACAATGCTTTAGTTATTGTTCTGAGGCAAACACTAAATAAATGACATTGACATCTATTGTTGTCATAGACTTTTACGTCATATTCGCGCTGACCAATGGCGTCGCTTTTCAAATATATGCATTTTCCAGTTTTATTGCACTTTAAAAAATAATAATTCCTATCTCAAAAATAAATTATAATCAAAATATTGATGCATAGGCATAATTCTGAAGTACTACAGATTATTAAACAAAAAATTGACCCTTATTTGAATCACATGCATATTCCCTATTACTGTGATGCTCATAGACGACTGATAAAGTAGTCTTTATATAAGGAAGATTTATTTACGTATAATAATGAAATCGAATGAAATTAAAATCATGTCATACCATAAATTACCAAATAAATTAGTTTCAAACTCATCCCTTCTGTGATGTGTTCACTCGAGGAACTTAATAAAAGGCATTTTTTCACCCTGTCTAAGTACAAGGAGAAAGCCAGATTAGTGGGTAAAAAGGGACGACATCGATTATATCGGGACGTTCATATAGATAGATATGTTATCAGAGACAGATAAGGACATTTAAGGAAGCAAGACGAAGTGAACAACGATAAGAATAGGGGCATTGCGTCACAAGGTTTGACGTCATAGTGTTGCAAATGAAAGTCTGTCTGACAGGCTTTACGCCTGTGCTCATTACTAAGGCAAATAAAGAATTCTATCTATTAAAGCAGAGCGTCTGGTTATTCCACGACCTTTACTATGTAGGTATAATGATTATGATCGCCAAGAACACAAAGAGAGTGTTAACAATTGTTGTATCAATGCTTGTTTCTATAAGATTAAAGACTACATTGAAGACAACGAAGTCTGGCAATAATTCCTTCTGCACATGTAGCTGCCCTGGTACCTCATTAACGGCATCACTATGTAAATGCCTATCAGCTGCTCCGAAATTACGATGTATTTTTTTACATACTTTTTTGACATGATCCAGATGTGTAATAGTTGTAATGGCAATCATGTCATTTGGTGTAAATTGGGTTTTTATTTTTTTATTTAGATTTTAAGATTCTTTGTATTTTGTGAATGTGAGAATGTTGTAGGCTTATCTTATAAACTTAAAATTTGTAGGACAGTTTCTATCATGATAAGTACCAGGTACCTTTTGACTAGCCTGCACTGTCCTCCCATACCTATAAACACTGTAATTTGAAAACATTGTAAAAGCCAATTATTTTTAAAAGAGTAACCGTGGAGATTCTTGCCGGCTCTTCTCTATAGAAAACGACCAATTGGAACTGGTGCACCTAGCTTCTGACGTTTCATAAGTGCCCATGTAAGTTTATGTGAAATAAAATATTTTAATTTTCATTTTTTATTGATACCAGGGAGAAATTTAATCGATAGAAGGGCGGGCGTTTTGGGGGACTGTCTTATGTCATTTTGACGTTCAAAGAGTGCTGATTCTCAGCTGACTTTCGATGTTGATTTAGAATTGTTATTTATTTCAGCTTCTAAAGTGTTTGGTTGCATTTGAAACTACAGACACTTGAGTGAGCCACGGTTTTGCAGGTGTCCATGAAGACGGCGTGAAACTGTTTGGAATCGATGAGCGGTCCCGGCGCCCGATTTGTTTACCAACCTTTTATATCAAAGAGACCTTACTTTTCCATGACTAGAGAAATCGGCTTTTTTATAGTAGTGTATGGTTGTAGGTATTTACCTATATCAATATGTGAAAATTGAATGAAAGATCTTATCCTCGGACCTACCAAAGCTTTCAAACCTATATTTACCTACAATGTGGAATCCATAATGAAGTAAGTAGGTATTGATTTTTCACTAAAATATTCATAATCAAATGTATTTTTATTTACCTTCTATCTAACAATCAATTCATCCCTTGCGTGTTGATACAATGGTTAACCTTTCGATATTATTGTTATTATCTTTCTTCAAATAAAACCTATTAAATATGTAAGACTCAATGTGTTTATAATAATACATCATTTATGAAGAAAGACTACAAATCATACATCAAATCTGATTAACAATCAATAGATACACCTTTTTTTTAATTGAGGGTGGGAAATCATCAAATAAGTTCTCCCGCTCTGGGCGACTCTTACTGACTAAAACCCACCCGTGTTCCTTCAGTAGCCTGTGCCAGGTAACTCGTTCGGACTTTCCCGCAACCCTGGCAGCAATCGGCCCTAGCGGACCCCGTCATTTGGTGCTGACATCTGATTTGGCGAGCAGCCCATTGCTCGCCGTCCGCAAGCCCGCGCATACGGTGGCCGGGATTTGGCTTTGGATTCCCGACGCCCAGGGCGAATCCTGCGGCGGCTAGGGGCGTGAGGGCGCGAATTTTGCCTCTCCCTCACGCGTTTCGCTTCCTCCTTCGCGAGCATAACTGCTTCGCAGAAGGAGGTGACGGCTTTTAAATGCCCACTCGCTCCGTACCATGGCCTGTACCAGGGCCGCACGCGAGAGATCGCCACCGCCAATCGCCTCCACGAGGACACGGCCGTGCTCCGCCCAAGCCGAGTAGACCTCCACCGTATGCTCCACCGTGTCCTCCGGGCGATTCACACCATGGATACACCCGGATGTTTCCTCTCGCCTTATCTGGAACAGGAACCTCCCGAAGCAACCGCGTCCGGTGCGAACCTGCGTCAGGCAGAAGGTGAGGACGCCGTGGCGCCTCTCTAGCCACTCCTCAAATAGGGGACTTATCGCCGCAATTATGGCATGCCCAATCAATAGGTACACCTACAATTACGTTTATCAATATTATAGTTCAAGAGCTCGTGAAATACACACTTCAAAAGTGTCTAGGGATCAAGGTATTAGAAAAATACATTTTATTGCCCTATTGAAATATAAAAATGTCTATTTAGATAAATTAATAAATGGTTTTCGTATGTGTAGGCAGATTTTTCGTGATTTTTGCTTATGCTGGACTTTCCACCTTAGTTAATCCTGACAAAAAAAAAATGTGATGTGTGTGTGTGTTAAAACGATAAAAATAAAAGTTTTCAAAGGTTTTTATTGCACTTCTGCCGCTAACGCGTATAACTCAAACAAAAACTCAAATGAGTTCATCCAAATCTCGTTGCGGAATGGTCACCCACGTCCGTTGCAACAGACGAAAAAGATTATCTGGTGTGTGTACGTCATCCATTCGGGGTCAAGTCTGGCGTTTGAGCAGGCCATGTTAGGACATTGATGTTACCTGCGGCAAGTGTGTTAGCAACGACTCTGGCAGTGTGTGGACGTGGATTATTATGCATAAGCAGAAATGAAGCACCAAATTAGATCCAAAAAGGAATGACAACATCTGACAATCGCTTCAGAGTAAAAAATAAATATACAGGGTGTGGCGTAAGTAGTGGTCCACGTGGGCGCGTTCACTGCGGCGGAGAGCCGCCCACTATCTGAACGCGCCCCAAAAGGTGGTAGCCGTAAGGCTGATCCGGGGCTACCGCACGATCTCGGGCGAGGCGGCAAGCCTCCTTGCCGGACTGCCGCCGTGGGATCTGGAGGCGATAGTCCTCGCGCGCCTGTATGAGTGGCGCGCGGAGGCACTACGCCGGGGGGAAACCCCGCTTCCGCGGCAAATCGCGGCGGAGCGGACGGACCTCCGGCGCGATCTCATGGCGGCATGGAAAGAGCGACTGTCGCAACCCAGCGCAGGGCACGCCACGATAGCGGCGGTAAGACCCCTCTTTGAGGAGTGGCTAGAGAGGCGTCACGGCGTCCTCACCTACCGCCTGACGCAGGTCCTCACCGGACACGGAAGTTTCGGGAGGTTCCTGCACATCATCAGGCGGGAGGAAACGCCCGGGTGTCACCACTGCGATGATCGCCCCGAGGACACGGTGGAGCATACGGTGGGGGCCTGCCCTGCATGGGCGGAGCACCGCCGTGTCCTCGTAGAGGCGATCGGCAGCGGCGGCGATCTCTCACGCCCGGCCTTGGTTCAAGCCATGGTCCGGGGCGAGGGGGAGTGGGAGGCAGTCGCCTCCTTCTGCGAAGCAGTCATGCTAGCGAAGGAGGTGGCGGGACGGGAGAGGGAGAGAGTCTCCCGTCCAAGCCGCCGCGGTGGACGCTCCGGGCGTCGGGAGCCGCGTGACGACTCCCGGCCACCGTAGGCGCGGGCCTGCGGGCGGTGAGTAATGGGTAGCTCACCGTCCGATCAGGACCAGGCCCGTGCTGGACGGCGCGTACGTGTTCCACGCGCGCCTCAAAGAGATGTCAGCATCATAGAGGGGGCCCACTAGGGCCCAAGCCTGCCGGGAAAGCGGGATCATCCAAAAGGGGTACCGCTGACCCGGAACATAAAGGGCCAAGGAAGGAACACGGGTGGGTTTTAGTCAGTAAGAGTCTGACACTCCCTTCCGCTCCACCCAGAGCGGGAGGAGTCATTTGATGATTTCCCATCCTCAAAAAAAAAAAAAAAAAAAAAAAAGTAGTGGTCCACCGTCCAGGATTCGACGAACCAGATAATTAACTACAACAATTAAAAATTTTAACCATTTTTAGTTGTAAGTTTTTTTTTACAAAAATCGCTCTTGAACTTGATGGTGTGTTAAAAATTAGGGTTAAAATTAGAGAAGAACCAACTTTTTCTTCAAAAGAGCTGAATTTACATAAAAAATCATAATTTATCATGATAGCTCTAGTATTTTATTAGCAGTAATTAACAGAAATAAAAATGAAAAAATAATGTTTTTTGTTGAAACTACAAACAAATTTGTAATAAAAGGTAGAAATTTCGTAAATAAGACAAACAGGTAATATTTTCGGAACCCTTGGGTAAAAATGGTTAAAAAATTTAATTGTTATAGTTAATTATCTGGTTTATCGAATCCTGAACGGTGGACCACTACTTACGCCACACCCTGTATATCCATAGGAGTTACCAAGAATATAATTTAAAAATCAGATGTTTAGTATCTAAAGTAAAAACGTGCTTGATCCCTAGAAACTTTTTATGTATGTATTTTGGTGCCAAATAAAATCTGAATTTTGTGGGTAACTGGGCCTCCACCCCGCCTAATGAAGGTACTCCGAATTAATGACTGCTTCGCGGTTTGTTTATGAAATAATTATGAATAAAACATAACATGTTAGGTATTGTTAATTACGTAGACTACTAAATCATTATTTTAGATTTAAACCACGTGGTACTTAATTATTGCAGATTCAGCGATGGTGTGTGCCTTATAAAGTATCAAACTGGTAACTAAATAATCTGATACTGTATTGATTTTATTACTGGTATACTAAATACAAAAGTCTATTCTCCAATATTTACAACTGACGAAACACATTGGAGAGCAACGTAGCACGTCAAAACGGACAGAAATGGCGCCCGCACGTATTCGCAAGCTTTCTGATGACGCGTGACGTGACGCTTCGGTAGCAAGCAATTTATTATTTATTTATTTTATTTATTAATTATTATATTTATTTATTTTTGTATTCCGCAACATGTATTTGCGGTGGCCCTCTAATACTGATACCTATATGACAGAGACAGCAAGACTAAAGGACTATGACAAGTTTACATCCCCAATTGCCATAACATTCCTTTCACATTAATGACCTCTGACATAAATCTCTATCTATCTCTCATTTATTTCAAAAAGTTTGTAGTATAGCCAAGTCACGTTATTTGAGTTCAAAAATTAAAAATAGTGGTAATGTAATTAAAATGACATGGAGTATCATTAATAGCGAAACGGGAAGGTCATGCAACCGATGTAGTGACTACAGCCTAGCTATTGATGACAATATAATTAAATCAGATTCTCAAGTCGCCGCGGCCTTTGAAAATTTCTTTGCAGAGATTCCCGTATCGACTACTAAATCTCTTAACTCTTCACCCACTGCTTCAGAGTCTTTACTTAAAGAAAACGTTCCAGTTTGTGATTCTGAATTTTATTTCCAATATGTCACGTGTAAAGATATAATTAAAACCTTTCA
Organism: Brachylomia viminalis; assembly: GCA_937001585.2. Lineage (NCBI taxonomy): Eukaryota > Metazoa > Arthropoda > Insecta > Lepidoptera > Noctuidae > Brachylomia > Brachylomia viminalis. The sequence goes on along the minus strand of OW443308.2, from coordinate 12,821,586 downwards.
CACGTTAAATGTTAAAAAGACCGCAGATCTATGGGGTAATTCTGTGGACGTTGTTAAGTCGATTATAAACATTGTAGCACCAACTTTAGCTGTTATTTTTAATAATTGTATTGACCGTGGTGAGTTTCCTGATCTTATGAAAAGCAGTGAAATAATACCGTTGTTTAAATCGGGTAGTACATCAGACCCTACTAATTATAGACCTATATCAGTGCTACCTACCTTTAGTAAAATTTTTGAAAAGCTTATTCTAAATCAAATGCAAAGATTTTTCAACGTACATAAATTACTGCATAACAAACAGTTCGGTTTTACAAGGGGTCGTTCAACTACCGATGCCGGAGTTGAACTTCTAGGGCATGTATATAATGCATGGGAGGACAAATGCGATGCGTTGGGCATCTTTTGCGATTTGTCCAAGGCATTCGATTGTGTTCTTCATGAAACATTAATCAGGAAACTGCACCACTACGGAATCCGGAACGCCTCTCTGGATCTTCTTACTTCTTATTTAAGTGATAGGATTCAGAGAGTTGATGTTAACGGGAAAAGATCTCCCGGATCGGTAGTAAGAATGGGGGTCCCTCATGGCTCAATTCTAGGTCCATTTTTATTTCTTATTTATATAAATGACTTGCCTTACCTCATAAAGGATAAACATGATATAGTGCTGTTTGCAGACGACACTTCACTTTTATTTAAACTCAAACGTCAGCAGCTGGTTACTGACAATGTAAATAGCGCCCTCGCAAAAGTAGTTAACTGGTTTAACGTTAATAACCTTCTTCTTAACGAGAAAAAAACTAAATGTATTAAGTTTACGTTACCACATGTTAGACAGGTAGAAACAAGTGTTCTCATAAAGGGGGAAGAGTTGAAACCCGAAAATACCACAGTATTCTTAGGCATAACTTTAGACGCCAAGCTGCAATGGGGCCCCCATATAGATAAAATGTCAAAAAAGCTTAGCTCTGCAGCATACGCTGTTAGAAAAATTCGTGGTTTAACAGATTTAGAGACAGCCCGTTTAGTATACTTCAGTTATTTTCATAGTGTAATGTCGTACGGTATTCTGCTGTGGGGAAATGCCGCCGATATTCAGACGATTTGTTTTACAAAAAAGGGCAATTCGTTCAATTTATAAATTAAGTCCCAGACACTCCCTCAGAGAAAAATTTAAAGAGATTAATATAATGACTGTGCCTTCTCAGTATATTTATGAAAATCTTTTGTATGCACATAAAAATATTAATCTGTTTAAAAAATACAGTGATATCCATAGTATAAATACTAGGAACAAACACAAATTTGTTGTTCCTACAACCAGGCTCAAGAAAATAGGTGGCTCGTTTAGATGTCAATGTATACATTTTTATAATAAACTTCCTAGCCACATTCAAGAACTAAGCCTTAATAAATTCAAAACTTTTATAAAAAGGAAACTATGCCAGAAAGCCTATTATACTGTCAAATACTTTATTGAGGACAAAAAGGCTTGGGAGTGAGCTGTTCCAATAAATTTACACAGGGAATGTTGATTTATTTTATTGTTTTTTTTGCTAACTATTGTACTTTTAATCTTTGCTATAAGTATCTATAATTTTTACATATACAATGACATGAATATTTACTGTATAAAGTATTATATTATTTTAATTGTTGTGAATGTGAGGACTATGTGGGTTATTATTCCAGTTTTAATCATGTTCTGGCAGTTTGAGTAGTTTATGTGGCCTACCCAAATGTCCTTTCTTTGGTATTGTTCGTCGAATCGTTGAGCTCCTTAAGTTCTGAGTCGAGCTGCACGGTTACTGACAAATGCGTGCACTGTCTGGACAGGTCCACTCAATCTGTGTGGTTCTTTTCTCAAAAGTCCATTTCAGACACCAATCTGCATGGTCCTCAATGATTATGTCCGGATTTTATATACACATTGACATTAATGAATTTTATATACATATACTATGACAAGAGTATTTACTTTGTAAAGTATTATGCTATTATTTTAACTATTGTGAATGTGAGAACTATGTTAGTCATTGCTTTTTTTTTTTGTATTTTTACTCTTAGTGTAATCATGATCTGGCAGTTTGAGTAACTTGTGCGGCCTACTCAAATGTCCTTTCTTTGGTATTGTTCGTCGAATCGTTGAGCTCCTTAAGTTCTGAGTTGAGCTGCACGATTGCTGACAATTGCGTGCACTGACTGGACAGGTCCACTCAATCTGTGTGGTTCTTTTCTCAAAAGTCCATTTCAGACACCGATCTACATAGCCTTCACATGAACTGACCAAGATTCTGTCTGGACTTTAAAAGAGACTGTGACCTCTGAGTTTGTTTCGGCCTTTCTTCTCAGAGTAGTCAGATAGGAAACGCCGACCTCATCTAGTTTAAAAAAAAATATGATTGACGTGTAAAAGTGTTTGTAAAAACCTACTTACAGAAATAAAATCATTTATCATTTATCATTTATAAACCTCATGGTAACGAGAATAAAGGTGACTGTGATTTAAAATCAGAGTCAAATAACTGTGAAAGGACAGTACCGTACTCCATGTCTCCAACTATTGAAAATAGAAGTAGGTATAGAGTAACCTAATAGGTATTATCGTTGTTGTAAACTTATTTCTACCCCGCGTTTACTCTCCTAACCATGTGGTATTTGTTTTTAAGAAGTATTTGTAAAATAATTGTCAAAACCATGTAAGGTATCAAACATGTCATCAACATCAAAATCCATTGTGTAGTTTAGAAAAACTAAGCGGTGACATAAGACTCACAAAAACTACTGGTACCTACAGCCAGAACTATCCTGCTTGCCAAGGCACTCCTTACCAGAGCTATCGGTACCATCACGGCCTTCAAACTCAGATTGTTGTGTTTACATGTTGTTTGAGTGAATTTGCAAGGGTACTTATTACTATTTATATTATGCTTTAAGCAAGATAAAACTTATTTTTTTCTTAATGTAAGTAAAGTATGTTTGTGTTTATGTTTGTACCATGTTATGTAAGTAATTATGTTAAACTAAGTTTTGTGTTTTAATGGTGTCATAATTTAATAATGTTGTTACTTTCAATTTTTCTGATATGGTTATTTTAAGGATATAGCTTAGGTTATTACTTAGTTCTTAACTGTCGCATTAGGGTAAACCCTGTAATGATAGTTCAAGCTTTTATAAATAAATAATAAATAAAAGCAACTTTTTGTTATACTATTTAAAGACATCTATGGATATCGCGTTATGAATTCTGATCTACACAACTTATAGCCACATCGGTTAATGTAGTCAGAGATGTAGACAAAACAACAGAAATAATGATGACATAATTAGGGTTAGGTTTTATTAATTAACGAAGCAATAGGCTTATTTTATTGCAGGCTGAGCCTAGGTTATGGGGGCTAAACCACCATTAATTTATATAGAAACTGTGACTGTCCGTCACCTATTCCTATTTAATAACAAAATATTAAATTTGCTCTAAAATTGTCACACGATACTACTACTCTGTACTCTCACCTGCGAGAAGGGAGATCGGCGTTATGACATTTATAATACTAAATCATAATAATATACAACGTGTCGTTTTGCATCCTCGTCAAATTTTAGGAGGCTGTTATGAAAAACATAAATAATCAAATAAAATTACGATCCTGCTCAATAATTAATACATTCTTGTTTTTTTAGATATTTAAGTTTGACAGTGTTTTAGAATACTCCACTTTCAAAGAAATGAATCGCCCCGTTGCGTATGCGGTAGGCAGTGTCGCACGACTATGTCGCTGTGTGCGTGCGTTACAGTTACAGCGCAGTTACAAGGGCGGTATAACACGGGCCCTACACATGCCGATTTCCAAAAATTATAAAAAATAAAAATAAGTACCTACTTATTTTATTATTGATTCGTGTCGAGAATCATTAGCATAGTTACCTCCTCGAATTTGACGAGGATGCAAAACGACACCTTGTATATTATATAACTTAGCAAACCCTCTCGTCTTCTTAGCTTCAAATATTTATAAATTATAACTGAGTCCCGTTTATGTGTGAATATTTATGTATGAATGTTGCCGTTTGCGCGCGTAATGGCCGACCGTCGCGACGTCTGCTGACTAATGTGTGCGTACAGCGAGCTGACTGACTTCTTGAGTGACTCAGTTTTTGTTAGCGAGAATGTGTCTAATTTTTTTTGGTTCATCCATCCAATGGGCAGCCTATGGCAATTTTAATTAAGGTAAACAGTGAAACAAAAAAACTGTATACAAATAAAATAAAAGACTCCATAATTTTATAAATAAATTGTTGATAAATTATAAGATATTGCTCGATAAATTATTCATACGGTTTGAATGATACTAGTAGGAAGAATTTCAGTAAGAGCTCTAATGAAATTCCTGTGCGTATTCACAGTTCTAATTAAAATGCTTAATTATTATTAAAATTCAAATGATTTCTCTGTCTCCGCACGACAGAGTCCACCATGATTTCATCCTTAGATTTTAATATAAAACGCTTTGTCTGTCTGTTTGTTAATTATTGTTTCTTATTACTGGACAAAAGCTTTTCCGATTTAGGTACATTATTTTTATCTCACGAAGCGACGCGCGCTTTTCTTGTGGTAACCAAGTGTTGTTAATAGGTCAAAACCAGCATTTACTGGTTTCAGTCAAATTTGTTAAAAAGTAAAGACGTGTTTCTCTAATAAACATCAACTGTTACGGAAACCCTTATTTATTCTCAAGATAAAATTACATATTTAAAAAAGGTAAAAAATAAACTTACCAGGTTTGAAAATTGTTATAGTTACATTACTGTTGACATAGCTTTAACCAGTTAAAAGTATTGTTGACTGATTTTTGCAGTCAAAACTGGTTTTGACCGATTACCTAACAGTTTTGTCTATGAAACATACCTATGTTAATAAGATAGATCAACAAACTGTTGAGTATGGAAAATATTAAATGAACCACCAACAACTCGAAAATAATTTCGTATTCATCGTGTATTGTCGTCATCGCAGGGCTTCACAGGAAGAAATCAATCAAGCCTATCAAATGGCCGAGGTCAACACAGTTCATCGTTGGCTTAGATTTAGCTCGAATTGCTCAAAATGGGTCAGGGCTCACGACCTAACAATGTTGCTGTTATGGACAAACATGGAAGTTCACAGTAAAAAAACATTAAAGGCCTTTCCGGGGTTTATTTGGATACGAGGTTAAGTTAATTGCAACAATATTTTTAGTCAAAATAACGTAGCCCCCAAAAATATATATATTATTATTTTCACAACAGGATAATCTATACCCATATTGATTTAGTTTTTGTCAGACTATTGCAGTGAAATCGATCGTATTGCTTTTAAAAAGCTCAACATTTCAAGCTATTCGCTAAAAAGGAATCTATCAAGAGCATTCCTCTTAAAGCCATATAAATGGACTGTCTAGATACCCGGAACCACTTTGAAAGAAGCCAAAAAGAAAAAGTCAATAACGTCCATTTCGATAAGTAGTCCATTTCGCATTGGATTTCTTAAATCTTTTTTCGATTTAAAGAGTTTAAATGGGAATCCATTATTACTTGACCACTCCTGTCATTCATCACCACAAAAGAATAATTAGTTTTTGGAATCTTTGCTAAGTAGGTTATATAGGTATCTGACGACTGATATAAGATAAAAGCTGTTTTTCTGCGACTGTATAATACCGATGACAACTTTTCTGAGCTTGCATTTCAGAGAGATTTTTTTAAAAATCGAATGCCCCGTTTTTACAATAAAACACAATTTACGTTATAAAAATAAAAAATGAGTTCTGTTATTATAGATATTTCACTGAAATATTCATATATTCAGTTAAACACAAGGAACATTACTAATTGGTTTCTCAAAAACTTCCAACAAGCCTATTCTGTGATAACGGCTAATCGAGAAATTTTGAAGAAAAAGACGTGCTGCATCGACTCCAAAGACATTGAGATCAGGGCAGGAGGATGATGAATGCACCAGCCAAAACTACAAAGAAAGTATGTATTATGAATGAAAAGCATTGTCATTTCTGGATACTTACTCTGTTCATAATCATAGACGAAAAATCGTATCACAAATTATTTAAACGTGTAGGTACCACATTTTTCAAACTGAACTTTCTGGTCCTAAATAGTTAAAATCTCATAATTCATAAAATATACAACCGAGATATCTTTTAAACGAAGCAGGCAATGAAATATAATATATGCGATAAATTACACCGCAAAGTGAAATGTAAGTACCCTTTAGAAATATATCACGTTCTAAAGTTTTTAAGTTTAAATTGTTTGTCTTCTACAATACAATTTGTCTGCAGAAAGGTAAAGTTCTGAGAACATTTTCAGTACACCTTAGTGGAATATTAATCATATTTAGTTACGAGTTGGCTTTTACCACAGGGCACGGAGACGCAGAGCTCGGCGGCCGCTGCTAGAGGCGGCATTGTCAATACTTTCTTTCACTACGACACAAATGACGTATAGAAACCGACAGCTCTATGAATGTCGTCCCATGGAAGTCAAGGGCTCAATGCACTTTTGGCACCACGGATTTTATATGTAGGCACTGCCACGGCCGTAGACTAGCCGCTGTCGGCTCGATGATTCCATGCTCTGTGGCTTATATAGATCATCGACCTCAAATAATCGACTAATGGAATGCCTTAAATTGAATAATAAAAGAGCAATAAACTTGACGCTTAACGTTAACGTCATCGTCATACTGGTTTAATTGTATCATGTCTAGATTTTCAGCTAGAGATGTTTTCATTTTACGCAGCCCAAAAACTGTTCAGGAAAGAAACAAAATATTCCACTTTACACTTTTCAAGCTGCTAGCAGTGGTGGCCAAGTGGTGACGGCCATGACTTACGAGTTTCAGGTCATAGGTTTGAACCCAGACAGGCGCGCTTTACTTTGTGTAAATTATTTCATCACCCTTGCTCTCAAAACGGTGAAGGAAAACATCGTTAGGAAACCGGCATGTACTAGAACCAAAAATTCGAAGACATGTGACATCTACCAACCCGCATTGGGCTCGCGTGGTGGATTACGGCCCACTCCCTCTCACAGTGTCCCAGCAGTGGGAACATTATAGGCTGATTATGCTACACTTTTCAATCAGTTCCTTTCAAAATATCCATAATTCTGCATCTGTTACAATGATTGATTGGTATATCAGTGTATTATTTGCGACATTATCATGCTTCACGTTAAAATAATATCAATCATTCCATAAGACTTTTAAGTATATGACTACGTCAAAAGCCCACAACCGCAAACTATTCAATAATAAATCGCTCGTTTCGTAAATCTACGCACCAGTACACAATGGACTTCGAAATGGGGAGGGATAAAATTTAAATCAGTTTTCGAATCCCTCTTTTACACGATCTTTATATTACTCGAATTTACAAGTCAATCGTATTGCAGGTGGACGTTTCTGTAAGCTGAATCTAACTTCACATTGCCTTTGAGCCACAAATCTTTGGAATGAGCTTTTCCATTCGATTCTAATGCCTCACGATTTATACAATTTATTCTTACGGCCAGTACATATCTCGTTTTGCTGAACTGTAGGTGTAGGCCTAGCACGAACACGCGGAGCAAACGTAACGTAAATTCGAAAGATTTTTGAAGCGAATATAAAACGATAGCTTAGCATTTTTGTTTATGCAACAAGAACAATTATATTATATAACCCATAGATATTGTTGGATTATTTTGAAATAAATGGAATCGGTTTATTAATAGAATTAACGTTTATTAAAGGAATTACAATTTTATGTACTTTAGTCGTAGTGTCACGGAATAGAGAGCGTGTATCATAAAGTATAGAGCAACCACAGACACAATCTAACAAACTAGGAAATTACATTAGAAGGCGCGAAATTTAAATTAATATTTCAATAGATATGAATAAAGTTTGCAAACTAAAGCAAAATAAGTATTTCTAATTCAAATATTGTTTGAATTTACGGAATGTATAATTACTGCGCGCGTTCGTGTGTGTGAAATAAATAAAGTGATGTATTGAAAGGCGTAAGTTCAATTTTGGAGAATTCTAAAACCATTCATTCATTGGTTTTTGAAAAGGTTATTGGTTCATACGGAAAATTACGGTTATTCGTAAAAGGTTCGCCAACTTTTATAACTTTTTTAACCTCATTGGTGGAATGTAAATTTTGTTTTTATACCTCCGCCTATCCTTTCAGAGATTTTTCTTCTTTGCTTCGCTCTTGACAGCGCAGTCGTGGTCACGATCAATTGTGTCCAATTCAAACTCAAACTTCAAAGCAGTTATTTCAAACAGACACTTTTGAACTGTCAAGGAGTCGGTCAGTGAGAAATATGAAGGTAGTTGCCCATTCCAAAGCGTAGTAGGTACGAGTACATAGAGAAGAAAAGAGGCAAGAAACTTCATGGACATTCTTTTAAATTATATGTATTGTTACAAAAATATTAGCAATATAAATTGTTGAATTTGTGAAAAAGCCGTACTAGTTAAAAGCACCAATAGGAACAACAAAAAAACAATCCAAAAATAACCCTAAGACATGACCAGTCCCAACTGACGGCGCCCGTTCATGAACATAGTCCATGGATCAGCACCATTCAGCTCAACCATTTTGAAGGGAGCTAAATAATCCAACACACGCGCCACCGTCAGCGAGGCATTCGCAGGTGTAGTCGTTGCTCGTCACACGATCTCTCTCCATCTGGTTCTGTTAGATGACAGTCTGGCGCATTCATTCGCGTGGCTTATTGCCTCCCACTCGGCCCCTATACCACTAAACACTATATGGAGTCATTATTCCTCCTCGAGACGTGACCAAAGAACTTCAGTATTCGAGACTGTACCAGTGCTGATATACGCTGTTTGATGCTGAGTTCTTGGAGTATCATAATGGAGACGTCTTTCAGAGATTACTGATATTACTATACCGAGTTATTTTAAATTGGCTATCGAAACACGATAAAATGATGATGTTTTTTTAGGGAGGTCAACGAAGGCTGTTAGTGTTGTTACTTGAAGTATAATAATAATAAATTTAACTGTTCGCCACGAATACCGAGGTGCTCAAGCTTCTTCAGTAGGAGTGGCGCAGAGACGGTGTCAAAAGCCTTCGCTAAGTCGAGGAAAATTTGTCAGCAGCACATTGGGATGCTTTTTAGACTTAAGATGAAGATTGTCTCGATTTCGCATGCATCGTAGTAGTCCAGGAGTAATCCATGGTTTAATTAATCGCCTTCGTCTCGGAACAGTGATCTTTTTAGTACAATCAATCATCAAAGTGGTTAGGGTTTTAAGGAAGAAAGACACAGCTTCATTAGCCCTATCTAAAGAGTAAATACTGTCAAAATCAATAGTTTTAATTTTTTCGTCTAGGGATGGATAATGAATACGTTTTATTGTTTTTGAAAGATGACGCGAGGCGCTCATGTGAGAAAGGCTTATAATGACGCTGTAGTGGTCTGTTAGGGTTGTATGGGCAACAAAACATTTTACCGAAAGTTTTGCTTTGACAATTACGTGGTCAAGGCATGTTTGAGAATGGGTGGGGATATAGTACGCAGGCAACATACCATTAGAGGCTAATAGATTAAGGTATATTTCCGCTCTTGCATCTGATGTGGATGGCGTTATGTCTTTATTAATATCAACAGTAAGGAAAGTATTATTGTATGATGATAATGTTAGTAAATTATTGTTTAGTGATTCAAGAAATTTTGAGACATTTCTTTCCGTCGGGGGACGATACACACAGAGAACTAAGGTCTGTGAACTGATAATGATAATCAGACAATTTCCATCCACAAGTGATGGTTCCAATATCTTATAGGTAAGGGTAAGATTTATCCGGGGCTACCGCACGATCTCGGGCGAGGCGGCAAGCCTCCTTGCCGGACTGCCGCCGTGGGATCTGGAGGCGATAGTCCTCACGCGCCTGTATGAGTGGCGCGCGGAGGCACTACGCCGGGGGGAAACCCCGCTTCCGCGGCAAATCGCGGCGGAGCGGACGGACCTCCGGCGCGATCTCATGGCGGCATGGAAAGAGCGACTGTTGCAATCCAGCGCAGGGCACGCCACGATAGCGGCGGTAAGACCCCTCTTTGAGGAATGGCTAGAGAGGCGTCACGGCGTCCTCACCTTCCGCCAGACGCAGGTCCTCACCGGACACGGATGTTTCGGCAGGTTCCTGCACATCATCAGGCGGGAGGAAACGCCCAGGTGTCACCACTGCGATGATCGCCCCGAGGACACGGTGGAGCATACGGTGGGGGCCTGCCCTGCATGGGCGGAGCACCGCCGTGTCCTCGTAGAGGCGATCGGCAGCGGCGGCGACCTCTCACGCCCGGCCCTGGTTCAAGCCATGGTCCGGGGCGAGGGGGAGTGGGAGGCAGTCACCTCCTTCTGCGAAGCAGTCATGCTAGCGAAGGAGGTGGCGGGACGGGAGAGGGAGAGAGTCTCCCGTCTAAGCCGCCGCGGTGGACGCTCCGGGCGTCGGGAGCCGCGTGACGACTCCCGGCCACCGTAGGCGCGGGCCTGCGGGCGGTGAGTAATGGGTAGCTCACCGTCCGATCAGGACCAGGCCCGTGCTGGACGGCGCGTACGTGTTCCACGCGCGCCTCAAAGAGATGTCAGCATCGAAGAGGGGGCCCACTAGGGCCCAAGCCTGCCGGGAAAGCGGGATCATCCGAAAGGGGTACCGCTGACCCGGAACATAAAGGGCCAAAGAAGGAACACGGGTGGGTTTTAGTCAGTAAGAGTCTGACACTCCCTTCCGCTCCACCCAGAGCGGGAGGAGTCATTTGATGATTTCCCATCCTCAAAAAAAAAAAGGGTAAGATTTATAGTAAACAATAACGCCCTCGTTTTGCGTCCTGTTAGTTTGTGTGTTTGCGAACTGGTAACCATCTATGAGTGGAATAAACGGTGTCCGAGATATCCAACATTCCGTTAGAATGATCACATCCCAGTCAACTCCTGATCGTTTGATGAGGGTTTGTAATCCTGAAAAATTACGGGTAATACTTCTTATATTTTGTACAATAAAGTTCAAGGGGGAACTCTCGGTATAAATTAAACTGGAGCAGTTATTAATATCACAAGAGCTGGAGTCAGCGACAGTTAACTCACCCAATTCACTATTTATTGATAATTGGGAATTATGATCGAATTTTACGTAAATGCTTTAGTGTTACTTTTATAAGTTTCTGGTGTAAATATAAGGTTTTAATGGGTACAGTTGCTAAGTAGGGTATACAAGCCGTGCGAGGCTGCGTTAACATGAGCCTTGGGCGTAATATTGTGTGTTCTAAAAGATAGGTGAGTGTACAGTTTGTTGGTCTGTTTAGTCGAGTTTGTGTAGATACAGACAAAAATCAATGAAAAGTTAACATGCAAATAAGTTGTAAAAGTGAACGTAAAAAGTAAACAATAAATTAAAAATGTTGTAACAAAAAATGCCAACAAACACACATTGACAAGATTAACAACTATGGTGGATAGTAATGGTGGCCCTCTTAGATTAGTGAGATCAGATTCACTATCAACTCGAATTTGTTTCAGCCCTTCAGCTTTACGTAGGAATATCCGTCCGTGTGTTACCCAGCAAAATGTGTAGTTGTATTCTTTGGCAAATTGTCTGCACAAATAAAAAAGCTTCTTCGTGTTTGCAGTTAGAGTTTCCGTTACGTACTCGTATATCGGTGTCGGCGGCCCTTTTAATAGTAGGTGGGAAGTGTATAGTTTGTTGTCCTTATTGGCCTGATTGAACTTCTTTACGGCAGCTAGCATACTTTCTTTCGTTAGTTTACTGGTAAACTCAACGATTATAGGTTCATTCAAAGTCAATGACCAAATGGTCTCCTTCATATCGTTTAGTGGGATGTTCCATATTTCAATATTTGAACTTTTTAAACTTCTCTCAACAGATTCTAGTTTATTTTCAAGTGACTCTAGTACTTTTGGATATCGCGCCATTTATTTTCTAATTTCGCTACATTTTTTTATTTGAAATTTCTAGGACTTAATGTAGATAAACATCTAAATTGGAAAAGCCATATAGAGTCAATTTGTCAGAAACTTGATGGGTTTGTGTTTGCGTTAAAAAAATAAGACAAAACGTTTCCGTAGAAGCTGCCGCTATGTCGGCCCCGGTATCGGCTTAACATAGTTATGTGTCATCTGTACTGAGCTATGGATTAATAATGTGGGGCAACTCGATCGATATCGACAGAGTTTTTAAAATTCATAAATTATGCATCCGGGTTATCAACAAAGCTTGGTTACCTAGATAGTTGGAAAACTTTATTTAAAAAATGTAAAATTATTCCAATTCCTTGTATGCACATAAAATATATCTGCATTTATACAAAAAACACATGCACTACTCTAAACAACGTAGTGAGATCCTAACCAGACTAAAAAGGGCCAAGTTTCGCATGCTACTGTATCAACCACCCTGTCTCTACTACTGGATACTGGATATTCGTATCTCTTTGAAAAATTATTACAGGGCAAGTTGTTCAAGTCAAAATTGAAAGAATGGCTTCTAATGTGTTGTTTTTATAGTATTAAGGAATTTATGGAACATACTTTAATACAAAATTAGTATAATTATAAGAATATTAACTAAGTATCATCATCTTCCTGCCCTTATCCCATTTTACTTGGGGTCGGCGCAACACGTTTTCTTCTTCCATTCTCCCCTGTTAGACGTCAAGGCATCATCTACTCCCTTTTCACTCATATCATTTCTCACACAATCCATCCATCTTTTCTTTGGCCGTCCTCTTCCTCTCCATCCATCAACATGCATACCCATCACTCTCTTAGTCACATGAGTGTCATCCCTCCTCATCACATGTCCATACCAAGACAGTCGATTCCCTTTCACTTTTTCTGTCACAGGCGCTACTTTCAAACTTCCTCTTATATACTCATTCCTTACTTTATCCATTCTTGTCACTCCACACATCCATCTCAACATCCTCATCTCCGCTACATTTAATCGTTTTTCATCCATCTTCTTCACAGCCCAGCATTCCGATCCATACAATACGACAGGTCTAATCACAGATTTGTATATTTTCCCCTTTAACTTGAGGGGCATCTGTGGGTCACAAGTTGTTCCAGTGACCTGTCGCCATTTCATCCATCCTGAGTTGATCCGGTGTGTTATGTCCCGGTCTACATCGCCATCTCCTTGGACAAGCGACCCGAGGTACCGGAAGTCGGAACAGATTGGTATGGGCGCTCCAGCAAGAGTAACAGGCACAGGACTGGAGAGACCGCCAAAATCGCAAAACATGTACTCTGTTTTGGTTCTGCTAAGTTTCAGGCCAACATTCTCCAGTCTTTGCCACCACACCTCCAATCTGTTCTGGACCTCTAGACCGCTCTCGGCAATCAGCACAATGTCATCAGCAAACAGCATGCACCAGGGAGCCTCTTCCTGTATGTCCGACGTCAGAACGTCCATTATCATCAGGAAGAGGTAAGGGCTGAGAGCCGACCTTTGGTGCAAGCCGACAGCCACATTGAAGCTGCCGGTAGTGCCCGCTGTAGACCGGACTTGGGTAGTGCATCGATTGTACATTGCACCGATCAACTTGACATACTTCCCTGGCACACTTTTCTCCTTTAGGGCCCACCACAGAACCTCACGGGGCACTCGGTCGTGTGCCTTTTCGAGGTCAATGAACACCATGTGCAAGTTTTTGTGCGCACCTCTGTATTTCTCGCATAGCCGGCGGATAGCAAAGATGGCATCCGTCGTACCCCGACCAGGCATAAAACCGAATTGGTTCTGTGAAATTTCGGTCTCTTCTCTCAGTCGCCTTTCAACAACTTTCTCCCAAACTTTCATGCTGTGTGATATTAGCTTTATTCCTCTATAATTATTGCACTCCAGCACATCACCTTTGTTTTTAAAAATGGGCACCAGCGAACTATTACACCATTCGTCAGGTATGGCTTCTTCCAGCTTCATTGAAGAATAAAGCTAACCACGTCCAACCGGCCATCCGCAATATTTTCCATACTTCAACAGGTATTCCGTCCGGTCCTAATGCTTTACCATTCTTCATTCCGCTTACAGCAATCCTCACTTCATCCACACTGACTTCTCTTACTAATCCCTCATTTTCTGGTTTATTATCAAGCATACCACTCCAGTCATTCTCCTCATTCATCAGTCTTTCAAAGTAAACCTTCCACCTATTCTTAATTTTCTCATCTTCCGACAGTATCATTCCAGCTTCGTCTTTTACGCATTTTACCTGAACCACATCCTTCGCCTTTCTCTCCCTAGCTCTAGCAAGCCGGTATAGATGTTTTTGGCCTGCCGAAGTTTCCAACATGTCATAAAGCTTTTCGTGAGCACTAGCTTTCGCTATAGCCACAGCTCTTTTGGCTTTTTTCTTGAAAGCATCATACTCACTCTTTCTTTCAGCTCTCAGACTAGAACGCTCATTTCCAATGTTCTGCCATTCCTTAAATTTCTTCTTTTTTTCTCGCAGCACATTCTGAATCTCTGTCGACCACCACCACGTATCCCTATCTATCGTGCCCCTTCCTTTCGTCTCTCCCAAAATACCTTTTGCTGCACTCCTAATATACTGAGCCATTTCATTCCAACATTCATTTACGCTTCGGTCATTCATTTCACCCATCTCTATCATTTTATCTACCACTCGGTCTCTTAATTTCGTCGCACAGTCAGTCTTCTCTAACATATGCCATTTTATTTTAGGAGGGGGGCGTTCTTTATGTTTTACAAGCCTTATTTGTAAGACTACTTCCATAACCAGGAGTCTGTGTTGTGAGACCAGATCTTCTCCCGGTAGCACTTTGCAGTCCTTGACGTGCTTTAAGTTGTTGCGTCTGACAAGAAAGTAGTCTATTTGTGTATTATGTGCTCTTGTATGTTACTAGGTGTCCATCGGCTTTTTGGAACCAAGTGTTGGCTACTGCTAGATCGAATGCAGTAGCAGATTGCAACATAGTTTCCCCCTCATTGTTTAAACGACCATAACCCCATCCCCCGTGTACTCTTTCGTAACTTCCTTTCATTCTTCCCACATGCCCATTAAAATCACCTCCTATTATCAGTTCCTCATGCACCGGGATGGTCATTAAAACTGCATCAAAATCCTCCCAAAACTTCTCTTTCACCCTTTCTTCACATCCTACCTGAGGAGCATACACACTAATCACGTTCAGTACAACATTCTCTAACATGACTTTCACAACTATAACTCTGTCATTAATTCTTTTTACATCCATCACACTTTCTTTCAAATTACTATCTAATACTATTCCCACGCCATTCCTCTTTCCGTCACTTCCACAGTAAAAGAACTTGTATCCCTCACCAATTTCTCTCGCTTTTGTACCCTTCCATTTAGTTTCTTGCAAACACGCTACATTTATTCTTCTTCTTTTCAACACATCTGCTAACTCTCTTGCTCTTCCAGTCATTGTCCCAACATTCCAACTAGCATACCTCAATCTCACTTCCCGAGCTCGCTTCTTACGTCGCACCCGCCCGGGGTGGTGCAACAACCCTTGTCCATTTCCCGCAGGGGCCGGGTGCTGCTCCTGCGCGTCGCCTGCGGGGTACGCCCTAACCCTATCGCGCAAACCATTTTCACTGTCCATGTTACATAGGGATTTGGCTTAGATTTTATAGCCGGCCGCCTGCCTGACACTAACCCTCTTTGGGAATGCATTTGTTGGTGGTTTATTTACCCGCCACCATTCGGGTGACCCAAGGTGCTTGATATCATGCACTGGGTCGTAAGCTCCATTAGTCGCCTTTTACGACACCCATTGGAAGATATGGGGTGGTGCTATTCTTTGTGTCCGGACACCACACGGTACCTATAATATATATATACCATATTAACTAAGTATATAAATAAATAAAAAATATAGTGAATAATTGAATGGTAATAGTATACCTATAATATTAATAGTAATATAATAAGAATGTACTTATTAACAATTTTCAGGCTTGCTCGCGTGCAGAATACAATGACACACAGGTTATAAGATCTCACCTTTACCAAAACAATGTATTTCTAGCAAATAAACGTTTCATTTGATTTATGTTTTATCGTATTTCGATAGCGGTATTTGTCACGTCTATGAATTTTACATAAAAAAAAAAACAGATTGTCTAAACTGATATTTCAAGTGACTACGCTGCGGTCGATGGACCCCTCAAAAATCATTAAATTAATACGTTTTTGTTTTATCATGTTTAAATAGCGATGCCCATCGCGTCTGCGTAGTTTAGTTATCAAATTTAAAATAACCCTGTATGTTACACGATGCTAAGAAAAACATGCAGTTTTATCGGATCGGAGGTGTAGAGCAACCTTATTTTGTTTTGCTACGAATTTCACCCTTCATGAACTGGATCGACCTTTGAAACATAAAAAGTTATTGTACAGCAATTTAGTTCCATTAAATATTTATATTATTTCTAGCAAATCACTCTCATAAATGCAGTTTCATAATGTACACTTTATTTTTATGAGCTGCAAGTAAAAAGCAATATCGGTTTTATTGTTCTTGCTTTAAAAGTACATTAGATTTAAAGCCCTACCTATATACCTACTGTTTGAAAGCGGTAGGTAGATACACAGTATGGTTTCTTTGTTTTACAGAACGATATTATTATTACGTCAAACGGGGTGAATAGGGGATGCAGGGGTGAATAGAGAAGAAACTATAAAAGGGATTTTAACCTTGAAATAGGCTTGAGGCTTTTATTTTAAAGGTATAGGTAACGGTCAAACGGGGTGAATAGGGATACAGGGGTGAATAGAGACGAAACTTTAAAAGGGATTTTAACCTTGAAATAATATAACGATTAAGAAGGGCACTTAATCGTTAATTATATTACAGTCATTATTTGGCATCAAACTATATTATTTCAAGGTTAAAATCCCTTTTAAAGTTTCGTCTCTATTCACCCCTGCATCGCTATTCACCCCGTTTGACCGTTACCTATACCTTTAAAATAAAAGCCTCAATGTTATTAACATAGACAATTATTTATTAATTAAGTACATTATGTTTCCCAAATATTTTATTTATGGGCATGGTAGGTACAGCTCGCGCGATAAGAGTTTGGCTTTGACCGTTATTGCGCAGAAATCAGAAATTGGGTATCAACGGGCAATTAGCGGGGTGCGGGGCGGGTGTGTAGGCGCACGCGGTGCTCTGATTGGCGCTCCAGTCGTTCCCTGCCTCTCGCATCGATACGACGTACCGCGCACTCCTGTTGTACAATCAAAAGTTCAAAAATCCGAAGGTCAAAGCCAAACTCTTATCGCGCGAGCTGTATATAATTGTTATTTACATAACATAACATCATGCCTGCAATCCTCGATGGGTAAGGCAGAGGTGTACCTATAGTACTTCTACCTATAGTTTTCTTATGGTTTGATCGCTGAAGAGCTACGAAGCCTCGTAACCAACATCATCGCGGTCATTGTACGATTTCGTCGAGCAGTCATTTGTGTAACGATGTAACAATCTATTCAGCATGTGGTGATGCGAACACGTCCGCTATGTCGCTCTGCCACGCTTCCAGTGATGCCGTAACGTGTCCTAAGCCGACTTATAACGCTCTGCGTAGCGCCCAAAGCGAATGTTTAATTTCAAGAAAGGACCAGAGTAAATGATGGAAAATATTCTTACAAATGTCATCTGTGCCTATTATTTTGAAATATGCGTGCACACGTTCCACCCAGAAAACTTATAAACAAAGCATCACGCCTGTGAAACCCGTAGGGTTAGGCAGAGCCAAATTGACACATTTCACGTCTTCTTGACACATTGTTTCATGTAGCTGGTTTAACCGGGCATTAGCCGCTGTAGAACAAAGTAGCCAGCAGGTATCAGTATCGTCAGGGAAAATCATAAAGAAGGCAATCATACCTACCTATTATTCAACTACGCCAGGGCCCAAAGCGACAACATTCACACCGTAATGTACATAATAAGAAAGTGTAGCGACAGCTCAAATGAAATAAACTCGTGAGTTACTGTAAGGGTCAAATTTTATTAGCTAGCGAAACTCCGCAGACGTGATGGGTATCGATATCTAAACACGATAAAACAAAATTAAAAAGATGTGATATACTCTTGTCATCAAAAAAATCGAAACACCTCTGAAGTTTGGTTTTGTGTATTTATTTCACATTAAACAAAAAAATATTACAGTTAATTGCGGATAATATAAGTATTTTTATGGTATCATTTAACGAACATTAATGTTTCAAATTAAAATTAAATTTCTTTAGCTTTGTGTTTTGTTCAACAGGTATGTTTTTACCCTTTAAGAAGCATTTGTAACATGTTAGAAACAAAGACGTACATAAATCAATAAAATGTAAAAAAAAAAGTTTATTCAGTAGGTATCTCGTATTTCCTCCCCAGGCTCTAATGACTTACACGGTGGAGCATACGGTGGAGGTCTGCCCGGCTTGGGCGGAGCACCGCCGTGTCCTCTTGCAGGCGATTGGCGGTGGCGATCTCTCGCGTCCGGCCCTAGTCCAGGCCATGGTACGAAGCGAGAGGGCTTGGGAAGCCGTAATCTACTTCTGCGAAGCAGTAATGTTCGCGAAGGAGGAGGCGGAACGCGTGAGGGAGAGGCAAAAATCGCGCCCTCACGCCCCTAGCCGCCGCAGGAGATGCCCTGGGCATCAGGAATCGCAGGCCGATTCCCGGCCACCGTAGGCGCGGGCTTGCGAACGGCGAGCAATGGGCAGCTCGCCGTTCGATAAGGACCAGGCCCGGGTCGACGGCGCGTTGTGTTCCACGCGCGCCTCAAAGAGATGTCAGCACCAATGACGGGGTCCACTAGGGCCGATGCCTGCTAGGGTTGCGGGAAAGTCCGAGAGGGATACCGTGGCCCCTGGCACAGGCAACTGAAGGAACACGGGTGGGTTTTAGTCAGTAAGAGTCTGACACGCCCTCCCGTTCTGACCAGAGCGGGAGAAGTTATTTCATGATTTCACATCCTCAAAAAAAAAAGCCTTTAATAACTTTTTCCATGCGGTTCCTCATGGAACGGATGAAAGCCACAGTCTTGTGTTGTGAGATGTTATCCCATTCTTCTTGTATATGTTTTTTTAAGCTGGCCAAGCGTCTCCGGCGCACGATCTCTCACTCTGACTCGTCTCTTCAACTCATCCCATAAGGCTTCTTGCTGGCGAGCCCATTACCGTAATATCAACTTCGCTCAGGTATTAATTTACAATACCTGTGGTATGAGCTCTGGAATTGTCCTGCATAAAAATGAACCCTTCGTCAGTAAAAATATGCGTAGGCTACCACATGACGCTCCAGACACTCATCGATGTAACGTGACCCATTTAATGAAGGTAAGTGAGGTCCAGATACAAAAGCAAGTTCGGTTTTGCCATCGACGTTTATGCCTCCCCAAACCGTCCATGAACCGCCACCGTAACTGACTCTTTCTTCAATGCAGCACTGTGCAAAACGCTGTCTCTCTCTTCGATACACCTTCTTTCTTCCGTCGTTACCATGCAGCATGATTTTTCTCTAATCAGATAAGAAACCTTTGCTCCATTGAAGGTATGACCAATTTAAGTGCTCACGTGCAAAGTTAAGGCGTGCTCTTCGGTGGTCTACCGTCAATTTTTGGGCCATTATCTGGTTTATGTGGTTTCAGGCCACGCTCCGCCATTCCTCGGACCTCACGGAGCCGCTGCTGCAGTTGAATAGAGTTAAAATCAAGATTTCTTAGAGAAACTGATGCAATATACAGGTCATCTTGTTTAGACGTGACTCGATATCTACCAGATCCTGGACGGCGAGTAAACATACCAGTCTCCCGATAACGCTGATACACTCTTACGTCACAGAGCTTAGATAACAATCACTATTAAAAAAACGATATTATTTGCAAAAAATATGTGATTAAATGCAGAAATTTCGACGGAATGCACATGGGAGACAATCTCTACATACATTATTTTATTGGATGAATTCGAAAATTTAAATGCAAATTTGGAATTCTGTAGACTAAACTGCCAGCTAATTATTGGCGTATTTTTTTAATGATATAAGTCCTCTTTTTTATTTAAATGCTGCCTAAATAGTACTTGCAGTACTGTTTCGATTTTTTTGATTAGAAGTGTATTTTTTTAGGGGTCAACGACCGCCGCTAGTGTTGTAACATGAAGTAAGAGTTGAAATAATAATTATGTTTTATCGTGTTTAGATATACTAATCACGGCTGTGAAGTTTACGCAAAAAAAAACAGATATTTTCAACTGATATTTTAAGTGAATACAAAAACAGCGGTCGATGAACCTACAAAAAAGAACCAAATATTTTTTTTTTTTTAATATTTTGTTGTATAAACCAAATACCAATCCCGTCTGCGGAGTTTCGCTAGCTAATTTAATTAGACCTTCTATAAATCATAAACAGTCTTTAATTTAGGAAAGAAAAGCTAAATTATGCCGTTCTACAGTCATCTAAGAGTTTATTTTACTTAGCTTGTCAGGTAATATTATTATTTTCTTAACATTTAGCCGACTGCCAGTCTAGTATCAAAGGTTGAAACTGTTGCCTGAATCGTAGTCTTTTTCAAGTTATTTACTTTAGAGCGCGCTCATTTGCTTAATGATCGTGCTAATGAGCATTCAAAGGTGGAACGAAACGAACTACGCAACGTTGCAGCTCTTGATTTGGAAGCGCTTTGTAGTCGAAAATGTGTTTCTGCCCTAAAATGCAAAACGGGATTTTTATTTACATCTGTATTTAGGTAACTGTGTGCCTCGATGGTCTAGTGTTTGCAAGCGCTTTTGTTGAGTCTGAAGTCCCGGGTTCGATTCCCAGGTCGGGCAAAGTGTTCTTGGGTTTTTGCATCTGGAATTTCAAAATAGCAGCCTGGAGCCTGGATCTGTGCCCGGTTGATGGCAATAGGCTCGCCCCCTATTACATGGGACTTCAACATATAGTGCGAAATGTGGGTATACTTACTGTAGTTATACCTCTGCCTAATCCTTCGCGAAAACAAGGCATGATGTTATGTTCTGTTTCATACTAAATCCTAATTACCACAGCACTTTGCCGAGAAACAGCTTTCGACATTCCCACTGGTCTGGCCCTGCAGTCTCGACATAGTTAGCAATCGTTTTCGGTTGCTAAGTCCTAACAATCCAGATGTAAATGTTGATGTAAATGTTTGGTAGTCTCGACACTCAAATTTATCGGTTGTTACCTACCGGTACCTACCTAAAATACCAGTAACAACCGATAAATTTGAGTGTGGAGACCACCAAAAAAAGTTACATCTGGATTGTTAGGACTTAGCAACCGAAAACGATTGCTAACTATGTCGAGACTGCAGGGCCTGGTCATTTCTTCTCGGCTCAAATTACTTATTCTCTCCAAAGTAACGTTCTTTTATATTGATACCACTCGAGAAGTATGGCAGAAATTTTACTGATTTGGCCTTAAACCCGTTGCAGGGTTATATAGACACAAGATTTTCATCTTTTGACCGGAATTCAAAAACTATTCCTTAAATAAAAAACGTGATTTTTAGTAACTAACAAAAACGTGCTTGATCCTTAGACACATTTGATGTGTACTTTGCGGCCGTCGATAATTATTAAGTTATCAGAAACAATAGTTAGTGAAACATAAGGTATGTTTACCGGTTACTTCAACATCTTTTTGCTTTGTTAAATTCTAAAATGTACTGTTAAAATACCTAATTAAATCAATAACTGAACATATTATGAAAATTTGTGTCATTATTATCAAAAAACGGGCACCAACTTAGCTTATAAAACCTAATAGATATAAAGTCAAAGCATTTATTTCAAATAGGCACATAAAAGGCACTTTTGAACGTCAACATTTACATTTAAATAGAATTGATTCTAGTCGCCCCTTCCAAAAGGTAGTTTCGTATGGAGAAGAATGGGCAAGAAACTCCATCGTTACTCTTTTAAAATGTGTTACAATACTTTGTATACATTAATTATATAATTATATGTGAAGACGACGCACCTATAATAAAAATTACCCTACCAAAATTGGTAAAAAGAATTTAATAAACGTAGCAATGATAAATAAGTTAATTAAATGATAGATACATGGTGTTCACATATTTACAAACATTGTAAAAGTATACGATTTCCCAAATTATGTAACCAATTAATATGTCAGTGTGTGAGTTAAAGTAGTCACAGAATGTAAACCAATGTCATAAAAATAACAAACCATACAATTAAAGTAGCAACAAGTTTTAATTTTGTCAAGATCCTAGATTGTCCCGTGGAGCTGGACCAGCATGTTTCCAAGCATTCTTATCTTGGATATAATCCTCTAATTTGTAATATGCTTGTTTACACAGTGAACTTTTTATATGAGTTTTAAATTTTCTTTCATTTAATTGCAATATATTGCAAGGTATTTTGTTGTAGCATTTAACACAGTACCCCATAAAAGATGTATGTATTTTAGCTAATCTGAAAAATGGTTGCTCAATTTTATCTTTATTTCTTGTATTAAAATTATGTCTATCACTTATTTTATTAAAAAGATGTAGATTTTTTCTTACGTACATAATATTTTCATAGATGAATTGGCAAGGTACCGTCTTAATATTAATCCTTTTAAATAGTTCCCTGAGAGATTCGCGTTGACGTAGATTATAAATGGCTCTGACAGCTCTCTTTTGCAAAATAAAGATGGATTCAATGTCAGCAGCCCGACCCCACAGTAAAATGCCATACGACATATAGCAACAGTTCGAGACAAATATTTTATTAACTATAACAGATAACTTGAAGCTTAAAATGCCTATGCATTCCACAACTTTCCTCGACAAATCCTTTACTGTCCAGGCCGCTCGTCTGTATTAAAATTGCTAGTTTAAATTAAACGCGCGCCGTCATTGCTTGTGTTTAAAAGACTCGTGAAGGAACATTACTTGTCGTGTCAAATGTATATACTTATTATTTGCACCAACGACAGCCCCATTTCATGTCCAGGCAAATCACTGTCCATTCTAAGGTTGCCTGGATGAGATCGCAGAAAGCAATAAGATTGTATATTGTACCTATATAGTATTGTAGATTGGAATGTTCGCGGAGGCTCGCACAGATGGTTTCCATGCCATCGTGCGAAAGAAAGCGGCCTCCTTACTACTGCATGCTAGTGACAACAGCATTCTAAAAATGGTCGCTGCCAGACCGGACCGTCCCTTTCAGGGACACTGGATGGGGACAGTCATAGGTCTACATAAATAAATTTAGTTCGTGTAAACTAACAATACTAACCTACTTTAAGCACCATTGTTACTAAAACCAAATTACTAACAAAAATATGGACCTTAGTCTGAAATAAAGTTTTATTTAATTTAATTAAGTAGTCTTAAATTTTTCATTTGTTATGTGTTTTGTGGTGTACAATAAATAATAGGTATAAATAAATATATATAAATAATTGTGCCCACCTACACTGACCACAAAAGATTCTACCGTTGATTATTATCCTCACAAAAAGTTCTTTGGTTTTGACAGGTAATTAAAATAATGACATCGTTTACAAAGGCGAGTATATAAAGTAATTTACGACTCACATTAACGGGTTTCAATCGTCCTGAAACGAAATTATTAATTTAACTCAACTCTGCTAGACCAAAACGACAGCCGCGAACGAATTATAGGTGCATCGTCGAATTTTTATTATAGTTATTATTGTAACACATTTTAAAACAGTAACGGTGGAGTTTCTTGCCCATTCTTCTCCATACAAAACTACCTTTTGGAAGGGGCGACTAGAATCAATTCTATTTAAATGTAAATGTTGACGTTCAAAAGTGCCTTTTATGTGCCTATTTCAAATAAATGCTTTGACTTTAGACTTTGAATAACTTTAAGCGATATGTTTTGCGTCCAAAGATGGAAAACTGCCAATGTGTAGAATATGTTAAGTGAAGAATGTACGAATGTATGTAGTGGTCAACAGGTACTTGCACGAACTATGCCTATGAGAAGTTAACTAATGTAAAAGGTCGGTTACAGCTGTCATTGTGGTCTAGCAAATTAAAAAAATAAGTTATCGCGTAGAATGTACAATATATAAAACAGACAATAATTATATAAATGTTTGACAGTTTTTTTACTTTGTAATATTATTAGCCTACATGTGGGCCACTGCTGAACGTAATCCTCCTATTTTTGCGCTCACTTGTAAACAGTATTTTTTTTCCATTAACCAACACTTTCCTTCAAGTCTTGGATTTAATCAAGGATGTATTTCGGAATTAAATTTTTTGCCAATCCTACAGCAATTGTTCCACATGAATATTATTAATTTTGAATTGTCTAATATTTTTTTTAAAAAACTGTATATTACATGAAAACACTTAAAATTCTTGAAGTATTAGGGTCTAAGTAGTTTTTTTAAACTTAGTTTGTTCACGAAACAAAGTTTATGGCTACCTAAGTTTGTTTCTAATAGCTAGATAATTTTAAGACTACGTAAATAAGTGTCTAGACTTTTACCTTGCGATCCCACAAAGCGACGGTGGTAAATTGTTTGGATACCGTAAAATGCTGCAAATTTGCCTGGATTTTTACCTGAACCTATTTATTCTTCTGGCTTTTGATGAGTTTTAGACGTAAAACCGACCTTATGTCTTGCTAGGTAGAACACAAATATGAGACACCGTGCTTGTCCCCAGCAGTTAGATTATTCCCATGAAGATAATTTTTTTTTCACAGCTAGTAGGCAAAGTTAAGAGCTTTTATACCTTATGAGTGGCAACGTCGCAATTTAGTGTCATATTTCGTGGTTTTCAATTTTTATCATTTAATCGGAGCTATATTTTAAAAATCTGTTTAATTAACTTTTTAGAATTACGTGAAAGTGTTTAAAAAGTAAGTAACCGTAATGCTTACAGTTATTTTACAATGAAAATAACGCCCTGCAAGTTTCCAATGTATTATTTGCATATAAATAGAACTGTAAACGCAACGATTTCTTTTACACAGTTTTCACATAATTCTAAAAAGTTAATTAAACAGATTTTTAAAATATAGCTCCGATTAAATGATAAAAATTGAAAACCACGAAATATGACACTAAATTGCAACGTTGTCACTCATAAGGTATAAACGCTCTTAAGTAAATTATGTCAATGCAAAAAACAAATTCACCCACTCACACCGGTTTTTGTCGCACAACTGACAGAGTAACAATGGAGTTACCATTGTAAAAAAATTTAAATACGTTGCCCTAGTAATGTAAAGTTACTTCCAAATGGTACAAAATAATAAAAAACTAAGCAAACGCGAGATACCGTAATCGAAACGAAATAGGCAAATTCGGGCTTTCTTGGCAAAGTTGCAGCATTTTACCGGTACATTCGTTGTATTCAGGAATGTTTTCATAAAACACCTCTCTGTCTTTAACCAGAACTTTTCCTGACAAGACCAACACCTTATCCAAACGCAGTCACAATACACGAAGTCGTAGGCGGTATAGTAATGAAAGGCTATTTTTTAACCGACTTCAAAAAAAGGAGGAGGTTATCAATTCGACTGTATTTTTTTTTTTTAATGTTTATTACCTCATAACTTGCGACTGGGTGAACCGATTTTCATGATTCTTTTTTTATTTGAAAGCTGGTGCTTCCCGTGTGGTCCCATTGTCACCATTTCAATATCTGATGATGGGATCTTGTAGAAATCGGGGGAACTCTTCAATGAATAACAGCAGATTAACCGCGATTGTTGCTATAGCATATCTAAGCATTGTTTACGCCATCACACAACATAATATCATGCCTGTACTCACTACAAAGGTTATAAAAACTATTTCGAAAAAAAAATATGTTTTTAATAATAAAAAACCGCCTTCGAACGGATGTGGACGTGTAAGACGATCGTTCTCGAATGGGGGGTTAGATACCATAACTAAAAAGTGATAAATAAAAATTGTTTTACAAAAAATAACAACCGACTTCCAAAAAAAAACACTACAAAGTGAAAAATAACTTTAATTTCGGAAGTCGGTGGAAAACGCTAAAATACAGATAAAAAGACACCGACTTCCGAAGTTAAAGTTATTTTTCACTTTGTAGTGTTTTTTTTTGGAAGTCGGTTGTTATTTTTTGTAAAACAATTTTTATCAATAATATCGGAGACAATAAAAGATTCTATGAAACTGCAATAGAATCAAGCATTTGTCACGGTATGCGATACGTATGAATGCTGCATTTCAAATGTTCCTCAGCCGTCATACAATTGTGCTGCAATATGAACTCTATAGGCATCGCGTCGTCTATTAATACTCATGTGCAATAAGAAACTATTCAAACTATTTTATACTGTGTGATATTACTAAGGGTTTATGCTAGAACTTCAAGTATCTAACACCTACACCTGTGCCTAACCTTTTAGGGTAACTCCGAAAGGTCGCAAGTGGTATTATCTACACATTATTTGCTAGGAAGAAAACGTCCATCCGCTAGACAAAGATATAACCATCGGTCTCAACGACCACAAAACGTCCAGAGTTACAGTACCAATACCTACATGGCCAATAATTATACTATCACAATGTCTGCCAATTGTTGCCAATTTATCACGTTTTTATTACACATTAGTGATCGTAATATTATATCACTGAACAAACATAATTAGTTTTTATACGTATAATAAGTAGGTCAGTAATGAGAATTACTCATGCAACACCAAGAGGTTTATTGAGGCATTAACTTAATATTGAACTGTCTCAATCGTGTCATGAAAGTACAGGTGCTAATTTCCCTGATTGACATCGACTTCTAAATGTTGATTCAGGTCAGCACGCTATCTGTAATTTCGGCCGAAGTTACGGGCATTTCCTACTCCGTATCATCTACGGGCATAAGATTAGTTCGCAACTCAATTTGACAGGTGTCCCTACTCGCGATGTGTTATTCCCCATTCGAAAATTTTTATTTGTCACTTGTTTTGACAGATCAACTTCTTACGAGCAGGCCCGTATCTTCGTGATTGACATAGAAATTAGACCACAGGCAACAACAAGCTCCTTCCAATCATTCCACGTTTAGTATGCAGGACACCCTAAACTTATTTTATTTAATATGTATCTTGCAAAGAACACGTTATGACTTGATTGATGAATGTCGCATTCCAAAAGTAAGTTCCGGACTGTTAGCCGAACTCAACTGCTCTCTTTCATTATGTAGTCGTAACCAAGGTTAGTGTAGTAAATAAGGAAGTTATTAGAACGTAAAACGTGAAGAAAGTAACTATCTTGTTGGCGTTTGTCTCCGGCTGTTTTAGAAGGGATACTGGGGCCGAGTTTACGACTAAAGGTGTGGCGTCTTGAAGAACTCATCACTGGAATTGGACACCGGCCCCTAATAAAACAATACGAGCCTTTCAACAAAAAGTTAAATTGAGTATAGCGTTATTTTCTTTTCACAAAAAAGTGTGTACGCCTTATTTTGTCAAAACAACTGTTCAAACAGCTTTTAACAGAGAGTAGGTATTTCAAACAAAGAGTAAAGGAAACGGCAAAAGTGACTAGAACTTTTTTATTATTTAAAGGTTGTAAAATTTTTACGGGTAATTTTTTTTATCGAGTCGAGATAAAACAAAATGTAAGAAAGATCAAAGTTCAAATCTGTAAGATGATCTAAGATTATTCGCTTATTGAAAGAATATCGAAAAGCGTTACATGTCATAACCTTATTCATCTTAAAATTATCTCAATCAAGGTATCGTGATAATAATTAATTAATTGTTATACAGGAAGGCAGTGACATAGACGCACAACCAACCATGGATTCAGTACATGATCGAATCGATGTAAAACGCCTTTAAAAAAAAATGTATTCTATTGTCATGAGATTTAAAACGCAAACGTAGTGGCAACGATATAGACACAGCGACTACAAAAAGCCTGTGTTTATAAAAAAACACTGAAAATTATTGTGTGCCGCCTAAGTGAAATAGAGCAAAAATTAACATCGGAATTAGATTTTTCATCAGAACACGAACTATTGGAACACGTCTGGTGTTTTCATTCGTTCTCAGAAATATTGTATGAAAGTGTAGTTTATTACTCGATCGCTTATTGGCTATACAGTCTCGCTCAATTACGTGACGTTGACAATCGATTAAGCGGGAAGCTAGACAGTTTTAGCGTAGACTGTTCCATGTTATTCGAAAACAACATGGTAATGACAACTTTACGTTCTAACATTGAATGGAATATCATGTACTAAATAATGGTTTTTGGAATAGTGTAAAGCCTAAATTATGTGTCGGCACGAGCTATATGACAACAAGTTACTCATGTTATGGTATAACGTTTAAATAATATAAATACATCGATAATAAATATTATTAGAGTAATGTTATTTGCTTTTTTAGTCACTCATGTTCACTCAAAATCTTTCTCTCTCACACACACACACACACTGACACACAAACACACCCTCACGCACTCTCACACACCCCCACACACACAGGCACACACACGCTCTCGTATAAATTGATCGTAATTTTGATTTTATTTTGTTTTTATTTTTTACCTTCTTTGTTGTATTTTGTATACCTGTTTATACTCGTACGTCTATAATATAAGAGAAGAGCGGAGCCTTCAACTACAGGCAATTTCTATGCTTAAATGGAGACTCCTCGACATGCAGTATAAGCCAAATGGTTTTATGAAATAAACTTATTTTATATATTTACACTTATTTAACGATAAGCCAGAAAGCGCTGGATGTAAATAAGACATCTGTGCACGCTCTGCTTAATATGCACACAATTACATGTTATTTATCCAGCATTATCCCATTGCTGGGTAAAGGAATTCCTTTTCCACAAACTTCTTTTTTTTTGCTAATGCTAGCCGATCTTTTCGATGGCTAACACCTATGTTATACTCCTGGCTCATAATAAAAGAAAAGTAACTTACCTATCGACCGTGATAGCGACCAATGTGAATACTCCAGCGGACACGGTAAGGTTTGCAGTGAAGTTGCTGGCTGTACAAGTAACTGCCCCGAATGGCCAGTCAGCAGTCACCAGGAATATGAAGTTTGGAGCTCCGTTCAAGGTCGCCATCAGCAGGTCTGCGACGGCGAGGTTTACGAGGAAGCAGTTGGTAACTGTCCTCATGCGACGATGGGCTGTAGATAAGAGAAATAAGATATCACAACAGTTGTTTAAAAAACGTACATATATTCACATGATTCACTTCTAGGTTCGGTTCTAAAAGTCTGGTCAAATCTCTGATCAGTAATGGCTTTTGCTGTCAACATGTTCGCTGATATGATTGGCAGGCGGAAAGAACAGCAAAACAAATCACTTGACGTGAACTTAGTTAGACAGCTGATTCATACTATCTTTTAATAGGATTTCAGGAAGAGTGGATTGCGACTCAGAAAGTATAATAACGCAGACGACTGATGGTAGAGATACATAGCTTCCGCCCTCTTCTCATTGGGGTAGGCAGCAAGTACAGAACACCACCTGCTACGATCCTTACATACTAGTTTTGCCTCGTTTACGTTCATTCATCTGGTCATACACGTATAGAGGTACGAGGAACAGGGCGTAAAATTCACTCATACCTCCATAGTAAAGGGAGGATGCTCCGACCAGACGGGTGTCGTGTCTGGTGGGCAACTGCCCAACGACTGATGTCGGGAAGTTGTATATATGCTAGTCGCGCGGTAAACTAGCTCTGCTTGCGCGGTGCAGGATTTGCGTGACGTCAGTCTGACGCGCAGCTCAAATGTGGCGATGTAGATACCGCTACCCACGCACGGCGGGTGCGAGTACTATGCACCTGACCTTTCTGCAGAACATATGGTAATATGTTAGAGATAAACAGCGCAAAACTAAATAAGTGTTAGGTTATGATTTGTTACTCGAACTAGATTAGTGATCTCGCATTGATAGTTGAGCGACTCATTTGACCACTAATCCTTTACGCTTAAACACCCACCCGAAGCAAACTAAAATTAGATTCCGCTCCGGAATCGAAATTTTTTACTACTTAGCGCAAAGTACGCACTTTGTTAAATGCCAGCAAATCTACACCAACTTCGGATCAATGAATAAATTATACTAATGAGAACCTACATTCCACTCATCGCTAATGTGTCGTAACTCCTTTACCCCTTTCGATTTGCAAATAGTTTTTACGGCTATAGATAAGTAGACAGCCTACCTGACAGTAAGTGGTCACCTCTGCCAATAGATATTTTGTCAAACTAAAGGCAAACCAGTAGAAATCCATAGCAGTTGCGTTGCCACACAGAGAAAAAGCTAAATGAAATCGTGGTAGTATGTATAGTGCCAGGGACATATGACTACCATCTAAAAGTGTCCGTATAATAAAGTCACAACTCTCATTCTTGACAGTTGTATGAAATGGTAATAACACGGCAAATTGACGAGGGGGTATTCTACGCAAGGACAATCACGGTATAGAAAGACATTCTTCTACAAAGTAAGCAAAGATAAGGTTACCAACTGAGGTTGTAGAATGTGAACCGAATGTGAATGTCAATAAGAGGGTGGGATGATAACGAAGGGCCTACTTGTATGTGAAGATAATTGTAATCAAGAGCATTTTGTGTTTTCCTTGTTTATCTCCCGAATTAGAACGAGTGTCTAAAGGCTGATTTAGATCAAACGAGCGAATGCACATTCGATCCCCACTCTACGAATTTCCTTTCGTGTAAATAGGTACAGAACATTCCTTTGTTGGTATCCCGCTACTAAAATGTCAAGAATATCAACAAAATAATGCTCTGGTTCTATGTTCGTTTGTTCTAAACCCATATTATGCGATCAGCCAGACTTACAGCGCCAGCACGATTTTCATTTTGTCTTTCAATTATCTTACGCCAAAACGAGATAATTTTTAGTACCTATTACGGGTACTTCGCGCTGGTTAATACTCCGTGGTTAACAATATTAACTACTGGAAATGATGCGTTCTACTGGTTAACAGTGTTGACGTACGCGACATTTTTTTCCCAATAGTTTATACCCTCGTCTCGCGTATAGTTCAGGAGTCAGGTTAAAGAAAAGAAAAAATAAATAAAAAATATAACGGTCTTGTATGTGCTTTAATTAAGACTTGAGTCACCAAATTAATAATGATTTCTTGGATTGAAATCTTCGAATGCGCATATAAGTAATAAGTTGATTGAGTGCTGCTCTATGAAGCGGAATGCAATTTCTGCTGCTAACTCTATCTCCTCGTGCAATATCGGACCCTTCCATAGGAAATGCTTGTTGCTTTCGATGTAGCATAGGTAGGTACTTGGTTTACAGGGATGGGACGTCAATAACAATTTCATATGACGGCACGGTTGGCGCAGTGGTAAAGCGATTGACTGCTGCGCTGCGTGTCGCGGATTCAATTTCCGCACGGACCAAATATTTGTATGACCTACAAGTAGTTGTTCCGGGTCTGGCTGTCTGTGTATGTGACTTTAAATATTTGTAAACGCAATACAGGAGAAATACCTAGTGTAAGTCAAAATAAAATAAAAAATATATTATACATATTATATATGTACACCACCAGTCCACCATAGATAAAAGTGGAATCGCTAATGGCGTTCCGAGTCTACAAGCAAAAATTCAATCATATACATAATATTATCAAATTAGTCACTACCTTAGAACTTTTATTTTTGAAAATGGAACTAAAATCGGCGATCTCTTTGGTAGAATGCATGCAATGCGTTGCGGCTGCAGAAGAAAAAACAAAAAAAAGACATTGGCGCGAAATCTTTATAATTTTTCTCTAATTGCAAATTGAATTGGTAGTGACCGTAATTAATTTTACAATAGTGTAAATGCCATCATCTAGTGAGAACGGAGACCCTAATTTGCAAATAGAAGAGAAAAGAAAAGAAATAATTTTCAATCGGTTGCCGTCAAGGTCACAAAGCATTTTATTTAAATACTTACGAAAAGTTTATGAAGTGGGGGACAGAAAAACGAGTGGATTCTCGTGTCGAGTTTTTCTTTGGATTGTTTTATTTTCTCGCAATCGTAGTGAAAAGTAGAGTGTAACACACGGCGCTAAAAACCCATTAAAACTCGGTTTCTATTTACTCCCTCGCTAAAGCTCGGGAGTAAAACTACCTCGTATATAATGGGTCATTTTAGCTCCTTGTATAACAATCTACTATTTTAATTCGATATTTGGATCGAGGTATTTGATTATTTTAAAATACTCCTATCTAAACTAATATTACGAGTATAAAGCGAAAAGATTTGATTTTTTGTTACGCTGTCACGCTAAAACGGCTGAATGGATTTGGATACAATTTGGCACATGGGTAGATCATGAATTGGATTAGGATATAAAATACTTTTTATCCCCATATTCATACGGAATCGAGACTTATGCGGGTGAAACCGCGGGGCGCAACTAGTCCACTAGTATTTTTATTTATTGTCGTCATTACATGGTACTCGTATAAAGTAATTTAGTTGCTATATAAATTCAGTCCTTGCTTATGGTTTTCTTATGGGAAACACGTATAGCCACAAAAAGGCCGGAGGGTCACTCTGATATCTTTATGATGTTCAGGGTGAATCAAAACCACACACAAGACTTCCACACAAAGGACGTCACGTAACACAAACGAGCGTTTCCTGCATTTTATGTGGTTGACGTTCGAGTTGTTTCGCCCGAAATCCGGATATTCCGTGAATAAATTTAAACTAGTGCAGTTTGCTGTGATAGTGTAGCGTTGAAAATTTAAATTTTTCTTGGTTGAAGAATAATTTGTAATTTACAAGCGGAGGAGAAAATAAAGCTACCTACCCGAAACAGGAACGTGGAAATGTACAATAAAAATAAGTGTTTTACTAGGTTGAATATATATTTAGATGGTATTTAATATTTAGATGGACAGACTGCAACTACTACGTGTACTGTAAAATTGTCAACAAAGTATTCTGAATACATTGTATACAAAGAACTCAATCCCGTAAGTTGAAATAGTCCAGCTGATCTATTCTGAAAAATCTCACCGTGAATACCTTGGTGAAGTGAGCTTGAAGTGAGCTGCCCATAATGTCAATTCCTAGCATAAGCGGGTTAACTAATTGCGTAACACACTAACACAATGGCTTTCTTTTTGATAGTTCAACAACATTCATTGCGTTATTTAAATTCTTGAGCAGAATTCTTTTTCGAAAATATGAAGCAATAGATTAGCATTATAGTTACTTGAAAATCATTCCGATTGTGAATGGAAGTGTGTTACACAATCAGGGTGCTGGTGGAATGACCACTCACTTGAAGCTCACTTCACCTACGTTTTCGTGGTGAGATTCTTACAGAATAGACCGATTAGAATGCGTTCCAATATCACAAGCAGCAAATAAATTTTACCATAAACTTTATCATGATTAAACCTGTAAAAACCAAAATGTTAAACAAAAACCAATCAATTAATTACTGGCACACGATAAAATGAAAATGTCATGCTCACTGAAATAATCCTATTGTTCACACTGGTTCACAAAAGGATAAAATGTTGGTCGGATTGGATACGGAAATTCCGAGAAATATCGAATATATTTTTTATTCTCGCCCAGAAAATGTAATGTCCACAACGTTACATTTTCACTAGCCCCAGATTGATTTGAAACGACCGATAATAATTAAAACCGTTTGGAACCGACAATTAAAAAAAAATATTTCTGAATACGTCTATTCGTTTCTCATTCGCAAATTCCATTTTCATTCTGACGAATGGGAAGTAGCGTAAGTTTCTTAATGTATTCTTAACGATATGCATTATGTAGAGAATAAAAAATGTACAGGGTTGTTGCAGCTTCAATTTGCGGTGAAAACATAGCACTAAGAAAGCTCGTTAAATCTTAGGGCTTAGAGTTCGAAATAATTCTGGTTTCTTTTGTTATGGAAATAGGTACTTACCCTGTCTAACTGCGAGGAGTAAAAGGCTGTCATTTCCTATTTGGCAAACATAGACATAAACAAAAACCCTCCTTTAACGGCAGTCGGGTAAAATACTCCCTCTCTCAGGGCCTTAGCACACCTCCGCCGCGAAAATAATGACGGGAAACCGCTTAACGAATTCCGCTAAGAAACGTTACTACAATATGTCGTGATTCGAGTAGCGGATCATCGTGAGAGTCAGTTGAATTGTAGCAATTGGAGCAAAATGTCGTCGCTTTCGACTTAGTAAATACAGTATAGGTCTACTTCGGGCCTCTTAGATTCGTTTATTTGTAAATTCAACAGACAATTTTAAAAAAAAATGCTTCGTTTTATAAACTTGTCGACTGCTTACCTACGTGCGAAACAAACGCGGCACCGCAACAAAATAGCGGGCTGAGTGCGGAGGTGTAACCGGTTTCCGAGCAGATCGGCCAAATCGCGCGGCAAAGAGAATCATAGTCAAATCTGTGCGTTAGAACAGGCAGTTTCGCCTCTGTTTCGCTTGTCGTACAACGGAGAAGTCATAGCGGAACTACTGCGGTTTCGCTGCTATGGTTTCGCGGCGGAGGTGTGATACCGGCCACATAATTTATGAGAGACTAGCTTTTTCCCGCGACTTCATGCGCGTGATTATACCCCCGTCCCATCTCATCACGTCAGATCGCCCTCCCGCGCGATTACTTCGTCTTCGCATAACTTTCTTTCTGCTCGGCTCGTAAGGGCCGTAGCGTTATGTTTAATAGCTTATAACCTTCCTCAAGAATTAGGCTATCAAATGCAAAAATACTTTTTCGAATCCGATCGGTAGTTCCAGAGATTATCCCCTACAACCTCACTAACTTTACCTCTTTATAATATTAGTATAGATTAAGGAAAACTCTTTTTCATCAAGCCGCGTCAATCAGGTCTTAAACAATACATGCTTGTTTCATTAATTTTTCTTTCTACAAAGAACTTCAAAATGAGGTTTAAATAAAATTTTAATTAATACCTTATATAGTTAGAACGTAATTCCGTCAGGTAAAAATTATCCATTACCATAACTACTAATGCTTGAAGTGTTACTGCGTGTGTGTCACTTCAATATACCGACTCGTGAACCAGTGCGGCTATATTCTTTTAAAATGTTAAATAATTATTGTATTCTTCATCTTTAGCTACTCTTCCGGTCCAGATTATGTAGAGCCAAGGAAATTAATTGTTTATGAAATTCACACACTACGTAAATTTGCCGTCAATGGATTACAGTTGTGGTTTGAATATACGGACAATTTAACTTGGTAGCCAATTTAACTAACAATTAATTTATCTGGCTTCACATACATCGATGATTTAATTTATCTCAGAACATCGTCAGTTTAAGATTATTATTAATTTATTAATCAACACAAACTAGTCCTTTGATGCTCCGTGGCTTTGAAGTTTACCGCTGAAGTAGTAATGTCATAGTGATACTGTTATTAATAACGGCAGTGTGCCACCACCTTCACGATATTCCACATACAGCATGTATCAGAAATGTATGATCATAATTATTAACACTTTAACTGCCAAGAACCCGGCTCACGGGTACACCGCTAATTCTTTCGCTAGCCGCACAACTCTCCTCCCGCGTCCTACATAATGATAATATCATAATTATGTAGGACGCGGGAGGCTCGAACGAATTATTGTTTTTATTTTGGCAGTGAAAGTATGGCACCAGACTATTTCAGACACTAATCTACATGGTCCTCAAAGACCATGTATATACACATTGACATTGATATATTTTATATAAACTATGACTATGACATGAATATTTACTTTGTAAAGTATTATAATATTATTTCAATTACTAGCTGCTGCCCGCGACGTCGTCTGCGTGAACGCTATACAGCACCAAAAATACCTACGATTATACCTTTTAAATTAACATACATTTACCCGTTTCTTCTTTACATTTCATATCTACAGAAAGTGCAGTAATAGAGGGAGACTGTCTTTTGTAAAATTGCCCTTCAAAAAGTGCTGATTTTCAGCCTGCTTTGAATAAATGACTTTATGGTGATTCTGCTGAATTAAGTCATAAGTTGTGACTGAAGCAGATAGAGAAAATAATGAATACAGAATAGGGTAAAAATACATTCATACTTAAAGGACTTCTCGATAAACAACATTAGTGGTTTGGCTCTCCGCAACCAAAATGTAAAGAGAGTCAGGACTGGTGACGCGAGAGCAAGCGACGTACAGCTGCCCGTGTGAGAAGCAGCTCGTCCTGAGGTCGACACCCGCTGCCCTCAGTGTCTGCCCCTGCGACTTATTGATGGTCATCGCGAAGTAAATACACACGGGGAACTGTACGCGCTTGAACTGGAACGGGAAGTTATGAGGTATGAGGGGAATGCGTAGTATAAATACTGCCTCGCCGACGCCACAACCCGTAAGAATTTCCGCCTCAATGGTGTGTCTGTGGAGCGAGATGATTTTAAGGCGGGTCCCATTACACAACTTCGGAGGAGATAGGTTCCGAAGAAGCATAATCGGGACACCGACCTTCAGCTTGATGGTATGCGCTGGAAGTCCACTTGCTGACAGGGAGTTCAGAAATTCCACGGGATAATGTGTGGCGTCATCTTTCTCGACGACAGTGTTTATAGAGGTGTAGACCACTTCATTCCCCTCAATTTCCGAGAGAATGCATTCGTTAATTGCTGCAGCCTGATCATTTTTGGTCGTCAAAATGGCCCGCTCACACACCCAAGAATTCTGCTGGTGCGGTATACGACTGATATCCCCGTACACACAGCGAATGAGTTCTTCTAAGCTGGATACAACTCTTCCGAGAGACTCTGGAAGCACCACCTGTCCACCTCTCTCCTCTGGTAGAGTGCCTTCGCCAAGACTTAGAAGGACATCGGAGAATTCTTGAGCACGTGCATTGCCGCCGAGCCGAGCTCTCATATTAATGGTCAAGCGCAGCGTACGAACTCGTGACCACAACGAAGATCGTTTCAACGAAGCATTCACCTCGTCAGCCCTCGATCCCCGCGTCACCACGGGAAGCGTTTGTCGGAAATCGCCACTGAACAGAACTGTGACACCACCCATCAAATGTTCGTTCCTGCGGATGTCCTGCAAGGTTCTGTCCACGGCCTCAACTGCCTTCCTATTGGCCATCGTACACTCATCCCATACGATCTGAGAGCAATCCTTGAGCACGTGTCCCTTATCACTGTTACGTGACACACCACAAACAGGCGTTTCGGCGCTCTCTAAATCGATGGGAATTTTAAACATGGCATGTGCTGTCTTGCCCCCCGGAAGCAGTGTGGCAGCGATTCCCGACGACGCTACAGCAATGGCAATTTTGCCTTGCCTCCTGACCTCCGCAAGTATGCCAGTGGTAACAAATGTTTTTCCTGTTCCCCCAGGAGCATCCAAGAAAAACATTTTACCCTGGTTTTGCCCAACGCTTTCAAGGACGGTGTCATAAATTTGTTTTTGCTCTGAAGAGAACAAAGCGATATGGTAATTTCGTGTGGTGGTCATTTCACCCGGATCGTAAATTGTCTCGGCGTTATACTCCCGATTTATACGGTCTTGATGCGGTGATGATTGGGGAGCTGGTAACCCATATTCGACCAGTGGATTGCCACCGATAGAAATAACCGCGTCTTGAAGTGAACTGAGGCAGGTGTTCAGCACGCGTTCATCAGTTACTTCGACTTCGTCTCCAGTAGAACGCCTCAAAATCTTCAAGACAGATGATGGCGATACTTCTCCCACAAAGCTACCGGGTTCGCGACTCCACAAAACACCAAGATGACGGCAAACAGATGACGCATGCGGCTGGGACTGTCACTGACGCTCGCCTCCGCTAGGGTGTTATCCCAGTTTTGTTCACCGTCGAGAAGGTGACGTGCTACGCAGGCTGCGCGGTAAGTGGGATACTCCACGCTATCAAATGTTCTCATAAAGGCGAAAGACGTTGGGCCTCGGATCGTGTGAAGTAACAACCGCAGAAAATAGCATTCGCCATTATTCGGGTGCACGGTATAAACTCTACCCAATGCGGTGTCCTTGAAAATTCCCGGAAAGCCTTCCACGGCACCTCCTCGTCGACGTCGGTTAAATACACCCCTTTGCTTGTCGTACGTGGAATATGAAGGCACCTCGTCATACGTAAGGGACCTCGCAAACTGGTCGACTTCACAGAGCCTGAAAAATGCCAAGAGAGTTGTTTGGCGCGGATTTTCCAAGCGCTCAGCAACGTTGACGGGATCAAAATATATGCGTTGGCCGTTTTCTAGGTGGACGTCTAAATGCATGACGGTAGGATGCCTGTCATGTATAGAGAACGCCAGTATCCGCCAAACCGCTTCAGATGTGCTTCGTAACTCTTTTTTACTAACTCTATTACTATATTTATTCTATACTGTAAAAAAAGCATGTCTTATCTTTAAGATATACATGGCATGCTTAATTTTCCTCTTTCTTCGTTATTTAGCTTAAATTGCTTACAGCAATAGCGTGCCGTTTTCGAGTTTAAATTTTGTTATAAATCTATGAAGTTCTTTTTGAGTTCTGTTTGTTATTACATACAGACAAACTCGATGAATTTTATAAGACATAGATGAAGCAGCTTAAAACTTATCCGCTCGGTCGCAGAGCGCGGGAAAAATAATCGAGCCAGATGAATGCCAGATGCGTCACCGGCGCGCGCGGCGCGGCGGGGCACCGCTCGGCCGCCCGATAATGTAAATAAAGCATTTTTACGACTTGGGTTTGTTTGAATGGTGCTAACACTTGTGTTTTTTGTTATGGTAAGGAACGGGGCTTTAAGATAGCGGAGTTTCGTTTGAAATAGGATAGTATTTACGTAAACACTACGTACGATACGTACGTACGATAGTATTTACGTAACTTTGTTTTCAAATAAATGGTTATAGTTCGAAAAAACGAGCGTTGACCTATATTGTTTAAGGTTTTAAATACATTATGTGTATATACTTAACGCAAAACACTAATAAAACCATCCTTTAATAAAAAAATCCTGCAGTAATTCACTTCACTATAATATTTATCACACACTTAACAGGCCATAGCACTTCAAACACTTGAAAACCCACTTAAAACACAAATTATTTATCATGTAAACAAAACACGCGCGAGTCCGTACGTCACTGACAAGACGCCATATTTTTTTAGTTATTTGATTTTTTTGGTTGAACGCTTGTAGTGTTGTCATACATCTGAATACGCGGCTTTTAAGCACGAAATCGACTAAGCAATCGGATACAGTGTGCCACAGATCTTTTAAAAATGAAAAATTGAATAAAGTTTATCGGATTTCGATTAATTAAAAGGTTACGCGAGTGGACGCTAGCGTGCGGCGCCACTTTCTATGCGGCGACTTTGGTCACCTCATCCACTCCAGCGGATACAGAAACACATTTTTTTTAATTGTCTTGCTCATCTCTGAAACGAATTAACGATACAGTTTTTAAGAAGAAAATGCACAACTCCATCTATGACTTTTAAAAACAACTATTAACCTCGCCAACATGATCAAATTTAAATTATTTACATCCAAAAAGGGCTTACACATGTAATTCAACTTGATGTTTTTGAAATCTCATAAATGGCGCTGCTTTAAAATTGATACTACTTATATTAATTTAATTATGTTTATCGGCGTAAGTTACTTATATTGCATGATTTTTATAGTGTGAAGCTAGCTTATAGCATGGTTAACATATTAACAACATTCAAATATGCGTCGTTAGATTACACGTTGTTACAGAATGCGTTGAAGACATAAAGGTTCACTGCTCGTTCCCCGTCGGTGATAGCGTGATAATATGTAGCCTATTATGTTGACCCGACTTCTTTATAATATTCGTGCCAAATTTGAAGTAAATCCATGCAGTACTTTTTGAGTTTATCCCGGACATACAGACAAACAGACAAAATTCTAAAAACTATATTTTTGGCTTCGGTGTCGATTGTAGATCACACCCCAAGTATTCTTTTAAAAAAATATTCAATGTACAGTTTTGACTTTCCTACCATTTTATTATATGTATAGATTAGGAATGTGAGAACTATGTCGCTCATTGCTATTTTGTATTTTTCTCAGTTAGTTTAATCATGATCTGTCAGTTTGAGTAATTCAAGCGCCCTACTCAAATGTCTTTTCTTTGGTATTGTTCGTCAAATCGTTGAGCTCCTTAAGTTCTGAGTTGAGCTGTACGTTTTCTGACAATTGCGTGCACTGACTGGACAGGTCCACTCGAACTGTGTGGTCCTTTCCTCAAAAAACCAGTTTAGACACCGATCTACATAGCCTTCACATGATCTGACCAAGATTTGGTCTGGACTTTAAAAGAGACTGTGACCTCTGAGTTTGTTTCGGCCTTTCTTCTCAGAGTAGTCAAATAGGAAACGCCCGCCTCATCTAGTTTAAAAAATATATGTTTGGTCTTTTCTTTGGTATTGTTCGTCAAATCGTTGAGCTCCTTAAGTTCTGAGTTGAGCTGTACGTTTTCTGACAATTGCGTGCACTGACTGGACAGGTCCACTCGAACTGTGTGGTCCTTTCCTCAAAAAACCAGTTTAGACACCGATCTACATAGCCTTCACATGATCTGACCAAGATTTGGTCTGGACTTTAAAAGAGACTGTGACCTCTGAGTTTGTTTCGGCCTTTCTTCTCAGAGTAGTCAAATAGGAAACGCCCGCCTCATCTAGTTTAAAAAATATATGTTTGGCGTGTAAAAGTGTTTGTACAAACCTACTTACAGAAATAAAATCATTTATCATTTCACGGTGTGGTGCAGATCATAAAACTGAACCACTTTCTCCATCGTAATCGCAAAAAAATTAAGCCGTCCCATAGAAAACTTCAATACCTACTCGAGTCAAATGTACCTATGGGACGGCTGTCTATTTTCTCGATTACGATTTTGGTCCAATGGAGATAGTTTTTCAGTTCATGTATTGTCAACGACACCACTGCACGACACCACTGCTGGCGTATCGTTTAAAATGTTTTTTGTTTGGTAACTACACCACTGCCGACTAGTTACCTACGTGTTATAAAACAATTTATTATGTTTTAATTTTTATTCATAATAAGTAATAAGATGCAAATGCTGAAATTGGGCGAGTTCACCAGGGATTCGAAAAACACAATAGTTGTAATAACTTTAGTATTAGAACTTTATTGCGGTGGTGTAGTTGCCAAAAATAATAATTGTTAACGACACCCCGGTGGTGTCGTCCATTGGTGTCGTTGTAAATTTGACCACACCTTTCTGATTCATGCTGTATAAGTGTATATGTGTTAATAAAATAAATTATGTCCTTCAGATAAAAGTTAGCCTAACCTAAGTCTAAGCTCTACCTTTTCGTCTAGTCAAAAAGGTAGAGCAAATTTTATATCTCATTAAAAGTCAGGGTATCGTCAACATTATTAATTTTATTACCACAAAGTAGCGTGGAAATCTTTTGACGCTTCGTCGCCTCCCTTCAGCGTCGTCTGCTGAAGTAATTAAAGTTCACATTATTAATAAAGCTAGGAAGTACGTGGAACTAGGATTTAAATTAGTCAATTTTTTGTTACTACCATATAATAGGCCATATATGAGGCGTTTTATTATGTATTAAGTTCTGTTTACGTTTTTATTATTTATTTCTCCTTGAGTATAGTTTTAAATATTGGCGTGGGCTAGCTGACATATGGCAAATAATTTTAATGTTTTTGTGTTTCGTAATGGTAATTACTTATTATTGTATATAATCCAGTTCATCTAACTGAACAGACAGCAGTGCTGCCGGGGAGTTTGTTCCGCCACTTCTTCCCAGCTAAAGCACTAGGAAGTGGTGAAGGGCGGGCGTTTTGGGGGGACTGTCTTATGTGATTTTGACGTTCAAAAGGTGCTAAGTCTCAGCCCAGTTTGAATAATTGACTTTTGATTTTGATATAAAATATAAAGAAAACATTTGGTACAAACTAGTGCGCTGAAGCGCTTTTCACTTTGACGCTTCAGCGCTGAAAAGTATGTCACACACTCGCTAGAAGTAGTCATATTCCGCTGGAATAACTAAAGGGATAGTTTCTCCTTATAAATCCTATTTACAAAAGAGAAGAAATGTTGAGGAACACCTACACAGTGTGTAATTCTATCCACGAATGAAAATAATTAAGTATAGGTTACAATAGATTTGCAACCCATTCCAGCAATGATGTACTGTATAGTGCTTTATGCAATCTAGAAATATATTAACTTTTCAACTAGCTATGTTATATCTACTATAATATGTTTATTGCTATTTAATTTTTCTTTCTCATTACTTTTTCATTATCGAAAGTTTTCACATTGTTAGATTTGTAGGATAACTTTTATATATATTTTTTTAATTGTGCATCTTTATTGTAAGTGTTAGGTACTTAAAATATGCATGCTAGATTGGATGTCTATCAGACATATTGGGTTGTAGCTATTTTATTGCATGTGTGATTGCACATCAGTTTTGTGAATAAAAAAATAAAAAATCTAGAGGCTTTGATCAACTCCGCAAGTGATGGGTATCGCCACCGATGCCCATCACGTCTGCGGAGTTTCGCTAACTAATTAATTGACCCTGTATAATCTCAAAGAACATAAATAAAATAAAGTCGCTTTTCGTGTCTGTCTGTGTGACCGCTTAGTTTGATTTTGATGTGGTTTTCACCATCATTTAGAGAGAATTTAATCCGGAAAGTTCATGAATATAATAAATTATTAGCGTAAAAACCGTGCAAAGGGGCGGGTCACTAGATTATTTATAAAAGTCCTACCTATTTGTATTTTCTGCTAAGAGTATAGGTATGTATAAGGGCTATGTGCCACAACTGGCATAGATGCCACACTATAGTACATTACTGCAGCGGCCAGCAAAAGAGGCATGATGTAAGTCCATCAATGCCTAGTTGTGGCTAAGGCTTGTGTAGTATTTTTCTCAAATAATGCGGGGAAATTAAAATACAATTACTTTTCGAAATCAACGACGAACAACGAACTACAATAATTTATCCCGCGTTAAAGTGTTCATTTGTTTTTTTTTTCAATAAACAGTTCTCCATTTGTAAGCCAGTTCGAAACTTAAATAAAACCTTTGATAAGTTACCTCCTTGATTGCCATTGTCGGAGTAAAAGGTCGTTCCATTTTTAAATTACACGATAGTTAAGAGTTAACCATGTAATTTATTTGGCCGCTAAACCACTACAGATATGGATTTTCATACAACTTTTGCCGGCCACTGCTCGCATGTATTTGGCCAGTACAGCAATTTAGATTTATCTCGAAGAAGGTTGTCAGTTTAAAATTTTACAGGGTTAGTAACATAGGCTGTACTAAAAAGTTGAATTTCCAAAATAACGAGGAACCTATATGTGCTTTGGTTCCACGAAAAAACAGCATAGAATTTTTATTTATACAGATTTTCAAATTGAACACCTCATTTAATGTTGTAGCTGTCATAGTCATAATATAACAGGAATTAGGTACGTGTCCCACAAACGCGTGCCAAAGGCAGTTGAAATGTTTCATGTGCCTATCAATGTGTGGATCTCATCGGTTCGTATTTATTTATACCCTTCAATTCCGTGTTCCGATTGTAATGTTACAGACATTCCACTGAACACTTTGACACATTGACAGTTTTTCCTGCTTGACGACTGAAATAGCCCAAGCAGCACCCATGGCTGTATAGGACTAAAGGAATATTGAAAACGGTGGTTGAAAGTAAAGTCAAAGTCAAATCATTTAATTCAAATAGTCACATAAAAGGCACTTTTTAACGTCAAAATTAAAAAAAAAAATATGATTGATTCTAGAAGCCCCTTCCAAAAGGTTGTTTCGTATGGAGAAAAGTGGGCAAGAAACTCCACCGTTACTCTTTTAAAATGTTTTATAATATTTTGTATACATTAATTATATAATTATGCGTGAAGTATGTAAGTAAGTACGGTGCAGTAGATACAGTCAGCCTCA
The DNA here is from genome assembly GCA_937001585.2 of Brachylomia viminalis. Taxonomy (NCBI): domain Eukaryota; kingdom Metazoa; phylum Arthropoda; class Insecta; order Lepidoptera; family Noctuidae; genus Brachylomia; species Brachylomia viminalis. Next base: position 12,777,497 of record OW443308.2, on the reverse strand, counting down.
AAAAGATGTGTACACGGACTAGGATTTATATAATTATGTACAATCTTTGTTCCATAAAATTGTATCAATGTGTACCAACAAAACATATAACACATTGGGTACTTAATTGTAGCCTCAAGTTGAGGTTAACTGTTCTTGACTTCTGAATAAATATGAAGTCCTAACTTTGAATAGCATGCTCTAAATATTTCCTAAACTGGTCCAAACTAATACCTCAATTTTCCTAGCAAAATAATAATTATAATACACTAGCAGTGTTCCCCACGACTTCGTCAGCGTGTATTTTGTATTTCATCGTGGCCAATGTCCTTTTTCAGGTCCCAGGGTACCTATTAGTCAAATTTCCTAACGATCAGCTCAGTGGCTTAGATGTGAAAATGTAACAAATAAATAAATATCGCCTGACATTGCACACAGCACCATCTAGTTCCAAGTTAAGCACTTATTAAGGCTTGTGTTATGGATACCAGATGGTTGATACACTACTTAAATACATTTTTTTTTTTCGTAAATACATACATATTATAAATATACATCCATGACTCGGGTACAAATGTCCATATTCATTATACAAACATTTGCCCCTACCGGGATTCGAACCCAGGACCATTTGGTTTCGCTGACTACACTTAGCCACTGTAGCCACTACACCAAACGTGTCGTCAAATATTATTATTATAGTATAGATATTTCCAACCATAATAGGTATTCTTGTTGTTGTAACAGACAGATAGATAGACTAATGCCCATTTTCACTAACGCTATGCGACATCTACATACATGAACGCCTAAACAGAAAAGCGCTCTATTGGATTTTCAACTCTCGAGCAGTATTATTTAGATATTTGTTTCAGTCTCTCGTTGGCATTAGATACTCTCGCATGTACTCGTATATTATTAGTATGGATATTACTTACCCAGAACGATCCATATGACCAGGGTATTCCCCAGTATAGCAAGAAGCAGCATGATGGCGAAGACCATGAACCAGGCAAGTTGACCCCACCATGGTGGACTGAATGGCCTTTCGCCAAGACCCATACAGTTGCCAAGTGTGATCCTGTAAAGAGAAGTCACATTATAGAAAAAATATAATTGGCAGATATTTAAACTACGACATCATATCGCTGCCCTAATTCAATAGTATGATATCTTGACCGAAGTATGTTTTTAGTTATTCATACTTTTAAGATTTTACGATAACTAATTCAGTTGTTGTTATTTGAAATGTGATTGATTTATTAAAATGATAGGTTAGTTTAACGGGTTGGAGTTATTTATACTTTAATATCAATAAATAGGTATTTTTTAATAATAGTTTTAAGACTTTTAATAGTAAGATAACCTCATATTGAACTCTGATAAAGAATATTTTTTTAAATGGTTTTAATGTTGTCTCTAAAATGTTTTATTCAAAATTATAGCTGTAACTCTTTTAATTATTAATTTTTGTTTAAATGCTAAAGATTCAAACAACCAAGCATACAAAATTATGATAAATAAACAGACATCGACATCATTTTAAGATTATTTAGTATTTAATCGATATTTGAAAATGAAGTTTTCAGACTAAATCCGCGGAAATTATTGATAAAGGTATAGGAAAATTTTCATATTTAATGAAACACTGGGACAATTTAAGATGTCTCGATATAGAAATGTTTTATTAGATATTTCAAGAAGTCTCTGTGTAGAAATAAAAGGAAAGTACAAATCTTCCTTTTCTTCTCTAGATATCATACGATGTCTGAATCTTGAACTATATAGTGAGATATTGAAATTTAGGTACTTGGGATGCGTTTTACATATATCCAATTTTTTATATTTTTTTTTTTGAGCGTGGGAAATCGTGAAATAACTTCTCCCGCTTTGGGCGGAGCGGAAGGTCGTGTCAGACTCTTACTGACTAAAACCCACCAGTGTTCCTTCAGTTGCCTGTGCCAGGTGCCACAGTATCCCTCTCGGACTTTCCTGCAACCCTGGCAGACATCGGCCCTAGCGGACCCCGTCATTGATGCTGACATCTCTTTAAGGCGCGCGTGGAACACAACGCGCCGTCGCCCGGGCCTGGTCCTTATCGGACGGCGAGCGGATATATATATATATAAATATATGGGCGCCCCTAAGATGACCCACTGATGGAAGTTACTGTTCATCTCTGTCAACCCTTCGTTGAAGACAGGCGTGTTGGTATATTAAAACTATGGTACACATTAAAGTACTCGAAATGCCCGATAGTACCCGATCGAATAATAATCAAAATACTTACTCATGCTGAAGTGTTGAGCTTCAACCATTTATTTGTATCGATAATTATTCTACAATAACCTGAATGTACATGAAACTTTGATTTCAAAATGTGTGGATTATTTATGTAATATGAAACTATAAAGGTAAATAGTTTATTCCCTAAATGGATTAAATAGGGGATGAAAGTTTATATGGAAAATCTCATCTGACACAGCTTGTCGAGTAACTGAACAACTGGTAAGTTCTATTATAATATCCTACGACCGATATTTTATCTATGCTAAACATAGGTATTAGGTATTCCTGCATTCATTGATCGTCACTCGGTCAAGGCTGGGCCCCACCTGCCACCACCCCATAAATAATATTATTTATTTTGCACGCAACATTAGTCAAAAGCAGTTAAAACGCCATCAAACTAATTACACCACATTCGTCATTTGAGTATGTTATTATACAGCAAGTTTTTGACGTAAATTATATACTAGACATACTAACTGTGGTGATTTATAACTAATATTTGTTTTTAAAAAACAATCGTGTTTTTATCAAAACTTGTTTCCACTACATTTTTACGTTCGTATGGTAATCAGTCCTATAGACTAATATAGAGTAAAATCAATATGAGAAGTTTGCATTACGTAGGTACAATCATTATACCCACACTTCTTTTAACAATTCTACGAGACAGGTCGTTAAACCTTGGTCCGTATAAAGGTTTTGTAATCATGTCTGCTAGTTGCACTTGTGCAACTTGCATAACAACAATTTCTCCTTTTGATAACTAACTACCTTTAACAAACTAACTTAGGTAACTAAACTAACTTTCTCTAATGTATATAATTATATATATATATTATAATACATTAGAGAACGAGTATCATATAAGGAGAACTTGTTGTACTTATGTATTGATAATGAGTCTGCTGTAACGGCAGACTCATTAGCAATACATACGTAGTGTAACTTTAAAGATTCTGTGTTAGATAGGTCTGCCAAAAGCTTCTTCAAACACACAATTTGTTGTGCTGTTTCGCTTTCTGCTACAAATTCAGCCTCTGTCGTTAATAGAGCAACTGAAGTTTGTTTCTGACTGGGGCCCCGGTGTGGGCGCGTTCACTGCGGCGGAGAGCCGCCCACTATCTGAACGCGCCCCAAAAGGTGGTAGCCGTAAGGCTGATCCGGGGCTACCGCACGATCTCGGGCGAGGCGGCAAGCCTCCTTGCCGGACTGCCGCCGTGGGATCTGGAGGTGATAGTCCTCGCGCGCCTGTATGAGTGGCGCGCGGAGGCACTACGCCGGGGGGAAACCCCGCTTCCGCGGCAAATCGCGGCGGAGCGGACGGACCTCCGGCGCGATCTCATGGCGGCATGGAAGGAGCGACTGTCGCAACCCAGCGCAGGGCACGCCACGATAGCGGCGGTAAGACTCCTCTTTGAGGAGTGGCTAGAGAGGCGTCACGGCGTCCTCACCTACCGCCTGACGCAGGTCCTCACCGGACACGGATGTTTCGGGAGGTTCCTGCACATCATCAGGCGGGAGGAAACGCCCGGGTGTCACCACTGCGATGATCGCCCCGAGGACACGGTGGAGCATACGATGGGGGCCTGCCCTGCATGGGCAGAGCACCTCCGTTTCCTCGTAGAGGCGATCGGCAGCGGTAGCGACCTCTCACGCCCGGCCCTTTTTTTTTTTGTTTCCTTGGTGGAAAATCCTCATGGATGTCCACCGCCCTGAGGCGGACGGCGGGGTCTGTCAGACTCTTACTGACTAAAAACCACCCCGGTGTTCCATCTCACACCTACGCCGGGGGTCGCGGGAACGTACGATCCTTCCGCAACCCCCGACTGGTGCCGGCCCGCCACTGTGGGCCTCTTCGGGTCTGGGGGGGAGTGAGGTGTTTGACTCCCCCCGTGACGTCTAAGAGGGGCGCGCGTGGAACACTACGCGCCGCCACCTCGGGTCCTGGTGTGTGGGGGGCGACAGACGTCCCCGAGTCCGTCGCCCCTGGACCCGTTTAGGGGGGCTGGAAGAGTCCGCCCTCCGCCGACGCCCTTCGCTCCTTCTGCGAGACGACTGTCTCACAGAAGGAAACCGCCGCGTCCCAGGACTAATAGCTGCCGACCATCGACTCGACTACGGCCGGCAGCGACAAGTCACTGTCTACTTCTGAGATGAGGTCACGGCGCGGCTCCTCCCAAGCGGCACACTCTGCCAGCGTATGCCGCGCCGTGTCCTCCCGGCAGTCGACGCAGGGGTGACACAAGCCGTCCGGCTCCCTGTTTATCAATCAATCAATCAATCAAATTATTTATTTCGGGTTGCATAGACCCATAGACAAATACCTTAACCTAAGTATACATATTATTATCAACAATAAGTGTTAGTAAATAAAACTTAAGCCTATGTTAGTAAGACTTCACTAGCACTGCACTACGTCTTTGTGCTGTCGTGTGGAATAGGTCCGCGGGAGCGACGGAACACCACGCGTGTGTTTATGCGACACAGGTACTTCCCGAAGCAGCCATGCCCCGAGAGCACCTGCGTCACCCGAAACGACAGGGAGCCGTGCCTCCTCCCGAGCCAGCGCTCGAGCACCGGCCGGACCGCCTCGATGGTGACGAGGCGGTCGTAGGGCGTGAAAGCCTGTCCCGCCATTCCGCCACCAGGACCTCGCGAAGCTGAGACCGACGCAGCTCTATGTGTCGCTGCATCGGTCCCTCGCCCCGCGCCACAGTTCTAACCTAACCTAACCAATTTGATTGGGGTGCCCTCGCTTAGTTACTGCGACCAAATCGGTTCGCGCGTGGTTGGTCACAGTTCCAACCTAACCTATGAACTGCCGAACTATTTATCTAACGGCCCAATCCAAAATGTTTACTGATATTTTTTGTACTGACATTGTAGGTTAAATAATCGACCAGATTCTTTTAAAATTACTGTTCATGTTTTATTGTCACACATTTACCAACCACCGTAAAATTAAATTACTGGGCGTTAATTTTTCAACTGATACATGAAATACATGAACATAAAGGGCCAAGGAAGGAACATGGGTGGGTTTTAGTCAGTAAGAGTTTGACACTCCCTTCCGCTCCACCCAGAGCGGGAGGGGTCATTTGATGATTTCCCTTCCTCAAAAAAAAAAGTTTGTTTCTGACTCTTCCAGGCAATAGCAGTGCCGGCATAAATGCACACCATGCCCGTGGTAGAATGCCTAGTCTCTGGATCTTCTCCATGATCGGCGTCTGAGTCTTAAGTCATCTGCTCTGGATTTATTGGATAAAAGGTTAGATTTTTATCGAAAGTTTCTTTACGAAAGCGAAGAATTCGCTTTACAGCCACAACATCTTCCTTACCAGGTTTTTCTAAATACCATGATGCGACTGACACTGCATAACAGATGTTGGGTCTTGTTGCGACCACCAGGTAAGCCTGTGCTCCGACACAATTTTCATGTCTTCATTTTCATTAGTCTCTTCCATTTTTGGCATCATAAATGATAAATGACTTTATTTCTGTAAGTAGGTTTTTACAAACACTTTTACACGTCAATCATATTTCTTTTTTTAAACTAGATGAGGTCGGCGTTTCCTATCTGACTACTCTGAGAAGAAAGGCCGAAACAAACTCAGAGGTCACAGTCTCTTTTAAAGTCCAGACAGAATCTTGGTCAGATCATGTGAAGGCTATGTAGATCGGTGTCTGAAATGGTCTTTTGAGGAAAGAACCACACAGATTGAGTGGACCTGTCCAGTCAGTGCACGCAATTGTCAGCAATCGTGCAGCTCAACTCAGAACTTAAGGAGCTCAACGATTCGACGAACAATACCAAAGAAAGGACATTTGAGTAGGCCGCACAAGTTACTCAAACTGCCAGATCATGATTACACTAAGAGTAAAAATACAAAAAAAAAAGCAATGACCAACATAGTTCTCACATTCACAATAGTTAAAATAATAGCATAATAATTTACAAAGTAAATACTCTTGTCATAGTATATGTATATAAAATTCATTAATGTCAATGTGTATATAAAATCCGGACATAATCATTGAGGACCATGCAGATTGGTGTCTGAAATGGACTTTTGAGAAAAGAACCACACAGATTGAGTGGACCTGTCCAGACAGTGCACGCATTTGTCAGTAACCGTGCAGCTCGACTCAGAACTTAAGGAGCTCAACGATTCGACGAACAATACCAAAGAAAGGACATTTGGGTAGGCCACATAAACTACTCAAACTGCCAGAACATGATTCAAACTGGAACAATGACCCACATAGTCCTCCCATTCACAACAATTTAAATAATATAATACTTTATACAGTAAATATTCATGTCATTGTATATGTAAAACGTTATAGATACTTATAGCAAAGATTAAAAGTACAATAGTTAGCAAAAAAAAAAAAAACAACGTTCCCTGTGTAAATAATACATGCATAATTTCCACAGATTATAACTGGTTTGCAGTGTTCCATGCTAAATCGTTTTAGAGCCTTTTTAGCGTAGGTTTTTTGTCTTAAGTTTATTGATCCGTCTTTGTTTTTATTTCTTTGCTTGTTTTTTTTTTTACGCTGGCTTCGTAGTTATTATGAAGTTTATTTCAATTTTATTTAAAAACTTTTGGACCAGCACTGTCAGTGAAAGCTACAAAGTCGTCATCGACATAAAGTCCTACAGTAAATTTCTTCTCTTCCTCCTTAAATTCGTCCCCGTGTAATGTTGAAAACCTTTTGCATAATATTTTACCTAAATGTAGTCGCTTATTTAGCTTCGAACATGTAAAACCTCGTGATGTAGTTAGTATTTTTAACACAGTTAAATCTGAAAACACTGGTGATTACTGGAGCATCTACATTAAACGTTTAATACCATTATTTACATCGGTTAATATAAATAACGTTGGGTAAATACGGGACATTTCTATCTAACCTACATTTAGTGAAATATTTGAAAAGTTAATACTCAAGCAGTTGCTAAGACATTTTAATTTAAATAGCCTCCCTCATGACGAACAATATGGCTAAACAAAAGGTCGTTCGACTACAGATGCGGGTGTTGCTCTGCTGAAACACATATACATCGCATAGGAGAGCTCGAAAAATGCTATTGGAGTTTTCTGTGATCTATCCAAAGCCTTTGATGCGTGCACCATGACACGCTTTTGCGTAAACTAATTCATTACGGTGTTCAAAACGAAGCTCTCAACTTAATAAATTCATATTTACATATTAGACACCAATGTGTAGATATTAATGGTGTGAAATCTTCGGGGCTACCAGTTCAGTTAGGTATACCTCAAGGCTCAATATTGGGTCCATTCTTATTCTTCGTGTATTTAAATGACTTACCATTCTATTTAAAGGGTATCTGTGACGATGTACTGTTTGCTGATGATACTTCTCTTATATTTAAAGTAGATAGGAATAGACAAGATTTTGACGACGTAAACAGTACACTATCAATGGTTACGAATTGGTTTACCACAAATAACGTAGTTCTCAATGCCAAGAACACGAATGTTAGAAAACAAATGTTAGAAATCTAGGACCCAACATCGTCTTAGATAAAGAGGTGCTTGAAACTGTAGACTCGGCAGTTTTTCTGCGTATAAGAGTTGATGCCAAATTTCAGTGGGGATCATATATATCAACCCTACCGGGACGGCTCAGGGAAGCTGCAGTAAACAGTTATAGTGAAAAGGTAAAAAATTTAAATATGTAACGGGTTGGAATAAATATGTTAGTGTCACTCATAGGGAGGCTCACAGTTTGTAGTGTCAGCAATGGATACTTTATAGAAAACCGAAATCAGGGTATTTGTATAGTATAATGTGCAAATTCCGAAAAAACTTGCCGAAAAAGAATTTAGCAAGTTTTGGAAGAATACGAATAAACTTGAAGTGTTATGGGGTAGTGTACAATATAAAGACTCGTGAAGTTCAACCACTTGCCTACCTCGGCACTTCCTTATTACACACAAAACACGTTGAAAGACGGAGGACAAACTCGACGACCAAAACTGATATTATTTGACACAAAGGGAGCTAATTTAGAGGATATCCAGGCTAGAAATTGGAGCGGAATAAGGGACGTGCGTTCGACTCGCAGAACATTATATACCCCTAGTTTAAATAATGGGCAAGGTCGAGCTCTAAGGTCATTGGCCTCTACGTACGGTTTTATGCAAAATCATATGTGATCCATTTCACGGTCAAACGTACGTTCCGATTTCTCACATGCTATGTAGGTACATCACTCAATTAATATAATAATATATATAATTTATTCTATCTTCACAATAAGTGGTCTTAAAATAATGCAAACTTAAAACTATAAAACTTTTCCACCTTTGTGAGAGACTGGTGCCTGAAGTAGGTTTTAGGAACAAAACCTGTGTTATATGTATATAGGTTACCAGGACTCTCAACCCGGTAAGATTTTTGTAGAAATGACCAGGAGATAACAATAACAGATAAATCGAAAAAGTACAAATAATACAAAGAGCAGAAATAAGCAGAAATATCCAAGTTATAATATGATATGTGTGTGGGCGTATGGGGTGTATGCATGACTGTGCGAATTGAAAATGATTGTGAGTGAGAGTGTAGATGTGATTGGCGAGTGTTCAGTTTTGTGTGACTGTGTTGCGAGATAAGGGTGGGTAACAGCTATGAGGGGGTAATTAGGGCTTTGATCTTATTTGGATACTATCAATAAGTCCTCGGTTTTTTGGTAATCAAGCGATTTAAGATAATTTTTCAAGGCTTTTTTGCAAGTAGATTTTGTTTAAGGATAGATATTTAGTGATTTATTTATTTTGTTGTATATGTGTTGTCCGAGAAAGCAGAAGAATTTGTGGGATATTTATGAATGCAATCGATAGGCAGGACATGTTCTATCTCTGCGGCGACTACTAACGGGTAGGTTAGGATCGTGCGGTAACTGGGAGTGTTTTACAAGAACCGTGCAAAATATGAAAGTTTGTCTGACCGTCAGAACATCACACTCTTGATAAACCTCTACTGTTGGGAAATAGTAGGGTAGGCCGGCACTAACCTTAAGAATAGCACGCTGTGCTCGTTCTACTACCAATAGGTGGGTTTTTGCTGCACCACCCCCAATTATTGATGTGGAGTGTAAATCATTGTTAGCATTTATTAAATATGTTTACAGACATTGTGTGTGTTGTAAATAATATTCCTCGTATGTGAACGAACGAAGCGTCAATGTTACAGTTGACATGACAAACAAGGAATATTAAGTGAGGTCATGCAATGTGCTGTGTACTGTTTACAAATAGTTTTTTATTATGGGAAAATAATAAACCAACAGTGGTAACCGCTACAAACTGAACACTAAGCCGAGTCTACCTGTGAGTGTGGGGGATGCGCATGAGCCCATACACATTGCTAATGCTTTTCAGCGCCATTTCAGGGTACAATCACCACTCACACAGACGACACAGGTATTCGATGCCAGGGAGTTTCACGGGGACGTTAAAATTCGATTCTCGACTAAGGAAGTTGCGTCTCTGATTAAAAGAATGTCGAGGGGAAAGTCTCCTGGACACGACAGTCTCAGCATCGAATACCTAAAATATGCAGGAATCCACTTGCCTAGGGTTATTGCAATGTTATTTAACCTTTGTAAAAGTCATTTTTATTTACACGATAAGTTTAAATAGAAATGTTTTATTTTAACGGTTTTTTTTTTTGTAGCTAAGATGCTGGACGGTTTTCTAGACCAACATCTGAATAGAATATATATTATAGATTTTCGCGCGTCTGACCTATTCATTACTTTTTGAGAGGGTGTGCGTTTGTAGGGAGGTAATGCGTTGCTCGAAGAGATGCTCAAAACCATAAAAAGAAATCTTTTGTGGATAAAATAAACTAGGTTTTTATATCTTCGCCATAATCTATAGAGGGCCAAGTATTCCAATTGGTGGTTGAGCTCACGTAATCGCAAGATAACATAGGTAGGTACGGGGTTCCTATACGATTCGTTCTTTGCGAAAGTAACCCTTGAAGAATTTATTGTATGTGTTTTTTATGCGAATCGAGAGATATTTATGTGGCGGAATTTGTATTAAGTTTTATATTAAGTCTACAGTAGTTCGGCAAGCAATTCGTATTCAATTTGATACGAATATCACTCTTGTACAAATGTAGAATAAGTGTTAAAATAAGGAACACCGGTTCATATTAAAAATAAAAACATGGCTTTGGTATACATGAAAAGTATACGGTATCCAGTATTTGCTTATAAATATAATAAAATCAAAATACTATAAATGAATAAACTGGGAATAAAACTTGCGTTAGAGCGTACAGTTTGCGGAGGGCTTAGAGTATCATTAGACTAAAGAGTATCAACGATCATCCGAATATAAAACCTATAAATATTAACGATTAATATAGAGGGTTTGGTTTCCAGGGCCTGCAGTCTCGACATAGCTAGCAATCGTTTTCGGTTGCTAAGTCCTAACAATCCAGATGTAACGATATTTGGTGGTCTCCACACTCAAATTTTTCGGTTGTTACTGGTATTTTAGGTAGGTACCGGTAGGTAACAACCGATAAATTTGAGTGTCGAGACTAATAAACATTTACATCAATATTTACATCTGGACTGTTAGGACTTAGCAACCGAAAACGATTGCTAACTATGTCGAGACTGCAGGGCCTGGATGGAAACGAATCGTAGCCTCGAAGAAGCGGACAGCGGAGAAGACAGCGACCAAACAGCTCGAAAGCCTCGTGGATATTCCGGTACCCGGAAAAAGGGCCGGAAGCAGCCCTTTTTAACTAGATCTACTCCAGGTAAATTATATTACAGGAAATATTACATCAATTGTGTAAAGATAAAACACTTGGTTGACTGTGAACTAATTGCGATAATATGATTAGATATTAGACACGAATGAAACTGTTTGACTCCAATAGGATTGGTAAGACGGAAATTTATAAAAAAATCACCTGAAACCGTCTCAAATTTTCTGCAACTGAAGTTTTTTTTCAATAATTCACGCTGCACTATGTAGGTAATAAGAGGAACACATACACATTTTCAAATATCAACGTCAGTACCTACTAGGAAATGCAATCTCGAATCGAGATTAGCAACTCAAATCTCGCGTGAAGTGGCATGCTAAGTCTGGTGTCGAGACTGGCCATTCGGAATCTCGCCCGGCAATCACTAGACGTTTTCGTGATTACGGAGATCGAGATTTCGCTTTCTTTTTGAAATAATGCTTTTTTAAATCAATAATTGCTTAACTTAATCAAAATGAAAACTAAATTATATTAATTATATTTTTATTATATAATTTTTGAAAGTGGCTTCTCAAGAAGCATCAAATTCAAAATATAAAAAGTAGAAAGAAATTCTCGCTCAAACCAAAACAAATTAAACTTAAAAAATACTTCCTCAAGATAGACAATCTCCAAGTTCATAAACAATCACAAAGTTTCAAGATTGCGTTGGAATTAATTATATAAAAGTTACACAAAAATACATTGACAATTCTTAATTGTATTTTGAACATTTTACAGGTGAGGGTTAAATCAAGTTTGGTATAATTAGCGAAGTTAGGAATAAACAGATTATAGCTGATAATAAATGTTAAGCTAATGATCCTTTTGTGATTTCTACGAATTACAGTGAAAGTAAATTACTAAGAGCAGGAAAGAGCCTAAGTAAACGAAAGATTTGACGATTTTACGTTGAAGTCAAGCAAAATGCGACTTTATTAGATTAGACTATAATGATTTTGATAACGATTTACGCTTGATGGATACTTATAATACTGATCTAAAATACCTTGTTAACTGTAGGTGTGTACAATCAGGGAAACAGATTTTTTTTTAATCAAATTGACACACTACGCCAATTTGTGGGGCTATAGCAATGACTAAAGACTAAGAGTCATTGGGCTATAGCAATTTCACACAACTGTCAAAGAATGACATTTCTGTTTTGAAATACCAACGGACAATGTCGGTTACGAGCAATGGCGGCTTAGAGGTAACGGCTGCGACTTACGAGTTTAAGGTAGTAGGTTCGAACCCCGACAGGCGCTTTACTTTGTGTAAATAATTTCATCACCACTGCTCTTAAAACGGTGAAGAATAACATCGTGAGGAAACCGGCATGTCCTAGAACCAAAACTTCGAAGAAATGTGTTATCTACCAACCCGCACTGGGCCCGCGTGGTGGATTACGCTCCACTCCCTCTCGAAAACATGAGGCCTGTGTTCCAGCAGTGGGAACATTATAGGTTGATTATGAATTTCAGTTGGTAGTCAATTTGCTAAACAATAAATTTCCCCGACATTACTTTTGTGATTTTATGCAACTAAAGCGCATGTTAGGAAAAAGTTAAGCTAAGTATATATAACGTTACTCCAGCCCTCCTGCGCTTTAAATCCTTAATTTTCTCTGTAAACGTGCAAGGATGAAGACGGATTAGATCTAGTGTTCCTGCCTTTTACTACAAAACTACCTTCGTCGCAAAAAGGATTTAGAGTAAATAGACTATCGTACATTTTCATATGTAGGTTTCCGTTGAAAAGGGTGAGGCATAGGTCACCTTTCATTACTGAGGCACAACGAATGGATTGAGCCTCTTGAAGGTATATTCTTTTACGAATTGTTTTTTTATTACCTTACTAGCTTTTGTCCGCGGCTTCGCTCGCGTTAATTTAGAATTTAACAATCAATTCCGGTTGTACTCTGTTTCTTGTTAGGTCGCTGCAATCATGGGCTCAGAACGGACCATTATTCTAGGACGCTCCTATACACAATGTTATGTCTTTCTATTTGGCGCTAATAGGTATAAATTCTATAAAATAAAATCGAAGTGTCTGTTTGTAATGTCAAAACAACAGCTTGTTTCTAAAGGCTTAAGAAAGTATACAATGTGTAACTGAATTAATGCACATTACGATATTAGTTTGTTCAGAATCGTTTACTGAACCGATTTATGTCATAATTATTTAATATATTATAGATAGGAGGATAAAAAACCGGTCTATTGACACTCTAGACTCACAAAATGTACTAGGTAGTTAAATAAAAGAATAAAAAACTCTTAACATACTACATTACACACACACTACACGTCGCGCCATCTATTATCATAAGAACGTTATTGTTGTTTTCCTCGGGAACTTTACTTTTTTTCAAGATGAAAGGTACCCTATGTCCGTTTCTGTACACTTGATAACGTAGGTATATGCAAAATTTCAGGATGATCGGTTCAGTGGTTTAGACGTGAAAAGGAAACAAACAATAGTAGATTGTTATACAAGGAGCTAAAATGACCCATTATATACGAGGTAGTTTTACTCCCGAGCTTTAGCGAGGGAGTAAATAGAAACCGAGTTTTAATGGGTTTTTAGCGCCGTGTGTTACACTCTACTTTTCACTACGATTGCGAGAAAATAAAACAATCCAATACAATATGAAATATGTACTTAGTTTATTTTATTAAAATTATTTCTTTTCCTTTCTCTTCTACACTCGAGAGCAATGAATCCGGGTCACTTAAAGAATGTTAAAAATCTCGGAAACTAAAAATGATAGGTTAATGCAATAAATTGTATTTAATAGACAATGTAATACTCCTTAAATGAAAGTAAAAAAAAATACATTTTATTAACACAAAATTACATAAAGAAAAAAACTGCTGATCTCTCCTTAAAACAAAAATAGGAAACATGAAATTTTTGAACTTTATTACGATTTTCTTGAATTTTAATACTTCGTATTGCCTCCTCGTGCTTCCATTACTGCGTTTACGCGGTTTGGCATGCTGTACACCAAGTTCCTTATACGATTTTGGGGAATATTCTCCCATTCCTCTGTGAGAGCAATTTTGAGCTCACGAAGCGTGATTGGGGGAGGGTTTCGTTGTTTTACGCATCTGCCTAGCTCGTCCCAAGCATGCTCGATCGGGTTGATATCCGGGCTGCGCGCTGGCCACTCCATACGAGTAATGTTCATCTCTTGAAGGTAGTCATTCACAATCCTACCTGTATGAGGTCGGGCATTGTCATGCATAAATATAGCATCCTCACCTAAATTGACCATAAATGGACCAACGTGATCATTGAGGATTTCTTCCACATATCTTACGCTAGTTAAAGAGCCGTTTTCTATGATCACCAGCTCTGTGCGACTTTCAGAAGAAATTCCGGCCCACACAAGTACAGACCCACCACCGTAGGCTACTTTTTCTTCGATGCATGCTTGCTTGAATCTTTCCCCTGGTCTTCGATACACTCTGTGTCTTCCATCGTGCTTGTAGAGCATAAATTTTGATTCGTCGGAGAACATAACATAATTTAATGTCTTTGCTTTTGACCAATCTTCAATACTCCAATTTACGTGGCTCTGGGCATATCTTAGTCTTGAAATACGATGCCCACGCTCCAGTTTAGGGCCGTTTGCAGGTCTAATGGGTTTTAAGTTAGATTCAGCAAGCCGACGTCTTACTGTCCATGCACTTGGGTTACTTCCTCCGAGGCGTCGAAACTGATTGGTGAGTTCAGTTCCTGTGAGAAAGCGATTTCGAAGCATGGTGTTCACCAAGTATCGGTCTTCTCGTGCTGTGGTACACCTGGTTCTGCCCGTTCCTGGTCTGCGTAGGTTAGAACCAGTTTCTTCGTAACGTCGGAGAACTCTTTGTACTGTTGACAGCGACACACCGACAGTCCTGGCTGTATCGCGCTGACTCCGGCCGGTTTCCAGCATTGTAAGTATTCTGGTGCATTCTTCAGGCGTAAGCGACATAATTTCAGCTTGAATAATGAATATAGAGCACTATCAACATGGTTTATGTACCCACATAAATGACAGATTACAAACAAAAGCAAAACCAAATGCTGTAATTTCGTAGTTCCATCTTCGAAAGTGGCCCTTTTTCAAATTTGATTTTTTTATGATATAACTTTACAATAACTAAGAAGTTTTAATACCTTCATTTAAGGAGTATTACATTGTCTATTAAATACAATTTATTGCATTAACCTAGCATTTTCAGTTTCCGAGATTTTTAGGATTCTTTAAGTGACCCGGATTCATTGCTCTCGAGTGTATTTGCAAATTAGGGTCTCCATTCTCACTAGATGATGACATTTTCACTATTGTAAAATTAATTACGGTCACTACCAATTCAATTTGCAAATAGAGAAAAAATATAAAGATTTCGCGCCAATGTCTTTTTTTTTGTTTTTTCTTCTGCAGCCGCAACGCATTGCATGCATTCTACCAAAGAGATCGCCGATTTTAGTTCCATTTTCAAAAATAAAATGTAGTTCTTTATATAAGAATCAGTAATAATTCGAGTCTATATTCATGATTATTCTACTTATGACTAAAGACTTTTTCGTTTTTGTAGGCTCATTGTCATTTGACACACAAAAAAAAAATAACTTTTTCCCCTAGAGGAAGAATTGCTATTTTTTCTTCGCTCTGGTACGCCACAATGACGGTCTTTTTGATCAAAAGGAGTGAAAACTTTATACTACACCTGCTTGGAAAGTACCTTGATACTGTATCAAATTTATGGTAGAAAGTACGTCATTGCATATCGAACAAATATGCGGGGAGAAAACGCATCTGAGCGGGAGAGAAAAGTGTATGAAAATCCATTTCTTACGTGGTTTTTCTTTTTTAATTTTGGGTAAGACTATGCGCCGGTAACCTAAATATCAAAAGCCAAAAAGTTTTTAAGTACAGTGAGTTTTTATCTCCAAGTTCGCAAAATGACACTGGCCACTAGCTGTGTGTTGGATGGTGTCGGGCTGGCAGAGCGACCCTGCGGCGGCAGGATAAACAATTTGAAAAAAGAACATGTGAAAATTGCAGACGCCATTGGCGCCATTTTCAATTTGTGTGTTGTTTGAAGATTTAGTTTTTTATTTTCCTCGTAGGTGTAGTATAAAGCACTATGTATCACTCGAGAGAAAGTGCGATTCCCGATCTCGGGTGTTTTAAAGCCCTCGCCTACGGCTCGGGCTTCAAACGACACCCTCGACGGTAATCGGTCACTTTCTCCTCTCGGTGAACAATGTACTATACTTTCACATTTATAGTATTATAAACTATATTATTTATATTTTGTACTATATATTTATAGTTAGGATTAGTTTAGTGGTATTGCTTCGAACTTTGTCCTCGAGTTCTATACGGCATGTATCAGAAAGGTGTGGTCAAATTTAAGGGTGTGATACAGATCATCAAACTGAACTCTTTTCTCCACGGGACCACGGGACCATGGGATACACTCTGTATAATTTTTTCTAGGGTCTTCCTTGTTTCACCGAAAATAAATTGCAAAATTATCACTTCCCAAACAATTTTCCGCATAGTTTCATTTGCCAAAATTGTAACACAAAATAAAATTTGCCAAATAATAATATTAATATTAACTATTCTGGTAGTATTTTTTTTTTTTTGTTAGACGAGATTAATTATTTTATAAAAAGCCGTTTTTATTTCCAAATTTTTTTCTATATAATCTAGTCGTTGCTGGCCTCAGATCATATATCTGAGTTTCTGGCACTCGCCGGCCGCTGCCACGGCACCGCTCGCTTCGCTCGATCGGCTCGTGCGTAGGAGGTCACAGTTTTAACATAACCTAACCATATTTTAAAATTAATAAACCTACTCTAACTAGTTCCCTAAGTAACCATAAATTTGACTGGTTTCAGACAAATTCAAGCACATAAACTTGTAAGTTTATGTGTTGGTTTTGTTGTTTTTGTGTTTTGTAAATTTGATGTCATTTGCGTACTTCTTTAAGTACGCAAATGACATAATTTTTTTGTCTTAAGATTGTGTGCTGTAATAATAATCATTTCATTAAAGACGAAATGCCTAAATGACATTATCCTTGATAATATTCTGCCAAGTAAAAGTTTGACCAAATGAAAATGTGCGTACTAAAATCATTCCAAACATTACATTGGTGTAAAAAAAGGTTGCTAAAATTTGTTTGGGTAGTGAAGTTTTGGCAAAATCTTTTCGGCAAAACGGCAGGATCCCTGTTTTCTAAGTTATTCTAAAGCAAGGGTCACATAGAAGGTTCAGTGATCCAGAGTGCTGACAAAGGCCCCTTATTCCAGAACAATTCTCAAACAATTGATCTCGATTTAAATTTAAAGTGCGCGCAAAGTAAGTCGTGCGACTGAAATCGGAAATAATCGTTTGCCGCCATCTCAACGTTTATATCAGGTGCAATAGAGTATGATGTGTTCTGTGTTTTCCAAAGTAAATAATAGCCATAATTATGCCGAAAGTGAGGCAGGGATAAAGCCTTTTGAAGGTCCAACGCGCAATCATATGTTGCGCGGACTTTAAAAGATTTTGTGCCTCTAATTTATACTCAGAAATGACATCGAGGTTTGATTTATATCGAGATTCATGCTTGAGCGACGTTTAAGAAATTGATACACGGAAAATTTTGTCACTTTAGATTTTAACGGAAACGCATGTCATTCAGACACGAAGGCCATCAAGATCGAAAACGTCCTGCCACTTTCAACAAATTATAGCCACACGTAAGGTTAATTTCTCAGTTAGAGATGAGAACTGCTCTTCACACTTGGTTAAAGGTGATAGATTAAAATTTGCTCTATTATTTTTGGAATTGGGAGAAGATATATTTGCACAGAACCAGCCGCAAAGTCTAATATTGAATGAATTAAATATGTCTAACTTATAAAAGTCAATTTAGTGCAAACGGAAGCTCAAAACAGTTTTAGACGTTAATTTTAAATTACGGTCACAACAATGGGTTTCGGGCGATTCTTCTATTTTTATTCTTATTGCCATATACCTACATATTTTTAGAGGCAGTGCTTGATTTTTAGTTCAAAACCTTTGACTTTGTTTTCCTGTGGGGTCGTAGTGGGTACTAATTTAACATCTCTTAAACATTATGGAATGCAAATAAAGATGAATATGAATAATTTATCTCCTTTTACAATTTAAATTAACACCCACGTTACAAGCAAACCTTTTTTCTATTTTCATGTGCATTTTTATTATGTGTGTGTGTGTATAATTGATAGCTGTTTGTAAGCAGAAAAATTCCATGTGTTTTCGGGAAAACAAATAGTTTCCTCCTACTAATGTTTCCTTAATGCATCTATCATGCAGGCATCTAACAGTATTATACCTTTATAAATTATTTTTAAAATTTCATGTTAATATTTTTTTTTTTCATAAGTGAAAACAAATCAAATCATTTATTTCTTTGCAAACATGGGTAAAGAATTGGTACGTAGATTTTGTCATAGCAGTTAGTTCTCCATGTTGTACCGTCTCATGGGCATGCAAATCATAATCATAATCAATATAATTTTAAATAATAATTAGAATATTATTATAATTAAACAAACAAACAGTAGAATAATAAAAATAAACGGTAATAACTTAACATTTAACTTAGCATATAGACTAACCACTACATTTTCCACTGATTAGAACTTAAATATTTACAAACTGAAGGCAATAGTGAAGAAAATTCTTGACAACAATAGTTTAAATACCATTATTAATAATAATAATAATAATGTTTATTTCAATAACTTACAGTAGTTACATTTTTACTTTTAGGAATGACCCTTTAAGCAAAATAAATGCTTGTGTTAGGACATTGCGCCCTTCAGCTACAGTACAGTATCGTATTCGAGTTATTGAATATGATAATGAAAGTACTTAGTTAATAATAAGTAGACAAATCCTCTATTTTAAAGGAGGAGTCTAAATTAAACAAAAGGAAAACAAATGAAAATTGGGTAATTTAAGAGTGCGCGCATAATCATTGTGCGTATGTTTGTGTGTGTGTATGCATGAGTGTGTTATTTGTGTGAGCAAGAGGCTATGAAGTAAGTGCGGGTATGTGTATGTATGTAATGTAATATCTATGTAACTGTAGTCAGGGTAAATCAATAATATGCAGAAAAGAAACTAAAAAACAAAATAAAACTCTTTTTTGTGAATTGCATTCTGTAATAATTATATGTTACTAATTTGAGTACTGAATACTTAATTATTATTATGTATTCATAATATTTCCATAATAGTCAGTTAAAGAAACACATTTGACTGACCGGTTGGCGCAGTTGGTAACGACCCTGCCTTCTGAGCCGCTGGTCCCGGGTTCGATCCCCGGACAAGTCAAACATTTGTGTGCATGAATATGTCTGTTTGACCTGTGTCTGGGTGTGTATATGTAAATAAGTATGTATATCAGTCTTCAGGTTACCGTAGTACAGGCTCTGCCTAATTCGGGACCTGAAGTCCTTGTGTGGATGTTGTCTCATATATTATATTATATATATATTATTCCATTTATTTCCAATTTCTTACAAACTACGTATTTCGGTCTCCTACTTTGTACGCAAAGAAAATAGCAGCTTTACTTCGAGAAAATACGAGTACACTACCAAGTACATAAAATAGGAGGCTCTTAACATAATCAGGCATCTGCTACCGGACATATGTTTGATCAAGTAAAAAGCCTGTTAGAGGTCAATTCGTTTGATACAAGTTAACGTCGATGTTCGTGCTTCATTAACCTAACTAGTGAAGCGAACCCAGTTTGTATTTAAAAGCTAGTGGTACCTTCACAAGGTTTTACCCCTTTACTAAGTACTACCTTTTACTAACCCGGGATACACCCACAATAACATCGTTTTATAGGTGCATTTTCTAACCTTCAGTACACGGATTCTCCGAAGAGGTAGATGTTCCCAATTACTTTGCCCGACTCGAAGCTCTTAGGACCTCATGTTCTCGCTCGCTTCTGTGCTTTTGATTTCCGGGTAGTTTCCGGACTCAAAGCGTCATGGTCGCCTGTTGTATTTACATGTTT
Organism: Brachylomia viminalis; assembly: GCA_937001585.2. Taxonomy (NCBI): domain Eukaryota; kingdom Metazoa; phylum Arthropoda; class Insecta; order Lepidoptera; family Noctuidae; genus Brachylomia; species Brachylomia viminalis. The sequence continues at coordinate 12,757,351 of OW443308.2, read as the reverse complement.
TGGTGTTGACAAGACAGTCTCCGCTTGAGACGTTATTAGGCTTTACACTGGACTGCCATCATGCCAGAAGACACTGTATGTATGCGGAATACGGCAAAGACTGAAAACTCCCACCTGTGTTCCCCCTGCATTATCTTTGCTCCTTCCCACTCTGGTCTTCACCCCTTATAACAGGATAAAACCTTTAGAGAGTTCCTGTCGAAAATAACATATTTCCGAGTCACAGGGGGACTGCTAAAACACCAAAAAGATTGTATTATACAAGTATTTGAGTGACATATTTTATGCCGAATTTGTCGAAGAAACGTGACGATCCCGCGGGAAGTGCGATAAATGTCCGACATTGTTGAATTTTCCATTGAGATTGAGAAAGGTTCTCGTCCTGTTCATTGTTTAAGCAATACTTGTTTGAAACATAGCCTTTTTGCCCCACTATTTTATTTTGTGAAGTAGCTAACCTCTCCCCAAAATAAAATATTCGGGTACAAAGGCATCACTACTAGAGATTTGAATAGTTAAATCCCTAGTAGTGATGCTCACTTGTTTTCTGTTTTTACCTGCTTTGGTAATTCCGGTTTTGTTTATTGATTGACTTTTTGATACAGTTTTTAAACTATAAGTTAATGTAATGATGGTTTGAGTTTGAATTAAATTTACCTACGCGCGAATTTTGCAGATGCTGAATATCCTTTATTTTATTGATAAGCATCAACAAAGTAACATTCTGTGAAGACGATGCCTAAGGTGCCTGTGCCTACCTAAAATAGATGGTCTCTAATTTCGATATAAAATTAATGATATTAGAAACCCTTAAGCAACATTGGTGAAACATTTATCCTTTAATAACACCAATATAGTTTACTTAGAAATCACCCGTAGATATATATATAAGCCGTTTAAGTCGATCGCACGCTATCATGACATTGAGACCCAAATCCCGTTTCATTATTGTTTTCGCAAATTAATCAAATGGAATCTCTATCAAATTGTGTTTGATAACTTTGTTTACAAATTAGCTATTAATCGTTAGTGTAAACTGTTAGGGTGCCCTAACGAGTTAATAATGATTCTTAAAGGCAGTTAAACGAGACTCTCGACCTAGGGTTGGCCTTTGATAGCACATCATTTATATTTGATTTACGTATCTAATGATAGTGACCCTGAGAAGGTTTAGTTATATCCACTGATTTGAGGCATGCGATACCTATTTGTAGCCAGTAGGTATTTAAAATTTCAAACAAAAGTGACAAGCGTAAAATGTCGCAGTATAGTTTAGAATTTTTGATTCAGTTTTCAAAACCAACCTCCGAAACATCAAACTCAAACACAAAGCATTTCAATTAAACCATTTACAGGCACTTTTGAATTGTCAAGTCCCATCCACGATCAAAACCAAACTGAGATTTTCACCAAAATCCGACCTTAAATCAAGATAGCAAGAAAGATTTCGAATCAGAAAAAGAACTGTCCTCTAATTTATTGAACATTTCGGACAGACCGGCTATTCGTTTGTTACATCCGCCATCGCGGAAAAGTCTTTGACCTCTTGTTGACCTCTGACCATTTTCCTTTCAAAGACAGACAACGCGCCGCTATTAGAGTCAAAGGAAATTTCCTTTAGTACATAAAGCTGCTAGAAAGCATATCTAAGCATATTCGCGTATACTATTTTATTTTATCTTATTCGGGAAACTTACAGCTATAATATACAGTGTACTTAAACAATATGCAACTGAAGGCCATTTACAAGTTTCCACAAATAAACACCAAAATTAAAAACGAGAAAAAAATACAAATGTCGGTACAAAATACCTTTTACATAAATTAGGAAAAAATTGTATACGAACGACATATACAAACTAAAAATAACTTAGACGGAAACAATTACTTTTCCGTAAAAAAGCTTTCCACCAACAAATTTAATGCTTAACACTCTCACCGCCATGTGGTCTGCTGGCCGCCCACATAAATGTCAGTGCAGCAAGCCACCATAGATTTGTACATCTTTACCAGCAGGCCATGTGGTCCGCGGTGATCCCACAAATGCATTTATTTCTATAGAGCTTGGCTTGCTAGATAATAACTTAACGACGTATCTTGCCGGCCGTCCACATGGCGTGCTGCAATAGTAACACAAAACCTAGCGTGGCGTGGTGTAAAAGACATTGCATGGCCTGCGCGCCACCCACACGGCCTGCTGTTCTAGAAAAACCTTAAATGTCTATGGCGGTGAGAGTGTTAAGCCGAGAAACACTGGTATTGAATATATCCAAATCATGTTCACCAGACAGTTTATTAAAACTTCTGCTCGCACGGATTAGAAACGAATTCTGCCTGCACGTGTGTAGATACTCGTACGAACATAAATACCTTACACTTAGTTACTCAAAATGCAACAGCAATATTCACGTGGATTCGATTGTAACTTTGAGAAAAGTCTCCAGTACCCCTCAATTTACTAAATATTCTACTGCTATAACATTGAATATTTACAAATATCCTAAGGAATACTTGCAAAAAAAGAGCACGGTTTGACATGGATTCGAACCAACACAACGCATCGCCCAAAGTCGCCATTCTATATGTAAGTATTGACCAACAAGCCAGCGAGCTTGTTTCGATAGCCAGGATTTTTTAATGTAGGTATCTACTATTGTCCATTCTACTTTATCATTCGGTCTCTGTCTAATTGATGGTTGTTATAAATATAGGGTATAAATTCATTTTATATTATAGCAGGGGGAACATTTTAGCCTGTTTATGCTATGTTCGTGACACAATAACTATCAATACTTTAGGAGAACATTGCTTTAGAATCTCGCATTAGTATAAGGTTTTTATGCTCGTGACTGTACGTAGCTCGTGTGTCGTATGCTGTGTGTACTACGTACATAGAGCTTACAGGCTACGTACAAGTCTAATAAGTAATCTGTTACAATACTCAAAAACACCGTCAGGCCTCGTTTGGTTGTAAAACAATTACTTAGACCTAACACGAGAACATGCTCGGACTAGGGCTAGAACTAACATCAAGGATATAACAAACACAAAGTAGTCTATGTAGCCTACTTTGGCAAGACCTAGCTACAATATACAGGGTGATACTCCTTTGCAAAATTTCCTTCTATGAGCAGCAATATGACTCGTTGAATAATACAGAGTGGGTTCATTTTTACAGAGATATTTCCCCAATAATTGAGCTCATTTCTTCTAGAATCAATTGCTTTTCATAAATTCTTAATAAAAATACGTCAGCCTGTTTATCTATAAAAATACTTATGCATTATTCAAACCAAACCAAGCATATTCGAGTTGATTGTATATTTAAATCCAAATAAATACGGACCCTTTTTAATCAAGCCCATTAATTTAATGTTGACATTTATTTATCTCTCTGTTTTTGGGTTACGAGGGTACCTGGCATGTGAAACTGAGGAACAGAAGTTCAAGTTACAGGAGTTCGTAAACAACTCTTCTGTTACCATCGATTATTGATTTTCATGAAGAAAATTATAGTAATTGTCTGTGAGTTATGGTATCTCTAATAACGCACACGATATCGGTTTGCTGGTGCTGATTTATATTTGTTATTATCAGTAAATAAACATGGCAATAAATAAAAAAAAATACTAGAGATTTTTTTTATTGTTTCATGATTATCAGTATAGTATAGTATCGCGCGCGATCATACAAAAGGCTGAATACTAAAGGCTGCATTTCATAAACAAAACCAACAATATTTATAGAACTAATAAATGGTTGAATAAATAAAAAGGCTCACAACATGCGAACTACGCAACACACTGACGATGACGTCACGCAAAATCCTGTAGCGAGCAAGCAGAGTTTACCGCGCAACTGGCATATACACAACTCCTTGACATCAATCGTCGGGCATTTGCCCACCAGACACGAAACCCGATCGGAAGATCCTTCCTTTTCTATAGAGGATGAGTGAACTTTACACCCTGTTGCGCATACCTCTATAGACGAGTATGAAAGACTTCTTAATTAACATACATATTCGGGCTGGTTTACTTCGGGATGGGTGTCTAAGTAAAGGTACTTGCACAAGAAGGCTTTGTAGCAACTTAATATTGTCACGATATCGTATTTCGGTCAGGGAACTAGCTCGAAATTGAGCGTCAAGATTCTAAACAGACAACTAAGTTAGCTTGAAACGCTTTTAATTAAAATACAACATTAGAATGTCACCTTGACAAAGAGAAGAAGGTCAAAATTAGGGAATCAAGGTGCATAGTTTTAACACATTTAAGACACAACACTACCTTGGTAATAAATAACAACTTACAAATTAAGAATTTTTACAGTCTCTCTTTCATAATTCGTTTAGAAAGTATTGTCATTTTCACTCGCTTCACAGCAGTCTCGAAAATTTTATTTATAGGATAGCCGCGAAAACCTGAGCAAACGGATTTCATTTTCGCGAATTTATTCCAGCTTGGCGTTAAAGTTTTACAACAACGCGGATAGAGAAAGTCTATAAAAGTAAGGAATTTCTTATTATCTCAGGCAAATATTTAACAGTTCCTTTACTTAATAATCCAGGAAGAAAAACGTGCAATTTCCGCGGAGATGCTATCTATGGTTTACTTCTCATTATGGTGGAAAAGGAAAGTACCAAACATAAGTAAAGAAACGGAACTTTACAGATTGTGAGGCGCATGCTGCAGAGTCGGCATTGGTTATATAAATGCTTTATTTGTCATTCGTTAAAGGAAGTCAGAAGTATTTCTTGTATAACAAACGGAAAAAAATCTTGCAACACACATATATTTTATTTCAACAAAGGGCTCAGGTTTCATTTATACGATAAAGTAATATAAGGAAGAACTTAGTTACAAGAGACTACAGCTCAGTAGCTTTCAATAAAACGTGAACGAACAATGAATCCAGAAATACAGCAATGTAAAGTTCCTTATAGCAGGGAAAAGGAAACTGCGAGGAACAAGTCGCACGATATCAGAAGTCACTGAAGTGAATATAGCACATCAAAAGTGTCTAGGGATCAAGCACGTTTTGCTAGTTACAAAAAATTTGGTTTTTAATTATATTTTTTGTAACTCCTATGGATACTTTTTGGTAAATTTCGTCATTTAAACAGGGGTCAAAAGATGAAAATCTTCTGTCATGTCGTATTTTTATTCCTATATAATCCTGCAATATGTTTGAGGCCAAATCAGTAAAATTTCTACCACACTTCTCAGTGAAATCAATACAAAAGAACGTTATTATGGAGAGAAGACGTCATTTAAGCCGAGAAGAAATGATCAGAGCCGTGAGAATGTTAGAAGCTGGTTCTCGGCAACGTGCTCTAGCTATCGCTCGGGGCACTACGCAGAGTGACAGTCGACTTTGGACACGTCACCGCATCACTGGCAGCGTGGCAGAGCGACATAGGGACGAGCTCGCATCACCAAATGCGGACAAGATCCAAACCATAAGAAATCGCTTGCATGAAGTCAATCTCCGTTCCCAAAGGCCGCTACGTGTACTGAGCTCCACAATCGCTGAGCCCGTGTACAATGGGCTCGTGAACAGAGAAATTGGGCAGAAGAAGAGTGGGGTTTTTTGTGTTTTTCTGACGAATCTCGCTTTGTTATGAGGCCAGATACTAGACGTATACGTAAAATTCATGGTATTCCTTTTATTTGTGACACTATGTTATTTGGCAAAAAATAATCCTTATGATGAAGCCTTTCGATCGGTATGATAAAGCTACAGGATCTCATGTAACGGGTTCGATTTCCGGTTCAACCATGTGTAATTATTTAAATATCTATGAATACAGTTTAAATTGTTTTTTAAATTGAAATAATGTCTTCTTTCAGTAAAATGTTCCATCTAAAATATTCAAGGTACTTTCCCTCCATGTGGCATATCCGTGGGACGCCCTGTATAATCAATCAAATTGACAATTTTATTTGATTTCAATAAGGCAATAATATACATTTATGTGAGTGTATGCGAGAGTGTATGTGAGTGTATATGAGAGTGCATGTGAGTGTATGCGAGAGTGTATGCAAGAGTGTTCGTGAGTGTATGTGAGAGTGTATGTCAGAGTTTATGTGAAAGTGTAAGTCAGACTGTATCTGCTACTTAAGTGCTTCAAAAGTGCCTCCATGTCATCATATGTAAGTGTCTTTATCTAATTGGTTACTGTTTTCTTACATTCATGTCATATTTTTGTGTGTAAGAAAATATTTTTGTTTATTTTGTTGTACAGTTGAAAAGACCGTTTATTAAATTTCCTGCAGGAAAACATGGTTATAGCACAGTGTAAATATGGAACAGTACGGAAACTAAGCATATTTGATTAAATAATTACGTACGGTCCATTAAAGCAATAGGGTTGTAACTTTTAATGATTTTGATATTTTTTATTACAACTTTTTTGTTATGTAGTGATGAACTATTGGCTTCAACACCCTCAAAAACCATGAAAACGACACCCATGACGAAAAACTTGATAACTATTGCAGCCGCCATCTTGGATTCACGTTTTGACAGCAGTATCGGCTTCAACGCCCTCGAAAACTATGATAACGACACCCATGATGAAAATATTGATAATTTATTGCAGCCGCCATCTTGCATTTACATTTTGACAGCACTATCGGCTTCAACGCCCTCGAAAACCATGAAAATGACACCCACGACGAAAATGTTGATAATTTATTGCAGCCGCCACCTTGGATTTACATTTTGAGCGCACTATCGGCTTTAAAAACTCTCAAAACCGCCGCCCATTCTGTATTTAAACAGGTTCACGAATTCATTATGATCAGTCACACGGACTTATAATTCGATAACGATTATAATGTATAACAATAACAATAAATCATTCCAAAATCAGCAGGAAGTTTAAAATACGATAGCTCCGCTCCGGCTTTGATGAAGCCGAGTTCAAACAGCCGTATACCACGCAATACGATCGTGGCATTATTAAAAAGAATGCGGAGAAAAAAAAATCGTGACCACTGGTCTTGACGCGGCACTCACTACTGACCGCACCGCGACAACCGCTTTGGGGTATCGTCGATGCACATGTTTGTGTGAGTGTGCCGGTTCGAGCGTTTGTAGGTAATTTCCGTACTGTTCCACTTATTCTGTGGTTATAGTTAGGGGAATTTCTGCAACAATGTCAGTCCTCCTTTTCCGTATTAAGTCTGGATCATATGGCAGGGTTTTATATTTTTTAAGACTGTTTGGATAATGTACATTTCTCTTACGGAAAGTAGACTACTAATTTTGTGTCAGATCTCAGTAGGTTAGCTTTTATTTTTATTTTTAAATACCCTGATCACTTTGTGATGTAATGTGTGTAGTAGCAGATATTCATCGTGTTGCCATAACTGAAAATATTATTACTACAATATAATTTCCACTTGAGTTACTGAGAATTAATTCTGAGAAAAGGCTGGTGTCTGAATGTAGGCGTTTACATTATATGACTTGTGTGTGACGCTATGAGATAGGTATTATATACGCGTCTTTAATACCTAATTACGTAAGAACATACTCGTAACATAATAATGCCTATTGACATACCTGCCTTGCCTGAAGAGTTAGGCAAAGGTGTTTAAATAGTAGCTACCTACACCCACATATCGGCAGCTATATATATATATGTCTCATGTAATAGAGGGTGACACTATTACGGGCACGTATCTAGACTTTTACTCCATACTTGCCACCAAACAAAAAAAAAAGGTCCATATCCGCTCGAGACCTATCCGACTGTCTAACGGAGATGAACCGTACCATTCAGGAGTCCTGTACGAAGCAAGGAGCTGGGAGGAGTGATACATCTTTTGCCGGTATGGTGAAGAAGGGATCCAGCAATTTTGTTCGTCCAAACCAACTTAGCTCCGTGGCAATCTTCCCATGTGACAACACAAAGACCAGTGACGAAACCAGGAACATGGTCCAAAACATCATATGCCCAGGTGAAATGAAGCTGAAAGTCCGAGGCGTACGCAAAATCGGAAAAGGAGGTCTCATTATCAGCACGGAGACTAAAGATGACCTGGACAAACTCAAACAAACAGTCCAAACTGCTTCGTCAGAGCTTACCGTCGACGAACCCCGAAAGCGCAAACCTCGCATTGTAGTAATTGGAGTGCCCGCATCTATGACTGAAAATGAGGTCTTTAAATGTCTCTATGAACAAAATTTAGCTGACAAACTGCCGACTATGTCCCGAGATACATGTATGACCTCAATAAAACTAAGCCACAAATCTGGGAGAAAAGATACTGAATACTGCAATTATATACTAGAAGTTTCAGCCGTCATTCGCAAGGCCCTGATCATCCAGGAACGACTATTTATTAATTGGACGTCCTGTCCAGTACGTGACTTCACTCTGGTAACCAGATGTTACAAGTGCCAGCAATACGGTCACGCAGCCAAGTTCTGCAAAGTCACTGCCCCTACATGTGGTCATTGCGGTGAAGAAGGGCACGCCATTCAAGACTGCACAAAGAAAGCCGAAGCGCCAAAATGTGCAACATGTCTGCGCTTCAAAAAACAAGCGAGCCACAAAACGGGAGATGTAGATTGTCCAGCTAAAAAGTCTGCCGAAAACAGGTACATCAACTCAATCGATTATGAAGGCGCCTAAGAGCGCCACATACCTGTTTTTATTTTAGACTTTACTTTTTACTTTAAATTTTATTGTACTATGGATAGTAACTTAATTACGGACATAGATAATAGTTTTCAAACTGTTTCAAAGTCATGTAAGGTTGAGGACTGCAGACAATATCTTTCCGTGTATCAAAAGTCACTAACCATACTGACCCAAAACATTCGTAGTATTTATAAGAACATGGATAGCTTTAACATTTTTCTTCATAGACTTAACTTTAATTGTGATATAATTATACTAACCGAGTGCTGGTTATCTAATCGCCAGGATAACCTCCCAGTAATACCGGGGTACAACATATCGTTTACCAGAATAAATAACAATCAAAATGATGGTGTGGTTGTCTATTCAAAAGATTATTTAATGGTCACAATCGAGGAACCTAATTTACACGACTGTAAGAGCAATTGCTTAATTATAAAAATTGGTACAACCGCAGCAATAATTGCTATATACAGATCCCCTTCTGCTAGAAACTTGGATGCTTTTCATGCTTCCTTAAATCAAATTTTTCAAGCATTGGGCACTTTTAAGAATGTCATACTAACAGGAGATATAAACATAAACATTAACTCTGATAACTGCAATGCAGGGATCCAAGAATATCTTAATATCTGCTCATTCCATGGTTTTCTGCCCGCACATACACTGCCTACTCATCAAAGCGGTTCCTGCCTCGATCATATGATAATCAAATCGAGTTTTTCGTTTATTACGCTTGTTACTAACTCTACAATTACCGACCATCACGCAGTTTTACTGACCCTTAATTTAGCGCTGCCTAAGCAAAATCGCCCACTGACCAAAACGCAAGTAAACACAATAAAACTTGAATATGATTTATGCAACATTGATTTTAGCCCAGTTTTCAATACACCTGACCCTAATTTTGCTTTATCGTACTTAATAAAACATGTTCAATCAGCTATATTACACAACACGACCGTTATTACAGTAAACAAGAAAAATTATAATATTAAACCTTGGATTACGCCTGGCCTAATTCGGTGCATAAGACACAGAGATAAACTCCATCAAAGATGTAGGAGGGACCCAGATAATCTCGTCACTAAAGTCACCTATACCAGATACAGGAATTTTTGTAACAAACTCCTAAAGAATTTAAAGAGAAATTACGATAAAAATGAATTAAATAGAGCTGGAAACAATAGCAAGAAACTTTGGAAACATATCAAAAACGTCACCTACATGTCAAAACAGCGTGAATCAAATTCGAGTTTACTGCTTTCTTACCCTTCACCTATCCTGTCAGCCAACGAAGTGAATAGTTTTTTCGTAAATGTTGGGAAAACTCTTGCTGAGCAGATTCCAAAACCTGACTGTTTTCAACCTTCTTCCCAAAAGTGTGAAAATAGACGTACCTTAAAATCTTTTGCCTTGCTAGACACAGACGAAGACGAAATTACCCGAATAATCTGTGGACTAAAAGATGACTGTGCTGTTGGATGGGATAACATTAGCAATAAGACCCTTAAACTTTTTAAGCATATCCTTGTACCTCCCTTAACACATATTTTTCGTATGTGTTTTTCTGAAGGCATTTTCCCTAAATGTCTAAAAAAAGCAATTGTAATCCCTATCTTCAAATCCGGAAACAAAGACCTAGTTAACAATTATCGGCCAATATCATTACTCCCCTCAATATCTAAAATACTAGAAAAAATCATAAACAGTAGACTAGTTAACTATCTAGAGAAAAATGAATTCTTATCATCTGCGCAATTTGGTTTTAGAGCCAAATTATCCACAGCCGATGCAGTGCACAGTCTAACAGATTATGTCTCAGAAGAACTTGGTAAAGGAAACCAGACCCTGGGAATCTTCCTTGATCTGGCGAAGGCTTTTGATACGGTCTCCGTTTCTACGCTTTTGTACAAATTAGAGTTCTTAGGAATAAGGGGAACGCCGCTGAAACTTTTTGCCGACTACTTATACGATCGTTATCAATGTGTTAAAATTGACAATATTATTAGCGACGAGCAAAAAAACACAGGTTTTGGTGTTCCTCAGGGAAGTATTTTGGGCCCCACCCTTTTCCTGATTTATATTAACGATTTGTGTAGTTTAAATATTAATCAAGGCAAAATTATATCGTATGCAGATGACACTGCGTTAATATTCACCGCTAAAACAAATAGTGAATTGTATGAATATGCTCAAATAGGTTTCAATACTGTGTCTAACTGGCTTCAAAGCAACTTACTAACATTAAATGCCGACAAGACAAAATATATTCACTTCTTCATCCGCAAACCGCATTTTAATATTACTAACTCTCATCTGTATGCCCATCATTGCGGACTCCGCTCAGTCAGCATAATATGTAAGTGTCCTTTTATCCACAAAACATGTAACATAAAATATCTCGGGGTTCTAATAGACGAGTCGCTCTCTTTTAGACCACATATTGACAGTTTGGTTACAAGAGTGCGCAGGCTAATTTTTGTTTTTAAAAAATTGCGAGCAATTGCAAATAAAAAATTAGTGGCACAAGTTTACTTGGCCCTAGGTCAATCTGTAATACAGTACTGTATTACTTCATGGGGGGGAGTACCAAAAACCTACTTACTGCCTCTTGAAAGAGCACAGAGAGCCATTTTAAAAGTAGCAAACTTCCATCCCTTTCTCTATCCTACAGATCTGCTATACAAATCCTGTAACGTGCTGACCGTTCGCCAGCTTTTCATAACGCACTTAATATTAAAACAGCACACCATGCTCTCATATAACATTGAAAGTACTAATAAGAGACGGAATGATATTGTATGCGAGTCAAATGCACCCTCTAAATATGTGTTTGTAAACAGATTTTATAAATTTTTAGGCCCATTTCTATACAATAAATTAAATAGGAAATTAAGTATCTATAAATTAAATAACTACGACTGTAAAAAGACTATTCTGCAATTTTTAGTTAGCCTATCATACAGTGAGACAGAGAATTTACTTGTTGTCTGTAAATAAAACATGTTTAGTCTTTAAGTTAATATTACTTTTTAATTAGTCTTCTCCGTTTTTGTAATTTTATATTTTAACATTATAAGCACCTTTCTAGTCTGAAACACAGGTTCTACCTAGTTCAGGCAAATAAGCAACTGAGTCCTCTAATTTTTAATTTATGTTATTGTAAATCTGCACCATTTTTATAAATAAACGATATTATTATTATTATTATTATTCAGAGTTAAAAATAGGTCTGTAGATAGGTGTCCATCTATTACACTTCGAAACCCAGTCAGTGCGTCAAAGACCACGTCAATCTTCGGGATCGCTTGTCATGTGGATATCTATGACAGTCGTTACGGGTATACCGTAGTATTTTATCCTTTAGAATAAAAGTGGGAACATTTGTTTTGCGTGCATTTGAGCAAAGGCAGTCTATTGGCATGTTATGGAAATAAGATGGGAAGAGTAGAGTACATACTATGTTAAGAAGTAAGAGGCTAAGAGCACGTAAGACAAGAGGAAGACCAAAAAAAAATAGGGATTGTATAAAAGCTGTTATTTATTTATTTATATATTAGATTCGGACAACAATATAGTCCATTTTGTTAGTAAAACTATCTTATAACTAGTGTTAGTAGTTAAACAGCCAAGAAACAAACAACAAAGTAGGTGTCTGAGGCAGAATGTGCAGAGAACGACAAAGTGAGGAATGAGCTACCCGACCGTTATCCCCACATAGTGCCTCATAATCGGGGAGTAAGGACTCTCCAAAACTGTTTTCAGGATGCTATTGGTGCCGATTCCCTTGTTCACAAACTAAACTAAATTTAAGTTGAGTGCGTCTTTTTCTTTCTATTTCATTATGAAAAGGACAGAAGATAAATATTAGTTTAGTCCTGTCAAATTAGTCAGCACCTGACGTAATTTGATGTAATTTTAGTAGTCAACTTTTTAATCACGTCTAAACTTGTATGGAGTAGTGTCAGGCGCTGATTAATTTGACAGGACTAAACTAAAATGTATCTTCTGTCCTTTTCTTAATGAAATAGAAAGAAAAAGATGCAATGAACTTAAATTTAGTTTAGTTTGTGAACAAGGGAATCGGCACCAATGTCACTGCCCCGCGTTCTACGCATCAGTGATGCGACTTTTTTACGAATCACTGCATGGAAGCCGTCAGTTCGATTCTGAGCGAACATCTCTGATGCGCTACAGAAACGGGGTAGTCCCAACAACATCCTAAAACATGAAAACGAACACTGAGATGACGATGGATGATGAGTGTACATAAAGAAGTAAAACGCTTATACTGTGTCAATTAGAAACAAATTGAGATAAAAGCTCAAAGCATAACATGGCAGTTATTTAATTGTTGACAGAGGCAGTACTTATGCACCATGAGATACTACAAACTACGTAGTTACAGTGACACTGTAGAGGCCTGGCATAGATCCAAGTAATAGAGAGTTTAGATATGTAAATAAACGGCCTAGGAGATTTATACGAATATCGATTACGGTTATAGTTATTAACATTGTCCAGTTTTGAGCTATTTCATAAGATGACAATTATAGTATTCGAATATCAAATTGTTTAAAGTTTCGGAACCAATAACGAACGATATTTGTACTGTTATTTGAATTTCATGCTTTCCCGTCTAATTTTCTACTACTAAACTAGTAACAATACCACAAATAAAGTTGGACAGGAAACTTCTACGAGTTCAAATTGTGAATTGCTTCCATCAATTCAAGCGTAATTCAGAGCTGTTCACTTCGCCAGTACATTTCGATAAAACTTTATGAGCTCGTGATTATTTCCAGCTATAGTTACTACGAGTACTTCCACCACTTGTTGAATTTATTCAGGGAATTAAATCTTGTTGAACATCCTCGTCATTTTATATCAAGTTGTACACAATTTATATAATCCACTCTGTTTTATTTTACAAAAGACATAAGGGTTGAGTTGAAGAAAGGAGACGGGGACTTCTGGGCCCAATTGTAATAAGTTGAGGTATGGCTTAAAAAAAAGGTTATGTTTTTCTAATTCAAAGTGTGAAAAATCAACTCAATTTACAATCTGGAAAATGAGAAATCCACTAATTAAGTTAAGGTTACGAAGTAATTGGAATATCGATTCAATTATAATCGATTAACGTTACATAGTTCATACTATTTACGAAAATGATTCCACCACATGATTAATTCAAATAAAATCTCTTGGAATTATACTTTAATAAATTAACTATTACGTTAACTAATTAAATATTTACATAGTTAAGATTAATCGATTCACGTTGACTAATCGATTATTGTATTTTTAATCTGTGCTAACTCTGACTTGACATGCTTGACATGACATGACAATATATTATCAACACTCGTTTCGTATCGTCTAGTGCGTGTGTGTTTTGAGTATTTATTGATATCTTGACCCTTGCTTTCCTACGGACTTCTGATCTTCCTTCTTGTACGACCCTTGCCTTGCTATACCGGACACGGAGAACCCAGCTTAAACGTTGAACTTGTTATTTTGGATTCTACGAACGGCCTACCGATTGGATATTGATTGAAATCATGGATCGTTGTGTAAATTGTGGCATTGCGACTAGTCGCTGTAATACACTAGGTCGTCGAGCTTTGGATGACGAAATGATATTAGCAGTGATTCGACAATGGCGTGCACTACAATCTGTAAGTATTTACTCACTTTCTGTTTAATAACTCACCAGCGTCTACCACGCTGGCTTGCAATCTTTAAAGTAAGTATATATAGGTAAACATTTAAAACCCACTTAGAGATACATTACATTGAAATAGGTAATTATGGGGCAGAGTAAATCAAATCATTAATTCGCATAGAACCTAGATATTGTACAATAGAGTTGTTATAAAAATATGGGGTACATTCTGCCTGAGTAAATAGATTTTTTAAAAAGGAAACATGTTATCTGTTTTTAAAACTTTTTGCATCTTTTAGGTAAACAGCAGTGACCATGTTTGCCAAGCTTGCTGGGACTTGGCTCTAAGATCACCTCTTGATGAACCTAGACATCTTGGCCACCGTAGTGTTTGTCTCCGATGTGGACGTTCTCTTCCATCAAGAGTCAGCCATTTAGTTCACACTGGCTCACCTCGTGAATTGAGAATTTATAATGTTATTCAAGAGTGGATTATGCCTGAAGATGTAAGTTGAATCATAACATTGTGTTTTATAAACGCTTTTGTTGTAATTCAAATTGATTTATTACATACTTAAATGATCATGTATCATTTGTTGCAGATAGAAGAAACCAGTCGCATATGCCATACTTGTTGGGTGGCTGCAGACAGAGCTGCTGTCCATATATGGTCTCTCGCCCATCAACTTCTTCCCAAGCAAGCCGATTTGAAGAAATACAGCCACCGGCACAAGTTGTTGCTGCTGACTCTGCAGTTGAGCAAATACATCCACCGGCACAAGTTATTGCTGCTGACCCTTCAGTTGAACAAATACAGCCTCCGGCACAAGTTATTGCTGCTGACCCTCCAGTTGAAGAAGTTCGAAGAAATCAGCCGGAACCTATGATTGTATTACCAGATTACATGAGAGCAATTGAAACAGAAAGAAGGTGCTTTATTGAAGGATGCCAGAGAACAGAGAGATACAGAGTTCCACTTACTACCAGAAAAATGTTGCTCAATCGGTATAAATATTATGTCCCTGAGAATAATCATCTTTGTGAACGTCATTTAGTTATAGAAGCTTGGGATTTTCTTAACAGTTTGAGAAATAATTATGTACAGACTTTTACAGCAAAACATATCCAGGACATGATGTCTTTAGAAGAAGTTATAAATTCAGGATTACTTCATTTTGAGAGTATAGATGATATGGAAGACCATGTTGTTCACACATGGATAGGGTTAAACAAAGCACAGTTCCATCAAATGTTTAATGAGGTCCCTCAGTTATTAGAAATACCTAGAGCGTCCCTAGCTTTAGCAGCATATTTAATTAAGCTTAGAACTGGGGATTCTGATGAGAGGTTGTCAACTTTATTAAAAGTCTCTAGGCGAACTCTAGAAAAGTGGTTGCACCAAGTAAGAGATCTGCTGTATGAGTATTTTGTACCTAGACACCAAGGTTTACATCACATTAATAGGCAGCAAATTGTGCAAAGAAATCTATCTATACCTAAAACATTGTTTAGTAACTTTGAGGGAGTTGATAGGCCCATTGTAATATTTGATGGAACATATTGTTACATTGAAAAAAGTTCGAAAACACGTATTTTGTTTATGTTTTAGTTGATAGCTCTCGCAGAGGTAGGGAAGCAATATTAAAATATTATTGTAACTGCATCGTAGGCAAACGGACTGTAGGCTGCTGCGCTCATGTTATGTCAATAATATGGTACCTCAGTTGGGCTAGGTACCAAGAAAATATAGTACCACCTGCACAATTTCTAGATGACGTTCTTGTTATAATTGAAGATGAATAAAAATATTAATAAAAAACGATTTTCATTTTTAAACATCATCTCTTTCCCACTCTATAAAATATATTTTACATCTTATCTATTATAAAAAAAAAACAAAAACCCGACTGCTAAGCGAACTAAAAAGACGTAAACAAGAAGAAAAGCATGCTGTGCAGTCGATGGATACGTCTGGTTTATATTTGTTTTTGTTTTTGAAATCACCTCTTAAAACCACTTATTTTGATAAGTACCCCACACGATCAGCTTGGAAAAAAAATGGGGCGCCCGAAAGCCGCAATTTTTTTTCTAAGTCACACTTGCAAGGTTAAAACCGTAGACAGATCTGTCAAAAATCAGATTGTTAACGTAACCTCACTTTTCCTAAATCTCTTTTATCTCGGCTCTCAGATTGCCAAAATCTGCAAAATTTTCAGTAATTGTTTGTTAATATAGTAGCTATCAATTGACACCAATTTCATCTTTTTACATCCAGGCCCAAAGTTGTATGAAAGCGTATCCGTCTCCTTTTCGAGGATTTCCGGATCCGGGTTGCGCTGTTAAAATATAATTGAAACGACGAGTTTTATTCAAAACAAGAGGGCGGTTGTTTAAGTGTTTGCCTTTTTAGGGACCAAAGATTTGTTGAAGTTTGTTCTTATATTTTTTCGAGTTAGCTAGAGGATTAATATATACAAACTCAGATTCCATTCTGTGTGCGGTTTTTAGACTTGTTCATTCCGTTGTTATTGTTAATAGACCAGCCACAAACTTAGAACTACTACGATAATTGCATAACGGTAAATGCAATATTGTTATAGCACTGTACCCGATCTTGGAGTCAAACCCAGAAACTCACAACCATGAGCAAAGTGAGCGATCATTTTACTGAAACTATAATTTTTGTGAATATATCGTAATTTTAATAAGTGTTTACACTTATTAAAATTACTTATTAAAATGTAAGCTTCTGCCACGAGCTGGAATCGTTTACGATTCCAGCTCGTGGCAGAAGCTTACATTCCATTGGAACAAAAAAAAACATGTACTATCGAGGAAGTTCATATCTATGCACCTTTAGGACTATTTTTCCCTGTAGCGCTCGGGCGCTAACAGTAACTAACGTAAAACAGATGCGGTCATCGTGTTCACGGGATTTTGTTCTAAAACTGCTTAGATATGAACTTCCTCGATAGTACCTATGTGAAATGAGATATTTGTTATTCAGAATCGGTATCAGGGTATGCAGGAGCTATTCATATTATCTATAGGTACTCACTTAAGATTGATGTCCTCAAGGATCCTCGCCGGAAGCAAGTCCAGAATCTGGGTGACATTGAGGTGATCCCAGGATTGCTGCCGACCCAGAATCTGCTGGGTGCAGTTGATGAACAATAGGATATCTATTTCGGAGTCCATGGCAACATATTTCACTTACACTTCACAAAGAATCATTTCATTAGGACGCACAGAGAAGTAAACAAAACTGTGAATCAGTTCAAATTCAATGTCACTTAATTACTCCACTTCATTGTCCTTGTCCTTAAACACAGGTCCCCTTCAGGTGGTGCAATTATCTGTATAACACGAAAATGTTATATCGCAACACATTTTAGGTTCATAGTAATTGGGTCATGGAAAAAACTTTCTACTGATAATAAATCACACAGAATTACGCATGTTCAAGTCTATATTGCTCGATATCAGAAGGCCAATTCCCGTAATTAAAAACATCCAAAATAAAGTCACAACCTCATCTCAGCGACAGTCAAATGTAAAAAAAATTGGTAAAAGCTATACAATTTTTGACATATTGAGACTGAGATCAGAATGTGAACGTTCTATAAAATATGGGATTTTAATTTTCCCCTCAGATATTAATATCAATTATCCCTCAGAACTTTCCAACACTTAATAAAGTAAAGCTCACTAAAGATCTCATTGTTATTCCCCAATTTTTATGTCACGGTCAACAATGAAACCGGTAATTTGGGAAGCCATTATAATAGAGGGACTCGATTGACCACGTCTTTTTGAAGACTTACTTACGCAATTAACTTTCTTATAAATGCTGCCCCTACCCTTAATGTGCCTAAAAACTTTCCAAAATTAAGAGTGGAAAAGAAAGAAATACAGTATTCCAGGAGAGCGTCCTTTGTCACAAAGACGCCATTCAAATTGCGATAAAGAAAGGATTATTGACGAAATTCCGGTAAATTTCGGTTCAAGTGTCAGAGACTACTGACAAAAATGTAATACAATCCAGCATTTTTGGTTACTAGTATTCTTTACGAACCGAATCGTGTAACAAAGTCATTTGTCATTTGACTTTGAAATATCTGAATATACGACGGCTGGTTCGTTCACGGACAGTAACCAAATCAAAATATTATGTAGGTATCATTACATTGAAATTACGACTAAAACAAATAAAAAGGTGGGTACCATAAAGAGCCTTAACAAAAACCGTTTGCCAGTTTCCAATGTTAGGCTAGCTGAACTAAAACGCAAACGTCATAAAACATCGACTACACTACAATCATATTAAATCCATGCAAACATGGTTCCACATCAATTTGCTTTTTTTGAATTGAAAATTACATTAAATTCAATAGCTAAAACTACCATGCCACATGAAAATATTATTGGATAAAATAGCATAGCGTTGCTCTCTGTTTATTTTTCTGCAAATATTATTATGTCTATTGGTCTGCAAATACTCGACCGAGAGAGCAACCAAGATTATTTTGCTTAAGAGCGTTTATACCTTCTGAGTGGCAACGTCGCAATTTAGTGTCATATTTCGTGGTTTTCAATTTTATCATTTAATCGGAGCTATATTTTAAAAATCTGTTTAATTAACTTTTTAGAATTACGTGAAAGTGTTTAAAAAGTAAGTAACCGTAATGCTTACAGTTATTTTACAATGAAAATAACGCCCTGCAAGTTTCCAATGTATTATTTGCATACAGGGTATCCCGTAAATAATGGATCAAACGTAACGGGTAGGTAGCTTACCTCATTTCCAACAACTAATTTGAAAAGTTTAAAAAAAACCGGTAAGATAAACAAGAATTTTTTTTTCGATTTGAAAAAAAAAATCAATTGAACATTTTTTTTTCTAAGGCAAATAAAATTATATTTGAAAAAGAAAATATTAACAATAAGCTATTCAGAAGTTTTTGACAAAAATCATACCTAAAAATGTTATTAGTTGCAGCGACAGCATTAAAAACACTGAATGCTGTTAGAGAAAATGGTAAAATTCGAAAAAAAAAATATCTTGGTTACCTTACCGATTTTTTTAACTGTTCAAATTAGTTGTTTGAAATGAGGTAAGCTACCTACCCATTACGTTTGATCCATTATTTACGGGACACCCTGTATAAATAGAACTGTAAACGCAACGATTTCTTACCTTTTACACAGTTTTCACATAATTCTAAAAAGTTAATTAAACAGATTTTTAAAATATAGCTCCGATTAAATGATAAAAATTTAAAACCACGAAATATGACACTAAATTGCGACGTTGCCACTCATAAGGTATAAACGCTCTTAAAATTGAAAATACGAATCGTATGTAAATACATATCCATGGATACTTTTTATACATGATATCATTTCTAAAAGTTGAAACCCCCGTAAAAATCAGACATCCGAAACCAAATTCCTCATTATAACCGCCGACGGAAAAAGAGGGGTGATAAAAGTTTAACGTATGTATCTGTGTATCTGTCTGCGGCATCGTAGCTACCAAACGGCTGAAGCGATTTTGTTTTGTTTGAAAGTGACTTGACCGAGAGAGTAATTTTAAATTTAACTTTGTTATTATTATTTTGAGTGGCAAACTAACATGCTACCCACCTGATGATAAGTGGTCACCACCGTCTAAAGAGATTTGCAAAACCAGAGGCATCGCAGAAGTATCGCCCGGTCTTAGAGTCAAAGCTCAAATATCAGAGCACATTCAAATGCTCTTAGCGGCAGAAATTGATATAATGGTGTAGACCCAGACGAGCTGTTTACCAAAGAGCAGCTAAAACTTATATTACCGTATCTTCTAATAATTTCTGCTGACCGTTATAAAATTGACACTTATTAAAGTAAGAAAGAGACGGGTATATATAAACGCAAACAAGCAACACTGAATAAAGGGTCAAAGGAAAGTCGCATTAATACATTATATAGAAGAGACATCTGAAGAATTCAAAAACATCCTAATGATACACGAGACTGACATTGAAGGGACTAAAAAGAACAGCCATAAAAGAATTACCCGACATTTACATGAACAATCAATTTAAATTACTAGGTTATGTAATTGCTTAGACATTAACTGAGGAATAAGACGATCATTCTGTATCGTTACGTCTAATATAACTGAGTACAAATAGTAACTATGTGTCTTTTTAAAAAATAACGAAAAATCGTGTAGAAATTGGAGTGGAGCAAAGAAAGGAAGAATTACAAGTTAAGTATTTGGAATGTGAAACCCTAATTGGACAGCAAGGGCCGTGATAATAAATGAGTTTATTACATGGATTGGAAAACCAAATGGCACCAATTAATTTTCTTAAATTATACTCAACTCAGTTAAGATTCTAGTTGAATGAAATTACTTATCGTAGTTTTTTACTTGATAGATTGGACAAATCTTTTCCTTGATACCAATATCAGCCCTTTTCCTAATTAATTTGTGGTTGGCGTAGCATGTGATTTTGTTCCACACTTCTCTATCGCATATTATCTCTTCCCACACAATTCATTCATCGGTATTTCCCTTCAATTAGTGTAGGGAAAGACCAAAGATTGATGAAAGGATTGTGTGAAAAATAAACTCACAGCTTTCGTCAAGATATGCCCATAATTCCTCCGCAGCACATGCCCAAATTGGCAGTATAATGCACAACCATGTATTATAATTCCTTATATCATTTATTTGCCTAAAAACAAAACATTTCAATTGCAATCACGCTCGACAAATGCTATCAAATTAGATACCGCTGGGGCGTGAAAAGGAGTAAACCGGATTTCCAAGGACGGAATTGTATAACAACTAATATATATAACGTATATGATCGCAAGAGCCGGAATGCGAATAGGATTATCTAATTTAAATCCCGTAAAACGTATTCGATAATAGGAATAACAGAAATATCAGAAAGGGTTTGAATTTCGTAGGAGCACTTTTTACTTAAGTAGGGATAAACTGAGGACCGGTTATAAGGGTTTTATTTGCTACTTAACAGTTTTATGCCATATAGGTTTCAAAAGTATTATTTTTGGTTGATATACATTTTTTTTCTCATTTAAATTGAATTGCATGTATCCTTATATATTTATACCTACATTTAACAATGTTGTTATTATTAATGTTTCATGCTGTATTATATTTGAACGCAATGTGAATAATTGTTGCTGAATAAATTTAATTAAATTGAAAGGATTAAAATATCATAATCTTTCCATATCAATAAATTAAAGGATTTGGGAGGCCTTTGCTCGGCACTGAGACAGAACAGGCTAACTTAAAAAAAAACATTCCAGAATTAATGAATGAATACCGATATTAGGATAAGCGCGCACTACGTTTTTAATTCTGTTCAAACATTTGAAACAAGAATTTTTGATGTTACGATTTAAAATTCTGGTTTCATTACAGCTGAAGAGGAAAAACGTCAACTAACTTTTGGAGGGAGCTGGTATGTTAGGATGGGCTCAAAGGAATCTAAAAATCTAGTTGTAAAGATGTGTACAAATGTAACCTTTGTCCAGTATTTTTTTTACTTGTGCATCAAGTTTTAATACCTAAATAAATAAATCTGTTTGTATTTGTGAAGGCTCTAAAAATATGGCGCGATCTTTAAAATGGGTCTTCGCGAGTCTCTTAGAAACTAATTCAAAGAAACTGATATACTAACTCTGCCTTCTATTTAAATCTCAGAAAGTATATTGTATGTTCGCAAAAAATTAGGAATTTTCAAAATAAGAAGCGATTTCCATAATATAAACGACGGCACGGCACGTTGGCGCAGTAGTTAAGCGATTGACTGCTGCGCTGAGTGTCGCGGGTTCGATTCCCGCACGGAACAAATATTTGTATGACCTACAAGCAGGTAGTTGTTCTGGCTGTTTGTGTATGTGACTTTAAATGTTTATAAACGCACCCACAATACAGGAGAAATTCCTACTGTGGGGCAACGTTTAAAAAAAAAAAGAGAAAGACAAATACACGTAGTAAAAATAAAATTGTGATATCCAAATTTAGTCAGCAAGTAATTTCTTATTTAAACAGTATCCGCTTTTATAACAAGTTGCCAAAGTCGGTTACAGAACTTAGCGATAGAAAGTTAAAAATCCACATCAGACGTATCCTTATCAAAAAAGCATAATGTTATAAGATTTAAGACTACGTTGAAGACAAGGAAGTTTGGCAATAATTCCTTCTGCACGTGTGACTTCCCTAACACCTCATTAACGGCATCACTATGTAGGTAAATGTCTATTAACTGCTCCCAAATTACGATGTTTATTTTTATTATTTTTTTCTTTGTCATAATCGTCTTAATATTTGACGATATACCACCTACAATACAAATTTCAACTCTTTTCTAATGGCTTTTGTAGACAGGATATTAATTCAGATTTGTTATAGTTGTTATGGCAATCATATAATTTGGTTTAAATAGGCTTCTATTTTTTATTATTTTATTTGTCTTTTATAGATTCTTTTATATTTTGTGAATGTAAGAACATTATAGGCCTAACTTGTAGACTGTAGATTTGTAGACCATTTTCTGTTTTGTTAAGTACCTGGTACTTGTTGATAGGTCTACACTGTCACCATATTTAATAACGATGTAATTAGAAAACATTGTAAAATTCAATTAAGTATTTAAAAAACTAACCGTAGACTTTCTTGCCGACTCTTCTTCATAGGATACCAATTGGATTCATAAGTGCATATATTATGTAGGTTTATGTGAACGAAAATATTTTGATTTTGATTGATACACCAGTGTTTTAAGTTGTGTGAAAAAGTTGTAAAGGATTTCTTTTTACCACCTTTATTCCCCACGAAATCTTCTGACAATCATAAGGGAAACAAATCTATAATTGTTTTTATTATTTAAAAATAATTATTATGGATAATCTCTTCAAAGTCGCAACATTTTTATTTCCATTCATACGAATTAAGTCTAAAAACCGCCAAATATTTTCTTTATAATCATTTAGAAGGGAATACAACTTGCCAAACGTTGATTACTTCACTTGATTGCTAAAAGCTTATTATGCGCAATCCCTTGCATCCCTTTCAAAGCCAGTGAATAAAAACTCGTTCTTTCTTTCGCCTATTCCTTATAGATATTTCCTTACCGTTTCTGATTAGAATTGTGCACAATAGAAAATAAAAAATTGTACTTTACTCATCCTCACTGAATAAACGTGATCTGCTTTGTAAAATACTTATTAAACGCTAACAAAAAATCATTTGAGATCGCTAAAACTTTTGTTAAACTTTGTAAACAAATTTGTTACAACACTTAAATTTGAACATAAAAGTAAACTAAAATATTAGAGCGTATTAACTATTTATGTCCTGAAATTTAATGATTATGTGTCACAATGATTATAGTTAGTTTGGTCGCATTAACACTCGCGTCGCGGCCGTATGGCGCGTGCAAACGGAACCGCGGTCGGGACTCGACTGAACAAGTCCACCCTTAAAAGTTAAAGCGTGTTTTCCACCAAACGAAATGGTGGAAAACGGCATAGTTGGCGCAGTGGTTAAGCGATTGACTGCTGCACTGCGTGTCGTGGGTACGATTCCCGCACGGAACATTTATTTGTATGACCTACAAGTAGTTGTTCCGGGTATGGCTGTTTGTGTATATGAGTTTTGAATGATTGTAAACGCACCCAAAATACAGGAGAAATTACTACTGTGGGGCAAAGTTTAAAAAAAATGACTTAACTGCAGCGTTGAATGTTGATTGCTGCGGAGATCACGTACAAACGACCGATGGAAATCTCAGGGAATTGCGCTCTCAGTTTTAATTTACGGTAGCTCGATAAAAAGGCGCGATTTTTTAAATCAATCAATCAATCAATCAATCAAATTTATTTTCTCACCACAATACATAGTAAGTACAAGTTGTTTTACATTGGTCAGATTCGACAATGATACATAGTTCAGGTAAGTATACATAAATATTGTGGGAGACTGGTGCCTAAGCTAGGCTCGTGGCCTGTGTTGCAGGACACCAGGATCCCACCCCTTTACATTTTCATTTTTATAACTTATGTACTAAGCGCGCTGACAGAATGTAATAAGGTACCTATTATACTACATTTGATAGTTTTATTTATTTTGACTAATATCTAGGTTAAGTATGCGAGACGAATGTTAGTAGATGTGTAGTGTGGGTGATTGTGTGGGTGTGTGAGTGTGTGGGTGTGTGAGAGTGTATGATTGTGCGTTTAGGACTTTATAAGGATGTTTTCAGTATCATTATAGTTTAATTTTAGTAGCCATTCAGTTAGCCTCTTTTTGCATTTATTCTTTGTGAGACTAAATATATGTAACACCTTATTATGAGTTTTATTGTATAAGTAGCCACCTAAATAGCAAAAGAAACGCCTTGCAAAAATAGTTTTATAACGTAGATGATGGCGTTCCACTGGGTCATATCGTCTTTTACCAATGGACAGCGTTGGATTATAAACCAAGAGAGTATGCTGTTTCAACAGAATGTGCAATATAAATAGTTGACGCACTGTCAGAACTTTATTTTCTTTGTATAACTGTTCAGTGGGGTAACGATACGGTCGAAAAGACGACACTTTCAGTATAGCTCTTTGGGCTCTTTCAATTTCTATTAGGGTAGTTTTTGGAGCACCACCCCAAGAGGTGATGCAGTAGCATATTATAGATTGTGCAAGGGTATAGTACACTGTTTTCATAATATTTTTATCGACTACATGTCTCAGCGTTTTGAACACATATATTAGTTTCCGTAATCTGTTACTAAGGGTGGTTATATGGTCTTGAAATTTTAGGTTGTTGTCGATTGTTATTCCCAGGTATTTTACATTCACAGCCTTGGTGAGTGGTTCGCAGTTACAACTGCGGTTGAGTGGGTTTGCGCAAGAATGAGCTACAATAGTATTAGGTAATGTTTGGGAGGATCCATTGTTTTTCATGGAGAAAGCTATGTAATTGGTTTTTGTTGTATTCAGGGTTAACAGATTGTCGCGTAACCAGCTGGATACCGTATTAAAGCCCAATTGTGCACACTCAAAGACATCCTCCCACGAGCTCGCGCTGAACAAGAGGGCAGTGTCATCAGCAAAGCTAATGATTTTGCCATTAGGAATAGTGAGCGTACCCAGGTCGTTGATATAAATGAGGAAGAGTGAAGGTCCGAGGACACTACCTTGGGGCGTGCCGTAGTTAATTATTTGTTCCTCACTGATGAATTCATCTATCTTTAGGTACGCTCACTCAGATAGTCTTTAAAGAGGTCCAGTGGAAGTCCTCTGATTCCCAAGCTTTCCATCTTACGTACAAGAATTGGGACAGAAACCGTGTCGAATGCCTTAGCAAGATCTAGAAATATGGCCATAACCTTATCCCCACTATCCATGTTTGTGACCACATAGTCTGTTAACTCATGGACCGCGTCAGAGGTGGATTTGCCTGAGCGAAAACCAAATTGCGCTGGTGCGACAAGATTATTGCTTTCCAAGTAGTTCACAAGTCTGCTGTTCATTACTCGTTCCAATATTTTGGAAAAAGCAGTTAGCACAGATATAGGTCTGTAGTTATCAACACGGCTCCTGTCCCCACTCTTGTAGATCGGATGAATTATGGCTTTTTTGAACACGTTAGGAAATTTACCTGTGGAAAGAGCAAGGTTACATATGTACGTTAAAGGAGGCACAATTACTGCCGCATGCTTTTTCAAGAGGTCGCCGGATATCCCATCCCATCCCGCGGCACAGTTATTGCGGAGCGACATTAATATTCCTGTTACCTCTTTCTCATCTGTTGGGAGCATTACCATGGATTGCGTTCTATTAGTTAAGTTTCCCTTTGTAGCGTTTGTTTGTGTACTCTTTATCTTTTTAGCTAGTTTTTCACCTATTTTGGCAAAAAAGTCATTGACATTATTTATAGAATTTTGTGGTGTACTTGAGGAGGCTAATAATTGTGATGATGTGTTGACTTTCCTTGTCGACCGGCTTGAGATATTATTTATAGCCGACCATAACTGTTTAGTATTTTTTCC
This sequence comes from Brachylomia viminalis, assembly GCA_937001585.2. NCBI lineage: Eukaryota > Metazoa > Arthropoda > Insecta > Lepidoptera > Noctuidae > Brachylomia > Brachylomia viminalis. The sequence continues at coordinate 12,730,953 of OW443308.2, read as the reverse complement.
AGCTTCTGATCTCATTTGTTTCAAATTCGGTTTTTAATTTCCTTTCTTTAATTTTTAAAATTTATTTCAAAGCTATGTAAAACGATACCTCTTTTTATTTTTCTCGAAGAAAGGAATATCTATCTATAAGACTATAATCTGTCGCTGGCCGTACCGCTGTAAATATTTACGATTTAATCATTTCAGAGTTGGTATTTTTGGCGGTAGGTCAAAATATCACAGAAATTTCGTCAGTTCGTTAGAGTTTATATTCCCTACAATTATAACTAATAAAAACCTTTTTAGTATACAGTTTCATCACGCAATGTTACGCTATGAATATGTTGAGTGAATTGTACCATAAAACTTTTAAGGAGCAATTATATAACCGTATGACGTGAAGAAAACTGAATATGAGAACCGAGGTACCTACTTACTTGCAAATTAAGAAACAATTTGAGTACTCGCTATTATATTTTGTAATACGTGTAGATACGTTGCGATAACTGCCCAATACCATGCGCGTTTGGGAATTGAACTCAGTAGGTACCTACGCGGTTGCTGAGCGTAGGCTACCCGTACACGGGTAGGTACACCAACGAGGCAGTCATCTATATTATGTAGGTACCTACCTATAAATGTCCCACTCACCGCACAGACTTCATTCACTCTTCCTTCTTCGTTCAATCTATCTCTCTATGGAATGCGCTCCCCCAGGATATTAGCATGGCAACCAACCGATTATCCTTTAAAGCTAAAGTTCTCGAGCACATTCGCAAGAAGCTGGCAGTAGTTATCATCACAACGACAAATGTTTTCTCATTGTTTGTCCTATTTGTTTTTAGTATACTCGCGTATGTATATGTCGTAGGATAATTTGATACTTCGAATCTTCGCGAAAATCGCAGGGGTTTTGCGAAAACGCGGATAATTAGACATAGGCGAAAAATTATCAAATCTTACTGGACAAAGTCAGGATCTAACATAACCTAACCTAAATGATACAACAACAATAGAAGGGTATCTGGCGCTTGGCGGCCGCTGCCGCGGCACGCTCGCTTCGCTCGCTCGCCTTCGCGCGCTAATGGTCACTGTTCTAACATAACCTAACCTAAATTCTAATTATCCGCGTTTTCGCAAAACCCCTAGGATTTCCGCGAAGATTCGAAGTATCAAATTATCCTACGACATATATACATTTATTTGTGCTTATATATATATAATTAGTTGTATTTTATAGTCGTAATAGGTTTATGCGTGTCTTTATAATAGAACCCCTATTATAAAGACACGCATAAACCTATTAAAAATTCTCAAAAAAAAAACATACTACTAACTATGTATTATAAACTAATGTACTAACAATAATAATAGGGGTTAAAGTATGAAATTGCTGTTTTACTGTATTAGGTACTTCGAATTGACATAGAACCTTCTTGGTTTGAGATTTTTGAGTGAAACTTTTTCACATGGTACTTACCTATGAAATTCTTCTTTTAAAAAATGTGCAACATTCGATTATCGACTTTCAGTTGTTTTTTTTATTCAGCTTAGACAAGAAAAATGGATACTTCGAAAATTTGAAGAACGAACCACGTGGAAGACCGCCCACACAGCTGAATTTCAATCAATTGAAAGAGTTGGTGGAAGCCGATCCGAGCCAAACTACCCAGGAATTAGCGGCATGGTTTAACGTTACCTTACCAACAATATTGGATCATTTGCGTCAAACCAATAAAATAAAAAAATATGAGAAATGGGTGCCTCATGATTTGACTGATCTGCAGAAAGAAACGCGTGTTGAAACTTGTGTTGCCTTGTTGAATAGATACAGAAATAAAGGAATATTGGACCGAATTGTGACATGTGATGAAAAAGGGATTCTTTACGATAACCGTAACCGAAAAATGCAATGGCTGACCCCAGGACTAACGCCGCTGACGGGGTCTGCTAGGACCGATGCCTGCTAGGGTTGCGGAAAAGTCCGACAGGGATACCGTGGCCCCTGGCAACTGAATAGGCAACTGAAGGAACACGGGTGGGTTTTAGTCAGTAAGAGTCTGACACTCTCTGTCCCACTCTGCCCAGTCCCACTCTGCTCAGACCGGGAGAAGTTTTTTGATGATTTCCCACCCACAAAAGAAAAAAAAAAAAGGTCTAACGCTGCAACAGTGTCCTAAAGCAAAGCTTACCAATAAAAAGGTAATGGTAACTGTTTGGTGGTCTCAGCATGGTGGTATTCACTATAGCTTTCTCCGATCTGGTCAAGCAATAACGGCAGATGTCTACTGTGCCGAACTCCGAAAAATGATATCAAAACTAGCAGTGAAACAGCTTCGACTCATGAATCGATCTTCACCATTATTGCTCCATGATAACGCGAGACCTCACACAGCACGAGAAACCGTTTTAACTCTACAGGAACTGCAATTAGAAACCATTCGTCACCCTCCGTATTCGCTAGACCTTGCTCCAACGGACTACAATTTTTTTCGTGATTTCGACAATTTTCTACGTGATAAAAAGTTTTCTCCTCAGGAGGCAGTACAAAATGCTTTCACATAGTTTGTCGAATCTAGATCACGAAAGTTCTATCGCAAAGGCATAAATGACCTTCCTATTAGATGGCAGCAATGTATAGATAATAATGGTAATTATTTTGATTAAATAAATAGGTACTTATGTTAAATAAAAAAAAACTAATTTAAATGTTTCAGTACAAATCGACAATTTCATACTCTAACCCCTAATATTTAAAAAAATATTTATTCCGTGATCATTATAAATTGCACCTACCACTGTTTGTCTCTACTTCACCGAAAGGTTGGCTGGTAGAAACAACTACTACTGGCAATGGCATTAAGTCCGCCTCTGTCATTTGTGTGCTTGGAGTGTTAAGAGCGCTTATACCTTATGAGTGGCAACGTCGCAATTTAGTGTCATATTTCGTGGTTTTCAATTTTTATCATTTAATCGGAGCTATATTTAAAAAATCTGTTTAATTATTTTTTTAGAATTACGTGAAAGTGTTTAAAAAGTAAGTAACCGTAATGCTTACAGTTATTTTACAATGAAAATAACGCCCTGCAAGTTTCCAATGTATTATTTGCATATAAATTGAACTGTAAACGCAACGATTTCTTACCTTTTACACAGTTTTTACATATTTCTAAAAAGTTAATTAAACAGATTTTTAAAATATGGCTCCGATTAAATGATAAAAATTGAAAACCACGAAATAGGACACTAAATTGCGACGTTGCCACTCATAAGGTATAAACGCTCTTAAATAAATAAATAAATATCGACAACACCATTCATAATAATCGGTATGCTATTTTTATTAGCAATAAAATCTTTACAGTAATTGGTCGTCTACTCATTCAACATACGAGTAACATAACATTCTTCACCGTAACACCACAGCAACAATAATATTAATAGAACAATAATTTAGGTATACATAGTAGGTTAGTTATGAAATGCAACATTATCAACAGCAACAATAATATTAATAGAACAATAATTTAGGTATAGTAGGTTAGTTATGAAATGCAACATTATCAACAGCAACAATAATATTAATAGAACAATAATTTAGGTATAAATGTTAAGGTGTAAGGTTAGTTATAAATGTTTTGTATGGAAAGTTTAGACAACGCAGTTTGTATCAATGCCAAGTGTCCGAACAGCGGATGTATCAAATAGTTTAAGAACAGTTCCTCTAATTGAACCAAATAAGGGTTCCCGAATATTCTTGCTGACGTAATAGTACTCTCTGTACGTTATTCTGAGAAATTGTACTCTCAACCATTAGGTTGTAATAAATGTAGGTAAGTAAGTGTTACGAGCTGGGGTTCGGGATAAATAAATTTATACCAATTTACACGAAAAACACACTGTAATTAAAAATCACAAATACAGTAATCAGAAACTTTAAACACAATCACTTGTAGTTCACTATTAGTCCACTTTTACTGTTATTAGCTGTTCTTCACTGTTTCGCATTCTAAGCTGAACTGAACTACAACGCTGTTAACCCCTTATTTATATGGCGAGTGTAAGTTACTAGAATGTTCTAGCATAATACCAGAACATTCTAGTACTTACGGGAACGGTCCAGTGTAGTTCGGCTATTCGATAACAGATGGCGTTAGGATCTACGTGACACTGCCCCCTCCTAAGACATGCTCGTCCCGAGCATCATTATTCCCGTAATATCGTGCCAATCGATCGACATGAACAATTTTAGGAGTAGTTCGCGTATTCCTTTGAATTCGGTAGGTGACATCGTTGATCTTGGTCACGATTCTGTACGGTCCGTCCCATTTTGCCTGTAGCTTAGGGGACTTCCCTTTGCTGCGGGCTGGGTTATGCAACCATACTAGCGAACCTTCGTCGAAACCACTATTGTTCATCTTCCGGTCATAACGAGTTTTCATTTTCTCGGACATCTGTTGGCCTGATTGTCTGACATGCTCATATACGTCATTCATCTTGTTGCGCAGGTCATTCGCATAATCTGTTAAACTGCGTGGAGTATCAGGGGGGATGCCGGTAATTAAATCTGCTGGTAGCCTTAACTCCCTTCCGAAGTTCGCGAAGGCTGGTGTCACAGTCGTACTCTCGTGAACTGCACTTCGGTATGACAGGAGAAACGGTTGTATGTGCTTGTCCCAATCCTTTTGTCTGCTTGCTACAACTTTTGCCAGATATCTTTCCAACGTCTGATTAAATCTTTCCACCATTCCATCAGATTGTGGGTGGTATGAAGTAGTTCTGGTTTTGTGAGTACCCATCACCCGACATGTTTCCTGAAACACTTGAGACTCGAAATTTCGTCCTTGATCGCTGTGGATTTCTAAAGGTACCCCAAACCGACAGAAGACTTCGTGGACTAATTTATCAGCAACTGTCGTAGCTTCTTGATTAGGAATGGCGAAGACTTCCGGCCACTTAGTGAAGTAATCCATGACAACCATGAAATATTTGTTTCCACTTTCACTTTCAGGGAAAGGGCCAGCGACGTCTAGTGCTATCCGTTCCCAGGGGGCTCCTACGTTGTACACTTTCAATGCACCCCTGCTGCGTGTGTGAGGTCCTTTTACCGCAGCACAACTAGTGCATTTGCGACACCAATCCTCAACATCCTCTCGACAATGGATCCAGTAGAACCGGTCTCTGATCTTCAATAGAGTCCTTTTTACTCCCATATGACCTCCTGAACATCCATTGTGGTAGAGCTGTAGAACCTCTGGTACCTTTGCTTTAGGTACGATCATTTGCAGGTGGCAGCTGTCCCCTCGAGCATTTTCCCATTTGCGGCACAAGACACCGTCCTGGATTACCAAGCTCTCCCACTGTGCCCAATAACTCTTTGTGGTTGTACTCATCGTTGCAACATCACACCATTTCGGTTTAGGAGCATTAGCTTCAATCCACTCGAGAATTGGCTTGATATCTGTATCGCTTCGCTGAGCATGCTGTAGAGTTTTCTTCCATTCGTCGCTAAGGTCCGTTCTTACCATCCTGACAGGTACCGCTTCCTTAGCTTCTTGTCTGATACAATGCTTGCAGTCTTCAGGACAAGGCCTTCTTGATAAAGCGTCCGCGTTACCGTGGGATTTCCCACTGCGATGTTCAATTGCGAAGTCGAATTCTTGTAGCAATTCAATCCATCTCGCTACTTGTCCTTCTGGATTCTTAAACTGCAACAACCACTTCAATGCAGCATGGTCAGTTCGCAGGTGGAATTTACGTCCCAACAAGTACTTGCTGAAATGCTGTAATGTCTTCACTACAGCAAGTAGCTCGCGCCTCGTGACGCAATAATTTCTCTCTGGTTTTGATAAAGATTTGCTGAAATAAGCTATCACAACTTCATGATCTCCTTTCCGTTGGGATAACACACCGCCAATTCCAGTATTACTAGCGTCCGTGTCAACTATGAATTCATTTTCTGAGTCAGGGTAGCCCAAAATTGGGGTATTGCACAAACGTTTCTTTAAGTCCTGGAAAGCCATGTCACAGCTCTCATCCCAACAGAACTGTCTCTTCTCTTCAGTAAGCTTGTGTAGAGGTTTGGCAATATCAGCAAAATTCTTGACAAACCGTCGATAGTACGAGCACAAACCCAGAAATGCTCTGACTTGCGTCTTGTCTTTCGGAACTGGCCAATCCTTGACGGCGACGATTTTCTCTGGATCAGTTTGTACTCCCTCTTCCGAGACCACGTGTCCCAAAAAGCTTACTTGCTTCTTGAAGAATGAGCACTTTTTCGGACTTAACTTAAGATTGGCTCCTCGGATTTTTGACAGTACACGTTCCAAGTTTCGGAGGTGGTCTTCGAATGTGCGGCCTACGATGACGATGTCATCTACATAGACAAGGCAGGCGTCTCCAATTAATCCGGTGAGTACTAGCTCCATAAGCCTTTCGAAAGTTGCAGGAGCATTGCACAATCCAAATGGCATGACGTTAAATTGCCATAGTCCCTTTCCCGTAGAGAATGCGGTTTTTTCCTTGTCCTTAGGATCTATCTCCACTTGCCAGTAGCCACTTTTTAGGTCTAACGTGGTAAACCACTTCATTCCTGACAGCGTGTCCAATGTGTCGTCGATCCTGGGTAGTGGATAGCTGTCTTTCTTTGTAACGTCATTCAGTCGACGATAGTCCACACAAAACCGCATGCTGCCATCCTTCTTTTTCACCAGGACCACAGGAGAACACCATGGGCTAGATGAAGGCTCTATAACTCCATCCTTTACCATGTCTTCAATCATCTTATCCATTTCCTTTTCTCTTGCCACTGGTATTCTTCTTGGTCGCTGACGAATTGGTAACTCGTTTCCCGTATTAATTCTGTGCTGAACCAATCCAGTCTTCCCTATGTCAGCATCATTTGCAGAGAAAATGTCGGCGTACTGAAGTAGCATCTTCTTAGCCTTCTCCATTTCTCCTTCCGATAAATCTTTGCGACAGTCTTCCAAAAGATTTGACATGTTAAATCTTGCACTTTGGACATTATTCCGAGAAGGCTGATGTTGGCATTTACGCATCCAAGCCACTTCTTCACAGGTACCCATCAACGTACCCTTCTTGATTACTTGTTCCCTTTCACTTGGGTTCAGTATGCGTACGGCTGCAACGTTGATTGCCCTAACCAAGGTCCGCGCCATCTTCCATGGAAGGTTTTCGTCCAACCTTTCAATGAGAATACATCGATTTTTCTGTCCAGAATTATGTGGAAGACCAACTGGAACTATTGTTTCCGACCGGGGAGGAAGAACAATCCTCTTTAAACAGTACACTTCGCCCGATGGTGCACCTTCCATGAACACTTCTTCTGAACCACATTTCAAGACTCCTTGATTCACGTCGATCTCACAACAGTGCTGTCGCATGAAGTCCAAACCTAGGATGCAGTCATCTACTATGTCAGCCATGATGACCTTATGCCGGTAAATTGTGTTACCCAGTTTTAACTCCACCTCTTTCTCTCCTCTGACGGGTATGTGCTGACCGGTAGCTGTTACTAAATTTACGCGGTCATGCTTACCGAAGAAGTCCCCAAGAAAATGATTCTCTAGTTGGGAACTGACAACCGTGCGAGAAGCTCCAGTATCCAATGTCACCTTACATGGTCTTCCATTCACTTCACCTTTGATGATAAGGCTGTTCCCATCATGGGCTTGTGAGATCGAAATCCTTGGGGCTCTTTTAACACCAGCCAGCACCCGCCCCGCAGTCCTGGAGTTTACTCGTTTCCCCTGCTGCTGGGCGGTGACATCAGCCGCCCTTCTTTCCTGGGTGTGATCTTCGCGGACAGTGCTTCGCTTCGGGCAACTCGACTTAAGGTGGCCCTTTTCTCCACAAGTGTAGCATCTAGGGCTGTACCTAGTGCGGTCACGTCCTGGTAACTCCGCAACCTCCCTGATGCGGTGGGCTCGATGATCGTGCCTTACTGCCTCCACCTCCAATGCATGGGCCAAGGCGTCCTTCAGCGTCTCATGGTGCCCAAGTCTAACAGCAGCTCTAACTTCCAGGTCCCGTATACCATCGATGAATGCTTGAACCAGAATCCCCTCGATGGGTGCAGGCGCAGACTGGTACGCCTTTCGAACCAGCTTTTCAATTTCCAGGGCCCACTGCTGCAGGTTTTCACCACTGCGTTGCACACGATCTTTTAACTGGGCTCGAAATACGTGTTCCAAGTGTGCGTCACCGTATCTGGCTTCTAACGCCTCAAGCAGCTGCTCGTAAGTCACATTCTTACCGAGAGCTTCCAATATGGTTAAGGCCTGGTCGCGAAGGCCCAAAGTAAGTGCGGTCATGGCCTGCCCTTTTGTCCACCCATTTGCTTCCTTGACAGCTTCAAACTGGATTTTGTATGCCGACCACGAAGATGTTCCATCGAAGGGTGGCACTTTAAACCCGCGCACCGAAGGTGCAGCAACTACAGAAGTCGCAGTCCCGTCTCCAGCTTTCAGGTTCCCCAACGCTTTTCTCATGTCAGCGATCTGGATTTCGGCCTCGGAGATACGATTTTCGTGCAGCTGAACCTTCTCCTTCACGGCTGTGATGTCCTTGCCAAACGTCGCGCGTAAATCTTTAATGAGGAGGATCTGCTCTTCCTGGCGGTGGGTCTGCTCCTCTTTGTCACGCCGAAGCTGTTCCTCCAGCCGGCGGGCCTGTTCCTCTTGTCGGCGGGCCTGTTCCTCTTGTTGGCGGGCCTGTTCCTCCTTGTCACGCTGAAGCTGTTCCTCCAGCCGGCGGGCCTGTTCCTCTTGTCGGCGGGCCTGCTCCTCCTTGTCACGCTGAAGCTGTTCCTCCAGCCGGCGGGCCTGTTCCTCCTGTCGGCGTGCCTGTTCCTCCTGTCGGCGGGCCTGTTCCTGCAGCATCACCATCAGAGCGGAAAGATCCATGGCTGGTGATGCTGTAGGAACTCCAGATGGTACTTCGGAGATTGGCACCGTCGTCGGCTGATTACCACCAGGTGTCTGTATCGGCGAACCTTCAAACCGCCTCTGGTCCACCTCCTGCTGGCGCTGACTCCGGGTACGGATACCCTCCGTGTCGTCCTTCGGAAAAACTGGCATAATTTATCCCTTACTTCTGACACCAAATGTTACGAGCTGGGGTTCGGGATAAATAAATTTATACCAATTTACACGAAAAACACACTGTAATTAAAAATCACAAATACAGTAATCAGAAACTTTAAACACAATCACTTGTAGTTCACTATTAGTCCACTTTTACTGTTATTAGCTGTTCTTCACTGTTTCGCATTCTAAGCTGAACTGAACTACAACGCTGTCAACCCCTTATTTATATGGCGAGTGTAAGTTACTAGAATGTTCTAGCATAATACCAGAACATTCTAGTACTTACGGGAACGGTCCAGTGTAGTTCGGCTATTCGATAACAGATGGCGTTAGGATCTACGTGACATAAGTATGCTTTTCTCTGCTCAATTAACGTCCAAATATGATCGCATAATTGTATTTAGTACAAGAAGCTGCTCTTCAATTTATTTGGCTCTCATTGGCCGCATTTATTTATATACCCTAACTAAAAAATTAAACCCTTTTTAGAGAAATTTTCATTTATAAGTTTATTTAATAGTAAAAGTTAAAAATTTTGGAAAAATGAAGACTAAGGACAAATACATCTTGCTTGAATGGAAGAGATTTGATTAGGATAGGATATTACACAATATATATAATAATAATAATAACCCCACCGCTGTATCTCTACGTTGACGTCGTGGCGGGGCTTGCGTGCTCCGAACTCTAGGTACGTGCAGGTAAAGTTCACTTTGCCGAAACAGAGAGGAGCCAGGGTGAGGAACCCGACCAAGAGAGATGCATAAACCCGCGGGGCAGCATGTGGCGAGCTGTTAGGTAGTAGCGACCCCACGGTCCCTATCTCCCGGAAGAAGTCTTGTTCCTCATCTTTGGCTTGCCTTTATTGGGCGGCTGGAGTGAACACTGACAAGGAACAGAGCTTCCACCTCTTTCTTGCCTATTGATCGGCTTGAGTGGAGATTCGCAAGAGCAAACGTGCTCGGAGGTAGGAAGCATTCCAGTAAGATGCTGGTAGGGATCTTGACCTTAAGTCCGGGATTGTCCTGATATGGAATACCGCTCCACTCCTCAAGCACCTCAGGATATGTTGCCCCCTTGTTGCTACGTCACTATGAGCTCGCGACAGTTTCCAGGAGCCTATTATTGAATGTGCAAGTCACCCCCTGCCATTTTATCCGTGTATAATAAAACATTTGGGTTGGCAGGGGCTATAGCCCTAAAATAGTCTAGGTAACCCATGCACTATAGCCACCCAAAACCCATAGCCACATGTTTTGTTGTTGCTGGGGGATCTCAACGCCAAGTCTGTGGCGTGGCGATCTCCTGTAACCGATGCTAGGAGCGAGGTCCTGGAGGAGTGGGCGGTCACGACTGGCTTGACCGTCCTAAATCGGGGCTCGGTCCACACGTGCGTGCGGCAGCGGGGCGGCTCTATAGTGGTCGTCTCGTTCGCTAACCCCGCTTTAGCGACCCGTGTCCGCGACTGGCGTGTCACCGTGGAGGTGGAGACGTTGTCGGATTACCTATACATCCGTTTCGACGTCTCCGCCCAGACCAGCGGCGGCCGCAGTTCGGTGGCCGCGCGAATGGTCGGTCCGCGCTGGGCGCGTAAGCGCATCGACAGGGAGCTTCTCGAGGAGGCCGCTATTGTATAAAATTTGTATTAAATTGAATAATTTAATACAAAGATTATTAATACAAATTTGCACTCTTTTGATTATTTTGATTTGTTGCATACAACCAGGTACCTACTAATTACGTATGTCTTTAGCATTTTATCATGCACTTCAATTATAATAGGGAAATGATGCGTACTTCTCAACTGGGTACATTTATTAGTAATAGTTACTTATGATAATGTCAGTTATAATGTCCTTACGGCAATGACAGTTTTTCATTTTTCTGAACAACATTTCCCATCAAATGTAAAAATTCATGGTCTTTCTTTTATTTGTGACACTATGTTATTTAGCAAAAAATAATCCTTATGATGAAGCCTTTCGATCGGTATGATAAAGCTACAGGGTGATTGTTTTTCTCATGTAACGGGTTCGATTTCCGGTTCAACCATGTAACTATTTAAATAGCTATGAATGCAGTTTAAATTGTTTTTTAAATTCAAATAATGTCTTCTTTCAGTAAAATGTTCCATCTACAATATTCAAGGTACTTTCCCTCCATGTGGCATATCCGTGGGACGCCCTGTATAACAGATGAGTAGGTCTATCAATTCTTTCTAATGACAAAAGAACCCGTGTATAAAAATACCTTAAATACTCATTAATAAATTCAGTATAAACCACAATAACATATTATCACACCACACATGGGGGTTTAGTTTTGGTAATGCTTCTCTGTAAGTTCTGTAACCTCTACACCCAACTTCTGCCAAGCAAAATTCTGGGCTAAAGACTAGGCTCTGCTCTGGGCTTTTTGCAGCGCGGGAACTTCGAGGATGTATGACTTACAATTTGTAATACTGCTCGACTTCATCCGCGACAGCTTCAGCAACGTCCTTCCATCGGTACTGATTTGGCCTCGGCTCCTTCTTTCTCTATGTCTGTGGGTTCAATCGGGAAATATGCAGGAGGATGATGAGCACTGCAGCTCATAAATTCTCGCTTGCGGAGTGTTTTTCTTTCCATTCTTGCAATTGCAACATGCACACCAAGATTTTGGAGGCAGGTATTTTGTGTGGATTGCTTGGTTAAGGAAAAGTGTACCCCCATCCGCAATTATGACAGCTTCTCTGTCCGACAATTCATTTAAACGACATGATGTTTACTTAAAACGTTGGTTCCACTCTTGTAACAATCATGATTTTTCCCACAAATTATTTATTTTCCTAACAAGCTTTATGAAGAGGGATTCAAATATGGAACTTTAAACTCTTGTAGAACTGCGCGAGCCACACATTTTATCAAAAAAAATATTTATTGTTTTCTTCCGTAATTGCCACAATCGTGATTGACACAACAACAAATGTTTGACGTTGATCCGACGGTCGACATGGCGTCATGGACGTGTCGACTGGTCCCGACCACTTTTTGCGTGTCGCATGTCGCGTAGCTTTCTTGCGAGGGAATGCTCGAATTGACATGCCGAGAATAGCAGGCTCAACTTCATTTTTACGAGGGAAAAGTACGAATCGAATGACCATAGTGAATGCCAGATGCGCGTGAACTGCCCTCCAGCACGAGGACCAGACCAAACTTTACAACCATATAATATTTTTTTTTATACTTTCGAGCTGTAAAACAGCTATACCATTATTTTACACAAGAAAATTTTAAACTAGCCTAATGCGAAATGATTCACTAAAACCAACCGGACAAGTTACTTGGCATCTATTCTCATTAAAAAAAACCCATAAAATAGGTTTATTTGGTCCACAAATTCGTGTTTAGGGCGTGGGCCACATTTAGGTACTGCCGTTAATAATAATCAGTTACTATCACGGTTATAATACTCATAATCATACATAGAATAAAACAAAGTCACTTTTCGTGTCTGCCAGTGTGACCGCTTAGATCTTCTAAATTACGCCATGGATTGGATTTTGATGCAGTTTCAGACCATAATATATTGCATTTATTTTGAAAGGTTTATGTGTATAATAAATTACACTCTTGTCTCGTCCTCGATTAGCTTGCTAATATCTTCGGGCGAGGCTATCATATAATTATGATAGAATTTCACTTACAGGTAACTTGGTTTAATTACAAATTAATATTCAACTTAGATATAGCACAGAAATCTAGATATTTTGACATGTCACCATTGGACTCGTGCGAATCAGGGTCCGGGCGCTAGTATGACCTGTATATATTCAAGAATAAGATTAAGAATAATTTATTTGCAGTAAATATAGGTGTCGCCAGTGGTAAAACTTAGTGGTTTAATGTACAGTCCATATTTTGCCTGTTTCGGGCATGCAAATTAATTTTACATGAATATCTAATAGGTACTCATTGAAATAACCAGGTGCCAGATCAGGACTGTAAGGAGGATGATTTACTAACTTTTACGTAATTTCGGTAGATAAAGATTCGATAGTCCGTCTGGCGGAGTGAGCTGGAGCATTCTCGTGCTGGAGGAGGATCTTGCTTCTTGGGTGCTGCTGTCTAACATTTTCCAAGATAACTGGTAAACAATGACTGACGTGCCAATCTGCAGTAACAGTATTTTTATTCATTTAACCATTTAGGTGTGTACACACTGTATGTGTGTCTTGTGTTTTTTTTATCTTCTAGGACAATTGTTGCGAAATGACCCGCCCGTCCAAAGAATGAGGCAATCATCTTTTTCCCTTGACTTCTGCCCTTCTTTACTTTTGTCGGCAAATCCTCGAAAGGAAACATCCATTGCGCAGATTTTCTTTTAGTTTCGGGTTCGTAACAATATATTCAGCTTTCATCACCTGTGACGATGTCATATACAGCATTCGAGTCACCTCCGTCATACTTTTCAAGCATTGAGCGGCGCCAATCCAAACGACGGCGTTTTTGATCTTCCGTCAAATTATGAGGTATCCATCTAGTACAAAGCTTTCTGACGCCTAAATATCCACGTAAAACTTTTTATACTTGACTCATAGCAATGTCTAAAGCTGCCTAAATCTGTTGATATGTCACCCTTCTATCAGCTTCTATCATTAGCCGCACAGCACTCACGTTATCTTCAGTAGTCGCAGTAGAAGGAGGTCCTTCTCGCGAATCATCAGTGAGTTTGCTTCGACCACGTTTAAACTCATTAAAACAGTTGTAAACAGTGACACGGGATAGGGCTTCGTTATGAAATGCTAACCGAGCACACACACAAATCACACGCATACATTGTTGTTGAGTAAGACCGCAACGAAAGTCGTAATAAATCATTGAACGAAAATTTTCTGTACTCAAATCCATTTCAACACACGACAGATACTTTTTAAATTGCCGCCAATTTGTAAAAAACAAATGACATATTTTATGAATTCGTTACACATCTACAGATTACCAAAAAGTTCTTAATTCGACCTTTTAATAAAGTTTTCATCGGCTGCTTTTCTTATTGGGGCCGTACTATGACGTGTTAATTCCATCATTGTTCCAGCGTGGAAGAGAGACAGAGCTATACATGACCGATAGCACTATCTCTTTTTCTCAACGGAATCATTATGGCGTTAACAGGTCATAGTACGGCCCCTGGCCTATTCTAAAAACTTTCAGTATGACCCCCGTATAGATCTACTTATATGTTCGCCTGGTTATTACCGAAGTTTTGATACTTGAAAGCTTTCCAAAATTCTTCATGAACAAATATTATTATCCCATATGCTAATGGAGTTTTATTTCCCCAAAGGGTGCTACTTAGAATTACTGCCTCCCCAACTTTTATAGGCATTATACAACCGTTATATTGTTCTCTGATTTCAACTTTAATATCTAAAAGCAGCAAAACGGTTGTTATTATAATTATATTTTGTAGCTTCAGTTCAATCGTTGTTTGTTTCCTTATTTAACTAGATTTTATTTACCTGTTTTCTATAGTTAAACTAGGGACCTAAAAATGTATTTATTATATCTAAGTTAAATATTAATTTATTATAAATAAAACCTTCCGGAATAAATTCTTTAGATAATGTTGAAAACCATATTCAAATTCGTTGCGTAGTGTAGCGCGTGAGGTGGTGTGAGTCAGTAATAATACTCCAGATGTACGACGATAGTATATTAACAATAAACGAGGAATATAATAGTGTGTTCTTTACAAAATATGTACATGTCTTATAACTAAACTTAGGGTTACAAGTAGTGGTCTGCTTACGACATTAATCGACCAATAGGAAATCCAGTTGGAATACTCGGTATGAGATGTAGTTCCTAAAGAAATCAGCGCGGTGGCGCACAGGTCGCCGTCGTGTTATTGGCTAGTCGTGGAGATCGTGTCGACGGCTCAGCGTGGCGATGTTGCACCGCACGTAAATATTACAGGCCGGGCGCCGAGACCCTAGTATCCCGCGTACAGCGGCGGTGAAAGGATGTATGTTGATGTATTACAGCTACAGTACTCCCCCCTTAGCGAAGCGTACCGGCGTCTTGACGATCCTGCCTGATCTAGTGCGGGATTCCTTCCTTATCAAGGCTGGAAGTAGGCTAGATTGATCTTCGGTGGTAGCTCCAGGTGATTGGCGTGTCTCACTACTCGTATGTTCTTGATTCTCTTCGATATTGATAGCGTACGCCGGTTTGAGACGCTCGATCGATATGTTGCTAGATCTTCCTGGTAGTTGAATTGTGAAATATTTCTCGTTACGTTCGATGACCTTGTATGGGCCTTTGTATGGATGTTGCAGAGGTTTGCGAACGGTGTCGTCGCGTACAAACACGTGGCTGCATGTCTGTAGGTCGTTGTGCACGAACATACATCGCTTGTTTGAATGTGGTTTGTATGCAGGTGTGAGCTTCGTGATAACGTCGTGCAGGTTGTCAACGTAGTCATGGTCCATTTTCGTTGCGGCTGGTGAAGGTGATATAAACTCGCCGGGTAGGCGTATCGCTTGGCCGTAGGTAAGCTGCGCGGCACTTGTGTTGGTGTCGGTGCGCATGGCGGCTCGTAGACCCATTAAAACAGTAGGTTACTCGGAGATCCATTTGTTGCTATTTTCTAGTCGAGCCATGAGTGCGGCTTTCAGTGTTCGGTGCCAGCGTTCGACGATGCCGTTACTCTGCGGGTGGTAGGCAGTAGTACGGGTTCTTTCTGCTCCAAGTAATTGTGCGAGGTTTTGGAATAGTCGACTTTCGAACTGTCGCCCTTGATCAGTTGTTATTCTTGTAGGACAACCGAAACGAGATATCCAGGCTTCGTACAGCTTTCTTGCGACGATTTCGGCGGTTATCTCTTGAAGGGGTATGGCTTCGGGCCATCGTGTACAGCGATCGATCATGGTGAGTAGGTATCGATGTCCACATGAAGATGTAGGTAGCGGTCCAACAATATCAACGTGAATGTGTTGAAATCGTTCGCTCGGTGGGAATGTTGTGACGTCACTGTGATTATGTCGTTGCACTTTGGATAGTTGACATGAAGTGCATGTTTTTGTCCACTCGCCAATGTCGGTATTCATTGCTGGCCAAAAGTACCGTTCTTGCATTAGTTTTCGGGTTGTTCGTATTCCAGGGTGACTTGAATTGTGCACGGCGTTGAATGCAATGCGACGAAAGTCGACTGGTAGGTATGGACGAATATGCGACGTAGACGTTTCGCAGAATATTGGCTTGTTGGTACCGGGTATGACGATTTTCTTCAGTTGGATATTTGTTTGTTGTGATAATATTGGAATATAGCTGTCCTTTTCTTGAGCTTGTGATAATTCGTCATAGTTGATTGGTGATGGCAATTCAATGGTTACAATACGTGAGAGAGCGTCGGCGACAACGTTGTTTATTCCACTTATGTGCCGGATGTCTGTCGTAAACTCACTGATAAACAAAAGCTGACGAGTGCGCCTTTGTGTATCGTTATCGGATGGCGGCTTACGAATAGCGTAGGTCAGCGGCTTGTGGTCGGTGTAAACAATGAGTTCTCTTCCCTCGAATATTTTTCTGAAGTGTTTGATTGCCATATAGATCGATAGTAATTCTCTGTCGAATGTACTGTATCGTTGTTGAGTTTCGGAGAATTTCTTTGAGAAATAGCCAAGTGGTATCCATTTCTTGTTTATAAGTTGTTGAAGTACAGCGCCTGCGCAGGTATTCGATGCGTCGCACATGAGGGAGATAGCGTCGGTTGGTGATGGAGATGGATGAGCGAGTAAAGCTGCGTTCTGTATGCTTACTTTACATAACTCGAATGCTTGTGACGCTTCTGTGTTCCACTCGACTTTTGTTTTGTCACGTTTCTTAGAATTGTGCAGGAACGCGTTGAGAGGTGCTTGTATGTGAGCTGCGTTTGGTATGCTGTCACGGTAAAAGTTTACCATACCAATAAATCGACGTAGTTCTTGAATTGTCTCGGGTTTGGGGTAAGCAGTGATAGCAGTTATTTTGTTTGGTGGTGGCTTGATTCCGTTGCTCGACACTTCATAGCCCAGAAATTTTACATTTTCTCTGCCGAAGATACACTTTGATGGATTTATGGTAATGCCATACTTGTCTAATCGGCGTAACACCTCCTGCAGATCGTCGATGTGGCTAGTTTCATTATCCGATGCGACGATAACATCGTCGATGAATGGGAATGCGTAGTCTAACCCGATGAGTACTTCATGTATGAATCGTTGGAATGTCTGTCCGGCGTTTTTAAGACCTGGACACATTCGTGGAAACTCAAATAAGCCAAAAGGTGTTGTGATGGCTGTCTTCTCGATGTCCGGTTCGTATACAGGTAGTTGTTGGTAGGCACGATTTAGGTCGAGGGTAGTGAAGATTTTCTTGCCGTGAAGTAGGTAGGTAAAATCTTTGAGACGTGGAACTGGATAGCGGTCGGGTTTGGTGACATCATTGAGTCTTCGGTAGTCACCACAGACGCGAAAGTCGCCGTCTTTCTTGGGAACGACGTGTAGTGGACTGGACCAAGGACTTTTGCTTGGTCGACAAATTCCTTGCTGCATCATTGACTCGAATTCCTTCTTTACGGACAGGTACCGATGTGGCGGAAGTGGTCTGCTCTTGTTGTATACTGGTGGTCCGGTAGTTTCAATGTGGTGCTCTACCCGGTGTTTTGGAGTATCCTTCATGCATGACGGTCGCAGGATGTCAGGAAACTTGCTGATTAACTGGTGATATGGCTGATCAACGTCGATACTTCGGACTGTAGGGTCGGCGGAATAGGTGACTGGTGCCTTGACGGTCAGGTTGGTAACTTTGTCGACGAGGCATCGGCCGGCTATGTCCACAAGAAGTTGGTGACGTTTTAGGAAGTCGGCACCGATAATGGGTTTGCTGACTGCAGCGATGATGAATTTCCAGGTGTACGGTCTTCGTAGGTTGAGATCCAGTTGTAATGTTTTCTCTCCGTACGTTGGAATGACCGTGTTGTTCGCTGCATACAAGCAAAAATCTGTTGGTTTAGCATTCCCGCCTTTTCTTTTCGGTATCACGGAGACGTTGGCGCCAGTATTAATCAAAAACGATAGACGCGAGTTTTTGTCTGTTATAAATAGGCGGTAAGAAGTGTTGTTTGCGTCAGTTGCCGCCTCAGCCAACGCAGTCGTTAGTTTCCCGAGTGGGTGCTGCTGTCTTCGAAACTGCACGGACGCGTACATTTTCGCGCCTCCTTGCTGAACTTGCGATGATAAAAGCAGATCGCTGATTGGTCGTTAGATGCGGCATTGCGATTGGTCCTACTCAAAGAACGCGATCTTGAACGCCGTCTGTCGAATGGTCTGCGTCGATGCTGATGATAATGCGATCGATGTGCTTTCAGCTCTGCGATTTCTCTCGTGAGCGCGTCGATCTTCTCCTCAATTGATGTAGATGCATGCGGTGTTGCGGGAACGGAGGTAACTGCAGCAACTGCGCCTAGTGGATGTGTTTGCTCGAGGATCTTGTCTGCCATCATCGCCAGCTCGTGGATATCGGAGTGTTTCGCGATGTTGTCGCTGACAGCGAGTACTGCTCGGACGGATTGTGGAAGGTAGTTTGTCCACATAATCCGTAGCGCTGAGTCGGATATATTATCGGCAGCGAGGTTTTTCATGCGACGTAACAGCTGTGAAGGCTTCATGTCGCCGAGTTCCATTTCCGATAGCAACCTTTGTACTTGCCGTTGCTCGGATTCCTCGTAGACTTGGAACAATCGATTCTTTAACGCGTCGTAACGATTTTTCTCCGGTGGATGAAGAATGATGTCTGAAATCTCGTCTAGATCTTGCCGCTCGAGTTGTCCGATAACGAGTTCGAACATGACTTGATCGCCCTTCTTCTGTACGGACATGATGGCTTCAAATTGCGCGAACCACAGTCGAATCTTGTCGCGCCAAATGGGTGGGATGCGCAGCGACGTCGACACACCGGAGAGTTCTTGTTCACCGTTGTTGGCCATGATGAAAACTTAATTTGTGGATCTGGAGGTATCTTCTTAATATCACGTCGGGGTCACCACTGTAGCGCGTGAGGTGGTGTGAGTCAGTAATAATACTCCAGATGTACGACGATAGTATATTAACAATAAACGAGGAATATAATAGTGTGTTCTTTACTTTTTTTTTTTTTTTTTTTTTTTTTTTTTTGTGTATGGCATCTCGCAGTTGGCCTTGAGAGGCCGTGACTGCTTAACCGGTCAATCCTGTGGTGCCTTCGAGCTAACTCAAAGCCTCCAGCCAGGGGCATAATATTAATTATAAACTAAGCGACCATCACCTAAGGGCACCCCCTGTGGGGTACGGACCTCGGCTTAGGGCGTCGCTGGGGAAGGACAGCAAGTTGGGGACAGGCTGGATCAAAGTGGGTTCATTATTATTAGGGGGTAAAACTACTGGCTCAGCTACGCCACCAGCTGGCTCTGTGGATCCGATCAAGGGAGGGGAAGAGGAATCTATCGGGGAGGAACGCGGACGCGGACGCGGATGCGAAGCACCTCGGCGGCGAGGTCGGAACTTCGTTTTGTGTCTGTGTTTGTATACTGTACTGGTGGCCCTACTGCTTTCCTGGAGGAGGGTGGTGGGGTCGTCGGGGTCGGTCAGTGCGTGCCTTGGACGGCGGATTCTACTGATTCTAGAGGGGACATAACTGGCGGCCTTCGCAACCAGAGGGTTGCGATGGCTGCCAGCGGTATCGAAGAAACGCTTGCAAGCGCGTTTCATGAATTGTTGAATGGTGGGGATTTTCAAATCTAAATGTAAGTTTATGTTACGAACGAACCAGGGGGAACCCGTGATTTTACGTAGAAAACGGTTCTGTAGGGTCTGCATCCTGTGGATGTGCCGGGGGTGGGCCTGTGCGAAAACAGCACAGGCGTATGTCATAATAGGTCGGATGCATGCCATATAAATGCGCAGTTTGCACCTGAGTGACAATTTACTGCTTGCATTTAGGACGGAATGTAGTCTACTCAGAGCAAAGGCGGCTCGCGAACGAACCACCTTTATGTGCTCTGCGAAGGAGAGACGTCTGTCCAAAGTCACACCCAGATATTTGGCATGCTTCTCCCAAGGGATCGGCTTGCCAAACATCTTGATCGGGCGGGCGTCGTCATGTCTGCGTTTGACACGCGGTTTCAAGAAGAGAACCGCTTGACTCTTGTCGGGGTTAACTTCGATTCTCCACTTTCTGAACCATTCGCCAAGCTTGTTGACTGCGGTTTGGAGAGTGCGAGATATCGTGTCGGGGACGAGCCCAGTGTAATAAATGGCCGTATCGTCTGCGAACAGAGCCAACTGCGCATTTTTACATTTCGGGATGTCACTGGTGAATAGGGTGAACATGAGGGGAGCTAGCACAGAGCCCTGAGGGACTCCTGCGCGGATAGGGTGGGGGGAGGAAAGCGCCCCTTCGATACGATAGCGAAAGGTTCGGTTAGCCAAAAAGTCTCGCAGGATGAGTACGAGACGGTCTGGCACACCGAGTTGGTAAAGCTTATATAATAAGCCATTGTGCCAGACTTTGTCGAACGCTTTCGCTATGTCGAAGAACACAGCACCCGTCATGAACCCACGCTGGAAACCAGCGCTTACGTGTTCGATGATGCGGTGTACCTGTTGGACGCTCGAGTGTTGGGATCTGAATCCGAACTGTTCGTCGGGGATGAGGCCCTTGGTCTCGGCAAAATCTCTGAGTCGCTTGTATATAAGCCTCTCATAGATTTTGCCCAGAACATTGAGCAGACTGATGGGGCGGTAACTAGAGGGGTCGGTTTTGGGCTTGCCCGGCTTTGGAATACCGATGACAGTGGCCCTTTTCCAAGCTTGGGGAAAGATGTTGTTGCTCAGAGCACCATTGAAGATGATGGTCATGAGCATTATGAGGTTTGCGGGGAACAGTTGGATCACCCTATTCGTGATTCCGTCTGGGCCGGGGGCTTTACGGCGTTTCAGACCCTTGATGATATCGTGCACCTCGTCTGGGGTGATGGGGTGCAGAGGATTATCTGGGTCTTCGACGGGGGGGAGGGAGGCTCTACGTTCGACTTCCGCGTCAACCTCAGAGAGGTGAGCTTGGTCTACTGGTTGGGAGCTGGGTGTGCATTGGGCCTCAAGACTGTCGGCAAGGCACTCGGCCTTGTCGATGTCATCGAACGCGATGGTCTTGTCGGGACGCACCAGTGGGGGCATGGAGGCTACATTTTGGGACTGGAGTTTCCTCTGCAGTTCCCAAAAGGCCAGGTGGGTGGGCTCTAACTCGCTCAGCATCTTGTTCCAGCCAGCGTCACGCAGCTCCGTTATGCGTTTCTTTACAGATCTCTGTAAATAGCGCATATGGGCCTTGTTAGCTTGGCAAGGAAAGTTGCTGTAGTCACGTACAGCCGCGTTCTTCTCAGTCAGCAGTTCACGTACATCGTCCGGCAACTTCCAGCGATGGTCGTCCATCGCTGGAACTTCCCTAGAACTTTCGTTCAGGACGGATTGTACGTGATCCGTGAGTGAGTCGATCGCGGCTGTCGTGTCATTGATCGAGTCGAACTGATCGGGAATGGAGTCTAGTCGGGGGCAGGAGGATGTGGAGGATTTCAGTCTTTCGCTTACTTTCCTCCAGTCCGTGACTACTTTGGTGAGGGGCGGTCTGTCGGGGTCGGGGAGTCCTAGTCGGGGGCCTAATGTCACAACTACAGGTCGGTGGTCGGATGTCAGTTGATGCACCACCTCTATAGAATCCAACCGAAGGTTGACATTCTTTAGAAGTGCCACGTCAAGGACGTCAGGGGCATGAAGGGGCGCGTGGGGAAAGTGAGTGGGAGTCATCGGGGCGATGACATCGAAGCTAAGGATGGGACAGAGGTCAAACAGATGTTTGCCCCTGGTCGAGATCCTGTTACTGTTCCAGGCTGTGTGTTTGGCGTTGAGATCGCCCGCTATGATAACGGAGTCACTCAAGCCAAATAGGATAGCGAGGTCGTCAGATAACTCTGAATAGTTTTCTGATAGTTGCGGGGGGATGTAGACCGATATTAGAGTGATCGGCTGGTGACCTGTCATGCCGAGCCGGCAGACAGACACTTCTAAACGCGAGAGAGGGGGCGCGTCCACAGGAATGCAGTACAGATCCTTTCTATAGTATATGATGGTACCGCCTCGGTGGCACCGAGTCCTGTCATTGCGAACTATACGGTAGTTCGCAATTGACGGGTCTCGGTGGCGGGGCTTGAGGAAGGTTTCCTGTACAAGTAGGATATCTAATTTATGGACATGCAGGAACTCGGCGATCTCGTCGCGTTGTCCCTGGATGCCATTGGCATTAAAATAGCCTAACTTGAGGGATCGGGGTTTGGTTCTCGTAATGGGTGTATTATTCATTGTGAGGTTACATTGGTGTAGGACACGAGGGCTTGCGTAATCTCGGGGTACGCATTATAAATCTGTTGTATTTGGAAGAGGTTGCCAGCCTGACGGGCGGCAACGATTTCGCTGGCCATCCTCCTAGCGCGGGGGGTGAGGAAGGCCGTGAAGGTGGACGCAATCACGTTGAATGCGTCCATGGGGTTTTCCCCGACCACAGGAGTGGTTGGGGGAAGGGGGGCGGGTGTTCTCGCGACGGGGGCTGCTTTAGGAGCAGGCGCGGGTTTGGGGGGATGCGCGGGAAGGGGCGCGGGGGCACGGATACGCGGATCCATCAGGGGGGGGATTTGCGGGGAGGGGCCCTGAGTCCTCAGCGCAGGAAAAGCCTGCTGGTGGTTTAGCAGGTTCCAAGGGCTAGCCCTTTGGGGACTTAGCCTGCTTGGAAGCTGGGCTGAGGGAACCGGGTATCCCTGGGGGGGGGAGGACAGTCTGGTCTGTCTGTCTGTGAACCTCTTAGCCGTCTTTGAGGAAGACGACTTCTGGGGGGCTTTCGGGCAGCCGCGGTAGTTTGCCGGGTGTCCGGTCTGACCGCAAAGCACACAGCTTGGAGGCTCTGTGCATTGCGTTCGGTCCTTAGGCCGGGAGCACTCTGCAGTGCCATGCTCGCCCAGGCACTTGACGCACCTGGGCGTCGCATGGCAGTGCTGTTGAGAGTGGCCATATAATTGGCAACGGTGGCATTGGCCAATGACCCCGTTCTTCCAGGGTTTCTGGAGGTCGATCCCCATCAGGCCGCAAATAGTGCGCACCTGAAAGATGGGGTGATGTCCTTCGACCGGGGGACAGAGCACGAGGACCATGTCGAATGCCTCTCCGCCTCTGGCGCGAGAGCGGTGCATTCTATGGACCTCATCGACGGGGATTTTTTGGGCCTCAAGGTCGGCCTTGATGTCCGAGGTAGGGATTTCGCGTGGGATTCTTTTGATGACCACGCGGGTCTGACGCTCTTCCGGGAGCGAGTATGTGTGGAAACTTATTTTCCTCACACTGAGCATTCGGGTCAAGTCCCTGTAGTCCGATGACGTAGGGACTTGCACTTTTATACCCTGTTGGGTAGATTTGGCGTTGTTGTAGTTGATTTTTTGGTCAACACACCATTTAGACACCTCGGTCCACTTCCCCTTGTCCTGAATGAACACCGGGGGCGGGGAGGGGAGCTTCCTTGGGACGGAAGTAGTCGGGGTGGGGGGGCGCGGGCCCTGCGACGGGCTAACAGAGGGGGGGCTTGCCAGAGGGGCCGATGCATGGGGCGCGGGGGACGCGGTGGGAGAGGGGGACTTGGTGGCCACCGTGTTGGCCTTTTTCTCCACGTGGAGAGCCGGGGCCTTTTTTTGCCTCCTTTTCTTCCCCTTCCCCTGGACTGCCGTGAAGCCGTCGTCCTCGGAAGGGGTAGAAGAGGGGCATTCTGATGACGAGTTCACGGACTCGTTGTCCGATGCGTACGTAGGGGGGCGTTTGGACGCGAAATCCTCCGTGTCCATAGCCACGGGGTCAAGGGTCATTACATCGCTGAAGTCAGCGATGGATGCGGAAGGAGATGGGGTGGGGGTGGTGAGGGACTGCTCTAGAGCAGCGAACTTCGCTCCGTACTTGGCGGCGAAGTCCGGGTCCTTGAGGAGGACCTCCTTTACAAATGCCCATAGGAGGGCGTCAGCCATAGCTGAGGGGTCTAAACAAACCTAAATATCAATATAGCCTATCGGCCCTAAACCTAACTCCCCGGGTGGATTGGCCCGGGGATGAGTACCCTCCCTGTCGGGTGCAGACAGGGAGGTGAGTGCCTGAATGTGAGCCCTGAGCTTGTAATCCTGTTGCCAGTCTTAATGTGCAACAGGGTCCTGACCAGTCTAGCGCGAAGGGTGTAGACACACCCTAGAGACACTAGGTGAGTTGCTGTGGAGGGAAAACTGTGCACCAGAGCCGACTAGGAGATCCCCCAAGGCCGGTTAACTCTGGGACCCGTCCAATTTTCTGCCTCGCCCTGAAGGGGTTCGGCGGGTGTATTGGGTCAACACCCCACTCGGCTTCGTTGGCACCGTATGGTATCCACCGAGGACCACTAAACTGTGGATTTGCCCGGAAGGGGCCTGGAGAATTTACACAGCAAAACGCGACTTGTTAAAGAAATAATAGGTTGCCTTGAAAAAGGCACTTTTTATGATCAAAAATCGATCGATTAAATAAATTTAATCGATCGAAGGATCGGAGTAGTCAGGTGACTACTAGACGCGCTACGTAATCGTAGCGGTATGCGGGTGCGGGTGACTCACCAAGCTGTAGCGGGGGCAGCGGGACGTGCGACCGTCCGTGACCGGTGCCGAGCGTGGAAATCGACCTGTGTTCTTTACAAAATATGTACATGTCTTATAACTAAACTTAGGGTTACAAGTAGTGGTCTGCTTACGACATTAATCGACCAATAGGAAATCCAGTTGGAATACTCGGTATGAGATGTAGTTCCTAAAGAAATCAGCGCGGTGGCGCACAGGTCGCCGTCGTGTTATTGGCTAGTCGTGGAGATCGTGTCGACGGCTCAGCGTGGCGATGTTGCACCGCACGTAAATATTACAGGCCGGGCGCCGAGACCCTAGTATCCCGCGTACAGCGGCGGTGAAAGGATGTATGTTGATGTATTACAGCTACAGTAGTTTTGAAAAACAACGCGGTCGCACAGACAGACACGAAAACCGACTTCAATTTATATCATGTTTAAATATTTAATATTCAGATATTTATTTCTCTGTAACTAATTATCTATGTGTGGAAATTGAGTATAATTCAATTACTGAATATGTATAATAATATGAGAAATCTATCTGGCCTTGCACAATACCAGAAATTAAGGCTTTTTATAATTGCGTTACAAACCAATGCTCCTTTGTCATATATCTGGTATTCAATATTTACATTATAATCGCCAAATAGCCCATTTGCAACATAAAAAGAGATAATTTTTTTTTTCACTCGGCTGTGAATCAGCACTTTTTGAACGTCAAAATTACGGACAGTCTCCTAAAACGCCTGCCCTTCACCACTTCCTAGTGCTTTAGCTGGGAAGAAGAAGTGGCGCAACAGACTCTCCAGCAGCACAGCTGTCTGTTCAGTTAGAAGAACTGGATTCTATACAGTAGTAAGTAATTAACATTATGAAACACAAAACATAAAATTAAAGTGTTTGCCATATGTCAGCTAGCACACGCCAATATACCAAGGTAAATATACCAACAAAAACATTGAAAAATATACTTAAGCAGGAATAAATAATAAAAACGTAAATAGAACTTAATACCTAAATAAAAGCCTCCAGGCATAAAGGACATGCCCACTAACATTTACAATGCTGCATTATGTTTATATAGCTGTAATTTGAAGTCACAAATGATAAAATAGGACCTTCGAAGTAAAATAAAGAACTAGTTAATTACTAATAACAAAACCATAGTCAGCAAGATGACCTGTACCACAAGCAGCACCCGTTCACGAACATAACGCCAAGATCAGCCATTACCCCCCTCGCCATATTTGGGGGAAGGAGGCAACCTGACCCCCGACGCTACCGCACGCAGTGACTTCTAAGGGAGCATGACGATCTTGCTGCCGGTTGCTCAAAATAAAAATATGATCAGTTGTCGAGGTCGCTAGCTCTCTAACTACATATTGCATTACAACTTATTAAAAATATTGAAATGAGTAGATTTTGTCAATAATAAATTAAATTAAATTGCCTACTAAAGTCAAATAAAATAAATAAATAAATTAACTAATATAACTTATCAGTAGGTAAGCTAATTCTGGAGAAAGAACATAAACATTGTCTTGAGTTAATCACAGCGACCGAATATTCTTATCGTTTAAGTAATCGTTGATAGAATAGTATGCCTTTGAACAAAGGTTGGATTTTACTTACGCATTAAAAGACAAATCTAACAAAGAAGAGAGATTATCACCATCTCAACGAGAGAATTGAAAGATAATCTCGTCGTTAAACCAATGAAATAATGGAGCCATATACATCGAGATTAATGTACGCGGTTCGCTACGATTTGAACAACTATACATATTGGTTGTTTTGATTGAAAACCACATCAAACTTTATTTACAGAACTTACCTTTGTTTTATTTTATTTTATAAAGCTTAAAGAACCAGGCTGAAATAGAAATCTGTAATTTAAGTACATCGTTGATTTGGAACTAGAGACCACAAATTGAGTTCAGCAATGCTTTGTGAATTATCCAATTTTCCATTATTACATACAACGTTTTATTTGTTTCTGTCGCAAAGATAAAACTCCCAATTTGTAATCAGCTCTAGTCGACTTCCTCTTTTATTGTAACTTATTATGGCATGAAAATAGGGGACTTATTCATTAGACCATTTAGCCTAACTGATGAAATTGTGAAATCTTTGACTGTTTGATTAGATATAAGCTTTATGTGAACCCTGCATTACACATTATTGACTATTTACATACGGATGAACAAACTCGCCGCAATACTCCCCGCGTATGTGTGGGCACGCCTCACCCGGCTTTGTATAAAAAGTCAAATATTTACTCAGAATGTACCTAAGTCTGCAATTTCCGTGAATTCCGCGAACCCAGAATCTAAATTAGGACTATTCAGGCGTCGAGAAGCGAGCTATTTGGAAAGTTTTGAATTTACAGCACTTGCTCAGTGGTCTCGACTCTCCAAATGGAAAATATCTTGGCACGCCCGCCTTAGCGCTACAAATTACAGTTTTCCCCACATTTCACTTTCCGCTTCGCAGAGCCCTACGTCGCGCGACGGCGACGGTGGCTTTATTTCAATGCTTTACTCAACGCGAAACAAGGAAAAGCTTAGCCCGATATATTTTTCAAAATGGTGGGCTTCGGACTAATTGCGTTATATCATATCAGACGCGGCGCTTGTATTGAAATCTGTTTGCTTTGTCTGGCTGGGATTAAATCACAGTGCCATCATTTGTTTTAACTTTCGAGTTCCGACACAAAGGGGATGAGCCCTATAATAAGTTAGATGACTTTTGTTTTTGTTGTGCATTTGTATACCTACTCTTATTTAATCAGACCCTAAGAAAATTTTGATGATATCGTTATAGAGAAAATAATCCTTCTTTTAAATATTTTTTTTCTTTTTTAAGCTAAGGTAAACGCACCAATACTCATCGGGTTTCGAAAATTACTGACTTTAAATAACTGCTGTGTCAAAGTATTTTATTTAGAATGAAACTTTTTGCATGACGAAATAGAAGAATGATCCATTATTCTAAGTAAGTTGTTGATTTATATAATATAAGTTTGAGTGATAATAATTACTTACCTACTCTACTCGACTAGATTGAGACATAAGACGTACCTATCTGGTGAATCGATTCAGGATTTTACATCATCTTTCAGCTTTCGAATATATTAAGAAAAATATGTTACCGCTCCTATTTTAGACCATAAGTTTGTGGCTAATATATTAAATTATATATTGAGGCCAGTCAAACCACGTCACTCTACTGCGAAAGTTATATACAATAGGTATTATTACTACACCTATCTTTGGATAGGCAACTTAAATTCACAAAAAAAAACGTAAAGATAATAATATTATCGTTCTTTCTGCATTCTTAATTTTACCATTTTTCATAAATAAAAAACACGATCAAATCTTGATGAAAATTACAAAAAATTGTGGTGCGACGTGACTCTTCTTAGTGCTGACCGTCCACCCAATGTTCTTATTTCGATTCAAAAGTTGCATTTATCTTAATCGATAATCGCTATAAAAAATTGTTTTTTTTTTGCAGGAACTGAAGAAATTTAACTTAACTTTGTTTTTCATAAACTATTTTATTTTTTAAATGAATAATTTTATTAATAAGTAGGTACATACACGTAAGTACAGTGTGGATAGGTGTAAATTTTTAGGGTTCCGTACGTCCTAATGAAAAAACGTAACCCATAGAGGAGCACTCGTGTGTCTGTCAGTCACAGCAAATGTGGTACACATATGAATGAATTTGGGTCTCTGACCCAAACACGGACGTGTTACATAAATAAATGAATTTTGAATATGGGGTCACTTTTAGGGGGTTAATTTTTTTTTTAAAGTGCTGAGACTTAATAAGATGAACATTTTGGTTTAAGATCACGGCTATTTCAAATAATAATATTGTAAATCAATTCTCATAGACATCAGTTTCATGTCGATAACCGTAAAATCGATCAACAAAAACGTGAAAAAAATACGGAATCCTTAATTTCGTCATGTCCGTCTGTCCGTGTGTCAATAGCCAATTTACTCGGAGACTATTTACATAAATAGGTATCTATGAAAATTTTAAAGAAGGTGTATTCTTGGCACAGTTTTTTTTTTGTTTCTAAACAGTGGGGTAGTGAAATTACCATAAATCAAATTAGGGGCAGCATTCCCCATACATATATGTTACCGAGGGATGAAAAAATGATCTATGCACTTATACGTGTGGGGTATTGTTGGATCTCATAAGTAAAACGATAAAGATGTTTTTAAATGACTTTGCTTTATAAGTCAACAGTTTTTAATGTATCTATGGGATATTTTCGGTTACAACCGCAGATTTAACTTTGCTTTTTGTAGTATTTTCGAGAAATACTATGAAATACAAACATATTATTTTTTGCATTCGATAAATGAATGCTTTGCATTGTGCATGCGTAAATATTCATTCATCCTAACTACGGAACCCATCACTGTGCATGGTGTGACATACACTTGGCCAGTTTTTAAATTTCGTTAGGAAACTACCACAAAGACTACCAAGCTCCATAGAAATAACAAAAAATATTGACTAGTAAAAGTTTTTTCGGAATACCCAATATAAATAATTAATTTATGATGAAAATTCAATTATCTAGTTAATGCTAAGCCTACCTAGAATATGTATACTGGACATTCTGTCTGACTATCAGAAAGTATGAAAAATAAAATCCACAATAAAAAATTCTCCAATTAATTTACATTATTTTGAACAGCGATCGCATTCCGAATTTAAATTCAAATATAGAAACAATTCTCCGCGAAATTTAATAAATGAGATAGGACCTGTGACCGTAGCCTATATTAATTGTAGCGTTGCATTTAGTGCTTAAAACAATTTTATTTAAATTTCCAGGTATCGGCTTCTGTCATTCGTCATATTAATAATTAGTCGAGTCGGCCAAAGTTAAAAAAATGTTTTGGCATAATTACTTTCGCACATCATTACAATAAAAAAAAAACAATAATGGTCGGCGATTTTGGATACAAATTGACTAGTGGTAATGAATATTACCTACGTGTTATTGGACTTGTGTTTGTATATTACGTTAAGATCTGTTAATTTTTTTGTTCTTTATAATATATTTTGTTAAGTGTAACTGTGTGTGTGTGTGATATTTGTGGAAAATAAAAGTGTAAACACGCACGATTGGCGCGAAACTTCGACTTTGGATATCAACAAAACTTCATTACTTACTTATTTAACTTGAACAATGGATGAATTCGTCAAATAATTCAATGATGTATATTATTCACGGCCCCTTTTTTGTATTTTTTATGAGGGTGGGAATTCATCAAATAACTTCTTCCGCTCTGGGCAGAGCGGGAGGGCGTGTCAGACTTTTACGGACTAAAACCCACCCGTGTTCCTTCAGTTGCCTGTGCCAGAGGCCACGGTATCCCTCTCATACTTTCCCGCAACCCTGGCAGGCATCGGCCCTAGCAGATTGATGCTGACATCTCTTTGAAGCGCGCGTGGAACACAACGCATTATTCACTGCCCCTGTGGTGGCGTTTGGATGTTCGAAATCCCAAATTTGTATGTGTTTTAGCGTCGAACACCAATGCAAATGTCGTCAAAATGGCGATTATCGCATTTATAGCCAAGTCTTTACATGATAATATATAACACATGTATGACAAATGTGTAATTATCTTGAACTCTATTTTCAAGTCCTGGGACTTCATATTAGCATCGGGAGCGGGAGAAGTTATTTCACGATTTCCCACCCACAAAAAAAAACGCATAAATTTGGATGCCAAGCTTCAACGGGGCCCTAGATAAATTGTCAAAAAAGCTTAGCTCTGCAGCATACACAGTTAGAAAATGTTCGGGACCGCTCAGTAGCTGGTTTATTAACACGAAGTTTTTGTCGGGGGTTAAAAGCGGGCGGCGAGGAAGTTGTTACTGGGGCTGAGACTGTACACCAATGGACTGGAACGGACTGATTTTGCGGGAATGGATGCCCTGGTTTTCTTGCATGCTCTTGATAATAAAACACTTTTTACTATTTCTTTCTTCGTATTAATTTTTCTTGTTCTTCGTAGTACTGCTGGATTTGGAGTGCCTGACCACGGAAAATGCACCCTTTTTATAGGTGAATTCTGTAGTGCCTGACTAATCAGACCCCTTTAGTTCGTTTTAATGCCCCGCCCCTTGACCAATCAGGGCGCAGGTGACTTTTGTATGGGAAACTTAATTAGCGTGTTTTCCGTGGTAGGACACCCCTTACAATATTTTCTTAAGTATCTAACCCTAGATATAGTTTGTCTTTATTATTTACATAAGAATCAGCCTCGAAAACCTTAATTAACACCTTAAAATAATTAAAATACAGAAACGGTCTTCGTTGAGGTAAAGTTCCTTAGTACTTAAGCTTAAATATTTGAACATGGTACAAGTGGCGCCTCTAGCGGCTGGAATGTACAAAATATTATCGACTATCATATGAGAGAAATATCGCAACGAAAGACAACTTAATTAATATAGTTAGACATGAAACACTGTTATTTAAATACATAATGAATGACTGAAGTTATGGTCGTTACACCTAATACATAAGGAGATAATTATTTACTGTTGGTACTTCAGAGCGAGTATACCTTATGGTGTCGTGCACAGAAAAGTTCGTGGTTTAACTGATTTAGAGACAGTCCGTTTAGTATACTTTACTTATTTTCATAGATATGTAATGTTGTAAGTTGTTCTGTTGGAAAATATTGTTCTATTGGGGAAATACCGCCGATATTCAAACAATTTTTGTTTTACAAAAAAAGGTAATTTGTTCAATTTATAAATTGAGTCCCAGACACTCTCTCAGACACAAAAACGAGATTAATATAATGACTGTGCCTTCTCAGTATATTTAAGAAAATCTTTTGTATGCACTCAAAATATTAATCTGTTTACAAAATACAGTGATATATCCATAATATAAATACTAGGGACAAACACAACTTTGTTGTTCCTAAACCCAGGCTTAAGAAAATAGGTGGCTCGTTTAGGTGCCAATGTATACCTACGTTTTTATAATAACCTTCCTAGCCACATTCCAGAACTAAGCCTATTATAATGTGAAATACTCTATTAGTTATGTACAAAAAGGCTTGTTATTGAGCTGCTCCAATAAATGTACACAGGGAATGTTGATTTTTAATTTTATTTTGCAAACAATACTATTGTATATTCGTGGTTAATATGTGGGTGGTTGCATCCACTCCTATATAAGTTGTGTCACTTGCCAAATAAACTCAGTGTGCTACCAGCTATCCGTCGTTTCACTTCTTGTTCCCCCTTCGCATACATATCAAATACCTATAAACATATTATCATAATTGCCTAGTTGTTATAATTTATTCACAAAAACTTCCTCTATTAGATAAACTAACAAACTATTAACATTAAAATATGTATATTAACCTAAACTGACTAAAACTATTAACAAATTTAAATATGGCGTTGAAACATTCCTCCGCATCACTGTCGACTGGTAATGTACCCAAGAGACTGGCGGCATTGCCACGTTGTATGGCAACGTGGCGGACTAGGTAAACTTGCGCTTAGTTTAGTACAATCTTATTTAAATGATAGACAACAAAAAGTGCAAATAAATGGTGTCAATTCACTTCATTTAAAAGTACAAATGGGTGTTCCACAAGGATCGTTATTAGGTCCCTTCCTCTTTTTAGTATATAATAATGATCTACCCCATTTATTTAAAAACCAACCACAAATGGTGTTATTTGCTGACGATACTTCTTTAATCTTTACTAATAAAGTACTTTACTAGTAAATAATGCCCTACTGCAGGTACATAATTGGTTCACTGCTAATAATTTAGTATTAAATGGGAAAAAAAACGAAATGCATAAGATTTGCTTTACCGAATGTTAAAAGTGGTGATTGTGACATAGTATTGAATAACGAGAAACTAGAATTTGTCGATGAAACTGTTTTCCTGGGGATAACGCTCGACTCAAGGCTGCAATGGGGTCCTCATTTGACATCTCTTGCAGGACGGCTAAGTTCAGCAGCTTATGCTGTAAGGAAAATCCGTCAATTTACTAATGTAGTTACCGCGAGGCCGTCCGTACCGGTAGGCGCGTACCGTCTATTTCAGCTATTTTCATAGTATCATGTCTTACGGTATTTTATTATGGGGACGGGCTGCCGATATTGAGTCTATTTTTATTCTGCAGAAAAGAGCTATCAGAGCAATATACAGCCTCCGCAGGCGCGATTCTCTAAGGGAACTGTTTAAAGACATTAACATCATGACGGTACCTTCTCAATATATTTATGAAAACATCATGTACGTAAGGAAAAATTTTAATATTTTCAGTAAAAGAGGTGAAAGACACAACTATAGGACTAGAAATAGGGACCAATTAGTTCAACCAGGTTTCGGACTGGCTAAAGTAGACTCATCCTTCATGTGGTACTGTTTAAAATGTTACAATAAAATACCTCCCCACATACCCCAACTGAATGAAACGAAATTTAAATCTTGTATAAAACGCACACTATACAGCCAAGCATATTATAAGTTGGGGGATTATATCGCTGACAAAAATGCTTGGCTCAGGGCTGGTCCTGCTCCACAAAGCGCGTAAACTAATTAATTAACATTCGAAAATAATGTTGGAGCTGATGAAGATTGTACAACCTATCTTTGCATTGTATAAATTCAATCTCTTAGTATTGTATAATTGCATAGCACATGTGTGAGCACTATGTACCCACTATAAAGCTTACTGGGTTCGTCTTTCATTGACTTGAATGTGCCCTGGCGGCTGAGAGTATGTCATGCTCACTCAAATGTGTCGCTGGTGGTGGCGTGAGTATTGGATCATTGAGTTCCCTTCAAAATGTTTGAGCTGAATGGTGCTGATCCATTCGTCATGTTCGTGAACGGGCGCCGTCAGTAGGCACTGGTCATTTCTTAGCTGCCACGGCTTATTTTAATTCCATAATTGTTTTTATCTTTTTATTACGGACGCTTTTAACGTGCACGTCTTTCTACATCGTTCTCACATGTATAATTACAACATGAATGATGTAACCACTTTTTTGTAACAATATTTTGATTTAAAAGCGTGTCCATGGAGTTTCTTGCCCGTTCTTCTCCATAGGTACCTACTACGCTTTGGAATGGGCAACTAGCTTCATCTTTCTGACTGACCGACCCCTTGACAATTCAAAAGTGCCTGTAATTGGTTTATTTGAAATAAATCCTTTGAGTTGAGTTGAGTTACACACCAGCTGAGCAAGTGAAGCGTGCGCTCTTACGATACAGCGAGCGAAGCAAGCCCTTTCTTGGCATGAATGAGTAGACCGCGTTTAATCACACGATGAGTGCACTTAATCAGAAGATGGGCTCGCTTCACTTGCTAGTCTTAACAGCTTCTTAAGACCAGCAAGCAAAACGAGCCCATCTTCGATACAAATGAGCCGAGCGTGCTTATACATGACAAGAGCGAGCGAAGCAAGCTCAGTCACAAGTGAAACGTGAGCACAGCTTCGTGCCGAGCGAGTGATGCCAACTTAATTTATTTATTTATTTATAACAGCTTAACTACCTAAGCTATATAGCTTAGGTAATTAGTTTAGTAGTTAAGTACTTACATAAACAAAATATAAAAACTACGCACAATGGTCCATTTGAAGAACTAAGTGCGGAAACCAAACTCATAACATAGAACATTGAATATAAAAATTACTGACTAAATTAATGACGCAACTACTGAGCAGGGGCGCGCATACTCAAGCAATGAGTGAGCGAACCAAAAACAGCTTAAGAAAAACCCAGTTTTATCGTCAAATGTAGTCCAACTATGTAATGGTCCCGATAATAGGTATTATTCGCATTTTGTGGCATTATACACCAAAATATCTACAATATGGCAAGTTTATGGGCAACTATTAAGCGTGTCCCAGTAATCGTCACCATAGTACTTAAGATCAAGTAAGATATTTCAGACGCCACTACAATTAAAACTTAGTGTTGTTAAATAGTTGCCATAAAAATGAGCTAGTTAAATGTTTAGTAGAAAAAAATATTGATGTTTTTAGACTATTTTACGACTTCTGGGTCACTGTCGACTTCACCCGAGTTTATCTTAGAAGTAAGGAGTTACAAACATTCTAGGTAATCTAAGTTTTAACTTTTTCTGAAAACTAATTCTTGATCTTGTTTTGACAGTGTTGACGTGCCCTCATTTTCATTTGACACCCCCTTAATTAAGTTTCTACGAAAATTGCTTAGAACCTTTATGTTTTCACGATAAATACAAGAGCATAGCATAGAAAAGGATTAGATAGTAGGTAGATATTTATCTAGGTAAAACTTATCTTTACAGTCAGCCATACTAATTAGTGTCTATTGCTCATGGACACAGGAGCGTTAAAACTCGAAACATGCGAAGATGAATTACAGTCAATGGTTTTATTAATATTTGACTATGAATGCTTCGCTGGAAATACGACAGCGTTACGAAAATTTGTCGACCGTAATTTGTCCAATATCAATATTAAACAGTCCTAATTCTGTTGGAATTGGGGCAGTTATTATTCAAAAGATTGATTTAACAAATTTTTCGAAATTGTCTAATCAGTTACGAACTGACAATGCTAAGCTAACGAACAAGGTATACGAGTATGCAACATAATTCATATATATGCAGGGCGTGTTAATCCGTAATAAGTAATTTCAATAACACCTGCGTGACAAATGATAAACGCATGATATCAAAATCAACACCAACAATATTATGTAGCCCTACCAGGCAATACATACCTCGTAAAGAAGGCTAATGAAGTATGAAGTATTTAATACTTACCCTTTTTCCAGGACTCGCGCCAAAAAGCTTTAAACATAATCCTGAAACAACAAGGCTTTCAATAATGCTTTTAATGAGACAAGGCAATCTCTATGGATGGAAATATTACTAACAAAATAAGTCAGTATTTAGCAGTGGTGGCCCAAAAGTATCGGCCCCGACTTACGAATTGTAGGTCGTATGTTCGAACCCAGACAGGCGCTTTAGCTTGTGTAAATGATTTCATCACCACTGCTCCCAAAATGGTGAAGGGTAACCTCGTGAGGAAACCGGCATGTCCTAGAACCAAAAATTCGAAGATATGTGACATCCGCCAACCCGCCCAAGGCCAGCATGGTGGATTACGCCCTACTCCCTCTCACCGAGAGGAGGCCTGCGTCCCAGCAGTGGGAACATTATAGGCTGATTATGTTATGTAAGAAAGTATTTAATAATATATATCATAAACATCTAGGTAATGAACACGGCCAAGTAAGAGGCATACAGGTAGACTGAGGAAGAGAGACCATATCTTAGTTCGGTACGGAAGTACCATAACATATAATAATAATAATGTTTATTCACAGAAAAAAAATACATTATTTCACAAATTAAGTGCTTAGTCTACAGTTACTGTACACAAAAGTATTAGCATTTGGGGCCGAACTAGGCATAGTCTGTATTTCAGCCCTCAACACCGATCCCCCTGAGTTACATATAAGTGTTGAAGTTATGTATTTTAATGAGCCCATGTTTTAATGTACGTGCATAGGTAATATTATATAGAAAAAATGAAAAGAATTAAGAAATCAACTTTCAAGTTTGGTAACATAGCATGCAAGTGTGAGAGCAGTCCTCTCTTTGTGTGAGATGGGGGCGCGCATGAGTGTGTGTGAGATTGCGGAACCTTGGGACTAGTGTTTTTTTTTTTAAATAATATATAGATAACTTTATAAATGAGAACTAATTATTAAGAAGGGACCTGAAGCAATTTTTCTGTCTCTTTGTACGTGAGCATTTGAAAATAATCACTTACTTGAATTTTGCAGGATTTCAGAGTCAACGGGTATATGTTGAGAATTTTATTTAACTTGTTGTAGATGTAGGGGCCAATAAACGGATCAAATCGGATGCTGAATTTGGTTTTGAAAGCGATCAGTTGTGGGCAAACAAAGTGTTTCGTGCGTCTATTTAATACGAGTGGGTCGTAGTTTAGTTTCCTATGTTGCATCAATATTTGATTCAGAAGATAGAGCTGCCTTACGATATGGTAACACACAACATAACAATATGGTCACTTTTGATTCAAATAATTCTTAATAAAAACCAAGTACTTATTTAAGCAATTACCATTACCTCTAGCTGTCAAAAGATGTGTAGACACAAGTTGACTCCTTTACAAAAATTTCCAGCAACTGCTATTGTTCCTAAGCACTGCTCTTGGAATTTTCTCTAACCGAGTCCCGAACATAATCAGGCTGGTAAATAGTGCGTAAAAGACGTCACCTCCTATCATCTTTGTTCTACTAATGGCTCCACATTATTCAGTAGCAGTAAACAATGTGGATATTCATCAGTTTTTTTTTTATTTAGCCCCGTATGGCACTGATGTACGATGTCAGTATTTTCCACGACCTCGTTTTCGCTACAAACGCGCTAGATCTAAACAAGATGAAAGCGTATCACTAAGGCTTCTTCTCTAAGGTTCTCAACAAACATGTACCTACTACTATACTTCTGAAGCACTCTTAAAAGCAAAATTTTAAGCACATACGTGTACAAAAATGTACTTTGTCTCAAAGAAATGTTACATCTTTTTCCAAGAATAGGAAGTTAAAATTCTTGACCTCGCCCGCGTATAATGTAAGATATGGTTTGGTTACGAATAGGAATCGTAATAAATCTTTAAAAAAGAAGATAAGGGTTGAGTTCCAAAAAAAACGGAATTTCTAAACAATACATAAAGGAGAATTATAAAACGAACGAATAAAAAAGCTTAACGACTGATGATGAGATACTGTTTTAATAACTTGAGCGGTATGAATTTGAGTAAGCGAAAAATTTACTAAGCTAACGACGAATATTGATTAATAATAAAATCCAGAACGAGCTTACAAGAGTGGGTTGTGATAAATCCATTTCAGATATTAAAATTCTAGCCGTGCAACTAAATGACTAAGTAAGCGACTAGAAATACAGAGAGGTCAACTTCAATATTATGATAGAGACGACTTATCCAATTGAAGTTAGGTTAAGTCAGGTTAGTATGGGACGCGGTGGTCTCCTTCTGCGAAACGACTGTTTCGCAGAAGACTGTTTTTTTTATTATTTTTTTACTTAGTAGTTAGATATAGGTAAATATTACTGAATAGAAATTCATCAGAAATTACATTAACTGGTACGTGAAAAGGAACCATACTTATATCCGATTGGTACAAGTAGGTATTCATTGTCAACTTAGCAAAAGGACAGAATAATGTATCAAGCATATTATAATGGCACTCGAGCGAACAACATTGAACTAAATTTCTCTGTCGGCTCCAATTTTGTTTTCTACATATACGACCCCTTTGTTGCGACGAATCTCAATTATCCTGATACTGATTGACAATTCACTTGTACAGTCGCTGTCACATATATTATAGCAGACAAGGTGACCAAATACTTCTGAACAATATAAAATGTCAATAAGTTCCATACACTACAAGTTACCATTAATATCTGAACATTCATTACTTCGTTAATATCACAGCACAACACACAGGTTAGTTGTGTGTATAGAAATTATTGACAAGCATCTGCATCTGCATCTGCATCGGCAATAGATATATTATGATAACGCTGGCAGTTTATAACATTTTGTAGTTTTTATTTAGTCTTGTCATCAATGTTATGTTAAGCGTGTCATGCAATTCAAGCAAGCAACGTATTACAGGTATTGGATTCTTGATTTTAATTAATTTAATATGGGTTCATACTGTATAGATTCGGAATTAAAATATAAAATAATTCAGTTATAGAATGATGGTTTAACAGACATCGCCGATGAGCTAGGGTAGCCATAAGTATTATGGTGATGAACGCTAAAAACATTTAACAGTTACTATCAATACACATCACGACTGTTAATGTTAATCTGTATTTATTAGGTACTGTATACTTATTTACGGCTGGCAAGATGGCAGCAAGGAAGTTTGAATAATCATGTTACATTTGGTCGATTCGAAGATGAACACATAACATTCATTCAAGACAACAGCTCAGTGCATAATGCTTGTACTATACAAGCATGGATTAATGAACAGAGAGAGCTTACTTTAATCAAACTACCGTCAAAAAAGTCCAGACCTTAATCCCATTGAAAACTTATGGGGTAAATTGGTGCAAGAGTGGGATGGGAATCAATGTAGAACAAACGAAGCATTAAGAAGACATGCAAATAACTTTTGCGAATCTTTCAGAGGATGAAATTATGGTGTGAAGGTTGTTGGTTCCATGCGAAAACGGTTACAGGACGTATTAAATGCAAAAAGAGGTTACACAAAATACTAATATTTTATAATGTTGTCACAAATAAAAAAATATTTACAATAATTTTTAATTTCATTACAAAACGGGTTATTCCCTTTGTCCGCCCCAAAACTCCAGCCATTTTTTTTTAGGTTTGGAAATCATCAAATAACTTTTCCGCTCTGGGCGGAGCGGGAGGGCGTGTCAGACTCTTACTGACTGAAACCCACCCGTGTTCCTTCAGTTGCCTGTCCAGGGGCCATGGTAACCCTTTCGGACTTTACTACTAGCGGACCCTATCGTTGGTGCTGACATCTCTTTGAGGCGCGCGTGGAATACAACGCGCCGTCGACCAGGGCCTGGTCCTAATCAGACGGCGTTTCGCCAACGGTGGCCGGGAATCGGCTTGGGATTCCCGACCTCCTCCGGGCGATCCATACAATTGTGACACCCGGGCGATTCCTCCCGCCTTATTCGGAACAGGAACCTCCCGAAACAAGCGTGTCCGGTGAGGACCTGCGTCAGGCGGAAGGTGAGGATGCCGTGGCGCCTCTCTAGCCACTCCTCAAAGAGGGGACCTATCGCCGCAATTTATTTATTTTACTTCGAAGGTCCTAGTTTATCATTTGTGGCTACAAGTTACAGCTATGTACATATAAACATAATGCAGCCTTGCATATGTAAGCGGGCACGCCCTTTATGTTTGGAGGCTTTTTATTTTTTATAATGTATTAAGTTCTGTTTACGTTTTTATTATATATTTCTGCTTGAGTATAGTTTTCAATATTTGCGTGTGCTAGCTGACATATTATGGCAAATAATTTTAATGTTTTTGTGTTTCGTAATGTTAGTTACCTATTACTGTATAGATTCCAGTTCTTCTAACTGAACAGACAGCAGTGCTGCTGGGGAGTTTGTTCTGCCACTTCTTCTTCCCAGCTAAAGCACTAGGAAAAGGTGAAGGGCGGGCGTTTTGGGGGGACTGTTTTATATGATTTTGACGTTCAAAAAGTGCTGATTCTCAGCCTAGTTTGAATAAATGACTTTTGATTTTGATTGTGGCGTGGCCAGCGCTGGGTTGCGACAATCGCACTCTAAATGCCGCGGCCGCCCTGAGATCCCGCCGAAACTCTGTCCGCTGTGCCGTGATTTCTCGCGGAAGCGAAATATTGCACCCTAAGGTGGATCAAAGTCAAAGTCAAAGCATTTATTTCAAATAGGCACATAAAAGGCACTTTTGAACGTCAACATTTACATTTAAATAGAATTGATTCTAGTCGCCCCTTCCAAAAGGTAGTTTCGTATGGAGAAGAATGGGCAAGAAACTCCATCGTTACTCTTTTAAAATGTGTTACAATACTTTGTATACATTAATTATATAATTATATGTGAAGACGATGCACCTATAATAAAAATTACCCTACCAAAATAGGTAAAAAGAATTTAATAAACGTAGCAATGATAAATAAGTTAATTAAATGATAGATACATGGTGTTCACATATTTACAAACATTGTAAAAGTATACGATTTTCCAAATTATGTAACCAATTAATATGTCAGTGTGTGAGTTAAAGTAGTCACAGAATGTAAACCAATGTCATAAAAATAACAAACCACGGATACGTGGATACGCATCACCGAAAATCCATCCTGGGCCTAGTCGGACAAACGGAATTTTTAGGCTTAGGGTGGATTTTCGGACATGCGTTTCCGCGTATCCATCTTAGGGTGGAGTTTGTGGGGTGGATAAACGGAATAACCGTACAAAACACAGATCTATTTTCTTTCAATAATTTGACATTAACAGTTGTATACTAAACAAATAATTTTCTACACAATTTTTATTCCCTTTTCATCGTATTATACCACAGATAGTTAGTGTTTGTTTTTGGTTTGTCCTTTATATCACACAGTAACGAATTAGGTAAGCTCAGTGTTGGTCTGCGTAGATACACGAAATTATTGACAAGCATCTGCTCAGAAATTAATGAAGTAATGAATGTTCAGATATTACACACACATTTACATATTTTTTTTACATTTTAGATTGTTCCGAAGTATTTGGTCACCTTGTCTGCTACAATATATCTGACGGCGACTGTACAGTCTGTGGAGAGAGAGGAAACTATGATTTTAAACCGGTGTTTTTTTTATCTTCTTTAATTTAGAAGAGCATCCACTGTAGAGTTTGGGACCAGGCAGTAGGTACACCAACTATAATTCTAAGATATTAACTAACCTACAATGTAGGAAAACATTGCGACAAAATCTGTAATGTTCACTGTCTGAAAGAGACCCGCAATTAATAAGCGTGGTGATCACCGCTCCTTCTTCCGCTGTTTTAGAAAATACCTCATGACACAGTATAATAAAGTATGCTTATTACGTCTTGGCAGTGTCCTTGAAAACCTACGGCCGCTCGTTAGATAATTACGCACTAGGGATACGCACTGACTGTGTCTCTTGGGTTACGTATTTGATAATTTCATATAATGAATATCGATTTATTGAACTTCCTACGTAGGAAGTACTCACGACTGTCGAATACCCAAGTAAACCGAGATTTTGAAGCGCGTCGTTTCAGCCGTTTGTATGAAGACGTAATACCTACTGCTTTTTATATTAAACTGTGCCTTTGACTAAGAATTTCGATCGTCTTTAGAATCAAAAGGAAAATCTCTGTTTTTATGATATAAGGTTTTTATATATTTTTTTTTAAGAATTTAGGTAGCATAATCGCTTGATAATATGTATAAAAGACGCGGGCATTATGATTACCGACTGTAAGATTTGCGATAGTTTTATGGTTTTGGGCAATTTTTTGCCGGAAACCATAACTACGAAGAATATCAGTATCATGAGTTGTGACTTGTGACTACTACGTGTAGTGAACATAGGGTCTGCTTGATCCAAAATCAGCTAAATTACCGCATTCGGAATCTCAAAAAAAGGTTATTAGCTTACACGAAACTTATTTTTATAAAACATAACGTTTTGACCATCTTTTGTCGTACTTTGCTCTAACAAGCGAGTGTAAATAAATCAATAAATAAATAATCTAACATCACATAAATCTGGAAACATACCTAGTATGTAGCGTAGTCTTGACGTCACAGACATCGTAGCATTTATAAGCCAAGTTTCCTTCTGTGAGACAGTCGTCTCGCAGAAGGAGGCTGCGGAAAGGGAGAGGGAGATCTCGTCCTCTCACCCGGCCCGCAGAAGGCGCACCGGGCGTTGGCGGAGGGCGGACAACGCCCTCTTCCAGCCCCCCTAAATGGGTCCAGGGGCGACGGACTCGGGGACGTCCGTCGCCCCCCACACACCAGGACCCGAGGTGGCGGCGCGTAGTGTTCCACGCGCGCCCCTCTTAGACGTCGCGGGGGGAGTCAAACACCTCACTCCCCCCCCCAGACCCGAAGAGGCCCGCAGTGGCGGGCTGGCACCAGTCGGGGGTTGTGGAAGGATCGTATGTTCCCGCGACCCCCGGCGTAGGTGTGAGATGGAACACCGGGGTGGTTTTTAGTCAGTAAGAGTCTGACAGACCCCGTCGCCCGCCCCAGGGCGGCGGACATCCATGAGGATTTTCCACCCCGGAAACAAAAAAAAAAAAAAAAAGTCAGGTTATTATGGGACGCGGTGGTCTCCTTCTGCGAAACGACTGTTTCGCAGAAGACTGTTTTTTTATTTTTTTTTACTTAGTAGTTAGTTATAGGTAAATATTACTGAATAGAAATTCATCAGAAATTACATTAACTGGTACGTGAAAAGGAACCATACTTATATCCGATTGGTACAAGTAGGTATTCATTGTCAACTTAGCAAAAGGACAGAATAATGTATCAAGCATATTATAATGGCACTCGAGCGAACAACATTGAACTAGATTTCTCTGTCGGCTCCAATTTTGTTTTCTACATATACGACCCCTTTGTTGCGACGAATCTCAATTATCCTGATACTGATTGACAATTCACTTGTACAGTCGCTGTCAGATATATTATAGCAGACAAGGTGGCCAAATACTTCTGAACAATATAAAATGTCAATAAGTTCCATACACTACAAGTTACCATTAATATCTGAACATTCATTACTTCGTTAATATCTCAATCAATCAATCAAAATACTTATTTGCTAGAATATGGTACATAAGGTGTTACAGTAAGCTTGTTTCAGCATATCCTGCCATAACATGACGTGCAAATGTATTCACAATCAGCGATGTTAATTATTAATCTAACTTACTAATTACAGATTCTATGAACTTGTCTTCTAAATAGTCCTTATAGGTATAATATCTTTTAAATAATGTTTTTTTTTTTTTAA
The DNA here is from genome assembly GCA_937001585.2 of Brachylomia viminalis. Classification (NCBI taxonomy): domain Eukaryota; kingdom Metazoa; phylum Arthropoda; class Insecta; order Lepidoptera; family Noctuidae; genus Brachylomia; species Brachylomia viminalis. Next base: position 12,687,466 of record OW443308.2, on the reverse strand, counting down.
TATTGAAAAGTGTTTTTTTAAACAATGTCAGCGGCAGGTCTTGAAGAATATTTGGTAAATTATTGTAAATAATAATAGACAGCTAATGCTTGCTCTCAATCTCAGCAGATGCTTGTCAATAATTTGTATACACACAACTGACCAAAAACATAAGAACACTTACATTAATTAAGTATCTACGCAGATGGGGTGGTCTTAAACATCTGAGCAATTGAGGAAAAATTGCAGTAGGAAGTGCTTCCAACTTTACTATAAATACAATTTAAATAGGAACTCTTTTGCTAATTTATATATTATGATAACGCTGGCAGTTTATAACATTTTATAGTTTTTAGTCTTGTCATCACTGTTATGTTAAGCGTGTCATGCAATTCAAGCAAGTAACGTATTACAGGTATTGGATTCTTAATTTCAATTAATGTAATATGAGTTCATACTGTATAGATTCGGAATTAAAATATAAAATAATTCAGTTATAGAATGATGGTTTAACAGACATCGCCGATGAGCTAGAGTAGCCATAAGTATTATGGTGATGAACGCTAAAAACATTTAACAGTTACTATCAATACACATCACGACTGTTAATGTTAATCTGTATTTATTAGGTACTGTATACTTATTTACGGCTGGCAAGATGGCAGCAAGGAAGTTTGAATAATCATGTTACATTTGGTCGATTCGAAGATGAACACATAACACCAATGATTTCAAAAGGAAGGATACGCCCATCAGAACATTTTACATAAACCTTCTTCATACAAGAAAAAACTAACGCGATCTATGATAACTCATACGAACTACGTGAGTTCCGCGTTGATTAGGCCGACGACGTAACCTTGTACACACGGCTACATTTATTTATTTCTATACATCACATTTTATCGGAAACAATTTAAGGCGAAAGCGTCAGAGTAGCCCGCGAAATTCAATTTTCTTAGGTTTTTTGCAATTTGCAGGTCAGTAACAGGTTGTATGTTGATCTAAATATGATTCGCGACTGTAACAAATATGACTACCTTAGCGCTTCCCCCTTAAATTCCGAGCATACTCTTGTGTTGTTATGAGGCTTGAAATAAGGCTCTTTTCTTTGTTTACCAATAACGCGACTCCAAATCTCTTTACGCGTTGAATCATTTGGAAATCTTTAATTTAAAAATTATTTGAATCGTAATTTGCCATCGCATATTTATATTTTTTTAAATCTCCTCCTATCCATTTTTACCCGAAGCAAGCTTCCGGTAAAAATGTCGCAAACTGAGCGAAGCTACTACCGTCGTCAATGACGGTAGTAGCTTCGCTCAGTTTGCGTGAATAAATGAAAACAGCATTTCAAAATATTTTATGAATTCGATTTTCATATCATTTCTAGACTTCCTCTTAAATGTTTGTATTCTTTTTGTTTCACTCTTATGTTGAATATAAAACATATTAGGTACTTACCAAAAAAAATTCAAAATTACTTACACTAAGTTCCTAAGACAAAAATAAAACACAAATAAAAAATGACGTCCGTACAAGGTTACTTCACGCGCTGCCGACAGCGCGCGACATGGCCGCCATTGTGGATTTCGGGGGTAAAATTATCACTTTAAAAATATGTTTATTTGATAATTTAATTGCAACAAAAATAATGTAAGATTACTTACCGATGATACGATATTCCATGTTCCTTTTTAACTTTTGTGTCATAATTTTTGCAGCCTTTTACCACGCAACTAGGCATTTTAATGACAGTACTATGCATCCGCGCGCGGACCGCGTTCGACTGAGTCGCGCTGGCCCTAAACTGATATTTTAGGGCCAGCGCGTTGGTGCCATTTCGCCGCGCGGTTAACCTGGTCCTTACTATATATGTCTATGCATAACACTCATTCAAGACAACAGCTCAGTGCATAATGTTCGTACTATACAAGCATGGATTAATGAACAGAGAGAGCTTACTTTAATCAAACTACCGTCAAAAAAGTCCAGACCTTAATCCCATTGAAAACTTATGGGGTAAATTGGTGCAAGAGTGGGATGGGAATCAATGTAGAACAAACGAAGCATTAAGAAGACATGCAAATAACTTTTGCGAATCTTTCAGAGGATGTAATTATGGTGTGAAGGTTGTTGGTTCCATGCGAAAACGGTTACAGGACGTATTAAATGCAAAAAGAGGTTACACAAAATACTAATATTTTATAATGTTGTCACAAATAAAAAATTATTTACAATAATTTTTAATTTCATTACAAAACGGGTTATTCCCTTTGTCCCCCCCAAAACTCCACCCATTTTTTTTTAGGTTTGGAAATCCTCAAATAACTTCTCCCGCTCTGGGCGGAGCGGGAGGGCGTGGCAGACTCTTAGTGACTAAAACCCACCCGTGTTCCTTCAGTTGCCTGTGCCAGGGGCCATGGTAACCCTTTCGGACTTTCCCGCAACCCTGGCAGGCATCGGCCCTAGCGGACCCCATCGTTGGTGCTGACATCTCTTTGAGGCGCGCGTGGAATACAACGCGCCGTCGACCAGGGCCTGGTCCTAATCAGACGGCGATCTACCCATTGCTTGCCGTCCGCAAGCCCGCGCCAACGGTGGCCGGGAATCGGCTTGGGATTCCCGACGCCGGTGCTTCGCCCAAGCAGGGCTGATCTCGACCGTATGCTCCACCGTGTCCTCCGGGCGATCCATACAATGGTGACACCCGGGCGTTTCCTCCCGCCTTATTCGGAACAGGAACCTCCCAAAACAGCCGCCGGCAGGACCTGCGTCAGGCGGAAGGTGAGGACGCCGTGGCGCCTCTCTAGCCACTCCTCAAAGAGGGGACTTATCGCCGCAATTTATTTATTTTACTTCGAAGGTCCTAGTTTATCATTTGTGGCTACAAGTTACAGCTTGACATAACGCAGCCTTGCATATGTAAGCGGGCACGCCCTTTATGTCTGGAGGCTTTTGAGTTTTTATTATGTATTAAGTTCCGTTTACGTTTTTTATTATTTATTTCTGCTTGAGTATAGTTTTCAATATTTGCGTGTGCTAGCTGACATATTATGGCAAATAATTTTAATGTTTTTGTGTTTCGTAATGTTAGTTACCTATTACTGTATAGAATCCAGTTCTTCTAACTGAACAGACAGCAGTGCTCCTGGGGAGTTTGTTCCGCCACTTCTTCTTCCCAGCTAAAGCACTAGGAAGTGGTGAAGGGCGGGCGTTTTGGGAGGACTGTTTTATATGATTTTGACGTTCAAAAAGTGCTGATTCTCAGCCTAGTTTAAATAAGTGACTTTTGATTTTGATTTTGATTGTGGCGTGGCCAGCGCTGGTTGCGACAACCGCACACTAAATGCCGCGGCCGCCCTGAGATCACGCCGAAACTCTGTCCGCTGTGCCGTGATTTCTCGCGGAAGCGAAATATTGCACCCTAAGGTGGATACGCGGATACGCATGACCGAAAATCCATCCTGGGCCTAGTCGGAGAAACGGAATTTTTAGGCTTAGGGTGGATTTTCGGACATGCGTTTCCGCGTATCCATCTTAGGGTGGAGTTTGTGGGGTGGATAAACGGAATAACCGTACAAAACACAGATCTATTTTCTTTCAATAATTTGACATTGGTGCCGATTCCCTTGTTCACAAACTAAACTAAATTTAAGTTGAGTGCATCTTTTTCTTTCTATTTCATTATGAAAAGGACAGAAGATAAATATTAGTTTAGTCCTGTCAAATTAGTCAGCATCTGACGTAATTTGATGTAATTTTAGTTGTCAACTTTTTAATCACGTCTAAACTTGTATGGAGTAGTGTCAGGCGCTGATTAATTTGACAGGACTAAACTAATATTTATCTTCTGTCCTTTTCATAATGAAATAGAAAGAAAAAGATGCAATGAATTTAAATTTGGTTTAGTTTGTAAACAAGGGAATCGGCACCATTAACAGTTGTATACTAAACAAATAATTTTCTACACAATTTTTATTCCCTTTTCATCGTATTATACCACAGATAGTTAGTGTTTGTTTTTGGTTTGTCCTTTATATCACACAGTAACGAATTAGGTAAGCTCAGTGTTGGTCTGCGTAGATACACGAAATTATTGACAAGCATCTGCTCAGAAATTAATGAAGTAATGAATGTTCAGATATTACACACACATTTACATATTTTTTTTACATTTTAGATTGTTCCGAAGTATTTGGTCACCTTGTCTGCTACAATATATCTGACGGCGACTGTACAGTCTGTGGAGAGAGAGGAAACTATGATTTTAAACCGGTGTTTTTTTTATCTTCTTTAATTTAGAAGAGCATCCACTGTAGAGTTTGGGACCAGGCAGTAGGTACACCAACTATAATTCTAAGATATTAACTAACCTACAATGTAGGAAAACATTGCGACAAATTCAGTAATGTTCACTGTCTGAAAGAGACCCGCAATTAATAAGCGTGGTGATCACCGCTCCTTCTTCCGCTGTTTTAGAAAATACCTCATGACACAGTATAATAAAGTATGCTTATTACGTCTTGGCAGTGTCCTTGAAAACCTACGGCCGCTCGTTAGATAATTACGCACTAGGGATACGCACTGACTGTGTCTCTTGGGTTACGTATTTGATAATTTCATATAATGAATATCGATTTATTGAACTTCCTACGTAGGAAGTACTCACGACTGTCGAATACCCAAGTAAACCGAGATTTTGAAGCGCGTCGTTTCAGCCGTTTGTATGAAGACGTAATACCTACTGCTTTTTATATTAAACTGTGCCTTTGACTAAGAATTTCGATCGTCTTTAGAATCAAAAGGAAAATCTCTGTTTTTATGATATAAGGTTTTTATATATATTTTTTTATGAATTTAGGTAGCATAATCGCTTGATAATATGTATAAAAGACGCGGGCCTTATGATTGCCGACTGTAAGATTTGCGATAGTTTTATGGTTTTGGGCTATTTTTAGCCGGAAACCATAACTACGAAGAATAGCAGTATCATGAGTTGTGACTTGTGATTACTACGTGTAGTGAACATAGGGTCTGCTTGATCCAAAATCAGCTAAATTACCGCATTCAGAACCTCAAAAAAAGTTTATTAGCTTACACGAAACTTGTTTTTATAAAACATAACGTTTTGACAATCTTTTGTCGTACTTTGCTCTAACAAGCGAGTGTACAATACATCACATAAATCTGGAAACATACCTAGTATGAAGCGTAGTCTTGACGTCACAGACATCGTAGCGTTTATAAGCCGAGTCTGCGTGTCTAATTGGTAAGATGGCCAGCGTAATGTTAGGTTAAGTTATGTTAATATTAGGTTAATGTTAGGTTAAGTAATGTTATACAAATCTAAGGGCTAACAAACTTGCTCAGATATTGATTTACCTACCCAGTAATACTTAGCTTTAATATTTAATTCGTGTGTAGATCAAGGGGTCATCCCGAATTTAATGAAATACAGTAATGCTATACCAATTTTTAAATCTGGGGACAGCAAAGACACCAACAACTATAGACCAGTATCCGTGTTGCCGGTATTCAGCAAGGTGTTCGAAAAGGTAATGCTCAATCAAATGCTTAATCATTTTAACACCAACAAAATGTTACACGATCACTAAAGGACGTTGTACGACTGACGAAGGTGTCACTTTATTGAAACACATATTTACAGCGTGGGAAGAGGCCCAAGATGCCATAGGGATCTTTTGTGACCTCTCCAAGGCATTTGACTGCGTTGATCACGAAACCTTGCTCTTAAAACTTGACCATTACGGATTAGGTAAACTCGCGCTTAGTTTAGTAAAATCTTATTTAAATGATAGACAGCAAAAAGTGCAAATAAATGGTGTCAATTCACTTGATTTAAAAGTAAAAATTGGTGTTCCACAAGGCTCGGTATTAGGTCCCTTCCTCTTTTTAGTATATATTAATGATCTACCTCATTTATTAGAAAACCAACCACAAACAGTGCTATTTTCTGACGATACTTATTTAATCTTTATGATAAATAGACGTGCATCAAATCTTGACGACGAAAATAAAGCCCTACTGCAGGTACACAATTGGTTCACTGCTAATAATTTAGTATTAAATGGAAAAAAAACTAAATGCATAAGATTTGCTTTACCGAATGTTAAAAGTAGTGATTGTGACATAGTATTGTATAAAGAGGAAACTAGAATTTGTCGATGAAACTGTTTTCCTGGGGATAACGCTAGACTCAATGCAGCAATGGGGTCCTCATTTAACATCTCTTGCAGGTCGGCTAAGTTCAGCAGCATATGCTGTAAGGAAAATCCGTCAATTTACTAATGTAGATACCGCGAGGCAAGTCTATTTCAGTTATTTTCATAGTATCATGTGTTACGGTATTTTATTATGGGGACGGGCTGCCGATATTGAGTCTATTTTTATTCTGCAGAAAAGAGCCATCAATGCAATATATAGCCTCCACAGGCGCGATTCTGTCAGGGAACTGTTTAAAGACATTAACATCATGACGGTACCTTGTCAATATATTTATAAAAACATAAGGAAAAATTTAAATCTATTCAGTAAAAGAGGTGAAAGACACAATTATAGGAGTAGAAATAGGGACCAATTAGTTCAACCAGGTTTCAGACTGGCTAAAGTAGACTCATCCTTCATGGGGTACTGTTTAAAATGTTACAATAAAATACCTCCCCACATACTCGCAACTGAATGAAACGAAATTTAAATCTTGTATAAAACGAACACTATACAGCCAAGCATATTATAAGTTGGGGGATTACATCGCTGAAAAAAATGCTTGGCTCAGGGCTGGTCCTGCTCCACAAGGGCGCGTAAACAAATAATTAGCATTCGAAGATATTGTTGGAGCTGATGAAGGTTGTACAATCTATCTTTGCATTGTATAAATTCAATCTCTTAGTATTGTATAATTGCATAGCACATGTGTGAGCACTGTGTACCTACTATAAAGGTTACTGGGTTCATCTTTCATTGACTTAAGTGTGCCCTGGCGGCTGAGAGTATGTCATGCTCACTCAAATGTGTCACTGGTGGTGGCGTGTGTATTGGATCATTGAGTTCCCTTCAATATGGTTGAGCTGAATGGTGCTGATGCATACGTCAAGTTCGTGAACGGGCGCCGTCAGTAGGCACTGGTCATGTCTTAGCTGCCACGGCTTATTTTGATTCCTGAATTGTTTTTATCTTTCTATTACGGACGCTTTTAACTTGCACGTCTTTCTTTATCGTTCTCACATGTATAATTTCAACATGAATGATGTAACCACTTTTTTGTAACAATATTTTAATTTAAAAGAGTGTCCATGGAGTTTCTTGCCCGTTCTTCGCCATAGGTACCTACTACGCTTTGTAATGGGCAACTAGCTTCATCTTTCTGACTGACCGACCCCTTGACAATTCAAAAGTGCCTGTAATTGGTTTATTTGAAATAAATGCTTTGAGTTTGAGTTGAGTTGAGTTTGAGTAATAAAATAATAAATAAGTTGAATTTTTATTGAGTCTGGGGATGCACAGCTATAGGTAATAAACACACACACACACACAATCACACTGACAGTCTGGAGTTTTTTCGATTACCTTTAGACCGAATCAATTACAATTCATTGAATTTGTTGTGGGTAAGGTTCGCTATGGTATACAGCGTGGCAGGAACATTGACGCACAATCGTTACCGAAGATTCAGTACATGATTCAGAAAAAAAAAACGATAAATTTTTATGCAGGGCTGCGTGCAGTGTTGCTTGCAAAGGAGAGGGCGGAACGCGTGAGGGAAAGGCAAAATTCGCGCCGTCACGCCTCTAGCCGCCACAGCTAGAGACGCCCTGGGCGTCGGGAATCCCAAGCCAATTCCCGGCCACCATAGGCGCGAGCTTGCGGACGGCGAGCAATGGGCAGCTCGCTGCCCGATAAGGACCAGGCCCGAGTCGACAGTGCGTTGTGTACCACGCGCGACTCGAAAGAGATGTCAACACCAATTGACGGGGTCCGCTAGGGCCGATGCCTGCCAGGGTTGCGGGAAAGTCCGAAAGGGTAACCGTGTCCCCTGGCATAGACAACGGAAGGAACACGGGTGTGCTTTAGTCAGTAAGAGTCTGAGATCCCGCTCCGCCCAGAGCCGGAGAAGTTATTTGATGATTTCACATCCTACAAAAAAGGGGTGCGTTGAAATATATCGTATTTTTATTTTTAATAAGCTCTTCTTACGTTTTGACTGCGTAGGTATTGCACTTTTCTTTGAAACCGGTTTCCTTTTGTTTTATAACCGACGAAAAATTTCTACGATAGGTCCCGAATAATGTACCTACTGAATTCATGGTTTAAGTTGTTGCGTCGATGTCTCTGCCATCCTGTTTAAACAAACAAACATTTGAAAAGACGCTTTCCGATAAAGTAAAGTACCCAAGTAAAATACTCGAGAGAAAATACCACAAAAACCTCGGTGATCGTCGTATTATTACTTATTTGACCCGTCAATATTCGTAACGAATGACAGACAGTTCTCTTGAATGGTCTAACTTGATAAAAGCTATTATTGGTTCAATGTGAGTTATTTATCAAGATATCCGCAAGAAAATAAAATGTGACTCCATCGTTACGTCAAATATCGAGTAGTTTGACATTTACTTTTTTGTCGAGGGAACTCAACAAATTCTATATGTTTATGGAATACTAGCTTTTGCTTGCAGCTTGGCTCGCATGGGTGTTGGATAATATCCCACGGGAGTGAACTACCAGTTTTAAAACGGCAGCCGGGAACATACATCCAGACAAACGGACAAAAATTCTAATTATAGATAGGTAACTATATTTTCGGCATCAGATTCGTTCTCACAACTCGTAGTGCAGCAATTGTTTTTTTTTTCAAATATATTCAACGTACTTATTAGTTATTATTTGTTTTGACTTCGATACTGTTTTATTATACGTATAGAATAAGAATAGATATAGAAGATGTTGGTAGTACCGGGAACTAAATATAATATAACCAAACTATATGATATAATATAACTATATTGCGTTGAGGGCTGAAATACAGGCTTTGCCTAATTCGGCCCCAAATGCTAATACTTTTGTGTACATGTAATTTTTTTCTGTGAATAAACTTATTATTATTATTCCGTTTATTTATTTTCAAAAATATAAATACATTTTTAAATATTTCTATAAAAAACATTTAAAAAAAATCCATCAAGCCTTCATCCAAAGGCCATCAGGCCATTGGCCGATACGACAATCTGCACAATGACAGCCGAGCTCAGATTCCACATGTCAACAACCTCGTGTGCTAAGTCGAGATATTTAATTTTCTAACCTTTACGAGGTTCTCGTCAAGTGGAATGGTAACATCGTTAATCATTGTGCGGCGCGCTAATCGATTATTATTATTATATTCATATTTTTGCTTTACCTATGTTTTTGTTAAAATCTCGAACAATCATAATTTGACCCATGCAGTGTTGTTATTTTTTGGGCGAAAAGCGGGAGTTTTGCCATATTATGCGAAACCGCGAGTAGAAGCTATTACTAAAGCTATAAGTACATATTGTTTTATATAATAAGATAAGTACTATTTTGTAAGATGACCGATGGGGCCGAAAGGTTCTGGAGTGGCGACCGCGTACCGGAAGACGTAGCGTTGAAACTCCCACACGGTGAACAGATGACCTTTTGAAGGCCGCAGGGATCCGCTGGATGCAAGAAGCAAAGAATCGGTTGCAGTGGCGCGGCGGTGCTTAGTGAAGGCCTTTGTCCGGCAGTGGACGTCTTTCGGCTGAAATTATGATGATGATGATTTTTATTATTGCTTCATTAAAATGTAATAATAATAATATGAGACAACATCCACACAAGGTCTTCAGGCCCCGAACTAGGTAGAACCTGTACTACGGTAACCTGATGACTGATATACATATAAACACCCAGACACAGGTCAAACAGACATGTTCATGCACACAAATGTTTGACTTGTCCGGGGATCGAACACGGGACCAGCGGCAGCGGCTCAAAAGGCAGGTTCGCTACCAACTGCACCAACCAGTCAGTCAATTTTTGCCTATACTAAATGTCACTAAGCTAGGGCGGGATGCCACTACGTAACAAAAGCGTGCCGATACCATTGTTTTTATTTGCGTGAATCCTATTGGTTTACCTAACATTACGGACAAAGAAATCCCAACCAAATACAGCTCCCGCGGACGCAATATGGCAAGAAAAGTTTAAAATACGAAGGTGTACAACTTTATAATACTCTACCAGCAGATATCAGGAGCACATCCTCTTGTAACCTATTTAAAGACAAACTCAAGCAGTACGTCACTAACACAAAACTATTAAGTTAATGACTTAAGCTAGTCTTGCACACAGAGTACTTATAAATATGGTCTTGCACATAAAATGTGCCATTGTACCTACTGTAGCGTATTAGAAAGGAAAACACAATATTATTTTAGCTACTGACTACGTTTAATTTGTATTTTTTTAAAGGTCTGAATATTTAAATGGATAAACAAAAAAATATATAAAAAAGTAGAAAATACAATATTAAAAAAAATTGTCACATTATCCAACGGGATCGGCCGGTTTATTAAGTATTACGAACAACGAGTATTAAGAAATACTGTAGGATTTCGTACATTAAAATAAATTATTTAGAATAAATTGGACAAAACGACGAGCTTGAAAATGTGGTTGCAACCAAAATTTTACTCTAGGTCCACGAGACTGAAATTAGGCAGAGTTTAAAAAAAAAAGGTTACGAACCTGTGGTTTCCTGTTTTAACAAAATAATTCCTTATTCCAAAAAAAATATCACAAACTGGTAGAAATTATTTGAAACGCAAGATAATATTAATTAATTATTTAGGATAAATTAAGTTATAAAAAATACATTAAATTTCCGCCAAACCCTCTCCCGGAACCTCCAACGCGACTCGTGTCTCTCGCGACTCTGTAAGTATCCGATGTGTCGCGCTGATGATCTCTCAGAACTCAAGTTTGGTAAATCGTCTCTCAGAAAAAAAATTGCTGTCTATTGCGACTCCGCCAGGTAACCAACCTCCGCCAGCAAAATGGTAGATGGCTTGTGGAGCAGAAATAAATGAGTCGGATTGATAAATCTTCTGACCCAAAACATAAAAAAGACAAGTAGAACTTAACTCTTGGTTCTCCCTGGAGTCACAACTCGCCGACTATAGGAGTGATACGCTCCCGATCCAAAATAACACGAACAACGAATATGCTTTAAAGCAACAACTTGCCAATTTTGTCAAGGGATATGACCATGAATACAATAACGTATAAATTCCAAAGCAAAAAAAAACATTTCCACCCGTTGGCAGTGACGAATCTTCCATAAGTGACTTTTTTTGAGTCTATCTCATAAGATGTCAAACAAAATCTTTATTTGAAAAAATAAGAAAGTAAAATTTCTGGTTAAGCAGAGTGACAAAAAATGAGTTTGCAGGTTTTCAAAAAGACGGATGCATGTTAAATAAATAACATGTAGTATTACTAATATTAAACTAGATACATAAAAAAAAAACAAAACTATTAGCTACTGGGCTGCACTTGCCTTAGTTATGTATTTATTCGCTAATTGAACAATGTATTTTTCTTTTAGAATAAATAAAGAATCTTTAAACAGAACATTCGCTCCCTCTATTAGCCTTAAATATATTATTTATATACACTTTTTCCTTTTTATCATAAAAAGTAGGTATATTTCAAAAGAAAACAACCGAATGGAAATCTGTTTATCGTGTGTTTTATATTACGTCAGTTGTGATAATTATTTATTGTTTAAAGAAAGCTTACAGACTAATAACAATCATAATATCGTGCATAAGTAGTGACATTTGCTAATGACAAGCTTCCACATGTATATTTCTAATTAGTTATGAGTTACTTGCGTTGACCAGTTACAGAGATTTGAGTAAGTGAACAGATTACAACGTAGACATATTGGTATTATATGTGTCAAGATAATATACACTCGAGAGCAATGAATCCGGGTCACTTAAAGAATGTTAAAAATCTCGGAAACTAAAAATGATAGGTTAATGCAATACATTGTATTTAATAGACAATGTAATACTCCTTAAATGAAAGTAAAAAAAAATACATTTTATTAACACAAAATTACATAAAGAAAAAAACTGCTGATCTCTCCTTAAAACAAAAATAGGAAACATGAAATTTTTGAACTTTATTACGATTTTCTTGAATTTTAATACTTCGTATTGCCTCCTCGTGCTTCCATTACTGCGTTTACGCGGTTTGGCATGCTGTACACCAAGTTCCTTATACGATTTTGGGGAATATTCTCCCATTCCTCTGTGAGAGCAATTTTGAGCTCACGAAGCGTGATTGGGGGAGGGTTTCGTTGTTTTACGCATCTGCCTAGCTCGTCCCAAGCATGCTCGATCGGGTTGATATCCGGGCTGCGCGCTGGCCACTCCATACGAGTAATGTTCATCTCTTGAAGGTAGTCATTCACAATCCTACCTGTATGAGGTCGGGCATTGTCATGCATAAATATAGCATCCTCACCTAAATTGACCATAAATGGACCAACGTGATCATTGAGGATTTCTTCCACATATCTTACGCTAGTTAAAGAGCCGTTTTCTATGATCACCAGCTCTGTGCGACTTTCAGAAGAAATTCCGGCCCACACAAGTACAGACCCACCACCGTAGGCTACTTTTTCTTCGATGCATGCTTGCTTGAATCTTTCCCCTGGTCTTCGATACACTCTGTGTCTTCCATCGTGCTTGTAGAGCATAAATTTTGATTCGTCGGAGAACATAACTTTTGACCAATCTTCAATACTCCAATTTACGTGGCTCTGGGCATATCTTAGTCTTGAAATACGATGCCCACGCTCCAGTTTAGGGCCGTTTGCAGGTCTAAGGGGTTTTAAGTTAGATTCAGCAAGCCGACGTCTTACTGTCCATGCACTTGGGTTACTTCCTCCGAGGCGTCGAAACTGATTGGTGAGTTCAGTTCCTGTGAGAAAGCGATTTCGAAGCATGGTGTTCACCAAGTATCGGTCTTCTCGTGCTGTGGTACACCTGGTTCTGCCCGTTCCTGGTCTGCGTAGGTTAGAACCAGTTTCTTCGTAACGTCGGAGAACTCTTTGTACTGTTGACAGCGACACACCGACAGTCCTGGCTGTATCGCGCTGACTCCGGCCGGTTTCCAGCATTGTAAGTATTCTGGTGCATTCTTCAGGCGTAAGCGACATAATTTCAGCTTGAATAATGAATATAGAGCACTATCAACATGGTTTATGTACCCACATAAATGACAGATTACAAACAAAAGCAAAACCAAATGCTGTAATTTCGTAGTTCCATCTTCGAAAGTGGCCCTTTTTCAAATTTGATTTTTTTATGATATAACTTTACAATAACTAAGAAGTTTTAATACCTTCATTTAAGGAGTATTACATTGTCTATTAAATACAATTTATTGCATTAACCTAGCATTTTCAGTTTCCGAGATTTTTAGGATTCTTTAAGTGACCCGGATTCATTGCTCTCGAGTGTATTAGGTATGTCAAATACATAAATACTACTACAACTACAGTATAGAATTAACTCCAGAAAGAATTAGAACAGACGCAAGAAATGTGATGGATAATATATTACCTGCAAAATCCCGGGAGAAATATATGAAAGCCTATGGTAATTTTATTGAATGAAGAAATGCAGGAGGCGCCATGAATTTTTCAGAATCTGTGTTTTTGGACTACTTCCAGTACTTAGCCAAAACTAAACAACCTTCCACTCTTTAGGGTACCTACTCAATGCTAAAATCAACAGTCAGTTCTAATAACGACGTAAAACTGGACACATATTCTAAATTAATAGCGTATCTGAAGAGGATGTCTGATGGATTTAACCCAAAAAAATCCAAAGTGTTCTCAGTCAAAAACGTGGGGACTTTCCTTAATGAGGCACCGAACAAAGTCTTTCTTGCCGTAAAAGTAAGTAACTATGTATATGGTGGATTAGTAAAGTATAACCATAGTGTTTTAAAATGCGCATTTTATTGTCACCTGTACTTCGATAGATACTTGTCTTATTCACATTCGGTTTTGTTACAGGTGGCTTTAATTTTCGGAGTGCATGGAGCTTGTCGTGGTAATGAACTTTTAAAAATAACTGTTGATGATGTCGAAAATCACTCGGATGATTTACTGTTAATAAAGCTGCCAGACACAAAAACAAAAATTGACCGATCCTTCGTAATCCGAGGAGAATACAAAACTATTGTACAGAAATACCTGGACCTCCGTCCTGCTGATATGAAGACCAATCGGTTTTTAATCCGTTACCAAAATGGCAAGTGCTTCAAACAAGTTATGGGAAAAAATAAAATTTCTAACATGCCACAAGAAATCGCTACTTATTTGAAGTTACCAGATATCAAGCTTTATACAGGACATTGTTTTCTTACTGCTGCTAGCTGCTAGCTGCTAGCTGCTGTAGCTGCTACTCTTTTGGCAGATTCTGGAGCCGACTTAACTGTTCTCAAACGACATGGAGGATGGAAGTCGAGTGCTTTAGCAGAGGGGTATATAGACGATTCCATTGAGAACAAGGCGAAAACTTGTGAACGCATCGTGGAAAACATTAAATTGCAACCTTCAGTTAATCCATCCATGCCACTGTCGCCACGCCCATCTACATCCAAACAACGAGATTCACCGTCACATTTTCCTCAAAATGAGCCAGATTCGGACATTATTTCAAACACGCAGAATATAAAATCTACAACAATCTCTATTCCTAATAAAACTGTAACAATAAATTTTCATAATTGCGAAAATGTCTCATAAGTAAATATAAATGTTTTGTTGTTTTCTTATTAGATCCTATTTTATTTCAATTTAGTTGTTACTCTATGTTTTATTAATTAATAATATTACAATAAAATATGAGGCGCCTTTTATTTTCTCATAGTGGGTGATGAAAAGTAGAGTGTACGTATTCAATGAATTAACAAAATAATTGCTGTCGCTCACCGATGACCACCACGGCGGCGGCGCGGCGCACGCCGTGGGAAATCTGAATTTCGTTTGCGCGGGGCCGCGGGGGTCGCGGCGCCGGCCACACCCCACGTCCTTGCGGGATCCCCGGAAGCTACGCGCACCAGTGGCAAATTAGTAATCGTATGCAAGGTCACGCGCATTGTTAATCTTTCATAGTACAAGGATTGTTTTAGTTTAGTTAGTCAGTTTAGTCAAAGTTTTACCCTGGTTACCTCTAAAGTGAATAAACTGTATCCTGCCTGACTGTAAAGAAAAGTGTGGTGTAAATCATGGATGATTTTGAAGACTTTGAAATAACAAATGACGATTTGACGCAGATTGAAAATATTGAAATTTCCTTGCTCAATAAAGAAAAAAAAAATCGATACCATCGATCAATAAATTGATCGAAGGTTTAACGTGTAATAATGTGCTTAATAAACTCGGCCAACCGCAGTTTCTACATTATCTGTGGCGGTAATGGTGGCATGTCATCGCAACAGCGGATCGGTTGCTGAGACATGTACCTCCGCGTTAAAATGGCCGCTTTGAGCGTCGTCGCCGCGTCGTATTACGATATTTTATTTTGTGTTTTTGATGAAATTGTATGAGTTTAGATAAAATTGTGTATGAAACTGCACATAATTTGGTATTCCTCAGTTATCCAACAGTTTCATAAGCTATTAATTCAAAATCGAATTCTTTATAATATTACCTCGCAATAGGTGCGAAAAGTAGATTATTCTCCTCGGGAATAAAGGTGTCTTCGTCTTGGGTAGTCTCACGCTTCGCTCAGGAGTTAACTCAGAACTCCCTCGCTGCGCTCGGCAGCCCTAGAATCCTTCGTTACGTTTGGTTTAATACCTAATATTCCAAGATTTTAGCACATTTTGGTTTGACCTTAACTTTTGGGTGTTAGACCTAGACTTTTCGGGTGTTGATCTTGACTTTGAAGATATCGTTGACGTCATTATTACTTGGGAACAAATTGAGGCCCACCACGTAATTTTTCCCACACTTAATACTCCCACTAGCCCCACCAATCCCGAAAGATACTGTACTGATTATTCAGACCCTCATGTACCATTGTTACAGTATAGGAATAAGCCTAAAGCCATAATATTATATTCACCTGCCCAATTACTAATGTCCAGGTCACTTAGACCTATACTTTCAGTCTTAGAACACACTCTTAAACTTAAAATACCTAACTCAGGTCTCTAAAAAATAAAACACACAAAATTACACAAGAGGGAAGTGAGATCCAGCTTGTCTTGTCCGTTTTGACGTTTGGTTATTTTTCAAACACTAAGATTCTGTAGATTTAATTTAATTTTTATTTTATTGTTTTGCTTGATATATTTAAAAATATAACTACACAACTGAACCCGTGCATGAGAATGTAACTAACTAAACTAACTACTAAATAAATTTTAACTAATCTGTGTATATTATTTATCGTTGACACAAACTCACGACTAATACTTGCTGAGAAAATAAAAATTAACGGATATCGCACAGAAAATCACAATAACTTTCAACGAAATCTCAAAATAATTGTTGGCAACCTTGCTTCTGGTTTGAGTTTGTCAATTTTCCGTTTGTGTATAGCGTAGCGAAAAGCGTCGAAAACTGTACAGGTAAAAGAAAAATGTAATAGATGGATTTTCGTTGGTAATGGTGAAGACAAAACACGTGCTTTTGTCAGTTATACGATTTTATTTTATTTTTAGTGAATCTTTCTGTGAAACTTGATCGAGACTTTTCCTGGTGTTTGTGTGCATTGCGTAAGTTTAGTTAAAAAGCCCCCTGATCCCAACCCGGCTGGTGAGTCTTTTGATCTTTCCTGTCTTGACCGTCACCGTCCTCCATGACACCCAAATCCTCACGCACGATTACGGAAATTACAAATCGGAAGAGGGTCGCTGTCACCCCCCTGCTACTCCAAATATTTCACCCAAGATACCAAAAAACATTTTAAAACATTTATCTCCAATTTTAGAGCAAATCGATTATTAATTTTTAATACAATTCTCAGGCATTTGACCTGGATGCTGTCTAATTTCTTGAGCGCTTCTTTGTTGCAAGGCTCAATAAGGAAGCAACAGTAGTCCAGAGACTCCTGGTCAACGCTTTATAGACCCCTTGTTTACATTTTGTTATATTATAATAGTTAGTAAAACGTAGGTACGTATAAAAACATTAAGTTTAGGCCTCTTCTGTCATCATTTATTATAATAAAAATTAGATAAGGTGACTGTTAATGAGAAAACCTATATGTTTACAATCTACCATCATATATTTTTTTTGTGATACCTGTAAGTATGTCAGGAATAATCTGTAAGAATGCATCAGTCAGTGTATCAGTGTGATGCCATTCGATAGTGTATGTAGGAACGAAGGCGTTCATTAATTTACTAAAAACAAGAAGAAAGAAAGAATGAAACTGCGGACAGAAGCTAGTATCTAGTACCAATTCTGCGTCCTTCATGCTGAACATGGACGCCGCCATCCATCCTGACGACAGAATGGCTGGTCAAAAAAATATTCATATTTCTCTGAATGTGTTATGTGTAGCAATTATTGAAGAAATGTAGCAACTTTATGCAATTGGATAGCAATCCTTGAATATACTTTCAGAACCGCTTTCCATAGGCAATCAGCCATTCTGACGCTAACGCTAATAAAATGAATAAGTAATACCTATTGTAATTTAACTATAATTTTAATTAGTGCACATTAAAACTGACCCTTGTGAACAACGTTTTTCTCTACAAATCCTGCCTCACGTTCAAACTTTATTAAGTCGACAAGTTCTGGTGATATTTTTTAAATTTGGTTTTCCTACCCCGGCGAAAAGCGACGTATCTTCAGATTTATGCTAGTAATACGTGGCCGCAAAAGCTGACTGTTAAACTGGATTAACATGGGGTAAACTTGTTTACTCAATAATGTGGAAAAGCTCGTCTGTTAAGTCACAAAATGCTCTAAGTTTTATGAACGTGAGTATCTTAAAATATATAGGAAAACCTGACTTGAATGTTTGTGAAAAAATAGTGGAGTAACAGTGGAATTAACAGACCAACTGAAGGTTTGAGATCTCAATATTCTTAAGCTGAATTTAGAGAAAGCTCTACTTTGTAGGAGCCACGAGCAATTCTATTTTTATAACACTAGCAATCGACCAGCACTAAATAATTGTTGTAATATTATTATCTGTGTAAAGTTTGAACGACATGCGCCTTGAGATATTTACACGAAGCATTTCAATCACATTTTCCTCTAGCAACATTTTTTTTATGACTTAACGTATTAATTCCTTTCCAATTACTCTTTCCGCTGCTTATAACTCCGGCTTCCTTATTCACTTCACCAATGGATGCACGAACTCATAACGACTTATTTCCTGTTTATAACTTTTTACGTGTAAATTGTCCCAATGCTGGGAAATTTCAGTATGTGACGAACTGACAAATGGATTTAAATTAAATTGAATTGAATAGAACAGAAGGTATGCAGACAATTACCACATACCACTCACACACACTCATTCGCAACTTCTCATGCACAGTTCTACACACTCACCCACACTGTACACTTAGCAATGCTTAGATGGTGCTAGCAGTTCACTTCATTCTGTATGTTTGTTTCTGCGGCATGTGTTGTATCGCTATTAAATTGTAAATCCGTAATTGGCTGTAAGATTAGTTTATATTATATATTATGATAAAATTTCAAAGAGCTGTGGATTTTGTGAATAATAAATAAAATATCCTTCCACGCTCTTCGATATTCTCATTCTCATTTATAACTATAAATATTGGTAATGCCCCACATTATTATTACATGGTACTTTTGAACATGACAGGTGAGATGTGGCTACCAACTGAACACCTTTGCTTAACCCTTCTGTGAATATAGGGGCCGTTATGTAACTTTATCATTATTATTTTTTCATTACATACATAGGTGTTTGTTTAGACTTATTGTTATCTTGTTTACATAATAATAATCATACACACTTTTTTTAAGTGGGCTGTTGGCTAAGTAATAACTGCCGCACGGGTTGATCGATCAGGTTAAGCTACGCTTGGCGCGGTAGGTCCGTCGATGGGTGACCATCTTTACATACCAAGACCCCTTCGTGCCCCGGTATGCACGTTAACCCGTCGGTCATTCGTAGATCTTTGATAGTCGTTACGGGTCGTCAAAAGCCCGAAGGTCTGACCACCAGTCTTTCCAAGCGGTATTGTATTACCCAGTAACTGGTTTGTGGAGGTCTGATAGGCAGTCGCTCCGCGTAAAATACTGGTACTTGGCTGCATCGGGTTCGACTGGAAGCCGACCCCAAAATAGTTGGGAAAAGGCTAGCCAGATGATGACCTTTTGTATTTTTTTTTGTTTTTGATGCGAAAACTTCAAAAGGCGCCCGAGTTTTGGGGATAAGACCGGAGTATGGGATTTTTACCTCACTAAAACCACCCCGGTGGTCACCATCTGCACATAGAAGGGGCACCGTTGCCTCTCAAAAGACCGATCCGAACCCCCTCTCTGCAACGCCTGTTAGCTTAGGTCATATCTCCGGGGAGACTGTGAAGGGGTGTCGCCGAAACCTAATTGTGCAAGTGTTAATAGCAGCACGTGACCACTGTGCGCCCCCTTCCCTGAGGTCACTCATTGATCGGACGAAGTTCCCACTCTGAGCGCTCGCGACCCTAATACCCAGCAGTAATAATTACAAGGTATAATGTAGGTCTTGTCATTATCACTGCTAGCAACACAGCTGCTAATGACCTACCAAGCCTAATGTTGTTTGTGTATCTAGTAGATAATAGATAACAGTTATTTCGAGACCCTATCCTTGTAGGGAGTGCCTAATACATCCAAACAGAATAAATCACAGCTACTGAGTAAGGAAGTGGTCATTATCTATACAGATAATAAAATGGTAGATATGTCAAAACTATACATTGTTTTTTTAACAAATTTTTGCGAGGTCTGTGAACGATTCTAATGCCGAAAAAATATTTTTTAGAGTTTTTGTCTGTTTGTCTGAATGTATGTTCCAGCATCACGCACAAAACTACTGGATTGATTTGGATCAAATTTTGCATAGATATTCCCCATACGTCTCAATCTCAAACTCAAACTCAAAGCATTTATTTCAATTAAACCATTTACAGGCACTTTTGAATTGTCAAGTGGTCGGTCAGTCAGAAATATGAAGCTAGTTGCCCATTCCAAAGCGTAGTAGGTACCTATGGAGAAGAACGGGCAAGAAACTCCATGGACACTCTTTTAAATTATATTGTTACATAAATATTAGTTACATCATTAATCTTGTATATAGGTATAATTATATGTGAGAACGATGTAAATAAGACGTACACATTGAGTGTCCAGTGTACAGCAAATATAAATTCAAACAAAACAATCCATAATAAAATAATTAAAAATAAGCCGTGGTGGCTAAGAGATGACCAGTCCCAACTGACAGCGCCCGTTCACGAACATGACGCATGGATCAGCACCATTCAGCTCAACCATTTTGAAGGGAGCTAAATGATCCAACACACGCGCCACCGTCAGCGAGACATTTGAGTGAGCATGACATCTATCAGCCGCCAGGACACATTCAAGTCAATGAAAGACATTACCCGGTAAATGGTAGCTCGATAGTACATAGTACTCACACTTGTCCTATGCAATTATATAATACAAAGGAGATTGAGTTTATACAAAGCAAAGGTAGTCTTACAATCTTCAGCAGCTCCAACAGTATTTTCAAATGTTAATCAATTAGTTGTGGTTGTGGAGCAGGACCAGCATTGAGCCAGGCATTTTTATCAGCGATATAATCCCCCAACTTATAATATGCCTGGCTGCATAGTGTGCGTTTTATACAAACTTTGAATTTCGTCTCATTCAGTTGAAGTATGTGGGGAGGTATTTTATTGTAACATTTTAAACAGTACCCCATGAAAGATGAGTCCACTTTAGCCAGTCTGAAACCTGGTTGAACTAATAGGTCCCTATTTCTGGTACTATAATTATGTCTATCACCTCTTTTAGTAAAAAGATGTACCTTTTTTCTTACGTACATGATGTTTTCATAGATATATTGACAAGGTACCGTCAAGATCTTAATAACCTTAAACAGTTCCCTTAGAGAATCGCGCCTGCGGAGATTATATATGGCTCTGATGGCTCTTTTCTGCAGAATAAAAATAGAATCGACGTCTGCAGCCCGTCCCCAAAGTAAAATACCGTAAGACATGATACTATGAAAGTAACTAAAATAGACTAACCTCGCGGTATCTACATCGGTAAATTGACGGATTTTTCTGACAGCATATGCTGCTGAACTTAGCCGTCCCGCCAGAGATGTTAAATGAGAACCCCATTGAAGCCTCGAGTCGAGCGTGATCCCCAGGAAAACAGTTTTATCGACGAATTCTAGTTTCTCTTGATTCAATACTATCTCACAATCACTACTTTTGACATTAGGTAAAGAAAATCGTATACACTTAGTTTTTTTCCCATTTAATACTAAATTATTAGCAGTGAACCAATTATGGACCTGCATTAGGGCGTTATTAACGTCGTCAAAATTTGTAGCACTTCTTTCTACCTTAAAAATTAAAGAAGTATCGTCAGCAAATAACACCATTTGTGGTTGATTTTTTCTCTTTTCTTTGTCTGGTCGGTGTGCAGACTTTAAATTATTAGGCTATTTGCTATGGGGGATGAGTAATATTACAATATATTCGCATTCCTCTATTATATGTATTTTTAGCAATCGTAAGTGGAAATGTTAAAAAAACAACACAGCACATGAAATCACAAGTATAATCAATTAATTTGAATACACACGTTTTTAAATTATTACAACCGTTAATTTTCTTAAACAAGGAACCAAATTAAAACGACTAAAACAAACATAAATTACCACTGGTAATAACTAATAGAATTAACCCCTAATTATCTAGTTCAATCGAATATAACAACAATAAGACAATAATTAAAAGACTCACAGCCCTTTGAGCGATGTTGCCGCCACGAGTGACACCCGACAAATGCACAAATGACTTTTTTTTTTTTTTTTTTTTTTTGTGTATGGCATCTCGCAGTTGGCCTTGAGAGGCCGTGACTGCTTAACCGGTCAATCCTGTGGTGCCTTCGAGCTAACTCAAAGCCTCCAGCCAGGGGCATAATATTAATTATAAACTAAGCGACCATCACCTAAGGGCACCCCCTGTGGGGTACGGACCTCGGCTTAGGGCGTCGCTGGGGAAGGACAGCAAGTTGGGGACAGGCTGGATCAAAGTGGGTTCATTATTATTAGGGGGTAAAACTACTGGCTCAGCTACGCCACCAGCTGGCTCTGTGGATCCGATCAAGGGAGGGGATGAGGAATCTATCGGGGAGGAACGCGGACGCGGACGCGGATGCGAAGCACCTCGGCGGCGAGGTCGGAACTTCGTTTTGTGTCTGTGTTTGTATACTGTACTGGTGGCCCTACTGCTTTCCTGGAGGAGGGTGGTGGGGTCGTCGGGGTCGGTCAGTGCGTGCCTTGGACGGCGGATTCTACTGATTCTAGAGGGGACATAACTGGCGGCCTTCGCAACCAGAGGGTTGCGATGGCTGCCAGCGGTATCGAAGAAACGCTTGCAAGCGCGTTTCATGAATTGTTGAATGGTGGGGATTTTCAAATCTAAATGTAAGTTTATGTTACGAACGAACCAGGGGGAACCCGTGATTTTACGTAGAAAACGGTTCTGTAGGGTCTGCATCCTGTGGATGTGCCGGGGGTGGGCCTGTGCGAAAACAGCACAGGCGTATGTCATAATAGGTCGGATGCATGCCGTATAAATGCGCAGTTTGCACCTGAGTGACAATTTACTGCTTGCATTTAGGACGGAATGTAGTCTACTCAGAGCAAAGGCGGCTCGCGAACGAACCACCTTTATGTGCTCTGCGAAGGAGAGACGTCTGTCCAAAGTCACACCCAGATATTTGGCATGCTTCTCCCAAGGGATCGGCTTGCCAAACATCTTGATCGGGCGGGCGTCGTCATGTCTGCGTTTGACACGCGGTTTCAAGAAGAGAACCGCTTGACTCTTGTCGGGGTTAACTTCGATTCTCCACTTTCTGAACCATTCGCCAAGCTTGTTGACTGCGGTTTGGAGAGTGCGAGATATCGTGTCGGGGACGAGCCCAGTGTAATAAATGGCCGTATCGTCTGCGAACAGAGCCAACTGCGCATTTTTACATTTCGGGATGTCACTGGTGAATAGGGTGAACATGAGGGGAGCTAGCACAGAGCCCTGAGGGACTCCTGCGCGGATAGGGTGGGGGGAGGAAAGCGCCCCTTCGATACGATAGCGAAAGGTTCGGTTAGCCAAAAAGTCTCGCAGGATGAGTACGAGACGGTCTGGCACACCGAGTTGGTAAAGCTTATATAATAAGCCATTGTGCCAGACTTTGTCGAACGCTTTCGCTATGTCGAAGAACACAGCACCCGTCATGAACCCACGCTGGAAACCAGCGCTTACGTGTTCGATGATGCGGTGTACCTGTTGGACGCTCGAGTGTTGGGATCTGAATCCGAACTGTTCGTCGGGGATGAGGCCCTTGGTCTCGGCAAAATCTCTGAGTCGCTTGTATATAAGCCTCTCATAGATTTTGCCCAGAACATTGAGCAGACTGATGGGGCGGTAACTAGAGGGGTCGGTTTTGGGCTTGCCCGGCTTTGGAATACCGATGACAGTGGCCCTTTTCCAAGCTTGGGGAAAGATGTTGTTGCTCAGAGCACCATTGAAGATGATGGTCATGAGCATTATGAGGTTTGCGGGGAACAATTGGATCACCCTATTCGTGATTCCGTCTGGGCCGGGGGCTTTACGGCGTTTCAGACCCTTGATGATATCGTGCACCTCGTCTGGGGTGATGGGGTGCAGAGGATTATCTGGGTCTTCGACGGGGGGGAGGGAGGCTCTACGTTCGACTTCCGCGTCAACCTCAGAGAGGTGAGCTTGGTCTACTGGTTGGGAGCTGGGTGTGCATTGGGCCTCAAGACTGTCGGCAAGGCACTCGGCCTTGTCGATGTCATCGAACGCGATGGTCTTGTCGGGACGCACCAGTGGGGGCATGGAGGCTACATTTTGGGACTGGAGTTTCCTCTGCAGTTCCCAAAAGGCCAGGTGGGTGGGCTCTAACTCGCTCAGCATCTTGTTCCAGCCAGCGTCACGCAGCTCCGTTATGCGTTTCTTTACAGATCTCTGTAAATAGCGCATATGGGCCTTGTTAGCTTGGCAAGGAAAGTTGCTGTAGTCACGTACAGCCGCGTTCTTCTCAGTCAGCAGTTCACGTACATCGTCCGGCAACTTCCAGCGATGGTCGTCCATCGCTGGAACTTCCCTAGAACTTTCGTTCAGGACGGATTGTACGTGATCCGTGAGTGAGTCGATCGCGGCTGTCGTGTCATTGATCGAGTCGAACTGATCGGGAATGGAGTCTAGTCGGGGGCAGGAGGATGTGGAGGATTTCAGTCTTTCGCTTACTTTCCTCCAGTCCGTGACTACTTTGGTGAGGGGTGGTCTGTCGGGGTCGGGGAGTCCTAGTCGGGGGCCTAATGTCACAACTACAGGTCGGTGGTCGGATGTCAGTTGATGCACCACCTCTATAGAATCCAACCGAAGGTTGACATTCTTTAGAAGTGCCACGTCAAGGACGTCAGGGGCATGAAGGGGCGCGTGGGGAAAGTGAGTGGGAGTCATCGGGGCGATGACATCGAAGCTAAGGATGGGACAGAGGTCAAACAGATGTTTGCCCCTGGTCGAGATCCTGTTACTGTTCCAGGCTGTGTGTTTGGCGTTGAGATCGCCCGCTATGATAACGGAGTCACTCAAGCCAAATAGGATAGCGAGGTCGTCAGATAACTCTGAATAGTTTTCTGATAGTTGCGGGGGGATGTAGACCGATATTAGAGTGATCGGCTGGTGACCTGTCATGCCGAGCCGGCAGACAGACACTTCTAAACGCGAGAGAGGGGGCGCGTCCACAGGAATGCAGTACAGATCCTTTCTATAGTATATGATGGTACCGCCTCGGTGGCACCGAGTCCTGTCATTGCGAACTATACGGTAGTTCGCAATTGACGGGTCTCGGTGGCGGGGCTTGAGGAAGGTTTCCTGTACAAGTAGGATATCTAATTTATGGACATGCAGGAACTCGGCGATCTCGTCGCGTTGTCCCTGGATGCCATTGGCATTAAAATAGCCTAACTTGAGGGATCGGGGTTTGGTTCTCGTAATGGGTGTATTATTCATTGTGAGGTTACATTGGTGTAGGACACGAGGGCTTGCGTAATCTCGGGATACGCATTATAAATCTGTTGTATTTGGAAGAGGTTGCCAGCCTGACGGGCGGCAACGATTTCGCTGGCCATCCTCCTAGCGCGGGGGGTGAGGAAGGCCGTGAAGGTGGACGCAATCACGTTGAATGCGTCCATGGGGTTTTCCCCGACCACAGGAGTGGTTGGGGGAAGGGGGGCGGGTGTTCTCGCGACGGGGGCTGCTTTAGGAGCAGGCGCGGGTTTGGGGGGATGCGCGGGAAGGGGCGCGGGGGCACGGATACGCGGATCCATCAGGGGGGGGATTTGCGGGGAGGGGCCCTGAGTCCTCAGCGCAGGAAAAGCCTGCTGGTGGTTTAGCAGGTTCCAAGGGCTAGCCCTTTGGGGACTTAGCCTGCTTGGAAGCTGGGCTGAGGGAACCGGGTATCCCTGGGGGGGGGAGGACAGTCTGGTCTGTCTGTCTGTGAACCTCTTTGCCGTCTTTGAGGAAGACGACTTCTGGGGGGCTTTCGGGCAGCCGCGGTAGTTTGCCGGGTGTCCGGTCTGACCGCAAAGCACACAGCTTGGAGGCTCTGTGCATTGCGTTCGGTCCTTAGGCCGGGAGCACTCTGCAGTGCCATGCTCGCCCAGGCACTTGACGCACCTGGGCGTCGCATGGCAGTGCTGTTGAGAGTGGCCATATAATTGGCAACGGTGGCATTGGCCAATGACCCCGTTCTTCCAGGGTTTCTGGAGGTCGATCCCCATCAGGCCGCAAATAGTGCGCACCTGAAAGATGGGGTGATGTCCTTCGACCGGGGGACAGAGCACGAGGACCATGTCGAATGCCTCTCCGCCTCTGGCGCGAGAGCGGTGCATTCTATGGACCTCATCGACGGGGATTTTTTGGGCCTCAAGGTCGGCCTTGATGTCCGAGGTAGGGATTTCGCGTGGGATTCTTTTGATGACCACGCGGGTCTGACGCTCTTCCGGGAGCGAGTAGGTGTGGAAACTTATTTTCCTCACACTGAGCATTCGGGTCAAGTCCCTGTAGTCCGATGACGTAGGGACTTGCACTTTTATACCCTGTTGGGTAGATTTGGCGTTGTTGTAGTTGATTTTTTGGTCAACACACCATTTGGACACTTCGGTCCACTTCCCCTTGTCCTGAATGAACACCGGGGGCGGGGAGGGGAGCTTCCTTGGGACGGAAGTAGTCGGGGTGGGGGGGGCGCGGGCCCTGCGACGGGCTAACAGAGGGGGGGGTTGCCAGAGGGGCCGATGCATGGGGCGCGGGGGACGCGGTGGGAGAGGGGGACTTGGTGGCCACCGTGTTGGCCTTTTTCTCCACGTGGAGAGCCGGGGCCTTTTTTTGCCTCCTTTTCTTCCCCTTCCCCTGGACTGCCGTGAAGCCGTCGTCCTCGGAAGGGGTAGAAGAGGGGCATTCTGATGACGAGTTCACGGACTCGTTGTCCGATGCGTACGTAGGGGGGCGTTTGGACGCGAAATCCTCCGTGTCCATAGCCACGGGGTCAAGGGTCATTACATCGCTGAAGTCAGCGATGGATGCGGAAGGAGATGGGGTGGGGGTGGTGAGGGACTGCTCTAGAGCAGCGAACTTCGCTCCGTACTTGGCGGCGAAGTCCGGGTCCTTGAGGAGGACCTCCTTTACAAATGCCCATAGGAGGGCGTCAGCCATAGCTGAGGGGTCTAAACAAACCTAAATATCAATATAGCCTATCGGCCCTAAACCTAACTCCCCGGGTGGATTGGCCCGGGGATGAGTACCCTCCCTGTCGGGTGCAGACAGGGAGGTGAGTGCCTGAATGTGAGCCCTGAGCTTGTAATCCTGTTGCCAGTCTTAATGTGCAACAGGGTCCTGACCAGTCTAGCGCGAAGGGTGTAGACACACCCTAGAGACACTAGGTGAGTTGCTGTGGAGGGAAAACTGTGCACCAGAGCCGACTAGGAGATCCCCCAAGGCCGGTTAACTCTGGGACCCGTCCAATATTCTGCCTCGCCCTGAAGGGGTTCGGCGGGTGTATTGGGTCAACACCCCACTCGGCTTCGTTGGCACCGTATGGTATCCACCGAGGACCACTAAACTGTGGTTTTGCCCGGAAGGGGCCTGGAGAATTTTACACAGCAAAACGCGACTTGTTAAAGAAATAATAGGTTGCCTTGAAAAAGGCACTTTTTATGATCAAAAATCGATCGATTAAATAAATTTAATCGATCGAAGGATCGGAGTAGTCAGGTGACTACTAGACGCGCTACGTAATCGTAGCGGTATGCGGGTGCGGGTGACTCACCAAGCTGTAGCGGGGGCAGCGGGACGTGCGACCGTCCGTGACCGGTGCCGAGCGTGGAATCTCCATCATCTGCACAAATGACGGTGCGCGCGCTCCTTTTATACCAGAGTTGAAATTGTCACAAGATTCTTTCTAACACGGCCTCTCCTGATACCAAGGCGTCCTCGACTTGAATGTTTTGGGATTTGACTTCAACGAGATGATTTTGCTGCATTACAGCTCCTACTTCTGCATCAAGTACAGGCATGGAAAGTCCTACCGCCACAGGTTCGTTGCTTTCTAATGGATCTGAGCCGCTGTCAGCGTTATCATTTTCATCATCTGAAAGGGTAGGTATATGATGATTATCGTATGAGGAACTGGTTATATGAAATTCAAAATAATAACTCAATGTAACAAGAATATAAGATGGTCAGCGTCCCAGCCATCCTATATTATTGCCGAATACTTTACCACAGCAACTAACGCTGTCTAGGCGATAAACGCCAACGTTGGGCGACACACGCCTTTGAGGGGGAACACATCCACATGTTGGGCGACACACGCCTTTGAGGGGGAACACATCCACATGTTGGGCGACACACGCCTTTGAGGGGGAACACATCCACATGTTGGGCGACACACGCCTTTGAGGGGGAACACATCCACATGTTGGGCGACACACGCCTTTGAGGGGGAACACATCCACATGTTGGGCGACACACGCCTTTGAGGGGGAACACATCCACATGTTGGGCGACACACGCCTTTGAGGGGGAACACATACACATGTTGGGCGACACACGCCTTTGAGGGGAACACATCCCAGCGCTGATATGCTTCTGAAACCAGGCATATTAGAAAAGTCGTAAGTGTACTCACTCTCAAAAAAGACTGCACATGTCTCAGGACACCATTCCCCTTTCCAGGGTACCATATATTGGGAGGCCGCTTGGGTAGTTTTCCCACGGCCCCCACTGAGCAGTTTAAGTTCGTATCGACCATTAGGTAGAACTTTGGTTACTTTGTACGGCCCTCGCATTCCAGGGTCTAATTTCCCTGTTGATTGCGAGTACTTTATCACAAATGCAAGATCGTCCACCTCGTATTTACGTGGCGAGCGTCTGGACCGGTTGACTGAGGCATCCTGCTCATCTTGATTTTTTTTCAGGAGTTGGCTGGCACGGCTTCGGCATACCTCCCGCAAGGCTTCTCTGTTAGTATCTGGAGTGTCTGCGGCTAAGTCTCGCACTAGTGAGCGTATGGCTGGAGTAGAGGCGTCAGTGCCAATCATTAGATTGATCGCTGATGTTTGAGTGGTCTTCTGCTTGCTGATATTCAGCACCAATTGCAGTTTCCAAAGCGTAGTTGACCACGATGCGTTCTTGTGCCCTACTTCAATGCGAAGCATGTTGAGTACGGTTCTTACGTAGCGCTCTACTTGGCCGTTCGAGCTGTGCATTTCAGGGGTGATGTAATGCAGGTCAGAGCCAAGTTCAGATATCCACTGAACAAAGTCCGTTGACTCGAACATTCTACCCCTGTCAGTGACCAGCATTTTAGGAACGCCGAATAGAGAAACGGCCTGGGACATCACTCGTTTTAATTCACCGGTATCCTGGCGGTAAATTGGATACAGGAGACAAAATTTTGTAAAGGCGTCAACCAATACTAGAACAAATTTGTAGCCCTCCGATTCAGGTAATGGTCCCAGGGCATCGATGTGTATAGTTTCAAACGGCGTATTAGGTTTTGGCCAAGATGAAATATTCTGTAGTGGGGCTCGGGGAACTCGCTTTTTAGAAATACATACTAAACAATGCGAAGTGTATTTAGAAACAAATTGACGGAGGCCGGGAAACCAAAAATGTTTTAGAATAAGGAACAAAGTTTTATCGGGACCGATATGCTCGTGCTCATCATGAAAGATCCGTAACAGGCTCAGTCGGTGGCCCTTGGGTATGAAGCAAAGGAAACGCGGTTCTTCACCGACTGGCGTGTATTTGTAATACAACATGTCGTTTCTTAAGGAGTAGCGATTTGGATCGAGCTGTCCTTCCGAGAGTTTTTGTATTAAATCTCTCGTTTCATGATCTGCAGCTTGTACTATTTGTGCCCAGTTACGAGGTTTCGATATTTGATTAACCGAGACGGCCGGGTTCCGACTGAGATAGTCGGCATGTGGCAGCATAACTCCTTTTCGATATTCAATAGAAAAGTGGAAATCTTGTAGATAGATCCACCAACGGGCGACGCGAGGGAGCAGATCTTTCTTTCGCTCAGTGGATTTGAGAGCATTGCAATCTGTGACGACCTTGAACAGCAGGCCCACCAAATAATGGCGGAAATGCTGCAAAGCCTTCACGACCGCTAACGTCTCCAACTCATAGCTATGGTATTTGCTCTCTGCTCCCTGCGTAACTTTACTAAAGTATGCCACCACATGCTTGTCACCATCAGGGTGCGTCTGCAAGAGCACGGCTCCGTAGCCAGCAGAACTTGCGTCTGTGTGAACTTCGGTGGGGAGTTCAGGCTTAAATATTGTAAGGACAGGCTCACTAGTTAAGCAACGTATCAAGTCTTGACGGACCTGTTCCTGCTCTTCACCCCAACGAAACTCAACCCCTTTTCTGGTTAAATGGGCAATGCACGCAGTCTTTGTCGCATACCCTTTAATGTACTTGCGGAAATATCCTGCAAGCCCCAGTAATTGACGAACTTGTCTGACATTTCCGGGCATCGGTGAATTTTTTAAAGCCTCTATTTTACGCGGGCTCGGTCGCACCTGACCAAAGCTTACTACCCTTCCTAAGTACTCGACTTCCGTTGTTAAGAAAGAGCATTTCTTTAAATTGATTGAAAAGCCTGCTTTAGTGAGTGTTTGTAAAATACTTTCAAGTAAAGATATACCATCTTCTACAGTATTGCTCAAAAGGAGAACATCATCGATGTAGACTAAAGCGTTTCCAGCGTCAATAAATTCGCGAAGGGTTTGGTTGATAATGCGCTGGTAAACTATCGGAGAGTTCGTTAAACCATATGGCATTTTCAGATATTCGTAGTGCCCTTCTGGTGTGACGAACCCTGTCACGTGTATAGAGCCTTCTTTAATTCGTATTTGGTGGAACCCCGTTGCCATGTCTAAACTGGTGAAGAAGGCGTAACGTCCTAACCGATCAATGTGGTCGTCTATTAAAGGCAGAGGATATCTTTCTTTCTCAGTAATTCGATTAAGTGCTCTATAATCAACACACATTCGGTCGGTCCCGTCTTTCTTCTTCACGAGGATTATGGGACTGGCATACTCTGATCGTGATTCTCTGATGATACCTTTGTCTAGCAAATCTTTAATTATCTCGCGTACTTTAAGTTTTTCGTTATAAGAGAGTTTGTACGGTCGATATACAATAGGAGAAGTGCTAGTGAGCTTAATTTCCATTTCACCAGTTGTGACGGTACTGGTCGCTGTACCCGAGATGAGAAAGTCCGAGAAACTATGAACCAGATACATCAAAGAATCACGTAGAGCACCTTGTAACGAGGTGTTAACTAACGTTTGATCAAAGTTTTGAACTTCATTAACTTGGACGTGAGTACCACCAGTTCGAGTGATGTACTGTCTATCTTTTGTACGCACGTACGTAACGCCATCGCGGTTAAGAACGTCAGTTCCAATTATGATCGAAGTATTCATGCATAATTTCGGTACTACAACTAAATCTGCCTCTATGGAAATATCGCTAAGCTCAATGGTTACCGTCACAAAAGACGAAGATATAATTTCCCGTTCGCTTATACCCCTTAAGACGCAATGTGTTGGTTTCACTTGGCAAGAAAGGTGCTTTAGAACGTCGGAAGAAATCAGCGATACGTTTTGAGCTCCGCTATCTATGAGTACATCCATAGGAATGCCTTGAACTACGGCTGTAACGACATCTCTTTTATTACCTGAAATATCTGTGCACAAATTAACGCTTCGCTGATTTCTAGACTCTGATCGACTCTTAGCGAAGCACGTTTCTTCAGTGTGTCCCTTTTTCTTACAAAATGAACACTGTTTTCCAGACCTGGCAGTTGTATTGCCAGTAGTTGGATCTGGTGTACCGGACTTGGCAACAGAAGCACTAGTTGATTCTTTACAAGGCTTTTTATGGCAGTTACGACCTAAATGTCCGCGCTGACTGCATACGTAGCACTTAATTCCGCGGTCGATGGTTGAGTTCGGAAGCGTGTGCTTCTTATTCAAACCACCACGAGACTCGAGCTTAGCGCGATTTGGTTTTACATATATCGAAAGAAATGAGACTAAGTCTTCGGTGGCCAATTTTGCGTTTGCTGCGGCTGCCCTTATTTGTGGGTTATCGATACCGCGTATAACTATAAGAGTTCGCAATTCATCAGAAAGGCCCTTAACAATTCGTAAACGCAACAAGGTACGCCGGGCGTACTCGGCGTATGTGGTGAATTTGTCGGATGTCATGTTCATTGTTTCAAATAGAATGTTGGCATAATCTAACTTCCGAGGGCAGAGTGGCTTAAATTCAAGCTTAAAGTTTGACCAAGTGCGGTCATTGGTGACCCACTCATTCAGCCAAACTTTAGCATCACCTTTGAGACAGGAAGCTACTCGTGATAAGCACTCGTAGTCGCCCCAACCATTCGCGGTTACTGCACGGTCTACTTCGTCACACCACATGTCGATGTCATTTATGTTTGGATCGAAATTAGAAACATAGTAAGTATGCGACCTCATAGGCTGCAAAGATCTAATAGCTTCCGCGAGCATGGTTACAGTCGACGGGGCGTCTGAACCGCGAACGATTGGTTCATTTGTACAAGTGATTGTTGAAAGGCCCTCGGAATTGTTTGCACGAACTCGTTGCGGAACATCGCTCAAGTCTACGGGGCTACGAGGACGCGAAGTGATTTCACGAACCGGGTCTTCAGGACTAGTTACAGTATGATTATTACTTTGTGAAGCGTTCAAGATATTAGCTGTGGAAATCACATTTGTACTGGTGCGCTCGATAGCACTTAGTCTGGTTATGATGTTACCCAAGGTGCTTTGTAACGAGCTATCATCATTAGGCGCAGTAGGTGGGTACCTACAGCGCGAGTGTGTCAACACTGATCTAGACCTAGAACGGTGGCAATCACGAGCGTCACGGCGACGAGAATACGAGCTATCCTTTGAATTACTACGTTCACGACGACGGCTCTGCCGTGATCTATGACGCGAGCTACGCACGGTTTCACTACTAGTGGACCTGCCTCGCGGAACGTCTCGTGAACGGTTATGGGAACGACGGCGGTCATGCCTTCTAGGCATATCGTATCACGGTGTTTTTAAATTTAAATGAACACACAGAAAAACAACGATGACACTCTAATAAACAAGTAAACTTTGAAGGTAGAAACACAATTATAATTTTGTTCCTTGAATGTTTATGCCTTAGTGGGCTTTTAAGTTCTTTATCCCACTTCTGATTTTAGCAATCGTAAGTGGAAATGTTAAAAAAACAACACAGCACATGAAATCACAAGTATAATCAATTAATTTGAATACACACGTTTTTAAATTATTACAACCGTTAATTTTCTTAAACAAGGAACCAAATTAAAACGACTAAAACAAACATAAATTACCACTGGTAATAACTAATAGAATTAACCCCTAATTATCTAGTTCAATCGAATATAACAACAATAAGACAATAATTAAAAGACTCACAGCCCTTTGAGCGATGTTGCCGCCACGAGTGACACCCGACAAATGCACAAATGACGGTGCGCGCGCTCCTTTTATACCAGAGTTGAAATTGTCACAAGATTCTTTCTAACAGTATAGTTTACCGCATATTGTAAAAAGACCAGCCAGCCAGCAAAACCAAGAGCCAAAAGGTTAGAATATTGCAGATAGTTACAGATTTAACCTTTTAAACGGTTATCATTATACTATACCTTTATGGAGCTAAGCAGTCACTCATGACATAATAGCAGTGGCGGTGACTTACCCCACTTTTTAAACTTACGTTTAAAAAGTAATTTCATATCGCCTCTAGGGATAGTAGAACAAAGTGGTCAAAGGAACCATGACCTCAATTTTGAAGGAAAATTTAACTGCATTGCCGTTTTTTTGTTTTTGTAAAGCTTCTGCCTGAACCGGGAATCGAACCCGATTCCTCTTACCAAACAGCAACCTGTATTTTTATAGTGAGCGATAGTGTTGTTGACAAGGATCAAATACTGCACAGCAATACTTTGTGTAAAATCAAAGGAAGGGCCAGTCTTAGCAATTTTCATGTTGCATAAATTACGAAAAATCTCCATTTCCAATATTCATTTTTTAATTTTTTTTTTTTGTTATCTGCATTTGATACATACCACCTACACTATCGATTAGTGCACTAAAACAGGGTGCTGTTTTTGTAACAAAACGGGTTCGATTCTTGGCTCAGGCAGAAGCTTTTTATAAAACAAAAATGCTGTTTAATTTTCCTTTTAAATAGAGATCAAGGTCCTTTGACAACTTTGCTTATTACCCATAGGTTCGAATTTAGCCTGATCAAGCCTGTGCCATCGCAACAATCATAATCCATTTACGCAACTGACTATTCCCCCACTTCCATGCAACTGACAATTTTTTTGGGTTGAAGATGACCCTAAAATCCTTTTTTTTTTTTTTTTTGCCATCAGGTTATGGCGCGGTATGAACTGACTTTTTTTATAAGATTTATTTACAACTTTGACTTGCTGTAACTTTGGGTTCCCCCTTAGGTGCGGCGACTGACTCTCACATTCATGATTATTGAACGTTAAACAACCACTAGAAACTAATGGAGAGCATTCACCGTCCATACATTTTTTGGAATAGGTACAGCCATTTTTTGTTTTCATATGAAAACAAAAAAAGGCTGTACCTATTCCAAAACAATACTTTTATTTACGTTTTGTACTATGGAACCATCGATCACTAATAAAGAATAAGGTTAAGAAATTTATTTCTCAATAAGAAATTACAAAGATTTCACTTACTTGAGAACATTTTTAAAACTTATATATGTCGTAGGATAATTTGATACTTCGAATCTTCGCGAAAATCCTAGGGGTTTTGCGAAAACGCGGATAATTAGACATAGGCGAAAAATTATCAAATCTTACTGGACAAATCCTAGGGGTTTTGCGAAAACGCGGATAATTAGACATAGGCGAAACATTATCAAATCTTACTGGACAAAGTCAGGATCTAACCTAACCTAACCTAAATGATACAACAACACTAAAAGGGTATCTGGCGCTTGGCGGCCGCTGCCGCGGCACGCTCGCTTCGCTCGCTCGCCTTCGCGCGCTAATGGTCACTGTTCTAACCTAACCTAACCTAAATCGCCTATGTCTAATTATCCGCGTTTTCGCAAAACCCCTAGGATTTTCGCGAAGATTCGAAGTATCAAATTATCCTACGACATATATATTATAAGAACTTTGACACACAAACTAAGCAGCTATTGTTTTTCTTTACAACAAAATCATTTCCGTAATAACATTTCACTTCGTACGCAAATAATATTAACGAACACAAAACTTAAAACTTTTCAATCCACCCGCAAAAAAAGTAATTAGCGTGGTCGCCAATATACATATTAGATAAGGATTGCGAACCCGGTGCCACAACAAAGCAACGCAACATTAGGGCAAGTCTATTTATGGTAGTAGTGTCTGATCATTTAGAATGTGATGTTTTAATTTATTTTTGAAAATATTATACGAGTTCGCATTCTTTACCTCTTTTGGTAGTTTATTATATTGTTGCACTCCCGCAAAAATAATTGTTCTCTCGCCTATTTTGAACGACTATTTTAGTCAATTTTCAACAAAACAAATATCTTCGAAGTTCAACGACTGCTTTACAAACCTATGTTCGATTCCCAACAATTGGTATTTTTTATGTTTCCTTTTTTTATATTTTGTTATATTATTATTTAATAGTACGTAGAACGTACACAGAACAACATTAACTTTAAGCCTCTTCTGTCATCTTTGGTTTAATAAAAGTTAGGTTAGGTGACTGTTAATGAGAAATCCCGTGTGTTTACAATCTATTGTTGTGGTATTCTATTCGTCAGGAATAATCTGTAAGAATGCATCAATCAGTGTAAGTATAACATGGCCGAACAAGTACTTAGCTTCATACGCGGCCGCATCCTCGTACGGAGCGCACGTGTTATTTTTTGCGAAAGTTTCTCGCCGTCGCGAGCCGATAAGTGTGTTGTTGTCGTGCGTGGTCGTTTTATAACGTGTCGTAACGGTAATAGTTAGCGATGACCGAGGAGGCGGGCCCGCCTGAGGATGACATGGAGGATCCCAATTGTCGTTGGGACGAGTCCATACCACCTGGACAGCTGGACTATGGCGTGGATAGCATGCAACTGGTGACGAGTAACGCAGAGAGTGACGGGGAATCAGAGCGCAGCAACAAGCGAAGGTGGGAAGAGGCTAGTGAAGAGGAAGACGAGGAGTGGACGGAGGTGAACTATAGGAGGACCAAGAGATTATCTACGGAGGACATACAAATAAGTGTTGTGTGCAAAGAAAGGTTTCCGAAACAATTCGCCTTAGCAAAGTTATTAAAATCATTGAATATTCAAGGGGTGATGAAAATTAAATATGCGAATCCTTACAAATTATTGGTTAATTTTAGAACAGAGACACATGCTGAGAAATTTATTTCATGTGAAGGGATTAAAGAGATCGGCTGGTATAGTCAAAAAACGTGGGAAGTGGGAATATCATACGGAATTGTTAAGGACATTGACATCGATTTGCCGGAGGATGAGATGCTAAAATATATAAATAGCTCCGTTCCTATATCCTCACTAAAACGGCTCAACCGAAGAAGCACAAATAACGACGACGGCTGGGTGCTGAGCGAGTCTGTCAGAATAGGTTTCATTGGGTCTCACCTACCAACATTTATTTATTTGTGTGATTTAAGAATCAAAGTAGATCCATACACGTTTCCGGTTACCCAATGCTCTAAGTGTTGGAGATTCGGCCACTTGAAAAAACTGTGTCCAGCTAATAAATGTATATGCCCTAAATGCGGAGGTTCACACGAAAACTGCGAAACCACATCTTTTAAATGTGTAAATTGTGGCGACAAACACATGGCGCTTAGTAAGTCTTGTCCGATCTATCTAAAAGAAAAAAGAATTCGTGAACTAATGTCCGAATTTAATGTTACTTATCGCAAAGCGACTTCAATGTACGTACCCACTACTTCGAGTCAACACAGTAACTCAGCCAGAGCGCCTGCGCCCGCTCTCGCGCACCCGCCGCTGCCGCCCGCACCACCCGCCACGCCCCTCATTAGGAATTGTTGTGACGCAATCGGGACCAATGCAAATGCAACACCGGTTTCTCAATCATTAACGTCCAGTACATCGCACTTTAATTCATATGCTGAGGTTGTATCAAACAATTCAAAAAAACAACGTTCTCGTAAGCAGAGACACGAATGCAGCTGGGAACGGGATTTATTCGAGAACGGTTGCGTCGAGAATAGTTCGTCCGACGACGAGAATAATGTTCAAGAGGCTAAATGTAATTCGGAAAAATTGGCTTCATTTGAGATTTTGATACAAAAACTAAAGGATATTTTTTTTTTGAAAAGGGTAAATCTGGTTGACAAAATTAAAAACATTGGTAAAACATTTATAAGTTGGATTGTTAGTTATATATACTCACTATTGTCAGACGTATCTATCTTTAAGAGTATTGTTGAACTTTTCAATGGATAAGTATAATAATAATGTACTTAATTTTAATATTATACAGTGGAATTCACGTAGCCTTTTGAACAAATTGACTTCATTTAGGCAGTTGCTGGTCCAGGAGAAAATACATATAGCGGCAATTACTGAAACCTGGTTTGACCCGGAGTTTAATTTAAATATTTCCAATTATTCTGCATTTAGACAGGACAGGGATAGCTCGTCTGAGGGAGGGGGAGCCATGCTATTAGTTCATAAATCTATTAAAACAGAACGTATCCAAATTAATATCAACCCTCTCATAGAAATTGTTTGTATTAGAGTTTGGAACTGTGGTAACATTAAAAATGTTGTTTGTATTTATTGCCCCAGTGATATTCGCACTCAACAAAGCGATTGGGATAATATTTTTTCATTTTCGGTAAGAAACACATTGATTTTGGGGGACTTCAACGGTCACCACACAAACTGGTCCTATAAAATTGATACAAGGGGCAATCAGTTATATCAGTCTAGCTTAGAATACGGATTTATCTCCTTGAATGACGGATCGACTACGCGTTTTCAATTAGTACAGGGTATCTTAAGGGAGACGTCACCCGACATATCGTTTGTGTCAACCGATATGGCGCTTGATTTCCAGTGGCATACAATGAACGAGTCATTAGGAAGCGATCACGTTATGATAAAAATTTCTGCTAAAGTACAAATAGAGATTACTAAAATTAAAAAACGAAACTTCAAAGCAACCAACTGGAAACTATACTCAGAAAAGCTGGAAAATAAATTTAGAGACATATTGTTACCTAATAACTGTAATGATCCACAAGTTGCGTACGATTCCTTTGTAGATATACTCAATGATGCAGCTGATTCCAGTATTCCATATATTAAGTGCGGTCAAGTGATGGAAAGTAAATTCACTCCTAAACCGTATTGGAGTGCTACTTTGTCAAGATCTGTTGCGATTCGTAGACTAAGACTAGCGCAGTTTAGACGCAACCCCACCCCAGATAATTTGGATTTACTTTCTGACTCCATCAAAGAATCACAGAGACTCATACGCGGGGCTGAACGTGAGGGTTGGCATAAGGTGTGCGACTCCGTTGATGAGAACACTTCTTCTTCTGAGATGTGGCAGAAAATGAAGTGGATTAAAGGTAAAAATAGAACCCAGAATGTCCATATTAGTATAGAAAAAGGAAATTGTCTTTTAAAAAGTTTATGTCCCGATTTCGTAACGCCATGTGAACCTCAGTTTCAGCGATGCGAATCAGTCTTGGAGATGGAAATATACCTACATGAGATGGAAGCCTGTATTAAAAATAAAGACACGGCTACAGGTTCGGATGAAATTTCTTACTCCATGATCAAAAAACTACCCCATAGAGGTAAATTATTTTTATTAGCCTTGTTTAATATTTTTTTAAAAACGAACCTTGTCCCCACACAGTGGCGCAACATTAGTGTTGTGCCCATACCAAAACCAGGTCGTGACCCAAATCTACCTTCGTCCTTAAGACCTATTTCATTATTATCCTGTATTTGCAAAATTTTCCATAATATTTTATGTAAGAGACTGGAGTGGTTTTTTGAAAAACAACAGTTATTTTCGGACAAAACTTTTGGTTTTAGGAAAGCTAAATCGTGTATAGATAATTTAGGATTTTTAGTTAGTCAAATACAATCTAGTTTTACTAAAAATGAGATTACAGTCGGTTGTTTCCTGGATGTAGATAATGCCTATAATAACGTGGATTTATCATCGCTATTATCTACATTGGAATATTATAAAATAGGCCAGAAACTCTGTTCATATATTTGGAATTTCTTAAGCGAACGATATGTTAGCATACGTTTACAAAACCAAATTATTACTCGATCTTGTGGGCGGGGCTTAGCACAGGGTGATCCCTTATCCCCTCTTTTATTCAATATAGCATCCATAAATATCTGCAAATTAATTGAAAATGTGTACATAATGCAATATGCTGACGACTTCGTTCTATTTACGTCAAACAAAAACATTAACGATTCTGTTTTCCAGTTACAAACGGCCCTTAATACGATGTATTCACTGTTACTAAAACTCGGTCTTGATCTTTCCCCCTCTAAAAGCAAAGTTTGCATATTTAAAAAAAGACCATCCCTTGAAGAAATTTGTTTGAATGTGAATGGAGTTAATTTACAGAAAGTCGAATGTGTGAAATACTTAGGGTTGTGGTTGGATCGCGCACTAAGGTGGGGAAAACATTTAAACGAAACACATGAAAAATGTTCAAAATATTTAAAGATTTTACAAGTGCTGGCAGGCTCGGGGTGGGGTGCGCATCCTAAACATTTGAGGAAAATTTATATAGCGATTATTCGTAGTCGAATCGATTACGCTTCCTTTCTATATGGGGATGCTGCTAATTCATACCTTATCAAGTTAGACCGGATTCAGAACCGAGCGATGCGTATCATTGGGGGATTCATCAGAACAACTCCTATCCACGTGATGGAAAGTGAGTTATCACTAAGTCCACTTAAGAACAGGAGACAGTATTTGTGTGGAAAATTGTGGCTTAAAATCAAATCTTTAAAAGATGATAAGACTATAGATTTGATGTCGGAGCTCTCGCGACGTCTCTCTAATCACCGGTGGATAAGGAAAAAGTGTCCTTTATTGATTGAAACGCATAATAGTTTAAAGAATACTCGAATGATAATTAGTTCAAAATTAGAAATGTTCTCGTTGGATACGTGGGTTAGTAACATAAATTTGCCCCAATATATCGCTGTTAATATGGATCTAATTAATAAAGCTAAAAGAAATTATAAATCCAATGAATTATTACAGAATTCTCAAATCATGTGCAATGAAAAATTTCATAATTTCTATAAAATTTTCACGGATGGTTCCAAAGATACTAATGGATCGGGAGCTGCTTTTTATGACCCACAGTTAAATCAAGATTATAGGATTAAGATTGTCTTTGGTCTCTCTATCATGCATGTTGAATTAATCGCTATTAAAGCAGCTTTAACACATTTACTTACTGTCAAGTTCGATAAGTTTGTAGTTTTTACTGACTCAAAAAGCGCTTTGCAACATTTGGCTCGGTGTACCTCGAGTTGTCGAGGATTCCCGATTGCCTATACGATTATTCATCTCATGATGGAACTCCAAACGCAGTCAAAATCGGTCTACTTGCAGTGGATACCTTCACACTGTGGAATTGAAGGTAACGAAAGAGCAGACGCCCAAGCTAAAGAAGCTGCGATAGACGGTATCGTAGCCCCATCTCTCCCTTTCTTCACAGAGTGTGTATCGTTAGTCAAAAATAGATGCTACTCAGCATGGAAAGAATACTTCGATGAAAGATCGAGAGAAGTGGGTATATGGTATAAGACCATACAACCACAGCCATTGTATTGTCCCTGGATTGGCAACAGTTTGAATAGGTTCAGTTTGGTCACAGCGTTGAGACTACGCTCCGGACACATTCCACTTAATAAATTTGCTCACTTGATGGGTAAAATTGAGTCACCTAATTGCACTGAATGCAATACAGCTGAAGATCTATATCACATCTTGATGGAATGTGTCCGGAACGAGTCGCTTAGAATAGAAATCTTACACAAATATCCCAAAATTCGTACGGTGGGTGGATGTAACAGCGCCTTAGCTGTTCCGCTGTCGAGGGCAGCTATGGCGCTGTACAAGTTGGTCAATTTGGGCTTGAGGTTGAGACGTTGATTGTTGCAATCTCAAGCTCATTTGATTGTTTTCCCGTTGATGTTTTTTTTTTGTCTGTTCTTGTTTATGTATATGAGTACGTATAGAGCGACATTGTCGATCTACGACAAAGCTCTTTAAATAAAGATTTAAAAAAAAAAAAGTACTTAGCTTGATATTTTCCTTGTTATTTTTCTCGGGGAATATTTCCGAATAATACTCATTAAGTACTTACTTCCAAATGATTCGCGAATAATACGATGGGAATATTTCGGAATATTGCTCTCCGGCAACGCTAGTGACGTGTGACATTACCATTACCTTTACAAAAATAAAACAAATTGTTAAAGGTAACGGTTGGTTAAATCATTAAAAACGATCATAGGTAGGTAACTATTTGCGTCCCATTCTTTCAACGGACGGGTTTTGTTAGGCTGAAATGGTGCATAATAAATAATTTTACGGCAAAACACGCCTTTCTTGCCTTAATCAATTTCCGCATCTATTATGCAGTTCTTTAGTATTACCAAGTTACGAACCTTCACAACGTTGAATTTATGGCTTATAAACGTCTTAGGCGCTGCCTTTTTCCGTATAATTCTTATTTCTCACTCCAAAATGTTGTTAGTAATAAAGTAAGTATTTTATCAACGCACGGCAGTCATAAGATGTATTCAGAGCCTATAATAAAATTTACTACGTACTTTCATTCCAATCTACGGATAGGTTTCAAGCGTTCGCGTACAATGAAGCTGAAAACTATGAGATAAACGTTCTACGTTCTGCAACCTAATTATGTGGAAATATTTCGTGGAAAAGGGTTTTCTTGCCATCAGTAGTGCTAGCTCGCGATTTCTTTTTCTCGAAATTCGTACAACAGCAGCAATTCCTAGTAATGCATTCACCAAAATTGCAGTATGACACAACTCATGCGGTGTAATTGCGTAACACGTAATACCTACAATGGCAATTACTAGCAATGCCTTTCTTTTTGACAGTTCAGCCACGTTAATTGCGTGATTTACGTTAGAGCGGACGATTTTTTCAAACCTATGAAGATGGATTTGGAGTTTCTTTCAAAACTCTCGGATTGTGATTTAAAGTGTGCTATGCAAAGGTGCTTGGCATGCAAGTGGCAGTTATTGTAAGGCACCATTGATTTCGCAAAAAAGTTTCTGCACTGCTGGCCACTCTCTGTGCCGCTGATGGAACTTGCAATTTTAGATTCCTTTCTTAATTTCATTTTAAGTCTAAACTCGCAGGGAACAGTGGAATGCTTTGGAGGAAAACTTTCGCCCAGCAGTGGGGGCTACGTACACAAATTATATAAAAAATAAATATATTACTTTAAAAAAAAACCTGTTTACTATAAGTACCTACAGGTGAATTTAAAAAAAATCCAGATTATTTTTGTCTGCACGGCAGGATATAAGTACCTATAGTTGGTATTTTCTCATCTTTGTTTGTCCGTTAGAACGACAAGAAATGAAGCGGTGATTATCATAGACAAATGTAATAATTATTACACCAAGTTACGAACATCGTAATTGTACGGATAATAAACCAACACGTAGAAAATAACCCTCTTACCTACTAATACTAAACTAGTTTCTGCCCGCGACTATAAGACACCACAATATACTAAAATAACAGCCATATTTTTTATAAAACTTTCCTGTATTTTACGTTTGTAGTTCAGGTCTTACCAAGCCAAAGTTGTCCATGTGAGAAGCAGCTCGTCCTGTGGTCGACACCCGCGGTCTTCTGTAGTAATTTCCCAGTGTTTGCGAAGTTTTTCGTTTTTAGCAAATTTAATGAACGCCTGCATTCCTGCATGTACAACCTAATGGCACAACACTGATACTTAAGAGTAGTTAGAATGAACCGCTGTGAGTCACGGGGCAACGGGGACTACAGCTTTTATTTATCCTTTTGCGACTTTATATTACTATGCGTTCATTCATAAAAGTGAGTACCTATCTATTATAATAAACGATTTGAAAACTTCCGATTTTTTCTTTCCATCTACTTAGTTAGGTACCTACTTACGTAATAAGTTTTTGTATGTGGTTTATTAGGTGTGAAAATAATAGAGAGGTAAATACATAGGTAGATACTAAGATAAGTTTATAAAATAGTTTATATTATACTAGATAGGTAGGTACCTAATAGAAAGGTAATTCTAATTATTATATTATTTCAAATGTCTCTATAAGTAGGTACTTATTTGAACTATTGATTTCGCTTAAACACTATTCTACAAAGAATGAAAAAAAATTAAGACGTCGTTTTACCAAAAAGTGTGAAGTTCATATTTTTTTTTAATGTATGGCATCTCGCAGTTGGCCTTCAGAGGCCGTGACTGCTTAACCGGTCAATCCTGTGGTGCCTTCGAGCTAACTCAAAGCCTCCAGCCAGGGGAGAAGTTCATATCTAGGGACACGTACTTTTATCCTACTCATCTAATTATTTACGCGTTTTTCCATTAAATCGTAAAGCAAAAACATTTTTACGAAGTAAACTAAACTTGTACATAACACCCGCACAAAATCAGCCCATTCTAAACTTAACCATACAAAAATAAAATAATAAGTAGTCACAAGTAGATAACTACTTACATTATGCGGGAAATATTCCCGAATAGTACTCAGGTACGTAGGCATCGAATATTACTTCGTTGATTATTGCTACCTTCTCTCCTCAAGCTACCTACGCATACATTCGTAACTATTGGGAATAATTTAATTCTTATTATGAAGGTACAATAACCTGGGCATCCATATAATGTTTATTTTACTCTGTATTCTTGCTGCGGTAGTATTCCTTACAATCTAAATATTCTTTTGAATGTTTCCGAATGCGTCACTAAACACTAGCCAATAATCGTATTCGTGAACGATTACTTCACTCAATTTCAAGCCTTATTATTGAGTAAGTGATTCGTTGTAGTATAAGCACATGCTTTGGAACGTTGGTACCTATGTATCTACATGAAATAAGTAAATACAAGAGTGTAGGGA
Source organism: Brachylomia viminalis (assembly GCA_937001585.2). Lineage (NCBI taxonomy): Eukaryota > Metazoa > Arthropoda > Insecta > Lepidoptera > Noctuidae > Brachylomia > Brachylomia viminalis. The sequence goes on along the minus strand of OW443308.2, from coordinate 12,643,303 downwards.
AACTCGGAAGCGAAGTCGGGGAATGAAAAAGTTAAGCACCTTTTGGTTAAATTTTACTAACCCCGTGCATCAGGGAAGGTGCTAACTTTTAGTAGCACCGTGCATCAGGCTTATTATTTATGTGTCTTCGTACGTACTGCCAAAATTATGAATAAAAATTAAAGTTTAAAATAATATTAACTAATAATAATAAATTCATTTATTTCAGCTAATTTACATCACCCATAGTTAAACATATATTATCAAAACAATAAACTAAAAGGTGACAGGTTTGCGGAAAATATTCAAACATAATATACAGTGTTTAAAAAAAAATGCTTAACCATTTCTATCCGCAAGTGAAGCTTAAACCTGTAGGTAAATATAATAAATATCTATAACCTATCTATGATAAATATTCCCAAGTAAAAAGAAAAAAACAGCAACTACGTACTAAAACTATCTGACTAATTTTATAAATTATACGAGAATCTAGATGAATGTTCTTTACTTAATCACGACAAAATAGCTGTGGAAGAAAAATAGAGCTGAAACATATTTACCTAAGGATCTTAGATTCGATGAGCTATAGCCCAAAAAAATGAGGTAGTAACTCATGTAGACAACAAGACTTAGTGATCCGAGAAAAACTAGTTTGCTGTGTTTATTGATGTGAGGAAAAGGTCGTCCTTCTGTAAACAACCAACTCCATGAGTTGTATGAGTGCTTTATGCATGTTTAGTCAAGAATTCTACATGTTAAGCAACTTATGCTTAACTTTTACGTACACCTTATTTTTTCGACTACGTCATTGCCAACATTTGGAATGAAAATTATAGTTCGAAAATGTGACATGCGCCCTCTAGATGGGAAAGAAATTTGCTCGCATTATCACTCTTTAACCGAACCTATACATATTTTATGTCATCCCTATGTTTTCAAACACGCCGTTACTAAGCTGGACCTAAGCTGATCTTATTATCAGCACAAAATTAGATGCATACTTTCTAAATCTAAGTAGGTACCTATCCTAAATATTCTTTTCATCCTAAATATTCAGGGGTAACCCTTTCGGACTTTCCCACGACCCTGGCAGACTATAGTTGTACCTAAGTTTCAAATTGACATAGGTAACCCTAGTTTACCATATGGAAGTCATTAAAGTTTATAAATCTAGTTATAATCCGGGTCAATGGTAATGGCCTTCCACCCTCTAGACAAAATCACCGACCCGGGAAGGTTTCATGATAGGAATTGATAGCGATTTGCCGAAAGTGGATTGTGAGAACAAAATATTTCATTTAGGTTTATGTCTTAGTACCGTGAACATAATGTTCTAACTTGACACCTTGGATTGCATATTAAGCTAGGTCCCTACCCAGTGAGTTATTATAACAGCCAGAGACACGTTCTTGAATTCACGTATCGATGTTCGTACCTACTAAATTAGATATCTACTGTTCTATCTTCTTATATATAGAACTAGAAAACAATGTAGTACCTAAACATACTTATAATGTTGGCAACGTTGCTCATAATCGCAGCAGTTTTAATTTCGTAATTCTTTGAAAAAACAATCGTTAACAAATTAATACATAGGTACCCACATAAATGAATTCACTGGCTTTAGCTGGTAGATAAACTAAAATTGTAAGTTTAATTTTCCTTCAAAACTAAGTAGAAATAAAAATTAAAAAAAGATTTGCAATATATCTGCTTAAATTGGTGCTGGCTGCTAACACCAATTTTAAGCACCAAAATCGCAAATACTTACTAGGTAAGTATAACTTTTTCAAAATTTTCATTAAATTTGAAGAATCTTTCAACTTCACCCGAATGAAGCTTACGCAGATACGCTTAAATAAATATATTTGCCCCCTACAAAATAGAGTGGGATTAGGACTCTTTGCACTGGTGTTTCATGGCCCCCGACGTGCGCCGGCGCCGGGATCACACATCGTGGTCAGCGGGGTCCGGATAGCTGTCGAGTCCACCATGAAGTATCTGGGATTGGTGCTCGACAGCCGATGGGGATTCGGGCCCCACTTCCGGCGGCTGGCGCCCAAGCTGATGGGTGCAGCGGGCGCGCTTTCAACGTTGCTTCCTAACTTGGGGGGCCCGAGCGCCGCCTGTAGGCGGTTGTACGTGGGAATCGTGCGGTCCATGGCCCTGTATGGGGCCCCTGTGTGGGCGATGGACATGACGGCCGGCACTCTCGCCATTCTGCGCAAACCGCAGAGGGCGATGGCCGTCAGAGTCGTCCGCGGGTACCGCACGATTTCCTACGAGGCGGCTTGTGTCTTGGCCGGATCTCCGCCCTGGGACCTAGAGGCGAAAGTACTCGCGTCATTATATCGATGGCGCGAGGAAGAGCGGGCACGGGGCTCGAGGCCGGTGCAGCGGCAGATCGCGCTGCGCCGAGAGGAGCTCCATCAGGTCTTGGTGGCGGAATGGCGGCTAAGGCTTCTGCGCCCTACCGCCGGCCTCGCTACCGTCGAGGCGATCCGGCCAGTACTCGACGACTGGCTCGGGAGAAGGCACGGCTCCCTGTCGTTTAGGGTGACGCAGGTGCTGTCGGGGCACGGCTGCTTCGGCAAGTACCTGTGCCGCATAGGCAGGGAGCCGGACGCTCGGTGCCACCACGCTCGCCGAGTGTGTAGCTTGGGAGGAGCAGCGCCGTGTCCTCACAAATGAAGTAGGAGGCGATCTGTCGCTGCCGGCCGTAGTGCGGAGGATGGTCGGTAGCGCAGAGTCGTGGGACGCGGTGGTGTCCTTCTGCGAGGACGTGATGTCGCAGAAGGAAACTGCGGAACGGGAGAGGGAGATCTGGACTCCCTTTCCCGGCCGCAGAAGGCGCACCGGGCGCAGGAGAAGGGCGGACAACGCCCTTTTCCGGCCCCCATGAATGGGTCCAGGGGCGTGGGACTTGGGGAAGTCCTCACCCCCTATTTGATGGACCCGAGGAGAAGGCACGCGCGGGTGTCGGCGCGCGCCTCTGAGGCGATGCACGGGGTAGTTAAACACCTCACTACCCCGTGCAGGAGACGAGGCCCGGACAGACCGGGCCAGCACTAGTGTGGGGCTGCGGAAGAATTTCGATTCCCGCGGCCCCGCGCGCACGTGCTAGGAGACACCGGGGTGGTTTTAGCCGGTAAGAGTCCGGCACGCCCCTCCGCCTTTTCCCCAGGCGGAGGTAGTCCATGAGGATTTCCCCCCGTAAAAAAAAAAAAAAAAAGGACTCTTTGCACAAGTTATCGTAAGTTGGGCTGAGTATTGTAATCGAAGTATCCCCTTTACTAGTAGATCAACTCGAGTTTTTTTACAACACAAAGGGGCCATTGCAAGGTCTTGCACTTGATTGATGCTTGGCACGTCATCACAAAGTATCGACTTACTTTACCTTAGTAAAATCCCAAAAAGATAGGTAGTTCGGTCGACGGTAATCTTAATCCTAAAACAAAGAGCTCAAAGAAACAAAAACTAATTTTACCATCGAAAATAACAATATCTACTGCAGGGAAAATCCCCACAAATGCAAAGTGGCGGGCCGACAGAAATAGATCTGCTCTAAATTTAATAAAGAAGGAGCTCTCATATATTTTAATTTTTATTTTAGTTGTAGTGAGACTAATAATAATAAATAAATCATTTTATTTCAGACCACTTAGTCCATTTTGGTTAGTATACAAACAACTTATAAACTAATGTTAGTACTTAAATCTACCGGAAAATAATTACAAAATTAGGTCACACACTACATGTACGCAGTGGCATGTAGGCGTATCCAATGTCCCAGTATGGGGCTGTCCCACCTGTCCGCTATAAGCTTCAGAATGCTGTTGGGGCTGACGCGAATCCGCTGCATGATGGATGCGCAGCGTTTACGCATGAGTGCAGGAAACCCATCTATTCCCACCTCTGCAAACATGCCCGAAGCACTGCAGTACCGCGGCAACCCCATCAGCACCCTGAATGCATTATTGTACTGTACGCGCAGAGCGTTGTATGTCCTCTGCGTGTAGCTAACCCACAGACTGCATGTATACAACGACTGACAGTACGCTGTAAATAGTGTAGCCTTAACAGCAGTCGTGCATTTTGCAAATCTGCGAGCCAACATATTGCAGCGGAGAGCCAACGCCCTGCGCTCACGCTCAATGTCCAGGTTGTCTTTTAGGTCTTCAGAGACCCAGTGGCCCAGATACTTAAAGTTAGTGACCTGTTTTAAAGGACTTCCACAAAGTTTCAGATGTGGCACAATGGGGTAGATTTTAGTACCGGCCTTAAAAACTAGTACCTCACTTTTCTTAACATTGTATCTGAGCCCATGGGCCTCCGCGTACCTTTCACATAACGTAAGCAGACTCAACATTGCGAAGGGCTCAGCAACACCATGTCGTCAGCATAACTTAGATTATTGACGCATACGCCGTCTACGTGACACCCCTGATAGGTGTTGCTGAGCTCCACGATCAACCGGTTTATGTACAGACTGAAAAGCCGAGGCGAGGACAACCCACCCTGCCTCACCCCACACTCCAGCCTGTACACATCCGAAAATGAGCCCGCCCACCTCACGCAATTAGTCTGATTGTTGTACCAATATCTAAGTATTGACACAACCCCCCTATCCACAGAAGTATCGATGAGCAATTTCTGCCACAGCAAGTCATACGACACCAGATCAAACGCCTTAGAGAGGTCCAGAAAACATACGATCACAGGCGTTTGCCTGGACGTGTAGTACTGGACAGAGTGCTTGAGAGACAGTATGGCACTTATGAAGCCTTCAAAAATTTTACAAATATGATGAGTTGTGCAAGAAGCACCAAGAAATATGTTTTAGAAAAATAAATACTGTTCATTTTTCTAAAATACTGTTTTTTCCGTCTACGACCTCAACATACTTGTAGCGGTATCTACATCGCCACATGCGAGCGCGTCATACTGACGTCACGCAAATCCTGCATCGCGCAAGCAGAGTTTACCGCACGACTAGAATATATACAACTGCCCGATATCAATCATCGGGCAGTTGCCCACCAGACACGACACCCGTCTGGTCGGAGGATCCTCCCTTTTCTATGGAGGTATGAGTAAACTTTACACCCTGTTCCTCGTGCCTCTATATAGGTACTGTATTTCTTGCAAAAAAAAGTTGGCAACCTTAGTTATATCGCCCGCTCGGTCGACAACGATATCGGTATGGGACACGTTGTAACCAACAGCTTATGGTCATGCGGTATACCACAGCAGTTTCAAACAGTCGCGTTGCGCCAGCAAAAGTTTACATCGCCACGCGATTCCAGAAGTGTTATAGTGTATTCGAGGCGTGATTCGAGGTAATAATGGCAGCCGTGAACAAGAGTTACATTTGCTTTAACTTTTATATTTACGGCGGAAAAAACGGGGTCCATATTGGCTCAACTAAAGTTCTTTACCCGAAATTGTTCTTCCTAACGATTTGTAATCCGAATGATCACTCTTCCTAAAATTTTTCATCCTAAAGTTTTCATTCATACTATTTGTAGTGCTACCGGCGATGTTCATAACACTCATATTTCCGAAAATTGTAATTAATAATATCATTAATGTAAATATATTTAAACTCCTACTGTTTTTTATCATAACGGTTTTATCCCTAAACATAATTACCATAATATTTTCACTCATACTCAGAAAGAAACATTTACCAAGTGTTATAAAAAATATATGTGGGTAGAAGATGATATTTATAGTTTTAGGTTTTTTTTTCTGTGCATGGTTGATGGTGGGCTAGGTCGACGGAGCACCGCTTCGCGGGGCTCCTACTTCTGTGTGGTTTATAAAAAAATAACCACGAAGGGGATGGCGGGGTCTATTCGCTCGCTTCGCTCGCTCACACGACCCCGCCATCCCCTTCTAACCTAACCTGTCCGAGTCGGGGTGCCCTAAAGTCCCAATTGCATCCAATTTCTCTTGATATAAACAACCGTTACACACCCGATGTCGATGGCAAATTATGTTATGGCATATCATAATTAGGGCTTACAATGATTAATGTATATGTCGTAGGATAATTTGATACTTCGAATTTTCGCGAAAATCCTAGGGGTTTTGCGAAAACGCGGATAATTAGACATAGGCGAAAAATTTAGGTTAGGTTAGGTTAGAACAGTGACCATTAGCGCGCGAAGGCGAGCGAGCGAAGCGAGCGTGCCGCGGCAGCGGCCGCCAAGCGCCAGATACCCTTCTATTGTTGGTTAGGTTAGGTTAGGTCCTGACTTTGTCCAGTAAGATTTGATAATTATTCGCCTATGTCTAATTATCCGCGTTTTCGCAAAACCCCTAGGATTTTCGCGAAAATTCGAAGTATCAAATTATCCTACGACATATATAATACTGATTATTATGAATAAAAAGAAATCTAAACAAAAAAGATATGACTTTGAATAATAGTATAAAAGATGGTTATGTTGAGAAAATATAGGGAAACAAATAAAAGTATAATAGATGTTTATTGCTACTGACATTATGAAGTTGAATGCTTCGGAATTATGAACATTAGAGACAGAGTAGTTAGGAATTGTGATTGTTAGGATGAAAAATGTTAGGAAGAACATTTTCGGATTTCCAATTATCGGAGTTGAAAATTTAGGTGAACTTTGGCGCACCCGAAAAAACGATATCGTAAAAGAACCTTTTGGGTTGAACCTATTTTACAAGTGCGATATTTAGAGGAAGATTATTACCTTTTCTTCAATAAACTGTGTGCGCGAAGTAACATGTTTATAAGCTTTTCCAAATGAGCCAGGACACTTTCGACTTTATATTGTCTCGTCAAGTGGATAGTATTTGTAGTCTTATTTTTAGAGCCTTCGTGGGTTTTGTCTCACAAACAGGGCTTTGGTTCTACTAGTCCTATTAAGGTGACGACGTCATATTGAAACTTTGACATGTTAAATCATTTAAAACATGTTGAGGACAGAAGACTAGCTAGTGGCAATGATAAACGATACGGTCAATATGAACACGACTACTAAATTTATTGTCGATAACCACAAGTATTAGTTTTAAGAATACAATTACAATAATAATTACATACACTGATTCAAGGCAACCATGGCTTCGGTTAAGGATGCCGTGTCCTATGACAATACGCGGTTAAACAATAACGAGACGTGTGAACACTCTTACTCTTACCTCTGGAACCTAGCTGACCGAGACAAACACGAAAGTGAGCGGAAAAGACTTACGTTTACAACAACTTGACGGCACGGTTGGCGCAGTGGTTAAGCGATTGACTGCTGCGCTTCGTGTCGCGGGTTCGATTCCCGCACGGAACAAATATTTGTATGACCTGCAAGTAGTTTTTCCGGGTCTGGCTGTTTGTGTATGTGAGTTTAAATGTTTGTAAACGCACCCACGATACAGGAGAAATTCCATGTGGGGCAACGTTTATTTTTAAAAAGAATAAAAAGAACTTCCAGCTTCTAGAAAGAACAAGAATATTCCAGATTGTTCTACAGTGCTACCACTAGCGTCGAGAGGCGTCGAGCGGCGTTAATTCCTAAACATACAATATCTCATTCACAAAGCGTCCCCCTGGACTGGAATTATTCAATAATCCATCCATGACACGAGTAAATCATTCACAAATGCTGACGCCGTCTAGTAGCGAGTGGCGTAAACAAAATGGCACACTTTTACATTGCTTCCGCTGGTCAACGACTACGACTACTAGTACTTTGGACACGACGATGTACATCAGTCACAAAACAATAACGTCTTGTTGCAACGATATGTAAACAGAGTAGGGCGGGCGATGCGGTGCGGGGCATCGCCGGGCTGTAGGCAAGTGGTGTCCACACACGGCCGTCCGGCGGCATCTGCCCATGCCACTCACCCCGGGATATACTTCACCCCGCACTGTGTCATCCGCCGATATCGGCACGAAAATCAATGTTGACTACAACCGAACGACACAGTGTGAAAGCGTTTAGTAATAGTTGTATGAAACTACCAGTCCCACGACATCGAGTCGTTATCGTTATAAATCAATGTGGGTAGTTTTATAGAATAAACTTGATGCGCGTTTAAGTGGGGGCTCTTGCGGGCGACGGGCGGCAGTGCATCGCTGACCACTGTCACGGGTAGACGCTAACGCTCGGAGCAAACACAAAACAATTTTATTCGCTTTTATGTTTCTTCCAAGAAATGACTGGTCAACAAAACACTATATTCCAAGTTGCACATACCTTTTTTGAAGTCCCCACAAATTTTTAATGTTATTTTTATTATTTTCTAATTCGGTTTTAAAATGATTATTTTTTAAAGTTTTCAATAAATTATTACAGGTGTTGCGATAACACCTCATTATTCGGACCGAATCAAAATTAGTAGTAGTAGTAAATTAGTAGTCACATTTTGTGTGCAATCTTTTATTGGGTTTCTTTATAACCGTTGCCTTGCGAGGTATTGCAGTTATTAATTACACAATAAATAGTCCGTCAATGTACTGTTAAAAACCATAGTTTTGCGTTTTATCAAACAAAAATCAAGACAGTTTGCTTCTCTAGTAGGAAAGGTGTGTGATGCTAAGAGACCGTGTGAAGCTAATAAATTACTATATTCCATAGATTTTCCATGCAGGTTATCTCTGATATTTATATCTAATAATATCCCCCAACAATACAATACTTCTATATTCTTTTAGCCCTGTTAGCACTTCATCCAAAGATCCCAGAAATTAATTTAAATTCTTAAAAGAGGGTGGTCTATAAATCGCAACTATGGCTAAATCGCTATCGCTAGTGAGCAGTTTATACTGTTTATAACATAAATAACGTGCAGCTATTTGAATTTAGATCTTTTTTGTAGAATAAGAGAAGTAATTAACGACCAATGGTATAATGGTAGTATCCGAATGCCAGCATTCTGTCAATATAATTAGATCATAGGTGATATCCAGCCGCTTGAAGAATCAGAAGTCCAACACCATTTTTATGCAAGCTTCTAATATTCTGCGTTAAAATAGTAACGTTTTCATGAGTCACTTTGAACCCTTTTTATCGCCATAAGCTTATCGCATATCGCATAAGCAGAAGCTGCCGGAAGCTAGTTCCATATACATAAAAAACAGTAATAATTGTAGGATTATCCCACTTTATGTGCGACTGTTATGAGCAAGACGATAACTGCCTTTTAGCCGCCATATGAACGGATATAAATTTCCGCAAACTCACGGTTCTGCGTCACTTAGTGGGATGTATGTGTCGCCTCCTTGTCTTTGTTTACTAGCAACCAATTAACTAAAAACAGTCTCGTCATGTATTCACATGTTTCTTGTGTAAGTAAGTACAAAGACAAAGACACTTATTAGTCGGATATGGCAGACAAAGGTTAGTCCGTAGATGGGTGACTATCTTTACATACCAAGACCCTCCATGCCTCTGAAAGCACATTAAGCTATTGGTCCCGGCTGTCATTCCTGGATCCTTGACAATCAGTAGGAGCCCGAAATTCTGACAACCAGTCTTACCAAGGGTATCTATCGTCTGGGTTGTAGAGGTCAGATAGGCAGTCACTCCTTGTAAAATACTCGTATCCAGCTGCATCCGGTTAGACTGGAAGCCGACCGCGACATAGTTGGGAAAAGCCTAGGTAGGTAGTAGCCTACAAAATTGGTTAGTGTAGTTATGTTCAGGACACATATACCGGTTAAAGCAGCATTCGAATATTTACAATATTACACCCGGGTATAAAACTTAACTTAGATATTTCTCATCAAAAAAAATCAAAACATCTCTGAAGTTTGGTCTTGTATGAGTTTTATGTATTTTTATTAAATTAAAGAAAAAAAAAACAATTAATTGCGGATTTTATAATATGGTATCGTTCAACGAATATTAATGTTTCAAATTAAAATTAAATTTCTTTAGCTACCGTGTTTTGTTTAACAGGTTTTTACACTTTAAGAAGAATTTGTAAGATGTCAGAAACAAAGACGTAAAACAAAAATATGCAAAAAAACAGTTTATTCAGTATCTCGTATTTTCTACCCGGGCACTAATGACTGCTTCCATGCGGTTCCTGAAGGAACGGATGAGAGTCACAATATTGTGTTGTGGGATGTTATCCCCTCTTATAATATAACCGTCTCCGGAGCAGGATCTCTTGCTCCGGCTCGTCTCTTTAACGGGTACACGGTACACTACATAAATACGAAAAACTTTATTCCGTCAGTCACAAATAGGAATGTCAAAATATCGATTTTCATAACTCCGAATGGTTCAAAATTCCTAATATAACAACTCCGATTTATCATTCATCCTATTTTTATAGGATTTCAATATTCCTAACGTTTATAATTACTATTCTTATAGTACCGAGTTTCAATAGATCGAATAACAAAAAGTCACAGTTCTAACCTAACCTTTTTTTTTTTGTCGCGATAAATGTTTTACGCATCCCCGCTCGTGGGGGACGAGACGGGGTATGTGGGACTCCTGTCGGAATGGAACCGACAGTATACCCACTAAAATTCAGCGGTGTTCCCACATCGCCGTGATGGGAGGGCCATGGGAACCCGGCTTAGCCTTTACTTCCACAACCCTCCCGGCGCATGCCAGTCTAGCTGGCGGGCCCCGCATGCCCCCCATTTAACTGGGGTGCTACGGGAATGGCCGGGAACACCCGGCCACTCTCGTCTGACACTGGTGGAGGCCCGTGCAATACAGGCAAGGGTGCCCCCGCACCCGTTGCCTGCTGGCCTCCACCTGGGAGGAGTCGGAGATGACTGTCAAACTGACGTCTTCCCTCCAAGCCCTCGAGGCCCTGAAAATGGTTGAGAAGGCTCAAGATGGTGGTCGCATCCTCACTGTTCAGGGTAGACGTGATCTTGATAGAATCGCCGCTCAGGTCCGCCTAAAGGCTAAGCAGGCCGCCAAGCAGCAAGTCATTGTTCTGTAATTTTATGACTAATAAAAAAAAACTGTAAAAACTGTCTTCTTCGACCCTTCCTCCATCTTCGGAGCGGCGCCGCGTGAGGACACGACCGCCTAAACCGCAGCGGCGGCCCTTCCCAGTCTACGCCCACTCACCTCTCTCTGTAAGCAGAGGAGGAGTGGACGTTTCTACCCTCTGTAGCCCGGTTCCCTTCACTGACCATCAAGCATGATCGGTGATTGGAACCATGACCGTTCCCCGCTTGCTGAAGATTAGCCGCCAGCCCCAATTGTCCACCAAGACCGCAATTGGAGCCGACGTTGCCCAGGGTGCGCCACGAGGAGGCTCTTCAACATGCACCCCAGTTCTAACCTAACCTTTTTTTTTTTGTTTTCGGGATGGAAAGTCCTCATGGATGTCCGCCGCCCTAGGGCGGGCGGCGGGGTCTGTCAGACTCTTACTGACTAAAAACCACCCCGGTGTTCCATCTCACACCTACGCCGGGGGTCGCGGGAACGTACGAGCCTTCCACAATCCCCGACTGGTGCCGGCCCGCACTGCGGGCCTCTTCGGGTCTGGGGGGGGGAGTGAGGTGTTTGACTCCCCCCGCGACGTCTAAGAGGGGCGCGCGTGTATTGGATTTTATGATTGATTGCAATCTTGTGAAAAGGACTTTTCATTGTTAACTGAAATAGTGCGATAATGGCGGATATCGAACAACCTGCTGAGAAAAGAAAACGGCGGGCTTTTTTGTCTACCGAGAAGACTATGATTTTAAATATGTACCACGCAATGAGAAATGCAGACTCTTCGGCCTCCAAGGGTGACATTCTGAAAGCTGTTGCGTCTTCTTTAGGTGTTCACTAATATTATAACAATAGTTGAGCCCAAAATGGATACCATGGACAGAAATGTGGAAGCAATGACTGAAAGATTCATAATAAATGTAGGAAACGACGACAGTAGTACGGAGAGTGATGATGATGATGATGATATGTTATAAACTTGTATAGGTAGATATTATAATATAATAAAGAAAATTTAATCATTAACTCTCGATTTTATTTCTTTCCTTCATATCCATCAGATATATAAAAAAGTAGGTACCCATAAAAAAATTCTATCAAATAAATGTCTCTCAATTTATACGACAGACGAAGCCGCAGGAATAAACTAACCGAACTTTTAAGAAGCGCAGTGTGAACGCACATTTACATTTCTAAGGTATTGTTAACGCCCACTGACCCTAAAAAAGTTTTTTTTGTCTTTGTCATTTGTATGATAATGTGCGATAGAGAAGGCGCTATACTAACTCGTCTCCGTGAATACACTATAGTACGAAATTGCCAACGTGTTTGGCTTTGAGGTCGAATTCAAAATCGGATCTTCAAAAGGGCTGGTCTTTGTCTCTCTCTCTTTCTAATGGCGGGAAAGAGATAGAGTGTGAATATTTCGAATTGTATGATTAACCCAAGGCTGAATAAGATATTCGCGGCTTTCTGAAAAAAAACACACAATAGTAAGACACATAATAGCAAGGCTATTAGCTTTTTATATAAACTCAGACATAAGTAGTATGTCGAAGTCTTGTGTTATTAACACCACAATGGTTAGTAATAGTACTAATAATAAGGTGGTGAGCTTAAATAAATGTAGCTCAAATGCTATAAGTATGTTTACAAATTGTACGAAGGAGGTTCCATGTCCCTCACTCACTAGGAGCTCATTGCCTGGTATGCCTGCCATACATTGAAGTATTGGGGATAACTCAGGATAATCATTTAAACTAGTTTGTAAGACAACAAAAAGTACCAGTAAGAATATTCCTATACGTAACAACAACAAGGTATCCTTCTTGCTTTAAATTTATTAATTATCAAAAACATCAGCGAAATGCCTTGAAATTATTTCATCAAAATATTCAAGGTATTTATTCCAAATTATTAGAAATTTAAATGTTTTTAGAAAAAACTAATTTTGACATTGTGTTTTTTACTGAACATTGTTTAAAGGATTACCAAATGCTAATTATGAGAAAGTGTAGGCAGTTGTTTTAACCGTAAATATATGCTGCGTGAAGGTTCTCTAATCTTAATAAAAAATTGTTTAAAATCTAACCAACGGAATGACATAGTTGGTTTATCAGTTGAACATTGCATTGAAATGTCCTGTGTTGAGCTAGATAAGCTGATAAGCATGTTGTAGTGTGCGTTTACAGACCCCCTAATTATCAGAACTTTTCTTTATTTGAGTCAATAATGGAAGATGTCCTAGCGAAACTTGCATCCAGTAACAGAGTTGCAATTATTTGTGGTGATTTTAGTATTAACATTTTGGAAATTAATTCGAATAGCAGTAGATTATTAAGCCTTTTTAAATCGTTCAATGTATCGAATGTTTTTACCGAACCAACTAGTAACTCCAAGTTCTGCTACTTGTATTGATAATGTCTTCTGTGATTGTGATTATTTAGTGAAAGCCATCGTAAATTATTTGCCATCTGATCGTAGTGGACAAACGGTAACTTTTAAGTTTAAAACACCTTTGCAAAAAGTGCAGATACAATTTAGACCAATAACGACTGGAAAATTAAGTAGATTCAATAGTACCCTAAACAATAAGTTAAATGTTCTGAGTCATAATATGGACGATGCAAATAAATTGTATGAGGATTTATTTTCAGTAGTGCACAATGAATTCAATAAAACTTTTGAAAAGAAAACAAAAAATATTTGTCCTAATTTTATTTTTAGTGACTGGGCAACTAGAGGTATTAGGATAAGTAGGGAAAGATTGTTCGATCTGTACGGCCTTAAGTCCTACATTAACACTGAAACTTTCAACAAGTATGCTGCTACATATTCAAAAAAAATTAGGAAGACCTGCAAGATAGCTAAAGCCATCTTTCAATCTTTTACATTAGCAACAAGTTTAAATCAGCAGAAAATAAAATAAAAACAGTTTGGAAAATTACAAATAACGAAACTAGTAGAAAAAATATACAAAGCACAGACTTCATTGGAGACTTCACGTGGTGCCATAAGCTCTAACTTAGAAGTCGCTCAAGAATTTGTAAATTTCTTTACTAATATACCAGCTAAAACGACGGCAGCTTTAAATTCCTCACCTGATGTCTTAATTGATTTATTAAGAGCGAACGTTTTGAATTTCAAATTAAACATATAAACCCGTGAATTTCAATTTAATCATATAAACCCTATCTTTTCGGCAAATAAAAATTAAATTGACCGAAGATCTATGTGGAATGTCTATCAAAGTTTGTACATCAATAATCGAGACTATAGCCCCATAATTAGCTTTGATATTTAATTTGTGTGTAGATCAAGGAGTCTTCCCGGATTTAATTAAATACAGTAAGGTTATACCACTTTTTAAATTTGGGGACAGTGATGACACCAACAATTAAAGACCAGTATCCGTGTTGCCACTATTCAGCAAGGTGTTCGAAAAGGTAATGCTCAATCAAATGCTTACTCATTTTAACAATAGGTATGGTTTCACCAAAGGACGTTGTACGACTGACGCCGGTGTCACTTTATTAAAACACATCTTTACAGCGTGGGAGGAGGCCCAAGACGCCATAGGGATCTTTAGTGACCTCTCCAAGGCATTTGACTGCGTTGATCACGAAACCTTGCTCTTAAAACTTGAGCATTACGGACTATTATAGGTAAACTCGCGCTTAGTTTAGTACAATCTTATTTAAATGATAAACACCATAAAAAGTCCAAACCACCAAAAGTCCAAATAAATGATGTCAATTCACGACATTTAAAACTAAAAATGGGCGTTCCACGAGGAACGATATTAGGTCCCTTCCTCTTTTTAGTATATATTAATGATCTACCCCATTTATTTTAAAACCAACCACAAATGGTGTTCTTTCTTGACGATACTTCTTTAATCTTTAAGATAAATAGACGTGCATCAAATCTTGACGACGTAAATAATGCCCTACTGCAGGTACATAATTGGTTCACTGCTAATAATTTAGTATTAAATGGGAAAAAACGAAATGCATAAGATTTGCTTTACCAAATGGTAAAAGTAGTGATTGTTACATAGTATTGAATAACGAGAAACTAGAATTTGTCGATGAAAGTGTTTTCCTGGGGCTATCGCTCGACTCAAGGCTGCAATGGGGTCCTCATTTGACATCTCTTGCAGAACGGCTAAGTTCAACAGCACATGCTGTAAGGAAAATCCGTCAATTTACTAATGTGGATACCGCGAGGCTAGTCTATTTCAGTTATTTTCATAGTATCATGTCTTACGGTATTTTATTATGGGGACGGGCTGCCGATATTGAGTCTATTTTTATTCTGCAGAAAAGAACTATCAGAGCAATATACAGCCTCCGCAGGCGCGATTCTCTAAGGGAACTGTTTAAAGACATTAACATCATGACGGTACCTTGTCTATATATTTATGAAAACTTCATGTACATAAGGAAAAATTAAAATATTTTCAGTAAAAGAGGTGAAAGACACAACTATAGGACTAGAAATAGGGACCAATTAGTTCAACCAGGTTTCAGACTGACTAAAGTAGACTCATCCTTCATGGGATACTGTTTAAAATGTTACAATAAAATACCTCCCCACATACTCCAACTGAATAAAACGAAATTTAAATATTGTATAAAACGCACACTATACAGCCAAGCATATTAAAAGTTGGGGGATTATATCGCTGACAAAAATGCTTGGCTCAGGGCTGGTCCTGCTCCACAAGGGCGCGTAAACTATTTAATTAGTATTCGAAAATAATTTTGGAGCTGATGAAGATTGTACAACCTATCTTTGCATTGTATAAATTCAATCCCTTAGTACATATTGTGTAATTGCATAGCACATGTGTGAGCACTATGTACCCACTATAAAGCTTACTGGGTTCGTCTTCCCTGTTTCTTGTACCTCTATAATTTCATCTTGAGCACTGTTTTCATCATGAGAGTAATTTTTATATTCCGGTTTTAACCGCCACAATAATCTTACCAAAGATTGAAATCTTTTATAGTGTCAGAGACGTAAAACGTACGTGTGTTTTAAAAGTGATGATCCTCGATCCATGTATAAAAGTAAATTTGGTTGTCTTTAGCACTGTGCAAACCCAAGTTGCAGAGCCAGATTTGTCATTTACGAAAAAAAAAAAAAAAAACTGAATCCGGGGTAGAGGTAGTGTCTTTTGCATATTAAACATAAGTGATTCGATGTCTTCTTGTTTTTAGCGAAGTTGTGCTGCGTGTGTGCTCACAAAATGACAAGACTCCCGTCGCTCGCGTTTCCCGCGCTGCGTTGCAGTACCTAAACAATAAACAATGATGTAGTTTAAGCCACGTAGGTATACAAAATCACATTACACAGTATGTAAACAAGTAGATGTGGAAAGGATATAGGTAAGTACTATTTATCTGGGTATCTAGGTAAGTGCCCAGATAAAGGTAGGTAGGTACCTACCTATGTATGCAACGTATGCGTGTGCGTGTTTCATGAAAATAATTTCCTGAAGTAGGTAAACTCATATATCTAATTTCAGCTCAACATGGAGTTCCCAGTCTGTTATCGTTGAGAAAAGCCAAAGGCTGGGATATTGCCATAATCACCATGGTGGTGGTACCTTTATCACAAAGGTCGGTACTTGAAATCGAAATAGCAGTGCACTCTCTAGAGAGGCAGAGGCCCGAGTGAACGTCTAAGAGGAGGACACGCCACAACGATAGAAGAAACAAAAAATCGGTAAAAATTAAATTATAAAACACAAACCCTTTTCTTGCTATGAAAGACAGTAGGAAAGATAAATGTGCCACTAAAGCTAAGCACCCGCTTAAAAAGCAACAATTCATTCATATTTTTGTTTCATTACAATCTGCGGAGGTAAGCTTTAATGCTGAGTAATCTTGTTACCTGAACGGAGTGTAATTAGCTAACTACCGCTTAACGTAACTTAATAAAGATTAAAGATGTCGACTTATGTTATTAATTTTTGGGGTTAATTATTAACTCGGAACGCCGAGTTACTTTATAAGGGAACCTAGACTAGATACTGCTAATTTGGGCTCAATGCGGATCCTAAAAATAAGTATGAGCTAGATTATTTTGTAACAGTTTGTACTTACATGAGTCGTAGTTTAACTATTAACAAACTGTTGTTTAGAAGCAAACATAAGAATCTGTCTTAAATATAAAACGTCTCCAAGACCGGAGTCTGGATGACAGACAGACAAAGCATAGTCTTAACAGGCTCTATAGAAGCACAAAGGAACGTGAAAACATCCTCCATTGAGGAAAACAGCTAGCAAAGCTACATAATTAACAATTTGTATTTATTTAGTAAATTAGGTTTGTTCATCCCACGCTCATACTAATGAAATAAAGGATATCTTTACACCATTAGGGCCCCCCGATCACACTTAGGCACGTGCCACAACCACACCACATCTAATAAATGTGTTTGATTGACACTAATTTGAAATTGCTGTGAAATTTAAAGAAGAAGAGAAAGAAAGAAGAACATGAAAATGCACTTTTTTCCGACGAAAAAATAGAGGGTGTTTTGAAGTCGACGCGAATCCTATCTACTCTTAATTTTCTTTTGTTTGCACATTAACGGGTAACTTTTTATAGAGTAGTCCGACTTGGACGATTCTTTTATATGACCAGAATCTTGCACGTACGAGCCTTGAATTGCTAAAAGCTGCCAAGCGTTATTGGTGAATTGTCAGGATGAAGTACATCTAGTAAGAAATCTTCAACACCGAAGCTTCGAACATTTTATACTAGTACCCTTTTACCCTTACATTCCATCTACCTTCGTTAAAAGGATAGGTAGATACTGTACCTAAGATACTTACCTACCTATCTGCCTACAGTAGGTAGGTAGATAATTAGGTGTTCATAAGCTACAAGATGCTTAGGCATTCAAAATGTGGGTAGGCAAACGTTTGCATATCGTTCGTATCTTAACGTTTGCGTTTGTTTTCGTTTGTTTGCGTCTGTGTTTCCGAACGCATAGAACCCTAATCTCTTCAAAGTGAGAGTGAACAGGCTTCTTCTGGGTAAGCTCACTCCACCGTCGACTCTGTCTCTGTCACCACTGACCTAGACTTGAGTCAAGAGCAAACCCATATTAAATTTAAAAAAACAGATAGTTACTACGTACCTTTTACTTTCCCTTGTTTTTACAGACTATCTAATGTAAGTAGACTATAAGTGGTTGGATTATTGATTGAAGTTAAAAAGCGCGCGGTTGGCATATCCTACCGTATTGAGGGGCCTATATCTACGCGTGCGACGCCGCCGTGTGCCATTCACTCACGCAGTGATGCCAGACTGGGTGGAAAACCTCCAATTTGTTTGTTTTTTTTTTGTCTTGGTGAAGACAATATTTTTGGGGGGACATTTGGAAGGAAAAAGCTGTGTTTGGAGGGAATTGGGGGATTTTTATTACCAAAACGCGAAAAGCCGCAGATAGCTGTGATGATTAAATCGGTAGTTTTGCGTAGCGTTATCAATTAGGTACGTTCTACAGCTTCCGGCTGTCTCTAATTTATGATTTTAATCCATGACACGAAAGATATTTTTTTTTAAAGGATGTCGCTTGTCGACCACGTCGCCCAGTGCAGAAAAACACAATTTGGAGACAAAGCTTTCTTCATTAAATATTAAAACTTATTTGAAGGATTATGTCAACAATTTTTTTTTTTTGATTATTTCTTGACAATTCAAAGGTGCCTGTAAATGGTTTAATTGAAATAAATGCTTTGAGTTTGAGTTTGAGTTTGTCCCGAAAAAAGTCTTAAGGCTTATTAGTAACTAGGTTTTTGCTGAGGTCACAATCAATCCACGGACCCGAGAAATCTCTGGCTGGATAGTTCCATACCATATCCCTTTTTCTTTTGATCTTTCATCAAAATACTCCTGCCATAGATCTATAGGCTTTCTT
Organism: Brachylomia viminalis; assembly: GCA_937001585.2. Lineage (NCBI taxonomy): Eukaryota > Metazoa > Arthropoda > Insecta > Lepidoptera > Noctuidae > Brachylomia > Brachylomia viminalis. Next base: position 12,624,433 of record OW443308.2, on the reverse strand, counting down.
TTAACCTTTCCAAAATAATACGAATACAGTGGAGTAATATTCATGGGAACTCCATCAACACACGCTTGTTTGGCGAGTATATCAACCTTATCATTTTCTTCTACCTGACATTGCGACGGAATCCATTGAAGACACCGTTTTGGAATTAGACTGAAGTTTTAGGATGAATTCATATATCACGTAGGCTGTCCGAATACCTCGTATGTGAGAAATGTGCCGAGCCAAGTGTTGCAGCGAGGTTTTGAAGTCTGTCAGAATCACAAATGTATCACCATTAATTGATAGAATATAGGACAACGCTGCCAATGTCGCAATTAATTAAATGTGCCTATTAGTAATATCTGAATCAATCTTAAGCTTAATGTGATTCAAAAGAATGGGATCCAAAAAGGCAGCGCCTCCCACATGTTTATCTTTGGAACCGTCAGTAAAATCATATGATAACCTGAATAATATGGTTCTTGAATATATCAAAATCAAAAGTCATTTATTCAAATTAGGCTCGAGAATCAGCACTTTTTGAACGTCAAAATCACATAAGACAGTCCCCCCAAAACGCCCACCCTTCACCACTTCCTAGTGCTTTAGCTAGGAAGAAGAAGTGGCGGAACAAACTCCCCAGCAGCACTGCTGTCTGTTCGGTTAGAAGAACTGGATTCTATATAGTAATAAGTAAGTAACATTACGAAACACAAAAATATTAAAATTATTTGCCTTTTTTTTTTTTTTTTTTGAGGATGGGAAATCATCAAATGACTCCTCCCGCTCTGGGTGGAGCGGAAGGGAGTGTCAGACTCTTACTGACTAAAACCCACCCGTGTTCCTTCCTTGGCACTTTATGTTCCGGGTCAGCGGTACCCCTTTTGGATGATCCCGCTTTCCCGGCAGGCTTGGGCCCTAGTGGACCCCCTCTATGATGCTGACATCTCTTTGAGGCGCGCGTGGAACACGTACGCGCCGTCCAGCACGGGCCTGGTCCTGATCGGACGGTGAGCTACCCATTACTTACCGCCCGCAGGCCCGCGCCTACGGTGGCCGGGAGTCGTCACGCGGCTCCCGACGCCCGGAGCGTCCACCGCGGCGGCTTGGACGGGAGGCTCTCTCCCTCTCCCGTCCCGAAAATTATTTGCCTTATGTCAGCTAGCACACGCCAATATTTAAAACTATACTCAAGCAGAAATAAATAATAAAAACAAAAACTGAACTTAATACATATTATAAAGCCTCCTGGCATAAAGGGCGTGCCCGCTTACATAATTATGCAATGCTGCATTATGTTTATATGTATATAGCTGTAACTTGTAGCCACAAATGATAAACTAGGACCTTCGAAGTAAAATAAAGAAATATATAATATATATATATGAAGTACATAAGTGTTTTATTTGTAAAATACAGCGGCGTTTAGCTTTAGAAATACTAGGAATTTTATCGAAGATTATTAAGAGACATATACTACTTATCCACATATCAAGTGAAAACATTTCAAGTTGAACGCTTGAGTATATTGGAACAGAATTATAATGTGAATAGTTGCCAATAAGAACCTAATGGCAGCTTCTTGTTCTGCCAATAGTTGGAACCTGTAATTAGTGAAATATTTTCTATTGGTTCTATAGTTTCATTTTGATTATAGCGCAAAGTTAGCTAAGTATCTTCGACGAATATTAAGTGGCGGAATGCACAACTCGCTTTCCATGTATCGGGGTGCTCCTTATAAATCCGCCCACTGCACGTAATGCCTGGTTCTGGACCCTATCTAGTTTAATTAGTTTAGAATTACAACTACTGTCAAACAAGAAACTGTTATAATCAATTCTACTTCGAATTATAGAAATATATAAAGTCTTAGGTGTTTTTGATGGAGTCCCCATCCCGGACCAGATAAAAAACTTTAAGTAAATTAATGAAATTCATTACCTTCTGTGAGGTTTCATTGATATGTTTACCCCATCTTAATGAGCTATCCAGTCACAGACTCAAATATTCAAATTCGGTCGAACATTCAAATCTTATCTCAGTAAAATTTATAAACTCCAACTAAGGATTCTAAAGAATATCGTATCTAAAAAAAAAAAACAATTTCAAAACAATGAGCATGGGCTATTATAACACTGTAAAATATTACCTGTTCATACGCAATTCAAATATACATTGCTAAAAGAACAATATTTCAGTGGCTATTTAGAGCAAAAAGTCCAACATCCTGTATTTACGCGGGCCGTCGCACGTAACCAGCTATGCACGGTTGGTGCAAACAACACCTACGGCGAGCAGACATCTTCTTACCTAGTTCCTCGGTTAATTAACAACCTACCTTCCGAGGTGCGCAGTGACATTACGCCAAGAAATATTAAAGCAAAACTTAAGTCCCACTACCTACATCACATTGAATGCTAAATGTGAAATGCGGTCTACGTAGTAACTAGCTTAACACCTGAGATGAAGTTACCAAATTCCGAAATAAGGTATTGTTGTATATATTATTTACTTTGATTTTGTTTTTACTACGTTGTAGAATTACATGTAGCATTAAGTACATACCTTTGTGGTTCAAAAATGCTATTCTGATAAAACAAATGTAATCAATTTTTAAATGGTAAATAAATGAAAAAAAAAAACACAGCTTACACAGCGATGACTCATAATGGCAACTCCACTGTAACCATCGTCGTCTCTGTCCAATCGAAATGTATTATATTCACTAATTTAAAAAAAAAAAAACTCTCGTGTTCTAACCAAATTTCGCTCAACAAGGCAATGCGGATTTTTTCTTGACTTAGGTGTAATTCAAGTGAACGAGATTTGGGCCTTATACTTTGGCATTTCCGTTGTATAATATGTTCATACAATCGTTGTTATCAGCCATTTTAACAAATAAATCCAATAAAAAATCAATAGATAAGCTACTTAAAATTTGATGTGTCAGCCACTCTGAAAATATGGAAATTGATTTCTGGATTTTGATCTGAAGGGATTCTGACTTTTTATAATATTTCTAATGTTCTTAATTAAATGACAAAAGTTTAGATTATGGGAAGACTTGTTATCAGAATGATTGTTTTTATGTAAATAAGGTGCGGTCATTTTTTCTGATGAATCTGAAGATTTTCAAACTTGATGCCATATTAAGTCTTCGGCAGGTGCAGGGGTCTCTGGTCGACGATTTTTCTTCTTCAAATTACGTTAGACACCTGGACAGTCCACTTGGGAGGCTGTACCATAATTTTCGTCAATTGGAAGTTGCATTGATACCTAAATAATGTTTGTGACACTCACTCTAGGAGTCTGATCGACTTCAGGCATCGGTTCAGAAACCAGTTGTGGAGCATTATCAGGGGAAGGAGGAACGTACATTGTAAGGGCTTTCCTGTAGGTGCAGTTAAATTCTGGCATTAAATCCCTTAGCTTATTTTCTCTCATAAAATAAATATTAAAATAAAATATGGGCATATTTTATCAAACGCCATAAGACGACCTAAACAATTCACACAAGTGTATGATGTAATTGTAAAATTTTCGTGTTTTTTTGAGCAGTTGGGATAAACGGGTTTCTTTGTTGAACATCTTATATTTAAATGGCCGAATTTTCAACAGTTAGCACATTGTGTGACCGGGAATATAAACCGCCCCACTGAAATCCTAAAACTGAAAATATAGACATAAGGCGGAAGAGAAGGTACACTCGGAGTCCAGCCGTTACCATTAAGGTCCTCCGAGCACCGTTTATTTAACCTCCTAATTAGATGTTATTTCAGCACTGCTTGACAAATTAGCTTTAGGATCTTCACCAGATATATCCAATTCCTTAGCTTTAATAAGGCTGTACGACACACTTACTTAGGATGTTTTTTTGACAAGACCAGCCCATATCAGTAAACACCGAGCAACTTATAAACTCATCTGCGGAGATATCGTTATCGCTCGTTATTACAATTTATTTTGATGCGCGTATTTAATTCTATAAATGTTGCCACTGGTAATGTTATGTGTCTTAAGTAATCGTGATATAGCAAACTGTTTTGGCAAAGGTTCTTTACAAGTCACGCATACCTGTATCCTTTCTTCTCTTTCCCTCTAACCGCTCTCCTCTACAGCATACTAGTTTGCTGCGTCCTCTATTCATTACGGTCTATCCTTCTTCAGAAGAGTTTTCATCCCTTGGCCTTTCCCCACTTATCAACTCAGTGTCACCCTGTTGCCTGTTGTCCTCCAATTCCATATTTCTACCGTACTCCAACACGTCAGCGCTCGACAATGTATTGATGTTTACATTACTTGGATTTGATTCACACATGTGAACAAAGCAACACTGCAGGGACCGACCGGAAAAAACCGGTTGGCCCGCGCGAAAACTAGATAAATAAATACGAACTCAATAAGCTGAGACAAAGATTAATAAACGTCTACTCGCAAGTATAGCTCGCGCGAAAGTGAAAAAAAAAAATATTACCAACACAAGTTATTAAAATCTTCAGGCATCCAATTAAGTAAATAAATAATCTGAAAGCTTTAACAAAAATACACAGTGATGGAAGCTATTTCTGAAACGGTACAAAACTGTATTTAACTAAATATTTATTTATTTATTTCCGGAAAGGTTTGGGGGGGAAGCTATTGTTGAAATAGTATAAAATTGTATTTCATTGCTTAATAAATATTAAGCCATTTGTAGGGGATTTTTTCTATAAAACCTGCATTTTGGGGGGAAGGTTTGGGGAGAACACGAGACGGTCATCTGGCAACACTGCGCTCACGGTGACCAGCATATTCGAAATCCTGCTCCGGGCGAAGACGCACGTTCACTAATTCCCTTGATCCAAAATCACTTGTGACCTTACATAGGTAAGTACTTGGTCTTTACCATTTTTAAAACGGTGAAAACGGTTTATTTATAACACAACAGTTTTTATTGATTCTTAATTCCTAGTAGTATATAATTAGTACTTACACAGTTCTTTGTGATTTTGCTCACGGATCATTTTATTTTTTGTAAAGTGTACCATCTTAGACATTATCACTTATAACATCGTCTTGGATGAGCCTGTGAAGGAGTTATAATTGTATTTCAAATAAATAAATAATTCTAAGTTCCTAACTAATATTATAAATGCGAAAGTAAGTTTGTTTGTTACCTTTTCACGCCAAAACCACTGAACCGATCATCCTGAAATTTTGCATATGCGTTGTCAGGTGTACAGAAACGGACATAGGGTACCTTTCATCCCGAAAAAAAGTACTGTTCCCGAGAAAAACAACAATAATGTTCTTATGATAATAAATGGCCTCAAGTGTACCTAGTGTGTGTGTTAAGAGTTTGTTTTTATTTATTTAAGTACCTAACGCATTTTGTGAGTCTAGAGTGTCGATAGACTGGTTTTTGATCCTCCTAACTATAATATTATAGATGCGAAAGTAAGTCTGTTTGCTTGATACATTTTCACGCCCCAAACCGCTGAACCGATCATCATAAAATTTTGCATATACGTTGTCAGGGATACAGAAACCAAATACCCAACTTTAGCTCAGAAGAAAATACTGTCTGAGCCCATGAGTGCAACGGCCAAACAAAAAGCAGAGTACAACCCGAATTGATGGTCAAATTCTAAATTAACGCGAGCGAAGCCAATAATAATATTAGTCAACCTTATTCAAATCTGTGTTTTAATAACCCATACTGGGTAAGTGTTGAACCGCCGATTAAATTTATATTTTGTGTAGGTACCTACCTATCTAGGTCATCTTAGGAAGTGTGCCTTTTTGTTCATAACCTCTTTTGTGTTAAGGTTAGTATGCCTTCTGCATTTTGTATTTTCCATTCATTCAAAATGTGCAAGTCATGTCGTGCTTCCCACTTCCATAATATGTAAACTCCGTACTGATTGTGACAGCCACACACCACCTTCATTAGCACGCTAGTACTGCTTGCTTTGCTTATGATTTGGTGTTATAATCTGCGGAGATGACTTTTATTGGCCATCTTGTGTCACGCTGAACGCTATATTTCCAGGGTCCAAAGCTCCGGACCACCACCTTCCGGCAAATCCGGGCAACAATGTGCTCCGCGCCGGGTTCATATTTTATCCGTGTGGCCGCGTCGAGCTGGCGACAAGGGTCTGGCGATTCCATTCGCCGACCGTCACCTTCCTGGCGTCTGCAGCGTGGCACACCCGCTGCGGTCATCGTCACACCAGACTGTGCTACTCACAAGAGAATTTAAAGGAATTGTGTGACCATAGACCTACCTTCCCCTTTACAATTTTTTTATAAAATATACTTTTCATGTTGACAAGGTTCGTGGTCTTATTTATCTCCACCACGAAAACGCGACGCGTATTCACAGTTAATAATAAGAAGGTGTATCTTCCCCAGAGGATTTCGGGAAAATCGCAAATCACGATCAGGAATTAATTAGCTAAAGCTATGGCTCTACCTATATTGAAGATTTGATCGTTATTATTCTTGACATTTGCATAATATTCGGTTCAGTAAATCCGTTAAACAAAATTTGTAATCCATTCACTTGAGATGAGAATTTCCATTTTAAATGTGTATAACATTTTGTTTATTTCACGTCCTTGACTTCATTACTGCCGCGCTAGCGATAAGAGCAGTATGTTTTGCATAGTTTTGAGTAATAGGCACGCAAAGTTTGTTACAGTTTTGTTTTTTTAAGTTATATTCATTTTATTTTGAAAACAGCAATACACAGTTACTGCACATAACTTAAGTAAAAGTAAAACCTAAATAACAGAGCTCTACTTGTAACCCCGGGGTAACTATACTTACTGTTGTTATGTGAAGGAAGATTTCTCATTTATTGGAATTACTGCCTTTATCCTTAACGAAATTTACCAGATCCCGATAAGCTATTAAAACTTAAAGCTGTTAGCACATCTGGTAGAGCTCATTGTGCTGATTTGGGATCAATATTTAACTCATTTTATAAAAAAATGCACTTACTGCTGATATCGCTAGCGCGGCAGATTAGGCACCATGATTAGGTACAGGGGCCGTACTATGAGCTGTTAACGCCATCATGATTCTGTTGAGAAAAAGAGATAGTGATATCGGTCATGTATAGCTCCGTCTCTCTTCCACGCTGGAACAATGATTGAATTAACACGTCATAGTACGGCCCCAGGCAGCCTAAAAAATATGTAAGTAGGTATACCTACATCGACAAGAATTCATTTAATTGTCTACAATTTGTACTCCATTTAATACTGTATCAATGTAGCTACAATTAGGAAGGTATATATAGGTACCCAGCATAATCTCATATTGTGTTTTCTTTTTGAGGCTAACTGTAGGTACCTAGGTACTGAACAGGGAACATGGGTTTCAAAGCACTTCCCTAGGTTACTAATTGAACGGATATGCGACTAAGAGGTTGTGGCTGCAACGCTGCCCGGCCTTTTGATTTGAAAGGGTTTTTTTTTTGTCCTACCTAACAAAATCTTAAGGTAACTTTACTAAAAATTATTGATCCACGATTCCCGACACTTTTTTTTAGTACGAAAATCGACGCGCAAACTGAAACCATGAATTCAGCACAGGATTCTGAACCCCCAAACTTTGAAATTTTTGTTATTTCTTTTTTTTTTTTTTTGTTGCTTTTCCATACATTTTGACCGCGTAGGTAAGTAATAAATGATTTTATTTCTGTAAGTAGGTAAAGACAAACACTTTTACACGTCAATATTTCTTTTAAAACTACATGAGGTTGGTGTTTCCTATCTGACTACTCTGAGAAGAAAGGCCAAAACAAACTCGGAGGTCAGTCTCGTTTAAAGTCCAGACATAATATTGGCCAGATCATGTGAAGACCATATAGATTGGTGTCTGAAATGGTCTTTCGAGAAAAGAACACACAGATTGAGTGGATCGGTCCAGTCCGTGCACGCAATTGCCAGTAATCGTGCAGCTCAACTCAGAAGTTAAGGAGCTCAACAATTTGACGAACAATACCAAAGAAAATACAAATGTCCTTTAATATTGAGTATTGAAACGGGACAAAACTTTAAAAGGGATGCTAACATTGCAATACGAGATATCGTTTGCTGCCAAAAAGGACTCTAACGTGCTTACTGTATTGTAATTAACGATTAAGTTCCCTTGTTGGCAACAAACAATAATATTACAACGTTAAATTCCATTTTTAAGTTTCGTCCCGATTAACCCCTGCATCCCTATTAACCCTGTTTTACGGTACCTATATATAAAATTCATCAATGTGAATGTGTATATAAAAATTCGGATATATGATATTTGAGGACTTTAATATTAAGCATGCATTGTAGCAGGTATTGCACTTTTCTATGAAACAGCAGATTTTTTTTCTTGATAACCGGCGTAAAATTTCTACGTTAGGGTGTGGTTTGCGCGTCATTGCGTATTTTTTTTTTATCAGGTGTAATATTACGTGCGTAATGCTTTCACTGATTCGAAGTTATTTAATAAAAGCCCACGTGCCCACGGACGTAATAAAATTGCGGCTGAATAAAAACGCACCGCGCGATTTTTCCGGCTTCACAAAAAAAACCGCTTCGATAAAAAATCGCGGCGGCGAAATATCACGGCCATGCGAACAGATGTACTGGTTTCTACTTGTTCCATTACTAGCTCGTCACGCGTTCTTATTCCGCCGCGATTTTTACGTCCGTGCGAACGTGGGCTTTTATTAAATAACTTCTCCCGCTCTGGCAGAGCGGGAGGGCGTGTCAGACTCTTACTGACTAAAACCCACCCGTGTTCCTTCAGTTGCCTGTGCCAGGGGCCACGGTATCCCTCTCGGACTTTCCCGCAACCCTGGCAGGCAACGGCTCTAGTGGACCCCGTCATTGATGCTGACATCTCTTTGAGGCGCGTGTGGAACACAACGCGCCATCAACCCGGGCCTGGTCCTTATCGAACGGCGAGCTACCCATTACTCGCCATTCGTGAGCCCGATCCTATGGTGGCCGCGAATCAGCTTGCGATTCCCGACGCCCAGGGCGTCTCCTGCGGCGGCTATGAGCGTGAGGGCGCGAATTTTGCCTCTCCCTCGCGCGTTCCACCTCCTCCTTCGCGAGCATTATTGCTTCGCAGAAGGAGGTGACGGCTTCCCAAGCCCGCTCGCTCCGTACCATGGCCTGGACCAGGGCCGGACGCGAGAGATCGCCACCGCCAATCGCCTGCACGAGGACATGGCGGTGCTCCGCCCAAGCCGGGCAGACTTCCACCGTATGCTCCACCGCGTCCTCCGGGTGATCCACACAATGATGACACTCGGGCGTTTCCTCCCGCCTTATCCGGAACAGGAACCTCCCGAAACAACCGTGTCCGGTGAGGACCTGCGTCAGGCGGAAGGTGAGGACGCCATGGCGCCTCTCTAGCCACTCCTCAAAGAGGGGACTTATCGCCGCAATTGTTGTGTGCCGAACACTGGGTTGCAACAGTCGCACTTTCCATGCCGCCCTGAGATCCCGCCCGGAGCTCTGTCCGCTGTGCCGTGATTTCTCGCGTCAGCGGAGTTACGCCCCGGCGTTTCACCTTCTCGCGCCACTCCCATATGTGCGCAAGGACTTTTGCCTCCAGATACCATGGCGGTAATCCGGCAAGGAGGCTCGCCGCCTCACCTGAGACCGTACGGTATCCCCGGACCAGCCGAGTGGCCATGACCCTTTGGGGCGCGTTAAACCGGCGGGCCGGCCGCCGCCTGAAGGAACGCGCCCACACCGGTGCCCCGTAAAGGGCCATCGACCGCATGACCCCTGCGTAGAGCCTCTGGGAGGAGGCATTTAGCCCCCCTAGGTTGGGCAGGAGCCGCTTCAAGGCAGCCCCGGCCCTTTCCAGTCTGGGAGCCATACGTCGGAAATGCTCCACGAAGTTCCACCGGCTGTCGAGGACGAGTCCCAGGTACTTCATCGTCGCGTTAGGACATACCCTTCTTTTCCGCTTCCGGCTGTAGCGTAATCACTACAGCTACGGACTTCGGGGCCGGAGTAGATGGCGGCCATCTTGCAGCCAGGGCTGGTGCCCTCGCCATCTGTGTAGCCATCCCGCCCTCCCTGGGCATGGGCGGCCCCGCGGGTTTCGGCATGAGGGGGGCCTTCCTCTGCCCCGACGAGCCAGGTTTGGCCGCGGCAGCTGCGACGGTGGGAAATGACACCGCCTTCCGCCGGCCCACGGCCGGCTGGCTCGCCGCTAGTGGGGGGCGCAGAACAATGCCCTCCAGGGCGGAAAACCGACTCTGGAAGGCAGCCAGCTCCTGCCGCATCAGGGTCAGATAACGGTCTTCCGCAGGCACGGGCCGTCCCTGCCCATGCTGCGGCGCCCCCTACTGCGGCACCTCTCTGGGGCCAGCTGCTCGGAGCCCGGCCAGGTCTGTCTCCGCTGCCGCCATAATGGAGGCCGTGGCCGCGGATATGGCCTTGTCTTTAGAGGACTTAATCCTCCTTTATCGCGGCAACCACGACCTCCGCAAACCTGGCCGCTCGCTCCAAATTGGAGCCGCCAGTGGCGTCCGGCTCGTCACCCGAGGACTCTGAGAGAGCCGCCTTGCGGCTGGTCCCTCCAGGCTGGTCCCCCTCCGAGGCGAGTCTCTCAGTTCGCTGGGCCGGCTCGGCTGGGCTGGCAGAGCGCAGCTCATTAGTCTCCTGGGTGGCGAGCCCTCTGCCCAAACCTTCCTCCCGGGCCCCACCCCGCGAGCTGGAGATTATTTTGGGCCCCGAGGTCCACTCTTCGGAGGACGACCCCTGGCCCACCCCCGATCTTGGGCGCTTCTGTAAGAACCTTCGGTTCCTCCTAGCAGCCCCCTCCCACTTCGCGCTCCGAGCTCTAGCATGAACCCTTTGCGCCAAATATGTCGTCGGACTCTGACCCTGCATCACTCCTCTCCTCTTCGTCATAAAAAAAATAAAAATCACCCTAAGGTGGATACGCGGCAATGTCCGAGAATCCACCCTAGGCTTTGTTGGAAAACGGAATTTACAGGCATAGGGTGGATTAGACATGCGTTTCCGAGTATCCACCTTATGGTGGATATTATGGGATGGCAAAATGGAAATGCCTGACATTTTACTTTAAAGTCTTTATTTTTTAAGCAATTAGGTACGCACGACGACATAACAAGCTATACATTTCCAGTATAAGCTGACTACTCGTTGTACAAAAAGCCTATAGGTACAATGTGCGGAAATGTAAATACAAGGTGTTAGGGGAACGCTTCCGAAGCCAGAACGTAGATTAATTACCACCTAAATACAAACAGATACCAATAACCTTTGGCTTTAAATTGGTTATTTTTAAGACTTCATATTTCGTAAACACGCTATGGAAACCGTCCAAAACGTGAGGTCACTGACACGCAAGGCAACATCGTACCACCGTGCGTCCGCACTTTTCGGTCGCCGAGCGTACGGGCGAGTCACGGGATTTATACGGAATTTACAAACATCACTTTCAAAATGCCTACCCTTACAACACTTCACAAAGTTATGAATTTTAATCGCATTAGTAGCCCACTCTTAAACTTTAAAGCTGACAGAGGCATTTTACGTAGGTATACCTGTCTAAATCCTTTGCGACCTTATGAGGTTTGGCTCGAACTGCGATCCATTCATTTCAATACAAAGCCGGGCCCGTCGCTGTGTCAACCCGTGAACACACGAGGCAATAGAGTAGGATCCTCATCACATTCTGCACGTAGTCTATCAAATACGCTCACTATTCTGCCCCACATTTCATCAGCACTGTCACATTCCTGATCAATCACTCTTTCTTTCACATACCCGCACAAAAAGAAGTCTAAAGGTGTTAGCTCAAGTGAACGAGCCGGCCAGGCGTGCGGCCCCATTTTTCCGATCCATCGGTCATCAAATAGCTCAGTGAGACGCTCGCGGACGGGGCGCGTAACATGCGGTGGAGCGCCTTCGTGCTGGAACCATGCTCGACGAAATAATCGATCGATTAAACGTAATGCACGTTTGCTCAAGAACTGAGTCCAAAAGGAACTAACTAGTTTACTAAGAAGTAGAACATCAAACATGCCGCCTGGCCTGCGTGCGGCGCCGGCCTACAAACGATACCGCCGCGCAGCGCGGGCGTGCCGCGCGCCGTCGCGTCGGTGTGGCGACGCGGTCACACAACATAGCGGTATCTTTTGATGTGCCAAGATCAACAAATTACAGAAGAGAAAACTCAGGGAGAAAATCTTAGAAGAATATTTATTAAACCAGAGACCAATTAATTTTAATTGATAGGAAATTGTAGGTACTTATGCTTTATTACGAACTGTTTTCATTTTCTTACTTTTAAATAAGATTTTACGGGTTTCTTAGTTTTAATTAATTAAATTATGCACTTTAAATTGATTGAGTTTACTTGCCTACTTGATGGATACAGTTATAGCAGTAAACGAGTGCGCGTCGTGTGACCCGTAATAACATTGGCATAAAGTTCAAATTTAATTGATTCACGCGCGCTATTTGCTTGAAACGGTGCGCGCGATAAAAGTTTTTTAGTCATTCACAGCTCGATTTTTAACCTTATTTCATTCACTATCGACTATCAACTACAAAATTGTTATTAAATGCACGACAGGGTCCATTTATTTAAAACTTTTGAAGCCTCTGCAGTTTCTCCTTCTTTATTTTGGCGGCGCTTTACAAAGGATGTCTAGGTCACCACCGCGCCGCGCCTATGCGAATCATATTTTGTTCAACATACAACCTGACACTGACCTGCAAATCACAAAAAACGTAAGAATATTTGAATTTCGCGGGCAACCTTAGCATTTTCACATAAAGGCTCCTTCAAACAGACGCAAACAAGCGACGCGATGCGATTCGCGTCGCGTGTCGCGCCTTATTGGAAGAGCATGTAAGTCGAAAAGTCCGGACGGCAAGCCAAAAAGCCGGACATGTCCGGACGGATGGTACCTAACCCTAAAAGCAGAGCACATATTTTAAAGCTGCTAGTTTCTTACTATCCAGGAATATGCTGTCCACAGTAGTGTGCGAATTAATAAGTATACACTTTTAGAGTAGAGAGTTGAGAAACTGGCACAATGGAACGTGCAAACTCCACGCGCTTGCAGTCATTTAACTTTCGCATGGATATGAATATCACAAATAGTTATAGGAAACCGATCACAACATAGGTATGTATAACTTACTCCACCCATCATTCGAACCAAATATATATGGTGACAAAAACAATTTTACATTCGGTAAACGTTCCAATGCAGTGTTAGAATAACCAACGCATTAAAACCTTCCAAAACGCGTCATGACGCTAAATGCCTCTCTCACCATACCTAATCTGTTTTATAAATACAGAATGCGTTTTTGAAGGTTTGTATTAACTCATTCTGTTTTCTATAGCTAGGTAATCTACGACAAGAATGAGTTTTTAACTGATTTGACCACAAGCGGTAGTAAGTTTTTAAGGTTTTGCTCATCGACTAAAGCAGTTTTCACGCTTCGCCAAAAAAGCCGCTGAACAGCAATTCCAGCTGTAGTTACCTACCCACAAAACACGACGCCGCAGATTCACTGCGGTTATGGTTACCATAAATCTGAACGTGTGCGGTCGTTTGTAATGCCCCCTGTAATTAAGTTTAAGGCCAATCTAATTAGAGAAGTTCAAGGGTAAGTACCTACTTTCGCAAAGGACTGCGGAAGTGAATTCACACTTGACTGTGCATAGACAAATATTCTCTTCTTGTTTAGAATGCTGAAGACCCCATGCCGTAGACAGAGGTTTTCTCTGTCTACGCACCATGCAGCAGATAGGGTTACCAACTTTTTTATATATGAAATATACCTACTATTTTGGAAGCCAATGCCTGTAAAAATATAGTAGATGGCGAAAAAATTAAAATAAAACACGTTTTTTGCTACTTTGAGCGTTTATTATCAGGGATTTTTTAAATGTCTCATAACTATTTAAAACTATAAAAATAAATTATGGTTACAAAATACCTTTAGTTAACCTTTTACGAGATTAATACTAGCCCTATGCGCTTATTTCGCCTCTTTGTATTCATCACTGAAAAGATGCGCTCAATAAAAGCTGAAGTTTCTGGTATAGAAAGAAGAAATAAATTATACTATTATGTAAAAAGTCAGACTCACTGAGCAACACTTCTTGCCATTTTTCAGCAGTAGATTTAGCATCACATTTTTGGTTAGGAAGAGGAATAAGCCAAAATTTTATTAAACTGATTCATTTCTGAATACATAATTTAAAAACAGATTACGGCTGCGTTTCGTTTTACATTTATTTTCATAAAATACGGTTATTTAAATTTTCATATACCTATACATATAAGTATATTCACATGGTCAGACACCAATTCACATGGTCTTCACATGATCTGACCAAGATCATAATCTTGGTCAGATCATGTGAAGACCGTGTGAATTAAAACTGGACTTTAAAAGAGTGTGACCTCTAAGTTTGTTTCGGCCTTTCTTCTCAGAGTAGTCAGATAGGAAACGCCAACCTCATCTAGCTTTTAAAATATGATTGACGTGTAAAAGTGTTTGTACAAACGTACTTACAGAAATAAAATCATTTATCATTAACCCCAGGACCGGGAGGTCTCCGACGCTGGGAGGCCCTACTTGGCATTTCACTCACGTGAGTTAACGACGATACGACCTCCTCCACGACGGCCCACGACACGACCCCCTCTACGACGGTCCACCTGATCTGATCGACGTGGCTACTCCATCCTCATCCAACCACTACCACCACCATCCAACCACTGCCACTACCTCTTGCTCCTGACTCCATACATAAGCCGACCTGGGCAGCGAGCACGGCCTCTGTGACAGGCTCGAGTCACGCATTTTATCACGGTTTTTGCACTGTGATAAAAATGTGTGACTGAAGCCTAACACAGTAGGCTGTGTACGCTCCGCTGAAGCTCCTACTCATCTTTTTATACTTTTTTTTTTTAAAGTGACTTACAGTTGTGTCCGGCTAATCGTAATGTTACACTGCTGCACTGCCTAAAAGTTGAATGCACCTTATCAAGTTTGTACAAAGTGTACAAACCTTACAAAGTGCCTGCAAAATTCCTACAAACCTGATAAGGTGCATTTAACTTTCAGAGTTATTTTGCATTTGTGCCAAAGCAGGCCACTAGGGAAGTAAAAGGCTACCTCCTAAATAAAAATCTTGTATCACTGCCCGTGCGTCCCTAGTTCCCTATAGACGGGCACTGCTAAAAGTAGGAATACGCCACTAAAAACGAGACCAACTATTATGGTTCGAAGCGAAACGTTTTAGCGATCAACTGTACCTACCAACGTAATCCGGTTTTAATTGACATCATATCCAAAGCGAACACTTTAATAACTGTATCCCGACAGCCACAAATATTAAGCTGATTTCAGCAGTGTTATCTTCTGAAAATGTCAAGTCCGTGTTAAGCTTAATTCAACGGAATTTTATTAAGTAATAATGGTTGAGTTATGCCCCGGTTTCTGAGGCACTTTTAACGGTAGTTTATCTATCCAATAGCGCAGCAAAATTACTTCAAAAGTAAATTAATTAAATCCTGTAATACTTAAAAAAAAAACACTAACATTGTTTTTGATGATTGTAGAACAAACCGGCACTATTTATTTATTTATGTTAAAATAAAAATACAATGCAATTATTCGAAATAATAGCAAGTCAGCGACTTTTTAATAGTAAATTAAGCCACTTATTTTTTATTGAATCAATAGCATAAGAGAATTTATCTGGGAACTTCAGAAACCGGGCATAGGCACCACAATCCTTATGTGGCTGTTTTCTCTGACCTCCTTACATGGTAGTTAACTGCATATCTTAATCTTGGAAGGACTAACAACGAACCAATAATTCTCACTAGCTATTGATTCAATAAAGTTAACCAACGTCGGTTAAATGTCACTGCGTTTCTGAATACGCATTAAACCATTAAATAACTATGAAACAGATAACTAGTTCTGTAGACGAAGCCCATAGGTATGAGATTGGTTCAATAAAAAACAATTTGTAAATAATCATCCAAATAGTTCAAGTAAAAGCATAGCCCTTCTGGCGCAGTCGGGTAATAACCCTTTTTATAGTCGTACCAATCTCGCTTATATTATAGGTACTCATCCATGCGTCACATGGGAATAAACTGATGCGATGGCGCGGTGGCAGGTCGCAACCTGTCGGGGAGCAAGCTCGTGCCCGACCAACTATTCCGCGCGTCCCATGGAAAGAAACCGATGCGATGGCGCGGTAGCAGGTTGCAACCTGTCGGGAATATTTCCCTATATAAGCCGTGCCATAATGTGGAACGTTCAGTTCCAACAGGTTCTCCGCAACATCGAACACGTAAGCGTTGGTTTCCAACGTGGGTTCATGACGGGTGCTGTGTTCTTCGACATAGCGAAAGCGTTCGACAAAGTCTGGCACAATGGCTTATTATATAAGCTTTACCAACTCGGTGTGCCAGACCGTCTCGTACTCATCCTGCGAGACTTTTTGGCTAACCGAACCTTTCGTTATCGTATCGAAGGGGCGCTTTCCTCCCCCCACCCTATCCGCGCAGGAGTCCCTCAGGGCTCTGTGCTAGCTCCCCTCACGTTCACCCTATTCACCAGTAACATCCCGAAATGTAAAAATGCGCAGTTGGCTCTGTTCGCAGACGATACGGCCATTTATTACACTGGGCTCGTCCCCGACTCGATATCTCGCACTCTCCAAACCGCAGTCAACAAGCTTGGCGCATGGTCAGAAAGTGGAGAATCGAAGTTAACCCCGACAAGAGTCAAGCGGTTCTCTTCTTGAAACCGCGTGCCAAACGCAGACATGACGAGGCCCGCCCGATCAAGATGTTTGGCAAGCCGATCCGGGCGAAGCATGCCAAATATCTGGGTGTGACTTTGGACAGACGTCTCTCCTTCGCAGAGCACATAAAGGTGGTTCGTTCGCGAGCCGCCTTTGCTCTGAGTAGACTACATTCCGTCCTAAATGCACGCAGTAAATTGTCACTCAGGTGCAAACTGCGCATTTATACGGCATGCATCCGACCTATTATGACATACGCCTGTGCTGTTTTCGCACAGGCCCACCCCCGGCACATCCACAGGATGCAGACCCTACAGAACCGTTTTCTACGTAAAATCACGGGTTCCCCCTGGTTCGTTCGTAACATTAACTTACATTTAGACTTGAAAATCCCCACCATCCAACAATTCATAAAACGCGCTTGCAAAACCCTCTGGTTGTGAAGGCCGCCAGTTATGTCCCCTCTAGAATCAGTAAAATCCGCCGTCCAAGGCACGCACTGACCGACCCCGACGACCCCACCACCCTCCTCCAGGAAAGCAGTAGGGCCACCAGTACAGTACCTATACAAACACAGACACAAAACGAAGTTCCGACCTCGCCGCCGAGGTCCTTCGCGTCTGCGTTCCTCCCCGATAAATTCCTCTTCCCCTCCCTTGATCGGATCCACAGAGCCAGCTGGTGGCGTAGCTGAGCCAGTAGTTTTACCCATTATTAATAATGAACCCATTTTGATCCATCCTGTCCCCAACTTGCTGTCCTTCCCCAGCGACACCCTAAGCCGAGGCTCGTACCCCACAGGGGGTGCCCTTAGTTAGTAGTTTATAATTAATATTATGCCCCTGGCTGGAGGCTTTGAGTTAGCTCGAAGGCACCACAGGATTGACCGGTTAAGCAGTCACGGCCTCTCAAGGCCAACTGCGAGATGCCATACAAAAAAAACAAAAAATTCAAAAAAAAAAAATGGAACGTTCAGTCCCTGGCTGGAGGCTTTGAGTTAGCTCAAAGGCACCACAGGATTGACCGGTTAAGCAGTCACGGCCTCTCAAGGCCAACTGCGAGATGCCATTGAAAAAAAAATGGAACATTCAGTTAGCTGCGATCATCGCTTTAGTAAGCAACAAAGTTAGTTGCGATCATCACTCCAGTAAGCTACAACCAGCAGTACAGTCATAAGTAAATATAAGTGTCTTGTCTAATTCTATGCTATTTTATTGTGTACCTATTTTGTGTACTCGTACTTTTGTGCTCTTATGTTGTGTGTCTCTAAATTATATTATTCCTCGATGTGCAATGTGTGAAAGAGATTACAAGTGTTTCACCCGATTACCCTGGTTTTAATTCACTCACTCGTCAAGGGAACACCATCACCCCCGCCTACATCACCTGACTCCCGTTTATCCTTAAAAAGTTCCTTAGTTGCTGCTAGATGGGTCTTCAAAAGAGATCGCGTCTAAAATGTATTTTATAATTTTAATTCGTCTCTAATACTAGTTTTATTTATAATTATATTTTTCGATGGTAATAGTTATAGGTAATAGGTGGCTTAATTTACTATAAGTCGCCGACTTGCTATTATTTCGAATAATTGAATTGCATTTTTATTTTTAAATAAATAAGTGAAAAGTGGTGCCGATTCTCTTGTCACAAAATTCTCTAAACTAGACTAAAAATCACCAAAATTTAGTTTATTCCTGTCAAACGACGATTTCCCATTCTTAAATTGACTAAAGTGACACAACTTAACTAAGTTTTAGTTTGACAGCACTAAGATGGCACTGAGATAATAATTTAGTAAAATTGTCTAACCTAAATCTGACTATTTTTAAAAGAAGACATAGGGGGTACCTTTCGTCCGGAAAAAGTACTGTTCCTGATCCCGAGGGAAATAACAATTTAGCTGTCAACGGTCACAATTCCTTTAGGACGCTAGATGGCGCTACGTGTCTTTCGAACCATGATTGAATTATTTAGGAGAAACTTTAAACGTGTTTCAGATAAATATTTTTTCACACCACCTGCTCGAAAATGTCAAATTATATGTCAAGCAACCTTAACCCAAAGTGAGTCATTAATGGCCGGGGGCACAGCCGGTCAATAATGTTGTACTGGATTTCATTATGCCCCGCTGGTCAATAATGTGATTTGAACTTGGAATCTCACATGCTCAGCTAAATTGGCAATATAGTACTAACAAACACCCTTTGGTGCCAGAAAGAGGAAAGCTATTCTCGAAACCCATACTACGCGTGGATGATATTCTCGATTTCCTACAAAATCATAACGACTGCTTCTTCATATCGTTGCCATGTTTTCGAAGACATAATATTGTAAGAATAATTAGATAACTACGAACCATTTTTTAAAAGGAATGGAATAACATTAAAATTATTTTCTCACAGTAGGTGTAAAAAGTAGAGTATCCTCCTCTGGGCTAAAGGTGTCTTTGCCTTGGGCTAGCTTGAATCCCTCGCTGCATTCAGGATTCTTGTATTAACTCCCTCGCTTCGCTCGTGAGTTAAACTCTTAACTCTCTCGCTGCGCTCGGGAGTTGAATCCCGAATCCTTCATTGCGCTCGAGATTCAATATGACGCCCGTGACATAAGACACAACTTTAGCCCCTCGGTGCATAATCTACTATTTTTATATATGAGTAATTTATTGTGTGTCTAGACTCTAGAGTGAACTCAAACACTGTTTGACCGAACACCATGAAAGTTGGCACATTTCTAGGTAAGTATAAATTTTTAGTGGAGAAGGATTAACAGGATTTTTTCGACCTCCACGCGGGCTAAGCCGCGGGCAAAAGTTAGTTTATAATAAAACTGTGAACGCGAGCAAAGAATAATCCGGTTTTTCGTTCGCTCTTGTTATTTTGTATTTTACCATCTTTTTAAGCAAATAAATATAATTCTTATTCTTAGTCTTATTCTTTGACAAATTAATTTAATGAACTTAGTAGTTTCACCTCTCGACTTTTGTTTTGAGTTGACGAAATGAAGCGGGGTTTTGCCTTTGTAGGTGGTTATTTGCTAAGGATAATGTTATTAAACCAAATATTAAATGGAACTAAATTACTTCTAGGAATATGACTGAGGCGCAGGGCTTTCGTGCAACAAAGCGCGCGAATCAACGTTCTGGGTATGATTTTCAAGTCATAAAGTGTCATTACATTATGTAAGATACGTACTCAAAATTTAATCATTTGTAGGAACTCGACATGAAACAAACATTTTAAAAGACAACAAACGAACAAGCACAGGATGCCTCGTTGTATGAAGACTTAGGCAGAGAAAACAGAAATGTTGTAAGTAATTTAAATACGGTACCTACCTAGTTGTATGAAACTAAAATGATTTGCAGAGAATCGTAAATTTTACCTACCTATACCTCAGATCATATCAAATTTGATCTGAGACCAATACCTTCTAAGTTCCCAGCCTAGCTTAATGTATTTTACTAGGACAAGAGATATTATTTCGTACCACTAGCTCCATCTATCACTGTCAAATCTAACAACTTTTACAAATAGCGGACTACGGAGGCATCTTAATACTTCCGAAAGTTAAAGGTAGAGGGCGTGGAACGGTGGGTAAATGCAACTTCTAATTCTAACCCAATTTATTTAGGAAAGGACGACTCTACGACTGTACCGATATTGTGGTACTGATCGTCTCCAAAACTACCAAGTAGGTAGCATGCATGCACGGAACAGGATCTGTTCCGTGCATGCGTGACTGTGTCATGTATTAGAATTAAAATAAAAAATATAAACAGTGTTTTTCGAACTTTATTGTAAATACAAAGTGAAATAAATTAAGTCTAATCTTAAACTAATCCTTAAAGGACACGATTTGTAAGAACATTAATTAATTGTATCATAAAATTAAATTAAATCCCGTTGCTTCAAAATATGTAACCACAAATGAAAGTTCAAACTGATACTAATACTCAATATATTAACAGATAATACTTAACTTCTATATTGCTACAATTCACAACCGGAACCAAAAATGTAATTGAGAATTCTACGCTATCACGAATTATAACGTGATTTAAAGCCCCTTAGTCATGGTGGACAAATAGAGGGTGGCAGGGACATCGAGGAGCAACCCACCCCATTAGCATGAATTCAGTAGGAACATGATTCTAAAGGTAAGTGGACCTTTGGGGTCGCGGGTGCACAGAGTGGGGACTCTGTCCGGCCACCGAGTGACCCCAGGGAAGACGGTGGCACAGTGGCCAAGTGCTTTTTTTTTCAGGATGGGAAATCATCAAATAACTTCTCCCGCTCTGGGCAGAGCAGGAGGGTGTGTCAGACTAGTGGCCACGTGCTGCCGTGCATAGCGAGGCTCAGGGGAGACCCTTTTACAGACTGTAAAGGGGCCTCTCATAAGGCACATGCCTTACAGGCGTTGCACAGGGAGGGTCCGAAATTGGTATTTTAAGAGGAACCGGGACCCCCTCTATGTGCTGATGGTGATCACCGGGGTGGTTTTAGTGTGGTAAAAATCCCACACTCCTTGACCTCCCTCCCCGTAATTCGTGTGCCTTCGGAAGGTTTCCCCAGAAAACAAAAAAAAATTGCTAGATGATTCGGAATTGCCCTGCGCTGTAATTTTTCGTCGGTTTTCAAGAACAAAATTTGCTGTTCCATTACATTTTGACCGCGTAGGTATTGTACTCTTCTATGAAACAGCAGGTTTTTTTTAATATAACCAGCGATTATGTATACGCTAGGGGGTCTAGTCATGTGCTGAATTCATGGTTACAGATTACACGTCCATATCCCTAACACCCCGTATAGCTCAAGATCGTTGCAGCAACGTGGTTTTGTGTTGCTAGAAACATGTTGCACACAACAAAAATGTTGTGCAATGCAATGTTGTATGCAACAATAACACAGTGTTGCCAGAAACACGTTCCTTGCAACAATAAAAAGATGCGTCAAGAATGTTGAGCAACTTTTGTTCACCAGAAACACAAGACTAGCATACGACATTTATTTACACAATTTACACAAATGTTATTGTTTTCGAACATCGAGTGCATAAGTAGCTTAATAAAACATCTATTTTGCAGGAGTTTATTACATGACATATTTATGTTTATAATAACATTCATTTGTTTAAATAATTAAACTACAAACTATGTCTGCTAATGAGGAGTGAAATGCCAGAAATACAAGAAATATAGAATTGTTTTATATTACCTGTGTAAACCTTCCCTAACAAAGATAGTCAGTTTGAAAACGATGTAAAATCTACATTGAATGTTAATATTTTAATTATCTATTATTCCTAGTTTTAATGTTGCCGAAAATGTGAGGGTCAAATGATATTTCAGGATTAATATAGTGATTCTTCATATTTAAAACGATATTGGATGTAATCTGCGCATTATCAGAATTTTATTTAGAAGGTACTTGACAAGGCAACTCGCTTTGTCAAGTATTTTGTCTTTATCACACTTTAGCATGAACTCTGCACATGTTTCTAGACTCCCGAGCGTAGAATTTTTTGCCAATAATTAAAAAAAAAATGATCTTTCATACAAAAGTGCAATACCTACACGGTCAAAATTTATCGAACAGCAGATTAATTAAAAACTTTTTTTATTGTTATTTATTCATTTAATAGTTCCAACGGTGTTGTTGGGTCTAGAATACTGTATCTGCTGAATTCACAGTAACATGCATGTCGATGTCCCTGAACAAATGCACTGGTGAATGTACAAAAAATTTTGTAATGTACAAAATTCCTTCTGATTGCGCAGATATATACCAAACAGCCTCAATATTAATAAGATATTATAACATATTGAGATCTAATACCAACCATTTGACATTTATGCTAAGCAACCTTTGAATTATAATCCTATAGCCATCATGTAAATATTAGGTTCTAACTAAAAAAACTTAAGTAAATAATGAAAATAATTTCGTTTTTATCATTCATAATTTTCGGAATAGAAACCCTCATCGTTTAAAAAAATTAAATTATCTTAATCACAGTTTACCTAAAATCATAATTATTATAATGGTTACGAGATTGTGTTAGTATTTAGTATGTAATAATGTTGTTTTTTCTATTAACCTAGCGTTGTACTTGTCACCTTTACTGAAGTTGCTTAGAAGATATAAAAATGCCTTTATATAAGACAGGCACTTGGTGCACGTTTTGTTAGCGTACCTACTAATAAAAGGACATTGCAACGTTATCACGACCACGACTTTTGGAGCGTACGCCCTTCGTAGTCGCATGGTCACGCTTTCGCAGTTAGCGATAGATAAAGTTATGGTACTCCAGACCTCTAAATGCCGCGGTCATGTCAACGCAGCCTAATTTTCATAGCATATTATAATGACATTTAAATTAAAAAGTGTAATTTTCAAGACGAAATAACTTTCGAGAGCTGTACAGCTCTGCCTCTGCACACAATGATGCTAAAATGGAAATGTACACTCAGGGAAATTTATTGTTAAGCAAATAGACACCATACGTGTACTACTGTTATTACCATTTTACACAACTGCCAAAGAACGACAGTTATGATCTGAATACAAGGATAATTTAAATTTCCCTGACTTTGCCTACCTAAGTGGTGTAGTAACTACGTGGATGTACTAAAGAAGCGAATTCCAAATACTTTCAAGAAAAATAAAAACAAACTAAGCAACTATACGGCCTTATTTGATTTATGGGAACATAAATAAAAAAGGCGAAATTATTTTTTTGAAATACTTCATTTACAAGACATTCTTAGTACCCGTGTCTCACTTCGTAATTTGTTGCATACTTCTTACTATTTATTATTATTTAATCATTCACTGGTTAAATACATGATTATTCAACAAAATTAATCCGTGTCAAATAGATACCTTTATTACTCAGGTAAGTAATAAAAGTATCTATTTGACACGGATTAATTAAAAAAAACAAACGTCAAATAGCAATATCCAAGACTGTGTTCGAAGACTTAAAATTTAATATTAAGAATTTGTTGACAGTGGCGCAATTATTAGACCAAGCATTCCACGTTCTTCATACTCCTTTACTTTTGGAGCCGAATAGTAGTAGTATAGTACTTGCCATTCCTCTATCTAAAATAAGGCACGAAAATAAAAGAAACAAAACTTCGAATATAAAAGCACCCGCTCTTCATCACATAGGCAACATAAAGACTAGATTAATTACTTAATTGAAGACTATGGAATTAATTAAATGATGCATGAAAATGTGAAACTACACCACTTTAAGTGAAAATCCTGTAATTGCCTTTAAACGCACGTTTATTCAAATTGTACATAATATAGATTGAAAATGAAAGTTGCAAAAACAACTACCTACATAACGAAACAATCTGGCTTTACAAAACTTATATTCAATTATGTCCACTGGACAGTCGTGTGATTGTTTGATAGCGAAAGTTCAGTGCCTAACACGATCTTTCTTCCGCGGACATACTGCGGTTAAGCGAACTGCGTACCGCATCTTACTATATTATATTTGTCCAAATATTCACGCTATACGGAAAATACAAAATATAGGAATAGGATTTTCCTATTGAAATATGGTAGATTTTGAATTAGCGCGTTTACGCGAATAGATGTACAAAAAAAAAGACCAATGTGCAGCTAGCAAAACGAATGTTAATCGTAGATGGCGCCACCGGCGTTGATCATAAACAATGCATTTTAGCGGCATACGCAAATTTAACTCTTGCTTTTATTAAGAAATGATTATAGTTCTTTTTCCTCGCGCATTCTCGGGCACATAAGAGTTCATAAGACGTAAAACGCAGTTCGCTCAATCGCAGACAGACTTCTTCATAAGCGGATGTACTGAATGCTTATTTTACCTAAGAGTTAAGCAGCATTTTAGTATATTATCTTGCTTGGTGGCGCAGCTGTGTTAGCACTCATGGCTTGTTCTAGCGTGTCGAGGCGACGGTAGGCGTGACCCCGGCTGTTGCGACGGCGACCGCTTTGACGACCTTCTAGTATTAAGCCAAAGAACTGGAAAAGAAAAAAGAAAATGGGTAGTATGTTCTCGCTGCAGGACATCTTTGTATTTTGTGTCAGTAAGACGACAATACATCGTTCTTTAATCTGATTACTTGAATTTCTACACTAATTGGTTTATACTTTTAGGCGTTTTGGGAATTAGAATTAATTTAGAATTAAAAAAAAAAACGTTTAATATAAAACTTCGTAGTAAGCACTTATTAAATACTTTAAAGCATTACATGAAATGAAGACTAAAATTCGGTAACTAAACTACTTTTGGGAAGCCTGGAGGGATTTTAGTGGGCTTCAATGTTTTTTTTTTTTAATTTATTATTCACATATTTAATCCGCCGAATAATAGGCGGAAATACCGTCATCACCCGGAGGTTCATTGTTAGACTTTGGTATAAACAAATGTTACTCGCCACTCTAGAACAAATTTGGTTTCATGGGCCATCCGTTTTGCGTGCAATTTTTTCTGCCCGCTTCCACTTAACTTTGATAATTTTTCGGGCTATGCTTGGGGAAAGCCGATGTCCAGCAGTGGACGTCTCGAAATTATGATGATGACGATGAACTGGTACTCACCACTTTGCTGACTTTGCTCTTGTTATGATAGAGGACGTACAGCAACACCATCAGGATCACAGACGTCATGAAGAACGGGAAGAAGTGGTCGTTGTCCTGGTCTGAGAAGTCGTCGGGCATCGAGTTCGGGAAGAATTCTGAAAATTATAAATAGCTTGATAAAATAGCAATTACGTAAGTAAGTACTCGGATTTAAAATTGTCTTTTATTAAGAGCAGGCTAGATTATCAAGATTAAAAGATTATTAAGAAACTACACGTTTTGGTAAAACAGCAGGGCGAGCACGGCCATTGTTATAAGCTCGAGTCACGCATTTTATCACGGTTTTTGCTCCCAAACTGTGATAAAAATGTGTGACTCAAGCCTTTCACAGTAGGCCGTGCTCGCCCCGCTGATACAGACACGATTTAAGTTTCTCACATACCTACTGAACCTGAACATGGCCATGTGAACATTTTTTTTTACCGAATTCTGTCTGTATAATTTTAACAAACAATTGCAATTAAAATAGTTTCTGAGTATTCCATATTATAATATTATTTTCATTTTCATGAACTACATAACAATTTTAAATTATTCAATTAGAGCACAAGACCTTGTAAAACATATGCAAAGAAATCTATTTGAGTATGTTGTTTACACCTGAATAAACAACCACGAGTCTGAGTTAACATGATCGAGTACAAAATAAAATTTACACAAGATAATTCAACACGAGGAAAACATGACGAAAAATAAGCTACAAAGAAAAACGAAGATTTTGGAACAAAGTTTTTAGAAGCTCTACCAGAGGGATACTACCTCGCGGGCTTGCGAAAGGCGAGCAATGGGCAGCTCGCCGTTCGAAAAGGACCAGGCCTGGGTCGACGGCGCGTTGTGTTCCACGCGTGCCTCAAAGAGATGTCAGCACCAATTACGGGGTCTGCTAGGACCGATGCCTGCTAGGGTTGCGGAAAATCCGAGAGGGATACCGTGGCTCCTGGCAACTGAACAGGCAACTGAAGGAACACGGGTGGGTTTTAGTCAGTAAGAGTCTGACACGCCCTCCCACTCTGCCCAGAGCGGGAGAAGTTATTTGATGATTTCCCAACCACAAAAAAAAAAATAAAAAAAAGAGGGATACTACCTAGAATCATTAAGAAAAAAGTAAATATGAATATAATTTTTCTTTTTACAAAAAATACCACACTCTATTATTCCACGTAGCCACAGAGATGTTTTTTTTTTCTCGAAATCAATCTGTTGCACATTAAGAATTACAAAAAGATAGGATAGGTACAGAAATTATACAAATGTGAAATCAACCACATTCTCCACAGATACACAATGAGACAATTTGGTAAACTTTAAGACTAGCGTTGTAAACAATAAAAAAGAGGAATATTAATAGTAAAATATCAACAAAACATAAAGCTGTCAATAGTGCCGCATAAGTGGAAAAATAGTGTCACATTATTTTTTCAATAAATTATGTAACATAAGCCTACACTTTCCATGGGGTAAAGCAAACAGATCTAGGTATATATTTGATCTGTGCATTAATTATATCTAACTCTAACTAGCTCCTGCCTTTATTTTTATTTTTTTGGGTGAGAAATCATCAAATAACTTCTCTTTCTCTGGGCGGAGCAGGAGGGCGTGCCCTCTAACTGACTAAAACCCACCCGTGTTCCTTCAGTTGCCTGTGCCAGGCACGGTAACCCTTTCGGACTTTCCCGCAATTCTGGCAGGCATCGGCCCTAGCGGACCCCGTCATTTGGTGCTGACATCTCTTTGAGGCGCACGTAGAACACAACATGCCGTCGACCCGGGCCTGGTCCTTATCGGACGGCGAGCTACCCATTGCTCACCGTCCGCAAGCCCGCGCCTACGGTGGCCGGGAATTGGCTTGGGATTCCCGACGCTCAGGTCGTCTCCTGCAGCGGCTAGGGGCGTGAGGGCGCGAATTTTGCATCTCCCTCACGCGTTCCTACCCGAACTAGCTCCTGCCTGCGACTACGTCCGCGTGAAATTTCGGCCCCCGACCCACTCCGTCGCATCCCAGCGTTACTTCGTTTTTACTTAACGTTCTTTCTGATTTTTTTCTGTTTGCTCAGCTCCTAACGGTCCTAGCTTGATTTTAATAGCCTATAATCTTTCTCAAGAATTGGGCTATCAAATGCAAAAAGAATTTTGACTTGTAGTTCCAGAGATTAGCGCGTTTAAACAACAAACAAACTCCTCAGCTTTATTGTTAGTATAGATAGAGTAGTGTAAGGTAGGTTCGTATTAAAAAGTACCTACAAACTTACCGAAACAAAAGTACTGTTTGAAAGTGGTATCAAAATTCCTGTCACAAGGTTTAGCCTATAACCTTCCTCAAGAATTGGGCTATCAAGTGCAAAAATAATTTTTCATATTTACTGGTAGTTTCAGAGATTAGCGCATTCAAACAAACAAACTCCTCAAATTTATTAATAGTATATATAGATTATATTAGTATATAGACAGATTTGGCAATAACAGCCTTGCAGAATTTATTTGCTTTAATATAATTTACCATTGACATATAATTTAACATTGACATACACACAGTACCTATGTAAAAATAAATTATCATTAATTAATGATTTATTATTATTATTATTTATTTATTAATTTTCAAAAAAATAAATAATAAGAAAATACATTTAATTGACATTATTTACTCAAATGTGACTTTGTATTGTATAGATTCAGACTTATTTCTAAAAAAACTAATATATTTGTACATGAATTCCATTGGTAGGACATAGAGCTCGACTAAAATGTATACCTACATAAGACCTTTATTGTAATACCTGTGTTCACAAATAAAGATTGATTGAAAGTATGAATAACACAAGGAATACGTTGCTGTTGTGATGTACTCAGAAATAGCAGTAATCAACTTTGTGTTTAACAAACATACATCATAAAGGTGACATAATTGCACAAATAGTTGTTTGTTTTTGTTTTTTTTTGTTTACTATGGCTGACTTATGCTGTAAAGTGTAAACAAACTGTTCTGGATAGCGTTTCACCATCATTCGATAAGCTACTGTGCCGAATCGATCATCAATCAATGTTATCGAAGGAGTCTTCTAAACGCTGTTCACATATCCAAAACCCGAAATTTTTGACAGATTTAAAATCAGGTAGCCGAAAATTAGTCATTTTCGACTCGGAGGCCTGTGGAATGGTTGTGAATAGCTATGCTAATAAGTTTTCAGATAGATTCCTATTGCTACCATCTCGTGATGTATACTTGTGATTGCAGTACTTCCTTCACAGAATAAATTACAGCTTAGCTTTATTAATTATCTAAGTAGTTGATTAACATTGAAGCATGGAGTGCTATTAAGTGTAGCATAATAAGTATCGTTATTTGTATTCCTTAATGTGCACTTCCAAAACAGTGTTAGATATGCATATGACATGCAAATGCATTGCTATGCCAATTAAGTTGACTTCAACTCAAGAAGACGAACAGGGACCAAAATAATTTTAAGATTATGTAGATTATGGGAAAAATTTTGAACTTTTGATAATATTAAAATATAAGTAAGTAATTAAAATATAGATGAGTGATTGCTTTTTTATTATATTATATTACTATTACTACTCATCGTTTGTGAGAATAATAAACCTAATTACCACCACACAGTAAATGATGAGAATCAATCCTTATTACACAACACAAATTAACAAGTCGAAAATGTGATAAAATCTTTTAAAATTACTAACTATTAATTATTTTAGTGATCTTATATCTCACGCTGATATTTTTCAGAGAACAAAGTATTGTGAATGATTGCCACTTATTCCTTCACATTATGATTCAAGTAACGAAACTGCTGCCTTGAAGATAGCTCTTTATCTATCAGTGTTCTCACATCCCGGATATATTCTGAACCTCTACTAACTACTTGCCACTCAGTAGATATACTTTTTTTTTTTGTTTGAGTTTGAGATATCATCAAATAACTTCGAATCGAGGGCGTGTCAGACTCTTTACTGACTAAAAACCACCCGTATTCCTTTAGTTGCCTGTGCAGGGGCCACGGTAACCCTTTCGCACTTTCCCGCAACCCTGGCAAGCATCGGCCCTAGCGGACCCCGTCATTGTTGCTGACAACTCTTTGAGGCGCGTGTGGAACACAACGCGCCATCGACTTGGGCCTGGCCCTTATCGGACGGCGAGCTACCCATTCCTCGCCGTCCCAGTAGACATACTTAAGCTTTGAGTTTTGTTAAAGCCACAAAGCCATAAAACTGAGATTTTTTTTTATACCCATGCTTTATATTGCCTTCACATCTGACATTTCTAAGTTAGTAACTCTTAGCAGTTATGTATTATACAAGGTTGCTTGTTTTTAATTTATAGATACAATATTTAGTTTTAATTAGCAAGTACCTATAAGTAAATTTTACCTCCACCTTTGCCACATCCAAATTATGAATACTTATAATCCACTGGTTGAATTTCGGGGCATTCCTTTTGACTTGAGGCCATAAAATTATAATGTGTTGATGTTATTCAACTTTGCACTCTATTTTCAAGGATATACAGGGTGTCCCGTAAATAATGGATCAAACATAACGGGTAGGTAGCTTACCTCATTTCCAACTACTAATTTGTAAAGTTAAAAAAAAAACGGTAAGGTAACCAAGATATATTATTTTTTCCTATTCGAAAAAAACTATTCAATTCTGCTTTTTTTTTCTAAGGCAAATAAAATGATATTTGAAAAAAAAGGATTAATAACATTAGTAAGCTATTCAGAAGTTTTTGACCAAAATCATACCTAAAAATTTTATTATTTGCAGCAACAGCATTAAGAATATCTTGGTTTCCTTACCGGTTTTTTTTTTAACTATTCAAATTAGTTGTTGGAAATGAGGTAAGCTACCTACCCATTACGTTTGATCCATTATTTACGGGACACCCTGTATATGTAATTAAATGAATGGCAGAACTAGCTGCATATCTAGAATAAATTCACAGTACCTTTTGTTTTGTATAGACAATAGACATTTTTTTCTATGTTATGTTACCTTTTTGTGAAACCTCTGCTTCGTGAGAGACTGGCACCACCAATTTGCCCCTCGTGAAAGTTTGCTGAATAGCAGGTTCTTGTTCTGGTTTGTTCTCCACTCCAGTTTCTTCATTTTCTTCATCAGGTTCATTGCCATCTGAGTCTGGAATAATAAGAATTTGTTTTGTTATGAACAGAAAAAAACTGCCAGCTAATATGACATTGCTTATCACATTTGCTGGCAGTTTATTTCTCCAATGATAAACTGAACAAACCCCATTTAATGAGGTTTGTACAAGTTATGATTGGACTTTTGCTAGCTGTATAATCAAAATAATTTGATAATATTTTCTCAAACAACAAAAATGATGTAATTACTATTAGCAACGCCCATCATATTGATAAAATACAAGTTTAATGACAAATTAATAACTGGCTAAGTTTGGTTGAGTAAATTTATTTCATTGTTATCTTATCTATATGACTAGTTATTTAAGGATTTGATGACTCATCAAAGAATTATAAGTAGTAACATTGGAGTGATAGCATAAATCAATAGGTAGGTAGGTACTTCAATGATCAAAATGTCTTTATAAAACAAAATTTGCTATTGTTTTATCCACAATTATAGCAACTAGGGATTATAAAAAAACATGGTGTAGTATATTTATAATATAGTATATCTAGAAACATAATAACTTTTAAGTGTTCCGGTAAATCAACATGCATCAAGCGGCCAATAAGTAAGGTCATAGTAACACTGACTGCTCGTATGTCAATACCTAAAAGGATGTTTGTGATTCTGTGAGATGATGGCCGATAGATAAGTTTTTTTTTGTGCCTATGTTATTTGATCGTTGTTTGTTAGTTTTACTTGTTTCGTTAGTTATATTTGTGTATTATTTCTAATTGTTATTCCTTCCTTATTGTAAATAATTATGTCTGTTTTTATTTAAATTTTACTGTACAATAACTTGGATCTGGGTATGCAGTGTTGTGCATGTTTTTACTAAATAAATAAATAAATGTTTAGAAAGGAGTGAATAATTTATTTACATAAATAATAATAATAATATGAGACCACATCAACACAAGTTCTTCAGGCCCCGAACTAGGTAAAACCTGTACTACGGTAACCTGATGACTGATAGACATACTTAAATATACATATACACACCCAGACACAGGTCAAACAGACATATTCATGCACACAAATGTTTGACTTGTCCGGGGACTGAACCCGGGACCAGCGGCTCAGAAGGCAGGGTCGCTACCAACTGCACCAACCGGTCAGTCAATAAATGAATGGGTTCTACCTTAATCATGGCAAAATATATTCTAGTTTAGCTTGCTGTAACAGCTTATGGTTAATGGAAGGAATTTAACAGTGCAATAATTTATTATTTTACAGCTAAATAAAAAGAAAAATTAGTGATTATAAAGAATGAGTTAATCGAAACAAGAGTGGTGTATTCTACAGCAGCAATACTCTATACTGAGTGTAAATAATCTGGAACATGGATTGGATAATGAAATAGAATAATTTTCCCTACATATTTAGATTTCGATTCTCCGTATCCATAACAATAAATTGAAAATAATTGTATTTTTTTTGTAGGTAGTTATAAAAAGTTGGAATTACCGTAATCCTCAGCATCGCCAATTGGTTTCGGTTTGGGGTTGTCTAGGACAGCCATCGGTTTCTGATCACTGTTCTGAGCCGCCACCTCATCCACAACTGCTGGTTTCTCTGCTTGAACCACGCCCGTCTTGTTGAACTGATCATTATGAGGAATGACATTCTCTAGAGCAGGTACTGGATCATCGGGTTTAACTACATTGATATCTGAATCTTCAATGTTATCAGCATTGTCATCAGTATTGTCTGCACCATCAGTTCTTGGAGTTTGTTTAGACGTTGCTTGTGCCAGTGTCTCCGACTTCACCAATGCATTGTCAACAGCATCTTCAACCTTCTGAGGAGTTGTTTTAGCAACAGCAGGTTCTGTTTGCTTAATTACACCATGCAATGTGTTTGTGTCTTGAGGTTTGACCGGATCACTATTGCTGGGTGCAGAGACATCTGGCTTAGCACTGGAGTCAGGTTCTGATATTACAGGTGCTGCTACTGCATTGTTGTTAGCATTATTAGCCATTGTAACAGCAAGTTGACTTTTCAATATTTCTAAGCCCATCTTGTAGTATTTGCAATAGTAATTAGCCTCATTCATAGTATCTTCGAGGCCACATACTTCCCCACAAGTGGCTGGCAGTTTCAAGTACTTTTCGGCAGACTCTTTGTAATGCAAGAAGACCGAAATATTGGTGAAAACCCACTCCTTAGCCTGAGTGCAAACAGCATTGACATCCTGTTTCTCTTCTACTTTTGCAAATGGATCTTCGCTAATAGTTATTTTTGATGTTGCCACTGCTGAACACAACTGCATATTTATGTCATAGAATATCAAACACTGGAATTGCTTTTTACTATAAGGAGGTACAGATACGGCGCAATCGTTTATTTTTTGTAAAATATGTGTTTTCAGAACATCACTTTTGCATTGATCTGCTAGTGTCGCGAGTGATTTTGATAATAATTGATTTGGAGGTCTTGGTTCGATAGGATTCCCCAAACTTTGGTAACACGTATTTATCAACAGAAAAGCAAGAAAATAGCGAAACATATTGAACGGTGAATACTTTGGAACTCTCACAATATAAGAAGAATTTGTAAGATGTCAGAAACAAAGACGTAAAACAAAAATATGCAAAAAAACAGTTTATTCAGTATCTCGTATTTTCTACCCGGGCACTAATGACTGCTTCCATGCGGTTCCTGAAGGAACGGATGAGAGTCACAATATTGTGTTGTGGGATGTTATCCCCTCTTATAATATAACCGTCTCCGGAGCAGGATCTCTTGCTCCGGCTCGTCTCTTTAACGGGTACACGGTACACTACATAAATACGAAAAACTTTATTCCGTCAGTCACAAATAGGAATGTCAAAATATCGATTTTCATAACTCCGAATGGTTCAAAATTCCTAATATAACAACTCCGATTTATCATTCATCCTATTTTTATAGGATTTCAATATTCCTAACGTTTATAATTACTATTCTTATAGTACCGAGTTTCAATAGATCGAATAACAAAAAGTCACAGTTCTAACCTAACCTTTTTTTTTTGTCGCGATAAATGCATTACGCATCCCCGCTCGTGGGGGACGAGACGGGGTATGTGGGACTCCTGTCGGAATGGAACCGACAGTATACCCACTAAAATTCAGCGGTGTTCCCACATCGCCGTGATGGGAGGGCCATGGGAACCCGGCTTAGCCTTTACTTCCACAACCCTCCCGGCGCATGCCAGTCTAGCTGGCGGGCCCCGCATGCCCCCCATTTAACTGGGGTGCTACGGGAATGGCCGGGAACACCCGGCCACTCTCGTCTGACACTGGTGGAGGCCCGTGCAATACAGGCAAGGGTGCCCCCGCACCCGTTGCCTGCTGGCCTCCACCTGGGAGGAGTCGGAGATGACTGTCAAACTGACGTCTTCTTCGACCCTTCCTCCATCTTCGGAGCGGCGCCGCGTGAGGACACGACCGCCTAAACCGCAGCGGCGGCCCTTCCCAGTCTACGCCCACTCACCTCTCTCTGTAAGCAGAGGAGGAGTGGACGTTTCTACCCTCTGTAGCCCGGTTCCCTTCACTGACCATCAAGCATGATCGGTGATTGGAACCATGACCGTTCCCCGCTTGCTGAAGATTAGCCGCCAGCCCCAATTGTCCACCAAGACTGCAATTGGAGCCGACGTTGCCCAGGGTGCGCCACGAGGAGGCTCTTCAACATGCACCCCAGTTCTAACCTAACCTTTTTTTTTTTGTTTTCGGGGTGGAAAGTCCTCATGGATGTCCGCCGCCCTAGGGCGGGCGGCGGGGTCTGTCAGACTCTTACTGACTAAAAACCACCCCGGTGTTCCATCTCACACCTACGCCGGGGGTTGCGGGAACGTACGAGCCTTCCACAATCCCCGACTGGTGCCGGCCCGCACTGCGGGCCTCTTCGGGTCTGGGGGGGGGAGTGAGGTGTTTGACTCCCCCCGCGACGTCTAAGAGGGGCGCGCGTGTATTTGATTTTATGATTGATTGCAATCTTGTGAAAAGGACTTTTCATTGTTAACTGAAATAGTGCGATAATGGCGGATATCGAACAACCTGCTGAGAAAAGAAAACGGCGGGCTTTTTTGTCTACCGAGAAGACTATGATTTTAAATATGTACCACGCAATGAGAAATGCAGACTCTTCGGCCTCCAAGGGTGACATTCTGAAAGCTGTTGCGTCTTCTTTAGGTGTTCACTAATATTATAACAATAGTTGAGCCCAAAATGGATACCATGGACAGAAATGTGGAAGCAATGACTGAAAGATTCATAATAAATGTAGGAAACGACGACAGTAGTACGGAGAGTGATGATGATGATGATGATATGTTATAAACTTGTATAGGTAGATATTATAATATAATAAAGAAAATTTAATCATTAACTCTCGATTTTATTTCTTTCCTTCATATCCATCAGATATATAAAAAAGTAGGTACCCATAAAAAAATTCTATCAAATAAATGTCTCTCAATTTATACGACAGACGAAGCCGCAGGAATAAACTAACCGAACTTTTAAGAAGCGCAGTGTGAACGCACATTTACATTTCTAAGGTATTGTTAACGCCCACTGACCCTAAAAAAGTTTTTTTTGTCTTTGTCATTTGTATGATAATGTGCGATAGAGAAGGCGCTATACTAACTCGTCTCCGTGAATACACTATAGTACGAAATTGCCAACGTGTTTGGCTTTGAGGTCGAATTCAAAATCGGATCTTCAAAAGGGCTGGTCTTTGTCTCTCTCTCTCTTTCTAATGGCGGGAAAGAGATAGAGTGTGAATATTTCGAATTGTATGATTAACCCAAGGCTGAATAAGATATTCGCGGCTTTCTGAAAAAAAACACACAATAGTAAGACACATAATAGCAAGGCTATTAGCTTTTTATATAAACTCAGACATAAGTAGTATGTCGAAGTCTTGTGTTATTAACACCACAATGGTTAGTAATAGTACTAATAATAAGGTGGTGAGCTTAAATAAATGTAGCTCAAATGCTATAAGTATGTTTACAAATTGTACGAAGGAGGTTCCATGTCCCTCACTCACTAGGAGCTCATTGCCTGGTATGCCTGCCATACATTGAAGTATTGGGGATAACTCCGGATAATCATTTAAACTAGTTTGTAAGACAACAAAAAGTACCAGTAAGAATATTCCTATACGTAACAACAACAAGGTATCCTTCTTGCTTTAAATTTATTAATTATCAAAAACATCAGCGAAATGCCTTGAAATTATTTCATCAAAATATTCAAGGTATTTATTCCAAATTATTAGAAATTTAAATGTTTTTAGAAAAAACTAATTTTGACATTGTGTTTTTTACTGAACATTGTTTAAAGGATTACCAAATGCTAATTATGAGAAAGTGTAGGCAGTTGTTTTAACCGTAAATATATGCTGCGTGAAGGTTCTCTAATCTTAATAAAAAATTGTTTAAAATCTAACCAACGGAATGACATAGTTGGTTTATCAGTTGAACATTGCATTGAAATATCCTGTGTTGAGCTAGATAAGCTGATAAGCATGTTGTAGTGTGCGTTTACAGACCCCCTAATTATCAGAACTTTTCTTTATTTGAGTCAATAATGGAAGATGTCCTAGCGAAACTTGCATCCAGTAACAGAGTTGCAATTATTTGTGGTGATTTTAGTATTAACATTTTGGAAATTAATTCGAATAGCAGTAGATTATTAAGCCTTTTTAAATCGTTCAATGTATCGAATGTTTTTACCGAACCAACTAGTAACTCCAAGTTCTGCTACTTGTATTGATAATGTCTTCTGTGATTGTGATTATTTAGTGAAAGCCATCGTAAATTATTTGCCATCTGATCGTAGTGGACAAACGGTAACTTTTAAGTTTAAAACACCTTTGCAAAAAGTGCAGATACAATTTAGACCAATAACGACTGGAAAATTAAGTAGATTCAATAGTACCCTAAACAATAAGTTAAATGTTCTGAGTCATAATATGGACGATGCAAATAAATTGTATGAGGATTTATTTTCAGTAGTGCACAATGAATTCAATAAAACTTTTGAAAAGAAAACAAAAAATATTTGTCCTAATTTTATTTTTAGTGACTGGGCAACTAGAGGTATTAGGATAAGTAGGGAAAGATTGTTCGATCTGTACGGCCTTAAGTCCTACATTAACACTGAAACTTTCAACAAGTATGCTGCTACATATTCAAAAAAAATTAGGAAGACCTGCAAGATAGCTAAAGCCATCTTTCAATCTTTTACATTAGCAACAAGTTTAAATCAGCAGAAAATAAAATAAAAACAGTTTGGAAAATTACAAATAACGAAACTAGTAGAAAAAATATACAAAGCACAGACTTCATTGGAGACTTCACGTGGCGGAGACGCTACGCAAGGCGTGCGTCGCAGTGCGACACCTGTACTCCAGGCACCGTAGGCTCCGCATCCGCCCTCCGGATGCGGAAGCGACGGAGGCGGAGCTGTACGAGGGATACAGAGCGGCGAAGACTGCCCTCCAAGAGGCTGTCCAGCGGGCCAAATATACGGCTCGCGAGGAGTTGGTGGAGACTCTGAACGGAGATCCATGGGGGCGCCCTTACAAAATGGTGCGGAATAAACTCCGCACCTGGGCCCCCCCGCTGACGCAGAGTCTCCGCCCCCAGCTGGTGGAGG
This sequence comes from Brachylomia viminalis, assembly GCA_937001585.2. Lineage (NCBI taxonomy): Eukaryota > Metazoa > Arthropoda > Insecta > Lepidoptera > Noctuidae > Brachylomia > Brachylomia viminalis. The sequence goes on along the minus strand of OW443308.2, from coordinate 12,587,169 downwards.
AGGTGGTGAGCGCTCTGTTCCCTTCACGGGGGGAGCATACTCCCCCGCCCATGGCTCCGCCGCTCGCGGTGCCTGAAGCGGACCACGCGGACGACGACGACACACCTGAAGTGACCGGGGTAGATCTGAGAGTGGCGGTAGGTAGGCTGAAAGCCAAAAATACCGCCCCAGGACCCGACGGCCTGCCAGGGAAAGCCTGGGTCCTGGCCTCGACGGCTCTTGGGCCTCGACTGGAGGCGCTCTTAAGCGCATGTATGGAGAGAGGCCAGTTTCCACTCCGTTGGAAGACGGGGAAGCTGGTCCTCATTCGGAAGCCAGGGCGCCCTGCGGACTCTCCGTCCGCATACCGGCCCATTGTGCTGCTCGACGAGGTCGGCAAGCTCTTTGAGAGAGTAATTGCAGGCCGCCTCGTCGGGCACCTGGTGAGGACGGGGCCGGATCTTGCGGATAGTCAGTTCGGCTTCCGCAAGGGGCGCTCGACGGTGGACGCCATCATGCGCGTTAGAGCCCTCACGACGGGGGACGCGGTGTCTCGGGGCGGGGTTGTCGTGGCGGTGTCACTCGACATCGCCAACGCATTTAACACCCTGCCCTGGAGTTGCATTGGGGAGGCACTCCGGTATCACCGGGTGCCAACCTACCTCCGTCGAATAGTCGAGGCATATCTGACGGACAGAGCCGTCATCTACCCCGGTCGCGATGGGGAGTGGAACCGGCGAGAGATGTCGTGCGGTGTCCCACAGGGATCGGTTCTAGGGCCGCTCCTGTGGGACATCGGTTACGACTGGGTGCTGCGGGCCGACCTCCCTGATGGCGTCAGCGTGGTGTGCTACGCTGACGACACGCTGGTCCTGGCGCAGGGGAGGTCGCATCAGGCGGCGGCCGACGCGATGACACGCGGGGTTGCGATAGTCGTGGAGAGGATCCGGCAGTTGGGTCTCGAGGTGGCTTTGCACAAGTCCGAGGCCATGTCTTTCAATGGGCCCCGGAACAGGCCACCATCGGGATCCCAACTAACGGCAGGAGGGGTTCACATCGGCGTCGAGTCCACGATGAAATACTTAGGACTCGTGCTCGATAGCCGGTGGAACTTCGTGGAGCACTTCCGACGTTTGGCCCCCAAACTGGAACGGACTGGGGCCGCCCTCAAGCGGCTCCTGCCCAACCTGAGGGGTCCAAACGCCTCCTGCCGGAGGCTTTACGCGGGGGTCGTGCGGTCCATGGCTACATATGGGGCCCCGGTGTGGGCGCGTTCACTGCGGCGGAGAGCCGCCCACTATCTGAACGCGCCCCAAAAGGTGGTAGCCGTAAGGCTGATCCGGGGCTACCGCACGATCTCGGGCGAGGCGGCAAGCCTCCTTGCCGGACTGCCGCCGTGGGATCTGGAGGCGATAGTCCTCGCGCGCCTGTATGAGGGGCGTGCGGAGGCACTACGCCGGGGGGAAACCCCGCTTCCGCGGCAAATCGCGGCGGAGCGGACGGACCTCCGGCGCAATCTCATGGCGGCATGGAAGGAGCGACTGTCGCAACCCAGCGCAGGGCACGCCACGATAGCGGCGGTAAGACCCCTCTTTGAGGAGTGGCTAGAGAGGCGTCACGGCGTCCTCACCTACCGCCTGACGCAGGTCCTCACCGGACACGGATGTTTCGGGAGGTTCCTGCACATCATCAGGCGGGAGGAAACGCCCGGGTGTCACCACTGCGATGATCGCCCCGAGGACACGGTGGAGCATACGATGGGGGCCTGCCCTGCATGGGCGGAGCACCGCCGTGTCCTCGTAGAGGCGATTGGCAGCGGCGGCGACCTCTCACGCCCGGCCCTGGTTCAAGCCATGGTCCGGGGCGAGGGGGAGTGTCCAGTCCAAGCCGCCGCGGTGGACGCGTGACGACTCCCGGCCACCGTAGGCGCGGGCCTGCGGGCGGTGAGTAATGGGTAGCTCACCGTCTGATCAGGACCAGGCCCGTGCTGGAAGGCGCGTACGTGTTCCACGCGCGCCTCAAAGAGATGTCAGCATCGAAGAGGGGGCCCACTAGGGCCCAAGCCTGCCGGGAAAGCGGGATCATCCAAAAGGGGTACCGCTGACCCGGAACATAAAGGGCCAAGGAAGGAACACGGGTGGGTTTTAGTCAGTAAGAGTCTGACACTCCCTTCCGCTCCACCCAGAGCGGGAGGGGTCATTTGATGATTTCCCATCCTAAAAAAAAAAAAAAAAAAAAAGACTTCACGTGGTGCCATAAGCTCTAACTTAGAAGTCGCTCAAGAATTTGTAAATTTCTTTACTAATATACCAGCTAAAACGACGGCAGCTTTAAATTCCTCACCTGATGTCTTAATTGATTTATTAAGAGCGAACGTTTTGAATTTCAAATTAAACATATAAACCCGTGAATTTCAATTTAATCATATAAACCCTATCTTTTCGGCAAATAAAAATTAAATTGACCGAAGATCTATGTGGAATGTCTATCAAAGTTTGTACATCAATAATCGAGACTATAGCCCCATAATTAGCTTTGATATTTAATTTGTGTGTAGATCAAGGAGTCTTCCCGGATTTAATTAAATACAGTAAGGTTATACGGTATACCACTTTTTAAATTTGGGGACAGTGATGACACCAACAATTAAAGACCAGTATCCGTGTTGCCACTATTCAGCAAGGTGTTCGAAAAGGTAATGCTCAATCAAATGCTTACTCATTTTAACAATAGGTATGGTTTCACCAAAGGACGTTGTACGACTGACGCCGGTGTCGCTTTATTAAAACACATCTTTACAGCGTGGGAGGAGGCCCAAGACGCCATAGGGATCTTTAGTGACCTCTCCAAGGCATTTGACTGCGTTGATCACGAAACCTTGCTCTTAAAACTTGAGCATTACGGACTATTATAGGTAAACTCGCGCTTAGTTTAGTACAATCTTATTTAAATGATAAACACCATAAAAAGTCCAAACCACCAAAAGTCCAAATAAATGATGTCAATTCACGACATTTAAAACTAAAAATGGGCGTTCCACAAGGAACGATATTAGGTCCCTTCCTCTTTTTAGTATATATTAATGATCTACCCCATTTATTTTAAAACCAACCACAAATGGTGTTCTTTCTTGACGATACTTCTTTAATCTTTAAGATAAATAGACGTGCATCAAATCTTGACGACGTAAATAATGCCCTACTGCAGGTACATAATTGGTTCACTGCTAATAATTTAGTATTAAATGGGAAAAAACGAAATGCATAAGATTTGCTTTACCAAATGGTAAAAGTAGTGATTGTTACATAGTATTGAATAACGAGAAACTAGAATTTGTCGATGAAAGTGTTTTCCTGGGGCTATCGCTCGACTCAAGGCTGCAATGGGGTCCTCATTTGACATCTCTTGCAGAACGGCTAAGTTCAACAGCACATGCTGTAAGGAAAATCCGTCAATTTACTAATGTGGATACCGCGAGGCTAGTCTATTTCAGTTATTTTCATAGTATCATGTCTTACGGTATTTTATTATGGGGACGGGCTGCCGATATTGAGTCTATTTTTATTCTGCAGAAAAGAACTATCAGAGCAATATACAGCCTCCGCAGGCGCGATTCTCTAAGGGAACTGTTTAAAGACATTAACATCATGACGGTACCTTGTCTATATATTTATAAAAACTTCATGTACATAAGGAAAAATTAAAATATTTTCAGTAAAAGAGGTGAAAGACACAACTATAGGACTAGAAATAGGGACCAATTAGTTCAACCAGGTTTCAGACTGACTAAAGTAGACTCATCCTTCATGGGATACTGTTTAAAATGTTACAATAAAATACCTCCCCACATACTCCAACTGAATAAAACGAAATTTAAATATTGTATAAAACGCACACTATACAGCCAAGCATATTAAAAGTTGGGGGATTATATCGCTGACAAAAATGCTTGGCTCAGGGCTGGTCCTGCTCCACAAGGGCGCGTAAACTATTTAATTAGTATTCGAAAATAATGTTGGAGCTGATGAAGATTGTACAACCTATCTTTGCATTGTATAAATTCAATCCCTTAGTACATATTGTGTAATTGCATAGCACATGTGTGAGCACTATGTACCCACTATAAAGCTTACTGGGTTCGTCTTCCCTGTTTCTTGTACCTCTATAATTTCATCTTGAGCACTGTTTTCATCATGAGAGTAATTTTTATATTCCGGTTTTAACCGCCACAATAATCTTACCAAAGATTGAAATCTTTTATAGTGTCAGAGACGTAAAACGTACGTGTGTTTTAAAAGTGATGATCCTCGATCCATGTATAAAAGTAAATTTGGTTGTCTTTAGCACTGTGCAAACACAAGTTGCAGAGCCAGATTTGTCATTTACGAAAAAAAAAAAAAATTCTGAATCCGGGGTAGAGGTAGTGTCTTTTGCATATTAAACATAAGTGATTCGATGTCTTCTTGTTTTTAGCGAAGTTGTGCTGCGTGTGTGCTCACAAAATGACAAGACTCCCGTCGCTCGCGTTTCCCGCGCTGCGTTGCAGTACCTAAACAATAAACAATGATGTAGTTTAAGCCACGTAGGTATACAAAATCACATTACACAGTATGTAAACAAGTAGAGGTGGAAAGGATATAGGTAAGTACTATTTATCTGGGTATCTAGGTAAGTGCCCAGATAAAGGTAGGTAGGTACCTACCTATGTATGCAACGTATGCGTGTGCGTGTTTCATGAAAATAATTTCCTGAAGTAGGTAAACTCATATATCTAATTTCAGCTCAACATGGAGTTCCCAGTCTGTTATCGTTGAGAAAAGCCAAAGGCTGGGATATTGCCATAATCACCATGGTGGTGGTACCTTTATCACAAAGGTCGGTACTTGAAATCGAAATAGCAGTGCACTCTCTAGAGAGGCAGAGGCCCGAGTGAACGTCTAAGAGGAGGACACGCCACAACGAAAGAAGAAACAAAAAATCGGTAAAAATTAAATCATAAAACACAAACCCTTTTCTTGCTATGAAAGACAGTAGGAAAGATAAATGTGCCACTAAAGCTAAGCACCCGCTTAAAAAGCAACAATTCATTCATATTTTTGTTTCATTACAATCTGCGGAGGTAAGCTTTAATGCTGAGTAATCTTGTTACCTGAACGGAGTGTAATTAGCTAACTACCGCTTAACGTAACTTAATAAAGATTAAAGATGTCGACTTATGTTATTAATTTTTGGGGTTAATTATTAACTCGGAACGCCGAGTTACTTTATAAGGGAACCTAGACTAGATACTGCTAATTTGGGCTCAATGCGGATCCTAAAAATAAGTATGAGCTAGATTATTTTGTAACAGTTTGTACTTACATGAGTCGTAGTTTAACTATTAACAAACTGTTGTTTAGAAGCAAACATAAGAATCTGTCTTAAATATAAAACGTCTCCAAGACCGGAGTCTGGATGACAGACAGACAAAGCATAGTCTTAACAGGCTCTATAGAAGCACAAAGGAACGTGAAAACATCCTCCATTGAGGAAAACAGCTAGCAAAGCTACATAATTAACAATTTGTATTTATTTAGTAAATTAGGTTTGTTCATCCCACGCTCATACTAATGAAATAAAGGATATCTTTACACCATTAGGGCCCCCCGATCACACTTAGGCACGTGCCACAACCACACCACATCTAATAAATGTGTTTGATTGACACTAATTTGAAATTGCTGTGAAATTTAAAGAAGAAGAGAAAGAAAGAAGAACATGAAAATGCACTTTTTTCCGACGAAAAAAAAGAGGGTGTTTTGAAGTCGACGCGAATCCTATCTACTCTTAATTTTCTTTTGTTTGCACATTAACGGGTAACTTTTTATAGAGTAGTCTGACTTGGACGATTCTTTTATATGACCAGAATCTTGCACGTACGAGCCTTGAATTGCTAAAAGCTGCCAAGCGTTATTGGTGAATTGTCAGGATGAAGTACATCTAGTAAGAAATCTTCAACACCGAAGCTTCGAACATTTTATACTAGTACCCTTTTACCCTTACATTCCATCTACCTTCGTTAAAAGGATAGGTAGATACTGTACCTAAGATACTTACCTACCTATCTGCCTACAGTAGGTAGGTAGATAATTAGGTGTTCATAAGCTACAAGATGCTTAGGCATTCAAAATGTGGGTAGGCAAACGTTTGCATATCGTTCGTATCTTAACGTTTGCGTCTGTTTTCGTTTGTTTGCGTCTGTGTTTCCGAACGCATAGAACCCTAATCTCTTCAAAGTGAGAGTGAACAGGCTTCTTCTGGGTAAGCTCACTCCACCGTCGACTCTGTCTCTGTCACCACTGACCTAGACTTGAGTCAAGAGCAAACCCATATTAAATTAAAAAAAAAAAGATAGTTACTACGTACCTTTTACTTTCCCTTGTTTTTACAGACTATCTAATGTAAGTAGACTATAAGTGGTTGGATTATTGATTGAAGTTAAAAACTGCTGTCAACATAGTTTTGTTATTATATTTAGATGTTATGTAAAGTTGTATCGTTAATTTCATTAAAATAACAAAATGACAACAATAAAATGTAAAGTCAAACCACAGACGTAATAATATTAGGGACGTCCTAAGCACGGTAATAATAGTTAGTATTACCGTGTCCTAGGTTACCAAACAACGTAATTAGCTGTCTGTTCTAGTGACGCGCGCGGTTGGCATATCCTACCGTATTGAGGGGCCTATATCTACGCGTGCGACGCCGCCGCCGCCGTGTGCCATTCGTCATGCAGTGATGCCAGACTGGGTTGGAAACCTCCAATTTGTTTGTTTTTTTTTTTTGTCTTGGTGAAGACAATATTTTTGGGGGGACATTTGGAGGGAAAAAGCTGTGTTTGGAGGGAATTGGGGGATTTTTATTACCAAAACGCGAAAAGCCGCAGATAGCTGTGATGATTAAATCGGTAGTTTTGCGTAGCGTTATCAATTACGTTCTACAGCTTCTGGCTGTCTCTAATTTATGATTTTAATCCATGACACGAAAGATATTTTTTTTTAAAGGATGTCGCTTATCGACTACATCGCCAAGTGCAGAAAAACACAATTTGGAGACAAAGCTTTCTTCATTAAATATTAAAACTTATTTGAAGGATTATTTCAACAATTTTTTTTTTGATTATTTCTTGACAATTCTAAAGTGCCTGTAAATGGTTTAATTGAAATAAATGCTTTGAGTTTGAGTTTGTCCCGAAAAAAGTCTTAAGGCTTATTAGTAACTAGGTTTTTGCTGAGGTCACAATCAATCCACGGACCCGAGAAATCTCTGGCTGGATAGTTCCATACCATATCCCTTTTTCTTTTGATCTTTCATCAAAATACTCCTGCCATAGATCTATAGGCTTTCTTTTAACCTTTCCAAAATAATACGAATACAGTGGAGTAATATTCATGGGAACTCCATCAACACACGCTTGTTTGGCGAGTATATCAACCTTATCATTTTCTTCTACCTGACATTGCGACGGAATCCATTGAAGACACCGTTTTGGAATTAGACTGAAGTTTTAGGATGAATTCATATATCACGTAGGCTGTCCGAATACCTCGCATGTGAGAAATGTGCCGAGCCAAGTGTTGCAGCGAGGTTTTGAAGTCTGTCAGAATCACAAATGTATCACCATTAATTGATAGAATATAGGACAACGCTGCCAATGTCGCAATTAATTAAATGTGCCTATTAGTAATATCTGAATCAATCTTAAGCTTAATGTGATTCAAAAGAATGGGATCCAAAAAGGCAGCGCCTCCCACATGTTTATCTTTGGAACCGTCAGTAAAATCATATGATAACCTGAATAATATGGTTCTTGAATATATCAAAATCAAAAGTCATTTATTCAAATTAGGCTCGAGAATCAGCACTTTTTGAACGTCAAAATCACATAAGACAGTCCCCCCAAAACGCCCACCCTTCACCACTTCCTAGTGCTTTAGCTAGGAAGAAGAAGTGGCGGAACAAACTCCCCAGCAGCACTGCTGTCTGTTCGGTTAGAAGAACTGGATTCTATATAGTAATAAGTAAGTAACATTACGAAACACAAAAATATTAAAATTATTTGCCTTTTTTTTTTTTTTTTTTGAGGATGGGAAATCATCAAATGACTCCTCCCGCTCTGGGTGGAGCGGAAGGGAGTGTCAGACTCTTACTGACTAAAACCCACCCGTGTTCCTTCCTTGGCCCTTTATGTTCCGGGTCAGCGGTACCCCTTTTGGATGATCCCGCTTTCCCGGCAGGCTTGGGCCCTAGTGGACCCCCTCTATGATGCTGACATCTCTTTGAGGCGCGCGTGGAACACGTACGCGCCGTCCAGCACGGGCCTGGTCCTGATCGGACGGTGAGCTACCCATTACTTACCGCCCGCAGGCCCGCGCCTACGGTGGCCGGGAGTCGTCACGCGGCTCCCGACGCCCGGAGCGTCCACCGCGGCGGCTTGGACGGGAGGCTCTCTCCCTCTCCCGTCCCGAAAATTATTTGCCTTATGTCAGCTAGCACACGCCAATATTTAAAACTATACTCAAGCAGAAATAAATAATAAAAACAAAAACTGAACTTAATACATATTATAAAGCCTCCTGGCATAAAGGGCGTGCCCGCTTACATAATTATGCAATGCTGCATTATGTTTATATGTATATAGCTGTAACTTGTAGCCACAAATGATAAACTAGGACCTTCGAAGTAAAATAAAGAAATATATAATATATATATATGAAGTACATAAGTGTTTTATTTGTAAAATACAGCGGCGTTTAGCTTTAGAAATACTAGGAATTTTATCGAAGATTAAGAGACATATAGGGGAAGGTGGGGGGAAACCGGACAGGGGGTGAAACCAGATATTTGCTATTTAATTACTCCGCGTACAGCTGTCTCGCTCTAGCTAGCAGTGAAATACGCGCGAACGCTTACTCAGTGCAGTTGCAAATGACGGCGACGGTAACATCTCAGCGCGTGCGTCTATAAACGAAAATTGTAAACCAAGGTAAGTTATCTAATCTTTTTACTTTTTTAAAGTGTTATCATTAAGTTTAGCTATGTGCTATCACAAATAGTTGTATTTTTTATGAAGTAATACATATTAAACCTTTAAAAACGGTATTTGTTGTTGCTACGAGTGTAAACATAATCTCTGTTAGTATTACAATTTCAAATATGGCACCTGTGGGGTACAAGCGGACGGGGTGATTTCGACTATCCGGTTTCACCCCGATTGATTTTATAGGTATATTATGTAAGTATTGTGGCCGTTTGTTTTATTCCTGTGTTTAATTACTATTTTTTTAACTTTTACAGAGTGCCAGCGTCAACATGCCACGAACATATGTGAGAAAGTCAAATAGGCTGCAGTGGTCGGAGTCAGAAATGCTTTTAGCCATAAATTCAGTGCTGGAAGGCAGAATGGGATATCTTTAAGAAATATCATTTGTACCACCAAACACAAATGAATTCTCTCAGGATCCGTTACCTCGTGAAAGAACTCCGTCCCCGCAAGCAGGAACATCTACAGAAGCACAAACGATTTCAGATTTTTTAAGTCTTGTATCACCGAAAGATATCATGCCGATTCCTCATTTTAAAAAGAACATGCGGCCATCAGCGCGTCGAGGAAAACCCGCAATTTCGACTGAATCACCGTATAAAAATGAACTGGCAGATAAGGCTATGTCATCGGTAATTAAAACAAAAAAAGGCAAAGGTATCAGTAAAAAGACGCATAAAGAAAACTATCAGGAAGATTCGGACTGTTTGGTTTGTGGCGAAAACTACAGTCAAACTAAGTTCACAGATGAATGGTACCAATGCACTGCTTGTCTTAAATGGGCTCACGAAAGTTGCATCAGTTGTTCTGAACAAGAAATATTATTTTTTGTATTCAAAAACTGCGAATAATATGATTATTTAGTTTTATTGTTAGTATCTGTATTCACCCCTTGAATAAAAAATGCCTATCCGGTTTGACCCATAGGTATGGGGTGAATTCGGATTTATAATTTTTATCAAAAAAAAAAATATTTTATAATTACTAAGATTAATCTCAAATATTTTTATGCCAAAGTTATGCCTAAGGTTTACTTAAACATTTATGACATTGATTACCTCAATAAATAACATAGTGATTTATTTATTGTGTCTTTTTCTTAACTATCCGGTGTCCCCCCACCTTCCCCTACTACTTATCTACTTATCAAGTGAAAACATTCCAAGTTGAACGCTTGAGTATATTGGAACAGAATTATAATGTGAATAGATGCCAATAAGAACCTAATGGCAGCTTCTTGTTCTGCCAATAGTTGGAACCTGTAATTAGTGAAAATTTTTCTATTGGTTCTATAGTTTCATTTTGATTATAGCGCAAAGTTAGCTAAGTATCTTCGACGGATATTAAGTGGCGGAATGCATAACTCGCTTTCCATGTATCGGGGTGCTCCCTATAAATCCGCTCACTGCACGTAATGCCTGGTTCTGGACCCTATCTAGTTTAATTAGTTTAGAATTACAACTTCTGTCAAACAAGAAACTGGTATAATCAATTCTACTTCGAATTATAGAAATATATAAAGTCTTAGGTGTTTTTGATGGAGTCCCCATCCCGGACCAGATAAAAAACTTTAAGTAAATTAATGAAATTCATTACCTTCTGAGAGGTTTCATTGATATGTTTACCCCATCTTAATGAGCTATCCAGTCACAGACTCAAATATTCAAATTCGGTCGAACATTCAAATCTTATCTCAGTAAAATTTATAAACTCCAACTAAGGATTCTAAAGAATATCGTATCTAAAAAAAAAAAACAATTTCAAAACAATGAGCATGGGCTATTATAACACTGTAAAATATTACCTGTTCATACGCAATTCAAATATACATTGCTAAAAGAACAATATTTCAGTGGCTATTTAGAGCAAAAAGTCCAACATCCTGTATTTACGCGGGCCGTCGCACGTAACCAGCTATGCACGGTTGGTGCAAACAACACCTACGGCGAGCAGACATCTTCTTACCTAGTTCCTCGGTTAATTAACAACCTACCTTCCGAGGTGCGCAGTGACATTACGCCAAGAAATATTAAAGCAAAACTTAAGTCCCACTACCTACATCACATTGAATGCTAAATGTGAAATGCGGTCTACGTAGTAACTAGCTTAACACCTGAGATGAAGTTACCAAATTCCGAAATAAGGTATTGTTGTATATATTATTTACTTTGATTTTGTTTTTACTACGATGTAGAATTACATGTAGCATTAAGTACAAACCTTTGTGGTTTAAAAATGCTATTCTGATAAAACAAATGTAATCAATTTTTAAATGGTAAATAAATGAAAAAAAAAAACACAGCTTACACAGCGATGACTCATAATGGCAACTCCACTGTAACCATCGTCGTCTCTGTCCAATCGAAATGTATTATATTCACTAATTTAAAAAAAAAAAACTCGTGTTCTAACCAAATTTCGCTCAACAAGGCAATGTGGATTTTTTCTTGACTTAGGTGTAATTCAAGTGAACGAGATTTGGGCCTTATACTTTGGCATTTCCGTTGTATAATATGTTCATACAATCGTTGTTATCAGCCATTTTAACAAATAAATCCAATAAAAAATCAATAGATAAGCTACTTAAAATTTGATGTGTCAGCCACTCTGAAAATATGGAAATTGATTTCTGGATTTTGATCTGAAGGGATTCTGACTTTTTATAATATTTCTAATGTTCCTAATTAAATGACAAAAGTTTAGATTATGGGAAGACTTGTTATCAGAATGATTGTTTTTATGTAAATAAGGTGCGGTAATTTTTTCTGATGAATCTGAAGATTTTCAAACTTGATGCCATATTAAGTCTTCGGCAGGTGCAGGGGTCTCTGGTCGACGATTTTTCTTCTTCAAATTACGTTAGACACCTGGACAGTCCACTTGGGAGGCTGTACCATAATTTTCGTCAATTGGAAGTTGCATTGATACCTAAATAATGTTTGTGACACTCACTCTAGGAGTCTGATCGACTTCAGGCATCGGTTCAGAAACCAGTTGTGGAGCATTATCAGGGGAAGGAGGAACGTACATTGTAAGGGCTTTCCTGTAGGTGCAGTTAAATTCTGGCATTAAATCCCTTAGCTTATTTTCTCTCATAAAATAAATATTAAAATAAAATATGGGCATATTTTATCAAACGCCATAAGACGACCTAAACAATTCACACAAGTGTATGATGTAATTGTAAAATTTTCGTGTTTTTTTGAGCAGTTGGGATAAACGGGTTTCTTTGTTGAACATCTTATATTTAAATGGCCGAATTTTCAACAGTTAGCACATTGTGTGACCGGGAATATAAACCGCCCCACTGAAATCCTAAAACTGAAAATATAGACATAAGGCGGAAGAGAAGGTACACTCGGAGTCCAGCCGTTACCATTAAGGTCCTCCGAGCACCGTTTATTTAACCTCCTAATTAGATGTTATTTCAGCACTGCTTGACAAATTAGCTTTAGGATCTTCACCAGATATATCCAAATCCTTAGCTTTAATAAGGCTGTACGACACACTTACTTAGGATGTTTTTTTGACAAGACCAGCCCATAACAGTAAACACCGAGCAACTTATAAACTCATCTGCGGAGATATCGTTATCGCTCGTTATTACAATTTATTTTGATGCGCGTATTTAATTCTATAAATGTTGCCACTGGTAATGTTATGTGTCTTAAGTAATCGTGATATAGCAAACTGTTTTGGCAAAGGTTCTTTACAAGTCACGCATACCTGTATCCTTTCTTCTCTTTCCCTCTAACCGCTCTCCTCTACAGCATACTAGTTTGCTGCGTCCTCTATTCATTACGGTCTATCCTTCTTCAGAAGAGTTTTCATCCCTTGGCCTTTCCCCACTTATCAACTCAGTGTCACCCTGTTGCCTGTTGTCCTCCAATTCCATATTTCTACCGTACTCCAACACGTCAGCGCTCGACAATGTATTGATGTTTACATTACTTGGATTTGATTCACACATGTGAACAAAGCAACACTGCAGGGACCGACCGGAAAAAAACCGGTTGGCCCGCGCGAAAACTAGATAAATAAATACGAACTCAATAAGCTGAGACAAAGATTAATAAACGTCTACTCACAAGTATAGCTCGCGCGGAAGTGAAAAAAAAATATTACCAACACAAGTTAATAAAATCTTCAGGCATCCAATTAAGTAAATAAATAATCTGAAAGCTTTAACAAAAATACACAGTGATGGAAGCTATTTCTGAAACGGTACAAAACTGTATTTAACTAAATATTTATTTATTTATTTCCGGAAAGGTTTGGGGGGGAAGCTATTGTTGAAATAGTATAAAATTGTATTTCATTGCTTAATAAATATTAAGCCATTTGTAGGGGATTTTTTCTATAAAACCTGCATTTTGGGGGGAAGGTTTGGGGAGAACACGAGACGGTCATCTGGCAACACTGCGCTCACGGTGACCAGCATATTCGAAATCCTGCTCCGGGCGAAGACGCACGTTCACTAATTCCCTTGATCCAAAATCACTTGTGACCTTACATAGGTAAGTACTTGGTCTTTACCATTTTTAAAACGGTGAAAACGGTTTATTTATAACACAACAGTTTTTATTGATTCTTAATTCCTAGTAGTATATAATTAGTACTTACACAGTTCTTTGTGATTTTGCTCACGGATCATTTTATTTTTTGTAAAGTGTACCTTCTTAGACATTATCACTTATAACATCGTCTTGGATGAGCCTGTGAAGGAGTTATAATTGTATTTAAAATAAATAAATAATTCTAAGTTCCTAACTAATATTATAAATGCGAAGGTAACTTTGTTTGTTACCTTTTCACGCCAAAACCACTGAACCGATCATCCTGAAATTTTGCATATACGTTGTCAGGTGTACAGAAACGGACATAAGGTACCTTTCATCCCGAAAAAAAGTACTGTTCCCGAGAAAAACAACAATAATGTTCTTATGATAATAAATGGCCTCAAGTGTAGTGTGTGTTAAGAGTTTTTTTTTTATTTATTTAAGTACCTAACGCATTTTGTGAGTCTAGAGTGTCGATAGACTGGTTTTTGATCCTCCTAACTATAATATTATAGATGCGAAAGTAAGTCTGTTTGCTTGATACATTTTCACGCCCCAAACCGCTGAACCGATCATCATAAAATTTTGCATATACGTTGTCAGGAATACAGAAACCAAATACCCATCTTTAGCTCAGAAGAAAATATTGTACTGAGCCCATGAGTGCAACGGCCAAAAAAAAGCAGAGTACAACCTGAATTGATGGTCAAATTCTAAATTAACGCGAGCGAAGCCAATAATAATATTAGTCAACCTTATTAAAATCTGTGTTTTCGTAAACCCATACTGGGTAAGTGTTGAACAGCTGATTAAGTTTATATTTTGTAATCTGTATTTTCATAACCCCATAATGGGTAAGTGTTGAATAGCTGATTAAATTTATATTTTGTGTACCTACCTATCTAGGTCATCATCATGTTTTGTTCAGTGCGGCCATCTGGCGCGTAGCGATGCGTCATTGCGTGAGCCGCGGGGCGTTGGGGAATTCCGATGTTCCAGCGCCGCTAAGCGGTGGAGTGTGCCTTTTTGTTCATAACCTCTTTTGTGTTAAGGTTATTATGCCTTCTGCATTATGTATTTTCCATGCATTCAAAATGTGCAAGTCATGTCGTGCTTCCCACTTCCATAATATGTAAACTCCGTACTGATTGTGACAGCCACACACCACCTTCATTAGCACGCTAGTACTGCTTGCTTTGCTTATGATTTGGTGTTATAATCTGCGGAGATGACTTTTATTGGCCAGCTTGTGTCACGCTGAACGCTATATTTCCAGGGTCCCAAGCTCCGGGCCACCACCTTCCGGCAAATCCGGGCAATAATGTGCTCCACGCCGGGTTCATATTTTACCCGCGTGGCCGCGTCGAGCTGGCGACAAGGGTCTGGCGATTCCATTCGCCGACCGTCACCGTCTTGGCGTCTGCAGCGTGGCACACCCGCTGCGGTTATCGTCACACCAGACTGTGCTACTCCCAAGAGAATTTAAAGGAATTGTGTGACCATAGACCTACCTTCCCCTTTACAATTTTTTTATAAAATATAGGTACTTTTCGTGTTGACAAGGTTCGTGGTCTTATTTATCTCCACCACGAAAACGCGACGCGTATTCACAGTTAATAATAAGAAGGTGTATCTTCCCCAGAGGATTTCGGGAAAATCGCAAATCACGATCAGGAATTAATTAGCTAAAGCTATGGCTCTACCTATATTGAAGATTTGATCGTTATTATTCTTGACATTTGCATAATATTCGGTTCAGAAAATCCGTTAAACAAAATTTGTAATCCATTCACTTGAGATGAGAATTTCCATTTTAAATGAGTATAACATTTTGTTTATTTCACGTCCTTGACTTCATTTTAGGCGCCATGGTTAGGTACAGGGGCCGTACTATGAGCTGTTAACGCCATCATGATTCTGTTGAGAAAAAGAGATAGTGCTATCGGTCATGTATAGCTCCGTCTCTCTTCCACGCTGGAACAATGATGGAATTAACATGTCATAGTACGGCCCCAGGCAGCCTAAAAAATATGTAAGTAGGTAGGTATACCTACATCGACAAGAATTCATTTATTTGTCTACAATTTGTACTCCATTTAATACTGTATCAATTAAGCTACAATTAGGTAGGTATATATACGAGGTACCCAACATAATCTCATATTGTGTTTTCTTTTTGAGGCTAACTGTAGGTACCTAGGTACTGAACAGGGAACATGGGTTTCAAAGCACTTCCCTAGGTTACTAATTGAACGGATATGCGACTATAGTATATTAAAATCTCGCTGCAGACTCGGTCATAAATCATTCGAGTGTTTCGCTCTCTTTCCCACTCACGGGCCTTATGGGCAGGCCACGCCCACACGTAGTCCTGTGTATTACTGCAGTCGATGAGTGATATCGATAGTTTTATATATTTATAAATGGGTGATAGAAATAAATACAAATTTTTTTTTTATTACCAAATTTACTACAAAGCATATTAAATATATAAACAAAAGAACGTATATATAAAACTAAAAATAGAAAATTAAATAAAAAAAGGTATTGAGTATTGAATCGGGACAAAACTTTTAAAAGGGCTGATAATTGCTAACATTGAAATACGAGATATCATTTGTTGCCAAAAAGGACTCTAACGTGTTTACTGTATTATAATTAACGATTAAGTGCGCTTGTTGGCAACTACCAATATTATTACAACGTTAAATTCCATTTTTAAGTTTTGTCCCGATTAACCCCTGCATGCGTTAACCCCGTTTTACGATATAAAATTCATCAATGTCAATGTGTATATAAAAATTCGGACATAATCTTTGAGGACTTTATTATTAAGCATGTAGAGCACTTTTCTATGAAACAGCAGATTTTTTTCTTGATAACCGACGAAAAATTACTACGTTAGGGTGCGGTTTGCGCGTCATTGCGTTTTTTTTCATCCCTATCGGACTTTCCCGCAACCCTGACAGGCATCGACCCTAGTGTACCCCGTCATTGATGCTGACATCTCCTTGAGGCGCGCGTGGAACACAACGCGCCATTCTGCGCCTGGTCCTTATTGAACGGCGAGCTGCCCATTGCTCGTCATTCGTAAGCCCGCGCCTACGGTGACCGGGAATCAGCTTGCGATTCCCGACGCCCAGGGCGTCTCCTGCGGCGGCTAGGAGCGTGAGGGCGCGAATTTTGCCTCTCCCTCACGCGTTTCGCCTCCTCCTTTGCGAGCATTACTGCTTCGCAGAAGGAGGTGAGGGCTTCCCAAGCCCTCTCGCTCCGTACCATGGCCTGGACCAGGGCCGGACGCGAGAGATCGCCACCGCCCATCGCCTGCACGAGGATATGGTGGTGCTGCGCCCAAGGCGGGCAGACCTCCACCGTATGCTCCACCGTATCCTCCGGGCGATCCACACTATGATGACACCCGGGCGTTTCCTCCCGCCTTATCCGGAATAGGAACCTCCCAAAACAACCGTGTCCGGTGAGGACCTGCGTCAGGTGGAAGGTGAGGACGCCGTGGCGCCTCTCTAGCTACTCCTCTAAGAGGGGACTTATCGCCGCAATTGTTGTGTGCCCAGCACTGTGTTGCGACAGCCGCACTTTCCATGCCGCCCTGAGATCCCGCCGGAGCTCTGTCCGCTGTGTCGTGTTTCGTGCTCTGCCCCAATGAGCCAGGTTTGGCCGCGGCAGCTGCGACTGTGGCAAATGACACCGCCTTCCGCCGGCCCACGGCCGGCTGGCTCGCCGCTAGTGGGGGGCGCAGGACAGTGCCCTCCAGGGCAGAAAACCGGGTCTGGAAGGCAGCCAGCTCCTGCCGCACCAGGGTCAGATACCGGTCTTCCGCAGGCACGGGCCGTCCCTGCCCATGCTGCGGCGCCCCCTACTGCGGCACCTCTCTGGGGCCAGCTGCTCGGAGCCCGGCCAGGTCTGCTCGGAGTTCCCGTTCTCCTTCCGGAGAAGCTCTATGGCGACTGTCAAGCGGGTGACCTTCGCCCGCATTTCGGACAACCTTTCGCAATAAATTGGTTATTTTTAAGACTTCATATGTCGTAAACATTCATTTAAATTCAATTTAAATTCAAACGTCCATTCATTTATAACTTTTGAAGCCTCTGTAGTTTCTCCTTCTTTATTTTGGCGGCGCTTTACAAAGGATGTCTAGGTCACCACCGCGCCGCGCCTATGTGAATCATATTTTGTTCAACATACAACCTGACACTGAATTGCAAATCGCAAAACACGTAAGAATATTTGAATTTCGCGGGCAACCTTAGCATTTTCCCATAAGGGCTCCTTCAAACAGACGCAAACATGCAACGCGATGCGCACGCGACTCTAAAGCACCGCCTGTCGCGCGACGAGCGGTGCCTTTTTGTCGCGAGCGATTCGCGTCGCGTGTCGCGCCTTATTGAAAGAGCCTGTAAGTCGAAAAGTTCGTACAAATGACAAGGCCACACCAAGTCCGGACGGCAAGCCAAAAAGCCGGACATGTCCGGACGGATTGTAACCCTAAAAGCAGAGCACATTTAAAGCTGCTAGTTTCTTACTATCCAGGAATATGCTGTCCACAGTAGTGTGCGAATTAATAAGTATACACTTCTATAGTAGAGAGTTGAGAAACTGGCACAATGGAACGTGCAAACTCCACGCGCTTGCAGTCATTTAACTTTCGCATGGATATGAATATCACAAATAGGTAGGTACCTATAGGAAACCGATCACAACATAGGTAGGGGAAACTTGCCTAATTCGTACTTACGCCAAATTCGTACTCCACTTAAAACTCGGCTTTGGTAACAACTATCAGCGCCTCTAGTGTCAAAAAATAGAAATAACAGTCGGCCATTTCACCATCTGAGAGATAACACCTGTGACGCTGCTCTCGACAAAAATATTGCAAAAGTAAGTTTTTTTCAACTATTGTTGTAATATTTTTACACATTTCGTAAGAGTTTTATTCAAATAAGGTCGTGTATAACCTATTTTACGATTTGACACGTATTCATGTGTATCTTCGCGATTTCATCTGACGTGTAACGTGACTCGTAACTGTTGTCAATTTATTTGGCGGTAAATTTAAAATTTGTTTGGCTCTTGCTCCTATTTCGTACTCGAGTTAAATTCTTAAAACGTACCACGAACACGTACAACGAACCAATAAAAAAACCAGAGAATATAACTGCGATGATTGCCGAGAATTGGCGAAGACCATCCGTCGAATTTGTTAAGAATTACTACTTGTTTTAATAACACATTGTTGATTATGATGCTGATTCTCAATACTGTATACCAATGAATAGATCTCAAAGTACGAATTAAGGATATATCAGTACGATTTGGGATGATTGGTCTTAAATCGTACTTTTTTAGTTTTTTTTTAAATTGTTAATTTTTTAGAAGTTTATAAGGTTTATGTTAAATTTGATTATAGAAACAATAAAGCATTTAGCAAACAAAAATTACTTTTAATTAAAACTAATTTATCTTTCCTAATTTTCAAAATATGATGGTTTTTTCTTAAGGGGTACGAATTAGGCAAGTTTACCCTATGTATAACTTACTCCACCCATCATTCGAACCAAATAATACATATATATGGTGACAAAAACAATTTTACATTCGGTAAACGTTCCAATGCAGTGTTAGAATAACCAACGCATTAAAACCTTCCAAAACGCGTCATGACGCTAAATGACCTCACCATACCTAATCTGTTTTATAAATACAGAATGCGTTTTTGAAGGTTTGTATTAACTCATTCTGTTTTCTATAGCTAGGTAATCTACGACAAGAATGAGTTTTTAACTGTTTTGATCACAAGCGGTAGTAAGTTTTTAAGGTTTTGCTCATCGACTAAAGCAGTTTTCACGCTTCGCCAAAAAAGCCGCTGAACAGCAATTCCAGCTGTAGTTAGGTAGTACCCACAAAACACGACGCCGCAGAATCACTGCGGTTATGGTTACCTACCATAAATCTGAACGTGTGCGGTCGTTTGTAATGCCCTCTGTAATTAAGTTTAAGGCCAATCTAATTAGAGAAGTTCAAGGGTACTTCCGCAAAGGACTGCGGAAGTGAATTCACACTTGACTGTGGATAGACAAATATTCTCTTCTTGTTTAGAATGCTGAAGACCCCATGCCGTAGACAGTGGTTTTCTCTATCTACGCACCATGCAGCAGATAGGGTTGCCAACTTTTTTATATATGAAATATACTATTTTCGAAGCCAATGCCTGTAAAAATATAGTAGATGGCGAAAAAATTAAAATAAAATAAAACACGTTTTTTGCTACTTTGAGCGTTTATTAACAGGGATTTTTTAAATGTCTCATAACTATTTAAAACTATAAAAATAAATTATGGTTACAAAATACCTTTAGTTAACCTTTTACGAGATTAATACTAGCCCTATGCGCTTATTTCGCCTCTTTGTATTCATCACTGAAAATATGCGCTCAATAAAAGCTGAAGTTTCTGGTATAGAAAGAAGAAATAAATTATACTATTATGTAAAAAGTCAGACTCACTGAGCAACACTTCTTGCCATTTTTCAGCAGTGTATTTAGCATCACATTTTTGGTTAGGAAGAGGAATAAGCCAAAATTTTATTAAACTGATTCATTTCTGATTTTCTGAATACATAATTTAAAAACAGATTACGGCTGCGTTTCGTTTTACATTTATTTTCATAAAATACGGTTATTTAAATTTTCATATAAAATATGGTAGTTTCGCCTATATTCACATGGTCAGACACCAATTCACATGGTCTTCACATGATCTGACCAAGATCATAATCTTGGTCAGATCATGTGAAGTCCATGTGAATTAAAACTGGACTTTAAAAGAGTGTGACCTCTAAGTTTGTTTCGGCCTTTCTTCTCAGAGTAGTCAGATAGGAAACGCCAACCTCATCTAGCTTTTAAAATATGATTGACGTGTAAAAGTGTTTGTACAAACGTACTTACAGAAATAAAATCATTTATCATTAACCCCAGGACCGGGAGGTCTCCGACGCTGGGAGGCCCTACTTGGCATTTCACTCACGTGAGTTAACGACGATACGACCTCCTCCACGACGGCCCACGACACGACCCCCTCTACGACGGTCTACCTGATCTGATCGACGTGGCTACTCCATCCTCATCCAACCACTACCACCACCATCCAACCACTGCCACTACCTCTTGCTCCTGACTCCATACATAAGCCGACCTGGGCAGCGAGCACGGCCTCTGTGACAGGCTCGAGTCACGCATTTTATCACGGTTTTTGCACTGTGATAAAAATGTGTGACTGAAGCCTAACACAGTAGGCTGTGTACGCTCCGCTGAAGCTCCTACTCATCTTTTTATACTTTTTTTTTTTAAAGTGACTTACAGTTGTGTCCGGCTAATCGTAATGTTACACTGCTGCACTGCCTAAAAGTTAAATGCACCTTATCAAGTTTGTACAAAGTGTACAAACCTTACAAAGTGCCCGCAAAATTCCTACAAACCTGATAAGGTGCATTTAACTTTCAGAGTTATTTTGCATTTGTGCCAAAGCAGGCCACTAGGGGAGCAGAAGGCTACCTCATAAATAAACATCTTGTATCACTGCCCGTGCGTCCCTAGTTCCCTATAGACGGGCGCTGCTAAAAGTAGGAATACGCCACTAAAAACGAGACCAACTATTATGGTTCGAAGCGAAACGTTTTAGCGATCAACTGTACCAACGTAATCCGGTTTTAATTGACATCATATCCAGAGCGAACACTTTATTAACTGTATCCCGACAGCCACAAATATTAAGCTGATTTCAGCAGTGTTATCTTCTGAAAATGTCAAGTCCGTGTTAAGCTTAATTCAACGGAATTTTATTAAGTAATAATGGTTGAGTTATGCCCCGGTTTCTGAGGCACTTTTAACGGTAGTACTATCCAATAGCGCAGCAAAATTACTTCAAAAGTAAATTAATTAAATCCTGTAATACTTAAAAAAAAAACACTAACATTGTTTTTGATGATTGTAGAACAAACCGGCACTATTTATTTATTTATGTTAAAATAAAAATACAATGCAATTATTCGAAATAATAGCAAGTCAGCGACTTTTTAATAGTAAATTAAGCCACTTATTTTTTATTGAATCAATAGCATAAGAGAATTTATCTGGGAACTTCAGAAACCGGGCATAGGCACCACAATCCTTATGTGGCTGTTTTCTCTGACCTCCTTACATGGTAGTTAACTGCATATCTTAATCTTGGAAGGACTAACAACGAACCAATAATTCTCACTAGCTATTGATTCAATAAAGTTAACCAACGTCGGTTAAATGTCACTGCGTTTCTGAATACGCATTAAACCATTAAATAACTATGAAACAGATAACTAGTTCTGTAGACGAAGCCCATATGAGATTGGTTCAATAAAAAACAATTTGTAAATAATCATCCAAATAGTTCAAGTAAAACCATAGCCCTTCTGGCGCAGTCGGGTAATAACCCTTTTTATAGTCGTACCAATCTCGCTTATATTATAGGTACTCATCCATGCGTCACATGGGAATAAACTGATGCGATGGCGCGGTGGCAGGTCGCAACCTGTCGGGGAGCAAGCTCGTGCCCGACCAACTATTCCGCGCGTCCCATGGAAAGAAACCGATGCGATGGCGCGGTAGCAGGTTGCAACCTGTCGGGAATATTTCCCTATATAAGCCGTGCCATAATGTGGAACGTTCAGTTCCAACAGGTTCTCCGCAACATCGAACACGTAAGCGTTGGTTTCCAACGTGGGTTCATGACGGGTGCTGTGTTCTTCGACATAGCGAAAGCGTTCGACAAAGTCTGGCACAATGGCTTATTATATAAGCTTTACCAACTCGGTGTGCCAGACCGTCTCGTACTCATCCTGCGAGACTTTTTGGCTAACCGAACCTTTCGTTATCGTATCGAAGGGGCGCTTTCCTCCCCCCACCCTATCCGCGCAGGAGTCCCTCAGGGCTCTGTGCTAGCTCCCCTCACGTTCACCCTATTCACCAGTAACATCCCGAAATGTAAAAATGCGCAGTTGGCTCTGTTCGCAGACGATACGGCCATTTATTACACTGGGCTCGTCCCCGACTCGATATCTCGCACTCTCCAAACCGCAGTCAACAAGCTTGGCGCATGGTCAGAAAGTGGAGAATCGAAGTTAACCCCGACAAGAGTCAAGCGGTTCTCTTCTTGAAACCGCGTGTCAAACGCAGACATGACGAGGCCCGCCCGATCAAGATGTTTGGCAAGCCGATCCGGGCGAAGCATGCCAAATATCTGGGTGTGACTTTGGACAGACGTCTCTCCTTCGCAGAGCACATAAAGGTGGTTCGTTCGCGAGCCGCCTTTGCTCTGAGTAGACTACATTCCGTCCTAAATGCACGCAGTAAATTGTCACTCAGGTGCAAACTGCGCATTTATACGGCATGCATCCGACCTATTATGACATACGCCTGTGCTGTTTTCGCACAGGCCCACCCCCGGCACATCCACAGGATGCAGACCCTACAGAACCGTTTTCTACGTAAAATCACGGGTTCCCCCTGGTTCGTTCGTAACATTAACTTACATTTAGACTTGAAAATCCCCACCATCCAACAATTCATAAAACGCGCTTGCAAAACCCTCTGGTTGTGAAGGCCGCCAGTTATGTCCCCTCTAGAATCAGTAAAATCCGCCGTCCAAGGCACGCACTGACCGACCCCGACGACCCCACCACCCTCCTCCAGGAAAGCAGTAGGGCCACCAGTACAGTACCTATACAAACACAGACACAAAACGAAGTTCCGACCTCGCCGCCGAGGTCCTTCGCGTCTGCGTTCCTCCCCGATAAATTCCTCTTCCCCTCCCTTGATCGGATCCACAGAGCCAGCTGGTGGCGTAGCTGAGCCAGTAGTTTTACCCATTATTAATAATGAACCCATTTTGATCCATCCTGTCCCCAACTTGCTGTCCTTCCCCAGCGACACCCTAAGCCGAGGCTCGTACCCCACAGCGGGTGCCCTTAGTTAGTAGTTTATAATTAATATTATGCCCCTGGCTGGAGGCTTTGAGTTAGCTCGAAGGCACCACAGGATTGACCGGTTAAGCAGTCACGGCCTCTCAAGGCCAACTGCGAGATGCCATACAAAAAAAACAAAAAATTCAAAAAAAAAAAAATGGAACGTTCAGTCCCTGGCTGGAGGCTTTGAGTTAGCTCAAAGGCACCACAGGATTGACCGGTTAAGCAGTCACGGCCTCTCAAGGCCAACTGCGAGATGCCATTGAAAAAAAAATGGAACATTCAGTTAGCTGCGATCATCGCTTTAGTAAGCAACAAAGTTAGTTGCGATCATCACTCCAGTAAGCTACAACCAGCAGTACAGTCATAAGTAAATATAAGTGTCTTGTCTAATTCTATGCTATTTTATTGTGTACCTATTTTGTGTACTCGTACTTTTGTGCTCTTATGTTGTGTGTCTCTAAATTATATTATTCCTCGATGTGCAATGTGTGAAAGAGATTACAAGTGTTTCACCCGATTACCCTGGTTTTAATTCACTCACTCGTCAAGGGAACACCATCACCCCCGCCTACATCACCTGACTCCCGTTTATCCTTAAAAAGTTCCTTAGTTGCTGCTAGATGGGTCTTCAAAAGAGATCGCGTCTAAAATGTATTTTATAATTTTAATTCGTCTCTAATACTAGTTTTATTTATAATTATATTTTTCGATGATAATAGTTATAGGTAATAGGTGGCTTAATTTACTATAAGTCGCCGACTTGCTATTATTTCGAATAATTGAATTGCATTTTTATTTTTAAATAAATAAGTAAACAGTGGTGCCGATTCTCTTGTCACAAAATTCTCTAAACTAGACTAAAAATCACCAAAATTTAGTTTATTCCTGTCAAACGACGATTTCCCATTCTTAAATTGACTAAAGTGACACAACTTAACTAAGTTTTAGTTTGACAGCACTAAGATGGCACTGAGATAATAATTTAGTAAAATTGTCTAACCTAAATCTGACTATTTTTAAAAGAAGACATAGGGGGTACCTTTCGTCCGGAAAAAGTACTGTTCCTGATCCCGAGGGAAATAACAATTTAGCTGTCAACGGTCACAATTCCTTTAGGACGCTAGATGGCGCTACGTGTCTTTCGAACCATGATTGAATTATTTAGCAGAAACTTTAAACGTGTTTCAGATAAATATTTTTTCACACCACCTGCTCGAAAATGTCAAATTATATGTCAAGCAACCTTAACCCAAAGTGAGTCATTAATGGCCGGGGGCACAGCCGGTCAATAATGTTGTACTGGATTTCATTATGCCCCGCTGGTCAATAATGTGATTTGAACTTGGAATCTCACATGCTCAGCTAAATTGGCAATATAGTACTAACAAACACCCTTTGGTGCCAGAAAGAGGAAAGCTATTCTCGAAACCCATACTACGCGTGGATGATATTCTCGATTTCCTACAAAATCATAACGACTGCTTCTTCATATCGTTGCCATGTTTTCGAAGACATAATATTGTAAGAATAATTAGATAACTACGAACCATTTTTTAAAAGGAATGGAATAACATTAAAATTATTTTCTCACAGTAGGTGTAAAAAGTAGAGTATCCTCCTCTGGGCTAAAGGTGTCTTTGCCTTGGGCTAGCTTGAATCCCTCGCTGCATTCAGGATTCTTGTATTAACTCCCTCGCTTCGCTCGTGAGTTAAACTCTTAACTCTCTCGCTGCGCTCGGGAGTTAAATCCCGAATCCTTCATTGCGCTCGAGATTCAATATGACGCCCGTGACATAAGACACAACTTTAGCCCCTCGGTGCATAATCTACTATTTTTATATATGAGTAATTTATTGTGTGTCTAGACTCTAGAGTGAACTCAAACACTGTTTGACCGAACACCATGAAAGTTGGCACATTTCTAGGTAAGTATAAATTTTTAGTGGAGAAGGATTAACAGGATTTTTTCGACCTCCACGCGGGCTAAGCCGCGGGCAAAAGTTAGTTTATAATAAAACTGTGAACGCGAGCAAAGAATAATCCGGTTTTTCGTTCGCTCTTGTTATTTTGTATTTTACCATCTTTTTAAGCAAATAAATATAATTCTTATTCTTAGTCTTATTCTTTGACAAATTAATTTAATGAACTTAGTAGTTTCACCTCTCGACTTTTGTTTTGAGTTGACGAAATGAAGCGGGGTTTTGCCTTTGTAGGTGGTTATTTGCTAAGGATAATGTTATTAAACCAAATATTAAATGGAACTAAATTACTTCTAGGAATATGACTGAGGCGCAGGGCTTTCGTGCAACAAAGCGCGCGAATCAACGTTCTGGGTATGATTTTCAAGTCATAAAGTGTCATTACATTATGTAAGATACGTACTCAAAATTTAATCATTTGTAGGAACTCGACATGAAACAAACATTTTAAAAGACAACAAACGAACAAGCACAGGATGCCTCGTCGTATGAAGACTTAGGCAGAGAAAACAGAAATGTTGTAAGTAATTTAAATACGGTACCTACCTAGTTGTATGAAACTAAAATGATTTGCAGAGAATCATAAATTTTACCTACCTATACCTCAGATCATATCAAATTTGATCTGAGACCAATACCTTCTAAGTTCCCAGCCTAGCTTAATGTATTTTACTAGGACAAGAGATATTATTTCGTACCACTAGCTCCATCTATCACTGTCAAATCTAACAACTTTTACAAATAGCGGACTACGGAGGCATCTTAATACTTCCGAAAGTTAAAGGTAGAGGGCGTGGAACGGTGGGTAAATGCAACTTCTAATTCTAACCCAATTTATTTAGGAAAGGACGACTCTACGACTGTACCGATATTGTGGTACTGATCGTCTCCAAAACTACCAAGTAGGTAGCATGCATGCACGGAACAGGATCTGTTCCGTGCATGCGTGACTGTGTCATGTATTAGAATTAAAATAAAAAATATAAACAGTGTTTTTCGAACTTTATTGTAAATACAAAGTGAAATAAATTAAGTCTAATCTTAAACTAGTCCTTAAAGGACACGATTTGTAAGAACATTAATTAATTGTATCATAAAATTAAATTAAATCCCGTTGCTTCAAAATATGTAACCACAAATGAAAGTTCAAACTGATACTAATACTCAATATATTAACAGATAATACTTAACTTCTATATTGCTACAATTCACAACCGGAACCAAAAATGTAATTGAGATTATTCTACGCTATCACGAATTATAACGTGATTTAAAGCCCCTTAGTCACGGTGAACAAATAGAGGGTGGCAGGGACATCGAGGAGCAACCCACCCCATTAGCATGAATTCAGTAGGAACATGATTCTAAAGGTAAGTGGACCTTTGGGGTCGCGGGCGCACAGAGTGGGGACTCTGTCCGGCCACCGAGTGACCCCAGGGAAGACGGTGGCACAGTGGACAAGTGCTTTTTTTTTTCAGGATGGGAAATCATCAAATAACTTCTCCCGCTCTGGGCAGAGCAGGAGGGCGTGTCAGACTAGTGGCGACGTGCTGCCGTGCATAGCGAGGCTCAGGGGAGACCCTTTTACAGACTGTAAAGGGGCCTCTCATAAGGCACATGCCTTACAGGCGTTGCACAGGGCGGGTTCCGGAATTGGTATTTTAAGAGGAACCGGGACCCCCTCTATGTGCTGATGGTGATCACCGGGGTGGTTTTAGTGTGGTAAAAATCCCACACTCCTTGACCTCCCTCCCCGTAATTCGTGTGCCTTCGGAAGGTTTCCCCCAGAAAACAAAAAAAAATTGCTAGATGATTCGGAATTGCCCTGCGCTGTAATTTTTCGTCGGTTTTCAAGAACAAAATTTGCTGTTCCATTACATTTTGACCGCGTAGGTATTGTACTCTTCTATGAAACAGCAGGTTTTTTTTAATATAACCAGCGATTATGTATACGCTAGGGGGTCTAGTCATGTGCTGAATTCATGGTTACAGATTACACGTCGATATCCCTAACACCCCGTATAGCTCAAGATCGTTGCAGCAACGTGGTTTTGTGTTGCTAGAAACATGTTGCACACAACAAAAATGTTGTGCAATGCAATGTTGTATGCAACAATAACACAGTGTTGCCAGAAACACGTTCCTTGCAACAATAAAAAGATGCGTCAAGAATGTTGAGCAACTTTTGTTCACCAGAAACACAAGACTAGCATACGACATTTATTTACACAATTTACACAAATGTTATTGTTTTCGAACATCGAGTGTATAAGTAGCTTAATAAAACATCTATTTTGCCGGAGTTTATTACATGACATATTTATGTTTATAATAACATTCATTTGTTTAAATAATTAAACTACAAACTATGTCTGCTAATGAGGAATGAAATGCCAGAAATACAAGAAATATAGAATTGTTTTATATTACCTGTGTAAACCTTCCCTAACAAAGATAGTCAGTTTGAAAACGATGTAAAATCTACATTGAATGTTAATATTTTAATTATCTATTATTCCTAGTTTTAATGTTGCCGAAAATGTGAGGGTCAAATGATATTTCAGGATTAATAATTATAGTGATTCTTCATATTTAAAACGATATTGGATGTAATCTGCGCATTATCAGAATTTTATTTAGAAGGTGCTCGCACAATTCTGTGCTAGGTGTAAGGCAACTCGCTTTGTCAAGTATTTTGTCTTTATCACACTTTAGCATGAACTCTGCACATGTTTTTAGACTCCCGAGCGTAGAATTTTTTGCCGATAATTTAAAAAAAAATGATCTTTCATACAAAAGTGCAATACCTACACTGTCAAAATTTATCGAACAGCAGATTAATTAAAAACTTTTTTTTATTTTTTATTTATTCATTTAATAGTTCCAACGGTGTTGTTGGGTCTAGAATACTGTATCTGCTGAATTCACAGTAACATGCGTGTCGATGTCCCTGGACAAATGCACTGTTGAATGTACAAAAATTTTTGTAACGCGGTATCCACGTCGCACAAATCCTGCTACAAAATTTCTTCTGATTGCGCAGACATATACCAAACAGCCTCAATATTAATAAGATATTATAACATATTGAGATCTAATACCAACCATTTGACATTTATGCTAAGCAACCTTTGAATTATAATCCTATAGCCATCATGTAAATATTACGTTCTAACTAAAAAAACTTAAGTAAAAAAGGAAAATAATTTCGTTTTTATCATTCATAATTTTCGGAATAGAAATCCTCATCGTTTAAAAAAATTAAATTATCATAATCACAGTTTACCTAAAATCGTAATTATTATAATGGTTACGAGATTGTGTTAGTATTTAGTATGTAATAATGTTGTTTTTTCTATTAACCTAGCGTTGTACTTGTCACCTTTACTGAAGTTGCTTAGAAGATATAAAAATGCCTTTATATAAGACAGGCACTTGGTGCACGTTTTGTTAGCGTACCTACTAATAAAAGGACATTGCAACGTTATCACGACCACGACTTTTGGAGCGTACGCCCTTCGTAGTCGCATGGTCACGCTTTCGCAGTTAGCGATAGATAAAGTTATGGTACTCCAGACCTCTAAATGCCGCGGTCATGACAACGCAGCCTAATTTTCATTGCATAATGACATTTAAATTAAAAAGTGTAATTTTCAAGACGAAATAACTTTCGAGAGCTGTACAGCTCTGCCTCTGCACACAATGATGCTAAAATGGAAATGTACACTCAGGGAAATTTATTGTTAAGCAAATAGACACCATACGTGTACTACTGTTATAACCATTTTACACAACTGCCAAAGAACGACAGTTATGATCTGAATACAAGGATAATTTAAATTTCCCTGACTTTGCCTACCTAAGTGGTGTAGTAACTACGTGGATGTACTAAAGAAGCGAATTCCAAATACTTTCAAGAAAAATAAAAACAAACTGAGCAACTATACGGCCTTATTTGATTTATGGGAACATAAATAAAAAAGGCGAAATTATTTTAATGAAATACTTCATTTACAAGACATTCTTAGTACCCGTGTCTCACTTCGTAATTTGTTGCATACTTCTTACTATTTATTATTATTTAATCATTCACTGGTTAAATACATGATTATTCAACAAAATTAATCCGTGTCAAATAGATACCTTTATTACTCAGGTAAGTAATAAAAGTATCTATTTGACACGGATTAATTAAAAAAAACAAACGTCAAATAGCAATATCCAAGACTGTGTTCGAAGACTTAAAATTTAATATTAAGAATTTGTTGACAGTGGCGCAATTATTAGACCAAGCATTCCACGTTCTTCATACTCCTTTACTTTTGGAGCCGAATAGTAGTAGTATAGTACTTGCCATTCCTCTATCTAAAATAAGGCACGAAAATAAAAGAAACAAAACTTCGAATATAAAAGCACCCGCTCTTCATCACATAGGCAACATAAAGACTAGATTAATTACTTAATTGAAGACTATGGAATTAATTAAATGATGCATGAAAATGTGAAACTACACCACTTTAAGTGAAAATCCTGTAATTGCCTTTAAACGCACGTTTATTCAAATTGTACATAATATAGATTGAAAATGAAAGTTGCAAAAACAACTACCTACATAACGAAACAATCTGGCTTTACAAAACTTATATTCAATTATGTCCACTGGACAGTCGTGTGATTGTTTGATAGCGAAAGTTCAGTGCCTAACACGATCTTTCTTCCGCGGACACACTGCGGTTAAGCGAACTGCGTACCGCATCTTACTATATTATATTTGTCCAAATATTCACGCTATACGGAAAATACAAAATATAAGAATAGGATTTTCCTATTGAAATATAGTAGATTTTGAATTAGCGCGTTTACGCGAATAGATGTACAAAAAAAAAGACCAATGTGCAGCTAGCAAAACGAATGTTAATCGTAGATGGCGCCACCGGCGTTGATGCACAACAATACATGCATAACAATGCATTTTAGCGGCATACGCAAATTCAACTCTTGCTCTTATTAAGAAATGATTAAAGTTCTTTTTCCTCGCGCATTCTCGGGCACATAAGAGTTCATAAGACGTAAAACGCAGTTCGCTCAATCGCAGACAGACTTCTTCATAAGCGGATGTACTGAATGCTTATTTTACCTAAGAGTTAAGCAGCATTTTAGTATATTATCTTGCTTGGTGGCGCAGCTGTGTTAGCACTCATGGCTTGTTCTAGCGTGTCGAGGCGACGGTAGGCGTGACCCCGGCTGTTGCGACGGCGACCGCTTTGACGACCTTCTAGTATTAAGCCAAAGAACTGGAAAAGAAAAAAGAAAATGGGTAGTATGTTCTCGCTGCAGGACATCTTTGTATTTTGTGTCAGTAAGACGACAATACATCGTTCTTTAATCTGATTACTTGAATTTCTACACTAATTGGTTTATACTTTTAGGCGTTTTGGGAATTAGAATTAATTTAGAATTAAAAAAAAAAACGTTTAATATAAAACTTCGTAGTAAGCACTTATTAAATACTTTAAAGCATTACATGAAATGAAGACTAAAATTCGGTAACTAAACTACTTTTGGGAAGCCTGGAGGGATTTTAGTGGGCTTCAATGTTTTTTTTTTAAATTTATTATTCACATATTTAATCCGCCGAATAATAGGCGGAAATACCGTCATCACCCGGAGGTTCATTGTTAGACTTTGGTATAAACAAAATGTTACTGGCCACTCTAGAACAAATGTGGCTTCATGGGCCATCCGTTTTGCGTGCAATGTTTTCTGCCCGCTGCCACTTAACTTTGATAATTTTTCGGGCTATGCTTGGGGAAAGCCGATGTCCAGCAGTGGACGTCTCGAAATTATGATGATGACGATGAACTGGTACTCACCACTTTGCTGACTTTGCTCTTGTTATGATAGAGGACGTACAGCAACACCATCAGGATCACAGACGTCATGAAGAACGGGAAGAAGTGGTCGTTGTCCTGATCTGAGAAGTCGTCGGGCATCGAATTCGGGAAGAATTCTGAAAATTATAAATAGCTTGATAAAATAGCAATTACGTAAGTAAGTACCCGGATTTAAAATTGTCTTTTATTCAGAGCAGGCTAGATTATCAAGATTAAAAGATTATCAAAAAACTACACGTTTGGGTAAAACAGCAGGGCGAGCACGGCCACTGTTATAAGCTCGAGTCACGCATTTTATCACGGTTTTTGCTCCCAAACTGTGATAAAAATGTGTGACTCAAGCATTTCACAGTAGGCCGTGCTCGCCCCGCTGATACAGACAAGATTTAAGTTTCTCACATACCTACTGAACCTGAACATGGCCATGTGAACATTTTTATTTACCGAATTCTGTCTTTATAATTTTAACAAACAATTGCAATTAAAATAGTTTCTGAGTATTCCATATTAAAATATTATTTTCATTTTCATGAACTACATAACAATTTTAAATTATTCAATTAGAACACAAGACCTTGTAAAACATATGCAAAGAAATCTATTTGAGTATGTTGTTCACACCTGAATAAACAACCATGAGTCTTTGAGTTAACATGATCGAGTACAAAATAAAATTTACACAAGATAATTCAACACGAGGAAAACATGACGAAAAATAAGCTACAAAGAAAAACGAAGATTTTGGAACAAAGTTTTTAGAAGCTCTACCAGAGGGATACTACCTCGCGGGCTTGCGAACGGCGAGCAATGGGCAGCTCGCCGTTCGAAAAGGACCAGGCCTGGGTCGACGGCGCGTTGTGTTCCACGCGCGCCTCAAAGAGATGTCAGCACCAATTACGGGGTCTGCTAGGACCGATGCCTGCTAGGGTTGCGGAAAATCCGAGAGGGATACCGTGGCTCCTGGCAACTGAACAGGCAACTGAAGGAACACGGGTGGGTTTTAGTCAGTAAGAGTCTGACACGCCCTCCCACTCTGCCCAGAGCGGGAGAAGTTATTTGATGATTTCCCACCCACAAAAAAATAATAAAAAAAAGAGGGATACTACCTAGAATCATTAAGAAAAAAGTAAATATGAATATAATTTTTCTTTTTACAAAAAATACCACACTATTATTCCACGTAGCCACAGAGATTTTTTTTTCTCGAAATCAATCTGTTGCACATTAAGAATTACAAAAAGATAGGATACTTACAGAAATTATGCAAATGTGAAATCAACCACATTCTCCACAGATACACAATGAGACAATTTGGTAAACTTCAAGACTAGCGTTGTAAACAATAATAAGAGGTATATTAATAGTAAAGTATCAACAAAACATAAAGCTGTCAATAGTGCCGCATAAGTGGAAAAATAGTGTCACATTATTTTTTCAATATGTTATGTAACATAAGTCTATACTTTCGACGGGGTAAAGCAAACAGATCTAGGTATATATTTGATCTGTGCATTAATTATATCTAACTCTAACTAGCTCCTGCCTTTATTTTTATTTTTTTGGGTGAGAAATCATCAAATAACTTCTCTTTCTCTGGGCGGAGCAGGAGGGCGTGCCCTCTTACTGACTAAAACCCACCCGTGTTCCTTCAGTTGCCTGTGCCAGGCACGGTAACCCTTTGGACTTTCCCGCAATTCTGGCAGGCATCGGCCCTAGCGGACCCCGTCATTTGGTGCTGACATCTCTTTGAGGCGCACGTAGAACACAACATGCCGTCGACCCGGGCCTGGTCCTTATCGGACGGCGAGCTACCCATTGCTCACCGTCCGCAAGCCCGCGCCTACGGTGGCCGGGAATTGGCTTGGGATTCCCGACGCTCAGGTCGTCTCCTGCAGCGGCTAGGGGCGTGAGGGCGCGAATTTTGCATCTCCCTCACGCGTTCCTACCCGAACTAGCTCCTGCCTGCGACTACGTCCGCGTGAAATTTCGGCCCCCGACCCACTCCGTCGCATCCCATCGCCCGCCCGCGCTGTTACTTCGTTTTTGCTTAACGTTCTTTCTGACTTATTTTCTGTTTGCTCAGCTCCTAAGGGTCCTAGCTTGATTTCAATAGCCTCTTCAATCTTTCTCAAGAATTGGGCTATCAAATGCAAAAAGAATTTTGACTTGTAGTTCCAGAGATTAGCGCGTTCAAACAACAAACAAACTCCTCAGCTTTATTGTTAGTATAGATAGAGTAGTGTAAGGTAGGTTCGTATGAAAAAGTACCTACAAACATACCGAAACAAAAGTACTGTTTGAAAGTGGTATCAAAATTCCTGTCACAACGTTTAGCCTATAACCTTCCTCAAGAATTGGGCTATCAAGTGCAAAAATAATTTTTCATATCCTACTGGTAGTTTCAGAGATTAGCGCATTCAAACAAACAAAATCCTCAAATTTATTAATAGTATATATAGATTATATTAGTATATAGACAGATTTGGCAATAACAGCCTTGCAAAATTTTCACAGAACAGTTTTACAGTAACCCAAAGTAACTATCAAAGAATTTTTAAATGATAAAATATGACATTTTTAATATAATTAATATAGTTAACCCTAAGTATACCCTTTAATATAATTTACCATTGACATATAATTTAACATTGACATACACACAGTACCTATGTAAAAATAAATTATCATTAATTAATGATTTATTATTATTATTATTTATTTATTAATTTTCAAAAAATAAATAAAAAGAAAATACATTTAATTGACATTATTTACTCAAATGTGACTTTGTATTGTATAGATTCAGACTTATTTCTAAAAAAACTAATATATTTGTACACGAATTCCATTGGTAGGACATAGAGCTCGACTAAAATGTATATACCTACATAAGACCTTTATTGTAATACCTGTGTTCACAAATAAAGATTGGTTGAAAGTATGAATAACACAAGGACTACGTTGCTGTTGTGTTGTACTCAGAAATAGCAGTAATCAACTTTGTGTTTAACAAACATACATCATAAAGGTGACATAATTGCACAAATAGTTGTTTGTTTTTGTTTTTTTTTGTTTACTATGGCTGACTTATGCTGTAAAGTGTAAACAAACTGTTCTGGATAGCGTTTCACCATCATTCGATAAGCTACTGTGCCGAATCGATCATCAATCAATGTTATCGAAGGAGTCTTCTAAACACATATCCAAAACCCGAAATTTTTGACAGCTTTTAAAATCAGGTAGCCGAAAATTTCTCATTTTCGACTCGGAGGCCTGTGGAATGGTTGTGAATAGCTATGCTAATAAGTTTTCAGATAGATTCCTATTGCTACCATCTCGTGATGTATACTTGTGATTGCAGTACTTCCTTCACAGAATAAATTACAGCTTAGCTTTATTATCTAAGTATTTGATTAACATTGAAGCATGGAGTTCTATTAAGTGTAGCATAATAAGTATCGTTATTTGTATTCCTTAATTTATTATTTATTCAATATTCCTTAATAATTTTAGTCGTCAGGTTACCGTAATACAGGCTCTGCCTAGTTCGGGACCTGAAGACCTTGTGTGGATGTTGTATCATATTATATTATATTAATGTGCACTTCCAAAACAGTGTTACATATATTATATGCATATGACATGCAAATGCATTGCTATGCCAATTAAGTTGGCTTCAACTCAAGAAGAAGATCAGGGACCAAAGATTATGTAGATTAAATGGGACAAGTTTTGAACTTTTGATAATATTAAAATATAAGTAATTAAAATAGATGTGTGATTGCATTTTTATTATATTTACTATTACTACTCATCGTTTGTGAGAATAATAAACCTAATTACCACCACACAGTAATTGATTAGAATCAATCCTTATTACACAACACAAATTAACAAGTCGAAAATGTGATAAAATCTTTTAAAATGACTAACTATTAATTATTTTAGTGATCTTATATCTCACACTGATATTTTTCAGAGAACAAAGTATTGTGAATGATTGCCACTTATTCCTTCACATTATGATTCAAGTAACGAAACTGCTGCTTTGAAGATAGCTCTTTATCTATCAGTGTTCTCACATCCTAGATATATTCTGAACCTCTACTAACTACTTGCCACTCAGTAGACATACTTTTTTTTTTGTTTGAGTTTGAGATATCATCAAATAACTTCGAATCGAGGGCGTGTCAGACTCTTTACTGACTAAAAACCACCCGTATTCCTTCAGTTGCCTGTGCAGGGGCCACGGTAACCTTTTCGCACTTTCCCGGCAACCCGCAACCCTGGCAAGCATCGGCCCTAGCGGACCCCGTCATTGTTGCTGACATCTCTTTGAGGCGCGCGTGGAACACAACGCGCCATCGACTTGGGCCTGGCCCTTATCGGACGGCGAGCTACCCATTCCTCGCCGTCCCAGTAGACATACTTAAGCTTTGAGTTTTGTTAAAGCCACAAAGCCATAAAACTGAGATTTTTTTTTATACCCATGCTTTATATTGCCTTCACATCTGACATTTCTAAGTTAGTAACTCTTAGCAGTTATGTATTATACAAGGCTGCTTGTTTTTAATATATAGATACAATATTTAGTTTTAATTAGGAAGTACCTATAAGTAAATTTTACCTCCACCTTTGCCACATCCAAATTATGAATACTTATAATCCACTGGTTGAATTTTGGGGCATTCCTTTTGACTTGAGGCCATAAAAGTATAATGTGTTGATGTTATTCAACTTTGCACTCTATTTTCAAGGATATATATGTAATTAAATGAATGGCAGAACTAGCTGCATATCTAGAATTCACAGTACCTTTTGTTTTGTATAGACAATAGACATTTTTTTCTATGTTATGTTACCTTTTTGTGAAACCTCTGCTTCATGAGAGACTGGCACCACCAATTTGCCCCTCGTGAAAGTTTGCTGAATAGCAGGTTCTTGTTCTGGTTTGTTCTCCACTCCAGTTTCTTCATTTTCTTCATCAGGTTCATTGCCATCTGAGTCTGGAATAATAAGAATTTGTTTTGTTATGAACAGAAAAAAACTGCCAGCCAATATGACATTGCTTATCACATTTGCTGGCAGTTTATTTCTCCAGTGATAAACTGAACAAACCCCATTTAATGAGGTTTGTACAAGTTATGATTGGACTTTTGCTAGCTGTATAATCAAAATAATTTGATAATATTTTCTCAAACAACAAAAATGATGTAATTACTATTAGCAACGCCTATCATATTGATAAAATACAAGTTTAATGACAAATTAATAACTGGCTAAGTTTGGTTGAGTAAATTTATTTCATTGTTATCTTATCTATATGACTATAGAGTATAGATGCAGGCCTACTCTGCCGCTTCCTTCAGAGGTGGTAGGGTGGCGGGGTCTTGAGGGAGAGCGCTACAGTCGTGATGATCCTCAAGGCAAGTCTGGCGGATGCACCTTCCCGAGGTTGCCACCCCGTTCTTGGTCTAATTCCTTAAGAAATAGACGTAACAAAAACCTCCAGGCGCCTTTTATCTTAACACATCCCTTCCCCATCCTTCATCCTACCCACATCCTCATTCCTCCCACCTCCATCTCTCCAATTCCCACTCCTAACCGCGACCCCTCAGTGACTGGGTGGGTGCGGGCTCGTCCATCACTAAAATAAGCTGATGACGAGTAGGAGTAAGTAGTCACCTGCGCTAGGACCTGCGCAGTTGAGCGCCGTGAGCGGGGATGAAGGAGTCCTGGGGGGTTGAGCCGAGCGGCTCTGGTTGTAATGTGCCCGTAAGGCAACACGCCCCCTTTGGTCTGGATTTCAAGCGAAACGGTGGCCCTACCCATTAGCCAAGGGTGGGGAAATGGCCACTGTGTCCCGTCAGAGGGCCACTGGCGAGGTGCGTGAGGTCCGCTGAGGTCGTCCTCGGACAGCCAAAGCGGTAGGTAAAGGTCATGCTGACGGTGTAAGTGAGGGTTGATCAGTTCGTTGGGGGTGGCCTTTTGGACCCCCTACGCCAACCCGATCGAGCACCCGATGTCGCACTGTAAGCCAGCCTTGCGCCCCTATATCTCTCTGGTAGTCCTAACGTTCGAGCTTCTTATTAGTGAGACGTTCCCAGTTGCGGGCTCCATGGAGGGTGGGAGCCAGAGAGACGAATTTAAAAAAAAAAAAAAATCATTTAACATGGAAAATTCAAGGCCAGTTAAATCTACAGACCTGGGAGTGGAGGCGAAAGCCAATGAGACTCCCAAGGGAGGTGCTTGCACTTCCCTCGCCCCTGGTGGCCATGCGGTTAACGCCGTGGGTACCAGCGCGGGTGCAGGTCCGGCTGTGGCGAGAACCACAGCTAAGACCAAAAACAAAACGTCCCGGAACAAACAAAGGACGCCGGCGCTGATTGGGACCAGTACCGACCCTTCCAATACTCAGGCGAAGACGGCGACGACTAATACCAGTGCCGGTCTGACCCTCCCCACACAGACTCCGGCGCTGGGTAACCGGCACCGGGCTTCCTGCCAAACACCCTCATCCTTCTGTGGCTCCTCAAGCCTCCTCCCAACAGGCGGCCGTAACCGGTCAAACGGAGACGGCCGGCTGCGCTGAGGACGCTTTTTCGCGCGCCTGGCAGGTGCAGAAACGCAAGGGCAAGGGTAAACGCACTCAACAAGCCCGTTGCCCTTGCACTGAACCTTCAGTTCCATCCGAACAGGGTAAAAAGGAGGACAGAGTGACGAGGAAGGAGCGCCGCCAATCACGTTGGATGACAGGTAAGGGCTCCCGTAAACAGGCTACTGCCGCTAGGTCGGTCAAACCGGCAAGCGGCCAGCTGAACTTCTCCGACGGGAAGCGGTCGCAGGCAGAGACCGGCGCAAGCCGGCCAGCGCCCAGCCGACCGTCAACCAGTTTTCCGGAGAGACCGGCTAAAGGTAGCAATGACACACAGCGACCCGATTGGAAGGATCAGGCCGTGGCCAAGCGAGCTCTCAACGAGACCTCGTCACCTCGAGGGGAGCATAAGCGGCCGCGGCTTGATCAATCCAAGAGGGTTGATCAACGAAGCTACGCCCAAGCTGCAAGTGCTACCCTCGACGTCGCGATCACCTGCGACCGCACGGGGATCCTCAGCAAGGACGTATCGGACCAGGTACTCGCTGCTATCCAGAAGCAGATCATACTCGAGGCCTGCTCCCCCAAACCAGACACTCCAGGGCCGACCTTCAACGCCAAGCCGCTGTTCGCCGGGGGTGTCCTGAAGCTGTGGTGCGGAAACGACCACACCTTAGGATGGCTAAAGAAGACTGTCTCCGACCTTTCTCTCCCGACTAGCATCTCGTTGGTCGTCAAGAGTCAGGCGGAGATCATGAAACGTGCTCGATGTGGGATCGTGATCCCAGACGAGCAAGGGGTATTTGGTGAGCCGACCAATATTGGGCGTGCTCTCAGTTACCAA
This sequence comes from Brachylomia viminalis, assembly GCA_937001585.2. NCBI lineage: Eukaryota > Metazoa > Arthropoda > Insecta > Lepidoptera > Noctuidae > Brachylomia > Brachylomia viminalis. The sequence continues at coordinate 12,548,220 of OW443308.2, read as the reverse complement.
AACCCCTGGGTAGACATCAAGAGGTGGGTGCTCTTGCATGCCGACAAGCAGGCCGCTGCGTGGTTCGTGGTGGTCGGTATCCCTGAGGACCAAATCCCGGCCCTGATGGAGGCCGGACGCCGTCTCTCAATAGGATTAGGGGCGGTGTACGTGAAGTTCCAGGGTCGGAACGGCAGGTTCACCGACGTCCCTCAGGGATGGGACCCCACCACGGAAACCATTGGCGACGCGCCAACTGTACTGCAGACACCAGCAGGGGAGTCCACTCCCCCAGCATCATGCAACCCGGAAGCATCCGCGGCCGCTGCTACCACAGCAGAGTTGGCCGTGTTTGATGCCGCCATCGTGGGAGCCGTCCCTTCATCGGGCGAGGAGTTGGACGACATTACCCTGTCTCCGGCTTCGGGTCGGGGAGGGGACGGTTTCGACGAGGGCGACCTGTTTGCCGGGCTGAGACTGGAAGGGGACGAGGGGGGTTCGACCAACGATGGCGTTCCCTTCGTCGACCTGTAAAGTCCTCCAGGCTAACCTCCACCACAGTCAGACCGCGACGGCTCAGCTCCGCAAGTGGCTGGAGGTTCAGCACACGGCCATTGCCCTGATCCAGGAGCCGTGGATTAGGGCGGGCCGCATACAAGGACTCTCAAATCTTGGCGGTAAGCTCCTGGTCACCACAGATCATGATCACCCCAGATCGTGCATCTTTGTCACAGGTAACCTCAAAACACAGATCTTAACAGACTTCTGTTGCAGAGACGTCTCTGCAGCAAGTATGCGTATACAGCGTGACGACGCCCCGGAAAGGGTGATCGTTTTCGCCTCGGCCTACATGCCTGAGGCGGAAGCGCCGCCTCCGCACGACCTCGCCCGCCTCGTGAGCTATTGCGAGAGAGGTGGGTTTGCGGTCGTCGTCGGGGCCGACGCCAACGCTCACCACCAGCTGTGGGGTATGGACACGCAAAACGAGAGGGGTAAGGCATTGGTTGACTACCTATTCTCGACTAACCTATCCCTACTAAACACTGGCTCCGAACCAACATTCGTAACCAGGAGAAGCCGAACGATCATAGATCTCACGCTGGTATCGGAGGGCGCGGTGGAACTTACCACTGGGTGGCGGGTCTCCAAGGAGGCCTCCTGCTCTGATCACAGGTGGATCCGCTTCGACATCCAGGTCTGTGTTCCACCAACACCACCACGGCGCATTCCGCGAAACACGGATCGAGCCAACTATACACGTAGCCTTGTATCCAAGCTTACGACACTAAACAATCCGACGACATTTGCGGATACGACACAGATTGAGGTACATGTAAGCCAGCTTACTAAATCAATAATAGACAGCTACCATACTGCCTGCCCAGAGACCACCCCGCGTAGCGCTCCGGGCAAGCAACCCTGGTGGGGGGCTGATCTGGAGCGCAAGCGCGGTAAGGTAAGGAAAGCTCTGAACAGAGCCATGAACACATGTGCGGATGAGGACTGGGACAACTATTACGCAGCCAAATCCAGCTACAAAAAATGCATCAGGTTCAGGAGTACCACGGGATGGCGCAAATTCTGTGGTAGCATAGAGTCCTGTCAGCAGGCTAACAGGGTAAGGAAAGTACTGTCACAGCAGTACACACCTGGGCCCGTTACACTCCGCAAACCAGACAACACACTCACTTCCTCGCCAGAAGAAACGAGACGCGTCCTTATGGAAACTCACTTCCCTGGCTGTACCTTTGCGCAGGTAATCGCCTGGCAAGATGTACTACAAACACCAACAGAAAATGAATGGCTTTATGCAAGTAGGGTGATCACGTTGGAGAAGCTCCAATGGGCCATCCGTAGCTTCCATCCTTTCAAGGCAGCCGGTCCTGACGGAGTGTTCCCCGCCTTGCTACAGTGGGGTGGAACCGCTGTCGCAATAAGACTGGTGCCCCTAATGAGGGCGTGCCTGGCCCTTAGATACGTTCCTAAAGGTTGGAGGGAAGTGAAAGTAATATTCATCCCCAAGCCAGGTAAGGGAGACTACACAAACGCCAAATCCCATAGACCCATAAGCCTCACCTCCTTTCTACTAAAGACTCTGGAAAGGCTGTGTGACAGGGAGCTGAGGGACGGCGCTCTGAAAACCATACCGCTACACGGTAATCAACACGCATACAGCTCGGGTAAGTCGACTGAATCTGCCCTTCATCTAGTAGTCAGCCAGATAGAGGAAGCGATTCATCAGAAAGGCACCTGCCTGGGCACTTTCATAGACATCGAAGGTGCCTTCGACAAAACAAACTTCTCCAGCATCAGCGGCGCCCTCTATAGACATGGCGTCGAACAGGTACTAGCGGACTGGATTACTAACATGCTAAGCAAACGAGTAGTTCGCCTTGAGGATGAGCAGCAGCTGGCCATGATAGCCAGAGGCTGCCCCCAGGGTGGGGTGCTGTCCCCTCTTCTGTGGAATATGGTGATTAACGATCTCATAACCAAACTCAACGCCAATCGTTACTACACAATAGGGTATGCAGATGACCTCGCAATCCTTGTATCGGGGAAGGTGACGGGTACGATCTGCAACCTTACTCAGCAAGCGCTACGAATCGTAGAGAGATGGTGCAGGGAATTCGACCTATCAGTGAACCCCACTAAAACTGAACTGGTTATGTTTACCCAGAAACGAGCATTAGGCCCGTTCCGTCTACCAAAACTTTTCAATACAGAACTGCAGTTGACCAACGAAGTCAAGTATCTCGGGGTCATTCTGGACAGTAAGTTAAACTGGAGTAGTCACTTGGACAACAAACTAAACAGGGCCTGCATAACCTTCTGGCAGTGCAGGAGAATGATAGGTAAGAAGTGGGGCCTATCCCCTAAAATTATACTATGGCTGTACACCACAGTGATACGCCCTATGATCACCTACGGGGCCGTGGTCTGGTGGCCCCGTACTGAGTTGGGTACAGCTACTAGCAAACTACAACGCCTGCAAAGACTAGCCTGCATGGCCACCACAGGCTGCATGAGGACCACTCCGACTGCAGCTATCGAAGCCATGCTGGGACTACCACCGCTCCACCTGTTCATACAGCAGGAAGCGACGATGGCGGCGGTTCGTCTAAATGCACTAGATCTCTGGGGTAAGAGAGATTTACCACACACCGCGCTGCTTGAGGGACTCAGCAAGGAGTTCCCCATTACGAAAGCCATAAATGACCGGGTACCCAAACAATTTATATTTGATAAAAAAATACAAAATCCAACTTCATGAGGATCGCCGATGCGAGGGCTTGCGCCCGGCAGAGCTGCGCATCTTCACGGATGGATCCAAAACAGGTAGTGGCACAGGTGCTGGAATCTTCTCGGAGGACTTCAATATACGCATCTCCACACCATTGGGGGTCCATAACACAGTGTTCCAGGCCGAATGCATGGGTATTTCTCTAGCCGCCTCAGCCATCATGGCCAGGGAAGTTAAAGAACACTCGATCCGCATACTCTCAGACAGCATGGCCGTTCTGCAAGCGCTGAACAGTCACACCGTTGATTCTGGGCTAATATACGAGTGCCACCAGCGCCTAAACCAGGTGGGCAACCTCAATAACATAACCATTCAATGGATCAAAGGACACAGCGGCTCGCTAGGCAACGATGCAGCCGACGAACTTGCCAGAAGGGGGTCGAACGCTGTACCAGTGGGTCCCGAACCCATCGTGCCACTCCCCTTCGGGTTCATACGCACTCTGGTAAGGAAACGCACCAGGGACCAACATCACAAACTATGGGTGGACCAACGTGAGTGCAGGCAGGCCAGGGAAGCACTCCCCACAATCGATGGCCGCTTCACGAAACAGGTTCTCCGACTAACCAAGCAACAGCTGCGTACAGTCACAGCAGCTGTAACTGGTCACGGATCATTTAATAAACACCTCTTTGTATTAGGAGTCACGGACAGTCCGCTGTGCAGGGCCTGCATGGAGGAGGACGAGACAGCAGCCCATGTGCTTCTAAGCTGCCCGGTGGTCACCACATACAGGGCAAAGTACTTCGGCAACCCAGGTACCCTACGTGAGATTGTCAGCAACACCAAGGCGTTGCTGGCCTTTCTCGAGGAGCTGGGGTGGATCGAATAACCGATTTTCCCACCCGTACGCAAAATACGCGCATTGTCGTGGAGTTGCGGACACCAGCCCGTATTATCTATCTTATCTATCTATCTATCTATCTATATGACTAGTTATTTAAGGATTTGATGACTCATCAAAGAATTATAAGTAGTAACATTGGAGTGATAGCATAAATCAATAGGTAGGTAGGTACTTCAATGATCAAAATGTCTTTATAAAACAAAATTTTCTATTGTTTTATCCACAATTATAGCAACTAGGGATTATAAAAAAACATGGTGTAGTATATTTATAATATAGTAGGTATATCTAGAAACATAATAACTTTTAAGTGTTCCGGTAAATCAACATGCATCAAGCGGCCAATAAGTAAGGTCATAGTAACACTGACTGCTCGTATGTCAATACCTAAAAGGATGTTTGTCATTCTGTGAGATGATGGCCGATAGATAAGTTTTTTTTTGTGCCTATGTTATTTGATCGTTGTTTGTTAGTTTTACTTGTTTCGTTAGTTATATTTGTGTATTATTTCTAATTGTTATTCCTTCCTTATTGTAAATATGTCTGTTTTTATTTAAATTTTACTGTACAATAACTTGGATCTGGGTATGCAGTGTTGTGCATGTTTTTACTAAATAAATAAATAAATGTTTAGAAAGGAGTGAATAATTTATTTACATAAATAATAATAATAATATGAGACCACATCAACACAAGTTCTTCAGGCCCCGAACTAGGTAAAACCTGTACTACGGTAACCTGATGACTGATAGACATACTTAAATATACATATACACACCCAGACACAGGTCAAACAGACATATTCATGCACACAAATGTTTGACTTGTCCGGGGACTGAACCCGGGACCAGCGGCTCAGAAGGCAGGGTCGCTACCAACTGCACCAACCGGTCAGTCAATAAATGAATGGGTTCTACCTTAATCATGACAAAAGATATTCTAGTTTAGCTTGCTGTAACAGCTTATGGTTAATGGAAGGAATTTAACAGTGCAATAATTTATTATTTTACAGCTATATAAAAAGAAAAATTAGTGATTATAAAGAATGAGTTAATCGAAACAAGAGTGGTGTATTCTACAGCAGCAATACTCTATACTGAGTGTAAATAATCTGGAACATGGATTTGATAATGAAATATAATAATTTTCCCTACATATTTAGATTTCGATTCTCCGTATCCATAACAATAAATTGAAAATAATTGTATTTTTTTTTGTAGGTAGTTATAAAAAGTTGGAATTACCGTAATCCTCAGCATCGCCAATTGGTTTCGGTTTGGGGTTGTCTAGGACAGCCATCGGTTTCTGATCACTGTTCTGAGCCGCCACCTCATCCACAACTGCTGGTTTCTCTGCTTGAACCACGCCTGTCTTGTTGAACTGATCATTATGAGGAATGACATTCTCTAGAGCAGGTACTGGATCATCGGGTTTAACTACATTGATATCTGAATCTTCAATGTTATCAGCATTGTCATCAGTATTGTCTGCACCATCAGTTCTTGGAGTTTGTTTAGACGTTGCTTGTGCCAGTGTCTCCGACTTCACCAATGCATTGTCAACAGCATCTTCAACCTTCTGAGGAGTTGTTTTAGCAACAGCAGGTTCTGTTTGCTTAATTACACCATGCAATGTGTTTGTGTCTTGAGGTTTGACCGGATCACTATTGCTGGGTGCAGAGACATCTGGCTTAGCACTGGAGTCAGGTTCTGATATTACAGGTGCTGCTACTGCATTGTTGTTAGCATTATTAGCCATTGTAACAGCAAGTTGACTTTTCAATATTTCTAAGCCCATCTTGTAGTATTTGCAATAGTAATTAGCCTCATTCATAGTATCTTCGAGGCCACATACTTCCCCACAAGTGGCTGGCAGTTTCAAGTACTTTTCGGCAGACTCTTTGTAATGCAAGAAGACCGAAATATTGGTGAAAACCCACTCCTTAGCCTGAGTGCAAACAGCATTGACATCCTGTTTCTCTTCTACTTTTGCAAATGGATCTTCGCTAATAGTTATTTTTGATGTTGCCACTGCTGAACACAACTGCATATTTATGTCATAGAATATCAAACACTGGAATTGCTTTTTACTATAAGGAGGTACAGATACGGCGCAATCGTTTATTTTTTGTAAAATATGTGTTTTCAGAACATCACTTTTGCATTGATCTGCTAGTGTCGCGAGTGATTTTGATAATAATTGATTTGGAGGTCTTGGTTCGATAGGATTCCCCAAACTTTGGTAACACGTATTTATCAACAGAAAAGCAAGAAAATAGCGAAACATATTGAACGGTGAATACTTTGGAACTCTCACAATATAATAGAAACTAATAAAATATCAGACAACTCGCTGTCGACAGAACAGAATAAATGGCACAATAAAATAACAAATGTCAACAATGGCAACGCAACGTCAACGTCAAGTTGTCAACCAGTAATGTAGTAATGTCATGTCAAACAGAAAACTGTTGAAAAAGATTATCGATTATCGTTATGCCATTTGCGAACTATCGAAAATAATTTGTATTGACTAAACCAGTGGCACTGTACCCTGTGAAAGCTTATGAAATAAAAAAAAATATCTTATCCATTCGATATATTGATTGTTCGGTCTGAGCTTCAGCGGTGTGCCATTATTGCGGCCTGTACAAAATCAAAATCAAATCAAAATGAAAAGTCATTTATTCAAACTAGGCTGAGAATCAGCACTTTTTGAACGTCAAAATTACAACAAGACAGTCCCCCAAAACGCTTCACCACTGCTTTATCTGGGAGGAAGATGTGGCGCATTAAACTCCCCAGCAGCACAGCTGTCTGTTTAGTTAGAAGAACTGGATTCTATACACATGTACAACAATGGAGCATGTCCCCATAAACTTAGAAATCAATTATTATCATCTGCCTAGCCTTTTCCCAGCTACGTTGGGGTTGGTAATTCATGAAGACGAGCAAACTCAACTACGCAATGTTTTTTCACTGTGGTGACATAACAAACTGATTTCTGTTATTTCTAAGTTGTTATTTATATTTTTATAAATTAGGTAATATGTATCTATGTAATTTAATTAAGTTAGTAAGTATAAAAAGTTTATCCAGTGTTTCAGTGTTTAAATTATTACGTACACAAAACAAAACGTACAAAACACGTTCGTTCGTTGAGTTACAACATCTCAGTTGTAAATAAAAGTTAAAATTTAACTTTTAGTTACAACTGAGATGTTGTAACTCTTGTTGTAATTGTTGTTGAACTTAGAATAAAGATCTGAAAAAAAGAGGACGCAAAAATTCGGTATCGATGTTTTACTTTTGTGACATTGATAGACAGCACTATAGCATCATGTCTTTGTCTATGGCCACGTCGCGAGTCGCGTCATAAATGGCAACGTTTTATTTGAGTGCGAACTGAACAACCGGTTTTTTAGAATATTCGTAACTCTTTAATGATTTTACTTACTCTTGATTACTTTGCGGATTCGACCGGTTAATGTACCTACCATAATATACTCAGAAGACGAAATATATTTTATTATTTCATTTATTTATTTTCGTACTTTTAAATACGTTTTAAAAAAACATAGTAACATATAATAAAAAATAGTGGTCTGTTGGTATCGGGAGCAGGGTTCAAGCTACCGGCTTAGAGCACCACCGGCTTTTACTCCTACTCCTTCACTGTGCACGCGGTGCGGTTGTGGCATTCACTTCCGCCTGACACACAGTATACGATTTGACCAAACTAGAGGGACAAAAGTCTATAAGACAATTTTAAAGGGTTTGTAATGGGTCAATGTTATAACTTATAAGTTATGTGATGATGTGGTAGCAAATTAAACACATTTTTTCAATTATGTAAATTTTAATCTGACTTTAAAAGCGATTTTAAATCAATACAATGTTTTAAGTTGCTTTTTTTGGTAATTTTCTCAACAACGGGTCAGATGACACGAGTAAATACTTAATTAAATCAAAATTTGTGCGGACACGAGAAGTTTTCAAAGTGTGGCCCAGTCTGATTTTACGAATTTCTTTGTTTTTGGCCTCCGAAGCATCTTCGGACATTTGTCCTATTGGTATGATTGAATGTCTTAATATCTCTGATCCATGAACTAGTAATTTATGTAATGTAGCTGGCATGTTATACCATGGGTATAAGGAGAGGTACAAGCCTCTCGTTTCTGAGCAGTATGAATCAAACTTTATCGGGTCAATTTCATAGCCATAGTTGCAAAAGATAATTGTTCAACGTCATATTATTATTCTTCCAACAAATGTTGAACTTTACGTTTTTTAGTTTTCGTGGAACTATCTTCAAAACTCTTTTTTGGTCTGCCAAAACTGGAACTCGGTTTTGGGGGCTGTTCACGAAACATTGTGAGCACCAACTCTTCATTTAACCATTCTTGGTAATCAATTAAAAATAAATCTAATCGCCTTTGTTTGCGAAGCCATTTCAAACGAATCTTCTCACATTCCTTCTTCAAATAGGCCTTAAGTGGCTTCTCCTGATCTTCCGGGAGGTTCAGATTAACAAATCTTGACTTTATAAATGTCAAAACTTGATCTAATTTGCCTTTAGGCGGTGTAGAACGCCAAAATTCAAATAATGATTTTCGCTGAATTCGGGCACCTTTAAAGAAATAATAATAAATATTTAGAATCGCATAAAGTCGCATTTCCAAATTATGATTTTAACAAACTTAAATGTTAAGAGAATATGTTAAAAGCGTAATTACACCTTGACTCAACTTGACTACCTACTTTAAGATTGGGTAAACTTAGATCATATCTATTTTTTGTTGTTTTATAATCGATCTATTTAGATACATTATAACTACGCCTTTTAAAACAATTTGATGGATTAAAATCAATTTATATACAGATAATTACCTCGAGTTACAGAATCCATGACTAGCAAATACTTTAAATCGCACAAAACCTCGAAACACATGCACAAACGGAACCGTTTACAACTGCAATGACGATGACCGTGCGGGCGGCTAACTGAGTTCGACGCGGTAACTTCGTGCATTGTTATTGAAGGGATCACTACACAACAGCATATTCTGACGTCATTATCGGCTGTAGGGTTCGTCTAAATGGATAATAATAGTAAAAAAACGGTTTGTTTTAACATCATGAGTTTTGAGTTTTGTCCCTCTAGTTTGGTCAAATCGTATACCTACTGTGCGCCGTTAGGAAAATTCGTGGTTTAACTGATTTGGAGACAGCCCGTTTAGTATACTTTAGATACTAGAGAAAGAACACTATCTTTCCACTTCGTCTTAGGGCCGATTTTTCAATAGTCAGATATCTTTTATCTGAGGAATAAATATTGTGGTTTGACAGCTTTTGTATGGAAAATATGTCAAACTGTCACATTTATTCTTCAGATACTTAGGTACAAGTTATCTGACTATTGAAAAATCAGCCCTTATTTGTGTATATATTAATATTCTAGTGTTATTTATTTTAGAAGTATGTAAGTATGTATGTATATTCTCATACTATTTGTTTTATTTTATTAGCTGAATTATTTTTGATTTTATGTACCTAGGTAAGTATTTTATTTTCTCTTTTACTCTTACACACGCTGTCTACATCTCTAAATCTACTATCCTATAGCAGGTATGCTGGAAGAGATTTCATTAGAAATAAGTCGATTCTATTTTAATTCTGCAGAAAAGAGCCATCAGAGCCATATATTATAATCTCCGCAGGCGCGATTCTCTAAGGGAACTATTTAAGGTTATTAAGGTCTTGACGGTACCTTGTCAATATATCTATGAAAACATCATGTACGTAAGAAAAAACTTACATCTTTTTACTAAAAGAGGTGATAGACATAATTATAGTACCAGAAATAGGGACCTATTAGTTCAACCAGGTTTCAGACTGGCTAAAGTAGACTCATCTTTCATGGGGTACTGTTTAAAATGTTACAATAAAATACCTCCCCACATACCTACTTCAACTGAATGAGACGAAATTCTAAGTTTGTATGAAACGCACACTATGCAGCCAGGCATATTATAAGTTGGGGGATTATAGGTATCGCTGATAAAAATGCCTGGCTCAATGCTGGTCCTGCTCCATAACCACAACTAATTGATTAACATTAGAAAATACTGTTGGAGCTGCTGAAGATTGTAAGACTACCTTTGCTTTGTATAAACTCAATCTCCTTTGTATTATATAATTGCATAGGATAAGTGTGAGTACTATGTACTATCGAGCTACCTACCATTTACCGGGTAATGTCTTTCATTGACTTGAATGTGCCCTGGCGGCTGATAGATGTCATGCTCACTCAAATGTCTCGCTGACGGTGGCGCGTGTGTTGGATCATTAAATTTAGCTCCCTTCAAAGTGGTTGAGCTGAATGGTGCTGATCCATGCGTCATGTTCGTGAACGGGCGCTGTCAGTTGGGACTGGTCATCTCTTAGCCACCACGGCTTATTTTAATTATTTTATTATGGATTGTTTTGTTTAAATTTATATTAGCTGTAGGTACACTGGACACTCAACTTGTACGTCTTATTTACATCGTTCTCACATATAATTATACCTATATTCAACATTAATGATGTAAGTAATATTTATGTAACAATATAATTTAAAAGAGTGTCCATGGAGTTTCGTGCCCGTTCTTCTCCATAGGTACCTACTACGCTTTGGAATGGGCAACTAGCTTCATATTTCTGACTGACCGACCACTTGACAATTCAAAAGTGCCTGTAAATGGTTTAATTGAATTAAATGCTTTGAGTTTGAGTTGAGTTTGAGTTCAACAACTGATTATCTATCCACGGTGAGTTCAATGGATGCGGTTGGATCCTTTTGTACCAGATTCCTTTTTCTTGTGATTTTTTATTGAAGTAGGTACTCCTTCCAAAGCGAATAACAATCCCGCTTGATCTTAGGTATAAAGTTGATAAAGTAAGGAAAAAATTAACAGGAATTCCATCACATATGGCCTGCTTAGCTAGTACATCAACAATCTCGTTGCCTCTTAATCCGATATGTGATGGAATCCATTGAAGAACTATGTGTTTTCCATCAGATTGTAGCTTCAAAATAATTTTCAGTATAGTGTAGCCTACATCGGTGTTCCTCGAAATGTGTAAATGTGTAAAAAATGAATACCAATGAAAATAACTGCTTCTGTATTGCATTTCATAGAATTACCTACCTGTCTACTTTTTCACAGAGTTACCTTTCTGTCGTTACGTGGACTAGCTTAAATAAAAGTTATGAATTTTTTATGGTTAGGTACGGCTGAAACCGTAAGTTTTCAAAGTGTATTTAAATAAACTTACAACTTACAGTTCTCTAAGTTGTAGCACAGACAGATCACACCTAAAAATCATAAACGAGTAATGTTTGGCAGCCATCTTACACAACTTAAATATTCATAATTCAGCACGGTAGAAGTGATAATCTCATCATAATGCAAAAAAAAACGATTTTTAGTCGTCGTTCCAAAATATTGATAGTATTTTTCGATGTCTTTATTTAGGTACCTCTTCCTCCTTGCTCTTTTCAACAATATGTTCTAAATCCAGCCTGTAAAGTGTAAACATCCGGTCTTAACATTTACTTGCAGCTATTGCCTATAAAACAAGTCTTGGAAAATCGTTCACCTGAGGATAGAGAGCTGTGTCTTGCACCGTACGAGTAAAAAAGTTATAAAAACGTCCATAATAGTGTTGCTGAAAGCAAGCCAAGAAGTTTGCACCTACACGTAAAATGCTACGAAGTAAAATCTGTGGGAAAAGAACTGTTAATTAGGTAAAATCCTATACCATTTTTTTGGGGTTTTCTCCACTGTCGCTTAAGGCCGGTGTACACATGCCTGTAACTTGCACAAAAATATACACGTACCTTGCATGCCATGCCATACAACTTCTGAGTCCTTAATGGTATGCTAGCTACTTGCATACTTTTGTGCAAGTTACAAGGCATGTGTATTCCGGGCTTTAAAATTAAGTTAAGGCCAGTTTGGGTGCCTAAGTATGAAGGCTGTAGAAATTCGAGTGAACTTTCCACTGCCCACACCTAGCCTTATTAGCCGATCCATGTTCCTAACAGGACATTAGACTACGTAGACCTCATCAATGAGCGGACACTGCGGACATAACGCTGTAGATATACCTCCACTGAAGAGCACTTTGTTGATCGCATTACGACGATAAGGCCGAATACTGCACCTTGCTAAAATCATTATTGGCTCGTACTCAGGCATAATAATATGTTATGTATATAGTAATATGGTTTGGTAGTACCTATGTAAGTACTAATGTTCCCCCAGAAGAATATATCTCTAGTTAGGCTGGTACCTTACACCAAGGTAGGTATAGTCAGGGAAATGAATACAGCCTGTGTCAATTTGCCGCAATATAGCCATTTCATATATCTGTCAAAGAAAGACAGTTGTGATTTGAATATACGGACAATTTAAAATGGTAGTCAATTCATTTCCCTGACCATACATATCATTAAGTTTCCCTGAAATAGCAATCTTTAGTAACAGTTCCAAATTATGTAGGTATGTAAAATACTAGTTCACGTTATTATGCTAGTAGACAAAATTAGGTATGATAATCTTAATCCGTCCACGTAGTTTCGGTTGGTATTACGTAATGAGTAGGTATAGGTATAAAACGTACGTTTTACGTGCAAATTCGAACTCACTGCGGACTTAGGTTGGCGTTAAAGGGTTGCCATATTGCAAATTCAACGGGTTTTCTCTGCACGTATAGTATAACCGGGTACAGAACCCACAGCTAGCAGGTAGATATGTAGGTAGGTAGATATATGAATGCACGTAGCAGTAATCTTGCTTTTCGGCCGATTGCTAACAGAAATTCTTGATGCTCTTGCTTTTTCTGATTAAATATTGGACCTCGAAGAAAAATATGGGAGAATGGTATTAAAGTTGTATCTTCTCGGTATTATTTTCAAACAGAGCTTCGCACTGATGATTGTACTTTTCAATACGGTCAAATGGGGTTACTTTGATACTACGGGGTTACTTTGATAACAACTTTAGGCTTATGAAAAACTTAATTTTATAATATCTACAACACCAGTTAAAAAATACACTATCAGTACTTGGCACTACTGATAGTTTCTTTGTATTATAGCGTTGTAGTTATTATAAAATTAAGTTTTTCATAAGCCTAAAGTTGTTATCAAAGTAACCCCGTAGTATCAAAGTAACCCCATTTGACGGTACCTAAATAATAGGTAGGGAAGTAGGTATTAGATTAGATACCAGATATATAGGCCGGCGTTTTGATAACAATTGCATCGGTACCACGGCTGGATGCGCGAAGGTAGCCTGCGAAATTAAAATTTAATTTGGTACGTTTTTTGCAATTTGCAGATCAGTGGCAGTTTGTATGTTGATCAAAATATGATTCGCGACCGAAACAAATACGTATTTACAATTATAAGAATCATCAATACAAGTCCCAAAGTTAAAATTGGCCTCATAAGTTATGATTTCAAGAAATACCTAGTCATTCACTAGGGTTGTAGCAGTATCTACATCGCCACATGCGATGCGCATCACACTGACGTCACGCAAAATCCTGTATGGCACAAGCAGAGTTTACCGCGCAACTAGCATACCTATATATATACAACGCCCCGACATCAATCGTCGGGCAGTTGCCCACCAGACACGACACCCGTCTGGTCGGAGGAACCGCCCTTTTCTATGGAGGTATGAGGAGAACTTTACACCCTGTTCCTCGTACCTCTATATCTATAGGGTAATTGATTTTCATAATTATGTACCTGCAAATTCCAAAAAACGTAAGAAAAATTTAATTACGCGGGCTACTTTGACGCTTAATTTCCAAAATCATCAAATGTAAGGCATAATGGCACTTTTATAAACAACAAATCACTTTGTTAAACAAAAAATTCTCACACTACCAGCAATATACATACTGCAAAGTTGTATATTCGTTAGCAAAAATAGGCACCTCTTCAAATCTATTAACGAGCAAAATGAAAACTACAACCGACGGAAGAAGAATAGATTAATATTACCCATCACAAACTTAAAAGTTATCGGGAAAAGCCCGTACTCATGATTAGCTAATATATTTAATAAGCTACCGGAAAGTTTAAAATCCCTACCAAATGACTCAATTTTTTCGAAACATTTGAAATCTCTATTAATAAAGAAAGGCTACTATACCGTTGAGGAATTTAAAACTGACAAATTGTGAATCGAATTGTTATTAATGATTTATTTTAAAATAAAATGTAATAAATGATTGGTTAATGTTTAGTATAATGTAAAAAATTGCAATAATTAGAGTACATAGTATGTAATTAATAATTAAATTTAAATAGTAATTCGATATATTATACAATTTGCAATGCCCTTACAGGGTGCATGTCTTAATACTGTGTCATGGAATTTTAATGCATGCCTACTAACCAGTGTTTTACATGTTAGGAAATAAATAAATAATTTGATGATTTTGATATTTTTTTTTTTGTTTTTTTTTTTTTTTTTTTGTTTTTTTTTTGGTTTGGCTATTTAAGACCATGCTTTATTAACAACTAACATTACGGAACAATTTTAGATATAAGATTTAATAAAATAAGGAGTTACCTCTCTTTATATTTAGAAGCACTTCAATACGATTAGCTTTCCTCCAAAGGACAATTTGTTTGTAAATAGAATCAGAATTAGTGAGCGACAGGAACATCGTATCCATTACTTTATTTAAATCATCTCGATCTATTTCTTAGCTTTCAAAAGTTTCTGCTGAAATTCGGCTTAACTTGTACTAAGACTTGAAAAGAAGATTGTACCTAAAGAAAAACATGGGTAGTCGGGATAACGTTATTATTATCATCTGCTTCTCAACAGACGAGAAGTAAAGAAGGGAACAATCGTTTGTCCGGCATTATACACCAAAGATCACATTCCTCTAAATAATATTAAGTGTGTAGTCACACCACTCACGGCGTAGACAGAGAAACTAACTCACGGTTACGAAAAAACGTAATATTATTAACAGGTGTCAACGTCATCTGTCAAACAAGACCAGACATAAAAAAATCACTATTTTTTAAATGTTATGTATTTATTTTGAAAATTCATTGATTCTCAAATAAATAGCAATATGTGCGCGATATTAATGTAGTAATAGAACTATGAAGAAGTGTCTTGATGCTGCGTGAGCGTGCGTGATCCATCGCCACCCGTTCGATGTCCACCGCGCACAGGATGGATGAAGTAATTTTTTGCTCTGTTGGTGTAATTGCTGTACCTATGGCGTTCCAGTAGGAGGATACATAAATAAATAATAAACTAAACTAATTATAATTACCTACTTACCCCACAATAGCAAGTCTGGAACAGACAGCAACCAGTCGGTTATCTTTTAAAGTGAAGGCACGTGAACATATCCGTCAGAAGTTGGCTGAAACATCCCAGCGCTGAGTTGCTGGATTCGTTTTCTCCTCTACCGATCGTTATTTCTCCTGACCAAGGTTTATTTTGTTTATATGTATGTATCTATATATTAGTATTTATTCTTGTATTTTATAGTCATTTCCGAGCTATCTATCCCGTATGTTACACCTGCCATGCTATATCTCTGCATCACCCTAAGGTTGACTGGTAGAAAATGCCTCAGGCATTAAGTCCGCCTTTGTACAGTATTATCTTTTACTTGTGCATAAAGTTTGAATAAATAAGTAAATAATATTGTGTTCGACAACAAATAATTGTTGCCATTTCACCATTACGCTACGAAATCCAAACTTGGAGCTACAAAACTGAAAAATATGTCTAGAGGAATATTCTAATCGGTACTTACTTGGTAAACTTTGATAATTTTCTGGAAAGTATACAGCAAATTAAGAATTAAAATCAACCGCATGTAGGCTGTGTGTAGGATTCTTCTCATCTTCGACAAATTGGAATCTAGGTAATTGATAGAAGCCGCACAAAACTTAAATTCTTTAGATATGGTGTTACGCCCAAATACGATATAAAGGCTGGCGCATTTACAGTGGACCAATTTTTTTTTTTTGCTGGAAGATATATTTACAGAATGCATCGTAACTTATCGTTTAAGAAAAATATTAGTTCCGCGAAAATCTACAGTACTTATAGAAGTTGTGAATTTTTTCGTAAATTTTGCAAAATCTAGTCTATTCATAATAACCACTCTGATGGTAATAACTATTCAATGAAACCTTTTGAATGTTGGCATAGGAATAGTGTAGTCATTTAACTAGCATATATTAACCCATACTTGTAGGTATATACTCCTAACCTATACTATTTTATTTTACTCGTTTAGTAACTGTCTGTTGAAAATTGTAAAAATCATCTTCTTTTGTATTCTTTTTAATAAACATTGTTGATAATTTTATGTTGTCTTATTTTATTTCCAAATCTAATTTTTTTCATTCACACGTGCATAACACAATGAAAGATCACATTCTTTGCGAAGTAAAGACTTGTTTATTTAATGTGGGCGGGCATTTTACCAAAACAAGAAGACAAGAAATTGTCATTTTGTAACTAACTTCTATACTATAGATTTTCGCGGAGCTAATGTGTTTCTTAAACGATAAGTTACCAAACCATCTAGCTAAAAAAAATTAACTGCTGTAAACGGGCCATCCTGTATAATCTGCCATTTTTTGTAATAAAAATAATTTTGATATCGAGAGAACGTTCACCGTTGACTTGGCTTTGTGGACTTATGTGGGCCGGCTTAAATAGGTACCTATTATTATTATTTATTATAGGCATCGCAGCCTTACTACGTAATATTTAATTGCTATTTGTCAGTTTTAATTTGTGACATATACTTACTTAATAACTTATTATTTCAAACACATTGCGTTAGCACTTTTGCCGTCAGGTCTTCCAAGACTAGTGAACGAATCATTTAGGTACCTACGCCTGGATAAGCGGTTTTATTTACTTACCTTTTCTGTGCGTTCACAAAGCTACATTTGATTTATGTAGGAATAAACTGAGACCCGCACCAAAAATAGAAAAAAAATAAGAGGTATAAGCAGTAAGAATTGGAATCCCATCATAAACTTTTTAATACAATTACATACAATTTGAATTTTTCCTTCTCCCAGATAGCCATGGATTTGCATTATGCAAAGATCTTTCATTAACGCGCCAGATACAATCAGCCGCAGTTTGGTAGCCGCAGAAGCTTTGTGAAATTCGTGAAATGAAAAAGAAAAATCATATTAAAAGGGTTGAAAACATACCTACATTATTATGAAAATGTCTATGGGATACATTGATATTCTAACACAAGAAAAAACTTCATCTACTACTTTAAATGTAACCGAACATCAGTCAGTCAAAATATTGCTACGGGACGTCTTTTACGAATTTTAACCAACATTTAATCTTCCCTGCCTTGTCTGGAAATTTGATCTGCTATGTAAATATGTCCAGCATTGTTTTACCCTACCTTTTGGGTCCATAAATTGTAATTATAAGTAAACAATCCGCCCAAAACTGGACAGTGTAGATTATATATTAATTTTTAATTAGGTGTTTGTGTTTCAGGGTGAAAACAATGTTATATCACGTTTTAATATGGTCAAACAGCACGTGCAAGGTATGTACCTACTTACTGTTTGGTCCTGAAAAAGTGAGAGCTAACTAAAAGGTACAGAAAATAGTATGCTAAGAAGGAAATGGGTATGTAGGTACTGAAGGAGTTCATGTTGATTTTGAACAGTATAGGTATTTTCATACCAAACTATTCAAATCGGATTCGTTTTTCAGCATGCATTTCCTGAACAATCAAAACGGTTATCGTCTAATTTGAACAATTCAATAGGACCAGTCAAATGGTACATTGTTGATAAAACAGTTTTCAGCGACAACACATGGAACAACTATTAATTTGTATCCCGAGCCGGCGCGGTTGCCCCAAACTTCGCGTAAGAACTTGAAAGTCCTAAGACCGCCTCAAGCTGCGTTTATAAATAAATATTAGGTAAGTACCTACTGTGAAAGTTTTAAATGCTTAATGTTATATAAGTAATACTCGTGGTAATTTAGACGATTATTTGTATAACAATTAGAAATTACTTCAGAAAGATGCTTTAAAAACTTCTCTTGTATCTGCAAATTAGGTAGATACGCACTCGCACCTATATAGGTACGAGAATAGCTAATACTTAACAGAAAAATAAGCGAGTTATAGTACATTGTTCACCGAGAGGAGAAAGTGACCGATTACCGTCGAGGGTGTCGTTTGAAGCCCGAGCCGTAGGCGAGGGCTTTAAAACACCCGAGATCGGGAATCGCACTTTCTCTCGAGTGATACATAGTGCTTTATACTACACCTACGAGGAAAATAAAAAACTAAATCTTTACTAATTGAATTTTATATTGAAATTGTTGCAGTTAGTGAGTGGCGTCTGCAATTTTCACATGCTCTTTTTTCAAATTGTTTATCCTGCCGCCGCAGGGTCGCACTGCCAGCCCGACACCATCCAACTTGCATCCAACACACAGCTAGTGGCCAGTGTCATTTTGCGAACTTGGAGATAAAAACTCACTGTAAAAACTTTTTGGCTTTTGATATTTAGGTTACCGGCGCATAGTATTACCCAAATGTAAGAAATGGATTTTCATACACTTTTCTCTCCCGCTCAGATGCGTTTTCTCCCCGCATATTTGTTCGATATGCAATGACGTACTTTCTACCGTAAATTTGATAAAGTATCAAGGTACTTTCCAAGCAGGTGTAGTATAAACAGTATTTATAGTTCAACTATGGGACGAAGAGAAAAGGTATGCGTTTCATTAGTAACACAGTAGGTAGATATAAGTATTTTCTTGTGTCGGAACATTTTCTTGAGTCGGAAAATTTTCTTGTCTCGGAAAATTTTCTTGTGTCGATTTTTTTTGAAAATATCGCGCTGAAGCAGTCTCACATACATCAGAAACATCTTCAAACTCCATATGTATGTGACTGCCATGTTTTCAGCAATTTTGGTAACTTACTCACGTATATCCATAAACAAAACTGCTTACCGAGTTGAATAGCTTATGACAAGACTACTTAATTTAAGTGTTTGTCTTTTTAAGCTAACTAGTATTTTAAAAAAATCTACGACTGCGCAGCAGCCTTTTTAGGGTTTCGTAGTCAACAAGGAACCCTTATTGTTTCGCCATGTTCGTCCGTCTGTCTGTCTGTCCGCGGCTTAGCTCTGAGAGTCTTGGTACTAGAAAGCTGTTATTTGGCATGGGTATACATATTAATTACGCCGACAAAGTGGTAAAATAACATCTTGTAAAAACCATATTTTAGGGTACCTACCTACACGTAAAGTGGGAATGTTTTTTTTTTTTCGTCCATCCCTTTCTGTGGGTGTCCTTGGATAGGCCGTTCAAAAATATTGCGGGTGTGTGAAAACTATTTTTTTATTCAGGGATCCATTGGCGAAATAAGTTAATTTTTGTTAGGGGCAAGTGTGCCGTTGTTTTTGGATATGTGAAAAAAATCACGACAGTATAAATATATAACGAAGTTAAAAGGAAAACTATTACAGCTAAGTTAGCTTTCCAAGTTAACGAGTAACAGTCGACCAACTTACATTTGCAGTTGGAATGTATGGAAGAACATGTTTTTCACCTACAATATTAAGTTTGTTCTTGGGATAAATTCATTGGTCGTGGTCCGACTCGCACTTGGCCGGTTTTAATCCTACGTAACTAAAGACGAATTCTGGCGGAAAACAGACATTTTCTTAGAAAACAAGGCTATCAAAATGCTGTAAAGCTTCCAAATAACCTGAAAATCTGTATCTGCACGTGCGTGCGACTCCCGAGAGTAACATAACCATAGGTAATTGATTACCTATGTCTCATTAGGTACTCAATACTTGCCAGGTTAAAATGCAGGCAAGTTAACCTCAACACATTCAAAACAATAAAATAATTAAAACAATTCTTATCAAACAACAGTGATACGGGGAATAACAAGTGCTCATAAGCGCTCACAGTTTAAAAGGCAGCGCGGCCCTTTGTCACGTTTAGTCCGTACTCCTTAGAGTACTGAGCATCGTTAGCAATGTGTTATTGCTCACTTAATTCTTACAGGTACTTAACGAGTACTGTAATTTGCGTCGAGCATTACGTATAAACACGCCCCTGTACATGTGTTATTTAGATGTGAAAAAACAAAGTGGTTACGAAATTAGAATTGGCTTATTGTGCTTTTCGTTCTCCCTATTAAGTTGGAGATGTGGGGGGTTTTCATTTAATAAAGGAGGAAAATTCTAATTAAATTTATTTTTGGTTTGTTTTCTAAATCTACTGCTGAATCTGGATTATTTAATCGGTATCTATAATCTATTAGAGGTGTGTACCGATCGGCGTGGCGCACGCCGCCGTAAAATTTAGCCATGCCGCCGCCGCCGACTATTTTGTTGGCGTCATCGGTGCCAATGTATAGGAAATATGTAATAATCTAGTTCTAGATATAATGCAGATATGCAAGTAAATTAAATACTATAAATGTACAAACATATGCTTATTCATTTATTTAAACTTATTTGTTCACGCAAAAAATAAAACCATTTTTATATGAGCAAGCAGGACGCACTGAGTTCTTGAAACATTGTCGTATGGGCGAAGAGAAGACCTGACAAAGTTTTCCACGCTGCCCAACCCAACTGGATCCTTCTGCCAGATACTTTCTCGAAGTAGTGATCATGACTCCCAGATAGACATACTCCTTCACGACTTCTAGTGGATTGGACTCATAAAGACGTGAAGATGTAAGTGGCTTAAGTCTTGTCTTAATTCATGCCGAGTTTAACCAGCCCGGAAGCTTTATTTTCATTCATAGGCAGTGCAACATATAATCTAACTGTTGCAGCGACTTTGCCATTATGATGATGCCATCGGCAAAGCGAAGATGTGAGATGTACTCGCCGTGCACGTTGATTGTCTAGTCCAGTCGTGTCTTGAAGACAACAGATTGATGAACAATTGCGGGGATATCATATCCCCCGTCTCACGCTATTGAGCAGTTTGATGGGGCTGGTCTTCTTATTCTGGATCTGGACAGTTATCGTGGCAGCGTCATACAAACATCTCAACACTTCGATGTAGCGCCAGTCAATTCGACATCGTTGCAGAGAGGCCAGAACTGCCCATGTTTCGGTAGAGTCCTTCTCGTAGTCTACAAATGCCATACACAGCAGCAGATTATACTCATCGGTCATCTATGCAATGTGCCAAACGGTACGGTATTGAAGCCTTTTCGAAACTCGGCTTATTCTGGTCACCTGTCACAAATCTCCTGGTAAGATGATTCGTGACAGCTCTCCAGAACAGTTGCAGGTACACGTGGTCCTGATATGAGATGGGTTTATATAGTTCTTCAGCAATATTTTATCATCTTTTTGAAGACCTTTGCACCGCATGCCTTCTCTCGGGCGCTATACTTTCATGGTTTGAGAAATTGAAGAGGAGTCTCTTCAGTTCTATCATCCAAGAAAGTACAGCGCTGCAAGCTCTCTTAGGATTGGAGCCCCGTCCGCTTTAAAGAACTTTGCGGTAATTTGGTAGTGGTATTTTGACCATCCACGCCGATTACACCGATGACGCCGCCGCAGCCGACGAATTATACGTCAGACACCGCCGCCGGCGCCGGTAAGAAAGGCACCGACGCACACCTCTAGTATCTACACAGAAAGATCGTGAGGAAAAATGCTAACTTGGTAGGTATAATTAATAATGTAATGTTTTTACTATTCTGAGAACTACAGAAAACATAATATTGAATATCCTCATTTCACTAATCACACGAATATATTTCAATATATTACCAGAATCCATATGTATGATACAATAAAAATATCAACTAAGAGCAAAGACAAGTTCTCAAACAGCTAAATTATGTTTCAAGTTTGCCCCACTTATGCCATTTTATGGAGACCCGTGTCTCCGTCGGCCGTATTTTTTCCATATTATTGCTCCCGACTTTCAGATTAGCATAAATAAGCGAAAATATAAAAAGCTTTTAAAGAAACATTAAGACGTAAATGCGATAATCGCTATTCGCGTTTCCTGCTATCTATGTAAAGCAATCTTATTTTTGGAAATATAATTTAATTTCGTTTTTTTTTCGAATTAATAATAGCGTTTTAACGCCGAATTACTTCTTATGTTCATTGTCATTCATTACTTGTTTGTTAACTTTGCCTGGGTTTAAATATACAATTTGTGTAAACGATTTTCCCGACCTCTATTTTTATGGCAAATGGGTTGAAAATATTTTTAAAGTCCCTTGTTTTAGTACTCATAACTATGCTAGTTTATATGCATCAAAAACTCATAGATCCCTTCATGTTTCGCGAAAGAAGGGTATAACATTAATATACATAAGGCAAAACGACCCATTAGCACACATCTGTGAATACCCTAGAATTTTCCGAATGAATGCTAAAAGCCAATTTGTAAAGTGGTATTTAGTTTTTATTACATTCACTGCCATCTTGAAAACTTTCTATGAATGTTTTCTACGAAACTATTAAATATCTACTCGTATTGTTACTTTTAATTCAATAGATAGAGATACCTTTTAAATAGAAGCCTCATTTAATTTGAATAGAAGTTATTTTCAGAAAAATACGGAAAAGCGTTCATTGTCGTGACGTTCGGTGTCGTTGAGAAGGCGCCTCAAGACCCGCGTCTTTGTTATCATTGCGTGAATTACGCAGGTAATGGGCCGCATTTACAGCGTACGTGCCTCGACATTCATTAAAACGGCTAATTAAACCAGCCGTCGAGATTCCAACGACGAATTCGCCTTTTGAGACGACAGAACTCTACATATTTCTTTAAGGAAAATTTTAAGAGGAGCTCCTAGCATTCATTGTTTCTCCGGGGGAAGTTTTAAAATGACTTTTGAAGTTATTAGGAGTGTAAATTATTTCAGAGCAGATATTTAACCGATGTACTAGGCAATGCAGTTTCGCGGATGTTGTGTCCAAATTTATTAGCTATTATGCAAAGTTTAGTGGCGTAATTAGTGGGGGAGTGTTGATTAGTTTTGCGTGCTATTTATCGTATAATTGTGGAGTTAGGCACGTTTACTGGCGCGGGATTGTATATTTTACTTATTAGTGGCCTAAATTCGGATAGTCTGTTGTTTTTTTATCTAAAACGTAGGTACGTGCGTTTAGTACCCCTATTTAATACCAATATTAAACTGTCCCAGTGGTCCCACCCGATAAAAATACCAAAACCAAGTATTATTCGATGCTAATGCATAAAATACGAAAATTAAATAAACAGAAAAGCCGTGTAGGGATTCTTTCATACTTCAAATAAAATCAAACAATCACATTTCTTCCTTCAGCAAACATGATTGGTTTAATTCCGAACACAGAACTGAAGACGTTTCATGTAACGTGCTCCGTACGTAATGCTGAAGCCGTGTCGGTTTTATCCAAGCTTGGCCGTATGGTGCCTAGTAATTAACAAAGCTGGCAACTCCCAGAGGGATCGGATGTACCTACATCGAAAACCAAACCAATGCCTTTCATTTGGGTCCCAAATTAACACTAGTCGGAATCAAAGTTGCGTAGCGACGTTTGCTACGAATGCAATTCTGTTAAATCTGTACACGAAATACAGAATATACTTTTTACACAACAAAACATCGCGTGTCACGCACATCATCGGAGGGCGTGTCAGACTTACTTACTGACTAAAGCCCACCCGTGTTCCTTCAGTTGCCTGTGCCAGGGGCCACGGTAACCCTGTCGGACTTTCCCGCGACCTTGGCAGGCATCGGCCCTAGCGGACCCCGTTATTTGGTGCTGAACATAAACAATCGTCAGTAACATTGACAAGTGATATTGGAGCGTCGGGCGTGTGTCGATGATTCATTGTACATACATAATTATGGGTTTTATTGCTTTATTTTCTTATTATTATTTTCTATTTGTAATCCCCTAATGGGATTTATAGATGTCCGTAGGTGCGTCCGTGGCATCACAGCGGGCCCTATCAGAATACCAGCGCTGCGGCATTTATTTTTTAAATATTGCAGCATTATGCTGAGATAGAAAGAACCCTTTTTGGTCTCGAACAGGTTTTTTATTTTATATTTTATTATTATTTTTAATGTTCATTTTGTTAGTTTTAAATGCTCCTATATTTTTTTAACTGTTTGATTTGCCTGTGCGGAAGAAAGAAAGATTTTTTTTTATTTGTGACAATAAAAAAAAATCTTTCTTTCTTCCTGACCTCTTTTTGAGGCGTGCGTGGAACACAGCACGCTGTCGACTCGGGCCTGGTCCTTATCGGACGGCGAGCTATCCTTTGCTCGCCGTCCGCAAGCCCGCACCTACCGGTGGCCGGGAATCGGCCTGGGATTTTCGACAACCAGGACGTCTCCTGCGGCGACCAGGGGCGTGAGTGCGCGAATTTTGCCTCTCCCTCACGCGTTCCACTTCCTCCTTCGCGTGAAAGTCCCATGTATTAGGAGGCTAAAATACATACTACCTAACATTCTAAAGCTGTGGGTTGTTAAATAATAATTGGTTCGTGTATGTAAACTGGAAGCTATGAAAATACAAATACTGGACAAATACTGCTTTGGAGTCAAGGTTCTTAAAATAGATTGACATTTTAATCTGCGTAGTTGACGACGTTGGCGGCTCCTTTTCAGCTTTACCTACTTTTCAATAAATTTTGTTTTAATTTTTGTCCTGATTTTATTTGAAGCTAGAAGCAAGTTTAAGATGTTCCTAATAAACTATTAAAGAAAGTTAGATTTTAAATAAAGATTAATTTTTATGATAACGTTTTTATATCCTGCTTCAATATGCAGAGATACCTTTAAAAATTGTACTTACCAACCAATACCGACTATTAAAAAGTTCCTTGGTGAGGTAAAGATCCTGGCTGCATCATCAGGTCATCTCTACGTCGTAAATGAATTGTCATCGGAATGGAACATCTATACATAAAAATGTAAACCTAATAGGCCAAGACATGGTTATACAAAATGACTTCGCAAAAAATCATCTTAACAAAAATGAAAGTTTAAATTATTACAGAATAACACTTCTGGTTTTACAAGAACATTTTAGGTGTAGCAGAAATTATTATATGCAACGTTTGTCCGGGATATATTCGTGTCAGTGACGCTTTTATCAGCATAGGATAAGCCTAGCTGCAAGCCATATCGATATATCTCTTGAATGGCAAACAGGTAGCTCCTATGTCATGCATAGTCGTTGATGCGGGCAGCTCGGTTGCTCAAGTCAACGTTTTTGGGAAATTTAGAAACGTTAATAACTTTAGCTTTAGTTTATCATGCCCAAAAAGCTACTAATGCAGGTTTTGTAATACATCTAAACAAAAAACTATTATAAAATCAAACTTAGACCAAAAGTGTTAGTTTGGGAACTTATTTTTTTTATCGCAGGTAAGCATTATCGTATGTTAGGTTACCAGTCAGATCGATACAAATAAGTGCAAATCTAATTATTCTTTTGGAAACAAATAGATAACTATTTTTAGTATAGTTATTGAAATGGTTTTTAACGTAACCTACGTGTTGTACCTACACAAATAGGTACATGGCAATGAAACTGTTTCTATTCCCCCAATCTCATACCTATTTGATTTCAATCTGACTGCTAGTTTTTAATGACAAGGTTTCATATTAGAACATTTTTAAATAAATATGCGTATTTTTTATCGTTGGACACAGACTCATGTGACACTTGATTCCGTTGTTTGTTTTCAGAACAGTCAAAAATAACACTTCATGCAAAGTAAATACACACAGTCGGAGATAAAATACCCGAGTTCATGGCAAGCCTGTTTTCAACTCCAGTAAGTTCGTTATTTTATTATAGTTGAGTTTATACAGCTTCTGAGTTGGACTGAAACCTAAACGATGTATGCCACGGGTATTTAGAATAAGTAGTTTTTGTGCTAAAAGACTAGTAATTAGGGAAATACGGACTTCGTTGAATCTGGGGTTTAACATAAGTCTGAAATAAATCAGTCGTTTTAGTAAAATACTAGTTAATGGTGTTAGCATGTAGATTAACTTCTATTATTCTGATTTGCTTATGAACGGCTCTTTTGTGTAATCATTTATTCCATTACAGGACTTCTGTTTTTCCAACATTTTCTTCAATGACTAGCGTTAGGCTTAAAGGCATGTTATTCGAAAGGCCTGCAACGTAAGCACCAGCTGGTGTTTAATATAGTCAACTAAAACGTGTTCGTGTAGTTGCTCATTTTTGTTTCAAAAACACTGTGCTGTTTTCATAATTTTTGATAAACTTTTAAAATCCTCCGGTTATAAAGTTAGACGAGTAAGGGACATAGCCTGGATCGTTCAGTCAGCAGTAGGTATGTCTGGGATCTCATTTTATTTTAAGAAGAATTATTTAATTATCAAATAGGTACCTACTATGTATGACCCTATGAGAAAATGTTGAGCAGGAGGAGGGTGGAGGAAGGAGGGTTCACACAAAGTGGCCACCTACTGGACCCAACTCATTTAACAAAATATGTACATTTACCATTAACTCGAAAAGAAGATGAAGTTCGAAAATGTATCGCAAAACAATTTGTAGTAGCCAAATCTAAAGCAAGTAAGTATATGTACCCATACATCAATTGAACACTTTCACGGATAAACTTTTCAAACTAGATCAAGTCTTACAGCAAATATACTCCTGCAAACAGAACTCGTATCCCTCTAACAATGACTATTGTGGTAGCCATCCTAGTTAGAAATCTCCATATCCCCTAAAAGCTCTAGTATTTCTTAGCGAAGGTCTGTTGCAGTTCATCTGGGTAACATAAGTGCTTCCCCAGATGCACATTTGGTTTAGACATCGGTGGGTCGCATTTACACAACATGTGCAGGGTTACTGCTACTCACATGCGTACTTACACTCAAATATATATAAAAGAGTAATGTGGAATTCCTGGACTATTCTTCATCATGGATAATACATTTTGCAAAATGAAAACTGCTACTAGTCTTGATTAAATGAAACTCCTATGGTTTACATGAATAAAAAGCTTCTCTTTCATATAATATATTTGAAGTTTATCACCATCTTGATGACGTAAACTGCACAGGTACAGTATAAAGGGAGAATTAGCATTGGTCTCTGTAGACATGCCGAGACGGTACCTAATACCGTTATTGCGGTAACTGCTAAAGCGTTATGCATTTACTGAACTGGAACGTAAACCGCATGCTAGAGATGTTCAACGCTGACAACCGAAGGATATGTAGTTGAACTTTGCAATCAAAACAATAGTTGAACAATAAAATTTATACTAGAATAATGTTTTTCGTTCACAATTTTCAGTCAGAAATGTTGGGTATAAAATTTGAATCAGAAAAGTTAGGAGATCAAAGAAACAAGTTTGAGTTCACGCGTCGTTAATGAAAATGAAGCTCAAATAAATTGGCTGGTGTAAAATTAAATGCGACCAGCGAAACGTGTTATTCAGTGTGGTGACATCGGTGCGCACTCAGTTAGATCGTCCATATGTAAACCTCTCTTTATTTATGTAGGCTTGTTGAACAAGCTGCGGTTTGAGTGGCGAATAATACCTAATTAAATGCAATTTTGTGAGGCTGACAGAAATCGTATGTGATTAATTTATTTGCAGGTATTCATTTTAAATATTCAGCTAAGCGGAAAGCCGGCTTTAATTAACATCTGAAGTAATTAAGATACACGCCTTGCGACGAAAGTAAATATTTGTAAATTTTGTCCATAATCTGATTCAAAGCTGACTTAAAATTAAAGTAAAAGTCGATACGAATATCGACGTTTACTTTAATTTTAAGTTTAACCTGAAGCTCCAAAGATAAGCGGCCACGTTATTGAAAAAATGTCGGGTGTGAGGATTTAACGGAACGATTAAAGTGTGACATTCATTAGCAGCAATCAGTCAAGCGAACTAAGCAGGGAGGCCTTCCGACAGCTGACTGCTACTTATCTAAATAAGATCGGCGTCGTGCGTGATGGATTTTAAGACCCTCGTCCCACTTGCCTGCCACCGTTCAGTAATTTAAAATCAGCTTTGGCTTTCAGATTGTTCACAGGGCTTAAAATATTTTAACGTGATTTAAATACAGCTATGCTTCACACTTGCACCGTTCGACGTGTAAAACAATGAACAATACCAGCCAGTGTCAGGCTGGAACCGTCATAGCTGTTCCGGCCGTCTGGTTTGAGGTTCCAGTTGGAATATGACAGTCGATGCAATTGATACTATAAAAGATGTGCATTTATATGTTGTAGTCAAATCTTTTACATATGCTAGTCGAATAAGCACAGCTTTTACATTCGACTATTGCCCGAAACGTTTTGAATTTATTAGAGTAATTTAATTCTGCATATGTAAGCCGCTTTATAGCATTCCGTGAAATCTCGCATGTACAGCACAAAGTAGCTATGGTATAAGGAAAATTCAGATTAAACGTGACTGCCAGAGTCCCGGGCGCCGAGTCTTAGGGGTAATTCGCAATAACATAGCGCTAATGACCCAGCATTCACAAGGGAGAATTCTCAGCTAACTGCGACATTAAGACCTTCTTATTTGGCTATTTCACTTCGTTATGGGGCCTTTGTGGGAGCTTGTGGAAAAATATCAAATTTACAGCTGCTCTGAAATGATTATAGATATGACCAGCACGTCCGAGCATTTCAATAGAAAATCAATCTTTTATTATTTTCGTGTAAGTAGTCGAATTCGAATGCCTGATGTAGTTATTATGCGAAATAGTGCAGATTTTTTAATAAAATCTATTGAAAAACAACGGATGCCTAATGCGAATAAATATAATAGAGTCATTATTTGTCGTTGAAGTTCTGTGAACTTTTTTACTTTGAAACCATATTCACATTCTTCAAATTTCCTCAGATAAGAATACAAAGATAATTTTCTGCCAGCTGTAATTCTATCAGTTCTTCCAACTGCTCTTTTCTAGCTTCAAACTATTCAATTCCCTAGGAAACATTGCAGTTTCTATCAAAGAGCATTTAATATAAATAAAAGTTTTATTTGCAATAACCCGGTACAATACAGCTTAATTAATCTTTGCCTTGATGAATAGTGGTTAAATACAGAGAAGTATTTAGACGAATGATAAATACTCTGGCTTTGGTTGCTTTGAACGTGAGTAATGAAGTTGATACTGTAGATTAGACGGTTTAATCAATATCGATAATGTATTCATCGGCGCTGTTTCAATGCTCACCTCGGGAACCTTCTCATTGCTGCTTAGAATGGAATAAAAGCCACCCATTACGAGATGAACAGAAAATTCAATTCGCTGAATGTGGTTGAGAACATTTTGATTACATAGCGACTCGCAAACACTCTATCTGTGTTCTCGTACAGGTAAATAATTGGATATACAGAGATCCGATTGCGTCATCTCGTTTTGCGCCGATTTTCACCATGTATGTGACTAAGTCTGAAACAGTATCTACCTACTTATTTTTCATTAAAATCTGTACTACTGGTAAGATCTACTGTGTATGTTTTTGCGGTAAAGTATTTACCCTCGTATT
Source organism: Brachylomia viminalis (assembly GCA_937001585.2). Classification (NCBI taxonomy): domain Eukaryota; kingdom Metazoa; phylum Arthropoda; class Insecta; order Lepidoptera; family Noctuidae; genus Brachylomia; species Brachylomia viminalis. The sequence goes on along the minus strand of OW443308.2, from coordinate 12,518,467 downwards.
ACATAATTTATTATAAATAACATAATTGGTGCATTAGCTATAACTTTTAGAACCAGACCTGAGAGACTTGTAATCATTAAAACTACAAGCACTGTGGAACTCCCACAATCAGTCTGCAGTCTATATTTTTTCACAGAGAAAGAAAAACATACAAATCATATTGAAGAAGTAATAGGATTCAATGTTTGGTTTCTGTTTTTGCCGGTATTTTGTTTTTAGAAATTCTCAGTAACAATGAAATACTTCGGAACTTCGAACAGTAAATTGATACGGCTGTTATATTAGGTCTTTAGCTATGAAATTTCCGTTTAGTATACAGAAAGTTAAAGTCATTTTTATATTAATATTCTTTATTTCTATCAATCAAAATATGCACCCATGCTATCGATGCATCTTTGCCAGCGCAGTGGCAATTTGTCTATGCCTTGAAGGAGTCAGGTGTCCGGGAGCCAACAAACTCTTCAAAGGTATTTTGTTCTGCCTCTCGGGTATTGATTTTTTCCCTGCCATGAAGTTGTCAAAATTTTGGAAAAAGTAAATGTCTGTCGGTGCAAGGTCTGGTTAGTAGGGTGGATGACACAAAACTTCCAACTCTAGCTCTTGTAGCTTAGAGACCTTCTGTTGTGCCGTATGAGGTCGAGCGTTGTCGTGTAGGAGCAGCGAGGACGAGCGATTAACCAAGGCTGGCCGGAGATTTGCGAGCTTCTCCATCATTGTGTCAAGCTCCTCACAGTACAGATCCGCAGTAATGCTGGTGCCATTTGGTAAGAAGCTGTGATGAATTAATTATACCGGCACTAGACCACCAAACAGTGACCATGACTATTTTAGGGATAAGTTTTCGTTTGGGGCATTGCCTAGGCGCTGAACCAGGATCTAACTAACATGATGACCGCTTACAATTATCAAAAGAATCCATTTTTCATCGCAAGTGACAATGCGGTTCAAAATCCCTTCGTTTCTCTGTCTGTTAAGCAACGCAAGGCATACCTCAACGCGTTAGTCGCGCTGGCGATCGTTCTGTTCGTGCGGCATCCACTTATCAAGTTTTTTTACCTTGCCAATTTGACGCAAGTTGATCAATAGGTATTTAGTTTAATTGTATAGGTTTTGATATGATAGCGAGTAGGTGTAGGTTAAAACAGTATTGTGATTGACTGACAGACAGTGCACAGCTTGGTCACCAACAATTTTTCCTTAAAGGTGCAATTTAACTAATTGTCCAAATCGAACAGCGAGATATAGTTAAACTTTTACAAAACGTCATTACTGAACACAGCGGTAGGTAACCTTTCCACTGTCTTAACGAGAGGTCAGGCTAACCAGCGTACGCAAGAGATAGCGAGTGGGTGAAGGTTGCACGGCACCACATCGCAGTAGACATGGATTCAATTACCGCGGAGGTGTGCGCAGCATGTAACACGCTACGGTACATGATGTCGTGCCGAAGCGCCTGCGGCTTCCTGCGCCCGCAGCACTTAGGACGTGTCGATGTAATGTATGAGCTAAAGCGGTTTATTAACCAACTTTGAAGGAGAAGGTTTTTGTTTAGGTACTTGGTTTAATAGCGGTTACGTCCTAGTTTCTCATTATCTTAAGAACCTTCTGTACCTTATTTATGCAAATAAATAATTTTGATTTTGATTATTGATATTTCTATGTATTATGTATGTTATATGTCATGTATGTTTTATTATTATGCGTTATTGTAGTAAACCAAGGTTTTCACAATAGAATAGATATAAATAGCAAACCTTTTCTTTGGATTTTACTGTTTGACTGAGTTTGCGATAGGATCATTTCTATCTAATTAATTTAACAATAATGTACAATCCTCTATGCATATTAATTACGATACCTAAAAACACTTAGATGAACAGCAAACAGGCACATAAAAAATAACAATGTAATAATATATACATTCTTACTTAGAATTCTGATTCACCTTGAAAATTAGATCTACATCCTATTTACCCGATTTCCCTTGAATCCAGTCCAATATTTTATTTAGGATAAATAGGTAGTTCGTCGAATGCCTTTCGAAATCTTATTAATTCATATTCCTAGAAATTCACTAGGGCAGTAAAATGTGATATTCATCTATCTATGTGACACATATTATGTATTATATTTATTCTATTAACTTACTGTACCTACCTTTATATATAGATGTTTCAATCGAAAGAAAACCTTTATTAAAATAACCTGCATGATTTGCTCGTTTGAATTCGGAACAATTTACCACCTAATAACGCATTTTAAGTTCCGTAGTGTTGAACATAATTAAAACATGATTTAATTAAGGAAAGAGCAAGGTCAACGGATGTAAACTTTATTAACGTTGTCAGAACCAACCGTCCATTTCTAAAATTATATAAAATAAAACTAATGAGAAACAAACAATTTTGTTTAATTCAAAAGTTACAACAGATTCTTGGAAATGAGTAGAAAAGTACAATGGGCGAGATGAGTATGCGGGTGATGAACTTAATCTACTTATAATTTATTTGTTTTTGCATGTGTGAGTTTGTCAATGCTTACCTACTAGCGTGCAATTATGCCAGAAAATAAAGCACAAACATGACAAAATATTTCTTTATTAAGTCAGAAAAGGACATTTTACACCTAAATGTACCAAAACCACCTAAATGTATAATATAGTGTTTTTAACACACTCAAGTCAAAAAACACTGGTGATTACTGGGGCATCTCTATTAAACTTGTAAGTAATATAATCGACATCGTAGCCCCCTATCTAGCTGTTACTTTTAATAAATGTGTTGATTTAGGAACTTTTCCTGACCTCATGAAGAGTAGTAAAGTCATACCATTATTTAAATCGGGTAATAAAAATAACGTTGGCAATTTTAGGCCTATTTCTATCTTACCTGCATTTAGTAAAATATTTGAAAAATTAATACTCAAGCAGTTGCTAAGACATTTTAATTTAAATAGCCTCCTTCATGATGAACAATATGGCTTTACAAAAGGTCGTTCGACTACAGATGCGGGTGTTGCTCTGCTGAAACACATATTTAGCGCATGGGAGAGCTCGCAAAATGCTATTGGAGTTTTCTGTGATCTCTCCAAAGCCTTTGATTGCGTGCACCATGACACGCTTTTGCGTAAACTAATTCATTACGGTATTCAAAACGAAGCTCTTAACGTATTAAATTCATATTTACATAATAGGCACCAATGTGTAGATGTTAATGGTGTGAAATCTTCCGGTCTACCAGTTCAGTTAGGTGTACCTCAAGGCTCTATACTGGGCCCATTTTTATTCTTGGTGTATATAAATGACTTACCATTCTATTAAAAGGGCATCTGTGACGTTGTACTATTTGCTGATGATACCTCTCTTATCTTTAAAGTAGACAGGAATAGACAAAATTTTGACGACGTAAACAGTGCACTATCAATGGTTACAGATTGGTTTACCACAAATAACCTAGTTCTCAATGCCAAGAAAACGAAATGTGTAAAGTTCGCCTTACCGAATGTTAGAAATCTAGGACCCAACATCGTCTTAGATAAAGAGGTACTTGAAACTGTAGACTCGGCAGTATTTCTGGGCATAACAGTTGATGCCAAGCTTCAGTGGGGATCACATATATCATGCCTAGCGGGAAGGCTCAGTTCGGCCGCCTATGCCGTCAGGAAAGTAATACAATACACTGACGTTGATACAGCTCGGCTAGTCTATTTCAGTTATTTTCATAGCGTCATGTCCTACGGCATTCTGCTGTGGGGCAAAGCCGCTGATATTCAAAATATATTTGTTCTTCAAAAACGAGCTGTACGAGCAATTTACCAGCTAGGTGCTAGAGTTACTCTGTGACTCTGATTTTTTTAAAGAGATTGGTATTCTCACGGTGGCCTCACAATTCATCTTCGCCAACATCTTATATATTAGGCAAAATATACACTTATACACAAAAAACAGTGATATTCACAATATTAACACTAGAAACAAGGAGAAACTACGTGCTCCCTTTCACCGGCTTCATAAGGTCCATAACTCATTTGTTGGGCTTGGTATAAACTTTTATAACAAGCTTCCCTCTTCTTTGTTAGAATTGCCTTTTAATGCGTTTAAAGCTAAAGTAAAATCCAACCTTTGTTCAAAGGCATACTATTCAATCAACGATTACTTAAACGATAAAAATAGTTGGTCGCTGTGATTAACTCAAGACAATGTTTATGTTCTTTCTCCAAAATTAGCTTAGCTTACCTACTGACAAGTTATACGAGTTCATATAATTGTTTATTTTATTTGACTATATAAGTCATTTTAGTTTAATTTAATTTTTATTTATTATTGACATAATCTACTCATTTCAATGTTTTTTAATGAGTTGTATTGCAATATATGGTTAGCTAGCGACCTCGACAGTTCATCATATTATTCTTTTGAGCAACCGGCAGCAAGTTCGTCATGCTCCCTTAGATGTCAATGCTTGCGGTAGCGTCGGGGGTCGGGTTGCCTCCTTCCCTCAAATATGGCGAGGGGGGTAATGGCTGATCTTTGCGTTATGCTCGTGAACGGGTGCTGCTTGTGGTGACAGGTCAGCTTGCTGACTATGGTTTTGTTATTGTTATTAGAAATTAATGTTTCTTTATTTTACTTCGAAGGTCCTAGTTTATCATTTGTGGCTACAAGTTACAGCTATATACATATAAACATAGTGCAGCATTGCATATGTAAGCGGGCACGCCCTTTATGCCAGGAGGCTTTTTATTATGTATTAAGTTCTGTTTGCGTTTTTGTTTTTATTATTTATTTCTGCTTGAGTATAGTTTTAAATATTGGCGTGTGCTAGCTGACATATGGCAAATAATTTTAATATTTATGTGTTTCGTAATGTTAATTACTTATTACTATATGTATAGAATCCAGTTCTTCTAACTGAACAGACAGCAGTGCTGCTGGGGAGTTTGTTCCGCCACTTCTTCTTCCCAGCTAAAGCAGTAGGAAGTGGTGAAGGGTGGGCGTTTTGGGGGGACTGTCTTATGTGATTTTGACGTTCAAAAAGTGCTGATTCTCAGCCTAATTTGAATAAATGACTTTTGATTTTGAATAAATAATTAGTTAGGTATCTAATGCATCAAAAACATTTCTAAATACAAATTTGTCTCACAAAGTCGAAATATTCGTAATCAGAAATGGACTCGTAGTAACTCGATTACATTAAACGACCAGTGTGTTGCTGAATCTCATAACCCAGTTTAACTAGATTATTTTACTGAGTTAGGTAGGTACCTCTCATACATTAATTTTAGCCTTAATTAATCGATAGTAAAAAAATATTATCTTTATTGATTAATAAAATACAAAATACTGATGTATTCTAAAACTATTAGTACTGTACAATTATTGATTAATTAAGTAATAAAATAAGCTCATTTATCCGTCGCTGTTTATTGTAATCGACGTCTTGTCAGTTTGTCACCTGCCTTGTCTAAGTAGGGCTGCTCCATCATCGAAGCCGAGTAACTTGGCTATTGGCTTAAATTTATGCCTTTTGCCGCGAATGCACATGCTAGTGGCACGGATTATTGAGATGATGACTCCAGTGGTCAGTGATTGCAGTTCCAAGGTGTTTTACGAATGTAGACATTTGTGAAGCGAAGACTCCGTCAACGGATGTAACAAGGGTGAATGTAAATCTCGCAGTTCACAAGCGTTTGAATATTTCCTTATTTTTTCTTCTTCCGCGGATTTTAGTACAGATGTGTCAGGGCGTGAAATACAAGAAGGATCGTCAGTGTACACGACGCTGATATCAAATAACGCCTCCCTCTGAGCATCCCAAACGCCCCGGCAAGAAAGATCTCCACGAAGTCCGCAGTCTCGTTCGGAGATGATGGGTTCTTTGGCTATGTTTCCCCATGCATGTAGACATAAGTCACAGAATAAGTGTCTAATTTCATTATGACGACGTGTTATAACACGTCGTCATAATGAAATTATGACAATAACATAATTATGAAATTATGATGATTATGGTCTTATAAGACCACCTTTTTTGCAACATAGAACATGATCGACGTTGAATTCATTCATCGCAGCCACAGGTAATCTGGTACCGTAATGCCAGTACGTCTCTGAACTCTAATTTCTCTAATTTCTTTTTTGTAGAAATTCATCGTCCAATCGTTTTTCTCTTGAAAGGGGAGAGTTTGACCAAGACGGTATACAAGAGTTCGTCATCGAGAGTGTCTTTCTCTTTGCGACTTTCTTTCTGTTACGATGTTGAGAGAGGTCTATATGTGTATTTTCTATCAAAGCACTTGAAAGGACTGCACAACATTTTTATGAACATACATAGTTCAAATTTGTCATTTTTGATAGAGTGGAGATAGCTAGACCACCTTTGTGAAAGGGTTAGAGAATTATGTCAGCTTCCAAGGGTGAGATATCGCCTCCTAGTAGAGTTGGTAAAGATTTGGTACGCAGTTTGTCAATGGTACGATGAATTGGTTTACATTATCTAAGACTCTTAATAGGAATGACCATTTTAATTGAGCTGCTTTAGTGAGGGCAGTGTAGGCAGCTTGGGGTGACTCTTTACAGATAAGTGAAAGTTTTCTATTGTAGATTACCAGTTTTTAATTTTCTTGTTTAGAAATTTTTCTTTTCCTTCGCCAATATAGCTACCAAGGAAGCGTGATCCAGTTATGATGGTTATATTAATCCCCTTGAAGATCTGTTGTGCTGTTTTTTTTTTGTCTTGACAAAAGTAATCATATGCGGGGCCTAGTTTACTCATTTTATCCAACTATCTATGAAGAGTCATCTGAATATTAGCATTGGGTAGTTGCTTGTTCTGTTTTTAGTTTGTTCACTATGGGTAGTGTTGCAAGGGCATACATTGGCATGGCAAGTGGATGGCCTTGGGTTATTACTTTTTTGCTTTTTTTTTTGGTGTATTGTTTTTTTTGCTTTTTTTGGGTTATATTATATCGGAATCACGTATTACAAGTGTTGCGTGACCTTTGTACGTATTATATAAGAAACGAGCGCAATGTGGCCAATATATTCTTGCTTGCCAGAGAGCTATCTGTTCATAGAATTATTTGCATCGACGAGTAGCATAGTTTGAGCCTGGTTGGCATTATTTTTGGAAAAGGTTATTCATTGCGTTCAGGTGTATAGCACCTTCGATACTAATGCTTAGTCCACTGCAGAGTTGCGATTGAGCACAGGTTTCTGTGACCTCAATGCATTGGAATAGGATCCTGCGTAGGTATTCGCCAATGCCAATCGGTCTCTCACCTGGGCATTTAGCTATGAGTCGAATTGATAGAAGGGCTTGTATTTGGCTCTTTGATACAAAATTGTTATTTAAATGAATTGTTAAATTGTGCTACTGCAATCCTCAAATGCAGGCTTGCTTCTCCAAATCTTTCGAATTTTCTGATGTGGTGCCTGTTGGGCTTCCACCGCCGCTGTGTAATGTCCACGCAACTAATTCCACATGCTCACCAGTTATGTCTAGCTACTTCTAGTAGTAATTTTACTTGAATCTATATTAATCTTGAATACATCTATGATCGTTTTTTTCCGTTATGTCAATTTCGTCTTCAGGTCTAAGGATTTTGCTGGTATCTTTTGTCAATAACCAATTTAGGGCTTCGCGTGTTTTTCCTCGCTGTATGTGACATAGTATTTGCTATCCTTATTTTTTTTTTCTATTGTAGGAGTTACGGAGAGAGTGGTCTGCTTTGATAGCAAGGTAGTATAGCAGAATTTTCTTCCTTCCATAAATGTAGGCGTCATTCAAGTAATCTTGAATCTACTTACAGTGAAGGTAAGGTCATAGAGTTTCTCATGAAGAATGCACACTTTTTCCCATGGTTTTTGCCATATGTCTTCGACCCTATTCCATTAATAAACGGGGATCCAAAACCATCTTCTAGACATACTGTGTGTATGGTCTGGGTAATTGCTGGAGGTGGATTCCCGCTATGAGCAGCGCGCATTTGCCGTTGTATTTAATTTCGTTTAAAGGTTCTAGGACAATGAGGACACTGCATGGTATTTGATGAGGTTTTGCTGTGACTTGTCGAATCTAGCCTGATCACTATGTATGGTAAGCCGATCCCTTGGGAGAAGCGAGTTAAATACCTAGGTGTAATCGTTGACCACCACCTTACCTTTAGTGAGCGCATAAAGATGGCTCGTTCGCGCGCGCGCTCTTTCGCTATCGGTAGGCTTTATTTCATACTAACCACCCGCATCGCAGTCATTCGACCCATATCTATGTCTTCACCTATGCCTGCGTCGTCTTTGCTCACGCAAAGCCACGCCGACTTTATGAGATGCAGACCCTCCAGAACCGTTTCCTCAGAAAGGTTACGGGAGCCCCTTTCTGTCCATAATGTCGTCCGTAAAACATTCACCTTGACCTTAGAACGCTCACCATCCAGCAGTTCATGAAATGCCTTGTAAAGCGTTTCTTTGGCTGCAGCATAAAACACACCAATCCCCTGTTAAAAGCGGCCTCGACACTCCCTCCCGCATAAGTAAGATTCGCCGCCCGAGGCATACCTTAATTATCCCCGACGACGTCACTACTCTCCTCCAGGAGAGTAGTAAGGCCACCAGTACTCTCAGAAAACACAGAAACAGACCGCCGTCCTTCCGTCCTAGCCGCCGGAGGCTCGCCGCGACTCCACAATCAACGTCGCTTGCTCGAGCCAACCCGCGCCGCGTAGTCAGTATTTTTAAATTAGTCCCTTAATAATAATTCCGATCCAGCCTGTCCCTTGTTGCCCTCTCCCAGCAACGCCATAAGCCGAGGTCCGTACCCCACAAGGGGTGCCCTTAGCGTGTAGTCGCCTAGTTTATAAGATTATAAGCCCTGGCTGGAGGCATTAATTTATTAAAGACGTTTATATAAAAATAAAAATAAAGACTTGTTGAATTTGGTCTTGGGTATTAATTTTTATTAATTTACATAAATAATTTAGATATAATACTGAAATATAGTAGATAATAAAATAATATTAATTAGAAAATTTACAAGAAAAAATTTCGTTGTTGAAGTCTCGTAGCTAGGCAACGTCAAAACGGCATAGCCTTAATCAATCAGGTTCTTTAGACCTGATCCCTAAACTAGAGTGTGTCCAAAACTACTATTTGCTTAGTGTACTTACCGCTTGTACATAGGTACTAGGTCCCTGCATGTCTTTCAGCCGTTCGTCTCTTGAAACTTGCGCCACACAATCGAACCGCCTCCAAATTACCTGACTGACGTTCCTCTACTTCCATTCTAATACTAGTTAGTTTACTTGCCTCCAGCATTAGTATCACGTTTTATATCACTTAACTCCTAATCTTATTAATTTACTAATGTTCCCTTAAGATGTCCTCTTTAGTTGAAGTTAATGGGGATTCTTACTTAAATTAAGTTGTGGTGGTAGTGTCAAGTGTCAAACTCTGGTTATTAAGCTATTTTGGGTTTGACCTTCAATTAGTAAAATAGATAATTTTTCAGCAGATTAATCTACATAGCTAATGAACACCAGTTAGACAGATACTACTATCGACTTTCTTTTATCGTATATAAAAAGCAACCTACGGGGCATAGGCAAGTATATCATCGTCGGGAATCACAAGCCGATTCCCGGCCACCATAAGCGCGGGCTTGCGGACGGCAAGCAATGGGCAGCTCACCGTCCGATAAGGACCAGGCCCATGTCGACGGCGCGTTGAGTTTCACGCGCGCCTCTAAGAGATATCAGCACCAATGACGGGGTCCGTTAGGGCCGATGCCTGCCAGGGTTGCGGGAAAGTCCGAAAGAGTTACCGTGGCCCCTGGCATAGGCAACTGAAGGAACACTGGTAGGTTTCACGCCCTCTCGCTCCACCCAGAGCGGGAGAAGTTATTTGATGATTTCCCACCCTCAAAAAAAAAGTTACGTATATTATAAGAGAGAGAGGTAAATACTACCTACTTTTTTCATTAGAATCATAAGTTAATTTCCCCTTAATCTTCTTATTAAACCAATTACATAAAAGTCGTTCCATTAGGAATATGCAATATATTTTTCAACGAATCATGGAAAAGTTCGATCAAGACTTTTAAAGGCTTCTCTGCGAGGTATTGCCAAGATCTTAAACTACACTTATTGAGTGAAGTTCGCTTCGCAATAAGACTCAAATTAAATGAAATTACATTACGTAAAAGAAATTTTCCACGGCTTCTTACTCATAATAGAACGTAATTCATCCATTTCTGGTAGCTAGCAATTTAAATCGTATTGCAGTGTATCAACAAATATTAACGGTACGGGCCCATTGCTCGCTAAGTAGATACTAAAATATGTATTTCCAATTCGCAGTGGAACTGGAATATCTATTCTGTGGTTCATTATTGGTTTCAATTATTACTCGAATTATGTAGAATAAAGGTATGGTTTTGTCGCGTACATTTTTTGTTGCTTAGCTTTGTGATTTATTAATAATTTAAGGATGTTTTATGTGCCTTTGTAATGCTGATCGTAAGCGAATTTCGAAGAAGGGTGAATATCAGGTCATTGACCTGATAAAATTCCGAAAAACGGAATTTATGTGACTTCAAACGTCGTCTTTAATTTGCTTTTGACGCCGAATTCGATTTGATATTTACTAAGAGAATGTTTCAACAATTACGGGTTTCGTTACACTCTTTTTATTCAATCATCAAATAACTTCTCCCGCTCTGGGTGGTGCGGAAGGGCGTGTCAGACTCTTACTGACTAAAACCCACCCGTGTTCCTTCAGTTGCCTGTGCCAGGAGCCACGGTAACCCTTTCGGACTTTCCCGCAACTCTGGCAGGCATCGACCCTAGCGGACCCCGTCATTTGGTGCTGACATCTCTTTGAGGCGCGCGTAGACCCGGGCCTGGTTCTTATCGGACGGCGAGCTGCCCATTGCTCGTCTCCTGCGGTGGCTAGTTGCATGAGGGCGCGAATTTTGCCTGTCCCTCACGCGTTCCACCTCCTCCTTCGCAAGCATTACTGCTTCACAGAAGGAGGAGTTCGCGACACTCTAACAATGGCTCTACAACTGATTGCGTGACTCTTTCGAAGGAAATCCCTGAAAAGTTTCCAACTAATTTGACATATATATATACTCATTTATGAATTGTTATTTATAGCGATTTGAGTGTTCAGTTTAAAATCGAATGTCTTTATCAATGGTTTACGCTTTTACATATCCAAAAAAAAAATACAAATCCTATCACCACATGAGATATTATGGGCTTGTTAAAGTATAAGTATATGAAGAACTCCACTTTACTCAACTCAACATAAATACCTAAGAACTGATGTGCACACGTGACTTCGATATCACAACATTCATAAAACATCAAAAGCCTTTCCGAAATATTTATACGACTTTGCTGGCAGCGCATAAATATTTATTTACTTTTAGCATGACAATATTTGTCTACAGTAACGAATATAACTGCAATTGACTTTGATATAAAAATATCACACTTATTTACATAAAGGTTGATTAATTTAGACCTTTATGTACTTACTGGATGGTTTATATTAAATCAGAATCATGTATTCATCGACCTTATTCATGGGTATCGTCGTTGGGATCATCTAACAATGTTCGAAGATCGGAAGATAGGGTGAAAGGTTAGTGCTACGCCGCTACACGCCCGCTACGGTTTGCTACGTTCGTAGCAAAAGCGTAGGCTAAAACTTTTAGTTTTGGCCTCCGCTTCAGGTCGCTACGCTTCGGTCACAATCTAGTGTATAGTTCATTTTTGATAGAGTTTTAACTCTGGAAGTTGTCTGTTAAAATGTGAAAAGCAGTACAAATCGTGCATGATACCAGTCAATTCCATCGATCAAAATAGTTTCACCTAAAACTCGTATTATTTATGTGAGAACTAACACCACCTGTCGTTACCCATTTGTTTTATTTAGATAAAAAATATAAAGCAGCTTTGCAATTTTACACCATGACTGTTTTACACAACTTTGTTTCCTTAAAGGGGGAGAAAAATTCAAAGCACCCTATCACGTTTGTCAGAGAGTGCCAAGTTAAAGTTCAACGTTAAAAAGAAAAGTAGCAACTAATGGATTACATGAAGTACACTGCATGGTACACACAATGTTACGTCACACTGCCAAGAAAACAAAGGATGAGGAAAATTGTGCTTTTTAATCACTGATAACACGATGATATGGTGATTAGACAATTGCTTATAGGGTGGGTAAAATTGATGATAATTAGGCATGTAAAGGTAGTGTTTTCAAAAGATGAGATAGTATTTTCTTTAAACAAAATCACTCCAGCAATAGACGTGGAAGGACGCTAAAGGAAATCATGTTGTAGGGCGCTTGCTTCTGATAACCATATTTTCTCACGGCTGCTTATAGATAAGGTTTGATAAAAATAAAACTCGTGTTCAGAAGTTAATTTAATGAGAATAACTGAATGAAGATGAACTGAAATGGACTTAGTGAAATTCAATTATTCTACTGTCTACTAACAAACAAAACTGGTCACCTTTACTTTCCTTCATTTTACTTACTGGTACAACACGCTAAGCAACAAACAATTAAAGATGTAGGGCGTATCGCAATCCCATTAGCGCGTCATCCTTTGCCTGTATTCTTAAAACAAGTAAGCAGTATTCCCTCTAAGAATGTTTGCTACATACATTAGATTCTCGAATCGAATTTTCTGGCTCCTCAGCCGTGTGGCAGACGTATTCAATTAACTGGAAGTGGGAGAGAGTAACAGAATTACATGACGCCTCGGCTCCCAGCGTCGGGTTCCATACACAGCTTGAGACTGACGAATGACTCCAACAATTTCTCCTACCTCATAGATTAATTACTTTGAACTAAACTTGGGTATGCACTTGATTCCTAAGTTTAGCTCCAGAAGCAATTACTCTATTCTGTTCAGGAAGTTGCAAGGTATGGATTCGGGACTGAAATATCTACGTTTGAGTTGCCAACTACATCTTAAGTGATGTTTACTACACTACGTGTGCTTACTCCGAAGTTCATTGCATTTAAGGAATCTAACTTGTAAGTGCGATATGTATGTGGAATGAGCAACTGAGGAGATGGACGTATAAACTGAAAATTGCGTAGATGTACCTACTTTTGGCATTTATTTGGGACAACCATCTAATGCCATTAAATGGTTAGCAGTACCCAGTGAGGGCCTGGTGGTAACGGCCCCGACTTACGATTTATAGGTCGTGGCAGCCTAGGTAGGCGCTTCAATTATTTCATCACCACTGCTCTCAAAATGGTGAAGGAAAACATCGTAAGGAAACCGGTATATTCCTGTCCCTAATCCAAACCGCACCAGGTTGGCGTGGTGGATTACGGCCCACTGCCTCTCACATAGAGCAGGCCTGTGTCCCAGCAGTGGGGTCGTTGAAGACTGATTTTGTTACAGTTAAAATCAGTCACTTAAGTTTGTTAATTTAGTGAAACGCTGAAAATATTATACCTACTAATTCCTATCATAAAAGTAATAAGATGGACGATAAAGTGTTATTTTACTCCGAAAAAAGAAATAGTTCCCAAAGGATTGGCCCCTGCATAATACTGAAGCCAGACTTCCATAAATAAAAAGCTATTTGACTTCAAAAGTAAATTATTTATTTGCCTAATCTAATTTTAATAATTCTACTTGTTTACTCAAAAAGATTGGAATTGGTATCCTAATACACTCAACTTTTGTCAACTTTTAGGAATATTATATAGTATATTATATTAATTAGTCTAATATAATAATAATAATAAAGAATATTTTAATACGTTTATGAGTACTAGGTATAATAGCCAGAACTCATAAACAAGGTATAATTTTAGCAATTAACTTCAAACTTTCTTCTTTACGTTGCAGTATACCACTAATCATAGTTGTTAGGTACTAAATGACACTTAAATGCCATTCAGTAAACAATTATTGGCAAAAATCATAAAACTCTGCAAGTTTCCAATTGCATTTATCCCAAACCTTTGTTTAAAGCAAAACAAGACTCAAAGCAAATCCTGTCGACTCGCACAGTGCCCACATAATTCAGCGCGAATTACAAGTACGAGTATCATTGGAGCCATCGACATCGTTCCGTCGTAAGCCGAATATAGGCTCGGCCAAACCACCGGCCGCCGTGTAAACGCGCCGAAAGCTTTCAACTAGTTAAGCGCTTTGTGTTTTATAACAATTGCGAAGATAAAGGCGGATCTAGTTTTAGTTTCATCGTCCATTGTTCACTAATGTAACGTCAAAATACACCACCTTCCTCAAAGGTCATTAAACGTTCTAAAGTCAGGGAGCCGCCCTTCTCATTTCGTTTGTGCGCGTGATACCCATTTGTTTAGCTTTCCCTGTTGATATAAATTGATGTGCCAGTTTCTTTTGTTTTATAAAGTATTGTTACCACAACAATTGGTATAATAAGCACAAAAGCATGTTGTGTCGTTGTGTAACAAGGAAGTTTAAAATCATCTTTTACTTGAAAAACAAAAGCGGAAACTTCGCTTGTCATATTTCTAATTACTAGTATCAAATTGCGACAATGAAATAGATTCGATTCGTATGTTTTCCGAGATGAATTTGGCTCAGAGAGCAGACAAACAAATTCTAAGTTTGAGCACACAACAAGTCCTAACAGAATAATCCCCTTGTTTGAGTTACATCTAATTGAACATGTTACGTAAGTAGGTCCGTGATTTTATCTGAGTAATGAATGAAATATTCCGAGTCGGTGTGGGGCACACGAGTGCTGCTAATTGTTTTCTGTGTTGGCCTACAATTAACAAGGGCCTAGTGTAGTGGGCGGTGCGGTCGGGGCGAGCCAAGTCTCCTTCCACCGCGGCGACGAGACCGACCGACGGCAATTTCCGCTGCAACGCCGCCTGTTAACGCCACCTGGTGCCTACTTAAAATAACGAACAAAGTAACATACAAAAAAGAAATACTCTTACACAAAATTATTTCATAAACGACGTATTCCGAGTCCGCAGCGGCAGGTGTAACTGGGACGCGGCAGAACGCTGGCTTTAAAGGAATTATGCTGAGCCGCCTGCGGTACAGAATTAGAGCTGCTTCAGTCAAGTCTGGATTATCAGCAAAAAACTAGTTTATTGAAGATTAGCCCAGTATTTTTTTCACTCTTTTAGGTAGAAAGGAATTTCCATTGTCTGGCTCAACTGGGTATCTTTTAACAGATTATCAGACAAAACGTGTTTAATAAATCAACTGTACACTGTGGTCTTACATAAACTGTGCGTACCCGTTGGCATCGTGTTAACATTCACACCGAGACAAATCTGTGCAACAGCTGGTGAGTATTAACTAGAAAACATTAACTCTAGCCAACCGCCCGCCTGACTATAAGTCAAAACAAACATAAATACAATCGTATTATGGCTGCATTGCCAAAATATACCACTAACTACTAAGATATTTCTTATTAAGGCTTCAAGATTATAAATTCTACTACAGTAATAACGGGTAATTACCATCAAATCATGCACGGTAGGATTTCAGCTAATAGAATTACTTGGCGCCGCTACCATGATCGTATCAGACCACAGTATCGTTGTAAATTTCTATGAATTCCGGAACAACATGAATTACAATAAAACCTAACAAGCTAACTAAAAATAAAGGAAAATGCTTACATTACTTAGAAAGCAAAACAGTGGTTGTGTTCAAGAATCACAGTCTTGGTACAAAATACATGGGCACTTGGTACATGCTGGCGATTTATTATTTATGTTCAGCCTACAACATTATTGAGATTTTAGGGTAGAACGAAGACACGTATCTCAGTAAGTTGTAAATCATGTAGCCGTGACACGAAAAAGCCTACGAATATGGTAGAACTGCTGGACGGGGATACAAGTGAAGTGGAAACAACGGAAACAAAATTATACCAAACTCTTGCAGGCAATTTTTGGATGAGGAATATAGTGTTTTAATAAATTAAATAAAAATAAAAATCTTTAATATTTCTAAAAATTTTGAAGTAGCCTTAGCCTATTTAAAATTGCATACTATCAATGTTTCTCTTCTTAAAACTATCTAGGAACTTTCCACCGTGAAAATAACTATTCAAAGCCTACAAATCAGTACAAATGAAGGTCCTGCTATCATCATTCGCTGCTTCAATAACTGTTACTAATTTCACTACCTGCCTTTTGCAAAACCTTCAATAAGAGAGCAAAGCTGAATCGATACAAAGTTGTACGTAAATAGCTTTTACGTCTCAAGTATTGCTCATGATCGTCATGAGCATAATTTTACTCTGTGAAACCACTACTAGACGAGAATCGTTCTTACTACAAATTTTCAGTGAAATAAAAAACAACATCTCCTCACATCAATCTAGACGGTTTAGTGTGCCCCTGTAACCCTCAAGCAAGCTAGGCTTTCACGCTGCGATGTTATCAGTGTACCTACAGGTGGAAGCTTCCCATTCACTTGCCTAATCCCTTAATCGCCTGTTACGACACTCAAGAGAAGACGTTACATGGCATATTCTAAGCGGGACCACACCGTATGACATGTCACTTCCATTTCAACACGTAAGCGTAGGTAAACTACATAGTTACGTTAGTATTTGTTTAAGGTAAAAAGGCAAATGTAAAAAAGTACAAAATAAACACATGAATTTAAAGTAACGATAGTGTGTGAAAATGAGACGGCGTTCTCAAGTACCAACTTAAAATTCAGTTTACTCGAGTAAAAGCTTTTAACTTGCGCATCAGCAAACCGTGAAACGTTACATTGTATGGTGTGTAGATACATCCGTGTCTCGAGTTGTCGTAGTGTCGACAGTTTCCACTACACTGCCGGTAGTTAGCGCCATCTGCGTTGTGCGAGATACATGGCTCGCTTTATGCCATCATAACAATAACATCGCACCGCTTTACCGCCTTCCGCTCGTAATACAACGAGCAGGCCACGGCTAATAGGATTACCTAAAATGAACACCTCGTCATTCCTCGAAACGTTCTAATTAAAATTGTTAGCTTTAACTCACCACTTCCTCAATGAAACATTGTTACGAATCAGAAAATGGCGATGCCCTGATTTTTTCCAATACATTAAATCGATATAAAATGGCAAAAGTACGTCAGGAAGGAAAATTTATTCAATAATACAGAAGACAGGATTAACTGGGCTTGATAACGCTTCGTTTGAGCCGAACTCATCTGCGGCGCTATAACATTTTTTGAGCCTCTGAATTTCATATACACACAGACTTACCACGTCGATTGGCTTCTTCTAAATCTGTTTTGTGTATAATGTTGTGTTTGTTTTATAGATGACGATATTTTGGACCCTGAGTAAAGTATCAAATCTTACACAGACATACGAAGCCCATGTAAGGTTAAGTTGTATACGTACCAGTGATAGTAAGCGACAAATGAGTAAGTTAAAGCGACGACGCAGAGTTTGTTGCAGTCGAGGTAAACCCAGTTGCGAGGCTTGTTTGTTCTTTAAATTACGTAGGGCTCTCCGTCGGTAGACCGCTGTATGTACTGTTGTTCCCGTTAGATTGCTTCCCGTCCAAGTTTCAATCTTGTTTAGGATTCGACGTTGCGGACGGCATACGATTTGTTTTGACATTTCCGGATACTCTATCTAATATAACATTTAGATAGGAGTTCCTACTCATGCCGAAATCTGTTTAAAGTCAGCTTCATTACCGTTCAGATTCACTTACGTTACATGCTTAACAACCTTTGTGAAATTAAAACTCTGTGAGCACGTTTCGGGCGTACATGTACGTTCAATTGAATAGAACCGTTCATCGGGCACGATCCGTTATATAAACAACAAGCAAGCACAGTACACACACGTATACCTCATACCTATGTATGTACAAAGTAAAGAAATAAAGTGCCCAGTGATGGCGTCGAAAGTATAAAATGCAGATAGCCGCTCCACTGAACGATAGCTGTTGCACTGGACAGAATTTTATTGGCCTCTTTATTTTGTGAACAGAAACGAAACGTCGCACAGTCCTCTGCTCACTTTGTTTACACCTCTTTATAATGATAGCGGCTAGAACACCGTTTTGGTTTACGAACCCTCTTTCTAAGAACTTTAGTTGATATCGATATGTTCGTTGTTTAGACTGGGAATGAGTAAATGTGGCTCCTACATAACTGTTTCTGGTGAAATAGAATAAAGAAAATATATTTATAAGTAATTTACCTACCAAAATAAGACTGTTTCAGACAATATGATGCGTCATCGACACAATTACACATGCATAAACAAAAGCGATAAAACAAAACAAGGTTTTGATAGCAGATTTGTTTCATAAAACAGCCACTTTTGTGACCAATTGCACGGCACTTGCAACGAAACAAAGAACACTGACCCGTTCAAGTTTGAAAACTATTACCATAATAACACGTTGCCAGCAACGCCGACTAGCCTGGGGTTAGCTGCATGCAATTATATTTCAATATTAATTCACCCTCGCATTATTTACAAGAAAGCAGGCAATTAGAAAAAGTAAAAAGCACTATGGACCTTGTT
The DNA here is from genome assembly GCA_937001585.2 of Brachylomia viminalis. Classification (NCBI taxonomy): domain Eukaryota; kingdom Metazoa; phylum Arthropoda; class Insecta; order Lepidoptera; family Noctuidae; genus Brachylomia; species Brachylomia viminalis. Next base: position 12,499,925 of record OW443308.2, on the reverse strand, counting down.
TCACAGCGTTATTATTTTGCTATCTTCCCTGAGGGAATAGCTGGTCACATTACATAAAATGATAGTAAAAGAATGCATATTGCGAGTGACCATAAATAACAGGTGCGGACAGGATCCATGTAGTTACCTTTTCTCACGTTCCCGCAATATTCAGGAGGTTTTATTTCGTACTTATCTACTCGCACGATTTTCACTTACGTGCGTGTTTGCTTTTTGCTACCTTATTGTTTCAATTTTAAATTTTGTATGAATCAATTACCAAATGAGAGTTATGTCTTTATTTTCAGTATTATTCGAATAACTGTGAATGTCAGGACTCTTGCTGCCAATATTATTAGAGAAATAGAATAGAATAATATTATTGGAACGAAGTTCTTTAACGCAGCTTGCGGTAACAGTAAAATTATATAAAACGTCACGTAAAAAAAAGCGTTATGCCCCCTCCATGTGACTTTTTTATTATACAGGGTTACTGGTAATTCGACGTAAATCCGTCAGGAGCTTATAGGGAATAATTAAAATGATGAGCGATTTAAGCTACTATAACGTACGTAACGTATAATAGTACGAATAACTAAAACAACTTTTTTTTGCATCGTTTTAATTATTAATTAAGTACCTACTTTTAATTATATTCATAGCTTAATTGAAGTGCCAGCTACAATTTCATTTTGACGTCAAATTATAAGTAACCCTGTATACAATAGAAAGAGACAGAGAGAGAGAGAGATAGTTTTCAAAGGTTGCTAAAGCCAATAGTGAGGTCAAAATGAAAATCCAAGATGGAGGCTGCGAAAGTTTTAAAATGTTTCTTCACGTGTGTCGGTTTCATGGTTTTCAAGGGTGCTGAAGCTGTTAGTGAGGGCAACATTAAAATTAAAGATGGTGGCTGTGGAAATGTTCAAATTTTTCATGACGGGTGTCGTTTTTATGGTTTTTGAGGATGCTGAAGCCGATAGCGAAGTCAAAATGAAAATCCAAGATGGAGGTTGCGAAAATTTAAAACTTTTCCTCATTTAATCTATATCTCCATAACGAATTACATTCGGAGTTGAAGCAAAAAGCGTAAAGAACTTCGTTCCTGGCGGGAGTCTAAATGTACAACCTAATAACATTTAAACGAAAAGTAAAACACTCGCATTCAAAGTAATTCCTAGTATCATCATTACCCCTTTTATCATATTGTATTTGTAGCCCGTCCATGGGGGGTTACGTACCATAGAAATGAAAGGAAAATAATGTTGGTTTCTTCATACCACGAATACATCCCCGCAGATGTTTTGCTAAAGGGGCGTGCGGGCCCCGGCTCTCTATTTGGCTAATGGATATATCAACGAGATTGGTTCCTAACACAAACGAACCGGTCGTCTAGTTAAAAATACCGTGTATATTTCGACGGTCGCCAAATTCAAAGCGGTATCCGAAGGTAAATATTTGTACCGTGTTTGGAAACAAGATAGGTATCGGTCCCATATACCTGAAACTAAATGGAGAATTTCAAGCAGGCTCGACGTTCGATAAATTAAAGTGTCAAATAAAATCTGAACATCACGTTTAGAATGACAAATCACTGCCGGATTTATGTTTTATGAATATTACATGACCAATGTTTAGATACAATACAATATCACCTATTTTGTACAAATTCAATGTTGTAGGTAAATATTTATGTACGTAGGGACCTGTTATATAGGTTCCGTAAATTAGGATGCCCAGAGTAACGATTACAAAATGTAATATCTACTTACGTAGATACTCTAAGTCTACTACACTTTCTAAATCTGTATGTTTAGAAACGTGATAATCAACCCGTTGAACGATCAGATAGTTCAGTGCAGTAGTCAATAAGAAACATCGTAATCTGACTTTATTGTTTTTAATTGGTCATAATTGAAACAATGTCATTTGAATAGACCTTGAGAGAGAGGTCAAAATAGCAATTATACAAATTAAAAGCTTAGTAGAGTTCTGTTGCACAAACTTATTAATGTCACAGTACAAATAAAGAGTTTAATATCCGCACAAACGACACTCAACAAACATTCCACAACAATATTTGTCATTTATTACTCGAGTAAATAATATACCAAGTCGCTACGCGGAATTACTGCTTATAAAGTACTAAACCTACCTCCAACGATAGGTATTTGTATGACATGAACCTTGTGTTTAAGGGGGTGCAAGCCAGTGTGTAAACTGTTTTGACAGGATTCCGACCAATCAGATGAAAGCACGGCTGCACAGTCCCTGTCCCAATATTTTGCGGGTCACTCACATATGTCATTGTTTCCTTGAGAAAAATGTACTTTAAAAATATTCTCTCAATTTTTTTATGTGGGTATACAACATCGCCATCTGAAAACCTGCACAAACGTTTTTGTTCCGCGATTCCATCCTCGTGACTTTTTACGCTGTGTACCTACCTACGTCACAAGTGTCATTGATATTTACTTGATATCCAGTCTCCATTCCAATGGGTTTAAGTGCTCTTCAAAAAAGAACCGAACCAGAATGAAAGGGTCCACTCAATTCAGACCAACAATACGGATGATTCATGGCTTTCCCGACCACAGAAATGCATTATTTCACTAACATCCAACGTATGGATATATATAGTCGATTTACGAAGACGATCTAGATTTGGTCCCTTGCTTTGGTATTTGTACATCCTATAATAGCATAAATGGAATAAAATAAGCTATATTCCGTCAACATTTTATTCTAGTTGCTAAAGCCGTTTCAGAGTAAATCCCTAACAAAAATAAATAAACGCTTCACACTCACAGCGAGCGCCACATAGAGGAATCCCATGTTGTTAGATTCTCGCGCCCACACTAAAATTACACTAAAATTCACTAGATTTCACTTAAATTATATACAAAAATATGATAGGTGCGAACTTCACAATTTGTCCCTAAATCGCATAAATCTAGATTCATAAGCCGTTCACATATTACATATTAACACGAAACAAAGAGTGAAACACAAATATTGATACAGAGTATTCGTAGATGTAACATCGGCTGCTCGATTTAGAAAACGTTTATTAGTGCGGGGTTAAACTGCGATAGGGATGTGAACGGGTGAACGTGACGAATTCAGCTCAAAACGCACGTAGACAATTAACCCAGGGCTGACGTCTGCAGTGATACATGAAGCGAGCCCCCAAAGGACGATGGAAATAAAGTGGACCCGAATAAACACGGAGTTCATACATTTTCTTACCTTTTTCCCCACGCTTAGCGAAATTGGACGGAGATAATGTTCGTATTTGTATCAGAAGTTGTCGTAAGTAAGTTGTCGTTGATCTAGAAGCTTAAGCTCCCGGTTTAAACACAGATGTTTGGGAACTGCGCTGTAGATATGCGGGATTCGTTGTACAAGTTTAGTATAGTAACTCTAATCGCAGCCCTGAACAAACCGTATAAAAGTAATTTCCGTTTTAAAAGTGTCCTTAAAATTATAATTCTACTTAATTGAAACACTCAACAACATGTAAAAGACATTTAACTGTAAAATATCTGCTACTTAAACTTATTAAAGCAATAAGTTTTTGCCGAGGAAAAGTGTTTTAAGAAGAAGCACGTGTCGCAGCCAAAATTTTAAAAGAATTTGGGAATTTCCGTAACATAAATCTTCGTAGCGTCTAATTACATGGATCCAGCTCTCTCCGCTCTTTTCTGGGCAAACTTATGGCGGCCATGCGTCATGACGTTTTTATGAAAAAATAGCGGCGCATCCCTAAAAGCCTCTATTAGAATTATGAAATAGGTTGCTCGAAAAATCTTGTACCTACGTATTAGATTAATTTTCCAAGAGACGTGAGTTTAAAAGAATAGAGCGATGAAGTGAAGAGATATTGGTTCAATTTATTGTTTTATCCAGCCTAAATCCTTTTACATCTAGCAAAACTGTGTAGTTATTGCCAGCGTTATGGTTGAACAAAATACAGTCCGTCACATACAGTTTATATTAGCTTTGGTGCGCGGGGGCTGCGCAGCGAAGCGGCTCACTTGAACACAGACTGTGTGTTCAACTCTAGGGCTCTCATACTTGGAGAAAAATAAACTGGGCAAATAATAGCCGCCAACTTCAACGTAGAAAAATTATTTCGAGTTCAAAGTTGCGAATAGAATTTCAGTTAACAAAAATTAATAGATGCAGCTCTCTATAGGATAAACTTTGCTCTTTGCACGGCTGAAACAAAGCTTTTCAGTCAGTGTTATAATGAAGTTAACAGAAATTTTTGCATTTTATGAGGGTAGCCTCTGAAAGTTTAACGGAGAATTTTCGGGTAATAACAAATGAAAATTGCATAGTTATACAATCCACTGTACGCATAGATTTATTGATAAGCTAAAATTAAGTATCAATAAAGAAATAAGTGGTATGGTTATCTAAAAATAAATATATTATCAAAGAGCGAGTTCATTTAATTACAGATGACAAAATAGGTACGATTGAGCTCTTAATAATTAATTTAAAAAAAATATATATTCCTCCTTTAGCATTTGTGGTACCCGCGGTTGTCTGTAACCGCAGTCGATATTGAAACCGAAATTTTAATGCGGGATCCTGCTTTAGGTGCTTCAAAATACTTGAAATTAATTTAAACAGAGACCGTTCAGTTAGCAACAGGAGTGCCTTTAGTTTTTCGCGTTTAATTTCTATTTTGAATCGCTAATTACGTTCTGAGTATTACTAAAGCTCACTGGTTAAATTTTCACGAGTACTTATGGCTAGGTCGCCAGTTACCAGTTATTATAAATTGCTTGCTCTTTTGAGTCCTTTGAATATCATAGACAGAAGCATTATAACTGCGCAACGGCACTGGCTTGATTGGTTGGAAAGTCACTCGAATATTATATGAGTTTTAGTTTATTATTAGTTTTAGATAATTCTGGAAAACACTTATAACATTTTATGATTCATTTTGGAAACTAACATTAACGTTTTGCCAGACACATTCCATTACAACGTCGCATGTCTTCACAAATGTAGCCTTTTTGTCCGCGTGTGAGATAACGCCAGCACATTCATTCTCTTACAAAAGCAGATTCTGAAACAGAAACAAAAGTTTTAAAACACTGGCGTCTGGTAGAAATTTTTGACAAAGTTTTGAGCGCGGGCGCGGTGCCGATAGTCAGCGAATGGCAACGACACGCCGCCGCCGCGCGGTCTGACGTCATACGGGGCGCAAAACGACTCGCGTCTTTGACTGAGCTCCCTTTTGTCACGTTACCGTATGAAAAGTTGTATAGTTTCTAATCTGAATGCAAAAGTATGAACATGCAACGGAACAAATAGAATCAAAAAATCAAACAAGTGTTATATTGTGTAAACATAAATGCGAGCAATCCTGCACTATTCCAATAACATTGCCAACATGAAAGTTTACTTTTGTTCAATTCTCTTTGAGTTATGTAATGTTTGGAACAGTTTTTTTTTTTAATATTAGGATATTGGCGTAATCATCATGGTGTATTGGCCGATTTAAAAACAGGCAATAAACGCTTCTGTTACCTCTTAGAAAATCACTAATATTCCACATGTTCAAAAATTAATAATATTTTATTCAGTGAGCAAGTAATGAAAATATCGTTACTAAAATGTTCACCCATGCATGGCACACTATTAATTCTTTAGTGAATAGAATTCGTTAGCAACGAATGCAAGGTAACATTGCGATTGGCCTATGCAAGTACGGCAGGCCACTTGACCTCCCACAATCGGCACTACTTGCACTACCGTACGTGATTGGCTCTGTTAGCAGTATAAGTTCACGGGAGCTTTAAAGCACACGCTCTTTTGTCACAAGAATGTCTAAATATTTTTCGTAAACTTTGAAAATGGAAAAGCGGTTTCCGAGTCCCCTTTACTGCCAGTATAAGAATTTAGCTTTTGCCGTTCGAAGCAAAACAACACAATCGGAACACATTTTTCATAGCTGTATTGTAGTGTTCCTGTATTGTAGGAAATATTGACAGCGCAGTTGAAGGAATTTTAGAGGCTTGGAAGTTTATAAAATAGGTTTTGGTACCTACCTAATATATTATCTATGAGTTCCATATTTCTGTTTTATATTGTGATTACACTTATCCAGGTTCTTCGTCTGACGTAATAAATCTACAGATATTAATACAATATTTCGTTACATCATCCGTGATACAATATAAAAAAAATCCCTCCCTCCAATCTTTAACTACAAAGCCCAAAAAGCGGTCAAACATCCAATATGAAGGAAATAAATTTATCTCTCGAGAAAACGGTTGAATAAGAAACCCGAAAGTATTCGAAGCGTCAGTTACAATAACTATTGTCACATTCAATCAAACCATTCAAACAATGTGTGCCCTCGACAAAATAAAACGCGGGGAAGTTGGTACGTAACAATTCCCGGGATCCATACAGTAAAAACAGTGGGATCTCATCCAATTTTGCATTCAATCTACGACCACGAGAATTGCTTCCTCCGAGATGACCCGCCACTTCCACTCGCCGTAAAGCGATGACCTAATCCGGTTTATTTGATTTGGGTTCCTGACTTCAGCCTTCTTTACCAATTCGTAAGAATAATGTCAGATATAGGGACTCACAGCCACCTTGTATTAATTCAACCGATTAGGTAAAGCGCGCTCCAAGACCTGCAGGCATGCTAAGTATTCTGCACTCACGTCAGCCATAGAGTACCTATCTCCTAGAGAGACTTTCAAACAATTCAACTTTTCACAACCTGTCGTCTATTTGTTGTAGTTCCATTCTTGCCTCACTTTCTTTTTATTTAGTATTGTGACTATTTACATTGATTTTGCATCCCGACGACAAACTTCAATTAAATACGTGACTTTAGAATTGCTGACAAAATATCAAAGAGAAATTTCGCAATTTCAGAGTTTAAAGTCTCAATCTGATCCACGATGCTACTGAAACGCTGTGTGCCTGACACGAGTTGCTTTGATTCAACAAATTTTACGTCTCGCTGAATTAACTGTGAGATTCAGCTACAAAGAACAATGAAAGCTTCAATTTGAGAATCTTAATTAGCATGTTTAAATTGCCTTGGGTAACGCGACGGAAACTTTAAAACTACAGAGACATGTTCAAGGATTGTAGTTTCAAAATGGAGAGCGCCAACGATAGCCATTAATTCACAACTGAAATAAAGAAGTTATCAAGAGTCGCGGGGGTAGGAGTAAACAAGGCCTGTTGTGGGTCATGTGATTAATTTCAGCGAACACTTTCCGGCCACAAATGGCTTGTCAGAAAGTTTATTGCAGTAAAAAGCTTGAGTTTGTACGCGGAGAATGACGCGAGGCTTTACACTAATGGCCCTTGAAGTTTCACCCATTAAAACCGAGTTTTTTTACCGAACATTTGGGTATCTATGAAATTTGATATTATACCGCAGATGTTATAAATTTTACTCATAAAGTTCGTACATAATGTCTTATATTGAGCTCGCACGATATCTTCTGTAATGTTATGCGTTGCGTTATCTTTGCGACTGATCTAGCTTTTGAATTCATCTGAATCCAAAATGGACTTAATGAGGAAGCGTTTTCAGGTCACTTTATAGAGGGGACTAATTTGCATATTATCAAGGTGTGGACAGAAGGTCGCGTGACAGTGAGGTCGAATTACCATAAGAATGGGCCAACGAGGTGAACGTTTTGTTAAGGCTCCAACCAATGTCCCATTGTAACACAAGTTTTCTTAACAATTACGCGAAGAAAAAGTCCGCTCTAATTGGGACGATTCTCTTAACACGGAATTGGAGCAAACCTTCACAGGCCAATCTTTACAAAGTATATCTAGAGTTACATTAACCTGGTTTAAAGTTGCCTAGTTATAAAATAAAATTATCGCATATAGGATTATAGTTATGCTTATGTAACGTAACTACAGTAAACCACATGCCAGTGTGTGTATATTCAACGTAAAAGCCAGTTGACTGTTTTCTTAATAAAATAGAACGATCCAATTATCAAATAAACAAAAGAAAACAAATGAATAGTCGTTCCCCTTGTATTTTTCTTCATTTATTTCTATTAGGTGTGTAGCTATCAGTATTGTCCTTCATTGTCGCGGTGTCACCAGACAGCCAGGTTTATAGTCGCATGCCTCGAGGCAGTTTCCTACCACCAGAAATTTAGGGTCCATAAAATTGATGAACAGTTTCTTAATAGCGTCGACTGACTTCTTACGATTTTTAATTCCCGATTTCTTGAAATATATACGAATATACAAACAATGAATGAGGTCACACTGGCGTTATTTGGTTTCAGAAAATCAATTTAGTCAAAAACCATTTTTGCTTGGGTCGTCTAAGTGTGGTACGAACAATATTTGCAGCCGAGACGCTATATTCGGAGCTACGAGTGGTGCTGTCGGCATTATTGGAATTTGGGACCACCTTAAGGCGGAAGAAACGAAAAGATAGCTACGTCGACACTAAAATAATAATATCTTTTGAGAGTCCGCTATTTCGTTTAGTATCAACACAAACTTAATTAAAATTAAGCTGATTTTAATGAAACGAAAGGTATAGGTATTATATCGATACACAGAACAACCTTATCGGTATTGATTAACAAAACTACAGTTTTAATTTAAGCGAATCCGAAATAGAGCTTGTGCCCGATTCAGCCATTTTCTCATTTCGCATAGTTTTTGTTCTCGTTGTCGTCTCACTTTAGAAGCTTACCCTATATTTTATCAACAGTTTACGAGTACCTATCAATGACTTATGAATACTGATAATTCCGCGTCCTTGTCTTCGCGTGACGCTTTGCCGTCGCGTTATCGCCGCTCTTAGATCGCTCAACGGGTAAAATTAACCGGAGTAGACTTCGTAACGGAGGTGTTTTATCATCGTAGTGCTTGAATATGCAAGCGGGGAACTAATATAGTACGCTAATAGCATTAATTTTAGCCGATATGGGGAGTTCTTGTCTTAGTTGCCGGACGAGGAGACCCTTGGGAGGGGTTGCGTTTTGGGCTCGACGTCTTTGGGTCAATCCAGACTCAAACTCAAACTCAAACTCAAAGCATTTATTTCAATTAAACCATTTACAGGCACTTTTGAATTGTCAAGTGGCCGGTCAGTCAGAAATATGACGCTAGTTGCCCATTCCAAATCGTAGTAGGTACCTATGGAGAAGAACGGGCAAGAAACTCCATGGACACTCTTTTAAATTATATTGTTACATAAATATTAGTTACATCATTAATCTTGTATATAGGTATAATTTTATGTGAGAACGATGTAAATAAGACGTACACATTGAGTGTCCAGTGTACAGCAAATATAAATTCAAACAAAACAATCCATACTAAAATAATTAAAAATAAGCCGTGGTGGCTAAGAGATGACCAGTCCCAACTGACAGCGCCCGTTCACGAACATGACGCATGGATCAGCACCATTCAGCTTAACCATTTTGAAGGGAGCTAAATGATCCAACACACGCGTCACCGTCAGCGAGACATTTGAGTGAGCATGACATCTATCAGCCGCCAGGACACATTCAAGTCAATGAAAGACATTACCCGGTAAATGGTAGCTCGATAGTACATAGTACTCACACTTGTCCTATGCAATTATATAATACAAAGGAGATTGAGTTTATACAAAGCAAAGGTAGTCTTACAATCTTCAGCAGCTCCAACAGTATTTTCAAATGTTAATCAATTAGTTGTGGTTGTGGAGCAGGACCAGCATTGAGCCAGGCATTTTTATCAGCGATATAATCCCCCAACTTATAATATGCCTGGCTGCATAGTGTGCGTTTTATACAAACTTTGAATTTCGTCTCATTCAGTTGAAGTATGTGGGGAGATATTTTATTGTAACATTTTAAACAGTACCCCATGAAAGATGAGTCCACTTTAGCCAGTCTGAAACCTGGTTGAACTAATAGGTCCCTATTTCTGGTACTATAATTATGTCTATCACCTCTTTTAGTAAAAAGATGTACATTTTTTCTTACGTACATGATGTTTTCATAGATATATTGACAAGGTACCGTCAAGATCTTAATAACCTTAAACAGACGATCAAAGCTTTTTTTTTGTTATTCTACATTGTGTCCTACAACTGGATAAAGGCCCCTTTTCATTACATAAAACTCTAAAATAATCATAGAAACCACAGCGGTAAATCTAAGTTTAAATTAAAATCAACATTTGTTCTTGAGTACTAGTTGGAATTTAAATCCTGCTGAGTAAAATATCGTCTTTTAGTATCACCAATAAATAATTATTGGAATCTAAATTGTGCTTATAGCTTATAATAGATATACATCTACAAGTACCGTTACACAAAATTATATGGAAAGCCAACTATTTCTGACTACTAAACCTGCCTCACCTACCTCTATTTACAAGCGAAAGCAATCGCAGAAAGTGTCTTCGAATTCCCGCACTTGAACACACGAGACACTTCTAATATTGAGTCAATTTTCATAATTTAGTTACGTAAATAGGTTCATTTCTAATTCAGATTCATAATTAAACAATCAAGGGCGACGTTGCACGTGTAACTAATACTACGATTATTAAGCCATTAATTCGTCAATCAGTGTTAATGTCATAACACCACAAAAGATATAAAATAAAAGCATTTTATTTATCATTGTTTCGTAATGGAGACGAGACTTCATCGTGGGAAGCTAAACTTCTATAGTAGATACAAAGTGAGTCACGCGATACCTTTAGATACATACATACCTTTAGATATATTATGAAGGTAGGCACATCATTGTCTCCTATCTAGGGTTCGTTGGAATTTTGTTCAATATCCATGATATCAACTCTGAAAGGTCCCCTGCTTAATATGGCCTAGGCTTTCAGTAATCAGTACCTACCTACAGCTACAAGACATTATCTTTGATATTTTCGCCGCATAAAGATTTTGTGAACGTAATTATTATTATTTTTAGCATACACAAGAACATTGGCGACCATTATTTTGATTTTATTGCAGGGTCGTAACCCGGTGTAAATTGAGCCTCACAAAATTAACTACGTATGTAGCAATATTTTATACTTCGGGCAAACTCTTGTAAGTTTACATCATAACGCAATATTGTTTTAAACCAAATGCAACGCAATTTCGGTGACTCATTGTGAGCGACGCACCTTACGCCAGGTTGCGCCCATCTGGTCCATCCCAAAGTCGCCTGTTACGACACTGCGAAAGACCACATGTGACATACCATAAGTACCATCTTCTTCGTCAGTAAAGTCATGGTACTTGACGACATGGTACGAACAATATTAGCTTTCAAATATCGACTCGGAGCCAGTGTAAAATCAAAGGCGTGTAGTGTGAACAAGGAAAACATTTTACTCACATAGTGCCGGCGTCTCGCACAAACTTGCCGAAGGAGATATCTGCAGTGTACAAAATTATGCAATACAAATCTGTAGCGTTTCTCTTACATTTTGCAGACTCTGTTTACATTCAAGACCTTACTAAACTGATGAGTTTGAGTGACATTTTTAAATATATTTGACGTTTTATAAATTTAGATTTGGACGGAACGAAAAATAAATAATCTCCTTGAAAGGGTCGAAAAAGGAACAAAATCGTTAACTACATGACCGAAGTCGCACGTTCACGTATAGTACCGCATATTTGAAATGAAAATGTTCCGAATCCTAAAATATAATTTGTCTAAGCGATGAAATGGTTGAGTGAAATTCTCATTTCTTTTTCTATTTTATGAAAATAGTTCAATCATAGCGAAATTTCTAGAATGCAAGCTGAAAATGTAGAGTACCTTTGGGTCTTAATCAAAATAATATTTAAGAATCTAAAGAGAAATTAAAAATAAGAATCGGAGAATTCGGTAGATGTTTAGGAGACCAATTTAAATAAATGATAAGTACTTCAATTTATATTCGGATCACCCAGAACCCCACAATACCGTCACATCTAATACATTCCTTTATAGACCCATTTGACTTACGTTTAAAAGCTACGTTTAGTTCTCAGTACCCTAAATCCTAATCCAATATTTCCTATTTATTTTGAGTGTATTACTAACAACGTCTTAACTTTATCGAGCCCACGCAGCAACAAGGAATAACATAATTATCGTGTCGGAAAAACAAACCAAAACACAAGAAACTTATATAAATACAATAGTAGTCATAATACGTAATTATATTCAAAGGAAAATCGCACCAGAACACATAGACCCGCTCACTTCTATCGGGGGTAAAAAGTGCTCAAGGATTCAATGGTGCGAAATACCGGGCGGCGCGGTTGGCGCAGTAAGCGTTATTAAAATTTGCCTACAGTAGCACAACGAGTGCCAACCGACGAATGAGAAAGAAAGACGAAATTAGCCAATTTTATGAGGTTGCAGACTCGTCAACTTGTGCCTTTGAACATTTTCAAACTTAATTTTTGTTTAAGCCGAACGATTTACCCGATCCAAATCCCATGTTTTGTACATGACTGTAATATTAATTAAAACGCGGTGTGTATTAAGCTTCACTCTTTAATGAGAAGCTTAATGTTCAATTAGTATGCATATTTTCGCGTAGAACATGGTAGCCTAAGCGAAAATATCAGAATAGTATTGTATATCCAGTCTATTCCGTAGTGTACGTTAGCTTGCCATATTCTCGTGGGGCAAAGAAAGGGTTAATGCGTTCTGGTGGACCGCGTTGTTAACCCGTATGACCGCCATTCCGCCCAAGGCTGCGTCCGAAGGAAAATAAAAAGGTTATCGAAATAATTTTTGATGTCCGCCAATTGTCATTTACTACTGCGGGGCTACACTGAAAATGATAGGGTGGCCCAGAACACTCACTAAGCGGCCAACTTCAATTATATTTCGTTTAGAGTTTGTGTAATAAAGCCAACCAGCCAACGGTTTTTACGACCTTATACAATATTGTAATGTTTTCATCTTTCCAACTAGGTATAACCCAAATTTGACCCCTTATTTGTTTTAAAATAAACTAATGCAGGTAATATAATATTTACTTACGAAGTCATAATTCGATCAATTCGATTATATATAATAAAAGAATGCCTACGCCCCCGTATATTTTTTATTTAATTAAGAAGCCCGTAAGAAAACGTTTCATGTTTTATTTTTCCAGTTACCTGAAAGAATAATTTAATTTTTCCATTACCGCTGTCTTCTTAATTGCTGTTATTAAAAGATATTGAGTCATAATAATGTTAAAGCTTTATTTAAAGCATGAATATTACTAATGGATCACTAATTACAGATACCAGTAGATATGTACCTACTCTGAAAATGCTTTTTATTCAGTTTCTAGGTTTAATTATATGGTCCCGTGACTATTCTAACTTACACATATATTAATTTAAAAGTGGAATGATAGATGGAACGAGTTTAAAAAAGAATAAATTATTTAAATTCTAAAGTTCGTCCGTATTTTAGAAAATGTAAACCCTTACAATGACACAGCTTTCGGGCAACTGAATATCTTTTAAAAATTTAGCGTCCACAGTTGGGACTTCTATTTCCTAAATTAGCATAAGAAAAATTAAATTTAGAAATGATGGTAGAGTTGGAAACGTGGCTTTATCTTGTACTTATATAATATGTACTTGGTTCCTTATGTAAGTAGGAAAATTTAAGAAAAAAAAATGTATGAGTGTCTCAAAAACCTATTTGCCTGACAATCGTATAATGAGCAAAATAACAAATCTTATTTGAACTGTTCACAAAGTAGAACGTAAACTGCTTACAAGAGCTAAGTCGAGACAGGCAGTATTGTAAATGGCCGCAATATGAGAGACGAGTATTGTACGTGTTTCGGTAAATAGGTGAAGACATACAATCGGTAGCGAGTTAGCAACCCCTCATGGAACAATCTCGACGTGAACGACTATATCGCGGGGTGGCCGTCCCAGTGATTTGTACACTGCTTCCTATTTATTCATGCAGGTTCTGAAGACGATTACCTACTCCCGCGGCTCATGAATAAATTTGAATAATTTCCCGCTGAGGTGTAAATGATGCAAGTTTTTGCATTTAAAACTGTTATTAATCACTTTACTTTTTCTGTTGACAAATTGCGGAGTCGTTGTGTTCGTAGTTCTAGAATAAACATTTTTTAAATTCTTAAGAAATGTTGTTTTGTAACAAATGATTGTGGTTGGAGTGGTTGATAAATGTTAGCTACCACGATCCTCATAATAAACGTCACAATACAATGTATAACTTACTTGTAGTGTTACGACACGCCATTTGTAAAATGCAAATGTGCAACTGCATACAAAAAGCAACTATTCGAAATGCTCTAATAAAATTATGAACGATTGGCTAGCCTTGTAAAATATAAATGCTAGATATTCTTTGTGGGTATGGATATTGTAACTGCATTTTACATTTTTCAGTTTGTAAGCTTTTACTTCTCTGAATATTCATAAGTAAATACTTTATAATAACGTATTGGTGTCGTTCCTTAGTCATTGATATTTTTTATTTCGTGAGCTTTGTAAAACTACATTATTTTCATTTGGTAAGTACTCGTTTCTTACTTTTACCAAGTCATTGCAAATGGGAGAAAATTACACAGATTTTAAAAGAACATGAGACCCAGGTTGGTGTCATGTATTCATCATACTTCTTCGCGTAGCTCGTATAGCTTTTACAAACAGGATTACTTGGCAGTCTAGTGTCAGATCAACTACATTTCAACAGAACAATGGATGACGAATTCACGACAAAACTTGAACAGAAAAAGCTTACGTCACCAAAAAGGACACAGCCCACTTCTAATCCCAACTATATAAGTACTTCCCTAGAGAGACAGGACCTTTTATTTTCTTTAGCCAATCACATTTCAGCTGTATCGAAATACATGGAATCTATGCGAATGAAGCAACCAATAAAGTACTGTTAATTACCTTTTTTAAAGGCTTGGGTATAATGGATCGCTGCGGATGGTTTCAGATTTAATTTAAAAGTCGGGTGAAATTGGGAAGGACATAATCTCGGATTATAGTTCTAAATTGGAATTGGATCCGATACATCTGGATGTTCGGCCCTCATCACATTGGACTTACTTTCGCCATGGCGTTCTTTTGGTTTACCCTACACCTCTGCTTATCTTCTTTTATCTTTGCATAATCAATGTCAGAGAATTAAAGGATTAGCCAATTTAAAAAGAATGAAGTTTCTGTGTTTTTTGTACCTATTAGGCGTCAGTCGTCAGTCTGGACGACCGTTATGATTTTTTCAAATCATCGTTCTATTTTTAAGTAGGTTTGTTCCAAATAATATAAAGTATGGAATTAGTATGTACTATTGATGCAAAGTCTATGCAGTCGATTTTTTTGTTATCGTTTGGACCAGCAAGTCCTTTCCGAACTTCAACCTAGTTTCCTATTTACTTGTTATTTAGTAAAAAAAACAATTATCATTTCAGTGCACCGTACAGCAGTTGACTGGTGAGCGTGTTGCAAGATTGATCGCTGCCCTGTGACGTCACTACTTCACCCACGCTAATCACCCAAACGTCTACATGAAGTAATTATAACCAGAAAATATAATACGTATACCTATTGCTTAATTATAGATAATTTATCTAATACAGACATAGATATCTAGAGGGAGGATTAATGACCTATGTATGTGCAGACACGGTAATTAAATGATAAGCAAATTGACACCCTACGTCAATTTGCCGTATTATAACAATTTCATACAACTGTACAAAAACGACAGTTGTGATTTATGTAATATACGGAGTATTATATTAAAAAATCGACCTTCTCTTATAAGACCGATGTGGATGCGACCGACGAACTGACGTCGTTTGCAATAAATCGCGATGGGTAAATGAGCTTATTTTATTAGTTTATTAATCAATAATTTGACAGTAGGTAGGTACTACTTATAGTTACCTATAAATTATTTTGTATTGTATTTTATTAAATTAAAGTTTGTTCCTTAAATATACATACTCGATTGGACCATTTTGTATAAGAAAGTCGTTTTTTTTTGCGAATCGAAATTGTTCCCATTGTAAAAGTTGTTCATCAAAGATGAGTAGAATACCCCCTTAAATTTTGGCGATCGTTTTCATACTCACCCTGTTTATGTGAGTATCCATACCGCAAAGAAACACAAAAACTATTGCTTAGAAAAAGAGTGATGATCACAGCTTTTTAAGATATCTTTCTTCACTACAATACCCAAGACAGCTACAATTACATGTTTTATTTGAACAGCACGCAGCTTTTATCAACCAAGTTAAATTAAAACACATTAGCACGCTAAAGGCCTCAGTTTTAGTTCCAACTAGCTTTTACCCGCGGCTGCACTCGCGTGGATGTCGGAAAGTGTCCCACGGGAACGTACTATCGGGATTAAAAGTACCCTATGTGTTAATCTAGGTTATAAACTATCTGTGTGCCAAATTTCATCCAAACCCGTTCAGCCATTTTTGCGTCAATCCGGAACATATATCCAGACAAACGGACCAAAATTATTCGTTATTATTTTATTATATGTATAGATTATAATCTCTGCCTACTCTCTAGACACCCTCACTTTAGTTCATTGTAATCCCAATCTATGTAGATAGCAAATCAATAATTTATACACAATCGCTTCGCTGTTGTAGTTAAAAGCAATCATAATACGATTTAAACGTGTTTTCGTATGCGTAAAGCGTACCGTGATGTGGATATTCGATATTTCGCTGATAGCGGCGGTTGACAATGAGAGATGAATTTATAGTGGCAGGTAATGCTTGTTCAACGTCATCCTTTCATGAGCCAGACTTTGTTGGTGAATTTCGTTGATTGCCCCATTTAATCGCGTTGATTCACTTGGCTTTTTGTCCATCAAATTGTACTCTAAATTCTAATATATTTTAGTTTTAAGCCGACCAAAGGTGACTTTCGCGTACCCTTTTTATTGGCTTCTGACTTATGGTTTTGAACCATTAGTTTCTGATGGCATCTTGATCATTTATTCGGTCATGCAAACACAATTACGTCCAAAACTTTTATAAAAATAAATAACCTTTAAACAAAGCATACCTACTACATTAAACATACATCGATCAGATTTCAGTCATAAAGAATACAGTGATTTTCCGCCGCCTCGTTAATAATAAATTAAACATATAACAGCAGATCGTTGGTGCGTAAAGCAGCAACATGCATACAATGACTGGACACGCGACACTCCACCGGACAGGCCATGTCACGACTGGATTTATGGACACCACTTAGTTGCACGTCATATGCTCGGTACTGCACTACTATCGAAAAAGTGATTTCAAACAGTTTAACGGCAATTATTGTTATCCTCGGTGCTGTTACACCGACACGACACGCACATACGACAAACGTTCCTTGTCTTTTTAATGAAAGTTCAGTCGCTGGCGTCCCACAGGATTAGTTCATTTGGACATGGAGTAAATTTACTCAGGCCAATCTAATATGGGTACACGCACGAGATAGCTGCGATCTTATTTAATCTACAGCTTTAATTTCGACCTGGGACCTACGATAATATCTGATAGTACAAGAAAAATATCTAATAAAATGCCGAGAATGGTTTAATTGTTTTCCTTTTAGAATTAATTTAGCGATGTTGAGTTTTCGACCCTTATCATTAGTGGATATTATAAACAATTGCCCCAGAACGTTTATAGGGTTTTATGTGTGTTGTTAAGAACATCTGCTACGAAACTCCCCAAAAAGGATGACCATATTGATTATTCGACATCATTTAGTTAGTTTCTGATCTTTCGCATCTGAGCGAAATATCATCTTTAAAGGCATCTAGTTTATTTTACCTCTAACTCAAACAGAGTAATAGTTAGTACAAAAAAAAAAACGTAAAATGATTCCAAGAATGTATTATAATCACATACACTTTTCAAAGAAAACCTATTTGATAAAATAAATAACATCTACTTTGGTTTCGTTAAATCTACATTTTTATTGAGCTGTCCATTAGAGCAATTGAAAGAAGAGACGACTTTCAACGAGAAAATTATAAAATTCAGAACAAAATATTTAGGTAAACCTTTTTTTCTTAAACGATATTAAAAAAACAACGCGACAAAATGTTCCCAAAGTTTTATTTTATACAAAAACAGTTCATCTAAAGCTCAGTAAAAAGTAACTTTTAGTATCAATAAAAAAAATGTATCAAAAAGCAAGACCAAACATCGAGATAAAGCCGTAACATTTGTGCTATCGTGGCACTGGATCACAAAGCAAGTAATTTTTGACAGAGTATGAACAAAATGGGATATCGTGTGCCCCAGAGGCCGGCTGAGCAGAGATATTGAACTGGTCAGGCAAAACGAATAGGTTCGGGGAGCGGACCAAGTACCGCTATCGACTAAATCCACCTTCCGCTGAATTGAACCTTTCATGTGTTTAATACATCAACGTTTATTGAGTTACGCTCGTATATCGGTAAGGAAATCGTGTATTATGATATTGAATTACTGAAAATTACTCGGAAATGGAGTAGAATGTAATGATAGCGAAACGTTTCAATTGTTGGTCATTGCAATAAAATCTTCTAGCCAGCGTTTCTGATATTTGATTCAAGGAAACAAGAATTTCATAAAAATAAAGGTTCATTCAGTGAGGTTTGGAAATACAAGTACTTAGATTATTTCAGATATAAAAGCAATAAAAAATATAAATTGACCACAGAAAAACGAGCTATGAATAAATATTCACACTGTTTGAGATATCTTTACAATTATTACACGATAATAATGATATTTGATCTCGTGAAACAAGACAAAACAATCAATAGCTGCCGGCTTATTCATGTTATTATCACCATTCTATCTAAATGCTTTTATAGAATTACAACTATTCAATTGAAGTTTTATTCGCACAAATAAAAGCTATAATTAAATTAATTATATGCAAACGGGTAATAATACACATTAAAGTAAGTAGGTAACAATATTTTTTTATCGCAGACAAAAAGACAACTAGAAGGCTTTTTTTTGTGGTTGGAAATCATCAAATAACTTCTCCCGCTCTGGGCCGTGATTTCTCGCGGCAGCGGAGTTACGCCCCGGACAACTAGAAGGCTTGCGGTCCAGAATTCGATCTCCTGCTCATACAATATTGTTTTTTTTTTTACATACTATACCATATTGAGTGATAACTTGTGTGTGTGGTGCAAACTGTAAATATAAGTTGGTTATTAATAATAAATAAAAATATATTATTGAGGTTTTTAATCAGCTGCCCGGAGTTTGGAATTCTGCCCGAGAAACGACATTAGGTTTGCAGCTACTTACATGGGATTGAATACTGTGGCCTTCAGATAATCAAGTCTAACCTTAACCCCATGAAGTTTATGTCAAGATATTTTAAGACCACAGTATAATAGAGTTGCTGACGAAAGACTAGAGATATGCATTCCACCAGTTTTTATAACAAGACGTTTACAGTTCAAGCAGTACAGTTATGGAATGCCTTGCCCGTGTCGATAAGGCGTGCTCAATCTTAGTCCATTTTTAAAATTCTAGTCAAAAACATTTCTTCTCTCCATAAACATCATCATTACATATAGTTTCTATATGTAATTGGTACACCACTGACTACCTGCAGTATTGTCTATCTTTCTCCCTTTAATGCATCCAAAGTTTGTCTGTAAAAGATCGCTTTTAGCGATAATACCGCCCACTGGGTCATCCTATGTAAAAATTCTACATGTTATAGTCTGTAAATTTTATGGTGTAAATAATAAAGAGTATTCTATGCTATTCTATAATATTGGGTAGCATTTATTTATATTTATCACGAGTAATTTTGAGTAGTAAATTAATTTGATACGGGATTGCTTGTTTGAAACCGATAATAAACAATAATATAACATCACGACTGTCTCCCTCGAAGGGTTAGGCTGATGTGTATCTATAATACACCCACATTTCGCCAGCTATATTTAAGTCTCCTGTAATAGGGGGCGAGCATATTGCCATCAACCGGGTACAAATCCTGACTCCGGTCTGCTAGTGATATACAGGGTTATTTGTAATACGTCGGCAATCCATTAAGGGGGTGTAGGGGAGGTAATTTGCAACCAAATGACCCCTTATGACCCCTACGAAAATGTCAACAGTTTTCCAGTAATTTGACATTTTATACTTTTTTAAGGTGTCTGGTATCTTTTTGTATCTCGTTGGATAGCTGAGGAGTTTTATATATTATTGGAATGTTCTGTCGATAAAGTATATTATGTGTTTTTTTGCAGAAATCAACTATAAAAAAAAAAACTAAAAAAATAGTAGTCAAATAGCCTGCTCAAAATTATGAACATTGTGTGCTCTGATTTAAAAATATTGAAGATAATTGTCATTTTATGGTTGATTGATAAATATTGAAGATAATAATTTATAAAAAATCATGCATTGGTATTTTTTTTATAAATTTTCGAAGTTGTATACCGCCAAAAAATATATAAAATGTCAAATTACTCGCAAATGGTTGACATTTGCATAGAGGTCATAAGGGGTCATTTGGTTGCAAATGACCTCCCCTACATCCGCTTAATGGATTGCCGACATCATAACCAATAACCCTGTATATAAAATTTATTTCAAATCGTTGGTTAGTTCATATAAATACCAAAATCTTATAGGATTCTTATATTTTTGTTAACGATACGATGCGATGCGTCAAAATTATTCATGTTAAGCCCTAAGTTCTCTTTACCGCTAACCGAGGTCAGATTTCAAATAAGCAAAAGTCCCAAAAACGAATTATTCGATTCAATTATCTTCACCGAGATAAAATAATTACTTGGAATAACGTCTCGCGCCACAGTGATATACTGAAAGCAGCCATTAAAGCTACTTACGAGATTGTTATCAGGAGTATTAGGCACTTGGTAATGTGCGTGGATCGAGCATGTTAAAGACTTGGCTCTGTGATAATTGTGACTAACGGAAACCGATGAAAGTTTGGAAATGGTTTTAGAAAGATTTTATGAAATTTAAAAAGGAGAATTAGGCACTAATAAGCTTATTACTAGAGGACAGGTTAAATATTCTTCCTGTAGTGTTACTTCTTTATATTACCTTAGCGCCATGTGCCAATATAATAATGAAATTAACAATAAAAAACTTTTTTATAAATAAAAACAACCGACTTCCAAAAAAATAGTGCAAAGTGAAAAATAACTTTAATTTCAGAAGCCGGTGTCTTTAGTTTTGTATTTTCGTTTTTTGTCACCGACTTCCGAAACTAAAGTTATTTTTCACTTTGTACTGTTTTTTTGGAAGTCGGTTTTTTTTATTTTTATAAACCGTTTTTATTTGTCACTTACCACTACTTGCTATGTAATTTTGTATAAATCAAGCTTGAATACTATGTGCTACAACTAGCTTCACCAAGATTTTGTCTGGACTTTAAAAGAGACTGTGACCTCTGATTTTCTCTCGGCCTTTCTTCTCAGAGTAGTCAGATAGGAAACGCCGGCCCCATCTAGTTTCAAAAATATATGTTTGACGTGTAAAAGTGTTTGTACAAACCTACTTATAGAAATAAAAATCATTTCATTTAAGCTTCCAGTCGCGAAAGAATATGCAACTAATACATCTGCGTAACCCTTTCGAGTGTACAGGCGTGATGTTATGTTGTGTGATTGCGTAAACAATGCATATTTATGCGATAGCAGCAATCGCGGTAATTTGCTGACATGTTTTGTCTGTCTCCGAAACTCATCATCATATCTATAGGAAAATAATCTATATAAAAATGGGACCATTTGGAAAAAAACATTTTCGAACAAAAAAAGAATTTTGCAATTCCGTCTATATATGACGGAGTTATGCCCGAACATACATAAAAATAAACATATAAACATCCGAATTGATAACCTCCTCCTTTTAGAAGTCGGGTAAAAATTGCCCTTTTTTTTTTTTGAGGGTTGGGAAATCATCAAATAACTTCTCCCGCTCTGGGCAGAGCAGGAGGGCGTGTCAGACTCTTACTGACTAAAACCCACCCGTGTTCCCTCAGTTGCCTGTGCCAGGGGCCACGGTATCCCTCTCGGACTTTCCCGCAACCCTAGCAGGCATCGGTCCTAGCGGACCCCGTCATTGGTGCTGACATCTCTTTGAGGCGCGCGTGGAACACAACGCGCCATCGACCCGGGCCTGGTCCTTATCGAACGGTGAGCTGCCCATTGCTCGCCGTTCGCAAGCCCGCGCCTACGGTGGACGGGAATCGGCCTGCGATTCCCGACGCCCAGGGCGTCTCCTGCGGCGGCTAGGGGCGTGAGGGCGCGAAATTTGCCTCTCCCTCACGCGTTCCGCCTCCTCCTTCGCGAACATTACTGCTTCGCAGAAGGAGGTGACGGCTTCCCAAGCCCTCTCGCTCCGTACCATGGCCTGGACCAGGGCCGGACGCGAGAGATCGCCAATCGCCTCCACGAGGACACGGCGGTGCTCCGCCCAAGCCGGGCAGACCTCCACCGTATGCTCCACCGTGTCCTCCGGGCGATCCACACAATGGTGACACCCGGGCGTTTCCTCCCGCCTTGTCCAGAACAGGAACCTCCCGAAACAACCGTGTCCGTTGAGGACCTGCGTCAGGCGGAAGGTGAGGACGCCATGGCACCTCTCTAGCCACTCCTCAAAGATGGGACTTATCGCCGCAATTGTGGCGTGCCCAGCGCCGGGTTGCGACAATCCCACTCTCCATGCCGCCCTGAGATCCCGCCGGAGCTCTGTCCGCTTTACCGTGATTTCTCGCGGCAGCGGAACTACGCCCCGGCGTTTCGCCTCCTCGCGCCACTCTCACATGTGCGCGAGGACTTTTGCCTCCAGATCCCATGGCGGTAATCCGGCAAGGAGGCCTTGCCAAATTGAAAAATTGCCCTACGTTATCAATTTTATAGTTTATAACAGCAATGAACGGAAAAAATATGCCCTCAATTGTTATTCAACGACGTGTCGCGACATTTTCTGTTAATTGAAATGCCAGGTGTGATTGTGACGACATCGTTCCTTCGATGTACATTGTACACTTACGTATGGACAGTGTAAATATAATTATGCAGCTCAATCCTGGACAGCCGGAATATATCTGGGTATAGGTACGGAGTTGGGATCGGCCGTAGTTCCCATCACGTAGAATAATTAAACGCAAACAAACTGCTGCGTCCACGGGTGATTCAGATAGTTAAGTTTATTTTCGATATATATCAGCGTGACCCAAAATCGATTTCATTTATTAGATTTTTGTAAGTGACATTCGATATTTTGGGAATTATTGTTTTACAATAATTGTATGACGATTTGCTGACAGATTACCTCAAACAAATAGAGCCTTCAGATGTTTTAGTCAAAATAATATGTATATATACGTCCAATACGGACCCCTTAAAATTGAGCAATAGCTTTAAATTGAAACAACAAAAGTTTATTTTTGGGGTTTTGCTTTACCCTTACCCTTTTGGTCGCTCTCGATAAACTTCTATAAGTTTGGAAGCTGCAGATGGGTTCACCAGTAATATTCTGAGTTGACACACAAACAGCTAGCCATCCGTTAACCGTATATGAGCTAGTCTAAAGTGCATCTCCGTTGGCACCATGTCACTTAATTAAATGAGCATTTGGCACTCAAGCTGCGATAGACGCGTTACCGTTAAGGCTAACAGCACATTGTCACCACTTGCCGCCGACCTCACCACTTATTAGATCTCACACTGGAACTGACATTAACTCTATATGAACCTGACTGTACCGGTCTATGTATAAACTATTAAGGAAGTCTTGCTTTTCGCTAAGAACATAAACTTTTTTATTAACACTTCTCGAAGTTGCATTTATTTTAACGTACAAAGTTGTTTATTTAAAGATACATACTGTATATAACATTAAACCATTACTTTTTTTTTTTGTTGCTGTCACAAAAAGACTTCAATGTGGTTATTTTATGCAAAGCAATATTAAAAAAGCATACTCGCTCATGCTCATACCAAATTAAAAATAAATGCACAAGTGACATTCACGTTTATAAAAAAATCTAATATTGCTATACATTTTCGATATCACAGTCTTTATTCGATTTCGTTCAGATTTAATCATTTTTTATACCTTTTATGTAACTTAGCACCAATTAATATGAGTCCTAGAGCAGATATTTTCAACTTTTATCTAGGTATTATAAATAGTCTGAGAGAAGATATTTTATAACTTTACTTCTTTGCCATCGTTATCGTTTATCTCTATCTGTTAAAGGCCAGTTAATTCATAAGTTTTATGTGAAAGTTGCTATTTAAAAAGCCTATAGTTAGGTTACTAACACCTCAATAGATAGGGTTATTAGGGTTCCGTAGCCAACAACGAACCCTTATAGTTTCACCATGTCCATCCGTCCGTCTGTCCGCAGCTTAGCTCAGATACTCTTAGTACTAGAAGGCGGTAATTTGGCACAGATATAAATATTAGTCGTGCCGAGAAAGTGGTAACATTAAATCTTTTTTGTAGGGTAAGTCATATACACAAAGTGGGGAGGTTTTTTTTTACTCGTCTACCCCATGGTCTGGGGTGTCATTGGATAGGTCTTTCAAAAATATTGCGGGTTTGTCGGAACAATTTTTGATTAAGGGGTCCATTTGTGAAATATTAAGCTTTAAAGTGCTAATTTTTGGTAGATTCAAGTGCATTGCCAACTAAATAGTTAATAATAATAATAATTTATTCAAAAATATATGGACTAACGTTAAATACCTACAGTTTTTCTTAAATCTATGTCAAGTTTACCTATGATTTGTGTCTGAACTAGCTAATCCTGTGTTTCAGGCGATTGGAGGTAACATTAATTGATTAAATAATCACTTAATTATCATATATATCTTATTGGTACCTACTTATCATGTAAAAAGGTGTATAAAATTATATAATATGAACAATATTTATTTTAACACAAGTAATAACTTCTCTGTATCTTCATAGGACAGGGCAGGACTGAAGAGCCTCCATAAGGATTTTCTTGCAGTTACTATGATTTAAGGAGTAGATGTTTTCTTTATCATTTAGCCTATTATAGAGTAGCGGTCCGAGGTACATATAAAATTTGGCTGTGAAAGCATGTTTTGTACTTTTTTGAGGGCAAACTATATCTTTCCGTCTCCTTTTTGTTAATTCAGTGCTGTATGGAAGCGCTGCGTGTTGTTTTAGTACAGTTCTCATTATAAATAACTGTCAAACTGTAAGTACTTTACAAGCTTTGTACAGTATGTTAGTGGGGAAAAGAAAAGGGCGGCAAGTAGCCACCTTAAGAATAGCTCTTGAACTCTTTAAATAGGCAATAACAAAGTTTTACTCGCCCCACCTCATGAAGTAATACAGTAAGTCAAAATTGACTAGGAATTTCTCTCGTATCGTGGGTGCGTTTACAAACATTTAAACTCACATACACAAATAGCCAGACCCGGAACAACTACTAACAAAAAACTACACACACACACTACTTACAAATATTTGTTCCGTGCGGGGATCGAACGCAGAAGTCAATCGCTTAACCACTGCGCCAACCGTGCCGTCAAATAATAATTATAATCTTTAAACAAATATGATTCAAATAAAGGTACATTTCTGCTATGCAAGCTGCGCACAATCATTTAAACAAGCCTTTAATTCTGAGCGATAAATATTGAGGCTAAATCTGCAAGCACACTCGAATGAAGCTCCCAGCTAAAACTAGAGCTTAAATAAAAATAATATCAGTATGAAAAGATCCTCACCTACAATTGCAGGTACTTCATTATGTTACAATCTTAGTGTCGGAATGTTTTTCCGCTTCTCAATTATTTATGTGTACGCAGTTATTACGACGTAAAAAGCACAACCTTCCCCAGATCATTAGGAGCAAGGAACTCAAACTCAAACTCAAACTCAAAGCATTTATTTCAATTAAACCATTTACAGGCACTTTTGAATTGTCAAGTGGTCGGTCAGTGAGAAATATGAAGCTAATTGCCCATTCCAAAGCGTAGTAGGTACCTATGGAGAAGAACGGGCAAGAAACTCCATGGACACTCTTTTAAATTATATTGTTACATAAATATTAGTTACATCATTAATCTTGTATATAGGTATAATTATATGTGAGAACGATGTAAATAAGACGTACACATTGAGTGTCCAGTGTACAGCAAATATAAATTCAAACAAAACAATCAATAATAAAATAATTAAAAATAAGCCGTGGTGGCTAAGAGATGACCAGTCCCAACTGACAGCGCCCGTTCACGAACATGACGCATGGATCAGCACCATTCAGCTCAACCATTTTGAAGGGAGCTAAATGATCCAACACACGCGCCACCGTCAGCGAGACATTTGAGTGAGCATGACATCTATCAGCCGCCAGGACACATTTAAGTCAATGAAAGACATTACCCGGTAAATGGTAGCTCGATAGTACATAGTACTCACACTTGTCCTATGCAATTATATAATACAAAGGAGATTGAGTTTATACAAAGCAAAGGTAGTCTTACAATCTTCAGCAGCTCCAACAGTATTTTCAAATGTTAATCAATTAGTTGTGGTTGTGGAGCAGGACCAGCATTGAGCCAGGCATTTTTATCAGCGATATAATCCCCCAACTTATAATATGCCTGGCTGCATAGTGTGCGTTTTATACAAACTTTGAATTTCGTCTCATTCAGTTGAAGTATGTGGGGAGGTATTTTATTGTAACATTTTAAACAGTACCCCATGAAAGATGAGTCCACTTTAGCCAGTCTGAAACCTGGTTGAACTAATAGGTCCCTATTTCTGGTACTATAATTATGTCTATCACCTCTTTTAGTAAAAAGATGTACATTTTTTCTTACGTACATGATGTTTTCATAGATATATTGACAAGGTACCGTCAAGATCTTAATAACCTTAAACAGTTCCCTTAGAGAATCGCGCCTGCGGAGATTATATATGGATCTGATGGCTCTTTTCTGCAGAATAAAAATAGAATCGACGTCTGCAGCCCGTCCCCAAAGTAAAATACCGTAAGACATGATACTATGAAAGTAACTAAAATAGACTAACCTCGCGGTATCTACATCGGTAAATTGACGGATTTTTCTGACAGCATATGCTGCTGAACTTAGCCGTCCCGCCAGAGATGTTAAATGAGAACCCCATTGAAGCCTCGAGTCGAGCGTGATCCCCAGGAAAACAGTTTTATCGACGAATTCTAGTTTCTCTTGATTCAATACTATCTCACAATCACTACTTTTGACATTAGGTAAAGAAAATCGTATACACTTAGTTTTTTTCCCATTTAATACTAAATTATTAGCAGTGAACCAATTATGGACCTGCATTAGGGCGTTATTAACGTCGTCAAAATTTGTAGCACTTCTTTCTACCTTAAAAATTAAAGAAGTATCGTCAGCAAATAACACCATTTGTGGTTGATTTTTTAATAAATGGAGTAGATCATTAATATACACTAAAAAGAGGAAAGGACCCAATATCGAGCCTTGTGGAACTCCCATTTCTACTTTTAAACTAAGTGAATTGACACCATTTATTTGAACTTGCTGCTGCCTATCCTTTAAATAAGATTTTACTAGACTGAGCGCAAGTATTCCAAGTCCATAATGCTCAAGTTTCAAGAGCAAGGTTTCGTGATCGACGCAATCAAATGCCTTGGAGAGGTCACAAAAGATTCCTATGGCGTCTTGGGCCTCTTCCCACGCCGTAAATATGTGTTTTAATAAGGTGACCCCAGCGTCAGTCGTACAACGTCCCTTGGTGAAACCATACTGTTGATTGTGTAAGATTTTATTTGTGTTAAAATGAATGAGCATTTGATTAAGCATTACCTTTTCAAATACCTTGCTGAAAACTGGCAACACGGATACGGGTCTATAATTATTGGTGTCTTTGCTGTCCCCGGATTTGAAAAGTGGTATTACCTTACTGTATTTCATTAAATCCGGGAAGACTCCTTGATCCACACACAAATTAAATATGAAGGCTAAGTAAGGCGCTATAGTGTCAATTATGGATGTACAGACTTTAATGGACATTCCCCAAAGATCTTCAGTCAATTTGATCTTGATTTGCTTAAAAGCTTTTAAGGAAAAACAGAAAATGAGAGAAACCTTTTGGGTGTTACGTTACGGCATACAACACTTAATTCGTGATTGAGGTACAGGTTTCTATGGCCCTTTCTGACTTTTGTATAAACTTTCCTTGCAATCATTGTAGATACGAACCTCTTTTTAATAACAAAAAATACCTTACCGCCACATATCTCAAGATCAAACAACGCGCCGCGATATTAAAATGGCTAAACGCTCATTTAGAAACAGGTTCACCACGAGAATATTCACAATCTAACCGAGTTTAAAAGCTACGCTATGAATTTTAAACTGAAAACTACATTGGATATGAGCAGAAAGGCGCGCGTTGTGTAAACAGTACGCTGTTTCCGCGAGTAATATTTGAAAAAAGTGCCTCTGAAAGGATGCTGCACCGACACTGGAAATAAAATATTCGTATACAAGCGCTGTGCTGAAAGTTTTAGGAGTATTTCATAAGGAATTTAGAATTCGAACGTACCTAATCATTGCGATGAGAGGAGTTCAGCAGTCGACTATATGCTCATACATGTGTAGCTCGAGGGACACGCCACTGATAAGAAAACCGCCTTAGGCCCGTAGGACCTCTCAGACAAAGGACTTAGTTTGTTTTCGACAAAACACAAAAGAGAACCCTAAGTAAGCACAAACAACATGTAACATTACAAATTACGTGGAGCAATTCCAATTTATCTTTGCAACTGAATCCATTACCTTAATTTCTTTTACATTGATACAATAAAATAACAGAGATTTTCTTACAAATAAAAAATAACTGTTCTTATGCTGAGTAATAATGTAAGGAAAATATTTGGATAGGTTTCCAATTGTAGAGTTATAGGTTCATACATATATGTATTGAAGCTGATGTAATATATTGCGGTCGGTATTTGTAAATACGGTTAAATATTCGCGGCGATAATCATAACAATGCTCAGTCGTAGTTCAAAATATCGACCATTGGCGTGAAAGTGGGGGAGCCGCACTGGCCGCCGTATCCTGAAAGTGTAACTCGAAACAATCCAGCTGACGGTCCGTGTCTTTGGTAATAAACAGTCGGCACTTACTGCAACTGAACTACTGAACTAAAGTAAAACGGACTACTCCAAAAGTCTGTTGACAAATTTAACGCTATTGGGGACTGAAATTCTGCATAACCTGTTAATAACTATCGATCGGTTCTGTAATTATTCCTTTAGCTTGTCGCCGAATGAGTACGAAATGGTGCCGACATTAGTATCTAGAACTCGGTAAAGCACTGAACTGTAATTTGTAACCGAAATCAGAGAGTTCGGTGTAGACGGAACTGCAGGACTTAGTAAACAGTTGAATAATTTAGTGGAGATTATAACTATTTGTGGGTAATTCAGGAAACGCGCAACCGGGCAACGGTTAATAGAGAAACAATGTTTCCCTTCCTGATTAATCAGATGCGGAGGTTGGGTTAGTTAAGATCCTCGCAGCTCCCTCAGAATTCGCGGCAGCTAGACAATGTTAGGAATGCGTACTCGGTATATGGACACAAACTTTTTACCAGCTTTGTTACAGTTCATTACCGCGTAAAAGGTTTCGGGAAAAAGATTACTCTTTTTGAAACCCATTTTTTCAGAATACGATTTTCACGTAATTGGCGTTGTAACGTTATTATTCGCGTAAAAATAAATTAAATCAACCGGCAACTGTAAAGAATAATAAATAACATTTAATAAATAGTTTACAAAAGCATTTTGTATAAAGTGCCCGCTTTTTTAAATACCAGTTTCATATTTTTACGACAACGAGTTTCAGGATTGGCATTTTACCATAAAAAACAATATACCTTTACATTCATTCACATATGAATTACGGTTAAATAAGTTCTCCTAGTAATTACAGAGGCTAAACTCTTTTACTCCATTGCATAGCACATTCCGGTTGCATGATGCAAAGTGTTGCGTAATAAATATAACGTAATAATACCTTTCTGTTCTTTTCAAACCAACCCTCAGTAGCTATATGTATCATTGTTTACACAGCCAGTTTTTGAATTCACGGTAAGTACTTAATGTTATAATAGAGAGAAAGCGTACGAAACACAATAACGACGTAAAGAATGTGACGCTTCACGCAGCCTTGTTTGAAAGAATAACCGTGTCTTTTGCAAAGTAAATTATGTTTGTTTGATGTCTATTCAAGAAGCTCATTGTCAAATGTAATTGAAGAATGGCAACGATATACGGATTGTTAATTTATTCCTCTTTTGGGCACTGAATACGTTTTAGAGGTTTTGTATTTTAAAAAGTTTATAGGTTGCAAATAAATGTCTCACACAATCGTAATTTTACAGAATTACACGTTAATCCAAATATATTGCACCATTTTGCAAAAAGACATTCTGTACACGAATATAAAATCGAAGCCTTTCCCAGACTATTGATAAGTGAAGTGGAAAGGAAGGAATTATTATTAAGTTTGATTCAGCTCGTGTGGAATGCGTTCGGTAGCGCATGTGCACCGTAGCGGCGAACTTAGCGTGCAAAGCCGCGCGTAGCAAGCCTACAGTCGCGCCTCGACTCGCTACGCGGACGCACGTAGCACGCCTGCGCCGCTACGGGCTACGAACTTCTACATCGTCGATCTCGCGTAGTATGCCGCGCAAACAGTGAAGTTTTATTCGCTAACATACAATGTGTTTTGAATGATGTTGTTGGGAAAACTCTTGTTCTATATACACTTCGGACTTGTCTTCCATGTTGTGATTTGTTTTAAGGATTCCGTCGGTAAGTTACGAAATAATAATGATAACAGAATCAAGGATAAAGTGGGACGTTAAAATGGCTGCTGATACTACAATTCTGTTTAGTTCTAAAAAAAATACCATATAAATGGATAGTAATAAACAAAACACTAAAACCTACTTCAGTATGAATAAAATTACATCACCATAATGTGGGTTCATTACGGATAGCAAAGGTCTACGCTGGTTATATGAAAAACACTTAGTACCGTTATTAAAATTTCTTTGACGACGTCAAATAACAAACAATACCAGTACGAGTACATTAAGTGTCAATAAAATGTCTAGCGACAAAGTGATCTTTACTTGTCGTGACTACAAGATATAAAAATAGTTTTTTTTTAATATTCAGACCTTGTACGAAAGTAAATCCATAACGGATATCCCGTTATTCAAATTATTGTGATTAAGTGCCTTAGAGACTTGTTAATAATTTAAATAAAAAAGTAATAAAGGACGGAAACAATTGAAAATATCGTTGTTGAGCAAAAAAAAAAATATTGTGTTGATTTAGGGTGGGTGCAGACTTGTGTAAAATGTTATGTAAACAGTGATGCCTAACTATAATCAACTATGCATATTGTTTAGCAAACCTGCATAACTGGAATCTGTGATTTTATCATATATCTGTGTTCGTGATACCTCTAATTGAATTCCGATTGAATGTACCCATCATCGAACTATACATTCTTCTTTAATAATATTATATTCGAACGCAATGTGAATTGTTACTGAATAAATAAATTTAATTGAATTGAATTTAATGCTTTCACTAACATGTTTCGATTTATCAAATTTGGCTTGCAAAATAACTGCGACAAATAGAAAAAAACTAAGAAATTCATTCCCAACTCGTGGGATTACGTCCATAGAAAGTGCAGCAAGCGTCCTAGTTGGTACTAACAAACTGCGGTCACCAATCCGAGGTGATTATCTCCATGTCCATGACCGTTTCTGTGTAGCGGTACTATGTAGAAGAGAACGTTTGCGGTTTGATATAGATGAATGGCGGGGGTGTTTACCTTAGCAGCTCTTAGAAAAGGCTGTTCAAGAGGAAAATAAAAGTAATATTTATATATATTACATATTTCGTCATTCATCATTATTCTCATCATTGCTCTTAGCCCAATTTATTTGGGGTCGGCGCAACTTGGTCTTCTTCTTTCATACTTGTCTATTAGTCATCATTTCGGTAGTATTTGTTTACCTAATAAAAGATACATACGTTTAATATTATGTAGGTACTCGTAAGTCACGACTGGATTGGTGAACGACAAACCTTATAAAACAAAAATAACGTTAGTGGTTAAAACACACTGAATTTTCAAATTGAATTAATTCCGGACAAATGTTTATTTAAATAAAAATATTTAATCAAATTCTCCATTTTGCAGTATCAACATTAGGTATTAAAATTGTAAACAGATAGTTTTAGTTTTAATCCGACGTATTATAGCTCAGACTGAAGTTTAATATAGAACACACATTTATTTTTGGACATTATACTATTGATATTGTAATTTCAAACAGAATTACTCCGTGATATAAATAGCAATAGTATTAAGACAGCGTTTGGATTGGAAGGTCGTCCTTCATTAATGAATTCGTGGAACAATAGATTATCTATTTCAAGGGAATCTTGATCCTTTCTGGGACTTCCCTGTGATCCAAAATAAGAAGTTTGGGCGCCCTTAGTAAGGATTAAAAATATCTTATCCTTAGGGTAGTGTAGCGCAATTTAGACCGGTCCTACAGAGTAGATAATACTGTGTAAAAACACAACTTTAGTAAGCATTTAAAGTTTATTTAAGAGCAACTTTTCAATGTCAATGTAAAAGCTAAATACTCTTCTTTTCCTTCCTTCTTCTCTTCTCCTTTCTTTAAAGCGTAAGCGTATAATTCTGAATTGCGAAATACAGAATTACACGCTTCCGCTTTAAAGAACTAACTTTAAAGGACTACCTAAGCGTAACCCCCTTAAGTTAAAGAATCTGTAAGCTGTTCCCCTGTAAGTTATTTTTTAGCTTTAGTATACGTCAAACCCATTGACTTGGTCTTTGTCGTCCAGCCAAAAGTCCAAGACCAGACTCAAGGTTCGCCATCGATCCATTAAGCGCAGTACGCTAGATTTGAAACTAACTAATAGAGTTAGCAACTCTACACTTCGCTCCAAAACGCAATTCACCGATGTAGCTGGACCCAATTAAAATGGCAGAAGGGTTATGCCGCATGCCGACGACTTATTGGCCAAAACAACGGTAGACTAGAGTCTCAAAACAGTTGACTGTACTAGTCGCGAAGAACTTAACACTATGTTTGGTGGAGTACTAGAATTGGGAAATTATCGAAAAAAAAAGGAAAGAACCACCCTGGTTGCAATTATTTTCTATATTTATTTTGAGTTATTTTATTTCAATGTAGAAATAAATATTAAAATATAATTCCAATATATTAAAAAAATATATTGGATAATATATATTGATTTGATTCTTTAAATTTTGATTGACTTTTTTACTTTTTATCAAAATTATACGTATTACCAGCGGATGTGTTTCCTCCTATATATTTCACCACAGTATGGCTAGTGATATATAGTGGCTCATCGTGATCTAAAAATAAAATATTTTAGTTACTCAATACTCAATCATCTATTGCATTCCACAATGTATATGCTTAGGTGGTAAGTAAACATTTGTTGTAACAATCGTGGACCCTGTCGGGCACAGCGCAAGAAAACTTTGAACGAAGAGGACTTATTTATACATGCAAACTAACTTATTCTAAATACAATTTAAGATAACATTTTATTAAGTATTAATTTAATTTAAATTTTTATTATATAATTATGTCTGTTCCATGGATTTGTCAATTAAATATTAATTTATGCTATAATAACATTTTTCTTCGGTTTTTTTATTTGTAAACATAGCAATATTTTTCTCATTTCTGAGTACCTCGGGTAGTTTATTTTACATTTTTATCGACATAACCCTTGCTTATTTTGCATTTTAAATCGCGACTAAAAGACATGTTTATATTTCACGCTAAGAGAAGAAGGTTGGATGCTCACAGGTCACAAATGACGAGGACGTCACGGTTGGCGCAGTGGTTAAGCGATTGACTACTGCGTTACGTGTCGCGGGTTCGATCCCCGCACGGAACAAATATTTGTATGACCTGCAAGTAGTTGTTCCAGGTCTGGCTGTTTGTGTATGTGAGTTTATTAATTGTTTGTAAACGCACCCACGATACAGGAGAAATTC
Organism: Brachylomia viminalis; assembly: GCA_937001585.2. Taxonomy (NCBI): domain Eukaryota; kingdom Metazoa; phylum Arthropoda; class Insecta; order Lepidoptera; family Noctuidae; genus Brachylomia; species Brachylomia viminalis. The sequence goes on along the minus strand of OW443308.2, from coordinate 12,465,783 downwards.
CTAGTGTGGGGCAACGTTTTTTTTTTTTAAGAAGAAAAGAAAGAAATGAATGGCCTCTAAACCCTATTGTTTTTTGTGTGATTTCTTTGCATCAATTAACTGAGGAGTGATTCAGAAACATCGTTAACTCATAACTTATGGCAACATTCATAAAATCACAAAACATTAAAATAAACCAAAGTAATTTAATAATCCGTGTGATTATCTTATTTACGTCAACAGACTCTTACTTATTGGATGGTATGTTTTCTCATTTCTGATATTATAAAAATTGTTTAATAACTTATAATGAGAAATTTGCTTGTATACCTATCTACTGGAACATTTGAGTGTTTTTGCGTAGGTACCTAGAAGTAAGTTATGCTTAAGGTAAATAGAATATAGGTAAAACAAATTGGGTAAACCGAGTTCACAAATAATATGTAAGTTGTCCTTCGCCTACGATATTATTAGGTAACTGGGTTTCCCTCAGTGGAAACTTGTGCGAAACGACAAGCAGATGTTACAGCCCGCTTTTTTTAAATTTAATCAAATCTTTCTATGAAAAAAAAGGGACTACCGTGTGAAATTTTTGCGTTTATTTCTTTTTCTTATGTGAGAGGACAGTAAATTGTGACACAGATTTCTTTGTGTTTTAAATTGTAGGTTAACCAGCCTTAAAATTCCCACTAAGTAGGTACTGAGCAACCTTATTATTTATCCGATTTCCATTTTACATTGAAAGTTCATACATATTAACTTATCTAATTGAATCATTCGTAAGATTGTAGTACGATTAACTTGATTGATTCTAATTACTTACACAATATAAGGTACGTGAAGCCCCCGGTTGATAACTAATTACTTTCACGTACTTATTATTGTTATGCAACAAGATAAATTCAAAGCCCTTTACTTTAGAAAAAAAAAAACAAGATAAATACGACGATCAACATTTTTGCAAAAAAAAATCAGAGGGAAAACATTTTTTCATTCATATTTTTAATAAGTTCCAGAATAATAACAAACTAAATTTAGTGCATGAATAACAAAATAATTTAATGTAACAAAATATTAGCTAGAGGGACAGTCCACTGAGATGGAACAGCGTGGCTCCGGACGAAAGCCGGCTTAGGCGCGACGGACAACAACCCACCGCGCACCGCATGTACAGGAGTCGGGAATAAAGGTTAAATGCCTCCGGGGCTCACCGACTGTCGTGTGAACATAATCAGGGGTCGCACACATTTATTATTCAGTTAATTTTCCTAGTTTCTACCTTTTTATCATATACCCACGATAGGGTTGAATTTACGCCTAAAGTTTCCTCCGGGGTAATTGATAGACATGTGCTCGTGAATTATTAAAATGACGATTAAGCGACGGAATTCCCTGAGCGATAACAAGGTTTCGTTGAGGCTAATAAGAATGTATTTTTTATCAAAACGCGGCCAGGGGCTGGCTAATGATTATGTCCGTCAAATAACGTTAGCATCACAGCTATAGGGGTTAACAGAGATCCTTATCTTAACCTTATCGTAAATCTACCTTCAGTAGACGCATATTTAGGACAAGCTTATCGTCACTAAGTAGATAATACATACTTACAGAAGTACGAAGCCAGTAACAAGATTTTTTCTACAGTAACACCAGATTTTTATTTGACTCAGCCGGGAAATATCAAAGGTCGACAAAACAAAATATTTATTATATTATCCTGAACACACCTTTGTTCCTTTCTATTCATTTGTAGATATCTGGAGAGGTAGGTACTACTCCAAATATCTACATCCCGATTTTCTGTCTTAACTTCAAAATAACAATCTCAACGATAATTGTGCGCAACACAATAGATTCTCAGATTTCATCAATCTATCTTACGGTTCAGACAATGCATGCAATTTAAGACTTCAAACTGAAACTCTGAAACCGAATCTGAATCTTCGGGCTAAAATTACTGTCTATGTTTAGCGTCACAACTGCACTTTAAACGGTTACAGGGTAAGTTAACGTCAATCTTATGTTTCATTTTTCATTTTATACTTACACATGTGCTTCGCCTTCGCGTAGGTCGAAAAATATACAAATTTCTCCATGAAAAATACATATAATTATGGTGCCAAGTTTCATGGCGATCGGTAAAACGGTGTTGCAGTTTATCAATCTCATATATACAAACATCCATTATTATATGATTGATATAATTGATATTATTTATTATTGATTGATTGATTGAGCCCAGATCCAGGTCCAGGGATCCAGGATCAGGAACAAGGTCCACGCTACTGGTGGTTATGATTCCAGAGTCAGGGACTTGCTCACGTTGCATACCGTATCCAGGAGTACTGCTTTCTGCATCAAGCCCTTGGAATCAGCCACACAAAGAGAGCCTCCAGAAATGTTGGTCAAGGATATAGGCCATTGACCGTTACGACTATCGGTACAATCACATGGCCTAAATTATATTATTATGGTTAGCATTGACAGAACTAATAAATACAAACTCTGAATAGTCACGTTGATTTTATATTGGTATTCACGTCAGGATCGACATCAATGTTAAATAAATTCGTGTTCGCATTATCGGTCAGTTTTGATTTATCCAAATCAAAACTGACCGATAATGCGAACACGAATTTATTCAACGTAAATTATACTAAATTGTACATTTGATTATGCAAATTCTGACGTTATAAATAGATTATTACAAATACCGTTATACTTACTAAAAGTTTTATCTAACTTTCTTTAAGGCAATAAGAACCCCAAACGAAATTAACTTATTAAAAACATATTCATTACATTTAGGTAATGCCTTCTAAATCCCGAGTTTCGAGCAAGAGAAGTTCAGTGCGAATGATTGCTGACAGAACCAATCACCTGCAGTACAGACGGAAAGACGTTCATTTCTGCCCAAAGAGCTAAGCTTCAAACACTAATTGAAGTACAACCTACATAAACACAAGTATCTTTAGACAACAAACCGCTGAGTTTCCCAAATCATTTCCTCGTAAAAAAGGAAATAATCTTTAATTTATAACTGATAAACTAATTAGGGATTTAACAGTAGCAGTGATTCTGTTACAATTTGTCCCTCAATAAATCTTAGTACCCGCTTTAGCCCGTCGTACCCCGGCAGGACTTTGCCTCCCCGATTCCTCCGTTCCTCTTGTTCTTGTGTCATCTCCGATAAATCCTTTAAGAAAACGTTTAAATCGTTCGCCATTTGCTCAGTTGCGGTGTTCGAGGGACTTGGAAGACATTTACCGTAGTTACTTCGAGCCGCAATTCGTTCGGCACACTTTAATTGTGAGCAACTTCTTATTTTTCTTAAGTAAATAATGACGTTGTTTGTTTTGCTACTGTTTTGATGCGATAAGTCACTCCTAGTTAGTTCCAACCTAATTGTTTTAGTGAATTTGCTAAATAAAGTTTCCGAGTGTTATGAAGGGTGCTAACAATCCTATCAATACAATGTCTTATTAATTAGTCGAATAATTGGTAGGAAAGAGGCTTCCCTTCCATCCGGTCACGTCGTCCAAACTTCCGGCCAGCCATTAAATTAAGAGCAACTAAACTTCATTTATCTCGGCTTGTTACTTCCACGGACGATAAGGTTCAGAAACACGGCTGGAAACTTCCACAAACTCACAGCTAACTTCGGCGAAAAGTTATCGAATCACGCCGATCGTTCGAAAATTTGTTACTTACTCAATATTTTAAATAATCTTCTTTGCAACACTTCTTATCTCCAAAGTTTTCACTCCCTTTAACTCGATTTGATTATGTAGTGATAATAATTTACCTGCGTAAGACTTAACTTGCTTAATTTTGTTAATTAATTATTGTAAGAACATTTATTATGTTCCTAATTTCCTTACGAATCCCACTAATGAAGTAAGGCTGTTTGTTCAGCAAAAAACCACTAATTAAACAGTAGAAAAAAGTTTATTTTCACATAAAATCTTTGCGTTACTACTACTCGTACATATCTTTATTTGAAAATGTCACACGTACATTTCTAGTATTCCAGGACTAAGATAATTCATGGAAACTCCTCCCTTGGGTCGGACGGAGAAGTTTTCACATTTTCTTTTAGCACGAGTTCTAGACAGAATGGTAGTACCTACGGCGTAATAACCGACCTTAATTTGTAAAACATATCGATTCACGTAGGATATTTAAAGTGGAATAAACTTCTTACATTGAGGCAGCGGTGGTCGCGTGACGAGCCACGTTTGGAGCAGCAGGCAGCGGGCGCGGGGAAGCACGCCAGCCGCCAGGCGGCGCGGCGATGCGATACGCAAATATTTATATCGCCCCCACCCCCCACGGCATAAGTCATTGCCTGAAAGCGTTGTCTTATAGCAACCTCGTTGTAAAGATAAACTATTGCCTGTCGATGCTATTCACAACTAAGTCACGGTACAAATAAGTCGCGTTGCATAACGCCCATTCAAAGGCATCGCCCCAAATTAAGATTAAGTTAGGTTTAACACAATATTGTGATTTATCGGTAATTTCTTTTTTATAAACGACCCGTTCTCGTTTATTATTCAGTGTCCATAATATGAAACAGGAGGAGTATTGACGTTAAAATTGTAAGTCCCTTTAGATAAAAATTCTACCACGGTAAAATGCTAGACGTTCTATTGTTTGCATTCATGTTGAGGCTTAATGAGGCCTTGTTAATAAAACTTAGATATATTTTATTTTCAGGTACAAATGGAAAAGTCTTGTAAAACTATCGTGTACGGTTTAATAGCGAATTGTTTTTATTAGTTTGTTGGTTTTAAAACGCCCCAACTGAAAGTCTGAATGTTTTTGTTGTTTTGCGCATTAAAAGACGTAATCGTAAAGAAAACGAAAAATGACTAGTGTGCGTGATCACACTTCACGCATAAAGGGTGAATAGCGTTATTTTTAATTTCAACTTACGATTTAATGATCGTTTCGATTACGCAATATCGACTATGCCTTAATGGCATGCTAGAATATCATATTTATAGACGCTGCAAAACAAACCGACGTCGCAGAATATAAAGACCTAATGAATAATTTTCTCTTTTGTCTCTTTAACAAACAAATCTGCATAAAAGGTTTTCCTGGTAAGCACTATCAGCAAGTCTGACAAATAGACGTAAAGGAGTTTAAATATCTGTGAGTCTGGGATAGCAGCCTTTTGTTGATTAAAGGGTACCGACGTACAGTTAGTAGCTGAACTAGAGTTATCATATTCATTTTTTGATTAGTCCGTAAAACACAGCCATCAAATATACACGGCTACAAGGGTATTTTGGTGCTTGAATGACCAAGACAAGGGGGTGCTGTTGGTTAATATTTGTGCCATCTTTGTGAAATGTATTCAAAAAAACAAGATGGCGGCGTTAGTTCCAATTTTGGCCACGCTCCAAAAGAATCTTGTAGCCACAAAATCATCATGTTTGACAGTTGTTTTGACTAAGCACCACTGAAAGCAACATTATACTAGTTATGAAACGTGTCGCTAGACAATATTTTTGAGTGGGTACTTCGGTACTTTTTAGGGTTGCGTAGCCAAATGGCAAAAAACGGAACCCTTATGGATTCGTCATGTCTGTCTGTCCGCCTGTATGTCACAGCCACTTTTTTCTGAAACTATAAGAACTATGCTGTTGAAACTTAGTAAGTAGGTGTATTCTGTGAACCGCATTAAGGTTTTCACACAAAAATAATAAAAAAAAAACATAAATTTTGGGGGTTCCCCATACTTAGAACTGAAACTTTTTTTTTCATTAAACCCATACGTGTGGGGTATCTATGGATAGGTCTTCAAAAATGATATTGAGGTTTCTAATATCATTTTTTTCTAAACTTAACAGATTGCGCGAGAGACACTTCTAAAGTGGCAAAACGTGTGTGTGTGTGTGTGTGTGTGTGTCCCCCCCCCACCGTAACTTCTGAAAGAAGAGAATGATAAAACAAAAAAAAAATATGATGTACATTACCATGTAAACTTCCACCGAAAATTGGTTTGAACGAGATCTAGTGAGTAGTTTTTTTTTTTAATACGTCATTAATCGTTAACCGCAATTTAACTTTCATTCAATCAACTCACTATTATTAAAACATCGATCAAAGTTACAACGAACTACAAGAACTTTTATATTATGTTACTTGCTGCTACGGAACCCTTCATGGGCGAGTCCGACTCGCCCTTGGCCGTTTTTTTAATTATGAGTAAGTTTAAGAGTTTTGTTTTAAAGACTTAACTTTAGTAAATGTAAATTAAATCTTAGTATTTACAAGCCGCTTTCTACTAATTGAAGATGTACTTAACAAACGATCAAACTTCATTGTTAAAACTTAGTTGAAGATTGAAGATGAAAACCAATAAGCAGTGCGAACTAATGCTTGTTTTGAATGTTTTGACATAACCTATGTACATTTCACAAGAGCTATATTAAAATTATTATATTACTAAATTAATGTTAAAGTTAATCTAAACATAATTAGCGCTAGGTATCTAGAATTCTGAACTATTCACACATTCGGCGGTACAGTATCTAATTTACATATTTTAACATTTGATAAATGATTTTATTTCTGTAAGTAGGTTTGTACAAACACTTTTACACATCAATCATATTTTAAAAACTAGATGAGGTCGGCGTTTCCTATCTGACTACTCTGAGAAGAAAGGCCGAAACAAACTTAGAGGTCACAGTCTCTTTTAAAGTAAAGACATAATCTTGGTCAGATCATGTGATGACCATGTAGATTAGTGTCTGAAACGGTATTTTGAGGAAAAACCATACAGATTGAGCGGACCTGTCCAGTCAGTGCACGCATTTGTCAGTAATCTTGCCGCTCAACTCAGAACTTAAGGAGCACAACGATTCGACGAACAATACCAAAGAAAGGACATTTATTAATAATTCGTTGGATGAGTAAATGAAAATACTGTACATAATTCAAAGATAAACCACAGAATGACTAAACTACAAGAAGGTATTTTTTCATAATAGTTGTTTTGTTGACGACTTTACTTACCAATTATTAAGGTAAAAAAGATTTAAAGTTATGCACAATGAATGCAAACCAAGCGAATTGGTGAACGAATGAATAGATACAATTTTTTTTTTCATCTCGTGATAAGTTTCATGAGTTTTAAATTAAATTCAGTATTTCGATTGTAAATTGAATATTCTATTAACAGTTTGGATTTTTCCGTTGGCATTATATTATGATGAAGCACGCTTTTCGTCAGAAACCTCACATAACGCCGGCGTTTTATGAGCGTTTCTTGAGCGTGTGCGACGCGGTTCGCAGGTGGCGGTTTTCTCACGTCAATGATAATTTATCAACGAATTATGCATGTGGTTTTAATTAGACAATTGACGCTGAATTACGAAGACACAACAACAGTTAATATTTTGGTCTTTAGACAAAGGGTGCCTAGAAAACAGATATGAGCAATGAATACTAAATTGTATACCTACTCATCACTATAGTACTAAATATAATTATTGGATGCTCTAGAAGTGGTAATTCCATTGTGCGATGAAAACATTTAAAACAGCGTTTGGAATAATATTTAGTTACGAATGGCTTCAACTTGTTTTGTTTTTTTTATCTACGCTTACTGGCGGATAACATTTGTTCTAAACCTATTTATGTTTTCTCTTTAAGTGAATTGTAATTCTTTGGAGAAAATAAATATACCTATTTAACCGTAAAACTTCACGTGAAATTACCACCTACCTACTTGCAGTGCGGCTAACTTTGTCACACTCTGATGCCTGATGCCTAGAATGTGAAGAGAGGTACACCAATAAAACTATATCTTTCAGATTTAAAAAAAAAAAAACTTTTATACAAAAAAACAACCGACGTTTTTTGTAAAAAAGTTTTATATTTTTCACTTTTTAGACCTACCCCACACACCAATTCAAAAACGATCGTCTTACACGTCCACGTCCGTTTTAAGCCGGTTTTTTTTAAGTAAGTTATTGTTGATTTTTTTTAAACCGCTCGGTCTATTCGATATAATTTAAATGGGACCAACCTTTAAAACAAAAAAATGATTTTCCAAATCGGTTCAGGCGTCTTCGAGTAATCGGAGAACTTAAAGAAAAAAAATAAAGATTCCGACGAATTGAAAACCTCCTCCTTTTTTGAAGTCGGTTATAAATAATTAATTATTAAGGGTTATATTTTTCTCTTGTGAATTGGCTTATCAGCCAAATCTGAGGGCTATTTGTTTTGTATTCTAATCTTGAACTTAATATAAATTAATATTTGCCTCGCAATTCAGCCATCTACTCGTACGTTTCAACGTATACATAATAGTTGAATTTAAGCAGCAAATATGCTATAATCTCTACAGTACCTAGAATTTTTAAAACAAACAGATGTGAAGCCTACACGAAGCCCGCGTACTGCTTAAAATAAAGAAGTAAGCAATATGCGATGGGACGCAAAATATCGATTGTTCCCTTTACAACCTTTTACCGCTGTTCACATTTTCGTGATATCTATTTACAGATTTTTGTAACACATTATGTTTTCGTTCTGTGCTATTCCTTTTTCAGATTTTACCCTTGGGGTGACTTATAGGTACGTGATGCCTCCACACAGCAGACGCTTCTAAAAAGTAAAGAGCAAGCAACGTACCTACAATGAGATATAAATATAGACTACGTAATACTGTTTCAAGATTTTTATTCCACATCACACGTTCAGATCTTAAGCATAGAATTTGAAAAACAGAAACAGATACGTGATGTCTCCTCGGTTCTCATCCGCACTGGTCCGTAAAACATGTTCACACGTTTGATGCTTCGTGCTATAAGATCCTTCTTTACTAATACAGTCCGTTGTACAATATAACTGTAAAGGTGTAAGAAACATATATTATCTACACCACGTACGTATACCTATGCAACAACTGGGCTTTGAATCCCCTCAGCGAGCGAGAGCGTGCTGATATCAATGCATGGATTGAAGTTTTAAAAGAAAAAAAACGGGCAAACGTGATCAAATAGTATTTCCTTTCTACTTCGCTATGACTACCTACATTGGATTTTATGCGTGGTTGTTTGCTTTATAAGGCAGCTCCAAGGCTTCGAGCTGGTAATGAAAAAAAGAACTGCCACATTTCGGCAATGTTATCAAAGTATTTTTTTTTTTTGTAGCGTAGCTTGCTATTCCTTGTTCATCAATATTTCAGGTATGTACCTCCATATTACTGCGTTTGACAAATTAATTAAACAAAACTTTACTTTAAGAACCTGATTATAATGTTCCTAAAGACAAATGCATTAGTTAACGATTATTTTGCTAGGTCCGACTGGCCGTTGGGTCACGGACTCTAATTCCGAATTCCGCGTGGGTCGTAGATATTTTCTGTGCGTGCTCTCCGACTCTGTACCGGTTACATTAATTTGTGCTGAATAAATGTGGCCAACATCCTAGAAAAACATTCCATTAAAAAACATGTTATTCTGCTGTCCGATATTATCTTATTATCATTTATAAGACTTGTCTATGTATGTAGTGTGGCCAGCTCTGGAATGGACCAATTACAACGACAGTAGCTATAAAGTCCAGAGTGTTTGCTCATTGTACTATCAGTATTAACTCAATAAGCGGGACAAGTGAATTTCAACTGCATCACTGATGCCCGGTTTCTGAGACACATTTAACGGTGGTTTATCTATCTAATAGCGCTAATGGTTCGATAACTTGCGAAAATGCGTTTCCGAACACCGCAATGTAGGACAAGCTCCGTTTAAACTTAAGTTAACTTAACTGACCAATGTTGGCCGTTTATCGGTTCGATAACTATACTGGCCCTGCAGTCTCGACATAGTTAGCAATCGTTTTCGGTTGCTAAGTCCTAACAATCCAGGCCCTGCAGTCTCGACATAGTTAGCAATCGTTTTCGGTTGCTAAGTCCTAACAATCCAGATGTAATGATATTTGGTGGTCTCCACACTCAAATTTATCGGTTGTTACTGGTATTTTAGGTAGGTACCGGTAGGTAACAACCCATAAATTTAGGTGTCGAGACTACCAAACATTTACATCAACATTTACATCTGGATTGTTAGGACTTAGCAACCGAAAACTATTGCTAACTATGTCGAGACTGCAGGGCCAGATGTAACGATATTTGGTGGTCTCGACACTCAAATTTATCGGTTGTTACCTACCTAAAATACCGGTAACAACCGATAAATTTGAGTATCGAGACCACCAAATATCGTTACATCTGGATTGTTAGGACTTAGCAACCGAAAACGATTGCTAACTATGTCGAGACTGCAGGCCCTGGTCATCATAAAAGTCGACCCACCCATTGTTTCACAGCTAAGCTGTTGAACACGTGTTTGATTTTTATTTTGAGGGTCGATATGATGGTAGACGTCTTGTTTGTCATAAGTCTTATTGCTTTTATTTAAGTAAAATTACTTCAAAAGTAAATTACTTAATTAACTCCTGTAAAACTTTTCATAAAAAAAGTTTAAGAAAAAAAACAATATTTCATAAACAAACCCTGGCATTCATTGTTTTTGCTGATTGTAGAACAAACAGGCACTATTTATTTATTATAGAAATAATAGCAAGTCTACGACTTTCTAATTGTAATTTAAGCCACATAATTACCCTCGAAAAATTTAATAATTATTAATAAAACTGTTATACAGATCCATCTAGCGGCAACTAAAAAACTAGTTATCAATTTCATAGTTATTGAATGGTTGGTTGCGTATCCAGAAACGCAGTGACAGTTAACCGACATTTATCTTATGCTTAACTTTATTGAACCAATAGCTAATGAGAGTTTATCTGGGAACTTCAGAAACCGGGCATGAGACGCTAAGCTTATCGAACGCGCTTATATTATATACTGCAGTTCTATTCTCTAGGGCCACATTGTAACACGACCCATTGTGAAGTCATAGTAAACGTTAATTTCACATTTACGAGGAGAACACTCATTTATAGTTAAAAACACAATCCTTTTCCAGATTTTACACAAACCGAAAATATATTTAAGCTGCAATCGTCACGTATAAACACAATATCTAACAAGGCTCGACAAATTGTGTACGGACTACGGGCGAATAGAGCCAATTGCCGTCCGATAAAAAAACAATAGGGAGTGCTTGCCTTTCTGTCATGCGGAATACAATGGTATTCTTTCTGGGCGATAAACCAGTCGCCCGCAGACATCGGCAAACGTGAATGACAGTTTACGATGTAAAAATACATACTACATTACAGAATTTAACGTCCGCAACATCGTATGTGCAAGTACCGTCATAAAGCATTTAAAACTTTCTTTTAGAGTCTCTAAGGAGGGGTAATATTCTGACATAAATTTTCCCCAGGGGTTCACCCCACTCCTTGAACCCATAAAACGATAAAGATCATCTTTTGTAGCTTCTGAAGGGAACAGCTATGTACCTACCTTGTGTCTTAAACAATTCGTTCATTTCGAAGAAATACATCGAGACAAATCCGCTCATTAATATGCGGAGTTTAAACTTTGTTTCGAGTTTGTTATCTCGGAATTGTCTGCAATGTACAGAGGTATTTGAAAGGGCTCCGTCTCATAAGTTATAAACAGATACCTTTTCTGATAGCAGGTCGCTGCAGGGAATTTTATAAAATATTTGCGAAAGGAACAGGACAATAATTAAAATTCTTTCGCTGAATTTGTCAATCTGAGATATTTAAAGGGAACATTATATTTCGCGTGGACCATGAATTCTGTTTTATTTAATTTTTATTAGGAAATATCATAAACGCTATATACCTACAAACTAACATTCATTTGTAAACATTTCATTACTAGTGTGTGCGTACACGCAAAATAGAGTCCGCTTTATATTCTGTAAGCTAACTGGCTGTTGAGGCGAGTTTCAGGTTTTTCACGAAGCATGCCTCCTAACTAAGCTCAATTAGGTTATCTACACTACGATACTATCAGCGTATAGTACTGTCAATTCGTTTCTATAACTTTCTAGTACCATATGAGAAGGTTATCGAAACGAATTGACAGCACTATACGCTGGCATCTACAGTAAGAAATAAACTTTTAAGGAACTATATACGCTACTAATATTCTACACGACAAAGATTTTAAACTACGATAACATACTGGCCGCAAAATGGAAGACCTATAAAACTTGCCCATTTTATTGCCGATCAAATATATCTATTGTTTTTATTTGCCTAATCTTTTAGAATCCCAAATCATTCCGACCCTTAAGTTTATAGAACTAAAGCCTATTTTAAACGTCGTTCCCTGGTCCTAACATGTAATGTAATTTGATTATATTATACGACAATAAAATTTCAGTGGCTAGAGTAACGGGAGGACTACTAATATGTTACCCTTTATTACACCTTTAGTATATTGAATGCTCAGAATAGATACGTAGAAAAAACGTTCATTATCGGCTCTGGCGCGCAAATAAAACAAGATAGCACCCCAGGGCCCGCTCACTTGGATATTGCGACCCGCAAGCAAATTTGCTCTAGGCACAATAAATGCTTAGGACAGTACGTGAGAGAACACGCTGCCGGCAACAATAACATTTATACATACTGGTACATTAGTGCGGAGATAAAGCTCAGTGATATATGGACGACAATAAACATGTCGCCTTCATACCAACGACTACTTTGTTCAAATTGATCACTTTATCTGTCAGAGATACAAACGGCTCAAAGCAAAAGACTGGCTTCAGCGTTTCTCATTATCCAAGTAAAATATAAAAGCAAAAATCTAATTGATCGTTATTTAAATCTAATAACATAAATTGAGTTTAATGAAATGCTCTGTAAAGAGATAGTAGGTATAACATTTTGACGAAATAATTACGATAGCTTTGTGAGTAGGTACATCAATAGAATTCTAATAAACTTGGGTAGGTTGTGTTTGAGATTGGAATTTTGACAAGATTACAGTCGTTTAAGAACAATTTTAAACATGCTATGGAATTTCTGAGTAGCGCGTCTGAGAATTTTGTAAACAATTTAGGGCATTTAAAGGTCTTGTCTAATGTATAGACGGCAACAAACCAACAATTAAGGGCGCGGTGAGTATAATTTTAAAATAAGGACTTTTTTTTCTGTTTCCGGGGTGGAAAATCCTCATAGATGTCCGTGGCCCTGGGGCGGGCGTCGGGGTCTGTCAGACTCTTACTGACTAAAAACCACCCCGGTGTTCCATCTCACACCTACGCCGGGGTTCACGGGAATGTACGATCGTTCCGCAAAAATTAGGGACCCAACATAACCAAACCCCAACCCCAAAGCAGATATAATTGCAAGTTGCCCTACTTGCCACCATGGACGGTACCATACCTGGGTACTTCTGGCCAAGATTGAAAGAAATGGACGCTGGTCTAATAAAAGCATAGGCAATAGACCATTTGACTGTGTCTTTGCATTTGATTTTTCGATACCTAAAAAAAAATTAGGCCATGGTAAAAAAAAGTTGTTAAAATAGGTATCTCAAAAAATTACGAAGTTCTATGCGTTTTAAAGTGGATGCTAGATAGAGACGGCACAGGAACTGCTAAGATGCTAATAATAGCATCTGACGTCACAACACAGGATCGCCATAGTAACTTCGCGCTATTCAGTACAATTATCGTTTTGCGTGACAAGGATCAAGGATTGAAGAATAATTTCAAAAGTGGGTAACTTTCCATTTTTCCTCCTGTTGTTTTTTTTTTTGCAAATTATATTTTTTGCAACATCTTTTTGTATTAATTAACGTATATTTTTGATAGCAGTCAGATATTTCAGTTTTGTCTAATGATGTGATGACAATGCATCTACGATGTCTCACTTGTATTGTGTACCTATGTCCTTAAACAGCGATGACCACAGTCACAGACGGTGTCGGCGACGAGACCCTATCTGAGCACTATGGCGCAAGTAGTGGCGGGACCGCCGTGCAAAAGTAACGTAGATTATTAAGTTCACTAGTTAGAAAAGTTTAAAAAATGATTTATTTAATGTTTCTATATTCTAATTAGTTTATTTAACTCACATTTGTTATTAGTTTTTGCATTCCAAACAAATAAGCCTGTATTGAAAGGATTTCTTACAAGAATAATGTTGTTCACGTATAATTACGTAAGTTGAAAACTCACTTTTTTGTTTATGGACGGATTTTGATAATTTTTGTTTTTAAAGATAGGTTTAGTCACAAAACTAATATATCCGTTTGAATTGTAAGAATCGGGCCATTAGTTTAGAAGATATAAGGGATTTTCTATAGTGAAAATGTGCCAACCTATGTTTTTAACAGTTTTTGTTCTAGAAACTTTTTATTGTTAATAGTTACGTTCCAAATTAATGTTTAATTAGATTAAGGACATAATAAGGTATAATATATACAAAAAATTGTAAGGATCTATCGATAAAATATAATAAAAAACGGCTTGACAGATTTCGGCTAAAGGGAAAATTGCAAGCAAAAGGGCCTCAAAAATCGCGGTCCTCATTAAGGTAACGTAGGCCGGCCGCTCCGTGTATAAATTCAGGGCCATTTGCCGGCAAAAGTCAGTCGCAGCTCAGCCGTCGAAGAGGCAACAACTACCAAGAAGCCGAAATCTGCCAGCAAAACCAAGAAGAAATTCTGATGTTTCATTTCACCGCCTCTTCGCTGCCCATCTCTCCGTGGTCCTCCTAGTGGGTGTACCCCTACTAACCTACGCATTCAGGGGTGCGTGGTGACGTGTGTCGCCAGCGAGACAATAGGGTAAAACATACGTCAAAAACGTGGGAGACTGTCCCAGGCAACCGTAAGGTACTGAACATACCCCGGTAGCCACAACAATTGGTCCTTCGAGCGTCGGATCCCTGCAAGAAGAAGAAGAATACAGAAGATTGAGAAGCCTGCAAGATGCCAGTAACCAGGTCACAGAAGGATGCCCCCTTACGTCCCCCGTCCCGTCCTATCAATGTGGGCGCGACAGAAGAAGGTTCAGGGTCAGAAGGGGTCACGTCTGCGTCAGCGTCAGCATCATCAGGCACGTACACATCATCGGGCACGTACACTTCTTCGGGTGCAACGACTACGGCGGGGACCACGATAACAGAGATTACGGTTGAAACTGTGACCACAGCATCGTCCAAGAAGAAGGAAGATGCAAGAAAGGAGACGACAAAGAAGACCCCAGAAGATGCCCCGGAAGAGGGTGTTCGCAATTCAGGCGGAACCCTAAAACCGATGGGGGTCAGTCGTCGTGCCAGGTCTACGAAGACCACGAGCTCCTCAGCCAGAAGACGCGAGCTGGAAGCCAGAGAAGAATTAGCACGCCTGGAACTGAAACAAGCACAGGCTGCGGCGAAGCTAGCCCGTGTCAGACTGGAGATGACACAATATGAAGATGAGGACTCCGTGGATGATGATGAAGACCAGGCAAACAGAACAGCACAGGTGCAGAACTGGATTGAGTCATCAGTATTAGGAGATGGCAACAAAAAACAACCAGAGCAGCGAGGTCAGCACCCTGCAGAAGAGCCACAGAAGGTGAAGCCTGAAGAGAACTCTTCAACGAAAGGAGCTACGATCGAGATTCAAGCGTTGGCGACTGCATTGAAAGAAGCCTTTTCCACAAGAGGAGGACCAGCAGCGCAGCCAAGCTACATCCACGAGCTACCCTTCTTCGATGGCAGCAGCAGCGAGTGGTTGGCCTTCAAGGTTGTTTACGAAGATACAGCACCGATGTTCAACGAAGTCCAGAATATGGCGCGTTTAAGAAGAGCGCTGAAGGGCACTGCAAGAGAAGCTATCAAGAGCCTGTTGTACTCCGAAGCCTCTCCGTCAGAAGTGATGCAAGCCCTAAGAAGAAGATACGGAAGACCTGATGCACTGGTGTTGGCAGAATTGGACAAGGTCAAGGCGTTACCGAAGATTTCAGAAAACCCAAGAGACATCTGCATCTTCGCGAGCCAGGTCAACAACAGCGTAGCAGCAATTAAGGGTCTGAAGAAACCACAGTATCTGCATTCACCTGAAATGGTGAAGCAAATCTTAGAGAAGATGCCGACGGTGCTCAAATTCCGATGGTACGACTTCACTGCAGCATCAGAAGAAGGCGACTTCTCCGACCTGACGTTAGTATCCAGTTTCCTGAACACAGAAGCAGACAAATGTGGAGCCTTCGCGACTTCAGAAGAGAGGAGCGGGTTCAAGAAGACCAACCGACAAGCGACACATTCAACGAAGGAAAGGAACTTCAAAGAAAAGGATGCAAAGCAGCAAGAGAAGACTTGTCCTATGTGTGAGGGTGAACATTTTCTCGTCGAATGTCAGAAGTTCCAGAAGACGTCGGTGCAAGATCGGTGGGCAATAGTTAAGAAGAGTCGTGTCTGCTTCAAATGTCTTCAAGGGAAACACAGGAAGGAGAGTTGCAGAAAACCACCTTGCAAAGAATGCAAGAGGTGGCATCATCATCTGCTACACGTCGAATCAAAAGAAAGGACCTCGGAGGAAAAAAGGGAGACACCGCAAGAGGCATCAAGCGTCACAGCATCGGTGAACGCAATCAACAACACAAGGGCATACCTGAAGATAGTTCCAGTAGAAGTCTTCGGGTCAAAAGGATCTAAGAAGATATTGGCTCTTATGGATGAAGGGTCAACCGTGTCACTCCTAGATGAGAAGGTGGCACAAGAAGTCGGCGCTCAAGGAAGCAAGGAAGAACTAGTCATTGAAACAGTGGGAGGCAGGTTGATAAGGAAAAAGGATTCTCAGAAGCTGGACCTCACGGTGAAAGGGGTTCATCAGGAATGCAAGAAGACCTTGAAGAGAGTCCGCACTATCGACGAGTTGAAGCTTGTACCACAGTTTCTGGACAAGAATAGGATTCAAGATTATCCACACTTGAAGAAGATCGCCGACTCTCTGTATTACGAAGGGGAGTCACCTCAGTTGCTCATAGGTCAAGACAATTGGGAGCTAATTGTGACTCAAGAAGTAAGGAGAGGGAAACCAGGGGAACCAGTTGCTTCAAGAACAGGACTTGGATGGGTGCTCCACGGGTCAGACATCGGAGGTGCAAGACCAGTGCACTTCCTGAACACATGTCTGCATGTCAGCACACCAGAAGAAGAGATGCATCAAGCCATCAAGGATCACTTCGCAATAGAAGCACTTGGTGTGCAACCAAGAAGACCTACTACGGATTCAGAAGGAAGAGCACTCACCATCCTAGAAAAAACCTGCAGAAGACTTGAAGATGGTCGATTCGAAGCTGGACTTCTGTGGAAGAATGAAGAAGAACAGATGCCAGAGAGCTACACGTCTGCCAAGAACCGATTGATCAACATTGAAAAGAAGATGGACAAGGATCCTCAATTGAAGGCGGAATACAGCAAGCAGATCCAGCATCTAATCGACAACAAATATGCAGAAGAAACACCTGAAGCACAAGAAGATTCCAAGAAACTATGGTACCTCCCTCATTTCTCCGTGGTTCATCCACTGAAGAAGAAGATAAGGATCGTCTTCGACGCTGCAGCCAAGTCAAAAGGAAGAAGCCTCAACGACGCTCTACTGCCTGGACCAGATCTACTACAGTCGCTCTTCGGTGTACTACTGAGATTCAGACAAGGACCTTTAGCAGTGGCGGCTGACATCAGGGAAATGTTTCTGCAAGTTCGCATCAGACCAGAAGATAGAGACAGCCTGAGGTTCCTGTGGCGCGGGGATCATCGCGACGTGTCACCGAAGAAGTACAGGATGACATCAGTTATCTTCGGTGCAACATCATCTCCGAGCACAGCCATCTACGTGAAGAACCGAAACGCAGCGGACTACAAGGAACAGTATCCAGAGGCAACAAGGGCAGTCGAGCTGAACCACTACATGGACGACTACTTACACAGCTTCCATTCAGAAGAAGACTTCAGAAGAGTAACAGCGCAGGTAGACTTTATACATAAGAAGGCGGGCTTCGAACTCAGGGGATGGGCATCAAACCAACCTGAGCTACTGCAAAACGTGAAGACAGAAGCAATCGAAAAGACGGAAGTGGACCTTGGTGAGAAAGAAGAAAAGACACTGGGACTACGCTGGTTCACAGAAAGGGACTCCATCGGCTTCAGGGCAAACCTCCGGAACACTCCAGAAGAAATAGCCAAAGGGTTCAAGGTGCCTACGAAGAGAGAAGTCACCAGCGCAGTTATGTCAACTTTCGATCCACTGGGATTAGCATCACCAGTCCTCATCCAAGGCAAGAAGCTGCTTCAGAACATATGGCGGAGCGGCGTCGGTTGGGATGAAGAAATAGAAGAAAAGGAATATGAAGCATGGAAAACATATCTAAAGAAGATGGAGCTTCTACAAGACCTTCAGATCCCGAGATGTTTGGCGCCACATCGCACCGAGGGGGAGCTGCACACTTTCACAGATGCAAGTGAAACAGCGTATGCAGCTACAGTCTACTGGAGAACAGAAGACACAAATGGAACATACCACGTCAGCTTGGTGGCAGCAAAAGTACGAGTCACTCCATTGAAACCGGTATCGATTCCGAGATTAGAACTGCAAGCGGCCCTCCTTGGAAGCAGACTGGCTCATTCAGTAGAAGAAGAAATGGATCTGAAGATTGTCAAGAAAACGTTCTGGACAGACTCCAGCATCGTGCTCTCCTGGATCAAGACAGACCCGAGAACATTTAAAACGTTTGTGGCTCATCGCTTGGCAGAAATAGAGGATCTTACCAAGCCTCAAGATTGGAGATGGGTACCTACGGCGCAGAACCCTGCAGATGACTCAACGCGTGACGTACCAGAAAACTTCGACTACAATCACAGATGGTACACCGGCCCAGAATTCTTAAGAAATGAAGAAACCTACTGGCCCGCAGCAAGAACATTTAAGAAGGAAACCACCGGTGAAGAGAAGACAACAGACGTCACAGCGGCAGCAAGCACCACTCATCCATCACCAGATCCTGAGAGGTTTTCATCCTGGAAGAGACTTTGGCGAGCCACAGCAAGAGTACTGCAGTTCATACAACTCTGCAGGACAAGAGAAATGGTCAACGTCAGCAAGGAAGATCCCACCTGGAGAAAGACTAAAGGAAAGAAGACAAAGGTAGTCGAGAAACGACATCAGTCTTCAAGAAAGAAAGCAAGGAACTACATACCGTTGAACGCAGACCTACTAGAGCAAGCTGAAACTCTTCTACTGAAAAGAAGTCAAGAAAAGAGCTTCAGAGAAGACATCAGACGTCTAGAACAAGGGAAGCAGCTAGAAGGCAGCAGCAAATTGAAGAAGCTCGACGTAGTAATCGAAGAAGGTCTCCTGCGTTTAAAGGGAAGAATCGACGCGATACAGGGCGTAACCAGAGACTACAAACGTCCCATTGTGCTCGACAGCAAGGAGAGGACAACACGACTCATCATAGAAGAATTCCACTGCCGCTTCAATCACGGAAACCACGCGACAGTAATAAATGAAGTGAGGCAACGCTTCTGGGTATTAGGACTGAGGTCAGCAATCAAGGCAGTTCAGCATCAATGTCAGTGGTGCAAAACGAAGAAGGCAAGACCACAAGAACTACCGACGGGCAACTTACCCAAAGAGAGGCTGATGCACAGTAACCCTCCCTTTACGTGCACCGGCGTAGATTACTTCGGCCCAATGACGATCACCGTAGCAAGACGTCAAGAAAAGAGATGGGGTGCTCTCTTCACATGCCTAACCACAAGGGCTGTGCACATTGAGCTCACTCCTTCCCTCTCCACCGACAGCATGATCATGGCGCTACGACGATTCGCCGCAAGAAGAGGAATGCCGAAGACCATCTACTCCGACAACGGGACCAACTTCGTCGGCGCAAATAATGAACTTCAAGCGCTTGACGACATGAAGAAAGAAGACCTCACCTCAGAAGCAGAGAAGCTCGGCGTGCAGTGGCTATTCATCCCTCCTGGTGCGCCTAACATGGGCGGCGCATGGGAGCGTTTGGTGCGATCCATAAAAACCGCACTAGACGCCACACTCAACGAAAGGCATCCACGAGAGGAGGTACTCCACACCCTCCTATTAGAGGCCGAGCACATAGTCAACTCTCGGCCTCTCACCCACCTCTCCTAGAGCCCTGAGGAGGAAGCACTCACTCCAAACCACTTCCTCCTCGGGCGATCCTGCGGCGCGGCGAGAATCGGCAACTTCCAAGACGACGAGCTGGTGGGCCGGCACACATGGAAGACCACGCAGCGACTTGCCGACCACTTCTGGCAACGTTGGCTGCGCGAATACCTGCCCACACTACTGCCAAGGAAGACAGCGGGAAGAAGCAGCGCCACAGACCTGCGCGTCGGAGACGTCGTCCTGATCGTCGACCAGAGCCTACCCCGATGCACCTGGCCACGCGGCAGAATCCAGCAGGTGTATCCAGGACCAGACGGGCGGATCAGAATCGTCGACATCGAGACGCGAGGAGGAGTGCTGCGAAGACCCAGTTCGAGAGTGGTGTTGTTGGTGCCGGGAGTTTCGCCGAGCCTGGAGGACGGTGCTGCGCACGAGGGGGAGAATGTCGGCGACGAGACCCTATCTGAGCACTATGGCGCAAGTAGTGGCGGGACCGCCGTGCAAAAGTAACGTAGATTATTAAGTTCACTAGTTAGAAAAGTTTAAAAAATGATTTATTTAATGTTTCTATATTCTAATTAGTTTATTTAACTCACATTTGTTATTAGTTTTTGCATTCCAAACAAATAAGCCTGTATTGAAAGGATTTCTTACAAGAATAATGTTGTTCACGTATAATTACGTAAGTTGAAAACTCACTTTTTTGTTTATGGACGGATTTTGATAATTTTTGTTTTTAAAGATAGGTTTAGTCACAAAACTAATATATCCGTTTGAATTGTAAGAATCGGGCCATTAGTTTAGAAGATATAAGGGATTTTCTATAGTGAAAATGTGCCAACCTATGTTTTTAACAGTTTTTGTTCTAGAAACTTTTTATTGTTAATAGTTACGTTCCAAATTAATGTTTAATTAGATTAAGGACATAATAAGGTATAATATATACAAAAAATTGTAAGGATCTATCGATAAAATATAATAAAAAACGGCTTGACAGATTTCGGCTAAAGGGAAAATTGCAAGCAAAAGGGCCTCAAAAATCGCGGTCCTCATTAAGGTAACGTAGGCCGGCCGCTCCGTGTATAAATTCAGGGCCATTTGCCGGCAAAAGTCAGTCGCAGCTCAGCCGTCGAAGAGGCAACAACTACCAAGAAGCCGAAATCTGCCAGCAAAACCAAGAAGAAATTCTGATGTTTCATTTCACCGCCTCTTCGCTGCCCATCTCTCCGTGGTCCTCCTAGTGGGTGTACCCCTACTAACCTACGCATTCAGGGGTGCGTGGTGACGTGTGTCGCCAGCGAGACAATAGGGTAAAACATACGTCAAAAACGTGGGAGACTGTCCCAGGCAACCGTAAGGTACTGAACATACCCCGGTAGCCACAACAGACGGAATGTCGGTTTGATTGCCACCCAATAATAAAAACGGTGGTTCATAATAAAAAATATGTTGCTTAGGTCAGCTGACCTATGGATACTGGCTGGAAATAAACCTATTGTAAATATTTCTACAGTTCGTAATAATTAGTCTACAAGCCGGCTGTTTACCGTTTTTCATCTTCTATTTTTTTGTTGATCGCTTCGCTATTACCGATATACGACAGTTGATTTTATTTAGGTTTTATTATGCATAGGCCAGCAGCACTTTCTATGGATAACATGCAAAAATCAATCTTTAAAAAAGTTGGTTAGTTAAAATTATGTTGCTGAGATCAGCAGACCTATCGATACTGGCTGGAAATAAACCTATCTATACTTAATATTATAAAGAGGTAAAAGGACATCGTCGAAAATGGCTTTAGGACCAACAAACATCTGACGTACCTACATAATTATTATTCATATATTTTATTATACTAATTGCGAAAATCTGTATATAACGGACATTCTGCGTTATTTAATGGACCAAATTAAAAGAGCTGTAACGATTTACGACATCACATCAAAAATGCTGCCATCTTTGACAATTAGATTTGACATGAAGATTAGTGATGCCCAATCTTTCATTTCGCACATCGAGAGCGGGATTACTTGAGTTGACCACCTGCTCACGGATGTCATACGCATACCCTAGGCTGTGACGCTTCTGTAGTGGATTGTGCGACGTTTTTATTGGTACCATACATCTTCTTAGGTGCAAATAGAATTCAACCACAAAACCGATTTTCATATCCTAATCCATGCATGCTAAATGATTAATTATCGCTGACGAGCGCGCTTCGCACTCTCAACCTCATTGCTGATGACGTAGACATTTATTCTGTTGCGCTTTGGGTGAATTTGAAAGAATAGCTACCTATAGAATTTGTTATGGTACAAGCACTGGGACTATTTAATTTTTAAGTATACTGCAATGTCGCATTGGGTCAAGCCTGTAAGGATATTTGTATGTTTGGAGTGCATAAATAAATAAATAAATCTTTTTCTATGCAATTACTACACATAAAGGCGTTTGTGCACTACCTCCTGTTCGATTCATATTCGTGTTTTTTTACGGACAGCATAAAAGCAGATCAGAAATTCACGAATGGGCGCTGTGCACTCACTAGTAGTCGATTCGTATTCGTGATTCGTTTTGGGGAATTTTTCATCATCTGTTTTAAAAACACGATAACGATAGTCCACGTACACCGATCCGAGATTCGAGTATTCACTAAAAACATTTCGTAGGCAGAGATCGCGTTCATAATGTGTGCAGCATTTCGCGCACACTCAGTATTCAGTACTACGTAAAAGCGCTATATTAAGCACGATGGCTACTTCGATCCGTAAAAACTGACTCGATGTGAGAAAGTCACGAATATAAAAACGAAAACGAAGCAGTGCTTTTTTTTTTTTTTTTTGAGGATGGGAAATCATCAAATGACCCCTCCCGCTCTGGGTGGAGCGGAAGGGAGTGTCAGACTCTTACTGACTAAAACCCACCCGTGTTCCTTCCTTGGCCCTTTATGTTCCGGGTCAGCGGTACCCCTTATGGATGATCCCGCTTTCCCGGCAGGCTTGGGCCCTAGTGGGCCCCCTCTTCGATGCTGACATCTCTTTGAGGCGCGCGTGGAACACGTACGCGCCGTCCGGCACGGGCCTGATCCTGATCGGACGGTGAGCTACCCATTACTCACCGCCCGCAGGCCCGCGCCTACGGTGGCCGGGAGTCGTCACGCGGCTCCCGACGCCCGGAGCGTCCACCGCGGCGGCTTGGACGGGAGACTCTCTCCCTCTCCCGTCCCGCCACCTCCTTCGCTAGCATGACTGCTTCGCAGAAGGAGGCGACTGCCTCCCACTCCCCCTCGCCCCGGACCATGGCTTGAACCAAGGCCGGGCGTGAGAGGTCGCCGCCGCTGCCGATCGCCTCTACGAGGACACGGCGGTGCTCCGCCCATGCAGGGCAGGCCCCCACCGTATGCTCCACCGTGTCCTCGGGGCGATCATCGCAGTGGTGACACCCGGGCGTTTCCTCCCGCCTGATGATGTGCAGGAACCTCCCGAAGCTTCCGTGTCCGGTGAGGACCTGCGTCAGGCGGTAGGTGAGGACGCCGTGACGCCTCTCTAGCCACTCCTCAAAGAGGGGTCTTACCGCCGCTATCGTGGCGTGCCCTGCGCTGGGTTGCGACAGTCGCTCTTTCCATGCCGCCATGAGATCGCGCCGGAGGTCCGTCCGCTCCGCCGCGCTTTGCCGCGGAAGCGGGGTTTCCCCCCGGCGTAGTGCCTCCGCGCGCCACTCATACAGGCGCGCGAGGACTATCGCCTCCAGATCCCACGGCGGCAGTCCGGCAAGGAGGCTTGCCGCCTCGCCCGAGATCGTGCGGTAGCCCCGGATCAGCCTTACGGCTACCACCTTTTGGGGCGCGTTCAGATAGTGGGCGGCTCTCCGCCGCAGTGAACGCGCCCACACCGGGGCCCCATATGTAGCCATGGACCGCACGACCCCCGCGTAAAGCCTCCGGCAGGAGGCGTTTGGACCCCTCAGGTTGGGCAGGAGCCGCTTGAGGGCGGCCCCAGTCCGTTCCAGTTTGGGGGCCAAACGTCGGAAGTGCTCCACGAAATTCCACCGGCTATCGAGCACGAGTCCTAAGTACTTCATCGTGGACTCGACGCCGATGTGAACCCCTCCTGCCGTTAGTTGGGATCCCGATGGTGGCCTGTTCCGGGGCCCATGGAAAGACATGGCCTCGGACTTGTGCAAAGCCACCTCGAGACCCAACTGCCGGATCCTCTCCACGACTATCGCAACCCCGCGTGTCATCGCGTCGGCCGCCGCCTGATGCGACCTCCCCTGCGCCAGGACCAGCGTGTCGTCAGCGTAGCACACCACGCTGACGCCATCAGGCAGGTCGGCCCGCAGCACCCAGTCGTAACCGATGTCCCACAGGAGCGGCCCTAGTACCGATCCCTGTGGGACACCGCACGACATCTCTCGCCGGTTCCACTCCCCATCGCGACCGGGGTAGATGACGGCTCTGTCCGTCAGATATGCCTCGACTATTCGACGGAGGTAGGTTGGCACCCGGTGATACCGGAGTGCCTCCCCAATGCAACTCCAGGGCAGGGTGTTAAATGCGTTGGCGATGTCGAATGACACCGCCACGACAACCCCGCCCCGAGACACCGCGTCCCCCGTCGTGAGGGCTCTAACGCGCATGATGGCGTCCACCGTCGAGCGCCCCTTGCGGAAGCCGAACTGACTATCCGCAAGATCCGGCCCCGTCCTCACGAGGTGCCCGACGAGGCGGCCTGCAATTACTCTCTCAAAGAGCTTGCCGACCTCGTCGAGCAGCACAATGGGCCGATATGCGGACGGAGAGTCCGCAGGGCGCCCTGGCTTCCGAATGAACGAAGCAGTGCTCAAAGCACATTTATTATGAAGGCTATTTCGGATTGTATTTTAACGAATCACGAATACGAGCCGAATACGAGGTAATGCACAAACGCCCTAAGTGAGATGCATTGTAATATTTCAAATAGAATAACACGCTGGGTATAGAACGGTACCAATTTTGTTCAAAATATATCGATACGGATCTAATGTATGGGCATCCCTAATTCTTGTCATGCCAATCACGTCACACTTGCTCGCATTTCTTCGTGATTACGTTGTGTAGTGTATTCAATTTGCTTTATTTAACACCAAAAAGATAGGTAAGTACATAAGTAGGTACTTATATGTTTTACTCAATCTCTTAGCTTAACTAGCCACATACAGCCAATAAATATAACATTAGTGACAGGCCGTTACTACCATATATTTCTAAGTAAGTATTGAAAGGATGGTTTCTTACCTCAAAATCGTTGTTTTCTTTTTTAATAAATGCTTTCTGCAAGTTGTCCGTCATTAAAGTTTGTCTTGATGAGCAGATACTTGTAATTTAGAACGCAAAGTAATTTTCCTTCGCTGTTGGTTCTGGGGCGAACGATGTATGGATGCAGAACAATCTCCTTTGTTTGTTTGTTTGTCAGTCAATCAATCAACTCAGCCGATCGCAGTCCACTGCTGGACATAGGCCTCTCCCAGGCTGCGTCACAATATCCTGTCCTCCGCCTTCCTCATCCAGTCTGCCCCAGCCACTTTCTTAAGGTCGTCGTTCCACCTAGCTGGGGGGCGTCCCACGCTACGCTTGCCGATACGCAGTGTCCACTCCAGGACTCGTCTGCTCCACCGGCCATCGGTCCTTTGACAAGCATGGCCAGCCCACTGCTACTTCAGCTTGCTTACTCTGCAAGCTATGTCAGTAACTCCGGTTCCTTTCCGGACAACTTCATTAAAAAATGTATGCTTCAAAAAACCTCTGAGCATGTTTGTTTGTATAGGGGTTAATCTCTGGAACTACCGGTGAGATTTGTAAATTATTTTTTTTTTGATAGCCCAATTCTTGAGGAAGGCTTAGGCTATTTAACATCACGCTATGACCCAAAGGAGCCGTGCAAAATGAAAGTCAGAAAGAACGCTAAGCGAAAACGAAGTGATAACGCGGGCAGGCGATGCGATGCGACGGGGTGGGTCGGAGGAACAAGAAAATTCGTGGGCAGAAGCTACTTAGTTTTATATATTTCTACAATTCGTATTTTATTGTTGAATGCTAGCTTCGCTGTTATTACTGTTTATTTTGCTTAGGTTTTCATAGCCTCTTGATAATATATTATGTGTTTATTTTTATATGGCTACAGCGCTTTCTGTGGATTTATTATTTCCATTCATATGCGGCTCCAATCTAGGTCAGATAGGCAGTCGCTCTATGGAAAATACTTGTGTTCAGCTGCATCTGGTTAGACTGAAAAAAAAAGGCTACGCAAATGATGATGATTCGGCGCCGAACAAAATGGGAAATAAAATTTCTCATCAGCTATGACTCTTTGTAGCCATGGATAATTCTGGTCTATCGGTTCCTAACTGTACAGTCTCAATTATTTCAAAGTATAGACAGACAGATATCTCACTTGTGGCCCCAAATAAGCATAATATAACTACTTAAACCAATTCACGTTTTCGAATGTATCCTGCTAGGTCACGAAATATACCAACAATCAAACATTTCCTCCCATTATTATAATAAGCCGAAAACAAAAGCCGATGGTTTATATAACCAATTGAAATGGATACAACTCATTAGCAGAACCATTAGATGCTCTACTGACAACAAAACAGCTCAATCAACCGTCAGCCGAAGCACTTCACTTGCTATTGGTGTTCAATTAGATAGCAGTTGTCTTCAGACAGTATACGTACATTACTAGTATTTTTAGGGAAATCCTATATTGTATGGATTTTCGGCTAAGTGGTTGATTCGCACGAATTAACTCACCCGAACGGGCGATTCGACCTTTTTGAGTAATATTCGCCGACAAATAAAACTTCGTGCGAATCGCCTACAGAAAAAATAAAAACACAAGTGTCGATTCACCCGTTACGGGCGTCTCATTTCGTGCGAATCAATCAATAAAAAAAACCAGCCGGAATTACACAAGGGAAATGGAATATACCTACGTGTTAGATAGTTACATGGTATAACATTAATTACCCTATAGTTAGTAATCGTAGGTAATTTCAGTACCTATTCCGTTTATTCATAATTTTTTAAAATGGGTAGATCATTTAAAATAATGTCACAGATAACTATTATGGATCGTCCAAAAACGTTTGATAATTAATTTTGTACAAAATAATTTAATGCGCCGCCAATGGCTTCCAGCTATTTCGATCCTTAAACGAGAGTATTCGAGAGTTAACGCTTAAATAATAAGTTCAAAAACTGTCTCCAGTCTGGTCACAAGTGCTCCTTCTAAAATTGATTCGTTTTCTAGTAAACTTAGTAGTAAGTTGACTGACCGGTTGGTGCAGTTGGTAGCGACCCTGCCTTCTGAGCCGCTGGTCCCGGGTTCGATTCCCGGACAAGTCAAACATTTGTGTGCACGAACATGTTTGATTGACCTGTCTCTGGGTGTTTATATGTATATAAGTATGTATATCAGTCATCAGGTTACCGTAGTACAGGTTCTAGCTAGTTTGGGACCTGAAGACCTTGTGTGAATGTTGTCTCATATAAAAATATATTAATATAAATTCACATTTGTTTGGCCTTAACTTTGGCTAACGTGAATGGGATGTAGGTACTGACACAGTCATTAGGTCCGTGTAAGTACAAGGGATAACGAACCATTGTTTACAACTAAAGTCGCTTATTCTAAGATTCCTGGAAGAAAGTAGATTGAATTATGAACAGAGCTAGTCCCACGTGGAAACACAATATATTTTAATTTATACAACATAATTGCCTTCAGAAAATATTTAAACACAAAACTGACTCCTACAATTATCGCGAAAGTAATACCTAAGCTTTAAAATCAATTATGAGAATTCATAACGCTAAAACAATGCAGCCTAATGAAATAATATTATTATTGTTCTAGAAGTGCCACGTTTTGAAGATAGCCTAAACAACTTGACTGTGTCTTTGGGAAGAGAGGCTGTTTTCACGTGCGTCGTCAATGACCTCGGCTCATACAGGGTAAGTACCTCTAAACTAGAATTGTTTTTTAATAAGTGGACTCTTTGAAGCAGTCAACGAAACTATTAACGAAGGGTGCTTCTACAGTTCTATGATAAATATTATAGGTACAATAAGACTAACAAAAAACATACTATTCCTCTTTATTCATCCACGTCACCGCCAGTTAGGGAACCGAAAAATTTGGGAGAATAGGAAGACACTTTATTCCTAACATTCTAACTAATATTATAAATGTGCAAGTAAGTTTAGAGTTTAGTTTAAAGTAACCCCTTTCGGGGATGAATTTTTAACAAATGATAAATGATTTTATTTCTGTAAGTAGGTTTGTACAAACACTTTTACACGTCAATCAGATTTTAAAAACTAGATGAGGTCGGCGTTTCATAACTGACTACTCTGAGAAGAAAGGCCGAAACAAACTCAGAGGTTACAGTCTCTTTTAAAGTCCAGACATAATCTTGGTCAGATCATGTGAAGACCATGTAGATTGGTGTCTGAAACGGTCTTTTGAGGAAAAACCATACAGATTGAGCGGACCTGTCCAGTCAGTGCACGCATTTGTCAGTAATCTTGCCGCTCAACTCAGAACTTAAGGTGCACAACGATTTGACAAACAATACCAAAGAAAGGACATTTGGGTAGGCCGCATAAATTACTCATGCTGCCAGATCGTGAAACTTCAATCTTTCCTTAGTGGGCACTAAGGAAAGATTGAAGTAGACTAGTGTGCAACATTTTTAACAATCTTTCCTTAGTGCCCAATAGTGTGCAACATTTTAAACAATCCTTCCTTAGTGCCCACTAGTGTGCAACATTTTTAACAATCCTTCCTTAGTGCCCACTATCGTGCAACATTTAATGCTTCTAGACCTTACCTAAGAACAACGGTTAGGGCTGTGCATTGACTCTCAGTGAATGAAGGAATGCTTTTTTTTTCTTTTATAAAGTTGGTTATTTTAATCAAGGATACATTTGGTACCGACTTTACATACCAAGACCCCTCCGTGCCTCGGAAAGCGAGTTAAGCCGTTGGTCCCGGCTGTCAATCGTGGATCTTTGACAGTCGTCACAGGACGTCAGGAGCCCGAAAGTCTGACAACCAGTCTTACCAAGGGTCAAGGACTAAGGTCTTACCAGTCTTACGTATTAACTAGTAACTGGGTTGTGGAAGTCAGATAGGCAGTCGCTCCATGTAAAATACTGGTATTCAGGTTTATTCGGTTAGATTGAAAGCCGACATCAAAATAGTTGGGGAAATGCTAGGCTACGCGGATGATGATGACATTTGGTACCGACTAGAGCAGAAAAAGCCGTCCTGCTTTTTAAATCAGTCGCATTCCTGCGCTGTCGCACTCTATACCTTGAATATTTTCCCTTTGATTTCAAGGGTTTAACGCAATACAAAGCATATTAAAAATAATATTTTAAAAACGGACTTCCCTTCGCGATTTCATCAAAGGCATTTGGAAACTCAACCCAACAGGATTTGACCGTTGACAGACGGCCGCGAACTTAATAAAATCTTGCCCAGCTACCAAAAATGGTAAAATTCGACACAAAAATAATCAATGTGAAAATAATAAATTAGGTAGGCAGGTATAAGTTTTTATTAAAAATCAAATAACTCTTCTGATTTTAAATAGCTAATATTCTTTAGCCTACTTCATTCTTTTTCATTTTTACAAGTCTGAAATTAATGAAAATTATAGTATACACTACTGCGATCTCTACAAGTTGGTGTCATAATTTTAATTGACATAAAGCCTCATTATTTTGCCTTAACTTTCAAAATTATAATTATGTTTATTTTCGAGGCGTATGACATTTTTAATGTCTGAATATTATCACCACACTGGCACTGGTAGCATTATTCGACATTCAAAAGTTACAGGATACCTAATAGCTAGGTACTGTGAGCTCCTTACCAGCTCCGGGATGAGTAAATTAAACGCAACTTCGATAATTATTCCTAAGAACGTTTATACTTTTACACATTTATATAAAAAAAAAGTCTGTATCGTAATTCTTGCCATTACATTTTAACGGACTCGCGGAGTGAGAAACTGAGAATTTGGATGCCTAATAGATCAGTGGGAATATTTAAATAAACTTTCGAGACTCGAATTATGGAAGGTAGAGGTAAGGAGAACTATCTGTGTGTATGAAAAATGTCCGTTAAAATGTGATACACAAGGGTGGCGCTACAGTAGCCACCGGGTAAATTTTAAAAGCAATAGTATTAGGTTATGTTTACAAAATAATGTTGGACTGCGTAAATTGTTGAGGTATGGTATACTGGACTGTCACTTACTATTCTAGTCACAAAAACTGTAAAATTTTCTAACTCGGCATACTTCAGTCCGTTAACAACTGCTACATTCATACCACACCATTTGCCTACGCTAGCGCCATTTAAGAGGGTTTTTAAACTATTATTTACTGTTTATGCTGGACACTTTTTCAATTTTCTCCCCATAAGAGATAGTTCTCCTTACCTCTACCCTCCATAACTCGAATAGACTATAGCTGTACAAGGATCTTTTGGCGCTCGAATGACGTTGACAGAAGGGCGCTGTTGGTAACCATTTGTGCAATTTTATTGTTTTAAGGAATGTAATGAAAATACAAGATGGCGGCGTTAGTTTCGAATTTTGGCCACAAGCCAAAAGGTCCTTGAACAGCTTAGGCTCTGAAACGATTTACCAACAGTCGTTTGGTCCATGAACCGTTGCTCAGCATTATCTTTGAACCATTAACTTTTCATCCAAAGGACTTTTCACCCACGAACGTTTCGCCAACATAACTCTAAGTCAGTGAATGCTTAACGTGCCGCGGCAGCGGCTGCAAAGCGTCAGATCCTCTATTGTTGGTGAATCATTTGGGTTAGGTTAGGTTAGAACAGTGACCATTAGCGCGCGAAGGCGAGCGAGCGAAGCGAGCGTGCCGCGGCAGCGGCCGCCAAGCGCCAGATACCCATCTATTGTTGGTGAGAGTTATGTTGGTGAAACGTTCGTGGGTGAAAAGTCCTTTGGATGAAAAGTTAATGGTTCAAAGATAATGTTGACCAACGGTTCATGGACCAAACGACTGTTGGTAAATCGTTACAGTTTCCAGCTTATAGTCTCTTCGAATCTGGAAAAGGCACTTGAGATTAAAAACTGCGTTCCTTCAAAGGTGGCGTGGCTACGCGTGGACACGCAGACGATCCTGACGATCGCCACCCACGTGATCACAAAGAACCACCGCATTGCCGTCAACCACAGTGACCGCCGGGTGTGGTTCCTTCACATACACGACGTCCGGCAAGCGGACCGGGGCTGGTATATGTGCCAGCTTAACACCGACCCCATGAAGAGCCAGACGGCTTATTTAGATGTAGTAGGTAAGTACCTACATGTGCACTTAGTAGTAGAACTCCTATTGTTGAAATTTCAAAACTGTTGTGTTGATGTACAGTCAGGGAAAGTTATTGTTTAGCAGATATGACATACAGTGATACAATGATGTTTTGGCCCTTGAACGACATTGACAGGGCGTGCTATTATTGATAAACATAAATTTTGCCATTGCTTTGAGAAATGTCACTAGAAATGAACAAATCGAAAACAAGATGGTGGCGTTAGTTCCAATATAAAAATAACCTTGTAACGCTATAGCCATATCATACTGATGAAGAATGACAGCTGTGATTTTAATAGGTATACGGACAATTTCGGTAGTCAACTTCAAAAACAATCTGTTTCACTGACTGTACAAAGAAATGTTTGGAGGTATGTACAAAAAATATATTTTATATTATATATATTATTTATATTGATGTCGAGGTAGTGCTTTGAACTAGAGCTAGGCCAAACCAACGACGAAGGTAATTTTATTTGAAGTTAATTTGTTAGTTTACTCAGGCAGCTAAGCGTGTAGTATAACCAATTTGTGTACCAAACCGAATACCTACTTGTAATGTTCATAATTAATTCATATCGGTTAAGGTGAATTTCAAATAAAGTTTACACAACGTCCACTTACCAATTCAGAAATGTTTCTAAATTTAGACCCTTTCCCTTTAAATTATTTTAGAACAACAACAATTTCGTTCAGTATTGTGCTTGTAATTGTGGATGTAATTCGAATCTATTCTTACGAATCATATTTTCAACCTTTTTGGTCGAAGACTCCAGTCGTGACCCAATATAAAAACAAATAGTAAATTCACTAAAATCTAAAGCATTCGTAATACTAGATTTTATTTAATAAAATATTCGCGTAGATATCAAAAACCGCTACGGATTTGCGCAGTTCCTCCGGACATTCTGGACTACCCGACGAGTAGTGACCAGGTGGCCAGGGAAGGGGCCAACGTGACCCTGCGGTGTGCGGCCCACGGTGTGCCCACCCCTACGGTTGTGTGGAGGAAGGAAGCCGGCGACTTGTTGCCTACCACCAACTTCAGTGACACACATAGTAAGCATAGTAAGATATTAATTCGTTTACTAATTTATATTACCTAAATAATACCCGAAAATGCCTATGGCATTAAGTCCGTCTCTGTACATATGTGTGAATGATGTATTGATAAATAAACTAATACCCAGTAACAGGAAAAGAATTCGCTGAGGTTTTTTTGTGCCATTGACGGCTTTGAGGGCTGTCTTTTATAACTAAATGTCTTAAAATCACTAGTTTTACTTAGTTCATGTTGAAGCCAGAGAAACAAAAAGTTCACTCAAACTGAAAACTCACCATGAGTGAGTGAGTTTAACGTAAAAGTTTGCAGCACATGAAGACTTCAAAATCCGATTCTTGTGAAAGACGATGACTAGTTACTTGCCACTAACTTCAGTGTAACAGAAAGTACCTACCAATAGCTAACTGCTAAAAGCCACGTTGTATTATTACCCAGCATATAATATCCCTTAGTACATAATGTACATCCGGGGAAATTAATTGTTAAGCAAGTTGACATCGTACGTCAATTTCGCGTGCGCCATTTCATACAACTGTCAAAGAATGACAGTTACGATTTGAATATATGGATAATTTAAGCTTCAGCGCCCACCACGGACCACTCGGGGCCTGTGGGACCGGAGCGTTCGAGGTCTGGGCGGAGACGTCAAACCAGATGTACCGGTGGTCAGAATAGTTCTCCACCCCCTCTATAATGAGCCAGTCAACGACACACGGTGACAGAGCAGGGCTGGCGAACGAGATGTCCATCACTGATTCACCCCGCATCCGCACACACGTGGGTCCAGAACCCCGCTTTAGGACGACAAGGCCGGTCTCCAGAGACCAATCCTCCACCATCCTGCCTCGCGTGCCCGTACACCGGGAACCCCAAGCCACATTCTTAGCAATGAAGTCCCAGAGGACGAACACGGGGAGGGAACGGAACCCGACGACGGCGACTCTCAACTCCGCAAGGGAGTAGTAGACTCAAGTAGTCCGAAGCAAATCAGGTGGAAATTCACAGATGACACAGCCATATTTTTTTTTTGGGGTGGGAAATCATCAAATAACTTCTCGTCTCAGACTCTTACTGACTAAAACCCACCCGTGTTCCTTCAGTTGCCTGTGCCAGGGGTCACGGTATCCCTCACGGACTTTCCCGCAACCCTGGCAGGCATCGGCCCTAGTGGACCCCGTCATTGATGCTGACATCTCTTTGAGGCGCGCGTGGAACACAACGCGCCGTCGACCCAGGCCTGGTCCTTATCGGACGGCGAGCTACCCATTGCTCGCCGTCGGCTAGCCCGCGCCTACGGTGGCCAGGAATCGGCCTGGGATTCCCGACGCCCTGGGTGTCTCCTGCGGCGACTAGGGGAGTGATGCCGCGAATTTTTCCTGTCCCTCATGCCTGCTCAGGTGGAAATTCACAGATGACTCAGCCCTGGAGTGTAAATGTAATGCTGTCCCACAAACAAAGAGGCACTTAATATCGTGTCTAGTATGTCCTTTTATCTTCACGCTACAGGAGTTGATGGACGCGTCTGAAGGGGCAAGCACATAGCCAAATTGTTGACTGACTATATATAGATTGCCATCGACACGCTAAGAAGATTAAAGTTTAGGTCAATATGCTTAACAATAAATTTCCCTGACTTTACATAAAAGTCAGGCGCCCCGCGCCTCTGGCGGACATTAAAATGTTCCATGGGAAATGTTGCTTTGATCAAATCTTTACCTCCCTGGGGTTAGAAATTTTCACGGCAAACCTCGCAAACTATAGATAAATAATGGTTACTTGGAAAAAGTTTTATATACCTTTTAAAACAAATAGTGAAGGTACGATGGTGTCGATATCGATACAATTTCAAAATCCTAATAAATAGTTTATGGATATAGTATTTTACTATTTTAATACATAGTGATCAATGTAAGTAGCTGATGATGATGATGAAGGATCGTACGTTCCCGCGACCCCCGGCGTAGGTGTGAGATGGAATACCGGGGTGGTTTTAGTCAGTAAGAGTCTGACAGACCCCGCTGCCCGCCCAAGGGCAGCGGACATCCATGAGGATTTTCCACTCCGGAAATAAAAAAAGGTACCTACCGGGCGGTGTGATTCTGAAACCTCTTTCAGTTAAATATAACCACCTATAGAAAATATTACAAAAATATGTTAAATAGCACAATAGAATAGTTCTAACAAAAATAAATTACTTCACTTCGTTCCTTTTACTTCGTCATTTTCTAAATAATCCAAACCATTATTTATCTCCTTTGTTTTGTTTTAATTAATTGTTCTTTCTAGTTGATTAATCTTTCTAATTATTTAGATTCGTCAGTGAATGGCGCAGTGCTACAGCTGGTCAAAGTGTCAAGACTACACATGGGTCCATACTTATGTATCGCCAGTAATGGAGTGCCACCGTCTGTCAGCAAACGTGTGATGCTCGTCGTGCATTGTGAGTCACCTTTCTGTTTGTTTTAGTCATTACATTATCAATGCAATGTAATCTGCAATTTTCAATGCTCGGCGTAGCGCCGATAGTTGAAAATTCAATAGCCCGGTTTTATTTGGGCAATTATTTAGGTGTCGTCTAGAGTTAGTGAAAACGGACATTAGTGGTGCCATTGTTATATCGCCCGTATTGGCTCAATTACGTCTGGAATCTTCCTAATTCCGAAGATTAGACTTCAAAAGTTTCGGCCATCGTTTCTGAACCATTTTTTTCTATCTGAACTGTTGTAAGATACAGTATTATGATTTCTATGAAACGTCTCAATTAGGTTCCCAAGTAGGTCGCAACTAAGTAAATCTCCTGTTAATAGAAAATTAATTGACATAAATAGTTCAGGACCGCTGCCGGCCCATATCGCCGCCAGCCAGCTTTTGTCTGTCGTGCGCTTTAAGCCAACTTCAATCGCTTTATAAAATGCCTTTGAGACTGGAAAACTTGATATTTCGATCGCAACCAAAATCTACATCATTTCAGAGAGTACATCCGACTTTAAAGAGATTAAATGCTCAATGTAGATAAATCTTTAAGCTATATAAACACTTGCGGCTGCCTCGCAAAGAGCGGAAACGTGTGTCGCCAGCATTAGAGCTGAATCCTAAACCGCAACTAAGCTAATTTGAACTAAATTACGTCAAGCGACTTACGCGAGCCCCTTATATTAACTAGCTCGCTTGATACGGATGTGCCGAGACTCAAGACTTCCATTTGATGAGTTTAAGAAATTATTCCTTTTGTGTTACAGTTCCGCCGATAATGACTATACAAAACCAATTAGTGGGAGCAAAAGAAGGCGATACTGTACATTTGGATTGCCATTCAGAAGCTTTTCCTAGATCTATTAATTATTGGACGATAAATGATCAAATCATATCACAGTGTAAGTATCATACATAATCCGAGCTTGACGTGGGACTATTAATAACGTGTAATGAAATATCCTCATTTTCATTTTGTAGCGGACAAGAGGTTCGAGATCACAGCCACAGAGAGAGGCTACGAAGTGGATATGAGGCTGAAGATTAAAAAAGTTGGTAGAAACACTTTTGGCACTTACAGTTGCATATCAAAGAATTCCCTAGGAGACACGGACGGGACAATAAAATTGTATTGTAAGTATCGAAGTACGTTTTGTTTTTGTTTTTCTGATAAGAAATTCTTAGAAAAGCGTTTAGAGGCAAAAGTTAATGGTCATGTCGAGTAACTTGATATTTTGGAAAACGGCGTCGGATTTGGCCCCGAGGGTTTCCGGAGTGTTTCTAAGTGAGTGTTTTGTTTCAGCTTTGTCCGGCAAGTTTGAGGAGATGCAGTACAATGAGGTGGGCGACTCCGACGAGAGCCCTGACGTCAGCGAGCTCGAGGCGCTCAAGCGCAGCGCCGGGCTCCGCTCGTACCCCGCACTAGGGCTCTTCGTAGTTATTTACGTTGTATTATAAAGCTACTTTGTATATAAACTATATTGTTACAATAATATTTTATTCTTCGTTTGATTACCCATGCATTGGTATAATTATCGATTTCACATTTGGTTGATAAAATCATTTGTTTTGGATTGTTTGCCAAACTATTTAAACATGCATCAATCAAGCATGATGATGTTTTATTGTAATACGCTTGTTTACACAAATGTATTACAATAAAACATCATAATACAAGATTAAAGCATCAAAGGAATCTAAAATGTTAAAAGAATAGCAAAGCATGTTTAGGAATTGTTTGAACGTAGCCGTCACTAGTGTCATATATCATGCACGAGGTGTCCTGGAAGTTCTATATTTCATGTTTGTCGTTGGTCCGAGCCCGGGGAGGGACACGACACCTGCGCTCCGGGGTGAGGCGCCGAGGCGAAGCGGCGCGGCGCGGCGGAGTCAGGCCCCTCTCTACAAGCGACGACATCTCACTACTATAACAGTTTCGGGACACTTCGCGACAAGAATGTAAAGTCACCCGAGACGTCCGAAGGTGTCACACAACGACTGTTATCTGACGAACAAACAATTTTCTCGAGCTCGGAATTGTACCCTTACACCGCCACAAACAGGTATCATTAGAATTCATTTCGCATACGCGATACTTATCGCTGTTGTGTGTGGTGTACCTACTTTGTTTATGTAACTACGTGGATTCATGTACCGCGGTTACCTTATGATCGATATCATGGATATAAAAGCGTTATTTATTAAACTTCCAACCCTTTTATACACGAATTTATCTTGGCTTAAGAACTGGGCAACTTTTGGGTGTTTCAAGTCGAACATAAAATAAGTTGGTACTAACATATTCTGAGGTTAGCGAATTCCTGGGTAAGGGATTTTAATGATAGCTCTCGTAACCGTAATTTTTTATTTCGTCTTCCCTTTTCGGTTGGTCATTAACCTTATAAGGGCCGTTCTAGTGAAGTGCTGTACTGCCAATATGAATTGTTAACGACTGAAAGAGGCTATGTGCCTGATGCCTATTAAATTTTCAAACTTAAGTTACTAGGAACAATGTTTGTCACTTAAGGATCAATTCAAATCAACCTGTCATTTCTTTAACGTTTTGTT
Source organism: Brachylomia viminalis (assembly GCA_937001585.2). Classification (NCBI taxonomy): domain Eukaryota; kingdom Metazoa; phylum Arthropoda; class Insecta; order Lepidoptera; family Noctuidae; genus Brachylomia; species Brachylomia viminalis. The sequence goes on along the minus strand of OW443308.2, from coordinate 12,428,181 downwards.
GTTTAAAACATTCACGGTTTCTTTTATATAACAGGTTTTTCTGAATTTTCCATTCTGGTTCCTTTGACTGGAAGACTAATTGAAAGTTATATTTAATAGAAAGTGCCTTCAAAAATGTACAGCACGTATTTAATAGCTTTCAATAATGTTTATGTCACATTCGCTATTTCTTGTGGAGCTCATTAAAACGATACGTGCACGCGAGCTGCTACATTTTAAAACATATTTTGACTAAAACCTACTTTTATACCTAAGCACAATTCATATTTTAGCCTTATTTGTACGTCATCAGTTTAGTAGTCTGCTCATGCGCGTAAAGCTGGTCCTGTATCCTGTGACCTCTTCTTGATTCGAACAACTTTAGAGAATTTATTTAGGGGTAACCTCTTAATCAAACCCATAAATATTTAAAGGGACTATTTTATATTATGTTCTGTGGTCAAATCTCTATTTTACGAAAAATATGATCAAAAAGGTAGTAAAGGGCCGCTGTAGTAGTAGGCTATTTTCTATCTTTTTGACTTTTTTTTGTATTTTTCGTATAGACCAACAAAGACATTTTGGCGTACAAAAGCACAGCTCTACCGCATTCCTTGAAATGCGCTCCTTTTGAACATCAGGATGGCAACCAACCATTTTAAAGTGAAGGCACGTGAACATATTCGTAAGAAGTTGGCAGAATCATCCCAGCGCTGATTTGGGACTCGTTTTCTCCATACCTATCGTCATTTCTCTTGACAAATGTTATTTTCATTAAATGTATTGTATCTATGTATTTATTATTTTTCGGTTTAAAGATTCTTTATTTGTTCTAAAAGAACATACATTGTTCACTTAGCGAATAAATACATAACTAAGGTACCTACCTAAGTGTAATCCAGTAGCTAATAACTTGTTAATTTTTTAAATGTAAGTAGGTATGATGTCGCATTTTATGTGCTTATGTCTTTTCGAGTTATCTAACCTGAGAACCTCCTCCTTTTTTGAAGTCGGTTAAAAACCGACAGGTGACAGGTGACTGGCTAGACAATTCGAAAGTTTTCATAGTTTTATTGCTTTATTGAAATGTGTCAATTATGTAATTTATTGACAAATATTTCGCATTGTTAGGTATATTAAATAGGCCCTTTTTTTTTTGAAGGTGGAAAATCATCAAATAACTTCTCCCGCTCTGGGCGGAGCGGGAGGGCGTGTCAGACTCTTACTGACTAAAACCCACCCGTGTTCCTTCAGTTGCCTTTGCCAGGGGCACGGTAAACCTTTCGGACTTTCCCGCAACCCTGGCAGTTCCCGTATGTTGCCTCTGTCATGTTTATCTCTGCATCACCTTAAGGTTGACTGGTAGAAAATGTCTCCGGCATGAAATCCGCCCTTGTAGGCACGACGACATATCAAGCTATACATTTCTAGTACAAGCTGACTTCTCACTGTGCGAAAAGCCATACAATGCGAGGTCAGCTAAAACTGGAAATGTATAGCTTGATATGTCGTCGTGTGTGCAGTTTTTTTTTTACTAGTGCTTAAGGTTTAATAAATAAATTCTTTAACCATCAAGATTGATGTTATAAAAGTTTGATATTTCTCAAAAATACATAAGGAAGCAACTGCAAATATTTATTACATAAAAACATATTTTATATTTTAACCTGCAACATAAAAATATTGACGTAATATTCGAAATGCTTCACGACAAACTTGATTTATACAAACCAATAAAGCATATCGAGTTCTAATATCTCGGATAAATATTTGTTGGTACATTACGTAATTTGGAATAGATTGAGATTGCTTTCTAAGTTGTTCACTCTTTTTGGATTCCTGGCATAAGGAAGAAATATCAAGTAATTTATGTATTGCAGAGTTCGTTTATAATCGACTAGCTGCCCCGCGTTTTCATTCGTATAGGTCTCGACTGCGTAGGAATATCGGTATAAAAAGTATCCCCTAATTCAGGCCATGGTCTCCCCATATGCCCAATTTCATCCAAATCCGTTTAGCCGTTTCAGCGTGAAAGCGTAACAAAAAATCAAATCTTTTCTCTTTATAATATTAGTTTAGATGAAGTGTGCTATATTTTACTCCAAGTGCAATTAAAACACAAGTAGAAGATGCTTTCTTTACCGCGGTGGTTTTTTTGTAGTCCATCTTGTAATTAACCAATTATTTCCAGCAAAAAACTCTTTCCAGCTGTTGGGAATTTTAAACAATCATAATGCCATTTTTCTTTCTCTCGCACCCTTCTGGCAGTTTCCATTACTACTGAAACAACTACGAGCAATTCCAGGAATTAATTAGCGCGCACATTATACAGCAATAACATTGCGCGCAAAGATTAGTCGCTAAGCTTCGTTTTGTTACATAGTTTATCCGCTCAAATACTGGAGTTATCCGAAACATCGTGCAGAATTGTAATATAGGTAATAGAAATATTTAATGTGTGTTATACAAATAAACCTTATATTTTGATTTGCCAGTAAGAATAACGGTAATACTTCGTCAGTTATTTAGGTACGTCGGTGGCATTTTCGACAGCATGGGCTTGGCGGTAGTTATCAAAGGGCGCCACTATTTAAGCGGATAGACTTTAGCCTGTGACAACCAATCCCCTCACGCACAGTCCTACTCACAAAGACTGCTCACATAAAGAAAACCTTTATTTGAATTCGTTTAAGGTTTTCCATCACGTCGTCACCAATCCCAAATTGGAAGCTCAGGTAACACAGCTCCAATGACGATTGTCACGATTCCGAAGGGTCCGGATGCATTCAGGAGGGCACAAATGGAGCTATTCACTTTGAATCAGATACAGGATTACGCCGTTCGTGATCTGAAACCTTCACTAGACACCACTGTTAAATAGAGCTATAAAAGTTTAATATACCAACCTGTGATTACGTTTGCGTTGGCCATTGAAAATGGGGTACGCGGTCTAATTTTCGGACACGCTCGGCTTTGCATTTTAAATTGGTTAAACAAAATACACGTTACAACATGTTAATCTTACAATACGGACCCATCCTTATTGTATAAGCTGATTAAGAATAAAATTGCTTACCTTCTTCAGATTTCTGTCGCAGTAAGTTAAAAGTTCAGTGCTTCAGAGAACTAAGTTGTTTAACCTATCTGCTAACTTTCGGCGTCCCTGAACTACTCACTAATAACTTTAGAGACTTATAAGCGGCAAGATACGTTATCCTATGTTCAATAACAGTTCAAAATTGGATTGCGATAGAAAAAGCTTTAGCTAATAATCTTGTGTTGACGTGACAGAAGAAGTTTAACAATGTTCCAATTACTATTATCACTTCAAAGTATTACTATTGAGATATGAGGAACAGGGTGTAAAGCTCAGTCATCCTCCATAGAAAAGGGAGGATCCTCCGACCAGACTGGTGTTGTGTGTGGATGGTGCCTGTGCGTGTCCCAAATAAAATATTTTTCTTTCTTTCTGGATTGGCTACTGCCCGACGGTTGTTGTCGGGACGCTGTATACAGGGTGGCACATCGACGCGCAAACTGAATCCATGAATTCAGCACATAATTCTAGATCCCCTAGCGTAGAAGTTTGTCGTCGGTTATGAAAAAACAATCAGCTGTATACAAACAATACCTTCAATACCTACGCGGTCAAAACCAGAACATATTTCTTTCTTTTTAAAATAACAAAAAATAAAGAAAAATGTCAACTCCGGGGGACTCCGAATCATGTACTGAATCCATGGTATGTCAAAGTCCTTTTTTATGCTACTCGTAGTTGCGCGGTAAACTGTGCTTGCGCGATGCAGGATTCTGCGTGACGTCAGGGAGATTCGTATTTCGCATGTAGCGATGTAGATCACACACTACCAACATCAATGTTGAATAAATAAGATTACCAAATCAACCGTAGAGAAATAATAAAACCTCTGCTCGCTATTAAGATTACATCACAGTTCGACACAAAATTTTTGTAACTCGTTAACAACACGATTTCAATTTCATACAACTACAAGCAGTGTGAAAATGAAGGCAACACGTTGGTTAATTTCACTAAATCGTTACAATTTGTGGGCGAAATGAACCCCTGAACACTTTACGGAATTATATTGAACACGCACTCACGACGGCGACGGCAACGGAACGGTTGAAAAATGAAAATGTTCATACTTCTTTATGTACACGAGTAAATTAAAACTTTGATGTCAATTAGTACCAAGGTCCATCAAGCTGTTGTTGGATTTAAGGACCTTAATTACAAATTGGTTGGATCAAAACCTCGTGACTAAGTATAAAAATATGACTTTTTAGCGTAGTAACATGCAATACAAAAGCTTATCTATTACACCACTAAAAGTGAAGAACAGCTTCGTGAGGAAACCGGGACTTTACTGTCTGAAATCGCCCACACACACGGAGCAAGCGAGGTGATTTATGGTCATTCCTTCACTAAGAAGAGGATTTATATTAAGAGGGCCTTTAGCTCACACAGGGACTATGCAGGTTGATAATATTGAAGTTAAGCATAGGTCGGTGGGGCAGAAGACGTAATTGTTACAACATACATCCAGACAAACAGACATTTTACTATTTTATTATAAGTATAGTTAAAGATAGATAGTTGACAGACACAGCTCCTGGATACACGTTATGTTAAAAGTGAATATGCTGCAAAAAGCAGGTAGCCCAACTACTGCTGTTGCTATCGTAAAAAGCGACCGAAACTTTATTTTGTCCAGAGGTTGAAATATTCTAGTGATTGCTTCAGATTGGATTGGCTATTGCAGCTTTCAGGGGTCTGCAATCACAAATCCATCTGCCAAATGAAATATTACCTCTACAATCGTTCATTTAACTTTGGAAGACCTGTTCACATTTCTGTAAATAACCACCTACTGAACCTCAGAATACAGAACAAACCAGAAACCGCGCTCAATGATAGTTGCATATCCCGTATTGTGTCCAAAAACAATACGTCAGTCCCCCGCCAGCCCCACTTCCCGCCCACGTAATGTTGCTAGCCCTGGAGCAATTCCCTTGTTAATGGGGTAATCTTATGACAGTAGAGAAAAGGTATTTGCAAAAAAATATATACGGGTATTTGGGAATAGGGTAATACACTAGCGTTATACACAACTACGCAACTATTATTCACACATTTCATGCAGTTAGGTACTATAAAATCTGATGACTAGAGAGGTGTTCAATGTTAGTTACACCTACTATGCACTATAAATAAAACACAGGTTCAATAAGGTAAGTAAAGGTTTTATTACGTTCCCTTTTGCTGGTTTAGCTTTTTATAATACTGTCTTTTAGAATCTGAACTGATTTGAAGAGTTTTACGTTTAGACAAATAATGTAACCTTATATCTAGATATTTCTCTATAACCGCCCTTATAAGATTGTTTCTGTGGCTTTGCACGTTTATGTGGTCATTGATTATGATTACAAAAAAAATGAAATTTTTGCCTATAAACTATATAGGGATATAACATGAATAAAGTAATTATTATAATTAAATCTACCTTAGAAGGAATCGCAGTTTTCCTCAGTCTTTTTAAACCACCCTTTGTGTCATTAAAATATTGCTCTTCAAAGTGCATTGAGCAAATTACGCTCCGGCTAGATGGTTTCCAAAACTCATCTAACCGTGCTCTTTGTATGATTTTCATCCAGTCCGATTTTCTCTGTTCGTCAGCAGGAAAACTAAAATGACAAAGGTTCTATAATGGACAAAAATAGTACCCGCAATAAATAAAAAGTGGGTAAAAATTTCGGCATAAATGGCAACACTCACAAAATGGACGCGTCATTTTCTAAGTCAATCAGATTATTAAAAACAAATTCAATAATTAAATAAATATACTTTTACAGTCGCTACTTACAGGTGAAATGTGATCCCATCCTGTTTCTTCGTAATTCCAGCCGCATTTTTACACGTAGGAACAACACAAGACGGCATTATAAAATTAAAATCGATACTCGTCAATACTTCACGACACGCCACGCGCAAACGAGTGACTAATCGCAGGAACGTCATACCACTCTAGTTAAGAGTGGTTTTAGTTGCTTCAGTTTGAAGCGCGTTGGCGGTTTCTGGTTTGTTCTGTATTCTGAGTACTGAACATAGGTATGTTCAGTAGGTGGATGTTTACACAAATTCATACAACTCGAAGAAACTTGGAAAGTGGGGAGGGTAATAAAATTCTCAGTAAAAAAATAATTTCGCTTAATGTCTTCGCGGAACATGCATTTTTGTTGAGAAGATAATATCGTCTTATAAGTTTCCCAGTAATTAAATGTAATATGGAGCATTATCGGGATTTTAAGGAAGCAAGCTTTGCTCCATGTTATTTGGTTCCAAGAAAATCAATGGAGATAGTATCCATAAAATATAGGTAAGTATTAATTTAGGTACCAACCTCGTACGTGTCAGTCAGGGAAATTAATTGTTAAGTAAATCGACACCATACGTAAATTTGCCGTGCTATAGCCAATTCACACATCTATCAAAGAATGACAGTTGTGGTTTGAATTACGGACAATATAAGTTAGTAATTAATGAATTACTAACTTATATTGTCCGTAATTCAAACCAGAGAAATTCAGAATTTTTCGTGTCAGAGAAATTCATTGTTAAGTAAATGTACTTAACAATGAATTTCTTCCTCTGACTTCATCTACTATGCATCAAGTCTACAAGAAAACCTGGGAAAAGAGTCCCTAAATACCTACCTATCTACTGTATATTATAAACGAATAAAGAACAATATTATTAGACCCCAAAATAAAAATTAACCCTAAAAACAATCTTGTCGTAATCGGTTAAGAGTTAAAGCAAACAGCTCTAAGCGCCATAAAGTACCGGAAACTTTCTGTTTACTTTCAAATTGTAAAGGCTCTTTAAATCCTTTAACAGTTTTGGGAGAACGCAACACAACACTGCTGATGTCACTGTGTTATTTGTTGTTTAAAACTCAACACAAATCAAATCAAATCATTTATTTCCTTGCAAACATGGGTATAGTATACTTATGTGTTTTTTATGATAAAGTTCTCCATATTTTACCGTCACATGGGCATGCAAAGGTTTCAATTCCAAATTAAAAATTAACAATAAGTGACGGATCATTGGAATTACAATATTAATATTATTAAAATGTCAGCGTGGTTAAAAAAATTAAACAGAATAAGTCAATGAGAGGATCGCAATAATTATGTCAATCAGAATAACAGTATGTCAATCAGTTTTAAGAAAATCGTCAATCGTGTAATAAGTATACATAATTAAAAATTCGTTAACCGCCATTTTAAATTTTAATGTAGTCATATCTTTTATAATATTAGGTACTCTAAACAGTGAGTGGGGCAATACCAAAAAAAACTGTTGTTCATTAATGCGGTTTTACACAACCAAATTAGGTAGATATTACTGTCAGTCTTAGGAGCGCACCGAGGCCGAGGGTACGATACGTAATTGCGAAATAATTGCGTTCGTTTGATCCCTTGCTGCATTGTTATACTTAACCTTTAGTTATGCAATTAATACGTAAGACATAAACGGATCCACTCAATAAACCATACACTTATTACAAACTCAATCCTTTTATTTATAAAAATCAATGCCACTTTTCGTTGTAATTTTTTAACTCAAGAACGGATGGACCGATTTTGCTAATTCTTTTTTTAGAATATTCCTTGAAGTACGATGATGGTTCATAGGAAGAGAAAAATAAAAAAAATAAAAAAATAAATGTTAGGCTTTACGAAGTTCGCGGGATCAGCTAGTTGCTTATAGTTTTCTCGATTGAAAAAACATCCAAAGTAATCTCCAATCCAATCTAAAAAGCAAAATAAACTCTTAGTACGGCCTAAATACGTCATCAGTTTTTGTAATAATAACAAAACTACATGTTTTCTATAACATACACATTTTACATTTACCAAATGTGTATTTGTTTTAATCATCATCAGCCTAAAATGTTCCCACTGCTGAGACACAGGCCTCCTCTCAGTGAGAGGTAGTGGGCCGTAATCCACCACGCGGGCTCAGTGCGGTTTGGTGGATGTCACATGTCTTTCGAATTTTGGTTCTAGGACAAGCCAGTTTCCTGTCGATGTTTACCTTCACCGTTTTGAGAGCAGTGGTGATGAAATAAATTACACAAAGTAAAGCGCCTATCTGTGTTCGAACCTACGACCTACAACTCGTAAGTCGCAGCCGTTACCACTGGGCCACCACTGCTGTCCATTCGTTTTAATAATACGAAGGAATTATCTAAATTTGCGCGCCAACCACCCATTCTAACTTCCATGCTGATATTCTTTACATTAGCGCCAGAATTCAGTGTCCTCTTAAAAAGATTTATACATCAACAAGAATTCATTTGATTGCTAACAATTTGTTTACAAATGTGTGAAAATATGTTTTGTGGCTAGTGTGGCTACTCGTTGGTACTTATCATATTGTGGAACAAATATTGTAGACAATTAAATGAATTCTTGTCGGTATTTACAACTTTTTGAGACTCACGGTACATATACGAGTTCCTTATTGTGTGCACGTTCATAGAAATAAATAAATAAACCCCACAATTTCCTGCCAGCATTGTTGTGGTCTAATTAGTAAAGTATGACAGACGGTGAAATTACAGGCACATGATACATAGGTGGGTAGTTCGGTATTATCATGATTTTTACAGGCACATGATACAGGTGGGTAGTTCGGTATCATCATGATTTTTACAGGCACATGATACATAGGTGGGTAGTTCGGTATCATCATGATTTTTACAGACACATGATACAGGTGGGTAGTTCGGTATCATCATGATTTTTACAGGCACATGATACATAGGTGGGTAGTTCGGTATCATCATGATTTTTACAGGCACATGATACAGGTGGGTAGTTCGGTATCATCATGATTTTTACAGGCACATGATACATAGGTGGGTAGTTTGGTATCATCATGATTTTTACAGGCACATGATAAATAGGTGGGTAGTTCGGTATCATCATGATTTTTACAGGCACATGATACATTGGTGGGTAGTTCGGTATCATCATGATTTTTACAGGCACATGATACATTGGTGGGTAGTTCGGTATCATCATGATTTTATCATCCGTAAACCATTACGTGTTGCAGGTTTCCATGAATCACATAAAAAATAAAAATACAGGGTCAAATTATGTTAGCTAGTGAAACCACATAGGTATGATGGGTATCAATATGTAACTATATAACTGAAAACCACGACAAACTAATAAACCGTGTGTAATTTCACGATGATATCTACAAGCAAGCACTTATCATGATTGAAACTTGTTCTAAAGGCGCTGCTTACAACCTAACGTAATACAGGCGTGAAGATTCTTATATTTTGCATAAGTGCCAGTTTGCATAAGTAGCCCTCCCTCCTGGAGCGGGATTATAATCGCATGCGACGCCTTAATTTATAGCTACTGAAAAGTTTCTAGATTAAACTGGAATCACTAATTTGAAAGTACAAAGAAATGTCCAAATATATCTAATTCGTAGGTAGTGAGAAATATAGATGTACATAAAGATACCTTTGAACCCTCTCTGTTATTATTTTTGACCTATCAATTAGTATAATAGGTTTAAAGTTAGGCTGTCGGTTAGAAAAGGCGTAGGTGGACTAGATTTTCGGATCAAGAAAAGTAATTTTGGTTTTTGTTTCATTAATATATGTAGATGTTTTAATTTACACGTGCAACTTCATGTAACTTCCGATACTTCTTGAAGCGTAATGCATCACTATGTAACTACCTAAATTACTCTAAATTAAAATTCCAAACAGTATAAAATAATTCTTAAGAAAATCATAGAGACCAAAAATAAAAGTTTTAATAAACTCGCATGCCGTCTGGTTCTTGACACAGCTCCGACTGTAATAAGATAAACGTTTTATTGCCTCCTCACACCAGATATTGTGAGAGTCAGCGAATAAGTAGTTAGTACGTATTTAGCTAATAAACTCAATTTCCAATTAGATGAAATCGCTTTCTCGCGACTTTTCCACTGATCGGCCTTTATGAAAGCTCTGTAAAAACGATCGTAGAAAATGTCTGATTCCACCTTGCTAAGTACCCGCGCAATCTTTATTGGAAATAAATTAAAGCCAGCGGAAAAGAATTTCAGACCCTTTTGTTTGTTTGGATGAGGGACTAGATATTAAAAAAATGGAGAGCTGTGAATCTCCATAGAATTCTTCATGACAACGGGTGGCATTCATTGTGAGTAGAAAACACATACGTTTTATTAGGTTATATTTGAGACAATGCCCTTTTTTATACACCTTATATTGTTGTGTTTTCACGTAGAAAAAGTTTTGCCATTCTGCCTCTATTTTTGCTTTTTAGTCGCTGAGCAACCAGCGCCGTTTACATAAAAAAGGCTTTGCTTTTATTTTTAGGGGATGTGCGATATGGAACCAAGGGGAACTGATTCGGGTGAGATATTTAAATTAAAAATTAAATGTACCGTGAGGACCCGGATAAATTATGCCATTCTTGCTTCCTTTGAGGGTTGTAACAGATGACTTCCTGATCATTTGAAGTGGCAGAAGCAGCATCAATGACCATTAACTTTCATGTTAACGCTAGTCACTGTTTTGCCAATATTTTTCAATTAGACTTTCTTCGTGACCTTTCATAATAGGTGGTGCTTCCCCAAACTGCAGTGTAAGACATACGAGCTAAAGTGAAGATGAAACAAAATAATTACTGCATCAGTTCATCGTAGATGAAAACCACTTCACACTTTATACGAAGAACTGGCCGTGTATCCGTGTAATAAACAACGCTATAGGAAACTAAACTTTCTTATACAGCCATAGAAATACTGACGAAGAAACAACAATAAACAAGTAATTAAAACTTATTTACCTATACGGCTAGTTCGCGTGCAGTACGAACTAAATGAGGCTCCGCGTTTAGCAAACATAAATATGTGCTCGTATCTAGCTGGAACATAGCCGCCTTAAGGCGTAATCTTTATGAATACTATTCCACCATTCCATTTTAATAGTCGGCTGTTAAGCTACAAATTTTACTTTGCAACTTCTTTATTTAATTGTGCTTTTCAAGATTGATCATCATTATCAATGTTGCATTGTTTTGAACTAGAGACCCGCCCCCGCTTCGCAGAGTTTGAGTAAACATTGAGCTATTAATAATATTAATGTTTTATCCAAATAAACCATCCAGAAGAAATTTCCTAAACGATGGTATAAAACCACATCAAACCCAGAACAGACAGACACGAAAAGCGACTTTAATTAATAATATATATATTAGCAATGGACAAAATTGTCGGCAATAAAAATGCTTGAATATGAGGCTTTTGACAACGTTGGATGTGTTTACTTGTCTCTTTTTTATTATTATTTTTATTTGTAATGTGCGTTTTGTTTGTACAGAATAAACATTTTTTCTTTCTTTCTTTCTAGATATAGATGAGCCCCGAAAAAGGTTAAAAAAGCTTCATTTTTTTTTTGCCAAAATGACTTCAATTGAAGTGGTAGCAACATGCATAGTCTGCTAGTTACAACAAACTGCTATAACCATTCCGTTTTCTATTTAAGCTCGGATTATGGCGATTTCCCCTTTGGCCGTTCATTGGAAGGGCTTATTTAGCAGTAGACGTTACGGGTCGGTATTATGGTAAATAATTAACAATGAACATAATTATTATTAGCTCGTATAAATCCTATGGTGAAATTGGTTAATATGTACATCTATATAACAAATATTATTGTATTTATACGAACAACTAATGTTTAATTTATAGAGACGACAAATTCGTCCAGCAAAAAAAAAAGTTGTACAACGAACGAGGACGTTTTACGCGAATACAGGGTATTCGCGTAATTCTCAAATTTTTATCATGTCACTATGACAGGTAAATATTCTATTCTGAGAAGTTGTACCGTTTGTAAACGCAAATTGACTCTAGCACAATGTATGTAGTACATAGTGTACCTGTCCATGTACTTGTTGTTTACTTACATTCTGCAGAATAATTCACCTGGTCTAAGACTGATTAATGATTACACTGGAGCACAATACTGTGATGTTTGATTGTTCATGAAGTTTCGTAATTATCGTCATCATTTTTATTAGTAAGTAGGTACGTAAACTGGATACTTTATGGTTGGGACCGCTCGGGAAGGATACATTAATATTTGTCTTTTGGCAGCTATCATAGCGTTAATGCGCGAGTGTTTCAGCCCCCAGTCAGAGGTAGTTGAAAGAACACCTCAGTCTGTAAGAATCTGACACACATTCCCCGGTCTCAGAGCGCAGAACATCTAAGAGGTCCACACGAAAATAAAGCTGTCAGCTATAGTATAACCCATTTCAAGGAATTCGCCCAATTACCAATCAGTATTTTTAATGACTCGACAAAAATCGTCGGTAAATCAAATCAAATCAAAATATTTTATTACACATAAACCTACATGGCACTTATGAAACGTCAGAAGATAGGTGCACGGTTCCAAGTGGTCGTTTCCTATGGAGAAGGAAAAACTCGACGGTTACTCTTTTAAAAATAATTGGCTTTTACAATGTTTTAAAATTACAGTGTTTATAGGTATGGGAGGACAGTGTAGGCCTGTCAACAGGTAAAATCATAAGTTGCGAAGCCCATATGCTTTCTTACAATCTATTCTTCGAGGACATGTTCAGTAAAGAAAGCTGACTCAAAAAGGAAGACCAACGCTTCTCTAACCAATACAAGCACCAACAGATTATGTAAAGTTCACAAACATGCCGTTACTAACTCATCGACGCCAGTAAAACCCAGTCTGGCTTCTCCTTACGAACATGAAACATTTTCAAATATTATGCACTAGTCTGATTTATAGGAGACAGCAGTGTAATCTTGCCACGCTATCGCAAGCACAGCTGTACAAAAAACAAATTCTGAACGGCGACTTTTATGGTAGACCCTTTATACAGTCTAGCCAAAAGTGAAACCTTATCTGGTAGACTATAAATAAATAAAACTTGACGGTTCAACCTAACAGTGATAGCATCGTACTTTGTTCTTTTATTAAGTGAATATACGTAAGCTTTTTGTGGTGCTTGGTGTTGAAGTGATGGTTTGTCGTGATCATGATTATAATGCATATAAATATCAGCTTTTTAATTTATGTCCTACAGCAAAACAACATTGTAAAACTTAAACTCTAACTCAAAGTATTTAACCAATTAAAAGCACTTGAATTGTCAAGGTGTCGGCCAGTCAGAAAGATGAAGCTAGTTGCCCATTACAATGCGTAGTAGGTACCTATGGAGAAGAATGGGCAAGAAACTCCACAGACACTCTTCTAAATCAAAATATAGTTACAAAAAATTGGTTACATCATTCATGTAGAAATTATACGTGTGAGAACGATGTAGAAAGACGTGCACGTTAAAAGCGACCGTAATAAAAAGATACAAACAAAAAAAATAAGCTGTGGCAACTAAGAGATGACCAGTCTCAACAATACGACAGAACATAACGTATGGATCAGCACCATTCAGCCCAACCATTTTGAACACGTGTTCTCGCAGATAGATGAAGCCAATTAGTATTGATCACCATTCAGGATATTTATGCAAAGAGAAACCTATGGAAAACCACGGCACGTCCAAGGATAATACGGAATAAATAGTTGTAGTACAAATAGTGTAGTGAACTTATTTTTTTTCTAGTAACGCTAAATATAGCCGCCATCTCTTCCGGAGGGTGTCAGTTGAAGCGAACTATCGAGGCCCGAGTATAAAGTATAGGTACCTATTTACATGGCTCCAAGTTATTAGCGAAAGGTAAGCGAGAATTACAAAATACCCGGAATCGAAGCAATAATTACACCACAAAACTTAGCAGAAGTACCCAATACCACATCACTTCAACCTGGTGAGTTCTCTAATGAGACTGAAGCCACCACAAACAGACAGGTAAGCTGATTTCAGAATCTTTAATTACATCATCTCGGTATCGTTACTGAAAAAAAAAGATTTTATCGAAAACGATCCCCTTAGAGAGGATTTACGCAATTAAAACGAAGAAGGGAAGCCTGATAAAGGAAAAATATTTATTTTTGCCTTTTGAGTAAACTTTCAGAAATAATACCTTCTATTTTATGCGGTAATGTAAATATTTTGAGTTCATCTGAATAAACTTTATCGTTGTAGGTTATGATAATAATTTATGTATTCGTCCTAGTCATATATTATTATTTTTTTTAAACTTTGCCACACACTAGGAATTTTTCCTGTATCGTGGGTGCGTTTACAAACATTGAAACTCACATACACTAACAGCCAGATCCGGAACAACTACTTGCAGGTCATACAAATATTTGTTCCGTGCGGGAATCGAACCCGCGACACGTAACGCAGCAGTCAATCGCTTAACTACTGCGCCAACCGTGCCGTCAAATGGCTTCAGATTTGCTAAATTTTTCATTCAATACAGTACTGTAATAATACCTATAAAGGAATGGTGGCGGTGAATATGACACTAATTGACAATTTACCTGTGGCGTTAATTGTGTAGCGGTATCTACATCGCCACATGTGAGCTGCGCGTCATACTGACGTCACGCAAATCCTGCATCGCGCAAGCAGAGTTTCAAGATGGAGGTAAGAGGAGCAGGGTGTAAAGTTCACTCATACCTCCATAGAAAAGAGAGGATCCTCCGACCAGATGGGTGTCGTGTCTGGTGGGCAACTGCCCTTAAAAACTGCCAAACTGAAAGAATGTTGGGTACTTACGCGCGGCTCGCATGTGGCGATGTATATGTATACCGCTACATTACTCCCCTTCGGAGACCGGAGGTCGATAGTGGGTCGAGTTATTGCTGTTATTTGTTGGTTGATTGTTTGGTTGATTGTTGGTTGATTGTTGTTGATTGTTGTTGGTTGTTGTTGTTGTTGTTCATCATGTCGGGGTCACCAATATAGAGGTACGAGGAACAGGGTGTAAAGTTCACTCATACCTCAATAGAAAAGGGAGGATCCTCCGACCAGATGGGTGTCGTGTCTGGTGGGCAACTGCTCTTAAAAACTGCCAAAATGAAAGAATGTTGGGTACTTATGGGTAGTTACGGGTGCATGCAACGGTACCTATACAAGCACACCAAAAATAAATTTCGTTTCCCGGCAATTATGTTTGTGCAATGTTTCTTAGTTTGATGTACAGAATGTGTAGTTGAAGGCTATGTGATGGGTCTTTTCTCATCCTGTATTAGTATGGAAGTATTGATCTTAGGTTTACTGGAACTGTGCGTTACACCATAGAATATACGTTTATTTATTTCTAATGATGTTCAAGCATACAATAGTATCATGTAGGTAGTTAATGAACCGTCATGGAAATTAATTCACAACGCATTGTTGTTCACTTTCCGGCCCCTTCTAATTACTACGGAAATAATGATGTTGGTTCAGAAATTAATTTAGGCTGGAACTAAAATTATTAGACTTGCTTCTGTCTGCGACTTCATTCGCGTGGAAGTCGTAATACAGCGTAATTTACTAAAATAACAGCCATATTTTTATAAAACTTTCCTGTATACTACGTTTGTAGTTTTGGTCTCAGCAGCCAAAATATGAAGAGAGATAGGACTGGTGACGCGGTAGCAAGCGACGCGACGTACAGTTGTCCGTATGAGAAGCAGCTCGTCCAGAGGTGGACACCCGCTGCCTTCAGTAGTAATGTCCAATTGCTTGCGAAGTTTTTCGGTTTTTGTGAATTAACCGCCAAACATAAAATAAAATGTGTCTTATTTACGAAATGCTTATTTTTCATAAACTACCCAAATAAATTTAATAGTAAGAAAAAAGCGGGGAAATAATTCTGCCCCCCTATAGAGTGATGTACGCATTTGAATACAACGGCCGATTACAGTAGCAAATTTTGGTAACACTATTTTTCGACACATTTAATTTTTTGACATAGCAACTGCTTCTTTAGCTTTGAGGATAATATTTTACACGTTTTGAGGCAAGTCTTGGACCAACGAAGACGATGGTCGAGCCTAATGTTGTTTTTGTCGTATTTATTACCACGCAACGCTACGTTAAAGCTATAGCTGTTAGCGAGAGGGC
Source organism: Brachylomia viminalis (assembly GCA_937001585.2). Taxonomy (NCBI): domain Eukaryota; kingdom Metazoa; phylum Arthropoda; class Insecta; order Lepidoptera; family Noctuidae; genus Brachylomia; species Brachylomia viminalis. The sequence goes on along the minus strand of OW443308.2, from coordinate 12,412,071 downwards.
TTGGGAAGCCGTCACCTCCTTCTGCGAAGCAGTAATGCTCGCGAAGGAGGATACGCATGAGGACGATACGCATGAGGGAGAGGAAAAATTCGCGCCATCACGCCCCTAGTCGCCGCAGGAGACGCGCAGGGCGTCGGGAATCCCAGGACGATTCCCGGCTACCGTAGGCGCGGGCTTGCGGATGGCCAGCAATGGGAATCTAGCCGTCCGATAAGGACCAGGCCCGGGTCGACGACGCGGCGAAGGCGCGTTGTGTTCCACGCGCGCCTCAAAGAGATGTCAGTAACAATGACGGGTTCCGCTAAGGCCGATGATCGCCAGGGTTGCGGGAAAGTCCGAAAGCGTTACCGTGGCCCCTGGCACAGGCAACTGAAGGAACAAGGGTGGGTTTTAGTCAGTAAGAGTCTGACACGCCCTCCCGGTCTGCCCAGAGCGGAAGAAGTTATTTGATGACTTACACAGTAAAATAAAATGCATTTCCTTGTCGGCACCATATTCATCTGTCTTGACACTGGGTTCTGGTGGTATGAAAGCAACTCATTATAAGCGTCACTGTCAAAAAGTACTTTCTAAGATGGGAAACAGCTGCCGTCAGGTCTTTCTAGCTGTGAGATACGTTGAAATGTTTCAAACTTATTTTAGAAGCCGTAAGAATACAATTGACATTTACTACATGAATTCGGGCATTGTACTCAACTAAGTACAGTAGTATTTAAGTCTGAATTACTATTTAAGGAATTGATAATTTAACATGCTAATAAAATTTGAGTTATAGGGATATATCCTACAACAATACACATGAAAAAAAATGTGAAATATATTTTATACCATTCCCCCTCTAAAAAGCTTATTTTATTCACTGAAAACAGTGAATAAAAAGCACTTTTACTCACTGTTTTGATGTTTGAAAATGGAACACACCAATGTATTCGACCACAGATTTAGAGTACCTAGGCTAGATACGGCATGTTATTAGATAGTATGAAAACCGAACGTGTCATCTTTTTTATACCTACGATAGCTTCACCCCAGCCATTTAGTGATGTGCTCAAAGTAAACAGAATTGTTTCAATCGCTAAGCGTCACTGAGCTAACAGACTTTTTTTAGTACGAACAGTCGAACATGCAGGGCACGCTTGGTCGTGGCTTGCCGTATCTAGTGTAAGTGTAATCTTTGTATTCGACCTATATTGATTGTGTGAGTGTTCTAAATTCAATTTGATTGGTCGACATTTTCGACAAGGAGTTTAGCATTAAGTAATTGCTCCAATTTTAATGTGCATTTTAATTAATTTAAGCTTCCTTTTTCTTTTTTAAATGTTTATTTTCGCTTAAATCTTTCTTTTTCTCGTAGTCATGGTATAAAGTATAGTATGCAACTCTTGAATAAAACGGATTTATATCGAGGGCCATGAATCACTCGCGTCGCTCAGGATTCTAATACTTGAATCACTCGCTACGGTCGTGATTCAGTCGTTACAATCCTTCACTAGCTCGTGATTCATCTATGGCCCTCGTTTTAAATCCGTCCTTTATTCACTAATTGCATAATATATTAATATTAAAAAAAGAAATAGGCTACCCGTACAAACTTTGTTACAGCTAAGTTACAATGCTCTTATTGCCATAAATTTTGAATGTACCCAACTTTATTGTTCCCGTTTTGATAAACTACTAACCCCTGTTTATATAAACGAAAAATTATAATCATAGCTTTGAAACTTTGTGTCTTTCATTCGGTTGTATTGCCGTACTCTACTGAGCCTGCGTTCCTGTATATAACATGTAACATAATTAACGCAGGACCTCATACACCCCAATTAGAAATACAATGACCAAAACAATTATTTTACAAGCTAACTATTATTATTAAGAAAATCGTGTTGACCCTAGCATTACTTTATGCATTTAAAATTGAGCATTGAGATTATGCATTTTTAAGATTGATTGCCTTGGAATAAGATTTAATTTTCTTTGGCTCAATCAGCGGTCAGTATTGCAAAAATAATGCAAAATACATCAAATAAAAAAAAACTATTAATAGTTACAGAAATCGATTCCGTAGTCAATTATGAGCAAACTACTTTCAGGACTTGCGTTTATTCTGTTACACCTTGTATACTACCTCATGGCACAACACTGATACACTACCTGATGCTTTCTTACAGATTATTCCCGACGAAGAGCTACCTATCACTAAAATAATAAATTGGGGTTGTATGGGGGTTACGGGTTGCGCAACCCGTCACCATGGATTCAGTAGGTACATGATTGATTATGTTTTGTGTTTGTGTTATTTTTTGCGTCATGTTTACCGTAAATCAACGCATTTTCTTTCTTTCTTTCTTTCATTGTGTTCTCTCTCATCTCAGTCTCATTTCCAACGATTTTTTTTTGCGATTTCTTACTTTTCTAGTACTCAAACATAAGTTGGTCCGATAGAGTTTGTTGATCCTTATAAGAAACATGATAGATTGGCTTTTTTTGTGAAAATTGCCCATTTTGTTGCTGACAGAATTTTTTATTTTCAAAATCTGTGAACGCAGATCAAAATGTTTCATAGCGTGACAATGTATATAAAATATAATATATATGCAAAATTTTAACAAAACCTTTGCGGTAGTTTATGCGTAATGCATACATATATACATTCAGACAAACAGATAAACAGACAAAAATTCAAAAAAATATATCTTATGTTTTAGAATCGTTCCCAGACCTCGCAAACAAATAAAAAGAAACATGTACAGTCTTGACTTAGCTACGATTTTATTATACAGGGTGTGGCGTAAATAATGGATAACCTTGAAACTGTCGATTGGCCAGATTATCATCTATCATTTACCCCACTTATATCGCCTACATACGCGTACAATTTTTTTTCGATTTATGGGCCCAAAATTGCCTAATTCCGTAGAAAAAATGTTTAAATTTTAGATGTATTTTTTGCAATGTTATCTTAGATTGTAATAAAAAATCTTGATACTGATCTGATAATACAAATATTCAAGAGTGACATAAAAAAAAACCAAACGAGACCAAGTCACCAATTATAGAAATGGCAGCTGATTTTGTAAGGGTAAATACGATTTTTATTTAAAATATCAATAATTTGGTCATCTATGGGCATATGGCGATATAAGTGGGGTAAATGATAGATAATAATCTGGCCGATCGACAGTTGCAGGGTTATCCACTATTTACGCCACACCCTGTATGTATATAGATGAGCTTCATACACAATGGTTTCTAGTGCAAAAGCCAAAATGTTAGCTTACATAATAAAATAACAATACCTAATAACAAATTGAATGGCGTGAACCGGAGAGGCCTGTGTCCTCCATTGAACTGCAGCTATAGGCAGTTGATGCTTTCTAAACACTATAACGGGGGTAAAAAGAAGCTGATCGAAGCCGAGAGTCGCTTATACCCCTTTTTATACTGGACCCTTCTCGAAAATCTTCTTCTTCTTCCTGGAAACCTTCTCGTTGCGAAGATATTGGAGGTCAAGATTCCAGGTTTTTTTAAATAACATAACACAACATCACGCATGCTTTCTACGAAGGATGGGCAGTGTTGTAGGTACCTATAGTAAATGATAAATGTAAGTAGATTTGTACAAACACTTTTGCATGTCAGTCATATTTTTAAAACTAGATGAATTTGGCGTTTCCTATCTGACTACTCTGAGAAAAAAGGCCGAAGCAAACTCAGAGGTCACAGTCTCTTTTAAAGTCCAGACATATTCTTGGTCAGACCATGTGAAGACCATGTAGATTGGTGTCTGAAATGGTCTTTTGAGGAAAGAACCACACAGATTTAATGGACCTGTCCAGTCGGAACACCCAAAATTTGCGAAAAACCATTTTCAAATTTTACAGCTAAACTTTAAATCCCGGGGCAGGCCCATCAGAATACCAGCGCTGCGGTATTTATTTTTTAAGTATTGCAGCATTATGCTGAGATAGGAGCCTTTTTGGCCCCGCGCAGACCAGGTCTTTTGTTTTATATTTTCTTGTTATTTTAACTGTTAATTTTGTTAGTTTTAAATGCTCCTTAATTTTTATTTTTTTGTCTGTGCGTGTCAAATAAAATATTTTTATTTCTTTCTTTTCTTTAAATACTCCTAGAAATACTGTTTGTACCCATGAGCACAATGTTTTGCGTGCAATTTTCCACACCAAAAATAAAACTCGTTTATAGCCATAATTTTAGCAATGTTACTTAGTTTTATGTACAAAATGTGTAGATCTGTAACAGCTATGTGGTGGGTCTTTATTCACCATTTATTTGTTTGTATACAATATGTTTCTATTAAATTAAGCGAAAAACGAAAGGATCTCTCACTTGTAGTGAATAATAACATAAGCTTCATCTTCAATCAGCCGCCTGTTGGGGTAAACTGTGCGACTTGAGAACGTGATACGCATTCAAATACAAGGGGATATCGGGCCATTGAAATACGAGGAGCCGATTCTTACCCAGGGTCTGGGAATTGACCAAATGGATATGCGCTATGAGGTAGTTCTTTTGATATCTAATTAGTTTAATAATAAAAGCTTTATATGGATTTTTTTCGTTGACTGCACATGGAAAGTTGCTGCTTTATACAACATGTAACATAATTAACGCAAGACCTCATACACCCAAATTAGAATAATGCGTTATAAGCATAATACAATGACCAAAACAATTTTTTTAAAGCTAACTATTATTATTAAGAAAATCGTGTTGACCCTAGCATTACTTGATGCATTTAAAATTGAGTCGTATTACCTTGCAATAAGATTTAATTTTCTTTGGGTCAAGCGGCGGTCAGTATTGCAAAATACATAAAATAAAATAAAAAATACTATATAATAGTCACTAAAATCGATTCAGTAGTCAATTATGAGTAAACTACTTTCAGGACTTGCGTTTATTCTGTTACACCTTGTATAGTAAGCTGTCACAGTTTTGCTTCGTTACAAATTGTTTAAATAATACAATAATTATTTGCTCAGAGAAAAATAAAGGTAACTATAGATGATTCGCACAGATCGAATAGATTACATCGTGTATTTTGTTTTTTCATTTTACCATCCCTGCTTTTGTGTAACCAAAAATCGCCGCAGGTCAAAAGTTTGCTCATTTTTGTTTAAAAATCATCTTAGACGAAAATAAATTCAACGTCGGAGTTGTTATTATTTATATAATTACTTAAGTATTATTTTTAAACCCGGATTAATAAGATCGTTTTTAAAAAGCAACAATTTCTGAATTAAATTGTATCCGTTTTCCTTTAAGCCAATGAAAAACCCATTAATGGTAGGTACGTACCTACCTATTATTGGATCTACAGTAGGTATGTTTATATGTCGGTCAATTAACTGTTTTGTACTAAAAATAAAGTGTAACGTAACGGAATAAATTACAAAGTATTCTCTTCGATTTCCAAAGGTAATTGCTACGAACTTCATTATTGTATATATTGTCCGTAAATTGAAGAACATGCTTTTAAAGGACGGTTCGCGTTTTAATATGAAAATATAAGTAGTGTATGTTTGTATAGCATAGTTTAAAGTTTAATGACCTCCGTTGTGAATTACGGAGCTCAATCAAATTTGATCAACGTCCAATTAATTTGTTACGTCAGATAGATAGAGGTAGATGCAGACATAGACGATAGATACAAAGTGCCACTACAATGGCGCCATTAACTTAACACACGGGTAGGGTTAGTGGCCAGTAATCATAAAAAAATATAATAAGATAAAATAATTCGCCAATTCAAAACTACCGCCTGCGCCGCTCGTGCCCTACTTAGGGCTCTCTCTTTCCATAAAGTGATACGTAAAACATAAATCATAGCTCGAGGGGCGGGCATAAGAAAGTGACAGAGTCAATTACATCCATATGCGAAAAAAGAGAGCGCAACAATGTGCTGGAACCAAAATAAAACAACGTAAGCGCCAAAAGAAATAAAAAATTGTTTAAAAATAAATTAAGCTATGTATCAAAAATATTTTCAGCCAGAGTTTTGAATGACCTAATACGCACATTTTGAATGCAATTTTACAAAGAAATTACTTAGGATTTTAGAATTACAGAAAAAAAAGAGTAGAAGTCTTTTCGGAATTTAATTATATGGAGGAAATTTAGCCCTATTGCGTTTTCCTTCAGTCAGAGTATTAATCAAATAGTCAATAAACGTATATCCAAAAATTGAATCCATTTATACTGTAATAATGGAATAAATATTTACGAAACGCACGCGGTGCGGTTGTGGAATTCACTTCCGCCTGACATTAGGGACTGCCAAACTGTTGCAGTTTTTAAAAGAAGAGTGAAAGAACACTATCTTTCCACTTCGTCATAGTTGCGTATATATTAATATTCGAGTGTTATTTATTTTAGAAGTATGTATGTATGTTTGTATGTATGTATGTATCTTCTCATATTATTTGTTTTATTTTATTAAGTGAATTGTTTTTGATTTTATGTATTTTATTTTCTCTTTTACTCTTACACACGCTGTCTACATCTCTCAATCGACTATCCTATCGCAGGTATGCTGGAAGAGATTTCATTAGAAATAAGCATCACCTTTGTACCTATTTTTCTGTTATTTTCTTCTTGTCTGTTTATATAAGTGTGTACATAAATGGTTAAATAAATAAATAAAAAGCCCCCAATTTATTTTGGTATCGCCTTAAATTCGCCTACTCTTTGCACGTTATTCGTTTTAATTTCATTGATGCGATGTTATGATCCGTGACCCCGGCAAACGACATCTGCGCTTCAGTTCTTTAAGTACAGGTTGCTCAGAGATGCTATTTTAGAAAATTTAGTTAAACCAATAAATATTAACATTAGTGAAATTAAAATAATTCATAAAAAAACGCGAAACCGTATACGTGTGTTAAATTAATATCGCCACTCGCCATCAAAGCGGCACGCTGTATACAAAGCCCTACAAACGCTCACCTACCAACTACAAGTAGATCATAAACCTTGATTAATATGAGCATGCATTGAATTTCGATATAACCGAGTAAGTTGAGCGGTGTACATTTTATTTCGTTCATATACAGGTTCAAATTATTGTAGCTAGCGAAACTCTGCATACGTAATGGGTAATGATATCTAAACACGATAAAAAATAAAGGTTTGATGTTTCTTTCTGGTAGCGTTGTAACTTGAAGTATGAGTTGAGAAAATATGTTTTATCATACCTAATCATCACGTCAGTGTAGTTTATAAAAAAACAGATTTTTAAACCGATGTTTCAAGTGACTACACCAACTTCGTTCGATGGCCCATCACGTCTGCTGAGTTTTGCTAGCTAATTTAATTTGACCCTGTATATGCTGAAAAATCGTTCACACGTTTTCATTGGTATCTCCCAATTAAAAAAAGGAATGTGAAGTGCATTGGTGTGGTGCAGCGGCATTCACGAGGACCCCAGCCGGCAATAAAGTAGGCATCAAGCGAGCTACGTGCCTTACGATAAGACGAGTGTACGTGCTAACTCCTTATTTGTGCATAAGCTCAGCCACCGAGCAAACTAGGACGTTTAAAAAACGGAAAGAAAATTTACATTATCACATTCCTCTGGAGAGTTATTCTACTATTCTCAGTTTAAATATTTCATTGCAGAAAATGTACTTCTTGGAAGTTCATTTGAACAAAGCATTTTATAATAAAGATACCTACCAAGATAATATTGCAATATAATTTAAAGAGGATTGCATTAATTTCAAGTCTGACGTTCTTTGCCATTCCTTGGGAGCATTTTTTTAAAGATGCGATTTCATCTATACGAAAGCCCGCCTACACAGAAGGTACATTGTAAACCGTCTAACTCACATTAAGGCGGCGATTTCTTGAAAAAGGTCAAAAAGGTACTTTTTTAAAAGCAGTGTATTTCTTAAACTGTAAATATATTATCAAGAAAAAAAAACATGATATTTTCAAGTATTTTTTAATAAAGTGATGGAACTCAAAACATAATTAAATATACATTAATGCAATAAAGAGGCACGAGGAACTGGGTGTAAAGTTCACTCATACCTGCACTTCCGACGTTTGGCCCCCAAACTGGAACGGACTGGGGCCGCCCTCAAGCGGCTTCTGCCCAACCTGAGGGGTCCAAACGCCTCCTGCCGGAGGCTTTACGCGGGGGTCGTGCGGTCCATGGCTACATATGGAGCCCCGGTGTGGGCGCGTTCACTGCGGCGGAGAGCCGCCCACTATCTGAACGCGCCCCAAAAGGTGGTAGCCGTAAGGCTGATCCGGGGCTACCGCACGATCTCGGGCGAGGCGGCAAGCCTCCTTGCCGGACTGCCGCCGTGGGATCTGGAGGCGATAGTCCTCGCGCGCCTGTATGAGTGGCACGCGGAGGCACTACGTCGGGGAGAAACCCCGCTTCCGCGGCAAATCGCGGCGGAGCGGACGGACCTCCGGCGCGATTTCATGGCGGCATGGAAAGAGCGACTGTCGCAACCCAGCGCAGGGCACGCCACGATAGCGGCGGTAAGACCCCTCTTTGAGGAGTGGCTAGAGAGGCGTCACGGCGTCCTCACCTACCGCCTGACGCAGGTCCTCACCGGACACGGAAGTTTCGGGAGGTTCCTGCACATCATCAGGCGGGAGGAAACGCCCGGGTGTCACCACTGCGATGATCGCCCCGAGGACACGGTGGAGCATACAGTGGGGGCCTGCCCTGCATGGGCGGAGCACCGCCGTGTCCTCGTAGAGGCGATCGGCAGCGGCGGCGACCTCTCACGCCCGGCCTTGGTTCAAGCCATGGTCCGGGGCGAGGGGGAGTGGGAGGCAGTCGCCTCCTTTTGCGAAGCAGTCATGCTAGCGAAGGAGGTGGCGGGACGGGAGAGGGAGAGAGTCTCCCGTCCAAGCCGCCGCGGTGGACGCTCCGGGCGTCGGGAGCCGCGTGACGACTCCCGGCCACAGAACACTATTACTCCTAGCGGAGAAGAACGTCGACTTCAAACAAAAAAGATAAAACGGAAATCGCTGCTGGCGACATCTAGATTTAGCCCTTAAGAACTATCTTGCACCGCGAAATTTAAAACGCATGTGTCCTACTTTCTTTTGGGCAGTCGGGCACTCTCGCTTGTAAGAAAACTCGAAACGCTACGTTTCGAGTTTTGCCCAGCGAGAGTGCCCAGCGAGAGTGCCCAGCGAGAGTGCCCAGAGGTACTATAAGAAATAGAAAATAAAACAACAATATTAAGTTAAATTAAGTTATAATTATTTACTTTTCAATCAGACATGACATCAACACACAAATTGAGATACGTAGGTATGGGGAATCGAAACAACTTCATCATAGATGAACTTCACGCCGTCATTAGCAGGCGAGCAGCCGCACTTAAAACATTTTCTTTTGTTTTCCATTGTCACAAAATACTTAGTCACTTTCTCACTAGGGTCAATGTCTCATTCGAAACAATTATTCGCTGGAACGGAGAAGCATTAGGTCGACTCGATGTTGGTTAGATCAGGTGAAGATCTTCAAATGTAGATACAAATCCAAAAATACCACGAAATTAACACAGAGAGAACAAATAAAACAACCGACGCTATATTGATATTGTATTATGTGCTATTTTACTCTGCTAGGAGTAATTAATAGTGTTCTGGGAATGTGATTCATTGTACTTTTTGATGATTTGATGTGATTTTTCCATTGACTTATAGATTTTTCCGACGCCGACGCCATTGTCAACTTGGTGTTTTATCTATTGAAATAAAAATCCTACTATAAAAAATAATATCATTCCATTTCATTGTTGGACCCATCGTATCGAATACCGGTTTTATTCATGTTTATCATTTTCAATTTTTTTTTTTTTATAATTCCAATGAAAAATAATTCATGAAGTATGGATAAAAAACTATTACATGGAAGTAAGGATAATTTTATGGCAACATTTTGATTTGTCAAATGACGATATTGCCGGAAGTTATGTGTTACCACACAAATTCTTTTTTATTTTTTATTGGCAAGTTGGAGGTTTTGCCCTTGTAGGTATTTCGTTCCTTCCATACAAAGTTGACAGGGGCTGCTCCCGGCCACCGTAGGTGCGGGCCTGCGGGCGGTGAGTAATGGGTAGCTCACCGTCCGATCAGGATCAGGCCCGTGCCGGACGGCGCGTACGTGTTCCACGCGCGCCTCAAAGAGATGTCAGCATCGAAGAGGGGCCCACTAGGGCCCAAGCCTGCCGGGAAAGCGGGATCATCCATAAGGGGTACCGCTGACCCGGAACATAAAGGGCCAAGGAAGGAACACGGGTGGGTTTTAGTCAGTAAGAGTCTGACACTCCCTTCCGCTCCACCCAGAGCGGGAGGGGGGGTCATTTGATGATTTCCCATCCTCAAAAAAAAAAAAAAAAAGTTCACTCATACCTCCATAGTAAAGGGAGGATCCTCCGACCAGACGGGTGTCGTGTCTGGTGGGCAACTGCCTGACGATTGTTGTCGGAAAGTTGTTTATATGCTAGTTGCGCGGTAAACACTGCTTGCGCGATGCAGGATTTTGCGTGACGTCAGTGTGACGAATTTCTCATGTAGATACCGCTACAGCATCCAAAAAATCTTCAAACACACCTCTTCAATGATTTTAAAAGCAGTTTATCCTTTCATCAACAATTATAATTTTAATTAAAAAAATACCATAAAATGTCAAATGCCAAACTGCATGCAGTGATGGATTACATTTTTTAGTCTAATCAATAGATTTTTTTATAAATAGAGAATTGCTTCATATTTTGCAATAAATTACCAGCTTTGTGTCATCGCGCTTCTCTTTTGTTTTCTATGAAGTCTGACAGTGACCGCGCTTTAGCTGTTGTCAGCCCCTTAAATTAAAATCACCAGCGCAGAGTAATTACGTAACACACTAACAGTAGCTAAGGCTTTTATTTTGACCGTTCAACGACATTTATTGCGTTATTTACGTTGTTGAGCAGACAGATTTTTAGAACATTTATGAAACAATGGATTACCAATATCCTTCAAAATTATTCAGATTGTGGTTTATAATGTGTTACCTACGCAATTATGGTGCAGGAGTTACTTAGACTTACAGTTACTTTGTTAAATTCCATTAAATATCCCAGTACAAAAAAAATACAACGAAATAAATACAAATCGAATAATGTCCTGCGGCATTAAATAATGTTTCTCGCGTTGTATATCCTAGCCCAGTCGTGCGTTACGTGGGCAGCTACCACGGGTGACAAACGCGCCCCGGACTCGCACCGCACGTAGGTTATAAAAATGAAGGGGATCTTTAAAGTGAAAAGTAAAGCGACTTTGGCTTTTATGGTAGTTACCCTGAGTTATCCAATCAGTCGGTGCCGGGGAAGCAATAAACTGGGCATCACGTCCGAACGTGTCCTCCCAGTGACAAACTACTAACGCCTCGCGCCAACCAGCGCAACGTACTGGACGCTTGCCTGCACTCACTGATGGACGAATTTAGATTTATTACTCCCCCTACGTGTTTACTTTTCTTCGCATGATGAGAGCTGCAACGAGATTCATTAGTTAAGGGTTAGTCGTATGTAGCTGCGTATGGACATGGCAAGGGACAGTCGTATATGAGACGAGTACGGCAGACTAGAACAACAGTTTGACATGATAGCGGGTTTCGATTGATTCTGTTTTATTATTTAAAATAGGCAATGGGGCCAGGACTTCAGTATTTTAACTACTTAACTACAACTGGATCCAGACAAATGAGAATTAAATGTTGTACTTAACTTAATTGTGAAAGAAAAATTTTGGTTTAAGAAGAATGATTTTTGTTTATTGTTTATATGAATCATACCACAGCGCTTTAAAAAAAAACATAATCTAAAAGTTTCGAACGCATTTGTATCGAATAATTTCCTCAGAGAAATGATGCAGGAAAATTTTGTTTCCAATCATCATATATTTCTGAGTGCTTCCCGCACCGTTGTTCTTATAAATGAATACAATCAATCATATTTCTTTTATATTAAGACAAGACAACCATACAATGTTTATTAGACATCTGCCTTCACAAACAAATACGCCTGGCATTATTAAGACACACAAAGAGCAAGACGTTTCTCTGTCAACTGTTCTACATTAGATATGCCAAGATATTACTGTAGCGTCAACATTCTGAATAGGCATGTATTACAATGTAACTACTTCTATTGAGGACGGGGCCCATTGACGACAGGCTTCTCCTTACCTAATTGCAGATTATCCGTCATATTTATCGATATAATCAATCACGTTTCAATCACATTTGGAGCATAATCACTCGTATTAACAGCCTAGTTGTTAATCCCCGAATAACCTAGCTAGACAATAGACAATGGACTAGTAACAAAATAATAATAACGTCTTCTCTCAAATAAATTGTTTGATAATTATCTGACAAATGGGATTATTTACGAATGAATACACTAAACAAGTATTATGTTTAGCTAGCGTTTAGATATTCAGTACAATCAATAGTTGAGTATCAACTTAACTAAAAATACAGCTATCGTTACTAGTAAATATCATAAAAAACGGATGAAGAGAAATTATAACTGTCAAAAGACGCTGAACTAAAACTTGCACAAATAGTTTTAAACGACACTTCGGGAGAATAAGCCACTTAAATACGCTAAAGTTTAACATTTCAGCTAAGTTGATAGCCCAAAACTTGCTTCTTATGTAGGGTATCTTTACTTTAGTAAAGGATAACATATTTTTAGTTGTTTTATATTCTAGGCACACACTAGACACACAATAGGCTAGACACTGGGTCACCGAAACAAATGACAACAATTTAAATGTATGTACCAACGCAAAACGAGCGACTTAGAAGCGTTTTTCCGTCAATCCCCGATGTTTTAATGAACAAATAGCTAGGTAATTTATACATAAAAATGTGCTGTTCGTACACTTGTTCGTAATTACAGAGGATTAATAATTATGATACGAATGGCATATTATTTGGAATGATTACTGTCCCGCGTTGTACTTTGATGCGGCTTTCATTAATTATAATATTAGGTCTATTTTACCTATGAAATTGCCGTTTAGTAAACAGAAAGTTAAAGTCATGTTTATACAGGGTTATTTGTAATACTTCGGCAATCCATTAATGGTATGTCGGAGAGGTCATTTGCAACCAAATGACGCCTTATGACCCGTATGCAAATGTCAACCATTTTCCAGTAATTTGACAGTTTATATTTTTTTGAAGATATCAGAGGGGCAATTCCCGTATTTTTAAGAATGTTCTCATTATAATCTCAGTGTCAATCTGTCAAAAATTGTATAGAGCTTACCTACATTTTTGACATTAGACTGTCGCTGAGATGAGATTGCGATTTGAATTTGAACGTTTTTACTTACGGGAATTGGCCTTCTGGTATCTTATTGTATCTCGTTGGATAGATGAGAAGTTGTACATATTTTTGGAATGTTCTGTCGAATAACGTATATCCATGGTTTTTGCAGAAATCAACCAATTCAGTCAAATACCTGCTCAAATTAAGAAAGCTCTGATTTAAAAAATATTAGAGACAATTGGCATTGGTTGATTATCAAGTATTCAAAGACGCAGATAATAATAACTTAGTAGTAAAGAAATCATGAATTTATTAGGTTTATTTAATAAATTTTCAAAGTTGTATTATGTACCGCCAAAAAATATAAAATGTCAAATTACTCGAAAATAGTTGACATTTGCATAGGGGTCATAAGGGTTAATTTGCTTGCATCTGACCTCCCCTACATCCCTTTAATGGATTGCCAACATAATTATTACCAATTACCCTGTATACATATTTTTATTTCTATCAATCAAAATGCACACATACTATTGATGCATCTCTGCCAGCGCAGTGGTAATTTGTCAAGACAAGAAACTCTTAAAAAGCCTCTCGGGTATTGAATTTTATCCCTGCCAAGAAGTTGTAAAAATTTTGGAAAAAGTAGAAGTCCGTCGGCGCAAGGTCTGGTGAGTACGGTGGATGACGCAAAACTTCCAACCCTAGCTCTTGTAGATTAGAGACCGTCTGTTGTGCCGTATGTGGTCGAGCGTTGTCGTGTAGGAGCTGCGGGGACGAGCGATTAGCCAAGGCTGGCCGGAGATTTGCGATATTCTCCATCATTGTGTCCAGTTCCTCACAGTACACATCCGCAGTATTGCTGGTGCCATTTGGTAAGCTGTGATGAATTATACCGGCACTAGACCACCAAACAGTGACCATAACTTTTATAGGTGGAAGTTTCCGTTTGGGGCGTCGCGTTGCCGCGTTGCCTAGGCGCTGAACCAGGGTCTAACCAACATGATGACAGCTTACGATTATCAAAAAGAATCAATTTTTCATCGCAAGTGACAATGCGGTTCAAAATATCTTCGTTTCTGTATCTGTTAAGCAACACAAGGCATACCTCAACGCGTTCGTCGCGCTGGCGATCGTTCAGTTCGTGCGGCACCCACTTATCAAGTTTTTTTCACCTTGCCAATTTGACGCAAATGGACCAATATTGTTTTGATGCTAACGTTGAAAGCTACTGCTAACTCAGCCGTAGATTGAGTATCGTCAGCTTCCACTGTCGCCTTTAATTCGTTTGACTTTAGTTTTCGGGCGACCACGGGGTTCATTTTTTTGATCAAAATATACATGTCGGGAGCGTTTAAACCAATAACGAGTCGTGCGTTCGCTTGTAGTGTTCACTCCATACACGTAATTAATGTTGCGAGCCGTTTGTGCGGCATTGCTACTGCGACGGAACTCGTATTCCATAAATAATCGTATTTTTATCGTGTCCTTAAAATGATGAAAAAGATACCAATGTTGTGAAAACAAAACACTAATCAATAAATAAATGACTGAATTTGAAAATAGAATTCCATATTTTTTAAATAAATACATTTGAATTTAGAATTTCTTGCCAGCCAATATATAAATTACGTTTCAAATGGCCTTTTGTAAAACGGCAACTTCATAGGTATTAATATCTATAGTAATAATATATTAGTATTAAAGTATTATTGGTACCTACCTATTATATATCTTCGTTTTAATCGTTTTAGCAATATTTTTCAAGTCTAATCTATTTAATAATCAAATTATATTATAGCTGACTCATGGGGCTATTGGACTGGTAGCTCAAAGTGTAAATTGAACGGCTTTGTTAGGACGGTCTCGATTACAGTTCTAGGATAGGAATTGTGACTGGTAAAAGATGATAAGTTCACTTGGTACCTTTTCCGACGGTGCCTATAATCGGCCTATAATGTTCCCACTGCTGGGACACGGCCTTCTCTCTATGGGAGAGATTGGGCCGTAATCCACCACGCAGGCCCAGTGCGGGTTGGTGGATGTCACATGTCTTCGTATTTTTGGTTCTAGGACATGCCGGTTTCCTCACGATGTTTTTCTTCACCGTTTTGAGAGTAGTGGTGATGAAAATAACATGCGCAAAGTAAAGCATCTGTCGGGGTTCGAACCTATAACCTACAGCTCTTAAATCGCGGCCGTTACCTCTGGGCCACCACTGCTCTCTCCGTCGCGCGTCGGTGCGAACTATCTTAACTCTTATTGTATCACAATAACTATCTATACATTTTTTGGTAAGCTTCATTTGTTTTCCACCACTGGGAAAACTCCAATTTCTTCTTCCAATCGTCTTGATTATTTGCGATTTCTTACCATGTAGGTATTGTACTTATGAAGCAGTTTACATACACAGACATAAGCTCACGTCTTCTTTTCGGTGGGTCAGCAGAAACTACAGAACACCACCTGCTACAATCTTTACTTATCTACTCCTTTTGCTCAAAGTAGTAATTCACATGAAAATCCTACAGTTTCAATAAAGAAAAGATTGAGAGATAACAAAGTCAGTTTAAATAACAGTAAATTGCTACTCCTTTTCCTTAAACTAGTGGGTTAAGGATTTTATTCCTTGACTAATATAAAAATATATTGCAGACACCCAAAGCGTTTATTGGGGATACCGAACCCTCCCGAGACCGTTTCTTAAAGCGGGATTTGACTAAATCGCTGATTCAAAAAATAATAAGTACTGTTAAGGTATTGTAAGTTCGGGAAAATTTCATATATTTCCCACATCTCATTCAATAGGATATATTGGTTTTGTTTACACTGACGTGCCGCCAACTGTACATGATTATAATTTTCTAGCTCTTGTGTCACGATTTTCTATTATAAAATAGATTTAATTATTTTATTTAAATTAATATATACTTACTTTTTTTTTATTATTATATAGACTATGACTGAAAATTAAAATGCATAAACATTTTCAGTTAAAGTTCACGCGTTTTTCATTATGCTTATAATATTTTTCCTCTCTAAGTTGACGCTAGTGCTGTACCAAATTTCATCGAAATCTGTTCAGCGGTTTAGTCATGAAGACGTGACAAACAGACAAACAAAGAGACTCTCTTGTATTTAATTGATACACGTGCCCATATTATAATTACTACTCTTGTATGTTATTTTATCATCAAATATATTTTTACATTATTAAAATCGTAGCGAAGTCAATAGTAACTATTGCGAGCTCTGAGAACGATGCTAATGCCGAATATTTAATTTATAGAATGATTGTCTGTTTGTCTGAATGTGTGTCCAGCATCACGCAAATACTATGGAATAGATTTTGTTCGAATTTTGCATAGATATTCCTTATAAGTCTGGTCAGTATGTGGGCTATAAATTATCACGCTATTTGCTGTGAGGGATGAGCAATATTGCAATGTGTTCGTATCAGAATACCAACGCTGCAGTATTTATTTTTAAATATTGCAGCACGATGCTGAGATAGGAGCCTTTTTGGTCTCGCACAGGCCTTTTATTTTATATTTTCTTGTTATTGTTATTTTTAATGTTAGTTTTAAATGTTCTTTTTTTCTGTTTGTATTGCCTGTGCGTGTCCCAAATAAAATATTTTTCTTTCTTTCTTTCTATTCTTCTATAGTTTAACGCAAATTGTAAAAAGACGAGCCAAAAGGCAGAATATTGCAGATTAACCTTGTCAATGATTATCATCACGCTATTCCTTTAGTTAGCTAAGCAGTCAATCATGACATAATTATAAGAACGGCTATTTTAGTCAACTTTTAACAAAGCAAATAGCTAAAAGGTTTGACGACTGTTTTGCAAGCCTCAGTTCTTTTCCCAACAATTGATATTTTTAGTGCTTCTCTTTTTTACATTTTGTTATACTGTTATATTATGATAGTTCGTAGAACGTACATAAAAGAACATAAAGTTTAGGTCTCTTTTGTCATTTCTGGTTATAATAAAAATAAATATGTATGGTTATTATGTGTCTGTTATGGTTAATTTTCATTAGTCATTAACTCAGTCAATATACAGCATGCGGCACTTCCCGCAGGCGGGGTAGTGACTAATGAAAGTCATAAGGCGATAACGCGGTCGGTACGTCTGCGGAGAAACCTCGCAGCGGGCGTAGCGACCAATGATATTCATCGGTCGGTAAAAAGCGTGCGGAGACTCACACCCAATGAAAATTAGCCTTCAAAGCAACTGCCAAACGTGCGGTGCAGGTTCTCCGTATACCACAATCGTTTTCTATCGACTAATGAAACCGGTTCCCCGAATAAGGGCCCTAAGGCTTCACAGAAAGCTCCAGCACCCCACATGCGTGGCATATGTTACTGAAATCTTCCGCTCCCCGCATACGAGCCCTATCGACGAATAAAAATGTGCCTTTAATAAGAAACCCCGTGTGTTATATTAATTTAGTGATAGCCGTTCGTCAGGTTCGTTAATCTGTAAGAATGCATCATTCAGTGTGTCAGTGTCGTGCTATTAGGTAGTACGAGTATACACAGGAAGGCAGGCATCCATTAATTCCTTAAAAACTAAAAACTTCGCAAGCAATGGGAAATTACTACTGAAGGCTGTGGGTATCGACCTCAGGACGAGCAGCTTCTCACACGGACAATTGAACGTCGCTTGCTACCGCGTCACCAGTCCTGACTCTCTTCATATTTTGGCTGCTGAGACCAAAACTACAAACGTATATACAGGGAAGTTTTATTAAAATCTGGCTGTTATTTTAGTATATTTTGTGGTGTCTAACGTCTTCCACGCGAAAGACGTCGGGGGCCGAAGCTAGTGTTAAATATTTTCCAAGAAGAATTATTTTATTACTTATTATGTTTTACGAGTAGTGAAGTAATTATATCCTGTCGTAAACACTTTACATGACGCTAAAAAAACATTTCCCTTTAAATTATTATTTTAGTATGTAGGGTAAGACTTGGTGATACGCCCTATTATATACAAGTTATAATCAAACTTTTTATTTTGGATCTATTTTTAGTCTTTTGACAATAATGGCACACGTGGTTATCTTAATAGGAACTAAGGATACAATAATATTAATATTTTGGCTTTGTTAGTGTGAGTGCTTGAGTGGTGGGGCGTTTTGACACTTAAGGCGAATTACCAAGTTCTACCCTATGCTTTTGTTTGTGGATATATTATATATCCCGAATACTAAATAATTATGTTTTAACAAAATTATTTATTAATATCTATTACGATATATATTATATTATATTATACGTATATTTATTATTATTATTTATATAATAATTTAACTAAATTAGTTAACTAATTATTTTTGATAGTCTTTGCTTTTTTTTTTCAATCTATATCAATAAACAACCCATGCTTACGTCAAAAAAATCCTCTTAACATAATCCAACCGAACAACATGGACATCTAATTAAATAGACTTAGCGAATCGCTCCCTAAGTACCAAACTAATTTCCAGAAGTAGGCAATATAATTCTCTGCTCTGAGTGTAGCAGGCAGTTAATAATCGACATTAGTAAAGTGGCTTTGTAAGGGGAGCCTCCCCTAAGGTATCAGTTCTGAGTAGCCGCGGTGGAAACCGTGCAGGAACCGTACTGCGATACCATCTACCACTTCCACAGAAATTGCAAGGAGGTAATTCCTCAATTTACTGCAGTTTGCTTTTAGAGAATCGAAATATCAACGTACTGGCATCGATAGGTTTACAAACAGAGACTGCGTTTTAAGTGACTTCGTATGTGTACAGTGTCGATTCCATTAATCAAATTGGGGAAAAAATGCTGGCAACAAAATATTGAATTTAGAAAAGGTTAGGATTTTTTGGTCTACGGTGTGTTAATACTACGTTAAACCGTCGAGACAGTAAACATCTACCTGTTCAAATATTAGCAAACCAATCCGCTTTTATAGCAGAAAAACCGTATTGTATTGTTTAGCATATAAATAACCTCACAAAAGTCATGTAGAAATTAAGCTCCCTAAAAAATACACAAGAAGTTACACCCCGCGGTCGTATTTCATATTGATAAGACGATAAGCTAACAACATACAGGCCTTTTTATAGCCAATAAATAAGGGTTTAAACATATATGCATAACTCTAAATTAAGCGAATATACTTATAGGTTAAATAAGACATGTAACGTTGAAGTAATGGCAACCCTAGCCCGGAAGCGGAAAAACGAAACGGACTAGTATTTACGAGCAGCACATCCGCCCAGTGGGCTTCATTAGCACACGCGCTGGACAAAAAATATATTGTTTTACATGCATTCATTGAACTTTAGTACCTTGTAACTTCATTATGAATGAATTATTCTGTAGGTATTGCAAATAGTTTTATTTAAACAAGCACATTGTTTTAGTGAAAACGTCATTACAATTTAAATGTGCTATGTGTAACACATAGCATGATTAAAAACACATTAATCTAAGTTTTTGTAGTATTAAAATATTGCTAAATAGAGTAAAATATGCGTACAGTTGGCTCATCAGTGGAGTGAAGTAGCCCATTGTGGTTAGAGTCAGTTCAGTGGCGCACGCTGCTAATTAGCCCGCCACAAGATAAATGTCAGCAATCACGAACCCCCGCGAGGCGCCGCCACACGCTACCCGCCGCCGCCGCCCGCGATCAACAGATTACTTACAAAGTACCATCTCGCTTTACAGACAACCAATCCTCCGTTTTTGTACACAACTGCCCCAACGGAACCCCTGCTACTGATTTATATTAATAGATCACAATCAATCATCCACAATCTTGACATCCAAGCTGATAGCTCAATAATAAGCTTGAATTGCCCCCATAATAGTGTCTTCGTCGCAAATGTCAATGGTTGAACTTTTAAAGGGCTGTTGATAATAATAGGGGTGGTCTTGTTGAACCATGTCGTTGTAAATCAGCGGTTCACTTTATATTGGAGGTAAATCACTTTGTTGAAAGTTCAGGCGGTTGCCGGGGGATGTTACCCGTGTCGTTGTAATGCGTGCTGTCATTCAGTGTGTGCGCCATCTTTATTCCTTTTTCATGTATGAATAAACTTATTGAAACTTTCCAACTTTAAGGTACTAAGTTATGCGTTTAATTCGTGCCTGTTATTGTCAACAGATTTCCAACTAAAAGCTTCTGGTACAAGAATGAGTCTGCATTTTTGGCTAAGTATTTAATATTCATAAAGAAGTTCTGAACACGGAGCATGTGCAAGTTCTAAATATCTTAATTACCTGTTACCGCGAGTTCGCCGCCGGAACTTTCCGCGTTATACCCGTGCCGTTTTGAATATAGTTCCCTTACATGACGTCACGCCTCACAACATTGTACTTACGGGATTATGTCTGGATAGCCTTTGATACCTCAATAGTAAAATATGTTTATATTTAAATGCTTGAATTTGGCGTTTGTAGGACAACTTATTTAAACAGGTCTTAGAAAATCTTCTAGTAGAAAACTATAACTTCACACGCGGGCATGGCTTAGTTGAAACCTTTTTTTTTTGTTTAACTGCACTTAAATGGGAGGAGCCTTTTGCCTAGTAGTGAGATTATGCAGGCTAACAGTAACAGTGCACTTTTAACATAGCTATCAAGTGAGTTAAAAATGCAGTGGCTAGTGGCGTGTACCCAGACATTAAATCAGGCGTTGAATCAATACTCGATTCGACTAAACTGCTCAATGGAGAAATTTGAGAAAGCTATTGATACAAGCAAATATTTGTTCGATTGTTAGGTTACGCATTGGATCCGAATATAAATTAGGTGGTACCAAATATATAATCAGTATAATAAACCTAATAACAAACATAATTAAACTAATTGAAAACAAACATTTTACAGAAGGAAGAAAATTAGAGGTTTGAGAATCAGTTGGGAAACTTAAACAGTTACATATACAAGTAAAACATACTACTTATGTACTTAGATTGACTTAAATTCTACATTTCAATTAGTCTATGCCCAAAAGAATCCGCGCCATTACTCGGTCCGATAAATCTAAAAGAGAAAGTAAATAATTCTATTTATTTTTAAGTAAGATGTAGTTAATTTCTTTCTGTCTGGTACACATCGATGTTATTTATATCCAATTTATTACTCATGATATGTTTGGGCTCGCTTGCTCAACGACTCACTGAAATAAGTTACCGTTAAAAATAATTATAACATTATTCGGTCACGGCCAACTCAAAAAAAAAAGAAAGAGATATACATTTGTATAATAATTACATAGGCACTTAATTGAAGTGATTTTCAAAAAAGTGGGTATTTGATGAAAACGTAACAGATAAAAACGGCGTAAAATTGTTTGTAAGAAATGTTAGAGAACGGTCAACCATTGTTCAGGACAAAGCACAGACAGTCGAAATAATAAGTACTACACTGCACACTTGGTATCCCAAAGGGTTACATGGGTCGACGGCAGCCACTTCACTTAAAACTAGCCGTACTTTAGATAATCGTACATTTTACAGCTCGTACATTTACTTTGTATCAACGTCGTGTCCTGTCAACAGGACAACCGCAGCGGTAAGGCTCCTGCAGACAGGCGAGACGCGACTCTTGTAGAACAACTTCCATGAAATTTTTATAGAATTAGGTCCATTTTATTTACCCATAGAATCGATAGCGCACATATATTAAAGTACTCGTACATAAGGACATAACGTAAAATGTTGCCAGTTTTATTGGCTTTTGGGCTGCACATGAGTGCTTTTTTTTTGCAGGGCAACAAAACATACCTTCGATTTTTCAGTGTACTTTTACAAAACTCATACGACACACACACATATTCATACAAAACGACACATTCATATTCCTATGATTTCATAATTTTGTAGGTATGTAGTAGGTAATCCAACAAGCAAACATTTAACAATCAATTATTTATGATAATTACGAAAATTACCCCTGGTTAGTAACCCTTTCACCTACATTCTTCAATAGTAAAACCAGCTTTGTATAAAAATTTAACCGAGCACTCTATTTGAACAGCTGACGCTCATTGTTACCCGAACATAATACAGAAAACGTCGATTAAACCACCCCAATGGTTACTAACACGATTGTTTCGTCAGAGCTAAGTAACTACTAACAACTAAGAAGTGCTAATTTAGTTACATAATGAATTGTGCAAAATCGTTTGCGAAATTACAAGAAAATTAAATAAAACTATTTTATATTTTTAAATGAGTCGGCTTGGTAGCTAAGGATAATATATTTGTAGACCACATCGATTACGTCCAGCACTCGCTAATTTTATCTAAACAAATGTGCCGATTATGTGGTACTTGTAGTTCGCAACTTTGCTTTTAGGCACAACCAAATGGAACGTTGTTCATAAAACAATCAACTTTTCTATGTAACGACCATTCGACTTCTACTTTATAAAAAGGTTTAAAGTTTCTGTATACGTTAATTTTGTTAGAATAATATAAATTTTATGCCAAATAAGAGTTAGACAGTTTTGGAGGTTTGTTTGTAACGAAAAAATATTTTACTTTGTCACTGTGTTCATATATTTATTATTTAAATTGCTTTTGAAATAAGTAGCCTAAGTTAAGTGCCTTTTATAATATGGTTGACAGTTTACACCTACTCACAAATCCTCTTTAAAAAAATATATAGGTTTTTTCAATTTTCAGAGACACTTCACGAAGTTTATTCTTAAAAATGCTTCCATCCACAATTCTCTTTTTTTTTTTAAAGAAAAACTTCAACTTAACTGGATGAAGACTTAATACTTAAAAGAAATCAGATTCATAATTTATGCATTTAAAAGTTGAGGAGTTTTTATAGCTGGGGATATTATATCGTTGTGCATATTAGTGCAATAGCACCGTACAAACTTGGAGGGCGGATATGTACCGAGTTGTGCAACAATTTCTCGTGGCTGGCTTGAAAACTTTCTAGCTTCATTAATACTACACTCTTACCGCTGTGCATTTTAGTTCCTTTTACAAAATTACTATTTCTAGTTTTAAATTTTCTTTATGGGTGGCGTGTACGTTCGAAGTGACTTTAAAACACTGTGGTTTAATATTGGTGTATTACATTGGGAACGATGTATTGATTGGGTCAAAGCTAAATTCGTCTGCGGTTCAGTTTAATAATAGGTAGGCTTTCCTCAACTAATACTCTATGTACCTTGGAGCAGCTGTGTTGTTCTTTTGTATGTTCTTAAAGTGTGTGTGTGTGATTTTAAGGTTCTCATAGTTTTATTATAATTATGTGCATAATCATTTTAGCAAATTAATTTTAATTTCAAATTTCTATTAGAACATAGGTATTTGTATATTATTATGTTTTGTTTACTAAGATAAGTACCTACTATATCAGTCAGGTAGGTTAGGTACTATACAGATAGAAATACACCTGTGTATGCTGCTTTCTTGGACCTCTCCAAGGCATTTGACCTGGTTGATTATAATATCTTATGGTCGAAATTGTATGAGCAAGGTCTTCCTAATGAGCTCATTAAGCTCTTAGGCTACTGGTATGACCACCAAGTCAGCCAGGTCAGATGGTCAGGTGCTCTGTCTGGGGCGTATGGGTTGGGGTGTGGGGTGAGACAAGGAGGGTTGACTTCCCCGGCCCTTTTCAGTCTATACGTCAACAAGTTGATCGAAGAGCTCAGCAGCACAGGTATCGGATGCTCTATTGATGGTCAGATTATTAATAGTATAAGCTATGCAGATGATATGGTGCTGCTGAGTCCCTCGATTGATGAACTCAGACGGATGCTTGAGATTTGTGAGAGATACGCCACTTCTCATGGTTTATTGTACAATGTACGGAAGAGTGAGCTTGTGGTGTTTAGGGTAGGTACTAAAAAGCCTAAGACAGTTCCTCCGGTATTTCTGTATGGAGTACCACTAAAAAAGTTGTCGTATTTTAGGTACCTTGATTTTTGAATTAGTATTAATTTTATTTTAGTTTTAATTTAATTTTATATTGTTTTAATGAGAAATGTTACTAACATAGTTTTATAAGTGTTACTAACAAAAATATGAATCGGTTGTGTTCGAAATAAATAATCATAATAAAAGTGTTACTAACAAAAATATGATCGGTTGTGTCGAAATAAATAATCATAATAAAAGTGTTACTAACAAAAATATGAATCGGTTGTGTCGAAATAAATAATCATAATAAAAGTGTTACTAACAAAAATATGAATCGGTTGTGTCGAAATAAATAATCATAATAAAAGTGTTACTTACAAAATATGAATCGGTTGTGTTCGAAATAAATAATCATAATAAAAGTGTTACTAACAAAAATATGAATCGGTTGTGTCGAAATAAATAATCATAATAAAAGTGTTACTAACAAAAATATGAATCGGTTGTGTCGAAATAAATAATCATAATAATATGTATAGAAATGTAAAAAAAAATTAAACCACCAACTTTTGCAACAGATAAAACCTATATTTTCTGCAAATTTAGGCTCTTTATTCTTATTTGAGAGTAATACACCCACATTTTGCCAGTTATCTTTAAGCCCCATGTAATAGGGGGCGAGCCTATTGCCATCAACCGGCCACAAATCCTGACTCCACTGAGAAGTTCCAGGTGGAAAAACCTAATAACATTTTACCCGACCTGCGAATCGTATCCTGGACTCAGCAGTAGCTCTTGCGGCCACTAGACTAACGAGGCAGTCACCATTTCATAATAGTATGATTTCGATATGTTCATACGTGATACTATCCACAGTTACTTTAGGAGAAAATCGCGTTTCAATTTTGCGCAAGTGTGAGTCATTTATGCTCGTGAGCGTACATTATAATCCAAATAGGAACAAAATTATCACGTCACCTTCATCTTGACTGTGCACGTACAACGTACATTGTTAAGAGTAATCAATCATTGCCGATAAATGCAATAGCAACAACGACAATGTTGTACACTCGGGTTAAAAAGTTATCAGTGAAGTCATAACTCATTCATTGATTTATATTTTATCTCATAGAACATTCGCCACCGCAGTTATTGATATTGTGTACACTATCTCTGTCTGCGTTATTTATGTATGAGTCCTGTTAGATAGTGTTACAAGACTACTTTTGTTTTAGCTCTAGATTTCTCGGTTATCTGTAGTATCAAAGTAAGTAGAGAATCCAAATAGTAACGACGTGTATGTCTCTTGTTTTCTAGACTGATAATACCGCAACAGAATCCAAATGTTATGCTGATTTATCTATGAGAGAGCAATGCTCTTTGTTCACGTTAACATCGATACCATGCGTCGCCTGCGTCTGATATTTATTACCGCTTTGCATCGCACCAATTTCATCCAACAACAGATACAGCACACTTTATGATCGACTCCGCAAACAGATGCACAAGTTTATCTCAACCTACCCTTATTTTTGTCGTTTATATCTCAAGCCACCCGCCTACGCGGTATCTGACATTAACTCGTTCAGAATGATAAAGCTCTCCGCCCTCACAATGGGTTTATTAATCTAAAAGTGCTTGAACAAATCACGCAAGCTCTAAAAATAATAACTTGCTCCAGACGAGACTGAAAGCGACTGCACAAATGGTCTCGAGATACTCGTGTCGAGATACTTTTCTCGAGTCTATAGACTTGTCTCACTGTTACTATGCTACATGTATCCGTAATAATACATGTGCGCCCGCCTTCTGCTTTCTTACGAGATATCCCCCTGTGATATGAAAACCCCTATTAATATCTTTCTCTATTTTGTATTGTTAGGAATAAGAGGAAAATCTCCCTTCAAACGATTTCATTCAATTTTCTAATGTTATACAGACGTTGAATAAAAAAATCGAACGTTCGGTGATTAATCAGTGGTTTTGTGATAAATCGACGCGTCAAAAAAGCTTTTACTTACATTGCCCAATGTGGATATTGTAATAGTCGATGAAGGTAGAAATGTTTTAGTCATAAATAATCATGAATTGTATTTAAATGAAGTATTAGGAATTATGTTCATGGTCAGAAAAGATGGATTTGATATAAGTATTTCCTTTGTTATTGTCATTTTGGCTAATTACTTCTTCTTCTAAATGTTATGGTCAGTTAATATAAGTTATAATTTTATGCTTATCTTAGACTATATACAACAAAATAATAGAACTCAATACCTATACGAATAAAAGATATCTAAAGCCAATCAGACTCACTATACGTTGAGAATAAGTAGCTGTTCATGCTGCTTTTGTACTAGCTATAAACATAAAATACCCATAGACAGATATATGTGAAAATGGAAACTAAATTTCACTAAAAACCGAACTAAGCATGCTTAGTCGTACATCAACAGAATTGACCCGAACATTGGCGCCAGAAGGAGCAAGATTAAATTTTAAGTACATTATTAAATTTATGGAAGGTTTGTAGAAAGTCGCCGTCGCAGCTTAGCTTGGTGCATAATGGCAAAGATAATGATGTCAAGAGGCGGAAGAAGCAATTACGACCTCGAGCCGTTTGCAATCACGCCGAGATATTTCTGAGAAAACAACACTGCTTCCAGACAATTCCAAGATTATATTTCTTCTGAATATTATTGCGGTAGTATCCCCCGTCTCCAAGAAAGAAAATCTGTTATCTTATACTGTTTTGTGAACAGGCGATAAAATGCCCGGGCAAAGAAATAGGCACAATACAAAGCTATTATTAGCTGAACAATAGTTTTCTGTACACAATCCTAGACTTCAATCACGTTGGTATCATAGAGCTTCTGTTATG
The DNA here is from genome assembly GCA_937001585.2 of Brachylomia viminalis. Taxonomy (NCBI): domain Eukaryota; kingdom Metazoa; phylum Arthropoda; class Insecta; order Lepidoptera; family Noctuidae; genus Brachylomia; species Brachylomia viminalis. Next base: position 12,384,998 of record OW443308.2, on the reverse strand, counting down.
CCTCCTTCTGATCGATTTAATATTGAGCTTTGGAGAAATATTCCGCGAGTGCTGCTTGAGGTTTAGCAAACAGAACAGTTTTACTTTTCCCCGAAATGGAAGGACTCAATTCCGTTTGATAAAAAATAAAGAAATAGTAGCGATCTGCCAGTAGCATCGCACGTATGGAATTATTACTCCGAAACTTTTCGAATGGTTGTACGTAAGTGTCGGTAAAAACTGAAGTAAAAACCACCCAGTATTTTCGAAAATTGCTGGCTTCCCTTCCACGTTTTGTGTTATTTCTTTTACTTCCCTTTACCAAACATATATAATAACTACTGCTGCAACGATGCTGTTGATAGGTATTCAAAATGAGAAATAAATACGAAGAAGCTACCAAAATGTAAGGTACAGTACTTTATCTCACGATGCGACCCACGCTTTACATGTACATGTATAACCAAGTATACACCACGCGTATATAATCACACTGTGATTGTAACAATGTAAAGATGAGTAGCGTCAGCACATAACACACACACACACACACACTTCCGACTTCGCCATTGCCTCTTTGTCTCTGGCGGTACCGAGAGCCCTGCGCTCACACACATATTCACAGCGTGTTTGTACACTTGATAATCACAAGTAAAGCGCGCGTCGCTTCGTGTGATAAAAATACTACACTCGTGCACTTATTAACATTTTTTTGTACAACGGTTGTCTATATTTAAACATTTATGTTCTTTAAGCGCTGGAAAAGGCGCTTTGGAAGCCACTTCCATACAAGTTTAACCTACATTATGTTACGTTATGCGCCCTCGCTACACGATGGCCAAATGTTGCAGGCACTTGACCCATCCTCTAACTACACGACGGCACACACTACGCTTCTACAAACTTAGAAGATATACACCCTCTTGCTCGCCTTCTAAGTTTCATAACAAAAACGTTGTACAGGCTTCGCAAAACTCTTTAATGAAATAAAAAACCTGAACAAAAAACGCAGACCTATAAAGCTCCTATTTAAATGACACAAATCAATAAAACTAAACTTGTCAAAACGGTAAACCTATCAATATTTTTTGGCTTTTTCCGGATAATTACCCGCCTTTGTTTATTATATCGCACCGTGAGAATAAAAGGGACCTAACACGAAATTTGTATTTTGTGGGAAATCACAAAATTGTGCATTTTAGTCGTTTTCTCTGTCTACGCATTTTAGGGTGTTTCCTCAGAACAATAATTGTTCTGAGCGCAGACAGGCATTCTCTGTCTACGGTTCTGAGGGTGTTTCCAACAAAATATGTCATAACATGTTGTATGTTATGACATATATAATAGCTTTCCATTTCAAAAAGTTCATTACAAACTCGCTTCTTTTATTTCAGGTATCAACCTCACAAAAAAGTTTTCAATGAAACCTATATTACATTCCTTTCACCACGTATAAAATCCGAACCGTCAAAGTTCCCAGAACCTCCATGTTCATAACTGCAAAATTTCACACTCGCGCACGAAACAACAAAACGCAGCCCAAGTATTAATTTACGCCTGAGTAATAGTATGTCAAGATTGTCAAGTAATCCGCTTAGAGTAGATAATGTATTCTCGTAAAATAAAGTCGAGTTAAGTCTCAAAGTAATTTGTATTATTTCGCTTCATGTTTTGCTTAATTATTCGCTACATCTAGACAGGCAGGTGCGACGAATCTGTATTTATTTGCATTAAAAATAAATTTGCCGAGCGACTTGCGTAATTCAGGATTATCATCCGACAGCTGTGTCAGACAAATTCAAATTTGTGGATTAAGTCTTAATTTTGCTATCAACATGATTAATAGCTTTAAACGGTGGCATGTGTGGGCGATGAAAAATCCTGAAGGAAGTACGGACTTGTTTATATTAACGTGTGTGAAGTCCCTTTATATATTCTACGTTGTAATTAACGGTATACCCATGTCCTCTTGTGTGAATAGTAGGTAAGGGGTAGGTAACTAATGAGTTATTTCACGTAGTTGGGCAACATGCAATTTGTATGTTTGCACTTGTTAGAATATATGTACTTAGATTACCTATCCCTAATGGTTTTGTTGAACCATTAATGATCCAAGACATTTTTTACAAGCTTTGTTTTTTAAGTTTTTTTTGGATACTTATAAAGTAGGTAGGTATGACATGACAAGTGACACAGGACATGTGGAAGAGAAAATATAGCTACCTACATCCGAGACCATTTTATGTCATTACATAAATAAAAAAATCGCTTAAAAATAGTTACAGCGATGAAATGTACGTAGCCTTAAGGCAAGTCGTCTTCTTAACCGCTTGGCAGTACGTATCGCAGTTTTCAGGGCATTCGCGACACACGGCTGGAGTTCATTAAGAACGTAGGTTCGTGGTATAAAAGTAAAATACTACCCACTTTTACTTTGCCATTAATTTTTGTGAAAATTATGGTTACTTTATTATTTTAGTCTTAAAGCACAGCTTCGGTCACAGTTTTGCTACATATTGGTCAAAATGCTTATTAACATTAGCAGCATTTCTGATGGAACTGAACACATAATGATAATATGTCTTTACCGAAGCAAAATACGCGCTTGGAGTGGAGTTGCGGACACCAGCCCGTTACCAATACCAGCCCGTTATACAATACAATATATCTTTATCTAAATAATAACAGCCTGTGGGTCTGTGGACGTGACTCCCGAAATAAGGAGCTCCCCATAGACCACTCTAACAATCTTGGGGGAAACGCTACTTACCTCGAACTCATACTATACAATAAACGATACAAATAAATATAATCGCCAAATTCCGTGAAACACATCGTGCAAAGTAAAATGTATAAATTCCATTCAAACTGACACCATTTCGGTTTCTCCGTAGTCGTTTTAAAGTAACATAACATCTAATTTCCAAGGAAAACGAAACAATACCCCTAACATTCATGTTTACGCTACGTGGATTGTGTTATCATAATCAACATGACCATAGAACACTCTTTACAACAACCACCATTGATGCCAACAGTGTCGAAATGGCAATATGTAATAACGTGCTACCATATAATTTAAATTAAGCTCACATACCCGTATGTGTATGTGAAATAATAGACAAATATCTCCATAGACACTGCTCCGGCTATTTCACGTCCACAACAAAGGACTGCCACCGACAAACAAAAACGTGATTTACGGGAGTGTGAAATGAAGGTACCCTTACGAACCTCTATATTATTATGATAGGGCGATAATAAAGTAATATTTTTGACTTTGAGAACAAACAACTCAATAATATATTCTGTCAGTCTCTCATTCAGTATTAACTTAACAAATTTACCCTACTTTATGTTGTTTAAGTTTGTTCAAGTAAATAGGATTATCAGATCGAAACGCCTTTAAAACTAAGCAACCGAAGTAATCAATACCGCTGAAAGTATTTGTCGATAAACTTTCGCAGGCTGTTCACGTACGTTCCACCTTCCACATCATTTACCTGCGAGCCTACACCTGCTGACAGATAAACAAACGATTCGATAACTGATTTTATTTTGTTTGAGAAAATATTACGATTTATGTGCCAATAAAATACATTCGGTGTCGCATAGGTACTGTTTGTTGTATAGCTTTTTCATTAGAGGACATTAATCGACTTCACAATGGGAAAATGTTGTTTAGTTTCACTAGTTTAGTTTACTTTTTCAGCATTAAGTTTAGAGAAATAAAAGCTAGCGTATAACAATCACTTAATTATAATAGCGTTTCCTGTTGCCAAAGATATCTTGTTACACTTTCTCGCTAATTGTCTTAAAAGGGTTCTAGGAAAGTAATGTTGCGCTCGAAATACGTACGGTCAGCGGAGCGTCCGTGAGAACGTAACAAGGTGCACACGACGACGCTCCGTTGGATAGCACACATAATGACCCATTACCTTTTACTTTTATTTCTTTATTATCCCGATTTAACTGCTGTTATCAACATTTATGTCACCAGCAGGCGTCCGGAACAGTAAATACTTGCGCATCGCTCACCAGTTTAACGTGTCAGTCAAAAGACAATATCTATAATATTTTTACTCTCCATATATTAAGCTGCGTACGTTATTGATGTACCTGCGATAAAGTTTTATGGATGGACTAAGTTGCATTTTTTTTACAGAATAATATATTGTGCTAGCTATTTGCAAAGCTCAGCGATTCATTGGCGACTGTTCTACTTTCTAAATGAAATAATATGAATTTATAATTGATACAAAACGAGTCGCTCTCCTAATATAAAAGTTTGCAGCTTGATCCTTTCCTGGAGAGTATTACTTTCGTGAAGTGGACGCCTAGACAGTTCGACGACAACAATTGCGGTATTCACTCAGATAAGGGCCACAATGGCTGCTAAAGAAGATCTTGGAAATTGGTTCGGCTCTTTTGCTTTTATTTTTCGCTTACCTTTGTATACAATTTCGTCGACCCATCGCTTTGAATTAATTTCACGCCAGGGCGGTCGTTTGTATTTCTTTTGTTTCCAAGGTGGGGACGCTTTTGGTCCCAGTTAAAGATATATTTGGCCCGTTAGCACATTGCGACAACTTTGAAGCGGGCTATTTATTTACTTGTCTCAATAGATGCCGCCGCGGCTCGTATTTCAGATTTAATCAAGTCTGACAGCATGATTAACGTCACCTTTCCCATTCGTTGAGCTATCAATGAAAAGCCGAGGCCCCGATTTCTGCTTTTTACTTAGTTAGGTAACTGTTTTTAACGATAGCTTATTTTGTTGCTTTTATTCCGTCCACACGTTGATTAATGTGGCAAATTGGAATAGTTAGTTGCAAACTATGTATATTTAAACACAGCAATAATAAGAAGCATCTGGTTTAATTGCGCCCTAGTGTGAGTAATTACGCGGTTCGTTCATCTCGATCGCGGCTGACTTATGGGGTAAAGTTGTTCAGGCATTGCGGCTTGCCTCTGACACCTGGCAGTAATTAGGCTCAAATTTATTGCTTTTCCTTGCACCTTCCGTCGTCACACAATATAAATCATTTTCGTTAGTTTTCTGACAGTGGAGTGGCAACGTGTATTTAATGAAAATTTAATTTCGCCCTGTTTGAAATAGGTATACCTTTTCGAACTTATACGACTTTGTACTCGAATTCTGTAATTTATTTTAGAATAAACTTTGCTGTCCAAATTTTATTCATATCGCTTACCAAAAATCCACGTCCGTCTAAAAATTTGTGACTAAAATGTAACAGAAAAGTAACTCCATTACGGTAATGGAAAACAGTGGGCCCTCACGTTGCTAGATTTTTTTTTGCTTTAGACCGATGCCGCAGTGCAGTTGCAGGAATACATGTATCAAAGCTCTCTTTCATTTGGATACGCGCTACTCCCAGCTGCTGCATCCCAGGAAATATCGGCTTTTATTAACATTACATCGTACCACAAATTATGAATTGAAACCGACTGCTCGCTAGCTTTTACAGTAATCACGCTTAAAATAATATTTATGAGATGGCTACTCTGATACCGGCTCACCGATTAGTGAGAAGGTAATTTTCATTTTCTACAAGCCGTGCGCCCTATGGGAATTCCCATCGGCAAAATGACGAACTACCATACAAACTTTCACTTTTCCGTACGATTTTTAAAATATTTCCTTTCATACAAACCTTGACCTGAAAATTACAAATACAAATTAAAGAATTAGTCAATTAGGTGCAACCGCTTTGAACTAATGCGCGGAGAAACATTTTTGGCAATAGATTTTTATTTATATAGATAAGTATCTACGAACTAATGTTAAATGTAGCCCTGTAGAGGTAGAAAGGGTGAGCAATTTAGCAATTTATTTTAGATAGAACGCCCAACTAATGCACTTTCCCGTGTTTCCCGCGCAATAAAAACCTTTCTTTTATTACGTGTTTACAAACATATGCAGTGCGTACGTAAGTATATAGCGGTGTTCCACCACCTCGACCGCGTGAAAATTAAGTTTCACCCTGCCCCTGCAGTCTCGACATAGTTAGCAATCGTTTTCGGTTGCTAAGTCCTAACAATCCAGATGTTACGATATTTGGTAGTCTCGACACTCAAATCTATCGGTTGTTACCGGTATTTTAGGTAGGTACCGGTAGGTAACAACCGATAAATTTGAGTGTCGAGACTACCAAATATCGTTACATCTGGATTGTTAGGACTTAGCAACCGAAAACGATTGCTAACTATGTCGAGACTGCAGGGCCTGGAAGCGAGCCGGCGTTGTACTATACGGGTACATAACCTACCCGCGTGTTTCACTTCAGAATTTAATATAAAAATATTGAGTGAAAAATTTAATTTACAATCGCAGTCGGGTAGCCTACCCGACTGCGATTGTAAATTAAATTTTTCGATCGATTTTTAACCGACAATTATTTTTACTGCTTAAATTAAAATTGACGTAATCACGTAGTATTAAAACACTATCACCAAAGTACTGTTTACATCGAACGTAATGATATTAAAGGACATTTCCGTGTGTTTGATACTTACATGTTATTAAGTACGTTTTACAAAGGCACAATAATAATAATCCGCGTCCTTGTAATTTGATATGCGTATAATCAATAAGTGATTCATATGATTAGGAAAGACTTGTCCTTCTATACTTAATTAATAATAACTCCGTTTTCCTTGAATCCAACCAATGAAATATTGAGCGCAGGTATAAGATACGAATGAGATTAGTTGTTATTGATACGTACATAGAATCTATTCATAAAATTGTTTGGCATATCTTCATAGGACGTCGAGCTTCAGTCCACGTAGAGGGTGATTGACAGTGTTTAGGTCGAACCGCACTTATTGCATTGACTCCGATGGTTCCGATTCACTTTTGTTATCCTTTTCACAGTGAACATAATATGTGCTGCAATTAGTAACTGATACTAGCCTGCAAACGTTGGTAAACGCAATATTCGTTCTTAGATTCAGGAACATACTGTCACTCTTGGTATTAGGTATGATTAGTTTTTCAGAAACCACTCGAAACATGCGGTCACTCGAATACACGGTAGTGATGTAACAAAATGCCTCAGGCACAAATCTAGATGATAGTGATACAAGACAATCAAAAAGATTGTAACCGAGAGTTTGTATTTTATTGTATTGCTGTTCACACGTAAAGTAATTAGTTCATAAGTAAACGCCCACTCTTGAGCCCACAGTAACAAAAAAGGCCACGCAATATTGCCATATTGTAAAAATATTCCTTTGAGATTATTTCAGGATGTAGTTTAAAAAAATTGACACACACATCAATAGTGTGGGAGTTCCATTCTTCCCTGGGGTCAATGGTCATAGAAATCAAACAGAAAGGTTAACTTAAAAAAGGATTTCCATGTACTTGTAATATAACGTTCCTGCGAACGCAGGAAACGGTGTTCGAAGTAATGCTCACGGTTAGGCTGATCCATGCTTCATGTTCGTGAACGGGCGCTGTCAGTTGGGACTGGTCATCTCTTAGCCACCACGGCTTATTTTAATTATTTTATTATGGATTGTTTTGTTTGAATTTATATTAGCTGTACACTGGACACTCAATGTGTACGTTTTATTTACATCGTTCTCACATATAATTATACCTATATACAAGATTAATGATGTAACTAATATTTATGTAACAATATAAGTAATTTAAAAGAGTGTCCATGGAGTTTCTTGCCCGTTCTTCTCCATAGGTACCTACTACGCTTTGGAATGGGCAACTAGCTTCATATTTCTGACTGACCGACCACTTGACAATTCAAAAGTGCCTGTAAATGGTTTAATTGAGATAAATGCTTTGAGTTTGAGTTACTAACCATTTATCTGTAACCTTCCTTTCATTGTGCGTTTGCCCTTCGTTGAAATGCCAGACTGCAGGTCGCGTCTCTCGCTTGATGAAATGTTCGCTCGTTTGGTTGCGAAATCAAGTTGTAACAATTATTATATTATATTTTCACTGTGAGGTTTTTACAAAATAGATGGCCAGGCCCCGTTTCTCCGCCGCTCCGCTCACATAGTGTTCCCGATTTATTGTAGAATTTCAACAACACGCTGTAAATAATTTACGTTGGAAATTTAATTACCATGTAGGTGCGTTATGCTATTTATTATTTCGACACTTATTTACCTATAAACTGTAAAAATGTTTAATGGCTATGGCTTGAAAATTATGTGAGAATTTAAGGTGTAAAATTTAAAGTATGTGAATTTCACAAAAAAAAACGAAAATGGTTGACGTAACAATAAATTATTCTTGAATAGAAAGAAAGAAAGAAAAATAAATTTATTTGTCACAGAAACACGTGCATACAAAAAGATAATTAGCTCTAATAATTAAGAAAAAAGTAAAAATAACAAAGAGATCTCTAATCACGAGCACAAAACAGAAATCGTCGACAGCTGCACGTCATGACTGTGACAAGAAGGCTTCCACTCAGCATGATGCTGTGCTATGGGGGACCCACAGCACAGCGCTGATTTTCAGTGGTTACCCGAAAAGGACGTACGGAAACCAAGTCAGGTTCAATGATTGGGACTACTTATAACAAAATACTAATGTAATTGTTCCCTACCCTAACTGAGATCACATAATTATTCAATAAATAATTATTACGAGCGTAAATTTATCTAGAGCCTGTACAATATTCTCTGCTGAGATTCCCGTATGGAGTCTTTACTTAAAGGAAACGTTCCAAATTGTGATTCTTTTTTTTTTTTTTTTGTGGCTGGGAAATCATCAAATAACTTCTCCCGCTCTGGGCAGAGTGGAAGGGCGTGTCAGACTCTTACTGACTAAAACCCACCCGTGTTCCTTCAGTTGCCTGTTCAGTTGCCAGGGGCCACGGTATCCCTCTCGGATTTTCCGCAACCCTAGCAGGCATCGGTCCTAGCAGACCCCATCATTGGTGCTGACATCTCTTTGAGGCGCGCGTGGAACACAACGCGCCGTCGACCCGGGCCTGGTCCTTTTAGAACGGCGAGCTGCCCATTGCTCGCCATTCGCAAGCCCGCGCCTACGGTGGCCGGGAATCAGCCTGCGATTCCCAACGCCCAGGGCGTCTCCTGCGGCGGCTAGGGGCGTGAGGGCGCGCATTTTGCATCTCCCTCACGCGTTCCGCCTCCTCCTTCGCGAACATTACTGCTTCGCAGAAGGAGGTGACGGCTTCCCAAGCCCTCTCGCTCCGTACCATGGCCTGGACCAGGGCCGGACGCGAGAGATCGCCACCGCCAATCGCCTCCACGAGGACACGGCGGTGCTCCGCCCAAGCCGGGCAGACCTCCACCGTATGCTCCACCGTGTCCTCCGGGCGATCCACACAATGGTGACAACCGGGCGTTTCCTCCCGCCTTATCCGGAACAGGAACCTCCCGAAACAACCGTGTCCGGTGAGGACCTGCGTCAGGCGGAAGGTGAGGACGCCATGGCGCCTCTCTAGCCACTTTTGCCTCCAGATCCCATGGCGGTAATCCGGCAAGGAGGCTCGCCGCCTCACCGGAGACCGTACGGTATCCCCGGACGAGCCGGGTGGCCATGACCCTTTGGGGCGCGTTCAACCGGCGGGCTGGCCGCCGCCTCAAGGAACGCGCCCACACCAGTGCCCCGTAAAGGGCCATGGACCGCACGACCCCCGCGTAGAGCCTCCGGCAGGAGGCGTATGGCCCCCCTAGATTGGGCAGGAGCCGCTTCAAGGCAGCCCCGGCCCTTTCCAGTCTGGGAGCCAAACATCGGAAATGCTCCACGAAGTTCCACCGGCTGTCGAGGACGAGTCCCAGATACTTCATCGTCGACTCGACGCCGATGTGAATCCCTCCTACCGTTATTTGGGAACCCGACGGTGGCGCGTTCCGAGGACCATGAAAACACATGGCCTCGGACTTGTGCAGAGCCACCTCGAGTCCCAATTGCCGGATCCTCTCGACGATTGTCGCAACCCCGCGTGTCGCTAGTTCGGCCGCCGCCTGGTGTGACCTCTCCTGCGCCAGGACCAACGTGTCGTCAGCCTAACAAACCACGCTGACGCCGCTGGGGAGGTCGGCGCGCAGCACCCAGTCGTAGCCGATATCCCACAGATGCGGCCCCAGGGTCGATCCCTGTGGGACACCGCACGACATCTCTTGCCGGTTGCATACTCCCTGGTGGCCGGGGTAGATGACGGCCCTGTCCGTCAAATAGGCCTCGACCACACGACAGAGGTAGGTCGGCATTCGGTGATACAAGAGTGCCTCCCTGATGCAACTCCAGGGCCAAATTGTGATTCTGAATTTCATTTCCAATAGTGTCACATGTAAAGATATAATTAAAAATTAAAACCTTTCCCACGTTAAATGTTAAACAGACCGCAGATCCATGTGGTAATTCTGTGAACGTTGCTAAGTCAATTATAAACATTGTAGCACCCACTTTAGCTGTTATATTTAATAATTGTATTGACCGTGGTGAGTATCCTGATTTTAAGAAAAATAGTAAAATAATACCGTTGTTTAAATCGGGTAGTACATCAGACTCTACTAATTATAGACCTATCTCAGTCCTTAAGTATTTTTTTTTTGAAAACTTATTTTAACTGCTTATCAAACAGTTCGGTTTTATACTCGTAAGGGGTCGTTCGACTTGAACTTTTAGGTCATATGAATGAATAATGCACAGGAGGAAAAATGCGTGGTTTTGGGCATCTTTTGCGATTTGTCCAAGGCCTTCGATTGTGTTCTTCATGAAACATTAATCAGGAAACTGCACCACTACGGAACCCGGAACGCCTCTCTGGATCTTCTTACTTCTTACTTCAGTGATAGGATTCAGGGAGTTGATGTTAACGGAAAAAGATCACCCGGATCAGTAGTAAGAATGGGGGTCCCCCAAGGCACAATTCTTGGTTCATTTTTATTTCTTATTTATATAAATGACTTGCCTTACCTCATAAAAGATAAACATGATATAGTGTTATTTTCAGACGACACTTCACTTTTATTTCAACTCAAACGTCAGCAGCTGGTTACTGACAATGTATAGCGCCCTCGCAAAAGTAGGTAACTTGTTTAATGTTAATAACCTTCTTCTTAACGAGAAAAAAACTAAACTTATTAAGTTTACGATACCTCATGTAGAAACTTGTGATCTCTTTAAGGGTAAAGAGTTGTAACCCGAAAATACCACAGTATTCTTAGGCATAACCTAGGATGCCAAGCTTCAATTGGGTCCCCGTATAAACAAATTGACAAAAAAGCTTAGCTCTGCAGCATACACCGTTAGAAAAAATCCTGATTTAAATGATTAAGAGACGGCCCGTTTAGTATACTTTTGTTATTTTAATAGTATATTGTCGTACGGTATTCTGTTGTGGGACAATGCTGCCGATATTCTGACAATTTTTGTTTTACAAGAAGGGCAATTCGTTCATTTATAAATTAAGTCCCAGACACTCCCTCAGACACAAAAAAGAGATTAATATAATGACTGGTGCCTTCTCAGTATATACTGAGAAGGCACCAGTTATGAAAATCTTTTGGATGCACTTATAAAGATTAATTAATCTGTTTAAAAAATACAGTGTAATAAATAAATAAAATAATAAATACTAGTAACAAACACAAATTTGTTGTTCCTACAACCAGGCTCAAGAAAATTGGTGGGTTGTTTAGATGCCAATGGTGCCGATTCTCTTGCCACAAATACCTCTAAACTAGACCACCAAAAAATCACCAAAATTTAGTTTATTCCTGTCAAACGACGATTTTCCATTCTGAAATTGACGTTTTTCACCTAAAGTTTTGATTGTCTAATTGCTAATCTGGCTATTTTTAATCGCAATTAAAAAGGTGTGGAATAAAATTAGTTGTCATGAATTAATTTTTTTAAATTTATTACAACAGTTCGATCCAAAAAATAAAATCATAAAATAGATCCTAAATAAATAAAAGTATCAAAATTATTCGTGCTAGCTGTTTAGCACTCATGCACACAGAGAAACCATTGTACTATTGTACAATATATATATTATTATATATATATTGTATATATTGTGTTGTTGTGCCGCAGTGCGTACGCCGTTCGATAGATCGTGTACATTTTGACTTGGGCTAAATCGAACTAACGCTCTTAAGGTCCAAAAATATTACTCTATCTTTTTTTTTCTTGTCTTTTACCTATATCTCGAAAACAGTGTGTCCTATCGCAAAAATTACGAAAAATTTGACCCCCTTTATGAAACCCTTAAACCTCTAGATCTCAATATGTAGGTAATAATTTTTTCATATTTTTCATACAAAAAGTGAAAAATTCCATATAAAACACGTAGAGGCTGCCCCCAACTGCGTGCTTCCGGCTCTAAAAAGTACACGGGGTAGGGCAAACAAGTACCACGTAGAGTCGCGATTGTCAAATACGATTTTATTTCTCTCAAAATATTTTTTTTCTTTTGCAGAGTAGCTTCATGATTCTTATAGCCAAAAGTATGGAATTTTAGTGATAGTTTAGTTCGGTGGTTCGGTGTTGTGTTCGGTTTAATCGGCACCAATGTATACGTTTTCAAAATCCTAGATAGTTGGTAATAATTTGTATTTGACAAAAGATAGATACAATATTGTTAAGTACTATCTTTCTAAATATCACAAAAGACAGATAGCTGTGTCGCTATCATATTATTTTGCTATTTCAGCCAAAAATTTGGCTAAACAACTTGCTTCTTTTGAGCAATGCAATGACCTTTTTAATTATTCTGCCAATAATTTGGTCAAAATTAATGAAAATGGTCCAATTGGTCATCATTTAAATTAGAAATTAAGACAAAAGAGTCGGTCTCTTGCAAAAATATAACTAAGGCAAATAATAAATCATATGAAAGTGTACAAAAAGTAAATAGTATCAACCTGGTGCATCAAAACATTCAAGGGTTTTTGAACAAAGATTTAGAAGTAGAGTTATTCCTGAATTGTAGCAATATAGATATTCTTTGTATGACAGAACATTGGCTTAAAAGCCACCAGTTCATGTTCAATTTTAGTAATCACCAGGTTGGTAGTTCGTTCAGCAGAGTAAATGCTGTACATGGTGGCTCTTTAATTCTAGTAAATAAACAGCTTAAATTTAAAGACCGCAAGGATATTGTGAGCCTCTCTGTTGAGCGGACAATTGAAATAACCTGTGTAGAATTGGAGCAGCTCATTATATTAAGTGTGTACAGACCACCTTCAGGATTGTATGATTGTTTTGAAAAGGTTATGGATGAAGTGTTGCACAAAATCTGTAATTCAAACAAATCTGTCATCACTTGTGGTGATTTTAATGTTAATTTGTTAGAAAATTCTGGGTTAAGTACTAAAATTATAAGTCTATTTCAGTCATACAATCTTGCTAACCAATTCTTGGAGCCCACTAGAATAACTTCCACTAGTGCCACATGCCTAGATAACATTTATACAGATGTTATACCAACCCACAAAGAAATTATTAACTTGATAGACTCAGATCATTGCGGACAATTGATTACTATTTCTAATTTAAACAAAAGAGTTACTAAAAAAGATATCACTGCTAACCCTAAAACTACTAATCGCTTGGAAACATTTAAATCTAAACTTTTAAATAAATTACCACTTCTGTTGACTAATGATGACCCTAACCAACAATATAATGATTTTTTTAAAATATATTGCACACAATTCAATACCACATTAATTCCAAAGACGTTCTCAGTTAATAGTAACGCTTCCTTCAGTGACTGGGCCACCATTGGTATACATACAAGTAGGAAAAGACTTTATGAATTGTATGATGAACGGGCATGTATAAACACTGCTGAATTTAATTTATATGTCAAGAATTATTCTAAATTATTTAAAAAAGTTTGTAGTATAGCCAAGTCACGTTATTTGAGTTCAAAAATTAAAAATAGTGGTAATGTAATTAAAATGACATGGAGTATCATTAATAGCGAAACGGGAAGGTCATGCAACCGATGTAGTGACTACAGCCTAGCTATTGATGACAATATAATTAAATCAGATTCTCAAGTCGCCGCGGCAATTGAAAATTTCTTTGCAGAGATTCCCGTATCGACTACTAAATCTCTTAACTCTTCACCCACTGCTGCAGAGTCTTTACTTAAAGAAAACGTTCCAGTTTGTGATTCTGAATTTTATTTCCAATATGTCACGTGTAAAGATATAATTAAAACCTTTCACACGTTAAATGTTAAAAAGACCGCAGATCTATGGGGTAATTCTGTGGACGTTGTTAAGTCGATTAAAAAGGCTTGGGATTGAGTTGCTCCAATAAATTTACACAGTGAATGTAAATTTTCAATTTTATTTTGTTACTTATTTAAATTTATTATTTTCTATAAGTATTTAAGTATGCCTTTTTACATATACAATGATATGAATATTTACTGTATATGGTATTATATTATTTTAATAATTGTGAATGTGAGGACTACGTGGTTCATTGTTTCAGTTTTAATCATGGTTTGGCAGTTTGAGTACTTTATGCGGCCTACCTAAATGTCCTTTCTGTGGTATTTTTTGTCGAAACGTTGAGCTCCTTAAGTTTCTGAGTTAAGCTGCACGGCTACTGACAAATGCGTGTACTGACTGGTCCACTCAATCTGTGTGGTTCTTTCCTCAAAATACCATTTTAGACACCAATCTATACATGGCCCTCAAAGATTATGTCCGGATTTCTATATACACATTGACATTGAGGAATTTTATATACAGTGACATGAGTATTTACTTTAAAAAGTATTATATTATTTTGATTATTTGGGTCATTGCTTTTTGTTTTTATTTTTTTCTCAGTTAGTTTTAATCATGAATCGTTTGAGTAGTTTATACGGCCTCCACAAATGTCCTTTCTTTGGTATTCTTCGTCAAATCGTTGAGCTCCTTAAGTTCTGAGTTGAGCTGCACGATCACTGACAAATGCGTGCACTGGTTGGACAGGCCCACTCAATCTGTGTGGTTCTTTCCTCAAAAGACCATTTCAGACACGATCTACATAGTATTCACATGATCTCGACTTTAAAAGAACCTATAACCTCTGTGATTGTTTCGGCCTTTCTTCTCAGAGTAGTCAGATCGGAAACGCCGACCTCATCTAGTTTAAAAATATGATTGACGTGTAAAAGTGTTTGTACAAATCTACTTACAGAAATGAAATAATTTACAATTTAATATTCATTCAAAATGTTTAAGCTTTTCATTGAAGTATTTTTAAGTCAATAAATATCCTATCTTGGAGCGCGGAGGAATACCTTATCGGCAGCGTGTCTAGAATATTCGGCGTCTGTTTCAGCCTTTAATCCGACTACTGAGTGAGAGCTTCATAGATATTGATCATAGCTCTTCGCTACTAAGCCGTTTACCAACGGGGCTATCAAAACAATGACTGTGGAAAACGCGTTCTTTAAGGAAACTCTTGTATGGAGTAAACAGCCGAGATTAAATTGTAAGTTTATGTATTTCTTACTGTCTGGAATTTATTCACTTTAGAAATACGAATGGCTAACAATGAAGGCGAATTCGTACGCCATGAGTGTACAAAAAAGTTTGTTGTAGAGCTTATTTTTGGAACGAAGTTCTTGTGCGCAGCTTGCGGTAGGAGTTGACGGGTAGAAATCGTCATGTAACGAAAAAGCGTTATGCCCCCTCCATGCGACTTTAGAGAGTTGGTTTTCGTGGTTTTTGAGGGTGCTAAAACTGATAGCAACGTCAACATGAAAATCCAAGATGGCGACAACTTTATTCATCTATTTATGAGAGCTTCTAAAAACTTATACTTGATAGCTCTGTTTAAAAAACGCGTATTAAATCTATTGTCTCTTTCTATTATATACGAGAGTGTGAGCGCGTAAGAAACCTCGATGGTTTTTTTTTCTTTTAAACTAATGTCTTTACCTATACTAAAATAGAAACGAAAGTATAACTGTACATCATCATCATTATCTGTCTAGCCTTTTCCCAACCATGTTGGGGTCGGCTTCCAGTCAAACCGAATGCAGCTGAATACCAGTATTTTACACGAGGCGACTGTAAAAATTTCAAACTGCACATTGAATATTTTTGAAAAAAAAGTAATTTCTACGAGGTGTGCACGAATCTGATGCCGAAAATATAGTTTTTTGAATTTTTGGTCCGTTTGTCTGTTTTTTTGGATGTACGAGTATGTTCCGGGTTGGCGCAAAAACGGCTGAATGGATTTAGATAAAATTTCGCACATACATCGTTTATAACCTGGATTAACACACATTGTACCATAGGGTAGTTTTAATGCCGATAGTACGTTCCCGTGGGATATTTTCCGACATCCACGAAGGTGAACACGTAAGCAGAAGCTAGTATAAAATAAAAGGAAAATTAGTTTCGCGACTTGTACATTAAAACTTCCGTATGTACCCACATACGGAAGTTTTTCGTATGTGGGTACGGAATGAATGTACCCTCACATTTTTCTCCACGTTAAAAACCGTCGGTTTCAAATTTGTGTGGCAACCCTTTTAAAGCAGCCCCCTTTCATGTATCATTGAAAGCCATAATTTTTACGTATAGCAATTACACCGCGGGCAAAAGCTCGTGTTAAATATAGGGCCCAAGTGCGCGTTTCTTTTTTTAATATAGGGCCCGAGTGTGCGTTTCCTTTTAAATATAGGGCCCGAATGCGCGTTTCCTTTTGAAATATAGGGCCTGAGTGTGCGTTTCCTATTTAAATATAAGGCCCGAGTGTTCGTTTCCATTTTAAATATAGGGCCCGTTTGTTCGTTTCCTTTTTAAATATAGGGCCCGACTATTCGTTTCCTTTTCAAATATAGGGCCCAAGTGCGCGTTTCCTTTTTAAATATAGGGCCCGAGTATGCGTTTTCTTTTTAAATATAGAGCCCGAGTGTTCGTTTCCATTTTAAATATAGAGCCCGTTTGTTTGTTTCCTTTTTAAATATAGGGTCCGACTGTTTGTTTCCTTTTTAAATATAGGGCCCGACTGTTCGTTTCCTTTTTAAATATAGGGCCCGAGTGCGCGTTTCCTTTTTAAATATAGGTCCCGAGTGTGCGTTTCCTTTTTAAGGAAATTTCTCGCCGACGCGACTGGTTGCCATTCAACGTGGCATTACTGCTAGTCTTGCACGTTTCTGCATAACAGCGATGCGGACGAATACTTCGACGCCTAAGTGTCCGTTTGATTTTGTATTTATTTGTATAGTTAGTTAGTTAGTCATTTAATTTAGTACCTTGTGTAAATAGTTAATTGTCTCAAAATGTTTATGTAAGTACTCATACCTATATTAAAATGGTAAATGATTTTATTTCTGTAAGTAGGTTTGTACAAACACTTTTACATGTCAATCATATTTTTTTAAACTAGATGTCGCGTTTCCTGTCTGACTACTCTGAGAAGAAAGGCCGAAACAAACTCAGAGGTCACAGTCTCTTTAAAAGTCCAGACAGAATCTTGGGAACAGAATTAAATAAATTAAGATAAGTCATATATTCATTATTATGAGGATATATCCGTTTTAGTCCTGCAAACATTGAATAGAACCATTACCCCGTGTGCAAACTAACGCGATCGGCCACGCGACTTCGCGTTTATATTTATGACACTCATGTTCGGAAAACCGGGAAACGACGTGTTCGTATTCGCCAAACAAAATGAACGCGATGAGACACGCGACAATCGTGTGCCCGCGCGACGATCGATTTGGTTAGGACACGGCCTAGGCGCTTATTCTTTCTCAAATTGTTATTCAGAATTCCAAGAAATCTTTAACTATGAATTCAAAAGTCAATGTACTCTACTCAAGGGTATTCTAGTAGGTGTTTTTTTATCCCTAACTGTTTTTGTTGGTATATTGGCTGGCGTGTGCTAGCTGACCTAAGGCAAAAAAAAATGTTTTGTGTTTCGTAATGTTATTTACTTAGGTACTATTGTATAGAATCAAATTCTTCAAACTGAACTGATAGCTGTGCTGCTGGGGAGTTCGATGCGCCAATTATTCACAGCTAAAGCACTAGGAAGTGGTGAAAGGCGGGTGTTTCGGGGGACCGCCTCATGTAATTTGGACGTTCGAAAAGTGCTGGTTCTCAGCCTAATGTGAATAAATGAATTTTGATGTTGATAACTAACTTACCCGACAGACATTTTCCTGTTCAAATTTCAAAATGATCGTGAAATGTCAAAATCTATGGAAACAATTAACGAAAAGTTACCTGTATCAAACTCTTGCTTTAATTTAATAATCCTTCAGTTACAAGCACATTTCTGAGAAAATCTTATTAGTTATTAATCAGAGGATATTGTGAAGATATGAGAGAAGGTACGGAACAAGGCACAAGTCTTTCATTTTATTAAACCACTGGAGGGAATCTTTTCAACAATTTTCAATTTTAATCCTTATTTATTTTTACAGTTTCTTTGATTATTTACTAAAAGTTAAGTGTATTTTATCGCTTTAAGATTAAGGTCTTTGATCGAAATCGTAATAATTTGGCAGCTGTTTAGTTTATAATTATTTGAGTGCTTTATAATCATACCAAAACTTAGCTACCAGACATTGTATCGTATGAAGATCGTTCCCCCTCCTGCTTAATATTATGAAGCTATTATCTATGTTTATATATATAATTATATTAAGAGGGCTATGACAATTTTTCTTGTATTTTAGTGTTTGAACAGTCTCACACTTAATCACACATCTAAACTAGGAGTTTTGATGTGTGATTATATACGGTATAGATATAACCACAAAATTAAAAAAAAAACTGAGAAAGTTTGATTATTTCTCTCGGGAGTACTCAATTTTTTTTTCCTTGTATTTTAGAGTGAGACTCTTTAAACACTTAAATACAAGAAAAAATGTGATACTTAGTCCTCTTAATAATTAATAATAAACCTGAAGAACTTTATTAAAAAATCAACCACAAATGGTGTTATTTGCTGACGATACTTCTTTAATTTTTAAGGTAGAAAGAAGTGCTATAAATTTTGACGACGTTAATAACGCCCTACTGCAGGTCCATAATTGGTTCACTGCTAATAATTTAGTATTAAATGGAAAAAAAACTAAGTGTATACGATTTTCTTTACCTAATGTCAAAAGTAGTGATTGTGAGATAGTATTGAATCAAGAGAAACTAGAATTCGTCGATAAAACTGTTTTCCTGGGGATCACGCTCGATATTTAACATCTCTGGCGGGACGGCTAAGTTCAGCAGCATATGCTGTCAGAAAAATCCGTCAATTTACCGATGTAGATACCGCGAGGCTAGTCTATTTTAGTTACTTTCATAGTATCATGTCTTACGGTATTTTACTTTGGGGACGGGCTGCAGACGTCGATTCTATTTTTATTCTGCATAAAAGAGCCATCAGAGCCATAATAATCTCCGCAGGCGCGATTCTCTAAGGGAACTGTTTAAGGTTATTAAGATCTTCACGGTACCTTGTATATCTATGAAAACATCATGTACCTACGTAAGAAAAAATTTACATCTTTTTACTAAAAGAGGTGATAGACATAATTATAGTACCAGAAATAGGGACCTATTAGTTCAACCAGGTTTCAGACTGGCTAAAGTAGACTTATCTTTCATGTATTGTAACATTTTAAACAGTACCCCTGTTTAAAATGTTACAATAAAATACCTCCCCACATACTTCAACTGAATGAGACGAAATTCAAAGTTTGTATAAAACGCACACTATGCAGCCAGGCATATTATAAGTTGGGGGATTGTATCGCTGATAAAAATGCCTGGCTCAATGCTGGTCCTGCTCCACAACACACAACTAATTGATTAACATTTGAAAATACTGTTGGAGCTGCTGAAGATTGTAAGACTACCTTTGCTTTGTATAAACTCAATCTCCTTTGTATTATATAATTGCATATGACAAGTGTGAGTACTATGTACTATCGAGCTAACATTTACCGGGTAATGTCTTTCATTGACCTGAATGTGCCCTGGCGGCTGATAGATGTCATGCTCACTCAAATGTCTCGCTGACGGTGGCGCGTATGTTGGATCATTTAGCTCCCTTCAAAATGGTTGAGCTGAATGGTGCTGATCCATGCGTCATGTTCGTGAACGGGCGCTGTCAGTTGGGACTGGTCATCTCTTAGCCACCACGGCTTATTTCAATTAATATTTGCTGTAGGTACACTGGACACTCAACGTGTACGTCTTATTTACATCGTTCTCACATAGGTATAATTATACCTATATTCAACAATAATGATGTAACTAATATTTATGTAACAATAGAATTTAAAAGAGTGTCCATGGAGTTTCTTGCCCGTTCTTCTCCATAGGTACCTACTACGCTTTGGAATGGGCAACTAGCTTCAGATATCTGACTGACCGACCACTTGACAATTCAAAAGTGCCTGTAAATGGTTTAATTGAAATAAATGCTTTGAGTTTGAGTTTGAACTTGTTTGTTTGAACGCACTAATCTCTGGAAGTACCAGCCGGATTTGAAAAAAATATTAATTTTAATTCTTGAGGAAGGCTATAGGCTATTTAACATCACGCTCATCTCGAAAAGGAAGAGGCGGATCGCGTGAGGGAGAGGCAAAAATCGCGCCCACACGCGCCTAGCCGCCGCAGGAGACGCCCTGGGCGTCGGGAATCGCAGGCCGATTCCCAGCCACCGCAGGCGTGGGCTTGCGAACGGCGAGCAATGGGCAGCTCGCCGTTCGATAAGGACCAGGCCCAGATTGACGGCGCGTTGTGTTCCACGCGCGCCTCTAAGAGATGTCACCACCAATGACGGGGTCCGCTAGGGCCGATGCCTGCTAGGGTTGCGGTAAAGTCCGAGAAGGATACCGTGGCCCCTGGCACAGGCAACTGAAGGAACACAGGTGGGTTTTAGTCAGTAAGAGTCTGACACGGCTCTGCCCAGAGCAGGAGAAGTTATTTGATGATTTCCAACCCTCAAAAAAAAAGGACCCTTAGGAGCCGAGCAAAATAAGAAAAGTCAGAAAGAACGCCAGGCGAAATCGAGTAGTTGCGCGGGCAGGCGATGCGATGCAACGAGGTGGGTCAGGGAAAAAAATCACACGTACGAAGTCGCCGGCAGAAGCTATTATTTTAATAAATCTGAATTTCATGGAGTTTTATGTTTTACCTCGTCATAGTACGTTACTTTCTAGTAAGTAAGTACCGTTTACCTCTTATTTTAGATAATTATTTACCTAGAAAATTATTCCTCAATGTTTGACAGTTGTGGTGTACCTAAACTAAATTAGGTCCCTCCTCATCATTTATTTGACATTTTTGTACAGAATTTTGATAAGAAATCTAAAATTAAACTGTGTACACGTAACCTCCACCACAGACAATCATTCTCATCTAGCATCTCCAAACGATAATACGAGAAATCGATTGGAAAACCATACCGGAATATTCCATTACCTCCAGCAGGCAACAACGGTCCTTTTACATTTCCAATCAGCGCTCGTGTGTGCACTACACGAAATCGGGTGCTAATAGGTCGGTTGTCTCGGTACCACGGAACGCCAGAGATTTACTGGTGAATTTTACGCGGCCATTTGCATAGTTGTAAATAACGTAGTGTCGGCCCCCGCCGCTTATTTAGACGTTATAAACTGATTATTCACTCGATAACGCCACGCCACATGTAAATGTATGACTGTAACGTCTATAACTCTGATATAAATGGGCAATAATTTATTATTAGACGTTTATTTGGAATATGCTCTAATTATAGTGGCTAAGGTTTATTATTTTTTGAGGTAATGACGATAAGTGGCCAGTTTCCTGTATGTGTGTTGCGTTGCATTAGGTTTTATAATGTTTAATAAGGCCACTTTTATAACCTAAACAGAATGTTTAAATACCTACAGCCAAATACATTTTTGTAGGTACCATTCTAGGTACCATTTTGTTAACATGGCTACAACTATACAGAGCCCCGCCGGGCTTGCAAATATTTCATATTGTAGCTAACATACTATGTTTACTGTAATATAAAACACATATTTCAATACGTTCACCTGAAAATATTGGAATATATGTGTGCTCGAGGTATGTTTTAGACAACTATGACGTTGCATGCTATAAAGCATATTATTGTGGATACATATTGTAATACTCCGTAAAGCACCAGTATTTTTGTAAAATGATTACGTTGTGTTTTCATTAACGGGAGCATTTTTATTTTTTTTATTTGTGTGCTCGGCAGTTGTTTACTCTGCCTCTCGACCTATAAAGTGGAGAGAATCGAGTGAATGTGCAATTTTCCATGATTGAGAATTTAAATTTGTTATGGCATGCTGATGAATTGGTTTCACAATGATTGTGTGCAGACCGGTCACCGCTTTGTGTTGTGATGCAGTCTGATAACCGGAGCTGATGATTATAAGTAGTATCCGTTTAGCCGAGTCAATGATGTATTATTTAGAAATTAATAAAATTTTGAATTTTGGTTAGGTCAGGGGTTCCTAATCTTTTTATAGGTACTGCGACTCCATTTACATATTGTAATATTTATGCGACTCCCCTGTAAAAAAAGATACCTGCGTGTAGCTCTAGAATCTAGAGTCTAGCAGCTACATTGTAGCTAGATTATTTTAGACAATGAAAACTCTACAGAATATAGGATCTTACTAACTTTTGTTCACTTACAAAAAAATATTATTTACTAGGCTGTAAAAAGCAGTAGGTACCCTCAATTAAAGCGACGGATGAGCTTGCTTTTCTGAGCATAACTTCTCAAATCGAGATTGATGTTTTTAAATAGCTACCCTCATTTGTTTTTCTAAATTGATTTGTGATCTGTATTTCGATTTACTTCGACGCCTCGGGGCGTCGCGACGCACAGTTAGGGAACACTTGGGTTAGGTTATAGAGGGTTATAGGTACAAAATGACAAAATATTAATCTAGTGATAAACAGACACTGCTTAGCTACTGAATAGATAATAGTTTAATAGTATGCTTGCAAAAAATAAATACTTACTTACAGACATTTTGTAACCTAATTAGGTACCCACCTAGCAGGTAGGTTGGAAATATTTCAATAAAATATTTTGTCCTTTAATTTGTGGTTCCGACTAACTGTAAGTAAGTATCTGAAATGGATGTTTAATTACCACAACATTTTACTGATATCATCCCAACAAAATATCGTGTAAACCTAGACATATAAAGAATTGTCTGTAGTGTAAACATCTTGATACTTTTTCAGCAAAACAAAACACCGCTGACCAAATAATTATAGTGAGTGCCCACTGAAATTGCTAATGTTATTTCGCATCAAGTCAGTGACATTCAGAAAGTGATCGATATTAGGAACTATCTAGGTAAGCCTGTGTTCGTGGACTCGCGGCTTAGGGTGTATTCACGTAGCAAGCTGGCAACCCGCGCCGTTATGCCGTTTGTCGGCGCTGATAAGCGCTGGCGCGCTGGTTGTCAACGTTGGCTGGGGCAGGCAGTTTACATACTTT
Source organism: Brachylomia viminalis (assembly GCA_937001585.2). Taxonomy (NCBI): domain Eukaryota; kingdom Metazoa; phylum Arthropoda; class Insecta; order Lepidoptera; family Noctuidae; genus Brachylomia; species Brachylomia viminalis. The sequence goes on along the minus strand of OW443308.2, from coordinate 12,361,531 downwards.
TTGCCAAATCAGCGCGAACCGTCACCGATAACCGCCTACAAGTTCCTATCTGAATTAGTTGGTGCCGGTACGCACTGGCTGGCTGACCAGTGGTGGCCAGCGCTTGTCAGCGCCATCAAACCTTGGCATATTGGCGCCGGTTCTAGCTTTCTACATGAATACACCCTTAGTCAGACAAGCCACCGGGCGGGGGTCGCACAGTCGACAAGATCTCATCAATAAATCACAGGAACCCTTAAACTGAGAGACTTTGGCTGCATTTTATCTGTCACTTGTCACAAGCGACTAACTCGACAAATTGATGATAACGGATTCGCTGTCGCATCGTTAGTGAGTTGAAAGTGTTCGGAATACTACAGTTTGTAATGGTGGTTACAATATCATTTGGTACTAGCGCAACTTATATCAGTAGTGTGAGCTAGGCATATACCTATAGGTCTGTCCAATTGTACGCCACTGCTCGCTACACAGTCACTCTCGTGCCGTGATCAGGTATGAATAATATAAACGAAAAGATTTACAAAGGAAGTCACGAGAAGGAAAACACGGCATTCGATGTATAGGCAAGGATTTTTTAACTTAAAGTGTCGGTATGTTCAAACCACAACTGTCATTCTTTGACAGTTGTATGAAATGGCTAATAACACGGCAAATTGACGTAACGTGCCAATTTGGTAAACAATTAAATTCCCTGGCCTTACTTGTAAGGGGATTCTGGTAAATTGTCCCTAACCTTTTGCAAAGTCTGGTCACAATAGCAACATAAAAAACATGATAAAAGTTTAATGAAAAAGTTAAAATTCCACACTTAACAATGGACAATGTAATGAGTATGAACTCCTGTAACAATCTAGAAACATCCACCAAAATTTGTTACAAAAATATTTCCGTGTTGAACAGAGTGTGAAAGGAAACTCGAGTAGCAACGAGTGTCTTCCGCCCAAGTTATGTAGTGTTAATGTCGCTTCCTACATTTATCCTGCAACTTTACAATCTTTCAACACTCTAGTTTACTGCTAGGTATATTTAAACTTAGACGATGGTAAGACTTTTTGTTAGTAGGTAGGTAAGTCCTTACTTTAAGGTAACTGAAATTACTTTACCATCCGTGACTTGTTAGTTAAAATAATTATATTCATGGCATGACATTTTACGACAACATTGCCATTATTTTATAAGCCGTGTCTCATCAGCAAAAATGGCGAACTTCCATACAAACATATTTATTTAAAAATATACTTTTTAGTGCAACTTGGAACTTGTGTGTAAAATTTCATGCTTCTAGACAAGACTAGACCCAGACGCTTTAGGCTGTGCAGTGCTTTCTGTCAGTGGAAGCATGAATGAATTTAAGATTTTTATTACGTACTTATATTTATATTTTATATTATATTTTACTTGGATTTATATTAATTAGTACTTAGATAAATTAAAATAAATCATCAAGTTTCCCATAGTACTTAATCACTTTTGGCACAGTCTGTTGTTATTATAACAAAAGGGCATATCTGTAGTCTTGACATACTTTCAAGACACGGTTAAAAATATCTTGCAAATATTTGTTTTTCTTAATATTCAAGGCTACAACTGATAAATCCAGTTTCATAAATATAAGCTCGGTCACTCAGATAAACTGCAGTTTTAAGATTAATCACGCTGCCTCCTATCAATATTTGAATACTCATCTATCAACACTTTTGAAGCATGATCTGATTTAGGTTGGAGGCTCATCTTTGTTTTATTTACACTTTCACTTTTCGTTCCAAAAAGTGTTTATCCACTGAAGCTAATAAACTATAGAATACATAATATAAATAACATATCGAACATAGTCCATACTTCAATAATAATATTACAAATGATAAGTACCTCAGTCTTTAGGTCATTCCACGATCCTTTCCACGACGACGACCTTTTCACGATCGTTACGTTGACAGATTATATACCCCGGGACCTGGTGAAAGACATTAGGCTACTTCTCATCCTGGGTATTTGTATGCGGGTAACAGCTACTTCTTCTACTTAACATAACCTTATCTGACCCATATTATCAAACATTTTGTACTACATTTGTTACTAGCATAGCATAAAAGCAGTGTGTTTTACTAAGATCATATGGATCACGGTCAGAAATAAAGTATTTTTGGAACGAAGTTCTTTAACGCAGTTTGGGGTACGAGTAAACTTGTAGAAATCGTCACTTAACGAAAAAGCGTTATGCCCCCTCCATGCGACTTCTTATTATATATAATAGAAACAGAGAGAGAGAGAGATAGTTTTTCATGATTTTCAAGGGTGCTGAAACCAATAGTGAGGTCAAAACAAAAATCCAAGATGGCGGCTGCGTTATTGACGGGGTCTCCCGACCATCACGTTTTTTATTTATTTATATTTTACAACAAAACAATAGGGGCTTGTGGATAAGTAATAACAGCCGCACGGGTTGATCGATCAGGTTAAGCTACGCTTGCCGCGGTTGGTCCGTGGATGGCTGACCATCTTTACATATCAAGACCCCGCCGTGCCTCGGAAAGCACGTTAAGACGTTGGTCTCAGCTGTCATTGTCATTCGTAGATCGTCATTGGCAGTCGTTACGGGTCGTCGGAAGCCCGAAAGTCTGACAACCAGTATTATCCAGTAACTGGGTTGTGGAGGTCATAAAAGCAGTCGCTTCATGTAAAGTACTGGTATTCAGCTGCATCCGGTTGGACTGGAAGCCGACCCCAACATAGCTGGGAAGTGGCTACGCAAAAATGATGATATTTTAAACTAATGTGCAATTAAAGGAGCGTGGAACCTAAGATAGAAACGCGCTTGTACGATACGACTACATACAGAAAGCAAAGCTGATAGACATCTCTATTCCTAGACAGCACGTTTCGCCGAAAACTTTGTTGATAGAAAACATTGTTAGTAGAGATCCATAGGAAGCACTTTTAACAGAGATCTCTGTTCATAGATAGCACTTCTTGTCGTAAACTTTGTACATAGAAACCACTGTTTCCAGATACCTTGGTTCACAGAAAGCGCCTTTGGAGAAGAAACTATTAATATATATTATATGACTAAATTTTGCTTTTCTGGCTCTTGCTAATGTCCATAATAAAAACACGTTTATTTCATACAATAATGCCTATGAACGGAGATATCTACAAATATTGCTTATAGATTTCTATCAGCTTTGCTTTCTGTGTGTAGTCGTAGCGTACAAGCGTGTTTCTATCTTAGGTACCATGCGCCAAAGACAGTTTCATACCAATAATGGTACACCTACCACTGTCTATTATATCTATAGGCATGGCCGACCCGTGCAGTGGATTTGTGCTTGCAATGGGAAAACGATCGAGTGACATGACAGCACGAGGAAAGGCTTCTAAAATACTTTCACAATATTGTTTCCGACACTCCTTAACTGACATCCGTATGAACTTTCTTTGCTTTGAGCACATATTCGACGATATTCCTTTTGTGATCTCATAAGATTTACGAGTTCATTCTCAGTTTCTTTGTGGAATACTTTCAACCGGTGATACGACGCACTCATGGATAGAATCAGAACTTCATTTCATAGCCAACCAAGAATGTGAACCGGACCAAACAAACTCGATAATGCACTTTTGCCATGTATAGTGCCGGTAACTATCCGTACTTCCCTAAGAAAATGGCCGACTCGATAGCCTGAGACACTACTCGATACTGCGGTGAAGTGTACTTGGTAACGATAATGACTACGTTTATGGTGCTAGTGAACAGCATGCCCTGCATTATTTAGCTTATTAACAACTGAATTGTATTAGTGCTATAGAAAAACGAAGCCAACTTAGTTAAAGCGTACACTTAAAAACGGTATTTTTCTTCCCATAAGCCGCGTAACTACTGCTATAATGAGGACCCGCATAACGCGGTAACCGTGCACGGAAGCTGAGAAGGAAATAAGTTTATGTATGTAAGTACAATTTTCATTTTATTTCCTTATACATACTTTTCGTCATGTACCAAACTAACTTCTAACTGAAGGTGCTATAAGCAAATGCACTGGAATGGCGTTGTGCCTATTATTTTGCCTAATTGTGTCTCCCTAATAGGCAATGTGGAAAATTACTGGGAACGGCTGCTGTTTCAAATCACCCCATTTCATTGTACGGTTCTAATTAAATAACACAATTGCATTTACCTCCAAGTTATCATAGTAGTTAAGACTATTTAGGTACATAGATATAAAACCTGGTTAATTGAAAAGGTGGGTACTTACACAAAATTGTTGCTGAAAGCTGTAATATAGGTACACACGCAGACGTGCATGCACTTTCTAAATAGCTCTTATTAAAACATTTTTTTCTTGAAAACAGTAATGCAAACGGGTGATATTAAAAATGCTCTTTTCAGCCAAAATAAAAAGAGTGAAAATTGGCATAAAATAAACCACCCTCGATAGTATTAGGTTACTGTATTGATGATTCTAATGATGTGTCGACACCCTTGCGATATCCTATCTTCCTAGTACGGCGGGCTGTGCTGGGGCGCCTGCTGCAGGTGCGAAAATATTCCAATCTTATTGGAAGTTATATGTTCGACATATATGTATATGGATCCGATTGCACACTTGATTTTTCAAGACATCGCCAAGCGGTTGGTCGACTCCTCACGTGACCAGAGGGCTGGATGATTTTTGGGCCAAAGAATCAGCATCGCCATACAACGTGGCACAGTCTTTGGGCATTTATCCGGTTCACAGCGATGTGGACGAATTTTTTGTTGCCCTATCATTATTTTCCTTTTTTTTATACACATGTACATATTATTAATATTATTTTAAGTCTCTTAGCTTATATTTATGTTTTAACCAAAAATAAAGTTCTAATGATAATAGCTCTGTAAATACATATTTGTTTTCTCGAATCATATTTTGATCGAAATACAACCTGACACTGACCTGGAAATTGCAAAACACTTAAAAAAGACTTAAATTTCGCGGGCTTCCCTCTTATATCAAATAAATGACCGACTTTTTCTGTAACTAGGTACAATTTTCGCTTTTTTTTTGCATTATATTAGTACTAGGTACTCACGCTATTCGGAATGGCAACGTTTGAACTATCTTCGCCGGCCACGGGACGTTGACCTACTAGTATTTGTCACGTGATGTCTCTATTAATTTACATGCTGTGAGGTTATCACATTAAATGAAACAACGCGATCCTACATAACGTTCTTTGAACACACACAATAAATAAATAAACTTTCTAGTCCTGGTACTTTTTTTGTTTAAATATTTATGTATTTCATATAATGTGTTAACCTCATCTCTATTCTGTATTATTTAAGCAATAATAACACACAGAAATATTAATTAATTCTTGGTTAAGTCAAACTTCTCTGAGATCTTTTAGAAGGGGCGGCTAGAATCAATTCTATTTTAATGTTAAGGTTGACGTTCAAAAGTGCCTTGTGTATGTCTACTTGAAATAAATGCTTTCAATCAAATCAATCAAAAGTCATTTATTCAAACTAGGCTGAGAATCAGCACTTTTTGAACGTCAAAATCACATAAGACAGTCCCCCAAAACGCCCACCCTTCACCACTTCCTAGTGGTTTAGCTGGAAAGAAGAAGTGGCGGAACAAACTCCCCAGCAGCACTGCTGTCTGTTAAGTTAGAAGAACTGGATTCTATAAAGTAATTAACATTCCGAAACACAAAAACATTCAAATGATTTGCCACGTGTCAGCTAGCACACGCCAATATTGAAAACTATACTCAAGCAGAAATAAATAATAAAAACGTAAACAGAACTTAATACATAGTAAAAAGGCATAAAGGGCGTGCCCGCTTATATATGCAATGCTGCATTATGTTTATTTAAGTAGCTGTAACTTGTAGTCACAAATGATAAACTAGGACCTTCGAAGTAAAATAAAGAAACAGTTAATCACTAATAACAATAACAAAACAATAGTCAGCAAAATTACCTGTCACCATAAGCAGCACCCGTTCACGAGCATAACGCAAAGATCAGCCATTACCCCCCTCGCCATATTTGAGGGAAGGAGGCAACCCGACCCCCGCCGCTACCGCAAGCATTGACATCTAAGGGAGCATGACGAACTTGCTGCAGGTTGCTCAAAAGAATAATATGATTAATTGTCGAGGTCGCTAGCTAACCATAGATTGCAATACAACTCATTAAAAAACATTGCAATGAGTAGATTATGTCAATAATAAATAAAAATTTAATTAAACTAAATTGATTAATATAGTCAAATAAAATAAACAATTATATAAACTCATATAACTTGTCAGTAGGTTACTACTTGTTAGTAGTAGTAAAGCTAATTCTAGAGAAAAAACATAAGCATTGTCTTGAGTTAATCACAGCGACCAACAATTTTTATCGTTTAAGTAATCGTTGTTTGAATAGTATGCCTTTGAACAAAGGTTGGATTTTACTTTAGCTTTAAACGCATTAAAAGGCAATTCTAACAAAGAAGAAGGAAGCTTGCTAAAAAAGTTTATACCAAGCCCAACAAATGAGTTATGGACTTTATGAAGCCGGTGAAAGGGACCACGTGGTTTGTCCTTGTTTCTAGTTAGTTAATATTATAAATATCACTGTTTTTTGTATGTATGTGTATATTTTGCCTAATATATAAGATGTTGGCGAAGATGAACTGTGAGGCCACCGTGAGAATACCAATATCTTTAAAAAAATCTCTGAGAGTAACTCTAGCACCTAACTGGTAAATTGCTCGAACAGCTCGTTTTTGAAGAACAAATCGGCGGCTTTGCCCCACAGCAGAATGCCGTAGGACATGACGCTATGAAAATAACTGAAATAGACTAGCCGAGCTGTATCAACGTCAGTGTATTGTCTTACTTTCCTGATGGCGTGTGCGGCCATCAGGCCGCATCTAAATTTAGATTTAGCAAAAACACAAATAATTTTGAATAATTTTTGAAAGGAGTATCAAACCTGTAATTTTTCAAACCATATAACTCGTATAGTCTCGCTCTACTTTTATAAATACCTGGAGTAGCCCATTGGTTGAAGGCAACGCAGGTGCCATTAATGTTAATGGTTTCGGTGCTGAAAGTAGATTATTATTCTTTTTACACAACATCAAAAAGGGCTCCATAGATTATATCAGGATTATCGTGTTCTAGAATCGACGGTTTAATTCTAAGGGCTATATTATTTTTAAACTTGTTGCAACGACTAGCTGTATAAGGCCTGCATTCTATTTCACATTTCACAGTGGTCAGACGGTAAGTCACTTAACACTAATTTATTTTTGGCTTCGTAATCACTAAAAATATTATCAATACGAGTACAAGTCGACGAAGATGCTGTTATCCTAGTAGGTTCAAAAAACAAGTTAATTTAATTCAAAATATCTAAACAGATTGAGAAGTCAAATACATAATGGAATAAAAAAAAAAGTCAAATACTTAATACTTACTACCTCTAAAATATTAATATTAAAATCACCACATAAAATTATAATTTTATTACTTGATTTTAATTTATTCAGTGAAGCCTCCATTACCCATTCGAAACGAATAAAAACCCCAGAGGGGGGTCGATAAACGCAAATTATAACGTATCGCTCGAGATCAACACACGACAACTCAATAGTGCGCTCGATAGAAAGATTAACTAAATCAGAACGTTGTTTACATTTCAACTTGTTTGAAACAAGAAATAAAGATCCACCGCGAATAGCACTTTTCCTTACAAATGCACTTTGAATGGTAAAATTATCATCTTTGATAAACACTACTTTATGCTCTTTCAACCAGTGTTCAGTCAAACATAGCACCTGAGCATCATAGTTCTCCGTAAATAAACTTAACTCTGGCTCTTTGCAGGACAGACCCTGCATATTTTGAGGGATCCCTTCTTTTCGCATAATGTTCTTTGTCCTAATATACTTCGACATAACGATTTTGGCACAATTTGTTTTGGCATAATAATACTTCGGCATAACTTTTTAGGCATACATTTTATGTTGGCATAATCATCTTAAAGACTAATTTGTTTTGGCATAAATTTGATTCGCATAACGTTAGTAGGCCTAATGACTATTAGCATAACGTTAGTAGGCCTAATGGTAGTAGGTTAAATAATATTGTTGGTTAAAAATTTAATATGCTGTGCAACAAAAGTTAGTGACAGAACCGAATTGCTGCAAAACCGACTCCACGTAGTCTTGTTTGTCCTACCCCTAGAGTGTAATTTAAAATCGCGTAGGCGCGTAGGGGCGAGGCGGCCTGCGGGCTGAGGAGCAGGCGGCTGCGAGCGAGCCACGCTTCGTGGTGAGCGAAAGTCGTCTGCGACGATTAGCACGCGTGGGGCCGCCGGAGGCCCGCAGCGCCGGAGCCATGACAGAAACCCTGCCTGCTGCATGTTGCATGCTCGCTTGAATGCTGCATGCTGCATGCTTGCTTGCATGCTGCATACTTGCTTGCATGCTGCATGCTTGCTTTTTTGCTGCATGCTTGCTTGCATGCTGTATGCTTGCTTGCGTCATGCTTCCTACAGCGAAAAAAAACCCACAAAATTGTTCAATACGTTATATTATATTAATATGTTATATATTACCTGATTCAGGAGATATGGCTTTTTTCCAATCGTCGAAATAAATTGGTATATCCTCTTCGGGCAAAAAAGCTAGGGCGTATAACTATTTAATTTCCATGGCAAATGATATATCATTACCGTATAAGCGTTGAAGGCTATTTTTCTGTACGTGGCGGTATATAATTTGTCCTAAATGAAAATTGCATCCTTTCATTGTTGTAAATTTATGCTTTAGGATATTATGCTTAAAAAAGTTATGCTTTAGAACTTTATGCTTAGTAAATTTATGCTTTAGAATATTATGCTTAATCATTATCATAATAATGATTAAGCATAATATTATTTTTTATGGTTAGAGAAATTATGCTTAAAAAAATTATGCGTAAGCTGTTATGCGTAATTATAATATGCGAAAATATAATTATGCCAAACAAAATTATGCTAAGTTATATTAGGTCTTAAAATTTTATGCAAATGGATAGGGAACCATATTTTGATGTACAACATTCAACATATGCGGCTGCCCCGTTGTCGCACCTAATAGTTTAAACTACAAGGCGTATCAATAGTAGTGTTAGTACCACTACAAACAGTAATCGACGGTAACCTACAGGTACCGGTGTCACTGTTAGCAATGTGTCTTCTACAACTAGGTGGCAGATACATTGTATAATTTGTCAGTTTGTAATCAGTAATAAATTGATTACAGTCAAAATATAAAATAGTGTCACTGTGTCGACAAGTCCTGTTATAAATGAAAATATTTAAATTATAAATGTGCCTATTTTGTTCATCAGACAAATATCTATAATAAGGCAGGGCACATAAAATAAATTTACAGTTGTTGATCTCATTGAGATGTAACATCAACTGGACACATTCAATTATGTCCTTTTTCCTTACAGTTAAACTATCCCCATACAATAAAATAACACTTGAACTGGGGTTTATATTTGGGTATCATTTAAGCTATTACCAATTTAATTAGTTTTGTGTTTCTTAAATAATAGGGTTTGTCCTCCAAATAGTAGATCTGTCACCAAAATGTAGTCACCAAACAATGCAAAATCAGTTCCACAATAAATCACCTAAAATCCTGAGATATAAGGTCTAGTACCAAATAAATGTTTTTGTATGTATTATAATAGGTGTGTCCTAATAAGTATTTAAGCAAACTAATATAGAGAGATCACCAATAGTAGTAGTTTTCTTATTCACCACGGATCGATTGATATACATAATATGTCGACGGTAGGGCTTGGTCGACGGAGCCCCGCTTCGCGGGGCTCCTACTTCTGGGTGGTTTATAAAAAAATAACCACGAAGGGGATGGCGGGGTCTCTCGACCCCGCCATCCCCTTCTAACCTAACCTGTCCGAGTCGGGGTGCCCTAAAGTCCAGATTGCATCCAGTTTCTCCTGGTAATTTGTCTCGGGTATCATTTAAGCTATTACCAATTTAATTAGTTTTGTGTTTCTTAAATAATAGGGTTTGTCCTCCAAATAGTAGATCTGTCACCAAAATGTAGTCACCAAACAATGCAAAATCAGTTCCACAATAAATCACCTAAAATCCTGAGATATCAACCTGGGAACAATTTTTGTTTATCTGAGAACGAAAATATTTCGTGGCGATAGATCTATTTATTAGGTGATACAACTTGATGACAAATATAAATTTTGGTGATAGAAAATATAGTTCCCTTTATATTTGTCAATCTAATATTATTAATTAATTGGCTAATACTGGCACCAGGTTAACAATTATTAATTACATATTGATGCGAACACTGATTAAATATACTTTAACTTTGACTTCAACCGTAGCATTCGGTTCCGGAATTTGCGGAATGAACACTGTAGGCGCACCGAAACATAATCCAAGTGGCCACAGCACACAAATAGCTGCAACGCAGACATAAATAGAACTATAATTAGGACATCGCATGTGGCTTGCGAAAGGAATATGGCGTTAAAATTTTAAGTAACCACAACAAAAGATACTTTTAGTAACAAAGGAAAATATTGGTAGACCACTTTAGGAGACTAATCATTTGAGGCTTCTAATGTCTTAATAAGAAACGCTATTTAGGTACTAGTCTATCAAAAGGATTTTTGAACCAATTATTTAGCACATTAGGGAAGCCTCGAGTTTAAAGGTCTTCGCCGAATCAAAATCAGTAATATATCTATAAATATAGATATACATATAAAGTCTTAGCGAATTCAACTCTTTATTTTTTTTTTCAGAATCAGAATCAGAGTGTTTATTTGTGAAACATAGGTATTTACATAAAGATCTTAGGTTATTATTATGTGCGCTATGTTTTGCCGTGAAGGCGTACAAATATTGAAATAAACACAAAAATCATAAAAATAACAATATTAAACTATTAACATAAGAAGAAAGCAAAATTAAACTCTCACATGAGAAAAGGAACTATATCTTTATAACATTTATAATTAAGAAAACTTACTATAGTAACAGTCTTAAAAAATCTCGAAACAGCATTAATAAAATCTTCTACAGTATAATAACATTTTTCTATTAATAGTGAGTAGAGCATCTTTTTATATTTAATTAAGGGCAAATTTTTTATGTTATCAGGTATTTTATTATAAATTTTCGGAGCTATACCAAAAAAACTCTTTTTCATTAAAGCGGTTCTGCATAATTTTATGTCGCACAGTTTGTTTGTATATTGAGAACGCATTGGAGTTTTTTTAACATCAGAGAGTTTTTGAAACAGATCTAAATTGATTTTGACAAACAAAGCAGTTTCGTAAATGTACATAGCTGGAAAAATCAGTAATTTTAGTGATTTAAAGTGAGGTTCACAAGTTTCAGTAGTTTTTAAGCCACACATGGACCGAATACATCGTTTTTGCGCTTTAAAAACCGATTCTCTTTCAGAAGATTGCCCCCAAAAAATAATTCCAAACCTCAGAACAGATGCAACCAATCCGTGATACGCTAATAAAAGTGTTTGTGTGTTAACTTTTTTCGATAGCTGGAACAGGGCATATTATGCAGATTTATTTAGTTTTAGACAAATTTCTTCGTTGTGGGGTTTCCATGTTAGCTTACTATCGATTATTATACCTAAAAATATTGCTTTTGCCGTATCTTCTATTTGGCACTTGTCATATTTGACATGAACTGGCGGTTTTTCACATCTTTGACGAAAGTGCATTACTTTTGTTTTGTTTAAATTAATTACTAGGTTATTACTAATAAGCCATTTAATTATTTTACTGAGGCAATCATTTATATCATTCTCGTAATAGTCAGGGTTATTACATTTTACAATGGCTGTAAAAAAAAAAGCAAAACAAAGAGAACCATATTGAGTATTGGGAGATCGTTAATATATATTAAGAAAAGTAGCAGCCCTAGCACGCTACCTTGTGGCACCCCGTATTTTATAGTTCTTTGCAGAGATTTATGAATTGTTACTAATTTACTTTTTTGGCATAATTGTGAGATTTCAGAGCACTGTGATCTGTTATCAAGATATGATTCCAAAAGTTTTAGAATATTTCCTCGAATTCCATATCCATAAAGTTTTTTTAGCAAAATCTTATGGTTCACATAGTCAAATGCTTTTGTCATATCTGTATATAAAGCACATACCGGAGATCTTTCATCGACAGACGTCATAATATAAGAAAGGAGGTCGAACAATGCCATATTTATATTAGTGTTTTTTCGAAATCCTTTTTGTTCGTTACAAAATAACTTATTATTTTCAAAATAACTATATATGGAATTATAAATCACTTTCTCGATTATTTTTGAAAAAATTGGAATTTTAGCAATGGGCCTATAATTTTTTACATCTGATTTATCATCTCTTTTGAGTAAGGGCTTAATAATTACATTTTTTAGACTACTGGGGAAAACACCATTTGTTATACATAAATTAATAATGTGCGCTAGTGGTGGTGCTATAACTTCTTTGACAAATTTCACAACTTTAGTACTTACTCCATCATAGCCAACAGTATATGTATTTTTAAGGTTACGAAACGGTTAAAATAGTTAACAAAACCAGTCTGAAACACCGTCAATACATGTATGATTAATGTTTTATACACGACACAATCATGTTTTGATAAGTCTTTTACAAGACTCCTTGAAATCAAGTATCACTATTATACATTAACGCGGGGCTATTTAATGTCTTATAGCTTGATCGATGAACAAGAAAAGGATGCACAGTAAAATCTTCATTCCGTGAGATATTAATAAATAGTTCCATTTACCTACGTTAATAGCGTTTAAAAAGACTCATTAATATCGCTGAATAAGTAGTTGCTAATACCAACCAAACCTGTCTCATTAGAGGCTTGCACGAAGACGCATTGTTCCATTCTTCAGCTTCATCAACGTTGACTGCATTATATGCATACGTGTTTATAGTACACACGGCTACACATCAAGCTATACAGTTCCAGTTTACATTGACCTCTCATTGTAAGGAAATCCTATACAATGCGAGATCAGCTTATACTGGAATATTATAACTTGATCTGTAGCCGTGCGTACAATCACAAGATAATTTATACACTTAAATGATAAATGATTTTATTTCTCTAAGTAGGTTGGTACAAACACTTTTACACGTCAAACATATATATTTTTTAAACTATATGAGGCCGGCGTTTCCTATCTGACTAGGTATTCTGAGAAGGAAGGCCGAAACAAACTTAGATAGGTACAATGTGTATGGAGATACATAGCAGCTTCAACCATCCATGAGCAGCTTTAGAGACTTTGAACACTTTTTATTTTTTAAGTATAAAATAAATATATTTATTTTATACTTAAAAACATATGAAATATAAAACAGCTGTGCTCAATAACGTTTATAATGTTTATTTTATTTTGTGATATTTTTTCTTATAATGTATTTTTAGTTTGTTATTAAAATCAATCTTATTTAATTTAAAATTTAAAATTCAAATTCCTGTTAGTTTAAGTATAACAGATTATTGGTATTAGTTCTAATTACATTGTTATCCATCTTTATATTAATTATTATTGTATATTGAGATCTAAATAAAATGCTGTGCTTACCTTTAATCATTTAGACGCATGCAATGCTATTGTATTTGTAAATGATATGTACTATATAAGGTCTTTGTGTATATTGAGTTATATAAAAATAAAATATATCTAATGGATAACCCTGAAACTGTCGATCGGCCAGATATATTCATTATATCTATATATAAGGTTGACTGGTAGAAAATGCCTCAGGCATTAAGTCCGCCTTTGTACAGTATTATTTTTTACTTGTGCATAAAGTTTTAATAAATAAATAAAATATATCTATTATTTACCGCACTTATTTGTGCTCTACAGAATATTCATATTCATATTCATTTATTTGCGTTCCACAAGGTAAAACATGGTGTTAACAAAAGGCTTAGAGCTAAGAGCCGTTGTAGACCCTGTCAGGGCACAGCAAAATCTAATTCTTACAAGCTAAAATTTAAAAATAAATTTAAAATATACTTACATGAAACCAAATTATTTGATACATTCGCAAAAAAAAACAATAGAATGAAAAAATATCGCCATATGCCCATGGATGACCAAATTATTGATATGTTTGATATTTTAAATAAAAACCGTACTTACTCTTACAAAATCAGCTGCCATTTCTACAATTGGTGACTTGTTCTCATTTTGTTTTTTTTTTTAGGTCACTCCTGAATTGTTGTATTATGAGACTAGTATCAAGATTTTTTATTACAATCTAACTAAGATAACATTGCAAAAAATACTTATTCTTAAATTTTTACATTTTTTCTATGGAACTATGCAATTTTGGGCCCTATATCGAAAAAAAAATGTACGTGTATTATGGCGACATAAGAATTTCTGCAGTTTGAATCTGTTTGCTTTGCCACATAGTAAGTTTAAACTCATGTTACTTAATATATTGAAAAATTTATGTGAAACTTTTGTTCCGCTTACATGCGGCATCTTTAGCGGCTTTGTTTTGTTGGTACTTTAATTTTATTTTCATCCCACCATCTCGGAAAGAGTATTTTTAATCTTCAATATCTGAGTGGAAAAGCCGTTTTTATTCTCTAGAGGATAAAGTAAATTGAATTTAGAACATCGTGTGCACTAAGTTTGTGAATTAAAAAAAACATTAAACCTATTTACTGCTACCTCTATGGTGCCGAATATATCATACAACTTTTTTTTAATTTGTTAAAAACTCAGACTCGGAACCTTCTTGGTGTTCTTTTTTCAATTTGCTTTGTACGCGGTTCTTTACGCGGCATTTTTTCACGTCATTGTTAAACCTTATATTAAAAACAAGAAACTTGAAAACAAGTGAAAAAACTAAAATGAGTGATTCTAGCGACGAGGAAGTTTGCTTGACGCCAACAGAATTGACTGAAACTGTTGATAATGCGCAAATGAGCTTTCTCCCTCAACAATCACGCGAGAAGTATTTAAAACAGTACGATATGTTCAACACGTGGCGACTAGCAAAAGGAGCCAAAACTTTCTCAGAAAACGTTTTGCTGGCATATTTTATAGAATTATCCGAGAACAAGAAAGCAAGCACTCTATGGAGTACGTATTCGATGCTAAAAGCAACAATAAAGATGAAAAAAGACAAACATATCGATACCTATCCTAAATTAGTGGCATTTTTAAAAAGAGCCTCATCTGGTCATCAACCAAAAAAATCGAAGGTTTTCACAGTATCTGATATTGAAAAGTTTCTTAACGAAGCACCCGATTCCGTATATTTGGCGGCAAAAGTAAGTCAGTTGCACATTCAGTATCTACTTAAGTATATTAATCTCAATTAAATAGTATACTTAGTAGATGTTGATAGGCATAATTATGCGTTCATATCAATTTTATTCATTTATCTACTACAATACTCTTTACGTTACAGGTTGTTCTTATTATTGGAATAAACGGAGCATGTCGAACTAATGAACTAACACAACTTAATGTCAAAAACATTGAGAAACATTCAGATGACTTACTATTAATTAATTTACCTAATACAAAGACAAAAAGAGACCGCAACTTCGTCATTCGCAAGGAATACGTAACGATTGTTGAGAAATATCAAGCCTTACGCCCGCCTAACACTCCAATCAATCGATTTTTTCTACAGTATCGCAATGGAAAGTGTGTTAGACAGCCTATGGGTACTAATAAAATTGGCAGTATCCCACGAGAAATAGCAACATTTCTTGAACTTCCAGAACCCCTGTTGTACACGGGTCATTGTTTCCGACGAACTTCAGCCACACTTTTGGCTGATTCCGGAGCTGATCTCCTGTCCCTTAAGCGCCACGGAGGCTGGAAGTCCAATGCAGTTGTAGAGGGATACATAGAGGATTCCATCCAAAATAAGTCTAAAATATGTGAAGGCATCGTAGGAGCCATTACACTGAAAGAGCCTCAATCGGATCCTTGGACTGGCCCTTCTACATCAAAAATAAGCCGTTATGAAACACCTAACCATCTCCCTCTCTCTCCAACATTCACGCCAAGGGAATCCGATGAATCGGTACAACTATTAAGTATGACAGATAGTTTACCGAAAAACAGTACACAAGTGACTAACACCAATATTACAGTACCAAACAAAAATATTACACTCAATTTAAATAACTGTAGCAACGTTACTTTAAAATTTTCTTAATTATACCTTAGTATTATTTTGTTATAATTTAAAGATTATTCTGTAATACTTACCTGTCATAATGTAGTAATTAATACCTAAACTGAAATAAAAGTGTACCTATCTTGTGATTGTAAACGTTTTTTTTTTGCATTTAGTCATTTCCTCGCTGAGGTGGAATGAAAAGTTACGTGTTGCACTCGAGTGCAAAGATTTTTCACCTCGTGCTCTTTTGATTCCCTCGCTAACGCTCAGGATTCTAATTTTGAATCACTCGCTGCGCTCGTGATTCAATTTTAGAATCCTTCGCTTGCTCGGTCATCAAAATTGAACACGCGGTTAAAAAGCAACTTTGCACTCTTGTATAACAAATAACTATTTCCTTTTATTTATTGTTTACAACGCTAGTCTTTAAATTTACCTAATTGTCTCATTGTTGTTTCTATTTATTTTGCGATTTATTTTATTTCCATATATTGATTTAATGATTAACAATTGATTTAATTTTATTTTATTTTATGTGATGTTAATTTAATTTAATTGTATTTGATTTTACTAATCTTGTTTTATGTATTTTATTGTGTATGGCAATGGGTGTAACCTACCTGAAATAAATGATTTTATTATTATTGTGTATCTGTGGAGAACGTGGTTGATTTCACATTGGTATCATTTCTGTATCCTATCTTTCTGTATTTCTTAATGTGTAATTGTTTGTTTTCCCTAATAAATAAAATAAAATAAGGGGGGTAAATGATATATGATAATCTGGCCAATCGACAGTTTCAAGGTTATTCATTATTTACGCCACACCCTGTATAATAGTAGCCTATTATCGTCCCACTTCAGGGCAAAGGCCTCTTTTCATACAGTGAAGGCACGAGCATTGCTCGCCACATTGTATAGTTGCTAGAAAATATATCCACCTAGCAATATAAATATAACAGAACTGTAAATCACTGAATACAAAACATTTAAATTTCATAAAGGTTCATAGTACTTAGCGAAAGTTTTCGTTTACCAGAACCTATTAGAAAATTCATTTTTTTATTTAAAATAATGATTGATCACCGGGCAGAATAGTACACACAGCAGCAGGTCAAGTTGCCACAAACTGTCAAATTTTCTCATTCGATTTTGAACTTAACCTTCAACATTTTAAGGTTTAAAATCATTTGGAGAAATTTGACAGTTTCGTATATGTGTGTGCTGGCGACTGTACTAAAATAACTAAAACCTTTCAGAACAGTATAAATTAAGTTAAGTAGTTAGTAGGTAACACAAAAGAAAATATAGTAAGCCCCTTATATTTTGTAACTAATTTTAGGGTTCTGTGGTAAATGACGTAAACTGCTACATACACAGGTAGGTACTCGTGTATATCGAAAGGTAAACTTTTGTAAACGCAATTCAGCAATGCAGCTCCATGTATGGAGCTGCATTGCTGAATTGCGTTTACAAAAGTTGTAGTGTACTACAAATCGGCAAACATTGATTTGGGTTATTACGAATGGCACACATACGGACATTATGAACACACGTACGTAGGCCTTTATTTAGCCGAGTAATGTGTTATCATTAAATTAACAACAAACAACAGATTTAACTGGTTAACCGCTTAATAATCATGGATATTATATTTTATATTTTGTATATATTGTAATTCCTGACAAATAATTTTGGTTGGTTTGGTTGGTGTTGGTTAATTTATTTATATAACGATAGGCTTCCATATTTGTGAACAATTTGTAGCCAAATCTTTAAATACCAAGAAAAATATGACAATAGCAAGATACTGAAAGTGAACGAAGAAAACTGTTTGCTTCGAACCTACGGAACCCCACAACAAAGCGCCTTTCACACTTTTCAAACACTGTTTTCGAGGTTAAAATGGTTCATAATGACAAGTTTTTTCTGAATTAAATAGTTGTGAACGTTTTGTTTTGTAAATAGCCTCGCTTATGTTGTATGGATGAAAAGACAATAACAAACACCAGAGCATTTGTATAAACAAACACTCGGATAAATATTTTTGGTTGAAATACACACCACGTGTATTTATACCGCACTAGGAATGTACGAGAATTGTTTTTTTATCGAATTAAAAGAAGGAATATACAGCTGTTGGACGGACTTTGATTAAAAAAACTATTCACAAAAAAACACCACGGACTTCCAAAAAAAAATTTCAATGTTAAAAAAAACTTTGACTTCGGAAGTAGTTGTCTTTGTTTTTTGATTTTTCCTTATTTGCCACCGACTTGCGAAGTCAAAGTTTTTTTTCACTTTGTAGTGTTTTTTTTTTTTGGAAGTCAGTGGTTTTTTATGTTGTGAAAAAGGTTTTATTTTTCACTTTATAGTTGTGGTATCTACCCCAAACAAAGTCCTATACCACTACTTGCAATGTAAATAACAGTGACAGTAGGAATTAATTACAACATCATCAACATACAATAAATTTAAAAAAATAAGTATTATTGAAGCTGACTCAAAAAACACTCATCAGAACTTGACCAAATTTATATGGGACCGATTTTCCAAATCGGTTCATTCGTCTTCGAGTAATCAGTGAACTTACATAAAAAAATAAAAACATACCGACGAATTGAAAACCTCCTCCTTTTTGAAGTCGGTTAAAAATGGAAGAATAAACTCACATAACATAAGATCAGAACAGGCTTGATGTTATGTGTCAATACAGTGTAGGCTTTCACTAATTAACTACATGGGTAAGTGTAGCGTTCCTACGCTTACCTCCTGGTAAGTATAGCATTCTTATCAAGCAAAGCACGACTCACACACACCAAAAAACATCTAGCAACCTTTATATTTAAATCAGACCCACCCACAAAATATCACGGAGTGTTTTAAAAAATCCGCTGATTTCGTCTTTTCCGTAAATTAAAGTCGGCTCGCTGATTGAACGAGATAAGAAACTTTTTTGGTTGGAAGTGAAGCTAATCATTCAAGATTAGCAATGGAGCTGAAATGTGGCGGGGGTAGCCAGCCATAGCTACTTTAAACTCCGGAACTATTTCGCTGATATTACTCCAGCCTTTAATGTGATTATTGAGACTATGTTAGATGGATTTCAATCAAATACATGGCATTCTTGCAAGAGAGGCACGTACTAACAGCTCCACGGGTCGATCCATGAAGTTAAGCTTCGTTTACCGGAGTTGATACGTGGATGAGTAGTCATCTTTCCATACCGAGATTCCTTCGTACCTCGGAAAACACGTTAAAGCCGTTGGTCCCGGCTGTCATTCGTGGATCTTTGACAGTCATTACGGGTCGTCAGAAGCCCGAAATTCTGACCACCAGTCTTACCAAGACGTATCGTATTACCCAGTAACCGGGTTGTGGAGGTCAGATAGGCAGTCGCTCCATGCAAATTACTGAGGGGCAATTCCCGTATTTTTAAGAACGTTCGCATTCTAATCTCAGTCTCAATCTATCAAAAATTGTATAGCGTTTACCTACATTTTTGACGTTTGACTGTCGCTGAGATGAGATTGCGACTTGATTTTGAACGTTTTTAATTACGGGAATTGGCCTCCTGGTATTCAGCTACATTCGGTTAGACTGGAAGCCGACCCCAACTTAGTTGGTATAATAGGCAAGGCAGATTTTCATGTGATTAAAATACAAGGTGTATTTAAAACAGTGTTGGACCCGAAAAGGGGTTGCGGCACTAACTCACCATTATGAATAACTTTTACTATGGGACCAAACCTGATATCAGGAAAAATAATCAGCTGTTCCCTACATTTGGTCGAGTTATGCGAACATAAATGTACCTTGTTCACGGTTGTACTTCCCATAATACTCTTCAGAACTTACATTCGTAATTTGCTGACTCAGTTCTATAAAAATGTTAATAAATAGGTATCCACCTTGTGCTTTAACAAATACAGTTGAAATTAATTTAACTATGCACCGTTATACGGAATCGTTTCAGATTAAAATACTGGATAGGATTACACGCTACGTGCAATTTTGATAACAGAGTCACGCCAATCTGTGAGTAGCAAAAAATTTTCTTTAATATTACCGTTCTTCTAATTTTCGATATTGTGATCGCGACCACCTTTGTCAAGGAGCTGGGTTCCATTTAGTTTAGGAGACTGTATAGACCCGGGAACGAGTTTTTTGTTAGAAAATATTAGCTAATAATTATCAGCTGCCTAGCTGCTTTTCCCAACTACTTTTGGGGTCGGCTTCCAGTGTAACTGGATGCAGCTGAATAACAGTATTTTACATGTAGCGACTGCCTATCTGGCCTCCACAACCCGGTTACTGGGTAGTGGGTACACTATATCGCTTGGTAAGACTGGTTGTCAGACGTTCGGGCTCCAGACGACCCGTAACGACTGTCAAAGGTCCACGAATGACGGCCGGGACCAACAGCTCAAACTGCTTTTCGAGGAACAGAGGAGTATCGGTATGTAAAGATGGTCACCCATCCACGGACCAACCGCGGCAAGCGTAGCTTAACCTGATCGATCGACTGTTATTATTTAGCCACGAGCCACCGACCACCATTCACCAGGAGAAAATGTTTGCTAATAGACTATTAGAAATGGGTCACCCTACTTAAGGGCAAAAGTCTGACTTATAAAATCAGATTTGCTAAAAACTACCAGTAGTAACTCCCCTCAATCTGCCATGCAGCATTCGTCAGCAAATACAGTGGATGCCACCTTTATTAAAATCGGATTGCTGTTTAATATAGTCACTACATGTGTCTTCTTCGAAGCACGTTTCCAGAAGTATATAGGTAGGTAGGTACACTAGTCTCGCCGCAGCAGTGCAAATAAAAGACAAACACACCATCCAGCGCAAAGAAAAGTCAACTGAACAGTCGACAGCCTTGCCAACTGTCACTTACTATTTATTTACTGTCGCCATTTTGAATCGAATACTTTAGTTACATAATGTGTTGTATCTTCCTCAATTCTCTGCGGTACTAAACTGCTTGGAATTCTGGTTCACGAAAGGTACGCTGCAAAAAAAATTACACTCATATTATTTACCTTTGTTCAGTAATCAGTTTACAAATCAAAAGTTTACTGCCTCAAAAAAAAAAACACACTAATATTGATACAATATTATGGAACAAAGATTGTAGACAATTAAATGAATTCTTGTCGATTTCGTACTGAAGGTACGTATGAAGAAGCTGTTTTGTTTTTTCTTGAAGTATCCTAAATATTGGATCAAAGGTGAACAATAAACACAAAATTCGGATCAAAGAAGCTGTACAGGCAAAGATGCAATTGAGTATTCAGCGTCAGTGAATCTCGGAATTTCGGTCATTGCTCAGTCAACCCTTGCTGACGGCAAGGGGTTGCGCGGCAAAAGGTACTTAATTGTGGCTTTGGTGAATCAGTTATCTTCACTGTACTCCAACTTAAAACTCTGGCTCAGTCCCAGCTTGACCTATTTAAGTCGAGAGACGAAACTTTAGGAGAGTTTATTGGACAATTCAAAATTGTAGAAACAGTCGTAATTGTGATTTAAACATCATTGCTTTAGATTTTGTATAGTAAAGCCCAAGAAAAAAAACTTAAACTATAGCGGATGGAATATGGAAAATCATTTAATATTAACTACATAGTGTTATTATACAAATGAAAATGTTTAACAAGCTCTCAACTTAAAGCCCATCAAAGAAGTTCTCTAATTGAATCAAATCCAAACATAGAAAATAATCAAAACAAAGAAACATTGTAAACACTTTAGTGATACTTAAATTACGTTCTATTATTTACACAATAAATGCCATTAAATATAATTACAAAAACATAAAAATCTTCTAACATTTCTGAGTGTCATAATTATCCGGTTTCTCATTAATAAACGCTTTAGCGGCATCCTCTTCCATTTCATGCGACTCTTTGAAATAATTCTCTATTTCTTGCAGGGTTTTATCTTTGGTTTCAGGTAAATATTTGTACAATATAAATGCAAAAATGGAAGCTGATATACCGTAGAACAAGAAAGCGCCTGGCAATGAGAGTGCTTTAAATATATGTGGTGACAGTTTTAGTACAGTTGCCATCAACAGTTCCGAAAACAGTGTGAGAATGAGTAACGAAGAACTTTTGTATCTTAAAAATATTAATTCACCAAATATGGTGGACGGCATTATCATCGGACCACATGTTATGGCAACTGAAAAGGAAGTCAGCAAAACAATAGAAATAATTTTATTTTCTAATATGACTTCCAAATTAATTAGATACAGATATAATGATATTATGAACAAAAACATAATTCCTAGAGCTGACGACGATAACAACAAAGTTCTTCTGTTTATTAACTTTGATAAAACACAACCGATCTGCATTCCAACTATAGTAACAGCGTCTAAGATAAGCATACCGGTATAAGCAGCAGATTCACTGGCAGTTATTTGACTGATCAAATCTACAGCATACATAGAGCACACTAGTTTTCCGGAGAAATGATATAATGCCATAACAGCCATAGATAGCAACAGGGGTTGGTAGAAACCTTTAGCAGCAACAGTTTCTTTGACGATTCGAAGTTTATACCACGAAGTGGATTTTACTCGTGCAGCGCACTTTCTAAGATATTCTTTCTGAGATTTTATTAGGCTCTCCAGTTCTTCTTCTGCATCTTTGTCATATCCTTTCAACCAATGATGTGCTTTGGCACACTCCTCGAAACGTCCGTTCATTGCTAGCCATGACGGGGATTCAGGCATAATGACAGCAGTCAAAGAATAAAGGCAGCACACAAACGCGATTATAGCAATGTTCCTCCAGTCGCTAAAGGTTCCCGTCACATTTGCGATCCACACACCCCAGAAGAATATTGAGGACTCGATCATCATAAACATGCCTCGGTATCGCGGTGATGAGTATTCCACGATGATGACGATGAGAACTGTCATATTACTGGCAAGAGTTACACCTTGGAGTATTTGACTGATGAGGATGTGCAGTGCACTGGTACTGCAGTAGAAAACGATGAAGCTTACTATCGTCAATACTGTTACGATTAGGAACGGAATTTTTCTTCCAATATATTGTGTAAGTATTGGTAAAATGATGACCCACGGTACGGAGCTATAGCCGAGAACGGAAGCTGAAAAGAAAAGAAAGTTTACGTCAGATAAACGTAAACGTTTAAGTTGTGGCTTAAATTAAATGTTTTGAATTGAAATGCTTTGTTTGTCTTTCCTAATGTAATGATTATAATTGTGTTTATCAACAGACCATTATATTGATTAGGTCAGTTAATTTTTTAAAAAGATTGGAAAATCCAAAAGTGCACCCCTCATAACGCTCATTTATTATAATAAAATAATAAATCGTATAATTTATTTGTAATATAAAAAAACATGTATGCAGAAAAGTTCTTATATTTTTGTACGTGTGTATCATAGTGAGTATTAATAAAAAATCATTTAAAAAAACTATTTAAACTAGGCTACTGATATGAAATACGGCACCAGTTCACCGAATTCTGGAACTAATAAAAAAGCCCGGTCTCGATATATCATTTTTTTCGGGAGTTATCGTTGGTACACACGGCTACACATCAAGCTATACATATCCAGTTTACACTGACCTCTCATTATAAGGAAATCCTATACAATGCGAGATCAGCTTATACTGGAACTGTATAGCTTGATCTGTAGCCGTGTGTACATACAAAATCATCGTATAGACATCAGGACGACCACGTATTTTTTTTTTCGAAAAGTTCTTTTTTTAAAGTAGCAACATAAATTGATTTTTGGAAGGTATAAGGTGGTTTAATTTAAGTGTTTTCTGGGTGTATATCTACTCATATTATTGTATAAGTGCAATATTATATTTGTGATAGAGGCATTTGAAGATCACAAAATGGCTTGACCTTGACGAGTCGGGAGTAAAGCACTACCTCAACCACTTCGCGTTATGAGGCGTGCAATATAAACATGAATATTTTGACTGACCGGTTGGTGCAGTTGGTTGCGACCCTGCCTTCTGAGCCGCTGGTCCCGGGTTCGATCCCCGGACAAGTCAAACATTTGTGTGCATGAACATGTCTGTTTGACCTGTGTCTGGGTGTGTATATAAGTATGTATATCAGTCATCAGGTTACCGTAGTACAGGCTCTACCTAGCTCGGGACCTGAAGACCTTGTGTGGATGTCGTCTCATAAAAATAATAAAAAATATTACACAACCAAGATGCCATGTCGTCAGTCAGCGGTTCAGTTGCATTTGCCTCTTTTCTCAGTTGTGGTATGAGAACTGTAGGTGCTCCGAAGCATAGACCAAGCACGAAATATATCGACGTGCATACTGTGCACACGTACAACTGGAAAACAAACGTTTTATGATTACTATAAAGTAAATCATGTATGTAGATTCCTTTGTGTATTGAAACAGAATAAATTTTAACATGTCAATCGATGACGATCATGTCAATGACGACACGGTTGGCGCAGTGGTTAAGCGATTGACTGCTGCGTTACGTGTCGCGGGTTCGATCCCCGCACGGAACAAATATTTGTATGACCTGCAAGTAGTTGTTCCGGGTCTGGCCGTTTGTGTATGTGAGTTTAAATGTTTGTAAACGCACCCACGATACAGGAGAAATTCCTAGTGTGGGGCAACGATTTTTAAAAAACAAAAAAAAAAAAAAAAGTTAAAATCACTGCAGGTAAGGTTCGGGTTTCTATAAATATAACCAATACCAATTGTTTTTAGTAAGTAATGTTTCAGTGGCCTACTTACTACTTATAATTTGAAACTAATGGCATTTGGAAAAACGCATTGGTGGGCTTTTTTTTGTCCATTCGCGTAAGCAAACTTATTTCGTCAATGTCAACACTTTTTCGTAACAGTATTACGACATTAACATTACGAAGTACCTACACAAAGATATGTACAAAGTTGCTCCGACAAAGCAGTGTACCTTATCAATCATAACAACTTCCACTATCGGTACTCTGTCCTAGAAATTCTAACTAGAAAACATAATATATGATATTTACTAACTTGTCGTAAGAATGGTTGCCACAAGAACTTCGTATGTGTCGGAGATTCTTCATTGCCGTCAGTTTCGGCACCCTCCCGGGTACCCTTCTCCATTTTTTATAAAAACGTGCAATTTCTATACTATAAAAAGCACTTCAGCAATCGTGAAGTGACTTCTGAAATGTAAAAGCATTTAATCAATTTCAATATTAAAAACTACACAATTAACATTCGTCAATATTTCAATACAAAGTTACAACATGATTCAAAGACTTGCTATTGGTGCCGATTCCCTTGTTCACAAACTAAACTAAATTTAAGTTGAGTGCATCTTTTTCTTTCTAATTCCTTATGAAAAGGACAGAAGACAAATTTTAGTTTAGTCCTGTCAAATTAATCAGCGCCTGACACTACTCCATACAAGTTTAGACGTGATTAAAAAGTTGACTACTAAAATTACATCAAATTACGTCAGGTGCCGACTAATTTGACGGGACTAAACTAATATTTATCTTCTGTCCTTTTCTTAATGAAATAGAAAGAAAAAGATGCACACAACTTAAATTTAGTTTAGTTTGTGAACAAGGGAATCGGCACCATTGTTACGGTACTGTACAGATGCTATTAATTACACATTTCTGTTGTTTTTATGTCAACACATGAACGAATTTGTTCCACGTCCAGTCTTATTTGTGCGGAATAATTACGGCTTGTAAAACAATAAAGTACAGGCTACGGTAATTATCATTGAAATATTATCACGACATACTTTGAGTCAATGTTAAATAATAATAGGTCAGGTAGGCAGTCGCTTCATGTACAATACCTACGGGTATTAAGCTGCACCCGGGTGAAATGGAAGCTGATGACCCTAACATAATTGGGAACAGGCTAGGCAAATAATGATGATTTGGAGGCACGTAAGTATCTACAATTTCATTATTTTCATTGAAGATTAAACCTTACTAGGCAATGGCCAAACCTGCCAAATTTTCTAAACACCCACAACACACAATAAATCCTCACCATGTTTTCCTTTCAAGCCAAGCGCCAGTAACCTATTTAGGTAGAAACCGCATTTTAAAAGTCATGTTTATAAAATGAATGAAAACCACTGATCACAGATAGACACAGGCAGAAACAATCGATGTCTTTAGTGCACTCACACTGAATTGGATGACTTCACTAATAAGAGTGCAAACACATTGGCGTGACGATGTCGCGATGTTTGACCGAGTGCGCGTGTCGGCATAATGCAAGTGCATCGTAGCACAAATTCATAGCTTTATCAGTATCAGTATTACTTACGCCTATTTATTTTATACACGATGATATTATTATATTTACCATTGGAACAGTTTTGTAACTACCTCGATTATAGCAATTTGCTTCGCAAATGTATTTTCCTATACAGTTACAGCCAATCGCCCACAACCTTTTTTTTTCAATTCATCTTAATACGAGTTAAACCCAAGAATCTTACAAAATCGTGGCAACCAATTAAATTTCTACGTATTTACTATATATATTTTACAAATTAATCGATGCTTTTTATTACTACACGTATAGGTACCACATATCCTCAACTAAATGAAGATAACTGCCGAACCGTGCCGAATATTTTTATAAGTAACTAATATTGAATGAATAACTATAAGTAACTAACTAGGGGATATTACAACATCACATGAATGAAATTACACCTTTATTTTGCTCACGCGCATTTGGGTCGGGCACGGCATGCGGCATGTGATTGTTATGGAAAGATTCGTCAGATCGGTCTACACAATAACAAGAAAGTACGTACCTGCGACACACAACTGGATATAGATACCTACCTTAACACTGCTCCTAATTAGCCAGATAAAAATGGCGACTACATTGTGACAGCGATACCGATACGTGTATCCGCAATTAAGTAACGACTTCTATTTGTTTTAATCCCAATTAATAATTACCGTACAAAGTGCTTACACGAATATCTGTCATCCTGATAATAATGCTACCTATAGCTACACGATTTTGAACCTTGCGTTCTTATTCTACTTAATAAGAACCAAAATTCTCACTTGGTTTACAACCACTATTTCCTTCAAATAATTCCACCGACGAACTGCAAGTAAACTGGAAACACGCATTTGCTTATTCCCCGGAAATTATAAGCGTGAGAGTTTTAAACTGACGGTAAAGCAAAATATGGAAGTTACCAAACACACGGTTGACTGAAACACTGGCTTCCACGGCTGTGTCAAAAATATCTGTTTTTTTATTGGCAGGTCAGAGTATTTATTTAGGTTGTAAAGTAAACACGAGATAAGAGACGTTTTCTCTTATCTCGTATTTATTATGATAAATTATCAATGGGGGTTTGTCTTATTCAATCACAGATTGTTTGGTCCACTTCAGATTTTTCAGAATCGTTAATTAAAGTCGTCAAAGGTTATTTATAACGTGGACTTCGTCTCTTTAATCTCGATGCTATTTTTTGATGTCGAGAATGGGCTTAACCACACAATGTCTATATTTAGTGGTAGCTGGAAGATCGGAATAGACACTTACCGAGTGTCCGATGAGATATCAACTGACACTCTCTTGATTCTCTTCAGTTTAACTGGCTGTGCTAACTGTGCGTATTCACAGAACAGACGCGTATTTGAATACATCTTACATTCTGTGGTAGCTATGTATAGTATGTATTTACTCGTAGCAAAGGTATATTATACTGTTTTCCTTACAATTAGGTAGTAACCTAATTGTAAGGAAAAATGCTGATTAAGGTTTCCAGTTTCCTCATTTATATTGCAGAATTTAGAAGGATACTTACAAACTCAGTTCCGCTCGATTTAACACTACACTTTAAATATCTCTCACATATCCATACTACTCGTAATACAAGGTGTTGTTTTGCATCGTCGTCAAATTCGAGGAGGTAACTATGCTAATGATTCTCGACACAAATCAATAATAAAATAAGTAGGTATTTATTTTTATTTTTTGTATTTTTCGGAAATCGGCATGTGTAGGGCCCGTGTGCCCTGTAACTGCGCTGTAACTGTAACGCATGCACACATCGACATAGTCGTACGACACTGCCTACCGCATACGCAACGGGGCGATTTTATTCTTTGAAAGTGGAGTATTCTGAAATACTGTCAAACTTAAATACCTAAAAAAACAAGTATGTAATAATGAGCAGGATCGTAATTTTATTTGATTATTTATGTCTTTCATAACAGCCTCCTGAAAATTGACGAGGATGCAAAACAACACGTTGTATATACTTTTCACGTTATGCGTGCGTTAAGTATGCATTAACCGGATTTCGATAAAATTTGGCAAGGAAATAGATGGCATCCTGGCGAAGGACATAGGCTCATTTTTTTCTCAAAAATAATCCTTTACGGGATGAAAGGGATATAAGGTATGAAAGTTTGTATGGGAAACTTAGCATTTATTAAGTTAAGTCTTTTGGAAACAAATAAAAAAAAATTGTTTCAGCATTTGTAAAATCATCCCTAATGGGGTAAAATTGGGGATGATTAAAAAATTCACATGATTATTGATATTTTTGTGTACCTCTTTTTAAGAGATTTAAGGAATTAGACATATAGTCAGAATCCGTATCTTTTGGTATTATTTATTTTAGTAGGTATTTATTTCAATTAAATCGGTCCATCCGCTTAACAGTTATTACTTTGAAGTTATAAAATAACTTTGCTAATTATGTAGGTAAGACGTGGTCAATAGCGGCGCTACAGTAGGTATATATAATTTCAGACATCCACGCGGGCGAAGCCGGAAGCAGAAGCTTGTATTATATACTTAAATGGAAAATTAGTTTCGCGACTCGTACATTAAAAAAAATGTTTTTTCTTATTAATGAATTAAGTAGACACCTGTTAGCACAGAGACTTAAAAAAAACTGCCCCTTGATACCTCTAATGGCTCTTAGGCTCTTACCAACATATTTTTAACTTTTTTGTGTTTTTAATAAACTGTTGTTGGTTTGCTTACCTATATACGCAAAAGTTTTATTAAAGCTATCTATTAAGAGTTGCATCTCAAACCAGGGCTGCAGTTGTAACCTTGGGCGCATAACTTTAAAAAAACGTTTTTTTCCGTATATTTACTAATTTTATTGCAGTAACGGATTACCATGTCTATATGTAGAAACAATTTAGCTTTTGAGAAGCATGGTCCAACAACGCACTGTTTCCGAGAAATAGGCCCTCGAATATTTTTTTACTTATTGAGGAAAAAGTTACGACTTTTAAACAAACTAAAATTGTTATCCCAAATCGTTAGTTTCTCGATTCTATCGTAAAGAACATCTAAATATAAGGCTAAAAGTGTCTTGGTGTTTTTGTCTACGACCAGCCGTTTGTCCTGAAAATGCTGTCGAAAGGATCCTTTTAAAACTTAGGATGCAAGAGCAAGCGAAGCGAGCTTGGGACTTGAGGCACCTCGACTCGGACAGGTTCGAAGGGGATGGCCAAGCGAGTCTAGAAAGCGAGCGAAGCGAGCGAACAAAGATCCCGCCATATCCTCTTCGTGGTTATTTTTTTTAAGCCATTCAGAAGTAGTAGCCCCGCTGAGCGGGGCTCCGTCTAATACGCCTACGTGCGTCGAAGGGCCATGCCTAAACAGTTTCTATGGTCAAGGACCATAGAAACTATTTAGGTTCTGAGAAGCATAATATATTAACCCGATACTGCAATCAAATTGGTAATTTCCTGTGTAAATATTTAGTGCCCCAAATTTATTTTTTAACCAAACTTTTATTGGTTACAAACATTGCTCCTAAGAGTATACTGCAACTCTAAACAAATCCATGAAGACATCCACACGGAGCAAAGAGGTAGGTAAGTACCTAAAATCCATTCATTTGTAGTATAAGACTAGTGGCAATATCAATAAACGTGTTGTTTTGGTGTAAAAAACAGTAATCAACTCTGTGACCACATCATTCATACTACAACAACGATTGCGATTTGGTCGCGAACATAAACGAACAAAAAAAGTCGGACGGAACTCCGCTAAGACAAAACTGAGTCCGTTTATATGCGAGTGTTGCCGTTTGCGCGCGTAATGGCCGGCCGACCGTGCGTAGCGCGTCGCGTCGGCTGACTAAAGGCTCGTTCACACAGGCACGACTTGCCGCGCGACGTGTCGCGTGGCGATTCTGCGTTATTATCGCGTCGCAATACCGTTCACACTGGCGCGACGAGTCGTCGCGCCAGTGTGAACGTGTGATCCCTTGGGCGAAGCATGCCAAATATCTGGGTGTGACTTTGGACAGACGTCTCTCCTTCTCAGAGCACATAAAGGTGGTTCGTTCGCGAGCCGCCTTTGCTCTGGGTAGACTACATTCCGTCTTAAATGCACGCAGTAAATTGTCACTCAGGTGCAAACTGCGCATTTATATGGTATGCATCCGACCTATCATGACATACGCCTGTGCTGTTTTCGCACAGGCCCCACCCCCGGCACGTCCATAAGATGCAGTCCCTACAGAACCGTTTTCTACGTAAAATAACGGGTTCCCCCAGGTTTTTTCGTAATATTAACTTACACTTAGATCTGAAAATCCCCACCATTCAGCAATTCATGAAACGCGCTTGCAAGCGTTTCTTTGGTACCGCTGGCAGCCATCGCAACCCTCTGGTTGTGAAGGCCGCCAGTTATGTCCCTCTAGAATCAGTAGAATCCGCCGCCCAAGGCACGCACTGACCGACCCTGACGAGCCCATTACCCTCCTCCAGGAAAGCAGTAAGGCCACCAGTACAGTATACAGCAGACACAGACACAAATCGAAATTCCGACCTCGCCACCGAGGTCCTTCGCGTCCGCGTTCCTCCCCGATAAATTCCCCTCCCCTGTCCCTTGAGTGCTTAAGTACAGTCACGAGCACTAATAAGTATACACTTAGCAAAATATAACGGCGATTTTCTTGTGGAATATTGATTGCAACTTTGAAATAAGACTTATTTCATAACAGTATAGGTTCCAAAATATTATATTCGTATCAACATAAAATTACAATCAATACAGTGGTAGAAAATCACATTTAGAAGTTGCTAAGTGTAGGTAAACATATTCGTGCTCGTGACAGTACATTATGAGGTCAGCGTCTTCATTTTCACAAGCACTACACAGTGTTGTGAAAATTAACTTTTGACGTGAAATTGAAGTGATAAAAAAATACAAAACATAGTTTTGAGTCCAAATCCGCGAATGAAATAGTACCTATCGCAACACGTGGCCTGTGGGGCCACCTACTCCTTTATCTACTTCTTTGACCGCGCCACGATCCGCCAAAACTATTGTTAAGTCATTGCAATGTAACTCTTATACCATTGCAATAAGGTATAAATTAGAATGATTGATATTTTTAAAGGACTTTTTAGCTTCTTTTTGTTGGTTGGTTTTCATTTCCACCAAAAAGAAAAGGACACTTAGACGTCGAAGTACTCGTCCGCATCGCTGTCATCCGGATACGTGTCCAGGAGACTGGCAGCATTGCCATGTTGAATGGGAATGCTAATTCTTTTGCAAAGTAAATTATTATAAGTACCTAAGTAAAGTCTTGATTTTTAAATAAATACTTCATATACGAGTAAGTACGTCCGAATTCGCCAGTTTCGTCGTTCGTGCTTGCGTGGCCAACCTTAGGTACCTACTTAGGTTAAGAACCTAGGACCCCACGCTCAGTAAACACGCACAGCCCCGCCTTCGTCCTCCGACGAAGATCGTTTACTACTTTTTTTTAATTTTTTGGTATGGCATCTCGCAGTTGGCCTTGAGAGGCCGTGACTGCTTAACCGGAATATGGCAGATTCGCCACGTGACACGTCGGTCACACCGTCGCGTCACGCCGGTCTGCACGAGCCTTTAGTGTGTGTACAGCAGCCTGTACGTACAGAGAGCTGGTCGACTTGAGTGACACAGTTTTTTGTTAGCGAGACTCTGTTCCACTTTTTTATCATCTTATCAGTCGAAGAAAGAATTCCACTGCTGGACACAGCTTTATAAACATCATCATCATCGTATTAGCCGAAAGACGTTCACTGCTGGTCATAAGCCTCCCCCAAGCATCGCCACTTCGATCGGTTCTGTGCGTTATCGCATCCAACAGATACCGAGATCGGACCACTTTGTGGGAGACCTTCCACTGCTGTCTTCTGGTACGCGGTCGCCACTCCAAAACCTTTGTAGTAATAACAACTAATCTAAAAATTGGTTTTGTAGCTACCAGTGATCGGTAGTCATAATTATCTAATTAGATGATGTCATGTTGAAGCAGTGTCTCTGCGGCGGCGGCGGCGGCGGGGCGTTCCCATCAAAATCGTTAGTCATCATAACATAGTTTCAACATTTTGTGCAAAACCGGAACTCGTACCAAAGAAACGCATCGTGCAGAAATAAATAAAGTGTCTATTTTGTACACGTTACAAATAACTGTGTAGGTACTACCAACTTGCATTCTAAGAATAGCAAACCAGTCTTATATTAGAATTAGCTTTGCTATAGCCTATACAGTGTGGCGATTAGGTTGTCACATTAATTGAAACCACGTATTCTACCTTAATTATTTTAAACACAACTAATAACAATTAACATTCTAGGCATGATGGGACCGTTTTTTCGTTTTAGTAATTTTGTGATTATTTGGTAACAATACCTTAATTATTGTGTTGAATTGTTGATACCATCGACCCGCGCGAGACTATCTACTTATATAGTCTTTTTATCAAGGGTGGTTTATTTCGTGCCAATTTTTACGCAAATTTTGTTTGAAAAAAAAAACAGTATTCTATTTTTATTCAAATAAAATTATTGACTATTTATTTTAACAGACTGATAACCACTTGTTTTAACCGCTGTATACTACTAACATGTGATAACCTAATCACCACTCTGTATACAGCACACCTACGACCTGCAAACGAGTTCCAGAAGAAAGGAAAAACGTCGTCGAATGACATTCACAGGTATCTAGTAAATCGTGCGGTCCATAGCCCTTTACGGGGCACCGGTGTGGGCGCGTTCCTTGAGGCGGCGACCAGCCCGCCGGTTGAACGCGCCCCAAAGGGTCACGGCCACCCGGCTGGTCCGGGGATACCGTACGGTCTCCGGTCAGGCGGTGAGCCTCCTTGCCGGATTACCGCCATGGGATCTGGAGGCAAAATTCCTCGCGCACATTTGAGAGTGGCGCGAGGAGGCGAAACGCCGGGGCGTAGCTCCGCTGCCGCGAGAAATCACGGTACAGCGGACAGAGCTCCGGCGGGATCTCAGGGCGGCATGGAGAGTGCGATTGTCGCAACCCAGTGCTAGGCACGCCACAATTGCGGCTATGAGTCCCCTCTTTGAGGAGTGGCTAGAGAGGCGCCACGGCGACCTCACCTTCCGCCTGACGCAGGTCCTCACCGGACACGGTTGTTCGGGAGGTTCCTGTTCCGTATAAGGCGGGAGGAAACGCCCGGGTGTCACCATTGTGTGGATCGCCCGGAGGACACGGTGGAGCATACGGTGGAGGTCTGCCCGGCTTGGGCGGATCACCGCCGTGTCCTCGTGGAGGCGATTGGCGGTGGTGATCTCTCGCGTCCGGCCCTGGTCCAGGCCATGGTACGGAGGCGAAAGGGCCTGGGAAGCCGTCACCTCCTTCTGCGAAGCAGTAATGCTCGCGAAGGAGGAGGCGGAACGCGTGAGGGAGAGGCAAAATTCGCGCCCTCACGCCCCTAGCCGACACAGGAGACGCCCTGGGCGTCGGGAATCGCAGGCCGATTCCCGGCCACCGTAGGCGCGGGTTTGCGGACGGCGAGCAATGGGCAGCTCACCGTTCGATAAGGACCAGGCCCGGGTCGACGGCGCGTTGTGTTCCACGCGCGCCTCAAAGAGATGTCAGCATCAATGAAGGGGTCCGCTAGGACCGATGCCTGCCAGGGTTGCGGGAAAGTCCGAGAGGGATACCGTGGCCCCTGGCACAGGCAACTGAAGGAACACGGGTGGGTTTTAGTCAGTAAGAGTTTGACACGCACTCCCGCTCTGCCCAGAGCGGGAGAAGATATTTGATGATTTCCCCCCTTTAAAAAAAAAGGTATCTAGTAAAATCCACTAACATTTTACTATCTCTCTCTGACATAATTAAATTGACTCCATATCGATATTTCGTGGAAAAAATCAGCTTCAATTACTGGGCCTATGAGGTTTTCGAGTTCCAAATCTCTGTTACTCCCATCAGCCAATGTTGTGACGCTGCACATTTTTCATAATGTCAAGTCATCGCCAAACAGGAAGGCAACTCGGGCCAAGCAAAATATTCTAAAGGTATATGCAGAAACCACGATATTACTCATGTTTATCCAATGGAAAAATGTTTCCGTCACATTTGCAATCCATTTGACCAAAAAATCATACAATATCACGCCTGTATGCCCCGAAGAGTAAGGCAGAGGTGTACCAATAGTACACCCACATGGCCAGTTATGTTTATGTCCCATGTAATAGGGGGCGAGCCTGTTGCCATCAACCGGCCACAAATCCTGACTCCAGGCTGCTACTGAGAAGTTCCAGGTGGAAAAACCCAATAACACTTTTCCCGACCTGGAAATCGAAACCAGGACCTCAAGCCAGGACCTTAAGGGGATGCGCTAAGGTAGCCCGCGAAATTCAAATTTACTTTTGTTTTTTTGCAATCTGCAGGTCAGTGTCAGGTTTTATGTTGATCAATATTATGATTCGCGACCGTAACAAGTTTGTATTAACAGAATTATAATCATAAGAATCATCAATACAACTCTCTGAGTTAGAATTTACCTCAAATGTTATGATTTCAATAAATAGTCATATTATAAGGCATTATGAACTTAGAGGATCGTACCTATTACTTGTTTTAATGATTATAATTTTGTTAATACATACTTGGTACGGCCGCGAATCATATTTTGATCAACATACAACCTAATACTGACCTGCCGATTACAAAAAACGTAAGAAAATTTGAATTTCGCGGACTGGCTTGACGCTTCCCCCTTAAGAAAAAATTCGCTTTAATCTTGAACATCCCTTGACGAGACAGACACGATTCAGTAACTATTATTACTAAATGTTATGCTGGTTGCCGGTAGCATTCTTAACCTTATGCCTCTAATTAATAGTTGGATTGCGTTAATGCTGCAATAGAAAACAATAAACCCGACCAACGTATTTATGCAAATGATTATGAAGGGTACTTTTCGTCCATAAAAACTTGTTACCATAGGTATTGCTAACACCCGCTGTAATGTTGTGCAGCCGAGAACGATACTGGAAAGCGTTTAAAAGCAAATGTTTACATCCAACATGGTTTGCTGAGTTCCTTTCTATGAAGTGAAAATGGTCGACAACACTTGTGATCTTTTGTTTTTGTTTTGTCAAGCAGTTATGAGGGCTCTGACCCGCACCACATCGGCTAATTCCGACCCAAGCAGGAAGTTTACGATGACAGGCACTCCGGCCACTTCCGGGTAGTTCCTTGATTACGTAGGTAATTATGAATGGCTTGGTGTTTACAAGAACAAGATAGAAAAAGGTTTGGTTATCGAGAATATATAATTATAAATAGTAATAATAATAAAAAAAATATTTTTCTTCCACAAATAACACATATTAACAACAACTTAAAAAAAAGGAAAAAATTATAATTATGATGAAAGACAATGTTCATTTGTGGGAGACTGGTGCCTAAACTAAGCCGTGACTTGTATTTCAGGACACTAGGGACTGCCCCCTACAGGCTTATTTTGGCTTTTAAATGATTTTATTTCTGTAAGTATGTTTGTACAAACGCTTTTTTTTACACGATAATCATATATTAAGACTAGATGTGGTTGGCCTTGTAGGTATGTAGTTATTACAAAGATCAGGACAAGGACGATACATTTTTCTTTGATTTAAACATATCAAACTAATAGACGAACATTATACAGTCAGCGAAATGAATTGTTAATCAAACTGACACCCTACGTTAATTTTCCGTGTAATAGCCATTTCATACAACTGTCAAAGAACGACAGTTGTGATTTAAATATACGGACAATTTAAATTGGTAGTCAATTAGCTTAGCAGTTGAATTTCTCTGACTTACAAAAACGTCTAGCAGTAGATAGATTCCTATTAATAGTAAGTATTATAAACTCGAAGTTCTTTCGGGGAAAGTCGGCTTGAACCTCTCTGCTGAGTAAACCGAGGTTTACTCTAACTTTCCCAGAAAGGACTTATTTAGCAACTTACATTTTGATACACTACCAAGACCATATTTGATTGCTGAAGTCGCCGAAGTAACCTTTCTCCTGGTTGTACATTAAAGGTTGTACATTGAAAAAGGTTACCATGACGTATTGTGCTATTACATATACAACATTTTATATAATAATAATAATGTAATTGTGTTGTATTTCATGTAGGTATTTCTTTGGATTGACGAAAAGGAAAGGTATTGTAGCGGTATCTACATCGCCACATGCGAGCTACGCGTCATACTGACGTCACGCAAATCCTGCATCGCGCAAGCAGAGTTTACCGCGCGACTAGCATATTATACAACTTTCCGAAATCAATCATTGGGCAGTTGCCCACCAGACACGACACTCGTCTGGTCGAAGGATCCTTCCTCCCTTTTCTATGGAGGGATGAGTGAACTTTACACCCTGTTCCTCGTACCTCTATAGTATCAACACCGTTAACCTAATTATTTTTGTTTGATAACATTTTGATAAACATGTTTTCAACATGTTGCATTTAAGTACTTCCATGCTATGTGCGTTGAATAAATTCAACATAAAACTCAAACAAAGCGATAATGTTAATTTATGTTTACTTTAAATTTATGAGTAGGTACTGATAATTACCGAAATTGTATAAATAAAATATGTTGCCCAAGATATGACCTTAGGCTTAGCTGGGATAGGGATCAAGTGATAGACAGCAATAAAACACTTAGGCAATAAGTTTATCATAATTATTTTAATAACATTATTCATATAAATGCTCTCCGTATACTTTTTTGACTATTTACTATCTGAACTTTATTTATCTTCGTTTTTCCTTCTAATTGAACTTATCTTTTATCTTTTTCTTCCATTAAATCTTGTGAAACATCTTCAGACTTTTGTGATTCTTTAAAATAGTTCTCTATTTCTTGTAAAGTTTTGTCTTTGCTCTCAGGTAAATATTTATACAATAAAAATGCAAAAATAGACGCTGAGAGACCATAAAAAAGGAAGGCGCCGTGCAAATCAAACAATTTAAAAATGTACGGAGACACTTTTAAAACAGACGCCATCAATATTTCAGAAAATATAGCAAGTGTTGGTAAAGATGAGCTTCGATATCTTAATGGCGTTAACTCTCCGTACACAGAACACGCTAGTATCATTGGTCCACAACTTATCGTCATCGAAAATAAAGTCAGCAAAAGTAATGATATAATCTTATTTTCTCCTATCACAGACAATCTAATCAGGTACAAATAAAGTGATATTAAGAACAGAAACATAATACCAATCGAAGATGAGGACAGTAATAATGTTCTTCTTTTGAGATATTTCGATAAAACACATCCAATTAGCATGCTGAATATAGTGACAGCTTCCAATATGAGCATACCTGTGTACGCTGTAGACTCACTGTTAGTTATTTTCTTGATTAACTCAATAGAATACATGCTACAAACAAACTTCCCTGAAAAATTATAAAGGGACATGACTGTCATAGACAACAAAAGAGGTTTGTAGAATGCCTTTGTCGTAATAGTTTCCAGGATGTATTTGAGTCGACTCCACGTAGCTTCTTTCCGTTTAGAACGTGTCAGATATTCCTGTTGTGACTGTATTAAACTCCCTAGCTCGTTTTCAGCATCTTTGTCGTATCCTTTCAGCCAACGGTGGGACGCCGCACATTCCTCGAAACGTCCATTCATTGCTAACCAAGACGGGGACTCAGGCCAAAGGAAGGCAGTCAGAGATAATATAGAACATACAAAAGCTAGAAAAGCAATATTCTTCCAATGGCTGAATGTTCCAGTTGCATTGGCGATCCATACTCCCCAAAAGAATATAGTCGATTTTACTGTCATGAAAATGCCTCTGTAGCGCGGTGAAGTGTATTCGGTGACAATTACAATCAAAAGTGTCATATTGCTGCCGACAAGCATGCCTTGCATTATTTCGCTAATTAGAAGAACTGTAGTTGAAGTACTGCAATAAAATACGATGTATCCAATTAGTGTGTTGACACACAATATAACGAACGGCACTTTTCTTCCCAACCGCCGCGTGAGTATTGGTAGTATTAGTATCCATGGCAACGCGCCGTAACCGTGAATTGATGCTGAAAAGGAAATAAATGGTAAAGTTAACGATTTCATTAGCAATCTATAGAAATAAAAATTAAATGCTGCTCGTTAGTAAACGCATCACTTCAGAACTGCTGGGCCGATTCGTCTATTTTTGTTTTTAAATGTTCGTAATACTTAGTCCGGATTAGGTTTTAATGGAGAGAAAAATTAAAAAAAAACTATACGTCCATTTTCTATGGGATTTTTGTATGAACTATTGAAATTTGGACAGGACAACGTCTGTCGGGTCACCTAGTAATGAATATAAAACAATTATCCAGCAGCACAAGTGTGTAAAAACAATGACCTTCAACAATGTAAATTATGCCAATCTACAGGGTCAAATTAAATGATCTAGTGAAACTCCGCACATGTGACGGGTATTGACATCTAAACAAGATAAAAAAAACGTGATTTATTTTCTATATGGGTCAACGACCGCTGTTAGTGTAGTTCTATCGTGTGTAGATATTGACTCCCATCACGTCTGTGAATAATACCCATTTTTTAAACTGACATTTTAATTGACTACAATAACTGCGGTCGTTGCTCCCCTAAACATTTTTTTTTCTTTTATCTTGTTTAGATATCGATTACCCATCGCCACTGAAGTTTCTCTGGCTAATCTAATTTCACTTGTACTGAACGGACTGTATAACCCTTGCAAGCACTTGTCAGTAGTACAATTAGGTATCTAGTGTATTAATTTACAGTCGCCAGCACATGGTTAAATACGAATCTGTCAAATTTCACCAAATGATTTTAAACCTTAAAATGTTGAAAGTTAAATTCAAAATCGAATGAGAAAATTTGATAGTTCATGATAACTTGACCTGCTGCTGTGTGTACATACACAACCACGATGCCATATCTTCGCTGACCGCTTCCGTAGAGTTAGCATCCCTCCTTATTTGCGGTATGAACACGTTTGGGGCTCCGTAACATAACCCGAGCACGAAGTATATCGTCCAGACTCCTCCGACCACGAATAGCTGAAAGATGTTAACAAACATTAACATTACCTACATCACACTTGTATGCCCCGAATAAGTCGGCATAGGTACCTACTATTACGCCCTGATACGCCCTCTTATCGCTTGTTAAAGTGTCATTAGTAGCGAACCTATTGATTTTAACCGGGAATAAATACAGATTCCGAGCTGTTTGTTACTGGATTTAAAAGAAAAATCCAATAACACTGTATGATGTGGGGAGTGAACCCAGGTCCTCATATTCAGCAGTCGCGCTTACGACCACAAGATTATCGAGGTAGCCAGACATTCAGATCTAGACATATAAATATTCTCACAAATATTGGTTCTGTAACTTCCATATACGGACGTGGGGAAAAATGTAAAATGCTATGTGACTTGGTACGGCTCGCGCACATAAATGGGCAGACCGCGCCGCATCGCAATGCATCGCAAAAATCCTCCTGAATCACTTTAGTACATTTTGTATGAACCATCGCACAATTCAGGCGGGCTGCAGCGGGCCGCTGCGCAACGCACTGTACGTTGCGTTGCGGCCTGGCCCGTCCATATGTGCGCGAGCCTCATTGAATGTAGTGGAAACAGTTTTTAAATTCGATATTTAAATCTGTCTGAAACAGTTACTGCGTTGCGGTACGGCCCGCCGCCGCCGCCGCCGCGGCTTCTAATGTACTTACGTTGGCTCATTTTTGCAAAGCGGCGCGGCGGCGCGGCGCGCTGCGTCCCGCCGCGGCTATAATGTGCGATTAGCTTTCTAATTATTTCAAAGTTAGTAGGAAGGTACCCGACATACGACAATCGTACACACCCTCGTTTTACCAGTGTGATAGGGGTATTAATAAGACAAACAATTCAAAACTCATTACGGTTAATGAGTTTTCAAAGTTGGTTTGATTATAATAAATAATATATAATAACACCACCGCCGTATCTCTACGTTGACGTCGTGGTGGGGCTTGCGCGCTCCTGAACTCTAGATCTCTACTGGTAGTGTTTACTTTGCCGAAATAGGTCAAGGGTGAGGAGCCAGACCAAGACACATACAGAAACCCGCAGGGCAGCATGTGGCGAGTTGTTGGGCAGTAGCGGCCCCACGGACCCTATCTCCCAGGAGAAGTTTTGTTCCTCACCTCTGGCTTGCCTTTATTGGCCGGCTGGAGAGAACAGTGACGAGGAACAGATCTCCCACCTCTTTCTTGTCTTTATTTTCTATATAAGTCTTTTTCTATATTATTTTCTATATATATATTTATAAGTGGAGATTTGCAAGAGCAAAAGTGCTCGGAGGAAGAAAGTATTTCAATAAGATGCTGGTAGGGATCTTGACGGTACTTCCAGGATTGTTCTGATTTCCGTGGAATACCTCTCCACTCCTCAAGCACCTCAGGACATGTTGCCCCCTTGTCGCTACGACACTATGTGCTAGCGACCGTTTTCGGGGGCCCAGTACTGAGTGTGCAAGTCATGTTTTATATAAAATATTGGTCAAGCAGGGGCCATAATCTTTCCATAGTCCTAGATAACAAGTCCACTTAAGCTACCCAAGTCCATAGTCCAATATTTTTGTTTCCATATTATGCAATAGTCCTATACCAACCGGGGGTTGTCCTTGATTGCACTTGCATAGCGCGAACATGGATAATTGTCGCGTCGGTTAGTGCCTCATTTGATTAAAAACGTCTAAAGGGTCTCTGCGTGTTGGCTTCTCCACTCGTACGCCTTCCAAAGGTCCTGGACCCAAGGGTGCCGAGATATGTAAATTCAATAAAACAATAATCCTAACTAATGTTATAATAAAATATGCGTTGTTATGTTATAATGCGAAAGTAACTTTGTTTGTTAATTTGTTACGCTTTGGCGCTAAAACAACAGAACGGATTTGGATGAAATTTTACACATGGATAGACCATGACCTCCAGGTAATGATATTTTATTTTATTTATTATGGGACAATAAACAGCTACAATATAAAAACATTACAAATAATAATATAGGCTCATAAGTAGTATTAGCAATATTGCAGCCCACTACATTATCCGCATGTACAAATAATAATATAGGCTCATAATACAGGTATGGAGAAGGACATAGGATACTTTTTATCCTGATATTCTTACGGGATCGAACCGTATGCGGGAGAAACCGCGGGGCGCTGTCAGTAAAAAATAATACACATAGTACACATTAAAAAAACAATAATACACATTAAAAAATATTTTTGGCTGTAAAGTTTTGAGGTAGGTACTTAGGTACTTGATAACCTATGCCTAACTTTAAGCTGTCTTTAAATCCATTCCTTTGGTCTTCTTTTACAATTGGCGCGGAGCAAATATTATGACACTCATGGAAGTTTTTGGTTTTGTTGTAGAATTATAATTATTTAATCGCACTTTAGACTAACATTTATTTATACCAGTTGAACCACATTTTGCTAGAACTTGCTTTTGTGACATTTAATTTTAATTAAGAATACAATATAAACATTTAAAAAATGTATTTAAATTTATACAAAAACTTCAATGACATGTCGGACAGACTCTGCAAAATTAATTTACTTTTGGCATTCACC
Source organism: Brachylomia viminalis (assembly GCA_937001585.2). NCBI lineage: Eukaryota > Metazoa > Arthropoda > Insecta > Lepidoptera > Noctuidae > Brachylomia > Brachylomia viminalis. Next base: position 12,319,344 of record OW443308.2, on the reverse strand, counting down.
CTGATTAGATACTGTAGTTTTGGCCCAAATTGTATATATTTTCTACGCTCTTCCCGCGGGCAAAAGTTAGTTTACCTATATTACTATGAAATTATGAAATATCGCTTTGAATTGCACTAAAATATCGCTCTGATCTTCACTTAAATATCGCTCTGAACTGCACTAAACTGCACTTGTAATATATTGCAATTAAATGAAAGAAAATTTAAAACTCATATAAAAAGTTCACTGTGTAAACAAGCATATTACAAATTAGAGGATTATATCTAAGATAAGAATGCTTGGAAACATGCTGGTCCAGCTCCACAGGACAATCTAGGATCTTGACAAAATTAAAACTTGTTGCTACTTTAATTGTATGGTTTGTTATTTTTATGACATTGGTTTACATTCTGTGACTACTTTAACTCACACACTGACATATTAATTGGTTACATAATTTGGGAAATCGTATACTTTTACAATGTTTGTAAATATGTGAACACCATGTATCTATCATTTAATTAACTTATTTATCATTGCTACGTTTATTAAATTCTTTTTACCTATTTTGGTAGGGTAATTTTTATTATAGGTGCATCGTCTTCACATATAATTATATAATTAATGTATACAAAGTATTGTAACACATTTTAAAAGAGTAACGATGGAGTTTCTTGCCCATTCTTCTCCATACGAAACTACCTTTTGGAAGGGGCGACTAGAATCAATTCTATTTAAATGTAAATGTTGACGTTCAAAAGTGCCTTTTATGTGCCTATTTGAAATAAATGCTTTGACTTTGACTAAAATATCGCTCTGAACTTCACTAAAATATCGCTCTGAACTGCATTAAAATATTGCCCTGAACTGCACTAAAATATTTATACGCACGGTTTTTTATGAATTGACAAAATGTTGACATTTATTTATTATTTTATAGTTTAATTAATGTATTCGTATGTAACCTTTTGGAATTAATTCTCTAAATTATGGTGAAAACCGTATCAAAATTCATCGTGTACTAAGAACTAAGCGGTCACGCAGACAGACACGAAAAGCGACTTTATTTTGTACCTACTATAGAAAGATGAATTGCAATAATTAATTAATTATAATATATGTACAAAGTAGGTTATTACTGCATTTTGTAATCAATATTTTAGTGCGTTACAGAGGGATATTTCATAATTTTGATAATTATATAATAAACAAAACAGCGAAATATTGGTCAGCAAATTTTGTGACGTTGCACACTTTTAGAATTCACTCTCTTAATTTTATAAATAGAAATAATAAAAAACAACGAAGCGATCCTATAACGGTACCGTTTTTTTCCTTTTGAGGCACGGAACCTTAAAAACTATAAAACAGTAAATTCATTTCGACGTTCTTGTACCTATAATAATATAATATAATATATAAGACAACATCCACACAAGGTCTTCAGGTCCCGAACTAGGTAGAGCCTGTACTACGGTAACCTGATGACTGATATACTTACTTATATACATATACACACCCAGACACAGGTCAAACAGACATGTTCATGCACACAAATGTTTGACTTGTCCGGGGATCGAACCCGGGACCAGCGGCTCAGAAGGCAGGATCGCTACCAACTGCGCCAACCGGTCAGTCAAATAAACCTATCATTAAATAAATGATATTTTACTCTATTCTATTCTATTATCAGGTCAGCCATTTGGTAGGTAGGTATAATACCTAAGTATTTGTAGATATTGATGACATAAATAACTAAACAGCATTACTTGATGTGATTACTAAATTTTATCTAAGCCATTGTAGGTGAGGTAAAATTTTATATATTTTTTAAATCTTATAGTTTGTATTGTTTCTTCATTTTTTTAAACATGTTTCTCACATATTAAAAGCAACAAGAATATTGAACCCAGGATTTTGAGATATCTTGATTCAAAAGAGTGTCCTTGGAGTTTCTTGCCAATTCTACTCCATAAAGATCTACGTTTTGGAATGGGCTACTAGCTTCTACTATCTGACTAACTGATCGTCCCTTGTACTGTTCAAAAGTAAGGGCGGTTTTTTGATCCCTATTTAACTCAACGTCCTCTCAACTCAACTCAACTCAAAGTAGTTAATAATGGTAACTAATAGTAAAATTTTGGCAAAATGTCTTGATTTGTTCAACACATTTTGCCAAAATTTTACCATAGTTACTATTTTTACCTAATGGTTGAGTTAATGATTCAATTTTGGCAAAAATAAAAAAATTGCTAAAATGTGTTAAATGGTTTAATTGAAATAAATGCTTTGTGTTTGAGTTTTTGTAATCATGATGATTAGGTACCATATTCATATAAAATTCCGACCAATCTATTCCTTAATGGGATTACGGGAAATCAATCAGAAGATCGGTCTTTAATTTAGCAAAATACCTACAAGCCGAGTGCCCGATGGAATTTCTCATCGGCTGAAATAATCTTCGATCTTCCATACAATCTTTCATTCCCTATTTATTTTATTTTATTTGGGAAAACAAACAATCGTACATTGTATAATATATTATAATTCTAGATACACCGTATGCTATAAGTAAATGTACAAACCACTACGTTTCCACATGTACCTACTAGCTTATAAAAGATACCCCGCAATACAATTATTTCGTTAGCTTAAAACCAAATAGTTAATAGGTAATACATATAAATAATGCATAATAATTAATTAAACAATTTTAGCAAGGCACTTAATAATATTTAACCCCTTTTAAGGGATGATTTGTCCAAAATCGTTCCTTAGTTCTCACTTTCGTTGTACAAGGAACTTTTGTGCAAAATTTAATTCTTTTAGACCCAGTGGTTTAGGCTGTAGGTAGGTACTACATTGTCTGTCAGTGACTGAATGTAGGATTAAAAATATATATAAAATACCTGTCTTAAAAGTGGTCTCCACGTAATTATCACATCACTTGTGGTATCCTCAGTATCTTCTGTTTTAATGCCATCATAGTTGCTTGCCGCCATCGTATTTCTCTCACATTTAGTAGTTCACTGATAACAGTTTGCTAAAATGGTAGAAATTAGAACGGTTATAAGTAATAAATAATGTTTTAATCATTTACAGGAAAATACCAAGGTAGGTATTATTTGTTCCCATGTAATTAGGTAGATACAAGTTCACTGTCTGTATTTGTTCACAACCATATCTTAAATAAATGAAGACGTCACTTTTCAATAGAATAAAAAAAACAATGTCTTGCTGATATATTCTTAACTTGCTCCATAGATTCGTGCCACATTTCTAGCTCAAAATATTTATTCAATTTTTAATTTGCATCTGCACTATAAGTATATCTTTAGACATCAATAAGGAACTTACGTATTCTATTATTTATAAATATAGGTAATTTATATATAAGATTTTTTCTTAGTGTGTCCTATTAATTAGTTCCACCTTCTGTCTAAATATCATATTACTTATTATTTAAACACGACTCGGGACAACTCTAAAGAACTAATAACAATGCACCTTGTTTCGACAAAGCCACAGCATGACTAAAACTAAAAGAATATCTCTTTCGTCACATGTAAGTACCTTTACTTTGGTATTGTGTAGATTAATGCAAATAAATTATGCTAAAATATGACGTATTCAAATATACCTATCCTACGTCAAACGTGACACAATGTATGAATATGGGGTCTAGATAAAAATATCATACTTTCCACTGCATTTTTGTCGCAGTAATCAAACCACGAACCTCCGCAAAAGGTTGACATTTGTAGGCGTCAGCGTCATATACGAGTATTAAAATAAAGTCACCGGCTATAGCAGAAACTTTATGAGCAATATTTAATTCAGGCCAAGTTTATTTTGATAGTTTGCCTTTCAAATCTGTCTCGAATCCCGCGAGGGTTTTTTCTGTACACCTTGTACATTACCACTTGTATATTTTAACAAATAATATTTACACCTTCACTTTAAACCCGTAAAATGTTTGCAGTAAGAACTGTATATGAATATTTTTACCCGACTGCGCGACAGCAAAGGCAGGGTTACGTTTTTCAAGCGTAATTATCTACTTTTAATTGCAACCTAACCGATACTTTAAACACGATTGGTTATCAGTTTTATAGCCCATTATTATTTAAGTAAATACTAGCCGTTGTTAGATACGAGTTAATTCGTCTATACGCGACCACAGAATGAGTTCTTGTTTACGGGAACGATAACAAATAGGTCGATAACGTACTGTGTTGTGTTCTTGAGTTATTGGGGATTTGCCAAGAAACCGGTTTCGTTGTCATTGCAACTATATAAACTTTAAAATTTCTATGTTTACTATTAATAACAAGTAGGTACTTATTTACTTAAGCTCTTTCCAAACTGTAGCAAATCTCGCGCGGGCTGCATGACAAAACTCGCTCGCGCTGTTTGTGTCAACTAAAGGACGTTGCTTACGTAACGTGTTTTTGGAAACCGCGTTTCATAGAAAATGTTTACGAAAGTGCATACGTCACTGGTGCACGGCCGGTCGTTCCGGAGAGTTTTTATTTTCTTGTTATTCACATTAGCACGTTAGTTTCGCGTCACTGTCGAGGTGAGTATGCATTTACTTAGTGTAGTTGTTTTTTTTAAAACCTTGCCCGCCCCACACTAGGAATTTTTCCTGTATCGTGGGTGCGTTTACAAACATTTAAACTTACATACACAAACAGCCAGACCCGGAACAACTACTTGTAGGTCATACAAATATTTGTTTCGTGCGGGGATCGAACCCAATCAATTGCCGCCGCGTGGCTCATTAAACACCCGTCCAAATTTTCATAACACTACGTTCCGTCTCCGCCTCGTCCACGTCCTAACGCCGCCGTTCAGTATGCAGCGACCTTTACTTGTATGGAGGTGTTAATCAAACCTGCACTAATAGTCACGTGAGTTAGTGATACCAAATCATTAAAACAATCGTCGCGCGCAGTCGCATCTCGCGTCCCGCGTGGGATTCGCCTCAGTGTGGCCTTAGCTTTATTTAGTTAGATTTAGGTATACTTAATGCTCTTGATAAGTCAGTTATCTGACCAGGCTAATAATAGTTAGTTGAATAATAAATTATGCTTGTCAAGTCACATTATAAATATTTATTCATATTTATTTATTTAGTAGCTTTTGGTCTCGGTTTCACCCGCGTGGTTAAGCTATCTGTGTGGCGAATTTCATCCAAATACGTTGAGCCATTTTTGCGCTAAGCCGGAACATACATCCAGATAAACGGAGAAAAATTCTACAAACTATATTTTCGGCATCAGACTCGTTCCCACACCTCATAGCCAATACTCTTTTTCTAAAACACAGTACAAACACTACATTACTATTTTATTATATGTATAGATTATCTAGAATAGCGTATACGCTTCACAGTAAAATTCTATCTCGTAAGTGTTAAGGCTCCCACAAACAAGCGCGACGCGACAGCGCGACACAAAGGTACCGCATGTCGCGCGACATGCGGTGCCTTTGTGTCGCGCGAGATAGAATTTTACCGTGAAACGTATACGCTATTCTAGATAATCTATATATATAATAAAATAGTAATGTAATGTGTGTAGTACTGTACATTCGATGTTTTAGGAAAAAAGTATTATGCATATCTCGTATCTGCTCATAACAATGATATATAATTTTGGTGTAATCTCTTGCCAAAAAATAGCTTAAGCACTAAATGGTGATGTAGGTAGTAGTAGGTGTAGGTAGTAGGTAGTGACCTACGCATATTTCAGGAATAAAAATGTATGAAAAACAATTTATAACGGGCAAAATATTCACCATCATTTTTGGCGTTTGTCGATAGAAACGGCAAAACATGTCGAGTTTTTTATCAATACATGTCCGTCGTTTGTAGTCAGTATTTACATATTTTTGCCTAAACCTAAAAACGTGCAGTGCTTTTTGCAATGTAATGGATTTTGACTCTATTCGCAAACACTGTGCAAACGATGAGCTTTGGGGAAAATATTTTTGAAGTTTATTCATTTGTACTTTTACTTGAAATAAACTACTGTGAAAGTCGTATTAGGGGTTTTATGCAGACCACAGACGATACCAGACACAGTACTTACGTTTTGTTCGTCAAAATGCAAAACCAAGCTAAGTAGGTACTCGTAGAGTTAAATGATTCACGACGTACAAAAAGTATGCAGTCCTCGGCGGTCTCCGCAGACTTTTTCTCGATCTAATGAAAGTATGTCGTCTGCGTAGGCCCTTTGAATCATGGTTTTGGGAAAATGGTTCAAGCCCAGGTGCACTACACAACCCAATTCTATTTTCACGCAAAATCACCACAGGTTCATTGGTAATCACTCTCTGCCAAATTAGTTTGATCCAGCACTTCATTACATCAAACATAGCAACAACGTTTGACCTGATTGTGTTACGCACAAACAGAATTGTTACGTTTTACAAACAGTTAATTTAATGGCCACCGCTCCTATTGAAGAAAAACAATTCAAACAACCCTTAATTACGCGATGTTCATCAATTTTATAACAATATCCTGTTGAATTTAAAACCGATTAATTACCGCAAATATATCACAACTTATGGTCACATATTAATGAACAGTTCGCATTCTACTCTCACATTATCGGGAATATCACAATGACATTTAATGAAGCTCCACTATTTGTTTCTGCCACATTCAATATTAGAGATAGGCTTAAAATGGAGCCTAGTTCGAGCTGATAATGTTTGTTTTCATTTAGTACCTAAACATAATTACCCTTTTGCTACAGCTCCTGGTCACGTATAAATGCACCATAGATGACTACAGATGAAGCATCCGTAGTCATCTATGGTGCATTGTCACACTATTCGGAATAGTATGAAATGATCACTGCGAGATGGTATGAGACTAAAAACACGAAATCAACTAGTTGCATTGAAACTATATTCTGATAACGGCAGTAAGACTGATAAGACTTAGCGCTGGCGCGTACCTGTGAGATTTGAGCGACTGTAAATGTTCATTTTGCTAGCAAAATGTTGGGTAATTTAGTTTATTGTGATGAGCTCTATGATAAGATTTTTACGACCAAAACAATATTTTATTTCGTTTATTTAAAAAATGTTTTTATCTCGTTCATATAGTGGTTTCAACAGAAACATCAACTCGTGGAAGGCTCACATTGAGATAACAAAGGTACAATTTTACGATCATCGTTTTCAAATTAAACCTAACATTTACCACGAATTCGCAAGTTCGAAACTGAACACGAAATTCCCCACCCACCACCACCACCACCAACCACTTCTCCTTCTTACCTGATCAAAAAAATCAAAATCAAAAGTCATTTATTCAAACTAGGCTGAGAATCAGCACTTTTGAACGTCAAAATCACATAAGACAGTCCCCCCAAAACGCCCGCCCTTCACCACTTCCTAGTGCTTTAGCTGGGAAGAAGAAGTGGCGGAACAAACTCCCCAGCAGCACTGCTGTCTGTTCAGTTAAACCTGACTTCCCAAATTCAATATTTATGCACTGCCCATGGTAAAAATCTTCGTTCCACCAACTATCGTCTTCTACGATGTCCTTTTCACCGTTCTGGCGTCATTTATTATTTTTTCTTTGTCCAGGCGGTTTTTATTTGGAATGCGCTCCCTCTGAACATCAGGACAGCAACCAATCGGTTATCTTTTAAAGTGAAGGCACGTGAACATATCCGTTAGAAGTTGGCCGAAACATCCCAGAGGTGAGTTGCTGGATTCGTTGTCTCATCTACCGATCGTTATTTCTTCTGACCAAGGTTAATTTGGTTAAATTTATGTACTTATCTATGTTTTAGTATTTACTCATTCTTGTATTTTATAGTCATTTCCGAGCTATCTATCACGTGCACCTGCCATGTTTTATCTAATGCATGCATCATCCTAAGGTTGACTGGTAGAAAATGCCTCAGGCATTAAGTCCGCCTTTATACAGTATTTTTTTTACTTGTGCTATAGTTTGAATAAATAAATAAAATTCTAAGAAATGTTCCTTCGTCTAAACCAAATGAAACTGGTTGCTAATTCAATTGTATAATTTATTATTTGTATGACATATACTGACTTATAACTTGTTAAAAAAAATCAGGAAAATCGTATACTTTTACAATGTTTGTAATTAGGTGAGCACCATGTATCTATCACATAATTAACTTATTTGTCATTGCTTCATTTTTTAATTATTTTTACATATTGTGGTAACCCTAATTTTATTATAGGTGCATCGCATCGTCTTCACATACCTATAATTATATAATTGATGTATACAAAATATTGTAACACATTTTAAAAGAGTAACGGTGGAGCTTCTTGCCCATTCTTCTCCATACGAAACTACCTTTTGGAAGGGGCGACTAGAAACAATTCTATTTTAATGTAAATGTTGACGTTCAGAAGTGCCTTCTACGTGCCTATTTGAAATAAATGGTTTGACTTTGACTTCGGTGAAAATGGACAAGTGAAAATGTTCTGAAGTCGGTCTTATACATTAGGGTGATGAGTAAAATATTTAATTTTACCTAAGAAGAAAATCATTTAATACAATTTAGAAAAAATAAGTTGCCCAGTGGAAGACTGTCCATCGACAGGGACAAAGGATCAAAAAAGCATAGTTTTCTGAAAATAATCTCTTGTAACATAAGACACAGTTTCAGTCAATCATGTCAGCCTTTCGTAGTCAACTGCTTTACAGTGGCCTTTTTGAAAGCATGATCCAAATTTGATACATTGCGAATTGTTGAGTTTCATAAAAACTTTATTTTCAAATGTAATGCAAAATAGTATCCAACATACAACATATCATCACGCCTGTAATCCGCGATGGGTTCGGCAGAAGTGTACATAGTACTCCCACATTCCGCCAGCTATGTTGAAGTCTCATGTAATAGGGGACGAGCCTATTGCCATCAACCGGGCACAAATCCAGACTCCAAGCCGCTAGTAAGACTTGACATTCCTAATGAAAAACCCAATAACACTTTGCCCGACCTGGGAATCGAACCCAGGACCTCATGCTCAGCAGTCGAATTGGACTTTTGTTATTTCTACTTTGCACCGGTTTTTCTTGTTGGATAATTATTCATAGAATAGCTAAAATAAATAACCGGTCTTTCTTGACTTTGTTAGCTTAATAAGAGTTATGAACACGGAAATCACTTACGGGCTTAAAATCTGGAGAGCTCAGACTACAATCAAGGAATTGTTAAGTAACAAACTCTGTCTACAAAAACATCTTTCACTCGCGTGCCTCAAGATAAAGTTTCTGAATTAATTTGCCAAATAACGTCGAAACACGAGATTTAAACTTGCCATCCAACTTTGCTTGTTAAATGTTAATTGTTATCAAACGGAATACCTTATTAGACTTTCTTATGAGATAAGAATATTGATCACTTACGATTTATATTAATGATTAGCATCGCCCCGCAATTTCACCCTCATAAGGTTCCATCCCGTAGAAATCTATCAATTTGCAAAATTTCATCCAAATCCGGGCAGCCGTATTCGAGTGATTGAGTAATAGACATCCAAACATACTAACTTGCACATCCAAATCCTAACTAAAATTATAAACTAGCTCGCGATTTCATCTGCGATCCATGATGAACCAGCCTATGTCCTTAACCAGGTAATGGTCTATGTGTGTGCCAAATTTCACTCAAATCCGGACAGCCGTTTTCGAGTGATTGAGTAATAAACATACAAACTTGCACATCCAAATCCTAACTAAAATTATAAACTAGCTCGCGACTTCATCTGCGATCCAGGATGAACAGCCTATGTCCTTAACCAGGTAGGTAATGGTCTACGTGTGTGCCAAATTTAATCCAAAATTGTTCTACCGTTTTGGCGTGAAAGCGAAACAAACAAACTTACCTTGCATTTATAATATTATTTATTTTAGTATTTATTTCATTTAAATTGGTTTACAATTTTAAATTATAAATATAACTTAGCTTAGGTAATACGTGGTCAAAGGCGGCGCCAGAGTATTTCAAATTAATGATGATAATATTAAAATTAATTATTATAGTTAACTATTTACACTAGGTACTAAATTAAATGACTAACTAACTATACAAATAAATACAAAAACAAAAAGAATATAATATTAGTTAGGATGCGAAAATTATTTTGTTTGTTACGATTTCACGCTAACACGTCTGAACGGATTTGGATGAAATTTGGCACATGGGTAGACCATGGCTTCGAGAAGGACACAAGTTACCTTTAATCCTGGATCGCAGACGAAATCGCGGGCAACAGGTAATAATAATAGGTAGTAGTATAGTACAATATTAGTAGGATTTAATCATTACTATTTCTATGTCTAACCTTTAGTATGAAGTGCAAACAACGTTCCCTCAGCTAAGACTTAGATAAACTTGATAACGTGAAATTCAATTTTTAAAACGGAATCATGAGGTCGCATTACTTACTGCAGGAAATGGAATGTCGCCGATTTATTTAAACCACCTCGACTTGTTCCAAGCCATTAGCTTTTTCAATCCAAAGATGAGTGTAAAGTGGTCATGATAACGTAAGAATTATTTGCCAGATATTGTTCGTCCCTTATATATTATTCAATTATAATTGATAATATATTTTAATAAGTACATGTAACAAGTTTGATTTATCGAATGATTTAGAGCTAAGTGCTTTGCCCAGTAACATTCAACCTTAAACAAAACTTTATTTATTTACATTGCTTTTTAGAATTTCCAGAGAGAAAATAATATTTCCAAACACAAATGGACGATCATTTAGCAAATGTCTATAATCATAATTTGACCCATTAAAAAAATTATTCCGTTCAACGACGATACAAAAGAAAATCCTTATTTCAATTGATGTCTTTTAATGTCAACAGATATAAAAGAGTACCTACTCTAGAAAACGAAAATAAATAAAAGGATAAAAATGACCTGCATAAATTACGTCACATAAAACATATAGGTCTCATACCCAATAAACATACCTGCCAATACATTCAAAAGGGCAAGACTCAGACGAATAGTTTCAGCGTATTGAGAAGGGATGTGAAAACAGTTTAAGTAAAAAGGATAAGTGTGTTTTCGCAGCATGTGTAGAGAAATTCGACACCCACTCGGCTATTTACGGGCGATGGTGCGATAAGCATTTTCTCTTTCAATACCATCAAAGAGACTGGCCGCCTATTCAGGGCTTCACCCGACAAAATGTAACACATAAAGGGAATACGAAGATTGCAACGCTGTTTCTGACTCGCTTCGCAAAAAACAGTGTTAAAATCCATTTCTATCGTACATCATCGGATGTACAGTTTGTTTTGAGGTATACTTTTTCATTTATACGAGTAGGTCACGGAACGAAACATTATCCGAGCGTTGTCGAGTGCTGATGAAGCCCATCAAATCATTTGTCGGCGGCATAGCGACGCCAAACTTCAGCTATTATTCCGGTCGGTTTACTAAAACAAAAGTGCTCTTAATTCTTGATCTGGGATTTCATGTGATCATTACTTTCCTCGGTTCGTTTGGCTGGCTCGCGGCTGGATGGAGGACTCACTCCTTGTGACAAATTAAATTTTATCAAGCTACAACAATGGTCCTTGGGCATTATGAAGCGTAATCCCTTAAGCGGGGAGACGTCTAAATATCTGAAAAGCAAATTAGGCGATCGCGCTTTCGAGGGCTATTTATAAATTATACTCGACGAAATTTTGTGCTCCCTCCGTTTGTTAAATAACTTGTACTAGATAAATGTCTGGAGTAGAAGTAAACCGTCTGGCAAACAATAAAAATACTTTTTAGAATGTAAAGGACTTTTCACTTTCACAGACTGTTGTGTTTTCACTGTTTCAACGTCTGCGTCGCCTGTCGACGTGAGCATTACGACTTGACCGTTTTCCTCTTTCTGTGTGGATTGTGGAATGTATACCATTTTCACTGCATTCACATTGTAGGTATATCCTCACATGTTTGGTTTCACGTTACCTGTAAAATAAATTTGCAAAAGATGCTTGAAATAAATTGTCTCGGAATTTTTATCGACGAAATGCATTTGATTGATGAAAAACAGTAAACTGTAACCTTATAGGCCAACACTACAAAATTAATAAGAAGAATTCCAAACCACCGCATAGTTTTAAACAAGAAAAAAATACCTAACATCGCTATTAAGTACCGGACACCTAAACTTACCATCACCATAATTTAATATAAACGAATTATTTAAATTGTTATGTACAAAAATGGCTGTAGTTCCGCGTGAACGTCGAAAGCGGCGGAAGCTTTTTCGCTCGTAAATCCAACGAACGAAGCTCTTCCGTTCCCACGCCCGCTCCCCGATTAAATTCTCCAACATTAGCGCATTCATGGCAACAGATAATATATTCAATCGCCTCGGCTGGATCTCTGTTCAATTCATTGATTTATTCGTTTGACACTTTATTTAGTTGGATTATATAGTTTTGTCTTTGTGTTCAATTCCGCTGAACCGTGAAGCCCGGACTCTAGAACGGTTCTTGGTTAACGTTTACACCATGAATTTCGATTTGAAAATAGATCTGAGTAGATACCTATTAACAATTATGTCCTCTGTGATTTGAAAAACAAAAACTATGTTTTTCAGTTTTGAATTGAGATTCATGCTTGAGCATCGATCTGGAAAACCTGCCCATATGAAATCATAAAGACAATACTTGCAAGTGCAACAGATAATGTTTTCAATGGCCTCGACTGAAGCACGGCTCAATTCATTTGGCACTTTATTTAGATAGTTAAGTCTGCCCCAGATATCGAATGAAAAAAAAACAAAATGAGGTCTCCGTATTAATATTCTGTAGACGAACCCTTTTTTTTTTTTTTTGAGGATGGGAAATCATCATTTGACCCCTCCCGCTCTGGGTGGAGCGGAAGGGAGTGTCAGACTCTTACTGACTAAAACCCACCCGTGTTCCTTCCTTGGCCCTTTATGTTCCGGGTCAGCGGTACCCCTTATGGATGATCCCGCTTTCCCGGCAGGCTTGGACCCTAGTGGGCCCCCTCTTCGATGCTGACATCTCTTTGAGGTGCGCGTGGAACACGTACGCGCCGTCCGGCACGGGCCTGATCCTGATCGGACGGTGAGCTACCCATTACTCACCGCCCGCAGGCCCGCGCCTACGGTGGCCGGGAGTCGTCACGCGGCTCCCGACGCCCGGAGCGTCCACCGCGGCGGCTTGGACGGGAGACTCTCTCCCTCTCCCGTCACGCCACCTCCTTCGCTAGCATGACTGCTTCGCAGAAGGAGGCGACTGCCTCCCACTCCCCCTCGCCCCGGACCATGGCTTGAACCAAGGCCGGGCGTGAGAGGTCGCCGCCGCTGCCGATCGCCTCTACGAGGACACGGCGGTGCTCCGCCCATGCAGGGCAGGCCCCCACCGTATGCTCCACCGTGTCCTCGGGGCGATCATCGCAGTGGTGACACCCGGGCGTTTCCTCCCGCCTGATGATGTGCAGGAACCTCCCGAAACTTCCGTGTCCGGAGAGGACCTGCGTCAGGCGGTAGGTGAGGACGCCGTGTGTAGATGTACCCTTGATGTACATTTACATTTCCCTATTACTCTTGTCAGTCACGTTAAACCCCTAAGTATAAAACACTTATCATCCTCACAAATAATGATAATGTCAGGTAAACACAACAATGGCCTGCGTTAATACAACACGGAAGTTTGCGCGCGAGTCACAGGCGGCCGCAAATCAGAGGTAAATCAGATTCGGCAGCCATTGCCAATACATTTGTGATAGCAATCAAAATGCTGGACGTAACCTTATGTGCCCCTTAAACGCTTTTACATATAGGAGCAATAACGGACATCGCTTGTAATTTCGTTTTTACGGGAAACGTATAAAATTATGTAAATTTTTACTCGGGAATATATATATTATATTGTTTTAATAAAGGGCTCATCACGAAATAAAAACAAATATTTTAAACTTGGATCCCGTCCAAAAAACGTACAACAAAAAGCGACTATAAACATGTGGCTTAACACAGCAGGCTCCACACCTACTACACGTAAAATTAATTCAATGTGAACAAATTATTTTACTAAGAAACTTAAAATAGCATTAGCAATAAGTCGCATACGTGTTAAGTTGTTCTTTCCTCATACCTCGACGTTTGTGAACAACTTTACGATTCCTAAACTTAGAAAATAAGATTGGGCTGCGCGTCTACTGGTAATGGCTTTGTTGTGTACCGGCTTTAGTTTGACGGGTAGCTCGAATTCTCTGCTAGGATAGTCCCGTGGTACTTCCCAAAGTGTACACTACACGTGTCCCACTTCTAATAGTTTAAAGCAATTTTATCTCCAATAAAAAGAACATCTGTAAGGAATACTCATTCATCGAAATACAATAAAAGTCTGTTCATAATAATTCCCTCGCCTATTATCATGAGTCGAACAAAGAAAGTTTTGCGCAATAACCAATAATCGTTCCTTAATATCTTTCGCGTAAATGTTTTCCAAGTTCGATCATTATTTTCACCTCAGTACACCGTTGGACAAAGATTCTTTGATAATTTATTGTCAAAGTGATTTTTTCGTTTTACAAAATGGGACTGTATTATTCTTCACAGTTTGAGAACATTTAAGTAGGCGTGTTAAAGTTACATTTAGGTGAAGTTCTACAATATAAAGTACTCTATGATTTACGAGTAAAGTTAGGCCGGAGTGACTGAAAGTCCTCAAAAGTACATAATATGTACTGCACCGGTATCTATCTCCGCCGTCGGCAAATTTAGACATAAATAAGTAGGTGCTTGTCGTAAATGAAACAGGTTTGACAGTTTGCCGAGATTCAAACCTAACTTCGACGTTCTCATGTCTGTCTATAACACAATCCGGACGGGTACAAGTAACTGGGTCCGACTTGGCAACCACTACCTTTCCTTTTTCTTGTTTACAGCGTTAAACCTCAATTTGTAGCATTTTACAGACGATTCTGTTTTTAACCCCCGACGCAAAATGAGGGGTGTTATAAGTTTGAAGACTGTCTCTGGCTTCGTTTCTCTCGAACTGATGAAACGCGTTTCTTTGCTGTATATTTTCTTTAAATACTTTTAATATTTTTTCAGCCTTTTCATAACTTTAAAGCCTTTTTCTTTCGTGTCTGTGGCATCGTAAGTCCCTGATAAAACAATTGATTCTAACAGTGTAGAATCGATTGTTTGTGTTTTTTTATGTGTGTGATGTGTTTGTTTGTGGACAAACACATCACTCCAATCACTCATCACCACTTCCAATTGAATAAGCTAGCGAAACTCTGTAGACATAATGGGATATCTAAACACGATAAAATGAAAACAATAAAACTTTTTATTGTAATGAAAACTAAATATTTTATTAAAAACTTTTATTTTAATAAAAACTTTAGTGTTGCTACTTGAAGTACGAGTTGAGAAGATTTAATTTTGTTTTCTTTTATTATATCGTGTTAAAATATCAGTTAAAAAAAAACGATTTTTAAGCTGATATTTCAAGTGAAACACCGACTTCCGAAATTAAAGTTATTTTTCACTTACTTAATGGTGTTTTTTTTTTTGTAAGTCAGAATTTTTTGTAAACAGATTTCAATGAATGGTTTTAAGCTTATTCGTTGTTTGAAATAGCAAAATGACTAGCCTAGGTAATATGAACGTCGAACATAGAAAGATAGAAAGAGCAAAAAATAAAATCGAATACGCACGTGGCTTTGAAACCCAATATTCTTCTGCCTGTTATTTTTATCATCGAAATTCTAACAGAGAATCAGAACGTCGTTAAATGAAGCCTGACAATTTTCAGGGTTTTAAAGGACAAACTTTGGTAATGTATTCAACAATAAAGGATACATCATCGTGAGTGATAAAATCGTTTCACGACGATATTTCAGGCGGGACGACAGGGTGATATGAGTATATTTGGAACAACTTGGTTTGCGTAGTAGGTACGTACGTAGGTACATAGGTGTAGGTAGGCAGTGCGCACGCTCGGTACAACATGTACCTACGCGGCCGCACCTGACCACAAATCAACGGTAAATCAGATTTCGAACGTCCACGTCGGTGATTGCAGAAACGAATTTGTGTTGTGTTGTGTTATGCCGACAACCACTAACAATGTAACCGCTTACGTCATTCCGACTGCACGGTTTAAATGTTTGTTAACTGATAGTAAGTAACTGACTTTTAGTTTATTTTCCGTACGTAAACATAATAAAAATAAAACCGAATGAAATCATTCGAAAATAAAAACATCAATAATCCCTTTACGGAAAAAAGTAAACACCCCGCACCAGCAAAACGCAGAGCTAAGTAATTCATTCATTCACTTTTGATTCCTCATTGAAAGTGTACAAAAGAAGCACAGAGAATCAAAGAGTGGTGTGCACAGTACCTACACGAATACAACAACTTGTAGCGGGTTTGCATCGCAGAATTTACTCAGGGATTGTTTGCGTTTCATTAACGCCGGTCAACAAGAAACCTTATTTATCTGCCTCTACTTTCAGACTTTTGTATTACTTAAACTAAATCTTAGTACGTTTAATACAATTTCTTTCATTTATTAAGGATTGCCAATGGAATTAGGATCTTGGTAAAGTATGCAAACTTTCAGCTCTGGGTAACCCAAATAAATATCTAGGTCATTTGTTTGCATTGAACTTTATGTACTTAGGTACGGAGACATTTAATTAAATTACTTATAAAAACGAGTAGACCTCCAACAGCTTGGTCAACAAAGTGTTATATAAATAATTTAGTAATGTACTCTTAGGATAGTAGTACGAATGCATAAATCCTTATTACTAAGAGATAAACTAACTGGAGCTAGCTAATTGCTAGTTTCGTAAGATAATTCGTGGAAAGTTAGCCAATTAAGGGGAAGCTAATATTTTGTAAATGAGCAACGATCTGTCTCTCAAGTACCGTTAACGTCACGCCGACACTTGCATACGTCGGGAATAGTGGAGAGACAGATGGGTTCGAGCAGTGGCGGGCTCGACGCGACGCGCGACGGAGCGAATCTGTTCACGGTAATATTTCAAAGCCTAGTTAGTGCTTGTATCTATACGAGGACTTAGGTACTGTGTTACACGTGAAACGTCAGTTGTTCACGCTGCTATCGGGGTTCTTATACGACGCCTTGTGCCTTTAACGAACTACAACATTGCGGTTAGGATGGTTACTAAAATATAGATGCTTACGACGAAAGCAGTGTCTCAAAAAGGGACCATGGAAATATTGTCTGCTGGTAATATGTTACTTCTGATACAATTGCTCATTGATACACTCCTCATTCAGGTGGGTAACTCCTCGCGACGTATTCCTCATCACTAAGGGTCGTGATTCCCCTGACATGAAGTCATCTTCTGCTAGACGATGTTTCGCCATCCGTGCCTGCCCTTGGCATTGTGAAGCGCGTCGCGGAGTTTAGATGAGCGAATTTGGTCCGTTCATCTAAGTGGACTATGACCCTCAGACGCTTGCCATCGGCCTTGACAGTAACCATCAGTTGTTCTAGGTCATGTCAAGTGTCTAATTAACTTACTTACAAAACACACTGTAGATTTATCAACATCATTATTAATTCCAAAACTCCTTGTGCAGACATTGAGGTCCAATTACACTTACTTCCTCAGGCAAAACATGAATTTTGCACATAATATGTAGTGCAAGCAAAGCCATATGCCAAGCCTAGTCAGATTTCGCTGCGACAATACTCCTGTCACATTGCAGTATTTGCGGGAACCATGTACGCGAATGGAATACAAAAAGGTATAGATTGTACTTACAGCTGCAATTTCTTCCCGACGCGGTTTCACCCAACTGATATCCATTCAAATTGTCAAACGAGAAATGCACGAATAAGTTATGAAAAACAGTTATGTAGTTCTTTAATATAAACAAGAAATTATATTGACCACGTTAGCCAGAAAATGTTACTAATTAACGTTAGGTTTACTGCCAATCGAATGCACCGTTTGTGGTGTAGTATCTACCTATTTGCATTTGTAGTAGGGTTGTAATTAGCCATGGAACAAAAATCCAGAAAGAGGTCTAAAAGTACATCATTGTTTGATGAAAGCTAATGAAACATGGACTCTTTACATGAAATAATACCGGTTTAATGAGAAGACAAAAGCTACGAAGTAAATTATGAACCATACCAAGTGCTACACAAATAAAGCTAACAATTGTGGCGTACTTAATTTAAAAGTGGTGCGATATTAAGACTTCCGTACAATGAATGCAATAAGCAAGAAATCTCAACAAAATGATGATTGAAAATGAAAGCAAGGACGAGTCTTTGTGCCCGTCGGGGCGAGACTGCCGCGAGAGGACTAACGTAATTGCACCGCTTCACTCCGTTCAATAGAAGTATACTTACCAGCTTAAGTTTTTGCCCCCAGTTTTAGTCGGTCTCCAGCTAAGCGCCCAAGCAAGGCAATAAGTCTATTCAAAAGCTCTATTTAAAGTTTACTCACGACTAATTGTCTCACACAAATGCTAATCTCGAAAATTTACTGCACTTATGCTGGGGTAACTAGGTTAGCTCGGTGCTTCACTAAATTAAACCGACTTTGTATACAATCAACCTGAATGTGAGAGAGGCACCACAGGTTTGTCGGGATCCAGCTTCATTGTAATTTTATTTGGTGATATCCTTGAGTATCGTAGGAATCCAGGTATTACTTCGAAAAAGATTGAACATCAATTAATAATAATAAGAAAATTCCCAGTGTGGAACATTGCTTGCCGGAATGCGGCTTTTTTTTGTCTCGTTTGCTAGACTAGGGATGGAACCTTCGAGGCGCGTGCCGTATGTGGCACGTGAGAGAATATTGTCGACCAGGATTGACTGTGGTAGGGTGGAATATACTTTTAGTTTTCAGTTTTCATTAATATTTTTATCTATGCTGACCTTAGTAGTAACCTAATTGCGTCACAAACTTTCAATCCCAATCCGAGGGTTTTGAAGGAGGTTCCTGAGCCATTGCAGGTTTGAACACTTCGTTTGTCCAAAAACGTAACGAACGTAACGTAACGTAATTAACTATCAAAATGAAAGGCATTCTGATATTGAGGTTACCCACCTTTTTATTTTTTTGAGGGTGGGATATCATCAAATAACTTCTCCCGCTCTGGGCGGAGCGCGAGGGCGTGTCACACTCTTACTGACTAAAACCCACCCGTGTTCCTTCAGTTGCCTGTGCCAGTGGCCACGGTAACCCTTTCGGACTTTCCCGCAACCCCGGAAGGCATCGGCCCTAGTAGACCCAGTCATTGTTGCTGACATGTCTTTGAGGCGCGCGTGGAACACAGCGCGCCGTCGACCCGGGCTTGGTCCTTATCGGACGGCGAGCCACCTATCGCTCGCCGTTCGCAAGCCCGCGCCTTCGGTGGCCGGGAATCGGCCTGGGATTCCCGACACCCAGGGCGTCTCCTGCGGCGGCTAGAGGCGTGAGAGCGCGAATTTTGCCTCTCCCTCACGCGTTCCACCTCCTCCTTCGCGAGCATTACTGCTTCGCAGAAGGAAGTGACGGCTTCCCATGCCCTCTCACTCCGTACCATGGCCTGGACCAGGGCCGGACGCGAGAGATCGCCACCGCCAATCGCCTGCACGAGGACACGGCGGTGCTCCGCCCAAGCCGGGCAGACCTCCACCGTATGCTCCACCGTGTCGTCCGGGCGATCGACACAATGGTTACACCCGGGACTATCCTCCCGCCTTATCTGGAACAGGAACCTCCCGAAACAACCGTGTCCGGTGAGGACCTGCATCAGGCGGAAGGTGAGGACGCCGTGGCGCCTCTCTAGCCACTCCTCAACGAGGGGACTTATCGCCGCAATTGTGGCGTACCCAGCGCTGGGTTGCGACAATCGCACTCTCCATGCCGCCCTGAGATCTCGCCGGTGCTCTGTCCGCTGTACCGTGATTTCTCGCGGCAGCGGAGCTACGCCCCGGCGTTTTGCCTCCTCGCGCCACTCCCATATGTGCGCGAGGACTTTTGCCTCCAGATCCCATGGCGGTAATCCGGGAAGGAGGCTCGCCGCTTCACCGGAGACCGTACGGTATCCCCAGACCAGCCCACACCGGTGCCCCGTATAGGGCCATGGACCGCACGGCCGAGGTTGCCCACCTGGATGAGGCGCTGGTGGCACTCGTGTATTAGCCCAAAATGAATTGTGTGACTGTTCAGCGCTTGCAGAACCGCCATGTTTTCTGAGAGTATGCGGATCGAGTGTTTCTTAACTTCCCTGGTCCTGATGGCCGAGGCGGCCAGAGAAATACCCATGCATTCGGGCTGGAACACTGTGTTATGGACCCCCAATGTTGTGGAGATGCGTATGTTGAAGTCCTCTGAGAAGATTCCAGCACCTGTGCCACTACCTGTTTTGGATCCATCCGTTAAGATGCGCAACTCTGCAGAGTTGCACAGGCACAAGCCCTTGCATCGGCGATCCTCGTGAAGTTGAATTATGTATTTTTTATCGATGATAAATTGTTTAGATAGCCGGTCATTTATGGCTTTCGTAATGGGAAACTCCTTGCTGAGCCCCTCAAGCAGCGCGGTGTGTGGTATGTCTCTCTTACCCCAGAGATCTAGTGCATTTAGACGAGCCGCCGCCATAGTCGCTTCCTGCTGTATGAATAGGTGGAGCGGTGATAGTCCCAGCATGGCTTCGACTGCTGCAGTCGGAGTAGTCCTCATGCAGCCTGTAGTCGCCATACAGGCTAGTCTTTGCATGCGTTGTATTTTGTTAGGAGCTGTAACCAGCTTGGTGCTGGGCCACCAGACCACGGCCGCGTAGGTGATCATGGGGCGTATCACTGTGGTGTACAGCCATAGTATAATTTTAGGGGTTATGCCCCACTTCTTACCTATCATTCTCCTGCACTGCCAGAAGGTTATACAGATTCTATTTAGTTTGTTGCCCAAATGACTACTCCATTTTAAATTACTGTCTAGAATGACCCCGAGGTACTTGACTTCGTTGGTCAACTGAAGTTCAGTATTGAACAGTGTTGGTAGGCGGAAAGGGCCTAATGCTCGTTTTTGGGTAAACATGACTAGTTCAGGTTTAGTGGGGTTCACTGATAGGTCAAACTACCTGCATCATCTCTCTACGATACGTAGCGCTTGCTGAGTGATGTTGCAGATCGTACCCGTCACCTTTCCCGAGACAAGGATTGCGAGGTCATCTGCGTTACCTATTATGTAATAGCGGTTGGCGTTGAGTTTGGTGATAAGATCATTAATAACCAGATTCCATAAATGGGGGGAGAGCACCCCTGCCTGGGGGCACACTCTGACTATCATGGCCAACTGCTGCTCATCTTCAAGGCGAACTACTCGTTTGCTTAGCATGTTTGTAATCCTGTCCGTTAGTACCTGTTCAACACCATGTCAGGAGAGGGCACCGCTGATGCTGGAGAGGTTTGTTGTCAAAGGCTCCTTCGATGTCTATGAAAGTGCCCAGGCAGGTGCCTTTCTGATGAATCGCTTCCTCTATCTGGCTGACTACCAGATAAAGAGCGGATTCGGTCGACTTACCATATATACAATAAGGAGTAGAATAGGCTAGTTTTGTTGTTTCACAAAACGACCGCGGCCAAGCCGCGAGCCGCAGCTAGAAAAAAATTAAAAGAACGTGGCGTTTTTTTTTATAATTGAATGTCATCGGATATACCAAAACAAAATGAATGAACACTTGAAAGACATTTAAACAGATTTTCCAATAATAGATCAGCACCCTAATTGCGTAACACACTTCAGATTGTGATTTAAAATCACAATCTGAATCATTTTGAAGAATATTGCTAATCCATTGCGTCATAATTATGTTCGAAAAATTTGTCTGCTCGACAACGTAAATAACCCATGAATGTTGTTAAATTGTCATAATAAAAGCCATTTCTACTGTTAAGCTCTCTTTTCACTATGAGATATAATCTAGATATAATCTATATGACACGATGACTACCCCAGGGGAAGTAGTCTCCGACCAGTCTCCGGTGTAATTCTTCGTTGATGCTAGATAGGTAGTTGGTTTTCAATCGCACACAACACTTAACTCCAACTCAAAGTATTTATTTCAATTAAAACATTTACAGGCACTTTTGAATTATCGTTTAACCGGGAGTCGTTCAGTTTGAGTTAGTAAGAGATGCTATTCGCTTATTCCAAGGCGAAGTAAGATCCTTATGAAGAAGAACGGGCAAGAAACTCCATGGACACTCTTTTAAATCAAAACATTATGTTACAGAGGTTTCTTGTTCGACAATTAAAACTTTAGTCCTTTTTTTACACAACTTTAATCGCGATACTTCCCGCTATCATTAACGTGGCTCTCTCAAAAGTGGGCTGAAACACTACTACTACTACTTAGTTAACTGCATAAAACTTATAAACAATACTAAGATGCTTATCAGTTAATTATTTTATCATTATACAATGCTAATATTCACAAATGCAAGGGCGTTTTAAGATGAAACTTTAATTAGTAACTTCATTACTTTTTACAACTCAAATTGTCAACATTTCCAGTAGTTCAAGGAATTTAATCAAACAACAGGTCTTCATATATAAATGTGTGTAAAATAATCTTGTTACTTTATAGTTAGTAAATTATAATTGAAACTAATTTAGTTCTTGTATTTAATTATAACATTGAGGTATTATAAATAACATTCAAACGTAATCGGCGCCATTTTATACATCATTGGGGCGCAGTGTCATAAATAATTACTCTCTCAAATGTAGAATTGTTAATATGACTTAAAACCAACGCATTAAATAAAGGTTCCCTTTAAATTTTAACTATAGTTTTAACGAGAACCTCAGAATTTATTTATTAAAGAAACGATAATTTATTTTTTATTAATAATGATACTTAAAACAATACTTGGTGTTTCTAACTCAAAAGAAGGCAATACTACTAAACTACTGTAATATACGTATTCGTAAATTGTTTTTTTTTTTAATATTTTGAGTATTAGGCTTTCTACGTCGTCGTCAATAATTGTACCTAACATTATATTATAATAGACAAATTGTTGAACAATTGTGCCTGACAGTTAATTACCTTCAAATAAGAGGCAAAGTGCTTACCAATGAGTTTGAAGAGTTAAGCATAAAGTTTTGACCGTCGGGAGTACCCTTGGAATAATGTCCTGACATATTCTCATGAAAAACACATCCTATGAGGTTTATTGGGTACTCATTTACCTATACTTTATATTTTCGAATAAAGGAGGCTAAAGAGCTCAACGTAACTTATGAAATACTCCAGGGTAAAGTAATTTGAGACGAGAAGTAAAAATAAATGTTCACTATAATTCTAGACCAATTTAAATATGCATGTATTGAATATCTTATGTAGAAGTGTTTTTGTTTATATGATGAATTTTCACTGTAAATAATTTAATGACGCACCGTTCATGTGAAGGTACTGAAAAATAAAATACAGTTTTCATTCTTATCTATTCACTGACGCCTGTAAACATTGTTCACATACATCAACTTAATGCGTCTTTCTTTTCAGTTTATATGTTTACACGACACTTGTTTACTAATACAAGTTAAAACGAAGAACTTTAATAATTACCGAGCTTATATTAAGGGTTAGTTCAGGGCCGTCTCAGGCGCCTGCCCCACCGCTGGCGATTAACGAGCTGCGAGTAGAGCTAGCAAATAAACACGAGTTGGCGAGCAACGAGCAGCGAGTGCGCGGTGGAGAGGAGCGATTACTCACTGGTAGTTGGTACTTATGCTTATGTACCAAGCGAAACTCTCAGCGAGTGTTCTGCCCGTCAAGCGACTGTCGGTAAGCGGGTACCTATGTACTCTCTTTGATAGTTCTCGTCGCTGCGACAAACGAGGACTCGCCGGCGCGGGCGGTATGAACTGTCAGCGATCCACTATGAATATAAATGTATCGCTTTTTAAAGGCCTATTACATTACACGATTTCTCGGGCCCTGTCTATCGTGTGCTCTGCCTACCAGGCAGGGCGCCGGCGCCGCTTATTACACTTACGCTAGAAATCGCTTCTTGCCTCAGTTGTACTCGAACATGGAAACGTTTGCACGTCTAGCATTATGGCGCAGACTTTATATATTATTTATTTTTTTGCTTCAGTTTTTATAAATTTGTAAAAGTACTTATAGCCTTCGCTTCTTATTTCTTTATTGTTATAGTCCTTTTGCTCTTTCCTCCACATATAAGGCAAATCTCTGTAAATTTCGATGACGAGAGTTCTAAGTGAGAAGGACTTCTTTTTCTTTAGCGCACGACATAGTTACGAGAGTTGATCAACGTACCAGAACTTTAAATAAACAGACGTGTGGACTCTGCGGCGCAGAGTCCACACGTCTGGCCGCAAGCGCAGAGTCTGCGCTTGCGGCCACGCAACTGTGCTCCCTGCCTCCCTGTCTCTTATTACACTACATGATCGACAGCGCTGCAGGGAAGCAGGGAGGTCGGAACCACTCGGTCGCCCTGTTTAGGGACCCTGACTTACTGTTTCTTATTACATTACCCTGTCCCTACGGGCAGGGCCCGTGAAATCGTGTAATGTAATAGGCCTTTTACACGAGACCTACAATCGTTTGTACCTACGTTTCTTGAGCGAGAAAATCGTTGATAGCAAGTTCCTTCCTCGTCTGCGGTGGGACAGGTGCCTCAGTCGGGCCGCCCGCCGCTTTCTTACCTGATTACGGTATACTCGCCTCCGCCGGGCAATTTAACGTCATAATACCTTAAATAATTCAATTGTATGCACCCTGCTGGGCCCGAAAGCCGACGGATTTTACTCACAGCATAATGTAATTTTCTCGTATGAAACTTCACACAAACTGGCGTGGATTTCATGGCTTGTAAATACATGTAATTAAACTGCAGTGTACAGGAATTGAAAGCGTGCGGTATTAATATTAAAGGCCGCGGAATCATAAAAAAAATTGATTTTGCCTGCTATGTAAAAGTAGCTATAGTTCATTTTTTAAACCCAGATATAATAATTAATTTGACAGGTGTAATGTCAAAGTCCTGTAATAAAAAGCAAACACAAAAACACTTGACAAGTCAGATTACTACTTATCTGGGATTCAAAAACGAACTTTACTTGAAATCAACACATACTCTTACAAGAGTTCAGTTTCATCAGAAAATTTTAACGTAGAAGAATAATATAAATTACATTAAACAGCACAATGTTTTTCTAACTGGCACCATATGGGCAAACTCAAATACCAATCAGTAAGGTACCTAATAAGGTACTTAATACTTTTTTCAGTTTATGCATCGTCATGTTACCTAGTACCTACCTACCCATGAAATCTGCTAAAACTTTAAACATGCCTGTTACGACAAATTAGGGTGCCATAGGACCCCGATCACTCCTATGTAATTCAAAAGGTAATATAACCCTAAATTAAGAATTGTCTCAGTAATTATCATCATAACAACAATCACTTTTATTAAAACATTGACAAAAATAAAACAAAACTCGTTGAAATCTGAACTTTAAATGAATAAACATAGGCCCATTGCAGACAATGGAGACAGCTGTTGTCATTGTTGCAAAAGTATTTGCTTTTGTTCCTAAGGTGACTATTCAAGCAGAGAAAGATAAAAATTACGAACTTCGAGGTGCTTCGAGGCGTTTTTATCAAAGAAGAAAACAAAGGGTTGTTTAATGACGGTATTAGTGGAAAGTTCACGATAAATTCGGGGTCGTTAGGGGTTCTTTGTCACTGTTGTATTGTGTCCTGAGTCAAATATTCGCGACCGTTTCATTGGAAAACCTAATTCAAGGAGAATTTAAAAATTTAGTTCAGCCCGTTTACCTAGATCTAAATGTAGGTATTTAATGTTATTTTTTTTTACTTTTCGGGCCGCTTTCAATTAATTATTCACTTGTCTTTTTAAATTAATGTAATGAAAATTTTAAGCCTGTAGAAAAGGTAGGTCGTTACTTCGACAAATTAGGCTATAAATTTTGTTAATATTTTCTATATTCACAGTATTTAACCAGAGAGAAGTCCGTAAGCTTTTAAATGTAAAACGTTTAAAGCCTTTAGATACTTTTCAAAACGGCTACAAAACTCGTCATAAGAAATCTGCAAATTATAACAATATCAAATGCACCGAGATCTGGAAAAATAGTTTGTAATTGTAATGAGCAAGGGAACTGAAAAAACATTTTCACGTTTATAATAAGTTATAAGTTTAATAGACCAAAGATAAAGCACGAAATTTTCAATACTTATTAGACGTCCACACAAGTCCACAATCGTACATTAAAACAAGCGCAAACGCTTTTAAGTCGTATCTATAACGCCGAATAATAATATAGAACTTAATATAGAACAGAATTATATTTACCGACTCGATTTCAAAAGTTAGTTACGTACCAAGCAGCAGAATTTAGTTAAAACAAGCATAGTAAGCATGATCCTTTGAAATTAGCAATGGAAGTCAAAAGTAATAAATACCAAGCCCAAAATAAGGTATATAATTATACATAAATGGGACTTAGCCTGAAGGAAGATAACTAAGAAATACCACAGTAAATTTACATGAATTAAGGATGTAGATCATAAATCGTTCAAAAACAATTTACAAAAGCCAGCGCTCAAGTACCAGGAGCCCAAAACTGTGTGAGAGGTACACGAAGTCATAGACAAAATACGCCTAAACATGTACGAAGGCAGTAGACCTAAATACCACAATCCATTAGCAGGGACTGTTATTACTTTGCGGCGCGGCCGTCGGACAAGACTGACGGTTGCACCGCCATCCTGCTAAAGGCATACTCGTGAATGTAGTTCATGTACAGCTGGCCTTTTTTGATGCCTCGTAAATGGAATAAAACTCGAAAATGGACGTGATTTTATATTTGATTTCTAACTAGCGAGAGCTTCTTGGAAAGGTTTTTTTTATAAATTCACCGGTATCTGTGTAAAAAACCTTTTAGATACTGTAAATTTGTGTTTGCTACATTTTAAGCTAGTAACACTTTGCTAATTGCTAGGATACGCTGTTTTACAAATACTTCGGTAGGTATGTCTCAGAAATGTAAGTAAATAACTAGGTATGTATATAACAATTTGCCTTTACGCAACCACAGTTAAATTCAAACGTAAATAGCACCCAAGTAACAATTACGGGGAATTGGCCCACTTTAGGTTAGAGCAAAGAGTTCAAAATACTTATTAAGGTTGAAAGTAGCGATTACGGTACCCGGTGAGCATCCCGAGTGTATTAAGCACAACAACAAATAGGTACCTTTGTTGTTTTACTTAATTCGCGCTTACTATGTTGAACGGGTGGTCCCGGAGTTAATCTATACTAGTATAAAGCTTGGCACCCAATTTCAGCTTATATATTTGCACGTATCCTTTTACAGTAAAACAAAACCTATTGCTCTGGAAATTTTCCATTTTCATTGTTCTGCGAAATTAATATTTAAAGGAGAACAGAATGAACTCCAACATAATTTTTTATTTAATACCTACCTAATATAGATTAGGTATTCTGCTAAATAATCACGGATGGCTTCAGGGGCGACCAAAGCAGGCACTAAGTGACTGTGGCCCCACATTTTTAATGGCACTCTGAATAAAACGAGACTCATGTTTTTCTAGGTCCTGGCAAATTGTTAGGACAAAATTTCTCGTAAAGTTAATTAGCTAGGAACTTCACAACTCAAAGGCCTGTAGATACTGATATTTCGTTTAAAAACATGTTTTCGTTATTTGCAAAGAAAGGAACAATCTCTGTAAACTACCCGACTTAACACATCTCTACTTCCCGGGCCTTGTGATAGACAAACGTACAAACATTTTAGGGTTCATGAAACGCTCTCTATGTACGAAACCTTAGTAAGTAAATATCAATAAATTGGTGAAGGTCACGCGAGAAAATGGCCGGGTCAAAAGTTCAGAACTGGCACGATATGCAAATTACTTCTGAATTATGTGAAATAAGCTATTTCGTTTCAAACTACAAAATCCCATCAATATAGTCTCTTGTAAAATGTTAGTCAACTGTGAAATAGTGACTGATTAAAGCTCCCTAACACCTACTCTGTGTACATAATATATGTTGACTGTAAAGTTGATGTAAGCAAACAATTGTGTTATCCAATTAACTATGCAACCACATTGCTCGAGAGTGCCACACCTTGTAGTATTAACTGGGGTTGGTAGATCAAATAATCAAATAATTACCATGGCGACATGTGAAAATCTATACTAATATTATAAAGAGTTAAAATTTGTTTATTTGTTTGTCTCTTTGTATGTAGGGGGTAATCTCGGGTCAGATTTAAAAAACTCTTTTTGAATTAGGCAGCCCTATTCTTGAGGAAGGCATAGGCTACTTAAAATCACGCTAGGACCCTTAGGAGTCGAGCAAAAAAAAGAAAAGTCAGAAAAAACGCTAAGCGAAATCAAAGTAATAGCACAGGCAGGCGATGCGTTGCTGACTTTAAGTAGATGCGAGCCGTTACGGTGAGCTGCCCCGTGTCGGCGGCCAAGAAAATTGCCCGGGTCCGAAGGCTACTGGTGGGCTAGGTTTCCACGCAGGTGAAACTGCTGGAACCCAGACCTCTGAGGTGGTTCCGCTGCCAGGTGGGCAACCACGTGGGAGCTAAATGCACCTCGGAGGTGGACCGCAGCAACCACTGCATCCGCTGTGTTTAGCTCGGTCACAAGGCCGGCTCCTGTAATGCTGCGCCGCACTGCACCGTATGTGCGGCTGCTGTCAAGCCGGCTGACCACCGGATGGGAAGCAAGGCATGTGGTCCACCCGCCAGAGCCAGGGGCAGGGACAAGCCCTCCACCACCGCCGCAGCCACCGCCACTGCCGCCGCCGCTGCCAGCTCGACCGCTGTTGCCGCCGCGGCGGGGCCCTCACAGAGGACTCGGGAGGGGGCTGATATGGAGTGCCCCATTACGCCTCCTCCAGGCGAACTCAAACTCAAAGCATTTATTTCAAATAAACCAATTACAGGCACATTTGAATTGTCAAGAGGTCGGTCAGTCAGAAAGATGACGCTAGTTGCCCATTCCAAAGCGAAGTAGGTACCTATGGAGAAGAACGGGCAAGAAACTCCATGGACACTCTTTTAAATCAAAATATTGTTACAATAAAGTGGTTACATCATTCATTTTGTAATTATACATGTGAGAACGATGTAGAAAGACGTGCAAGTTAAAAGCGTCCGTAATAAAAAGATAAAAACAATTATGGAATTAAAATAAGCCGTGGCAGCTAAGAAATGACCAGTGCCTACTGACGGTGCCCGTTCACGAACATGACGTATGGATCAGCACCATTCAGCTCAACCATTTTGAAGGGAACTCAATGGTCCAATACACACGCCACCACCAGCGACACATTTGAGTGAGCATGACATACTCTCAGCCGCCAGGGCACATTCAAGTCAATGAAAGACGAACCCAGTAAGCTTTATAGTGGGTACATAGTGCTCACACATGTGCTATGCAATTATACAAGCTTGTACCAAAACTTTGAATTTATACAATGCAACGATAGGTTGTACAATCTTCATCAGCTCCAACATTATATTCGAATGCTAATTAATTAGTTTACGCGCCCTTGTGGAGCAGGACCAGCCCCTATTTTTTTTTTTGTGGGTGTGAAATCATCATATATCTTCTCCCGCTCTGGGCAGAGCAGGAGGGCGTGTCAGACTCTTACTGACTAAAACCCACCCGTGTTCCTTCAGTTGCTTGTGCCAGGGGCCACGGTAACCCTCTCGGACTTTTCCGCAACCCTAGCAGGCATCGGTCCTAGCAAACCCCGTCATTGGTGCTGACATCTCTTTAATAAATAAATAATAATAATTTATTTAATTCAGACAATTGTTATCCATAGTTTAAAGTTTTACAATACATTAACCTTATAAAATAAAAAAATCAAAACAGGTAAATCGCGAAAGGGATTAATTAAATTTAAATATTTATGCCAAAAGTCATTAGAAAATTAATAATAGTTAAGATTGTCAAAATAAAATTTTAAAATTGTCATGATCATAGGTATAAAAAAAAACAAATAAAATAAAATGTCAAATTGTAAAAAGTTATAAAAAAATGTCAAAGTATAAAAATTTAAATTCTATAAAATAATAATAATCATCTATAAATTAAAAATCATTTTTACCTGCCCCAATTCCGATATACGGGTGCATGTAAGGCCTGCCAGTTCTGCATAAAAGGCCCGTCCAGTCTATTGGCAACAACGGTAAGAAGACTGTTGCCGCTGCCCCGCACTCTACTCGCTATCGAGGTCGCTCTCTTGCGCATGCTGGCATAAAAACAGTCAATGCGGATGCTCGCGAACTTTCCCGATGCGCTGCAGAAGCGGGGCAGCCGCAGCAGCGCCCTCAGTGCGTTATATACTGAACGCGGAGAGCGCTGTAGGATTTCTGCAAATATGACACCCACAGACTACTCGTATAAAAAGATGTGCAGTAGGCTCGAAACAAGGTAATCTTCACATCCTTGGAGCTACGAACAAACGAGCGCTTGGCGCTTGGCGCTCTTTGAGGCGCGCGTGGAACACAACGCGCCGTCGACCCGGGCCTGGTCCTTATCGAACGGCGAGCTGCCCATTGCTCGCCGTTCGCAAGCCCGCGCCTACGGTGGCCGGGAATCGGCCTGCGATTCCCGACGCCCAGGGCGTCTCCTGCGGCGGCTAGGGGCGTGAGGGCGCAAATTTTGCCTCTCCCTCACGCGTTCCGCCTCCTCCTTCGCGAACATTACTGCTTCGCAGAAGGAGGTGACGGCTTCCCAAGCCCTCTCGCTCCGTACCATAGCAGGACCAGCCCTGAGCCAACCATTTTTGTCAGCGATATAATCCCCCAACTTATAATATGCTTGGCTGTATAGTGTGCGTTTTATACAAGATTTAAATTTCGTTTCATTCAGTTGGAGTATGTGGGGAGGTATTTTATTGTAACATTTTAAACAGTACCCCATGAAGGATGAGTCTACTTTAGCCAGTCTGAAACCTGGTTGAACTAATTGGTCCCTATTTCTACTCCTATAATTGTGTCTTTCACCTCTTTTACTGAATAGATTTAAATTTTTCCTTATGTTTTTATAAATATATTGACAAGGTACCGTCATGATGTTAATGTCTTTAAACAGTTCCCTTAGAGAATCGCGCCTGCGGAGGCTGTATATTGCTCTGATAGCTCTTTTCTGCAGAATAAAAATAGACTCAATATCGGCAGCCCGTCCCCATAATAAAATACCGTAAGACATGATACTATGAAAATAGCTGAAATAGACTAGCCTCGCGGTATCTACATAAGTAAATTGACGGATTTTTCTTACAGCATATGCTGCTGAACTTAGCCGTCCTGCAAGAGATGTTAAATGAGGACCCCATTGCAGCCTTGAGTCTAGCGTTATTCCCAGGAAAACAGTTTCATCGACAAATTCTAGTTTCTCGTTATTCAATATTATGTCACAATCACTACTTTTAACATTCGGTAAAGCAAATCTTATGCATTTCGTTTTTTTCCCATTTAATACTAAATTATTAGCAGTGAACCAATTATGTACCTGCAGTAGGGCATTATTTACGTCGTCAAGATTTGATGCACGTCTATTTATCTTAAAACACAACACCACCAACACCAACCAACCAACCACCAATAACACCATTTGTGGTTGGTTTTTAAATAAATGGGGTAGATCATTAATATATACTAAAAAGAGGAAGGGACCTAATATCGATCATTGTGGAACACCCATTTGTACTTTTAAATGAAGTTAATTGACACCATTTATTTGCACTTTTTGTTGTCTATCATTTAAATAAGATTGTACTAAACTAAGCGCGAGTTTACCTAGTCCGTAATGCTCAAGTTTTAAGAGCAAGGTTTCGTGATCAACGCAGTCAAATGCCTTGGAGAGGTCACAAAAGATCCCTATGGCATCTTGGGCCTCCTCCCACGCTGTAAATATGTGTTTTAATAAAGTGACATCGGCGTCAGTCGTACAACGTCCTTTGGTGAAACCATATTGCTGACCGTGTAAGATTTTGTTGGTGTTAAAATGATTAAGCATTTGATTGAGCATTACCTTTTCGAACACCTTGCTGAATACTGGCTACACAGATACTGGTCTATAATTGTTGGTGTCTTTGCTGTCCCCAGATTTAAAAAGTGGTATAACCTTACTGTATTTCATTAAATCCGGGAAGACTCCTTGATCTACACACAAATTAAATATTAAAGCTAAGTATGGTGCTAGTCTCGATTATTGATGTACAAACTTTGATAGACATTCCCCATAGATCTTTGGTCAATTTGATTTTTATTTGCCGAAAAGCTTTTATAACTATCATAGGGTTTATATGTTTAAATTGAGCCTAAAACGTTCGCTCTTAATAAATCAATTGAGACATCAGGTGAGGAATTTAAAGCTTCCGTCGTCTTAGCTGGTATATTAGTAAAGAAATTAACAAATTCTTGAGCGACTTCTAAGTTAGAGCTTATGGCACCACGTGAAGTCTCCAATGTATAATCTGTGCTTCGTATTTTTTTCCTACTAGTTTCGTTATTTATAACTTTCCAAACTGTTTTTATTTTATTTTCTGCTGATTTATTCTTGTTGCTAATGTAAGGGCTTTAGCTATCTTGCAGGTATTCCTAAAAAAAATTGAATATGTAGCAACATACTTGTTGAAAGTTTCAGTGTTAATGTAGAGCTTAAGGCCGTACAGATCGAACAGTCTTTCCCTACTTATCCTAATACCTCTAGTTGCCCAGTCACTAAAAATAAAATTAGGACAAATATTTTTTGTTTTCTTTTCAAAAGTTTTATTGAATTCATTGTGCACTACTGAAAAGAAATTCTCATACAATTTATTTGCATCGTCCCTAATATGACTCAGAACATTTAACTTATTGTTTAGGGTACTATTGAATCTACTTAATTTGCCAGTCGTTATTGGTCTAAATTGTATTTGCACTTTTTGCAAAGGTGTTTTAAACTTAAAAGTTACCGTTTGTCCACTATGATCAGATGGCAAATAATTTACGATGGCTTTCACTAAATAATCACAATCGCAGAAGACATTATCAATACAAGTAGCAGAACTTGGAGTTACTCTAGTTGGTTCAGTAAAAACATTCGATAAATTGAACGATTAAAAAAGGCTTGATAATCTTCTGCTATTCGAATTAATTTCCAAAATGTTAATATTAAAATCACCACAAATAATTGCAGCTTTATTACTGAATGCAAGTTTCGCTAGGACATCTTCCATTATTGACTCAAATAAAGAAAAGTTCTGATAATTAGGGGATCTGTAAACGCACACTACAACATGCTTATCTAGCTCAACACAGGACAGTTCGATGCAATGTTCAACTGATAAACCAACTATGTCATTCCGTTGCTTAGATTTTAAACAATTTTTAATTAAGATTAGAGAACCTCCACGCAGCATAGATTTACGGTTAAAACAACTGCCTACACTGTAGTTCTCATAATTAATTAGCATTTGATAATCCTTTAACCAATGTTCAGTAAAACAAACAATGTCAAACTTTGTTTTTTCTAAAAACATTTTCAAATAATTTGAAAGAAATACCTTGAATATTTTGATGAAATAATTTCAAGACATTTTGTTGATGTTTTTGATAATTAATTAATTTAAAGCAAGAAGATACCTTGTAGTTGTTACGTATAGGAATATTCTTACTGGTACCTTCTGTTGTCTTACAAACTAGTTTAAATGATTATCCGGAGTTATCCCCAATACTTCAATGTCATCACCAGGCCAGCTCCTAGTGAGTGAGGGGCATGGAACCTCCTTCGTACAATTTGTAAAAATAATTATAGCATTTGAGCTACATTTATTCAAGCTCACCACCTTATTATTAGTACTATTACTAACCATTGTGGTGTTAATAACACAAGACTTCGACATACTACCTAAGTCTGACTTTATATAAAAAGCTAATAGCCTTGCTATTATGTGTCTAAAACTGTCTGCCTGTTAGGCAGATACAAAGTATCTCTAGTCAAAAAAAAAGGATATGAATATAATTGTTTTGTCTTTTCGTCAAAGTTTCAAAATATGGGAAAGCACACAATATTATTTTATCAACATCATTAGAACATCAACCACTGCACC
This sequence comes from Brachylomia viminalis, assembly GCA_937001585.2. Taxonomy (NCBI): domain Eukaryota; kingdom Metazoa; phylum Arthropoda; class Insecta; order Lepidoptera; family Noctuidae; genus Brachylomia; species Brachylomia viminalis. Next base: position 12,285,149 of record OW443308.2, on the reverse strand, counting down.
TCCACTCAGGATCTGTTGCTCCAGAGCATGGCGCATTGGTCGATTAACATCGCCGTGGTCACTGAGCCGTGCTTTGTCCCACCCAGGGATGACTGGGTGGAGAACCTGAGCGGCTCAGTGACCCTAAATTCATCGGCCGCCGTGAGTACTCCGTCCCTTGAGGCTGTCACGTGGGGATGGTGCTGCGTAGCAGCACGGTTCGGGGGGATTGTAGTGGTAGGAGTATACGTCTCCCCGAACCGAACTCTTGCCGAGTTCCACAACTCCCTTACGGAGTTGAAAGTCGTCGTCTGCGAGTACCGTTCCCACCCCGTGCTCGTCCTCGGGGACTTCAATGCCAAGAATGTGGCTTGGGGTTCCCGGTATACGGACACAGGGGGCAGTATGGTAGAGGACTGGGCTCCGGAGACAGGCCTGGTCGTCCTAAACCGGGGTTCTGTCCCCACGTGTGTGCGGATGCGGGGTAAATCGGTGGGGTACATCTCGTTCGCCAGCCTCGCTCTGTCACCGCGTGTCATTGACTGGCGCGTCATAGAAGGTGCGAGACCTATTTCGACCACCGGTACATCTGGTTTAACGTTTCCGCCCAGGCCTCGAGCGCGCGCGTCCGATAGTCCCCGATTGGTCCACGGTGGGCGCTGAAACAGCTGGACCGGGAGCTCCTCCTAGAAGCCTCGATCGTGCAGGCCTCTGTGTCATCACCGGACAGGCCTGCTGACATCAACGTCGAGGCGGAGTGGTTCCGGGAGGCCATGTCCAAAATAAATGACGTGGCAATGCATCCGGGCCCCGCCCAGACGCGCCCTGCGCCAAGTGTGCTGGTGGTTATCGGAGCTGACGACTGCGCAGTGCGTGCGTCGAGGCGCGACGCTGGTACACCAGGCACCACAGGCTCCGTATTCGCCCTCCGGATACGGAAGCCATTCAGGCGGAGCTGTACACGAGGTACAGAGCGGCGAAGACCGCCCTCCAAGCGGAACAGGGACCCGCGGGGTCACCCATGGGAACGCCCCTACAAATTGGTGCGAGAGAAGCTCCGCCCATGGGCTCCCCCGCTGACGCAGAGTCTCCGGCCCCAGCTCGTGGAGGACGTGGTGAGCGCTCTGTTTCCTTCTAGAGGGGAATATATCTCCCCGTCCATGGCTCCGTCTACTGCGGTTCTCGATGCAGACCACACCGCCGACGTGTGCCTGCACAAGTACGAGGCCATGTGTTTTTATGGTCTTGGCTCCCAGACTGGAAAGGGCCGGGGCTGCCTTGAAGCGGCTCCTGCCCAATCTAAGGGGTCCAAACGCCTCCTGCCGGAGGCTCTACGCGAGGGTCGTGGGGTCCATGGTCACGGGTGCGGGCTGGCGGACGGCGAGCAATGGGCAGCTCGCCGTCCGATAAGGACCAGGCCCGGGTCGACGGCGCGTTGTGTTTCACGCGCGCCTCACTAAGATGTCAGCATCAAATGACGGGGTCCGCTAGGGCCGATGCCTGCCAGGGTTGCGGGAAAGCCCGAAAGGGATACCGTGGCCACTGGCAGATTCACCTGAAGGAACACAGGCGGATTTTAGTCAGTAAGAGCCTGACACGCCATCCCGCTCATCCAGACCGGGAAAAGTTACCTGATGATTCCAGGCTTTAAAAAAAAGGCTTTGCGATGCGAGACGGTGTGAGTCAGGGAAATAAAAAATTTCACGTAGACGAAGTTCCGGGCCGAAGATATTTCTGAATACATACGTACTTTCCAGGATAATTTTAAATTTTGGCAAGGAAATGTTAGACTATCCCAGGAATAATTAAAACAGGATAACGTGTCTCATTAGAAATTTCTCAAAATCTCAGAATTGTGTTCCCGTTATGGTACCTCATTATTAAATATTCTAACATTAATAAGCTATCAGAGGAAGCCGCATGTTCTACAAACTCCTTACATAAAGGAAGTTAATTCTCAGAAAAATATGCAGCGTTTGACGTCATCGATACTGTTGAAAATGAATGTTGAAAACTTCAAAAAGAGCTTGTACTTACATTAACAACATCTATTCCAAACAGGAAAAGAAGTCCTTTTAGCGTACACACTTTCTTAACGAGCAGTTTCATTAATGCCTCTTTATCACAGTTTTTTCTAATATTCTCTTCATTAGCAACCTCGGGACTGCGCATAATTGGACCAGCATGCAATGTGTAACCGATATTTCCAAAGCTTTGCCGCCTTGCAGCCACCTCGACCGGTCGGCACTTATGACCTACATTACTACGCTAAATAATAACATTATAGTTTTTATCAGTATTAATAACGAGTTGATTCAAGCTGCATTTAGAAATAATAATTAGATACAGAACGTAATCAAACCGTCTCTTGAGCTACAATTAAATCTGATTAGGGCTAATCAGGTGCACGCTTTGGAATTGATTTTTCCAACGGTGGTTATAGGGTTGTTGTAATTATTATAACATGAATAGTTTCCGAGTAAATTTTGATATGTCACATACACATAAGGGGAGCTCGTGGCTCGTGGCTAAGTAATAACAGCCGCACGGGTCGATCTATCAGGTTAAGCTACGCTTGCCACGGTTGGTCCGTGGATGGATTATCTTTACACTTTGGGAAAGCACGTTAAGCCGTTGTTCCCGGCTGACATTCGTAAATAATAAACGATTTTATTTCTGTAAGTAGGTTTGAACAAACACTTTTCCACGTCAATCGTATTTTAGAAACTAGATGAGGTCGGTATTTCCTATCTGACTACTCTGAGATGAAAGGCCGAAACTCAGAGGTCACAGTCTCTTTTAAAGTCCAGACAAAATCTTGGTCAGATCATGTGAAGGCTATGTAGATCGGTGTCTGAAATGGTCTTTTGAGGAAAGAACCACACAGATTGAGTGGACCTGTCCAGTCAGTGCACGCAATTGTCAGATAGATCTTTGAGAGTCATTATGGGACGTCAGAAGCCCGAAAGTCTGACAACCAGGGGTATCGTATTACCCAGTAACTGGGATGTGGAGGTCAGATAGGCAGTCGCTCCATGTAAAATAAGTACTGGTATTTAGCCGCATTCGGTTAGACTGAAAGTCGACCCCAACTAGTTGGCCAAAGGCTAGGCAGATTGCTTTATGTCACAAACACATAAAACAATCGTATCTGTCAATGTAATTTGCACTTGTATGAAATTAAATAATCTGGTCAGCATTGATGCCACTTCACTGTAATTAAAATTGATGAATGCAATTTCAATACTCTTAAGGGGACTACATGACCTTAACGCAAGTTTTATAATGCCTAAAAGTACATGATCCACTGCAGTAAACAAAATCAGAAAAATATATGATATTCTTCAGCATATTATATGCTAGTTAGATAGTGTGTTGAAAACATAATACAACTAATTTGGTACGATAGAAAAAAGTTACGAAGATACGTCTAAAAATTTCTTTAATAAAAATCATACTAATATACATGCAAACATTCAGTTTTTTTTTTTTTGTTCAGATTGTTCTTCAAGCAACATATTAACGTGATAGTGTTTTCTCATTTTTTAGTCCAATCAATAAAGTCAAAGTCAAAGCATTTATTTCAAATAGGCACATAAAAGGCACTTTTGAACGTCAGCATTTACATTTAAATAGAATTGATTCTAGTCGCCCCTTCCAAAAGGTAGTTTCGTATGGAGAAGAATGGGCAAGAAACTCCATCGTTACTCTTTTAAAATGTGTTACAATACTTTGTATACATTAATTATATAATTATATGTAAGCACCTATAATAAAAATTACCCTACCAAAATAGGTAAAAAGAATTTAATAAACGTAGCAATGATAAAAAAGTTAATTAAGTGATAGATACATGGTGTTCACATTTATTTACAAAAATAAATAAAATAAATAGATTTTTGAATATATTAAATAGATTTTTTTAATATATTAAATAGATTTTTAAAATAGATTTTTGTACATAGAGAATTACTTCATATTTTGCAATAAATTACCAGCTTTGTGTCATCGCGCTTCTCTTTCTTTTCTATGCAGTCCAACCGTGACCGCGCTTTTGCTGTTAGCAGCCCCTTAATACAATGGTATTACGAATATGTAATTGTATGCTTAATTGAGAGCCGCTTTTCCAAGCTTTTATTATAATCTACAGCATTGCACTGTCAGTGAAAATTCAAGAAAGGCGACAAGAAACAGCGGGTGTAGCAACTTTTCATTGTTTCTATAAGCATAATTATTAACTTATCTTTCCGTCATCTTGGTAATGTTACAAAAAGGATTCTCTTATATGGGTAATAAATGTCGGATTCCAAGGATGCGCGTCGTTTCGAAGTATTTTTCGTTTATTTAAATAGGAACGAACAAATAGAATACGTTTGAGCGCTGGTGGTGACCTGAAGTATATAGTCAAAAACGTAAACAAGTACACGGAAACGAGAAAAAATAATGATGGAATCCGTACAATTTATTCAATGAAATTAATATGTGACAGTAAAAACCTTTGCAGACACCTTAAGTAGATAGAGGCGGGTACAATGAAAAGCTATTCATTTATTCATAACTCTCAAAGTCGTTATTTGTTCAAACGAGGAACAAAAAGCCGTTTTGTAAGTAAATGAAAACAATGGGAGTTAGTGGTTACGGTTGCAAATCAAATTACAACTTTTACATTACGCGGCTGGTTCCTAGATTCATTCAACACATAAACTTGTGAGGCCTTTTGCACTTAAAACTTCCTCCGGGGAAAACTGTGCGGTCACATTATATCGTTGAACGAATTGTTATTGTTTCTGAAGGGAACTTTAACCGCTGCGGATTAAATTCAGCCGAAGTGGCTCGTCGGCTTTCATTGTCATAAACTGCGCCGACATGTCATCTCAATGTGTCCTATATTTTTTTGTTAGACCATTTCAATTTACGTGTTTTATTCGTACGAAATAAAATTCCCGTTGGAGTCGTGAAATATTGAGCTTTATAGTTATTTTTATTTTGATTATTAAATTAATAATCCTTTGCGGAGACGTATCTATGTTTTATATTGGAACTAATAATTCATCTTACTCGTACTTTAACGTCTATTGATCGTGTTGATAAAAGTGCACAGTCACAGTGCAATGGTTTCGATGAATCTTCTTCAATGTGAATATTAAAATCCAATAACACTGATTTATTCATCTGTGTGTGCCAACAGTCGGGCAGTTGCCAACAAAAGTTCTTTGTCTCACGGAATCCATTTTCTTTCAGTTTCCGCACCCTTTCTTTCTGTTTATATTACCCGTATATTTACAAAAATACCAGTATCATGATCTCAAAGTACATACACGCCTTGCAATAGGTACATATGTAGTTTTTTCATTAAATCCTATTTAATTTTCAGAGGCATCGTGATATAAATTATTCATCACATCTACCTATATGAAATGCAAATATTTAAGCAATGCTCGAAGCCAATTTTGAGGATAAGCTCGTGGACAACATATCCCACGTTACTGTGTTTCTTTTAACATGAGGGAATTCAAAACAACCATTAATGTTACTCAGGGCAATCATGAATATTCCACTGGAAACCCTTTTACGAGATAGCCTTACACGAACCGCTGTTAAAAAATAATTCTAAATAATTAATGCTTCAGAGGAATTTTATAATGGGTAGTTTACGATCACACCGGTCGTATTAAAAGTTACAAATAGGTCTCTTACTTTATAATTTGTTTGATAATCAAGATGGGCACAGTGAAATGTCCCGCTGTGATATCGCCTTACAAAACAAAAAGAAAGTCAAAAGTGGAAAATAAAACGTGAGCCTTTATAGAAGTTGTGGAAACGGAAAGTTTTCCAATTGATAATAATTTCCATTGTGATGCAACACAAAGGGGAACAGGAAAGTATGAAGTTCTGAAATAAATTCTTAATTTAAGAGCTGACTGAACGCTATCTGAAAGGAAAGTCGGGATTAGAAGAACAAAGACTACGGCTCAGCTCACTGTGGAGCTTAATTTTTTGTTGACTTCTGTTTCGCTCTTTGCTGTTTGCATAAATTGGACTCGCCAACTTTGTTAAAGAACTGTAGACCAATAGGAACTCACTACTACTGCAACGAAACGATCCCTAAACGCGCAAATAACTTATTACCAATACCAGTTCATGAAAATATCACTCCAAATAATCCGGAAAAGCGTTGGAAATATGCAGTAAACGACCAAACGTTCACATCAAATAAATCGTAAATTCTTAACAGTCCATTCATAAATCACAACCAAACGCTTCGACTTTAATTGGACATGAATAAATCAAGAAACACTTAATTACGTTTACGAACTTAACTGTAGAAGGAAGAATTTCAAAATAACATGAAACAGGTAAATAACGGGTCTGTCGAGCATTTAGCATACAAGTCCCGCCGTCCAACGACACATATGCGAGTAGCGAGCGATGAAGAAAAACCAACAGGACGACAAATTGGTTGGATGTCCGCAATTTATTCCACTTATCATAAAATAGATATTCACAGTACAAAAAGGTAAGGGGTGTAGTTTTTGAGTGTTTGGGGGTGCATGGTGCGGAAACGGCGGTGCTCGTAAATCCTTGTTGTTCCGTTCCGCCGCGCCGGTACCCGATTACATTCTAATTCCACCGTACAACTACTTGCAGATCGCGGCCCGCCTATATACGGCCAATTAATACTTGTAATGACGTCATGTGTATGGGTTTTGTATTTAAACCTAGTGTGAAGTATGAATTTCTATTGTTTTAGAGTTTTAGAGAAGCGATTCCCGTATTTTTAAGAACGCTCGCATTCTAAACTCAGTCTCAATCTGTCAAAAATACAATCAATTTACATACATTTTTGACAAGTTCTTGACATTGATTGTCGGTGAGATGCAATGTGAGATGAGATTGCGACTTGAATTTGAACGTTTTTTTAAGTACGAGAATTGTTGTCGTCGTACACAGTCACTTTGTTTTCTTCTTCCCCAATCTAGTTTAATTCGCCATCACGAGATTCGATAAACTCAATCTTGATAAAATTTCCTATGTCCAGTTCAAGATTCAATTCTTTTGAAACATTGACTTTGCTGCCTCTATGAAAGGAGAACCAGCATTTCTACTAACAGATTGATATCTTAATTACTTCGTAGAAAAGGATAATACTATAAAAAAGAATCATGGCTACGAGGTAATGTAAACGATATGATAGCAAAATTATGAAATGTAATCCTTCCAAAAGTGTCGCTGGCTATAGCAAAATATAATGGGACACACATTTTTGATCAACAATGTTATATTATTATGCCGCCTGAATAAGTATGTTAACAGGATTACATTTTAAATCCTCATTATGTTTTTAATTCTCATTGTGTATTAAAAATAGATTTAAATGTAAATATGGAAATGTTTCACCCAATCATGATCATCAAACAAGCATTTATTCAGTGTCGGAATCGACCGCCGATACTGTAAATGAAGGAGTTTTGTTTTGAAGGTGCCTGCTAAACAATCCACTCTGTGCTCGCAGCTTAATATCAAGCAAAGTAATATAGCTATCTAGTCGCCGTTATCATCAAACTATAAGAGAGACATGAGAGCGTATTTGGATGTAAACAAGTGTCTGACAAATAAATGCTAGCCGACGCCACTTGACCGGCCGTTTATGTAAGATTATTGTCGGACTACCCGCTACTTAACTTAAATTATTATTAATTATTATAATTAAGCGTACATTTTGTAACTTTATTCATTAAATATTATGTGGGTCCATACTAAGACTTGCACATACCTAGTAGTTAAACGATGCAAATTATAAGTTAATCCATGTCAACGCAAATATGATAATAAAAACATGTTTTAATGTTTGTAAAGGCGAAATATAGCCTATGTAACAAGATTAATCGCGATTTGTGTACAATTAGAATAAGATCATTTGTAAACACCATTGTAACCATCTGTTTAGTAATAAAGACCTTGAAAAATCAAAAAATCAATCAGTGTCGGAATCGACCGCCGATACTGTAAATGAAGGAGTTTTGTTTTGAAGGTGCCTGCTAAACAATCCACTCTGTGCTCGCAGCTTAATATCAAGCAAAGTAATATAGCTATCTAGTCGCCGTTATCATCAAACTATAAGAGCGACATGAGAGCGTATTTGGATGTAAACAAGTGTCTGACAAATAAATGTGTAGGAATTGCAAGCGAGTAACGCGTTACCCTGTTTCGTAGATCTTCATGTTCGTGTTGGGTGTTTCAGCACTTTCCAAATAGCAACCAAATTACAAATTGTTTCCCATTTGAGAGCCTGCCAAAACAGGAATAGCAGTGTTGTTTACCAATATTCTGACTACTTAACTACTCGAGTCACCTTTATGAAAAAAATGTGAAAGTAATTCAGTTTCTACTATTGTTTGTCCACTTTTGTAGTTAAGTAGGTACAGTTTTAGCGAGATTATTAGTGTTCTACTAACATTTTGTAGTAGCCTTTTTACATGAATTTTGTGTGACTTACTTATGTCTATAAAAAATATAACTCGACTAAGACTAAATGAATTTCGAGGAATTGCAAAAAAAAAAATATTTTCGATGAAAAGACCAAGCTAGCAACTTCCAAACAAACACTGGCCCTTGATTCATTAATTCACGAATAACTCGACAAAGCCATGAGGTTTGACATTTATTTATCCTAACACAAATATAAAAAAAAAATATATCCTAAATTCAAAGCCTTTGTACATAATACAGTCATTCGATTAAAATGTGTTAACATGTTATTCTATTAATTTCGAAATACAGACACTAACATTTTCGGCTAAGTATAATTTACTAGCAGTTTCCCGCGACTTCGTCTGCGATCCAGGATGAAAAGAAACCTATGTCCTTCTCCAGGTCATGGTCAACACGTGTAGCAAATTTTATCTAAATCCGTTCATCCGTTTTAGAGTGAAAGCGTAACAAACAAACAAACTTACTTTCACATTTATAATATTAGCATTAGATTACGGCCTGGTAGATATAATTTATTACGGCCTGATAGATATTACAATAATAGCCATAACGTCAAACTGCCAACGTTACACGAGTCATTAACATTACAACATTGAGGCAGTCAGATTTGCACCTAATTTGTAAACAGGGGAAAGGTCAGCGGACCGTTTGGTCATCTTAATAATTTATAGCCATGCAAATTACACATCCGTCCTGTAGGCCATACAAACTTCCTACGTCTCGGTATAACTGAGTACTAAAGTGCTATACAACCTGCATGAGGGACGATTTTGCTACGGCGTAGTGCGCTACGGCGTAGCTTTGGCGTAGCGGCTACGCTAAGCTGTTAAGCTACAAACTTCTAGTAAAGAATTTCAGTAAGTAAGTAAATAACTCCTTACCGAACCCTAATGATGTAATTGGAGTAGCAGTCAGTTCTGTTATGGTAACATGTTCCAATGAATATTAACAACAAACAAAAAAAATTGTCAACAAATTTTTTGTTTGTCAAAAATAATCTGCACAAATTTGCTCGAGTAAGTAGCCAGCGCCGTTGTGACCGGTTACAAACAGTTGGGTCTAAAACTGCACTATTTAGGAACAGTGTTTTTGCAATGGCTCCAAGGATATATAATGGGTTACCAAAATGTATAAGAAGTGAAGAAAATGTCCGCAAAGGACAATGGGAAATGAATGTATGGAGTCTGGGCCCACCCTTCAATAGTAACATCTGATATACCGTTGGATAGGGCTTTTTATGTGGAACATTAGTTACTAATACAACTATGGTCAAATGTTAGTACTTTCGGAGATACGACGTCTTAAAGTCGTCAGTCTAACACATTCTTTATGGATACTTATAAGGTAAAATAGTAATAATAAGTACACTTTAAAACAAAAGATATTTATTATTCGTCTTGGACATCAAAGACAATTACATCATTTAAAAAACCCACGGGGGCCACGAATGGTTTATGTCTCCCAACTCCTAGGTACCAAATCAAAGAAATAGTGTGAGCGCAACTTCCTACAGTTCGCCGTCAGGTCAAGCAAGAGCAATAATATTGTGATATCCGCGTTTCTTCCAACTTGGTTTCGATCAATTAATATATAGCAATAGTATATTCTTGCTCTTACGTGGCGTGACTGTATCCTACCACGCAGCAACCACACATTCTCTGCTGGTATATTATATTCTATTAAATCATGTAAATCGTTGTGTCTGTTTATTTCTATAACGTATAAACCGTCTCGAAGATGTTCACTGCAATATGACTGATCGCCATTTGCAAATGCGCCTGGGCAAGCGGCGGGCGCAGCGGGTAGGGTGGGGGCGCAGGTAAGGAGCAAGCAGATAGGTGCCGTCCGTTTTGAGTCTGGCCATAGTTTATCTTATAACGAAGTAAACTACGATCACTTTTATGGCAGTATAATAAGTAGTATAACTCCGAAAGTACTGACTTTTGACCTTAGTCGTAATAATAAGTTTTATTCTGCATAAACATACCTATTCATTTATGAGTGTCTTATTCCTATTGAGAGGTGGGCCCATCATTACTCATTCTCCTTTAAAAGTAATTTGTTTTTATTTCTAATTGACAAGACTTATTACTCTATTGAAGATTTTTTAAATGACAAACTATGACACAATTCCTAGGTATAAGTAATATTATCTTTCTTTGACATGCATGTAAAATTTAATTTAAATGACATTAATTCATTTAATTGACATTTATTTAACGTAACTTACTTTTTAATTAATGTTTAATCTGCAATTTTTTTTTAATGATATAACACAAAAATATACTATTTGTACACCAATTTTATTGGTAGAACATAGAGTTCGACTACAATAATATGTATATTTAAGAACTATTATGTATATATACCTATGTTCACAAATAAAGATTGATTGTTTGATTGAAAAAACCATTTTCTATACCCGGATTTTAAAATAAGTGCAAGTATTTAATCGTTTAAAGCGTGCAGCTAATTGAACACCCTAATCAGTAATCATGTTTTATTATTTACACAAATCCTCGAAATTACTCAATGACGGTACCGCTTACGCTTCGCACACGTTATAATGTCACCGCTTAAAACTTTGCTCAACCCGTAGAGAAAGACGATAAAGGAACGCGAATGACACACGTACATAATTATACAAGTACTTATTACTGGAATTAAGTACACCGGTACCAAAGAGTACCAAAGAGTCTCGTTTACACGAATTAAAATAATCCTCTCGACAAATCACGAGCACATTCAAAGAGTACATGAAACGCACAGAAATGGACGGACGCTAAAAGGGTGTATTCTGGTTTCTGTAATTAACATACCGCTGACGAAAACCCTTTTTCTTTCGATTGACGAGATGGGTGGGTTAAATTCGAGAAACGTTTTTAATAAAGATTTTCAAAGGTCGTGTTTAGATTTAGAACAATTCGATAGGTCCACTCTAAATTGTCTTTTACGGATATTTTAGCAATCAATTTAATGAGAAACTTTGATTAATTTCAATGTCACTGGATATTCAGTATTTAGGATTTACAGTAGTTTTGGCAACCGTTGTTTAAAATAACTCCCAGTGTTGCTTTATCATGATTCCACTTAACCGAGCTTACCTATATGTAGAAACCATTTAAATTCAACAATGAAGACCTTAAATTATTATCACTTCGAATCCGATAACAAAACGCATAGTTATCACTGTCAATACGAATAACATCGTATGTTATTAGAACACAGTACCTTTCACACTCGTATGACTACACAAAGTTACCTCGCCAATGGTTCAGTAAAAAGCGACAAGTGTGAAATCGCCTTTCAAGCATGATCGCATTTCCATATAATCACTATTGGACAATCACAACCCTCGGTTCTCCCAGGCAGCTGTTACATTTTCTCATTTCCTGCTATCCACATGGAGTAGATTAGCTGGGTAACGGTACTAACTACTTATTCGAGTACCTACACATAGACTGTATTCACTGGAGCATGACTCGAAATATAAACAAAAAACTTCCTATATTTATTTTTATTGACACCATTGTATTTCGTAAAAAAGTCATTGAATATTAGTAGAAATAGTCCAATGGCCAAGCTGCCGTAATAACAAATGAGGGGTCATAAGTTCGAATACTACCTGAAGCACTATTGGGTTGTACTTCCTCATAATGCAGGTATAATCAGCATAGTCAGATGGGTTTTTCCACTAACGCGTACTGGGCGCGCTTGGTGGATTACTGCCTACCCCCCAACACAGAAGGGAGACATGAGTTCCAGCAGTGGGTATAGTATAAAGGTATATCTAACACTTAAGCTTATTATTTATTTATAAAAAAATGCTTTATTATTCAGACTAAGTCCATTGGTTAGTACAACACACAACTTAGAAACTAGTGTTTGTACTTAAATCTACCCGAAGAACTAAAACAAAACCATTATTCATTATGCGCCACAGTGGCATGTAGGCGCATCCAATGCCCCAGTATGGGACTGTCCCACCGGTCAGCTATAGTTTTCAGGATGCTGTTGGGGCTGACGCGTACCCTGTGCATGATGGAGGCGCATCGCTTGCGCATGATGGCGTGAAAGCCATCAATGCCCGCTTCTGCGAACATGCCGGAAGCACTGCAGTAGCGCGGCAACCCCATCAACACCCTGAATGCATTGTTGTATTGTACGCGCAGAGTGCTGTATGCCCTCTGCGTGTAGCTGAGCCACAGACTGCATGTATAGAACGACTGACAGTACGCTGTGTACAGCGTAGCCTTTACGTCAGTCGAGCATTTCGCAAATCTGCGCGCCAACATATTGCAGCGGACAGCCAACGCTCTGCGCTCACGCTCAATGTCTAAGATGTCCTTTAGGTCCTCGGAAACCCAGTGGCCCAGATACTTGAAAGATGTGACTTGGTTTAAGGGACTTCCGCAAAGTTTCAGCTGAGGCGCAATCGGGTAGGTTTTAGTGCCTGCCTTGAATACCAGTACTTCACTTTTCTTAACATTGTATCTGAGCCCATGCGCCTCCGCATACCTTTCACATATCATGAGCATAGCATAACTATTGAATTTAGCTTTTTTCAGCGACAATTACATAGACATCTATGTAAACTTACATTTAGAAGTCCTATGTTAAGTATTTGAAATAATTTCCTCATCCGCCTAGCCTTGTACCAACTATGTTCGTGTTGTCTTCCAGTCTCACCGCATGTATCTGAATACCAGTATTCTACATGGAGCGACTGCCTATCTGACCTCCACAACCCAACAACTGGGTAATACGATACCCCTTGGTAAGACCGGCTGTCAGACTTTCAGGCTTCTGACGACCCGTAAGGACTCTCAAAGATTCACGAATGACAGCCGGGACCAACGGCTTAACGTGCTTTCCGAGACACGGAGGGGTCAAGGTATGTAAACATGGTCATCCATCCACGAACCAACCGCGGCAAGCGTAGCTTAACCTGATCGATCGACCTATGTGGCTGTTAAAACTTAGCCACGAGCCCCTCTATTTGAAAAAACATATGTATGTGCCTACATCTAAAGAAGAAACTATCTAAATATATAAGGTAATGTCATATGAGATTTGTATCTCCATTGAATTGAATCTGATCTAATTACGAGTACCTATACCCTATGTAATAGGCATTGTTATGTGATAATAAATGTATAAAGCATCAATTACATGTGCCTATATACTGATTAATTACTGTTCGGTGTATTATGTACCTACATTTGTCCCGTGATACGGTAATTTAACCCATTGTGTGGTCAACGCCGCGGTACATTGATACATCGAATATTATAGACTAGTACATATCTATCCATGATTACCTACGTCTCAGATTCGCTACGGGTGCTTTAGTAACTTAATAGAATTCAGAGTAGCCGTTTAGTCACATTTATTATTAGATAACTATCATTAGGTACCATTTTATGAATGTAAAAGTGAAAATTGCATTTTCGCTATCGCAAATCCGTCAATCCTTCCGATTCGCTTAACTAACCACGACTGACTGCGCACTGTGAAGTAGGTACTTTATCTGATTTGGTTATAAAGTACTCGAAGGAATATAAGTAGATTAGGTATATAAAAGCAAAAAAGGGCCAATGATTGACTGACAACATTCTGCTTAGATACTTCATACTCATCACTATAGTGAAGAGTAACGCTAGCTAATTTAATGTAGATTTAATGTAAATGGCTATCATGTAGATATCGCAGAATATCGCCACCCATCACGTCTGCAGAGTTTTGCTAGCTAATATAATTTGACCCTGTATACTATTGTAAGATATGCAGGCGCAAGGGTGGATAGGACGTTAAAATTAATAACAAAATGGGGAGTAAAAACACTAATAACTAACTTGAAACACTGAAGCTAAACTTAAGAGCGTTTATACCTTATGAGTGGCAACGTCGCAATTTAGTGTCATATTTCGTGGTTTTCAATTTTTATCATTTAATCGGAGCTAGATATATTTTAAAAATCTGTTTAATTAACTGTTTAATTAACTTGGACGGAGGGAGAGGTGGTGGCCGCTGTCGTTAGGACTGGGGGGTGCTCTGCCGAGCAGGTGAGGGCAGGCACCATCCGTCCTGACTTCACGGGGATGCAAGCCGTTACGGTGAGCTGCCCCGTGTCGGCGGCCAAGAAAATAGCCGAGGGCCGTAGGCTACTGGTGGGCTGGGTTTCCGCGCTGGTGAAACTGCTGGAACCCAGACCTCTTGGGTGCTTCCGCTGCCAGATGGGCAACCACGTGGGAGCTAAATGCGCCTCGGAGGTGGACCGCAGCCGCCACTGCTTCCGCTGTGGTCAACCCGGTCACAAGGCCGGCTCTTGTAATGCCGCGCCGCACTGCACCATATGTGCGGCAGCTGGCAAGCCGGCCGATCACCGGATGGGGAGCAAGGCATGCGCTCCACCCGCCAGAGCCAGGGGCAGGGGCAAGCCCTCCGCCACCGCCGTCACTGCCGCATCCGCCGCCACTGCTGCCGCCGCTGCGGCCTCGACCGCCGTCGTTGTCGCCATGACCACTGCGGCGGGGCCCTCACAGAGGGCTCGGGAGGAGGCTGACATAGAGTGCCAATAACGGCGCCATTACGCCTCCTCCAGGCGAACATCAACCACTGCGCCTCCGCTCAGGATCTGTTGCTCCAGAGCATGGCGCAGTGGTCGATTAACATCGCCGTGGTTGCTGAGACGTCCTTTGTCCCGCCCAGGGATGACTGGGTGGAGGACATGAGCGGCTCAGTGACCCTAATTTCGTCGGCCGCCGCCGGAACTGCGTGCCTCGAGGCTGTCACGAGAGGACGGGGTTGCGTGGCAGCACGGTTCGGGGAGATTGTAGTGGTAGGGGTATACTTTTCCCCGAACCGAACTCTTGCCGAGTTCCACAACTCCCTTGCGGAATTGAAAGTCGTCGTCGTCGGGTTCCGTTCCCTCCCCGTGCTCGACCTCGGGGACTTCAATGCTAAGAATGTGGCTTGGAGTTCCCGGTATACGGACACACGGGGCAGGATGGTGGAGGACTGGGCTCTGGAGACAGGCCTGGTCGTCCTAAACCGGGGTTCTGTCCCCACGTGTGTGCGGATGCGGGGTGAATCGGTGGTGGACATCTCGTTCGCTAGCCCCGCCCTGTCGCCGCGTGTCCTTGACTGGCGCGTCATAGAGGGGTTGGAGACCTATTCTGACCACCGGTACATCCGGTTTGACGTCTCCGCCCAGACCTCGAACGCGCTGGTCCGACAGGCCCCGAGTGGTCCGCGGTGGGCGCTGAAGCAGCTGGACCGGGAGCTCCTCCTGGAAGCCTCGATCGAGCAGGCCTGGGTGTCATCACCGGACAGGCCTGCTGACATCAACGTCGCGGCGGAGTGGTTCCGGGAGGCCATGTCCGAAATTTGGAAACCTTTACGGGGCACCGGTGTGGGCGCGTTCCTTGAGGCGGCGGCCAGCCCGTCGGTTGAACGCGCCCCAAAGGGTCATGGCCACCCGGCTGGTCCGGGGATACCGTACGGTCTCCGGTGAGGCGGCGAGCCTCCTTGCCGGATTACCGCCATGGGATCTGGAGGCAAAAGTCCTCGCGCACATTTGGGAGTGGCGCGAGGAGGAGAAACGCCGGGGCGTAGCTCCGCTGCCGCGAGAAATCACGGTACAGCGGACAGAGCTCCGGCGGGATCTCAGGGCGGCATGGAGAGTGCGATTGTCGCAACCCAGCGCTGGGCACGCCACAATTGCGGCGATAAGTCCTCTCTTTGAGGAGTGGCTAGAGAGGCGCCATGGCGTCCTCACCTTCCGCCTGACGCAGGTCCTCACCGGAGACGGTTGTTTCGGGAGGTTCCTGTTCCGGATAAGGCGGGAGGAAACGCCCGGGTGTCACCATTGTGTGGATCGCCCGGAGCACGGTGGAGCATACGGTGGAGGTCTGCCCAGCTTGGGCGGAGCACCGCCGTGTCCTCGTGGAGGCGATTGGCGGTGGCGATCTCTCCGGCCCTGGTCCAGGCCATGGTACGGAGCGAGAGGGCTTGGGAAGCCGTCACCTCCTTCTGCGAAGCAGTAATGTTCGCGAAGGAGGAGGCGGAACACGTGAGGGAGATGCAAAATGCGCGCCCTCACGCCCCTAGCCGCCGCAGGAGACGCCCTGGGCGTCGGGAATCGCAGGCCGATTCCCGGCCACCGTAGTCGCGGGCTTGCGAGCGACGAACAATGGGCAGCTCGCCGTTCGAAAAGGACCAGGCCCGGGTCGACGGCGTGTTGTGTTCTACGCGCGCCTCAAAGAGATGTCAGCACCAATGACGGGGTCTGCTAGGAGCGATGCCTGCTAGGGTTGCGGAAAATCCGAGAGGGATACCGTGGCCCCTGGCAACTGAACAGGCAACTGAAGGAACACGGGTGGGTTTTAGTCAGTAAGAGTCTGAAACGCCCTCCCACTCTGCCCAGAGCGGGAGAAGTTATTTGATGATTTCCCAACCACAAAAAAAAAAAAATGGTCTGCCTCCTATGGACGTGCCTGGACGTGCCGGGGGTGTGCCTGTGCGAAAACAGCACAGGCGTATGTCATGATAGGTCGGATGCATGCCGTATAAATGCGCAGTTTGCACCTGAGTGACATGCATTTAAGACGGAATGTAGTGTACCCAGAGCAAAGGCGGCTCGCGAACGAACCACCTTTATGTGCTCTGAGAAGGAGAGACGTCTGTCCAAAGTCACGCCCAAATATTTGGCATGCGTCGCCCAAGGGCCTATCCCTTGCCTAACATCTTGATCGGGCGGGGGATATTGAATAGCTTTTTTTTTATGTATGGCATCTCGCAGTTGGCCTTGAGAGGCCGTGACTGCTTAACCGGTCAATTCTGTGGTGCCTTCGAGCTAACACAAAGCCTCCAGCCAGTGGAGGAATATTGAATAGGATTTTGGGTCTTCTTATATATATTTTTACTAGGATACAGGTAGTGGGTGAGGCTATCAGTTACAAAATCAAAATCTCAGCTCTTACCCAATTACAGACGGTCTACATTTGTGGGCGGGCCCAAATGTGTTTACGTGTTTGTTTGTTACGGAATCTTTCTCGGTGGAATTCTCACGAATAAGTTACGTTTCCTAACATTGTGTTTACATGTTCGTGCGTCATGGAATATTCCTCGATGGAAGTCTTTGGAATATGTTACGTTTCCTAACATTCCGTGTACATGTTCGTTCGTCATGGGATTTTCCTCGCTTGTCGTTTAACATTTACGACTTAGATTGCTGCGCTTCCTAACAACTATAGTCCTCCAGACCGAATTTCGGCCATTGGTGGCCAATCTCAGCGGACACTAGCCATCGACGCGGGAGATATTATTGTAGCACAGCACACTGTCACAGTCATGTACCTACCAGCCAGGTATGCATGTAAATACGTGGATCAAAATGTAGTGAACTACTTACATGGTTTCTATAAGTACCTATTTACCTTCATAATTTAGTACCTAAATACTAACATTAGAAAAATATACGGGGGTCACACACACTGAAAGTTTTTAGAATAGGCCAGTAAGAAAAGCAGCCGATGAAAAATTTATTTAAATTTTGAATTAGGAACTTTTTGGGAATATGTAGAATTTCGTCGTGCGTTGAAATCAAAGAGATTAAAAAGAATGTCTTTGGTTGAAATGGATTTGACCATGGTATAATAATATACTTCGCCGTATATTATTATACCATGGATTTGACTAGAGAAAATTTTCGTTCAATGATTTATTACGATTTTCGTTGCGGTCTTACTCAACAACAATGTTACCGAAAGACTTCGATTAGCATTTCATGACGAAGCCCCATCCCGTGCCACTGTTTACAACTTACTTTAACGAGTTTAAACGTGGTCAAAGCAAACTGACTGATGATTCGCGAGAAGGACAACCTTCTACGGCGACTACTGAAGATAACGTGCGTGATTAAGTGCTGTGCCCGTAATGATAGAAGCTGATAGACGGGTGACACATCAACAGATTTGGGCAGCTTTAGGCATTGGTATGAGTCAAGTTTAAAAAGTCTTATATGAATATTCAGGCGACAGAAAGCTTTGTACTAGATGGATACCTCATAATTTGACGGAAGATCAAAAACACCGTCGTTTGGATTGGTGCCGCTCAATCAATGACTAAAGAATATTTAGTCATTGCGCTCAATGCTTGAAAAGTATGACGGAGGCGACTTGAATGCTGTCACTGACGTCATGCAAAATCCTGCATCGCGCAAGCAGAGTTTACCGCGCAACTAGCATATATACAACGCCCCGACATATGACATCGTCATAGGTGATGAAAGCTGTTTATATTGTTACGAACCCGAAACCAAAAGACAATATCCGCAATGGATGTTTCCATTCGAAGATTTTCCGACAAAAGTCAAGAAGGTCAGAATCAAGGGAAAAAGATGATTGCCTCATTCTTTCTTTGGACGGACGGGTCGTTTCACAACCATTGTCCTAGAAAATAAAAAGACTATTACTGCAGAATGGTATGTCAGTCATTGTTTACCAGTTGTCTGACAGAGAACAGTTGTTAGACAGCAGTGCCCAAGAAGCAGGATCGTCCTCCACCACGACAACGCTCCAGCTCACTCCGCGAGACGGACTATCGAAAGTGTGGAGTTAGTAAGTCATCCTCCTTACACTCCTGATCTGGCACCTAGTGACTTTTATTTATTTCCAAAAATAAAAGATAAATTTAGAGGTATTAGTTTTATAAACCCTGAAGATGACTGCGTTTGAAAAAACGTGGAAAATATCCCTAAAGAAGAGTGGGCCCACTGCTTCAGTCAAAGGTTCCATCGCATGCGACGGTGCTTAGAAAGGAACGGGGACTACTACGAAAAGCAATAAAAATATTAAAAGGCTTCTACATCATTCCGTTTTTCTATTTTCTAGAAGCTTTCAGTGTGACCTACGTATGTAGGTATTTTCATCCTCCTACAGACAACCTTAGTTCCACTCACGTGTACCTTCGTCGTATAGATATACCTATGCATTAACGATCAAATTGCTGCGATTCATTCGTTTGTGCACAAGTCAATTACCTAATACTGAACTCAATTAAACTCGTATCATTAGATAGGCATGAAACAAGGTTTTCGCTCATTTTAACCCATTTATCAGACAGGGTCAATGACGACTAAAAATTCCTTCATGACTTTTATTGCATACTGAACGCGAGCTGTTGCATTAGTTTAGATTGTAGTGCCACCTTTTGTATGACTGAAGAACTATTTTGAAACACAGCACAGGTTCATAGATAATCTATAAATTGAAGTAACAGTTAGGAGTGCAAGTCGAAACTTCTTTATACTTCGTAAAAGATAGCTTGATCTCTGCGACAGCTGTCAGTAAAATCACGCCTATGAAGTTCTGAATTTCATAGTAGTACAGACACTCTACAGACAGTACCTGTAAATGTCATACTTTATGGGCATGCCAACCTAATTAGTGATGGGCGATGAATCATTGTGCGGTCGACAATGTATCTGCAGAAAACTGGAAGAAGGTGGTAACCAAATGCAGAAAACTAATGGAAGAAGATTGGGAGCGGGACGTCCGATTTGATAATATTTGAGAACAAGAGTTTATAATAAATTTACAAGATTGTTCTAGCGATTCAGAAACTGATTCAGATATGGATTTGGGGTGTACTCCTTTACGAGAATAAATGTATTTAATATTCAAATATTCGTTTAATTTAGTAACGTTTGTAATTAAATTAAACCCAAATAAATGTTACATTAGCATCGACAATAATAAGAAACGTCGATAATTTCTATCGACAATTTTTTATATCATGACCACCCTAGGAATGTCAGTTTGACTTATGTCGCAGAGATCAAGCTATCTTTTACGTAGTATAGTCTGTTCTGTTGTGAAAGAAGTTTACCGAGTGCGCATAAATGTAAGTATTTTTTGTGTACTAAGTACACTGACCTCTATTAAAATACGCTGGACTGGCTATCCCATACAAAATGACAGCTATTTGCTGTGCCGATTCAAAGCGCCCCCAGTGACAGACGTGAGAGTTCTGAGAACTAATAAGATTGCAAATGGCCGTTGTTTGTTGATTTTAAGCTAAGTGTCTCTGCGGAATAAAAAGTTTTCTGAAGTGTTTACTGTGATTGTGATATAAATTAAAGTGTTATAATAGTGACAGTTATTGTATCATAGCTTGTATTGTTCGACAACATGAAATCGTGCGTATATTGTAAAACACGATACGAAAAGGGCAGTGGTGTCAGTTTTCACAAGTAAGTGAATCTAAAACATAAATACTTATTAGAAAACCGCTTAAAACAGTGTATTCTTATAATAATAAACGTAAACTATTCGAGTTTACGGGATTTTACGAACATTTTTATAACCAATAACTTTTGTTAGGGATGTCAAAATTCATATCGATACTTTCGTAATATTATGATGTAAAACAAAAGTCATGCTCAACATTGTTAAAATAATGATACGCACATTATAATGATCTCTAATAATAGCAAAACACTTCAAGGTTTATTATTATTAGAGTCAATAACAAATAATTTAACATTTATTATGATTCATAATTCTCATTAGGTGTTCTATAATTATAGATATATGTATATAATTTTTTACCCATACCTACTTTAATGTTTCCTTTAATTACAGGTTCCCCTCCGATTACACTCTCAAACTTTGGTTAAAAAATATGAAGGTTGTCAACTGGACTCCGACAATGTATCATTATCTGTATTCTAAACACTTCACGGAAGCCTGTTTCTTAAAACATCAGTCACGGACTACGTTGAAAAAATGGCTCGACAGTAATTTTTAATTTAATAAAATATGTGATTTGAGAATGCTTTTTTTATTTCCCTCCCCCCCTCCCCTGCGGTAATTAAGTTGTTACAAGTTAACAGACCTAATAGGAAGTTATTGTGTCTCTTATCACATTGCAACATGCGGTATGTGACTAGTAATAATATCTTATTGTGCACTCTTTATAGGAAGGGATTATCTTACTAATTACTATTTATATCTTAGTAATTTACTATTTTACAGAATTTTATTATTTATTGATCCTATAGTGAACTGTTATCCGATTAAGGAGAACAAGGAAGGAAGGGGTCAACCGGACATGTGATATTTATTATTTATTACAGTCCATAAACAGTACTAGATACTGCTATTTCAAGTTATGTTTTCTACGTAAAATATCTGCTTATTACGACTATCTATAGTTAATTAGTTTAGTTAGGTACTCAACTAGTGCAGACATGTCTTTATTGTTATCTGTGTTTTAGTAACATTTAACAAAATATATGCCTATATTGTTTTAAATCAACTATCTACAATTTTAGTAAATCTTAACATATGTTATAAAACGTATTTCACGTTTTTAAACATATTACGTATAAAAGACAACACGAATGTTACATGTTAATAATTACCTAAACTAATTTAATTTATAGGAAATCTGTAACAATAGCGTTGGTAATATTTCTATCATTGTGGTCGATATCAGAAAAGTTTTTATCGATAACAAACCTTTTGTTATACATCACTAGTATTAGTTCCATTCCCCCACACTGCTGCCGTCAGCGCCAAAATGGCGATTTTCAAATAGGCACATGAAATTGATAGCGATAGCCAGTCCAGCGTATTTTAATAGAGGTCAGTGACTAAGTATGTTATTTTACTGAAAAAATATATTTTTATAGTCTATGAAACAGGTATTTTAAGGATAAAGTTTTTTTTTAACGTAAGTTTTTTTTTTTTTTTTTACTTATTGGAATTCGTTTTATGAACCCTGAAGATGCATCGCAGCGTTTGAAAAAGGCGTGGAAGAAATTCCGTAAGAAGAGTGGGCCCACTGCTTGAGTCAATGGTTCCATCGCATGTGACGGTGCTTAGAAAGAAACGGAGTTTCTGTTCCTTTCTAAGCAAAAAAAAAACTTCGAAAAGCAATAACAATAATAACAGGCTTCTACATCATTTCGTTTTTTATTTTCTAAAAACTTTCAGTGTGACTCACATAGGGGTTAATACGATTAAATATTAATTAGGCAATAGATGATAATTTTGGTATTACATTGGCTTCTCAAATAATAATTATTTGAAAGCCAATCTGAAACCGAAATTTGATACCTATTAAACGTGAAAGCAAAACAAACAAAGTATTTGCTGAGAGCAAAATAAACCTATGCAAAAAGAAATCGAAAGTAACGCCAGATCCAATATATGCGATAAAGATGAAAGCATAGAGTTACCTAAATGGAGTCATATGAACAAATACCTATCTATCGAACAGACACAAACATCCAATGACTAAGCGTAACCGTGATAATGGAGCGAAACCAAAAAGAATCCTGAACATAATATTTGCATTAGCAGTTATTCAAAGTCGTTCGCCGCTCAACCCTGTTACCCGCACAACGGCACAATAAAAGTTACGAGTACCCGTGACCGTACGACATCTCGTAGGCGGTTCAGAAAACGGATATCGGTGTGGTACACCATGGACAAAGTAAACTCTTCCGCTCTGTTTGCTTTTAATTAACCAATAGTCAACAAACGGCTTTGCCCCATACACTTTTCATGAAACAATTTTGCTGCACTTTATAGCGGCTGTTTGCTTAATGTAACACGCGTTAATTAGTAACGGTACTTTCCAGTCTGAAAGTATCGGTTAAAACTCGTTCAAGCGCTATGGATGATACAGCAAAGGGCGTTTGATGGACGTTAATAATTGCGTCTTCAATCTATTCGATTCACTGCGAATGATGAATCGATGTTATTACATTGTGAAAAGGCCTATTGGACGCGCTTTAATATAATTACGCGAAACAGGTAAGTGAGAAGGTACATGCTCTTGAACTCATTAAGCTTAATAACATTGCTTCGGATAATGAATGCGTAGGTAAGCATCTCTATACAATGTTTGCACAAGTCCCTCAGCGAACCCGGGAAAAGCGAATGTTTATTTTTTTTAATACCTACGCATGTAAGGGTCTATTTTCCTTGCGTCTTTTTGAACCTTTATAATAAATACATTCCCTACACCATGTTTTATCTTCTTTGCTGTAATATCGAAGCGTATTATGAACGTGTAACATAGACATCTAAATGTATCTATCCCAGCTAAATAAAGTGCTGGGTGGAAAAAGAGCGTGCGTAATAATAGTTCCTGGCCCATCACGCGAACCGTTCAAAGTTTTACGACTCGCGCAGGTTTTTCTTCCACTTCCTCGTACATACTTTATGACTTTCCTTTCATTCCCAAAATTATTAACATGGAAGTTTATGAATATACCGTCGAAGGGCATCCACGAAGAAATATTAGACAGAGAAAGAGAGATCGTTCGCCGATGTCGGTAAATAACAATAGCGACACCGACAGGTAACCGCGACGCGAGTCGCGCGCGACATTATGGCACCGCTCGTCGCGCGATACGCGGTGACTTTGTGTCGCGTGCGATTCGCGTCGCGTGTCGTGCCTCTTTGACGTAGCCTTAAATCTGAACTTTGACATTTCCATAAACATGCAAGGGGATTTCTTCAAAAGAGACATTTGAGCCCTCTTGGTAATATTCTCGAAGGTCTGGGGGAACCATAAGGACCTACCTACCTAAAAAGAAGTATAAGTGTAGCTGCAGCTATACTCAGTAGAACACCAGCTCAGGTACTCGGACTCCTCATTACCAATAAGGTAGGTACAGAAAATTAATATTAAAAACAAGTCCGCAGAATTTATTCAAAGAACAACACACAAAAACTACCTCCTTCTCTTCATAATGAAACTTTTAATATAAGAACCCATTCAAATGTGTTTTATAATCTGCATCAATAGTTAATTTACTAGACATTGAGTTTAATGCCCAGTGGGCGCTGTGAAGAGGTCGCTGGCAAGTGGCGCTCCGCCCACCGTCGCCGCATTATGAAGATTCAACTTTCAACTGAAAAAGTTAAATGGCGCGGAATAAAGCATCGGTAATAGAAAATGGACGACACTCCTCATTTCCTTGTTCTATATTCTGATTAAAAAACTTTTATAGGTATAGTAGGTATTCAAGAATTATGTGTCTGCAACTCAAGTGCAAAGTCCGAGAAATGTATTATCACGTCGGTACCTACTACGTCAATTTGCCGTCATAAAGCAATTTCTTTTAACTGTAAAATGAAAGTTGTGATTTAAGTTACGGACAATTTAAGTTGGTACTTATTCAATTTGCTTATCAAATAATTTCCAAAACTGTTTCAAAGTGGGTTTTGTGAATACCTATGAAGAGACTAGTTCTGAAAAAACACGGCATATTTTTTTCATGAAATGGATTAGCCCATAATGGCCTTTAGGCTAAATAACTACCTATTACATATCCCATATTCCAATTTGCAAGCCAGCGAGCCGTGGGGTCCGAATTTGTTCATTTAAGTAATTTGATTATGAATTTCCATTACAAGGCAATTCTGGGTAGGTAGGTACCATTTAATATTTTTGTAAAAACAATATTGGACCCCATGGGTACCTTCCTACCCAATAGGTGGTCATTTGACTGCACTAAATACAATGTATCAACACTTCTGGATCATCAGCACCATACTTTCCTATAAAGATATCTAGATAAGAACTCTATGCACACGCGGTGACTAAGAAAACGGCTTTATTGGGTTAGTGGGTCGCTCATGCATAATAGTGAATGCAGGTGACGATACCTTGTTTGTATAACACAGGTTGTGAATTCCCAATACCAACATATCTCTATGGTTACACGTCTCTGAATTTGCTTTCATCACGACTACAGAAACGCTCGATGTCCTAGGTATAAAGGTTCTTAAATCTAATGAGGAATGCGTGCGTGGATATCTTTGTAATTAATTATAAGAACTACATTTCTCAAACGGAAATATACACGTATTTGCATTATAATTGTACCCATGGCTTGTTTGAACATTATAACACATGTACAGAAGCTACGCGCTCCAAACGCCCTCCGGAAATTAACATTTTCTAAAGCGCTTGCAAATGAAGGCGCATACACATCGAAATGACTTTTCAAAGCTTTTGTTACATCTACACATTCCTCGTGAATTTACGTCGTGAAAGTAGACGAAAAAATAAATTAAACACATTAATGAAACGTTCGAGCTATTTGCTTACCACTCGATCCGTCTCAATAAAGGAATCGCTAAGATGCAAAGGGATTTGATAGATATTCATAATGCAAAGGAAAGGAAGCACAATCAGATTTTCATTGGAGATTCACGGCGGCGCGGCGTTCGTGGGCCGCGGAGGGAGGTGGAGAAATGAATACTCATTGCGAAAATGAAGCGGGCCATTAATGAACGCCGGCTCCGGTGAAGCGATCGGCCGCGATTTAATTCCTTTCGAAAAATATTCAATAAACGCCGCAAAGACCCTCGCGCGGGATCATCCGCAAACAGGCGGAATCCAATGAAGTAGAAAAATTGCATAGACAGGGGAAATTTCATATTTTATCAAAAGAGAATAATCCTCATAAATCTTTCGTTGCTATTGAACGGTTGTTGCTTATAACGGCTTTAAATTATTTCTGAGAGGGTGGGCATTAGTAAGTTATTGCATGGAAACTTAAACGATAGGTAAAAATTTGATATGTCAGTAGTATTTATTATATACCTATCATTTCTAAACGGTTCTATTTTATAAGGGGCTCCTTTATTAGAGCAACAAGATCATTCGCATCGGCTTTTCTAAAAACCCACTTTTTCAATGTTCACAATAAGAAAGAATCATCTATTACGTTCCATTGTTGGGCGTGCTCCCGCTAGTACATTTCGTTTTTTCTCTTTGTATGGACGAACAGCTTTAGTTTGAAGATTTTTCATCTTTTTTTATATTTTAGGTTTACCGACCCTCATATTTTATGCCGCTGCAATGCGTATATGTGAATGAAATGAATAGTTTACAATAGCATTATTCTTTTACAAGACTTGAAAGATTTATGTTAGTGAAACACAAAAAAGTATACATTAAATATTTTATTACTTACTCACATGTCTTTCAACGCTTTGACAACACAGATATTATACAACAATTCGTTTTGTAACTTGGACCACGCTTTTGTCGCAGTCTCCTCAACCGACACCAGAGCGTCTCGAAGATCCTCATTTTGGGATATGACTTTAGTATGCATTTTGAGGAACAAACTCATGTATGACTGGGCTAATTCAAAATCTCTATTGCTTTTTAACATAACGTCTAACATTTTCAGGTATTGCTTCATAACGTCAATGTTCCCGCCTGCGTCGGGCGCCATACTTGTAACCTCAGCTTCAATGGCCGCCGGCGCCAAAGTTTTCAATTTCTCTATACACTTCTCGTAATTCTCTTCCGTCTGACAAACGAATAATTTCTTTGCAAATACTGTCAGCGTTGATAAAGAATCGGGCATTAGCAACTTCGTTTCTCTATTGCCGTCTTTGTCTTTCTCTATGTCAAATTCTAGTTCGAGGCTCGGTATGGTTGGTAGGAAGAAAGGTGCTGATTTTGGTACTGTTAGTGGCGTTTTAGGCTTGTTCCGCTTCTTGACAATATCTAGATGTAGTAAGTTCAACCATCTTGAAGTTGGTTGATCTGATAAAGTTATCAGTTCTTCACTTATCTGTATTGGGGATCTATATTCTGGTTCTTCTCCTAAGTCTATCGCTCCTATGTCGTCTATTTCTGGCTTCTCGGGCGCTGTGCTTGGCAACCCTAGAAAAAGTATAAGTAATTATAGCAATCGACGAGGCAAAATAATTCCTAGAAAAATAGAAAAGGTCAAGGGATACTTACTCATTTTAGGTATATTGACTTCTTTTTTGTCGATCGGCTTGAGAAATATTCTCTCGTACAGCAATCGGTTCGCCCATAGAAACACGCCCACTTCTCCTACGTGCGTTGTTGCTAGGAAGTCGCCTGTAGGAGACATACTGAGCGAGGTGCATGGCTGTTCTACCTAAAAACGATGATCATAAGTAAATTTATTAATTTATGTATTCACCAATACAAACGTATCATTGCAGGATATACCAAATTGAAATGTGTATATCAATGTTGACTACCATCGCAAGCTTGATTTAAGTTATGTAATGGCAAAAACAATTGCATCCGTCGGAAAAAAAAACCTGCATTTTCCCTCATGAAAAAGACCAGAATGTTGAAACTTTAACTTACCAAGAAAATATCTACTAGTTTGGCACTAGGTATATCCCACGTACAAACTGTGCAATCCATAGATGAGCTGATCAACCATCTACAACCAAATATCATTTTGAAAAACAATCTCAGCGAACTAAAAGAACTCTAAGCGCAAAAGAAACTTGGAATCAAAAGAAATCCAAGTAATTCAATAAATAAATATATTATCTCACCGGCTCTGAGTATCAAATTCAATATCAGTTATCCTCCCGTCGTGGCCGTCGAACTTTCTTACAATATTCATGGTGTCGATATCTATAAGTGTTATAGAAAAGTCTTCGTTTGCGAGAGCTAATAGCCCGCTGTCCCTGTGGCATTTTGTACTGGACACCGATTCTTCTAATCTTATTACGTGGTAAGGGGTTGTTGCTGAAAGAATATTTAAAGCTTAGTGGCTTTCGTTCGCGAAGATGAATGAATATGGAACGATTATCGAATAGATTTATAAGGCGAATATACATAATCTAAGTAGGAAGTAAGTAAATATGCAAAAGTTAAGTGTAGGAGCTTCTTGTGCATCTATCAAATGATGCATGCGCGTGACAGCGCAGGAAGGGACATTAGCAGCCTTATGAATTGTCTACGGGTTTTTCTACCTGATGTCGTAGGAAAATTGCTTGTTTTAAGTTATTTCTCTTTTTTTACCTTTTACCTCTGTACGTTTCTATAATTTGACAATTGTTTTTTAAACTGTGCAAGAAAAACGAAACACTAGACTACTTATATCCAATTTCTGTATTTTTATTTTGCTAAAAACTCCAATTAAACGAGTGCCGGAAGGTGAATTCACCAAAACAACTCGAATGAAACGAGATTAGAAACCACAAACTACTGTTATTTTCGAAATACGAGTAGAGTACAAAAATACGTTCTCCCATTTTAAACTAATCTAATAAAACAAAAGTAAATTGAGCAAACCTGAATAGGTTAAATGGTTTTACAAATGGTTAAAATTACTTGCATCCGACCGACTTTTAGGTGTTTGTTTACAAATGGTAGTTAAACTAACATTGACAACAACAATAACAACAACAAAACAAACCAATTGTTATTGATAACAATTTGATTAACATTTATCGTTGTACAATATTAAACAAAACTACAATAAGAAATACATAGGAGCGCTTTCGAATCAATTATGGACTCGGGAGTAATAAGCAAATGGAGTACTCATACATGATACTAATATGCATTTTAAACAATGCCGTTTTGATCCGCATGGAAAAGCCAAGCCTCGCAGTGTCGCATTTTAACGACGGCGACGACGATTAATTGATTTATAAAGTAGGTTCTTTTAAAAGGGTAATATAGGAAAAAATGGATGTTAATAATGGATATAAAATAATTCTAACTTAAGAACAAAGAAAATTAATAAAGCGCTCTTCCTCTCTCTACTTATTTAAAAAATTTGCTGTGCCCGACAGGGTCTATAATTGTTTCTATTATTTTTCTTTTATCTACCACCTGTAATTGTACATTATGGCTTGCAATAAACGATTTGAGATTATTTGGACTCTATTTGCTAGCTACTCTTAATACGCCTGTCTTTTATTGCATACAATAAATTCTACTCAAACTCACGCCCACAATAAATTCGTACTTACCAGATTTAAAATGCCACAATTTCAGTTGATCATCAGCTCCAACTGTGATCACTCTCTGGTTGCACAGGTCTGTCTCCACCCCTCTAACTGCACCCTTATGTGCCAGTTTATTCTCTTTACCATAATACCCACGATGCAGACCAGATTGCATGTTGAATTTGTGTACTTGACCATTAGTGTAGCCTGGGTAGTAAAAACAAAGGGGAATAAATAAAAACTTTAGGTTTCTGGTCGTCAGAAAAGTCGTCGAAAAAGAGTATAATTAACTATTTTCATGTATGGTGTAGATACAGACTGCAATTTATATACCACATCTTTAACATTGGAATACCACAAGGTAAGGCCCATAGTAGTTTGCATTATGATTTCATTCTAGGTTGCATTTACAGTTAGAACTCACCAATAACAACAAAGTTTCCACAGTGAGTAACAGTCAGACATGTAGCCACAACTCCTTTATCTGTTTCCGGCGGTTTCAACTTATGGTCACCCATTCGCATTTTATTGTAAGACCATGACGTGGCCATGAAGAATCCTTCATGTAGTGACGCAACGCTGTCCCATTGCTTGTCGCGTTGCATGCACGAACTTATCTTTGTGATTGGTGGCAGCACTAGGTGGTCTATTTGTGTTCTCTCTGGAAGGGAAAGTATTGTTAATAGCTACCTACTATAAGTATAGCGACACACTTGCTGAAATTACGGTGGTTTAATGTACGCTTCGACGTATTCAGTTGCTATGGCTCACCGTGTCGAAAATTACGCGTCGTTACCATTAAATTTACGTTGTTACCGAATTTCTTCCCTAGCAATATTTACGCTTACGCCAAAAAGCGACGTAAGGCTGCGTTCATACCAAGCGTACAGCCGCCGCCCGACTGAAAATATATGAAGCTGGGCGGGCGGCTGAAGTTCTTTTTTACCAACGAAAAATAAGGAGGAGGTTCTCAATTCGACGCACATTTTTTTTTAATACATTGTTTTCTGGACTCTCAATGGACAATGGGCAGCCGACTATACGCTTTTGTGTGAGAACGCGGCTGACACAGCAGTTTAAGCACGCAAAACTTTCGTCGCGTATTTGTCGTAGATGTGTCGCTAGTAGACTAAAACTTTACTTTCATGAGACATTACTATTACCTATGACAGTACCCATTATGTGATATCTTACTTCAGTTACCAAGTTTTAAAATATTTTTGAATTGGCCTCAAGTCATTGTTGAATTTAGTTCACAAATCCAATAATAATAAAAATATCTACTTACTTTTCTTCTTTGAAGCTTTTCTGTTATGTGAAGCCTTTCCAAGACTTTTGTTGAAAGTTTCGGACACAGTATTCATGATATGCAAGCTACTGTCACTACCTGCTGCCAGAAGGTTGTTACCGCTTGGCTCACAGTGGCAAACCATTGTGGGTGGTTGTGAATGTCCTTCCCTACAAAATAAACATATATTTTTAGCATAATAATAATATTTTTTTAATGTCTTTTATAATAATATTTAAAATTGTATTTAATATGCATGAAAATAAATAAACGTAATAATAAATGATTTTATTTCTATAAGTAGGTTTGAACAAACACTTTCACACATCAATAATAATAAAACATTTATTTCAGAAAACATCCATACTTCAACACACACTTTTTAAAAACAACTAATTCACATCAAAATAAAACAAACAAATCAACAAATAAATAAAAATTAAATTAAATAAAAACGCTAAATAAAAGCACAGTTACACACATTAGGACTGGGAGGAACTGTCCACTGCTCACAGTGCAGTATGCAACCGTATCCAGTGGAACAGCAGTGAAGAGTCCTACCTATCCGCAAACTTGATTATTATACTGTTGCTACTGGACCTAACGCAATTCAGCAGCAAAGCACGCTGCTTCCTTTTAAGAGCATGAAACCTATCAGTGTCTGCGAACATAGTCAAAGCAATGCAGAATCCTGTTAGCCCCAGTAGCACCCTAAATGCTGCTAATTTTGTATTGAACATGTAGGGCGCTGTAAGACCCAATTGTGTAGTTAACCCACAGGCTGCATGTGTAAAGTGTTTGGCAGTAAGACTTAAAAAGAGTCACTTTCACTTGATTACTGCTATGCGTGAACCTGCGGGCCAAAATATTACACCGGACAGCCAACACCCTACATGCCCTTTCCACATCCGTTATCCTTTAGGTCTTCGGAAACCCAGTATCAATAATCAGCCTATATTTACCCACTGCTGGGACAGATAATCACATAAATACTGGTTTTTATTAGAAAGATAAAAAAGTGAAAAAAAAACAGATCCTCACCTTTTCCTCAAAAGCCTTGCTCCACCATCGGGCATATCAAATATCCATAGCTTCAATGAATTGTCTTCAGAGTTTGTGACCATTAATGGCTCAGACATCAAACACTTCAGCCCAGATATTTTAGAGAAATGGGCAGATTGAACTTGAGATAACACTCTCTTCTCTTCCAAGTCCCACATGACTATGTGACCCTCGGAGCTGCCTGTCACCATAACAGGGGCTCCGTCAAGCCTAAATGACAATGCACTGACCATTCCCCAGTCATGAACAAACTCCATTACAGACTGGTCGAATTTTAAATTGTGGAGGATTATTTTCCCATTGGCCAAGCCCACTGCCACCACATCCACGGCAGGCGCCGGTTCCGTGACAGTTATGGCTGACTCCCACCCTTGGAAAGTAAACACCAACTTGGAAGTTCGGACATTCCATAACTGCAACTGACCTTGCTGACTTCCAAGCAGTATCTTATTCAAATACGTTGGTGGATGGCATAAAGTGGTTATCTTGAAATTGTTCTCATCAAAACCAAGTTCAAGGAACTCCGATTCGTCCTTTATATCAAATATTTTTAGTACATTGTCTTCATCTACAGATATGAGATGAATACCAAAGGGAAACATCAAATGCACTGGCGCATTGTGGCCTTTGTAAACATGCTTGAGTTCGCAACCTCGTCTCCATGCGTAGATGTTATTCTCACTGGCAGTATAGACGTGGTAGCTGTCCCCACTCATATAAGTAATAGGACCAGGATGCTCACCGCTGACGCTTAGCAAACGGAATTTATCACATCCATAGGTATGAAACCACTTGCCCACACTCGTACATAGCAGTGTTTCGCCTCGTCTCTTGATAAATCTAGCAACAAAGGGCACATGTGTACTGACATAACCTAAAACCCTAGACCCGGTAAAAATCCGGCTGCTTGAACTCTCCGGCATTGTTGTGCACTATCTTAAGAAGTCGCCTTTACTATCACTATACGATAGTTCACAAAAGAATATTATCATTCAAAATTATTATTTCTCAAAAAACAACACGCGTGAGTTTGTTATTGACTTGCTGTCACCTGTTTCGTTTGACAGATTGATCATCAATGTCAAACTCATATTTTTTTTATAATTTTAATGGCCTGGTTGCTGGGACTTTTTAGCCAAGTCTTTAATTGGTTTAGTAATAAGTAGTATAACTCACGCCACAGATAGTAAAAGTGCTGCATTCTACACTACTTCACCAATAATGCCAGGCATGTTTTTTGAAGTTGTGGGATTACATCGCATCGCTGACAAAAATGCTTGGCTCAACGCTGGTCCTGCTCCACAAGGGCGCATATACTAATTGATTAGCATTCGAAAATATTGTTGGAGCTGCTGAAGATCGTAAAAACTATCTTTGCATTGTTTAAATTTTCTCAGTATTGTATAGTTGCATAGCATATGAGGACTATGTATCTACTATAAAGCTTACTGGGTTCCACAGAACACTATTACTCCTAGCGGACTGGGTTCGTCTTTCATTGACTTGACTTATCCTATACTATATTGTAGTCTGTGACTTGACTTGAATGTGCACTGGCGGCTGGGAGTGTGTAGTACACACGGCTACACATCAAGCTATACATTTCCAGTTTACACTGACCTCTCATTGTAAAGGAATCTTATGCAATGCGAGATTAGCTTATACTGGAAATGTATAGCTTGATCTGTAGCCGTGTGTACATGCTCACCACAGACTACAATATAGATGCTCACTCAAATGTGTCGCTGGTGTTGGCGCGTGTATTCTTCAAAATGGTTGAGTTGATGAGTTGAATGGTGCTGATCCATACGTCATGTTTGTGAACGGGCGCCGTCAGTAGGCACTGGCCACAAAGAATATAATAATAATATGGGAACTGGCCATCTCTTAGCTGCCACGGCTTATTTTAATTCCTGAATTGTTTTTATTTTTTATTACGGTCGCTTTTAACGCGCACGTCTTTCTACATCGTTTTCACATGTATAATTTTAACATGAATAATGTAACCACTTTTTTGTAACATTATATTGACTTAAAAGAGAGTCCGTAGAGTTTCTTGCCCGTTCATCTCCATAGGTACCTACCACGCTTTGAAATAGGCAACTAGCTTCATCTTTCTGAATGACCGACCCCTTGATAATTCAAAAAGCTTTGAGTTTGAATCACAGAACACTATTACTCCTAGGTTTGAATGCGTTGTTCAGACAGATAGATGCGGTGGTGGTGGCGGGCACGGCGCACATTGGTACAAGGGCGGAAAAAAGTCCTTTGTTTCAACCTTGTTTAAAATGTCTACAATTTGGTACACACAAACTAGAATGTTAGTAGAAACAAGTCCTAAAATTAATACGGATAAATAATTATACAGTATTTAATTATATGATGCCAAAGTAGGGTGATCGAGAATTTACAAATTTCGTGCAAAAAATATTGTTATTTCAAGTATGAATAGAACCAAAATACTATAATTATCAACTTTCATTTTTAGTTTAGTCATAAGTTTATTGTGTGTACTAATAAAATAGTAAACATAATGTTATAATATAATGAATAATTACTTACTATTACATTTTTAGTGAAGAAGGTCATTTGGAACCTTTTGTTTTCAATCATGAGATCATAACTAATCTCCGTTATCGACCGATACGTAATAATATACTTTCGGAGATTAATTAGACCCTATAGATTAAGAATACATTAGTTTTGGCTGCGATAACCTGCGATATTGGAAATACCAGGTCCTTAACTAATGACGCTCTGTAATTAAGAAAAAGTGCATTATATTAATAAGTGTTTCTAATGAGGGTAATTAACATTTTATCATATCGTGTAAGTATAAATAGCATTGAATGGTAGTTTTAACTTCATACGCGCCCCCCTGACGCGAGACCCCTACCCCGCGACCTGGTAGCGGACGACGACCCCATCGCACCGGACTGACTCCCGAGTAAGCCGCATCCAGGTTACACGCGGCTTACTCGAAACAACTGAACTCCACAACACTACATACATCCGTTGCGTAGCGTGTGCTAGGTTAATATAGGCACGTTACGTAAACGAAATACAGACACCCACCTCTATACAGGCGCCTAAACACACACGTGAATGCGCGGCGCGGGCGGCGATTCACGTAGACACTGAGCGGTGTTACACAGTACAATACCGCTCACACTCTCACGACGGCTCTCTAGTCCCAACCGTAACCGGCTAGCTCTGGAAGCGGGGGGGGCGGGGGCCACACACCTTATCTGTAGGAGCGTCGAGTCGGCACCTTCGTCGCTG
Source organism: Brachylomia viminalis (assembly GCA_937001585.2). Taxonomy (NCBI): domain Eukaryota; kingdom Metazoa; phylum Arthropoda; class Insecta; order Lepidoptera; family Noctuidae; genus Brachylomia; species Brachylomia viminalis. The sequence continues at coordinate 12,250,268 of OW443308.2, read as the reverse complement.
GTCGTCTCTCGCCGGGCCTCCCCTAGGTAACTAGGGGTCTCACCTGGCGGGGACAGACCGCCGAGGTGTCGTGAAGATAGCGGCGCTGTGAAACAGCGCCGTGGCGCGCCTACAGAAACATAATAGCAATCACTCACATGGGCGCGCGTAACTATGCGCGCGCTCAAACATCTACAGGCCTATAATATTATGGCACATAAGATGAGGGGCCCGTATTTACGGGCCACCGTGACGCATCCGCGGCCGGGGGGCGATGCCCCGTCACCGCTCGCCGCGCCCCCTTGCGGGGGCGCAGCGACTTCCAACGAAGTTTAACTTCACTTACAATTATTTTCTCTTACGATAACAGTGTTATTATAGTGATGGATAGCTTTACTATTGTCTATGCCGATTTAGTGGAAATCATAATATCAAGTAATCGTGAGATACATAAATGCCTCGAAAATTTAAAACTTATGTATCCACAGCTTACAGAAAGTGTTTGGAATCAAGTTTATGAAAAGTTAAGCCGTAATTTTCTACCCGTATTTACAAAAAAGTGGCAAACTGCAGCGAGAAATAAAAATGCTTTTATGGCAAAAAATGAACAGTGGCTGAAAAATATTTTTACCGTTGAGACATCTTCGGTGCAGACTGATGTGGTGAATTGTGACAGTAATGTTCCAGGGCCATCAAAACGCTCTCATAGAGGACGACCAGAAAAATCATTTGATGAATGTTGCGATCGAACAAAGCGATATAAAGTTAAAAGATTGTGTGAAAGCGTTCCTGAAGAAATGATTAAGAAAGCTGCCTCTAAGGTACTCGTACAAGAAGGATCATCGGATACTATCAAGTTTACTCCAGAAAAAGCGTTGGCATTATTACTTGATGCATCACTTTCGAAACATCAATATCAAGTACTGAGAAATGCAGCAAAAAGTATTGGTTGTGATATTTTTCCCGATTATCATAAAGTACTTGAAGTAAAAAGGCAATGCTACCCCACGGATATTGATGTAACGGAAAGCTACGCTTGTGTAAGTTTGCAGTCATTACTGGATCACACAACCAGAAGATTATTTGAAGTAATGTCTGAAGACGACCTTACACAGATTAGTGTAAATTCAACGTTTTTACACAAGTGGGGATGTGACGGATCATCAGGTCATGCTGAGTACAAACAGTCATTTATCGACGAAAATGTGTCAGATTCATATATGTTTTTGACATCATTAGTTCCACTGCGTCTGTATGAAAAGGAAAATAAATCTGTTGTGTATTGGACAAAATAATGCAACTCCTTCTTCTACAAGGTGTTGTCGCCCGGTACAATTCCAATTTCAAAAAGAAACTACAGAATCTACGAAAAATGAAATTGCTAGAATGGAGTCTGAAATAGCAAACTTAAATGAAACTGTTATTAGTTTAAAGGAAAAGACTTACAAAGTCTACCATAAACAATGATAGATGGCAAAATAGCGCAGACAGTTACGGACACATCATCATGTGCAGTGTGTTTTATATGCAAGTCAAAGCCATCAGAAATGAATAACCTTGACCAAGTGCGAAATAAAACTGTGGATACGGAGGCTCTCAAGGTCGGTTTATCCCCGCTTCACGCACGGATTAAATTTATGGAATGCATATTACATATTGCGTACAATATGTCATTTACCAGTTGGAGAACGAACGCAACTACCAAACAACAAAAAGATGAAGAGAAGAAAAGAATCCAAAGTGAGCTGTTTCAACGTTTAGGTCTAAAAGTGGATTTTGTAAAGCAAGGAATGGGAACATCTAACGATGGAAATACGTCTAGAAGATTTTTCAATAATGCAGACATTGTAGCTGAAGTCACAAGAGTCGATAAAGAACTTATTCATCGGTTTGGTATAATATTGCAAACAATTAATTCTAGTGCATTAGTTGATTCGGATAAGTTTGGTAGTTATTGTTACGAGACTGCTGAACTATACGTAAGCCTGTACAGCTGGTATATTATGCCAAATACTGTGCATAAAATCTTGCTGCATGGCAAAGAAATAATAAGTGTTGCTGCCTTACCTATTGGGATGTTATCTGAGGAAGCTCAAGAAGCGCGAAATAAAGATTACCGCAATTATAGGTTAGGTCATTCAAGAAAATGTTCTCGTCTATCATGTAATGAAGATGTTATGAATATGCTCTTAGCTACCTCAGATCCCCTTATCAACAGTTTACGTGCAGTACCGAATAAAAAATACTATCCTCTTCACGATGATGCCAAAGCTTTATTAGTGGATAGCACCCATCTCTCAATCAATGTCTTCTCTATTTAATATTTAGTTTATTAATTTTTATTTATTTAAAAATGCTGATTTAATTATATGAAATTCATGTGAAAAAATTTGATGAATATTTTCATGTTAATAAAAAAAAAATACGTGTTATATCTTTCTCTTTGTAAACTGGTACATCCATTATATCATTATAATAAAGTATTATGAAGAAACGCAACGTCTTTTCATTTAAAAATAATATTTTCCGCATGCCCGTACTACCTGCACCACTGTGCGGCGCGGGCGGCCTTCGGTGGTCAGATGTAATGTATACCGCGTGTTCTTAGAAAGCTCCATGAAGCTCTAGATACACATTACAACTTACACCACCGCAGGCGACCTCTGACTGAATAACACATAATGCATCCTCCATTATCTTTAGGGGCTAATTCACACACACTCTTGTCTGTTATGTGGATCGATTCTTCTTTTCCTGTGGCTATTGACGGCTAGACTACTCGATTATACCTTTGATTAAGAATACCCACATGCCTCGTTCGGTAGGCGTTATACCTTTCGATGGTCAGTAGCCGTAAACAGCAGTTCTGGAATATGGCATACAAAAAAGAATTTTACCCTAAAACTAAGGATTGGGGTTATAATATAAGTTAATAACCCTTGACCAAATCCACATGTTATAATTTATTCAGTTTATTTCTAGCAATATAAAAAAAAACTCGTGATCATCTTGTCTATTACTTTATTTTAATGTTTATTTATAAAATACAAGTGTTTAATATTATATTTACAGGAGTCCTTGTCGCTTCAAATCTTCGTACGTTTTTCTATTCACGACATTTCCTTGCGAATCTTCGAACTCCTCATCATTTTCTGCTACAAATCTCTCGTTCTCTTTCTGATGTTTGATTTTCTCCCACACTAGAAATAAAACAAACGGTTTTTAAATATTTGAGCACTACATTTGTATTCTAAATAGATGGTAGACATCCACTTTGAGTGATCTTTGACGTAAAGTGTTGAAGGTACTACGATATAATGGGTTGCTCTAACAAAATCTTCTAAGATAAAGCTACTATAATAATTAATACTTACACGCAAGCGCATCTTCAATCTGCGTGACATTAGCAAAATGGGCCGTGTTCGGTATACCCAGACACCGCATGCCGTGAGCGTGACGCCATTCAGCGAAGTGCCGCTGGAACGCTTTCGGTCCCTTGTATGTGTAGTTACCACAGATCTCGCATGTGTAGCTGATGTTCAGACCATGCAGCTTGTAGAGCCAGTATGGGATCGGCTGTAAAAAGCATAAAGTACATTTACCTTGCTCCACACTAAGAATTTCTCCAATATTGTGGGTGCGTTTACAAACATTTAAACTCACATACACAAACAGCCAGACCCGGAACAACTACTTGTAGGTCATACAAATATTTGTTCCGTGCATTATTTAGATGGTACATTAATATTATGTACACCACAAACACACATACACAAACTAATATCTTATAACAATAACTTTACGTCACAATTCACATTGACACAACTTTCTTTCTAGTAATGGTCCACATCTGAGGACTGACTCCCTGAAATACAAGCCCTGGCTTGGTTTGGGAATCAGTTTCAGAACCTTCAGTAATAATAAATAAATGATAAATGATAAATGAATGATAAATGATAAATGATTTTATTTCTGTAAGTAGGTTTGAACAAACACTTTTACACGTCAATCATATTTTTTTTTTTAAACTAGATGGGGTCGGCGTTTCCTATCTGACTACTCTGAGAAGAAAGGCCGAAACAAACTCAGAGGTCACAGTCTCTTTTAAAGTCCAGACAAAATCTTGGTCAGGTCATGTGAAAGCTATGTAGATCGGTGTCTGCAATGGTCTTTTGAGGAAAGAACCACACAGATTGAGTGGACCTGTCCAGTCAGTGCACGCAATTGTCAGTAATCGTGCAGCTCAACTTAGACTCAAGGAGCTCAACAATTCGACGAACAATACCAAAGAAATGACATTTGAGTAGGCCGCATAAATTACTCAAACTGTCAAATCATGATTACGTTGAGAAAAATACAAAATTAAATATAAATAAATCAATGACCAACATAGTTCTCACATTCACAATAATTAGAATAATATTATAATAATCTTTGAGGACCATGTAGATTTGTGTCTGAAATGGTCTTTTGAGGAAAGAACCACACAGATTGAGTGGACCTGTCCAGTCAGTGCACGCATTTGTCAGTACCCGTGTAGCTCAACTCAGAACTTAAGGAGCTCAACTAAATACTGAATCTATGCACCAAATTCTTAGGAATACTCTTATTTAGGACAGTAATCATTCTACTTACTACTAACATTTGATTTTACACGTACTGCAGAGGGGCAATTCCCGTATTTTTAAGAATGTTCGCATTCTAATCTCAGTGTCAATCTGTCAAAAATTGTATAGCGTTTACCTACATTTTTGACATTAGACTGTCGCTGAGATGAGATTGCGACTTGAATTTGAACGTTTTTAATTACGGGAATTGGCCATCAGATAAGTTATGACATTTAAAATGACAAACCTTTCCATCCCAGCCAAGAGGCAAGTTCTTAGGATTGTATGGCACTTCATCATCATCGGAGTCAACATCAGGTGCTGCAGAGGCATCGCTCTCATCTCCGCTATCGTCACGGCGTTCACCAGCCGCACGGGCCGCACGACGAGTGACATTCTCGATAGTCGCCGAACGAGTGCCACTTACGATGTTGGCAAACCTGAAAATTAAACATTACATTTATTTACCTAAAGTAGTTTTTTCAAAGAATTATGAAATCAAAGGTTGTTTACCTGTAAACTTGAGCTTCAATAGCACTTATATCTTTGTGCCTTTGCTGGGTTGATGCCTTTGCTTTATTGCCGCCCTTCTTTGCGACAAGAGACTTGTCTAGGGATGTTTGACCCTTAGTACTGAACAATCTAAAAATAGAATGTTAAAATTAGAAATCCTGACTTGAGAAGTTGAGACAATGATACAACCAGACAGGTGATTAAGTTTGTTTCATACCTTTGTGCCCTCTCTTCCAAAGTTCCACCACACTTCAACCCAAGAGCCATCAAGGCAGATTTCAATCTGTCCAATCCAAGGGAGGCAAGTTCCTCCCATGAGGAAAAAGCTGATAGATCCAAATGAGCTCCCACATTTGTTAGGGCGCCACCAGTTTCTTTCTGTGAGCAAGAAATTTTTAAATTAATACAGGCACAGACACCATTGGAGAAAAAAAAATGTAAAGGAACCTCTTTTGTGCAAAGTAAAAAGTATACGCAATTTTTACTATTTTCAAAATATCTTACAGGCCATCCAGGAAAGTTTCCAGCCTCCCATTGCTTGATGAACTCCTGATGAGCGGCAGCCATCTCCTGTGCTTGATCCTGCAGAGGTTTTACTCTATTGACAAAGTCTTTCAAGTAAGTTAGTAGAACTCTGATATAGTTTCTATATTCACTGTTCTTACGCTCACGAGGAATGTCGAAGAGGTGGTCAAAGATGCTCAAGTATGTAATGTAGTCCACTTTCTGTGAAGAACAAAAAAAGATGTAAGTTGTAAATGATGAAGAAACCAAGTTGAAATGGTAACCCTGAAATAGGGTGGATACACAACCAAAGACCAATCAAAAATTAAACTTATTGAGGTTACCTCTATCCCTTTCAAGTTGATATACTTCTCATAGCACTCATGCAGATCCAAGTATTTGCCATAACCTTCCTCATCAGTAAACTCAACAGGAGCTGAAAAAAAAGGAAGTAAATAAATCAATATTACAATTATTACTTAATTTTTGTATTTACTGAGACTATTTCTTCAAATAAAACCATCACACTTACTTGTGTAATCCTCAGCTGGATTCTCTCTTATTTTCGCCAACTCCTCAAATTCAACAGACATTGGCACACATATCTGCAACATTTTAAATTATAAGCAAATGTTTCCACAACCATTCATAAAAAGAAATCTAAGTACACAGTTTTCAACAAAAGAAACAAATAATGGTCAAATATCTTAAGACAGTACATAGCACTTAATTTAATCCAACCAATGTTGTATGAACCAGGGATTGTTCTCAAAAAAAGACACTTGAATAGACAATAATTATAATATTGTGCTTGCATGCACACAGCTTCTAGTAGGCGATCATATAATGGGCTAATAATAACAAACAAAACTAAACAGAATTCAATAATCACCTCATTAGGATGTTTTCTGTGGAACTCTTTGATTTGCTTAAGTCTTGCATAGAACTCGTTGAACTCACTGGGTCCAGACAATGCAGCAATTTCTTCTTTCCGAAGGCCATCCTTGTCTTCGTATAACTCCTTCAGTCGTATGGTTGATTCAACATATCTCTGAAGTAAAACAAAGAAATAAAAATACTTCTTTGGCCTAAGTACTGCGAAAAGTGAAGGCACTAAGAATCAGTCAGACAAAATATAACAAGAGTTAGAATCAACCTAATATTAATCATTGCTAAAATTAAGTTTAATGGGGAAAAACCAATAAAAAAAATTGGTTGTCTGTAAAGTCAGTTTACAGAGAATAGTTTTACATGATAATGTCATAAAGAAACATTGATGGACCACTACTACTACTACTACTACTACTGTACTAGCTCTGACGTCATGCGAGAAGAGAGAAAATTTGTGACACAAGCTAACGCCAACGAAAGGGAAAGGGCTGATCGTGCCTCTCTATCGCTTGTTCCGCACTCTCGCTTGCACGCTCAGGCTCAGACAGAATGTTACACTTTTTCGTGCATGCAGCCGGTGTTCATTGATTTATAAGACGTTATCACGTCAAAAATACTCACATCATGTAGATTCTTCAAGCGGTGGTCAGCATTTATAGTTTCCCGATGCTGAAAATATTTTTTATAATAATTAAGAAAAGTAATATAAATTCTGCTGCTAAGCAAGTGCAAGTGCAAAATGAGTGGCAATACGCCAATAAGTATGTTATGATACCGCACAAGCTATTCGCAAGTGCTTTGCTTTTCAACAATAACCAAATACAATATTCAATCAGCTTTGTTAAAACTGGGTCTTTGGTTATAAAATATTTAATTTCCTTTTTTTTATAACTTTAACATAATTTCTATAGAGTTAGACCATAGTGAACGGAATTCAAATGTATAAGGCTCACCCCGGTCTTTTTATGAAGTATTTCTTTGACCATTGCGTCCATCGTCCTCTCCCTCTCTTCATGATAGCTTCTTTGCTGTTCTAATATAGTTTCCATGCTGATATTGTACTTTCACTTAGACCAAACCTCTCCTACCTACTTCTTGCACACATACAGGCAAAATAAGAGGGAAATTGAATTTCGTGAATCAAAATGAAAAATACACAATATAACCACACAAACATACAACAAACGCGTTTGACAATTTGATTGACAAAATGACAAAAAAATTAGTAGTAGACTTGGGTAGTTCGCGAACGATTGAAGTAAATGAAGTACTTCGTTTCACAAAATAACCCTATCTTTCCTTCAGTAGTCATTCAAATGTGTCTCTACTTCATTTAGTTCAGTGTTTCTTTTCGCTCGCACCAACTCAGCATTCATTTCGCTCGCGTGACTCTTACGTGTATAATATTTTCTTTGCATGCTAGGTAAATTAAAATTGATGTTATTCTCTTATTGAGAGAGTTTGTTGTATAAAAACCAGAAAACATACTACTTAATATAAATAGTTAGATACTTATGTACTTTTGCTTACTTCTGAAACTGTTAATTTTATATTAAGTATACAAATTATTTTACTCCTTTTAGCTTTTTTTTGAAGTTGGTTTCATATTTCATGGCATTCATGGTTGACAGGCCTGTATAAAGTATGAACGTAGACAGAGAAAACTTCTACGAGTATGAATGAAAATCAAGATAAATATAAAAGTGAACTAAGAACTAAGTGAAGTGCATCATTCGTCGGAACTTATCACACTACACGAGCTCGATATCTCATTGACTCGTTCTGATTTGCTGAACTAATTGAAGTACTGAACTAAATGAGTGGACTACTTCATTGAGTCAAAAGATATACTTCAATCATTTCTTTTCACTGACACATTTTGCGCATGTCTAATTAGTAGTGATGTGGTTGATCAATTTTGAATAATCGATGTTGAATAATAAATTCTCATTAAGCTATTCAAATGACAAAACTTTAAATAATACATCTATAGGATTTAACATACTAGAGAATGTGATAAAATATTTCCGACATCTACGTGGACGAAGCCCCGGCCCGAAGCCAAAGCCCGTTCTAGTTTATTATAAAAACAAAACCCAGTACTATACCGCGTCCTAGCCTAGATGAATCGATATAAACCTCATGTTAGAAAGTCGATCATAAATCATTAAGATTCCTTAGGGGGGAAGCGCCAGGTTGCCCGCAAAATTCAAATTTTATTACGTTTTTTGCAAATTGCAGGTCAGTGTCAGCTTGTATGTGGAACAAAATATGATTCGCTACCGTAAAAAGTTTTCTAAAGCTAAGTTTATGTTATAGATACGCGTGAAAAATATAACCCTGTCTTTGCTGTCACGCAGTCGTGTAACTATATAAATAAGAACTAACTTTTGCTAACTAGTTCGCAAATTATACCACGGAAACGTCTTATCGAGATAAAAAGTATCCTATGGCCTAACCCAGGTCATGTTCTACCCAAGTGCCAATTGTCATCCAAATCTGTTCCGCTATTTTAGCGTGAAAGAGTAACAAATAAGAAAACTCTAAGAACAAATAAGTTATGATTGATTCATGTTTCGACAATCGGAAAATTGAAAGTCGAATCATAACATCACTAAAAAATATAATTGATCATAGACTAGCCCCGCCACAGGCTATAAATTACAGACCTACAAACCATTCAAAGTTAGTCGATTTTTATAAATCGTACAGTTTTTGGTTACAGATGAAACGTTGTATGTAATATTATGTATAAGATCCTAATGGCGCTAGCAGGATTAACAGTAAAAAATATCTTTGAAATTAATTAAATAAACCCAAACATGGCATCAGTAGGTGCTGCATGTTTATAGATAATGTATGTATGTATTGAAGCATACAATAGTTTTCATCCATTTATGAAGAACGTTTTGTTTACTGCTTGTGCTGATGATGCCATAATATGGACCTCATTTTGTATAAAGTGTTCCATTAATCATAATTTGATTTAGAAAAACATAGAACTCATCCAGACATTATTTTATATATAATATATTTTAACAACGCTATACGATCTCGACTTTTAAAATGCGATAATAATATTATATTTTGGTAATAGCATGGAATTAGTAAATACCGTAGAGTAGGTATTATCGATTTTGAACTTCTTATAATCTGTATCAAACAAAGAGAATATTATTTTATTTTTGTTTGTGGCGGGTTTTGGTTGGTTAACGTCAGCGCTGTCATTTCTGCTACACGTTCTCTATTTATCTATTGCAATTTCGCAAGTGGCCGGTGTTTAGAAATAAAAGTGTAATTTTAAATTAATCATGATCTATTCTACATGGATCAATCAATTTCACTCAGTTTTTTTAATCGTTTGTTCCTTATTCACATACGTTCAGTCTGATGTGCCGAGACCCCGCGGTGTCTCTTTATCTAAAGCACCGCTATATTCGCCGACAAAAGATTTCACCTGTTTCGACGGAACGATTTCTATACCGTTTAGCTATGTAAACGACGATTACTGCGATTGCTTCGACGGCAGTGACGAGCCTGGCACTTCAGCATGTCTGAATGGCTTTTTCCATTGCACAAATGCTGGTCATCGACCGCTAAACATACCCAGTTCGAGGGTGAACGATGGTGTTTGCGATTGCTGTGATGGTACCGATGAGTACGCCTCAGATGAAACATGTGTTAACACCTGTGAAGAACTAGGCCGAGAGGCCAGGGCTGAAGCTCAACGTGTGGCTGAGCTGTACAAAGCAGGTAGTCACCTGAGATTAGAACTTATAGAGAAAGGAAATACTAAACGAAATGAGATGGCAGAACAACTTCAACAGCTAGAAAAAGACAAATCTGAGGCTATTCAAATTAAGGATGAGAAAGAGATCCTCAAAAATGAGTTAGAGGCTAAAGAGAATGAGGCGCTGAAGGTATACAGAGAAGCTGAGGAGCAGGAAAAACAAAAGAAAGCAGAGGAAGAGAAACAAAACTCAATTAAAGAATCATTAGAACACTTCAATAATTATGATACTAATCATGATGATGTGTTGTCAATGGATGAAATAATACTAGCCAGAGTGTTTGACAAAGACCAAAATGGAGACCTTGATGAAGAAGAAATTAAATACTTCTTTGGTGAGAGTGACAGTGTAGACAAAGACACTTTCGTTACAACCACTTGGCCATTGTTGAAGCCACTATTGATGGTAAAGGACGGATTGTTCAAGCCAGCTGAAGAACAAGAAGATATTGAACCAGAACAAGATGCTGATGAGGCTGGTGATCATGACACCGAATATGCTGGACATGATGATGACGCCAGTGACTTAGATCTACCTCAAGATGAACAAGAAGAACAGGAAGCAGAAGCTGAAGCTGAACAAACTAATGTTTATGATGAAGAAACTCAAAAGTTAGTTGATGAGGCTACTGAGGCCCGCAGACTACATACTGATGCTGAACGTACAGTCAGAGAAATAGAAGCAAATGTTAGGAAAATTCAACAAAGTCTAGAGAAAGATTATGGCTTGCAACAAGAGTATGCCACTTTGGATGGTGAATGTTGGGAACATGAAGACAAAGAGTATGTATACAGATTATGTGTTTTCCAGAAAGTAACACAAAAATCCAAGAATGGTGGTGCAGAGGTTGGCCTTGGAAACTGGGGAGAATGGGCTGGAGGAGATCACAACAAATACTCAATTATGAAGTATACAAATGGGATAGCCTGCTGGAATGGTCCTAGCAGGATGACAACAGTACATATCAGTTGTGGTTTGGAGACTAAACTCCTATCTGTCACAGAACCTTTCCGTTGTGAATATAAGATGGAGTTTAGCACACCTGCAGCCTGTGACGAATCCCATCCAACTGCACAGCAGTCATCCCACGATGAACTTTAATAATTCCAGTGTTGAAATTTTCACACTGTTATGTGATGTGTTAACACCTAAGTTACAAATGTAAATCAGTCATCATCCATTATCATGTTTGTCTAAGGACAGGTCTCAAATCACATTCAGAATAAACGAGAATTTCACAACATGTACTGGAAATCAATTGGAATTTAATGCATGACGTAGTAGAAGAGTATCAAGTAGTAAAATTATTTTTGTTTAAGTGGAAGTGTTAATAATTACAAATATTTTTTTGGTAACTTCAGGAATTTTTTTTCACCAGTGTTTTGATGTAAAGACTGAAATATTCAACATCATACATTCTTTTTTCTCTCACATTCCTCAAATGCAAGGCTGTTTTAGTTCAAGTAGAAAATAAAATTTTAATGAAGTGAACAAAACATTGTGAGTGATCAATAAAATTATTGTTTTAATATTACCTTTTTGTTTAATTTTACCTGATCATGTTTTTATTTCATGTTATTATTTTAATGAATCCTACTCATAACACACGAGAGTAGGTATGACAGAATCATAGCGCAGATTACGTTGTACTGTGTACTGTACATAATTGAGGTTGAATGCTATGGAAAAAATCATAAAAAACAACAATGAGTAAATGCAAGTCAGTTAGGTACATTGCCAAGTAAAATTTTGGCAAGATGTAGGTAGATAAATACATTTATTGTGCATTGAATTTACGTGCATTGTTGATACGGACCTAGTTTCAATAGGTTGTGTTCTGCTTACACCCCTTTCACGTCTGCTCGTTTTTGACGAGAAATGTAATTCTTCATTTATGGTTTAATATTTATTACCGTATTGTGAGAAGATTAAGGATTTTCCATCATGAAAACAAATATGAGTTCATTTCATGAGTAATAAGGAGGAAAATCAATTTATATTTTGAATGATACGAATAAACGAATAAATTACGAGAATCGATCATTTGTGTCAACTGTCAAAAGAGTTGTTTCATTCTGTCAAAAAAGTGTCAATTGAATCAACTCAAAAACGTAAACAAAGGCACATGTTCGACAATTATTTATTTCCGTAATTTGTAAATAAAAACCTCTACTCTCTAATTTGGTTGCAAGCGTAACTAGCAGTAGTATTAGTACAATTACGAGTTCCTTCAGTGCTCATGTTTGCCAGAATAAAACATGGAAGTAGATATTATAGTTTCGCGGTCTTGTTTTTCAATGTTAGAAGGAAAGGTTGACGATAGAATTTTGAAGGCATTGAAATCCCTGGGTCTTGAGAAGCCTACGCGTATACAAGCCGAGGTTTTGCCACATTTGCTACAAGGGAAAGACTTGATCGGTGCGGCGAAGACGGGCAGTGGAAAAACATTAGCGTTTCTCATACCTGTTGTTGATAATTTAATCAAGTTGGGGTGGTCTGCAAAGGGGGGTAAGAGGACTTTGCCATTTATTTCTTATTTATAGATAGTAAGCTAACCAATTACTATGGTATCGGCAAACAGTAATCATAACCTGCTTTATTGTACTGGTGTTGCCTATGAAAAACCATTTTTAAATGACTATTTATTAAAGTACAAAACAGATTGAAAACTTTTAAACACCTAAGACTATGTTGTGGATGGTTTATTCTGAACTAAACCCTCTTAACGCTGTAATGTTATCACTTTTATTTTGTGCACAGGTACTGGATGTATTATATTGTCACCTACAAGAGAGCTGGCTCTGCAAACTTCTGATGTATTAAAGAAACTGCTAATTCATATTAATTTATCTCATTGCCTTATTGTGGGAGGTGAGAAGAAAGCTAAAGATATCTTAAAATTGAAGAAAGGTGAGTTTTTATAGGTTTAGGTAAAAGAACAATGTTTTCTTTAAATTTGTATTTGAGGTATTTGAAAAATTTTATTATGACTTAGGACTGTGAAAAATGTATAAAACTTGAATAAAAGTAACATTTTATTAACAAACATGTTTGTTGATTATAATGTTGGGAATAAAGATCTTTATTTAAGCCATTCAATTAGCTTGAGAATTTTTAGAATTACTAAAATCAAGAATGAAATGTAATAGAAATTCCCCCAGCAGTCATTCATACCATTTAACAATATTACAGGTGCAAATATAATAGTCAGTACACCAGGCCGGTTATTGGATCACCTGCAAAATACAGATAAGTTTAACTGTGACAAACTAAGGTGTTTAGTACTAGATGAGGCAGATAAGCTCCTGGAAGCAGGCTTTCAGAAGCACATTACTGGTATCGTCAACTTATTACCAAGTAAGTATTTTTTTTTAAATTTCTCCTGTCATTTTTATTTTTCCTGTTCTTCATCTCTTTTATTGGTACAAACTGTTGGAGAATATGACCAAGGTAATAGGTAATACGGGCTAGGTGTCCGCAACTCAATGTCAATGCCCGTATGTTGCGTATGGGTTGCAAAATCGATTATTCAAGCCACCCCAGTTCCTCAAAGAGGCCTTCCTAGAGGAACTGGGGTGGAGCGACGACTCGGGTGTTACTGACAACCTCATGGAGGGTACCTGGGTTACCGAAGTACGTCTACTTGAGAATAGAACCAAAAGACCAGCCTATTATTATTCCACTGCAGGGCAACGCAGCCCTCATCCCGTCTGCCAGAGTTTCGGGAAAGTCCGAAAGCGTTACCGTGGCCCCTGGCACAGGCAACTGAAGGAACACGGGTGGGTTTTAGTCAGTAAGAGTTTGACACGCCCTCCCGCTCCGCCCAGAGCGGGAGAAGTTATTTGATGATGGCTCATCCCGCAGTGCCTTCTCATACAAAGAAGGCATGAGTATTGATCACCAAACTTGCTGTGAAAAGCTATGCCGTAGGTGGTTACTGGGCTCGAGACTGATTAGCCATACATTTGAATATTGCTACTTTTGAAGATTTATTTATAATGAGAGCTGTTGTATTAACTTGAAACTTTAACTGAGCATCTTTCTAGTTTTGATCGAAAATGAAAATGCTTAACTTTCAAAACTAAATAAATATGTATGAATTATTTCACACTTTAATCAGGTTGTTATTCTGAAAATACCTAGTGGTTTTTGTGTAAATAAAAGATAAGTTGAACAACTGTTCAAATAAAGATGTCTTTGCATCAATTTTTATGTTATTTTAATTACTTTTTTGTACCAAAAAGGCAAACAGTATTATTCAGTGCTACTATGGGCGAAAATGTCAAGAATCTAGCTAGATTGGCTTTGAGAAAATATGTATGAATTATTTCACACTTTAATCAGGTTGTTATTCCGAAAATACCTAGTTGTTTTTGTGTAAATAAAAGATAAGTTGAACAACTGTTCAAATAAAGATGTCTTTGCATCAATTTTTATATTATTTTAATTACTTTTTTTTAGCAAAAAGGCAAACAGTATTATTCAGTGCTACTATGGGCGAAAATGTCAAGAATCTAGCTACATTGGCTTTGAGAACTAATCCAGTTTTGATATCTGTAACTGATAACAAAATGTCTACAGTCTCGGGACTCCAGCAAGGGTAAATATAAACATTACGGTTTGTAAATATAATAATGTTTATTAAGTAATATTTTAATTTCTGATCTTAACCAGGCTAAGAATTCACACTCAATCTCTTCCAAAGCTTAGTGGGTTGAGTATTTTACAGTCCTGGATACTTATCCTGGTACTGGATACTTTTATGTGTAGATACTAGGTACTGGTTACTGAATGCAGTTGTACCTGTAGTTGTAAGATCAGATCATCTGTCCATTTGGTTGCGGTAGCATCCATGCTAATACCTACTCAGCGTTTTGGAACCCTGCCTGTTACAAGATAACTATTGAAGTGTCTCCAGAAGAATATCCAGGTGTCTTGATCTTTAAAAACTCGTCACTTCTTTTCGTAGGTACTACATCTGCCCAGTAGAGAAAAGGATCTCATGGTTGTACAAAATGCTGAAAAAAAGTAAAAAGCTAAAAGTGATGGTGTTTTTCTCATCGTGCAGATCTGTGGATTTCCATCATGATTTTTTCGGAGTTCATTGTAAAGCTACCGTTTTGAGTATACATGTGAGTATGGAGTTTTAGTTGATGGCTTTGCTCTATTTACGTGAAGCTGCCAACCCTTTCTTATATCTATAGCCTATAGCAGCTTTTCTAAAGCAATTATTTCAAGTAGGCACATAAAAGGCACTTTTGAACATATTAAAATAGAATTGATTCTAGTTGCACCTTCTAAAAGGTAGTTTCGTATGGAGAAGAATGGGCAAGAAACTCCACCACCACTCATTTAAAATGTGTTACAATATTTTGTATACATTAATTATATAATTATATGTGAAGACATACCTAAAGGATACACCTATAATAAAAACTACTATACCACAATAGGTAAACGATGTAGGTAGGCCTCTCCAATCGCGCGCCATTTACCTCGGTCTTCTGCTATTCTACTCTCACCCAGCTGCTATCAGCCACCCTGCGATGACCGTTGCGCCACCTAGCCAGCTACCTACCGACTTGTGCTTATTGTCAGTCATGAAATAAGTACCTATATTATGTATGCAGGAAACTTCAACGTCCTTTGCACTCTGTCTGACTGACCATGCAGAGCCTCAGCAGACAAAGTGCCATATTTTTACTTGCAAGGCCCAGTTACCAATAGTTAGGTAACTATCATTCTGATAAATGGATCGGAACGAATCACCTTCCTGTCGCTATCAAGTTGTAACTAAGTAACACTCAAATGATAAGTTGTGTGAAATATGCGATAACACGAGATAAATTGCAACATAATTATGTACAGTCGCCAGCACATCAGGTTGTACGAAACTGTCAAATTTCTCCAAATGATTTTAAACCTTAAATTGTTGAAGGTTAAGTTCAAAATCGAATGAGAAAATTTTACAGTTTGTGGTAACTTGACCTGCTGCTGCTGTGTGTACTTCCTACTTTTGTTTGCTTTCTCTGATTATGCTGATCTTAGACACTGCTCTACACCAATATATAATTACTGTTTTATTGATTAGTCAAGGCTTTTAACCTTCTTACTTACGCGTCTAATTATTACTTAAGTTTAGTCCACCATAAAATTGATTTACCAACCTAAGGTTGATTAGCACGCGCAAGTCATAAAACGACAAGGTCTATTGTTGCTTTCAAGACCAAATTGGCTGTTAAATAGTTTTAACCATAGTGAAGTTTTTGTCAAAAACGGTAAAGCAATTACGAGGTCGACTATACCTACGTACAATAAATTTTATTACCTATGCAGTTTATTTGTATTATTATCATGATAATTTTAATATGATCTTTATTAGGGTCAACAAAGTCAAGCTAGGAGGAAAGAAGCATATCATAACTTTATTGAGGCGCAAAACGGGGTTTTATTTTGCACTGACGTCGCAGCTCGCGGATTGGATATTCCCAGTGTTGATTGGATTGTACAATATGACCCGCCATCGGATCCAAAGGTATGTTTTGATTATTTGCACGTTGATTATTTATTTATGAAGCAATTCACGAGCGTGCGTCATTCTCGTGGGACTCTTACGCCGTTTGTCCACCAGCCAGTCCAGCCACCGTCAACGGGATGGGGCGTCAACTAGAAACGAAATTATTCGAACCGAGCGTGACGTCCCGATGACGGCGTTCGGTGGACACGCGGCCGTAGTAAATGTATGTATCGCTGCTTCGGCGCCGCCCGCCAAGAGAGATTTTGCTCAAACTTCCAATATCTCTCTTGGTCCAGTCATCCTGACTCAGACCAGTCGTCCGACGAAGACGTCTAGACAGGGCAATCGTGCGGGGTGTGAGGGGCGAGACGCGGGAGGCGCGAGCCCGAACTGCATACTGCCACCGTGTTAGTAGTTCAGGACACGACTTTCAGGGTTAGCGATTTCGACTTTTCAGTGTTGATTTTATTCACGCTTGAGTGCCTAGTGTTAATTTTCGCAGCCGCCATCTTGGATTTTGATTTTGACCTCTTCATCGTTTTCAGCGACCTCATGAACCACGAAAATAGAAAAAAAACACCCGTGTAGAAAAAAAAAATTAACTGAAAAGAAAAATAATATTTAAAAAAAAACTTAAGAAATAAGCAAGCAGGCTCTCAAGTGTTACAATAATTATGTCATATCTCTGAAACAACATTGGGTCAATATGTTTGAGCATTTGAGTCCAATAGAATTCAACACCAAACCATATTCATGCTTCCCAATGAAATTTTTGATAAAATTATTTATTAGGATGAGGATTTTTTATATAACTAAGTACAACAACAGAAATTTCAAATCCAGTAAATATGAAAACCGAAAATATTTTTCAGTCGCCCATTTACAAAGATGTTCAGTTACAGTTCCATAGATCAGGGGCTGATACACACAAAGACGATATTTTGACTGACCGGTTGGTGCAGTTGGTAGCGACCCTGCCTTCTGAGCCGCTGGTCCCGGGTTCGATCCCCGGACAAGTCAAACATTTGTGTGCATGAACATGTCTGTTTGACCTGTGTCTGGGTGTTTATATGTATAGGTATCAGTATGTAGGTATATCAGTCATCAGGTTACCGTAGTACAGGTTCTACCTAGTTCGGGACCTGAAGACCTTCTGTGGATGTTGTCTCACATTATTATAATTTTGATAATTGTTAATTTTTGTTTATAATAATAATAACGTGCAGACAACAATAGCTGAAAAACTGAGCAAATATACTGAATTAAAAGATGAAGTAGCCCGACTTTGGCGTCTGCAAAAAGTTACAATAGTACCAATAGTATTGTCTACAACAGGAGTAATACCGAAGCAACTTCACCAGTCCCTAAATTCCCTTAACTTACCTCCAAATACCTACGATCTGCTGCAGAAAGCAGCGATACTTAACACATGCAGACTCGTGAGAAAGTTTCTGCAATGTGAATCAGAAAACCCACATCAAAACACAAATACGATACCATCTTCTGTGTAATCTTCTGCACGTGAGCACTTGATCCAACTGATAACCACTTGGCTTAGGCCCGTACCAGGCCTCCGTCACTCCATGTACTTGCGCGCTATAATTACCTACCGCTCGAGCGAGCGCTCTCGGACCGTTTGCGGTCCAAATTCAGTGCGGTTTTCACAAGCGAAGCGCACGCACGTTGCTCAATTTTATAATCGTTCCGTTCGTTCGTACGCGTACCTACGATGCTTTGTGATACACATGTAACTTTTAAAGTTTTTTATTTTACCTACACAGTGACCTATATAATTATCTTTTATCTAGACGTATTGCACAGTCAGCACTCAGCACCAATTTATAAAAAAAATATTTTATGAACGATACAATTTTAAACTATGTACCACCTATAGTCAGACAGAAGTAGTCAGATCAGAACATATTCACAGTTCTCAATAACAGACACTAAAAGCTATATTAATTTAATTTTATCGAAGAGGCAGCCCTGCGATTGCTGTAGGATCATGCGGTGCGAAGCAATCACAACTGTACGCTTGAGCATTTAGGCACATTTTAATATGCAGTGGTTGCTGAGGCGACGGAGTAGGCTATTATCTCAATAGGTATTGGAAATTTTCTACTGAGTGAAGTATCTGTTACGTAGTAACTATTTAGTAATCTGTGCCCGTACTATAGTGTGGCTATTAGTGCTGTGCACTCCCTGAGGTATGCGCGCGGCGAGACGGGGGGGGGGTGGAGGGGGGAATATTTTAAGAAAAGAAAAGCAGACAAAGAAAGCTTTGAATTTAAAAATGATGTTAATATTGCCAAAATCGTTGCGGAGGCTACGGGGTACAGCAAAAGAACCGTGCATAATGTGATTTCTGCGGGTTATTTATCAATTGAAAATTCAAGCCAATTAAAATTTCAATCGCCAAAAAAACCAAAAGTTCTAAAGAAAAAACACGCTGTGGATGATTTTGACCTTGGAGTTATCAGAAGAAAAATTCATCAGTTTTACGAAGTTGAAAAAAAAATACCAAGTGTCCGTAAGTTACTATCAAGTTTGAGACAGGATGGCATATTGAATTGTGGACGGGAATATTTAAGACAGCTTTTACACAAAATGGGCTACCGTTTCAAACAATGCAAATCAAAGAGACATCTCCTTATAGAGCAGCCTAATATTACAGTGTGGCGGAAAAAATATCTTACACAAATCAGAAATTACAGAACGCAAAACCGCAACATATATTTTCTTGATGAAACATACATCAACGCCTGTCACCATGCCAGCAAATGTTGGCAATCATCGTCAGAACCCGGAATTCATGCTGATATTGGGAAAGGACGGCGATTGGTAATTCTCCATGCTGGGTGTCGAAATGGCTTAGTGGATGATGCATTGACTATATATATTCAAATCAGATGCTAGAACCGGTGACTATCATGGAGATAGGAGCGGACCTACTTTTTATAAGTGGGTAGATGAAAAGTTAAAAGATAAGTTGCTGCCGAATTCTGTGGTTGTAATGGACAACGCGTCTTACCACAGCGTTCAGGTTGAGAAGAAACCAACTATATCAAGCCTCAAAAGTGAAATGCAGAACTGGTTGCTACGCCATAATGTAGAATTTTCAGGAACCATGACAAAGGCTCAACTGCTACTTCTTATCTAAAATACACAAAAAGAACCCGTGTATAGAATTGACGAACTCCTGAAAGCCAGTGAACACACTGTTCTGCGTTTACCTCCGTACCATCCAGATTTAAATCCAATTGAGTTGGTCTGGGCTGATATTAAAAACAACATAGCCCAAAACTATATTAATTCTTCTCTAGACGAAAAGATAATCTTATTGGATAATTGTTTTCGGAATTACGGCGGAAAAATGGCAAAGATGCGACGATCATGTCCAGAAAAATGAAAATGATTACTGGAGTCGCGATAGTAGGTTCGATAATGTTATCGATTCATTCATAATAAATTTGCAAGACTCTGATTCAAGTTCCGGTGGCGAAGTGGAAGATGAAGATGATGACGAAATGGGAGATGAAGTTGAAACAGATAGATTCTGTTTCTGTTCTGTCTGTTTATATATTCTAACGAAAGTTATTCTGACATAGATTGTCAGAATAACTTTCGTTAGAATATATAATTGTTTGTAAATATAAAAAAAAACGATAAAACAAGTCCTGCTTTGAATTATAAATTTAGTTCTTATTTATCACCTGCATATTTTTAATAAAATATGAGTATATTTGGGTTACATTTTAATCAACTAAGTACCTAAGTATAATATATTACAGATAGATAGCCTCCAACCATCGTCCCGCCACAAGTCTTGCCTTAGAAATGCGAACTGATATCGTAAGATCTGTCCGACATGTATCGATCTCATGTGAACTCGTGCACTTTTTTCTTCGCCTCCCACCTCGCCGCGCATACCTCAGGAAGTGCACAGCACTAATGGCCACACTATATCAGCTATTTCCGGCTAGCCGAGAATATAAAATATAAGTATATCAAAACAATAATGTTGATGACGATGTTGATCACAAATAAATAAATTAATATTGTTTACTTGAGACAACCCTAGCTGTCGTGACAATGCATTGTCGGCATTTACCACGAGATCAAAAGGCGTCGTCCTACTGTATCTTATTATACTGTGGTATTATGCTATAAATTGTCATTATTGATAGTTTAGTCATATAAGGGGTTTCACTTTGGAATAAGAGATAATAAGCTGCAAACTAGTCAGTCTCATAAAATCTCGTGTCTACGTCGTATGTTATTCAAGGTTAAAGGTCACAAAAATCGATTTTTCGTGGTTATCTCGGTTTCTATAGCTCCAATGATTTTAACATCTTATAAAAGTTGTAAAACATAAACTTTGCGACAAATTTTGTATCAAACATTTTTTCATGCGCTCAACCGTGTTTGAAATAGAGGGCGGAGAGCGCGCTGCGCTTAAACAACTGTAATGCAAGGTCAACCGTGAATCTCGGTAAATAATATCTTGTATAAAGTTATTAAATCATTAAAATATCACTAACAATTAACAATTTGTATTATTTATTAGTTAATACATTGAATTTAATAAAACTTTACATATTATAGGTATCTAATATTATATTCATTTACCTACTTACCTACATTGTGTAATAAAACTTATCATGTGAAATACTTATGTAGGTATATCTTAATTTTATATTAAATTATCTAAAGTAGTAATAAAACGAATTTTATCTTAATTCAGCAGCTGTATATTCCTTACAATTTAAATTGAAGTAAAGTGATAATTTACAAGAAAGTGGTCCCTCGAATAATAAACCAGTCTTCACAACGGAACATCTGTCTCATGAACTAAAAAGAAGAAGGCCGTTTTATTTATAGGGGACCACATTTTCAGGTATAATTTATAAACTTCATAGAAAAGTGTCGCATTAAAGGGGTCCGCCTTCCCAGTTATATCTAGTCATAATAGAAAAAAAAAAGTATTTTAAAAGTTTACACATTATAAAGACAATTTTAAAGACATTTTGACGACACGTTTGGTGTAGTGGCTACAGTGGCTAAGTGTAGTCAGCGAAACCAAATGGTCCTGGGTTCGAATCCCGGTAGGGGCAAATGTTTGTATGATGAATATGGACATTTGTACCCGAGTCATGGATGTATATTTATAATATGTATGTATTTACGAAAAAAAATGTATTTAAGTAGTGTATCAACCATCTGGTATCCATAACACAAGCCTTAAGTGTTAAGTGCTTAACTTGGAACTAGATGGTGCTGTGTGCAATGTCAGACGATATTTATTTATTTATATTTATTAATTACTTATTCATTCTTTCTTTCTATAAAATTAAGATATATCTACCTACAACAAGTATTTTCATTTATTTATTTAACCATTTATGTACACACTGATATAAACAGACAAGAAGAAAATAACAGAAAAATAGGTACAAAGGTGATGCTTATTTCTAATGAAATCTCTTCCAGCATACTTGCGATAGGATAGTAGATTTAGCGATGTAGACAGCGTGTGTAAGAGTAAAAGAGAAAATAAAATACATAAAATCAAAAACAATTCACTTAATAAAATAAAACAAATAATATGAGAATATACATACATACATACAAACATACTTCTAAAATAAATAACACTAGAATATTTAATATATACGCAACTATGACGAAGTGGAAAGATAGTGTTTATCTGTGGTTCTTTCACTCTTCTTTTAAAAACTGCAACAGTTTGGCAGTCCCTAATGTCAGGCGGAAGTGAATTCCACAACCCCACCGCGTGCACAGTGAAGGAGTAGGAGTCAAAGTCGGTGGAGTGGGGAGGGGACTTACAAGCCGTCGGAAATATCTACGAACCTCGCTGGAATGCGCTTCCCCTCGCGCTTCCCCGCACCTAGCCCCGTTTTCGCCTATCCAGTACCGTTGCCAACGGAAGCGCCGACACACGTGTATTATTTTTCTTTTAGTAATCGCATTATTGTTTATTGTTTCTCTGTTTGGCTAAATATTAATAAACTACCTATTTAGTGTTGGAAGATGGGTAGGACTATACGTAGTGCAGAGCGGAATTTAGTACTCAAAGTAAGGGTTGGATTTTAAAACGAGTCGCCTGAATTTGAGGATATTGGTGGTGTAGGGGGCTTAAGGGAGTTAGTCTTAATCCCCCCAAAATAATTTTGGCTGCCGGAGTTGCGTCTAAATATTTTTAAACAATTTCCAAAAATTCTTAAATACGAATAATTATATTTTATATATTATGTTTTATAGGAAATGTATAAGAAGAGAACATAAAGCTTAGGTAATAATTAATAGCAATGTATTACTCCGAGTAGGCACAATCCGACTTCATTTTTTTTAAACCACCCAGAAATAGGAGCCCCGCGTAGCGGGGCTCCGTCGGCTCATAATTGAAGCCAGTTTTTATATTATGTTTTTTTTTGTTACAATTTTTATACAATTTTTGTACAAATTTCAGTTTTTTATTTTTTCTAAGGAAACTTAAGTATTTCCGGCGGGTGAAAATGGTGAGGGGGGATCCGACCCCTCCCCACTCTCCCCCCAACCATTCACAAACCCTTAAAATGGCGACGTATTTCGAAATTTCTACCCAAAGTAATACAAGACATGACATCCTTCGAAGAAGATCCACAACCTAGTACTTTAGCTTCAGTTATCAAGTATCAGGTACCACGGACACTATCAAGCTCTCGACACCAGGGAAAAAGCGTAAAAGATACAAAAAGAAAATAGATCTAGATAATTTTGATTTATGCGCTATACGCTCTTTGGTTGAAAGTTTTTATACCGCAAGAAAAGAAATACCTACTTTAAAGAAGATTCTGGGAATAGCCAAACAGAAGCTCAACTTTCCCGGGCAAAAAGACGCCCTGAGAAACATTCTTATACTTTGGGGTACAGGTTTAAAAAATGTAAACGTAAACGTGATTTTTTAGTGCAAAGACCTGAAATTGCAGCCTGGAGAGCAAAAGAGCGATAGCGTAACGTTGTCTGGTGTTGAGGCTGTTCCAGAATAGTTTCGCCACTTTCTCTCTACTTTTTTTGTGTTTTGTTTTTACCCTATAAAGTATAGATTGACCTAATAATAAAAGGGTAAAAAAATAGATAAACAATATTTTTAATTTTTACTTCTCGAATTTTTTTGCTATCTCTCCAGTTTGCATGACGTCATTGAGCCAGGTTCGCAGATATTTCCGACGGCTAGTAAGGAGGTTTCTAAGATGCGACCTGCAAGGCGCAACTGAAGGTCGGGCGTAGGAAAAACGCTCCCGCAGATAGGATGGCGTTTTAGGGTTGTGAAGGAGGTTGAATAGCAGACACAATATCCGAGAGTTCCTGCGAAGTCGAATGGGGAGCCACTTGAGTATCTTGCGAAAGTAGGAAACGTGATCATACTTTTTAAGGTTAAAAACAAAACGAATACATATATTCTGCAAACGCTCAAGTTTCTTTAAAAGCTCCTCGGTGGCATCCAAATAACAAGCATCGGCATAATCTATGATGGGCTGAATGAGAGTTTGAGCAAGAGAGATTTTGGTGTTCAAGGGCAAGACGCTCTGGAGACATTTCAACGGGTACATATTACAATACCGACATTTCATAATAACTATGACTGAAATACCGACGTCCGAAACATCGAAGTTCAAAATACCGAAAGTTTGAAATACCGATAGCCGTTATATCGAAACATGAAATACCGATGTCCAAATGCCTGAAAGGATGAAACCCCGAATGGACGAAATCCCGAATGGACGAAATACCGATGGATGAAATCCCGAAGAGCGGCAACGTAATTCCCGCTTTTACTCATAGATGGCACTACAACTGAACTGGGTGAAATAGGTTAGGTTAGGTTAGAACAGTGACCAACCGCGCGTGAGCCGAGCGAGCGAAGCGAGCGGTGCCGCGGCAGCGGCCGGCGAACGCTACTTCCAAGTAGCTCGCAGATTTTTTTCACCATTTTCTAATTATCCGGGAATTATACTACTGGGGATTATACATGGGAAAGGATGCAACATGCAAGCAGGCATGCAGCATGCAAGCAAGCATGCAGCATGCAAGCAGG
The DNA here is from genome assembly GCA_937001585.2 of Brachylomia viminalis. Classification (NCBI taxonomy): domain Eukaryota; kingdom Metazoa; phylum Arthropoda; class Insecta; order Lepidoptera; family Noctuidae; genus Brachylomia; species Brachylomia viminalis. The sequence continues at coordinate 12,225,368 of OW443308.2, read as the reverse complement.
CAAACAAGCATGCAACATGCAAGCAGGCATGCAACATGCAGCAAGCATTGTTCCTGTCAAGGCTCCGGTGCTGCGGGGTTTAGGCGGCCCCACGCGAGCTTATCGTCGCAGATGGTTTTAACGCTCACCACCGCAGCTTCGGCTTGCTGGCCGGCTACGCCGGCCAGCCTCAGCTGCGGCGGCGGGCCTTCAAACCACCTGCTCCTCAGCTCGCGGACCGCCTTACCCCTCCGCGCCTACGCGGGTTTAAATTACACTCTAGAGGTTGGGCAGACAAGACTGCGTGAAGTCGGTTTTGCAGCGTTTCGTTTTTGTCACTAAATTTTGTAGCATAACATACTGATTTTGAACTTCAGGATAGGGATCTTCGGGATATGGATCTTCGGGATTTTAAGCTTCGGGATATGGATCTTCGGGATTTTAAGCTTTCGGGCAAACGAACTTTCGGTATTTCAAACTTTCGACCAAACAATCATTCGGCGTTTAATTTTTCGGGATTTCGTCCATAGGTATTTTAAAATAGGTATTTTGAATTTCGGTATTGTAATACGTACCCATTTCAACGAATGGAACGTGTAATGAGTTTTTTATTATACAAAGTGGTCAGTAACTATTATTACCTATATGAATATAATAAATATATGTAAAATGTTATTAAATACAATGTATTAATTAATCAATAATACAAACTATTAATTGTTAATGATATTTTTATGCTTTAATAACTTTATACCTAACTTAGACGCAGACACGAGATTTTATGCGATTTTTGAGACAACTTTTAGAACGCCTTATTGAAGGTGTATACGAGTTTCCAGCTTAATATCTCTCATTCAGAGGTTGACCCTTTTCTTGCTTAAGTGACTGCACTATGACGCGCATTGGAAATGTAACATCTGTTTATTAATCTATCCGGCCTTAAATCAAATCAAATCAAATCAAATCAAATTATTTATTTGCATAATACAGGTAGGTATAAATAGATGTTAGTCCTTGTCTTCTAAGTTAAATGGACTGCTTGACTACTCGTTTAGTGCGGTAGAAAATGCGTTCACTGACTTAAACCTGTGTCTGGACCGGCTATTCCAGGATTATTACTGTTCATTCATTGTTAGAACTAAGAGCAGTGGTGGCCCAGTGGTAACGGCCGCGATTTACGAGTTGTACGGCGTAGGTTCGAACCCAGACAGGCGCTTTACTTTGCGTAAATTATTTAATCACCACTGCTCTCAAAAAGATGAAGGAAAATATCGTGAGGAAACCGGCATGTCCCAGAACAAAAATTTCGACGACATGTGACATCTACCAACTCGCACTGGGCTCGCGTGGTGGATAACGGCCCACCCCCTCTCACAGAAAGGAGGCCTGTGTCCCAGCTGTGGGAACATTATAGGCTGATAAATGATGATGATGATTGTTAGACCTTGGAACATTTTATTAAACTTCTGTATCTTTATTACAAAAGTGCAACTGATATCGTGCGAACTCTTAAAGCGTGAGATTGACAGCTACGCATTTATTTATCTTGTTTATAAATTCCGATTGGACATGTTTACAATTTCATCATTATCTTATCTTTTAGGAGTACATTCATCGAGTTGGTCGCACGGCCAGGGGACTCAACAATAAAGGGAATGCGGTCATATTGTTGAGGCCCGAAGAAGAGAATTTTATAAAGTTTTTGGAAAAAGAAAAGGTCTTTTTAGATAAATACACTTTTGGCGATCCTCCTGATGAGGTTCAAGATATGGTAAGCATAAAGTAGTGATGGACGGTCACTCGATTGTCAAAAGTAACAATTGAACTAAAGAAACTGCCCTTACTGCTACGAAATAAAGGAGCTGTTGTAATGAGCCTTTTTTTTTTTTTTGAGAGTGGGAAATCATCATAATTATAACTTCTCCCGCTCTGGGCAGAGCGGGAGAGCGTGTCAGACTCTTATTGACTAAAACCCACCCGTGTTCCTTCAGTTGCCTGTGCCAGGGACCACGGTATCCCTCTCGGACTTTCCCGCAACCCTAGCAGGGTTGTGATGAGCCTTGAGATATGATAAATCCATAATCTGACAATGATAATAACTTATCATCTAACAAAATCTTCTCTTGATATCTTAGAAAGTATTTTGTGTTCCCAAAAACTTTGGACTTTTCAAAATAAGAAGCGATTTCCATAATAAAACACGTAGTAAAAATTAAATTGTGATAAGTACCTGTTCGACTTGCTCGTTTTGGGATAAATAAAAGTGGACTGTATAGATATAAGCTTGCTGTATTGCCGATTAAATTAACAATGTAAAACTTTCCCGTACAAACAGTTAATAAAGTATCGTCCGTCGCGTCGCGTCGCGGTGAAGTCCGTTGAAGCGAGTGGTCATCGGGCCGAGCCGTGTCGCCGCGCCGCATGGTGGATCGAAAATCGGCTGTAGAAGACATAGGATCTCGATGTCTTAAATGTTATTTTTTTTGCTGGAAATGACTTCTGCCGATCATTACTGTTCTATAAAATGTCATATGAAGTAATTGTGTGCACAAATGGAAGAGTTATAATTTTTATAAGAAAAAAATGTATGGAGCTGACATGAAAAATGAGGATATCTCTGGAATCGCAAGGTTGGCCGTTATATCCTTGCACACTGTTATAGTACTATTTATTTGTGAATTTTTGACACACTTACTTAATATTGCGGCATCGCTAGCGATTTTTTTTTTAAATCGTCAAAATTAAAAAAATAAAAAATGTTTATGATATGTACATTTTAATGCTTAAATATGGCTAACCAAGTGTAACTTACAATATTTTTTATGCTTAGACCAAAACATTCTAAGAAATCACAAAGTCGTATTACCTACTTATTTGAAATGACATGGTAATTATGAATTACATAATAATTTTTTCTTCTAAGAACTCTGTCAGAGCTTCCTAATCCTGAAGTTTCAGTAGTTCTACTGTTTCCTTAAAGTATGTCTGCCTCTTGTGGGCATCTAATTTTGGTCTTGTGGAAGAAATTAGAGGATCAGAAGAGACGATAAGCATATTGAGGATATCCTCGTTTGATGCTTGTCTACTCTTTTTCCTCGAATGGTGTTCTCTGAACCTCCTAAAGTCTTTGTTTCGGGCCTCTGAAGCTTCTTCCGAAAGACTTCCAATTGGTACAATAGCATTTTCTGCAATTATGTCTCCTCCGTGAATCAACAATTTGTGGACGGTTGATGACATGTAGTACCAATCATACAGTTCCACGTATTTTTCAGCGGTTGTTCTAGCGTATTCTTTAAATTTCGGCACGTCTACAATCTCTCCAGATGTGATAGCTTGCAGAATCACAGCAAATCTGCGTATTAGGTCTTCATCTAATCCAATGATCGCTGCAGTTTTATCAGGAAATTCAAAAAACCGCCTTGCTGTGTTCCCGTCGTTAGTTGTGCCTGATCCTTGCTTAACGATGTCAATCAAAAGGTTGAGATCATCTTTGAATCGATCTTGAATGAGTTTTTTTCGTGAATGCAATAACTCTTGATGACCTTCTCCTCTTGCAGACCACTTTTTGAAGTCGAGACGATACGCTATGTGTAGAAGACATTCCATCACATTAATGCGGGCATGAAGTGATGATAATCCGAACTAATACATACCAGAAGAAATGGTTTTTGACGCAATGACATCTAACTTATTCATTTCTGTAGGCTTAGCCAAACACAGATAGCAGGCCGCATTTGACTTAGCTTCAGACAGATATGTACAAATTTTGCCGTCAATCATCGTCATCATTAATTTGTGACTAATTTCATGTCCTTGACATTTTGAGGGAACGAGAGCTTCAATTTCGTTATCCATTGCAGTTTTTTCATTTATGACAACGTCTTTGGTTTCTTTCACAAAACTAAACTGGACTGGACGGCAATACATAGGTGAGCAGGGTTTTGGATTCACCCATACGGTATCACCGTCAGCTGTCAACTTTAATGGAACCAAAGAGGTCATAAATATGCTGGAATCATCTTGACCACTCTCTATGTTTTGCTTATATCTACTTTGGTTAGATGCACCGTCAAATCCCCACTTTGATATTAATATCAATTGCTTATCTTGTATCGCATCAGGACTACGAATAGTTTCAAAAATTCTGTTCACTGTTAAATCTAGTAACGCTTGTAGTGCAATCTTAGCAGATGAATCCGTTACAGTCACAAATGTCTTCGGAGGGTAGCACTGTAGCTTAGCTTTTTGCACTTTATGGTAAGACGGATAATTCTCCTTTGAACCTTCTCGAATAGTCGTTTCCCTTAATGTGATATATTGCCATTTCGATAGTTTTAATGAAAGTAGCAAACCCAGTGCTTTTTCTGGTGAAAATATTGTTGAAGGAGCTGGTTTGTTCAACATTTCCTTGATTTTTGCTGCTGCTTCTGGATTTTGGAGCATATGTTCAATAACAGATGCAATATCCTCACGACCATCTCCTTTCAAAAGTGCTGCAGCTGAATAAGCTACTTCATTAGGGTCATCGCCTATATGTTCATCAGATCGTCTCTTTTTCTGCTTGTTACTTAGACCTTCAAACGGCTTTCGAGATCTTTTTGTCATCGTTGAAGTTGATTTCGTTGTTGAAGTTGATGGTACAGGTTCAGTAGAAATATTTTCACTTGTTGATTCTTGAATGAGCAAATTGGTTTGCACGCAGTTTGGCCAGGCAATATTTGCCTCAAGCCAATGACTGTAATCACGTCTAAAAACTTCACTTTTCCTGTGGGATCGTAACCATTTCTTTTGAACTACCCGTGTAAATATTCGACAAAATTCTTTCACGGTAACACTGTCTTCATCTGAAAGGCTAGAGCCCAGTCAAATAACAAGTGTGTTGAACAATATTTCGTGATGGAAAGACGAAGCATCCTGATTGCTCAGAATAACAAACAAATCCAAATTTGTAATAATGCTTTCCATTATTCACGATCACTGAGTAAAAAGACACGGTAGGATAGATGTTAGTATTAGAAATGCTCTAAATGAACTGAAGTTGTGAATCCAATGTTTGACTATTTATTGTTATTGACTAATGATGGTATCACATTTATCTAATTACTTTCATTAAGTTAATCCTGCACTAATTGCTAAATTAGCGAGTACCCCAAATTATTTTGGTACGTATCCTTTTAACTAGGTATATAGGTATTAAGTTTTATTAATCATTAGCTAATGTGGACTTGCGGAATTAGACAAGATTACGTATTACGTAATTCATAATTACCATGTCATTTCAAATGAAAAATATCACAAAGTAGGTAATACGACTTTGTGATTTCTTAGAATGTTTTGGTCTAAGCATAAAAAATATTGTAAATTACACTTGGTATAGCCATATTTAAGCATTAAAATATATCATATACTTTCCTTTTTTTTTTAATTTTGAAGATTTTTAAAAAAAATCGCAAGTGATGCCGCGATATTAAGTACCTATGTCAAAAATTCACAAATAAATAGTACTATAACAGTGTGCAAGGATATAACGGCCAACCTTGCGATTCCAGAGATATCCTCATTTTTCATGTCAGCTCCATACATTTTTTTCTTATAAAAATTATAACTCTTCCAAATGGAAGAGTTATTTCTTCATTTATGACATTTTATAGAACAGTAATGATCAGCAGAAGTCATTTCCAGCAAAAAAAATAACATTTAAGAAATCGAGATCTATGTCTTCTACAGCCGATTTTCGATCCACCGTGCGCCGCCGCGCCGCGTCTAACCTCGCCGATGACGCGCTGATCACGCTGCCTGCACATGCAGACCGCGTGCAACGTGCTGTGTTGGGTTCGATTCCCAACAATACACACATTTAGATTAACTAAAACAAGCAAGTTATGTCTTATAAACAGTATCCGCTTTTATAACAACTTGCCAAAGTCGGTCACAGAACTTAGCGATGGGAAGTTCAAAACCGACATCAAACCTATCCTTATCAAAAAAGTACCTATATTATAAGCTTAAATACTACATTGAAGACAAGTAAGTCTGGGCAATAATTCCTTCTGCACATGTGGCTTCCCTGGTACCTCATATTGGCATCACTATGTAAACGTCTCTGCTCCCAAATTACGATGTATTTTTTAATTTTTTTTACTTAGGTACTTCTTTGACATAATCCAGATTTGGTATAGTTGTAATGGCAATCATGTCATTTGGTTTAAATAGGCTTTTATTATTTTATTTACCATAAGTATATAGAATCTTTGTATTTTGTGAATGTGAGAATGCTGTAGGCCTAACTTGTAAACTTAAGATTTGTAGACCATTTTCTATCTTGTTAAGTACCAGGTATCTGTTGACAGTCCTACACTGTCCTCCCGTACATATAAACACTAATTTGAAAACATTGTAAAAACCAATTATTATTAAAAGTGTAACCGTGGAGTTTCTTACCGGCTCTTCTCTATAGGAAACGACTAATTAGAACCGTGCACCTAGCTTCTGTCGTTTCATAAGTGCCCATGTAGGTTTATGTGAAATAAAATATTTTTATTTGATTTGAAAACATCATGAATCATCTACGAGTACTATCTATTATGTTTATGTGCTATCTAATACTATAAATATCATATCCATCTTCTTTCTTTTCAGCTAGAAGATCTTATTTCGAATAACGGTGTAATGAAGACGCTGGCAAGAAAGGCGTATCTATCATTCCTTAGATGCTATAAGACACATCCGCTCAAAAAAATATTTGATATCAATTCATTGGATTTGAAACAAGCAGCAAAAGCCTTTGGGTTTCTAGAACAGCCTCACGTCGATTTTCGTATCCTTTTTAATATAACTTGATAAACTTATATTTTGATGACGCAATGAAGTGTAAATCCCGGGAATTATCTGGATGCAGGCAGCACACGACAGCCGCTGTGGCGTTGCTTCGGATAGGCCTATGTCCAGCAATTGACGTCTTTCGGTTGACGTGATGATAATGACATACAAAATACAAAAATATGTAGTTACCAGAACAGAAATGTTTTCTTATGAACTGTCCCAACTGAATGGAAACTAAATCCAGGCCCTTGATTTTATCGCGGCACAACTGCCACATAAAAGGCAGCTTTTGCGCATCGTTGTTCTACAATCTACACGCAATCAGCAAAAAACGCCGGCGCGAAATGTCGCACGGTACCCCACAATCATGTTTAATTAGCATCTATTAGTCGCTGTGTAGTATTCGACTAACCTTGTTTGGTTTTTACAAAATAATGTACAGTTTACGGTTTGTCTACAGATGAATGAATGACTTGTAATTGACCAGCCTAACAGTGACCATTGTCTAATTATTTTTCGATTGATATTGCACAAAGCTGTCTTAAAATTATCACTGTTGTAAGTTCTTTCGGTAACTGAATCTTCCAAAATGTCATGAGTATCTCTAAAGCGCTTTTTCCACTAAGCTGAAGATGAAGCTGAAGCCAAGTTTAATCAGTTTAATCAGTTCAGTAAGTTTAATCTGAAGTAACGTCCTAAAATGTATCAATTTTTGAGTTTTTCGCAAATATCTAAAAAACGTAGACTTATTCCGTCTTATTACAAAACACGATCTAACTTTAGCCCCAACCTACACATTCGATTTAGTTTTTGTATTTGGAACTTTATGCCGACTTTAGTAAAGTTCTTAATACAAAATTGACAATCTAAGACCGGACTAAGTTGACAGTTTTGTAAAAGGAACTGTATTTCGATTACAGTTATGTTCTTATTTCAAAAACAGGCTCGATGGTTTAAACCATGTCAAAAGAAAAACCTTGTTTTGTAATAAGGCCGCCTAGGTCGACAATAATGAGATTTTCATCACCCCCTTGTATGACACCCCCAGATTGATGGATGACCTTGACCTGTCTAATATTGTTTGATTGATATTACATGAAGCTGTGTTAACATAACACTTGTAAGTTCACTCGTTAATTGAATTTTGCAAAATGTAAAGGCGCTCCCTCACTGGGAGCATTCGCTTGTAATTTAACCTATACCAGCGACCTAGTCGTGTTACTTCTACCTATTTAATTACACGTATTAACCTATCCTGATTCACCCTAATTGCGCAACACACTTCCAATCACAATCTGAATAATTTTGATGGATATTGCTCACCCATTGCTTCATAAGTTCTAAAAAAAATTCTACTCAACAACATGAATAACACAATGAATGTTTTTGAACTGTCAAAATGAAAGGCATTGCTACTGTTAGTGTGTTACGCGATTATTTATTTAATGCTTTAAGCACACAAATGTACCGAGTCAGATATAGGTATATATATATATATATACCTACCTAATTATATATAAATAAAAGCACAGATAAATGTATATAAATACTCGATTATACAAAAAACAAATAAGACAAACAATGAGAAAACATTACCGTTGTGATGATACTGCCAGCTTCTTGCGATGTGTTCGCGAACATTGGTTGGTTGCCATCCTGATTTCCTAGGGGAGCGCATTCCACAGAGAGATAGACTGAACGAAGAAGGAAGAGCGAATGAAGTCTGTGCGTTGAGTGGGACATTGAAGAAGACGATTGTGTGATGAACGTAGATTTCTGGGCTACCCCGCTGGTTTCAATTATCTCCTCTACCTAGCTAGCAGATAATGTACTTGCAAAACCCTAGCCGTTACTGTGGAAACTTGAGTTGTTACATTACAGGCGAATGCTACCGGTGAGGGAGCGCCTTTATGAGAATCTCTAAACCGCTTATTTTACTTGGCTGAATTTTGTCGTCTGTGAATTCAGATCAGTGTGTAAGTCTTTTGTGTTCATCTAAAGTTACAGTCGCCAGCGCATCAGGTTATACGAAACTGTCAAATTTCTCCAAGTGATAAACCTTAAAATGTTGAAGGTTAAGTTCAAAATCCTATGAGAAAATTTGACAGTTTGTGGTAACTTGACCTGCTGCTGTGTACACAAACCGTAAACTCTATTGACAAACTGTCTGTATGTTTTGTAAAAACAAAACTTGTCGATCACTAAATAGTATTTAATTTAAGTAAACTGAACGTAACTTTTGCGCAGCGTTGTTCTACAATCTACAATCATGCAGCAAAAAACGGGTCGCGTGCAACCTATGTTAATGTCAATGCCAGCCACATGTTCACTTCAGATAAGCACTCGCCCAAACATAACTGCGTGATAAGAACCCAAAAATGCATCAGTATTTTCATACTATAACAATTCAGTTCCGAAGAAGAAATGACATTGCAAGTTCTTGACAAACGAAGACTTATCTTGAAGAAAATTGAAACTATTGTTTATCAAAAACACGTAATCTGACTGTAAAATTATTATTATGTCAAGATACTACATTCGACGCATCTGGATAATAAAGAAAATAGAGCATTGAAGTGTGATAAGTAGTAAACTTTCGTTATGTAAAGGTTAAGTAATTTATCACAATAAGGCCCGCTTGTACCAAAACTTTGAGTTAAATAAATAACTCGAGGTTTACTAACTCAGTGTTAATGTTTTAAATTTTTAACTCACAGTATAAATTGCACCAGTAAAAATTAATCCAGAGTCAACTAACCCGAGTCTTGTCATGTTCATTTGTTATGTTCATTCATTATTTTTACATGCGGCAAAATATGGTAGATCGAATGCTGAATGAATTAGTATACTGCTCTCTCTCGCTCCACAGTACTTTGAATAAGTCTATTCCTTTATGTCAGATTAGAAATGACACATGGTTCTTTGTCGCGTTATATTGACTGTCGTGACTTGAGCGTGTTCCATTTGCATTGTTGTTTATACTTATTATTTTGTGAAAATAAATTAGGCGGACGCGGAAGATCTTCAAAATGGAAAAAACACCTCGGTTACGCGGCCCAAATTTCACAAATAGCGACAATTTGCTACTGTGCGAGGTTTTAGAAAAATATAAACACATAATAGAGAACAAAAAAACTGATGGAGCCAATCTTCTACAAAAACAAAAAGCTTGGTTGGAAGTGGTAAACGAGTTTAACGCTACCACCACTGGTCATTCCCGCATGCTGGAAAGTTTACAGCAAAATTATAAAAATTTAAAAAAGAAGGCGAAAAAAAATGCTTCTGGTGCCAAAATGGATATTTTAGATATGTGCAACTTTCTAGAGCTGTAGTTTCATCTGAAGTGAAGTGGTATTTATATAACTTTACTTTAACTTACAGTTGATAGGATAGTTCTTATCCAGAATATTGAAGAGTATGGCACTTCTTCTGAAGGTAAGGCAACACATAGTAGGTCATTATCATTGCACTTAAATCCAATATCCAGTCTATTTCACACTAACGTAATGTCGGTCACATGTAGGTATTTACTTTTTATTCGCATTTGTATATTGCAATCTATTTTCAATTTTATCCAATAAATAGTGAACAGTTTATTTTTGTAGACGAAATCTTCTATGAAAATCTTTGTCTCTTTGTGAGTAAAAATGATCAGTCCGTTCCGTAATTCTTCTGTTATAAAAGTCTGAACTAATGTATTCGATGATCTCTTCATCATCATCAGACAACAACCATTGATTTATCATTTTCAGGACAAAATAAAACCGATATCACTAAATGCAACAAACACAAGACACAAACAAAGCAAATTTTGACATTACTAACCCAGAGTTAGTTGACTTAACCCTCCCACATCAGTCGGTTAAAAAATTAAAAATTAAACTCATGGTTATCCCCTAACTCTTGATGGTGCAAGACATCATTAGAATTTAACTCCAAAGTAGCATTTACCTCCGAGTTTGCCGTGATAACCTAGCTTGGCGCAAGTGGGCCTAAAACGATCTGTTTAAAATAAAACGATATTTATTTAATTTTATTCTAGCTCACACTAGCTACTTTTCCTGTTGTTGCCTTTCTGCCTATAGATTTTAGTTTTCTCAGCTTTCTGCTTGAAGTTTGTTGGCGCATTCAAAGACTTGAAGTATCCGTATCCACCGCCTCCTTTTCTTTTTTGTGGTGGTCCTTTGCTGGCTACCTTTAGTTCTACGGCAGGTGGAACCGTGAAACCGAAGGATTTGGAGACCTTGGCCATATCTATAGTGTCGATGTCGAATATAGTCTTGAGGTGATGTGAGTCGTAAGCCCTCAAGTAACTCTTGAACGCTTCTTTAGCTGATTGGTTCAGGAAGTAGTTTCTTGATATTAATTTTTCCAGCTGAAACAAGGATTATGAATGTTTATGATAATGGTTTAAACATTTGCAAGCTGATAGGTATGTAATTTTAACATATCTGCGCCATTTTTTTTTGCTAGTCTTGTAATTTAAGTTCGCGTAGATAAGATAACACGAGCGAACATATTTCGTACAAATGTGCACGTTTCTCTTGAATAACTCCGCGGTATTCCTGGGGCGCCTTTTTTGGCACAATATACACGCGCATAAAACTTTCGGGACATCCTGTGTAAGTTAAAAGGGTTATAACTAAATGATTTCGCATGTTTACAAACCTGCATTTGAATATCAGAAATCTTATTCCAAGAAAATTCAAACTCGTTGAGTGCGACTCTGGACTGTTTCAAAAATCTGAGGAAGCCAAGTTCTTCAGGACGAAGGAACAGCAATGCATGCCCACTTGTTCCAAGACCGCGGGCCGTTCTGCCTACACGGTGGATGTATTCCTATAAACATACAAAATAATATTAATATTTTTATAAGTGGACCCCAGGACAAAATGAAAACACCATTACTCTGAATTAGTGTTACTAGGGATAGAAAAGCCCTTTATTTTGAGTTACAAGCCAATATTTGTCGCTACGTAGGGCGGCGTATTATAATGTAATGCGTATATAATAATAGTCGTACGTATTGCTCATGTGAATTGGTTCTCAATAGTGAAGTTGCTGCTTTTTACGAGTATCACTTTTATGCAAAATGACATAAGGTTTAAATTACAATGATTGAAAGGCGCTTGTGAAAACTATAATAATGCAGTACTATACAAACAATATCTTCAACTCGATTAGACATAAATTTCAAACAGTATGAGTGAATGTATGAACCAGAATGGTGCAACAGGAGTATGTAGGAACCCCAGCAACAAACGTACTGTAGTTTCTGCCTACCAATATGGGGAAAAAAGCTTTAAGTCTAAAGTGATAAGTAAAATAATGTAACATATTATTGAGATCAAAACAAACAACCTGTTGTCCACTTTAGCCCTGGATCGAAAGAGCTGGATGTTATGGGGAGAGGCATATAGGTCTAGCAGAGGAATTGTGCAGGCTAACAGTAACTGACATCAGTGAGAGAAAACATGGTGAGGAAACCTGGACTTTAGTTGGCAAATACCTAAGTCTGAATACGCCAACACGTCTTTAGCAAGCTTTGTGATCAATGCTCCTGCCTTCTCTGTATGAGATGAGGGGGTCTACTCTCCAAGTCCGTCAACGAAGAAACGAGCCCGTCCGAAAATAGTTCGATACTTCGGAATTAACACTACAACCAATTAATTAACTTACTACTAGTGCATTAACACATGCGGATTAAGGATAACTGTCAAGTCGTGTTGTCATTCATTTTTAGTTCGGGTCTCGAATTAATTTTGTGTCCATACGTGATACGGAGTAGCAAACGCCCGTAATTTCGGCCGAAACTAAGGATTTCGTGCTTTGAAAGTAGACACCGAGGCATTTGCCTTGCAGTTGGAGAATAATAGGTTGGTATTATTATTATACCTTGGGATCATCCGGCGGGTCATATTGCACGATCCAGTCGACGGCGGGTATGTCCAGACCTCTGGCCGCCACATCTGTGCATAACAGTATTCCGGTCTCGGCGTTGCAGAATTGGAAGAAGGTCGTCGTACGTTTTGTTTGTTGTTGCTTTCCCTGGTGAATAAGATAATATTTAAATATAACTAGTAAGAGGTAATATAGAATAAGAATAAAAATATACCAGAAGGCCAATTCGCGTAATTAAAAACGTATAAAATCAAGTCGCAATCTCATCTCAGCGATAGTCTTATGTCAAAAATGTAGGTAAACGCAATACAATTTTTGACAGATTGCCACTGAGATTAGAATGCGAACGTTCTTAAAAATACGGGAATTGCCCCTCTGATTAAAGGTACACTATCAAAATCTACTCAAACAAAAAAAAAAGTAGAAAATAGGTATAGTTGCGGTAAACATGACGCAAAGAACACAAACAAAAAAAAAACAAGTTGGGGAAAATATGCGTCACTTCACGCAAATCGGCCATTGCTCAGCATAATGCTGCTACCCTACGCGAGACAGAGCACCAGCGCTGGTATACACAAGTCTTTCCAGACTGATAGGAAGGGCATTATTTTTACTAGACTAATGCCCGTTTTCACCAATAGCCCCTAAAATTTAAGTGTCCCCTAAACAAATATAAGGGGCTCCTAACGCAAGTTTTAATTTCACCAACGTTTAAGTGACACCTAAAGCATTAAGGTGGCCTTTTAATTTAGGGGATGGATTGACGACCCCGTAACACTTAGGTGACACATATTTTTAGGTTATTTTGTGACCGACCAAGATTACTCATAATTAACGAGATAAAATGGATAGTGACAACGATGTATATGAAGCTTTAGAAGCAAAATAATTGAAGACAGAGTTTTTAAGTAACCGAAGCTTGTTATGCCGACCTCGTATTTACCGCGAAAGATCGAAGGATTTTAGCAAATATGATGACAAAGACTTTTTCATTAGATATAGGTTATCTAAGGAGAGTGTTTTATTTATATTGCAAAAAATTGAACATTTATTAGAATTCCACGATGACAGGTAAGTACCTAGATACCTCTCTAGTGAATTGGGTAAAGTGCCTACTACTTACTACTTACGTGTAGGTAGCTACTTGCTTAATTTTGTATTTATGGAACTTTGTACATAATTACTTGTATCTTATTTACAGAAATAAATGTGTGGCACCGATGAACCAACTACTGTGTTCCCTTAGATTTTATGCGACAGGCAATCAATTATTATCAATAGCAGATCTAAACGGCATCAGTATTTGTAAAAAAATATATAATTAATAAATAAATAATAATTATAATTTTATAAACGCTCTTAAGGAACGTATATTTCTACCTGTGTGTGTTTGAAGTAGAATTAAAAGAATTTGTGATGGCTATCCACGCACTGTTTTTCGCCTCATTTGTGGCCCCATCTGTCTTTTTATTTTAAATGAAATTGTATTGCAGTATGGACTATGTGTCTGAATCAAATAAATAAATTAAATTAAATGAAATTTAAAATAGTTTCTTTGTGCTGGAGCTTTATCAACTTATCTTTATCTTCTAATGAAAAATTTTGTCCACGTTTCCTCTTTTCTGCCATTATATTTATGTAACAAAATACTAGAAAAAGAACACGCAATCACACACACCACAACAAACTAACGAAAAGTCACATCCACATTCATCACATCACTTATGTCTAGTCAAGTCACGTGACTTCAAAATTTCACTGCGACTTTATTAGGCAATGGCGTTCGCCATACAGCCAAAAAAAGAAATTTTAACTTTTTATTATTTATCTAATATTTAAACGGTGCAGATCCTACTTTTTCAAATAATCTGAGTGAAATTACGTGTTTTTTCTTGTTTTTTCAGCTAAATATCAATAAAATCGTCAACTCGAATAATTTATCGATAAACGTTTCCGCAGTACCTCCGCACTATACGTCACTTATCTAGGGGACTCTTACGTAAGTAGCCCATAGGATGGTGAAACAGAATTTAGGTAAGGGGATGATTTGAAGGGTCCCCTAAAATAGGGGAACCTTACATAAGTTACTGTTTAGGGGCTATTGGTGAAAACGGGCATAAGGGCTGATTTTTCAATAGTCAGATAACTTTTATCCGAGGAATAAATATTACGGTTTGACAGCTTTTGTATAGAAAATATGTCAAACTGTCAGATTTATTCTTCAGATAAAAGTTATCTGACTATTGAAAAATCGGGCCTAAAAGCAATAATTTTGTAACATTTGCTTCTAAAGTCTTAAAACGTAACGCAGCTTCCGTTTTGTGTTGCTTGAAACCTTGCTGCTGGCAACAATCCTAACATTAGCAACTGTGGGTTAACTTTTGATTACCAAGAAAATGAGTGCAACATTGAACTTTGAAGATTTTTATATTCTTTATTGTACACCACAGAATACATAACAAAAAATAAATAGAAATATACAATGGGAGGGCTTATCGCTTTCTGCGATCTCTTCCAGACAACCTTGGAATGGACAGATTAGCCTGGACAAATAAAATGGAGCTGTTGTTGGTGCAAATAATAAGTGTCTATACAATACACTAAAATAGATACACAGATATATACATATCCTAAATAATAGATACATAAATACGTACATACTAAATATATAAGCAACGAAAATAAATGAAGACTATAGATAATAAAAATTACGAGAACAAGGTCACAACAACAAGTAATGTTCCTTCATTTTTGTATGTTGAATTAAAAATTATAATACATTTTGTAGGTACTTACGTGTATAGACATGACAGGTAGATCAATATAGTTGAAGAGCTCATGGTGGTACTTCACAGACATGCAGGTGGAGAAGAACACCATCACCTTTTTCTTTCTATTCTTCTTTAGGAATGTGAATAGGACCATCATACGTTTCTCTGATGGGCATACAATGTACCTGAAAAAAATCAATTGGTCATTCTTATGATCATAATAGAGTAAATAAAGAAAAATGAATGTTAAATAAATAAATTTTTCTTTTATTTTCTGATAAATTTACAAATAAATATCTATCTTTGTCAAAGCTATCAGAATCAACCAATTATAACAGCACTAAAATGTAATTCAAGAGTTTTTCCAGTCTTGATATTGCCGCCTCATGAATTTTTATGATATCTAAACCAATATAATAAGGCCGAAGTGTTTGTTTGTTTGAATGCACTTATCTCCGGAACTACATTTGAATATTATTTTTACATTTGATAGACCCATTCTTGAGGAAGGTTATAGGCTATTTAAAATTACCCTACAGCTCTTAGCAGCCGAGCAAAAAAGAAAGTTGGTAAGAATGCTTAGCGAAAACGAAGTAATCCGGTGCCGAGGGCGATCGTAGCATATCTTTTACTAGAAATTTCAGGCAGACGAGGTCGCGGGTAGACGCTAGTTTTCTGTAACATCAACCCCCCTTCCCCTGTTACATGGGACTTGAAACACAACTGGCAAAATGTGGTGTCCTCTATACCTCTGTCTATCCCTTCCGAATACAGGCGTGATGTTATGTACGCAAACAAAACGTACCCTTGTTCTAGCGAATCAACAGTTGCTTGTTCTCTGTGATCATCCACTCCTACATACACAGGTTCATGTTTCACAGCAAGAGCCGTCAAAGACTCTGTTTTCTTAGTTTGAGTGGCACTGAACAACATTGTCTGGCGACGTTCTGAAAGAAGGATACTTGATTTAATTTCATAGTCAAAGATGCATGGCTATAGTGGGTTGTAGGGTTCTACCTGATCAAACTCCAACATATTATGATTATTATCCAATCCAGTACCAATGAGAATAAAACTTGTAAACAATAAGACAGAAGAGTCATGGCGAAAGAAGGCCACAAAGCCACAACTGTACCATATATAGGAAAAAGGCTTGACATTCAAATAACTTCTCCCGGTCTGGGCGGAGCGGAAGGGCGTGTCAGACTTTTACTGACTAAAACCCACCCATGTTCCTTCAGTTGCCTGTGCCAGGGGCCATGGAAACCCTTTCGAACTTTCCCGCAACCCTGACAGGTCATGTGATGCTTGGCATCACATTGTTGTATTATGTTATTTAAAAAGAGGCCTAAGCTGAGAAGTAAAGTCAGGCAATGTATGAAAATGATGGTAATTATCTTGTTATTTGTAGTTACTTACTAGGCAGCAGTTTGATGATCTGCTTAACTTCTTCTTCAAAACCAATCTCCAGTATTCTGTCAGCCTCATCAATGACGAGACATTGCAAGTTTTTATACAAGAAGTCAGGTGTGTTTTGCAAATGATCCAGTAGACGACCTGGTGTTGCTACTAGTATATTAATACCTGCAATAGACAAAAACTAAATTAGTCTTGGTCCGAATTGAATAGGAAATTTCTGCAAATCAATTCTCTATGTGGTATGAAATGTGGAAATTATAATAATTATGCAATAAGTTACCTTTAGACAGCTTTTGAGCTTCAGTACTTCTGTTAGCTCCTCCCATTACCAAACCATAAGTATGATGATGATACTTCATCAATTCCATCAAAACTCCAAATGTTTGCATAGCCAACTCTCTTGTAGGAGACAAAATAATTACACCAGTACCTTAAATAAAATAAACTATTTTAAAATGGAATAAGGATCAATGTAAAAGGTTGTATGGTTATACAAAGTTCAGATATCCATTCTGTGCTCACAAAACAACTGTTCTCAAACTCTACAGTAAATGGGGCTTCAACACAAAATGTGCCTCAACAGTTTTCACCGGAGACTCGATTTTATGTTGATGTGTACATAAACTGGTCATGGAGTTATGGCAGTCAAGTTTTCACATTCGCCTTTTTATCATCATTACAATATAGCCGTATTTCTTTCAATAAAATATTCTACGGCCATAAAAATAAAGTCAGTTTAAAAAAACATTTTTAGCAGTCAGTAATTTGGAATGTAAAACCATAAGACAAACCAATGATAAACAAACTCACCATTTCTAGGCTTGAATTTCAGCTTATAGATAAGATCAATAGCTGGTATAAGGAAGGCTAGAGTCTTTCCAGATCCTGTCCTGGCTGCACCAACCAGATCCCTTCCTTCAAGGAGTGGAGGAATAGTCTTAGACTGTATTTCTGTCATAGTAGTGAAGCCCATGTCCTTGATGCCCATCAAAGTTGATTCACAGACTGTTCCTTCTAACGCTGTGAACTTTTGATCTGATAAGATGCCAAGGCATAAGCTGGATCCTGGCACTGGAATCAGGATATATTTGAAGATTAGTATTTTCGTAATACTCATTTATTTCAGCTACTAAGCTAAGCTGTTTTCCATAAGTCATTATTGAAGATTTTAAATAATGACAATAATTTAATTAACTTTTATGGTCTGCGATTACCGACAAACTTTGTTAACAATGTTTTTTTTTCACAATGTGATAAAAGGCCTTTGACCTGAACTGGGATTGCTTTTAAGACTACAGGCTATGAAGAGAGGTTGTGGAGTGGACGATATTTACGAATAAATCTATTCTAATATAATAATGAGGAAGAGATTGTTTGAAGTTTTGAACACACTAATTTCTGGAACTACCAGTCGGATATTAAAAATTCAACTCAATGGTTCAGAGGAGTAATTCTCGTAATTTTAAGAACATTCACAGTCTAATCTCGCTCCCAATATGTCAAAAATACCTCTAATTTCCCTACATATTTGAGAAGTGTTCGACATTGTCGCTGAGATGAGATTGCAACTAGATTTTGAATGTTTTTAAATATGGGAATAGGCCTTCAGAAATAACGCTAAGCGAAATTTAAGTAATTGTAGGTGTAGTAGTTGTTGTAGTAGGGTGGGAAAGTAGTATATTAGAGTGTCTTACGACTTCCACTTGAACAACGTCGCGGGCAGAAACTAGTAAACAACTTAAAAGGCGTAAATTTTCACTTACATTCACTTTCTGTATTAGTAGTATTTTCAGCATCATTATCTGTGTCACTGTCCTCTTCAGCTTCAGATCCACTGTTTTCTGACTCACTTTCCTCTTTCACTACTACTGGCTCTGGTTTTATTTCCTGCTTTACTTTCTTTTGTTTTTCTGTAAAGCAATGATTAGAAAAAATTGTTGGTTCATTGGTTATGCATTACCTAAGTTTATTTATTTTATTTTATAAGCTCTTGTTTCTTTTAAATGAAACAATTCTGTTTATATTATTTGATAGAGATATGTAATTTAAATTGACATTTATCTAATAATAAAATGAGAATTTAAATCAATACATTATGTTGCCATCACTCGGCAGTAAAACAATTTGGTCAAAGGGTCATCTCAGTTTTTATGTTTGGTCTATGGATTTTAATTGTACATACTTTTGGGCACTGCCTTTACATTATCCTCACGTGGTCTTTTCTTGACTTCTTTTGCTGTATTGGTCTCAGCTTCTGTAAATGTGCAAAAAGAAATTGTAACTTGGTAGGTAGAATGCTTTATATTAGCTAATTTTGGATAACACTATGTTAAAACTTTATTATTTTGATAAAATCAACAGCAAAGCATAAAGTTGACTGTTGTTAATTGTTGAATACAAGAAACTAAAGGCATTGTGAGTATGATCCAAGAGGTTATGTTACCTGCGTTGTCCTCGGAAACTCCGTTACTCTTTTGTTTAGTGAGCTTTAGCTTCTTCTTCTCTCGCTTTTTTATTTTCCTCATAAGGATTTTGTCAGGGGTGGGCATATTGAACTTAAATAATTATTTATTTCACACGAAAACACACATGTTCGACTTCCCGAAATGTGTAAATTTCAAATGACAGATGTCACAAAATCCATAGATTATAAATCAATGAAATCCATAGACAAATATTAGTCCAGAGTTTTTCCAGACCGTAGACAGAGAAAACTATAGACTACTGCTCAGCGTGTCGCTATAAGGGACAGAAAATCAAAGTACCTGAAACTTTAGGGTTACCCCCTTCAAGGTGATTTTACCCCGAATATTCAGATGTTTTTCATTTTCTATTACCTACTTTGTACAAACGCACAGGCTTTATAAATAGAAATAACACATCAAAGTCAAAATAGTTTATTCTTAGTAGGAATTCTTTCACCTACGGGAAAAAGGACATAAAGAAAACCTGAGATACAGCATAAAAAAAAAAAAATATTACCCGATATACAAAAAAAGGTATAACTTGTTATAATAATATGAGACAAGATCCACACAAGGTCTTCAGGCCCCGAACTAGGAAGAACCTGTACTACGGTAACCTGATGACTGATATACATTATACATACCCAGACACAGGTCAAACAGACATGTTTATGCACACAAATGTTTGATTTGTCCGGGGATCGAACCCGGGACTAGCGGCTCAGAAGGCAGGGTCGCTACCAACTGCACCAACCGGTCAGTCATGTTTCATTCAAGCTAAACAAGTGAAACATATTTTTTTACAGACTTCAAAAAAAGAAGGAGGTTGTCAATTCGACACGTATGTATGTAATATTATTGGAATTGCAAAATATTGACTTACGATAATTTATTAGGGCTTCCAATCAAATGTACAAAATCATATACAGTATATATGTTTGTACGTTTATCCACGCATTTCTCCGAAACTATTCATCGTATTGTGATTGTGTTTTTTATTGGCTTACATTTACTTCAACTTAGGGAACCGTGTAAGTAACCGTGTAATTTTGTTCATTCTCTCTTTTGGTACCGTGGACGTAGACGCAACAGTGCTTGCTGATTGTAACGCCTTTAAATAAAATAATACCACAATATTATCAATAGATGATGATTTTGATGAGTAGATATTTTATAAATAATCTCATTTCTTTCCTACCTGAACAGGAATAGCTACAGGATGTAAATATGTTTTATTTCCAACTTTCATAAAAGAAGTGCTATGAAAGTGTTGGCTGAATATTTTAGAGCTTTTCTTTGGTACCCAGTTATTTCTTTTAGTTGCTTTTATCCATAATTCCCGTGATTTTGGTTTGGCGGGGATCTGAATGTTTTTGACACTTTAATACCTACTATAAATACAATATTTTATACTATATATATACTAAAAGGTAAAGATGTATTATTACGCCCGGCGAAAAGTGGAGCAAATTTGCTGCCAGCGCTATGCATTACACTCTAATAAAGTATTTATCTGAAATGATTGATGAAAGTAATTTATTGTAATATATTTTATTGGTGTAATATTTTCCCCTAAAATGGGGTAGTATCCGAGTAAAAAGTAGGCAGCACTGAGCTTGGAGGTTATGTAAATCACAATATGTAATAAACACTTAATTCAGCACTCAGTTTATCTTAAAACAGCTGTATATGTAGTTTAAAAGTTTATAAACCATATTAGTTGAAAACTTCTACGGTCTTCCACTGAATAAACCGAAATATTTAGCTACTTACGAATGCAAGGACAATCCGGTAATTTTCTTCCCACTATCACTTTTGCAACCAAGAACACTGCACTGTACCATTTTGCAGCAATAGCTAAAGTCCCTTTTAACCTAACCTATCCGAGTCGGGGTGCCCTAAAGTCCAGATTGCATCCAGTTTCTCCTGGTAACAATAGTTGAGGGTGGCAGGTGTATAAGGTATAAAGTGAAGAAAAAAATTTTTTATACAATATTTATTTAATCATAACTAATCATAACATAACATAAATAATCATAACATAATCCATGCTGTATACCTTTTGTATGCGACACTCTTACCTACCTGCAAAGTTGATAGAAACTATTGTGGTACCAATAGCGAAAAATGTAACTGGTGACGTCACGGATATAAACAATTACAGGCCGATATCTCTTGCGACTGTAATTGCAAAGGTTTTTGACAGTCTACTGGATGCACAAATCGGCAAGCATATTCGGCTTAACGATGCGCAGTTTGGGTTTCGTGAAAATCTGTCGACCGAATGTGCTATCTTGACACTGAAACATACCGTCAACTACTATTGATACGAGAGAAGGCGAGATAAAAACCATTTGAGATATATGGTTTTATTGCTTAAAAAAATACAGATGGTATGACAACTGTGACAGAAAGTAAGTGTCTACTTTCTTTTAATAAACTATAAGGTAAACATAAACAATAGCAAATAGTATTTACACCACATTCACCCCCGCGTCAGAGAACGTAATCCTGAAGACGAGCTGGAGCTCTCTTCTCTCTTGTGGAGCACCGAGTTGCTGTAGTTTCGTGTCGCTGAGAGTTCTCGGCTGTTGTTAATTCTTGAACCTGTACAGCAGGTATCTCCGCTTCACCCTCGGCATCCTCATAGTAATCTTCGGATTCAGATTGATCACTCTCTAGTGACGGCAGAGGAAGAGGTGCTAGCTGTCTGTTCGATATGGTAGTTTCACGGCGATCCGGTAATCTTACGTGAGAATAAGATGGATTAGCTTCCAAGAGTTCCACTTCTTCCACCTCGGAATCGTATTTTGACGTTCTATGATTTTTACGCATCAATACAGGTCATGGCTCCAAAAGCCAAGTTGGCGTCGATTCCCCATTTGCGGAACGTCGTGTATGTCTAAAAAAATTTTCATGGGGTGTAGCGTTAGTGGCCGTGCACAGCAATGAGCGGATTGAATGGAGAGCATATGGTAAGACTTGCTCCCAGCTAGCTGTTTCAAGTTCTTTGGTTCTCAAGCATAGCTTTATTGTTTTCTATAAAGTACCGTTTAAACGCTCAACTTGACCATTTCCTTGTGGATTATATGGCGTGGTTCGACTACATGCAATTCCATTTGTTACTAAATAGTTCCTTAATTCGGTACACATGAAGGCTGATCCACGATCCGAATGAATATATTGTGGAACACCATAAGTATAAAATAAGTCCTTCAGGCATTTAATGACGGTGCCAGCAGACACATCTTTGGATGGGTAAGCAAATGGGAACCTTGAATATTCATCTATAATTGTCAAGATGTAGCGATTTTGAGTGTTGGTAGGTAGAGGTCCTTTAAAGTCGATGTTGAGTCTTTCGAATGGAGAGGTTGCTTTTATGAGCGTTCCTTGCTTTTTAACAAACCTAGGTTTTATTTCTGCGCAAATACGACACTTAGATATCATCTTCTTGATATCGTCTAGAGAGTACGGCAGATTTTTAGACCGTACCCAGTGAAACATTCGTACAATACCGGGATGTCCCAAGATATTGTGTAACTCATTTACTCTATCCGTGGTCATACTTGAGCACACACGGGAGAGGGTATCAGCTGTAATATTATCTTTACCCGGACGGTACATTATATCATATTTATAATTTGATAGCTCTAGACGCCATCTCTCTATCTTCTCATTTTTGATCTTACTATTATGGGATTGGTTGAACATGAAAGAGACAGATCGTTGGTCAGTTATTACTAAAAAATGTCTACCAATGAGGTAGTGCCGCCATTTTCTTAAAGATTCAACAATAGCGCTTGCTTCTTTTTCTATTGAGGAATGTCGGCGTTCGGAAATGTTGAGTGAACGTGAGAAAAAAGCTACTGGGCGGCCGTTCTGAGACAGGGAAGCTGCAATAGAGTGTTCCGAAGCATCAGTTTCAACGGTGAATATCTCATTCTGATTGATGACGGCTAAGGCTGATTCCATTATATCTGCTTTTAGTTTTTGAAAAGAATCGACAGCGTCCTTTTCAAGAGGAAATTCAGAAACTTTAGTTAAGGGGCTGATCTTTTCAGAGAAATTTCGAATCCATTTTGAATAATGGGCGAACATGCCTAGTGTCCTTTTAAGTGATCGCGAGTCAGTTGGAATAGGCAAGTTCAACAGAGGACTAAGGCGGTCATCATCTGGTCGAATGGTATTCTTTTCAATTTTGTAACCCAACAATTTTATAGACTCTTGCCCGTATACACACTTTTCCTCATTAAGAGTGAGACTGTATTTTGCTACAACCTCCCTGAATCGAGACAAATTCTGATCATGTTCCGCTGCTGTTTTGCCGCAAATTGTGACGTCATCCAAATACGAATAGGTACCTGTCAGTTTTTCGTTATTGATAATATAATGAAGTGTTCTTTGGAATGCAGCGACTCCGTTTGTTACTCCAAATGGTATACGCGTAAATTGGTATAAGTTACCGCAAGCTTCAAAAGCTGTATACTTTTTCTCAGTCGGCAATATAGGTACTTGATGATATGCACTTCGTAGATCAATTTGGCTGAAGAAGTTGTACTGTGCTACCTTCGATACAATTGATTCTATTTTTGGCAAAGGGTAAGCATCCAGTTCAGTAAATTTGTTGATTGTTAGCGAGTAATCAATGACGAGACGTTTGCGGTGTGTTATGCCTCCAGTGACCAAGACTTGAGCTCGCCATGGCGAGTTACTAGGTTCGATAACCTGATCTTTTAAGAGTTTACTGATTTCGACTCTTATGAATTGATTATCAGCTTCAGAATGTTTTCTTGACTTTATAGCGATGGGTTTAATATTAATTGAAAGATTACTGAAAAGTGACACAGGAGGCACCATAGCTTCCATGACGTTACATATCTTAAGAGGTTTTGCCGTGCCTCCGAATTTGATTTCTACTGATGAATGGTCGCTTAGAATGTCATGACCAATTATCACATCAGCACAAAGATCTTGCAAAGCGTAAAGAGGCTTCTCCTTGTAGATGTGCTCGCTTAGCTTAATTGTAGCGTAGTAAAATCCATCTACGAGTGAAGTCCGTTTATTTGAAGCTAGTGTTACCGTTTCTTTCCATGGATGGCGTTTCAAGTTTAGCAATAGAGCAAACTTCTTGTCAATAAAGCTTGTAGAACTTCCACTGTCAATCAAGGCATCAGCTTTATGGTTGTTGACAGTGATTGAAACTGTAGTCCTATGTAAACTAGCCGGAGATGCTGCTGATATTGCTGACACATCTGGTTGCGCTACAGCGTTGCTAACTGGCTTGTCTGTGGCGTTTCCACTTCTGCATACTTTGGCGAAATGGCCTTTCTTTCTGCAGTTTTGACAAGTTGAGTGAAAAGCCGGGCATTTTATTCTCTGATGAACATTTCCCCCGCAGAAGAAGCAGCGTCTACGCGATAGTGCTGCGGCAAAATCATCTGTGTTTTCTATTTGGCAGAGTTCCTTTGTAGTTTGGAACTCATTAGAACACTTTTCAGCCATTTCCAGCGATATGGCTTGATTGCACGCTTCTTCCAGGCTTATTTCTAAATTTTCAAGTAGCCTTTGACGAATTTTTTGAGAACTTAAGCCTGCAATGAAAGCGTCACGGACATATTCATTTCGATATTCTTCAGCGGTAACTGATTTGAAAGAGCAATCAAACGCTAGTTGTTGTAACGTGCCTTAATAGTCTGCCACTGTTTCTTCAGGCTTTTGTTTGGTTGAAGATAGTACATACCGAGCGTGGATTTCATTCTTCGATTTCAGGTAAGTTTTATCTAACATTCGTAAGGCGTTCGCATATTCTTTTGTATGTCTGATGAACGAATAAACATTAGGAGACACATTATTGAAAAGAATTTTTAGCTTTGTTCCATCTGAAATCTTGACTTCCTCCGTTTCTTCTGAGAGATAGTTAAAAAATGTTTCTTTCCAATGCCGATATTTTAGCTCGGCGGTTGGAGTACCCCAAAGACATTAAATTATACTAGCAATAGACAGGACATAGCGAACAAAATCGTAATCCGAAAGTTAAGTCCTCGTGGACTTAATTCGCTCAGTCTAGTTTGGCACTCCTGCGTGTCAAATCGTGTTTGTGTCCACTCTATTCAACAAAAGAAAAACATTTACTGAGTAAATATGCCTAGTTGCGCGTTGCGTTATTGTAAATCACGTTACGGTAAAATGACTGGACCTAACTGCGGTTTATTTTCGTAAGATTTTTTTAAATTTACACATTATTTAATTAGAATTCAATAATTTTCATAAAAAGTTGTAGAATATTTGGTAATTTTGTAATATACGCCCTCTATTGTGGAGTAGCTTAACTTTTTTTTGTAAGAGATGTCCATAATATTGTTGTTTATCGATTTTGTTATCGATATAATTTTATGAGGTAAGTAAATAATTGAACATAATCCTGTTTTTTAATTTAAACTCTCAGGAACTACTGGTTCAAATTGAAAAAATCCTATAGACCATTTATCGAGGAAGGCTATAGGATATATAACATTACGCTACGACCAATAGGAGCGGAGCAGCAAAAATGTGACGCAGGTGAAGTCGCGCTGGTCGGCTTTGTAAAAATGTGATTTAGTATGAATGTGATTTTTCCAAGAGAATCTAAATATTAAATGAAAAATGTATAAATGATGCAATATCCGAAACATTTGTAAAGATCATTTGAGAACTAAATTCTTGTAAAGCGAGTGTTTATAAAATAAGTAGTAAGTATACGAAACGTTGGTTTGAAACTAAACATTAATTTATCAATGGTATTTTCCAAATAAATAATTTACTTTGAAACTACTGCATTTTATTGCTTGCCTAACGTTTTGCTATTCATTGAAGAAAAAAATAGAACTTTTATTTATCGATAGTCGATATCTAAATGATTGGTAACATCTCTATTACACACTGGCTATCTATCAAGGTGATAGCTGAATTTAATACATTTAACTTTTATGGTTGCTATTCAAAGCTAGATGGCGTTACTGAGACATGAGATCACAGTTTTTCTATGACATTTGTTCTGATGGCCGCTCTATTGCTATCAATTTAATCTCTTTGGAGTACCCGGATCCACGTCGAACTTTTCAGGCCTGAGTAGTCGTGCAATAGAAGCCATTGCTTTTCTTCACTGCGTTTATTTTTATGCAATAAATTGATACGAGAGAAGGCGAGATAAAAACCATTTGAGATATATGGTTTTATTCAAAGAGATTAAAAAGAATAGAGCGGCCATCAGAACAAATGTCATAGAAAAACTGTGATCTCATGTCTCAGTAACGCCATCTAGCTTTGAATAGCAACCATAAAAGTTAAATGTATTAAATTCAGCTATCACTTTGATAGATGGCCAGTGTGTAATAGAGATGTTACCAATCATTTAGATATCGACTATCGATAAATAAAAGTTCTATTTTTTTCTTCAATGAATTCACAGCAAAAAGTTAGGAAAGCAATAAAATGCAGTAGTATAAATGGTCTAGGGACTAGTGAGGACTATTAGGCAGTGTGGGTAATTTTAATAAATAGAACACATAACATAACATCACGAATTGTTTCCCCCAAGGGTTATGCAGACGTTTACCCATAGCAGTACACTCACATGTTGCCAAACAAAACTTAATAGAAAAAATACGAAAAATCGAGAAACTTGCAACATACTTCACTTATAGTACAAGGTACCGATCCTTTTTTTAAAATGGATCGACCAGTCTTTCCGTAGCTAATGTTCTCTTTCTGAAAATGCTTCCAGCACAACCTTGAAGAAGCAGTTGGAAGCCAGTTTTCTTCTTTACGATCTATCTGCACAAACCGTATCCACTTTTCGCGTTCTTCTCTATTTACATTCGGAAATCTAAAATGACAGAAACCTACTTAAACGAATAGACCTTGATCCTTTGTTGACATTTAAATTAAAAAACAGGATTATGTTCAATTATTTACTTACCTCATAAAATTATATCGATAACAAAATCGATAAACAACAATATTATGGACATCTCTTACAAGAAAAAGTTAAGATACTCAACAATAGAGGGCGTATATTACAAAATTACCAAATATTCTAGAACTTTTTATGAAAATTATTGAATTCTAATTAATTACTGTGTAAATTTAAAAAAATCTTACGAAAATAAACCGCAGTTAGGTCCAGTCATTTTACCGTAACGTGATTTACAATAACGCAACGCGCAACTTGGCATATTTACTCAATAAATGTTTTTCTTTTGTTGAATAGAGTGGAAACAAACACGATTTGACACGCAGGAGTGCCAAACTAGACTGAGCGATTTAAGTCCACGAGGACTTTTTTTTTTTTTTTTTTCTGTTATGGCTTCGCACGGTTTGTGCATTTAGCCAATGTCACGTTTACGAGAGCAAAGGTAGGGAAACGAAAGAAAAAAGTAAAGAATATTTATGAGCAATTAACGGGATTTAGGATTGGACGATTTATAGGATCAGTGTATTTTATAAAGGTGAATACTAATAGTGAATAATGAGCAAATTACAATGACGACAATTTACAACTTAATATTATTTAATGTGATGAATGAGACTATACATTTATAGACAGGGAAGCTATTTGTACAAAGTAAAGAAACTATTGAGGTAGGAAAAGGAATACGGAGAGACAAGAGGTTACAAAGAAAAGAAGAACGGTCATATAAGGGACAGGAAAAAAAAATGTGATTTATGTCACCTACGTCTGTGCCACAGAAGCAAATGGGGTCGTTGATGATATGTAGCACGAGGACTTAACTATCAGATTACGATTTTGTTCGCTATGTCCTGTCTATTGCTAGTATAATTTAATGTCTTTGGTTTTATTGCATAAAAAAATACAGATGGTATGACAACTGTGACAGAAAGTAAGTGTCTACTTTCTTTTAATAAACTATAAGGTAAACATAAACAATAGCAAATAGTATTTACACCACAACTATGTTAATAGAAAAACACCTGTCTATGCTTGTTTCCTGGACTTGTCAAAAGCCTTCGACGTGGATTACAACAGGCTCTGGACCAAGCTTGGGGAGGTGGGGGCTCCCACTGAACTTATTAACATCTTGTCTTTCTGGTGCAACCATCAGAAAAACTATGTCAAGTGGGGAAATGTGCTTTCGGATGAGTATGCACTTGAGTGTGGTGTCAGACAGGGAGGCCTGACCTCTCCAAGACTTTTTAACTTGTATGTTAATCAGCTGATTGAGGGCCTCAGTAACAGTCACGTTGGTTGTCATATTATAGATGACGTCTGCGTAAATAACATCAGTTACGCTGACGACATGGTGTTGCTGAGTCCGTCGCTCAGTGGTTTGAGAAAACTGCTCTGTATTTGTGAGTCATATGCGGTCGCTCATGGTCTCAAATACAATGAGAAAAAAAGTGAGTACATGGTGATTAGAGGTAAGAATAAGTCACCGGAGCATGTACCCCCGATCTTTTTAAACGAAGTACCTCTGAAACGTGTCTCTCAGTTTAGATACCTAGGACACATAGTGACTGAGACCCTAAATGACGATGCAGATATCGAGAGGGAGCGAAGGGCGTTGTCGGTTCGTGCGAATATGTTGGTGCATAGATTTGCAAGGTGTACAGTAGATGTAAAAGTGACACTGTTCAGGGCCTACTGCCAAAGCTTTTACACCAGTGCTCTATGGACCAGCTACACGCAACGGGCCTACAACGCTCTTCGCGTACAATACAACAACGCTTTCAGAGTTCTGGTGGGGCTCCCACGTTTCTGCAGCGCATCAGGCATGTTTGCTGACGCTAGGGTCGACGATTTTTATGCCATAATGCGTAAAAAAGCAGCATCTCTGATGTTTAGGATCCGTGGGAGCCCCAACGGAATTCTGAGGATGATATCAGATAGGCCGGAGTCTGCAGTGCTGGGGAGGCTTATTCGGCTTCACGTGACATAATTAATATATGTAATGTTATTTTTGTTGTATTTTTATGTGGTGTGTTAATGTCTATTTGAATTTTTATAATGTGAATTAATACGAGTATACTAACATAGTTTTTAAGACCTCTGTTACTAACACTATATGGACAATTTTGTAATTATATCTGAAATAAATGAATTTATTATTATTATTATAAATAACTTATTTCAGTTTTAAATTAGAGGCCAAAGCCCGAAGGAATTCAATTTCAGTGTATTCCTTAAAAGTTACTTAGAGATTATGAATATTATGGTAAATGAATAATATGCTAAATGAATATTATGTGAAATGTGCATTATAGGAAATGTTCATTATGTCATATGAAATTAGGTAAAATAATACCGTCGCTGATTCAACACGCTTTTGAAGACTCAAACAGTCTAAGAGTCAAGTCAAAAAAGTGTTCAGTTCAACTGCACACGATTTTGTTAAACCTTACCCAGCGCCACTTGATCACAAAGGCGTGCTCAGTTGACGCGAATTGAACACGGGATCGTAGGATTCCGTAGTAAAACAAAAGCGTGTGGATTTCGCGCTAGCTCAATGATTTCGCGAGACTGGTGTCGCCAGTTGAACACGGAAAGGGAAATACGCATTTTTGACAGCGCTCACGTTGATATTAATTTAGGGCAGGGACGTCATTTATGACGATTCACGGGACATCGTTATCGCGCTCACGCTAATTCGGTACGGGTGTTAGCGCGCTCAAATCGATGACAGCCCAACTCGGAACGCTGCCTTATTTTGCGCGCACTGACGCCAGTATTCGCTTGATGCAATGACTAAAGAATAAGAGAGGACATGAACTAAAAGATCGTATCGCGTGCACGCGTGGAAAGTAAAATGGCGTAGGCTCCGCCCATTACCTAGTGTTGTCCTCTGCTCATTCTTTGCAATGATTTTGTTCATCGTGTTGATTACAAATCGATTAATCGAAATCACATACATTAAAATAAGGTTTTTGATTTTAAGTAGATAGTAGGTAAGTAGGGTGTTATTCGATTCTCATTCTAGGACGTCGCATTATGGATTAAGTACAAAAAAGCCTGTTGTTGCGTAATCTGACTGAAAAATTGCAAAAATCATCAATTTGGCGGTTCATTTAAAATTAGTTGTACTTGATATTATTTACTCTATGATTAATAGTTGCTCGTGATAATCAAGCTAGAAGAAGAGTAAATTAAACTGCAACAAGGAATTCAAAACTACACCGATTATTAACAAAATAAAACAACAGAAATCGATATTATGCATTTAATGGGAGAACCGTTTTATTTCAAATAGATACAATAATATCAGTTTGTTAATTAGTATTAAGTACACCAATAATGTGAAATACAATAAAGTCTGCCTGTCTACAATAAATGTACAGGGAAATAATAATGTATTATGACTCAAACTCAAAGCATTTATTTCAAATAAACCAATTACAGGCACTTTTGAATTGTCAAGGGGTCGGTCAGTCAGAAAGATGAAGCTAGTTGCCCATTCCAAAGCGTAGTAGGTACCTATGGAGAAGAACGGGCAAGAAACTCCATGGACACTCTTTTAAATCAAAATATTGTTACAAAAAAGTGGTTACATCATTCATGTTGTAATTATACATGTGAGAACGATGTAGAAACACGTGCACGTTAAAAGCGTCCGTAATAAAAAGATAAAAACAATTATGGAATTAAAATAAGCCGTGGCAGCTAAGAAATGACCAGTGCCTACTGACGGCGCCCGTTCACGAACATGACGTATGGATCAGCACCATTCAGCTCAACCATTTTGAAGGGAACTCAATGATCCAATACACACGCCACCACCAGCGACACATTTGAGTGAGCATGACATACTCTCAGCCGCCAGGGCACATTCAAGTCAATGAAAGACGAACCCAGTAACCTTTATAGTGGGTACATAGTGCTCACACATGTGCTATGCAATTATACAATACTAAGAGATTGAATTTATACAATGCAAAGATAGGTTGTACAATCTTCATCAGCTCCAACATTATTTTCGAATATATGGGTAAATGTAGGCTTACAATGAAAATGTGATAATTTACCTTAGGGAGCCTTGTCGGTATTGCATTGTCGTGAAGTCTCACTATATCAAGACTTCTATTAATACAAGACTCTTCAAAATGTAGTGAACAAACAAATACTTTTTCCTGGCTGGAGTCGATATTTTCTTGACCCAATGATTCAAGCCACTTACTTTTAAGTTTATCATTTTTTGGTAACCTAAAAACACAAACAAAACACGCAAACTAACATAAATGTGTATGACGGCGGCGTCGTCGTACGTCATTTCTCTATGCTGTAAACAACAGGTGCACCGATCACGCCATCGACAAGTAGGTACGTCACTCGACTTGTTGTGATACTACTATAAAAGAGCGCGCAAGCGGTGTAACGAGTTGCATCCGACCTATTATGCATCCGACCTATTATGACATACGCCTGTGCTGTTTTCGCACAGGCCCACCCCCGGCACATCCACAGGATGCAGACCCTACAGAACCGTTTTCTACGTAAAATCACGGGTTCCCCCTGGTTCGTTCGTAACATAAACTTACATTTAGATTTGAAAATCCCCACCATTCAACAATTCATGAAACGCGCTTGCAAGCGTTTCTTCGATACCGCTGGCAGCCATCGCAACCCTCTGGTTGCGAAGGCCGCCAGTTATGTCCCCTCTAGAATCAGTAGAATCCGCCGTCCAAGGCACGCACTGACCGACCCCGACGACCCCACCACCCTCCTCCAGGAAAGCAGTAGGGCCACCAGTACAGTATACAAACACAGACACAAAACGAAGTTCCGACCTCGCCGCCGAGGTGCTTCGCATCCGCGTCCGCGTCCGCGTTCCTCCCCGATAGATTCCTCTTCCCCTCCCTTGATCGGATCCACAGAGCCAGCTGGTGGCGTAGCTGAGCCAGTAGTTTTACCCCCTAATAATAATGAACCCACTTTGATCCAGCCTGTCCCCAACTTGCTGTCCTTCCCCAGCGACGCCCTAAGCCGAGGTCCGTACCCCACAGGGGGTGCCCTTAGGTGATGGTCGCTTAGTTTATAATTAATATTATGCCCCTGGCTGGAGGCTTTGAGTTAGCTCGAAGGCACCACAGGATTGACCGGTTAAGCAGTCACGGCCTCTCAAGGCCAACTGCGAGATGCCATACAAAAAAAAAAAAAAAAATGTAACGAGTCAGTCTCGGCTCTGGCGTGGCACGGTGCACAAGTTGTACTTAGCTGATCCTTGACTCTAGATAATTAATTCGATTACCAAAATCGTATGATTTATAATTAATTAATTAATGATTGTTTGTAATAACGAAATAAGATAGTGCAATTGGTTATTGCCACAATTAGTGACTTGCTGCTGTAAAACTTATTAATTATTATAATAAAAAAAGGGAATACTTCAAATCTATCTTCAGCCTATTATTAAATTATGTCCGACCCCCTTTCTACATGTATATTCTTTCATGCTAAATATTCAAACGAAATTTGGTTTTTATCGATGCAAAATCGATTCGTTGTGCAAATTACACAATCACAACACTATATTTGTCAATAAAAATACGTAGTAAACAAAACCAAAATAAGGAAATATATCGTTCGAAAGACTATGAATAGGCAATAATCTATGACCGAACAGTAATAAACATGTATTGGGACTAGAAATTGGTATAAATTTATATAGGAAACTTAATAATCTATGAATTCTTTCGACTTACTTGTGCAGGGATATCAGAGGCGCTTTTTTACTGTAATTCGAGCCACAGCCCTTCACACAACACTTAGCCATGGTTTCCTCTATCACAGACAGCCTCAGTCAAATTTACAGCACTCAAAATGTTCTCAAAATGGAAAAAAAACTTAATATTTAGTCGCACGATAACGCCAAATGACACTTCATGTACGTACACTCTGAGAAGTACTCAAAACCAGAAACTAAAATGGCGAACCGGCCGATGGGCAGGGCTTCCGTGACGTCATACTTCAATATTGCAATTTTAGAAAACTGACAAAATACGGTTTTCTCTTTTTGACACTTGCAGAATTGCATAAGTTAGAAAGAAACATGTATATTTTTTTTATTTCTGTATAGAATCGTATGATATTTCCATAATGTATAATATAAATAGATCTTTTAGTTCATGTCCTCTCTTATTCTTTAGTCATTGGCTTGATGTGAGTGACATGAGGAGTGTTATGTGCTCTGTTGAAAATTTGAAATGACAGTGACACTTCCAGCCCCTTTCACGTTTTGATTGTTTTGTTTCTATTGGTTATGTTGATGTTGATAAATTATCATTTATAAGGTTTTCTGCACATTGCTCATTACCACAATTGAATTTTGTAATTGGACACGCAGACACTGCACATTTGTCAAATCTAGAAAACAGCCATGGACGAGGAAACAGTAAATCCCAGGAAAAAATTTACATTTTTAGAAGATCAAGTTTCTGCTACAACTTTAGAAGCTGTAAAGGCAATGGGATTTAAAATAATGACTGACATCCAGGCTGAGGTATTGCCGGCAGCTTTAGATGGATTGGATGTGGTTGCAACTGCTAAAACAGGTTCTGGCAAGACATTAGCATTTCTTATACCAGCTGTAGAAACTGTTATCAAATGTATGGAAAAGCAGATTCAAGGTAATGTAAAATGTATGATGTTCTTTTTTCTGTTGCCTTGATATGAATGTTTAAACCCTGTATTGTAGGTTTTTTTTTCACAAGTAAACAGACCTACTGTAATAATGAGTAGGTAATGATTTCAAGTTCTGTGAATACAATAGAAGTCTTATTAGGGATTGCAAAAACTCTAGTATTAAAACTGACCTAAGAATATAATTCAGCAAAGGACCAAAGAAAGGGAGTCCATTAAACAGCCAGGACTAACAAAAATATTGGTTTTATTTCAGGAACATGTTGTATAATCATATCACCGACCAGGGAGCTAGCAATACAAACATACAG
Source organism: Brachylomia viminalis (assembly GCA_937001585.2). Lineage (NCBI taxonomy): Eukaryota > Metazoa > Arthropoda > Insecta > Lepidoptera > Noctuidae > Brachylomia > Brachylomia viminalis. The sequence goes on along the minus strand of OW443308.2, from coordinate 12,191,071 downwards.
TGTGCTGCAAGACCTTGTTACAAATCATGGGACCATCACATCAGCTTTGGTCATTGGAGGAGAAAGTCGGAAGAAACAGAGTGCTGAGCTTTCTACTGGTCAGTACCTAGTGAAACAACAGTTGTAATTTAGACCTTTTTATTAGAATAAGTGACTGCAGTACAGGCTACAGTGGTGGCCAAGTGGTAATGGCCGCGATTTACGAGTTGTAGGTTGTAGGTTTGAACTCAGACAGATGCTTTAACTTGTGTAAATTATTTCAACACCACTTCTCTCAAAACACTGCAGAAAAACATCATGAGAAAACCGGCATGTCCTAGAACCAAAAATTCGAAGACTAGTGACATCTAGCAACCCTCACTGGGCCTGCAAGGTGGATTACGGCCCACTGCCCCTCACCTAAAGGAGGCCTGTGGCCCAGCAGTGGGAACATTATAGGCTGATTATGATACAGACTACCACTCTATTGCATTCCTTATATCTGCAAATAAACAGATTTTATCTAATATTGGGTTCACAGAAAATTACTAAAGTAAAGATGTTCATTTTACTGCCACATTTTCTTTGCATCCTTATAAATAATAATCTTTTCAATTTCAGGAGTTCACATAGTAGTGTCAACACCTGGGCGGTTATTCGATCATATGAGAACAAAGGAATTTGATTATAGAAATGTCTGTTGTCTAGTGTTAGATGAAGCTGATAAAATATTTCAGTATGGGTTTGAAGAAGACTTGAAACAAATTATCAGCCGTTTGCCAAGTAAGTTTTGCCCCCCTTTGGTCAGAATGGTTATTTGAATAAATTCTTTAAGTTATGATTAGAATTAAATTTAATAATTTATTTAGAATTTAACACTATGATATAAAAACTGGCATTTCTTTATAATTTTTCTTTCAGAGCACAGACAAACAATGTTATTTAGTGCTACACAATCTGAAAGAACTGATGCTTTAATTAAATCAGCAATGAAGGACAAGGTACACAACATTAACACTGATGAAGATAATCTCATGGCTACGGTTGAAGGTCTGAAACAAGGGTAAATAATTTATATTCCTAATCCTCAAACATCACAAACATATTATAAAACTGCTAGCACCTTGACCACCGGTCTTGAACTTGTGATAAGACTACAACAGAGTCCACCAGGAACTAAGAAATGGCATATTCTTTGCAAAATCACAAAGATGACTTAATTCACACATTTCTTAAAATACTTATTTACAAAAGCTTTTTAAATAGCGCGTTGTAGGGACATCTGTTTTCCGGTCATTGCACCCTGTAACTTTAGTAAAAGATTATCCGCCAAGAGCCATTTGCCTAAAAAGCTGAACCCGCGAAAGCCGCGAAACCGCGGCCGAAAGCTACTAAGAACATAATTGAAGGGCTGGCGTTTTGGGGGACTGCGGCTGCTTAAAATCAAAACATAGTAACTCGTTCCAACAAAAATGTTCAGGAGAGCCAAAAAACTGGTCGGCTACTTTGATTCGTTCGCCCGAAGAAACCAGAAGAGATAGCGATTTGGATGTTTGGCGAAAAGTTGTGCTATATTGTTGACATTTTAGTTTGTTATACTCGTAATATTTTTAGAGTATAGTTACAGTTGAATCGCTCATACTTTATTTTTATTTGTGGATTTACCCAAATATGAATGTAAAAACAATACCAAAACTTAGTAAGTCTGCTTACTAGGTTATCAATTTGATTTTCTATGGTAAACGTGAAGACTAAACAAATTCATTATACATTATAGTGTTTATAAGATTAAAAAAATTATCCCAAAGTACCTATGAATGCAGATTTTGAATAAAAATCCTGTTGACTTATAAAAAGATATTTACTAACGTACTTTAAAGAACTCTTAAATTAAAACATGACTCACACTCTCAACAGTCAACCAAAACTAAAAAAAAAATAAACTTAAGATAAAATCATTCTTATTGATATTGAACTACTCGTTGTTATTGGTAACGATTTGACCATCAGTTTGCAAATCAATGGAGTTATCACTCGTGGGTAGATTCAGCCAAAACTCCCTTCTGTTCAATGGCATTAGGGGGACCAATTTTGAAACAATACCATCTTTCTTCGATGATTTCACCCCTCGGGGGATAGTATTTGAAAGTGGGGGAATAGTGTTGACATTAAATTTCTGCATCAAGAAGTTCAGTTCTTGGTAAGACTCATCAAAATCTGTTTTATAGAACAGATTTCGTGATCCTTTGAGGAACTTAGCTTCAACCACTGGGTTTAGCAAAAATGTGCTGAGAGCTGTATCGTCATTTGTGTTACGCCGTGGAACTCGTTTCTTTTTCACCCATTGGTATGATTTTTGCACTTCGATAACGTCAATGTTCTTTCTACAGTTCGCTATAATAGACTTGTAGTCCTCGTAATCGTAAACTCCATCTCGACGCCTCATCTCTTTTTCTATATTTCCGTGTACGCCGTCGGCAGACATATGGGTATGGCCTTTAGTGAGAAATCTCAGAGTGATAGTATCAATATTAATGCACTCAGAATTAACAATCATTACCAGCGCTGTAAATAAAAACCAATTTTTATTATGGACTTACTAAACGAAATGTCATCTATTTTACAATCGGCGCCAAATTCAAAACATAGCAAGTTGGTATTTCAAATTCATAACTTAGTAAGTCGCTTGAGCTGCTAGGGTTTAAAATTTGTACTTCAAGGAAATTTTCGTAATCATGCCAAATTGCTTAGACTTGCTAAATATTTTTTTTTTAATTACGTATGAAACTGGGTGTTTTAAGGTCCACATCATTTTGATACTGCCTAGTAAGTCGAAAAACACCAACAGCCGTTTTTTTTCAAATCACCTGTTACTAGGTTTTGAATTTGGGCAGCCGACTGTCTTATGTAATGTTGACGTTCAAAAAGTGCTGATTCTCAGCCTAGTTTGAATAAATGACTTTTTTTTATTGTTTTGATTGAGAGATTTATCAGAAGAGACAGAAAGGTGCCAATTGAGAAATTAATCAGAAGAGACAGAAAGTTGCCAATTGAATAGAGAAACTGTTTTTGATCAGAACAAACTTTGTAAGGCGGCCATAAAAATTGTGCATGTTTTAAAACAGGACATTTTATAACTCAATTTAATTTAATTTTTCAATTCAGGTATGCAGTATGTGAAACAGAATACAGATTGTGGTGGCTACACAAGTTACTAAAGAAAACTCAAAAATCCAAAATAATGGTATTTTTCTCAAGTTGTAAGTCAGTAGAATTTCACCATGAATTCTTTAGCAAGTATTGTCAAGCTGCAGTGTTATGTATTCATGTAAGTAAATAAGTTGATATCACATAGCTGATACACACACATTTTTGCACACTACCTTATTGGCTTTAAAATTGTAATAAACCATAAGCTAAAATACAGCAATAATCTTAATACTCCTACATATTATTTTTGCAGGGTAAAATGAGCCAAGCAGACAGAACCGATGTTATAACAAACTTTTACAATGCCGAAAAAGTGGCATTGTTTTGTACAGACTTAGCAGCAAGAGGGTTAGATATACCGGCAGTGGATTGGATAGTACAATTTGATCCACCATCAGATGCCAATGTAAGTTCGAAAGCATCCTCCAGATTTGGTAAATACCTACCCCTATGAGCATGTATACTCATAGGGGTAGGTTTTGATTGGAGCAATAGTCAAATTAATGGCTTACGGTTGCACGCGCCTTCAGGTTGCGTGTTCAAATCAATGTCTGAAAATTTTATTTAAATTATTTCAGGAATACATCCATAGGGTGGGCAGAACTGCAAGGGGCATGGGCGCAGAAGGAAATGCTGTGATATTATTACGACCAGATGAGATAGAATTCGTTTCATATTTGAAAGAATCCAAAATATATTTAGACAAATATGAAGCATGGGAAAAATTCTCTAATTTACAACCTAAGGTAAGATTTGAGAGCCACTTCACTTCTTCAAAAACTAGCTGTTTAGTATTTTCTTGACGGCAAAATTACGCATTATCAAAGATTTAAGTCATCTTGACATTATGTTCTATAAACCGTTTTTCTAAAGGTCGATTGCCCACTGTACGAAATTCCTTTTGTATAAACAGGGCCAGAACATTCCAAATGTCACGAATATCAAGAAAATAATGCTCTAGCTCTTTATTAGTTTAGTCTATAGAAAGTGAATGTCGCGATAATTTTAAAACGTCTGTCGTCGCGCCGCCTTAGGGCGCTTTCGGGTTTTCCGAACAAATGTGTGACAATTCGGGATCGCAACGAACGATCGCATATTAGCAAGTTTTTTAAATTTTCAGCTGGATGCTGCCATGGCAGATCCACAATTTCACGAGCTGGCAGTTGAAGCTTTTCAAGGGTACATGAGAGCTTTTGAAGTAAAGAAATTGAAGCATATTTTCAATTTGATAACAATGGATGTTGATGCTGTAGGAAGATCTTTTGGCCTAAAAGAAAGACCTGATGTTGACGTTTGTAAGTAAAATAAAATAATATGTTGCAACTTACCAGTCAGCACCCTAATTCCATAACACACTATCAATCACCATCTGAATAATTTTGAAGGATATTGCTAATCCATTGCTTCATAGTTACGTTCGAAAATTGTGTCTTCAACAACGTAAATAACGCAATGAATTTTGTTGAACTGTCAAAATGAAAGGCATTGCTACTGTTAACGTGTTACGGAATTACCCCCCAGATCTAGTAAAAAGATTACAATTTCTCCTAAGTCAAATTAGACTTAGGTAGGTAATCTCCATTTCCCTATCCAGATGCAGTTTAGAATGGTTTTGGTATCCATCAGATGATAACATTAATTATGTCATTGAGGCATTACCTAAGTAGGTACTTACTTATTATTTTTGTTTCAGGCATTGGTTTCAGTAAAAAACACAGACCTAGAAAAAGAATGGCAGCAATGCTTGCAGAACAATCTACTGGAAATATGAAACGCATTAAATAATAAGTTTGCGGACGATCTGAAGGGAAATGTATTTGCAAGTACCTACAAGTAGTACCTAGGTACTTATTAACAAACTATTAATTTTATTGTTGATTAAAACAAATACAGAGTAAATAAACATGTTTTATTATTTTTTCCATATAGGGACAGAAATATATATTTACAAGATGAAAATAATCTATCTTCTGACTAGACGAGTCTAAAGGTATATTTACGTATAAAAACCATTCCGAAATTTATACATACACAAATTATGAGAGCTATAGTATAGACCAAGTAATCGTTAAATTAAACATAGGAACTTTTTAGACCTGAGTAATGAGGCTTATTCATTTTGTAGATCATTCCTAGCTTAGCTAAAGTCTCAATAAACATTTTTTTCTTGTGTGTAGTCATAAGCCCCAAATCAATGAGGCTATAATAAAATCTCTTGGACTCAGATAAGCTAGAAAGGCTTCATTACGCTTACCTTTGAGGTCCACTTACATTAATAATACTATATACATGAAACATAAGTTTCTATTTGGGCGAAATACACATTTCGTAGATATTATTTCTTGATAATTTCTCGTAGCAATCTTCATGGTTATGTTGGTGATTGATGGCATAGATCATGGAGTTTATAGTTTCCACAGTTGCCGGACATCGGTTTAGAGAGAAATACTGTACACACCGCCACGAAGTCTTCCCATGGGTTGTTGAATGTTTGGTATAAACAAAGTTCATATGCACTAATTGTTTGTGGCCCTTTCTACTATAAATATACTTGTAGCGAACTGGTAGCTGCTGGTTTTCATTTGATCCATTCACAACAAGTGATAGAGCACCTGCAAGTAAAGAAAGCGATTTAGAGCCTGCTGGTTCAATTGTTATCAAATTCATGGGTTAGCTCATGAATTTCATAACAATAATGAATAGACTAGAGAATCCTCTTCAAAACAATCATAATTATTATTATACTACAGAATAAAATAATGATTCTGTTCTGTTTATAAGTTCATTTAATCAAATATGGATATAAAAATACATTCGCTTATAATTATAATTCAAAAAACATTATTAAGTAACATCACACATTAAAAATAGCACTTGTTCTTCTGTTTCATTATAAAATTAAGTCATTGTTCCACACAGAGGCCTTAAGTATTTAAAAAATTACGAATGTAAAATAATCAGGAATGTAAATCTCAATTTGTTTCTACAAAATACGTGTAAAACTGATGTAAAATACGTGTAATAGAGATCATTTTGATAACAAAATTGTTTTATGTCAAAATACTAGTCCAAACACTATTCTAATTAATATAAAGTAGTATCAGAAATAATATTTTTCGATACCCTAAATTAGTACATTAAATAGACTAGAATATGAGCAATAAAGTCTTTATAAAAATTTATGGCGAAAAACGATGGCACTAATGGAGAGTGTGAAATGTTTATTTCTCTAATTGAATGTAATTTTATAAAAATAGTGTTAGTTTTTTATTTAATAATTAATTGGCACTTGAGAGCATAATCCCACTATCACAGTTGATTTATTTATTGTGCTTTATGATCTTTATTACTCCAAAATGTAACTGGTACTTATTATTAATAACCTATGCTACACTATCTATGCAACATTTAAGGTGTTCTTGTCACAATCATCCAGTTTATAGATTTGGTCCCAAATCTTTTTCGAATCTATGATTCAGCTTTGTGTATTAAAAATATAAATAGCAGGCCTCGTTACTAGCCCTACAATAGATCGTTTTTCTACCAATATGTATATTATTTTCACTTATAAATAGTTGAATATTGCCTCTATAGAGGGGTGAAGCATACTATGTATAAAAATAAACTGTGTTAATTTGCGTAATAGTCTCCTTGCAATTGAGATACTTTGAGTATGTCATTAAAATGGATTCCGAAGCAAGGAGTTTTGCAGAATGGCAGTTCACATGCGCTGCACATAAACCTAGTGTCTCGTCTTCGTCCTATTTTCCAGCAGAGGCGGCATGAACGCTGTGGATATTTCTTCTTTCCATCTTCCTTTTGTGGAATAGTTACAAGGCGGTGCTCCATTGTCGGCCTTGGATAGTCTTCACTTGTGTTAGTTCTCAGTGCATTGTTAGTCACTTTACCATTCACTAAGTTTTTAAGGTCGATGAATAACGAACTCAAGCTGGTATCTGAAATCACGATGGGCATTTTCATTGCACTGTTTGCAGAATAAAAGGCACAAAAGTTGTTCATAAGATTGTAAATTGTTGAAAATGCCATCGTGTTTTCATAACAAAAAGCTTTATGCAAAAGAAAACAGGAAAATTACTGAGTGAAAAATAAAATGATTGCATTTTCAAAACAATCTCTAATCTTATGGATCAGGATGATTCTATAAGGAGGAAGCATTAGTAAGCAAAAATAATGGATGTAAAAATTTGAACAAATTTTACATGAAGGTCGAGATTATGTCACAGTGCTGGATTTTAGAGATTGTTATAAGTTTTTTCATTAACAAAATATACTTACTGTCTTGTGGTGATGGATAGTCCATGGGTATGGACAGATCATTTTTCCCTTCTCTTGAAGATTCATAATTTTTTGGATTGGAACATACTGCTGGGTCTGTTACTATGATGTCACTGTCATCACATTCTGTTTTCAAATCCAATCCATTATCAGACAGTGATTGATCCTTGCTTTTCTCATTAAAATCTTGGGGGTTTGTTTTCTGTGAATGTGTGTTGTAAGTAGAAGAAATATCTACAGGATTGTCATCATATAAGTTTTTCATGTTCTCATAGTTATTTGTTTGATATATCTGATTATTTTGTGTGTAAATAGATTTTTCTTTTGTTTTTGGTCTCTTTTCAGCATTTAGTATGTCAGAGAAGTAGTTTTTGTGTAGGAATTCAGTGGATTTCCTTTTAAGGTTGCTGATTCTATGTAGTTTTTCTATTAGTTGCCTTTGTTTTAGCAACTCTTGTTCATTGTTTTGTGTTGTTTCATCATTCAAGCCGGTGTCATAGTTGTCTGACACACATGATTCAGCATCAGGAGTATTGTTCTGAGTTTCTGTTCTGTGTTTCAGTAAATCTTGCTCTCTTTCACTGTCTTCATCTTCTTCAGTCTGGAAATATTAGAATGATCTATTAGTTTAAGAACATTGGGTTCTTCAGTATTGTGAATATTATGTTGGCACTTATTTATGACTATTTTAACTGAGAAAATGGAAAATTCAAATTTTACTCTGATTTGGTACTTGGCACACTGAGTTCATACAGTAAAGTAATGTAACACAAACTCACCTCTTTGTTTGTCAATCCTTTGATTTGCAACACTTCTGCTGTTCCTATAAAACTAGTGAGATCTTCACGTTTCACACTCACTTCTCCATGGTACATAAACTGTAGCAAGTCTTTCATTGCTTTGTGAGTCACATCCCTTAGTACAACTGGAAAATTAATGGCGAAAGTTGAAAGATCTTATTAGAACAACAAGACAAATAGAAAAAATTGTTACATGAATAACTTGATTCCATTATAACAGTTCTTAGTTACCGATTGGATGTTGACATGGATTCATTTGAAACATTTTCTTGAAATAAGGTGAACATATTGACAGTATCACTTTATGTGCTTGCAACAAATGGCCTTCGACCGCAATAGTAACATCGACAAATTCGCCATTTCCTAATAAACCGGCGAATCCTTTAGTCAGGTTCCCGTGAAAATTATTCCAGGACAATGAGAATTGTTGGTCCATTTCTAACCACTGTTAAGTTGCATCTAAAAAGGAAAAGACGGTCGATTACTTCATTGAACACTTCCTAGATTCATAAAGCCGAATTAAAGTAATACTAACAATTTACAGCTGTATTTTATTGAAATAAATTTGATAAATATTTTGTGTGAAACGTGACAGATGTGAACGGCGCGTCGCGTATGCCGTAGTGTTGTAATTTTAGTAATAATTTAGTTGATGCAATAACTAGGGTTGCGACTTAAGGTTTGAAATAAATGGTAGTCGACTATATTTTTTTTCGTAATAATTCTTCAAAAAAATAACGTCATAGAAAAGTAGGTAGGTTTTATTTTTGGAAATTATTGACTTTGCAAGCAAAGTGAACAAAACAAGTGAGTGATACAGTGAGAGAGTGAAACTGGACAATATAAAAAATTGAGAATTTTCATTTTAAACACGCTGTTGAATAATATTTTAACTTTTTATAACCGACTACAAAAAGGGAGGTTCTGTATTCGACCCATATGTAATATTTTATAGCTATGGTCAAACTGATGCACTCACTTGTCATGAAGGTGTTCAAACTGGCGCGGCGCGAAAAGTCGTATGACTTCCTAATCATTGAAACAATCGAAGCAGGCAGTCGTGTCCCGCGTGATTCGCCTCGGTTTGAACAGTCCTTATAACGTGCAATGTACTTTCCTATTATTTGGAGTACCAAATAATAGGAAAGTACATTGCACGTTATAAGGATGCAAATTACCTTATGCGCAGTATGCATTAGGTAATTTGCATCCTAATGAAGCACGTAGGCACCAAACTTTATACGAGTTTTGCAAAATTCTAACGATCAACGAAGCTAGGAGTTTTGTTCACGTTGCCCCAGAGAAGGATATAAGAAACGGCAAGATATATAACTGGAAGCCATTCCAGAACTGGGTGGAACAAGGTAACAAAATACCAACTCTGAATGATCCGCACCGATTGTTTTTATGTCGGTAATGCCTATAGCAGTCTATCGGAGACTTTACAAGGGCAAGCTTTTAAGTGCTAGTACCTATAGGTATTGCTGACATAAAATGCCTACGGTCACACAACAGATTTTCCCTGCACCCTGGTACATAGGTACATATACCTACCTACTAAGATATAATATAAAACATCACGTTTCACTCAGCTGGCTTCCAGTTATTTAGTTCGCCTTCCATTAGTACAGAGCTTTGCTAAAACTTTCCATCAGTGGTCGTGGACTAGTCCAGCTAAATTAAGTTTCAACCAAACTTTTAGGAGTTTGTCGACGCAGTGGAATCCCAACGAAGATGTTATAGTTACACTCACCAAGTTTTGTTTGTTATCTATCTACGTGCGATTTTCTATATTTTGGCGAAATGCTTACTTTGGTTATCTTCGTCTTCGCTATCAAGAATTATAATTTACTTACTTAGGTATATAGGTAATAGGTACCTACTTAATTATTAGTCTTGATCTTCGAGGAGTTGCATTTTGCTCTGGTTAGTCTATATACCTCAGAACAATAACTAAAGCATATACCTACTAATATTATAAAGAGGTAAAAATCATGAGTTTGTATGAGGGGGGTAATCTTCGGAACTACTGAAACGATGCTGAAAAATTATTCCACTAATGGGAAGCTACAGTACTGTTGAGTGTTATAGGATAATATTGACGTTAAAACAAGAAATTTCACGCGGAGGAAGTAGCGGGGAGAAGCTAGTTTATTTACCTATAAAGTTTCACCTACCTACCTATTTTTCTGTTATTTTCTTCTTGTCTGTTTATTTAAGTGTGTACCTACATAAATGGTTAAATAAATAAAACTCCTGTAATTTCTGCGAGTAGTTGTGTTCAGTTGTTATGGTTCAGACGCATCTACCTACACACAATGATATTTATACTACGTCATTGCCTACACATGCATAACTAATTTTATTGATGGCCAGTTATTACGAACTAGAAAAACGTTTTCATAAAAAAAAACCACGATAAAAAAAAAAAAAACACTTCGAAGTGAAACAAAACTTTAATTTCGGAAGTTGGTGTCTTTGGTTTTTGTTTTTTCGTTGTTTGCCACTGACTTCCCAAATTAAAGTTATTTTCACTTTGTAGTGTTTTTTTTGATGAAAAAGTTTTTCTCTTTTTAGTTGTGGAACAAAGTCGTATACAACTACTTGCAATGTAAATAGCAGTGACAGGAAGTTATTAGGTACACCATCATCAACATACACTAAGTTGAAAAAATACGTATTATTGAAGCTGACTCAAAAACCACTCATCAGAACTTGACCAAATTGATATGGAACCCTTTCATCAAAAGAAGAATTTTTCAAATCCGTTTATACATGAAGGAGATCTGAGGTAGGCCTAACAGTAACCTAACTAGTAACCTAACAAGCATAAAAAAATATATTTAAACAATAGCCCAAATTGAAAACCTCCTTTTTTAAATCGGTTAAAAAATAAATGAATAGGTTGAAATCGGAGGTTACGCTGCAGTATGTTGGCATAATCACACCTGAGGCCCTAGGAATATTATCTGCAAGCATAGAGCAAAACGGACCACCGGCGGACCGGAGTGTCCTGTCCGCCGGTCCTCCGGTCCGTGTTGCTCTATGTCTGCAAGCCACCTAAAATGGCTGCGGGGTTGAATTTTTATCCAAGTTTGACTTTTGCACAGAAACTTCCAAGTCAAACCCGACCCCAAACTACTGCGCCAATCTAGCCATCAAATTGTGTTCTCACGTAAAAGCTAATGAAGTCGTGCAGGTGAAGTTGTGTCTGTAGTCTTACTTAGAGCTCAAGGAAGTAGGTAGTGCTGTTGAGGTGTAACGGTGTATATACAACCACGCCGAGTATCTACATCAGATATGAGCAAGGTCTTCATATTCAAGGCACTGTAATGTGCAGTATAGCATGAGCTTAGCATACTGTAGCATGACGTTTTCTATTTCTTTCTCTATTGTAGAATAGACATCGCTTGTCTACCCTTCTCGAAATGTCTTCTTCCCGAGCACGAGGTCACACCTAGACTCGGCTTTAATGATAAATTATAAATAAATGATAAATGATTTTATTTCTGTAAGTAGGTTTGAACAAAAACTTTTACACGTCAATCATATTTTTTTTTAAACTAGATGGGGTCGGCGTTTCCTATCTGACTACTCTGAGAAGAAAGGCCGAAACAAACTCAGAGGTCACAGTCTCTTTTAAAGTCCAGACAAAATCTTGGTCAGATCATGTGAAGGCTATGTAGATCGGTGTCTGCAATGGTCTTTTGATTAAAGAACCACACAGATTGAGTGGACCTGTCCAGTCAGTGCACGCAATTGTCAGTAATCGTGCAGCTCAACTCAACAATTACTACAAACACCAGGCTAGTGAATGCGTTATCTATAACTCCAATTAATCAATCAAATACACGGCTAGACATACTTTTGTTCCAAAATACCTAAGCCACATCCATCGGATTTTCCCCATCGCAGTCATATCTAAGGCTAGAGGGATTGATAGTTGCCAGCCTACCCCTTTGGAACTACTCGTATCTTGAAAGCGGTCAATTTGGAATTTCATACATCTTATCACATCACATTAAATTCAAAAAATAATAAGCCAGTTTACTGAGTGCGTATCTAGTACAATACAACGGAATAGAAGAAACTAGCTAGGTACAGACCTACCCACCTATTATAGTAAAGGAAATTAATTGTTTATCAAATTGACATACACCACTTTGCCGTGATAAAGCCATTTCATACAACTATCAAAGAGTGACAGGTGTGATTTGAATTTGCGGACACTTTAAGTTGGCATAAGCAGTGAATTTGCTAAACTATAAATTTCCCTAACTTTACAAAATATAATGTTCAAAAATCTCTTCTGCTTTTGACATTTCAATTGTGTGTCGTGTATTGATTCTTATCAATGCTATTAAACCACTACTAAAGCCACACGTCTCGTGCACAATCGATTATGTGTCAGTAACAGTCGTGAGAGGGCGCACCACCAATGCTTGAATATCTAAAGGGCCGTCTCTACGGCGTGGGTACGCCGGCCGCATTGGTGATGTAGTTTTGAGCCTAGCGGTTAATAATAAATACCTAGGCGTATTTTCTAAAACAAAGGGGCTGTTACAGTTTTAGGCTGAGAAAATGAGAACATAGTCGTACTTACCTACTTTGAAAAGTAAAACTAGGAACCCAGCTTTTTTTCCGAGACTCTTCTTATTTTTAGACAAGTCATCGAGTCTGCTTAGTTCTTTCGACCCAGTTCAAATGTTGTTGCTATTTATTTCTGCTCTGAAGTAGAAGCCTGTGTCTCTCTCTCGATATCGATTGTAGGACATGTCCACCGAGCGGCTTAAGCGTCGATTAATTAAGTTCTGTAAGAGCACAGTCACCCTATTTTCTAAGATAGCCCAACCATGACTCCGCACTTTTAATTTTCTGGTGTCACGAGTTACTGCGATAAAGCCATCCCCCTTCTTCACCAGTTCCCCACTAATGAAAAGTATGCGATGAATGGGCTTCTTATTAAAAGTGTAGAAAAGTTTCGTGAAGACAAAGTTCTCTCTATTGTGTTGTAAACACCATAAAATAATGAAATAGCTGTGCAGATACTTCTGTCTTTTCGTTGCGTTTTATGAATTCTGAATGTTACTTTTAGAGCAAAGGCGAGAAATATTTCTGGCAATTTTAGTCCACTCGTAGACTGGTAAACGGTCGTATTTTGTCGAAATATAATGTTTATTACGAAGGTACTTTGCACGGGATTCAAAAGTTGTAAATAGAGGGAAGTATTCCGTAATTAAAGCGCTAGTCGTACCTCCATAAGCAGGACGGTCTCGGTTGGTCCGGCGACGCGGTCACTCCACTGGAGGCTGCCATTGACAGGTAATCGATGCGGTTTGCTAGTTTATTTGGCTATCGGTTCCGCTCTCAGCATGTGTATCTACTCGATATAATCGATACAGACCCCCGGCTTAATACGATTATGAATCGGAGCGTATTCGATTATAGCGATTCCGATATGACTGCGCGTTTAATAACGTGCGGGAAACTTGGATATACTTACCTGTTTACGTTTCAGGTAGTGGTTGTGTTACGTACGGGATCCCTTGGGATTCTTAATCCTTTTGGAGGGATGACAATTTAGCAATTAGATTAGTGAAGGCAGGCGTTAATGCTTCTCTATCTTCTAGTTTAGGTACCTATAGGTAGGTAATGTCGCTTCTTCTCTAGAGAAGAAAAACTCGACTGGTCCTCTCTGAGGTTCTTGTTAGATTGCAACTGCTTATCTATTGGATCCCGCGTAAAATGCCGTCCATCTCTGTCTAATCGTACTTTTCACGCATTAATTTTTTTCACAAACAAATCGTTCGTAATTGCTTTCACCTTCATCTAACCAAAACCGTTAAATTCACAAACTATGATCGTAATGTGTAACCTACTAAAGTTTATACTCTCAGCGAGGCTTATTATCTCGTCTAGTTAGTGGCATGTAGGAGTTTGCACCAAAACCGATGCACCTACTTCATAATTGCTAGAATTTCATTACTTTACCGTAGAATGCAGGCAGGTTTGTAGAATATTTACGCAGATCCTTTGTCGAGTCGTAATAAAAACGGTTGGTAGAATGTATTTAGACTAGCTTCTTGTGTCGTAGATATCTAGGAGCATTGAGCCGGCAGCTGCGTCAGACGTCTGTAAGTTCGGTTCGGACTTCGGCTCCGGCACGCGCGAGATGGGACAACTTTTAGCCGACCTATTTACTGCACAACACTGGATTGGACTTGTACCGCGGTACCTGTAACTTTGAGTGCCTATCTGATGGATTCAGCTGATGTAGGTTGACAATCTTGCGTGTGTGACGTAAAGTTTTGTAGGTTCATCGCTTCGAACACTGTGGCAACTGTTCTGTTCTATTTTAGTTCTCTCTTGTGCATCGTCTTCTAAAAAATATTTTCGGAATTGTAGTACCTACTCGATTTTAAAATAAGTAGGTTTATATTATTACAGTATATAATATAAAATAAAATACTTTTAAAATCGTCTTAATATCTTTCAACACGAGTGTGTCTCTAAAGAAAACTGTTCTTGTTCTAAACTAGAACATGTAAAAACAATCAAATACCTTGGCATTACAATAGACAACCATCTCAACTTTAAAGAACACTCTAAATCCCTCTGTGGTAGAGTCAGGAAATTGATCTACATTTTTGAGACTCTCCGACACGTCGCCGAACCCTCGGTAATGATGCGAATATATTTTGCGCTGTGCCAGTCCCTCATAAGTTACTGCATTACAGCATGGGGGGTTCCCCTAAATCCACTATAAAATCCTTTGAAGTCGCTCAGCGAGCCATTTTGAAGGTTTGCACCTTCAAAACACGATTATTCTCTAGTAGAGACTCCACAAAATTCGTAAAGCAGCTCTATCTTCTAAATAAAATATTGATGCAACATAGAAAACTAAACTACGACCCACTCGTATAAAATAGACGCACGAAACACTTTGTTTGCCCACAACTGATCGCTTTCAAAACCAAATTCAGCACCCGATTTGGTCCGTTTAATGGCCCCTACATCTACAACAAGTTAAATACACTTCTCAACATATACCCATTGACTCTGAAATCCTGCAAAATTAAAGTAAGTGATTACCTTCAAAAGCTCACGTACGAAGAGTCAGAAAAAAAGCTTCTGATCACTTCTTAATAATTAGTTCTAATTTATAAAGTTATCTATCTATTATTAAAAAGAAAAAAGAATATCTATATTATATATTTATATTAAAAAAAAAAAACAACAACACCAGTCCCAAGGTTCCGCAATCTGACACAACCTCTCACACTCACTCATGCGCGCCCCCATCTCACACAAAGAGAGGACTGCTCTCACACTTGCATACTATGTTACCTAACTTTTAAGTTATTTCTTAATTCTTTTCTTTTTTTCGATATTATATTATGCACGTACATTAAAACACGGGCTCATTAAAATACACAACTTCAACACTTATATGTAACTCAGGGGGATCGGCGTTGAGGGCTGAAATACAGGCTTTGCCTAGTTCGGCCCCAAATGCTAATACTTCCCTAACTATAGACTAAACACTTAATTTGTGAAATAATGTAATTTTTTTTTCTCTGTGAATAAACTTATTATTATTATTATTTTAGACTATCATAATAGGTTACATTCAACGAAGAAAGTTATTATTTTTAATTGATACGTTTCAGAACAACAAGAAAACAATTTCAAGCTCGTCTGTGAGATTCAAGATGAATCATCCACAAATAGGTACCCTAAAATCAGCTAACAACTCCAAATGAAATTAGTGAAAAAAATTATTCGGCGCGAACACGCTTCGAATAAATTGTCAGAGATGATATCATTAACTTTATCATGATTCTTCAATTGATTGGGGATTTTTCGTCCGTGGCTGAGTTAGTTCGCGAAGTATCCGCAAGTCGGAAGTGCGAGGACGTGCTCGCCAGTGGGGTTGGAAGTTGGCGCGTGATTGGCCCCATTGTTAAACCTCAATAGTCCGTCTTGAGACCGCTAACTGAACCGTTTCATACTTCATCCGTTGTGATAATTCTGACTTATCAGTTGGATTTTTGTAGGTTTGGTGGTATGGTGTGTTTTGTGCGCTTTTTCATAGATTTTGATTTATACCTACTTACCTACCCAAAATTATACTTCATCTTTTGACATGATTATGATTAGTGATTTAGTTTTAATCATTATTTTAAAAAAATCAGTTTTTACTCCTCTGCTATGAAACTGTCTGCTTGTAATTTTTCATCTAACTCTATTACGTTGAAAAAGAAACTTCCTGACATTCAATTACACAAAATAACAAACATGGAGAATTTTTAATTAAATTATAGCGGGAATAAAGTGTTTCTAATTTTAAAAAATGAATACGACACAAAATAGGTAATTGAATCCGCCAATACCGTGATTACTCTCACAATAACACAAGAAAGAGAGTTCAATCAGGCGCCGCGCCCGCCGCCGCCGGCACCATCGGCTGACCGTTTACCAATATCTCAGCTGAATGGACCTCAATTAAGCCTGACAGACTAACCTAGAATAAATCTCTCGCCCTTAAAATTCAATCTCTTAGAATAACGCAGATGACAATCGAAATGTAGATTACATCCTATCACGAGATGAATTTTTATGAATTACTAGCTTTCGCGCGGCCGCGGCTTTGCCCGCGTGGATGTCGGAAAATACGAAAATACTCTACGGGAACGTACACCCGGGATTAAAAGTACCCTACCTATGTGTTAATCCAGGTAAGTGATGTATTCATTCCGTAATACATTGCTTTCATATAACTCTATTGGTTTACGCGGCGCACGCCAGTAAAGCGAAGTCGGTATGATTGTTTTCCAACATCTTGGACAATCATCGTCATATTTCAGCCAATTTACAAAAAATCATGATAAATTATACACCTAAACTTTCCCTATGAATCACTCCATCCATTGGTGAAAACCATATGGAAATCTGTTAGGTTAGGTTAGTTTATCACGACCAGACAGACAGACAGACACAGCGGGGGGACTCGTGTTTTATAATACGTACTTAGTGATAGTGATCATTTTGAAATCGCCTCGCACTTTCGAGTCACGTTTGGGAGTTTAAATTGTCCCTCTACGTGATGCCTCAATCATTATTTCGGCTACTTATCGAGAGTACTGCACTTGCATGGTTAGGAACCTTTTGTCCAAAGACTTGCCCGCGATTTTTGTTTGTATTCCGAAGTATAAAAGAGCTGGTGCTTTATGGGTGCATTTATTTTCAATATGCATGCCATCAGTGTGTAGTGGCTTTTTGTCTTCGTATCGGACGGTCCACGCGGTATTTGGGAAAGATCCAAAGAGACAATGGCTGGTTTTTACTAAAATGACTGTGAAAGCGTCTGTGGCAGCGTATTTACTGATCAACCACAATGGGCGTGCTTCTGTGATATATAATGACGTAAAAACGTAATCAGAAATATTTTCAATGGTGCCGATTCTGTTGTACACCGAACTAAACTAACTAAACTATCACTAAAATTCCTTACTTTTGGCTATGAGAATCTTAACGCTATTCTGCAAAATAAAATCTCTAAATTTAAAAATAATTTTGACACATCTAAAATCAAATTTGACAATTATTGCGACTCCACGTGGTACTTGTTTGCCGTACCACGTGATCTTTTTTCAGAGCCGTAGGCGCGCATTATGTGCGGCCTCGACTTGTTTTGTATGGAATTTTTTACTTTTTGTATGGAAAATATAAAAAAATATTACCAACACGTTGAGTTTTATAGGTTTACGGGGTACAAAGGGGGTCGAAATTTTCATTATTTTTGCGATACGACACACCGTTTTCGAGATATAAGCAAAAGAAAAGAAAAAAAGATACAGTACTGTTTTTGCATCTGAAGTCGACGTGTTGGTGTGAACTTTAGTTCATGACAACTAATTTTACTCTACACCTTATTAATCGCGATTAAAAATAGGCAGATTTAGACAGTCAAAATTTTTGGTGAAAAACGTAAAATTCAGAATAGCAAAATTGCCATTTTCACTAAATTATAATCTCATTGCCATCTTAGTGCTGTCAAACTAAAATTTAGTTACTTTGTGTCACTTTAGTCAATTTCAGAATGGGAAATCGTCGTTCGACAGGAATAAACTAAATTTTGGTGATTTTTAGTCTAGTTTAGAGCATTTTGTGACAAGAGAATCGGCACCAATATTTTCTTCTTTTAGTCCCTGTCTTGCATTAGAATCGATCAGTTTTTATAACGTACGGAATAAAAACATATCTACTTACTTCGTAATTTACCCAGTGTAAACTGCTTTGTGATCTGACCGGATTCTTTAATAACACGTCTGTGTTGGACGTTTCTAAAGAGGTTTTAAGCAAAAGGCTCTTGGCGGAAAATCTTTTACTAAAACTTACAGGGTGCAATGACCGGAAAACAGATGTCCCATGCTATTTAAAAAGCTTTTGTTAATATTTTAAGAAATGTGTGAATTAAGTCATCTTTGTGATTTCATGTGGTTTTTCAAAGAATATGTCATTTCTTAGTTGCTGGTGGGTGTGTTACAAGTGGACTCTGTGTTGTCTTAGGACAAGTTCAAACCTATGGCCATGACGCACTTATATTCACCTAAGAATTCGGTATTATTTAATGGTTTGTGCCTAGTAGAGCCAGCAGTGGACATTAGCTGATTGATAACGATACTAATATTGAATTTTCGCATGACCCAACAGGTGTAAGTAGGATCACGCCCCGCATACGTCATAGAGCACGTCCCACGCTCTTTTCCAGCGAAGTCTTGGCACAAGACGGCGCACGTCACAACGCCAACACTTACAACACAATGCAGTGCTTATCCCTAGTCAGGCGGAGTCCACAGTACGATAATACCTCTTCAGTGAGAGGATTATGCCGTGAAACGATTCTACTTATCGTCGCCTACCGTCTCTGGCGCTGCACTGCCAAGTAAACAGCGCCCAGATAGTTCGCTGCCGGCTTAGCTGCAATACAAAATTGTTTCATATTTATAATCTGTGCCTTTCAGTCTTTTCCGATAAAAATAATGAAGTTAACTATCATTTATGTGGAAATAAAAATTGATAGAGCGAGCTAATAAATATGTAAGTGTATTTTAAATAAAGCTTAGAGAGACAATGTTACAATAAAAGTATGAAAATGCACTGCCAGGGTGTTGTAGGAGGAAGCTGGGCGGGGAGAGCCGCTAATGCCTCTCGGAGTGCGGATTACTTCATGAAATGGTCGCGCTTAGCGCCACTCCAGCGTGAAAGCTGCCTGGCGATCTGTTTGCGCCACCCACTTCACAATACAACCAAGTGTCAGTCAAAAGATACCGCTTTACGAATAATACTCTCCTACTATCATGTTACCTAGAAAACAGGATTGATGTAAAACTCGGAATTGACCTTTCAAAAAACCAACGTGCAGTTAACATTATCTGCGTTGTTTTTTGACATAAGGAGGGTTCATTTCTACGGGAGAGTTACTTTTATTGACGTCAACGGGTATCTACAAACTAGGGCAAATCCAGGGGTCCCCAGGGGCCAGCAACCTTTTATGCAAATTGTAGTGGCTACCCTAAAAGAGTTTATGATTATTGTTAACTGGTTTGAAAAAAATGCATAGGTATCTTGACGGTGTTCCAGAAAACATTTCCTTACTCTCTCGCACGTCGATTGTTGAACTTCAGTTGACACTTCGAGCGGAGTTGAGAAGGAACTTTTTATTTTCCTTCCCTCTATTGGCTTCCTTCAGTGCAAAAACTTTGTCTAGTGGCAATGGAAACCAACATTGATTTAAAACAGATGAAACTTGTCAGCGAGTTACTGTTACTTTACGAGTTTTATTGACAAGTTGAAAAACGAAAAAATATACGATTTCTTATGTAAGAGTGTTCCACGTTTTTGCTGTAAACATTGATTGTTGAAACATATACGAGTGAGTTGGTGGCTGGACGTGCTTTTACCTATCTACCTACTGGGAACATTTCGCTGGTTCGATGTTCATAAGGGGCTGATTTAATTATTACTAACATAAAGATTTAAACAAGTATTTTTATTTCTACGTCAACTGCTGATTAGATTAAACTAAGCGTGTTCATACTGTAATCAAACCTTAGTATTTTTCTGCATTTCCCCGACAAGTTTAAGCATATTATTATCATTTCTACCATACATTCTCAGCTGCTTAGAAGTATTCTCCCAAGTTCTCGTTCCAATGCACGGTTAGACAAACCCAAGCCGTCTTTACTGCAATAAAAGATCAATAAATCCAAAACAAACCCCCGGTACGTAACGGCTCAACAAGAACTGTCCCTGTACCTATATTTCACGCGGGTTTTTGTTTATTTTTTCTTTATTGCGTAAAATACGAATCGCCATTTCCATTGACTTTACCCAGATAAAGTTGTTTACTTTCGTTTCTATATAAAATGTAGTTTTGCTTATGGAAAGCTTATTTCTTCATCTAGTCGTTAGATACAGGCGGGGTGACTGCGAAGCCTGGATTTGTTTTGCGCTACTGCAATTACCTTTTGTTTCTGTTGGATTTTCTCAACAGTTTCTGAAATAGGAAATGTTAAAATCATAATTTCATGTTTCTGTCGAAGTAAAGCTTTTAGAATAAGAAAGTTTGTTGAAGAAGTAGAGTATTGTTGTAAGCTTAATCTGTAGCTAAGCGATTGTTTTTTAAGTTTGCACGTATTTGCGTTTTGATAAGAAATGGTACTTAATAAACAAATGTATTACACAGTTAGATGTTTGTCTACTTATGGCATGCTACCTGATTCTTTTTTCAACTAAAATTAGTCAAACTAAGTACCTAACGTATTTTGATCCCATCGCCCTATATAAATATGACACATCACTGCCCTCGAAGATTAAGAATTCTTGGCATGTACAAGCATTTTGTTATTAAAATAATTAAAAAAAATATCACATTATTTATTACAAAACTTAGGTTGTTAAGGATAGTAAACATTAAACGATGTTTATTATTCATCATAAAACTCGCGAAGCATCTCGCTCGGAGCTATCGAGTAGAAAACTGGCTTCCGTTTAGTTTGTTCTCAGCTCCGACCGAATGGAAAATTGCATTGTTTATATAAACGTTAGTATAAAATAGATAAGTCTTTTCTATTTGTATTTGAACTTTCTAGCTAATAAGAAATTGCATTTTGTTTACTTTACTGGGACATTTTTCGCTGTAGCTACTACGCATTGACTAGATTATGACTAGAATGAGCTGGCTAAGAAAACACCGCGTGCGGACCCACTATACCACTGGCCATACCCCTGGTGGTATGGTGTGTCTAAAACTATACCACTGAGAAAATAGTGTGGTTAGGTTAGGTTAGAACTGTGACCATTAAAGATCCTTGTAGTCCACAACACTATTTTCTCAGTGGTATAGTTTTAGAGCCACCTAACCACCAGGCGCCAGTGGCGCCAGTGGTATGGTGGGTCCGAAATGAATAACATCTTGGTCTCTAAATGTGTTACGTCATATTGGCGCCGATCCTGTATGAACACCCAATATCATATCAACAGGAAAGCAAGAAGTAATACCTAGCAGGCTAATTAGTTAGCTGATCTCGTGCACAGCTCTCCGTTGCTCATGGATGTTAAGGGGGCATATTCTGAAGAGTCGTCATCGTCACCTGTTGTGAAGTTTTAAGTCGACCCAAATTGTAAGCTCATCATCTTTATATTTCTTATTATAAGTGTAAGTAATGAATATTTTTTTAGAGGCAGGTACTTTTTTCAAGAGTAAAAAATAAATTAAAATACCTATACATTTTCTCGGGTTATCTTTATTATCATACAAAAAAGCACCATTCTTGACATTTATTTATTTCAAATGTTCGCCGTAACTGCGGTCCATTCTGAAGTTTCAATTTTCTATGATGCGGCCGAGCATTTCGAGTGGTATTTGGCGAATAACGTGAGTACTAATATTGACTTCCAATTAGCAATCATACCCGGCTCATCCATGTAGATTTTGAACTTTACATAGCTCCATAGGCAATAGTTTAGACGCACGATATCACATGATCTAGGCGGCTAATTTACCAGTCCGAACCGAGTAATTAACTGTGCACCGATTGTTCTCGGAATAAAGCTGTGGTTTCACGAGCTGTTTGGCACGTACCGTGCGCCGCCGTCTTGAAGGTAGGCACCAAAATGTCCCGAAGATCACGGGCTTCAATTTTGGGAAACAAATAGTCCGCTATCATGGCGCGATAACGGATTGGAACTTCAGAATGCACCATGTTACCCGCAGTTATGGCCAAAGTTTGAAAGAAATAATCTTTAAAAAGTAAACGTCAAAATGGTTCTTTTGTATGTTAAAAAAAAAAAACCCGATAAAATTTATATTTTTTATTTATTTTTACTTTTGAAAAAAGTACCTCTAAATGAATCGTCCGTTATAAGGTAGCCATTATTTTAGCGGTCTGTAAAATCGGTGCCATAATGTCTCTACGTTTTCCCTTTTCAAACTTTAAACTAACTGGTCGCACCAACGATAACTAAAGGTTTAGTTCGAGGAAAGAGTAAATAGATAAGGGACGAGTGATCTTTTAAGCCACGATTGTAGTTATAATGCAGAAGGGTAGCAGAAAGAACATTGATTTACATGAGCTATTCAAGTACACAATCATGACGTTTTCTCAGCAAGGTATCGATTATTTTGTTCGTCTGTTTGCTTCTAAGACTGAGATTTAGCGTGACGAGAATATGACATATCTTCAGTGCACCTACCCTGGGTATAGTACGAGCTTGGCTGTGTTTAGTTTTTCCAGCTAAAATATTCAAATATCCCCAAGGTTGCTTGCTTACGTAGGTTCTAGTTATGAAGTGCGATTGATTTTTTCCAACATTCTCAATACCTATTGGCTTTCCTGATATTTTTAGTACACAAACACATATAATTTTCGTATTGTAGCAAATGGAAAACGTTATCACGGCGACGGTAACGTTTCCTGTGATCTCCTGTAAGCCGAGATTAGGTCGGATTGAGTCGAACCGTGCCACCGAACCGGTTATATTGAAGACGTATGTAGAACGTCTGAACACACTCTTAATACCTATTAACTTGTCAAGTTCATTAATGAGAATATCCTTTTGATGATTTTTTGAACTACATGGTTAAGAGGTTGTCTCATTCTAAGTGAACTTTTTGACAATGAATATACTTACAAGAGGTGTTTTCAGAAACCGACATGAATTTTTAACGCGCTACGTTTTCTTAGTTTTTTTTATCATCGTTGATATTAATTACTCACATTAGGTGCTTGTGCTAACAAAAGTGTTGCTAAATATTAGTACTTATAGGTTAGTAAAGTTCAACATGAATAATGCTCGCCAGTGTGAAAATTAGCAGGTAAGCCACACTAAAATGTTCCTGCACCATAATACTGAGTGGTGGTGTGCAATTTGAACGGAATAATCTCCACATTTAGAATTAGAGGTTCGCTTTAAGTCGTCGTAAATATAGCGCAACATAGTTATTTTGAAAAGGCTTGCACGCCGTGCCCGCGGCGGTTCGCTTGGCGGAATATAATAATAGTCGTCGGGCCACCGCAGAATATCATCTCGGTACATTGTGAGAGGCAGGATGCTCATTAGATGAACGCCCCGGGCCGCACCCGCACCGCCCCGCTTAGTGCCTACCTTCAGACACACTGCCTGCATGCTGCCACTGCACTTCGTATTCTAATTAGTTTTACTTTTTACCCTCTCCCTAACATTAACTGCTTGCCAAAAGCTACAAATAGGTGCCTCCGTGCCCTACTTTTTCCGTCCACTGCACCAATAATATAAATTTCAGGATCCTCCTCAACGACGTTCTGATAAGGCCGAAACGAGCAACTGAAACGGAAAGTGTTCATTCTGAAGTTATATCATTCGATAAAGTTTTAGTTAGAACCTATTCTAGGATATACGGCTCACGGATCTAATAGGCTTTAACCACTTTATGTTATCGCGTAAGTTGAGTGCGGTGTTAACATTATAATTATAACGACTACTGTAACTCAACACTGACATAATGTCTGAGTGAGTTTGCGAAGCCGATGTAATATTTTAATCTTATCATTCGAGTCAAGTTTCATGTCTCGCGAGGAAAGTTTGATCTGCGGTTCAAGTTTCGAGACGAACGACGAGCTTACAACTGTGACTGTGAGACTCTCTCAGATCGCTATACTTTAACGGGGCCGACAGCATTATTGATGTATCTGACTGTTCCCATACGTTATCCAATATGTAGCTATGTTCCAGGCTCTTTTTTTATAAAATAGGAAAAGCGCTACAGGGGGCACTTAGTAAAGTAATTTTATTTCGAATTTGTGCAAAAAGAGAGAGTGCGTAAAGTACATTTTTTCATGTTTCGTTAGCTCAGCAAAATTGTTTATCTACTCTGTCGACTGCCGTTGTTTTCAGAAACAATCTCTTTCGCTCAAACTCGGCGGTGACTAAGCATTTTCAAAGTTAAGAAGCCTTGTTTGGCCGCTTCCGATATTTGTTAAGCCCGTGTCGGTTTTACAAGATGCCAGCTTGAGATAATTAATGTGTAGCATCGTAAAACCCTTCTTAGTAATTTAACAACTTCTAATTGAATAAAACTTACAACCTTTGTCCTGTTACATAATAATTTATTTACATAATGTGTACTAAAAGCTGACAAAATATTGTAACACATTTTAAAAGAGTAACGGTGGAGTTTCTTGTCCATTCTTCTCCATACGAAACTACCTTTTGGAAGGGGCGACTAGAATCAATTCTATTTTAATGTAAATGTTGACGTTCAAAAGTGCCTTTTATGTGCCTATTTGAAATAAATGCTTTGACTTTGACACTTTTTCATTGTTAAAGACTGGATTGGTGATTGCCATTTAGGTACTGTTAGTAGCTCAATAGATGATTCTGGTAATCATTTTCTGAATAAAATCTTTTGTTTGAGTTTTATGGCACCTAAGCAAGAGAAAAGACAAAGTGGCGATTTATTGTCAGGATCAGATAATTGATTTTATTTGGTAAATTCTTGAAAAATAACATTTTTACACGTAATTTATTTTATTAAATTTAGATGAGGTCGATGTTTCCTAGCCGACTACTCCGAGAAGAAGCACCGAAATAAACGCAGAAGTCAGTCTCTTTTCCATGGTATGTCTTTTACAGTAGATAATGATCCGATCATAATATCTAAACGACGAAGCAGATTATAATAATCACGTTTCAATTTATTGACGGTAAACGCAAACTGCAATTCACTCAGTTTGTGCAGTTAAACTTGATGGACCGATATAGTACTAGGAGTAAATAACACAAGAACGGTTTTGCGGACTACGGCCGAGCAACGTTAGTCACCGATTTTCATTTCAAATCAGTTTAAAACAGCTTGTTCGAACTGAGTTCAAAATGTTTCCGCATTTTGGATCCCTGCTACATTTTAGCCGTTTCTAATACCGGTAAATAAATTCTTGCTTTAGACTGTAAAAAGAGTGAACAAATCGATTTCAAGTGCTTTTTCCTTAACTTGCTATCGCATAAGACTTAGTCAGCGTGGTTTGTGGTTTCACCTCCATTTCTTTCGTTCTTTAGTCAGTTGAATTTCGTCTTCCTTTCTTGGTATCTCATGGCAGCTATAAAACTAGCATAGGTACCTACTTCCTGTATGTTTGAAACAAAGATGTGCCTAACTCGAAACGAACGAATGAATCGAACGAAATTGTAGGTACCTTTCTATTTTTAAATTTATCTGAAT
This sequence comes from Brachylomia viminalis, assembly GCA_937001585.2. Lineage (NCBI taxonomy): Eukaryota > Metazoa > Arthropoda > Insecta > Lepidoptera > Noctuidae > Brachylomia > Brachylomia viminalis. Next base: position 12,165,022 of record OW443308.2, on the reverse strand, counting down.
TCTCTTCCACGTGTTACTAAAGTGCAGTCTGTACAGAGAGAAGAGATTGACATTGTTCAAAGGTTTAGTAACGGATGCGCTTGCTCGCTTACGCCATCAAGATGACATAATAAATGGAGGAGGGCGGCACAATTAATTGCTTCTAAGGAATGCGCTCAGCTGCAGCAGTGATAACATACATACAAGATAAATAGTTTACACCCAGCTCAGTACCGATTGTAATATTGTTTTGATGTATTTTATTACTATTTTCGAAGAGCACATTATCCCCAGTTCAAGGTTAACGTTTCTTAGTAAGCCTGTCTTTAATTAAACTGGAAATTTCCAGAACGTCATTGATTTTACCTAAATGGATATTCGGGACGCCCTTTACCATTATCAGAACATTGTAATGAGCGTTCAATATTGCTCCGTCGCACTACTACAGACTCCGTAATCTTAAAACGCCACTTTACTTAGAGTCATTCGAGGTAACGAGACCATAACTCCGTCTTGTCTGGATACGGACTAATCCGGCGCTCACGAAACTCCGCAGATCCAGATAGAGAATAGAAATACGATTAGTGAGGTTTGTTTAGTTTGATTGGAGCCGACTAAGCCAGCATTACTTAGAGATAGCACGATTTCTTCGCGTCCGTGGTTGATAACTCCAATTCTGTGTAACAGGGGGATCAGTGACGGTTAATCTGTAAGCCGAGGTTCACACGATACACATCTAAGTCAGATGTTGTCTATCTAGCTTAGGACGGGTGGGAGTGGGTTAATGACTCGGAAATCATTCGGGTTAAGTTCCTTCGGGTTCGGATTGGAAGATAAGGGACCAACAGATTTGTTGGTGTCGTGTCTCCATCAGGATTCAGCGAAAGATTTGGGGACATTCACATTCACTTTGACAACTATTTATTTTTCTTAATTGAATTTAAGTAACTGTACAATGCCTACAAATTCCCAACAATCCATCGAATAAAGCGTTGCGTAACTAAGTTTAGATGTTCAGTTGTTTGATTAACAACATTGTGGTAGAAACAAATAGGTTTTGGTGTGAAACCGATATTATGGCGGGATTAGTTTACAATTCGTTTGATTCTGGGGTATTAGATTTGTCAATAACAGAGTTAAGTCTTCAAGGTGACGATAATTGATAACAAATAACAATGGGCCTTTATCTGAATTATATTTAGTCTCACAAAGCGAAAATCGTGTTCGCAATATTACAATCGTAGGCTGGCTGCAGCGGGTTACAAGTTAGTTTTATTAAATGTAGTAAAATGTACGAGCAATATGTGTATAGTGAGGCCACAACTACCTTGACGTTTTATATGTGTCATTGCATTTCGAGTCAAAGTTTGCTCTACACGGTTTGTCAGTTTCGGCACACAAATCATTAAAATAAATAAAACTGTCTGTAATGTTTGGTGACGGTAATAAATTTGATGGTAGTAACTACATACTCCTCTAAATGGACATTTCACAACAAAATTATATCTTCTACAACTAAAAAACATCCTTTACACGTTGCTATTGTTGATCGACGTTTTCACTAATAAAACTAAACTAAATCCAGTCTACCCACTACTTACTCCTATCTTATCCCGCTGCTGGATACACAGACCGCTGTGTAACTAAGTGATGCCAGATTTCCGGTTCATTTATCTGGTGTCTCATCATAGTTCCGTTGCAGCCGGATGCAGGCGGTCAACGGTTAATTGATTACCCGGTAGTTACCCGGTTAACTACGTAAAGCACCGCCTTTCACACATCAAATACGGTTATGTTGTTAAAGCTCAATGCAAATTATTTAAACTAGTTAAGTATGTGCCCGTAAATTGGTTCAATCGGATGGTAATTTGTTAGAGGATGTAGGACTTTGAAGCTGTTATTCTACGTATATTGATTTACCTATTGAATGTTCAAGATAGTTCTCGATGTATTTTTCGTACTTTTATTCGAAAGGTACTTATTTAAATAAGGAGTGAGTTAAAAGCAGCAAATCAAAAACAGTCTGCGTATAACAATATTTTTTGAAATACCTATTTACATTTTTGTCAATATTTTCCACACAATTGCTCAATCAACGCAATAGTCCTTTTACATGGATAAAAAAAAAACATAAAAAAGTCGTCGTAGAAGTGAAGTCAAATACCGACTTGATATATGCAAACTAAATAAACTGAAACATACAACACACACGACTTTGACAGATGTCGTAAGTTTGCATACACAAGCGTTTGCATAACTAAGTCAATTTCAGTTAATAAGTCAGGATCGTTCGTCCAAATAGAAGTGGAATAGCTACAATGAAACCATTTCGTTTGATTTGTAGTATTAGTAGCACAATTTGTAATACGAGGAGGTATCGTATAAATTACGAGCGATTAGGGAAATAAGCGTGAAGTGATTTAGTCGTAATAGGTCGTATTAAAGACCGGATTAGTGTATTTGAAGTGTTTTGTTGTTCGGCTGTTTTAGGTATTATCAGTTTAGTGTTTTTTTTATTAAGACAAATTTGATTGAACTGACTAGTCGAATAGCGGTGTACTTCAATTGTTGGCAAACACTTGCCAAATAATTACATTTTATTTACGAGTGTAATGAATATGACGGATTTTGTGTAATAAAAAAAAGAAAACACCGGCACGGTTGGCGCAGTGGTTAAGCGATAGACTGCTGCGTTACGTGTCGCGGGTTCGATCCCCGCACGGAACAAATATTTGTATGACCTGCAAGTAGTTGTTCCGGGTCTGGCTGTTTGTGTATGTGAGTTTAAATGTTTGTAAACGCACCCACGATACAGGAGAAATTCCTAGTGTGGGGCAACGTTTTTTTAAAAAAAAAAAAAAACATTGTAATAGGTAGGTAATGTACATTATCAATGTGCTATGGAGATTAAGCTACGCAGTAACTATGACTACGCTTCGCTAAGCAGATTTACGCTATGCAGAATTGTGATACAGTACTTGAAACGAATCTACCACTCAAACCATGCTACGCCGACTGTGCTACCCAGACCATGCTACGCCGACTGTGCTACCCAGACCATGCTACGCCGACTGTGCTACCCAGACCATGCTACGCCGACTGTGCTACCCAGACCAGGCTACGCCGACTGTGCTACCTAGACCATGCTACGCCGACTGTGCTACCCGGACCATGCTACGCCGACTGTGCTACCCAGACCATGCTACGCCGACTGTGCTACCCAGACCATGCTACGCCGACTGTGCTACCTAGACCATGCTACGCCGACTGTGCTACCCGGACCATGCTACGCCGACTGTGCTACCCAGACCAGGCTACGCCGACTGTGCTACCTAGACCATGCTACGCCGACTGTGCTACCCGGACCATGCTACGCCGACTGTGCTACCCAGACCATGCTACGCCGACTGTGCTACCCAGACCATGCTACGCCGACTGTGCTACCCAGACCATGCTACGCCGACTGTGCTACCCAGACCATGCTACGCCGACTGTGCTACCCAGAACATGCTACGCCAAATGTTCTATTTAAAGTATACTACGCAGACTGTGCTACAAAGACTTTGCTACGCAAAACACTCTACGCCTACTGTGCTACGCAGATTGCGCTACAGACTATAGTTTAGACTAATGATACCCAGTGGTCTATATCGACCACCACGGGCCGACGACGACCTGTAGTTCGTAGCTTGTTTTTTAGGGTTCCGTAGCCAAATGGCAAAAAACGGAACCCTAAAGGATTCGTCATGTCTGTCTGTCTGTCCGTCCGTATGTCACAGCCACTTTTTTCCGAAACTATAAGAACTATGCTATTGAAACTTGGTAAGTAGATGTATTCTGTGAACCGCATTAAGATTTTCACACAAAAATAGAAAAAAAAAATTTTTGGGCGTTCCCCATACTTAGAACTGAAACTCAAAAAAAAATTTTGTTCGATCAACGAAATTTTAATCAATTTTCTTGATCTTCACGTGTAGGGAATGATAAGGGATGGGAAGGGAAGGGGTGGTGTAGGGGATGGATAGGTCTTAAAAATTATTTTGAGGTTTCTAATATAAAATTATATATTATATTATATTATATTAATAATATTAATTATATTAATATAAAAATTGTTTTTCTTACCACGACCTTATCTTTATGTCCTACAGGATTCGCCCTCCTAAGCGTAAGCCGCAATATATTTTCCTTCGGAACTACAAGGGCATTGACCTGGAGGCATTACTGCGTGATGCTGATATCATTGACTGGACGGACGTCTTGGAGAGCTCATGTATCAACGATATGATTCACAATTTTTGCAGCTCTGTTCTCAGCCTTTATGACCGGCATGCCCCTATCCGTCGAGTCAAAGTCAAATATGTTCCGGCTCCTTGGCTTACTCCTGCCATTAAGGATGCGATGGCAAGTAGGGACAGAGCCAAAAGGAGGTTAAAACGCTGTTCTTCCGAGCGCAACTTGAATGCGTATAAAGTGCTGCGTAATCGTTGCAGGCGTATGTGTAGAGATGCAAAGAGACGGTACTTCCATAATTCCCTCGACAACCGCAACTCCTCTGAAGTCTGGAAGTTTCTTAAAACTGTCGGCATTGGCAAGTCTCCAGTCGTTTCCTGTAATGACACTGACGTGTGTGCTCTTAACAAACATTTCTCACATCCCCCTGTTACTTTGGATCCGCACGTCAAATCAACTACGTTAAATAAGCTTTCTTGTTTGCCAGTGCCGCAGTGTTCTTCTTTTGAGTTAAGGCCAGTGAGTGAAATTGAGGTCAAAAAGTCCATTTGTGCTATCTCCTCTACTGCAGTTGGTAACGATAATCTTTGCTCAAGAATGATTTCTCCTATCCTCTCCACACTACTTCCCGTCTTGACCCACATTTTTAATTTCTCCTTGTTTTCTTGTACTGTCCCTGAGGCCTGGAAACAAGCTCATATCATCCCCTTACCCAAAATTCCTAAGCCGGTCTCACCCACCGATTTCCGCCCCATTTCTATTCTCCCATATCTCTCTAAAGTTCTTGAACATATCGTTCATCAACAACTTTCTGCCTTTCTATCTACAAATGACCTACTGAGTCCTCTTCAATCTGGTTTTCGACCTGGTCATAGCACAATAACGGCTCTTTTGAAAGTTACTGATGACATCCGCTGGGCTATGGATCACAAATCTCTTACTTTACTTGTACTTCTCGACTTTAGCAGTGCCTTTAACTCTGTTGATTTTGACATCCTTCTAGGGATCCTTAAATCTTTAAATTTCTCCTCTTCCACCATTAGTTGGTTTGACTCCTATCTTAAGGGCCGCTCGCAGCGGGTTCGTCTCGGCGAGGCATCTTCTGATTGGTGCTCTCTTTCCGCAGGTGTGCCTCAGGGCGGCGTTCTCTCTCCTCTTCTCTTTTCTATTTTCATTAACTCTATCACCAGTGTCATCTCTTCCTGCTTCCATCTCTATGCCGACGATCTGCAGCTCTACAATCATTTTTTAAGGGAAGATGCAGAAGCAGCCGTGTCTGCCATGAACAGTGACCTGGATTTGATTAGCGAGTGGTCGCGGTCTTTTGGATTGCAAATCAACCCTAAGAAATCCCAGGCCTTGATTATTGGCGGCAGGTATATGCGGAATAGGCTCGATGTTGCGTCGCTGTCTCCACTCTGTCTGAATGGTGTTCAGATTGAATACGCACATACGGTCAAAAATCTGGGGGTGACCATGGATTCCTATTTATCATGGACTGCCCATGTTGCTCAAGTCAGTCGCAAAGTGCATTACACGTTCCATTCGTTGAAATGTCTCCAGAGCGTCTTGCCCTTGAACACCAAAATCTCTCTTGCTCAAACTCTCATTCAGCCCATCATAGATTATGCCGATGCCTGTTATTTGGATGCCACCGAGGAGCTTTTAAATAAACTTGAGCGTTTGCAGAATATATGTATTCGTTTTGTTTTCAACCTTAAAAAGTATGATCACGTTTCCAACTTTCGCAAGATACTCAAGTGGCTCCCCATTCGACTTCGCAGGAACTCTCGGATATTGTGTCTGCTATTCAACCTCCTTCACAACCCTAAAACGCCATCCTATCTGCGGGAGCGTTTTTCCTACGCCCGACCTTCAGATGCGCCGTGCAGGTCGCATCTTAGAAACCTCCTTAAGTCCCCTCCCCACTCCACCGACTTTTACTCCTACTCCTTCACTGTGCACGCGGTGCGGTTGTGGAATTCACTTCCGCCTGACATTAGGGACTGCCAAACTGTTGCAGTTTTTAAAAGAAGAGTGAAAGAACACTATCTTTCCACTTCGTCATAGTTGCGTATATATTAATATTCTAGTGTTATTTATTTTAGAAGTATGTATGTATGTTTGTATGTATGTATGTATATTCTCATATTATTTGTTTTATTTTATTAAGTGAATTGTTTTTGATTTTATGTATTTTATTTTCTCTTTTACTCTTACACACGCTGTCTACATCTCTCAATCGACTATCCTATCGCAGGTATGCTGGAAGAGATTTCATTAGAAATAAGCATCACCTTTGTACCTATTTTTCTGTTATTTTCTTCTTGTCTGTTTATATAAGTGTGTACATAAATGGTTAAATAAATAAATAAATAATTTTTTTCTAAACTGAATAGTTTGCGCAAGAGACACTTCCAAAGTGGTAAAACGTGTCCCCCCCCCCTGTAATTTCTAAAATAAGAGAATGATAAAACTAAAAAAATATATGATGTACATTACCATGTAAACTTCCACCGAAAATTGGTTTGAACGAGATCTAGTGAGTAGTTTTTTTTAATACGTCATAAATCGTAAACCGCAATTTACCTTTCATTAAATCAACTCCAATATAACAATAAAAAAAACATGACGAATCCATAAGGGTTCCGTTTTTTGCCATTTGGCTACGGAACCCTAAAAAAACATTTACTTGCTGCTACGGAACCCTTCATGGGCGAGTCCGACTCGCACTAGTTTCTTCTACATCTCACTACAGTTAGACGTCAGTCAAAACATTTGAAGTTAATGAATTTTCAAAAATGCAATATTAGCTAAGCAAAATCGTCCTCTACCCAAAACCGAAAAACGTGGCAAGGGTCTATGAGACAAAAATGTTTGGGGACCGCTGGTAGAGACTCATTACTGACAACAGATGCATAAGTCACAGTTTAAAATGATGGCATGGACAGAGGCTAGTGTTTAGCGTAGTGATCTTCCATGGTCGGGAAAATGTATAAGTAGAACTGCACAGTTTATAACAATTCGACCTAAACATTATGGCATCATGAAGGTCAAACGGCATCTATTGATGTGATGTTCTTAGTATTTCGATACCTGTCACAACTCAAATAATGATTTAGTCGGAATTAAACTAATTAATATCTCATTATTTCCAAAGTTCAAAAACGTGAACAACTGCGTTATTACGAAGCGAAGCTTATAATAAGGTGTTATCAAATGTCTTGACAGAAGCCCTCGACCGAGTAGCGCTCTGATAATTGACGCCCGGGAAATTACATGTCGGGCCACAGACAGTTGTTGATGACGTCACAGCACTTGATTATAAACGATTTATTTCACAAATGACACCCCGCGATACTGTCGCGAGTGTGCGTACTGTACGTAATGTGGTTAGTTAATAAAAGTTGTGTGCACACAGCTTTATATTGTACTTATTCAAATGTGTACACAAAGTTGTTTAATTTTAAATAATGCTTGTAAACTTGTAAATATTCGTCTCGGTGTTTTCATTTGTTTCAAGTGATAGTTTTCTTTTTGCAGAGCACGCTTGCTAACGTAGTCATTTCATATGCTTTTTGACGTTACGTCGGGTCACTTTTAACACAGAGTTTTCTACATACCCGACTGGATGTCCTGAAAGCCTTTTAGTAGGTACCATCATTTCTATTTATTGTTAGAGTGAAGGAATTATCGCTAGTCAAATGTATAGTAGGTACGTGATGTCATCACTTAAATTATATGTACCTATACCTCTTTTTGAATGAATCACACCAACGCTCATCTTCCAAAAGTATTACAACCCATCCATTACCAAATTCATAACGGCACTATTCACTTACTCACCACACACCAATCTCCCACCAACGTGCTTTAATTTAATATTTACTATATAAAAACGATAAAAACAAATGACAACTATCGGTGCCGGTTATACCTACTTATCATAAAACAGTGGGGCCGCATGGCACACCCGGTTAAGTGGCTGGGTAATTAATGTCCCGCCAAACGACTGCCCCGGAATATCCGGATGCACCCGGGCCGGGTATGGTAAAATTCCCGACTATCATGCTAGTGCAATAACACTGAATGTTCTCGTCGGCGGCATTTTTGGAACACAATAATTGTGTCAAGAATATTGTTGTTCTACATTTAGCGTTTTTAGATATAAGTTATCTTTAATGAAAATGTTGTTTCTGAAATTATTAAGAGGGGCTCGTGGCTAAATGATAGCAACTGCACGGGTCGATCGATCGTTAAGCTATGGTTGCAGTGGTTGGTTCGTGCATGGGTGACCCATTACATATCGAGATCCGTGCCTCGGTAATCACGTTAAGGCTTGGGTCCCGGCAGAACCTCAAAAGTTTGACAACTAGTCTTACCAACGGGTATCATTTTACCCTGCATCTGGTTTGTAGAGGTCAGATATGCAGTCGCTCCGTGTAAAATACCTACTGATGTTCAGCTGCATCCAGTTAGACAGGAAGCCGAACCCAACATAGTTGGGAAAAGGCTAGGCAGATTGATTTTAGCTGCAATTATTATAATAGGGGTTAAAGTATGACATTGCCGTTTTATTGTATTAGGTACTTCGAATTGACATGGAACCTCCATGGTTTGAGATTTTTGAGTGAAACTTTTTTCACACGGTACCTATGAAGTTCTTCTTTTAAAAATTGTGTAAAATTCTAATATCGACTTTCAGTTGTTTTTTTATTCAGCTTAGACAAGAAAGACGGATACTTCGAAAATTCGAGTTATTTTTGAATACGAGTTCCGACGCGGAACTAACGCGGCAGAAACAGCTCGCAATATCAATGTTGCGTTTGGAGAAGGGGACTGCTAATGAAGGCACCGTGCGATTTTGGTTTAAACGCTTTCGTGATGGAAACTTTGATTTGAAGAACGAACCACGTGGAAGACCGCCCACACAGGTGAATAACAATGAATTGAAAGAGATGGTGGAAGCCGACCTGAGCCAAACTACCCAGGAATTAGCGGCATGGTTTAACGTTACCTTACCAACAATATTGACTCATTTGCGTCAAATCAATAAAATTAAAAAAATATGAGAAATGGGTGCCTCATGATTTGACTGATCTGCAGAAAAAAACGCGTGTTGAAACTTGTGTTGCCTTGTTGAATCGGTACAGGAATGAAGGAATATTGGATTGAATTGTGGCATGTGATGAAAAGTGGATTCTTTACGATAACCGTAAGCGAAAAATGCATTGGCTAACCCCAGGTCAAACGCCACAACAGTGTCCTAAAGCAAAGCTTACAAATAAAAAGGTAACGGTAACTGTTTAGTGGTCTCAGCATGGTGTTATTCACTATAGCTTTCTCCGATCTGGTCAAGCAATAACGGCAGATGTCTACTGTGCCGAACTCCGAACAATGATAGCAAAACTAGCAGTGAAACGGCCCCGACTCATGAATCGATCTTCACCATTATAAATTGCTCCATGATAACGCGAGACCTCATACAGCACGAGAAACCGTTTTAACTCTACAGGAACTTACGTGATAAAAAGTTTTCTTCTCAGGAGGCAGTACAAAATGCTTTCACACAGTTTGTCGAATCTAGATCGCGAGAGTTCTATCGCAAAGGCATAAATGACCTTCCTATTAGATGGCAGCAATGTATAGATAATAATGGTAATTATTTTGATTAAATAAATATGTTAAATTATTAAAAAAAAAACGAATATCAATTTTTCAGTACAAATCGGCAATTTCATACTTTAACCCCAAATAGTTCCAATGGCTGCTTTTCTAATTGTAAATAGAAAAGAGTTTTCATTTTCTAATTGAATGTCACGCAAGAATTCTTGAAGATGTTCGATTTAAATGCCCGCTGTAATTAACGAAGTAAGTATCTGTATATAATTAAGAAATTGTATAACGTCAGCCGTTTGAAATTTATATTGATTTGTTGTATTAAACACTACCTTAATTTATTCTTGATGTCGCCAAGAAAAGCCCATTTCTATAGTGGTGGTGGTGTTTATTTGTTTCACTGGTGCCCACCGGGTTGCACGGCGGCGCGGGCGGCGGGTCGGAGGCGGGCGACGCGAGCGACGACAGCGCGCTGAGCCCGCCGGAGCTGGACGCCGAGTTGAGCGGCGTGTCACATATGTGCGAGCACTATGTACCCACTATAAAGCTTACTGGGTTCGTCTTTCATTGACTTGAATGTGCCCTGGCGGCTGAGAGTATGTCATGCTCACTCAAATGTGTCGCTGGTGGTGGCGTGTGTATTGGATCATTGAGTTCCCGTAAAAATGGTTGAGCTGAATGGTGCTGATTCATTCGTCATGTTCGTGAACGGGCGCCGTCTGTAGGCACTGGTCATTTCTTAGCTGCCACGGCTTATTTTAATTCCATAATTGTTTTTATCTTTTTATTACGGACCCTTTTAACGTGCACGTCTTTCTACATCGTTCTCACATATATAATTACAACATGAATGATGTAACCACTTTTTTGTAACAATATTTTGATTTAAAAGAGTGTCCATGGAGTTTCTTGCCCGTTCTTCTCCATAGGTACCTACTACGCTTTGGAATGGGCAACTAGCTTCATCTTTCTGACTGACCGACCCCTTGACAATTCAAAAGTGCCTGTAATTGGTTTATTTGAAATAAATGGTTTGAGTTTGATTTTGTCGGCGTCGCTGTCGCTGGACGCGTCCGACATCTCCTCGAGCTTGACGTCCTTTTCAGAGCAGGGCGACTGCGGCGTCACCATCGGCATCGGCACGGTCCCCGACGTGGCCGCGAGAGCTTCCATGTAGCGAACGCACTTCTTCTTCCGCCTAGAAAGGTATGGGAGTTTAGTAAGGATTCGGGAAAGGTTGGTTTTGTCGACCGTTTTGTAACTTTTATGATCTGATTTTATTAAAGATTACCTACTTAGGGATATTTAAGACCAGAAGTATATAAACATCCCATCTGGGATCAGCTCTATATATATATTCCATGGATGACAACACACAGATGACCTCCATGTGATGTTCCTAGAAGGTCGGCTCGATTTTATCAGATGATATGGTTCTTTTGATTAAGGTGGTTCCTTAGATGATTTTCCAGCCACTTTCTCGCTAGATGGCGGCACATTCGCACATTCGGAATATTTACAAATTTTACGCCTAACTTAGAAATATTTTTAATAGGTACAATTTTATTATACGAGTATGCGTCAACTAACGCATTCACTGACCAAGATTATGTCTGGACTTTAAAAGAGACTGTCACTTCTGAGTTTGTTTCGGCCCTGTGTTTCGGCCTTTCTTCTCAGAGTAGTCAGATAGGAAACGCCGACCTCATCTAGTTTTTAAAATATGATTGTCTATTGCTTATTTTATTTTTATTGATTGATTTATATTTTTGTATTTAATTTTAATTAAAACAGGTCAATAAAAGTTTGTTTCACAAGGCTGCAAATGATGACGGCAGGGCAGTTCAATTGTTGAAAGTTTAAATGTCAAAAATGACTTGATGGTAAGGATAAGTTGCAGGCCAGCCTGCTGAAATGCTGTAACGTAGTCACTCACCGGCTTAGGTCACGTGATCGCTGGCTTGCCTGCTACTTGGCGCGCTCATGGTACAAACTAACAAGGCAGGTTATTTTTCGTCTAAAATTTATCTGCTATAAGAGTTTTTGGTAAGCCCCCTGTACAAGTGTTTGTACAAACCTACTTACAGAAATAAAATCATTTATCACAATTTTTTTTTACATATTCACTTTGCTTGTTAACTCGACTCTTACAAAGATTTGTTCCACTAAACATTTAGACGCCTTCACTTTATTCTTTACACACACCAATCAATCAGGGTTTGTGCACAGAAAATCCCTGACTTGATCGCCGAGCACACAAAATATGGACCATAAGTCTGCCAGAGAGTCTAAACGCATGTGCTAAGTAAAAGTTTAACTCTGAAATCACAGTTTCAGTGTACACAACATAATGACTCTTTAAAGCTATAGTAACATACCAACTACAAACGCTGCATGTACCGTGTGCAGTGTCGGACACGGAAACGGAACAGCGAAATTCAATAGCGCGCGTGAGTAATAAAACGTGGCCTGTTGACAACGGTCCGTTGCACCATAGTTGGGACTTCATTTCAGTTGGTAAATTTGTCGAGCGTCCGTCCGAAATTGCGAGCTTATTGCGTCCACGGCTTGTTTGTTCGGACGGTCAAAGCTTTGTAAGCTACAAGGTGCGCCCACAATCAAATAAATGACGCAAAATAATGACGTTTCACTGCCGCTCTGTAACCCGCAGTTGTTGATGCAACAGATGCAATTTCGCCGGCGGCTAATGAATGCCGTAATTCGTACTTTGTAGCTCTTTTTAAGTTCGTTCGGCCGTCACAGAACGAATATGAAATTCACATGAGCAAAGAGTCGGAAACGAAATAAACTGAGCAGGTACGAGTAGCTTTAATATTCTACATTTTAGTTTTAACCGTCCGCTCGATATGATTCTGAATGAAGCCAAGGCACTTTTAATTTAAAATTAAATTCGTGCTTTTCATAGATATTAAATATTTACTGACTAACAACTTCGCAGATGTTAGTTACATATTTCAACAAGAATCTTAAATAATAGATTTGTAATAAACATCTGCTATACTTACATTATAATTTTCTTCATTCATGCAATACCTACTCAAAATTTGTTTTGGTATATAACGATCAATGACTACATAGTTAGATACATAATTTTCCCGGAAAATCAATTTTCAGAAATTTAAATAACAGAAACGCTACGCGGTGTTAATTTACGATGCGCAGAATGGCAGCTTATTATGTTGAAACTTCATGGCTTTCATTACTTTTCTTTTAAATAAAATTCAGGAAAATAGTTTTTGATATAAGAAGAAAGAAAGAAAGAAAATGCGTTTATTTGCGGTAAACATGACGCAAAAAATAACACAAACACAGAAAATATGAAAAGGTTGGGGGAAACATGCGTCACATCTACGCAAAACGGCTATCGCTCAGCATTATAAAGCTAACTGTAGTTAAAAATCCTTTTAACTGCGGGCAGTTATTCTGATTCTCTAATTTCTAAAAAATAGAAACAGTTTTTTAATAGCCCAGTGGTCCTAGTATTTATCACACCAACCGCATGATGTGACATCTAGTCGTTTCTTAGGTCGAATTTAACCACTGAAACCGAATGCGATCAGCATATTAATTAAACCGCGTCCAAGAGCTGTCAGTGTCAACATTGTTGTGAAATATTAACACTGACAGCTTTTGAAGCGGTTTAGATGTGCTAATAGCGTGAGACTGGTGAAATTCGCCGCTCCAGTTTGAAAGAAAAACCTATTTCATTACCTTCACGATACACAACAACTTTTCCCTCAAACTGTCATTATATCAAGGGACCATAACTAATATTTATCCACATTACCGAGCGATCGGCTCTAGTCCACAGTCATGGCACTTGGCACAAGTTAAATGTAGTGTAAACAGAGGTAGTTATCGCGGGCGCGCGGCACTAAATCTTGCACTACCGACTACCGCCGGTTTGCCCGCGCCCGTTTGTCATGTCACCTACCGGCGTTCATGCTATACTGTGTATGTCGTGCGTGATTATGATGAGCGTTTATCATTATGAGTGTGGAATGTGAGTTTTTGGTTGTTGAGTCTTTTAGCGTCCAATTGTTCTTCAACATTCACCAAACTTTTTAAATATGCGCTCCATACGGTCCTCATTCGGTATTTTCGCATTACACTGTTGCAGCTTACCCAAGATCGAAATATTCTTTAGTAATTTGATGATATTTTTTTCCAACCTAATACCTGGGTAAGGGAGGCCTTCTCCCAACAGTCGGACATTACGGCATAGATAGATAGATAGACTAGCTTTGACACTTTAATAAATCTGTAGTTAATACGAAAATTTGAAATCTTTCGACTTTCCAGTTACTTACCCCTAGAGCTATTTATGACAGACGTTTTCATACCAATCTACTTCCTAAAATCAATTACGTTTCGATTGAAGTTGTCGAGCTGTTGCAAACACGTTATGTTTCGTATAAACGTTTGCTTTGAACAAAGGAAAGCTGATCTAAAAGCAAATATGGTCGCGATATTGCGTCGCTTTCAAAAATTGAAATATTGCAAGCGCTGCATGGTTTGTGTTCGACCACGGGAACTGATTGGCATCAAAAACGTATCTGATAAGTCATTTCAGTATGGTTAGTGCTGCCACACATCTGCCTTACGCGACGAAAAATGCGGCGTGTTTAAGCTTATATTACATATACTATAATGACACTTCAGGCCGAAATTACGTCGCGTAATTTTCATAATAAAAATAAACAAAGGGAATCACCGTCGCGTATTTGTTGGTAGGTTACGCTTAGATAGTGATCTTTAGTTTTGACGTCGCGACCTTGGGAAGAGAAGATATTAGGTTCCAACACAAGTCATTGTTTTATATTTATAGCCGTAAAGCACATTATAGTTTGACGATTAAGCTGATCACATCATTGAGTAAAACTTCCTATAACTCTGGCCATCTCACTGCGTGATCTAGTAAAAAGGCATCGATCTAGTTTGAAACTTTTAGGATTAAGTATCCTAAAACATCGTATGTAAAACCTTAAACAACCACAAACAAAACACAATTTTCTAAAACGGACTGTTCGGTTAGGAAATCTAGCTTGGAGCAATGACAAACAAAGAAGTAGGAATTGTAAATTAGTAAATATTACACTACAGCTAATGAGCGTTCTAATTTTAAAATATTTTTTTATAAGTTTTATGACGGTGGAAAGAAATTCTGCAAACATTTTCATGACATTCGGGAGCGATCGATTGACGACCTTCTAATGATTCGGCTGACAGCTACAAGTATTGCCAAATAAAATACTGTTACAAACGATTCCCTAACTAAATGTTGTTCCGAGGCCCTTCGGAAATCTTTTTAGGAATTTGTTGGGAACCTCCTGAGGCGTCCGAAAAATGTTATAATCCGCGTTAAAAGTTGTTTAGAAACCGTTCATACTACTATGACAAAGTAGACCTTTTTTCTTCAATAAATACATATTAGGGATCCTGTTACTATGAAATTTCAGTAAACAGCCATTAACTCAATGCTATCAAAACCGTACGCTTTGAAATCACGTTCAATACTAACGATTTCGTCGGGTTGAATAACCGCAATTATTTTATGAATAGTTCTGGATACCTAGTCTAGTCTAACACGTAAAGCAACGTTACCGATTTTCTTTATTAGCTCTCACCTGCCATTGTATGAAGAGGGTCAATAATGAGATGTATTCTGACAGCAACTGGTATTTAAATTATATTACCGAATAATTACCTCTTAGTAGATAGACCACCTAGCTACACCGAATAGTTTTGGGGACACAAATTGCCACATAGTGCAGTAAATTGTATAAAATATACACTTAGAGAAGAACTTTCCTAGAACAAGCGGAGAGGGATACCGTCATAATTTGCTGCGACCGTACTGCATAGCGTTTGATAAAATCCCTCACATTCACATGCCGCACACCAAAACCACACAGCATTAAAAGAAATACAACCTTCTCATCTTATTTTTCGAAACCCATATTTACAACAAAATATTTGCCTTAAACTCACCTTGCGCAAACATTTTCGCCTCACCATAGACGTTAAGACCTCAATAGGGTAATATTTCCAATGCTAAGAAGTGCAGTGAGCGGTGTGCGCCTCGGAAAAGGCAAGAGATTGGTACATAATATTGCAATCTCCGTCGGCAAACACTTGCTATATGCGTTAGGAAGCAATACTTATTCGCGTCGAGCACCGTGGTTAAATTTCCCAACGTACAGCGATTCGCTCTTTCGTATTTAACCACTGGTGGTTAAATTGTCTTGTATTGTGTGTGTGTCTGTGTGTGTGTACACATTGCCACGTTGTAATACTTGATTGCTGGTATTATTTATCACAAGGCTTTGATATCTTGTGTTTTCAGATTGGATTATGAATTAAAACATTGTTTAATTAATTAAATTGGGGATAGTACCTACTAAAAAACTTCAAACAGCCTTAGCGAGTTGTGTAAATAATTCCTCCATTAATAGCGTTAATAACTTGAAACTCATTAAATTAATAAAGATAAGGACTATAAACAAGAACATTCCCTAAATAGCGCCTCATATCTTTTTACTCTTCAAATTCATTTACATACAACATTTGAAAGCCCACTTAAATTCCTTCATTCAGTTAAGATCCATTCCACTCTATTTTGAAAGGCAAAATTTTAATACCCGAATTTATAGTTGAAACTGGAAGGTCCCCGATTCACGCGAGCTAACATCCTAGGATATTGTGGGGCTAAGTAGGTACAGTTAATTCCTGGAATATATATTTTATCTTAACCATATTCTGTTTAAAATGTCTCTTAGTGATTACGAAGTGGAAAATACAGAAATTAAGGCAAAGTTTCGGCGGGTGCCTCTTTTATGACGTGTTCTTATCTCCCGGGAACGGCGCGTGTGGCGCGAGTGTGGAGTTACAACAATAAGTTTGCCACTCTAAACTTTCGTTCTCTGTTCCCGTACAAAGTATTACCGCTGCATAAGGACTAAATTGCTTTATTTCCACTTTCTCAGTTGCATTGAAAACGTGGCTGTTGTTGTACAAGTGGTACCTATTGTGGCAGTGCCGCTTTGTTTGCGAGTGTCGCCGATATATCTCAAAAGTTTTGCGGTGCAGCAACGCATCTCCACAATCCCTGGTAATATCAACTCATATCACAAACAATTAAAATATACTCCAGTTATTTATAAACTACAAAAAAAAAACAAGGCACTTAGTTTAAAAAAAGTTCAATTTAAATAATAAGCACTCCCAATAAAAGATTCTATTAAAAGTCAATTTGTATTCTGTGAAATATTCAATCGATTTGAGTGTAATCGAATTCGAATGGAATTGTCGACGAATGATTAAAAAAATATCGCAATTCGTATCTGGAAATACCGCACAGCTTTTAATGTGTACATATGGAGAGTGTTCGATAAAAGGGATTGCAATGTTTGTTTCAATTTCCTGAGGTGTGAGATCAGCCGCGCCTCGCATCTCATGGATTCTCCATGTTTTGAAGAGGTGTATTCATTTATCAATGTTAGCTCAAAACTGCAAGGCTTCTAGTTTCAAGCGAAATTGAAAAGATTGTTCTTCAAACAATTTTGATCTGTCACTAATTAGTTTTACTTGGAATTATTTTTCATATCAATTCGCTGACTGCCCCCTAAAGAACCTACACAAGTTTAGGGTAACCCTTTTTGCAGGCAGAGGTTTCAAGATCACAATAAGTGTTCATCGATACTAGCGTAAAGAAAGATAATATCGAGTATAACCAATAATTCTGACTCTATTGTGATATAATTCTCTATCCGTCTTTACAAGAATATTAGGTACCAATTTAAGTACCTACATAAATCGTGTTTTTTTTGGGCATTCCTAATAGCTATATCCGTTTCTGATGGATTAAGATTTCTGCGCCGGCCAGTACTTATGGAAAAATAAGGAAAACTACATGATACGATTTCGATGAGTAATTGGATCGGTTCATGTTACATTTTTTATAGAGGATCCGGATTAAGCGATGTGTTCTATTTATTTATCGAAATTGGTTTCCCTATTTCCTTTTAGTTTTTTTGTGGAATTAATAATTTAGAATGACGGTTTGACCAGCATTTTGCATAGTTGAGGAGTAAATTGAGAAGTTGTCGGGTTTCATTTTCATCAGTAAATTCTGTTTTCTGGGTAATACTGTTTAATAGTTGAATCAGCAGAGGGGCTTGTGGCTAAGTAATAACGTGACCATCTTTACATACGAAGACCCTCCGGGCCTCGGAAAGCACGTTAAGCCGTTGGTCCTTGAACACTACTTAACTTGTCCTTGTTGGATCCTTGACAGTCGTTACAGGTCGTAAGAAGCCCGAAAGTCTGACAACTAGTCAGACCAGGGGGTATCGTACTTATTACCCAGTAACTGGGTTGTGGAGGTCAGATAGGCAGTCGCTCCATGTAAAATACGCTTATCTAGCTGCATCCGGTGAGACTGGCAGCTGACCCCAACATAGTTGGGAAAAGGTGGGGCAGATTGAGTTGAATCAGTATTGAGGCAGTTTAGAATAAAAATGGTACCCATTGTTAAACTAGTAGTGCTCTACACATTTTTGAAAACGCACGAAACGGTTGTATTTTATTAAACGTGTGTTGACAAGTGCTGCAGGGTATTTAGTTATTGGTACCTACAACTAGTTCGTGTGCCCGAGCAGTACACAGACACTCCACTATTTCCATCAGGCTTTGTGCCCAATTCTGAGTAATGCATGAACATGTTAACTTTTCGAAAAGGAACCTACATTTTGGAAGTTATTGTTAAACAAAAATTAAACCCAACACAACATTTTCATGTTCCTATCAAATAATATAATTTCGTTGAATGTACCTTATTACTATTTTACGCGCTAGAGATAGGTAACTATTAGGTACACAAACAATACCTAAAATTAAAAATTATCCGAAACAAACGAAAATACGACTCTAACATTTTACATCAAAATGAACTCTGAATTAATCAAAACATTCTCATCAACGAATTCCTAATATAAACGGTTTAACAGTGAATTTCGCCAGACAATCAGGCGTTAACGGTCTGTTCATCGGGTGACAATGAAAGTGTTTCATTGAGCTGTCCATTTGCGAGGGGTGGTGTGCTAGGCACGTCGTGTCACGTGAACGCAGTGACGCAGTCGGCGCGGAAGGCGCGTTAATGGGTCCTTCGCCCGCCACCTGTCAGATGACTGTCTGCCTTCGCCTGCTTCGGATCGGGCGGACACCAAGTTTCGCTCTTTAAACTTAGATGTTTGAACAGCGAAGGGACGTTCTGCGAAGCGTGACGGAGGATGACGCGGTGGAGAAGGGTTAATAAACATGAATATATTATTGAAGTTTGATGTAAAACATGAGGATTATGAATGAATTATTTAAAGAAAGACTCATATTCAATGGGGATGGGGACATACAAGGTAAGAAGAGTGTAAAAATAATAAACACAACTTCTCTACTTTTACAAAAAAATAAGCACAGGTGTTCTCAATCAATTTGATAGATGGCTTGTCCTTTATCGGACAAAATAACGAACTGTATACTTTATTTCTTTTCAGAACACTTTAGATATTCTTTGCTGAACTGCGTAAAAATAATGAAGTTATTCAGGCCAGTTCATTTGTGGGTTAGAGGCAAAGGAGCACAGAAAATCGAGTGTCACTCACGATGGCGTGTGTTTGATGTTCGTTCGATGTAGGTATTCAAGTCATATTTGTTGCTCATAATGTACTAACTAGGTCAGGTTATTTCAGTTAGTTCAGAGTAGTACCTAACTATTTTAAGTTTAAAATGGCTAGTGTTAACTGAAGCTTGATTTAACTTAAACATTTTCGTTTTAATTTGCCAACTCACGCAGTATCATATTTGTTAAAGATTGACATTTCATTTTTACATTTCTAATCCATTTTAAGCAATTCACATTCTTTCAGCTTTACACAAGTCAGATGCATAGTTAAAAAAAACAACATTTTAAATTTTAATACAAATCAGAAAACCTGCGTTGCGTCGAGCAACTCTGGTCTAACAAGCAAAAAACCATTTCCATCCAACTTTTCAGCTAGATTTCCAACGTAGCTCGCTCGTCCACAGTTCAATGGAATTCAGAATTCTATTCCGATGCAGTGTTAATGAATTCGCACAATGAAAACTATATGTAACTTGTTTGATTTGTTCAAAATTAAATGTCACTATAACGCCGATGGGTCGGGTGCTCGGGTTAGGGTAACAAAACGGATGCTTACCTATTTCACAAAACTTCGCTAAACTGTCCCGTCCACGAGTCGTGTAGCAAGTTTTCAACATGTTACTGAGATCGCATTTAGTATTCATCAAACATCCATTCTAGTCTCAATATACGTGCCGAAACTTGGTATCGCCCTGGGGTTCATCTTAGTTCCCGCAATGGGTACAACTTGTGGACTGAACTTACAGACCGCGTGTTGACAGCTGCGAGCAAGGTCAAATTGAATGATATTACGAATTACACTTTCTAACGACATTTGATCACTGTTGTTACTGTGGTTGTTAATCCGTAATTTACATGACATTATTTGAAGGGATAAATGGTCATACCCAAAAATGTTTTAGACCCAATCGAATGTTTGACAAAGTAAACGTGAATAAATAAGAAGCCCATAAATAACACACCTAATATGTTATTATATTATATATATATTATAAACCAAGTCAGTGAATATCGTAAGAGCATAAACACAGATTCGCGGCCGGTCGTTCTAGTGAGAAGGGTATGAAAGGAAACACGGCATTACAAATATAATCAAATGATTCTATATCAAGGAACACTCAGCTTTTGTCTGTAAAAATATGAAACAACCAATAAAGTGTGAAGGAAGTCGGCTCAAATATTTGGAGTTTTTTTTTATCAGACCGCAGGTGTATTTTAAAGACAATTTCTGTTAATTTTGTGTATTTGGGTAAACTCACCTACTTCAAACAGGTGTTGGAATAGTTGGGGTGCATGTTGAAGAGCCTCCTCGTGGCGCACCGTGGGCAACGTCAGCTCCAATTGCCCACCACGTCTTGGTGGACAATTGGGGCTGACGGCTAATCTTCAACAAACGGGGAAAGGTCATGGTTCCAATCACCGATCATGCTTTGATGGTCGGTGAAGGGAACCGGGCTACAGACGGTCAATACGTCCACTCCTCCTCTGCTTACAGAGGTAGTTGAGTGGGCGTAGACTGGGAAGGACCGCCGCTGCGGTGCAGGCGCACCAAAGCGGCGCGTGTTTCTCTCATCGAGGAGAGAACTTTCGGCGGGTTCGCTGAGCCGGTTCGGCTGGACAGCGAACGGAGGCATGCCTAATGCCGCCGCCGGGGGCGTGGCTTAATTGCCTGGCCCAAAGGAGGCTACCTCTAAGATAAAAAACCACCCAATCCTAAGCTTTGAAGCGCGGTGAGAGGATGCATGGCTGGAGGGAGTCCAGTCGTTAGCGCTTCCCCTGTAGAGCACCTGCCGCACTCTGCAGTATGTAGGCTTACCGGGCATCTAGGCTCTGCCCGGTGGACATTTAGGACCTATATATACTCGTGGGATATATTATGGAAAAACAAAAAGAACAAAAATCTAAATCGCCGATCGTATTGGTCGAGCAGATGGGTATGGGTGCGGTGTCAGACTCTGACACCACATCTGAGAAGAGGAGTGTGGCGAGTGTGGCGAGCGTACGCTCAAAGCACTCGTCGCAACCTGCGTCGCAAGAAAAGGAGCTCCGGGTTAGCCTGGAGCGCCTGTGCGACGCAGTGGTACAACCGCTTGCCGTCGCTGACGGTAACAAGAACCGAGGAGGCTCATGTCCTGAGAGGGATGTGGACTCGCCCGGGTGCTTCACCAAATTTTGGAGGAAGCGCCCGCTAAGCAGGGACCCGGCGTCGATGGGCCTCTCCTCTAGTGAGGAGAACCTGTCGGCCGCCAAGGAAGGGCGAGGTCGCACGATGGCAGGCGGAGCCCCCGCTCGGCTGCCGAGCCGCGACCGAGCGGGTCGATTCGTGCCGTTCTCACGGCCCGCTATACCAGCTCCCGTTGAGCGTCCTAACGGAGGCGAGGGCGAAAGTCGCGTTCCCTGACCTTGGCATACCGTCCGGCCTCAGAATGAGGCCGGCGATTACGGGGGCGCGACTGCTGGAGGTGTCGGGTGCCTCTAGCGGCGAAAAGGCGGACATCTTGGCCGCCAAGCTGCGAGAGGTCCTCAAGCCGGAGGACGTCCGGGTGTCCAGGCCGATGAAGACCGCTGAACTGCGTGTCGATGGCCTGGATGACTCGACGACCGCGGCTGAGGTCGTGGCGGCTGTCGCCCGAGTCGGCGGATGTCCGCCCGATGACGTGCGGTCTGGCGAGATTCGCGTCGACGCTTCCGGGCTCGGCGCGATCTGGGTGCGGTGCCCGGTGGCGGCGGCGAACAGAGTCGCCGAAGCTGGGCGTCTGTTGGTGGGGTGGGTGGCAGCGAGGGTGAAGCGGCTGCAACCCAGGGCCTTGCGGTGCTACCGTTGCTTCGGTGCACGCTGCACGGTGCACCGCTGAAATAGACCGCAGCGAGCAGTGCTATCGCTGCGGTGAGGCCGGCCACAAGGCGGCCCAGTGCTCCGCGGCACCAAACTGCAGCCTCTGTACAGCTGCGGGGAGGCCAGCTGGGCACAGAGTGGGTGGAAAGGCTTGTGGCACGCCCGCCAACAAGAAGAAGAAGAGAAGGGCTGCTAAGGCTGCCGGGGGCTCTTTACCCCCCCCTCAGCCTGGCTGCCCTTCGGCCGACTCCCGGCCTAGGAATGGTGCGGAGGGAATGGATTGCGCATAATTGCGCTCTACCATTTCCTCCAAGGCAATATCAACCACTGTGCCAGAGCTCAGGATCTCTTGCTCCAGAGCATGGCAGAGTGGTCGATTCACGTGGCTGTTGTCGCCGAACCGTACTTTGTCCCCCCCAGGGATAACTGGGTGGGAGACCTGGACGGTTTGGTGGCCATCATTGGCGGGGCTCTTGTCAACCCGTCCCGAGGTCACGGCTGGGTAGCCGCCCTCGTGGACGGCATTGGTATGGTTGGGGCGTATTTTTCGCCCAACAAGAGCCTCGCCGACTTCGAGAGGTTCCTTGTCGAGTTGGGTGCCGTCGCGCGTCGTGGGCCGACTCCACCCTCGCCCTGTGCTGTTGCTGGGGGATCTCAACGCCAAGTCTGTGGCGTGGGGATCTCCTGTGACCGATGCTAGGGGCAAGGTGCTGGAGGAGTGGGTGGTCACGACTGGCTTGACCGTCCTAAATCGGGGCTCGGTCCACACGTGCGTGCGGCAGCGGGGCGGCTCTATAGTGGACGTCTCGTTCGCTAGCCCCGCTGTCGCGAGCCGTGTCCGTGATTGGCGTGTCGCCGTGGAGGTGGAGACGTTGTCGGATCACCGATACATCCGTTTGGACGTCTCCGCCCAGACCAGCGGCGGCCGCAGTTCGATGGCCCCGCGAATGGACGGTCCGCGCTGGGCGCGTAAGCGCATTGACAGGGAGCTTCTCGAGGAGGCCGCTATTGTCCAGGCCTGGTTCCGGGAGTCGGCAACGAGCGGACCCGTCGACGTCGAGCAGGAGGCGCTGTGGTTCCGCGGGGCGATGACGCAAATCTGCGACGCGTCCATGCCCCGGGTCCACGCACAGTCAGCAAGGCGCCAGGTGTACTGGTGGACCGCCGAGATTGCGCAGCTGCGCGTCGCGTGCGTGGCGGTTAGACGCCAGTACACCCGATACCGGAGGAGACGTTGTCGGGTCCCTGACGAAGAAGCCGCGCTGTATGAGGTGTACCGCGCGGCGAAGGAGGCTCTGTGGCTGGCCATCGGCGAGGCGAAAACGCGAGCCAGGGAGGAGATGTTGGAGAGTCTAGACGGGGATCCGTGGGGGCGCCCTTATCGCGTGGTCCGAGGGAAACTTCGAGCCGCGGCGCCCCCACTTACGGAGAGTCTCCAACCCGAGCTGCTGGAGGAAGCAGTTGCAGCCCTCTTCCCGGCGAGAGCGGAGCACAGTCCGCCGCCGATGGCTGTGCCCACAGCCGCAGAGCCTACAGGAGAGAACGCCATCAGCGTCCCAGAGGTGACACAGGCAGAGATGGGGGCAGCCGTGATGCGGCTCCGGGCCAAGAACGTGGCCCCGGGGCCCGACGGGATCCACGGCTGCGTGTTAGCCCTCGCTCTGAAGGAGCTTGAGCCCCAACTGAGAGGACTCTACACAGCGTGTCTTGAGCGGGGCCAGTTTCCCACTTTGTGGAAATCTGGTCGTCTGGTCCTGCTCAGGAAGGCGGGGCGCCCTGCCGACTCGCCGTCCGCGTACCGGCCCATAGTGCTGCTAGACGAGGTGGGCAAGCTGTTTGAGCGTATTATCGCAGCCCGCCTCGTCGGCCACTTGTGCAGAGAGGGGCCGGACCTGGACGACAGCCAGTTTGGTTTTCGGCATGGGCGCTCCACCATCCACGCTGTGTCGCGGGTGAGAGTCCTGGCGGAGGAAGCGGTGTCCTGGGGCGGGGTGATGTTGGCGGTGTCCTTGGACATCTCCAACGCCTTCAACACCCTGCCCTGGAGTTGTATTCGGGAGGCACTGCGCTATCATCGGGTGCCTCCCTACCTCCGCCACATCGTTGGGGCTTATCTGTCGGAGAGGAGTGTCACCTACGTGGGACGTGATGGCGGAAACCAGCTCCGCATGTCGTGCGGTGTTCCGCAGGGTTCGGTCCTAGGGCCGCTCCTGTGGAACATCGGGTACGACTGGGTGCTGAGGGGCGAGCTCCAACCGGGCGTAGACCTGACGTGTTATGCAGATGACACGCTGGTCACTGCCCGGGGGAGCTCGCACAGGGAGGCAGCGTTGCTGGCGACGGCTGCGGTGTCACAGGTGGTGGGCCGCATACGTTGCCTAGGCCTGGAGGTGGCCCTCAGCAAGTCGGAGGCCATGGTGATTCATGGCCCCCGGCGGGCGCCGCCGCCCGGCTCACACATCGTGGTCGGGGGGGCTCGGATCGCTGTCGAGTCCACCATGAAGTATTTAGGATTGGTGCTCGACAGCCGGTGGAACTTTGAGCCCCACTTCCGACGGCTGGCGCCCAAGTTGCTGGGCGCGGCTGGCGCGCTTGCGACGCTGCTTCCCAATCTGGGGGGCCCGAGCGCCGTCTGTAGGCGGCTCTACGTGGGGGTCGTGCGATCCATGGCCCTGTATGGGGCCCCGGTGTGGGCCTCTGACCTGACGGCCGGCAGCATCGCTGTTTTGCGAAAGCCGCAGAGGGCGATGGCTGTCAGAGTCATCAGGGGGTATCGCACGATCTCCTACGAGGCGGCTTGCGTACTGGCCGGATCCCCGCCCTGGGACCTCGAGGCGAAAGTACTCGCTTCGTTGTATCGGTGGCGCGAGGAAGCGAGGGCGCGGGGCGAGGGACCGATGCAGCGACACATAGAGCTGCGTCGGTCTCAGCTTCGCGAGGTCCTGGTGGCGGAATGGCGGTACAGGCTTTCACGCCCTACCGCCGGCCTCGTCACCATCGAGGCGGTCCGGCCGGTGCTCGAGCGCTGGCTCGGGAGGAGGCACGGCTCCCTGTCGTTTCGGGTGACGCAGGTGCTCTCGGGGCATGGCTGCTTCGGGAAGTACCTGTGTCGCATAAACAGGGAGCCGGACGGCCGGTGTCACCACTGCGTCGACTGCCGGGAGGACACGGCGCGGCATACGCTGGCAGAGTGTGCCGCTTGGGAGGAGCCGCGCCGTGCCCTCATCTCAGAAGTAGGCAGTGACTTGTCGCTGCCGGCCGTAGTCGAGTCAATGGTCGGCAGCGACGAGTCCTGTGACGCGGTGGTTTCCTTCTGTGAGAAAGTCGTCTCGCAGAAGGAGGCTGCGGAAAGGGAGAGGGAGATCTCGTCCACTCACCCGGCCCGCAGAAGGCGCACCGGGCGTCGGCGGAGGGCGGACAACGCCCTCTTCCAGCCCCCCTAAATGGGTCCAGGGGCGACGGACTCGGGGACGTCTGTCGCCCCCCACACACCAGGACCCGAGGTGGCGGCGCGTAGTGTTCCACGCGCGCCCCTCTTAGACGTCGCGGGGGGAGTCAAACACCTCACTCCCCCCCAGACCCGGAGTGGCCCGCACTGGCGGGCCGGCACCAGTCGGGGGTTGCGGAAGGATGGTACGTTCCCGCGACCCCCGGCGAAGGTGTGAGATGGAACACCGGGGTGGTTTTTAGTCAGTAAGAGTCTGACAGACCCCGCCGTCCGCCCCAGGGCGGCGGACATCCATGAGGATTTCCCACCCCGGAAACAAAAACAAAAACAAAAAAAAAAAAGGTGTTGGAATAGTTAAGTCTTTAGGTACGTAAAGATATTCTAAAATTACAGTTAAAAATAATCATGGCAAGTTAGGTAAATATTGATTTCAGAAGAAATTAATTGTTCACACCCACACAAAAAACAGTCTTTCAGTAAACAATTTGCAAGTACCTAAGTCTGTTAAATACTACAATGGGTGACTTTTAGAGTTCGCACAAAATCGTTCGAAACTTAAATTATTTGCAATATTTGAATAAAGTTGCGCACAATCGACACTTAACTCAATTAAAATGAAGGTTTCAGAATCGTAAATTATTTTGAAGCGTGTTCATTGGAAGGTTTATATTTTAAAGCTGTAAATATTATTTAAATATTTAATTATGAAAACTTTATTGCACTTAATAACTTATGCATTATACTTTAAGTATTTCTTCAAAGTGTATTTGATGACCATTATCCATGGAGTCAGCCTAAAATTTTCGCGAACAAGTAATTCGGCCCCGAGGCATTCGCGGCATTTCGCTGGCTGGAATAAAACATTTCGATTTCGATTTAAAGTGAGTGGAAGGAACTGAAAGAGCTCGTAGCTTTGAATTTCCAAAAGGTATTTTATATACTATACATTACGAATGATATTGTGATAGTGTATTCATATTTTAATTGTAAAATAAATCTAAGGTAAGGTAATCTTTACTAAAATTTTAAAGATGATCGAAAATTAAGGATCTTATGTACCCTTTTGGTTATGGTTTGGCTATTAGATCCTGATTTGTATTCTAAATTAATTGAATATGAAAATAAATTGGAGGCACCATATTCCGATGTATTTGGTTAATAATTCCGAGTGTACAAAATGCAAAGGAAAACGGTAGGAAGAATAATACATGGAGTTTAAAAAATCAACTATATTTATTCATTTAGGGTTTAATCGTTCGTAAGTCTCAGTCTTCTTAGATGAGGTTTTAATGTTTTAAAAATTATGTTAAAGTATTCAATTATGATAGTAAAATGCCTGTTATATTAATAGTATAAAATATAGCTGCACGGTTACTAACAAATGCGTGCACTCACTGGACAGGTCCACTCAATCTGTGTGGTTCTTTCCTCAAAAGACCATTTCAGACACTAATCTACATGGTCCTCAAAGATTGTGTCCGGATTTTTTTATATACACAGTGACATTGATGTGTTTTACTTTGTAAAGTATTATAATATTATTTTAATTATTGTGAATGTGAGAACTATGTCGGTCATTGCTTTTTTGTATTTTTCTCAGTTAGTTTAATCATGATCTGGCAGTTTGAGTAATTTACGCGGCCTACTCAAATGTCCTTTCTTTGGTATTGTTCGTCGAATCGTTGAGCTCCTTAAGTTCTGAGTTGAGCTGCACGATTGCTGACAATTGCGTGCACTGACTGCACATGTCTACTCAAACTGTGTGGTTCTTTCCTCAAAAGACCATTTTAGATACCGATATACATAGCCTTCACATGATCTGACCAAGATTTTGTCTGGACTTTAAAAGAGACTGTGACCTCTGAGTTTGTTTCGGTTTTTCTTCTCAGAGTAGTCAGATAGGAAACGCCGGCCTCATCTAGTTTAAAAAAATATATGTTTTGACGTGTAAAAGTGTTTGTACAAACCTACTTACAGAAATAAAATCATTTATTATTTATTAAACTAACACTACTTGACTTCGTTTATGGATACGTTTGATACTTCCTTAAAATTATAATGTAGTTGAGAATTATTATCCATAAATGTTTACAACTACGTATCTAAGTTTGTGAAAGTTATTATAAAAGAAAAAAGGAAACTACAATCAAAATCAAAATCATTTATTTGCTTAAATAAGGTAGGTACAGAGAGATCTTAAAGATAAGGTATATGAATCTCTTATTTTGCCATTAATGTCGGCGTGCAAATTTTACATAATTATTTAATATAAAAGCATTATATATTATTATATTAATTAAGAAATAAAATAAATTATTAAGAATTATTATAAGTTTCAATCAGGCATGCTGTTAGTAAATATTGTATTAAATCGAGTCTTATTTGGTAACAATTAATTATTTATAATAGTACCTGTTACTACAATGCAGGACTTATACCTTATAATCTAGGAACTCAAGTACACTATAAAAGTATTTATCAATCAATACTTTTGTCAAGATACTCTTAAATTAAAAAAAATGGGAGTGACGTAATTGTATTTGGAATTTTATTGTACAATTTAATGCACTTTAAAACTGTGACTGTGAGATTTGTCCTGGGTTTATTTAACTTGTTGGCATTATGAGATCGAGGGGTAGCTTGTAGAGTAGCTTGTCGCTTTCTGAAAGAGACTCCTATGCTTGAAAACGAATATACACGATTCCAAGATATAAATACACGGTAAAGTAAGAATCTTATATTTTCTAAAGAATGGGCGACAAGAATATGTTATTGAAACTAAAGAAAAGTGCATAGCAAGCTGCGTAAAATTGTGAAATCTGTAATTTACTTGTGTATAATTATGCTGCAGAATAAGGTGCTCATAGAACCTTATTCCGATCATCAAGGCACATCATGCATACATCGGATACATCGGAATTGCGTTTAATACCAAATAATATCGTGTCCTAATTCCAAGCATTAAAAAATTCAAGATTTTTTCATAATTTATCATCATCGTCAGCCTATAATGTTCCCACTGCTGGGACACAGGCCTCCTCTCTGTGAGAGGGAGTGGGTCGGAATCCACCACGCGGGCCCAGTGCGGGTTGGTAGATTGTCACATGTCGTCGAATTTTTAGTTCTGGGACATGTCGGTTTCCTCACGATGTTTTCCTTCACAGTTTTTGAGAGCACTGGTGATGAAATAATTTACACAAACTAAAGCGCCTGTCTGGGTTCGAACCTACGACTTACAACTCGTAAGTCGCGGCCGTTGCCACTGGGCTACCACCGCTCTTCATAATTTCCACAAATATTAAATACATTGCAAAATCTTCGTAAATATAGTACAAAACTTGCTCAAATTACATTGAATTGTGTATGAACAAAAATTTTCCCTATTAGCTTTCCCATACAACGATTTAACAAAATTTCTAAATAGATCACCTTTGCTATGCTATAATCAGTTAATGAAACACAAAAGTATACCTCGGAAATAGATTTTAATATTCATTGCCTGTTTAAGTTGTCAAACCCAAAACGGGAAGGGTCTAATCATAAAAATAACCCTGAAAATTAAAAAAGATATCAAGTATCTGAAATCGCTTTTTCGCCCTGTACATCGGAATAAGGATCCGGCTGAAATATTTGGCACAAAATGGCGCTGTGTTTTCAAAACATACAAAAGTTAAGTGTTTTCGAATGAAAATATAATCCTTGAAATTGTTTAACTCAAAGAATTACACATACGGTACAAAAATAACCAAAAAAAAAACTTGGTACTCACGGTCCAAAATGTGTGAAGCGGGAGTTCAGACCAGCTACTGTCGCAAAACTAACCAATTATTTTAAAACGATTACACATTACTCCAGACCTTTGATGATATAACTAAGCAAAGTTTTATTATAATTTGAATAAGAGATCTTGCAGTTAAAAAGAGCTTGTAAATCGATCATAAACGCAGTTTTTCTAAATACCTCGGAATATGGTGCCAATTTTAGAACCCCTTGGATTGAGGTGCCTTTACAAGATTTTAAATACCTTACGCAATGAATTCAAAGAAAACAACCCAACCTATGCTAATAAAATTCAAAAGAATTGTAAAAGATTTTTGTCTTCTTTTTACGTTTAACTTTTCTCAAATATTTGATCGACAGAAAAAATCAAGATCAAAAGGCTAGAAATGTTAATAGATTAAAAATGCCACCAGCCGACCTTTTCTAAACCCTCCAAGTGACATACAAATATATGCATACTTGACCTATTTATTACTTGTACTGATTTTGAAAGTGCAATAAAAGGAGTGTCACATCCAGCTGTAGGTCCAGGTCAATGTGATTCCGGGCAGCGTCGCTCGGTCACGTCGCAGAGTGCCGACCGATGTACCGCGGTCCGCCACTCCACAGTAAAAAGACCCGCGCCATTCTCCATTTAAATAATATATAGCTACTCTTTGATTCGACGCTCAGTATTGTCTGAATGTAGCCACGATATATGGACCAAAGCCTTTTAATAGCTTCATACATTTCAATTGTTATCTACTTCCAAAATAGATTCGCTTGACTCTTTGAACTTTGAAAGATAACTGCGGGTTTTTTATTTCATATCAGCAAAGGTGTACTTAATTTAAAATAATAGGTCGGGGAAAAAGTTTTTTCGTATTTTATAGGAATAAAGTTATAGTAAAATCTCTTTGGAAGTACTGTTTGTATCTGGCTGGTTTTGATACCATTAAATAGATGACATTTAAAAAAGTGAATCTAACGAAGAAATTTTATATATTTTGAAGTTTATTATAAAAGAAAAACAACCGTCTTCCAAAAAGAAAAAGACATAAAAAATAACTTTAATTTCGGAAGTCGGTGTCTTTGGATCTGTATTTTAGTATTTTCCACCGACTTCCGAGATTAAAGTTAGTTTTCACTTTGTAGTTTTTTTATGGAAGTCGGTTGCTTTTTTTGTAAAAAAGTTTTTTATTTTTCACTTTTAACTATAGTACCTACCCCACACCAATTGGAAAACGATCGTCTTACACGTTCACGTCCGTTTGAAGGCGGTTTTTTTTATATCAAAATAATTTATTGTTGATTTTTTAAAACCGCTCGACCGATTTCGATAAAATTAAAATGGGAACACCTGGGAAGTGAAACAAAAAAGAATTTTCCAAATCGGTTCAGGCGTCTTCGGGTAATCGGTTCCGATTTGGATACGATTGGAAATAGAATTAAATATGAAAATGGCTGGGTACCGATTACTTACTCCTACTGTTGCAACTTTTCAGGCAACAAAAGGATACGGAGATGTCGAGCGCCGAATTTTATCTTTGATTTTAAGTTGGCAGTTACAGTTCCAAGTTACAGGGAACTACACTAGAACAATCTGGTATCGCTAAAGGACAGGTGTACGTTGCTCTGAGTCGTGTTAAAACCTTGGAAGGAATAGCGTTGTCTGACATAGATTCAAACAAATTATTGAGTAGGCCACACGACGAAAGAGCATTGCTAGAGATGACGCGATTACGCAACTTAAATTCAGTGTCAAATTGACGCATCAGCATGCCTAGTAGGAAGTGGTATTCCTATGTAAAACTTCAATCTTAATTAGGTATTATTTTTGTACGAACAGAACATTTTGGCATATTGAACCGTATGAAGTAATCCCAACAAAAGGCAACTGCTGTAAATCCTTGAGGAATTCCGTCGACTGTCTATGGTCTCCATCATCAGACCTGTAATGGCACTTATAACCCATATGGGTGCAAAGTTCTCATAAATAGAAATTAATTAAGTCCAAACACAAGGTAGCTACTGTAAAACGTTGAGGAGTTCCCTTGACTGTCCTTTGTCTTCATCATTAGACCCCTAATGACAGCCACAAACAATCTAGGTGTAGAGTTCTCATCACTACAAATTAATCAAGCCCAAACACCTGTAGGCCAATTCTCGTACTTAAAACACGTTCAAATCCAAGTCGCAATCTCATCTCAGCGACAATCAATGTCAAAAGCCTGTCAAAAATGTATGTAAATTGATTGTAATTTTGACAGATTGAGACTGAGATTAGAATGCGAACGGTCTTAAAAATACGGGAATTGCCCCTCAGGTAATTGCTGTAAATCGTTAAGCAGTTTCCTCGACTGCCTTTCGGCTCCATCATCAGATTGACTTTCATTATATAGTAGTGCTTTAAAATACTTAATGAAAAAAATTAACAAACGCACTAGTCTCTACGACGATTTTCGAAGGTTCGCCTCGATTTCTCTGGGATATCATCATCAGATCCTGGTTTCCTTATCATGGTACCACCCTTGGGATATCTCCTTTCCAACAAAAAAAGAATCATCGAAATCGGTTCATAAACAACGAAGTTAACCAAAAAATATACGGTCGAATTGAGTATCCTCCTCCTTTTTTGAAGTCGGTTAAAAAGGGAAAAATACCACACAAGTCACGACAGAAATATGTGACGTTTATGGACATAACGCAGTGTCAGTAAAAGTTGCACAAAGTTGGTTCAAGCGTTTTCAGTCTGGAGATTTTGATGTCAGAGATGTAGCTCGCTCTGGTCGCCCTGTGACGGACAACGTTGATGCCATTTTTTAAAAAGTGGAGCCAGATAAAAGAAGATATTAGTAGTTGCGACATAGCTGAAGAGTTAGGGGTTGACCACAAAACGCTTTTGACCCATTTGAAAAAGTTTGGGTTTGCAAAAAACCGAGAGGAGGCCTGTGTCCCAGCAGTGGGAACATTATAGGCTGATTATGCTTATACAAAAAACTCGATGTTTTCGAATGTATTTGGGTGCCACACGAGCTCTTAGTCTTGAATTCGTATATAAACTACGAGAAAACTGTTTCCCCGACCTAATAGAATATCTGTCTCATTTATTTAATTATTTACAATTCGCATCGTCAATATTGAATAACGAAATTCAATCACTAAATCGTATAAAGCTCCAATAAATAAATATCATGATTTCATTTCAATATACAATCGAATGATTAAATTGGAAATTCAATAATACGTCTACTATATCAGAAAATAAAACGAAGCCAAAGATGTGAAAGGGCATCATAAATAAAAGGCTTGAGTATAAAAGTGTTCTTTATGAAGTGTCGCCGCAGAGAGTGGAGGCCACGCGCCGCCCGCGCCGCCACCCGACCGGCTGTCGTTGATACCTATTTGAAAGTCCTGTAATATTAACTGGGCCGCTCCTTACTACATCACCATTATCGATAGTTTCAAGAATTAAACGAAAGAAAAGAAGCTTTTTGTTGTCTCCCTTGTTCCCTTTAATCCATCAAAAAGTTTACTTTAAAATAATCGCTTTTACCAATAAGACCGCCCATTCTGTCACCCTACGTAAAATTTCTAAATTTATATGTTTAATTTATACATATGGTGTTAAAGAGTATTCTATTATATTCTATTCTTACGGCAGGCTTTAAAAATAATTTTCGTACCACTTGCTCAAAAAAGTGACATTCTATGCCACAAAAAGCGAACATAACAATAGTCATTTTTAATCTGTTAAAAACAGGGAAAGAAAATTGTACTGAATTTCATTCATCCTCTAGGGGGAGAATGTGATTTAAATTTGGAATACTTACCGAAATTTATACTGAACTACATCTGTGTTTACACCATTGAGTTTGTTTATAAAGCATTATAGGTACATCTTTTTGAAAAAGGAATACGCATTTATTATGCTGTTATGATTATTAAATAAAATTACGAAAACCGACGAGGCCGTATGAGCTTGATGCCTTTGCTTTTCCGACAAAAAAATATTTGTTTGTATTGTTTTTGTCTTCTTCAAATACATAAACGTTAAGTTTATTTCAATTTATTTTTATAAATAAGTTAATGTTCTAAAAATACGTTTAATTGTCATTATTTTTAATAAATGCTTATCTCATATTATTATTGTGTTAATTTTTTCGCAAATGGTACGAAAAGTAGAGTATTTTCCTCGGAGATAAAGCTGTCTTAGTCTTGGGTGAACTTAAATCCCTCGCTACACTCAGGACTCGTCTTAAATCCCTCGCTTCGCTCGTGATTTAAGTTTTTAACTCCCTCGCTACGCTCGGGAGTAAACCTCGAGTCCTTCATTACGCTCGCGATTTAAATCGTCACCCGCAACAGAAGACACTGCTTTATCCCCTTGGTTAATAATCTACTATTATTGTTGTTCTCACAAAGATTTCAGTTGAATGTCCTTAATTCTTCGCATGTTTTCCTGGAAAACGAGTAAGTGACATATATAACAAAATGTAATGTTACCATTCTTCAGCTAGGAAACACAATAAAGATTGTTGGATATAACTATTTTATTGGATAACCCCGCTTAGTATAAATATCGAGAAAGGTTGTCGTTAATGTTTTCTGTATATATAAAGTAAACATTTAATCCCATAAAAATACCAATAGATAAATGTTGGTATTTGCAGAAAGTATGTTTTGTTAAGATTTACACTTTTATTAGTGCTATAAAATATATACTTATTAAAAAATGATTTTTTATGGTAGTGGCTTGATTTTTTCATAATAATTTTGTACGAATATATTGATTGACCGATGTGCAAACACGATATGAAGCAAAAACATTTAATAAAAATTACACCATATATTCATTTTTCCGACGCATAGACACCGACCGTTTTGGCTATAATTGTTTGCCTTATAGAGTAACGACAGCATAATATGCTGCATAATACCGATTAGGGAATATATTATATTCCCTAATCGGTGGAGTAGTTTAGACTCGTGTAATATTTTTATTCAACCATCATTTTTGTTTTCAGATATTTCTACGTGGTGCAAAATATGTAAAATGTAATATATCCCATGTAAACATTAAAATTAATTTAATTCAGGCAAACCCTTTAATACATCAAATAAATTGAAGTTTAAGTTTTCTATTAACACAGATCATTAAAATTTGGATTTGACTGTCCCTCATCAGCAATTTCTTAGATAGATGTGGGATCTAAGAAAAACATCGATACGTCTTTCACGACAAGAAAGTGCATCACTAGCACAGAACGGTCCCGACCGACAGAGGGTCGCAGTCGGGAGGGAGACTCTAATAAAATATGTAGATTTGATGACTTGTCACATTTTTTGTTACAAATCTGAGATTCAAAGTTTTTTAGTCACTTTACCAGACCCTTCGGTTCTTTTCATTAAGACTTTAATAATGTGGAATTGGGTACTTAATCTTTCTCATCGAGGATGTGTCGTTGAACTCGATTCTTCAGCTTTTAATTAACTTACAAGCATTTCTAATATTCCTTTGGAACGAAGTATAATGGAGCTTGATGAGATTTGATACTTGCAGTTTAAAGGCTTCGTTTCTTGATCGTTATTGTATTCTAGACTTTTGTATTAGAACTTTTTTATTTACGATTAATACTTGTAGTAACTTGCCATGAGCAAATACAGATGGAATAAACTTTTTAAATCACATTAAAAGCAAGTTACTAGGTAAAGTCTGCGACGAACCCAAGTTTAATATGACTTACAAGGGAGTGGCGTTCAAGGGTATTGTACAAAATACAAAGTACACAACATCAGTATCTAAATACTAGCCGCACGAACACGACTAGGATTAAGATTACTAAGCCTATGATTAGTTACTGGCTTCGGCCGACGCTATCTTGACCTACGACATTTTGGAGCTAATGCCTACGGCTATGGGCTACGCGCTACCCGCTACGGTAATTTTTTCGCTGGTATGGTTTCATGTTTGTGTCTGGAGTTTATTATATTGTTAGTAGAATTTTAGTTGACATTGGCAGCCATTACAATGAAATAAAAACTCCGAATTACCCTATTATTGACTTGGCACCAATATACTTGGTGATAATGTTACGTGTGGGCGTGGTATACAAATATTATGACAATTACTTATATTCTTAAAATTAGACTTTTTCAATTCATATTAAAAACAAGTTTATTAAGAATTCACATATGCAGATAATGGGATGGTTTTAACGACACCTTTGTTTTTTTTTAAATCGTTGCCCCACACTAGGAATTTCTCCTGTATTGTGGGTGCGTTTACAAACATGTAAACTCACATACATAAACAGCCAGACCTGGAACAACTACTTGTAGGTCATACACATATTTGTTCCGTGCGGGAATCAAACCCGCGACACGCAGTGCAGCAGTCAATCGCTTAACCACTGCGCCAACCGTGCCGTCAACCTTGGAATAGGTCAATAATGTGTGTCGTGTAGGCGTAAAGTGGGTTAACAACACAGTTAACAACCACTTGACTTGAAACATTGAAATGTCAAGCAGTCTCCTTACTGCACACTGTTTTCTTAGAAATTCCCAACAAATGGTTTTTTTGTGGCGATAATATCAGTTCGAGGAAACCATCAATTAGAGCAAACCGTTTTGTTATGTTTGGCAAACATAACAAAATGGTTTGCTCTAATTGATGCTTTGATTACCTCTATAGAGTGCGTTGGATGGGGTTGAATGAAACCAAATGAAGGGTTTCTATAGAATTCTTTGAATGTGTAAGAATGCCTATATTTATCCACATCAACTTTGTAATTAATTTCTGTGTGTAGGTTATTGTAATAATGAACCTGAATATGAAATGTTTTTTTGAGGATCGCTGTAAAGGCCAAATGGTCGTGTGCCACGAATGAAAGCTTTTTTTTTTTTTAAACGTTGAACCACACTAGGAATTTCTCCTGTATCGTGGGTGCGTTTACAAACATTTAAACTCACATACACAAATGGCCAGACCCGGAACAACTACTTGCAGCTCGCGACACGTAACGCAGTAGTCAATCGCTTAACCACTGCGCCAACCGTGTCGTCAACGTTCGTATTTGGAAGCAAAGTTTTGTAAATAAGCGTAAGAAAGGTAAGTAAAAAAAAAAACGTTGCCATATAAAATCTTCCAAGCAAACGCATTTACAATGAACACCGTCTCAAGCGAACGATGCTAAACATATTGTGATGGTGGGTATTTTCCTGTTTACGTAGGTACCACATGTGGCCGGACGAAGTCGTTTAACAATCTCGAATAAACTCTATTAACCAAACCATTTGTCAGACTGATGGATCGGTCAATTTACCAATCAGCGAGTGTTACAATACCTACATTGTTAGTCGGCAGTTCGCAATATAAATTGACTAACAAAACGTACAGGATTTGCCAAGATTTACAACGTACTTGTTTGTGGACTTCGGACCTTTGAACCGAGTGTTGCGAATGCGAAGAAATTTAGTCTATAGATAGGTACAGACAATGACTAGCTAAGACGTAGAGTGAGGTGGGAGAAAGAGGGGACCCAGTAACGTTTATTCAGTGGAAATCAGTTGACCTAATTACAGCGGTCATTAGATCCTAATCATATCGTACCTAGGCATCAGCTGTGCGACTCAGCTATTTAAGATTCAGATATTCGTCATTAAAAGTTATGTGGCTACACCAAGCTCTTTATTGTTATTTGTGACTTTGAGTTGTACAGCTGTGAGTCCTATAAGCTAGGATAGGGCTCTAAAGTATCTAAAGTAACGGTCTAATCGGCGTTTGATTGTAAATAATGCTTCTGAGTAATTGTGAGTAGTCTGATTAAGTGTGATTGGTCGTCCAATTAGTGAAGGAACGCATGCAGATTAGAGATGGTAGGAAAACTACTTTTATAATGAAAACCACTTGTAGAATTTATAACCAACTTAATAAAGAAACCTCAATAATGGCCGTCTCCATACATGCAGTGATCAATAGTGGAACGCGCGTGCTACGCATATTTACTAGATTTAACCGCACTAAAAGCTGTAATTTTTCACGCCAACCAAAAGAAAACTAAAGCTGCACCAAGATTGTGGCCGTTCAGATCGATCATCTATCAAATGTGTGAGTACGTTCGTTAATCAGCCATCGATTATGTTTTGATCGTAAATGATAAATGATTTTATTTCTGTAAGTAGGTTTAACAAACACTTTTACACGTCAATCATATTTTAAAAACTAGATGAGGATCGGCGTTTCCTATGTGACTACTCTGAGAAGAAACGCCAAAACAAAATAAGAGATCACAGTTTCTTTTAAAGTCCAGACATAATCTTGTTCAGATCAAGTGAATACCTACCATGTAGATTGGTGTCTGAAATGGCCTTTTGAGGAGAAAACCACATAGATTGAATGGACCTGTGCCATCAGTGCATGCATCTGTCAGTTATCGTGCAGCTCAATTCAGAACTTACGGAGCTCAACGATTCGACGAACGATACCAAAGAAAGGACATTTGGGTAGGCCGCATAAGGTACTCAAACCGCCAGACCACCATTAAAAGTAATTGAGAGAAAAAAAATCGTTTCTAGTTACACTGTTAAAAAGCGAGTTCACAAGACCTTCAATAAACGAACTCTAAGGAGTAATGCACACACAACATCGCGACGTAATATTACTACGGTGTGTGTGTACTCCGTACACATGGGTTTAGCTATGCGAAGGGTGTCCACAGTCGTCATAAATCGCTTCGTACCGTGCGTTTGCACGAGTCATCGACGATTAGTGTGTCCTCCAACTGCCCTCCTAATATAGCGGACCTTGAGGGAACCTTTGATAATAAATATGTATTGGCCGAGGGAGTTTACCGTTGCATTGTATTTTGATGTGAATGGAGGGTTAAAGTTTTGGTAAGATATTGTGAAAATGGAGTAGGTTATTAATTTATGTTCATAAAAACTCGAACTCAAAACAATTCAATTAAACTATTTACAGGCACTTTTGAATTGTCAAGTGGTCGGTCATTCAGAAATATGAAGCTAGTTGACCATTCCAAACCGTAGTAGGTACCTATGGAGGAGAACGGGCAAGAATCTCCATGGACACTCTTTTAAATTATATTGTTACATAAATATTAGTTACATCATTAATGTTGATTACAGGTATAATTATATGTGAGAACGATGTAAATAACACGTACACGTTGAGTTTAAAATGAAATGTAGACAAGTACTACGGCCTAGTATAAGTTAAAAACGTAAAGGCGTAAAAAACGTAGCTAAAAATGCATGGGCACATTTTTTCGTTCAAAGTTTCTGACACGTTTTAAACAGGTAGCTAAACTTCCAGACACGGCATGAACTATTTTCATATAGCTCGACTAGCTCGTGCAGGCGAAAGAAGTAGATTGATTAATATAAACTAATATTATAAAGAGGTATAATTTGTTTGTTAGTTTTTATGTAGGAGGTAATCTCTGAAACTACCGGTCGGATTTTAAAATAATCTTTTGGCATTTGATAGCCCAATTCTTGAGAAAAGTTATAGGAGTTAGAATGAAAAGAACGCTAATCGAAAACGATGTAAAAGCGAGAGCGGGCGATGCGATGCGACGGGGTGGGACGGGGGCACACACAATAAATTTCACGCAGACGAATTCGTGGGTAGAAGCTAGTTAATAATATTCCTAGGGCCTATTTACACGCCTCAAAGAGATGTCAGCACTAATGATGGGGTCTGCTAGTGTCGATGCCTGCCAGGGTTGCGGGAAAGTCCAAGAGAGATACCGTGGCCCCTGGCACAGGCAACTGAAGGAGGTTGCGGAAGGATCGTACGTTCCCGCGACCCCCGGCGTAGGTGTGAGATGGAACACCGGGGTGGTTTTTAGTCAGTAAGAGTCTGACAGACCCCGCCGTCCGCCCCAGGGCGGCGGACATCCATGAGGATTTTCCACCCCGGAAACAAAAAAAAAAAAGGCAACTGAAGGAACACGGGTGGGTTTTAGTCAGTAAGAGTCTGACACGCCCGCCCGCTCTGCCCAGAGCGGGACAAGTTATTTGATGATTTCCCACCTTCAAAAAAAAGGGCCTATTTAATATACCTAACAATGCGAAATATTTGTCAAAAAATTACATAATTGACACATTTCAATAATAATAATAATAATATGGGACAACATCGACACAAGGTCCCGAACTAGGCAGAGCCTGTACTACGGTAACCTGATGACTGATATACATACTTATATACATACACACACCCAGACACAGGTCAAACAGACATGTTCATGCACACAAATGTTTGACTGGTCCGGGGATCGAACCCGGAACCAGCGGCTCAGAAGGCAGGGTCGCTACCAACTGCGCCAACCGGTCAGTCAAAAAAGCACTAAAACTATGAAAACTTTCGAATTGTCTAGTTGTCGCCAGTCACCTGTCACCTGTCGGTTTTTAACCGACTTCAAAAAAGGAGGAGGTTCTCAATTCGACGGTATGTTTTTTTTGTGTGTTTGTTACGCGATTACACCGCCAATTGTAGATCGATTTTCAATATTCTGCTTTGTTTGGTTTGTCATTCTTCAGAGGTGGTCCCATATTAATCTGATTAAAATCGGAAGACCGGTTTAAAAAAAACAACTATAAATTATTTTGAAATAAAAAAAAACCGCCTTCAAACGGACGTGTAAGACGATTACCATAGCTAAAAAGTGCAAAATAAAAAACTTTATAAAAAAAAAACAACCGACTTTCAAAAAAAAACACTACAAAGTGAAAAATAACTTTAATTTCGGAAGTCGGTGGAAAAAACTAAAATACAGATGCAGACACCGACTTCCGAAATTAAAGTTATTTTTCACTTTGTAGTGTTTTTTTTTGGAAGTCGGTTGTTTATTTTTTGTAAAAAAAATCATTTTTTTATTAAACAGTCTCCAAGTGTTATTAAAACCAAACATACGACTAGCACAAACACTCATACACACATGCCCTATACAGCCAAGTATACAAATTAAGCCATCAATTTATGGCGTGCTGCCATACGCTACCTACATATTTACGTCGGCCCGTAGATGGTAGCGAATCAATAGTCCAATCGTTGGCAAGCGCGTACTCTATCAGCGATTAGTTTTGGTCTGGTGGACACTCGGCCGTTCCTTGCCGTTGGAACAGGGAGCTTGTCCATGGGTAAATTACTACTTACGTCGGTAAAGCTTTTACTGTGAAACATGTTCAAACGTAGGTACAATTCACGAGCATAAATACCTCACACTAACGCAAAATTCCAACGCGATTTTCTCGTGAAATAATGATTGCGACTTTGAGAAATAATAGTATGGTTTCGAAAAGACTATATTCGTAACACCATACAATTTATAATTATAAATATTTTTGGGCAAAATCGGTTTAGAGTCTTGCGTAATTGGAAGGTTTTTATGCTCGTGTCTGTACTTCTTTGGGGATGTCCGATTTATTATTTGTATGAGAGCGAATTGATGTCATAATGAAGTGTAATGAGAATTCTGTTTGAGGTGCATACGGGTTTCTATTATAATGTTGTAACGATACGGGACAGGTTGGCTATTTACCCAAATGTAAATAGTTTGAAACCTTTCATTTATCAATACCCCATGCGATTTCGGTCAGTTTTAATTACTGTTGTACAAAATTATTATTATCGAGAATTTCGTTTGTTTATAGCAATGCTTTGCTTACTAATTATAATTGCAAAAAAAAAACATCATGATTATTTGAGAGCATATATCGAAGAAAGACGAAGTAACTAAGATAAATTGGCTGCACAAATGCGTTATAAAAATATCTTCTTCAATATCGTCACAAAAAAAGCATGTAACCGTCAAACACCGTGTTCTTATGCTAACATAAGAACACGGTGTTTGACGGTTACAATTATTATCTAAAATAAAGAACGTTCGAAAAGAAATAAACAAAACCCAGGTATAAAAGATAAAAGAACGTCTCGTAAAACGTCAACTAGAATCCATCCTCGGCTCACCAACAAAGAAACGGCCGAGGTCCATTATGATAATGAAAGTGACTCCCGTTTGTCTTAAAGTCGTAGCTCAATTTGCAAGGCGAGAGATAAACGCTGTTAAACTGTCGAAGTTCGTGACAAAGCCTGAATAATGCAGATTACACCGAGAAAAATACGGCCGCAGTCAAATCTGCATATTTTATTGGTCCCTTTTCGATGTCCGCTCTCGCATTCCAGTAAAAAAATTATATCTAAACGTACCTCCGCTATCGTGCTCAAACGACTTTCTACACATTGAGCGTTTCTTAATAGCTTTAGTTTTACCTTACCCACAAACCGGTGTCTTTGTAAAGTCAAAGTCGTTTACCGAAACCTCATCGAACTGTTTCGCGTACAATCAGGATGAGGTGAATTAATTTCTCCACGGGGTTTAGTATTTAACTATTTGCAGAGAGATTCAATTCCTAAAGTCAAATTACCGAAAGTACAGGTGAAGTGCTTCAGTGGGACTCTCTCTTCGTGGCTTTGTATGTAGGACGAGTTGCCGAAACTCTGCACCGGCCTAAATATTAGACGCCGGCTTAAGATCAAATTTACATTTACGAGTTCCAGTCTCGTATTTCTAAAATACACTGAGATTTCGAAGAACATCTTTGTTATAGAAAAGCCTGAACGAACTCTGTGGAATCCAGAAATTCCACATTATCTCTGAGATTATAAGATTAATTTAATTACCTACCTAAATATATCTACACGAGGGTTGACTGTAGCACATACAGTACACAGGATTAAGTAAATGTGTTTCGACCCAATAGTTATTTAGATGTCTACATTTGATTTTACACACCTGTGCTTCCGGCCGACCCTTTTAATGTCTTTAGTTCGGTTCATTCACTGCAAGAGTGAAAGTAGTAAACAGATATTTATGTAAGTAAACAATTCGGTGCCAATTAGGTAGAAGCAGGATTTATTTGTTTTGCATACACGTGTCTACTTCCAAGTTGTGTGTAGGTATCGCAAAATAAATATAACGTTCTAGCACGGTTACGTGATTTCATTTCGCATAGTATGTGGGTAACCACATCGGCATTGGTACCTTATTGATATAATGTTTGGCAAATATTATATTGAACACGAGAATTGCTTTTCAAGAAGGACGATGCGATACGAATGTTGAAACAATAGATATTGGAAATGATAGGCTTCTGAATTACGTACAAAGCCTTTGGATTTGGAGACAGAAATAATTAACTAGTTGCGATAGTGATTTGAAATAACTCCTGTCTAGTTGGGGACAAAACATTTATGGCTCCAGAATAGTTTCAATTAAATATGAATTTGTGTTATTTGCTCTAGAGTTAATTGTCTTCTTCCGTTACTTACCTCCGTTTGCCTTCGATTCGCAATTAAAGAGCTAATCTCCACAAATCTGACATTGAAATAAGTTAGAAATATTCTGACGAAATCGTAGACAGCAATCGGTACTGTGCAGAATAATGATTAATTAATTAATTTTGAAGACACTGGAAATAATTTACTAAAGGTAATGGTTTCCAATTTGTAAAGTTTTGACAAAGATTAATGGCGAAGCGAAGGCGTACATGGTACACCTAATATAGCTTTGATACATACGATTTTAGAAGGATTTCTTTTCCAAAAATTATGACTCAATAAACCACCATACCATTTTTTTTCGCCATTCCTGTAAATGGCGAAAATATTTTGTGTTCTAAAAATAGTTACATATATTATTAACAATGTTAACAAATGTTTAATTTCAAACAAAATCTTTGGGTGATTTACAGGAGATAACATGTAAGTGTTGGTTTTTATAGATACTCAAAAGTTCTACAGCGCGACCGCAGATAAAAAATCGTTTGTTAAAAAAATAATATTCTCGGATTATGACAGAATAAGATTCATCGAGTGATTACGGACGACAGTTCTTATAGGTAAAGATGACAGCATTATTTTCAAATACCTTTCTGATACGAGTATGTTACAAAACTGAAACAATGCTGATATGACATTACTCTTACATGACGTGTTTTGAACTAATTAAACATATCTGAAACACTTACGAAAGCTATGCCCAAATGACAAATGTGTCAAACGAAAAGTAAAATTGGATTCACAGCGAACCGTGTCATATTTAATGATGTGACCATTGTTGGTAGGTGTTACAAAAAGACAAAAACACCTGACTTTACTT
Organism: Brachylomia viminalis; assembly: GCA_937001585.2. Taxonomy (NCBI): domain Eukaryota; kingdom Metazoa; phylum Arthropoda; class Insecta; order Lepidoptera; family Noctuidae; genus Brachylomia; species Brachylomia viminalis. Next base: position 12,121,262 of record OW443308.2, on the reverse strand, counting down.
TAATTATTGTGTGCTTACAAACACTTGCGTGTGTACGTTTGTGTGTGTGTTGTTGTTGTGTTAATTTTATGATTTTCAGAAAAATAACCAGCTATATTACCATGTGAATGAACACTATGTTAGCTTGCCAATTGTAAGCAAATTTAAATCAAAAGTAAAGTGTCAGTTAAAAGCTAGTCAACGCTGTAATTAATGTAATTAATATATCTGTACGTATACTGAAAATAATCAAATTGAAGCGTCTGTTTGTGTGAGCGCTAGCGCGATAGAACTCACAAACAAACTTACAAACAACTCTGGAACTACCAGTCGGATTTCAAAAAATCTTTTTGCATTTGATCGCCCAATTCTTGAGGAAAGTTATGGCTATTTAACATCGCACTACAACCCCTAGTAGCCGAGCTAAGTGAAAAAAATCAAGAACGCCAAGCGAAAACGAAGTAATTGCTTGGACGGGCGGGGGATGCGATGCGACCGAGGCAGGTTTATAAAAATGTGCTGTTGTTTTAGTATGTTTTGTAGCTTACGTCTTCCACGCGAAATAAGTCGCGGATGCAGGCTAGTAGTTAATATTAGTTATTACACACCATAAGTTATTAATTAATTTAGTTATTACACATACACATCGTAAGTTATCCATTTCCTTAAACTTTTTTGAGCCCGACAATATTTTGCCTGTATTATATGTACTTAGACGATCTTATTCCAATTATAAAGAGCAGAGATTAATTTTGTCCTTCAGCTTTAAGTGACCTTGTCTGTTATAAATATCAATTGACTAAAAATATTTGTGATTTTTTGTAAATATTTTATGTAATAAAATATTTGGCTGTTTTGAAGTGGAATATGGCTTGATAATTCAACGTTTTCATGACAATATCATAATTACTGTGATTCGTACACATTTTCTACATACATATACACATACATTATTACATATTTTCGAGAATGTGTAGGTACTATTTTCAGGGACTAGTTTTGTTGTTTTATTTTGTAAACTTAGTTTAGTTATTCTCCATTATAAAATTTATTATAAAATAATATATCTACATGTCCAAATAAACACCATCCCTTTTGGTTTTATTAAGTACTCCTGCTCACGACTTCGTCCGCGTGAATTTTCTTGTTCCCCCGACCCACCCCGTCGCATCGCATCGTTTCACATCGTTTTCGCTTAGCGTTCTTTCTGGCTTTCTTTCTTTTTGCTCGGATCCTAAGGGCCATAGCGTGATGTAAAATAGCCTATAGCCTTCCTCAAGAATTGGGCTATCAAGTGCAAAAAGATTTATTTTATTCAGACCGGTAGTTCCAGAGATTACACCCTACATACAAGTTTGCAAACAAACAAACAAATTTTACTTGTATATAAAATATTAGTAAAGATATAGATTTAGATAAATGTTTTTTTCCCATGTGTTATCGTAACATTTACCCTAACAGAGATCCATATTTTATTTTCTTACTTATTTCTTGTTTCGTATTTATAAGCGATGTTTAAAGAATTCTTTTGAATCGTTTTATTCGGCGTCATACTTTTTGCGAAGGTACACATTTCTCTTTATCTGATAAATCTTTTCTCAAAGGACGAGTCTGGAATGCTCAAGGGTATTCATTCATCTGATTATTTTTCTTAAGAAAAGACAGCGGTGTCTTATAATTAAGACGCACTAAGAAAATGATCAAATAATTATTTAGATAGTACACCACCCACATTTTAATGAATTTTTGTGAAACTTATTCAAACAAAACTTTGTAGGCTTGGAAATCTGTCGTTTCATTTGTCAATTACTTCTAATTATGCGGGATTAGGTACTTTTGAAGATACAGAGCCGTTTTGCATTTATCTTCAAAAATATCGTTGGTACGCCTGGTCTTCGGCTTAACTGGCGCTATTAGCCTTACCATAAATATCTGGGTAACGTATTTAAGGGATTTATATTTAGCTTGTACGGTCCTGATGGAGGTTCAGCGGGTTAGAGTCAGCCAACGAGTCGGTTTTATGTTTTTTAAGTAGCCCGAGCTTAGATTCACTTTGTCAGATTTAAAATGGGTACGTTACGGCTGTTTGGACTTATGCTTACTTTCATGAAAATATAATTAAATAAAATGTGTTCAAGAAATACCTAGTTAGAACGCAGATAAAGCAAAATGTTTTTAACAATTCAGTACTCAAAAGATTCAAACATTTTTTGGTCTAATAAATTGAGAGCTAAGAGTCATATTATTATCTCAATTGTGCGCCAACATCTTGGTCAGTCGAGCGGAGTCGCGTCTCGCGGGCACAATGCATCTGTCGCTTCCCGCAAAAGTTGTCCTAATCTAAACGTAGATCATCGCGATTGTCAGAAGATTCAGCGGCGATTAAACGTATTCATAGCGTTTACGTTTTGACGTTGTGCGGCCGTCAGAAGCAACAGGGCCGCGATTGGAGGGCGGCGGGGCGCATGCGTGGTGCGGCCGCGAGCGTTGGGGCGCGGGGGGCGGTCGCCATCGCAGCCTCCACGCTCGCTCTTAATGAATCGCCGGTACCCGCGGCTTGCGCTGCGCTCGCTCCATCCGAGTGCTCCCTTTAAAAAGTTGTTAAGGAGCTTTTCTCGCCGTCTCCCTCGCGCCCTCTCGTGTTGCAACAAAATAATATCCGCGGGTGGTGGCTTCCGACGCTGCAACCGTCACGAGGTAATGCATGCAATCGTGCTTAAATACACTTTTGTTTTGTAATAACTTTTTATTAGTTTGAGTAAACCAAAGGATACCGAAAAACTTATTTTTTTTTGTAAAAATGTTTTAAGTTTCAGTGTTTTTATTATAGTTCTTTGCGGTGCACTCTTTTGTAAAAGTTTTTAACAATGTCACTGGTTGAAAGCGGGCTCTGAATGCCTATTCATTTCAATCAATATTTATAAAATAACATTGATTTAAGTATGTTTTGGAAGTGAACCATGTTGTGGAAGAACATTTACTTCGATTATAATCTGGGATGTAAATAACGAAAGGGTCGAAAGAGGTCGGCCTCGCGACGATATTAAACCGCGTTGTTGATTATTTCGTTTTCATATCGGTGACACTGTTTGTACAATATTTTGTGTGTGCTACGTTAATACCTACTCGTATATTTAAAGCCATGTTCGTTATTTATAACAATGGAATGGGAGATTAATTAAAAGCGTTTTAATTTAAGTACTGGAATGATAAATAGCTACAGTTAAATCACGCGGCGGTTATTAAGATTTTCTGTTTCAAAGTAAATGCTATCAAACGTGAATACAATTCGGCAACAACAGAACGCTGTATTATCGCTGCTATTCGCCACTTTAGCGTCGTATTATGAAAAACGGTCCTTACAAATTTGTATGGTGCCGCTACCATTGTTCGTAGTTATAATGGATCTGTCAATGTTTCACTGGAGATGAATGAACTGTCGATGAATAACAAAAATGACGCTTCGCCATTTTCGCTGAAATTTTACATTTAATAAGTTTTAAACGCCTAGGCCTGGCTGCCACTTCTTGATATTTTATTATTAGGCTTTTACGATGCACACTATTTTGTCTGTTTTCTTTTAACTTATTTTTTTGTGAATCTGTGGACAATGTTGTGGGTTACATGTATAATAATATAAATATGGTATAGACTGTGTACAAATGTATTTCTAAATTTTGTGCTATTTTAAGAATCTCTAGTTAAGCTTGGCATGTAACTGTTTTTTGTCCCTAACAAATAAAATAAAAATTTTATGGCAACAATTTTATAGAAAAATAACGGGGCAGCATTGAACGCTTATTCATATGTTAAACCTATACACAGGACCATATAACGTTCTTGGTGTTCATGCAACATACTGGTACTTAATCTCACAAAGACATTTAACTGAATACTGCAATTAAAACTTAAACTTAACGGCCTTACATTGACTTGGCACGTGCTTAGAGAGCCTGATGGGTCTATAAAACGACGCCTATTTATATTCTCTGGAAATTGTATACTAATATGACAGTCCAAACAAAATCTGAATAACGAAGTCACAACTTATAGAATATATTTTCTACTTAGGTTTAGACCAACCCTAGATGAACACCTCATTTACTCGCCTTCGTGTTTGGCAGAGAATACTAAACGCTTAGGTCAGCTTAATATGTACTAAGCTCCCTCCATTTACTGAGATATCGATATACTATATACTCGCGCTACATCCTCCTCCAAATTCCAATTCTTCATTCTACGTTCTCCCGGAATATTTAAATAAAGAAACATTCCTTTCTATAGGAATCCATGAATCTTTTAAGGCAACACGCCCCATCCAATAAGGGTTCCGTCGAGCATGTGGTACCCATATGTAACGCTCCCTATATTTTCCTTATCAATTCCTTTCGGCAGTTAACATGAGTTCGTTATTGCGGTATCATTACGATTTTTATTGCGATTCCTCTCTCTTACTTACATTATGTGTGTAAGTAATGAAGATAGGGTATTATCTTGTAAGTTACGTTGTCTTGTAATGACATCGTGCTTTGGAAATAACTACTTGTTTGGTAGAACATGTTTGATTCTAGCCCCTGATTGGGATCGGATTCGAGCGCAGTTGTCTATACTATTCCACAATTTTTGTAATAGAAAATCGTTTACATGAAGCAGGTACATAGGTTAAGCAAAAGTTGAGACGTGATGGGTGGCTTACATGGTTTTATTTGCCAGTGAGCCTCTGTAGGTCGCTTAATTAATTAAAACAAACACTTGCATCATTCTAATTTGTGATCATCGGTTAATTTTTTGAGTTACTTCTCTTTTGAGCTAAGTCTACTTCACTTCTTTTTTTATCTCAGAGGATTGTGTACAATATAAAATTATCGATAACAGAATCCATTACCCATCCATATTATCCGTCTAGAATCAATCTGTTATCAATACGGGCCATCGAACGCAATCTAATGTAACTGACGATGCTAGCCTGATCCATGCAATACCGGCCCTGCATGACGGCCATCGATCATAGCTTAGCTAGCGCGGCTACAATATTTTCATAATTCTTCCTATAACGTCGAGTTTGAAAGTGACTCCTTTACATTGCCGGTCTCTTTTCTTAGAAACATTTTTAATCAAATAGTTTGCACTATCTTTTTAAGGAAACTACGGCATAGAGAGAGCGTTTGATTCTTTTGGTAGTTTAGTAAACTGCTCATCAATTTTATGCACACAATATCATTATCAACATTTTTCAACAAAAGCGTCAGGAAGTTTGCGAACTTATCCAAAATATTCGATCAAAACAACATCAGTATATTCCCAACCCAACATGTTTGTGACCCCTGAAATATGTGGCTAGAGTGGGCTGCGGTACACCCCTAGTTCAGCGATGACGTTATTAGGTGCCATGTAATAGGCGGCGAACTTATCGCCGTTTATCGGGCACAGTTCCAATCCCGCTATAACTGGGCCTCTTTCTAACGGGAAAATTCAATTACACTTTTTGTTCGACCTGAGAAACAAATATGAGAGTTTAAGGTGTAGTGTGTGACGCTAATTAACTAGAAGAGTTACTAGAATAACTATTTCTACTTTTTTTACTCAAATAGATGCAAACGCTTTGAAGTGATGCGCGGACAAACGTTTTTGGCAATTGTTTTTTATTTATATGGATGAATATATATACACGTCACCCCCGCTCGCGGGGGACGATACGGCGTATGTGGGACTCCTGTCACCGACAGTATACCCACTAAAACTCAGCGGTGTTCCCACATCGCCGTGATGGGAGGGCCATGGGAAATCGGCTCAGCCTTTACTTCCACAACCCTCCCGGCGCATGCCCGCCTAGCTGGCGGGCCCCGCATGCCCCCCAGGCTGGGGGGCTACGGGAATGGCCGGAAACACCTGGCCATTCCCGTCCGACATTGGCCTGTACAATACAGGTAAGAGTGCCCCCCAAGTTGGGAAGCAGCCACGACAGCACACCCGCAGCCTTCAGCAGGCGCGACGACAGCCCGCTAAAATGCGGACCGAAGCGCCACCTCCTGTCAATTACAAGGCCTCAAACAAAACCTCAATTCTGACGCCCTCCACGAAGATGTGGGCGTCAGGTGGGGGGCGCTGCCGTGGTCCGTGGAAGAACACGGTCTCGGTCTTGTGCAGCGCCACCTTTAAACCTAGGCGGCGGATCCTCGCCGCAACCAAGGATCCGCCCGCCGAGGCCAAGTTGGCCGCCTCCCTGAAACTCCCCCTCCCGGGCGGTGAGGAGAGTGTCGTCCGCGTAGCTAACGAAACTCGTGACTCGGAGGAGAGTTCCCCGCAGGAGCCAATCATAGCCGTCGTTCCAGAGGAGAGGACCCAGGGCTGACTCCTGTGGAACGCCGGCTTCAACGGCGTACCGCCGGACTTGGCCAGTTCTATTCACCAGGAGTATCGCCCGATTCTCCAGGTAGCTGGCCAGCAGATTGCGCAAGTAACGGGGCACTCCATGGAATCGGAGCGCCATCGCCTCCTTCAGCTGTCCCTTAGCCCTACCTAATCAGCCCTAGCTTAGTTACTGCGACCAATTCAGCTACCGCCAATACTGACCAATCAGGGATGGTTCACAAATTTACGGGTGATAAAATCGGACAGATTGTGAACCCTGTCGGTAAGTGCAGGTTCGTTCCCAATTCGACGGTTTGACATGAATAGATTATAAACTATTGAAAATGAATACGTTATATTGTACCTAATCTGTTTGACAATTTTCAGTTTGCAATTGGCAGGATACGACGCATGAGCATCTGCAGGACAACAGTTTTAAGAAACTATATCACAGGCCGCAGGTCGTTCATACCATCGACAAAGAACACTGCTCTAATCGGCCAATAAATCCACCCGTATGAAATCTGTTCGATAATTCTCACTTTATTTTAAGCTTTAGTTATCAATTATTATAATCGCCCGGACGCTTTTATCGGTGCTGTATTTGGAGTTCGAAGAATCACTGGGTGATTACAAAAATAAAATAAAACTCAATGTAGTCATAATTTTTATAACACAGAAAGTAATAATATTACGTATTATTAGTAATATTAGTATGTTCTTAGGGCAACAATGTACGTCAGGGCTATGTCCTTTCTCAAAAGATACTACTATACAAGTAAATAAAGATTCTAGTCAACGTATAGATGAATAAGTCAACCCACTAGTATATAAAATAAGAAATTATATCAGATATAGAGAAGCACGCACGCCTTCGCAGATAACATCATATTGGGTTTCCAAAGGTTGTGGAGGTCAGTCGGTAGTCACTTCACGTAACACTAAAAAATTACATAGATACAGATATAATATATTATATTCTCGAAAATGTAGAAGAATATTCTCTATAAACTCTGAGTTTTTGATAGTAGAAATCGGTAAAATATTGATAGTGATTAAACCCTTTAAACATGCGGTTTAAATCGATGACTGATCAGAAAATGAATGTATGGAAACTCGTTTCAATTATTTCCCGAACATGGAACGAAGTTACAATCCCATTATAGATGGGTAACTACGCGGTAGGTTGTTACCACGATACAAATAAATTTATGCATCTGCAGTTATTGAAATTGCACTACAGAAATAACTAGGGAGCGCTTCCCAATACGGTCAGCGATGGTTTAACGCACGGATAACTTTTAATGCCGCAAAAATGAATTGGAACTGTAATAATGATTAATTTGGGCACCGCTTTCATTGATTAAACCTTTTGGTGTCATTGTGAAATATATTAAGCTCTCTGAGCACAATATTGTATATTATTTATCCACTTCTTTATTTAACAGCTGTGCTCACGAATGCGCGCTCGTTAATAATTTAATTATAATACCCAATGGGGACTGGCACTGTACTCCCTTATACATGTTATTCTATAACCTAGCTGGGAATGCAGCACCTCACCACCATTTCAGTTGTAGTTTTAGTACACTAATTGGTCAACCCTATAAATTACCATGTACTACAATGCTGTTATGATCAATATTCTGAAATTCGTGCGTGCACCAGTAAAAAAATTCTATGGCAAAAGAACCAATAAGTATTTGACCATTACACTGTTCAATAGTATCGACTGGCTGAGAAGAGATAATATTGTAATTAGCAGGCGAACACTGGGGAGTAAATTAAAGGCTGAACTGCTGAATGAAATAATCGCAACAGGTGACAATAACTAATCGCCTGAGGGACAATAAATTAAACTATAAACAAAAAAAAAAACCTTGCCGTCCTTTTAAACTATGTTTCTACCTAAGTACTTAGATGTTTAATTAGACCGTGTGAACCAAATGTTTTAAGACGAGCGCTAATCCTGCCGACAAACAGCCACGCAGTTTGGCAGGTTTATAAAATATGTACAATGTTTGGTCCAAATAAATGATTTATTTTTATTTATTTTAATAAACAATTTATATTATATTATAATTTGCAGTATTCCAAGTAAAAAAATACCTAATTTTCTTTTTAATTTGTCTGTACGTTTTTTTACGATTTAAATTCAAATATTATCAATTTGATTACATAACAAAAAAATCGAAATAGTAGCAGCACATGTTCAGTCATTTTAATATTGGAAAGAAAAACTCAAAACGCAGGAAAAGCTGTGGTTCACAGTTAGTATGAAAAAAAATAGACAAAAGCGACATCCCTAGCTCAGTGCGTAGCCATAGGAACAACTAAGCATAGTCGTTTACGAACTCTGCACACCCCATTAGCTTCCTCTTTCGTATTCTACCTCCATTCATAGCCATAGCTATGTAGTTAAATATATTTATCTACTCTACAGTAGGTACACCCATAGATGGTCGTATTCAATCGTTACTGGTTGCGGGAAAAACATGAGTGCACAGTATGCGAAACGTTCCGGGAATTGTAAAAAAGTTAAAAAAAACCACAACACAATCTGTAAAATTGGTTTCGCTTCAGCGAATGAAATTCGTGCAAATATCAGAAATCAATATGGTTTCACTCAGATTAGTACATACAACTGACGGTTGCTAAAACTGGCTTTGTAAAATCGATAGATATAAAAGATTTAGGAAAGATTAGGTGTTGTATTTAAAAACATTTGATTTTCATCTTCTGACATTTCAAAGGACGAGATTAATTATATGATTTAAATAGGTAAATAGAAATACCTACTTATTATAAAATAAATAAAACTAAACTTCACTAGTTAGTTAAAAGTTGCTTTTTACACTTGGGTAGTTCACAAAAAGTAAAAATTCCCTCGTCTTGCTACGCTTCAAGCTACGAGCTATGGGGGCAGCAGTAACTGCTACGACCGCGTAGCCTTCGCGCCTTTGAACCGTTCAAAGAAGCATTCTCTATTTAGTAAAATCATGTCCAGCAATTGCTTTTTAATGAATTTAGATGCGCTAAAGGACTTTTTTTGCTTACTTAAATTAATAATGTGCTTTACGAAGTACAGACGATCATAATTGTGCTAGGAACGGTCACTTATCAAGATCTGAACGCGCGACAATGTGTATTTACACCGAATAAATCTTCATTATAACCATTTAGCTACGAGTCTTACCTGTGATAAAAGAGGCATTTTTATACGGAGCCATTAAACTATTTTATATGGACCCCAGGCATAAACGGCTTTCATGAAATTATTTTGGAAATCCAATAATTGCCCTGACGAGCTTTTGATTTGTGACCAGAGGGGAGTTGTTCAATTTTAGGTGCCCGCAGTCTGTTTCCAATATAATTCGTAAAAGTTGGACCTTTAATATTGCAATGTCAAACTATCGGGCAATCCGAAACTTGATTGACAGACTTGTGAGAAGTATTAAAACTTAGAAACTAGTTTAAATTGCTGAAGTCTAAAGTTAATAAATAGTCTATAAAAACTTTCAAATTGGACCTTTTTATAGATAGTAAAATAAAGCAAAAAGTACCGACCTGTCAGACATGTAATATAGTGAGGTCGTCGATAACCGAACTAATAAAAATATTCGCTGACTGCTGACAATGTGGCACTTTCTCCGAACGCTCGGCATACCTGTGCAAAGCCATAGGTTGTTGAATGCGCCCTATCCTTTCGGTCCATGTAACCAGGACGGAGTTAGCAGGGCATAGCTATAATAGCAAGCGGTTGCGGCAAAGCGCACAGATGCAAACATTGGTATCGCCGAGCGCGGTCGGGCGTCGGAAGCATTTTGATAAAACGTTGCATAATTTCCGTCTGCTGCGGTATCGCCCCACGGCCTCTGATTACAAAATAGGCTTTAATAAACTAGGATTTGACTGTCGATGTTTCACTAAGGGAGGATTTACCATAAACAAAGAGAGAATTCTAACCAGAGGTTCGACGACAATCGTTCAAACGTCAACACGTTTGTAAAGTTCGGGTGTCGCTGGAATTATGTGGGATTCAAAACCAGCCGAGTTCTGGGGTTAATGGATAAAATATTTGTTCAGATAAATTTCATCATATCAAATTCTAAATACGACAGGAACATGATATTTTAATGAGATTTCCGAAAGCCAACGTCCTCGTGTAAGGGGAACAAGACTACGAAGTAGGTACTAATAAGGCAAATTCCTTCGCGAACGACACCAAGTATGAATGGTATTTTCTAATAAAAACTTCAATAAAATGTACAACACGACGGGTATTAGCGCCGCAAAATTCCTCGCCGCGTAAATAATAACATAAAGATTTTCCAATACATGCCCCAATAAGGACCCGGTGCTGCCGACGTCACCCTTCGCGCATTAGCTAACTGTATCTGATATACCCGGTGTCTCTCCGGGAAGTTGCCTGTAAAGATAAGCATAATTTACCAAAGTTATATTCTTTATCTTTGTTCTCCTTTAATTCCTAACTTATGAGCCCACCAGCCTTGGCTGTTATTTTAAACATTGTTAAAATTTTTGCTTTAGGAAGAAATGAAGGAATGTTAAACTTTCTTAATAAATATTAAACTCGTATTTACTTTTTATACTAGCGATTATAAATACCAAGAAATTCTTTATACCAAAGAAAACGTAATAACAAGTAGAAGATATAAAATACGATTAGTAGCACGAGAAGTTGTTTTAAAGTAAACTCACTTTTGTGGAAGATATGAAATGATGGAAATAATAAAATAAGGTCCCGACAAACGAGAGAACAATAATTTAGTCGGTCGTGTCGGAGAACAAATAGAGTGTCAACAGATAATAAAGGCAGGGCTGGCCGTTACCCGCCGCGTACCCAATAATACAGAGCCGCCGAACGTATAAGAACCTATATACTGCGGACCTGTATAAGGAAGGGATGTCGCCGCCGTACTTATTGCTCAAACTTGGGACTAACCAGATTTGAGCCGAATGCGCTCATATGAAATATCGAAAGCCAAAATATGGGTAAACAAGCCCGTTTATTGAAAATAATATTGAGTTATTCTATCGCAGACCGCTACAAAAACTAAATAAATCCGGGATGATAAACCGTTACGGTTAATCAACCGTGAACATCGGCACTCCTAACAGCTGTATTCAAGGACTCAGGAATTTGTCTTAGTTGCCGACTAGCTAACGGTTCGGTACATACTTGAATCCCTTTCCGAGATTCTCGGAATTCCACGGTAACCTCACTCAAATTAACTCATTATTTCCTAAAATAGTTTTAGTAACAGAAATAACTATATTTTTAATTATGTGATAATTCATGGAAACTTAAGAAACGGCAGTTCCTGAAAAAGATGAATTTGAGATAGTTATAATTGTAAACTTGTTGACGAACTTGTTTGAAAGGAAGAATTGATAAAGGAGATACGTTTTTATGTACCTACACTCGTCTAGTCGTTTGTTCACACGCACAAAAAATATTTACTACACATTTACCGTATAACGATATTTGAATGTGAAATAACGTCAATCCCGCACAGAGAATAAAAACAACTTGAGAGGAAAATTTGGTAAATCTCATTGACGCTGTCTCGGAGGAAATCACTAGAACTCATCGCGATGTCGTGCCGCTGCCGTCGAGCACAAACAAATAATATACAGGAATTCTTAAAACATTTCGTGAACTTGCACGAAAAACAAAAGATTTAATGGAAATACTGACAGTCTGTATATATACGAGTACGTAAGTAATATTCTTTGCCATTTTCAGAGATTACACTCATTATTTTCATTACGTACATTACGTTCATCTGACAATGAATAAGATCTTGAATTAAGATGATTAAGTTGGCTTAAGGATTCTAAATGTTGGAACTATTGGAACATACATTTTGAACAAAATAAATCATTACGAAGAACGGGAAAGAATTAAAAAAGATTAGAGTCCTAATTTGATATGGATAGCGATTATTCATATGTAAATATATTTCCGTAATAGTTATTATCTTTAGTGAGGTGTTTGTGACACATTTGTGTGACACATTTTTAACCATTTATCCTCTCCTATTCCTAAACAGCTATTTAAGTTTGTAAAGAAACATCACTAGTATTATTTAAATCACCGTTTTGCTCATGTAATAATGAAATGGCAACGTCTCTTCCTTGTCGATTCTTCGTATATGAATTTATAAACTCTTCATTAAGTAAAATTATCGTTCAAAAATCCAGGCCCTTTGGAAGGAAAATAATTATATTATGATGAAATATATTTCATCCAATATGCCAAGATTGTTCGGGTACCATGTCTAAATATTCAAGGATTCCTTAATCAAGTTTAACCGAAATATTGAACTGACAGATAAATGAAACGAGGGTTCTCTTAAAGACAACGGGCTCGATCTGTAATCGATACTGGGCACGAATACTCAACCCTTTAGCCCAGTAAGACCCTGGCTTTGGAGCAGGCTATTAACGGCCGATATTATCAGTACAATAATCATTTCCACCGTATTTATTTCGATAATCCAGTCCTTAACAAATTTTAAATTAAGAACATCAACGAACATACTGATTGGTAATGTCGTTTGTGTTCCAATAGAAATGAGTCTAGACGAAGCTTTAGATTTTTTATTTATTTATTCAAAATCTGTAAACAATAACAAACATAAAGTCTGCCAAACTGCATAACAGTTTGTATATGTATATATATATATATACATATATAGATATGCCCACTATGTGTATTGTGTAGGTATATTGACGGTCACGTTATTGGATTTACGAGCAAAAACAAATGACTAAACATTATTCGAACAATTAGACAAGATTTATGTTGCTTTGGTCACTGAAAGTTGTTTTTATTTAAAGATTGTTTTTTAACAAACAGTGAAGAAGATCCAACTTTTTTCGATTCATTCGTTTTACGAATTGAATGCACACTGAATTCGAGTTTGATTGTGCTATTTGGAATCAAAACGCATACCACGGATTCATATTTTTCAACAATCAGTACCTAAATATATATGGTTGATTGTTATCCAGTTAGTAACAGTTTTACCCCGAATGCGGATCACATGGCCCGGTTCAAGTGCCGGTCCAATATTTGGGATGCACTTGGTCCACTGACGGACCAAGCATTTCGATAAACGGAATTCGGTAATACCTTTACCGGTTCCGATTTGTACCGCAAATAGTTAACGGTCACTAATTGTATTTTGCTATTTGATTCATGAATTGTGTAACATAGTCAGGAATAGGAACCTATCTCTCTTTTCTTATTATTACGTTCATAAATATTCGTATGATAAGCCTCTGTACACAGAGGAAAATAGTAGGTTCGTTTATTTTATTAAAATTGAAATGGTTTAATTCAGAAGATAAGCATAAATCGTAAATAACAGGATAATCTTCATATATTTATTCATTGCCATGGTCCCTATTTTGTATAGGAGTAGAGATACCTACTGAAAATCAGCTTAGGAATCTTAATTTATGATAAAACTCAGTGAAAATCATCCTTTCTTGACTACCAAAAGATACCTTTGCATTTAAAACGCGAAAACTTTGAGAATTATGTAAATTGTCAACAATTTACAGAAATACTGCTTATTATTGGGTTATTATTTCAAAATTATGTTTAAATACTAAAATTCTTGTAATATTGAATTATACAGCTATGAAACACTTATGAAACAACACACCTTATTTTGAATTAGATTATTCGAAAGTTTTTCAATGGTCTTAAACAAAAAACACAACTAAAATATTGTAAACTTATTCAAAAACTTTGTGGTATATCTGAAAGACTTTGTTTAATTTATCCAATTTAAATACTGCTTAGTTATAAGCCCCCAAATATTCTTCGTATTTAGTTAGTTGAATCTTATTTTAGTTGCAATTCACGTATTTGAAAGTCAATGTTAAAAAGTTTCAATTGACTCAAAGAATAGCTAAACGGACCCTCTTTCAGGCGTGTCAGTGACAGATCAATACTTCTTTTGTAAACTTCCTCCAAACGCGATTTAGTACTAAGTTAAACCTGAATTGAAGAGAATCGCCGGTAACGAGCAAAGTTTTTGGCCACAATGAATGTAATTAATCGAAAATTTAATTTTTAACTTTATCTTCTTCGGTAGATAGTGCTTGTCTTGGGTCGCACATTTTCGAGCAATTTGTATTTGAAAAGTTTTGAAACTTAGCAGTAATTAAGGTAACTTGAGGCACAGTATTTTTATATTATATTTAGTTCTTGAGGTGAAGAAAAAATACGGCTGGACCACTTTTCAAAATTAATGTTGTTTAATCTCATCAACATATTTTATGAAAATCCCTTTTCCTGAGTAATATTTAACGGAAGACGAAAATAAATATTTAAGCTGTTTACGTTACGGATTTTTTTAAAAAGGAGGTAGCTTCATACCTACGTACTGATCTCAAAATTTTTCTTCGTTGATATTATTAGCGATCATTGTAACTTATTTTAAAGGTGAAGTCAACAAATTTTTAACTAAAATGGAAACTTGGTTCATTTTATACAGTACAAATATATATAAAAATGGATGGTTGGTATATGAGATATGATAAACTCCAACACCTTTTGATTGAACATCATGAAAGTTAGCAAATATGCGTATATTTTCATGGGCGAGGTTTAATATGGTTTCTTATTCCGACCTCCACACGGGCAAATGAAAAGATAGAACAACTATAAAAACTACCAGCATTATTCAGGAATTACCTAAATATGCTGCTGGTACTCTGAAACAAAGTTCGGAGTCTCTCATTCTTTTCGTTTTCAAGCCAACACCTAATTATCTCACAGGTTCTAAAAGCCTCTTCAAACTCCTAATCAGTAATTCCACTACTTATCTAATCTCATGTTCCTAATTTGATTGCTTCTTAGTATTCTGGTCGACCAATCACAAAAGAGCATGAGATTTAACTAGAATATCATCAGATGCTTGATTACGGTTCCAGGAACTAGCTACGCAGGTTCAGTCAGGGTAATAAGTTGTTTTTCAAAGTCAAAGCATTTATTTCAAATAGGCACATAAAAGGCACTTTTAAACGTCAACATTTACATTTAAATAGAATTGATTCTAGTCGCCTCTTCCAAAAGGTAGTTTCGTATGGAGAAGAATGGGCAAGAAACTCCATCGTTACTCTTTTAAAATGTGTTACAATACTTTGTATACATTAATTATATAATTATATGTGAAGACGATGCACCTATAATAAAAATTACCCTACCACAATAGGTAAAAAGAATTTAACAAACGTAACAATGATAAATAAGTTAATTAAATGATAGATACATGGTGTTCACATATTTACAAACATTGTAAAAGTATACGATTTCCCAAATTATGTAACCAATTAATATGTCAGTGTGTGAGTTAAAGTAGTCACAGAATGTAAACCAATGTCATAAAAATAACAAACCATACAATTAAAGTAGCAACAAGTTTTAATTTTGTCAAGACCCTAGATTGTCCTGTGGAGCTGGACCAGCATGTTTCCAAGCATTCTTATCTTGGATATAATCCTCTAATTTGTAATATGCTTGTTTACACAGTGAACTTTTTATATGAGTTTTAAATGTTCTTTCATTTAATTGCAATATATTACAAGGTATTTTGTTGTAGCATTTAACACAGCATTCATTTCAGCATTTTAGTTGGTAGTTAATTTGGAAATTCCCTGACTTCTTTACGTATGCAGCATGTACCAAAAAGGTGTGGTCATTAAGGGTGTTGTACAGACCAACCATGGGACCAACGTCTTCACCGCGATCAAAAATATCAACTGTACCATACAAAACATCAATACCTACTCGATCTATCGATACCTACTCGTCAGCAGCTGGTTACTGACAATGTAAATAGAGCCCTCGCAAAAGTAGTTAACTGGTTTAATGTTAATAACCTTCTTCTTAACGAGAAAAAAACGAAATGTATTAAGTTTACGATACCTCATGTTAGACAAGTAGAAACAAGTATTCTAATAAAGGGTGAAGAGTTGAAACCCGAAAATACCACAGTATTCTTAGGCATAACTTTGGATGCCAAGCTTCAATGGGGCCCCCATATAGATAAATTGTCAAAGAAGCTTAGCTCTGCAGCATACGCTGTTAGGAAAATTCGTGGTTTAACTGATTTAGAGACAGCCCGTTTAGTATACTTTAATTATTTTCATAGTGTAATGTCGTACGGTATTCTGTTGTGGGGAAATGCCGCCGATATTCAGACGATTTTTGTTTTACAAAAAAGGGCAATTCGTTCAATATATAAATTAAGCCCCAGACACTCCCTCAGAGACAAATTTAAAGGGATTAATATAATGACTGTGCCTTCTCAGTATATTTATGAAAATCTTTTGTATGCACATAAAAATATTAATCTGTTTAAAAAGTACAGTGATATCCATAATTTAAATACTAGGAACAAACACAAATTTGTTGTTCCTACTACCAGGCTCAAGAAAATAGGTGGCTCGTTTAGATGCCAATGTATACGTTTTTATAATAAACTTCCTAGCCACATTCAAGCACTAAGCCTTAATAAATTCTAATCTTTTATAAAAAGGAAACTATGCCAGAATGCCTATTATACTGCCAAAGACTTTATTGAGGACAAAAAGGCTTGGGATTGAGTTGCTCCAATAAGGCACCGGCAATGTTAATTTATTTTATTTCGCTAACTATTTTTACTTTTAATCTTTGCTATAAGTATCTATACTTATTTACATATACAATGACACTGATATTTACTGTATAAAGTATTATATTATTTTAAATTATTGTGAATGTGAGGACTGTGTGTTTTTGTTGCAGTTTTAATCATGTTCTGGCAGTTTGAGTAGCTGATGCGGCCTACCCAAATGTCCTTTCTTTGGTATTGTTCGTCGAATCGTTGAGCTCCTTAAGTTCTGAGTTGAGCTGCACGGGTACTGACAAATGCGTGCACTGACTGGACAGGTCCACTCAATCTGTGTGGTTCTTTCCTCAAAATACCATTTCAGACACAAAACTACATGGTCCTCAAAGATTATTATAATATTATTCTAATTATTGTGAATGTGAGAACTATGTCGGTCATTGATTTATTTATATTTATTTTTGTATTGTTCTCAGCGTAATCATGATCTGGCAGTTTGAGTAATTTATGCGGCCTACTCAAATGTCCTTTCTTTGGTATTGTTCGTCAAATCGTTGAGCTCCTTGAGTCTTAGTTGAGTTGCACGATTACTGACAATTGCGTGCACTGACTGGACAGGTCCACTCAATCTGTGTGGTTCTTTCCTCAAAAGACCATTGCAGACACCGATCTACATAGCTTTCACATGATCTGACCAAGATTTTGTCTGGACTTTAAAAGAGACTGTGACCTCTGAGTTTGTTTCGGCCTTTCTTCTCAGAGTAGTCAGATAGGAAACGCCTACCCCATCTAGTTAAAAAAAAAATATGATTGACGTGTAAAAGTGTTTGTTCAAACCTACTTACAGAAATAAAATCATTTATCATTTATCCAAATGTACGGGACGACTGATTTATTTTTTCTCGATTACGATGTTGGTCCCGTGGAAAAATTTGTTCAGTTTGATGGTCTGTACCACACACTTAAATATGACCACACACTTCTCATACATGCTGCATATTCATAAAAAAAAGTTTAGCAACAAATTCGAAGATTCGTCATATTTACCAACTAACACGTGCTGAATGAATGGTTTGAGTGTTAAAGTTTTAGATTCGACTTATTCAGCCAAAAACAGGCCAAGCAAAATAAGACAGGCAATTTAGGACCAGATTAGTAAGATCTTTATTGATGACGAAGACTAATCCAGGCTTAATAGTGTCCATTGTTTTGTTGACTATATAACTAAATTATTTAGATACTAGATGCTGCTCCCAGCTTCGTCCCCGTGGATTGATTTACCGGGATAAAAGTATCCTATGTGTTGATTTACTGGGATAAAAGTATCCTATGTGTTGATTTACTGGGATACAAGTATCCTATGTGTAGATTTACTGTGATAAAAGAATCCTATGTGTTGATTTACTGGGATAAAAGTATCCTATGTGTAGATTTACCGAGATAAAAGTATCATACGTGTTGATTTACAGATATAAAAGAATCCTATGTGTTGCTTGAGCATTTTGAGCTTGAGAACCAGTCAATTACCTATGACAGATGATTTCTAGACTAAGTACAAGAATGCATTTTCGTCTTCTTATATCTTCCTAGCAATTGCCCGCGGCTTCGCCAGCGTGGAGATCGGGAATTATCGTACAGGAACGTACTATCGGGCTCAAAAGTATTATTTGACCTAACGCAGGTCATAGTCTACATGTGTGGCAGATATCACTGAAGTCCGTGAAAAGGTCAGATAGGAAAGGACAGACAGAGTTATTTTCGCATCCGAACTAATATTATAAATACGAAAGTAATATTGTTTGCTTGTTACGCTTTCACGCCAAAACAGCTGAACGGATTTGAATTAAATTTGGCACACAGATAGACTATCACCTGGGTAAGGACACAGGTTACTTTTCATTCTGGAGCGCGGACGAAATCGCGGGAAACAGCTAGTTTACAATCTAAGTATGGTTTTCACAATCATCTCCGGTTTCAGAAAGCCCGATCAAGTGTCAGTTTATCTCACTCTGAGAGAGTTAGCTATTGTAATCATCATCAACATCAGCCTATAATGTTCCCACTGCTGGGACACAGGCCTCCTCTCGGTGAGGGAGTGGACCGTAATCCACCACGCGGGCCCAGTGCGGGTTGGTAGATGTCACATGACTTTCGAAGTTTTGGTTCTAGGACATGCCGGTTTCCTTATAATGTTTTCCTTCACAGTTTTGAGAGCAGTGGTGATGAAATAATTTACACAAAGTAAAGCGCCTGTCTGGGTTCGAACCTACGACCTACAACTCGTAAGTCACGGCCGTTACCACTGGGTCACCACTGCTCTCTCTCCTATTGTAATAGGTAAACAAAATAACAACAGCCAATCAAATCATTTGATTCAATAGGTGATTTGGCGACAGATTAAATCGAACAGGGTTTCAGATTCCGGAGGTTACTGTTGCAATACAAACATGCAAAACATTAATTACTGAACTGCCAGACGTCGTAGGTTTTAACACAGATGCGTATCGAGCAAATACCTTGAATGTTGATCGCTTAGACACTCTTTACATATACTACAGCTATCAACAATCAAAGTGTGTAGCTTTAGGAATATCATATCTCGCCGAAAGGTGTTTTGGGTAAGGTATGAAAATCGCTATCGCGTTACGTTTAGATTACAGTACTTACCTACAGGTAGTCGTTTTTGTCGGAAGTAAAAGGATAGTTATCTAAGAAAAGAAGACTCACAAGTGTAAGGCGAAGTTAGAAATAGAATGGAACCAGTTTTATATCATCAACAGAAACAATGAAATTGTAGGAACAATTAATGTATATTACCGGTAACTTAGATTGTACACAGTCGCTTAACTACTACATACGCGCACCTCAAGTCTAACATGCCAACTCAAACATCGGTTACAAAGTCAACCAAGAATTCGGATACTGTGATTTATTTAATCCAAGTTATTCACTTCGTTTATTAAGCAGAGTCGAGATTAATACTGAGAGCTTAACGTAAGACGTGAACTCGCCACCCCGCCCCCCACGAGCCCCCCGCCCCGCGAGACCCCGGCACCCCGCGTGACGCCGACAGATAAGCTAATTACTTATTGTGATTTAGCAACCGGTTCTCGGCAAATTTTTCATCAAATTTTCAGAGAGCAATTCTGAATAATAAGTAGACGTCGTCCACCACAATGGCAGCAATTAACCGGACAATTTAACTTTTTAATTGCGAATTAAGAAACTGGGGAGTGCAAAGGTTGAACACGGCCCGTGGAATTAATTGTGAAGGAAGGTTTTACTGTCCGGTGGGCCGTTTTACATAATATGTCCACACATTGCTCCACGACTCGAATCTGGAAGGTAAAATAATAAAACTCGTTTACTGTCATTAATCTACGGGAAGCTATTAAACAGACAAAGTACTAAAAAAAACATTTAATATATATTTCCAAGGTTGCTCAACACCGCAGTTTTAAAAGTACAGGGTAGTTTTTTATCGGGTTCTTTGTTTTCACCCATAATCCTAGTTTTTCTTAGTGTCCGTACCAAGCAGAGGGAAACTTTCCGAAACTTGAATTCATAAAGAAAGTTTAAAGTTTGAACAAAGTTAAATAAAAACAGAAAAGCTTCGTTGTGTAGTCAAAGCGCTGGCGGCATTACCTAATTGTGTTCGTTATCTCGTAACTTGTGTCTGCCCGAGAAACAGTATATTAATATGAAAGCGATTTTAGCTGTGCGTTAATCGGAATTCGGGAATGAGCATAGACAATGTAAACATGACAATAGGAGCAGAGTAAGGGGCTGGTTGGCACTCGTATCGGTGGCGTGCCACTCGTGAGATAACACGGCGCGGCGTCTTTGTGGACGGATGTAAAATTATTAAGCAACGGAATGCTGTAAATGGGGTTTGCCTCTGTAACATGAAGGGTTAGAGGCGACTTGCTCCTAGCATGGGGTTTCATACGATTAAGTTTATCGAATTCCGGCCGTTAGGTACCTAATTATGTTTCATGATATCGCTGGCCAACTACATTGTCTGGCCTCGGCATTGTAATTTTTTCCTTATCCACAAAAATTATAATGTATTTTAACGGCGCTGGGAGATGGCTTCCCCTCGCTCACTTTTAGCTCAGACAAATTTTTTCGTGCATATTTCAAGCGGGATTAAATTGTTTCAAACTTTGTCGGACAGTCTGTCGAATGCGAGAACGCTGGAATCGATTGACAGTCGGGTGATTCTGTCGTTATAAAACCCCACAGATATTGAAAGTCGATCTTTTTAAAAATGGCGTTCGTGTCAAATTGGCAACGAGAATAAAGCAGCCACAAAGTAAACACCATTCAATTTTATTACGGAGAACAGTCTCCTTTGAAAATCCCTCGGTAGCAATCCCGTAAATCTCTATCTGTCGCAACTAAAACAGGTCACGGCGGAAGGCTATTACGTTCCCTAAATGCTGCCGAACTCCCTGTAGAGCGCTCTAATCCACTCCGAACGGGCTGGTGTCAAACGCAGGCCAGGGTTGTTTGTATTGTTTATTGTCGCGACGCTCGTTCGTACGGCAAAGACGCCGCCACCGTCGCCGGCACGGGAGAGCATGTTTCAATTGATGGAGCCGAACAGTCCCCGGAGTGAACTATTATATTCCTGCCCACGAACGATACTTATCCTCACTTAATGTCCCCTTTACCTTACTTTGAAATCTCAGAGAGCTTTATAGTATTTCGAATGTGGAACTAAATCTCAAGTATTTACCCTCACACTTACTATTGAACTGGCATTTCTGTTGAGATATTTGTTAGGTAATTTCTATTATTACATCCAATTCCAAACCAAAATTCCTGCTAAGAAAACACACGTAATTCAATCTAATAAAAGTAAAGCGAAAGGTTTTACCGATCGGGACCTATTAGGCGAATGCGTAGCCACATCTACATCAGTGCGAACCGCCTCGTCAGTCGGCCGTTTTTATGTGACAGTTCGGCGTTCGGGTGTGGATGAATAAAAAGCACTGAAGAGCCAGCAGAATGGAACAAAACACTTGAAACAATATCGCGACAGAGCGGCAATCATTCCTGTTTTATCTCAGTTTGTGCACGCTGCGCCGCGGAAACTGCTCTAATAAAAAACTACCATGTGTTTCTACGTATATACCTACACGTTGTGCAGGGTACACACGTATAGGTTACTGCAGTGCTGCACCTGCGTTGTTCCTTGCAGATATGAAGTAAAAAATATTACGCTTTCCTTTTTGTTCACGGGTTTTGAAATACCTATTCTATTTTAACAAACCAATACGTAGTCGGTTTTTACAAATACACTAGCTGATGAAATACTTTTTAAATCTAGAGGGGAAACCAAATTTTTATAGTTTACGATAGTGCTGTACCGACTTTATTTATTTTTATATCCTTCCCATGTGTTTATTTTAGGAAGCCAATTGAATAGAAGCTGAAAAATATCGAACATTCGGTATTTTATTTCACGCATCTCTCACAGGAATAGTTTAATATTTGGACGCTTATTTAGATTTATTCAGATAGTTACTTTATATTGGCACCATACTTTTAAACTAGATCCCTATATATGAAAGTAACTTTTGATACACGCTACCTTTTAACTTATAAAATAGTTTTAAACGCAACGTAATAGTATTTTTAATATACTTTTAAGCATAGATTTTTATGAATGAAACGAAACGATAAATATGGTCGAGATTGCACTATCTGTAACAGTTACAATCCCTCCCATCTTCTGCCGGCAACACAATAAACTTTTTGCCCCAGTTAAAAACTTGAATCAGGCCATTAGATACCCACTCGACGATTATAACATTTGCCACCCACAGTGGAAATTATATTAAAAAACCGAGACACATGAGCGTATGAAAAAATAAATCAGGATTTATTTAATGCCATTCTTTTGACCGTAAAGTTGCGGTCCGACTGCGGGCGACGACGATGGGTTACCTCTGAGACTCGGGTTCAAGTTAGTTTACTTACCAACTTTTTCACGGTCAAGTGTGCTATATAAGTTATGGTAATTCCGCGAAGTAGAGAGACGTAAGTCGTGGCTTAAGTGTTGGCAAGAAATTGGGCAGATGGCCAATGTGTTATGACGTAACGATTTCATTTAAGATGAATGTGAATTAATTTATTACACGATAATATAATAAAGCTGAAGAGTTCGTTTGCTTTTTGTTCAACGCTCTAATCTCTGGAAGTACCGTCGGAATAGAAAGATTGTTTTTTTGCATTTGATAGGAAGGTTCATGAAGAAGGTTATAGGTTATTTAACATCACGCTATGAGCCTCAGGAGTCGAGCAAAAAGAAAAAAAGTCAGCCAGAACGCTAAGCGAAAACGGGGTAATAAGTAGCGTGGGCGATCACCAATAAAAAGGAGTGTTATAAAAGCGTGGCAGTTATTTTCTGCCGCATAGAGGTAAATGAGAGAGAGATATGTTACTGATCACGTCGGGGTCCCCAGTATACAGGTATGAGGAACAGCGTGTAAAGTTCACTCATCCTCCATAGAAACGGGAGGCTCCTCCGACCAGACGGGTGTCGTGTTTGGTGGTCAACTGCCCGACCATTGATGTCGGGGCGTTGTACATATGCTAGTTGCGCGGTAAACTCTGCTTGCGTGATGCAGGATTTTGCGTGACGTCAGTATGATGCGAAGTTCGCATGTGGCGATGTAGATGCCGCTAAAAGTAGATAAATTGTGATGTCTTAAGACTTCCGAGCGAATGAAGTCGCGGGCTTATTAGCTAGTTATGTTATGGCGCTCGATCAATTTTTAATAATACCTATATAAATAGTTATACGAAGTCGGTAATTATTAAAAGACCTAGGGTGACGTTACACGCTGCTTAATTCCAAAAGATACATTCTCATTGTAACGCACTTCGTACTCACAAGCTTTGAATCCGGTTGTCTTGAAAAGGAAAAATAAATATCCTTTATACTCATTTGATTTCTCTTTTTTGTTCCAGATTCACCAAGCGTGGCTGAAATGAAACCACAATAACATTGTAATTTTACGAGACAATAAATTACTGTTTAAATATACATACTCAACGTAGGATAAATAATGCTCTTAATATATGTATTGTATTTGAAATTTTGAGACAATATACCTCGGAAGTAGGGGTGTTATGACAATAACGCGATATGAAGCACGACCAAAGAGCTCATTGATATCAAATGTCTTTTGACGTCATGACGGCGGAATCATCGCGGCGTTCAAGATCCGTTTCCATGGAAACCGGCGGCCTACCACTGGTTTCGACGTTTGCACTCCTCACTATTGTTGCAGGTAAGTTAGTGAAGTAGTCTCCTACATCTCATGACAATATTCGATCGCCAAAGAGTGAAATAATTAAAATACGTCATTTACTACTTTATATTAAGTATATTAACGTACAACATTTTTACGAATGACGTAAAGGCAATAACAGCGCCATTATTTTCATGCTTGGTTATCGGAGATTGTCAATTTGTCCAATGGGACGTATATTTCGGTCACGGGGTCAGCTATCTGATAACAGATGATCCTCTGACCAAATCATCAAATATGATCAACCTACCTATTAAATCTTAAATTCATTCAGCTGTTGGGTCAAGAAGCATGAAACTTTGCAAAAGAGTTCTTTTATCAAGGGTAAGCACTAAGCCAATATTTGAAAATTCATCCCTCAGAGGGGTTAAATAGGTGATGAAAGTTTGTATGGAAATCCCATCGGGCATACCACTTGTATCTAAATAAAGCTTTTTAATATGAAAAAAACGTAATTTGAAATATCAAGCTTCGTTTTTTCAGATGTTCTAGTTTCAAATCAAAGAAATAAGGTTCGAGAGAGAGAGCGAGAGAGCCTCGAGTTTGACTGTTTCACGAAGTTATTCTCTTTATGTTCGCCTGTGACTTTAATTAGTAATAAACATTGTTAAACTTCAAGGCGGAGAGCTAACGCCCATTTTGAATAAAATTACCTTAATGTGCTTAACGAACCTTGTTCCAGTGTAGAATATTATGCCTATTTCGTTGTAGGACAGTATAATGTTGCCTATTGGCTTATTGGTTTACTTTGGGTCTGGAGGGTCCTAAGCCTGATCTTGAGTTTGATTCTCAGGTCGAGTAAAATAAGAGCAATGGGCAGCTCGCCTTTCGATAAGGACCAGGCCCGGGTCGATGGCGCGTTGTGTTCCACGAGCGCCTCAAAGATATGTCAGCATCAATGATGGGGTCCGCTAGGGCCGATGCCTGCCAGGGTTGCGGGAAAGTCCGAGAGAGATACCGTGGGCCCTGGCACAGGCAACTGAAGGAACATGGGTGGATTTTAGTCAGTAAGAGTCTGACACGCCCTCCCGCTCGCTCTGCCCAGAGCGGGAGAAGTTATTTGATGATTTCCCACCCTCAAAAAAAAAAAGGATAGTAAAATTTAAAACCCTTTCTGTAAGGTAGTTTCTAGAGCAAATTGGTTGTTTGAAAGTGAGGAATCTTAATCTGGTTAAAAAAAATTGGTTAGGGTCTCCGTGAAATAAAGGTTCCATAATAAAAAAAGCCTTATAATTACAAGCGAAGTTAACTAGCACATAGTTGAAAGTAATACATCTAGCAGTTACAATGATTACTACTTCATCCAAAGCTTTTGCATACAGTTCGCTAATTGGGGGAGGCAAGTTTACAACTATTGGACAGAGCGAGCAACCGAACACACTAATGGAAAACACGATGAAAAGCTTAATATCCTGTCGACCATTTCTTGCCGCTTTGAAAACATTAATTTTCCCTTCCCAGTACGGTGAAGTAATGTTAAAACTGGTGCCCCAAAGACCGCTCCAAATATTCGCTGAAAATTTTGGAAAATAATTATATTTGTCATGTATTTTTAGGAAATTTAGGTGGAAATTGTGTGTTTATGATTTTCACCCAGTTTTAGACACTCGTTTACACTTTAGGTAGGTAAGTACGTTGTTTTGTAGTAAATTGATACTTCATTAAAATGTGCACATTAGGTATGCGTGCGAGCGATAATGTTAACAGCCCTTTGACGTTACATATACGAAATATATTCCGTTTTCTTTTGTCTTAGTTGTTTGGCAACGTAGGAAAATTCATTAATATCATAGGAAATTAAATTCAATACTTTATATAAATGAACATCTCCAAAAGCATCACTAAGGGCCGGTTTTTTGATCCGTAGTTAACTCAACCATCAGTTAAACATTGGACCATTAGTTACTATTAAAAAACCAGCTCTAAAAGAAATAGGAAAGTTTGGGTAGTTGGGACTACGGCAAATGTTTGAATTCTGCAAACTCTTGAACTTTTGTGTGGTCATCGATTTTATACAGGAATGTACTTAAATATGCGTTTAAAATTAACAGAGCATTTACAAAGGTTAAAAATGAAATAGGTAAGCTCACAAACCACAGCATGTAGAACAACATGTCAAATCACAATTGCATGCACGTTTAGCTTTGTTTCTTTCTGTACGTGTTTGTTCGGAACGTGAGTTAAAACTAGACCACACTTCACGTGATGTAGCAAATTGTTGCACTTTAACGACTGTCTACAGTGGCGGGCTGCAGTTTAGAAGCAATACCGCCCCAGATTCCCTCACGTACCGCGACGCGCCTCCGACGCGGCAGACGTAAGGAACCCGCACTGAACGCTGCCCTACCGGATTCCAAGTTTAATTGAAAACGCTTTATATAACCTTTTCTTTTAATTGTGTAAGTCTTCCACTTCATCCCAGTCCCTGCTCTGTGAAATGTTTAATTATAGTTCCTAATGAAAGCTCCACAATTTAAATAAACACGTAGGTACAGTATAAATAATGATGTTTGTGTGCAATGCGAACGATATGCGTTAAACCCACATCGGGTTACAGCTAATCATTGGATTAATTGTATGGAAATTAGTGATCGTACGCGTGGCGAATTTAACGCAATTCTATCAGAATGTAATTATAGACGTCCGTGAGCGTGAAATACTGAATAATTGTAACACGTAGGTAATCGAATATGGAGAGCTCGACTGGTGAAGTTCGCAGTCATTGATCTAATTATTAAAATCCATTTTCGCTGATAAGTTATTAAGTAAATTTGGATTGGGACACAGCAGCATGTGAACATTATTAAATTTCATTAAATATTGTTAATGATATTTTTATGTGGTACAACGTGTAGATGATTTATGACTCTAGATATAATTTTATCCATCGCTCGGGTGGTGGATATCAAGATAAAGGGGTCGTCGGTCGACAAAGTTCCCCGCGTGGCTGGCGGCTACTAGCCCCGAGTTATTAATTTTCATTTGACTCGGATAAAAGCCTTACTTATTGCTATTAAACGTCTTTGAGTAATTTTTTTTGTGACATCTGCGGGTTATAATCCTTATGTGGGCATTTTGTACTTGAAATGTATTGCATTTTTACTTTATACCCATTACTAACTGACGTGATCATAAGTGACATTTCGGCCACCAAAATATTCCATTAAAAATGAAATATATTTTTCGCTTTTGTGTTTCAATTTCAACTTTAACTTTTGGCTTCAAAAAATATTTACTTTCGTTATAACTCGATAAAGGGATGATGTGTGGCCGGAGACGAGTGACGAATGTTCCGTATCGGGGTGTTATTAATTTTCATTTGACAGTTACGCCGCTTCACTCGGCAAGGCTGCCTCGCGATGCGACGTGACAAAGGCCTCGCATCTACTATAAACACCGCCTCGTTTTGTTCCATTATCGGCTCACTGAGGACTGTGATTCGGAGAATAGTGTAGCACTTGTAACTCTATGGGCAACAGTGGGTTGTATTTCTGTTTTTGTGGAATAGTTTAGGTTTCAGGAATAGTGTGATGTAAATCTTTCACTCATGCACTTTGATTTTCGGCAAAAGCGGATGCAAATTTTAATATGTTATTGAAGAAAGGCAAGTAAAAAAATAGGTGTTTTGTTTAATGAAACGTGTGTAAATGTAGCTATGCTCCTAATAGTATGCATAGTGCACCTATTTAACAAACTTTGAAACCTCGGAAAATTTACTTAATTTTCTATTAGGTAATACGGGCTGGTGTCCGCAACTCCACGTCAATGCGCGTATTTTGCGTATTACTCTTAGGTATTACCTAAGACTAATAGAAAATTTGAAATTAAATTTTTAAATATAAAATAAAAACTGTATTGTCCAACGATATTTTATTAAACCGTTGCCTTCCATGTTAGAAAAGTATGTTCCTCAATATAACTTTGGATGCTAAACCTAAACTCTCTAGAAAAGCTGACGATGTGAGGATTACGAAAGAGTGAAATGCGTAACGTAGTTAGTGCAAGTTATATCATCAGCAAAATGCAAAACTATTAAAATGTAAACGCGTTTTAGTTCTGAAGGGAATATAGCATTCAATAATTTTCCAATATATATTATTTAACATCATAACATAGATAAAGGTTTACACTAGAATTCACAACGGGCAAGTTGTGAAGGCGGTGAGATAGAAAATCTTAAGTACGGAGCGAGTGAACACGTAAACAGCCAAGTTAGGAGCGTATTACTGAAGCTTCGGGTGAATCAGATCCATTCTCGTTTAATTTATAAAGGTCATATTACCAGCATTGATCCGGAAACCCATTACCCGGCCGTACGATGAAAATAATAATTTTTAATTTTCTCCACGTCTTATCTCTCCGATACACTGCACTCTGAGTAATGTTTTAAATGTTCGAAATAACACCGAGATAAACTATATTTCGTATAAATGTATAGGATTTGGTGTCATGTCTAGCTCTTAACTTGGTGCTTTAATTTGTGTAATTTATTTAATCACTACTGCTCTCGAGGGTGAAGGAAAACATTGTGAGGAAACCGGCGTGTCTTAGAACCAAAAATTCGAAGACATGCGACATCTACCAACCAGCACTGGACCCTCGTGGTGGTTTACAGCTCACTCTCCTTCTCACAGAGAGGAGGCCTGTGTTCCAGCATATTATAGGCTGATTATGCTAGCTCTTAAACTATCTATACCTAATCAGCGTTTTATTAATTTAGTTACTATTTGGAAAAGAGTTACTTAAAGCATGTAATGCTGAGATAGGCAATATTTTATATTTGCAATATGCCAATTAAGGCTCGCCACCCTTTTTACCACCAATAAAATGACGTCGTTACTGTACAAATATTGCATCAGTGCGAAATAACACCAGCAAACCATATTGGAAATATCATATCCGGACTGGTTAGAGGCAGACTTAGAATTAAATGTCTTAACTCTTACCTCAGCCTATTGCATTCTACAACTAGAGTACCTATTGTTTAGAAAGGGGCTCGTGGCTAAATAATAACAGCCGCACGGGTCGACCGATCTGGTTAAGCTACGCTTGCCGCGGTTGGTCCGTGGATGGGTGACCATCTTTACATACCAAGAACCCTCCGTGCCTCGGAAAGCACGTTAAGCCGTTGGTCCCGGCTGTCATTCATTGATCTTTGACAGTCGTTACGGGTCGTCAGAAGCCCGAAAATCTGACAAGCAGTCTTACCAAGGGGTATCGTATTACCTAGTAACTGGGTTATGGAGGTCAGGTCGGAAAAGGCTAGACCGATGGATGGAGCTAGAAAGAGTCTTCTCCCTACCAGGGTTGTTTAAGATTTTCCCTTATACCGGATACTCAGAATCTATCGATATCGACCTTTCTCGATATCCAGAAGGTTCTATTCAGTTCCGTTCTCAAGTTCGGGGAAACAACTAATGCGAATGTGGGTTGTACTGATAACTCGACAATCGGTGACAAGTAAACGTTCCGTACTGGGTCAGTAAGGGCTAGTGTAAGCTCAGAATTCTGGAAACTGCGCACCTACTGATAAATTCCAGCCACATACTAGTCCAGTTCCATACGTTTGTGTCACAAGACACAAAGACGTCCGTCTTTGTGTCTTGTATGAGTGTTTCAACACTTCTCATGGTCCCATGAGAAGTGTTGAAACACTCATACTAAAATGTTGTTTGTTTACAAACCTTTTGTACAGAAAACAAAACATTTTATATTCTGTGTACACTGTTTATGTTAATTCTTTGAGCTTTAGCTTTGACCTGCTAACCTTACTTTGCAGTTTATAAAACCGAGGTATTTGTCAACCGCAGTGTTTGTAGCGGACGCTAATATACTGGTGCTATATAAGCCTTAATATATGACACTGCACATTATTGCCACGGGTCTACCGTATTTAGCCAACAAGCAAAATACCTAATCAAACCTCAATAAGCAAACCTTCTGATAGAAACAAAAATACTTGGTAATGCAGATTACAATTTCGAAACAACACCATTCTGTTCTGTTCTCTGTTCTGTGTGTGTGATCTGTTGAATTTCCAAGTATTTCAGTATCCCCATGTGGTTAAATGAAATACCATTTTAAATAGATACAACTAACTATAATAACAGTATCCAAATTCATGCAAACTCGATCAAAATATTTATGCTCAGTTCATGAATAGAAATTTCATGTTTGAAAAGTTAATAATCACGGCCAGCATTTCAAATACATTTCAGTATTGTACCTATCTTTATAATTGTGAATAATAGGCAAATATACTTTTGTTTTAATTAATATAAATACACTGTTTATATACCTTGTTACGCCACTAAATTTTTACTGTCATTTATGCTGACAAATGGAGATTTAGAAAGCTTTGACGAATAATGCTATGAATAGACATTTTACTGTTAAGTTAAGGTTTTTCTAGAACAGCGGGCCATGCAATGTCTTTTACACAACGCCACGCTAGGTTTTGTGTAACTTTTGCAGCACCCCATGTGGGCGGCCGGCGAGACACGTCGTATATAAATAAATGAATTGGTGGGATCACAGCGGTCCACACGGCCTGCTGGTAAAAATGGAAGAATCTATAGTGGCTTGCTGCACTGAAATGTATCGGCCGACGGATCACATAGCGGTGAGAGTGTTAAAGTTCTAAAATTTAGATCAGGGGACATCACAGATAGCCCAGCCCACACGGTTAGCAATTTATACACGACAAGCATCTGCCCGCGACATCGTCTACGTGAAATTTCTTGTTTTAACATAACATAATTATATCCTATGACACTCGGAAATACATAACTGTAGTAATTTTTCGAAATCGGATCAATAGTTGCTATGATTACATAAAAACTCACAAATTTTTCCTCTATAAAACATTAGTATAGATTGTGATGCCCTATGACGTCAGCAATCAACAAAAAAACCTTAAAAGTAAAATCGGTTTACCGATTGCATAGCCATACATAAAGCAAGGTTCATAAATTAAATATTTATACAAATATGAGCAATTGAGAATTAATCAAATCCAATGGAATGTTATCCTCACTAAATCCAACAAAGCTGAACAACAATCCGAAACTTGTTTATTATTTAATAACATTTTCAGTTTTCAATTAATTTCACTATTAAAATATTTGTGTATTTACACTAACAGTTTTTGTGTCAGTTCTATTAAATATTTACACCTGAATAGTCGCTTTATTATTTATGTGCCTATTTACGTTACTGCCCGTTGGTCTGGAGGTTGCAAGCGCGACTGCTGATCGTGAGGTCCTGGGTTCGATTCCCAGGTTGGGCAAAGTGTTATCGGGTTTTTCCATTAGGCATTTCTTAGTAACAGGCCGGAGTTTAGAAGTTGGCGGTGTGCCTCGGAAAGCACGTTAAGCCGTTGGTCCTGCGCCTGATCTCTCTCCGGATGTGGCGGATTGCCGTCCCATCGGATTATGAAAGTGAGGGAAGAAAGAGTGCACCTGTGTCTACGCACCCACTTGTGCACTAAGTATAAACATCTCCGGCGCCGAAGGTCTCCGTTGAGATTGGCCGACATGGTCAAATACGGTCGGCAAGTTAAACGGTGTGTAGGTAATTTTTTCATTCAAACCTGACACATTACCTACTATTTCGGGTGGAGGCGAGTTGATAAGATAACCCGATTTACCTGTTCCATCATCCTCACAGAGCTATATGCATGCTTGTGCATATAGCTCATGCTTTTGATCCTACTCCCCTAGAGTAGGATCAAAAGAACAACGGGTAGGCTCCGAATTCACGACCCCTCAAACTCCAGGGCGCAAACGCGAATGTCTTTTTTGTATTGGTGAGAAAATACAGGCTGTCAGGAACATGGACATGGTCTCGTCACTAATCCCGCAATGTTTGAAGACTAAGGTATTCAACCAGTGCATCTTGCGCGTTATAACGTACGGTGCCGAAATGTGGACACTGACAGTTGGGCTGGCCCACTAATTCAAGGTCGTTCAGCGCGTTGGAGCAGACGACTCCTGAAGTGGAGACCGCGTATCGGCAAGCGTAGCGTGTGACGGCCCCCAGCTAGATGGACCAACGACCTCAAGAAAGTGGCTGGGGCAGACTGGATGCGGAAGGCGGAGGACAGGGTGTTGTGTGGCGTACTCTGGGAGAGGCCTATGTCCAGCAGTGGACTGCGATGGGCTAAGTTGATCGAGGGACGCACAACCTGTTATGATAGATTCAGTACATGATTCTGAACACCCCTTTTTTTTTTTTTTTTTTTTTGTGGGTGGGAAATCTTCAAATAAATTCTCCCGCTCTGGGCAGAGCAGGAGGGCGTGTCAGACTCTTACTGACTAAAACCCACCCGTGTTCCTTCAGTTGCCTGTGCCAGGGGCCACGGTAACCCTCTTGGACTTTTCCGCAACCCTAGCAGGCATCGGTCCTAGCAAACCCCGTCATTGGTGCTGACATCTCTTTGAGGCGCGCGTGGAACACAACGCGCCGTCGACCCGGGCCTGGTCCTTATCGAACGGCGAGCTGCCCATTGCACTGAACACCCCTGCGTTGAAAATATTCGCCGGTTATTAAGAAAAAAAACTATTCCGTACATTTTGACCGCGTAGGTAATGCACTTTTCTATGAAACAGCATTTCTTTTTATAACCGATTTTCTTATAACCCGCAACGCAGAGGGTTCAGAATCTTGTACTGAATCTATGGTTCAAGTTTGCGCGTCGATTTCCCTGCTACATTGTATAAATTGAATCTAGAACATGTTGATTATCTAGATTCTATCTGTACGATCGTCTCGGGAGATGATATAGGAAAATAAGTTAGAGTGGAAAGTAGACAGAATCATTTTATTGCGGCAAATCGACGAATATAGAGAACGCTGTGTAGGCAAGGAATATGCGGAGCGGGTGGGCATTACTTTTCGTCTACACGAATGCGAGCGAAGTCACTGGCTTTACAAATTCTACTGCATAAAACCATTTGATTTGACTTTTCACGGATATCTCTGTCATTACAAATGAATGGGAAAAAGTAATGAAAGTGCCTCCGTTTTTTTTAATTGAATCGTTTTGTGGTTCGAGCTAAAAAGTTAAAAATTTATTTAATCTCAGCCCCGCATTAGCCGAATTGAACGAAAATATTCGGCGTTCCGAAATCCCGCACGAAGCCATTAATCGTTTTGATGTCACAGTATGGGACATTTAGTGTGACCCTTTTTATGCGCCAACCTTTCCCGATTTACGTCCCTAATCGCCGAATACCGAACGCCGAAAACTGAAACTCAGGCGTTCATATGTTGGTCGCGTTAAAACGCCGGCGCCGGCTACTGAGCGCTGCTGGTTCATTGTGAAGGATGGAGGACAAATGATGTTTTGGAACATGAGCTTCTGTATTTGTTTCGCAAATCGGCACCGCTTCCATACTCGGGAGGTTCTCGCGTTCTCTGACTCGCTTCCACTATGCATATCGTTTGTTCGCTATACGTACGAATGCTATTTACTTGAATGTAAAAACGTACTCACAGGAATTCATTTATTCTCAGCTTTTCAGAGTGAACGTTTGCCAATATTGGAAAAATGCGGATATTATTCGATACGTAGCTACTCTTGTTCAATTTATGATGTGAATTAAATGGTTGGTATTACTTTCCGGTAAACAAAGTTTTTGGTTATGGATGCAGAGATTTATTTAATGAAAGTAGATCAATTGCTATAGAATTCAGTAGCATCAGCAATTTCCCCACTTTTGTTTGTGCAAGCCTGACCCAATTTAAACCAATTTGAAAGGCCAATTCGACCTGTATTTCTTCTGATTGTATTTGGCTATCGTTGAATATAAAGCTGATCCAACTGTTCGCTGTATTGTTTATCAAGAGAGCCCCTGTAAAGTGTCAGTTAATTTATTCTAGTTATTGTGAGATGAGAGGATTAGCTTTTGTTTGCGAAGTAAATAGCTAGTTAATGGCGTTTCTACTGAACTTACCTACCTAAATGTATACACGTAGTTTCAACCAAGATTTTCTTTCCCCGGCTTCAACACAGCTTTGTTTGGTTTTTAGTGCTTATTATGGTGATTTAAAGTTGAATGTTGTTTGCAGGTCAGCTGCAAGGGTCGGGCTACAGTGAGCAGGACCCTGAGTTCCTGTCTCCGCTGGAGAACCTGACGGTGGCTCAGGGCAGAGATGTGCACTTCACGTGTACAGTGAACCGTCTTGAAACTTACAAGGTAAGATGTTACATGTTTAGTATATTTACGCTTTTCCAAACTTTATTGGGGTCGGCTCCCAGTCTAACCGAATGTAGCTGAATACTACTAATTTACATGGAGCGACTGCCTATCTGACCTAGTTACTGGGTATTACCCCTTTGTAAGACTGTCTGTCAGAGTTTCGAGCTTTCGGCTTCTGACTATCCGTGATGTCTGATTTTTTAAATATCGATTCAAATAACTATGTAGCTTATGGAACACAACAACAGATAAACATGGCCATAAACCGATTTCAGAACTATTCTAGAGAACAGAGAATAGTACAATTATTCTGTGTTCACTTACTGTTTCCAATTATGAAGAAAGTTATTCCCTTTCAAAACTAGTAATATACGGCCATACATATATTAAAGTATCGTGTTAATGTGAATTGTCATTGCTGTTTATCAGACCACGAAGTTTAATAACTCGAGCCGTAAACTGAAAACTAAATACATATTTACTAACTTGTAGTTTAAAGTAGTTTGCCCCATTTCATATCAACTCGAGTCAATATTTTGGGGTGGTAACAAGCGCTGTATATGCTGCTAAGTAGGTACGAGTAGTAGGTACTCGTATAATAAATCATAGAAAATTTATCCTTTTATTGTAATCGGTTTAAAACCACTGCTGACGCGAGTTTAGTAGTTAGTTAGAAAATCTAAATGAAATTAAATAGAATACTCTTTTTCAACAACAATAAACTACAATTGGAGACTTATTAAGATACATAGTAAGTCACATAACAACGGGCAGTCTTATTTTAAAAGCTACCTTTTATACCGAAACTTTGAGTGGACTTAAGACAGCAAGACAAAACGTTTGATCACAAAAGTTCGAATAGTAATTTGTACATTTCCAGTAAGTTTTGAGTACGTACGTCGATGGCCATAAGAGTAGGCGAAGACCAAAGAAACGATGGATGAACTGTGTGAATTATGATATGGTTAGAAAGGGGGTGACCACCGAGATCGAGATGATGACTAATAGAGATGTACCTATGGAATAAATAGACAGGTTGCGCCGACCACTAATAAATTAGGGTAAGGGCAGGAGAATGATAAGTATATCTCTGTTTCCCAGGTGGCCTGGATAAAATCAGATACGAAGACGATCCTGGCGATTCACACACACATGGTGACGCTGAACCCTCGGCTGTCCGTGACACACAATGGACACAACACCTGGAAGCTATACATCAGCAATGTGGAGCCGAAGGACTCTGGCACCTATATGTGCCAGATCAATACTGATCCAATGATGAGTCAGGTCAGTTACCATCGCATCGCTCGTAAAAGTATATTTCTGAGAGAGACGTTATCTATACTACATTTTTTATTTTTTTTTTATTTTTTATTTAATAGGGACAAC
Source organism: Brachylomia viminalis (assembly GCA_937001585.2). Classification (NCBI taxonomy): domain Eukaryota; kingdom Metazoa; phylum Arthropoda; class Insecta; order Lepidoptera; family Noctuidae; genus Brachylomia; species Brachylomia viminalis. The sequence continues at coordinate 12,085,361 of OW443308.2, read as the reverse complement.
AAACAGCAGTATATTAAATATTACACATGATTGGAGTACTATACTAATAGAATTAACAAATACACTACTCACGACGTTATCCACAAATTACCATATAAAATAATTAGCATAATTATGTAATGTTAATAATAACAAAACAATAAGGGCAAACTTAAAGATACTCATAACAAAGTTAACATTATTACTCGGTTTGTCATTTTAAATGTATCTCGGAGAGCATAAAATAAAGTGGAAAAAAAAATCTAATAATATCTGCATCTTAATACTAGGGACAAATTTAAGGTTTGGAATGAGATAAAATCGGCATGTAAAAAACAAGTGAAAAAGGAAAAAAAAAAGAAACAAAGAAGCACGAACTAAAGCTACATAAATACATGAGGAGGACATAAAACTTAAGTTGTTGATTTAATTACAATGTTAGGGAATTTAGGGCCGCCACATATTAAAATTATCTGGACAATATTGATAGCCTGACCTCGCTTAACCTGTATTAATTAAACGCTCTTCAGTTAACAACTAACAACTGTTAACAAATAATTAATCTTTCGATTCAATACATTTATAATACGTATTTCCAGAAAACAATTACACTAAGCACCATTCACCATAAAGCAAACGCGAACCACTGACTTCAATAATAATATTATTTTAATGTGAAACCATGACTAAATAATTGGGGAATTGATTGTTTAATTTACCTTTGTCACATAGCAGTAAATCAATTTACATTAACATAGTTTAATTGGGGCGTCGTTGCTTATCAATAATGGGCAGTTATTGTTTCCATCTGTTCAGTTCGTGCAGCCGGCTAATATTAAAATGTATGCAATCGATGGGATCGGCAGCTTGCAGCGAGCTCCGGGACTATGTCACGTGCCGAACGTTTCATCTGATAAATTAAATCCGTATTCCTTGTCTTTCGCTTCTACATTTTTCACATATTCTATTCTAGATCGGATCGAGTGTCTGTTCAGTTCTGTTGCATGTTATACTGTTAAGCTTGCGAACATTTTAGTGATCTCGCAAACGCGGAAGCTTGCTTTTGTATTATGGATATTATTCGCAAGTTGCTACCCTCGGCTTTGACCGCATTTTCCGGGATGAAAAGTATTCGTTGTCCTAATCTAGGATACTTTCTACCTCTGTACAAATATTAATAAGGACGTGGTTGAGAAACAGCCATTTATTCAAATTCTTTTTTTAAACCTCATTTTATTAGACTGCTGTCAATTGATTTTATTTTACCCACTTGTTTGGTTAGTTTTATGTTGCCGGCCTTAGGTTTCTGTAGCAATCATATTGAATACACCTTACCACAGACTACAATATAGTATCACCTTACTTTACTAATGTATCAGACTTGTATAGAATAAGAACGCACCGTTTATCAAAGTATTAAAGTGTCATGGCGTATAAAATAGCATTTTCAGTAACATTAACTTGCGTCCGGTCGAGTGTATCGGAAATATTGACTAAATTGACAGATTAATGATCTATCAATTCTAAGATAAGAATCTCGGACGTTTCTGCTTGGCTAGACATGCCGATACATCTAGATAAAACATCGTTACGTGATTCCGTTCTACATGTAGGTTAGGTAGTTTGGAGATGGTAGTTCATATTGAGAAGTGAATCGTAATGATAATAATATGGAATAGTTGATATTTTGTATTACATTTAAACGAGCATTCTTAGAATGGGAACCAGTATGATTATAAGTTTACATTGTCATTGTTCTCTCAAAAGAGGTGGTTTAATAAAATGATTTGGCTTTCTGAATCTCCTGCACCGTTGATGATTCTACGGATAAAGATATCTCATGTGTCTACAAATATCCTGACCTAGAGTAACTGTCAGCTGGTGCCATTAAAATACTGTACCGTGCAAGAACCGATTTCAAACGACTTTCAATCAACAAAATCGGCAAATTTCGTTATCTACACCTATTTATCGTCCAAACACCAACAACAAACTCAACGTTAAATAAAACACCATGATACGAGGCCATATTCCTGAACGTCATGTCAAAGTGTAGACAAAATTGTTACGGCGAGGCGTCGTGCCTCGCATGTGACGGAGTAACTTTCATACAATATTATTATAACCGAAGGACGCGGCTTACCTGAGCCGCCATATGCTGCGATATTTTACTGCTATTGCAAGTATCGGATATGATGGTGTGATTTTAAATATTGACTTATTGGATAGGGCTGGTTTTTTTTGTTAATTGGTGGGGAGCTGTTTTGTTATTGCTTAAACATAAATAGCGAAATGTGGATGTATTATAGATAAGCAGGCGTGATGTTACAAGTATGTTGTGTTGTTGATGGGGACTTTGTTACGCCACTTCTCCTCCCCAGCTAAAACACTAGAGGGGGGGGGGGGGGGGGGGTTCTGGGGACTGACTTATGTAATTTTTAACGCTTAGTAATTGATGGTTTTCAGATTAATTTCGATAGATGCCTTTTTATTTATTTTATTTGATTTTAACTTACATCATTTTGCAGATATTTATATCAGTTGTTAAGAATATTGAAATTGAGTTACATGACTTACGATATACCAACTTTTCCGATTAATATACGAGCATATTATTTATTTATTTATTTATAACTTTTCGCACAAAAGGTACAAAGGCGGACTTAATGCAACTAAAGGGCAAAGGCCTTTTCTCAAAGTGAGAAGTCTCGAGCATGAACACCCATGCATGCCCAATACGTGTGGTGTGTTGACTAACATTTCAAGGCCAGGTTTCCTCACGATGATTTCCTTCACCTATGTTAGTATAGTCCAAGATAAACTTAGGAAGTAAATTATATGAATTGAAAAGTCACGTTTCGAACCTACACTAATATTGCACAAACATAAATGTGACAGTTGCGTTTTAACATTTAATTTTTATGTTATCGAAACTTCGAAATATATACCTATCGTTGAAAATCAAGTAGCAATCTCATCTCAGCGACAGTCAAATGTCAAAAATGTAGGTAAACGCTATACACATTTTGACAGATTGAGACTCTTTTCTCTCTCGCAGAATGCGAACGTTCATAAAATACGGGAATTGCCCATCTATTGTATTATATTAGGTATAATAAGATACTTAGTATTCGTTAAAAGTGTTCATATCATTAGATGAGACTCTAATGCCCGTTTTCACCAATAGCCCCTAAAATTTAAGTGTCCCCTAAACAAATATAAGGGGCACCTAACGCAAGTTTTAATTTCACCAACGTTTAAGTGACACCTAAAGCATTAAGGGGGCCTTTTAATTTAGGGGATGGATTGACGACCCCGTAACACTTAGGTGACACATATTTTTAGGTTATTTTGTGACCGACCAAGATTACTCATAATTAACGAGATAAAATGGATAGTGACAACGATGTATATGAAGCTTTAGAAGCAAAATAATTGAAGACAGAGTTTTTAAGTAACCGAAGCTTGTTATGCCGACCTCGTATTTACCGCGAAAGATCGAAGGATTTTAGCAAATATGATGACAAAGACTTTTTCATTAGATATAGGTTATCTAAGGAGAGTGTTTTATTTATATTGCAAAAAATTTAACATTTATTAGAATTCCACGATGACAGGTAAGTACCTAGATACCTCTCTAGTGAATTGGGTAAAGTGCCTACTACTTACGTGTAGGTAGCTACTTGCTTAATTTTGTATTTATGGAACGTTGTACATAATTACTTGTATCTTATTTACAGAAATAAATGTGTGGCACCGATGAACCAACTACTGTGTTCCCTTAGATTTTATGCGACAGGCAATCAATTATTATCAATAGCAGATCTAAACGGCATCAGTATTTCTAAAAAAATATATAATTAATAAATAAATAATAATAATAATTATAATTTTATAAACGCTCTTAAGGAACGTATATTTCTCATACCTGTGTGTGTTTGAAGTAGAATTAAAAGAATTTGTGATGGCTATCCACGCACTGTTTTTCGCCTCATTTGTGGCCCCATCTGTCTTTTTATTTTTTAAATGAAATTGTATTGCAGTATGGACTATGTGTCTGAATCAAATAAATAAATTAAATTAAATTAAATTTAAAATAGTTTCTTTGTGCTGGAGCTTTATCAACTTATCTTTATCTTGTAATGAAAAATTTTGTCCACGTTTCCTCTTTTCTGCCATTATATATAAGTAACAAAATACTAGAAAAAGAACACGCAATCACACAAACACAACAAACTAACGAAAAGTCACATCATCATTCATCACTTATGTCTAGTCAAGTCACGTGACTTCAAAATTTCACTGCGACTTTATTAGGCAATGGCGTTCGCCATACAGCCAAAAAAAGAAAATTTTAACTTTTTATTATTTATCTAATATTTAAACGGTGCAGATCCTACTTTTTCAAATAATCTGAGTGAAATTACGTGTTTTTTCTTGTTTTTTCAGCTCAATATCAATAAAATCGTCAACTCGAATAATTTATCGATAAACGTTTCCGCAGTACCTCCGCACTATACGTCACTTATCTAGGGGACTCTTACGTAAGTAGCCCATAGGATGGTGAAACAGAATTTAGGTAAGGGGATGATTTGAAGGGTCCCCTAAAATAGGGGAACCTTACATAAGTTACTGTTTAGGGGCTATTGGTGAAAACGGGCATAAGAAAGTGGAATGGACTTGTGTAAAGTACAATCAACACTATTCTAAGTTTTAAAATAATTATCACGTAAATAATTAGGTAGATTAAAACTGCTTATTAGTCTTATAGGCTAGATTAAAATTAATGATTAAGAACCGGGTTCTTTTTATTAAAGGGTAAAAATAAAAAAAAGATTATTTTTACAATATTGATAATAGCTTAAGCCGTGACTAACCTATATCTTATGCCAATGTCTGCCTTATTTCTTGCAAAGGGTTTTATAGAAACCTGTATTTTTAAGTTTCCATTTTATTTTCATGACATAATTCTGTTATTATTACGTCAACTTTTGCTCAGAACGGTGTTACTTTGGCACAATATTTTGATAACGGAGCGGGTCTGCCTCACATGCTTGTACGGAACGTTATTTACAGCGCAATGTTTATAAAAGTGGCCTTTGCGTGGCATTTTCAATTTCACTTATAATTTACTAAAGTCTTTTCGCCATAAGATGAGTTCCCTGACAGTTCATTTTTTTCCGTGGCACGCATACTACTATAGACGAATAAAAAATAAACTGGCAAAAAAATTAAAAAAGAAATGATAAAAAAATATTGCCTTTCGTAAATTACTAAGTAAATTATTGTAGTTATAATTAAATAAGTAAATAAAATTAAAAAGTATAAATCTTAAAAATGTCTAATGCTTTGAATGGAACGTCGGCCAATAGAGATTGACACTACTCAATACACTCATCGACAAAAAAAATAGATGAATCGGAGCGGCCATTTTGTAATCGCGATCGCGTCGCGTCAGTACGAGTGCGTCTTGTAGCCTTATGTAGCCTATGTCTTATTCTGATGTATAAGCTATATTACTGTAAAGTTTCATCAAAATCCGTACAGTACTTTATGCGTGAAAGAGTAAGAAACATCCACACACACACACACATACTAACTTTCACATTTATAATATTAGTAGGAAGTAGGATAACCAGTTTATTAAAAAAATATTTTGAAAATCTAAAATCGATAATCCGATTCCATTTTCTTTGCCAACTGAATCGATATTATAAAATAATTGATTATATTTCGTTAGGTTACGTCACTACAATTGTCAGACAAGAACTGTCAGGGAACTCATCATAAGGCGAAAAGACTATAGCGACCGCTTCTGCTTCTCACGGTTTTTACAATTATGACAAAACATCGAGTGTTCCATATTTAAAAGTAAGCTTCAAGTTTAATATTAAACCTTCCGGGATAAACTCTATAAATGATCGTGCGTAGTTTAGTAGAACAACGCGGTCACACTAAAAGCGACTTCAATTTAAAATATAATAGCTTCACAATAACCGTACTAAGATCTCACCAATGGCCATGTGTACATCGTGGCTGTGACAAATTTTAGGTACAATCTGCCAAGAAACATAACATAGAGCAAACGGTAAAATTTTAATAAACGAACGCATATTATTATACAAATCAACATCATCATTGACAGCTTTGTTCCACCCACTACTGAGTATTATGCCTCCTACCTTTTGTGCGATGTTCATTATAATATCATACAGATATGGGTAGAATAACGAAGGTATGAACCCATCCATCGAATAGGGGATCTCAATACCAAGGTTTCTCAGAACCCACACAATAGGTGTCATGGGGCACTGTTCTCTGTATTAAGTGCTTGACCCAATCACTTAACGAGAGCCTCTCAAGACGTTTATCGACCCTCGTCGCTAATAGGGTATCACACCTTATAAGATTGTATTATGCACAATAATGGTAATAGGTGTTTGTCTCGAATTATATCGGTTTTTTCTTTATTTGCTTTGAAGTTGTTAACCTCAAGGCTCAGAGTTGAATGAAAGAACATGTATAATTTGACACAATCTAAGTCCTAATTCTCTAGAACGAAACTCGAGCATAGAACTGGGCGATTTTATATCAATCCCTATTCAAACCTAGTTCCAAGCTGAGATTCAGGCTTGAGCATCATTCTAGCATACGGGTCTAAAACCTCAAACAAGACCAATTTAGAAAAAATGCGATTGATTCCCCGAACCTGAAACATTATCTACATACCTAAGTCAATAAGAATTTTTTTTTAGTCTAATTAATTAGCTCACACAATCATCCGAATTCTTTAACCTCAAAACATTCGGCTAACGTTCTTTGGCCGATTTTCTCTAAGATCTTACCCTTTTACCACCGAGCCATTTTCCCTAACCTTTCGGGAATCCCAGCCTGGTTATGTAAATGACAAAACGTTTTACACGAGTCAAGCTCTGTATGTTATTTTGGGCGGAACAGAGTGTCTTTCATAGTCATGCGGGCATTAAACGTAAACATTTTGCTTGTCCGCAGTATAAGTAGATACTTCCAATTTATTACGCTTATAAGTTGTAGCGGAAAACTTTTGTTGTGCGAGGTAACCCTTAGCGTAGTTTCGTTTTGTTTGCTCTCGTTATCTTCGCGATGAGATAAACACGTACATATACCAGGGTTGTACGAAACATTGTTTTGTTACAGATTGTGTGGAGGAAAAGTTCAAGGCATTGTCGGAAATATTAAAGAATGCTTAATGTTCTAGCTGGTTGTATAAATTGTTCAAGTATTGATTAGGTACTGACGCTTTTTACATGATTTATATAATATTAACTTGCTTCGTTCGTATGTGTTTCTGGTTACTCTCTTTGTCATCCATTTTTTTACTAATTCGGTAGGAAATGCGGAAACAATTGCCAGCTATTAATTTAAACCTACGCCGCTTTTTTGTACAATCACGTTTTCACTTCTTTCATGTACGACGTGATGTTGTGTGTTTCTTTCATATCGGACGCACGGCTACAGACCAAGCTATACATTTCCAGTATAAGCTGATCTCGCATTGTATAGGATTTCCTTCCAATGAGAGGTCAGTGTAAGCTGGAAATTTATAGCTTGATGTGTAGCCGTGTGTACAAGTACAGACCGATAAACTTTTTTGTGAATGTTAAAGGAAGATGATAAAACCTGCTAAATCTGAAACGTTCCATGATAGTTGTCTATTTTGCGACAAGCATTTGTATTTATTTGTCTATACCTAAATGCAGGCCTTAAATATCACTAAAAGCAAACCTTTATCCATCAGTGGTTGAAGCGACATCTATGGCGCTTCAATCGAGTTAAGTTTCACTTCGTTTCACAACCTCCAGAGTTCTGTTGCAGTACAAAACGAGCTAGATATAGATGAGGAATATAGTATTATATTATAAAGAAAGAACAGCCATATCACTTGGTAGATGAATCTGTGATCACAATTTATATGTTGGTAGGTAGATTTTCTACATTCATGGAATAATTTTGCTTATTATCCTGAACAATATTTTAGTAGACAATTACTAAACAGACCGACCTAAAAAAAACATGCAGACAGCTCTATTAGCCATCAACACACACACAGAACTGACACTTATTAAGTTACTTACTTTTTTCGGGTAGTAGTGACGTCACACCGTCGACGTGCAGGGTACCGGCGGAATTTTGTCAAGTCGTGCGCGGAATGCACGCGCTTGCCAAAGGGAGGCGCGGAATGTCACCGAGACATCTTCATGAGGAGACAACTTTCAAATGTTCCACGTTGCTGTTTATGTTGCTGCAAAGCGTTTTACAGCTACATAGTTGCCTTGAGCGTGATAGTTGCTTTGAATATGCTTTGGTCTGAAATTCCGTGTTAAAATTGTTAGAAGACTGCCAGTGTTTAGTTGACAATGGCAGCACAGGTAAGACAATTGCATGAAAATAGCCATGGTACCTTACAGTAACAATATTTTAAAATGAATATTTATAAAGGTCACATACCGACGACGAACTACCAATACCTCCTAAATACCTTGTTTTCGATGTTTAGTTGCAATTGACGTAAATGCTATTTCGCGTGTACTGGCAAAACCTCCTTACACGATACTTGACTATTTATCCCATTAAACACTAACAGAAATAACTACTAAATTATGAGACGCTAACTTTGCTGCGAATATCTCTTAACTTTAAGTATAATAATAATATGAGACAACATCCACACAAGGTCTTCAGGTCCCGAACTAGGTAGAACCTGTACTACGGTAAACTGATGACTGATATACATACTTAAATACATATACACACCCAGACACAGGTCAAACATACATGTTCATGCATACGAATGTTTGACTTGTTCGGGGATCGAACCCGGGACCAGCCGCTCAGAAGGCAGGGTCGCTACCAACTGCACCAACCGGTCAGTCAAATAAATAAATAAATGAATATAATAATATATAATAAAGTATAGGTGACTACTATGTTATTGTTAACATTTTCTAACAATATATAGAAGATATTGGTAGTTCGTCGTCGATACACTAACACGCTAACATGTGACCAGCTTTAAATATTTGAAGAAATATAATTATAATATAATCCATTTGAAATCACTGCACAAACTATGTTGCAATCATTTTTGCAATATGCGGAAATGGCCAGTCGGATGCCTTTGCCCATTTAAACTTATATAATTCCATAGCTCTGAATTACTAACACATTCAACAGCTGAAAATGTATGGGAACATTTAGAAAAAAAAAAACTGTATTTTAACGTGACTCATGGCTCCGTCTGTTTTGTTCTTTATATTCATTAGCGATTCCTTACCTAGCACGTATTCTACTTTTTGTTTTAATGTGTCATAGCTTCTTAGTTAAATTAATGGTTAGTTTCGTGCATAATTAGGCGAGTCATTTGAGGTTCCTTTAGGAATTCTTTTGAGATTGTAAGCTGTGTTCAAACCTTTTGAGACAAATCTTAAATCTAAGTAAATCTAGAAAAACATCTGTGTACTCGATAGTTTTAGTTTGTGCTGTACACAAACTAAAACTATCGAGTACACAGCCATTTTTCCTGTAAACTTTTCATTATTTATGACAACACCAACAACAGAGGGGCAATTCCCGTATTTTTAAGACCGTTCGCATTCTAATCTCAGTCTCAATCTGTCAAAATTACAATCAATTTACATACATTTTTGACAGGTTTTTGACATTGATTGTCGCTGAGATGAGATTGCGACTTGAATTTGAACGTTTTTTAAGTACGAGAATTGGCCTACAGAACGTTTCAAAAATTATATTCTACATTATTATTCGTTGATATCTCCGGACAAAAGAGACTGCTCACTTTACGTCTCCACGTATTTGCTTAGGGTCGCTATTACTCCGGCGCAAGCGAAAAGGCTTTTTTATTTACTCAAACTGCTACTAACACCTTCTGTAAGTGTTAAAGTAAAGAATCAAGTTACGAGCGCATCTCTTTAAGCTGTAAATATTGACATAGTTGACGCTATTAACGCCCTAATGCATAAACAAACTGCTCAAGTTGCCTTTCAATTAGTGAGAAAATGTATTTCAAATAGTGCGATATAAAATTAAATATATTTCATATTTATGAGATATGAAATAAATATTATTTCGAATCTTATAAATTTAAAGTATATTTATTTTATATCTTATAAATATAAAGGATATTTATTTTATATCTTATAAATATAAAGGATATTTATTTTATATCTTATAAACCAGTGCATATCAGGCAGCGCTTTTATTACATTCATCAATATTTTATTAGCTATTCACTTTTCACGCTGAAGCCACATTAGTAGTCGCACCACAGTTCCTCATTTCATTACAATATGCCTGACCAATGACTTAAAGAAAGAAAGAAAAAGAAAGAAAATGCGTTTATTTGGTACTTACATTATTCCTGTGACCATTACGTTTAATTTATCGGGTAATTATAATATTTCCATCAACACAACAAATAAACATAACGGCTGTACCGGTCATCATTCACGGCTGGTCGGTTTCAGGCAATTAAATAAATATTGACCTACTAATTGTTTTTGCGGCATTGATGGGAAGCTGTGTTGACAGAGGTTGTGATGGACGACCGTGTTTTTTGTAATCCTACCCCTTTTTCGCCCCTCACAAAGATCACATTTCAACACAGTCAAGTGGCCACTATACGAAAATAAAGCGTTTTCCTATCAATCAAACAAATTACAAACTTCCAAACTTTGGCGTTCAAATAAAACTCAATCGAAATATAAATCCATTTTAATAGCAAATACTTTGCATAACTTAAACAAAAGCAATTTCGTAATTACAAATCAATACGCAACAGTTCATAAGTCCGTCGGATTGTATTAAATTGTGAGTATTTAACGATTCAGAGAGGCTCTAAATTTAATGTGGGTACCTAGGCAGTAGGCAGTTACGTACCTACTCCGAGGGGAAGTCTATACATGAGCGTATAAATAAGCCTTCAGCCGGCTGTTAGCGACGAAGGGTATTTTCAATATGGGTAATTTCGCCTGGAACACAAATACTTTAGCAGCTTTATTGCATACTCGAGGATTAACTCGGTATATGAGCGTTGAAAAACGAGAGCTTCTGGCTTCCAGTTACATACAAAAACTCCTGATATTTTATCTTAATTACTTAGAAATCTTTGTGAGAGAAAATCCCTACCCTTATGTTGTCCATCGTCGCGTAACTTTATGAGCGGATTACTTTTATGACCGGGATTAAAGTCCAGTTTGCGAAATGTTTACAGCGTTGAACTCCGTGCCCAGTTGGACGATAGATGCCCTCTTACTATGAACCGCGATTTTAAAACGACCGGTATAAAATATAAAGAAATCCTTTGAGGTTTTCAAAAGGGCAAAGAGCTTCGGGCGATGCAAAATAATAATGAAATTCGTGAAGTGGAAGAATCTTCACAATTAGAAAAGTTTATAATAAATCGTTCCTCCACCTCATAGGATATTATTTAAAGAATTTTCATAACGAAAGCTTTGCAATTTAACAGGTAGGCAAAAGGCTTTTTGGTATTTCTAAAGGTCAGCGGCAGAGTTACGATGGATTTGTAAAGTAAATCAGGAAAAAAGGTTTGATACCGCAACAGGAATAAAAATGATTCGAGTGTTGTTTGTTGTTTATTTGGGTGTTTTTATTTGCGTAACGTTTATGTATTATGTAACCGCAAAATTTTATCATTATCGTATCCCTCGCAGATGTGACACGGATTTTGTATTTTATTTCGATTCTGTATAGTGTTCACAGAATATAAAATCACAAAAATAAGGGGTAAATGAAAAGGCCCGCAATACAAATGAAGCCGTTACCTCGGTACTCGGTAGGTAGACCCGGCGACAGCACAGAATCCCGCCGCTGCTAAGGAGCTTCATTCTTGGCACCATAAACACATTCTTCGACACATAGTTGCTTCGTGCTGTCGCAACTAAGGCGCGCCGTAACAAACACTTAGTAATACGCCGACGGAGGAATTTGAGACGCTTCGAAGAATCCTTCCCTGTAAAATGTGAACCTATTGTGCATGTTATACAATTATTTCACCTTCAATATACAGCCGAGGCTTACAGCGACCGCCTAAAATTCAAGCGCTTCTAAATATTGTGGCAAAGCTTAGCTTCCTATGGGGGATTTACGATGCTTACATACAGGATTATACGTAAGCTCGTTGAAATATTATCTCGAACCGTGTTACTACGAATAGGCATAGTTGTTCTAGTTTGTGATATTCCAGAACATACAGATATTGTTGTTGCTTGTATTCTGGAATCTGGCGTCGGCTCTGTATGTACTCTCGCTAACCGGATAACGTGCCAACGCTCGTTGGAAGTAAAATACATAATACATAAAACGAAAGTAAGTAGAAAGCTAGAGAGAAGAATCAACAAGTGAATTATTTCTTAGCCGAAAAATCGGCAGGCGTTACTCAGCATTCTTTTGTTGTGTCAGGCTACAGGTGCGAGCTCAACCAAAGTATTTGCTTTTTCATAAGGGTTTGCCACTCCACAACTGAATATGGTGAAAGCCGTCTCGCAAATACATCAATATTTATAGTGTCTAAAGAGATTTTTCTCTTATTATACAAAGTTTTCCCCTTCACGTTTATTCTAACGTTGCGGATTTGGTGACGCAATACGTGAAAAGTTTTTTTATTTCGACAAGAGATTTATATTTGTGGTAGCTACTTACGCATTGAGTCGTAAATGCAGCGGTATAAAAGCCAAGCGGGGTTCGGGTCAAGAGGGGGTAAAAAAATAGGCGATAAAGTGACGGCTGTCGTACATCATGGCGAGTGCCAGGCGGGGCAGCTTTAGCTTCAAATAATTGGTTGGACGCATCGAGTTTCCGCGAGCTAATCGTCGCTGGCCGGAAAAACGGGCACCGTTCGGCGCAAGGTATCACGTGCAAATGTTTGCTCAGCCAATCTCGTGTAGCCTTAAATCCGGGAGAACTATAAAGAACGTGTATTCGCACGACGTTTATGAGCTTAGCACTTTATGATGTTGTTCGTTCAAGTCGGTTTATGGCATCATAAGTAAAATATCACAAAATTATTAATCCGCTTTTAACCCAATTACCTAGAGCCAAGAACTAATTGCTAGTATACAGTTACAAGAGCCCTAAATAGGTCAGTAGTTTCAATTGCTGTCAAACGCTCTGCATACCAATTAAGCTTCAATTAACTAACCGAATTATAATGATAATCAATCAGGTGTGCTCACGTACCTGCATAATATAATCAGTGTCTGTATACACAATACGAGACCTCTATATGAGACCTTTCAAAACTGTTGTTTTATTTATAAGGAAACGGCCAGGTAAATAGGTACACGAGAAAAGTAATGAGCGCCGTCAACATTGACCCACAGTGACGTGTAAAAATGGGCAACAGTTTGAGCACGTGCAAGTTGCTTGTCCGTCTTCCTGATCGCATCTCGGCTCGCGGCACACGTCAAGACCTCACTCAGCTGAGATGTTTCACCGAGGAAACAAATGACTCACTTACCTGTTGATGCCTACCTACGGAGCGGAACGAGCCTTTGAATCTATAACTTGGAACGATACTACGTGACTTGCGTAGTTCCCTCTAGTGACAATCTATTTTTATTCCTGTTATAAGAATAGAATGGAAACGCTTTTAGATAACATTAAGCGCTAGCAGATTTGCATATTCTAGTTAATGTGCCAATAAATAGCGGTATTCGGTGCGATAACAATAGAATACGCACACTGCTTTTAAATCTACGTTATTAGGATTAATTCATTTGCCAGGATTGATTTTTGGAACAGTTAGTTATGGATTTTTTTAGTTAACTACTAATAAATTTTTGGTTTTGGCCAATGTGTGAGATATGACTTAGACTACGATTTTTGCACAATAATATGATCAACTCATTGGGGAACCCTTGAATTTTGCATTGATAGCATGAAAATCCTAGCAAAATCAAACACCGTGTTTCAAAATCATAAATCAGGCACGTTTCTACACAGTTAGCCTGATGCTTGTAGCCCGAACCTATTCATTACACTTAACACATTGTATATTCAGCGACAATAGTATTATATACAGTTATATTTATTTATAATGTGAGGTCGCGCTCTTCCCGGATGTAAATCTCGGAGCCACTCGGTTCGCGGGCTGCACCACGAATTTACATAATTCATGTGACACGAAACTGTCTCCAAGAATTTACACTGCAGAGAAAAGAGATAGAAAACGTACCTAACATTATGTGCTTACATACTTTCTTTGAAAGCCGGACATTGGAATGTGTTGGAAATATCAGCAAAAATGTAACAGGAATATTTATATTCACGGTAAGTTAAAAATGGCAGGATGTTGAAATTATATCTGTGAATATTCGCGAGAGGAATGCGTCTCATTCAGTTGCGGTCAGTCGTGCAACTCAAGAGGAATTCTGTCAAAGTCCGTGAGTCGCTGGTTTCCTGTATGAATTGGAGATGCGAACAAAGGTGTATCGCATTCTTCTATAAACGTTATATTTAAACTTCTCAGAAATGAAAGTCATTGTTTTACATTAAAAACGTCGCTTCAATTGATTACTGAAATAATTATTTAAATCATTTACACCTTTTATAACAAATTATCCCTGTAAGCTACTAAATTCGATTATATTTTACGCCTCCAAAACATCCGTTTTCAACAAAACTCAACATCATCCTCACATCAGCGTAAAAGTCCAGTGCCGCGTAAAAAATAAACAAAAAAATATAAAAAAGTGAAATTGCTCTTTGTCTTTTACCATCAAAGGGGTGTTGTTTAAGGTAAAAAAATATCCAAGTGGCGATTTTCGGCATCTACCTGGCCCCCGAATACCGAGGTCGGGGGTAACGCGGGGAATTTTGTCAAAGTCAGTCCGCCGAGCTCTGGAATGGGGACAATACGTCTTCATGCAACATTCACGGACCTCTGACCTTACAATATTAGAATCGGGGACGGAACTACAGGAATACAAACTATGGGATTCCTATTTTAAATTCCAAAAGACCTAATCGTTCCTTACTTTCCGTCCAGTTGTAAATTGTAGTCAGTTAATCTGTTAGACAAAGGACTTGCGTAAATGGTATCTTAGGTGCTATTGTGCTTAACGCTGGAGATAAACGATGCAATATGATGTTACACTACAGCGGTGTTCTCTATTAAGTAATGTTCAGAGGTTTAACCGTGTAAGTTAGCATCTGTTTTGTAGTTTATGAAGAGTAAAGTGCAAAATAAAAGATTATACAAACGCAAAACGACTAAGAAATTACGTAAATGAAGACAATACGAGTATGTATTTTAATAAGAATGTGTACCGTTTTCCTTAATTTTTGCCGCAGCATCGCAATTAAACAATAACAATTCGTGTATGAAACTAGTATAATAGTCGATTTTCCTCCACCAGCGACGTTCTACGTTAAGTTAGTTGTTTTCTCGTGGGAGCGAGCGCCGTAATGGCTGTGTTTTCCTTTGTCTGCAACGCGGACCAACTACGAGTATGTCAGTAATGTCCCCGATTAATATCCGTGTGTGTTGCGTGCGACTCAAATACGTTCAATTTTTTACAGCGCAGTAGCCAGCTTAATTGACTTCAACAAATAGGTAGCTTGTACCAATTTGTAGCTTGTAGCGGTGCTACGTGTTCGTAGCATTGGTCGTAGCGTAGCCGCTACGCTTCCATCGTGTAGCCGTCTTGCTACGGACCGGCTACGGTGCATTTAATTCAGTTTAACGAGTTTTACTTCATCTCATTCCATTAACAAAACATTTTATTCCTACGGGTTGAAATGTTATGGGAGTTTGTTAGTTTTAATGGGGCTATATCATTTAGTTAAATGGGTGATTTCATGAATCAGAAAATTTACTGAAAACTGGATTTATTGAGCGGGAAAAACATTTAGCTTGATTTACGTTATGTATGAAATAGTTTTTATTGAACAGTATGAGTTATGATACATTTGATTATAGTTTTAACAAGTTAATTATAATAATTTCCTGCCAAAATTGTTAAAAGTACTTCATTAAAGAAAAAATAACCCTCTGATGACATAAACAAAGCCGTGTGTGCTTTATTATGGTAATTAATTGTTATTCTCACAGCAAAATGAACGAGTATATTTTGCGTCGTTAATTTATATTTAAATGTAATTAAAACATAAAGTGATAGGCTGTTAAAGTCTTCTAAAGTGTGAGATTAGAATAAAATAAAACAAAAGGAGACCGTCAGGGTCGTGTAGAGAGAAAATATTTAAGTACTAGCTGCTGCCCGCGACGTCGTCTGCGTGAACGCTATACAGCACCAAAAATACCTACGATTATACCTTTTAAATTAACATACATTTACCCATTTCTTCTTTACATTTCATATCTACAGAAAGTGCAGTAATAGAGGGAGACTGTCTTTTGTAAAATTGCCCTTCAAAAAGTGCTGATTTTCAGCCTGCTTTGAATAAATGACTTTATGGTGATTCTGCTGAATTAAGTCATAAGTTGTGACTGAAGCAGATAGAGAAAATAATGAATACAGAATAGGGTAAAAATACATACTTAAAGGACTTCTCGATAAACAACATTAGTGGTTTGGCTCTCCGCAGCCAAAATGTAAAGAGAGTCAGGACTGGTGACGCGGGAGCAAGTGACGTACAGCTGCCCGTGTGAGAAGCAGCTCGTCCTGAGGTCGACACCCGCTGCCCTCAGTGTCTGCCCCTGCGACTTATTGATGGTCATCGCGAAGCAAATACTCACGGGGAACTGTACGTGCTTGACCTGGAACGGAACGGGAAGTTATGAGGTATGAGGGGAATGCGTGGTATAAATACTGCCTCGCCGACGCCACAACCCGTAAGAATTTCCGCCTCAATGGTGTGTCTGTGGAGCGAGATGATTTTAAGGCGGGTCCCATTACACAACTTCGGAGGAGATAGGTTCCGAAGAAGCATAATCGGGACACCGACCTTCAGCTTGATGGTATGCGCTGGAAGTCCACTTGCTGACAGGGAGTTCAGAAATTCCACGGGATAATGTGTGGCGTCATCTTGCTCGACGACAGTGTTTATAGAGGTGTAGACCACTTCATTCCCCTCAATTTCCGAGAGAATGCATTCGTTAATTGCTGCAGCCTGACCATTTTTGGTCGTCAAAATGGCCCACTCACACCCAAGAATTCTGCTGGTGCGGTATACGACTGATGTCGCCGTACACACAGCGAATGAGTTCTTCTAAGCTGGATACAACTCTACCGAGAGACTCTGGAAGCACCACCTGTCCACCTCTCTCCTCTGGTAGAGTGCCTTCGCCAAGACTTAGAAGGACATCGGAGAATTCTTGAGCACGTGCATTCCCGCCGAGCCGAGCTCTCATATTAATGGTCAAGCGCAGCGTACGAACTCGTGACCACAACGAAGATCGTTTCAACGAAGCATTCACCTCGTCAGCCCTCGATCCCCGCGTCACCACGGGAAGCGTTTGTCGGAAATCGCCACTGAACAGAACTGTGACACCACCCATCAAATGTTCGTTCCTGCGGATGTCGTGCAAGGTTCTGTCCACGGCCTCAACTGCCTTACTATTTGGCCATCGTACACTCATCCCATACGATCAGAGAGCAATCCTTGAGCACGTGTCCCTTATCACCATTACGTGACACACCACAAACAGGCGTTTCGGCGCTCTCTAAATCGATGGGAATTTTAAACATGGCATGTGCTGTCTTGCCCCCCGGAAGCAGTGTGGCAGCGATTCCCGACGACGCTACAGCAATGGCAATTTAGCCTTGCCTCCTGACCTCTGCAAGTATGCCAGTGGTAACAAATGTTTTTCCTGTTCCCCCAGGAGCATCCAAGAAAAACATTTTACCCTGGTTTTGCCCAACGCTTTCAAGGACGGTGTCATAAATTTGTTTTTGCTCTGAAGAGAACAAAGCGACATGGTAAATTCGTATGGTGGTCATTTCACCCGGATCGTAAATTGTCTCAGCGTTATACTCCCGATTTATACGGTCTTGATGCGGTGATGATTGGGGAGCTGGTAACCCATATTCGACCAGTGGATTGCCACCGATAGAAATAACTGTAAAAAAAAGCATGTCTTATCTTTAAGATATACATGGCATGCTTAATTTTCCTCTTTCTTCGTTATTTAGCTCAAATTTCTTACAGCAATAGCGTGCCGTTTTCGAGTTTAAATTTTGTTATAAATCTATGAAGTTTTTTTTGAGTTCTGTTTGTTATTACATACAGACAAACTCGATGAATTTTATAAGACATAGATGAAGCAGCTTAAAACTTATAGAAACACATTTTTTTTATTGTCTTGCTCATCTCTGAAACGAATTAACGATACAGTTTTTAAGAAGAAAATGCACAACTCCATCTATGACTTTTAAAAACAACTATTAACCTCGCCAACATTATCAAATTTAAATTATTTATATCCAAAAAGGGCTTACACATGTAATTCGACTTGATGTTTTTGAAATCTCATAGATGGCGCTGCTTTAAAATTGATACTACTTATATTAATTTAATTATGTTTATCGGCCTAAGTTTCTTATATTGCATGATTTTTATAGTGTGAAGCTAGCTTATAGCATGGTTAACATAATAACAACATTCAAATATGCGTCATTAGATTACACGTTGTTACAGAATGCGTTGAAGAAATAAAGGTTCACTGCTCGTTCCCCGTCGGTGATAGCGTGATAATATGTAGCCTATATGTTGACCCGACTTCTTTATAATATTCGTGCCAAATTTGAAGTAAATCCATGCAGTACTTTTTGAGTTTATCCCGGATATACAGACAAACAGACAACAATTCTAAAAACTATATTTTTGGCTTCGGTATCGATTGTAGATCACACCCCAAGTATTCTTTAAAAAAAATATTCAATGTACAGTTTTGACTTTCCTACCATTTTATTATACGTATAGATGAATGTATGGCTATAAAAGTAGGGGAAGACTAAAACTACGATGGATGTAGTGTGTGAAGGATGACATGGCTTGAAAGAGGTTGAAACACAGAAGCGAAGTAGCGCCTCAGTCCTCCAATCCTTGGGGAAGAAATATTTTACCTCAAGTCTAACACTAGAATGTCACAATGCACTAGAACGAGTAACAGTATCTAACCGCAACACAGTGGCACTACAATGAATAAAAGGTCACAGTGGATCACTGGGTAATGACGCAGCTGACAAAACTGACCAGAAGTGCATCCAGTACGTCAGTCTGCGGGCCCGAACCTATCGTGCCCATCACCTTCAACCAGATTCGCAGGTGGCTGCAAGAGGCCACCCATACACAAGCGGAGAGTTGGTGGACCTCGACACCAGGCTGCAGGAACTCCAGGGAAACCATGCCATCCTTGGGTGGCAGACTAACCAAACGTTTACTACGCCTGGACAGGAACGGCCTGCGCCTGGTGACGGCGACCATCACGGAACATTGTTCAATAAGCAGACACTTCCACACAATAGGCATAACGGACAATCCTCTGTGCAGGGCTTGCATGGAGGCTAGCTCGCCGTTCGATAAGGACCAGGCCCGGGTCGACGGCGCGTTATGTTCCACGCGCGCCTCAAAGAGATGTCAGCACTAATGACGGGGTCCGCTAGGGCCGATGCCTGCTAGGGTGGCGGGAAAGTCCGAGAGGGATACCGTGGCCCCTGGCACAGGCAACTGAAGGAACACGGGTGGGTTTTAGTCAGTAAGAGTCTGACACGCCCTCCTGCTCTGCCTAGAGCAGGAGAAGTTATTTGATGATTTCACACCCTCAAAAAAAAAAAAAAGGGCTTCCATGGAGGCTGAGGAAACCGTTGCGCATGTGCTCTTTGAGTGCACAGGCGTTACCCAAATTAGGACAGAAACCTTCGGGGCACCCAGAATTTACACAGATGTTCTCAAGAGACTAGGTGACCTAGTCAACTTCTGGATGGAGGTGGGCTGGTTGGAATAATCACCAACGGCCGCTTTGGCCCATGTACAATGGTCCACCTGAAGGACTAAGTGCGGAAACCAAAACCCCCATAACATAACAAGAGGTTGAATATCGAGAGGTCAGCTTATTAGAGCAGTATGGAAAAGGAAGACAGGCTGCACCGTAACGTAATAAATTGGAAAAAGGCAATAGGATAGTGACACAAAACAGCGAAATAAAAACTTTAAAGATACAAAATAAATCACGTTACCATTATTTTATTACGTCAGCTTTCCAATGCCTATGGTATTTCAATTGTTCAAGCTACTTATCAACGAACACCTAACAAAATATTTTTTGGAAATCGCGTCACAATCTGAAAGCCATTTGAAAATATGTTGTAAGTGAATCAGTGGGCGTTTTGTTTATGAAGTCTAGATAACCGTCACGTTTATTAGATAACCATTGACTGAGAATAGTAATAACGGTTATTTTGGCTATGTGTGTAAAACGATATGCTAGTTATATACACACTGTTGTGCGAAGTTTAGAAAGTAGGTACAGTTTTATACAGATATGAGGAACAGAAAAATAAATAGTACAGGTACAGGGTGTAAAGTTCACTCATCCTCCACAGAAAAGTGAGGATCCTCCGACCAGATGGGTGTTGTGTCTGATGGGCTACTGCCTGAAAATGTATGTCGGGAAGTTGCATATATTGCTAGGTGCACGGAAAACTCTGCTTGCGCGATGCAGGATTTTGGGTGACGTCAATGTGATGCGTAGTTCGAATTGTGGCGATCTAGATCCCGCCACAGTTTAATTAGATAGATAAAGTATTGATCTTATATGTACAACAACAGGATAAACAAAACAGTACGATCGGGGTCTGATCGCCAAAAGCAATTTTTTGGACACGGCCAAATTAAACAAAAAAATATTATTCTGATGTCCGTTTTCACTAACTCTAGAAGACACCTAAGTGAATGCTGAAATAAAATCGCGCATTTGGATTTTCAACTCTCGGTGCTGAACCGGGCGTTGAAAATTCAAAATACGACTTTAGTAGGCCTTACAATTTAACGTCATGTAGTTTTCGTGAATACTTGCTTATGTATGAAGAACTAGGTGGTAAAATAAATTATACAAAAATAATCTGCCATAAACAGTTTTTTAAAAGATTGAATGTAAACAAACAGTAGTAAACTTGAAGTATTTATTAGCCTTTTATGGTTTGCGTATTTATTGAGGTAATAGAATACTTACTTGCTTCAGGGTAACTTGTTGTACCTACGTAACGGGGTGAATCTCAGGGGATCGATAAACAATGTATGAGTATATTGAAGGTACTAATAATGCAGCGTCATGCTTATATTTTTAAAAGGAGCAGGCAGAAGTAAACACATAATTTTGTCGACATTTAGTTCTATGCATTGGAGATGAACCTAAAACCATAGACCGGGCCAAATTCCAAGTTTTAAAATGCCAAAATCACCCTAGTGCCAAAAGTGTACAACCTAGGGCCAAACCTAAGACCTAATACTTAATCACTAACCGCTTTTGGTTATTAATGTTAGACCAAAACGCTAAAACAAGTAAATGTACTGTATGTATGTATGTAGTAAACTAGCTTCATATTTCTGACTGACCGACCACTTGACAATTCAAAAGTGCCTGTAAATGGTTTAATTGAAATAAATGCTTTGAGTTTGATAAGATTGCGGGAAACCAAGCATTACACCTGAATTAATGTAACATGTACGATTACTCACAGTTCGAAGGGTCACAGAAGCAAATGCTCTTTGGTCAGTGCGTTGAGCTGGCGCACTATTGGAACGCAATGCTCAAAATCGAATCATGGTATGTTAATTATATATAATTTAATTATTTTATTTATATTTTATTAATATTATTATAGCCATACACAATAACTGACCTGAATTGAATTGATTGACATTAATTGACACTAAACTGAAATTTAATTTTAATTTTATGTATTCATTCTTCGTTGTAATGTATTTTTATTATTATTTATAGACTTGGTATATTGTTATTTTTATAAAATCTATGGTATAAGGTGACGAGCATGTGTAATTTAAAAGCCATAATAATTTATTTGTATAAAATTAATCGTATGAGCGTTTTGGAGGTCAATTCTGTTAGCTCGTAAGACATATTGAATAAATAAATAAATAAATAAATAATAAATTAGACACGAATACAGAGGAACCACCTTAAAAAGCTTAAGCAACATTCGTTATGAACAATCATGATTTAAGTACTTATTTATATTTCAAATCTTAAAACAAATGACACGTCAATGGCGTCATGCATAAAATGAAGAGGACAAAAATAATATTCTTGTTCACGAAGTTAAATACGTGTCATTCGATATAAGTCGTATGACGCTGTGAGTCTTGATTAGCTTATTATGGAACTATCACTGTGAACATTGTTTTGGTATAATAAATTGTATATACAACTATGTTTTGTACCTGTACGGTGGATACAATGTTATGGAACAAAGGTTGTTAAGAATAAAGTTATTCCTTGTCCGTGTATATATCTTTTTGGGACTGACTGTACAGCGAATTGATCTGTAATAAAATATGAATTTATCAGAAAATATGTTTGTTAATACTAGTTAATGAGTAATAATGCCTCTGTAAATCTCTCTCATAAGTCCAGGGCCCCCACTGGACCCGCGTGGTGGATTATGGCTCAGTTAATTTTCACAGAGAGGAGGCCTGTATTCCAGCAGTGGTAGCAATATAGGCTGATTATGCTTATGCCATGTTTCTCCGCGACCTATTTTTTCCGCAAAATTAGCTTAGATTAAAAATAGTACATTGTTCACCGAGAGGAGAAAGTGACCGATTACCGTCGAGGGTGTCGTTTGAAGCCCGAGCCGTAGGCGAGGGCTTTAAAACACCCGAGATCGGGAATCGCACTTTCTCTCGAGTGATACATATGATAGTGCTTTATACTACACCTACGAGGAAAATAAAAAACTAAATCTTCAAACAACACACAAATTGAAAATGGCGCCAATGGCGTCTGCAATTTTCACATGTTCTTTTTTCAAATTGTTTATCCTGCCGCCGCAGGGTCGCACTGCCAGCCCGACACCATCCAACACACAGCTAGTGGCCAGTGTCATTTTGCGAACTTGGAGATAAAAACTCACTGTAAATACTTTTTGGCTTTTGATATTTAGGTTACCGGCGCATAGTCTTACCCAAAATTAAAAAAGAAAAACCACGTAAGAAATGTATTTTCATACACTTTTCTCTCCCGCTCAGATGCGTTTTCTCCCCGCATATTTGTTCGATATGCAATGACGTACTTTCTACCGTAAATTTGATAAAGTATCAAGGTACTTTCCAAGCAGGTGTAGTATAAAGATAATTTTTGATCAGGGGCATTTCAAAAATTTTGTATTTAGAAGTAATAAACATGGTATGTTATATATAGTACCCTTATATTATTATATAGCCTCATCAGTGCCTTGTGTACTCCATACCCTTTACCTAACCAATAACCCAAGGATCTTAATTACAAACGTGACAGTTATTAAATAGAAGTTATAGTGTCGCTCACCCCATAATTAATAACGGTTAGAAGTTACACATAATTACATAGGCACGGTGACTTTGAATGCTAACGTAGCCATCCCCTATGATAAATGATAAATGATTTTATTTCTGTAAGTAGGTTTTTACAAACACTTTTACACGTCAATCATATTTTTTTTTAAACTAGATGAGGTCGGCGTTTCCTATCTGACTACTCTGAGAAGAAAGGCCGAAACAAACTCAGAGGTCACAGTCTCTTTTAAAGTCCAGACAGAATCTTGGTCAGATCATGTGAAGGCTATGTAGATCGGTGTCTGAAATGGTCTTTTGAGGAAAGAACCCCACAGATTGAGTGGACCTGTCCAGTCAGTGCACGCAATTGTCAGCAATCGTGCAGCTCAACTCAGAACTTAAGGAGCTCAACGATTCGACGAACAATACCAAAGAAAGGACATTTGAGTAGGCCGCACAAGTTACTCAAACTGCCAGATCATGATTACACTAAGAGTAAAAATACAAAAAAAAAAAGCAATGACCAACATAGTTCTCACATTCACAATAGTTAAAATAATAGCATAATACTTTACAAAGTAAATACTCTTGTCATAGTATATGTATATAAAATTCATTAATGTCAATGTGTATATAAAATCCGGACATAATCATTGAGGACCATGCAGATTGGTGTCTGAAATGGACTTTTGAGAAAAGAACCACACAGATTGAGTGGACCTGTCCAGACAGTGCACGCATTTGTCAGTAACCGTGCAGCTCGACTCAGAACTTAAGGAGCTCAACGATTCGACGAACAATACCAAAGAAAGGACATTTGGGTAGGCCACATAAACTACTCAAACTGCCAGAACATGATTCAAACTGGAACAATGACCCACATAGTCCTCCCATTCACAACAATTAAAATAATATAATACTTTATACAGTAAATATTCATGTCATTGTATATGTAAAACGTTATAGATACTTATAGCAAAGATTAAACGTACAATAGTTAGCAAAAAAAATAAATCAACGTTCCCTGTGTAAATTTATTGGAACAGCTCACTCCCAAGCCTTTTTGTCCTCAATAAAGTATTTGACAGTATAATAGGCTTTCTGGCATAGTTTCCTTTTTATAAAAGATTTGAATTTATTAAGGCTTAGTTCTTGAATGTGGCTAGGAAGTTTATTATAAAAATGTATACATTGACATCTAAACGAGCCACCTATTTTCTTGAGCCTGGTTGTAGGAACAACAAATTTGTGTTTGTTCCTAGTATTTATACTATGGATATCACTGTATTTTTTAAACAGATTAATATTTTTATGTGCATACAAAAGATTTTCATAAATATACTGAGAAGGCACAGTCATTATATTAATCTCTTTAAATTTTTCTCTGAGGGAGTGTCTGGTACTTAATTTATAAATTGAACGAATTGCCCTTTTTTGTAAAACAAAAATCGTCTGAATATCGGCGGCATTTCCCCACAGCAGAATACCGTACGACATTACACTATGAAAATAACTGAAGTATACTAAACGGGCTGTCTCTAAATCTGTTAAACCACGAATTTTTCTAACAGCGTATGCTGCAGAGCTAAGCTTTTTTGACATTTTATCTATATGGGGGCCCCATCGCAGTTTGGCGTCTAAAGTTATGCCTAAGAATACTGTGGTATTTTCGGGTTTCAACTCTTCCCCCTTTATGAGAACACTTGTTTCTACCTGTCTAACATGTGGTAACGTAAACTTAATACATTTAGTTTTTTTCTCGTTAAGAAGAAGGTTATTAACGTTAAACCAGTTAACTACTTTTGCGAGGGCGCTATTTACATTGTCAGTAACCAGCTGCTGACGTTTGAGTTTAAATAAAAGTGAAGTGTCGTCTGCAAACAGCACTATATCATGTTTATCCTTTATGAGGTAAGGCAAGTCATTTATATAAATAAGAAATAAAAATGGACCTAGAATTGAGCCTTGAGGGACCCCCATTCTTACTACCGATCCGGGAGATCTTTTCCCGTTAACATCAACTCTCTGAATCCTATCACTTAAATAAGAAGTAAGAAGATCCAGAGAGGCGTTCCGGATTCCGTAGTGGTGCAGTTTCCTGATTAATGTTTCATGAAGAACACAATCGAATGCCTTGGACAAATCGCAAAAGATGCCCAACGCATCGCATTTGTCCTCCCATGCATTATATACATGCCCTAGAAGTTCAACTCCGGCATCGGTAGTTGAACGACCCCTTGTAAAACCGAACTGTTTGTTATGCAGTAATTTATGTACGTTGAAAAATCTTTGCATTTGATTTAGAATAAGCTTTTCAAAAATTTTACTAAAGGTAGGTAGCACTGATATAGGTCTATAATTAGTAGGGTCTGATGTACTACCCGATTTAAACAACGGTATTATTTTACTGCTTTTCATAAGATCAGGAAACTCACCACGGTCAATACAATTATTAAAAATAACAGCTAAAGTTGGTGCTACAATGTTTATAATCGACTTAACAACGTCCACAGAATTACCCCATAGATCTGCGGTCTTTTTAACATTTAACGTGTGAAAGGTTTTAATTATATCTTTACACGTGACATATTGGAAATAAAATTCAGAATCACAAACTGGAACGTTTTCTTTAAGTAAAGACTCTGAAGCAGTGGGTGAAGAGTTAAGAGATTTAGTAGTCGATACGGGAATCTCTGCAAAGAAATTTTCAAAGGCCGCGGCGACTTGAGAATCTGATTTAATTATATTGTCATCAATAGCTAGGCTGTAGTCACTACATCGGTTGCATGACCTTCCCGTTTCGCTATTAATGATACTCCATGTCATTTTAATTACATTACCACTATTTTTAATTTTTGAACTCAAATAACGTGACTTGGCTATACTACAAACTTTTTTAAATAATTTTGAATAATTCTTGACATATAAATTAAATTCAGCAGTGTTTATACATGCCCGTTCATCATACAATTCATAAAGTCTTTTCCTACTTGTATGTATACCAATGGTGGCCCAGTCACTGAAGGAAGCATTACTATTAACTGAGAACGTCTTTGGAATGAATGTGGTATTGAATTGTGTGCAATATATTTTAAAAAAATCATTATATTGTTGATTAGGGTCATCATTAGTCAACAGAAGTGGTAATTTATTTAAAAGTTTAGATTTAAATGTTTCCAAGCGATTAGTAGTTTTAGGGTTAGCAGTGATATCTTTTTTAGTAACGCTTTTGTTTAAATTAGAAATAGTAATCAATTGTCCGCAATGATCTGAGTCTATCAAGTTAATAATTTCTTTGTGGGTTGGTATAACATCTGTATAAATGTTATCTAGGCATGTGGCACTAGTGGAAGTTATTCTAGTGGGCTCCAAGAATTGGTTAGCAAGATTGTATGACTGAAATAGACTTATAATTTTAGTACTTAACCCAGAATTCTCTAGCAAATTAACATTAAAATCACCACAAGTGATGACAGATTTGTTTGAATTACAGATTTTGTGCAACACTTCATCCATAACCTTATAGATAACTACGTATATACAATGAAATTTTTTAGGTAGATAATTAACACTAAGCTGGCCGACTGAATAAAAGAAAACCGATAAATGTTGGCAGGATAATTTAAGATTCTACTTTTGAATACTGCAATTTTTTAATAAAAAGAAACATCTAACTTAAACATGAAACTTATGTGGTCGTATAAGCGTCGCTGAATTTTGGGCCAAACGTGTTTGAACTTTTTGCTATAGAGACGCTCCGAAGAAGAAGCGTCGCTGATTAGCATGACATTGCCGCATAATTTTCAGGGTTTTTCAGCAGCATCTCGGGGTAAGAACTTAAGAACACAAATGAATACTGTGATCAACACAATATTAAAATGTCACAACAGTGAAAACGCAACACAACATGAAAGAACACTGGCTCCGAAAACACAGTTTTTTTTTTCAAAGAATAATCTTTTACTTTCCTTCACTACATTTCAGAATCATCAATTGATAATTATGTATATACAGGGCTATTGGTAAAACGCCATCAACATCTTAAGGGGTCATTGTACTCATCATTATGAACAACTTTCATATGGGACCAAATAATAATTCGCGAAAAAAAAATCAACTGGACCCTCCATTTTGACGAGTTCTGCAAACATAAATGAGGGGACCGCTGATTTTTTTTTCTCGATTTCTTATTGTTGTTTATAATGATGAGTTCAATGACCCCGGTTGATGGTGTTTTACCAATAACCCTGTATAGTTATAGATTCAATTGTACACCTCTGTTTTCTCCTTCATTGAGTGCAAATGGCCTGTTAAACCTCTAAACATACTAACTCCTCCACAGATGGGCCACCTCTCAGTGGTGATACCACCAGACATTGCCGACGAAGACGGCTCCGAAGCCAGCGCTCCTGAAGGGGGCTCGGTGGAACTGCGCTGCACAGCCGCTGGAGTACCACGCCCTATCATATCCTGGAAGAGGACGGGGGGCCGAAACATTGTGTTCCGAGATGATAATGGGAAGGAGGTTAAAGGTGAGACCCGTTTTGTTTTAGTAGGTGACGTAAAGGCATGTGGTGAAGATATAATGAACCAAGAAATTAATGCCACCTTATCATAGAAGACTTAGGGAAATATTGTAGATTTATTTTGTCAGACAACCTAGTTCTGTTTTGTTATCATTTACCAAGTGGATTTAGACAAGGGTGGTTTATTTAGTCACTTCAATATCGGTCTAACTAAAATATGATTGAATTCTTGTCTAAAACGTCGTAAACGTCGTCATAATGGCACCTCTCAGAATGTCATATGGATAATTCTCGTAATGGCAGATTCAACCAATGGCATTAAATGGCAGACATGAATGCTTTATACAGAAGCACCGAGAATTGGTATAAAATTCGATTTCGGGAAAATTCGGGAAAAGCTACATTCACTTTAAAAAGAAAACAGAGCTAATAATGTATTCAACAAAAAGATAATCAACCTTAAAGCCGAGAAATTAGGTGAAAGAAATGCTGGCATACAGTCAACTTGTCGCAACAGGATTATATATTTTATTTCTCATTCTAGACTAGTTCCTATTCTAGTATAGTAAAAAAAAACACAAGCTTTTCATACTTTCTGAAATAAATCGTTATAAAAGTGCTTACAAATATTACCTATTCTTAAAATGCAAACTGAAAAAGATAAGTATTATCTTATTGACTTGGGCTGAAGAATTTAGATATATGATCTAAATCCTTCCAATTGAGAGGGTTTTAATTTCTTGATAGGCTTACTTGCGACAGTGATTGATTGACGAAATTCTTTATTTTTTTGAGTGGAAATAAAACGAGAGTATTTGTGCGTTTTCATGGTGTATGTAAGTGAATATACTTTGAGAACAATCGATTGTTTTATGATAATGTTTGGATAAAACGTTCAAATAAACTGTACAGTAATTCACTGCAGTATTACTGTCAGTTTTGACAACAAAGCGGTTTTCCGATACAAAATAAAGACTCGTTTCTGTCTGTCAAGTAGCAATTGTTTCAAATAAAAGATAATAATCAAGATACCTTCCACAAACAAAAAGTAAACCGTCAATTTTCCGTTGAATTTTATTCGCATCAGTGAGATCCGGCTAAGTGGTAAAAAAGAAACAAGACTAATTTTGCATTCAAAGCCCGCCCGAAGCGGGCGCAGGTGCTAGAGCGGTTAAAACATTGGAGTTTTATGGGATTTATTAAGATATTACTCTAAGGATATTGGAAAGAAAATTCCAACTCGATATAAATGTACAACGTGCTCGCAGAATGACATCTAAATAATGATGGAACGATACGATAGCGCACACATAATCATGCAATGTTTATTTATCGTCTCTTACGGGATGATAAACAAATTATTCACATCGACAGGCGGGACGAGGCGAGGCTACACCAAATAAGAAACGCCCAGTCAAATTGCCTGTAAAACAGATTTATTTTATACCATCAATAAATATTTTTTGTTCAAAGCTTTAATTAAAACCTATGATTCTACACAACAAATCATTTTATAAAATGTTCACGTAATATTTAAATTCAATGAGAACATTTTTTTCTGCGATAAAAGCACAGGGCTGTCAACATTAAACAAAAGAAAGCGACGTCTGATGCTCACGGCCGGAATTCATTTCCGCGGAAAAAACGTGTTCAAAGAACTCAATTACTACTTAAACAAAATATTGTAGCAATCCGGGGTTTTGTCAGGAAATTAAACGAACGGCTTAGTGACCGGCCTGACAAAAGGTTGTTATCTCTTATAGTTATAATGACGTACCCTTTACAGCGCAACGTAACACTAGGTGAAAAGACATAGGAGTTAAAGCAATTATAGGGATAGTAATTTTAACACATACGCACAATGTTGTATTTCTAATGGTGTCTAATCCCGTGTTGTAATTTATACCTTAATGTAAATATATTAGGCCCAAAATTGCAGGTCCTCGCTAGGCTATTTAAAACCTTTTCGGTGCGGTGTTTTACGAATTTGACCCGTTTTATTTAAGCCATTAAGCGTAAACAAAAGACTGGCGTCCCTCTGTAAACGGAGGGTGGTTGTAATAGTTAACAGAGTGGTGGAACTGGCTCTGCCTTTGTATTAATTGGACATGTTAAACACGCTTCACTAAATATGTAGGAATTGCCTTCGCTGTAGCTATCCACGTTTTCCTTTTTCCAATTTTCTCATTTTCCTCTTTTGCGGCGAATGCGAGTCGGGCTGGAATTATTGAGAATTTGTTTCTGAGCGCATTAGTAACTGTAAATCATTGATACTGTCGTGATAGCAGCGCCGTTAATTACAATTTGTACACTTTTTTCTGCATTTGCAAAACGTAAACAAGAAATGGAATAATTTGATGGTTTTGGAGAAAAATTAATGCAAATTGATAATGGAATGGTGTAATTACGATTGGACTAGTAAATTGGTGCCCGTAATTAGTTATAATGAGCAGAAATAAGGAAGCTACTCCTACTTATGTAATCTATTCACCATCTTCTATGGATAAGGGAAGGAAAACATGCGGTCACGTTGTCACTGAATTAACAGCACAACAAGTAAACAATAGCTTAGGTCCAACAAAATAACGAAACACAATATTGTACTCAACATGACTCTGGAACAATAATATCTAGCTATGAAATGAAGTGAGCCATATCGATATAAACGATGTCTTATATCCCGAACGCAAACTTAATTAACATTGTTATAATAAAACAGCGCAAATGTAACGTTAAATTGGATTAACGAAGTATTTAAGTCCTTTAGATTATCTTTCAGATTATTTGATTTGAAACATTGTGAGGTGCTGTAGAGGGCGACCGAATGAATTTTGAGTATTTTCATTGTGCATAAGATTGAGAGGATTTATCACAAAGATAAGCTAATTACTATATAGATAATTGCTTATTAGAGCAAAATTAAAACAGATATGTTTCTGAAATCCATGCGGATGAAGTCACTTGCAAAGCATGAACTGTCGCAGTAATAATGGACCATTATTAATTCCTGAAACTACATACATTTTCACATGAATGACTGCTTTATTACATTATAATTAACGTCTCTCAACAATGGAGCAACATCATCGTTTAAAATACGTTCAGTTGCAGAAAATATTTCAGCCAGAATGAAATCGGAAAACAATTAGTCTCGGCACAATAATAACGGGGAATTGCTGAATCAGAGCCGACGTCTAGAGTAACAAGTTGGCTACGACATATCGCAACCCAAGTTTATAACCCGTTAATAAAACACAATTTCATACAAACGCCCGCTTTTGATATTGTACGCATTACGTAGTAACAGTATTTTATGTGCCCCTAGTATAGCGGGGGTCGTATGCTATAATAAAGCGATGAATTATTTCCATTTAAATTTAATTTGACAGCCATCGTGAAACGAATAGCTTTCGCAATTAAGTTTTGATTAAAGTGTGGCGATATGACTTGAGATTTGGATACGATTATCGGAGTTTTGCAATTTCTATGAATGTGAAATACAGCACAATAAAACATTCGTACGACATCCTTTTCTGTCGTGGTTTTCTTTTAAATACACATCTTTATATATTACGAGTATCTACCTAAAATATTCTTAGCCTCTTCTATACCTTTCAGTATTTTTGCTATATTTATGTAATATGCCAATGTAGGTTCGTAAAATTATTTTCCGTTTCGGAATTTTAATCAGTACTAATGAAAACAGAACTTGATACACCGTAGTAAAGCACAAGCAATAAAGATCGCACTAGAGCTCAAGTTAACATACCTTCCTAGTTCATTTTCTAGAAGCTCGTTTGCAATTCATATTACGCGATTGACACTTGAGACCCTGCCAAAGAATTCTAATAGCATCATTCATTTGTTCTCTTGCTAAGGACCACCTACTTGTCTAGCGAATGAAAAAACTTTTTCACAAAAAAAAACCACCGACTTCTTGAAGAAGTCAGGGGTTGTTTTTATGAAAAAGTTTTTATTTTTCACTTTTTCGTTGTGGTACCTACCCCAAACAAAGCCGTATACCACTACTTGCAATGTAAACAACAGTGATTGGAAGTTATTACAACATCATCAACGTACATTAAGTAAAAGGAATAAGGATGACACGGTTGGCGCAGTGGTTAAGCGATTGACTGTTGCGTTACGAGTCGCGGGTTCGATCCCCGCACGGAACAAATATTTGTATGAACTGCAAGTAGTTGTTCCGGGTCTGGCTGTTTGTGTATGTGAGTTTAAATGTTTGTAAACCCACCCATGATACAGGAGAAATTCCCAGTGTGGGGCAAAGTTACTTTAAAAAAAAAAATATGTAGCTGACTCAAAAACCACTCATCAGAACTTAAATAATAAATAATTGAAAAAAAAATTGAGAACCTCCTCCTTTTTTGAAGTCGGTTTAAAAGATACTAAAGCTACGGTTTTATAGAAGAGCGGTGACTGTCATACTATGACGACTGGCATGAAAATCTGTCATTTTCAAAAGTATTTGACATTAAGGTGTCAAAAACGCTCAAGAATTTGGACAGCCGTTATTCTGTGCCCGCTCACTGCTCTCATAGGAAACAAGACCATGACCCAGATCAGAGGGGCAATTCCCGTATTTTTAAGACCGTTCGCATTCTAATCTCAGTCTCAACCTGTCAAAATTACAATCAATTTACATACATTTTGACAGGTTTTTGACATTGATTGTCGCTGAAATGAGATTGCGACTTGAATTTGAACGTTTTTTAAGTACGAGAATTGGCCTACTGTGGAGACCCAGTGGTAACAGCCCCGACTCACAAGTTGTAGGTCGTGGGTTCGAACCCAGGCAGGTGCTTTACTTTGTGTTAATTATTTCACCACCACTGCTCTCTAAACGGTGAAGGAAAACATCGTGAGGAAACCGGCATGTACTGGAACCAAAAATTTTAAGACATGTGACATCTACCAACCCGCACTGGGCCCGCGTGGTGGATTACAGCCCACTCCTTCTCGAAGAGAGGCCTGTGTCCCAACAGTGGGAACATTATACGGGCGTGGGTCGATGACTCATGTACATACTTATTTATGATTTTTATTTACTATTATTATATATTATTTTCTTTTTGTATTCCTCTAGTGGGATTTATAGATGTCCGTAGGTGTGTCCGTCGCATCACAGCGGGCCCTATCAGAATAGCAGCGCTGCGGTATTTATTTTTAAATATTGCAGCATTATTGCTGAGATAGGAGCCTTTTTGGTCTCGCACAGGCCTTTTATGTTATATTTTCTTGTTATTTTTAATGTTAATTTTGTTAGTTTTAAATGTTCTTTTATTTTGTATTATTTTTAGTGTTTGTATTGCCTGTGCGTGTCCTAAATAAAATATTTTTATTTATTTATTTCTGATAATGAAGTTAAAACAAAGTAATCATAGAGGTCTGTTTTCAATCAAGATTTACAAAATCTTCAGCCTTAGGAGCCTACTTACTCTATAATTACAAATAAGATGTTACTTTATAGTAATACACAATGTATCTCAAGATTATTGTTGGCTGTAGCAATTGTGTAAATATGTACATTTCAGTGTATAAGTAAGGCATAATTTTTCAAACCGAAATGTATCTCCTGGGCGTTGCGCACTCAGTTACGAAATTGTTGTAATAAATATGGACCAAGATTTTGCCGCTTTAGTAAATTTATTCATGTAAGACGCGTTTCGCTTTATTCATAAGTTGTGAAGTGCTAGTTTGTTTGATGTGCCATATTATGAACGTGTTGAAGCCACGTATTCTGTGGAATGTTGTATCAAAATAATATTTAGACGTCAATGCCCTCCGCTTGTATGTGACAGCTTCTTCTTTACGAATTATCAGAAAACATTTTTGTTTGTTTTCAAGTGACTATAGTTAATTTATTATGTGTGATTTATGAGTTATTTTAAATATTCGTAATTAAAGAAAAATAGCTATATATTCTCCTGTAACAGTAAGCAAGGCTTTTGACCAGTTTACTGAAATACTCTCCCTTTCCTTTAAGTTTTTATCGAAGCTGACATACAAACTGTAGTAAATACCGCAGTATTTTGTACATTTTATCAGAAATTTATCGCCTTTTCGCCAAAAAAATCTGTAAAATATTTTATCTTCACTGATGTCTGGCACATTACAAATTTTATGACTATAAGTTTTTTTAAACGGCCGTTCAATGCGCTTGTTATACTGATTTATGTTCTGCAATAAAGAGGCCGTATTTCATTGATGTGAGACTTAGATCATAACTGTTGACGGTGCTTATTATCTGGCTCGATGAAAGGTTATAAACACTTCTTCGGGTCGCTGCCACTTAGGCTATGCGACCTCAAAGTTAGGTTAAAGTAGTTCAATGTTCGGCTTATAACTCAGGTTACGAACTATGCTCGTTGAATTCAACGCCTTGTCACTTTTGGGGACATAACTCTCCAGTGTTGATATTTGTGTGTGATGCGTTACTTGTATTAATTTTGTTGAGCAGCGTCATTCATTCGAATCGGCTGGTTTTGCGGTTACTAACCGCCACTGATCCAGCCAGCTGTTTTAATACATTAATCCATGCTATGAATATGAATAAAACCGACTAACAATATTAAAGTGATGTTCTTGTTAAACAGTGGTAGAAAGTTACGTGGGGTCGATCTTGGCGTTGAAGGGGCTCCAACGTTCTGACATGGGGACCTATTTGTGCATCGCAGCAAACGGCATCCCGCCGACCAAGAGTCGCCGGTACGAAGTCTCTGTCTTGTGTAAGTATACAACGCTTTACATATTAAGCCCTTTTTCCTTTCTCTAAGACCTTTAGTGAAGAAAGTGTATTTGCATTTTTTGTGAAGTTGCAGCAAGGGTTCGGAGTTTTCTCTGACGTCATTAGAACTAAATTTAAAAGCCATTGGAGAACCCCTCTGCCTACCCTTTGAATAAAACAAGCGTGGTGTGACTTGCAAAGAAGTTTAGCATTATTGTACGGACAAAAAGTACGTACACTTACGTAAAATATAAAGATTCAAGAATATAAAGTTTGTAACTTATCTCTTTAACAAAACTGGCTGACTTTAAAGGCTTGCGTAAACCTAATCGAGTGGACTTCATTTCGTCCTAGTTAAACTTTGTTGATCATTTCTTTTGTATGGGTAATTAGGTTTATTTACTGGATATACAGTTACGAGGTAATGTTGTATTGTATGCTTAATGTTTTTTAAAGGGCCGGGAGTTGAAAGCATTTTCTTTTACGGCGCAATAGATTTCCGCGGAATTGGTTTCCTTGAATTTAGTCGACGTTTGTTGCCTCTTTCGTGTAGTGTTAGTGAACTAAACCGACGTCTTTGGTTCGATTTCTAGAATAGGGAAAAAGGCAATCATGGTATTCCTAAAAAACCCTAACTACAGTCCGTTTGTCGTTCACGTTTTATTGTATTAAAGCGTCTCGGATTTTTTTACCAGTTGTGAGTCACTGAACCGTACTAATGCGACTTGAGGGGTGCCAAAATAACAAATGTACTACTTAGAATTATTTTATCACTTAAGGAAAACGTCCATTATTCCACCACTCCGTCCGTTCTTTCTATCTAACCCCTCCATTATTTGTGTCCAGTTGAGCCGATCGTGCGAGTGGGGAGTCCAGTGGTTCATCGAGCGGCAGACATGCAAGTCACCCTCCAGTGC
The DNA here is from genome assembly GCA_937001585.2 of Brachylomia viminalis. NCBI lineage: Eukaryota > Metazoa > Arthropoda > Insecta > Lepidoptera > Noctuidae > Brachylomia > Brachylomia viminalis. The sequence continues at coordinate 12,049,662 of OW443308.2, read as the reverse complement.
TACGTCGAGGCCTCGCCTAAATCACTCAACACCTGGCAGCGAGGAAAATCCCAAGCTGGTAAGTACATGTGAAAAATTCTTGTTTACTTTTTCGAATCAGGGTCCCATGCTGGGCGCCTACGTCAAATGTTGTTATTTATGCTATCGAAATGAGAGCGTAGCTTGTAGTTTTTTTTATTAACATGAGTGAAAGTTATTTCATTTGCCCGAAAATATAAACTTGGACAAAAAATGTATCGTCATAACTGCCCCACACTGGGCGCCAATTTCAAATGTTACTTATTATTTAAATTACTATTAAATACTTTAGATACTGGACATAATGAGGGTGTGGCTTGTGGTTTTTTAATTAAAATGAGTAAAAAATATTTTACCGAAATAATACGCTGGGATAAAAAATGGCTGGTCAAAACTAGCCCATGCTGGGTGCCAATAGTTTGATGGGTATTCATTTTGGAATATGCAAGTCGAGCGGTAATATTTTTTTAGAACCTTACCTTAGACTATTGTAATAATAATCTCGGACCAATGATAAGTTTAACGAAAAAACATTACATTAAAGTAAAATATTATCAAAATATTTTATTACACATACTTAAACCTACATGGCGCAGTTATGAAACATCCAAAAGTGGTGCACGGTTCTTATTCGTCTTCGTCGTTCTTATTCTACGGAGAAGAGCAGGCGAGAAGCTTAATTAAATGTTCAGTTCCAATAATCACGATTTTGAAAACCTATTGATTGAAATTGCTTAACGCCTTTGTTTTTTATCCTAGGTGGCAAGCTGCTGAACAGTTCAAAGTACGTGATATCAGAAGAGATACTGAACGAGTATGCACTGCGAATGAACCTGACTATTAATCGACTGAAGAAGAACGATTTTGGCGAATACACATGCTCGGCGGCTAACGGCTACGGCAAAGCCGAGGGCATCATCACTTTGAAAGGTAAATTCATTTTCTAGTACGGTCATATATTCATGAATAGTTAATATCCGTAATCGGTTTTGCAGGTCAGTTTTGCCTTTGCATTTAAGGGGTCTAAGGAACATGGGTGCGATAATGTATAACGTAAATTTCGAGTTAGAGATTATGTAGGCCTGTAGTTTGATAAAATAAGTTGTTTGACGAACGCACTTAATTAACTTATAGGTCTTCGCATATAATTATAATATACAAAATATTGTAACACATTATAAAAGAGTAACGGTGGAGTTTCTTGCCCATTCTTCTCTTCAAAAATACCTTTTGGAAGGGGCGACTAGAATCAATTCTATTTTAATGTAAATGTTGACGTTCAAAAGTGCCATTTATGTGCCTATTTGAAATAAATGCTTTGACTTAGACTTTGACTTTATTACGTTTATAAATTCATAAAGATCTCTGCGGTGGTGCCAAATATAATTGTGTTCTTCTTTACCGTCCTATTCTATGTTTACAACTATAACTAATCTAAATCTTCTGTTCCTCAACAGAGACGCCTCAAAGAACCACAACCACAACAACAACCACGACCACAACAACAACGACGCCTCGTCCAACGACGACAACTCTTGCAACAACGCGGCCCCCGAAGCGTCACCTCAAGAAACCACACGACCACGGCAACCAGAACGCGCTCGACGCCGACATGCGACAAGCGGAGCTCAACAACGCTTTCAACTTTTACAACACCGCGTTCACACCACCCAACAACACCATCAACGAATACGCCCAAAGAACCGAACGCCAGAAACTACGCCCCACGGGGTCACCACGACAATACATCGTATACAATAATGCCTACAAAACTGGCAATAAAGCCTCCACATTCTTTTCCATGTTTATATTGCTACTAAAATTTGTTGTATAGAAAGAAATTAGATTTCTGAGTTATTTAAAAGAGATAGCATTAACATGTAGTGATAAAAACATGGCTGTTGAATTTTATATGTGTAAGAACGTATTTTGAGGTTGTTGTAAACGTTTTAGTGGATCTCGATGTTAATATTGTTATCTAAAAGCATTATCGGCAGTTGATAAATAAAAATAATGAGTTTCAGCCTTAATATGTAAATTGAGACAATAAATACGAACTTCTTAAGAGTAAGGCTCAACTGTGTTTAGGGCCTGGTTATGTATACCTTGATTAAAGCAAGTGATTAATTGAAAGTAATTGGTTTGAGCATGTTGACAAAGCACAAGCTATCAATTCGAGATTAAAATGCAACTCAATCTTTTAATAATCACTCGCACTACTCATAATGATTAACGGGTATTTTTCTGTAATTGCTGTTGATAATAAAAATTACGTAATGACAACTAAAGTTTTTGAAAATATCATTATTATCATATCAGACGGCTATTTATTAAAAATGGAAGAAGAATTTGATAGACTTGAAGAGGATCGAACGTGTCTAAAGAGGTTTTTTAGAAACTCCGTTTAGCTAACATTTTTATTATTCTCGTATTATTATTCTATACAATTCTATACATTAATAATTGAATAATAAATTAGCATGGTAACTTGTATTTATAAAAGGAAAATATGATAATAATAATGCTAGTGCGTATATATTAATTTGTATAATGACAATACGATTGTAAAGACAATAGTAATTATTGTTAAGATATAATAGAAGTTAGAGACCATTGTTATTAGCTTATAACATAACCAATAGTCGATTTATATAGTTTGCATTGAGTACCCATATTGTTTTTTCCCGTTTTGTTATAGTAAAGTTTGTTTCCTTTCTAAAGAGGGCATTCTGTATTCATAACAGGTACCCAGAACATCGAAATAAATGACCAAAATTACAATTGTTTAAATAAATTTTATGTACCTACCTAATTTTAAAAATTTTACTTGTATGCATACTTTGATTTCTATTTTTAAGTTTGAATTGTTTCCAAAATTGGTTTATTTTTAATAATCTAGTAAAATAAGACGCTTTACAAATGTTAAGAACGTGTAGTTTTGTGTACGTTTTGTAATTGTTTATCTGCTTACAGAACACTATATTTTTTGTTCCGTAGCAAATTCAATATTTAGTTCTAAATAACGGTCTAAGAATAAATTAGTTATTTTGTAAACAAAAAAGTGTTAGATGATAAAATTGGATATTCGATAATAATAAATTTATGTCTTCCGGATAGTATATTAAAGTAATGTATTCGGCTCATTCGTGTTTATGAGTTAAATAAAATATTAGACGAAGTTCCTTTTGGACTTCAGAATAACGTAGTCTTATGTAAGTGACGAGAAAGAATTTATTGTAGGGATAGTGTTACGATGAATATAAAAACATGAATTTTGATAAGAATCGATTCTACTGTAAAATTGAATGAACGTGTATTTAGAATTGAATATTTAAAGTTGTATGTTGTATCGCTATTCAGTTCAATTTAGTAGCTATCATAAATAAAACAATGTTATTAGCCTACTTATTATTATTTTACTATCTATTATTTTGTATAAAAATCTGGCCATTTTACAAAAGAATACAAATAATTATGTTTAATTTCATACAATTTATACAATGTAGGTATTTCCTTTATACAATACATTTTGATTATACAATAACGGTAATCAATAAGTTATATTTTAAGTTATCAATACTTTTAACGGTTAACATGGAATTAAAATAATGGATTCAGGTTTTTTTAATTTCAAATATTTTAACGATGGATTTCAGTTTCGGCTATGTAAATACAATTTTATTTCAATGTATTTGTATTTTAAACTATAAAGTCGACTAATTGAAACTTGTTTTCAAATAATTAATGACAATAAATACGACACTCATTGTAAATAATTGAATTCATGTTAAACCAATTTATTAGTACGAAATGCGACTATTTATCAATGTTAACTTTAAGATGTTGATATCATTTTATGACATTTTAAAATAAAAAAATATAATCAAAGTAATCATAGTGGCTAATGTGACTTATTTCTTTACCTTTGTTCGTTTTCACAATTTATAAAAAAAATATTGTATCACTACTATAAAGTGGAAGTAAAAAGATCGGTCTCTTGGACTGAGAGATCATAAACAGATTCATACAGTAATGGGCAGCTTCAATGAATGCATTCTGACTTCAGTGATATTAAGGGAAATCAAATAATCGCAAAACCATGTCATCATCCGACAAATGTGCTCATGATAATTTTTTATTTATTTATGGCATCTTGCATTTGACTTTGGGGGGTCCTTACTGCTTAACCGGACTAACCTGTTGCTGCCTTAAGCGGACTCAAAGCCTCCAGCCAGGGGCCAATTTCTTACATTAGGTACTAGGTGCACGCTAAGGGCACCCCCAGTGGGGTACGGACCTCGGCTTAGGGCATCGCTGGGGGGAGGACAGCAAAGTAGGAAAGGCTGGAACGAGTTTGGGCTGATAAAACTGCCCATAATATTTATATTTATAGCTTAACCTGTCAAATACTATCAGGATGCTACTAGCATGATAGTAACCTATAGTCACTTAATCATTTGTCAAAAGGGGAGAGAAAAAGACAAGATATGTGGTTTATCCTCATCCCTGTACACCTACAAATAACAGTAGTAGGTATACATCCACTTGTCTCCTGAGACGTAATTTACCATTTGGTACATTTATGTCAATCCATCACTATGTGGCACAAGATTAAGTACATTGACACGAGTTTACTTTCCGGATTTTGTTGCAGTTTATCCTTATTATTCGTACTATATGATATTTTACAACTAAAGTTGCATAGTTTTAGAGCTCTTGGACCTTAGTACTCGTACTATGTAGGTTTGTAGCTAATTTTAAGGCAGGTAGGTACAAAATTCGTGAGTCTGACAGACATTATAACAGAAGATGATGGATGTCTGCTTACCGCCTTGGGAACATAGCTAGATAATCCACGCACGTGTTTAATTAAACATTGTGTATTCTTAAAATAAATTCTCTTCTCAAACACTTTAAACTCCTAGATAGACAGGGACTTTTTGTATAAAGCATGAAGGAATTTAATGTAAAGTAGATCATTGTTGGAGAACACAATGGTATTACCAACAAGAAGAAAAATCTGTAGTTCGCACTCATTTTCTCTTTATATTATACAAGAAACATTACAGAGTCGTTGGTAGGCAGAAAGAGGACAATACGTATGTACACAGGGCCGCAAAGAAAGCGGGTTATGAAAAATGCGAAAACTTTTAAAATATTTGAGCAATTTTTTTTATTTTTATTCATTTAAGATGGGTTTGCTCTTGACTCTAGTCTAGGTCAGTGGTAACAGAGACAGAGTCGACGATGAAGTGAGCTTACCCAGAAGAAGCCTGTTCACTCTCACTTTGAAGAGATAAGGGTTGTATGTAAGCCATAAAACAGCGATATTAAATAAAAGTATATTATGTATGGCTCCGCGTATATATAGCCATTTACCAATTTCAATCTTGGAAATAAGTGATATTAGTATATTTAAACAAAAAATAAAAACACTGCTATTAAAAAAAGCATATTACTCAGTCACTGAATATGTACAAGATAAACTCGTATAATGTTACTGTTTAAATTCTAATTTCGTAAATCTGTGCCTGTGTATTGTAAATTTGCGCGCCTTATGGTAGGATATGGCTAATGGACATTATTGCTATATTTTAAGATCTTTTCTTTGTACCCATATTCGCAAATCAATAAATGATTTGATTTGATTTGATGTGTTCGGAAACACAGACGCAGGTAGAATCCTTTTAAAATATAAACTAAAATAAAGTTTATTTCATTACAAATATAGGAAGAAGTAAAACCTTTTTATTTCTTTATGGTGATTGTATTAAAAACCACAAATGAAAAACAAAGACTATTTTTAAAATTTTAACATCTTCGAAACCTTTTGTTTTACCTTTGTTTTTGTTTATAAATATGGCATTTCTTGTGCAGAAATTCATTATTCTGATCAAATTCAATTAAAAACATTCCACTAACCCATGAAGAGTGGACCAGAATTCTGACAATGCTTGAAGATGAGCGCAGTCAGCGTTATACAGGGAGAACTGTTAGTGTGTCCAGAGTGCTCCAGCGATTTGAAGAGACTAGATCCAATATTTGCAGACCAGGAACACGCCGAACAAGGTGCACAACAGCGCAAGAGGATCGATATATGATGTCAACGATGTTGAGAAATCGATTTCAAACGGCTGTTGAAGTCAAAAATCAAGCAATCCGAGCACGTGTACGAGTTCAGTGAGGGGTCTTGCTGAAGTAAACTTGAAGCCACTTAGATCTGCAAATGTTCCAAAACTCGAAAGGCAGCATCGATATTCTAGGCTGAGTTACGCTAGAGAACTCATGAATTGGACTCTGGACTGCAGGTCAAGAGTAATGTTTTCGTACGTGTCGAGGTTCATGCTATACACGCACGATAGAAAAAGTGCCATATGGCAGAGGCTCGATACATGTGTGGGCTGAAATTTCTTCCAAAAGCCGCATCGTGCTAGTGGTGATAGAATATGGCACTTTAACTGCAGAAAGATACGTGAATGAAAAGTTAGTCCATTCTTATTTGATTGTTCTCTTGTGTCCCTATTCATCAATTGTTGACCCATTCTTAGTAAACATGGGCGAGAAAGCCATCTATACGCAAGATAACGCTGGTCCCCATACAACTCGAATAGTGTTTGACTACCTTGAAGATGTCGCTATCACATGCATGGAGTGGCCAGCACGCAGCCCTAACTTGAACGCATGCCAAACCGTACAACAGCTGTATTAACAGCTCGAGATGGCAATACAAAATACTAAAATGTGTAAAAAATACATATTTGATACCGTAGCACATTTTTCGAAATTTAGTGAAAGTGGTCGTTTTTACTTACCTTACTTTTATTCAAAATAAGCTACTTATTGTTGAAATTTTATGACATTGATTTAAGCACTATAAAATTGTCTATAATACAGTCTTTTTTATTTATTTAGCTTATTTCATAAATCTAGCTCCAATATTTTGGAAGTACTCGTAATTGAGGTTTTTGTTACCGACCCGCTTTCTTTGCGGCCCAGTGTAGTTACTACTGTATTATATGAATTACACAACTATTTATGTGTAGTTTTATATTAATTGTAATAAGGCTGGCAAAATGACTACTGCCCCACTTGACAGCGATGAAAGAAGGCTTCTGCTGACTGTGGACGCTGGAAGAATCGCTTACACCACATGCATAGCAGACGGATTGCATCGTTTGTTGGTCGCAAAATGGAAAAAATATTCGTCGTGAACGTGAAGGAATGGACTCCGTTATTATCAACTCAACGTCTTGTCTTAATAAACTGCTCACCCCTGCATGAAGAACGCAAGGCATCTTCATTATTATTGCATGTTTTTAAAATATTCTAGTACCCTACAATTTAATTTTCAAACTCGAGCACTACTAACAGTCTCTTAGAAACCTGTTTTTTACTACTTTGTAAAATAATACAAATTGTTACCTTTTTAGAAAAATGATGTTCAGATTACCAACTTTATATAATGTATACTGTATATTATATCAGCCACTGTATTACAAATTGCACCTTTTTAGACTTTGTAAAAACTATAATATTTTGAAAATTTGTTGTCACAAACATACAACTCATATCATACCTGCGTTTATGTACCACTTATCGACTATCTTATTTCTATATCTTATACCTGCAACTTACAAAACAGAATGATTAAATGTAGACAAAATAAAATTACACATAATCCACGTCATATCTACGGTTGTAATCAATATGATAGTTGTGATCACACAACTATATTCGATTGACATTTTAAATGATATTGACTCTTTTGGTATAAGTGATTCACATATCGGATGTGATTCACGTACCGGAGTCATGTAGACAGTAAGTCGTTTAGTATAATGCACCTAAATGTACGCAGTGTAAACTGTAACTTTGATAGTTTTCTTGTGCTTATCCTGGCTAGGATAAAAATTTCACGTGATGATTGTTTTAAATTTATCGGTGTGCTGGTTGATGGTGTCAACAGTACCATCACACGACTAATATTATCAACCAGAACGATGGTGTTATAATATATGTAAAATCAGAATTACCTCCGTTACCGAACCTTCTTTATCTGGTGCTAGCTGTAATGTAAAATATCATAATAATATGTTACTTTTAGCGCTATATCGATCTCCGTCCACACGAAATCTTGATCATTTTATTGATAATTTAGACACTGTCCTTACTCAGTGGCCAGTACAAAAAAACTTTGTGATAATAGGGGACATCGATATTGACATCACTGCAAATGCTATCTCCCAACACGCAAATCAGTACCTTAACCTTATTGCTTCACATGGCCTCCTCCCTACACAACCCTCCCTTCCTTCCCGGGTTGGGAAGTATTAACTCTTGTAATGTTAAGATCTGATCTTAAACATATGACTCTAGTTTTCGATACGTTTATAAGCATTCAACATGTAAAGCCACTCCCTACCTCTAAAGTTAATCGCATAGTTGTTAATTATACTGCTGCAACTACTGACATTTTATCAATGGGCTTTAGTGGAATATTGACTATTCAAGACGCAAACAATACCGCCGAGTCTCTGGTTTCCATTATTAGCTCTATCATCGCTGATCACTCCAAATCTGTGTACTTGTCTTCAAAACGCAGAATCCTGAAACCTTGGATTACCAATGGTCTGCTACGTTGTATCAGAAATAGAGATAGCATGGCTCGAACCCTAAAGGCAGACTACATTCTCATAGTCACATATAAGCGATACCATAATTTTTGTAACAAGCTTCTCAAAAATTTAAAACGTGCCTATGAAAGCAAGGAGTTTCAAACGGCGAAGAACAACCCTAAAGCAACTTGGAAAATCATTAAAAATATCACTGGAACTAGCCTTAATGCGAAATCCCCTAACGAGCTACTAAGGATGTCATCAGATGAAAAGTCTTCGGTCAACAAAGTTAACGAGTTTTTTGGCAATGTTGGCAAGAACTTGGCTGACAAATTCTCATCCACCTCGTATACCTCGGAGTATTCTCTCGATACGCCGCCTTCTAAATCGCTGGTACTTCTTCCCACTGATGATCTCATTGCCTGCCTGCATTTGCAACTGCGGTGGGTTGGGACGGCATCTCATCAAGACTGTTAAAATTCTGTCTGCCCGCGATTGTCCCAGCCATCACTCATATCTGCAATCGTTCTATTTCTACGGGTTGCTTTCCCAGGGTTTTTAAAAGAGCTGTCGTTCATTCAATCTTCAAGAGTGGAGACAGACACAGTGTAGATAATTATAGACCGATCTCAGTCTTGCCTGCCATCTCTAAAATATTGGAAAAGATACTTAATAAACGGTTGTTAGACTATCTTGAGTCATAAATGGTGAGTTGAGGTGCCAGGTCAACTGAAAATGCTGTTGCTGCCTTGGTAGTTCATGTAGTATCTAAATTAGATCGTAAAATGCTTGGCCATTTTCCTCGATCTTTCCAAGGCATTCGACACTGTGTCTGTTCCCCACCTCTTATTCAAGCTGGAAGCTACGGGCATTCCCGGACATACCCTAAAAATACCTGTGTGATATGCCAATGCGTCAAAATAAATGACATTATTAGTGACACTAAATCATTGCGTTTTGGCGTTCCTCAGGGATCAATTTTAGGGTCCTAACGTGTTTCTTATTTATATCAATAACTTATGCAAAACGTCTCTAACGAACTGTTTAATTTATACTTACGCAGATGGAGCAGCCTTGGTTCTTCACGGCAGTGACTAGCTTGAAACAGTAAAATACGCGGAACTTGCTCTAAACTCAGTGATGAAATAGCTATCAAATAACATCCTAACCTTAAATCTTAAGAAAGCAGTATACTTACCTTTCCCCTTACTATCCATCAACTTCCCTCCACCGGATTCAATGGCGCTTAGAGCTCATACTTGCTCACTCGGTCTATCGTCTTCACAATGCAGCTGTCCACAACTCACAAGGTGTAAGTCTGTTAAGTACCTCGGAGTCTATGTAGATAGTTCTTTGAGCTGGAAACCTCACCTTAGCAATCTCATATCGCGAGTCCGCAAGTGTATATATATTTTTTTAACTAAGGCACTCCGCGTACTACCGTACCATTAAAACTGTTTATTATGCCCTTTGTTAAAGCATAATAAACTATTGCATCACAGTGTGGGATGGGACAACCGTTCTGCCTCTGGAACGAGCACAGAGAGCTGTCCTCAATGTTGAGGACAGCTACAGAATAATAATAGCTACAGCCACCTTGAAGCCGTTTAGATATCCCAACTCGACTCTCTACAGCTCTTCGTTCTTGGGACTATTCTGCGCAAACATCCCTCTGTGGTCTTGTATAAGCCAAATGCTGCTAAAAAGCGTAGATACTTCAAAGTACATATGCTCAACTCGTGGATGTAGAACGGCTCTAGCTCAGCGTAATTTTGATATTCTGTCAAACCATTTATTTATTAAAATAAATAAACTATACACCATTGCTCCCATGTGCCTAAATGGATGTAAGACCACGGTCACAAAGTGGCTATTGACGCTGAGTTACGATGAGACTGCAGATTTACTACATGTATCAATCGCTTAGCCTAATGTAGTTAATAAAGCCATATATTTATAATTATATTTATATAGACTTACATAAACGCAAGTTTATTATAGTAGTAGTATTTATCTATTACATTAGTAATCTATCTATTAGTATTTATCTCTATACATGCACATACCCCACATAGGTACTTTAAAAGGCCACATCATATATGCATTTACTAGTAAGTAGTTATCTTAATAATAATAAGCTGTGCTTGTCCTACAACTACTGATAAATGTTCAAATTATAGACGAGGACGCTGGCACCCTATACACAAGTTAAGTCTTACTTTGGGGGCCAGAGTTTATCGAAAACACTCTTTCCCTTAGTTGTAACGCTGCATGGTGTTTAGATAAGTATTTGTACAACTGATGATAATAACTATTTTTTTTTTCTTAGCATTGTTATGTAGGTATTATTGGAAAGGGACGGTGGTCACTTTCTTAGAAACGTGTTTTAACATTATTGTGTCTGTTAATAGTGAGCTATTAGCTACTTTAGTCAAAGAAGTGGTAAAGAGCCGTCGATGTTAAAAAAAATCTACAGAAAACACTGGTTTATCCTAAAAGCTGACCTAGAATTGGAAAAAAGCTAGCTACAGCAAGCATATAATCTAATTTCTCCATGGAAGACTAAACCGACTTAGTCTCGCACAGGACTGGAGATTAAAACGGCAGTTACCTTGTTAACTAACTACTGTAACTAGGAACAGGTAAACATAGATAGGTGCATCTTATTATTCTGATGCGGTATGGATGCGTCGGTTGCTAGGCATTCATCAAACTGATGGACACGCCATGAAATAAGCATTGTCCAGCCTACAAGACACAACATAGGTAACGAAGTTTTGCTTTGATTATAGATTCTTCTAATTTTTTAATGTAAAACTTATCTATACGTGCAGGGAATGTTATGACTATCTATAAGTTGTGCTGTGTGTTGAATGGTGTTGATCCATACGTCATGTTCGGTAATTTCTTAGCGGCCACGGCATATTTTAATTTCATAATTGTTTTTATCTTTTTATTACGGACGCTATTAACGTGCACGTCTTTCTCCATCGTTCTCACATGTATAATTACAACATGAATGATGTAACCACTTTTTTTTGTAACAATATTTTGATTTAAAACAGTGTCCATGGAGTTTCTTGCCCGTTCTTCTCCATAGGTACCTACTACGCTTAGGAATGGGCAACTAGCTTCATCTTTCTGACAGACCGACCCCTTGACAATTCAAAAGTGCCTGTAATTGGTTTATTTGAAATAAATGCTTTGAGTTTTTGAGTTTTTGTAATTAAAATGGGGTTGGACTTGAAAGGGGGTCAACAATTTGTCGAGTTATGCGAACATAAATGTAGTGAACAGCTGTTTTTTTTTCGCGATTTTAGGATTGCCCTACAGTAAAAGTTGTTCATTATTATGAAAATGGGGTTGGACCTGACAAGGGGTCATTGTACCCATGTACAATGACCCCTTTTCAGGTTAACACTATTTTTGCTACATTTTGTAGAGAACGTTCAGATAAAGAAAACACACTAGATACTCAATTTTCCGCGAGTCTTTCAGTCTAAAAACTATCTCGTGAATGCGTATTTTGGTTCATAAAAGTACCTACCTATCATATTTGATACTTATTTTTACCATCTTGATCCTAAATGTGGTATATAAAATAGCAAGAAAACGTTTTATTAGGTTCAGAAATCTATGTTTCTTTGAATTTTGCCCGTTAATAATAATCTGTAAAAATGGCTTACTCGCTTGGAGCTGCGTCAAGACTTGGTCTTTTTCTTAGAATGGAATTTATTTAACAAGTACTGAATACGATTCTTTAATATTTATTGCTTTTATTTTAACTTGGCAGTTTTATTAGAGATCTTCTTCGATCTTTCTCAAAAAGAAAACTTTGGGAATTGAATAGCTCTCAATCATGACGGATAGTCCGTAATAATGGATTACGATCGAAATAACTAACATTATAGCAATAGTCTTACGAAAATAACCCATCTATACACCGCACTTCCTCTCCCCAGATAAATCGATACACTTAATCATTTTAACGCCGCACGCAATCGGCCTATATTATAATACGCCGCCGTTATCACAATAAACAAGGACTAGAGACGTCTCAACTTATAACTCAATTATAATTTCCATTGTGAATCAACACGTTATCGCGGAATACTTGGTACTCTTGGTAGGTACACGTCACGTCTGTAACAAGTTCACCAGATTTATTTGAAAGTAATTTTCAGTGAGCATCTGGCAGCGCGGTATGAGAGATTCAGCTGATCAATATTCTGGAAGTCGCTTCGAAGAACTGAGAAATATGTCAGTCTCTCAATCCGAATGCAAGTTATTTGTAAGCTGACTGTATTATGGAACGTACGAACGGATGATAAATTTGAAATCGATGCGTACGAAATCTGAAGCGGTTCGGGTTAAAATGAATTGGGAATTAGATTGGAGATTTTTATTGCTCCGTTTTATTATACTAGTGAAATATTAACTTAAATTCTGGGATGTCTGTTAACTTGAACGTGAATGTTTCGCAAGAGACGTGTGTAATTTTTCGTCGTTTTTCGTATGAGACTAGATGGTATAATAAATGACGTTTAAACCAATCATAAAATATATATTCTACTTTATTTCCACCTACAAGCTTAGAGTGAGCTATTTAATTAATCGGAACGCTAAACACATCCCTTAAACGAAGAAGAAGCTTATAACAAAATGACTAACGAAATTCAAACCGGTTACTATTAATCGAAACCGAGCCCCAAACGTCACTTAACTAAGTTAAAACGTTATTATAACTACCCCGACCGCTTACACTTAGTCCTCGACAGCCTGCAACGACTTAATACTGTTAGTCGGACTAAGATTACGTGCAGGGCTCTTATCAAATTGTCTCCTCACCTTCCGCCCTTGGTCCTTGAATATACAACTTAAGGCTGGGCACAGACGAGAAATATTTCTATAATATATTCTCACATGTATACGGACGCTATTGACGTGCACGTCTTTCTACATCGTTCTGATCATCATCAGCATGCTGATGATGATCGCTCGAAACTATTGACAGTTCACTTCACTTCAGTTAACACGGTGAGGTTTTTACAAAAAAAATCTGCTGTACCTAGTCAATTCGAACCTCACTCAAGTGACCGTTAACAATTGCAAGGCGTACTCATTTGTTTTTAACATAAATTCTCGATTGAAAACTCGAATCCGTTTGAGTTTTGAAGTGAGGCTTAGGGCTGATTTTTCAATAGTGAGATATCTTTTATCTGAGGAATAAATGTTGCGGTTTGACAGCTTTTGTATGGAACATATGTCAAACTGTCAGATTTATTCTTACGATAAAAGTTATCTGCCTATTGAAAAATAAGCCCTTAGAGTACCTATAATATTAATAAGACTACAGAGTAACACAACTTACTCTCACTATCACTCTATGAAAAAAATTACGAACTGTTTTTCAGTAGATTTGTGAATGTGTAACGCATACATCTCTTTGACACACGATTAAACTGTTCTGTGTTGGACGACAGATAAACTATTTTACTGTGAGTGTGCGCACTACCTATGTTATGCTTGCCAAGATGCATGCCACTATTACTCACATGACAATTTATTGGTAGCTGTCTCTATTAATTAAAGGTCGTAACTAGAAGCCGAAGTTTATTAAACAATTAAGTGTCCCTTTACAAATGTCGTGTGTTAGTTTTGGTTCCCATCCAAAGTTGTTCACTTGTGGTTTGTTTTATTAACTTTGCACGTAAATAGGACGGAATAATAAATAGCCCCTCAATAATATTGAACTTATCATTTACGGTCTAATTCACTTTGAATTTGTTGAATGTTGGTCTATTATGTTGTTATTATAAATCAATATTGTTTTGTATACAGAGGTTTGAAATGGTAAGCGGAGCGAGATAGGAAAATGGACAATAGTTAATTTTGTAAACGTATTGAAATGGTTTGGGATGTTGAAACAGTGACATGATTTTCAGCGAATTTTTACAAAGGGGTTGTACTAAGGATTATCTGCCTTAAATTATTGTTAATAAAAACGCCGAAATTTAACAAGCAATAAAATACTTATATTTCTGCCATTAACGACGCGACAATAACCAAGCATGTTCCCATCCCGCCAAAACGGCATTAATGCGCAAGAGTGTCTACGGCATGGCTCCGGTCATTTATAATAAACTATCTTTTGCCCCCGGCTTCGCCCGCGTGGATGTCGGAAATTATTCCACGGGAACGTGCTACCGGGACGAAAAGTCTTTGTCCTTCCCCAGGATGCCATCTATCTCCTTGCCAAATTTTATCAAAATCCGTTCAGTGGTTTAGGCGTGAAAAGGTAACATACAGACAGAGTTAATTTCGAATTTATAATATTTCTAATAGTTTCAATCATGATTCGAAAGATATATACGTAGCGCCATCTAGCGTCCTAAAGCGATTATGACCGTCGAAAGTTATTGTTCTTTCCTCGGGAACAGTACTTTTTTCTAGATAGAAGGTACCCTTTGTCCTTTTATGTACCCATATTTTTTTTTTTTTTAAACCCACCCTTGTTCCTTCCTTGGCCCTTTATGTTCCGGGTCAGCGGTACCTACCCCTGACAACATAATATATGCAAAATTTCATAATGATCGGTTCAGGGGTTTAGGCGTGAAAATGTAACAAACAAACTTACTTTCGCATTTGTAATATTAGTTAGGAGGATGAAAAACCGGTCTATCGACACTCTAGACTCACAAAATGTGTTGGGTAAGTACCTACTTAAATAAAAAAAAAACATAACACACGCACTACACACTACACGTGGCGCCATCTATTACCATAAGAACGTTATTGTTGTTTTCCTCGGGAACAGTACTTTTTCGAGGTGAAAGGTACCCTATGTCCGTTTCTGTACACCTGACAACGTATTTGCAAAATTTCAGGATGATCAGTTCAGTGGTTTAGGCGTGAAAAGGTAACAAACAAACTTCTTTCGCATTTATAATATTAAGTATATAGTTAGGATTAGTTATGATTACATATGCGATTCTCGTCCCACATACCGCAGTGCCTCAAGACCGGTGGCGATCTCTCGCGTCCGGCCTTGGTCCAGGCCATGGTACGGAGCGAGAGGGCTTGGGAAGCCGTCACCTCCTTCTGCGAAGCAGTAATGTTCGCGAAGGAGGAGGCGGAACGCGTGAGGGAGAGGCAAAGTTTGCGCCCTCACGCCCCTAGCCGCCGCAGGAGACGCCCTGGGCGTCGGGAATCGCAGGCCGATTCCCGGCCACCGTAGGCGCGGGCTTGCGAACGGCGAGCAATGGGCAGCTCGCCGTTCGATAAGGACCAGGCCCGGGTCGACGGCGCGTTGTGTTCCACGCGCGCCTCAAAGAGATGTCAGCACCAATGACGGGGTTTGCTAGGACCGATGCCTGCTAGGGTTGCGGAAAAGTCCAAGAGGGTTACCGTGGCCCCTGGCACAGGCAACTGAAGGAACACGGGTGGGTTTTAGTCAGTAAGAGTCTGACACGCCCTCCTGCTCTGCCCAGAGCGGGAGAAGTTATTTGATGATTTCCCACCCACAAAAAAAAAAAAAAAAAAAAAAAGTGCCTCAAGACGAAAGTCTTTGACCAGTGCGTGTTGCCAGTGATGACATATGGTACTGAAACGTGGTCGCTCACAATGGGCCTTATTAGAAGGCTAAAAGTCACCCAAAGGGCAATGGAGTTGCTATGCTTGGAGTTTCCCTGCGTGATCGAATCAGAAATGAAGAGATCCGCAGGAGAACCAAGGTAACCGACATAGCCCGAAGAATTGCCAAACTTAAGTGGCAGTGGGCAGGGCACATTGCTCGCAGAACAGATGGCCGATGGGGCCGGAAAGTTCTAGAGTGGCGACCGCGTACCGGAAGACGTAGCGTTAGAAGGCCTCCCACAAGGTGGACAGACGATCTTGTCAAGGCCGCAGGAACCCGTTGGATGTGGGAAGCACAAAAGCGGTCGAAGTGGAGGTGCTTGGGGGAGGCCTATGTCCAGCAGTGGACGTCTATCGGCTGAAATGATGATGATGATGATGACATAATTGCGAATTCCTTACTGAGAAAGAATTTTGTATACCTAAGTATTCTGTATTGTTATTGTTCTGATTTAAAACTTTTCAATGTATCTTGTAATTGCCTTTATTGTTTTAGCGTCAAACTATAACTTTTGTATACCTAGTGGTAAAATATGGCTGAACATTTATCTGTTATTAATTTATCACCATGTACAGTCATGAAACACTCAGTCACTAATATGTATACACTTAGCAATTTCTAAATGTGATTTTCTCCTACTTGATTTGATTGCAATTTTATGTTGTTATGAACATCGTATTTTGGGACCTATACTGTTATGAAATAGGTCTTATTTCAAAGTTGCAATCAATATTCCGCGGGAAATTCGCTTTCAAATTTTGCTAAGTGTATACTTATTAGTGCTCGTGACTGTACTGTACCCATATTTGCAAAACAAACGACTTACTTACCAAAATCTATCTTCATGTCCTAACCAATTTACTCCCATCCACCCCACGTGCACATTCTGACAGTAAATAATCCTTAGTGATCAGAATCAGGAAGTGAAACACAACAGAGCATCAGGCAGTTTATCTTCCCCTACTAATCGGACCTCAAGTTCGGGACACAAGTCACTCTGATGTTTATAAGGGACGACTTAAACCACGTGTCACCTCAAATTAAATCTGATGCTACATTTTAGAAGCTTTAAGCCGTCTATACACTTACCGATCTGTCCGTTGGTGTATTGTTTGAGATTTATTTGAATATGGAATAATGCGATGTTTTATAGTGCTCAATTTATTCTTTAAAAATCTCACCGTGAAAAATTAGGTGAAGTGAGATGTCAATAGTTTCAATCCATTTCATCAATTCATTTCATCAGTTAGAATGACATCTCACGTCATTCTCACGTACACAGAACAGATTGGCTGGTTGACAGTGTCAAAATCTAAAAAGGTTTGGATGATTTGTTAATAATAGGTATTTACCTCAGACTAAGGAAAAGAAGAATAGACATGACATAACTACGAAAAAAACGTGCCTACCTAAAATGTGAGTCTGGCACAAAGATGGCGGCTTGCGGTAGAGCTGCGCGCATTAAAATATCAAAATTTTCTTCAAAACACTGAAAAAAACAAGTTGCTATGACAACTGAACAAGTTGCTATGACAACTGATGCTTGTTGGCTGTGACAAAACATGGCGACCGGCCGCAGTGAGATATGCTGTATACTGTTCGTTAAGCCGAGTCCTTTCTTTTCCTTAGTCTGAGGTATTTACCTATGAAGTTGCCGTTTTACAATACTGGCCATTTGAAACGTAATTTATGTATGGCTGGCAATAAATTCTAAATTCAAATTAATTTTATTAAAAAAATATGGAACTCTATTTTCAACTTCAGTCATTTGTTTATTGATTAGTGTTTTATTTTCACTTTAGTTGTAACTTTTTCATCAAAATGGACACGATATAAATACAAGTCATTATGGAATACGAGTTCCGTCGCGGTACCAATGCCGCACAAACGGCTCGCAACATTAATTACGTGTACGGAATTAACACTACAAACGAACGCACGACTCGTTATTGGTTTGAACGCTCCCTACATGGAAATTTTGATCTAATAAATGAACTCCGTGGTCAACCGAAAACTAAAGTCAGCAACGACGAATCAAAGGCGATAGTGGAAGCTGACGATACTCAATCTACGGCTGAGTATTTGAGTAAGAAGCAGCTTTCAACGATAGCATCAAAACAATATTGGTCCATTTGCGTCAAATTGGCAAGGTAAAAAAAACTTGATAAGTGGGTGCCGCACGAACTGAACGATCGCCAGCGCGACGATCGCGTAGAGGTATGTCTTGTGTTGCTTAACAGACACAGAAACGAAGGGATTGGGAACCGCCGCACCCACTTATCAAGTTTTTTTACCTTGCCAATTTGACGCAAATGGACCAATTTCTAACAAATTCTAACTGTATGAAAATAGAATATACTGAATTTGAAAATAGAATTCCATATTTTTTTAATAAAATTAATTTGAATTTAGAATTTATTGCCAGCCATACATAAATTACGTTTCAAATGGCCAGTATTGTAAAAAGGCAATTTCATAGGTAAAGACCTATTATTACAATTAGTAACGAGTCAGTAGCAATTTATTTATTTTTTTCATATAAAAAGCGTTGCCCCACACTAGGAATTTCTCCTGTATCGTGGGTGCGTTTACAAACATTTAAACTCACATACACAAACAGCCAGACCCGGAACAACTACTTGCAGGTCATACAAATATTTGTTCCGTGCGGGAATCGAACCCGCGACACGCAGCGCAGCAGTCAATCGCTTAACCACTGCGCCAACCGTGCCGTCTGATTTTGACTTGTCACTGTTTAAAATGATTGGAAGGCCTAATTAACCAAGATTCTATGCTTACAAAACTTACGAAATAATGCGGCAATCATTTTTGCAGAAATATGTTGCCTGATAAAATATCAAATCGATTCGAAGATTCAGATATTCGCTCCACTAACGTACTTCAATTCTATTGTGCGCTGCTTCACAAAATCTCCCATCAGATATAGTTAAAGAATGTTCTGGTTTCCATACAAAGACAATATCTCAATAGGTAAGCGGAATAACTGTATTATCAAGTAGGCAGAGAGCGCGGCCGCAGACATGAAATATAACGCACTTACCGTTCCTCGTAATATTGCGTTCACTTGCAATATGAAAATTTATTGCAACGTATGTGTTAGTATAGAAATAGATGGCTAACTAAGAAAAATGTGTAGCGCTCTAATAACTCATGTACTTAGACTGCCCCATTTTCGATTTTATGTACGCGTTTGGAATATCAAACTTGGTCGTGCGAAAAGCCTATGGGTACTTATAATTTAACATTTTAGTGGTCTGGTGAACCTACCAGATATTAGGGCCATAAAAGTACAGTAAACAGAGGAGAGTACCAACAGATATACAGGGTCAATAAATTTGCTAGCGAAACTCCGCAGACGTAATGGGTATCTATCTTAGAGCATTGTATCTATATCTAAACATAATAAAACAAAAACTGTTTTGATGATGTTTTTTTGTCGTCAACGACCGTAGGTAATTTAAGTAACTTAAAGTATCCACTTAAAAACCTAGTTCTTTTTGCGTAAAATTCACAGATTTGACTTACTTATCGGTATCTAAATAGGTTATTAAAAAAAACTGACTTCAAAAACAACCATTATTTGTAACTAAATTCATTACAAATGAAATGCATCTATCATTTTCTATCATGTCTGTCGAGTTTCTTGTTAAAATTTATATTATTAAAGCTTCATGAAGAAATCCTATCAACTAAAAACATATTCGAAAGTAGGTACCTATCGATTTTACAATTTTATGAAGGTACAGAAAGGGTGTTATATAAACGGTAGGATATTAAATATTTATTAGGTATCTCGTTTAGGCACTTCGCTCATAAATAATGTCTTGAACATTTTATATAAAGTCTTATTTGCATAGCACATAACACAATATTTAGAACAGAAGACAAGAGAGATTTAATTGTTTAAATTTATACAGGGTTATTGATAAAACATCATCAACCTCTTAAGGGGTCATTGTACTCATCATTATGAACAACTTTTACTATTGGACCAAATATGAAATCGAGAAAAACAAATCAGCTGTTCCCTACATTTATGTTTGCAGAGCTAGTCAAAATGTAGAGACCAGCTGATATTTTTTTCGCGATTTCATAATTTGTCCCATTGTAAAAGTTGTTCATAATGATGAGTACCTACAATGCCCCCCTTAAGAGGTTTACCAATAACCCTATATAATTAAAGTTCAGCCACAACATAACTGTTTCAATAGCTGTCTAAACAAACTTCTTTTTAGATAAAATACCTAACTGAAGGTATTAAAATTTCAGTTCACACCTACTGTTAAGCGTATGCACCCGCGACGCGCGGTCACATGCGCGTCTAAAGGCACACGACACTGCAAAACAAACTCGTCTTCCAAGTTCCTCTCTCAAAGTAATTCGCTTCGGCTCTGGAGTGCAAAAGTCGCGCTTTATGTACCTAATTAAGTGTCGCATAATAAGCTTCAATTAGAGCGATGCTTATTTTATGACTTATCCCAAGCCTTTGTTTACGTTGTGTCTACAGGGGTTCGCGTACGGTTTTGCTTGGGTAAATGTGGGTTAAAGATTTTAAGTTTTGTGTCCTAGATATTTTTGGAAAATGTTAGCAGCACACGGATTAAATGTTTTATTATTTAAAATACCTAATAAGTCTACGTATAACGTTCCCACTACTAGGACACAGGCTCTCTTCCCACTGCTGGGGCACAGGCCTCCTCGTAGTGAGAGGGAGTGGCCTGTAATCTACGACTTTGGACCCGAGCGGGTTGGTGGATGTCACAACATGTCTTCGAATTATTGGTTCTTGGACAGGTAGACGAATGAAATATTGCACCGTTGTTTTATTCTTGAAGCCACCGACATCGCATAAATATCTGTTAACACTGAAAAGCATATTTTATTATATAATTTCAACTAAGAGCTCCTTTTATGACGGCTGTATACATTGAAATGTAAAGACATTGCCTACATTAATAGCACTCTTACGCACTTCACATTGATCACGTCAGGCATCTGACTACGATGTGGAGATCAATCCTAATAAAGTCGTTGTTTACTTTAATTTTTAGATAAAAGCCGTACAAGAGAAAATAATCAAAATAAATTATAAAATAGTAATACTTATAGACGTAAAACATGGAAAGTACGTTTATTTACGGTAATCATGACGCAGAAAACGAACACATACACAAAAAAAGTACAAGTTGAGGGAAAATATGCGTCACATCCACGCAAAACGGCCATCGCTCAGCATAATGCTACAAATAAATGAAAACTGAATAATAAATAATATTAATTATATTATTTATTATTCATTTTTCATTTATGAAAAACTATTACAAGAGTAAATCTGCAAAGTTTTCACGGGTGTGACTTGTCGGAATATGACTAAATTCTGGGACACGCGAGATTTAGTTATTTTTTGTGTATTGAACAGATAATGAAAATTGGTGTCGGTAATTTCAAGAGATAACGTGTACCCTCATAGGTTGTTTTACTAAATCCTGAAAAAAGCCGCCCAAACATTTAGGGTTCAACCCTAAACTTACCCGAACGATACAAACGCCGAAATGAAACTAAAATGTTATTGTGTTACAAATACAGTCGTAGTACGTTAGAGAAAATCAGATCGGGTGGCAGTAATACAGGGTGTTAGATAATGTTTCCTCCCGGGAGGAATCCGACGGTCACAGATAACAGTGGCCGCGACGCCTGCGACCTCGGATTTGTCTCTCGTTGTTACGCTCCGTAATAATATTATGAGCGGTTATTCAGACCTTGTCTACCGTTTGTGACGTCACTACTATGATGTTTACACATCGAGATTGCAGTTTATGTTATCCTGGTAGCTTGATTTATGGTGCGGTTAAATTTAGTGTGGGTGGTGTTGAGGTTATTTTAATAGTAAAGAGAGAAGTTCAGATTGTGTACGCTGTAAAAAACAATAAGTTAAGAAAGAGGAGACGCTCGGTTTCCATGTTTTACAAATTCTTAAACGGATGTTTTCTTGTCGACTTACGAGTTACTTTGGCATTCAATCTTTTAAATTAAAATACCAAGCTACATTGCGTTTCTCAAAGATTTTACCCATATATGTTTGAATTTGCGTAACTATGTACATAGCATATATTTAACAACGAGTTCATTGACGAACGTTATGTGGTTTATCGTTGCGATCGTGATCGGACAGCAACCAATAAGAAGGACGGGGGTGGTGTTCTGGTAGCTGTATTAAAGGAACTGCGTCCAGAGAGTTTAACACAGCGCTCGCTTATGCATTTTAATATTGAACATGTCCTTGTACAACTACCGAGTTCAACTAGAGGCAAGTATCAAACCATTGCGGCTGTGTATATACCACCAAATACATGTGAGAGTGTATATGTTGATTATTTTGACCTATTGCAATCAATATTGGATAACGCTATAACTGACAAATTTTATATAATAGGAGACTACAATATACCAGACATTGACTGGGTTGCCGGCTTAAACGCCACTTCTCCGTCTAGTCTGATTGGCCAAAGCAACTCTCCAGTTTGTGCACAGTTGTGTTCGCTTATTTCTTATCTAAACGCTCGTCAATTTAACAACATAAAGAACCAAAACGGCAAAATACTAGACTTAGTTATTAGTAATGATGACTGCACCATTTCTACACCAGTAGACTATCTGCTACAGCTGGATATTCACCATCCTCCTTTCTGTATCATGGTTTCGCCATGTCTACCACATAGTTCAATGAGACGTAAATCACTAAAAAAATTCAATTATTTTAAAGCTGACTATGGAAAAATTAATGACTACTTAAAAGATATAAATTGGAAGGAAACACTAAACCAACAAACGATCGACGAATCTCTTAATACATTTTACAACATTATATTTCAAATTATTAAAAAGTGCGTACCTTTAACTACTTCCAGAACTTCTAAATTTCCTATTTGGTTCCCAAAGTCACTTATACATATTTACAAAAATAAGGCTAAAGCCTGGAATAGATGGAAAACATATAACAATATTTCAGACTATGAGCAGTTTTCACTATACCGGTCTAGGTTCCAAGACGAATGCAAGAAGTGCTATAACAAATACATGAATTCGGTCGAGGATGGTATCCAAAATAATGTAAAGCATTTTTGGACTTTTATATCTAACAGAAAACGTTGTACAGGTATTCCTTCCTCAATGGTTTATAACAACCAGACAACAAGTGACCCGGAAAAAATTTGCAACTATTTCTCAGATTATTTTCACTCGGTTTTTGAGGCATCTTCCCAAAGTGGTAATACACCTATGCACAACGAATGTTCTGAGAGCTGCACTCTGTTGAATAACATTCAGTTCACTATCGATGAAATTCGTGGGACCCTCAAGGCTTTGGACCCCTCAAAGGGACCGGGACCAGATGGTCTGCCGGTACAGTTTATTAAGAATACTGCTGATAGTCTCTGCATACCCTTGCATATTATTTTCAATTCGTCACTTTCGCAAGGGACCTTTCCACATGCATGGAAACTGGCCAACATAACCCCTGTTTATAAATCAGGACCTAAAAAGGATGTTGAGAACTATCGTCCTATTTCAATATTGTCAACTTTGTCAAAGGTTTTTGAAAGACTAATACATAATAAAGTATATCCAATTCTACACAATATTATAATTCAACAGCAGCATGGTTTCGTCCAAAGAAGATCAACCACAACGAACCTAGTTACTTTTGTAGACTACTTATTTAATAACATGGACTCTCGTATCCAAGTAGACTCTATATACACTGATTTTAAGAAAGCCTTTGACAAAGTTGACCACGCACTACTTTTGAATAAAATTGCGTTCAATGGCATACGCGGTGATCTTTTAAGATGGTTCTCGTCTTATATTTCAAATAGGACACAGAGAGTTGTGATAAATGGGTTTAATTCTAACACTTTGACAGTAACTTCTGGGGTTCCGCAGGGCTCCATATTAGGACCTCTTTTATTCGTTATTTTCATAAATGACATTAACACTTGTTTTCAAAATTCAAAAATATTGCTCTATGCCGATGATCTCAAAATTTATAGACCAATTAAAAATTTACAGGACTGCCTCCTGCTGCAGCAAGACTTAGACAGGTTTTCTGAATACTGTTCGCACAATAAGCTCCAGCTAAGTATAACTAAGTGTTGCTGTATAAGTTTTACCAAAAACAAAAATGTTCTGACCCATTCTTACATCTTAAATAATGTGAACCTAACAAGAGTGACATTAGTCCGGGATCTTGGAGTCTTGCTAGATGATAAACTGCAACTTGACGCTCATATTAGTAAAGTGGTGAATAATGCATTTAGGATGTATGGTTTTGTGATGAGGTCATCCACTGAATTTAAACGCCCATATACATATTTGTACCTTTATAAATCATTGATCAGGTCTCAGTTGGAGTACGCTGTTGCGGTGTGGAATCCCTTCTATACTAAGTATTCAGATGCGATTGAAAAGGTACAGCGTAAATTTTTGAAAGCCACGTTTTTCCGTTGTTTTCGTACCCAAGCATCTTACAGTGACCTTCTGGATAGGTATAAGCTACTAAACTTAAAGGCCAGACGAACTTTTTTAGAGACAATGTTTTTATTTGACCTATGCAACCATTCATATGACTGTATTGATATTAGTAATAGGATTTGTTATGTAGTACCTAGAACTACCATGAGCCGTGGAGTGCGTGCGAGACCACTTTTTGCTATAACATCAACTCGTACGAATGCTGGCTTGCGCGCACCCTTACGTCGCATTACTACTCAATTTAATAATATTTTCAACGATTTTGATATCTTCGCTTTACATGCTAATAAATTCCGTAGCCTAATCCGCCAAAAAATTTCAGAAATGTAAACCCAGTTATGTGTTTTTATCAACATAATGATGTTTCTTCGTTGTATTTGCATGCCTATTTAGCTTTAGTCATATATTTAAGCACATTATTTACAATAATATTATATAATTATTAATTGCAATCGCACTACGTAAGTGCATTAAAAATTACTCTTTTTATAATCTGTGGAAAATGTCGTGGGTTATACACTTGCTCACTTTGTATGAATTGTTTGTATATTATTGTAGTGTGTAACTGTTTATTTTCCTAAATAAATAAAATAAAATAAAATAGCATATTACGATAATCGCAACATTAAGTATCCTCTTGATCGCAGCAGCGGAGCTCCATTCAAGGTTCGTATTTTTACGGAATCCTTCTTTTTTCCATAAGAACTACTCATAAACTCAAGAGTATCCATGTCGTATTTCCTCAATATAGTATTATGGTATGATAATACAGCGAGTCGGTCACATGAATCACAGGGCTCTTCCCAGGCGAGTCTTTGTATTCAGTTTGGCGGATGACGATAACCTTAATGTAAGCGCCGTCACGGCTGGTGGTCCGAAGAAGGATCGCTTTTGTCGTGGTCCCTTCCGCGCGCCCCATTCTTTTCTCTTTATACCGTTTCTCACTTGAGTAATTCGAGGACAATAAACATTTATTGTGCTCGTTTATTTGACAGACGATGAAGAAATATCGAATGAGTGAGTTTGTTATATTTGGCTCGCGAGCATCCTCCACGAGTTGTTTAACGACCGCCGCCCTAATACAAAGAGCGCTGGCGTTTTTAGGCGAGTTTTCCTCTAAAAGCAAAGGATAAGAAAATTATCCGGTCACTTTAAAACCCGAATGTGAATTTGCGAAATGTGTAAGGAACCCGGCCGCTCTCGGGGGAACGATCTCGACGGGAGACATCCGCATTCGTTTTTGTGCGTTTCATTTTCTTGCGAAGAATGGATTTTACGACTTCCTCTTTTAATAATTAACTGTTAGCTTGGTTTATTTAAATACGAAAATTCCCAGTGACGTTTTAAATTATGTGGCTACTTATCCACGAAGATTTTTAAAACTTAATAACGATAAAAGTATATTTCAAGCAAAAATATTCCAAAATCAAAAATCAATCACTCCAACACAAAGGGCACTAAAAGCCGTGGCCATAAAATCAGTCCTCGCAGTTCCTTTCTTAACACCAGCTAATCATCTTAACAAGGCACATAGGAGCGAACAACACGGGCCCGGCACCCCTGCATTTGTATTCAGTTTGGCAGACTACGATAACTTTAATCCGGGTAAAGTGTCACCTTGAGTGGCTTACACAGAAAGAACCTTTGTCTGGGAGTAGGGTACTCTGACCTTCTTATTTTTTCCGTCAGGTTTTCCTCCATTGTCACGGAGTAATGTAAAATCCAGCCACTTAAAAGGCGAGCTTTTCGTCGGATTGCTGGGACCTAGACTATTGCGGCGCTCTGTACAGCGACTCAACTTGATGGATTGTGATGGAGAGCCTCGTTGATCATATTACACGTACTTGGTCATTTAACGTTGCGATATATCGGCATGGTCAGGAGATTGAAAAAGACTATTTATTTTCTTATTTGCACTGCGGACTCGAGACGTGACTCAGCGAAAAAATATGGATGGGACCTCTTAAAATTGAATTCCGCAGGAAGTATTTGCTGTATAAGTTTTATTCAGCACTGAACCTACGCATGAAGTATGTTCTAGGAGTGATTTATAATGGTTTCAGACACTAGCTGACGGTGGTTTTGGGTGCTATTTATTAACAGAAGATTAAGTCGTAATTGCGGAGACAAAGTTTCGACAAAAGGTGAGGAAATGATACGGTTCCTTTGTAACAGTTGCAATGTACGTGACAAATCTTGTAGTTTCGACTTCGGATTGAAAACTACGATAGAGTCGGCCCGACGTGCCTCGAATCTGCTATTAGCCCTCCATTTAGAAATAGGTGCACAGACTTATAGGTATTATATTAGAAATGTTAAAGTTGGTAATGTAACTCTGTTACATTGTAGTCACGTTTCATGCTCTTCATCTTGCGGAGTCCCGTTACAATGCAATTACACTAGCAAGTACTTATAGGTATTAAAGCAATTAGATCAACCAGTGAGGCGAAAACTAACTGAACTGAAAGCTAGCGAAATGAACACAATCGGAATCAAAATCGGTCTGTCTTGTACCTACACAGTGTGGTACAATCGCTCACAGAATTATAAACATGCGTGAATTGTTAGAGCTGAAGCTTGCCGTTCCATCAACTCTATTTTATAGGGGTCCACTGCATTGACATGGTTTAATTATTCCTCGTAGGATCTCGTAAGTGAGGTAATAGAAGATTAAGGTGCGACAGGTACAAGACGTGAAACTATTCGTAATTCACGTAGTCAGTTTATTTTTAACCCGTTCTAATCCCATTTATAATTGGATGACATCGTATCGTCTGTTATCTAGGCTAACATTATTGTATACTTAAAACATTCATTGAGCAGTGGTGGCCCAATGGTAACGGCCGCGAGTTACGAGTTGTAGGTCGTAGGTTCGACACCAGTCAGGCGCTTTACTTTGTGTAAATTCATCATCACCACTGGTCTTAAAAACGGTGTCGGAAAACATCGTGAGGGAATCGGCATGTCCTAGAACCAAAACCTTCGAAGACATCTACGAACCCGCACTAGGCCTGCGTGGTGGATCACGGCCCACTCCCACTCACAGAGAGGAGGCCTGTGTCCCAGCAGTAGGAACATTATAGACTGATTGAAACTAACTCTTATTGAAACTAATCCCGACTATTGTTTACATCGTCTCAAGTGTAAAGATATGTTGTCGGACTCGTTTATCTACTTATACGGAATTAGCGAACATGTTAGAGTACAAATGAAAAGGTTTTTACGCCACTGATGCGAGCACCGCCAAACACAGAAAACCTTTGAAAAAAATGTAAGCTGATTTACCGTGTCTGGCCAGCGGCCTCTTGTGCCCGCTCGACCGGCAAATAAAGGCGACCAGACAAATGCTCGCAAATTGACTCGACGTTTTTCACTGTATTCCATATTTTTTACGCAAGGAGAGCATCTACGTAGTTGCTGAAACGTCAGAATGAACGGCCTAAAGATAATTAAAAAACATTCGATGTTTACCAACGTTAATGAAATTTTGTTATTAAAATATGCCTTTTGCTAAAAGTGTCTCTTTGTTTGCCCTTCTGCTGTAATCTAAAAATGATCCGCTCTTAATTTTTCCCATTTCTGCGAAAGCATCTACACGTTTAAAGGCTACGACTATTACATTGAAATCCGTGGCTAGGCTGAACCGTAAACAATTGAAATAAAAGAGTAACAAAGGGACCATTGAACGACCATTTTGATGAAAACCAAATAAGGAAAGGGTCTTCATAAAAACCGCTTCATTACCGAGCTTGAAGGTATTAAGTCGCTACAACGACCAAATAAAGCTAAGATTACAAGTTAACCTCATGTTAGTCGGAAACCCCAATGATAAAGCATCTCAGGAAAATCGAGCTCGAGGAGGGTACACTAATCCCTCTTTAGCAAAAACGCTTCGTTCCAAAAAGTGATGGGCGGCTCACGAGGGATGGATCTTCATTACCCAACCGTGTTGTCAGTTAAGCCAAAGGGTCTCAGGATTACATACTACTTAATAAAACCTTAAAAAAATGAGGACGTAATGGCTTATATGAGCCTCCGGGGTTTTAGTGAGAATTTTTCACATTTTAGTTCAGAGAAAGTCTTTAAATAAAGAGAGATGTTGTTAAATACACGCATGTGCCTGGAGACAATATTCTTAAATCAAAGCCTGCATTTGCTCGCAAAAAACGTTGGTTATTCTGTTATTACCTTATTCGGCTTGGGCCAATAGTAGCGATGAAATCAAGGGCCACCGCACTATTGAGTTCAGTGCGGCGGAAAAATCTCAGTTCTCGATAAAGTCATCATGACTGGCCAGTACGTTGGTTTAGATTTTTTGTACCGGTGAACATTATGTTGGTGATTACTTAATCTTCTTTTTAATGAACTTTTTTAAGAGAGGGTGTACATATTATATAGTTTCCTTTGACATCTACCAAAGTTATCCAGATTTATTTTTGTACGCAACAAATATGTACGTGGGATCTTCGAAGTTCTTCCGCCTGGGTACGTTTGTTAACGTGTGTTCGTTTATTTAAACTACTTTGTAAATGTGTTCAAAAAGATAAAATGTCTGAAGAAGAAAGTCGTAAATCGTTGCCTTGAAGTTTTTATACTACAAGCTCGTTTTCTCTTTTAGAGCAAGGTTTGTTTATAGGGAAACTTATATTAAGCACACATGACGCGCCACATGTAGTAGTGAGCCTTGGATTAACTGGGATTTAGAATCTGAACGGTGAAACCGACGTGGTAGTTTACCAGTCTCTCTCTTGCGAGGGAATGATAACCCTAAAGCTATATAATAACAATTATTTCCCAAAAAAGTAATGAGGATATTAATATCCATGTTTTTTTTTGCTTTGTTTTGTACGTACAGACCATCAAAGTTTTCATGTGATTAGCAGGGACCCTCAACAACGGCCTACGTCAGCTAGCAGAATTTATCCATTGAAAACACGTCACCAGAGGTTTACAATAACGCCCACGCAAAATCTCATTACTGCAAATGAAACATTATTTGGTCGTCCCAGCAAGTACGTCGTGTATGGCAAATTACTAAAGTTTCCACTGATGTACAGACCTGACCCACTTAGTACGTTCCATCACGATGGAAACCCTTTGTTTCAAATTAAGCGCACATAACCAGATTTTACGGCAAAATCGAAACCATATAATGGCTTCGCGAATATATTACGAGTACAACAGCACAGGTGAAAATTTACGCTTACGATTCTCTTCAATAACGAGAGCATATCATTTTTCTATACAATAGCGCCATAAAAAGATTCACGGCAGTGCCTTTTTCGTATTTACCTTTGAAAATTTATATTCCCACTGGGTTCAAGACCGCGGCCGACCGCAATAATACACAATGGGCAATCGAATTATCATATCATTATAGGCAACAGAAAAATCCTAAAACTTGCTATTTTCACGTCACCTACGTTACGGTGTATTTTTGTTGAAATGGGAACCAATACTTTTTTGTTATTGTTGTTGCTTGTGTAGTTTTGTGCGATAGGATTGTTGGGGTTACGGTTCAGAATTACTTATACGTGTGAAACTTTATACTTATACTTAAGGGGACTACATGACCTAAATGGAAGTTTTATAATGTCTAAAAGTATATGATCCAGCAGGAAAAGTATATGATGCAGTAAACAGAATCAGAAAAATATACGATATTCTTCAGGATATAATGCTAGTTAGATAGTGTGTTGAAAACATAATACAACTAATTTGGTACGTTTGAAAAAAGTCACGAAGATACCTCTAAAATTTCTTTTAACGATTAAAAACCATACTAATAAACATGCAATCATTCTGTTTTTTTTATATTGTTCTTCAAGCAACATATTAACGTGATAGTGTTTTCATTTTTTAGTCCAATCAATAGATTTTTTATAAATAGAGAATTGCTTCATATTTTTGCAATAAATTAAGAGCTTTGCGTCATCGCGCTTTTCTTTCTTTTCTATGCAGTCCGACAGTGACCGCGCTTTAGCTATTGTCAGCCCCCTAACTTACCAACCAATTCCTTACACTAAAATAGTAGATGTGCCAATTTTTTTTTTTGAGGTTGGGAAATCATCAAGTAACTTCTCCCGCTCTAGTGGAGCGGGAAGGCGTGTCAAACTCTTACTGACTAAAACCCACCAGTGTTACTTCAGTTGCCTGTGCCAGGGGCCACGGTAACCCTTTTGGATTTTCCTGCAATTCCGGCAGTCATCGGCCCTAGCGGACCCCGTCATTGTTGCTGACATCTCTTTGAGGCGCGCGTGGAACACAACGCGCCGTCGACCCGGGCCTGGTCCTTATCGGACTGCGAGCTAACCATTGCTCGCCGTCCGCAAGTCCGCACCTTCGGTGGCCGGGAATCGGCCTGGGATTCCCGACGCCCAGGACGTCTCCTGCGGCGGCTAGGGGCGTGAGGGCGCGAATTTTGCCTCTCCCTCACGCGTTCCGCCTCCTCCTTCGCGAGCATTACTGCTCCGCAGAAGGAGGTGACGGCTTCCTATGCCCTCTCACTCCATACCATGGCCTGGACCAGGGCCGAATGCGAGAGATCGCCACCGCCAATCACCTGCACGAGGACACGGCGGTGCTCCGTCCAAGCCGGGCAGACCTCCACTGTATGCTCCACCGTGTCCTCCGGGCGATCCACACAATGGTGACACCCGGGCGTTTCCTCCCTCCTTATCCGGAACATGGAACATAGTAGGTGTCCCTAACCCTACAGCCCAGACAGTCTATTGGTGATACCAAAACTGTTCACTGGTAATAATTTAGTATTAAATGGGAAAAAAACTAAGTGTATACGATTTTCTTTACCTAATGTCAAAAGTAGTGATTGTGAGATAGTATTGAATCAAGAGAAACTAGAATTCGTCGATAAAACTGTTTTCCTGGGGATCACGCTCAACTCGAGGCTACAATGGGGTTCTCATTTAACATCTCTGGCGGGACGGCTAAGTTCAGCAGCATATGCTGTCAGAAAAATCCGTCAATTTACCGATGTAGATACCGCGAGGCTAGTCTATTTTAGTTACTTTCGTAGTATCATGTCTTACGGTATTTTACTTTGGGGACGGGCTGCAGACGTCGATTCTATTTTTATTCTGCAGAAAAGAGCCATCAGAGCCATATATAATCTCCGCAGGCGCGATTCTCTAAGGGAACTGTTTAAGGTTATTAAGATCTTGACGGTACCTTGTCAATATATCTATGAAAACATCATGTACGTAAGAAAAAATGTACATCTTTTTACTAAAAGAGGTGATAGACATAATTATAGTACCAGAAATAGGGACCTATTAGTTCAACCAGGTTTCAGACTGGCTAAAGTAGACTCATCTTTCATGGGGTACTGTTTAAAATGTTACAATAA
Source organism: Brachylomia viminalis (assembly GCA_937001585.2). NCBI lineage: Eukaryota > Metazoa > Arthropoda > Insecta > Lepidoptera > Noctuidae > Brachylomia > Brachylomia viminalis. The sequence continues at coordinate 12,017,477 of OW443308.2, read as the reverse complement.
AATACCTCCCCACATACTTCAACTGAATGAGACGAAATTCAAAGTTTGTATAAAACGCACACTATGCAGCCAGGCATATTATAAGTTGGGGGATTATATCGCTGATGAAAATGCCTGGCTCAATGCTGGTCCTGCTCCACAACCACAACTAATTGATTAACATTTGAAAATACTGTTGGAGCTGCTGAAGATTGTAAGACTACCTTTGCTTTGTATGAACTCAATCTCCTTTGTATTATATAATTCCATAGGACAAGTGTGAGTACTATGTACTATCGAGCTACCATTTACCGGGTAATGTCTTTCATTGACTTGAATGTGCCCTGGCGGCTGATAGATGTCATGCTCACTCAAATGTCTCGCTGTCGGTGGCGCGTGTGTTGGATCATTTAGCTCCCCTCAAAATGGTTGAGCTGAATGGTGCTGATCCATGCGTCATGTTCGTGAACGGGCGCTGTCAGTTGGGACTGGTCATCTCTTAGCCACCACGGCTTATTTTCATTATTTTATTATGGATTGTTTTGTTTGAATTTATATTAGCTGTACACTGGACACTCAATGTGTACGTCTTATTTACATCGTTCTCACATATAATTATACCTATATACAAGATTATTGATGTAACTAATATTTATGTAACAATATAATTTAAAAGAGTGTCCATGGAATTTCTTGCCCGTTCTTCTCCATAGGTACCTACTACGCTTTGGAATGGGCAACTAGCTTCATATTTCTGACTGACCGACCACTTGACAATTCAAAAGTGCCTGTAAATGGTTTAATTGAAATAAATGCTTTGAGTTTGAGTTTGTGTTGGCGTGAAACATGACGCTGCTACACAAAGGTTTTCGTTCTTGTTTTCGAAGTTTCCCTGTTTCTAATATCTGTAAAGCTGTAGCTCGTCCCGCTATTGCTTTCATTGTCTTCTATGGCACCAGATGATGAAATTAGGTTAATGATGATGAAATGTTAGTAAATAATATATTACTTCACTTTACTTACTATATGATATCATATAGTAAGTAAAGTAAAGTATTATATTATTTTGATTATTGTGAACGTGAGGACTATGTGGGTCATTGTTTTCATGTTTTTTTTCTCCGTTAGTTTTAATCATGATCTGGCAGTTTGAGTTATTTATGCGGCCTACCCAAATGTTCTTTCTTTGGTATTGTTCGTCGTATCGTTCAGCTCCTTAAGTCCTGTGTTTGGCTGCACGATTACTGACACATGCGTGCACTGACTGGACAGGTCCACTCGATCTGTGTCGTTTTTTCCTCAGAAGACCATTTCAGACACCAATCTACATGGTCTTCACATGATCTGACCAAGATTATGTCTGGACTTTAAAAGAGACTGTGACCTCTGAGTTCTTCGGCCTTTCTTCTCGGAGTAGTCCGAAAGGAAACGCCGGCCTCATGTAGCTATTAAAATATGATTGACGTGTGAAAGTGTTTGTACAAACCTACTTACAGAAATATATTTTTTTATCTTTTATAAGGAAGTTTCGCTTCGATGTAAAGCAGTATGTTGTTGACGCAGGTCGCCTATTCCCCCAGAGCTCTTAACACACTGCGTCGCTTGACACGTTTCAGTTTCAGTGTAGGTCCTACAGCTTGTCATCCGCCGTTGACCATTGGTACCTAGTTACTTTGTAAATATCAACGCCTGAGCACTTTTTGTTAAGAGTTTACAAATTTCATCACCACTGCTCTCAAAACGGTGAAGGAAAACATCGTGAGGAAACCGGCATGTCCTAGAACTAAACATTCGAAGACATGTGACATCTACCAACCCGCACTGGACCCGCGTGGTAGATTGTAGCCTATTTTCTCTCACACAGAGGAGGCCTGTGTCCCACCAGTGGGAACATTATAGGCTGATTATGCTAACACTGGATTATTTTTCATCACTGTCCAATGTGCCTTTTAATTATTTATTTGCCAGTGCATGATAAATACAAAAGTTTAGAACAACATACTTAATAGTAGTAGAGTCGTGTGCGATACATTAATAAATCTAATGTAATTACAGCAAGTAATTTTCATTTATGCAGCAAGTTTGCAGGGAGCGCATTAAAATATTTTTATAGCGAGAGAATTAATAATAGTAATGGATTGAAATAGATAGCAGTTTTACTATTAAATATGAAATACTTACGTCAAATTTTAGAGAGCTCGGTATTTTTTTCAACAAAAGTTTTGTTGGTGTACAAAACTTTTGTTGAAAAAAATACCATTGCAGTAACCAAAGACACAGTCGGATTGTTTAGGAATGTGTTTGAAAAGGTACTAAGTCAAGACATGACAAAAAATGCCTTTTCGAAAATGTAGTTTCCGGGCCGTAATAGGTTGTGAACAAAAAAACCGCTCATTGTAATTTTTTCTAGTTTATTGAATTAATTAAGCTTTCTGATACACTATACTTAATTGAAGGCCCTTTAATCTTTTCCTGTTGATACCAGGCTTATACATAGTTTACAATAATTTCGACTAGATTTTAGTTTGACGCAAAAGCCTTTTGGACGCACTTTTAAAATTTATTTGTTTTGTTGTTGTTTATGCATGTCAGCAATATCTTATCATGTCATTCAATTCATTCAATTCATTCAATTTATCTTCATCTCGAATAAATAAATCATAAGATGACTTTTATAACTAATGCTTCAGAAAGTCTTTACACGGATTTATTACGGATTCAATTGTGGGTTAAACATAAGGAAACATAAGGATTTCTTGGATGTTAGTTTTAAGGTTGATTTTCTATTGTTCATACCTGGCTAAAGTGTATTTTTTGGTGAATAAGTTAACTTTTTAAATTATGTATAATAATGAAGTAAATCACCTTCCTCTAACCTATGTGCGCTCCTTGTTATTGTATCGTAATTGCGTAGTAGGTAGTTTACAGCTTTAATCATTTGAAACCCGAATTAATAGTACGTATCGTGTAACTGGCTATAAAGTCTAGCTAGAATAAAATAAACGTAAAACTATTTCAACTACTAGTTCGCAAAACCCCGATTTTCATAGAGGCCCTCAACATTTTATTATCCACCGTACATCAAATGCTTCGCTTGAAATGATGTAGTTAACACTGATGTGGGGAGCATATAAATAAAGAAGGCTTATAAAAACCTAAATAAATAGCCACCGCTGTGACTGACGATATTATAAATTTGTTCAGATAACATTGTGGGTGACATTACAGCACCTCTATCTGCCCCTAGGCGGATTATGTGTCCCTAGCGCGAAAATAACGTGTGGTAACCGTTTTTGCCTTTTATCTCAGGTGAACCAAGTATTCGATTATTTTTAGTTGATAGTGTGTTGATATACCGATGTGCCTTTTTCATGTATACAACGTGTCGTTTTGCATCCTCGTCAAATTTCAGGAGGCTGTTATGAAAGTCATAAATAATCAAATAAAATTACTATCCTGCTCAATAATTAATACATACTTGTTTTTTTAGGTATTTAAGTTTGACAGTATTTCAGAATACTCCACTTTCAAAGAACAAAATCGCCCCGTTGCTTATGCGGTAGGCAGTGTCGTACGACTATGTCGCTGTGTGCATGCGTTACAGTTACAGCGCAGTTACAGGGCGGTATTACACGGGCCCTACACATGCCGATTTCCGAAAAATACAAAAAATAAAAATAAATACCTACTTATTTTATTATTGATTCGTGTCGAGAATCATTAGCATAGTTACCTCCTCGAATTTGACGAGGATGCAAAACAACACCTTGTATGTAGTTTCTGAGTTTATCTTGGACATTACTGGCATCGGTGACGGGAAACATCGTGAGGAAACCTACCGGTCGATTCTGTAACAATCTCACCGTGATAACTTAAGTGAGGTGAGCTATCATTCCACCTGTATGTCGATTCTGTAAAAATGTCACAGTGAAGTGAACACTTAGGTGAATTGAGCGTGGAGTGAGCTGTCAGTGTCGTCCCACTGATGCTAGGGATTGACCAAGCGTTACATTAACAATCATAATCGAGATTTTAATATTTTTTTGTATAATTATTTAATTCTGCTGATCATTTTATATTATTTTTATATAATTTATAATCAAGTGGCAAAAAATTACTCTTTACGAGTTTTTTTTAATAAAACAGCAAAACAGAATTTCAGTCAGAAACTAGTTTAGGAAAAAGAAGTAAAAGAACTTATTTGAGTTTCTGACTGAATTTCTGTGTTGCTGTTTTATAAATAATAATAACTCTAAATAATAATATTTAGACGCTTATATACTAACTTTGAAATAATATAAAATGATCAACAGAACTAACATAAAAAATATATAATTAAAACCTCGATTATGATTGTAAATGTTAATGCTTGGTTAGTCCCTAACATCAGAGGGACTACACTGGCCTCTCACTCCACGCTCACTTTACCTATGTTTTTACGGTGAGATGGTTACAGAATCGCAATGCTGATGCTAGCGATTGACACTATCGATAATTCACTTCAAGCTCACTTCGCCTAAGTAATCACAGTGAGATTGTTACAGAATAACTCCGTTGGACTTATAGTTAATAAAAGTCTGAAATCGCCAACCCGTCTTGAGCAAGCGTGGTGATCTGTGCTCGTGCCTACTCTTTAAGTTCTCGATAACAAGTAATATGGTATTGTTATTACTATTGTGTTGGCTGGCACATGTCCGTAATTTAGATGTTTTTATCAAAATGTTTTAGGCTAAATGTTTGATATATAAAACCGTGAGTGCGGTCAACTATACCTACTCATATTGCAAAGGCTGCTCAAATCCATCATGACTTAAGGTTTAAAAAAAAAACGTGCGAATATACCGACGAAAATCCTTATGCTATTTCCCGAAAATACACGCATGAGTACTTTATACCATTTATTTGTTGAAGGTTGAGTGTAGTTATGTAAAGAAAATATAAATAAAACGGAGCAGTGGTTTCTGAAAGGCTAGGGTATAGGTTCGCTCGAGTGATCAAAACTGTGAGATCTGTCAAACACAGATTGCTTCGGAAAGGAGTTGGACAGGCGAGCAATATCCGTTACCAACCGCGAAATACGATCATAGTACGTGAACAAGTGAGTGCCTGCACAAAGCCGAACTAATATGAAACTTTGTTATGTATTAAAATTGTTATGTGATGTCGGTATAAATTCAACGCATTAGAAGCAAGTTCGGACTAGGTGATTTGAATTTCTCAAAATGGAGGAAGATGTTTTAGGGAGGTTATAGTAACTACATTAATTACTACATAATCATCATCAGCCTATAATGTTCCCACTGCTGGGACACAGGCCTCCTCTCGGTGAGAGGGAGTGGGCCGTAATCCACCACGCGGGCCCAGTGCGGGTTGGTAGATGTCACATGCCTTTCGAATTTTTGGTTCTAGGACATGCCGGTTTCCTCTCGATGTTTTCTTTCACCGCTTTGAGAGCAGTTGTAGTATAATATCTAGTAATAGTTGAGTACCATAGACAAAGAGACCAATCAAGGCTACCGTGCGTGCATCCCTTTGTAAAATAAATGTGTATACAGACAAGTTATAAAGACAACACTTTGGCAACATGCAAAATGGTTGGTTATAAACGATGATGTGAAGATGATAGTAATAATACAGAGTTCCATATATACAGAACTTAAGTGCTGATAAAAACAAAAAGTTTTTAATAAAAGTTCGTTGAGGAAATGCCTGCGAAATATTAGAGATTCTTGTGCTGATTGTTTTATAGTTATGGCTGATAGGGACGAGATATGCCCCTCATAAAGTACACTTTAGAATATTTTAACGCGTCCCTGCAGAATAGAGGCTTTTTATTACTTTTTAAATTGTCAATTTACCTTCAAATAACGCATTATCTCGGCTCAAAATAATCACGAGACAACTTTAATGTAACCTTTCTACTTTTTCAGAAACATTAAGTTCTTTTGTTCCATAATCTCTATGATTATTGCGGTTTCCATTAAAGTTTTATTCCCGCGCCATTTAATATTGAAACAATAAAATTAATTTCATCTTGTAACTTGAAAAGAGCGTTTTTCACGATCCTTTATTATAAAAACACTCGAAGTCGCTTGTCAGAGTTGTCACATCACAACAGAATTAAATGAAATAAGCTTCGCATTTTCAATAGCGGCATTTTCTCCGTGTAGTCATTGTCAGCTATTCTCATGCCTTGTTTGGTGTGTAATTGAATAAGATTGCCATCACCAGTCGCGAGGAAAAGAATTTAATAACATGCGATATATACGTGCTCTCGAATACATCGCACTCTGCCATTAAACGACACTTCTCCGCGACGGGGACTCGCTTGCCGAACGCCGTATTTCCCGAGCTATTCAATAGTTTTTTTATTTAAATAAAATTCCAATCATTTTAACGCTTACTGTTCAGTGCGTCGACAGAGGGAGAATTCATTGTGTGAATCCCGAACACGGCAGATATGCATGACCAACAGTGAACAATTCTAAAAATAAAGGCAGTCATTCGGCCGAATTATTTTTAAAGCTGATAAAGGAAATATGCAATCAAAACGAATAATTGGAATTAACGTCATAACATGCATATTTTTCTAAAAAAATATAGGGTTGGCATTTTATTTGGTGAGTGAGCGCCTTTATTCGTGGCCCATTGGTTTTCAACGCCTTTAAACGCGCCATAAATTGTCCAATATTACACTTTTACTGTCACATCTTCAGATGTTCCCGTTTCCCTTATAAAGTAATGTTTATACTTATCAATATGCATAATGAATGTCCTTTTGTATGTTGCTTTTGAGGGAAATGAATAAACGGTGACCGAACAACACAATGCAATGAAAAGGGCAAATAAACAAAGCAAAAAAACCCCATTACGGAATAATTTGTAAAGATAATAAAAAAATCTCTATAGACATTTACGAGCAACGAGGTGGACGTAATTTGTTTTACGGAGCAATTAAATATATAGCCTGAGTACCGGAGATTGGGTATTTTTTGGTACCTACCTAAGTGCTTCAATTGAATGTGATTGAGAATTATTTATAGATGGAGCGACTGCCCAAAGGAGACAGCTGAGATAGACATGGCGAGGTAAGTGAAGGATCCATGGTCATACGGAGCTTGGAATTGGTCGGTGATGTTTTGTGATGGAAACGGACGTTTTGGTTTTAAATCAAAACTAAGTTTAATTGTGCCTGCAACTTCATTTTAGTTTTTTGAAATGACAACTGCAAGCTTATGTTTTGAATTATATTTTATTACATTTAGATGTAGAGTTTGAAAACTATTACATCAAAAATATGAAGTAAAAATCCATTACAAATTCCAGAGACGCGTTTCAATTCAATAAATTACGCCATAAGTCTTTCAATACCCGTGAAGTATGGAATAGCACATTTTCTGTAAACGTTTTTATATAGAACAGGAGTGTGTTGGGTCAAATGGAACGGCCAATAAATCTGTTAAAGTGACAATGTGGGGCGATAACACGCGATCGTTGGTGTGTGTATTTGATAATGGCTGCCCGACACCTGCCGTTGAAACCGCAAAAATGTGCCTAGCGATACCGCTTCAACCGTTTCAAATATTCACTGAGATTCAGTTAGTTCGAAATTCAGTTATAGTTTTTTTTTTATTGATAGGTATAGTCTATGTCGTTTTCAATTCATTTTCAGCAACAAGCATGGGTTTTTCTGGGAATTGTATTGCATGGTTCAACATTCGACGTTTTTTTTTACTCTTTCAAACCGTAACCGATGAATATGTATGTAAAGCTAACTAGACCAACTGAAATATTCATAAAAGTAATTTTCATTTAAAGGTTGCATTGCGCTCTATTCGCTTGTTCTTACTTTCCAATTATCTTCCAGCACAATCACAGTATTAATGCAAAACTTCTGCAGAAGTTTTACCATTATTTAGGTACTTTTTGGTGTAAACTTGTAAAGTCATTAACATGCAATATTTTCTTTTTTTAGTTGGCATTCAGATGGAAAAATACCACCCATGTGGATTTTAGTTATATGTTAGACTTTAGACTTAAGGCTATTGCAGTCACTGCATTCTTCCCTATCGCTAAAAGGCTTTTCACTAAGGTCCATTCTTGAATACCATCTACATGCTGGCAGTCGAATTGACTAATCCGAACACGGAACGTTCTCGGCCATTCACATCTAAAAGCACCCATGTCTACGCTCACATCTACGAGCAATAGCACCTAATCCAGTTTACTTTTCAGCTTTCAGATCGTTTCGTTCCTATAAAACGGTAAAAAATACAAAACGCCTACATTTCCTACAATTGAAGCTAGATTTGCTACAATCGGCTCTCTTGTTCCTTAGATTCATTCAGCCCAGAATGAATGAAAGTATAGCACTGATTGAGCGACATAGACAAAAGACTTGCATTATCCTGTAAGTGGCGTGATCCGCTGAACGCCTATTCGGATCTCTTTATATCGGGAGACTATCCAAGTACGCCGATTTTTCAAGAACGTGGGATAGGATCGTATAAAACAGTCACGTATTTTTTAGTGTCAGTGGCTTCGCTAGGACTCGATCCTTAACAATATCATAACCAGGGTAGAGCACATCGTGAGAGCCCCCGTACACCGGCTTATTGAATTTCCCACTGAAAAGGGTTCAGTGACTGTAAATTCTTAGTTTCATTGCGACTTTCCTAGTAATCGACTTTTTATTATATCTTGAGAGAGAAATTTACATGAGAATTGCTTTGTTGCCTTTTTAGTCCCTATATGATATGTAGTTAAGAAACTTGCTTATAATAAGTAAACTTTGTGGAAAGGTCTTTAGTCTAGGTACTAGTTTTTTTTTCTTAGAATTAAACTAGCTTTCGAGCATAAAAATAACTAAAAACTCGCATTGGATATTGAAAAATGTATTCCGAATATTGAACAAAATGCATTATTCGCTTAGCAAATCGAATAAATTTGGACCGAACAGTTAAACTATAGGAGTCGTTAAACGAATTTCGTGGAAATCGCTACAAACTGGAGCGACGCGACGCGACGGGAGAATTTTCTAGAACTTTGTTTTGTTCTAACGGAAGTAAGTAATTGATTTTAATTCCACTGGCAGTACGTTGAAACGCAACTGAGCGTTAATGAAAAATAATTTTCTCATCTGAAGTTGCAAGTTAAAGAGTAAAGCGAACTATGCGGACTGGGCGCACTAGCTTACAGAAATATTGTCCATTAAAATTCTCCTTTGCTAAAGGAGTAAAATAGACTTGTAAATGAGTATTTTTCTTAGTAATTTGTCACTCGTAAAACTAGCAAGCCCCTGCACTTTGGTAGTTCGTGCTCGTTCTGATGAGACGGGAATCTTAGGGGTTTCTGTTGCTTTATTACGTTTAAATTTCCATGCTAATGACAGAATGGAGGGAAAACTTAGACGCTATCAACTGGCTGTCATCCGATGCAAATAGCTGGTCTCGTGGGTGTCGTTAATGGCGAGTAGGCTTATGCAGAGAGGATTGGTAGCAATTCGGCTTGGCACTAATATCGCAATGAAATCACAATTTGTATATCCGTTTGACAAAAGTGATTTTGGCGATTCCGTTTTGCACAAAATAAATAGAATATTATTATTATTATTTATTATATATATATATATATTATATATCTATTATTATTATTACAACTGAATTTCTGACAGAATTTGCTAGGAATAGGTAATGTCCTTATCTAGTTTATACAAACGTATTTGAAGTAAGTAAAATTGATAATTTTATAGGTACCTACTACGCCATTATACAGTGTGAGTCTTTATAATGTGTACATATCTATGCTTAATTTTATCGACGGAAAAAATATACTTTCTTATATAAATAATAGTGTAAAAAATAAAAATACACGCTTTTGTAGATAACCGATCCGATCGAAATCATTTTCAATAACTTTAAAATAAGAATAGTGAGTTACAAAAAAACAAAAACATTTTTTAAAAAGCGTGGGTTGCTTGATGTCAATTTAAAAAAATATTTACAAAACCATATTTTGTGAATATGTGGGGTGGTTTATCAGATATTTTCATGATGACGCTAATTTTACAAATTTTGTAAAATTGGCGTCATCATGAAAATATCTGATAAACCACCAGCTTTTACACAGTAAAATGTTTTTTTTTTTGTTAATCACTCTATTATTGTTTTAAACTTATTGAAAATTATTTTCTATTTTTTAGTGCGGCTAACTACAAAAGCGTGTTGTTTTTTGTTTTTTTTGGAACGAAGTTCTTTTACGCGGCTTCCAGTAGATGGAACTGGCAGAAATTGTCACGTAACGAAAAAGCGTTATGCCCCCTCCAAGCACCCTTCCTCTCTAAATCTATTTTTCTTTCTTTCTTTCTGTTTCTTACTGTCTCTTTCTATTTTATACGATTGTATGTGTATGTGTGTGTGAATGTGCGAGTTTTAATATAATATCCTTATTATTATCCTCAATTCTATACACATGTAAATAGCATTTAAACTATTTTTTTATATATATAACTTATAATTCACTATTATATGTATATTTAATTTTGAATAAATTATTATTTTCCTAAAATGTTAAATTACATTTATTAGTTAAAGTAGGTAGTACCTCCGCACACATTATAGCGCGCTGAATATGGTATTGTTTTTGCTATTCCATATTCTCTCGTTTACTATCTCTCATTTACTTTCCGTCATGAGTATTTTCGAATACTTCACTAATTTATTGATCATATCTCCGAAACTGCATATTCAAAAATTTCATTTCAATGCAGATTTATTTAAAAATTAATCTATCCAATTTAAAAAAAAAAAAAACAAGAAAACGCCTTGGCGGAAGTACTACGTTAAAATTTTTGCATTTAAAAAGTAATAAAACATAACATATAATATACAAATTAGAGAGAGAATTGAATAAAGGAGGAGTGCTCTTTTTGGTGTGACAAGAATACAGTAATATAATCAATGAAAATCTAGATTATAAAACAAGTTTTAAGTTAAATAAATATCGCATAGAACTTCAAAAAAATCGTTGATCCTAAGGATCCTGGCAAGGATGGGACAAATTATTTAAATTATTGCATTGTCATCGGTCCTTGACAAGTGTGCGAAGTTACAAACCAATCCGACGTTTTGAAGGGGACGAAAATAGAGTTAAAAAATCCCGTTACACAGATCCATACCAAGCTAATAAAAGCGGGTTAAAAAGGCTATCTACCTGCTAAACAATAGTGCGAAGCCGTGAGCTGGGCCTCTCTTCAACAGTCTAGTCGATAATAAATGATGGGATTGCGTTAAAACATGCAATTTTTACCATTAGGTGGCTAATACAATGAGAAATAAGTTATAGTAATAAAAACGGTAGGTAATGCGAGCGTCTTATTGAGAACTTTTACGATTATAAAAAACATGTTTATTTTCAATTGAAGGTAGTTTTTTTTCCACAGTTTTTATTTTATGAGGACGCCTAATTACTTCCAATCATTATGGAGTCTGTGTCATCGCGATATATCATTTAGCTTAAAAGTTACACATTTTTTTACACTGGCGTCACAGTAGCGAACAAATTTTTGAAAATATCTCTAAAAATATAAAAAAAATATTTAGTTACTTTTAGAGATTTGTCCGTGGATAAAATTAAGCATAGATTCCTTCATTTCGATACGTGCACATTATAAAGACTCACACTGTATACCTATCAAGATTTTTCGTAATTATATGCACACATAAACATACAAATAATCAAATATACCTACAATCAAATTCATCAACCAACATTTAAGAACGTTTCCCAATGTAAAAGTTTAGTTTAGATTAAATAACTTTAAAAAATAAAATCGGGTATACTTACATAATTTCACTCCGCACATAACACTAACTCCACCAATAATTCGCGTAAATCTCTAGTCCGTATGTCACTGCAGGGATCCAACAGAATATCAGCGACAGTCCTATCTACCATTTGGTGCAACCTTGAGACGCACACGGAACTTTGGTTGTTCGTTATTTGAATTTTCATGACTAAGGGCTGATTTTTCAATAGTCAGATACCTTTTATCTGAGGAATAAATATTGCGGTTTGACAGCTTCGGGGCAGTTCCCGTATTTTTAAGAACGTTCGCATTCTAATCTCATTGTCAATCTGTCAAAAATTGTATAGCGTTTACCTGAATTTTTGACATTAGACTGTCGCTGAGATGAGATTGCGACTTGAATTTGAACGTTTTTAATTACGGGAATTGGCCTTCTTATGTATAGAAAATATGTCAAACTGTCAGATTTATTCTTCAGATAAAAGTTATCTGACGATTGAAAAGTCAGCCCTAAATAATGTTAAAACGCTTGTGTCAATATTTGTGTTTATCAAGTACAAGTGTAAATATATATTGCTTTGAAAGTGGATTTTTATGTTACCCTCATTACATGATTGGCAGAAAGTCACATTACAGACTTGTTCGCGTATTATTGATAAAAGGTTAAATTGCTTGTGATAAGCGGAAATATAATTGTATTGTGATTGAAGTGAAATAAACAAATTATCCGTACTAATATTATTTGTGGACTTATTTCCAGTATTTTTTTTTTTACTTTAACCAGTGGGGAAACAGTTGGTAGGTATGTCATAATATCACGTTCTTTCTTTTTGATATGTTTTTCTCTTATTGTGTATTGGCACCACCTTGGTAAGCTGCGCATGTATTTTTCATTTATTAAGTACGTAGTATATATGACTTAAATAAGTTTTTGTGTGTTCTGATTCCTCATCTAAGTCGGAACAAATAAATATTTTATCTAAGTATCTATATATCCATTACGTCACCCTATGTAAAACTTCTACATTTATATCTGTATTTTTATGTTGTACATAATAAAGAGTATTATATTCTATTATATTCTTTATATCCATACTTTCAGGAATACTAATCGAAGAACTTAATAATAAACCTGTGCCAATTAATTAAAATTATTGTGTAAATACGAACCCTGTACATAATGCGCTTATTGAATGATCATTTGCGAGTAATTAAAATAATGATTGCCATTTACTGCGTGTGGCCAAAGCAGTTGATAATATTTTAATTAAGGGTCACACAATCCATTATTAGTCTGATTTGGGCACATTTGAAATTAACGATTGTTGTGGCCTATTTTGGGAATAAATCGAAATGTTCCCTTACGTTGTCAGATGTCGGCAGATCGAACCCAGGAGATATTTGACCGGTGACTTCACAGGTGAGTCTGTTCTTCACATCTCGATAAAGCACTGAAGCGGTTTGGAAGTAGTTTAACTGTCTCCATCCTTGAAACTATTAAGACAACCTAATACGTAAACACTAAAAGTTCCCATTAGGTCTTCAGGACTCCGAAATAGATTGATGAGTCCGTTTGACGTCGTCATTAGGTCTCGGTCAGACCCGGCGTTTTTCGTGCGGACCGCTCGGCCCGGATAATTGGACCGAATGTTTTCGTTCGCTCAGTCTAATGACTGGCAGTTTTGTTTACCAACGGGACACGCTGGCTTTTATTGAACCGTTTGCGTTTAGCCCCCGAACAATTGGTGACTGGTTTTATACTTTTTAAACTTGCGACTCTGGAAAATGTTTGGTCTATTTTTGATGTTGGTATGGGTTTATTGAATAAAAGTTGTGGGCTTCCGGCGTTATTTAATGCAATATATTATCCAGTGTTAATATACGGTTTAATAATTAAGTCAACTAAACGGGACAGGCTTTGGTTTTGCAAATCTAGTTGTAGTAGAATTTACGTAACAGGGACACATCAATTCTACCATATCTATTCTTGCGATGTAGGTTAACCAACAGACATTGTGATAGCTTATTATATAGTCCCTATATATATATATATAGGTACCTAGTCTCCATAGCTAAATTCTTTATTATTAAAATGTAGTCTGTGTAGTCAGAGTCTATCAAGGGGCTCTTGGCTATTCACCTATATATACCTAAGCCTAAGATAATTGTAGGTACCTTAATGGTACCTATAGTGTTATCTTCTTATAATACACAACCTTCTTTTTTCTCTATAGGTATAGTCAACCCTAATTTTAAGCCTAAAAACATTCTGGCCATCACTTTTCTTCACTTCAGATTCCAAACACCACTCCAGTGTGTTAACCATACCAACCTCAAAGCCTCAAACTACTCTGCGAAGAAACTCTCAATATCGATGATACACTCCTAGCGAATCGAAAATTCGAACAATATGTACTAGAGGGTATGTAAAATCCTAAAAAAGGATCTCTTCTCGACTGTACCAATCTAAGTAATTGAGCGATACTAAAATATGTACGCGTCTATACTTACGTGTTTTTGCGTAGGGTCGCGCGGGTCTCGGTATCGATATATTTCGCTGTCCATCGATGCGTCACTTCGGCGAGACCGATAGATTGATCACCGCACTGAATGACGTCCTCATTCCGGCCCACTGTACCCAGGGTCCGGTCGCTATTTTATACATAATATACTATAAACAACAGTATATATTTTGGCCATTATCATTGTATGTATTCTAATTCATAGTTACGAAAAGTTGTGTACGCAAATTAGATATATCAACCAACAAAGAACGTTGGTAGGATAGAGATAGAAAGCATTATTTTTATGTAAAGCTAAGCAGGCACTACGTATTCCTCCATATAAAAGGGGTTTTCGAGCGATTTCTGTCGCGTTATAGAATTAGCTTTCTTTGTGCTACATGAATACAGAACAGTTTTTCTCCCTTGAAACATAAATGTAAAAGCAGTAGTTAGTTACTTATTTACTTCCTTTTCTTGAAGAGCTTTTTAATCTAATAACCTGGTTGCATTTACGAACTTGCTCTATTTTTTATCTCCGTGATGCTTACAAAGCAATATCTAATAATTGATTTACCGACTAGACCTGCTACTTTGTTAATACTTATTAAGTTTAACTTTTTTGTTGTTTGACTTGTGCAATTATCTAATGAATCTGACGCCGGATAAGGTTTTTCAAAACAGACTTAATGGCTAAAGAAATCGATTGTATTTAAGATCAAGATAACACGACGACTTACGTTCGGTTTGTTTTTGTTTTTATTCCGTCGCGACGCCCGTCTTCGCTATTCATCTGGATTTTAGGATTATTTTTGATGTTTATTGTTTGGTTTGTAAATTGCGAGTGACAAAAAGCCTTGGATCTCGTTTTGCCAACAAACAACGGGAGACAAGCCTGAAGCCGGTATATAACATTGAGCTATAAATGTCCGTTTAGCTAGCTAGCATTGGTTTTGTTTGAATAGCTTTTGTGAAAAAAATCTCGTCGACCGCTAACGTTTCGTATGACATAGTAAATCCTATTCTAGTGCAGAGGCGTCGCTTGCGGCAAAACTGTCAGGAGCGTTTTCAAAGAATTATTGTCGCATGACAGCATTGCCCGCGCGGACGAATGTTACAAAATGCCGCAAATCACAATGGCCGCGTTTGTTTATCAGCGCTGTATGCGATTTATTGGTAACAGTGCAAACAATCGTGACTCTGTGCAGTTTTGCGAATATTTATCGATTCCTTGCTAAAGTGTTATGAGGAATGCAGGGGATAAGCGAGGGCATCGTTTTCAGGAACCGGTAAGTTAACTTCACTATGTCGCTTTATAGTGTGAACGACTAGCTTCGAACATTCTATATTCAATGTCCCATTCAATATGTGAGAACTTTTGACTACTCTTTAATCGATATCAACAACTACTCCATCTGAATCGACACCTATTCTAAACGCGGTGTTTTTGGTGGCTATCAGCATCCGGCCGAGGCGCACATAAGCACGCCAGGGGCTGCCTATGACATTATTAAACTCAGGCGCATGTCTGCTTGAGTGACGCTAAAAAACTACGTGACCGCGTTGCACAATGGAAGTTCCCTCTGAAAAATCGTCTGCCCAAAATTCAGAGCGTATCCTGAACGAATAAAGAAAAAAATAGCTGCGGCCGGGTGGGCCACTCGGCCGAGTGTCCCGAATAAATTATGTTGATGAAACTTTTAGTTTGAGTGTTATACCGCACCCCGCCATTCGTTTTAATCATCATTAGATATGAATCCTGAACTTTCGTGGGTTGTTGACGACTTAACAAGCGCTGATAAGTCTCATGGCTGTTGCTTCTCATTTCTGTTTGTTAAAGTTTTTTAGGTTCATAGTTTGCGTTAGTGATTATAGTATTTTTGTTTTCATAAATCTTTTATTTCATGAATTTTGGGATCGTTGTTTTCCATTCAAATACTAAAAAATAAATTTACTACCTTACAATTTTAAAACCACACTAAGAGGTTTTCTTAAAAGCAGGAGTCGGGGGATACTGAAAGAATTTTAATAAGTTTCCAACTTGTACAATCCGGAACAGGGCTTCAGGGTCTATTAGACATTTAAAAAGGAATTGAACAATATTTTCACATAATTTCGGGTCATTTCAAACGAATTTTCGGGTCACAGCTTGTCGTTTATGATTGTGCGGTCTACAAATTATTCAGTAGGATTGAAGTTATTTTACTTTGTGCGATATTTATTTGGGATAATCATTAGACGTAATACTATTTTAATGTGAACTAAGAAAAGAAGCCTATGCCTATGGCATTAAGTCCGCCTCTGTACATTTGTGTGCTTAAAGTGTTAAATAAATAAAAGAAGGAATATCGGATTACTTAAGTCTTTCACAGCAACTCAAATACCTACAAACCACTGAATCACTCAAGCGTTTACGAAAAGCACTAAACTGGTTTATGAAATATTTATCCAAAATAATTTACAGTCAGACCAGTGTATCGCATCTTAAAATTCACATGTCATGTGACGTTATCGTAAAGTGGAGCATTTCAATGGCAGGTTCAATCAACGTATCTGGACGAGATAACAGAACGGCAAGTAAGCTCCACGTCGAATAAAATTATTAACTTTATACGACCTTTTCACGGTTATTAAACCCGCCCATTGCCGGCGCTCCCCATGAAATGAAACTGGAGACACATTAATTCAAGTGCAACACGAAAAATGCATTAGCGGCTCGGATCGACCATTCGTCATTGTCCTGCAATACCTATCTAGTTCGAGATAGGTCAACGGAATCTCTGGATATTGAATTAGCTTTGAAAGTAAAGTCGATCGCTTTTTGAATGTGGATTGATTCTTTTAGAGCGGTCTGCATAGGTTTTTTACTTTCTTGCTTTCAGCTTTAATGTAATGGAGTAGATAGATTTAAAAGATTTGTCTAGGAACAGAGATAGAACTAAAATAAGTTTGAGCTACACGCCAATTTATAATATGTCACCATTAATTGTTAACATCATACGTTTGTTATATCGCGGCGGAGCGGACGGACCTCCGGTGCGATCTCATGGCGGCATGGAAAGAGCGACTGTCGCAACCCAGCGCAGGGCACGCCACGATAGCGGCGGTAAGACCCCTCTTTGAGGAGTGGCTAGAGAGGCGTCACGGCGTCCTCACCTACCGCCTGACGCAGGTCCTCACCGGACACGGATGTTTCGGGAGGTTCCTGCACATCATCAGGCGGGAGGAAACGCCCGGGTGTCACCACTGCGATGATCGCCCCGAGGACACGGTGGAGCATACGGTGGGGGCCTGCCCTGCATGGGCGGAGCACCGCCGTGTCCTCGTAGAGGCGATCGGCAGCGGCGGCGACCTCTCACGCCCGGCCCTAGTTCAAGCCATGGTCCGGGGCGAGGGGGAGTGGGAGGCAGTCACCTCCTTCTGCGAAGCAGTCATGCTAGCGAAGGAGGTGGCGGGACGGGAGAGGGAGAGAGTCTCCCGTCCAAGCCGCCGCGGTGGACGCTCCGGGCGTCGGGAGCCGCGTGACGACTCCCGGCCACCGTAGGCGCGGGCCTGCGGGCGGTGAGTCATGGGTAGCTCACCGTCCGATCAGGACCAGGCCCGTGCTGGACGGCGCGTACGTGTTCCACGCGCGCCTCAAAGAGATGTCAGCATCGAAGAGGGGGTCCACTAGGGCCCAAGCCTGCCGGGAAAGCGGGATCATCCAAAAGGGGTACCGCTGACCCGGAACATAAAGGGCCAAGGAAGGAACACGGGTGGGTTTTAGTCAGTAAGAGTCTGACACTCCCTTCCGCTCCACCCAGAGCGGGAGGAGTCATTTGATGATTTCCCATCCTCAAAAAAAAAAAAAAATACGTTTGTTATATATCTCACGAGATTATAAATTATCCAAAAATTTTGAACTGCAACAAACCATTTACAATTGAATGCATTATTTTTCGATAGTTTAGAATCTGTCCATGGCAAACCGACAAATTGTGAACTGATAACTTGCATGTGACGGTCGCATCTCGCGCAAATACTTAATAGCCAAGTAACTGCGACCAACTTGGAAGTATCACTCGCCGGCCACTGCTGCGGCATCGCTTACTTCGCTCGCTCAGCTCGCGCGCGTTTGGTCACAGTTCTAGCCATACTTACCCCATTTGGTCGGGGTGCTCTGGCTTAGTTACTGCGACCAATTTGGCTACCACTAGGACCGACAAGTGACGGTTCACAATTTTACGGGTGATAAAATCGGACAGATTGTAAACCCTGTCGGTAAGTGCAGGTTCGTTCACATTTTGACGGTTTAACATGATAGATTATAAACTATCGAAAATTAATACGTTATACTGTAAGCAGTATGGTAAAGTTCACAATTTATCGACAGTTTACATTATCACGAGATATACAACGTGTCGTTTTGCATCCTCGTCAAATTTCAGGAGGCTGTTATGAAAGACATATAAATAATCAAATAAAATTACGATCCTGCTCGATAATTAATACATACTTGTTTTTTTAGGTATTTAAGTTTGACAGTATTTCAGAATACTTCACTTTCAAAGAACAAAATCGCCCTGTTGCGTATGCTGTAGGTAGTGTCGTACGACTATGTCGCTGTGTGCATGCGTTACAGTTACAGCGCAGTTACAGGGCGGTATCACACGGGCCCTACACATGCCGATTTCCGAAAAATACAAAAAATAAAAATAAATACCTACTTATTTTATTATTGATTCGTGTCGAGAATCATTAGCATAGTTACCTCCTCGAATAAACAGTGTTCACAATCTTACGGTGTCATACACAATATTTTTGTCGTAAGCATATTCACAGGGACTCATCATTGTTTTTATCACAACTCTTTAGTATTTTACGAACCTCATTTATTCAGCGCAGCCTTTTGAAGTCGGTGTTTGCATACAAAAAAGTTTTCGTTTAAAATCAACACATTTAAGTAGGGTTTCATAAGGACATTTATTTCAATATTATATTTCATAAATTACACATTTATTGTCAAAGTCAACGTAACGTTAGCACAAGATTTCGAGATAGGTTTAAAAACAATATGAATATCGATCGATAATTGGAAATGTTCCTAACGATATAACTACATAGTTGCTTACATTGTAACTTATGCTAGTCAGTTAAATATTATAATCGATTATTACATATTATCATTTTATTACAATGGATATTTTAATATAAGTTCCTATTGAATTTCTTATACGTCCTTAATAAGTATAATTTGTAAGTCTATCTGAGTATTTCTAGTAGAAGACGATGTTCTAATAATGGGGTCCAGTAACAACAGAATAAGTCACAGAAATTTATAAAAAATAACGGTATCATTAGCAAATGAATAATGGTTAAACTGTCCTACTTTTTGCCTGTAAAACTATTTATGCATAATTATGAAAACCTATCCGTAAATTTCATGTAGGTAATAATGCATCACAAAGCGAGTAATTCAACGGAATTTCTATTGAAAAATAAATACGTACAAGTTTAATCTGGGTAACTAATCTATATACCTTTTGTCTTTTATGGATAAATATGTACATAATCAGCTCGCGTCATGGTCTTTCTCAAGTATACAGTTTCAGAAAAAAGGGTTTTCTATTGGTATAAGATTGTTACTTAAAAGATGATTGATGTTCTTTGAATATCTGTACAATAATATGGCACATAATGCTCGTAGTTTGGCATAGTTTATAAAGAATAGACGTAGGTTCACGTGGCGTATATATTTTTTTAAAGATCCGTAGGACTTATTTGCAGGCACGTTTTCTTTTATGTTTGTTATTCTACGACCGCGTCCAAACCGAAAGTGATTTTAGCACGAATACGCGATCTTCGCGCTCGTTAATATGGATATGATATACTCCTGCGATCAATTCTATCTACGTCATTACTCGGGTAAATGATCGCGCAATCGCGTATTCGCGCGACAGTCACTTTCGGTTAGGACGCAGGGTACGTCAACTCTATACAAATTCTGCTTCCATTTAACAGTACCAACATTTAATAAGTATGTATATATCGCAGCACGGTGAGTAGTAAAGCATACAGCTGTGGCGGCAGATGTTGTGCGAGGAAGTATTGGTGCGCGTGCGACGCGGCGGGGCGCGCGCGGTGGGGCGGCAAGTTGCGTGCGCGCTGCCACGCCGCGCCCGATACCATCGGCTCCTCGGCACCGAAGCCGTTCATGCTTAGTTCTAGCCCTGTGGAAATGGAAATAAAGTTAAGGTGACATTGTATTGGAGATATTTTTGAAAAGGACCCATCTATTCATAATCTGACTAATACAGGGTGTAAGGGACACGAACACGCAAACTGCTGCCATGAATTAATTATGTATATGATTCTAGGCCCAGTACCTATGTATGTAAACTTTCGTGAAACTTGCGATTGGTCATTCTTGCTGATAGAATTTCTAGGTAATGTTGGTGTTAGGATATTTCTGGAAATCAAATTACGCCTAAAGTATATGTAGTTTGATATTCGTAAATAAGTTCCTGATAACTAACTCCCTACGTTCACTAAGATACAAGGACTTTGATTAAATCTCGGACATGAGTTTCATTCCAATGAGTATCCACTTCAGTTTATTGAATGTTCCTTGGCTACATTACCGAACAAACGCTACGTGTGTGTTCTAAGCTGCAGCAGCTACACGAACTAAGATGTATAATGATATTGGCCACTTACTATGCAAACTGACTTGGCTCTCCATCTTTCCGAGCGCATTGACAGAGGCACACACGTAAGTTCCGTAGTCCGCCGGCGCTAGAGACTTTATCGTCAAGTTTATCCACAGCGAGTACTCGTTCATTATAGTTTCTGATACACGAAGCTTCGGGTTCTCGGTCAATTTGTCACTTAATAGCGCTGTGGAACGAAAGATCTGTTAGTTAGTGAATGAACTTACAGTAGGTATACATGGGTATAGTACGTATTTTGGTTATGTATTTGAAAAAGTAACTATTGTCATTTATGGTTTTGGCTAGTTTGAAATAATATTTAGGCTAACATATAGAAAGTACCTACTACATTATTGTACTATTACATATTTGTTGTTGAAATTTTTAACATTTCGTGGTTTCATTATTAGTAGTTAGGTGCGTTCAAGGGGCTAAAAACTTCACAAAAAAAAAAGAAACAAATACGAACATTTGAAATATTATTTTATTTGTCGTAATTAGGTGTTGCCAGGAAACGTGTTGTCAAGTCTAGAAGTTAAATATCACGTATGTAACAAGAAAAAGAGTTGAGAAAGCGTCTTCAAAAATGTTTTCCTTTGCCTGCAAAGGAAAACATCTGCCCATGTGTTCTCCTAATTTGTCAGGTGTGTGTATAAAGTTACCCTGATGTTTCTCAAGCATTTTGTTTTATAAAGTGGAAACCGTCTTTTTGACTTTTAAGAAAACGAAGGGATAATACCTTGTTCGCTGTAAACACGGTTTTAAGGCGGCACTTTCAACGGATTATTATTTACTTAGCTATATTTTGCAGATGAAACACCTAAATAAATTCAAAGGTCTTTCGGGATTAAATTCTTAAAATGTCAGTAAAATACAGTACAGAAAAGGCCTTTTTAGTGGTTGTCTATTTGTAAAGATGTAACAAACAGCACGCCTGTTTCCCCGCAAGGGTAGGCAGGGTAGGTAGTACAGCCTGCCACATTTCGCCTGTTTATTTAAGTCTCATGTGATAGACGGCCAACCTATCACAATTAAACAGGCACAGATCCAGACTACACGCTGCTACTAAGACGCAGGAGACGCCCTGGGCGTCGGGAATCCCAGGCCGATTCCCGGCCACCGTAGGCGCGGGCTTGCGGACGACGAGCAATGGGTAGCTCGCCGTCCGATAAGGACTAGACCTGGATCGACCGCGCGTTGTGTTCCACGCGCGCCTCATAGAGATGTCAGCAACAATGACGGGGTCCGCTAGGGCCGATTCCTGCCAGGGTTGCGGGAAAGTCCGAAAGGGTTACCGTGGCCCCTGACACAGGCAACTGAAGGAACACGGGTGGGTTTATCTCAGTAAGAGTCTGACATGCTCTCCCGTTCCGCCCAGAGCAGGTGAAGTTATTTAATGATTTCCCACCCTCAAAAAAAAAAGGCTGCTAATGAGAAAATACAGATAGAAAATCCAGTAACACTTTGCCCGACCTGGGAATCGAACCCATGACGTTACGTTTTGTAGTCACTTGTGGCCAGAAGGCCAGTCAAATTAATTCAACGTATTATTTATCCATACTAACTCTATACTATACTAATAATAAAACTGCGAATTGTGAATGAATTAAATGTTTTTATATTCTATGGCTGAACGAATTTTGATGAAATTTGGCATACAGGAAGAGACCATGATCTGGGTTAGAACATAGGTCCCCCGGTTGAACGTTCCCTATGGATCATTTCGGACCTGCACGCAGGTAACGGCCAGTTAATAGATAATATCACCATTGGGATAATTACAGTTACCGTCTTCCCGGTACCAGGAGTTCATAGCTTTGGGGGAAGCTTCGATGAAGCACTGCAGTTCCACGTCACTGCCGATCGGGGCTCCTACTAATTGATTGGTCACCTTCACTTGTGGTATGACTGTTGAACAGATAAAAATATATAAAATTAAAATAACTTTTCTAAGTTTGTACATATTTATTTAAATTAATAATGATGACTGGTTAATTGAAAGCGGTCCTAGACTCCGTGGTATAAAGTAAAAGCATGTTTAGTAAAACTTAATTATTTGCAATTCATTTCTGGACATAATTAAAACGTGTAAATTAATGTTCCGTGTTGGATATACACAAATATCTTTCGCAATCTAATCTATCTTTTGAATAATTTATCATAAAACCTATTAATATTCAAATACCAATGTGCTATTATACCCAGTTTTTGTTCACACTCGTTACAATTTACGAAGTACAAAACGACCATAGAATAAAGTTTACTGAAAGCGATTAAGTTTTTATTAGGTACGTTTCCAACGAAAATTGGTTTTCGAATACTTTTGTTTTAAACTCACTTATTTTACCCGTCAATTGAAAAAAATAAATTTCATTCGCTCAACGTGTGTGCCAGATAAACAAGCTTTTAGTTCAATTTAACAGACTCGTGAATATAGACTTAAAGAAACGTTGAAAAGGGTGAACAGCCAATTCCATTAGAAATGTGTATCGAAATGTATTCTTTTAACGAAATGTGAACTAAAAGCGAATGTATCTTTCACTTGAACTCTTTGAAACGTAAATGAGACATACCAAGGCACTTAATTTATCGTCAGCCAAGATATCATTTTTGAATATTTGACACATGATGGGATAAACACTTAGACTTTTGAATGATTCGTGTATATTGATACAAATCTAAATGCTTTAACGTCTGTTAAAGTTCAGTAGCCGCCCTGACATTTCCATAAGGTTCTGTTTATTTAAAAGCAAATGAACTTAAACTGACAAGGCGAACAAAACTGCAACTTTTTAGCATTTGCCATCCTTCATTCATTCCCGGTAATGTCTTAATGGTGTTTCGTCTTTCCAAGACGATCATTAACTTTAATTAAAGTTTATTTTGAAGGAAGCATTTTAATCCTTCCAATCAGTAAGTATCTGAGGGGCAGGAGAGACTTTTTTTTTGTGAATTCAAACTGCGGTAAATAAAGACCTTTAAGTCCAAAGTAAAACATTTAAACGGAATAATAACTTTGGTAAAACTTGGTCGGCTGAGTTTCTTGCCCTTCTCCTCAACGCGAAGTAATCGAAAGGGCGGATCTTTTGACATTCATAAAGTGTACTTCATGTAGCCGTTTTGGAGAAAAGAAATAAGTTTTCTTTAAGATACATAGCCTCGAAATTCTTGACTTTTTTTGGGCAGTTTACGAATTTCGAGTGAAAACAAGAGTAAATTGGATGTTATCGACAGTCGATCGAAAAGTCGTGAGTTCGGGCCCTACGCGATCACTTGCTCCTTTCAAAAAATACAATTGCCTGCCCTTTTGTACAACAATTTTATACACGCGTATATTTAACTAAGTTGAATTCGAAATGTTGTTTCTTTTTGAAACGCAAAATCTGTCATTTGTCATGTGCAGGGAACACTATATTTAGATCATCATTTATACTCTCAAAAAATGCTACAAAAAAAAAATTGTATTTTTATGTACTGAGTTCATTTTCGTCACTTACAGTGCACTTCGACGTGATACCGCCGGCTGACTGTGGGCGGGATGCCGTTGCTGGCAATGCAGTAGTATGCCCCCATGTCTGTCCGCTGAACGTGGGCCAACTCCAAGGTCTCGCCTTTGTGGATGTCCACCACTGAAACAGAAGGTTTAATTAGCATTTTTTCACTGCATAATAATATCAGCTAAAATGTCTCTTAAATTTTCATTTAAATAAAAAGAGACGGCTACACAGTCATTCATACAACCTTTTAGTTAAATTATCTCTTTTAGTAAATTTATGTGTAAAGGGGTTATAATATTATGGGTTAGCTCATCGCTTAAACGTTCTCGCGCCAAGCTGAGCCAGAAAAGTAACCGGCTAATGCATTTTATACATTTATCTCATTTCCACGTAAAACGAGCAAAACGTAGCTAAGTAGGACGCTTTAAAAACCTTTTTAATTCAGTAGTGAACAAAATTCACGATCTTACAATGAATTATAAAATACGTAATCAATGCAAAAGGTTAAAACACACCAACAAAAATAAACCACACATGGGAATATTTTATGCGCTAAAAGGCTTTTAGGATTGTGATAGGGATCTACAGAGGAATTCACTTACACGAATTTATTTTAAGAAATAGGAGAGCGCCATTTCACATATTTGCAAAAAATAATATATTGTATACAGGAAACGATTGCTTAAATAAATAAATACATACTAAAACATATCATGCTCTTTAAGTTACACAAGGCTTAATTACATTTTATTATGGACAGGAATACTACGTTATATACGATTCAAAGCCAGTAAAAGTTCAAACAAATTTTTGAATAAATACGGAATCCTCTTTAACCAACGAAACAGCGATGAAAGCCGAACTATGCGAACCTTTGATGATGAGCCAACCATGACATGACCATAAAAAATATGAAAGAGACTTTTTTCACATCGCTTTAGGGCAGTAATTAGCCACTTTTAGCTAGCTTAGCGTATCTAGAAAGGGGAATGTTTATTTCGTGTTTTCTTTATTAACTTTGGACGAGCATCACGGTTTATGAAATGTTCCGCACAGGCCAACTTAATAATTTGACATCAAAAATAAAGCTTTGCACGGGATTTTTTAATAAACGAATATATTATCCGTAAAACAGCCCGGAGCTCACTTTACCGGAGTATTTAGAGTAATCTGAGCGTTATTTGTATGTGGTGTTTTCTTAACTTTATATCCTCGGAATTCTGAGTCGTTCGAGCGCGAAAAAAATATTCCGACGGTACTATAGACGAGATGAAGCGTCGTCGAGAATTGCGGCATTTTCTCGTTTCACGGAAATATCGTCCATTCTGAAATCGCTTTTGAGTACAAAATCTTTTATTATGCGAACACGGTTCATTTAACGCGGCATTAAGTGAATTTGTCGAACATCGTATTTTAAAAATGAACGGGTAAAAGAGCTGTAAAATATGGACGTAGCAGGGGGAGGAGGAAATTACGAGTCCATACCGAGGTATTGTGCTTAAGTTCTCTTTAGCGAAGTTTACCGATGATTTATTAAGCCTCCGTTTATTGCGGGAACTACAATCTGCAAGCAAGTACAAACCTACCTGTACCTAACAGAGAGCAGATATTGAGAACTATTTATATCGAGGCTACATTTTCTAGACATAGGTCAGCAATATGCATGCATATTCAACATTTATCGTACATGCAATTAAAAAAAAAACAAAAATATTTATTTGCCAGAAAATACATTGTTCATCAAGGAAAGGTCTTAAAGCCTAAAAGTTATTGTATTCTGCCTGCAAGCAAGCGAGCAAATTACATTACATAAAAAAACATTATATTTTAATGAAAACTACGAGTATCATTATACGCAATTATCCGTCCAATTACTCATAAACAATAACTAATTCATCACTTAACAACTATGTCTATGTTCTATAAATTCCTTAAGGCTATAGAAGCAACTATTTTGTAGACACTGTCAATTTGATTTTAAAAACATTACCCTGCAATAATTTTAATTCATTTGGTATGCTAATAATAAATAAAAATTAAAAAATAAACTAATATACACATATTATACACATTTTTCTTGTAAATGTCTTTATGACTAGATGGATGATAATATAAGTGATACTTAGCCATGTTTTGTCTTTGCTATATTGATGTATTTATTAATAATTTTCCCATGCGATTATCAATACGGTAAAACAAAGTGAATACTAATTGCTATTTATTCAGTGAAAAGCATTTCAGAGTAACGATCTTCATTTAAAATAATTATACTTAATTCATAAACATTAATAATAAATAAACAGTGCAGTTTTAATGAAGAGACCGATTAATTTAAAATAGCTTAATATAACGGCTGTAACACACGAGCTAGTGGAAATATAACTGCACAACATTCTATTTTAATTGAGAATGTTAGCTAACGGGTTCAAAAACTGTTTCAATCATTCGCAGTGGACCTTGTCGATCAGTGTGATTAAGAGATGGTACAGCAAAAGCGGACAGTAACAGACTGTGCGTTATTTCGGACGTGACATATAGAAGGGGAGGAGGGGGGTGAATTGGTCGCAGTCGATGCGTGAAACCGGACATTAGCGGTCACCACGGTAGTAATGACGACCGACCATTCATTAGGCACACATGATCATTAGCGGCTTAAAAAATATGTACCAACATAATAGTAGTAGTACCCACGTGCCCTCCGAAAAGAACCATGATATTCGGTTATATTCTCTCGATATTCCTAACGGTATTCCTGCTCTATTTTGTGCCGCCAGGATGTCATCTCTGAATTTCGCTGTGTAGAATTTGACACTAATATTGGTATAACTCTGCCTGTCGCAGTCATATGCTTGGCATAGATTTCTCGCGAAAGGAAGGGTACTTTATTTTCTATTGCTGTTCTTTTTCAGATCACGCTCGCACGGAATAGAGGCTCATTTTTAGCATGTTTTACGTAAATAATGGATATACGGGAATGAGACGTACTGGCGACGCTTGGAGGGAGGGTTATGTTCATTGCACAGCAGAGGTACTGTCTTTCAGCTAAAATGTTGATGATGGTGATTCGTAAACGACAGAACATGTCGCTTGGCATTTCTATTCACAGAAAACTATGAGTTTATCGATTTTGAAACTAAGTTATAACCGTACTTAATATTATTATTGCGAAAGTAACTCTGTCTGTCTGTTACGTTTGTACGCCTAAACGACAGAACGGCTTTTGATGAATTTTGGAAGACAAATAGACCCTGTCCTGGGTTAGAAAATAAGATACATTTTATCCCGGTAATTATAATTTCCGACCTCTCGCGAGCGAAACCGCGAGCAAAAAAAGCTACTGTACCACAATTAAATCTTTATGCCTGCAGTGCACTTCTGTTCAGCAGTGAGTTAAACCTAACTACTGCTAATAGTTTTATTCTACCATTATTCACTGAGCATTCAGGTACTCGTATTAATCCAATCACTAGTCTAATAAAATGGCAATCGAACAGTTCTGATATTTTAAACTACGAGTAAAATAATAGCAAGAAACTATTCTGTACATATGAAAGTAATTTCGATTGCACTTAGGATATCAATGCCATAGGAAAATTTAAAATGTTGAACTATTATTTTAAAATAACGATGGCAACTTCGAATGAATATTAAAGTTTCAACTGACGAGCAATATAAAAAGCCACTTACTTATCATGAAATATTTCCGAAACTACGTAAGCACGCTTCTTGAAGTGAAAAGCAACATTCAAATGTATTTAATGACGCATTAAAAAGATTTAATTGAAACAAAAAAAATGTGTTAGAGAAGGAAAAAACAAAATAGGACCATTTGGACAAAAAACAATTAACTCTTAAAGTGGGTTTACGCAATTGAAACTGCATTTTTTTATCATTCAATATTTCGTATCGCCTCAGCGTGCTCTCAATACGGCTTCTACACGATATGACATGCTGAGTACCAGCTTCCTCAGAATTATGAGGAATATTCTCCCATTCTGAAATAAGTGCATTTTTCAGGGCAGGAAGTGTTTCTGGAGGTGGATTTTGGCTTCTAACCTCGCCAAACTCGTCCCAGGCATGTTCGATAGGGTAGAACAGGGCTTCTCACTGGCCACTCCATTTGATGGATCCCCACGTCTTGAAGGTACTCGTTTACCAAATGAGCTGTGTGGGGCCGGGCATTATCATGCATAAACAATGCATTGTCGCCCATATTAACCAAATACAATGTTCATTGAGAATCTTGTTTACATATCCCACAGTCGTCAGATAGCCATTTTCTATTAGCGCTAGCGCTGTGCGACCATCTGATGAAATACCGGCCCACACGTGCACAAAAACCCCTCCCCTTATGGGGCTTTTTCTTCGACACATGCTTGTGTAAAACGTTCTCCTGGCCGTCTGGACCCTCGACGTCTGCCGTCATCATTATACACCCGTCACCAATACTTGGTCTTCTTAGGTTAAGTCCAGTCTCTCTAAACTTCCACCTCTCTATTATATTATTATTATTGTAAGGACTATCTGGATCATTGTTTCAGTTTTAATTATGGTCTGGCAGTTTAAGAAGCTTATGCGGCCTACCCAAATGTCCTTTCTTTCGTATTGTTCGTCGAATCGTTGAGCTCCTTAAGTTCTGAGTTGAGCTACACAATTACTCATACATGCGTGCACTGTCTGGACAGGTCCACTCAATCTGTGTGGTTTTTCCTCAAAAGACCATTTCAGACTCCAATCTACATGGTCTTCACATGATCTAACCAAGATTATGTCTGGACTTTAAAAGAGATTGTGACCTCTGAGTTGTTTTCGGCCTTTCTTCTCAGAGTAGGCCGATAGGAAACGCCGACCTCATCTAGCTTTTAAAATATGATTGCGTATAAAAGTGTTTGTACAACTTACAGAAATAAAACATGTGTTTGTACAACTTACTTACTTACAGAAATAAAATCATTTAAGCACATATTGGACAGTAGAATGTCTCACACCCATTGTTCTGGCCGTTTGTCTCTGGGATCTCCCCAATTGCACCGTAGTGATGATCCTGGTACATTCCTCGGGTGTGAAAGGCATGGTGATACCTTTATTTACTAGTCAAAATCTGCCGTAAGCACTGTTATTACGCAAAGGTCGTATCGGTCGGTCAATCGTTAAATCAAAGTGAAAATTAAAGTATTCATATGTAATCCAAAATTTAAAAGTGTCAATTTATTTTTTATTTTTTTCTATCCCTGACTTCGAACATGTCATAAGGTTTTAATGTGAAATATAATACTGTTTTCAAGTTTTTTTTTTACTTCATGAAGTAAAAAAAAAACTAAGCTTGGTTTAGGAGATATTTAAATTTCTTTAGGCACTTTCCCATTGGCTTTTTTATATTGCTCGTCAGTGTAGTTTCACTAGTAGTAGCCTATCTAAATTGAATTCAGTATTTTAAACAGGTAACGTTATAGGTTGGGGCAACATATTAGTTAGCGTTACAATTCTGGCCGTGTAAACACACGCACAGCACAGCACTGCTTTGTGGTTTAAGTGTACGCTTGACTAGACTAAACTAAGGATTAAAGAGCACTGTATAAAAAAAACCTTGCTTAGCTATGAAATTTTATAAAACAATTGATTTTGTTCATCTAAAATGTATGAATAGCATTACTCTTTCACCAATGCTACGACGTAGCTGCGTAGGTGACGCGAAGGCGTCACGGCTACGCAAGCTACGCCGTAGGCCGTAGCAGCTAATAGAGTCACGCAATAACTACCGCAGTTCTAATTATTGAACTTGCTACCTGAAGGCCAATTCCCGTAATTAAAAACGTTCAAATTCAAGTCGCAATCTCATCTCAGCGACAGTCAAATGTCAAAAATGTAGGTAAAAGCTATACAATTTTTGACAGATTGACACTGAGATTAGAATGCGAACGTTCTTAAAAATACGGGAATTGCTCCTCAGTTCTTGAACATAAAGGCGTTCATGTTATAAAATAGTGGTTTATTTGAAAAATAACGGCAATTGTCATAATAAACTGGTGATCTATTCTCTTAAGTATAATCCTATAGGTAGTCATAATAAACTGGTGATCTATTCTCTTAAGTATAATCCTATAGGTAATCTATTAAATCAAATAATTTACAAATCAACAAAACGGGTCATTTAGTCACGGTTAGTTACTACTCCAAATCTAGATACTTAAACTTTGTTAGGTATGTTTGTCAGCCTCGTTGAAATTCATCTGCGAGTGACGTTTTAATCCAAAAAATGGAGGCTGCCTCTGTCGACTGTAAAACTCCAAACGTGACCAAAATAAAAATGCTATATTAAGTCAATCCTGTAATTTTCATAAAAAATCAGACAGCGAGATAATGTAAAACATCTATTTTTTATTTTAAAAAGGGAAATTCTATTCTGGGTTTAGTTGAATTTTTTTTCCGGTTTTTGGGTTTTTTTACGATTAGATTTGAATTAAAAATCAATATGTATAGTTAGATAAACATTTTTTTTTAATTGACATTAATTAATATTATAATAATATCAGTCTATTGCTGTCTCACTGATCACCACGCTTGCTCAAGACGGGTTGGTGATTTCAGATTTGTTTTCTTTCGCCGATGTTAGTAGTCTTCATTTTATTTATTTATTTAATTCAGACACGGTGAGCCATATTTAAGTTAGTATACTTAAAAAGCGGCCAAGTGCGAGTCGGACACGCACACGAAGGGTTCCGTAGCAGCAAGTAAATGTTTTATTTTATTTTTATATTTGAGTTGATTGAATGAAAGGTAAATTGCGGTTTACGATTTATGACGTATTAAAAAAAACTACTCACTAGATCTCGTTCAAACTAATTTTCGGTGGACGTTTACATGGTAAAGTATATCATATTTTTTTTTTAGTTTTATTTTTTGAAGACCTATCCATAGATATCCTACACACGAATGGGATTGATGAAAAAAAAATTTTGAGTTTCAGTTCAAAGTATGGGGAACATTTTATATTTTTTTTCTTATATTTTTATGTGAAAACCTTAATGCGGTTCACAGAATACATCTACTAACCAAGTTTCAACAGCATAGTTCTTATACTTTCGGAAATAAGTGGCTGTGCAGCAAACTTGTGCATGAGAGGCGAGGCCTTTACGACTGGGCCATCACGCCATTTACTCAATACTCAATTTCATTATTGCGTTCCAAAATGTACATATTTAAGTTTACATTAGCTGGTGGGTTGTAATAACGACACAATTTTGGACCCTGTCGGGCACAGCATAGAGGAGGAAGAGCACTGACTGTTTACTTCTAATATTAAAAAAAAATATTGCACATTACGTTATTAATACTCATATAGGTAAATCTTCTAGGTATATTATATATTATATTATAATATAAGTTGGTATAGACATTATTTTATACTATTGCGGGGTTTAATTGTAAGTATTTTATTATAATATCAATATTTTATTAATTTGGTTATTATTATATTATATTTAGTTTTTTATTATAATTATTTTATGTACATATTTAAATCTGACAAGCTAAAAACTCGTCCAGCTATTATCATGATACTACGAAGTTTTAATTTTGAACAGCACTAACTGTATTATAGTGTAGTCCCAACAAAAAGTAATTAAAACCGCTTTGTTGGACATCAAATAAATCGCAATGATGGCTCAGTGAAAATGGTTTGCTATCTAATATTCATTTACACTGGTTTCTGTTTACTAACGTCACTTATTACGAATTCATTGTTTGGATAACGTACATGATGTCCACAAATGGGTATTACAATTACATTGCTTTAGGTGGAACACAGACGAACGCTTTCAATCGGTCGGTAACTTGGTTGTATGTCAGCCGGTAAATAAATTCGGCAAAAGAAGGTGTCCGATTTTTCACTCAATTCGCACACTTGTCCTGCTTTGACGTGTGCTTAATCATCAATTATATCCCTGTCTCCTATAGGTAAATTATTCCTTTTTTAGCAGCGCAGACCATCGGGTAGATTCGGATAGACTTGATAATTTGAGACACATTTATAACGATAATGTAAATTCAGGGAAATTAACTGTTAAGGAAATTGATTACTAACTTAAACTGTCCGTATACTCAAATCACAACTGTCATTCTCTGGCATTTAACTGGCGGTAAATTGACGTTGGTTGTCAATTTCCTTAACACTCAACTTCCCTTACTGAGCCTGTATCTACTCAATACCTAAGAGCCATTTAGACCAATTGCAATCGGTACGATTATAATATGTGGGTCGCAAAAACATAACCATAATTCAATGGCTGTTATACTTTGGATAAAGACGCTATTAAATAGCCTTACAGCACCATACTGATAGATAATTAGTAATGGGTTATAATACCCATAAAGTAGTAGTTATGGGCGTATCTCGACATAACTCATGTTGTTCATGGATGCTTTTAGTATCCCCCATAATAATTGGAACGTGTATATAAAGCGATAATCAAAAAGTAATAAAAGTACGGGTTTTTAAATGGACGTGCATCCCTAATGTTTTTATATTATTTATGGAGAGATAATTGGGAGCGGCCTATGCCAAGCAGTATACGTCTCCCACCTGAAAATCATTTTGAGCACCATCAAATGCTGATGATGATAGATACTTATGTAAGTACTACATTTTTATTTCATTTTTTTTTAAGATGAATTTGCTTTCGACTCTAGTCTAGGTCAGTGGTGACAGAGACAGAGTCGACAATGGAGTGAGCTTACCCAGAAGAAGCCTGTTCACTCTCACTTTGAAGAGATTAGGGTTGTATGCGTTCGTTGTATGGGTCGTGCGTAAACACAGACGCAGGTAGAGAGTTCCACTCTTTTGCTGTGCGCATAACAAAAGACATTCGGACAATATTGTTTATTATTATATATATATATTATTATATTTTTAAATTATTGAACATTTTGTTAAATTTCACGTACATATTTCAATATGTTGATTGTCGCTTGGTTCCATTATGCATTCTGCCCGCCCTTCCTATTTACAGGTGACGTCAAAAATGACTAAAGACCTAATCAGACGAATGAGCTCTTTTGTCTAGATCACGTTCTAAATACCTATCCAACTTTAAAGTAGACCTAATAATCAAGAACTCTAGTTGCCAAATATAAATTAATTTTACCACTAATATTTATTATTTTATCTTGTTCACTCAAAAATCTGTCAGTCTACGAAAAAGTATTAATGACCCCGATTAAACAAAAGAAAAACTTTTTCAAAACAAACGCATAAAAAACAAAGCACGAAATATAAAAGGTGATCTTTATTCGTGTCCCGTTTTATTACTAATTTTTATTTTTTATCCCCCCGTATCAGATATCGTCAGGTTTCATAAAATCACTTAAATATTATGACCGAAGATATCCGATCACTTTTACCCTCGTATGATATTAGCATGAAATGACTATGAACATTGTACCCTTGACCAGGAATGAAAATTGAATGGTGCGTACTTAACTTGTATGAGATCGTGTGTATGGAGATTTTGGAGTCATAAATTCTTTAATTTGATTACTTTGGTGCCTGGTATTTTAATAGTTTTTTTTTAACCTTTGCCCCACACTAGGAATTTCTCCTGTATCGTGGGTGCGTTTACAAACATTTAAACTCACATACACAAACAGCCAGACCCGGAACAACTACAGCAGGTCATACAGATATTTGTTCCGTGCGGGGATCGAACCCGCGACACGTAACGCAGCAGTCAATCTGATGTAGTCAAAATGATGTAGGTATTCTTTAAATTCA
This sequence comes from Brachylomia viminalis, assembly GCA_937001585.2. Lineage (NCBI taxonomy): Eukaryota > Metazoa > Arthropoda > Insecta > Lepidoptera > Noctuidae > Brachylomia > Brachylomia viminalis. Next base: position 11,983,236 of record OW443308.2, on the reverse strand, counting down.
TAGTCTTTATTGGTTTTTAAAAAGGTTTAGCCTACATGTAATATTGTAAAGACCTAAAAAGGTCACGTCATATATTTGGGAAATCATCACATACCAACTGCAATCACCAAATTAATTCCAAAGTTTCGTGATTATGAATATATTCGCTTAAACCAGTTCTGTCGTTAATGTAATGAATAATCAGTATTCAAAAGTTTAAATTCTCGTTCATTGATTAAATAATACCTACATACCTAATAAACTTAACGTATTTCTAACATGTGAAACTTCAGAACATAACCTAATTAGTTAGGAGAGCATGTAGTAAGATACTAACTACCACATAAATAACTTAAGCTCAATACGCAAATAAACATGGCTGTACCTAATAAAGAAGAAAACAAACAAAACAAAATACATTTTTTTGCGGTAAACATGACGCAAAGAAAAAACGCAAAAAGCGCGTCGGACTCGCATACGAAGGGTTCCGTACCACAAGGCAGAACACGCCGAAAAAAACACGCATATTGTTTAGAGACCCCTATTTTCTTTTAAAAACGTTGCCCCACACTAAGAATTTCTCCTGTATCGTGGGTGCGTTTGCAAACATTTAAACTCACATACACAAACAGCCAGACCCGGAACAACTACTTGCAGGTCATACAGATATTTGTTCCGTGCGGGGATCGAACCCGCGACACGTAACGCAGCAGTCAATCGCTTAACCACTGCGCCAACCGTGCCGTCAAATTAATTTTTAACTTTATTTTACTTTTAATATTTTTTTTATTTTACTTACTACTAGCGCCAATAAAAATACACACGTTGTGAGAATTTCAACTGTCTACCTATTACGGTTCATGATATACAGCCCACTGACAGACAGTCGGACGGACAGCGGAGATTTAGTAATAGGGTTCCGTTAGCACCCTTTGGGTCCGGAACCCTTAAAAGGACTATGCTAATATTATTGTAAATGCGAAAGTAACTCTGTCTGTCTGTAACCATTTCACGCCTTAACGGCTGAACGGATTGATGAAATTTGGACCAGTTAGATCATGGCCTGGATCAGGACATAAGATACTTTTTATCCCGGTAGCACATTCCCGTGGGATTATTTCCGACATCCACGCGGACGAAACCGCGGAGAAAAGCTAGCACTAAATAAAATCTTAATTAGGTATTATTTTTAATCTTTTGACGTAAGATTTAATGAAGGTTTTTTGTCTGAAATATGGTTACATTTCAGTAATAAGTAACAAGTAAACGACAGGCCACACGCGCGATAATCTGGACGGGTTCTTGGAATAAGGGACCAAGAAACCCTTTGACACAAAGGCAGATAATTCTTGTCACATTGTTCGACTCATTATGGAAAACAACGTAGTTTGTTGTGAAATATTTGAGGTATTAAGGTATCATACCGCACAATACCCGGTTTTCCTAAATGTCAGATTAATTAATTGTTTGTTTATTTTGCTAACCACAGAGGAAGAATGTGATATTTTTATAATTACTGTACAAAGACATGTATTTAATTGACTGACAAATGCGTGCACTGACTGGACAGGTCCGCTTAATCTGTGTGGTTCTTTCTTCAGAAGACTATTTCAGACACCAATCTACATGGTCTTCACATGATCTGACCAAGGTTATGTCTGGACTTTAAAAGAGACTGTGACCTCTGAGTTTTTCGGCTTTTCTTCTCAGAGTAGTCCGATAGGAAATGCCGACCTCATCTAGCTTTTAAAATATGACTGACGTGTAAAAGTATTTGTACAAACCTACTTACAGAAATAAAATCATTTATCATTTATTTATCAGTTAATTAATAACATTCCAAGAAATAAATATTTCTTTGTTTTAAAAAAGCTGGTGATTACCAAAATAAATCAGCGGGATAATTGTGTAATGTACTAACGTTAGCAATGGCTTTCATTTTGACAATTCAACAACATTCATTCCGATGTTACGTTATCGAGCAGACAAATTTTTCGAACATTCATGAAGATATGGCAGTCAAAAAAAAAAAAAGCGGTGGATTAGCAATATCCCTCAAAATTATTCAGAATGTGATTGAAAATGAGTTACGACAACAGCTTTTACTATGTGACCAAATATGAAAACAAGAAAAAAAAAACAGCTGGTCCCTACATTTTGACGAGTTCTGCAAACATAAATGTAGGAAACAGCTGACTTTTTTTTTTCGCGATTTCATATTTGGTCCCATAGTAAAATTTGTTCATAATGATGAGTACAATGACCCCTTAAGAGGTTGATGGTGTTTTACCAATAACCCTGTATAAACAGTAATATTAATTTCAATGTGCTTTGATATAATATTTAGTTTCCTGGTTGGTTTGGCTATTTTATTATTATAACTTTTCACAAGGAAGGATTATCCCAGGAAAATGTATAGTATCGTTCAATTCAAGTGGCTATTCGCCTTTTCCCACTTCTAAAGATTGTTTGTTTTGGCGCTTACAAGATCAATTAATTAAAATATTAACGGAAAATGGGAATATGCGGTAAATCTCCTGACGCGCAGAGACGCGCATTTCTTTTCATCATATAATGTAATCGTTTTTAACGCGCTTCAAGACATTTAAAGCAAAATATTGAATACAAGATAATTATAGTTTATAACGTATGCAACTATTTTCTTATTATGCGTATTAGTTGTTCAACAGATTGCGTATAAGACAGAAAGTACTTTATTTATATCACTTCTAAATTATAAAACGAATAGAAATCTAAACGATCTCTCTGCTAGATGCAATAGTAGTGTTCGAAGCCAAAAGAGATTAAAGTGACAACTTAAAGCGGTACCCGAATAACCGTTCGGCTGAACTAGGGACAGCCTATTAATACTTAAGAATCTTGTAATCCCGTGAATTATTACATTAGTCTCGACGGAGAACTTTATACTGGAAACATATTAAATTTTGCCTAAAAGAGCTTCAAGCGATCCTTTAAGATAGTGAAGTTAGTAGGCAATATAAATATTTAATTTTACAGCAAATATGGTAATAACATTTTGGTATTCATTCGACGTTTGTGCATAAAACATCCATCCCGGTAACCGAGACCTTACGCATAAAATAAATTATTGTTGGAAATCCGAGCGCTGCGATGTATCTTCGATGTTATCGCGCTCTCACTCGGCCCTGGTTATGACATTATTAAACTACACCGTACGGATCCTCTGACGCTAAAAAATACGTGACCTCTTTACACAATTTTTCCACGTTGAAAAATAACCTTCCACAAATTTAAGACCGGTACTGACAGGCGCGAATAAATTATGTTAATGAACACTTTGGAAGCGCATTCGTTGATTCGGCCGATTGGGCAGGGGCTTTTATTTTAATTTACATAATAACCGGGCGGAGGCATGGCGCTGCGGTCGCATGCAACCGTATCCAATAGTTACTTGCATTGCTCAGCAACTTGCTGGAAACTAAAACTAAAAACTGTCTTGTAATGGGGTTAATGTCGGTTTTCATATAGAACAGAAAGCAAACGTCTGTACTTACACAACTTCGCTGCAAAACATGAACATTGAAACTTTTGCTCATGATCATCATGAATAGAATCATTAACAGTGTGGGGACGTTGATCCAGCACCGTGTAATCAAATTAATTTAGTTAGTTATACCACTGCTACTTGTTGAACCAAGTTAAGGCGAGTTTCGTGTATACTACCGAGTTAATTAAGACATCCAACAGTTCATTTGCTTTCATAAAGGAAATAAAATGGAGAAAAAGAAGTTTATTTAAGCCAGTTGCGGGATAACGTGTTTGCGGGGAGCTAGTGCGATTATTTTGCATGAACTAAGTCCCCTAAATGCAACTTACACGCTAAATCCATTAGGCTTAAGTTCGCAATGTACTCGGCGCGTGTGGCTGGGTAAAAATAACGGTTTATTTACTGAGTTAACGCTTTCTATGAAATTAAACTGTTTACGGAACTCCATAACCGATTTATAAACGTTTTCATAACGCTGGCAACGCATCCTATTACGCTATACGTGCCTTATAAATTGAAGTATGGCTATGAGCTCGTTTTTGTTGAATAAAGTGAATACTTTTCACTTAACGTCTTTCTGAAGTTTTAGCGTGTTCCCATATAGACGTAATTATTATGTCTAGAAAGCTTAGTTTATATATTTAAAATATTTTTTGAGATTCTTTTGAGTTACTATATCGTAACAAAGAGAATCTCTAGGCCATAAATATTAGGATAATCAACTAGGACATGAATAAAGTCTGGCCTAGTACAGACAAAAGGTTAATAATATGTAAAAAATAACTGATAATATTTGAAATCCCACCACAGCTTTAGTTACTTGGCAATACTTTGCAGGAAATATTTAAATGATTATTATTTTGATGCAAGTATTCGGGGAGATATTTATGTTGCCAATTTATGCCCCAATATGTCCAATATTGGGACATACTAATTGTAAGAATTGATATGATTTCACGAGTATTTTTAGAATATAAAATATTAAAACTGTATCTAAAGCGTATTGGATAATAATAATATAAAAATATAAATAATAATAACAATAATAACTAGACTGTAATCAACATGATATTTAATAATTGATTAGTGTATCCATTTTAATTTTTAAATTGCTAATTTAATCATTGCCAAGTCAATTGTCATGCATTTGTCATAATCATGTCATGTATGCTTTGCTTAGAGCTTTAACTAACATAGACATAGGCATTAAAAGAAAAACTATGAAACGCATTTTTTTTTCTATACGAAACGACCTGTGTATTAGTTATTTTAGACGTAGACACGAGACGATTTCAAAAATATGACTTATGACCGTAAGTGATTGTTGCACTTTAGCAAAAAACCGGTGTAAATTTAGTGAACAATATAAACAAATAACCCTGGTAGACCCAGGCCATAAGTATTATTTTCGGAATCCCCTGGAGCAATTATTTTGACGTAGGTACTAAATAAACACTTCTCTCACGACTACTGATAGGTACTAAAGAAAAAAAAAAGTCCACCATGTTGATTTTTGTGAAATCTCACCTATTAGATTAGGAATTTCCTTCAAAATCCTTCGGATTGGCATTGACAGTGAAGTGCGTTAGGCTGGGCGGTTACCACAAACCTAACGACATATTAATAATCAGAGAATAAATAATTCTACATATAGAGCATAACTATGTACCATACAAAGACATGCGCCGAAAACGTAACCCTGCTTGTCAGTCGGGAGCTTTGATGATTTCTATTTTATTTATAACTGTGTGGTGCCGCGTGTGTCAGCATCATGAATGTTCTGCTGTGATTTCTCATAATTTGTTCAAAAATATCATTGGCTGTGTTTCTGCTTATCTTTTTGCATTTCTGAGAAATTTCGCCTTACTTGTACTATGGGTCTTGCATTGCAGTTTACCTCGGCTACAATAACAACACCTAGCCACTCCTTGCACTTTGTACCACTCTGATTTTGCCTGGTTTTCAACGGTGATCCAACGTTCTATAAACTAAGGCAAAGCAAATAAATCATGTGTGATACAGTCGTTAGATTTGAGTGAAATTCAATCTGTTGGAAGACAGTGGATTACTGCGCGATCGACAGGTTAGTTTTTTTCTCTTTTGACAGGTTTGACCTCATTTGATTTGGGAAGGGTCTTATGGCCCTTCGCAAAGTTTTACGACGAACAAAAATATACAGGCCTTTGAAACACTATTATTGCTTCATAATACATTTTGTTTTATTTGTATCCATTTCTGGGCAAAGCTTGTATGGGACCGTTATCCATCTCCTTTCATCTTAAATCTTTCTTTGCTTTTACTGCGGTACTTCTTCCATAAACTAAAGGTCTGCCATAACATACAGATACAATACCATGGGAAGGAATGCAGCTGATGTGTTTTTCTTTCATTATCAGATCTGTGGACAGACTAAACGATTGTTTAATTGAGATAAAACTAACTAAGGTAACTAAACTAACTAAAGGTAGGTATACCTTTCCCTTCCCGGAACTATAGAAGTTATGAAGGGGTGAAAACGGAAAATAATAAACATTTATTAATTATGTTTCCACAAAAGATATAATTTTGCACTTCACTGGTAAATATTAAAGAAGAATTGTATCTTTGATATTACAGAACACGACAGCTTTTTAATGATTTTAGTACTAACTTTTGCCAGCGGCTTCGCCCGCGTGTTTGTCGGAAATTATCCCATGGGAATGTAGGTACTAGGCCGGGATAAGAAGTATCCTATGTGTTGTTTTTAAGTGATCTAGTACCTAACATCTAAACCTCCAAAAATAGAGACTTTCATGACTTGTAGGTTGACTGTGTTGATTTGTGTTGACTTCATATTCTTTTCTAAAACGTATTTTCGCATCATTTTCGGGTCTCCTGCTGTCTGCTTATTCATGCTATTCAAAATCAATGAAGTCAAAAACTCATCGCCAAAATCAAGATTCAAATAACTAATTTGATCTCAATATACAACTACAAGCAGACGAGCCTAAATCCATAACAAAACAATATACGATACACTTGGTCGTAGGAATTCGCTCAATTAAGCGATTCACAAACGCGATCAACAAAGTTCTGAGATTACATTCAGGAACCTCGTTCCCAATCTGATGTACGTGGAATAAGGAACTAATTTAGGAAGTCCTAAGCCGACGTGATTAAACGTTGGAACATCATGTTAATTTAATACGTTGACAACGTCTAGTAGTGGCACATATATTATTAAACGTACGGCCATGATTGGCGGTGGTATAATACCGTCATTATTACATTCCTGACACGTTCAGCGTACGCTTTTATCAAATAAATGTGTACGATACATTTGTAATGTCACGTGATTCATCCAATTTGGGCTTGACAGGGCTTTGGTTTGAGTCAGCTATTTTAGTCGCAAATTCAGCGTGAATCTTTCAACCCTTCCAACCTTTATGTAGGGAGGAATTCGATGGGATTTGTGGAAACATGTTTTGATATAAGTTGTGACAGAATGATAATGTTTCTGTTTGTATTGTTTAGGTTGATCGGTGGTTTTGGTTAAGGGTATCGCGTGGCGTTCCTTTGTCGCAGTTAAAGTAATTATAAAGATTTTTTTATTAAACCAGCATCACTAAACTGTATGGAAAGTGAGATGATTTCACAGTTTACCTACATATTTATACTTACTCGTACAAGCTCAGGAGTAATAATAATAATTTAAAATACCTATAAAATACCTATTTTACTGATGTACACACAGCAGCAGGTCAAGTTACCACAAACTGTCAAGTTTCTTTATTCGATTTTGAACTTAACTTTCAATATTTTAAGGTTTAAAATCATATGGATGAATTTGACAGTTTCGTATAACCTGATGTGCTGGCGACTGTACCTAATATGTAAAGTGAGGGAAATTAACTAATTACTAAATTAACTACCAACTAAAATTGTTCGTAAATTCAAATCACAAACAACTGGCATTCATTGACGTTTGTATGAAATGTGTCGAAACGTCAATTTAATTAACAAATAATTCTCTGACTATACTTCATTGATACCTAAGTGTCGATCAGTGATCTAGAATCCACTTAGATTATTGTTTATTCTTATTAATAATAACATGATAACGAACTATTACGGCCACAAGGTCGATTAAAGCTAATCCTAAGCACAGTTAAGTGCCGTAGGCTTGTTGGATTAACTAATAACAGCCTGTCTGCGGTCACGTTGGCAAACGCAGCTGTATGTAACAGTTCTATTTAATTGTCAAGTGCGTTATTTGTTTAAATAAGATGGTATTTAACTCGATACATAGCATACGCCTAATCAGCCTATAATGTTCCCAGTGCTGGGACACAAGCCTCTATGAGAGGGAGTGGGCTTATAATCACCAAGCGTCACGCGAGCCCAATGCAAGTTGATGAATGTCTTTGAATTGTCGGTTGTAGGACATGCCGGTTACCCCACGAAATTGGAGAGCAGTGCAAAGTAAAGTGCTTGCCTGGGTTCGAGCGCGCGACCTATAAATAAGTTGGGGGCGTCACCACTGGGCCACCACTGCTCATAATGCATAATTATTGTGTTATTATTAATTAGATTGTTATCTACCTACTAAAGGATTGGGTGAACCGAGTCAACCACTTCACTGATTATGTAAAAACTTATTGAAATTGGAAATATTTATTTCAGACCAAACACACAGTAATTGGTACAAGTCCATATTATGTTAGTAGGTAGATACTTATAACTACTTCTGTAAATAAAATTTGAAATAATTATTATTTTGCACATCCATGAGCGACCAATGCCTCAGGATTTGGCTGTCCACTCTGTCCGCCACCTCGCTCAGAAGCGTGTTGGTGCTTCCCCTTACGCGAGACCACAGGGAGGCCGTTCTTTTGCGAAGCACCACCTGGAAGCCGCCCGTTCTGTGGTCTGCAAACATGCCGGAGGCACTGCAGCCCCATGGGAGCCCCAACAAACCCCTGAGCGTGTTGTTATATTGGACGTGCAGAGCATTGCCAGCTTTTTTAGTGTAATAGCTCCACAGGTTGCACGTGTATAATGTTTGGCAATAACTTTTGAATAGTGTGACTTAAACTTTACGTTGCTACTTTTCATCATAGGTACTCATAAAGATTAAGCCTGGGGGATTAATTGGTATTCGGTAGATCAAGAGACTTTCTAACAAACGAAGTTCTACTTTTCTAATACTCACTAATTAATCTAGTGGGGTTATTGCGTAACTGTGCATCACACATAAAACGGCAATTGATCGCAATATCTTTCATTCCGACAGTTCAGCCTCGTTCATTGCGTTATTAACGTTGTCGAGCAGACAAAAATTTCAAACTTACGAAGCAATAGATTAGAAATTTCCTTCTAAGCCCTTTTTTTTGGGTTTGGATGTCATCAATTACCTACGTTCTCCCGCTCTGGGTGCAGCGGGAGGGCGTGTCAGACTCCTACTGACTAAAACCCACCTGTGTTCCTTCAGTTGCAGGCAAAAGGGAAGAAGGGGGGGAGGGGGGAAGGGGGGGAAAGGGAGGGTTCCTTTCGGACTTTCCCGCAACCCTGGCAGGTCCTTCTAAACCCTAGGATGTTGATTGAAAGTGTGCAACGCAATTAGGGTGCAGTTCTAACAAGAAAAACAAACAAACATAAACAACCGTCAAGTCTGATATGAGCCCAGTCAATGAATAGTTACAAACTCCAGCATCAAATTAGTATGCAAAAATTAAAAAGTTTGTAAAATATTTTAAAAGTCAACTGTGTAGGGTCTGAAGCGGATATTTCAGTTAATTCGTAAACTTCATACTACTTTGCTCGCTGGCACCGAGTTAAGACGATAATTAAAACACTTTACCCAAGTTTTAGTACTGAATTTCTAAAGTACAGCAATCAAGTTAATGGTTCAATCAAAGATCAAAACAACCCTATCACAATAAATATATAATTCCGTCCATTTGTTGAAGCCAGATGTTGTGGATTGCGTCGATATTGTTTTAAATATTTTTGCTAAGTTGATTGAACTTGTATTGCTGATTGGAATATTATTTGTAATTATTAGGCAGGTACGCCATTAAATTTGAACAGAGTTTAAGATAAGACACATTGTTTAGGAGTCGCTTTGCTAGAGGTTTACTCAATACTCAATTATTTATTGCATTCCGTATGTATTACATAGATGGTATAACAGAGTTAAAGATCAATATGGACCCTGTCGGGCACAGCAAAATTAGGAGAGAGGAAGAGGGATAAGTAGCAATTCAAGTAATTCAATATTTTTTATAAACTATTACATTTGTTTAATGGGGTGTATAATTATGTATATATAATTACGTATATATATATTATAAGGTGTGTGTGTATAGGTATAGTAAATTAGTTATTTAAATTTTTATGTATTGCATAAGAATACTTAATGTACGTAATTATTATGAAATTCTTAGAGTATATTTTATTATTAGATAAGTATTAAATTATATTATTATTTATGCATTCATATTTAGTAATTTAAAGTTGAAATTCTATAAGTATTCTGTATTAAATTATTTATATTTCATAATGTTTGGTGTAAGTACAGGAGAGAGCATAATTTTACTTTGCAATAATTTGTCATCTAAAAACTCCTTTACTGAGTAGTATGACTTGGATTCCAGAAATTGTTTCAATTTATTAATAAATATATTTGTTTAGTTTACTTCTCTAGTGTCATTTGGAAATTTATTATACATTTTAATGGACATAACTAAAGGGCTGGTTGAGTGCATTTTGAGTCGGGATTGAGGTATGTTTATTTTGTTTTTGTTGTGTCGAAAAGTGTATCTTGTTTGTGTTTCTTCGCAAGTGTTGTAAAAATCTGGGTGTTTTTTTGACAAATTTACATAATTCTAAGATATATAAACAGGGAAGTGTGAGTATTTTGTGTTTTCGGAAGTGTGGTTTGCAGCTATCAGTTTGTTTTATGTTGGTTATTATTCGAATTAACTTCTTTTGTAAAATAAATATGGTTTGTGAATCTGTACTGTTACCCCACAGCATGACCCCATAGCTGAGCCATGCCTGGGCATATGCATAGTAAGTGACAAATGCAGTTTGCAGATTGGTAGTTTTTTTTAATTTCGCGTAGGGAATAATAAAATTTTGACAGCTTTGCTCTTATTTTCTGTATATGCGATTTCCAATTTATGTGGGTATCAATTGACAAACCTAGGAGAGTAAATTCATTAATGACTTGTTCCAGTTTTGCACTATTAAAAATAAAGTTTAGTTTTAATGGGGATTTTTGATGGGGATGAAAAGTAATTAATTTTGTTTTGGTGAAGATATGTTTGAATTGGTTTTTTTCATCATAGTGCTCTGATTTCTTTACTTTTCTCTTGGCTGAGAACTGAAAAGATCCCTTGCCTTTCCTTGAGCTTTCTTCGTAATTATCATTACCTATACAGGGTTATTGGTAAAACACCATCAACCTCTTAAGAAGCCATTGTACTCATCATTATGATTTTTTTACTATGGAACCAAATATGAAATCGAGAAAAAAAAAACAGCTGGTCCCTACATTTTGACGAGTTCAGCAAACATAAATGTAGGGAACAGGTGATTTTTTTTCGCGATTTAATTTTCGGTCCCATAGTAAAAGTTGTTCATAATGATGAGTACAATGGCCCCATAAGAGGTTGATGGTGTTTTACCAAAACCCTGTATATAGCTTTTTTCACAGATGCGATGCGATATCTGAGCATTTGAGAACTATGCCAGATGGACGGTCAGTCGCAGCATCCAGCCGATCTGTTTCATAATGATCGTAAATTTTCCTGTTTCCAAAGCAATTAAGAAACGGTTTGCTTAAAAAACAAATTGCGCGTGTAGCACCGTACAAGTGATAAAAGTAAAACTTATTAAATAAAAGAGATTTAGGGGAGAGACGGAGAGAGAGAGAGAGAGTTATCTCTTTCTTCTCTATCATGTAGGTAAAGAAATGTGCATAAACTAAACGCATGCTTAAAATTTCACTCTCGATTCTTGTCTAATTATCGAATCGCCGCCTAAGAAGTTTCACTCCAATAATCGACAGAATACCTAATCTATTTACTTATTCTTCGTTTATTTATAAGTTCGAAGAATAAAAGATATATTCGGTCAATGGCACTTGATTTGGGCGCACGAACAATTTACTCGAATTTTGCTCCGGCCCGAGTTATGGCTACGAATACCTACAGAGTGAAACAGTGGCGCCTAATTAATACGATTAATCTTGTTTTTCTTCCGTACCGGCTTGTAGTTTTAGGCGTATACAAAGATTACGCCGTTTTTATAACAATACTTAGTTCATAAAAGTTGATTTGGTCAGAATTTTTGCCCACATTACAACAAAAGCTTTTCGAGGTAGGATTTTTTGTTAGAATAAAATAAGCCTGTAAATCGACCTAGCTCAGAGTTTCAAATTTCACGGCCGGTCGGCAACAATTATTTGCTCGACCGAACAAAAAAAAAAAAACATTAACCCAACACCTATAATTTTACTCTAACAGCACTACGGAGCTAGAAACTATTTGTTTGCGCCCTTTGTAATCAATTTGTCGCACATATGGACTCATAAACGAGGTTTGTGTGTGAGAAAATAACATAGCATTGACAACAAAGCGCAGGTGTTGCGTAATACTGCGTCAGGACGTTTTTAATATAAATTTAACGCTCTACCAGCAGTAGTTATACGCCAGGCCATTATTACTGCAACCACCATTCTCTATTTGTACTTGGTGAAGCTTACAGCGCCGGTCAAACCGAGGGATGTGACATCTTGACGTTATATCGATATTTAAAATTGAAATTAAAATTAAACGTTGCGGTTTTCTGTTGGAAATTTCTCCATTATGGCTCGGGATTGGAACCGTGCCCGGTAAATGGTGATAAGCTCGCCCAATATCAGATTGGGACTGACCTAATACCGTATTGGCAAACGGCGTATGTACGTTTCTGTCTGCCCTTTGGGAATTACCTACTAATCTGGGGTTGAAATAATTCATTCTCTGTATTCAGTCTACTTTGTAGATTTTAATTAAAGACACTTTGACTAACTGAAAACCCAAGAACTTTTAATTATAACGAAAAAGTAGGTACCTAATTTAAGGTTTATTTATAGATACAATCAGTACCTATAATCAATAATGTAAACGAAATCGGCTCACAATAACGCGTCATTTAGCAAAATTTATTTATTAATGGGACCGAGTATTACGATGAATCTTCTAAAACCTAATTAACTGGAAAGGTCATCTGTCTGGAAAAAGTGTGTCTATAGCTTATAGAGGCTTATGCCGCGATAGTGGACTTAATTATACTCACACTGTATAGGAAATCATTGGTCGTGTCATGTCATTAGTATACAAATGGACGTGTAGGTTGAATGTAATAATGTCAGCTTTATTTCACCCTCATGGACCAAAAACTTCTTCTGATTTTGAAAAGGAACCACTAAGGATCTTATGATTATCTTAACGGTTAAACAGTTCGAGTTGGCTTATTAATAAGTTATGAAGTCATATCTAGGTTTGCTACAAGTAATTTGATCGTTTTGAAAAATGGCAGGACTTCAGACGGTGGCAAATTTTTAGCCTTTTAACTCCTTGCAGATAAGGTATCTGATAAGATGAATAGAATCCAATTCAATGTTACAGCTGGACGCATTATAACTTCGAATATCTACAAGAAAAGGTCTAAGTGACTTGCGGTCAAAAGGTCTAGAATTATATAGCCTTTCTGTGGAGTATGTAGTCTTACTTAGTGCTTACAAGGGTTTAATCCGTTAGTGCCCTAAGTGGGGCTAATCCTTTGCCTTTGGTCTCGAATGACCCGATCAGCGGTTCTTAAATGAAGCAGCAAATTAGATAGACGTTGGATAGAAAGATGTTGCGTTTGCGATTTATTATTCAAAATAGGGCCGTGGTTACTTGGTAACTCCAAGGTATTTTTAACAGGAGACATAGCATCATGTTGATTTCGAAGAGCGAGCCACGGTTTACCTAAGAGAAAAAAGAACAAAGAAAATGCGTTTATTTTCGGTAAACATGACGCAAAAAATAACATAAACACAAAACATAAGAAAAGGTTGGGGGAAACATGCGTCATACGCAAAACCCTAGTTGCCTAGGTTTCACGTGAAATTATTTCAAGATAATAATTCAATTATTTTTATCTATCGTTAGATTTATATTTCAACTCCGCTCGCAACTTTCTCAGCGTTAACAATTTATCGATAAAAATAAAAGTAAAACATCGACATCTAATTGTCCAGCCACATCTAAACGGTTCAGCTATCTTTAATAAATAGAGATATTTTTCTCTCTGTAGTAATAGAAGGCTGTGTCAGCCAACTTCCACATTATTCTCGCAATTATTGCTATGACTTTGTCTATACCCTTTTTATTATTTGCTTTGAAGACAAACAAGTGGCTCTCCTAACGTTTACAAGTATTATCGAAGGTTGGCATTATTAGTTTCTTTTTATTATTGTGTATCAATATATTTTTGTTTACGTCTCATTGACTTGTAGAATAGTAGGTATTTGTTGAAGCACGAGGATGACGTCATAAAGTTAATCGTCACGGTTATTGTCTTGAGGGTAAGTGGTGGAAGACTGTTCCTTCATTAAGAGCGGTCATTGCGGTTAATGCTTGAAACTATTAGCTCCGGTGCTGTTGCTGGACAAAGATGATGCTAGTTAAGGCAATTATGCTATTTAAACTGCAGGTAAAGTATTTACATCTTGTTATTACGAAATAGCACACACAAATAAACTGTAATAATTTTGAAAGTAAAAAAAAATAAAAAAATAACTTCCTTTGATTTAGTTAAATTATCTTACTTTTACTAAATTGCTCCACGGCTTACATAAACCTTAACTGTATTCAACATTTAGAGAGTAAAATAACTATGCCAGGCGAGATTATGTACGAAAGTAATAAACATTCTGCCATTTTATGACGCAACATTCACCAGACGGATCGTAATAATCTTAACTGAGCTGATCTGAACACTGGAAGGAGTAAACGTTATACACTGAACAATTATCAAGTCGCTTTTAAAGTAATGTTCTTTGTCGCGTCTCTATGTCAAATGGTTGTTGTAAAGTGAGTATTATTTTTACAATTTATTTTTATATTTCCTGACAAACGTTTGCACAGGTAATTTTATTATAATAAATTGACATAAATGTATTGTTACAGATTTTAATTAAACAGATATGTATTTTTACTCTGTTATGATACCTGCTAAAATGAGACGAAAGGTACCTAATTGTGTTGAGAATAGAATAAACCAAACTTCATCCTGAAGAAGCCCTTAAGACACATTTTACTTTAACCTTCGTACTCAATGTAAGCCACGCAATGAGTTTCAACTCCAATATAGCTATTAACGAAAATGAGGTTCCTCCAGAAACTTCAAATGTGATACCTACTACCAGCACTCAAATTAATTTAACCGTGTCTTACGGCTTTATTTAGGAAAACACTCTTCATCACATCTCACATTATCGTTACGAAATTATGAACACGAAACAAGGAATTTCGTAAAGTCATAATAACATCAAAGTACCATGGATGTTCCACGCCTAAGGTTCATTTATACCAGCAGAGTATATCGCCCGACGAGAGGCGAGAACCTCCATGCGACTCTCGTAACTCAAACTCAAAGCATTTATTTCAAATATACCAATTACAGGCACTTATTAATTGTCAAGGGGTCGGTCAGTCAGAAAGATGAAACTAGTTGCCCATTCCAATGCGTAGTAGGTACCTATGGAGAAGAACGGGCAAGAAACTCCATGGACACTCTTTTAAATCAAAATATTGTTACAATAGTGGTTACATCATTCATGTTGAAATTATACATGTGAGAACGATGTAGAAAGACATGCACGTTAAATGCGTCCGTAATAAAAAGATAAAAACAATTCAGGAATCAAAATAAGCCATGACCAGCTAAGACATGACCAGTGCCTACTCACGGCGCCCGTTCACGAACATGACGTAGAATCAAAAACTCGCCAACGATTGTGTATGAGATATTTCATGGGGCTTTTTCGAACTGTAATTTGAAAACTTCTTTACCGTTGCTATAAATTTTCAAAGGCAAGATGAATTTCATCTTTGGACATGCGAGTGTCGCAAGTGCTGTTTGCACGAGTATTTTTTTAAATTTTCATTCGATACTTAGTCGCTACAGCTGTCAAAACGGTAAAGGAAAACGTTGTGAGGAAACCGGCATGTCCTAGAATCAAAAATTCGAAGACATGTGACATCTACCAACCCGCACTGGGCCCGCGTGTTGGATTACGGCTTCTCCCTCTCACCGAGAGGAGGCCTGTGTCTCAGTATTCGCTGCAGGCGAGAAACTCGTCTTTTGCAAACGATCATTTACTCGAAAGAAGTAAAGGAACACGTTGAAATATAGTGGTGTTGCTGACTCTTACAGGAACAAAGTGGTGGGGCTGACAAATGTAGCAGTACTTTAGTAATAATAGCTGGCTAACCGTCGCCTACGGCCACTGTAACGTGCGACGTGTATTCGCTTCCATTAAGTCTTATGGTCGCTGTACGTTGTGCCACATTTCAACGACCATTGTTTGCCGCGGATAAAGCATATTAATTTACAAAAAATGAAAATAGGTACTCAACAATAAATCTCATTAGTAAGTAATTTTATTTAGAAGTATTATAGGAATACAAGGGGAAAAAAGAGTTTTTTCATACGAATATAAACAATAATTACTAGCTTCATCTTGCGACTTCGTTCGCGTGGAAGTCGTAAGACACCACGATACACTAAAATAACAGCCACATTTTTATAAAACATACATAAATGTTTTTTATAATGAGGGGGTCAATCGATCAGGTTAAGCTACGTTTGCCGCGGCTGGTCCGTGGATGGGTGACCATCTTTACATACCAAGACCCCTCCATGCCTCGGAAAGCACGCTAAACAGTTGGTCCCGATTGTCATTCGTGGATCTTTGACAGTCGTTACGGGTCGTGAGAAGCCCGAAAGTCTGAAAACCAGTCTTATCAAGGGGTATCGTGTTATCCAGTAACTGGGTTGTGGAGGTCAGATATGCAGTCGCTCCATGTAAAATACTGGTATTCAGCTGCATCCGTTTAGACTGGAAGCCAACCCCAAAATAGTTTGGAAAAGATATGGATGATTTATAAAAATGTGGCTGTTATTTTAGGACTCCGTTTGTAGTTTTGGTCTCAGCACCCAAAATATGAAGAGAGTCAGGACTGGTGACGCGGTAGCAAGCGACGTACAGTTGTCCATGTGAGAAGCAGCTCGTCCAGAGGTTGACACCCGCAGCCTTCAGTAGCAATTTCCCATTGCTTGCGATGTTTTTCGCTTTTAGTGAATTAATGAACGCCTGCGTTCCTGCGTATACTACCTAATGGCACAACACTGATATGATGCACTGACTGATGCATTCTCACAGATTATTCCCGACGAACAGCTATCACTAAATTTATATAACTGTAGATTCAAAACACACGGGATTTCTTATTAACTGTCTAACCACAGATCTAATCTATCCTAACCTAACCATAGATCCTATTTATTTTTTACAATAAATATCAATTGTTGGGAATCAAACTAAGGTTTGCAAAGCAGTCGTCGAACCTTTAAGCCTTTAATTTTTAGCTTTCAGCTATTTTAGTCAACTCTCAACAAAGCAACTGCTTTGTTGAGAGTTGACTAAAATAGCCGTGCCGTTCTTATATCATGTCATGATTGACTTCTGAGCTCCTAGGTATAGCGGAATGATAATCATTCTGTAACTATCTGCCATATTCGATCCCTATTCAGCACAGTGAAGTTATGGAATAATTCGCCTGTTGTCACACATATTGTATTCTTTCATAATTCAGTCTCATTTCCTACGAAATATATTGTTTTTTTTTTGCAATTTATGTCTTTTCTAGTACTCAAACCTCAGGTGGTCCAATTTAATGTTTTGATCCGTCTAAGAAAAAGGGTCGATTGGAATCGAAAAAAGGTTTTTGTGAAAACTCTCCATTTTCTTGCTGACCGTACCATTTTTTTTCAAAATCTGTGATGGCAGATCAAAATGTTTCAAGAAGTTAATGACAATCTCCCAAGACCGTTTTCTTGTAGCGACAACGGTTAAGGTACCTGCCCTTATTACCCCATCTCAAAAATCCACTATGTATATGTCATGATTGACTGCTTAGCTTCATAAAGGTATAGCGTGTCATATATATATATGGTATAGTGTATCATTTAAAATGTTAAATCTGTAACTATATGCAACATTTTGTCTCGTCTTTTTAGAACTTGCGGCAAACTATAGAAGAATACCAACAAATTGCAATATTGCTCGTCCCCCATAGCAAATAGCGTGATCATTAAAAGCCTATAGACTGACCAGACTTATAGGGTAGATCTGTGCTTAATTTGAATAAAATCCATCCGGTAGTATTTGCGTGATGCTAGAACATAGTATACATTCAGACAAACATACTAAAACTATATTTTCGGCATTAGAATCGTACCCAAACCTCTTAACAATTACTTTTTTTTTAAAGATATTCAATACACAGTTTTGACTTCGCTACGAATTTATTATATGTATAAATTAGCGCGTACATATGAACCAATTATAGGCATGCAACCATAGCGCCAACTACTACAAAACATTCTCGAGATACATTATATTATTCCTTGATAACACCGAATAAATGGATCCCTTATTCAATATAACAAGAGCACCAGTAGTTATTACCGCCTGAAACTTGTTCGGAATGATAAACATATAATAGAAACATCATATTTTTATGCCCAATCAGTGAGAAAACAAAAGTATCTTTTACTACATAGACCTTTGTAGCGATGCGAGCTTTCATCTATGTATTTTCAGCCTTACATATACATTATATATCTTGAAATGTAAATATCGGCAACAGTAATCAAAATAAATATAGCTGACTAGGTACATTATTATTTGGTCTTTTAAATATTTTACTGAGTGCATTGAGCTCTCAATTCCTTGTCGTTGTTCGTCTAAATGTGCCTAGTATCTTCCACAATAAATAATAATGCAGGTTAACTACTTTGCATTGCTTGTATAAATTGTTTTCTTATCTGTAGGTATAGGTACATGTTTGCTAAGCTGTCTCGTGTCAATAATCTTCGAAACATTTTGGAAATATCAAAAAAATCTCTATACTTTCGAAAACTCCAAATCCTCATTTTGTACGAAACAGTACCCCGTAGACATAATGCTTTAACATTGATAAGCAACTCCAAGAAAGACTTGGAGCTTGTTATCTCTGTGACGGAAACATTTTCCTTCACAACCTGAAACTTTTTATCTCCAATTTGATTTTAATATAAAAATCGACTTCTATTTTCTTCGGCGTGTCTATTTTACTCGAAGATCCACGGATGCACTCAAACGATTTACGTAGTTCACATCAGAAGTAATTTTATTTCAAATGATTGGTTAACAAGAACAGACAAGACACTCTCTGAATGTAGTTTTCTTGCAAGGAACCACTCAAGAATAAATGTAGTGATGCTTTCTAAAGCGCTAACATTACCTCATAAGCGTGGAAGAAAATTTATCTCTGCTTTTATGGGAACATTAGTTTTACTAACATTCATAGCGAAGCTGTTAACTTTAAAAGTGATGTCAGTCTCGATCAAGTGAAAGCGGTGACTAGCTTTAAAGTAAGCAACGAATTATTTTATGGATTCGAAAAAACACGCTTATCTTTCGTAAATTAATAATCTCGATACTTTTATCTACAATGGATCTTCGTTTTATACCGTAAAACCGTGCTCGTAAATCTGAATTACCCTATATTTTTTTTTCATCAAGAGTTCAACTTCGGTATAGCCTATCGAAATTCCGGCAAGTATAGGTACCTACAGAAGTTCTAAAAAAAAAACAAATTGCATTATAGGGTCAACTCAAAAAAAAGCCTGAATAAAATTATTCAACAACTTTTAAGCTACAAATATTGCAAACTTTAACTCACACCCACACTTTCTGTATACAGCAATGCTATTATATCAACATTGGATCGAAAGAGAATGAAGACAGTGGGTAGTTTCAGCAGCAAATTGCAATTACCGTTATTGCGGTAATTTGGAGACCCCGACCCGGCCCGGCCGACGCGGCGCAAAACTACTAACGTCTTGGAATGGTTACCGCTTACAATTTATGATAGAACATCGCGGTTCACTTTGGTGCAACACCTATATTAAAACTATGTTTTTTTAATGAAGGATATTGTTTGTCTAGACTTGTGCAGCTTAAGGGGCAGACAAAAGCTAAAGCGCGGTCACTGTCAGACTTCATAGAAAAGAAAGAGAAGCGCGATGACACAAAGCTGGTAATTTATTGCAAAATATGAAGCAATTCTCTATTTACAAAAAAATCTATTGATTGGACTAAAAATGTAATCCATCACTGCATGCAGTTTGGCATTTGACATTTTATGGTACCTATATTTTTAATTATAATTATAATTGTTGATGAAAGGATAAACTGCTTTTAAAGTCATTTAAGAGGTGTGTTTGAAGATTTTTTTTATGCATTCATGTATATTTAATTATGTTTTGAGTTCCATAACTTTATTAAAAAAATACTTGAAAATATCATGTATTTCTTTTTATAAAATTATTTACGGTTTAAGAGATACACTGCTTTAAAAAAGCAAAAAAAATGAAAAAAAAAGGAAAAAAAAAAAAATTTCTTAAGATTTCCTTGATATTTTGCGAAAATGTCCAACAGCGACGGTGACCACATAACATCAGGAGGGCCGTCGGCTTGTGTGCCATTCCAAAAAAAGCCTCTCAAATCCAGGATAGCCCGGGAGGGAATGCTGCAGTCTTCATTATTATTATTATTAGGAAAACTACAGTGAAATAGATTAAAATAAACCTAGAATCACTGGCATAGGTATCTGTAATGTCAGTTACATTCGAACCATTCAATCACATTGCATTGATTGCTAGTGGCGCCGTGGATTCTACATTTTAATAGGCCTGTAATTAATATGTCAGCCACGATAATTATTGCACGTAATACTCGTGTATGAAAATAATTAAAATTAATTCAAACTTTACGCGTCAACTAACATTATAACAGCGATAGACGCTTCTATTAAAATTTCTAAGACAAGAAAATTACATGTTAACTTTCTCCCTTAATTTATGTACCGAAAGGTTTTATATTACATGTTTTTAGGGAAGTATTTTGTAATAATTAAATCTTTCAAACCCATGAAACTGTGTTTTACGCGAGCCGAGTAATGGGTAAACTTTCATTGCGAGCTTTTATCTAATTTATTTTTATTGTTATATGAGCCAGTTTATGCCCCATTTTATATCCTTTGCAGTAGTTACAATCAAGAGTACTGAGCGTGATATGTTTTGTTAAAACGTCACTTTACTTACGTTTATCTGTTTGTATGTCGTTTTTTCTAATTGCATTTGCTCGTTGATCTGAGTCATAGCACTAAATAAAAACACCTCCTGTTTGTGAAACCGTGAAAATGGAAAAATTCAGCCGAGGAATATAATAAGGTACCTACTAACTAACTTGCTTTTTCATCGACTTTACCTTCATACAGTGGATAACTATAAACTATGGACCCCTTCAGTGAACTGATAGACATTCCATAAAATTAGGGAAAGCTACAAAAGCGACACTGATCCAACACATTGCCATTGATTTACGGCGTCAACTATACATATGGATAAGTTGTAGGTAGGTTCATCACTACGTGCGTAGTTTGGACGAAGGTGGATAAAACTAGAGTGAAACCAAAGCAGCTGAATTGCAAGTGACAATAAAACAAGGTGTTAGGATTTAGATACGTTTGATGCTATTGAATTTTATCGGCGATTGTACCAGAGCTACGTCAAAAATGTACTGGATAAATGCAACTGTGTCCAATAATATATGAGACACTTACAGATTTATACTGGCTTTTGCCGCCGGTTCTGTCCGTGTAAGGGACTATTTATTACGCAACCCCCCTTTGAATTTTGGGTGCGCCAAAGTTCACCTAAATTTTCAACTCCGATAATTGGAAATCCGAAAATGTTCTTCCTAACATTTTTCATCCTAACAATCACAATTCCTAACTACTCTGTCTCTAATGTTCATAATTCCGAAGCATTCAACTTCATAATGTCAGTAGCAATAAATATCTATTATACTTTTATTTGTTTCCCTATATTTTCTCAACATAACCATCTTTTATACTATTATTCAAAGTCATATCTTTTTTGTTTAGATTTCTTTTTATTCATAATAATCAGTATTATATACATTAATCATTGTAAGCCCTAATTATCACATGCCATAATTATGATATGCCATAACATAATTTGCCATCGACATCGGGTGTGTAACGGTTGTTTATATCAAGAGAAATTGGATGCAATTGGGACTTTAGGGCACCCCGACTCGGACAGGTTAGGTTAGAAGGGTGGGAGGGTAACCCTTCGTGGTTATTTTTTTATAAACCACACAGAAGTAGGAGCCCCGCGAAGCGGGGCTCCGTCGACCTAGCCCACCATCAACCATGCACAGAAAAAAAAACCTAAAACTATAAATATCATCTTCTACCCACATATATTTTTTATAACACTTGGTAAATGTTTCTTTCTGAGTATGAGTGAAAATATTATGGTAATTATGTTTAGGGATAAAAGCGTTATGATAAAAAACAGTAGGAGTTTAAATATATTTACATTAATGATATTATTAATTACAATTTTCGGAAACATGAGTGTTATGAACATCGCCGGTAGCACTACAAATAGTATGAATGAAAACTTTAGGATGAAAAATTTTAGGAAGAGTGATCATTCGGATTACAAATCGTTAGGAAGAACAATTTCGGGTAAAGAACTTTAGTTGAGCCAATATGGACCCTTGAATTTTGTGTTATGATGTAGGTATGGAGTATTCGGTAAATAAAAACTGAGAACATAAACGTAATATTATAGGATAGTCTATGATGCATTGAAGACTATAAAGAAGATGAAAACTGTAAATAAAAATCGTTACGATAAATATTCACTCAGATACACCCAAATTGAACACAGTTAAAAATATGCAGTGCAGTTAATGGTAACATGCACAACAATTTCTTTACATGTTTCATGAAAAAAGGACAATATTTTATTTCATTGTGATTCCCTCGCACTGGGATTGTGTTGCAGTGTCGAGGGAATTGGTGAATTAACGATGCCCTCAGTAGCGATCCGTCACTATTGGCGCATTTTTCAGACTTTCAATCCAATGTTTTATCACTCCGGTACAATTTATATTCGAACGTATTCAAGTTCATACAATCATATCCGATATCTCTATGTTCCGCTTCAATACACCTCGTTTATTATCGGAACTGATTGAGGAAAACGTGCTCCGTTCAAGACGTCCTTAACAATGATTAGTGCATAACATCTAAGTGCTTGTTAAATTTGAAGGAACCATCAACGCAACAATTGTATAAAGCAATTTAATTTTTAAAATTGAAAATTCCTAGCCTTCCCATTCTCCTAGCTCTTGGCTGTGAAAAACTATATTGCTTTTTTTATTAAAAATACGAAGTGTTCCAACGAGGGGCAAACTGCCACTAAAACGTTATGGTTACTGCGGTGACATTCGCACGAATACCTAACTTATAAAATTGGTAATCCCCTACGCAATAGCCACCCTTCTTGGGTACCCGATAAAGTATTACCTACGACGTATTAAGGATTATTTCGGTCCTACGCCGATATTGTTTAACGTTATTCCTACTCGTTTTTTGCTTTATATTTCTTTTATTTCTCCCTGTTTTGGTGTCTAGGTATACGTGGACCTTTTCGTTGTCTAGTATTAGTGGGAACTGACCGAAACTGATGAAATACACCTGGGTATAACAGCTACTTGGCACAAAGTAAAAAGCTTGATAATAAAGTTTTCTCGTTATCTCGTGAAGTACAATGCGTAAGTACTTAAAAGAGATATTGATATTGCGTTCTTAAGTACCAATTGTAGGGAAATGGAGTTGGAAAGATATTGGGCAAACGGTGATATCATTACCGTAAAACCATAATGTAATATGATTTACGAATGATTTCTCAACAATAACTCATAAAATAACTTATTTGCTTTCAATAATGTTGGTCTCTATCATATATCTGTTTCACGGAATAGTTTTCCGTACTTCTAATGTAGGTTATTGTTGATCATAATAACATAAATAATGGTTACGATTCGCGCAATGGCGTCGATCGTGGAACAACACATTTACATTAAGAGAGCCAATAGCTGCACTGAACGTTACGCGAAATTTCCATTTGGTATGTAACAGTTTGCCGAGCGGAATTATTAGTCAATTGTTTGGATACCGCGCTATTGTTACAGCATAAACGTAACGTTTGTGTTCATTGTCTGTAAACGACTTTTGTATGTCCTACGTTTAGGGTTGAGGTACTTACGACGTGAAGTTTGAGTACCTATGTTCAATTGTCTTTAACTTATTAATTTTAGAAGATTATGTTTTATTACCACGCATTAGATGTTAAGTATTTGTGTGCATTAATCAATAACTAAGCCAGCTTGCTACTTTTTAACAGAAAAAACGAGGCTACCCTCTGATTTACTTTTGTGCCTGGACAGCTACAAATAAAATGTGGTCCTTTTTCTAACTAACAAACTACTAGACCTTATATAAAATAAGTGCCATCGCAGACGTCCTCAGACAACAATAGAGAAAAAGTAGGCTACGAAGTACATTCGGTATATGCAACTGTAATAAACAACTACACAATATGAGTCATAACGCAAACGCAGACGAAACAGAAAAAGCGAAGGTTCAAAAATAAACTTAATTTTACAGTTTCCTTTAAGATGCCGGGGCCCTTTCAAAAACTGGCCCGCGGTGATGTTACTTTACATTTCGTCTTAAAAAGCAAACAAAAAAGTTCATAAAAATTCAGACGAGAGAGGCGGTTGTCCTTTTTTGGTCGAAGCTCCGCCAACGGGACGATGTAAAAGAGTCCGACAGAAACTTGTTTGAAGAAGTCGATTTAAGTTACGAAAGGAGAGTACCTAAATTAAATTTTTATCACGATTTTTTTTAAACAATTCGAATAATTATGGTGCATTAAATTGTTTACGTATTGAGACGGCTTGGTGAGGAGGTTACCGGCCCAAGCCGGCTGTGAGATACGTACATTAAATATATTGATGTGGTCGGTAATGGAACTGGCTTTTTGAAGCATGGGAGATAAATAAAGTCTCTTATTTGGTCAGGTAAGGAACTACAAAATACGTTCGCCGAAGTTCGTGGTCGGGTTCCGAGCGAAGACAAACAGAACTTCAGACGCCTTATCAACTTTCGCTTCAGTGATTAGTAAATAACAGAAGCTGAATACATGCGTAGGCCGGGGTGGATATCAAATTATATTCGTCCCATTGAAATTTGAGACCCTATTATTGTCATAACAATGATCCCAGTCCGCAAGCGACAATCATTATTTTCACACTTAACAAAGTACTCCTCACATAAAAAAGCATCCATAAGCATAAACTCCGCGAATTATTCGATTCATTTCAAAGGAATCCTACTAAAAGGAACGCGAGACTAACTCAAAGCTTTTATATCTCGTTTGGAGGCGCCTTATTGTCTTCAGCGGTATATGTATTAAAGCTTGCTTTCTCTTGCGTAAATAAAATCCATTGGAAAGAGAAGTGCTTGGGAGCAAGTGCAAGGGTAGGGGGCGTCTAGGTGTAATGCCTCATGCGAGTGTCGGGGACAATGCAAAGTAGATTGAATTGGAAAAAAGACTTGAACAGAATGGCGGCTTTCGGCACCCCGGGGAAAAGGAAAACTCGCTCTGAAGGGTTTACAATGAGAGCGGTGTCCATAGATGTTGCCGCTTTGCAGTGTTGTTTGTGAAGTACAGCTCTCGGATTCATTTTCCTATTACGAAAGAGTATTGAGGAAAAAATTGCTTAAAATTTCCTTTTTGCTTAAATAAAAGTTTCATAAATACGCCTCAATACGCGAGCTTTATCTTTTTTAAACAAAGTAGGTACGTGCAGGTAATTCCTTGGCAAGTAATAGACATTAGTAGTATTTTTAATTTTTTTAGGCGAATTATTGTCGTAGACACGGTTTTCATTTTCATATTGGCATCCAGTCGTAAATCGAACAACAGCAATTTTGCATTGCATTACCATAATTTAATTTAACTAATCAATTTAAGCTGCGTACGCAATATTGGCTTAACTTTAATTGGACCTTTTATATTTTACGTTTATGAAACATTTAGAAAACGTAAACTTCAAGCCTTTTTTTCCGTGGACATTATAATTAGACCTATGAAGTAGCCGTTTTACAATACTGACCATTTGAAACGTAATTTATGTATGGCTGGCAATAAATTCTATTGGAAATCTAATTTTATTGAAAAAATATGGAATTCTATTTTCAAATTCAGTCGTTTGTTTATTGGTTACTGTTTTGTTTTCACTACATTTGTATCTTTTTCATCAATATGGACACGATAAAATACGGGTAATTATGGAATACGAGTTCCGTCGCGGTAGCAATGCCGCACAAACGGCTCGCCACATTAATTACGTGTACGGAATGAACACTACAAACGAACGCACGACTCGTTATTGGTTTGAACGCTTCCGACATGGAACTTTTGATCTAAAAAATGGACCAACTCAAGTCAACAACGACAAATTAAAGGCGATAGTGGAAGCTGACGATACTCAATCTATGGCTAAGGTAGCAGCAGCTTTCAACGTTAGCATTCAAACAATATTGGTCCATTTGCGTCAAACTGGAAAGGTAAAAAAAAATTATAAGTGGGTGCTGCATGAACTGAACGATTGCCAGCGCGACGAACACGCTGTGGTATGCTTTGCGTTGCTTAACAGACACAAAAACGAAGGGATTTGGAACCGCATTGCCACTTGCGATGAAAAATGAATTCTTTTTGGTAGTCGTAAGCTGTCATCATGTTGGTTAGACCCTGGTTCAGCGCCTAGGCAATGCCCCAAACGAAAACATACCCCTAAAAAAGTCATGGTCACTGTTTGGTGATCTAGTGCCGGTATAATTCATCACAGCTTCTTACCAAATGTCACCAGCATTACTGCGGATGCGTACTGTGAGGAACTGGATACAATGATGGAGAAGCTCGCAAATCTCCGGCCAGCATTGGTTAATCGCTCGTCCCCGCTGCTCCTACACAACAACGCTCGACCACATACGGCACAATAGACGGTCTCTCAGCTACAAGAGCTAGGGTAAGACCTTTTGCGTCATCCACCGTACTAACCAGACCTTGCGCCGACAGACTTCTACTTTTTGCAAAATTTGGACAACTTCTTGGCAGGGAAAAAATTAAATACCCGACAGGTAGTACAAAATGCCTTCGCAGAGTTTGTTGGCTCCCGTACACCTGATTTCTTCAAGAAGGGCATTGTAAAATTACCACTGCGCTGGCAGAGATGCATCGATATTATGATTGATAGAAATAAAAAATATATAAAAATGACTAACTTTCTATAAACTAAACGGCAATTTCATAGGTACAGACCAATATTTTATTGTAAAGAGCATTAAATAGACTCAACTAATGGAGATCTTTAAATGTATACCATGAACAGTCAGCTCTGTCACCACACATGCATGAATAAGTTATAATATTCTCATGTAAGTAGTTCGTTCGTAGGAAGAAGTTCTTCTTTTATATGGTGAAGTATGGATGCAGTTACTAACAATCCAGTATACAGGGCGGCAGGGATATTGACGCACAACCAGTTACCATGGATTCAGTACATAATTCGGAACCCCCTTTTTTTTGAGGTTTTTCAATCATTCCTGCTCTGGGCGGAGCGGGAGGGTGCGGCAGACTCTTACTGACTAAAACCCAGTCGTGTTCCTTCAGTTGCCTGTGGCAGGGGCCACGCTAACCCTTTCAGATTTTCCCACAACCCTGGCAGGCATCGGCCCTAGCGGACCCCGTCATTGGTGCGTCATTTTTCCTCTCCCTCACGCGTTCCGCCTCCTCCTTCGCGAGCATTGCTGCTTCGCAGAAGGAGGTGATGGCTTCCCGTGCCCTCTCAAGGACAAGGTCGGACGCGAGAGATCGCCACCGCCAATTGCCTGCACGAGGGCACAGCGGTGCTCAGCCCAAGCCGGGCAGACCTCCACCGTATGCTCCACCGTATCCTCCGGGCCATCTACACAATGGTGACAGCCGGGCGTTTTCTCCCGCCTTATCCGGAACAGGAACCTCCCGAAGCCACCGCGTCCGGTGAGGACCTGCAGCAGGCGGAAGGTGAGGACGCTGTGGCGCCTCTCTAGCCACCCCTCAAAGCGGGGACTTATCGCCGCAATTATGACGTGCCCAGCGCTGGGTTGCGACAGTCGTACTCTTCATGCCGCCATGAGATCCCGCCGGAGCTCTGTCCGCTGTGCCGTGATTTCTCGCGGCAGCGGAGTTACGCCCAGGCGTTTCGCCTCCTCATTCTAACCCCCCTGCGTTTAAATTATCCGTCAGCCATTAAGAATAAAAATTAGCTTTGCCATACATTTTGACCGCGTACACTTTTCTATGAAACAGGATATTTTTATTTTGATAACCGACGATACATAATTATCTAGCTGTCCAGAATAATGTGCCGAATTCATGGTTTCAGTTTGCGCGCCAATGTCCCTGCCACCCTGAATAAGGGCATCCTTCTAATAAAGTTATGTGGAACTGAATAATTCAATTATAATAAGTGAATATATTACACGGAACTTTTCTATTACAAGTTTCCTATGCTCTCATTACATTCCGTTTTGAACTGAAAGGGGCTCATTTACACTTAAAAAAAAGTCGGAATAGAACGAAATGAGAAATTCTTTCGTTAAAATAACTGGTAGCAAAACAGAACAACCTATGAGAGGTGCTTCAGGTATTTAGTAGTTACAGTTGCGGGGTTGTGCTTTGCCCGAGTTTTATTTTAGATACACTCGACGAATGCCTATAAATGTTTCGCAATTAACTTTTTTCTGAATGCATCTTTGTTTCATGGCAAATTATTCCAGCTGCTTTTTAGACTATATTTAATGTACTTACATTTGCTTTATTATTTTGCTTTAAATATTTATGTGACTCGTAATCGGTTAAAGTAACATGTCAAGAAATACGATATAATGCCAAGAATTCTAGTCACTGTCATTATGATTAAAAATAAACCATAGCAGCTGAATAGGTACTTGATATGACTGAATATGAGCGTGGTGGTGGTGAGAAGGCAGATTTAGAGGTCTTCAGGATGATGTCAACTAGTTTTAAATTTTCCTCACCGCTTTAAGGAAAGTAGCCAAACAAAAACATTATAAATAAGCTGCTTAACATATAACGTTAGTAGTGCTCGACGAATGCTTTATAAACTAAAGCTTTACTGTTATACTTGACTCCAAACACTAGTGTTGTGCGCAGAGTCACAAACGACAAGTAAGTAAGTGCTGTTCGTTTTTGAGGGGAAACGAGATACTGAAGTTATTTGGACTTAATAAGTATGCGTTTAAAATTTTATTTGTCATTTTGATTTTGCAGCATTACAGGGTCAGTAATAATTATTTAAAATAGTTTAACCAAAAGTTCCTTTATGTTACACTAGCTTATGCCCGCGGCTACGCTCGCGATGATTTAGGAATTTGACAATCAATTCGGTTTGCACCTACTCTACTTGTTGTTTGGCCGTTGCAATCATGGGCTCAGAACGGAACATTATTCTAGGACGCTCCTATACACCATGTTGTATGTCCTTCTATTTGGCGCTAATACGTTTAAATTATATATATAAAATTGATGTGTCTGTTTGTAATGTCAAAATTTATTTACATAATGATAGTATACAATACAGTACACAATGCAGATAGTATACAATGTGTAACTGAAATAATGCACATTATGATATTAGTTTGTTCAGAATCGTTTACAGAACCGATGTATGTCATTTTTTATATATTAGAGTTAGAGTATGAAAAACCGGTCCATCGACACTCTAGAGTCTAGAGTTCATCCTCCTCATTTCATGATTCTAGAGTCTAGACTTACAAAATGTATTAGGTACTTAAAACAAACAAACAGACTTACTTTCACATTTATAATATTAGTTAGGATTATTAGGTAGGTACTTCATTTTTTAATTTAAATTGTAGCAAGGTGAGGAAAAATCAAAGAATTTGTTTTGTAGGTACACATACATAAACCTCCAGTCACTCACAATCACTCAATAAACCAAAACTTTTATGTAACTGGCATAATGCGGTGTGATACCCCCGTGCCTCGGAAAGCATGTTAAGCCGCTGGTCCTGCGATTGATCTCTGGTCCTATCGGAAGAGTCAGTCATAAGAGTGAGGGAAGAGAGAGGGCACCTGTGTCAGCGCACACACTTGTGCACTATAATATCTCCCGCATCGATGGCTAGTCTCTGCTGAGATTGATCGCCATGACCAAAATTCAGTCTGGAGGACTATTTTATTGTAAAGTGATAATAATTAATTAATCAAACCAACTTATCTGAGGTGTCATTCTAACTCGCATTGACTTGATATTTACGTCACATTATATTAAAAAATGCAGGAAGGGAAGAAAATCTGTGACACATTGTTTTGACACGTAAAGGAGGCTATGCGGTTCAAGGATTTGGGTCAAACAGAAAGAGCCTTAGCCTTAATTCAAGAACAACTTGTCAAACTTGACAACAAACTTGCTACAAGGATCTTTTGGCGACTGAATGGCATTGACAGGTCGTTGTTGGTACACATTTGTGTAATTGTCACAGAAATTATTTTGACAAAACAAGATGGCGGCATTGGTTTCTATTTTGGCCACGCGCCTTAATAACTTTGTAGCGTTGAAATATCATTGTTTCTTTGACATTTCTAAATAAAGACAAATCCATTGTTTCATTCATTTCAATCCCTGCCTGTTAAGACGTAAATCTGATTTGAAATTTATAAGGTAAGGAAAAAGGAAGCGTACGAATCAGGATATTTTCCGAGCTACTACAGCCGCTGAATGTGCTCGTCTGCGTCTCACCGGCACTCTGCACAATGAAGCTAATAATTAATAATAATAACATGAGACAACATCCATACAAGGTCTTCAGGTCCCGAACTAGGTACAGCCTGTACTACGGTAACCTGATGACTGATATACATACTTATATACATATACACACCCAGACACAGGTCTAACAGACATGTTCATGCACACAAATTTTTGACTTGTCCGGGGATCGGCGGGACCAGTGGCTCAGAAGGCAGGGTCGCTACCAACTGCACCAACCGGTCAGTCAGTTAACGATTCTATCTCTTTACCTTCAATTTTATTGGATAGTTTCATGAACTAGTTGTTTTACTTGTAAATCTAATATTAAAACTTTATTGCTTTAGTAACATTGCAGCTGTCCGATGTCCTGTATCCTATATCCTGTGTCCTGTATCTTAAGTTGCAAAAAGTTGTCGGAGCTCAAAGTAGAACTCGTAAAAATGCAAGTGAACTGTAGTTGGTACATTCAAACAGAACATTTCCATGATAAATGTATAAAAAAGCAGCTTGAAAATTCAAAGCTCTGAAATTATAAATGAAACCAACTAACGGAGCAAAATTAACGACTGCCACTAACTTTGGAGTGGCTTGTTTTTATCATAAACTGTTTTCAGCGTGACTATTTAATTAACTAATTGAAACACAAACTGTTTATTATAATTATGAATATTTAACAAAGAACCAGAGAATATTTTCGTCACGCTGTTATACCAAATAGAATTTCAGACAAAGCTATTAACACTTTTAGCCGACCTGGTAATTTAATCTTAAACTTAAAAGTCCGTGTTTGCCTTTAGACCAAAAAGGAAGACAAACTCAGGGGTAATTTTCATTCTCTTCTTCGTTTACGTAATAGAGTTGATTATATGAAATGCCTTTATGTTATACATTTCAGTCCTATTTTCTGTTTGTTCTCATAATAAAGAGTTGAAGGTAACATCTTTTATTAATGTAATTACCAGAGAGATATAATGCACGCAAGAAGTGACAAAGCCAAGAGCTTTTGGACAATGTACTTCGCCTTTGACTCTGTCATAATTTAAATGTACTTGGATGGCTAATGGGTGCATCTTAGAACTAAATAAAGGAAGATTTATTTTTATGATTATATTAAAAAAAAAAACAAACCAAAATAAATCTTTTTTTTTGTGTATGGCATCTCGCAGTTGGCCTTGAGAGGCCGTGACTGCTTAAACGGTATATCCTGTGGTGCCTTTGAGCTAACTCAAAGCCTCCAGCCAGGGGCTAAAAAAAACAAGTGTTGGTAGGTCCTATAAATCAAAACTTTGCCAAAAATGTCTGTAATTAAAGCCACACTTACACGATGCAAGTTTTTAGTCTGTGGCTTACAATTAAATTGAAGCAACAAATCACTTGTGTCGTCTAATAATAGATTATGCACTAAGGGGATAAAGCAGTGTCTTAATAACGCGGGTGCTATTTTGAATCCTGAACACAACGAAGGATTCTATTTCTCCCGAGTACAGCGAGGGATTCGAACTCGCCTAGGACGAAGACACCTTTATCCCCGAGGAGAATATTCTACTTTTCGCACACACTGCGGGGTAATAAAAACCCATTCCATTTTCGAATTAGTAGTTTATGAAACTGTTAAATAACCGGGGAATACCTAGTTATGTGCAGTTTCATACACTATTTACCCGACTACGTGATAGCAAAGACAGGGTTATGTTTTTCATGTAGTATGTATCTGTTTATGGAATTCTATATACTCTCGAAGCATCCTAACGGCGGCGGCTGGATTAATTAGAATACATGAGGTAGTTTTCGACTGTTCTGGGTCGCGCGAAGGCTAGGTTTTGTTTTTATGGCGGAATTTAGACGTCAGAATGAACGGTCAGGATTAAAAAAAAATTACCATAAGTATTCGGGGTATCAAAATAAAGGACTTGAAGAGACGATTCCACAAATAAACTAACACTAAATGTATTAAAATATATAAAAATTACAAAATCTAAAAACCCGACTGCAACTAAAATTCAAAACAAGCTTACTTTTCAAGCAGTCTGTTGCAGTTAGTGGCATCAAATCTGATATTGAACTAAAATAACTTACTGCCTGTCGGGTTTAAGATTTAACTCATGAATCTGAATCTCATGCAATTTCATCAAAAACACAATAAACGATATATATGTGAAAACACTGTTTCGACGATGCAACTTTTTTTGGTGCTTCAACTTGTGGTATGCCACAGGCAATTAAATCGCACCGTGTAAATAAGGTTTTAGTATGTGTATTAGTCTCATCCCAGCAAGAAGTTATTAGTCCAAAGATATGTAAATATGATATAGAAGTTGCGAGAGGAACCATGAACCGGTACAGTTCATTATGCACCACAATACCGACTGTTGATTACTTCCGACCAGGCATTGCGCTAGTCTGCCCTGTCTTTAATAAAGCGAAACTTGTGTTCAGTTTGATTGAATGTGTTTTATACTTCACAAAATTCTATTATATCTTCTAGTACCTATTTGTTTTGTGTGAGGATACTATTAGTTATGATTCTCCTGCATTACTAGTCATGGTACGAAAATTTATTGTTGGGCAAATTGACTACAAACTTAAATTGCCCGTATATTTTAATCACCGCTGTCATTCTGTGACAGTTCTATGAAATGGCTATAACACAAAAAAAAATGTAGGGTGTCAATTTGTTTATCAATTAATTTTCCTCATTGTACGAATAGGGAAGTGCAAAGAAAAATTAAGATTGGCTATTCTGGATACTCATAGAAAAACAAGAAATAAACATCTATTGTCATCTTAATGCCTTTATATCGTTGTTCTTTTACAATTCTTTTAGATATTAATTAATTATTGGTTACTAGGAGCGAAGCATAGCACAAAAGAGAGGTCTAAAAAGTCGGTAAAGTTGGGCTGCGGATGGTGATAACGATGACTATGATGATGATGATTAAAAGTAATCTTTAACGGTAGGTATATTTTTTTTATTTAACATGTGTTTGCTCTTGACTCTAGTCTAGGTCAGTGTTGACAGAGACAGAGTCGACGATGGAGTGAGCTTACCCAGAAGAAGCCAGAGGGGCAGTTCCCGTATTTTTAAGACCGTTCGCATTCTAATCTCAGTCTCAATCTGTCAAAATTACTATCAATTTACATACATTTTTGACAGGTTTTTGACATTGATTGTCGCTGAGATGAGATTGCGACTTGAATTTGAACGTTTTTTAAGTACGAGAATTGGCCTACTGTTCACTTTCACTTTGAAGAGGGTTGTATGCGTTCGGAAACACAGACGCAGGTAGAGAGTTCCACTCTTTTGCTGTGCGCATTACAAAAGACATTTGGAAACGTTTAGTGCGAATTGGTGGCATAGCCACCATTGGTGGTAAGGATGGTAACTTGCAGTGCTTGAAATAATAATGTGGTTTTAATGTCAGGTTTAATTAAAGTTGAAACTGATGGTATGACATTCGAACCCCTATAAAAACATTCTAGCATCAACACACGAGTAATATTTCGCACTATTATACTGGCAAGGACCACAAATCAAATCAAATCAAGTCATTTATCCAAACTGGACTGAAAATCAGCACTTTTTGAACGTCAAAATCACATAAGTCAGTCCCCCCAAAACGCCCGCCCTTCACTACTTCCTAGTGCTTTAGCTGGGAAGAAGAAGTGGCAGAACAAACTCCCCAGCAGCACTGCTGTCTGTTCAGTTAGAAGAACTGGATTCTATACAGTAATAAGTAATTAACGTTACGAAACACAAAAACATTAAAATTATTTGCCATAATATGTCAGCTAGCACACGCCAATATTGCAAACTATACTCGAAACAGAACATAACACACATCGCACATATCACTACGTTATAGTGGCAGGCTGACAGATACATGTATTAATAACACATAACGAATAATTACGGCTTTCAGAATTAATGCGCCGTAGGTACAATAAGTTTCCGGTCCCATGATACATTATATTTTCAATATATAATATTATTTGCACATTTGTATAACGTTATGAACAGTACGGCTTATCATTTTATTTCAGTATAGTTATTTACTGAAATCAATGTGGATTTCGTTGATTAATTATTTTCATTTCATGATTAATTATATATAATATATAGCTTAATTATATTTGATTTAGAGCTTAGTATGATTTACTAAAACAAAATTGTTTAAAAAATATATTTCAATGATACTTCATTGATGCTCAGTAAATGAGATGTGGAGGTCAGATAGGCAGTCACTCCATTTAAAATACTGGTAAGTAATCAGCTGTATCCGGTTAGACTCGAAGCTGACCCCAACTTAGTTGGTAAAAGGCTAGGTAGATGATGACACATCATCACATCATCTGTAATTGGTCAACGTAAAGCCACTAGATAATACTTGTAATGAATTATCATTACAAGTATTATCTTATGTCGGTTTGCAGTCAGAACTACTCTCGACTCTCTTCACACAGTTCCAGCCGTAGTGGCTTTACGTTGACCAATTACAGCTACAACAACAGAAGTCCAATGAAACTCCAGCACAAATATAACTCGGCGTGGCCATGGCTTCTAATAAGATCAGTTTTGATGCCGACATCGCAGCAATGCGGAACTTATTATCTGCAAGAGTTCTACTATCTTCTCTTCTTAACAAGTGAATAACATGGTAACATAATTTTGACACTATCATGGATTTATTGACATTAAATTCAATTCATGTAATGTTAATGTTACGATAATTTGCGTTGACGAAATGACTGCTTCAAATAACCAAACGTCTTAAGGGGACTACATTACCTAAACGCAAGTTTTATAATGCCTAAAAGTATAAGATCCATTGCAGTAAGCAAAATCAGAAAAATATATGACATTCTTCAGGGTATACGCTAGTTAGATAGTGTGTTGAAAACATAATACAACTAATTTGGTACGATAGTAAAAAGCCACGAAGATACCTCTAAAAATGTCTTTAAATGATTAAAAACCATACTAATAGTAAATATACTACTAAAATAATCTACATGCAATCATTCTGTTTTTTTTTTTCAGATTGTTCTTCAAGCAACATATTAAGGCATTAGTGTTTTAATTTTTAGTCCATTTTTTTTCGAGGGTGGGAAGTCATCAAATAACTTCTCCCGCTCTGGGCGGAGCGGGACGGCGTGCGAGACTGTTACTGACTAAATCCCACCCGTGTTCCTTCAGTTGCCTGTGCCAGGGGCCACGGTAACCCTCTCGGACTTTCCCGCAACCCCGGCAGGCATCGGCCCGAGCGGACCCCGTCATCGTTGCTGACATTTCTTTGAGGCGCGTGTAATTATCACGACCCTACCAGCATAACACAAGATAACGACATACCTCAACAAGACGAAGATAAGAACATCCTTTCATCGAGCAACCGCGTCATTCTGTTATCATAAACTAGTCATTGCGTAAATATGCTGATTAGCGCATGCTAAGATTCCACCCCCACGGGTTTCACTGTTATCGTAGACTATATAAGCAACGACTTCATTGTATTCCATGTCTTACCAAACTTCTAGTAGAACTAAGCATTTGTGTAACATTTATTAAAATAAAATTATTTTTTATATTTTAAATCTCAGTCTCACTTTATTAACTCGCGCGTGTAACACAACGCAGCATTGACCCAGGCCTGGTCCTTATCGGACGGCTAGCTGCCCATTGCTCGCCGTCCGCAAGGCCGCGCCTACGGTGGCCGGGAATCGGCTTGGGATTGCCGACGCCCAGGGCGTATCCTGCGGCGGCTAGGGGCGTGAGGGCGCGAATATTGCATCTCATGCGACTTCCCATGCCCTCTCGCTCCATACCATGGCCTGGACCAGGGTCGGACGCGAAAGATCACTACCGCCAATCGCCTGCACGAGGACACGGTGGTGCTCCACCCAAGCCGGGCAGACCTCCACCGCATGTCCTCCGGGCGATCCACTTAAAGGTAACACCCGGGCGTTTCCTCCCGCCTTGTCCGGAACAGGAACCTCCCGAAATAACCGTGTCCGGTGAGGACCTGCGTCACGCGGAAGGTGAGGACGCCGTGGCACCTCTCTAGCCTCTCCTCAAAGAGTCGAACCGAATAGAATCGAACCCGCGACACACAGCACAGCAGTCAATTGCTTAACCACTGCGCCAACCATGCCGTTTCATTTTATATATACCTACACAAATGTCCTGCAGATCTGGTAGCGTCGTGTTGTGGGTCGTTGAGCTCCCTAAAATAGGGTTGAGCTACACGATGACTGACGCATGCATGCGGTCTGTTGGGACAGGTCAACTCAAAGCTATCGTATGTTCCCCCCGCAACCCCCGGCGTAGGTGTGAGATGGAACACCGGGGTGGTTTTTAGTCAGTAAGAGTCTGACAGACCCCGCCGCCCGCCCCAGGGCGGCGGACATCCATGAGGATTTACCACCACGGAAACAAAAAAAAAAAAAGGTCAACTCAAAGCTGCAATGGTTCTTTCTTCAAAATGCCATTCCAGACATGCCCATGCATTGTTAGACCCACATCAAATCCTAATAATATAATGTTTGGACTTTTTAAGAGATCGTGACCGTGAGTTTGCTTAGGCAGTCAGCTAGAAAATGCCGGCGCCATCTAGTTTTAAAATATTGACCAACAAAATATAATTGACGTGTAAAAGAGTCTTAAAAGGTCTACTCACAGAAATAAACATTTCATTTCATTTCATTAAACATTCATTTCATTTCATTAAACAATTCATTTCATTTCATTAAAAATTTAATTTCACCAACGTGGCAAAAATAAAGGCGACATTTCTAATGCAAGAGCCACTAGCCGTGACACAATACTAAGTAGGTAACCAAACATCCACAATTCAGACATCAGCGTAGCTATTTGTTGTAAACACACTTTTAAAAGAGGCAACAGTATCACCATAGTTCCAAAAACCACTACGTAATTTTAGAAGAATCCAAGAAAACAAGGTAAACTCACCTTTCCTCTCCCTGCCACCGTCATGTCTAAACACTATAGGTCGGTTGTGTTCCCGCCGCCACAACACGGTCGGCGGCGGCACCCCGGTTGCGGTGCACGTCAATCTTATGCTGCCTCCCTCCTGCGCCGAGCTGCCCTCCGTCACGCTGTCCACTATGTCCGGCGGGATCACCACGGATAAATGACCCATCTGACAAAAATAATTGTGCTTGTTAGGCTTTATTAGTGGCGTCTTTTGTTTGGTAGTAGTGGAGTGGGAAGTGAGAATAGTGGATTAGGGATGGTACCCACGACGACCTAATAAGCTATACATTTCCAGTATAAGCTGACTTCTCATTTGTACGAAAAGCCAAATTGTATACATTTATAGATACAATGTGAGGTCGGCTAAAACTGGAAATGTATGTATACCTTGATATGTCGTCGAGTGTTCACTGTGCGTTACATGAAATATTTTGTATTAAAAGATTTTTTTTTTTTTTAATATCCAAATTTCTTTTTGATAAAAGGCAGGCGCGGTCCGATGGTGTTATTAATTACCTTTTAAGGCTACCGCAAATTGGAGATGGCCACTCCGCAACGCAACGCATTGCAAAAATCCTCCTTCATCACTTGTATACATTTTCTATGAACCAACGCAACTACGGGCGGGCTGCAACGCACTTTTTTGTATGAAAATGCTTTACGCTTCACCCCGTTGCAGCTGTCATGTGCGCTTGGCTCTTATCGGTATACCTACATACTATTCATGTTCACATTCGGTTCTGTTCATGTTGTACCTTTTCACATTATGGTTGTCTTAAATACAAGATAGCAGGGACATCGACGCACAAACTAATCATGAATTCAGCACGTCCTGGAAACGAACTCACGACCTAAACTCTTTTTCCGCCGCCAGGAGATGGGCCATCGCCGCTTATATTAATTAATCATAATATACATACGAATAGGTATATCGTATGTGTAAACGACGACTACCGCTTTCATATATCCGATTGATGTTGAGATTGCGGTGAAAGTTAATTTCACCCTAATACACTTTAATTTAAAATTCATCACCTACATTTTGTAGTAATTACCTACTTAAATATTTGGATAGGATTACGTAGGATTTTATGTAAAATGTATTCACCTCGTCCGTGAGTTTGAAAAGTAAAATAAAGCGCTGTATAATCCTTGACGCCGCACGCCGCGGCGCCCCGTAGCCATGGGTAACTAACTACTTAGTT
This sequence comes from Brachylomia viminalis, assembly GCA_937001585.2. Lineage (NCBI taxonomy): Eukaryota > Metazoa > Arthropoda > Insecta > Lepidoptera > Noctuidae > Brachylomia > Brachylomia viminalis. The sequence continues at coordinate 11,944,399 of OW443308.2, read as the reverse complement.
ACACTTAATTCCTACTTAGTATTTTTGTTTTAGGAGTCTGTAATAATACCTACCTTTAATTTGTGTCGTCGCTTCCACAAATCAAGCGCCTTAAAAAAAAAAGAAAAAAATTCCCTCTTTCCAAAATATTTTATAGACAGTCTTCAAATAAAATTCTTCAATGAACAGCGTCAAAACATTCCTCTTGAGGGCCGGAAAATCTTATAAAATAACAAGCTGCATACTATAACTTTATATTGTAACTTCACTGTTATCGATTTGTGTTCTGCACCTAGTCAGGCGTCCACTCGCCCTTGCAGAGTGTTCCATTTGAATTTATTGAAAAATTAAATAAGTGCTTATAGGACTCGCTGCTTGATTGAACACTTTTTGCTGTTTCACAACTTCACAAGTATTGCTGTGTTCACAGTGTTCGCTTTAAAATGGAAACAAATGCCATCTTGTTGACAAATGTTACATTTTAGTTTTAGAGCGCTCTGTACGAAATAACTTGTTACTTTGTAAACTCACGTATGTTAGCGTAGTAGGTGAAAACGTATGGCTTACCTGACTCTTCATAGGGTCTGTGTTGACTTGGCACATGTAGGTGCCAGAGTCGTTGGCCTGCACGTTGCTGACGTGCAGCTTCCACGTGTTGTGGTTATTGTAGGTGACGCTCAGCCGCGGGTTCAGCGCAACCATGTTTGTGTGTATCGCCAGAATCGCCTTTGAGTCTGACTTAATCCACGCCACCTAAAATAATATTGCCATTATTTCGCAGTTCTATCAAAGCCTTATTGGATTCCTTATAATCTGTAGCGACAGTATAAATATTGACTACGAGACAATACAGACAGAATTGGCTTCATATTGACACAAACACAGTACACTTTTATAAAACAGACGCGCCATATGAGATTTAATCAAACTCAAGAATATCTGAAACACCCGGAAGCTAAATTTAACAATGCAATTAGAGCGGGGTGTCTACGAAACAAAACGGTTCTGTACCGTTGCATACGAGCGTGAAATTTCATTTTATATCTAGGATTAATGTCATAAATCGCTCGCATTTCCCCGGAGCTCTCGCGAGTTTTAAATCGTTTGTATTGTTCACAGTGAAGACGAAACTTAATGTGACTTAAACGCTGTAGCAAATGTAAAACTGAGGGTGCGACACGTGAAATTGTGGAGAGTTTCGTGGGAGGAATGCACGGTGTCTCATCCGCGCCGCTCCCGAGCATTTTTCATGTGACATCTCGCTTTGTTGCGGTTGGAAAATAAATTAGTAACAATTTCATTGTTTGTGAGAATTATTTCCGTGGAGTTTCAGCGCAAGCGCGGCTAGTGCTGCCGGCTGAATGCGAGCACTTGTCGCAACTACCACTTTTTGTTACAGTGCAAGCTTTCATAGTTAGATGTTTACATACTGTTTCATTTGAGTTATAGACACGATTTATGTTTTGCAGTTCTTGTATGTAAGTTGGTTCTTGTAATTAGCTCTAGCTCTAAAGTTAATTTATTCGTCCGTGCAAATTAATGCACCTAAAACCGACATGGCTTATAAACCCAATTTTCGTTTTTAATAGGAAACATTAAGTACAGAACAATTTCACGACCCCATAAAGGAATCCACAGAAGAAAATAGACAAAGATGTAAGGGTTTTGTAGGAAACCAAATCTAAATATTTACGTACTTATGCGCTATTTTAATAATTAAGATTTAACATGGATGGTTGTAAGTTGATCAAAATGACTACGATGTAGGTAATTACGTTGTTACGAAACTGAACAGAATTATATTACTACAAATACTTAGGTTTCCAAGTTCTCAAGGATGTGGAATTACCGAATTAACTTCGTAACTAATTACGAGTTAAGTAGTTATAATTCTTGTAAATTTATTTGAGTAAGAAATTACCTTTATAAACGCGAATCTGACCAAATTTTTATACCTAGTGTACCTATAAGTTAGCGATCTCTCGCGTCCAGCCCTGGTCCAGGCCATGCTACGGAGCGAGAGGGGTTATGAAGCCGTCACCTCTATCTGCGAAGCAGTAATGCTCGCGAAGGAGGAGGCGGAACGCGTGAGGGAGAGGCTAAATTCGCGCCCTCACGAACCTAGCTGCCGCAGGAGACGCCCTAGGCGTCGGGAATCACAAGCTGATTCCCCGCCATCGTAGGCGCGGGCTTGTGGACTGCGAGCAATCGCAATAGGCAGCTCGCCGTCCGATAAGGACCAGGCCCGGGTTGACGGCGCGTTGTGTTCCACGCGCGCCTCAAAGGGATGTCAGCATCAATGACGGAGTCCGCTAGGGCCGATGCCTGCCAGTGTTGCGGGAAGTCCGAAAGGGTTACCGTGGCCCCTGGCACAGGCAACTGAAGGAACACGGGTCGGTTTTAGTCAGTAAGAGTCTGACACGCCCTCCCGCTCCGCTCAGAGCGGGAGAAGTTATTTGATGATTTCACAACCTTAAAAAAAAAAAAGACTGTTCAAGAAATTATCCATTGTGGATGTGTACGAAGGTGATCTAAATAGGCCTAAATAATTCCATATGGCAATGCGACCAGTCTTTTGGGCACGTTCCCGGATGACAGCTAAGTATATGGAGTTTTGTGTAAATCGTTAGTTAAACGTATAATAATACAATGTATATCTACTTCTAGGTAGTTATGACGATATCTATACCAGTAAAGAAAATAAATAAATATTCAGAGTCAATTTCAGAGACCACTTAAGAATAACCATTTATAACATTTATGTAACCAATTTTACAGGTACCTAACTAAATGCCTGGAGCAGTTAACTGAGGCACTTAATCATTCGTCTATTAAGATGAATGTTGGCGTTCCCTGTGCTCGACTTGTGCCTATAGTTTATGCTTTGTGACAGGTAACGTTACATGACCCTGTGTTACCACTATAGTTTAATTATAACATATTATTATGGTCAGGAGGTGGACTATACAGGGTTATTGGTAAATAACCATCAACCTCTTAAGGGGTCATTGTACTTACTCATCATTATGAACAGCTTTTACTATGGGACCAAATATGAAATCGCAAAAAAAAAAAACAACTGTTCGCTACATTTATGTTTGCAGAACTCGTCAAAATGTAGGGACCAGCTGATTTTTTTCTTACTACTTAAAAAACTTAGTTATTAATTGATAGTTTCCTTCGATCAACAATTATAAAAGTACTAGATTTCCGATGAGCGCATCAAAAACGGCCGGAAAAATAAGACCACAAATAATGTTGTGGTCTTATTTTGCAACATAGTTTTTTCAACTTTATTGCTTAGAATTTATGTTTTATATTTCCATAAATATTTTAGTTCTTATTTTAAAAATACATTTACTTTTCAATCGAAGTAGTAAATATATTGCAAACAATAATAAACTTTATTTTTGAGTATTAAGGTTTATAATCAAGCTATATGCAATCGTGGCCACTTGAACGATGTGTTTTGTTCATAATCCTTAATCTAGTGCTATTGTTGATCGAAAATAGTTTCACGAATACCTAAATTAAGAACTATCAATGAAGCGCAATTAGTTTCGTAATGTAAATCATGCTTTAGTTTAAGAAAAAACGTTTTGTTTTAAAAAGTTACCTACCATATTATCACTTAGTGCAAAGCTTTTCTATCCGCGTAACCATTCATGTCCTACATTGAAAAACGCGTCAGCCAAAGTTGCCGTGTGCAAAAAATATAGACAGCTTTCAAGTAATAAAACTTGAAATAAATAACCACCACAGCTTTCAACATTTTTAGTAAAATAACGCGCAGTGAAAACATTAGAAGAAAATAAACTATTGTTTTATAACACTATCATTTTATCTTTTGTCACTTCAAAAAACAGTTATTTCAGTCTTTTTTCTCTTGCCAAAGAACATGATTTATCCAAGTGTAGAGAGCAAAATCCTTCATAGATTACAAACTTTATGATGGGTGAAGTGTACATTTCAGTTTGATGCAGCGGAGTGAAGACCACTTATTTCATGCTCGGCTTGTCATCTGGTGCACGTGAGTTTTTGTTAAAAATATGCCTCATATGAGCCTATTGTGGCTCTTTATAATTAAGATACTTAGACTTAGGTATACTGATAAAACTTTTATTTTATTTTAATTAGTGCAACGATGTAATGCTGCTGTTATTGTATCAAAAGTTCTCCATACATTTAGTTAAGAAGTTGTTAGTTTTGTCTTTTATAAAGTTTAGCAGCAAGCTTTTAGAGAGATAGACATCTGTGACGAATGAACAGATAGACGTCTGAGTCTGCGATGTTCTATGCCAATGGTATGAATTCGTAAAAGTAAATAAATGAATAACTTTTCAGACATTTGTTACTATTATTAGTTCACTAGCTTTTAGACAAGTGTAGGTATAAATATCTATTCAATTTGTATTACAAACCAGCCAGTATTTTTGAAATTAAATAAATATCAAGAATAAAATATATCAGCCAATCAAAGACCACAGATCATTTGTATTTGCTACAAAAACATCAAACAGGTACGCGCCAAAAATACAGTAAGTAACATCTTCTAATATATTATTTTGTTCGATTAATTCTTTTTCCATAATTGAACTATTTTTGCATGCACTCTTAAGATAACTTCCTCTAAACGTGAACTTCTGGCAACGTTCAGCAAAGTAACATTGCCTTATAAAACTGTACAACGAAGTGGTCCTGAAACTTCGAAAACAATTCCACCAAACAGTCGTCTTGTACTCCGCTTTCCTTTCAAGATAATCCTTCAGGGATTTTATAAGATATTCGAGTTTCTCCTCTGAATCCGTGTCAAATCCTTTCAACCAACGATATGGCACAATGCACTCTTCGAAACGTTCTTTTGTAACCAACAAGTAAGGAGATTTGAGGCATACATCCATCGTTATAGTGTAAACGGGACAAATACATTATGCAAAAGAGCCGATAATTTTCCTATCGAAAACGTTTTACCCCTACGCTCAAAAAATTTTAAGAATGTTTCTCGATGTAAAAAAAAAAACAGCAAAAAGAGAACTTACTTGAAATAACAAAACTTCTTGGTGAAGGACTTTTTATCAATAGGATCACACAGCAATAGGCACAAACGTACATTTTGGTATTGATAACGGAACTAGATAAAAAAAAAACAAGGCACAGGCCTGTACATGGACATGACAAAAGCTTTTGATAATGTTGACCATGGAGTGCTACAACATAAACTAGAAATATACGGAGTTCGAGGTAAAGCACTAGAAATAATCAAGTCCTATCTCAATAATAGAATACACTGAAATAACACAATTATGTCCATTCACACACAATTATTTCCATGATTGTGATACATAATATAAGGTGATATAATTTATAAGAACAGTATGAGATAATATAAACTTTAAATAATGATAATTTAATCCTCATCTATAAAAATCAATGCCACTTTTCGTTGTAATTTTATAACTCAAGAACGGATGGACCGATTTTGTTAATTCTTTTTTTAGAATATTCTTTGAAGTACGAGGATGGTTCATACGGAGAGAAAAATAAAAAAAAATAAAAAATGTTAAGCGGTACGGAGTTCGCGGGGTTAGCTGGTATAATATAATGTACACTGCTTAACTGTAATATTGAGTAAGTATGATATATTTTTTTTCCTTTTCTTATATTTTTAGACGTTTAAATTGCAATGCCTTAATAAGCAACTAAGTTCTAAGAACCTACCGATTGTTAACATCTTCGCAATTCTGTACTCTTAGTTCGCAATAAAGAATTTGAATTTGTGGTTATAACGTAATTTGTATGAAATGACTTTTGACCCCTAATTATCCACTTACACACATATTGTTTAGCTAGCTATAATACATCACAAGTCTGCACCGCAAAGTACTCGATGTTAATATTGTCAGTTCATATTTGAGTTTGACTCTGAAACGCTGGTATTGGTTAAACATGTTCAAAGTAAATGCCGCTATTGCAAATTTTGATATAACTCGTCCTGAGATAACTTTCATCGTGCTCAAATCTAAATGTTTCGTCGTAAAGCTTGTCATTTTAAATAGACAAGTACTGTGGGTTCGTGTTAATTAAATACGTATTGAGGTATATCACGTAATTATTCCTAGAAATAAAACAAGCTACTTTTTTTCATCCAGATGAGGGCTGTCAGGTAACCGAGCTTACGGGGGTCACACTGAAAGTTTATAGAATAGGCCAGTAAGAAAAGCATCAGATACTTTGTTTTTTTTTTTTTAATTATGTATTAGGAACTCTTTGGGAACCTGTAGATGTGTAATGAATTTCTATCTCATTTGTTTTTACAAATTGGCGGCAATTTAAAGTGTCAGTCGAGCGTGCGAGAAATTTTTTGTTCAACGATAAATGACGACTTTCGTTGCGGTCTTACTCAACAGCAATGTTACGATAGTCTTCGATTAGTGTTTCATGACGATGCCCCATCCCGTGCCACTGTTTGCAACTGGTTTAATGAGTTTAAACGTGATCGAAGAAAACTCACTGGCGATTCGTGAGAAGAACATCCTTCTACAGCGACTACTGAAGATAAGTGCTGTGCGGCTAATGATACAAGCTGATAGAAGGTTGACGTATCAACGGATTCGGGCAGCTTTAGGCATTGATACGAGTCAAGTAAAAAAGTCTTACATGAACATTTAGGCGTCAAAAAGCTTTGTACTAGATGGATACCTCATACTTTGACAGAAGATCATAAACACCGTCGTTTGGGTTGGTGCCGCTCAATGCTTGAAAAGTTTGAGTTTGACTTGTGACTTTTATTTCTTTCCAAAAATAAAAGGTAAACTTAGAGTAATTCGTTTCATGAACCATGAAGATGACGTGGCTGCGTTTGATAAACGCGTGGAAGAAATCCCTAAAGAAGAGTGGGCCCACTGCTTCAGTCAATAGTTCTATAGTTCTATCGCATGCGACGGTGCTTAAAAAGGAACGGAGACTACTTCGAAAAGGAATAAAAATATTAACCGGCTTCTACATAATTCCATTTTTTATTTTCTAAAAACTTTCAGTGTGACCCACGTACAGTCAAAGCTTTCCCTATTTTAAATATTACGACATGCCATTTACAAAATATTCGTGTTGGTTGGATGAGAAAGGCATCCGGCTTAAAACCTCTACAGTATCTCTGTGTAACATCTAGTGAACCCGGGTTTGTTTACCCACACAACTTTAGATTCTGCTATATGAAAGATGATTGATTGACAGAACTGAAAGTAATCAAATAATATTTTTACAATAAATCCTGATAAGATGATTTGATTGTTCTTATTTTGGTCTAATAATCACAACAGAAAGAAAGAAAGAAAGACAGAAAGAATATATAAATAAATAAATAAACAGATCGAAACTGGAGGGCAAGTAATAACAGCCGCATGGGTCGTTTATTAAGATTTTACAAAACTTGCCGAGGCCGGTCCGTGGATGGGTCACCATTAATTACATACCGAGACTTCTCCGTGCCTCGGAAAGCACGTTACGCCGTTGATCGCGGCTGCCATTCGTAGATCTTTGACAGTCGTTACGGGTAGTCACAAGCCCGAAAGTCTGACAACTGGTCTTACTAAGGGGTATCATATTACCCAGTGACTGGGTTGTGGGGTTCAGATAAGCAGTCGTTCAATGTAAAATACTGGCAATCTGCTGCATTCTGTTAGACTGGAAGTTGGGAAAAGGCTAGGCCGATGATAAATCACAACAGCATCAGAAATGACAGTGTATTCTCCAACCAGGAACTCAGATTTGTGAAATCCTTTTTACTTACCCTATAATTAGATAGATGATTGACGACACACGTAAAGTGTACGTCCCGTCCTTGTGTGACTGTGTGGTTCTCCAGAGCCTGAAGAAACTCAGGTTCCAGCTCCGACTGCATCGGCATCTCACCTGCAAGTATTGAAATATTGGGATTTTAGAAGCAAAAAATTAAAATTACCGCATGAATGTAGGAAAACTATTTCGAATAGTATGGTTTTTTAATATTTTGAACAATAACAAAAAAACAAAACATCACGCGTATCGTGATATTTTTTTTTTAATATTGGTTGGTACTTATAATAGGTTGGGGAAAAAGTATCTTCGCATTTTTTAAGAAAATTCAAAACATTTTTTAATATAGTTTATTTACATTTAACTAAAGTATGTAGGTACCATTTTGTTCGATAACTTTTTGCCATCTTGTAGGTAGGGGCATCATGATCCCATTGCTATAGAAATTTTGGGACTTCTGATCAAAATACCGCGACAAGTGGTTTTGCCAGTCCTCTCGTGATGTTAACCTGACACTGCCTAAAGAATTCTGAAGAGACCGAAACAGGTGGAAATCTGAATGTGCAAGGTCAGGACTATACGGCGGATGCATTAACACCTCCCAGCCAAACTCTCTTAATTTTTGCTGAGTGGCTAAAGATGTGTGAGGTCTAGCGTTATCATGATGAAAAACCACACCCCTTCTGTTGATTAATTCCGGCCGCTTTCTCTCAACTTCTTGCTTTAATTTCATCAGTTGTTCGCAGTAAAGTTCAGAATCGATGGTCCTGCCTGGTGGTAACAGCTCATAATGAATAATGCCCTTCCAATCCCACCACACACACAGGATCACCTTGTTGCGAGTTAACCCGGGTTTCGCCACAGTCTGTGAAGCCTGACCGGCTTTTGACCACGACCTTTTTCGTACGTTCTTGTCGTACGTGATCCATTTTTCATCACCAGTTATCAGCTTCTTCAAAAATGGTTCGGTTTCATTAGGTCGTAATCAAGAATCACAAATGAGTACACGGTTCATTAGGTTTCTTTCAGTGAGCTCGTGAGGTACCCAATTATCGAGCTTTTTTGTGTACCCAGTTTTTTTCAAATGCGCCAAAACTGTTTTGTGGTCAATTCCCAGTTCTTCAGCTACGTCGTAACTACTGATATGCCGATCTTGCTCCACTTTTTCAAAAATGGCATCCATTTTATCTGTAATAGGGCGACCACAGCGACGTGCATCTTTGACATCAAAATTTCCGGATTGAAAACGCTTAAACCAAATTTGTGCTACTCTCACAGACGCTGCACTAGGTCCATAAATAAACATCGCAAATTTTTTTCGCGGCTTGCGTTGCATGTTTACCTTTTTTGTAGTAAAATTTTAAAATGATTGTATCGAATTTCTTCATTAGATTCACTCATCTTGACGGTACGAAAAACAAATGAAAATCACACATTTTCCTAATTTGAATTTGGAATTATGTTCTTTAAAATTTTAACTTTCAATGATACCAAAACCAGCCAGATACAAATAGTATAGCCAAAGAGATTTTATTACAAGTTCATACATACTATAATGCAAAAAGACTTTTTCCCCAACCTAATATAATAGGTCTTTACCTATGAAATTGCCATTTAGTTAGTTTATATACCACCAAATGTAAGTAGCATGTTTTGAGTTAAGGCTCCTAAAAGCAGGCGCGGCACGCGACGCGAATCGTACGCAACAACAAAGGCACCGCTCGTCGCGCGACAGGCGGTGCCTTTGTGTGCGTCGCGTGTCGCGCTTGTTTGTAGGAGCCTTTATAATTAATGCAATAACCGAACTGTTGGCTAATTAACTTTTTGTGAAGTTTCGAGTCATAATATCCCACTTTATTATTAATTAACTTAATTTTATCAAGAGCTCTTGTTACAACTAGGTATTTAATCTACCACCAACAGTATTCTAATAAATTGTTATTTAATCATTTACTAAGGCACGAGCATTAAATTGTCGATGTCGCGTAACGTAAAATAATTTTGGTTTAAGTGCTCTGAGTACCCTCTAGCGTTTTCAATGTTAGATATTACACTTTGACACTGGGATTACCCACTGTTATTGATAAAACTTTAGAAGGCAATTTCAAAATGAATAAGGTCTACCAAATTAAACATAATTTCTTATAAGTAGCTATTTCAAAGATCATTTACTAATCAGACAAGTTTGTTTTCGTTTACTATGTCAATAAATAAAACTCATCTTAAATGTAATTTCTTCCTATTATCTCCTTTAATCAAGGGTTGTCATGAAGATAATGTAAAGCTTTTGTGCAGTTAAGTTCTACGTTTAAGTGTTGACAACTTTTTAAGTATCTTTTATACTTTAATTAGCAACTTGTTAACAACTCTTTTACTATCCTTCTCTTAAACTCCTTGCAAGTTTGAAACTTAGGTTTTTTGTTATCCGTCAGAGGTTCCTTCCCGCTAGATAACACGTTTCATTATTTACCTTTCTGTATTTTAACAAACTAGTTTTCTCAACGCTCATCGCTCAGCGCTTTCGAGAGCTCTAGCGTTTGCAACAAAAAAATCTAAGTCTAAACAAGCGCTATAATTGCTGAGTTTTTAATTGTTGTATTATTCTTTATTTTTTCCAAATATGGTGCCGGAAAATAAGATCAAGAATAAAATCCTGATTTTGAAGTTTCCGTGCGATTATATATATTATACGTACTAATATATAATTAATACTTACATTAAATAAATTAGGATTTACCGTACAAATTTCATACAGTCATGTTAATTCATATGACAACGTTCTTAACTGTTTTCTCATTACTAAACATTTTATAGGACCAGATTTAAAAATATAATTTGTACAATACGTACCTACCTTAGTCTAAAATAAGACAATGTAATAACTACCTTAATTCAAACAAAATCCATTACCGTGGTCATATCTAAGCACCCAGTTATTTAGGGTACAGTCACCGAGTATTAGCCGCGCACTCTAAATAAGGGTAGGCTTGAAACCGAACAGTGGAGCACTGTGGATAAAATGTAACGTAGCACCGGTCGGATTTAGCGGAACAAGTAAACTCTACTAATAGGGGTTAATACCAAAGTGTTGTGCGAAACAGGTGCGGGTCGGGGGAGGTTTCTTACAAAAGCGTTAGCATATTCCGTGATTTTAGAGTGGAGACGTGATTTTTGGTTAGGAAGTCAGTCCGTAAAGTTTGGATTTTATTTTGAAGGGTGAAACAGGATGACGGAAATAGGCCTGTGAGAGTAGTGTAGTGGGCACAGGTGCTTTGAAGATAATGGTGAATTAAGCGATTTAAAACGTTTAAAAAAAGCCTTTTTACCAGCGTACCAAGTTTTACATTAGTAAGAGGTAATAGTTATTATTCCTTAACATAAGAAAACCTACGATAAAGAAATAAAGCAGCTGTAAAAATTGTCATAATGATAATGAGAAGCTCCTAAACTCAGACACTTTCCCTATAGCAGATTAATATATAGATATTGACCTGCTATAAGGAAAGTGTCTGAGTTCCAGGGCCAGGGCTCTAACAAGATTTATTATTACGACAAAGAAAAATAGTGTCACTAAGCTTAGGTCCAATACATGTAGTAAAGGTCAGCCGAGTGGAATTTATTTGTATAGTACTCTCGGGCAATGAGGTAGCTGCACGAGTTACTGTCCTGTGGCGCTGTGAACCTCAGAGATACAGGTGAATTACATAAACGGTATAGGTACTAACACTTTGTCGTTTAGTTCAAATATTTATTTTAGTAACGGTATGTTAATATTTACAGGGTGTTTAGATCTTCTTCTATCGTACGCGGCACGAATCATCTATACTTATATCTATATACTAATAATAGACCTGAAAAGTATGTTTGTTGGTTTGTTTGAACGCGCTAATAACTGGAACTCCAGTCGTATTTAATAATTCTTTTTGCATTTGATAGCCCAATTCCTAAGGAACGTAATAGGGCATCACGCTAAAACCCTTAGGAGCAAATAGAAAAAAAATCAGAAAGAACGCTAAGCGATTACGAAGTATTACCGCGGGCGGGCGGGCGATGCGATGCGACGCAACGCGGTGGGTCGGGGGAACAAGAAATTTCACGTAGCGGGCAGAAGCTAGTAGGTAAGTATGAGAGGAGCTCATACCAAGTATAAAATATGATGCAGTCAGCAAGGATACTGAAGGGCCCCGGTGTGGGCGCGTTCACTGCGGCGGAGAGCCGCCCACTATCTGAACGCGCCCCAAAAGGTGGTAGCTGTAAGGCTGATCCGGGGCTACCGCACGATCTCGGGCGAGGCGGCAAGCCTCCTTGCCAGACTGCCGCCGTGGGATCTGGAGGCGATAGTCCTCGCGCGCCTGTATGAGTGGCGCGCGGAGGCACTACGCCGGGGGGAAACCCCGCTTCCGCGGCAAATCGCGGCGGAGCGGACGGACCTCCGGCGCGATCTCATGGCGGCATGGAAAGAGCGACTGTCGCAACCCAGCGCAGGGCACGCCACGATAACGGCGGTAAGACCCCTCTTTGAGGAGTGGCTAGAGAGGCGCCACGGCGTCCTCACCGACCGCCTGACGCAGGTCCTCACCGGACACGGATGTTTCGGGAGGTTCCTGCACATCATCAGGCGGGAGGAAACGCCCGGGTGTCACCACTGCGATGATCGCCCCGAGGACACGGTGGAGCATACCGTGGGGGCCTGCCCTGCATGGGCGGAGCATCGCCGTGTCCTCGTAGAGGCGATCGGCAGCGGCGGCGACCTCTCACGCCCGGCCCTGGTTCAAGCCATGGTCCGGGGCGAGGGGGAGTGGGAGGCAGTCACCTCCTTCTGCGAAGCAGTCATGCTAGCGAAGGAGGTGGCGGGACAGGAGAGGGAGAGAGTCTTCCGTCCAAGCCGCCGCGGTGGACGCTCCGGGCGTCGGGAGCCGCGTGACGACTCCCGGCCACCGTAGGCGCGGGCCTGTGGGCGGTGAGTAATGGGTAGCTCACCGTCCGATCAGGACCAGGCCCGTGCTGGACGGCGCGTACGTGTTCCACGCGCGCCTCAAAGAGATGTCAGCATCGAAGAGGGGGCCCACTAGGGCCCAAGCCTGCCGGGAAAGCGGGATCATCCGAAAGGGGTACCGCTGACCCGGAACATAAAGGGCCAAGGAAGGAACACGGGTGGGTTTTAAGTCAGTAAGAGTCTGACACTCCCTTCTGCTCCACCCAGAGCGGGAGGAGTCATTTGATGATTTCCCATCTTCAAAAAAAAAAAGCAAGGATACTGAAGGGGACTACATGACCTAAACGCAAGTTTTGTAATGCCAAAAAGTATATCCATCTGGTATCCATAACACAAGCCTTAAGTGTTAAGTGCTTAACTTGGAACTAGATGGTGCTGTGTGCAATGTCAGACGATATTTATTTATTTATTTATTTATTTATTTATATGATCCACTGTAGTAAACAAAATCAGAAAAATATATGATATTCTTCAGGATATACGCTAGTTAGATAGTGTGTTGAAAACATAATGCGTCTTATTACAAAACACGATCTAACTTTAGCCCCAACCTACACATTCGATTTAGTTTTTGTATTTGGAACTTTATGCCGACTTTAGTAAAGTTCTTAATACAAAATTGACAATCTAAGACCGGACTAAGTTGACAGTTTTGTAAAAGGAACTGTATTTCGATTTCAGTTATGTTCTTATTTCAAAAACAGGCTCGATGGTTTAAACCATGTCAAAAGAAAAACCTTGTTTTGTAATAAGGCCGAATAGAACTACTGTAGGTATTAAGTTCCCTGTAAATATATTTTTCGATAATTTTAGAAATTATTGGTATTAATGATATTGGCCTGTAAAATTCCATTAGCTCCCTATCCTGTTTCTTAAATAATGGTTTTACAATAGATTTTTTTAGCGCATTCGGAAATATACCTTCACTGATGCCCTAATTAATAATGTAGCTTATGGGGCTACAGATTTCATATGCTACAGTCTTAAAATTTTTTGTCTCTAGTCCATCGTATCCTACACAGTTTGTATTTTTTAAGGCCGCAATAATTTTTAATATATCAAGTGCTAGACTTGGGGCCATGAACATTGAGTCTTTTCCTGCTAAAATATGTTTAGTGACTGTGGTTCCCGAGCTAGTCATAGGTTTAATTGTATCTATAAAGTAATCGTTAAATATATTTGCAATAATTTTGGGGTCAGTTACAGTTTCATTATTATATCGAATTTTGTCTATAGTGTTTTTTGGTATGTTTAGTGTTGTTTGGTTTATTATTTCCTATGTAGTCTTAGATTTATTATTTGATCTTTTAATTTTATGTATATTTTGTACTCGTTGAGTTAAAAAAAAATCTAAGCAATTTTGAATAACTCTTTTTAATTTTTATTCATTTCTGTAGGTGTTAGCCTATATTGCCATAAATAAGAAAAAGATAAGGAAAAGCATTAAATACAGCGTGCGGTTCCACAAATCAAGTCCTCCGAAAGGTTGTATAGACTTCAATGACCGAAGAATGCAGTAGTTAATTTGATTTACAGTTGCACTTATTTCACGGTGGTCTCAAAACTTTTAGAGTCAATTGGATATCAGGCTCTTGTTGCGTTCTCACTACATATTTATTTTACCTTCTGTATTAGAACCTACAACTAATTTCATCATCAGCCTATAATGTTCCCACTGCTGAGATACAGGCCTCCTCTCGGTGAGAAGGAGTTCTAGGACATGTCGGTTTCCTCTCGATGTTTTCCTTCACCGTTTTAAAAGCAGTAGTGATGAAATAATTTACACAAAGTAAAGCGCCTGTCTGGGTTCGAACCTACGACGTACAACTCGTAAGTCACGGCCGTTATCACTGGGTCACCACTGCTCTAACAACTAATTTGGTACGTTAAAGAAAAGTGACGAAGATATCTCTAAAAAAATTTTTAACGATAAAAAACCATGCTAATATGCATGCAATCTTTCTGTTTTTTTTTTTCAGATTGTTCTTCAAGCAGCATATTAACGTGATAGTGTGTTTTTTTTAGTCTAATCAATAGTATTTTTGTAAATAGAGAATTGCTTCATATTTTACGGTTTAAGACATTTATTTTCTCAAAAGAAAGGTAATCTTTTGAGAAAATAAATGTCTAAATAAATCAATTTATTTTGCATTAAATTACCAGCTTTGTGTCATCGCGTATCTTTTCTTTTCTATGCAGTCCGACAGTGACCACGCGTTAGCTGTTGTCAGCCCCTTAAGTAATCTTAAGTTGAAAAAAACCACGTTATGTGGATGCAATAATGTTATGCAGAAACGGAAAGAGAGAGTAGTAAAGGCTAACGCAAATTAGGGCGGGCCGCATCGCGAAGCAATGCATTGCAAAACTCTTCCTTCAACACTTTCGTACATTTTATATTCAATGAAAAAGTGCGGTGCAGCTGTAATATCTTTAGTCTTCATTGGAAATGATTTTCTTGGAACCGAATTCTTATTTTCAGTCTCTCATCGGAAATGAACTGCCGCAAATCGTAATCGGCCGTCAAAATTCCTTATAGCCCTATTCCGATACATACTCATTCTTGATTCGAAAATATAACAAAACTGTACAATAAAAACTGTGTAACAAATACAGCTGCTCGTTTCTGTAACAATCTCACCGTGATAACTTAGGTGAAGTGAGCTACCATTCCACCTGATGCTAGGGATTGACACTATCGACAACTAACTTCAAGCTCACTTCACCTTTATCACGGTAAGATTGTTACAAAATAGCTCGGCTGATGTAATATTATGTACCTGTTACAAATACACTAAAAAAGGTGGCCAGCCACCAGGCCGCTTTCGTCGACGACGGCGGAAACATGTGTCCGTCGATGATTAGTCTGAAACAAATACAAACAAACATGAGTTTCGAAGGTAGTATCTATTTTATTAAAATTAATTGAAATTTGAAAGATGTGGGTTCAAATCCTGGCAAGTGCCAATGTGACTTTTTCAATTTGTATGTTTATTGATATTTTTAGCGTATTTGATTTATTTTTTTATTATTATATATTTTTATATATACTTGTATATATTATTGTTTTAAGACTTAGCTTTTTAAATTATATAAATATTAGTTCAGGTTGTTTAAATATAAATTACCTACATAATTTTTCTCAAAAAAAAATACAAAATATTCTATGTTCTTTCTGAGTATACCTTGGACATTACTGACATCGGTGAAGGAAAACATCGTGAAGAAACCTGGACTCATAGTTAATATAAGTCTGCAATCGCCAACCCGTCTTGAGAAAGCGTGGTGATCAATTCTCGTGCCTTCTCTGCTCGAGAAGAAGCCTTTACAATGCAGTGACACAATAATAGCCGGGTATTATTATTATTATTATATCAAAACGGTTAAGAAGGCATCGCAAAAGATTAAGAGTCGGTTGATGATTTATTATTGCAAAGGTATTTTTCTGGTGAAAAGTTATACATTTTTCAAGCACATTCAATATAATGTACGTACGTTTTCTACGAAAACAGATATACAATGCTATTTACATACGAAGGTTGATTTATTTTTTTATCCATGTTTGCTTATATTTCCATGTTGATCTCGAATGACATGAAAACAAAGCTTACGAATTTGTCATATCGTGTAAGTCGATTGTGGAAAGGTGTTCGACATTTTTTGTGCTACAGCATTTTTATCTCACGAAGCGACGCGCGTTTTATTTGTGGTAAACAAGTGTACAAACACGCTGTGAATGTGTGGGTGAAGACGAGTAGCGTCACCACATAACACACCCGCACACACACTTCCGACCTCGCCATTGTCTCAGACGGCACCGAGAGCCCCTGTGCGTGTGTGGAGAACGTGGTTGATTTCACATTTGTATCATTTCTGTATCCTATCTTTCTGTATTTCTTAATGTGTAATTGTTTGTTTTCTCTAATAAATCAAATAAAATAATCAGCCATAACTTCCCACTGCTGGGACACAGGCCTCCTCTCTGTGAGTGGGCCATAATATACCATGCGGGCCCAATGCGGATTGGTGGATGTCACACGTCTTTTTTGGTTCTCGGACATGTCGATTTCCTCACGATGAGCCTTCACCGTTTTGAGAGCAGTGGTGATGAAATTAAATACACAACACCGGGTTCGAACTCACAAGTTAATTATCAACTCAAAATGAAGAGGTGATTGTAGGTACCATAATTTTTTCTGCTGTTCGATCACCTTTCAGTCAAAGGAGCAGTAATTACTGAAGACTGCGGGCAAAATCGAAATAGATAGAGTTTCGTCTCAGTATAAGATCATCAATATCTTGACCTTGTTCCAATTTATTCCGAGTCGGGGCAACATGTCTTTTTCTTCCGTACCTCTTTGTTAAGTCGTCATCTCGGTAACCACCCCGTTGCTAGTCATATCTTCTTCCAAACAGTCCATCTATCGTTTCTTTGGTCTTTGCCTAGTTTTTTAACCATCCACATTCGTACTTAAAACTTCTATCCCAGTCTCAGCAGGTGTAAGATATGAACATTAAATCCCTGTTCACTTGGATAAGTCTTATAGTTCAACTAAGCACTTTAAACAAGGTACGATTTAAACTCAAGATCTCTCGAACCATGCTAGAAAGCCTTAGGAGTTGAACAATGCTTGTTTCAAAATTATAGGTGCAAGAGCAGCGGTCTGGAGCAAGTTATCGCAGCACGTGACTTGACGCGGTTGTGTTGAATTTTGCGCTCAATCCGGTAGTATATCCTGTATTGAAGGCAAGAGAAGCTTGAATATAGGATGAACTTATTCGCGTTTTTGTATGGGCAAGGGGTTGTGTGTAGCATAAAAATTTGTAACTACACTTGCGTGCTAAAAAATCGATCTACCCCGTTCTCTTCGGTTTGAAATAAGATAATTTAACAATTTTAAATGTATGTGTAGCGTAGCTACTTCTCCAATGTTTGTTTATACAGTACTGACTTAACTAACTGAATACACCTTATAATTTAAATAAACAATACATTGGAGAAGGAGGTATACAATATAGTGAAAAAAAAAACAAAACAGGTTCGTTATTAAAACATGCGAGGTGATTAAAGAACCTCCTTTTTTAAATCGGTTGAAATATGAAGTTATATAATCAATAATCGAACTAAAATTACCCATTATATACGAGGTAGTTTTACTCCCGAGCTTTAGCGAGGCAGTAAATAGAAACCGAGTTTTAATGGGTTTTTAGCGCCGTGTGTTACACTTTACTTTTCACTACGATTGCGAGAAAATAATTCAATTTGCAATTAGAGAAAAATTATAAAGATTTCGCGCCAATGTCTTTTTTTTGTTTTTTCTTCTGCAGCCGCAACGCATTGCATGCATTCTACCAAAGAGATCGCCGATTTTAGTTCCATTTTCAAAAATAAAATGAAGTTCTTTTTTTATTAAACAGTAATAGGTCGAGTCTTTATTCATGATTAATCTGCTTAAGACTAAAGACTTTTTGGTTTTTGTAGGCTCATTGTCATTTGACACACAAAAATTAAAAAAAAAAAACTTTTTCCTCTAGAGGAAAAATTGCTATTTTTTCTTCGCTTTGGTACGCCACAATGACGGTATTTTTGAGCAAGAGGAGTGAAATAGTAGATTGTTATACAAGGAGCTAAAATGACCCATTATATACGAGGTAGTTTTACTCCCGAGCTTTAGCGAGGGAGTAAATAGAAACCGAGTTTTAATGGGTTTTTAGGGCCGTGTGTTACACTCTACTTTTCACTACGATTGCGAGAAAATAAAACAATCCAATACAATATGAAATACTTATGTAGTTTATTTTATTAAAAAATTAATGTACTATATCTACAATTCTGGATATTTAACGAGATGTGTTTTCCCGGTAACTTAATTTCAGTCCTTTGGTTCGTGGTTCTTTTCCTTTCTCTTCTATTTGCAAATTAGGGTCTCCATTCTCACTAGATGATGACATTTTCACTATTGTAAAATTAATTACGGTCACTACCAATTCAATTTGCAATTAGAGAAAAATTATAAAGATTTCGTGCCAATGTCTTTCTTTTGTTTTTTCTTCTGCAGCCGCAACCATTGCATGCATTCTACCAAAGAGATCGCCGATTTTAGTTCCATTTTCAAAAATAAAATGAAGTTCTTTTTTTGTGAAACAGTAATAAGTCGAGTCTATATTCATTATTATTCTACTTATGACTAAAGACTTTTTCGTTTTTGTAGGCTCATTGTCATTTGGCACACAAAAATTTAAAAAAAAATACTTTTTCCCCTAGAGGATGAATTGCTATTTTTTCTTCGCTCTGGTACGCCACAATGACGGTCTTTTTGAGCAAGAGGAGTGAAAACAAAATTAAGATTTTGTCAACTTTACACTAACAAAAATATCACACAGTTTTTTTAAGCATTAGTTAGTGATGAGAACATCGAGAATCGAGTCGTTCTTGTCAAGAATATTGATTTTATTAAAGTATAGGGTATGTGTAAATAAACTCTATCTTACCTACCTTTACACAATATAAAATATTTGCTTTGTTATTTATTTTGTTTTGTTTGTGCACGAAATTCAATATAATTTAAAACGGTTATTAGTTTTAATTTGCCTTTGACAATTTGGTTTCGTAAGAAACCGAACATAACAAATTACACTGTTATTACTTCCAATGTTCATCGCTACAAGATCTGAAGATATTACAATATTCCTGCAATCACTCAGAATATTCCGCGAAATAATAGGAAACGGATCAACAGCCCTCAAAGGAGATGAGTTGATCCCGGCGTTAATGATTTGAGTTTTATTGAAATAGATGGATTGAAAAATATTGTACTTACAAAGAAAATAATACATTGTAACCAGGTAAAATAGGTACTCTTTGGAGACTTCAACTTTTGATATACATAGATACCAGGCTGATGTATTTTCTTTAGTTTCTCTTTACCTTGCCAATCTTTAATAGTGTCGTTACTGGCAGTATTAAGCAGATACAAAGTTTTTAAACATCCAGTCCTGGCTTTTAAGACAGTCAGTCCTGGACTAATGGAATTAAAAACTTTTAAAGTTCGAAGCTGTCCTTTATCGTTTGAAACAGTAGTTAAATTTAATAGTGTGCATGTCATTTAATAGTGGAAAAAAGTCTACGTAAGCAATTTTGTACTGAAACTCAATTTTTTGTGTCTGAAAATGTCATAGATACAATTTCACTACGGATTTAATTAACGAATTACACACTTTTAATGAGTTACAAACTAGGTTGGTATAAGGAAACTTCTTATTTTAGACTAAGCGCTTAGTTATTGTTATGAACAATTTTGGTGTTCAGTATAGTTTACTAATGGCAGACTGAACTGATGCAGTTTACAGTTTATTCAGGAGTTTTAACGTGGCGAGGTTGTTAACTATAGTTAGGATCCCACAAAAGTTATAGGTGGCCGTCTGTATTTTTAAATAATGAACCGGTTTAGTCGGTGTTGTGCAAATTCCATTGTAGATTCGAATAACTTTTTTTATTTTGTTTGAAATTATTCGTACTATAGAGGTACGAGGAACAGGGTGTAAAGTTCACTCATACCTCCATAGAAAAGGGACGATCCTCCGACCAGATGGGTGTCGTGTCTGGTGGGCAACTGCCCAACGATAAATGTCGTGAAGTTGTATATATTCTAGTCGCGCGGTAAACTCTGCTTGCGCGATGCAGGATTTGCGTGACGTCAGTATGACGCGCAGCTGCCATATGGCGATGTAGATACCGCTACAGTACGAATAATGTCCTGTGAGCGTAGACTTACTATTCAAATATAAGTTCTTAGTATTATATAATTTATATATCTGCCGGTGAAGTGTCGTATTCTGCACCTCTTGACATTAAAAGTCGTTGGAGAAACATTAGATTTGAGCTTGTAAAATAAGTCCAAAATAAACCCACGTTTTTCTAGACTGTGAGATATTGACACGAAAATAAAAAGTCTTACCCACTTGACGTCTAAAGCATTTATCTTCCTCAAAAGTATCGACGTAGGAAGCGTGTGGGCTGAATATTCGAATCCGTAGTCTCAAAGGCTATACCACGTTTAAATATTTAAAGGTGAATCCCATATAGGATGTTGTTTTTCCGTAAGTGTACATCACACTCTTTCTTTACATACTGAATAGACACACGCCTACGAATGCTGAGGTAATCCATTCCCCTTGGCAGACGGTTTCAACTGGCGAAAGATAAGCATCATGTATAATATATTTTGTTTTCCTTTAACGTGTGAACCTAACCTGCTCTTTGTAAGTTCTTTTTTGTATTAGTGTATTATCTAGGTGTTTTATTTATAGTGGCGCGAGCTTAAAGAGTTATTTGCCTTGATAAGGACGCTTGTTGTCTACAAAGTATTTATTATCTTGCAAAATATTTTTACAAAAGCAATAGTGCATATACTCTATTCTCACTATTAATTTTGACCAAACATAATTTTGAATACGAATGTACCTTCAAAGTAGCAATTTCTGGCATATTTCTTGCACTTTGCCATCCTGTCTTGAAAAGTGTTGAAATAAGTGTTCAACTCTTTGAAGCTGTGTCTGGTGCCAGAAAAAAGACAAAAAGTTCCTAAGTTTCGAAAAAAACATAGTCGTTATTCAAGTAAACATTCCCGGCCTCATTACAAAACATGGTTTATCTTTAGACACCAGTTTAAATCATCGAGCCGTTTTTGAATTTCGAATTCAATTCCGACAAAGCTAAAATTCTAAATACAAAAACTGACATCAAACCCGAGTCTAAGTTGTCAAATTTGTATTAAGAACTTTACGTTTGTCGGAATAAAGTTCAAAATACAATATTTGGGTCGAAGTTTTGGATTTGGACTAAAGTTAGAATTCGTTTTGTAATAAGACGGTCCATGTTTGAAATGCAGATACTTATTACGCATATTAACTGGTAGTTACATTCCGAAAGGGAGTGGAGGTATCATATCACCGGACACTGATTGGCAGAATGTTAGTTAGTTACGAGTAAATAGCTGATTACCGATACTGCAGCGATCGTAAAGCTCCCTGAAGGTATGTTAACTTCATCGGAGTTTCGATTGAAAAATCGAATTTGGTAAATGGATAGGTACCTACGTAACTTTAGGAATTATCACTAAGTTCTTCGTCCTCACGTATTGTTTTGATATTATTGTATATTTATCTTAATTTAAGGGGACAAGGAAGAAAGGGGTGTTTTTAGACCGCCGCGCGCCGGGCTCATCTAGTTTAAAAAAATATGATTGACGTGTAAAAGTGTTTGTACAAACCTACTTACCGAAATACAATCATTTATTATTTGAAATGGACTTTTTTCCAAAACAGAGTAGCGTCTTAAAAAAGTGCTACGCTTTTATTATATCAATGCTGCGAAAGTAAAGCTAGGGTTTCCTAAAACTGCAGTAGCCGCCACATTGCGTCCGCAATTTAGCGGCGAATGACTTCACTGAAACGTTATTTATGAAAGTAAGTTCGTGTGTTTACCTAGATACCCCGCTGCCATCATTTTCATAGCAAACGTCACAGCGGCCGTTATGTGGCGGCCACCGCTCTTGCAGGAAACCTTAGCTTTACAGAGACGTAGTGGCTGTGACGACTATTGATTTAAATCTCTAAATCAATTTCTAATATTCTTCATCAAAATCGCGGTAACTGTGACCGCGCCTTTAAATCACACAATAGGGATAGACGGAATCAAAAGAATTTCTCGAGCTGCATTTTCAAAGCGGACATTGCTCTAAATTGAAATGCGTTTGTTTACGTCTTGTAGTAGTAGTCACAATGCTGCATTGCTGTAGTTGAATTGCAGTAATATCAAATATCGTCGTTTTGCGCTATTAATTCGTTGTGGATACGTTAATGGTCTATAGGACTAGGGATTCGTAGCTTAATGGCGGTCGTATCTTTTCCATCTGCGAAGTTAAACTGTGATTGCAGCGTTTTGTGTAAGGATGGGTGACCGTTCTTCCATAATTACTCGTATTTTTATCATGTCCTCAATGATGAAAAAGATAAAAATGTAGTGAAAACAAAACACTAATCAATAAACAAATGACTGCATTTGAAAATAGAATTCCATATTTTTTAAATAAAATTAAGTTAAATTTAGAATTTATTGCCAGCCACACATAAATTACGTTTCAAATGCCCAGTATTGTAAAATGGCAACTTCATAGGCCTAACTGGGCGTAACTTCAAGACCTAGGTATTATAAAAGGACCACCTATAATTTTAAACCTGTTCTCAGTCCCGCAGACTAACTGAGAAAACGATTTTGTGGCGCATTGAAAGTTTAAAAGAGGCTGTTGTTAACTTTTATAAGATTAAATAATACAAAATACGTGCTTTGTACAAGATACAATAAATACACACATCAAAAGTGTCTAGGGATCAACATATATTTTTGCAATAACTTTTCTCCTGATTGATATTAATTAAAATTTTCTTTAAGGATTCATAAAATAAAGTGTTTTCGTTTGTCACAGTAACGATAAACCAAGTCACCTTTGCATTAATAAAGAAATTTGCCATTTTCCTAATAAAGGGATTTTTGACATTTGAACCACTAACACAAAAGTTCGAAAAAAAGACTGAAATAACAGTTTTCTTTAAAATTTTATTGGGTAACTTAAACAATTAATAATCCGTGTTTCTACCGCGAACACTAACAACACAAGAACATCGGTTTGGCATACTCAAAATGAGTTCATCCAAATCACGCTGTGGAATGGCCGCCCATGTTCGTTGCAACAACAAAAAAAGGTCTTTTTGCGACTGGATACCCTCCATATTCGGCAGAGCTCTTCTCTGTAGCATATCCCATGCATGCTCAATCGGGTTCAAGTCTGGCGACTGAGCAGGCCAGGGCAGGACATTGATGTTAGCTGCGGCGAGAGTCTGTCTTACAACTCTTGCGGTGTGCGGTCGTGCATTATCATGCATTAACTGAAATAAGGGACCGATTTGCACTTGTAGAGGAACGATGACGTCTGATACAATCGTCTCAGCATAAATTTGAGCGTTGAGGTTGCCTCTGATCCAAATCAACTCAGTTCTTCCGCCGATCCAAATACCCGCCCATACCATGATGGTTCCACCACTATAAGGATGGACTTCCTGGCAGGATTTTAATCGCTGTTGGCGTCCAGGGGTTCTCCAGTGTCGTATACGTCTTGTATCCGGTCTCATACCAAAACGAGACTCATCAGAAAAGCACACGAAACGCCATTGTTCTTCTGCCCAATTTCTGTGTTCAAGAGCCCATTGATATCGAATCCTACGATTGTGCATTGCTATAGGTGGTACCCGTAGCGGTCTTCGGGAATGAAGGTTCACTTCATGCAAGCGGTTTCTGACTGTTTGGTCGCTAATTAAGTTCCCTGAAGAGTGATGAAGCCTCACGGCTAACATCATGGCGGTTATTGTTGGAGCTCTTCGAGTTAAGATTTGAATGTATCGGTCTTGTCTCCGTGTGGTGCAGCGATACCGTCCTCCATGGCGCTCAGCCACGGTACCAGTGCTTCGGTAACGTGTCCAAAGTCGACTGATAACACTCTGACTTGTATTCAGAGCTAAAGCCACAGTACGTTGCCGGGAACCAGCTTCTATCATTCCCACGGCTCTGAGCATTTCTTCCCTGCTTAAATGACGTCGCCGCTCCATAATAACGTTGGTTTTAATCAGTAGTAGGGAAACAGTAGCACTAATAATGTCTTCAATGCGTTGTATGTTTTTATAGGGAAAATATTGACAGCTGATTTTCATCTTTTACTCGAATTTGATTCACAGTTCCTGATTCAAATTATGAAATGCACCAAAAAGGATCCATATAAATTTATAAAATCATAAATTTATTACAAAGCCACATCTTAATCTCAAGAAATCCGCATAAAAATGCTTGATCCCTAGACACTTTTGATGTGTGTAGTTACATCATTTTATTATAATATCCCTTCACTATAATGCATTGGCAAATTGTATTATTACACGGAGAAAAAGAAGAATAAAAACGTATGGTGGGGGACCCCCGCCTGGAACGAAGTTCCTTACGCGATACTCGCACGAACACATACTCGTATATAATAGAAAGAGTGAGAGAGAGAGAAAGCATGCATTTAATACAGAGCTATCTAGTATAAATTTTTAGAAGCTCTCATAAAGTTGTCGCCATCTTGAATTTTCATTTCGACCTCGCTATCAGCTTTAGCACCCTCGAAAACCATGAAAAGACACCCATGATGAATAATTTGAAAATCTTCGCAGCCGCCATCTTGGATTTTCATTTTAACCTCACTATCGGCTTGAGCACCCTCGAAAACCATGAAAACGACACCCATGATGAATAATTTGAAAATATTCGCAGCCGCCATCTTGGATTTTCATTTTGAGAGACAGAGAGAGAATGTCGCAGGGGCTTAACGCTTTTTCGTTACGTAAAGTAATCTACCAGGGCCTGCAGTCTCGACATGACGAAAACTGCTTAGCAATCGTTTTCGGTTGCTAAGTCCTAACAATCCAGATGTAACGATATTTGGTAGTCCCGACAATCAAATTTATCGGTTGTTACCAGTATTTTATCAATCTTGGTCGAAAAAGTGACGATATCCTTAGTGTTTACGATTATAGTTTGCAACCATTTTTGACAGCCCGCTAAGTGATTCGTTGTCAACTTGTCATCGTAAACTATAATATTTTGGTGTTTGCAAGTAGTTTCAAACAAAAATTATGCGGAATTATGTGTCGCGATGGTGTGTCTGTGTGTCTGTACCAATGAGGCTTTTAAGTCCACCTATTTATAGGTTCAGGACATACTACTTACGTGCGAATGAACGTCGCCGACAATCATCGCATTAGAAGGAGCCAAAGACATTTTAAATCTTTTTGAAGGGAGCGAATTGTCCGATCTTAGTAGGTATATAAATAAAGAACACAACCGCAAATCATTCAACTATATTAAATCTCCATTAAGTATGACTATCCTTTCTTAAGTTCACACATTATAATTCTAGACACTCTGTTTACAATGTTAATTATACAACTCTGTTTGTCATGTCATGTCATGTCTATGTTGCACACCTATCCGCATGACATTACCAATAAACTCAGCAGTTTAATAAAGTGACAATAATGAAATTTAATTAAAATCTCCAAAAAACCTAAATCATACACTTTTACCCATGGTTAACCGTATAAACTTTAGAAAAAGAGTATAACCATCACAACATTTTTAGGGATCTTAATATACAGCCAGTTGACGAGGAAGGCACAGGCAGAGGAAATTTGTACAAGAGTAAGCTAGTATCAAAAAGAAGTTAGTCTGCCGAAAATATTGGTTGCTTACCATTGTTTGGTACCTAAGTACTTTCTGTTTTAAGGTTTGGTGTCTCATAAATTGTTAACCTTCCCATGCCTTTATATCATTGAAGTAGCCTTTGTAAAAACTAATAAACATCTACCTACTTTCTACCTCTAATGAAACTATAAAACATGGTACAGATATGAGATCTCAATACATAGATAGATAAGATACTGTTTAATAATTATGTACACCATCAAAATTACAGACATATATGTAGAAGTTTTACATAGGGTGGCACAATGTCCAAGGACTCATGCACGGGACTCATAACTTCTTTACTCAAGAAGAAAATATCTGTATGGCACCTCACCTATAACTTATAATAAAATACCTAGCAATATTAAAGATCTACCATTTCAATAATGTAGAAAACAGCTAACAGCATCATTAGTAGATTTATTTATTAATCTGTACAAGATTTCTTAGCCGGTAACCGGTAAGTTAACTGTATTGATATTTAGTTTTTGTAATTTATTTACTAAATTAGCCTGCTATATTAGGTAGATTGTACATGGATTCCTCACAACTGTAACAACTGATTTTAGTATGTGTATTCTTTGTAAATAAATATTCTATTGAAAAATAAATAATGCACAACCACAAATCATGTTTTCAACTTTATTAAATTTCCATTACCGCAATCATATCCTAAGTTCATGTATGCTAATAATTTAGACACTGTTTACATGAGGCATGTTGCATACCTATCGAAAAATATTTATTGATTGAAAATGTAAACTTTCACTATTCACATAATTCAAATTGTTTTCTTCTTCTTCTACATCGTGCTCTCACTACAGGAGATAGCCACCACAAATGATGCATCTCCAAGCTATGTGGCCTTCTGAAGTGTAGACCGCTTGCTTCATGCTGCCTCAGAGACCTCCAACAGCCTTGATATGGTTATGAGACTGCAAATCGCACGAAAGTGAAAATCCGTTGAAATTTTTCATTTCCGTATTTTTACAGAATTACAGGAGACGTGTTTATCGAGCTCCTAGGTAAACATTAGCCATTTCTTCAAATGCTACAGCATTACAGAGTTGCTGTAGTCCAGTGTCATATTACGCAACTCTATTACTTTAATGAGAAACTCTGAGCAGTGGGGTCGCCGCTTGAGCCAAATTGGGTAAGCCGAGTAATAATATGCTGTAACATTGTCACATCAATGAACAAAAGTAAATACCATTGAATTGAAAATACATTGTTTGCTTGCAATGACAACAAATAAACAATTTACAATTCCATAATGACTTGACATTGACACTTGACAAGTTTGGCATTAGGTTAATAATGTTGCAAGGACGCAGATTTTAATGTCCTTAGATATTTAACAACTTATTTTAATTCTTTAAAATGGTCATCGCTACTTAATAGTTTTCATGAAAAATAGTGTTTCCAAGATATGGTTTACATAGCCACTATAAAATTTTCCAGAAAAATCATTATTTTTATTAAATCATGTTCACTAATTTTGCCTGTATTCAAGGTGAATTTGTTACGGACATTAATTGTCTTCAAAATAACTGAACTATGAATACGCTTTTCGCTGGCGTATCGACACCGTTTTGTCAAAGTTATGTACGATCTTGCGCGTTATCTCG
Organism: Brachylomia viminalis; assembly: GCA_937001585.2. Taxonomy (NCBI): domain Eukaryota; kingdom Metazoa; phylum Arthropoda; class Insecta; order Lepidoptera; family Noctuidae; genus Brachylomia; species Brachylomia viminalis. Next base: position 11,916,669 of record OW443308.2, on the reverse strand, counting down.
GGTGTAGAGACTTCCATTTGTCGTAAGCATCGTTACGGCAAACAATTATTTTTGCTATTATTTATCGCTCGGTAGTTTGCGACAGCCGTTTGCGTCATGTCGAGACTGCAGGCCCAGTTTACTTCTATCGCAAGCCGCGTTAAAGAACTTCGTTCCAAAAACAGCAATAAGTTTTAATAACATGATAGAAATAATAAAATATCTGTAAAATATCTGTCAAAGGTACTTATTTGCGAAGTAATAAATATGTATTGTTAAAAAACTGATAATGTTTGTGCTCGTTTAGATAACGTTGCAAACGCAGTCAACGTGTATTTCAAGTATCAGCTGTGTTACGCCCGAGTCCATTGATGATGATTGATGCCAAACAATGTCTCGTTATGTCAGTAATTAGGAAATTAAATGCAACTCAATTATGTATCGATACATACCTACATATATAAACTTACGCCTTTGTCGCATGGGGGTAGGCAGAAAGTGTATAATGCCACCTGATGTGATTCTTCCCCCGATATATCGCCATAATTAGTTAGTGAAAGAGATAACAGTCGCTTTGTGTATTATGTAATTTAGCTGCATAGCTCATTAAACTGTTCACAGTTTAATGAAAACTCTATATAGAGTTTCGTGGAAAGGTGGCAGAAGTAACACCAAGGTATTAAAGTTGGTATGAGTAGGTAGTCAACCAAAAATTGCCGGTAACGTTAGTAAAAGCTACCGGCTTACCCAGGGCAAAAAGTACCTATCAATGATGGAACACAGTCGAAAAAAAAAAATGTTGAGTCACACATTCTCTCTATTCCAAACTTCACTCAATTCAAAAATCAATCCGTGAACACATAGAAAGTTTAATCTCGCTGTTTCAATATTGTACGTACGAATGAAAGAGAATATACACGTAGTTTGTAGCAGGTGCATATTCCGGTGTTACGTGTGAGTCGAACGACAAATGTGGGTTACTGTGACGTTCTACTGGGCTGTGCAATCGTTTTTATAAATCTGTGGGATTTAAGTTAATGAAATTGAAGAAGTTGACCATACGACATTTTTAGGCATTGTAATAGATAAAAATTGTTATTGGAAAAAACATATTGAAAATTTATGTAATAGGCTAAACAGCTTTGCATATTTTGCACTAAGAAATCTGAGGAAAACTGTTGGACGTAATGCCGCTCTATTGGCTTATCATGGATATGTCTCCTCTGTGCTAAGTTACGGCTTAATCATATGGGGTAATTCGACTGACAACACTAAGGCATTAATTGTGCAAACAAAATGTTTACGAGCTGTGTTTGGTGCAGACCTATTAGAATCATGCAGACCTATTTTTAAAAATTATAAATTATAAATATTAGTTTGCTTATACATACTGGAAATAGGAGTATTTGTAAAAAAACATCCTCACCTAATAAGTACAGCCAATAGCGAAAATGTTTATAAAATGGGCAAAATCTCAAGGGATCCAACAAAATTGGCAATGCCAGGATGTAGAACAGCGTACTGCCATAAAAACGCTAGTCGAATGGCAATAAAGATATTTAATAACATACCGAAGGTTATTAGAGAACTGCGAACCAGCTTATTTCAAAAGCATCTCAGAACATGGCTTATCGAGAATAGTTTTTATAGAATATGAAGAACTATTGTGTGTTAAAATATCTGTAAATTACCATATTTCGTGCAAATAAATGAATCTATACAGGGTGGCCGGAACATTGACGTCCAAAAATAAAATTTCGGTACCTCGTATCGTGGGGTATTCGAATCACCCCCATGTATGTTCCGTGACTTTTCATAGTTTTCGAGTTATGAATTTTTTTCTGAATGTTTGAAAATTTTCGACCTGACCAACCTAAAAAAATTCAAAAAAAAAAGTAGAGGGTTTTATCGAGTTTATTTTTTTGCAACTGAATTTTCATAAGTAGTACTTTTATGCATAAAATAATCAGCTTCGTAACTGTGGTGAAAGTTATGAAAATGTTGATCTAAAGTGAAAAATTTACGTTCGGTAAATTATGACTTAAATTTTCAACTTCAAATTAAAAATCTAAACAGGTGACTTCATGGTTCTCAAGTAGGCTTCAAGAATGCGCCAGACTCTCAGCTTTCATAATCATTAAAAAACGTAGGACTTAATGGGGCTAACTTTGGCCTTAATCGGCCTTCAAAGACTGCGAAGTGGAAAATTCTTAAAATTAGCTATCTGATTAATATATTTTTTTTTCCATTTTCTCGCTCCTAAGGTTATTTAGTTTGCTAACCAAAAATGACTGCAGGAAAGCTAAGATTTAAACACGGAGATTTTTTTAAATGTTAGTTTAATGAATTTTGCGCGATCCGTTCTCGTGGACTATGGGTTGTAAACGAGGGTGCAACTCTTTTACCTGCAATAACAATGGACCGAGAGGAAAAGAGACCGAATTATTGCTATCTCTCTCACGCAAGGCGCGCAACCGAAGCCAACGCAAAACAAGTACCTCAGTCGTACTCACATTGTGTTTACTGCTATACGCGTGTCGCCATTTTGTCTTTACCACACTCGCTTTGCCCACGGACTCCGCTGCCTACTTGTTTGACTACTTTGCTCGTTTATTGGACTGTGTTTTGCATTCTGATTTGGACTTTTTTTTACGTGGAAGTGTAAAAAATGAGTTACACGTTAAGTGAATATGCAGAAATGCATTATTTTTATGGAGTTGCACAAGGAAACGGCCATGAAGCAGCGCGACTGTATCGCGAACAACTTCAACGTCGTGGTGGGCCGCAACCTGAGCGATATCCCGACCATCGTGTTTTTATTAACACGCACAACACTTTGATGGCAGGCCGCATTCCTGGTCGACGCGGCAGTCATGAAGGAATCCCTAGAGCTAACCCGGATCGCAGAGAAATGGTGCTGGAAGAAGTTCATCGAAATCCGTCTACGAGTACGAGAAGTATGGCTCGTGCTCTGAACATCCCAAGGACTTCTATCCAAGACATTCTTCACGATGAAGAATACCACGCGTTCCACATCCGACGAGTCCAAGCTTTACTGCCTACAGATCACCAATTGCGCGTTGATTTTTGCCAAACCATGTTACGAAAAGAGCAAGAGGATCCTGGATTTTTCAATAAAGTTTTATGGTCAGATGAGTCACGATTTGAGCGATCCGGAATATTCAATATTCATAATTACCACACGTGGGCGAATGAAAATCCACTCGAAGTGAGAGCTTCGACATTTCAACATCGCTTCAGCGTTAACTTGTGGTCTGGTATTCTCAATGGCGAACTAATTGGTCCGTTTGAACTGCCGTCCAGACTTGATGGAGAAACATACAAAAACTTTTTGGAAAATGAACTTCCATTGTTGCTGGCAGATGTGAATCTCGAACTCAGACGAACCATGGTGTTGCAAAATGACGGCGCCCCGTGTCACTATGCAACCCAGGTCCGAAATTACTTAGATGAAACATACCCCAACAGATGGATCGGACGCAGCGGACCAATTAGGTGGCCTCCACGCTCACCTGATCTCAACCCCATCGATTTCTTTATTTGGGGCTATTACAAGGAAATAGCATACGCCCGAGACTGTTCAAGTGAACAAGAGCTGAGGCAGTTGATTGCAGAAGCTGAACGTGTTGTGAGAGAGAACAGAGACGCTTTTAGACGATTGCCAGACAATTTCTTACGTAGGTGTAGAATGTGTATTGCTGCTGGTGGTGGCCACTTTGAAAACCTTTTCTAAATGTTAAAAATAAATTAAGTACTTTTTTCACATTATCATCTGTGTTTTATTCAAAACCACTTTTTACGTAAAACTTTTCTTACCCAACTCTGAAACTATTTGTTGGTTAGTTTTCAGTATTCTTATCATTAATTAACCTTAGGAACGAGAAAATAGCCAAAAAAAAATAATTACTCAGATGGGTAATTTTAAGAATTTTTCCACCTCGCTGTCTTTGAAGGCCGATTTTAAACAAAGTAGCCCTATTAAGTACTTCATTTTTTTTATGATTATGAAAACTGAGAGTCTGGCGCATTCTTGAAGCCTACTTAGGAATTATGAAGTCACCTGTTAAGATTTTTAATTTAAAGTTGAAAATTTGAGTCATAATTTACCGAACGTAAATTTTTCACTTTAGATCAACATTTTCATAACTTTCATCACAGTTACGAAGCTGATTATTTTATGCATAAAAGTACTACTTATGAAAATTCAGTTGCAAAAAAAGAAACTCGATAAAACCCTCTACTTTTTTTTTTAGAATTTTTTTAGGTTGGTCAGGTCGAAAATTTTCAAACATTCAGAAAAAAATTCATAACTCGAAAACTATGAAAAGTCGCGGAACATACATGGGGGTGATTCGAATACCCCACGATACGAGGGACCGAAATTTTATTTTTGGACGTCAATGTTCCGGCCACCCTGTATAACTACCTATGTTTGATAGTTATGTCCATTGGAAAATTGTTGTATTAATAAACGTCTTTTGATGGAATCTAATCTTGTAACATAAACAGCGATCACCAATCCGTCTGCCAAGCGAAGTGATTATGGCAATTGCCACTTTAACCCCTTTATTTATAAATATTGCTTAAAATTAATTAATGATTAGCGACCTTACATTTTTGACGTTTCAACGTCTCTTAACTAATAGGAAGCCTTTCAGATACCCAACAAGACAATTGTACTCAGAATGTCAGGTCCTAACTATACGACAGCTCTTTGTACTCGCATCCACTCTGAGAAGGCATCGTACAGTTCTCCCGCCTGAAAAAACTGGTAGACGCAGAAATCCAGCACCTTGTCCAAGTGTCCCCCCACACAGCACAAAATGTGGAAGGCGACAATATTATGTCTTAATTTCTATATTATATGACATATTTAACGAAAAAACTAATAAAATAAAACCTAGCAGTCAAGAAGCCAAAAATAAGGTAAAAATGTACTTACTGCAATTGGATTACGAAGACACTGAAATCTAATGACCCTTCATGTATAATAATCCTATCTACCACATAAGCACATATACTTACCTCACTTACTTCACCACTACATCATTCACACACATTCCTCTATTTCACCACTCATATTAACACACAAACCTCTTACCATCATACCTCTTATCTTCAAACTTACCAGCAAACCCTAGCATTATACAGGGTTACTGGTAACTCGACGTATTCCTTGCAGGACGTCATAGTAGGGTTAAAAGCAACAAATTAAGCCTATTTTTTTATAATTTTTTTTGTTCACTAGACAACATTTTGTAAGTAACAGCAAAAATCACAAAAAAATAAATGTTTGTTTAGAGTGATATTTGCCAAGGTTTCTGGCATTTTTGAACTTTTAATTATGAACAAAGATTTGCTACAGCATCAACTATGATATTAAGTTAAATTTCAGTACAGTCGCGCTGTAAATCATTTTTAACTTGGCTCCAAATGATTTAATCTGGGATTTTTCATAAAAATACTGAAAATGTAACTAACTCAAAAACTACTGAACTTCGGTAGAACATTTGGTGGCTTAATTTGTTGCATTTTTACCCTACTATGACGTCGTGCAAGGAATACGTCGAGTTACTAGTAACCCTGTATAATGGTGACACACAAATGTCATAATATTAATATTAGAATGTCAATAGCTGAACACTATCCCCTGAGATACAGGTTCCCGCCTAGTTCAGGGTCAATACTCTGTGCACCTTATTATGATCACCTCCAAAATGTTCAAAATACTTGTCATATACTATGTCTATTGTCTACTGTCTATTTTTATAATTGTAACTGATAATGGTGAGAATAAACAAATTTATATTTATATTTATTTATTTTAACTTTAAGCAACGTTTATAAATAAACCTCTTATGGTTTACTGTACCGACCTAGTAGTTATTGCATGACCCATGTCCAGCAGTGGATGTTTATGTCGCGCTAATTTTATTGGGGGGCAAGCATGGTCAGTGAATGCACAGAGTAGAGGTTTGGAAGGAGAAAGGGGAGGCCTTTGCCAAGAAGTGGGACACAATAGAGGAGAATAATTTTCTTAACATAAAAAAAATTCAATTGCTGTTTCATAGAACAGTGCAATACCTACCTACGCGGTCAAAATATATGGCGGAGCTAATTTCTTTTCTTAAATCGACGAAAAATTTCTACGAAGTGGGTTCAGAATAATAAAACCGAATCCATGGTATCAAAGATAAGATAACAAAGATACAAGCCCGCCCGATAGTAGTTCGATACGTCGGAATGAACCCTACACCCGATTAATTAATTTTTTCATACGGACAAAAACACATCGGGAGTAAAGACAACTGTCAAATTGTGTTGTCATCCATTCTTAGTTTGGGCTCCGAAATTATTATAATGTCCGTAGGTGCTAAGGAGTAGAAAACGCCCGTAACTTCAGCCAAAACTACGGATTTGGAGCATTGGGAGCACCCCTGGCGCCCTGGTTCTGCGTCGATATCCCTGCCACCCTGTATATTTACTAACCGATAAAGTAGTCTGTATTCCTCTCCTCTGTGCTCATAATTATAGATCTTTTTGTTATTATTTTTCTATATATATATATATATTAATTATTAGAGTTAATTATCTTTCTTGTATGCACGTGTTTCTGTGACAAATAAACCTATTTTTCTTTCTCTTCTAACAACACGGAATGGATCGCCTGTGGACGATATAAAGTTGTAATTTGAGAACCAATTTTAACGTCCGAGTACTTTTAAATAAGGTTTAATGAGGCTTGAATGAAAATCCCAGGAAAATCTCCTGTGTGCTCGTGGTTATAGATCGTTTTTGTTTTTATTATTTATAATTATTAGAGCTAATTATCTTCCTTGCACGTGTTTGTGTGACAAATAAACGTATGTTCTTTTCTATCTCCTTCCTACTTATTGAAACACGCGGTGTCTTCAAAGTAAACACCAAAGCGCATTCTAGGCCAAGTAATAATTCTTCTAGACTTGTGGTTTACTGCTCACTGTAAACCGACTAACGTTAGTGGTGTACGTGACTACGGGCTTCTAACTCGTGTTTCCTTAAAGTTTTACTTGTCCATTTATTGTTTAGATACCTACAGTTCCTGTTAGTATTCGCTGTCAAGTTTCCAATAATATTGTTCACTGTGGTCTGTATTTGGAGAATATATAAACAAACAGGAGTGATTGATGATGATTTTAAGTTATTTTAAGGTAATCAAGAACCGTCTATTTGAAGAAAATTGTGGGTAGGTATCTATATAAATTAGGTTACTGTGAATCAATACTCGTGTCTTATGATTTTTATATTTCATTTTAATGACATTGTGTTACTTCACTAAATCAATAAACATAAAATTTCTGTTTCAATTAATAATACAGACTTTGATATTCGTGGTACGGTTTGCATAGAAGAATACTACTAATAACTACCTATTTAATGAATAACCCACCGATGTAACAAAAACAAATGGCCTTTATTGGCGCAGAAAGCTTTCTAATCAATTGGACTATTTACACCTCACCTCATAAGACACGAGACCTTATTTACCTCATAAGACACACATGCTAACACAGTAGACACAAAACTCCGCCATCAAAATCGGCCCTCACTCACCAAAAACACGCACTAACCAATAATCCTATTCATTCTCAAAATAAAGCTGGAGCAAGCAGTTTTCATAAGCAATCGTCGCGTTGGGCCGCTCGTCGGACCCACAAGATTCAATTACGCGGGCGCTGACGTAGCAAGAGTAGTGTCAGAAGTTTAACCAGCGCCTGTTCGCGCCTGCAATCGAAGGGAAATACGACCGGGGACCTCCAGAATAAGGGTAGGAATTCTTTGAGTTATTGTAATATGGGCCAGGTGGGAACTTGGGTAAGTAGTGATTCGATTTGGCAATTGATTTTTGTTACCTTTTTGTTTAGGTGTGAATCGATATGATGTTTAAGAACTGTATTTTTTTACTAGCGTAGAATGATTGAAGAGCTCATGAATGAATCTAAAATAAATGATCGTAATTTTTTTAATATTAGGGGTTATAAAGTATGAAATTGCCGAATTGTACTGAAAAATTTAAATTGGTTTTTTTTTTATTTAACATATTTATAATTTTATATTTATAATTTTAAAATTATTACCATTAACATTGCTGCCATCTAATAGGAAGATCATTTATGCCTTTGCGATAGAACTCTCGTGACCTAGATTCGACAAACTGAGTGAAAGCATTTTGTACTGCCTCCTGAGAAGAAAACTTTTTATCACGTAGAAAATTTTCCAAATCACGAAAAAAATGGTAGTCCGTTGGAGCAAGGTCTGGCAAATACGGAGGGTGACGAATGGTTTCTAATTGCAGTTCATGTAGAGTTAAAACGGTTCCTCGTGCTGTATGAGGTCTCGCGTTATCATGGAGCAATAATGGTGAAGATCGATTCATGAGTCGGGGCTGTTTCACTGCTAGTTTTGCTATCATTGTTCGGAGTTCGGCACAGTAGATATCTGCCGTTATTGCTTGACCAGATCGGAGAAAGCTATAGTGAATAACACCATGCCGAGACCAACCAACAGTTACCATTACCTTTTTATTGGTAAGCTTTGCTTTAGGACACTGTTGCGGCGTTTGACCTGGGGTCAGCCATTGCATTTTTGGCTTACGGTTATCGTAAAGAATCCACTTTTCATCGCATGTTACAATTCGATCCAATATTCCTTCATTTCTGTATCGATTCAACAAGGCAACACAAGTTTCAACACGCGTTTCTTTCTGCAGATCAGTCAAATCATGAGGCACCCATTTCTCATATTTTTTATTTTATTGATTTGACGCAAATGAGTCAATATTGTTGGTAAGGTAACGTTAAACCATGCCGCTAATTCCTGGGTAGTTTGGCTCGGATCGGCTTCCACCATCTCTTTCAATTCATTGTTATTCACCTGTGTGGGCGGTCTTCCACGTGGTTCGTTCTTCAAATCAAAGTTTCCATCACGAAAGCGTTTAAACGAAAATCGCACGGTACGTTCATTAGCAGTCCCCTCTCCAAACGCAACATTGATATTGCGAGCTGTTTCTGCCGCGTTAGTTCCGCGTTGGAACTCGTATTCAAAAATAACTCGAATTTACGAAGTATCCATCTTTCTTGTTTAAGCTGAATAAAAAAAAACAATACTGAAAGTCGATAGTCGAATGTTGCACATTTTTAAAAGAAGAACTTCATATGTACCATGTGAAAAAGTTTCACTCAAAAATCTCAAACCATGAAGGTTCTATATCAATTCGAAGTACCTACTACAATAAAACGGCAATTTCATACTTTAACCCCTATTGGCGGCTAAATAGACAACCTTACAAATACAACAACGAAACAGTCAAACAGCCTAACAATTTTTACCATAACCTCCATAGTAAGTGTCTTTTTAAGAAGCATTCATTACGGAGTGAATGGTCTGTTTTTTCGAAATTGTTAAGTACACTTTTTGGCAGATTCGTATTTTTTATTTAAAATTAAGAAAAAAAGAAAGAAAGAAAATACGTTTATTTACGGTAAACATGACGCAGAGAAAATAACACAAACACAAAAAAGAACATCTCTCGCCATCAAACGTAAAAGTTTGGCGAGTTTAGAATTAAGTAACACCCCTGTATTTATTATGATTCAAATAAAAAAAGAAAACAAGATGAGGGAAAATACGCGTCACATCTACGCAAAACGGCAATCGCTCAGCATAATGCTACGACCCTACGCGATACAGAGCCCCAGCGCTAGTTTTCCACATTCCTCTTATAATGTCATACTTATTTGGAGTTTCATTTCTAGGTATAAGACAGCGTCATATAAAACCGAGATATGTCGTAATAACAACGTCGACATATCTTTCGTACATAGAGTCTACTAGACTCTACCTATATTCGTGTGATGCTGAAAGTTTTGCAATTACTCTCTATATGCAACTTGAAGCTGTTTCAGGACTACCGCATCTCGTATTGCTCGCTTCGAGTTCCTTTCCACTTATAGGTTCGTTGGTTGGTATGGTTCATACCTATTATATGCAGACGTTTTAGATCTATAATGTCTGCAATTAAAACTGCATTCAGCCCACATAGCAAGAAAATAACGCAGAATCATTTCTAAAATAAGAAAAGAAAACCAGAGAACAATTTAAAAACTGTTGCAAATACCGAAACACAACTTCCTCGCTGAATCTCACGCTTTAAAAATATTTAACTAGATTAATTCGTTAACCGCAAATTGATGCAGGAATGTAGTTTCATTTGATCTGAACGGCAATCATTAAACATAGGCCAAGAAATAAATATCCCATGCGGGAGAATCCCGGAATCCCGGTGGAACTAATTGCAGCCCTAGCTGTATTGATGGCACACTACCTACACCCCGGGATCAATGTAAATTATCTATCCCGGATCCACAAAATGCGATTATCGTCCATCATTCTTGTTTTATTTTGTTATATTTTTGCAATAGTCTATGCATATTGGAAGGGGTATTATTAAATCACACATTTCTTGAGTAAGTAACCATAAATGAATGTGACTCTACTTCTATGATCAGAATTAAGATTTAATAAATTGTTAACTCAGGAACTGAGTGAAGCACGAAAAACCCTGTTCCAATTAAAAATAATATCCAGCAACAAATAGCAATAAATATCCCTAAAAGGAAAAACCATTCGTGTAAAAAATACCAAACAAAAAATAAATGCCCTCTTTAATCATTACAAAATTGTTATGGACGAAAATCTTACAAAGGATTACAAAACAGAATGCGAAAAGGATCTTACAATAATTGTAAAGAAAAAAACTGAGAGAATTATTATAGCTAACGAAGGTCTCCAATTAAAGGATTTAAACCTTGGAAGCGATCGCCACGCGGGAACAGAACTGTAATTAAAACTTTGTTCCATAAACTATGATTAAAAACTCCAAGGGTTCGTGTGCGATCCATTTTTAATTTTTTTGTTTGAAACTTATGACTTCAAACTTCATCGTTTTATATTGTTGGAGTGGAATGTATTATTAACGGTGAACAGGTGACGATAAGTTATCCGTTCTCTCTGATATTATCTTCTGTTCTTTTCCTCTGCTTTCTGTTTTAAGTGGTGATAAAAGTTTCTGGAAAAGTAGGGTAGGTAACTATTATAAAGTTGCAGTGGTATAAGACCTATTGAAGGCATAGAATGATAAATTATCATGATGATAATGAATAATAATTTCTAACGAATTTTATTTGTAAATATAAGGCCAGAGGACGAGAATACTTTATCAAACATCTGTCGTTGATAACATCCTTATTAAGTTTACAAAAGAAGTCTAATGATGATGTCAAAAAGCTGTCAATCACAAGGTTCTCGTAATTGCCTTTCCGCGAGAAAATTGTCAAAGTATAGTATTGCGATATAAGATTTATATACTTATTATTAATGCGTTTGTTAGAAGCAACGAGCCGTTTTAACGAGTCTATTAAATTTGTTGTTCAAACACGGTTTCTTTCATTCGATGTTTAAGAGTATAACGGCGTAATAAATTCTTGCGAGGCTTACCTTAATAAATCCGGTTCGACTCAGATTCTCTAGCCGCCATAAATTGTTAAATAAATCGTTCGAACAACACGGAACGGATCGCCTGTGGACGATATCAAGTTGTAATTTGAGAACCAATTTTAACGTCCGAGTACTTTTAAATAAGGTTTAATGAGGCTTGAATGAAAATCCCAGGAAAAAATACGAACGATAGTAAAGAAAAAATGTTGCCAGAGATGTTCCAATGCAATTTTGTCTACCTGAATGGGTTTATCCGTAATCCTTTTATGATTAGTTCTATACCTGAGTTCACTTACACTTTTAAGTTTTCCCGTCTGGCTATTCATTTTGTTCTCGATCTTATTCCGAGGAAACTCGGAATAAGAAAGAAAAGATCGAAAGAATTAATAATAACAACGCATGAATGCTATATGTCCTCTGGGGTTTTCGTGGTGGAGTAGGTTAGGTTTAATGATATTTATTCTCAAAACAGACAAAAAGTCGTTTAGCCGTACATCCAATGCATTTAGGTTTTCGACAGGGTTTTATTTGGGATTATTTAATAGCAAATAAAACCCTGTATATTTATAAAGTAAATCGAGTCTTGAATGCATTGAACGGGTGTAATGTTTTGATGATCTTGTATGTACTTAATTTGATTTCCTAAATATTTTTTTTTATGTAGATATAAAGAACAGGGTACTTACAATAGACCCCTGGGGAACTTCACACGTTATAGTTCACTTCGTCAAATTAACGCCGTCGTTTTTTATATTTTATTTTTCTTTATTATTAGATTTAATTATCTTTTTAATAATTTAGATTATTGAAAAAGTCGTTGTTTGCGAAAATCCTAGGATTCTTGCAAAGGACCCGATTCTCGGAAACTATAGTACATTACTGCAGCGGCCAGCAAAAGCGGCATTGGTGGACGAACGTGTAAATGTAGGCCGAGGCACACACGTAAGTCCATCTTTGCCTAGTTGTGACAAAGGCTTGTATAGTACTTTTCTCAAATAATCCGCGGAAATGAAAATACAATTACTTTTCAAAATCAATGACGAACAACGAACAACAATATTTTTTCCCGCGTTAAAGTATTCATTTGTATTTTTTTTTCAATAATCAGCTTTTTATTTGCAGCCCGTTCGAAATTTAAATAAAAACTTTAATAAGTTACCTCTTTGGTTGCCATGTTTCATAGTGAAAAGTCGTTCCATTTTTAAATTACACTATAGATAAAAGTTTACTATGTAATTTATTTGGCGGCTAAACCACGACAGAAATGGATTTTCATACAACTTTTGCCGGCCGCTGCTCGCATGTTGGCCAGTACAGCAATTTCGATTTATCTCGAAGAAGGTTGTCAAAATATTGCAAAAATTTCCAAGCATGTTTGAGAAAAGAACGATTTTAATAATAATACCTACGAGCTAATATCACTCATTTCAATAATACTACGTGCGAGTTACCACAGAAGGCCAACTGGCGGATGTAAACTCAATAAAGTTGGATTAATAATTCGTGTAGAAAAATCTGATAGCTTCTAGGTGTGACTTTACAAATGAATATGATATTAAGATTAGATATTTAAGACATAAACACTTATTTGTGAACAACATTTTGGGACGCGGCAACGGAAATTAACTCTTCTTTTTTAACAATTTTATGTACAAAAGTGCCTTTAAGAAATGCAAATGAGCCTTTATTACCAAACCAAAATACTTGAAATTGTAAAAAAAATGCTGTCAGTTTAAACCCATTAAGTATGATTAAATTATTAAGTAGAGCGTCCTGAATGACCTAACATGAGCGCTCTAACAAATTAATTAATATTTAATTAAATCATGGCATTTGAGGCCAATTCTCACATTAATGATTCAGTAACTCATTCATTGATGATTCTATAACTCTGTAAATACATATCTATATATATTAGGTTGGGGAAAAAGTCTTTTCGCATTATAGTATTTAGGAACTTGTAATAAAATCTCTTTGGCTATACTATTTGTATCTGGCTGGTTTTGGTATCATTGAAAGCTTAAATTTTAAAGAACATAATTCCAAATTCAAATTAGGAAAATATGTGAGTTTCATTTGTTATTCGTACCGTCAAGATGAGTGAATCTAATGAAGAAATTCGACACATTTTAAAATTTTACTACAAAAAAGGTAAAAATGCAACGAAAGCCGCGAAAAAAATTTGCGATGTTTATGGACCTAGTGCAGTGTCTGTGAGAGTAGCACAAATCTGGTTTAAGCGTTTTCAATCCGGAAATTTTGATGTCAAAGATGCACGTCGCTGTGGTCGCCCTATTACAGATAAAATGGATGCCATTTTGAAAAAGTGGAGCAAGATCGGCATATCAGTAGTTACGACGTAGCTGAAGAACTGGGAATTGACCACAAAACAGTTTTGGCGCATTTGAAAAAAAATGGGTACACAAAAAAGCTCGATATTTGGGTACCTCACGAGCTCACTGAAAGAAACCTAATGAACCGTGTACTCATTTGTGATTCTTTATTACGACGTAATGAAACCGAAACATTTTTGAAGAAGCTGATAACTGGTGATGAAAAGTGGATCACGTACGACAAAAACGTGCGAAATAGGGCGTGGTCAAAAGCTGGCCAGGCTTCACAGACTGTGGCGAAACCCGGGTTAACTCGCAACAAGGTGATGCTGTGTGTGTGGTGGGATTGGAAGGGCATTATTCATTATGAGCTGTTACCACCAGGCAGGACCATCGATTCTGAACTTTACTGCGAACAACTGATGAGATTAAAGTAAGAAGTTGAGAGAAAGCGGCCGGAATTAATCAACAGAAGGGGTGTGGTTTTTCATCATGATAACGCTAGACCTCCCACATCTTTAGCCACTCAGCAAAAATTAAGAGAGTTTGGCTGGGAGGTGTTAATGCATCCGCCGTATAGTCCTGACCTTGCACCTTCCGATTTCCACCTGTTTCGGTCTCTTCAGAATTATTTAGGCAGTGTCAGGTTAACATCACGAGAGGACTGCCAAAACCACTTGTCGCGGTATTTTGATCAGAAGTCCCAAAATTTCTATAGCAATGGGATCATGTCCCTACCTACAAGATGGCAAAAAGTTATCGAACAAAATGGTACCTACATACTTTAGTTAAATGTAAATAAACTATATTAAAAAATGTTTTGAATTTTCTTAAAAAATGCGAAGATACTTTTTCCCCAACCTATTACATATATACTATCGCGAATCATATTCGTATTAAAATCAAGCGTCACCTGTAGCAACTGCGTCCGTAACTAGTTGCTATAGCATAGTTTATATGGCACATAACCGACTATACACACATTAAGAGACAGCGCACATATTTAAACGTAGTGTCGGGTCAGTGAAGCTTAGCCCGACAGTCCCGTTGACAACTTGTCGGCTAACCATTATTCATGACGACAATTTTCCCACGTGTCACCAGCAGCCTACCATAAATGATAAATACTTTTTTGTTTTAGCACACGCTGTATATACAGTCGCTTCTATAAATGGTGTAGTGTTTTTTGACGAAAATAAATTGTAGTTAAAAATAAACGTGGGTTTTTGTCGGCTGACAAAGTTTAATGGTAATTTGCTGTTTAGATGTCGGTGTGGTTGTGGATTGTTCCTGTCTTTCTAAGTATATAATTTCAATTAAGGAATTGTTGTATTTTATATAATAGTGTATATAATAATAGCGAATAAACGCAAGTCCTGAAAGTAGTTTGCTCATAATTGACTACTGAATCGATTTCAGTAACTATTAATAGGCATTTTTTTCAAACTTTATGTATTTTGCTATACTGACCGCCGATTGAACCAAAGGAAATTAAATCTTATTTCAAGGCGACAAGACTCAATTTTAAATGCATAAAGTAATGCTAGGGTCAACACAATTTTCTTAATATTAATAGTTAGTTTAAAAAAATTGTTTTGATCATTGTATAATGCTTTTAACTCAATACTCTAATTGGGGTGTTTGAGGTCTTGCGTTATTTATGTTACACGTTATATAAGTTCGTTCTAAATATCCAAAAGACTCGATGGCCTACTGGCACTAAAACATAAAATAAACTAAACCTATCATTACAGAGGGAATACAGAAACAAGTTTACTTCTAAATAACATGGGTGTGTACAAGTTGAATTCATCAACTCGTAGTTACGGTTACAAACTGTAATTTAACCTAGACAGGTACACGGGAAACGCTTTGATCAACTAAGTAGTGACGTGTCATTAAGTTCGTTTGGTGACGAAGCACTTAAGATTTGTTCACTAAGAAACTGTACCTCTCACATTAACAACAACAAGAAACTCCTCAGTGATAATGAACTAGGTAAGTTTCAGTTCGTTTCGGAATACAATGCGCCATTCTTTATAACCAATCATTTATATTATCAAAGAAAAAGTCAATGGAAACGGTAATTGAATTTCCGCGTTTGGCACTTCCATGGTAGACCCCCGTCTGTGGCCTTCCAGTTATCAGTATAAATGGCAGCTGTAATATCATATTATTACTCGCTCACCGTCGTCGTCTTATTTGCAATATCCGACCTGAGGTGGGATTCAGGATATTCAAACATAATATTTTTTTAGCACGAAATTACCTATAAAATCAGTGCAAGGCGAGCGCGTCAGATACTAACAAGTTGTTCTGACGACAAAACTCTGCAAGAACAATGGTTTGAGAGTTGCTATGGCTCTTTGTCCTGCACATTCAGCAGCTTGTCTTGATACAGAATATATTTCGTGTAAGCTGGATACGAAGCTCATCCGACAAGTCTATATTGCAATAGATGAAAAACAAACTTCAGTAGCTGAAGCTAAATTGGAAAGTGCTCCTAAAATACACATCGACGTACATGAAGCGGTCGCGTGAGGCGTAGAAGCTGCGGTCTTGGTTTATTTTTTACCGCTGAAAAACCCACCTGTTCGTTCAAAGATAATAAAAGATCTTTGAATTTTTTCCAGGGTTCCCCAAAACATATTGACAAACGAATAAAGTGCGTATATTACAGCGCTCGGTGGAACGGAACATAAATCGGACTGGCCGTCTATTGAATAAGCCACAATTCTGCATGGACACTCCCCATTATTACACACCGTACCTACCGTTCGGCTTCGTCCATTGTGTCAGTCAGAAAATCCATACCGAATCAATGCCACAGAAATGAAGGTTTTATTGGTATTGTTGTACGGATACTATTATTCCGCGGGCTTATCGTATTCCAGCTTTGTTTAGAGTCAATATAAAAATTTGCAAATACTTGCAAAAAGTGCGAGGATTTTGGCCATATCTTTTCAGGGATTTTTTTTTGTAATTTTCCGGCATTCAAAATATCACAATGACGTCGGCCATTAACAGAGCCATGATTGTAACAACTTATTTCTGTCCGGAATCTAAAATAGTCTAGCTCTTTCATCGTCCGTTAACAGAAAATCCTAACTGACATCAGTGAGGACAACTTACTAAAATGTATCGTTTCTTGAACGAAAAATTCGTCCCCCTAAGCGTTGTTACTTTATTACCAAGTTTCGACTTGGATCGAGATTACTTAAGAACTTTTGATACTTTCCAAAGACCTGAAATGAATTTAAAAGTTCATTCTTTATGCACAGTTATTCTTCGGTTTTATGTGATGCCAATTAATTGTTTGTACAAAGGAATTTAAATTGTGGTCAATGTAATTATTTTGGACATGTTTTTATATCTGTAACTGAAATGCAAAATTCCTAAGTTGGGGCTTATAATAATAATAAATCATTTTATTTGAGACCACTTAGTCAATTTTGGTTAGTATAAAAACAACTTATAAACTAATGTTAATACTTAAATCTACCGGAAAATTATTACAAAGTTAGGTCACACACTACATGTACGCAGTGGCATGTAGGCGTATCCAATGTCCCAGTATGGGGCTGTCCCACCTGTCCGCTATAAGCTTCAGAATGCTGTTGGGGCTGACGCGAATCCGCTGCATGATGGATGCGCAGCGTTTACGCATGAGTGCAGGAAACCCATCTATTCCCGCCTCTGCAAACATGCCCGAAGCACTGCAGTACCGCGGCAACCCCATCAGCACCCTGAATGCATTATTGTACTGTACGCGCAGAGCGTTGTATGTCCTCTGCGTGTAGCTAACCCACAGACTGCATGTATACAACGACAGACAGTACGCTGTAAATAGTGTGCCAACATATTGCAGGGGACAGCCAACGCCCTGCGCTCACGCTCTATGTCCAGGTTGTCTTTTAGGTCTTCAGAGACCCAGTGGCCCAGATACTTAAACTTAGTGACCTGTTTTAAAGGACTTCCACAAAGTTTCAGATGTGGCACAATGGGGTAGATTTTAGTACCGGCCTTTAAAACTAGTACCTCACTTTTCTTAACATTGTATCTGAGCCCATGGGCCTCCGCGTACCTTTCACATAACGTAAGCAGACTCAACATTGCGTTAATCGAAGAGCTCAGCAACACCATGTCGTCAGCTTATCTTAGATTATTGACGCATACGCCGTCCACGTGACACCCCTGATAGGTGTTGCTGAGCTCAACGATCAACCGGTTTATGTACAGACTGAAAAGCCGAGGCGAGGACAACCCACCCTGCTTATCTGTGTCAATATTTTAATAATTATAATTATAATTCTTAAGCATCCACCACCACCACCATAATCTTTTTTTTTCTTTTTTTCAATCAGTCTATAGTTCCCACTGCTGGGAGACCGGCATTCTCACGGTGAGAGGGAGTGGGCCATAATCCACCACGCGGGTCCAGTGCGGGTTCAGACGTCACATGTCTTCGAATTTTTGGTTTTATGTCATGACGATGTTTCCCTTTTTAAGCATAATCATGCATAATCAGCCTATAATACTCGTATTCCCACTGCTGGGACAAAGGCCTCCTCTCTTCAAAAGGGAGTGAGTGGCCTGGAATCTACCACGCAGGCCCAGTGCGCGTTGGTAGATGTTACATGTCTTCGAATTTTTGGATCTAGAACATGCCGGTTTCCTCACGAAGTTTTCCTTGATTAATTTCTTAACATCTATTGTTAATTACGTGTATGGACAAGTAAAAAAATCAGGAATGTATTTGCAATTAACTTTCTCATAGTACCTACCTAATAGCAAAGAAACTGTATCAAGTAAAAATATGTAAACCAAAAATTAATAAAGAGACAGATGGTAGAAGATGACAGTAACATAGTTTATAGTGACGTTTGAATTTGTATACCATATGTTGTGGTAGAATGTATTGAACTATAAAAAAAATGACATAATAACGTAAAACTATATTCTTACAAATAAATCTAATATATATTTATAATAATATATAATACATTCTGATTCTGAAGTAGGTAAATATTTAGGTACTTACCATACATTATGCAAGTAAAAACTGACTTACGAGTTGCTCAAACCTCTAATTCCCCGCATGTCCATAAATGAATATTAAATTGATAAATATAAGATATTATTTTTCCCTGGCGCATTCCTTTGAAACCGCTAAAAGTATTCTCATAAACTATTAAAAGGATGTGAAGAGAGAGGCTTGCCATGAGAGGGTTACCTCGAAAATTTCTTTGTATCTGTATCCTTGTGATCTTATTTTGTATACATTTTCCGTAAATGTGTATACTTTTTTGTAAACCTACTTTATGTATACTTTTTTGTTTTAGGTTAGGTTCGGAGACAGATCAGGCGCAAGACCAACGGCTTAACGTGCTTGCGAGTTTGCGTGCCTTCCCATCGGACTAGGAGAATGAGGAAAGAGAGAGTGCACCTGCGGGGCGAGCGCGGGCGTTCCCAAGACGTTTGTGACAAGACATGATAAATTATGTCACGTCTTACAATTTGTCTTAAATGCTAGCATGGGAGAACCATGTGACATAATCTAGAGGCGCGACATGCCTTTCTTGTTGCTGACTTCATAGTGTGACAGAGTAAATAAAAAAAAAAGTCTATGACCACCTCAATATGCGATCAAATAAAATAATACGTCTAAAAGAGTGCAGTTCATACAGTTAAACAACTTTTTAATTTTTTTGAATTTTGTGCAAACGTTTTTTTATTTTATTACAAGCATTGTTTATAAGTATGTTAGTTTGTTCAGGTCAAATCTTGCAACTCAATTTTTAAACAGTTATTCCCATCCAATGGAGCTGAAATTTTGCATACACGTTCAGTTTGGATGCCAATGCATGGTTAGCTAAGTGACGTCAACGTCATTCTAAATCCATATATGGTGGATTCTCAAAGACTAGTTATTTTTATGCCCCCCCATGATATGGGTATCAATTAAAAGGGTTAGCTGAGAAGGATACGAAAAAAGAAGGAACACGTCCAGCGTAAACTCCAAAAAAAAATTGTTAAACATATTTTTTTAAAACAAGCTTCTATTTAAATACCTACTCTAAAAAGAAGAAAATAAACTTTATGAAATCAAACCCAACAATTTATTATACAATTTATATGAAATATAAACAAGAATTTATTACACAATTTAAGATTTTAAGAATTTATTAACAATTTACTATACAATTTATATGAAATATAAACAAGAATACAATATGTAACTTGATGTTGACACAAGTAATTCTAAGAGTTTTTTATATTTTTCCTAAAATAAATTTACACAGGTAAATTTCGCGACATGCATTTAAATCATATAAATTGTATAGTGTAATAAATTGATGGGTTTAATTTAATTTAAAGTTATTGAGGTGAATAATGGATGAAAAAAAGCAGTAAGTATCACAACTTTGTATACCTTTCGATAATTTTTTGCGGTATATACGACCCTATTGACGATTTCCTAGATTACATAGATTTTATTGCCATTTAATGCAGTAATTTGCACTAACATATATTATTTCTAATCTTCTTATCACCACATCCGAACGAACGTGATAAATTTTTCATAAATTATCTGTCAAAATGTGACATTTGTGACAAAATGGGTACGTCCATATTAGCAAATAAGACATAATGAGTTCCAACTAAACGTCAAGAAGTTATTTCACATGTTTACAAATTATCTCATGCCGCCGCCGTGCTAGTATTTAAGACAAAACGGTTTTATCGCTCAAACTGTGATAAAATGTGTGACTCAACCCATGTCACATAAGGTCGTGCTTGCCCCGCTGTCTGCGCTTGTGTACTATAATATCTTCCGCGCCAAAGGCTAGTCTCCGTTGACATTGTCTGTCATAGCCGAAATACGGTCTAGAGGACTTTAACGATTTGTTTTAGGCCAAATTTTACCTGTGCTCATATGTGATATACCTACTGAACCAGGGTGTTAATATAACTCATCGAACTATAGAAAAATACTGTTAAACTGCTATGAGTGATAGAAAAGACGTTCAACAAAGCCAAAAAAATCTGAAATTACTCTTACATAAGATCACACAGCAAAGATTAGTCGACGAGTACAACCTTACACGTAAAATTAAATATGTTTGAAATTAGTTGATTATCAATTGACACCCTACGTCAGTGTACCGTGTTACAGCCATTTCATACAATTGTCAAAGAATGATAGTTATGATTTGAATATAGGGACAATTTAAATTGGTGCAGCCATTTTGCTTAACAATAAATTTCCATAACTTCACATACTGTGAACTAAGTAGGTATCTGTTCCGATAACCTACTATATGCAATTGGCCTAAATTCCCATCTGCATGCAGGTAATTGCCGATCGCTAAGTAATCGATTATCTATCCTCAATGAAAGCTCCAGGTTGGTCGGCGCTATTAATACAAACAAACCATTTGCAATATCTATTACCGCAATATTATAATATTAGATTTACTGAGCTTTTGGGCTAATGTTGTTGCCTGTGCAGTAAATTGATATTTGTAAATACTGTGGCATTCGGTAAGGATTAGTATTGTGGGCTCTTTTAATCAATGTCTGTTATAAAACAAAATTAAAGTTAAAGGTAAACTATAATTTTAAAAGAAGTTGATGAAATTTGCTATAAAACGTTTTTTAATTTAAAACACTGACTTCTATAGTATAGGAAAAAAGGTAATTTTAAAAGTGTGGTACTAAGTTATGAAAGCCAGTGTATTTGCTTGAACTGAGATTCAGAGAGAAACGATGCTCAAGTATTATTTGGTGTCTTTAATGATGCCTTGTAGGTTTATGTCGCAAGCCGATTGTATGATTTGTCGTTCGATTGTACGGCGCCACACAAACTTTTATGGCGGTTCAGCAAAACATATGTTTTCATCAAATTATACCGCTAAAAACCACTTGAGGTGCGAAAATAGATGATGCAAAAACGAACGGGCTCAAAAACACCGACTTGTCACGACGTCTGCGCACAAAAAAATGTTATGAATCACTGGAATATTTTACGTTTTAAATTTAATAATCAAATTCCTGTATTCTGAACTAAAAGTAAGATCTGCCAAGGCTCGATACTGCGACCTAGTGAAACATCTAAAAGTATGGATATGTAAACTTTGCCTGCTACTAAATATTTCTCGACTTCCATTTTAATTTGAATGCAAGCACTATAGGTACTTCATTATAGCATATATATAGGTAGTGCCTAAATTATTCAAGTACCTACTAACTATGCCGAGCCTCAAATCGTGATTTTAACTGGTTTCAACCTAAAATTAGTTTTCAGGCAACCTACATATTTTTAGACATACCTAGTTTTACTACCCCACCCACGTTTCCTAGCCTGAAACCAAATGTGTTATTCTTTGACATTATTTTAGAAAATTAACAAATCAGCAACGAAATTACGACACCTCTGTGGGGAGGACTTAATTAACCGAGCTGCAAATAAGATAAATGAACTGTCAGAGTCGCTAATGCGCCCACTGGATAACGGACACACGGTCACACCGGTCGGAACACATATCATGTTTAGAGAGGTACGTGCTTTAGTGACGCATAATTAATTTCGAGCTAACGGTGCAAAATATAATTTCACTTTTGTGAACCTGGGAGTAGGCTAGGATAGACTGAAAAGGCTATGTTATGAAAAAAGCTTGTGTAATATTAGTTTACCAATGAGAGGTGCTGGGGGTCAAGACATACCTTTTAATTATTGCTTGAACTTAAAATTGTTTGTATTAATTCAAACTTTTTTTCAGAAATTCACTAACATATCACAATATTTATGTTATTCTGCCTAATTTGTGCCGAAGTACCTAGTTATAAGTAATTCTATAAAATATGCTCTTTGATAATAAAAGTGCCTTCAACTGTAAAAATTTTACACAACAGTTCCAAAATCGAGAACAACGATGAATATACATATTTTTGGTGGAAAGCGATCCGAAATACGGCTTCCCTTTTTTTCCAGTACCCGTCGATTGAAAAGTGCAAACGAATCAAATTCGCAGCATAGCTCATAGTGTGCAATAAAAGCGTCGAAAAAAGATGTATGACACAAAAGTTTTTTATTTGCAATTTAAAAAGACGTGTTCTCTTGTTCAGGACATTGACACATTCCATTCAATGATGGACATGTAAAACACGTTTGATATTCACTTGCGAAATAAAGAGAAAAAGGTTTTTATTCCGATTTTCACCTTTGTCTTCAGTCCTTTAATTATATATACACACATATATATATATATATATATATGTGTGTATTTATAATAATTAAATATATATATATATATATATTTAATTATTATATGATATTGGAAGAACTGTTAGTCCATGATGGAACCTTAAACTGATCTAAATGCTTGATGAAATTGTAGCTGCCTATTGAACTATGAAATTGATAAGATAATTTCGACCGATATGAAGTTTAAAGATATTCCCTATTGAAGGCGAATGAAAGGCCCGATTAGTGGTATCGAGTGACTTTTAAGGACGTTAGGACGTTATCGCATTGAGGTATCCGTGGTTCGAAAATTATATTCAAACCTTTCAAGCGTATTGTGTGATAATAATCATTGGAAACAATCGAAACGTCGTAACTAAATTGAATGTTTAGTTTAATGCTTGTGATAGAGTTTTGCGCTGTGATATGCTGAGAAACTCATATACTTAATTATGTTTTTTACGTCATAAAGTTCCCTGTTTTACGAGCACGTGTGTGTTACATGTGTGGGTCACGTCATGTGATGATGACGAATGCTAAGCTATCTCATTGGTCAGAAACGTTATTGCAGCGTGTTTCACTCCGAGTTAACATCATTCATTTTTCACACCGAAGGCACATGTCGATGGAAACGTTCGGAACATGCCGCAAAATATTTCGTGAAAAGATTTATTATGTCATTAATTGCAGTAAAAGCTGTAATTGCTATGGCTTCCGTGAAAGGATTTTAACGAACTTAATATATTTTTAAATTATCTATCTAATAAAGTGATGTGACATGATAAATTGAGCGTCTAGCTAGATACTTGATTAAGTATCGCAGTATCCGTGTTTTATCCGGAAGGACGGATAATATTAAACGGATACACTTTTACACTTACTTTTAATTGAGTTAGATATTCTACGTTTTGTTTACTACTAGGTAATAAATATAAATATTATATTTGAAATTCAATCAATAATGTTAGTATCTATTATGTAGGTAGATACCTACATTGTACATCAAGCATATTTTGTCGAAGAAAATACTCCTTGACATAAAAAAACCACCCAATTTCACAACAAGTTTCTCTTTTACTTTTTACTGTTTACATAACAAAATATCACGCCTGTATTCCCCGAAGGGTTGGGCAGAGGTGTACCTATAGTACAAACACATTTCGCCAGTTACGTAGTCCCAAGTGCATTTAAAATCTTTTCCGATATAACTACGTACTAGATTATATAATCCTCAACATTTGTCTTTTATTCCACGTCGAGCATAGAGATAAGATTAATCAACAATTTTCTTCATTAATTACGTCATAGGCTAAAAGACATTTTAATGAGCCTCTTGTCAATGTTATTAATGTTGTGACTAACTAGAAAACCAAAGCAGAACTGGTAATACGATAAGAATTTTTTATAGTTTCATCCTGTAGGTTTAAAATTTATAATGATACCTACATCGTGTTTGAAATAAAGTTTTATCGCAACATTTGAATTGTGGTTTTCGGAATCTCTAAATCCAAGTAATACCTAACTCCCTAATAATAATCATCACTTTGTTAGAAACAATTCTATATTAACGAAGGTCTAGACAATTAAGAACAAAACTATGTTTTACCTATATCCTTTTCCCGCCCACAGGTATAATGGGCATGTGTACCTAACAAATACAGGGTGTTCAACAGAACGTTGAACATACGAAAATGGCAGATAGGTGGGGTCGTCTGTTATCTACCTAGCCCAAATGATTTGACCTAGACCCCATAGTTTTTTTTTATTTTGTTTTTTTTTTAATAACCGATTTTTATGAGTTTGAAAACTTTGAAGTAAGATTACTTTATGTAGGATAGACGAAACTGACAACACTTTTTTTTTGTCTCGACTGTTGGTAGATTCCTCTAAAACCATTGTTTGGTGCAGATAACAGCTAGACAAAAAGTTATCAGCCTTCAAACATTACAAAAAGGGGTAAAACATGATAACTGACAGTGATAGCTTTTCTTTACATTGCATTAAAAATATAACTAAAACTGATTGAAGACTTAGGATTTCATCGAAACATCCTTAGTGTATGGCCTTTGGAACGGTATGTAATTTGTTTAATTTAAAAAAAAACTTAAGAGTTATTGACCAATTTTAGTTCAAAAAAGGGATTTTGATGCAATTCGATTTTTGTGAAATGTAAAATGTTTTGCAAAATTCATCATGTAATCGTGGTAAAAATTAAAAATCGATAGTGTATTGGGTAAGTACCTGATTGGTAAAAGCCCCACGTGTAGAAAAATCAAACAAACTCATGAAAATCGATTATTAAAAAAAAAATGTATGGGGCCTAGGTCAAATCATTTGAGCTGGGTAGATAGCTGACGACCCCACCTAACTGTCATTTTCATATGTTCAACGTTCTGCCGAACACCCTGTATATCTATCCATAACATAAAAACCCCAAAGAGGACTATTTCTGAACATTTAGTGTTAGGTATATATAACATTCAGCACTTTCAAGTAGGCAACGGAAGGGCAGATAAAGCCAGCACCTGGTTCAATTCATCGATTATCAAATACCTTTAGTTTTAAGGTGCAACAAGATTGTGGCCAACGGGTCGTTCTAATCGACCCAGTTTGTAGTGCTTGGCAGCCGGATTACATTCATCTATCAACCCTCGATTATGTTTTGAAGTGATCAATAATCAAACTGGTCGACGTCGTTCGAACGCAATCTTGGTGCACCTTTACAGGTAAGTAAGTATATAATTACAGTACTCCTGACCGAATTTCGGCCATGGCGGCTAAGCTCAGCGGAGCTATCGACACGGGAGATATTATATTGTACAAATGTGTATCTGCGCACAGGTGCACTCTCTCTTCCCTCACTTACATAGTACGATGGGACGGAAATCCAACACGACCGGAGAGAGATCAGGTGCACGACCAACGGCTTAGAGCTTTCCGAAGCACGGGGGTATCACACCGCAGACTTACAAACTCTGGGCTGTTACTGAGAAATTCCTAATCGAAAAACCCAATAACACTGTCTGACTTGGGAATCGAACCCAGGACCCCACGCTCAGCAGCCGCACTTACGACCACGAGACCAATGGGACAGTTATCTCTATAGGTACTTAGCAACTCATTGTCTGACATTTACCCAGACGGAATCGTAGGCACTGCTAGTTTGGCGATTTGCGGTGGCGATCTCTCGCGTCCGGCCCTGCTCCAGGCCATGGTACGGAGCGAGAGGGCATGCCATCACCTCCTTATGCGAAGCAGTGATGCTCGCGAAGGAGGAGGCGGAACGCCTAAGGGAGAGGCATAATTCGCGTCCTCACGCCCCTAGTCGCCGCAGGAGACGCCCAGGGCGTCGGGAACCCCAGGCCGATTCCCGGCCATCGTAGGCGTGGGCTTGCGGACGGCGAGCAATGGGTAGCTCACAGTTTGGTAAGGTCCGCTAGGACCGATGCCTGCCAGGGTTGCGGGAAAGTCCAAAAGGGTTACCGTGGCCCCTGGCACAGGCAACTGAACGACACCGGGTGGGTTTTAGTCAGTAAGAGTCTGACACGCCCTCCCGCTCCACCCAGAGCGGGAGAAGTTATTTGATAATATCCCACACTCAAAAAAAAAGGCACTGATAGTTTTAAACATAAATTGATGAAACTGTTAATAGGACTCAATAATTTCGCTTATTTGAGCAGGGATATATACCACGATGTGGTCTGAGGGAATTGAGGCCTCGTCGGTATACATAATAGGGATTATTGTCTGTCATTGCTAGTGGAAAATTTTGGTTTATAAATTCAACACCGTGAAATTGTACTTATCATTTGTGTGAAAAACTGGTCAATTATGAGGTTTAACGTAAAGTATTTTCATTCCCTTTAGTTTTTTTTGCTTTTTGTTTATATGTTATAGTTACCCGAAAATGTATCCACTTTACAGCAAATATTCAAATTATAGGTAATGTTTCAAAATGATATATCTACCTAGCAAAACTCGTTGAACTTTAAAGCAAAGCAGTAAATTAAATATTACAAACAAACAAGCTACAAACATCAACAAAGAAAAATATCAAACAAATGCGATCAAAGTTTCAGCATGTCTAATAGACCATTTCTATGAACATCCCACGACGCGACGCAGCAACGCAGGATTGTTTGTGTGCAATACCTCGAGGACGTTACAATTGAGAGCCCGACAGGTGACGAGAATGGGTGTCGCTCCCCTACTACCCACTGTCACATTCACACGTCCTTTTTGTTCGGTTTTACCCGCAAACTGCCAATTCCTTGGGTGCTATGGCTGTTTCATTGCGTCGTCGTGCGTAGGATAGTTTGGTTGTATACCGTTTAAAAGATAGTATTTGTGCTTTTTATTTGACAACTGACGTGACATTAAGGCTGCCTGTCCACTGAAGCGGGGCGAGGCTGCGGACCGGAGAAACGGAGAACTCTTAACCAATAGGATTGCATAAAATCTGTGCGATCCTATTGGTTAATATTTCTCCGTTTCTCCGCTCCACGGCCTCGCTCCGCTTCAGTGGACAGGCAGCCTTAACATTAGGTTCCTACAGAAAGGAGTATTTTATTTTACTGAATGTTTTTTGTAAGTGTTGTGTAACGAACTCTTTTACTCGTAAAACATTTATGGAAATATTTGCATCGTTTTCAATTACGTAATTCATTTTATTTTCCATCATACGTGTTTAACAAGTTGGAGAAATCTTTCTAGAAAACTTGCTTCGTCAAAACTTAATACACGCCAGAGTTCAGCCAATTAAGCGTAAGTATATGTTTTAATCCTAAAATATACTCCGAGAATCTAGCCTGCTATAATTTCAACGAACAGAAACCTTGAACAAAATCTTTTAACCGTAAGCTCTTTATTATAAGGTCTTTAGCTATGATATTGCCTTTTAGTATACAGAAAGTTAAAGTCATTTTTATATAGATATTTTTTATTTCTATCATTCAAAGTATGCACCCATGCTATCGATGCATCTCTGCCAGCAAAGTGGTAATTTTTCAATGCCCTTCTTGAAGAAGTCAGGTGTCCGGGAGCCAACAAACTCTTCAAAGGCATTTTGTTCTGCCTCTAGGGTATTGTATTTTTTCCCTACCAAGAAGTTGTCAATATTTTGGAAAAAGTAGAAGTCTGTCGGCGCAAGGTCTTGTGAGTACGGTGGATGACGCAAAACTTCCAACCCTAGCTCTTGTAGATGATTGTAGAAGATTTGCGAGCTTCTCCATTCATGTGACCAGTTCCTCACAGTACTCATCCGCAGTAATGTAAGACCGTTTGAGACACCAATCTACATGGTCTTCACATGATCTGACCAAGATTATGCCTGGACTTTAAAAGAGATGGTGACCTCTGAGTTTGTTTCGGCCTTTCTTCTCAGAGTAGTCAGATAGGAAACTCCGACCTCATCTAGTTTTTGAAATATGACTGACGTGTAAAAGTGTTTGTACAAACCTACTTACAGAAATAAAATCATTTATCATTTATAAATGCTGGTGCCATTTAGTAAGAAGCTCTGATGAATTATACCGCCACTAGACCACCATACAGTGACCATGACTTTTTAGGGGTAAGTTTTCGTTTGGGGCATTGCTTACGATTATCAAAAATAATCCATTTTTCTTCGCAAGTGATAATGCGGTTCAAAATCCCTTCGTCTCTGTATCTGTTAAGCAACGCAAGGCATACATACCTAAACGCGTTCGTCGCGCTGGCGATCGTTCAGTTCGTGCGGCACCCACTTATCAAGTTTTTTGCCTTGGCAATTTGACGCAAATGGACCAATATTGTGTTGATGCTAACTGTATGAAAATAGAATATACTGAATTTGAATATAGAATTCCATATTTTTTTAATAAAATTAATTTGTATTTAGAATTTATTGCCCTCCATACATTAATTACGTTTCCAACGGCCAGTATAATTGTAAAACGGCAACTTCATAGGTAAAGAACTATTATTATTTTGAAAGTTGAAATGCAAACACTGATTTTGATACTTTTACGGAGCTTCGGATTTTTCCTGTAAATCTGCACATTTTTTCCTAATAAATCACTGTCCCACTTGTCGAAAGGGTTTTCAAATTAATCGATAAATGTACAAAAACATAAATATCATATTATTGTAATGAGTTTCAATTAAATACGAGAAAATGCATAAAAAACTGAGCCCTACTGAAACGTGGACAACTCATTAAATTCAACTGTTACGTTACAAATAATTGGGGTAATTAAATTTGTAACACCAACTTGACATAAACAAATACGCTAGCACCGCAATAGTGTGTATCCAGAAGCACACACTAATAAAATAATTAGAAAAGTTTTACTCCCGAAACATTAACGAGGATTGAAAACGTACCTGTATCTTCATTATATAATTAATTAATCTACCCACTCGCAACCTTGAAAAACTAACAATTGTTCGAGATTACCCATTTTAGATATACCTACGCAATACGTTATATTTTTGAAGGATTATGAATTTTACGTGTTGGTACAGTCCTCGTGACTGTACCAACACGTAAAATTCATAATCATACATATATTACTATGGTCAGTTAGTATTAATTTCATAGTCTATGCAGTAGGTAGGCAAACATAGGTAAAAGTGACAAACAGTTTATTTGTCGTCATCTCTGATATTATTGCCTTCTAAGAGGTGACACATCTGTTTGAAGCCGATGCAGCATCATATATTTCGGCGTCACTTGTCTCGTCAGATAGTTTTGCTGTTCCTTCAATGTCACGTAGCTGTGCTGCCACTTGTATATTATATGCCTTCCAAAAATGATCACATATCCCTATTTGCCGTCATCTTGACTACAGATAATAATGTATTATGAATCATGAAATCAGATATTCTTGCCAAGCTGTCCACAGTAATATATTTATTCTCGTGACTGTACACTGCGGGCACATAAAATAGGATCAAAAGCTGTTACATCGAGCAAATATTTTCCTGTTTGCGTTTATAATTATATGTAGTTGATGCCATCAAACGCAAATCGGGTTTCGGGCACGGCACTTAGCGATGTCGGTATGCACTTGTAAGTTGTGTTCCGTTTTTGGTAAACGATAATACTGTTTACATTTTGATAAGTAGCTGGTCTATTTTGGTTGAGTAGCCGGAAAAAGTTTCGTAAACATATTGTTAATTTGTGTTTTATTTCTATTTCGATATTCAACATTTTGTACGACTAAAGTATGGTATAATATAAATAGTATATAATATAATTAGTATAACGTATAACTTTATTAAGTTATGTAAACGGATTTTTAAAGACACTGAAAGGTAAAAAATAAACAAAACACGAATGAGACATTTAAGGAGTGGAGATACAAAATCAAACCAAATCCCTCTTATTACAAAACACGATCTAACTTTAGCCCGAGCCTAAATCTTCGATTTAGTTTTTGTATTTGGAACTTTGTGCCGACTTTAGTAAAGTTCTTAATACAAAATAGACAATCTAAGACCAGACCAAGTTGTCAGTTTTGTAATAAGAACTGTATTTCGATTTCTGTTAGGTTCTTATTTCAAAAACAGGTTCGATGGTTTAAACCATGTCAAAAGAAAAACCTTGTTTTGTAATAAGACCGTAATTGGTCTTATTACAAAACAAGGTTTTTCTTTTCAGGTTCGATGGTTTAAACCATGTCAAAAGAAAAACCTTGTTTTGTAATAAGACCAATTACGGTCTTATTACAAAACAAGGTTTTTCTTTTGACATGGTTTAAACCATCGAACCTGTTTTTGAAATAAGAACCTAACAGAAATCGAAATACAGTTCTTATTACAAAACTGACAACTTGGTCTGGTCTTAGATTGTCTATTTTGTATTAAGAACTTTACTAAAGTCGGCACAAAGTTCCAAATACAAAAACTAAATCGAAGATTTAGGCTCGGGCTAAAGTTAGATCGTGTTTTGTAATAAGACGGTATAAGTTTAAAATTGATAAATTCAGTTGATCGTGCTCGTCGTTGTTTTCATATCGAATTCGATAACATTAACATACGTTTTACAAGATACCCGTCTCAAGTCGTAACAAAATAGAAAGCTGATAAAGTTTTGCGTTCGATCCCACATTCGGACAAAGCGATAATGTGATTTTCCTGTTGGACCATTCTCAATTGACCTGGGCTTGGACCGGTGTCCTATAAATGGCGATAGGCTCACCCTTTATCACATCGGACATTAATACTGTCATTGGTGAACCCCTACCCTTTTGCCGGTTAGAGATGTGATTGTGTATTTTAAAAGTTAGTGGGGATTCTTGTCTGTGACAGTGTGGCCCTTTTAACATTTTGTTGAATTTAATTCAAGATTTTCTTGGCCTCGAGCATAAGCTTGAGGCTAGAGATCATTATGGCTGAGATATTAAAGTAATCGGTATTACTGATGTGACTATGTACTTATTATTCTGTTCATACATACCCTTTCGATGTTCTGTATTTGATTGAGAACTAAATAATTATGTGTTATTTTATTCAAATAGTGTGAAAAAGGTAAGATAAATAATATTCTGGAAATATTGTTATTGAAATCTGGACTACTATGACTTGCTATTTATTAAAATAGAGAGCAACCTTTATTGTTACGTTTTCATTATTTTTATATTGAAATCACAGACATCTACAATAAAAATGTCAAATAGGTACCTACATAAAAGCCCAATCCTGTTTTTACCATATATCCATTTCTATGAAATCATTTATCGTTCTTTATAGTCTTCACTTCATATATTTGAATAGATAAATGATAAAAATACTTAACATGAAACTACCTACGTCGCATTGTAATAAATCTAAAATGAGGACACGACACGTCAGTCCAAAAATAAGCTTCGAGTCAAGAATTAATAATTATTATACTCAATTATATTCCCTCACGGTATGGAAACTTCTGTTTACCCTCGGTAAATACATCCGAAAACGTTTTCTCGCGTTTATTAGAATTTTCCTTTAAAATTTACTTTCTGTATTTTATCAGCGCTCGCAGCTTCACCTGAGGCTTATCAATCCACGCAAAGCCACCATACATAGCGTCTGTAATGACGTTATAGTTTACAAAATAGTATTACAGCACCATAGTGGATATATCTAAACCGAATCTTGAACATTTGAGCTCTTAATGAAAATGAAGATTCGCAATTGCAGTCCGTGAGAGCGGTTGGATGGGAATTAACTGGAATGCGAAAACTTAAATGCTGAGCAGGTTAGTTCGACTTAGAAATAACAAACAATTTGGTATTTCCATAACAAATTTAAAATAAAGTGATCGTTGGCATAGCGGAGAAAACGATTCGTTAATATTAGCAAATTGCACCGTGTTAGTCAAATTGTTGGATTTGGTTACTAATAATGTCATATTAAACTAAATACATTTAATTATCTAACACAAATTTATAGTTTAGTCATTAATGCACCACAATGCAGGCGTTAAACTAATCACGTATTTGATGAATAGGTAGGTATATAATTTATTGTAATCCTATAATCGCCAATCAATTTCGGATGCCGTATAAATTGCGGCACGGCAAACTGTTTACAAATCCGACCACAACTAAACGCATGGATTGTATTTGTTCATAACGCTTGCTACTGAATACCCTAATAATCAACCAATCAACTCAGCCTATCGCAGTCCACTGAGGCCTCTCCCATGGTGCGCCACAACACCCTGTCCTCCGCCTTCCACAACTAGTCTGCCCCAGCCACCTTTCTAAGGTCGTCGATAAACCTAGTTAGGGGGCGTCAAACATTACGCTTGCCGATACGCAGTTTCCACTCCAGGACTCGTCTGCTGGCCTTAATAATATCTGCCCTAGATCCTCAGTACAAAGTACAACTTCGTCTGTAAGTATACAAACTTCAACGCCTCATTTGACCCACTCCGGCTTGGAGGTTCGAACAAGCCCTTTCTTTCCCTCTTTACCTTCTATGTTTTATACATAACTGTTTCATATGTATGGATTTCAGTAATCAAACTAGGGTTATAACGGAACTGCGCACCTGCCGCCGTAAACACGGAACTTCTGCCTGAAATCGTACCTCCACATCCGCAAGTTTTTAACGAAGTTGTAACGGAGGTCTAATAAAGATAATCGGATCTAACTAAGTGAAGACTTTATCACGTGGAGGAGATATACCTGGAAACTTCAAGTTTTTCTCCCGTGTCACCACCTCAGCTAGGTTTAGTACCAATGTACCAATCAATGTGTATATAAAATATTT
The DNA here is from genome assembly GCA_937001585.2 of Brachylomia viminalis. Taxonomy (NCBI): domain Eukaryota; kingdom Metazoa; phylum Arthropoda; class Insecta; order Lepidoptera; family Noctuidae; genus Brachylomia; species Brachylomia viminalis. The sequence continues at coordinate 11,883,315 of OW443308.2, read as the reverse complement.
CTGTGGTACCAATTGAGCAACTGTTAATAAAAAAACTGCCACTGAAGTTAAAAAAACTTTCAGTTTAATTTATGAACCACAAAAATGCCTAGAAGGTGACAAGACCACAAAACTTTTTTTTGTTTAATTCAAATTATAAAATTATTATGTACAAAAACTTAGAAACTATTGTTAGTACTTAAATACAAAGGGCAACACTCATCATACTTAACTAATTCTATACATAAATGCCCCAGTGCTGAGACACACTGCCCCGACAATATAACCAATAGGGAGATACCTCCATAAAAGATCATCAGACGTATGAAATGCCTCAACACAGGTACACGTACATCTTCAGCTATAGTTTTCAGGATGCTGTTGTGACTCCCCCGCACCCTCCTCATAAGTGTCATGACGGCATGAGAATCGTCAGTATGAGCTTGCGCGAACCTCTCGTAGGCACTGCAGAAACGAGGAAGTCCCAACATCATCCTGAAAATGTTATTGTATTGAACGCACAGAGTGTCCAGGGATTTTTTGGTACGACCATAGACCACCCGTGTACAGACCCTGAGAATACGCTTTAAATAGCGTTATCTTGACTTGGTTCGTACAGCGGGCGAATCTACGGGCGAGCATGTTGCCACGGACTCACAGAGCCCTGCGTTCCTTCTCTATGTCAACATCATCCTTAAAGTCGTCGGCAAGGTATTTATTTATGTATAACTTTTCGCACAAAAGGTATAAAGGCGGACTTAATGCCTTAGGCATTCTCTACCAGTCAACCAAGGTAATGTCCAAGGTGCTTAAACTTCGAACCATATCTAAGCTAACACCATTCAAAGTAATGGGTGGAACAGATTCAGCACATTTACCGGCGGCCTTAAAGACCATGAACTGACTTTTCTTTACATTGTAAATAAGTCCGTGTGCAATGACTCGGCATAGGCTTCACAAACTTTCAGCTTCTCTCCGGGCGCCTCTGCAGTGGGACCCAGCAGCACGATGTCGTCCGCGTAGCTGATATTATTAACACTAATACCACCCAGCCGGCATCCGACACGCATGCTACTGTGTTTCGTTATGAGATCGTTCACATACAGGCTGAAGAGCTTTAGAGATGATAACCCCCCCCCCCCTGCTTCACGCGTCACTCCAGCCCGACGAATCGGAAAGAGTGCCTGACCATTTGACACAGTTGGTCTGGTTATTGTACCAATATTTGAAGTTGTTCAACATCTCCACCGGTATACCACTATCCCCTAGCTTTCTCCAAAAGACACAAGGTCAAAGACCTTGGAGGGATCCAGAAAACAGGCGTACACCGGTGTCTTACGATCAGTGTGGTACTGGACAGTGTGCTTGAGACTTAAGATTGCGCTCTCAATAGATAGTCCAGTCCGAAACCCAAACTGCGCATCGTTTAGTTTTAGATACTTTTGCATGCAATTATCAAACTAACCGTCCAGCTCCTTTGCTATCACGGTTGCGAGGCAGATCAGGCGGTAGTTATCCTTATCCAAGATGTCACCAGTCCTGTACTTAACTATGGGCACCACCGTGGTTTTCATTAGGTCAGCTGGAAGGTACGCATGACTGATGCACATAGTAAACAACAAACACAGGACCCTGGGCACGTGCACTCCAGCATACTTCAGGTGTTCGACGCTGAGCACGTCATGTCCTGAATATTTGCCTTTGGTCACTCCTATAATATGAACACTAACTTGACTTGCTAATAAACGCAACAGAGGCTCCTCTCCTTGGCTGCAGGGCGCTGCGCCAACCTTCGCCGTAGAAGGACCGATCGGCGACCGAAATCTAAAATGGTTGCCAAACATATTCGCGATCTCGCACGGATCGCATATGCCGCTCACAGTCGCTGGTAGGCCAGGCCTAACACCCAATTTTCTGGTAGCTATCCAAAACTAGGAAAAAATTAATGTACTTTGCCCCTTCTTCATTTTGATAAGGTAGATAAATGTTAAATTATAATTTATTTCTCTTTTTTTTCCACCTTCACCTCCGCTAAGATAGTCTCCGTTACATCCCTAAATCACACACCAAAATTTTAACTAGTTTACACAGGCTGCAAGATATCGTTCTGCGTTCCGTGTGTTGATTGGTTCGCAACACTGCGCAAGTCAATTCAAACATAGAACGCTTGACCGCAACTTACGTGTGCCTGCAAAACAGCCTTGTTTGCTATGCCTAACGGAGTCGGCAATGGGTGATAACCGGTATCGCAACAGAGTGTTCATACTGTGTCTTGGCAACAGATAGTCACCCTGTTTAAAGTGTCGAGGCTTGTAGTATTTAAATGCTGTTAACTGTTTACATAATACGATCATCTGTCATCCGCGATGATAAAGTGCGTTTTATCATAATTCCTAGAAAAAGCCATTTTGCACGTTATCTTATGTCGAATAACTTAAGACCTGATTACAAAATAGGGGTTTTATTCCTAACTTTAGTACTTGACTCTTTAATGAAGCTGAAATGTTTACAGTCATTGTCTTAAAGTTCCCTTGCCGTATTAAAGTTAAAATAACTCAATCCAGCTAAAGGCCTAAATGTAAGTGAATAGAAGTCTTATACTAACTTATACTTGGTAGCAATAGTTACTAGGCCTGCCAGGGTTGTGGGAAAGTCCGAGAGGGATACCGTGGCCCCTGGCACAGGCAACTGAAGGAACACGCGTGGGTTTTAGTCAGTAAGAATCTGACACGCCGAGAAGTTATTTGATGAATTCCCACCCAATAAAGAAAAGGACTGTCCTTAGTTGTGCCCAATCCATGAAACAACTTTCTCATCCTTGAGTGGCATACAAGTCAAATGAACCAGTTGTAGAAAAAACAAAATAGAATCGTTTCTTCTAAAAGTAAAAACAAACTGAAAAAATATATATTCAAATTAATAAATACATAGTTAAAACACAAAAAAATGGTTAAAAGACAAAGGTTCTTTATCAAAAATGTTAAACTTAATCGAGAAAGGTTAAATTTGCTTAAACAATTAGATATTGTATTGTTTTAATTTGGATCAAAGTACTAGGAAGTACAACATTGACACACAGGCCCTGCAATCTCAACTTGACCATCTGCAAGAGAAATTAAGTTCAATGACTAACAAATATAATACCTCTGAAGATCTAATGAGGGAATATGTATTGGCAATGAATGAGCTGGTAAACTCACAAACAAACAGCTGTGAGCTTTGTCAAACACCATCCAATGTACCTAACATTTGCCTGCCTGCAAATTCATTGTCAACATGCAATACCACCTTACCGCATCCTTGTGTTGATTTGACAATTCCTTCTGATAGTTCCATTAAACAAATTGTAAATAATGATATTGTATTATTTTGTGATGAAATTGGAAAGGACTTAGGCCACTTGCTGACAGATGAATATCCGGGACACTCAATAATAAATTACTGTATGCCTGGTTATTCTTTATTTGATATTATGAATGAAATTATTAGATATAATTTTAAGCAGGACACAACATTGTTGATTTTTATGGGAAATAGGGGAAATGTGAACAATGGAGAATTGCTCTAATATCATAGAACATTGTGCAACCTTAGTTTAAAGAAAATTGTGTTGTTTACATTCCCTTACAGTAACAGTTTGCCACAAGAAGAAAATAATTTAAGATTTGACATTAACATAACATTGCACAATTTGACATAATATAATGTTAATCTATTACATTTAGTTGATACTAACAATTATGTTAGTAATAATTTGTATTTGACAAAAGATAGATACAATATTGTTATGTGCTATCTTTCTAACTATCACAAAAGACAGATGATAGCTGTGTCGCTATCATATTATTTTTCTATTTCAGCCAAAAATCTGGCTAAACAACTTGCTTCTTTTGAGCAATGCAATGACTTTTTTAATTATTCTGCCAATAATTTGGTCAAAATTAATGACAATGGTCATAATTTAAATTAGAAATTAGGACAAAGGAGTTCTCTCTTGCAAAAATGTAACTAAGGCAAAGGATAAAGCATATGAAAGTGTAAAAAAAAAATAGTATCAACCTGGTGCATCAAAACATTCAAGGGTTTTTGAACAAAGATTTAGAAGTAGAGTTATTCCTGAATTGTAGCAATATAGATATTCTTTGTATAACAGAACATTGGCTTAAAAACCATCAGTTCATGTTCAATGTTAGTCATCACCAGGTTGGTAGTTCGTTCAACAGAGTAAATGCTGTACATGGTGGCTCATTAATTCTGGTAAATAACCAGCTTAAATTTAAAGACCGCAAGGATATTGTGAGCTTCTCTGTTGAGCGGACAATTGAAATAGCCTGTGTAGAATTGGAGCAGCTCATTATATTAAGTGTGTACAGACCTCCTTCAGGATTGTATGATTGTTTTGAAAAGGTTATGGATGAAGTGTTGGACAAAATCTGTATTTCAAACAAGTATATCATCACTTGTGGTAATTTTAATGTTAATTTGTTAGAAAATTATTTTTTAAGTATTCAAATTATAAGTCTTTTTCAGTCATACAATCTTGCTGACCAATTTCTGGAGCCAACTAGAATAACTCTCACTAGTACCATAATATATTTGTGAGTTGGTCTAACAATACCAACTCACAAATATTGCAGAGATTCCCGTATCGACTACTAAATCTCTAAGCTCTTCACCCACTGCTGCAGAGTTTTTACCTAAAAAAAAACATTCCAGTTTGTGATTCTGAATTTCATTTCGAATATGTCACTTGTAAAGACATAATTAAAACCTTTCACACGTTAAATGTCAAAAAGACTGCAGATCTATGGGGTAATTCTGTGGACGTTGCTAAGTCAATTATAAATATTGTAGCACCTACTTTAGCTGTTATTTTTAATAATTGTATTGACCGGTGTGAGTTTCCTGATCTTATGAAAAACAGTAAAATAATACCGTTGCTTAAGTCGGGTAGTACATCAGACCCTACTAATTATAGACCTATTTCAGTGCTACCTACCTTTAGTAAAATTATTGAAAAACTTATTTTAAATCAACTGCAAAGATTTTATAATGTACATAAATTACTGCATAACAAACAGTTCGGTTTTACAAGGGGTCGTTCAACTACTTGAGAACGTCGTAGAACTTCTAGGGCATGCATATAATGCATGGGAGGACCAATGTGATGCGTTAGGCATCTTTTGCGATTTGTCCAAGGCATTCGATCGTGTTCTTCATGAAACATTAATCAGGAAACTGCACCACTACGGAACCCGGAACGCCCCTCTGGATCTTCTTACTTCTTACTTAAGTGATAGGATTCAGAGAGTTGATGTTAACGGGAAAAGATCTTCCGGATCGGTAGTAAGAATGAGGGTCCCTCAAGGCTCAATTCTAGGTCCATTTTATTTCTTATTTATATAAATGACTTGCCTTACCTCATAAAGGATCAACATGATATAGTGCTGTTTGCAGACGACACTTCACTTTTATTTAAATCAAACGTCAGCAGCTGGTTACTAACAATGTAAATAGTGCCCTCGCAAAAGTAGTTAACCAGTTTAATGTTAATAACTTTCTTTTTAACGAGAAAAAAAACAAAATGTATTAAGTTTACGATACCTCAAGTTAGACAAGTAGAAACAAGTGTTCTCATAAAGGGTGAAGAGTTGCAACCGGAAAATACCACAGTATTCTTAGGCATTTCTTTGGATGCCAAGCTTCAATGGGGCCCCCATATAGATAAATTGCCAAAGAAGCTTCGCTCTGCGGCATACGCCGTTAGGAAAATTCATGGTTTAACTGATTTAGAGACAGCCCGTTTAGTATACTTTAATTATTTTCATAGGGTAATGTCGTACGGTATTCTGGCGATATTTGTTTAACAAAAAAGGCAATTCGTTCAATTTATAAATTAAGTCCCAGAAACTCCCTCAGAGACGAATTTAAAGGGATTAATATAATGACAGTGCCGTCTCAGTATATTTATGAAAATCTTTTGTATGCACATAAAAATATGAATCTGTTTAAAAAATACAGTGATATCCATAATATAAATACTAGGAACAAACACACATTTGTTGTTCCTACTACCAGGCAAGAAAATAGGTGGCTCGTTTAGATGCCAATGTATACGTTTTTATAATAAACTTCCTAGCCACATTCAAGAACTAAGCCTTAATAAATTCAAATCTTTTAAAAAGCAGAAACTAAGCCAGAATGCCTATTACACTGTCAATGACTATATTGAGGACAAAAAGGCTTGGGATTGAGTTGCTCCAATAAAGCACAGGCAATGTTAATTTATTTTATTTTGGTAACTATTTTTACTGTTAATCTTTGCTATAAGTATCTATACTTATTTACATATACAATGGCACTAATATTTACAGTATAAAATATTATATTATTTTTAATTATTGTGAATGTGAGGACTATATGTGTTTTTGTTCCAGTTTTAATCATGTTCTGGCAGTTTGAGTAGTTTATGCGGCCTACCCAAATGTCCTTTCTTTGGTTCGAATCGTTGAGCTCCTTAAGTTCTGAGTTGAGCTGCACGGTTACTGCCAAATGCGCGCACTGACTGGACAGGTCCACTCAATCTGTGCGGTTCTTTCCTCAAAAGACCATTTCAGACACAAATCTACATGGTCCTAAAAGATTATATAATTTGGCAGTTTGAGTAATTTATGCGGCCTACTCAAATGTCCTTTCTTTGGTATTGTTCGTCGAATCGTTGAGCTCCTTAAGTCTAAGTTGAGCTGCACGATTGCTCACAATTGCGTGCACTGACTGGACAGGTCCATTCAATCTGTGTGGTTCTTTCCTCAAAAGACCATTTCAGACACCGATCTACATAGCCTTCATATGATCTGACCAAGATTTTGTCTGGACTTTAAAAGAGACTGTGACCTCTGAGTTTGTTTCGGCCTTTCTTCTCAGAGTAGTCAGATAGGAAATGCCGACCTCATCTAGTTTTATAATTACGATTGACGTGTAAAAGTGTTTGTTCAAACCTACTTACAGAAATAAAATCATTTATAATTATCATTTACTGTAAATAAATTTAGAATAACATCAATCAAACTTGCTTATGCAAGTTTTCAACGTTAAGGTCGAAATAAATATGTAGGTTACACGAGGATCAAATAATTATAATTAGTGTACATTACCAACAACAGGATGCATCCCGCATGAAATCACTCATTTTGATGAATCGCTCAATAATAAGTTCGACAGGACCAATTAGACACATTCAGAAAACTTTTAATTTCCCCTATTAACATTAATTGGAGAAATACCATGATTACGAGAGATTGAAAGTTTAAATTGGGGATGGTACGGGTGTGAAGGCGTTGAGCACTTGAAATTCGCTTTCATACAAAATGGAAGACGACCTTTTTGCTCTTGACTCTAGTATTTTTTTTAAACGCAATTTTGTTTCGACCTATATTATAATATAATAATATGAGACAACATCCACACAAGGTCTTCAGGTCCCGAACTAGGTAGAGCCTGTACTACGGTAACCTGATGACTGATATACATGTACAAACCCAGACACAGGTCAAACAGACATGTTCATGCACACAAATGTTTGACTTGTCCGGGGATCAAACCCGGGACCAGCGGCTCAGAAGGCAGGGTCGCTACCAACTACGTCAACCGGTCAGTCAAATATTGTCTTTAAATGATAAATTACTTCAGGGACTTTGGTTTTATTACAAAATACATTATTTTCCTGATCCTAAAATGTCACACCTAAAATATAAAGACTTTAATAGACTTATATAAGTTAGTAAGGTTGTTGACCCATCTAAATGAAAATTACAGTCATGTAAACAAATAGGTAACCTGGCACTTACCTACAAATATTAATGTAAAATTGTGGATGGGTACTGTCTTTTGAAGTCTCTGTTCCATATTCCCCTAGTTTATTTGTGGTTGGCGCAGCATGTCTTATATCTTATCTCATATCTTCCATAAGTCTCTATTAGTCGTCATCTCAGTAGACACCTCCTCTAGCCATATCATCTTTTACACAGTCCATTCACATTCGTGCCCGAAAATCCCTTCACGATATTGTTGTGTCGTACACATTTTTAATATCTTTAGATAAAGCTCTACTTTCTGTGCTTAGTGTTCAAACCACAATAGGAATGGCGACAAGTGTGCGACACTTATGTCGCAATGTGTTTCGCTTTGCTCGAACAGGAACAGAAATAAGATCGAAGACACTGCAAATAAAATGCGAGACGCTTTCTTTCTCTTAGTGCACATTGAGTGCATGGTTAACATTTATACCGTAGTAAGGCTTAGTATAGTAATTCGTTCAGAAGCCCTAACACGATCGCGTCACGTGAACGTAACGTACATTTAAACGGTTTTATACGTCAAAACTTCTTTAGGCCCACTTTGCGCTCTTTCTGAACAGTGAACGAAATTGAACCGTCACGCTCGGGTCGGTGACGCTGAATCGGGTATCCTCGCCTCGGCTCCTGTTGGTCAGCGACGCTGAATCGCGTAATCTCGGCTCCAGTCGTAAGTTTTCACTTCTATCGTGTCGTCATAAGCACATACCCTCTATGTAATTATAAAAAATACAACTATCCTATAACATTTTGTATAAAATTTTTGAGAAAAGCACAGTTAGTATTACCCTGAAGAAAGTCTTAAAACTAAGTAAATATTGATCGCGAAACGAGTAACATATTTTCAATCGTAAATGAGGTCGATATTACGTTATGTTTACTCCGTGCGTCCGTGGTAGGCCCACTTGTATTTTCTTTATTGCAGTATTTAAATTAATTCACCGTAATAATGTTTAAGTAGTCGTAGTAAGTCTAAAAAAATATCGTATGATGATCGTACATCGTCGTATGTATAAAAGCAACTCAAGCCTACGTCAGTACATACTACTTAAACCTCCAAGTGTTCCGTGTGCTTCAATAGAAAAGGTAAAATATAAGGAGTAATTTCATAAAAGCGTAAAATGTTTGAATATACTTTTAGAACATCCACTTAATTTTACTTCAAATAAAACATGTTATGAGGAATTTTATGAAAGCCACCAAGAAGACAATGGATTATAAAACAAAGCTTGAACTTTTATATTCTCTTGACTCTTCCCGGGTATTAGAACGTTCTATTCTATTCTTCAGAGCAGCTTAAGGTAAGATGGTAAAGGTGGCTAAAAACTGTTTAGCACCAACTAAACTAAAATATTGTTATCTGCCATTAACACGTAAAAGCCAGACTAAGATGACAGACATTTAGAGTTCTCCAACTAATTTGGGTAGGTACAAGCTAAACCTCTGTAGGCATAATTCTGAAGCGCCATCCAAACATTTTTGTTTCAACGTAATTGGTCAAGAGTAATTTCCTTCCATGACTCTCTTTTTTTAAATACAGCAATATTTTCAGTTGAATTCCGTCGCTGCCCAACAGTACTGTGGCCAACATATTACAGTTGTTAGCCAAAATATAAGGAGCCAAAGTTTTCCACGAATCTATTTGAATTCCACTAGTCCGGTGTCAAGTGCGCTCACCCACAATGTTGCCTGACGAGAAGCAAATATTGACCCTCCCTGTTCACTTCCAACCTTTCTGTTGCCTTTATTTGAGCTTTCTATAAATAAAATTGACCATTTTCCTTATGTCACACAGATTTTTACGATAAACTGTAGTTTACTTGAATACGTGGGATATGTTCGTGCTAAACGCTTTTATATTTTCCCTTTTCCCGTTACACGCTCTTCCTTTAGAAGTAGCGTACAGGGCATAGAGGAAAATATTAACTATATGAATAGCTTATCTACCCACTTAGAGTTAAAAGCCCGTTGAGGAAGCGTCTCGTGTAATGTATTGTTAGGTTCGTTAGGGCTTCCTCAAACATTCGACGTTGACTTTACAAATAGGGCAAAATCATGACGGCGGCGGCGCATACATATTAAATTCTAATATACATATCAAAGCTAAGCTGAGAAGTTTGTGCTTTTTTTGTGTGTGTTTGTGTTTTGTTTTTTTGTGTATGTGTTTTTTTTGTGCTAAATTAAGTTGAATTGAATAGAACAGAAGGTACGAGTATACATACAATTACCACATACCACTCACACACACCCGTTCGCAACTTCTCACGCACACTTCGACACACTCACCCACACTGTACACTATTTTTTTGAGGGTGGGAAATAATCAAATAACTTCTCCCGCTCTGGGTGGAGCGGGAAGACGTGTCAGTCTCTTACCGACTAAAACCCACCCGTGTTCCTTCAGTTGCCTGTGCCAGGGGCCACGGTAACCGAGCTACCCATTGTTCGCCATCCGCAAGCCCGCGCCTATGGTGGCCAGGAATCGGCTTGGGATTGCCGACGCCCAGAGCGTCTCCTGCGGCGCCTAAGGGCGTGAAGGCGCGAATTTTGCAACCATTATGGCTTCGCAGAAGGAGGTGACGGCTTCCCGTGCCCTCTCGCTCCATACCATGGCCTGGACCAGGGCTGGACCCGAGAGATCGCCACCACCAATCGCCTGCACGAGGACACGGCGGTGCTCCGCCCAAGCAGAGCAGACCTCCACCGTATGCTCCACCGTGTCCTCCGGGCGATCCACACAATGGTGACACCCGGGCGTTTCCTCCCGCCTTATCCGGAACAGGAACCTACCAAAGCAACCGTGTCCGGCGAGGATCTGCGTCAGGCGGAAGGTGAGGACGCCGTGGCGCCTCTCTAGTCACTCCTCAAAGAGGGGACTTATCGCCGCAATTGAGGCGTGCCCAGCGCTGGGTTGCGACAATCGCACTCTCCATGCCGCTCTGAGATCCCGCCAGAGCTCTGTCGTCTGCTGTGCCGTGATTCTCGCGGCAGCGGAGTTACGCCCCGGCGCGGCGTTTCGCCTCCTCGCGACACTGTACACTTAGCAACGCTTAGATGGTGCTAGCAGTTTACTTCATTCTGTATGTTTGCTTCTGCTGCATATATTGTATAGCTATTAAATTGTAAATCTGTAATTGGCTGTAAGACTAGTTTATATATATGTCGTAGGATAATTTGATACTTCGAATTTTCGCGAAAATCCTAGGGGTTTTGCGAAAACGCGGATAATTAGACATAGGCGAAAAATTTAGGTTAGGTTAGGTTAGAACAGTGACCATTAGCGATACCCTTCTATTGTTGGTTAGGTTAGGTTAGGTCCTGACTTTGTCCAGTAAGATTTGATAATTTTTCGCCTATGTCTAATTATCCGCGTTTTCGCAAAACCCCTAGGATTTTCGCGAAAATTCGAAGTATCAAATTATCCTACGACATATATATTAAGATAAAATTTCGAAGAGCTGTGGATTTTGTGAATAATAAATAAATAAATATGTTTACAGATTATATAACTAACTACTCAGCTTATTATCGAGTTTATTATAGTTTTGTGTGAGAAATTATTTCTAACTTAGAACTTTTTTTTTCTTTCCTATCGCAGGTATGCTGGAAGAGATTACATTAGAAATAAGCATCACCTTTGTACGTATTTTTCTGTTCTTTTCTTCTTGTTTGTTTATATATGTGTGTACATAAATGATTGAATAAATTGTTAAATAAATGGTTAAATAAATAAATAACTTTTTTTATCTTAATTTGCAATTCGTGAATTAATTTAATCACACATATATTATTAACGGTATCAAGCAGTATTAACTTCATTCACTATGAAGCAAGGTACTCGAAGAAGTGAGTATTAATAGACTTCTGGATGTATCAATAATAATATGAAGGCTGGCGTAGCGAGTAATTCAATCAAGGTGAACAAATAGACCCAAGACTAAGTGATTTCTTAGGTAAAGCGTCTTTCTTTTCAGATAGAATAATAAAGATTGTATTTCGTGAAGCTGTTTCAGTGTTCTAAAAATAGATCCTGCGGAAAATTATTTCATATACCAGATTTCTATTGTATTTTATTATAACTTTTGTGGTATGTTCAAATTGGGTGCATAATGAATAAATTTGACATGTCTTCGACCTATCATCCAGCTTATTAAAGATAAAAACAAATATATGTTTTCTTCATCATAGTAGTTATTCTTGTAGGTACCATTAAACTTTCAAATTACAGCCTGACTCTTTGATTTAGCTGAGCGACAGTATAATTTTACTGTATAGCATAATAGTTCATGAGGAAGTGAAGAGAGGATATTTGCCCTGGGTACGCCAGCAACTTAATTAGCTCAAAAACAAAGCTATCAGTGCATCATCAGTATTAGGATGAATAACATCAACACCCTTAGATGAAGCCGTCTGGGTAAACCAGATACTTTATCGGTGATCGATTGAACAATATGAATAATTATATTTCAAGACTTGACTGGTGTTGTAGCGTGGGTGCACCACGCTTTGAACACAAAGCCTGACATTTAATTGAGTACTTCTGCCCACACCTAAACCTGAGCAGTTCAACTCTATTTTGATCCCTTCTCAGTTCTATAGGACATTTATTTTCTACTAAGCATTTGTAGGTATTTCACAAAAAGCTACTGAAGTTTACAAATAGCTGGTCTGTCCATTTTTAAGTCGCTGGCTGTAAATAGAAACAGTGGAACGGGGAATGATCATGACAGAAAACTTCAACTTGGATCTAAGTTGATTTGATCACGCAGCCAGCTCTTTTATAGTACAGATTATGACGTTTTGATTCCAGTGCGAGAGACCACACAGCTATACATGACCGATGGCACCATTTCTTATTCGGACAGACCATGATGGTAGAAATATATCTTAATACGGCCACATAATAAATAAATCGATGATGAAAGAAAGACATAATTTTACTTTTCGAATCGGTACCAATATACTTAAGATCCTAAAGAGGTGATTTATTTATTCGAACCTCTGATAATTTCCATTTTGTTTTCCTAAAAATATTATTGATTGCGCCTTTTAATTTCAATTTGTAATTTTATTTTGGGGTACTAAAAATAGTAAATAGTCAAGTAACTGCGACCAATTTTAATGTAGGGCTTGCCGCCGACCGCTGCGGCACCGCTCGCTTAGCTCGCTCGGCTCGCGCATGGTTGGTCACAGTTCTAATTTAACCTAACCAATTTGGTCGGGGTGCCTAGCTTAGTTACTGCGTCGAATTCGGCTATCGCGTGGTTGGTCACAGTTGGTTCTATGCTATCCCCAACATACAAGCTTGACTTAGTTTAAGAGTTGGTAGATCATCAATAATGTGCTGCTGTAGAACCATCAAACACCTTACTAAATTGTACAGTATATAATTTTTTTTTGTTGTATGTTGAGTGCGAAATAAATGCTATTATTCTAGCCTAACCTGTTTGGTCGGGGTACCCTAGATTAGTTATTGCCACCGACGTGACTAAAGACCAGAAAGTTATTAATACGATCATTCATTTAAAAAAAATGTAAATCCTTAGACTGTTAATAATACATTTTTAGAGGATCAGTTAAATATTACCCTTTTAAAATATAGAAAGGTGTCCATACCAAATTTAAATAAAACATTTATTTATCGATTGCGTTTCAACTTTCAAACGCAGTACGTATTCGGCATCGTGTGCTGTCGACCGGTACTCGCATCGTGCAAATATTTATTATTTGCGATTCGATACGAGCTTTGCAAGCTGATACTCGAAATGTGAATTTGTGTTTACATTTCCTTTACTGACTTACTTGTAAAGGGTTATGCGTAGGATGTGGAAGTCGGGTGCTCGATGCAAAAATCGTTCCCAAACGCCGAATTCTCGCCCTTTTACCCGCGAATTCGGCGTTCACGAGACTTGTTTTTACGAGAGCAATTTCAAATTAGCTTCTGAATAATACACACTCACACACTTCTGTTTCACACTCTTTGCTAATCATTCATTACGTTCAAGATTTACCTTAGCTTTCTTTTGATATGACATTATTAACAACTCTTTTTAATTAAGATTTATTTTTATTACTTGCTCAGACGCAGAATTTTGTTTTCTTTGCCTATGAAATGTCCAATCTCGGCAGAAGCATATGAAAAGTTAAATGAATTAATCGAAAACATTTATCCAGCCCTAAATTATTCACAACAAAATTCACAAACCGACATAACATTAACGAATAGAATTTTTCAGCAATGTAGAATCAACGCATAAACTAAAAACCACCTCATTAGTTCCACTATAACAAAACGGTCTAAATCGCGATAAACATGTAAAGAGAAATGTCGTCAGTCCGGCCGTCCGTCCGTTTCGCAAGTTGATGCGTCACGCAATATCAGCATGATTGATGTCCCCAAGTCCCGGATGACCGCAGCTTTGTGCCCCGTATCATACAGTCTGTTTACGCCCTGAATTAGTTTGTGAGTAACCAGTCGCCTGGAAAAAATGGACGCTAAATATCGCGCTGATCTATCGGGGCTATATTTCATTTTATTTAGTTTTTGTGGATTTGAACTGAAAAGCAATTTAGAAGATTTTTATTTTTTAACTTGGAAATAACACAACACTAATCTATGTTGCGTTTAATGATTTACACGGTAAATGGTTGGTGGATTGTCGCAGTGGTGCCAGGGAAAATAATACCGAAATTACTTTTACCCTTAATTACACTACACAACACACACACACACACACACACACACACTAACTAACACTTACTAACTTCTATGACAACATAATATATGTACTTAGTGTACCAATTATTTACCCATGTTTGCAAAGAAATAAATGATTTAATTTATGCAGAAAAACTTGGTTCACAGAAATATTTCCCAGTTTATTATTAGGATATTATAATGATTTATCAAAATTCTGATTGCAATAGGAAATCGATACAAGTCTGCCTGTGCTGTAATACAATGTACCGAACACCATGACATTGAATAGAACAAAAAGATATTGTAACGTTCCGCTAGAAATGAACGTGTATTTTTCAAACTAGATTTGTAGAACAGGAAGAAACCTCAATTAAACCTTTCTTAGCAGATTTGTTTAAAGAAAAGAAAATAAAGTAAGACAATGAATGAGGCCTGACCTATTTTACTTAATAAATACCTGAAACTCATCAATTCAGTGAGAGACAACGCATAGCCTAAACCGCTCGTTCTAGAAACATACAACTTTAGACAGGATTTTATAAGGAAGGAACGTTTTTTTTTTAATTTACCACCTAAAGTTTGTACGAAAATTCGTAATTTTTTTCGATGCAAATTTCGATCTAACTTGTCAAAATTGAAAACTGTGCAACATTACCCGTTTAAATTCTGTAAGTGTTTTTCAGTAAACCTGACACATAGAGAGATAAAAGTGCTTCGTTAACAGAATTTCGGTTCTGACGGAATCCTAAAAACCAACGTCAGATCTGTCAGGCATACGCAATATCTGAGTGATAGATGGGCAGATGCCCCAGCCACACATCCGGGCTGGAACACTTGCATTTACACATATCTGACGTTTTACGGACATGAAAAAATAGGCACTCGACATTGTGAGTTTAGTTTGAATATGGTTTGTATAAAATCAGTACTTGCTTTGTAGATGTTTTCGGATGTATCTTCAGATATTTTACGAACCTTATGTGACTTTTGTCTCTTCTTGAACTCTTATCGGGATAATATCACGTTTACTTTTTGAGAGAAATAAATGTTTCAAAGTCAAAAGTGTATTTGAAATATTAAATAAACTTTTGACTGTAGTTCTAATTATGCAAAATATGCCTTTACTATATTTTTTTTTGACTTGACCTTTGAATAAGCACGGTCTATCGTTTAGTCAGGGCTTAAATTTATGCGGTATCTCGTGGATGTGAAATCACAAACAAAATAATACTCCGCCGGTGAAGCGGTTGTAAGCTTCACCCATTTGATGTACACTACCTAATACAAAATGGCGAACAAGGTTAGAACCAACCTAATGTACCTAACATAAAGTTGGTTCTTAAGTTGTTAAACTCAACTGTGAAGAATGGCTTATTACCGTTGTTCACATGACTTCATTCTCCACTATACTTCGGCTTTAAAGCTGAATATTACTCTTACTGCTCATAAAAAAAACCTTGGCAGTTATAGTTACTGACCATCCATGTTATAGTTACTGATCAATGCGTAATGTTCGTGAACGGGTGCCGTCAGTTGGGACTGGTTATCTCTTAGCCGCCTCGGCTTATTTTAATTATTTTATTTATGGATTATTTTGTTTAAATTTCGGTTTGCTGTACTCTGGACACTCAACGTGTACGTCTTATTTACATCGTTCTCACATATAATGATACCTATATTCAACATTAATGATGTAACTAATATTTATGTAACAATATAATTTAAAAGAGTGTCCATGGAGTTTCTTGCCCGTTCTTCTCCATAGATACCTACTACGCTTTGGAATGGGCAACTAGCTTCATATTTCTGCCTGACCGACAACTTGACAATTAAAAAGTGCCTGTGAATGGTTTAATTGAAATAAATGCTTTGAGTTTTGACCTAGAAAACAGCTCCACTAACTCAGTCACCTAGCGTCTTAGTCCAGTTTTTTAACAGAATTTAAAAATGGTCGGTTTCCCATGATTTTCTAGTACCTATTTCCAGGTATCGTGTATTTTGGAAGTAAAGTTGTTTGTATATTTTTAAACCATGACAGTGGGTATTACGTCCTACGTACACTAATCTGACAGGATTATTAAAGCAATTTTTCGTCAAATAATATTCATGATAGGAATTGTCAAACTTCAGTTGCTATGGGCAGGACACTTTGCTCGCAAAACAGATGGCCGATAGAGCCGAAAGGTTCTGGAGTAGTGACCGCGTACCGGAAGACGTAGCGTTGGAAGGCCACCCATAGGTGGACCGATGGCCTTGTGAAGGCCGCAGGTATCCGCTGGATGCGAGGAACACAGAAACCGGTTGAAGTGGCGGTGCTTGGAGGAGCCTATGACCAGCAGGCAACGTCTTTCGGCTGAAATGATGATGGTGATGATATTTATAAGTAGGTAGCTTGGCGCGGATGTATAATAAAGTGCTCAAAATTTATTAAAGGATAAGGCGGGAGGAAACGCCCGGGTGTCACCATTGTGTGGTTCGCCCGGAGGACACGGTGGAGCATACGGTGGAGGTCTGCCCGGCTTGGGCGGAGCACCGCCGTGTCCTGGTGGAGGCGATTAGCGGTGGCGATCTCTCGCGTCCGGCCTTGGTCCAGGCCATGGTACGGAGCGAGAGGGCTTGGGAAGCCGTCACCTCCTTCTGCGAAGCAGTAATGTTCGCGAAGGAGGAGGCGGAACGCGTGAGGGAGAGGCAAAGTTTGCGCCCTCACGCCCCTAGCCGCCGCAGGAGACGCCCTAGGCGTCGGGAATCGCAGGCCGATTCCCGGCCACCGTAGGCGCGGGCTTGCGAACGGCGAGCAATGGGCAGCTCGCCGTTCGATAAGGACCAGGCCCAGGTCCACGGCGCGTTGTGTTCCACGCGCGCCTCAAAGAGATGTCAGTACCAATGACGGGGTTTGCTAGGACCGATGCCTACTAGGGTTGCGGAAAAGTCCAAGAGGGTTACCGTGGCCCCTGGCACAGGCAACTGAAGGAACACGGGTGGGTTTTAGTCAGTAAGAGTCTGACACGCCCTCCTGCTCTGCCCAGAGCGGGAGAAGTTATTTGATGATTTCCCACCCCCAAAAAAAAAAAAAAAAGGTATCCGCTGGATGCGAGAAGCACAGAAACCGGTTGAAGTGGCGGGGCTTGGAGGAGCCTATGACCAGCAGGGAACGTCTTTCGGCTGAAATGATGATGGTGATGATATTTATAAGTAGGTAGCTTGGCGCGGATGCATAATAAAGTGCTCAAAATTTATTAAAACCTTACAATTATACAAGACAGGAAAAAGACTGTGAACAGTAATTGAAAATGACAGTAATTATTTATATATATTCTTCATAACGCTCATTTATTTTAATAAAATAATAAATTGTTTAGATGATTTGTAATATAAAAAAATAATAGAAATTCATATAAGCTAGAAAAGCTCTTATATTTTTGTAAATGTGTGTCCTAAGTGAATTTTAATAAAAATTCATTAAAAAAACTACCTAAACTAGGCTACTGATATGATATGGCACCAGTTCACCGAATTCTGGAACAAATAAAAAAGCCCGGTCTCGATATATATTTTTTTTCGGGAGTTATCGTTGGTACGTACAAACAAAATCAGCATACAGACATCAGGACGTCCACGTAAATTTTATCAAAACCTTTTTTTTTCAAAGCATCAACATAAAATGTATTGTAGAAAGTATAAGATGGTTTAATTTAAGCGTTTTCTCGATGTACATCCTCCTTTATCTATAGAAATCAATGCCACTTTTCGTTGTAATTTTATAACTCAAGAACGGATGGACCGATTTTGCTAATTCTTTTTTTAGACTACTCCTTGAAGTACGAGGATGGTTCATATGGAGAGAAAAATTAAAAAAAATAAAATAAATGTTAGGCGGTACGAAGTTCGCGGGGTCAGCTAGTCTATTCATATTATTGTATAAGTGCAATATAGTTGTGATCATAAAATTGCTTGACCTTGACGAGTCGGGAGTAAAGTACTACCTCAACCACTTCGCGTTATGAGGCGTGCAATAAAATGTAACACATTGTCTTAGTGACCTTTATAAAAGTAATGTTTCTGAAAATACTTTTCATGTTAACGAATTGGGGACGTTGAAATAAATACTTAATAGTTGTCACTTCGTTACGAAGGCTTTCACTTAAGGTCGGTTAAAGTTCTTCCTGAAAGTTACCTAGTTTCATAAACAATTCATGGATTTTAAAAGCTTGAGTTGTGGTCAAGAGCGTTACAACGTCAAGTCTGTATTGGTGTCATTTTTCTATTAGTTGAACTTGCCTCCTAATTTGCCGAAGCGTTTTTTAGCACACGCTGAACGCGTCTACCTAGCCATTACAACATTGTAGGCACATGTTAGAAAAACACAAGTCTTTCTTATAAATAAAGGTACTATTTGAAAAGTTCTAGTCATTTTTATTTGATCAGTTATTTGTGGAAACCAGAAAGGTAAATAAACGGTTAGGTAAACAATGAAATTGATTCGAATTATTGAGTTTGAATAAGTGGACCAATTTTCTGTTTACTCCAATATTTTTTTAAACTGTCTGTGTTTCAGGTTGTTCGGCAGTTGGTTCTGTGTGATTATTTTGTTTTTCCTGTAAAATGTTCTTATCTCATTCTCCCTAATAAATCTTCAATCTATTTAATTCGAGGGAGTGGCCACGGAATCCTGAGGATGATTGCGGATCGACCAGTATCGCCAGTGGTGGGACGGCTCATCAGGCTACACTTTGTATGATGAATATAATATTTATTTAATTTTAATTTTTTTATTTCAATATAACTTTACATAATTTGTTTCAATTCAATTTTATTTATTAGTTATTTGCTTTAGTTAATCTTGTCTATTTCAATTTAATTTATTCTCAATCTCGTTATTTTACCTAAGTACATAAATTGCTACTTAGTCGTAAGATACTTAATTTGTTACTAACAAAATCTGGACATTACCTAGTGTGTTTCTTTTTTATTTATTTTATAAAAATCTTAAATTCACTGACCGACGCCGTGACGACGCGCTGCCTTAGCCGCTACCCGCGGTCTAGAAGCAAGAAATGTTGCACAAGAGTTCTTTACATAACAAAACTCTTTGAAAATTCATTGCCTATAACGGTTAAGTAGGGGATGAAAGTTTGTATAGATTTTTTTTGTCATTGGAAATTACCATCGGGTACGGCTTATAATTGATAATCTCACAGATAGATTGCATAATATAAACAGCAGTAAAACAATGTCTATTAAAATCAACGAAACACTAAACCAGAAAACACTCGCTAACGTACGAAAATCCTCAACACAACACACATTCGGCTGTAATCTAGAAAGGGAAAGCTGTCCTCGGTGAATAGCTATGAATAAATGAAACGGGACAATGGCGCGTAATACAATTGCAGTGAAAAGACGCTCGCGCTGTGTGTCCTAGTTCCAAACAAGAGGAACGGTGGCTCAGGTGCAACATCGCACAATAAGCGCTGCACGGAGCGGCAACAATGCGCGGCGTGATTGCAGCCTGCGCGCGATTGCTCTGCGGCCGCCATGCTACTTGACTGACAGTTGTTTGGGCGGGGGTATGTTTTGTGGATCTGTTTAAATGTTTAATTGGGGTAGATATATGTTATAAAGGTCCTGTTGTTATAAAAACACAGAGTATGGCACAAAGAAGCGTACACATCTAGGTACAAGAAGCGAATGAGAACTGCGAGTATGTTTCTAAGCAAAAGACGCCAAAAACAGAAAAAGCATGTAGTTTTAAAGTTTTAAGTTTCCCATATGTAGGTGGAATGATACTTATTAGATATCTAGATTTGATACCATTATCTGGAAGATTTTCATCTTCTTTCCCAAAGAACACAGTAATAAAAAAATCGTATAACGTTTTTGGCAAAGAAAACATTTTTCCTGCTCTCCCTGCAAAGAGCGCTTTAAGGCAAAAGTTGTTAATTAAGCCACAAAACAGAAAAATCGAGACAGTTACGGTCTAATGAAGACCAAATGCCTAAAACAAAACATTTCGGTGATTGGCAGCCCCTGGCATCTGAGTCTTGGAGTCAATTAAGGATGGCAATGACTTTGGTAAACATATAATCGCATGGGTCTTTGGTAAGCAAGTAATTGGGTTTTATTTAGCTGTTGTTCACGTATTGAGAAAGTTAAAAAATTTTGCATTTGTTTGAATTTTAAAATAATTTAATATTAACAACCGTCTGAATCGGAAAAATCGGAATGTATGTGTGGTGAATGTGTGTGTGTGTGTGATGTGTGTGTGTGTGTATTCTCTGTACGAGTAGGTATGTTAAAATCGTGATATTTCATGTCAACATTTCAAATGTTTGTGCAAATGCAAATACTTTAGTGGCATGTGTACCAGTATATAATATATGCTCAAATGATAGTGGGTTTTCTGATACGTGTCAGTTATTTCCCAAATTCATAGAAGCTCTGAAAGATACCTGCCGACTTAAGCAGCAAAGGCAACAAAATAAACCATTAAAAGTTTGTTAAATTGATCACAGGTGCATTACGTTTTCCGGAGGCTCTACGCGGGGGTCGTGCGGTCCATGGCCCTTTACGGGGCACCGGTGTGGGCGCGTTCCTTGAGGCGGCGGCCAGCCTGCCGGGTGAACGGGTCAAAGGGTCATGGCCACCCGGCTGGTCCGAGGATACCGTACGGTCTCCGGTGAGGCGGCGAGCCTCCTTGCCGGATTACCGCCGTGGCATCTGGAGGCAAAAGTCCTCGCGCAGAAATGGGAGTAGCGCGAGGAGGTGAAACGCCGGGGCGTAACTCCGTTGCCGCGAGAAATCACGGCACAGTAGACAGAGCTCCGGCGGGATCTCAGGGCGGCATGGAGAGTGCGATTGTCGCAACCCAGCGCTGGGCACGCCACAATTGCGGCGATAAGTCCCCTCTTTCAGGAGTGGCTAGACAGGCGCCACGGCGTCTTCTCCTACTGCCTGACGCAGGTCCTTACCAGGCACAGTTGCTTCGGGAGCTTCCTGTTCCGGATAAGGCGGGAGGAAACGCCCGGGTGTCACTATTGTGTGGATCGCCCGGAGGACACAGTGGAGCATACGGTGGAGGTCTGCCTGGCTTGGGCGGAGCACCACCGTGTCCTCGTGGAGGCGATTGGCGACAGGCCATGGTACGGAGCGAGAGGGCATTGGAAGCCGTTACCTCCTTCTGCGAAGCAGTAATGCTCGCGAAGGAGGAGGCGGAACGCGTGAGGGAGAGGCAAAATTCACGCCCTCACGCCCCTAGCCGCTGCGGGAAACGCCCTGGGCGTCAGGAATCCCAGGCTTGCGGACGGCGAGCAATGGGTAGCTCGTCGTCCGATAAGGACCAGGCCCGGGTCAAAAGCGCGTTGTGCTCCATGCGTGCCTCAAAAAGATGTCAGCACCAATGACGGGGTCCGCTAGGGCCGATGCCTGCCAGGGTTGCGGGAAAGTCCGAAAGGATTACCGTGGCCCCTGGCACAGGCAACTGAAGGAACACGGGTGGGCTTTAGTCAGTAAGAGTCTGACACGCCCTCCCGCTCCGCCTAGAGCGGGAGAAGTTATTTGATGATTTCCCACCCTCAAAAAAGAAATAAAAAAAGAAGGTGCATTACGTTTGCGCTAGGAATAGATGGAATTATTAGCTAAATATTAGATTTATTTTATAAGTCTGAGTAATGCTAATCTTGTGGCACTTTTTACCTTAACAAATTAACATGCCGATAATGTTGTCAATACTATTTCTGAGCCTATATTATTGTTATTTGTAAACATTTTATATTGTAGCTGTTTATTGTTCCATAATAAATAAATAAACCTTAAAATTTAAATCCTCTGCCTTCTCATTATTTACGTTATCTTAGAGATGAGATTTCACCTTACTAATCGCAGCTCTCAAACCCCACATTCGCCGTACATAGATACACCTAAACAGCAAACAATCAATATACCACCAGGACTATACCTCACCCAATCTCCGTCCGAAGCCAATGTGTTGCATAAATAGGACTAAATTGGAATCCCCAAAATTCAGCCACATATTAGCTGGACGTATCCTTAGGGCATAAGGAGGCGAATGGGGCGAGCGGGCAAAGTTACAAACTTCAGAGTAAGCACTGTCGGTCTCGACCACTGTGACTAGAACCGAATTCGCATCAGGATTAAATCGGACACTGCTGGTACATGTGAATTAAATTTTGCCCGTATGCATAATTTAGTTCCGTTATTGATAAATAGTTAATGCGGATGTTTTGAGATGGTAGGTGTTAGTTCAACTAAGGGTTAGTTGATTTAATATTGACACAGGCTCTGGTGCGGTTATTAAGTATCTGATTTTAACGGTTTAGCTATAGATCCTTCATGATTCATTCGTTCATTTTACACGTTTTTAACTTTAAATGTTACCAAACTCTACAAATAAGTTATGAAAAGAATACAATATGCATCTCATGTTTTCTTTAGAAAAAAATTGTATACGCGAAAATAACTGGACCACGGAGTTCCTTAAGAAATTTTCCGCATCCAAATAGTATAAGAAGTTTAAGAACTTCGTGAAACCGGGACTTAAATCTCCAACTTTATAATACTTATTTGCTTAATACATACCTACTTGAATATTTTTATAAGTTCCTCCTTTCGAAGTAAAACACGTGGATACAGTTTTAAAACTGTTCGCCAATTCTAGATTGCGCGCTCCGCCAACTCGAACTTTATCTAACAGCTGATTGCGACTCTTTTCTTCAGAAAAGTATCGTTAGAATCGTTCCTTTACTTTTCCTTTATTTTTGTTGTGACTGCACCCAACTAACTTAATGTTGTACATAACCGATCAAGTTTGTTTCGCGCGTAGAAAGGAACTGCGATCGCACATCGATTCTACGTCGACTTTTATTTTATTTGAAATGTCACCTACACTTTGGTCAACTTCTCTTATATACCTCTCAACATAATGGTTTTTTACTAAGCGCGTAGGCATTAGTTAGTTGCTTGAAATAAAGGATTATTATTATTACACATGAAAATATCTAGATCACATTTTCCACTTACAATAAAAATAAAAATATTTTTTTCTACAACAAAGGTTCTTCTTAACATAACTTCCACGTAACATTATTGTTCATTACAGAGCGCCGTTTTAAAAGGAATAGAATTTTATTGAACGTTACTTCAGCCGCTGAAGCCGTGTGTCGTTCTTTGTTCCCCATTCCGGTTCACGTACAAAAGCATTCGTGTTCAAATGCAGCTCAAAATTTCAAATACACGAAACGGCTGGTGAGGTGACGTTCTATTTACAAAGACGACGGGCTCCGTAATAATTGTAGGAGCGTTCAACTTTACTCTTTCGTATTGTACTTGGTGTTTATTTTCTTTGAGTTCAAGTCGTTGATGTGATTTGCATAGATAGCCCGTGAACAGTTCCTTGAAAGCCGCTTATATTAGTACTAGACAAACAAAGGAAGCTCGTGGAGGTGACGAAGTTACTGGCAGGGGCTTTACATTTATAGCGTAGAACAATTTATAATTAACAATCATTCCGTATGGAAAAGTAGAGCGTTCTAGGTCCATTTGTTGTCCTAGATTCGTAACAGAGAACATTTGGCATAAATGATAAGAGCTAATTGAGCCAGCCTTTGTGTTACATAGACATATTGAGGTTGACGAAATCGTAGTAATGACTCTAATATAATACAGATAAAAGATATTGCCTGCAGTAACTAAATACAGCCGACAGAATTGGAGCTTTTGTTAAATCAAGGTTAATTTTCGTTTATGTTAGTTGAATACAGGAAAAATCTAGTGGGCGTAGGTTTCTTTCAGCGGGAAATTCAGGGTTTTATTCTTACATTAGCAAGTCCAACAACCCTTTCAAAAAATATCAGAAACAGTTCTTATCTTGTCCCGGTAAATAATAATTGGGTTAACTTAATTGTATGGGACCTTTTACGTCAATTCACCCACTTTGGAAAATATCTAATAGACGTTACATTATGTAGATACGTGGGTCACACTGAAAGTTTTTAGAAAACAAAAAACGGAATGATGTTTCAGTAGCCTGTTAACTTTTTTATTGCTTTTCGTAGTAGTCTTCGTTCCTTTCTAAGCACCGTTGCATGCGATGTAACCATTGACAGCCACAGCATCTTCAGGGTTCATAAAACGAAGTCCTCTAAGTTTATCTTTTATTTTTGGAAATAAATAAAGATATAGGTGCCAGGTCAGTACTGTAAGGAGGATGACTTACTAACTCCACACTTTTGATAGATAAATATTCGATAGTCCGTCTGGTGAAGTGAGCTGGAGCGTTGTCGTGGTGGAGGAGGATCCTGCTTCTTGGGCGCTGCTGTCTAACATTTTCCAAGACATTTGGTAAACAATGACTGACATACCAATCTCCAGTAAAAGTCATTTTTATCTTCTAGGACAATTGTTGCGAAATGACCCGTCCATCCAAAGAATGACACAGTCATCTTTTTCCCTTGACTTCTGCCCTTCTTTCCTTTTGTCGGCAAATATTTGAATGGAAACATCCATTCCACAGATTATCGTTTGGTTTCAAGTTCCTAACAATAAATTCAGCTTTCTTCAGCTGTGACGATGTCATATACATCATTCGAGTCACCTCCGTCATACTTTTCAAGCATTGAGCGCCACCAATCCAAACGACGGTGATTTTGATCTTCGGTCAAATTCGGTCAAAGGTATCTAGTACAAAGCTTTCTGACACCTAAATGTCCATGTAAGACTTTTTGTACTTCACTCATACCAATGCCTAAAGCTGCCCGAATCTGTTGATATGTCACCCTTCTATCAGCTTCTATCATTAGCCGAATCATCAGTGAGTTTGCTTCGACCACGTTTAATTAAAACTCATTAAACCAGCTGTGGCTCGGGATTGGGCTTCGTCATGAAATGCTAAACGAAGTCTATCGTAATATTGTTGTTGACTAAGACCGCAACGAAAGTCGTAATAAATCATTGAACGAAAATTTTCTCTAGTCAAATCCATTTTGACGCATGACAGACCCACTTTTTAAATGCCGCCAATTTGTAAAAACATATATAACATATGAAATCATTACACATATTATACAGATTCCCAAAGAGTTCCTAATTCGAAATTTAAAAACTAAACACTTTCATTGACCCCCGTATTTATTGTATATATACTATATTTCTACTACTGGCTTTTTCTATAAGGAATTTGTCAGTAGCAACCGGGAGGCTGAATTTGTTCCCGGTTGATGGCAAAAGGCTCGCCCGCTATTTCACGGGGTTTAAACATAATTGGCGTAACGTGGGTGTTACCATAGGTACACCTCTGCCTAAACTTTCGGGTATGAGAGGTTTGATGCTGTGTTTTGTGACAAAAAAGGTTGAATTCAAAATACTTAGTTACACAATTAGTAACAGGCCAATATGTCGCATAGCTACGCAAACAAGCTACTACAGTAATAAGCCCGCGGCGAGGTATTAATTGCTACGTGCATGATGCAGTTGAAACACGGATGTAACTAGTTATCATTTCAACTCAATTTAACGCGAACCACGCCTGGGTGTAGATCTATCTCAAGTTTTGCGTAGTAAAATAATTCATATAATTTCGAATTTGATCTCAGAACAGTTAGCAAGAGATTTAGGTGTCATTTTAACAGTAGCTTATCTGAAACTCATTTAGAAAAGCAGAGATTCTTACAAAAGAAAAAAATTGCTCTTACAAAAAAATCTTAAGATATTTTTGTCGTCTTGAGTAGACTAGAACCCAGACCTAGCACTCAAAACCAAAGGACAGACCTCTGACGTGCAACACTAAAACGAATTCCCAGAATGTTGAACTCCATACAGCCACTTGGACGGAAATAAAACGAAAATATAATACTATATCTAACGATTACACGTTTATGAGAGAGCAGTACCAAGATTTTACAATATTTATTTGACATTTGGCCCAGCATGTGGTGTCGGCGTAGAGTACGAAATATGAGATTTTGCGGTGTATATTATTACCTGAAATGTGGGGAATGACATTATTGCTGGCATATATATGTACATATACATATATCTGTACTATATAGTCGTAAAGATATGTCACAGTCAAAATATTGCTACCGGGACACGTCATGTTTGAATTGCGAGCCACTACACCTGCGTAGATAATATGTATGTAGTGTGATATACGTATACATTATGCATAGAACAGTTCTCGGTTATAACATCTGTGTTTTATTGTTGTTGACTTGTGAGTTATTTTATTAAGTTGCTGTAATAATATAAGCTACAGTATCAGAAATGGAGACTGTACGAATAAGTTCTACTCGCTCTTCGGTTAGCCAAATTGTTCGAGCAAACTTTACCTAGATACATAATAATTCTTTTCATAATCAAGCTTCGTATCCGGAACACGGTTAATTGCTAGCTTAAGATGCACCGCGGCGTCGGTCGTCTTCAAGTCAGAAACTGTTGAAGTTTTATGAAATATAACTAAGTTGTGTCAAGCGCACACTAAGGTTTGAAACTTAGCCACTAGAAGGGGTATCGGGAAAGAAAATAAAAATTTCGACCACACCTTTCGTGACCACTAATCTCAGAGCAGCAGCCTGTGACTGACACAAGTCGCCTAGAATAGAATAGTTCTTTATTTTCACAGAAAGTAGGTACAAGTTACAGATGTTAAGTTTAAAATGATCCGTAAACCGAGTACCTTAACAAAGGCATGCAAACAGTTTAAGATAGAATAATAAAGACTCATTTAATATTTATATTATTAACACATTCAATCAAATCAATACAAGTTTACCATGACAAGATGAAATTCAGCAAATAATTTGAAATAGGCAATACAAATGTCAATTTTAATAAAATGGATTATACATTCGTCAAGTTCGAGGTCAATACAGGTAAATTAAATTATAAATGATTTAGTACAAGTCAGGAATACAGAGATGTCATATTAAATATGTAAATTGTTATCGGTACAAAATTCGCCAATATGAGTAATAACATTTATTAATTAATATAGATCTGTAAGTTATCTTTGAAAAGTGAAATGTCTCATTTTTTATTACATCGAGTATTTTGTGAAATATGATCGGACCCATATATAGAATATTTTCCTATATTAGGCATTGTAGGTATGTACAGTCCTACAGACATAGACAAAATAATATGTTCCTCACCTTAAGAGCGTCTATACCTTTTGAGTGGCAGCGTCGCAGTTTAGTGTCATATTTCGTGGTTTTCAATTTTTATATTTTTTTTAATCGGGGCTATATTTCTAAAATATGTTTAACTAACTTTTTAGGATTACGTGAAAATAGCTCACTGTTTTAAACCGTATTTGTTGCCGCGATACGCTATTTGTCAATTACCTAATAAAATCTTCTTACCGCGCCAATAATCTTTTTTTTATTTTTACTAAACAGGTTTTTATGATTCTAAATGTCTTACTTAAAAAGAATAATAATTAATTTTAATATTATCATCATTAATTTGAAACACTAGAGCCGCCATTGACCACGTAGATGTTAACTACATACTAGCTAAGTTATTTTATAGCTTCAAATTGCAATAACTTTTAAGAGGGGGGACTGATTTAAATGAAATTTAAAATGCAAAAGAGAGCTGTCAGAGCTATTTATAATCTACGTTACCACGAATCTCTCACTTACAAGAAAATACCTTGTCATATATTGCAATTAAATGAAAGAAAATTTTAAATTCATATAAAAAGTTCACTTTGTAAACAAGAATATTACAAATTAGAGGATTGTATCCAAGATAAGAATGCTTGGAAACATGCTGGTCCAGCTCCATAGGACAATCTAGGGTCTAGACAAAAACAAACATGTTGTTACTTTTATTGTTTAGTTTACTAATTTTATG
Organism: Brachylomia viminalis; assembly: GCA_937001585.2. Taxonomy (NCBI): domain Eukaryota; kingdom Metazoa; phylum Arthropoda; class Insecta; order Lepidoptera; family Noctuidae; genus Brachylomia; species Brachylomia viminalis. Next base: position 11,854,914 of record OW443308.2, on the reverse strand, counting down.
ACATTGATTTACATTTTGTGATTACTATATCTCACACACTGACATATTACTTGTTTAAATAATTTGGAAAATCGTATACTTTTACATTGTTTGTAAATATGTGAGCACCGTGTATTTATCACATAATTAACTTATTTGTCATTGCTCCATTTTTTTAATTATTTTTACCTATTATGATAGGGTAATTTTATTATAGGTGTATATCTTCACATATAATTATATAATTAATGTATACAAAATATTGTAACACATTTTAAAAGAGTAACGGTGGAGTCTCTTGCCCATTCTTCTCCATACGAAACTACCTTTTGGAAGGGGCAACTAGAATCAATTCTATTTTAATGTACTTAAATGTTGACGTTCAAAAGTGCCTTTTATGTGTCTATTTGAAATAAAAACTTTAATTAATAATACAAGATACGGGTTCTGACTACCTATATTTCCAATTCTTTAATTTTTTATATTTCTCCAATTCTTTATATTTCTCTTAAAAAGAGGTACAAAAATTTCAATAATCATGTGCATTAAAATTCATCCCCTATTACCCCCCCCCTCCATTTGGGGATGATTTTACAAAAACGTTGATTCAAATATATTTTTTTATTTCTTACCAGACCTTACATTTAAATTTGCACACATAAAGCACATACATAAAGTTCCCCATACAAACTTCATCCCCTATATCAACCCTTTTTCAGGATTATTTTTTAGACAAAAAGTAGCCTATGTCCTTCCTCGTGATGCTATCTATCTCCTTGCCAAATTTTATTAAAATCCGGTCATTGGTAGGCGTGAAAAGGTAACATACAGACAGACAGAGTTACTTTCGAATTTATAATATTAGTACGAATCACATGAATATAATGATGCCGTAATGTCAATGCTGCAGAATTACATTCAGCCGTCTTCTTTACATGTCACACCCAGTTAAAAATGTAACACTGACAGACACTGCAAAAAAAAATATATATTTCACAAAGTGACCAAGCAAGTGGTCAAAGGTGAATGCTATTATGATCATTGTTATCATGTAATTAAATCTAGTTTTCTATGCAGTTGACTGCTCACAGCACTGAGCAGTCAATTGCTTCAAAAGCTTCAAAAGGTAATACCTTTTGAAGCTTTTCTTTGTCTTCTGACTTGATAAATGATAGAATTTGAAAACTTCTTGTCTTCTGACTTGATAAATGATAGAATTTGAAAACTGACGAAGATATAAAATACTTGACTGTACCTAACATTGACAATAACTTTAACATTATTAAAACCACTACATATGTTGGTCTAGTGATCGCAAGCGCTACTACCGAGCATTTTTTTTTTAATTTTGCCCCACACTAGAAATTTCTCCTGTATCGTGGGTGCGTTTACAAACATTTAAACTCACACACACAAACAGCCAGATCCGGAACAACTACTTGTAGGTCATACAAATAATTGTTCCAAGCGGGAATCGAACCCGCGACACGCAGTGCAGCAGTCAATCGAATAACCACTGCGCCAATCGTGCCGAGGTCCTGGGTTCAATTTTCAGGTCGAACAAAGGGTTATTGGTATTGGTATTCTTTTAAGAATTTCTCTGTAGCAGCCCGCAGTCTGGATTTGTATCCGGTTGAAAGAAAGAAAAGAAAGAAAGAAAAATAGATGTATTTGTCACAGAAACACGTGCATACTAAAAGATAATTAGCTCTAATATTAAGAAAAAAGTAAAAAATAACAAAGAGATCTCTAATCACGAGCACAAAACAGAAATCGTCGACAGCTGCACGTCATGACTGTGACAAGAAGGCTTCCACTCAGATGATGTTGATGGCTCGGCCCCTATTAATTGGGACTTAAACATTGCTGGCTAAATGTAGATGCCTAACCTGCACCTTTTTTTTTTGTTTTCGGGGTGGAAAATCCTCATGGGTGTTCACCGCCCTGGGGCGGGCGCCGGGTCTGTCAGACTCTTACTGACTAAAAACCTCCCCGGTGTTCCATCTCACACCTACGCCGGGGGTCGCGGGAACGTACGATCCTTCCGCAACCCCCGACTGGTGTCGGCCCGCCGCAGCAGGCCTCTTCGGGTCTGGGGGGGGAGTGAGGTGTTTCACTCCCTCCGCGACGTGTAAGAGGGGCGCGCGTGGAACACTACGTGCCGCCACCTCGGGTCCTGGTGTGTCCTGGACCCCATTTAGGGGCGCTTGAAGAGGGCGTTGTCCGCCCTCTGCCGACGCCCGGTGCGCCTTCTGTGGGCCGGGTGAGTGGACGAGATCTGCCTCTCCCTTTCCGCAGCCCCACCGCGTCCCAGGACTCGTCGCTGCCGACCATCGACTCGACTACGGCCGGCAGCGACAAGTCACTGCCTACTTCTGAGATGAGGGCACGGCGCGGCTCCTCCCAAGCGGCACTCTCTGCCAGCGTATGCCGCGCCGTGTCCTCGCCTAACGTACACCTCTGCTAACTCTTCTGGACTTACAGGCGTGATATTATGCTATGTTGTTAAAACAGATGCATATTATAGCATGTCCATCTAGTGTCAGTTTCACTTCAATCCGTCAACATATTCCAGGACCATATCAGTAATTGAAGCGAAACAACATGTTTTTGACAGTACCTTTAGGGTACTACGGTGATGAGCAGCTAATTGTTTGCGAAATGTACCATTACTGTTGCGTTAACACGTAATCTACGCGTACAAACAGTCGTGTCGACATTAGCCAGTCCATTGACCGTGGTGTTGAAATAATTGAATTAGGGAATTAGGAGCAATGTTTTTAATGTGAAAGCGAGATGAATTGAGTATTTTTTTACATGTAGGTATGTGGAGGTAGCATTACGGTGTTACAAAAACGTTGTGTTTTGGAAAACTGAAGACATGGTTATAAATTAAACTATTTGCAGATTAAATATTTTTTTTTTTACAAAAAATAACAACCGACTTCCAAAAAAAAACACTACAAAGTGAATAATAACTTTAACTTCGGAAGTCGGTGTCTTTTTATCTGTATTTTAGCGTTTTCCACCGACTTCCGAAATTAAAGTTATTTTTCACTTTGTAGTGTTTTTTTTTGGAAGTCGGTTGTTATTTTTTGTAAAAAAAAATTATTTATCACTTTTTAGTTATGGTATCTAACCCCCCATTCGAGAACGATCGTCTTACACGTCCACATCCGTTCGAAGGCGGTTTTTTATTATTAAAAACATATCTTTTTTTCGAAATAGTTTTTATAACCTTTGTAGTGAGTACAGGCGTGATATTATGTTGTGTGATGGTGTAAACAATGCTTAGATATGCTATAGCAACAATCGCGGTTAATCTGCTGTTATTCATTGAAGAGTTCCCCCGATTTCTACAAGATCCCATCATCAGATATTGAAATGGTGACAATGGGACCACACGGGAAGCACCAGCTTTCAAATAAAAAAAGAATCATGAAAATCGGTTCACTCAGTCGCAAGTTATGAGGTACCAAACATAAAAAAAAAAAAAATACAGTCGAATTGATAACCTCCTCCTTTTTTTGAAGTCGGTTAAAAAAAACAAAACAAAAGAGTGGAACTCTCTACCTGCGTCTGTGTTTCCGAACGCATACAACCCTAATCTCTTCAAAGTGAGAGTGAACAGGCTTCTTCTGGGTAAGATCACTCCATCGTCGACTCTGTCTCTGTCACCACTGACCTAGACTAGAGTCAAGAGCAAACCCATCACAAATATTAAAAAAGAAAACTGTAGGTTTTCTTTACGATAATGGCAAAATTTGTAAATACTTAACATGTCCGATTTTATAACATGAATACAGCACTATTCCGTAAATCCGTGCCGACAGTTAATAAATCCTTTAATTTTACACCTAACATAAAATAGAGGTTCTGGCATGTAAACTAAAAATATGATCGCGTTGAACCACTGTACAGTGCAAAGCCTCATATTTTCATACGAAAATGAAAAGCGACTGCAATGTAATAACAGCCACAAAGGATAGAGCAATGTTTTTTTGGGGCTCCGTGCAAGCCAATTTAAATATGTACGAATGTATGTGTTTGATAACGCAGTACGATCTTAATCGGCTTTTGATAAGGTTTTTGATGAAACGCTCTTGTGCACTTAGTTAGTCGCGTAAACGAATGTTTGTCGCAAGGAATTTTGGTGTTTGAAACAATAGCTTAAACAAAGCTTATGGTATTCAATGCTTTTAAATGTGGTAGAGTACCTACAAATGGGACTGGATGGAATGGGACATATGATGGTGTGACATATGTAATATATAATAATAATATATAATACATATATATTACATATCATAAGTGGGACTGATGACAGATGTGTGTATGAACCTTAGTTGATGTTAATTGCCATCATTATGCAGTAGCATTATGACAGTAGCTAAATTATAATATTTGCTGCAGATTTATATTGATAAGGTTATTAAAAAGGTGATAAAGTAAAAATATGAAACTGGGTCTATAATCTATTCCAAAAGTATCTGATTAAAATGTAAACAAGGAGACCAAAAAACATATGGTTGGTGGATGCTAATTTGTACTGGCATTAACGAATTGAGTGCTTTAATTTAATAATATGGGACAACATCCACACAAGGTCTTCAGATCCCGAACTAGGCAGAGCCTACGGTAACCTGATGACTGATATACATACTTATATACATATACACACCCAGACACAGGTCTAACAGACATGTTCATGCACACAAATGTTTGACTTGTCCGGGGATCGAACCCGGAACCAGCGGCTCAGAAGGCAGGGTTGCTACCAACTGCGCCAACTGGTCAGTCAATAAAATTTAACTATATTATGAATATTTAAAAATATTATAAAAAAATATTTAAAATTCTAACTATTTATAAATTAGATGTTTTCATCAATTGATTTCAATTTTATAGCCGCAACTTTTGTAGATGTTTTTGTCAGTTACATTTAAAAAATGTTATTTTAAAAAGTATTTTTGTAAAAAGTGATGAGATATAAAGTTGAAATCTTCTTAATACAGATGAATGTGATACTATCTCCCTTTATTTTGATTTGTTGACGCTTACATCACATACTTTTGGAACAGACTATAGATATATCTATGCATAACTCACTAGCTTTTGTATGCGACTCGTTCGCGTGAAATTTATTGTTCCCCCGATCCACCCTGTCGCATCGCATCGCCTGCCCGCGCTTTTACTTCGTTTTCACTTAACGTTCTTTGACTTTTTTGCTTATGCTCGGCTCCTTAAGGTTTTAGCGTGATGTTAAATAGTCTATAGCCTTCCTCAAGAATTAGGCTATCAAATGCCATAAAGGTTTTTTTATTCCGACTGGAAGTTCCAAAGATTAGCGAGTTCAAACAAACAAACAAACTATTCGGCTTTACTATTAGCACATAGATAGATAGACAGATTTTATTTTTATTTTTTATTAATCATATAACAGTGTACATGAACTTTTTTAACCTATAAACATACCGCACAAACCATTGCGGGTTTATCAGCGGTATGGCCAGACACGGCAACTCTGTGCCACTAGATATTAATTATTAGTTAATGAACAACTAGGTAGGTACAGTCACGAGCACTAATATGTATACACTTAGCAACTTCTAAATGTGATTTTTTCCTACTGTATTGATTGTAATATTATGTTGTTACGAACATAGTATTTTGGGACCTATACTGTTATGAAATAGGTCTTAATTCAAAGTTGCAATCAATATTCCGCGAGAAATTCGCTTTTAAATTTTGTGTAAATGTATACTTATTAGTGCTCGTGACTGTACATTGTTTTATTTTTATTTTTCTAAGTCGCTCTTTGGTCCAGAACGTATCTTTTTAATACCTTTGAGCAGTTCTTCGCATTTATTATAGATAAATATACGAGCATGTTATAATTACTACCGTTATGACAATAAACAACCAAAAATTACAAACAATCTTCATTATTCCCACATACTTATAAACAAAGAAACCGAATATCTGTATTCAGCGGAACTTTTTCAGTAGTTAATGTAATCTTAACGTAAAACGAAATAAGTGGCCACTTGTCTCCGTGAAACAAATGACTGTTTCCTAGAAGTTGTAGGAGTAAAACCATTTACGATTGGAAGATAAAAACTTCGCTGTGACTAACGAAATATACCCACTATCAATCTTGAACTTATCTAATGTTACTCATTAGACGGCTTCCGATGGACGATGGACAGCATTAAGGGAAACCTTGCTTCTTAAAGCTTGTATTATTATCCAATATTGATTTTGTGTTTAAGTCAGATTTTGCGGCCGATTAAAAGTAAATAAAAATAAGGAAAGTCGCGTGTGGAGATTGTATTGGTTTGGCCATCATAATACAGTAGCCCTCGTCTATAAAGACCTAGTTATTAATTTTGAGATGGAATGTCAAATTCCAAAAAAAATATTTGCTCTCATCCAAACAGACACGCCGTTTTGTTAGATAATAAATACGATTTTTCAAAGAAAGATTTTTGATAACGAAGCCAAATATTATCACTTAACACATTTAAACCTTAATTATCCTATTTTCTACTACAATTATAACATTTTTGTACGTTTTATAATGAACTTAGGTAGTAACTTATCTTTATTTGTACTGCGGACGCAATCATACCTACGTGCTACGACGTAGCGGTCGCTACGTGACGCGCTACGGATATCGTAGCATTTTATTTCAATTACTGTGTAACCGTGGATTACCGTTATTAATATAATAACTATGTGTTTGTAACAGTAATATCTCTGTATATAAGCAATTGAATATACGAGTAATGAATAATATAATATACTTAATTAATTGAATATATTAATAATGTATGCAAATCTAACAGTATGGTGCCAAGCTTATGTCACCCCATCTCTTACTATGTGATGTATGGATTTAATCAGTGGTTGTGTTGGTTTCCCTAGGTGTTATTATCATACTGCGCAAAATTATGTACTTGCTATACTATGTATCAGGAAACTAGCTCTAATCCTAGATAGATAAATTAATTAATTTATTACGAATTAATTGTATTGTCGTTATATATTGATTTTAATTAATTTCACCAAAATATCTGTATATTTTATAAGCTAGTAACATGTGGAAACAAAGTTGATTTTACATTTATTATATATAATAATATATTTATAGTAATAAAATATATTTATTTATTTATTTTTAACACTTTAAGCACACAAACGTACAAAGGTGAACTTAATGCCATAGGCATTTTCTACCAGTCAACCTTACATGTTGTTGTATGTACATAATTAATATATATTTTTTATGTATTTACTATGTATATATATTTATAGCATACAGTGTATCTAGATTTAATATGCAATGTACGACTGTTTGTTTTCCCAAAAAAAAAAAAAATGAAGAATAAAGATGATCAAAAAGTATTTTACTACTGTCTTGATAAGGTAATGGAAAGATCCTATTATGTTCATTGTACTGCCTTAAAAAAGATCTTCTTGTGAAATTGCACGTCAGATCTTGGAAGACCAGGGCAAAACAAATGAGTGCGCTGAACAAACTTATGACAGGCTTCGCCGGTTAGTTGCTGCGATGTCAGAGGTCATACTCATAGGGAGTAAATATTTATTAAAGTTGTGCCCTTATCATACTCATACTTTTTATACAGTTATTAAAGAAAAAAAATCTGCATAAAAATACATAATAACAAAACATCTCGCCTGTAAACGATAAATGATTTTATTTCTGTAAGTAGGTGTGTACAAATACTTTTAGACGTCAGTCATATTTTGTTAACTAGATGACGCTTTTTCTAACTGGCTACTCTGAGAAGACAGGCCGAAATAAACTAAGAGTTTTAAAGTCCAGACAAAATCTTGGTCAGATCCTGTGAATACTATGTAGATCGGTGTCTGAATTGGTATTTTGAGGCAAGAACCACACAGATTAAGTCACTGCACGCGTTTGTCGGTAACCGTGGAGCTCAACTCAGAACTTAAGAAGCTCAACAATTCGACGGACAATACCACAGAAAGGTCATTTGAGTAGGCCGCATAAATTACTCAAACTGCCAGATCATGATTATTCTAACGGAAAAACAAACTCTTTGACAAAAAATAAAGTATTTTATTTTTAATTTTTCGTTATGGTACCTACCCCACACCAATTGGAAAACGATCGTCTTACACTTCCACGTCCGTTTCAAGGCGGTTTTTTATTAAATTTATAAATAACTAATGGTGATTTTTTTAAACCACTTGACCGATTTCGATAAAATTTAAATGGACACACGGAAAGCACCAGCTTTCAAACAAAAATGAATCATTAAAATCAGTTCACCCAGTCGAAAGTTCTGGGCTAACAAATAAAAATAAACAATTAAATTGAGAACCTCCTCCTTTTTTGAAGTCGGTTAAAAAAAAAGCTATGATCGACATAGTCCTCACATTCACAATAATTAAATTATATTATTATTACAATAATGTAATCCCCGAAGGGGTAGGCAGAGGTGTAACTTAATCCCAATAACACTTTGCCCGACCTGGGAATCGATCCCAGGACCTCTGAGCTCAACAGTAGCTCTTGCGATTACTAGGCCAACGAGGCGGTCATAAAAAATATGGCTACATAAATATGACAGCTTACTATTTTTATATTGATGACAATATTAATAGTTATATCCATTTACATTCATAAAGAGAAAGCCGGATGTTAAATACAGTCGCTAAGATTAAGATTATCATTAATTACCTCGAAATTAGTTACAAAACTATTTCATATTAGTAACTCGGTACGACAGTAAACTTTGAGCATTTCGGTATGTGGGTAAGGGTGGATGTTGTTATTTAAATCCCCTAATGATAATATCAAACACATCTTTCCACTTCGTCATAGTTGCGTATGTATTAATATTCAAATGATATTTATTTTAAAAGTATGTATTTATGTATGAATGAAAGTATATTCTCATATTCCATTCATTATTTTCCACGAGACAGGCTCGTCCTAGTGTAGAGTCCACTAGTCAAAATATTAAAATTATGTTTCCCTTATAACATTAATTTTAGGAGTAGTTCATTTGTACTTTAGTTATAAGGAAATGTAAGAACTTAAGCTGGTTAATAAACGATTTATTATTATTTATTTATTTATTATATTATTTGTATTGTTTTATTAAGTGAATTGTTTTTGATTTTATGTATTTTATTTTCTCTTTTACACACGCTGTCTACATCTGTTTATCTACTTTCCTATCGCAGGTATGCTGGAAGAGATTTGTTTAGAAATAGGCATCACTTTTTGTACCTATATTTCTGTTCTTTTCTTCCTGTCTGTTTATATATGTGTGTAAATAAATGGTTAAATAAATAAATCAAATATCTCGCGGTACATGTAGTATGTTTGCGTTAGATAATTTATATTGCAATGCATTATTATTTGCTTATGGGGTTAACTGTGAGCGGGAAATTAACCTTCTACTGAGTTACGTTGAAGAAAAATATTTTTTGGGCTTTTTGCTGGTTTAATACGGAATTTTCATGTATTTTATCTTCATTTTTATTTGTGGTGTGTACGACTAGTATTAAAATTAAAAATAATCCTCTATTAAAATAACCCCGTGTTAACGATATCCCTGTATCAGACACTGCGACCTTAATATTTTAGTATTTTAACAAAATGTCGTTTGGTATATTCGGTCACATTATATTTACTTATAGAATTATGGTTGACGCTAAGTAATATAAAATAAAATAAAAACTTTAAATAATGTAGGTATATGTACACCTATATCAAGTAGTTTGAGAATGCATGTTAATCATTTATATTTCTGTAAGGTATGTTTGTACAAACACTTTTACACGTCAATCGTGTTTTAAAAACTAGATGAGGCCGGCATTTCCTATCTGACTACTCTGAGAAGAAATGCCGAAACAAACTCAAAGGTCACAGTCTCTTTTAAAGTCCAGACAGAATCTTGGTCAGATCATGTGAAGGCTATGTAGATCGGTGTCTGACATGGTATTTTGAGGAAAGAACCACACATGTTGAGTGGGCTTGTCCAGTCAGTGCACGAAATTGTCAGCAATCGTGCAGCTCAACTCAGAACTTAAGGAGCTCAACGATTCGACGAGCAATACCAAAGAAAGGACATTATATATTATTATATATACTTTATTGTACACCAGAAAATACATAACAAACTAAATACATATAACACTAGAAAACATACAATGGGCGGCCTTATCGCTTTATGCGATCTCTCCCAGGCAACCTTAGAATGGACCTCATATATGAATCATTGTTCATTTAAGAAGGTTGTATACAAGAAATCGTCATGGATTATGTGCGATAAGACTAGTTCACTAGTTTTAAATACGTTTGTCCTATTTTGCACCATGTGGTGTGCAAAAAAGGTTTTAATAAATATCTAATTTAAAGAAAAGCACAAACAAAAATTATCAGTTGACGCACGAGATGACATTACAAATATGTTTAAAACCCTGGCACATTGAATTCATCGCATGGCTCAAGAGGGTTAAGTCTGGCTCATTTTGCCAGACCGTGAATAAATGGATGATAACCCACCAAGTTAATCAGCCAATGAATACCATGCCGCAGATCAGATTATCATGATTTTAAATTGAAATTAAACATTAATTGATAAAGGAAGGTCGTAATTACCGGTGGTACCAATCAAATAAACCTATTTTAATGCTTTGCGCAAGTTATTTTTGTGTGTCTTCTATTGCTCAAAATTGCGATATAATATTTGGCTCTTTGTCTTGCATATCCAGTTTAATCCATAAAAAATGTGGCTCTAGTTACTTTATGTATTATTGACTAGCGACCCACCCCAGGCTACACACGATTTTTATGACTTGACAAAATATTGTGGTTTCTTTATAATATGTTAGTTTAATATTTGTGTATAATAGGTACATACAAACCTAATGGAATACATTTTCTAATTGACAGTGACAACCGCATCAAAATCCTTTGCGAAGTTTAGAAAAACAAAGCGGTCTCACAAGAAGACACGAAAATCTACTATATTTTATTATAGGTATAGAAATACATCTTAAATAATTTGTCATTATTATTAATAACATTCTCATTTGTACCACTATAGTAAACATAACAATACCAAGAACTAATCTCCCAACAAACATTCAAAACGGACGATCCGACGCGGCACTAATGTTTCAAGCTTCATCTATCGTTCAAAGTAGATAGTCGTATGTAAATCCTCAGATCTATTGACGTGTAACCCCCCGGGTGAGCTCTGGCTCATTTGACTTCTCTATGGAAGTTGCTAGTGCTGCCAATCGCTTAGTGGGATCTGGGAAATCACGTTTTCATTTCCGTACTTATATCTGGGGTTGGAATGTGATAAATACATGTTTCTAGGGTATTTTGAGGTGACATAAATAAAAATGGCTGACTTTGCAATTGTAATGACGATCATAATTCATTGATGTAATAATTGTAAATCCTGTGATGGTGAGGGTTAAGGTTGTCTGTAAATGGGAAGCTTACATCATTCAGGTTGATGGAAAAGTAACTCTTTTTGTTATTTTTGGTTGCATTTGATCACTCAAGTGAATTTAGAATACGTTTTCAAAATAGATTATTAGTTTTTTTTAGAAAAAGCATTGATATGTTAGGCGCGTAAAAGTAAACATGTCCGCTAGAAATAAATATTAAAAATGTAATATTGCTGTAAAATGTAATATCCTATAAAGTACTGTTAGCATTCCAACGAAAACATTGTGGTAGAGGCGCTGAGTACTAGGATTACTATATGGGAAATCGTAGGTTACTAAAAACTTTTTCAGTCTGTTAAATTGAGTACTAAAAATATCCTACTTTCGTCGGGGATAAAAAATATTAACAGTGTCAACGAACAACGCTGCTGCAACAAACTAATCATTTCGGAACACATAAACATTTAAAATTAATGACTACGTGGCTCTAAAGTTCGGAGCTTCATCTAGCATACAATGTAGATGTTTAAATCCTAACATGTCCTATGTCGCGGCTCCCGAGGGTAAAGTCTGGCTCATTTAGCAAGACCACAGATAATTAATGCACATCAAACCATCAGGGTGCAACGGTCTGGCTTGTTTATGATCAGTTTCTTCTTTATTGTATTTTTTTTTTGTCACTGACTTTTTCATTTTGTTTTTGGAACAACGTTTATTTAATCAACGATGGTCTTTTATTTGAATAATTCTTGTATGTTGATTTAGTTTTAAACAGTTGCAGTTATTTTGTTTAGCTTTATCATAAGTAAATAATCTTTTAATATATGAAAAAAAAAAGTTTTGTTGTTGTTGTAGTATATAACTTATTTATATTATTAAACTTGGTATTTCATAGATTTTGAAATGTGTAAATAATATAAATAATAAATACGATTTTTTTCTTTAAAATTAATGGTTTCCAAATTAAAAAACCTATGTATACATAATGAAAATGTTACAATAATGAACAAAAGCGTTAATAAAAGGAAATGAAACACAAAAACAAGACAAGAAAGTTTTCTACTGCGGGAACTAAGAATGAAGACAATAAGATATAATTTGATAATAGCTGTCCCAAAGGGTGTTGTGCGTGACGCTTGCGGTTCATACTAAAAGTTAAGTTAATTATGTTTATTGACAAAGTTGAGCGGAAGCCGTAAAACAAATTACGCCATTTTGTTTAGAAAACAAAATTCTTTAAAACTCTTTTCTTGACGCAAACATTTTAAAAGTTTACCAAGAATCAATGTTTATCAGAAACATTACTTAAAACTTTTGTAAAGTATACGTATTTGCTTTTATTCTGGCCAAACGCTTTCATTCATTTTCTATAAATAAATAACAGGATACTTGTATTTAAGTGAAATACATCATGGCTTGCAGGAAAACAAACCGTATTTTCAATTCGTTTTGCCCTATTGAACACTAAAATGAATTTCTAAGATTATTCATATTCAAATTTTAAAATAATTTGCACTCAGAACATTGGCTGAAATAGTCGTTGTAGTCAACGATTTCGCTGCTTATAATTTGTGAATAAAATAATTTTCACGAGAACCGCAACTTGAATTAAACTTCAACAATATTCAGAATGACGTATGTATATATATTTAAAATACTTACATTCTCATACGATCGAAGATAATTACCAATATGGCACGACACAATCATGAGTTCAAAGTAACTTCTTTTATTATTTTGCTACACGAGTTCATTTCGACGTCACAATATTTCAATAAGTTATCCAAGTATTCTATGACAGCGTGTCATTATAAAGTTAATTAATAGTACAGTCCACGTGGGTGATAAAGCGCGGGAAATCGAAGTGTTTAGCGCCAAAACCGATCTCTCCCGAGACCACCATCCCTTACCGTGCTCCACAACATACTGACAACTGTCACCGGCCGCCCGGCCGCCGCCGGTTTGCTCGCTTTTACTACGGACGCTTTTCCTCTTTTGCCCTATCTTGCTTTAACGAAAATTTATATACACACAGAAATGTACGTACACACATGGACAACAACTTAGTTCGAGTCGTCGAGTTTCTCTATAATGTACGGCTGTGTGCACTGATAGCACTATGTGAGTGTAGCTCGTTCAAGACGCATCTTCACGGTAACGTGCCAATGCGTTGGTGCACACAATTACAGGTTAACTAAAGGAATATGTAATATAAGTGAATGATATAAGGTTGTATTTTGTATGTTTTAAAGAAGTTGTGTTCATTCAAACACAGAGCTAAAGCAGAATTGCGCATGTCCGTTATCAATCTTACGATCGTGAAACTACGAAAACTATTGCTATCCTTATTTTTCTTTAAATTTCGGTTTGAATTTCTGAAGATAATGTTCGGAGTCGCGCATATCTTGGTGGATTTTTATAATTAATCAAATTGTTCGGTAACTAAGTTATATTTCAACTTGGCATTTCTTTGGTTATTTTTCCTTTTTTCGTGAACGCTGGGATATTTTACGAGCAATAAAGTCGGGCGCCTTAATAAGAGCTGAGCAACTTATAAATAAAGTATGAATTAAATTCTATGATCAGGTGTGTTTATTTCATAACATTTTATATTGTAATATATATTGAGGACATATGAGTTTCAAAGCTACCTTCGCAATACATTCTTGAGTAACGATATTGAAGATTATGTTGATAGGATATTAAATAAATAAATAATTATAAATTAATATTGTAACTTCAAAATAGGTACACAATGTATATTTGCAGAAACGTACTTTTGATGGCAAAATCAGAATCTAAGCAAAACATCCCAACTTGCAATCTCCAACTAGTTATTACAAAGAAAACAAAGGACAAGGGAAAAATAATGTCTTTACAACTGGGGATGATATTAACTGCGAGATAAGAGCGTAAGAGTACGAGTGAAGTACTCTTTCCGAGAGGGCGGCGTTTATACAAAGCTATGAATAACAATTTACTAAAGAGCCAGGAACGCAAACACTTGAGCATAGAAGTTTGTTTCGAAGTGCCCAAACTCACGAACAATACCGACACGACGAGCTACGAATGATGAATTAAACCGAATGTAATGAAACGTGGCCACTTCGAGGGTATCTTTAGATTTGTTTAAATTTTTCTCTTTGTTTGAGGGTGGTTACCTTTTTGGAGTGAGCAGATATGTTTAGCTCAAGTATCAGAATTAAGTACAAACATAAATTCAAGCATTTTGCAGTAATTATTAATTGCACCTTGCTTCATGTAAGAGCATTGTATATCTTGAATGAAACCGTGATAGCCTCCCCGCTGGGTAGCAAAATAGGTGACGCAAAACCATTTAAAATGTCAGGTTTGCCGACATTATCGCCCAATATTTCAAAGGTTTCAAACCATGAAACTTACATTTTATCCATTCAATTCAACCAATGCAAATGTAAGATCCTGTGCACCTATCGTATGACATAGCCGCCGGGCGTCCTCCATTCCTTTGTTCAAATGGGTGTAACTTTACAGACTGATACGCCCAACTGCGTCTTAAAATTTTAATCTTGAATACTACATCGATATACTTGATTTTATTTAGTAATTAATACATCTTTTGAATTTGAAAGTTAACAAATAGCATATCAAGTGAAAAATACATACACAAATATTTAACATTCATCACTAGGTAAGTATGTTCGCTTACCTACTTATTATACATACTTATTGTCCTACTTTATTACAAAACTCGCAGATTATTAGGTGTCATCGCAGGAATATACCCGAAACCACTTTCCCTCTAGGGATGCACGATACTTGCATTTGTATCGATACTTTAAATCAATCCGGATCTCAACTATGCGATATGCTTCCAGATTTGTACCGAATGGCTTCAATCCGATCCTACAAATATCGAATCGTACTTAATCCCTCTAGAGTTTTAGGCATAAATCCAGGAATTATTTTGTTCTCCACCCACCCGTGGGTGAAAAATGCCGTAGAAGTACATTTAAGAGCGTTTATACCTTATGAGTGGCAACGTCGCAATTTAGTGTCATATTTCGTGGTTTTCAATTTTTATCATTTAATCGGAGCTATATTTTAAAAATCTGTTTAATTAACTTTTTAGAATTATGTGAAAACTGTGTAAAAGGTAAGAAATCGTTGCGTTTACAGTTCTATTTATATTCAAATAATACATTGGAAACTTGCAGGGCGTTATTTTCATTGTAAAATAACTGTAAGCATTACGGTTACTTACTTTTTAAACACTTTCACGTAATTCTAAAAAGTTAATTAAACAGATTTTTAAAATATAGCTCCGATTAAATGATAAAAATTTAAAACCACGAAATATGACACTAAATTGCGACGTTGCCACTCATAAGGTATAAACGCTCTTAAAAGTCACCCGCGAAACTCATATCATAACAATAAAATCGATATAAGTGCAAATTAACGAATGATAGAAACGAATTTCTAAACATTTCAAATCTAGCCTGTATACTCATAATAATAACTATTCAAGTTTTAAGTTGCCGCAATTTCCAACACGCGCCGCCGCCATATTAAAAATATTCTAGATAAGTATAACAACTATGAAATTCAAAATTAACTGATCACTGTGACAGTTGAGTAAAAAGCGTTATTTTTCATAAATAGGGGTATATAGTACCCTCTGTGACTTTGAACTCAGCACACAAATTCCATCAATTTAACATGAATCCACATCGTATCTCCCACAATACCGCATCTTCTGATTCAATTTACATGTTTCGTGGCTCTTCGGGGTCGACATTCAAGTGTTTTGCCGCTTCAACCGCCTTTATAGATGTCACTTTGTCACACTCGCGAGTTCAACCCCAGATAACGACTTCATATCTAAATATTATTTTGTTTACTGACTGTCGCCTCGAAATATACCCAATATGTTGGAAGCTTAAAAACACGAAAGAAAAAGGTGGAACAATTTGACGGTGAAAAAATATTTTGTAACTTTTCATGTAGGTACCTAAGTAGTTTATGGTTTGACAGATTGTTTTATCGTTTTGGTTTTATTTTCTAAAGAATTATTTAATTCCTCTGGTTATTAAATCAATTGATATGTGGTTCAGGCATATCTAAATGTTTTAGAGCTATTGATTGTTTGTCTATAGGTACTAATATTATAAAGAGGTAAAATTTGTTTGTTTGCAAGTTTGTGTGACGTCTGTGTGTAATCTCTGGAATATCCGTCGGATTTGAAAAACTCTTTTAGCATTTGATAGCCCAATTCTTGAGAAATGCTATATAAGAAAGAAAGAAAAAGAAAGAATAACGTTTATTTGGACACAGTTCGTGAAACACAGAATACAATTTATCAAAATAAAAAGTGAAAGTAATGTGTTAACAACAATTAGTGTGTGTAACACATATAGGCTGTTTAAGAGCGTGTATACCTTATGAGTGGCAACGTCGCAATTTAGTGTCATATTTCGTGGTTTTCAATTTTTATCATTTAATTGGAGCTATATTTTAAAAATCGGTTTAATTAACTTTTTAGAATTATGTGAAAACTGTGTAAAAGGTAAGAAATCGTTGCGTTTACAGTTCTTTTTATATGCAAATAATACATTGGAAACTTGCAGGGCGTTATTTTCATTGTAAAATAACTGTAAGCATTACGGTTACTTACTTTTTAAACACTTTCACGTAATTCTAAAAAGTTAATTAAACAGATTTTTAAAATATAGCTCCGATTAAATGATAAAAATTGAAAACCACGAAATATGACACTAAATTGCGACGTTGCCACTCATAAGGTATAAACGCTCTTAACACCCTATGCTATGCTATGACCCTTTGGAGCCGAGTAAAAGGAAAAATAGTCTGAAAGAACGTTCAGCGAAAAAGAAGTGATAGCGCGGGCAGGTTACGATACCACGAGGCGCGTCGGGGGAACAAGAAATTTCACGCGGACGCAGTCACGGGCAGAATCTAGCAATTAATAAAATGAATACGATATTTTTATGGCTGATATCAGTTAAAGTATTTGAACTACCATTAATTTTAGCATTGCATAGCATTTTCACTTGCACAACAAACTGACACCAAATTAACTTTGAATAACATAATTCGTGCAAAAAAGTTAGAAGTTCTTTTTTGTATTTCAACGGATGAATGTTATATATAAATCATGTCATAGCATTATCAAGTCTAGCAAGCACTAAAATAAATCCAATGTTGAAGACACTAACGTGAGTGCAGACAATAATAAAAATGTAGCAACTTTATTTTCGGCCATTACATTTTTTTTTACATTCAGCAAAGCTCGTAAATCAAAGCATACTTGGTAAGCCAGAATTTCTTAAATCTCTTTATTGCGAACATATTTCTCAAATAGAAGGTTTGCTAAACCGTTTACGTTCTATTTATCGTCCCCAAAAGCGACTAGATGTTGTGTCAGCGGAAAACTTGTTAAAGTCCTTCTACCAAAGAAAGAGTTATGAGAACGCCAACTTCGGGGTCCTCACAAAAAAGTGAAGACAGTTTGCACAACTCCGGTCCTCAGCGGGATTTTATAAATATTAAAATCTAAGGGACTCACTTTGAAAGCGGAAACTAATTTTTTTCTTTCTTCACGAGGTATTCATTGCTTTCGTTTAAAAAGACTTCCTTATCTTTTGTAATGTTTTATAGAAATACCCAAATAACTTTGTTGCTGAAAAATATTCAAGTGGATAACAAAATATTATTTGACATCCGGTTCCTTTACACCTATTATGTCCACATGGAAATTTAATTAAGATTGTGAACTCACATACAATTGAAGCTTTTTGTCTAGTATTTTTCATGCGTAAGTACATACGAGTATGTACATTCAGTTGTTTATTAACTTTTTTTAAATATAGAATCCATTTTTAATGGAATATGATTGTTGAAAGATGTGAAAATTCAACATTATGATATGCATTGGAAAATCAATTCTTGTCAATTAATAGAACCTCTATTAAGTCAAGAGAGACGATGGCTCTTGTAAAGTTATGCATAATAATTGCTTGCTCTTCAGTTCTTATTAAAGGCACTTCAATAATGACGAACTCCTTGCGGTTGGTCTTGGACTGTGCCTGAACCAAGTTCCAACGTCTACTGAATCATGGCGCTCGATACAATTTGCTTAGTAAATGTTTTAGTTTAGATGTTCGTCCGTTACTCGAGTTTATGAGATAGTGTGGTATATTTAAACCGAAGAAAGATAAACAATAATTTATCGATTGACGATGTTTCGTAGTCTACTTAGTGATTGAATTTGACTTAGCATAATAGATTTAATTTAGATTTTAACGAAATAAAACCGTGTGTGTTTCCTGCTCAGCGAATTAGTTTTCATGCCTTTGCGGGCAAGATGTAATCTGAATATTATTTAAAAATCCGTCAGCTTAGGAGGAACACGAAGAAGAAGTGTTATATGACACGAAAGAAAAACGTGGCGCAAGTCTTAACAGGGAAATTTAATAAACATTTATTTAATCGTTTGTGATACTCGACTCGAAAGATGATACCCTTATCTAAATATAAACCTGCCAACAATATAATACTGCCCACACAACTTTTAAGGAGCGTTTTTATATAATAAAGGGTGTTATTGAGTCCTCATATTACGGACAGATGAGTGTAAAAGTCACAAACAAGATGACTTTTAGTTTTTGGTATATATAAAAGGCTTATTTTTACACAAGTTTTTAGTAACTTGCTTCGTTCGTACGTGTTTCCGGTAAAGTAATCTGTTTGTAATAAATTTTTCAGGCACTTCCTGGTTAAAACGTATATTTAATCATTACAACACTAGTGTTCTTTTCACTAGTGATATCAGATTACTTTAAGTAGAAGTGTAAGTAAAATTTCAGTCAAATTAAATAAGTTTAGGATCATATCTTTTTGTGTGCATAAAATGTACCTTTAACTTATTAAACTATGTAACGTCTTCAAATAAGTATTTTCGAAACAGGCCTTTTTGTGCCTATAGGTAATCGTCTCATTGAAGAGAGAGTCCCAAAGAAATATCGAAAGTAATCGTAGATCACTTCGATTGCTTATAGAAATTTTAGATTAGTTTTTTTTATGGGTTTTTTCACATGATAAGCCATTGCCTCAAAAACACCACATATTAATTGTTAAAAGCAGTCGCTTCAATTATCTGGCTCGTTTAAGCTATTTTAGTTGATTTTTTATATTTATTAACCTAAAAGTGTTTATAAAGTTACTGATAAATTTGTCTAGACCTGTCCAAAAGGTGTGTCTTTATTTTAATTTAATTCACTTTATATATATAATTGATCACGATAAGCAAACCTACGGATTATATTCCTACGCTGTTCTATAAACTCCAGTAAGATTGGTTAGTAGTTTTTGTTTTTATAGCTAAGCAGAATTCACAGTTTGAAGTTGACTTCAAGTGCGCAACATATAACTTTTAGTAATCTCTTTTAGATTAGTAAATACATATTAATTTATTATGACAATAAAATGTTTTTCGTAAGAAGATAAAATAATCACTTGGTCTGCAAAAAGTAGCTGTACCTACTTAACTACAATGAAATTAAATAATTTAATGTGTCAGCCAAGTCCTGAATTTCAATTTATTATAAATCACAATGATTAAAACTGCCTTACAAACCAGGGTTAAAATTTCATGAACATAATTAATATCAGCTAATGTCGAGTAAATCAAAATTAAATAACAAAAATAATATTAAAGAAAAAATGTATGTTGAGATTGTAAGCTATATAGGGTTTGTATCATTAAGTGAAGAGTTACACCCGGTTTCTGAAATGAGACTTTGAAGCTGAAAACTAAATAATAAAAGAAATATTCTACTTTGTGACTACAAAGAAATTCAAAATTCGAAAATTCTTAGGTTTTTTGCGTCAGACATTTTTATTTTCAAAGGCCACCTTTAGTAATGCCGAAGTAGAATTTGACAAGATCCTATCTTCAAATTCGCAATTCAGAAACGAGACTCGCTCTATGAAAACAATGATGGCGAGTACATCGACAACAGAACATTATAGTCGGAAATAATAACAAAGGCCTAAGAATTTAACAGAATCTTAAATCTGACATTAGTAAGTAGGTTTATTAATAAGAGGGAGCGTGTTGCCAGTATTAAGCGACCGCAGTTTCCGACTGTGCGAGCTCGTTTACATGTGCCAGTGGAAAATATTACTGTATCGTAATTACTTGTCTTATTAATTATTATTCTACTGACAGATATCAGTAATAGTGACTACTGCAGATGCCTTTACGAATAATATTCGTGTACGAATTTAGCGCAACTGAGCGCAAACTAGCTGTCACAGCACATTGTTAGTACTGTCATTGGCCGTCATGGGTGACGTTCAATGACAGGCTTAGTTTGTATGAAAGGCGTTGACAGTACCTACCGTCTCAAGCAGCGGCCGCTGAGGCGTGGCTGTGCTCTGTGAGCAAACAGAGTATACAATTTTAATTAAAACGGAAATAATCACACAGGCCTAAGAACTAAAACAGAATCTCAAATCTGATTGCTACTAAAACCTTGTAAGTTAATTTGTTACGGTCCTAGTTTTAATCTAAGTAGGTTTATTAGTAAGAGCGAGCGTGTTGCCAGTGTATGCGACCGCACTTCGCGACAGTGCGAGCTCGTTTACACGTGCTAGTGGAAAATATTACTATGTCGTAATTACTTGTCTTATTCATTATTAGATCATTAGTTTAAGAGGGCAGATAAATAAGGGTAATTTTGCGGTTTAGATTGGGTTATGAGTCGTTGGGATGTCGTTTGATTTGTAGCAATAAGCATGATTATGAAGCACACTCACGATACAAGAAAAATCCTAGAGTGAGTCTAGGATTTTTCTTGTATCGTGAGTGTGCTGTGTGAGTGTGCTCAAAACTTGCATGTGAAACTCCCAAAGCGTCTGGAACCTACCCACAACCACATAAATGTCAGAAACAAAGAAAATACAATTCACCAATAAAACGAAATGGCCAGCTATCAAACGACAATTTATTTTTCTAGACTCTACTAATTTCCATTGTCAACTTGATGCAGTTACTTGCATGAGGATATAGCAATTTGTTCAATAGTGCAAATGACCTTTTGTAACCTAACAAGGATGTACCAATAACAGTAAATAGCATCTACAGTAAAATGGTTTGGTGAAATGTAACATACCTAAATGATTATTACTGCATGCTACTCTATAGCATTCCAGTTCTTCTAACTGGGGCCGTACTATGACGTCTTAACACCGTCATGATTCCGTTGCGAAAAAGAGATAGTGCTATCGGTCATGTATAGCTCCGTCTCTCTTTCACGCTGGAACAATGATGGAATTAACACGTCCTAGTACGGGCCTTGAACAGACAGCTGTGCTGCTGGGGAGTTTGTTGCGCCACTTCTTCTTTCCAGCTAAAGCACTAAGAAGTGGTGAAGGGCGGGCGTTTTGGTGGACTGTCTTATGTAATTTTGACGTTTAAAAAGTGCTGATTCTTAGCCTAGTTTGAATAAATGACTTTTGATTTTGATTTTGGTTATTTGAATGTAGTATTGTAGCATTGCTCGCGAAATCTGTTCATATTATCAACTGAAAATATTTACATAGGTAAATGCTGAACAATCCCTTGACTAATTCATATGAAACTACTCATATAATTAAAAAAGCATTTCGTCACATCGCCAAGCGGTTAGGCAACTCTTCACGTGTCCAGGCTGGCCTATTTTTAGGCCAAATAATCTCTAACGTATTTTACCGCCATTCATAGCGATGCGGACGAATTTTTTGATGTCAAATGAGCTCTTCCTCATTTTTGGATTCTTGTACATGATATATATTATTTTTAGTGTCAGCTTATTGTATTTAAGGTGTCCAGCTATTGATTGAAATAAAAAATCCTCACCGAGCTGCGATATCACAGTATTGACCAATACGGTAAAATATAGGTGGCGGTCATTATAAGTGGAAAATTGGTGCAGAACGAGGGCCAGCATGATTTTTTTAATTTAATTTTTAATAATATTTTTTTTATTTTTTTATTTAATATTAAAAATAAAAACGTTAATAAAGGTGTACATTTAGCCAAACAGTAGTAAATATCCCATACAATTCTAATTGCCTATTAATAAACTAAATCTAAACTATTTCTAATACTGGTGCAATTAATAATGGTTCGGAATTAGTTTAAATTAGCGACCCACCCGATCCAGGTTTATTCAAACCTGTGTATCAGGCAAGGCAATTGTTAGATTCTTCCATTCATTAGGGGGTTATCAGGTATGAACTAGTAATCTGTCGTGACGAAAACATTAGCCAGCTATCATAGATGCAGGCGCAGGTGACTGCTAGGGTAGTTTTTACACAGGATCGAGGCTCTTTAAATGCAGCCCGACGAATACCTGACTTATTATGCTTTACAATTATTCTCAGCCAACGTACTTATAACGTTTTCTACTCAACAAACAACGTTAACAAACACTCACAGAACCTAACTCGCTCGAGTAGCATAATATTTCCAACGATCCTCTTTATGGTATACCTCCTCTCGGTTGTATTATGAGGAGTTATTTGCTCGCTGCTCGTTAGCATCACGACATCCTGCATGTAATGACAAGCCGGGTTACTCATGAATCTCACCAGATTATTACATCAAAATTCTACCAGCATTCTTATAAGAAACTCGACGAAAACCTACGAAGGATGCAGTTCATGTTATATTTTTCTTGGAAACTTCTCGGGTTTATGTTTCGTTAGGTATGTTTGAATATTTTAAAGTGGTTATAGTAGGTACAGGTGACTGATATTATATTTTCATAGAAGCTCATGATAACTACTCATTACCTATGAAAGAAAGAGAAACAAAAATACAACATTTTAAATGATTGGGTGATTAAGCAATTTTAACAGACAAAAGATTCATACCTATTAAAACTCAGAGATAAAGTAGGAACAAACTATGAATGGTTTTAATTATTTCAAACTAAACGAATGCAAACTTTTGTGAACTGTAGATGATTAACAAAGCCAAGCGAAACGTGGAGTAGCATAAACATTCGCCTTTATAGTCACATACAAACACAGATGACAAAATATACCTACGATTAAATAAGACTCGGGACTTTTGTTACTCAGACAACAGTTGAGTATTAATCTTTATTACCATTATATATTGCCATTATATTTCTAGCCTTTGTTTCACTATTCAAGCATAAGCTCTATTTCATATTTATATACCGTTTTATGGTAATACACATAAATGAACGTTAATTAACATTAAGTTTTACTATACCTAGTTAAGCCCGTGCAGTTAATTTTATTTGCATTTCAATGCAATTTTAAATATTCATTTTTACTGCAAAACTTTATGATTATGATTTAATCGCTCTGTCATAATATTGGAATTCAAATAGCAATTATTCTTGATACTTACTTATTGAAATGCACGTCAAACATCGAATTTAATTTTAAAGAACATTGAAATCGTTCAGTTGAACTGTGCGCCGTAACAATCCGCGTTTGTTTGCATTTCTACGTATTCCAAAATTTAATTTAAATATGACGGCGCGGCGCACAAATATGAGATCGGCAGAATTAAATGACGTGCGCCATTTGTCGGGGATCCACGCGCGTTGCCGCACCGCAGCGGCGGAGCTGCCCAATTCCCATATTAATTGCTTTCCAATAGTATTTTTACACAGAATTTGCTCAAAAGAGTGTTGTCGGGTTGCCCGGTGTGAGCGTTGATTAATAGACTTTGATAACATTTAAGGTTGGTAAGCGCTAATTGTCTCTATAGTGTACGTACAAACGTGCACATAGAACAGTGTAATGCAACCAAATTGACTCATTCAATACTGATTAAGTCTTGATTGGGATTATTCTGTTTTGTCTTTGAATCAGTTCTTATACAGCAATGGTTTATACATGTCAATACCTCAACCTGAACATTTTTGTTAAGAATTTTGGATTGGAAATCAAACTTAAGTATTTTCTACAAACTTTGGCACGTATAATAAGCGGATTGTCTTTATCTCCAAAAATTTACATAAAACTATAGAATATCACAAGGCACTCTGTGAAAACATTTTCAAGTGTGTAACAAATCTCCAGCTGAATTTCTAAATCTGATGTTTTCAGCTTTACTGCCACGATAAATAAATTCTCTGGCAGGCAATATACATTATTCACTTTTACAACATAGACATACGGTAGTGTTGGTAACACTACCTATAGAGCTGACATTAAGTTCGACAGTGTAACCTACTGCAGTCATCGAATATTGATATGTAAATATTATCTTATCATTGGTTTAAAACTGACCTAGATTTCCTGAATGCTGAGTTTTGTCTTCTTTCCTCATAAATACTAATAGCATAGGTGAACTCTATAAACAGCAGGACAGCTCTAAATTTTGAGAAAAGCAGCAGAAGTTAGGTACTTTATTTATATTTAATGTCGAATAAAAATGTTCAATCTGAATTAATCTGAACCTAAGTTACGGAAACTAATAAATTCAGAGTATAATTATCTTGGAACAGATAATCAGCCTCAGGCAGAGACAAGTTGTTATTATGATAAAACAGACCCTACTTACCTTGGACAAAAAAATACAGCCCCCTACCGCTGGGCAAATTTTAGACGACTTTACAAGCAAAACGGCTATATTCAATAATAATCTGTTGAATTGAAACCGTGTGCTGATCTGTCCACTCAAAAGTTCTTTGAATTACGGTTATGGTTAAACCCAGGCAGATAAGCACTTTTATTTTCGATATTTTTTTCAGCCGCACTGTTCTGGAAACGTTGAAGCAAAACATCGTGCTGAGGAAACCAGCATGTCCTCGAACCAAAATTTCGAAGACGTATGGACTTGTGACAGCCACCAACCCGCATCTGGCCCGCATGGGTGGGTGACCCAGAAAGGGGAACCTGTGTCCTTGTAGAGGGATCATTCTAGGCCCATTATGAATTGTGAATCTTGTTGTTTATCCCACAGAAAAACAGACCTTATAAATAAGCATTCGTACGCAAAGAAGCATACATAATATAGGCTACAAGAGACAATTAGTTCGTAATTTGCCGCTTTACGGGACACGTCCAATAGGCAAGTGGGTATGGCTATCCGAGCGATTAATATGTCGAAACGTGAGCACCGCTCTATTAGGCGAACTGTTGGGTTGCCAATGAAAACTTACTTCAATTGCGTAACTCATTAGAATAACGACCCAAGTACAATTTGCGATAGTTTCGGAGGCAAGTAAGTAGTACTTTTGTTATAAAGGATTTGGAATGAATTGGAAGGTATTATTATTGAGCATAACAAAATAATAAGTATATTTCGACAAAATAGTCAACATATCTGAACTAATATTTACATAATTTAAAAAGCTAAGTCTTAAAATAATAATATGTACAAGTATATAAAAAAAATAATCAAAGGGCATCGAAAAATTCATCCGCATCGCTGTCAACAGGAAAATGCCCAAAAGGCTGGCAGCATTGCTACGTTGTATGGCAATGCTGATTCTTTGGCCAAAAAATAGGCCAGCCCTCTGGTCATGTTAAAATACGTATATGTACCTAGTACTATATTTTTCTATAACTCCTCAATACCCAGGACTGGTCCTAAAGGTGTCTACGGTGTTGTTAAAAGACAGACAAAGGAAGAATACGGCTTTGGAAGCAATATATTTTTAATTAAACATAGCTAAATAACTGCTTATCTGTGTGTTCTGAAAAGTAAAAGATGAATACAAAATGCAAAATCACTGAATTAGGTAGTGAGTGTATGAAAGACAAACCCAATCTAAGTAAACCGAGGGGGGGAAGGGGCAGAGGTTCAACGCAGCGAAACTGAAACAATGAATAAAGTTTGAAAGGATCCAGTTGCGATGGGGCACGGATTAATGGCGCCGACTCAGGTGCCGCTAGGTGGCGCTCGGTACGGCACGACAATTGCTTTCTTGTGTCCATTGTTGCACGAGAATTTGTGGAAATCAGATGCTGTTTTTGTAGCGGGTAGGTTAATTACGAATAACAGTTGGAAACGAGTATATAATGCTGTATTGCTATGCTCGGTTCCTATAAACAAAAACGAATCGTTTCGCTTACCAATGGTAGCATTTTTTATTGCCAAACTATGCATATAAATAGATTAGTAAGCTAATTTTACCCGTGAGAGTTACTTCCATAATTATGGAGGCGTCTAATATGCAAAGCTATGATGTCTTTGCTTCATTATTGGTAAAGATACAAGAGTCTTAATTTTAACCAATAACGGTCCGTAAATTATAGGAATCGGCCATTACATGTCACTGCATAGTTATCTATTTTAGTTACTGTTTTTCTCAGAAAAACTTAAAGCACCAGCCAGGAGTATCCCGTTTATTAAATGCAATAGTTATTCATTTGAACATTTTTTGTCGTCCTTTCCTTTGTAAAATATCAAACAATAACATGTAGAAAAGGTCGACTTACATCAGACTAATTCAATCGCCACAGGAATATAATTTTAATCAGAACACAGATCTCAATAATCAATTCTACTTCTGCTTACAAGGTTATACATTCCCAAATCAATGTCCCACTAATTATGCATTAGTAACGCGCTGTAGACCGTCCCACTTACTGCACCTATGTACCTACCTACAAGTAAGTACTTAATGTAGGTGACGTCTGATGTCCTCTGACCGGCGACTTGTCCGCATTGCTACAGGACAATGTTGCTGTGCGGTATTCCTTGATGGGTAATAGATTTTGGAGGGTTATTGATTAGATGGTATGCGTATGTGTAGATATGGCCTATTATCGTATCTCATTTCATCTCGGGCATCCAGCACAGGTATTATCTACATTGATGGCCTGATATTTCAGGATAGACCTGTCTAAAGTTGAGGAGAAAATCCACATTACGCAAAACTAAAATAAGCTTATAATAACGCACCCTAATTGCTATTACTTTTTGGTCAGTGTTCTTTTCTTTGCCTCCGCTGTGCGTCAGTCTGTCTGTCAGCGGGCTGTGTCTCATGAACCGTAATAGGTATACAGTTGAAATGTTCTCAGAGTGTGTATTTCTATTGCCGCTGTAACAACAAATAATAACAATAAAATAAAGTTAAAAATTAAAGGTGGTCTCCATAAAAGAAACGTGTTTTTTTTTCGGTGTATTAGCCTTTTGGTACGGAACCCTTCGTGTGCGAGTCCAACTCGCACTTGGCCGGTTTTCTTTTTAATACTTAGTGCCTTTAAAAAAATCTATCTGAAGAAATTGTTTCATGGAAACAAATCATAAATATATACGGTCTTCGTTTGAGACGATACCCGCACAGTGAATGATAAATGTTGGATTGTAAGCAAAAAACTTTTTTACTTTACTATACAAAAATATATATAAAGAGAGAGAGTAATGTTTTTCTGATGCACATCCTTATTTTTCCTGATAGTCTTTTTTCTTTAACAGCAGAATAAAAAGCGGTCCTTTTAGCTGAGCTCGCTTTGCTAAAGTAGTTTGTCATTTAATTGTTAAGCACAACACTATTTTCTCATAATTATTTTACTTCTCTCTCGTGACAATGTTGTCACTTGAGTACCTTAAGGCGCAGATAAACGACTTTTAATGATTTTATATTGAACATCACGTCTAAACTTCTAGTCTTATTTCTTTGAAAAAAATATATGTTATACTAGACAAATTTTATTCATAATTTGATATGTGAAAATGTGAAATTATACTTTAATAACATAGTGTAATTAATTTGTAAAGTATTGTCTAACGTGGACAAAAAAACGATAATCACGCAAAAACAATGGGGCGTATTTACATGAAACTTTAATCATATAAAAGATAATTTAATGACCCATATTTTAGTATACGGCTTTTATTTGTATTGTGTTTGATAAATCAAGGTGGGTTGTTTTTTCGAATAATTTTGGTGCGCGTTGAAGCGGGGCTCTGGCGGGCGACGGGTGGCAGAGTATCGCTGACTTTGTTTGACTTTTGTCGCGGGGCGCGACGCAAACACCTCCCACTCGCTCAAGGGCGCGGGCAGTTAATGTCGCCTTAAGGTCCTGGGTTCGATTCGCAGGTCGGGCAAAGTGTTTTAGGGTTTTTCCATTAGAAATTTCGCAGTAGCAACCTGGAGTCAGGATTTGTGGCCGGTTGATGGCAACAGGCTCGCCCCCTATTACATGCGACATAAACATAACTGGCGAGTGTGGGTGTACTATAGGTATTCCTTCACCTCACCTTTCGTGGGTTACAGGTGGATGTTATTGTATGTTATATTCCTTTAACTTTTATCATGTTCAAAAGCCAAAAATATATGTTCGTGCAAAAGTGAAACACGAGGCGTATGTCGCGGTTTCATAAGAAAAGCCAAGTATGTGTTGTATGGAGATTAAGTGTGATAGTCCTTCAAGAGACACATTTGTACCGCACGCAAATGTCTGCTGGGGACACATTTAATTAATTTTAAGGCGCTACCTACACACAACGTTTACGTAAACAGCACGTCTGTATGTTGTTATACACGGTGACATTTGAATCACAGTTTTGCTAGAACAAACGTTGTTTAGACCATGGTCTACTACCATTCTACAGTATCAAATATTTTGTAGGGCGTAACGATAATCCCGATATTTTTAACATTGCCTTTTTTGTGTTTTTTTTAGAAAACTAATGACTTTTTTTTTCTATTGGATGCTATAGAATTAGCTGGAACGTCTGAACAACGTTAGTTTTAGCAAAACTGTGATCCAAATGTCACCGTGTATATATAAAATGTATGTTGCTTTTATGTATCTTCCAATTATTCCAATTATTTTAACAGTCAGACTATTCAGACAACTTTAAGTCTTACGCAATAGGATCACACATGAACATTTTACGAAAATCATTTTGATGTACCGTGCTTTCCGTAAGTCTGTGACCGGTTTTTTTTTTAGGGCGGGCAATAGTCAAATAACTTCTCCCGCTCTGAGCGTAGCGGGTGGGAGTGTCAGAGTCTTACTGACTAAAACCCACCCGTGTTCCTTCAGTTGCCTGTGCCCTGTGTTTTCCGCAACCCTAGCAGGCATAGGCCCTAGCGGACCCCATCATTTGGTGCTGACATCTCTTTGAGGCGCGCGTGGAACACAACGTGCCGTCGACCTGGGCCTGGTCCTTATCGGACGGCGAGCTACCCATTGCTCGCCGTCCGCAAGCCAGCGCCTACGGTGGCCGGGAATCGGCTTGGAATTCCCGACACCCAGGGCGTCTCCTGCGGTGGCTAGGGGCGATAGGGCGCGAATTTTGCCTCTTCCTCACGCGTACCGCCTCCTCCTTCGCGAGAATAACTGCTGCGCAGAAGAAGGTGACGAGTTCCCATGCCTTCTCGCTCCGTACCATGGCCTGGACCAGGATCAGACGCGAGAGATCGCCACCGCCAATCGCCTCCACGAAGACACGGCGGTGCTCCGCCCAAGCCGGGCAGACCTCCACCGTGTCCTCCGGGCGAAACACACAATGGTGACACCCGGGCGTTTCCTCCCGCCTTATCCGGAACAGGAACCTCCCGAGAAAACCATGTCCGGTGAGGACCTGCGTCAGGCGGAGGGTGAGGACGCCGTGGCGCCTCTCTAGCCACTCCTCAAAGAGTAGTTATCACCGCAATTGTGGCGTGCCGAAATCTGCGACCCCTAATGCATGAAAACTGATGCTTGCAATGGTAAATTGGATTACAGTGACCTACTTTTAGTCGGTAACATAGAATCAGTGTCCGATAGTTGGGCCTGCAGGCTACAATAAATTCCTATAATGTCAGTGAACGAAATTTCGTTCACTGTGTACAAATCGTATGAGCAAGTTTTCCAGTGTAATATGTAAAAATCGATTAAGTTGAAACAAAGCAGAGGAGACGAGCCTCTTTAGTATGCAGCTGCTTAGCGCAATTTTATTTTTATTTAGTTTGTTTGATACATACAACTTTATTCGAGTAGGGGAGCTCAACCTAAAGTAAAGCTTCTTTTAAAACTTATTTTTCTTTACATATTAGGTTGGGGAAAAAGTCTTTTCGCATTATAGTATGTATGAACTTGTAATAAAATCTCTTTGGCTATACTATTTGTTTCTGGCTGGTTTTGGTATTATTGAAAGTTTAAATTTTAAAGAACATAATTCCCAATTCAAATGAGTAAAATGTGTGATTTTCATTTGTTTTTCGTACCGTCAAGATGAGTGAATCTAATGAAGAAATTCGATACATTTTGAAATTTTACTACAAAAAAGGTAAAAATGCAACGCGAACGGCGTAAAAAATTTGCGATGTTTATGGACCTAGTGCAGTGTCTGTGAGAGTAGCAGAAATTTGGTTTAAGCGTTTTCAATCCGGAAATTTTGATGTCGAAGATGCACATCGCTCTGGTCGCCCTATTACAGATAAAATGGATGCCATTTTTGAAAAAGTGGAGCCAGGTCGGCATATCAGTAGTTACGACGTAGCTGAAGAACTGGGAATTGACCACAAAACAGTTTTGGCGCATTTGAAAAAACTGGGTACACAAAAAAGCTCGATATTTGGGTACCTCACGAGCTCACTGAAAGAAACCCAATGAACCGTGTACTCATTTGTGATTCTTTATTACGACGTAATGAAACCGAACCATATTTGAAGAAGCTGATAACTGGTGATGAAAAGTGGATCACGTACGAAAAGAACGTGCGAAAAAGGTCGTGGTCAAAAGCCGGTCAGGCTTCACAGACTGTGGCGAAACCCGGGTTAACTCGCAACATGGTGATGCTATGTGCTGTGGGATTGGAAGGGCATTATTCATTATGAGCTGTTACCACCAGGCAGGACCATCGATTCTGAACTTTACTGCGAACAACTGATGAGATTAATGATCAGAAGTCCCAAAATTTCTATAGCAATGGGATCATGTCCCTACCTACAAAATGGCAAAATGTTATCGAACAAAATGGTACCTACATACTTTAGTTAAATGTAAATAAACTATGTATATTAAAAAATGTTTTGAATTTTCTTAAAAAATGCGAAGATACTTTTTCCCCAACCTATTATCATAAACTAAAGACAATTTTCGTGTCTGCTGTGTGACCGCGTGGTTCTTTTAAACTACGCAGCGGATTTTGTTGCGGTTTTCACCATTCTTTAGAGAATTCATTCCGGACGGTGTGGGTAATATACAGGGTGGCCGGGACATCGACGCGCAAACCAACCATAAATGTAACCATAAATTCAACACATGGTTCTAGACCCCTAGCATAGAACATTTCCGTCGGTTATTAAAAAAAAATGCTGTTCGGTACATTTTGAGCGGGTAGGTATTGCACTTTTCTATGAAACAGCAGATATTTCGTTTTGATAACCAACGGAAAACAACTACGCTATTTTGTTCAGATTCATTCACTGGATCCATGGTGACAGGTTGTACGTCAATGTCCCTGCCACCCTGTATACCTACTTTATTGTACAGCAGATTGTACATTACAAAAAATAATAATTATACACTACAAAATATATAATGGTCGCCCTTAACGCTTACTGCGATCTCTTCTAGGCGGCCGTGGAAATTCATATTAAAGTTAATAATAATTATACACTACAAAATATACAATGAGCGCCCTTATCGCTTACTGCGATCTCTTTCAGGCAGCCGTGGAAATTAATATTAAAGTTAATAACAATTATATACTACAAAATATATAATGGGCGCCCTTATCGCTCACTGCTATCTCTTGTAATTATTATTAATATTATTCTATTAATTAAACCAAGGAAATTAATATTAGAGTTACATATAATAAATAAATCCCGGTGTGTTGTCAAGAGGTAAAATGTCGTGCCGAGGCAGGGGCGGGTTGCAAGTAATTATTATAAGCTACTTTATATAGGTAACTATGCCTACTTTCTGTTAATGTATTAGGCTTATCGTCACACATACTTTGATTATTAAAAGTCTTTTTTACTTTATTTATTACCAGCCGATACAGAGATTTATGACCCCTATCAGACCCACGGTTTTGCGTGACTGAAACAGTTATAAATAACATCCTATAGAAATTGGATGAAAATGTTACAAAATAGTTGCAGATGAAATAACATTTTGTAAGCACATAACGTTGCTATAATAATTACTAGAAAGGGTAGGTACTTGAAATTGGTGTTAGCATCGTCCTGATTGTTAGAAAATTTGTGTGTCTATATTAGGTCGTAGGTGGTGTAGTGTCAGAACATAGACAAGGTACAGTTCGTTCATAATAATAGTAATAATGTCATGCCCGTGTCGATAAGGCGTGCTCAATCTTTGTCCCCTTTTAAAATTCTGGTTAAAAAACACTTCCTCTCTCCTTAAACATCATCATTACATATGGTTTCCTTGATAATGTATATGTAGATAAGTATATGTTTTATGTGTACCTATATGTATTTATTGTATATATGTAATTGGTACACCCCTGACAACCTGCAGTATTGTCTCTCCTTCTCCCTTTAATCCATCCAAAGTAAAAGATCGCTTTTAGCGATAAGAGCGCCCATTGTGTCACCCTATGTAAAATATTTATATCTGTAATTTTCTGGTGTTTATAATTTCATTCTATTCTATTCTATTCTATAGCTGGTCGGTTTCAAAAGCATCGGATGTAAACAAATGGATCAAATTACGTATCCGTGATTTGATTATTTGAATACTTAAGCCCGAAATTCTAATTCTATATCATCTTATTGATGTTTTTCATTTGACAATTGAGATCGATTTTTTATCCTCAATTTTCGTAAATGATTTTTCAATTACAATTTAATAATGTTATTCAAACAATAATTAAACAAAGTTGGAAAAATTGGTGAGATACCTCTTTTTTTTATTTATTTTTTATTTTGTGGTGGATACCTTTAGATAGCGCCCGGCCTCCGGGGAAAGATGTCGGGGAGTGTGGGATTCTTACCTCACTAAAACCACCCCACATGACACACCATCAGCACATGGAGGGTGGTCCCGGTTCCTCTTATAAGACCAACTCCAGAACCCCCCCTGTGCAACGCCTGTCAGGCACATCCCTGGAGAGAATGTAAGGGGGGTCTCGAGCCCCCTGATCCTCGCAGTGAACGGTGGCACGTGACCACCGTGCTACCATTTTCCCTGGGATCCCTCGGTGGGCGCACGGAGTCCCCACTCTGGGCGCCCGCTACTCCAAAGGCCCGCCTAGAGTTGAAACCTTCTAAATACAGATGAGTGTGTTACAAATAACCTTTAGTGAGTGGTTGCGTAAGAACGGAGTTTGTTTACACTTTAATCAAATATTTTTGAAGCAGACGATATAAATTTTCTTATTTTAAGCATTCATGGGAGCTCTTTTAAAGTACACCTTGTCCAATGTACACTATCCTCCCATACCTATAAACACTGTAATTTGAAAACATTATAAAATCCAATTATTTTTAAAAGAGTAACCGTGAGTTTCATACCGGCTCTTCTCCATAGGAAACGACCAATTGGAACCGTGCACCTAGCTTCTGACGTTTCATAAGTGCCCATGTAGGTTTATGTGAAATAAAATATTTTGATTTTGATTTTAATTTTTCCTATTGCAAGTAAACATATTATTTTAATGAAAAACATTAATGTATGGCATACATACCTATATCACCTAAATTGCATGCCTTAATTGAATGTCGAATACCTGAAAAAGGAATCCATATAAGGACTGGTCTGGTCTGGTCTGCCCATATTGATGAGAAACTAGGATTCGGTCAGGCGTAGCACTCGCAAACGGCTCCATGTATGAAAGGATTCATGAATGTGGAAGAAGCGTGTATGGATAAGCATGGTTGCATATTAGAAAATCAAAACTTTCCTGAGCAAATTTCAAAAGACCAACGTACAAATCAACAAAGTTTAAAATAACGATGGTCATTTGATCAAAAGTTCAGCTGACCAAAGTCTGGATATCAATGTTTAAATTATTTATCACACTATTGACCAAATCGTTTAAAGGTCAAAATGGATTACTGGATAAATTATTAATTATCAAATGGATATTAATATTATTTTTACCTTTTTCAGTTAGAAAAAGGTAAAAATAATGTTAAAAAAAAAAAAAAAAAAAAAAAAAAAAAAAAAAAAAAAAAAGGATAGCGCGAGCGGCGACATGGCTGACATAAAACGAGAGACAATTCAAATGCGAGCGCGACGAGCGGAGCGAGGAGCCAGAAATAAATATTATTTTATTAAACTATAATCTCAAATCTTGTCAGGCGTAAGTGATGTAGTATAGTTTGGAAGCAAGTTGAGATATATATAGATTTGGTAAGTACTTATATTTACATCTAGCAAATTTATTCAGTCGTCATTTGTGATTATGTAATTTGATTAGTAATGATTTGATATTTTAAAATTACATCTAGCAACTTTTGATCAGTCGTTCATTTGATGTCACATACATTGGGATTATAATTTTTTTCTAAATAAAACATTTGGCCATTTAAATTTTGTTATTTCGTTTATTGTTCTTTTGAAATTTGCTCAGGAAAGTTTTGATTTTCTAATATGCAACCATAAGCATACACCGTACGAAGGTTGGTACAGCCAGTGGCTTTACGTACCGTTTCCTTGCAAATATAGGTACAACGATATGGAACGTAGGTATAGAAAGATGAGTCTGACAGCCATTGATTTAATTTGATATGTTCTAAGATTGACATGATTAGTTCAGAGAGTGGTAAACACAGCTACGTGTATTGAAGGCCTAGATTTACCACTTACTATTGTAGCCACCACTCATCACATCACGTTTTGACATTCTGTTTCCAAGAAACATGGATCACAATAACTCTCATAAGAACTTTGGTCATAGCACATTTAGACACTGTACAAGAATCATGGAAACTGTTAAAGGAATAGTATAGGATACAAGACAGGAACTGCTGACGCTACACGCCGCCGCCGCCATCGTACTCCGGACTTCACCCCATTCTTCTGCCGCACGCGCGAGCACAGCACACACGCCTTCACTGGACACTGTCGCCTCGATGAATACCGGTGCACAATTATTTTTTTTAATTTTTGCATATTGCAGTTGGCTCCGAGAAACCTATTCTGCGTAACCTGGCGTCGGCGGGGCCAGAAGGGCCTCTCGCCTTGCAGCCGGTGCACAACGTGTGTCACCTATATTTATAACCGCGGTGTCCAGCGCGGCGAAATGCGCGCGCCCGTCTATTGCGACACCGTGTGTATCAAACGGACAACAGTGTGCTGTGATCGGATTGGTCAAAACTTTTGTAAATATATGTAGTCGTACTGGTTAGCTTATAATTCTAAATAGTAGGTATATAAGCGGAAACATATTAAAATAATTATTACCTATTCATTGCAATCTGGAGTCCGAGTATTACTCGTATTTCCACCAACCTACGACAATCCTCCAAACGGAATATTATCTGTGAACACAACAAGCCTGTATGTTCCCACTTCTGGGACTCAGAAGTGATAGACTGGCCTGAAATCCACCAAGCGGGTTCAGTGCGGGTCAGTGGTCTAGTGGTCCTTTTGCTATTTTTTTAAGTTTTCCTTTTCCTATTTTGAGAACAGTGGTGATGAAATAAATTGCACATTTTTTTCTGTATTTAATGGCCAATTCTAAGATACGACCCCGTTTTATGCTATTTCTCGAGTTTCACAACTTTAACTCTTACTTTTAAATATTGTTGTTTCCTGACTTGGACTTTAAGTGTGGAAATTTAAAATGGTATTTCTTTTAAACACAGTTATTGTGCTAAATGTTGTATAAAAAATGTTATTGTGCCGTTTTCAAATTGGCAAAGTCATTTTTCAGATGATTTCAACGTCTTGCTCTATAAGTGCTTTATGTTTTGGCTATGGTTTTGGCGATGAGGAAAAATGCAATATAACTAAGTATTTATATAATAATTAAAATAAAACGTAAATATTGGTGCCGATTCCCTTGTTCACAAACTAAACAAAATTTAAGTTGAGTGCATCTTTTTCTTTCTATTTCATTATGAAAAGGACAGAAGATAAATATTAGTTTAGTTCTGTCAAATTAGTCGGCACCTGACGTACCTAAATTGATGTAATTTTAGTAGTCATTTTTTTTTTAATCACGTCTAAACTTGTATGGAGTAGTGTGTCAGGCGCTGATTAATTTGACAGGACTAAACTAAAATTTATCTTCTGTCCTTTTCTTAATGAAATAGAAAGAAAATGATGCACTGAACTTAAATTTGGTTTAGTTTGTAAACAAGGGAATCGGCACCATAGTCTTGGAAATTTTTAATATATGAAGCAATTGATTTATAAGATCAATATTTTGCCTATTAAAACTTACCCACTTAAACTAAATGTTTATTCGAAATCGAATTGCAATTAGACATCTTAAATTACAGTCTCTTCCATTCAAAGATTTCAAGCACTTTCGCAACCCTGTCGATGTCACAGAACAAATTCCTGTAACAAGTAGGCTAACTCGGGTCCAAACTTAACCACGCACATGTAAATTCCTCGATGAACTTAAGGAGTATGTTTCCACTGAGTTCGATAAGGTCTCGACTAACTTCACATGCAAAGAACTTGGAACTTGCGAGGGTAGTCGTCGGCCGCTTGGGAAGACGTGACCAGCTCCATGAGACTTCTGTTTAAACTTTACTACAGCTTCTTATTGCGGACAGATTTTGGATTTGATACGTTGACAGGTTTGAGTAGGTATGTGTTTAATTTTTGGTGTTTGATTTACATGGGAACGTCGTTTTGGAATTATGTTAACATCTAAAGGTTTTTTTAAACTTTGTTGGTCGTATCTAAATTAAAACTGGCATATAGCTTGAAATAAATTCACCAGTGTGCTTATATTAAATATTTACTACAAATATTTTCAGTAATGCTCACGTTCTAAGATTCTAAACTTGAAAATGGTTTCATAAATTAAGTTAATCTTAAGTAAACGACACATAACCTGCAAGACAAAGCAAAATTCACATTTCTTAATGTGACATCACGAATCGCAATAATGTGGCCAATTATTTACAATTACACAGAGAAAATACATTAAAATCTTGCTTTTGTATTAAAGGTTCTTAGCTGACAACACAATACATTTACGTTTTGTTACTCAAAAACATGTGAAAGTGGGAATAAATCATGGCGGTATAAATGCATTAATGAGACAGTTATTTTCAGTATAAATATGACGCGGGAGGAGGCGAGCGATGCATTCTACCCGGTGCCGCTCTGGCCCGACACGTACTGTCGATTTAACGTCCATAAATAATGAATCACTTCGTTTTTTACGACAGAATTGATTTATTTTTGGGGTAATTTGTTAACGGTTTTTATGGTAGGATAAATAAGTTACTTACATTTTTCTTCTTGGAACATTAAAAGCCAAAATTATGCTCAAAAAGGTTGTCTACCTCATTTGACAATTTTCTAACGAAAAATTTCATAGCACGGTTTGAAGCGTTTTGAAGTCATACTTAAGAATCTATTTTGAGGTTTAATAAGAAATTTATTAGTATTATAAATCTCCTTGTTAATGAAAAATTTCAATTCCAATTAATTAAATTTTACCAAAAATTTTTTACAAGAACTGACTACGTCGACTGCCTTGTTGGCCTAGTGATCGCAAGCGCTCCTGCTCAGCATGAGGTCCTGGGTTCGATTCTCAAGTCGGGTAAAGTGGTATCGGGTTTTTATCAGGAATTTCTCAATAGGAGCCCGTAGTCTGGATTTGTGCCTGGTCGATGGCAATAGGCTCGCCCCTATCACATAGGACTTAAAACATAAATGGCGAAATTTGGGTGTACTATGGGTATTATACCTGTAGCGGTATATATATTGCTACATGCGAACTACGCATCACACTGACGTCACGCAAAATCCTGCATCGCGCAAGCAAAGTTTACCGCGCTACTAGCATGTATACAACTTACCGACATCAATCGTTGGGCAGTTGCCCACCAAACACGACACCCGTCTGGTCACAGGATCCTCCATTTTTTATGGAGGTATGAGTGAACTTTACACCCTGTTCCTCGTACCTCTATATACCTCTGCCTAAGCCTTCGGGTATTACAGGCTTGATGTTATGTGAGTATGTGTATTTTACAAGAAACAAACGAATCAGGAATCTAGTAATAACAGATAATTTCCATATTAACATCCATCCCGCCAATTGAAATCATTCCGTTAAAATTACCGCGGCGACAAATACAAAATGGCGGTAGCGTCGGATATTCCATATTTATTTTCCATTGGAGCGTTGTAACCATAATTCATGCAGTCTGTTTCGTTGCATTTTTGATGACGCCGTATATTTTATATTAGTGACAGTGGTGACTGCGCCCGCGGCTCTGCGACAGATAACAGATTGTGGGTTTACACACCTGCATAAGGGAATACATTTGGTTTGTCATTGGCTAAATGAAAATGTTTTTTTTATACTTTCAGGTTGATTTGTTAAGATTTATCCATACTGCCATAGTAATATTATAAATGCGAAAGTACTCCTAACTCTGCCTTTCTGTAGATCTGTTACTTTTTCACGCCTTAATGGCTGAAGGGATTTTGATGAAATTTGCCACACAGGTAGACCATTATTTGAGTCCTAAACCAGGTCATGGTTTAGCAGCATGAATATTTGATTGATGTACGCCAAATTTGTTCTATCTCTTAACACATAATATATATTAGGGCATGTATTTTATCGCGGTAGGTAGTTCGTTTTCATGGGAAAACTTCTGACCTCCACGCGGGCGAAACCGCGAGCGAATGGTAGTTTTACAATACCTAGTATATCGTAATATTACACGACATTGACATCTTTAGTTTTAAAAATTCATTTTGGTTACCAATAACACCAATATATCCAAAAACAATTTTTCCGATTGTTTCCTCATGCAGCTTCATGTAGATTCGATCGGTATTAGTCTGGACATAGCTTTCGTAATGGAAAAGAAAAAAACAGAATTCGTTTGCAAAAGCGGGCCTAATCTCGGTCTACGAGCCGGTTTTTTAGGCCTGGACGAAGCTCAATTGCAGCTACAGGATTGACGTACGCTATTGCTATACACTATTTTACAAAATCCTCAAAAGTCATGGCCATTGTTTTATTAAAAGAGTTATACCAAATACGTGATAGGATAATGGTAGAAATATAGTAAGCACCATTGTGACTTTTTAATTTCATAATGTATTTTCACGATAATGTACTGACTGACAGTGGAAGAAAACTTTGCATTGAAACCTGGAGATAAAGTTCAAGCGTGTTGATAAGTGGTCGCTCTCCGTTTGCATGAGAAGAGGAGTTTGTCCCGCAGTGGAGCAGGTCAAGTAATAGCTGGTTCGATTGCGATGTTTCTTTTAGAAAGAAAGAATAACGTTTATTTGGACACAGTTCGTGAAACACAAAATACAAATAACAAAATAAAAAATGAAAATAATGTTTTAACTACAATAGTGTGTGCCTCACGGCTGCGCCAAATAGGTTCATTTCAGCATTAATGCCAGACAGATGCTGTCTGACGCTGGTTTCCTAATGAACCTTTAGGGACAAGTGACGAGGAGTACAAACGGTTTCGACATAGGTAAGTAAGTACCTAATAAATAATACGTAATAATATGGGACAACATCCACACAAGGTCTTCAGGTCCCGAACTAGGCAGAGCCTGTACTACGGTAACCTGATGACTGATACACATACTTATATACATATACACACCCAGACACAGGTCAAACAGACATGTTCATGCGCACAAATGTTTGACTTGTCCGGGGATTGACCCGGGACCAGCGGCTCAGAAGGCAGGGTCCCTACCAACTGGACCAACCGGTCAGTCATATTTTTTATACTTTTATATAAATAAATGAACTAGTAATCAAATTTAATTACTTACAAAAACAAACAAAAATAAAAACGAAAACAACAAGAACCAACTCAGTAAAACCTGTTCTTAGTGATTACCTAGCTAGATTGATCCATCCACGATTTTGACCATTTGAACATGATTCGTATAACTAACAGTTTATTAACACCAGCGACAGTCCATCGGTCCGACCATCAGCGTTATGGCAAACATCAGTAACTCATTGCTCTATAGAGGTATGAGACACAGGTTGTAAAGTTCACTCATACCTTCGTAGAAAAGGGAGGATCCTCCGACCAGACGAGTGTCGTGTCTGGTGGGCAACTGCCCGACGTCTTGTACGTTACGTAATGTCGGTAAGTTAAGTCGGTCGGGACGTTGTATATATGCTAGTTGCGCGGTAAATGCTGCTTGCGCGATGCAGGATTTAGCTTGACGTCAGTATGATGCGTAGTTCGCAGGTGGCGTTGCAGATGCTCGTCGCGTATTCCACAGAGCCTAAAGACTAACTATCTTCTTCTGTTATGACTTACGGAGCCGAAATGTGGACACTCACGGTACGCCTGGTCCATAAATTCAAGGTCGCTCAGCTAGCTATGGAACGAGCTATGCTTGGAGTCTCTCTGAGGGAAAGAATCCGGAATGAGGTGATCCGGCAGAGAACCAAAGTTGTCGACATAGCTCACAGAATAAGCAAGCTGAAATGGCAATGGGCCGGCCATATTAGCCGATAAAAGTAAATAAATCAGTTATTTGGACCAAACATTGTACCTACATTTTTTTTTAAACTTGCCAAACTGTGTGGCTGTTTGTCGGCGGGATCAGCGCTCGTCTTAAAACATTTGGTTCACACGATCTAATTAAACATCTAAGTACATAAGTAGAAACATAGTTTCGGACGACATAGGCCGGCAAGTTTTTTTTTTTTTTTGTTTAATATTTTACTTTATTGTCCCTTATATGAACCAATGACCGTTGGGGTAGACGTGTTCTTGAGTGGAGACCGCGAATTGGCAAACGTAAGGTAGGACACCCTCAGGCTAGGTGGAGCGACGATCTTCGCAGTGTGGCTGGTAGCAGCTGGATGAGAGGTGCCGAGAATCAAGCTAAATGGCGTGCTATCGGAGAGGCCTATGTCCATTAGTGGACTGCTGTAAGCTGATGATAATGATGATTATAGTTGTAGATGCCGCCACAGCTCTCATGTAACGTTGGTTTGTGCAATTTTCGCAGAATATTAAAAGTTATAGGAGCTAAATGCACTCTATATTTCCTTTTAATACCAGAATGCTATAAAAATATTGTTTTTATTATGTCAACAAAATTTATTGAAAATTAT
Organism: Brachylomia viminalis; assembly: GCA_937001585.2. Classification (NCBI taxonomy): domain Eukaryota; kingdom Metazoa; phylum Arthropoda; class Insecta; order Lepidoptera; family Noctuidae; genus Brachylomia; species Brachylomia viminalis. Next base: position 11,813,255 of record OW443308.2, on the reverse strand, counting down.
TGTTACCTACTGCATAAAATAGGTTTCATTTATGAGCTCGATTTACGGAACCCTAGCCAACCATTCAGAAATTCTCAAAAGATACGAGTAGAATTCCTTGTACACGGACATTCCAGGGGCCATGAAATGTTGCATTCAATTTCAAAATTTCCTTACTGGTATATTTTAGTGCTCGCATATGACGTTATCTGCGAATATAACTGCCAGCAATCAAGTATCGTACGATGTAGGTGATATCGTAGTAGTGTTTCTGTTCTCAGAAAAAGCTTTACACAAGTCGTCGTCTTTGTTTTTCTTACTTTTACTCTTTTTTCGATGAACTAGTTTCATATTTTATCGTTATTTCAAGCAGCTTTTTGATTTTGATAGATTGCAGACACAAAAATTTATTTGATTTTAAGAACCAACTGGTGATGAAACAACTGCTGGCTCCCAAAAACATCACGCACCCATGAGGCACGCGTTCTTCACGGGTAATTTCTACGAACCGTTGAACCTTCTGGCTCAATTTCTTTTGTGAGTAAATTGGCATTCAACATCAGCAACAACTTGAGCCCGACAACAACTCTCGAAGACATATGGAAGAAAACGTGTTGTGTATACGAATCCCAAAAAGGACAACTGGTGACAGATTGTTAACCAGTTCAACCTTGTCTTCAAGCAAAACAATTTAGACCCTAAAATTGCCCCAAGTCTCGAATTACTAATTCTTAGCGCATCTAATTTCTTGACAGCGCCAGACGCTGTGTTAAGCAAACTATTCCGAATCAAACATTTATTTAATCAAATGAACATAACAGGCTACGTGTTTTGCGTGCCGGTCTAATCAAATCTGGAGACTTCGACAGTGCGTTTCTCGGTTTCATTAAACCTTGGCAAATTTACAGGGGCGGCAAACATTTTGTATGCCACGCGTGTGCCATTCAAAGATATCATTAGTAGAGTAAGGACAACATTATGGGGTGCACAACATTATGGTTCATAATGTTTTGTTACGCACATAATTGAATTTGAAGGTAGAGGAAACTCCTTTGGGCTTCGTTTAATTTTAGAGGTGCAAAGGGCCATTTGATGTGTGCTTTGTGTTTGGAATGTCGTTTGTTATGGTAATTGGATGGCTAATTATGTTTTTATATAGAGTTTGTGGTCTAAGTGTGCTGCTATAAATAATAATGGCCACTCTGCCGAGGTGGTTTCTATGCAGGATTTATTATCTGTGCTTTATTCAGTAAACGCCATTGGATCACTATTCTGCAAAAAATATGATCAATTCTACATTTTGCCTTATTTACTTGGACTTCAGTGAACCATTTCTTGTTTGAAAATATATCATAAAATCTTTTTGTGATAGTTGAATATTCATGCAAAGCTTATATTGTGGGCATTTTGAGGAGACCATTTAATAATGCATGCAAAAGAAAATGCAAATGTTCAGCCCACACTTCAAATATGCAAGGGTGTGCATTAAAAGATAAACATAGTATTTATGAATAAGGAGAGGTTTGTATAGGTCCAATTATGTTCAAACATATAGAGGGGTTCACGCTAAAATATTCATGTCACGAAACGTCCATTGACGCTTTGAATTAATAAAAATAAATAATAACAAAATCTTTTTCGAAGGGATCTTATTCAGACATTCAAATAGCAGTAAAAACGATATCTTTGATGTAACTTATAAGAAATTAAGGATCTTTTTCTTTTCATACGCGTGACAAATGACACCGGTGAACGAAACATAATACGAAAATTCATTTAATTTCTCCTTACGAAAGCCACATTTTCAAAGAAACACTTCAAACGTATGAAAATTTTGCGCCTATTATTATTCAAAATTCAAAAGACGTATTTAGAAACACATCAAAGTCTACAAACACGGAGAAACAAGCTTTTGCTTCAGTTTAATAAGATGTATATTGGCTTGGCACGTATTTTTGTTTATATTTTTATTTTATCTTATTTTTATCTACGCAGGAAAAGACAGCCGACTTTTTAAACGACTTAATGGCGTTTGTTTTCGGCGTTGTGAATATTCATATGTGTATGCTAATAAGACTTTCACGGTTCCTTACACAAGAGCAGCGACCTTACTAAAACTGTTTTAAGATTCACGAAAAATAATAATATATGCACGTTAACATAAATCCCGTTGTTAGTTTTACCTCCACGGCCTTAACGCTTTTTAAAATGTGAACACTGTAGACTTTGACAGAAATAGTCGACATCGGCTTTTGCTTGTCATTTAATACAAATAGAATAGAATAAAATTGGAACACTGACACTCTTCATTATGACCACAGTGGTTTATTTTTGTTTTTGCGTTTAAACAAGATTTTCACAAAATTCATTGGTACGGTTACGTACACTGACAATTGATGATTATTCTATACACAACGACTTGAATACCTTGAGAAGTATAATTTATCATTTTAATTATTGTAAATGTGAGGACTATGTGGGTCATTGCTTCAGTTTAAATCATGATCTGGCAGTTTAAGCAGTTTATGCGGCCTACCCAAATGTCCTTTCTTTTGTATTGTTCGTGGAATCGTTGTGCTCCTTAAGTTCCGAGTTGAGCTGCACGATTACTGACAAATGCGTGTACTGACTGGACACTGGACAGGTCCGCTCAATCTGTATGGTTTTTCCTCAAAATACCGTTTCAGACACCAATCTACATGATCTTCACATGATCTGACCAAGATTATGTCTGGACTTTAAAAGAGACTGTGACCTCTGATTTTGTTTCGGCCTTTCTTCTCAGAGTAGTCATATAGGAAACGCCGACCTCATCTAATTTTTAAAATATGATTGACGTATAAAAGTGTTTGTACATAAATAAAATCATTTATCAATTAGGTTAAAGTGTGTAAATATTTTATAAGAAAAGATTTACACACTTATTCATATTCATAATATACAATTTCTTTAAACTAAATCCCTAACATACACATTAAAGAAGACCCAATGGACTTATCAATTACATCGGGAATTAGCAGAACCTCAGGAAGCTATACCTAATATTACGACAACGAAGCTTACTTAATACAACGCTAAACCCTAATTAGACCCAAATCTGAAAATCCGAAATTATATGCATTCCAGATTCGCTATGTATTTAATAGCACCTCTAATAATTTTTGTTCTGTGGTTCCAAAAATACTGATTGACCAAGTAACTGCACCAACTTGGATGAAAGAAAGAAAATAAATTTATTTGACCCAGGTTAAAGCACACGATATTACACAAAAACAGATAAACAGTACTTAAAATAGTATTGTGTGCCTCACGGCTGCGCCAAATAGGCCCAGTTCAGCATAAATGCCAGACAACTAGTGCCTGACGCTGGTTTTCAACTGAACCTTATGTTACGATGAAGCAGCGCAGTTGGTCACAGTTCTAACTAACCCCATCGGTCGGGATCTCCTAGCTTAGTTAGTGCGACCAACTGTGAGAAACGGCCGGAAAGCTAAAAAGAGGCTCAATTATTAAAAAAAGTGTGCATCATTAGAAGCGCAAAAAGTGTTTTGGAGGTTCATAAATGTTTCAAAGTGTCCATCATTAGAAGGTAAATTTTTAGAGGATCAATTCAATATTTCCCTTTCTAGATTACACAAACAAACGTTTAAAGTAGCACCACTTGGACTCAATACGCTAATCCAATTAGGGAAAATTCATTATCTAACATCGGGACGTGTTTCTCTGGCAATAGTGATCCGTCGAAAGAACACTTGGAATCTTCTAAAGGGGCACTTGTCGGCGATTAGTGCTGTAGTACACTTAACCCCCCTTGTGCGGGCTATGTCGGGTTAGTGCCGCTCTTTGTTCGTGCGTACCCTTCGATTCCCAGTGTATTATTGGCTGGTAAAGCGAGTTTTTACATTTGCTTTTAGATCTCGATTATGAATAAAAGAAAAGAGGTCATCGTTCTTTTGTGAGTGAGTTTAGTTCGTGATTATTTGATTATTGGTGGAAGTTTATTAAAAGGTTGAACGAGTTTAGTATTTGTATGCGTAATAACAATTATAAAAAAATTAGGCTCTCATTTTTGACAGGTAGAATTTTTACTATTGACTAGTACTATAGCTTTTAAGTATGCATAAATAAATTGTATGACCATTACCCTTTATAATTTATGCATATTTACATAATATAATTTCCTAGAAATAAACCGTCTACTCCATCCAAAAATTAATGTTCTACTTAAATTAATATTTAATGTAAGCACTGATTTCTGCTTCATTAGTTTTGCCAACAAAACCCATTACTTGATGAATCTCAGAATTTCTCAATTAGGTATAACGTAATTACTTTTCATATTTTAATCGTCTTTTTTGTACATTAGTTTCTTATAAGGGAACCTCCCCTAATTTTTAACTTTTGCTTATTTTTATTTGTTGTTTTATTGAGTTTTTCTCCCTGTGATATCGAATTTACCTACTCCACTGATACAGTATATGGTTAAAAAGATCGCAGGATTCTTACTTACACTCTGTATACATATACCCTCCGACATTTAAAAATACTTGGATTTACATGTCCCTAAACAGGGCCCCAATATACTGTTTAACAGCATTATAATGGTTGATTATAGAACTGCTATCCAAATATGCTCCTTTTTAACCACTTTTAACCAAAGCATCAGCCAATATTCGTCCACTGTTGGACGTCTCCCTTCCCTAGTGAACTCCACCGAGCCTGATCTTCGGCTCTCCTCATCCAGTCTCTGCCAGGCGCCTTTCGCAAGTCGTCATTCCACCTGGCCGGGCGGGCGTCCCACACTACGTTTGCGTAAACGTGGTCTCCACTCTAAAACTCGTTTTCCCCAACGATAGTCGGTTCTGCGAGAGATGTGACCAGCCCATTGCCCCATTAGCTTGCTTAGTCTTTGGACTATAACCAAAACCAAACCAAATAATAGCATGATAACTGGGCACATTAGATCTATTTTGCAGAAATAAGCAAAGAAACCGCTATGTGAGCAGCTTATACAGGGTTATTGGTAAAATAAAAAATGAAATCGTCTGACATTGCACACAGCACCATCTAGTTCCAAGTTAAGCACTTAACACTTAAGGCTTGTGTTATGGATACCAGATGGTTGATAAATACATTTTTTTTTTCGTAAATACATACATATTATAAATATACATCCATGACTTTGTAAATTAAAACCTTTTATGGGGTAATTGTACACATAATTATGAACAACTTTTACTATGGGACCAAATATGAAATCCCGAAAAAAAAATCTGGTGGTTCCTACATTTTGACGAGTTCTGCAAACATAAATGTAGGGAACAGCAGGTTTTTTTTTCGCGATTTCGTATTTGGTCCCATAGTAAAAGTTGTTCATAATGATCAGTACAATGACCCCTTAAGAGGTTGATGGTGTTTTACCAATAACCCTGTATACAACATAAACATCGCCAATACACCACGTCTTTGATAAAAATATAAACGATACAATATCTAATCAAGTACTGCATTTTTTTAATAGAACCACTTTTTAAAAGGTACACAGCATCAGCCACATTGCTTTTGCACACTGAAATTAAAATTTTTCACTAATCTAAGCCAGGCTATTATATAAAACTTTTTTACTTTCGAAATGGTAGATTTATACTATGGCGCTAAAAAAAAACAGTAAACATATATGTGTATTCACAATAAAATTACATGCGAAATAATAATTCACTTCCTTAATTATAACCTGTGAAACAAAAGTTTTGCTTACCGAAATTTAATAATACACTGATTGCAGAATATAGCGTGTTAGTGAGACTCACAATGCACCACTTTTAAAATGTTATTTACTTAGGATATCCATAAAAGCACAAAAATAATCTAAATGCTTAATGACTGATTTTGAACAATTACAACTTGTTAAGAGAGTTGTGCATTTATTCAGCTTCTATGTTGTTGTTATACAATTTAAAGCATTTTATTTTATGCACAACTTGCTTGAAAAACATTAGTGTAAGCTTATCTAGAGATTAACCAGTATACTGTAGTAGTAATTGCAGTACTACTAGTCAACTATGCCTCCTTGAAGTTTCCAGAAACACTTTTATACAATGATTATTCAGCCAATCTGTGTTGCTTGGGTTTTTTTTTTTTTTTTTTTTGAGGATGGGAAATCATCAAATGACTCCTCCCGCTCTGGGTGGAGCGGAAGGGAGTGTCAGACTCTTACTGACTAAAACCCACCCGTGTTCCTTCCTTGGCCCTTTATGTTCCGGGTCAGCGGTACCCCTTTTGGATGATCCCGCTTTCCCGGCAGGCTTGGGCCCTAGTGGGCCCCCTCTATGATGCTGACATCTCTTTGAGGCGCGCGTGGAACACGTACGCGCCGTCCAGCACGGGCCTGGTCCTGATCGGACGGTGAGCTACCCATTACTCACCGCCCGCAGGCCCGCGCCTACGGTGGCCGGGAGTCGTCACGCGGCTCCCGACGCCCGGAGCGTCCACCGCGGCGGCTTGGACGGGAGACTCTCTCCCTCTCCCGTCCCGCCACCTCCTTCGCTAGCATGACTGCTTCGCAGAACGAGGCGACTGCCTCCCACTCCCCCTCGCCCCGGACCATGGCTTGAACCAAGGCCGGGCGTGAGAGATCGCCGCCGCTGCCGATCGCCTCTACGAGGACACGGCGGTGCTCCGCCCATGCAGGGCAGGCCCCCACCGTATGCTCCACCGTGTCCTCGGGGCGATCATCGCAGTGGTGACACCCGGGCGTTTCCTCCCGCCTGATGATGTGCAGGAACCTCCCGAAACTTCCGTGTCCGGTGAGGACCTGCGTCAGGCGGTAGGTGAGGACGCCGTGACGCCTCTCTAGCCACTCCTCAAAGAGGGGTCTTACCGCCGCTATCGTGGCGTGCCCTGCGCTGGGTTGCGACAGTCGCTCTTTCCATGCCGCCATGAGATCGCGCCGGAGGTCCGTCCGCTCCGCCGCGATTTGCCGCGGAAGCGGGGTTTCCCCCCGGCGTAGTGCCTCCGCGCGCCACTCATACAGGCGCGCGAGGACTATCGCCTCCAGATCCCACGGCGGCAGTCCGGCAAGGAGGCTTGCCGCCTCGCCCGAGATCGTGCGGTAGCCCCGGATCAGCCTTACGGCTACCACCTTTTGGGGCGCGTTCAGATAGTGGGCGGCTCTCCGCCGCAGTGAACGCGCCCACACCGGGGCCCCATATGTAGCCATGGACCGCACGACCCCCGCGTAAAGCCTCCGGCAGGAAGCGTTTGGACCCCTCAGGTTGGGCAGGAGCCGCTTGAGGGCGGCCCCAGTCCGTTCCAGTTTGGGGGCCAAACGTCGGAAGTGCTCCACGAAGTTCCACCGGCTATCGAGCACGAGTCCTAAGTATTTCATCGTGGACTCGACGCCGATGTGAACCCCTCCTGCCGTTAGTTGGGATCCCGATGGTGGCCTGTTCCGGGGCCCATGGAAAGACATGGCCTCGGACTTGTGCAAAGCCACCTCGAGACCCAACTGCCGGATCCTCTCCACGACTATCGCAACCCCGCGTGTCATCGCGTCGGCCGCCGCCTGATGCGACCTCCCCTGCGCCAGGACCAGCGTGTCGTCAGCGTAGCACACCACGCTGACGCCATCAGGGAGGTCGGCCCGCAGCACCCAGTCGTAACCGATGTCCCACAGGAGCGGCCCTAGAACCGATCCCTGTGGGACGCCGCACGACATCTCTCGCCGGTTCCACTCCCCATCGCGACCGGGGTAGATGACGGCTCTGTCCGTCAGATATGCCTCGACTATTCGACGGAGGTAGGTTGGCACCCGGTGATACCGGAGTGCCTCCCCAATGCAACTCCAGGGCAGGGTGTTAAATGCGTTGGCGATGTCGAGTGACACCGCCACAACAACCCCGCCCCGAGACACCGCGTCCCCCGTCGTGAGGGTGTTGCTTGGGTGTGGCCGAAATCGGCTGGATGGACTCTTTGTCAAGATATAGGTAACTATGCTTTATATATATTGCTATAACTAGGCTTTTTATTATGTATTAAGTTCTGTTTGCGTTTTTGTTTTTATTATTTATTTCTGCTTGAGTATAGTTTTAAATATTGGCGTGTGCTAGCTGACATAATATGGCAAATAATTTTAATATTTTTGTGTTTCGTAATGTTAATTACTTATTACTATATAGAATCCAGTTCTTCTAACTGAACAGACAGCAGTGCTGCTGGGGAGTTTGTTCCGCCACTTCTTCTTCCCAGCTAAAGCACTAGGAAGTGGTGAAGGGTGGGCGTTTTGGGGGGACTGTCTTATGTGATTTTGACGTTCAAAAAGTGCTGATTCTCAGTCTAATTTGAATAAATGACTTTTGATTTTGATTTTTGATTTTATGCCCTTTATATCAATACAAAGATTTTGCTAGTTATATAGAAACTTATAAAAATTTAAGGCTTTTGCTGACAATTTCCTGTACATTGCCAGCAGTGCTACGAAAAGCTACGCGGCCTGCTACGAGGGTTAGCTACGCCTGGACGACTACGTCAACAGAAGGCGAAAGCCGCGGCTACGGACTCAATCTGTAGGTTTTGATAGCGGTTTCTGATTCGTAATCAGGTTCGACATTCAGTTTAACATTCAGTAAAAAGCATTCACAGTGGAAATGATTTGGCTGTTGATAAAACATCATTTAACGTGGTAGTCAGATGTGACTCTCATTAAATTATATAATTTGTGTAGTAGCGACACGGGTATGCACAGATGCGGCGACCGAATGAACCGGCACGATTTTATACGTTGCATTCATAGGGCTGCTTCACTACTCTACAACAAGGCAGATGTGAGTGAAAACACGGGACGCCCTAGAAGGACATATAGTGACCTTATTGGACATGTTCTTCAGAAAAGTTACGTTGGTGTAAATTTGAAACCAAACGGAGTATTTAAGGATCTTAGCAGGAGGCGTTCTGCCTACACCCGAAGGAAGAACGCGAGATTGTATATGTAATCAATTCACCTCATGGCTCTTTGAGCGACTTTTTTGTTATGGATTATTAGAACTATCTGTGTGTGCATAACTATTAGACGTAAATAAAGTTCATATCAAATAGATAATATTTAATCGGGAGAATGAGAATCACACGACTGGCCACTTTAAAAATGTGTTCTTCCAGAATCAGCGAGAACTAGTGTGAGATGTGGACTGAATTGGGGAAAGCCTATGTCAAGGTGTGGGGTAAAATGGACTTCATTTCATTCCCTTACTGCCAAAAAAAAACTTTTTTTCACTCACTATCAACCTGACATAGAAAATATTTTACTGTCACGTCTGATAGACAAATAGACCTTGTCGTTTCAGGGCGTGTAATTGACATTCAATTTTAGAGTGTTAAGGGGACTACATGACCTAAACGCAAGTTTTATAATGCCTAAAAGTATATTACCCACTGCAGTAAACAAAATCAGAAAAATATATGATATTCTTTTGGATATATGCTAGTTAGATAGTGTGTTGAAAACATAATACAACTAATTAGGTATGATAGAAAAAAGTCACGAAGATACCTCTAAAAATTTATTTTAACGTTTAAAAACCATACAAATATACATGCAATCATTCTGGTTTCTTTTTCAGATTGTTCCTCGTGCAGCATATTAACATGATAGTGTTTTAATTTTTTAGTCAAATCAATATTTTTTTTGTAAATTGAGAATTGCTTCATATTTTGCAATAAATTACCAGCTTTGTGTCATCGCGCTTCTCTTTCTTTTCTATGCAGTCCGACAGTGACCGCGCTTTAGCTGTTGTCAACCCCTTAAAGCAAATACGCAAACGCTGCTGTGATGACTTAGAGGCGTTTATGAGAGATTGGCCGAGTAGGCAACACCCAAGGAATAAAATTTAAAGCTGTGGGAGAGGCTGTGGGTGCTTGCCTAGGTGCGGAAAAAAATTGGTTGAAAAAAAAACGAGATCGACTGTGCTTACTTTAAAATCATGTTTGTATCAACCCTGTATGCTGATAACGCAAAATTTAAAGTTCACGGCATTGGTGGCGAAACGTCCACCGTACAGTCGATACATTTGCATGGTGTTTTAATTAAAAATCAATGAGTAATAATATCACCGTAATATTGTTCAATAAAATTTTATTTGGCTTGAAAATGCTATTGAAAACGAACCGGATTAATAACGCTCATGAATGCGTTTTGTGTGTGGGAAATATAAATTGGGTATGCATAATCTTTAAAGGGGTATACATGCCTTTAAAGATAATGCAGTTGGTAGAGGATAAGTAAGTAAATCGTTAAAAACTAATTAACAAACAAAAACAAAAAAAAAACAAACTCAATTTAGGTAGGTACGAGTACCTACTAACATACAAAATTCAACATTGCCACGTTGCATAATAAAACCTTATATGAGAAACCATCTATAGCCACCTTCGTGTTTATATCTAATATCTATAACGTCTGGCATTCGTAATAAACAAACCAGAAATTAAACTATCAAATACACACGCAGCATGCAAAATTCCACCATAAAATCGTCCATATCTACAAACTAAAATATGTGGCCATAATCCACAATTGCATGCCATTATGTCTCCCGAGGCTCCCTATCGTGCGTAGATGCTTTTAAGCGCAATCGTCGCTCATACTATGCAAAATTACAGGCAAAGAAGTAATTCGAATGCAGCTCACGACTTGCAAGCATAATGGGGCAATTTCCTAGTCATTTCCTTGGTGGCTGGAAGCATTCCGACGTCTTGTGGCGGTGCCCGGGTTTTTGACGGTTGAACACCGTGTTTCGTCAAAGTCCATTGTCTTTTTGAAAACAGAATGTATCTATTTGTCTTTGGGATATTTATCCGGGCTGTTAACCGTATCTTGCCGGGCAGTTGTTCGTTCTGAGGGGCAATTTCCGTATTTTTACATATGCACGCTGTCATTCTAATCTCAGCCTCAGTCTGTCAAAAGACAATCAATTTCATAAATTTTTAACAAGATTTAGACTTTGATAGTCGCTGCTATGAGATTGCGACTTGAATTTGAACGTTTTTTTAAGAAGGCGAATTGGCTTTCTGATTATAAATACTCATAAGACCGTCCATTGAGACCCTTTGTTACTTTTGTTTACAAATTTTAGTACGAGTAATATTCATAATATTTCTGCAACGAAAAAGGCAATAACGATTAATTATACCATTCAAATCATAATTTATTCGTTCGATATGTTATATTGCCAACAATTTCGATGCCATTATATCCAATTATGGTAATATTAAAGGATAAGGAAAGTGATCAATAATTGGTTTACTATTATTATATTTACCATTTGGGAATCGTTAACAAAGGGTCGTTCATAGCAGTCACGCGTTTCCTTATTAAGTGTTCAAATGATAAAGATCGGTACAATTCTCGTTGGAATATGTTATCTCTAATTATGACCCAATATATTGGTATAATAATGTTTGCTATTATTATTGCTAGTTCAGCCCCTGACACCGGTCAAGTTTTTAATATTCAAAGATGAATATCACGCTGTATCCTTTTCCAGGGATTAGGATACCTCTGCGAAGCTTCATCAGTGTCGGTGGTTTCTTGGAAACATCGACTATTCATACTTGGAAAACATGTCTACCAAACGTAACAGACGTAATGTACCAGCTTATCTTGTATAGGTACCTATCTATACCCTGGCCGTTTTATAACGTTTGTGTCCGTAGTATATTGAAAAGAAAACAAATTCATAGGTAGACCTACCGTAATTTAGACCCCTATTAATTTAAGTTGAAGTAGTTATTGATGTAACTACTTCAAGAACGCGCCTTGCCTCATGGCTGAAAACTGCAACACAATGCCTTAAAATCTCAACGTACTCACCTATATTAAACTTGCCAAATGCACTTAGCTGTATCACTATCGAAATGTACATCTATATCATTCTGCACCGCAGAGTAACTTTGCAATTCACCTACATTCGGAAATTCTCAGTAAAACAAGGCAAACGATATAAACAAAGGAAGTCTGAACTAAGTTATATTGACCAACTTTACACCTTACGACGTTCCGCACTGGTGGTTGCAATGAATTTTGAATATCTAATTGTGTACAATTTTAGGTCACGTATAATAGTTGAAATGACTTGAGGAGAGTTGTTATTGTGTGTCGCGATTTCTTATGCGTACCGATCTGCCGGTGTATTCTGTGAAAATCTCACAATCTCAATTCTGGGAAACTTGGGTGAAGTGAGCTTGAAGTGAACTGTCTGGAGCTTTCACTCTACCTAAAGCCAGGGATTTACACGATTGACAGCACACTTCACCCATGTATTCACCGTAAGCTTTTTACAGAATAGACCGCCAGTTCTGTAAAAAATCACGCCACATAAATGTTGGTCAAGTGAGCTTGAAGTCTGTCAATCTTTAATATAAGGTGGAATTACAGCTCACTTCAAGCACACTTCACCAAAGTTTATCGGTGCGATTTATAAAGGATAGACCCGCTGATAATAAACGGCAGATAATATTCCATGTTCACTTTTATAGAAAGCCAGAGTCACTTTTCCTTCAGTTAAATATTCAACAGATACATTTTACATTTTCATTCGAAAGTTCCAAAGAACAAAATTAAATAAGTTAACAGGTAAAAGTACTTATATAAGCGGTGTCCCCTGATCGATTTAATAGAGTGATCAAAATTTATTCCCTGGTACCGACAATAACTTCCCGGGAACATTGTTGCCGAAGAACATTGAAAAGTTTTCTTGTTAAAAGTTCTCTATTGCGGAATGAGAATAATAATTCTGGAAATCACTTCCTTATTTAAGAGAATATTACTATTTTATCTATTAAATGAGGTCGTCTATTTATTAGAACGCTTTAAGGGGACTACATGATCTAAACGCAAGTTCTATAATGCCTTAAAATATATGATCCACTGCAGTAAACAAAATCAGAAAAATATATGATATTCTTCAGGACATAATAATTATATCCTGAATAATTTGATCCTGATTTTTATTTATCATATATTTTATTATGCTAGTTAGATAGTGTGTTTATAACATAATACAACTAATTTGGTACGATAGAACAAAGTCACGAAGATACCTCTAAAAATTTATTTGAACGATTAAAAACCATACTAATTTACATGCAATCAATCTGGTTTTTTTTTCAGATTGTTCTTCAAGCAACGTATTAACGTGATTGTGTTTTTTAGTCCAATCAATAGATTTTTTGTAAATAGAGAAATGCTTTATATTTTGCAATAAATTACCAGCTTTGTGTCATCGTGCTTCTCCTTCTTTTCTATGCAGTCCGACAGTGACCGCGATTAAGCTGTTGTCAGCCCCTTCAATAACAGTGTTTGTTCTGTAAAATGTATTGTTTATTTTGTACTGCTTATAAGAAATTGCTTGCGTGCGTTCTCTTTGAAGATTGTAATAGTTCCCGTTGGCTTTTACAGCTTGTTCGGAGCGAAGATACTTTTCTCGGTTTTATTTTCATTTTTAAACTTGTTACGCTTCGTAACATACTTAAGCACTTGTATAGGGATTGTTGCGTATGCTTCGTGTATATTGATCGGCACTACAATGCGAAAAGATGAACGTCGAACGCTGAATAACGGTTTTGCTATACATAACTTTGTTCCGGTCATCGATTATTTATTGAGGACCATTGTGTTTTGATGATCATGGACAAGGTACCTAAAAACCAACCAGTCTCTAATTGTATGAAAACTTCTTATATTAAAAAGGATATTAGCACGAATTACAATGAATTCTGTCATCATACAAGTCAACAACAAAGAAACTACAATGAAAAACAGAAACTATGTACATATCATAAGTGGCAATAACAACAACAAGACACTAACGATTGGAGAAGATAACGTTTCCAAATTATCAAATTTGCCATTGTTTGACCCCGAATTGTGGATTGAAGAAGCTTATTGATATCATTGATCTAAAATTAAAAAACTATACAATGAACGACTACTGCCTGATTTTTATCATTAAAGAGGACATTCGACGAACCAACTACGTTGACCTAACAATTGCCGTGCGGGAAACGATATTAAAAATACAACACACAAATGTTATAATATAATGCGCACCTACATTTAAACTGAACGACTATTCCACGATATTTAACAGAAGAATAGAAACGTTTAACAGCCTGATGTATCTAGATGCTAGTACTCATAATTACGCGTATTTGTATGACTCTAATTTTTATTTGTCATAGGACTATAAAACGTTCTGGAGGATAAGTGAATATGTCAATAATCACGGCATGGCAAATATATTCGTTAATCTTAGTCTAATGTTTAATGAATTTGTGCAGCTTAGTAATGAAGATAACCTAAACCACTTCCTTGGCATGGAACAGGAGTGTAGATCATCCCATCTTTCTCCCTCGAATGCTAAAGATCACGAGAATGGATTGTTTTTTCTCCAATAATTATATCAAAACATTACAACAAAATATTGCCGGCCTAACAAAAAAACAAACGCGCTTACTGTATGCTTAGGTGAGCTATGTGAAAAAAATATGTAGATGTTTTGTGCATCATAGAGCATTTTATTATGGAGGGGTATCAGAATCAATTGTTTGTACCGAATGTCTGGCTGCTTATTACTGTAGAAAGGAGCAAAAGAGAGGAGGAGCAAGCATCCTTGCGACAAACGGTCTTCAATGGAAGGAATTGCTTAAAATATCGAGTTTATCATCTCCAGTAATATTTGAATGTTGTGCTGTTGAGCATATCTGTTATAAGATAATTGTCGTCTGTATCTAGAGAGTACCAAAGCTAAATAACCTTAACTACTGCCTGGATAAGCTTGAAACTCTTTTGCAAGAAATATCAGCACATGGTCATTGGTGGTGATTGATATAGATGTGCTTAAACAAAATAGTCACACAAATGCGTTCGAATGTCCGTTAATGAGCTATAATTTGAAACTAGCATTGAAACAGCCGACACGCATGGCCTAACATATTTAGACAATTTTGCGCATAATTATAATAAATCATTTAAAACTGATGTCTTAGCGTTTGCGCTGTCCGATCATACAGCACAGCTTCACTGTCCAGTGCAAACAATATATGCTATAAACGGTTGATATTGCTAGAAATGATTATAATATGGAAAATATAACGAAATTAACGAATAATAACGGATGATCCAAATGTAGCTTATACATTCAAACTTATTTACGATTTATGTTTTCCAATAAAATTCATTAAAGTAGTTATAATCTAAAAAAAAACAAAGTGGCTGTCTAAAGGAATTAAATTATGTAGCCGAAAGAAAAGAAAACTTTTGTGGCAGCTAAGATTAAGTCCTAACAGAAATCACAAAATTAGATTTTCAAATTATTCACAATTACATTAAAAAATATTCAGTTGACTCAAAAGGCACAATATAACCACAAAATAAAATCGTCTAAAAATAAGTCTAAGACTATTTGGCAAATTATTAATCGCGCAAAGTACAACTTGCCTAAATATAATATTAATAAAATTAAGGTAAATAATCAAATTCTATCAAATCCCCAGAATATCGCTGAGGCATTTAACAACTATTGTATCGATAACATTCAACCAAACCCAGATGTCACTAGCAAATCTAAATCTTTAAATCCCAATGGATATACGCAAGGTGTCCCAATGGATATTCACAAAATAATAATGTCGTTAAATAATACAAGTAGCGTGGGATACGATGGTATTGGTACGGAAATATTAAAACGTGTATCAATGAAAATATGCGGGTCATCTTAGTGATCTAATTAACCTGAGTATTAGCGCAGGTGTCTACCCAGATGCCTTAAAAACATCAATTATAAAGCCACTGTTTAAAAAAGAAAATAGAGAACTAATGGAATATTATCGACCCATATCACTTATTCCGGTAATTTATATATATTTAAATAAGGAATTGTATAAATTTATTGAAAAATATAACTTTTTGTGTGAGGAACAGAAAGGATTTAGACTACATAGGACCATTAATATGGACATTTATTACTTTATATATAACGTTATTAACAATGTCGATAACGTAAACCCTGTCTGTGGCATATTTTGCGATATGACCCAGGCATTTGATTACTTACATTATGCTGCTCTGTTAAAAAAACTTGAAGCATATGGCTTCAGAGGCAATGTTCTTAATCTAATCGAATCTGATTTAATAAATAGAATACAAATAACTAAAGTTAATCAAATTAACTCAGCAAATAAAAGAGAAGAGATATTTCGATCGTCAGAGCGTGAAGTAAAATTTGGGGTACCACAGGGTAGTGTATCTACTGGGACCCTTTATAGTTATAATGTATATTAATGACTTACCTAAATGCATTGATCAACCAGTGACATTGTTTGCGGATGATAGCACCGTGACAATATCTTGTCAAAGTATAGAGACATATGAAAGCGACATAAATGACTCTTTAAAATTTGTTGTAAACTGGCTAGTCAAAAAAAAATTAAAAATAAAATTAGGTAAAACAAAAGTTATACATTTAAGTCAACGGATTCCTAGCATAAGCCTTAATGTACACTACAATAATGATGTTGTAAAAGAAGTTGAAACTACTAAATTTCTGGGTCTCGAAATAGACAAATATCTTAACTGGAAAGCACATATTCATATTTTATGTATGAAAATGAGTAAAGCCGCATATGCTTTACATACATTATCTTCAATAATATACACAGATGCAGTCCTTACTGCATACTACGGCATAGCAGAATACCACCTACGATATGCAATAATATTTTGGGGTAACTCAACCGAAAAAAAAACAGCTTTTAAGACTCAAAAAAGATGCATTCGGGCGATGTTTAGCTGTGTTTGCAAGGCGCTTAAAACGATTTGGGTTCAACTTATGAACGTTCATCGCCTGGCCGATGTATAGTTAGTTACACGTAATAGATGCGACAACACCCTACTGTGTCATCAGTCCGCTAAGACAGCACTAATGCGCAAAAGTGTTTACTGCACGGCTCCGGTCATATATGATAAATTACCTAAAATTTAGAAAGTATTGCCGCTATCGCTATTTAAAAAAAGGCTTCGACGCTTTTTGACAGTCAAAGCATATTATAACGTAACAGAATACCTTGTCAGAAATAAAAATCTAGACTTAGACTGCCTATAAAGTTTTAAATAAGAACTATGTTTGTTTTTGCCGCTCGATCGCTTCTCGCAACCACAGTTGCAAAGAAAAAGTTGTCAGTTTTGCTTCGTGCAACCGTGGTTGCAAGGCAACGAAGTCTTTTTAATTTAATTTAGTCTCTATACCAAACGCATAGAGTCGTAGTAGTATGTATTTAAACCAAAGACAGATATATTTCTCATAGACGTGTGCCCATATTACCAACATCACGGTAGAAAAATAACGAAATATCATCAGTTGTGTTTACGTGAGTGAAGTGATGCCATATTGTTTTCAAGGAGGTGATAAAATATGTCGTAAGTTTATTATTTTACTGATTTCTGCTAATGTTTATATACTAAATTAATCTCTAACGTGTGTGTTTTTATATTAAAGTAATATTTTTAGGTACATTGTACGACAACATTTAAAAAATCGTCATTTAAAAACATACTCGCAGTGTCGTAGTCCTAAACTTAATTTTGTACTGCTATATTATAAATAAATTTGACAAACATTAAAAAAAAACCCATTTAAACTATTATATTCATCTAAGAGTGAAGAAAATGACCTCTATAGAGGTGGTAATATTTTTGTTCTATGTACTTTAGTTTTAATGTAAAGTGGCCTAAATTATACCTAAAAATCTTTTACGCATCCGCGAATTCTGCACCTGGTTTTACGTAATATTTTTACTACATTCTTATATGTAAATTGTTTTCAAATACTGTTAAATATGTACAGTAATAAACCTTGTTTAAGAATAAAATAAATAACTATTTACTTATTGATCTTATTTTTTTTTAAACCCCTATGTTTTACAAAAGTCGCTAAAATGGGTGGTACTCTTAATTTAAACACTTGTAAAATATTATTGTAATCATATTTTTAAAATAAAGCGATCACACATTATTTCTTATCTCATGGACTACTCATAACAGTAAAAACATTTAAAGTACTCCACTCGAGCAAGTCATAAATTAAGTTTTAGTAACAGCGGGCAGAACGCGCAGTAAGCGGTCCAAAGTAACTGGCAAAGTAAGGTACCCATTTTTTTTCGCGCAAGCGATCGAGCGGTTAAAACGATGTGGGTTCAACTTATGAACGTTCATCGCCTTGCCGATGTATAGTTAGTTACACGTAATAGATGCGACAACACCCTACTGTGTCATCAGTCCGCTAAGACAGCACTAATGCGCAAAAGTGTTTACTGCACGGCTCCGGTCATATATGATAAATTACCTAAAATTTTGAAAGTATTGCCGCTATCGCTATTTAAAAAAAGGCTTCGACGCTTTTTGACAGTCAAAGCATATTATAACGTAACAGAATACCTTGTCAGAAATAAAAATCTAGACTTAGACTGCCTATAAAGTTTTAAATAAGAACTATGTTTGTTTTTGTGATGGTATTTTTAATTATTATTTTTTGCTCTTTTTGTTAATGTTTACCTAGTATATTATTTTAGTGGATTGGCTTATAATTTTGTAACTTTGTCATGCCTACTGGTAAAATATGGTTGCACTGATTACCCTTATCACCATGTACTGTACCCATATTTGCAAAATAAAATATCTTTATCTTAAGGTACAAACAAATAATATTTTGCTAATGATTGCTATAACTTAAGTAGGATATACATATAATATTTCTGTGAAATACTTAGTCTGAACCCGCCACAAGAAGCGGCCTCGCCCAATACTTTAAAAGTAACGTTTAATTCTTTTTGGAAAACATGCTAAGCAGCAAAGAAACATAAAATAATTTCGGCCCAAAGTCGTGAAAACATTTCTCGAGCCTAATATTTAGAATTCATGAAAAGTACTCTGATTATTACGATTCAAACATTTTCACACTCATTGAACACTGAAAAGAGCCTGTAAAAGAATAAAATGATAATAAATTCAAGAAATTAGGCAAACTTTTAGAACTTAATCATCGCTTCGCGCTATCCGAGAATTTTAAAGACATCTAAAATTGGCGAGTAATCCTTTTCTTTGCAGTAATTTATTTCCGAACGGACCCGTTTAGGATTTTTTTTAATCCACCACCCTTGATTTTAATTGAAGGACACTTTGTTGAAGAGTTCGCTGTGACGTTAAATTAGCAGCAATATTTCTGTATACAGGGTCGAATTAAATTAGCTGGCGAAACTCCGCAGACGTTATGGATATCGATATTTAAACATGATACTTAAAACAAAAAATAAATTAATTTGATGATCTTTTTTGTGGTGTCTTCATCCGCGTTTAGTGTATTAACTTGAAATATCAGTTTAAAAAAAAAAATTGTAAACAAATTTTTTCAACTCATTATTCATGTAACTACACTATGAGCGGTCGATGACCCCTAACGAAAAACATCAATTTAATTCTAATAGTATCGTGTTTAGATATCTCATCACGTCTGCAGAGTTTCGCTAGCTGATTTAATTCGACCCTGTTTATCTTATTTACCTACTGGCCATTTTTATAATCCAGTAGCGATGTAAACATTAAAGATCTATTAATGCTTATAAGACTATCCTCAATAAAGGCTTAGGACACGTGAATCTATAGGCTCAAATAATCTATGGAGCGTAATATCAAGTGTTATTCCACCATTAAGTAGAGGCTTTCGTATCTCCTCTTAATGACCACTCGTACCGATAATAAGCAATTTATATGAACCATTATAGGATCAGCCAGTCGTTAAGATAAACTTAAGGAAATTCTCTTCCTAGGTAATTTAAGTACTTGCTCGCCTAATAGGAACACGGTGTAAAACAAAAGGTGTTGTAATCTCTTTAAACAAATTCCATCTATCAGCAGGGTTTTGTAATTCTCCTGTCACATATAACATACCAGGCATCACCCGTCTGCCTTCAGACCTCGTGAAGACAACCGGAAAATTAGAAAGTAAACACTGACTTCCTACACTGCGATTTTACAGCGAAGCTTTATGGGAAAAATAAAATCAAGTCTGCGTCTCGCGGAAAAAACGGATACAGTGTATGTGATAATTACACAATAAGGAACGAATAAAGAGGTCTTTATTCAATTAAAAGAGACGAAGTACCGCAGCCGTTCTCAGGATATACTCCCGAAGCTTAGGAGACAAATTTCCCTGGAAATAAATGCGATTCAAATTCAGACAAATAGTCCCAGCGCGGAAGAAGCCGTTTACCAGGAAATTTGTCCATCACTCTTGGGCCAAGCAAATTTTGTTTTTCTTTTCCCTTTGCTGGCCCGTATTATAGAATATCGTGTACACAACAATATGAAATTATACGATTTATTAAGCACATCTGGTTATTTATGCGGAGCTATACGGGTAGATTTATTGCCTGTGTTCAGTATACTGTATCTTCAACTTATTATCTGTATTTGGGGAGACTGAGATTTACTAGTCTCATATAAAGTTTATCTTTTGTCACTCAGTCCTTGTCTAGCGACTTGTGATACGCTATGTGCTCTCAATCGCGTTTGGCTGTTTTGTTTTTCACAGTATCGTGTTCGGAAAACCTATTCTGTCTTGTGTAGTATCTATTCGCAACTTTATGCTTGTATTGTATTAAACATTCTTGTCTCGGGAGGTATGCACTTGAACAACGTATGCTAGCTGTAGCGGAGTAGCCAATCACAATTACAAATTTACTGTATTTCTAAACTTTTAGGAACTAGGTTTAAAAGCTTGTTGCCAAAAACTTGTCTAGTAAAATAAAATATTTTTCAGTGTTCAAGTCGAAGTCCTCATCATTACCCAGTTGTCGGATCGTTGGAAATATTAAAATTTCTTCGCGCCAAAGTAGGCACTTATGTTCCCAGCGAGCTTAATTTGAGGGCCTTTGATGCTCCGGAATGATGGAGCAGAAAATGATCCGCTTGTTGGAACGTCCAATCTTTATGACGCTTAACTGGTTTTAACTTGTTGAGGTGGTGCTGCTATAATTTATACGGTTTTAAACGGGCCGTTTTTGATTTTGATCTATACGATAGGTAGTACGTATTTGCTTGTGATGTGCCTGCATTTCCAAATTGTTAAGCTTAGATGAACTTAAAAGGGGCAGATACGTTACTTGAACACAGCGTGTGGTTTTACTAAACGAAGTCCAATGGACACAGTGACACTCAGTCACATGTGGACCATCGTCTAAACAGCGCATGTCGATACAGCTCTATAATTTTAGTTTTTGTATATAAATACGCATCAAAATGCCTTTTTGTGTATTTAATAAGTGTTCTAATCACTCAAGAAAGAAATATAAGACACACGGGATTACTTTTACGCGTAAGTACAGCCAAAATTTTATTTTTTTTTAAATTATATTTTTATTTATTGTTTGCTTTGCTATTTTTGTGAGAATGAGATAAATAATACGAAACAGGCGTGAGAGACATGATGCGACGCATCGCGCTACGCTCGCTATCACGACCTAAATTTCATTCACAATCGTAAACACTCGGCGACTAAAGCGATTGCGCTCGCACGACTGTGTCGGGTCGTATCTCTGTCCTTGTCTTCCGGTATCTGTAAGTATGCAACTGTGATCACAGATGTGTGTTTTGTTGCACGTAGCTGTGGACCGAGTCCAGGTTTAGTGATAGCGATGTTAAAGCATAACGTACCTTCCCCTTTTAAGTTTCTCTAAGTTGTTTAACGTTCTATTACAACGTACATACGTTAGTAAAAGTAACAAATTGCTACAATGCATTCCAGCAATTTGTTCATTTTGCCATACTTTTAGTAAAATTCATTTGAAATCATGGTTATCACCAGAGTCAAACGTGAGACCAGTCAATACAAAAAACCATTGCCTTTCTTTTGGCTAGTAATCTTGTCGGACCGGATCGAATAACATGCGTTTCCCCAATAAAACAAATGAACATGCACGCAAAATAAATGCAATATTACCTACATAGGTACTTATAAACAAAAGTAGCCTATGTCCTTGCCGTTCAGCCGTTTTAGCGTGAAAGCGTAACAAACAAACTCACTTTCTCATTTATAATAACTTAGGATTGTAACCATGTAAACATAAAAAAATAATACACATTTTCATATTTCCTCTTTCAGAAATAAAAACAGCGATCCATACAAGTACCCTTCACGCGTCAATGATTTCAATATCTCTCAAAAGCAATACTGATTTTAGTAACAGTTGTCCTCTGGAAAGGGAAAACCGCAAACTCATACAAATATCATGCAACCGAACTCGAGCCGCATTCAATCAATTTCAATCAACTTGTGTCAATACAAATTATGGATGAATTAATTTTCACGTGGCGGATTAAAATTACATTATTAGTCACATTCCCCCGTTGTTCAGCAATTGGAAATTGATATTTTAATGTTTAAAGTAATTTACAGCATTGATTTGGGTTAGCGAGCTCGGCTGATGGTTTTGAAGATCTGATTTTATTACTGGGTTGAGGAAAATGTTTGCTTAGTACTTTAGGGCATACTAGTTATAAAAAACCGGCCAAGTTCGTGTCGGACTACGCACAATGAAGGGTTCAATAAAGGGGTGCATAAGGGTTGAATTAATTCCAAGAACAGACTTAACTTTGTAGTTGAAAAAAATATCCCTAATATCGATATACGTCACGGGCAATTCTCCAACTGCAAATATAAGTTTGTACTCGCAAAATACATTTCTTCATGTGATAGAACTACAAAGTCAAAATTTTCGGACTTTGACCTTTACTTGTGCTGTGAGACCTTGCTTCTTGCCAAATTCCATGATTCTAGGTCAACGGGAAGTACCCTACAAGTTTTGATTTATTAGCGAGTATCAAAATATGTCGTATAAATGAACGTATTTTTTATTTCGTTGACTTAGATGCTTGGTTTTTTTAGAGCTCCAATGGAGCGTACACGTAGAGCGTAGGTATTTGATATTAATTTCAACATAATACCGTTTTTGCCTTTTGAGGTACGGAACCCTAAAAGTGTTTCACACACAAGAAGTGTTCTATGAAATAGTGATCAACTACGAGCTTCTGCGCATGACGTCGTCCGCGTGAAACCGCCCCCGACCCGTCGCATCCTATCCTATCCCGCGCTATTATTTATTTTTCTTTTTATTTATTTTTTGCTCGGCTCCTAATTGTCGTAACGTATCTGTATCAAATTGTAGATACTGTTGAAATTAAAAAACAATGCCAAAAAATTAAAACCACAAACCAAAATAAACAACAAAAAGCGAATCAAACAAAACAAAAAAAGTGTCGTAACGTAATGTTAAATAGCCTACACCCTTCCTCAAGAACTGGGCTATCAAAGGCATAAATACTTTTTCAAATCCAACTGCCAGTTCAAGATATTAGCGCGTTCAAACATACAAAATCTTCAGCTTTAATATTAGTATAGATTACCTCCCACTCCTAACAAAAATGTTAAACAGCGCTTCAAAAATAAGATGCCGATGCCGCAATAAATTGTCGATTCGAAACCACTTATCCATTATTGCGATCTAACGCGTAATTTCTGTATGGTAAAGCTTTCCAATAATATTCGATTCAAAACTATCACGTAGCGAGACGGTTCAAACTCGGAGAATTCCCTAATGAAATACATGCGAGTATATTAGATAGTACGCTGTTGAGAACACTAAGAATTTATTGTACACTCAATCGATATAATTTGAATAATAATATTATGATCTTTATGTTCTTTAGAAAAATAAAGCACGTTAAGCCGTTGGTCCCGGCTGTCATTCGTGGATCTTTGACAGTCGTTACGGGTCGTCAGAAGCCCGAAAGTCTGACAACCAGTCTTACCAAGGGGTATTGTATTACCCAGTAACTGGGTTGTGGAGGTCAGATAGGCAGTCGCTCCATGTAAAATACTGGTATTCAGCTGCATCCGGTTAGACTGGAAGCCGACCCCAACATACCTAGTTGGGAAAAGGCTAGGCAGATGATGATGTTCTTTAGAAAAATATAGTCGGGAGCGTCCATACCATATTTTTCTTCATTGAATATTTTAATATGTCTATGTAATGTTTTGTCTATGTCTAAACGATAAATAAAGCCGTCTGAACCAATTGAGTATTTGAAGTAGGTACCTTCACGATAAAAACTGTTCAGGATTTAGGTATGTGCCAGTAGACGAACCTTTGCAGAACTTAAACTTGAACGAAAAACTATTCGACACGCCCGAACAAGTCAGCTCCCACAAATCTGGCGAAAACATTGGCACAACATATTTCATATCTAAAATTCTTTCTCTCCCAACCAGATGAGGCGGACGTCGATTCCCGCAAATCATTTCCCAGGCCTGCAATAAATAGCTACAATTGTATATGAGTTTCGCTACAATCCAAGCGTGAAAGGAACCGACGCGAGTCACCATCAGTCAAACGTCAAGATGTGTCGTGACTACATACCATTTTCCAAGTGCCTGGGTTTTGGGCCCAACAAATAGATCACGGTGCCGATATTCGGTGCGGGATGAAAGAGTGATCGTTTTTCTATGTGACTACAAAATATTGAAGGACAAGAAAATGACTGCACGGAATGGAAATAAATGTCTTCGAGATGTGGAGGTTTTGGTTTATTTCTTTGTCAAATGGTTGCACTGTGAGTATGAGTAATGATAATGGTTCACAAGGGCTTACCATGACCAAATTCTAAGGTCATAGATTCACCTGTAGAGAGGATGACGGGCATATCTTTTACTGACCGATTATGTGACAGAGTTTTACATGCAAAGGTTTTTATAGTTACAGGATCCGATTATTTTAATGGCTTTTTGCATGCTTTTAAAGAAATTAAAAAACCTTAGTTAACCGGTCAAAGAATCCTTATCGTGTATAATTATGTCAACATTCTTTACTTCAAATGATTTTAATTGTTTTACCTAAAATTGTTTCAGAAGTTTTTTGGAGAGAAGTCAGAAAATAATTTACGTAATAGAGAACTATTATCATTAAGTTTGCAACCCAGTATCAAAGTTCCAAAGAAGTGTTAATGTAATGAAAGTGGATAAGAATAAGTTGTAAGTGAATCACAATGGAATTAACTAACTTACAAGAGTCATGTAGTAGTCACTTAGGACGAATTTTACCAAACTTTTATACCTAGAATAAGTCTAAGCCTGAGAATAAGAATATATTTGGAGTTTTTGACAGACTGTCAAAAACCATACTAGAACTGTCAGACGTCAATTTTATTCCACAGATAAAAGATCTGACTTTGTTAAAATCGGGCTTTAATCGTATAAAATAAAGTCTATGTAAGCCTCTAAACCTGATTAGTTTAGTAAGCTGTATTTATCTTCTAGAAAAAGTAAGTAAGATTTAAATAAATTACCTAAGAAAAAAATTGTCTCAATGTACATTGGTCAAAAATGTATGGAGCTTGGCTCAAATGTCCACCACGAACGAGACCTTGAGATAGTAAGATAAGATATAAGAGTAGATAAGGAGTCACTTTAACTAAGAACCCCATTAAAAAAATCTGGTCATTACCTACAGGTTTTCTTTTGCATCCCACCCGTTTTTTTATCTTTAGATCAACAGTTAGAAATATACCTATTTACTATATTTATTTATTTAATTAAAACTTTATGCACAAGTAAAACAAATACTGTACAAAGGCAGACTTAATGCCTGACTGCCTGCTGCCTTACTTTAGAGATTTCTTCCTATTTTACTTACCTACCTCTTTTTTTATTTTATTTCAAATAAATAAAGGTGACGTAAGTAAAAAATTACGTAATGTATACTCTCATATTGCTAACCTAGCGTATGATGAGCTTTTTCGCGCATGGTGACACGAATTAATTGTTTTACATAAAGCAACCGCGCCGTACGTATTCCGCATGAGTGCATATTATTATGCGCTATATCCGAGTGAATTTTGTTGTCCAACCACCTTAACTTATTTACTTTGACAGTAAAAAAAACAGCATAAAAAGTAGACAGTTGTTTTTTCACTCCTCTTGCTCAAAAAGACCGTTATTGTGGCGTACCAGAGCGAAGAAAAAATAGCAATTCTTCCTCTAGGAGAAAAAGTTTTTTTTTTTAATTTTTGTGTGTCAAATGACAATGAGCCTACAAAAACGAAAAAGTCGTTAGTCATAAGTAGAATAATCATGAATATAGACTCGACTTATTACTGTTTCATAAAAAAAGAACTACATTTTATTTTTGAAAATGGAACTAAAATCGGCCATCTCTTTGGTAGAATGCATGCAATGCGTTGCGGCTGCAGAAGAAAAAACAAAAAAAAAGACATTAGCGCGAAATCTTTATAATTTTTCTCTAATTGCAAATTGAATTGGTAGTGACCGTAATTAATTTTACAATAGTGAAAATGTCATCATCTAGTGAGAATGGAGACCCTAATTTGCAAATAGAAGAGAAAGGAAAAGAAATAATTTTCAATCTGTTGCCGTCAAGGTCACAATTATTTTCTCGCAATCGTAGTGAAAAGTAGAGTGTAACACACGGCGCTAAAAACCCATTAAAACTCGGTTTCTATTTACTCCCTCGCTAAAGCTCGAGAGTAAAACTACCTCGTATATAATGGGTCATTTTAGCTCCTTGTATAACAATCTACTATTTGTCAATTGCATGAGAATATTAAAAGACGAGAAAGAAATTGTTTTATTTGTCACCGAAATACGTGCATTTAAAAAAATATCTAATGAATGTACCTGGTAAAAAACAGTTATATAATTACGAGAACAGAACATAAATAGTCGGCAGAATATTATAGGCATTAAAGACACACAACTAAGACTTTAGAAGCGTATTACCCGTCCGTCGTCGTCCGTCCTTGATACTACCTAAATCACCAACAATAAATACTAATTACGTATAATCACGAAACTGTCATATCTCGATCACAATCACGATGTAGTCTCCACGGTACGCGTCATCGGATAGCTCGGACGGATTATCCCGAGCAATGTGCCATCGTTTGGACACGCTATCAGTATCGCCCACCCGACACTCGTGTATTTACACAGCCCGATTAATATTTGAACCGAAGAGGGTGGTTATTCTTTTTTGTGTTTGTATTGATGGGAATGAATAATTAGTGGGTGGTATATATAATTGAATGTTATTTTTGGAGGTATGTTGTACTTTACTAGGTTGCTTTAATTTTTGTGCGTCTTATTATCTTCGTTGTCACCCAACTGCCGCAATCGTTATTTGGAGTAGCCGCAAATATTAATGTGTCTAGAAATTTTGATTTAAGTAGGTATGTCGGATAGATCACAATTTATTGAAACAATAATTATTTATATTCGACATCAGTGTTTTCCCATACAAATCTCTCCGATCTGAATTTACTTTCAAACTTCCAGCTGTATATTTTTGCTAACTGTAAGCACAACGTTCGATAACTTTGCCTTTGCATACCTTCATATCTAGACTCTTTAATAAACATATTTAGTGCAGCATTTGTCTAACTAGGTAAGGATCACGAAGTAAATATACTTACCGGTATTTTTTCAGTGTTACTTTATCCAAAAACATTACAAAAATTCGTAGTAAACTGAATCACTCATAAAAACCACGGAGTGGCCACTAAATGATGAATATTAATTACCAACTAGATATAACACTTAAACTTGCCCCATAAAAGAAAATTAATTTAATTGTAGCTTTCCAATATTTTATTGAAAAACTTTTTGATGACCGGGTCTGAAGTAGTTATTATATAATTATCGTATCGTTACCTAATCGTACGATATGGATTAATTTGTTTTTTTCCATATGGAATTTCACAGTGCAAGAGGCTCGCCCCGTATTAAATGGCACTTAACACGTTACTTATGGAATAGAAAGAAGAAAAGGAAAGAAAGAATAACATTTATTTGGCAATAGTTCGTGAAACACAAAATACAAAAATAAAAAAGTGAAATGTGTGGAAGGAGGGTGTACCAAACACATCTGCTAACCCTCATGGAATATAGGCGTGATGTTTGTAATGTCCCTAACTATTGTGTTTAATTGTATCTGGAAGAGGCTATCGATTTCCCGTGATACTGGTCGCGCGGCAAATGTAATGTGTCCATATGTGTCGTTGCAAATAAGCATTGTAAATTACCAACGTCCCAGCAATAGTGCTCTACCATTACTTATTGTGTAATCAGTGCAACTGTTAGTTGTAATTAGTTGAGTTAGCTGTGAAACTGATTGTTGCAAGAGTAACAACTGTGTTTTGTTGAACAAAGTTTACGCCCGTTTTCTCTTGTATATAGGTACAGGATGGTCCAAATAGAGACGTCAATAAAAAATAATTAGATTCCTCATATTAGAGTAGCATATATTTTTTTTATCGTAAGAATGTAAACTTATCACTTTCGATAAAAAAATTGTATCTAGCACGAATGTTAGGCAGATATTTTTTTTATACATGAAAGGGTATTTCAAGATAGTCCCATCGCAAAAAAAAAAACAAAAAGAGATTGTCGAAAAAAAGTTATAAAATTTTAAAGATGTCCCCAAAGAATTTCACCAAACATTAAAAAAAATATTCATATCTCCTAAACTATCGAAAATCGCAGAACATACATGGGGTATTTTTGGATACCCATAAGTATGAGGAATCTATATTTTGTTTATTGACGTCACTGTTTGGACCAGCCTGTATGTTTCGAGTTGTCTTGTTGAAACTTTTGGGCGGCGTTCGGTAAGTTTTTACACTGACATCTGACATGTTTTGTTTTGAATACGTTTTCAACATCATCTTTGGCAGCCTTGTTCCACCCACTGCTGAGAATAAGCCCTCTCCCTTTTGTTCCATACTTCCCTGACCTGTGCGACTCTCATCCAGTTCTTCCCCGCAATTTTCAAGGACGTCCACCAGAATACGTTTTATTTTAGGTATTTTTTAGGGATTCCTCTTATCGATTTAGAACTTAAATGGTAAAAATCTTATCGTATAAACTTACTTGAAGTGAGTTGTCATTGAAATGAAAGGAAAAGTTTATTTTTGTAAATAGATCTTCTATGACACTTTTACATGTCAATATTTTAAAACTAGCTGGCGCTGGCATTTCCTAGCTTACTGATCCCTGAGAAGAAAGGCCGAAACAAACTAAGAGGATAGGATAGGCATAGGATTTTAAGTGTCTATGCAGGGCTATGTCTGGAAGGGCCTTTTAAAGAAAGAGCCATTGCTGCTTTGAGTTGACCTGTCCCAACAGACGGCATTCATGCATTAGTCACATTAGTCATCGTGCAGCTCAACCCTATTTTAGGGAGCTCAACGACCCCTCACATGACGCTACCAGATCTGCAGAACATTTGCGTAGGCCAATTCCGCAGTAGTTTGCGTAGTTTTTCGTAGTTGGTATATTCTAATCTCTTACTCCGACTTAGATAGCGCCGATCGATACGACAAGTGTTTTCTAGTATCTACCTACACATCTGACAAAGCTTATCTTGGAATCAGATGAGAGTGTTCTTCGCCAACACAGACAATTTAGACAATTAGCGAAAGAATAGATATAACACAAAATAGTCTAATGAGGCCTTAATCTATTGTGATGATTATGGTACCTATACAAATATATTAGCTTGCACCAGCGACTTCGACCACGTTCAATTTCAGCAACCGACCCAACGCGTCGCTGCTCTTCGCCCTCTCTCGCTTAGCGATCTTTCTGACTTCAGTTTTTTTTTACTAGGCTTATAAAGGTCGTAGCGTGATTTTAAAGAGCCTCGCTAACCATCCTCAAGAATTAGGCTAACAAATGCCCCGACTCCCAGTTATTCTCCATTTGCTTTTGGTCAGTTCTCCGCGTGTGATGTTAAGAATATAATGTATATATGTTTATAATTATGTTCGCATACTATCGATTACTTCCAATGGAGTAGGAAGTGACTGTATCAGCCGTAATATGCTGGTCCCTGTGCTGGATGTTATTCTTCCTGTCATTTGTCACATTCTCAACTTTTCTGCATTTAGTGGTGTCTTTCCATGCTCATGGAAAGATGCACAAATAATACCTTTACCTAAAAAGTCTAATCCCACATCCTTTTCCGAATACCATCCAATATCTGTCTTACCATTCCTTTCCAAAGTCCTTGAACGGTTAATTCATAATCAAGTAAGCACATACCTGTCTAAAAATAATCTCCTAAACCCCTTCCAGTCTGGCTTCCGTACTGGTCATAGCACCACCACAGCGCTTCTGAACATTACGGATGATATAAGGTCTGCCATGGAAAACGGTAATATAACGGTCTTAGCTTTGCTAGATTTCAGTAATGCTTTTAATACTGTTGATTTTGATGTTTTACTTGGCATTCTATGCTCTCTTAACATATTATCTCCATCGGTAATTGACTGGTTTCGTAGTTACCTGTTCGGTCGCCGGCAACGTATATGCATTGGAGAGCCTTGCCTGCCTGCCTTGCCTTGTCTTCCTGGAGCAATACTTCTGCCGGTGTACCTCAGGGTGGCGTTCTATCCCCTTTACTTTATGCAGTTTTTATTAACTCAATTTCCGACGAGCTAATTTCTTTCTACCATCTTTATGCAGATGATTTGCAAATTTACTCGCAAGCTCCTCTTGGAAATCTATCTGAGGCTATCTTGACGATTAATCGTGATCTGGCCCGAATATGCGACTGAAGCAAGAGATATGGACTTATGGTGAACCCCATAAAGACGCAGGTTGTGGTGGTAGGCAGTTCTAGGACGGTCTCAAGGATCGACTGGACGACACTTCCCCAAGTTTCTTTTGACAACTCAGTTGTTCCATTTAGTGAGAAAGTTAAAAACTTGGGGATATTTATTGATAAGAACTTATCTTGGACTGCCCAGCTACAGGAAGTTAGTCGCAAGCTTTTTGCACCGGCTGCAACTTTGAAAAGATTGCGTAATTTTTTACCGACTGCCACCAAGATTGCGCTTGCACAATCGCTTCTTCTACCCATCCTTGACTATGCTGATGTCATATGATGTAGTTTCATAAACTACCAATTCGATTATCGAATTAGTAGTTTATGCAGTTTCATAAACTACTAATTCGATAATCGAATTGGTTTTTATTACCTCACAGTAAGTACGAAAAGTAGAACATACTCCCAAATAACCTAGTTATGTGCAGTTTCATACACTATTTACCCGACTAAGTAATAGTAAAGTGAGGGCGGGTTATGTTTTTCATGCGGACGTATCTATGTATCTTTATAATTATGTGGAATTCTTTATACCCTCTAAGCATCCTAACGGCCGGATGGATTAATACATGAGGTGTCTATTGAGTCGTCTGGGTAGCGCAAAGTTTAAACTAGGTTTTGTTCTTATAAAATCAAAATGGCGGATTATAGATTTCAAATAGAAAGGTCTTGAAAAAAAATATTATACTATGACTATGTGGGGTGGGGTATCAAAATAAAGGGCTTGAAAAGACGATTCCAAAAATATAACACACTAAAAGTAATAAAATAATTTTATTGACAAAATCATAAAACCTGACTGCAACTAAGATAGGTACAAAACAAACTCACTTTTTAAGCAGTCTGATGCAGTTGGTGGCATCGAGATTAAACTTAAATAATGTAGGTACTGCCTGTCGTGTTTTTTATTTTTTAAATCAAAACTCATGTAATTTCATCAACAGCACCATAAATAATATCGTCAATAGAGCGTCAGCCGAAATCCAATATCGAACGCGAGGGTAAGCGCCACAGCAACCGATCATTTTGTTCGTCAACGGCAACTAAAGCCTATGAAGTGAGCACTTCCGACGTTTGGCCCCCAAACTGGAACGGACTGGGGCCGCCCTCAAGCGGCTCCTGCCCAACCTGAGGGGTCCAAACGCCTCCTGCCGGAGGCTATACGCGGGGGTCGTGCGGTCCATGGCTACATATGGGGCCCCGGTGTGGGCGCGTTCACTGCGGCGGAGAGCCGCCCACTATCTGAACGCGCCCCAAAAGGTGGTAGCCGTAAGGCTGATCCGGAGCTACCGCACGATCTCGGGCGAGGCGGCAAGTCTCCTTGCCGGACTGCCGCCGTGGGATCTGGAGGCAATAGTCCTCGCGCGCCTGTATTAGTGGCGCGCGGAGGCACTACGCCGGGGGGAAACCCCGCTTCCGCAGCAAATCGCGGCGGAGCGGATGGACCTCCGGCGCGATCTCATGGCGGCATGGAAGGAGCGACTGTCGCAACCCAGCGCAGGGCACGCCACGATAGCGGCGGTAAGACCCCTCTAAGAGGAGTGGCTAGAGAGGCGTCACGGCGTCCTCACCTACCGCCTGACGCAGGTCCTCACCGGACACGGATGTTTCGGGAGGTTCCTGCACATCATCAGGTGGGAGGAAACGCCCGGGTGTCACCACTGCGATGATCGCCCCGAGGACACGGTGGAGCATACGGTGGGGGCCTGCCCTGCATGGGCGGAGCACCGCCCGTGTCCTCGTAGAGGCGATCGGCAGCGGCGGCGACCTCTCACGCCCGGCCCTGGTTCAAGCCATGGTCCGGGGCGAGGGGGAGTGGGAGGCAGTCGCCTCCTTCTGCGAAGCAGTCATGCTAGCTAAGGAGGTGGCGGGACGGGAGAGGGAGAGAGTCTCCCGTCCAAGCCGCCGCGGTGGACGCTCCGGGCGTCGGGAGCCGCGTGACGACTCCCGGCCACCGTAGGCGCGGGCCTGCGGGCGGTGAGTAATGGGTAGCTCACCGTCCGATCAGGACCAGGCCCGTGCTGGACGGCGCGTACGTGTTCCACGCGCGCCTCAAAGAGATGTCAGCATCGAAGAGGGGGCCCACTAGGGCCCAAGCCTGCCGGGAAAGCGGGATCATCCAAAAGGGGTACCGCTGATCCGGAACATAAAGGGCCAAGGAAGGAACACGGGTGGGTTTTAGTCAGTAAGAGTCTGACACTCCCTTCCGCTCCACCCAGAGCGGGAGGGGTCATTTGACGATTTCCCATCCTCAAAAAAAAAAAAAAAAAAGCCTATGAAGTGAGAACTCTTAGATCGAGCTGTACCAATAAAATTGTATTAATAACAAAAAGTTTTTTTTTGTAAACGCTCCGTACGATTTTCCAAATTGAAATCTCATTAATTATCAGCGGGTCATAATGAAATACAGTACAATACTAATGCCCAGCTAGAGCCTAGGGCTTAAATGACTTGCTTTGGGTTAGGTTTGCAAGACACAGGTAAATATATTCTTATGTTGACGTTAGCGAGCAGCAGGTGATATTTTTTTGTAAATCTAATTATTTTGATCTCTAAAGGAAAATATCGTGAGGAAACCTAGAAATAAATACCTAAAATCTCCAACACACAGTGACCTTGTGTGGTGAATCCTACTTCCTATAAAAAGCCTTGGGCTTTGTAGTGCGACAATAACGGGCTGATATTATAACCAGTTTACGTAACTATTATTGTGACCATAATAACGCTTGATTCAACAGTAATTCTTTTCGTCATATTGTATTCAGTCTCTTTTACCGTTTAACCGACTGAAAATGACCATTGACAAAAGATAGGTAACACTGATATTATTGTGTGCCGAGTGGATGGACAAAATTCATTTTAATACCTTTTTTATAAGGAGAAACTTGGTCAGGGTTGTGTGATAATGTATTTAATGTTATCAATAGATCATCCTGTTTTTATGATTCTCTATTGTTTAGAAAAATAGATTAAATAAGGCCTGTTGTACACTCCCGCTTTTTTGCCGTGTAAAACTACGGTTGATTCGCCTTGTGTAGGCACGGTCGTCAGTGCTGTATGGATCACTTTCAATAATTGAAAATAAATAAATCGTTGCTCTCTCTGTCGTTGGTCTGTCTGTGTTCGAAGACATAGTTTATAGCAAAGAAAAATGTCACTCTATAGGATGTGGGTGTGGAATAGTACATTAGTCACCGAGGGGAGAAAGTGACCTATTACTTACGAGGATGAGCCGAGGGCCTGTTGGAAATCGAACTTTCATCCGAGTGATACATATTGCTTTATTCTATACCTACGAGGAAAATAAAATATATTTTTTCGAGTGAACTTTACATTAAAATTGTTACAGTTATTAAAAAAAAAAAAAACTTTATTTCAGACACCTATCAGTCCATACGTTGTTAGTGGTTAGTAACAGATTGTGCTTATGTGCTATGTTAGTGTTATTAAAACTCAATGTAATACTTTTGGCAAGGTGATTAATATTGGTTGGAGACGTTTGAGACAATGCAGAAGAGGTTACTTGCTGTCCTTGTGCTATTGGCACTGCGCTAGGGGAAGGCTGTGGTGCCAAAGGAGCAACTGGATCCCGAGGTGCCAATGGTGACGCCACACTTGTTAATGATTGAGGAGATGATGAATGCAAAGTAATGGATTCTGCTAATTGGTTATTTATTTTTCAACTGAATTCTCGGTGTAACCTTCTGCATCAGCGGATGATTTCCAACCACCGTGGCGACGTTGTAATGTGGTTAAATCGGCACTAGTGTCTGCAAGAATAGTCGCTGAATAGTCGTTGTCAGTGGCCAGTGTAATCTTGTGGATTGGGTAAATTTAGATACGAAGCTATTTCTTTTGGCACTGCCCTTATTTAATATTTTCCAAGTTCTTGTCTTCATACTGCAATAATGAGCGATTGGTGCTCAGGTCATTAGAGCGAAGTTTCCTATATTTCTTCACAATCTCGTAAAATAAATCCGATATCACAAATGATTGCAAAATTCTTGGTTGTTCTTGCTGACAATTATTAAATTATTATGGATGTCGATATACCCCCAATATCAAAATAACCTGTAAAAATAGATCAAACGTGAAAACCTAGTAGGTTTCAAAAAATAAGTATCCGGTAACACCGGATGCCGACTTACCTCTGTCGTGTGGTCGAGGCCTATTTGACGGACGAGGCCTTCATATACCCCGGTCACTAGGGAGTATGGAACCGGTAAGAGATGTCGTGCGGTGTCCCACAGGGATCGGTCCTGGGACCGCATCTGTGGGACATCGGCTACGACTGGGTGCTGCGCGCCGACCTCCCGGCGTCAGCGTGGTTTGTTACGCTGATGACAGGCTGGTCCTGGCGCAGGGGAGGTCGCACCAGGTGGCGGCTGAACTAGCGACACGCGGGGTTGCGACAATCGTCGAGAGGATCCGGCAATTAGGACTCGAAGTGGCCCTGCACAAGTCCGAGGCCATGTGTTTTCATGGTCCTCGGAACGTGCCACCGTCGGATTCCCAAATAACGGTAGGAGGGGTTCACATCGGAGTTGAGTCGACGATGAAGTACCTGGGACTCGTCCTCGACAGCCGGTGGAACTTCGTGGAGCATTTCCGACGTTTGGCTCCCAGACTGGAAAGGGCCGGGGCTGCCTTGAAGCGGCTCCTGCCCAATCTAGGGGGGCCAA
This sequence comes from Brachylomia viminalis, assembly GCA_937001585.2. Taxonomy (NCBI): domain Eukaryota; kingdom Metazoa; phylum Arthropoda; class Insecta; order Lepidoptera; family Noctuidae; genus Brachylomia; species Brachylomia viminalis. The sequence continues at coordinate 11,777,811 of OW443308.2, read as the reverse complement.
ACGCCTCCTGCCAGAAGCTCTACGTGGGGGTCGTACGGTCCATGGCCTTTTACGGGGCAGCGGTGTGGGCGCATTCCTTCAGGCGGCGGCCAGCCCGTCGGTTGAACGCACCCCCAAGAGTCATGGCTACCCGGCTGGTCCGGGGATACCGTACGCTCTCCGGTGAGGCAGCGAGCCTCCTTGCCGGATTACCGCCATGGAATCTTGAGGCAAAAGTCCTCGCGCACATTTGTTAGTGGCGCGAGGAGGCGAAACGCCGGGGCGTAGCTCCGCTGCCGCGAGAAATCACGGTACAGCGGACAGAGCTCCGGCGGGATCTCAGGGCGGCATGGAGAGTGCGATTGTCGCAACCCAGTGCTGGGCACGCCACAATTGCGGCGATAAGTCCCCTCTTTGAGGAGTGGCTAGAGAGGCGGCAAGGCGTCCTCACCTTCCGCCTGACGCAGGTCCTCACCGGACACGGTTGTTTCGGGAGGTTCCTGTTCCGGATAAGGCGGGAGGAAACGCCCCGGTGTCACCATTATGTGGATCGCCCGGAGGACACGGTGGAGCATACGGTGGAGGTCTGCCCGGCTTGGGCCAAGCACCGCCGTGTCCTCGTGCAGGCGATTGGCGGTGGCGATCTCTCGCGTCCGGCCCTGGTCCAGGCCATGGTACGGAGCGAGAGGGCTTGGGAAGCCGTCACCTCCTTCTACGAGGCAGTAATGCTCGCGAAGGAGGAGGCGGAATGCGTGAGGGAGAGGCAAAATTCGCGCCCTCACGCCCCTAGCCGCCGCAGGAGATGCCCTGGGCGTCGGGAATCGCAAGCTGATTCCCGGCCACCGTAAGCGCGAGCTTGCGAACGGCGAGCAATAGGCAGCTCCCGTTCGATAAGGACCAGGCCCGGGTCGATGGCGCGTTGTGTTCCACGCGCGTCTCAAAAAGATGTCAGCATCAGTGACGGGGTCCGCTAGGGCGGATGCCTGCCAGGGCTGCGGGAAAGTCCGACAGGGATGGATACCGTGGCCCCTGGCACAGGCAACTGAAAGAGCACGGGATGGTTTTAGTCAGTAATAGTCTGACACGCCCTCCCGCTCTGCCCAGAGCGGGAGATGTTACTTGATGACTTTCCACCCACAAAAAAAAAAAAAGCTATTACATCATTAGGTTAGGGACACATCTCCGCCTAATCTGCAGTACCAATTACTTCTAATATCCTGGATTACCTGATGCCATTTCAAAGATACATCTTTCACAATAAATACGCTGATTGAACTAACTAACGATTATGAAAATATGAGTATTCATAATCATTAGTTAACACTGTCCATTGTAATCGCAAGAAGTCATACCAATATTACCTGATGATGAACAGGCAGAATAACTAACTATTAATTTGGATCGATACAATTTTAGCATCGTCCAACACCGCTAGTCAAATGAGGCAGCTTACATAGCATTAGATACTAATCATATGAAACGATACCAACAATATTGGTATGGAAGCATTCCATACCAATATTATTTCAATTCACCCCAGAATGGTCAATAACATGACGCATTTTCGTGTGCTAAAATGCAAAAACATTCCTAATACTATTATGTACAGTCAGCTACGAGTATTAAAAGTCGCAGATCAATTTAGAATTTGTTTAATGTAATATCTTCCCATCTATATTACTTATACTCTTTGTATCTTCCTGCCTATGTCCAATGTATTTTGATTATTTTAGTAACCTACCTACTAGTTTTATTTTTTTTATATTCTCTACTACATAACATCACATCTGTTTGCGAATCGCTGTAACTATTTGACGAACAAATGATAATTAGCAAGTTTTTATCCAAACATCTCTTCTTTTTGTATTTGTTTTGCTAGTTATTGCTGACTGTACTATATTAAAAAAAAACAACAGTGCTGACATTTGAATGTTATATTTTTTCATGATAACTATAGCTTGTCCTGCGAAACCATAATTACTTCTTACATGAAAGTTGCTGTCTAGCCGACATACGACATATATTATGGGAAATTATATGTGCGGCAACAAAAGTTTTATTTAGCACCTGCAACCTAGCGTCTTTTTTTATATGTAGGCGACGAGTTAATAGAACAGCTTCAATTATATTAATTCATCATCTTTACTATTCCAACAGAATATCAAAAAACCAGCGTCAATTTACGAGCGTAAATTAATATGACTCCGAGCTACCGATAAATATATTTACTTCTGATTTGATAACTCAGCGACTAATGTTGTAAGTGAGCTACTTTATATATTTTAGAGATTCAACATCTGTCTGCTAATAAAATCAAATTCCAGCCTCAAAATTAGCAATCAAAGTTTTTCATTCAACAACTAAATTAATAAATCATATTCTTTTTTCGTGAAAGTTTGCAACACAAGCGCGGGAGTGTACCTGACGCTCGTTGGGAATCAGAGGGGCGCGACCGGCCATTTGGGTATAGTCCCAGTCGCCCCCACATGGATTGCCACCAGGTGGCAATTGGGAGAAAAAAATCCCAGTTGCCACCGGGTGGCGACTGGGACCTTATTGCCCCCACTTCAAATCGCTGTACATTGCGGCGTGGATCGCCAAACCCCCTCATCGCTATATTTCTTAGTAACGTTAATATGTTTTCTTATTCTCCTCATCTAACAGATCCCCTATAAGGTTGGTGAATTTAGCAGTCCCCTCTCCAAATTAACGCAACATTGATATTGCGAGCTGTTTCTGCCGCGTTAGTTCCGCGTCGGAACTCGTATCCAAAATTAACTCGAATTTTCGAAGTATCCATCTTTCTTGCCTAAGCTGAATAAAAAAATCAAATGAAAGTCGATAATCGAATGTTGCACATTTTTTAAAAGAAGAACTTCATGGGTACCTACAATGTGAAAAAAGTTTCACTCAAAAATCTCAAACCATGAAGGTTCTGTGTCAATCGAAGTACTTAATAAAATAAAACGGCAATTTCATACTTTAACCCCTATTATTATCAAATGAAGTTTTATCAAAATGCCGATTCTTGTTAAATAGTGGTATGTGGTAGGTTTGCTCAAAAAGTATGATTTACCCATGATTTCTAATAAAAAATCTTTTAAATAAAGCTACTGATATTTTTTTTCTTCTTACCATCCAGGGTAACCCAACGCGATAAATGCGCTTATCCTAAATACTAACATACATGTACCTACCTATAACAAATTACAAACAATGCATTCCTTGTGATTACACTCAGAGAACAACAGAATAAGTCCGTCTCAATCGCTATGAGGTTGAGCGTGCGGAGTGCACGCGTCAGCGGCGCCTCCCTTACAAGGTTGCTCCGAGTGCGCGGTTCTACTAGCAGTGGCGGCTGCCGTCGTCGCCACACGTACCTGTCCGGAACACACAGACTTACCTGCGCTAAAATTGCATTGCTGCATTATGCACCATCCGCCTCAGTAACTTAAATATATATGAGGTGAGTATTGTTGATTGTAGTGTTATTTTAAATATACCTACAGGTTTATTGGCAATCCATTAAGAGGGTATAGAGGAGGACATTTGGTTGCACATGACCTCCCCTACATCCTAATTGGTTACATATAACCGACCCTGGTTCAAATGCTGTACCCACTAGCAGGAATAGTGCCACCAGAAGCTCGCAAAGCGGTGGCAAGGTCCAGCAAAACAGCCAACATGTTCTCCGATTCACGACACCCTTTACACGACAACATCCTTGTGCCACAAATGTTACAAACGCAGGGAGCCTACCGGGAGACTACGTCTCCGCGGAAGCAGTGACGTCACCTCCAACGAATTGTTGTAACAGACTGTTTCCTCGGATTGATTCCTGGTTGATGTTTCGTTAATTATTTATTAGTTATTGATTTTATTGCTGCTTACATTCTTGTCTAATTTGAAATCATATCGATGTATCGAGTTGCATTTTTTTAAGTTGGCAACATTGCGATGTATTTTATGTGCGTATTTTATATGCGCGATTGTACGCGCATATAAAATACGTTGTAACCGTCTTTTGGGCCCCTTTTTGTACGCTGTGAAACTCCGAATAAATATCAAGTACCGTCCCTCCGTGTTATTTCTACACTGCACCTACGCCCAGCCTCAGCAGAACCCACATAGAAGACACTACTGACACCCTCACAAACTCTCTTTCGCCACACAAAGGCTAAAAACCCGAAACAACTTTTAAAAGTGTGTCGTCCCACTCACTGGCGAACGATTAAAAAAGAATGAATCTCTGGCGAAACAGTGCTCCTTCACCCATACCATTTGTTCCACCTGCTGAGGATCTCCCACCTGGACACGAGTTACCATGGCTAGCCTTTTTTTTTTGATGGTGTGAAATCATCAAATAAGTTCTCCCGCTCTGGGCGGAGTGGGAGGGCGTGTCAGACTCTTACTGACTAAAACCCACCCATGTTCCGTCCGTTGCCTGTGCCAGGGGCCACGTTATCACTCTCGGACTTTCCTGCAACGCTGGCAGGCTTCGGCCCTGGCGGACCCCGTCATTGATGCTGACATCTCTTTGGGGCGCGCGTGGAACACAACGCGCCGTCGACCCGGGCCTGGTCCTTATCGGGCGGCGAGCGGTGCCTTGGCTAGCCTGGAAGTCTTTAAACAAACTTCGGACCCAGGTTGGCCGAAGCAAGTAAAACCTGTTCAGATGGAGATTCATAGACGACTCCGCCTTGGAGAGTAAATGCGGTGCTGTTCCACAAACGATTAGACAGTTAATATCATGTTCTATGTGTCCTGTTGTCTGCACATTACAGGAACTGATCGACGCTAGTGATGGCGCCAAACATGTAACCGAATTCTGGGCCGATTCCATTTAGATTGAGATCGACACGGTAAGATGAAGAAGCAGAAGTACCTTCCACTGTCGAGTGTCCAAAACAGATAATATACAGAACATCAGACACTCGAATAAAGGGATATCAATCCAAAGAACCATTTAGTTCACAACACGCCTTAATTTTCCCGAATCCCCTTGATTTCGCCCATTGAGGACAAAGCTGTGGGCAGCCCCAGTTTATTCTATAAAAGCAATTGTATTGTCACTTCGAAAGCACTTTGAAGACATAGCGACCCCGGACATTTTGATAACCACAAATACGTGTTTCACTTTACAAGGGTATAGCCCTAACACCGCAAAACAATGATAGCAATATACCAAGTTTGAATACTTAGCGTCTGTTTGTACCTTCGTCATGGGCTTTTAAAGTGTGCGGTTGCGATATCGGCACTCTTAGTTTGTTTTATCAACCCGATGCTGTTGGTTAATGGAATTGTTTGGATGTGGCAACCGAAAAGACAATTTAGAATATAAGTAGGTAGGCGTACCTACTGTCTTTTATTCACAAGGATTTTCCGAGTTGAGGAAAATCTGACCAGTTGACAGAAAACGACTGACCAGTTGGCGCAGTTGGTAGCAACCCTGCCTTCTGAGCCGCTGGTTCCGGGTTCGATCCCCGGACAAGTCAAACATTTGTGTGCATGAACATGTCTGTTTGACCTGTGTCTGGGTGTGTGTAATTACGTGTGTGTGTGTGCGATTGTATATAAGTATGTATATCAGTCATCAGGTTACCGTAGTACAGGCTCTGCCTAGTTCAGGACCTGAAGACCTTGTGTGGATGTTGTCCCATATTATTAAGTAAGAATTATTATTAAAAAAATCTCATTTATGATCTTTCATTATGAGATTTCGCATGGAACTAAATAGAAGGTTTAAAGTTACTATCTCTATTATGATCAATAAAAACACTTATTCAATAAGCTACCCTCCACGACAACCATGAAACCCTAGAAGGGGTCAAGAAAAATTTGCCCTGTGTTCTAAATACTAACTCGAAAATGTGATACAGTAAAATATTTCTCACTCACAATTAAACATTTGATTGTCGTTCAATTAAGCTAAATTGAACGCGTGATCCGCGAGCAAGTCGCTGATACCAATAATTTTCCGGCCACCACTCAACAGTACGTAATTAGCTTATATAATATTGTGTGTGAGGAAATTATAAATTGGCACAAGCCGTGCCATGAAAATCATTACTGAGCCATTTGTCCCACTTGCCCGTAAATGCACCGGTTGATTTATTTATTAAAGGGACCACAGTTTTACATAAATGATGGCAGTGACACAACCATTGCACACCTCCGACGAAACTGGAATGAAGCTGTGGTAATCGCATTGTTTATTTATGTAGGTCTTTAATATTAATAATTACTGGTATTTATGGTGTTTACTGGAAATATGCCGAACGACCAAAGTTCTTTTGTCAGTTTTTAATACGCGAGTAGTGATATGGTTATCTTCTGGCTTCTGTTGTTTATTCGCTTCTTTATAAGGTAATTTTTCGTTGGCCTGTAAGATTTGTAAGGTAGAATATGTATAGGGTGGAAACTTTCAGCGGGGCAGTAAGGGGAAGTACCTTATCCGTTGCAGCTACACGATAATGGTCTTAGGAGACTATCAATATTTTTTTACGGAATTTTGAGCCCAATTCACAGATTTTCAAAAAAAAATTACAGTTAGCAAGAAAATAGCCATTTTACACAAAAACATTTTTTTGATGCCAATCGATCCTGTTTCTAATACTGATCAAAAACTTCTATGGGACCAACCATCGTTGGATTACTCAAAAAGCCACAAATTGCAAAGAATTTTTCCCGTACATTTTGTATGAAAATTTTACGCAAAAGCTTTTTAGTGACTGTTAACTGAATAAAAAGATAACTTTAAAAACAATTCAAATTTCGAACTCGTTATTATTAAATAAAAAACAATCTTGACAGTTTGTTGCATCAGAAAAGCTCTGAGTGTGTTGTGAATTTTACATTAAGTGCATAATTGGACAGCTATTGATAAGAGAAAAATTACCTTCTTTTTGATATGTGTAAAATTTTACGTGATCATTTGTCTTTTATTTTATTTTATTGTATTTCAGTTACACAAATTCTTTACAAAATGTAAGGGAAAAGTTTTTTGCAATTTGTGACTTTTCTAGTACTCCAACGATGGTTGGTCCCATAGAAGTTTTTGATCAGTATTAGAAACAGGATCGATTGGCATCAAAAAATGTTTTTGTGTAAAATGGCTATTTTCTTGCTAAATGTGTTTTTTTTTTTTTGAAAAGCTGTGAATGTGGATCAAAATTCCATTAAAAATTATGGATAGTCTCCTGAGACCATTTTCGGGTAGATGCAACGGATAAGGTACTTCCTCTTACTGCCCATCTGAAATTTTCCACCCTGTATAGTCGATACCTACTCAATCAATCAACTTAGCCCATCGCATACCACTGCTGGACAAGTGGATATAGTAGGCCTCTCTTCATCCGAAAGTTGTCTTTAAGATCGCTTTTAGCGATAAAGCCGCCCGTTGTGTCAACTTATATAAAATTTCTACATTCATATCTGTAATTTGTATGATGTACTTGTAGCGGTATCTACATCGCCACATGCGAGCTGCGCGTCATACTGACGTCACGGAAATCCTACATCGCGCAAGCAGAGTTTACCGCGCGACTAGCATATAATATTAGAACTTCCCGACATCAATCGTCGGGCAGTTGCCCACCAGACGGGTGTCGTGTCTGGATTTCCGTGACGTCAGCATGACGCGCAGCTCGCATGTGCCGATGTAGATACCGCTACATACTTAATAAAGTATTCTAATCTCTTCAGCTACACCACCACACTCGGTCCTCCGCCTTCCGCATCCAGTCTGATCCAGTCTTTACCTTGAGGTATTCTGTTATACCTACAGAATACCACAAGCTGTTCTAACACTACTTTCGACCGGGCATTTGCCTAATACGTCTATTTTCCGTCTCTATTTATTTTTCATTAATTTTCCAATCAAATTATCACATTCAAATATACGAGACTCTCCCAAGTTCATTAACAAAATCAACTGTGTAACTACACCTATTTATACCTGACATTAGCGTTCGTCCTATTAAGAGTACGGTTCAAAATGGCGTGGGGAATGGGAAGGGTCCTGGTTTAAATTTTCACACCGTAATTGGAAAAAATGGTTTGCTCGCAGAGCACGGAGACGCCTTGGCGGCCGCAGCTAGAGGCGGCATTATCAACACTTTCCATACAAACCAAGCATGTCACCATTTACTCGCACTTTTTTTTTTTTTTTGTGGGTGGGAGATCATCAAGTAACTTCTCCCGCTCTGGGCAGAGCAGGAGGGCGTGTCAGACTCTTACTGACTAAAACCCACCCGTCTTCCTTCAGTTGCCTGTGCCGGGGCCACGGTAACCCTCTTGGACTTTTCCGCAGCCCTAGCAGGCATCGGTCCTAGCACCACCCAGCATATCCACCATAAAGCAGTGTATTTACTGGCAGCGCGACCGTGTTTGCGCCACCATGGTGTCCTAGTGAGATATGCGCCAGGGTAGCCCGCGAAGGGGTGCATATTGAAGAGCCTCCTCGTGGCGCACCCTGGGCAACGTCGGATCCAATTGCCCACCAAGTTTTGGTGGACAATTGGGGCTGGCGGCTAATCTTTAACAAACAAACGGGGAAAGGTCGTGGTTCCAATCACCGATCATGCTTGATGGTCGGTGAAGGGAACCGGGCTATAGAGGGTCAATACGTCCACTCCTCCTCTGCTTACAGAGGAAGTTGAGTGGGCGTAGGCTGAGAAGGGCCGCCGCTGCGGTGCAGGCGCACCAAAGCGGCACGTGTTTCTCTCCTTGAGGAGCAGTCCTCGAGGAGAGAACTTTCAGCGGGTTCGCTGAGTCGGGTCGGCCGGACAGCGAACGGAGGCATGCCTAATGCCGCCGCCGGGGGCTTGGCTTAATTGCCTGGCCCAGAGGAAGGCTACCTCTAAGATAAAAAACCACCCAATCCTAAGCTTCGAAGCGCGGTGAGAGGATGAATGGCTGGAGGGAGTCCAGTCGTTAGCGCTTCCCCTGCAGATCATTTACTCGCACTGAGACACAAATGACGAGTAGAAACTGGCGGCTTTGAAGGCGGTCTGTGACAAAAGTTGTCCGCTCAGCGCACTTTCGACGCCACGAACTTTATTAACTGCTGATCGTTATGACTATCAATTGCTCTTTGGTTTACCTACATCACGTCTAAATAAGTGTGGCACATGCCCATAGAGGTTGGGCAAACTGAATCAATATGCGAGCACCGTCTACACCCTTTGCACTAATTGATTTACTTTGCAACGAGATACTGGCTTCAATTAAAAATCGTTTCCTTTAATTGATAATAACCGGAGCCAATAAAGTGAGTAGGGTAGTAAATAAACAATCCATCAGACTGGTTTAGGTTTCGTAAAAAAATCTCCGTATACGATTTTGTTGGAAGACTTTTTGTACACGTAGTAGATAATAGTATTGTGTACCTTTATATAGGTAGACTTTGTCACTCATCATTATAATTTAACAATGCAAAATACTTATTACATATCGGAAAGTCTATTTAAAAAAAAAGGTGAAAATTCTAAAACTCTGTGACGTACCTTTGTTCCCTTTTGAACTTATGAATTGCATTATTAGTAATAGTAATAATAAAAGTAATAATTTATTACTTACCGTTATGTAGGTATTAACAAAATGATTAAACTGACCTTGTAAAACAATTCCGTTGTGTACGTGTTCATAATAGGTTCACACTGAAGTAACTGTGTGAACCAGTTTGACATTTATGTGGTTAATGAAATTCATTATGATAAAAAATAAAAACATAGAAAAATATAGGTAACAAAGTCTGCAGCCATTACAAAAATAGGGCCGCTTTTTCACAAAATGAAACAAACAGAATCCTAGTTGTTATTTACAAGTAGCCGACTTAACAAATCGGACAAAAAATATACTTTGTCAAAGTATATTTTTTGTCCGAACCGAGTGCCATATTTCACGGCAACTCAAATAGCCCTCAACTACCCACCCAAAATATAGACTAGACCTATATATTTTACGAGTAAACCGAGCTTTGATTTTCGCTGGCTCTCTTTCAAAGTCGGCGTGAAATTAGTCTCGCCACATTCGCTCCAAATCCGTACAAAATAAACTGTGGCAAAACGAAAACTTCGTCTGGAATTGCAACAAAAATAAATATCGACGCATTACCCAGTCGATTACTTAGAAAAGGCTAAGTGTTGAGTTGGAATCGATCCTCACTATTGGAATCCTAAGAGATGACTAAAAGATAATGATTATACTTATACAGGGTATTAAGAAGAGTATCCACGTGCACTGGTTCTGAACTACAGTAACGAACCGCACATCAGTGGTAACGGTTGCACTATGAAACTGGGTTTATTGCTACGACATAAAGGCGCTGTCAATGCCAAATGACTGCCACGGATGCACGGTTTACTGTACAATACCAACCCGGCACACTCTAGCAGTTAGCTTCACTCGTGTCATTGCTGGCTGTCTTAATCTTCTTGTTCTCATCTCACCGCTCACGAGCTCCAACTCAAAGCATTTATTTCAAATAAACCAATTACAAGCACATTTGAATTGTCAAGGAGTCGGTCGGTCGGAAAGATGAAGCTAGTTGCCCATTCCAAAGCGTAGTAGGTACCTATGGAGAAGAACGGGCAAGAAGCTTCACGAACTATATTTTAAGTCGTTATATGTATTCTTACAAAATATTGGTTACATCATTCATGTTGAAATTATACATGTGAGAACGTTGTAGAAAGACATGTACGTTAAAAGCGACCGTAATAAAAAAATTATAAAAAAAAAAACAATTCAGAAATTTTAATGAATTATAATAAGCCGTGGGAGCTAAGAGATGACCAGTCCCTACTGACGGTGCCCGTTCACGAACATGACGTATTGGTCAACACAATTCAGCTCAATAATTTTGAAGGCTGGAGCTGCAAGGGAAGAAGAAAAGAATGTTTAATCTTAATGTGATCGCAAATCAGGTCTAGTGATACCTACTGGTAACTACCCTGAGACCAATAAAATTATCTGGAAAAGCCCACCTTGAAAAGATCCGAGAGAGGTCAATGATCAAGAGAAGAACTAATGGAACGCAGGTTTCGTTAGTAAAAATATATACCTAATAGAATTACATGTATAATATTTTGTTTTAGTTTGTTGAAATAGTTATCAGTTTTAATTGCCAGGCAAGCTTGTACTTAATTTAACGGTTGTTTTGAAAACATCAATTTAAATTACTAATACAACTCGTAATTATTCTTGTTTGTTGATTTCAGAGTAGTATTTATTCCATATAGTATCAAAATATTCTTTAGTTTTACATAAAATAGTAGTATATTGTGCACCAAGGGATAAAGCAGTGTCTTATGTCGCGGGTGCCGTATTGAATCCTGAGCGATACGTGGATTCTAGTGGTAACTCCCGAGAGAAGCAAGGAGTTAAGACATGAATCCTGAGTGCAGCGAGGAATTCAAGCTCGCCCAACATGAAGGCACGTTTATCCCCGAGGAGGATACTCTACTTTCCACACCGTCTACAAGACAATTAAAAGCAATAGTAGGTACTAGAATCGAAGTATTTATTCAAATTACAATTACATTTAGTAGACCTATTTAAAATAATTTAAAATATGATACAATAGACCTGGAATGACAAAGTTATGTTTTTATTCGGTACATTTATCGAAGTGGAGGTATAGTTTATTTGCGAATTGCGGTTGAGTAAAGTTTCAGAAACTTGGATCGTGAAAGTTGATAAAGGTCACACTATTCATCTAGCTGAATAGTGTTTTCATGTGGATGGTTGCAGTGACAATGGTGTCCCAAGATCAGTTATCGACAGTGTTTTTAGTTTTGTCCTTATTCTGTATACAATTTCCAATGTAACCCTCCGCTACTACATCAGATATCCATCCACCGTGTTTTTTAATCTGGGTAATGTCTGCTCCTGAATACGCCAATAGAGTAGCCGATGTTCTCCTGAAACAATGGCCCGTGTAGAGCTTGGCATTGTTCAATTTCAGGTATATCGCAATTTCTTTCGGCATGGTGCTGATCTTATTTTTGCCAATGACTTGCCTGGTGCACTTGCTATTATTATAAGCTAAGAAGAATAAAAATCTGTTAGTGTTTATATTAGAGGGGCGTAGAGCTTAGTGCTTTTCTACAATTCTTACGTATTGTCCACGGATCAAGAATGACCGTTCTATCTTTGATTTTGTGTCTGGCATATTTAACCTAACGATGGTTTACAATAATACTGTTTAAGTATGTTGCTACTTTATTTATGCACGCACGGTAATACCTGCGGATTAATATTTTTTTATGTTATTTAATAATATTTATTAAAATAATTGGTTGTATAAGTAGTTGCTTTGTAATCTAAGTGCTTACTATTTATTTTATTTTGTTATAGTACCAATCATTGAACCTGACTTGGTTTCCGTACTTTCTTTATTATGTACACCAAAAAATCACAGATATACTTAAATGTAGAAATTTTACATAGGGTGACATAATGATATTTATATATTTTATAGTTTTCCATTTGTAAAAATCGTAGTAGGCTTTCGTGTACGATTTCTTGGACTTTTCTGGGAGTAGATTGTGGGCAATGCCAGCGGCTTCCGATATAACGTACTCGGGAGTCAAATCACTATCGTAACTCGACCATTTTTGTGAGGACAAAGCGATTTCCAGTATTCGCACCTGTTTTTTAAGGGAACTATATTTTCTATCACCAAAATTTATATTTGTCATCAAGTTGTATCACCTAATAAATAGATCTATCGCCACGAAATATTTTCGTTCTCAGATAAACAAAAATTGTTCCCAGGTTGATATCTCAGGATTTTAGGTGATTTATTGTGGAACTGATTTTGCATTGTTTGGTGACTACATTTTGGTGACAGATCTACTATTTGGAGGACAAACCCTATTATTTAAGAAACACAAAACTAATTAAATTGGTAATAGCTTAAATGATACCCGAGACAAATTACCAGGAGAAACTGGATGCAATCTGGACTTTAGGGCACCCCGACTCGGACAGGTTAGGTTAGAAGGGGATGGCGGGGTCGAGAGACCCCGCCATCCCCTTCGTGGTTATTTTTTTATAAACCACCCAGAAGTAGGAGCCCCGCGAAGCGGGGCTCCGTCGACCAAGCCCTACCGTCGACATATTATGTATATCAATCGATCCGTGGTGAATAAGAAAACTACTACTATTTGGTGATCTCTTTTAATTAGTTTGCTTAAATACTTATTAGGACACACCTATTATAATACATACAAAAACATTTATTTGGTACTAGACCTTATATCTCAGGATTTTAGGTGATTTATTGTGGAACTGATTTTGCATTGTTTGGTGACTACATTTTGGTGACAGATCTACTATTTGGAGGACAAACCCTATTATTTAAGAAACACAAAACTAATTAAATTGGTAATAGCTTAAATGATACCCGTTTTTTAATTGGTATTCTATTTTTTTTATTTGTATTCTACTCTTGGTGGACAGTTCGATTTCCGAACAATTTTTTTACTACATGCAGGTCTCAATGGTAAATGCATGGGATTAGTATGTACTATGGAAAATGTTTGTGTGCAATTTTTACTTGAGGTTACAATGTACCAAATTCAAAACATATTAATGACCAGTGAGTCATAGTAGGGACATGCAGTACAATATTATTGCCCAGCTAGAATCCAGGGCTTTAATGACTTGCTTTAGGTTAGATTTGCATGACATATAATTTGGCATTGTCGAGCAGATGGTGTGATAAATATGTAACTTAATGTTGATTTCGTTATACCACACATATAACGTCTTCATCATAAAGATAAAACATGAAAACGCAGTGCACGAGTTCAACCGTCAACGTGAACGACATGCAAGTGCGAATCGATAGCTCAGACAGTCGATTCATACGGCTTAACTATTTACAGCTTAGCTTTTCAAGCCACTCATAAAGCAAAGGGTTTCATTTGCCGTTTCAACCATAAGCAATATAGAACAATGAAAAAACAAACCTAAAAGAACTAACTAGAACCTATCTAGCTCGGAAAATCACGGACTTTGAATCCGTGCGCGCGAAAGGTCTAATCGAGTAATATTTTACAGAACCTTAGTTAAAACTGCAAGTATCCAGCTCATTCCATTCTCCAAACCGTTATTTGTTGGAATGGAAGGCGTTTTAAGTAAAATAAATTACCTGTTACAAGATGAGAGTTTGTGACCGAGCGGGGATCAGCGACGGGCGAACGTTACGGAAATGAGAAATGAATTGTGGGGAGATCGGTCCATGTGTTCCTCGCCTTAACCGGCGCTACCCGGTAAAACTATCATGTTTCTGAAAGTATGAACATTATCTGGGATAGCAGGAATATTTTTAATAGCGCCGCAATATCTTTTAAATCGTTCATTACCGTTTACTCGGCGGTGACGACGGGAAACGTTTTGCGGTTGCCGCGCTGAAGGCAAAATGTTTGTTTTATTACTTTAAATGTTGTTTAACTGACATGAGTTTCGATTACATTTATGTAGGTGGGGAATACGGGCTTTTTGTTTATTTAGGCTTTAATCGTTTTGGTGTTAAAATATCTGTAGCCTGTCTGTCAGTAGTCCCAGTAGTGTTATTCGGATCCAAGTCACTTTTTTATTCAGTGACAGCACAGTTTCGCAACTTAGCTCGATGTGTTTCGTATGATACTGTTTATTTTTATGAAACAACAGTTTGCTTTTTCCGATTTTATCATCGTAAAAATTTTAGGTACATGTCATGAATACTTTCACTCCATGAAATGATGCCAGTGAACTTAAAATCACTCCACTCTCACACCTTGTTTACCCCTTGTTTGTTTTCACCTTTTTTCTTTTTTTGATAATTATTGGAGCTACTTACCTTTTTTGTATGCACGTGTTTCTGTGACAAATAAACGTGTTTTTTTTTTTTGTGTGTGGTTGATTTTAGATGTTGAACGTTACCTACACGTAAAGAAACACATTGAGATTGATTAAATTAACTAATTATGATCAATTCACAATATATAATTATCATCAACAACCAATTGATTAACTTCACAAAATGTGTATTAAATACTTCAGCGACTTTAGATTAACTTTGAATAAATGTCAATGTTAACTTCAAGATACTCCAAAAGTCAGAAGAGTTGTGTTAAAAACTTAACAAACTTGCTCGGTGTTTGATGTGGGAACGACGGAGTTTTGGTGAAAGTAGGGACTAACATCTGTACGAAAATAAAGGTTACATTTTGTTATACACAAAACAAATAATGTCTCGCTTTATTTGCTGCAAATGTTTTAGTATGTAGCTCGAGTTTTGTGACTTTTTGTAGTTGTTATGGATATTCTTTATACGTGTACATACATATCAAAGAAAAATGACTTTAATATGGATGGAAAGCTGACAACTTTCGGGCTGAAATGGATTATAAAGGTTTCTTCTTGTTCCTTTGTCGTATCGAAATATCAAAAAAAAAAAAACAAACTAGGCTGAGAATCAGCACTTTTTGAACGTCAAAAATTACTTAAGACAGTCCCCCTAAACGCCCGCCCTTCACCACTTTCTAGTGCTTTAGCTGGGAAGAAATGGCGCAACAAACTCCCCAGCAGCGCAGCTGTCTGTTCAGTTAGAAGAAACTGGATTCTATACAGTAGTAAGTAATTAACATTACGAAACACAAAACATTAAATTATATTATTTGGCATAATATTGTCAGCAAGCACACGCCAATATACCTACGAACAAAAACATTGAAAAATATACTCAAGCGAAAAAAATAATAAAACCGTAAACAGAACTTTAAAAAAAACCTAAATAAAACCTTCCAGGCATAAATGGCGTGCCCGTTTACATTTGCAATTATGCATTATGTTTACATAGTTGTAAATTGAAGTCACAAATGATAAACTAGGACCTTCGAAGTAAAATAAAGAAACAGTTAAGTACTAATAACAATAACAAAACCATAGTTAGCAAGGTGACCTGTCATCACAAGCAGCACCCGTTCACGAGCATAACGCAAAGATCAGCCATTACTCCCCTCGCCATATTTGAGGGAAGGAGGCAACCCGACCCCCGATGCTACCGCAAGCAGTGACATCTAAGGGAGCATGACGAACTTGCTGCCGGTTGCTGAAAAGAATGATAATTATGATCAATTGTCGAGGTCGCTAGCTAACCTATACTTACATTCAGGCTGTCGTTCAGTAAGCACTCCTTATTACCACATGGTTTAGTGTTTAGGATAGCGCTATCGTCAGCGTTCATTAGTTATTTTTTTGTAAAGTTAGAGGTAGGGCAAGATTACGAGATGGGTCATGATTTCATTCACAAATTTTCTAAGGGCCTAACTTTTTGTATTGAAGGCTGCTGACTGATTAGGTTATCAACAACTAGCTTGCTGTTTGAATTTCGCGAAATCGATTAGATTTCGATTGAATCGATTAGATTATATTTGTGTCCGAATTTGGCGCAACTTACTGAGCGCAAGCTAGCTGTTAGAATGGTCACGGGCCGTCAGATTCCACGAGTAAACGGTGACGTTCTCTGACACGCGTGGTTTGTATGAAAAGTGTTGACAATACCGTTTCTATCAAAGACCACCGAGACAGCTCCGTGCTCTGTCATGTGGACTGGTACCTGCCATGTTATCTCTCCAACACCCTTGGTGGACTATGAGAGAATGTCTACGGCATTGAGTCTGCCTTTAAACCTTTATTGTGCTCAAATCTATACTATATTATAAAGAGGTAAAATTTGTTTGTAAGTTTGTATGTAGGGGGTAATCTCTGGAACAACCGGTTGGATTGAAAAATTCTTTTTGCATTTGATAGCCCTATTCTTGAGGAAGGCTATGTGCTATTTAACATCACGCTATGACTCTAAGGAGCCGAGAAAAAGAAACAAAGGTCAGAAAGAACGCTAAGCTAAAACGAAGTGATACCGTGGGCAGGTGATTTATAACGGCTAACACATTTTAATGACTTCTAAGTAAGTATTTACGCCGATATTATGTAAACACGTCATCGCCGTGTGACTTTATATTGTAACCTCGGAACGTGTGGTCCAACTTTTTAATGATATGCATAGGTACTTCATTCTCGCCTTATGAATTCTTGTTCCCGAATAATTAAATATGTGTTCCTCCAAACCGGAGTTAGTAGAACGTAATAACGAGAAAAGCGGTTTGCTGGCTAAAATTGTTTGTTTAAATTAATAATCTTAATTAATTTAATAGTTTAAAAAATAATAGTTTCTCTTGCTTAGCGTTTTCAAATAACTTTTATTTATAGTAGTGGGCTACATAACTATGGGCTGATTTTTCAATAGTCAGTTATCTTTTATCTGAGGAATAAAAATTGCGGTTTGACAGCTTTTGTATAGAAAATACACACATCAAAAGTGTCTAGGGATCAAGCATTTTTATGCGGATTTCTTGAGATTAAGATGTGGCTTTGTAATAAATTTATGATTTTATAAATTTATATGGATCCTTTTTGGTGCATTTCATAATTTGAATCAGGAACTGTGAATCAAATTCGAGTAAAAGATGAAAATCAGCTGTCAATATTTTCCCTATAAAAACATACAACGCATTGAAGACATTATTAGTGCTACTGTTTCCCTACTACTGATTAAAACCAACGTTATCATGGAGCGGCGACGTCATTTAAGCAGGGAAGAAATGCTCAGAGCCGTGGGAATGATAGAAGCTGGTTCCCGGCAACGTACTGTGGCTTTAGCTCTGAATACAAGTCAGAGTGTTATCAGTCGACTTTGGACACGTTACCGAAGCACTGGTACCGTGGCTGAGCGCCATGGAGGACGGTATCGCTGCACCACACGGAGACAAGACCGATACATTCAAATCTTAACTCGAAGAGCTCCAACAATAACCGCCATGATGTTAGCCGTGAGGCTTCATCACTCTTCAGGGAACTTAATTAGCGACCAAACAGTCAGAAACCGCTTGCATGAAGTGAACCTTCATTCCCGAAGACCGCTACGGGTACCACCTATAGCAATGCACAATCGTAGGATTCGATATCAATGGGCTCTTGAACACAGAAATTGGGCAGAAGAACAATGGCGTTTCGTGTGCTTTTCTGATGAGTCTCGTTTTGGTATGAGACCGGATACAAGACGTATACGACACTGGAGAACCCCTGGGCGCCAACAGCGATTAAAATCCTGCCAGGAAGTCCATCCTTATAGTGGTGGAACCATCATGGTATGGGCGGGTATTTGGATCGGCGGAAGAACTGAGTTGATTTGGATCAGAGGCAACCTCAACGCTCAAATTTATGCTGAGACGATTGTATCAGACGTCATCGTTCCTCTACAAGTGCAAATCGGTCCCTTATTTCAGTTAATGCATGATAATGCACGACCGCACACCGCAAGAGTTGTAAGACAGACTCTCGCCGCAGCTAACATCAATGTCCTGCCCTGGCCTGCTCAGTCGCCAGACTTGAACCCGATTGAGCATGCATGGGATATGCTACAGAGAAGAGCTCTGCCGAATATGGAGGGTATCCAGTCGCAAGAAGACCTTTTTTTGTTGTTGCAACGAACATGGGCGGCCATTCCACAGCGTGATTTGGATGAACTCATTTTGAGTATGCCAAACCGATGTTCTTGTGTTGTTAGTGTTCGCGGTAGAAACACGGATTATTAATTGTTTAAGTTACCCAATAAAATTTTAAAGAAAACTGTTATTTCAGTCTTTTTTTCGAACTTTTGTGTTAGTGGTTCAAATGTCAAAAATCCCTTTATTAGGAAAATGGCAAATTTCTTTATTAATGCAAAGGTGACTTGGTTTATCGTTACTGTGACAAACGAAAACACTTTATTTTATGAATCCTTAAAGAAAATTTTAATTAATATCAATCAGGAGAAAAGTTATTGCAAAAATATATGTTGATCCCTAGACACTTTTGATGTGTGTAGCTGTCACATTTATTCTTCAGATAAAAGTTATCCGACTATTGAAAAATCAGCCCTATGTCAACTATATATGTAATAGATTTGAGCTCACGATGTAGTAGTAGTACTTACTTATTTATTAGGTTTAAAAATCGATCTTCATCATGATACTGTCTGACATTGACTGACCGGTTGGCGCAGTTGGTGGCGACCCTGCCTTCTGAGCCGCTGGTCCCGGTTCGATCCCCGGACAAGTCAAACATTTGTGTGCATGAACATGTCTGTTTGACCTGTGTCTGGGTGTGTATATATATATAAGTATGTATATCATTCATCAGGTTACCGTAGTATAGGCTCTGCTTAGTTCGGGACCTGAAGACCTTGTGTGGATGTTGTCTATAATTATTATAC
Organism: Brachylomia viminalis; assembly: GCA_937001585.2. Taxonomy (NCBI): domain Eukaryota; kingdom Metazoa; phylum Arthropoda; class Insecta; order Lepidoptera; family Noctuidae; genus Brachylomia; species Brachylomia viminalis. The sequence goes on along the minus strand of OW443308.2, from coordinate 11,758,523 downwards.
CTATTAGTTAAATAAGCAATTAATGAAACCATACGAACTCCAATGAAAATGAGTTGTACCTTTAGTAAGCTGCGTGATAATATTTCGTTACAAAAATCTCAGTAACTTCATCGACTGTGTACCAGATAGCGATAGGAAGGAGCATATCGAAGCAAAATTGATGGCCTATGATTCGGTCGGGTGCTGGCTTGAATTTTTATTGAATTTGAGCTTGCTGGCATCAGCTCAAACACTACGTTAGCAGAATTAAATTATGGTAGCGCCAATTACAGCCGTTTTTGAACCGCACGATGGCTGATCGCCAATTTATGCGCTTATAAAGCCCATTTCAGTTATAACATGATTTCAGTGCCCTGTTGTCGAAAATGTGAGAATGCAGAGAGCTACATTCTATTGTTCATGCTAATATCGATAACGGTGAAAGTGTAAAAAATTTTAAATTACCTATTTTTAGTTATTCAGTATCACTTACCGATGTGGTTGGTTAGAGAAATGTTATTTATCAAATTCTTTCTAGCTTAGTCTAGCTTACAGTTTGCATTTACTTTCACATAAAAAGTTCTGTTTTTGTTACAAAATAAACACATTTAGGTGCCGTCGAAAAACGGTAAGTTCTAAGTACCTAAACAATAGTTGGAATTTAACATGCACAACGTTCAGTTTGCTTTGTCCAACAAAATAATAGGAAGTGGCGCTGCATTCGTTTTAGAACAAAGCGGAAAATGTTACCGAATTTTCTCTCATTTTCATGAACAAAATAATTATCGTATCGATAGTTACTTACGATATAGCTGAGCAGATTTGAATCATTACATTGACATAAGATTACAGATTATTTCGATTCTATGCTGTTTATATTGACAACCTAGCTTGTTTTGTGGAAAAAAATAATTTTAAGCTGCTAATTCCACTGCTGGGCCTTTGCTTTGGATCTTTATCCATTCTTTTAATAAAGCAGTCATGTTGTCATGTGCACCATGTCGCTTGCCGCTGAAATGTAACTAATATAACCTTTTCTATGTGCCGGGATCCAAAATAAACCTTGGACACTTCACCGTTTGCCACCGTTTGCACAGGATCTGTAGGCAGAATGACGAAAGATCGAAGCGTAATGAATTGGATCATACATGAAAATGATTAAAGTTAAAAAAGACATAAAAGTCATAGTATCTAAGTCGTAATATTTTGGTCTGTTGTTGTCTTTTATGGTTTCTTATTTGTATTTTAATTTAGTTTGTTTCCTCTGTATGATTTTCGTGTTATGTTTTTCCATGGAATTATCCCACAGGGATGTGCTACAAGAACAAATTTGGATCTACATTGAACGCACAATGTATCTAACGTTTTTAATTGGATACGGAATAATACTGTTTTGATTAAAATAGCTTCTTAAATAACCCATTATCTTTTTGTAATATGTAAAAGATAAAAATGGTACTGTGGGTTATCCTTAGAAGATAGACATATACCATCGCGGACTATTTTGTATTTTGTACTTTTTTTAAATATACAATTCCGTAGTAGGTACATTATTTTGATATATCTCGTAATATAATAGCTGGCTTTTGCAATGTAAGCGCACAAAAATATGTTTTTTACGACATCACATTACAAATCTTTGGAATTCTCGGCTTTTCTGTATGCATGTATTATACATGAAAACCTTTGATGATGACCTATTGATGAACCGCATTAAACCGCATTAGAGTCCGTTGCGTCGCGTCGTTTAAAAGATCTAAGCATACATACATACAAAAAAGCGACTTAATTTTATAATATGTAAAGATTTTTACCTTGTTCAACGTACTGTACCTAGATTGTAAGTAAATAATGTGGTTTCCTATAATTGGAAGCGCACACTTGTATTGGCTTCTGTTCTTTGTATACTTGCAAGTAATTGTGTAGCCTCTGTTGGATAGCAAATAAATAAATAAAAACGTTGTTATTTTTTGCTAATCCTGGTGCAGAATATCACATTGACTGCTTTTAAGGCCCAGCTTTATTTTCTGTATAAAATCCAGAAAACAAAATTTTTGTTGATTAATACCTACGTTGAAAAATGACAGGGGATGGAAAGTAGCTTTGAGTAACTTGAGAAGAAGCTTCTATCCAGCAGTGGCATTTGGCTGAGCAGAAACACAAAAAGATTTTCATACTAACCACACTCCTTCATCACCATCGTTACGCTATCAATGGAGAAAATGCAAAACAGTCACTTTAGCGTTCCAGTTTTTAGGTCACCGAGATCTTTGATGTGGCAAAGTCTTCGAGGCACTGAAACTTTTTCTAGGCGATTCGTTTAGCAAAGTTTGTTTTATAGATAAGACGGGCTTCCGTCCTGTCATGAATAGCTCGTTTGCTTGATATAAAAACTTGTAATAATAAATTGCTCTAGAAACAACGGTACACAAGACTTTAGCAGTTTGCTGTTGTACTTACAAATTAGGTTTTTGTGTAGGTTGGTTGATCTTAATATAACGCTTGTCTCCGCGAAGGTATAGGGTAGAAACGGGATGAGGTACCTACTAATAAGTATTGTAAAGCTTCAGCAAACTTAGTGGTGGGCCACTCTAAGATTTACGTCTTGCTAGGGTCGCACCAACTCGCGGTTCAAGAGTGCCGTTTCCTTAAACACTAGATTAGTTGCAAGTATTTTACGAATGTCAGCTACTTTAGATAATGGGTGAAAAATATTATAATTATACGTAAAGATCGAATACTTACTTCTGAATATTCTTAATGAATGACGTTAACGTTTGTGGATTGGTTTTGTTGACAAAGTGTAAGTATTTAATAAACTAATAGTTCATCGATAAAGGTATTCATTCTCGTGTAATAGAAGCGATTTTGACTCATTGAGGTTCTGCAGTTGCCCTTATGACGAGAAATGAGCATAGTTTCGACACAGGAAAGCGGGATTAAAGTTAGAATTGCTGTTCTAGTGAATGCTTTTCGTGGAATTTGCATTCCTTAGCAGGTACCTACTTACAAGACTAGGAAATAATGACAAAGGAGGAATGGTACAGTGTAGGTGGCTTTCCATTGTGCTAAAAGCAAAGATGTTAAGTACCTACTTACTCAGTATGACAAAACGGAAAGGAAGCGTATTTTATTCTCGTTGCATGTCAAAGCCTTGAGATTTTGATGCAGCTACGAGTATATTAATAAATTTTAAGACAATTGGGTGTTTTTGTGAACGGGGGGCTTCATTTTTTTTTTCGCATTATAATTTGCTGAAAGCTCGTAAGTCACACAAATAATAGTGGTTTTATTTTAGCTTTCATAAAACTTCATGTTTTCAGTAGGTATTACCTACAAACAAAATAGTCGTTGGGAACTGTTAATTATCATGAAAATATAACAAAACTGCCTCAAAGAACTTAAACAAAACACCTAATCCGTTTTATCAAAGTAGAACACCAGTATTTAACCTCTTCATTTGTTTATTTTGATAGACGACTCATTTTAAGAGCGTTTATACCTTATGAGTGGCAACGTCGCAATTTAGTGTCATATTTCGTGGTTTTCAATTTTTATCATTTAATCGAAGCTATATTTAAAAAATCTGTTTAATTAACTTTTTAGAATTACGTGAAAGTGTTTAAACAGTAAGTAACCGTAATACTTACAGTTATTTTACAATGAAAATAACGCCCTGCAAGTTTCCAATGTATTATTTGCTTATAAATAGAACTGTAAACGCAACAATTTCTTACCTTTTACACAGTTTTCACATAATTCTAAAAAGTTAATTAAACAGATTTTTAAAATATAGCTCCGATTAAATGATAAAAATTGAAAACCACGAAATATGACACTAAATTGCGACGTTGCCACTCCTAAGGTATAAGCGCTCTTAATGAGTAAAACAAAAGCAACAGTAAGATTATCAGCATGCATCTTGCTCCGAGCATTTACATCGTTAATCACATTAAGTGTTAAATGATCCGTCGAAAGGGAGGCCCACAAGTACGAGGACCAAGATATTTCCTGCTCCAACTTGCTGATGATTTTCCTGAGCAATATTTTTTCTTTAAGAACCAATGGAGTTGCTAACACGACCAATTTGTCAGAAGTCTTCTTTGTCTGTTCAGATTCGGGTTGTTTATCTTTCACTTTGAATTGGCTTCGAGCTTGTCACTTACCATTTGCGAGTTCGTACGTTACGCGTTCTTTGTTGGTGTTACCAACCTTTGTTTTGTAAAGTTATTGGGATATTTTCCTGGATACATCGTTTATAAATTAATAATGGCACCTCTCATTTAATGAATTTTCGAAACTGGAAAACAAAAGGCTCAAATCATAGACTGTCCAATTTGGATGTTTTGTTAGAACCCAATCACGTAGAAAAAAAAATGAATTAACTTCATTACTATTCAATTGTGTTTCAAGCTGGTTATTTGTGTTACACAATATAATATAATGCCTCCATTCCCTGATGGCGTAGGCAGGAGTGCTTAGTAGGTTCAGCAATATTTCGCCAGTTATGTTTAAACATAACTATCCCTATTATATGTAGCGCCGGTTTGTGTAACAGTCCCAATACAGCAACCTCTTTGAAAGATAGGAAAGAAAGACAATTTTAATTGACCCGGACTAAGGCACGCAATTATAACAGATACGAAGTTATCTGCGTGTGGAATCACTGGTACACTCTACAATCGGCTAAAATCTTTTTCTTATCTCGAAAATCGTTTCTTTTTTGTTGCAGTTAATGGTTTCCAATCTGGATCCTACAAGACGTCGTCAGGGGTTCCTCAGAGGGCACGCCACGATAGCGGCGGTAAGACCCCTCTTTGAGGAGTGGCTAGAGAGGCGTCACGGCGTCCTCACCTACCGCCTGACGCAGGTCCTCACCGGACACGGATGTTTCGGGTGGTTCCTGCACATCATCAGGCGGCAGGAAACGCCCGGGTGTCACCACTGCGATGATCGCCCCGAGGACACGGTGGAGCATACGGTGGGAGCCTGCCCTGCATGGGCGGAGCACCGCCGTGTCCTCGTAGAGGCGATCGGCAGCGACGGCGACCACTCACGCCCGGCCCTGGTTCAAGTCATGGTCCGGGGCGAGGGGGAGTGGGTGGCAGTCGCCTCCTTCTGCGAAGCAGTCATGCTAGCGAAGGAGGTGGCGGGACGGGAGAGGAAGAGAGTCTCCCGTCCAAGCCGCCGCGGTGGACGCTCCAGGCGTCGGGAGCCGCGTGACGACTCCCGGCCACCGTAGGCGCGGGCCTGCGGGCGGTGAGTAATGGGTAGCTCACCGTCCGATCAGGACCAGGCCCGTGCTGGACACAAGGAAGGAACACGGGTGGGTTTTAGTCAGTATGAGTCCGACACTCCCTTCCGCTCCACCCAGAGCGGGAGGGGTGATTTGATGATTTCCCATCCTCAAAAAAAAAAGGGGGTTCCTCAGGCATCACATATTGGACCGGTTCTATTTAATGTTTTCGTTAACGATATCCCGCACTGCCTCAGAGTCTCAGAATGTTATATGTATGCAGACGACCTTAAATGCTCTATGATAATCGAATCTGAAAACGATAAAACATTACTTCAGACTACGTAGATTCGTTAGTTCAATGGTGTAACAATAATGAAATGAGCTTAAACGCAAAAAGTGCTACCACGCGCAATACACCCGAAAAAAGAAAATGACGGCTAGTGTATATCATGTCGGCCCTAACGTTATCCAGGAGGTGGATTGAATAAGGGACTTAAGAGTTGTTTTTGACAACGCCTTGACATTTGTACCTCATTTTGAGGGCGTGCGTGGAGGAATGTTGCTGGTTTTAAGCTCAGTCGGACAAAAATATTGTTTTACAACTGTATCGTTCGTAGTATCTTAGAATACTGCAGTACAATTTGGAGGCCCCATTACTCCACGCACATCCTTCGACTGGAGCGAATATAAAAGAGATTCCTCTGGCATCTGGCCTATGCCAGCAGAAATGCAAAAAGGATACGAACATATGAAGCCCGACTATCTTATTTTAAGACGGTCTCATTGGAGAAGCGTAGAATAATCATTGATTCCATATTCGTACATAAACTACTCCGATGCAAAATTGATTGTCTCCTATTACTATCCAAGTTTCACTTTCGAGCTCCTGCTAGACTCCCTCGTGCTCCTATTACTCATTTACACCCTCCACTCCGCAGAACAATACTTGGTGCAAACTCTGTCGTTTCTCGTCTTTGCAAATTGTTAAATAGCTCCAGCGTTGACGTGCATTTTGACTCATATGCCAAGTTTCATAGAGTTAGGTTTTTCAATCCCAATGCATTTTTTTTAAATATTTTGTTGTAAGTATCTCTGTTTGTTTTGTTCTATTGAATTTTACTTTTGCTTTTAATATAAGTTTTATATTCCATCACGTAATGTTAATTTTAAACTTGTTAATTTTAGTTATTAATTTAATAGTTTAGTGCTTGTGGCACACCTAATATGTTTATGCGGCATGCGGTGCTAAAGGAGTCTACACACCAAACCCGCCGACCCGCCGACACAGCCCGGCGGCTTGGTGTCGGCGACCCAAACCCGCCAACCCGCCAACATGTGTCATGGGGCTGTGTCGGTGAGTTAGTCGGCGGCAAGAAATCAGTACAACTTTTTTAGTTAGTGATTGCAGTGTGTACGAACGTGACGTGTTGTTTTTCTCGAATATTGCAGCCTACAATAAACATGGATACTGATGCTGATCTAATAATAGCAGCATGTGGAATAATTTTAGCTGGGTCCCTGAAGAGAAAACGACAGTGTTGGGTTAGACCAAGCTTAATGAGTCGCAGTCGTTACAGTAACAGTGATAGAATAAAAGATTTAAGAACAGAAGATTTGATTGTAAAAAGACCCTTACATTTTAAGACATTTATGTCGTTAACGTTTACCGACTTTGAATATTTACTAAGCATTGTTGGACCCACAATAGTTAAAAAAAATACAAATTACAGAAGTGCAATTTCACCAACGGACAGATTATCATTAACATTAAAATACCTGACTACGGGAGATTCATTCAACAGTCTTTGTGACACCTTTAAAGTATCTCCTCAACTTATTTCCTACATTATTCCAGAAGTGTGCCAAGCTATCGTAGATGGACTTTCGGATTATGTGAAGGTATGTACATATATGGGCGTTTAACTTTCTTTAATCTTCCAGAAAAACTATGTTCCGAAAAATTACTATATAAGTAGGCAAATGGCTATCCTATCACCGAGCACATTTCCGATTTCAGATTCCACGAACATCAAACGAATGGACAAAAGTTGCAGATGGATATCTGAGTAGATGGAATGTACCTAATTGTGTTGGATCTATGGATGGAAAGCACATTAGAATTGAATGTCCAGCACGAAGTGGAAGCGATTATTTTAATTATAAAATGTATTTCAGTATTGTACTGTTTGCATTAGTGGATGCAGATTATAAGTTTTTATACGCTAATGTGGGGTGCCAGGGTCGCATTTCCGATGGTGGTGTATTTGCTAACTCTTCATTATGCAGAATGTTATATAATAATGATTTAAATTTGCCAGATAAAAAACCTCTACCTGGAAGAATTATGCCAGTACCCTATTTTTTTTTGGGCGACGATGCGTTTCCTTTACAAACCAATATTTTAAAACCTTATGATGGTAATCATGCGAAAGGGTCTCCCAAGAGAGTGTACAACTATCGCATGTGTCGAGGTCGAAGAGTAGTTGAAAACGTATTTGGACAGTTAACAAAACAATTTAAGATATTTAACAAACCCATCCAGCTAAATCCACAAAAAGTTACTATTGTAACATTGGCATGTATTCATTTGTTCAATTATGTAAAACGACATGGTATAATACAACAAAATGAATATGATACTGAAAATAGTAGGGGAGAAATCAATCCAGGAGATTGGCGCAGGGAACCACGTGAAAATAATTTGTTTGCTGACTTGCCTAGACAAGACAATACACATTCCCTTGAGGTTACAAGGACACAATCTCCTGAGGTTATAAGGACAGAATTGGTTCAATATTTTCTTTCCGATGTCGGGAGATTACCATGGCAGAATGATCAATGACTAACTCGTAAGTTTTAATGAAACTCATACTTGTATTAGTACTTGTATTTTTATTATAATTTGTATTAAAAACTTCGTAAATCACTTGTTTTTGTTCATTTATAAGTGGTTTTATTTACCGAGTTATTCTATAAATCCCCACCGCGAAATCCCCACTGATGTTTTTATGCATTTTGAGTATACTATGACGATTCTATGACAACAACATTAAGACGAAATACTTGTGCCTACATAACGTTATCTCGCATCAGGTGATAGGGTTATTCTCAGAGTGCATACGGTGGGGATTTGTGGAATAAACCTATTTATCTGACTCAATAGATGATAATATGTTCTCAATATCACCACTCTCTTGAAGCGACACACGTAACGAAGGTTCAATTGAAGATGTTGAAGGTTCACCAAGAGGCGGTGAAACAGGGTTTGTTACGGCAGAGTTGGATGATGAGTAGTAGGAATTTACAGCACATTGATCCATTGTATAATATCCTGGATGACTATGGGAAGTAGAAGGTCTTGGCGAAGCTTCGAACATGTCTGAACGATATCCAGTTTCGGTTTCAAAAAAGATATTGTTAATCCGATGTTTTATTATTGCCTTTGTTGTTTTATCAAATTTTCTAAGTTGTGTCGCAATATATTCGCCAAACAAATCGTCCTCATCTTTTATTTTTTGATTTGTCCGTTGACTGACTGTTCTCATTAAATTTAATGCTTCCGACACCATCTCATTACTTGGATTAGGTTTATAACGTTTATTCGCTTGGGGAATGATGTTTGACGTTTGAGGTGAATCGTTTTCCCCATGTTGAGCATCATTGTCCGCATGTTGGGCATTATTGTCAGTTGCTGTTATCTCCTGAAATAATATTTTATTTGAATCACCAACAGTTTACTTATGAAATGTATTATACACTAGCTTTTACCCGCGAGTAGGTGCACCGCACGGAATATATGAAAAAAAAGACAATGGTCATAAATCATACCTAATACTAATTGTTTTAGAAATATTATTATTAATTATTATTTACATTGATAATTATTATTATTGATAAATACACACACAACAACAACAACCTAAAAAGAAAAAAAAAAGAAAATGGTACGGAATCTCTCGGTTTATAATAGAAATTCGGCGAAATTAAAAGATTGTTGAGAAAAGAGTTGTTAGTTTTTTAAAAATACATTTGCAATGACTATTATATCTGTGCACATGCCATTCCAAGAAATAATTTGTTTAGGAAATATTTCGGTGCAATAACAATAGCGGCAGCGCAACAACAAAGGCAGATAAAATAAGTACCTATGTCTTTATTTACCGCGCGCCTCTCTTCACTCGGGCCAAGCTTACATATTATTCTTGTGTGCTCTAATAATTAGGTTAGAAATAAAATAATACAACATCACTGAAATGTTACATACCGTATCGATTGTTCCAGTAGGTTTATTTTTATTGAGCAAGAAATTCAAAGATTTAAAGGCAAACCACTTGCTCTCATGAACAGAATCTGCGCTGGTTCCAGACTTTTTTGATTCAATCGTCTTTTTTCTTTCTCTATAATATTGGCTCGTCAAATTTTTTATCTTCCGTTCTATTTCTGTGACATTTGTATTTAATTCGTTTGCCATCTCATTTAGTGCATCAAAACGTTTAGGTCTACATTTGTGATCCAAGTGTTTTGGATTCCATAATAATTCCTTTATATGATACAAATTTATTAACTTTAGAGTGGTTTCTTCGTCCCATTCCATTATTGCAGAAAATCGCAAAAAAAACACAAGCACGTCACTATCGCTGGAGTGTCGGCGGGCAACTGAGCGTGCGCGTACGCAAGTCGCCGGCCATGCCGCCGACTTGCACGCGCGGGTACGAGTCGCCGACATGATTCTTGAAGCAAAGTCGCCGACACCAAGCCGCCGGGCTGTGTCGGCGGGTCGGCGGGTTTGGTGTGTAGACTCCTTAACCTGTAAGAAATTGTTAGATAATGGCAGAAATTTACTTCAACAATTTACAGTGTAAACAAAAGTTGGTTGGCCAATAAAGGAAAATAAAATAAATAACCACAAAAAAATATAAACAGCAATCTCCAAAAAAACACGTATGCGGTCACTTCCGCACGACAATAACATCAAAGCACCATCCACGATATACAAGTACCTAAATACGTGGCGTGCCGTCAAATTCAAACGCTCGCAGAAAGGTGGTGGTAAATGCCGAGTTCCTGGCACGCTGGCTACGAATACTCACATAGCCTGTACAGCCTATAATACCCCGACATGGCAACCGCAACCTTCTAGTTGACAATGTTAGTCTTGCGCAGACATTCAGACTATGTGAGTTATCCTATGGAGCATGAATTTATTGACACCGCTTGTATGAGAGGAATCCGATGGAATGTGTTGCGTGAACTGAACTAGTTGACGTGTTCATTATGAGGTCCATTATTTTATTCTACGTGGAAAATTCTTTTGTTGGAGGTTTTAAACGTTTATTTTGTTCCTAGAGAGTAATATTGGAAGGATTAACCCAACTCGCCTTCGCTAATTGAATAATAGAACCCAAGTGAAACCAGCCAAGAATAAAACAAATTCTTATAGAACCAAGCTTACGCTTTAACGGCTCTTTAAAGAAGGGTTTGACCAAAAAACCAAATTAAACGTTAAATTTCACCAAAAAAGGGATCTAACTATTTAGCAGTAAAGATGCAGACCACGCTTAATGCACTGTACAAGGTACATTAGTATTCCATCTATTGTCTTCCTTTTTTCGAATGGATAGATGCTGTTGGCCTCTTCCGGCCTTTATAGCATCACTGGGCTTAAGCAGGCGAGGCACTTAAGGCGCTCAGTCTGTGAAAAACAAGAGGGGGGTTACAAGTTGTCTAATGGTACCTTAGGGAGGGACGAAAGCTCAGAGGGGCAATTCTCGTACTTAAAAAACGTTCAAATTCAAGTCGCAATCTCATCTCAGCGACAATCAATGTCAAAAATTTTCAAAAATGTACGGAAATTGATTGTATTTTTGACAGATTGAGACTGAGATCAGACTGTGAACGTGCTTAAAATTACGGGAATTACCCCTCTGTTCTGCGGTGAAAGAAGTGTGAGATGCTGTCGTTTTTTATAATGTTTTGACATGAACGGTTTATGTCCGTGTCGAAAAAATAGTAGATTATTAACCAAGGGGATAAAGCAGTGTCTTCTGTCGCGGGTGACGATTTAAGTTCACCCAAGACTAAGACAGCTTTATCACCGAGGAAAATACTCTACTTTTCGTACCATTTGCGAAAAAAATAACACAATAATAATATGAGATAAGCATTTATTAAAAATAATGACAATTAAACGTATTTTTAGAACATTAACTTATTTATAAAAATAAATTAAAATAAAATTAACGTTTATGTATTTGAAGAAAACAAAATCGCGGCAAATTCCTAGACTAATATTTTTTTGTCGGAAAAGCAAAGGTATCAAGCTCATACGGCCTCGTCGGTTTTCGTAATTTTATTTAATAATCATAACTGCATAATAAATGCGTATTCCTTTTTCAAAAAGATGTATAATGCTTGATATACAAACTCAATGGTGTAAACACAGATGTAGTTCAGTATAAACGGTAAGTATTCCAAATTTAAATCACATTCTCCCCCTAGAGGATGAATGAAATTCAGTACAATTTTCTTTCCCTGTTTTTAACAGATTAAAAATGACTATTGTTATGTTCGCTTTTTGTGGCATAGAATGTCACTTTTTTGAGCAAGTGGTTCGAAAACTTTATTTTTACTTGGGTTTAATTTCCCGCTCAAAAAAAATGTGACTCAGATTTCCTAAGTAATTTTCCACCGGGAACTTTACTGATCTTGTTCTAATGCGATCGACTGCTGCGCAGCGTGTCGCGGGTTCGATCCCCGCACGGAACAAACGTTTGTATGATCTGCAAGTAGTTGTTCCGGGTCTGGGTGTTTGTGAGTTTTTCTATGTTTGTAAACGCACCCACGATACAGGGAGAAATTCCTAGTGTGGCGCAACGTTATATATTGGAAATGGGAATTTAGGGCTCACAGTTCAATTTTTGTCCATACCTACAACTATATCTAACCCTTTAGCAAAATTACCGTCATAAAAATACAAAAAACATAATTTCAAAAAGGCCACATTAAGATGAACCTGATAATTATGTGATATTAATGTAATCAGTGTCTACATAATGGACTAATGGCTCATACATTACAAAAACAATTTGATTTTAATAAAATAGCACAGTATCAGGCGTCGTCGGCGTCGTGCATTTATGCAGTATCATAAATATAGTCGCTCACAGTGGTTTTTAATAGCACGTATACAAACTTTTATTGAATTCGCTCAATATATTTTGGCATTGGCGCAAATACGATGGTTGTTGAATTAAATAATGAAAAGGCAGTTTCCCACAGGTTTTAAACGGCTGAATGGCAAAGAGCCAACGTTTGTGTTCCACCTATCTACACATCTACAACCAATAGACATATTTTTAGTCAGTACCAGATGTCTGATTTTGGTTCAGACAATTCTGTTACATTTATTCGCACTAGATTTCCAATAAGGCGAAGTAACTGCTACTTCGACAGTTACACTAACATTATTTCACCTTTTCCATGAAGAAAATAAAACATTACGTTTTCTAGTACCTATTGATTAAATAATGAATTAAGGTACCTAGCTGCTAGGCTTACCTAGTTGCTATTCCACCAATTCGCACTAAGCGTTTCCAAATGTATTTTGTTATGCGCTCAGCAAAAGAGTGGAACTCTCTCCCTACGTCTGTGTTTCCGAACGCATACAACCCTAATCTCTTCAAAGTGAGAGTGAACAGGCTTCTTCTGGGTAAGCTCACTCCACCGTCGACTCTGTCTCTGTCACCACTGACCTAGACTAGAGTCAAGAGCAAACCCAAATAAAAAAAATTAAAAAAAACTTACAGTAAGCTTGTCATTGTGAGGAGAAATAAAGATTTATATTATATTATTATTATATATATACACTGTGAAGATATTAGGGTTGTATACGCTCGTTTTTTTTAGCCAGGTGACGAGCTGGTGTCTGAGTTAGGCGTAAAATGCCTGTATTACAAATCACCAGGTCCCCACCCCACTCCCCCCCTTTAATTGGTTCTACTATTAATATTCAAGTCAAACACTTCCTTAGCCAGACTCAACAAAAAACAAACAGTATGGTAATCATGGACAAACCAATCCCTAAAAAATCCACATTAATTTTTCACGTCCAACATTTTGACGGAGCGACCACATTCTAATAATCCATTATACAGCTAAACAAACAGCTTGGCAAACTGTACACAACACACTACATTGTGCCATTTATTAGCCGTCATAAATTGCTTCTGTGGGTTTACTCAGCTTCAATTACCGTAACAGACTATTGGGGTTGCGGTCGCATTAGCTTTGCTACTCGAATATCATTGTCAAACGTGATATCAACGAGTTTATTACGTTCTCAAAAGTTATGATAGATTTTAATGACCTTGTTTTATGCTCCAGCAAAAGAAATTTGTAGAAGTTCGCACCGTACCTATCCGGCGACAGCAGCGAGCCAGACTAATTTTCATTCCTTTTGTGAAACATTTTTAATGACATTGACATTTTTAATTTTTAACTGTTCACATTTAACTAAATTGACATTTTTTCATTCTATTTTTGTTTTTTTGCGAATGTATCTGATAATTTTGTTTCATGTATATTTTATTTTTAAATTTTAGCTTGTACGAATTAGATGTTGCTGTGCCCTGACAGGGTCTACAACGGCTCTTAGCTCTAAGCCTTTTGTTAACACCATGTTTTACCTTGTGGAACGCCAATAAATGAATATGAATATGAGTTTTCTGATCACTAGCAAAACCAAAAAAGAACCTTGGAGTTAGTAAATATGATAGATATGATAGTCCTCCGTCGAATAAGATTAACTCACTGAATTGTAAGGCTGTCGTAGACACCGATTTTTTTTTGTTTTCAAAATTGTCATTCATGGCCGCGACATTCAAATGGTTTAGTAAGTAATGTCATGTTAATGCTCCTTATACAAAAGTATACATAGGTTGCCGTTGAGCCAGTCCTTTACAAAATCGACGGAGTAACGACACTATAAAAAATCGACGGAGGAACGACACTACACAAAATCGATGGAGGAACGACACTATAAAAAATTGACGGAGGAAAGATACTATACTAGACCTCTAAGAAACATGTACCACCTAACAAATATGTATATAAGTACTTACTAGCTTAAAAACGACCCCTAGTGCAAGCACACATACATACTTCACCGTCACTTGACAAATTGCACCGGGTGGAAACAGCTGATATCGCTGTTTGCACATCACTCCCTGTCTAGGAATGGTAATGATATTGAATACAAAGGTCTTACTTGCCAAGAACAAGCAAAACCACCAACATAAGGAATCAAATCACACAGAAAAACCAAATCATACGACGTTTGTACCTACGTAACACTAATAAAAATAATCTAGGGTACAAATTATAATTGATCGAGAACGTCTCTCATAAATGTTCACATTCATTCATGAAATAATAGTGTGAAAAACGAAAAACGTTTTCACAGAAGGTTTTACGAGTTAATTACAAGGTTTTTGTATAATTACGCGACAGTTACACAAGAAATTATTCACGAGCTTACAGAATAAGTAAGAGCTTTTTTTATGAGTAAATTATAAAATAAACGGCATGGATATAATATATGTAGTTATTCAGCTATGGCTTTCACCATCATTAAGAGAATTTATTTCGGAAAGTTTATTTGTATAAGATAACAAAACATCACGCCTGTAATTCCTCGAAAGGGTAGGCAGAGGTGTACCCATAGTATACCTACCCACATGAACATCTATTAAATAAATCATCATGTGTTTTATCAAGTCGTAGAAACCATGCGCAGTAGGGACGGGTCTCTAGTATTAAATATAAAATAATAACTGGCAACTAACAGAACGCTTAGAAGGAGTTGACTGCAAAATTGGATATACAGTATCTATTTAGGTCCACGTTAGTAACATATTGGTGCGCACGCCTCGAGAGTTCATGACAGGAGCTGTCAAGACGCCACTGACGGGCGTGATTGACAAATGGCTCTGTGTAGATATCGCCTTAAATTACTACACAATAACTTCGGGATTTAGCCTATCCAACAACCGTTATGTTTGACCATTAGTGAAGATCATTTTTGGGTCACATTTTGTCAATATAATTAGGTAGGTAGATACTTTAGTTTAAAAATTAAGATCTGTAAATCAAGAAAATTAATTGTTTAGTAATAACAATTGGTAAACCAACTTAATTTATCTGTATATTGAAATCATAACGGTTATTCTTTGACAGCTGTATGAAATGGCTTTATTATTAATTTCCTTGTCTGTACATTTCTTCACAAGCACCTATAATTTATGGTACCTATTTGTATACGGCTATTGAAGGATTTTTATAACCAGTGCGACTTCGCTATGCTTAAGAGTCGTAAAAATAGCAATTACGATTGTACTTTTACAAAGTTGCTAAACAAATGCTGGCTGGCTATTGGAGTAACTTTGTCAGCCATGCTAAAGTTCTAATTAAATCAAACAATATAATTTTCGATACATTATTTTTAAACTTTTTAATGGAAAGCAGTAAAATCTATAATTAAATAATTGCAAAACTAGAGGCTGAGTCCACATAATAAAGACATAAAGCTAGCATCGACATATTAATTATATCAACAGAAATACCTAAATCTGTTTGTTTTGATAATAAAACAAATAAATGTTCGGCAATGAAAACCAGTAAGTCTTGTATTTACCCTCAGTAAACCAGTTGCATCTCTTAAAAATAAAAGTAAATTGTTTTAATTTCCGGAAGCACCAATTTAAAAGATCCATTTACCTAATTAAATTCAAAAGCTTTTCAGCGTTTACTATAGATAAAACAGTTAAGACCTACATACATGAAACGTTTCCTTTGTGCCAATAAAACAAAAGGTAGTGGAAACCACTAAACTTGAGCGGGCATGTGAAGAACACAAACAAAATTAAAGAAAAACTAAACAGCAAGTAAACATCGACGGAGCATGTCCGATTCGGGAAGCTAAGCTAATACTTGCCGGGAGAAGTTAAAACCCTCGGCAAATCCATTGCAGTGCGTACAAAAACGTAGGAAGTTTTACAAAGACTAGAAACATGTTTTGAAAGAGAATTCATTGTAATGAGCCAGTGATCATGCTGTTGGTGATATATTAGGTCGGGGAAAAAGTTCCTTCGTTTTTCATATAGGTACCAATTCAAGACTAAAAGCTCGCGTGGCACCCAAATATCGAGTTTTTTTTTGTATGTCCAGACTTTTTTTAATGGGTCACAAAACTGTTTTGTGGTCAACCTCTGACTTTTAAGAGCGTTTATACCTTATGAGTGGCAACGTCGCAATTTAGTGTCATATTTCGTGGTTTTCAATTTTTATCATTTAATCGGAGCTATATTTTAAAAATCTGTTTAATTAACTTTTTAGAATTACGTGAAAGTGTTTTAAAAGTAAGTAACCGTAATGCTTACAGTTATTTTACAATGAAAATAACGCCCTGCAAGTTTCCAATGTATTATTTGCATATAAATAGAACTGTAAACGCAACGATTTCTTACCTTTTACACAGTTTTCACATAATTCTAAAAAGTTAATTAAACAGATTTTTTAAAATATAAGTAGCTCCGATTAAGTGATAAAAATTGAAAACCACGAAATATGACACTAAATTGCGACCTATCTTAACAAATGTTTCGGATGATATTTAATCATATTAACATTTTTATGTAAGTATCTTTCGGAAAAATCACGTTTGTACTAAATATCATTTCTACATTTTCTAAACCAGTCACAAAGCGATTACCTACAACTGTATTGTTTTGCATAATTTTATTGAAATACAAATAATCCTACATGGTTGCAATTTCTAATTGGGTCAAATAATTTACAGGCAAGTACCTACTGAAATTCTTTACACCTACAAAAGTATTTTTTCTATATACTTAATCTAGTCGTTTCTGGCCCTCGCCGGCCGCTACCGCGGCAACGATCGCTCGGCTCGTGCGTAGGGGTCACAGTTTTAACCTAACCTAACCATATTTTGAAAATAATTAACCTAATCTTCATTTTTAGGAATTTGCGTAATAATAGGTCACTATGTAAAACGTTTGTATTCCAAATGTTGTTTTACGACATAAAATGTTTTTTTTAATATTTTACGTTATTAAAAAAAAGTTTATCGGTTATTTATTTTCTTCAGTGAATTATTTGGCAAACTTGATTTTGTATAATGATGAAATGACAAATCATGTTTTTGCCAATCGTTGCTTGTGAAGTAAAAATTTGTAAATTAATTTTTGGTGAACTGACAGGATACCAATCAAAGCTCGTCATTAAAATGCTTAACATACATTGGACAAATATGATAATAGTTAGGATCAATATTAACTAAGATACAATAATAAAATGCAATCCGAAAATTAATATATTGTCGTAATATTTAGTAGGTATACGATATTCAACAACAAAACCGACAGCATGGAACAAAGTTTAATATAAACACACGAAAAACTAAATCGGGCCGCAGGGCGTCACATCTGACCAAAAGTACGAGAAAAAACCGGCAAAACCCGAACATAACGAGTAACTGATAGGAACAGCAAAACCCTGCATCGAGCCTGAAAGAAACTAACTGCGGAATAATAGAGCAGTTAGGAGCCGTTCAAAACTATCCGCCAATGTTCAGCCGATCTAAATTAATACTTTACTGTACTGTGCCGTAAAAATGTGTTCCTTTTTTAACTTTGCTTTTACACATTTGCAAATGGGAGGATTTAATTAAAAGTGCTTTTTGTAGGATATCGTTATTTTGTCAGTCAGTATTACAGAAGAATACACACCAACAGAATTGAACAAATAAAAAAAAACTATATTTAAACTAATTATTTTTTACAGAATTATTATTGTTGTCAGAATAGTAAGTATATAAAACACTGTAAGCCATTATCGGTACCTACCAATCTAGCAAAAGTTGATAATGGTCATTGAAAAACACGAATATATTATGCGAAGTGGGGATATACTTCGCATCTAGTAGGTACCGTAGGTAGGTAGGTCAGGGAAATTTATTATTTATCAAATTGACATTACTACGCCAATTTTCTGCGTTGAAACCATTTCATAGAAATGTCAAAGAATGACAGTTGTGATTAGAATTTACGGACCATTTAAGTTGTTAGTCAATTTGCAAGGCAATTAATTACCCTGACTTTACCTACTTATAGCCGTAATCATACTAAGCAGGAAAAAACTTACCGGTGTCCACAGTTTCCTGTTTTTTTTTTATTAGCTTACTAGCCGTTGGTGCCCGGCGTCGCCCGGATTTCCAATTTTCCAAAACAAAATTTTCATACAAACCTTGTCCTGACAATAAATTACGAACACTACAAAAAAAACTTGCCAAGACGGTCGAGTTGTTGTCAAGTGATGACTTCATAAATAGGGTTTTTTATTTTTTATCTTGCCCCACACTAGGAATTTCTCCTGTATTGTGGGTGCGTTTACAAACATTTAAACTCACATACACAAACAGCAATTGCAAATAGCAATTTTTACAATTAGTTTTTATTTAGGTATAAAGATAAGGTCACACTCACAGATATTACTTACATGATACTTAGGTACAAATTAAGTTAGATAATATCTAACGTAAGCGAGAAATGTTCAAATAATACTTTACCATAAAAAAACTATTTATTTTTATTAGTTGAATAGCCGTTGGTGACCGAAGACGTCGCGTCGCCCGGATTGCCAACCGGCGGATTTTCAAAAAAAAGTCTTTCATTCCAACCTTGTCCTGTCAATTACGATCACGACAAAAAAACTTGCCAAATCGGTCGAGTTGTTCTCAAGCATCCTAGGTCAATGTTCTCAAGTGATGGCTTCATACATAGGGCATTTTTTATTCTTTTTTAAAACGTTTCCCCTCACTAGGAATTTCTCCTGCATTATGGGTGTGTTTACAAACATCTAAACTCACATACACTAACAGCAATTGCAAATAGCAAATTTTACAATTGGTTTTTATTTAGGTATAAAGATAAGGTCACACAGATATTACTTACATGATATTTAGGTACAAATTGAGTTAGATACTATCTAACGTAAGCGAGAAATGTTTAGATAATACTTTCCCATAAAAAAAAACTTTTGTTACGGAAGTAATTAATTTGAAAGAATGCTAATTTTTCTTTTAATCGCTTCTTTAGCGCCGCAACTTTTATCTACTTTGTTTGAATTACTTTCGGCCGAGCAGTTCGCGGCAAGTTTCGAAACATTTTTATACTATGTTATATATAACCCTTTTATTATAATACAAAGCCATTGTTCCAAAATAAATTTATAAATGAAGTTAAAATAGGTAAACGTAAATATTCCTTTATTAGGGAGACGATTAAGGTCACTTTTCGTGGAGGAGCTTAGGTAAGTACAACGTCAAATTTGTAATGTTTCTTTACCTTTGTATAGTTTTTAGGGTGCCGAAACCAAAGAGTGCCAACGGAACCCTATCACTAAGCCTGCACTGTCCGTCCATCTATCTGTCAGCAGGCAGAGTGTGTATGGGTTATATGTAATAAGTTTTAGATAATAAGTTTTTAAGTTTGCTTCACTATTGCATTGGGTTATACCTGTAAAAATAGCTGTAAGTGAGGATATAAATAAATAAATCTAAAATTCAAAATAACGTTTAATATCCTTAAAATCTAAATACCTAATGATTGTTTCACTTATATTCAAAATACCGAAAGCTTAAAATGTCAAATAGATGTGTTACTGAAGGTCCTATGTACAAAGTTCCATAAATTGGTTTACCTCACCGTTAATTGACCAAAATGAAAAATACCGATCTATGTATGAAAGTACCTATGTAAAGTTCAAAATCCCAATAAAAACACAATTATTATTTTAAAATTTTAATCATATATATGAACACAATAATTGTAAAGAATCATACCTACTTAGCTACTACAAAAGTAATCAATAAGTCATAATCAGTGTTAATTATTTTTTTTATTTTAAACACAAAACAATGTATGAAATGCCTAATGAACAACTCGCCCACAGTTTATTAATACTGTATATTCTAGTCGTTTTTGAGCAACTTGGAAGTAGCGTCACTCAGTTCAAAATGACGAATCATACAATCTGCCTGCGACTAGATAATTAGACAATGGTAAAAACGTTTCTGCGGCAGATCGTATGATTCGTCATTTTGAACTGGGTGAAATAGGTTTGATTAGGTTAGAACTGTGATCAAATGCGCGCGAGCCGAGCGAGCGAAGCGAGCGGTGCCGCGGCAGCGGCCGGCGAGCGCTACTTACAAGTTACTCTCAGAAATGTTTTCACGTGATATTTAGGACATTCGATACTCTTTACTTCGATATTATCATTTTAGGTACCTATTTTGACCATTTGGTATTTCAAATGTTGGTGTATCAAACTTAGTATTATCTGTTGATATTTAAAAAATAGATATTTAGTCCAATGAGTATTTCAAACTTAGGTGATTCGTAGATAGGTGTTAGTTATTTAGGTATTTAAAAACATTAGGTATTTAATTTTAGGGATTTTGAACGTAGGTTATTTAACGTTAGTTCTTTTAATTTTAGACATTGCAATACGTACCCGTGTGTATTTTTATAGCCGCTACAACAATAAATAATAACAAAAATAATTAAAATTCAAAATTAAAGGTATCCCCATACAAAAAACGTGTTTGTTTAAATATGTAGTATTTAATATTGTACGGTGATACGGAACCCTGCGTGTGCGAGTCATACTCGCGCTTGGCCGGTGTTTTCTTACAAAGGGATAATAGGTGCATGTTAAGATAATCCTTTCAAAGCAACATGCGATATAAAATGTTATTGTAATTCGTGACATCATCATCATTTAAATTGAAAAGCTATTCTTGCCAGCCATGTTTATTGTTGCCATTCCCAAAAATAAACACCAGTACATTTTCCCTTTAAAACACTCCTGCGTTTCGATTCTGAAACAGAATCTGTAATGTATTCGATCGGCGAATTCGTGACTACTCAATGCAGATCAAATATGAGCCAAATTGGATCCGTACACACGACGGACCCCTGAAAAAACGTTTGCAGCACCGTAACTAGGCATTTCATTCGATGCACTTTGAAAAAAGAACGAGGCAGTCGAGACAAACCGTTTCTGTTCGGTACCATGAAATTACCAAATCGCTTGGTACACAGACCTACTTGTAGGTAAACAAAGAGACCACTTCGGACTGAATTGATTTGATTCTAGATGGTTCATTCTTGGAGGTTTATTTTGAGGAGTAATTGTATAAATAGCAAACCCAAACAAACGTTTTCGGTTGACTTTTACAAAAGTTAAATGTTAGTTTATTTCATCCAAAACTTTCAACCAGTCACTGTCGATGTTTTTTTTAAAGCCTATGATATTTGGTTTTCGTTCAGCTTTACGCTATAATAATACCGCTGTATTTACGTTGGCGTCCGTCGTGGCAGGGATTGTGCACTCCGAACTCTAGGTCTGTGCAGGTAGAGTTTACTTTGCTGGAACAGGTCTAAGGTTAGGAGCCAGACCAAGAGAGATACAGAAACCCGCAGGGCAGCTTGTGGCGAGCTGTTGAGCAGTAGCGACCCCACATACCCTATCTCCCAGAAGAAGTCTTGTTCCTCGTCTCTGGCTTGCCATTATTGACTGGCTGGAGTGAACCCTGACGAGGAACAGAGCTCACACCACTTCCATGCCTTTATTGGCCGGCTGGAGTGGAGATTCGCAAGTGCTCGGAGGAAGGAATTATTTTAGTAAGTGCTCTCTACCAGTACTTGACCAACTTCAAGGCTCTGGGATTGTTCTGATAGCCGTGGAATACCTCTCCAGTCCTCAAGCACCTAGCAGGGATATGTTGCCCCCTTATCACTGCATCTCTAAATGCTAGCGGCAGTTTCCGGGGGCCCGTTATTTAGTGTGCAAGTCCCCCAAGCCATTTCTTCCGTGTATAATAAAACATTGATCAGGCAGAGGCCATAGTCCTTCGATTGTTCTAGTTAAACAGTCCACTTTAGCCACCAAAACATATATTCGAATATCTTTGTTTCCATATCCTGCAATAGTCCTACACCAACTAGGAGTTGTCCTTGGGTTCACTTGTATATTGCGTACAGGGGTAGTCGGTTGGTGCCTCATTTCATTGAAAGCAACGGGCCTTTGCGAGTTGTCTTCGGCCCCTGGTTCGCCTTCCAATGGACCCCAGAACCCCAAGACAAAATTATAATAATAAAACATTTATTTCAGGCTACAATGGGCCATAGACATATACCTTATAAACTAACATACATGTATTAAGTATAAAACAAAACTAACCAACATGCATCGTGTTGGTAGGTACTTAAAGATGTTTACATCAGGCGTTATAATGACCGACGACGTCCGTGTTTCCAAACACATCTTATCATAATTGATTAAGATCATTAATTATGGATACGATCGTAATGATGATCAGCAATTAATCAACCACCCTAGCTTAGTACCGTTTAAGACAGCTTCAATATCGTATGATGAGACTTTCATCCAATTTAGGTATTCAATTTAAGAGCAAATCTAGTGTTTTACGTTTGAAGTGAAACCAGCCTATCTATTTTGTAAAAATCTCACCATGTGAACCTAGTTGAAGTGAGCTTATAGTGATATGTATAACTTCAACATGAATGATGTAACCACTTTTTTGTAACAATACTTCGATTTAAAAGAGTGTCCATGGAGTTTCTTGCCCGTTCTTCTCCATAGGTACCTACTACGCTTTGGAATGGGCAACTAGCTTCATCTTTCTAACTGACCGACCCCTTGACAATTCAAAAGTGCCTGTAATTGGTTTATTTTTGAGTTTGAGTTTTGAGTTTAAGTGAGCTGTCAATAGTGTCATTCCCTATCTTTGGGTCGAGTGACAGCTCACTTCAAATGATAAATGATTTTATTTCTGTAAGTAGGTTTGAACCGTAGACAGAGAAATTCTCTGTCTACGGTTTGAACAAACACTTTTACACGTTAATCGTATTTTAAAATCTAGATGAGGTCGGCATTTCCTATTTGACTACTCTGAGAAGAAAGGCCGAAACAAACTCAGAAGTCACAGTCTCTTTTAAAGTCCTGACAAAATCTTGGTCAGATCATGTGAAGGCTATGTAGATCGGTGTCTGAAAGAACCACACAGATTGAGTGGACCCCTCCAGTCAGTGCACGCAATTGTCAGCAATCGTGCAGCTCAACTTAGACTTAAGGAGCTTAACGATTTGACGAACAATACCAAAGAAAGGACATTTGAGTAGTCCGCATAAATTACTCAAACTGCCAGATCACGAATAAACTAACTGAGAAAAATACAAAAAAAAAAGCAATGACCGACATAGTTCTCACATTCACAATAATTAGAATAATAATATTATAATAATCTTCGAGGACCATGTAGATTTGTGTCTGAAATGGTCTTTTGAGGAAAGAACCACACAGGTTGAGTGGACCTGTCCAGTCAGTGCACGCATTTGTCAGTAACCGTGCAGCCAAGCCATGAAAACTTCACCCAAGTTTTCATGGTGAGAGTTTTACAGAATAGACCAAGCTGTGTCGCTTTTAGACGTTAATGAAGGTTTAATTAAATTAACAATTACCAAAATAATTATTGAGTTACACTGCATAAATGTATAAGCGCGAACACATTTTCGTTTAACACAATTTTCACCTCCATAAACTTGGTATTATAAAGTCAAAAAACACATAAGTGAATAATTTCATACATCACTGTCGTCGGGTAGTCGGTAAAGCATCCGTGAAATTATTCTGTACACTCGGCGTTACGCTTGTGGTGGGTCAGCATTCGGTAGATAGACATGCGAGAAATTAAATCGTATGGAAACTAAAGTCGCTAGGAGGTTGAAAACTTTAATAAATGACCTGTATTCCCATGTCTGATACACATATTAGTTTTATAACATAATGTTCTAAGTTGTACTGACTGTAGATTTTATATTCTTTAAAAATAAGTAGAACTGTAAATTTTATATTCTTTAAAAATAAGTTGTACTGTAGATTTTATATTCTTTAAAAATAAGTTGTACTGTAGATTTTATATTCTTTAAAAATAAGTTGTACTGTAGATTTTATACTCTTAAAAATAAAATGTTATGTAAATGATAAATGATTTTATTTCTGTAAGTAGGTTTGAACCACGGAATAGAAAAAAACAAACACTTTTACACGTCAATCATATTTTTTTTTTAAACTAGATGTGGTCGGCGTTTCCTATCTGACTACTCTGAGAAGAATTAGATAGTAATTAGATAGTAGATTATATATTCTTTAAAAATAAGTTGTACTGTAGATTTTATATTCCTAAAAATTAAGTTGTAAGTTAAAGTAACGCTCGGTTCATGGGGCCCGAGTGCGCGCCTGCTTTTTAAGAAAATTTCTCGCCGATTGGTCGACACTTCACGTGACCAGAGGGCTGATTGTTCTTTGGCCAAATAATTAGCATTGCCATTCAACGTGGCAATGCTGCCAGTCTTCTGGGCACGTTTCCGGATGACAGCGCTGCGGACGAATACTTCGACGCCTAAGGTTCCTTTTGGTTTTCTATTTATTTGTATAGTTAGTTATTTAGTACCTAGTGTAAATAGTTATAACTTTAAAAAATAAATAAATTATGGTGCCCAGTTGTAAGTACTGTAGATTTTATCATGTGTATCAGAAATGAGTGGTCATTTTTAAAGGTGTGGTAGAGACCTTTGATTATTTACATGTAGAGACCATCAAACTGACCACTTTCTCCATATATTCACGTTTCTGATACACGATGTATACCTAAGTACTATAAGAACTTCTCGTGCCTCGTACCGGGTTGAATCAATAAAAGACTTGTGTAGGACTTAAACTCGTAATTTAATTATTTAAATAATGAAATCATTTTACATTTTATATGATGACATGCCCTTGTCAGCTAAACTTCATTTCTTCTGCCTTCTAATTCGTAATAGCGTTTATCTCATAATTTTATGCCGTTATCTTATAATTACTAGAAAAGGTTGCGTGGCACAAACTATGCATGTCATATTCTTTACTAGTTGTACATAAGCAACGTTTTCTTCTGTCTTTAAAACTGTATAATGTAATAAACTGTAGGCACTGTATATCTTATGAAAATGGGCAGTAGGAACTCCAAAGTCAATGAACCTGTCGTACTTTTGAACTCTCAAAAACATACGGCAGCATTTTTCAGCTTTTCACAACTTTTGTAAGTCAACATAACTTTCGCAGCGCCTTGAGAATAGTGATCAGTAGCTCCATCTGTTACGTTGTGTATGAAGTAGGTTTCAAGATTTGACGGACGCAGCTCTATCACAAGCTTTACAACCGAATTGCGTAGTTTGTACAACCTACAAACCTACTGAAAAAAGATTATCGCAATGAGAGATATTTATTTATTTATTTAAATGTGTAATAATAAGTAAGTAGGTATACTGTGGATATCACAATATACAAGGTGAAATTGAATTCATGGGCATCCTTTCAAGTGGTCATTGTACTCGTCATTATGAACAACTTTAATATGGGACCAAACCTGAAATCGCGCAAAACAATTAGCTGTTCCCTACATCATGACGAGTTGTGCGAACATAAATGCACGGAACAGGTGATTTTTTTTAAGGAGCTACGTCTGCCAACAAGCTGCTTCATAGTTTCGCAGAGGTAAAAAAAAAATGTGTGAATAAACACTTTTTGTTTTTGGTCGCGATTTATTTTAGATTTGTTCCCATAGTAAAATTTGTTCATGATGCCCATTCACTATTACCCCGCTAATACTAAGTAGTGGAGTATTAGTGGAATAAATTATGACTCTTTTTAATTATCGGTTGAATAGAATACCTACCTGCCTTCATACAAACTACTTATCTCACCTCACGTAGGTGGGTAAGGTACGTTTTAAAAGCCAGCCAAACACGAACATATTTGGCACCACCATGTTTTAAAAAGCTCAAAACAACGAATGCGGATAGTTGAACTATCGTCCGAGATCAACTATTATGAAATAGTTGCTTTATATCATAAATATCTGAAGGTGAATTGTTAGCTAAGACCAAATTTCGAGAACCGAGTTATGAATGTTGCTAGAACTTTTAATGGACTGCATTCAGTTAGTTCTATGCAAAACTGCGTCATTTCATGCAGAAATACCTACAATATTAATTCTTAGCACACATTGCATTCGTAGAGTTCGCGTTTATCTAGGGAATTATGTGAAGTAATTTTGAAACGTTATGATTTAGGAAGTTAAAGCAAGTTGTTAGTAAAAATTTCCTCGTCGTTGTCAGATTATTTATTCGGACGTTAGAGTTATGTTTACAGTTAGGATTTGATATTAACTATTTCAATTAATAAACTATTACCCCTTGATTCAATATGAAGAGATTTAGTTTAGTATTGAATCCGGATAAATACAAAACTAAAGACGTAAATAAATAAGCCGTAATCCTTTGTTACATCAATTAATTGATTGCTTCAATAAAAACGTAACAAAATAATTTGTAAACAAAATGTTTAATAGTTAATACACAAAGTACCTAAACGCATAAAGGCTCCTTCAAACAGGCGCGACACGCGACGCGAATGCAAGCGACAAGCGATGCCTTTGTGTCGCGAGCGATTCGCGTCGCGTGTCGCTCTTTCAAGGAGCCTTAATGCAGTTTAAGGCCACTTTAAACCAGCAATGGCGGCACTATTACTTTAAAGTACAGCAGCATTTAATCCCAACATCGTGGCCGACGTTATGCCTAGCAACAATGCAAAAATTACTCTAGAAACAAGGCAAAACTGGGAAATTAGAATTGGTTTTCTTAATCGGCTGAGGTGGGAGCTCGCTTGGTTCAGTTCTGTCGCTTCCGAGAGCTGGCTGTTTTCAATATACCTCCAAATTGCTCCATTAAAAGTTCTCTAGCTGCCTTCAAACCGAATTGTTAACGCTTCGCGTACTACTGAATGTTGGACAATGACAGGGTCTAGTCATTGAACATCGCATTATTGTTTTTTGGAAAAACCTTTCGTCTTACCGTTGTCTTGCTCTTTGAGTGACACCTCTTCGATTTTCTATCTTGTATTTTTCTGACACCACCAGTAAAGACCCTTATTACTTGGGCTCAGATTTATTTTTGTAGACATATTTAAATTCGTGTTTAAAAAATATTTCTCGAATAGGTACTAAAAGCTCTGTTGGGTACACGGCCTACAAAGTGGCTTCATATTTTCAGCGGCAATCATGAAAACTTTTTAAAGCAGTAAGTATAATAATACACACTAGAGGTGGTAAATTTAAACTACAATTTGGCACACTTTCAAACTTCCAGCATGTCTGCCACGGATCGTGTCTATTTTCCACTTTTTATAGTTCGATTAACACATGCAGTCGCTCTTTCCGTTCTATTCGTGTATGCGATGCACTTGAACGAATTTCACTAAAAGGAGTGTGGCAAATAGCACCCGGCATGGCAGCGAGCGTCATCCCGCTTAAAATAGAGGAGTACTAGGTATCGCAAATATCGGCCCACACCACCAAGGAGACTGTTCAATAAAACTGAGGCTACACCGAATACTTCCTTGGAAATAATGAAAGTTTAAACCTGAATTTTGTTGCATGTTTCTAGTGTATGAAATGAAATTATTTGACTGTGCCATCTCTCTATTCAAAAAGCATGAAAATTCTAAGAAAAGTTGGCGCTCCTATAAAAGGCTCGGCACTAATGTTTGTATAAATCGTGCTTACCTGGCCTGCCTCGGCATCCAGTACGTTAGGTGTTTTGAATGCGAGGCCAAATTGACTCCATTAAAAGTTTTGAAAGCGCTCGTAGCTTAGATAATTTACTGAGAGAGTTATGCCGTCTATAAAAGCATACGTGGGTACTGAAAACTAATGAATTTATGTTTGTGTTTATATTTTCGTACTTAACTTTGTTTAGTCGAAGCTTAATGTTTTAGGTGGTCGAAGTTGTTACCCACATAAATACCCATATGTATTAGGTATCTAAGTACCTACCCATGTCTCTTTGGTAGGTGTCTAGAGCTACCCACTAAAAATAATATACCTATGGGCGGATATACGACTTAAATAATGTAACTACCCGAATGATTGTCGTAGAGAAAGCTGATGGGTACTCAAATTTTATATCCAATCGCTTAAATGGTGCTTGTGTCGCCATCGCTACTGAACGGATATCTTTTAAACAGTAGATATAGCCAGACTCTATAAAAGAATACGCTCCTGGGACGTTACTTTTTAAAGCTTCATAATATTTCACCAAGTTAAATAAAAATAACTCACTTTGAGAAGAAACTAGTTTATCGTAGCCGTAGCAAAACATAACAGTTGACGGTCATGCATGATAGAACACCACTTTCTATTCTCTAGTTTAGTTTCCAAACACGAAACAAGAAATTGGCTGATAGATTAGAGTGCCTATACACACGTATCTGTATTTATTATATCGTGTGCAAACTTTTCCTTTGAAATTGTGGTGATCTCACGGGGGACGGGACCCCATAATTGATAAGAGAACGTGGGGACACAGGACGCAGTAATTAGGGAACGGGGAAGCAATTACGACTTTAATAGGAGCACGATGCTCGCGGCTTGTACGTTTGCTCCTTAATAATGTTATGTGCGGCTTTGTTGGACGCTGAATATTGATAAGGGAATTACTGTTAAACCAACAATCAACTTTAATACAGTGCTATGTTATCAGGATCACTGTGATAACATTATGTTTCTTTAAGAAATATTAGGTACTATAGAGATATACCAGCACCCTAATTGCGTAACACACGATAGCGTGTCAACCACAATCTGAATAATTTTGAAGGATATTGCTAATTCATTGCTTCATGCGTTCGAAAAATTTGTCTGCTCAACAACGTAAATAACGCAATGAATGTGGTTGAACTGTCAAAATGTAAGCCATTGCTACTGTTAGTATGTTTCGCAATTACCCCGCTGTTTGGTTCTACCGTGCAACCTTTTCGAGAAGTTATAAAATTGTGAGATACCCTCTATTACGAATTTAGAAGGCAGAAAAAGCAATTAGGTGGCAGCTTGGAGAGCTGACAAGTGTATGTCATGCATGATGTAAAAACGTAAAACGGTTCCGTGACTAATTATTATTTTAATTCCGATATCTTTAATTGAAGTATCCCTTCCATAGTACCCATAAAAATGACTGCCTCTCTAGTAAGCGCAACTGTTTGGTCTGGGGTCTGAGTTTCTAATCTCGGACCACGGGTCACCCTTGGTCCTTCCCGTAGTAGGTACCACGGTATTACCCGTGGACCCTCTGTGAAATACAATGCTGCCGAATTAAAGTGGTAGTCCCTTCTGTAGTCCTTGGAAGGTGCCGTCCCTCCGAGAATTACAATGATGCCGAATTAAAATTGTACCTAAGTCAAGTCATAATATATTCAAAGGCATTATTCATACATAAAGAATAACAGGATCAAAAAATCACGAATATATTTGTAACATAGACAAGAAGTTGTTCAACAAAAACCTTTTAGCGTCATCTCTAAGTCTTATAAATTAAAACTATCGTAATTTCTCAAGGGTTTGACGTAATGAAATTCCACCACTGAGTAATCGTACAATACATAGTAGGTTGAATTATAAATAAATTAAAATACGATTATCACAATGCGACTGCTAAATATAATAAAAGAATTGACAGCAGTAATCAGATAAAGATTTTATAAAAATACAACTGCAGAATGATCAAAACAGTTTAGGTATATTGACTGACCACGCAATTCAACATAATTATTGTAGAATTAATCAGTGGTGAAATTTCATTAGGTCATGCATCGGACCAATTATCAAGGTAGGATAATTGGACCGAGGGTCATGCTCTTGAGAAACAAAGATAGTCTAAACAATTAAATAAGACTGAAGAGATGACGCTACAAGGTTTTTGTTGAACAACTTCTTGTCTATGTTACAAATATATTCGTGATTTTTTCAAGGGACCACGGGTAAAAATATACCCGTGTTATCATCCAGGGACTACGGGAGGGACCACGGGTCACACACGTCTGATCGGTCTGTGTTGAGCTTTTGGACTTAAATTTTAGAAAAATCTTACTAACAGCTCGCTGTGTTTGGATTTTAGTGCTCAGTTAATGACAACCAAGGCTCGTCCCATAAATGGACACGCCACAATTGCGGCTATAAGTCCCCTCTTTGAGGAGTGGCTAGAGAGGCGCCACGGCGTCCTCAACTTCCGCCTGACGCAGGTCCTCACCGGACTCGGTTGCTTCGGGAGGTTCCTGTTCCGGATAAGGCGGGAGGAAACGCCCGGGTGTCACCATTATGTGGATCGCCCGGAAGACACGGTGGAGCATACGATAGAGGTCTGCCCGGCTTGGGCGGAGCACCGCCATGTCCTCGTGGAGGTGATTGGCGGTGGCGAACTCTCGCGTCCAACCCTGGTCCAGACCATGGTACGGAGCGAGAAGCATGGGAAGCCTTCACCTCCTTCTGTGAAGCAGTTATGCTCGCGAAGGAGGAGGCGGAACGCGTGAGGGAGAGGCAAAATTCGCGCCCTCACGCCCCTCCGCAGGCGACGCCCTAGGCGTCGGGAATCCCAAACCAATTCCCAGCCACCATAGGCGCGGGCTTGCGGACGGCGAGCAATGAGCAGCTCGCCGTCCGATAAGGACCAGGCCCGGGTCGACAGCGCGTTGTGTTCCACGCGGCTCAAAGAGATGTCAGCACCAAATGATGGGGTCGGCTAGGGCCGATGCCTGCCAGGGTTGCGGGAAAGTCCGAAAGGGTTACCGTGGCCTCTGGCACAGGCAACTGAAGGAACACGGGTGGGTTTTAGTCAGTAAGAGTCTGACACGCCCTCCTGCTCTGCCCAGAGCGGGAGAAGTTATTTGAAGATTTCCCACACTCAAAAAAAAAAAAACTGTCATGGTCTACCTGTGTGCCAAATTCCACAGAAATCCGTTCAGCCCTTAAGGCGTGAAAAGGTAACAGAAATAGAGTTACTTTCACATTTATAATATTACTAAGTATGGATTCTTCGTAATAATCAGAACCTACCTACCTACCTACATATTATAGAACCACTAGTCAAAAATAAAAGAACATTGGTAATTATAGGAAGCGATCACGAACACGATAGCAATTATCCTCAGTAAGTAATTGAACGCTGCACTCGATCGCAAGTGACATTTGAAAAGATGTGGTTTAGCCCGTTCGGTGGTTAAGTTTGTTATGAAATATTTTTTTACTAATTTGTTTTTTTCGTTAGTAATTAATAAAGAACAGTCTTTATTTGTGCCTGGCCAATGGCTTTAACTGGCGAAATGTAGGGTAGGTAGGTACTCTGTAGGTAATAATACAGGGTTATAGTTAATACTTACGTCGGCAATCCATTAAGGGGATGTAGGGGAGGTCATTTGCAACCAAATGATCTCTTATGACCCCTATGCAAATATCAACCATTCCCGAGTAATATGACATTTTATATTTTTTTGGCGGTATATAACTTGATTTTTTGAAAAAAAGCAATGCATGATTTTTTTTAAATATTTTTATGTGTTTGTATTTCAATACTTAATAATCAACCATAAAATGACAATTATCTTTAATATTTTTTAAATCAGAGCACACAATTTTCATAATTTTGAGCAGGTTATTTGACTAAAATGGTTGATTTCTGCAAAAAACATGGATATACTATCGACAGAACATTGCAAAAATATGTACAACTTCTCAGCTATCCAACGAGTTACATTATGATACCAGATATCTTCAAATAAATATAAAATCTTAAATTACTGGAAAATGGTTGATATGGGGGTCATAAGGGGTCATTCGGTTGCAAATGACTCCTTATGACCTTAATGGATTGCCGACGTATTACAATTAATAACCCTGTATTATAACTAGGCTAACAAGAACTCAGCTGCATACGAATAGAACTTACTACAACTTCTTTAAGGTCTGCTGGAAAATAGTCTGCTTAGTTCACACACATTCTTTCGTCTACTCCTTCGGGAAATACTGATGTAATATTGTCTCATTTAGTGCTGGTTGCGAAGGCAGAAAGTGCTCAAAGCTAACTTAAAACTTTTATCCTTTTTTAATGATGTTAGGTACCTAAGTTTACTCAATTTCTACACGACTAGCTATTATAAGAAATAAAAATTAATGAAGTAATGGGTAGGTAATAAAAAGGTTTTTTTTACTAGGTTTTTTCTTTCTGGGCCTGTACCTAGGTAAGTGTACCTGCAGCGGGTAAGTATTTACCTACGAAGCCGAATCTCCATCTCTATGGTTTTACTCTATGCAAATAACGTTACCCCGGTTGAATAAAGCAGTAAAATTCAGTAGCTCCTCCATTTCTTTCTCTTGTTGCCTTTTCCGAATCAGCGCATCTAGGTACGTACTAATTCACTACCAGTTACCTACGTTTACAACACCGATGGGTATGGTTAGATAGGTTGGTATATATTACCTAATTGAAAATGCCCCGTCTAATATTCAGGGCAGGATTTAACTTAAGCATCCTTAGGTAGGTAGGTACTTAATATCTTCCTGTCGTTATCACTTTGTAAGACTCCTCGGACAAACAGCTTCCAAAAACCGTCATACTGTATGTGTGACATCATAACATTCATAAGATAACTTCATGCTTGTAGGGACTGTAGGTAATTTTATTCGATGTATCTTGTCTTTTTTAGCACGTCTTTCTGTGACAGATTTAAACCTATTTTTCTCTCTTAAAGCAGTAAGAAGCAAATTTTTAGGTAATTGACAAAAGTGCACCGCGGCAATAAATAAGGTTCAAAAAAGCGCGAGCGATGCGTTTTATGTTAGTTGAATCGAATGACCACCGAAATAAAAGTAATTTTGCAGTTTTCAGTAAATTAAAAAATAAATGCACGGCTCAGTGGAATCACTTTTAGGTAGGTAAGTCTTTAGTTGATTAAATTCGTATAATACGAATACATAAATATGACAGTTTATGCTAAAAATTTTGAGAACTATGCGACGAAAAACATTTGTTTAGGTTCTGTTTTACGATTGTTTTAGCATGATACTCTTTTATTTATATGCAATATTATTGAATAATTATTTTCTTTGAACATTTTTGACAATACCCTCCTTTTTTTTCTGGCTATATATAGTAGGTATATGTACCAATATTACAAGCCAGAATGTATTTTCGCTTCCTACCATGAACTGAACCACGGCCGGAAACGAGAGATCACCCGCACCCAGTGTCTCAACGAGGGCACAGCGCTGTTGGGCCCAAGCTGAGCACTCCTCCAGCATATGTTGTGCCGTGTCCTCGGGGCAGTCGGGGGAGTCAAGTGGACATCCGCTCCTGACCTACCTATGCGACTCTGGTACTTCCCGAAACATACCTGTGTCCAGTAAGCACCTGCGTCAGGCCATTCGTTGGACCTGCGTTGCCAACTAGTGGGCCCTTCACTGACCGATACCTATGTTGTACCTACCTACAATTAACCGAATGTCCGTGGTAAGTAATGTGTGTGTAAGTAATGACGTTTTTATTACGCTTGGCTGCGTGTTTACAGCGTCGGCAGTTTAACAGTTGACTGCACCCTGCTTCCAGGATACAGCTCCAGAGCTCTAAGCATCTCTTCCAGACGTGACATAACGCTTCAGAGTCACAAAAGTTACAAGAAAACAACGAAAATAATTTATACAAAAAAAAAAAACGATTTTGGACAGTAAACTCTAAAGTTATTACGTTTCCAAACGCCCGTACGCAGCGACCAAGTAAAGATTTCCCTCCTTATTCCAAAATTCTTTTGCCTTTAGGTTTTAATGTTTTAAATTTCGAAATTTGATGCAGGTTCAACTATCACACTAAAATGAAAAATGAATGAATGTGAAATTCTTCACAGTAAAACAGACAGCCCCAGTTATTAAGTAAGTTTAATTTCAAAGTCAAAAGTCAAAGTCAAAACGCTTATTGCGATTTTAACATACCCCTTATAAATCCACGTCACCCCACCAAACTTTTAAGTCCCCCTTTCCTCAGAACTGTTTCAGGGTCTAACTGTCCAGTCCTGAGACTTTGCAGACTTCTTAACAATAATTGTGATGAAGGCATCGATATTTGTTACACTTCACTTCAAAAGTTCAAGCGCCAAGTCCACCAAAATAGATAACCATATAACGCATACGATTTCTCCAACAGCTATTCGTGTTGAAATTGTGTAAAAATTAGCGTTATTTCTGCACATACCATATACTTATTTCCTAGCACAATGGCACATACATTCTGTAATTTTTGTTTATTTTTATAGCTATATTGTTTTTGCATGCTTTGTCTATCGTCTAATATTGTGCGCTTGGCTTGTATGTTTGCTTGTGTTAATTTGATTAAACAGTGTAATGGTTGTAGATAGACCAATATAAATAAATAAATAAGAAATCACTTACAATTTTTGCAACCAGTACTTCTCTTAAAGAGTTTTCTTAAATAAGTTGGCATGTTTCCTAAACTTTATTGAGTAGGTAGTGTAATTTGATAACGCCTTTAATTCGTTGCAGTTGCGACTGGATTTCATTGTTCTGTTGGATAGTCAACGCTGAACTGTTATAGTGTATTTGTTTAGGTAATTAACTAAAGGTAAACAAAAAAAACCACGTGACTCAGAGGTGCTGAACCTTTTATTACGACGAATATTTCTTGGGTTCTAATTAAACTAAATTTATGTGAGAATCGTTTATTTGTCAATTCAAATGCCATTATCTAAACAAAGCGTGATTACGAAAACGATAAACGAAACGAGAAAACGTGAAAAGTTTCATATGATATCTAATGCTGTGGTTTAAGAGACCAATTTGAGAAGGCTTTTGTGAAAGTATTCATGTGACAGATAGTTCTATTTAATCACCACATTCTAATACAATTTATTCTGAATCTGATGGTGAAGTAGAACTATCTGTCACATGAATAATGAAGCGTTCAGTTGTCTCATCTATTATTTTATCTAAATTAAACATTTTTTGCTCTTCTTTGATGACATGGTCCTCACAATTTTTCCAATTATCCATTGTCACACTTGCTAAGGCCTCTGGCAAAAGCATTTTATAGCTCTGTTGATGACGCGCTGAAAACTTGTTAAGGCCGTATGATCGAATAATAAAAGTATTTTTTTTGTGATTTCTTAAAATTATTACATCGATGATTTGAAAAATATTAATTTAAAATGTTTTACCTAGCTAAAAAGACCAGTGTGCGAATAGAGATCCCTGATTTAAAAAGGTCTATCTATTTTTCTCTGTGGCAAAACTTCTAAGTTTTGACAGGGGCTCTGTGGTTTTGACTTTGGCATGTAGGTATATTATTCTACTCTGTGCATTGACATTTCTAATCGCGTTAATGTTTGTTAAAATAGCCGAGTTAAGCCGAGTTTAAAAATCGCCACAACTAATTATTTTATTTGTTCATCCACAACAAATATTACTAAGTAATTGTTTCTTCAAGAAAAGTAGAATATTGCAGTATCAACCATGACGTACGGTAAAATGCACAGATTCTTTCTAAGAACAGTTGCCAGTCAAGGAGTTATATCAATCATCGACGCTCAGGCAGCTTTGGAAAGGTTTAACGGTAAGAGACTACAAAAACTACGTAACTAATAGAATATACTATGGTAATTAATCTAGTACCGAACTTATTATGCTACTAATGAAGCGCTAAGGTAGGTAGCGTTATCTACAGTAAAATAGTGTATTTGTATGGTATCTGTGTATGTGATGGTAGGATGAACTGAACATAATTAATCACTGGCAACTGAATAAAAGACTTAATCAACTCAGCATATCGCAGTCCACTGCTGGACATAGGCCTCTCCCAGGCTGCACCACAACACCCTGTCCTCCGCCTTCCGCATCTAGTCTGTCCCAGCCTATTTCTTGAGGTTGTCGGTCCTTCTAGTGGGGGGCGTTCCACACTATGATTAAAAGGATGAAAGGCTTACGGATGTGAAAAACACTACATGCACACACTAACACTCACAATAAAAGAATGCTATGCCACATACCAAAACAGTCACAAGATCAAATGCCTGTTCAGCAAAAACAGTAGTGACAGTAATATCAACAAACGTAAAAAAATTATAATTTCATTTCAGATGAAGAGCAATTACCGTCAGTGACTGATTTAGTGAAGGCTATCAATGATGAAATACGACCATATTACCAGGAAATAAAGTTTACCAAAGATGAAGTCACGAATGAGGATGTTGTTGTATTTTTATCTCTGGCCGATGATGCTGCAACTAAAGCACAGAACATATTTTCTTCTACTGAACTGGAATATTTCAGGGTGCTTATTGAACACATCATGAGTACTGAATCAAGGCAGATTACAGGAATCAATGCAATGAATTTAGTTAGTAGTATGAAATCTAATTTCACTAAAACTGATGCACAAGTGAGTATTGTTTTTCATTTTTAACTTTGAAAGATATGCATGCTGAAGATGCCAACACTCCCTATAAATATGAGTTGATGGTTCAATTATGAGCATAATGAGCAAAGCATTAAATAATATTGATGAAATTTTTGGGGTGTTTTAAAAATGACAATACATAAATGATGCAACCTGGGCAAATGAGGTTGTCACCAGCCTGCAGATTGTTTTTTTTTTTGGGTTCCGTACCCAAAGGGTGCCAATGGAACCCTATTACTAAGGCTCCACTGTCCGTCTGTCTGTCAGCAGACAATCAACAACAGTCAGCAGCAAATAATCAGTTTTTACATTTGGTAACTCGGTTATGGTAAGTCCTGCTGTTTAGTTGGTTTTACCATTAGATAAAGAATCAAATGCAGATTCAAATAAAAAAATCGCAGATAGTCAATTTTGCCTTTAACCCGGCGAAATAATAAAAATAAAATAAAGTTAAAAGTTAAGGGGCATCCAAACACAAGAAAAGTGTTTAAAAAAAAATTTCTGAATATTGTATGGTGGTGCAGAACCCTTTGTGTGTGAGTCGGACTCGCACTTGGCTTTTTTATCACAGCATCCATTATTTGCATTTGTTTTGATCTAAGAGCAGAGCATAGAAATAACATTACAATTATAACATTTCAGAAAGTGTTGAACACTTGGTGCAGAATGCGGTACTTTGATAAGGTACAAGATAACTATGCCTTAGGAGTGAGAGCCATCCATGAGTTTGAAGGATATTTTCTACAGAACATGCCCCATGCTGTGGAGGAATGTTTCCTTTGTAAACATATTGTTTTCAGAGTATGTAACATTGCTTTTTAAATTAGAACCTTCTAGGCCTTAAGTAATTGCTTTATTGTTTGAAATTATTTTCACAATATATTTAACTAGCGATCCGCCCTGCTTCGCACGGTTTTTACGACTAGACAAAACATAGATTTCTTTATTATATGTAAATATTAAAATTATTTTGAATGTCAACATTTACATTAAAATAAAATTGATTCTAGTCGCCCCTTCCAAAAGGTAGTTTCGTATGGAGAAGAATGGGCAAGAAACTCCACCGTTACTCTTTTATAAATGATAATGATAAATGTTTTTATTTCTGTAAGTAGGTTTGTACAAACACTTTTACACTTCAATCGTATTTTTTATAAACCTAGATAGAGGCCGGCGTTTCCTATCTGACTACTCTGAGAAGAAAGGCCGAAACAAACTCAGAGGTCACAGTCTCTTTTAAAGTCCAGACAAAATCTTGGTCCAATCATGTGAAGGCTATGTACACAGATTGGTGTCTGAAATGGTCTTTCGAGGAAAGAACCACACAGATTGAGTGGATCTGTCGAGTCAGTGCACGCAATTGTCAGCTTTTAAAATGTTTTACAATATTTTGTATACATTAATTATATAAAATTATATTTGAAGGCCACAATAGGTAAAAAGAATTAAAAATGTAGCTATGACAAATAAGTTAATTATGTGATAGATACATAGTGTCTCTAAACAGGAGAATAACATGAAGAATTGGGTTGGTTGCAGCTTGTTGTAATATTTCTTAAAACCTTACATTATGTTATTTCAGGGCTACAATTGTCCAGAATGTGCTCAAGCTGTCCATACAAAATGCCTGATGCGGTATTTAGAGAGGGTTCAGAAGTGGCCGTGCTGTAAAATTGATTTTGAGCAAGTACAACTGGAGCGATTGAATACTGAAGGGTTAGTTTCATATTACTTGACCAACCTGGCCACAATACTCAGGTCGGATGAAGTGTTATTGGAGTTTTCCAATATGGATCGCTCAGCGCGCTATGGAGCGGGCTATACTCGGAGTTTCTTTGGAAGATAAAATCAGAAATGAAATTGTCCGGAAAAGAACCGGAGTTACCGACATAGCTTGCAGAGTAAGCAAGCTGAAGTGACAGTGGGCTGGCCATGTTTGTCGAAGGCCCGATGACCGGTGCGCTGACGAGTCCTGCAGTGCGATCCTGTAACCATCTCACCGTGAAAACTTAGGTGAAGTGAGCGTGGAGTGAGCTGCCATAGTCCCTCTGGTGCTAGGGATTGACCAAGCATTACATTTACAATCATAATCGAGATTTTAATTATATTTTTTAATGTTAGTTCTGTTGATCATTTTATATTTTTTCAAAGCTAGTATCTAAGTATAAGCCATCTTGGATTTTCATTTTGACCTCACTTTCGGCTTTAGCAACCTCGATACCATTAAAACGGCAACAATAGTCATATTAAACAATAGGTCCCTAATAACAAACAACGTCCATGCGCATTTTCTTTAGTAGCTAGTTGAAAAAAAAAAATGAACTTATTTGAGTTTCTGACTGAATTTCTGTTTTGCTGTTTTATTAAAAAAACCCGTAAATAGTAATGTTTAGCCACTTAAATACTAGCTTTGAAATAATATGAAATGATCAACAGAATTAGCTTAAAAGAAAAATTAAAATCTCGATTATGATTGTAAATGGTCAATCCTTGGTCAATCCCTAGCATCAGTGGGATGACACTGGCAGCTCACTCCACGCTCACTTCACCTATGTGTTCACTTCACGGTGACATGTTTACAGAATCGACCGGCTGGAGTGGAGACCGCGTATCGGCAAGCGTAGCATGGGACGCCCCCCAGCTACATGGACCGACGACCTCAAGAAAGTGGCTGGGGCAGACTGGATGCGGAGGGCGGAGGACAGGGTGTTGTGACGCAGCCTGGGAGAGGCCTATGTCTGGCAGTGGACTGCGATAGGCTGAGTAGATTATACAAAACTGGCGAAATGTGTGTGATGATTACACCTGTGCCTAACCCTTCGGGGTATTCAGGTGTGACTTTATTTTGTGTTAGTTGTACAACGTTAAGTCAGGTTTTAGACTGAGTCTGCCAGGCTGCAGATACCTATTCCGAATGTTTTTTGACTGTGCAAAATTATGCAGCTTAGAGCCAAGCAAAAAGTGTTTTAATTTTGCTATGAATATTTTCAGGACTGTGGCTGTTTGGTCCACATATCCTTTCCTTGATACCAAATAAAAAAAATGTGATATTTTATAATATTTTTTATCAGTGCCAGATTATCATCGACGCAACTTTTGGATACTACACGTCAGTCTGAAGAAAACAACACTGAAGCGGAGCTTACACAAGATCAAGAATCATC
The DNA here is from genome assembly GCA_937001585.2 of Brachylomia viminalis. Classification (NCBI taxonomy): domain Eukaryota; kingdom Metazoa; phylum Arthropoda; class Insecta; order Lepidoptera; family Noctuidae; genus Brachylomia; species Brachylomia viminalis. The sequence goes on along the minus strand of OW443308.2, from coordinate 11,718,657 downwards.
TGAACCAATGGACGAGACCCAAGAATCCACACCTGAGATCTCACAGAGAGTAAATAGGAAGCGCAAGCGGCAAATGTAAAATAATAATAATGCTCCGTCGCTAATGCTAATTCATTACTGTTTGGTAAGGTCACCCATTTGTCATTAAGTGCATCCTGTAGAAGTTGCAGTATTTACTGTTTTTAGATGAAAATGAAACCCACTTCTGGTTTGTAGTTTCGTACTATTGAATCATGCGGTCGTACTTCATTACAATTGATTTAGAAACAATAATTATAAGAAGTAGTTGCACTCGGTTAGCGCATTTGTGTCACATTAGTGCTTGTTGTGTATTTTATAGTCATTGACTTTAGGGTTCAATTCAAATGATCATGTTGAGCGTCAACCTTAATAATTCTAATCATAATCATCTACATCAGAACACCTAGATTACCTTAGCATGCCCACTTTCATCTACTTCAGTCACTTGGTTTTCATCATTCCATCAAATAAAATCTTCATAAAACAATAACTTACATATATCAATACAGTGCTTTGCATCTAACCTAACTATTTAAGAATATGTACAACATTACTGAATAACATCCAAATCACTTGTCACGAATCATTTTTACATCAATATTTTTACTATAAATATTAGGTCTTTACCTATGAAATTGCCGTTTAGTATACAGAAAGTTAGTCATTTTTATATATATTTCTTTCTTTTTCTATCAATCAAAATATGCACCTATGCTATCGATGCATCTCTGCCAGCGCAGTGGTAATTTTTCACTGACATTCTTGTTGAAGTCAGGTGTACGGGAGCCAACAAACTCTACAAAGGCATTGTGTACTACCTCTCGGGTATTGATTTTTTCCCTGCCAAGAAGTTGTCCAAATTTTGGAAAAAGTAGAAGTCTGTCAGCGCAAGGTCTGGTGAGTACGATGGATAACGCAAAATTTCCAACCCTAGCTCTTGTTGCTTAGAGACCGTCTGTTGTACCGTATGAGATCGAGCGTTGTCGTGTAGGAGCAGTGGGGACGAGCAATTAACCAAGTGTGGTCGGAGATTTGCGAGCTTCTCCATTATTGTGTCCAGTTTCTCACAGTACACATCCGCAGTAATGCTGGTGCCATTTGGTAAGATGCTGTGATGAATTATACCGGCACTAGACCACCAAACAGTGACCATGACTTTTTTAGGGGTAAGTTTTCGTTTGCGGCATTACCTAGGCGCTGAACCAACATAATGACCACTTATGATTATCAAAAAGACATTGCATTACATTTTTTCATCGCAAGTGACCATGCGGTTCAAAATCCCATCGTTTCTGTATCTGTTAAGCAACGCAAGGCATACCTCCACGCGTTCGTCGCGCTGGCGATCGTGCAGTTCGTGTGGCACCCACTTATCAAGTTTTATACTACACCTGCTTGGAAAGTACCTTGATACTTTATCAATTTACGGTAGAAAGTACGTCATTGCATATCGAACAAATATGCGGGGAGAAAACGCATCTGAGCGGGAGAGAAAAGTGTATGAAAATCCATTTCTTACGTGGTTTTTCTTTTTTAATTTTGGGTAAGACTATGCGCCGGTAACCTAAATATCAAAAGCCAAAAAGTTTTTACAGTGAGTTTTTATCTCCAAGTTCGCAAAATGACACTGGCCACTAGCTGTGTGTTGGATGGTGTCGGGCTGGCAGTGCGACCCTGCGGCGGCAGGATAAACAATTTGAAAAAAGAACATGTGAAAATTGCAGACGCCATTGGCGCCATTTCAATTAGTAAAGATTTAGTTTTTATTTTCCTCGTAGGTGTAGTATAAAGCATTAAGTATCACTCGAGAGAAAGTGCGATTTCCGATCTCGGGTGTTTTAAAGCCCTCGCCTACGGCTCGGGCTTCAAACGACACCCTCGACGGTAATCGGTCACTTTCTCCTCTCGGTGAACAATGTACTATTTTCACCTTGCCAATTTGACGCAAATGGACCAATATTGTTTTGATGCTAACGTTGAAAGCTGCTGCTAACTCAGCCGTAGATTCCAGTATCGTCAGCTTCCACTATCGCCTTTAATACGTCGTTGTTGAATATAGTTTTCGGGCGACCATGGGGGATCATTTTTAACCGACTTAAAAAAAGGAGGAGGTTCTCAATTCAACTGTATGTTTTTTTTTTGTAAGTATGTTTGTTACGCGATCATTCCGCCAATTATGAATTATACGATTTTTTTTTGTTTGGTAGGTCATACTTCAGAGGTGGTCCCATATAAATTTTACCGAAATCGGTCGAGCGATTTCAAAAAAATCAACAATCAATTATTTTTAAATAAAAAAACCGCCTTCAAACGGACGTGGACGTCGTGTAGGACGATTGTTTTCGAATTGGTGTGGGTTAGGTACCATAACAAAAAAGTGAAAAATAAAAACCATTTTTACCACAAAAAAAAACAACTGATTTCCAATCATCCAACGACTTTTTTTTTTTAAACGTTTTTTTAGATCAAAATTTCCATGTCGGAAGCGTCAAACCAATATCGAGTCGTGCGTTCGTTTGTAGCGTTCACTCCGTACACGTAATTAATGTTGCGAGCCGTTTGTACGGCAGTGGTACCGCGACGGAACTCGTATTCCATAATCACTCGTATTTTATCGTGTCCTTATTGATGAAAAAGGTACAATACAAATGTAGTGAAAACAAAACACTAATCAGTAAACAAATGACTGAATTTGAAAATAGAATTCCATATTTTTATAATAAAATTCATTAATTTGAATTTAGAATTTATTGCCAGCCATACATAAATTGCGTTCCAAACGGCCAGTATTGTAAAACGGCAACTTCATAGGTAAATACCTATTAACTGTGTGCCTTAAGTGTTGTGTGATATTTTGTTCTACTTCTTAATAATAATAATCTTAATCAATTCCAGATCACTACAAACACAAGTTGCTACTGCACGTCCTGGTACAGAGAACAATACTGTAGCAGCGCCTACACTAGTTCTAACTACACGCTCTTTAAGGGACAATACTTTAACCAAGCCTGCTCGAGTACTTACTACACGTCGTTCTACAAACGATAACATTTTCGAAGAGCCAACACAAGTTCCTACTTCACGTCGTTCTTCAAAGCCTGCTCGAATACTTACTACTCCTCGTTCTACAAACGATAATATTGTCGAAGAGTCTACTAGTCATTCTAAAACCAACAATACTGTATCCAAGCCTACTCAAGTTCCGAATTCACGTCGTTCTACAAGGAATAATACTGTACCGGAGCCAGTAACAGAAGTTCAAGAGTCATTTGAAAATTTGGATGTGACCCACGAAGTCGTACCCGAGATCACACAGAGACTAACTAGGAAGAGAAAGCAACAAATGTAACTTGCTTCTAATTGATGAATGATTTCTCTCTTTGGTAAGGTTACTAAATTGTCTATGTTTGATTATTTTTTTTTTGTATGGTGTAGAATTTGATTTCAGTTTTTTTTTTGTATTTGTCAGTAGAATTTTTGTAGTAAGTATTTTGTTATTGTTAATTACTTGGTGGAAATATATGTTGATCTCGACCTTTCTTGTACCTTTTTTAAAGCCATGTTATATGATTTAAGAGTTGTTGATTGTGCATTGTAGCTTTTGAGTAGTCAGCAGATATTTCAACCGAAACTATTTAGTTTATTACATGAATAAATTATTTAGTGATGGCACATTTCACAAGTGATTTAAACCCACTTTTCGACACATTGTTTTCTTATTATAAGGGCTATATCCCTGACATCACAAAGTGTTTTAGTATTCGTTTGCCTTCGCTACATAATTTACCAATAAGTAGGTACTTGATGATGCCTTAAACTTTTATTATTATAATTTTCATAAGTACCAAAAATGTTATTTGGCGGTTTCAAATAAACGCAAGATTAAAACGGAAAACTAATTTTATTATTCTAATTAGCAGTTCATTTGTCATTAATAATAACGTAATCTAAAACATACTATTAAATCTTTAAATCGCTAAATAAACATTCTCGACTTTCCTCTGAACGATTTTGGCGGATTTCGGGTAATAGTCCAATAGGTACTTCCATTGGTCCAACTTTAAATATACTATGTCGACGACAGTGCGTGCTCGGAAAGAAAAATGGTGCGCCACTCCCACGAACAAACCCTACAAAATAATGCATTTTAGTAACCCCTAGAAAGCCAGCATACAGATATAAAAAATAAATTGTGTCTCACGTAGATCCACGGCATACAACAGAACAGGTTAAAAAATTAATTAAATTAAAAATTTAAAAAACCCCCGACACAAAAACCTACCTAAAAAAAGTACGAAACCATCCCCACTTTAACCCACCATAACTCTTAAACGGCTCAATCTATTTTTATAAAACATAGCTAAGAACACTCTCGATTAAGTCTCCTTTCATCCAAAAAAAACTAAACTGAAATCGGTTCAGTGGTTCGGGCGCTATGATGCCACAGACAGACAGACACACAGACAAACAGACACGTCAAACTTATAACACCCCTCTTTTGCGTCGGGGGTTAAAAATACAATAATCAAGCAACTTGTAGAAATTGTTGATTTTTTCTAACAATGTTCCCATGTATCTAAACTCGTTTCATAACTATTGCTTATTAAATCATATCAAAATCACAGAACCTGGACGATGCCAAAACTGTCTTCCGGTCCTAACACATCGTAAATTGATTCCGTCAAGTTCGGATGTACTGTTAGCACTTCAACCTAAAAGTAAAAATTACAAATGACTCATTGAAACAGTCAGTTTGTAATCCTTTCGGTTACATTTGAATTCAGAGCTCTATGCCACACAAGACAAAGTTCACTTTCCATTGCAACCGTTTATTTAGGACCTTTATATTATAAATTGTTAATCAAAACTCAACTTAGACCACATAACGCTAAAGTAGATAGTCAATTAAGTAGCATATACCTACGTGTATTATCTAATATCGGGTATTCAAGCATACAAAATAATTAATAATATAAGTGACATTATGGTGCCGATTCCCTTGTTCACAAACTAAACTAAATTTAAGTTGAGTGCATCTTTTTCTTTCTATTTCATTATGAAAAGGACAGAAGATAAATATTAGTTTAGTCCTGTCAAATTAGTCAGCACCTGACGTAATTTGATGTAACTTTAGTAGTCAACTTTTTAATCACGTCTAAACTTGTAGGGAGTAGTGTCAGGCGCTGATTAATTTGACAGGACTAAATTAAAATTTATCTTCTGTCCTTTTCATAATGAAATATAAAGAAAAAGATGCACTCAACTTAAATTTAGTTTAGTTTGTGAACAAGGGAATCGGCACCATTGTCGATGATATCACAAGTGAGATTACCTCACACACTTACCTGTCCTCTATGTATGAAGTAGATGCATTGGTCTGAGTCACCGCACTGCACGATGTAGTTGCCAGGGAAGAAAACACAATGCTTCATCCACATAGCCAGCATTCGTCGGAAATCAGCGTCAGTTTTGCTAAATATGACAGATTCTCGGATATGGGATCCGTATACGGCTTGCATTACTTGACAACGGAGACGGAATGGTAGCTTATAGACTAAGGTTGGCATCTGTAGTATTCAAAATATGAATTGAAATGGTGGTTTATGGTGTATTTTGCGGTTTTAGGGTTACGTATTGAGAATCATCTAAGTTGAGTAATATAGGTATATTATACATAATACATGATCATTTAGATCTGTTTTGAATTAGATACATGAATTGGAATGTCACATTATAAATTGGCATTTGCCAATTTGGCAACGAGACAAGTGGGCGTAGTAAAGGCTAAACAAATGACGTTCATGCCAAAATATCTGTTCTGTTATTGGCTACCTTGGCCCTCCCCTAAAATTCAAATGTTTTGGTGATATTTCCTTCCATTGAAAGTTTTATAGGTAAGTAGATATCGTCTGATTTCAAATTTCACGCCCCTTAACTGCTTGTTGCATACACATTTGAAATGTTTGTATATACTTTTAGTGGAGAGTGTTGCAATTTTAAATTAGACAATCTCTACCTTATTTCTTAATATTTTGGAGGTTCGGTTAGATACTTATGTTTTCTTTTTAAGGAAAAAATTAATAAACACCTGTTTTCCTTGTTGCCTATTCCATAGCTCGCGTACGTAATCCCACATTTTGCTCATTTGATGGACACTCAGATCCATATCTCGAAGTCCGTCTCTCAATTCGTTGATGTCGTAATCGTATGCTATGCGAGATGACGAATGAGCCGTGATCATTGCTGACATTTCTGATATGAGAAGCCCTGGAAAATATAAAAAGGTCTTGACTTATATAAAGTCTGCTGAGCAGTAACCGAAAGCTTATGAACCTTTTTTGATATAAATTAAGTATGCCAATTGCCAGACACGAATTCATAAAGTCAACCGCATGGGAACAATTTGACATTTATGTCGTTGGAGTAAGGGCGGTTGTCGTAGTGCAAGTGTGAAGTGATACTAGCGACGTACGGTTGTAGACTAAAATATTGATTTGCGCATATTTAATCTATAGCACATACCTGTACAAAACTTAATAACGATAATAACTATGATAGTCTCAATAACTTCGAAACTGTTTTGTGAAGACACATCTCCAGTGCCGGTTATTGTTAGTAAGTTGATCATGTACCACAGCGCTGCCACGTAGAGGGCAAAGTAATTGCCCTGTGAACACAAAGATTAATCGTGGTTTTATAAGGAAGGTGAAACTTCTTTCCCTGATAGATACTTATGCTAGGTACTGCAAAAATAGTTCTTCGCTTTTCGGGTGCCTTCATTATTTTATTCTAACTGATACTATAATCTCGTCTCCCACACCTTCTATGTACAGACAAAAAAGCTTTACATTCCCTTCTCAGAACAATACCGGTGGTTTCCCTTTCTGGCAGTTGTGGAAACCACCGGGAGAAGGAAATGAAAAGCTGCATCTTATTTGTCTTTAGCCACTCGTTCAGTCAGCAAGATTACCGTGCACCTTCAAAGATCAACTATTCGATAAAATGCGTCAATATTAACCTCTGAATATTTAGCCCTCAAATTTAGTGCTTCCTTGGACATCCAGTTAGCCGATGTGCAATGCACAGGTGTTATGCACGACAACTTGAAGAAAAGGCAAGCGTTCACATGCGATAATATCGATGCCCATATGGCTATTGTTCTGAAAAAAATCAAAACTGTAATTTACGGGAAGGTTTATACTAAACGCCAGCCGCCGATTTTAAGCAAGCTCGCTGTGAGCCTCCATAGAAGCGTGAAGTCGTTATGGCATTGTGAGTTCAGTGTGACGTAAAGTTGAAAATATATTTAAAAAAAGGCAAAAAACAGCGTAACGCTAGCTGACATTCGGTGGCTGTCAGGAAGCAAGCTTTACGTTTAGGTGTAAACTGACTTTCTGTGGACTAAACTCGCCCACTATATTCTTGGTAAAAGTAGCCGTGTTAAAAATATAAATTGATACTTACGTCAGTTTAAACAATAAATTCGCTGAACCAATACTTGATTTCCTGTGCGTTCGATACGTAAATAAATACGAAATTCTAGTTAGTTGAGGCGAGCGCGAATAACAGAACAAAGCCATTTTTGTAGGTTTTGCCAAAGACAAGATGAACACGAGGTAGCATACTAGAAAGTTTGCTAGAAAGTCCCTTCTTCGAAGATATATTTTGGAGAAATACCTGGAAGGCCACAACATCGTGATCAATCCCAAGCTTGCCTAAGATGGTAAAAGGGCGATTTCAGAAGTCTGTTTAACACAGCTCTATGGTGATGACGCCGTTAGCTAATTTCGGCCACAGCGACTGCGTTCAATGACTTTTCAGGGTAGATGAGCGCTTAGATGTGCTGCTCACAAGCTCGTGTGCTCTCAAGTCTCGTGTGACAAGCATACATATCCTGCTTTGGCCGCGAAACTCCGAGCATAAAGCGGACATGCCAGAAACCCATTGACGACATGATAAATTATAGCTGTTGGTGGTCTAGCTTTTAGTTTATCACGTCTTTTTATCTAATATTGACCTCCTTTCTTCAAAGTCACTACAACATTACTTCATTACAACATCAGCGATTGCTCAAAAGGACTCACATTTTCCTGACTTTCTTTGGATTCAAAACATAATCTCCATATCTATTCATGTAACCGCTATGGACGTCCAGAAAAACTTTAAATAGAAACAGGATGTCGACTATGACGCAAACGTGGAAAAAATATGGCACTGATAGAAACGCCATTTGGTATACAAGCAACATGAAATCGCAGTATGATATGATGAGAATGAGATACTCTGAAAATAAACAATAGAATTTACCGTTAATATCAATATATTTAAAATACTAGTGTCAACTTGAGTTTCATAGGAAGCGATTCGCTTACCCATAAATATGACTAATTTGCTATCCGGTATGATGCTGCTACGGAACCATCTGCAATACAAATAATGATATAGTGAGATTTAATGAAACAGTCCTCTTAACTCAACTCAAAGCATTTATTTCTAATAAACCAATTACAGGCACTTTTGGGGGTCGTTCAGTCAGAAAGATGAAGCTAGTTGCCCATTCCAAAGCGTAGTAGGTACCGATGGAGATGAACGGGCAAGAAACTCCATGGACACTGTTTTAAATCAAAATATTGTTACAAGAAAGTGGTTAAATCATTCATGTTGAAATTATACATGTGAGAACGATGTAGAAAGACGTGCACGTTAAAAGCGTCCGTAATAAAAAGATTAAAACAATTCAGGAATTAAAATAAGCCGTGGCAGCAAAATTAAAATAAGCAGGCAGAAATGACCAGTGCCTACAGACGAGACGGCGACCGTTCACGAACATGACCCTCATAGGTAATACGGGCTGGTGTCCACAACTCTACGTCAAAGCGCGTGTTTTAAACAGTCATTATACTTAAAGTATGATGATTAAAATATTCGCGTTCTCAGACATTTATAATAATAACCTGTGTGGCTTGAAAAAAATAAGTGCTGCCGGAGTATATTCAACGTTTCCTGCCGATGTGATAGACTTCGATCCGTGCGATTCTGCGATGCTTTTGTCTGGACTCTGAAAAGTTGAACAAATAATTTATTTCAATGAGTTTTCTAACTATATTTCTCTTTTAATCCTTAGAAGCATCAAGCTTTAATGGGACAGTATACGCGAATCTGGGCGCATAGAAGGCGCTATTAGCACAAGCAGTTAACAGAACTTCCAATGTTTTTTTGTGGATTTGAACTCGCAGCATTAATGCCGTAACTAGTCTTAAGGTTTACTCAAATCTATGTATTTGCAAGCTATGGGACCACATTGCTCATTTTCAAAAAGGGTGACATAACTAAAAAATCTGCAATTTTGAGTTATGTATACAGGTGAACGCAACAATTTTTTTTCCTATTTGCTATAAAAGCGACAACTAAAGCTAAAAAAAATATAAAAAAAGAGGAAAAAATATAAAATGAGGGAGCTAAAAAGATGTGACTAAGTATAATATGCTACGCCGCACTCTTACTGGTACTTTTACTCTTTTTAATCATCATACCCAAACATTTATGTTTTTGAATTATGTCAAGCGACATTATTTACTCTTTGTGCTGCTAGCGCCACTAGTGGTGAAAGTTGGTAGTTTTCTCGCCCATTATATCAAAACTTTACCTCTACATAGACATTTGAATCTATCTCATCATCCTCTTCTTGCTCCTCATCTCCAGTTTCGTATGACAGAGGAAAATTCGTCAACTGCTAAAAAAACATACAAACGCAAGAATTAAAATACGTAACAAATTAAAACAAACATTAAAAATTAATAAAACATTTAAGTAGGTACTTCCGCGCTGTTCCTTGCGGAGGCTATCGTCGGCAGTACATAGTCTTTCGCCGCAGATTCAACTGAATGCTTTACTTTTTTAAGAACTGATGGATAACTCTGCAATGAAAGATTTTCACAATAATTAGCTTACATTATTTTATCTATAGAGCGAACTATTACTCAAGCTCATACAAATATGAACCTTATTATTATAATTTTAATGTCTATATTCGTATGAAAGGCTTGATGACAGTTACATAAAGGAAAATGCAAATTAATTTCAGAATAATAACATTTAAACTTGTATGAAAAGCTTACTGCACTTAGCTTTAGTATGGCGGGCTTAGGGGCATTCTTGTATTACAAAGTTTTGATGAAATACCTTCAATAGTGCGTAGAAATCCCTCCCTTGAATACAAAGCAAGTCAATATTTCGACTTGCAATAACATTTGACATGGTCAGATATTTTGTTGCTCCTCTTATGTTTCCAAATATTCCTCCTGGTCCCATACATGCCTCCACTTCATTTATACTTGACATTATATCCACCTGTTTTGAAAATACAACAATATAAATCCATATTTCAAAGTGATTGGCCAGATTAACAGTCTCCAGGTAGGCAGTATCCACTAGACAAATTACAAAATTAAACGGAGTTGGTTTGAAATGATGTGCCAGGTAATTTGTCAGAATCTCCTCAGTGGAAACAAGCTATAATTCTCCAAAATACAGATAGGTCCAAACAGCGACGTCAATAAAAAAAAACCCTAATACCTAGGGGTATCCGAAAATACCCCACGTAGGTACTCGTATGTTCGGCGATTTTTGATACCTAGTTTAGGAGATTGAATTTTATTTTTTTATTTTTGGGGAAGTTCTTTAATCTATAAAGATTTATAGCTTTTTTCGACAAGCTCTTTTCATGTTTTTATTTTTTGCGATGGGACTGTTTTGCAATATTCTTTCATGTATAAAAAAAAGTTAACAAATGTTTCAGGTTCTACTAATAAATTTTAAAATTGAAAACGAAAACCAACTTTTAATCGTAAGAATGTAAAGGAGATTGTTCTGCATCCATACATTTGTTGCCCCAGAACCAACAGCGAAGGAAAATTACTTTGCATGTTCTAAATTACAAGTATTGCCCACTAAGACAAAGTTTAATGACGTACAACTTGCTTAAAGCATTTATTTAAAAAGAAAACAAAGATTTTGAGGTTATATTTAGTAAGAAACAATCCTTTTAATACGAAATACAATACTAGTAAATGACAGTCACTAGCGTAGTATTGCCTGGATGTGGCTAGTTAAGTTAATAAATTCAGTATAAGTATTTTTTGGTGTTAAATAAACCAAATTGAAATCAATAAACAATGTCATCACGAAGAAATGCGAGCGGGTGCAATAATTTGACAGCTGAATTGACATGACATGACTAGGATTAGGGATGCCCTTAAATTGGATCCATATCGATATATTTTAAACAAAATCGATACCGTTGAGTACCCAGCGTGTTATTCCATTTGAACTACATATTACAATGCATCTCACTTAGGGCGCTTGTGCATTACCTCGTATTTGGTTCCTATTCGTGATTCGATAGAATACAATTCGAAATAGCCTTCATAATAAATGTATAGTAGTTTGTGCAATGCTTCGTTTTCGTTTTTATATTCGTGAATTTCTTACATCGAGTCAGCTTTTACGGATCGAAGTCATCATGCTTAATATAGGGCGTTTTGTGAACTCACTCTTCATCATTCACATTCGATTGAGCGAGCGCGAAATGCTGCACACATTATGAACACGATCTCTGCCTACGAAATGTTTTTAGTGAATACTCGAATCTCGGATCGGCGCACGTGGACTCTCCTATTCGATTCGTATTTTTGTTAAAACAGACGATGAAAAATTCCCCAAAACGAATCACGAATACGAATCGACTACGAGTGAGTGCACAGTGCCCATTCGTGAATTTCTGATCCGTTTTTAAATGTGACTCAGGCTGGCTGGACAAATCCTCAAAATAGCTCGCATTTAACTAGGTCAATAGGGCACTTTATGTGACGGCTAAACACCCATAATTCAGAATTTGTGACGCTACAGAATCTTAGATAATCGATTGAAAAATGCAAAAATCTGTGTCCAGCCAGCTTGAATTTATGTACCTATAAAACTTCTGGCTGGCACTTCCGAATCTCAATAAGGGGAGCGTTTTCGAATATGGTTCCTTTACTAACATTTAGTGGCGCAATGTGTGACAGTATGTTTGATTTATGGCGTCACATGTAAGGCTTTACGAGACATCAATAGAAACTTAATGTCCAGCCAGCCCGAGTTCAAGCTGGCAGGACACATGTATCTCCGCTGCCTGATGATCTACGGCCTTCGAAATGTGTTCAAAATTTTGTGATGGGGACGATAATGATAACCTGAATTTGTGACGGAGTAACTTTGAGGAGTTGCAAAGATATTGATAATTAAAATTTTCCCATACATAAAGTGCCCCATTGACCTAGGTAGTTAGTTAAATGCGAGCTATTTTGAAGATTAATTGTCCAGCCAGCCTGAGTCACATGTTTTTAAGCTGTTCGTAAAAACACGAATATGAATCGAATAGGAGGTACCTAGTGCACAAACGCCCTTATGTGTAGTAATTGTATAGAAAAATAAATTATTTAGGATGCATGGATTAGGATACGAAAATCGGTTTTGTTTGTTGGATTCTTTTCGCACCTAAGGTATATATATGGTACCAATAAAAACGTCGCACAAGTCACTACAGAAGCGAACCCTAGAGCGAAAAAGATTGGAATAGGAAAGTACGTAGGTACGGATGCGTAGGTATGACATCCGTGAGCAGGTGGCCATGTCAAGCAATCTCGCTCTCGATGTGTGAAATTAAAGATTGGGCATCACTAATTGTCATGTCAAATCTAATTGTCAAAGATGGCAGCATTTTTGATGTGATGTCGTAAATCGTTACAGCTCTTTTAATTGTTCATTATGGAACGCAGAATGTCCGTTTCATACAGAAATTCGCAATTAGTATACTAAAATATATTTAAAATTATTATGTACGTCAGATGTTTGTTGGTCCTGGGGCCATTTTCGACAACGTCCTTTCTCACTTTCGATAAAAACAAAATTATCGTGGACTAATGTTAGGAAAATATTTTTTAAGGGTATTTTATGATAGACTTATCGCAAAAAAAAACTAAAAGAGCTTATCGAAAAAAAGTTATTTTTTAAAGATGTCGCCGAAGAATTTCCCCAATAATTTAATAAAAAATGATCATACCTCCTACACTATCAAAATTCGCGGAACATACATAAGGTATTTTCGGATACCCCTAGGTACCTATGAAGAATCAATAATTTTTTATTGACGACACTATTTGGACCATCCTGAATAACTCAATATATATCTTCAGTTTATAGCGCACCTTTCCTCTATAAATGATATACATTGTATCGATAACTTCGTTTGACCTAATAACCATGTATCCCTTCTGGAAATAAAATTCCTTTAGTTTCTTGGCAAAAGCCCTGAAGAAAGAATACTCGACGTCTTCGAACAATGGAATTTCTCTTAACGTTTTTTCGTACATGTATAATACTGCGTCTTCATTCAAGTTTGCATTTAGTTTGCCGAGTATAGATTGGTGCTGCACAGAAAATGATCACTTTGTAGAAAGTTATAATGCATAACTTCCAAAAAGTTATTTACTGCCTGGTTTTCTGTTTATTGCAATGTGCTATTTTCTATCGATGTCTATAATATACTGTGTTAATGGAGTTTGGCCTGACTATATTTTGTAAAAGAATCTAAATTATATTTATGGTTCTGTTTGAATTTGTAGTTTTATCATGTGTGTAGGTATTACCTATATGTTTTTGAACTTGTTTTCAATGTATTGCGCTGACCTATATAAACAGTGTACGTAACTTCGTTTTCAAAGCAACAAATCCTCTGATTGCCTCATGTTATAAAAAACACATACCGACCATCCACCTGTTCTCTTCCATTGGTACTTCCAGTATTCTATGACCGTCTTCTTTAATGCAAACGGTACCTTCTCTCTATTCAGAAACATTTCTAAATGTTTCAGATCTTCTTGAAACTTTGTCACCACTTGATCTGCCATGGCTTTCAGTGACGCTACTCTTGCGTACACATATCTCAAAGAAAAGAAAATACCAACTTGTTCAACACAATGCGAATATCGTCATTGCTATTAGCGTGATCTCGCACTCAAATCGAAATTATTTCAGGAACTACTTAGTATGCGAACTGTACAAACACACTTTCTAAAACTAAAATGAAATAGAGCTTTGTAAAAACAGCGATGAACTCACCCAAAAAATAGGACTCCATGTATATTGACGCAAATACACAATATCATGTGGACTATATTCTGAGGAGTGATATCGCCGAAGCCAGCACCACCGAAGCTCGTTGCTGTCCAATAGTAAGCCAACAGGAATACTTTAGTGGGTGACATGTGCTGTCCTTTTATTATTACTACTCCATCTATCCAAGACCCTGTAACGAAACTGTTGATAAAAAAAAAATATCGGGACATCTTCTAAAGACACGTTAGTGCAGCAAAATGTGTTTGAATTCTTCTTATTTTCGATTCGATGGTAGTATTCAGGTTTTTTGGGTCCAGTAGGTGGCCGTGTTAATAGCAGAGTCAGTGGTGCGCATTAGATCCTCAAAGGTGCAGGTTTATGGACACTTGGGACTTTCCAGCATGTAGATCATGATCTGGACAGCACTGCATACACATTGGGTATCGAACGGGTCTATAATACCGCATTTTGCTAAATTATATTTGCAGCAGTCTACCTGGAAATTGTATTATATCCATACTTGCCTTCCTGACAAACCATATTGCCATCAGGATGATAATCAGTCTTCAAATAAGGTATTTTCTGCGGTAGTTTTGATATTTTATATTCGAAATCTTCCGAGTCATCAGCATTGACGTATCTACAGGATAATGTGACCAACAGCGAAGTATAGAGGTTCAAGAAGAATAATGTTAGCAGAAGAAAGTGGACCACACTCATGAAGTATGCCTGGAAAGGAATGGTTAGATTACCATAAAAAGGATCTCAGTAGGCATACATATAATCACAGATAAACATAGGGGAGACAAGCATGCGCGAGCAAAGAGAAAACCCCTTTTATTGAATCTTAGGACTGCATCAGGTTCACTCGAATAGGTACTCAATAGTTTCATCATCATTATTCATCCAGAGAAAGACTTCCACTGCTGGACATAAACCCCCATCCCCAGGTCATCGGTCCACTTTGAACACTCAAGAATAGTTAGTTATAAAATACTTAAAGTAATTACCCGTCTCAAAGCACCTATAGATTCGGCCCAAGATGCAGCATACAGTTTAACTATTTGCGAAACGTTAATCATTCTCAACGCGCAGTGGTACATGTGGTGGTTGTACTCGTGTTCCTCGTCGGAATGATCCTCATTGTGTTTGGGGACAAATAGCTTCCAGATAGCGTACCAAGGAAAACATGTTATGAAGTCTACTACGAATTGCCCCTGAAAATATAATTTGTTTGTTCATATCAACTAGTTCTCAGATTAACTACTTATTTGCATGACCATAAAACTTTACATTGTGTCATTTTTCTTCTCATGCCTTACCATGCCACCTCGTAAAAGGTAAGCCACCAGTTTCCTAGAACGCCCTCTATCGCGTTCAAGGTGAACAAAATTTCCGCCGTTCTCAATTATTATTCAACCATAGAAGTTTCATACTAATTTAGGCCTCACCTGTAAATAGTGCTTTGCAGTCATATATGGATGGTATATCAACTGGTTTTTGGAGCCGTAATACGCCACATGTAGCATCAAATACATATCTATATAGCAGATGGTTTCCAAAATCACAAGTGTCACATTAAATGATCCAAACTGTGGCGCCATAGATACCGTCACCTTGAAGTTTCAAGAAAAGGAAGTTGTTTATGAACTTAAGTATGCGTAATGTTTGACTGTGTCGAAATAGACACCCACCTAGATTTAAAAGTATACGGATCTTCAGATTGTGTGGGTGCCTAATTTGTTTAATTGGCGGAAGTAACTAGGTACCTACTATTGCATTATTCAATAAGATATTTAAAAGAGCTATACGGTTGCGTTT
This sequence comes from Brachylomia viminalis, assembly GCA_937001585.2. Taxonomy (NCBI): domain Eukaryota; kingdom Metazoa; phylum Arthropoda; class Insecta; order Lepidoptera; family Noctuidae; genus Brachylomia; species Brachylomia viminalis. The sequence goes on along the minus strand of OW443308.2, from coordinate 11,702,658 downwards.
CACCTCAATAGTTCATAGTTTCATGTCATTGTCGACAGCGTGTATAACCTTTCGAAAACGCAATGATGATACAGTGTTAAATAATAAATAAATAAATATCGTCTGACATTGCACACAGCACCATCTAGTTCCAAGTTAAGCACTTAATTAAGGCTTGTGTTATGGATACCAGATGGTTGATACACTACTTAAATACATTTTTTTTTCGTAAATACATACATATTATAAATAACATCCATGACTCGGGTACAAATGTCCATATTCATCATACAAACATTTGCCCCTACCGGGATTCGAACCCAGGACCATTTGGTTTCGCTGACTACACTTAGCCACTGTAGCCACTACATCAAACGTGTCGTCAAAACAAAAAATATAAAAAATGCATTACCTTTATTGTTCAAAACAAAACAAGCTTCCCTATATTTGATCAACTCAACATTATTACGCTAAATAAATAACAATAGATTTCATAAACACGTCTAGACGTGCTAAATCTAGACGAATAAATAATTGATGTTTTATATGTGTCATAAAACATTTTAAAATAGAAACTCACGGGTATGAGTAGACACAATAAAAAGGCAGTGGCTACTCGCATAATCGCCCACGTTTTCAAAAATATACCGTCTGGTCTTATAGCAATAGGCATCAGCAAATATTGCGCAACGTTGTTTAGTACTTGAAATTGTTTGAACGATTTCCAATATGTTTCCTTGGATTTCTTGTATTCTGCTGAGAGGTCTATGAAGGAGTCTGCAATGAGAAGAAAGATGAAGCTGAAAATTGGGCAACACATCAGAAACAATTGAAAGTCTCCTGTTCTTGAATTACTCTCAACAATGTTGAAGAATGTGAATCCTTCACATTATTTTGTGATTAGTGGTTCTACATCTGCTGCATTTTCTTGCTGAATAGAGTCCGAACTTCACCGACACTTCCAGTTAATCCAAAAAGTAAAACATGACCAAATAACATGACCATGGCCTTCTTGTCACAGTCATGACGTGCAGCCGTCGGCTATTTGTTTTGTGCTCGTGATTATAGATCTTTTTTGTTTTTATTTTTTCTTAATATTATTAGAGCTAATTATCTTTTTGTATGCACGTGTTTCTGTGACAAATAAAATTATTTTTCTTTCTTTCTTTCAAATAAAACTTTTGGTAAGTAAATCTAAAAACTTTCATGAATAGGTACTTACTGTTGAAAAATTCTTGTAGGAGACTGGTGATCTTGACTTTCTGTTTCTTCTCAGTCAATCGATTATAATGCTGTAAATAAGAATCAGTGCTCTGCGCTTTAGCTTGCTCCTCCATGGTTCGTAGTTCTTCTGGTTTCATTAAGCCTTCGTGTTCCTTCATGTCTGGGAACAGACTGAGTGCCGATGTGTATGCGTAGTGGCTTACACTTACTAGCTGTAAAAAGAGAAAACTGTACAACGTTAGCTGGTTTTCAAGTTTTCTGGAAAAAAACTAACGATCTTGTGTTATCAACTATGTATCATAATATTCATAATGGAATGGAATCGCTTGTATTTTTTAATCGTCATTGACTAATTTACCGTTAAATCATTATGTACACAGCAAAAGTGTCTAGCGATTAAGCACGTTTTTGCTACTTAGGTAGGTACCTACTAAAAATTTGGTATTTTAATTATATTTTTTGTTACTCCTGTGGATACTTTTTTAGTAAATTCCGTCATTTGAAAAGGGAATAGTTTTTGAACTTCGGTCAAAAGATGAAAATCATCTGTCAAGTCGTATTCCATAAAATCTTGTAACGGTTTTGAGGCCAAATCAGTAAAATTTCTGCCATACTTCTGAGTGGAATCAATACAAAAGAACGTTATTATGAAGAGAAGACGTCATTTGAGCCGAGAAGAAATTATCAGAGCCGTGGGAATGTTGGTAGCTGGTTCTCGGTAAAGTGCTGTGGCAATCGTTCTGGATACTGTGCAGAGTGTAATAAGTCGACATTGGACACGTTACCGCATCAGTGGCACCGTGGCAGAGTGACATGGAGGACGAGCTCGCATTACCACACGCAGAAATGATCGTTGCTTATAAATTACTGCTCGGTGAAATCGTACAATGACCGCAATGATGTTGATTATGAGGCTTCATAGCTCTTCCGTTATGCTAACAAGCGATCAAACCATAAAAAATCGCTTGCACGCAGTCTTTCTCCGTTCCCGAAGGCAGCTACGTGTACCACCTATTGAGCCCCGCAATCGCAGAGCCCGTTTACAATGGGCTCGTGGACACAGAAATTGGGCAGAAGAAGAGTGGCGTTTTGTGTGTTTTTCTGATGAATCTCGCTTTGGTACGAGGCCAGATAGATACTAGACGTACCTACACAATATTGGAGGACCCCTGGCCGCCCAGAACGTTTAAAATCATGCCAGGAAGACCATGCATATAGTGGTGGAACAATTATGATATGGGCAGGTATTTGGATCGGACGAAGAATCGAACTGATTTGGATCAGAGGCAATCTCAATGCACATATTTACGCTGAAACGATTGTATCAGATGTTGTCATTCCTTTGCGGACCCAATTTGGTGCTTCATTTCTGCTTATGAATGATAATCCGCGTCCACACACTGCTAGAGTCGTTGCAAACACACTTGTCGCAACTAACATCAACGTCATACCATAGCCTGCTCAATCGCCGGACTTGTGATTTGGATGAACTCGTATGGAGTAGGTATGCCGAATCGCTGCGATTGTGTTATACGCGTTAACGGCGGAAATCGAGTAGGTACTAGTTGTAATAATATTTTTTTATCACATTTTAACGTCAGAATTAACTAAGGTGAAAAATCCAGCATAAGCAAAAATTGCGAAACCTTTTTATTAATGCAAAAGCAGAGAGTAAGTACTTCGTCGATCTACACATACGAAATCATTTTGTTTAATCAATCTAAATAGATGTTTTTATTTAATTTCACTAAGGCAATAATAGTAGATTATTAACCAAGGGGATAAAGCAGTGTCTTCTGTCTTCTGTCGCGGGTGACTTTTTAAATCGCGAGCGTAATGAAGGACTCGAGGTTAAGGTTAGGTTAAGGAAACTTAAATCACGAGCGAAGCGAGAGATTTAAGACGAGTCCTGAGTGTAGCGAGGGATTTAAGTTCACCCAAGACTAAGACAGCTTTATCACCGAGGAAAATACTCTACTTTTCGTACCATTTGCGAAAAAATTAACACAATAATAATATGAGATAAGCATTTATTAAAAATAATGACAATTAAACGTATTTTTAGAACATTAACTTATTTATAAAAATAAATTAAAATAAACTTAACGTTTATGTATTTGAAGAAAACAAAAACGCGGCAAATTCCTAGACTAATATTTTTTTGTCGGAAAAGCAAAGGCATCAAGGTCATACGGCCTCGTCGGTTTTCGTAATTTCATTTAATAATCATCATAACTGCATAATAAATGCGTATTCCTTTTTCAAAAAGATGTATAATGCTTTATATACAAACTCAATGGTGTAAACACAGATGTAGTTCATCAGTACGGTAAGTATTCCAAATTTAAATCACATTCTCCCCCTAGAGGATGAATGAAATTCAGTACAATTTTCTTTCCCTGTTTTGAACAGATTAAAAATGACTATAGTTATGTTCGCTTTTTGTGGCATAGAATGTCACTTTTTTGAGCAAGTGGTACGAAAAAGGTATTTTTTTTAATGTGTGTTCGCCGATAACTTCGTCGTTTATGAACCGATTTTGATGATTCTTTTTTTGTTGGAAAGGAGATATCCCAAGGGTGGTACCATGATAAGGAAACCAGGTGAACTTTTTTGAGCAAGTGGTACGAAAAGTATTTTTCGTACCACTTGCTCAAAAAAGTGACATTCTATGCCACAAAAAGCGAACATAACAATAGTCATTTTTAATCTGTTAAAAACAGGGAAAGAAAATTGTACTGAATTTCATTCATCCTCTAGGGGGAGAATGTGATTTAAATTTGGAATACTTACCGAAATTTATACTGAACTACATCTTTGTTTACACCATTGAGTTTGTATATAAAGCATTATACATCTTTTTGAAAAAGGAATACGCATTTATTCTGCAGTTTTGTCGAAAACCGACGAGGCCGTATGAGCTTGATGCCTTTGCTTTTCCGACAAAAAAATATTAGTCTAGGAATTTGCCGCGTTTTTGTTTTCTTCAAATACATAAACGTTAAGTTTATTTTAATTTATTTTTATAAATAAGTTAATGTTCTAAGAATATGTTTAATTGTCATTATTTTTAATAAATGCTTATCTCATATTATTATATTGTGTTAATTTCTTCGCAAATGGTACGAAAAGTAGAGTATTTTCCTCGGTGATAAAGCTGTCTTAGTCTTGGGTGAACTTAAATCCCTCGCTACACTCAGGACTCGTCTTAAATCACTCGCTTCGCTCGTGATTTAAGTTTTTAACACCCTCGCTACGCTCGGGAGTAAACCTCGAGTCCTTCATTACGCTCGCGATTTAAATCGTCACCCGTGACAGAAGACACTGCTTTATCCCCTTGGTTAATAATCTACTATTTTTTTAAATACTTTGATCCCTAGACACTTTGAGGTGTGTAGGTATTTGTTTTATTTTTTAATCCTTAGTTTAGTACCTACATCGTGTGGGAAGACAATTTATACACCTAATTTGATTAACTTGTTATAGAATGATATTAATCAACCAGAACTTCCTTAATTTCCATTTTGATATGGTCTTCCACTATTTATAATTATGTGCAAGCTTTAAAAGGCGATTCAGGAAAATTAATTGCTGTATCAATCTTTTCTAGTTAGGCCTGTCTCAACATGAAGAAACTAAAATCGTGCTTAGCAACCAAGAAAGAAACATGTTTGACCTATTTTGCTATTATCTATTACTTTAGATTCCACTTTGTGTCAGTACCTACCCCTCAAAGGTTCAAGACAGATACCGACCAAGAATGATTCGTAGCCCCTTGTATTAATTAGTAATAGCCAGATCCTTACGAGCATACCTTACATCCATTCTACCTGACAACGGTCACCTTTGTCGCAACAAAGATCCAATCGTAGAATAACCTTAAATAAGGTCGAATGGCAGAAAGCGAGCGTAGGACGACTACCCACTATACCAACCCACCTGTATAAGGTCGGGGGGACCGTTCAGATTACCTTACAATGAGTCAATGTAACCACGGTGCTAAGAGTGGGGATTCCGTACAAAAGGACCAGTAACCCCACATGACTGCCCGGCCCTATGACGCTTTCAGTTTTGCTCTCTCTCATTTCATTGGATGTCACTAAGCAGTAACCGCTCTCTATTATGTATAGCTCCCTAGTTACTGTGCCCCCGTAGAATACAATTTCGCCAGGTGGTAAAATTATGTCTCTTGCCGCTGCAAAAAATTATTCATAGTTATTCTAATTATTTATACTAATATTATAAAGAGGTAAAGTTTGTGAGGTTGTAGGAGTAAGCTCTGGAACTACTGATCAGAATTGAAAAAATCTTTTTGTATTTGATAGCCCAATTTTTGAGGAACGCTATAGGCTATTAACAACACGCTATGACCCTTAGGAGTCGAGCAAAAATAAAAATAAAGTCAGAAAGAACGCTAAGCGAAAACGAAGTGATAGCGCGGGCAGGTGATGCGATGCGACGGGGGGGGGGGGGGGGGGGGGGGCACAAGAAATTACACGCGGACAATGTCGCGGGCAGAAGCTAGTCTATCATAAATTCATAATATTAATAAATTTAATGTAGGTTTTTAATAAATTAAAATGGAGGTTTCTCCATAGCCTCATAAAATTCCCGATACCAAACGATTTTAGCCTTGACTTCTCAACTGATTATCTCGTGTGTTGGCCAGTTCCTTCCGAGCCATTTGTAGTTAAGATGATTGCTGGCAATTAATGATACCTACCTATTTCGCAATGGAAGACTTTTTCAACGAATCAGTTTTAGATGTCTCATCACAAGTCAAAAATTCATTCTGCTTTTAAGAGTGCTCCTGATTTGAAAAAGAGTTCTAACCTTCAGTCAGTGTGTGAATATAAGCCTTATTTTTCACTTGAAAGAACTTGATAGATGTAAGTGCTTTGAATCTAGCTTGGTGCAAGACTTTCTTCCTCAATTCTGATGGAACCACCGTCTTCTCCAACCAATTGTCGTCTGTTAATTCTACCCCCTGAAATTGTAAGGATTTCATTAGTTACCAAGTATTTTTACTTCTTGAGTATTTGTTTTACACTGTTTTACCGAGTTGTATTGCCACTGTAGTTCGTAGAAAGCCATAATCCGCGATTTGATTGCTGGATGCATATTGTTTTCTTTCATGAATTTATCTATCGTTATGATCACTTCCAGAAAAGCTGTTTTTGTTCTGCAGTCAAAGATTTGATTAATTTTAAGGATTTGTATTTCTATTGCTGTCCGACATAACGTTTACTACAGTAATTCATCACTGTTAACAAATTGATTCAAAACCATTTTTTGTAATGTGTTTGCAATGACTAATTATAATCACATGTGGGTAGAGTTACCTTGACAAATGTGTGACAACAGCGGAGAATTCGGAGATACAGTACCCGGAGAGTAGAACTCCATAGAGGCTAAGAAAAGCTATGAATGCCATGTCGTAAAAGTCTCCGGGCGTGTAGTCCCCATAGCCGACAGAAAGCAGGATGGTCGTGGCAAAGTATACAGAGGTCACTATTGGGTATTTAGTTCTGGGGACAAAGGTTAGATCTGGAATAAAACCTAAGGCTTCTGTCATGTCAGAACAGTTCGGAAAAAACCTTGTTTGGAGGGATTAGATTGTTGAGACTGCAGAACTTGGCTTTACCGAGATGGCACATTGGGCAGACGCTGCCATACCTGTCCGATAATTAGGAAAACTCGATGTACGATGTACCTACTCGATAAGTACGTTGCTTAGTATTTGGTAATATCAATGCAGGTCCATACACTGTGATACGAGTGCATAATGTAACTTTATTTTTGCGGTTAGTTTGAAAATATTAACAGTACACCCGTCACTCACTCTGAAACCATACATGCGCATTAACGAAGGTCGTCAGAATTTATAATGACTGCTGTCTTTAAAATGAGTCATAAAAATAAATCATTCAGCGGAAAAGTTTAATAGAGTATGCTTGATGAATCATGAATCCCCAGATCAGAATAATTTATAACGTGATTGAAGTATTTCATGCATTACTAAGCATTTTGTATCCGAATATATTAGGAGGCTTACGCAATGTTTGTATTGAACGAATTAGATTCGTAATAGTAGAAATCGTGAAAGTACGATTTCATCTGTACCACGCATATTACAAGTAGACACCCACACCCAGGCAACCTATAATAGGCAACAGATTATAGATAGTATGTATTATTTTCTTATAATCAAACAGACATCAATATGTACGAACTTACTTGGTAGATCTATATCCGCGTTTTTGGTCGTCCCAAATCAATGCTCTACTAAACCATGAGTTTTCCGAGCATCGGTTTACGAAACAAGACTCCATGAAAAGTATGACGCCGGACCAGTAGCACAGTAAACATATGTATACGCAATACTTCACTATCTGCAATATAAAATTATCATTAGTGTATGAAATAATGTAGTTAAGTAGGAAATCAAACCATAAGAATAAAACTAGTGCAGCCACACCTTAACAAGAAGCGAATTCAATAGCAATTTTCTTTCCAAACTCTCAAAGAAACTTGACAGCCTCCAAACTAAACAAAGCTTTGTTCCTTTACATAAGTAAAATAAGTGATCCCTGTAGTTATCGTGATATTTGACAGTTTGATGTATCGTGACAATGTATTCGAACGGTATAACTGCTACAACGTCAAGATAGAAGCCAAGAGTGTTCATCCTGTAGTCCACTATGCTTTTAAAGTTCTTAATGTACTTCTTTTTCGTCTTAACTGCAGTTACAGATGTCATGAAAAGGTTTAGTATCAGGGAAATGTTTATAATTATCTGGGCATAGAAGTAAACTCCATTAGGAAAGCTGCGCTTAAATCCTATGAAATAAGGATAGACGAGGCAAATGTAGAATACGATTAAAAGCATAAATAATTCCCAATATTTGACGAGCGGACAGTCAGCTTCTAGTATCCAGGGAAACCTGGACTTGATGCAAGTGAACATGGTCATTTTCTTCTTGATGTGTTCCGACATGATGTAAAGGTCCAAGCAACTTTCATCAAGGTGATCGTCTTTTGTCAAAGGGTCGACTTCCGATGCACCTGTGGATGTGATACATTCCGAATAACTTACATAGGAGATCATTTCAAACAAACTCTGTACTTACACTGTTAGTTTTTTTTTGAAAAATTTCTATCCGGACGACGTGAAAAAGGCCTTATAAGATTCGAAACATATGGTTACGCAAATTGGAGGTGTCATTCGAATTACCTTGAATATATCTCAATTTATCTTTCAAACATTTGATACTGCTCTTCTTTCGATCCTTAGACGCGTAAATATTTAACGAGAATTCGTTTCCTTCTCCTTGCTTCATTTTCCTTAGCCGACTCCTGTCGATTCGCTCTTGTATCTCCGTGCGCATCGAATCAACTAGGTCTGGATATGTGACCATCAGCTTTATGAATTTAGTTTTTTCTAAGACTTGGCATTCGACGTAGGTTGCCGCTTTAACTGTGCAACGTGCTAAAAGTGTAAAAAAGCAGATTCTTTAGCTTTATATCTTTCGAAATTTTGAACATTTTCTTGGTAGGTAAAACATTTAAGTACCCGGTATATTGTAGACTAAAGAAATTTCACCAAAACAAGTCCCCTTTGCAAACGAAATCATTGGACTTGCATCATCTTCGTCTGATAGTAATTCTAACACGCCACTAGTGACACATACCTACAACAGTAAGGCATTAATAAATAATCTTAATGAAACACCGATATCTAATTAATATTTTAAACAGATAATATACATGCAGCCTTACCATAATAGTCTTGTTCTGGTTATGGTTATATACAACGTCTCCTGGTAGATAAAACTGGTGCGTCATGTCTAAAGATAGTCTCCTAAGGAATGCTTGCGGTAACTTCCTAAAGATCAGGGAGCTATAGAGTGGAACGGCATTCAGGTCGTAACAGATTTCCATTTGTAAAGGATAGGGTAGGAGTCCGAGTAGCTTAGGTTTGAAAACTCCTGATTTTTGATACCAGAGATCTTCGTAATACCTGTAAAGGAAGACATATATAAACGCAAAACTTAGTTTTTACTGTGATAACGTTCCAATTTAATAGGAGAGTTGTCTACCCTATTATACGCTTTGAAGTGTCCGAATCCATTTGAATCAACCGCAGATGGTTTTGAATTTTCTTTAGTTGCCTTACGTATTTGGAACGTCTAGTAGTTATAGTAATGAATTGTGATGTTAAGGAACCCACAAACACAACAGTTGTTAGCAGAAAGCCGAGTAATGTCGCCAATATTGCTATGACTCTTTCAGCAGTGGTCACTGGGTATAAATCCCCGAGGGCGTTCGTGGTGAGAAACATGACTGACCAATATGTGCAGACATAGTACCAGTCAAGTGTTTCCTCTGTCGGTAAGTATATTGCTGCAAGCGACCATGAAGTGCGAATTTTATGTATGTCAAAGCTTCTGTTCGCAAACAAATACCACACGCATGCCCAGGTATGAACAGATAAGAAGAAAAGTATCAAATACTGCGACAAAAACGTAGTCCACTGATTGCTACCTGCTTGCGAAGATCTGTTGTAGAAATATTCTAGGATCCTATAGACTCGTACTGTTGCAATCAAAGGTGCAATCGCATGAAAATTGAACTGTAGCATGTTATCGTCCATTAAATACAAGAATGAGTACGGGATTGCTAGTATAATATTGAGAATTACTTTAAATGTGTCTGGTTCTACAAGATTTAGAGTTTTCCTCCATTTTTTAAAGAATTTCAGTCCCACAATGATGAAGACGTCAAAAGTAAATATGAAATTGAAACACAATAAAATTACAATGGCCCAAAACGGTCTTGTGCTTGATGTGCAGAATGTATAAACACAAGAGTCCAGAATGTATGCAATGAACAGTGTTGTGAGTATGAATATTTTCCAAGCAGGGTTTGAATAAATTAGTAGGATTGTCCGCATTTTGCTGTTTGTAGAAAATTCAGATCGTCCTTCTTGTAATATTGCGTAAGTTTTTTGTCGATGGGCCTCATCCATTTCTAGGCGAATATTGGCGATTCCAGAGGCAAATTTTGGTGGAGCTTCAGGTGTGAGTGGATCAGATTTGGTTGATCTACGCCTGTACTTGTAGATATCCAAACGCTCTTGCTTTGCATCATCTTTGTCGGCTAACCAAAATGTCAATTGTTAAATACATAGATTTTAGTCAAAGTATAATATCTTCAAGATAAATCAAATAATAAACTCACACATCTTTATATAATATTTCAATATGTCCAATATTTTCAGTCTAATAGTCAGATCAGCAATTCAATATTTTATAACTTGTCAAAATAAAATATCTTTATCGTCTAGATGGTTACAAAAGTTTGTATAAACTAGTGGGCATATTTTATGTCATAAAATTAAATGGGACGTTTATTTACGAAGAATACAGGAAACGGGGAAGATATATCAAACTTGGTAGTCCGAGAGTCCGACAAGGCATTTTTGTGTCATCGTTTCGTTAAGATCAAAGATGGGAAGCTTGTAGTAAATGGTCCCACGATGGTAGGGTGACGCAATGTTTTCCTCGCCGCACAAATCGTAGGCCGAAAGCCGGACATGTAGATATCCAAGACGTAAAGCTGTGCGCACGGCACTCCAACCTACATACATGAACATAAAAATTGTTGCGGACTTGACGTTATTTTAATTTCATATGGCACACCACATGCTGTAAATACAAAAAAAAACAATATAGGTAATGTTTGTGATCTGCGATACCGACGTTTTAACGATGCGTTGTCGATCAATTACTTCAAAAATATTTACCTATTGCTCGACTTTGTATGTGTTCCTGCTGTAAACGGCTGTTTTGATAGATTTTTATGGGGATACGATAAAAAAGTCTGATGTTTGTACAGACGCCAGCACATCAAGCTACTACAATCTGTCAAATTTCTTTAATAGATTTTCAACTTTATCGCTAAAGCATTAAGGTTCAAGGTTGATTGGGAAAAATTGACAGTTTCGGGTAGCTTGACCTGCTGGCGTCTGTACATTCTGATCCCCTCACGTGTAAAATTACGATCATATCTAAAGTTATGCTGTGAAAACAAAGCGATTTGCCAAGTTTCTATTAGAATATTCAAATGGTCGGAATTGCTGGTAACATTTGCAATCTAATGTTTTTATTATTGGCAGAGAGTTAGATACCTGATAGCGGCATTAGTTATTTACCATCTTCGTATATCCTAGTTCCATAGCGCCTAGATAATTAGAGTCAGAACGAGCTGCCATACCCGGAGCGGCCGCATAATCACGTTGCCTATAAGGTAGTCAAGCCCGTGTATCGGTGAAAAATGTTGTCATAAAACGATTTTAAATACTTTTAGCATTTTGCTGCACATTTAATTCACTCTAAGCAACCTCCTTGTAGGTTTATTCTGTGGTAGGTATTACATAATTAAAGAAAATGTCTTCTAATTAAGAAGGTGCAACCATCTTCAGTATGACGTACCTAAACGTTGCTGCAATGAGTAGGTAAGTACTTAAATAGTAATTATCTACTAAGTAATCGCAGGTACCGCTAGTAAATACCTACCTAAGTACATGCATATTATGGTCTTCGCAGATCTATTTTATGGGAAACAATAGATTGTTAAAGAGGATTCATGCTAATAATTATCGTTAGTGTGATTTGTTTTTAATAGGATCGTTCAGTTGCATTAACGCTAGGCTGTCATTTGGATTGAACTACTTAGTAGGTAATTACACACTGGTGCCGATTCCCTGGTTTACAAACTAAATCAAATTTAAGTTCAGTGCATCTTTTTCTTTCTATTTCATTAAGAAAAGTACAGAAGATAAATTTTAGTTTAGTCCTGTCAAATTAATCAGCGTCTGACACTACTCCATACAAGTTTAGACGTGATAAAAAATTTGACTACTAAAATTACATCAAATTACGTCAGATGCTGACTAATTTGAGAGTACTAAACTAATATTTTATCGTCTGTCCTTTTCATAGTGAAATATAAAGAAAAAGATGCACTCAACTTAAATTTAGTTTAGTTTGTGAACAAGGGAATCGGCACCATTGTCTAGCTATAGTAGATATGGAGGCATAACAGATGACCCTTCTATTTGAGATGTAGGTTCGTAATAAAGTTTTCAATTCAGAAATAATAGCAGAATATAGAGCGTGGAACTTGTGTGCTTAATCCGTTTAATTCGATAGATCGATCCACGAGAACATCGGATAGGGGTCAATTATCCATTTATCCGTTTAACGGAATTGATAAAACGTAACTAACTTGGGTGCTTTTAATTGGTCTAATGTGCTGGCTTTGTTAAAAACGAATTTCAACGGTGATATAAAGTTTAATTTTTATCAGACCAATTTGTGCTTAAGAAGATAATATGAGGTTTCCAAAAAATATCTGTTTTCCTTTGTATAGTCACCCTGCAGGTTGATGAAAATCTTAAAAAAAAAACCTTTTTTGTAAAATTAGTTTCAGGGAAGTCTAGTAGGTACTTATCCAAATCTGTACCTACCTACATATCTTTCTCTTAAATATTCAGAATGTACTATGTGAAACAAAATAACTTCTGGTCGATTATGGTCGTAAAATAGGTTTAAAGTCGCCATTAGTGACAATGGCTGCACCAGATAAGTAAGAAATGAGCATGGTTTGCATGGCACCGTAAAATTCTTCTGTACATAGAAAAATAAGAGATTGTGAATATTTAGAACGAGACACTTTGGTAGTACTTCAAGACTTGAAGGTAGGTAACGACGAGCCTGTAGACACAGTTTTCAGAATCCTGTTGCTAAGTGAATAAAGAAATAGGAATAATGATCCCTCCACCACAAAGAGGATGAAGGAGAAGAGGGTTGCTCTTCCTCTTTTCATAGTGGCGAAGGGACAGTAGATACTTATCATATCTATCGATACACTTTTATGCAGGTACCTACTGGTAGGTATCATCAATTGGTTATAAAGCGTGGATACCTGTACCTGTACCTACTGGATTCCTATAAAAGTACTTAGGTACCGGTGACTGAAAGTTTATTCAACAAACGATATTTCGCTTACCTATCATAAGACATGATGATAGTTGTTTTGATTGATGGTCTATTGTTACCACAGGGCATTTAGTAGAAGGTTCTTCTCAAACGTACCTACTCTGAAATATTTTGCATCCACATCTGTAGGTATACCTACGTATGTACTTACATGAACTCAGTTTAAGGGCCGGTTGCAAAATGTGTTGATTTGTCAAACATTTTTGACATTTTGCCAAATTTTTTATTTTAACTAAGTACATAATGGTTAACTGCGGACCAAAAAACCGGACCTCGTTAAACTAAAACCATTAATACAACTTGAATTATTGAGCAATCCCACTCCATTTAGATAAGTTCATAACACGTTGCGTAACTAAAGTCTTTAATATTAAGAAAACAATTCTCTATTCGCCCACAGTTTTCCTTTTATGTAAAAAGAGAAAAAACATCTCTAACTTGATGAAATATTGTGTGTAGGTGTTTGAGGAGGAGCTGTTATTTCTTGGCCACGTCATTCAGGTGGTTTTAGTCAGTTAAATTGTTTGAGTTTCTCCTAAGATCTTAAGATTGTGTTGCGAAGGTGAAATTGCGGTTTCGAAATGTCAAATCTGATATTTACCTGCACTTAGCTATTCAGCAAGGAAGCTAAAGCTTTTGTTTCCTAAGAAAGCGGTGAGCGGTCACACACTTCGATCATCAAGACCAACTACTTAGGTATGTAGATAACGGGTCTCGTACAAAATCAAAGCTAAATGCTGTCCGCGTGTAAAAAGTTTATATCAGTTAGAAGTTCAACCTGATTACAACCATGGCACCTAGTAATAAAGTCGTGTTTACATTGGATGTGTTTCAAACGAACTAAACAAAATAAGAGCTCACGTCTCAAGTGCGCTGTTATTTATCGAGACGTACCTATGCCGACCCGATATCTACTTAGTCGGTATTGTTGATCGAAGGCCACACAATAACGGCTAAACAAACACAGAGCGTTTTTTGACAATATCGAATACTCAGAAAATTACCTACAGATTTTCACGACGGTCGATAAATTAAAATAAATAAAAAACATTTATTTCCGGTAAATGACACCCATTGCCAGATATGCCGGAACCGCTATTCTAGGAAACCGTAGATTACCTCTAAAAAACCTAGAGACAGGTTGTAGGTATCCATCCGTGGATCTCTTATAAAGATTTAAAAAAACTATTGTAGTCGGTATTTAATTCAGTACCTACCTATTAGAAATGTGAATCGTCGCTTTACCAAATTCATGAAGAGTAGGTATCTTGATTTGCAATGGGCTTAATAAGTCCTTGAGCCTAATTACTCGTGACAAACCAACTACCGGAGCTATGCAAACGATTGAAAATGATGAATGTCAGCTGTAGATAGTTTCGCTACCTAACTTTTTTAAAAAAGAGTGTTTGCCTTAATTTTACCTTCAATTCCATCAATTCACTAGTTGCTTACGTGCTTACTTATTTACCTACATAACTGTTGTTAAGATTCCATTTTGCTTCAGCTGTCAATGCTGTCATAGACTCATAGGAGCGGCCAACCCGTCATAATTCTCATAAAAACGCTCGAACGTGAATAAGACGTTATAACAAATTTTCCTCCAGATATTTTGTGTGGCTTTTAACTAGGTTTCAATTTAAACAAAAAAACTTTTTTGAGAAACAAATTCAGTAAACTCTTCTGCTAATCTGCTTTTTTGCACTAATGTGATCTGAACTTTGACCGTTCATAATGTACTTAAGTACTCATACATTGAAAAACGAAAGAAAACATCCATTGAGAAACTTCGCACATGTAAGGGAGATTTTAAATGACAATTTTGTTTTTCCAAAAACTTGTAAGGCTTTATCAAAAACACGTATTTCCTGGAACAAGTTTTGTGCAATCTCCGCGCGCCAATTTTTGTTCGATGTTTCGCGTTCTCACTCTTGCTTCTTTTTCAAACATTGCATTGAATGAAACAACAAGCTTTTCAATCACGCTCGTGTTGACGATAGGCGGACCGACCGGGAAGGGCCCTCATAAAACTTTTATCATTAAACTCCTTTTCTATTTACTTTTGCTCGTTAATTAAGTATTCACCTACTTACCTGATCTTAAATTATTAAAGCAACATAAGAATATTCGATAGGTATAACTATATTAAATTACTATAGTAAATCAACAAACCTAGGTTAGTACCTAACCTACCTACCTTTAAAACTTTTTAAGGGGTTTGTCGATGGTTTTGTCAGATCAATTCAATTGCACATAGCAATGCTCGAAAAATGCAGAGATGCCAAATTAGGTAAATTATTTTAAAATGTTATTGATTATCTAAGTAATAACAACGAGTAAGGCCTGTGCTCACCAACATTCAAACCACCGGCTAGGTAGGTATTTAAACATTTGGTTTATAATGTAAAATTTTCCTAACGAAATTGTAAAATAGAAGTGATTAAATATTGAATCAGTTCATTTAAATGTTGGTGAACACAAGGCTAAAACTTCAAAAGACTGGTGTCGCGGTCGTGGCCCTTGTATGGTGAACTAAAAAGACGCATTCTGTCACGCCTTGTGCCCTTATTTTTGGTCATCTTTCTTGTGAATTAATCGGACTTAAGTTGGCTAATTTAAAGTATTTTTGAATTACTACGTACTTACAATAAGCTTTCAACACGTTCAACATTGTACATAAACAACAAAAATGGTAAAATATTATGTAATTAAGTAAGGTAAATAGCTATAATAAGTAGGCTCCGGTAGGCACTTATTTTTATTTTACGGAATAGGATTTAGCTGAAATGTTAGTTGCTTTGAAAACATCCATAAACGCGTTTAAAAATATTAAAACAATACTTCTGTTGCTTCGTCATACATAAGGAAATAACGTAGTGAATAGTTACGGTCAAGTCAACTCATAGCATTATAGTTGTAACTAGGTTGGCTAGATGGCGACTGATTCGCATTTATTTTCTGTGGTGCAAGAGTAAGACATACATAGATCGCAGTGTAGCAAGTGCGAGCGAGAGCAGCGTATGTTATTATTACGCCTACACTGTGGAGTACTGTGGACAGAAGTCGCACGGCGCACGCGCTCACAAAAAATCCATTCGACAAGAGCGCAGACCAGTGTTGCCAACCCGTACGATAATTATGGGGGCGTACGATAATTTGACCCATCATACAATGTACGATAGCTTGTCAAAAGTACGATCATATTGACGATTGAATAAAAGTTGCTATTTCTAAGTTCTTCTTTTTATATTACTTTAAGATTTGTAGAAGACTTGTACTAATAATTAAAAACAAAGAGCGTGTGTAAGGCGTAGAGTGCGAGTGTCCCCACTGTGGCTTGAACTCGTGACGAGAGTAGTTGTCCTGCCCAGATTGTCGTGACATGCAGTGTTAAAATACCGCGGCACGATTACCGTCGTCGGCGATAATTCACAGCAACGCGATTTTAATTTGTTTTCGTTGTTTTGTTTCGTTAAAATTTGTGGAAAAGCTAGAAAGTTAGAAACGGCAGTCGTCTAAACACAAA
Source organism: Brachylomia viminalis (assembly GCA_937001585.2). NCBI lineage: Eukaryota > Metazoa > Arthropoda > Insecta > Lepidoptera > Noctuidae > Brachylomia > Brachylomia viminalis. The sequence goes on along the minus strand of OW443308.2, from coordinate 11,685,870 downwards.
ACAATAAAATCGTCACTACTCAAACCTATAAGAAAACATTGTTTACAGTTTGTACTGCTGGTGCAACTAGTATTGACTGTAATATTAATGTCAATGTCATTTGTTATCAATCTGGTACACACGGCTACACATCAAGCTATACATTTCCAGTTTACACAGACCTCTCATTGTAAGGAAATCCTATACAATGCGAGATCAGCATATACTGGAAATGTATAGCTTGATCTGTAGCCGTGCGTACATAATCATGATTAGCGGCAGCGGGTTAGACAAATATTTAAAAACTAGCTGTTGCCCGCGACTTCGTCCGCGTCCATTTCTGTTATTATGATCGCGATTAAGTTTTTATAAGAATATATTTAAAGTACTTGTAAGTAAATTATATTTTTAGTTTTATTTTCTTGTGGCAGAAGAACATACTGATTTTCTCCGCAACCCGATCTTGACAACGCGACATAGTATAGTTGGCCGCGTGAAAAGCAGTCTTGACGTAAATCGGTTCCTACGTGTTTTGCCCCTGTGATTGATTAATTGTTACAGCAAAAGATAACTTAACAGGAAATTGAATTCTTTTAAAATTAAAAGGTAAATCATTTGGAATCATTGGGATGCGAGGTATAAGCACTGTTTGACCAACTGCTGGACCAGTCAAAACTATTGCAACGATCACGTTATTGCGAAGAAATTTAATTTGAAGTCGGGGTCCCGTTACATAAATTTGGTGATATAATATTTCTAAGTAAAATTATTGGGGCACCTATTTTTAACTTGAGGGAATGTGGGGGAAGGCCACTCGGGCTTAAAGAATTAAGAAACTCCTGTGGGTAATGGACCGCATCTTCTTGATCCATTACATTATCAATAGATGTGTAGGTAACTATATCTCCTGGAAGTTTAGTTAAAATTAGGTCGTTAATTTCGTCAACGCTAATGTTTCTCGCCGCCAATATTGCCCTTTGACATATCCATTGATAATCTTTATTTTCTTTTTCGACGATATTAGGATAAACTTTCGATATTAAATCCTCAAAGCGTCACTCTTTCTCCTAAATCGCGATCAATTTCAATTTTATTTTTAAAATGAGGTACTTTCCCGTCTCCTATTAAAAGTAACTTTGAAGGAAAATTTGTACTACCTCTCCCCAAATGTGCTCTCATATTCGTAGATAGTTTTAAGGTATGAACAAACTTCCATAATGGGGAACTTTTAAGGCCCTTACTATTAAGTACCGGTAAAGTTTGTCGGAAATCCCCAGCAAACATAACAGTAATCCCACCCATGATTTTATCACAGCTTCTAAAAATTGTATTATCTTCTAAGATGTCAATTGAAATTAAGTGATGTCAAGGACTATTTTGTTCACAATTAAATACTCTTAATCAACACCACATTTATTTGGATAAGGGTTAATATTACGTTGATAAAACTTTTGGGCAAATAATTGGCAATAGTGCATTAATTATGACCAAATTTGATTACCATAAAAAAGGTTATAGTGAGTAAATCTTATAAGATAGACATATACTGTCACGGATTTTTTTTAGATAATTTAAAGAGGAATAATTCTTTCATACATATTTTTTGGGTAAGTTGAACCGTTTACGCAGCGCACGCAACGGAAGCCTTCAAATATGACAAATTTTCTCCGTTTTTGCAATATTTTTCACTGATTCTTCGCTCCATTTAGTTGCAGCGTAATGTTATATAGCTTAAAGCTTTCCTCGATAAATGTACTATCCAACACACAAATTATTTTTCAATTCGAACCGGTAGTTCCTGAGATTGGCGCGTTCAAACAAACAAACAAACAAACTCTTCAGCTTTATAATATTAGTTTAGATAAAGACAAAAAAATGTATTAGGGGATATTTTTTTTTATTATACCCGGTTGAACGATACTTTTGTTTTCATAATGTCGAGAATGCATTATTTAGTTGTGGAAATTGGATAATTTGAACTTTTGGAGTTGGCAACACTGGCGCAGGCGCAGCGCTATATTCACCCACAACTTCACTCCGGTCAATTTTAACTAGTGGTGATCGAAACTTCGATGTGTGTGGAAGTGAATTTAACTTTTCTAACATAATCTCACAAAAATAACAATAATCAGTAACTAAAGTACAATATCTTAATTGATCGTGTTGGGATAAACTTTTAACGTGTCATTAGTTATATAAATAGTACTCATGATGTGTGATAATAACAATCCTTCGACGCAGAGCATAGCGGACTACTTAGCTCAGTTGCTCAAAGACAGGAAGCAACTGGCTGCGTTCCCGAATGTTTTCATGCACATGGAGCGACTTCTGGATGAAGGTAGGTCAAAATCGCGTCGAACTATTTATAATACATCGGCAGCCGAGAGTAGGTACTAGTTCCTATCGTCGATGCTTGTCACCGAGGCGATCATAAATCGGATGCGTCGACAAATGTTACAACGCAAACGATATTAAGTTTATTTTTGTCTTCGCCCCGCCGAGTTATGGTCCAGTGGTGTTTGTAATGCGATCCTTCATTTCGAAAAGCGAAGTAAAGCAGACCGTCTCTGTGCCGATTTGCGGTCAGCGGTCGTTAGATCGTCACCGACGAAAGAGATCGGTGAAATGTACATGTAGTAAACGAGTTTGGTGACTACGCTTATGAGTGTGTCTCATTTCGCTGACCACGCAGCTGTTGTAAATAAATCTTTAATTAGTCGAGTTATGATTTTGAGGTTATCTTTTAAATGGGGACGCGCGAGATGAAGGATCACGAGCCCTGGGGGTAACCTGTTCGCAGGGCCGTATTCTTGCATTCCGCGCGAGTTGGTGGAATGTCGCCACTCTGTGTAGGTACCGTACGTCCACCATTCTCAGTCATACGAGATTTGTACGTAGCGCGGCGCAGCGCAGGCGCACCGCTCCTTGTGCGATGTATAGCCTCGTTTTATTACCACACGTAACCAGTCCATGGATACTATGTAGCCCTTATCTTTGCTACTGAGCGCTTGCCGACTACACTCACTTGACGTTTGCAAAATGAGTCCTGGGCCTGCAGTCTCGACATGACGCAAACGGCTGTCGCAAACTACCGAGCGATAAATAATAGCAAAAATAATTGTTTGCCGTAACGATGCTTACGACAAATGGAAGTCTCTACACCCGAGATAACGCGCAAGATCGTACATAACTTTGACAAAACGGTGTCGGTACGCCAGCGAAAAGCGTATTCATAGTTCAGTTTTTTCGAAGACAATTAATGTCCGTAACAAATTCACCTTGAATACAGGCAAAATTAGTGAACATGATTTCATAAAAATAATTATTTTTCTGGAATATTTTATAGTGGCTATGTAAATCATATCTTGGAAACACTATTTTTCATGAAAACTATTAAGTAGCGATGACCATTTTAAAGAATTAAAATAAGTTGTTAAATATCTAAGGACATTAAAATCTGCGTCCTTGCAACATTATTAACCTAATGCCAAACTTGTCAAGTGTCAATGTCAAGTCATTACGGAATTGTAAATAGTTTATTTGTTGTCATTGCAAGCAAACAATGTATTTTCAATTCAATGGTATTTACTTATAATTGTTCATTGATGTGACAATGTTACAGCATATTATTACTCGGCTAACCCAATTTGGCTCAAGCGGCGACCCCACTGCTCAGAGTTTCTCATTAAAGTAATAGAGTTGCGTAATATGACACTGGACTACAGCAACTCTGTAATGCTGTAGCATTTGAAGAAATGGCTAATGTTTACCTAGGAGCTCGATAAACACGTCTCCTGAAATTCTGTAAAGATACGGAAATGAAAGATTTCAACGGATTTTCACTTTCGTGCGATTTGCAGTCTCATAACCATATCAAGGCTGTTGGAGGGTCTCTGAGGCAGCATGAAGCAAGCGGTCCACACTTCAGAAGGCCACATAGCTTGGAGATGCATCATTTGTGGTGGCTATCTCCTGTAGTGAGAGCACGATGTAGAAGAAGAAGAAAACAATTTGAACTAAGTGAATAGTGAGTTTACATTTTCAGTCAATAAATATTTTTCGATAGGTATGCAACATGCCCCATGTAAACAGTGTCTAGATTATTAGCATACATGAACTTAGGATATGATTGTGGTAATGGAAATTTAATAAAGTTGAAAACATGATTTGTGGTTGTGCGTTATTTATTTTTCAATAGAATATTTATTTACAAAGAATACACATACTAAAATCAGTTGTTACAGTTGTGAGGAATCCATGTACATTCTACCTAATATAGCAGGCTAATTTAGTAAATAAATTACAAAAACTAAATTTCAATACAGTTAACTTACCGGTTACCGGCTAAGAAATCTTGTACAGATTAATAAATAAATCTACTAATGATGTTGTTAGCTGTTTTCTACATTATTGAAATGGTAGATCTTTAATATTGCTAGGTACTTATTTTATTATAAGTTATAGGTGAGGTGCCATACAGATATTATTTTTTTCTTGAGTAAAGAAGTTATGAGTCCCGTGCATGAGTCCTTGGACATTGTGCCACCCTATGTAAAATTTCTACATATATGTCTTTAATTTTGATGGTGTACATATTAAACAGTATCATATCTATCTATGTATTGAGATCTCATATCTGTAGCATGTTTTATAGTTTCATTAGAGGTAGAAAGTAGGTAGATGTTTATTAGTTTTTACAAATTTGGCTACTTCAATGATTTATAGGCATGGGAAGGTTAACAATTTATGAGACACCAAACCTTAAAACAGAAAGTAGGTACCAAACCATGGTAAGCAACCAATATTTTCGGCAGACTAACTTCTTTTTGATAAGTTATGCAGCTTACTCTTGTACAAATTTCCTCTGCCTGTGCCTTCCTCGTCAACTGGCTGTCAATTAAGATCCCTAAAAATGTTGTGATGGTTATACTCTTTTTCTAAAGTTTATACGGTTAACCATGGGTAAAAGTGTATGATTTAGGTTTTTTTGAGATTTTAATTAAATTTCATTATTGTCACTTTATCAAACTGCTGAGTTTATTGGTAATGTCATGCGGATAGGTGTGCAACATAGACATGACATGACATGACAAACAGAGATGTATAATTAACATTGTAAACATTGTAAACAGAGTGTCTAGAATTATAATGTGTGAACTTAGGAAAGGATAGTCATACTTAATGGAGATTTAATATAGTTGAATGATTTGCGGTTGTGTTCTTTATTTATATACCTACTAAGATCGGACAATTCGCTCCCTTCAGAAAGATTTAAAATGTCTTTGGCTCCTTCTAATGCGGTGATTGTCGGCGACGTTCGTTCGCACGTAAGTAGTATGTCCTGAACCTATAAATAGGTGGACTTAAAAGCCTCATTGGTACAGACACACAGACACACCATCGCGACACATAATTCCGCATAATTTTTGTTTGAAACTACTTGCAAACACCAAAATATTATAGTTTACGATGACAAATTGACAACGAATCACTTAGCGGGCTGTCAAAAATGGTTGCAAACTATAATCGTAAACACTTAAAGATATCGTCACTTCTTCGACCAAGATTGATAAAATACCGGTAACAACCGATAAATTTGAGTGTCGAGACTACCAAATATCGTTACATCTGGATTGTTAGGACTTAGCAACCGAAAACGATTGTTAAGCGGTTTGCGTCAAGTCGAGACTGCAGGCCCTGCACCGATTTGAATAAAGAATGTATTTTATGTTTCATTTGTACCTTCTGGTACTTAAGTATTGATTATTAATGACCCATTTGAATAAAGTATGAATTAAAAGGCGTAGCACAAAGGCGCCACTCGTCGCGCGACGGGCGGTGCCTTTGTGTCAAGTCGCTTGTCGCACCGGTTAGAAGGAGCCTTTATTGTGAAAATGAGATGTTGTATGGCCCCTGTAAATAGGCGCGACATGCGACACGAAGGCACCGCTCGTCGCGCGACAGGCGGTGCCTTTGTGTCGCGTCGCACGTCGCGCCTGTTGCACAAGCCTTTATGTATTTTTAAATTGTTTAACATTGCTACAAACTAGCTTAGATCAGTATTTCAAGGAAGGTAAATAGGTAGCCATTGAGTTTATTTATTTAGTCATCATTTTGTTTGTATTTGTGTAGCTTTGTTTCCGTTTTTCTTGATTCTAATGGGAAGATACTATACAATCCTGAACTAATACCATACCAACCTTTATAGTTTCTCTGTGATAAACCTAAGCCAGATATTTCAATAACAAACAGGTTTAAGTCACTTTGGCACCATATAAGTGAATGCTCGTACCTACCTACCTAACTACTTGAGTAGCTATGCGCGTTCGCGACACAAGCCCTAATTGATATTATGAGCCGGCTGATCAGCAGAACACGATAATAATGTCTGCAACTCTGCGCTAGAGTGTAGTAAGTATAAAATCTTCTGCCGGTCATTTTGTTACCTACATAATCAGCCTATAATGTTCCCACTGCTGGGACACAGGACTCCTCTCGGTGAGAGGGAGTGGGCCGTAATCCACCACGCGGGCCCAGTGCGCTTTGGTAGATGTCCTTGATGTCACATGTCTTTGAATTATTGGTTCTAGGACATGGCGGTTGCCTCACGATGTTTTCCTTCACCGCTTTGAGAGCAGTGGTGATGAAATAATTTACACAAACTAAAGCGCCTGTCTGGGTTCGAACCTACGACCTACACAACTCGTAAGTCGCTGCCGTTACCACTGGGCCACCACTGCTCTTTGTTATCTACCTACGCTGTATGTTAATAATATTGAGACGAATACTTAAGTCAGAATTGACAAAAATCTAAGGATAAAAATACCACGCTTAAAAATAAAAACCCATAGAATAGGTAGGTAGGTCAACAACAGGTAGTAGTATCACTTGACAGAGCTACGAAAACCGCCCTTACTGCTAGGAAATAAAGGCGCTGTCAAAGCCAAAGTGTTTGCTATGGATGTGCGGTTCATTGTACGAAACATTCATCTTTGAAGACCTTCGATCAACAATACAAACTAGATAACGGGTCACGTACAAAATCAAAGCTAAATGCTGTCCGCGTAAAATAAAGTTTAAAACAGTTATAAAATTCAACCTAATTACAACCATGGTACCTAGTAATAAAGTCGTGTTTACATTGGCTGTGTTTAAAGCGAACTAAACAAAATAAGAGCTCACTTCTCAAGTGCGCTGTTATTTACCGAGACGTATTTCTTGCGCCGACCCGATATCTAGTCGGTATTGTTGATCGAAGTTGAAGACAGTTAAAATAGATACTACACATGCCATTTTCTGTAAGATAACCTACCGCGCTGAGCTTGTACGGTCGGCTGCAGCAGAGTTATCTCACACCTTCCCGGGTATCTGTACTACGTCTAGGGGCACAGGTTTCTCTGTAGCCGACTCTACAGTGTGTCTGGTCATCGATGTCCAACCCGTTAAGAGCAAGCAATACGATTAATTTTATCGAAAAATCACCCATCATACATATTATGTAATTTTAACACAAAATGGCTGCCATTCTAATTTTTAATATCAACTAAGTGCGGCCGCGCGCATCAACTTAGCAGTATCTGGTTATGTGGAGGTCCTACAAACACAACTGTTAAATTGTTTGATAAAAAATCCAATTAAGAAACAGAAAAAACAAATGAAAACTATTAAGTATGAAAAAAATAGGGCATTTTTTTTTTTTTTTTGTTAAAATATTATTATGATGGGTGATTTGTTTATTAAATTGATCGTATTACTTGTCCTGAATGGGTTGGACAACGGTGACAAGACACACGGTATATTCAAAACAATTTTCATAATTAAACCAATAAACATTCAAAGACGAGTGGAGGCAGATACAGAATTCAATGAAAAGACGACGTGTTACTTTAAAACACATTAGCCACTCGAGTCACGTATCCCTGCAAAGCAAGGTCTATTCGACCGATACCTCTACATGTCATAATGTCGTAGCCATAACCATTTACTGTTAGCGTTGCCCTCTGGGATTAAAGGGTATGAATACATAGTATGTTGTACGCAATACGCTAATCATTTACACTAAGTATCTACTTATCTATCAATTGCTGTACTGCTGGTTATCCCTTTTTAATGTCGTAGTGAAACTTCTCCTTTTTAAGTCAAAGTTAAGATGTCCTGTCTTATCTAATTTTCGAATTGTGATACGATAATGAGTATGTATATTAAAGCAGGTTGGTTACTACATAAGATATAACTAACTGGAACAAACTGTCAGTTCTATTTCGAAGAGGTAATGTTCTGAATATAGACGCAAATATAAAGTAGACAAACAGTTTCTGTTATATTGAACCGTCAGCAGATGTCCTCATGTTCTCGTTGGTCTCATATTGTCTAATGTTTACTCGCATTTAAATGAGCTCTTACGAAATAATGTCAGTGGCACATGAATCTAATAAAATTGGTCTCGGTATAGCCCAAGAGGATTGAAATGTTCCATATCCAATGCTTTGTGCTAACAAGTTTTAATAAAGAGGCAACAACCGCCATTGCGTGGATGTATTTTAAATTTAAAACACGTGGCTCAGGTAATATTTCGCTTGCATCATTCTCGAAAACTTGTTGATTTAACATTTGCCTTAAAAAGCAAGAGCTCTCGACTTGAGGGCCTGACTCTTTAATTTCATTTTGATAAGATTGGTAAGGTCTGACTCACCCGAAGCAGATTGGGAAATGTTGAGTTTTATTTGTTGATAGCAAGTTTTATATTTTTCATGTTGGTGTCCACGATAAGTTACGATCAGCGTGGTCCACTACAGCGACAATGTTTAAATTTTATGGTTTATTTGACATGTCACGCCGGTCCACGGTGGGCACTGACGACTTGACGAAAATATCGACGGCAAGCTGACAACCGACAGGCGTGGCGTATCGCGTTACGCTGAACTAAGAAATTACGACGGCTATTTTCGTTAGACGCTGGAATATTAGGCATACGAGAAAAATTATATAGTTCACCACAATTTCAACATTTTTATGTAGCCAAATAGGAAGATTTCAACGCTTCTTCTAACCAGCCATAAGCACAACGAACTCCCAACTTTAACACGCGGAAGATTACCCATAAAACAATACCATGTTCAGAATGTTAAATGCTATTAAAGACCATGTTTCGACTGTTGGAATTTAAAGTTCATCTATATTAATACACGTGGATTATCAGTCTATCACTTATCCAGATGTGATGGCTGAACTCTGGCTGACATTTTATAACACGGAATATCTGATAGTTAAAACAATGTCGACCGATCAATGTTTACATATCGAATCAACTATTTGGCTGTTTGCATTCCAAGAAGAACAGTAAGCATCGCTAGATAACAATGCGCTAACCAAAGTAAACATACAAATTCGTCAATCAAAACATTCAATAGGTACCTACCTAAAGATAAAAACATAGATTGGACATGTATTACAAGATAAAGAGACATCAATGGAACATCCATCGGTTTAAATTTTATCATTTATGATATGAACAATAAGAGTGGATAATAAAAAGAACCGATTTATAGATATTTTTTATCAAATGTTACACACACTTGACTTGCAGATTACCCACGATAAAAGATAAAAATGAGTTTAATAGCCTATAAGCGTTGTTCTTATCGGAAAAATATCGGAGGAGACTTCTTTGTCAAAAATTATAATTTTACCCTACTTAGAAGTACCTACTCGTCACATTATCTTGAAGCCTTGCAAATTAATCTGAAGCTACTGCTGCTAGTGTAAAATACAATTCAAGTTCTAGAGACCCTGTTTAAATGAAATCGAATTACACTGAGCAAGTAATACCTACTTATTAATATTGCAATTATTGCGTTTTGATGCGTAGGCGCCACCTACCTTTTAAGCCGAGGTTCAGTTCCGCAACCCTGTAGCAAAAGTGAGTCTTACTTGGGTCATTATAAGGTTGCTTAGTATGCGATTAGGCGGGTGCGCCTACGTCGATGACCAAATTAGGGTAGCCGTGGGTAGCGTGGAGGTGTAGAAGCCAAGGTTGTTCCAGTCGCTTTCTGACACGTTATAACTTGCTGTGGGCTGCTTAATTGCAGAGATTCAAAACAGTCGTCGATGTTATTGTATAATCAATTTTGACTGTCAACCGACCTTACCCGAAGGCTCCTTATAGGGATCAACCAAACCCACCCAATCAAGTCCACACTTTCGAAATTGCTAACAGACTAATCAAAATTACTTATGTAGATGAAACTGCTAACACTCCATGTGAGAACAAAGGCTCTGGTCAGACTATGAAATGCTAGCTTTACGGCCTAGGCTGGCTACTTTGTTCTCGGGGAATTTAGACCGCTACTTGCTAAAGTTATCAAAAGACTTGACATTGATTGATCGGGCTGCGCGGGCAAGAACAACGATTACAAAGAATCTACTTGAGGGTTAAATCCACCCTTATAGCACACACTGACATGACGTGTCAATTAATATTCTGCCTACTATCATGGAACTAAATGTGACACGGAATGAAGACGAAAAGGCCATACACAATATTTTATTCGTAGCTGAATCACGGAGAAGGGAAAGCCTACTTGAACAACGAGTACCTACGTGGATTGTGTGGAAACACTTGCTTTCTTACTTCCTTTGTATGAGGTACTTCAAAAAATGTTACAGAGAGCAAATATTGACATGCGACTCATTATCGCGTCGACCTCGATAAGGCTACACTGCATCTCTGTAGAAAACTGGATCATGCGAGACGTCTATTCTTCGTTCGTTCCCACGACACTGCCGCTGCTGTAGTATCTACGCTTTATCTAAAGCAACGTGATCGTTCTGCTAATGAGAGATATTTTTCTAAGGCAGTGAAAATGTATATACTTACATACATTTTCACGGCCTTAGAAAAATATCTGTACACACAGCAGCAGGTCAAGTTACCACAAACTGTAAAGTTTTCTCATTCGATTTTGAACTCAACAAGCAATATTTTAAGGTTTAAAATCATTTGGAGAAATTTGACTGTTTCGTATAACCAGAAGGCCAATTCCCGTAATTAAAAACGTTCAAAATCAAGTCGCAATCTCATCTCAGCGACAGTCAAATGTCAAAAATGTAGGTAAACGCTATACAATTTTTGACAGATTGGGGCGGCGAACGTTCCTAAAAATTCGGGAATGGCCCCTCTGATGCGCTGGCGACTGTACTAGTACTACATAATCGTAACAAAATGTGTTGTAGCGGTGACATTATTTTGGGCGAATATTACAAAATTCCGCTTCTGAATCGCTGCATTAGGTTTACAGATAAGTAGGTAAAAGGATAAAACTTAGAAAAGTGGCACCTTTCGAGTTAACTGTGACATGATCTACATACTAACATGGAATGGTAATTAAAACTGGATGGCCATCATACTTAGTGTACTTGAACGCACAAAGAATGCGTTCGGGAAGAATGTGTGGGCTGCGCGTGAGCACTGTAATTTGAAATGAAAATCGATCGCTTCAGAATGTCGAGGGAACCAGTCCCGTGGGCGGGGGACGCCGCGGCCGCGCCGAGGCCTACGCGTAGAGCCGAACAATCCTTCTAATATCACTTTTACATTTCGATTCCATAATATCTCCATCGGCATCGCACCATTTCGGCTCTCCTACACGTGCCATATGATTTAAAGTTCTACGTACATATTTAGAAATTTTATTTTCGCTTATTATTCGAAATAGAAAGCAGACATAACTGGAAACGCGATCATAAATCAAAATACTTGATACAATTTTCCATAAATCAATTAGTTCAGCCACAAAGACAAGTTCTGTATCAACGTGATATACGAACAAAGCTGGCTCACCTTCCGAATAGCACAACAACTCTATCTAAACATAATTTAAGTTTGTGTGCTCTCTCTAAGACGTTACTTAGCATACGTGAATATTCAGCAACTTTGTAACACGAATAGAAATAAGACTGATTGCTAACTGGTACCTAAACAAAAAGGTCGGAGTCAAGCGTGGGAGCTGACAGCTCACAGCAGAGGTGACTTGGGTGGACCTGCTTTGTTTAATTGTGGCCCTCAACGCCTACTACGGTATCGCTAGATGCCTGACAATCGGGCGTAGGTCAACATATTACTTATTTCAACAACGTGACGTGATTTCGATTATAGCAATGGCCTAAATTGATGTTGCAGGCTGTTCGACTTGCGTACAATTTGGAACAGGTTCTTTTACCTTACTTAAATATATTGAGTCTAAATAAATACCAGTCATTTACCAAAAATAACTTCCCTGAACCTTCACACAATCCGGCGGATGTCTTCTTTATCTCCCTCAAACATAAAATTTGGGTGTGTTATGCTTATGAGAACTGGTCATCACCACTCGTGAGTTCGATTTCTAAAAGACTCTTTTGAAGCGATCAGTAGACGACATCTTGTAGAACATTAATTATTCATTTTGCGCTATATTGTAGGTTTATGCATCAATGTATTGTAAACATAAACAAGTTATAATGTCTGTAAAGCTCTCAAAATATACAAACGGGTCTACTTCAAATGTCAGATACTTACTCAGATTCTAGGTAATTTATAATACCTACAAATATTTTGCTAAACTTCCTGGCGAGATAACATTTAACAAAAATGTAGAATTTTGGGTTTCGTCCCTACTGCTCCCTAGTCCCAACTCGCCCGGTCCGTATATATCTACCTACATGTATAGCTAGAAGACGCAAAAGTACTGATGGTAGGAATAGTGCTTGTATGGTTTGCGTTTATTTCTAATCAGTCTTCACAAGTCACAGTTTATCCAATAATTAAAGCTCTCTGTTAAAAATCAGTCTGTATATAAAATAATTTAAACTATCGTATAATTACTTGGTATCGGTTGCACTGGGGCAGCATTGTAATGTCAAAAGGAGGGGTGCTTCTTATCTTAGAGATCTTAAAACCAATGTTTCTTCATAATAAATGGATGAGGGAGACAGAGAGCTCTATGTAATTACCAAAACCCGCTATAACAAAAGCATCAACGGATGCCAACGACTTTTGCCCACTGCGGTTATCGAATTTTATGACTCTTGTTCGGACACGTGCAGGCTTAGGCTTATTGTAACATGTCTAGGAATTAATTATTTAATAATTAATAACTGCCTACTTATTTAAACGGAATCTAAGTAGGTTATTTTGTTAAAAAATATATAGAAAAAGATCAAGAGCAAAATGTATACGTGATGATAAGTATATATTTTCTACATCATAGCACTTTTCCGACAAACTGTACCCTTGCAGTTAATAGGCATGATATGAAAAAGCGGGCGAGTTGGGACTAGGGCTCCCGGCTCAGTATGGACAAAGCCGAATTTTGTCGGGATTGATCACTTGCAAAAACGCAAAATATCGACGATCTACGAACTTAGATAAATGGACGAAAAAACGTCACATCCTACACCTTTCTTAGCAAAAATGTGTCGATGCTCATTCTTTCCTGTGAGAAACTAACATAAACTGTCAGTAATGTTTGATTAGACTTTAGAAGCTTTTACTGGTTTTATGCATTAGCAGTTACAACGTACCTACTTTGTTAGTGGGAAACGTAAATACTGCATGGACACAAGGAAAATCGTTGACCCACTTAGGACAATAGGCCTATAAATCTTCTTGTTTTGACAAAAAAGGTTTTTGTTGTAGGTGAGCCGACTTGACTATTGATTCTCGGTTAAGTGCACCTCTGGTACACTTACAATTCCTATTGGCGTAACGTGAACAGTAGATACAGTAGCCATTCAATTTTATTGAATATTTTACGTACGTTTATTCTAATTTCATTTTATGTAGGCTTGTTTAGTCTCATTTATTGGTTGTGTGGTTCAAGGCATAATAATATAGGTGTGTGGTCAGGTGGCTACTTAGGGTTTGGTTTGCTAAGCTATCATATGGTGAAGGGTGGGCGTTTGGCCCCGACTGTCTTATGTGATTTTGACGTTCAAAAAGTGCTGATTCTCAGCCCAGTTTGAATAAATGACTTTTGATTTTGATCATGATTTGGATATGGGACAGGTCGAAACTTTCGGGGTGGTCTTGCTTGCTTAACATTTGTTTTCATATCGTAGATTTGAATGAATTAAATTGTAGTGAGCTGTCAACTTCAGTCAGACGTAATATTTAAAAACAGCTGCTAACACCGCATTATCCAAATAACCACTAAGAGATAAAAAACAACACTTCCTCTCTCAACATCAAATGAGATTAGAATTCAAGGTTAATGAAACAAAGACAAGTAAACTACAAATAGTTTTGCATAATCTGGAAAATCCCATTCGATATCTGGTCCATGAAATAGGATTGTTGTAAGAAATTTTGCTCGGACACCAGTTAGTTACGTACCTACCTACTTTGTATTAACTAAAATCTAAAACGAATGAATGTAATTCTTGTGTAATGCTGATGAATCATATTGAATAAGGCAATAAAAATCAAATATTATTATAATAAATTACTGCTTCAGACAAAGTTACTTGAAGGCACGTCGGTTAATGCGATTAATTTATAAATGTGCACTTATATTTTGCTTGGCACAAGTAATTTTTTTTTCTTTTTTATAATCAGATATTAGAATGACTGCTCTTTTAATTTGTGAATATAATTTTCCAAAAAAACATTGTTTTGTTATTTATTAGTAAAGCAGTTAATTTTTCAGCGGCATGCTTTGGATTATTAGACTGTTTCTTAGCATTGGAACTTTTCAAAGACAACTGCTTCATTATATTTTTGTTAAATACCTCTAACTGTTTTAAAATGTGTTACTTACAATATTTTTTATACATTTATTATATAATTATATGTGAAGACGATGCACCTATAATAAAATTACCCTACCACAATAGGTAAAAAGAATTAAAAAATGCAGCAATGACAAATAAGTTAATTATGTGATAGATACATGGTGCTTACATATTTACAAACATTGTAAAAGTATCAGATAGCTAAAAAAAAATTATATAATGCCATTTATTATCCTGCTTAACTACCTATTTCAACATCTATTGCTGTACTACATTTCGTTTATTTTGTAGTCTAGCTCCACAAGTCGACATCCCAAATTTAATGTAGATTACACGTAGTTAGTTTCATTCAAAAAATGAGAAATTTATTGTTTACCCTATTACTGTGGTTACGATAACGCTTGCCCGGCCTTCACGCTCCACACTAATCGCGATCCATGCAGCGCAGGCGCACGCTGTCTGACCTGTTATTTAATGTTTACATTGCCGACAGTTTTCAATTATAATTAGTTAATTTTATCGATGTTAGTGTTCACTTTTATTGTAATTAATGCAAATGTAGTGAAATAAGGTGTCACGTTACGAATTTAAAACTCTGATATCGAACGGAAGAAGAATAGAATTAGTCATTCTCTGAATATAGTCCACTGTGTAGTAGATCCACTGGTGGAAATTAATCAGCGGTGATATTAAACAAGATTAATCAGCGGTGATATTAAAAATAGCGGTGAAATTAAACAAGAAGGTCCATAAAATATATAATTATGTACTTATATCTATTTCGAATTGCGTAGTGATCGTAGTAACGCTGCGTAATTTCTTATACACTTCGTAATTCGTCCAAACTGGGCTGGTCTAGTTCTTCAACTTTCTACAGAAGTACGTAGGTGGCGCCCGACAGTCGACATTTAGAGACTTGTCGATCGGCGACAGTTTAATGCTATTATAACGGTTCATAATAGATAGCTTCCTATGTTCTAAGATATAAGCTCTGCGAAATGTCTTAACAGAAATGTATTCAAAGCAAGCGATTCTAATGAGTACCTATTTGTTAGTCAAAACCTAAACAAGGGTATGACATCAACATTGAGTTGGTAGGTACCTATGACCAGTTTTTCACACCGACGTCTGAGTTTCTGAGATTCGCTTTCTATAAATCGATAGGCAAGACGATACTAACAAGCAACACAAAATGACGAAAGTGCCTCCGTTGCGCCACACGTGTGGGATGCTTAGGCGCCGCTCTGCCGTCGGTTCTAGTGTAGACGGCTTAAGGGTCCCATTCATTTCGCATTAAGCAATTTGGTGAACGCACAGCATTTACCCGTTCATTCATGCGGTTGTGCAATTGTTGATATGTGATTTCTACCGCACACATCAAACACTGACGATAACTGAACAAATATCCGATTACTGTTGGATACTGTATTTTTTTTTATTTTATCCGTGACGACATTCTCTGTTTATACTTTTGGTTCATTGATACAAGGCCAGAGGAAATCCACACGGAGTTAAATTAAGATATAATTATAATATACCTACTTACCTATTATTATAGCATTAATTGCAGGAAATACAGATATCAGCTGAATCCATTAAATGTCCTGTTCTAGATCATATTGTATAAAAAGTTCGTGATAACATGACTCAGCGGCGAGAAGTCGTCTGCTTATGTCTTTACCTACTTTCAGATGCTGATAGAATATTACGATCTCACTCCTACTCGCCTATTACAGATATATCTGTCACTCTCTAACTCAACTAACACTTCACGTGTTTGCTGGCTCGCCTACGCGACGTCATCTGTTAATTTAATTACTTCTACTTTATACCATTTATAAATGTTCATGATTTTTCTTTAAAAATAATGCTCACTTTTGCTTTCCAAAATGATGACTTTAGTGTTTTTATAACACGTAAAAAGCGGTTCTGAGTGAAAGAAATGCCTCCCCCGCAGAGGTATTTTTTTTATTTCTAGAGTCACATTTGTGTAAAACAAAGTTGATCTCTTATTTATAGACTACTAGCTTTTGCCCGCGGCTTCGCTCGCGTTAATTTAGAATTTGACAATCAATTCGGTTTGTACCTACTCTGCTTGTTGTTAGACCGTTGCAAATGTTGCAATCATGGGCTCAGAAAAGAACACTATTTTCGGACGCTCCTATACACAATGTTGTATGTCCTTCTATTTGGCGCTAATACGTATAAAATCTATAAATAAAATTGATGTGTGTTTGTAATGTCAAAACAACAGCTTGTTACTAAATTTTATGCATATGAAAGTACCTATACAATGTATAAATTAATTAATGCACATTAAGATATTAGTTAGGGGGATGAACAACCTGACTATCAACACTAGACTCACAAAATGTATTAGGTAGGTACATAAATAAAAATAAAAATAAACTCGTAACACTACACTACACCCTACACGTGGCGCCATCTATTATCATATTAAGAACGTTATTGGTGTTTTCCTCGGTAGGTAACGGTACTGTTCTTCGGGGATTTTTTTAAAGGTACCCTATACGTCCGTTTCTGTACACCTGAAAACATAAATGCAAAATGTCAGGATGATCGGTTCAGTGGTTTAGGCGTGAAAAGGTAACAAACAAACAAACTTACTTTCGCATTTATAATATTAGTGAGGGTGCCGTAGCGCGACGAAATGTTATCTTTATTGAATAAGTACTAGCTTCTTCCCGCGACTCCGTCCGCGTGAAATTTCTTGTTCCCCCGTCCCACCGCGTCGCATCGCATCGCCCGCCCGCGCTAATAGGTACTTCGTTTTCGCTTAGCGTTCTTTCTGACTTTTTTCTTTCTGCTCACCTCCTAATGGTCATAGCGTGATGTTAAAAAATCTATAACCTTCCTCAAGAATTGGGCTATCAAATGCTGAAATAATTTTCAAAATCGGTTCAGTAGATTACCCCCTACAACCTCACAAACGTTACCTCTATAATATTAGTATAGATATCATTCAAATAACAGAACGTTTCAATTCCCGTGTGGAATGTCTACCCAAGTACAATGAATTCCTTGAGCGACATTGGATGTAGGTTAGGATGATTGTAATAACACTTGTATTATGCATATAAAGTTACTGTTTATCTTATTAACCAACCTGCTTATAGATGAGTAGATTGTGGTGTTAATCTAAGGTCAGTCGGTAGTCTCCGAGTATGTTTAATGTCAACTGTATTATCCGTAATTTACGTAATTCAGTACCTACTAATTATGATAATGGTCCTGTTCATAATGTCGTTTCTCCAGGTTCTGAACAACACTTATATGAATATTAAAGTACTGTGTGTAACTATGATTCAAAGCGAGAACTACAAAACGGAGAAGTAGCCACGTTATGTAAGTAAACTGGTCGTCTAAATAGAGGGAACTGCATCCAGTCTTGTTCTCTGGATGCTCGCCAACTTCATCTAATTGGGTCATTTATATGCATTACAGAATTACTCGAATACTTTCCGTAGACTTGAATATAAATTATGAGGGGTTATTTGAGTAGAGATCATACCAAATTACACTGTTAAACCTAGTTTTACTGCTCCCTAAAAATCTTTTTACTCTTGTCATCGGTATCTAATTAAATCTCCCATTTTAGATCACTTTACTAACTTAGGAGAATCGTTGCCAAAAGGTTTAATTAATAACAACAAGTTACCTCTAAATAAATAAACATGCGATATATCGGTGATTTTTGGTACCATCTCATGTCTTTTTCGTCTTTCCATCTCCAGATTGATCTACCTCTTCTTCTGTATGAATATTTAGGGTAGGTATCTGCTTGTGTTTCGGTTGCTCCATTTGTCTTGCACTCTCCACCATCCTAAGTGTCCTATCGGCCTCCAGTTTTATTTGTCCCACTCAATTTGACATACAACTACATACGTACGTAGTTTTCTGTTGCATTACACAATAGAATTAGAATCCAACTTCTCTATTATTTCGGCTTTAACAACCATTGCAGAAGCTACCTACTACATGTTTCGTTCCGTCCAAACTGTCGTTTCCTTGGTTTTTCAACTAAATATGACTTAGTATGAACGTGACATCAAAAAGAAATGCCCATTGATTATAACAACGATTAACTGCTATAGCTATTAATTTTTGGTTCTTACCCGCATGTGTCCTCATCGATCTATCCTGCATTCTATTATGTTTTAACGGTGACTTTATAACTCGTGCTTTGTGATAAAACTCCCCCCTTTGAATAACAAATAATTTTGTGTTAGTTATTATTCCTCGCTACATCCATGTTATGCTATTTTAATGAAGCTTAGTAACTGTGCTGTACTAATATTTCGGTCTAGGAAAATATAAAATAACTTTGAGCTACTTGCAAAATTTACTACCTATCTACAAGATGATTAGGCTGTTGAATCGTAAAGTAAATTTTAGTTTCATGCTCAAAATAAAAATATTCTTAGAGCAAAAATATCAAACGCTAGCCCGGAACCCTGTAATGACTTACACAGCCGCCTGCTTGATATCTCTGAAAGCATCGTCCGACAAACGCGACTTATGAACCTTGCCCGTTTACTATTAAAGCCTAAATTTGCTTGAAACTGTTCTTCAAATAGGACTTAATACGAATTAATTGGATATTTTTAATGTCATGGCGTTGTGTATTTATAAACCATCTGGAGGCGGTTTGGTCCACGGATGCGTTATTTGGAACCGTAGGTACTAATACTGATGCAATCCGTATGGTAGTAATATACTTGTGTGTCTTCTTGTTTCAGGTATGTTGCCGTGTACAATTTGAGGTTATTGTTAGCGTCAGTTCCTGCCACTGTAAGTCCTGAAATAAATCTACGATTTCGTGCGTATCACTTCATATGACAACCTAATTATAATCAAACTGCACGGAAATTCAGAGGGTTTCAAAGTACCTAATGTATAACCATTAAGAGCTTTGCAAGGCACATTATATTTTCCCAATGTCCTTCAATCATAGTTCAATCTACAAGTGTACGTCACCCGCTATCTGCCACTGCATGCTGAAATTAGACAAAATGGCGCGGGCTTCGTTGTTGCTTAAAATAGAAACGAATTCTCGCAAGTATTCTTTTTATCACGCAAAGTAAGATTATTGTAGCATAAATAGGCTCAGATATTCATAAAACGTAACTCAAATTCCTCTTGGCATTGGGCAGACTTTATACAATAATTCAGAAAATAAAGTCTGCCGATGCCGTATCCAATATATTTTATACTCGCTAACACAACAGGAACAGAGCCGGCACGAGCGTACGCTCATTAAACCCCACAACAATGCAGGGCGGGGTTGCCTGCGTAATAAAAATCACAAGACGCTCAGTATGGGAGTGCCTAAATGGTTCCATACTTGTCTCCGGTCACGATAAATCTGGTCGACTCATTTAATCTAGCATTCGATAAAATAATGGTAGTCTTATAAATAATTTTTCATTTAACAACTACTTATAATACGAGTCGAATCAAGAGTTCTCTTGAATTGAAGAGTTTAGGAAATTTTAATATTTTAGGCATTTCGACATTTTACGGTCGATTTTTTGTTGGAGCGTGTTTTCGTTCGCTAGTGATCGCTATTTCCATTATGATTGTTATCTTGAATGTGAGGTATGATATTATAGCGGATGGTATGTACAGACGCCAGCAGGTCAAGCTACCCGAAACTGTCAAATTTTCCCAATCAACCTTGAACCTTAATGCTTTAGAGATAAAGTTGAAAATCTATTAAAGAAATTTGACAGATTGTAGTAGCTTGATGTGCTGGCGTCTGTACCATGAATGAAGCGTGGCGTGGCGGTGGTGGCCAAGTTTTGGGCCGGCAGACGCGAGCCAATGACGCGAGGTTCCGCCAAGCTTCCGCTGCGCCCGTCCCGTCGCACTCGCGCGTAAACAATCGTCAGATTCGTTTGTTGTCCATCGCCCCCACTGATTTGTATTACTAGAGCAATAAATAAAATGTTATTAAAGTCACTGCCTATAATGCCACTGCAACGTAGGTACAGTAATTCTGGTAAGGGTTCAGAAAAGGACTTTTACCATATTTTCATGATTTGAGTATTTGACCAAGAAAACCTCGTTTAGCAGGCATCGTCATCCCTGGATCGATTTTTTTTTTAAATGAAATCTAATAATTTGGTTACACTCCTATGAGTTCCATTGTGGGTTCACTTAGGCTACCAATGATATGAAATTATTTTGACCTTAAACAGTTTTCTCTTGCACAGATCGCGTTTCAAGTTACGCAACGAGAATGCGTCGGCGCAGATTTCGTCACCGCGGAAAGCGCGCTGGCCCATTAAATTGTTTTATTATGAACTCGACGCCATCTTGTGTATTTTTGGCTGAGGTTTAGGTGTTTATCTGGTTGGGACTCTGTCCAAGCAGTAATTAGTCAGTGTAACTTTATTTTCGCTGCCCACGAATATGTTTGAAAAGAATAACGTGGATTTTAACCATCACGAACCACTAATGTCACTTCTGTTCTGGTATTATCATCAATTGTATAATGAAACGATGATAAGAAAACATCCCAGACATCGAAGCAGATGTACCCTTTTTTCGAGAATCTGAACCTGTACCATAAACATTCGTGTATTAAATTCAGCCGCCAGAAAACATATTCTTCCTAAGTTGAATGACCGAGGTTTGTTTGTCATCCCACATCGTGTCTTCACAACTCCTCGCATCACCTGTTTCATTTTTCACTATCGTCCGTAGACGTAAACGATCGCTATTTATTCCTGTCTAAAATTATGAATGAGACGATACAAATGACACTATATCCGCATTCTATCGTTTTAAATATATTTAAATAAATCTATTCGTTGTCGGGTGCGTCTGGAGAGTTATTGAAACATTCTTGGAATATCTGTTAAGTGTGTCACTTCGTATATTTAACTTAATATACCTACCACTTAATTCATTAGCACGCAAAGCTATAATATCTATTCGTGTGACCAAATTATTCAAAATTCGTCTTACGTGCGGTTGTTTAATTGCTCTCGCCATTTTGTACTCAGTACGGCGTTATTCCACCTATTCTGTCTTCGAAACATTGTGATTTGCATATTCATTTTTTATTTCATGACTCAGTTTTTGGAGTTGGACGTGCACACTGTCCGGACAAATGATGTAATCTACATTTTGGGGCTATTGGACATAAGGGTCATAAAGTGCCTCCACGTACTGGGCACCGTAATAGGCAAAGCACGAGCTGTAATTGCATTAACGAACCCACTTACCTTACGGCTTTCCAGTTTTGCACCATCAACATACTTGTTATTGTGTTTAAATGAATCAAATTATACGCCGCTTCTCACTTGTTTTCATCTCAAAAGTGCGAGTAGACTTTTTGTTCCAATATTAAGCAGAAACGAACTGGTGTTTGGCTAAGAATAATCAGGATTCTGTAGAAACGTAGACTGACCCAGTTAAAAGTGGTCTATGAGTCATGGATGAGGGATACATTTTATCCATCTTCCTCAAAAATGTATCCTAGACATTTTGGTAAGTATATACTTAATAATCTTTAAAATGTACTTAAATACATCGTATTTAAGTCATTGGTTCCACGTTTTAGTTGCTGTCAAACAAATTTTCTTATTTACAATAACATAATATATATCTTTTACTTTATTCTGACAGCTAAAAGTTATGTGCTCCACTTTGTGACCAACTGGTATCATAAACCCCTATGTCGGAATAATTTCATTTTCAAGTAATCTAATAAGATATATCATTGCTAACCGATATGCCAAATAAGCTTTTATGTACACAAACGACTTCGTTGTTTTCGGTGCCATATTTAGCTATCAATCAAATCTGAGTTATTTGGACAAATCTTGAGCTTAATTGCATTGACAAATCTGAATTCAAATATGCTTAATTAATTGTGCGACCCTACTTCACATTACTGATGAATTTACCATATGAAGCATCAACAATATATAAATATTGTATATAAATAAAATATAAATTATTTTTCGTTTTCTTTTTTTGGTTGTGGAAAATGTTAGGCTCAACAAGAATCTCTTATTTTTCAGTTGCGTGCGAATAGAGTCAGAGTATTACATCGTGTAACTGATTTGTAGATCCCATCGCACCGGGCAAGCGCGGCGTGGGAGACGCACGAGGAACGTCGACCCCGCGTGCAACTATAAATATACAACACACTCCTTATCCATGCATCAGAACATCCTTGATACACCTCTTACATGAAATACGTTCAATTTTCTCAAATAATCTAGCGTTCAATACATTTCGTTTGGCTTCTCGAACTGGTTTTTAGGATTTGTCTTTGCATTGTCTGTTGATCAATCTACTACGTTTTTCAGCCTCTGAAAATTTTGGAAGCCATCAAAATATGTTCCGGTTTGAATATTTTCCGTTAGGTATCAAGAACTGGCTGAATTCACCGTCTGTACACACGTACAAGCCGGCTGATATAAATGGTTTCGACAAAGTTCAATGCCACCTCTACATGGGTGATAGCAATCGAATCAGTTCCACTTGCAACGAATTAATGTTCATTAACAGAGAATGATATGACACCGTTGGCCGTTTTATAACTAATAATGAAACTAGCGTCTCGGTTTGATCTACCAAATTTGACCATTGGAACGTCCTGTTGCATGACATCAGCGATTTGATTTATCTCGAACCGATGACCTAGCGTTCCTTCCGAGAATTGGGAAAAAAGTTGGGTAATACGAAGTAGTCTTGATTGATCTCAATGCTGGGCTCGGCTTGGGTCGTGAAACGGAACACGGTCGTCCCTGATAACTTTCCCGGCACTAGGTCAGTTTTGCGCGGCTCGCTTAACGGTACAATCAGGTTGTTGCCGTCCGTCGACACGTAACAATGTGATTGCAGTTTTGAAACGTTCATCGTAAGCGATTCGTTACGTTTGGGACCGATGTAAACTCTATTGCATTGATATAAGAACGCAGCGGATGTGTCCGCTTCCAAAAGCCTTGAACTTGCCGATCGCGTGGACTTAGTTTGCTTATATCGCTAATGCTTCATTCAGTTACAATTTTAGACTGACTAACTAAAGTTAAGCAACATGCAAATGAAGTACAAATTCGGCTCTTCATATTAAATTCATTTTCCTTCATCGGTTACCTCTATGTAAATTGGTGTCGCATAGAATGTTAACTCGACTGTCACGTTTGATTGTCACATTGGTCGCTGCATTTTCTAAACGTGAAGTAGGAACATGACGTGGTTAAGGATCTAGGTTTTAGTTTGCCCCATATGCTCATCGTTGACTTACCTAATAAGGAGTGAAAACAAGGATCATTCCTCCACTCCAAATATTGAAAAAGAAATTAATTTAACTGCTATATGCTAAACATATTTTGCTTTTTTTTCAACAAAGTAATTAGCGCACAAATGTCATTTGCACAATGCAACGAATTGGGAGTGTTGATTGATTGATTATTCATCTTTCGACTAAAGTAGACAACAAGACATTAAATTATTACGAAGTAATTTGTTTCGATCACTTAAAGATTCCGTAATAAATCTTGTAAATGCGGAATCTGCTCCACGACGACCGCGCATAAAATATTGTATATTATGTTCAAGCGACAGATGCCGCTAATTTTGCGGTAAGTCAGAATAACGCTTATTGAATGTTCAATTCTCAAGTTTTTTTTTTACTTCTACGTCATCTTACTGTTGAGTCTCGGAGGATGATATCACTTTTCGGACGCTAAAAAGATTAGTAATAATGTAAACAAACACAGTGTGTCTTACGTTTTATAAGCAGTATTAGAACGTGTTTATTTTACTATAACGAAAGGGGATCCAAAATATCTACTGAGTAATAAATTTAAATAATCTATGACCGGAAACCAATGCGAAGACTGTGAATAAACTTTGTAATGCAGAGAGAACGCAGATAAGGTGCTTGAACTAATCAAAGCTTTGCGTATTTATATACTAGTTTCTCCCACAGTTCACATGTGATTTGCAAGTTTCACCATTTTAATGAACTTGAATAAAAATTATCATATTGAGACAGAGTACCTCTACCTATATGCTAATTTAAGAAATTTCTGCGATGCAATTTTTATATGAAAAAACGTGTAAGCTCTGCAAAAAGAGACTTAATATTCTAAGAATTAATAATATAAAGAAGAACAAGTTGCACCTGTCCGCGTGTACCGTACCTGTACGCAGGTTCTCTTTTGTGTAGGTCTATCAAAGGGACCCCTATTATTCGATAGCAGTTTCTTTGTTGATGACGTCAGCTCTCACGAGGGGCGCCCGCGCCGCTGTATGTATGAGGTAATCTTCAAACGTCCTTATAAAAAGTATTTGGTTGGTAACATTCGCTTTTTTTGCCTTGTTAAGATGTAGGATTACGGAATCGAATTGCTCATTGGATTTTTTTTAAGTCTTTTAACGTCTTTGTCAATTCTAAGATCCATACTGATGTCACGGCTTTTTACGACTGCAATAGTCGATCCCTAGCCGTAAATCTATTAATTAAAATTCTGATTAACGGCGCAGTCGACGATCGTTTTGAGGTGCACATAGAATATTTAATTTGTAGAGCAATGCTGCCAAAGCGATAATATAATCGAATGCTAAGTAGTTAGTTTTAATTTAGGTCTTGCTTATTATTTCTTTACCTATTATCCTCCTGAAAGTTGGAAGGTCTAAAATTACCATCAGTGTTTTTTTTTTTGCACTAAGTATATCTATTTTTTTAATTATGGCTTCCTAAACCTACTCGCATCAAATCGGGCAAGTCAATAGAGTTTAGGTTACTTTGAGGTATGACGTGCCTATGATGACGATTAGCGTATTTATAAGTGTTTCGAGAAGCGGCCAATACGTAAATGGCGTAGTAATTCTTCAATTAAAATACAATTATATTATAGTACCTACTAAGTGATACCTGATAACCATGTATCCAGGAAAATCTTCATTTAACGGTAGGTGACCCAGAATCAGCTGATCACGAGAACTTGTCTTAATTAGGTTAACGTCGACCCGTTACTGTAAAAACAAGCAACAGTACAATTTTGTGTTTCATTTCCATTCGTTTTAAACTTTTACTTTATCATCTGCCCATTTACAAAATACAATACCGTCAAACGGGGTGAATAGGGACGCAGGGGTGAATAGAGACGAAACTTTAGAAGGGATTTTAACCTTGAAATAATATAGTTTATTCCAAAAAGGACTCTTAATGTGTTTATTGTAATATAATTAACGATTAAGTGCTCTTGTTGGGGTCAAACTAAATTATTTCAAGGTTAAAATCCCCTTTAAAGTTTCGTTTCTATTCACCCCTGCATGCCTATTCACCCCGTTTGACTGTACTGCACTTAGTTTATTTTATCGTGATGTGCTTTTGTGCATTGAACTAAATCGGATGATTTACTTCTTTTAGGTTGATTTTCGCACATCTCGAAATTTTGATCAAGCATCAACGTTGGCTGATTTTTTGGTAGGTATTCTAATTAACTTACGTTATCGTCGTTACGAATTATATAAGAATTTACTTTAAAACTTCCTGCCTCATAAGACTTGTGTTGTTTGACCGTTTCAAAACTATACAGGGTGTTTGGAAGCTGGGTGTAAAATTAAATTAAATTTATTTCAGTTATCACATCACCCATATTATAAAATATCTTTAAATTATTTAATAATAAATACAAAATCACACATCAATTAATACAAAGGAATAAATACAGTATTAATACAACATCCACACAAATTAGATCAATCAAATTCAAATTCTTAGTCAGTCATAATTAATTAATATTCACTACAGTAGACTCTTACGAGGGACACTATGTAACTTGTCCGTCACAGCAGTGTCGCACATAAGGACCGTCCAACCTATTTGCTATCATGCTCAGAACGGTATTGGAGCTGGCCCGCACTCTGCGCACAAGAGATGCGCAGCGCTTCCGCATGGTCGCATGAAAACAGTGAATAAGCCATAAGGGGGTGATAGTTGACGCTATTTAGAGCATTTTGAGCCATACATGTCATAGACGTAGTACGTTTATTATTATTATTTCGAACTGCTATTTTTAGTTTTTGTTTTTAACCCTTAACCACTGACCATTATTAACTTTCATTAACACTGACGTACGTCACTCTGACATATGGTTTTTTGAAATAGCCTTTATTATTAATATATTAATATTTATTTATTTGTTTTATTACGTATCGTTACTTTAGCATATAGGGTACCAAATTAATTTAAAAAAACACGTTATTTATATAAAAAATATTTACTTAAACTCAAAATACAAAACTTTGAAAAATCAACGGAAACAAAAAACGCCTTCTTTCTTAACGGCTCAAAAACTTAACTTATCAGTCTAAAATGATCACAGAGCTGATAGTATCTTAACATCTAGATAGTACTCAGTAATTAAAAAACAAATAAATGGCATATTATTAGAAACTAAACACTTTTTAACGACATGCGTTACAAGCCGGTTTTGAACACTGCAAACATACGGGTTTCTTACAAACATGACATACGACCGAGGTTTTTCTATGTTTTTGTTTATAACATAAATGACAGTTCTTACGAACGTTGAGCCGACAATTTTCAGATTCTTCCTCTGTTCGAGGAATCGCAGCTGTACCCAAAATGCGTGTGAGTAGGCCTTTGAGTTCCAAGGAAAGTTGTGGAATTATTATGCGTCTTTCTAGTTGCCCACGAACTAAACTTTTTGCAACATTTTTTATGAAAATTAGTCGGTCTTCTGCTTTGTAGTTTGACAGAATGAAGGCATTTACTGCAGCAATGTCTACTATTCTGTAGAATATAACCATTGGCCAACGTCTGGTGCGCCTGGAGCAAGAATATTTAGCGCATTTTTCATCCAACGAATCTACGCCGCCTTTTGAAGAATTGTAAAAAGAAATGATCTCCGGAATTTCTTTTTGAACATCCATGGCTTGATCATGATGCATAGTAGACACCATGATTACTGTTTTGTTTATTTTAGGTACATGCGACAGTAAAGTTATGTCCTTAGTAAAGCCGTAATAGTTGACTTGACAGTGCGATTCTTTTGGAGAAACTCTGGTGGGATTTCTCGTTTGTTTTTGAAGAGAGAGAGTAAGGAACGGCTTCTTCTATACCCGTTTCACTCTGTAATTCTGCTAAGGGGATATTGTCATCGCTATCCGATGAGGAGTCTACTTCAGCCTCCTGTGGAAGGATGTCATCCTCATCAGCTGAAGAATCATCAGACTCCGAAAAAGCAAGGGTTTCCATGACCAAACTCTCAAACTGTTGATCAGTCACGTTGATTCGAGGCTGTTTTCTCGAAGTCGGGCAATGAGTATCCAAATGACGTTTATTCGAAGCCATTTTAACACTAAAACAAAAAAAAATTAAACTTACATTTACTCTGACGCTACGTCCCACAGACGTTAGGACGGCTATACTTACCTAATCAAGGCGCACCGCACGACTACTCACACCCGCTGCGCGCGCGTCACTGGATCTTAGGAAGGTACAGGAAAGAACAAGTCCGTGCGCATTTGGTGTAAAAAGATATGACCGCTTTAATGCGCACCGTACGTCTCTCAGACGTACGTCAGTGGTTAAGGGTTAAATAATCCAATTTCTGACAGTTAATTGCCAACAGTGCCCCAGTTAAAGTTGGTAGGTAAATGTTTTTCTAACGCCGGTCGTAGAATACTTTTAAAAGGAAAAAGTTAGTAGTTTGTCATTTAAAAAATAAAATAAAATTGCCTCAATCATTCATAACTTACAAAAAAACTTGCTCTAAATGGTGTCAACTATCACCCCTTAAGCTTTGCACTCAACTTCCAAACACCTGTATTTTATTTTATTGATATCCTTTGTAAATAAATTACGTGTGCAAATCCCACCCACACCCTGCATTAAAATTCATTTCCTGACAAACGTTCAACCAACTGCATAATGTATGTAAGTAATCATTGAATGAACAGGTATTTATTAACATACAAATAAGTGTAGGCAGTTTTCATTGCATTATCTTCGTAGGTAGGTAGGTACCTATCTTGCAAAACAATCGTCACATTACTCAATGATTTCTTCTACTCGCAAAGACAAAGGGATGACCGTTAGTTACTTTTTTTCCGTTTTTTTTATCCGTCCTATGCGATGCGTAGTCTTAACAAACGTTTCTCTTGTTTCCTGTCGTTGTTCCACATTTGCTACTAATGTACTGCCTATTGTTGCATACTGAAGAATTTTAATGACAATGGGCTGGTCTAAGAAACATGTTAAAACACAACTTCACAGCAACAAACGTCAATTTATCTAAAGTCTTAGCTATGACGGAGTTAAGAGTATCGATCTGTTATTTAAATTAGCGGACCTCTGACATAGGCGGCGCGAATTAGAGGTCACTAGTGGTATGGCAGTCATCTGGCCTTTAGTTGACTCACCGAAACGTAAAGTGCCACATGTATGAAAACTTTATTTAGATGTAGAACATTCTAGTGAGTGCGTGACCTAAAAACTAAATCAGAGACAATAAAATAACTGTTCTACTATGAGTATTATGATTATGACTGAACCGCAAGTCCTGTAAAAGTAGAATACAAGCCCTTCGTTCTCGAAACGTGTTATCAACCAACAATAAACCTAAGTAAGCTGCTTTTAGAATCTCGTATGAAGTAAAACATTCCACAATGAACAGTGAAGTATCGTTTGCACCGACATTGAATTCAATTGCTCTGGTAATAAAATCTATTTTAGATATTCGATTGTTTATAGCACGTTAAGCAGACATCTCGAGTTTCAGAAGCGTGGTCGGCGTTAGCGTCAATGATCCATCTCTTAGTACCAACAGCTGCAATTTGCCAAAGACGTCAACCATTGACCATTGTTGTTAGCCCTATTTGTATTCATAATTTCGAAATGTGGTGCGACTTCGACTTTGCATATTTGTTTGCTTGGGATTATGGATGCCATTTGTAAAGTTAAATAGGACGAACTGTGTTTTGTTGTCAGTTTTCGCAACCTACGGTATAAATGTTCTGAAGGTTTAACTCGTTGCTTGAGCTGCGACCAATATTTTACTAAACTTTCAGTGTAACTTTAAAATTATCGTTCTAGTAGACGATGTCAATCTTGTTAACAAGCTCCTTCAAATTCATATATTATGCTAATCAAAAATTTATATTATCTAAAGATCATGAACTGGCGACCATTAGGATAAAATCAGTCCATAACTTCGTGACAAGTCCTGGGCGCGTTTGAGGTTACAGTTTACATTCAACACTGTCCACACGTATGTTTTAAACATGAATGCTTACAAACAAGAAAGGTAAATAGCTATTGAAATTAAAAACATGCCAGGCGGTTTCGTGGCTAACATTGTGCGTAACGTTGACAACATGCGACCTTGTGTAGCTACTGATCCTTTTATCTTCGTTATGATACTTGCTTGTGACGCCATTTATTAGGTATTTTGGTTAGAACATAGAATAAAGCTTTATATTACAAAGGCGAGTCTTAAGGCTAACGGGACCGCTATGACAAGAATCATGGCGCCCGGTGATTAATAACTGAAGGAAGAATATAATGTGACTTATCCGAAAGACCTATTTATTGTATTGACATTTCTATCAGTATAATCTTGAAAGCACAATGAAATTGAAAATTGTAAATCAAACAATGATGGATAACTGTGCTTTAAATAGGTGTTTGTTCCTTCATTCAATATGTTCAATAGTTTGGAATAGTGAAGCTACAAGCCATGGTTCTATTTGTAGAATAAATATTATGCAATGTTTGTGCACCATCGCCACCGGACGTTGTATAATATTTGTAAAACACGCAATTATTGTCCCAATCCCAATCAAATGCAATCTAACATTACCTAACAGTACCTGATATTCAGTGGTTTTCTGTGACCTAAATACTACAAGATCTACCATGCAAATTCCGATTTCATTGCGATATACAATATTGTCATCGAAACTCGTATGCCTAGCAGTCGTAATTTGTCACAGGGCTAGGTACAATGGGTCATACATTGCATAAATTATGGTCTTGTGGCTCCATCCATCACATTCATTACTTGCCATCGATATTTCATATAATCCAGTCTAATATTTCAACGTTCATAATCGTGCCAAATTAAGCATTTAATGAAAGTGTCATTTTGAGAGGAAAGTCGTGGCCTAACTCGTATTTGCTCAGCTGTACCTAGTTACTTTAGATTGTCAGGTCTGCACAATTTAATCGGTAGATATAATTTTAATCGATATATCAGCCGAATTGAAAATGAAATTTTAAGTAGGTATATGTTTTGATGTCTGCTTATTTATAATGATTTTGCAACAAATTAAGAACTTTTTTCGAACTTATGGTCAGAGTTGGACAATCGTGAAACCGCTTTGGCAATATCTCTCTATCAACCCCGAAACGGTACTTGATGGCTTAGTAACGGGAGTTTTGGAACGGGCTTCTTACTTGTTATTCAAATACCAATGAGCTTTGCTACATCATTGCATTTAAAATGTTTACTTGTACCGACTTAATTTGCTCCGGCAGTAGTCCAGTAAGCAATTGGACTTGCTCAAACATAGCTCTGGGCGTACAATGTGTGCCTATTTAAATGCTATATCATTTCTGTATGTACATTTGTACAAACTACGCCTACTGAAGCTGTTCCAAAACTATTTGTTTTACCCATTTGTTCTCGACTACCTACTCAACCATCGACGGCCTTTATCGAATGCCCGTTACACCATTATTCTCGGATTAAACCAAAGCGATGCGAACATAAATTCTAATAACACAGCGCAGTTATGATGTGGCGATAATCAAAGCCATATTTTTTTCATCTCCACGTCAATTTCAGCTTCTTTCTTGATCGGAGAATTCTCGCGTAAATAGATAGTTGCGGATAGGATAGCCAGTAATTACTATGACATCTATTAGAGTTTTCTTCAAAAAACTTCAGAGGGGCAATTCCCGTATTTTTAAGACCGTTCGCATTCTAATCTCAGTATCAATCTGTCAAAATTACAATCAATTTACATACATTTTTGACAGGTTTTTGACATTAATTGTCGCTGAGATGAGATTGCGACTTGAATTTGAACGTTTTTTAAATACGAGAATTGGCCTACTGTTCTCATGCAGCATAGCTGGGGTCTGTCAAAGTGTCAAGTGTCTGTTTGATAGTTCGTTGTAGAACCACGCCATCAGCTCTGTCTGTTTTATTTTGACAGACGTCAATTTATTGTTAAACCCCAAATTGGTCTCTTGCGCTGTCACCTTTGCGTATATCGATAGAACTTTTCATATCACCTTAAAAGGACAGGGGCCGGGTTCTATGTGCCACCTACACAGCGCTGTACAAATGTCCATATTCGTCATTATGGGCGTTCTGACTAAGACGGCCGGCGAATCGGCTACCTTTGTTAGATGTAAGCTGATGACTATACTTTTTGCCGCTGCCGTGGGCGGCCGATTCACCTTCGATATAAAGATTATCTTATTCCATGTGGGAAGGTGGGTACTTACATCTTAACTTGAGAATACTTAGGAAATGAGCGCTGTTTCGATTTCATAATGATAGTTCCGATCGGACGTGGGTAGTTAATGATTGGACACAACCTTATCCAAAAATTACATATTATTTATTTAACCTTATTGCATAAGTTACAGTAAGTACTTGCGACATCAAAGTGTCCTTCTTTTGGACAGTAAATGAATGGCTTCAGTTAAATTTGGGCAAAGTTTACGTTTTAATGTCTGTCGACAGCTACTCATCCAAGTAAATAACTTTACTTGTCCTATTCCAATGTATTATTGGGCCCAGTCTTAAAGGAATATGGTGACTGGTGGATTTCCAATAATTTTCCAATTACAGGCGGATTTCCAATAAAAAATAACATCCTGTTCATTTTTAACATAAACGCATCTCGCTTTGGATATTGTTTACAAAAATAAATTATTATCAACAAACATTGCTAAGGTCTAATATCAACATTAAGCAAATCTATGGCTAGAACAGTTCAAAACTATTAAATGCATAGTATTAAGCTTTCATCGCGCTTGTAACCTATAATTTTGGTTCACCGCCGAACAATCTTTCGGTTTCTTTCATCTCTGCTATAACCATGACATAAAGAAAGACTCTTCTAAGTAATGGAGTGGATTTGTGTTACTTCAGGGCTGCCATAAGATGCTCCTTTGTTTTTTTAAACAGCTGTTATATTTTAGAAGTCCATTTAATTAACAGTATCAGAGTAGCTACTGGTATTTGTGTTGTTTTATGTTAATGTAAGATGATTATTAAATAAAATAATTGTATTAGTATCAGATTAAATATATATTTAAATGCCGTGACGTGAGGTAGGTAGGTATATTCTTAGAATAACATTAAACATAGATATGATACTCGAAGCACAAGATACCCAACCCTATTTTGAGCGTTGCAAGGTACCGGTGCAGCTATTTTAATTACCATTAATTTAGATTTAAAGTAGGTACTCGAGAGTTTTATGTGTACCTTTAAGAGTCATGGTCGAACTGTTCATAGTTATTTATAAATAGATGACATAATTGTCATGCAACATGAAGCCAAGCAATCAATCAGTGTTTAAAAAATAGCGCATTCGTTTTATCATTTATCTCTACCAAATTACCAAAAAACGTTTGTCAAAGAAAGTGGGAAGTTGAAAACCTGTGTGATTGATATCAGGTCATAAAAAATTAGTGGTCAAGCCAAGACGTGTGATTATGTCCTTTATTAAGGGGCTGACAATAGCTAAAGCGCGGTCACTGTCGGACTGCATATAAAAGAAAGAGAAGCGCGATGACACAAAGGTAACTTATTGCAAAATATGAAGCAATTCGCTATTTACAAAAAATCTATTGATTGGACTAAAAAAATTATACTACAAAAAAAAAACAGAATGATCGCGTGTGTACTAGTATGGTTTTAATCGTTAAAATAAATGTGACTTTTTTCTATCGTACCAAATTAAGTAGTTGTATTTTATTTTCAACACACTATCTAACTATATACCTACTGATTTTGTTTACTGCACTGGATCATATACTTTTGGCATTATAAAACTTGCGTTTAGGTCATGTAGTCCCCTTAAGTTGATTGATAAATATATTAGCAGTTCATCAGTGTCCCTTTAGGTGTATTTATCGTGCCGGTGCTTGTCATATTTGTGATGAAGAACGGTAGTTATAATTCACTTCAATTAAAGTTAACTTAACCGTTGACTTAGCTGGAGGCTAACTTGTCGTTTCTTAATCTAAAGTCTAAACGGTTACCATCCGTCACGAACGAAACTAGGAATTAGACCACAATTCTGTTTGTAAAGACTTATGAAAATTACAATTGCGAAGTAAAAGAAGCAAATCAAATCTTGTCGACCGTTTCTCACTGTACTTAAATTCAATGTAATTGAATATTTTTTAAGTAGGTGCCTAAAAAAACCAAAGGCCGTAACAAAGTATTCTTCCGACAAGAGATGACGAATTTTACAAAAAAAGAACCCCATTGATTGATATTTAATTTGGGGACCTCTGAACTTTCTGTCGCGTGGACAATGGGCTCGACGCTCAATTAGATGCTAGGCCTCCGTGGGTGGTCCGATGTGTTCCTTTGCCTTATAATCAATAAAAATGCGCCTTTAGTGTTCATGTCAGTCGAAGTGACGTTTTGACGGAGTCGGTGTTAGACGGTACTGGTTTTGTAATGGATATCGTGTAGCCCGGCGCTAAACTTACATTGTTGTTGTGATGTAAAGATCACATTCCTTCCTATGTAGGATTATGAATGTATTGTCGTGATGTTGTCATTTATGAGACGAACCATGTTCAGAGTAATGTTGAAACGAACTGTGTTGACGGTTGCGGAATACCTTTGGATTAGATAAATTCAAGTTTTTCTACATGGTACTCTTTTTCTATTTGCTCATGTTTAGAAATAAGTTTAGACTACCTATTACTACCTACCTATTATTTGTGTATACTTGTCTTTTTTTTATTATTTTTTTTATTTGTAATGTGCGTTTTGTTTGTGCAGAATAAACGGGTCAGAGCCCATTCGTCCCCTAAAATTCGTCCCCCAGCATAAAAGTTGTGGATTCGGCCCCTATATAGGTGCCCATTGGTCTCCTGGTAGGGGACCAATTAATATTTTAACAAAAAATATTATTTTTAAGGTACCCATTCGTCCCCTCTAATATATATATAATATAAGTTAAAGATTCGGCACCTATTCAGGTGCCTATTGGTCCCCTGAGATAAAATTAGCTATATTTTACATAAGAAACGGTTAACATAGTACACTTGTGAACAGTTTATTAACTGGATGTAAATTAATCTAAAATTCAGTTATTACTGGGATTTTATTTAAATAGTTACACAGTTTTATTTTACTGCATAAAGATATTATAGTTATCATATATTTTGCTAAATATTTACAAATGTACAAGAAACCAAAAGTTGATTAATTATTTTGAAGACTGACTTAATGCCTAGAGCCTAGAGGCATTTTATTAAACTTAATCTTATTTGAAATAAACATGATATCTACCGAATTACTATATTTTTTATTTTACCCTTTTCTGCGCGACTGTACCAGGACTACCAAGCTGCAGTATACACATAATATACATGTACATAAATTAGAAGAATGAATAAATATAAATATTCTTCAGGGGACGAATGGGCCCCTCAAAAGTTCCAGGGGACGAGTGGGCACAGGGTGCGAATCTTAGGGGACGAATGGGCTCTGACCCGAATAAACATTTTTTCTTTCTTTCTTTTCTTTTTCTTTCTATTCTATCTCCGTTAAATACCTTGTTTCAGTAGATCACTGTCTATGCACGGCTTCAATGGTTTAATGAAAATTATAGTATCCAACGGCTCGTTGAAGAATTAATGAATGCATCGCACGGTTATATTTTTGCCCATTCAGCCGCGGCGGACACTTACTGTAAGACAACACCGGCGTTTTAAGTTTCTCAGTCAATAATGAGTATAAATTATACCAATATTTCCATGATTATATCATCAAATTATTTTAAGAACCCAGGTATTAAAGTTTTCATTTAAATTGTATAATAATAAACCCGTAAAAGGCTTTTTAACTTTTTATTTCGTGGAAGTTTAATCGAACCTTTCCTACAGAATCTTGTTCACTAGGTATATTTAATACTAGCTGTGCCCGCGACTTCGTTCGTGTGTATATTGGGATTTCATACTGTTAACTAATTTGGCGCGGAAACCTTATTCTTTTTCTAAAATAAAAGTAGCCTTAGTTTCTCCTTAAAACATCAGCTACCGGTGAAAGTCCCGTCAAAATTCAGCTGTTTCGGAGATTAGCTGGAACCGGAACAAACACAGACAAAAAATTAAAAATTGTTTTTTTGTCATAAGTACCGTATTATATACTTGCAGTAAAAAGCTTACAAACATTACAAACAGACGCTTCAATGTTATTTATTTGTATACAGTCTGTTCACAGTTATTTTACCTCTAACAGCAGCGACCCAATACCCTCCCCCCCTATAAACCTAACCCTATTGTAACGATTATAAAGATGACAGAGTAAATTTGACAGACTTGTCAATGGCAGCAACCCAACAGCAACCTTATTGCAACGGCAATAAAGATCATCGTGATTTTGAAAGTGATGCAAACTCGGAGGTAAAATAACTGTGACTGTAGATATAAGTTATTGAATGTGTTAAGGCCATAAAAGTGAAAAGAAAACAATAAAAAAGCAATGTAAATAGTTATGTTTGCAATTATCTTGGATAATAGGTAGGTACAGCTCGCTTACACACAGATAGCTTTTAGCGATAAGACCGCTCATTGTGTCACCCTATGTAAAATTTCTACATATTATACAGGGTTATTGGTAAAACACCATCAACCTCTTAAGGGGTCATTGTACTCATCATTATAAACAACTTTTACTATGGGACCAAATATGAATACGCGAAAAAAAGCAGCTGGTCCCTACTTTTTAACGAATTTCATATTTGGTCCCATAGTAAAAGTTGTTCATAATGATGAGTACAATGACCCCTTAAGAGGTTGATGATGTTTTACCAATAACCCTGTATATCTTTAATTTGTATGGTGTAACATTATTAAGAGTAGGTATTCTATTCCATTCCTACCGATAAATTGTCTGCGTCTATTTATTTCAACGATGACCGAATTTTTCAGCACATTTCTTTGCTCTTTCTATTGTACAGACGCCAGCACATCAAGCTACTACAATCTGTCAAATTTCTTTAATAGATTTTCAACTTTATCGCTAAAGCATTAAGGTTCAAGGTTGATTGGGAAAATTTGACAGTTTCGGGTAGCTTGACCTGCCTGGCGTCTGTACATACTCTGCATTTTCAACAATAAAGGAATGTAAGTATTGAGGGCGTTAACATAATTAATTATTTCACAACGACCAAAGTATTTTAACATTACAGCGGTAAATACCGTTTAATAAAAGAAGTGGAAGTGTTATTGGGTGATCAGTAATATCTCGATAGCAACTCGGAGTCTGAATTTGTGCCGCCGGTCGGAGGCAATAGGCTCGCCCCCCTATTACATGATACTCAATATTAATTGAAGAAATGTGGGAGTTATTGAAAGGGGTTTTATGCGTGATGGTTCCAATTAGTGATTAGTCCAATGTTCAAGAAAATGTCCAATTCGTAGTTGGTCCAGTTCCCGGTTGGTCCAAAAAGGACATGTGGATGACACAAATGAGAATGGCTGAAAGGTAAGGTTAGCGTTGCGGAAGGATCGCACGTTCCCGCGACCCCCGGCGTAGGTGCGTGAGATGGAACACCGGGGTGGTTTTTAGTCAGTAAGAGTCTGAGCAGCCGCTAATTGGACCAACCGCTAATTGGACCAGCCGCTAATTGGACCAACCGCTATTTGGACCAACCGCTAATTGGACCAATCGCGAATAAGTTGAATTGGACCAATCGCGCCTAAAGGCTGAAGCTGATGTTGGGTTTTGAGAACCAATGAAAGACACAGTTATAATTTCAACTGATTAATTTATTATATTTATTTGGCAGGAGAGGTGTGTGTGCACTCTCGCTTGCTCCAGACGGAACACTAACGTCTAAACTATATTAAAGTTATGCACTATGTAAATATGTATTAAAGAGTTAAAGACTCTCAAACTACTTAAGCGGGACGGATATATTTTGTTATATTCCAACAGCTGAACCTCTCAGCCTGATCCTTCGGGGTTTACAGGCATGATGATGTTATGTTAAAAGAAACCTTATTGGTATTAACCTGGGTACCTACTGTTAATCTATAGGTACATAACATAAAATAGTAACGAATAATTTTTGTCCGTTTGTCTGGATGTGTGATTCGGATTGGCGCAAAACGGATGACCGGATTTTGATGAAATTTGGCATACAGATAGTTTATAACCTGGATTAACACTTGGTACTTATAATCCCGTAATAGTACGTTGCCGTGGGATATTTTCTGCGGACAAAAGCTAGTCTAGAATAATCCGTGAATAACCTAAAAGAGCACACCTAACAAATTATAATTAAACGCAGTTTTGCGTCAAAACACATCATTTGTGACATTTAGTCGCTGAAGTCATATATAATTAACTAAGTGCTGAGCTGCGACCTCTGACAATGTAGCATTAAAATGGCAAGCAGCGCATACTTTGACGTTACCTATAGGTTGTATAGTTTTATCATCAATGATGTAAGCTTTGTCTAAACCGAACATTACAACAATAGAAATATAAAAGGCATCGCATAAACTTTGAAAACTATCAAAATGTAGGTACTTCAATTGTAGGTAAGTTATCCTATACCTAAGTTTGTGTAAGCTTTAGGTACGTATAGCTACAATACAACTTAAGTGCATGTTAACTTTCAGACACACTAAGTTTCGTGTAAAAGAAAACCATTTAGAAAGCTAATTCATTCAGCTTTATTCAGGATCGTTGAAATTTTTTTGATGCCCGCGCGAAATTACGTCGTCGCCGCTCTAGTGGAAACGATGGGTTTTTCTAAGTATTCGATTGTTTTAATTAAAGCTGATAACGGGGCCGGGCACCCAGGGTACCTACCCAGGGGGCATTGACGGTAGTTTGCTATTGGGAACGAGAGCTTCCCGCGGGTCATTAGCGGATATATGGGAAATCCTGCTTAGCAAATTCGATGTGTGTCGCTGAATAACTTTAAATGCAAACATGAGTTCATTTAAATAGCTTCCAATTACACACCTGTTAATTTAATGACAACATTACAGCAGAATTTAACATTAAAATTAATTACTTAATCTATTAATGCTTATAGCAATAATAATTTAACGAATTAAAATACAAAATTACACGATAGATACAGATAGAAATTACCACTAAAATTATAATAACGAACGGGAGGTTGGCCAATTGCTACCAGCGTTCATCTACCTCTATATCAGCCAAAATAAATAAAGTTTTCTACTCGACCAGTCAGATGCGATTAACAAACATCTCGACACATCCAACTAGTACAGTAGCCGGTCCAACGTAACTCCTAAGTCTGTAGCCAAGAGTTTAATGACTTGTTATTAATTAAGTGGGTGCTACACCATATTTCTCAAGCCATTTGTAATAAAATATTTGTTGTTAAACCGACGGGGTATCACCAAGAAGACTCAAAGCGCATACACACTGCAATGAAGACACGAACTGGTACTGCTTTTGAATGGGACGCATTTATTAGAATGGGTGCTATTGGCAAGGGTGAATAAATTCCTTGTCGCAATAATTTCGCTTGTTTTTCGGCTGCGATTAAAACCAGAAAGCGATCTGAATAAAGTAGGTCCACTACTAAGTATCTTACTGAAATACAACAAACGTACTGTGCCAAGTTTTAAATAATGTTGTATTAGACAAGCATATTCAAAGAATTTTGTCAAATACAACCAAACATAAAATCACGTTTTGTATAGTGTAACGACGACTTAAAATACACGTGCGTGTCATCGCATCGCCGTAGCGCCTCGTCACTAACGCCGACGGATTTAAAAAAAACAAAGCGATTATCGAGAGTATTTTTCTTTTCAGTATTTTTAATTGCACTGTTTTCTTTCTCCGTGCATGTGCTTGAACTCTGTGCCAAGAGTCTCACGCGTGAACATCCACAAAGAAATAGAGACGGTTATTTCTGACGATCACCTCTCTAGATGCGTGTGACCGCTACACGAGTGTCGGAGCTATGAATGAGTTCTCTATTAATGTATAAACGGAATTATTTAATCTGTCATATCATATAACATTTAATTTTGGTTCTTCTAATAAGCGCCGCTGTTCAACAAAGTCCCTTGAAACGTGCTCACGCTTAACAATGTTCGTTATGTCTATTGGTATTAACATATTTTATTCTATGTGCAAATTATGTCACTGCTATTTTCGTATGATTCGTGTTGTCAACTGCCTTTCTAATGAATTATAGTGTTAAGGCTCCCGCAAACAGGCGCGACGCGACTCTAGTAGAATAACTATTGCTATGAAAACTTCATGGATATTGTTCTATAAGAGTCACGTCGCACCTGTCTGCCTGCAAATAATTAGATCGCGTCGGCATATTTTTCGAAGAAATTAATCTAATTTATTTAAGTCAAGATGCATGCAATAACTGAATCAATAACTTTGTATAAATCGATATTGATTTTATGCAACCAAGATTCCCGGTTTCATAAATTCATTACACAATCGTTTAACAGTAGCATCGAAATCTGCAACCCCTAGTAAATATTGTCATACCAGCACTAAATGATTTTAAAAGCTGAACGCGCAATTGAGTCACGTGGCTTAACCAACACCGAGTTGCACAACGCACTGAAAACTGTTGTCTAAATAATTTGGAACGTAGAATTTGTCATACTGATCCGTGAGATCTCTTACCACGCTGTGGAGTGCAGGAGTGCTTCGTCATTGGCATTCGTGGTAGTGTTCTCTACTACTTCTATTATGATTACCTATTATCTTCTATTATGTATATTTTACATCTTATCTTTGGACCTTCAATTTTCCTTGACCACATCATGTCTGGTAATCTCTCGCTACCGGTGCAGAGTTATTCCTACTCCTCGGGGAAAATCTCCGAAAGACTAGCTAAAAATAGACATTTCTCAGTTTGAAATAATACTAAATATGAATAAATACAACTGTATGATCATATTGATCATCTAATTTGTTCTGTTTGTCGTGTACATAATAGCACCTGGTGTGGCCACGCACTCAATATTTCCCAACGGAAACCTGCTCCAATGATATTGTTGAAATCAATAGCTCATTGTTATACCAGCCAGCAGTAATTACATAAACTAATAAACATTAAGTCCGTGTATCAATAGCTAATATAACGTTAATATTGTTATATTTTATTTCAGGTAAGTTGAGTCGAGTCACTTGTGTCGAGACGTGAGAAATTCTATAGAGCCCCGCGAGTCGTAAGTCATAAAGATTTTCAACGTGTGTTTTACTGTCGCCTTTATAGAGAAACGTAGCTTTCTTTAGCTGTCTTATTTATTGTTCAAGACATTACTATTCTCCGTACAGTTTGTTAGAGTTCGAAAAAAGACTGGGAAGCAATATTTAATTTATTACGTAAAGCTTGTACAGTGTTCTAAATTTCGTGCATTATTCATTGGGTTTGATGAGGATATTAAACTGTTATAAAGTTTTGTTGCCCACACGCAATTAATTTTCTGTAAGATAAACGTTAATTTCAATAATTCAACTCAGCCTCTCTTAGTCCGCTGCTGGAGACACGCGTCTCCCAAGCTGCGCCACAAGACACGGTCATCCGTCTTCCATCAATTTTATTTATTCTATATCAATTCTCTCACGTTATTCTGTATATTTTTTTTTGCTCTCGGGCGTTGTTTCATCTTACTGCATTTCCATAAAAGATTGCACTGATTCTGTGTGTTAAGAGTTCTTAACTCTGCGCCTGTTTCTTTGTGATAATGTAAAATTATTACTTTCTCATGTCCGTTATGCCAATTTAAAATTATTGTTAATGCCAATTTTTATATCTAGCCAAGAAGTGTATATGGCATCACTTCGCTTTATATTAGGTTAGGGACACAGAATTAATTTGCAAAATTAGCTTCGCAACGACAACACGAGCTTGGCCTTACGTGTATTTGATTACACCTACGATTATAAGAAGATTGCAATTGAATTGAATTCAATCATTGTGCATCTGTAATTGTTGATAAATCCTTGAAAAAGGAATACATCATTCTTGACTGTCCATAAATGTTGGTACTAGGTAATAATAATAATGTTTTGTGGGCCATTAGACATTGACATATACGTTTACCTACTTGAAATATAGTTCGCGTAGGTGGTTTACACTTTAGAAGTGTGTCTTACGTGTGATTGAGTGAGATGGCTCATTACAATATGTTTTTTAAAGCGAATTTGACACGTGTCTCACTGTAGGCGTTGCTACCAGCCGCGTTAACAATATGTTATGATTATGAATGGCAAGGTTGAGTCTGTCCGAGCCAAGTACTTTGCTGCTGGCTTATGACTTGCTATTGTCAAATATTTGCCTCAAACAATCCGTCTCGCTTGCATATTACAAACCGCTATATAACCTACACGTTCTCGAGCTACTCTATGTAACTTAACATATTGACGAACTGTATTTTCATTTCATATAAGCTTGTCTTGAACAATATTGTTGTTGTAAAAAGAGATCCACAATGTGTCACATTCAATGACGCCATTAAATATGTTTGAAATTGTTGTTAAGGTGTTTATTCAATAGTTTGTCATTGGTTTAATTCTGTCATTCAATGTTTGTAAGCTACGCCCACGAGACGTCCATTGAATACGAAGCCCATTCCAGAATGGTAGGTGTCGACATTTGACGATCTTCGATTTTATTGTGGTAGAAAAAGTGCCCGTCAACATGTCACAATGTATAACTTCACACCCCGCCCAAACTGATTCATAGTTGTTTTTAATTATTTTATTATATTCATAGACTACACTAAGAAGTTTTATGCCTTCCTTCTGACACCGATTTTTGTGTGAACGGCTTTATAAAACGGCTACACCGGAGGTTGTAAACTTTCTATTGAACTAGCATAATGGTGCATTAAAGTCGCAAACTGACACGACACACTGAAACATCCACAGCTCGTTGTTTTACGATAATGTTCCATATTATATTAATGTCCGCGGAGCATCAAGTCACGTTGTTTGGCACCGACATAGCACATAAAAAGGAA
This sequence comes from Brachylomia viminalis, assembly GCA_937001585.2. Taxonomy (NCBI): domain Eukaryota; kingdom Metazoa; phylum Arthropoda; class Insecta; order Lepidoptera; family Noctuidae; genus Brachylomia; species Brachylomia viminalis. Next base: position 11,642,846 of record OW443308.2, on the reverse strand, counting down.
ACCCCAGTTTCCCTACTGTAAACTCGTCCTATATTTACAAATGGGGTTCGCAAGTAAACCGTGAAAAATAAATATTAGGCGATAAATCAGTGAAAATCTCCGGTTTACTACAATGATTTTATAGCTATAATAAAAGAACCGTCAACTGTGGATAGTGTTCGGGGAATAAATAGAATAGATCTCGGCCAGCATTCTGGAAACTCGAACGCATAACAGTGCCCATTGGTTCAGCTTTGACACATTTAGGCGATGTTAACTAGTGAGCTTATTTACACGTGTCGAACCTGCGTAAATCCTAACGAATAGGACCGTAAATCTGTAGCCGCTTTGTATGAAAACATGCGTATTCCTTCGTACTAAGACAATTTATAGAGATATAACTCTCATTTCGTTAGTCGGCATGTTTTGCTCATATAATATTATTTTAACAGCATCCTCTTGTGCTCCTAGTAAAAGTACGCACTTAAAAATCTATTATATTTTTTGTGAAATGGTTGCCTGTGTTGATCTTTCTCGAACATAAATTACTTGTAGAAAATATGATGATGAGTTTCAACAAAATCATGTGTTATGATTACCTAGTTTTGAAATGTAAATATGGCTATCGAAAGAATATTTAATAGAAAACAAATTTGTCTGAAGCCAACATATTGGTTTTTACTTCCGTGTGCTTATATGCTACCTCAGTATCAGCGTACACCTTGTGTGTTTGGGCACATTACTTATAAGTGTCATACAAACAACGAATGTCGTGTTACTACCCTTGTGGAGTGGTATGCAAATATGAGTTTATTTTTTCATTCACAGCCGATGTCTGCTAACTGCCATTCATAAAATATGAGTAATATTTTTTCATTGGGACGTTTACGCTTGACCACCTGTTTTATGTGCACGTTCTCTGAAAAGAACATAACGTGTTTCAAATTCAATTCAAAATTCAATTCAAATCATTTATTTGCATAATACATGTTTATAAGGTGTTAAAAAGTATAGTAGGTACACTGTATTATAACCTATTTAGGTGTGCAAATTTATCTATTGGGTAGGATTAAAGTCATTTTATCAATAAAGTTTTAAATGCAGTTACAACAATGACTAAAGAATAAGAGAGGACATGAACTAAAAGATCGTATCGCGTGCCCGCGTGGAAAGTAAAATGGCGTAGGCTCCGCCCATTACCTAGTGTTGTCCTCTGCTCATTCTTTGCAATGATTTTGTTCATCGTGTTGATTACAAATCGATTAATCGAAATCACATACATTAAAATAAGGTTTTTGATTTTAAGTAGATAGTAGGTAAGTAGGGTGTTATTCGATTCTCATTCTAGGACGTCGCATTATGGATTAAGTACAAAAAAGCCTGTTGTTGCGTAATCTGACTGAAAAATTGCAAAAATCATCAATTTGGCGGTTCATTTAAAATTAATTGTACTTGATATTATTTACTCTATGATTAATAGTTGCTCGTGATAATCAAGCTAGAAGAAGAGTAAATTAAACTGCAACAAGGAATTCAAAACTACACCGATTACAAAATAAAACAACAGAAATCGATATTATGCATTTAATGGGAGAACCGTTTTATTTCAAATAGATACAATAATATCAGTTTGTAATTAGTATTAAGTACACCAATAATGTGAAATACAATAAAGTCTGCCTGTCTACAATAAATGTACAGGGAAATAATAATGTATTATGACTCAAACTCAAAGCATTTATTTCAAATAAACCAATTACAGGCCCTTTTGAATTGTCAAGGGGTCGGTCAGTCAGAAAGATGAAGCTAGTTGCCCATTCCAAAGCGTAGTAGGTACCTATGGAGAAGAACGGGCAAGAAACTCCATGGACACTCTTTTAAATCAAAATATTGTTACAAAAAAGTGGTTACATCATTCATGTTGTAATTATACATGTGAGAACGATGTAGAAACACGTGCACGTTAAAAGCGTCCGTAATAAAAAGATAAAAACAATTATGGAATTAAAATAAGCCGTGGCAGCTAAGAAATGACCAGTGCCTACTGACGGCGCCCGTTCACGAACATGACGTATGGATCAGCACCATTCAGCTCAACCATTTTGAAGGGAACTCAATGATCCAATACACACGCCACCACCAGCGACACATTTGAGTGAGCATGACATACTCTCAGCCGCCAGGGCACATTCAAGTCAATGAAAGACGAACCCAGTAACCTTTATAGTGGGTACATAGTGCTCACACATGTGCTATGCAATTATACAATACTAAGAGATTGAATTTATACAATGCAAAGATAGGTTGTACAATCTTCATCAGCTCCAACATTATTTTCGAATATATGGGTAAATGTAGGCTTACAATGAAAATGTGATAATTTACCTTAGGGAGCCTTGTCGGTATTGCATTGTCGTGAAGTCTCACTATATCAAGACTTCTATTAATACAAGACTCTTCGAAATGTAGTGAACAAACAAATACTTTTTCCTGGCTGGAGTCGATATTTTCTTGACCCAATGATTCAAGCCACTTACTTTTAAGTTCATTTTTTGGTAACCTAAAAACACAAACAAAACACGCAAACTAACATAAATGTGTATATTCTTTCATGCTAAATATTCAAACGAAATTTGGTTTTTATCGATGCAAAATCGATTCGTTGTGCAAATTACACAATCACAACACTATATTTGTCAATAAAAATACGTAGTAAACAAAACCAAAATAAGGAAATATATCGTTCGAAAGACTATGAATAGGCAATAATCTATGACCGAACAGTAATAAACATGAATTGAGACTAGAAATTGGTATAAATTTATATAGGAAACTTAATAATCTATGAATTCTTTTGACTTACTTGTGCAGGGATATCAGAGGCGCTTTTTTACTGTAATTCGAGCCACAGCCCCTCACACAACACTTAGGCATGGTTTCCTCTATCACAGACAGCCTCAGTCAAATTTACAGCACTCAAAATGTTCTCAAAATGGAAAAAAACTTAATATTTAGTCGCACGATAACGCCAAATGACACTTCATGTACACTCTGAGAAGTACTCAAAACCAGAAACTAAAATGGCGAACCGGCCGATGGGCAGGGCTTCCGTGACGTCATACTTCAATATTGCAATTTTAGAAAACTGACAAAATACGGTTTTCTCTTTTTGACACTTGCAGAATTGCATAAGTTAGAAAGAAACATGTATATTTTTTTATTTCTGTATAGAATCGTATGATATTTCCATAATGTATAATTTATATAGATCTTTTAGTTCATGTCCTCTCTTATTCTTTAGTCATTGAGTTACAAATAAAGAAAATGCCATGTTTGAAAAATGTCAAAGTAATAAAATAGTAAAATGTATAATAATAATAATAAATGTGTATAATAATAATAAAATGTCAGTTCAAAATGATACATTACAGTCAGATTTAAAACTAATACAAATCTAATTCAAAATAAGTTTCGCTAACAATATTCATATCTCAGTCACACTACACAATTAGCTGCAGTCCAAACGACTAGGTATCGGTATGCACCACAAATATTTAAGCTTGCTTTTATTTGTAACGGTATCTCCGTCCTCTTGTACTTCCATTATATATTATGTCTATGCACTCGTATAGTGGTTTTCAACTAATTTTCAAATGTCGCATCAGTGTCTCAAACAATGTGACACCGACTCTCCGACCGTGCATAGATAAACATATTATCAAGATAAAAGCGTTTCAATCACATTTGTAAAGACAACCTGCGCTGGCATTTCCAACTGGTTTCCATTTTGTGTGCATTTCGTAATGACCTATGTCAGTTCGCTCCTGCTGTGACTTAAGCACTTATTATTTTGCAACTTCATACGTTGTTTTGCATAGCGTCCAAATTAACTTGTATATTTACTACATCATTGTTTTCATTCATAAATGATTCACCGTCAATCTCATTTTGTCGTACGTATAATTTTCTACGTATAATTATTGTCATCCTCCCACGCGTTGTAGGAATGACTAATGGGAATCTTGGAAGAACCATCTATTATGTTAGTAGTATACTGAGACCATCATTATACTCGTTTGACACACAAACAATTTTAACATAACTTAATCTCACATCGGCTCTGTGTCAGATCATTGGCTGGTTTTAGTTACTGCTATTGATAGAGCAACAAAAAGTGTAAATGAGTTATTTTGGCCTAAAATCCCGGATTAAATGAAACTGGTTAGATTTGAATGAATTGCCATTTGCAACTGAGTTCATACTTGAATTAATTGAGATTAGTATGATTTTGGTACGTACTTATTCATCTTTTCAATTGCAATTGGCCATACCGGTTGCATTTTCTTGAATATAGACTGAAGATATGTATACTAAAAGCTTTATTACGCTATGCCATATTCAGGGACCCATTCTCTACAACGGGATGGTGTTATCTGAGAAGGGGAGGACGGGTCCCTATTAAAAAAACACATGACCTAAATATCGGGCCCTACATATAGTTTTATGTAGAGTTGCCAGTTATCTCTAAAATTATGCTTGAACTTTTCTACGATTCAACAGCTGCAGCTTTTTATTGATTCTCTCTCTATGTTTGCATAATGCATGTGCATGACTGGACATTAGCCTATGGTACTTGATATCGAGGACAGGAAGTCGGATATCACTGAAGAAGCTCTGTGAGTTGTTAATTATGTTGTAAAATGTCATTTAAATGTACCGTCACGCTCGTATGTCAAGTACGGAGTAAGCTACTGAAAAATAATTCTGGGGAATCTAGAGTTTCTCTTTTTCAACGTTGAAGACTGCAAACATACTACTCTATTGGAACAGAGAAAGAGAAATTTTGAAAAAATTCACAATGAGTTTATTCACTTAAACTCCTTAATCTTAGTTTAAAGTTGAAGAAGACAAGATACAAAACGAAACAACCGAAAATTATGAAATCTCTGCAAATATAGTTACTCAGATATACAGATATTGAATGTGAAGTTTTACTCATGAAATTGTGTAATTGGATCTTTATGTATAGCACAAATTAAAGTTAGGCAATCGCTTATGCAAATGTATTCAATATTACCAATCGCAATCTTATCAGTATCTCGCGCTTCTCGTGCATGCAATAAGCAATAATTTCTTCGGTTCCAATTCTAAGGGTCTTGTTTTATTAGTAGGAGATATCCACGCAAAGCCCGTGCCGCCATGATGTGCCAGTATATCGGTCCGGCACTGTATATTGTCTGGAGCTACCGTACTGGCAACTTAACTCACTACTGCCTTTTGATTATCTTGTTCCCATTCATCATTCTCAAGTGCATCGCTTTCTATTAATATACACACTACTTTGATATTGTTTGATATATCTATTGAGTGGGCTAACTTATTCATCTTCTAACTTAAATACGCTTTGATGTCCAAGATCATTAGTTTTGTTACTTTGTTCCAACAAGCAAGTACCATCCGTTTTGATTACTTATTAATCTAATTTGTCAAGCTTGATTACAAATGGCCTGTCCACAAACACAATGCCACAATAGTTCTCCTAGGACACACCGGATATGTATGCTCTTTGTTCACCAATGTCACATTAACTTAATTCGGACGGCATTTGGTCCACGTCAGCTGCATTTGTCCAAAGATAACACGTGTCAAAGAAGTCGAAAACTGGCTATAGTACCTACTACGCTACGTGCATTTGATATGGCAAATCAATTTCAGAAAAAAAATGACTTTGTAGACCATAGTCTGTTATTCATACCGTGCGACATTATAGCCCTGTATCTACATCTAGGTATACCTCTACCTTTATTTTGTAGACCTTATTTATAGTTCCCCACGTATAAAATCATGTTTGATTTACCAAAGGTGCTTATTGTTTGTTATTATTCGTGGACAATTTACAGTCATTTTATGTCATCATCATGATTATTTATTGTTGTTATTAACCTAGCTGGGCCCCCATAAATTCAGTGAAGGTGATTTCAGTTTTCTGTTATTCCATATTTATAAATACCTTCTATTCTGTTTTAATTATGAAAAGTACCTTATCAATACAGGTAAATTGGGATTACAATCATCACAATTACTCGTATGTTCGTCCGCGTGTCGCCTGTTTCGTGTTTCTCCACGAATGATAGACTTTTCGCGTCGGTCAGCTTTCTGTCAAATCACTTTAGAATTTCGGTTTAAAAAATGATATTTCCATAGATTAATGAGTTTTCTTGCTTGTGTCTACTCTTCGTGGGTACAGATAACAGTTTTAACTCATCAGTTTTGTTGTGTTATCAATTCGTTCCCAGAGAAGTCTGATCCCATTAATGTCACTTATGTGCCGGTAATTACACACACATTTTAATATATCAATATAATTATTCGCGTGATTCAAGTCTTCGTGGTTGGTCGACGTAAGTGAAGCCGGTCGCTACTGACCGTGGTGCTGCCTTTACGCATCGTCGCTCAACGTGAGAAGTTTTTCCTTCAATCCACTTTGTTCTTAATTTACCCTCATATATTATTATTCAGGGAACATTAATCTCAACACTAGCAGAAAACAAAGGTATGAGTGACTGCTAGTTTGCCGCTCAAAATTCTTGACTGATCCTAGAGTTGCACCTACTTGGAATTTCGCGTAGATTTACGAGTTCAGCAAAATAATGTGGAAATACACAGATAGTTAGTTTGTAGTCCTTCACACAATCAAATAAATCTAGTTCATTTATGCTCCAGTTGTGACAGTCAAGTTTAATTAACGTAGCACCTTGTAATTTGACTGTCTAGACCGTGCGTCCGTTTACATAGTTTGTTATTATGACGGCCGTTGCATTGGCGTCGTCGTTAAATTACAAAATACCACCACTGTTCTTGGTGATGAAAGAAATTAATTGTTTCCGCCGACAGACGCTGCTAACGAAAGTGATTTTGTGACTTAGACTATTCTAAGAACCAATTATACGTTTGTTTCGCTGGAACTGCTATGCATGCGACTGCGCGCAGATGGCTATTTAATGACATTGTTACAGAAAACTACACAGCGTATTTATCTGATTGAGCTGTTGCATTTGAAATAAATTGCATTCCTTTATTGTTAAAAGAGTGCCTTGAAGTAACAAGACAGGTTTCTGAAGATCTTACTTTAAACCTAACCTAAATCTAACTTACATTTGAACGTTTCGTTAGCCGAATATACTTTACTACACGATACAGTTACCACAAGCAAGAACAGTTGCTTAACTGCTCAAACTTCGACGTTAAATTGCCCAATCGGCTCTTTATTTTATAAATATGCTAAAATGAAAATTAATTGTATAGTGTTTTGGTGATCTTTCTCAACGGAATCGCGTTTATCTTGAAATATGTTGAAAATTGTATTATAACTGTCCAGGGGTCGAGTTCAATCCCGTATTAACACCACACATGTTTATTTAATACATAATTTAAAAGATAGCACCGTGAGCTATAAAATGGAGTTTAAGGTTTTTAATAGAAACTAAAACCTTGTGGGCGGTGTCTTCATGGCAAAGCGTAAAAATCAAATCACCCAGCGGAACGTCCAATTCCATGTGACTAGATCGTTCTTGGGATTAAAGTTACAGCTTATTAAATGCGTATTAGAATAGAATCAGGGAGAGGGATTACAGAGTGAATGCGCCGCGGTCTGCCATTGTGGCCAGTGACAATGCAAGAGAGATTGCATTGAATTAGCTGGAACCAGTAAGCGTACGTGTGTGAGGCTCGCTGTCGTAATACTCCAGGGAGGAAATTGTACAATACTTTTGATTGGTTTATATAGTAAATATTTTCTTTGTGTTTTCATAAAGGGTCTTTTATTCTATAACAGAAATAAAACTGCCACAGATGTTATTGAACTGTAACTAGGACAAGAGAAATTATTATTTGGAGGAGCAGTTTATCAAGAATAAATTGGGTACGTATCTACGACTAACGTAAAGGCTCGTGCAGAGTGGCGCGACGCGACTCTTGTAGAACAATTTCCATGAACTTTTCGTAGAAATTGTTCTACTAAAGTCGTATCGCGCTGTCGCGTCGCGCCTGTTTGAGGGAGCCTTTATTCGTATTCAATAACATTAATCAGGCATATGAAACTTGTTTTCTCACCTATTCATCAAGGACAATTAATTTCAGAGTCATGTTAAATTGAAAGTAAATAAACTACCTACCATTATTTTGGTCACAATTCCAAGGTAATCTAAAAGCATTTGCTTTTCCGTAAGTAGGTGGTCTCAAAGATCGAGCAATTGACATTTGTCACTCAGTGACACACAAGTTGCTTGTTCTCCTATTATAGTGAATGCTCTTCCTACGCGAGCGTTCAAACATCAGTGTATTATAGGGTTATCAATAATCTACATCCCAATTTCAATCTTAACCCAAAGAAACAGAGATAGATTTTCCTTGTATAATCCTCAAGGGAGTCTGGCAAGGCTAGAATTACGTACATAGAACGATCGCGATTGCGGTTGGAGTAATCTGAGTAAATGGTAAAATTAAACCTTGTTAACAAATATATATATCTAACTACATATATGGTGTTGTATGGCTTTACTCCCTGCAGGGTATTTGCGCACACACACATTTACACTAACAGAAGCAATGGCTTTCATTTTGACAATTCAACGACGTTCGTTGCGTTATTTACTTTGTTGGACAGACAATTTTTTTGAACATAAGAAGCAATGGATTAGTAATATCCTTCAAAATGATTCAAATTGTGGTTGATACTGTGTTACGCAACTAGGATGGTGTTTGTGGATCGCTCGCTCTACATATTGATATTTTTTATTAATTGGAACTTTATTTGGAGACCCACAAAGATCAACTCATCTAATAAATTTGGAAAATTATGACTTCTCAAAACTTAATTAAAACCGATTCGAATATTAAGTTCATATTTAAATTCATGGTCTTTAAGACTGATTGCATGTTCAAATTAGTAACGTGTTCCGAAAGTGTGTGTCAGTTCTGAAAACATTGAAGTATACCGACCTCTTCCTCCGCAAGTTGAAAGAATTATCTCCAAGAAATGGGTTAATGTGAAGCTCGTAGGCGATGAGCATGCAAGCTGTCATTAAACATTTTCTGTTACATCTGCAAGCCTCATAAATAACTCCAGCACGTTAGTTTAAACGGTTCCATTATACTTTATAATGATAGCGTCTAAAGCTATGCTTTTTAGTGAGAAATAAAAGCTAGTGGCATAAACATACGTTAAAAGACGCAGAAACTTGATCAGGAATACGTGAATAGCCGTCCATCACTAATATCATCCGTCTCATAGTTCACACGAGATTGAAGTGGGTACACAAGTTTGGTGGCTTGCCCTAGAGCGACCTACAAACGACATATTCCGAAACTCGCTCACGTCAAATCCAAGTACATTAATCAAACTCAGGCGCAGAGTGACGGACGGACAGCCCCGAAAACCACCTGCGACAAAACACAGCCTCTATTATAACGCTATTGTTTTTGTTTAACTCTCATTTAGCAGTACAAAGACTGCTGCATTGTTCTACGACCATTACAAGTGTTTCGACAGCCGTCAACGTCCGTTGTGACACTTTACAAAAGGAGTTTTTTAAACGATCTGCTCTTGATGCAACCTTCTATTGACCATCAGACGATTCAACTTGTCAAATACACAAACGCTTACTGTCCAATTAATCAATTGATTCAATATATCTTAGACACATGAGTCAGTTACGTTGTAGCTTAAATTACCAGAAATATTAAATAAAAAAACTTACGATATCTATCAATAAGGCGGTGCTTTTTAAATGACAAAATGTACCTAGGTGTTATAACCGCTTACGGGAAAGTCCGAAAGGGTTACCGTGGCCTCTGGCACAGGCAACTGAAGGAACAAGGGTGGGTTTCAGTCAGTAAGAGTCTGACACGCCCTCCCGCTCCGCCCAGAGCGAGAGAAGTTATTCGATGGTTCCCCACCCCCCAATAAAAAAGGTGTTATAACCGCAAAATTCAGTAGCAGGTACATTGGTAGAGAAAAAGAATACAGAGAAAACAAAGCTTAAACATATCATCCTAAATACGTTCACCATCAATATGCAAGGTGGCAATTAAATACATAATCCATCGGCTATCACACGGGCACCATGGCGGGTTAATGGCTTGTTTACTCACTTTGCCGCCCTTATATGGCGTGAAAGCTCCTCTGCATTGTCGCCAGCCCCTCACCGGACTCGGTATGGTCAGGCGGATACGTGCGTCTGCGCATATGAGCCGTTTGATAGCGTGAGAGATTAACTCGTATTTTACAGATAAAAAATTTAAATGAGAATTTACTTTTTTGAGTTTTTTTTATTCGTCTGACAAGACATGGTGGCTTGAAAGTCTCGGAACCTACTTTTAATTTTGGCAAGGAGATATCGCTTAGATAAGATATATAAGGTATACAAGCAGTGGCTTTCTAAGTTGATCGATTGATTGAAGATAGTAAAGCTACTACAAAATAAAATGTTTAGCACGTGCGACTAGCTGATAAGTTACTTATAATCACATTATAACTTGACAATATTTTAAACGGTATCTCAGAAACAGATGGTTGTCTGACTGCGCGTCCGGAAATTAGCCGATGACTCATCACCTCTTTATCTGGATAAGGAAGATAAAACGAGACCCTGTATTTGCACAACGATTCTTCACATACGGTGGGGAAATCGCGAGCATGTGTTATAATAATACTTTTGCACCAACCAGCCATATGGTCTTTTAACCATATTGCATTGATAGAGCGAATAAGTACGCATCAATGAGTAAATTATTCAGTTACTGTTTATCTACCTCTTTTTTTTTTTTTTTTTGTGGGTGGGAAATCATCAAATAACTTCTCCCGCTCTGGGCAGAGCAGGAGGGCGTGTCAGACTCTTACTGACTAAAACCCACCCGTGTTCCTTCAGTTGCCTGTGCCAGGGGCCACGGTAACCCTCTTGGACTTTTCCGCAACCCTAGCAGGCATCGGTCCTAGCAAACCCCGTCATTGGGGCTGACATCTCTTTGAGGCGCGCGTGGAACACAACGCGCCGTCGACCCGGGCCTGGTCCTTATCGAACGGCGAGCTGCCCATTGCTCGCCGTTCGCAAGCCCGCGCCTACGGTGGCCGGGAATCGGCCTGCGATTCCCGACGCCCAGGGCGTCTCCTGCGGCGGCTAGGGGCGTGAGGGCGCAAACTTTGCCTCTCCCTCACGCGTTCCGCCTCCTCCTTCGCGAACATTACTGCTTCGCAGAAGGAGGTGACGGCTTCCCAAACCCTCTCGCTCCGTACCATGGCCTGGACCAAGGCCGGACGCGAGAGATCGCCACCGCCAATCGCCTCCACGAGGACACGGCGGTGCTCCGCCCAAGCCGGGCAGACCTCCACCGTATGCTCCACCGTGTCCTCCGGGCGATCCACACAATGGTGACACCCGGGCGTTTCCTCCCGCCTTATCCGGAACAGGAACCTCCCGAAACAACCGTGTCCGGTGAGGACCTGCGTCAGGCGGAAGGTGAGGACGCCGTGGCGCCTCTCTAGCCACTCCTCAAAGAGGGGACTTATCGCCGCAATTGTGGCGTGCCCAGCGCTGGGTTGCGACAATCGCACTCTCCATGCCGCCCTGAGATCCCGCCGGAGCTCTGTCCGCTGTACCGTGATTTCTCGCGGCAGCGGAGCTACGCCCCGGCACTGTTTATCTACCTATGCTAGGATTTGCAGAATTTATTTACAGGCATACCATGTAGGTTGGTTCCAAAACGTCATTCTTCAAATATTTCTTTGGGCCATTATCAAGAAATAAGACTAACAGTCTTACCGAATGTCCTGGCCCATGAGTCATTCGTAGCTTATTAAAAATATGTCATAACTCAATTACATCACTGCGGCTGGGGTGGCCTCTGTGCGTTAAGTTAGCCAGCCATGTTGTTAAAGGTGCAGCATCACGTCTATCAATTTATGTATCTGTCAGATGATGTCATAACAGTCATCGACTATTGTCGTAGCCTTCAAACTTATTGCTGATCCGATACTTACTAAAAATATTGATTACCTACATGATGAAGCTGTTGAGAATGATTGTTTCCATATAAATATAATCAATAAAATAATTTGTGTTGCAAACAAATTCATACCAACGTAATTAGATATTGTAACTTTGCCGAAAACTAAAATAAGTACTCATAAAAGCAGGAATTTTCCACGGGACATAAAATTTCATATTTACTAGTAAACGTTTGGGACGGTATTCTAAATTTAACGAGTCAATATGACACGTTTCATGTGTAAAATTTATTAGAGCAGATGTTGTTCACGTAGCTAACAAATGTATTTTTCTCTTTACAGAAATAGCAAAAGTTCGAGCAAGTTTATTCCAAATAAATGGAGTCAAGAAAGAACCACTCGTTCTACCAGAGCCTGAAGGCATGGTCACCACACTCACAGAGAAAGTTTACGTGCCAGTGAAAGAACATCCAGATGTAAGTAATGACGTAATTAGCACTTTAATTGCGTTAGATTCTAGGGCTTATCTGAAACGCCAGGCAGCGGAGGTCAAGGGCATGAAAACGATGATTACACGTATGTATTTAAAATATGATGCATATTTCTAATCATGCAATCAAATGCCAGGAAGACTTTGAGTTTGTTGTTTATTTTGTGGAGTATTTCCTATTGTTCTGGAAAATTAAGCCACCAATTTACTCCGTAACCACGTAAGACCGATCTGCTTTATTACAGCTCCGAGAAATTCTAATTAAAGCCGTATCGTTTCAAACTTTATGGATTTACTGAAAACGCCCAACTTGTTGAATTGGCTATACCTACATTACATGACGTAATTAGGTCCTGTAAATATGCATTACCAATTTCCTGATGACGTAGCAGGGAAGTAAAAAATAAGATACAACGTTTTATTTGTGGCACTGTCCGTTGGGTATCCTCATCCGAGATACAGGCAGGATTGTTATATTTTTACCCTGACGAGTACAAATATTTCTGTCATCTATGACAGAAATATTTCCTCAGCTTCTATGCTGAGAAGGATTTTAACACAGTGGATAGTGTTTTAGGCTTGTCACTAAGAGAGTGATGAATATAAATGTTGATGAATGTAGAGGAAGAAGGAGACCAAAGAAAAGATAGGTGGATTGATGAAGAGATGATATGAATGAGAGGGGAGTGAATGATAACGATTGATAATGATTCAACAGGGGAGAATGGACGAAGAAAACTATTTACGCCGACCCCAAGTAATAATGGGACTAGGGAGGAAATAAGAAGGATAGTGTATTAATATTGTAAGTTATTTCGTATAAATTCCAACCAGTAACTAATTTCTTTCAGTGCGTGGTTGCTTGTACACACGACGACATAAATAAGCTATACATTTTCAGTTATAACAGACTGACCTCGCATTTTTAGAGGCTTTTCGTACAAAGAGAAGTCGGCTTATACTGGAAGTCTATAGCTTGATATGTCGTCGTGCGTACATCATAATATTTTCGCACATTGTTTTGATCCCTTAAGCGGAAAGAGCGTGACGAACGATACATGCGTATTGTCACTGTTTACAACTTAATTTGTCGTATACATAGGTACAACGTATATTTCATTCAAACACCATTTAAGTATCGGAATATGAATGAGCACTTTCAATAAGAACACAGTAAAATAATTGTTCAGTCATTAATTATTCAACTGTCGAGAGACAAACACTCTTTGGAGCAGTGTTTGTAATTAGTGAGTGTAAACACTCCTGCTTGGATACTGACGAAACCTGTATGCACATTATTTGTGAGATGTGCTCAAGCAATTATAACCATAATGAATTTGTATTGCTCTGTAAACACTCAAGTAATTAATTCATATGTAGCGGTATCTACACCGCCACATGCGAACTACGCATCACACTGTCGTCACGAAAATCCTGCATCGCGCAAGCAGAGTTTACCGCGCCACTGGCATTTATATACAACGTCCCAACATCTTTTTCGTGCCTCTATAGATATGGCTTTTAATGGTCTACGTATTAATAATACCCATTTCAAAATAATTGTAAAAAAACACCAGGTTTTAAGATCCTTCTGTGAAAAATTGATTGAATTGCAAACAGGCAATAAAGGAAGAAGCTTGTCAATTACGTCACGATACACGTAAAGAGGTATCTTAAGATTAATCACAGTTTTTTTTAACGGACAAGACTTCTAATAATTTCTGCGTAGATCGAGCTAATTGTTGCGAATAGCGAGTTGTATTGTAGCAGTTGGGTCAGTCATACAGATAGAAACACAAGGTAGGCAGGCTGCTACATTTGGAGACTTATGTCAGGGCTATCTCGTCTTTGGAATTGTTGATTCTCGGGCGACCCTCAATGCTACGCTATTCATTGTTACAAACGAACACGAATAGAGTGCCTTTTTGGGCAATGAGTTCAATGAACCGAATGATTCATTATTCAAATCGGATAACACCTAGCACTACATATCCGTGCCAACTTCGATTGCAGTTGTTGAAAATATTGTCAATGCATCAGTTCACGTCATGGTATTTGGCTTTCAATGTACCAGTTGGTTTATCTATACATATACTAGGCACATTCTGAACATGCACACCGAAAAGTTCACCATACTTTATTTGGGTTTGGTTCAATATAGTTATCTATGTAATTAGCACATCGTATTTCACGGTATCTGAAAACATTTTCGCCTTACTATTTTTAACATGTTGTTCAACATCAGAAGGAGAATTATTATTTATAGATCCACTATTTCCTTTAAAGTGTTTTAGAAACTAATCAACATTAGTGAGATGTGTGTTGACTCATAGATATATTGTTGGCGCCATCAACTCGTCTGTGACACCTTATAAGGTGTCATCTAACGAACCTTTGCCACTGAATTAATTTAGTTGAATTTTATTACAATTTTTAGTAGCTGAATAACAAATACTGGATTATCACAAATGATAATGTGAGAAACAAGAACATTAAATGCAATTAAGCCATGTCTAACTGTTTTCATAGCTTAAGCAGTAAATCAAATTGATTCTTTGATTCTACGCGATTAGCTCCTCTTTGGGTATCAATTGCCGGGATATCAACGCAATTTCAATGATCTAAGCCAATACGATGAATATTATGTTTGAATTAATGTTGTCATAGATCATCTGAATAGTTGTTAGGAATTTAACAATGTAGACGTAAATCTTAAGGTAAATTGATCGTTGAATGATATTGACTGTCGATCAAAAGAACCGTTCCTAGACATCAGTCACGTACTCAGAAATAATGATGAAAACCCTTAACGATGCAGATGGTTGTCACATGATGGAGTTCTTAGAAACTATCGCGAATAGATTCTGACACGCCGAATGATTTTATTGCTTAAACAAACCGCTGTATTTTGCCAAATCTTAAAATAATGTTTTCACAATTGGTAATCATACCATAAATGTTTTATTCGCTAGCAAAAACCGAGTTGTAAAGTAAACTATAACTATTCCAGAAATAGAGCTAACAGTACCCGTGTGATTCGTATGTTGAACACATTGTCGAAACAATAGTTTCGGTACACCGGCTGCTGTGACTAATATCTTAAAATGTTTTATTTTTGTAACTGTACCGTTCATCTTTATAGCTCAAACAAATGGCAACGTGTTCATTATTTGATACACCATTGTGCTCACGTTAATGTGAATTTTAGGGTGTATTTCAACAACTTTATTACACTGTTTTATTTTACTAACCCAGTCTCTGTTTAGATTGTTTTAATTATTCTACTTGGCTAGGCAAATAAGAATATTATAATATTCATATTTGAGTTCAGTAATAAGTGTGAATTTCTCGGAGGTGCGACGGTTCTTAGCATACAACGGCTTCGCCATAGAACTCACAAGAAAAAATATAACGCACCACATTTTTCTCACAAAGTACCTAATATTTATTCATCGAGTCATAAACAAATCACATAGCTCTGTTTATAGTAATACAATTATTCTGAAGATTGAGACGTTATGCACATATAGAAATGCAGAATAGATAGCTACCTGATTAATTATTTTCCTAGTCCTTTATAGAAAAAAATGCGAACCAAATGCGGAACATGATCTATTCCGCATTGTTGATATGGCCAATGATATGCTGAGCACATACGAACGCGCTCAATGCTGCTCGATCATAGTCCACTAGATGGAGAGTTCCAACCTCATTCTGGTCCCACAGGTTCCCGCTTGCATTGAATAGTGATGTTAACACATCGATAAAATACGCGCATTTCTTAATGCAAATATTAATATCGATAGTCTAGCTGCATTTGAAATGTAATAAACGCATTCGCGCATATTCCCACCGATAATATTATCCGGAATTATGAGTTTTTGGTGTACAAATCGCAAACACCTTTAGCGCTTACCAATACCTACCTACATGTGCGTCGCGGACTCGCGGCTTCTGTTTTGGTTAATCTTGTGTTATTTCCATTCAATCCTAGACAGACAGCTACTGTAAACATTGTAGAAATCTTCGTAATCGCCGAATTTGGATAGGAAAAGTTTCTTTCAAGTAGTCTTTTCTCTCCCACAATTGTGACTGCATCATTTATATTGTTACAAATAAAACAGATGTGCTCTACATCAAAACTGTAAAAGTCACAATCTTGGTAAAGAATCGACATCGATACAGTCGCAGGCCCCGTGACTCGAAATCTGCCTCTCTCCATTTAGGGCCGGAGGAGTTATTAAATCCTGCCATATCGGTGGGGACCGTTACTTCGGCTTTTTGCTCCCCAAGAAGTAACAGTTGACGCGTGTCTTAATGGAGGATCTTAGAGCCGAGCTCACACTGAGAGAAAGCATGACATCTGTTATTTTATTCAAAGAAACTTAAAGTTGGACTTATTTGAATTGCATGCAGGCAATTATCCTTATCTGCCTTTTGAAGTGGAAGCTTGATTACTTTCGTAAAAGAGGAAAGTTACGGTTCATTACGATTCTGGAGAGCTTAGCTACTTATTCTAAACGCACAGTGAATACTTAGGTGTGATAAGTCTTTTTATTGCGCAGCAACACTGTAGATATTAGTGTAAAACTTGTTGCTTAGAGACCTAACTTTTGTTGTACCTTTCGTTGGTTTGATGGAAAATCCAACTGAATGGTCAACAAATTATGGCCTATTTTCAAAGCCAATGACACGGACGCATTTGGAAGCGTTGGATAGGATTCGGTAGTAAAATTCTGTATCACCCATAAAGACCACGTATAGTTTTTCTTGCAGTTAAAATTCGTTCTTTTTTTGGAAACTGAAATGTTAATAGCGGGCTCAAATGCAGTGGTGAACTTTAACCATATTTGTGAACATCTCGTGAAATATACAGCCGACATATTCCACATTTCACTGTTTTAACTAGTGAATCGTAATTCAAATTACATTCACTAATAATCAAGTATAATTACGTAAATAGTTTAGGTGTAATCTTATCGCGTTAGTTCGTACTCACCGCTATAAACCGGCTATTATAGGAAAGAACGTAACACAGAATTATATTCGCCGGCGAACCGGCCGCGGCCGGCCGGACGGCTGAATTGTTTTAGTGGAAACATGTCTGGCACTAGCAGCGTGTGCTTTATCATTCGCGAGTGCAAACATCAGTAAAAGCTCGCGAATGTGTTTCAAAAAGATTAAACAATTCGCGCTACTGCACCATCGAGAAACATGTTTAGGTTACGACCAGTCGGGAATTTCAGATCGAATAGATTAACGATATTCCGATCTATCCATCAATAAATCGATTGAAATACTCAAGTTTTATATAGGTATCCCGTCATCAAATTCATGCAAGATTTCTTGGTTTTCAAAAAAATGTTTTTTTTTGTAATGATAAGCTAAAAGATTCTGTATAGCCAACTAATATTTCTTTGGCGAAAGCATCAAAGATATTACTGCCAGTAAGTAGCACGTAAATTAAAGTTCAGATTTTCACGAAGTTTGGTGTATTTCAGTGGCCTTGCATACTACAGTTGACTATAATAATTTAGTGCTTGGAATCATAATAACGACAAATTGAGAAAATACGACTCCACATAATGTGTCTCTGTAAAAAAGTAATATATTCACGTTAATTTATGTATCTTTCGCCGTTTATAGGCTTTCACATCCAAACATGTTTTTCACAAACAAAAGCTGTTCGGTTTGAGTTGCCTCGCCGTTTTTGAATTTCGCGTGACTTGTTAGTTATCTGAATTTGTGGCAGTGCGTGGGCGCATATGCCCTGTGTTTTTCTCTGACATCGTTGCTTTGTATAATTTAATGAAGTTTTCTTATGGCTTAAGCTATAACGTATGCAGTAAACGCATGTGTGGTGTGGGTGTGCCGCTAATATCCGCTCCATTTATCTCTTACACTGTATATCTGGACAAATGAAGAATGGATTCATTGAACTCTATTATAGTCACTATTTTTATCATGGCAGTTTGATATTCCAATTGATTTTTAGTCGAATCCATCGGTATTATTCTAAACTAGACAACTTTAATGTAAAGAGCCTTCGGAAACAATATTTAGCAGCATCTTTGTCGGCTGATAACAAGGAGTGGTGTGTGTGTAATAATGAGGTTGATTGGATTGGTCCTACTTCAAGGAAGGGTCACAGTTCAGCCGCCTTCGACACCAGCTCATAACGGACGCTTTTGTCTGGCTAACCACGAGTTGCTACTCGGAGATTATCTTCTATCGTTATCGCTACAACGCACAAACTATGACACCATGCGAATGGCATGTGCTGCTAACCTAACAGGTCATTTAGGTAAAGCTTTAACATTACGACACTAATAGCAAAATAAAAGAAGCCATATAAAATAACGCAATTATTATCGTCAACGTTACTACTTCCTAATGATTGTTACTCAACCACGTTTCAAAGGAACAATGGATGACGGTAAAGTTTTACACAAAATAAGCTTACGTCATAGAATCGGCATGTGACTGTTCACAGCCAGATAGGTAGTTCCTGTGGGATTTAAAATCAACTTCAGATGAATAACATAACGAGGAAGAAAAATAATCGGTTGAGACATTGCGTATTCTTAAAGACAAAGACAGAACGACTACACAAGAATGTGCAACAAACAAGAAATTCTAAATTGCAACGTCTTGCCCGTTTCACAATTGCTGGCTCCCACAATATGTTGTACGCGAAAACAAACTCTTGAATGCAAATTGCATGATAGAGATTAATGACTTCAGCTGACATTTTCACACAGCGAGACAGGTAAAAATATAACTTTAAATGCTCGGGAACAGCTAGGCATGTTTAATGAATGAACGTTTTTCATTGTGAATAAAAGTACCAAGCTGAACGCATAGAGTAAATAATGAAAATAGCGACCGCAACCGCATCGCTTGAAATAACTTACTCTGACATTTGTTTTTGTAGTTTCAGCTGACTTACTTAAATTATGCAGTACCCGAATTGATCCAACTGCATCGCAAATAGATAACCTTTAAGCTGAGCAAGAGTAATTTGTTTGTAGCTGCACTTTTTCCAACTATAATTCCTTCCCAGAGTTTTGTAGTGAAAATCTTTAATGAAGTACTTTATCACCACTTCATGTGTTTGAAGCTATCTTATAAACTTTTTATAGCATTGTTTCTTCATTGGTACTTGGTACCTTCATGAGTATGGGTAGATGCAGCAGTGCATTCGGTACTCTGTAATGAGGTTGATCGGATTGGTCGCGCTCCGTCGACCACGGGTCACGGGTCGCGGCCCGCTCTAGACTTTGTCTAACAGCGGTATCTATTAGTACATCGTCTACCATATTGTTTTTAGAAGTAACTGCGCCTAATACTTCCTTAGTATCTATGTACGCACTTCGGTTCTGCTCAATGATTGTTTTGCTTATTGAATCATCGGTTTAGTTCAATGTTTACCAATTGAATAGTCGTCCATCTTCAATAGACATACAACCGGCTTCTGTATTCAATGGTCTCTTCTTTTAATGACAGTTATAGTTCCAGAAGTCATTTCCATTAAGATTGTCAGCAAATTTATGGAACTCAAATCATTTGGTCTTATTCCCGTAGTTTTAAGAACGTTCGCATTCTATTCTGTTTCAATCTGTCAAAAATTGTATAGCGTTATGTGTATTACATATACAAGTTTGACATTTGATTATCGCTGAGATGAGATTGCGACTTGATATTGAATGTTTTTAATTACGTGAATTGGCCTTCTAGTTTGATATTATTAGTCATTATTAATTACCGAGTATATACATAACAACATCTAAGTTCTTAGAATTTCCTGAAAATATTGTAATATTTTACCCTGTACGTCACATTTATATAAAATCGTACAAATCAATTAGTAAACGGAGATTCGTGACTAATCCCGGGTAGCTTGTGAAGTCATTAAAGTATGAGCTGATTTATTAATCGATATTACTTTTGCTATTGTATTTACAGTAAGTTATTGTCTGTCCCGTAAATTCACTGTACTTATGGATTGAACATTTTATCTTTCAACTATTATGGGCTGAGAATTCATAAAGCCGTGAACAGACTCTATTTTCAAATTGATATTTTTTTAACGTTTGCTGAAGTGCAACTTATTTCATGACTTATTTCTTACATTCCTCTCGAAAGCAATCATGCCAGCACATAGTGACTCTCAAACTGTTAATGTTACGTTTACGTTTTGCTTGGGAACATACATAGCGACCCGTACTTCTAGTTAATATTCTGAATTCAAATATTCTTTTAATATTATTTTTATTAATATGCATCTGTCCAGCCCTGGCAACAAGCCGAGATCTCTAAATAGTGCAAGCAAAAAAACAAAACAAAAAATGTGTGTAACGATTGACACGTCCCCCATTACGATGGTAGCCAAAATTCCGTTCCATCCACAACATTTAAAGGAGGTTAAAACCTTGGAACCTTTAATATCCATACTAATAGGTACTATCGAGGAAGTTCATATCTATGCACCTTTAGGACTATTTTTCCCTGTAGCGCTCGGGCGCTAACAGTAACTAACGTAAAACAGATGCGGTCATCGTGTTCACGGGATTTTGTTCTAAAACTGCTTAGATATGAACTTCCTCGATAGTACTATCAACAAAGTTGACGCATGACCGACCACCTTAAGGCTTATATTTCTTTACAGCGACTAGACCCAACCCCCGCCATAACCAATTTGATCAACCAACCAAGGAAGGAAGTACCAAATATTTATTGTCCAGGCAAAAGGTTCAACAAGCGTGACTATTAATAAAAAAAAAAAACGATTTTTAATTTACCAATTTAATACAAAATTGTGGGCGGGGGACTGAGCATGGTCACTTCGTGCAAACGAAAAATGTTTAAAAGTGATCTTGCGTCGACTTTGTTGATGGTACGTGTCAGATTAACGCAACTTCCCATAGAAATTTCTAGTAAGTACTTACCTAGTAACTGAGTACTTTTATAAAAATAACCAACGCAACCATTGATTGATTTCAAAATGTGTTACAATAACTAGCGAGAGAGACGAATTCCGAAACAGCGGGAATACCCTGTTAATCAAAACGGAAAATAAAGTCCCCACTTTCAGGCACGGGAAGAGGTTAAAAGGGTTACACGCAACAATGAGTAGGATAGTTTGAGGATACCAATGTCCCCCACTTTCGGTTGGGTTGCAGAGGTCGGATGGCAGTGATCCGTATAAAATGCTCATGTTCAGTCTACTAACACCATGTGAGGCTTAATGACTCAACAGTTAATCGACGAGTAAGTTAATGATCATGAAGATAATGATTTATCATAACAGTAATATACACTAAGCTTTATACTGACAATCGGCGCAAGAGCAGTCAGCCCCGAGGCGACTTCGTATCGTGTCGTGACCAATCGTTGTACGACAATTATGTTAGAATTATACCATCAATCAATTGCAATATGGTACGTACACACCCACCTGCCTGCACTCATCCGGCGTACTCGCAGCCTCACTAATGATGGCCAATCACCGGCGGTCAATAGTTCAGTTGTTTTGTTATTGTTGCTCCATTGTCCTATTCTTTGTTGAAGTTTAATAAGGCTAATATTTTGTGTTTATTATTTGTATACAAGCTGCTTCTTGTTTTTTGATAACGTCATTGTTCTTTCATTCAATGTGGGTATCTGGAACTATAAGGAGATTTCTGTTATGTCCACTCAGACCTCTCTTTCTACTAACATTGAGTATTGTTATTTCGATTCTACATGAATTAATAACCGGATTAAATTGGAACGTACAACAACAGCTGTCCATTTGAATCTCGATTTGCCACTGAAGCAGTGACAATTCGTTTTCCGCCCTATACATATGTAGGTATAGGTAGTAGGTATATCAAGTGTGATTAGGTGCGCCTATAGAGGAAAAAATACATAGTGAATTCAATGAGTCAACGACCGGTCATAAATTATAGTACGATTTTTGTTAGTTTACGGTCTACTTTCTATAAGCTGATAAGCTAATCTCTTAACGGTAAAAAAAACAACCCATTGTTTTGGAATTGCCTGAGCCATGAATAGAAAACATATTTGCTTATGCAATCGAGATTATGTTCTCCGATACTTTTGACCAATTCAAAATTCAATTTTTTTTTACTAAATTATTGTAAAAAGCTTTGATATTTGAGCAGAGGAAACCTTTGAATTTGAACTGTCCATAGTTCCTATTAATTTTAATAAGCTTTAGAACAAAATTATTTATTAAGGGCGATTTTTATCAATAAAACTGACCGCGGTTTAGATTTACTGGTCGCGTTGAGTTTCATTGGTGAAATTCGCCCTTAGTAGTACGTAGTTTTGCTGAACTTTAAGCTGATAATATCTCGTAATCATTCCATCTGAATGATAGATGACGTGCTCCTTTAATACATAATGCCCTTTTCATAGACCAGTAACGAATGACTTAATAGGTACATCAGACGTTAAAATTAATTCATTTCGAAACAGGACAGAAAAAATTAGGTATCTAGAAGACTATTTTTTGAAAAACCCACGCCGCCTTGTACGGCTACACATCAAGCTATACTTTTCCAGTATAAGCTGATCTCGCATTGTATAAGATTCCCTTACAATGAGAGGTCAGCGTAAACTATAAATTGTAGCCGTGTGTATACCAGACGTGTGCGTTTATTATTTATATATTAGTATTGCCAATGATATTAAATAAGCGAAGCAGTAGCATTTGTAACGGGATTTAAACAATGACACGAAGCAGTGAACCACGTGAAGTTGTAATGGTAATAATGAATATTTTAAAGCGATGAAACGGCATTTTGCTTGTTATCGAGTGGTCGAGGTATAAGTGTAAGCGAAAGGCAGACAGCTGACACGACTTTAAAATGTAATTTCATTGAAAAAGCTTAAAGTTTGTCGCGTAAACAGGTAATTTTAATTTTCAGACGAGTTTTGAAACGATTACAATATCTTAAGGGAATTCCAGTGCATAAGTTACCTAATAAATTTAGTGAACATCGTAAGTCGGCCTTTTTGGAGAACGAGATACGTCCGCATAACATTAAGTACCAACAAAATAAATACCTACTTAGTTACTTTAATGGGAAAATGTAAAAAAAAATACTGGTATTGAATCGATCAAATTCAATTTTAAACAAAATATTTCTCTATGGAGCGGAAAATAAACAATTAAGTCAAGATAACATAGTAAATTCTAAAGCAGTTTTAACACTAATTGAACAATACCTATCATTTTATTGCACAGTGCAGTCACGTGTTGAACAAAATGAATTGTATAATATTAATTAAAGGAATTCAATAAATCATGCATCTGAGGTTTTATCAATACCATAGTAATCTCAGATTGTGTTGTTTAAAATAATAGGACAAAACATGTAGATTTCTTTATTATAAGTAGGTACTTAAGTTGAATCATATAGTATTATACCTACACATAAACTTCCCGGAATAAATTCTCTAAATTAGGGTGAAAACCTCATGCAAATCGTCAAAGTTTAGAAAAACAATGCGGTCATACAAACAGACAGATGCATTACAAAATCACGCATTAAATAAAATGTTTATGGACATGTTAAAAAATAAAGTTGTCATGTATTAATGTCATAGGTAAGTTAAATATTTTATTGCACATTTTGTTAAGGGGACTACATGACCTAAACGCAAGTTTTGTAATGCCTCAAAGTATATGATCCAGTGCAGTAAATAAAATCAGAAAAATATATGATATTCATCATATCCATAATTTGGTACGATAGAAAAAAGTCACGAAGATACCTCTAAAAAAATATTTTAACGATTGAAAACCAAACATAATACACATGCAATCCTTTTGTTTTTTTTTCAGATTTTCCTTCAAGCTATATTGATTAACGTGATAGTGTTTTAATTTTTTAGTCCAATCAAAAGATTTTTTCTGTAAATAGAGTTTTGCTTCATTATTTGCAATAAAGTAAGTACCAGCTTTGTGTCATCGCGCTTCTCTTTCTTTTCTATGCAGTCCGACAGTGACCGTGCTTTAGCTGTTGTCAGCCCCTTAATACAGAAACATGTGCAAGAATAACTTTTAGTTTTAATTTAGTTACCTTGGCGGCTAACGGGCTAACGTTGGCCTGGTTATAAACTTAGGTATTATAATATGAGCACACCTTTTCACTTTCAGTCAGAATGCTACTCTTTCTCCTGTCTACACCAAGGTTTTTCACTTTCATAACTCATAGATGACTGCACCTTTGCAGGAAATAGTTTGCAGGAGCATTTAATAAATCAACTATTCAAATCCAAACACTAATTTAAGTATGGTATGAAGTATTAACAAATAAATTATCGGCAAAATAATAATTAAAATCAAACTATTACAATTTTATCTTCCCCGCTGTCAAAGCGACCTCGCCTAACCACGTTTGTGGTTCCCACTGCACGTGGTTTGCGGTACTATCGGAACGCTATCATTACGGCACAAAACTACCGCCAATTACGAACGGAAAACTTGCACATTTCTACTCAATATAAACACTATTGTGTTTTCAGTTAGGGGACAACGCGAACGGGACTCGTTAAGGCGCAGTATGAAGCCAAGTTTTAGGTAATTGACAGCTGTACCGCATCGCGGCAACAACTAAGGTTCAAAACAGCGATGCGTTTGATATTAGTTGAATCAAATGACCACCAAACAAAGACAATATGCAGTTGTAATTAAATTAAAAAAAGAAATGCACGACTCAGTGCAATAGCTTTTAGGTATTTCTTTGGTTGATTGAATTCCCTTTAATAGCATTACATTAAAATATGAGAATGATTTTGAGAATTAATTAAACAACATAAAAAAAAAATTTGAGCTCGGTTTTACGATTTTTTTCATGTAATTTTGTTATTTTTTGAATACTCAAGTCTTTTCTTCGAACATTTGACAAAACACTCAATTTCTTTCTGGGATGTAGTATGTACCAATACATATATCTGTGAGACAAAAAACTGAGCGTTTACAGCTTGTATACTTACCGGCCAAACGTAGGACACCTACGTTTGGCCGGTAAGTATACAAGCTGTCAATTTAGCTACCTAACTGCAATAGTTGGGGGGTGATCCTATACATCATACTGAATAATTTTCACTGTAAGACTGATTCATGAACGCTTTACATTCAGGTACATTTGCCCGTCTAGGAAGGTTTTTTTTTGTAAGAAAGTATTATTTTTGTTCACGATTCGGATATAAGTTTCATAGGAAAAGTGGTTCAGTGTGAGGGGTGTGATAAGTACCCTTTTTTTCCGTGGTGAACCTCACGAATAGCCTCCGGGGGAACAGAGGCTCATGTCAGGCTCCAACCGACTAAAACACAACTACCCAATATTGCAGAAGACTATTATGAACAGACTTTTTTTTTGTGGTTGTGATAATTATCATCAAATAACTTCTCCCGCTCTGGACGGAGCCGGAGGGCGTGTCAGACTCTTACTGACTAAAACCCACCCGTGTTCCTTCAGTTGCCTGTGCCAGGGGCCACGGTAACCGTTTCGGACTTTCCCGCAACCCTGGCAGGCATCAGCCCTAGCGGACCCCGTCATTTGGTGCTGACATATCTTTATGGTGCGCGTGGAACACAACGCGCCGTCGACCCGGGCCTGGTCCTTATCGGACGACGAGCTGCCCATTGCTCGCCGTCCGCAAGCCCGCGCCTACGGTGGCCGGGAATCGGCTTGGGATTCCCGACGCCCAGGGCGTCTCCTGCGGCGGCTAGGGGCGTGAGGGCGCGAATTTTGCCTCGCCCTCACGCGTTCCGCCTCCTCCTTCGCGAGCATTACTGCTTCGCAGAAGGAGATTATGAATAGCTTGTATGGTACCGCTATACGTTATTTTAAACAGTTAATTACCTATACGTTGCTATCGGAACTATTCGTTCGATTGCAATAATTTATTGTTAGTTACATTGGAACTTGATCCGATTTTTCCTTCCTTACTTTGTTATGTCTTATTGTCTTCCGATACGTTATTAATTATAATGTTCCTTAAAAGTATAGTGTAACGTGTGCTCAATATTACAATTTACAATTAAGTACCTACTGGCTGGAGTTGTAAATCGTCATGACCTGTCAGGATATAAAAACATGGATTAAAGTTCCATTATTACCGGTATTACTGCGCAGATATCTTTATTATTAGCTCCTATTACAGAACCTATTAAATGCGTTAATACAAGTAGCCTTTACTGATTTATTGTTCCACAACAAATAACTTTATTTGCATTAATTCCGATAACCGCCGATACTCAAACAGATAAAGTGGTGTTTGCATTAATTCTTCTAATCGTAGGTAGGTACTCAGTGTACGTATAGGTAAAGGACGGTGCGCGCTTGCGCCGCGGGCTGGAATGCAATTGGTTAATGTTTATCGATTAGATGCGCCGGCGGCGGCAACGGCAGCGTACGTTTCCCATAGCTTTTGTTTACTGTTGCACTGTCCGATTTCCTTTTATTATATAAACGGATCGATAGCAAATGAACACGATATCACTCATGTATTTATTTGAAATTGCTACTGAGCAACTGGGTGTGTAGACAACGCGGTATTACATAATTCAATCACATATAAAATTCGCGGTGGAAATAATTCTAGTGAACAAGCTGGGGTGCCTGTGAATCCGGGCACATTTACAGGTATTTTTGTAATGTGGAAAATAAAATATTTACTTTCTCATAAAAAAAATTACTAACAGTGAAAAAATGCAATAAAGTAAACACGGGCGGGTCGCCAACTATCGCGACGCTATTTCGACGTGGCGACCGGTGACCGGCGACCAAACGCCTGCTATCGAACTTTGTTTCCCGTCACGTGGGCCAAATTGTGACGCTTTCTTGACAAGAAAATGTGTCCAGACACTGCCATATTCATTACACCCGTCTGTTTTGAGATAAGTACATAATTTGACACCCAGTCGAAGTCAGGAACTCATTACTCTGGAATTCGCCCCAAGTCGTGATTAGACATTTATGAGTCGTGCCTTTTAAACAAGCAAATAATTTATTTCCAAGAAAAAGTCCGTCAGCTAGTCAGAGATATTCGCGGCTATAACTTTATCAAACAATCCCGTGATCAAAACATGAAATTGCCTTGCATTTAATAATGACGATTCTCTTCCATGGCGATCGTCATGAAACGAAACATGGGACACTCATAAAAAAAAATCTGTTTCTAGAGTCTCGTAACAATACCACGTCTCGCTTCCAACGCAATATTTTAAGAGGTCCTCGGTATAATAAGAATGGGAAATGTAACATAATGGTTGACAAGCAAAGGAAGTGTTCTCGAGTGAGCAGTTTGTGGCCAACCACTAAATAGCATCGGGACTGCCCTACGCTTTGAAATTATGATCACTACGAGATTACGGCTAGGATTTTATGTTGCTTAGAAACCATGCTCACATAAACGGGATAGAAGGAAATTCTGCCCGCAGCCTTCATGTGTACATCAAAGAAAATAAACTTTCAAAAGCTGTGGTTAAGTGATATTCTCCTTCATTTCAAATTGTGTGGTTTGAAACGTTTTTGTTTTGTTTTATTTATGAAATTTTAAAAGCAGCGCGTTGAAATCACTCATGTGTTTTGAATGTGGTTTGGATACTGTAGCGTTGTATCGTTCACTGTGAAATAGCTAGCTTTTCACCATAGGTTCAGTTCAGTAGTTATTTCTACCGTGTTATACGTCTTGTTTCGTACAGTTGGCTGATTTTAAAAGATTTATTTGTACGATAAAGATATGTATCGGTTGGGATTGGGATGTCTAACTTTGGTCCGTTTGTTCTTTGAGTGATTTACAATTTGTCGTCTGTCGCCGAAGGCAGGCGCTGGACCGCGACGGCTAACGAATGCTGTCCCAGCTCATTTGGGGCGCCCATTTCCGCATCTCATGTTTCTCATTGAAATATATCTTCGCAATGAAATATATATCTAATTAATCTATTGTCACAATATGTATGTACTGAATGTTCGCTCAGATTTACGACTTCAAAGCTAGTCGACTCGTCCTGCCTATATTCGCTAAATGTTTGTTTGCTACCGACACGGACGTCGGTAATTTTTCAGTCGCATATAATAACATCTTCGAGCAATTTGCACGCTGTCGCACAAAACAATTTAGCATGAGACATTTGTGACGTATTTCTAACCTCAATTTTTATTTACTACGCTTGTTTATTGTTATATTTTGAACCGTCGTTCGGCTCCCTGAAATATCCCTTTAAAAAAAAAAGCGCTAGTGTGAACCGCGGTGTTTGGCGGCGTGCCAACTGGTCCATTTCTCAGCTTTGCTCGTGGACGGCAGAATGATACTGGTTCACAGTTCATATACCTACATCGAGCTGACCGTTGCTTTGAAGCTTATGTATTGAGGTTAAACGTGTGTACCGCATGCGTATGTCCAGGAAATATGGTTTATGTGTAACGAAGCGTTTAATTAATCCAACAGCTAATGGCATTAGATGTAGTCGCACCCTTGGATTAGATCTTAGCGTGTGGCGTCGGCGTCGGTCGGCGTCGCCACGGCGTTTCGTAATCTTAAACTTTGAATGAATTACCTAACAGATGATGAATGAAATTTCAGAATGTTGATCGGGATCGGCTTTCTTATTTTGTTGGATCGCATTTTAAATACTTTGTATATTTTTTTTTAATATTAACTGCTGATAAAGCCTCCAAAGTAAAACTATCAAATATTTCAAGATTTTCTCTCAAAATCTTGGTGTTCATGTAAAACTCATTTATGTTTTTTTCTTCTTTCCAGTTCAACTTCGTTGGAAGGATTCTTGGGCCCAGGGGTATGACTGCCAAACAGTTAGAACAAGAGACAGGATGCAAAATCATGGTCAGAGGAAAAGGATCGATGAGGGATAAGAAAAAGGTAAAAACCAACATTTATTTACTCATAGTTCTAACTTTTCCTTTTAATAAACATCGTAAAAACATATGCAAACATTTAATAAGTGAACTAGTTTATTTTAATTACTAACTTTTATATTTTCCACGCAGCTAATGATTGGAAATCAAATCAGGTTAATTTCATTTCTCAATATATTCGTATTCTAAATAGAACATAATTTCCTAAGATTTTCTTGACAAGTTTCAACCAATCTCAATCAATAGCGGAAAACGATGGAAGTGTCTAGCAATGTCAGATCGCATCAATTTAAGCAGTTTCTAGTTAGATCTACCTATATTTTTAGTGCAGAATAATATATTGCTTCGAAATCAACTTACCTACGCAAGAGGGAAGTAAGTACTTAATCACGAAAAGCAAACGGAATATATTTCGTCATAACATAAGATGTAGTAGGTACCTATGCATATAATTTACTAAGCGGTTATGCAACACGTTAGCATATTATTTATGAAGGCTCCTACATACAGGCGCGACACGCGACGCTACACAAAAGTACTGCTCGTCGCGTGACACGCGGTGCCTTTGTGTCGCGTGCGATTCGCGTCGCGTGTCACGCCTGTTTGAAAGAGCCTTTATGTGGTTTGCTCTAATGATTTCTGTCGAAGCGAGTACAATTTAACTGTCACTTATTTCGTTATTTGCATGTTGTCAGGTTCAAATTGACATGGTGTCTTCCATAAATCATCCTTGCAAACAGCAATTATTGTATCCTTTGTCAATGAGAAGAAAAGTCACGAACCGTTTACATTTAATATTCTTATTTACATATATTTGCACAACGTTTAAAAAACGCTTCTATTAATAAAATTCTCATCTTGGGTTTGAAATGAATGAACAAAACCGTGAGTGTTGTTTTGCTCGAAATATCGAGGGATAACTCTCCGATTCCAATCTATTTCTACGAATAGTATTGCCCAAACATCGGGAAACTAATATGGATTTTCCGTTTAGATTTGTATGGGCTTGTTTGAAGTGCTTAGCCATTAACGTTCAGTTACGTCCTTGAGACTTTAGCAATGTTCGTGGCTATTTATATTCAGAACCATACTTCAACTATCAATAGTAAAATGTAATATTGTAATTGGTACTTGAATGCTCCGTTCGGCCTGAAAAAACATTGACTTGGTTCGGATTTTGTAGTTTTATAAAATCGCATTTCAATGCTTGAAATACAGCAACTGGACCAACATCCTCGCGGTAAAAAAACGGTAATGGGTAAAATGACGTCATGACAGCGAGAAATCCATTATAACACACACAAAAAACATCGAATCTATGGAGTACGATATTCGAATTTCCCGCTATAAATGATTTCTCATACAGCGCCATAATTACAGTGCTAAAATAGGGGCATCATAAACATTCTAAAGTTTTACAATAGAAGCTCACTAAACTGGATGTATAAACATAACCGAACTATATTGTTCCAATTGCTGGGCCACAGGAGGGATTGTTGGGTCTCTTTGTGAGACGGCGAAGGCGGGCTCAGTATAGGACTGTGGTATGTCACAAGTCTTCGAATTTTTGATTCTAGGACATGCCGATTTCCTCTCGATGTTTTCCTTCACCGTGAAGGCAGAATCTAAAGTGTTTGGTTAAAATGAATTTCAGGAGGATGCAAACAGAGGAAAGCCCAATTGGGAGCACTTGGCTGACGACCTCCACGTCCTACTCACAGTTGAGGATACTGACAACAGGGCGAAGATCAAGCTGGCCAGGGCTGTCGATGAAGTCAAACGCCTGCTTGTACCTGTAAGTATATGCTTTAATTTTAATTGTAGGTAAATAATAGCCAGTCTAATACTGGCCATCTTCTTTTATGTGATTCGACAGTGCACCATGTTGGCACACGTAACTGTCCACGTTAGTCATGGCACGACATCATTGGTAAGTTCCCCTACAGTTTACAAAAGTTTGCCCATCTGTTTGGTGTACGCCAACTTGGGACTGAGAAGCTCTCCATAAAACGTTTAAACATCAATTGCGATTTTGAATCCCTGCGAGTTCAAATATCCAAGATTCAAACTGGGCAAAGCAAAATCCAACTCGTGAAGTTGTATAGAGAAACCCACGTCTAGAACAATATTGTGTTAGTCTGAAATGATTGATGACGAGCAGCGTCATCGATCTTAGCGGACCGACTCTGCGGTTACCTTATGGGAAACAAACTTGGTTGCTCATCGTGGTAACTGGTACTCGGCAAGGCTGTTATGACGAGTGTTGTCTCGTTGAGGAAAGTTTTTGTTGTGCAATTAATAATTATTACCTATTTATGCGCTTAAGTATATTAAAAGTTGAAATTTCTAGTTCAATTGCTGTTGCTTACAATTTCTTCTAAACATTCGCGTCATATCACTAAAATTGAATGAATTCTTAAAATACCTACGTGTAGGATGGAGTATGACCAACGCAATCTCCGATCTTTCTTTCATACAGCACCCATAACATTTTATTATTCAGTAATAGTAAACTATGACTAACTTAACAGTCGGTTACCACGCAAGTGTTGGATTGTTCGAGTCGCTGCGAATATTATCTGTTCAAGATAAACTCTCTAACATACTGGCAGACGGTAATGCCAAACAGAAATATGGGCACTCAATCCAGTAGCCTCGAATGTAACTCACTCACTGCGGTGTCTTTTTTAGGGTTCCGAAGTTAAAGTTAGAACCTCTCGTCTGTAGTGTGACGGTAGGTGCGTTAGAGTCATCAATGCCAGTTTGTTGGTACATAAATCTGAAAAAATCAGAGGGACTATGTTTTATTTCAATCTAATTTCAATACAAAACTTCATACTCTTTCTTTTTACTTGACTGCGCAACAGCAAAGACAGGGTTGTTTCCAAATAGTTTTCAACGTTCCCAGCTTAATTTTCTACTTTTTGGATTCCTATTTGTAATCAAAGAACGAACATAGGCCACGGAATCCTATTCCACGTCACTGGTCACTATGCTTACGTATGTAGTTTACGTTGCCCGACACGAACCTGGCAGCTTATCGTCTTTCCTTCCTCGAAAGATACGAAAAATATTTTCTCGTCCACTGAGTATCAGTGAAATCTTCTTTGGCAAAATGTAGCGAAGTCTTTTACTATCTTTATACAGATCTCATTCAGTGTTACGTTCATTGCCGTGCGTTTAAAGCGTGGTGACGTCATCAGCAATTGTGTTGAACCGCTGCAAGGCTTGGACTCATTATCACTAATTAACGAATACTGGTTACCTTCTACCTAGATACCTCAATAATTTTGTTTTGATAGCGTGTTCTACTTTTACGAAATGGTCAAGTAGTTTGGTTTCCATAAGTCTTTAGTTCAGTAGTCCTTGGTCATGATCATTATAGTCTTTTCCCAATTGATGTGACGAAATTACTAACTATATTCCTACTAGTTGGTTTCTACCCGTCAAATGAGATCAAGGGCCGTATAGGAAACTCAAAATCATCATTGTTCTCGTGCGAGAAAGAGACACGAGATACTCGTCTTGCATAGCGCTATCGCTTTCTCCCATCTGCTGTACTTGTAAAAGAAATTCAATTTATCAACTCCATCCGACCTTTTGCAGTCCACTGCTAGACCAATACATCTTCCATGCGGTGTTACAGTACCTACTCGGGTAATGCACCTTCCGCAACATGTAGTCCAAATAAATAGTACTTCAATGTATATTTTTGGAACAAGACAGACAAGTCTGGTTATTAATAGTATTTTGACTCATTTCCTTCATTTCTCTCAACGTAAATTTTTCTAAATATTGTTGCCAAAATTATGTTCTTGGCTGCGAAACTGCCATCACAGTCAAAAATTATATTTATACCAGCTTCTACACGGCACGACAGTACAAATATAGTGTTGTACCGACACTGACCTTATTTTAGTTCAAGAATTATGTTTAATTATCTTGACCTCTCAATTCTTAGCCATAAAGCACGTTATTGTTGGTTTTTAATTACACTGACATAAGTAATTAAGTATAGTTTGTTCATCAACATATTGGTATATCTCGCTTCGAACTGGGATCTTAAACCCACGTCGTTGTATCAAATAATGTATTAGGTAATAGTCGTTGTGCTCAAACAGGCGTGACGCGACTCTGATTGAAGAATTTCTTGAAAACTTCATGGACATTGTTATACGTCGCGCTGCATGTCGCGTGGCGCCTGTCGGGAGCCTTTATGCTTGTCTCTTTCGACATGTTGTTTTATGCCCGGATTTATTTCGTTCCGCAAGACTGCACCAAAGAGCCGGTCCTTCAGCTCGCTAAATATGGACCTCCGACTAGAGTAGGTACTAAATAATCGGCCGTGAAAAAATCTTCTATAGTCTTTACATGAAAGACGGATTGGTAGTTGCATCATGCTTTTAACCAAGCCAAACGTTTCGGTCGCCTTCTTCGACATCTTTGGAAAGAGAACGTATAGCCCTAAGCCCTTTGTAAACGTCATGGTTTCTTTACGGTACGGCGTAGAAAAAACCGCGCCGTAGAAAAAACGTGTCTGTCAACAAACTTTCATAGTGATACATACAACACTGACGACCGTGCCTACACACGGCAAATAAACCGTAGTTTATCACGGCAAGAAAAACGTGTACATGTATACAAGTGGCCTTACCAGACTCAATCTGTGTGGTTCTTTCCTCAATATACCATTTCAGACACCAATCTACATGGTCTTCACATGATCTGATCAAGATTATGTCTGGACTATAAGAGACTGTTACCTCTGAGTTTGTTCCGTTCTTTCTTCTCAGAGTAGTCAGATAGGAAACGCCGATCTCATCTAGTCTTAAAATATGATTGATGTGTAAAAGTGTTTGTACAAACCTACTTACAGAAATAAAATCATTTATCATTTATCGCTCTTTTGGAACGATCACTATTCCGCTACTTATGAACATTCAAATTTAATATAATTTATTTATGATATAGGTGGTCAATTGGTCATGTTAACCAATACAACCTTTTCATTGTTATACAGCAAGCTGATGGCGAAGATGAACTGAAGAAACGTCAACTGATGGAGTTGGCTATCATAAACGGCACATACCGTGACTCAAGCACGAAGGCGGTGGTACCCGTCAACGGTCAGTGCCTCATAAGTATGGTCGCATTCATGTTTTGTCACTAAAACTACCTACTAAGACTTACTAAAACAGTTACGGAGAAGTAAGAAATGGAATGCTTACTCACGGGCTCACTCATTCACCGGGTGGCGTTGAAGACATAATTATGGCATGTTCCAAATGATCGTATTTTACTAAGAAATGAGTTTCGCCCTCATTATCACTCCATTTCTTAGTACTCCATGACTAAAATCTATGCTATCTATCTCCACACGGTAGGCCAAGAAGTTTTTTCCGTCTACTCTTCATTGGCTATTGTTTAACAGAAGAGGATCCTATGTCCAGAGGTGGCTTACTCATCAAGACTGTAAAAAAGGCCTGTCGATATCAAAGACAATGAATCGCTGTATGGAGTAGATAGTCATCAAATTGGCTTAAAGGGTTTGAGTGAAATTTTCAAGGGTGCTTGGTGGAAAGATCCTGGGGATACTTTTTACCTACTGTGCGAACCCATGCCATTCAAACTTACATTTCAATGGAACTTCAATCATTTCGAAGAAATGTAGCAGGATAACGAGGTACTTTCAAGTAATTGTGATTGTTTCCTGGATAAATACAATGTTGTAGGACACATAATTTTGCATGACAAATTACATAATAATCGTGGGATTATTCTTCATGGAATTGTTTTCTGACAACTGTTCGTATTCTGCTCTGTTTTCATTACGTTTCCTATTGTTGAAGTGAGCATAAATTAATGTGTCTTTTGTTTGCGGATGTGAGTCATCGAGGCGACTGCTTAGATGACTAACTTAATTGATTTGTGGCATGTTACGGTTGTTAACTATTAACATGGGTGATTTCACCGCAGCGAGATCTCTTATCGTTAATTAAGGGGCATTGGAAACCGTTCGAGTCTAAGAGGAATTTGCTACGGTCAACGAAATATTTTTTTATCACGATTGCTTTCCAGTGTATTGGCGTGATATTCTATGGGCATAATTCATGAAGGAGTATGTGTATTCAGTTGAAACATATGTTGTCCCGTGCACGATGACCTAAGTTCTTGTGGTCGTGGTCTCTATTTTTGCAGATGTCTGTTCCTTCTAGTAATTTATTATTTTAATCAGCCTTAGCAAATTCGTGACTATTCGGAGTTAAGACATTGCTTAAAAATTCAAGTCAACGTGCACCTGCAAAATCTACTAACAAATCTGAACTGTCCATCAAAACAACTGTGCTAATGGTTTTCAAATTTTTCATCAATGGTTCACACGACCGGGAAAGAGGCAAAGAACCCGACGCGTGCTGATATAAGTACCATTGATACAACGCAGACGATCCCACAGCGGACGAGGAGTGGCGGCGCGTGGCAGCGGCCGCGGCGGAGACGCAGCGCCTGCTGGCGCCGGGAGGTGGAGGCGTCGGGGGCGTGGCGCTTCGCCAACAGGCGCCTCTAGGAGCGCCACTGATCCTCTCGCCTCGCATGTCGCAAGGCGCGCAGGCCGGCCTGCTTAACGGCTCGTCCCAAGCAGGCCTGCTGTCGCCCGGCGAGCCGGCGCACCAGCTCATTTACGCGTCCCCCTACGACTACGCCAACTACGCCGCGCTCACCGCCGCCGCCAACCCGCTGCTGACAACGGAGTACGCCACTGCGGACCATACGGGTGGGTTGTTCGCCCGTTGATATCTTTGAACGATGTTTGATAACCGTAAATCATAAAATGTTAGGGACAGTTAATATATTTTTTTTAAGAATGCAATTTATTAGTAATTAACTGTAACTGTATTGACTGAATTGAATATTGCAAAGGACTGCTAGAAAAAAAAATACCAGCTAGAATCGAAACATCGAACATGAATAGAAATTATGATGATCGATCAATGTAAAAGAATAGTTATCAAACATCGTTTAATATCTACTAACGCTACATACACACGGTACCGGGTTTTCAGTAGTTCACTATTATCAAAAGTAATTAAAGTAGGAAAACACGTATGATCAAATTAGAATTAAAAGTCAATTTGATAATAATTATTATCACAAATATCGAACAAAATAACCGCATGTTAATTACGAACACACACAGGCTGAGGCCTCGAACAGTAAAAAATAATCTATTGGAAAAGTGGCAGTAACAGTCATTATAATCATCATGGTATAAAGTTTAAGATATAATAGGCCAGTCCGTATCATTCATGGCCCGATAGGGCTTTACATCACATTTTCCGCGACGAATAGAATCGTGCCATCTTAGGTCCCAAGTACCTTCGGTTTAATTCTGCCCAAGGCCTATAGGCTATAACGCTCATCCGTATGTCGCATGCCTTATTTTGTTTAAAGCTTTCAGTACAAGCTTGTTTCCAGCAACTTCATGAACTAGCAGAATGATCTCCACAAATTGCTTCCCTGAATGGTCAATTCATGTGTCTTTGTAGCAGTGTAGTATTTTTTAAAGTGGGGCCTTTTATTGGCAACTATTTCTAAATTAAACGACATACTGAGTGCCGAATCAATAATAATCTGGCACGTTTATAGCCTTTTCTCATCACATAATTATTTTATGTATTCTATATTGACACAATTACTATTTATAAGGGGCTTTGTGACGGTACTGATTTTAACAACTAAAGAGTACGGACAGAATTGTAACGCCATTGTTTCTTGTCCATAGCACGTGATTTGACCGATTACATCTGGAGCCATTTTTGGAGGGATTATCCTGCTGCGCGATATTAGACTTAATTACTCCAAAACAAAGTAAATGAGACACAGAAACTCGATTACGGTTGTAGATGCTGCTAGATCACTAAATACAGCTATTTATTTAAATCAGCTTAACAAAAAACAATCAGGCTCGTGATTACACAGCACTAACAAACTAATGTACACTATTCTAACGTATGGTGTCGAGCTTATGTTGAACTGTGTGTGATATAAATATTTTAATGGGGTTTGCAGCGTCGAGATATCTGCTAGCTGGCTTTTGACATTGGCCGCATCAGCCCTCAGTAAGATACGGCAGACTGCAAGCGCCGTATAGCACTACGCATCATAATTGCCGTCCTTGATATCATAATCCTCCTTCTAAACGCCTCACAGGACGTCCTTTTTACAGTCATAATAAAACGCCATGATCAATTTATATACTTTAAGATTTTATTGTTTTAAGTACGTTTAGCTTAACGACTCATTATTTTGTACCTACGATGTTATCGTCTTTAATGTTTACGAACATTGTTTTTTCTCCTATGGCTGTTTTGTACAGTTTCATACAAATTATAATTTTTGTTTTACTTTACAGTCAAAGATATATTATTTATTATATAACAGAATAATTTTACTATTTATTCAAATTAATATAATTATCAGAATATTTATTGAAAATATACTTTCTTTTATATCAGTTGTTTCGTGTTAGGGCTGATGGCAGTTGAATAATTGTTTAAATTAGATATTATTTTAGTTGAATATAAACTGCCAATATAACTCTATATAAGTTACCGATGTTTAATATACAAAGACATAGAGTTTTATATATATATTAATTTACCTATCTTGTTACTGATAAACTTCACTCGAATGATGATAGATACGAACAGAACCCATCATTTATAGTTCTTGTGATAACCCTTGCTTGTAACACAACTAATTTATTAACATTACGTTAATGTAGATTCAAACTTCATTGAGTTTTGGACTAAGTTTATTCTAAAGTATTATCATGTATTCTAAAATTCCACCATTTGCATGTGGTTTTTTTTCATCCTTTTTTCTATATTTCCAGTAAAAAAACTTGTGAATAACAAAAGAAAATTTCGTATTAACAGTAGTTTATCTGAATGACGCAATGAATTGCATAGATAATTCAGCAATTACAAGCAAAAGGGACCAAATACAAATTGATTTACGAAAACAAAACATTTACTTAATTAACTATATTTTAACAAAACTGACAAAATTAATAACGCGATACACACTCACATTACGAACAAAACGTGGAACATTCTAGGCGGTTTTAAATGTTTATATACGTTTAACGTGTAGCAATAACATTTGTACCCGCATTGTGCATAGTGTTATTGCTACAATTATTATATCGTAACTTATTAATTTATTAGCCATATTATTATATTTATAAACATACCATAGGCTAAGTATTATTATTATCTTTAAAAGATTTCTAGTTAGGTTAGAAAAGAGTGAGCTTTATGAAAATATTATACATCCGTATATTATTGTTTAGGTTTATTATATCGCAGTTAACACTGTAGTCAATTTTAATTAAAACAAGAAATTATCGAAGCCAGCCATTACCTGTACCTACCTAGACCGGGCGTACGTAGCCCCGTTCGTTTAAATGTTTTATTTTGTTATATTTTCCAAAGCAATAAAATAGATAATAGAGTAATCTATAGGCCTAAGCATAATAATAGAAGTTAGTGTTACTGCCAAATGAAGATTTAATAATAAAAGTTATATCTTAGTATTACTGAACGACAATGACGAGTATTTGGCAGTGATATCTAGGTACTAGCGATCGATAGGTGTAGAAAACGAAATCATTTTTCTATTGCTATTTTACATGAGTATCTATTTCTTTGCAGCATTTAGATTAAAGCTACACCCAGTTCTATTTATTTAGTCTATCAGCTTTAAATGTATTCCAAATTAGTTTTCCAGTGAATTTCTTAATCTTTATCATTAGCAAAGGTTTGGGTTCACCGACTCGGTGTTGGAAGCTTTTGTTGTTGAACGAAGACGCAGATGTTAAATGTGTATATGCCGCTAGGTGTGGTGAGGAGGGCGCAACGGCTCGCGCAGGTCAGGGAGCACCCCTACCAGCGCACTGCCTTACCGGCGCCTTAATTCCCGCCAAAACGCTCTCACGCCGCCATTTTGTTCACAAGGTGAGAAGCGCGTGCGCGCGCATGCAAGTAGATGAATACGTTTGCTTGTGTCTTATTGGTGTCGCACAAATTGGAACTTACATTTTATATCGAATCTCACTCGAATGTATCTCAATATACTTGCAAGTTCCAACTTTTTATATTATAATATTTATGTTCACTAAATTTTTTTATATCCGAGCAACCATATTCGTCTCGAGTATGCGTGGGTACCTTTGCTTTACTGTCTCTCTGTGTCACTATTTATATTTATTATTTGTGTACTTATTAGTTACGTTCTTGAATAGTCTGTATGAGGATAAGACGTTTTATCGCTCTTCATGCCGGATCTGAGGTGACACTGCATAATTTGAAAACTGTGATTTTTATATTTCTTTTTTATAGATATTTAGATCTGTTACATGTTGTGATGTGAGGCATTATTAGAGCTCTATCTTAATTCAAAGTTGAACATCAGCGTTACCAAATTATTTGTCTGTAGTTGTTTTCAATGCTGTTGTTGCAACAATTGAAATCACAACATGTCTCCGGACACTCGTAATA
This sequence comes from Brachylomia viminalis, assembly GCA_937001585.2. Lineage (NCBI taxonomy): Eukaryota > Metazoa > Arthropoda > Insecta > Lepidoptera > Noctuidae > Brachylomia > Brachylomia viminalis. The sequence goes on along the minus strand of OW443308.2, from coordinate 11,602,916 downwards.
TTTTCAGATATAAATTATATATTTGAGGGAAGAAGGATTGATGTTACACTATTCTTAATTGCAAAGCTTGACGTAGTAAATGTTCGCGTAGACGATAGTGTTCAATATTGCCAAATAGAATCCACGGAGGTGCTACAAGCCGGTTGTGAGATCCTTCTTTCCTGAGTCTCGCCCAGTATTAGTCAAAGGAAAGAGCATTTTTAGAATTTGTGCCATCAATCCAGTATTAAACGTAATGCCCCTCCTTTGACTCAATATGTTCTTCATAATCATCACAACTTTCTATTAGTCAATATAAGATTTTTATATTAAATTTTTTAAGCTAGTTGTTTTTATTTTTGCCTTAGGTATTATATTTACTTTCTTATTTGAAAGTGGTTTATTATTAAGATAATTTGCACTTGTGTCCTTGTGGATTTAAAGCCGACATCCATTATGTCGGTTACGTATTTTCACGCTTTTTTATATGAAATGATTTTAAGTCGAAATGCTATTCGTAATTTTATAAAATGAATGATAATTATGCGATAATGTTTTGTAAAGTATTGTTTCCGTTGTTGATTGTAAATAAATGCATTTTCTGAGAATATACACGCAATAAATTGTCTGAAAATTTTAATTAAGCGTTTTCTTTCTTTAGTCTCGTTAGGTCCGCGGTGCTAAAGTAAATGTTCTATGTGTTACAAGAGTATATATGTCGATAAAGTTGATGACGTGCAGTCATTTGGTCAATTGTAGCCTCACACAACTAACATGCAACTCCACAAGGCCAAGTTCCCGTTTGTTGACATAATAATAATTATTAAGTGCACTATCATAACTGCTATTGTCACAACTTGCAGATTATCTGTAGCTATGTATTTATATTATATGAGTCACTAACATGCAAATATGTAATGACATTGATTCGTTATCACAAACTTATTAACAACTTTTTATGAGAATGCCGCCGTATACAGTATTGAGATGTTGCAGCAATGTGTTGAATAACTTACATACTTGCATCTGGGTGCTATGGTTAAACATAAGTGATAAATTTATTATGCTTGTTTGTTTGAGCAATGTTCGTCACATCGCGGCCACCTCCGCTAGTGTTTCAAGCATTGCTCTTTTGGGAACTATTGGGCATTTAATCCTATATTTGTAGATTTATCATTTACATACTAAATTGACTTAACATTTTTCAACCATTAACTGCGTAAACTAATGAAGTACCCGTATAGTATTAACTGGGCCACAAACAGAACAAGTGTCGCGGCGCGAATGCCTGATAGCCTCCCCCTCATTTTTTATTCAAATTTCTATTTTTATGAGTAATTCCGTACACTAGTCATGTCAATCCGAGACCACGGTTTATCGCCTCTGTTGAATGGCTGCATGTTGCCGGTGCCCGGTGCATATTGAGATTCCATTACGTACACGCCATACATTCTCGCCCCTCTAACCCGCGTGACGTCACCAACCGGGCGCCGGCAGCGCAACGCAAGCGGTAAAGCGTGCTAACTCGCGATTGGGGGTACTCGTGTAGTCGGACCATGACATTTTGATCGATACTAACATTCTGTTTTTCTCTCTTCTCGTTAACCCGGCTAGGTGAGTGCTAACGGCGCCGAGGAACTAACAGGAGTCGCGGCCGGCCGCTGCACGCCGGCCCCCTATGTCGCCGCGTAACATACTCATCGGAACATCGACCACCATGTAGCTATTAGCTGTTGGGCCTTTCACGTTTAACATTATACTATGTATTATAATAGTCTAACTATTAACATTTATCTGCCTGTTATGTTTATAACACGATGAACTTTATTAACATTTTTATATAACTTTTTTATGGAATGGCACACGCCATCGACTATATTTACTATATTGTATCTTATTGTACTTCTGTTGTCGCTTGAACGTGTTGTTGTTGAAGCACGAGTGTTGTTAGGCTACCCGGACAAATCAAGGCGTTAAACGTGACTCCTTTATAATCTATAGATAATTATTTATAACTTTTTTCTTTAACGTTATTTGCATAGAGTATATTTTTGAAAATTCGCACCTTTAGCGCCGTCACTATAAAAAGATGGTTTGAGTAAAATATTGACTTCTAACTGAAGCATAATTCATGCAGTAGCTAGATTAATTTAATACTGTAAAACGTTTGCTAACACAACTCGCTTTTTGATCTCTTTACAAAAATATTAAAAAAATCCTTCATTAGAAGCTTTACTATTGTATGAATTAAGCTTTGTGGTGCAGTCATGTTTTTCAACCAAGCTATACTTGAAGTTGATGATAGATCTATCAATCAAAAATTCAACGTACTACATAAAGTACTGCGCACGCATTTTATACGTACCTACACTGATCGTTCGACGCTACATGGATTGTCTGTGGCGCGACTGCGCGTCACGAGAACAAGATGGCGTCATGCAAGAGGTCAAGTAAGTACCTACGATGCTAAAATATATTAAATTGCTTTTTATATAAATAATTGGACTGACATTGGATTATAGTCTAATATAGGTTGTTTCTTCATATACTCATCGACCCGACAAACCTTCGGCAATCATTTTTACATTAGTTTAAAACCAAAGACTAAATATTTTATAGTAATATTTGACTACTTGTTTCTGATAAAATTTCAAATCATCAATGTCTTCCTTTACCTACAAAACGATTTTTATATTGGTCAATGAGTGTATGAAATGAATTCTCATTTGAAATAAACAATATTTATAGCATTGTATTTAACTCTTAGTGCTTAATATTTATAGATAACTTTGAATATGTGTACATCCCATGTGCCTTAATTAAATGTACAATGTTCTTACCTTTTTGGTTCTATAGAAATTGTTATAATGCTAAATAATAGCTAAGTTAGAAGAGATTAAATTATTGTTAACTTTTCTAAATGTTAATTTTTATACATTTATCGTCGTCAGTTTTGAATATTAATTGTCTAAGAATAAGGTACAGGCGCCGTGTATGGCCCACTTAATTTTAAATCACTGTAAAAATCACTGTAAAACTGTAAAAAAAAAGAGATTAGGAAAAACATATAACATGTTTATTAATGACACATTTTAAATAAATAGAAGTTCTTTTTGTACCATCACAACAGAGAAAAATCGTTTTTTTAAAACATAGTGAATGGGCCATCTTAGGAACATAGTAGCCCAAGAAAGCCCGTTATGAATTAAGGAATATCTATGTAATATTAAGACCAGCAAAATTATTTTTTCACAAACTGAATTCAATATGCAGTTTTATTTAATATTAAGTGTTTTAGATTAATTAATCAGTAAAAAAAATGACATTGGGCCTTCTTATGTCTATAGAAACTTGGAATGGCCTTAAAACAAAAAATCAACACTTAAACTAATAATGGCGTATATTTTGAGATCCATCTTCTTTGTTCGTAACTAAATAATACTTATAATATCCTCTAATAGGTCATTTATTTTCAATTGTGGGCCATATTAGGTATATTGAAAACTATTTTTAATAAAAAGGTATACTGTTCGTATACTTAGCTTAAAAACTTATACAAAAATAAAAAATCTAAAACAAAAACAGAACCGTAATCAACAGTAAGTTTTCACTAACAATATTTTTCATTTTCTCTTAAACTAATAACATAATCAACAATAAAAAAGTCTGAACCTTATAATTGCAGGTAGAAGAGAGGACTCTTCCAAGACCAATTATATTGCTCAGACTTTTTAGTTACACATTGGGCATAAGAAAATATCGGTGTCTTCTTTTGTCAAACCTACGCAATCCTCATGGTACCACGCCAAACACACTTTACATTGACGCATATCGGCAACCCTGTCCATCTCACAAGCTTGACAAAACCACACTTCATTTTCAGCAGTTTCAGTCTCCACTTTTTTCTGTTTTTTAGCATTTTTTTTTTCTGTAGATTTACCGTTCGTTTTTTTTTGTTTTAGCTGTCCTTTTACAGGAATTGATTTTTTCTTTTGTTTTTGTAAGCCTTTTTCTTTGGCAGCGTCAAATAAGTCTTTGGTAACCTTTTGCCCGATATAATTTAAAGCTTTACGCCTTGGTTTATTCTTTATTGTTGCGAAATTTGGCGTAGGAATTTGTTTATGAAATGGTGTCTTAGCGCCTGAAGTGCCTGAAGTTTCTTTAATTTTAGAAAGTGGTACGTTATCATCAGAATCCTCAGATCTTTCCTGATCACGTTTAGCAAATGAACTGTATTTTTCTCTCGACTGTGGGTTGATATTTTCTTCTTCCGACTCAGATGACGACGTATAAATGTTAATATTTCTTCCAGGATATTGTGCATGGGTGAAATTCAATATATTTTGATCAAAATCTTCTTGATCGGACACGTCTGACGTAGAAAAATCTAACAGTCGTTGAGGGTGCATACTATTTATACCGGAGGTGGAAGGAATAGGTGATAAAAACTGAGAATTCCTGTCGTACGGAATGCTCAAAAGGGGCTGTCTACGATGCTGTTCTTGATGTTGAGAATCCTCAATGGTAGATTCGGACGAGGAACTATAGTCAACTAACTTTCCACGAGTAGTAGTTGAACACTTTGGAATATCTAATATATTTCTTTCTGCAAGTTCATTTTCTGGGAGATCATCTTGAAACTGGGATAAAATCGATGGTGACAAATCTCGCAAGTTATCTTCATTGTATGTGACATGATCTATCTCAAAGTTATTGTGTCGTCGTGGGGAGACCACTAAATCTCCGAAATCAGTAGCTTGTTGCATTTGAGAGTCGTTTTGATGTTGTATACCAGGTAATTGTGTAAGCGCTGAAGGCGCGTAAGCTTCTTGAGGAATTGCATTGGGATCATAAGGGTAGAGTCCGGTGGCTCTGAATCCGTTAATTATATTTTCTTGGGTCATGCACCTGGGCCATACTTTGGTAAAAATCTTACTGAAGCGCTGTTTTGTAAGTTTGCGATCTGGATATTGATATGCGTACAATAATAGCTCCTCATCCCAATGATGCTCGTACGATTTATTAACTGACTTATCAAGGGGTTGTAACTCGTGCGTTGTGTTTGAGGGCAAACAGTATAATATGATGTCGTGTTCATCTGCTGCATCTACGATCCTGGCATCCAAATGACAAGAAGCGCCATCAAAAATTAATAAGCATTTTCCTGGAGACTTATACTGACCCAGATGTTCGATGAAGTCCACGAAAAGTTCGGTCGTCATACTTCCCTTGGGTGCCATCTTTACTAAGCTTCCAGCAGGAAAATTGTCACAAAATTCTGGTTTTAATCTTTTGCCCTTGAATAAGATCATTGGAGGCACTGCATTTCCCGTTGCATTCACACACATCGCGATTGTCACATTTTCTGCATGTTCATTAGCTATAAAATGCACTCTTTTTGAACCTTTTTCAGCAAAAACTTTCTGCTGATGATGAAGGTTCAATCTACAACCCTTCTCATCCATATTATATAGACGTTCTGGATGATTTGATATATCCAACTCGCTATATATTTTTTTGACAGCTTCAAAGTGTTTTTGAACGATGTGCTTATTAAGTTTTTGTGCTCTGCCGGGATTCATAAACTGAGCTTTACGAAGTGATATCTCCGAATTGCGTTTGAGGAAACCTTTCAGCCATTTCTTCCCTGCAATATTTGTTTTTTCACTGAACATGTTTGATATGCCATTTGCTCTACAGAACTCGTACGCTTGTTTCCGAACAAGTTTGGGGGTCAGCGGCATACCTACGTGAGCAAGTCTTATTATCCGTTTTGCTAAGTCCTGTTCATGTTTTTTATTCAGAATAGGTGGTCTACCAGTTACCTTTTCTGTTTTTCCGGATATTAAGTGGTTTCGCAATGTACGCCTTGGGATACAAAATGCTTCAGCAGCTGCTCGTTGTGACATTTCACGTCTCTTTACTGCCTTTATGGCATTTTTTAGCTGACATTCTGACCACTGGCCTCGAGGTTTTTTCCCAGTTGGCGCCATTTTGTTGAATACCAGCCTATGGAAGAAAAACTACGTTAACAATAACAAAAATTGAAAAGTTTTCAAAGAAATTTTCTTGTCATAAGCAAATTTAATAAAAGGATTAGACATAGATAGAAATGTATGTACTTATATGTAAACTTCAAAATATTATTTTTATTGCAATTTACAAATGTAATATTCGATAGTCCAAAGAAGGCCCGGGCCTTATTTGGGGGTCATGTAGTGGGCTATCTTATGGAACTTTGCCTTATGGCAGTAAAAATCATGTTAAAAATTAAGTGACACCATTAGAATATTAAAACTTACTTTGATTTAATCTTAACACTGTTAGTACTAAGATTTATCAAGGTGTAACGCGATATTACTGTATTTTGTTGTAAAAAAATAAATATACTTACGTGAGTAAGGTTATAACACGTGCACTGCCTTGACGCGTCACTGACAACTGACAATAGTGTTCAAAATGGCCGCGCGTGATTGGCGTGATGACGTTTGCCTTTCGTCTAGGAACGCATTCACAAGATTCCCGCGAAATTTTAAATTGTTCTGGCCACCGAAACTTAAGTATTTTTTAAGTGGGCCATGATAGGAGGTGGGCCTTATACGGCGCCTGTACCTTATAAATAATAATACCCAAATGTTTTAGTGTCTAGTAGATCTACTTTAGTTGTGGCAACATTATTAACTTAATAAGTGCCTTCGTTACAATCTCTTCGGGAATCTCCAGATTTCGTTCTATCTTATACAAATATCAGAGATCTGCAGTTAGTTTATTCAGTAAAAAATATTTACCCAAACACAATCTCAAAGATTACACAAACGTTCAAGTTGAATGTAACAAGGGCAATTATTCGTCATTACATGTATATTGTTATATAGAAAGCTACATAATGTAATTAAAAGCAATATTATAACAATAATAAATCATGATTAGTGCAATAGAGATGTTATAATACTAAATAATATTTTATTATGAATGTAATCTCGACTAAAATAAGTTGGGAGAATATTTTTACAAGATTTTATACAGATCTGATATTGAGATTATTGCGGTCGGTAAAGTATATTATCGCGATTGTTATCTGTGAAGATACATATTTTCTTTAAAATTAAATTGTTTAAATTAGAGTAGATGAGCTAATTGCTTAGTAGGTAACAATTTGTTTATCGTTTTGCATTAATTAGGTGCTTTTGTCGAGAGTTTGGAACCAATGTAAAATAAATTTTCCTTTACAAAATTCTATGCAATAAACTTTTATATTTTTAAATAAGTAACTTTATGTTGAATACCTACATTTGTAAGTAGATATCCTTGTAAAACTACATCAGTGGAAAATATCATCGAAGTTGTTAACTCTCCGTCCATGATTACTTCATAAAATAAGTACTTAATTTTGTTGGTCTCCCATTCATGCATAGTTAAGTACGATTAATTTGAGACGTCTCCCATATCGTAGCACGTGTTAACACTTTCAAATAATCATAAATAAATGTTAGTTCCCCATAAATATGTAAAAGTAAAGGGCATTGGAAATCACCTTTTTAACCATGTCAACCTACCTTTATAATACTTGGTTGCGTCTCATATTACATCATCTCATGTAATCATACATGTTAATTTTGTTTATATGTCGTTACAGTAAGGTCTAAAATTGCTTGTTCATTGATATATGCTGGAAAATTATCACAAAGATGTTGAAAATATTATATTGTTATCCTCCTTTGAGTTCACAGATATAAAACATTCATATCATATGCAGAAGATTCATATCCAAGCAGTTGTTCAAAAACGGATGAAAACTGCGTTTATTCACCCTTCATATGCATCTACTTATTTCGTACAAATCATACTAATACAAATAAGCATTTAAAGATTTAATCAATAAATGCAAATGCCATAACAACTAGAGGAATCCATTTCATGTTAATGTGAAAATATGTTATGAAATAGATGTGTTTAACGTACAAATAATTTTATTGTCTGCAAATAACTAGTAATATACTGTGTTTCATAAGCAATAACATTAGCAATTTTGTTTCTTGAAACATGCTTAGTGCCATCAGCAGACGGGCTTACTACATGTCATTGTTTTAAATATTAATTTGTACTTATTGTTAGGGCAAATATTAATCAAGTGCCTTAAAAGAACTTGTACATATTTATTATTATCTTTCATTAAAGTATTAATATAGCGGAGAATAACAAAATCTGAAATTGTTTTCCAAAAACAATATATAGAAAATAAATAATTTTAGTTAAGTGAGATTGTGCATATTATGTATGTTTTGATGTGTGTTTAAGATTGATTTGGTATTAGTAAATATTTAAAAAACGTAACTCTTAAGTGTTTCATTTTACTACCATTTTTTACTACCCACTGAATGCATGTTTTACTTGTCTTCCTGTGCATAATAATTTGTCAAAAAATTATTCACATTCGCATCATATTTTCATTGAATATCATTATCATACTCACGGTTGAATTGAGGAAATGAAACTTCATTAAATGACTAAGCTTGTTCTATTAAAATGAATTGCATAAGAGCGTTTATACCTTATGAGTGGCAACGTCGCAATTTAGTGTCATATTTCATGGTATTCAATTTTTATCATTTAATCGGAGCTATATTAAAAAAATCTGTTTAATTAACTTTTTAGAATTACTTATTAATTACTAAACTACTTATTAATTATAATTAGAACTATTATTAGATTAAAATATTAATTATAATAACTTTGGATATATTTTACTATAAATTTCAGAATTTGGCCTACAAAATTATCTGCTTTCCTACTAAAAAAGGGGGTAAGTTTCCTTTTAAAATCGTGAAGTGGCTCCTCAATCCAAACGGACATACTGCTGAGCATGAGGTCCTGGGTTCGATTCCCAAGTCGGCCAAAGTGTTACTGGGTTTTTCCATCAGGAATTTCTCGGTAGCAGCTGGAATTTGTGCCTGGTTGATGGCAATAGGGTCGCCCCCTATCATATAGGACTTAACCATAACTGGCGAAATGTGGGGGTACGACTCTTGCCTGACCCTCCGGGGGTTACAGGCGTAATGTTGTGTTAAAATGAAGGAATTAGCAAATATATATGAATCAAGAATACAATTTTTACAAAATAAACCTGATGAACACACGTCATTTGATTTTTTATTAATAGTGTAATGTAGTCCCTAATGGAATAAGCGCCATCTAGCCAACTTCTACCACATTACGTTTTTTTCCACCGGATTACGTCACGAAAAGCTTTCGTCGTAGTTTTATAGATGGCGTTAGCACACTCAAACTTGATCCAACGAGCATTATTTGCAAACTAAAGCCTCATAAACATGATGCAAGTTTCTGTGCATGTGGCATATAATAAAATTAAAGCCAGAATGACTTGCATCGTCCCTAAATACATAATGTTAAAGCTTATTTTGGGTGCCAGAGTTCATCGAAAACAGCATTTCCCTTATTTTTATCGCTGCATGGTGTTCAGTTAAGTGTTTTTGTACAACGGAAGGTAATATTTTTTTATCGTCTAAATACCTGAGAGGAGCTAACTTTATTGTTGGTTGAACTTATGGTATGCCATAGACAAGCGCGGATCTAGGTTTTCGCTCAAGGGGGGCAAATGAATTCTCAAGGGAATTTATCAAAAAGAGAAAGCCGTTTAATAAGAAAAACCATCGGCACCTATTTTCTGTAAATTCAACAATGTACTCGTTTTCGAGGATGACTACGACTAAACTGTAGGTACCTATACAAAGTAAATATACAGGATAGAAAACTATGTCTAATTTATAGTTTTAGACTCAATTTGGTCGAAACCCACGCAAGTCCACCCGTTGTCCCCCCGCCTGGCCACAAGCAGTGAAATGGCATTGTGTAAGTTGGGTTTTATGAAATTCAAAACTTCTACTGTGGGTACCTACTACTACTCGCTACGTTAAAGTAACCAAGTACCCTGCTGAGTGTTTGGTTAAGGCCATGATTTTTAGAGGAGGTCCATTGCTGCCCTGGGCAGTGCTATGATAGGCATTCCAATCTAAGTACCTACTAAGGATTCCTACACTTTAATGAAAAGTCAAAAAATATGCTTGTGGTATTGGCGCAGATGGTGACGTTAACGGACAGGGTGTGGCAGATCATCATCTCGTCCCCTTGACGTAAAAAGTCTGAGTTTAGATGTAGGTATTACGTGCGAAAAGTAGGTAAATTTACCTACTTACAGGACACTTCTATTGGGTACTGACGAGTGACCAGCAACAGAGTCGAATATCACGCGTGCATGACTGAAAGCAAAATGAGCGTAGTTATTCTGGCGATGCGGTTACCATGTTCTTGATCACGACAACCAACGAAGAAGTTACTAGTTAAGTACCTATCTCTTACTGATCAACTTTGAGCTAGCCTGCAGTCTTCCAACTTCCTTTATACCTAAGATAACATGAGTATCAAAGACCTATGTAGGTATCTTTACATTATTATACCTTCCTACGTAAAGGTATGAAACTCCTACCCACATAATAGAAAATTGTTAGTAGGTAGGTGACTAGCAGGTCCACACATCTTTTCAATAAAGTTACACCTGCATACATACATACCTAGTTATGTTTAAGTAGAAGCAATTTGAACTTTTCGTAGTGTCTGGAAATGGAATTTTAAATTCGCAGTCGTGTTCGTTCCCATGGTGCTCCAGAATAAACGGCCTGCAGTTTGTCCGACTGCATTTGTCGCGTTCATGCTTTTGCGAGGGTACAAACATTGTTGACACACGCTCGACTTGCCTTTGAACCTAGTGGATACTTCTGAACGCGTAAATCTTTTAAATGGCGCGAATATGTTGGGAAAATAGGCTTTAAAATGAAAATGCACCTGCTGAATTAAACGTTCTGGTGGTGTGTGCGTTTTCTGGTTGGTTTAACTCAAAAGTTTAATTCAATTTATTCAGTGAACCGAAACTTGCTGATCCCAATTAATCATTAATACGTAGGTACCTACAAAATTGCTGCTGTAAAGAAACAGGTGCGGAGAAGGTAAATCTTTAAGCTAGGTGTTACCCTTATTAACATATTCAGCATGACACCAAAGATAACCTGTATTATCTCCTTGCAAGATAAGACCTAAATACATCCAGTATTTCAATAGGTACCATTAACCGGGGTTACTTTGAAATGCGGGATGACTTTGATCAAAACTTCCATTTCGTATAAAATCGCGAATTGCGTTAAACGAAACGCAATTTGGTAATTTTTTTTTCGATGTTACCAACACTGAAGAACTGTGATATCCTTTTCTGAGGACACGCGGAGACTTCGTCAACGATTTTAATTAAAAAAGAAAAATATATCTCTATTAATAGCTTTACTAGATCAAAGTTACCCTCCATACGACAAAAACGTCAATATTTATTATTCCCGTTGGCAGATTTTAGTTTTTTTAAATTGAATTGGCATTGTTATTGGAGTTACTTTTTAATCATCATCATCATTAATCACGCAATAAAATCGGGGGTATCAAAGTAACCCCATCCTACGTTTAACTTTGATCAGCCAATTTTTATTTTTTTTCTCAATTTCAAGCCATATTTTTTCACTTATCATTACAGGAATCGAGAGTGATATTAAAACCGATTATTACCTAGACATTTTTTGTATTTTTTTATACCCACTAATTTAAAAGATATGGACTTTCAAAGTTCAATATTGATCAAAGTAGCCCCGGTTTACGGTACCCCTTTAGTTATTAAGCTCGCGACATGAGTGAAACGTTCAGTATGACCAACGCATAGTCGAGTCGGTTTCGCGGCCTGTGATTACCGCTGCACCGTGATTACATTGATTTATATGCATGAGTTCTTATAAATGACGCATAATTGGGCCTATAGTTTAATTTTTATCGTTATTAAGTTGCCGGTAATAAATCATCGTCAAGATGCGACGGCGATAACGTTGATCTTACACATCGATAAATTGGGAATAGCGTGTGTGGATGCATTGGTGTTTAATGTTCCGAGGTTTTAATTAGATAGGTGGTTCAAGTTGTTTTTCCTTCCTGTAGCTATGGTACCTACAGCAATATTTTTGTTTTGGGAAGGAAGTGAATAGAACTTACAATCAAGTAGGTACCTACCTATCTAAAAATGTGTGATTGCACTAAGATCAGTCGTAGCTAAGGTTGCCTACTTTTTTATATCAATTATAGTATTTTCGAATTCATTGCCTGTAATAATAAATACAAAAAATATAGTAGGAACCTTTATTAACAGGTTTTTTATGTCTCATAACTTTTATTAACTCTCAATTATTAAGTTTCCAAACTTCAATAATTCAGCTTTTATCGATACTGGTCCTATATTGCTATCATATCGCCATTTTGTATTGAAATGAAAATATAGTTGTTTCGCGGTTTCGCCTACTACCTATACCTATTGTTTTTGTTGATACTATTTTTAAAGTAGGTTTGGCAATCCTAGTCGTAGCACCAATATACGGAGAGACTTATTTCCACCTAATACTAAGCAGTGTCCACTACTTACCTACTTCTTCAAAGCAGTACGTATAGGTAGGTATATCTTAAATACCTACATTCCTACTTTATTCTTTCCTTAATCTTCCATACACCATATTCATTTTTTTTATCGCTCTAGCAGTCTGCAAGAGATTAAAAAGTTCAACACAAATTCCTTCCCGTAGGTACAGCGAGCCTCCAGCAATTTTCCGTCTACAAAATATTGTTATTTGTTTCCATTACTTTCCATCGAAGTCTGCGTGCAACGCAGGGGTACCACCGGCTTGGGGCGACCGCTCGTAAAATTGCAACTGACTTGGGGGAGACGTCTCAAGACGCTCGTGCATTCTTAGCTTTACAGTATATGCTGAGAGTTCAGAAGTAATCGGAAGCTGGGGATTAGTACCGGATATGAGTACCAATTATACCATCGTTTTAAAATTTTTGAAGGGAATTTTTAATATTGAGACACGATGTTGAGGCAAGTTAACTGAAATCCTAAATTGGTTTTTCTTTCACAGTAAAACTCATAAGCAAATTAGCAATCTGGTTTAAGATTCGATACGCTCTGGTCCAATGACTTTTTCGAGACTTGCTTTTGTATGGGTCAGATTGGTTTCAGGTACCTACCTACTATTTATCCGTCACTACATTGGTATATGTATATGCCTAGGTATGTAATGAAGAACGGTCATTTCATTTCAAATAATTCCAGGTTCTTGATCTGAAATCGTTGAACCGGTAACTCTCGAAGTTGTACTCTGGATTAATTGCGTATACTATGTGATCAAGGAATCAACCCGGACTTACAGCGCGCTGGGGTGCCAGGGTCATAAAACTACTTCCCCCAACATTGTGAGGTTGTATGGTGCGACACCATTCACTTTCTGTACACAAAGGTACTACAATTGAAAAGGAAAATTTTTGACTTTGATGTGAGCTTACTTTGTAGCCCTTTTTTTTTTAAGTTGGTAGTTCAGCAATTGTCTGCCACGTTTTGTGGCACTTTAAAGCCAAGAACTATTCGTTTGAAGGGCACTTGAGGGAAAATATCACGGCTATCCCCATATTGAAGTCTAAAAGCCACAGATGTTGCAAAATATTGTAGTAACTACGTGCAAAGTTGAGATTTTTCCAAAGTGAAAAGAATATAAAAATGCTGCTTTCTTTCCGTACACAAGTTCCGTTTGTGTCAACAGTGGGAAATAAAGGATATTATGATTTTGCTACGTAGACGAAGAGTTTCCACCTTGGTACATTTTGCTGTGTTGCAATGATGACAAAACTCAAGAATTAGGTATTTACATTTTAAGAGGCAATCCAATAATAATTTAGTCATAATTAAACTGAAATACTAACAAAAATTTAAGTAGCTACAGTACAATGCTTGCAGCGCTATAATAATATGAAAGGTTTGAACAATTCATTTTTCCTCTTCCTTGATTAATGTCGTTCCAACTTTTTGCCGGCTCCTATTTCAATGAAAAATTTCCCCGGAGACCGGACTCGTAATTTTCAGGGAACTGAAATTACAGTTAATTGGCCAATGTTTACGCGAACCAAAGTGGCTTGATGTTTTTTAATAGCTAGTCCTGCAACACAATGGAAAAAATGTCTGTCAAAAAGCTGGAAATGAAGTGTTCATAACTTTATGCAGTTTTTCTGCAGTAGGTAGTCCATATGGCATTCTTAACAGCATTTAATACAAGGAACAGTAGGCTGCGCGTCAGTGACTTCAAAGATTCACGTATGACAGCCGGGACCAACAGCTTAACGTGCTTTTTGAGGCATTGAGTTGTCTTGGTATGTAAAGATGCTCACCCATCGACGGACCAACCGCGGCAAGCGTAGCTTAACCTGATAAATCGAGCCGTGCGGCTGTTTTTACTCAATGATATAATATAATCTTTATTTATATAAAACCGATTGCAGTAACAATTTTCACAAAGTGGGTATTATTAAATCTCTGGCAACCAAGTGGGTGACGTGCTGTTCTCCGTGCTAGGCTATGAAATAGACTGTATTAAGGAATAACGTAGTTGGGAAAAGGCAGGCAGATGATGATAGACAAAACCTTCTGAGCCACAAAAGGCAGGCAGATGATGATAGACGAAACCTTCTGAGCCACAAAAGGCAGACTGATGATGATAGACAAAACCTTCTGAGCCACAAAAGGCAGGCAGATGATGATAGACGAAACCTTCTGAGCCACAAAAGGCAGACTGATGATGATAGACAAAACCTTCTGAGCCACAAAAGGCAGGCAGATGATGATAGACGAAACCTTCTGAGCCACAAAAGGCAGACTGATGATGATAGACAAAACCTTCTGAGCCACAAAAGGCAGTCAGATGATGATAGACGAAACCTTCTGAGCCACAAAAGGCAGACTGATGATGATAGACAAAACCTTCTGAGCCACAAAAGACAGGCAGATGATGATAGACGAAACCTTCTGAGCCACAAAAGGCAGACTGATGATGATAGATAAAACCTTCTGAGCCACAAAAGGCAGGCAGATGATGATAGACGAAACCTTCTGAGCCACAAAAGGCAGACTGATGATGATAGACAAAACCTTCTGAGCCACAAAAGGCAGGCAGATGATGATAGACGAAACCTTCTGAGCCACAAAAGGCAGACTGATGATGATAGACAAAACCTTCTGAGCCACAAAAGGCAGGCAGATGATGATAGACAAAACCTTCTGAGCCACAAAAGGCAGGCAGATGATGATAGACGAAACCTTCTGAGCCACAAAAGGCAGACTGATGATGATAGATAAAACCTTCTGAGCCACAAAAGGCAGGCAGATGATGATAGATGAAACCTTCTGAGCCACAAAAGGCAGACTGATGATGATAGACAAAACCTTCTGAGCCACAAAAGGCAGGCAGATGATGATAGACGAAACCTTCTGAGCCACAAAAGGCAGACTGATGATGATAGACAAAACCTTCTGAGCCACAAAAGGCAGGCAGATGATGATAGACAAAACCTTCTGAGCCACAAAAGGCAGGCAGATGATGATAGACGAAACCTTCTGAGCCACAAAAGGCAGGCAGATGATGATAGACGAAACCTTCTGAGCCACAAAAGGCAGGCAGATGATGATAGACGAAACCTTCTGAGCCACAAAAGGCAGACTGATGATGATAGACAAAACCTTCTGAGCCACAAAAGGCAGGCAGATGATGATAGACGAAACCTTCTGAGCCACAAAAGGCAGGCAGATGATGATAGACGAAACCTTCTGAGCCACAAAAGGCAGGCAGATGATGATAGACGAAACCTTCTGAGCCACAAAAGGCAGACTGATGATGATAGACAAAACCTTCTGAGCCACAAAAGGCAGGCAGATGATGATAGACGAAACCTTCTGAGCCACAAAAGGCAGGCATATGATGATAGACAAAACCTTCTAAACCACAAAAGGCAGGCAGATGATGATATACAAAACCGTCTGAGCCACAAAAGGCAGGCAGATGATGATAGACGAAACCTTCTGAGCCACAAAAGGCAGGCAGATGATGATAGACGAAACCTTCTGAGCCACAAAAGGCAGGCAGATGATGATAGACGAAACCTTCTGAGCCACAAAAGGCAGGCAGATGATGATAGACGAAACCTTCTGAGCCACAAAAGGCAGACTGATGATGATAGACAAAACCTTCTGAGCCACAAAAGGCAGGCATATGATGATAGACAAAACCTTCTGAGCCACAAAAGGCAGGCAGATGATGATAGACAAAACCTTCTGAGCCACAAAAGGCAGGCAGATGATGATAGACAAAACCTTCTGAGCCACAAAAGGCAGGCAGATGATGATAGACAAAACCTTCTGAGCCACAAAAGGCAGGCAGATGATGATAGACAAAACCTTCTGAGCCACAAGAGGCAGGCAGATGATGATAGACGAAACCTTCTGAGCCACAAAAGGCAGACTGATGATGATAGACAAAACCTTCTGAGCCACAAAAGGCAGGCATATGATGATAGACAAAACCTTCTGAGCCACAAAAGGCAGGCATATGATGATAGACAAAACCTTCTGAGCCACAAAAGGCAGGCATATGATGATAGACAAAACCTTCTAAACCACAAAAGGCAGGCAGATGATGATATACAAAACCGTCTGAGCCACAACAGCTTATCAAAACAAATGGAGCTGCGTGTATCTGCATGTTCAACTATATACCTAATGATGAATAAATAATGTTTAATTTACGACATGAGCAATGACATGAGTTAGTTAATTGCCGAGAAGTGTCAGGCAAGCTGTTACCTTAGTTAATGGATACCTTGCAATATTAAGCTGCGGAACGTTAATTATTACATGCACATTAAGGCACGGTAAGATGCAATTTTTTGTTAATTCACAATACCGCATCTCGGCAAGGTAAGGTTCAAAACAGCGATGCGTTTGATGTTAGTTGAATCGAATAACACCAAATTTTGCAGTTAAGATTAAATTAAAAAATAAATGCACGACTCAGTGGACTAATTTTTAGGTATTTCTTTAGTTGATTGAATTCCATTTGTTATCATTACATAAAAAATGATAATTTACGCTCAAAACTTTGACAATTGACGAAAAATATTATTTTGAGCTTGTTTACGATTTTTTTTATCATGATTATATTTTTGTGACATATTTTTGAATAAGTCTTTTATTTGAACATTTGACAATACACACATATTTTTTTTGCTTGTAATACGTACCAATACTACTAACTGCGACAAAAAACTAAGCGTTTTGCGGTGTCCTACGTTTGGACAGCGCCTTAACTGTAAATATAAGTTCTCTCAAACAAGCAGTAAAATAGTGATACGAGATGAAAATCGTAAACATGGGTAATAATAGAACGCAATAACATTAAATATTCTGAATGTTAAAAGATAGCCTGGGCTCTTTTAATATTATTAATAATTATTACATCAATAATTTGACCTGGGTATGTAAGCCAATGACTATTAAACGGAGACCTATTACAGATACAGTAGAAAGGTAACTGAATAACTGAGCACTAGGCAGAACAAGTTTCATCAATAGAGAAAATTAGATTCAACGTCCAACTCATCAGGTGTCTTAAAACGATAATAATTCGGAAAATAACGACGAAATGTTACAATATTAATCAGGTGCAATAAGTGGATACCGTATACCCGAGCAATATAACACACAATAATCACATGCTGTATATGCAAAGTAAGTGTATAATTTGAATTATGGTATTTCATATTCTCCAGCCACTAATGAAGCGGACAGTCCGCCTACTTACTTCGATCCCGGGTTTAAACTTGTTGGAAAGTAAAGGTGTATGCACACACATCAGTCATATCGCCGTCAAATCGCCGATCTGTCACGTCAACTTTACGGATGTGACGTGGTGTAGGTATGTGAATAGCTGGTAGGTAGGTTTCGTTCGTAACAATATCTACACACGTTTCAACGTGACATTGAGATGACGACGTCGACTTCTACTAAGATTGTATTACAGGAATGGTTTTGAGTCGTAGGACATCAGCTCCATATGTCAGTCATGTCACGACCAGCGGGGCGAGCACGGCCTCTGTGATAGGATTGAGTTACGCATTTTATCACGGTTTTTGCTCCCAAACTGTGATAAAAATGTGTGATTCAAGCCTATCACAGAGGCCGTGCTCGCCCCGCAGAGTCTGTCAGTCAACGTTGTGCTCACGTCAAGGCCACTTGTATTTTTGCGAACGAAACCTACAACTATTCGATTACACGACGCGACACTACGCCGTGTGATGTGTGTCATGTCGACCGGAGACATGCAAAACTAGGAAATTCTTGCACTCCTGCGCTTGTCGCTACAACAGTCGACAAGCAGCCTAAAGAGTAAATGTGAACGAAGCACCGTTGTTTAATTACATCGACGTGGTAATTAGCCAAGATTTGTATTTAATGAAGTCGCGTTAGTAAGTTTTCTAAAAGCTAATACGTGTTTAATTGTTAATGAGATAAGATAACTTTTATTGGGCGATAAATTCTGTTTTTATGATTTTACGCCACGTAAACGTTTATTTATTTTGATAGTGTGTTAATAGTATGGTAACCCTATATTCGAATGGAAAAGGCAATTATAAATTGAATAAGATGATAATCTTTCAAAATAATCAGATGTTAATTATTATTAAATGATAGTTTAATGGGAAATGTTAATTATGCGTGATGATAGTGATGCAATAAATCGTTCTTGCACAATTTTTTTTTTCTTACGCCACATACTGAAAATTTTGCAGGTCGTGACTTCGTGAGCTGTTGAATCATGTTATCTAACCAGCGGGCTTTTTTGAACTGGATAAGAATTTCACTAATATCTAGGTTTACTGTTCCCTAGACAGGGTCAAGTTAATTTAGCTAGCGAAACTAATAATAATATGATTAAAAGTTGTCTAATGGGCCTCTGCAAGTTGGCTTCGGCCCCTCGTACGCCTTCGAAAGGACCGGGATTCCATGGTCCCGAGATACGCAAATATAAAGACGTAATAATAATAATAAATTTTATTCACAAAACATAAATACTGACAATAAGTATACAAAATTGTAAATAAACTTAAGTACAAGTAGAAAGATTGGGTACAAAAGGTAGGTAGTGAGTTCGAAAGTCCAATAAGAATAGGTACCTTGCCCCCCAAACAAGGAAAATTCTGTATCTTGGGCGGCAGTGTCACGGTAATATTATCTATAAATATTACCGTGGCAGCAGTGTCTTCGCATAACAATAAAATCGAGCGATTTGTGTGAGCATACAACTGGTTTTTTGATTTTTTTATTGGTACATTGTCAAAGATAAGTACCTATACCTAATTATGTAATGTAGGTACTAGAGAGATGAAAAACGTTGTGTATGTAAATAGTATGTGTATGTTCGTGTGTGTAGGTGGTATGGTGATGTATGTATGTTGTGTATGTGTGTGTGACGTGGCGTGTAATAAGTTTAGTGTGTGTATGTGGGAAGTGTTGAGTGTTCGTGTGTGCGTGGGGGATAAGGCGGGGGCTGCCGTCGACGGGAGGAAAGAGAACTATGTAATAGAATCAACAGATCCAGGTGAATATATCTTCAACAGCCTCATACTCTGCAAACTCTGCAGACGTGATGGGTATCGATAACTAAACCTTAAAAAAGTAACTTTTCGACCCTGATTACTAAAAAACCTACTATGTCATCATAATTAATTTTAGGCGACGCAGTTATCAACTTTAATAAAACAATTGACCTTTGAAACCCTATGCGTCATCGTTCGATATAAAAGCAATATACGATTTTGTATATAGAACACCAAAACAAAAGAACATCACTGAATTGAATGTTATCTAGTTTACAATAAAGTTAGGTACCTATACAACAATAAATTAAACTTCGTCTGACCAACTAATGATGTTTCCAGTCTACAAACAAAAATTCAATCAAATACATAGGTAATATCAATTAATCAGTGGCGGCTCAATGGTAGCGACCGCGACATACGAGTTGTAGGTTGTAGGTTTGAACCCTGACAGGCGGTTTACTTTGTGTAAATTATTTCATAATCACTGCTCTCAAAACGGTGAAGGAAAACATTTCCTCACGGTTATCTACCAACCCGCATTGGGCCCTCATGGTGGATTCCGGGCGCACTCCCTCTCACTGAGAGGAGGCCTGTGTCCCAGCAGTGGGAACATTACAGGCTGATTATGCTTATCCAATTAATCACTATAGCTAGGCGGTTGATTGGTAAAACCAAAACCCATATTCGGTCCATCGAAAAAAAAAAACGATTTCAACGTTTGGATTTAGGTATGTCATACTTCCGAAATAATCCTAAGTAAGTATATTATGCACTAGGTAGATAGTAATGCCAGTGGTTTCATTTATTGTCGTATTGTGGTTCCCGCATTGTACCTATATTTTGGTACCTATAATATAAAATGACAATCCATTTATACCCGTAAAACACATGTCATAAAATTTATGACCCCTATCAATATTGACCAAAGAAACGACATTATTTCCCAACGAGACAAAATGGTGACGCAAGAAACTCGGTGGGCGATATTAATAGTGCCAATGTAGAATGAAAATCCACGATATTTCCGTATTCTAAATAATTGTTGACATAAATTAAAACTATTCTGACGTTTGTGGCCCTCATTCACGCTCGTCTTTTTTTTTTCGGGCCCACGCCGCTTTTGGAAGACGTAAAAAGTATTTAATAGGCCCGAAGCCACCTCCCTGCTTTCATACTCTTCTATTCACATTCAAATAATTATAAAAGTGTCATTTTTAATTATAAACGCTTTTGTCGGTCTGTCTGTCCTGTGTTTGGAGCACGTGTTTAAATGTGAAACGTTTTTTTTAATCTTTTGAAGGACTGTTAATTTCCATAAGTTTTTGTACGTTTTGTGAATATAATAGTCGTGTTTTATTTTCGTGCTGATGAGCGTATAAATTAGATTTTTATTTTGTTGCTATCTAAAGAAGTTAATTATACTTACAGGTAGGTACCACGAAATGTAATTAATATAATGGCAGCTTGGGACGGGTTTAACAATAATGAGATAGGTACCTACCTACTTTTACTTTCTAACCGACAATCATTTGAATAAAACATTCAAAAGGAAAAAGTATATCATGGTAATAAATAAAAAGAGGACATTTATGGCTACGTTACGTTACAGAACTCCGGTTTATTTTTATTTCAATAAAGCATTTTACGCACATCATAAAAACACACCAAAAAAGTTATACCGTAAAGTTTCTAACTAGACAACACATTCCGAAAAACAAATAAACGCTCGACCAAAAACAAATAAACAAACACGACCACAAAGTTTGGCACATAAACTAACTTTTTCTAAACCCTTAAGTAGTTTATCATCAAGCAGCATCCGTACAAGGAAAACGCGAGAAAACGCTTCAGGAAAAGACCGCTCGTTACAATGATTTATGTTTCCATACAAAAAAGATGCTACAGCGAGTTAAGTGTTAAGGACCTTGGTTTTGTGGCCGGAGAACTACCTCGCTCTATGCGGCCCTGGTACATGCCAGCATTTTTTACGACCTTACAAATTGTAGTGGTGTAACACTTAGAGAATCACTTTATTTTGGAACTCGTTAAAGTTAGGCAAATAAGCACATGAAAGAAAATGGAAGGCGAAGATTTGTGTAATTGCCTTTATTTTTGAAACAAGCCTAAGATAACGAAAAGACAACTGATGTCTTCTTGGGAGAATCTGAAAAGATTACAAGAAGACTAAGTGGTCTCTACATTAAGTTGGTTTAAATATTGGATACAGTGGTCACGAATTCACGATTGACCTATTAATAATATTTATTGAAGTAACCCTTAATGGGCAACAGGTACATACCTACAGTCTACACTAAGAAGTTATGCGAAGAGCTTGGAAAATCATCCAGCAGAGTGTAGTGGAAACATCACAGATACTGTTTAATGAGGTAGCAATCTAATGTTGAGCTGCACGTGATAATTATGAAACTGATGACTTAATTTTAAGGGCACTGAAATAATGGACTTTTATCACCTCTGTCTACGAGCAGAGATACCACACGCCTTATCCAAATCTGTGATTCAAATAGTCGTTGTAGAATACGAGCAACAGAGTACACGGAAAACCAACTACATATTTCAAGATCACCCAAGTAATAAAATTCCATAATACATAGTTATCTTGTTATCAAATCAACAACAAACAATGCAATTAAATAACACCAACAATTTGCACAATCGACCTAATTTTCTTAGTAGACCCAAACACCCTATCTAAAATTTGCAAGGGAGCGGAACCAACAACGACTTCACTTCTTTCAGCAATGTCGTTGGATTATAATTCTCCCTTACATTTGCCATTTGCCACTCCATTTGGAGTCATTTGTATGTGCGGGACACACAAGTCTCTAGCCAACTTTCCCTTACCAAAAAGCCTTCGTCAAGTTTCTCAAAGTGGTTCGTGATTGTGTTACCGATGCGAACGCAGCCTCTAATATAACCAAAGTTTCATTACATAGCTTTGCAGCAAACTTCCTGGACTTGTTCCCTGAATTGTTTTGAGAAGACAAAGAAAATTGGGGTGTGTTACAAAAAGTTTGGTTTGGTTAAGAAAAAGAGGAAGAGAAAACGATCTATTTTTGTTAAAACAAGTTTGTTGGACTGTAGAGTATGTTCTTGCGTAACCAGTCCTTAGAAAAATACATTACCCAATTTTCTTTATTTGTAGGTACATGAAATAAATTTAACCACGAATGTTTATAAATCTAGGTAAAAATAGTAAGCTTATCAAATGTGTGGCGGCAATGAATTCTTAAATCCCTTTCAAATAAACCAGAACCATTGTTCGTAATAAAAATGTGGAAAAACAAATTGGACATGTTTCATCAATCAATCATTCATTTTAGTAATAAAAGCCAATAAAGCTTTCATATGAAACATTTTTCAGTCGGAATTTATATTGTCCGCCATTTCCCTGAAACGAACCGGACGAAAATGTAGACGGCTACTGAAAAATTTCAGGTGCACGTCCATTAAAAATCCCCTTTGATGCCACTGTGAGGTATTATTTGCAATAAAAGCTGACGCACAAAGGACAGAATATGAAATGCTTAAACCTGGAAAAATGTTACCCGTAGGAATTAACCTGATACTACAATTGGGGCTTGTGGCTAAGTAATGACAGCCGCACGGGCCTATCGATTAGGTTAAGCTACGCTTGCCGCGGTTGGTCCGTGGATGGGTGACCATCTTACATACCAAGACCACTCCTTGCCTCGGAAAGCACGTTATGCCATTGGTCCCGGCTGTCATTCGTGGATCTTTGATAGTTGTTATGGGTCGTCAGAAGCCCGAAAGCCCGAAACCAGTCTTACCAAGAGGTAACGTATTACCTGAGTTGTGGAGGTCAGATAGGCAGTCGCTCCATGTAAAATACTGGTATTCAGCTGCATCCGATTAGACTGGAAGCTGACCCCAACATGGCTGGGAAAAGGCTGGCAGATGATGACTACAATTCTATATTTGAAAATCTTTGGTTTCTGTTTTTATGTTCACAGTAAGCAACTAACTTCGTCATCATCATTGTCTTTACAGCCGAAAGACGTCCAATGCCTCCCCCAAGCGTCGCCACATCGACCGATCCTGTGCTTCTTGCATCCAACAGACGTTTTAATAGCACGCATGAACGAAGTGGTTGGTCTTATATACCTACTTAATAAAAATAATCTCAAAATAATAATATATAAAGTGTATAAACAGGGGAGGGTAAAGAATCATAGGGCATACAAAAATTCGTCCGCTTCGTCGTCAACAGGAAAAGTGCCCAAAAGGCTAGCAGCATTGCCACGTTGTATGGCAATGATGACTCTTTGGCCAAAAAATAGGCCAGCCCCCTGGTAACGTGAAGCGTCGATAAAAAATAAAAACTGCAACTAGATATATGTTTTAAAAAACTGAGTCAAGAGATTCACTTCCTAAAACCGACGCCGACATCTCGATTGAATAGCAACTTTTAATCCCACACCACTACTCCATATCGCAAATTCCTGTACCTATCTCAATGAATACATTCCCTTCCTACTCCTCGGTTGTAACTATTTTATGGGTGCCATTTCGAAGGCTGATGCCTGCCTGCCTGCCGGGAACCCCTGCAGTTATAAAGTTCCTCTTTGTTTCATTGTGTTTTAGTACGTGATACCGGGTAGGTGCACCGATACCGCTAACAACGGCTTTGTGATAACGGAAATAAACACAAGGCTTTTGTGGTCTGTAATGTTTGGTGGGTTATTGGTGTCTTAATGTGGTGTAGATTGAAAATTGTTGGGTGAAATGGTGTTAATTTATGATTTTCTAGTGAGGCCCATCAGCAACGAGAATCATATTTAAGGGGCTCACAACGGCTAAAGCGCGGTCACTGTCGGACTGCATAGAAAAGAAAGAGAAGCGCGATGCAATTTTCTCTCTATTGATTGAACTAAAACATGAAAACACTATCACGTTAATATGTTGCTTGAAGAACAACATGAAAAAAAAACAGAATGATTGCATGCATGTATATTAGTATGGTTTTTGATCGATAAAAAAAAATATTGGTATATCTTCGTGACTTTTTACTATCGTACCAAATTAGTTGTATTATGTTTTCAAAACACTATCTAACTAGCATATATCCTGAAGAATATCATAATTATTTTTCTGATTTTGTTTACTGCAGTGGATCATATACTTTTAGGCATTATAAAACTTGCGTTTAGGTCATGTACTTACATGTAACTACTGAGTACATGTACAAGTAATATCGAAATTAGCAACGTCTTGTCTAATCGGCCAAGAAACTGGGCCTCCTAAATAGAGTGAAGCGATACTTTACGCCTGGACAGCTTTTGACCCTTTACAAAGCGCAAGTCCGATCCTGCATGAAGTATTGCTGCCACCTTTGGGATGGCTCAGCAAAGTACCAACTTGCCGCGCTTGACTCGGTGGAACACAGAGCTAAGAGGCTCAAAGGCGACGTAAATCTGGTGTATGCCAAACTTCACAACTTGTCTCATTGCCGCAAGGTCGCCCGCTTGTCGGCCTTCTACAGATTGTACTCCGGTGAGTGTACCCAAGAACTCCACGACCTCATACCACCGGCCCCCTTCTTCCATCGGTCATCTAGACGTACTGCAACTTATCATCCTTACCTAGTTGCTATTGCACCAATTCGCACTAAGCATTTCCAAATGTCTTTTGTTATGCGCACAGCAAAAGAGTGGAACTAACTACCTGCGTCTGTGTTTCCGAACGCTTACAACCCTAATCTCTTCTAAAGTGAGAGTGAACAGGCTTCTTCTGGGTAAGCTCACTCCATCGTCGACTCTGTCTCTGTTACCACTGACCTAGATTATTAATAAAACAGTATAACTTGCAACAGCTACTTAACTAATAATAAAATTCACCACATTAAAAAAAAAAAAACCCAGCGTTCTTCCTCCTCTCTCCTACTTGATCTATGCTGTGCCCAACAGGGTCCATAATTGTGACTAATTTAATTATTTCCTACTAACTATGTATATACATTATGGTACGCAATAAAGAATTGAGAATTGAATTGAGACTGGAGTCAAGAGCAAACCCAAATTAAAAAAAAAAGTTTTTAACTTCCGATCATGCAGCAGGTAATTGCATTTATAACATATTACGTTTGTGAGGATTTGGGAACATTGCATTATTAAAAATGTTGCATGTATGCGTTAATTTTTAGGTGCGGTTATTATACGAGACTTATCCCCGTGTTCACTAACACTAGGTGACACTTAAATGTAATATCTAAATAAAAATACAATACCTACAATAATATTTATTCATAATTAGAATTACATTTAGTTGTCGCCTAGTGTTAGTGAAAACAGGTGTTTAGGAGACAAACCAGTCGTTCCTAAATTAAACTATGCGTCTAATCAGCTTATCAATTTAACAAATCTAATTATTTTCCTGTCCAAGCTCCAAAACCCCGCATCGACAATGCCATCACAAATCCATCTAATAATACGCCCGAGTCCGTCCGTAATCAAACATCTATCAGTGGACGGGCAAGCCGCGAGCTTACGGGCAAAACAAACGGGCAAATTAGTCTCTACCCGGTCCCCGACAGAGCCTGATTGATGGATGGCCCCCAAGTCTTATACAATTAGCTTCTCAACCAGTCCCCCGCCTCTGTCAACGTTTTATAGGAAGATTAAAACCGCTTTGTAGAAGGCGCGATGGGAGTTTGATATGACTTGCTATATACAAGGGCATTGAGTAAGAACTTCGGCGAGTGGAAACTTAGCAGAAACTGCATCTGTCTTGGTACTTAAATTTTCGTGAGCTGCATACGTTTTGTCTTTTTTATTGACGACACGTTTGGTGTAGTGGCTACAGTGGCTAAGTGTAGTCAGCGAAACCAAAAGGTCCTGGGTTCGAATCCCGGTAGGGGCAAATGTTTGTATGATGAATATGGACATTTTGTACCCGAGTCATGGATGTATATTTATAATATGTATGTATTTACGGAAAAAAAAATGTATTTAAGTAGTGTATCAACCATCTGGTATCCAAAACACAAGCCTTAATTAAGTGCTTAACTTGGAACTAGATGGTGCTGTGTGCAATGTCAGACGATATTTTATTTATTTATTTGTATCTATGTTTCTGCAGCCTGTGCACTGTGGTAGACTTGTATAATCAGAAAGTCCTTGTTCCGTGGCCTGAGTTTAAAACGTCAAAGACAGGGTGATAAAAACGTCTTTTTAACAATAGCAACAACCATTAGTAAAGTAGTAAAGACACAGGAGTGGCATGTTTCAAATAAAAACACACTGAATATTATTTACTGTTTAGGTACTACTAGAAAACTCTATACAGGGTTATTGGTAAAACACCATCAACCTCTTGAGGGGTCATTGTACTCATCATTATGAACAAATTTTACTATGGGCCCAAATATGAAATCGCGAAAAAAAATCAGCTGATCCCTATTTATGTTGGCAGAACTCGTCAAAATGTAGGGACCAGCAGATTTTTTTTTTTTTTCGATTTCATATTTGGTCCCATAGTAAAAGTTGTTCATAATGATGAGTACAATGACCCCTTAAGAGGTTGATGGAGTTTTACCAATAACCCTGTATACTAAAAAGCTTACCTAACGATGGCTTTAAGTATCACATCAACATAAATGCATGTTTCTTATGGTCAAACACATCCCACAGAATGTCTTCCTCAAACATTGAAAATCAATAATCTAAAAAAGAAATATGTACAATAAAACAGACAAAGCTATTACCTACCATAAAACATTCCAATTACAAACTGACATTACTTTTGCAGCAGAGTCAACAAATTAAACGATGCAATAAACTATAGAGGCTATTCATCTATTACTTGAAGCAGGAAGTTCAATGTCCTGATAGCACAGTTCAATAACAAAGCTGTGAATGGGCTAAAAATATCCACGAAGAAATGGGTTAATGACTCCCTTTTATAATACAATGGTACCTCGATGGAACGTCTTTATAAACGCTAGCCTTACTTGCGTGGATCGTGTAATACAAACATTTTTTTGTGTAGGTACGTTGAAACGATGACCCGAACGCTTCATACTTAAGTAGGTACTACATATCTATCATAACTTTTTGCCCTATTTTTTGTTTCTGACTCAGAAATGTTTCGCAACGAAGTAAGTTTGAATAAACTTCCTTGTATGAAAGAATATTGGAAGACAGGATAACCTACTTATTCGTAGTACAAATCTAATTTTAGTTCTTAAGCTAAAATGTTTTCTACATAACCATATCTAGATACACGTCGAAACAATGCTACAGGATTAGGTATCCTAATACAGCTATTATATATGTTTTTTTTCTAACTACTAGATCGACGTAATGTTTTCCTACGAAAGTCGTTAAGCCTGTCCCGTTCGAAGAAAAATGAAAAACTATTCGCGTTTCTTAGCATACTTATTTAATTTTTTACCGAGCGTCCTAAGAAAATAATTCCATTACTGAAGCAATTTCCTTTTACTGCCAACGATTTAACCTTACCGTCGCGAAGTACCTAATACTGGTAACAACATAGCTTTGAGAGCTGGAAATTCTTTCGAATTTACCTTTAGTATCGCGAAAGTCCTTTCGCAAAATTCTATTTGCTTGTCCGAAATAATGGAGCAAGCGATTTTGAACTGTACAGATCAGATATAAAGTCTATTGTATTTGTGAATATTTTTGTTAGGTGGCAAGTGTATGTTAGTAGAAAGGTATTATTGGAAATTCCAGAACGTTCGAAACGTTCAGCTGATATGGAACGATAGTTGGACTGCGATTGGAGGGAACTCCTGTCTCGGACGTGTAGGCTTCCCGCGGCGTGACGCTGCATTCTGTTTTGTTTCACGAAATAAACTGTATCAAGAAAACCTTCAAGCTTTTCATTCGTGGAACACTGAAGAGGAATGCTTATGTCGGGAATTTTCAGCATTTTGTTTTGTGAAACTGTCGATTTGCAGCTTGATAAAGGAAATGTTTGAACAAATAAAGCACAAAAGCTCTGTGGAATGTACAGTCAGGGAAATTAATTGTTAAGAAAATTGACACCTTACGTCAGTTTCTCATGTTATAGCCATTTCAATCTACTGTCAACAGTGACAGTTGTGATTTATACATATATACGTATAATTTAAGTTGGTAGTCAAATTATAAATTCTGTCTTTGTGGATGTGGATGCGTAGGTATATTTATGTTTTAATAATTAAGACAATATTTATGTATCTTTATGCTTCGTTTGTTTTAGTCCCGTACTAACCCAACAAGATCTACATTGTATTCAACTGTATCAATCGATGCATTTTACTTGTGTCTTCAGTTGTTATTTTATTTTCCTTAGGATATTTTATAAAAAAAAAATCATGCACTTTTTTTTTGTTTTGGCTTCGCACGGTTTGTGCATTTAGCCAATGTCACGTTTAGTTTAGCCAATGTTACGTTTAGGTTCATGCACACTTATTATCCCAGTTACTTTAGACAATGGCAGAATAGTGGACATCGGCTTTGCTCGCTATTTAAGAAAAATAGAATAGAAGTTGGCAGTCACTTTGCTTAACAATGAATTTCCCTGACTTTACCTTCCATTTTGTACATGCTTCCATTATGCCATCGATCACGCCTGTAGGAACTTAATCCATATGCGATAGGGAAGATCTTATCTCGATTAATAGGGTGCATTTCCACTCTCGGTTTGAAAATAAAAGTATTCTAACAGAAAACCAATTACGGGAAGGACCTAGGTATTTAATACTACTCACTCTCTTAGCCACCTTATCTTTGTCTAGCATGGATGAAACGAATTTAACGAAAAGTAAGCTTATCCTATGAATGTTTTAGCTTGTTATAAAAACATTTTAGTGTTCATCAACCCTTAAAATCCATAAAAACTTTCAAGAAATACAGAATAACTCCTTAAAATTTAAAAGAGCTAGCTAATGATTCCTTTACAAACTAATTTTCCTTACCTTTAGCGTTTCCGCAAATTAGTAATTTA
The DNA here is from genome assembly GCA_937001585.2 of Brachylomia viminalis. Taxonomy (NCBI): domain Eukaryota; kingdom Metazoa; phylum Arthropoda; class Insecta; order Lepidoptera; family Noctuidae; genus Brachylomia; species Brachylomia viminalis. Next base: position 11,573,372 of record OW443308.2, on the reverse strand, counting down.
AAATTCACACCGCGGCTAGCATCTCGGTAATCGCGGTCCACAAACGAACTATAGTTACCCAAGTAGAAACTCGCATAAAACAAAGTGTCAGTTTATATTTCTATGGTTATTACATTAATAAGGGAGGGCGGGAAAACCCTACCCTTTTTGTTTATCCCTCGCGCCAACTTCCTCTTTGTCTCTTTGATGAAATATATAAACGTAAATATTCCGGGCGTTGTCTATGCTTTTTATTTCGCGCCATGTTTTTCGTAATGCCAGTTTACAAAATAAATGTGTGAATGTAGGATGCTGGTTCTTTTTTTGAATGTGTGTTTTTTTCATAATAATAATATATTCTGACTGGCTTTTCGAGTGCTGGAATTTCGAAGTACTTACCTAATTTAGGCAAAGCTGGCACTACGTTGTTTGAACGTCTGGAAATTTGGGGCTTACCAGGTTTAAGCGGTTTTTGAGGTAATACAACCTAGTGTTTGTTTTATTTTTCGACAAGAAAACGTGTGCTACAGAGTCGAATTTAACCAAAACAAAAACTTATTTTCAAAGTTGGAATTCGAAGCAAGTCGCAGCCAACTGACTAACAATACAACATACTGCTATCGAAACTAAACATTTGAACAAAACATTTAAACTATTACACCGTAATTTATAGTACGGTAAATAACGGGTTCCGAAATCACAATGTTTACTGTGAATTCAACTAATGGCATTGTTTACCTAATTTATGTTATCGATATTAAACGGTTTTATAACCAAAACTACGTTGTCTGGCTACCTTTTGAATAGTTATGTACCCAAGTACTTATCTATTTATTGAACATTTACTAATTAAAATACGATAAAAAATACTACTAAACTTGTTTGTACTCTCATTATATAGTAATTTTTATAATGGGTTATTTAATTATACTTAATATTTAAATTAGTTGCCTACTGTTATGTTAAAAAGACTGTTTGTGTGGTTTCCAAGTTCTAGTACTTAGGTCATCATCACTTGTCTTGCCTAACCTTCTCGCAACTATGTTGGGGTCAGCTTCCAGTCTAACCGGATACTGCAGCTGAATACAAGTATTTTACATGGAGCGACTGCCTATCTGACCTCCACAACCCAGTTACTGGGTAATACGATACCCCTTGGTAAGACATGGTTGTCAGACTTTCGGGCTTCTGACGACCCGTAACGACTGTCAAAAATCCACGAATGACAGTCGAGACCAACGGCTTAACGCGCTTTCCGAGGCACGGAGAGGTCTTGGTATGTAAAGGTGGTCACCCATCCACGGACCAACCGTGGCAAGCGTAGCTTAACCTGATCGATCGACCCGTGCGGCTGTCATTACTTAGCCACAAAACCCACAGTTCACACTAGTACTTATAGGTACTTACTTTATTATAATAATTTTAGTAGAGACAGAAGCGACAAAGAAATAATCATCAATCAAAAATAGCAAAAACAAAATAGCAGCGTAAACGTAACATTAAATAAACATAACGTAACATCACGCCTGGAATCCTCGAAAGGGTTAGGCAGAGGTAAAACACCATCAACCTCTTAAGGGGTCATTGTACTCATCATTATGAACAACTTTTTACTATGGGACCAAATATGAAATAGCGAAAAAAAAACAGCTGCTCCCAACATTTATGTTTGCAGCACTCGTCAAAATGTAGGGACCAGCAGATTTTTTTTTCGCGATTGGATTTCGCCAGTTATACAGAGTTCATATGACAGAGGGGCATTAAATTACACTACGTATACTATACGTGTTTAGTATTAATTCAATACGGTATAAAAATTAAAAGCACCAAAAATGAGTTTTTTTTTTTAAACTAACTAAATAGCTTACAGATCAGAGTAAAACGCAACCAGCCTTTGTAATGAAAGTGCAAGTGTGTGTGTATTTATTGCCATCTTTTTAGCGAAAATAATATTTGGTTGTACTTGTGACTTACGTCAGAGCGGCAACAACGCATCGTAGGTCATACTCGGATTTATCGGTGCATGACCTATGCATAAAGACATATTCAGCTGTTAGGAAAGATACATCGTGTTCAAACGAGACAAAAATTAGAAAACCTTTTGCGACTAAACTACTGTTCCTATTTAAATGATTTTTGGTACAGATCTTGAAAATGGTACCTAGTATAGGCAGTTTAAAGGAAAGCCCCTCTGTCGTATCAACTCTGTATTTAAGTCCCATGTAATAGGGGGCGAGCCTATTGCCATCAACCGGGCACAAACCAAACTCCGAGCTGCTATGCTACTGAGAAATTACCTAACCCAGTATTGAGTTGAAAAAGGCTGGTTTACGATGGTGACAACAAAAAAGCATTTATTACAAAACAAGACACTCAACATAAAAATCTACACAATTATATCTACCGTAGTATTATTCCTTCTTAGATTCACGTCAGTTGACCACTGGACAATGGCTTACCCTGAGTTATTATCGGGGTAACGCTCACAAAAACCGAGGCGTCCGTCCTAAGCCGTTTCCATTTCTCAAGTTCTCATGTATTTTCCACACGTTTCGTGATATCAAAGGTTTTTATTGATACTTTAGATATAACGTTTATCCTGTTATGTTATTTTGAACGACCTGTAAGTGTTTCAAATTAACTTAATTCTTACAATTTTATATTATTAATGTTAATTAAAAGGTTTATTGGAAAAACTTGTACAACTTTTTAACCTTTTAAGTAAAAGATACCTACCTGTGTTAGGAGATCCCGCTCTTCAATGTCAAATTATGAAATGATAAAAGTGGTGTACAGAAGAAAACAGAAATTAAACAAAAAATTACAAGTAAAATCTCAAACTAAACAAGAAGACATGAACTATAACAAAAACAAAAGAGAAAGTAACTTAAAGATATATCCTAAAATAGTGTGTTGTGTGTGTGCATGTGATTGGGTGTATGTGTGTGCGTGTGTGTATCATTCTAACTCATATTGACGATGCTTGCAGCATGATGTGAGTACAAATAATTATAAGTATGCCTGTCGAGATCCTAATTTAATCATATGGAAGATCTAGGAGAAGACCTGCTCCCGTGTCAAAGGTCCAATCTTCTGGGCAATGCATCCAAGTCACAGGACTCTAACAAACAATATTCCTACCTATTGAGGGTCACTGAATCTTGAAGACAACAGCTTTCTATTTTCTTGAAACATTATCCTAATTGCACTGATTCTAATTGCCGAGATAAGCACGTCAAGGGCACAATTTCACAATCATCAGTAACAGAAATGAAAGATCAAATTAGTGTTGTTTGACGTTGCACGTTGGCGGGAATTGGGGAAATTAACGTTGGCTGACGTTGCTTGTTGATGGGAATTGGGGAAATGAATGTTGGCTGACGTTGCACGTTGGTGGGAATTGGGGAAATTAATGTTGGCTGACGTTGCACGTTGGTGGGAATTGGGGAAATTAATATTGGCTGACGTTGCACGTTGGTGGGAATTGGGGAAATTAATGTTGGCTGACGTTGCACGTTGGTGGGAATTGGGGAAATTAACGTTGGCCTACGTTGCACGTTGGTGGGAATTGGGGAAATTTAGGTTGAGTGACGTTGCACGTTGGTGGGAATTGGGGAAATTAATGTTGAGTGACGTTGCACGTTGGTGGGAATTAGGGAAATTAATGTTGGTTGACGGTTGGTGGGAATTGGGGAAATTAATGTTGACTGACGTTGCACGTTGGTGGGAACTGGGTAAATTAATGTTGAGTGACGTTGCACGTTGGTGGGAATTGGGGAAATAAATGTTGGTTGACGTTACATTGAATTGAATTGGGGAAATAACAATGGAGCTAAAACGCATAATATACTTAACATCACGCCTGTAATCCCAGAAGGGTAAGGCACCGCCATATCTATAGTACACACACATTTCGACAGCTATGTTTATGTCCCATGTAATAGGGGACGAGTCTATTGGCATCAGCCGGGCACAGATCCAGGCTCCGGGCTGCTGCTGACAAATTCCTGATGGAAAAACCCAATAACGCTTTACCTTACCTGGGGCCTGCGGAGCTAAAAATACCATAATAATATCTTGAATTTCATAAGTATTATTGATATTCATGAATGAAATAATTAAAACAACACAAACGATCGAACCAACGACCCAATCCAGGTTAAAATTAAATTTGAACAAAAACGAGTGAGAGTATAATAATATAATTCATATAATAAACAAAATTTCTGGTTGCCAATATACGACAATGTATTCAGAGATTGACGGGCGTGAAATTAACATCAACGAAAATCTGAGCGAAAGGACGTGATGGGAATTCTATATCGAGCTTACCATATCATGTGGCATATTATATGTAAGTAGGTACTTACATGGAATTATCAAATAAGTCTTTTGCGTGTAGGTTAGGTAGACGGCGGTTATTTTCGGAAAAGGTCGCTGTAAAATGTAAGACTCGGAATTAAAAGTTACTGTCTTCAAATTATTAATAATTTTTGACTAATTTCGATTCTGGATCTTCGATACCATGTGCTAAGTAAAATATCATGCTTCTATCGTGACCTATCGTCAGAAACCTTTTATTTGTTATTATTATGAAAAGTCTTTTCTTTTCTTATAAAAAAAAACTGTTTTCTGGACTCCTCAACTAGTAAGTTTATTTTTAATTTTCTAATGAAGTCTACAGGGTCAAATTAATTTAGCTAGTGGAACTCCGTAGACGTGATGGGTATTGATATCTAAATTAGGTAAAAAAATAATGATTACTTTTGGGGTCAACGACTGCTGGTAGTAGGTACTTGAAGTATGAGTTAAGAAAATCAGATTTTTTGTGTTACCTTTCACGTCTGTGAAGTTTACACAAATAGAGAAGCTGATAGGTATTTCCAGTAACGAAAAAACCAGCGGTCGTTGACCACAAAATATGTCACCAAATTAATTTCTTTTTTGTTACATCATTGACGTTTAATTTTGCTTTCTTCTTATGTTAATAAATTGTTATTTTTATGATTTTGGTTTTTATTTCAATATCTGTACGCCTTCACGGCAAAACATAGCGCACATATAATAACCTAAGATCTTTATCTAAATACCTATGTTTCACAAATAAACACTGATTCTGATTCTGACGTGTAAAAGTGTTTGTACAAACCTACTTACAGGAATAAAATCATTTACAAGATATTGATAGGTACTCATCACTTCTGTGGAGTTCCGCTAGCTAATTTAAATTTACCTTGTATAAGTAGTTACTATTTCGTAACATTAATCATTACCTACTTGGTACTCCAGCCTATTCCGGATTGACTGGACAGAACCACCCAAGAATGCCCAGGAATGGCAGGCCAGCCAGAAACCCATCTAGGTATCTGTCGTCATAAATATTAAAATACTATTAAAATTTCCAACATCTGTCCAGACGAGGTGCAGCTTGTCATCCTTTGCTTTTTACCTATTGAAAGAGTTTGTGGCGGGAAATTGATTATTTACCAACGTACCTACTGGCATAGGGCCAGTTATTTGTCACTGAGAACGTTATGGTTGTATAGAGGTACGAGGAACCGGGTGCAAAGTTCACTCATACCTCCATAGAAAAGGGAGGATCCTCCGACCAGACGGGTGTCGTGTCTGGTGGGCAACTGCCCAACGATTGATGTCGGGACGTTGTATACAACGTATTGTTTTGCATCCTCGTCAAATTTCAGGAGGCTGTTAACATAGGTACTTGTTTTTTTTAGGTATTTAAGTTTGACAGTATTTCAGAATACTCCACTTTCAAAGAACAAAATCGCCCCGTTGCGTATGCGGTAGGCAGTGTCGTACGACTATGTCGCTGTGTGCATGCGTTACAGTTACAGCGCAGTTACAGGGCGGTATCACACGGGCCCTACACATGCCGATTTCTGAAAAATACAAAAAATAAATACCTACTTATTTTATTATTGATTTGTGTCGAGAATCATTAGCATAGTTACCTCCTCGAATTTGACGAGGATGCAAAACAACACCTTGTATAAGCTAGTTGCGCGGTAAACTCTGCTTGCGCGATGCAGGATTTTGCGTGACGTGAGTGTGATGCATAGTTCGCATGTGGTGATGTACATACCGCTACAGTTGTAAAAGTTTCAGTTGTAAAAGGCTCTTGTATACTGTGTCATAAATTATAGTGGTTCTTGCTTACTAATCCGCTTGGTAAGTCACTACTATCATCTTCCTGCGCTTGTCCCATAATATTACTTGGGTTCGAAGCAACACGTTTTCTTCTTCCGTTCTCATTCGCTCCTTTTCTTTCATATCATTCCTAACACCATCCATCCATTGTTTCTTTGGAATAGGAATTATGTTAAGGAAGCATATATAATTAATCGTTCGTATAAGCAAATAGCAAATAATTGTAGTCTGTGCCCGTCTCATTTAGGTCTCGTCATTAGGTAAAAATATATACGGCAATAAAACATAATATTCTATTGATTTGCATTTAATTGATCATAATGTAATAGAATATTTATACAACTTCTCTCTTTAGATTGCGCAGGTACCTACATATTTATACAGTTGGTTTGACATAATGTGCGTAACTCAAGGAACTATTAATAATTCATAACATCTCAGCAAACATTCCTACAGATTATATCTATTAAATGTATTATTATTAGGCAACCGTCAACATAATTATGTATGAGATTACAAAATTCTCAACATCAAATTAACTACTGTTAACATAATATTCCTTAAACAGAATATTACAAGATTGTCAAATTAAAATATTTTAGTAAATATACAGCATGGCGCTTTAATGGCGACATTAATTTAACACGCGTATCTATACGGTTTCGCGATTTCGTATTATGAACATATTTTAATTTCAATAAACGTCATAATTTCATTGATTTATTTACAAATTTTATAAAATAGCATCTTGGAGCTACTTAAAGAATTAGCGCAGAGGTTATTTGCCGGGGTAACCGATCATAACATCGCATGAATTAAATTGTAACGAATAACGTACAAAGAGTAGACGAATTGAAGGAAAGAGAGAGCTTTATGTCCTGTGAGTGGCGCAGGCGGTAGTTTTCAATTTACGAATTATATTATTTTAATATATATTTTATGATTACTGGCCACTAGCCCTACCCGTGTGTTAAATTAATGTCGCCATTGTAGCGCCACGTTGTATATAGAAATACATTGAATACTTATACAATAATGTGTCCCTAACATAACTTAAGCATTACAAATTTTTGCGTTTACGAGTACATGCTTTAAAAATATAAGCTTTACCTGCTACATTCTCATATTTTATTAAAATACAATCTCAGCAGGAAATGCCTTAAAAATAAATAACTTCCAAACATTTGACCCATGTTTATTCATTTACTTACGAACATCCGTAGTTTGGGTAAACGGTAAACGCAGGTAAAATATTGGTGATCTCCACTTAGCCTTAAACTTAATAACTAACCTCAAACTAGAGAAACTGTCTGGTGAATATATACATTAATTGTTATACCATAACTAGTGCAAACTTGACCACTGACGCATCACAAAGTTTAGCATTTGTACAGTACTAAACGACAAATATCTCAAATGTACTCTAATTAGTTAATAGCTACATAAAAAGGCATTGTTCACTACATTATATGGAATTTTCTACAATGCTGATGATGTTAAAATCACAAACGATGCATTGTTTCACATTATCAATCAATCAAGTAATTTGTTGAATATTTTGTTTAACACATTCCGACGTAAAAAACAAAACAAAACAATAGTCCGTAGCAAATTCATAATAATCTTGTCCAAGTGTTTAACATCAATCAAAATCAAATAAGGAAACGTGCTATTGTCTTCGAAGACATAATTATTTTCCTGCAAGCAGTTAAGGGCTTCATAGCACCATTTAATTACTTTGGCAATGGTCCCAGTCAACAGCTTGAATGAATCATGTAGCATTACTCATTACATTTACACCATATATACAACTAATGGAGTTAACCTACAAACGAAATGACTATAACGTCAGTTTGGTACTAATAGTGACATTAGGCGAGACGGTGACACTAGTCGCTTAGTCATTCTGGTATAGGGGATCCCCTGTCCTTTGGCACCGGTTCATAATTGTATACAAAGGGACAATGATTATTACTAAGATTATTAACATCCTTCTTCATTAACATTAACTTTTGGTTTGCTTAAATCATCTTATAGTTGAGAATATTTACAAAGCTTCCCTGTATTTTAAATATAGGAAGAATATGGGTAAGATTGAGAGAAGTTTTGAATTGTTTTGGCGGTTTTAGTCATACTCTTCATCAAAAACCCGAAAGGGTTTAAATGGGTTTTCAGTGGATTTATACTCTAAATGTAGAACAGAACCCGAGGTGTCAGTTAAAATGACCGCCGTCGTGGTGTCGCCCGAAGATCGTCGAAGGCGACCGAACATCATTAGGATATCTTCTTTATCAAACTGTCAACTCATTTGAACCTCTCTCACTTAACATTTTGAAGCTGTTGTACAGTCTCCTACAATTATCTACCATATTGTCTGACTAGACGTATATTTCCACTTCAAAGTTTAAGGGGTGATGCCTTTGACTCTTCATTCGGACTGTGACGTAGGAGAATCCCACACCACCAGAGGTTATGTTGGCACTGGCATGGGAGAAGTCGTTGTCTATTGCTGCTACACCCTGTAAAAGAACGAAAAATAAGTCAAATTCACGAAAATGGGTATTCGAGGCTATACTAGTCGTTGCTAGAATAAATAACACCAATACGATATCCAAAACATCAGTTAAAGGATCAGTTATAGGACATTATAAATGATGAATCCAAGAAATATAATTTTTGACATTTTACTCCTCATCAAATTCCAATGATAAACAATTGTTAGAATCTGCTGTTTTTGCACGACTATTATTATATTACTCATTACTAAGAACAAAGGTTATTATTTTTAAGAGTGCTGGCTTCTTCATTTAACCGCAATATTTACCTATATAGCTACTTATAACTTTGTCTTTGTGAATATGCATGAAAATATTTTTGCCAACTGCATAAGTGCTTAAAATGAATAACTAAACATGAATAATAAGGTATTACTACAATCAGTGTTATTTTTTTGAACTCGAATCACAATTATTTTTTTCTTTCAAGTCGTTTGCTTGTGAACTAATTTCGGGTCATATCCGTTTTCTTGAGATATCAACTTTGTTTTATTACCAAATACTGTTTTTATTAGCATTACTTCTGTTTTTGGCAAAGCATTTGTAAATCGTCTTCAGCAACTCAAATTGAAATCATATTTCTGTTTTATGATTTCATCTGTGTAAACAGGAAGAGACTTATGTCCTTTATGAATACTAAGATAAGATGATTGCCAATGCAAATGGAACTTTAGGACCCGATATTAAAGCTCAATACCATCATCAATAAAACCAATCATATAGAAGATTATTGACCAAAACAAGATAATCTAACTGTAGATTATGTAATCAGTATCACCCTTGACCCACAGATCTAATAGAGGCTGTGATTAAGGAAGGTATTGTGAAAGAAAGTTCTAGCACAAATGCGTATAAAATTAGCCAAATTAATTTGATTACGACACGTACGTTTCTTATGCTTAATAATATAAGATCTAGAGGACGTGACAGTTTTTGTACATAATGCTCACGTCGTTTTAAATAATAAACATTGCTCTTCAAATAATGTAAAATTGTTAAGCAAGTAGATAGGTAAATACCTACCTAGTGTTGATGTTGACTGGTCACATAGGTACACTATAAAAATATTTATTACGATATGACGTCTGTGAAGTGTGAAGAATCTGGAACGTCATTTTAATTGTTCTAAGTAAGTAATCATAATTCGAGTATGATATTCGATTTACGTAAATATTATTGTAGTTAATTTTTTTAGGGTTAATAACTGCGTATTCAATCTTAATAAATTAATAAAAGATAAAATAAAGTTACTTAAATAATAAATAATAATACAATAAAAAAATAATGAATAAATTAAGAAACTAACCTTTATCATCCTCTTTTCCGGATCGGTAAACGTTAAAGTTTTCACTCTCTTCTTGAAGGGTATCGCAAAATCTTTGACCCTTTGATGGAACACCATCTTTCGATGAACAGTATCGCCGATGATCATGTCGGATGACAACACACACACGCACAACAAAGACGACAGCACAAATAACAAGAATACTAAACGCATTTCGATTTTATTTCACATAGTTGCACAAGTAAGTATAGCTTATGCGACTGTACGACGGCGAATGAGATAACCTCTCATTCGATAAACGACGAACGGACGACACGACAACTTCACTCCACTCCCAATTTACAAAGTTTTGCTAAAATTACGCGTCACGTTAATTTTAATGATTGAACTCGTTTCTAAATGACGTTTAACTGACGAACGAAGATACCGGGTCGATTAGTATTTTGTTTATGCAGCCGTAGTCTTGAAACGGAAACAATGGATACTGGTTACTGTTTGGTATGTTAATAATGATGATTCTAAATGATTTATTAGTTTTATTTGTTGAGAACATTTCGAATTATGTGTTTTCTTCAACGTTTGGTGCTAAACCGACCGTTGCAATGAAACCCGCGTCAAATGTAAATAAACAAATACATATTTTTCGAAGGTTTTGTTGATAAAGACTCGACTTCTTCAATTCAGGACCAAAATAAAAATAAAACTACGAACGATTACAGAAGTAATTGGATCTCATGAAAACTCAAATTTACTAAACATAACGTAATTTTTCGATAAGTTTTCAGGTTTTCTAGGTGAAATAATCTACAAAGATTTTAGTTACCTACCTACTTAAAACATCCATACTAATAAATAATAAATGCGAACGTAACTCTGTCTGTGTGTCTGAGGACATAAGATACGTGTTATCCCGGTAGTGCGTTTCCGTGGGATAGTGTCCGACCTAAACCCGGACAAAGCCGCGGGCAATAGCTAGTTTTGTCATAAAATATTAAATTCCACAAAATCTTTTCAACTAAAAACAATCCTGATTCATTTTCATGACATCCCGCCATTGCTATTTTTCTCCTGTGTCGACAGGACGATCAATCTTGTCGTCACTCCGAACTTTGACAAGAAAATTCGAAAAACTTTTTTTATGACATGGCATCCTTCAGATGCAATTTTCATTATCTACCCACTTATTAAAAGTTTAAATAGGTTTTGGAAAGTTGCGCCTTGGATTCGTAATTGCATGTGTCAAGTCGAGACCGATTAAAATGGTCGGTTTGTGATTAACTAGTATAATTACTGTGTATCGCCTCGATTTAAAGTTATATCGTCATTCTGTGGAATGGACAGTGCTGAAGAAATATGTTGGTGCTCTTTGGAAATGTGCGTCCAAAAATCACGTTGTAAGGAGGGATTTATTTCCTCCAGCCAAAAAGGAATCGATTGGGCACCAATCTTTCTTGTTCATCTTATACTAGCTTTTTTAAATCAATTAAGTCATCTTGGTTTATTCAGAATTGTGGTTATTTAGATACATTTTATTCTACTTGGTACCTATTTACTAAATATTCAGAATAGAGAGCATTGGTGGTCCAGTAACGTGTTGTAGGTCGTAGGTTCGAACCCAGGCAGGCACATTACTTAGTGTAAATTATTTTATCACCACTGTTATCAAAACGGTAAACGAAAACGTCGTGAAAACCGGCATGCCCTAGAACCAAAAATTCGAAGACGTGTGACAACCACCAACCCGCACTGGGCCGGCGTGGTGTTACGGCCCACTCCCTTACACAGAGAGGTCTGTGTCCCAGCAGTGGGGACATTATAGGTTAATTATGTTTGTATTCTAGCAAAAGATGAAATAAATTCCTGCTCTTTTTCAGTAACTCGCTATTCACAAGCAAACAATACTTCAGAGTTGATTAAATAAACCAAATTGAAACCTGTACAGAACAGCCTGATTAAACAACTTTTATTTCGACCACGAACACAAACAAAAATGTAAATAATAAACTGTTTACCGTTCTCTGAAGCGAACGAAGCCACCGGGCTAGAATGGATGCTCGGTTCATTCTGAATAATAACCGGAAAGGGTTAAATTATTGCTCTAATTTAGATTAATTGCGCATCTGTCCGCCCTTGGAAGTGGAGTGTAATTTTGGTGAAAACGTAAAGGTATGTTACTTAGTTGTTTTCATAAATCATATTTATTCACAATTTTATGGAGCATAACTTTTTTGGTTGGAGATTTTGACGTATGGTGTATGTGTGGGCGTTTTAAGGGATTACTTGAATAGATGGATGTAATTTGTTAAAAGATTGAGATATAACTGTAAAGTAACCCAAATTTTAGGCTGGTTGCATCAATTTAGATTAATAATACATATGTACAGACAACGGACACCTCGCTTTCCCAATGCTTTATGGCCTAGCAAATATTTTAACTTACAAAATATACCTGACTAACGACCAGGCCCTGCTTCGCACGGTTTTCACGACTTGAACATCGAGATTTCTTTATTTTATGAAAACTTAATACACGAAATACACACACAAATAAACCTACCGAAAATCCTTTTTAAAATAATCCCGAAAAGCGCATCAAAAGCCTTTGCGTAGCGGTCACACAGACAATTACTGGGAACCAATATTGGTTCATGGCGCCTCCGTCTTCTGCGATCAGTCGCAGGTTCGATTCCCGTGTCGAGACAAATATTTGGATGGATGTTTGTGGATGTAATGGAGCATGTGACACAGGAAATTCATTGTTAGTTAGAGGTAAATGTTTATTTAAAAACTATTTCTACGTACCTCTCTAAGGTAAGATAAAAGTACCGTTTTCTTGCATTTATTTGCACACAATTTTTAAAGGCAAACAGGCGTGATGCAAAGTTTGTAGTACAAATTCTATGAAAACTCCATTGGAAATTGTTTTACAAGTCACAACGCCCCTATCTGCGGGAGCCTCACTTTCACTGCTAAAATAAAAACGATAATTCATTCGCGTGCCCACAACTCGCCTCCCGCGTCCTACATATCGATATGTAGGACGCGGGAGGCGAGTTGTGGGCATGCGAACGAATTATCGTTGCACCCATGAGCAGTCTTGGCAGTAAAAGTCTTAAACAGCAAGTCCGGTGGGATTTTCCATAGGCAAAAATGACGAATTTCCATCAAAACTATCCCCTATATACCCCTATTTAATCTCTATAGAGGGTGAATTTTTATGAATCCTACCTTAGTGCTCATCATCATCATCATTTCAGCCGAAAGACGTCCACTGCTGGATATAGGCCTCCCCAAGCACCGCGATTTGGACCGGTCCTGTGCTTCCCACATCCAGCGGATTCCTGCGGCTTTCACAAGATTATCGTACCACCTTGGAGGCCTTCCAACGCTCACGCTCAGTGCTTTGAGCATACTTTTGTTACATTAGGAAGTCTTGTGCAAAATATAATTGTGTGTTTTTTTTTCAAATCTATATGGCAGAGACTTTGACGCGCAAACTGTAACCATGAATTCAGCACATCATTCTAAACAACCTAGCGTAGAACATTTTCGTCGGTTATCAAAAGAAAAATCTGTTGTTTCATAGAAAAGTTTACCTACACGGACAAAATGTATGGAAGAGCAATTTTCTTTTATAATAACCGTCACAAAGTTTCAACGGAGGGGGAGGTCCAGAATCATGTACTGAACCGGTTGCGCGATGATGTCCCTCCCACCCTGTATTTTAAAATAAGGTTAATCAGAGTGTCTGTCAATTACAAAAGTAATCAGTTTTTAATGGGCTCTTTTTAAAGCGGATTAGTATGAAATAGTTATTTACGCAACTGTTGTATAATAAGGGGTATGAAAACTCGAATGTGGGTTTATCACACGAGGCGAAGCCGAGTGTGATAATAGTATCACATGAGTGTTTTAATACCTAATTATGTACAGTTGCATACAAGACTTTATCTACACCCATGATATAAATCCTCTATAAAATATTCTGAAACCATAGGGTGTTGTACACTGTTGTAAGATCCATAAGTAAATTCATGGTAAGTTTATTGCTGAGTATTTAATACAAACAAACTAAGAAATATCTGGTGGTGTGTTATCAAACCTTACTCATTTTTGTAAACAAAAATGGCGGGACAAGCCGTGAATTCGAATAATCTATAAGATTTTTATTTTTATTATTATCTGTTGTAGTGAAACGCGCGTGCATGACAATATTCGTTTTTTGAAATTCTTATAGATACCACGAATTGAGTAGTGACAATGTGGCTGTTTGATGAGTAAGGAAGGGATCGAGTTCGAGTTGCATAATGAAATTTAGTACAACATTATAACATTCGTTTGGATGATAATATATTATGGTTACTATGACACTGGTAATTTTATGATGGCATGCTAACTGTTTCAGAAACTTTTATAGAGGATTTATAGCATGGGTGTAGATGAAGGCTTTAAGGGGACTACATGACCTAAACGCAAGTTTTATAATGCCTAAAAGTATATGATCCACTTCAGTAAACAAAATCAGAAAAATATATGGTATTCTTCAGAATATATGCTAGTTAAATAATGTGTTGAAAACATAATACAACTATGAGTACGATAGAAAAAAGTCACGAAGATACCTCTAAAAATGTATTTTAACAATTAAAAACCATTTTATTATACATGCAATCATTCTGTTTTTATTTTCAGATTGTTCTTCAAGCAACATAGTAACGTAATAGTGTTTTAATTTTTTAGTCCAATCAATTTTTTTTTTGTAAATACAGAATTCCTTCATATTTTGCAATTAATTACCAGCTTTGTGTCATCGCGCTTCTCTTTCTTTCCTATGCAGTCCGACGGTGTCCACGCTTTAGCTGTTGTCAGCCTCTTAATATTTTAAATATTAAGAAATGTACAATATACACAAAATAATGAAAATAAATAAAACGCACTATCTTTTCTCATTACTTTCCTACTTTATCTTCTCGTCTCATTTTCCATAAGTACATAAATCAAGACTTTTCCTTTTTCATTCGCCTAAAGAAAACACAGGAACACCGGGTTCTTTATTACATATTCATGTAGAAACTATTATCCGTGGTCTAAGGCGATGCTGGCTTCCATTCTGTAGGTGTATAAGCGAGGGTTTACCGGGGATTTCTACCCTCATAACTGATTCTATCGATATAGCCTTCTGAGAATCGTGTGCGGTATTACTGGGAATGTTTATGTGTATTGTTATGGCTAGCCTAGGAAACGGTCTAGTGTTGCCTGGGTGTCTTAGAAATTCTGGGGTGGGTTGTATGTGTGGGGTTTATATTTGAGATTGGGGTGTAATACTGGAATGTTTGTGTTAGTTTATTTTATTGACAATTTGTATGACTAGACTATGACAAAGATTATTTTGGTTAGTGTGACCTTCTTTCAATTAAAATATAGATACGATTCATTAAAAATAAAAAAAATGTTTATTCATAGACATAATTTTTTATAAGACATATTACCTCTGCCAAACTGTAAAGCAGTTTGTTGGCAGACGTAGCTCCTTTTTTAAACAACTTCGAACATAAATAAAAAAAAAAAATGCATGATCTTTTTCAAAATTATTCTAATCTGCTTCTAACTACTTCAATACTTAATAATCAACTGTTTTTAATTTTGATCAGGATATTTGACTAAAATGGTGGTACTTTATCGGCAGAACATTACAAAAACATGTGCTACTTCTCAGCTATCCAACGTGATACAATAAGATACCAGATATCTTCTAAAAATATAAACTGAAAAATTACTCGAAGATGGTTGACATTTGCATAAGGGTCTTAAGGGCTTATTTGGTTGCAAATGACCTCCCCTACATCCCCTTAATGGATTGCCGACATAGTACCAATAACCGTGTATATGCATTAATTTTTGTTCTCCAAATCGCTTCGCAAAGATCGCATCTCGACATTAAAAACAGATGAGGCAGAAACTCGAAATTCAGAATAGAATAGCTAAGTATAGATAAATGTATGGCTGCTAGAAAAATTTATCACAAACCCAACAGATTTAAGAACAAACCTACAAGCAGAGACAATTCATCAGTTGCCAAAACCTAAATCAAACAGTCTAACTCTGTTTTCAGTAAAGCAACAGCACACGACATCGAAAAACAACTATCACGAAGCAACAATACAGATAGTGTGGGGAAAATCCCAACTAAAATCAGAAAATCCCCACTGTAAATAAAGGGGGTGAATAAACGAAGAGCCGACGCGACTGTTGGCTGAACGATTCTTTTTTCATTGCACCGTGATATATTCCGACAATCCCGAAGATTTGAATCTCTTTTTTAAACAAACTGTGGCGTTTGGTTTATGTAGTTTAGTGTGGTTAGAGTAACTCTAGATGTTTGTTGATTTTTGTGCGCAAGATCATAATTTTGGAGATATGTTTTTGGCAGGGTTTTTTTACGCGTCTTTTGCTGATAATTAATATTTAATGCAACAATGGGAATTAGAATTAAGAAATCTTTTTATGTATAGTCGACTTCGTAATTGCTTTACCCTCCTACCCCTGGCCATGAAACGACAATGGTGCTGATTCCCTTGTTCACAAACGAAACTGAATTTAAGTTGAGTGCATCTTTTTCTTTCTATTCCATTATGAAAAGGACAGAAGATAAATATTAGTTTAGTCCTGTCAAATAAGTCAGCACCTGACGTAATTTGATGTAATTTTAGTAGTCAACTTTTTAATCACGTCTAAACTTGTATGGAGTAGTGTCAGGCGCTGATTAATTTGACAGGACTAAACTAAAATGTATCTTCTGTCCTTTTCATAATGAAATAGAAAGAAAAAGATGCACTGAACTTAAATTTGGTTTAGTTTGTAATCAAGGGAATCGGCAACCAATGTCTATCTGTATAAGTGAGTTAGATACTTTTTTAGTTTAAAATTTTCTGGGTATTGTTGTCAAAAGTGGTTGGTAAAGCAATTACGAGCTCAACTATACCTACTCTTCTGGATAATAACTTATGAGAAGTATTTATCGCTCAAGATATTTTAATAAAACTTAAATAAAAGCCAGACCCAAATGACAAAAGCAAACGTAACCATTTTTCCATGTCATCGCGGAATTACTGTACAATTTTGCGGTTGGTACATACGAGGCTACGAAAGTCGTTTAAATTTCATATAAAATTACATGTTTAACACAGAAATAATTAATGAAGTTACTTACTTGTTAATTCCATTGAGCTCGAGTTTCAATTAATACGTACAGCATACAGGAAAATAAGTGAATGGTTTAATTCCTGAAAATTAAAAGTATTATTTTGGCGTTCATACAATTAAGAGGGTTTCACAGCCCACGTAGTGACGTTTAAAGATTACTTTGCTCTGAAAACTCATATACAGACACATTTTCCTCCTTTGAAAATAATCCTTCAATCTTTTTCTTTAAAAATTCTCGAGATGAGACTGATTGTGTCTCCAGAAAATCGTTCAAGACGGAATTATGATAAGGCTCTCGATACCAAGTTTGTATAGCTAATGGAATCTGCAAACAGGAGCAAGATAGAATCGGCTAATGATATTCACCTTCTCGGAAAATTGCTTCCTTTATCCACACACGTCGTGCGTTTACTGGGAATTTAGGCGAGCAATCCGTGAGGGAAGGGCGTTGCTATGGCAACCAGATGAAGGCTCATGTGGGCTCTAAAACTTTAAATTGTATTACCATGCGCCGAACACAATATATTTGAAAACATGGTGTGGGCGAGGCATCCATCTTGATTGGAACATTGAGAAGCCGATGTGTTTGTAAAAAAGGTAGTTGATCAGAACATTTTTAAAGAGGTTCCTGAAAAACTGTGTCGATCATGTTGTTTTAGTCAGCCACTTAAGCTTGTTTTAAAAGCTGAAATATTTGTATATAAGTCTTAATAATTTAATTACTTACTTAGGATGCCGAAAAACAATTATGAAATTATAAGATATTTTAATTGAGCTGTATCTAAATCAAGTATAATGCGTTAGTAAGTTGTGATTGCAGACCAGACTACTTACTACTACCAGAAACGTGTGAATTAAAAAACATTTATATTTTTTTATTTGCACACAATAGGCCGCCACGTTAAAAGCACACAAGGAACTCTAGAACGTTCCATCAAAAATTACAATCATTCGATCAATTTATGCAGTGAGACCCTTTTTAATCCCGACGAAATGGAATTACTCTGGAATTGACTTCGAGACGAAAATCCGATACAACCGGGAACCTCCTACCTAAACACGAAACGAGCAAATCTCCATTTCGTTTTACGTTCCATTGCGCTTTCACAACCATTTTATCGTTAGCCTTAGACTAGATTTTGAGGAAATGGTGTATTGGACCGTATAAAAAGATTTAAAGTTTATTTTTAATACTTTTATGGGATCCCCTGATATTCGGTTGGGAAGAAATACTGCGAGTATTTTTCCTTTTAAGAGGATATCTTGAGTGGAGGGTGCTCGAGGTCCTTATAAACAAAGCCATTATTATCAGAACTATAGCTCGTAGATCGTGTTAATGTACTTTTGGAACGGTGTCCGTAAATAACGACGAAAATACTGACAACGATGAAAAAAAAATCTTGCTTATTTCACAATTTCGGAGCTGAGCCAGATAAGTAAACGTTTTGGAACGGAATCGACATTACCTACACCTAGTTGCTGAATTGTGAATTTGAAGCTGCGAACTTGTCACAATAAAAAATAAAAGTAAGAAGAGTTTATGGCCTTCAGAAAAATGTATACAAGGTGTAACAGAATAAACGCAAGTCCTGAAAGTAGTTGCTCATAATTGACTACTGAATCCATTTCAGTAACTATTAATAGGTATATGTATTTTTTTTTAATTATTTAAGTATTTTGCAGTACTGACCGCCGCGCCGATTGAATCAAAGAAAATTAAATCTTATTTCAAGGCAATAAGACCCAATTTTAAATGCATATTGAATAATAATGAATAATAATATTGAATCATAATGCGGGGGTTAAAACGATTTTCTTAATAATAATATTAGCTTTAAAAAAAATGTTTTGGTCATTGTATCATGCTTTTAAATCGGAACATCAAGTAATCCTAAGGCTAAAATTGACAAGTTCTCAACGTCAAATTCTCAATTCAGAAACCGGGTGTTAATCTCTGAATTTCCAAAAGAGTAAGTCTAGACTCAAACCACAATATTTGGAGTGAACAACGGCTTGCTTGAATTTACTTGGTAGAAACAAATGTTCAAGGCAAAAGACAGCATTGGCAGCAGGTCTCAAAACTTGCAGCATTCTCCTAACTTTGCATATAAGCCGTCAAGTTCATCGAGTATGCAAACTTTACGATGCTCATATGCTTTTAGTAGTTCGCCATGTTTTAAGCTTAAGTTTTTAGTTTTGTGAACTAAGTAGGTATTTTTACTAAAACATTTTTCTATTTGCTAGGAAAAATTTCTTGAAGTAAATTGATTTCACTCAGTTGAATTGGCGACAGAGTCAGAAAATTTTGTTTTTCTTCGAAAACACAAGATTGCATAGATTCTTGAGAGATTTACTTCCCTGCACGTTTCCTTTTTATTAGATTAAGAATTGTTTGCTCAACTTTATTTGATGTTAAAGATCCTTTATTGTTCTTATGATTTTTCCGCATTACCAAAATTCTGCTCTTTAAATGCTTCTCTCTAACGAACCATGCATATTGCTTACATAAGCTTATCTCCGTCACTAACCAACACCGGTAATCGATCCTTAGCCTGCGAATCGAAGCCCAGTATAGCCAGATATAACGCAAGGATAATTGCCGCGTGCAAATCGATAGGCGTCATGGAGTATATAGAAAATGGAATGATAATACTCATAATCTTTAAGCCATATAGAAATCAAACTTTATGAGTTACCTTTCTCCTTGTACGTTGGACTAGTCATTGTTTTTTTAGGAAATGAATAGTTAGCTATTAGTGACGTTAGTAAGCAATGTAGTCGTCGCTGTTATTTAGTACGTGTCGTTTGTGTGACTATTGGCAAAGTTTAAAACTCAGATTCTCACTACACTTAGCAGACTTTAAAAATACAGTACGGGAACCAAACTACTTTGAGAAACGTGTCATTCAGTAACAGTCAGTACAGTCTCTCCGAAGGATTAATGCGTATACGCTAATTTTCGCCCCTTTGACCGTATTGTCTCCATTTGCTACTTACTCCGTGGCAGACGGATATCCGTGCGGGTGGCGGGCTAGCACTAATTGCCTGTTGGCCGCAGTTGAGGGGCGGCATTAGTTCCGACTATTGATTCGATGATGGAGGGACTGCGAGTGCGTTCTGATTGTGCTGTGCATTATGTTGTTATAAATGTTGGTACGGTCTTAATTAATAAACGCAGGACCATAATTACTTCAGAGTTAAATTGGGTTCTATTGTATTTGTACTACCGTTATTGAAACGGTTTACTTTTGTTATTATTTAATTAAATGCCCTTATAATGTGCTGAAAAACTAAAGACACTGACAATTTTTTTTTCAATTATCTTGTGTGTTATCCTTTCATGTAAAATATTGTGACACTGATAGATCGGATCAAATATGGCATATCGATACCGTGTCAATATGTTATTTTGTAAAAAAAAAACGTCTGATCTCTTGATTCGAATTCGATTTGGTCTTGTAAACAAAAACAATTGAACTATTCAAAAATCGACAGTGTTTGTGTGTCATGCAGTTATTATTGTTGTTGTTTACTACACTACCATTACGGTTATCGAAGTAATTTATTGTCTTTAATGTTATATAAATGTTAATGGGGTAGTTTTGACTATTGATTGAGTCATTAAAGATTTTATGAATGATATGACAACACATGGTGTAAATCACGTCTTTATGGTCTATGAAGTGGTATATTTTCATGTCAATAGTCTTGACCCTGCACCGCGTTTTCTATTAAAATATAATTTTTCAAACATTTGGTTTTACAGCCAGGCAGCCAAATGTTCTGTTTTAAGATTGGTATTGTTAGTTTTGTTATATGTTTAACATATTTTCAACAAACCAACAATCAATATCGTTACTTTCTGAGTCGAACGGATGTGCTAAAATTAACGTAAATAGAATTGATCTTTGAGGTTAAGTTCCTACTTAGGACAAGTAATTTACCCGTGGTTTATCCCTGGATAGAAGGGTCGCCTCCCACACTGTTCGAGTGCACTTACATTCAGTACTCTAGTTGCCTTATATGGGCAGTTAATGGTATTAGGATTAGATGATCTGAGACTTTCCATACGAGCAATCCAGCAGAAGCTTATAGGCACTTTTGGTCCTCAGGTCCTCACGCGACGCGACTCTTGTAGATACATTTCCATGAAGTTTTCATAGAATTTATCCTACTAGAGTCGCGTTACGCCTGGGACCTTTAAGGCTCTCGCAGACTGGCACGACACGACGGTGCGATGTGATTTTGGTAGAACAATTTCCATGAAGTTTTCATAATAATTGTTCTAATAGAGTGCTGTCGCGTCGCGCCTGATTGCGGGAGCCTTTAGTCGTTAACCTATTGCATGCCGGTTTTAAAAGGATTCTCCGTCTTTTTGTCCTTTATTTAAGTGATTTTACTCGATGTAGGTAACATTGTATCGCGGCGATGGCCTATAGAGCCATGAAACTTCGCGTCATTTCGGTAGACTGTACAGCGATTCTCTCTACTCGGAAAAAGGGTTACAAATGTAACATATTTACAAGTGGTAATTCAGATAGCACTTAGAAGTTAATAACTACCCACTTTAAACAACATTGAACCAGTAAATACGATGGACTTATAATGGATTGATCGGCGGATACGATGCCGGACGGACTAACTCATGTTAATTCCAGGGTTACCAGTGTCAATACGTTGACAAATGGTGGTGTGTGTTGGCTGGGTGTTTTTCCCCGTTCAAATATTTGATCGAAATGCACTTATGTTGTTATGATGAAGGGAAATGAATGAATGTTTGGTAAGTACATATTTTGGGCTCAATGAAAAAGTGAAGTAAAGTTTTGGTTGATACAATGTTTAAAAGTTTTAACACAAAATGGTTGAATGAAAAACATTGCGGCTACGACCACATGGGTCTACGGGACGGGCTTTATAATTTTTTATTTTGTACGGAAATGACTGTCACACATATTTGCTGAATTTTTCTGAGATCTTGACGTGTGCGAAAGGAAAGGACATTGGGCAAACATGATTGGGGCTCGGTAGTGGTGGACATTTGGTCCACCACTAACGATTACCATTGCCTTTTGTCTACATTTAGATTTATCGATCTGAACCTACAAGTTCGAGAATATGCTTAGACATCAGATAATTAATACATATAATATAGAAAGCATTTAGCTAAGTCAATCCCACGAAAACCGGCTACTATTTTAAATCCACCGAAGGGACTCGTAGCAAAATGATAACAGCCGCACGAATCAATCGAAGGTTAAGCTACACTAACCGCGGTCGATTTGTGGATGGGTGACCATCCATAACATATCGAGACCCCTCCGTGCCTCGGATAGCACGTTAAGCCCTTGGTCCCGGCTGTCATTCGTAGATCTTTGACAGTCGTTATGGCTAGTCAGAAGCCCACAACTGAGTCTTACTTAGGAGGTCAAACAGACAGTCGCTCCATTTAAAATACGTGTAGGTATTCAGCTGCATCCGGTTAGACTGGAAGCTGACCCCAACATAGTTGGTAAAAGCTAGGCAGATTGATTGATTTTGAGTCCGTCTATCATTTTTATTTTGTTTATTAAATCAAAGGCACCTACTTACTTACCAACATTCACCAGCACTCTCACGCAGAAGGTAGGTAAGTGAACTTTTCCATTCTGAAGAATGTAATTTCTCTGTCCTTTTCACACAACATCTTTTTTAGGGTTCCGTACCTCAAATTGAAAATACGGAAACCTTATAGGATCATTTCGTTGTCAGTCTGTCTGTCTGTCAGTCGGTCAAGACCTTTTTTCTGAGGAACGCGTGGAGGTATCAAGTTGAAATTAATATCTAATACGGTTGGTCTACAGTCCCTTGGATGTATGCAAGCAAGCGAGGTCTCACAGCATAAGTATAGTAAAAAGTTTGAAAATCGTTAACGGCTAGTTTTATTAATTTTTTTGTTTTGAGATTACAAACTTACTCTTATCTTACGTAATATCGATGATAAATGATTTTATTTCTGTAAGTAGGTTTGTACAAACACTTTTACACGTCAAACATATATTTTTTCTGAGAAGAAAGGCCGAAACAAACTCAGAGGTCACAGTCTCTTTTGAAGTCCAGAGAAAATCTTGGTCAGATCATGTGAAGGCTATGTAGATCGGTATCTAAAATGGTATTTTGAGGACAGAACCACACAGTTTGAGTGGACCTGTCCAGTCAGTGCACGCAATTGTCAGCAAACATGCAGCTCAACTATAAGGGCAGCTCATCAACTCGATGTATGGGAGAATACGTTTTTGAACTACAATGTTAAGTTAGTTTTTAGGATAAATTCATACCAACTAAGGAACCCTTCATTGTGCCTGGTCTGACACGCACTTGGCCGGTTTTTAAACAAGTATTTTGTAAATAAATTATCCTAGCAAATAAGCCACAAGGCCGCCCTCTTTAATATTAAATTATGAATCTCATTTCACGTCGCACAGCATTTCCTTACGTTTTGTGTTTTATTTTAAGGAGAATAAGACATTTTTACAAAATGAAATTTCAAGAATGCTCTTTCATGACGTCAACTGAAAGCGTTATGAGAGCCAGCGATTTTCTTCCGTACGACACGTGTAAAACTAGGGACACCATTTTATTGAGTACTTAATATTATTTTTCAGGACTTTTCTATTGTTAATATTACCTGTTTTTTTTATGTCACGTCACGTCTTCATTTTTACCGTTTCCTACATAATAATATTCTCTTAAAAGTGCTTGCTATGGCAAATAAAACATATCTTCACGCCCGCAATCCACGCAGGATTAGGCAGAGTGATACCTATAGTACACCCACATTTATTTATTTATTTATTACTTTTCGCACAAAAGGTACAAAGGCGGACTTAATGCCTTAGGCATTCTCTACCAGTCAACCAAGGGTGGTGAAGAGATTAGATGGCAGGTGCTTTAATTGAAAGAAAAGGAAAGAATTGATTTTGAGCGATGTTTAACAATGATAAAAAAATAAACTATCATTTCAGCTATGTTTATGTCCCATGTAATAGGGGGCGAGTCTATTGCCATCAACCGGGCACAGATCCAGTCTCTGGGCTGCTGCTGACAAATTCCTGATGGAAAAACCCAATAACGCTTTACCTTACCTGGAAATTGAACCCAGGAGCTCATGTTCAGCAGCAATGCTTCTCTCCTCATCAGCCTATAATGTTCCCACTACTGGGACACAGGCCTCCTCTCGGTAAGAGGGAGTGGGCCGTGATCCACCACGCGGGCCCAGTCCGTGTTGGTAAGCAATGCTTGCGACGACTATACCAACGACGTAGTCAAGCATGCTGTGCATGTGCATGAGCATGTGCTATGGCAAATTATGTGGCATTTTTAAAGTGTTGCAAAACTAAAAAAAATACTCCGACATTTATCAAAATTCCGAGAGAAAAACGTTGCTGTTGCTATAGGTGTAAAGTCCAATTTTGAATTTACCATCAGACATTAGGTAGGTACTCTTTTAAAAAGTTTGCTTCGTAGATTTATACGCTTTTACCTGCTATTTTGGTGTATTCCCAGGACCACGAACCCATTAAGTTGAGCGTTTTAGCTTATGTACAGCCATTTAATCGAGTGTCAATCTCCATGGTGAGCTGGCTCGATGTTCGTCGCCCGCAATTTATGGCGCGATATCCGACGCTATCTAACGCCATTGTCATGGCATGCAACCCATAAAGGTTATTAAGTTATAAGGTTCACTATCACATGCAGGTATTGTTGCATCGTTTGAAGGCTCAAGTTTTATACATAATGGTTATGGGATAGGTAGATTGTTTAATTGTGCAAAAAATCTTCATAACCGTAATGGTGGTGCTATGAATAGTTTTTTTATAGAAGATATAGGTATTATATTATTACTATAACTAACTGACTATATATATAATATATAGAAATAAGCATCACCTTAGTACCTATTTTTCTTATCTTGTCTTCTTGACTGTTGGTATGTGTGTACACAAATGGTTAAATAAATAAATAATAAATTGTTCTGGTGACGAATTTCAATGATTTTTCATTTGAAAAATTTGGAGCATATATTTGAAGTCAATAACACCATTATCATTCTCTTACCCTTATAACAATTTATTTGGAGTGGGCATAGTATGTCTTCATCCATACTCGTACATCTCTATTAGTCGTCTTTTCAGTGGTCATTTCTAGCCCTTTTTAGTTCACGACTGCGAATATATGTTTTAAAAGCAGTGCTGACAGTATCATTGTGCTGGCAGTGCTGCCACCTTGTCGCTGGCTAGTATTATCTCAAGACATGATCTATTCTCTTAAGAGGGAAGCGGAAGGTTGCCCGCGAAATGCATATTTTCTTACGTTTTTTTGCAATTTGCAGGTCAGTGTCCAGGGGCCGTACTATGACGTGTTAATTCCATCATTGTTCCAGCGTGGAAGAGAGACGGAGCTATACATGACCGATAGCACTATCTCTTTTTCTCAACGGAATCATGATGGCGTTAACAGGTCATAGTACGGCCCCAGGTTGTAGGTTGAACAGCATATGATTCGCGACCGTAAAATGTGTGTATTTACAGAATTATACTAATTTTAAATTATCAATACAACCCTCTAAGTTCATATAATTCTATTGAATGAAGAAAATATCTACGTTACTAGGCTACATACTGGCTCTGATGGCTCTGTTGCCTTACCTAGTTCTATGCAAATGAAGGACGTTATCATAATCAGGCATGCACTAATGCACTACCTCAATAATGAAACCACGTTAATTAAAATACCACCTTCAAAGATTAATGAAGCGAAGCAGTCACCGAGTCACGAGTCCACTTTATTACCATTGTACATAAATATTATAATCCTAATTAAGAGTCGGATCATAAATAACTGTGATTACTTTCCTCTCGCGGTATTCTGCCAACGTTAAGTACTGCCTGAATTATGCACGGAAATGAATCCTGGATTTATATCAATTGGTAATGAACTGAAAGTTGAATACTGAGACATTAAAGTTTCGCGGTAAGTGGTCTTCGAATAGAACAGTGATTTAATTTTATGTGATTTCAATTTCCTGTATTTCTAGTCAATGTTTTTCTGCCGTAAATATTAAATTCACTTGGTTACATTAGTTTCTAGAATATAATCATCTGCAATTACATTCGAGAAAGTTATTGATATCAATAAGTGCTTACTAAGTTTCAGGAAGGCGCCATCTTTGAGTCCGGCTTCCTCTTTCATCGAACTCGACAATACTTTTGCAGGGCAGTTTTAGTGCTGTGCAAGTCAAGGTGGCAGCTAATTGTTGCACCTCCAATGGTTCAAAATCCCTTGATACATCGCAGAAAATATTACGTACTTACTATTTAAGTGTAATAACTAGCCAGTCCCCAATATTGCTTGGAATATTTTCAAAGCGCCTCACATACACATACTGACAATTGCAATGCATTTCATTTTGACGTTTCGATAACGTTTGTTTGTAAAAGAAAGCATGAAAGAAAGCAAGCAGAAAAAATATTTTATCCTAACACCAACAAAATCATGGACAATTTATCACAACTTGAGAGTAGCGTCTTGCCCCGGATGGATATGTTTGTTCTTTCTGAAGAATAATGCTATTGTACCAGCATCTAAAGTCACCTTCTTGAAATGACTAGACAAATGTTTTTGCGCAGAGTAGACTGCTTTGAACAAGCTTGTGCATGTCTAAGTTTTAACCCTTTATGCCCTTCACGCTTCGCTACGCAAAGCGTATTTTCACTTGGCCGCTGCTGTGAATAGAAAATAGTTATTTATCCAACATGTGAGGAAAGTTCGTTATTCCTATGAGTTTTGATTTTGAGTCTTGAGCGAACGAAGGATTGAAAAATAGAATCACGAGCGCAGCGAGTGATTATAAATTTCAATCCTGAGTAAGCGAAAGACTCAACAAAACGAATAGCAAATGAACTTGCTCACATGTTGCATACAAAACTTTTCACCACTCCCAGCAAGAAAGTATTCAGTCGTCATTGGTAAATAAATGAAATAGTCACAAAGCAAATAATTAAAAATTAATCAATAAAATTATTTATTATTTAAAATACCTTTAAAACTTCACATAAAAAAATCAGGCAAGGTTAGTTTCTGAACGGGATCATTACTTTCCTCACTGTTCAAACAGTGAGGAAAAACCAACTTTCCTCACTGTTTTCGTAGAGGAATGACACTTCTTTCGTGCGGCAGTGGTGAAAACATACTTATCTACTTACATACTAAAAATACTGTGTTGTTTTCGTAACAATACCAAATTTTTGCAATTTGAAGTATCAAGTAAGAATAGTTTCGAATAGACAACAATTATGTCGCTCTTTATAAAGCTATGATGTTATTTTTAGGCGCTATATCAAGTCTAGCACTTACGTATTGTTAAAATTAATACAGTTCATAGCTGGGACTGTGATAGATAGTAGATGACACGATATCAATAGGTACATAATTACACTGGGCTATGAACAAACCGGGTTGGTAACAAAAACCTCAATAACTTCCAAAATATTGAAGCTACGAGTAGCTTTATGAAATAAACACTGTAATTTTATTATAGACAATTTTATAGTGTTTAAATCATGTCATAAAAGTTCATCATTATGAACTTTATTTTAAATAAAAGTAAATTAAGTAAAAATTACCGTTTTCAACTATTGGCTGGCGTACACGTCGTCCCAGTTCGTCCCAGGCATGCACGATGGGGTCCAAGTCTGGGCTGCGTGCTGGCCCCTCCATGCGTGTGATAGCGACATCTTCAAGGCAGTCAAACACTTCCGAGCTGTATGGGGACGAGCGTTAATTTGCATAAAGACGGCGTTCTCGCCCATGTTTACTAAAAATGGGCCAACATACTCATTTAAGATTTTATTCGCGTATCTTTCTGCAGTTAAAGCGCCATTTTCTATCACGGTGCAGCTTTCGGAAGAAATTCCAGCACACACGTGTATGGAGCCTCCGCTGTATAGCACTTTCTCTTCAACGCAAGCTTGGATATAGCGATCTCCTGGTCTTCTGTAGTCACTTTGCTTCCCATCGTGCGTGCATAGCATCAACCTCGACTCGTCCGAAAACATTACTTTTGACTTCAACAGCCGTCTGAAATCGATATCTATTGTTGACACCATAATATATCGATCCTCGCACGCTGTCGTGCACCCTGTTCAGCCTGTTCCTGGTCTGCTAAAATTGGACCCAGTCTCTTCAAATCGCTGGAGCACTCTTTGAACGGTTGATAGCGACACACCAACAGTTCTCGGTGTATAACGCTGACTGCGCCCAAATTCAAGCATTGTCAGAATTCTGATACACTTATAGAAGGTATGAGGAACATGGTGTAAAGTTCGCTCATACCTCCACAGAAAAGGGAAGATCCTCTGACCAGACGGTTGTTGTGTCTGGTTGGCAACTGCCCGACGATTGATGTCGGGGCGTTGTATATATGCTAGTTGCGCGGTAAACTCTGCTTGCGCGATGTAGGAATGTGTGTGACGTCAGGATAATGCGTAGTTCGCATGTGGCGTTGGCGATAGATATTTGGCGATAGATGGCGCCACACACTTTTCAGGTGTTAGTGGCATGTTTTTAATTGAATTTGATCACAATAATAAATTTCTGCACAAGAAATGCCATATTTATAAACAAAAACAATAGTACTTAAAACAAATAGTTTCAAAGTTGTTCAAATTTTAAAAATCGTCATTATATTTTATATATCGTTATTAATACAATCACCAAAAAGAAATAAAAAAGTTTTCTTTCTTCCTGTATTAGTAATGAAATAAAATTTAAGTAATTTAGTTTTTATTCTAACAATATTACTCAAATATTTTAAACGCTATCGCATATTTTATAACCGACCCGCTTACTTTGCGGCCCAGTGTATATTGAAGTCGCTTTTCATGTCTGCTGTGTGACCGCGTTAGTCTTCTAAAGTACGCAACTGATTTTGAAGTGGTTTTCAACACCGTTTAGAAAATTTATTCCGTAATGTTTATGTTTATAATAAGTTAGACCTAACTTAGATATAATAAAGAAATATTCATGTTTTGTCAAGTTTTAAGAACCGTACGAAGCAGGGGCGGGTGGTGGCTAATATTCTTGCGCTATGCAGGATTTCGTGACGTCAGTATGACGCGCAGCTCGCATGTGGCGATGTAGACACCGCTACACTACTCCCCTCCGGAGACCAGAGGTCGATAGTGGGTCGAGTTGTTGTTGTTGTTGTTTGTTGGTTGATTGTTATTGTTGTTGATGTAGAGATACGAGGAACAGGGTGTAAAGTTTACTCATACCTCCATAGAAAAAGGAGGATCCTCCGACCAGACGGGTGTCGTGTCTGGTGGGCAACCATCCTACGATTTATGTCGGGAAGCTGCATATATGCCAGTCGCGCGGTAAACTCTGCTTGCGCGATGCAGGATTTCGTGACGTCAGTATGACGCGCAGCTCGTATGTGGCGATGTTGACACCGCTACACTACAATAATCAAAATAAAATAACAAATGTTGTCGAAGTACTTAACTTCGACAACATCAACAAACCCTTTAAGGCAATACTTACTTTAACACAACGACATCCAACTTGACTAAACTTACATTCATAATTCAGATCCTGACACCACCAGACCAACGAATCTATTACGCGTTATTACTACCAACCTTATTCATGTATCTATTTATCGGATCGAAGTAATAGCAGTCAATTTTACAAGTCAATCGAATTTAATACATAAGCTGTACCTATAAGGAAGTTGTATACAAACTTAGTGATACCGGGTTAGACCCATTTGCATACAGATTTGCTGAGCTTAGTCGTACTTTATTGGTGCAACATAGTTTATCTAATGACGACGATATTTTGCTTAGTTGGTTCTTTGCAAATGTAAAATGTGGGTTGTAAGTGTTTTAAGCTGACACAAATCTTGGTTTCGGTTAGTTTGTGGAGATCAATGTATGTTTGTAAGCTGGGGTACCAATAAATTATAAACATGGAACTTATCTTCTTAGTAATTACTTAGAAGTATTTACTTAGTCAGAGATCTTTGAAATTACTTTATTAGGAAACTATTTCTAATGGGTGTTGTTAAACAATTTGGAAGAAGAGCCCATGCCCAACGATATTATGTTGATTGCATGTGTAACGGAAAAAGTGCGTAATGGCCCTCTTTTCAGACACGACGAAGCCTGAAACCAGCGACCAATCCGAACAATCTTGTCTGTTAGACTTAAAATCAAAAATTCATAGACCTATCCCACCATCCACTGTGTTTGCAAGAACTAAGCGTCTCTCTATGTCTATTTATCTCACAGACACATTGTAATTTGAATACACTGCGCACAATATAGTCAGCAGGGTATATTTAGACAAAAGGAACGTTAAAGATAACTCCTTAATTGTGTTAGATGCTTAAACTTTGGAAGTAACTCCTCGTAAACAAGATCCTTATAATAGTTACTCGCGAAGAGACTGTGATGACGCGTGGTCTAAGTGACTGGTAATTATTTTGTGGCATTACGCATAAACGATACCAGACGCCGCAGGAGACGCCCTGGGCGTCGGGAATCCCAAGCCGATTTCCGGCCACCGTAGGCGCGGGCTTACGGACGGCGAGCAATGGGCAGCTCACCGTCCGATAAGGACCAGGCCCGGGTCAACGGCACGTTGTGTTCCACGCGAGGCTCAAAGAGTTGTCCGCACCAAATGACGGGGTCCGATAGGGCCTGCCAGTGTTGCGGGAAAGCCTGAAAGGGTTACCGTGGCCCCTGGCACAGGCAACTGAAGGAACACGGGTGAGTTTTAGTCAATAAGAGTCAGATACGCCCTCCCGCTCCGCCCAGAGAGGGAGAAGTTATTTGACGATAATTCAACCTAAAAAAAAAGGCCAAAGGCGTCTTTTCATACAGAGGAGGCTCGAGCATTGATCACCACGCTTGCTCAAGACGGTTTGGAGATTTCAGACTTAACTATAAGTCCAGGTTTCCTCACGATGTTTTTCCTTCACCGAGGTCAGTCTTGTCCAAGATAAACTCAGAAAGTACATATAAATTTGAAAAGTCACATAGGTATTAATTTGTAAAAGTCTTCTGTAAAATCATTAATCATTCAATTAATACAACGTGTTGTTTTGCATCCTCGTCAAATTTCAGGAGGCTGTTATGAAAGACATAAATAATCAAATAAAATTACGATCCTGCTCAATAATTAATACATACTTGTTTTTTTAGGTATTTAAGTTTGACAGTATTTCAGAATACTCCACTTTCAAAGAACAAAATCGCCCCGTTGCGTATGCGGTAGGTAGTGTCGTACGACTATGTCGCTGTGTGCATGCGTTACAGTTACAGCGCAGTTACAGGGCGGTATCACACGGGCCCTACACATGCCGTTTTCCGAAAAATACAAAAAATAAAAATAAATACCTACTTATTTTATTATTGATTCGTGTCGAGAATCATTAGCATAGTTACCTCCTCGAATTTGACGAGGATGCAAAACAACACCTTGTATATGTGACTGTAAATTGTGGGTGTCTGATACGCTTGCAGCCGCTGGTCCGTGGATGGGTGATCATCCGTTTCATACTTGATTCCTCCGTGTCTCGAAAGTCGTGATGGTCGTTACGAGTAGTCAGAAGCCTAAACGTCTTACACCCAGTCTTACCAAGGGGAATCGTGTTACCCACTGATTTGATTGTGGACGTTTGATAGTGAGTCGCTTCATGTATAAAACCTATTGGTATGCAGGCGCATCTGAGGGCGTACTCCCTAAGCACCAAGTGCGTCGTTTCGGCCGTAGTTATAGACGTTTCCTACTCCATATCACTTACGGGCATAAGATTATTGTCGATTGTGATTATTGTTGTGTATTAAGAGTATTGATTATTATTGTCTTTGGTCTCTGGCACTGACACATCAAGCAATGGACAAAATTGTCGGCAATATGTATGCTTGAACATGAGGCTTTTGACAACGTTGGAAGTGTATACTTTTAAGTCTCTTTTTTATTATTTTTTTATTTGTAATGTGCGTTTTCTTTGTGCAGAATAAACATTTTTTCTTTCTTTTTTTTTATTAGTCCGGGGACCGAACTAAAAATTTCTGATATAACGTTTAGACAGTTGTCCTTACTCCCGATGTGCTTTTGCCCGTCCGGAAAAGTTAATTAATCGGGAGTAGGGTTTACTTACTACTTTCGGTCGGGGCCGTATTGTCGTTGATGGACTTAGAGAGTAGGCCCCCAGGTTAGACTGGAAGCGAACCAAAGGGCTAGGTGACTACATGTAACATTCCTTCTGACATGAGTCCAAAACAAACGCGACCTATAACAAAACACAATCTAAAGCCAAAATCTTGTAACTTGGGCCTTGCCAAAGCTGTGATCCTATTGTACCACTATCCACAGAGGTCTGAGGCTGAGACGAGACGCTAAAAGCATGTTGTCGCCTCCAATTTGGCTCCACTGTCACATTCCACTCTAGACGCCTCGCCGTTGATAGAATTTGCCCTTTTGCCGTCCTATGAAATATTAGAACAGCAACGAGTGACGTGACGGGAAAGTGTATGTGTGGTCGATTGTGTGAAGTGGAAGGAGAATATAACTGTGTTTGGAACCAATGTTTTGGGTTTACCTAAGATTTGTTACTTAGATACGTTGTTTTGTTCAGGATAGTAGTAATTAGTCCGTGACACATTTCTTCTGTATTTGTTAATAAGTCCTTTCACCTGAAATCGTACGCAGTTTGTCATGGTTCCCGTGTGGTTCACTTAGATAAATGTCTCTCTGGCCTGTTTAAGCAACAGGCGAAACAGTCCATTGGCACTGAAAACTTTTGTAGTGCATTCAGCGTATTTTCAGCCAGTTCTAACTGCTTATATTTAGGAAAACTGCCCTATTATTATAATATTAATACTTCAATGCAGAAAATGTACACTCCACGCATGCAATAAAACAGCCTGTCATTTTATTCATCATGGTCATCATCAGCCTATAATGTTCCCACTCCTGGGACACAGGCCTCCTCTCGGTGAGAGGGAGTGGGCCGTAATCCACCACGCGGGCCCAGTGCGGGTTGGTAAATGTCACGTCTTTCGAATTTTTGGTTCTAGGACATGCCGGTTTCCTCTCGATGTTTTCCTTCACCGTTTTGAGAGCAGTGGTGATGAAATAATTTACACAAAGTAAAGCGCCTTTCTGGGTTCGAACCTACGACCTACCACTCGTAAGTCACGGCCGTTACAACTGGGTCACCACTGCTCGGTTATTTTATTAGTATAAAACAAATCATTTTTAATAATTAAGAGAAAAAAAAAACAACAATACCTAACCTTTATGTAAGTGACTATCCACACAACCGTTGCATACTTTGCGGTTTGTGGTACATACCCGTATAAGTAGATAGCACAGAACTGTTATTGCACATTAAATCATAGAACGGTCGTACATTCTACCACTTGCATTATTTCCGCCGTCTTGTAAACGACCCATGTGTTACTACCCTTATGGTTTAAAATGACAATAAATTTCAACGATTTACGAACAGGAATTTCCATTTGCGTTCGTTTTTTGAAGTTGCTGCTCGCTGAAGCTGCATTTAAAACGTAGGTAAGTAAATGTTGGTAAGATTTTAAAATGTAGATATTTACATATTTCCTGAACCTAAATATCTACATAATATTTGGATGATGCAAAGCTGATCATGTAGGTTATCCAAACAAAAAGCTAGAAATTTTCATGACCTGCAAAAAATGTGAAGATCCATTTCACAAGATAAATGGCTAAGCGAACCTAGACATTTATTAACCTATCCATAAATTTCACAAATTCGTTCCATAACTCAGCCCTTTCCCCACCTCACTTATCATCGTAATAAAGACGTAGGTTCCGAACCCTCGATCATATGGCCATGGGAGAGATCTATTAGCTACGGCTTAGGATTACCTACCTACTCTTAGTTGAGCGTATGCTATACAATGAAGTTAGTGAACGTTGCCCTTGTTAATAATGCATGGTTCACATGGGATGGTCCCAATTAAGATGGTTGAAAATTGTCATTAGACGTAGGTATAGACGTAAAGTGTGCTTTTCAAATTGTTTTTATACTTACACAAGCCATGTGCCAGATTAAACCCCCTATCATCATCACTTCGATCAACAATACCACAATACCAACTAGATAACGGGTCTCATACAAAATCAAAGCTAAATGCTGTCCGCGTGAAAAAAGTTTAAAACAGCTAAAAGGTCAACCTTATTACAACCATGGCACCTAGTAATAAAGTCGTGTTTACATTGGCAGTGTTTCAAGCTAACTAAACAAAATAAGAGCTCACGTCTCAAGTGCGCTGTTATTTACCGAGACGTATTTCTTGCGCTGACCTAGTCAGTATTGTTGATCGAAGCCATATCATCATCTGCATAGCCTTTTCCCAACGATGTTGGGGTCGGCTTCCAGTCTAATCGGATGCAGTTGAGTTCCAGTATTTTACATGGGGCGACTGCCTATCTGACTTCTCGATTTAAAGCCCCATAGGGGATGAATTTAAAAAATCTTTCCTTAGTCACTTTCGTTACTTACGGAATTGTTGTGCAAAATGTCATGCTTCCAGAACCAGCGGTTTAGGATGTGCGTTGTCTGGCAGTAAACGAACGAATTTAAGATTGTTATTAAGTAGATTGTATTTTTATTATTTTTATTTCATTAAGTAGATTGTATTTTTAGTATTTATATTCACTAAGTAGATTGTATTTTTATTTCATTATATAGATTGTATTTTTATTTCATTAAGTAGGTTGTATTTTTATTCCATTACGTAGATTGTATTTTTATTTCATTAAGTAGGTTGTATTTTTAATCCATTACGTAGATTGTATTTTTTTATGAATTACTGTTAACATTCTTTGTTACTTATATTCTTTTCCTTCTTCCTCCCGAGTTTTCAGTTACTCAGAATCAAAATTTTCAAATAGAGTGTAGGTACTTAGGTACACTGTACAACAGTGACAATGAAACGATACTTATATTAAAACAAAATCTCTGGTTTTAAATATTAAAATAACATAAGAATTTAAAGCAGCTTCCAAGTAACCTAATCGAATTACCTCAACCGCCATAAATATAGATGACAAATAACAGCCTCCCGGTGTTGATGCTCAGTGACTTAGGATATAATGAACTAACCGTTGAGAAGGGATAACAAGTTGGAGGATGATGGATGAGGCAGGTCAATAGGGGACAGCGGTTGGAACTGCCAATGAAGCAAAATATACGGGTGTAGAAAATACTGGCAATTTATTATAATTAGTTTGAAGGTTCGAACATGTTAGCAGTTGTTAATTTGATTAGTAATTTAATTTTCGTTTAATATATTAATTTTTTTAAAGGCTGAAACCCGGTCTCCAGAATGAGGGAGAGAGGGATCTGGAACTTGGTTTTGTTACACATGCTGGTAGTATAATTATAATAATTACCTGTTACCTAACTAATAAATAATTGATAAATTAAGTAGGTACTGACTTAGCACTTTTTTAAAAAAATATTAAGTTGAGATACTGACATAAGTTATTCGTACAAAAACCATTTATAGGTATCTACTATTAACAAAATTCAATGGTTTCGCCTAACACTAACCATTTTCGCCCAAGCTTTTAGTTCGTTAAAACATTTGAGCATAAATAAAGTCTCGTTCAACGGTTGCGGACGACATTGCGGTCGTAGGGATATACTCGCAATACCTATAGGTGTGGTGTACATAAGAGATATGGCAGTACACAAGAGCCCCGCACCGGTCACTCGTACGTTTTGTGACCGCAGACCCGCCGC
The DNA here is from genome assembly GCA_937001585.2 of Brachylomia viminalis. Lineage (NCBI taxonomy): Eukaryota > Metazoa > Arthropoda > Insecta > Lepidoptera > Noctuidae > Brachylomia > Brachylomia viminalis. The sequence continues at coordinate 11,537,344 of OW443308.2, read as the reverse complement.
GCACCGTACTTAGTACAATATACTTACTTTATTGTTTTTATATTTATTATATTATTTAATATTTATTGTTTTCATTAAAAATGGATGGGAATTACTTATTAGTTTTCAGAACTACTCGAAGTTGAATTAAGATTACGGGGCTGATAAAATTAAATAATGTTATTTTTTCCTATTTGAAAATCCTCTGTCAAGGTTTCCGATTCGTGTCAACATTAAACTTCATGCCAATATCAGTAAAAATTATCTTAAAATGCAAAGAGATGCAATTAACGATTATTACAGTTTCCATTGTTACATAAAATATATACCTACGTTATCAGAACTAATTAATGGTGGTTTAGAAAATGATCTTTTTTATTCTAAAATAAGAGTGACATTCGTTTTAAATGATTTAATGAATTTTAATTATTTTTAGTAATCTTGGAACACTAAAAAATTTGCAGGTAGGTAATAGAGGAAAATTATAATTTTAAATTTAACATTAAAAAAAACCCCGACACAAACAAAAACCTCTAAAAGCGGCTGAACAGATTTTCTTCTTTTTTTTTAGCTTAACTCGATCAAGTCACCTTTCAAACAAAACAAAAAAAAACAAAATTGGGTCAGCCGTTTGCGAGCTACGATGCCGCAGACAGGCACACAGATATAACACCCCTGTTTTTTCGTCGGGGTTTAAAAAAAGGACTAGCGCGCACCAGATACTTGTAGGTAGTCACCCGGTACTTAGACCACTATCGTTTACTGAGTCGATACTTTAGCTCGGTTTTAAACTGGCTAGGTCGGCACTCAAATTTAAATGTAGACTGAATGTCTGACCCATCAAACTATCGACTACCTAAGATGTATCTAGTGCACGCGAATCTAAGAGTTCATAAAACTAATTAAAAAACCTTTCCTATACCATTATCTGATGATTTTTAACTTTAGATTCATCGCCAACTGGTCTCTACATAAGAAAATTTGATTGGCAATTCGAGTAATTTATCAATAGAATTGTGTGGTGTGCAATAGGTTTTAAGTCGGAAATGAATTAATAATACACGGGACCACACGACACAAAAGTATCGCCGCGTATTTCTGCCCATGAAGACTCATTTCAGCTGATCGTCAGAATGTTGAAGGCTTAGAGACACGTCTACAGACAATACGCGACTGATGCTTTTAAATTACTAGAACCATATCAGGCCAATGTTATTGTACCGAATTAGCGTAGGTAAGTATAAAAATCGGAAGTTTGGATACAACACCTTGCTCTACACCCATTCCTTACATTTTGTATAAGAAAAACTACGCATGATTTTCGGTCATAGCAACCAAACACGTCGCATTTAGCGACGACGTTATATTGGCAACTATGACCAGACCACACAAAATCGATAGTGTTAATAAAAATAACTTAAAACTTAACTTAGTTTCTTAACAATAATCTTGTGTCACGGTCTGGAATCAAACTACCAACTAATTAATATCGGCAGCAAGGTTGAAATTCTAAGCGTAAATCCCAATATCATAATCCAGCTCCTTTCCTCTCTCGCTCTTCAGCCTAAGATTGACGTACGTGTATCCGATACCGCCTGCTGTTACCGTGGCTGAGCCGTTTGTGTGTTTGTTGTCGTACGCCATGATACTCTGCAACAATGGATGGAGGATTACTCATCAACTATTCATGGGACATGTAGGGTGAACATAGGATGGAGTGCGTTAAAATGTTGCGCGTCTCTGCAAGAGAGATTCATGGGATAATAAAGTTAGACACTACCGGGTTTGGGGTTTTACTGGTTGCGAAATAAGATACCCTGTCGGGTTTAGTTAAGGCTTGAATTGATAAAGACCTACAATTATATTTATTTTGCAACTAGGATCAAAATAACGCTTCGTTTTTACAACAAACTCCCAAGCCATGTTAAAGAACTGAGCCTCAATAAATTTAAATCATTTATTAAACAGAAACTCTGTCGAAGTGGTTTCTATAACGTTAAAGATTACTTGAACGACAAAAAGGCTTGGGATTAATTAACTCCAATGTACCCTCAATTAACTAACCATTTTGTATTTGGGAATTTATTAATAATGTCGTTTTTATTGATTTACGCGACATAACTTATGATATTTTTGATGATATTTAAAGACAAAACTGACTGTTAATGTGATAATTAACATGCAGGCTAGATTGAATACATGACTTTATAGCTGTCTGGCGGTCTTGAGTATTTTATATACGGCCTACGCAAATGTGCTGTAGATCTGGTAGCTTCGTGTGACCGGTCGTTGAGCTCCCTAAAATAGGGTTGAGCTACACGATGACTGATGCATACATGCGGTCTGTCGACAGGTCAACCCAAAGCTGCAATGGCTCTTTCTTCAAAAGGCCATTCCCGACATGGCCCTGCAGGGTTAGACTCATATAAAATCCTAATAATACAATGTTTGGACTTTAAAAAGAGACCATGACCTCTGAGTTCGTTTCCGCATTTCTTCTCAAGGATTAGTCAGCTAGGAAATGCCGGCGCCATCTAGTTTTAAAATATTGACGCGTAAAAATGTCTTAAAAGTTCTACTTACAGAAATAAACATTTCATTTCAGTTCATTTCAGTCATTAATTTGACTCTTTCAACATCATCTGCCTAGTTACCCAACTTTGTTAGAGTCAGCGTCCAGTCTTACCAGATGCAGCTGAATACCAATATTTAACATGGAGCGACTGCTTATCTGACCTCCACAAGCCAGTTACTTAGTAACATGATACCCCTAGGTAAGACTGGTTTGATTTTTCCAAAAGTTTAAATATACTGCATAATATCTAATAAGTGATATTGAGCCTATATTATATCTTCTTCTATCAATCCAAATACATAGTTAGCGAGGTTGCCAAAACACTTTTCAAACATTTTACATGATGATAATGACACTCGTTATGTTTGCATTCAACCGAATTCAATTCAGAGAAGCCAATGTTTTTGATGTATAAAAGAGAAAGATACATTGTTTGCAAATAGCGTTTGGAACAGAACGAACAATTTACAAATACGGCTGGTTAGTTATTTGGTAACCCATACCATCGGTGGGATGTCCGAATTCCTTGAAGTATCCTGAATATTTGATGATAGTACAAATTGTATTGACTGAACCGATGGGAAAGGAGCATTGAAAGAAAATTGAGGGGAAATCCTTGGAATCAACATACTTACCTACGTTTGTATCAATTATTCAGGTTTATACGGCTTACACAGGAGAAAAAGTCTAGATAACTGCCAAAAAATCCATTGGACTCTTCAATTTGGTGGTCTCTGTATAGTTAAAGATGCACTGATAAAATTATCAAAAGCTCAGGTACATCTCATCCATGCAAATATACTGATAGAAGATAAAATCTAGTACTATCCTTTACTAATAAAATCTACAGTCTATAAACAGAGAAGTAGAGGAAACAAAGAACTCAAAATATTTTTCTTTCGACCCCTTAAGGGGACAAAAATTGTTTACCTCCTTTCCTGTTACTAAAATTTTGAGAAGATTTATTCGTTTTTTTCTACGATTACGTTCTTTGAAAACAAATCTGAAGTTTTATAAAACCGGTAATATATTTTTAATTGGTCCCTAATAAAGTTTGAAATTAAATTATAAAGTACTTACATTGATTACAGAATGCCCACTGTAGAACACATTTTTCACTCGTTTTATGAACGGAATTGCCGTATAGTGTGCTATAGTGTGATGTATCATGTGCTGGTTATTATTTGTATTGCCCAGTATCAAATGGTCGCAAGTTACTATCACGAATAAACAGGCAAATAAAAACGCTACAACTTGAATCTTCATATTTCTGAAATTGCACTTGTAACAAATATAAAAGGACACGACTACGATTCACAGTGTGTCGGAACGAAATGAAATAATTGAATTGGTTCAATATTCAATAACTGCGACGTCTGTCAACAATCAAAGTCAAGAAATGATTCTGATTAACTCAGAGGTCAGCGAGAGTAGGGGAGGCCGGGGTTCAAAGTGCCGATTTTCAAACAACACGTAAAAACCGGTAATACAAGGTCTGATCTCCAAGACTTTCGGCTACGTAGAGGCAGAATGTATTCTAGTTTTAAACGAAAGCCAGAAACGTTTTTTTTTGCAAAACGTCGACATGGAACAACCCACCCGTCATGGGGTTGGTTTTCGATCGTTGGGGGATGTTCCGGTAGCAATTGTGAAAATTAGATGCAGTAACTGAAAATGGATTTAAATAAATTAAAGCAAAACTATTTAGTGTCAAATATTCATGTCTCAAATATTATAAAACAGAACTAACTGTTACTGTTTCAAACAAATTACATATTTCTAGATCCCTAGCTATTGTTTTAAGCTTATCATTGATAACAGCATCAGCTACCCGCTGCCGCAGTTCAACTGGGTCCTTGCCCCTTTCGGATTTCCTTTTTTTCCTGTTCTCATAGTAAAATATTTATTTTATTTTATTATAAGTTGCTACATTTTGTACACATACGTGTTTCTCGGCACTAGCGGAACTTTTAGCCTAAAATTCATTTCTTTTCAAACGCAAAATATACAAGTAACAAATTACCAATAATGCGATTAAAAAACATAAGTACCCTTTAGTTTTTCCAAATGTTAAGTGCAACTCGCACATAAATAGCTGTAGAATTCATTAAAGTAGGCCAAAAAGTGTAAGAATAGAAAAAATTACTTATGTGCCACCAAGCGAAATTGAAAGTAACACGTCTTTACAGCGTCTCTCAAATGGCTGCCGAAGCAGCGCGTTGGTACAACGTTCCGTGATGCATTTCACATTGAATGCAAAAAAATGTTATTCGTGCCGGAACAACTTACCCCCGGTACTTTGAACCCCGGCCTCCCCTAATACTCATAGTTGATGATGATGAAATTTCATAATAGACTATGGGACTGGGAACGATTGTTGTAGCTAAAGCGTTTGTTTTAACAGCACGATCATTGATCACGGCTTCGACTATAGGCAACTCGTTCCTACTATTATTACGCAAGTTAATATACTGAACCAGAACATGTTTGTTATTTTTTTTAATCATTTTTAGTCACTAGGTATTTATTTGTATCAGTACGTAATCCAACGTCACATTTCACCAGGCATAATACGTTGTTCTAATTACCGTAGAAATTACTTAACTACGTAATCGTTGATAAACCTAACCATTTCGGTACCTACTTTATGTTAAAACATATAAAAGGATCCAAGCAAAATATTATAAAGTTGGAATAACGCCCAAGCTTATAATTGGAACCAAAATCAGAACCATTGAAAGATTTCCGACGTCACAATAAAAAAAAACTACCGAAATTGGAGTTTTTCTTAGAACCCAATGACTTGTTAAATAAAGACGTCAGTTTTCCGTCCTCTCGAGTTTTTTCCGGCTAGTCTCTTACAGATATATATTTGAAAATGCTTGTACATTTTTCGGTGTATTTCGCAAAAAATAGGAAAAGTAGAATAAATAAACGTTTAGAACTCGTTGATGTTACACTATAAATATGATCAAAGTATGGGTGAACTTTAGTAACGACTGCAAATGAAATTTTACCACCATTACAAGAGAATTAACGGATAACCAACATATTAACCAAAATAAACGCTAATTAAAGCAAACAAATTAAACAGTGAATTTAACCCAGCCCATCCAAACAAATTACGAAGGCAAATGTTTTAACTTGCCGTTAAAATATTGTGTTACGAACAAAATTTAATCAAACAAGCCCACACCTACGGAATAAAACTTTCGTCTGTTTAATAAGGAAGGGTTGGACGCGCCGAGTTGAGTTTGACAATAGGAATCGGAGCGACGACGGCATCCTCTATTTTAGGGATGTAACAGAGGCCATCAGTGGGGCATGGCGGACGCAAACGTCGACGGCTATTGAAAAATTCGAGTTGCATGTCCATTAAAATCTCCTTTGATGCCACTGCGAGGTATTATTTGGAATAAAAGCTGACGCACAAAGGACAGTCTATGAAGTGCTTAATGGAACATGTTCATGGAAAAATGTTACCCGTAGGAATTAACTTGATACTACAATAATTGGGTTTTTGGCTAAGTAATAATAGCCGCACGGGTCGATCGACCAGGTTAAGCTACGCTTGCCGCGGTTGGTCCGTGGATGGGTGACCATCTTTACATACCAAGACCCCTCCGTGCCTCGGAAAGCAAGTTAACCGCTGGTCTCGGCTGTCATTCGTGGACCTTTGACAGTCGTTACGGGTCGTCAGAAGCCCGAAAGTCTGACAACCAGTCTTACCAAGGGGTATCGTATTACCCAGTAACTAGGTTGTAGATGTCAGATAGGCAGTCGCTCCATGTGAAATACTGGTATTCAGCTGCATCCGGTTAGACTGGAAGCTGAACCCAACATAGTCGGGAAAACGCTAGCTAGATGATGAACAGAGGCCATCTTAGCAGAGGCGGTGGTGTAAAGCTTCACCTTCGCGGATGTGTAGGTTTAACGGAGGCGGAGGCAGAGGTGAAAAAAATACGAAAAAGATAATTGAAGGAAAAAATCGACCTATTATTTATTTCTATTAATATTGAAGTGACAAACTATATCTATTTCACAATAAACAATTTTGCGTTCTTTGTCTTACCTACGTAGTAGCCACCACCACTAGCGAGATTCAAGTGGTTCATAAATCATTCGGTCAATCATTAGGTACTATCGAGGAAGTTCATATCTAAGCAGTTTTAGAACAAAATCCCGTGAGCACGATGACCGCATCTGTTTTACGTTAGTTACTGTTAGCGCCCGAGCGCTACAGGGAAAAATAGTCCTAAAGGTGCATAGATATGAACTTCCTCGATAGTACCTGGCGGCGGCGGGCATGACATGGGAGAAAACATTTGAGAGTTAGACTTCTATCTCCACCAAAATGTCCATTAAAATGTCTTCACTTAGTATTTATTGGAGCCAATTTCCTTTATTAAGCCTCTGTTACCACTCCTTTAAAAACGTACAGAAGGCGGATGCGGAGGCAGAGGAGAGGTAATTTTTTTTGCGGGACTTCCGCATTTGCGGAGGCGGAGGCGAGGTTGCATTACAACCCTACACTATTTTATGCGAGGGTCCATGAGGAAGGGTAGGTACGTATTAGTCCGAAATCCATTCCACGTCTTCCGGCCAAATGTTGGAAACAATCTACTCTCCCTGTTTTATTTTATGAAAGCCGTTGTCTGTTCCACGTGGCTACCAATCGATATTTCGTGAACAATGGTTTCGTTAACGGATGGGTTGAACGTCTCTATTAGAAAGTTTTATTTGTTGAACGTTACTGATTTTGGAAATGAAAGGTTTTGAAAATGATCGTTGGAGTAACTGATTGCAACTTTCTGTAAGTTCGTTTTCAGTATATTAATTTAGTTCAGGTCATGACGAACTTTTGTTCGGGCTGATTAATATTGCGGAGGTAAAAACACGGTTTTGATTTTATCATTTTGTTCAGGTACTCGTATATTTATGATTTTCCATATTTTTCATATAGTTAATTTTGAGAAAGATTTGTCAAACAAACAGTCTGTCATACAAACAGGCCCATTTCTTTTTATGTGCTCAATTATAGCAACTCAACTCAGGCCATAAGATAAATCTTTGATTGTAACTAATGACAATATCATGTCGTATCGTTTCAACTCATCCTATTATTTTTTATTTCATATCCTGTTATATATCTCAGTTGAAAATAATTGTCTTTCATCATTACTGTTATATGCCTTCAGTGCAGCATGGGATTGTATGAATAGTCTGTATCCTGTATAGCTGTTTGCTCTGTCGTGTTCTCGAGATAATGGAACCTGAATTAGGTCTTTGTTTAACATTTTATTTATAAATACTTTATGCACTAGTAGTAGTACTACCTACTAAGGCGGACTTAATGCCTGAGGCATTTTCTGCCCGTCAAACTTAGGTGATGCAGAGACAAATAAATATGAGACAACATCCACACAAGGTCTTCAGGTCCCGAACTAGGTAGAGCCTGTACTACGGTAACCTGATGACTGATATACCCACATACTTATATACATATATACACCCAGACACAGGTCAAACAGAATGTTCATGCACACAAATGTTTGACTTGTCCGGTGATCGAACCCGGGACCAGCGGCTCAGAAGGCAGGGTCGCTAACAACTTATTTTTTTTTGTTTCCGGGGTGGAAAATCCTCATGGATGTCCGCCGCCCTGGGGCGGGTGGCGGGGTCTGTCAGACTCTTACTGATTATAAACCACCCCGATGTTCCATCTCACACCTACGCCGGGGGTCGCGGGAACGTACGATCCTTCGGCAACCCCCAAGGGTCGCTACCAACTGCACCAACCGGTCAGTCAAACAAAAAGCGGTAGGTGCAACATAAGGGTAATTCGAATATAACTAACTTTGTCTAGAGAAATAACAATCGCCAGAGGAGAAAATTAATCACCGCTAGGATGGTTCTGCCAACTTCTTACGAATATGTTCACGTGCCTTCACTTTATAAGATAACCGACTGGTTGCCATCCTAGAGGGAGCATATTCCAGAGAGAAAACACCTGGATAACGAAGGACAAGTGAACTAAACCAATTGTTTAAAGTGGCATCACGAATTTTCGGAAGTATATCATCAGGTGAATGAGTAATATCGCCTTCGCTAGCATTACCGACTTTATTGTATCAGAAAATACAATATTTCCATCGAGATACCGACAAGAAAAAGAAATGAACATTGAAAAATGAAAATCAAAGACCACCGAAGACAACTCAAATATCCCACGCTGTCAATAATATCGATAAATGAATCATGAAACTTTTTAAGTCTCTCATTCTGTTACCAACTTTATGAAAACAGTTCCAACGTGCAGAAAGAACTAAGCCAATAAATACATACGTGTCCACACATACTATTCCGGAAAATTCAGAAGTATCAAAAGTATTAACGCTCTGTGGCGTTTGATAAAAGACGTCGTTCCCATAACGAGTGTAGGGGTAAAAGGGGTGGGACACATTTGGTGACAAGAGTCTCTAATGCCCTCATCTATCTGAAGTAATCCCATAAAATTTTGTGGCATGATTGCAAGAAGTGAGTCTAAAATAATAATGCAAAATATTCGTTGGTATAAAATTTTAGATCTAGTTATTAGATTCATCCACAGAGCATGGAATTGTCGCGCCATCAGCTTCTAGAGGCGGCAGTACTAATTTAATTCAGGCCGTCAAAAGAGCGTTGAGCGCATAATTTTGTCACGGACCGCCATCAAAGCTGTCAATTTCTATACGTCATATGTCGATGTACGAGTAAACGGTGACTCACTTGGTTTGTATGGAAAGTGTTGGCAATATCACCTCTAGTAGCGGCCACTGAGGCGTCTCCGTGCTCTGTGAGATCTCCAGTTCTTTTTAGTTTTTAAATTCTGCACCATGTTAAGAGAATTTGTGAGGGTCAATAATAGAGGATTCATAAAACTGTCTGTGCTTGCTTGGCTGAGTTAAGTTTATTGGAGCGACATCGCTGACGCATTCATTTTGTAACTCGATCTCGCGATTGCATTTACGCAGTGGAGCAGCAAACAGCACAGCTACTGGATATATCAGTTTATTTAGAAATGTCCTTATTATTTATTTAGGAGTTGAAAAACAATATTACCATGGAATTTACACAATATATAATAGATTCCGATGCTTTGAGAATGATAACAAGAATAACAGCAATAGATTACGCAAGGGTGTTATTAATGAAATTAATAAAACATCCTTTGTCCTTTGTTTTTTTTAGTTTATCGTCATTTTGGTACCTACTTATAATTAAATTAATCATAATCATAATCTTTATTTTTTCTCGCTTCACAAAGGTTCACATACTTACAATCATAGAGACAAGAATTATATCGTTTTGACAAAAAAGCATAAAATATGATCCTTTGTGAGAGACTGGCGTCCATACTAGGATACCCTGTGTGGCAGATCACCAGGATCTCGCCCCAAATTAAAAAGAAAGAAAGCATAACGTTTATTTGGACACAGTTCGTGAAACACAGAATACTAATAACAAAATAAAAAGTGAAAATAATGGTTTAACAACAATAGTGTGTCTCACGGCTGCGCCAAAAATGGTCATTTCAGCATTAATGCCAGACACATGCTGTCTGACGCTGGTTTTCTAATGAACCTTTAGGGACAAGTGACGGGGAGTATAAACAGTTTCGACATAGGTAAATACTTACCTAATAAATAATACATATTTTTATACTTATAAATAAATAAATGAACTAGTAATCAAATATAATTACTTACAAAACGAAAACAACAAGAACCAACTCGGCAAAACCTGTTTTTAGCGATTACCTTGCAAGATTGATCCATTGATTGATTGATTGATTAAAACATTACAATGGTCAATATCAAACTCTAGACCAATTATTTATTGATGAAGGGAAAAAAATAGACATGTTTAAATGAATTAAGTAACCAAAAAATTAAACAATTTGGTATAGTGTAAGGAGAGCTGGAATGATAGTGGAAGTGTGAGCGAGTGGGGTGTGTGAGTGAGTGGGAATACAATATTTTAATACGTTTTCAAATTCTCACGGATAGCTTGGAACTAAAGATTTGTTCTTTATAAAATGTTACATATAAACAACACAGCTGTTAAATTCTCTTCTGCAGGAAATAAGCGCAAAAAAATTACCATCCGCATTTTTTTTAAACTGTTTGTCACTGATACCGACAAGACAAATGTGCGAGTAGTGTGTTTAGGGGAGTCAGTTATCGCATGGAGAATCGATGGGGTTATTACTTCTTCGTTTTTATGATCTACTTTATAGAATACGAAGTGGTGTGATTTGTGGCAGTGAGCGTATGAATAATAATTTGGTACCTACCTACATATTTACAATCGGATTACGTCGTTGGTCTAGCGGTCGCAAGCGCTATTGAGCATGAGGTCCTGGGTTTGAGTCCCAGGTCGGGCAGTGTTCTTGGGTTTTTCCATTAGGAATTTCTTAGGTTGATGGCAATAATAGGCTCGCCCACTATTACTTTGGACTTTAACATAAATGGTGAAATGTGGGTGTACTATAGGCATACCTCTGCTTAACCCTTCTGGCAATACAGGCGTGATGTTATGTTATGATCAGAGATGGGATATTCGGATGCATTTACCTAAAGTATTTTTTTAGCCATGAAAGTAAGGAAGGACTTCTTAAAAAAAATCTGGGTGCCAGGAATACCGGCAATGCATAACTAGTATGGAAGCGACTAATAAAAAAAAATATTATTAAAAAAAAAACACTGGGATTCCTGGATCGCATAACTATTTAGATACGTAATCTGAGGGGCAATTCCCGTATTTTTAAGACCGTTCGCATTCTAATCTCAGTCTCAATCTGTCAAAATTACAATCAATTTACATACATTTTTGACAGGTTTTTGACATTGATTGTCGCTGAGATGACATTGCGACTTGAATTTGAACGTTTTTTAAGTACGAGAATTGGCCTACTGATGCAAATATGTGTATGTAGGGTGTAAAAGGAGCGATGGTTTGTGTTATTTAAAATAAATAAACACTATATTTGTCGATTCTGGAATCGCGGGGCTTTTACGATCGGTACAATAACTGCAAGCCAACATTTGAATGTAAGCAAATATACATCCGATTCTATAATAAGAAACCTGAATTGCTCGATGCCGGAACCGCGGGATTTTTTAGATACAAAACGCATTCCATATTATCCAACATCTCAACTTTTGGTGAATATGCATGCGAATATCATCATCAGCATCGGCCCTTATCAGAATACCAGCGCTGCGGTATTTGTTTGTTTTTCAAATATCGCAGCATCATGCTGAGATAGGAGCCTTTTTTGCCTCGCACAGGTCTTCTCTTTATTCTTTTTTTTATTGTTTTCATGATTTTGTTAGATTTAATGTTCTTTTTTTATTATATTTTCTTTTATTATTATTTGTATTTCCTGTGCGTGTCCCAAATAAAATATTTTTCTTTCTTTCTTTCTAATATCCGATCTCTAGTTATGATATTTTCAATAATTTCTGAATTTTGTACACTTTATAATAAGCATACCTACGTGTAGGATATTAAAGTTTGTGTGAGCATGAGATAATGCTTACAAACTATCGTCTAGTGACTGTGATAAGACCTCATTGCGGTGAATGTATAGAGGTACGAGGAACAGGGTGTAAAGTTCACTCGCACCTCCATGGAAAAGGGAGGATCCTCCGACCAGACGGGTGTCGTATCTGGTGGGCAACTGCCCGACGATTGATGTCGGGACGTTGTATTGTTGCGCGGTAAACTCTGCTTACGCGATGCAGGATTTTCATCACGCCAGTGTGATGCGTAGTTCGCATGTAGCGATGTAAATACCGCTACAAATGCATTCAACTGTTCAACCCGGTGCAACCATCATTGTCTTAATAGTTCATGCCGAACAAAACAGATGGCATTACTCATTACTTTTACCTCCCAGTAGCTATAAATATCTCACAATAAAATGTTAATTAACATTTAAAAGCATCGTGGAAGTCTGACTCGTGTTGCGTCCATTGTTTTATTTCGAAACCCGATACACAATATCCCCTGAAACGGGAGAGCATCACGAACGACGCTACTGCAAAGATAAACGAAGCGGGGTGTATCTCTACTGCAATTTGTTACTCATTGTGCCCACTGCTCGGTAACAAATCTTGCAATTTATCTTAAAAAAGTTGTTTCTTTTAAGCAGAAGTTATGGTTGCTGGTTTGCGCGAAAGCAGAACAATGAATGCGCGCAATGACTTTTGAATTTATTAATGTTTGTCATAATATTACTTTTCTGAAAACAGCAATATGCACACAAATTGGAAGAAAAATAACACTTTTTCTTGCTATGTTTGCCAAAATTTGCATAGTGGATCTCATCACAAAAGAAAGGGGAACTTTGATCATATTTTTTATTAGACTGAACACAAACTGCATAAATTTTCACAACTTGTAGAACAAAAGTTGTTTATTTTTATGAGTGCAGAAACCTCATACTGGGTGGAGGGCTACAAAGAATATAGGCGGTATAAGTTGATGGGACTGGTGACCTATTTGCACCTGTTGGGTAAGCATCTTATCATAAGTATCGTGCACGTGTTGTTTGGATATTCAAACATTGGGTTTTCCGTAATATTTTATTGTATCTTTTCACTTTTTATTATTTTTATATTGTCGCACCAACCAATGTTTATTAATGAAGAACAGTATTTCGTGTGGCAGCCTCGATATCTTATCAAAAAGCCATGTATTAAAAGAACGTCTAATACCGAAAATTCCCCAATTGAAGTAGATAAGCAAAGCCTACAGCGATGGGGAGACGCAGGAGCGACGCTTCGACGCGAGATAACGACGCCCTGCGGTAGACCTCGTCTAATTTGTTACTCATTGTACGTCGCGATAGCTGTAATGTACCAAGTATTGATAACAGATCGAAGAGGTGCAGGTATCCCTAGATACGGCTTGTTAACCAAGATATTAATTCCTAATCGTAAACAAGTTGTTAACCTTTTAAAGTGAACGAGTAGTCACAGTGAAAAATAATAGTTAAAATGTATTAGCGGGGTTTCAGTAACATTTTCATTTCATAGGATCTAATTCAAGTCAATACAGAATGGCATTTCTTTGTCAATTTACATAGTTTATTGTAATTTACAAACGCTAAATCCAAACAGGCTTGTAACAAAACAAACTAGAAGACCTAAATTATCGTGCTCAGTTAAACTCAAAATTATTGTCATCCATTTTAGATCAAGGAACTGCCGTTCAACTAAGCGTATTCTATCTATAGACACTTCACAATAAATTATACCGAAAGTTTATAGCGTGTTACTGATCTCCCTTTGGCTTTAACCCAATAGTGTCAACTGTTAATAGACAGCGCACGTGGCACGATTTAGCGGCCGCTCCTTTATCCCCAACGTCCTCCCGCTTCAAGAGATTTTTCACGATTAATTTTCTAGTGTAGACACTGTCACTTCCATTTGTTGGCAGGGCACCCTTAACAAAAACAAGGATTATTCTATAAGCCCGCCAGGCTTTGGTATCTAATTTCCTGTTTGTTTTTATTTGGATTTGTTTTGTTTTGTTTATATACAATACAACCAACGCTACTTCACTAAGTGTTACTGTTAATAGATTAAATGGTCTAAGAGTATGGGCGGACAATTAATTGCTAGTGGCAATTCTCGGGAGACTAGGTAATCGTGTTTCTAGCATTAGCGTTTACACGAAATCATTTGATAAATGATAAATGATAAATGACTTTATTTCTGTAAGTAGGTTTTTACAAACACTTTTACACGTCAATCATATTTTTTTTTAAACTAGATGAGGTCGGCGTTTGCTATCTGACTACTCTGAGAAGAAAGGCCGAAACAAACTCAGAGGTCACAGTCTCTTTTAAAGTCCAGACAGAATCTTGGTCAGATCATGTGAAGGCTATGTAGATCGGTGTCTGAAATGGTCTTTTGAGGAAAGAACCACACAGATTGAGTGGACCTGTCCAGTCAGTGCACGCAATTGTCAGCAATCGTGCAGCTCAACTCAGAACTTAAGGAGCTCAACGATTTATTTTACATTGCGCAGAATTAATGTCCGGAGTCCAGCACGTCTTAATATCTTAGTCCTAGTATCGTAAAATTTACATTAGCGTATCCTGCAGACGTATCGGTTAGGGTCTCATTTATTTCAAAATAAATTATTGATGCATCCTTTTTATCTCCTTGGGGCTTAATTGATTTGTCGCTTGAAGCCGTCCATATTCTTGCTTCTCAATTAAGTGTGGAGCGAGTATCGCGAACTGTCGGCCATTTTATTTATGGTAGGCCAACTGATTGAATTAGTGGACCCCGAGGCGCTTGCCCGATACTGAGCTGTTTCTTCATACGAATGAGAATTTATTTCACTAGCGCCGCCACTTTATTTTGAAAACTTTACGTGGCCGCTTGATTGTATTTGCATTTTTCGTTGTTTTCTTTTACTTGATGCAGGCATTTTAATGTTTAATTTTGATTTTGATTAAAATACTGATGGTTTATTATTGTACTTAAAATTTTGTTTGGAAATTTGATATTGATTGTAATTTAATATCTGGTTAGATTGTGATAATAATTTGTTTTTGATTATAATGCTAGTAACATATTTTTTATGTGTTTTTATACTAATACAATATGGATGTTTTTTATTTATCCAAAATAAATCAATTGAATTGTATTGAATGTTTTGGAATATACTTACATTAATTTCTGTGAAACGAAACGACTTAATGGTTTTATAATTTTTGCTGTTACATTTATGTTGTTCGTATTTTCAATGTAAAATTTTAGAATGTTGGTTCACCTATTATTGGCAACTGTATAAGCCCTCAACTATTATCTACTGTTATTTGATATTTTGTATACAGAAGCTGTTGGTGTACCTTAATGAATAAATAAATAAATACATTTTCTGTTCAAATACATAAGAAAATCACATTGCTTTTCCCGTGTTTAAAAGCCATTTCTTCCCACATTTATTGTAACATAATATAGAGGCGATAATATTGCCGATAGAGACGATACATCACAATGCCTGCAAAGCGAGATAAGTCGTTGCAATATTTAGACCATTTTAGGGGGACACAAAATGCGATGCATTTGGGGTGCCAGCTAGCTTCTTAGCTACACTTTTGTTTTCTTAACCAAAATAAATTCATTCGTTTTTGGTTGCAGTGCTGATCAAAACTGCTTAATAATAAATGTAGCCCACTTAGTTTAACAGATCCAAGTTCAAAATTAATAATTAGGTAGGTACGGTAATCCTAAGTTTAAACGACTTAAAAAAAACTTTTGTTGTGTACTTGACATCTTATAATGATGCAATCTCGAATTGAAAACCTACATAAGACACGTACGGCAAGGCAATAATATAATGATAGGTCCAACTTAACAGATTATCCTATTGATATTTTCTCCATGAGTTTAGCTTCATACAGACGTTCTCTATTTAAACAGTGCGAACAGTGCACGTACCTCAAATTGGTTAGTTTTGTAGTGTTTTAGTTTTATGTCTTCTAGACACACTTTATTTTTGTTTCCTCTGTCTCTAATTTTCATATAACTATGTCATGCATACCGGTTATTTGCATGGTTACTGAAATGCCAATTTTAATTGTTATTTCATTTGAATTGTAAGTGACTGTGCTGTTGGTATGCTTATTATAAATAAATACATATCAGCAGAATATTTATTTAAGTCTAACTGACTCAAATACACTCGAAATCACGCGCCACAACATAACGGATTCACTCCATACATGAAAGTCAGAGATAAGCGGGTGTGCAATGCATTCGCAGCCGGGGCTAAAAGCTATACAGTTTTTGCCTTCGCCCTGCCGCAAGCGATCGGTCGTGACTCGTGAGCCGAGGGCACGTGTCTACGATCTGTATCGTGTGCCTCACCTGACGCACAGAGCCTGCACTACGTGACCCGCATTTGCGCCGTATGGAAGTAAATATCACACTGAGGATTTATCTTTATGGTATCCGGAAGGTAGAATATTGGGTCTTTTGTCTTTGTGAGCATAACTTTTTGATGGTTTTTTGTTGAGTGTTCTGTTTTGTGTTTTAAGGGGTCCTCCTATACAATGCATGACATCATTTTTTTTTGTCGTATGTTTGGAGCTAATATATTTCAACTTTTTTTTACATTCATCTTTATATTTTGTTGAATTATTGAGAGGTACAACCTCAAGCTTAAAAAAAGCCCTGAATTCTCGTGTTATCGTTCTGAATTTATTGGTTTTTAAAGTGAAATCTTCCTAATATAACTAATGACTAAACCACTCATCTTTAATTACAACTAAATTAAATCAAAAACCCATCGAGTGACCTATCTCTATCCTTGCCAAAACCTCTTACCAAAGCCGACCTAATCCTATACTTATCAACTAACTACGGTTAATGAATATTTTAGTAGGAAGGACGGAGTTAATGAAGGACGCCTCCTTTGTCCCGGCCACGGCTTGATTACATTCAAACTGACGTAGGAAAACACTCGGATATAAAACCATACTGAATGAGCAAATCGGGTAGTAATAAATGTTCGGTTGATGAAGTTAATTAAGAATGGACTGCGCATTATTTCTCATTAAAGTAATGAGGGATGTATTTTTAATGTAGTAATTAACGGTTGCTTTTATGTTATTTTCTGTAGATCTGTTGTTATTCGAACCCATTTCAGGGCCTGTCAAAGTCTGCAAAAATGTTTTGGCGAACGGTAAAATGAGTTGAATTTAGAACGCACTTTTTTTTTGTAAATTCTTAGGTCTTATTTCAAATATGTAGTAAGCAGTTGCACGATTTCAAAAGCAACCGGTAGCAAAGTAACATAACCTGAAAATATTTATTTAGAGGGTAAAGCTCTACAAAAGCTTAGCTTGTTTTCTGGGGTACGGAAGTCCGTTTATGTTTAAACTTGATCCATACTAATGTTCCACACAACATTCGACAGCTTATGAACTTTAGAAATAAACTAGACGGGACATGTTTCTTTGATATTCAAAGACGTTAAATATCACTCGTACACTTACGTAACTTTACATTTTTGCTCTACTCGATCTTTGACAGCTTTGCAAACACCGTCGCCGTAACATAAAAGTTCTTATCTAGTCTACCTCAGTATCTGTGACGTCACCGCCAAACAGTTAGGCTACATACGTGACTGGCATATGCTAGAAGCCCCAATTGACACGTTCGGGCCGCCACGTGTACAGAATCGACGCTGGCTAATCCCGGGCTACACTATTGCTAATATTTTATTTGTTTTGGGATTTCTTGGGTTAATAAAGAGAAGGCAGATGCAGGAAGTATTCGTTAAGGAAGAGGAAAGATTGGCAGGATGGTTGTTTATAAGATCTGTTTATTTTTGGGTCGGAAGCACTGAAGAAGGGCCGCATTTTAATGATTGTGGATAATAATGCTCGTTTAATTTGACAATAACCTATATATAAATAGGTATTCTAGTCGATTAATGACAATTTTTGATGAAAGATTTTCGAACAACCCGATTTTAATTAATCTAAATTCTGCCTATCAAATGACAATGTTAATTATTGAGACTAGATGTGAGTAGCGATTACTGTCAGATCTGTCACTTTCAAATCAAGATTTATGATGACTTAGCTTCGGCTTTGAATAGCCTGTGCCATTTTTTTATCACTCAATTCTAGGTATTGTCGCTCGTAGACTAAAGACGACACCAGCTGCTGAATGTGACCTACTTTTGAGCCGTAGATAGAAACATATAAAAGCATACATCACGATGACTAACACTTTTTGAAAGCTCGCATTATTCTCTGAAGATATACTAGGTATGTTTACAAATAAGTTAATTTTGTGGCATCTGCTGTATTCCAATATCTTACGGAGAGTTATAATATGAACTATCTACAACTTGTTATCAAATCTATAATAAATATTATAAATTAAAGTCGTTTTTCGTGTCTCTCTGTATGACAGCGTTGTTCTTCCGAACTGCGCAACGGGTTTTGATGCGGTTTTCACTATTACTTAGAGAATTTCTTCGGGAAAGGTTATGTGTATAAAACATTAATATTAAACTTATATAGAGGTACGAGAAACAGGGTGTAAAGTTCACCCATACCTCCATAGAAAAGGGAGGATGCACCGGCCAGACGGGTGTCATGTCTGGTGGGCAACTGCCCAATAGTTGATTCGGGAAGTTGTATATATGCTAGTCGTGCGGTAAACTCCGCTTGCGCGATGCAGGATTTGCGTGACGTCAGTATGACGCGCAGTTCGCATATGACGATGAAGATACCGCTACACTTATATACAGGGTGTCGTGAAAATAGTGGTCCAACGTTAAGGGGTCGAACAACCATACATTTAGCTATGACATACCATAGTGTGAACCATTTTTTATCATAGGTCTCAGAGTAAAATATTTTTTTATAATTAATTGAATTATTAACACCTTGCTTTACTAAATTGGCTGGAATTTCTATAAATTACTTATTTATTTTATTTTGTTTATTATTTATAACTGCTGAATACTTGTTTGATGACATGAAAATAATTTTGTTAATGTAATTTTACAAATACTAAAGAAAAGCTGCGTTTATTTCAAATTTCAACTCGAATCTCTGGAAAATTATGTGACTTGGGGTGCGAATGGTGTAAAAAAATAACTACACCGTCGGTGCCCATTACTTTTAAAAGTTGTCCAATTAATGTAAATTCTAAAATAGTACAATAATAAATGATACCATAATTAAAAAAGAAAGTTATGGCCATTTCTATTGAAAAGGAGCTAAAATAAACACAGTTTTTCTTTAGCATTTGTAAAATTACATTTACATAGTTTTTGCATGTGATCGCACATGTATTCAGCAGATAAACAAAAAGAAAATAAAAAATTATGTCATTTATAGAAATTGCAGCCACTTTAGTAAAGCAAGGTGTAAATTTTTCAAAAATAATAGAAATATATTTTAGTCTTAGGCCTAAAAAAGTGTTCAAATTGTGGTATGTCATAGCTAAATATATGGTGATTCGATCCTGGACCACGCTACACCCTGTATAATAAAGTAGTCTCGATGTACCCATCTAAAAACATTGTGAAGCAGGGATGGGTCGTTGCAGCTCGCCGTTCGATAAGGACCAGGCCCGGGTCGATGGCGCGTTGTGTTCCACGCGCGCCTCAAAGAGATGTCAGCATCAATGACGGGGTCCGCTAAGGCCGATGCCTGCCAGGGTTGCGGGAAAGTCCGAAAGGGATACCGTGGCTCCAGGCAACTGAAGAAACACGGGTAGGTTTTAGTCAGTAAGAGTCTGACACGCCCTCCCGCTCTGCCCAGAGCGCGGGGAGAAGTTATTTGATGATTTCCCACCATAAAAAAAAGGGATTGTTTGTTACTAAAGTATAAGGATATCGTAGTCTTCGTAGCGTAGCGTAGTAGCTTCTACGTAGCGCGGCGTAGTACGGTCGTAGAATATTCGTTCCGTTAGAAACATTCAAAGGTAATCTTACCGTTTTATGGAAATGGTTTGGCAGTTTGTTCTATCACAAATAATGTAGATACTATTTTCGTTGGGTATTATACTTTGAATTCAGGTGAGTACCTATCTACTAATAACAATATTTTACAAAGTTTATGCAATCCAGTATATTTTGTATAACCGTTGTACATAGAGCTCATAAAGCTGCTTGACATAACTGTTTAAAATATTGAATTTACAAAACCATTATACCACTTGACGTCTCAAGCTAATTAAGAACAACTGCAGTATTATTCCAGATACTAAGTTTTTAATTATAAACAATATCATAAATTTTTAAACTCCCGCAGATGTAGAACATTCGGCCATAAATGAGTTAATAAGCAGAACTTTTTAAATATACAAATTATTGCAGGCGTGCACTCTGCGAAAATCATTATCATCAAGCTTTCCTTGTGCTTTCGGCAGTATGCAAAAGCCGCACGTTACTGAGTCGGCGCGAAATGACAAACTAGAGTGGGGGGCAGTAACCCTCGGACCTTCGAACGGGGAGCTTGTGTCGCTACGCGCCGCAAACACATCGCGATCTCCGCAAACTATAAACATTTACCGACGATGTTATGATTCGAAATTCAAAAATGAACCAAGAACTTTTTTATCGGTTAAAAGTGTAATGAGTGTATTTTTACACTTGTCCATATAAACTATGCGGTGTAAAGTGAGAAGTGACGTTAATCAGTAGTGTCAAGCATGACCGCGGGTCCAATTAAAAGAGATAATCTCGGATGGAACCAGTTCAAGTGTGTAGTGCTTTTGCATCTTTTGTTCAGTTTCCCGTGCGCGACAAAAGGTAAGTGAAAAATAAGATAAGAGTTCATGTTGCCGTAGCTCCAGATTTCTTAGTATGATTAAAATTTTGCGACGAGATACAGACAAAAGCTCAGTGTTCAAATTTTTTTCGGTTCTGTTTATTATTGAAGTAATTATGTAATTAAATGTATCACAGTTCTTTTAATAAAATAAATTTGTGTAGTGCAGTAAAAAACTTAGCTAAACACACAAAGTTTTTCAAAATTAGCATAGATCCTAATTTCATAATATCGAATACTAATTAATATTTAATAGATACGCATAAAAGTTTATTGGTATTGATATAATATTTCTTAACGTCTCATAAATAATTAATTAACACAGACATTAATAAAATATAGGACTTGTATTCAATATTTAATATTCCTAACGTTTCAATTTATGTATATTTTTAATCTTTTACTGTTATAGTTGCAAATTTTTGATACCTACGTTTCAATTCGTTTTTTTTTCTAATTAGAATATTCTTAATCTCTTTCCTAAGCTCAAAGTCGGGCTCCGCGCATAAAGGAGCATCCAGCTGACACGATAGTTGGTCGCAGCGAGCCTGCTACTCTCCGCTGCGTTTCAGAGGGCAAGCCCAAGCCTTCCATCCTGTGGTACAAAGATGGCTCCCCTCTGGCCCCTACTGACCACCCACACAGAGTGCTGCTTGAAGATGGACTGCTGTTTCTTAGGTAAGTTTTTATTAATTATATTTATTACTTATGAAAATTCGGTTCGTAAACAGATAATTTATCATTATACAAGAGCGATGGCCGTGGAAAAAACTCACCTGCTCATCATCAACGAAATACTCGTACTTACTTCCGTTTTGGGAAGGATTTGGCTTTCAAAGTAACTAGCTTCATCGTTCTGACTGACCGACCCTTTGACAATTCAAAAGTGCTTGTAATTGATTTATTTGAAATAAATGCTTTGAGTTTGAGAACCAGAAGCGGTAGACATTCAGTATTGCAGTCTACGGCCGTCGGCCGCCGTAAGCAAATAGCAACACCTCTAAATAGGTCCAAACGGGCATTTTAGTCCTTTTTAGAGCATGTCTTTCAAAGACAGCCCACCGTTTGACAAAATCTGTCTTTGTCTGTGATAGGCTAGCTTAAAGTTCTCTACTTCTGACCGTCGAACATCCTCATGGCTTCCAATGAAAAATAAACCTGCATATAGCTATCCAGTGGTATCATAATTATGGTTTCACTGTAACGTCAATAGGATAAGCATTTAGCAGTAGCGTCTTCTTGTCAGTTATAAGTAAAACTGTGATCACGAATCTGCTCCAACGTGATTATTGATTTATCTTATGGATTTTCCCGGTTACCGTAGTTTGTAGCGGTCTTAGAGGATCATTTAACGGCAGTGAAAACCATATTTAGCAGATTTTATTATACGGGGGTCACACTGACAGTTTTTAGAAAAGGCCAGTAAGAAAAGCAGCCGAAAAAAATATATTTTCGAATTAGGAACTCTTTGGGAATCTTTAGATGTGTAATGGATTCATATGTCATTTGTTTTTCCGAAACTGGCGGCAATTTAAAAAGTGTCGAAATGGATTTGACTACAGAAAATTTTCGTTCAATGATTTATTACGACTTTCGTTGCGGTCTTAATCAACAACAAGTTTACGATAGACTTCGATTAGCATTTCATGACGAAGCCCCATCCCGTGCCACTGTTTTTTACATGGTCGAAGCAAACTCACTGATGATTCGCGAGAAGGACGTCCTTTTACGGCGACTACTGAAGATGACGTGAGTGCTTTGCGGCTAATGATAGAAGCTGATAGAAGGGTGACATTATCAACAGGTTTGGGCAGCTTAAAGCATTGGTATGAGTCAAGTACAAACTAAATGGATACGTCATAATTTGACGGAAGATCAAAAACGCCGTCGTTTGGATTGGTACCTCTCAATGCTTGAAAAGTATGACGGAGGTGACTCGAATGCTGTGTATGACATCGTCACAAGTGATAAAAACTGGATATATGGTTACGAACCCGAAACCAAAAGACAATCTGCGCAATGGATGTTTCCATTCGAATTTTGCCGACAAAAGTAAAGAAGGGAATAAAATTATTGCCTCATTCTTTTTTCGGAAAGGTCATTTCGCAACAATTGCCCTAGAAGATAAAAAGACTATTACTGCAGATTGCTATGTCAGTCATTGTTTACCAGTTGTCTTGGAAAATGTTAGACAGCAGCGCCCAAGAAGCAAGATCCTCTTCCACCACGATAACGCTCCAGCTCACTCCGCCAGACTGACTATCGAATATTTGTCTATCAAAAGTGTGGAGTTAGTACGTCATCCTCCTTACAGTCCGGACCTGGCAACTTGTGACTTTTATTTATTTCCAAAAATAAAAGATAAACTTAGAGGAATTCGTTTTATGAACCCTGAAGATGCTGTGGCTGCGTTTGAAAAAGGCGTGGAACAAATCCCTAAAGAAGAGTGAGCCCACTGCTTCAGTCAATGGTTCCATCGCATGCGACGGTGCTTTGAAAGGGACGGAGACTACTTCGAAAATCAATAAAAATATTAACAGTCTTTTACATCACTCCGTTTTATATTTTCTAAAAACTTTCAGTGTGACCCACGTAATTCAGAAGACATGCAGGTATTCTAAAGTTATACGTTAAACATATTTTTAGTTCTATTGTACACTCGTATAAGCATTTTAATGCATATAAAATAAGTTACATTGTTTGTCAAACCTTTCAGACCGAGTGCCGTCACTGTCATATTAACATTATTACTCCTAAGTCGTGATCTGCCAAAATATTTAATTACTGCGCCTACATTGCATACTGCAGTCAATGCAGAGATTCGAATGTCTGTCTGTCGTGATAAACGTTCGAGGTTTAATTAATTTATGTTACGCTGTAATTCGAATATAACATGACAGATGGCGTTACCTATCATTGTTATGTCTGGCTCTACGGGTATCAGTTTGTATGAATGTTTTGATTACATTTTGATACTATTTGAATATAGTTTTGATATCTGGCCTTTCGAATTACTTATCCAAAAATTACATTCATATAAAATCAACAACCATAGTGCACACGCTCAGTCTATACTTAATATAGGTACTGCACGCTTTTAGGCGTTCCTACGGTGAGGCAATATCGTTTGAGTACTGAATAAATGGGCTGTCATATTCGTAGAGGTGTAGTTATACTCGTAATAGGTACTTACGAGATCTTTTATTAGCTGTTCAAAACCATATACGAGCAGGTACGACATACCTATTATTACTGTCTACTTGGTAAAACACTTTTCGTTCTATTTATGAAATACAGCAAAAAGCTTCAGACAAAGCGGTGCCGCGTCTTTCATTCTACAACATAACAATACAAAAAAGCTCTTATTAAATCAAAAAAGTTATACAAGTACTTGAATTTAATACCGCTGAATATAACGTAACAAGTACTTGAAGTAGAATTAATATAACATACTTAGTGTAATGGCGGTCATATAAGAACCGCAAACCGTCAGGCTTACACAAACTTTTCATGGTTATTGTACTATTTATATGAAAAGTTTATTGAATAAAGGCTATGGCTGTAAGCAATGTTGTTATAATAGGAGGCTTATTAATTTGATGTCATCTTGAGTAATGAACAAGATAAAGTTATTGCAATGAATATACCTTCGTTTTCTGTTGAACAGTGGTAATAAATACAAACACTGATGACAATTCTAGGTAAAATATGGGATTTGGAGTATTTAATCTAGATTTCAGGGAAAATGTTGAGCTTAGTGAAATATTTGTTGACCTCTGACTGATAAAATAACAAATCAATAACAAGCAGCAAGGGCGACATCTTATTGCCTTGAGAAAAGCAGGGGTATATAATGATTTCAAAAAGGAACTATTCGGTACACTTAAACACAAATCTTACCATGAAAAATAAAATGATATTAATCTAGACACACTGCAACAATAACTTTACTAGTAGGCTGTAGAACACGGTCCTTGGCACCTCATATATTCTGTTACTCTGTGTATTTCGCGTGTTCCCTCATAAAAACGGCCAGACTAATTTGGCCGGGGTTTTTATTGTTGTGTTAATTAGAGGCAGAAAAAACTAAAGTACATGGTGTTTTATTACGCCTTGTCTTGACACGACATAAAAAATGTAAAGCGAAAGAACTTGCGCATGGAAATAAACCCGTCCAAAGGTTTTTTTCTTATTGTACTTTTTTAAAGCGATCAGTCAGGGACTTTGCTTAGCTTTAACTTAAGCTTTAAACCTTTTAAAGTTTACCGAACTATATACGTACATAGTTATCTATAGCATTTATTTATAGAACGTACAATACACATCACAACTCAGTTAGCCTGAGGCACTAAATTAGTCAAAATCGATACAGTCTAGACTCCTTAGGGAAACGTTCACATGCATTAGGCTATAGGACACGTACATGACTTGGGTACCATCGCAGACAGCCAAATCAGCCTTTAAATTTGAATACAACCCGTCACAAATAAGTATCAAAATCACCTGTAGGTACCTACACCGAACATCCGGAAATACTGCAGCAATTTCTCGAACAAAATCTTTTGATCTATGTTTTATATCCCAACCTATAATTTAAAGCTACTCGTATTCCATTCAAAAAACTACCCGTACACTATGACCGATATTGAGTTGATCGTTAAATTGTAGGGTTATGCGAGGAAAGAAAGAAAACGACGAGGGTGTGTATTGGTGCGTCGCACGCAACTCCGTCGGCGAGGCGGTCAGTAAGAACGCCACGCTCACCATTGCTGGTAAGTATCTACTGATTCATTGCGTGTAAGTACGTATAAATTGCTTGTAAGTACTACAATTGCATGTGGGGTTTGAATAATCCACGAAACGTAATGGACTTTGTTGGTGTACATTCACAAATTGATACTGGCATTACGTAATAGGCGTTTGTGTTTGAATTTTAGGATCCAAATATGAGTTTAAAGCAAATAGCCATTATTCAAGCTCAGAAACAATATTTGAACACTCTAAACAGAATCCATACTACACAATAGGCGTTAGATGTTAATGTTATTACAGCTCAACGTAAGGTTAGAACCGATTGCCATTTGTCAGGCTCGGTAACAATCCCTAGCAACTATAACGAGTTTGAAACAGAATCTTAAGTACACTTTGCCATTCAACCCTAAACTTCTGAATGGTAGCAATCTAAAACTTAATAATTAAACTGTACCTGTGTATGCTATAAGTGTTGCAAACTTCGATATTGCCTAATAGGGCTTTCTAAATGAAGATATTTAATTGAACTAGCGAAATGATATTTAAACTGCAACGAATTCGCCTTTGTTGCAAAACAAATAATGTTATAATCCTCAGATGTAAAATTCAAGTTTATGTCTATATATAAACTGAAACCGTACCCTATTCGTTCAATGGAAATGATCTCGACAAATAAACATATTTACCTGATTCCGATGTTTGCCAATGTAACTAGACACGGTTATGCCGCTTTGCGGTAAACCGCTAAAAGGTCGGGTGAAATCTTTATTTGCTTACTGATCTTCGCTGTGGTCTTTATGGAGCAATGCTATGCTTTGTGTGTCTCTATTTCTATCAGGTATAACAAATTGCCCGCAATGGGCCATGCTGTGGTCGATTATGGCACACTCCCTGTCACAGAGAGGAGGCCGGTGTCCCAGCAGTGGGTACCTTATAGGCGGATTATGCTTATAACCAATTGATAACTCGTGTATGTCAGCAAGGCCCTTATTGATGAGTATTGAGAACTCGCTTAAAATAATGATAAAAACTGAAAATATATACAAAATAGAATATGTACCTATGTCATTTTTTTATGAGGACCAGAGATCACAAGTTTTATAAGAGCCCTACACTTTAAAAATGACTATAAAACGCAGTAGTTCGTGTTGCTGCATACAAGTTTTCTTTCTAGTTCTCCGCGACGACTTCAGAGTTGAACCCCGAGACGTGAAAGTGGCCAGTGGTGAACCAGCCACGCTAGAATGTTCCGCTCCTAAAGGCGTCCCGGATCCGGGCGTGCACTGGACGAAGGACAGCCAAACTTTAGATGTAGAAGTTAACGGGAGGTAATTAATTCTGGACTTCAAACTTCGTTCACTATTTTGGTACCACATTGTTCACTTTACATACATATTGTCTTGTTTAGTGCAGTCAATATTTTAATGCTGAGAGCAACCAAACAACGTAATTTATTTTGCGTGTGAACGTTTATTGGCTTAACGCCTGAGGCATGTGTTTCATTTCGAATTTAAGTTACAATGATTCATGATTCTTGAAATTATCTGGTTATTTTCGCATCTTATTAAGTTGATAAACAAATAACAGCTGTAATTTAACTTACATCTCCTAAATTAACTTTTTGTTTCAGAATAATGATTGTAAATGGTGGTGATCTCCGAATTTTAGAAAGTCTTCCAGCAGATAGTGGTGTATATAGGTGTGCTGCGTCAAATGTTGCCGGGGAAAGACAATCTCGTCCTGCGACATTGCTCGTATTACGCAGACCACATTTTCTTGTGAAACCTAATAACATAACGGCACTAATAGGCCAGAATGTTGAATTTCACTGCCAGGTAATATAATGGAACATTAGTCTGCTTATTCATTGAACTTGTCAACCGCAATGTTGTTTTAAGGCTTTTGTTATAGTTGATAAACAGACAATATAAATTCTGCTTTATATTTTGCTTCTATATGTCGTCTGTTAATGAAGTTTATCGTATTCCTAATCTACCTATTGTTTATTTTTGGTCTATTTCATATTTGTCTTCTAAAAAATTTCAAATAATTTTAGGCATCACCAGAATCCGATGTGTCGGTGACGTGGTCCCGAGACAATGGCTCATTATCGCCATACGCGATCATTCGTCGAGGATCTCTCAGAATAGATCGCGTTGTTGCTACTGACGCCGGTACTTATACTTGTAGAGCAGAAAGCCAAGCGGGGAGTAGCGCGGTAGCAGCTACACTTACTCTTCATTGTAAGTTTCGGATTTAGTTACAATTTCGTTGATATTTTGTTCCTTAGGAACATCTTAAGTTGTTGTGAGAGCTGCCTTTTCATTTGTTGGCAGTCCAATAACTGTGTCCAATAACTGTGCAAAATTTTTGTTTATTTTAACAGATAATTGCTAATATTTGCTCACTCTGAACACATGAAAACGCAGCTTGAAAAATAGCAAGATTCTCAAAAAAAGTTGGTCTCCCAGCTAACAAAGCTAAAGCATAAGCCATGTTTTATTGTTGAAAGTAAATAATAGTGTATTTGTTTTAGCACTACCTCATTTCACTCGAGTGCCTTCAGACCAAACTGCGTGGGAAGGTGAGGCTATATCCTTTCAGTGTGAGGCTGAGGGTGCTCCGCCACCTGTAGTCTTTTGGACTATGGAAGGATCACAGGTAAGGATGTAATAAATCTTGCTAATCCAACGGGATTACTATGAAGTCTATCTAAGCTTCTCTCCGCTCTTTCTTTGCGTTCCTCTTCCTCCCCTCCCTGTATATTCTCTCTCTCCCTTCTTTTTCTCTTTCTTTCATTGCGTGTTTTAATTTTATTGAAGCTGCACAATGGAGATTATTGATTGGCATTGCTACGAAATTGTATGTTTTACAGGAATTAGTGTTCCCAAAATCGGCCCACGGTACTGGGTCTCTGTACCTAGACAGGGTTACGACGCAACATGCTGGCAGATTGACGTGTGTAGCTGTGAGTGCAGCTGGCAGTGCCTTGCATACCGCCACATTACAGGTTGGACCCATCAACATGAAAACTAAGAAATTCTTCAATGAACGATTTCAATTAAGTAATTTGAACATCATTTGTTGTTTCTGCCTAGGTGTTAAGAAGAGAAGCTAATTCGTTTAATGGAGATTTAGAATCATCGTCTCCATATCCAGAGCTGTCGAAGCATCAAAATCATCAGCCTATGACCCAATATGAGTTGATCCAGGCTCGTCGGTACTTGCAACAAGAAGTTCTAGCTTTGAGGAGAGTGGAAGGAATATCTGCTACTACTGTTAAAATTGTTTGGGATGTTAGTACAATCATTGTATCGATTTTGTGGATGCATTTATGGTTGATGGTATATATTTTTTTTTAATTTGATTTCAGGTATTAACTGACTATAACGAATATTTAGAAGGAGTAAAAATATGGTTCAACGGCACCTCCCTCAACCGACACTACATTTTAGAAGAAGACTACCAGCATTCCAATATATCTTATAAAGAAACTTTAGCTGATTTTAGGAAATATGAAAATTTTTCAATGACCACAGTTCACAATAGCGGGTCTTCTAGTCATATTTTAACTGGCTTATTGCCGTATGCTCAATATGATGTATTTTTAATGCCATTTTACAAATTGTTATTGGGTAAACCTTCTAATCTGAAAAGTGGTGTCACTGAAGAAGACGGTAAGAACTACTTGAAATTGAAATGCTTACTGTTGCATGTAATTAAGGCATCACGGTATAACTACAGCGCTAGATGAATGTATTGTAGTTCCGACGGAGCCACCGCAAAGCGTTACAGCGGGAGTGATAAATGCGACGTCGGCGTGGATTCGGTGGGATCCGCCGCCCCCGCATACATGGAACGGCGAGCTTTCCGGTTATTTGGTCAGTAGAAAATAGGAATAGAATTTTCTATTGACATTTGTTTAGTTGATTATAATTTATAGTGAGGTTACTTTTGTTTTAGATTGAGGTTCGTGTGGGTGGTAGTACTGGAGGTCGGGTGGTTGGTCAGATGTCGCTGGGCGCTCGCACGCGCGCGGCCGCAGCCAGCTCGCTGCGCGCCGGCGGGCGGTACAGCGCGCGCGCCGCCGCCGTCACGCGGCGCGGACACGGCCCGTTCAGCGCGCCCGCGCACATACACATGCTGCCCACGCAGTCGCAGAGACATTACGTACAGTAAGTACATCATTTGTAGACCTTCATCACGTTACTAGCCAAATGTGTAGCAAACGTGGGACAAATTGCTCAGATTGTCTTTTTGAAGTCACCAAATGCGTTTCCTCATACTGAAGTGTATATCCTAAGCCCTTTGATATGACAATTTCTCAGGAAACCTTTTACCGACAGTAGTTGTCTCCTGCAGCGCGATGAACCAAGCGGTATGAAAATAAACAATTTGTTTCAGAACCGAACCATCGACGGACAAGGCGATAGTGTCAATGTTCCAAGAAACTTGGCTGCTGGCATTATGTCTAACTTTGTTAGTGTTAGTACTAGTCGGCACTGGAGTCATTGTTTATATAAGGCGAAAGCAGACGAAGCAAAGGAAAAGCCAAAACACAACTGGTGAGATGAGTCACAACGACATCTATTCTTGTTTAGACTAAGATGTGTTTGTCTAGCTAGAACTATAAAATATATTTTGCAGGTACCGCTATTGTCAATGCTCAACAATGCCTTTTAGGCAAGGAAGCTGTTTGGCTAAGAGAAAGGCCAATGTTTGAAGGCTCAAATGAACCTAGAATAGAAATTTTAAATTGCCACCAAAGTCTTTTACATGGTAAGAAAACTCACATCTCAAATATTGTTTATCTTTTGTTTTTATATATTATTTCGTAAATAATCTTTGTTGTTCTCTTATAGGTGGTCACTCAGTAGGTACAATGGCTATGGAAGCTGAGTACAGTCTTCCGCAACATACGAATGTTATGAATCCAATACCAGAGGAAATTCATCTAAGGAGACTGCAACCAGAACCTTACGCGTCCAGTGCTATTTATACTGAGTTGAATTATCAGGTTTGTGCTCTTTTGTATTTTTTTTTTGTCTGAGATCATGTTATTGTCGTGGACTATTTCTTATCTCACTTTGGATACACGAATCGATTTTTCTTATGGTTTTATTTGATACATTTATGTTTGACTTCTAGTCTAAGCTCTTTATTAGTGAACTCAAATTTTAGGATCACACAGATGCAGAAGATTCATGCATGAAGTGCGCTGTAAGTCCAGGCTCATACGACAACAGCATGGTCAGGTCTTATGGAGAAAGCAACCAATACTCAAACGAAGAATGCTCCACGTGTTGTCGAAGTAGCAGTTCCACTCTCACAAAAGACTACAGCGAGATGACAAAATGTGGGAACGACGATGAAATGCAAGACATGTCAATAGAAGAGTGCCCCTCTTGCAAAACAAATCCTTCTAGGTCTTCAAGTCATCACGATGGCAACAAAGATTGGGCCATGGCCGAAGTAGAGTATGACTACCCACAATGGCATTGGTTGGGAAGAGAAAATACTTTTAGACAGCCCAATCAAGAAATGAGGTACGCAAGTGAAGGGAGGAGCGATCAGGATTGTAGGATGAATTTATGTGATATTCTACCACCACCGCCTTATGAAAGGTAAGAATTTGATTAACACTGCGGCAACAACAAATTACCATAAAAACCTTAATCTCAATAACTGTTTCCATCCATTTGCAGGGAATCGCCATATCGAGAAATGCAAGCATTCACAAATCACTCGGGGACATCAGGTTGTTCAGGTCATACGTATAGAAGTTAATTGAATTGTAAATTAATATCACTAGGATGTAATACAAGCAATATTACTATATAGTGAACTGTACAAATGTATAAATTTTGCATATTATGGTCGTTAAGGTAAAGTTGGATACCTGTTACACCGTCGCGTAATGCGACGCAATAATTGCAATAAAGCAATAAATTTTTCTTCCGGTAGAATTTCACTCTCGTCTTTTCTCGTAAATAAGCTTTGAAATGGTATCGTGTAACTCCTGCCCAATCTAGGGGGTCCAAACGTCTCCTGCCGGAGGCTCTACGCATGGATCGTGCTGTCCATGGCCCTTTACGGGGCATCGGTGTGGGCGCATTCCTTGGGGCGGTGTTAAAATATTTAAGATTCTCACTAAGATAATACAATTTAAGTGTGTATAGTTCTGTACCACCACTCTGGATAGCACTTATCTGGACTGCCTCTTTAGCAACGCTCTTAAAATCTTCGGACAGGTTTATGTCTCATCCTTTCGCGCCACTTCGTATAATAGAGAAGTTAGTAGCCTTTTCCCAACTATGTTGGGGTCAGCTTCTAATCTAACCGGATGCAACTGAATGCCAGTATTTTACATGGAGCGACTGCCTATCTGACCTACACAACTCAGGTAATACGTTACCTCTTGGTAAGACTGGTTTCGGGCTTTCGGGCTTCTGACGACCCGTAACGACTGTCAAAGATCCACGAATGACAGCCGGGACCAACGGCTTAACGTGCTTTCCGAGGCACGGAGGGGTCTTAGTGTGTAATAATGATCACCCATCCACGGATCAACCGTGGTAAGCGTTGCTTAACCTGATCGATCGACCCATGCGGCTGTTATTAATTAGCTACGAGCCCTTCAAGCCGAGTACGATCAAGAATGTATGTTACAGAATTGATTGACTTCTAGCTTTACAATGTGATAAGAATGAAAGAACAAAAATAAAAACAGCGGGGCAGGAGCGCAACACACTATCAGTAGGAATGGCTTTAATTTTGACAGTTCAACAATATTCATTGCGTTATTTACGTTGTCGAGCAGACAATTTTTTCGAACATATGAAGCAATGGATTAATTAGCAATATCCTTCGAAATGAATCAGATTGATAGCGTGTTGCGTTAACAACGTCAATGCTCTGCTGCGTCTGTGGCTGTAGTTACGCGACGGTGTAATAGACGGCTTTCGAAGATTGTAGTTCTTGTGGATGTGTTTACAAATAGACTGCTATGTAACGTAATGTAGGCATTAGGTTTTCATCTTTCTCTAGTGACTGTGATATAGTATAATTTCGTATTCAAATTTACGTTTTATGTAAATATTTTAAAACGTTTGATATCCTTATACAATTTTATCATTGACGTATTTATTGAGTGTAGCGAGTTAGGATTTCGAAAGAGAACTAAATTTAAAAAATTAATATTTTAAACAATCACAGTTGTATATCATTTTGTACTGAGACAGGATTCCTACACTGTATCGGAAGATAATTTGTACTTTATAATACCAGCTTAATTAAAACTGGACGATTTTTTATCTGTTTGTTTTATTTTTATTTCCTCAGACAATTGATTGGTAGCTGCGTCATTATATTCCTGAGGAGTTGACCTCTTGATATAATAATAATAATAATAACTCGTTTATTAACCAGCTTAAGTTCTTACATTTCCTTATAACTAAAGTACAAATGAACTACTCCTAAAATTAATGTTATAAGAGAAACATAATTTTAATACTTTGACTAGTGGACTCCACACTAGGTCGAGCCTGTCTCGTGGAGTCCTTGAGAGATTGGAACAATTTGAAAATTCTGGGTCGACACTGTATTGTTAATGTATTTAAGTATTACATATTCTTCTTAAAAATTTTACGTAAAACAAAGTCAAAAATAAGTATGTACTTAAAAATTAAAAATAAAAAGTTTGAAATACGGTGCTGTGTTGTAAATGTAGGTATTTACACTAACTTTATATTAACGAGGGACTCGAGGGACTTTACAATGGTTGTTTGTTTTTAAAATCTCAAATATGAATGAATGTTAAATGAAAAACAAAGTGTTTTTGACACTAAAGGTCACTAACTTTCAGTACACCAAACTGCGTTCAAAACTACTTTGTATAAATACATTGATGCAAAAATTATATACCAGGGCGAAAAACAGGTGTAAAGCCATCGTAAATTCCAAAAACAGATATCTAGACGAAATTACGACAACTTTAATAATATCCTAACAACAGTTGACACCAAACTTTAACAGCCAGTACACAAGGATGTACGTTCACAATTAAAAATACTTTACAGTGCAATAAACTCGCGAATTGCTTGTAAATCGTCGCAAATGAATGGTAACGTCCCCACTCAAAGAACCGGCTACCTACAAAGATTTAATACTCCAATAAAAGTTTAATTAATTGATACCTTTAAAGTTACTCCTGTTAAGAGCGGTTTATTTATTGACGATGACGTGCAGAAGCCGTGCCTACGCCATGCAAAGTAAGTGAAAATATTAAGTAAGTACTTGACTTCACTAATAAGAAAATCAAGTTAAAATGTAATGATAATTCTAGAATATATTATAATAATTTAAATACTGAAAATAATCCAGGGAATGAAAATAAAAAAAACTTATTCAGATGATGCAACAATCAAGGATCAATTAGTGTATGTATGCATGCAATAATAACTGCATACTAATTTTCAATAATTAAGTTACATGTTTGACGATTACTCAGTTTACATGAATGAACATGTTTTTTTGTAACAAAAAAAATCATTGGATAATTTGGCCTGATTAATAAATTACTAAGCAATTCATTCAATTCATCCTTAATAATCGAGACGAGATTAATGAAAAAAGAATGTGGATGAGCATATGGCCACAGGACTATTAGAAACTTTTTATCGTTAATTAATACTGTTTCCCTAATGCTCTAATTAAGTAGACGGACATAGTTATAACCCTCATTTTAACGATAAGGGTTGTGATTGCAGTGACTATGCAAGTTTGACCCCCGATATTAACCCAGCATTTTCGTATTTAAATTATTTTTATTAGAAACTAAGTGTACTAAATAGTAATCACAAAATGGGGCTTTTATTGGATACATGGAAAACGAATCTCGTATCGTATAAACCACACAAAATGTAAAATATAATATACAACACCAAATAACTTGACTAATGATGTGAAGATTCACGGTTGCATGACAATAAACATTAGCAATATCATGTCTAAAACTACCCAATCTATCTCTAAACTACCCACATATAGCTAAAACTATCCAAAATAGCAACAAAATAAAGTAGAAACAAGCTTCCGCTGAAACAGTCTTATTCAGAAAACCAATCCCTTACCGTCATCTCTAACCATCAGATATGATTACAACCATATGAAAAATGGCCCCACAATTACACAAGTAATCAGCTTTACTCGTAAATAACTAAGTATGTACCTATTTGTGCGTGGCGGCATCGCAGGCTGTGTCCAAACGGAGGGCGTTGCCATGACAACAGGTTTCATACTCACCCCAGAGTGCACCCTTGTTATTAATACCCGTAATAATTAAACTTGATTGCATTTCACACCAGGTGTTGGATGACTTGCAAACTAATAACTGTTTGAATAGAAGAAAGGTGTAATTTGTTTCGAAAGATTAAGACTTTTGAGAGCAACAATAAAATTTGTTACGATATCTTTTAATGGGTTTTTTTCATATCAAAGTTCAAACAGTGTGAAATTAAGCATAATCAGCCTATTACGCTCCCACTGGTGGGATACAGGCCGCCTCTCGGTTAGAGGGAGAAGGCCCTAATCCACCACCTGGGCCCAGTGCGGGTTGGTAGATGTCACATGTCTTCGATTTTTTTTTTGGTTCTAAAACATGCCCGTTTCCTCACGATGTTTTCCTTCACCGTTTTGAGAGTTGTGGTGATGAAATAATTTACACAAAGTAAAGCGTCTGTCAGGGTTCGAACCAATGTCCTACAACTCGTAAGTCGCGGCCGTTACCACGGCGCCACGCCACCACTGCTCGTGTGAAATTAATGGAATCTAATTAATTTATTCATGATAGAGCTATTTCTGTTTATTATAACAGAGTATTAATATGAAGGATGAATACATTTTTGGTATGAATAATGAATATCGGGTTTCCCTTTCATTTCAAGGCTTTCGCATGTGATGTAAAAATGAAGTCAAGTACTCATTTTCATAGAAATATTGTCAAATTCAATCAGTAAGAAAAATTCACATTCGCATCCCATCCCACGCAATCAAACAAATAATACTCCTTTACATATTCACTTTGAATAAAAATCAGAATTCAGTTCGTACAAAACGAACGTGACTTCTCCCAAATCGTATCTCAAAAGCGTCTCCACCAATTTTATTTTCTTTATTAATCAGCACTCCCCCTGTGGGGCAATTTTGTGAGTGAAGAGCTCTCCGCCGTGTCCCGAAGTCAAGAGTCAGGATGACAGAGAAAAATTGAGAGGGATATGCGTGCTGCTGGAGTGACAAGGAAAAAACAAATGAAAGTCGGCGTTTGACGTAAATGACATTGAGGAAGGCAGAGGCAGCCATGATTAGAATCATTACTTATGCACGAACACATAATTATGCACATATATTTTAGATTAAAGTTTTGTCACGGATATGTGAGCAATCTTTGCAGGTAAGTAAAGTAACTGGGTTGCCTATTTTACTGAGACTAGGAAGACACAAAAAGGTTACAAGAATTTATTAAAATATGTACCTTAATAATAATATTGTAGGTAGACATAAATTACAAAAACAGCGTTATAACATTATAAGGACAGCTCGCAAAGCTTATATACAAAGCCGAGCTTTACCAATAAAACGCGCGAGTTTTACAAATTCATTGGTAAATAATCAAGAATCAACTTACTTACGGACGAATCAACTTCACCATCATCATTTACTATCAGATGTAAGACATTATCTTCTACCCACTAAACATAATCCTCCCACATAGATTCCCACAGAAAACCTTTTAAACCTGTATCTATCAAATGCAAAACAGCAAAAAGCGCTGCATAAAGTAGACATTCAACCCAGGCGACTAAAAGCCAGACATAGATATTTTAGCTCTATCACGCACAATACAGCACGAATTAATTGACTTAGATATAAGCTTGTCTGACAACGTTAAATATTTCACCCGGGGATATTATAATTTGTGATCATGGAATAATTTGTGAATGGAGTGCCTATACGTTGGTGATATATGACTAGGTACTTACAACAATTTCACATTTTTACATGGGAAGATGCGTCTGTAATTTAGCGGGTTTCTGTGTAGTGACTTTGATTTCGTAGCAAACCTTTACTATTTAAAATGATACTGGTGCCGATTCTGTTGTACACCGAACTAAACTAACTAAACTATCACTAAAATTCCTTACTTTTGGCTATGAGAATCATAACGCTATTCTGCAAAATATAATCTCTAAATTTAAAAATATTTTTGACACATCTAAAATCAAATTTGACAATTATTGCGACTCCACGTGGTACTTGTTTGCCGTACCACGTGATCTTTTTTTAGAGCCGTAGGCGCGCATTATGTGCGGCCTCGACTTGTTTTGTATGGAATTTTTTACTTTTTGTATGGAAAATATAAAAAAATATTACCAACACGTTGAGTTTTACAGGTTTACGGGTTTCAAAGGGGGTCGAAATTTTCATTATTTTTGCGATAGGACACACCGTTTTCGAGATATAAGCAAAAGAAAAGAAAAAAAGATACAGTACCGTTTTTGCATCTGAAGTCGAGGTGTTGGTGTGAATTTTAGTTCATGACAACTAATTTTATTCCACACCTTTTTAATCGCGATTAAAAATAGTCAGATTTAGTTAAGACAATCAAAATTTTAGGTGAAAAACGTAAAATTCAGAATAGCAAAACTGCCATTTTCACTAAATTATAATCTCAGTGCCATCTTAGTGCTGTCAAACTAAAATATAGTTAAGTTGTGTCACTTTAGTCAATTTCAGAATGGGAAATCGTCGTTTGACAGGAATAAACTAAATTTTGGTGATTTTTAGTCTAGTTTAGAGAATTTTGTGACAAGAGAATCGGCACCATTGGCTACATTAAAAGCATAATCGCT
This sequence comes from Brachylomia viminalis, assembly GCA_937001585.2. Classification (NCBI taxonomy): domain Eukaryota; kingdom Metazoa; phylum Arthropoda; class Insecta; order Lepidoptera; family Noctuidae; genus Brachylomia; species Brachylomia viminalis. The sequence continues at coordinate 11,499,765 of OW443308.2, read as the reverse complement.
ACAGTAAAGTAGTCGGCGGTAACATTCATGCTTGCTGGCGAAATTGGTGATTAGTGATCACAGACAGCGATTGCAGAGCCATGGATAAAGAAAGGTGGAGGCTTCGGTAAGAATAGCTTAGTAGGTGCTATGTCGCGGCGCTGATGTTTACAAGTAGGTATACCTTTTACACCGTCGGCATTCTCACTCCATGTATTTAACAATCGGTGGCTACAACACAGCTGTCTGCAGTAATTTAGTTAACATTTTCCTTCTGAGAGATCATTCAAAACATTATTGAAAATTTGATTTGATGAGACACTGAATTTGCATAGTAATTATACTTGTGTTGATATAGTACTATTTAATGATATGAGCGTCATTAAGAAATTCATGTTGGAGTGCGCAATCATTGAAGATTTAATTTTAGAAAATATTTAGGTACCTACCCTATCTGAGATTCTTATTAAAAAATTAGTGTTGTCTTTTTTGCTGGCATTTTAACTTCACTTGTAACTAATAAACAATGTAATAAAATCTTAGAAGTCAATTTTAACCTACTTCCAATTGTTGTATCGAAATGAAACTTTGTATGTTTAAGTAGTTTGGATGACAAAACTATAATTTGGTATTTTGGAGCTGATCTGATGATGGAGCCAGGAGGTGGATAGTGGAACTCTTCAGTAGCTACTAGTAAAGCCCTCGAGTTTGCGGTCATATGATTAATTTTGATTAGTCCAATATATTGCACTTGATGTCGAGGATCTGACGATGGAGCCAGGAGGTGGATAGTGGAACTCTTCAGTGGCTACTAGTAAAGCCCTCGAGTTTGGGTCCATATGATTAATTTTGATTAGTCCAATATATTGCACTTGGTGTCGAGGATCTGACGATGGAGCCAGGAGGTGGATAGTGGAACTCTTCAGTGGCTACTAGTAAAGCCCTCGAGTTTGGGTCCTTATGATTAATTTTGATTAGTCCAATATATTGCACTTGGTGTCGAGGATCTGACTATGGAGCCAGGAGGTGGATAGTGGAACTCTTCAGTGGCTACTAGTAAAGCCCTCGAGTTTGGGTCCTTATGATTAATTTTGATTAGTCCAATATATTGCACTTGGTGTCGAGGATCTGACTATGGAGCCAGGAGGTGGATAGTGGAACTCTTCAGTGGCTACTAGTAAAGCCCTCGAGTTTGGGTCCTTATGATTAATTTTGATTAGTCCAATATATTGCACTTGGTGTCGAGGATCTGACTATGGAGCCAGGAGGTGGATAGTGGAACTGTTCAGTGGCTAATAGTAAAGCTCTCGAGTTTGGGTCCATATGATTTATTTTGACGAGTCCAATATAAGGGGCTTAGGCAACGTGCATCTGGTGATGGACCCAGGAGGTGGATAGTGAAACTCTTCAGAAGTTCCTAACAATTACTTCGACTTTTTGGTTATACGATTTGTTTTGATGAGCCCAATAGATAGCACTTGGTGTTGACAGTCTGATGATGGAGCCGGGAGGTGGATAGTGGAACTCTTCAGTGGCTCCTAGTAAATCGCTCAAGTCATAACTTCGTTGACTTTAGACTTATTAACTAAATGAAGAATATACTAGAATATAAAGTAAAAAATAAAATATGTACTATAAAAACAAACTAAAAACACGCTTAGGTATATCACGCACAAAAAAATATAAAACAATTAAATAGACTTGTTATTCTTCTTTATACCCAATGATGAAATGAAAAAGCGTGGAGAGCTTTGTTTAAATTAATTAAAAGAAACTGCTTTAAAAAGGAAGTTAAATGTAGCTGTATGGATGGATATACTACACGTAACTTTAAAGACTGCAAAACATACTTACAATACGAAATGTAAGTTTAACCAACAACCATCGTTTAAATATAGGAAACAGGCATTAGATACACCATCACAATTACGCGTGGGTTTCTCGCGATGTTTTCTTCCCGTGTTCAGAGATAATGTTGAACAGGTTTCCGGAATGCCCATTCGTTAAACAGGACAATGTCGGTATTCATTCGTGTTCGAATTAGCTTTCATTGCTTTTCTATGCCGAAGTCTCAACTGCGTATTACCTCTAATATAGACATTATTCAAGGTACAGCTAGCAACGAAAGACGATGACAGTGTCTGTGAATGTGTTTCATTTAATTAATATAATAAAAATTGACAATTGTTCGATGGAGTGCTCAGTTTTTAGAGTTTTCGTTGTTTGAATTTTACATCAGTTTTTAAATATTGGGTTAATAAATTACCTATGAAGTGTTCATTGAGGTTCGTTGCTGACTGTAGGTACCTGTGGATAGTAGGTTTATAGCTTAATCTTGGTTAGTCCCTCCACTCCCTGGAGCTAATTACTCCGACTACATGATTGAAGATAGGGTATATCATATTAACGTCAGCTCCTGCTGTAAGCAAAATTAATTATACGAACACGTTACGAAACCCAACAGGCTTATAACTCAAAATAACAACCAGGCTAACCAAAATATTACTAACCATTCTGTTTTAACAGTGGTCCTATTAATATATACATTATTTTTATGTGTATTTTTGGAAGGTTCTAGCATTCTTCAGCAACAAAGAAGCGTTCAAACTTAGACGGTTTATTGCTCACGGCATCTGCACTCGTTGAAAGTCACGAACAGCGGATAATAATTACAAAAAAAATTCGGGAAAATTATGAAACAGCGAGCGGCGGCGAAGGGTGCATGAATTATCCATTACAACGACGACTGAAGGTACCTTTGGAGCCATAATTCGTACTCGTTTCGTACGGGGTTCCGTACGATATTTATGGCGGTAGATAAGGCCTACAGATGGCGAGTCTACGGAGTTTTCCTCCCCTAATACTTGTTGAGTTACGGTCCCAATTTCCAGTTCTGCACTTCAGGTGTACCTCCCGAATCGTTGGTTATCGGTCCTGTAAGATATCTTATAAACTTATGGCCCCACCTTCTAAGTGGAATTTCGAAAGGAGTTTTGTCACGGAAGGAGTCTTTATGCGTTTAATCTTATCCAGTAACAAATTATTGAGAAATTAGAGACTTACTTCGCCCATAAACCAGTCTCGTAAGGGGTTAAACTCCTGAAGTTATGGGAGAAATAATGTTTGAGTTATTTAACGATTCACCGTGACAATCGCTCCTAATTTTGATAACTACAATGTCAAGGATTGAGAGTTGATTTATGTAACTTTCTACTCTTATGTACAACATAAATTCATCGTAATATACCTATTTACACTAATCACCTGTATTCTAATATTCGAAATACAAATGCCCCTTCAAAACCAATACACAAATGATCAAACCTAATTACTATTGTCTATAAAGTTTAATTTAAAACCAATTAAGGCCTAGTATTAGTCACGCGGAAAAAAAACGAACACAGAATTATGACATCGGCGTATATCGTGACGTCACGCAATGGCGGAGGTGCCTGTTTTTCGGTGATTTATGACACAAAGAGAACCATGACTAATACCTAGCTTAATAGGCGCTTTGTCTATGGAAGCATTGTTTTTATTTATTATTCCGAGGATTTGCTAAGGGAATTGAAACATATGAGAGAGAGATAGCGAAATTGTTGTTTGTTTGTTGAATGTTGATGTTTATTGGACCCTGTTGGGCGTTTTGTCTTTTTCTTCACAAGTGGAGCATATATTTGATTCGTGGAAACTGCTTTCCTTTTTCTGTTGTCACACACTTTTATTAGGCTAGTGATGGCACTTTGTGGACTCTCGTGTGAAAGTTTCTCACTGCGTGGACTCCGTGTAAAAGTTTCTTTACTGTGTGGACTTGCGTGTAAAAGTTTCTCATTTATGTTTGTCATCCTGTAACGTTTTCAGTCAAAAGTCTGTGAAGCTGAAAGAGTTGTATACCTATTAATTTTGTGTTAAAAAAATCTGCAAACACATTGGTGATCGCACGTGTTCAATAGGTACTTATAACTTTATAGCGCCTTTTATAGCGGAAAGACAGGGTGGTATTAGTATCCTACATCCTTAATGAGTTAACTGTAGTATGCAAGTTAAAATAACCCCGTTGCCGGCTCTAGTTATCTTTAGTAAGCGAAACTACGGGTTTAAAGCCACAGCTCCTAAATCTTGTGATATTCCATAACATGGCGAAATACGGTAATTAAACTAATACAGCCGTTAAAATTAATCCCGGATACAATACGGATGCAACCCAAAAGTTTTAGATATTCCCGGAACTAATTTCAAGTTGGACCCATTTTATATCCCTGGGGGCAGTGAAGGGACATCTGATGACTATACTTACCTTTTATTAATTTAGTTAATGAGCTGTTTTTGAAACTACCTATCCATAGCACTTTTAGGCCATCACGTTGTACAAAGATCATGAAAAAAATTTATCGCTTGTAACGACACTAGATTTTATTGAACTTCATGAAAAATACAAAAATTTATCGCTTGTAACGACACTAGATTTTATTAAACTTCATGAAAAATACAAAAATTAGTAACTTGTAACCTTTGGCGCTCGAATGCCGTTGCCGGGGGGGCGCTGTTGGTAAACATTTTTGCAATTTGTATTGTGAAATGTCACTTGACATGTATTCAAAAACAAGATGGTGGAGTTTAGATTTTTCCTACGCCCCAAAATAACCTTGTCGTGCTAATTGTACCGGTCTATTGTTTTGACCACAGTACGAGTCGTTGGCGAACCATTACTTTGGCCGATGAAAAAGCAAGGAAAGTACGCAGGAAGTACGAAATTAAATCAATGACGCTGTATGCTAAAATTTACCAAAATTATTAATTAGGCGTGTGCGAGGAGTTGTCAACGCGTGTTACCCCAGAAGTTTAATTTGCGTTTCCGCTGCCGCTTCGATGCAACGACATCTTAAAATTAAGACAGAAGTTAATTAAGCGGTATGACTAATTCAAATAATTTATTCCCTTGCTTTCTTAATTGCCTTCGTTAATGGTACAAGGATATTAATATCTTCGCTAGTATGAGTCGAGCAATGACGATGTTCGAATTTGTATAGGTACTAAAAATGTGAATACATATGACAGTTTAAATTCTTTTCCTTCTTCATCCAAGTGATTTGAAAAGCTTTGTATAAAGCAAATTATCGTGCACTCATTACCGAGCGAACAGCCATTTTCTTTATCTGTACTACACCGAGTTTCTGTTTAAAACGAAGCAGCAATCTAACAGTCCTCCTTAGGGAAAAGTTACGTGGAAAACGTTATTCTGAATACCTCTAAAGGAAAATTAGGAGTCGTTTCGAAACAAAAAAGGACGATTGCTAATCGGTGTGAGCTCACATTGTTCAAAACGATACGATCAGTTCGAGCGCTCAAGTTGAAACCATGTAACAAATTCTCGACGCTTTAAACAGACACGTAACAAAACAGCGGAATTAGCCGCCAAGAACCCTCTGACTTTATCTACCGCCATATTTTTAAGTAAATTACAAATAGGTATAGGGCGCACCGTGCCATCAGTTGTGCCGTGCGTGTTATCGCGACGGGGGGATCGCGAGCCGGGCACCTTACACATAAATGCTACTGCTGAGCGTCACAGAGTAGCAAGTTCAGTTGGCCCGCTGGAATTTGACGGCGCGGATGGCGCTGCGTGTCGCGGGTTCGATTCCCGCACGGAACAAATATTTGTATGACCTACAAGCAGTTGTTCCTGGTCTGGCTGTTTGTGCATGTATTTAAACGTCTGTAAACGTCTGTATTGTGGGTACAATACAGGAGAAATTCCCAGTGGGGGGCAAAGATTAAAAAAAAGAGTTACACTGCTTTCAAAATTTTGAAAATAATGCTAAGCGCGTCAAAAGATTCCTCTCTTGTTAGAAGTTGTAGATGTGATCATGACAATTGCACCCAAGTTTTTTCGAGTTGTGTTTACATACGTTTCGCTTAACTGTGTTACACTATAATTCTATACGGACGGGTTTCCTCTCGTCTTTTGGATATAAAACGTCTAATTAAATGAATACAAACCACGATTACAATTTGAGACAGAAAAATACCGACCATTTTCAAACAAAATTGCAGTATACAATAATAAAGTTAAATGCTAAAAATATCCTAATATCCCTATTAGACACAGTCCTTAGAATTATCGATTCGTTATTGTATGGTGGATAATAATTGACAATAATCATAGCAAAAACCGTAAACTCGTTTTTCTCGTTTTTACAATTAAAACTCAAGGTCTGGACCCTACAGTCGGCGTGGCTTTAGTAAAATAAACAAAACGATTTTAATAGTTTTGTAAACCTGTCTTTTTAAGTATTCAACTGTATTTTTTTAGTCTGCGGTTGTGTTTATTAAGGTTAGTGGTAGATATAGTCTGTACGAGGAACGGTCGGAAACGTATTTTTTCATCTAGTCTCCCCGTTGCATTTTCAGGCTTTCCAAGCTGACGGTTTTTCCTTTCCGACAATGATAACGTCGTTAGTGGGGGACTTTGAGCTCCTAAAGACGTGATAGTTTGTTGATGACTTCAAACTTCCTCGTTTATTTTCAGTTTAAAACTTTTTTACAGTTCTGTTCAAGAGGGGAAAATATTGACAGGTTATTTTTGTAGCGAGGCGTTGCCTGGTGTCTTCTATAGGGACAATTTTTTTAAACAAAATTCTTGATAAGGACCAGTTTTTTATTGCTTTTTACGCTACTTTAAAATTGTATCTCAATAATGCAATAAATATGGTAATCTAGTGCTATTTATTAATAGAATTAAAAAACAATTCTTTTTTTGCAAACAAAAAGGGAATGGACCATTCCAGCAAAGATAATGTGAAGCACTCACGACATTAAAAGGTGAAGAATAAAAAAGCTTGCAAAAAGGTATCGGAGAGTCTCTTTGTGTTAAATCGTTAACTGCTTTTTCCCTACTGAGAGTAAAAGAAATAAAAATCAAATGCGACCGCTTTTCTCGATCGAGTGTTTGTTTGTCTTGTTCTGTTTGCTCTGAGGCAAACCAACTGCTGTTGGCACAAAACGGATCCACCGACTGTATGCCCTCATACACAGCCGGGTGGTCTTTATCATTTTCAATGTAAACACACCGCTCAAACACTATATAATATTATACTAAATTTAAAACCAACACCGGCTTCGAAGATTTTGAAGGAAGATTTCTTTTGCCACTTAACAGTTAATTACTTGATAATTTTATTCTCGACTGGATAAATATTTTGTTTTAAAACAAACAGTAAGTTAAGCAACTCTCTGTCATTTTTTTGTTAATCGATTTCCAACACGTGTACTTTTGCGTAGTGTTTTTTTTTTATCTACAAGTACTTGTTCGATCAGTCGGTCAGGTACTTCAACTCTGTGTAAGTCATAGCTTTGAAGTGGTATACAAAGCTGAGCTATCAAACGATTGCGCACACATCAGATCAAATAAATCACAAACTTAACGAGTTTCTGGCAAACATTTGTGGACGGAGTCATCGTTTTGATTATTTTACAAATACTTGACGTGTAATGGTCCATGGGAGTTCTGTTTACTGTTTTACGGTGCGTCAGAATAGATAGTCGATTGTTGGGCAACCATACAAGTATTTGACTAACGGTGCGCGTGCGGTGCCGTGACACTATGGTAATAGTCATCCAAATTATGCACATCAATATTTTAGTCTATAAAAGTTACGCTCGAATGTACCGTAAGGTGTAGGAGGCAGTTCGTTTTATTGTACAATACTTTATTGAACGATGACATGCAAAATGAATTGCTTTCACGGTTTAAACACTACGCAATGAATCGGAGATTATGGTCTGTGAAGGCATAATTCAAAAGCTCATAGCTGTTTTGCTTCGGCGCGATTACGGCTGTGTTTCGTGTCAGCCACAATGAAGGGGCAGGTTGTTCCACCAGGGGTCTGTCGGGACCTCAGAGAGACGGCGCCCCGCGGCGGCGAGAAGCGAAAACCTGCGCGTCGATATTAACCGTCGCTATTACTCGATGATGTATTGATGTATTAACTCATTAAAATACAAACCAGTTTTAGAGTTAAAGGTTAAAGACTTCATAAAAAACGCACTTACTTTCGTTCCCCGCTGTGTCAAAGAATTCAAATGAAGCGTGAACACCTCCCAACAAAGGACTCAGGTTAACTATTGTATGAAGATTTCGAGCTAGAGTTTGTTTTGTACATACACGGCACACGTTCAACGATTACGCGATTATATCTGGTATATTCTCGAAACAAGCAAGCGCTGCTAATAGGACCGTATCTGGTAGCACGGTTATCTTAGAAATAGTTAATTCGGTTAGTATAATAGCCAGCTTCTGTTTCAAGCATATCTTAAGCTTTTAAACCAATAGAAACTAATTATGCAGGCATGCAGATAAGTTAATTAAATATGTAGATCCTAACGTTACCTGTAAGGATAAAGCAATTACTAAGTTATGGTAATTTTGTTACTTGTCTGTATCAAGAGTAGCAATGTTATAAATTTCTAAATTAAGTGGTAACCAAGCTCTGGAGTATGGAATTTCTGCTACAGTTCTCCTTTAGCTTAATGGTATTTCTAGTACCTACATACTAACTCAACTGCATTGGCACAACTCAAAACAATTTGTGATTAAAAAAAAACGGTTTTACAAAAAAAACAACCGACTTCCAAAAAAAAAACACTACAAAGTGAAAGTGAAAAATAACTTTAATTTCGGAAGTCGGTGTCTTTGACTTCCGAAATTAATGTTATTTTTCACTTTGTAGTGTTTTTTTTTGGAAGTCACTTGTTTTTTTTTGTAAAAACGTTTTCTATTTTTCCGTTTTTAGCTATGGTACCTATTCGAAAACGATCGTCTTACACGTCCACGTCCGTTTGAAGGCGGTTTTTTTTTGTTTAGAAATAATTTATTCCTGATTTTCTCAAAGAGCGCTAAATCAATTTCGAGAAAATGTATATGTCGTAGGATAATTTGATACTTCGAATTTTCGCGAAAATCCTAGGGGTTTTGCGAAAACGCGGATAATTAGACATAGGCGAAAAATTTAGGTTAGGTTAGGTTAGAACAGTGACCATTAGCGCGCGAAGGCGAGCGAGCGAAGCGAGCGTGCCGCGGCAGCGGCCGCCAAGCGCCAGATACCCTTCTATTGTTGGTTAGGTTAGGTTAGGTCCTGACTTTGTCCAGTAAGATTTGATAATTTTTCGCCTATGTCTAATTATCCGCGTTTTCGCAAAACCCCTAGGATTTTCGCGAAAATTCGAAGTATCAAATTATCCTACGACATATATAAAGAATCATCAAAATCAATTCATAATTGGCAGAATGATCGCGTAACAAACAAAAAAAAAAAACATACAGTCGAATTGAGAACCTCCTCCTTTTTTGAAGTCGGTTAATAAAATAAAAAGCATTAAAAACTTTTAGCCACATACGAGCGACGCTTCGACAGTTGGATTCAACAAAATATGGCGTCGGTCCACAAAACTTTTTCACTCGCTGCGGCAGTATTTAATAATAGGTTGTCAAAATTGAACTTCGTTTGTCTGCTACTAAGCAATCGGGCGTTTTAAAAACAGAATGATGGTAAGCAAGCAATGTAAAATATGGGTGATGTACTTATTTTCACCACGTAGGTCTCCTTCTTAGAGTGTCGATGGCTATTTAAATAGAGTCAGCCCAGAATTTGGCTACGAGCTAGTCACCTTCAGTAGCGTTCATCCGTTCCTGTAACGTCCGGGCAACAGGACACGCTGGACACGATACTAGGGCGGAGTCATCTGTGAATCTCCACCTGACCCAGGTTGACCGAAGCAAGGAAAACCTGCTGCCAACGTATCTATACTTAGAATCAAATGGCATCCGCAGGTATAAGTTACCAGTAATCGATTTTTATTTATTTAATGCCAGTGGTATCAACATATACATACATACGTATACAGGGTTATTGGTAAAACACCATCAACCTCTTAAGGGGTCATTGTACTCATCATTATGAACAACTTTTACTATGGGACCAAATATGAAACCGCGAAAAAAAAATCTGCTGTTCCCTACATTTATGTTTGCAGAACTCGTCAAAATGTAGGGACCAGCTGATTTCTTTTTCGCGATTTCATATTTGGTCCCATAGTAAAAAGTTGTTCATAATGATGAGTACAATGAACCCTTAAGAGGTTGATAGTGTTTTACCAATAACCCTGTCTATGCGAAAACAAAAGAAAGGGGTGGCCTATTCTAAGTATTGCCAGGCGAACACAGCGCAATGACTACGTGACGTTGTATACAAACTGTTTGGTATGAAAATCTACCAAAGTTACGGAGCTTCTTTTCCTCATTTTTTATTATTCTAAAGAACTAAGCCAAGAGTATTACGCACGTGTGTACAGCCTAGAATCTTATTACTTTGTTTACTTGCTTATAAAACCACGCTAAAACTGCTTGCAGAATAATAGGCTAGAAGACAATTCTCATAGCCTATTTATGTGCAAGACCTTGTTGAGAGCAATTTTTTGCGGCATAAAAGGACAGAGAAGACCCTTTACGTAATGTAACTACTTATCAGTGTTTTGTTAAGAAAGTAGTGGCACAAACAAGACTGCTAGGTCGTATTTGTGTCGCCTTTGGCGTTAAGTTGTCTTTACGAGAGTCAAGCCTCTGCCGGTGATAAACTCGAGGTAAAATGAGATGAGTAAATAAATAGCACCTTAGTGGCAGATTGTGATCAGAGAATAGACTCCTTTTGTACTAAAAAAGTTTTACGACATCACGCCTATAAAATTTGATATTAACTCTCCGCCCTTGTAAAGTGTCCTTTGGTGAGTACATTTTTTTATTTTATGTAAATATCTACGTGCTTAGTATGGATAAGTCTTTTGAAGATGGTGTTAATGGTTATTGGTTAAGGCTGAGTGATTTGATTATAGTGTGTGTGTGTGTGTGTTGGAAGAATCATAAAAATTAAATATGTAAATGTATTTGCGTAATCCGTGTTAGTTCATGCGTGTAGGCAAATAACAGTTTGGGTAGACGCCCATTCAGTTGGTTAATCTATAAGTGAATACCGATTTAGCTTTTAATGTAGGTACCTACATCCACTTAGGTAACTACATCAAACTTGAAATAACAATGAATCGTTTAAACATATCAGGTTCTTACAATGTCATGGCAGATAAGTTATTAAAAGCCAATGATAGAAAACGGACCTTACAATGGTGAATACGAAGTTTTAACTTCCCTTTGGATCAAAGATGGCATATCCATAATTTATTGCAAAACTAAAAAAAGCACTCGAAGTCGTAATGAATTAAAATGTCCCCGAGCGAGGACCGTTACCAGGGATGAAAAAGCGATTTCCCAAACAGTGGGTTTTAAAGGAATCGACGAGTCCTCAAGTCCATTCTAGTGAATGAGAGGGTGCCCGACAGTGGCTTATAGACTTTTGAAAGGTTCTTTGAGAAATGCTCCAAAGATTTTATTGACGTTTTCCGTTTGGTAATGCCTTTGTTTCCATTGTTGGGAAAACTTGGCCGAGTCCTTTTTGCAAACTGTATCAAAAGCGTCTTCATTTTCTGCGAAATCTGTTATTCTGCGCTGATTAAATTTTGTTGGAAGACGTGGAAGTATGTCATAAAAATGGAAAATGAATATACCATTTAGGTAAAAATACAACCTCACTTTTACGACCCCTGACGGGTTAACCCTTGCTTTCCACCGACTTTACGATTTTCGGGATTATAAGTAGGGACAAGGTTATGCTTTGTTGGCTTACTCTTGAATAAGTATTGTAGTAAAATACTTATAAAATGTATTAAGTACCCATCTATACCGTCAGCGTTGTTAACGGGCAAGAAAAGGCCGCCACCTCTTGGCCCTGTATGTTACACACAGCAGCAGGTCAAGTTACCAGAAACTGTCAAGTTTTTTCATTCGATTTTGAACTTAACTGTCAACATTTTAAGGTTTAAAATCATTTGGATAAATTTGACAGTTTCGTAACCTGATGTGCTGGCGACTGTACAAGAAAAAGGTTTTAAGTCCAGAGGATGGCCAGCAGTAGGTTATTATTAATTTTTTTTTATTGCTGAATATAATAATAATATATATCGTTCTTGACGTCGATTACGCCTGATGGAAAGCGATGGATCAGGTCTATGATGGAACTAGTGAGCCCAGAAAATGCCTGTTCACTCTTGCTTTGAAGGCAGATGGGATGCATGTGGAAGGGTACACAGACGCTGGCAGAGAGTTCGACACCTTGGCTCGATTGTAAAGAATCGGTAGAAATGTGGAGTAGAAGCACTGAGTACGACTGGTCGGGATATCAACCAAGCGCGGATGGTACCCTATAGTACGTTTAATACGACAACAACATGACGACAATTGATAACAGGGTAACAGATTACTGTGAAGACCAATTCTTCTGCCAGGTCCTGGCGATAACGGCGACATATCCGAATAGGGCGGGCATAAGCAATTATTTATTTAGGAGATTTTATATTGAGCAGTGGACATTTAAGGCTCACGCAGACAGGCGCGACACGACTCTAGTAAAACAATTCCTATGAAAACTTCATGGAAATTGTTCTACAAAAGTGGCGTTCTGCGGGAGCCTTTACGGTCTTAAGAGGGGTATTTGTGTATATACTGTGTTCGAAGTTGAAGTATTTATTTGCCGGAAATTTGTACATGCACATTTGGTATGTGCACACCGTATCTCGGAAAACAGATGCTTGTGAATGTTCGAGTAGGTACGTGTATTCTTGTACGCACGGCTACAGATCAAGCTATACATTTCCAATATAAGCTGATCTCGCATTGTATAGGATTTCTTTACAATGAGAGGTCAGTGTAAACTGGAAATGCATAGCTAGATGTGTAGCTGTGTGTACCTATGTTTAACTTTATGTACTTTGTTAGCTACGCTATGTTCAGGTAAAAGTTTATGGCAAACGTATGGTGTTTCACATTGTGTTCCTTAAGCATGTATACGGTGAATTTACTTGAAAACAGATAATATAAACTTGTTAGGAAAAAAAGCTTAAGACACTTACGTATGATAAAAACACAATATTAATAAAAATAAGGAAGGATATGATTGAGCAAGTCCCACAATCTAAAACCAGTTTCGCTGCTACGCAATATAATAATCTATCAGCATGGTTATTTAATAAAATAAACAAAGACATATACAGTTACACTGAACATCTTCATAAAGGTAAGAAAATGCTAACAGAATGGTTAAAATCACGCACTTATGCGTATATTGAAGTATTGTTACAATACCTAAGTGGAAATTAGTTATACTGGCACCGCCACACCCACACGCACATCCTCCCTCATACATACATTCACACCAACCACACACCCCTCACATACCCCACACAACTAACGCACCCCACACACATCACACACCACACACACTCAACGCACCTCACACACCCCTCAAATACCCCACATAACTAACGCACCCCATACACATCACACACCACACACACTCAACACACCTGGCACACCCCTCACATACCCCACACAACTAACGCACCCCATACACATCACACACCACACACACTCAACACACCTCACACACCCCTCACATATCACACACTCCGCATACCCAACACACACACATTGATGTATACATTCTTTTCAATTAACGAGCGAGCGATTTATAATAATTATACTTTATTGATAATAAAGAACGCAACACGCGCTCGAGATAAATATAGTACTTTAGTTATAACACAAACAAATACAACACAAAAAAAAAAATTAAAGAACAAAGAAAACAAAACAAACAAAGAAACAAAACAACAAAGAAATGAAAAAATGAAATGAAAAAATGAAAAAAAAAATGAAAATGAAGAAATGTAATTCAAGCTACGAAAACACAAAAAAAAATAAGTTATACTTATGTACAATCATAAGCTAATGTAAACTAGTTGGTACAGAAATAAACTTTATGTATTTTTGTATACAAACTGCAGAAATGACATAAAGGTGAGCCAAAACCATAGTAATTTATGTGTAAAGTAGTCCTTTGACATTAATAAAATTATCCCCATCAGGGACAATAATTCGACAGAGATAAACAAATGAATGTGCCTTGTTCGAGTAAGTTTTATTAAAATAACAACAGATTACGTCCAAAAGATAAACGAAATGTGGAAGAGGTTTCGCCTTTTTCTTAATTAGCGCATATAATGAAATTTCCTTCATCAACTGGTATTAGCAGGGAAAGTTTGGGGCATTAATGCAAAATAACGAGCGGATCGGCCCAAAGCCCGGAACCCGAGGGATCCCGAGATCCCAATAAGTCCGGGATGGGTCCCTGCGCTAATCGCACTTGTAGCCAGTTGCGAGATTCCCAGATTAACGTCACTATAGTTACCGTCAGATGGGTTCTGGCAAGCGATCGGCTGAACATTATGTATTGAAATAGGTAATAATCCACTTGGTTGGGTTCGTCGATCAAAGTTTCGATCCAAAAGGGTTGTCAAAATGGACCCCCCTTCATCTATATTATTCATAGCCTGCTTATAATTTACCAACCAAGGATTGGTATAAACATAATCAGCCTAACATTATCCCTTTGCTGGGAGTGGAATACAGGTCCGAGAGGTAGTGGGACTGCTAAGACTTTGTTACAAATAAACAAATCACACATACCTAATTCATAAACTAAAATAAAATTATGTAACATAATAAGATATTTATTGCGTGCACTACTAGACAGTGAATCGATCATCAAAATTGTGATAGCCTCAAAAAATAAGATCAAGATCCAAACTGACTTGTGTATCGGATTCCAAAGGTCCCGACATTTTACAAGCAGATAATCAGAATGTTATTTGCATAGGCCTTTATACACCTAAATAGAAGTTTATGTTAATCGTAAAATAGGTTTATAGGGATAAACGGTTATTAGGCTACGCTTCATTACAATGCACAGCCTCCTAATTTGTTACTCTTTCTTTTCTGTATAGTACTAGGCTGTTACTACCTCCATCTATTGCTATTAAGGAATCGTTAAAGGCGTTTATTTAGCCTTTTTAGCGCGTTGTTTCTAAATAATCACCAGGTTGGTAGTTGTCGAGTTTACTCTCAATATTTATGAGCTCAAAAAGGGATCCTAATAGTTATTGATTTAATTAAGCTTATATATCTCAGTCATTCTATAAATTAGGCTCCATATTAAACTGAAAAAAAAAGTCATTTTTGGTTTTTTATCGCCAAAATCGCAAATCTTATCTGTCTTGACCTGTAGGCAAACAGTGCAAAATATACAAGGACATAATAACGTATCCAAATTAATGATCTAGAATGACAAATTTCATCCTCAACCAGCAAATCCTCAACCATGCAAGCATATCAAACTAATCCCCGAAAGGGATGACTGTTCCTCTAATGATAGCATTAAGTCCCGGTGTGACGAGGGGCAAGCTGCTCGCCTGTTATCGGATCCAATCCCGGGACGGGGACAAAAAATGTCGCAAGTTGCCAAACTGAATTACGCTTGTCCGACTTGAGGACTTAACCCTAGGGCCTAAAAAACAGTCAAGTCCTGACATAGTGATTCATAGATAGCCTCATTTGTAGTAAAACTATAAGTCTAGCGACACATCTACAGATAAACCGAGACCTAAATTCCGGCGTGCCCCTGCAGAGCTTTTTAAATAAGGTAACTATAGACATAGGCCGAGTTTCTGTCTCGTAATTTTCGCTAATGTGTCGCTCATCAAATGAAGCAACCGAAGGCAACGTTATTCATTAGTCATCATAAACCAGGCCTTTTCTTAATAATGTTGAAAGCTGCTTCCAGTCTTCCACTGGCGTTTAAATATCAATATTTTACGCTGAGTTACTGCCATCTGACCTTCCCGTTGTGTGGTCTTGACTTCCAATAAACCATTCAATAATTTCTATGAATATCGAGAAATGAGGGCACCAACCGAGCGCCAATAGGAAACTGCAATTGCAAGACCATTTTTCGAATGTGACAATAAAGAAAATAGTATTTACTGTTCAAGAGCATCGCCTTTAGTATAATAATTATTGTTCCAATAAAAAAACCGGCCTAAAACGCACTGCCACTACAAGAGAGTTTTTCTGATTCAGGATCTTGAAATATTTGGTGCATGACATGCTTGATTTTTGTTTGCAAATGCATATATAAAAAACAGTTTCTATCACAAAATAAAAGCTATACCTACCATGAGTCCTAATGTAACCTTCTAGGCCCTAGTGTTTCTGATCGCTAGCTTGATTAGTTACTGCATTTGAATTTTCTTGTTGATAAAAAGATCTAATGCAAATGCAATGCCATCGTCTACAGCTACATCTAATTCTAAACTAGAGCTAATGAGTTATATTCAATCAACACCAACTTTTGGACGTTCTAGCTATTATCAGCTAGTGTCATGACGACGTTGAAATTCCTATGATCTTTTAGTTCATCTTCTACTTGGTCTTCCACATCATCTTTGCCATTGATATCGACATACGTGACAACATTATTGCATTGACCCGAACCAGTTATCAGTCTACAAACGATCCTATTATTCCCATCCGTCCGCGTCGGGTGACACCGTCGTAATCAATTACATTCAGTATGTCATCTCCTAGACACAGACGCTATCTATTGCGTACTAATTGTGTAATAATTATTCTATTTTAGTGGTTTCGTCGTAAATGGAAATTTATGATCGTTTGCATTGACTGTGTTTGTGACTGGGCTTTGAAGTGAATAGTTAGGTTATAGAATTGTTAAGATTTTAGGAATTGAATTGCGAATGTAACATGTTTCTATTCTTTGAATAAATTCAGTATATACTCGTACCTGTCCTTTGATACGCTTGGTGAGTCTACACCAAGCTACAGCAAGACTTTGGAGGACTCAATAAAAAAAATGCATCGTTAAGCACAGTATCGTCCATTCAATTATGTATCCCAACGAAGAAATTTGCTTTTGCTGAGTATTTTACGACAAACGCTTAACTAACCAGTAGGTATCCATGATAATTATGACCCTTCAAATATTGTCAATCCATTTGCTTCAAATGCATGCTCAAACATGATTGCTCTTGATTAAATCGCCGTAGCAAATGGGATTAGCACAAACCAATCAACACACCAAACATTAGTGTAATGGACAATTAATTGTTTAATGATCCTTGAATCTTATGATGGGCAGATCAATTTGAAACCATGGCAACAATGTTCATAACACAAGGGTATATATTTCTTTCAAGACTTGTTTCTATTTACTGCGTTTCCTGTCAATATTATGGTAACGTGTAGGTAAAGCTACAGTTTCGTAGAAGAGCGGTGGCCGTCACATAGCGTCCGCAAATTACCGGCGAATGACGACACTAAAACGTTATTTATGAAAGCAACTTGGTGTGTTTTCCTAGAGAGCGTTTTCTGATGGCTTGAAGTCAAACCCCGCTGCCATAATTTTCACGACAGACGGCATTAAGGCCGTTGCTTGGCGGCCACCGCTCTACTAGGAAACCATAGCTTTAGTATGTAGGCATTTGTAAAGACAGGACGATGAGAAGCTTGGTAAAGATGTTAGAAAGTGGTGGAATATCACTAATCTAGAGGAAGTTAGTGTTTCGAGAAGTATTGAATCAAAATAGTAGATTATTCACCAAACTCTGCGCTCGGGAGGCCTGAGTTAACTTTTGAGTGAAGCGAGGGATTTAAGACTAGACTCCTGAGTGCAGCTCAATTCAAGCTCGCCCCGGGAATAAAGGTGCCTCCGTCTTAACGGAGGCACCTTTATTCCCGGGGAGAATATTCTACTTTTCGCATCTACTGCGAGGTAATAAAAACTTATTCAATTTTCATTAGTAGTTTATTAAACTTTTAAATAACTGGGGAATACCTAGTTAGGTGCAGTTTCATATATTTTATCTAAATTTATGCACACAAAACACAATAATATAAATAATGTTCTAAATATGACGCCCAAATCCAACATTCTAACGCGGTTGTTCGCGCCACAGCAGCCGACCACAAATAATGTAGAAACTGCGGTTGGGCAAGACTAATAAGCAAATTATTCAATAAATTTGGACTTGGCCAAACACAGAAAACAAATGTATATACTGTTGTCATTACTTTTGTTTTATCTATGTAATTTATATAGGCACATTATTGTTATTATAATAACTCTAATAAGTTGCGAAATAAAATTACTTTGTTCATTAACGGCAACTAAAATAGATTGTTGTTTTTTTTGTGTAATAGTTTCCGTACGATTTTCTTATTTGAGGTTCCAAATTCAAATCATTTTAATGATGAGCGGGTCATAATGAAATTCAGTATAAATGCTAGAGCGCATGACATATAATTTGACATTTGCGAGCAGGTGGTGTGAAAAGACTATTTTAGTGGCGATGAGGCCTTTAATTTTTGTAAGAATGTTGACCTTCTCAGGAAACGTTAAAAGGTTCAAAAGATGACTCCCGGTATGGTGTACTAAATATATCATAGTGAGTAGTAGCTTAATAAAAAGAAAAGAAAATAACATCGTAGAAAAAAGCTATACACTTGAAATAAAATATATTCCAAACGGCCGGAACCAGTTGTTTATCTTACACCAACTAACATAAATCCAAAGTTGAAAGATAAAACATTCCAATTCCGATCCTAATTTATTGCCGCAGGAAAATCTGAAGCACTTCATCGAGTTTCCTTGTTGAGAAAAATCGGGCCATTACCAGAAAGGAAGCTGTACACCGCTCGTATTTCAAAACAACACCATTACTGTTCCTCTTTTGTTTTGGTAACCCGTTATATTAGAAGGAAATTGCTCTATTTTCTGTATTTTTTTGTTATCGTGTTTTTTTTTGGTGGAGTTTTTAATCAAATAATGTGGACACGATGATAGCATTAGGTTTTGAACTAAATTAATTGGATCATGTTGTGAGTAATAATTTATCGTAAGTAGGTACCTAGTAACATTGTTATATTTTACGAAAATAAGCTGTTTTATATCTTTCAGTCAGGTCATCTTTGTTTACTCTTAAGAATACAAAATTAAAGTTGCATTGATCATTATAGGTAATGTTAAGTAAACGAGACCAGCACCAGCCCAGGTTGGAAGTGGAACGATATCAATTCTTATCTGGATAACTTGAAAAACAGCATTGAAACAAATAACAAGATAATTAAAAAATAACCTCAAATTCCAGATAACAATCCAGAACATATTAATATTAATGAATCCTCAACATTCACAAGTAAAAACATTTTAATTACACGCAAAAATCAGGTTAAAATATACAGGATGAAATTGAATACTCGTAGGTGCGCCAAATTAAAATATGTTTTTTTTTGCGCATTTTAACTTGACTTTTTCAACCTGTTTTAAAGAAAATTTTGAGACCAACACAGGTTAATGTATGCGACTGAGTTTGAATTGAAATAGATACTTATTAACCGACTTCAAACAAGGAGGAGGTTCTCAATTCGACTGTATGTTGTTTTTTTTTGTATGTTTGTTATGCGATATTTCCGGCAATTGTGGATCGATTTCGAAAATTCTTTTATTAATTGATAGGGTATGCTTCAAGGGTGGTCCCATATAAATTTTACTAACTTTGCTTTGGTAGTTTTTCAGTTAACTTATCTTTTTTCACTTCACGTATTTTTTCCACTTAGTGTATAATGAAGAAGTTAAAATAAAATAACTTCCTCTCACTGTTATTTACATAGCTAGTAGAGGTATACGAATGTGTGTGTGGTTGGTACCACAACTAAAAAGTGAAAAATAAAAACATTTTACAAAAAAAAAACAACCGACTTCAAAAAAAAACACTACAAAGTGCAAAATAACTTTAATTTTGGAAGTCGGTGGCAAAAAACGAAAATACAAAACCATAGACAACGACTTCCGAAATTAAAGTTATTTTGCACTTTGTAGTGTTTTTTTTTGAAGTCGGTTTTTTTTTTGTAAAATGTTTTTATTTTCATATGAACAGTCGTAATTTGGTAAATGACCGCTAGCTCAACTCGTTCCCAACTCGCGATGAATGTGAACTTTGCGATGAATGAATTGCTCTTTGGGCGCGCGCTAAAATTGATGCTTTAATTATTCTTCTTAGTTTTTTTATCTGGAACGACGATAGTTCGTGTCTACTTTAAGGCAATAACTTAGTTTGCACTATCTCAGACGATGTATAGGTACAATATGTTTTTTTTTTTTAATTTAGATTTGGGTCATGACAATTTATTATGATTATGTAACAGTTACTGAACCTTCTATTTCGAGTTGGCGCAAGTTTTCAATTTCATCCTGTATATAAATAAAAAATAATTATCCTCGTCTCTGCATTTCCAAAGGAGTTAAGTGTACCAGTTATTCGCTGGTTTAATTTCGCTTCACATTATCCGTCCTGTGAACGAAGTTTAACAAAGTTTTGTATCCGACGTCGGACTCGGCTAATACTGAAAATGAAGCTCTCGTGGGAAATTTACCATTAGCGGTCACATTAAATTCTGTTTCATTCTTTATTCACGTCAAAACGCTTGTGCGGCGAAGGATTACTTTTGTTGTGCTCAGTTTGTATATTTTATTAGACAACAAGCGGTGTTGTTTGTCAATTAAAGTAAAATGTGACGCTGTTTGTTTGTACCATTTTTTCGTGTACAAATACCTAGCTCTAAAAACAGAATTGCTTGAAATAAAAAAATACAAATACCTGACTTTTATTAATATTTTTTTTAAATGTTTCCGATTGTTATTGAGTTAAGTTATTAGTTGTTGAGATACATATGTTGAAACATGGCTTTCCTTAAAGGTGCTTTCTAGTTAGGAAAAGCACGTGTGGACTTGTAGAACATCGTGGAAAGTTTAAGTATATTTCCTTATAAAAGTCGCACTTCTATTAGTAACTACTCATACATTCAGTTTCTCCGGTAAAGTGCGTTTTAAAACAGCCTATCTCTTCTAGAAGAGTATGGTTATAAATAAACACAGTCAAGTATTCACATGAATGAGAAAAGCCAACTTTTACATTAGCATAATAATAATATGCTACTTTCTCTACCTTCACAAAAGTTTACAAAGAACTCTCCAAGTAAAAGAATTATTCAACGGTTAAGCTTCTATCATGTCCACTAATGAGTGCCCACATACATACTTAAACCTTATTAACACTAAACTGATCGTAAATGAAAAAAATGTCCTTTTAACCGTTATTGTGATGCGCCTGACGTTGACATAATGCATCCGTATGGTCGAGCATGCTTCGATTTCTTAAAACCTGTGACTGTGACCACAAAATCGATCGTTACAGAAGGCCAGCTCCATAAAAATTTTAAAAACCCACGCAGACATACACACACAAGCGCGTACGTACTGAAGCGATCTCAAACAAATGCCGATCGTTATTGCGCTTGCTCTTGCTGTAGATGAAGCTTGTATGCGTGCGTTTTTGTTCGTTGTATAGAGCAGACCCTCTGTATCTATCTATTCTGTGCCTTAACTTTGGTCGATGTGGCGGGCATGGTAATTACACCAATTAAAATAACTCCGCTTGTTACGTCAACTAAGTCCTTCGCTTGATAAGGCTGAGTGTGATACACGATTAGAACGATATTTCATTAATTGATTCGATTGAGTAAGTTTAAATAATACTAAGTGCTTGTTTTAAAAGATTATTTGTAAATTTAAAATTTGCTTTGATTAAAAGTTCTACAAGAACTTAAGGTGACTTAAGTAGCTTTTAAATCTATGAATAACTAAGTATAGGTAGGTACTTAAATGCAAACCGATTTAGAGAAATTGCTTATTTAAATCGAATAAGTATGCATATTTAAATCAAATATCATAAACAGCCACCTACACTATTCTCACTCTCGTGAAATAGCGCCCATTATATATTATGAGAATGAACCCATAACAATACAATAGCATGAAACGAATATATGACAGAAAGAGACGTCAATAGTTCATAGTAGCGTTGAACTTTAAACTCAATCTCTCTAAATCAAAACTGATTTTATTACGGCTGTTGGCCTACACAGCTTATACAGATAAAGTAATACTTAATGACCAGAACTAAATTAATCATCTCCGATAACACGCCAAAACATCCATAAAAAAAGTTAAATCCCATTCCCGCCAAAGAGATTTAAAGTAAGTTTCAATCGTAAATTAAATTCCACGCATACGTAGGCAGTTCAATCAGTCTGCTTCCACCAAAAGAAAATAAAATTAAAAGTAAAGCAGAGTGTACAAATGAGGCGGGTAAAATTATTTTTACGATTCTCTCTCTCAATTAGGAGGAGCACCGACAGTAAAGTGTCAGTGTTATTTAAATTTACTGCACCAATTAGACTCGCTATCATCACAGGAGTGATGAAACCATACCGTGTCGTGAGTAGCTTCCCTTATTAAGAGTTCTATAATTAAAATTTACAGCGCCAAGCGGACGATTCGAATAACTAAGGGAATAGCTACAAATGATTCCATTAACTAGTTTAAACATGTCGGGTATGAAGCTTACGCTTTATATTGGGAACAGCAGTAACGAAAAAATGCGGGTCAGTTTAGATTTGGTTATTTTGAAACTTTATGAGCGACTGTAGTTGTAAACTGGAGTAAGCGAGGTGATGAATAACATGAAGATAAAAAAAAGACAGCGATCGCAAAGAATTTTAAAACAAATTATTATTAATACCAACATTACCACGGCGGCACAGCCCTTTACAACATTGTGAACAGAACAAATTAAGACTGAACAAAATATCAGAGCTCTGATAAAAACTTTGTATGAAGTGACAATAAAAACAATAATGTAAGACGAACATAAAATACATTCTCCCAGAGCCACAAAACAAACGGACAGCTCCATCGATGCAGCACAATGTGCTATAACGACGCCAAAGCGTCATGATGAAGGAAAATAAACAATAACTCTAGCCAACGGATAGGTACCGCTGTATAAAAGGATTGCACCAAAACACATATCTCATAAAGTTAGTTGGCGAGCAAAACATCCTGGCATGTACCAAGTAGCACATTTTGTCATCCAAGGCGAGAACAATCTGTATAATAGAATTTACTTGTTTCTTCCCTCCGTCGCTAACGTGATAGTTTGGGACTCGGCGACTCTGTGGCGGATGGCGGTTGCTTTCCTGAATATAGATAGGTTACCTACTTGATAATTAAGGACAAACGAAGCTGGTTTATTGGCTGTGGTTTAGTTAGTCAGCTATTGAGTAGCTTTAACGGTATTCCGTCTTTCCGTGAGCAATTTACACTTCGATTTTTTGTTAAAATTGTTGAAGCTCTTAAGGCAGGGTCTGAGGTTTTTTACTTTTATTTGTGCCTATTGAACTGTCTGTTTCAAGTCTGATTGAAAACGTCTTTTAGTTTAAATTTAAAGAAATGTTTGTTATGTTTTTTTCTCTCCCAGTCCTCGACTTTTTCTCTACCTGAAACTACCTACCACATCATGGGGTGATCGCCCTCAATGCGAGATTAAGACATAAACATCAAGGCGAAACACATTAATTTGCACTATTTCATCTGGTTCCTAATGTAAATCAAACATATAATTAAATACTCTTGATTTATTACATCTATTAACATAAAAACAACCATAAAAGTATTGCCTAATCGAAATCAATAACCCATTACTCAAGCGAATGCCGAGATGATGAGTAAATATGTATTTGCGTAGGTATAGAGTTGTCTATATGTGTGTGTCATTTGTACAAATGAGAGATATAATATAGGAACCAATAACATAAATAGACTTCATTTGTTAACGTGTAGGTACGCTCGATCACAAAATCGTTAAGTCAATTGTTTTGCCACCCCTTGAAAAAACTGATGATAGTTGGTCTTGGGTTTATTTGAATTGAGAACCATTTAATATTCACATAACAACATAAATTTGGTATAGATTACAATATCCTAGATTACACTGCAACTTTGAGCGTTCTTAAAGAAGGGTTTTAGCTTAATTAATTCTAAAAGCAAGCTCATAGCGGGCCCCTTGTGAGTGATAAAGTAAGAAACTAATATTGGAAAAGGGTTATATCAAACATATTTTCATCAGAGTGGCCTATATAATAAGCTGAGCCTTGTTGCTACTAACAAAATATTCATCCACGTCATTATTTGTTTCACAATTTTCAGGTCCCTTTTATAGCTATGTGAGTCTTGTTTACTTTATCCATTTGTCTTCCGTGTTAGCATCTACAAAAGTTTTCTGGTTCAATCAATTAGCCAAGTAACATTCTCCCGTTTTCCTTACCACATCTTCGGTTTAGTTTCTGATAAATATGCTAGTTTATGGAACTATCCACATTTGTGGTCAACAGTACGTTAGCGCAACCCACTGAGCGTTCGTTACGGCGAAAGTTTGGAAAGCTCACAACTTGATGCTGTCATTGTTGAAGTTGGATTTATGCCAAACGTGCAAAGACGCATTGCAGAGTTATATTCAGGATTTTTGTACCAAAGGTTCTTTGGACGCGAGAATCTGGCACATGTCGCCCGTTTGCCATTAGAGGAAATTTATTGTTAGAGGCAGTTGTTGCGGTATCCAAACTAAAGTTATGGGACATTTGTAAATATCATTGGTTATGAATAGTTACGTTTTCATCTATTCATGGGAATATTATACGTTACGGTTTAAATTAGTTTTGTAGTTACAAAATTGCGACATAATTTCAAACCAAATGTATTCTTAGTGACGGTCAAAAGACCTTCAACGCCCACGACTAGAACCCCTTTTCTGAAAAATTGGTACTTACCGTATTTTTTTGAACGACAACATCCTTCCCAAACTATAGGAAAAACTATTTCAAAACCAAGTCAATTCAAGTCACGTCAAATTTACCTTGAGTTCCATCTACTCCTTAAGGCGAAGCTCTCGGCGCGTGCACTCACACACTTAAGGTCACACAGCCGTGATTTGCATACTACGCATCGACATACTTTATTCCTCACTAGCTTCTACCCGCGGCTTCGCCCGTGTGGATGATTTATAGGCACGCGACGCCCGCGCCTCCGCCGGCCGCTGCCACCCGAGACGGACGTACGGCTCGATTGGCCACTCTGCCCCCGCATTTTAAATCTCTGATATCTTCTAAGATATTCATTATAATGATATACTGTAAAGAGTAACTTTGATTTAAATTAAATGCACAACGTATCTAACGTATTTAATTTGATAAGGAATTAATATTGTATTGTTTAAAATTGCTTCATAAATAACCCATTTTTTTTTTGTAATCTGTAAAAGATAGAAATGGTTACTTCGGAGATAGACATATACTATCCCGGACTTATTTGTATATCTTTTTACCATATACAATTCCGTAGTACATTATTTTGATCTATCTCGTAAGGTTCAGCAGGCGTTTGCAATGTAAGCGCACCAAAATATGTTTTTTTACGATATCGCATTACAAATCTTTGAAATTCTCAGCTTATCTCTAGTATAATTTGCATGTATGTACATGAAAAACTTTGTCTTAAATCACTCTGTCTATTGATGAAAACCGCATTAAAATGCGTTGCGTCGTCTAAAAGATCTAAGCATACATACAAAAAAAGTGACTTTGTTTTATACTATGTAAAGATTCTTCACAGCTATATAAGTCCACTTATCTGTGGTAATAGATCGGTGTGTGAGCCGTTAAACTAGAATTGCAATAGTGTTTGCGCAGCACGTCATTAAACCTTATCATGTCCGTGTCTGTTTCATCAGAGTGACACGCGACTTTATTATCGTGGTACTATGTGTCTTCTGGTTGGCTTGTTTCTTTTGCTGAATTCTTGGAAAGATTTTGTTAAATATTTTTATCCAACTTCGACAAGGGAGGTTCTGTGTCCGGTTGTGTGTATTTGTTACGTCCGCAATTTTTGCTAATTTAAGTATATTCACAAAGACATTAAATTGTTTGGAATAACGACAGGTTAGCAAAAAAATCTGTTACAGAACCAAGTTTCATAGGTTCAATCGTCATGATTTCCTTTCTGAATAAGAAAAGCCTCAGGTGACTGTAAGCTGCACTAGTTGGTAAATTCGCTAACTAGCTGTCACTCCTGGAGCATTTATAATATTTTACACACGCGGTGCTCTTTCCAGCAGCTCTATTAAAACTTTCTAACTGTTATAGTCATAATAACAAACTTGGTATTTAGTCGAAGGAATTCTGCGGCGAGATGAAAGGCTAAATACCGTATTTATTTAATTAATTTACGTCGACAGTACTTGGATGAGCTTTTCGATTAAATGTTAGACCTCACAAAATAAACAATAACGAAACATTTACAGCAAACAATAAATCTGAAGCAACAATGCCGCTTCTTTGTCTCAAAACAAGCATCTTTTGTTTAGTATTTGGTATCAAATCCGTGTTATAACTGTACAGGTCATTTGCGCGCCGGGTAATATCATTTTCCACGTTTTCCTTTCCTTTGTCGATGTAGACACAATAAAAGCAAGCCGGCTCGTTAATCGCACAGAGTAGTCCTGGCGCGTAATTAACTTTGCAGCCAGAGAGAGTAGAGATTTACGTGGACCTCGGGTACAATTAAATTTGCATAGGAAATTGCACAGAATGAGCTAAGAATAAGTTACCCGAGTATGAAACTAAATTTTATGCTTGTCGTCGGCTAGAGGACTCTTATTTATCTACCTGGCTCTTAGACTCGTAATTGTTATCTCGGAACGTTATGGCAATTTTTTCTTCCGCATTCCGGCAACACAGTTGATCGTAGAATCTCCAACAAAATGACCAAAGAGTTTCATTTTAAACGACAGCATTAAATTCCAACGTCTACCGCATCTAATATTTAAGATTTATTTAATAGTTTTCTATTTTTAATATCTCCTGAAGCTTATAGGTTCGTATTCAATTAAAATGTTATGCTTATCGTCGGCTAGAGTACTCTTATTTATTTATCTGGCTCTTAACCTCGTAATTGTAAACTTGGAACATTATGGCAATTTTTACTTCCGCATTCAGGTAACAAAGTTGATCGTATAACCCCGGACACAATGTCCAAAGATTTTCATTTTCGACGCCGGCATTTTATTCCTATCAAAATTTTATTCCAACGTCTACCGCACCCAATATTCAAGATTTATTTGACAGCTTACTCTTTTTAATATCTCCTGAAACTTATTAGTTCGTAGCTCGTATTATTCAAATAAAATGTTTGCTTTTTGTTGTTTTGTAAACCCATTTAACAGAAAAGCAATGATTCGTAAAACTGTGGCTATTTGTAGCACAGCGGTGTAATTGGCTATCAGAGCCTGTTGAAAAATGGACAGATGTTTATTTTAATGCACTCCATCCATCAAGACTACGAGCGGCGCTACCTCGGAGACAGACCATAGCGATGTAATTAAGGATATTGAAAAACAAATAATTATATTCGAATCATGTTTCGTGTTCCAGTGAAGTACCCTATAATTTTAGTGATGAATTACTCTTAACTGCTGGTAAATACGTAAACCTTCTACATATTAATGGTTTCTTGACTATGCATTTCCTTTTGCTACCAAGTCGTAATTTAACTAGGTAATTGATAGACACAGTTAACAAACTAAGAAAATTACTGTTGCTTGATTCGTATGATATCATAAATGGAACGCCTGATTTCTACACGTTTAACGTCATGTTTTAAAGAATTGTATAAATACGTTTAACACTTTTCTAGACAACGGTACCTACCTATAATTTTATTTGCGAAAATCAATAATTTCACTTTAGTCATCTAAATGGGCCCAGTGGTAACGGCTGCAACTTATGAGTTCTAGGTCATAGGTTCGAACCCAGGTAGGCACTTTACTTCGTGTAAAATGTGTAAATTATTTCATAACGGTGAAGGAAAACATCGTGAGGAAACCGGCATCGGCATGTCGTAGAACCTAAAATTCGAAGACATGGGCTGCATGTGGATTACGGCCCACTTCCTCTCACCGAGAGGAGGCCTGTGAAGTGGGAACATTATAGGCTGACTATGTTATCTCAACATACCTATTATACAGGGTGTCCCGTAAATAATGGATCAAACGTAACGGGTAGGTAGCTTACCTCATTTCCAACAACTACTTAATTTAGAAAAAAAAAAATTTTTGAAAAAAAGAATCAATTGAACATTTTTTTTCTAAGGCAAATAAAATTATATTTGAAAAAGAAAATATTAACAATAAGCTATTCAGAAGTTTTTGACAAAAATCATACCTAAAAATGTTATTAGTTGCAGCGACAGCATTAAAAACACTGAATGCTGTTAGAGAAAATGGTAAAATTCGAAAAAAAATAAAATATCTTGGTTACCTTACCGATTTTTTTTAACTGTTCAAATTAGTTGTTTGAAATGAGGTAAGCTACCTACCCATTACGTTTGATCCATTATTTACGGGACAACCTGTATATTAAAGTCGCTTTTCTTGTCTGTCTGTGTGACCGCGATGTTCTTCTAAACTTCGCAATCGATTTTGATGCGGTTTTCGCCGTTGCTTAAGTAGAGAATTTATCCAGGATCGTTCATGTGTTTAAAACATTAATATTAAACTTACACAAAATAAAACTAGAATTTTGTCAAGTTGTAAAAACCGTGCGACGCAGGGGCGGGTAGTTAGTTTCTAATAAAGCAGAAAGCGTAAGAGGTATATTTCATTTACGATCACAGAGTCAATACATTTATAGCACAATACTTTGCAGTTTCCCCACAAATTGTCTGCAGTGTAACTTTTATTGCAGCATCCGTCCGAACATTTCCACGATATTTTTCATATTTACGACGTTTAGAATTTACGCCTCTTGTGAGTGAAGGCAGACATTCAGACAACTTGCCGCTTCCTGACTATTCTTGTATGCACCATTCGGTTTTCATGTTTCTGCCTCAAACGTGTTGTAAAAACTGGTAGGAACTGCGAATTTTATATTTTAGTTCTGTCTGACTTACTCGTAGGTACACGTTAAGAAAATGCCAAGAAATATTATTTTGAGTTCGAAAATACCTTTTTCATCCGTGAAATTTTCGTTCGGTTAAAATCCACATGCACAAGAGTTTATCGAAGATGTCAACGGACTTAAGAAGGCTCCTTCAAACAGGCGCGACACGCGACGCTAATTATACCTACGCGACACAAAGGCACCGCCTGTCGTGCGACAGGCGGTGCCTTGTGTCGCGTCGCGCCAGTTTGAAGCAGCCTTTACCATAAACATGTGATTGCTAAAGATGAAATGCTCGTACCAATTTTTTTTTACAATTGTTATGAATAAGCTAAAGATCAATATAACCATTTGCAACCCTTAACTGCCAAATATTAAAATTTCATAGCAATAAGGTTCAGACCACACCTTTTCTTCAACAATCAACCCGTGCAGTTATAAATGTTATAATGCAGGTGTGGATGGGACTTTCACTTCATAATCTTTACTACAAAATACCTTACTATTTTATACCTTTACGGTTGTTTTATAGATTTCTGACATAGGTACTTAACTTAACATTAAACCTAGTAAAGTATTGCCTACTTACTATACAACGTTGCAAACTTTGTTGGTTGTTTGGAAACGTGGGAAAGAAGGCCATTTTCACCGTTTCTTAAAGAACTTGGTCTTACTTGGTTTTTCTTGATTTTTGGATGACAATTATTTTGAATAAAGGAGACAGGGCGAATTTGTATGAGAAATGGTCTATGGATCAATAGCTATACGGTTTTGATAATTGTGTAGGGATACTTCACCCTTGTGCAAAGGAGCATTCAAATCTGACCCGGTAATTTTGAGCAAAATGTACTTTAAAAATTTTCAGATCTTTCAATAGGACGTATCTTAGTCAATGTAGCTACAGAATAACGTGATTAGGAGACTGTCCTTAACGTTTTGAGTAATTTTTAACTGTATTCATAAATTTTATAATAATGGTACAGTCAGGTAAAAATGAAATAAAAAGTGACTATTCTTATATTTTATTTTAATGATGCCAATTGATGCAGTTCGTATTAAGATTAAATTACTCTTCTAGACCTACTACAGTTTGAGTACGAGAAAAGTCGTAAATAAAAATACGTTCCCCATTTCGTAAGAATTTATAGTGCATAGAGATTCAAAAAGTAGTTCGAATAGACACTTTTGATAGTTTACAGACACTGACAGCTATATCCACCTCATAGACGCAATCTAAAACCCTTGAGTCTTAATTACCTCAGGTTGCCCTTGCACTTTCACCCAGTCTCCTTTTACGTAATTTATAAGATGGCTTCCATTAGTCTGTCTGTTGGTGCGTTATAACTAGAGAACAACCTATCCGAATTTCATGATTTTATTCTAATTTATAGATAAATGATATTTGGGTAGGTTTTCTGTCCAGTCCTCGCATACGGAGCCAGGAGAACAGCTAGTGAAAGAAATGAATTTAGTATATTGTTTAGTAAAGTCTTTATGTTATAGGTTACCTACTAGGCAAGCATATCCACTTAGAAATATGATGGAAAATTCATATTTCATCTGCTGAGGGGCTGGTCAAATATTTCATAAGGCTGCGCTGGACGTGTTGAGATGAAAACTCCTTAAAAATGTTTGTAGTGCACATCCCCTTTTACGAGTATCTTTAAAAATAATACTGTGATACTATGTTGTGCCTAGCGTGAAATTGGAAAACTTAATGTCTATAAAATAGTATTATGAATGTGTAATTTGTGTATTAGTTACGGCCAATCAAATGGACTTGATTAAAAACAAGTTTTATACATGGTGGTAAAATTTATAATAGAAAGGATTTATTTATATCTATCTGCCTTGTTATAATATTTCTATAAAACATTTTGAGAAATAAGCCGTTACGTTTTTACCTATTAGATTTTTAGAAAACAATTTAACTACCTTTTGGAAGGGGCGACTAGAATCAATTATATTTAAATGTAAATGTTGACGTTCAAAAGTGCCTTTTATGTGCCTATTTGAAATAAATGCTTTGACTTTGACTTTAAATCCGTTTCAGTGATCATCGCCAGTTTCAATACTTTTAAGTTTTGAACACCCTTTTTTTTTTTTTTTTTTTTTTTTTTTTGTGGGTGGGAAATCATCAAATAACTTCTCCCGCTCTGGGCAGAGCAGGAGGGCGTGTCAGACTCTTACTGACTAAAACCCACCCGTGTTCCTTCAGTTGCCTGTGCCAGGGGCCACGGTAACCCTCTTGGACTTTTCCGCAACCCTAGCAGGCATCGGTCCTAGCAAACCCCGTCATTGGTGCTGACATCTCTTTGAGGCGCGCGTGGAACACAACGCGCCGTCGACCCGGGCCTGGTCCTTATCGAACGGCGAGCTGCCCATTGCTCGCCGCTCGCAGGCCCGCGCCTACGGTGGCCGGGAATCGGCCTGCGATTCCCGACGCCCAGGGCGTCTCCTGCGGCGGCTAGGGGCGTGAGGGCGCAAACTTTGCCTCTCCCTCACGCGTTCCGCCTCCTCCTTCGCGAACATTACTGCTTCGCAGAAGGAGGTGACGGCTTCCCAAGCCCTCTCGCTCCGTACCATGGCCTGGACCAAGGCCGGACGCGAGAGATCGCCACCGCCAATCACCTCCACGAGGACACGGCGTTGCTCCGCCCAAGCCGGGCAGACCTCCACCGTATGCTCCACCGTGTCCTCCGGGCGATCCACACAATGGTGACACCCGGGCGTTTCCTCCCGCCTTATCCGGAACAGGAACCTCCCGAAACAACCGTGTCCGGTGAGGACCTGCGTCAGGCGGAAGGTGAGGACGCCGTGGCGCCTCTCTAGCCACTCCTCAAAGAGGGGACTTATCGCCGCAATTGTGGCGTGCCCAGCGCTGGGTTGCGACAATCGCACTCTCCATGCCGCCCTGAGATCCCGCCGGAGCTCTGTCCGCTGTACCGTGATTTCTCGCGGCAGCGGAGCTACGCCCCGGCGTTTCGCCTCCTCGCGCCACTCCCAAACGTGCGCGAGGACTTTTGCCTCCAGATCCCATGGCGGTAATCCGGCAAGGAGGCTCGCCGCCTCACCGGAGACCGTACGGTATCCCCGGACCAGCCGGATGGCCATGACCCTTTGGGGCGCATTCAACCAGCGGGCTGGCCGCCGCCTCAAGGAACGCGCCCACACCGGTGCCCCGTAAAGGGCCATGGACCGCACGACCCCCGCGTAGAGCCTCCGGCAGGAGGCGTTTGGCCCCCCTAGATTGGGCAGGAGCCGCTTTAAGGCAGCCCCGGCCCTTTCCAGTCTGGGAGCCAAACGTCGGAAATGCTCCACGAAGTTCCACCGGCTGTCGAGGACGAGTCCCAGGTACTTCATCGTCGACTCGACGCCGATGTGAACCCCTCCTACCGTTATTTGGGAACCCGACGGTGGCGTGTTCCGAGGACCGTGAAAACACATGGCCTCGGACTTGTGCAGGGCCACCTCGAGTCCCAATTGCCGGATCCTCTCGACGATTGTCGCAACCCCGCGTGTCGCTAGTTCGGCCGCCGCCTGGTGCGACCTCCCCTGCGCTAGGACTAGCGTGTCGTCAGCGTAACAAACCACGCTGACGCCGCTGGGGAGGTCGGCGCGCAGCACCCAGTCGTAGCCGATATCCCACAGATGCGGCCCCAGGACCGATCCCTGTGGGACACCGCACGACATCTCTTGCCGGTTCCACACTCCCTGGTGACCGGGGTAGATGACGGCCCTGTCCGTCAAATAGGCCTCGACCACACGACAGAGGTAGGTCGGCATCCGGTGATACCGGAGTGCCTCCCTGATGCAACTCCAGGGCAGGGTATTGAAGGCATTGGCGATGTCTAGAGACACCGCCAAGACGACCCCACCCCGGGCCACAGCATCCCCCGTCGTGAGGGCCCGCACGCGCATGATGGCGTCCACCGTAGAGCGCCCCCTGCGGAAGCCAAACTGGCTCTCCGCCAAATCCGGCCCCACCCGCACCAGCCGCCCGACGAGGCGGTTTGCAATGACTCTCTCAAAGAGCTTGCCCACCTCGTCGAGCAGCACGATGGGCCGGTAAGCGGACGGAGAGTCCGCTGGGCGCCCCGGCTTCTTGATGAGGACCAGTTTCCCCGTCTTCCAACGAAGTGGGAACTGGCCCCTCTCCATGCATGCGCTTAGGAGCCCCCTTAGTCGAGGCCCGAGAGCCTCCGAGGCCAGGACCCAGGCTTTCCCAGGTAAGCCGTCGGGTCCTGGGGCGGTATTTTTAGCACTCAGCCTACGTACCGCCACTCGCAGCTCTACCTCGGTCACCTCCGGAGCATCGTCGTCGTCGTCGGCGGTGTGGTCCGCATTCAGCACCGCAGTAGGCGGAGCCATGGGCGGGGAGATATGGTCCCCTCTAGAAGGGAACAGAGTGCTCACCACGTCCTCCACGAGCTGGGGCCGGAGACTCTGCGTCAGCGGGGGAGCCCATGGGCGGAGCTTCTCACGCACCAATTTGTAGGGGCGTCCCCACGGGTCCCTGTTCAGAGTCTCCAGCGACTCCTCGCGGGCCAGTCCCTTGGCCCGCAGGATCTCCGCTTGGAGGGCGGTCTTCGCCGCTCTGTACCCCTCGTACAGCTCCGCCTGAATGGCTTCCGTATCCGGAGGGCGAATACGGAGCCTGCGGTGCCTGGTGTACCGGCGTCGCGCAGCGACGCACGCACTGCGTAAAGTCGTCAACTCTGGCGACCACCAGCACACCTGGCGCTGAGCGCGTCCGGGCTGGGCCCGGGGCATTGCCACGTCACATATTTCGGACATGGCCTCCCGGAACCACTCCGCCTCGACGTTGATGTCAGCAGGCCTGTCCGGTGATGACACCCAGGCCTGCACGATCGAGGCTTCCAGGAGGAGCTCCCGGTCCAGCTGCTTCAGCGCCCACCGCGGACCACTCGGGGCCTGTCGGACCAGCGCGCTCGAGGTCTGGGCGGAGACGTCAAACCGGATGTACCGGTGGTCGGAATAGGTCTCCACCCCCTCTATGACGCGCCAGTCAAGGACACGCGGTGACAGAGCGGGGCTGGCGAACGAGATGTCCACCACCGATTCACCCCGCATCCGCACACACGTGGGGACAGAACCCCGATTTAGGACGACCAGGCCTGTCTCCAGAGCCCAGTCCTCCACCATCCTGCCCCGTGTGTCCATATACCGGGAACCCCAAGCCACATTCTTGGCATTGAAATCCCCGAGGACGAGCACGGGGAGGGAACGGAACCCGACGACGACGACTTTTAACTCCGCAAGGGAGTTGTGGAACTCGGCAAGAGTTCGGTTCGGGGAGAAGTATACCCCTACCACTACAATCTCCCCGAACCGTGCTGCCACGCAACCCCGTCCCCTCGTGACTGCCTCGAGGGACGGAGTACCGGCGGCGGCCGACGAAATTAGGGTCACTGAGCCGCTCAGGTCCTCCACCCAGTCATCCCTGGGCGGGACAAAGTACGGCTCAGCGACCACGGCGATGTTAATCGACCACTGCGCCATGCTCTGGAGCAACAGATCCTGAGCAGAGGCGCAGTGGTTGATGTTCGCCTGGAGGAGGCGTAATGGGGCCGTTATTGGCACTCCATGTCAGCCTCCTCCCGAGCCCTCTGTGAGGGCCCCGCCGCAGTGGTGACGGCGGCGACGACGACGGTCGAGGCGGCAGCGGCAACGGCAGTGGCGGCGGCTGCGGCAGTGACGGCGGTGGCGGAGGGCTTGCCCCTGCCCCTGGCTCTGGCGGGTGGAGCGCAGGCCTTGCTCCCCATCCGGTGATCGGCTGGCTTGCCAGC
Source organism: Brachylomia viminalis (assembly GCA_937001585.2). Lineage (NCBI taxonomy): Eukaryota > Metazoa > Arthropoda > Insecta > Lepidoptera > Noctuidae > Brachylomia > Brachylomia viminalis. Next base: position 11,465,073 of record OW443308.2, on the reverse strand, counting down.
TGCCGCACATACGGTGCAGTGCGGCGCGGCATTACAAGACCCGGCCTTGTGACCGGGCTGACCACAGCGGAAGCAGTGGTGGCTGCGGTCCACCTCCGAGGTGCATTTAGCTCCCACGTGGTTGCCCACCTGGCAGCGGAAGCACCTCAGAGGTCTGGGTTCCAGCAGTTTCACCTGCGCGGAAACCCAGCCCACCAGTAGCCTACGGCCCTCGGCTATTTTTTTGGCCGCCGACACGGGGCAGCTCACCGTAACGGCTCGCATCCCCTTGAAGTCAGGACCGATGGTGCCTGTCCTCACCTGCTCGGCAGAGCACCCTCCAGTCCTAACGACGGCGGCCACCACCTCTCCCTCCGTCACCGAGTCGTCCAGGCCCAGGATGCGCATGTCAGCGCACTTGGTGGGCCTGGACACTCGGGCCTCGTCCGCATTTAAGGACGCCCTAAGCCTTTCGGCCAGAGCGTCAGCGGCCGGGCCGCTGGCCGCACCGGGGATCTCGAGCATACGGGCCACAGTCGCCGTGAGCCTCACCCGGATGCCTTCGGTGGCGCCGATCTCCTCGAGGCTCACCGCCTTCCCCACCTTGGCTAGCACGTCGCGGTAGGACACGCCCTTCTTTTCCGCTTCCGGCTGTAGCGTAATCACTACAGCTGCGGATTTCGGGGCGCGGAGCCTAGCCGCAACGCTTCGCGCTTTTTGCCGCTGCCGCCTCTCCTTCCTTTTGGCCGCCCTTGCCACCTTACCGGCCTTCCTTTTCTCCCCGGCTACGTGCCATTCGGCGCCAGCCGGAGGAGATATAGGAGGTGAGGGTGGCCGTCCTGCACCCAGGGCCGGCACCCTCGCCGTCTGTGTAGCCGCCCCGCCCTCTCTGATCATGGGCGGCCCCGCGGGTTTCGGCACGGAGAGGGCCTTCCTCTGCCCCGATGAGCCAGGTTTGGCCACGCCAGCTGCGACGGCGGCAAAAGAGACCGCCTTCTGCCGTCCCGCGGCCGGCTGGCTCGCCGCTAGTGGGGGGCGCAAGACAATGGCCTCCAGGGCGGAAAACCGACTCTGGAAGGCAGCCAGCTCCTGCCGCACCAGGGTCAGAACCCGGTCTTCCGCAGGCACGGGCCGTCCCTGCCCATGCTGCTGCGCCCCCTTCTGCGGCACCTCCCTGGGGCCGGCTGCTCGCAGCCCGGCCAGGTCTGCTCGGAGCTCCTCATTCTCCTTCCGGAGAAGCTCCAAGGCGGCTGTCAAGCGGGCGACCTCCGCCCGCATTTCGGACATTACGTCCGACGGAGGCCCAGGTTGAATGGCCTCCGCTGCCGATATAATGGAGGCCGTGGCTGCGGATATGGCCTTGTCTTTAGAGGACTTAATCCTCTTCACGGCCACATCCTTTATCGCGGCTGCCACGACCTCCGCAAACCTGGCCGCTCGCTCCGAGTTGGAGCCGCCAGCGGCGACCGGCTCACCACCTGAGGACTCTGACATGGCCGCCCTGCGGCCGGTCACGCCTGGGTGGTTCTCCTCCATGGCGGCTCGCTGGGCCGGCTCGGCAGGGCTGGCTCGGCTTAACTTCTTGGCCTCCTCCTGGGTGGCGAGCCCTCTGCCCAAACCTTTTTCCCGGGCCCCACCCCGCCGGCTGGAGTGGATTTTTTTGCGGCCCGAGGTCCACTCTTCGGAGGACGACCCCTGGCCCTCCCCCGATTTGGGGCGCTTCAGGAAGAACTTTCGGTTCCTCCCAGCAGCCCCCTCCACTTCGCGCTCCGAGCTCTGGCTTGAGCCCTTTGCGCCAGATGCGGCGTCGGACTCCGACCCCGTATCACTCCCCTCCTCTACGTCCTTTTTATTTTTATTTACTATGGATTTGGATTTACTATGGAAAAAAATAAATTAAATAAAAGTTTTGAACACCCTGTATTAACAATTCGTGCCACGTAACAAAGTAAATTTAACCTACCCCTATTTTCTAGAACATTCAACTCACACCAAACCGCCCGTACATACATGACCAACATAGCCTGTATATGACCAACATAACCCGAACATGACCAACATAACCTGACCACACTCGACCACAACCACAGCCACTCGAACCGTGTAATCAGTGCAAAATTTTAAAACTGCTTTATTGTAGTATAAAAACAAAGTCCATTCTCTGAAGGAAGTGGTCCTTTATTCATGCTTATCAGTGGTTAGGGCAAACACTGCTTTTGTTATGCAATTAACTTTTAATTTACAGCGGCGGCTTATCGCTGCTAGAGCATTTTCTTCGTTATTTTCAGGAAACGAGTCGTTAAAAGGAAATTGTGGCGGTTTTAGATAGTTTCTTTGGTTTTTATTAGAAAATAGGGAGTGAAACAAAATAACATGCCGTAGTAAGACATTCTTTATTAAGAATAACTATATTTATTTATTTATGTACACACAGTAAAACAGATACAGATACGACATACCTAATAGAATAATAAAATAATAATGAAAAATAATAATAATTATAATGTTTTTTTTTTTTAATCTAATTAAAGTTTATGTATCATAAAAGTTATTTACTGCTTATTTATACAAATATCCTAATAAGTTACAATAGGTAGGTTATTATTTTTTTTAAATATTGTTAATTTCATGAAGACATAGTCAGTTTATTATTTCTTCGAATTCGAAATTTAATTTCGAATTATATTCGATATTCATTCATTTGATATTATAATATTCGATAATATTAATTTTTAAATACTTACGGGACAAAACTATACCTACATGTATACTTTTCATATTAATTAAGTAGGTAAATATGTACACATAAACGACGACGTCGCAGAAAATAAAACCGCTTAACAAAGTATTATAAAAGGTCCCTGTTTTGTTTTAATTATATTATCTAACAACACTTTTATCCTTATTGCAAATTTTGCGGTATTAACACTTTACTTAATTATAGTTTTAATGAAAGTACATACGATACACGCGCGAAGTAAAGTTCGAGGCGTAGGGAATGGATGCCTCCAAGAGATGTCAGCACCAAATGACTGGGTCCGCTAGGGCCGATGCCTGCCAGGATTGCGGGAAAGTCCGAAAGGGTTACCGTGGCCCCTGGCACAGGCAACTGAAGGAACACGGGTGGGTTTTAGTCAGTAAGTAGTAAGAGCAGAAGGTATTCAATGATATACCAACCTCAAAAAAAAAAAAAAAAGGCAATGGATACAATGTTTTAAATTTGTATGGCTTTTTTTTAAATTTAAACACTGTTTTTTTGCGTTATAAGTGGTACTAGCTCTACCTGCTCCAATATATTAATATTAGATATTAAAGTATTGGGTATAAACTTCACAGCAAGCACAATAGTAGCGTAAGCGTAAACGAAACACAATAAACGTAATGCATTTTGGCTGACTGACATCCTATTTGAGTAATTTATGGATATCATTTTACGGAACATTTCCCACAAATGGCCCGCACTTCCACCTAATAGGACCATTCCTCATAAAACCAAAAGTCATAATATCTAGACTAAACATCGGAAGTCAAAACGCAAATTATGCCAATAACGCGCCAAAGGGCTGCAAATTACGGGGCTTAATGTCCAATGTGAAGATGTCATTCCACCCGTTCCACCAAATTGGAGGTCATTCAATTTGCATATAAAGCGTGCAGAGGCGTCAATAGGACGACACTACGAGAGGGCTCGTTATAGGTCCCATTCGACCCTTCGGTTGAATTCGGCCCTGGCCCATTGTCGAGTGCGGCCGTGTTGTTTACATTTTGTGAAACGTATTGTCGCTATCGGGACGAGTTTCATGTTTAAGCTCGCTTGATAATGTTGTTCAGGATGGACTGAAAATGTAATTAAGCTGGGATCAATATTCCATCACAGCTCGGCTGACAACCTAAATTACCTAGAAGCTTATTTTGTCCTACGTCGATAGGATCCAACAGTTTTTGTGTTTTTTGTGAAGTAAGTAGCTTTATTGATATAAGGTGCATAATGCATTCTCTAATCCTCAGCTGCAGGCAGACAATTGTTTAGGTTTAAGCTAAAGTCGTAAAGCTAGATAAAAGCGTCGTTTTGCAACTAACAGTGTCTATTTCCAGAACACATGATGAAACTAGGAAGACGGAAGCGCTTTGAAGGCACTGGAACATCACTTATTGTGTCTTGTTTTGAAATTACAGGCACATGAGACTTTGGTCCCCAGTTTGTCCTCTCATGGGAACCTATTTAAGGTGTTGTAAGTTTTTGAAGGCAGCGGAATAGGTACGCTTTATCCGGCGAGAAGTCACCCTGCACTCGGGGTATCGCATAATAGACTCAAACCAAATACTATTCATTTTGACAATTATTCTTCGACTTACCGTGTCGATGGCAATCTAAATTGACTTATTAGCGCCAATTAAATCCTGTAACGTGCAGCTGACAGGACACGCAGGACATGGTATTAAGTGTCCCATCGTTTGTGGAACAGCACCACTTTTACATTCCAAGGCAGAGTCGTCAATGAATCTCCACCTGAACAGGTTTTCCTTGCTTCAGCCAATCTGCATCCGGAGTCTGTTTAAAGACTTCCAGGTTACCCATGGTAACTTATGTCCAGGTGTGAGATCTTCAGCGCGTGGAACGAAAGGTTTGGGTAAGGAAGCACTGACTCGCCACCGCTTCAGTCTTTCTTTTGAATGTTCGCCATTGACTGAGTACACTTTAAAAAAATCAACAGATTGACACAACACAACATTTTGTCAATTCAACAATATCCATTGCGTAGTTTACGTTGTCAAGCAGATGATTAGATGAATTTTTCAAACATAACTACCTAAATATGAAGAAATGAATTACGGGATTCCTTCACAATTCTTCGGATTGTGATAGAAAATGTGTTACGCACACCTCATTAAAAAACCCAAAAATTGTAGGTATTTCATGAAAAGGTGCAACTTTTAAAGACATAATATAACCTTAATAATACAATACCTTTAGAGGTACCCAACCGTTTACTAGGTAGTGATAAGCATAAAATAATTATGGTGTCCTATGTTCTATCTATGTTCTATGTTATGGGTTTGGTTTCCGCACTTAGTCCTACAGTGGACCATTGTGCGTGAGCCATGTCGGCCGTCGATGGTTATTCCAACCAGCCCACCTCCCTCCAGAAGCTGATTAGGTCTCCTGGTCTATTAAGAACATCTGTGTAAGATCTGGGTGTCCCGAGGGTTTTTGACCTAATTTGGGCGACGCCTGTGCACTCGAAGAGCACATGCGCGACAGTTTCGTCAGCCTCCATGCAAGCCCTGCATAGAGGACTGTCCGTTATGCCTATTGTGTGAAAGTGTTTGTTTAGCGAGCAGTGTCCCGTGATGGTCCCCGTCACCAGGCGCATGCCCTTCCTGTCCAGGCGTAGCAACCGCCTGGTTAGCTTGCCGTCTAGTGATGGCATGGCTTCCTTGGATTGCCTGCAGCCCGGTGACGACGTCCACCAGCTCTCTGCTTGTGTGTGGGTGTACTCCTGTAGCCTATCAGTGCCTATTATGGTGTCCTGTCAGTACACCAAAAAATTATTTACAAATTTATAATAGGTACCTACATATTCTAAACCAGTCACAAAGTGATCATGACGGTATTGTTTTGCATAATTTTATTGAACTACAAATAATCCTACATGGTTGCAATTTCCATTTGAAGTTCTATAACATCCCTACTCAAGTAACGTTTTTCAATAAATCTAGTCGTTTCGGGCACTCGCCGACCGCTGCCGCGGCACCGCGCACCGCTCGCTTTACTCGCTCGGCTCGTGCGTGGGGGTCACAGTCTTAACCCAAACTAACCTAAGGTTAAAAAAAAAAAACCTATTATAACTAGTTCGGTTCCGGGTAGCCTACTAAAATAATCTCTTTTTTTCTATTAGCGCAAGTCGTTTCTGGCATATAAATTTCAACATTTTTATTCCAAACGTTGTTTTATGAGATAGATACTTACAATGAAAAAAAAAAGAAATGTTTGTCAAATAATACGTTATTAAAAAAAAGTTTATCGGATAATTATATTCTTAAGTAAATTATTTGTCAAACTTGTTGCATATTATTGATGAAATGACAAATCATGTTTTTGCCAATCGTTGCTTGTCAAATAAACATTTGTAAATTAATGTTTGGTTTTTGACAGGACACCACCGAACATTCAACATAAAATTATTGGCTACCTATACCCAACCACCTTTTTTTTTTTTTTGGTGGGTGGGAAATCATCAAATAACTTCTCCCACTCTGGGCAGAGCAGGAGGGCGTGTCAGACTTTTACTGACTAAAACCCACCTGTGTTCCTTCAGTTACCTGTGCTAGGGGCCACGGTATCCCTCTTGGACTTTTCCGCAACCCTAGCAGGCATCGATCCTAGCAAACCTCGTCATTGGTACTGACATCTCTTTGAGGCGCGCGTGGAACACAACGCGCCGTCGACCCGGGCCTGGTCCTTATCGAACGGCGAGCTGCCCATTGCTCGCCGTTCACAAGCCCACGCCTACGGTGGCCGGGAATCGGCCTGCGATTCCCGACGCCCAGGGCGTCTCCTGCGGCGGCTAGGGGCGTGAGGGCGCAGTTTTTGCCTCTCCCTCACGCGTTCCGCCTCCTCCTTCGCGAACATTACTGCTTCCCAAGCCCTCTCGCTCCGTACCATGGCCTGGACCAAGGCCGGACGCGAGAGATCGCCACCGCCAATCGCCTCCACGAGGACACGGCGGTGCTCCGCCCAAGCCGGGCAGACCTCCACCGTATGCTCCACCGTATGCTCCACCGTGTCCTCTGGGCGATCCACACAATGGTGACACCCGGGCGTTTCCTCCCACCTTATCCGGAACAGGAACCTCCCGAAACAACCGTGTCCGGTGAGGACCTGCGTCAGGCGGAAGGTGAGGACGCCGTGGCGCCTCTCTAGCCACTCCTCAAACAGGGGACTTATCGCCCCAATTGCGGCGTGCCCAGCGCTGGGTTGCGACAATCGCACTCTCCATGCCGCCCCGAGATCCCGCCGGAGCTCTGTCTGCTGTACCGTGATTTCTCGCGGCAGCGGAGCTACGCCCCGGCGTTTCGCCTCCTCGCGCCACTCCCAAATGTGCGCGAGGACTTTTGCCTCCAGATCCCATGGCGGTAATCCGGCAAGGAGGCTCGCCGCCTCACCGGAGACTGTACGGTATCCCCGGACCAGCCGGGTGGCCATGACCCTTTGGGGCGCGTTCAACCAGCGGGCTGGCCGCCGCCTCAAGGAACGCGCCCACACTGGTGCCCCGTAAAGGGCCATGGACCGCACGACCCCCGCGTAGAGCCTCCGGGTACCCAATCACCTAATGATGACTTTTTATATTTATGGCTTACGATTAATAGACGAATAAATATTATGCCTTAAAAATGTATGCAACTCCAAATTATGCCAAAAGAAATTAGACCAAATGACAGATACGCTAACATTTGCATTATGCTACGGTATTATTATTATAATAAGAGTTATACGAAAACGTTATGCCAAACAATATTATGCCTTACAATTTTATGGCATGAAGGGGATTCCCGTACCTAACTGCTCAAAGATCTCTTACAGATAGAGTAATACGTGAGGTTCCCAATGTGCAAGTCATTAATCGGTATGCAGTAAAACGGGAACAAAGTAAGACACGTGACTTCAGTTTCACGCTGAAATGTAATATTTACTGCTACATTTTATACCGAAGTTTATTTTAACAATTCAACAATAATCATTGCATTTTTTATGTTGTCAAGCCGACAAACATTTCAAACATGACAAGCAATGGATTAAGAGTTTCCTTCAAAATCCTTTGTATTGTGATCGAATGTGTGTAACGAAATTGGGGTGCTGACTGCACACCTCATAAAACATTTTGAAGGCACAAAATAACCTTGATACATAACAGCATCAGTCAGGTACCGAACTGCTCAAAGATCTCTTACAGATAGAGTACGTGAGGTTCCCGAAGTGCAAGTCATAAATCCGTATGCAATAAAACGGGAACAAAGTATGGCACGTGACTTCAGTTTCATGTTGAGATGTAAATATTTACTGCTACATTTTATGCCCAGGTTTAGTTGGAGCTATAAATCTCTTGTATGATTTGGGTAGGTTTAGGGCACAACATTTTATTCTTCGGGGCAATAAAAGCGATGTGGTGGAAGCACTTGTACAGGCAATCGTAATAGGTAACGCTGAGTAAGACATTTTATAGTCACGTTAGTTCCTACAATAAATCTGTAAGTATTGAATTTGTTTTGGGTCGAAAATTGGAATGTTTTTTTATGTTATTATACAAAAAAGACGCGATGATCACGTATTGCGATAACGATCTTTCTGGTTAGGACGCGGGGCACTGACGTCGTTTTTCTATTTGAAAGAAATCTAAAAACTAATAATAAGCAGTACCTTTGTACTCAATACTAATATGTCATATCTGTATCTGTTTGACTGTGTGTACATAAATAATAAAATAAATAAAAAATGTATCATGTAATAAGTTGCTCCTTCGATTGAAATGAAAAATGTACGTGGTTTCCGTTGTAATGAAATCCACAAGCATTGCAAAGTAAGGTACCCACTCAAAAAGGTCGAAGGAGAACATAAAATATATTCCTCTAATAAAAAATAGAATAAAAGTTATTCATTTCAATGGACATCGGAGTGTATCAGAAAATATAAAGTAAGGAGCTGCTAAGCACTTAGTAGTTACGACAAATAAATCACACCTACATGGCCAGGGATTAGCTCAAATTACCGACCAAACGGTCCATTCCACCGATTCAGCGAGTTCCAATCCGATCTCCAGGAACTATTAACGTGAACCTGCTCCCAGCTTAATCGTGGTTAGGTTTAATAGCTATCTAGTATTTAAGCCAGTTTAATAGTTTATCTAGGTAGGTACTTAGTACTAAGTTTTATTTAAAAATGTTAATGCCTGTTAGGTATTCATAAATAAGCTCATTATTTATATTCTCGCGTTAGCTTTATTTATAGGGTTCCGAACCTCATAAGGAAAAGAACGGGACTCTTATGGAGCACTTCGTTGTCCATCTAACTGTCTGTCAGTCTGTCAATACCCTTTTTTTCAGGAACGCGTGTCATGTTTAAAGTAACATCAAATACTTAGGTCTAAAAAATACGGTCTTTTTATGCGATATATTTTGAAACTTGCAAATAAATCAAAACCTATATCGACCGTTGACCTAGACTCATGTTTGGCAAAGTCACACAAGTAAAGGAAAACGTCCGAAAATCGTTATTTTGTAATGCTATCACTAAAAACATTTTTTTTTGCGATTTCAAATTACATTTTGCAGTTAGAGAATTGGCCGTGACGTATATCGATGTATGGGAAAACATTTTTTCAACTTCATAGCTAAGTTAGTTCTTGAGATAAATTCATCCCAACTCTGCCAAATAATGTGCGTTATATTTTTATCGCCACGGCCACTCACGACCAGTTTCTTTTTTGAATTCGAGGGTAGTCGATAAGTTTCTTTAGAAAAAACTTTTTTACAAAAAAAAACAATCGACTTAAAAAAAACCACCGCATACAAAGTGAAAAATAACTTTAAGTTCTTTTTTGTATTTTCGTATTTTGCCACCGACTTCCGAAATTAAAGTTATTTTTCACTTTGTAGTGGTTTCCTTTGAAGTCGGTTGTTTTTTTGTAAAATAGTTTTTATTTTTCAGTTTATAGTTGTGGTAGTACCAACGCTACACAAATTCGCATACCACTACTTCTCATGTAAATAACAGTGGCAGGAAGTTATTATAACATCATTAATAATCGCTAAATTAAATGCTCATAAAATAAAAACTACTGGGCCAAACTGAATTATTTTTTTATGGGACCAAATGGCAACTATTCCGCATCGAACAAAAAAAGAATCACGTAAATCGGATCAGAAAACTCGGCGGAATCGGTGTACATACATTAAAAAAACCGACCGAATGGAGAACCTCCTCCTTTTTGAAGTCGGTTAAAAAAGGAACGTAATTATAGTTTTTTCTTGTTACCTGTGCAAGCAGATGGAAAATATCATTCCTTTCTTTCTTTGCAAATGTCTGCCTTTCGACTCATTTTGCCACATTTTCAGCAAGACTATGCACCAACCATAAGATAAGTTAGTTACGCTCACCGTTTTCGCACCATATGCTTCCTCTATGGTGCCATATCCTATATCCACTCGCTATCAGCGGGCCCCGTCAAAAATATTACGTCTAGACTCCAGTCGTGCATGTGAGCTAAAGATGGGGACGAAGAACGAAAGTGAACCAAATGATCACGTACTATTTTGTACATATACTATAATATGACAGGAGCTTTTTGGCCTGCGATCAAGAAATTAGTTATGTAAAGCATTAATTAGTGGGGCTTGTGGCCCAGTAATAACAGTCGCACGAGTCGATCGATCAGATTAAGGTACGCGATTGGTCCGTGGATGGGTGACCATGTTTACATACCAAGACCACTCCGTGCCTCGGAAAGCACGTTAAGCCGTTGGTCTCGACTGTCATTCATGGATCTTTGACAGTCGTTACGGGTCGTCAGAAGCCCGAAAATCTGACAAGCAGTCTTACGAAGGGGTATCGTATTAACCAGAAACTTGGTTGTGGAGGTCAGATAGGCAGTCGCTCCATGTAAAATTATGCATGTGTATTTAGCTGCATCCGGTAAGACAGGAAGCTGACCCCAACATAGTTGGGAAAAGGCTAGGCAGATGATGTACGCACGGCTAAACATCAAGCTATACATTTCATGTATAAGCTGATCTCGCATTGTATAGGATTTCCTTATAATGAGAGTTCAGTGTAAACTGGATATGTATAGCTTGATGTGTAGCCGTGTATACTACCAGGGTTGCGGGAAAGTCCGAAAGGGTTACCGTGGCCCCTGGCACAGGCAACTGAAGGAACACGGGTGCGTTTTAGTCAGTAAGACTCTGACACGCCCTCCCGCTCCGCTTAAAATGAGAGAAGATAATTGATGATTACCCACACTCAAAAAAAAAGGCAGATGATGTAAGTATTAACTTTGCAGAAAAAGCAAAAAAAAAGTGCTGTGTCTTATATTTCTGTTGCATACTTACCTACTATTACGATATTAAAGCTAAGTACATTCATGAAGTGAATTACATATAACATTATTTTTCACTTTTGGTATATATGCCAAATAAAATTTGATGGCAGAAATAATTTTTTTTAAAGTAAAATAAAAAAAGTTGAAAATTATAACGCAAATTCTTTAAATGCACGTTAACAAACACTACTGTAATAATGAATTCACTGTTATTGCTTCCATAGGAGTCGAATTACATGAAACCACTTAAAACCTACTAAGAACCAGTTAATCTTACAGAACAAGCAGCATAGCAACAATACATTGGAAGAAGTACCTACTAGACATTTCTACACCACAAACTAACAAGGAATCCGAGTTTAGAACAAAAAGTGAAGCAAGAAAGCACATAATTGAATGGGACCTTATTTACTTAACTAAGACTGTATAAATTTTCGTTGTACAACAAGGAACGATAAATTTTCACGAAGCTTTGCAAAGCGGCCTTATATTAACGAGGCTTTGTTTCAACTAGGAATATGTAAGAATGGAGTGTTAACATGCAAAGTCAAAAGAGCCATGTGTAAGAAGCGCACATCATCTAGCTAACCTTTTTCCAAGTATGTTGTCGTCGGCTTCCAGTCTAACCGGATGCAGCTGAATACGAGTAAAAACTCGTTCCAAGTAAAATTACATGGAGTGACTGCCTATCTGACCTCCACAACCAAGTTTCTGGGTAATACGATACCCCTTGGTAAGAGTGGTTGCAGCTGAATATCAGAGAAGCGCTCGCTTACGCAAAAATCGCACAATATGTGGATGATGGAATGTCTTTCATAAAACCGCTGCACGCTGACGGCAATAGAATTACAATCAAAAGTAGCCTGATAGCCTGTTATCTTATTGAGCGTAGTTCAACATCATAGAATGAATTGCCGAATGCTCTACAATTAGATAAATGGGGTAGTTTTAGCAACTGTGAAATTTTTCAAATTCAGCTGTCACCGTTCACCTGCCTGCACCTTAGCGCTCCATTGCTTATTACATCTTTGTCGCAACCTTAAATAATTAGGTAATTAATTTTGTTTATTGTATGAAAAAGTTATGTTAGTTATGGTCATGGAACACGTATTATGTTGATTACACTATTGAAATATTATTATCGTGGCGATGATTTACGTGACATGGTGTTAATTGATGAAAGTTTGCCGTATTAAAGTTTTTCCCATGTTAATAATTTAGAAAATATTATACTTACTAACAGACTTCATTTACAGTCAGCAAATTAGATCGCTTAACACAATTCAAAAATAATTAGAATTTGTCAACAACGCGACAATCTTGTCACCCAACAATTACTGTAATGGGTAAGCTTGCCTTATGCATACTGTAGAACTCTGAATTTTGATTGGTGAATCTACCCTGATTGAAATAAAATAATGAAATAAAATTTGAACTGTACTTTACATATTCAATCATTCAACTCAGCCTTTCGCAATCCACTTCAGCGCCTTTTTCAATCTGCATCTAGATTCCACCTTTTTCATATTCGAAGCCAATTAAAAATTAATAACCTCAAATGAAAAATGAATTCAAGAAAAACCTCGAAGCGTTTATTCTTTTAATGATAAATAAAGAGAATAAACGTTATAACATAAAAAGTTTATTTTTAATAGGTTTTATTTACTTAACCGACTTAAAAAGTTCTTCCTAACTTTTGGTCAAATGTTTTCGAGTAACCACTCGGGTGCGCTTAGCGCGTAGTTAGGGTGTAGCTTAGTTGTTAACTCTGTGTTTAGTAGTTCTATTTTTAAACGATTTCAATTCAGCTTCCTTTTTTTATTGGAACACGGATTGTGTACGAAGACAAAATAAGTATTATTTTACATACGATTTTATAACTTGCGTGTCAGACTCTTACTGACTAAAACCCACCCGTGTTCCTTCAGTTGCCTGTGCCATGGGCCACGGTAACCCTTTCGGACTTTTCCGCAACCCTGGCAGGCATCGGCCCTAGCGGACCCCGTCATTGGTGCTGACATCTCTTTGAGGCGCGCCTGGAACACAACGCGCTGTCGACACGGGCCTGATCCTTATCGGACGGCGAGCTACCCATTGCTCGCCGTCCGCAAGCCCGCGCCTACAGTGGACGGGAATTGGCTTGGGATTCCCGACGCCACTTATGGATGACTTTGTATTAAAATTTATTACCAACAAAATTTTGGAAGCGACACATAAATTGCAAACGGCTTTAGATTTATTTAAGAAGTTAGTCCAAGATTTAAGGTTTAAATATTTCAACTATTAAAAGTAAAATATGTTTATTTAAAAATGGCTTTATGAAACATACTAGGTACCTATTGATATTAAAATAAATAAAAAATCCCTTCAAGTAGTTGACAACTATAAGTATTTACGATTGTGGTTAGATCAATCCCTAAGATGGTCTAAACATATTAATGTGTAAAGAGACAAATCCTCCAAACTGAATGTGTTTAAAATATTAACTGGTCAAGGCTGGGGCATACACCTCGCTGATTTACGACGTTTATACATTGCTATTATACGCAGTACAAAAGATTATGCCAGGTGTTTATTTGATAATATAAACATAGTAAGAGTTCACATAGTAACAAAATTATGTGAAAATACGTCGAGCTTTAATAGAAAATAAACAATCTCGCTGTTAAGAGCTTTTGATAGACCTCAGTGTCACTGTTATATAATAATTTTGTACGTAGTCCTCGTAACCGTTTAACGTTTAATAAAGACTAAACTCCGTGGACTTTACGAGGACTCAAAACACATCAAACAATACGATTCCTTAGAATAAACGCAGGGCTTCAAAATTATTGAGGTTTTTCTTTAAGTTGACTCCATTTAAACTAACAATGCGAATAAATAAGGGGAGCACGCGAAGGAAAATGAATAAGAAATACAGAACAGTTGCATTCCGTTTCGCGGCTGAAAATTTATTCTGTGTAGCGAAATCGTGCGGAAAATTTGCAATTTAGAAGTAAAAGGGGGAATGCCAATAAGCCATCGATTATGTAGATGCAAGGCTTTTGTGCAGAACTGCAGAGTTATCATTGCATTCAGTTCGCCTTTTCGCAACGATTTGTCAGGATATTTTCAAAAGGAATTTTCGTTTACGGTATTTTCAGCGTTGAAACTTGTGGGTTACTTCGATTTTATGACGGTACCAGTGGGATTTATTGGGCTTTGGCTTCGCTAAGAGCCTACCTTTTGGAAACTCTCGTGGTTATTCGGATAAGTGTACTTCACAGGGTATATCTCTAGCTGAATCGAAGGAAGCTTCAGCGATGTCACAGCAGTGATTGTGGACCCTTTCTGATCCCTGATATATTGACTGACCGGTTGGTGCAGTTGGTAGCGACCCTGCCTTCTGAGCCGCTGGTCCCGGGTTCGACCCCCATCAAGTCAAACATTTGTGTGCATGAACATGTCTGTTTGACCTATGTCTGGGTGTTTATATATATATAAGTATGTATATCAGTCATCAGGTTACCGTAGTACAGTCTCTACCTAGTTCGGGAAATGAAGACCTTGTGTGGATGTTTTCTCATATTATTATTATACATGTAAAGACACATACATACATAGATTCACGCCTTCTTCCAATGGGGGTAGGCAGAAACTACAGAACACCAGCTGCTACGATCCTTATATAGGTACCTTTATGCTTCGTTTACGTTCATACGTCTAGTCAGACACGTACGCCGATTGCGAGTACACACGGCTACAGATCAAGCTATACGTTTCCAGTATAAGCTGATCTGGTATCGTATAGGATTTCCTTACAATGAGAGGTCAGTGTAAACTGGAAATGTATAGATTAATATGTAGCCGTGTGTACAAGCACCTGGCCTTTCTTTAGAACATCACCAATAAGTTCAGTAATCTCGGAGCTTCCACTCACATTTGCCTTGTAAATAACTTTTGTTATTCGCCTTTCATTCATACTCATAAATATATTTTTTTATGAAATAAACTTTATCAAGAAAATACTTAAAAAAATACGGTTGTAAAAATGTACAAAATTTATTAATTTATTTATTTAAACTTTTCGCACAAAAGGTACAAAGGCGGACTTAATGCCTTAGGCATTCTCTACCAGTCAACCAAGGGTGGTGAAGAGATTAGATGGCAGGTGCTTTAATTGAAAGGAAAGGATTGATTTTGAGCGATGTTTAACAATGATAAAAAAATAATAAACTATCAAAACAACGTACACAATACATAAATAAGTCGTATACACAAACATACTATTTACTATACTATATACTTACATAAATATATATATATTTATATACAAATTCAAGGAAGAGAGATGTTGAGATGACCCTACTAATTAATTGATAAATAAAATTAATTGATTAATTGTACTCCACGACTACAGCACAACTGCAATCTTCAAACTACCTATATGTATATGTTGTCGATGTTACGGATTTAAAAAGGACTCACGTATCGTATTCTATCCGCATGGCTTGCTCCATGCTGCTAGCCTTCCTTCTATTGTGGAAAGGAATTAGCTACCACCGTGAGGGAAACATTTATTATGTACATTAAACACAATCATATGGGAGGGAGAACACGAGTTTCGTCTTGAAAGAACGTGGCTTTTAAACTTCGTTTATTTACGAACTGCTATCCCGTGTCCTATTCATAGATATTCAGTTGTCTAGTAGATAATACTTAGATATCATTGTATAGTTATAACCTGCAAAATAAAAATCAAAAGTCATTTGTTCAGATTAGGCTGGAATCAACTTTTGAACGTTAAAAATACCCAAAAGGCCCGCCCTTCACCACTTCCTAGACCTTTATCTGGGAAGAAGAAGTGCCGCAACAAACTCCCCAGCAGCACAGCTGTCTATTCAATTAAAAGAACTGGATTCTATACAGAAGTACAGTAGTGTTATTTAATTGTTGAGGGCAAACCTGAAAATTTTTGCCCTTTGCACAACTTATGTTTACCTACCTGCGCCTGTCTATCCAAGGTATATAACACTATGTAAAACACAAATCTTAACCTACCTATATCGGAGCAACTTCACCAGAAAAACCTTCCTAAAGCTTTGTAAATACAATGTTCACTCGTGAATAAAGGAATAAATGAAAATATCCGCTGCGGCATTGTGGGCTGAACGACGAACGTCGTAGGCGTCGACTGACGAAGATGGATTACAGTAATATGTAAAGATTTATTGGTACTCCGGATAATTCTCCGAAAGTAAGATAAATATACAAATAAAATAAGAGTAGCTAGGCGCATTTGTTAAATAACTTTATAAAAAAAAAACAATGTTTTATTACATAATTGCGTTATTATTCTAAGATAATACCCTTAAAAGCAGCCATCATCTTGAAAGTAGCAATAGCCATCAACCGGTCGATTCTGTAACAATCTCACCGTGATATCTTAGGTGAAGTGAGCATTCATCCCACCCGATGCTAGGGATTGACACTATCGACCACTCACGTCAAGCTCACTTCACCCTAGACCCTTGCGGCATATTATTAACGTATACTATTAAAAATTAAATTAAAATTATTACTACTTCTATTAAAAATGTATATAATTATTTAGCTTAGTAGTAACTTATCCGAGATATTAGCTAATAGAAGCCCTGTGCATTGTCATGTGTAACACACCACAAAACATAACATTTTACTATTTCCCCTAATAAAACCGATTCTATCTGCAAACAGACGAACCCTTAACACATCTGATCTAATATTATGTTTACGTGTTTGCTTCTTCCTATTCCGACACAAAATAAAGGAAAACCGGATAACACCACAAAGGTAGGAAACCGTCGGAAAAGGGGTTTAAATGCACTTGCTATCTTTTTAACAGCCAGTCCCTTCCGGGAAGACTACGGCGTATTTAAAAAGGTTTTATATATATAACAAGTAGGAGTATGAAAACAAGGTGTATATCACACATTGCCTTAGGTGGAATAACAACAGTTTTTCCGGTCACTGACTTCCGCTCACATCGGAGGCGTCGTCACGCAAAGTTTCAACGTAGGAAAAACAATTGAATTAGTTAACCTAAAAGGTACTACACTAGGTCAGCTTGAGACAGGGTTGCTTTTTGTTTAATGAATTACAGGAGAAAGAGGCATTTTAGCTTTGTTTTGTGTGTTAGTAAATTGGCGATAATGTGGTAGAGGGCTGGCCATGTCTGGCTAAGGGCCGACCGAAATCGGCAAACGAAGCGTGGAATGACCTGACCAGATAGACTGATGATCTGTCGAGTCGTGAAGAACACGAAAGGTGAAGACTGGATGTCTGTCAAAACCGGGTGTTAATGTAAAATTGTTATTATAAAAGTGTAAATTGGAAGAAGACTCATGTCGACTGCTATAGGCTGCATTTATGGCAGCCGACAGCGACAATATCTTATGAGTGGCAACGTCGCAATTTAGTGTCATATTTATTTATTTATTTAACACTTTAAGCACACAAATGTACAGAGGCGGACTTAATGCCATAGGCATTTTCTACCAGTCAACCTTTGGGTGGTCATATTTCGTGGTTTTAAATTTTTATCATTTAATCGGAGCTATATTTTAAAAATCTGTTTAATTAACTTTTTAGAATTACGTGAAAGTGTTTAAAAAGTAAGTAACCGTAATGCTTACAGTTATTTTACAATGAAAATAACGCCCTGCAAGTTTCCAATGTATTATTTGCGTATATATAGTTTATATAATAACACAGTTTTCACATAATTCTAAAAAGTTAATTAAACAGATTGTTAAAATATAGCTCCGATTAAATGATAAAAATTTAAAACCACGAAATATGACACTAAATTGCGACGTTGCCACTCATAAGGTATAAACGCTCTTAAAATAAAACACAATTTTCAAACGATTTCTGGTCACCAAAGTAGCCAGTAGCAGAAATGATTAGGTATACCATTAGGTAATTACTTGTAACAACACACAAGTTGCTCGAAACACCCACGAGACGTTTGACAACAGAAAAAAACATCAGTTTTACACCAGCCACCACGTATTTTCATATCACTGCTGTCTGTACAAACACTGGTGTCTATTCATGACCTTTTGGCAGCATGTGTTCAGTAACCTGACACTAGGGCGCGCTGTTTGCGCTGCAACCCAATACGGCGCATTAAACTGGCTTGTTTTGTCTCCATTATCTTAGCTTTGATGCTGCCAACTAGCCACATGTGTTGGATTAAAGTGGGACATTGTATGGAAGATTTTGTTCGAAGGAATATTTTTTGTTCTTGCTCTTTTTTTTGTTTCTATTAGGTACTTTAGGAAGGAGTTTGTCTACCTATTAAAGTTGGTTTTTATTGTAGAAGCCTAGAATTATCCATATAATCATCACTATAATTCCAGGCTTTGAAGGATTGAATAGCCTACAACAAGCCTTTGCAAGCATCATAAGACATTGCATTATGTAGGTAAAAATGTACCGATACTGTGCCAACAATGCTAAATGTTAAACAATAGCACATTACTGCAGCGGTCAGCAAAAGAGGCATTGATGGACGAACGTGTACATGTGGGCCGAAGCGAAGCCGAGGCACACATACGTAAGTCCATCAATGCCTAGTTGTGGCCAAGGCTTGTATAGTACTTTTCTCAAATAATGCGCGGAAATTCAAATACAATTACTTTTGAAAATCAATGACGAACAACGAACTACAATAATTTTTCCGGCGTCAAAGTGTTAATTTGTTTTTTTTCTCAATAAACAGCTTTCTGTTTGGAGCCAGTACGAAATAAAACATTTGTTAAGTTACCTCCTTGGTTGCCATATTTCGGAGTAAAAGATCGTTCCGTTTTTAAATTACACGATAGCATATCTATCGTGTAATTTTACTATGTAACTTATTTAGCCGCTAAACCACGACAGATATGGATTTTCATACAACTTTTGCCGGCCGCTGCTCGCATGTATTTGGCCAGTACAGCCATTACGATTTATCTTGAAGAAAGTTGTCAAAATAATGCTCAAATTTCCAAGCATGATACACTACTATTGAAAAGACAATGTTTTTAAAGGCAGTTCACATACATTCTCTCTTTAAAGACAATTCCGTTAGACACAACAAACTCATCGAAAAACGAAAACGACGTGATTATTAAATGAAACGCCTAATCATCATAATTAAAAAACTTTATAACCTCAAAACCTATTAAAAAGCCCATTATATACGTGACACGTAACTTTTATGAGTGCATATCTAATATTAAAAAAAGCCTGAGACATTTTTTCCGTCGAAGAAAATTGCGTTGTAAATCATTAATCATGGCACAATGCGTGTCAGGAGTCGACGCATGGTTTAAGGGGGTCCGAAAGTCCCATATAATGGGGGAAATGAAAACCTTTTTGGGGTCCGAAGCTGGCTTTAGTAAACTTTGTGGTTTCGTTTGTTCTGAGCCCGTTTTATAGAAATAAACCGATGAGTTGTGAATGTCTTTGGTGCTCGTTATGGAGATGTCGTATAGAGGAAGTATGCCTGAAATATGGCTACTTACTATTGTCTGTTAAGGCGCTGCGCTGCCCGGGGCAAAACCTTGCGATAGTGCGTTATTCAGAGGCTATTAATTCATTAATTAATCTAAAAGCACTTTATTAATGTTCGATATCTTATCATCACATTCACGTTCACATTGCACGTTCTAATTTGTTTTATGTGTTATAAAATACATTTAAAATCTCCTCGTAAAAAAATACTAAAATTATTGATTGCATGCTTCTTTTGCTAAAGGTGACGTTCTATTAATTTGGGGATTAAACCAATGTATAGATAATCAAAAAATCGACGAAAATTATTGACGTTTTATTTTATTTCAAAAGATCGCTTTTCTCTTTTTATTAAAATAATTAAGAACATTGGGTGAATTCTATGATAAAAGGGCGTGCGGAGGGAGCGAGACAGAGCGGGTCAGAGAAGGACCGAACACTCAAGAACGTTCGCCCACGGAAGCGCCTTAAGTGAAAATATTGTTGGCCACGCGTTTGTCTTAGAAGCATTTAATATATTGTGTTTTATTCCTCTGCCAATTAATGTCAGGAAATGCGTCTACAAAAAATAAAGCTTATTACAGGATGTATGTAGAGGGAATGAAATGTTTCAATAACTAAGCGAGTTGGCAAAGATACAAGCTGTCAAACGCACCTATCTGTCTATTATCACATTATCACTTTACGCAAACAAGCGCCTATAACATTACCAAGCTAATTAAAGCGCGGACCGACTACGATTTTAATCGCTATTACCGCACTCACACAACCGCATCTGCGCGTTTTACGGTAATTATGCACACACTCGCAAACGCTAACACGGGCGTTTGTGTGCTCAAGGAAAGTTGCATAGTATACGTAAGGAAATCAGATGTTTTCTGTTGAATATACTTACTTATGACGTGCGTTCTAAAATTCGATGTAATTACAGTGTCGGTTCATAATATGATACAATAAATAATTACACATAACAATTTAAAAAAAAAAACATCACTACTGTTTATTTTTATTACAGTACATGATAAACAGTTCAAATATAAACATTCCGAATTTTACCCGACTGCTCTAGAAGGGGAATTATGCTTTTCGGGTGTAAGTCAGTATCAGGGATGGAAGGGTTAATTAAATGGGTAGTTATGCCATTTCAAACTAATGTTTGTGTTTTAGATAGGTACTTAGTGGGTGCGGTAAAAAAATAGAAAATAAAACCAACATAAAGGCCCTCGGACCACTTAAAAATCACATAAACTCTAAATAAATGCAATAATATCACAGCTCCAAAGTGACAAATGCCATAATGTTTCTAAGAAAATGCGGAGCCGGGACGGAAGCTAGAATTCTGAAAAATTTAGACGATAGAGGGATCATCCACGGGAATGGAAGCTGCTGCTGGCTGAATATTAGTTGGTATTTGCTAAAATTGGTAAAACAGTGCGTGAATTGAACTAAAGTTCTGTGGCGGACTACTAAGGCTACTCACTGCCTAATATTGAAGTGAAAATTCAGTCTCAGTGGAAATATGGGCAATAAAAATAAAATGTTGCGAAAGAGTTTTACAAGAAAAAGACGAAAAACTCGAAAAAATGATGGAATGTTTGGGTAAGTAGGATGATTACGGTATTGTATCATAACATTTGAAATTTGTATTTAGTTTAGTTTACTTACGAAACTGTATAAATCTATAGAAACGGCATTGACAATTTCTACAAACATTTTGCTAAATCCAAAAACAAATAGGTGCACTCTATTTTGATGTCTATAGAATGCATATTTGAATGCGCCTAGTGCAAACGTCTCTGGTCGAAGCAACCATCGAGGCGATAGCCATATTGCAATAGTAGGTATAAGTAACAAAAACAAACTTGCAGATAAATCAGAGTGCGTTCGTAATTATTATAATAATATAAATACTGCACACTAGTTATATATAAAGCATTTTGATTCTTTTGTAAGATTATTTTTATAATATTTATTGAGTCATTAGACCAGTGCCGATAATTTTTGAAAACGAAAAAAGTCACAGTAGGATGAAACCCATTGGAAAAGAAAGAGAATATAACAAAAATGAAAGGAAAAATAATTTACGGGCGATCCGAGGTCGGGAAGTGGGGGTTATCTCGATTTCCGGCAAAACTACAAGTCTTATGGAAAAAAGTGTAATAGCAAAGTTGACCTACAACTTTGCTATTACACTTTTTTTGAATTTTTCACATAAATTTTGAGGTTACTTGAAAAAAGTGTGAATACAAAAGTTGTAGATCTTTTTATTACCTACAACTTTGCTAGTACCTACACTTTTTTCCATAAGACTTGTAGTTTTGCCGGAAATCGAGATAACCCCCACTTCCCGACCTCGGATCGCCCGTAAATTATTTTTCCTTTCATTTTTGTTATATTCTCTTTCTTTTCCAATGGGTTTCATCCTACTGTGACTTTTTTCGTTTTCAAAAATTATCGGCACTGGTCTAATGACTCAATAAATATTATAAAAATTATCTTACAAAAGAATCAAAATGCTTTTTATATAACTAGTGCAATATTTATATTATTATAATAATTACGAACGCACTCTGATTTATCTGCAAGTTTGTTTTTGTTACTTATACCTACTATTGCAATATGGCTATCGCCTCGATGGTTGCTTCGACCAGAGACGTTTGCACTAGGCGCATTCAAATATGCATTCTATAGACATCAAAATAGAGTGCACCTATTTGTTTTTGGATTTAGCAAAATGTTTGTAGAAATTGTCAATAACGTTTCTATAGATTTATACAGTTTCGTAAGTATACTAAACTAAATACAAATTTCAAATGTTATTATGATACAATACCGTAATCATCCTACTTACCCAAACTATCCATCATTTTTTCGAGTTTTTCGTCTTTTTCTTGTAAAACTCTTTCGCAACATTTTATTTTTATTGCCCATATTTCCACTGAGACTGAATTTTCACTTCAATATTAGGCAGTGAGTAGCCTTAGTAGTCCGCCACAGAACTTTAGTTCAATTCACACACTGTTTTCAGTCATAAATTACTTGAAAACTACAATCGAATTATGCACAGAGCGTCCGGTGCCAACCATCCAAGTCGAGCGCTGCCCGACGACTAAAGTACGACCGCGTAAGCTATTGTCACCACTATGGAGCGTCAATAAGATTGAAAATTGAAAATGATATTTGTGTTGAAATGTGACGTAAGCTGCGAATGGGCATTTATTTTACTGCTTTTCTTTAGATTATTTAAAATATAGACATAAAATTAAATAATGGTTTGGTTAAAGTTTTAAAAAAATGGAAAACCTACTAAATTCTTAAAAAAAAAACTGTTGTTATCGCTGGAAATACAGAGATCTTCGACGTCAAAGTTTATTTTTGTGCTACAACTTCCCAATTTTTTATTGGGAATATCAAACTATTATTTATTATTCTGTTCGGTTTAAATTCTTCTTTATACCCTTCTCTGTTCACTGTATTTTTCGCGTTACTTATTTTTATTACATTACGTCATACTCGACGTTCTAAGAAACCAATTTTTGGGAATATTGAGATAACACCCCGCCTTAACTAACAAAATTTTATGGGTTCGCATTTAAAATGACCACTCTGGGAAATATTCCCCTCGATATAGCGACATAATAAAAATAAATTACCAATATTCGCCAAAATGCAACAGAGCAGGGGACTGGCCTGGACATTGTCCGACGATTACCGACTGTTTCCCGAATTTCCTGATAGTAGCTTGGTAATTGATATTTACGGTACACTAAACCCGAGAATTGGTGCCGTTTCCAGATTTATTTATCAGTCGGTTAATAAATTGGATGAAACCATTGATTAATTGATCCGAATTGGTTTAATTTCACGGTGAAATGGTTAAAGAAGTAGAAGCACAGACGATCAATGGGAAAACGAAGATAAAATAACAGCTGACTGTTAAACCCAAGAATTCATGCTGATGTTATTAGAAAGCACACATCACTCATTTATAAGGGCAAAGCTTTGATCAACAATAGTACTAGATTTCCGATGAGCGCATCAAAAACGGCCGAAAAAATAAGACCACAAAATAATGTTGTAGTCTTATTTTGCAACATAGTTCTTTTAACCTTATTGCTTAGAAATTATGTTTTATTTTTCCTTATATATTTTTGGTCTTATTTTAAAAATACGTTTACTTTTCAATCAAGGTAATGAATATATTGCAATCGATAATAAACTTTATGTTTGAGTGTCAAGGTTTATAATCAAGTTATATGCAATCGCGGCCACTTGAGCGATGTGTTTTTGTTTTGTCAAAAGACCATTTCAGACACAAATCTACATGGTCCTCAAAGATTATTATAATATTATTCTAATTATTGTGAATGTGAGAACTATGTCGGTCATTGATTTTTTTTTTATATTTATTTTTGTATTTTTCTCAGCGTAATCATGATCTGGCAGTTTGAGTAATTTATGCGGCCTACTCAAATGTCCTTTCTTTGGTATTGTACGTCAAATCGTTGAGCTCCTTGAGTCTAAGTTGAGCTGCACGATTACTGACAATTGCGTGCACTGACTGGGCAGGTCCACTCAATCTGTGTGGTTCTTTCCTCAAAAGACTATTGCAGACACCGATCTACATAGCTTTCACATGAACTGACCAAGATTTTGTCTGGACTTTAAAAGAGACTGTGACCTCTGAGTTTGTTTCGGCCTTTCTTCTCAGAGTAGTCAGATAGGAAACGCCGACCCCATCTAGTTTAAAAAAAAATATGATTGACGTGTAAAAGTGTTTGTTCAAACCTACTTACAGAAATAAAATCATTTATCCTAATCCTTAATCTAGTGCTATCGTTGTTGTTCGAAGGGGCCAAGCATCATTTTAATGACATAATGAAAATGGCTTGTTAGATCAACATTTTCACCCATAACTTAACCTAATCTCATTTTTCATAATATTAATTAAAAGAGGATAATATTGATGTTCAATTAGCGTATCTATTTGCCAAAGACACATTGATGGTTTCACAGCATCCAACCTTCAATATAATTCAATAACATCAGAAATCTGGCTACCAACGATTCCCCGTTACAATCTACTTCACGATGAAAACCATTTTTTTCATTAACATATATATGGATTGCATCTTCAGCTAAAACGATTCCGGATTAGAGCACTCAACGGTCGCGCTTAATTGACTTAAAGACAGCGATTAGCCTTTTAAGTGTAATTTTAAAGGACAGTTCACACCGGACGTAACGCTCGCTCAAAGCCGCTGAATGTGAGCTAGCCAGCAAGTATGAAACTTTTAAGTATAGTTTAAAAAGAAGCTACACTAGCCTGTGGAACCAAACCCTTTGAGCGAGTGCCTGGTTTTCACTTGTCGAGATTTTCATACATTTTCACTTTTTTTGATACCGAATGTAACGATCAGATTACGCCATTAAGTCTGCTCACAGTTGTAGCTCGCCGTCCGATAAGGACCAGACCCGGGTCGACGGCGCGTTGTGTCCCACGCGCGCCTCAAAGAAATGTCAGCACTAACGACGGGGTCCGCTAGGGCCGATGACTGCCAGGGTTGCGGGAAAGTCCGAAAGGGTTACCGTGGCCCCTGGCACAGGCAACTGAAAGATCACGGATGGGTTTTAGTCAGTAAGAGTCTGACACGCCCTCCCGCTCCGTCCAGAGCGGGAAAAGTTATTTGTTAACTTCCCACCCCAAAAAAAAAGGTCTGCTCACAGTTGGCAGCTGACTTAGTTTAGTGTGAACGGTACCTAAAGGGCTAGATTATTCGCTTGCCTTGTGAGAAAATCGTAAATATCCAATCTATGAACTCGGCGTAAAAATGACTGGATTAATAAAGTGTAGTTAAATAACTTTATTATTCCTCATTAAGAATCAACAATAATTCACTTACTGAGAAACTGAATTTACATAAAATATTTAAGAGCGTACAAAAATGACGCAAAAAGTAAAATAGGAAGGTAAAGGGTAAAGTCGTGATACGTAAGCTTCGTATTACCTATACAAATGACGGTGTTATTAAGCTGTAGCAGTAAAAGTCTGTTTTATAAGCACCATCGTACTTTTTCCCAACTGAATATTGGTGTTACTCGTAGCTTTCTAGTAGTTGGTTATTTAGATTTTAATCAAAGAATTAATTATTCTTTGATTAAAATCTAATTATCGAAGTTATCAAGGGCCATTGAGTGTGAAAATATATTAAATCTAGATATACCTAAATAATAAAAACCACTTAACGTGGTCTAGTAGATACACTTTTTGATGATCTACTTACTGTAGACTGGTACCTAACGATAAACAGCCAAGAGACATCGGAATTAATAGTAAACAAACAGACAAGCTCCACATTCAAACCGGACATTTAGTCTAAACAATAAACGCAACATTCAGAACAACTATAGACGAAACATACTTCGCAAAGTTAACAATAATGCGAATAGTTGGCGATCCTCATTTGTTAGTCCGTAACCATAGAGCGCAGAGACGCCTCGGCGGCCGCTGCTAGAGGTGGCAACGTCACCAGTTTACATACAAACCGAGCGATAGTTGGCGATCCTCATTTGTTAGTCCGTAACCATAGAGCGCAGAGACGCCTCGGCGGCCGCTGCTAGAGGTGGCAACGTCACCAGTTTACATACAAACCGAGCGATAGTTGGCGATCCTCATTTGTTAGTCCGTAACCATAGAGCGCGGAGACGCCTCGGTGGCCGCTGCTAGAAGCAGCAACGTCACCAATTTTCATACCAACCAAGCGTTACACCAGATAGGCCGCTATCCCACTGGCGTTTTACGAGCGTCGGCGTCTCTCGAACGTCTGCGTGGTGTCTACGTTGCGCAGACGCGACGTTGACGTCAACGCTCGTAAAACGCTAGTGGGATAGTGGCCTTACTCTCAATTTGACACAAATGACGTAAGAAACTGGCGGCTATGAAGGCAGTCCGTGACAGAAGTGGTCCGCTCAATACACGTTCAGCCTCGGTAATTTTATTAGTATAGGTATTGCCATCCTCTGTGGCCTGTATTGATTCCCTGCTCTGTGGTCGTAACCGACATAACTATCTCAGGACAGTAACCACTGACAAATCTGCGGCGACCGAACGTTTTGTTTGCGATAGTTTAAGACAAGTTAGGCAACTGTGGGCATTATTCAACGATACCGTGCCCATTTAGCAGTGTCAGCCGCACATTTGTACCTATCGGCTGGCAAATTATGCACCCTCTGCGTAGTGGAACGCTTTTTGATCAATTTAAGTTGAGAAAGTATTTTTTGGTGGGCTGGAATGGAATTACCAAACTTCTTTTATTTATTAGGAAAGTAAGTAATTATTTTGAGAAGCTTAAAAATATCAGTTATTGTATATAAAGAAAAGAAAGAAAGAAAGAAAATGCGTTTATTTGCGGTAAACATGACGCAAAAAATAACACAAACACAAAAAAATAAGAAAAGGTTGGGGGCAACATGCGTCACTTCCACGCAAAACGGCTGTTGCTCAGCATTATGCTGCAAATAATGTTTATGTGTGATTTAGGTCTGTGGATGGGCGACCATACTGTAAGTATGTAAAGTATTACGCTACGTTAGAGTACGTAGTATTACTGAGAACCCTCCGTGCCTCGGATAGCACGTTAAGCCGTTGGTCCCGGCTGTCATTCGTGGATCATTGACAGTCGTCGTTACGGGTCGTCAGAAGCACGAAAGTCTAACAACCAGCAACCAGCCTTACCGAGGGGTATCGTATTAATCAGTAACTGAGCTGTGGAGGTCAGAGAGGCAGTCGCTCTATGTAAATACTGGCAGTCAGCAGATAATGATTATGAATTTATGATGATGAGTGCAATTTACAATTAGTACGAAATGCATCTAATTCCATAATTTACATGGTTACAAAAAGAGCTTCTTTTATAAAATATTCTAATTGATTGGCGTAGCGAAATGAGGGTGTTCATACACCTCTGTTCCTTGATGTGCTTATTAAGTAGGTACCTAAGTGAAACTAGACGATGATCTTTATAGTCCAATTGTCCAGTAACTTGAACCCTAGTAGGTATGTCTGATAATATAATTTTACTAGCCATTATAGGCTCCCACAGACAGGCGCGACGCAACAGTGCGACACGACTCTAGTAGAACCATTTCTATGAAAACTTCATGGATATTGTTCTACCAGTATCACGTCACACAGTTTCTGTCTGTCACAGTCTGCGGGAGCCTTAACTCAGTTACTGCACTAATATCTTCAGACTCATGTTACGATGATTATGTGGTGTCATATGTCTAATTCTCACAGATTGTGGTAAAGTTCATTGCCCCCAATGACAGTCTGGGAACACTTTCTTCACAGCTATAATAAATTAAACAATGTTTAGGAAAGATTAATGATGGTTCCGAATATTTGATTCCATTTCATTTGAACTCGATTCTAATAGTCGATGATCAATCAACAGTTCAATAGAACTTCTTACATTAAGGCACGTTATTTAAATAAATAGCAGTCAAGTGTGAGAACGTCTTTGTGACGTGTGGGTCCGTAAAAAATAAAGTCGTATTTCAGAGGTTTAAAAAAAATTAAGAGCATAAATTAGTTATATTTAAGAATGTGCAAAAATAAATTGAAAAAGATAACATGATTCTCAGTTCTCACCATTTTATTTGTTCTTTTTTACTTTAAATAATTGGTAAAGCGAGAATGAATCCTAGACAGTACTACCTATATTTTTTTATGTTTAATTACTTATATTGTTTATTTATAATTAGGTAAAAAACTTAAAGTTTAATGAGTAACATAGAACTCTGTTCACTTGTATACAGCAAACTAACCGTACATTGAGCTGCAAACACCAGTATACTAACAACTACCCGTAAAAACTTGTTAATTTCGCATGCAGCCACAAATGCTACCAGCCATTACGTGTATGCTAAGAGCATGGTAAACAGTTCTTTAACATAACTTTCTATTATGTATATGTTTTAACTCCATTCATTGCATTGTTAAATTTAATTTAAAATACCTTTCTAAAGTTGAATAACATCACTTCTACTCATAGGAGTGAAAAGACATATTAATTTGTATGGTACATACTCAGTTACAATTAGCATAAGCGTAATTATAGGCAGGCCTCTCCCCACCAAAAAATCAAAAAACTTTTGGCAATCTATAAAAATGTTAATCAAATTAATTCAAAAATAAAACGTCTACTTATCAATAAAACTTTTTGGATTTGAATACGGAACCTTAAAATGGTTGTGTATTGAAGAGGCGGAAGGAACATGAACTATTGTCGGATCGACACGTGCTCTATCCGGCACACCTGTCTAGCACTCAGTGACAAATGGAGGCTAATCGGGACGTGTACCTTTATCGGATGTTTGATATCAAAGAGTCTTGCTTTTGTAGTGTTCTTTTTTTGGAAGATACGTATTTATTAAAGTCATTAATTGGTACTAAGTACCACTTATTAAGGAACAAAATATGTTCCCAGCTGGTCAAAAGTAAGAAACATTTACATTATTTTTACTTTCCAGTAAACCTAAATTTAGATCAGTATCTCGTCACGTACAGTGAGTGACAAAAGTCGATTACCAATGCTACTTACACATAATCTTAATTGACACAAAAGTATTCGATACAATGTTTTACAGCATTTCATATAATAGCTTAGAGTAAACATTATTTTAATTTTACTTCAGTTTCGATTTTTATGAGATATTTAATTCAGATAAAAAACCGCAGCTAGCGTTATATTATTTTGATTATTGTGAATCTGAGAACTATGTCGGTCATTTTTGTATTTTTCTCAGTTAGTTTAATCATGATCTGGCAGTTTGAATAATTTATACGGCCTACTCAAATGTCCTTTCTTTGGTATTGTTCGTCAAATCGTTGAGCTCCTGTTCTGAGTTGAGCTGCACGATTGCTGACTATTGCGTGCACTGACTGAACAGACCCACTCTAACTGTATGGTTCTTTCCTCAAATGACCATTTTAGATACCATCCTACATAGCCTTCACATGATCTGATTCCTCATCTAGTCACCTACTTACAGAAATTAATGATTTATCATTAGTTCATCTACTTTTGTCGCTGACTGTACCTGGCTATATTGGTCCGTTGTATAAAAGGCTAATATTAGACGAACAAAGCGTAATTACAGGCATCCATTATCATTAATGAACCCTTACGGGCGTAGAAGAATACTTGTTTAGGCTTGTTTGTTTTTCATGATTCTGACCTTACCCATAGCAAACAGAAACTGGTTCTCACTTGTTAGGTAGTATTTATCATGCTTTGTCTTTAAGCCTGTATTTTAGAAAATTGTATATTTGATGATTAAATGTTGAATAACGTGCAAAAGCTTCATGGTAATCAAAAGTTGAGAAATTGTTGCTGAACAAAGTTTCCCGCAACATCAAACATGTCTGGGAACAATGTTGCAGAACTATTGTTTATCACGGTTTTATTTTTTCGTCCTACTCATGCAGCAAAATTAGAGCCAATGACAATGAATGATCAAATTCCGTCCGGTTCGAAGCCGACTTACGGAATTCCATCACTTGTTATCATATCGCGATGCAACGGTCCCGAAAGCGGTGTAAGCCACTAAAGGTTTGCTCATAGACAGATATAGATTCAGACTTAGCTGCACACCAACCCATAGCATAATTATGTTTGCTTAAAGAAACACAAAATTGTCAAGCTATCTGAATTATACCCAGACGTACCTAAGTTCAGGTCTCAAAGGGCAGCTGGGAAATACCTACAAGATACAGTGGGAGGACCATCTAGCCTTTAGGTTACAAATACCTAATATTTACAAACACAAGGCAGCTACAGACTTTCTTCATCCATTTTGAAATTCAAGAAATTGTTGGAGCTCTTTTTTTTAAACTTCGTTTGTCTTTCAGCGCGCAGGAGAGCGATTAATTAGATCCCACTTTATAATTAAACTGGTTCTTCAGTATTACAATGTACTTTCTTACAGCAAAGATGTTCAGTCTTCAGTAGTACCTATTAAAACAATGTAATTAGCTATCTTACAAGGTATCTCTTATAGCATGTTGTTTCTTTCTGATTTTCTTTCACTTTCCTTCAGTAAAATGTACATTAAAAATAATGACAGTACGAGTACCTATAATCTTAATTTAACCGTTCAACCCGGCTCGATAGCTCATTACGTCCAGGCTCCATGGTTCCCTCTAGATAGTGTCTTGGATTTAATTAGATCCTTACTAAGGACTGTGCAGTTTTATGTTTGAATAAATTATGAAAATGTGAGCTTATTTTAATAATTTGCAACTTTATCGAGTCGTATTAAAATTCTTTTCTTCACTTTGGATATTTTTCATATTGTTCATTGTCGTGTAAAAACGTCTGCACCATACTGTTGGGCCTACAGAATGCTTTTACGGACGTCGCAAATTAAAAAAAAGGAAACCACGGCCGATAATCTTATCTTGCTCTTTTTGACGTGGCTACATTGCCAGCCCTCATTCACCCTGCTTCTAAAGATTTCGGACGGGCCTCCATTAACTAAAGAGGATCCGGCGAGCTTAATTAAGAATTCCCTCCGAAATCTCGTCTCAGTCACCACCCTCGGACAGAATGGCAGCGATTGATTTTAAATGAGCAGCCAACAAAGACCCGCTGAAGTGGGTACAGCTTTGAACTTGCCTATAAAAACTTTGTGGTGAAAAAACTGTGCAACAAGAGGGAATAAAGTCCAACGGTTACTGGCCCAAACAAGCCGAATGAATATGGGAATTAAATTAAAGCCACACAGGACTGCAATAAAATAAAGACGGGCAACTTTTTAATTTGTACAGCCATCAACTTTGATGTGATTTCGACTGCGGATTTGGGCGGAGATTTGCATGATTATGTAGGTATGGTTTGACTCGTTAATTAATATAAAGGAGGAAGGATTTTGAAATAATATTACTTTTAGAGGTGATTTCCAAAGCTGTAGCTTCAATAAGGTCCATTTTGCAGAGTTTTTGATTTCATCTTACTAAAGTTTACAGATATTTTTCTTACTATTAGCAGCTGCACTTATTTCGAAAGCTCCAAGATTTCGGATCCAATTTGCAGAATATAATTCCGTTCTCGAGCAATATTTAATTTTAATAGCTGACGCTTACGGGCTATGACGATGACAAAGTAAACCCTGTCTCAATCTTATCTCGACGTAATTAAATTGCCTCGGTTTTAACTTATAGGATTGAAATTAATTAAGTCACAAGAAGGCAAACAAAGTAAGTAAATGTAACTTGAACCTTTCTAGGAATACTAATTATAGACTTTGTCTCTAAGATGTTTGCTAAAGATAAATATTACCTTAGTTTATCCCACGGATTGCTCCGTGGTTTATCCGCTGTTTACGATTCAACTTGAAACATTAACCCGGTCTTTGCAACGCCATTTTTACGATCGCACTAAAAATTAACGTAGATCGGAATTCAAAGCGATATCTTAAGATTAAAGACAATTTTGTCTTATCAAGTAGATAGTCTTGTGATTATTTTGAATTTCAGATTAAGGTTTTAGTGACAAAACAAAGTTCAATCAATTTTCTTTTAAAACTGTTCGGTTATTCATTCTAGCTGCTGCTAGAATATAATATTCAAATATCTTGTTCTTGCTTTCACAGGTTACTTTGCAAAAATATGTAGGACTGGCTGAATCGGACACGTCTCTTGAATTTAGAAATATGTAATTGTGAAAATTAATATTCTCATCTTTGATCCTCTCGATCTTAGTTGTTATGATTTAATATTTAACATACACGAAGTCCATGAACGTACATAGTTAAACATGAAAGTACTTACGTACGACTCTCTAACGGTTTAATATTTACAGCAACATTATAAATTCTGCCGGCAGTCTAATGCCTAGCCTGGCCGCTTGAACGCTCACTTGGAAACATCCGCGTCTTTCAAATTTTGCTGGAGTATTACTTACCGTGCAGCCTGAGACGACAGCTCGTTCTCGAGCTCCGACTAAACTTGCCTCAACATAAATAAGAAGACAGAAAATTTTGTCGTAAGTGAGAAAATATTACAGAAGCTTAATGTTAGTAGGGGGACCAACGTGGCCCACCTCACGGAAGGCTGGCTCGTTATGTTGATTTATGATGCACCCCCGAAAAGGTATTTCAAAGAAAGACCCACCTTATGAATTCCTTCAGCGGAATTTTCGTGCAGCTTTTCATTGTCTGCACAGGTTATGCCTACAACGTTTAATATTTGTGTTGTTTTAATTTATTGGTACAGTTTTTGGGACATAATATTCTGTTTGTGCTGTCCTTTTTATGTTTTGTACTTTAGAAGGTTTAGACGGGTTCGTTACTGTTGTGCCTTGAGTTTATGAGTGTGAATTTATGAATTCATAGGGGGTCATTATTTTTCATGAGTAGGTATAAATTCTTATTTAAAAGCTTTAGATACTATAGAGGTATGAGGAACAGGGGGTAAAGTTCACTCATACCCATAGTAAAAGGAGGATCCTCCGACCAGACGGGTGTCGTGTCTGGTGGGCAACTGCCCGACGATTGATATCAGGATGTTGTATATATGCTTGTTGCGCGGTAAACTATACTTGCGCGATGCAGGATTTTGCGTGATGTCAGTGTGATGGTTAGTTCGCATGTGGCGATATAGATACCGCTAGTCTCTACATTTCAAGGAAACGTAACATAATGGATACTTTTTGGGCTAAATCTTGATTTACTTTCCGTTGAGCATAGTATAAACTTATAATGTTCCCACTGCTGGGACACAGCCCTCCTTTCGGTGAGAGGGAGTGGGCCGTAATCCACCACGCGGGCCCAGTGCGGGTTGGTAGAAGTCACATGTCTTCGAATTTTTGATTCTGGGACATGCCGGTTTCCTAACGATGTTTTCCTTCACCGTTTTGAGAGCAGTGGTGATGAAATAATTGACATAAACGGGGTCGAACCACCACTGTTCTCAATTAAGACTTAGGTAAAGGTAAAATATGCTTAGGCTTCATACTAGACCACTGATAAAAATCATTACTATTTTCCGCCGGATTAGACGAAGGCGTAAATATCAATCTCATACAAATTCAGGTCAAGGCCCACTACATCCTAATCCCCTGAATAACTTCAGAGCAATATCCTAGTGAATTATAATCAACCAAGTCATTAATTACTCCGACAGTGCGAATGAGTGTTGTTTTATATGACGCCACAACGACGGGAAACTGTTCCCCTTCGACCCCCTGCTGGTTTAGTACAGAACTATGGAAAATGGATAAGATACTACAGTTCGTTCGCGTTAAGAATGCAGTGAGTTATCAGTGCAACTGCAAGATAAAGGTGTATTCACAGTCGTGTTAAATTCAAACAAATTATATTTTAAAAGAGTGTGTCATTGTGAACTAGACTTTGTAATTTGAATAGATTTGATTGGTTAGGGGGCGGGGCTAGGCCGACATACAATGATGACTTTAATTTTAGGAAAATTGCTGGTTACACGACCATTTCCAAAACAGTGTTAAAAGCGTACTTAACTGCAGTGCTCGCGCTCTGATGTAGCTTTTGTTGGTCACTATCCTATTACTCGTAAGTATCAAAATGCCTTTTACAAAGAAAAGTATCCTATCTTTTCACAGCATTCAACCAACTAACATTATTTAACAGACGTAAAATAGCACGATAAATGGACAGAGTGAATGTTTCATATCCTCAACGATGAATTTTCCTGACATTTCTATGCCCAGAGCGGAATAAAGCAAGCGGACTGTATTATAAAAAGGTTTATGAGGTGGTTCACAATTATATCAACCTAAGTACTTAAATCAAAAGGTATGTCCAAGCGCGGTCGCTTCCCTCAAAATGAACAGTTAGGAACTAAACGTTCGGGCATTATTTTATATTGATTAAAATACCCATACTCAGTGAAATCGACCGACACGTTAATTTCTTTAACTTCTACAGAAGGCACAAGGTCAAAACAAGCTAATATCTCTTCGGAATAAATCAAGCGTTAATCACTGTGGTGAAAGATTAGCTTTCAACGTGTCCATGCCCCGCTGACACTAAATATGCATACAGACAGGTTTATGAAACATGGTATGCCATATCCATAACTCGTTTATCCATGTCATATCCATCAATAAGGTAAATTAATGTTAACCACGGTTTATGGTAATATCCTCATGTCCTACAGCATACTCCTGGTTTTGTACAAAAATAATAAAGTTGTCACTGCGGTGTTGAATTAATTCCACTTGCAAATGAATGCTTAATGCCGGCTGTGCATTGTAATAAAAGGGTGGAGTATAGTTTTCATTAGCATCAAATTAGCTAGCGTTTAATGATAGGATATAAAAAAATTATATATTTTAGAAAAGTCCAAATCCCATATCTCTTTGACATAATCTTTGACTGGAAATACTTAAATGCAGGACCACTTCAACGCCTATTTACGTAGCGAGAGGGCTTGGGAAACCGTCACCTCCTTCTACGAAGTAGTAATGCTCGCGAAGGAGGAGGCAGCACGCGTGAGGGATAGGCAAAATTCGCGCTCTCACGCCCCTAGCCGCCGCAGGAGACGCCCTGGGCGTCGGGAATCGCAAGCCGATTCCCGGCAACCGTAGGCGTGGGCTTGCGGACGGCGAGCAATTGGAGCTCGCCGTCCGATAAGAACCAGGTCCGGGTCGACGGTGCATTGTGTTCCTCGCGCGCCTCAATGAGATGTCAGCATCAATGACGGAGTCCGCGAGGGTTTTTTTTTTTTTTTTTTTTTTTTTTTTTATTGGCAGGAGTGGGAAATCCTCATGGACGCCCAGACTGTCTCACGTATGAGCCAGTCTGGGCAGTGCCGGACTCTTACCGGCTAAAACCCACTCCTGCCTTTGCTCAGTGTCCCTCTGACATGATCAGAGACCTTTTTATTAAAGTTTTCATATGAATTTGCATTGAATTTTTAGATTTTACTGTATATTAAAAAGTTTCATTGTTTATTTATTGTCTTACATTATCTAATATTTAACTTGTAGAAACCTATTTATTTGTTCTATGCTTTGTCTGTATATAAATTTATATATTAAAAGCATAGCTTTATATTTCTTTGTTTCGTTTTATTACACTTGTGGCTATTGCAGTACTGTATTCTAATAAGATTGTTCGTGATTTTTTGTTTGCCATTAATTTGCTGATATTTATTCTATTTATTTCCGTCTCTAATTCCATCTCCGCATCTAATCGTTCCGATCCGAACACAGGACATTCCATCAATATGTGAGGGACCGTTTCCAGTGCATCCGGCTCACAGATGCACGATGGGCTCTCCTTACACTTAAAGCGATGCAGGTATTCAGAGAACCCACCGTGTCCGGTCAAGATCTGTGTTACCACTCCCACAGGCTTCACCTTTTTAATGATGTTGAAGGCATCAATCGCGTCCGGAAAAAACATTTTTGTTACGGTGGCTGTTTCACCGTTTTTGTATCTCCGGTTCCATTCGTCCAGCGACCCCATACGGATCTGCCGCTTGACGAATGAAACCGGGCAGTGGTCATAGTCCGGCTTCTTTTTTAGCTTAAGTGCAGCCTCTTTCGCAAGGTGGTCTGCGCGTTCGTTACCCTCTAACCCAGCGTGAGCTTTTATCCAGAACAAGGAAACATCTTTGCTCTGGGATAATGCCGCGCCCAGGTTCGCTCTCGCTTCCACCGCCAGGGCGTGGAGGGAACCTTGGTTCGTGACTGTTTGTAATGCTGCCTTTGAGTCACTATAGATTCCGAAGGTTCCCTCTTTGCGCTTGAGGATTTCCCTTGTGGCTACGCATACTGCCAGGAGTTCCGCCTGGTAGACCGTGCAACACGACGGCAAACAAAGCTTCACGGACTTGATCTCGGCCTCACCGTCCCACAGTGACAGTGCTGCTCCGACCTTGCCCGCAATCTTGCTGCCGTCAGTGAAGAACCGGACCGCCTGATTGTTGTGGGTGTCGACAAGGGACTGGTCCTCCAGGCTCACGAACCCCATGGCTGTATGTTTCGCCGGATGTGGAGTCTCCGCAAATGCCACCACACGCTCCACCTCCCTGCCCGCAAGGGCTGGCTGGGGTACCCCTCTCTTTGCCTCATACAGAGCGGCTGCTTCTTGTATTCGAAGGTCGAGTGGGAGTATCCCAGCCAGCACCAGGGACGCGTTCAGCGAAACGGTGCGGTAGGATTTACAGAGCTTTTGGGCAAATCC
The DNA here is from genome assembly GCA_937001585.2 of Brachylomia viminalis. Taxonomy (NCBI): domain Eukaryota; kingdom Metazoa; phylum Arthropoda; class Insecta; order Lepidoptera; family Noctuidae; genus Brachylomia; species Brachylomia viminalis. The sequence continues at coordinate 11,428,249 of OW443308.2, read as the reverse complement.
TCGTTGGACCGTGTTCAGCATTTTCTGCACTCCAATCTTCCTGGTGGCCGGTGCCCAGGCACTTGCCGCGTACATCACTACCGGCTCCACCGCCGCCGTGTAGATGCTCCGTATGATCTCCGGGTGCAGACCCCAGCTCACTTTGGCCGCTCTAGATAACTGCTTATAGAAGTTGGCAGCTTTTCTACACACGTTAGCGGCGTGGGTGTTGAAAGTGAGCTGGTGGTCGATTGTGAGCCCCAGTATTTTTATTTCCTGAGACATGCCAATGTCCACCCCGCCCATGCTCAGAAGTGGGACATCGTACTTTAGCTTCCTGGTTATTACCATCGCACAGGTTTTGTGTGGTGCGAACTTCAGCTTATTTCGGATGCCCCACCTCCGAACATACTCGAGGGCGGCATTGGCATGTCTCTGAACCTCCAATGCTGTGTCACCGTCGAAGATCATGACCACGTCGTCGGCGAACGCCTGGCAGTGATCTCCCCGTTCCTCCAGCCACTTAAGCAAAGGGTCCAGCAGTAAGTTCCAGAGGATCGGACCGCCTATCGACCCTTGAACGCACCCTTTGTTGGTGTTCCTTTGGCACTCTGCACCAGCGTACCTAACTCGGACACTCCTACCAGCGAGGTAGCTGTCCAGCACCCGTCTGATATTCACCGGGCACTCTTCCTCAGCCAGTCTGGTCCTGATTGCCGGCCACCATGCGCTGTCGAAGGCTCCCTCTATGTCCAGCGAGACAACAGTGATCAGCTTCTTTTGGTTTAGCTTTGTTTTGATATGTTGTATCATGGTGTAGAGAGAGTCCTCGGTGCTCTTCTGGGGCATGAAGCCAAACTGACGAGTACTCAGTCGCGGGATCAGATGCCACTTTAACCTTGCTACCAACATTTTCTCCAGGATTTTGCCCAGGACTGGTAGGAGGCCGATCGGCCGTCCGCGAGGGTTACCGTAGCCCCTGTCACAGGCAACTGAAGGAACACGGGTGGGTTTAGAGTCTGACACACCCTCCCACTCCGCCCTGAGCGGGAGAAGTTATTTGAAGATTTCCCACCCCAAAAAAAAGCCTATAAATTCGATTGATTGGTTTTAATTGCTTTCCCTCAGTTAATTTCTTCAGCCTCATTCATCATGTAGCCTTAAATTAATCGTAAGACTCCATGACCACATAAACTAAAGTGAAAACTTTATCCAAATGAGAATTAATACAGGCCACTACTTTGTCTTTTAAAAATATGACCAGTTAATATTCTGTTGAAAAATAAAATGCGTTCGTGTATTAATGTCGTTTTAATATTTTATTGAGTTGACGCCGACAGCACTCATGTTCATAATAAGCACCGCGCTGCATAAATCAGATGTTTTATGAGCAATGGTGCCAAATAAATTTCGCACGAGTTTCATACTTATAGTCTGTTCCAAAAGTATCTAATGAAAGCGTAAACAAACCCTGATCAAGTTAAATTCTTACACCATCACTCATTAAAGGGAATAGGTAACACATTCATCTGTATTTAGAAGGTTTCAACTTTATATCTCACCACTTTTTCTAGCATTTATTGTTTGAATAACATTATTGAATAGTAATTGAAAAACCATTGACGAAAATTTAGGTTTTTAATTAAGCTCAAATGTCAAATGAAAAACATCTTTAAAGTGATTTAAAATTAGTGTTTCCATTTAAGTATTCAAATTATCAAATCAAAGCACTCAATATGAAAGTGGCACTACAAATTGTCACAGTTATGTTTTCTGATTTTGTTTACATTTTCATCTCATAGTTTTGGAACAGACCATAGGTAATATTGCACTGTCGAAAGTCCGCCGTGTTATTTCAACTTTTAATTCAGCGAGTTTCTTTTTTAATTCGTCTGTAATTACTGAGTTTTTATATAGAAAACTTCAGTCGCTGTGTAATTATAACTTACTCCGATATGGAACCGGTCAAGACTGCAAACTTAAAGTAGAAGAAAATTCTTAATAACAGAGACGTTCGATGATTAAACTAATTAAATAACGGTATTTCTACGTGACATTTTGCAATACTTAATTATGTTATTTTTACAGAATCGCTTTTAAGACACCGAAGTACCAAAAGAATTCAGAGAGTGCATTCAACTTTTAATTATATCGCAGATTTTTTAATGCTCAGTTAATTTTAAAGTTAAATAAAGGACTTTATTTAAACAAGTAACTCAATCTTTGTAAGGTTTAATTATATTATTGACAGCAATTATATTAAATAATACCAACATGACAAACAATGACTGAGAAAATACTGTCAGCTCATTAACCCACAAAATTGAATAAACGAACTGGGAACACAAACATTTAAAATAGAGTCGCAAATTCCTATTTGGAACCTCAAATAGCTGCAACATTTTACCGTGAATAATCAAAAATATTCCTAGCCAACATTCTCGATTTCCCTAAACGAATCATTACGAGTACCTATTCGGCAGCAATCGCGGCCCCTCGATAATAATTTGGCTTGATGTCATACTTTTTGCGGATGAGTGAAGCCGAATGGATTTTCCGATAGAATTGCTGTGTTCCATTCGGCATGTATTGTTATGAGAGTCGACGGAACAATCGGGAATCCACCCCATTTATTTCGTTTTTGTTAATATCTATGTGGAGTGCAGCATGAATTTTGAAACGTTCATCAATTTTGTCGGTAAATTGAGTTCGGTTATTCCGGATGCAATTACCGATGCTGTTGAGAGTAATGTTCTGAAAGTACCTACAATTACAGAATAGAATACAATGAAAGCTTTTGGCAATGATTTTGCGCAGAAAGTGGTATATTACGACAATTACGAGTGCCCTACGGAAATGCATCAGAAATATTAGAGAGCATCGATAATATTGTGTGACAAATCTGTAGTGTGAATGGAAATCCGGCACCAGACAATGTGTCATATTTTTAATTGGTGCTAGATATGATGAATTTGGGTGCTTTAATAAACAACAACACGTAAATGAAAAAGTTGGCAACATCATAAATAAAAAAAAAGAACAACTTTAAAACGCTAAGTTTCCAAACACACGGCTTTAAAATGATATAGCCCAAAATGGAGCCGTAATGGAGAGGTTAAAAGTGTCGACAATAAATTTTATCCAGTGACAAATGAGATGAACGTGTCACGACTACACAGGCGCACTGCTCTAGAGATATTAAAAATTGAATTAATTTTAATGAAGATAGCGGGTATCAAAGTCTCGCATAGAATCTTTTGTTGTGACTGCTGGGGGCGGGGTGAACGGGGGTGAATTCTTAATTAAGTGTTGGCGAAGCCCTCTTCGCTTAATGCAATGACTTCACGCCTCGTTTAATTTTCATAAAATTCTCTTAAGCTCAGCGATTTTTCTTAACTAGCGGAATAAAATTTCCATGTGCAAGTAACTCTTTAGGGTTTTCAATTGAATCACCTGCACTTAATTCATGCATCTTCACTTTGTTTTTGCTTATGCTGAACATTTTCAAGTAGTGTTGAAGTTTAATGTGAAGCATGCAGATTTAATCACACTTACGAAATCAATGTCGCACATTCAGACGCAGCAGTCACGGAAACAGAGACAGTTTCGTAACTAATTCATTAAACTGTGAAGAAGCTTAGTTATAATATATTATCTGTAATGGTTGGTAAAAATAGTCTACAAATTGGTGATCTTGTATTCTACGACACATTAATATTTCTTAACATAATTAAATTAGAGTAGACTGTCAAGTAGTTTTACATGATTTTTATTAGATTACTTTGAATATTTATAAGCGAATTAGGTAAAATTATGTTTTATCGATAGCCGTTATTACGCTATAACTCTTTCTGAGTCTGCCCGTATTTTCATTATCGTTATGGCCGTTTTAACAGAATTTCGTTGCATGAAAAATCAGTAAAAATAAGCGTACGAGCTATCAATCAACATTATATACCGATTACCGTCGAGCCCAGGTCTTTTATAATAGCCGGAAATTAATATGAGGCAACGTGCTGATGTAAATTATATGTTTAATTAAAAAATCACTGCAGTAAATTGTGTAGGGCTTAATTATTATACCAGGTGTAGATCAACAATAATTGGGACACTATGCATATTAAACGAGTATCTAATTACGTGATGCGAGATTTTTATGTATTTTTGGTGGAAAGTATTTTTATTGAGGATAAATAGTAAATTAATTAGCCTACCTATTTATATAATGGGACTCTATAATGACACCAATTGACAAACGTGGTGGTCGTTATTCAAAAATATATTCATCCCATGCCCAATTCTATCAATTTAATCTTCGAATGTTTATTAATTCCATTGATTCCATTCCAGATTTTCTCAAGTGATCGTTCCTTAAAGTTCCTACCATCTTCAATCTTCCGATAATATGATATTGTTGGTAACGGAAGGCGAGATGACATCATAAAGACGTCAGGCGATCAGCTGTCAACCGATGGGAGGTTATAAAAGGAGGCACGTTGTGTGGCAACGCTCTCTTTTTGCCTGGACGGTGCTCGGAACGGACGTGCTACCTGACCGTTATAGTGTGCTTGTGTTTCTTTTGACATTTTTATGATTTTGTAACGTGTAATTTAAAAGAATTAAAGATTGTTTATTTTTTAACTTATTTCCCTTCTGATTCCTAACAATATCTTAACCAGCGTTGAGATTTGAGAAATCAACTTAGGAAATAGGTTACTTCGATTCTGGTAAAAGGCAAGGAGTCGACAACCGGCACATTTCGGGCAATTTTATTTTCCACCTTCCCGGCCTATATCAAAAATGATTATAAGCATTGCTTTGATGCTTTGAACTAATAGTCTTTGCGGTTTATAGGGAGGCCTGTGTAGTCAGCGACGGTGGCGGCGGAGCGATAGGGTCGTCACCATCTTGGTTCGGTGGTAAAGGGTCCATTTCGTAGGTGGCGTTGAATAACACGAAGTGTAAATGTAACTTCACTTTTAATAATCGAATAAACTAAATACTACACACAAATCAATCTAAGTAGGCAAACCGACCGTTTCGTTTTGGAGAAGTGTCTTGGTCCGCGTCTCGATGCGAAGTGCCCGTTCGACAATCCCCACTTTCCAAAACGACTCTGTCCACGTGCCGCCATTGCTAAATAACGTCACGGCGTTTGCCCCACTACTACATTAATCAATTGAGCAACTTTTATTATAAAACAATATCGTTATCCACGACAAATGGAAACGTTTTTAAGATGCGGATTTCGTACTGAGTGAAACTACATTTAATTTGACAACTTAACATAACAACATGCCTGATTTCTCGGACGGTTAGGCAGATGTGTACACACGGCTACACATCAAGCTATACATTTCCAGTATAAGCTGATCTCACATTGTATAGGATTTCCGTACGATGCGAGACCAGCGTAAACTGGTTTTGTATAGCTTGATGTGTAGCCGTGTGTACCTATTTCCACCACATTACGCCAAGTACGTTTATGTTCCATGAGATGGGAGGCGAGTCTATTGCCATCAACTGGGCACAAATTCAGACTCTGGGGTTACTGAGAAATTCTTGATAGAATAACCCAATAACACTATAGAGGTACGAGGAACAGGATGTAAAGTTCACTCATACCTCCATAGAAAAGGGAGGATCCTCCGAACAGACGGGTGTCGTGTCTGTTGGGCGACTGCCCGATGATTGATGTCTGATGTCGGGAAGTTGTATATATGCTAGTCGCGCGGTAAACTCTGCTTGCGCGATGCAGGATTTCCGTGACGTCAGTATGACGCGCAGCTCGTATGTGGCGATGTAGATACCGCTACAACACTGCCAGACCAGGGAATTGAACCTAGGACCTCATGCTCAGCCGCAGCACTTGCGACCACTAGAGCAACCATTAAACCATTTTTAATTAAAGTACCTACCTTATGTGTTTATCATGAGTTCATGACTATAAAGGAATATAAAATTGAGCATTTCTATCTACGAAAAAGAATAAAAAATTGAATATTTCCATGATACCAAGTGTTTGCTGGAAAAATGGAATTACGGCGATACCTGGGTATCAATTTAGAAATTGCAAAAGTGCATGAATAATTTGAGGTCGTTACCTATTCCATTGTCAACTGTCAGTGAATAGGTTCCCACTATTCATTTCAATGAATTGTACTGAGAATGTATTATTATAAATTGTGATTTTTGCAGTTTGTGGTTTAGTTAGTGCTTACCTTACATATGTATGCACTTACTGTATAATTTTATATAACCCATAACTTTTTCTGGAAATGAACAGTCTAGTTTTAAGGATCTACAGAACGAGGCATCATAAGGATCACACCGACATTACTTAATGTCTTAAGTGTTTCTGGTTGGTAATCATCAAATAACTTCTCCCACTCTGGGCAGAGCGGGAGGGCATGTCAGACTCTTACTGACTAAAACCCACCCGTGTTCCTTCAGCTGCCTGTGCCAGGAGCCACGGTAACCCTTTCGGACTTTCCCGCAACCCTGGCAGGGATCGGTCCTAGCGGGCGGATGGCGAGCTGCCCATTGCTCGCCGTCCGCAGGCCCGCGCCTACGGTGGCCGGGAATCAGCTTGGGACTCCCGACGCCAAGGGCGTCTCCTGTGGCGGCTAAGGGCGTGAGGGCGCGAATATTACCTCTCCCTCACGCGTTCCGCCTCCTCCTTCGCGAGCATTACTGCTTCGCTGATGGAGGTGACGGTTTCTCATGCCCTCTCGCTCCGTAACATGGCCTGGACCAGGGCCGGACGCGGAGAGATCGCCACCAACAATCGCCTGCACGAGGACACGGCGGTACTCCGCCCAAACCGGGCAGACCTCCACTGTATGCTCCGCCTTGTCCTCCGGGTGATCCACACAATGATGACACCCGGGCCTCCTCCTCCCGCCTTATCCGTAACAGGAACCTCCCGAAGCAACCGTGTTTGGTGAGGACCTGAGTCAGGCGGAAGGTGAGGACGCCGTGGCGCCTCTCTAGCCACTCCTCAAAGAGGGGACTTATCACCGCAATTGTGACGTGCCCAGCACTTGGTTGCAACAGTCGCACTCTCCATGTCGACATGAGATCCCGCTGGAGCTCTATCCGCTGTGCCGAGATTTCTCGCAGCAGTGGAGTTACGCCCCGGCGCGGCGGTTTGCCTCCTCGCGCCACTCCTATATGTGTGCGAGGACTTTTGACTCCAGATCCCATGGCGGTAATCCGGGAAGGAGGCTCGCCGCCTCACCGGAGACCGTACGGTATCCCCGGACCAGCCGGGTGGCCATGACCCTTTGGGGCCCGTTCAACCGGTGCCCCCCGCTTTTGTTTTTGTCTCGTCTTGGCGGGGAGTACTACCGTGGCTGTGTACATTTAGTTAAAAAAACATATTCTCCCATATATTCCAACTGCAAAATGTAAGTTTGTAAGCGCAATATTGAAAGATTTGCCATGTTATTTTAGGACCACCGACTTTTTATAGGTTTTCTTGTATTTTTTACAATTTTTTAGCCTAAATAGTTTCGGAGATAACGGGTTTGGATGGTCAATTTTCATATATTTTCTTATATAACTTCAAAGTTGTTTATTTTAAGATTGTACAAAAAATGAGACCCTCACAACAAACCTTTTCATTTGATATATCACACGATACAGTTTGCAAAACTTTTCTTTTTAATCTTCTAGTTTGCCCCTTAAAAGTGACCTTCATATTCAAAATTCATATACATATTTACGTTTCACGTCCGTGTTTGGGTCACAGAAATTCATATGTGTACCAAATTTCAACTTAATCGTGACAGTAGAACTTAACTTAATATTAAAAGTTCTTATATATATAAACTTAATATATGTGACAGACGGACAGACAGACAGACGCAGGAGTGATCCTATAAGGGTTCTAGTTATTCATTAGGACGTACGTAACCCTAAAAAGAAGTTCGATTTATGCATACTGATAAAACGATTGATCATTTATTCATGGCGAAATCTTTATGAAGAGGGAGTTTTGGCCAAAAATTCATCTTCGATGCAACCCTCCTTTTCGGATCGATTACTATGATCTCCCTTCATAATTCACATAATCCCATAATTGATACATAAAATCCCCGCTGGCTTTGTACAATTAGGCCCCCCTCAGATTTATCCGCGATTGTTGGATTTTAATGATTAATTTTGTGTACATTTAGAAATATTTTAAACGTCCAATTTAAGACGGAACAATCTTTATTAATTACTGTTGGCTTAAATAAAATAGACAACTCTACCTGGTAGGTAGGTAATCTAAACCAAAATTATAAAGATTTTTTTTTTGTGTTTTTGTGTTGTTACGTTTTTACGCTAAAACTGCTAAATGGATTTGGATGAAATTTGGCACATGGGTAGACCATAACCTGTATTAGGACATAATATATTCACTTTTTATCCCGATATTCAAACGGGATCGAGACTTATGTGGGTGAAACCGCGGGTTGCAGCTAGTTCTGAAACATAGATCTAAAAATAAACAAAGTCGGACAATGGACATTATGTACTTTGAAAACACAAACAAAGGAACAAAATCTACAAAATGGTCTGAATTGGAACTAGGAAATAATATAACCACAGTATCCTCTATTTACTTAAATTCTGGCTTAAAACGCTGTGATTTAGAGCCTCGTGTTGCTCCCTCGAGGCACCCTTCTTGACAATTTAGCAGCTTTAATTCCACAACCGCACTAAATGTAGCGTAAACTGATACAAGACAAACATACGCGAAGCACTCAAGACTCTGTGTTATCTAACATGAAGTAACATGGTAGAAGGAGAAAGGATATAAATTATGTGTAGCATGTTCCCTTTCTCGCATAGAACAATAATGTGAAATGTAGTACGGCGTATAGGGTGTCATCGTGTGAGGGTGGAGGGTCTAATCGACCCGCCGCGATAAACAGCCGCGTGTACGCCGATTTAGTTACGCACTGTAATGAATCTGCGCGGTTGCATTTTAGGGTTAACAGCAATATTATCGCCATTAGTTAATAGTTCGTTTGCTACTGAGAGGGTTGAAAAATTGATGGTTGTATAGGTACTGGTTAAATTAGATTTAAATTCGAATAATTTAATTTTTCATGCAAGAGGACTAAATCTAGAACATTCGAAGTTCCGTTTCCACAATCCAACACTATAGGAGGTAGCGCAGAACCTACTGTTGAAATTGAACCACCATCTACTATAGTGTATTAAAGATCTAAGAAAATAATCCAATATAGCCATTACTTTCTACTTAGATTTAAATTCGAATAATATAATTTTTCATGCAAGAGGACTAAATCTAGAACATTCGAAGTTCCGTTTCCACAATTCAACACTATAGGAGGTAGCCCAGAACCTACTGTTGAAATTGAACCACCATCTACTATAGCGTATTGAAGTCAGTGATCTTCGAAAATAACCCAGTAATTACATTCTGCGTTTGATTAGGGAGCTGAAGTAATTCTGTTCTTTCAGAGCAGGTCTAGAAAAATCAGGCTCTCGCAGATTATGACAGGAAACACTCATTTAGCAATAAATTGTTATAGCAAAAGTGTCAACTAAAAACGTGCAAGCAAGCAAATTGATTTCACACCAAATTCTTTTAACACCACTACAAAAATTGACATAGGAACTGCTAAATACAAGTCATAATGCGTTTGCTATCGCGCTTCGCTATTGCGTAGCTCCCTTCGAAAATGAAGCGTGGGCCAGGTGTTAATTAACCCAGTATGTTATTGCACGTCCAAGTAAATAAAGAGATAGATGCCACGTGACCGGGGCAGGCGTGCAGAATACCATAACCTTAAATCATGGATGGGGCACTAATTGCTTAGAAAACATTAACCCAACTCTAAGTGACGGGACCAAGTTATGAGATTTTAACGTCATTTATTTAATTACCACTGCCATTAAGGCGCGGTGTTATCTCAATATTCCCAAAAATTGGTTTCTTAGAACGTCGAGTATGACGTAATGTAATAAAAATAAGTAACGCGAAAAATACAGTGAACAGAGAAGGGTATAAAGAAGAATTTAAACCGAACAGAATAATAAATAATAGTTTGATATTCCCAATAAAAAATTGGGAAGTTGTAGCACAAAAATAAACTTTGACGTCGAAGATCTCTGTATTTCCAGCGATAACAACAGTTTTTTTTTTTAAGAATTTAGTAGGTTTTCCATTTTTTTAAAACTTTAACCAAACCATTATTTAATTTTATGTCTATATTTTAAATAATCTAAAGAAAAGCAGTAAAATAAATGCCCATTCGCAGCTTACGTCACATTTCAACACAAATATCATTTTCAATTTTCAATCTTATTGACGCTCCATAGTGGTGACAATAGTTTACGCGGTCATACTTTAGTCGTCGGGCAGCGCTCGACTTGGATAGTTGGCACCGGACGCTCTGTGCATAATTCGATTGTAGTTTTCAAGTAATTTATGACTGAAAACAGTGCGTGAATTGAACTAAAGTTCTGTGGCGGACTACTAAGGCTACTCACTGCCTAATATTGAAGTGAAAATTCAGTCTCAGTGGAAATAATTATGGGCAATAAAAATAAAATGTTGCGAAAGAGTTTTACAAGAAAAAGACGAAAAAGTGTAATAGCAAAGTTGTAGGTAATAAAAAGATCTACAACTTTTGGATTCACACTTTTTTCAAGTAACCTCAAAATTTATGTGAAAAATTCAAATAACCAAGTTTTTGGTTTTATATTTTTATCTTTTACACAGCATTTTTTTTTCGCGAAATTTGCTGAATACTTACCTTTTTATGTTCCAAGCACACTGTATTTTTATTGATTTAAAATATTTATTTTTTTCACCTTATTTTGACCTAATATCGAAAAAGCACCCTAATTTTCAATCGAAAATTCTCACGTGAAAATATCTGCTTTTTTAAAAACTCGGTAAAAAAAATAATTGCTGTGTAAAAGATAAAAATAAAAAACCAAGAACTTGGTTATTTGAATTTTTCACATAAATTTTGAGGTTACTTGAAAAAAGTGTGAATACAAAAGTTGTAGATCTTTTTATTACCTACAACTTTGCCATTACACTTTTTTCCATAAGACTTGTAGTTTTGCCGGAAATCGAGATAAACCGCTTTTTACCCTTAAACCCCCACTTCCCGACCTCGGATCGCCCGTAAATTATTTTTCCTTTCATTTTTGTTATATTCTCTTTCTTTTCCAATGGGTTTCATCCTACTATGACTTTTTTCGTTTTCAAAAATTATCGGCACTGGTCTAATGACTCAATAAATATTATAAAAATAATCTTACAAAAGAATCAAAATGCTTTATATATAACTAGTGCAATATTTATATTATTATAATAATTACGAACGCACTCTGATTTATCTGCAAGTTTGTTTTTGTTACTTATACCTACTATTGCAATATGGCTATCGCCTCGATGGTTGCTTCGACCAGAGACGTTTGCACTAGGCGCATTCAAATATGCATTCTATAGACATCAAAATAGAGTGCACCTATTTGTTTTTGGATTTAGCAAAATGTTTGTAGAAATTGTCAATACCGTTTCTATAGATTTATACAGTTTCGTAAGTAAACTAAACTAAATACAAATTTCAAATGTTATGTTACAATACCGTAATCATCCTACTTACCCAAACATTCCATCATTTTTTCGAGTTTTTCGTCTTTTTCTTGTAAAACTCTTTCGCAACATTTTATTTTTATTGCCCATATTTCCACTGAGACTGAATTTTCACTTCAATATTAGGCAGTGAGTAGCCTTAGTAGTCCGCCACAGAACTTTAGTTCAATTCACGCACTGTTTTACCAATTTTAGCAAATACCAACTAATATTCAGCCAGCAGCAGCTTCCATTCGCGTGGATGATCCCTCTATCGTCTAAATTTTTCAGAATTCTAGCTTCGTCCCGGCTCCGCATTTTCTTAGAAACATTATGGCATTTGTCACTTTGGAGCTGTGATATTAATGCATTTATTTAGAGTTTATGTGATTTTTAAGTGGTCCGAGAGCCTTTATGTTGGTTTTATTTTCTATTTTTTTACCGCACCCACTAAGTACCTATCTAAAACACAAACATTAGTTTGAAATGGCATAACTACCCATTTAATTAACCCTTCCATCCCTGATACTGACTTACACCCGAAAAGCATAATTCCCCTTCTAGAGCAGTCGGGTAAAATTCGGAATGTTTATATCTGACCTGTTTATCATGTACTGTAATAAAAATAAACAGTAGTGATGTTTTTTTTTAATTGTTATGTGTAATTATTTATTGTATCATATTATGAACCGACACTGTAATTACATCGAATTTTAGAACGCACGTCATAAGTAAGTATATTCAACAGAAAACATCTGATTTCCTTACGTATACTATGCAACTTTCCTTGAGCACACAAACGCCCGTGTTAGCGTTTGCGAGTGTGTGCATTACCGTAAAACGCGCAGATGCGGTTGTGTGAGTGCGGTAATAGCGATTAAAATCGTAGTCAGTCCGCGCCTTAAAACTGAATTTTTGTAGAACGAAAAAATCAAAGGCAAAATTGGACGAAAGGCAAAAAAAAACGAAAAATTCAAAACCCACACTTAGTGACAAGACTTGGCTCACGTGGTGGAACCCGTCCTATCTCGCAGAGAGGAGGCCTCGTACCAGGGGGCCTACTCCCTATGTCCGTCAACGAAGAAACGGGCCCGTCCGAAAACAGTTCGATACTTCGGAATTAACCCTACACCCGATTAATTAACGTTTTCGGACGGGCAATAACACATCCGGAGTGAGGATAACTGTCAAGTGGTGCTGTCATTCATTTTTGAACATTAGTTTGTACACTGTGGGAAGATTAGGTAAAGGCCGATCATGAAAACGAATCACCGATTCGAAGTGGATCAGAGGTCAATAATTAAACTGGAGTTGGCTATAAGATGATAATGTCACTTGAGTTCGAATATCTAATCTAAAACCTTAGTAAGTTATAGTTCTCTCAAGCTAAATCTTCTAAGCTTTAATGCTGGTCATAGAGCATTTGTTATTCCATGTCTTTATGTCATTGCTTGGGCGGTCTTCTGGCTCAAACTTTTCCAATAGGCAATTATTAATTTTCATATTTTTTGTACAACATTGTAGCTGCTGCAAATGCACCTTGGTTTAATATTCAAACGACTTTTTGAAAAGCTATTACAAACACTGTCAGGTATAACTTTTGACAAGAAATTGGTTTTGGTCACAGTTCTAATAAATCATCCTCTAGCCGAAGAACTTTTAATAATAGTGTTGAAGTTGAGTGTGCCTTATTAATGGATTATTTGCGTGTTGACTTACAAGTAGCTAACTAGCTAGTCTTTTAGTACCTACCTGCTTTTTTTATAAAACTTGAATTTATTTTTTCGTTTTGCCTAATTCAGAATATTAAAGTAGGTAGATAATGAAAAGATTCAACATAATTTTACGCCCAATTCTAAATTATGTTTAACTAAGACTGATAACTGAGTTCAATTAAACTAGGCTCATATAACCAAGTTCTTTTCTTTAGTAAGCATGCCGTATGGTTAAATATGGCGATACCAAATTAAGTAGATACTGTGGTGTATGATTATATTCCATCTATTTATTTTCCTACCCATATTTGTAAATATATTATTTGAATGTGAAATAAATTAGCATGCTTTTTTTATATTTTTTCGTGACATTCGCAGAAAGAGCAAGCAACAACTCAGAAGTCAGTCTGTTAAAAACGTGTATTTGAAGATAACTTAACTGCGCTCGCGCTTTCAACTTGCACCACAGTCACACAGACTTGCATTTCACAGGGCTGCGTTTATGGGAAGGCTCAGATAATTTTATTCCCCTCTTGCATCCCACTGGCTTCGATGGGTCGAAGGGATGTTAGGGTCATGTTTGTTGCGTAAACGATGCCTGTCCCGGACAATTTGATTCGTAATAGATTTATGTTATAATTCAATGTCATTGTATCAATGTTGCACTTTTGATGTCGCTAATTGATGGATTTGAGTTTCTTTTTTGTTGGGACAGTTATTTAGTTTTCAATTTGGCTTGTTGTTCTTGGTGATACTGGCTTACCTACCTAATCAGCCTTTTGCACGAGGCTTTTAATTCCACTAAATTATTATTATTTGAAAGCGTCATTAGCCTTAATAGCTTTATCATCTAAGTTATCGATGCTATAAAATCTTAAACAATAATTCAACCAAATATGACCGATAAACAAATCTTATTTCTCCACTGAGATATGCAAAACCATCTACAATCAGACCACAATAAATATAATCGCATGGCATTACCTACTAACTCAGCGACATGGCAAAAAACAATCGTCGAAATATCATAAATCGCAATAGTAATGTGCTAACCGGCAGTAACACTGACGCACCTAAAAATAATATTCATAGACATGTAAATTTACCGAAAACAAGGTGTAGTTAAAACAATATTTATCTTAATAATTAGTTTAACCCGAGTAAGTTGCGGTTCATTTGATAAGGTGCGTGTAAACGAGCGGCCGGCGGTCGCGTGATAACAGCTCGATGTATATAAATTAAAACATAATTGTGTTATCGTGACCCGAAGGTTTTATGTTCAGTTGACGAAACGAAAGGCTGTTGGGAAATTAAATTCGATTTTTTTCCGTGAAGTTATTAATATCGAAGATTAATGGGAATATAAAGGTGCCTCGTTGTGTGGAGTTATTGTTTGCATGGTAACAAGAATAATTCAAATGACTGGTAATTATATGCTAAGCTAGATAAATTCGTATACGCCATAAAACTACTACGATCAACAGTGTCAGTAGACGCAGCAGTCACTGCATATCACGGATACGTATCGTCCGTGTTGTCATGTGGGCTGATACAGAGCAATTCAGTTGAAGTTTTGATGGCATTTCGGGTACAAAAGAAATGTGTTAGGGCTATCGCTGGCGGCTGGAGTTCGGACGGCTGTAAACCTTTATTTAAAAAACTTCACATTTTACCAATACCCTGCATGTACATCAAGGAACTATGTATGCTCGTAAAATTATATCCGGACTATTTTCGCATGTAATCAGAAGAGAGCCACAAAAAGGCATCTGCTAGAAATAAGTATAAGTAAATGTACCTCAATATAGACTGCAATTATTTAGGAAGAATGAAGGTATATATGAATGCCATTCAGGTGAATAAGAAGTTGCCTAACTCAGCTAAGGAACTTCTTATCCCCATGTTCAAGAAAAAGCTGACGTGTTGTTTATTGGATAATTGCTTTTATGACGTTGCCGAATATTATGGAACATTGTAAAAATCCAAAATGACATGTACTTAATGTTGACTAACGATTACCTAATTATAATATTTATTCATATTGGACTTATATTGTAAATCGCAAATCTTTAAATGTATATAAAGTCCTTTTAAACTGACTTAAAATAGAAGGAGGTACTTAATTAAATTGAATAAAAAAAACGCTATCCAGCAATGGTTTCGTAGCCTTTTGCATGAGACACTTGAGCTCTTAGACTAATTGTTTGTTGTACTTAGTTGTTTTAAAAATACTGTTTTGTTTTATTTTTTCTCATTTTATTGTTTTTATAATTAGCGTAACTGTCATGCATGAACAGTTCACCTCCTAGTGACTAAGGTTCTATTTATTAATGGTAATCTGTGAACAGCGCTGTGGGTTACATTATTACTTATGTAATTTATGTTTTTTCCTATTTAATAAAATAAAATTGTGGATCGATTTCGAAAATTCTTTTTAATGGATAGGGTACAGGGGTGATCTCATTTAAAAATGATTAACATTTCTTGGGTATTTTTTCAGTTAGCTTCAATAATATGTTGTAATAACTTCCTGTCACTGTTATTTACATAGCAAGTAGTGGTTTAAACAACAACAAAAAAACAACGCTACAACTAAAAAGTGAAAAACAAAAAGTCTTTTTACAAAAACAAACAACCCACTTTCAAATAAAAAAGACTATAAAGTGAAAAGTAACTTTAATTTCGGAGGTCGGTGGCAAAAACGAAAATACAAAACCAAAGACACCGACTTCCGAAATTAAAGTTAATTTTCACTTTGTAGTGTTTTTTTTGGAAGTCGGTTTTTTTTTATGGTAAAAATCTTTTTAACCTTACATTATTACAATGGCTGACCAGGCACACGACCTAAGTATGCTAAATTGTATAGATAAGTAGTCGTAGATTACTTACCATACCATTACCATATCTTAGATAATAGAAATCAGACCGGAAATCTACGAATAGCTGGAGCAGCGTTCTAACCACCATGCAACAATTATTACACACCATTTATGAAAGGGCTAAGCCCTATTTCATACACCACACAATATACTTATTCATAAGTCACGTTTGTAAGATGAAATTACAAGACTAAGTAATATTTATGCATATTCCGTACACCGATTTAGTAAATGACCGCCTTGTAGACGCGAGTGCACACTGAGCTTTAGAAGTGTTTGATATTTATGACAGTTGTTACCGTTATAGTACTGAAATTAAACCAGGTACACACCGTTATTTATAATCAAATCAATAAATTAAATGAACTGATTTTGTAATTTATTTACAACGTTGTAACTTTACTTAAGAATAGTGGAAAGCTTTACCCAGCAGTGAGCAGTGCTAGGTAAATGGGGTTGGTCAAATTATTTTTCATTACTCATACTCGGAAAGTAGGTCTGAAGTTGCCTGAGGAGCGGGTTGAAAGTAATACTTTTCAGCCCTAGGGAGAATTGTTTTCAACTGACAGCTGTCAAATTATTAAAACAACTACATAGTTCCATTTTCACATTTCTATTGAACCATGTTCCAACTTTCTATATAGCCACTCAATTACAGCGCGATGTAAAATTGAAATAGCATAAAGTTAAATATTAATTAAAGAATATATTTTGTTAAATGACTTTATTATAATTTACTTTCAACAATTTCTTTAAAATAACATAGATTTGGGCAAAATATTTACCATTTTTTGAATGATGGAAATGAAAAATAATGGCTGAATAGATAGCAGCCGGACACAGAAAAAAATATGGCGGCATCCGATCTTTATTTGTTTTTTCGAGTTGTAGAGTTTGTTTATACTTCCATAGAGCAGAGATTTGTATTAACACAATAAGTTCATCTGATTCAGATATCATAAGAGAAGAGGCAAATTTTTTCTTTAGCTAAGTTTTTATTTTTACTTTCCTTGTATTCGTAATGAAAAGCACAGTGTTTACCTCAGGTTAAAGACTTATTTAGTCCCTCGAACGATTGGGATGGCGATTGAAACCCCGTCTCGGGACTAAATAAGTTACTTTCACCCCTAAGGTAACAATGTACTATTTTTCGAGAAAAAAATATTTACTTTACGGTGTGACTGGCAAATAACTCTCAACTCAAAGCTGCAATGGCTCTTTCTCCAAAAGGCCCTTCCAAACATGGCCCTGTATTGTTAGACTCACATAAAATCCTAATAATATAATGTTTGGACTTTAAAAGAGACCATGGCCTCTGAGTTTGTTTCGGCATTTCTTATCAAGGATAAGTCAGCTAGGAAATGACAGTGCCATCTGGCTTTAAAATATTGACGTGTAAAAGTGTCTCAAAAAGATCTTCTTACAGAAATAAACATTTCATTTCATTACGCAAACAGTATATCTTTTAAAATTTTGTACCTGTGCAAGATAAATTCACTTGATGAATGGCTCAATACTGTTATAGGGCTGTCTCCAACATCGATCACGACCCGCCACTTGGCGGCGGCGCCAGGTTTGCTCGCAACAATTGCATAAGGCAGCCAATCTACACTTGTAATAGACCACGACATTTCACCGCCTAGAAGGAAATGCATTCACCTCTGGCCCATATTTCACGTGCAAAATCAATATGCAAATAAGTAGCGAGCGGCATGTCAGACTATTGTGCGGTACAGCAACTTAGCCAACTTGAACCGGTCTAAACTGGTTACGGCTAAATTTGTGGCTTTTGCGTGCTATTGAAATTTACAGCTTAAACTTCGCCGCCAGCGTTGTCTGCGCCTTGTTAGTTTAGTTTTACAAACGTGTTCTTGAACTATGGTGAATTGAAAAAGTAGTTCCATAATTTCGAATTTATAATAATAT
The DNA here is from genome assembly GCA_937001585.2 of Brachylomia viminalis. NCBI lineage: Eukaryota > Metazoa > Arthropoda > Insecta > Lepidoptera > Noctuidae > Brachylomia > Brachylomia viminalis. The sequence goes on along the minus strand of OW443308.2, from coordinate 11,410,139 downwards.
TACGTGCAAAAATTATATAATGATGTAAAAAAAAAAATTGTGTCATCATAATCTGATTTGCATGGAAGTTATTAATGGGGGAAGCGCCAGGTTGCCCGCGAAATTCAATATCTTACGTTTTTTGCAATTTGCAGGTCAGTCTCAGATTGTATGTTGAACAAAATATAATTCACGTCCGTAAGAAGTATGTATTTACAGAATCATAATCATTAAAATCATCAATACAACCTTCTAAGTTAATATAGGTAATCCTATTGAATGACAATTTCATAAAATATCAATCAATCAAATCAAATTGCAAAAAGCGTAAGAAAATTTGAATTTCGCGGGCAACCTGGCACGTCCCTCTTAAGTTTGTAGATTTTTGATTTGTAAATGTTATCAAAAAAGTAAATGAGATTTAAGTTTTCAATGACCGCTAGCACATTGAATGTTTGTTTATTTTTTTTTTGTGCTTATTGACTTGAAGTAGGTACATACAAACAAAAGTAACATGGGGCCAAAATATAATAATAGAAAAATCTAAAATAATTATGTCACTTACGAAAATAGAGACTACATTAAAAGGTCAGAAGGGAGGAGAGGAAAAAATCTACCCTCGACAATATTCCGTCTATTTTTGTGCGATACATCCCAAAAATATTAAAAACTACTTACAGTGCGGACGTCTCCATTATCGGTGTTCTCCCCTCAGCTGCCATTGATTGTTTTTGATTGGTTACATGTTTGTTGCATTGTTTTTATTGCTCTGTTCCTAAAGCTTTTAAAATGAAATCAATGCGTCTTAAATGTCCTATTCCTAACTCATTTTTTTTTTAATTTATTGATTGACAACAGGTATTATCGGTTTGTCGGTTCGGTCTGTATACTTATTTGTCACAGTTTATATTTTGTGAATAAATTAAATGTTGCATTTAGTCGTATTTAATTGACAACTTTATAATGGCCAAGACTTGTCAACGTAAATTCTGAAACAATGAACAACTTAGTAAAAGAAGATAATTCAAGTCCCACATTATACAATTTTATGTTGGTAAACTAGCCTTCAACGAGTTCACGCGGGGGGCGAACATAATATCAAGTCCCAAGATACTACATTGCTGCAACTGACAATTTTTTCGCGCCAACGTACCATGTAAGTTCTAGGCTACTTCCACAAGTTGTCACATTATTCTTGGGCGCAGCAGCGGCGACAGAGCCAAAAATAGACGCCCTAAACTTTTTAATAGATGCTCCGACACTTTGAGGATGCCGAACGGGGCGGCGCCTTTTCTGTCTTCGCGACGTCTTTTATGACTTTCAGCAAATTGCTGCTCTCTCATTTGAATACAGTCTTGAATACGATATTATGTTTTACTGTCCGGGTTGAGTCATGTGGTTCAGTCAATGTGTCAAATAACTGTATTCTTCATTGATGTTTAATTACAATTCTGTACGTGTCTTTCTTTATTGCGTAACCTATCGTTGTGCTCCTTAATTTCTGAGTTGAGCTGCACGATTACTGACAAATGCGTGCACTGACTGGACAGGTCCGCTCAATCTGTGTGGTTTTTCCTCAAAATACCGTTACAGACACCAATCTACATGGTCTTCACATGATCTGACCAAGATTATGTCTGGACCTCTGAGTTTGTTTCGGCCTTTCTTCTCTGAGTAGTCAGATAGGAAACGCCGACCTCATCTAGTTTTAAAAAATATTTTTGACGTGTAAAAGTGTTTGTACAAACCTGCTTACAGAAATAAAATCATTTATCATTTATATCTACGCAGAACCTATGTTTCATTGTAGAACAGGGATACCACAAACATAACTCTGTAAGGTTCGGCTGGTCTTCGGTTCGAAGAACACAGTTATGTCCATGATGAATCGTCAATTACCATTACTACCGCGGTGACATAAGACAAGACCGATTTGACATTCGTTTGATGATAATGACAGGTCTATCTTTAACATGGAAACTCGGAAGTATGCCCTGATGCATAATAAGCGACATAGTTAAACTATTTCAGCAGACCACACTTTGAAGGAACGAACATATTCTATTGAAATTCATTCCCATTCAATAAATTATAACTTTACGTGTCTAGAGAGTGGAGCCGATTCGCTTGCCTCTAGGTTTATAGGTAATAATCTCTCACATATTCAATGTTTTATGTATGTAGACATTTATGCTGGCACCGAGAGAGTGATAGTTTGAACTGTTCTTTTTGATACCGACATGTATTTTATTCTGGAGACATTGCCTAGCTTATTCTTAGTAAGCTCATACTAAGTTGGGTAAAAGTAGTTCCATAGGTAACTCTAATAAGAAAAATTTAGTTTGGAAGCTCTTAAACGGGTGAAATGACAGACTCCTTAGAAAAGTTATCTCACCTATCATATTCGATCCACAATAAAAAAACACGGTTTCAATTCACGAACCTTAGAGCTGTACTTTGATCTTTTGGCGCGTCGCCACAATCCAACGCCGCCGCCGTCATCTTGTTTTTGCAATATATTTTTACAAAATCAAATCACAAGTATCCACAAGTACTTACAACAGCGTCATCCTGTAAACGTTATTCAAGCTCCAAAAGAACCTTGCTACACAACGTGTACCATTGACATGAAAAAGGAAGAAAAAGAAGAACGCACATAAATTCCCAACCGACTGCACTATCAGCACCCGTCAAGGGTGACAACATAATAATATACCATTGAACCTAAACCGCAAGTTAGCAGACGCTAACTCAGATAACTTAGCCGGCTATCGGGTGCTAAGTCAGACCAACTCCCGAACCGAACGCTTTGCGGGCGCAAACTTTGTCCTCCAGTTAATCCGACGGAGCTCTCTTGTACGTGTTTCGAGTTTCTAAATATTTCGCTTGCTAGATTATTTTTGGGTATTTCTGAACAAAAGTGTGCATTGAAAACTTTCACGAGCGGATTATAAGAGTTAGATGGCTTTCGGTTATGAACTCCTGAGAAGTAGGTAAGTAAATTTTTCATGTTATTTTATTCTTGGACAATATGATAGCATTATTGCTGCTAAGCGATGTTTATTCAGGTCAGATTTATTCCTCAGATAAAAGTTATCTAACTGTTGAGAAATCAGCCCTTAATCTAATTTCTTTGAAAATAAATGTATCAATCAACCTTGATCCCTTGGTTGAAGGCCAAACCCAGACAAATCTAAATATTAGCCTATAGTAATAGAATAGACGTAGATTATCTAGGGCTTCAGGCCTTGTAGATCCCAGCCATTATGGCGTGCGACAATACAAGCAGTGGGGTTAAATGGCCATTACCACAACTATTGCACGGCTACGCGTTACGGCTCAATGGGGTATTAAGAGGAGCCATTACGATTTCTAAGGTGATCGTAATCGGTTGTGATGTCACATATTGTACTATAAAACAAGATATTGAAGCACAGTTACATTTTAAGAAAATTATTAGTTTTAATAAATAACTATTTAAATATGAATACAACAATCCATAAACAACCATAACAAATACCATAATATACAACTAATAATAATAACACTACTACTACTCAAATTAATCCCAAAAATGATAATGGAGAACCCTTTATTGCCACACAGAATAATTTGGACACCACAAATTCTAATACACAAACAGATTATGGCAATATATCAGCTACAGTAATACTGTAATGTGATTCGGAACTAATGTCCACAAGGCTTACACAATTGTAATCCTCACTAATGGTACTGGACACTGAACAGGTAGACATAATGCAAATTGATAGTCCATTAAAGCATTTCATCGATCGAATCATCTTTCATTAATATAAAAGCATGAAAGGTGCGCAGATGTTAAATGTTTTAAAATTGTCGATTTATCGACCTGAAAGATTAATGGACAGGTCTCCGATCAGTTTAACCTTTGCGCTCTTTAAGTTGATTGTATTATTTATGTGCGTAACATCGGATTCAATTCCATCATCATCACTCGAGACATTTAAAAAAGTTTTACTCTCTCGCTCTTTGTTTTTATCTGTATAACTTTATTCCATATTATTTGGGCTCGGCTGTCTTGGCCATTCTTCACCGGCCGTAGAGTTTTATTATAGTTCTTTTTAAAAAAATATCTAAATCATGGTGGCAGGTCTTATATCTCAAAAAGGTTTTTTTCTGAAAAATTTTGCCTTTGGTTTCAAAACAGTTTTCTGAGCTGATGAATTGTTTATCACTGAACCAGTCCAGCCTCAACTCACTCGTAATTCTCCAAAGTTGTCACTATTTTAGCAATTTGCAGCATCTTCCAATGTTGACAGAAGGATTGAGTCAGAACAGTTGAATCAGTTCCAGATCTAATGTTATCCTTTAGCAAAATAATGACGATATTATGCAGAAACTGTGCTCCAACTTGCTTATCCAAATATACACCTCGAACAAGACCATTATTATAACTTCATAATACAGAGCTGTTCATAAACAGACATAAACAACTTGTCAGCTAAGCAGATACAAATATTTAATTCAGGATATTATCAAAGGAAACACGAACAATATTCTAAACAGGAACTTCGTTATCCCTGCAACCGGTATGAACAGGGTTATAGAATTCAAATACTCGTCTTGAATGATACGAACAGAACTCGTGTTAAAACTTCCACCATCATGTATTCAGCACGAAGTAAGTATAATCTTGCCTTCGTTAAGTAAACATCTCTCTTTCATTCTCATGCTGTCTCGCTCCTGACAGTGGTTACATATAGCGCACTTAGTTTTAATTACACATACAGTAAGGAAATTCCTCGTGCCAAGTTACGCTGATGGTATACTGGTTGCTATAAAATTGTGCTGATATTGTAAAGAGGAATGGTTTGTTGTTGCCGGTGAATCTTAAGCAAAATTTACAGTATTATTTCATTTGCTTTTAGTAGATTATCGAACTCCTGAGTCCTGACTGAGCCAATTCATGCTGCCAGTAGATTGGAAAAATATACTGCATCGTTGAGTTTATCCAATATCGTCCATGGTGTACAAGAATTTTACCCACTAAACAAAAGCCGCAAGAGCCGCAGCAGGTATTCATATGATTTTCCAAAACATTTTGGGATGCTTTTCCTGTGGTATTTCTTTAAACAATAACAATAGCACTTCTCTACAACGATCACTACACTCAGACGTTATTATTATACTTCTTGCATGCAGGTATAGATAGGTGTTCAGTGAATTTTCAACCGAAACCAACTCGAATATTACCTACGGCTTACGTAAAATACCCTCATTGTGGCCATAAAAGCTAACAATGAACTATAAAAGAGGCAATATACAATTTTAGTGCACTTACGGAATTAATATTCCTTGTTAATATAACGTTTTCGTAAAGTTATTCGACATTGTGTGGTTACATTGTTATGTGCAAAGTTGGACGACGAACCACTAATAGACTAGGAACAGCGGAGTGAGTCCGTTTCCCAAACAGCCACCGGCTAAAGACAGCTGCACCCCGTGTTCGATGCGTGTTCCTTAGGAGGAACTGCGACAGTAGGGTGAAAGGGCCACCACATCATCTGGCGGGCCAATAAATACAGCAGGTGAGAATGAATGCGCGAATAACTACCGTCCCCGAGCCGGAGGGACACCGTGTGGTTTTCGTTTGTCGAACGAAAGAAAAGGAACCAGAACTCCATCCCAATTAGAATACTGGAAACAAAAACACAGACGAGTCCTCAAAACCATGTCTTCTGTTTTTGTAACGAGAAAACGATGGTTGTTTTTTAAATGCCCGCAAGCTTCTGGTTCCCTCAAGTCCTAAGTCCCAAGTCCCTCGACGTGCATAAGTAAAACTAAGTTGCCGTTTCGCCTAGAAAAACTTAGCACTACAAACTTGCTAGAGCCCCACCGACCACGTACAATATTGACGTTTCTAGCTAGATCTATGGGACCAAAAAGGTAGGACCTGTAAATAATTTTACTAACACGGGCTAGCTTCACCCATTCTTAAAATGGTTTTCACGCAGGGAAGATTTCAAGGACATGTGAATACTATCCAAATACAAATCATTCATTACATAGGCCAGAGGGATTTATTGGAAATCAACAATTATAAAGAGAACTAAGACATATTCCAAAATGCAGTTGCCAAAGACGAAGTAATGGTAAGAAACTTTATAGAAATAAATTACAGGAAATAACATTTAGAATCTTGTTTACGTGACTTTATTCAAATACCAGTGTCTTACTTGAATCGAAAGTGGTTGTCGACCTGCCCAGTTACAAAATCAATCAATCTAGTTTTAACAAAACTTCGATACAATACTGTCGCAATAATCGCCTATCCAGACGCAATAAATATCGCATTGATATCTTGATGAATTTATTCATATCTCTCGATTAGATATGCAATAAGAAATGCAGAAACTCATGATCTTACTAACGTAATCGGCCCACGCCAAAAATCTACGGGACTATTCTGTTATTGCAGATTTCTTGTGTCTAGATAACGGTATTCGCGGAGACCCAAGTTTTAGAGATTGATGTCTTAATCTTCCAATAGTAAAGAACCAAATCAAGCGTCGAAACTGTTCTATAATCTACGAAATATTGTCAAAGATTCGATGAAAAAGCTTCTTAATTACAATTTAAACCGTTACGTACAACCTGCCTAGAAAAGACCGCAGGGTTAACCCTATCGCAACTGTGGTGTTTGGACCAGCTAATGAACTCCTGAACTCCTCCTCCTATCCTCCTGAACTAATGAACTCCTGAATGATATTAAAATTATGATCATACCAGTATGATTATGAAACTGATGATTAGATACTGAATTTTAAGAAAAACTACGATTTTTATGACAATAGTAATTCTGGGAATCTCATCGCAAGTACTATACGACCAGTGTGTCAATAGGGGCTATATTTCTTTTCCCAACACAATGTCTTGTCATAAACATCACAGAATAACCGCTAGGCTTCGCTCGGTGACTGAGCTGCTCCACCTACTTGTGCCTCTGGGACGTTGCAAATCAGGTGCGTGGGTTCGACTCCCAGCTCAGACACTTGTATGCTGAAGATTGTGTCGGCGACTTGCGAAATATATTAATGGTGTTATGTAGATTTGACAAATCGCTTCACGTAACTTATGGCAACAATCGAAATATTAATATAATAAATAATTCATCAGGTAAGTAACAGCCATCTAAGAGGAAGGCTCGTCAGAATAATATATTTGCTCGATCAATCAATAATATTACAACCAGGAACGAGACCAGGCTACATTTGCCCCTAAAAGACAAACTTTTCATCAGCCTGTATAATTAAGCCTACGATTATGAAAAAAACTACGATCTTGTCAAGTTAAGAAAACAGATGACAGTCTCATGACAGACTGTGCTCATATTGTTTTTGTTTTCACATAGCTATAGTGTATTCACGGAGACGAGTTAGTATAGCGCCTTCTCTATCGCACATTATCATACAAATGACAAAGACAAAAAAAACTTTTTTAGGGTCAGTGGGCGATAACAATACCTTAGAAATGTAAATGTGCGTTCACACTGCGCTTCTTAAAAGTTCGCTTAGTTTATTCCTGCGGCTTCGTCTGTCGTATAAAATGAGAGACATTTATTTGATAGAATTTTTTTATAGGTACCTACTTTTTTATATATCTGATGGATATGAAGGTTGCGTGGTCATTGCGTGGTACATATTTAAAATCATAGTCTTCTCGGTAGACAAAAAAGCCCGCCGTTTTCTTTTCTCAGCAGGTTGTTCGATATCCGCCATTATCGCACTATTTCAGTTCACAATGAAAAGTCCTTTTCACAAGCCGCCAAGTCGTCAAGAAAGCAATCAATCATAAAATCCAATACACCAGCCGGTTCACAAGTTGAACATACAGTCACAAGTAAGAGCACGTCTGCACAGTACGGGAAGTATGAGTAGACTAAAAAGTACTCGTACTGTGTATACCGCCTTAGCGTTTATCACTGACCAATCGCAGTTAAAAAATTGTGTGAGTGAGATAGCGCTCTACTAACTCGTCTCCGTGAATACACTATAGGTAGGTACAGTCGACCTCGTAATTGCTTTATCACCCTAAGGTTTAATGTGTAATGTGGTTTACTTCATAAAACGTTAAGGTTTATTTGTCTATGTGGTAGTCAGACAATTTCCACTAAGGTTGAAATTTCAATTTACTGGAAATCGTTGGCAAAATATTAAAGCAAATTCGAGGTCGACTATATTTTATGTTTATTATCTAGTGTTATTGATATGCTCTATATTCTGTCCTGATATTACCAATAAACAAAGTTACTTGTAGGTACAAGATTTATAATAACTACTACACAGTATTAAAGGGCTACCCGTTGTCATAAATCACAATCAACAATCACGGATGGACAAAGGCGGGGCAGTATTTTATTAAGACAACGAGTTGGTATAAATTCTGCTTTAGACAATAATAAACTAAACGTACAGTACCCAGCTCTAAATATGGAACTACGATTTTTTGAAAAACTTTGGCTTTTTAAAGCGTCGCGTCGCGCGTCGTCTCCATTACTCATATCTGTGGGGCGAGCACGGCCTCTGTGATAGGCTTGAGTCACGCATTTTATCACGGTTTTTGCTCCCAAACTGTGATAAAAATGTGTGACTCAAGCCTATCACAGTAGGCCGTACTCGCCCCGCTGCTAGACAGTCTCTTACTAACACTCTATGTGCCATAACGTCTTGGTACTGTAGTTCAAATATAATAATCTTATGTACAGTACGAGCCCTTAATACGGCAATTCGATTTTTGAAAAACTTGGGCTTTTTAGAACGTCGTCTCCATTATTCTCATATTTGTTCTTAGTCTCTTACTATGTGCTATAAGGTCGAGGTACTTTAGTTCAAATATACATACTAATCTACAGACCGCGGGCCCTTATTACAGCACTTCGATTTTTTGAAAAACTTTGGCTTTTTAGAGCGTCTCGTCGTCTCCATTGCTCATATCTGTTTGACAGTCTATTACTGAAACTGTATGTGCCATAACGTCTTGGAACTGTAGTTCTAATATCGGGCCCTTAATACGGCAATTCGATTTTTTGAAAAACTTGGGCTTTTTAGAACGTCGTCTCCATTACTCATATTTGTTTGACAGTCTCTTACTATGTGCTATGCTCTATGTGCTATAAGGTCGAGGTACTTTAGTTCAAATATACTAATCTACAGACCGCGGGCCCTTATTACAGCACTTCGATTTTTTGAAAAACTTTGGCTTTTTAGAGCGTCTCGTCGTCTCCATTGCTCATATCTGTTTGACAGTCTATTGCTGAAACTGTATGTGCCATAACGTCTTGGAACTGTAGTTCAAATATCGGGCCCTTAATATAGCACTTCCATTTTAAGAAAAAGTTCTGCGGTTTATAGCGTCGTCCCCATTACTCATATCTGTTTGACAGTCTCTTGCTAAAACTTTATGTACTATAAGGTTTAGGTACTGTAGTTCAAATATAATAATATTAAGTACAGTACGGGCCCTTAATATGGCACTTCGATTTTAAGAAAAAGTTCTGCGGTTTAGAGCGTCGTCCCCATTACTCATATCGGTTTGACAGTCTCTTACTAAAACTTTATGTACTATAAGGTTTAGGTACTGTAGTTCAAATATAATAATATTAAGTACAGTACGGGCCCTTAATATGGCACTTCGATTTTAAGAAAAAGTTCTGCGGTTTAGAGCGTCGTCCCCATTACTCATATCTGTTTGACAGTCTCTTACTAAAACTTTATGTACTATAAGGTTTAGGTACTGTAGTTCAATTTTAATAATATTAAGTACAGTACGGGCCCTTAATATGGCACTTCGATTTTAAGAAAAAGTTCTGCGGCTTAGAGCGTCGTCCCCATTACTCATATCTGTTTGACAGTCTCTTACTAAAACTCTATGTACTATAAGGTTTAGGTATTGTAGTTCAAATATAATAATATTAAGTACAGTACGGGCCCTTAATATGGCACTTCGATTTTAAGAAAAAGCTCTGCTTTTTAATGCGTCGTCTCCATTACTCATATACCACAATTTGTTTTTTTATTTGTTTGAACGTCTCTTACTTAACCTCTTATGTACCATAACGTCTTGGTACTGTAGTTCAAATATAATAATCTTAAGTACCGTGACCTCAGATATACATAGATACAATTATTTTTGTGCAATGCTACCTACGTTTGATGCGCAGTTGACGGATATGTGATGGGTCTTTTTACACCCTTTATAATCATCTTAAGTACAGTTAGCCATTAATTTGGCTCATCGGTTTTTAGGAAAAGTTCGGCTTTAGCGTCTTCTCTATCACTCATACCTGTGTGTCTCTTTCTAAGGAGCTATTACACTTTAACAGCGAATTTTTTTTTTTTTTTTAATAACCTATGTAATTTTTCAACGCAGGGGAAAAAAAGGAGGGGGGATTCAGATTCACGTGCTCAATCCATGGTGAAAGGTTGGTCGATGTCCCAGCCACCACTCTGTATAGGATCAAAGTCATAAATATTTGGCAATGGAATATAGACATATATTTATGACTCGTTTTTGAGCCTCGGTATAATATATTTTTCTAAATTTTGTAAAGGAATAGCTGACCCAACAGACGTCCTCTCCAAATTTCAATAATTTATACAAAATTCCCATAGAAAATGCACTTTCAGTTTTCCCGAATTTCCCAATTTTCCCGGCAACTTTTAGAAGTTTTAAGAACCCGGGAACCTACTCCGTAAGCCCGAATTCCGTAGTTTCGGCCGAGGCTACGGACGTTTCCTACTCTGTACCACTTACGGACATAAGATTAGTCCGGGGCCCGAACTAAAAGTTAATGACAATACGTTTAGACAGTTATCCTACCTCTCGATGTGTCTTTGCTCGTCCGGAAAATGTAATTATACGGGAGTAGGGTTCACTTGAACAGTGGTGGCCCAGGTGTAACGGCCGCGACTTACGTGTTGTCGTGGTCGTGGGTTCGAACCCAAGCAGGCACTTTACTTTGAGTAAATTATTTCATCACCACTGCTCTCAAAACGGTGAAGGAAAACATCGTGAGGAAACCGGCAATGTTCTAGAACCAAACATTCCAAGGCATGTGACATCAACCAACCCGCACTTGGCCCGCGTGGTGGATTACGGCCCACTCCCTCTCACCGAGAGGAGGCCTGTGTCCCAGCAGTGGGAATAGTATAGGCTGATTGTGTTGTGTAAGGGTTCTCTTTTAAGTATCGAACTACTTTAGGACGGGCTCGTGTCCTCGTTGACGGACTCAGAGAGTGGATCCCCTGATTCGGAACATTACGAATATTTTTTTGTAAAAAATAGCCAAATCGGTCCAGCCGTTCAAGTTCTCAATTTCTATTATTATAGATAAATGTATGATCCTACATAAATTATGATCCTCCTTATATTGTTAAAACTCGATGTGCTAATTTAATGTCTGGGTACCTACTGTAGTTCAATTAACGTGGTACATGTCTGAACTAGGTTCATTAGACATGACTGTGTCCTTCAGAGGCCAATGTTGTCTAAAGTTAAATAGTTGGTCAATGAACTGGGGTCGGGGCCAAACATAGTTACCTAAACAAACAGGGACCCTCTGTGATAGTCAACAATGGTTTCTCGCAGTGCCGGTACTGTTACAGTATTCGAAGCTTTTAGACGTTACAATTTTTATCGTTTTCATTTTTGCTAGCTAAGTTTACGATAGTTATTTTTATCTAAATAAACTACTTATTCGTTTTTTTTTGTTTTAAAGACAAATGAAAGAGTTTTATACCAAGTTTCATTCGAATTTACGAGTTTTGTTACATATTTATCACATAGAAACAAACATAAATCAATGAAATATGGAACTCATTTTTAAAATCACAATAGAATCTCTTCCTACAATTTTATCACAGCATTTTATTATGACGTGTTTGCAGGAACAATTTTTCACTTCGCAACAACCCGGCTTACCCGGCAGACTTGAAATTGGATTTTAAAATTAACAGTTTGATAGACACTTTTGCGGTGCAGTGGCAAACACTTTAAAATTCGATTGGACGTCGTGACAGTAACATGAGTGTGCCTCACCCCTGAACCTACGAGGCCGAGGCTGGCAGGCACGGAGCCTCATCAAATTTTATCATCCCTATTGACAAGCTTTTGGCGAGCGAAGTCACTTTATGAGCTAGTGAAAACTAGTTGTTTTGAACGCGAATTATTTGGGCGCATTAAAACGTTTACTAGTCCAATAATGCATTTAATACCAGCTATTATCGTTCAAATGAATCGTTAACATGGCCGTTTTGTGAAATTTGTAGACTTGAACACACTAAAAGATACACCCTGGTAGGTTTCAGATTTAACACATCGACCATAATAAGAAAAACAGCAACTTATTATAAAAAAAATAAATTCAACCTAATACGTGCAGCACAATACTAATATAATTACAAATGAATTGCAACTGTGTAAATATAGACCAGATAATAGATATAATTATGAATTAAGTTTAATTTTGGTAATTTTTTAACAAACACGTATTATTATGTAGTGAGAGATACGGGTGGGCTGTTTGACTGAGTTGAAAGTTCCGCCACAGAAGAATAGACAAGGAAACTAATTATTGGATTTAATTATGAATAATATTTAAAGGGTGTTAATTACCATAACTTGTATATTTTCAATTTACTTTGTGTAAATCATTTCATCACCGCTGCTCTCAAAACGGTAAAGGAAAACATCGTGAGGAAACCGGCATGTTCTAGAACCAAAAATTCGAAGACGTGACGTCCACCAACCCGCATTGGGCCCGCGTGGTGGATTTGGGCCCACTCCCTCTCACAGAGAGAAGGCCTATGTCCCAGCAGTGGGAACATTATAGGCAGATTATGGTATATTGTCACAAATTATTCACTCTTATACTTACGAGTACATTCAGCCCGGTAATTTAAAAGCGCGGGAAGTGACTCTCCTGTCACTGTCAAGTGACAGCTCGCACAGCCAGGGAACCCTACAAGCAGCGTTGAGGGTAGCAGGGTTTAGATATGGGATCGTCAGAATTTCGGTTATGAGTATGTACCTACTCATTTCTTGATACATATTATCTTATACATATAATACAATATAGGTGCAATGTAACAGTTGCGGCACAAACTTAAAATGAAAATATTGATTAGCATTTAAACGTCAAGTTCTTAGATCATAAAACAATATAACTATTCATTCAATGAAAACTGTTGAACAAGAAACAGTAGCAGCAGTCAAAGATACCTACAGAACAACATTATTTGAAACCAAGTCAGTAGTCGCCTTAGGTAGATGTTATCAGTAAAGCTGTTTAATCACAATATTCACAACTAAACTAACAATACCCCCAGCGTTTACAATTCAAAGATAAGTCTACTAGCATAGGAGCATACTCATCATTTCAGCCGAAAGACGTCCACTGTTGGACATAGGCCTCCCCCAAGCACCTCCACTTCGACCGCTTTTGTGCTTCCCGCATCCAACGGGTTCCTGCGGCCTTGACAAGATCGTCTGTCCACCTTGTGGGAGGCCTTCCAACGCTACGTCTTCCGGTAAGCGGTCGCCACTCTAGAACTTTCCGGCCCCATCGGCCATCTGTTCTGCGAGCACTGTGCCCTGCCCACTGCCACTTAAGTTTGGCAATTCTTCGGGCTATGTCGGTTACCTTGGTTCTCCTGCGGATCTCTTCATTTCTGATTCGATCACGCAGGGAAACTCCAAGCATAGCCCTCTCCGTTGCCCTTTGGGTGACTTTTAGCCTTCTAATAAGGCCCATTGGATACTCTCTATCTAATAAGGAGCATACTCATGGTGCGATATTTTGCCGAGCCCGCATGCGCAACCGTTTTACCGATTCTACGCGGTCGCGATTCCGTAACCGCATGCGGGCACGGCAAAATATCCTACAGTCCACCGCATGTCGGAAGTAATACTGAGCTTGATAAGCTGGCCTTGCGAATTATGGAGTTTCAATAGAATAAGAGGCCATCTAACATTCGTTTTTTTACCACAGACGTGTGGCCTATTATTTAATGAAGTCTTAGCCTAAGTCGGGTAAAAGCTTCACGGTAGGAGTGAAAGCTTTCATACTGGCGCCCACCAGTCGGCAGCCTTAGCGTGTGAAAAGGCGGTAAAAACATTATAAGTAAAGCATTTCCTCGATTTCCACTTGTATGAATATAACTGAAGGTACTTATAGCATTATTACCAACTTGGCATTTCAATTAAAGGGCAAACACCTCAGTGTTTTATGATACAACAATAACTTTATACTTACTAGGTACTTGATAGTTATTCAAGCAACTCCAATAACAGTATAGATACCTTTAGTTCCTCCTGCAACAGTCACAAATTCATAGCTGGTGTGGTTTCATATTAATTGATATTTGCTTATCAAATATAACTTTTAATGCTACAGAAATAGAGTTGGATTTTGATCTACCTTTTCTAATACATTTTCCTATTCGCAGGTGGCAGAATAAGCGGTGGGCTCTGTGAAATTCCCCACTATGATTCCCGCTCAAGATATGAAAGCGTTTATTATACAGACAAGAACTTGTGAATCCTTAAGTAAAAGCAAAATATGAATATCAAATAAGATTATGGATGAATGGAGGTACTTAATATTAAACACCTAAGTGCGTGTGTAAAACACTACGTGGAAACATTGATACCTACTTTACGACTGATTTAATTTTGCCGTTTTTTTTTTAATCCGACTATTCCCAAAACAACACGCACAGCCTGGGTCTAAACGCGACCTTGGTGACATCTAAATATACAATCAAACGTTTTATGAAATCTAGTTTAAGGCGTACCTATGCAGCCAACAAACTTGGTACAAGAATCTTTTGGCGCGTAACCAAAATCCGAACGAATGCCGCCATCTTGTTTTTTCAATCCAATTTCGTGACAATTCTCGTACCAACAACGCCCCCTGCCAATGTCATTCAGGCGCCAAAAGTTGTAATACTATAATCGATGTCACAAAAGTTGGAATACTATAATCGATATAACACAGTGACTGACTTTGAGACAAAATAAATAAATCCTTGTCAAAACTTGTTTGTGATAGATATTCAAACAAAGGACGGTGTGTTCAGTGCGAAAGAGCTATATTTTTCAGTTTTGTTCGTATTGCAGTATCCCGTGTCCTGACAAAATTCGACACGTCGCGCGTCGCTGATTTTTTTTTTCTCATGCAGAGGGTGCGTCCGTTGCCCGACACCAGGTTTTTTTTTTCCATTTTCTGAAAATAATTGAAAACTAGAATGTATAGGATTAAATTAATTGGTCTGGTTAGGTTAGGTTAATACTCCAGCTTTCATTCAAGTAGAAATCGTCGATTGAAAAGCCAAATTCAATCCATTTGGAAATTCTTATAAAAATAGCAATCCGATTTTCGTTATGATTAAAATTATGTAAACATCATTTCATTTCAGCAATCAATAAAAGTCTATTTTCTACTTTTAATAATAGGTATCCTCAAAAGTCCCTGAATACACTGTAAGTACAAAACAAACGACCCATAAAACTAAAGGTACCAAGAACAAAGAGAGATTGTTCATAAAACAAGAGCAAGCTACTGGCGTTATCACGGTAGCATAGTGGAACGCCCACTTGCCACTAGTCTGTCTACTTACTTGACTGTTTTTATTGACCAGCGGTTTTCAACTGGGGAATATTTGAATAGGGCCTTGGCATCTTCATAGGTAGATTGGTATGGAAGGGTCTGATTGTTTGATTGATTTGGGGGGACACTTAGGGGGAGGGTTCAGATTTAACTTTTGTTTTTTGCCTTCATAAAACTTTTTGTTTTGTTTGGAACATTGATTTACACTCACGGGTATTTTAAATTCTTTAACGAAATGAAATTAAATGTATAATTCCTATAAGTAGATCTTCTTATAAACCACTTTTACTTAGATATCTATCGTAAAAGTTAAAAGATTTATTCAGTTCTCACAAAAGACATACCACACAACAGCGCAATTAAATGATATGCATAATAATTAATTATTGATCGCTTTTAGCGATAAGACCGTTCATTGTGTCACGACTTGTAAAATTTCTACATTTATATCTGTAATTTTTATGGTGTACTTAATAAAGAGTATTCTGTCTATCTATCAACATGAACATATAAAAACAGGGTGCCAATACACAAAAAATAAAAAGTATTTTTATATATATACAGGGTTACTGGTAACTCGACGTATTCCTTGCACGACGTTATAGTAGGGTTAAAATGCAAAAAATTAAGCCACCAAATGTTCTACCGAAGTTCAGTTGTTTTTGAGTTAGTTACATTTTCAGTATTTTTTATGAAACATCTGAGATTAAATCATTTGGAGCCAATTTAAAAATGATTTACAGCGCGACTGTACTGAAATTTTACCAGATCTTTGTTCATAATTAAAAGTTCAAAAATGCCAGAAACCTTGGCAAATATCACTAAACAAACATTTATTTTTTTGTGATTTTTGCTGTTACTTCATACAAAATGATGTCTAGTGAAAAAAAAAATATGGCTTAATTTGTTGTATTTTAACCCTACTATGACGTCCTGCAAGGAATACGTCGAGTTACCAGTAACCCTGTATATTTATTATTTTATTAAAACTTTATGCACAAGTAAAAAAATACTGTAGGAACAAAGGCGTACAGGCGTAAGGCCTGAGGCATTTTCTACCAGTCAGCTTAAGGGTGATGTAGAGATAAAACATGGCAGGTGCAACATACGTGATAGATAGCTCGGAAATGACTGTAAAATACAAGAATAAATACTAATACATAGATTCATACATATAAACAAAATAAACCTTGTTCAGGTTACGATGAACTTTTGACGGATATGTTCACGTACCTTCACTTTAAAACTAAAGATAACCGATGGATGCTGTCCTGATGTTCAGAAGGAGCGCATTCCAAAGAAAAACCGCCTGGACAAAGAAAGAAGAATGAATGAAGCCAGAATGGTATTTACGGTACGGAATAGTTCTAAATAGCGCGCCGGTATTTTCTAGATGACTGTTCCTTGAGTAGAAATGCCGAAACAAACCCTAAATCCAATATTGGTATAGTCTGTGGATGAAAGGTTGAGACACCCTGTCATAGATGATAACACAACTTGCATTTGATAGAAAACTGTACACAAATAAGATATAAATGCTTGACAGTACGTTAAGATAATCATATCATTTTTATGAGTATTTGTGTTTTTTGTTCATATTGTAAAAAGGGCTTGAAATTGTTTTAATAAAATTAAAAGTGTTCCAGATAATGTCACGAATAGGAGTGACAGTATGATATGATTATCTACGGTGCTATAAATAAATTTATATTAAAGTTCGGTATCAATTAACTCGTGTCAGTTAATTACCTAGCGGTTCAGAGTAATATTTGACCAGGATTTTTCTGTTTTTATTTTTATAAATACGAAAAGTACAGCAATTTTAGAAATTGGATGCGTTTTCCTACCGTAATATTAGGTATACTTTCACTTGTCATTAACATCAGACTATGATCGCATTTTTATTTTCTGCCGAAAAATTACAAGAATTTCTTAGTAATTTCAGATAAAAAGCTTAGAATTTTAATCGCAGCTATTTTACAAGAGACTCGGCAGTCTTATAACCGTAATTTGAACTAGATTCTTATCTACACACTGACACTTAGAACAAGTTTCTATGTTACATAGTAAGTTATAAGTAATGCGACAAGTGTTATTAATGCAAAAGCATTTGTCTGTTTGTTTGTTTATTCTAATTGCAGCTCGACTGCTTTGCAAATCTTGGAAATGTTTCATACTTTTAGTTTGCATCTACATGAATATTTAGATTGATAAATTTATCACCAGTCATAATTTACAAATTTTCTAGTGTTGTTAAAATACGTCAATAAAGCTTTATATAGATATTATTTAGTAGTCAATGAAAGTTTAAATACAAAATTATCTCACATTACACCAGAACATTTTTCATATACCTAGGACAAGACGATTTATTAGTTGAGATCAGAGTTTAGTCTTCAAAAAAGGGCTGAACTAAGCATAAAAGTTTAGTGGAACATCATTAAAATTTGATAGCTAGATACCTACCATACTTTACGACCGTCACTGTACCTAATCTGTTCCTCTCTGCTGATTTTTACAGCTTCTAAAGACTGAAAAGCAGATGGCTTATGCTTTTGTGAAACTATAAGCACCTACGTAGGTAAGTAAAAAGATTTTACCCAACAAAAAAAATGCATCTTATTATTTATTCCTTGTTTATAAAACACTACAAAATATACAGTGGCGGGCTTATCGCTTTCTGCGATCTCTTCCAGGCAACCTTGGAATGCCACCTGGCTGGTCCGGGGGCCACCCGGCTGGTCCAGGGATACCGTACGGAGACCGTACGGTGTCCCTGGACCAGTGAGGCGGCGAGCCTCCTTGCCGGATTACCGCCATGGGATCTGGAGGCAAAGGTCCTCGCGCACATTTGGGAGTGGCGCGAGGAGTCGAAACCCCGGGGCGTAGCTCCACTGCCGCGAGAAATCACGATACAGCGGACAGAACTCCGGCGGGATCTCAGGGCGGCATGTAGAGTGCGATTGTCGCAACCCAGCGCTGGGCACGCCACAATTGCGGCGACAAGTCCCCTCTTTGAGGAGTGGCTAGAGAGGCGCCACGGCATCCTCACCTTCCGCCTGACGCAGGTCCTCACCGGACACGGTTGTTTCGGGAGGTTCCTGTTCCAGATAAGGCGGGAGAAAACGCCCGGTTGTCACCATTGCGTGGATCGCTCTGCCCAGAGCGGGAGAAGTTATTTGATGTTTTCCCACCAAAAAAAAAAAATTACAAAAAAAGGCAACCTTGGAATGGACAGAATGAAATGGACATAATATTCTATCTTTTCACTTTAGCTCAAACTTAGAAAATAATCATTACGCAACACATTCACTTGGCAGTTTCACAATCTTACACTGGGACAATGGAAAAGGAACGCCACAAAAATCCAACCTGTTTATAATAAGACATATTCCAGAATATTTCAGCAGACCTTCACCGTCAGTCAATTTCAGTATGAAATCCCGTTGCAACAAAGCTATATCCGACTGTAATCTCAGTGAGTACAAATATCTTATTCCACAAGGGATTTCGAGCGGAAAAATGCTTTATTATTTACGCAGCTCTGCTCATCAACCGGCAGAGCACTGTGTCCACGAGCATTGAGCGTTGTGACAACAATTGAGGCGGGTCCGTCGATACGCGGCATCTCAGGGGAAATTACCGCTTCCTTGCCGCGCCGCGCCGACCGTAACGTGGTTAGAGACGACCACCGTTGGTACACACGCGGTGTTAGAACCAAATTGTGGTGAAACGAGCATTTTACGAGTGTTTGGAATGTGTGGCGGATTTTTGCCGTGTTTTGGGATTAATACATTTTTCGGAAATGGTAAGTTAAGGTCATTGAAGGATTTTTTTAGTTCCGTGTGCGTGGTGGTGTTTTTAATCCACCCTTAATTGATTATAAATGGCTTTCGATGACTATGGTCCCATCAATGATTGCTGCTATAAACGGGACAGAACCAATTAACACATCTATATCTAGTCATTATTTTGTTCTACCCGCCTTATAATCAATGAATAAAACTAGTAAAAATAGTATAAATACTAGAAAAACGTTGACCAGCACTAAATCCAAATACACAACACAATCGCAATGAATAAGCACACAGCACCAATTACTACGCACACTAAACTAATACATATATTCAGACTGCGAGAGTGAGAATCCACTGTACAAAACTGCAGCTAATTTTCAGGATTCCAATGAATTTATTCCGGCCGTCGCGCGTAGAGTTGGGCATCGTAAAAAATGCAGCCAGTCGCAATCCCGGGTTTATCGAACGCAAATAAATCTGTCAATTTCACTCAGCCTCCCTTCGTGTGTCGGTTCCTATATTCTCGTTATCTTCTGTTATAGATTGAGAGTGTTTGGTTACATGTCGCTGTATATTGTTTTTTAACCATCTAGACAGAGCCTTAGGTACAATTCTTGACAAATCCTTTTTTTTTTTTTTTTTTCTTTATTTATTATTAGGGACATTTATACAATTGTATATGCCAGTCCCATCGGACCTTATATCGTAATAGTACTTCTTACTTAATAATAAACAAACTTATTGAACCTTATAGCGCAAAACGTAATAATACAAAGTTAAATAAACTATAAGCAGCTCCGGAGTTAGGTGTCGACAAAATATGATGGAACATACAAACATCGTTCACATTTATCTTGAGCTCTGTAACTAAATCCTGTCTAGCAGACTGAAATCTGACACACTCCGTCAGTAAATGTAAAATATCCTCGAATGTGCCACACACCTCACAATTTGGTGAATCAATTTTTTTCATTAAAAATCCAAAATTATTGAGCGGCATGTGTCCAGATCTCAGCCTGTGAGCTGTAACTATAAACTTTCTGCTTAGCCTAGAGTTACAAAACCACGGTATATGAGGAGGCTCCGAAACTATAGACCTGTACCAAATCCCTTTATCCTTCGATCTTTGATTAAAATACTCTTTCCAAACTTCATGACATTTACGTTTATACCTAGGCAATATTTCTATATACCTAATTAGTTCCAATGTTTCTTTCTCTTCCACTAACAATACCCAACTTTGCTAAACGGTCAGCCTCCTCATTACCCTTTATACCTATATGTGAGGGAACCCATTGCAACTTCAGATCTATATCTCTTTCAGATAGATAGTGTATTTTGGATAGAATTTCATAAGCTATCGGTGCACCTCTGTAACCAGAGGCGCATCGAGCTATATGTTGTAGTGCACTTTTGCTATCTACAAAAATTACTGTTTTTCTATTATTTCCAATGGTTATAATATACGTAAGCGCTTCTGAAATTGCAAAGAGCTCCAAAGACATAACTGACACATAATTATTTATTTTAAAGCAGGTATTTGCCGAATTCAAAGGATCATAGTAAGCAGCGCCATTACCATTAGCGCTCTTAGACCCATCAGTATATATTTTATCATAGTCTTGATATTTATCCGATATTTCTCTCAAAGTTTCGGCTTTCATTGAGTTGACGTCATACGTCTTTTTAGGTTTTTTAATTGAGTCCAAATTAATCTTTATTATATTTTGGGTATTAATCCTAGTTACCCATACATCCAATGAAAACATTTCTAAAATCGGAGATGAAGTTATAGTTTCCTCCCTAACCTCCTCAAAAACAATAACAAGTAAGGGGAGCTTTTTATTTGCCCAATATCTGGTGTGCCTAACAGCGCTAAGCTCTGATAGTTGTTTTATTACTACATTATCGGATATAGAATTCGACTTTAAACAATATTTGAATGCTAACCATCTTCTCCTAAGGTGCAGTGGAGGCACACAGAGCTCGCACTCCATAACGTGTATCGGTGTGCTTCTTATAAAACTCCCTACTACTCTTAAAGCCTGATTTTGTATCTTTTCTAGTTTGTAAATGTTTGTTTTAGCACTATTGTCATATAAGAAGCACCCGTAGTCTAGCCTACTTCTAATTAAAGCTATATAGAGCCTGCGAAGATGAATTTGATGGACCCCCCAAGAGGGACTCGTAAGAATTTTAAGTAAATTGAGAAGCCTCTGAATTTTTTCGACTATTTCGTTGATTTGTTTACCCCAGCGTAATGTCTTATCTAGCCAAACGCCCAAATATTTATAGAAACACACGTTGTTAAGTTTATTATTATTTATTTGAAGTTGTATTTGCTGTTGATTAAATCCCCTACTAAACACACAATATTTCGATTTACTTATGGATAATTCTAGTCCTAATTCGTCCAATAAAACTGTAAAAGTATTTAAAGCATTTTGAATTTTATTCTGACCCTCTGTGATATCCTTACATGTAAAATACAATACGAAGTCATCTGCGTACTGGCATGAATACACTTCAACAATATCCCGACAAAACTTGTAAGTGGCTATATTGAAAAGTAACGGAGAGATGGGATCACCTTGGGCTAAGCCATTTCGAGTATATCTGACCATATCAATTGCTGACTCATCAGCAACTTTAAGGTGACGTTCGCTAAGGAAGTTCCATAGATATTGGCAAATATTTTTACCAACACCCAAGCTATCAAGAACCTGTAATAACTTGTCTATTAATATATTATTATATGCACTTTTAATATCAAGAAAACAAGCCAGAGTTGAATGATTATTTGAAAAGCCTATCTGAATTTGATTCACTAACCGTGTAAGACAATCATAGCTGGATTGTCCTCTCCTAAAACCGACTGTATTTGGCGACAAAATTCGATTCTTCTCCACATACCATTCGAGCCTTTTAGTAATCATGGCATGAAAAATTTTGCATGTACACGATATCAATGAAATAGGCCTTGGTTTGCCGTTAGCATTTGTGCCAGCACCAGACTTTGGTATGGGGATAACTCTAATATCACGCCACTGCGATGGAAGATTACCGGAATTTAATATAATATTATAGATTTTGAGTAAGAACAATTTACCAAAAGGTGGTAGATGTAAAATCATGGAATACGTTATCTTGTCGTCGCCTGGAGCAGTATCTTTTTTCTTTAAACAATTATTCAGCTCCTGCAATGTAAACTCAGATTCGAGCAACACATGTCTAGATGTAAAGATAGGTTTTAGTGAAATGACATAATCTGGTGCAAGATCACATAACATTTCTCTCTTTAACTCCTGAGGACACTGAATATTAGATTTCCTATAACCCTTCACCCATCGCAGTCGACGCCACATATCTGAAGCTGAAACTTTGTAATCAATGTCTTCGCACAATTTCTTATGATCACTAGATCTCGCCTTTTGAATAGCCTGTTTAGCCTTAAGAGTTTTTCCTTCAAGTGATGCAAGGTTCCTTGGTGTTGGATTCCCTCTAATTTTTTTAAGTGCTAGTCGACGCTCTGCAACCAGTTTAGATATATCTGGACCCCAATATCCCTTCGGCTTAAACTTATTATTTGGTATATTACAAAATTTAATAAGTGGAATATTCTCATCAGCTGCTCTATTTATTTGACAGGTGAAATAATCGTACAAAACCTGAACATCACCGTCCGCATCAGAAGGAGGAAAACTATCGAGAAGACCATTCCTGTATCCAGTCCAGTTGGCTAATTTGTAGTTGCGTTTTTTATGGAAGTAAACATCCTCGTAGTAATTTACTTTAAATTTAATGAATAAATGATCACTACCTAAGTTTTCGTTCATAACATTCCAGTCAAAATTAATGGCGATATCCACAGATGCAAATGTAACATCGGGTAGGACAATAAATTAAAATTATATGCTTAATATAGCCACAATTTTTAAGTTTAATACATAATATCTCTATGCCCGGATTATTTGAATTTATTTGTAGTTCCTGTACGTTTAATGAATTATGAGCAACGATAGCAACCCCACCATAAGAGTCCTCTCTATCTTTTCTATAAAAATTGTACGGATAAGTATTTACATAGACCTCTTCTTTCAGCCAAGTTTCGCTAATTAATGCTACATGTATTTTTTCCTGCAACAATAAACATTTAAATTCCTCTAGTTTGGGTTTCAAGCTCTGTGCGTTCCACTGTATTATATTTAAATTGATATTTTTACGTGAACAAGCCATCTTTAAACACAGAAATAATTGTATTATAAACATCTCCTTCCTTAAGTAATCTCCAAACTAACTGAAAACATTGCTCAAATATAAAATTACATACTAATTTAACTTTGACATCGAAACTACAATCGGACAAACACACTTCTTTTAGTTTATGAAAAAACATTTTAAAGTCTACCTTACGCTTTGTGGGTTCTTTCTTGCTTTCCATACTTTCTTGTTGTAGATGGGATTCCTCTTCATTATCAATTGTACAATTTAGACTCTGATCTGACTTTTTTTCCTTTTTCTTTTGTTTTCTTACAGATTTACCCAGAATGAGGGAATTTACCGATTCCTCCAAACTTTCTTCTCTGTCTTCACTATTATTATTTTGTTCACTTATTTCCGGAATATGTTTATCTGGACGGGCTTTTGTGACTAATATGTCCCTGTACGAAGTCTTATAATTATTTAGATTATTTAATTCCTTATGCGTTAGTTTCTCTGTAGTCTGATGTTCAACTGGTGCTTTTCTTCCTTCTAAATATGTGGACAGGGCTTTTCGGTATGTAGTATTCTTCTCACACATTATTTCTCTTATTTTCTTTTCTTTAATAAACATGGGACATGACTTTTCTAATGCCATATGTGGCATCTTGCAATTTATGCATTTATAGTTTGTAGTGTCACAATTGCTATGATTTTCCCCACATTTTGGGCAGCGTATTATTTTTGTTGGGCAAGACTTTATTAAATGTCCAAAACGCCAGCAACCCGAGCATTGCGTAACTGGAAACATATATGGTTCCACTTTAAACCGACACCCATATATAGACACATATGGGGGTAAAGTGGAACTTTTAAAACATATTCGTACTGTCTCGCTGTCCACCCATTCTCTAGACATCTCGAGGCGCTTTAATCTTCTCACACTGACAACTTCATATTCACTTTCTAGGCTCTGCTGTATTTCTTCTATATCTATGTTCAAATCTATCTGTTTAACAGTTCCATAAGATAAATTGACTTCATTTACAAATTGGCACCTGTACCCCATATCTAGAAACTTTTGACACTTGACCAGTTTTTCAGCATTCTCTCTGTCTTCAAATTCTAAAATTACCTTGTATGCGTTTTTATACTATATTTTGCTTATGTTTATGATATTTTCTGACTTTAATAACTTGGCTAAACCAAATTGTTTTGGCAATATTGTGTCTTTTCCCGTAATGCTCATGACATTGCCCTGTGACTGTACACTTCTTTCAACATTCACACTAGTATCAGATTTCTTAGATAATCTTCTTGCTAGCTTTTTGTGTCCTCTCCTAACGGTTATAAATCCATCTTCGTCTTCTATAATCTCCTCACTATCCTCTCTAACTCTTTTCTCTGGAACCCTCTGACTCTCGATTGGAGCACTACAGCTCCTCTCTATTATGCATGGATTAACTTGTTGCTCACTTTCTTCTAATATTTCCTCCTCTACACTGTCACTCCCATTCGATTCACAACCGAAATCCGTCACTTTATCCATTATCAGTAAACATTTGGATAATACGATAATACGTGGGTAGATGAAAAAAAAGTTAAGAACAGAATATTAACTAATTATAATACGTGCGTTCGCCTCGGCTCTTCGCGCGCGTGTGACAAATACTTAATTTAATTAAATTCAAAATTAAAAATCAAACTGAAAGCATTTAGGTATTTCAAATGAACCAATTACAGGCACTTTTGAATTGTCAAGTGGTCCGTCAGTAAGATGCCCATTCCAAAGTGTAGTAGTTACCTATAGAGAAGAACATTTTAAAATTTCAGGATTTAAAATTAGCCGTGGCAGCTAAGAGATGACCAGTCCCTACTGATGGCGCCCGTTCACGAACATGACGCTTGGATTAGCACCAATCAGCTGAACCATTTGAAGGGAACTTAATGTTCCAAAACAAAGGCCACCACCAACGAGACATATGATTTCAAAGTAGGTAAGTACTTACCTACACTAATTCACAAAAGTAGGACAGAACATGTCTTACACGCTTCATTTTGTAACACCCCGAAGGAAAGTAAATGGTAATGAAAACCGGCTGTTACAAAAGCAATATTCTGCTCTGCTTGACGGTTGATTTGAATCTCAAGTCACGACGACGCGACTCTAGAGGAACAATTTCTTTGAAAACTTCGTGGAAATTATTCTACCATAATCGCGTCGCGCCTGTCTGCGGAAGCCTTCAGAGTACCTACCTATGGATCGATCACCATTCTAGAATAAGGCCTATACTCAAGTGCTGATTCATGATATTTCAGACTGGACCAGGCAACAGTCTGTGGATTTTGTAGCAGGTAGGCTTTACCAGTAGGTGCCGTGTCATGCTTTAAAATGCGATAAAATCTTTATTCACTGTTAACTCATGTAACAATCTATGTTTACAACTTAAAGCACTGTTTAAACAAAACAGAATTCGCAGAAAAAGTTTCAAACCGAAAAAAACGGTAAGTGTTTTCCATCGAAACGCTGGATGAAAATAAAAAGTACCTACCTAGTCAATACAACGCAACGACAGCATCTATTGTTCGACACAGATCAACAGACCCAATAGACATCCCCTCCCGATCGAGATCGAACTCATTCATCCGTCGGTTGAATCTGTGCGGCTGATTCACAGAGTAGATAGGTGCAGAAGACCAGCTGCATAATTATAACGACCGAAAACAGGCGCACGCGCAAATAAACGCATATAATACACTGCCGCCTAAAAATGGCCGAGGACGAATGATAAAAACGACGGTACGACGGTCTACAGAGCCGATTTTTTTCTTATACTTCATCTGCTTCGTACTGTGCCTACAACGATCTCAATTGATGTCAAACAAATTCCAGTGACGAGTTCGCTTGTTACAGTGGCAATATTATACGCATGAGGACACACATTTCCATCGATTGCCATTATAAACTGATCTCTCACTGTACGGAAAGCCTTTATACTGCAAGGTCAGCTTAAAATGGACATTATAGCTTGATGTGTTGTCGTGTGTAGCTAGGTCACGCGTGTGTGTACGTGCGTTTTCGCCTGTTGTATGGAGCTGGCCTTCTGTTGGTGCCTAACAGTTTTGTGACTGAATGTACCAGACTACGAATGTACGGGGCATTTGTTTATCCGCTTCGATGGCAGTACATTACGTCTCCTGCATGCCTGCAAATCGTATTAGAGTTAGAAATGGTTCGGTGGATTAATTGAATATGAGGATTATGGTATGTTTTGATAACAACGATGACGTCATAATCCTATAACAATAGTAAATCTCATAGCAATTAATTAAATTGGTGTCTATTCCGTTGTCGTCTATATTGGCAGTTTTTCCTACATTGCAAAGTTTCATAACATTTCGGAATTTAGAGAATTTTTGCTAAACGTAAACGAAGCAAAAAGAATATGTAAGAATCGTATTAGCAGGTGGTGTTCTGTAGTTTCTGCCTGCCCTTATGGGAGGAAGGCGTGAGTATATGTACATAAGTGTTTTATTTTGTTGAAAAGTTTGAATTGATAAACGTTCAGATTCTATGAAGGTGTGGTTAGTGCATGATTTAATTTAGGAGTTAAGGGGACTACGTGACCTAAACGCAAGTTTTATAATGCCTAAAAGTATATGATCCACTGCAGTAAACAAAATCATAAAAATATATGGTTCTCTGCAGGATATTATGCTAGTTAGATATAGATACTGTGTTGAAAACATAATACAACAAATTTGGTGCGATAGAAAAAAGTCACGAAGATATCTCTAAAAAATTATTTTAACGATCAAAACCATATTATTAAACATGCAATCATTCTGGGTTTTTTTCAGATTGTTCTTCAAGCAACATATTAACGTGATAGTGTTTTCATTTTTTATTCCAATCAATAGATTTTTTGTAAATAGAGAATTGCTTCATAGTCTGCAATAAATTACCAGCATTGTGTCATCGCGCTTCTCTTTCTTTTCTATGCAGTCCGACAGTGACCGCGATTTATTATTATTATTATTTTTATTTATTCATAATCAAGTAACAAGACTCACACTAATTATTAGGCACACAATTACAATAACAATACAAACATACAAGACATACAATTACCTAAATTAAATTATAAACTTATTCACTCTCAATCAAATTAAATTATTGGCCTTCTAAAAATAAATAAAAATAAACACAATAATTATAATTTTCTAATCAGCATTGGAACAGCAACATGCCTGCCACAGCAATGCCGGACATAAGGGCAGTCCAGCCTGTTGGCAATCATCGCCAGGATAGCATTGGGGCTTTAGCTGTTGTCAACACCTTAATCCTCCCATTTGTAAGTTTAGAAATCGGTACCAAGACGTTGGTCTTGAAGTGTTACATCCGTGAGACTTCTATGCGTAGTATATGTATATAGTATATACGTAGGCGTGTGGGTACCTTGTACATACCTACCTGCGGGGCGAGCACGGCCTAGTGTGATAGGCTTGAGTCACACATTTTTATCACAGTTTGGGAGCAAAAACCGTGATCAAAAGCGTGACTCAAGCCTATCACAGAGGCCGTGTTAGCCCGGGCGCTGCTGTAAGATTCGAGGATTGTGGTCTATAGATATGTATATGACGAAATTTAGTTAATTATTTTGCTTTGCAATTATATTAAGTGGGCGTGTTGATTATAGCACTCACTTCCAATATACTTACGTCCCTTTAGAACGTATGAATATAATTATGTTGAAATAAATATCCCAGATAAAATTATTATCTCCCAACAACAAATAAATAAAAACCAGTCAATAAATCCAACAGTAATTCAACACTGCAACTTTGTTACTTTATTACGTATGCATTAACTTATCATGTTTACCAGTAAAGATTTATGTGGGTATACTGAAATTATCATAATGGTATTGAATATGAACGGCGATTCGTACTGCTATCCGAATTCATATGAGTTTTTCCAACGATTGTCCGGGATCCCGGGATTTCTGATGCTCCCGATTGCTTCCCTATTTCCTGTATCGATATTTTATTGCATGCCATATTTCTACGAGATGACTCGCTGCCTCCCGTCCGATTGGATATCGGAATTCAGTATCGAATACATATATCGGTATTTGATTTGATTTTTTTTAGATATTTCGTTGTCGCCTATGTGATTGTACATTTTTGTTTTACGAACATTACTTTGAATGTTCCTGCTACTGTAGGTGTGGGGGAGTTTTTGAATCTATTTTCGATTCTCGATAGCAGTCTAGAATAAACACTCTTGTTATTGATAGGTGTAGCAGTATACCATAGTTCTCTAAGATTTAAGTTTGAAACATCAAACATCGGATTCGTTGTTCTAAGTAGGTAATTGTCATGTTTAAATATATTGCATAGCTACCTATACTAGAGGCTGTGCGAGGGGTGCTGGGGGCCTACTCTGTTAGTCCGTCAACGAAGATACGGGCCCGTCCGAAAGTAGTTTGATACTTCGGAATGAATCCTACTCCCGATTAATTTACTTTTTTGGACGAGCAAAAACACATCGGGAGTAAGGACAACTGTCAAATGGTGTTGTCATTCATTCTTAGTTCGGGATTCGCAGTAATCTTATGACCGTAGGTGATAAGGAGTAGCAAAAGCCCGTAACTTCAGCCGAAATTACGGATCGCCTGCTAAGAGTGTAGTCGAAATACTCTCGTTTACGATAAAAAAAAAAAACTCAGTCACCAAATTGGAAATCAATACCCACCTATACTACACCGTATCTATGACCAAAATCAGTCGTTTTTAAATTAATTTTAAATCCGAGTGATAAATCTTGGCAGTCGTTAAATATTTATGGAGCTTAGGTAGATACCTATGTGACACCAGTTTGTTTTTTTTTTTGTCGGTCACTTTTTAAAAGCTTTTTCGGCACGAGCACGTTGTAAAGTAGTTCATAATTGTATAAAGACAGTACGTAAAAAGGTATTACCTACTCATAAATATGTACAGTCGCCAGCACATCAGGTTATACGAAACTGTAAAATATCTCCAAATTATTTTACACCTTAAAAGGTTGAAAATTAAGTTCAAAATCGAATGAGATGATTTGACAGTTTGTGGTAACTTGACCTGCTGCTGTGTGTATATCAGGTGTTTCATACTTTTGATCAGTAGGTCTTCGGGTAGGTACTGCATGTTTGTATGGAGCCGCTGATTTTGTTATATTCAAAGTTGATCATCATCTCCTACAATGTTCCCACTGCTGGGACACAGGCCTCCTCTCCGTGAGAGGGAGTAGACCGTAATCCACCACGCGGGCCCAGTGCGGGTTGGCAGATGTGTCATGTCTTAAAATTGTCGGTTCTAGGACATGCCAGTTTCCACACGATGTTTTCCTTCACCGTTTTTGAGAGCAGTGGTGAAGAAATAATTTACACAAAGTAAAGCGCCTGTCTGGGTTCGAACCTACGACCTGCAACTCGTAAGTCGCGGCCTTTAGCACTGGGCCACCACTGCATTGTTTGATCATATATTCATATTCATGAGCACTATTTAATTAACACTATTTATATACCTATTTAGCGTTGTATTCAGCAGTCATTTCATACGTATTGATGGAAAATAACAAAGATATAATTCCCTTGTTTATTAAATTACAGTTGGGAATTTCCAGTCTGCGACATTCTTACCGTGTTAAACAACAATAACTCAAACTGCAATAAACAGACACAAAACACAAAAGTACAAATACCCTCATCTATACTTCGTGAATTCCGCGATACACAAAAGCATTCAACCCTTTACATATAAAGTAGGAACCACCCTTTACCCTTTTTTACGTAAGTTAGCAGCGAACAATGCAAAGTTTTCCGTATAGCCGAAAAAGTTTACGTTTTTCGTGCAAAATTTATTGGCTATAAACAGGTTCGTAACCACGGAAGCATAATAAAAGAAGCTCAAAGGGTCAGCACACGGCAACTTTATGGACTTAACTGGCAAACTGTGTTGCCAGTTATAATAGTTTTGTTGGGGTAATAAAAACTTTTCTTATTATTACGTTATTATGTGATCTCCCTCTGCAGTTTAAGATGCTTAAGGTTGTGACTTAGGAAACTTTGGATGCCGTCTGGAGATTTAAGGACTCATGCTAATATTATTGAAAGAGAACTGCGAACATAGCACACGGCAACTTTATGGACTTAACTGGCCAACTGTGTTGCCAGTTACAATAGTTTGGTTTGGGGTAATAAAAACGTTTCTTATTATTACGTTATTATGTGATCTCCCTCTGCAGTTTAAGATGCTTAAGGTTGTGATTTAGGAAACTTTGGATGCCGTCTGGAGATTTAAGGACTCATGCTAATATTATTGAAAGAGAACTGCGATCATAGCACACGGCAACTTTATGGACTTAACTGGCCAACTGTGTTGCCAGTTACAATAGTTTGGTTTGGTGTAATAAAAACTTTTCTTATTATTACGTTATTATGTGATCTCCCTCTGCAGTTTAAGATGCTTAAGGTTGTGACTTAGGAAACTTTGGCTGCCGTCTGGAGATTTAAGGACTCATGCTAATATTATTGAAACAGAGAACTGCCCCTAAAATACCACCCGAACCGGAAAAAAATAAGAAGAACTTTGATTGAAATTCAGATTGATTGAAGATGGCAAATTTTGTTGCAAAATCACAAACACATAAACCAATACAATATAATATCTTCACGTATCTAACGGTGCCTTTACATAACAGTCACAAAGTTTCCTACATACTCGTAAATAACATCAAAATGATTCAAAGTACAACAATTACAACAAACAAACAAACTTTTACATTCATCAAATTAGAATGCAGCACGAGAAATAAATCCCTCTCCTCTTATGAATAAATAATTAATCTAACGAAACGCCATGACGGTAAAACTCTGTCCAATTAATATCTCCATTGCAGACAATTTGATGCATTGTTAGAAAGACTAATACAAAATAATACATATTTCCTATATAGCATGTATCAGAAATGTGTAGTCATATCTGGTGTGGTACGGACCATCAAGCTGAACAGCTTTCTCCAAATCAAATCAAATCAAACGTTTTTTTGCCAGAAAAACATTGTTTTGGTAAAGGTGAGATCTTATAACCTAAGCTTGTGTCATTGTATTCTGCCTGCAAGCAAGCGTGCAAATTTTTATTGAGTCTAATACATTCATAATATATTACTTTTATTCTTATATACAATTACCATGCATTTAGTCACTATTAAATTTTACAATGTCTATTGTTACTAAGTGTACGTATTATTATACAAATTTTCAATTTTAATGTTCCATAAATTCCTTAATATTATAAAAACAATAATTTAGAAGCCATTCTGTCAATTTTGTCACGAACACATGACCCTGTAATAATTTTAATTCGTTTGGTAAGTTATTATAACCTAAAACACACATATTATACATATATCTTTATGACAGGTTGGTTGATAAAGTAGGTTGTGAAAGTTTGCCCTTTTTTGTCTAGTCAGGACTTCAATAGGACTAACCTAACCCTAAAATATGATCATACATTTCTAAAACACGCTGCCTAATATAGAATTTTCTCTGTTAACATGCAAACCAACGGAAGGTAAATAGAATTGGAAGCTTTTAATTCTGTGAGCATTTAGGGTTAAATCCACCACCAGTTGCGAGTCGAGCCGCTGCACGTTGGCACAGATCCAAATTATTTTAAAAGAAACCCCCTAACGATCTCATTTCATAGGATCACGGTATATTACTTGTTAGCATTTTTAGGATTTCGTACTGGAAATTGGAAAATGGATTCCTTTTGTTCCTGTTTGTCCGCAAATGGAACGAGTCTTCATAATGTTGAGCTCATCTTAACGGTCTCTGCTTCATTGCTTATTTGTTTTATAAAAACTGCGTTGATTTAGTTGCTGCTCAAAGAACAGTTAATTGGTTAAGCGTTTTGTAAAATATCCTTCGGATGCAAAATTGTCACGCATGCAACGATAATTATGTGTTTAAATGATGCGTGCTACACGCACGCGGGACGCAGTTATTGCATTTCGTTTTGCTGTGTGATCAAATCCACCTGACATTTATGAAAACGTCTTAACCCATAAACATCAAACGCACGACTTGCTTAAAAACATAGAAGGAATCCTATGGCCTATGGCATTAAGTCCGCCTCTGTACATTTGTGTGCTTATAGTGTTAAATAAATAAACCCAGAAGCGTATGGAAAGAAAATGTCACAACTAGTGTTTGTTTCTATCCTCTACATTCTACAACTTTATTGCATTTACTAGCGGTTTACTTAAACACTAAACGCATGTGTACCTCGCTAATAAACTCCTTGCTTTAATTAAGCCAAATTATTATCATTCTAATTACATTCAGTTCCTATAAATATCTGCTTTCTAACAGCCTTGTTTGTATTACTGGGAAGTAGATATTATCTGGGTCCATGTTGTTTTGTTTCCAGATGAGTTATCGATATTGGATTGAACATTTGGACAAAAAAAGTCAACCAAATATCGGAAGGACTGTCTTCCGATATTTGGTCGACTTTCGAGCTGATCATTGATCATATCTAACAAGAATACTAATTGATTCTTGTAAGTGATGCATCAGTGTTTGTTCTGAGAAACAAAAAAATGTTTTGCCAGGAGACAGTTACAAGTGTTTTGGACGTTTTCTCGAAAATGTTTGCGAGACTCTGTGTCATGTCATTTGATTGACGATTGTTTTTCTATTCATAATTTTAAAGACGAATCTTTGTTGGAATTACTATTAAGCTGTCTGCCCATGCAGTACGTTTTTAGAAGAGTGACAATATTGTACTTTTTCATTGAATTTACTTTCATTGATAACGAAAACTGTATCGTATCTTTTAAGGTCAGCACAATCCTATATAAGAACTTCTGAAAACCTCACAAAAGGAGCTTGCCTCTTGTGTAACTATCAAATCCAAAATGCCTTTAGTCTTCACTGGTGTTTTTATTGCTACTACAATTCGAATCGACCATTGTTCAATTATTTTTTCGCTGTCTATTCTAACTGAAAAGGCTCTTATTATGTCGACAGAAGTGATTTTTCCATTTGTTAATTAATAGACGTACAGCCGTCTGTTTTCCTTTCATTAAAGGGTACCTTACCTACCTACGGCAGAAATTTAAAAAGTCAGACAAAGAGACATCACATTTACGATTGATGAAAAAATAACAATGGGTGCGCTTCAGACTGAAGTGAATTGCATTTCTGTGTTCTTTTAATTTGAAAACCTTTTATTACTTTTTTGTACATACATGCATTGTTAATATCATATTGAGCTAATGTTCAAACAAAAAATGAACATTGTATTTATAGGCTTGCTGCAGTGTCAGACTGTTAATATTTTTTCATTGTATTGTGGTAAGTTCTTACAATAAAAACGAATCGTAACATACATCGTAATTGCTTCCATTAAAATTATTCGGCGGTAAACTAGAAGGCCTACGTACCTATTGCTTACAACTTACAAGTGACAACTACTGTTGACGAGATTGAATATCTACTCCTACTTCACAGTTATGAATTATTAATATGATTAATGAATGATGACTGACCGGTTGGCGCAGTTGGTGGCGACCCTGCCTTCTGAGCCGCTGGTCCCGGCTTCGATCTCCGGACAAGTCAAACATTTGTGTGCATGAACATTCTGTTTGACCTGTGTCTGGGTGTGTATATGTATATAAGTATGTATATCAGTCATCAGGTTACCGTAGTACAGGCTCTGCCTAGTTCGGGACCTGAAGACCTTGTGTGGATGTTGTCTCATATTATATTAATATTATTATTATATTATTACAGTATCAATCTGCCTAACTTTTTGTGGTCGGCTTCCAGTCTAACCGGATGCAGCTGAATACCAGTATTTTACATGCAGCGATTGCCTCCACAACCCAGTAAATTAGTAACACGATATCCATAGTTAAGACTGGTTAACAGACTTTTGGGCATCTGACTTCCCGTACCGACTGTCAAAGATCTACGAATGACAGCCGGGACCAACGGCAAACATGCTTTCCGAGTCTCTGAGGGTTCTCGATATGAAATGGATGGTCACCCGTACAAGAACCCCGGTATGCGTACCTGAACCTTGGATCGACCCATGCGGTTGTTATTATTATTAGCTACGAGGTCCTCTAAACTTGCATTGCATATAAATTCTAAACTTACATAACACTATACACATAACTTTGTATTAGAGTAAAACACAAATTATCTGAGGTAAAATGTTAACAAAATATCAGCAGTCTGCAAACAGCCGGTCGATTCTGTAACAATGAGATAACTTAGGTGAAGTGAGCTATCACTCCACCTGATGCTAGGGATTGACACTATCGACAACTCACTTCACCTAGGTTATCACGGTGAGATAGTTACAAAATAGCTCGGCAGGACGTAGGTTTTAGCAACAAAGAGAATTCGTGGGTAACACATAAGTTTAATAGTACAAAAACAAACACCCACACAAAACTGAACATTTAACAATGCCCTGTGCCCGTCTATGCTATTTATTCAGGTAAACGCTAGAGAAATTACTACGTCCCACTTTATCTCACTCATTATGGTAAACACGGTCTGAGCGATATAATTACGAGGTAATTTATTATTGCTGTATCACAGAACACGCCATCCATTACAATTAAGATATTTTTTATTAACAATTTTCACGCGAGCAGTAATTTTGAAATATTGTCCGGACCTTACAAGCGGTTGGTTTCTGTTCCAATAATTATAATCGTGCTTTTGGGACATTTGTATTGTTTTGTTTGTATTTTTAATTAGCTTAGCATTACCAGAACTGTACTCAAACTTGACAAAGAACCAAAAGCTCGTACATTACGGGCCTAGGAGGCTACAACTTGGCTGAATTCAGTCGTCTGAATTTAGTCGGCTTTTAAGGACGAGTAGCATTTAGAAAGCTTCCCTATACACCTCACTGAATTACTTACTAAACCAAATCAGTAACTGAATCCGTCTGCATGTTAAACGCTCCCGCAGACAGGCGTGACGCGACTCTTTTGGAACAATTTCCACGAAGTTTTCATAGAAATACACACATCAAAAGTGTCTAGGGATCAACATATATTTTTGCAATAACTTTTCTCCTGATTGATATTAATTAAAATTTTCTTTAAGGATTCATAAAATAAAGTGTTTTCGTTTGTCACAGTAACGATAAACCAAGTCACCTTTGCATTAATAAAGAAATTTGCCATTTTCCTAATAAAGGGATTTTTGACATTTGAACCACTAACACAAAAGTTCGAAAAAAAGACTGAAATAACAGTTTTCTTTAAAATTTTATTGGGTAACTTAAACAATTAATAATCCGTGTTTCTACCGCGAACACTAACAACACAAGAACATCGGTTTGGCATACTCAAAATGAGTTCATCCAAATCACGCTGTGGAATGGCCGCCCATGTTCGTTGCAACAACAAAAAAAGGTCTTCTTGCGACTGGATACCCTCCATATTCGGCAGAGCTCTTCTCTGTAGCATATCCCATGCATGCTCAATCGGGTTCAAGTCTGGCGACTGAGCAGGCCAGGGCAGGACATTGATGTTAGCTGCGGCGAGAGTCTGTCTTACAACTCTTGCGGTGTGCGGTCGTGCATTATCATGCATTAACTGAAATAAGGGACCGATTTGCACTTGTAGAGGAACGATGACGTCTGATACAATCGTCTCAGCATAAATTTGAGCGTTGAGGTTGCCTCTGATCCAAATCA
This sequence comes from Brachylomia viminalis, assembly GCA_937001585.2. Classification (NCBI taxonomy): domain Eukaryota; kingdom Metazoa; phylum Arthropoda; class Insecta; order Lepidoptera; family Noctuidae; genus Brachylomia; species Brachylomia viminalis. The sequence goes on along the minus strand of OW443308.2, from coordinate 11,373,740 downwards.
ACTCAGTTCTTCCGCCGATCCAAATACCCGCCCATACCATGATGGTTCCACCACTATAAGGATGGACTTCCTGGCAGGATTTTAATCGCTGTTGGCGTCCAGGGGTTCTCCAGTGTCGTATACGTCTTGTATCCGGTCTCATACCAAAACGAGACTCATCAGAAAAGCACACGAAACGCCATTGTTCTTCTGCCCAATTTCTGTGTTCAAGAGCCCATTGATATCGAATCCTACGATTGTGCATTGCTATAGGTGGTACCCGTAGCGGTCTTCGGGAATGAAGGTTCACTTCATGCAAGCGGTTTCTGACTGTTTGGTCGCTAATTAAGTTCCCTGAAGAGTGATGAAGCCTCACGGCTAACATCATGGCGGTTATTGTTGGAGCTCTTCGAGTTAAGATTTGAATGTATCGGTCTTGTCTCCGTGTGGTGCAGCGATACCGTCCTCCATGGCGCTCAGCCACGGTACCAGTGCTTCGGTAACGTGTCCAAAGTCGACTGATAACACTCTGACTTGTATTCAGAGCTAAAGCCACAGTACGTTGCCGGGAACCAGCTTCTATCATTCCCACGGCTCTGAGCATTTCTTCCCTGCTTAAATGACGTCGCCGCTCCATAATAACGTTGGTTTTAATCAGTAGTAGGGAAACAGTAGCACTAATAATGTCTTCAATGCGTTGTATGTTTTTATAGGGAAAATATTGACAGCTGATTTTCATCTTTTACTCGAATTTGATTCACAGTTCCTGATTCAAATTATGAAATGCACCAAAAAGGATCCATATAAATTTATAAAATCATAAATTTATTACAAAGCCACATCTTAATCTCAAGAAATCCGCATAAAAATGCTTGATCCCTAGACACTTTTGATGTGTGTAGTTCTGCTAGAGTCGCGTCGCGGAATCCCGTCGCGCCTTTTCGCGGGGAGTCTTAAAGTGCGAGAGAGAGACGACGCGACCTTTTTCCTTTCTAGCTAAGTTTGGTTTTAGATAGCCAACATGCTAAATACAATGACACTTGTCTGAATTCAGTAACTAAGCCATATAGAAAAAAATAAACTGAATGGAATAAGGCCTTTACACACATCAAGTCTTAGAAAAAGCTCGGATTTGTACAGCGTCGGTTTTGTCGCTCCTGTGTGACAGTCTTTTGTCTAAGTTCGATATGTAATTTTAAATGAGAGAGAATGAGAAGTTTTCAATGGTTTCCTTCATTTGTTTTACAAAATTTTCGAGCACTTGGGAAGTACTTACCTACCCATATCAACCTCTGGGTATTGTAGTACCTACCTACCACAGTACTTATGATTATTTCCTTAGTCAGCCTCTTGCAACATTCTCTAGTTGTAAGTGCTTGTAACTGCCTTCCTAGTAACCGGAGACCACACAGCTTGCTCTAACAAACTATGTATTTAAGTAATTAGTTACGTATCATTGCGTGGTAGAAGTCAATCAAGAGCAATTATAATTAAAATGGGTATTAATTATGTAGAAACAAATTGACGGTTCGCAATATTTTAATTGTGGTATTGGCAATATCTACTCCACCCTTATCTTGTTTTTGGTGTAGGCAGTAATGTTATCCTTTAAAATACCTGTTACTATTGGTTACAAAACCACTGGCGCAAAAATACATACTTGCCATGTCAATAATCATAACACTGATGTCAGAAAGAGTACTTCCTGAGATCACCATAAAAAGATCAATGTTTGATAACAAAAGGACTAAAAATTTTTTTTAAAACGTTCGTCTTTATCCAAATAGTCTACTTATGCGTAGGCTATGAATTTTAAAAAGAGAATTACCTATTACAAATCGTTGCCTTGATGGGCTGTAATCGGGTGGGCTAAATGTAATTCTTCTAGTGTTATAAATGCAAAATTGTGTTTGAGGGTTTGTTCTTTTTTCAGGCAGCAACACGCGGATCGACGTGACAAAGTTTGTGGGCCAGAGAGTAACGTAAGCTTCTTTTTTCCTGCGGGATAGACCACGGGAGTGAAGCCGCATGCAAACGCTAGTCTGTTCTACGTCAGCGTTACAAAAGGTTCTATCCATCGTCACATGCCTAGTTTATACAGTACATCCTCGCTTAAACTGTAGCCTGACAGGCAATGTAAACGACCTGAAGCGAGCAAACCGCTTCGTTTGCGGATGTCACAAGAGTGATTGACGGCAGCTCCGAATATGTGATTAATGACCAATCGTATGACGCCCAAGCTTTGTACTGAGCGTGTGTCGTTTTACGCTTAGCTTACTACAGATAAGGGAAACGGTTTCGATTAAGGCCAATATTAAGGCTATTTAGTTTGGAGCTGGTGTAGGTAAATAGAATTAATATAGGCTGTCATATTGTAGGAACACTCTAACGACCTTGATCTGAAGGAAATATTGTTATTCTGAGGACTGGAGTGAAAAGAGGATGATCTAATGAGTCTTACAACTAAAGAGTGACTAAGGCTTTATGAAATTTTCGTAGGTTCTTGTAAATTCCCAAGATCATAACTACTATTGCAAAAAAACCTTGCCAAACATAAAAAAAATTGCAATGAAGCAATAGTCCATTACTGCAGCAGCCAGCAAAAGAGGCATTGATCGACTTACGTATGTCACGTTCGTCCAACAGTGTTGGCCAAAAAGGCAAAAAGTTGTGGCCAAGGCTTGTATAGTACCTACTTTTCTCAAATAATGCGCGGAAATTTGAATACAATTACTTTTCAAAATCAGTGACGAACAACGAACTACAATAATTGTTCCCGCGTTAAAGTTTTCATTTGTATTTTTTTTTTCAATAAACAGCTTTCTATTTGCAAGCCAGTTCGAAATTTAAACAAAACCTTTGATAAGTTACCTCCTTGGTTGCCATGTTTCGGAGAAAAAAATCATTCCATTTTTAAATTACACGATAGATTATGAGTTTACTATGTAACTTATTTGGCCGCTAAACCACGACAGATACGGATTTACATACAACTTTTGCCAGCCGCTGCTCGCATGGCTAATACAGCAATTTCGATTTATCTTGAAGAAGGTTGTCAAAATAATGCTCAAATTTCCAAGCATGTTTTAGAAAAAAAAATTATGTAAATTAATTACTTCATGGTTCATGGAAAGTTCAAATATTTATCATTTCAGAATATATAACATTTTGCCAACTTTATTATAGACAACGAGGTCAACTAGGACACGGCACAGCGCAGCATACCTCGCTGTAGAAGTGCTCAGTTTAGGCCCAGCGTTTGATCTAGGCGCGCAATAAACATGAAAATAGTTCTATCCAATGATAAAAGAAACCCTTCCCCAACTTTTACATAAGACCGCACTATAGTCGAACTTACGCATAAAGCACACCGTCCTAATACTTCCCGGATTCCATAAGGTACGCGCCGAGAACATAGCCGATATTATTATTCATATTTCACTGGTTCCTTATATTTACGCAGTCAGATCACGGATTGAACTTTTTCAATAAAACTCCCCCCGAAATAGCAGCGTTTGGAAGTGCGATCACGCATCACGCCAAGCGATTTATAACTTTATCACTGTTCACCAATACCTGTGCCTTGAGGAACCCCAAAGATTTCACATTGAAATTGCTTCATTACTCGTTATCTTTCTCCTCGATGAGTTTCTTTTGATCTTTTGCTATATTTGTTCTTCTATTTGAATGCAGGCGGGCTGTATTAGCATACGTGGAACGATAACTGCTTTATTTTTAAAGGCATTCGATGTTGAAAATGGTGATTTGATATGCAATACCGTTGATTTAAGACTACGTTATCGAAGACACGCGACTTTTGAATACAATATTCTTATAAAGAACGTAAACAAAAACCGATTTCGTTTAACATAATTTCTAAAGTATAAATAACTGGGCTCGTTTAAAATATGCAAATGTAGGTACCTACGAGTAAGTAGGTTACAAACCTGAATCTATTCCTTTCTGTACAGTACCTACCTTTACAGGTCAAATGTTATCGTTACTTGATAAAACATTGCATACTAACGTTTCCTTATAATAAATATCACATCTAAATCTTTCTAACATTGAAATATTTTTAAAACGTCGCTCCAGGCGGCAATAGCTGGTATCGTTAATATTAACACCGCAAGTAGTCTCTATTCACCGATCTCTCACAACAAGCCCTTAATAGACGCATTTGTAAAGCACAAAACGCTCATTAAAGCAGAATTATAACTATCATTCATCATGTATTACTTCCTAGGAGCAAAAGTATACCGCCTGTCAGCATGCTCTGACAAGAAAATCGTCTTTAAAGACCCGCCCCTCCCATTCGCTCAATTGAGATTAGCTGTTAATATTTATAAGTGCAACAACGCCTTAATATCTATTCATAAGTGAAAATTATTATGCAAATAGTGGCAAGAGGGCGGATAGTAAATTCAGCGGTGTCTAGTCGGAGTCTGCTTTGCCTTAATTGCTGGTCCAGGAGCAATGAATCTAAGGAGATTTGTGGCGAATGTTTCACACACAATTATTTACATAACCAGACATCTAACACTTGTGCTGCTACTATCAATAGTTTGTTTTGATCAAATAATATTTTTTGACTTGGAAAATCTTTCCCAGTTTTCTCTATCAAAATTTCCCTTTGACTAAGATTGACTTGTAACTTACGTCACTGGTTCGCATATTCTCATACTTAAGGCCAGATCAGATGGTCAAACGCAACTGCAACGAAACTGCAACTTCTAGTTACTTTTGAGTTTCATTTGAGTTTATGCCGTAGACTCCTTTGAGAGACCACACATGACGCGACCATTTATAAACCGATTTCAAACGCATTGCAAATTGAACGTGCAGGAAACTCGTGTTTGCGTTTCATCGCCTTGGCGTCTTTTTCGGTACAACAAAATGGCTGACGACGAAAATAAAAACAATGTAATACGTAACAATATGTTTGTTGTAATTATTTGGCAGCCACGAATATACGACAGTTGATATTCTTCTCAATGTATCCACATAGTTCTTCTTTTACACCTCTTTCTTCGTCGAAGATACAAATACATAGCCTCTGTAACAAAAACAACAACTCTCTCTCTAAGAAAACCGAAATAATTACTGATCATTTCATCACATGGTGCAAATTAGGTTGAGGCGTGTGTGGAAAACGATTGAAACTAGTTTCGAACCAATAATTTCAATAGGGTTTCGTTGCAGTTGCGTTTCACCGTCTCTGCTAGGCCTTATAGGCATCACACGACAAACAGACAAACAAACTCACTTTCTCAGTACTAAGTTTATTTTGAGCTACATTCTCTATTAGAAACAGAACTTTCCGTCAATGCTTTAACACTATTTCTGGTCCAACACAGTTTCGCCGAAACTTCATTTCGATGTTCCGCTAACGACATCAGAGAATGGGGCTTAACTTCACACATTATTCATTCTCTGTATTCGATTTAAATGAAAATCCTTCAGCATTAACACTGAGGCATATGTCATCGCTTCATCAGATATGGTTATTAAATATTCATTTTATTAACAGAACACAAGGTAAATGTGAAAAATTCGGCTGTGGACGTTTCAATGATTTGCAACGCTCGTTGGTAACTTTTATTAGGTCTTTTATTTTGTTGGCCTAATGGAATATGGACATTATGTTACTTTCCTGGTGGATATGGAGACGTGTTAACGTGCTTTGTGGGATATAAATCTCAGTTGAAAAATTTTAGTTAATTATAACACTTGTTAGCCTAGCTTTGGACTAAAATAAAGTTACAGTCTTTGGATTCTTACAATGCAATGATAAATAATAATTACATTTTGAATTGCTGTTCCTATTTTGCAATATTAACGAGCAAAACACAAGATAGGAGATTGTAACAAATTAGACACATATTTTACTACTAGATTACCCCATTCCTAGGCGATTTGACGTCAAAATTCCAAACAGCAGGGTAATAAGGGGCCACTTAGCAAATAATGTCTGTCTAAACACTAGCTTTTAAGACTTATTTTATAGCACTGCTTAGCAAAACGAAGGCTGGCCGGGATTAACTAAAAGTGGTTAAACCGTGGTCGTCAACCATTGGTCGATTTAGTAATTATTGAAATTTGCAACTCCGGCGCTACTAATCACTATTTCAAACTGATACCGGGTACAACACTAATACTAAGTTTGCGCTATCAAAGTCGGCTGTGGCGCCACCGCCCACGGTCGTGTCTCGACGGCCCGCGCAATTGCAGGCCCTATTACCGTACCTACCACTTCTACCTTGTACCTGTGTACTTTACGCCTGGGAACAAACCCCGCAACCGGCCGCGGCGCGTGGGACGACATCTAATAGCCTTTTAATTTTCAACACGCGCCCATCAACACGAAACGATAGTAATAGCCTTTAATACTATGCTTAGATCACAGCAGCTAATCGTACAGGAAATGATATATGTATATTAAAATTCATTATCATTTGAATGTTACGATGTAAAATGACATAAAAGCGACCGGTGAGTGCTAGTCGCGAAATTTCAAACAGGTACATGAATACGCATGTTATCCGCTTTTATTGGCTGCGGTGCCAATGAATTTATGCTGTTTAACAACTCCTTGAGTATCGTAACTGGTAACGACATTCCAATACAATACAATATCTAATGATTTTCTCAAGTGCCATTTTATGGTGGCCATATAATGAATTATTACCTTGACGATTTAACATTTAACCGCTTAGTGGATCGTCTAAATATAAACAGGGATCGTATTCTATCTAAATAGCGCACATTAAATATCGGTTGCTCTGCTAAATCACGTTGACGTGAGTGATTAATCTTCGGAGTAGAATGCTTGTCGTTAGAAGGGCAATAAAGAGATAACAAAATAAATCAAAGAGCCTATAAATATGGGCGGGATGAGCGATCAGTCCCAGAACTGTCCTATTCGATAGAAATTTACGGAACATTTTATGGGACTTGCATGGAACTAAACCTAGTATAAATAAATATAAAAACAACGATCAGTTGTAAATAACGTTTATTGTTTTATTGTAACCGGTTAAAGTCGTTGTTAACTGGGTCTTGGAGAGTGTAGCTGGTTTTAACGAACGCTATTATATTTTGAATTCAATTGAATGTAAAGGTCGAATCAGGTGAAATGGAAACCGATCTGTCCGTCGCTTGGATGCATTACAAAGCAATAGAAAGCTCACGGCTGAATTAGCAAAAAGTCTTCCGTGAACTCTTTCGTAACATTTGAGCAATAAACTTTTAAAGTGTCATATTCAATGTGGGAGCCGTCTTCGGTTATTATAACTCATAATTCAGAAGTGGGAATGCGGTGCAAAAGTGCAATATCCGACTGGGGCTATAACTGTCAACAGAGGAATGAATCAGTGGCATATAAATTGTAGCTAGAACACATTCGTGCGCGGCACCGTGCAATCGCAGCCCGATTTTATTTTATTACTATACTATTATTATCACTGTGGGAGAAATGCAACTGTCGATTTGTTTAACAGGTTTAACTAAATTATTTTATGATAACTACCACCTACCTAGTATTGTTTATAACAGGGTGATTTAGAACGCTGTTGGATTATGGGCCTCGTCTACAGGCTACGCTTGTATTACACTCGATAAAGTTGTAGTTTCCTTTTATGTTTTAAGTAAACATTAAAACGTCATATTTATTTCGATCCTATCTATCTATGGCCCAGTTATTTTATGAAACATAAACACGCGTCTCTTGGGAGTGTCTACCATAATTGAATGACCTATAATAATATTTTCACAAAAAACCTGTCGTTTCTCGTGACTTGCATCAATTTGCGCGCCTATCTAAACTTTTTCAACTAAACAAACAGTTCGGAAATTAGACAAACACGTTCCGACGACAGGAAGCGCATCTCAAACAAACGCGACGCTGTCATGCGCGCGCGCAGACGAGAAGATGGATGAAAAATGGCGCCCGGAGATTAGCCTGACAGGAGATCACTTTCTAATATTAACATTAGCAGTTAAGCATACAAAGATAAATTATGGTGTGTTAGGTCAGGTACTGTCAAATTATTTCAAAGCAGCTATTGTTCTCATTTTTGGGTAGTTAATTAAATGCATCCAAATTAAGTAGGCACAAACACTTGTAACAAATACGGTTTCGACTATTAATCACAAATCTGACATCTTAGCCCGACTCCATCAACGTTAAACTTCAACCGAGTTACCAGGCTTCCATAAATCAAAAGAGAAAAACTAGAACACATCAATATATTAAAATTAACCAATCATCTAATACTTGTTTCAAAAAAAGAACATAAACCGCGGAGATCCGCTTATTACAACCGTTTTTGAGCGTTCACTTGTCTATTCCGGGTGTGGGACCACCCACGGCATGGCGACTGTTATTTTAGGTGCGTAATTGAGTTGTTGCGACCGTGGCGAGCGACGACCCTGCCCACGACACGCGTAATGCGATGTTTTACATGACTTCGATGCACCCTGCACGCATTCATTTAGAGTGGATACTAGCAAAACGTTGCGTGAAATTGTAATTGGCAGTGAAAGAAGTTGGATTATTTTAAGAACATTGCATTTTTAGCTGAAATGTAAAGGTATGGTCTGTTCTAAAAGTAGCTGATGAAAGTATAAACAAACCGTGTTCAAATTATTTTTTTACGCAGTCACTGCCTAAAGGGAATTAGTAACACATTCATATTTATTTAAAAGGTTTCAACCTTTCAACTTTATATCTCACCACCTTTTCCAGCAATTACTGTATGAATAAAATTATGCAAAGGTAATTGAAAAATCATCGAATAAAATTGACGTTATAAAATTACCCCAATTATTGTCAAATGAGGTGATTTCAAATTCGAATTTCGGGTTTAAGTATTCATATAATCAAATCACTCAATTTGTAAGTGGCACTGCAAATTGGCATCCGCAGGTACGTTTTCTGGTCCATTTATTTAAATTTTTAACCGACTTCAAAAAGGAGGATGTAGTCAAGTCGTCTGTATTTGAAAAAATGTTTTTACGTGATAGGTACCTATCTCCATTCGAAAATTATTTTTTTAATGGATAGTGGATATTGTATGCCTCAGGGGTAGTCCCATATAAATTGTATTATCTTTGCTTGTGTAGTTTTTCAGTTACCTTAAATATTACGTATTTTTTCCACTTGGTGTATGTTGATGATGTTATAATGACTTCATGTCACTGTTATTGACATAACAAGAATTGGTAAAATTACTTTCATTTTGGAAGTCGGTGGCAAAAAACGAAGATACAAAACCAAAGACACCGACTTCCGAAATTAAAGTAATTTTTCACTTTGTAGTGCTTTTTTTGGAAGTCGGTTGTATTTTTTTTTTCGTCAGATACTTTTGTAACAGACTATAGAAAGTAGGTAAGAAAAGCGGTTCCTATGAATGAAAGTGGGCATAAAGACATCAAATGAGAAGACCCGCAGGATGGCAAAGGTAACCGACATAGCTCGTAGAATTGCCGAACATAAGTGGCTGTGGGTTAGGCACATTTCTCACAGAACGGAAGGCAGAGGAAGGTCGATACGTAGGTAAGGCACCCATAAAGTTCAACAGCACGGTTGGCGCAGTGGTTAAGCGATTGACTGCTGCGCTGCGTGTCGCCGGTTCGATTCCCGCACAGAACAAATATTTGTATGACCTACAAGTAGTTGTTCCGGGCCTGGTTGTTTGTGTATGTGAGTTTAAATGTTTTTAAACGCACCCATAATACAGGCGAAATTTCTCGTGTGGGGCAACGTTAAAAAAAAGTGGAACTATGACTTGGTGAAGTGGGGTGTAATCGCTGGATACAGGAAGAGCAGAGCGATGCTTGGGGGCAGCCTATGACCAGCAGTGGACTTCTTTCGACTGACTGATGATGGTACAGGCATAGACCAAAAAAGAAATCTCTGCCAGTAGAACCCCCAGAGCCTCAAGGTAGGGAAGTGCACAGGTATGACTGACGATGGTACAGGCATAGACCAAATAAGAAATCTCTGCCAGTAGAACGAACCCCCAGAGCCTCAAGGTAGGGAAGTGCACAGGTATGACTGACGATGGTACAGGCATAGACCAAACAAGAAATCTCTGCCAGTAGAACCCCCAGAGCCTCAAGGTAGGGAAGTGCACAGGTATGACTGACGATGGTACAGGCATAGACCAAACAAGAAATCTCTGCCAGTAGAACCCCCAGAGCCTCAAGGTAGGGAAGTGCACAGGTATGACTGACGATGGTACAGGCATAGACCAAACAAGAAATCTCTGCCAGTTGAACCCCCAGAGCCTCAAGGTAGGGAAGTGCACAGGTATGACTGACGATGGTACAGGCATAGACCAAATAAGAAATCTCTGCCAGTAGAACGAACCCCCAGAGCCTCAAGGTAGGGAAGTGCACAGGTATGACTGACGATGGTACAGGCATAGACCAAACAAGAAATCTCTGCCAGTAGAACCCCCAGAGCCTCAAGGTAGGGAAGTGCACAGGTACCTACGGTTAAAAAAATAGATCCACAAAGGTTGTCTCTGTTCTCTCAGAGCAAGGTTGAGTCTACTATCTTATAAAAGTGAAGTAGCCGTGATGTAAATAAAGCTTTTAAATTCAAGTAATTTAAAAACTGAACTGAACTAGAACGTCGCCTACGTTCGTTGATAAATTCCTTTAAAAAGCAATTTGCGTAGGATGGGTAAACGATAAATAATAAGAAAGTAGATCACTATGCAGGTATACATTATTCATTACTCGTCCAAAAGTTGCCGAATGAGCTCCTACGGACCTACCATAAATCGAAGGTTTTATAGTTACACTCAGAACCCAAAACAGGTTGCTAACAATTAATAAATATTTATAAATACCTTTTCGAAAGCCATTGAAAATATCCTGGACTATAGTTTACCCTCTAAACCAATGACACCCAAAGTGGTCTATAGCGGGTCGACGACGACCTGTAGGTCGTAGGTTGTTTTTTTCTTTTACATCTCACTACAGTTAGACATCAGTCAAAACACATTTGAATTTGATGAATTTTCTAAAATGCAATATTAGCTAAGCAGGGGTCTACCTAATATGGGAAGCCGTCATTTGCTTCTGCAAAGCAGTAGGTAATGCTCGCGAAGGAGGAGGCGGAACTCGCCGTTCGATAAGGACCAGGTCCGGGTCGACGGCGTGTTGTGTTCCACGCGCGCCTCAAAGAGGTGTCAGCACCAATGATGGGGTCCGCTTGGGCTTATGCCTGCCAGAGTGGCGGGAAAGTCCGAAAGGGTTACCGTGGCCCCTGGCACAGGCAACTGAAGGTACGCGGGTGGATTTTAGTCAATAAGAGTCTGACACGCCCTCCCGCTCCGCCCAGAACGGGAGAAGTTATTTGATGATTTACCATCCTACAAAAAAAGGGGTCTACCCAAAACCAAAAAACGTGGCAAGTGGTCTATGAGACAAAAATTTTGGAGACCTCTGCTTTAAACGATTTTGAAGTTAGCAAAAAAAAAAATAGCTTAGCTTCGATGTTAACGAAACGCGTGTAAGATGACTGTTGTTAAAACCCCGGGCCAACACTGGATGTGTGATATTACCCCTGCCAACCCTTGACAGTATGAACCACGAAATTGTAACGTCCGTTTCCAAAAAATGGGCTGACGTATCCTTTCAAATCGACATACGTCCTCTACCAGCCATAAAACCAAACATTTCGCCGGTATAATACCTCAAGCCTTCCTTTATTTTCTCCCCTAAACGAAACTGACGTGTATTGTGCGAAATGATTAATAACACGTCATAATGATACGTCCCTTTTTTGTTGTTGTTGCGTGTGACGATGTATCCTGTGACATTCTTTTGATAGGATATGGGTCGGCTTGAAATGCCTCTAGTTTCTGATTATTTTAAACCTTTTGTAGACAAATGTTTTTTGTACAACACCATATCATAGAAAGATGCCAGATACTATTTTATGGTTATGCAAAAAAATAACTGCCTATAATGTTCCCACTGCTGAGACACAGGCCTCCTATCGCTAAGAGGAACTGGGCCATATAACCACCACGCGGGCCCAGTGTGGGTTGGTAGATGGCATATGTCTTCTAATTTTTGGTTCTTGGTTTCCTCACGATGTTTTCTTTCACCGTTTTGAGGGCAGTGGCGATAAAATAATTTACACAAAGTAAAGTGCCTGCTTGGGTTCGAACCGACGACCTACAACCCGTAAGTCGCGGACGTTACCACTGGGCCACCACTGCTATTCTCTGGCTTTTATTTTCAGGTAGGTACTTATACTAAAGTATTTTAATGTGGCCGTTTCCATTTCGAAAACAACTTATAAAATACGGCCGCAGCAAATATTTGTTTTTGCTCGCAAAACCGCTGTCGACTAACTTTGAGAGCTCTGTGAGTGTGCATATACTCGTAGTTCTTCGCAGAGATATTATGGTTCGCTTAGAACTATGAAATATTTGCTCACTTCAAAGAATTTTACTGCCAGCCACAAAAGTTTTACTTTGATGAATTGAAACTCAACCGTTCTTCGGTTCGAGTAATAAACTTCGTGTGCAAAACGGACTTTCATTGAAACATAAACGCACATTACACTGGGTGTCTTTGTCTTACCGATATATTTGATTTTCAATACGTGGTCTTCTTTAAAATGTCCTAACAGTTGGCGGTCTGCAACAAAGTACTACGACTTGTAAAATATCCTCAACATTCCCTAACACACGTACCTCCCAGCATTCGACTTTGAATACAAATGACCTGATTTTTACTTCCTGTAAATTTTAAGGCATACAAACGCTGTGCACTGGTTTATTAAACAAACTGTCCGAATGTGTGCCATGATGATAAAAATAAATTATTTCCTTTTGTTACGCTGCAGCTGGAACAAATGAGAATCTACAAATAGTAAGGTGGAAGAAAACACATTTGCTACGTGGCAAAACATTCGAAAGAGGATTTAATAGAACCTTTATATTGTTGCGAAAAAAAATCTGATAAGTACGGACGTAAGCATAATAGCAAAGCCGTTTCCTTATAAAAACCTATGTTTTTCCTGTTCCAACTTTTCTTTTCTTTTGCTTATTCGTGAGTTCTCAGGACGACACAAGAGATAAATCTCTTCCACTAAACTTACTTGTATCAGTGTTATATTTATAGGTTTCCGTAGAGATACTTAAACTAACATAGACGGTTTAAGTGTTTACCTTATTCCGCGATTACTTTTTACCAGGAACTTGTTAAACATAAACTGCATTAGCATCGTCCGAGTAAAGCAAAAATTAATGTTTGTTGCACTAAAGGCAAGTGCTATACTCTTACCGATAGAACAAACTACGCTATTAAGGACCTCGTTCGATTTTCATTGGCACTTTGCCCCAGAGTAAGAATAGAATAGATGGTCTCGACTAACACAACCTTTTCGATAACAGATCTTATATCTCTTTCATTGTTTAAATGTAAGAAAAGGATGGAATATATTCGAAGTCGTGTCGTTGGGAGGAATGGTTCCTAGTTGCATTTAGCTCATGTGATCGCGTTGCTCGTTGCTTCTCGGTGCCTCGGTGTTTTATTGACTCAATCATGGTGATACCATAAGGTTGCGGCGTCGGACCCATGGGTAAAGTGCTGAAGCTCTGATCTATTAACGTGCATGTACATTTTTCTTCCCAGTAAGTAGAGCGTAGAACGACGTGAAGGCGATATTTCAGACTGGTTTTCCTGCATAGGAGAATGTACCTAAGTTGATTTTGTTAGGAAAATAAAAACATCGTCTTGAAAAAAATTGTGACTTATCGTAACTTATCTGAGGAAAGATCAAAAGTACAACAATAACTTCTTAGGTATACGATTCTTTCGGCGTTATCACAATGATTGAGATATCACTACAACATAAAATAATGTTGTTGCGACTACGGATACGTATCCGAACGAATGTAATAGAGATTAAAATATTCGAAACCCAAACCAAAGTCCCTTGTTGTCCGGCCATGTTTACAATACAGAACAAGACAAGACTAGATATTTCCGTCAACTTAATTGAAGTGACATGAGTTACTTTATTGCTATTAAAATGTATTTATGAATACGGCGGCGAGTGATAAAACGACATTTCACCGCCCGTGTTTGTTTGTCGACAGATTTCTGCGAATGAGTGCAATTAATTATGACCGATGTCGGTCGTCCGCGGACGCACGCCTGCGCTCGCCTTTTGTTTTTACACACCATTTGTAGAACAATGCAGCGCGTGCGACTTTTATCTCGCTACAAATAAACGAATACTCCTGTCGAGTTTTTGCCGGTCTCGTTCGTGGCTCGCCTTCTACCCGTACCGAAATGTTACTGGAGTTAAATGGATTTCACCAAGCGGAATATTTTGATCTGCAAAATGCGAAAGTAACAAAGTTGAAACCAAAGTTGCGACGTCTCGCGACTTTCTAGTCTTATTAAATTTAGGCATGCAGCCTTTCTTCAAGCTGTCGAGACTCACAATAAAAGATAGGTAACCTACATTGTTACAAATATCACGCCATTTGGAACACGGGATTGACTCATTACTTTGTAGTCTTTTTATTAGTAACTTTATTTATAGTGATGCTCTAATGGAAAGATCAAACGCACTCGGCAGTTAATTTTAATGTCTCGGTGTAAACGGGCACCGAGGCCCGTTAGATATAATTAGAGGGATCGGTAAAGCCTCGCTGTGCATTGCGCCGCCGCCGCCAGTAGTATTTTGATCTCGTTGACATTTATTATGTCACCGACATCGGTACAGACGTACCTACCCGGTATGAATAAGTAACTATTTTCATCTTTGACGAGTGCGTTAACATTCACGCTAGAGAACGTGATATACGTGCGTCAGTGAAATGAGACATAACTTTGTAATAAAATGTAAATAATTATGATTGATTGAAACGCAATTGGACATTTCGCTTTGAATTTATATGAAAGCGGTATCTTCGAGGAGTATTGCGGGAAATGATGTCAAAGGCGGTGTAGTGGAACCGCCAAACTTGTTTTATATGTCAGGAAGGAAGGCGTGCTGACAGCGGCGCCTCGCGAGGCGGCGAGGCGGCGAGGCAGTGAGGCGGGGCGAGGGCGCAAGCTCTCATCAACTTTAACGAGCCATTACCGCTGCGCCCGCCACGCTCCGCTCTACAAGGGGGGATTCGTGTAATTTTCGGAACTCGCATAACGTGTAATTATTTCAGGAGGGGCCGTCAATAACGTAACCACAACACATTTATATGCGTCCAGGACTCAAATTTTCATAGCAGGTAAAAGAGAACACGGCATGTTTATGTATGAAACCTCGTGAATTTTGATTAAGCCCAGTTTCACATAAAATCCAATTATTTGCATAAAATATACGGCTACGAAAATGGATAATCTTGAACAGCGCAACGAATATTTATAAATTTTCGTTTTGCTCAAATCGTTAACCCAGAATAAAGTCGCATACGAGTATACGACGTCGTTATGAATAAGAATGGTTACTAATGAACCAATTTATGGAGACAACCGGCTGTCCGGTGAGTTATTATCGACGCAAAAGCGAAGACAGTGTTAACGCTCACTGAAATGGAACGTAACAAGTAGGTACACTGAAATAATTCACGGCGGATTCGACACGGACATTCACAGTTGCATCGCCGTGGGCGAGTGCGCGCTTGTCTTGAGACGTCGACAGTTCTTGTTGCGACTACTGTGGTTATTTCTAAACCGTATCACGTCTCCGTCGACCGGATCGCCTCAACGGCCAACGCTTTGATGTCGCATTCTCTTTTTGCAAACCACATTTCAGTATAGACTGAATGCTTTCGGGAAAGATGTCTAACGACCAACGTTTCGATCGCCGCATTCTTGATTTTAATATTTCGTTTTCGTTTCACTTCGGCTAATGTAATTGCCTCTTGATGCCAACTAAGAGTTGTTGGGTGACTTGTCAGATTTATTAGACCTTTTCTGAGCTCAGCAGCTTTTTATTTGGGCTTTCTATCAAAATGTGAAGCTATAGTGGCAGCGGGCTGGCCATGTTTGTCGAAGGACCTATTTCCGGTGGAGCAGACGAGTCCAGGCCCTGCAGTCTCGACATAGTTAGCAATACTTTTCGGTTGCTAAGTCCTAACAATCCAGATGTAACTATATTTGGTGGTCTCCACACTCAAATTTATCGGTTGTTACTGGTATTTTAGGTAGGTACCGGTAGGTAACAACCGATAAATTTGAGTGTCGAGACTACCAAACATTTACATCAATATTTACATCTGGATTGTTAGGACTTAGCAACCGAAAACGATTGCTAACTATGTCGAGACTGCAGGCCCTGGAGTAGAGACCGCGTTTCGGCAAGCGTAGACTGGGACGCCCCCCATCTAAATGGACCGACGATTTCAAGAAAGTGGCTGGGACAGACTGGATGCGGAAGGCAGAAGACAAGGTGTTGTGGCGCACCCTGGGCCTATGCCTATGTCCAGCAGTGGACTGCGATGGGCTGAGTTGATTGATTGAATAAAATGTCAAACGACTGTTTTGACAGGTCGAAACAATTTGTATGGAAAAACACACAGTTTGTATCGAATTTGTTTTGAACAAGCGTAACACAGTCAGTACTCAACTCCTAACCTTAAACAACTCAAAATGAACTGTCCATTTAAGAACTGGATCCCGATAAACGCAGTAAGGGGTTGTCAATACAGTTTATTTTCAGCCTAGCCAGTGGTACAGATAATAGAATGCCGTAAAACTCGGTCCTGTGTGGGCGCAGCGGAGATAACCGGCGGCTGCGACGTATCTCTTAAAGCGGTAATTTGTTACAGCTCTTGCTGGGACTCACTTGTGATAAGGAATAAAAAGTGGAAGAACCCGAGAGTTCAAGGCGATGTTTCAATGCCATCGCTATGGTTAGATAGTGTGGACTTTATGACCTACTTTCACAAAGTAATTGGGATGATATTCGCTGTTGTGCAAAGTGACAATGCAGTGAAGTGAATTCCCACGAAGTGAGCCTAGCAACTTGCGGGTCCAAGGTTGATTGCTCGCACTTTACACGGCTTTGATAAATGTTTAGCTAAGATTTAAGTGCAAGAATTGTTAGTGGTACCGCTACATTTTAAATGAGAAACTAGAATCATACAAAGACTGACCGGTTGGTGCAGTTGGTAGCTACCCTGCCTTCTGAGCCGCTGGTCCCGGGTTCGATCTCCGGACAAGTCAAACATTTGTGTGCATGAACATGTCTGTTTGACCTGTGTCTGGGTGTGTATATGTATATAAGTATGTATATCAGTCATCAGGTTATCGTAGTACAGGCTCTACCTAGTTCGGGACCTGAAGACCTTGTGTGGATGTTGTCTCATATTTATTTATTTATTATTATTATACAACGATTTACTCACCAATTCTAACCATCCATCTGAGGATGATAAAAATGTCCTTAAAATATTCAAAAAACTTCCAAATAACAAGAAACGAATTCTTGAATGAGTGCCAAATAGAAAACGAAAGGTCCTGTTACAACAACAAGGAAATACGTCACGCAAGCGAGGAACAGTGACAGAAATGGACAACACTACCAATGTTTTATGACGTCGGATGGGAATAAATGGAAATAAAAGGGGAAAAATACCTTCAAAGCATTAAGCGCAGGGCTATGAATGTCTTTAGACAAATTAAAAAAGCTGTGATTTATAACGGTAGCATTTTATTGCATGCAGTAGCATTTTACAAGCTCTTCGGTAGAATGTTGTCAGCCCAAAAATATACAATGTGACAAATCGTTGGGTTTGAATTTTTTCATAGGTTTAGTCATATGACAGAAATACCACTGTCTGTATGTTTGAAGTCTGATGAAAGCTTCGTTTTAAAGAGAGCTATAAACTCTTAACCATAATTATAATACCGGGTCAAATTTAATTAGCTAGCGAAATTCCGCAGAAGTGGTGTGTTTCGATATCTTAACACCATAAAACACAGAAAAGAGATTTGAAGTTTTTTTTCTGGAGACAATGACCACTGTTAGTGTAGTTACTTGAAGCAGATGAGTAAATTTGTTTTTATTTTATTTTATCGTGTTTAGATATCGATACCTTCACGTCCGAAAAGTTTACATAGAAAAAACTGATTTTAAAACTGATATTTTAACTCCATAAAACACAAAAAAAAAGATTTGATGTTTTTTTTCCTGGAGTCAATGTCCACTGGTAGTGTAGTTACTTGAAGCAGATGAGTAAGTTTGTTTTTATTTTATTTTATCGCGTTTAGATATCGATACCATCAGTTTACATAGAAAAACCTGATTTTAAAACTGTTATTTTAAGTAACTTATTTTGTATATTTATAGTTTTTAAGTGGGTAATACGCACATTGTGGTTATTTATTTTAGTTTATAATTAAATTAATTAATCTCAATACAACATACACAAACTCACATGTACTTCACAACTTTTTATTTGATTTCGTATGAGTTTTTCTATATTATCACATTTAATTAATTCTCTTATTTTTTTATACTGGACACACACTTCCCTATGTGTTTGTTATTCCAGCGTATGGCACTCGTGGGTTACAGCTGAAAATCAGCGTCAGGTGGTACACCTTGTGTTGTCATCTGACTTTGTGCTGAGCTGAGGACCTTTTGGCATTATAATTGTTGTTTATTTATTTATTTATTTATATATTCTTTATTGTACACCACAAAAAACATAACAACAAAAATTAAACTGAACACTACTTAATATACAATGGGCGGCCTTATCGCTTTTTGCTGTTGTTTTCTGTTTTATAGTTTTAAGGTGTATTTATTTTACTGTAATGCCAAAAAACGCAACTGTGTAGTAATATTTGTACGCCTTGAAGGCAGCACATAGTGACTCTATATACACGGTGACATTTTGAATCACAGTTTTGCTAGAACAAACGTTGTTTAGACCATGGTCTACTACCATTCTACAGCATCAAATATGTTATTAATACAATCTAATCTAGGAGTTCTCAAATTAGTCTTATGTTGCTCAAACGTGTAATAATGTTTGAAACATTAACCGTAACTTCAAAGTACTCATCACGGTAGCGATATTGCATTCAAGACGCGAGCGCAGTACGTCGCAGCCGCAATGTCTGTGTTGTAGGGCATAACGATAATCCCGATATTTTTAACATTGCTTTTTTTGTGTTTTTTTAGAAAATCAATGACGTTTTTTTTCTATTGGATGCTATAGAATGGTTGTAGACCATGGTCTGAACAACGTTTGTTCTAGCAAAACTGTGATTCAAATGTCACCGTGTATATATTTTTTTTATTACATCTTGTACCACTACGTTATACCTATGTGTACAAATAAATAAATTTGAATTTGAATTTCTTTCTTTCTTTCTAACTACAGTCTAAAGTCTTTAATTACCCCAATAAAAGGCTTTTTTTTTCATTTTATCGTATTCATATATCGACTCCCATCACGTCTGCGGAGTTTCGCTGGTTAATTTAATTTTACCCTGTATATTGCATTCTGTAATAATAAATGTTTAATTAAAGCTAAGAACAATAAATTGCATCGGTATGATAATAAAATCTTAATCTAAATTAAACAAACGCCCGAAGCAAGAAGGTTGGTAGTGTTGGTAGCGCTACGTGCCACCAGTGTTGCCTGATTATAATATTTATTTTATTCGTGCCCTAAATAAAGGAGCATCAGTGTTGCTATTGTTTAAAACTGTAGCTTTTTACTAAAAGAAGACCGTGCAATGCAACTTTGTAAAATTATAAACTTTTTGTTTATCATACTTGTGCAAAAAAATATTTATTACGGTCAGTGTTCTTATTAGCCATAAACGTTATACACTAATCTTAAAAAATAACTTATTATGTTTTGTTTTATTTAATGTTTCCATAAAACTGAGAAATGTTAATCTATTTTATCATACGCAGCTTTTATAGATTCGATAAAAAGCGACCATTACACAAAAAGGCGTCAATTTAAAGGAGTAATTTCACTTGATTATAATAACCGTATCGGGCTACGGGTAATCCACATAATGACGGCTTAGCAACAATTTACTATCGGAGGGTTTATTAAAAAGCAATACAGTGTTTAATCTGTCATTAATTTTGTAAAATTACCGCCCTTTTCATTTCTGAGCGAGCCTTGGGGAAATTACTCTATCGGGACAGCAGACAATTTACTTAACGTTGGCTTGTGTAGTTTTTTATTGCGTTGTATGTTTCAGTTTAAGGCGATATTATGTGATCTCAGCCTTAAAATAGACTACCCGTTCAATTTTTGCGAATTGAGCGCATATAAGGGTTTGCTGATCTGCATAGCTATTCACAACCATTCGACACCCTATCGTATCGAAAATGACATCTTTTCAATTAGGTACTGATTTGCCTTGCCCCCGACAGCATAATAATATGAAGGAATATATGCAGCATAATAATATGTTGGAAGAATGGCGGTGGTCTTTTTGATTAAGGGTGGACCTTTATCAAAAAGACCACCGCCAATCACTAAACACGTTTAGCGCTAAACGAGTTTAAAATATAATTTTGTTTCTGTCAAATGTTAGAAGATGACAGAGACAGAATGATGTTAACAAAACTCTTTTAGCGCTAATTGGCGCTGCAAGTGGGTCTTAAAGTGACCAAAATTTTCGGGTTTTGGATGTGTCAACAGCCTTTGGAGGACTATTTTGACAACATTGATTCATCTTCGATTCGGCACGGAAGCGCATCGATCGGTTGTGAATAGCTATGTTGGTTGGGATTCACTCGCTTTTATCTACGCGTTATTGCTACACGCTGCATTTGAGCTACTGCAGACAGGCGCGACCTGACTCTAGTAGAACCATTTCCATGAAGTTTTTATAGAGTGTCTAGAGTCTCGTGCGTCGCACTATCGCGTCGCGCCTGTCTGCGGGAGCCTTTACCTGGTGGTCTCCTATGTACCTAAGAAAATGAATAAGCTTTTCTGTTTCGATTAATTGAGACTGGACTATTTTGACAACATTAATTCATCTTCGATTCGGCACGGAAGCGCATCGATCGGTTGTGAATAGCTATGTTGGTTGGGATTCACTCGCTTTTACCTACGCGTTATTGCTACACGCTGCATTTGAGCTACTGCAGACAGGCGCGACCTGACTCTAGTAGAACCATTTCCATGAAGTTTTTATAGAGTGTCTAGAGTCTCGTGCGTCTCACTATCGCGTCGCGCCTGTCTGCGGGAGCCTTTACCTAGTGGTCTCCTATGTACCTAAGAAAATGAATAAGCTTTACTGTTTCGATTAATTGAGTCTGGTCAAACCACGCTGGGGTCGGTGCATTTCATTTATACTGTCTTGTCGGAGTGAACAGCGAGCTATACTTAAAATGGAGTAGAAAGCCAACAACTAAAAAGCACCTACTGGTACACCTACGTTAAATAATTCACCCCGCTAGTCAAACACGATTCCATGTCTACAATTTCAACGTAACGTGTTATTTGCCCACCCCTTATACCTGATAGTGCTTAACCTCTGTCGTGTACACTAGAGCTCTCTACGTAACAATTTAGTTTGATGATAATACTACGATCGAGTTACGGACAACCCTAGCTTTGGTTAGGTAGAGTACACATTGACCAAGCGAAAGCGATTAGTCAAAACTTTTGAACCACGTTAAAAAAGAACCAGCTGGTGCTCATGCATTAATTAAAATAAAGTACTTATCGTCGCCGTGCAGTACCTTGCGATTGCCATAAGCGTTATTTTACATGGAGCAATAAAAACTGAAAAAAAATAGCCGTCTTTGACTTTCTGCGAGAGTCATGATCATCAATAGAAGGCATTAGAAGCAAACGAGCACAGCTCTTAAGATGAGAGCTATGCATTATTGTTCTAAAACTGCATTAGGAGATTTTCTACAAAACAAGTAAAGAAAAACAATGATTTTTTCTCTCCGAGGTTTTCTCCGCACGACGACGTTATGTAGGTATATAGTTTTACTCACGTGCATATTTTTCAAGTAGTTCCGTTCCAGACTCGATCGAATTCTTTATTCATAAGCACTTCGCGCGGTGAGGTGGCTAGCCAAACTACGTACATGTTTTGCATAATGATTAGCATTATTTCCTTGCCTATAAATAAGAATGTCGTCTCATCAAGAACGTAATTGATGTTAGCACGGATATAAACTGAGAAATTAAACATTATAAATTCGTTTTATGAAAAGAAAAGCTTATCTCCAGTGAACTCAATAACTAATATAACGTTAACTAGTACCTATAAGTTCTGTTTACGTTTTTACTATTTATTTCTGCTTGAGTATAGTTTGCAATATTGGCGTGTGCTAGCTGACCTATGGCACATAATTTTAATGTTTTTGTGTTTCGTAATGTTAATTACTTATTACGGTATAGAATCCAGCTCTTCTAACTGAACAGACAGCAGTGCTGCTGGGGAGTTGGTTGCGCCACTTCTTCTTCCCAGCTAAAGCACTAGGAAGTGGTGAAGGGCGGGCGTTTTGGGGGGACTGTCTTATGTAATTTTGACGTTCAAAAAGTGCTGATTCTCAGCCTAGTTTGAATAAATGACTTTTGATTTTACGTTGTCCTTGTCCTCGACACGTCTCCCGCTATATCTCTACTAACATAACATGGCCGTTATAGAGGAATCCCGTGAAAGACTTGGGGATGTGAAGCCACGCTGTTACCCTCAATTCTGTAATTAAACGCCTCGTCTAATTGTGACCTTCGACCAGCTCGCTTCACACTCCGCTAAACTATCGGGATTAAGCTCTTTGTAACTAAATAGGATGCTTAAAACCTAGGGCTAACTTAACAAAGGAACGGCACCTTGAAATGAAGGATGAAATTCAAGTAAGGACAAATGGTCGGTCTCATTTCGGTCGTTTAGACTGACGTTAGGGAAAATCATCTACAGGTATGATTTGTTTAATTTACGAGATTTTCGACATTAGATTTATTAACCGTGACTAAATAAGATGGTATTCATTTTTAATTACAAATCCATACTCTTGTACACACGGCTACACATCAAGCTATACATTTCCAGTTTACACTGACCTCTCATTGTAAGGAAATCCTATACAATACGAGATCAGCTTATACTGGAAATATATAGCTTGATCTGTAGCCGTGTGTACGTCTCTTCTGTTCTTTTCTTCTATACCTACTATCCATACTGATATTATTATAAATGTGAAAATAGGTAACACTGTCTGTCTGTCGGTCTGTCTGCCTCTCTGGTACCTTTTCACGCCTAAACGACTGAACGGATTTGCATATAAGGCACACGGATAAACCATGACCTAGGTTAGTAGGTACATAGGTTACTTTTATCACGGCAGTATGTTCCCGTGGGATAACTTTCAGCCTTCAATACGTGGCCGAAGCCACGGGCAAACGCTAGTGCAGCAATAAATTGAAAAGTAAAGGAATTCTGTAGCTTTTAATGGACTAGTTGGTACTTTTTCTTTTAACCGTAGCTTCGTATTTCGACGTTCTTATTTACAACTAACAGATTATGTTACTCGAATTATTTCAAGAGGTAACATTATGTATAGCTTCTTTTCTCCAATAAATTGTACAACAATAACGTTTATAAAGACGCTAATTCCTTATAGGCCATTTATAATCTCCGCAGGCGCGATTCTATAAGGGAACTGTTTAAGGTTATTAAGATCTTGACGGTACCTTGTCAATATATCTATGAAAACATCATGTACGTAAGAAAAAATGTACATCTTTTTACTAAAAGAGGTGATAGACATAATTATAGTACCAGCAATAGGGACCTATTAGTTCAACCAGGTTTCAGACTGGCTAAAGTAGACTCATCTTTCATGGGCTACTGTTTAAAATGTTACAATAAAATACCTCCCCACATACTTCAAGTGAATGAGACGAAATTCAAAGTTTGTATAAAACGCACACTATGCAGCCAGGCATATTATAAGTTGGGGGATTATATCGCTGATAAAAATGCCTGGCTCAATGCTGGTCCTGCTCCACAACCACAACTAATTGATTAACATTTGAAAATACTGTTGGAGCTGCTGAAGATTGTAAGACTACCTTTGCTTTGTATAAACACAATCTCCTTTGTATGTCATTGACTTGAATGTGCCCTGGCGGCTGATAGATGTCATGCTCACTCAAATGTCTCGCTGACGGTGGCGCGTGTGTTGGATCATTTAGCTCCCTTCAAAATGGTCGAGCTGAATGGTGCTGATCCATGCGTTATGTTCGTGAACGGGCGCTGTCAGTTGGGACTGGTCATCTCTTAGCCACCACGGCTTATTTTAATTATTTTATTATGGATTGTTTTGTTTAAATTTATATTTACTGTACACTGGACACTCAACGTGTCGTCACTGCAATTTATTGCGATCTGCGATGTCTTAAATGACTGGTCTATTAAATCGCCACTTACACAATCATTAACATACAACCGGCCACGATTAAGGGACTGTATAGCCATGGAATAATAAATAACAAAATGGCCGATCTCCTTTCAGTCGTTTAGCCTTGGTTCAGGGAAAATCATATTTTATTTATTTATTTATTAAAACTTTATGCACAAGTAAAAAATAATACTGTACAAAGGCGGACTTAATGCCTGAGGCATTTTCTACCAGTCAACCTTAGGGTGATGCAGAGATATACCATGGCAGGTGCAACATACGGGATAGATAGCTCGGAAATTACTATCAAATACAAGAATTAATACTAATATATAGATACATAGATACATACATATAAACAAAATAAACCTTGGTCAGGAGAAATAACGATCGGTAGAGGAGAAAACGAATCCAGCAACTCAGCGCTGGGATGTTTCAGCCAACTTCTGACGGATATGTTCACGTGCCTTCACTTTAAAAGATAACCGACTGGTTGCTGTCCTGATTTTCAGAAGGAGCTTATTCCAAAGAAAAACCCCCTGGACAAAGAAAGAAGAATGAATGAAACCAGAAGAAGAGATTTTGTATTCAATAATTACAAATGTAGCAATACATTGAAAAGTGAAGGAATTCTCTAGTATAATGGACTAGAAGCTATTTCACTCAAACTATTTCAATAGTAAACATTATTTAAAGCTTCCTTTCTCCGATAAATAGACCAACAATAACATTTCTAAAGAGGCGAATTCCTTAAGTCGCCACTTACACATAATTACCATACAACCGGCCACGATTAAAGGATAGTATACCCATGGAATGACGGCGTTTATGTAAATTGCTTCCGCTAGGATTTCACCAAGATTTATGCGTTCGCGTCAAGAACAATTAAATTTAGACCACGACTCGCGCTTCTGTATAAATTAACTCATTTAAGTTAGGAGAACACAGACGGTCTCTGTTCCACTACAGATTCTTGGAACTTGTAGTTAAGTTATTTTGTATGCTTGTTCGATTCTAGTAGCAATAATATTTAGATTAGTGATAGTAGGTACCTATCTTTGTCAAATCTACTGGATCTAGATGGTGTTTAATCCTGGAAATAGATGCCTTTTTGAAAAAATTTTGTTTATTTTGCAAAAGCATTTCAATATAACCGTAATCTTATTAATTAATTGCATCAATTCAAATAGTTATGCTAGTTCTCACCAACAAATCCTTTATTGAAATGATATTTAGTGAATAGTGACAGATAGAAAAAAAAATTTACTACTAAGAGCTGATTCTAATAATAATAATACTCATTTTCTTAAAGTACGTTAAAAAAATATTACTTATTTGCTTATTTACCAGGCAGATTGTATTTCAAATACTTAAGATATCGTCACGGCCGTTCGTAGTAAATAATAATTATTCTTTATTTCAGATTACAGGATTCTTAATGTGTTAGTATTGCCTTAACCTATTGTTGATGATAAATGAATTCAAACAAAAGTGACATCGCAATTAAAATCTATTAATTTTGCACATGTACGTCTGTACGCACATGTCTCCCAGCCCGTGTCTAATAAACGGCCCATCTAGTTTGTCCGTCAGTGTACCCAAAAGATGTTTAGTGAAAAAAAGTTCTCTACTCGTAGGTACTTACTTAGGTAATAGTTCCACTAAATCCTGGTAACTTTTCGCACCAATTTTCAACTATGCAAGGTAATCATCGCCCACATTCAATACTCAAAGTTTACAGTAGTTATTATTTTAGAAAATAACCTTCATGAATTCTCCTACTTACACCATTGGCTATCGATAAAATACCTACATAATAACGTAGACATTTACAGTAATCCCTGTAAAATTCAGTGGCTACTGGCTAGCGAGGTGCACGTGCACCCCAGGGCTACGAGAGTGGCCGGTAATACCTGCCCGACTGCTTTTATTGGCATTTATATTAAGTTTTCATGTACGACTAATGGATTAGTGCAGTGAGAAGGGAGGGAGGGAGTGAGTGCAGTACTAAAGGCTTTTTGTAGACTCTACTGGAAGATTCGCGCTGCGATTGCTATGATTGAGTAAATAGTAACTGGTATTTTTTTATCTGATTTTATCGGATTGAATTGAGTTGTTTGGTAGGCTCGTTTGTTTTTTTTTTCTTTGCCTAGCAGTTGTTTGTTAACTAGGAATTTAAGTAAAAGAACATTGTGCATGCTACGACATTCGGAAAACTCCTGTGCTTCCGCTTACTTTTTGCTTGCAAGACTATGCTCTGCTTCATCATAATCAGCCTATAATGTTCCCACTGCTGGGACACAGGCCTCCTCTCTTCGAGAAGGAGTGGGCTTTAATCTACCAAGCGGGCTCAGTGCGTGTTGGTTGATGGCACATGTCTTTGAATTTTTGGATCTAGGACATGCCGGTTTCCTCACGATGTGTAAAGCGCCTGCCGGGGTTCGAACCCACGACATACAACTTGTAAGTCAGGGCCGTTACCACTGGGCCACCGCTGCTCTGCTTGCTCTTTGGTAAACTGATGTTATAATTTCGGGATTCAAGAAATTATACTGCAAAATCTCTTTATATTTATTCTAAAGCAATAATAGGCAGCAAAGCTATAAAAACGATAATAAAAACGAACTGGTTTCACTAATCCGACTACTCAGCATGATTATTGCAGAAAAAATTCTAGAACCGTTTATTGAAACGACAAGGAAGGACCATCTTTCGTAGACGTAGTAGACGAAGAAGACAAAGACTTGCTAAAGAAATAGGAATGTACTCCTTTCTCAAATAATATTAACAGTATGTATCCCGGTACATATTTAATGTGTCTATCGAAATATATTCAAATCTGATATAGGGTAGTAGGCATGACGTCGTCGTCGTATACCGCACATTTGCAAACTAAGCTTATTTTCGATCACATCTCCTGATAAATGTTTCCTCCATGGAAATGTAACAGAAACCGAACGAAGTATTAACATAAATTATACTTACAGATTAATTCCAGCTCTTAACTTCCCTGGAATATTTGCATCCGTGATATATTAATAAGCACTGAGTTTGTAGGTAACAGCATTATTTTATATTTTGTATAATATTTTCGGTGGGTCAAGATGACGTCAGATGGCAGGTGCTGATTGTCGTGGTTTTTGGGCGGTACTCAGGATAATGTTTTGTTTTGACTTACCGCTCTGGGCAGTATTATGCAAATTCGACTTCGTGGCCCTCTTTTATGCGCACCTCCCACCGTAATATTTTCTCGTGGGTATCGCAAAAGACTAAATTAGGTAGATACTTACTTTATTTTATATTGTTTCGATGATTGACGAGTGCTTCTCATAGGTCATTCTGATTAGATCACAACCGGAGTGGAAGTGATTCTTGGAAACCTATCTCCATAAACTTTTCTGTCACAAAGACACGTGTAGTTTCCGTTATTATCCGTTATTATATAAAATCTCACCGTGAAAACTTAGTGAAGTAAGCTGTCATTCCACGTGATGCTAGGGATTGACACTATCGACAGCTCACTTCACCTTTTACAGAATAGGTAGACAGTCGAGGGAACGCTTCACCTTCATCTTCCCGGCATTCGTGGCGACTGACAGTTGACATTAGCCTGACTCATTGACTTATAGGTAATAATAGCCTGACTAGATACACTACAACACGGAAAGTTCGTTCCAATTCGTTCGTTCGTTTAATTATCAACAGAGGAAAACTGTGAACCCACCCCAGTCTTCTTATTACAGCTACTTTTAGTGCAGCCTGATGCCATGCAATGACTTAACTTTGACAGCAGCGTAGCACTTTTTCATAAATTCGTAGTGGGTTTTGTAGTCCAATTGTTAATACAAGTACCTACTACAGACTAGCTTGTGGTTGACGTTCCTAGTCCCTACTATGCTTCCTGCTTATCGCTATTAAATCTTAAGTGAATTGTATATAGTACACACGGCTACACATCAAGCTATACATTTCCAGTTTACACTGACCTCTTATTGTAAGAGAATCCTATACAATGCGAGATCAGTTTATACTGGAAATGAATAGCTTGATCTGTAGCCGTGCGTACATACTAATTCCATGGTGATCTTTTTCATCTATGGCATCATCCGATAAAGTGGTGTCAAAAATAAACCTATGTCGCATCAAAAAACTTGCAATAGGAAAGTAGATTGATACGAAATTATGTAAATTCTCTTTGTATAAATTACCATACTCGGAAATAATTAACATATTCAATTGCTAACTAAATTAATGATTTGATTAATATTTTGTACTATAGTTTGTGCCTACTGAACCGTACAGCTTGAACAAAGTCATGTGCATTGATATGTGGGCTCAAAATCAATGCGAACACATTATATCCAGTTGAACTAAATCTGACAGTTTGCAATGTGTGGATACTATAGATAATATTGCCAGGCTGTCCAATTCAACGGTGCATAGATTATTCTGTGGATAATGTGACAATGAATATTTAGCTGTCAAAATGATCGTTGATGTCGTTACAATACTATAGTTTGTGCCTACTGAACCGTACAGCTTGAACAAAGTCATGTGCATTGATATGTGGGCTCAAAATCAATGCGAACACATTATATCCAGTTGAACTAAATCTGACAGTTTGCAATGTGTGGATACTATAGATAATATTGCCAGGCTGTCCAATTCAACGGTGCATAGATTATTCTGTGGATAATGTGACAATGAATATTTTGCTGTCAAAATGATCGTTGATGTCGTTACAATAAAATTTTGCTTGTGTTAGAGTGTATGGTTATATCATGCCTGCTGACTACGATTTGTGTGGTACGAAAACTAGAAATTAAGTTATTTCTCTAAAGTAACTGTAACAAAAATAAAGCTTTAATCCTTATTTGTTGAGAATTACTATAAAATGTCACATTCACCAAAATTATTTTAAATCTGAAAGACAAAAAAGGCTTGAAGTTAAATAAAGGTTACAAGTATCTACTTACAGTGTAAAGTCTGTCTGTATAATACTCTGCTACTCGTTTCCCCTCCTACCCCATTAAAGAATGAAACCGTGATGGTATTTTAAAATACACTAGGTACACTTCACATTATTCCAGCGACATTTTCATTCCCCTACACACATTTCTATGAAACATAAAAATAACGACAATTTTATTGTGTGCGACGGACGCACAGATCATAAACCAACACAAATACCACCCTCTTATGAAAGCATTCTCATTAGATACTTATCGAAAACATCGTTCAAAACGTCAAAAAATCAATCAATACAAGATAACGTATTATCGGAGGATGACCAGACTGACCTATATTTTCCAAAGCTTTGTTTACTTATTTTATCACATTTTTGGAACGCGTGAATACAGTGACATTTACGAGAGTCAACTATTGAATATGATAGTGAGCCTTTGAACATCAACATGCAGGATCTAAATAAGCGATATAAAAATAGAGTTATTATTATATCGCTTATTCAGATCCTTGTAAGTTTACGAGCATTCAAATTTTAGGTAATCAAATTATATTATGGTGGCCATACACCGAGTCTATACCTATACTGTTTTGTATAACGAATCTCCTAACAGAAATGAGGTTATAGACAATATTATACGATTTGATTGTTAATTAGTTTTCTCTGTCTACGGTTAATACCTATTTTACGATCTAATTATTTATTTTTATTTTTGTCTTTTTGTTTTCATATTATTAAAATCTATCTCCCTACGCGATATTCTTACCTTCCAGCCTGTTCTGTTTAATAACGTTCTTTAATTAAATCAATAAGTAACTAATCAATTACTAATTGTAATGTCGTAGTTACACTCTCTAATTTAAAACATTAATGGTTTTACTATCTCCTATATATTAAATCAATAACATGTGTAATAAGAGATATCCTAAACAAGATATAAATAAATTGGTCGTATAGTTAAACAAGATAGGCACTAACTTCAGCATAAACAACGTTTTACTACCATACATTCCGTAATACTCCTATTGCTGTTATTGAAATAGCAAATAAACCTATATTCTTAGCGCCAAACAGAATTTCGCAGCAAAATTTTCCCCAACTAAAACGGATATCATTTGAATCGAATAGTCCTTTGTCCGTTCCGAAAATCTGCTGATAAAGGAAAGCTCTTTTAGCACCAAAAAGGTAGCTATAAACGTAGCCGATACGTAAGCAAGACAGGAATAAATTGGACTCAAAGATTTATTGCCAAATGCTCTTAACCCGAAACCTTTCGCCCGGAGAATAAGTCCATGCTATTCAGTTTTTCGGGCTCGAAATGTATCACATACGGTCCACGATTGATTAATGATACTGGTTTCTGAAAATATGCAATTTGCTGTTCAGTTAGGTAAGGCAGTTCAGTTACAAGATTAGCGTGGATTATAAAAGTTGTAATTAACAATATAATCATAAAATAAATCTTTGCACCGACAAGTTGGTTTACAAGTCTTTGCAGTTTACGACTCGACTAGGGGCTTGTAAGCCGCAGGTAACGACGTGCTTCATTATTAAAGTGTATATTATTTATGCCGCCTTTTAGCGTGTTTTATATCTCTGTTCCTACTATAAAGTTGTTGAAACACGATAACGGAATAAGGATAAGGACTGAAGGAAGAGTTCTCGTACTTTTATTAGACGATTCTTTGAATAAAATATATGATTCAAGATAATAAAGCGACACTGACAACAGGAAATATGGTTTTCCTTCTATAAAATAACAAATAAAACACCTTTACTTTTATAAAGTTGCTATATTTCAGATTTCGGTTTCGGGTACAAACACAACTGTTTCTGAAAATATTTTGAATACAGATCAAATTGTTGTCTCTTACGTTAGGTAGGTATGCGAAATATTAAAAAAATTGAAAGTTGGGAAAAAGTTAGGTAATTACACTAGGGTTACATTTATTTCTAATACACAAATTTAATATAAATATCACAGTCAAAGATTATATAACTAATATTCTAGAAAGTCCTAAAGGTATATGGCAGTGAAATGCAGGGCTTCGAATGTTTATCTAAAATTGTAACAACCTCGAGTCGTAGAGTACTATAAAGGTACAAAATATTAGTTTACAAGAAAAACAGTGTTCACCAATGGCAAAACTAGTCCTATGTACTGTGACTAGAATATAGATTAGGAATAAATTACGAGATACAAATATCAAAAGTTTGGTATCTACATATTACAAGCACTACTATGGCTAATCTACAATGGTTACGATCTTGTCTGACGAATATTACGTTATACATTATCTACCTACACCTAATACCATCTTAATTTTTCAGTTCCACAATATGAACATCACTAACAACTGCAAAACTTATCCGTAAAATTTGAAAAGATAATGTGGATTATTGCTTTGATTTCCTCTTCCAACATTGTACACGTCCAATTATTTGGAGTTCCCATACATTGTCTTGTTTTCTGGACTCTGTGAAAAATGCATTAAATTTAAATATCTGCAATGAAAAACATTGATGCGTAGGCGTAAATTGTAAACAAGATCATTTTACCTCATACGGCGGTGGCGGCAGTATATCACACAGATTTATTTGACAGCCCTGCTCCGACCTCGCTACATTAGAGTGTCTACTCGTCTGAATGGGAATTTTGAAACTGTTCTCCCTGCCCAGCCAGTGCCACTGTGGATAGTCGTACTCTAAATCACTCGCCGGACACACTTTGCTTTTGTCTTGTCGACTTCTTGATCCGGACCTATTCGTATGACAAGAGGCGCAGTCGTCCTCCAGGACATTGATGTCATTATGTGCGTTCTCATGCCTCGGCTCTCTATAGTCTTTAGTTGATCTGCTGGATGTGCTATGGCAACACGTCGAACATTCTCCATTCGAGTACTGAATGCTTCCATTACACGACCTAACAATGCTATTGTTATGAGATCGTCTTTCCGGACAATTTCTCAAGTCTCCGATGTCGTTATTGTCCTGTGTGGAAAATTATATTTATTGTTACACTTATGAACATTTTGAGTGGTATTTGATATATGATAGGATTAACGTATGCAAATTCGTTGAAACCTTATCTACAGTCAACAATGGATTTCTCGAAAAGCTTATCAAACCGTACCTTGAAATTGAGCTCTGTGTAAATGGCGCTGGACGCGTAAGGTTCCGGTGGTCCGCGACGTATTCTGTCCACACTCGATGCGTCTAATCCTTGAATGGAATTCTGAGGCAGACTGTATTCTGGTTCGACACTTAGAATGCTCGTTGATTGCCCACCTGAGAATAACATTGGATTCTATAAATGATTCAATTTAAAACGACTTCAACTTAACATTCGTATTATTGATTAAAGATTTAGACAGTTTGATAATAAATCAGTCCGAACACATAACTATTTTATCAAATCACAATCGGTATCTTAGTTATTTGTCAGTATCAATTTCAATGGAATTCATATCGTGAGAAATATGTCAATGAAGCTCCTAAAATAAACACTCGATTATCGGAATAGATAACAAGTGATACTCACCATGTAGCAGACTTTGGTGACAGCTGCTTACGTCTAAAGTGGGATCGGTCGGGGCGGCGAATACCGGCCGGTCTCTTAACCAGATAGTGTCTTTATTCAATAGACACTGTTGAGCCGTCACAATTGACTGACCTACAATAGGGATAAATGTTTCAATTACTTGTACATAAAATACATACCAACATAACGTGTTATAATTGTAATTTAAATAAATAAATAACATAACATCACGCCTGTATTCCTCGAAGGGTTCGGCAGAGGTGTACCTATAGTACCCCCACATTTGGCCAGTTATGTATAAATCCCATGTAATAGAGGAAGGGCCTCTTGCCATCAACCGGGCTCAAATTCAAACTCCGCGCTGCTAATGAAAAAATCTAGATGGTAAAACCCAATAATATTTTGACCGACCCAGGAATCAAACCCAGGACCATGAGGTCCTGGGTTTGATTCCTGGGTCGGTTTTAGTGGTGGTGGTGGTGGTGGTGGTGGTTGCTTCTGACCACTAAAACAACGAGGCTGTATATACAACCAACTCTTTGTATACAAGAATGTTTAATTCCGGTTCAGCCCGTCCCTTGCTCCGCAGGAGACGCCCTGGGTGTCGGGAATCCCAAGCTGATTCCCGGCCACCGTAGGCGCGGGTTTGCGGACGGCGAGCAATGTGTAGCTCGCCGTCCGATAAGGACCAGGCCCGGATTGATGGCGCGTTGTGTTCCACGCGCGCCTCAAAGAGATATCAGCACCAATGACGGGGTCCGCTAGGGCCGATGCCTGCCAGGGTTGCGGGAAAGTCCGAAAGGGCCACCGAGGCCCCTGGCAGAGGCAACTGAAGGAACACGGGTGGGTTTTAGTCAGTAAGAGTCTGACACACCCTCCCGCTCCGCCCAGAGCGGGAGAAGTTATTTGATGATTTCCCACCCTCAAAAAAAAAGCCTGTTCCTTGCTGCCCTCACCCAGCGACGTCCCAAGCCGCGGTCCATACCCCACAGGGGGTGCCTTAAGCGTGTAGCCGCCTAGTTTATAAGTTTTCTAAGCCCTGGCTGGAGGCCTGAATGTATTAAGGCCGCCCGCTTTTTATGGAAGCTCGGTTAAGCAGCCGACAACCTCCTAGGTTGACCTGCGAGATGCCATTTATACAAAAAAAAAAACAAGATTATCAATTACCAGTTGATTTCTTCCTCTGAATGTTGCTTCGTCGCTTGATGTAGTAAACGCTGAACACTCCAATTGCGATTATGGAGAATAATGTTAGTCCGAGAGCCAGTAGCCATGTTTCTTGAAATATGTGCGTTATGTTCGAGTCTTTTGGTGGCTCGGTCCTAGAGAACAAACATTTAAATTGTCACTTCACATTTCGATTGTCTTAAAAAAAACTGTTAAACGAAATTGAGTAGTAAATCAGAAACAACTAACTGTACACTCAAAAACTCGTAAAAGGACTTTTAGTACCGAAATTAGCATACAATAATGAGGATAAGGTACTTGAGAATGTACCCATGAAGTTAGAACACTTTTAAGTCGGGAACCTACAAATACTAATAAGTATGTATACCTACTGTATGTGTATGTAGTTAAATAAAAAAACAAAATTATTTGTTTCATAACCATAATAGAAAAACGCATTAGTGATTAGAGCGTTCTTGTAAGCATAAAATGCCTCTATTAAGAGACTCCAAAAGCTTGTGAGTCTCAAGTCCTTATAGCTCCTTTAGACAAGCGCGATACGCGACGCGATTCACTCGTCGCTAGACAGTCGGTAGTTCGGTACCTTTATTTATTTATTTATATATTCTTTATTGTACACCACAAAAAACATAACAACAAAAATTAAACTGAACACTACTTAATATACAATGGGCGGCCTTATCGCTTTCTGCGATCTCTTCCAGGCAACCTTGGAATGGAGAGAGATTTTCCTGGACATAAAATGGGGCTGTTGTTGGTGCAAATAATAAGTATGTATACAATACACTAAAATAGATACACATATAGGATACATATCCTAAATAATAGATACACTTATATACATATCCTAAATAATATATACATAAATACGTACATACTAAACCCCCTACCCCCCTACCTTTGTGTCGCGCCGCGTGTCGCGCTTGTTTGAAGGAACCTTTTTGGCCATTGAAGCTGATCAGGAGACTATAACACTTGCTTATTTTATATCATAGACGTATCCTATGCATACTCGATGAGTGAGTAATGTTGGGTTTGTGAAATAGCATAGGTACACGATCATTGGACCACGAGTAGCACAAGCAAGCAAGCAATGTTTTGAGCGAGTGCGCTTACATTATACATATACCAAACGCAAAGATTTGTAGAAAGTTGAAGTTATCAACTGGATAGTCTGCCAAATGCACAGCAGCAGTAACCCTATTAATTGATCGGAAACATCACTTACTGTACGTAATGTCTCTGCGACTGCGTGGGCAGCATGTGTATGTGCGCGGGCGCGCTGAACGGGCCGTGTCCGCGCCGCGTGACGGCGGCGGCGCGCGCGCTGTACCGCCCGCCGGCGCGCAGCGAGCTGGCTGCGGCCGCGCGCGTGCGAGCGCCCAGCGACATCTGACCAACCACGCGACCTCCAGTACTACCACCCACGCGGATCTCGATCTGTGTTCAAGAGGTTTACTTATGGTAGTATCATTAATGAATATTAGCGTGGAGAGAGCATTTGGCATAGACTTCTACACTACATAGTATGTAAAGTCAGATAAATTTATTGATGAGCGGGTGCGAGCGCCTAGCAATATCCACCCGACTCCCAGTACCTAAGTACCACTACCACGTGGAACTCGATCTGGGTGTGGTCTATAGTTACAGTGGTGTCAGTGAATAAGGTCAAATTAAATTAGCTAGCGAAAATCCGCAAACGTGACGGCCGTGACGTGTATCGATATAATAAACATGATAAAACAAAAAAAAAGTCTATTGAGGATTATTTTTTTGGGGGTCAACGACCGCTAATTTAATTTTACCCAGTATTTATTTGTAACAAGACTTAACTTTTAACATTTACATCTACATCATGAACTCGTGAATACAATGTTTAACACGTTGGCGGACAGTAAACGCCCCTAGACGTAATAACAATAAAACTTCTATTGTGTCTCGTTCAGTGTCCTTCAAGGGGTTAATGTACCTATTTAACCAACTGACTTATATGTAAATAATAACCGAATACGACAAAACTTTTGACGAATCACCCCGTAATAATCGGAAACATTGAAACATTGATTATAAACACATTCTAATCCCCAACATAAAACTTTATCGAGCAAAACAATAATCATAATTAAACAATAATTGGAAAACAAAACTTACCAAGTACCCCGTGAGTTCACCGTTCCACGTGGTCACAGGTGGTGGTTCCCATCGTATCCACGCCGACGTTGCGTTTATTACACCCGCCGTAACGCTTTGGGGCGGCGCCGAGGGCACTAAAATATCACCAACACATAAAGTATGCAACCACATCCAGTAAACAAACAAAAACCGAAAAAGAATCCTTATTTCCTTACCGTCCTCGTCCGTGAATCCAGTCATCAAATTCGAAGGCTTCCCCAATAACATCTTGTAAAACGGCATCAGAAATATATCGAATTGTGTATATGCCATCAATCCAGTGAGGATGTAACTCGACGATCCACTGTTGTCCACGTTCATCAGAGACCCGTTTGAGCACAGGACGTCTGGATGAGCTGGATTTAGTAAAGTGATTTCTTCATCAGTAGCATTACGCCAATTTAGTGTAGTTCCGTTATACCAAATTTTAACACCTTCCAAATATTCATTGTAATCGGTCAATACCTAGAAATACAAACTTTAATATAGTTTACGCCACACAAGGAATGAAACTACAAAAATTACATAAATATAAAGTAATAACTCACATCCCAAACCACTTTTAAAGATGTGGAAGATAATGCCTCTACCCTTCTTAGAACTAACACATTTTGTTGCAAATATTTTCTCGCTTGAACTAGCTCATATTGCGTCATGTGCGTCTCACGTTCATAATCTACGCTATATTCACGATCCAAAGAAGGTTCTTTAAGTTCATTGTTTCCTTTTTTTAGCACTTTAAGATAAGCCTCTTGCATAATACTGCCAGCTGCGTTGACAGCTGTGCAAATCACTCTCCCACTGTGTTCAGAGCGCGCCCCGTCCAAATATAATAAGCTCGAATTACTTTTCGTACACTCCGGGAAAAGTAAAGAATCTTGAATCCCCTCGAGAATCCAAAAGGTGGTCGGTGTAGGTAAGCCTTTAGCTTCGCATGGAATGGAAACCACATCGCCCTCCCATGCGGTCAGATTGGACGGTATTTGCGTGAAGTGCGGTAAGGCTGAAACAGATGGCGGCATTAAAATAGAACGGACAGTTGTTAGAATTATTGATGCAATAAAATCGATCTAAATAGAGACAGAGCTTACAGTAAACGGTGAGTGTTGCGCTGGTGATACTGGTGCCGGCGTGGCTGTCGGCTCGGCAGGAATAGACGCCGGCGTCGGTTGCAGACACATGCTCCAGCCTTAATAGCCCTCGCATTATAGTGGCATGGGAAGGCAACGAGCCTTCCTCTTTGACCCATGTTATTTTTACGCTTGCATCATAACTCTAAAAATAATTACGAAAGTGTTAGAACATAACATCTAAAATAAGGCATGACATAAATTATACCCTAAAGGCAGTACATTACATTACCTGACAGTTAAACTCGACCGTTTGCCCAACCAACGCGGTTACGTTACTAGGTTTAACAACAAAGTGTGGTCGTCTTAAAACAATGAGTGCCGCGGCCCGCGACTGCCTTTCACCTGCTATATTTGATGCCACACATCTAAACAGACCGCTGTCTGTCGGTAATGTTTCTAAGATCTTTAAGTTTCCTGTATCTGTTATTGTTACCCTGGAAGGAAATATCTTTATCACTAAACATTCCTAGACAAAAACAACAGAATCGAACGTTTTTTTTTAAACTGGTACTTTGATTCATTTAAAATTGGATTTTCTTTTCACGGTAGGTACGCGAAGCAGACACTATAGTCAAACAATTGCCATTATCTAATAGTTTTTTACCTGCCATTGACTTCAACGTCATACGACTGTCCATCTTTGAGCCAGTGGACCGAAGGTTCTGGAACCCCTCGAGGTGGCGAGCACTCCAACAAGGCTGGTTCACCAGCGGCTACGTGAACATCTCTTGGCTCTGCTCTGAATTCATCACGAAGAACTGGAAATGATGTCTGTGTTACTACGCAGGACAAGCTTTAAACTAACAGACTCAGGCACACAGACAGGTTGACAAGTGTCTAGCAACGGACCTGACGTGGCACAAATTTGACTAAGGGCTATATTTCATCAGGACACCATGGCGGTGCAGCTAGTCGCCGCCACCAACAAAATGTATGGTTGGTTGCGCAACCGATTAGACGCCTGGTGAGATATCCACCATAAAGCAGTGTATATTTTACTGGCAGCGCGACCGTGGTTGCGCCACTATGGTGTCCTAGTA
Organism: Brachylomia viminalis; assembly: GCA_937001585.2. Lineage (NCBI taxonomy): Eukaryota > Metazoa > Arthropoda > Insecta > Lepidoptera > Noctuidae > Brachylomia > Brachylomia viminalis. Next base: position 11,335,330 of record OW443308.2, on the reverse strand, counting down.
AGATATGCGCCAGGGTAGCCCGCGAAACACAAATTTTCTTACGATTTTTGCAATTGGCAGGTCAGCGTCAGATTGTATGTTGAACAAAATATGTAACAAGTATGTATTTACAAAATTATAAGCATTAAAATGATCAATACAACTCTCTTAGTTTATATAATCCACTAGAATGATTATTTCATGAAATAATAGTAAAAACGTAAGAAACATTTAATTTCGCGAGCTACCCTGGCGCTTCTCCCTTAACAAGGTTTCAATTCGTAATTAGCTTGTGTTTATTTCTACTCTCCCTTAGTAAAACGTAGGTAGATTAGCGCTACTGAATATTGGAAACGAAAGCAGATTGATTTATAACTGTGTTTACGTTAGACAGGTTTCACTCAACTGATTGAACTAACTCGAGAACGGCGGGAACTGTTGATTTGCGTTCCAATAAAGTTTTACAGTTCTCATGTTTGTTTACTATGATTGGCAAGGTAATTCAAAATACTCTGCGTATAATCTATTCTCAATCATTTCTTTCCTTGGCCACAGAAAGAACTCTTATCCTCTCGCTCTCTTTTTCTCTTAGCTTTACTCTTACGTATACTAAATATGAATGTGTGCAACATTGATTACCCTGCTTTAATGTATTTAGTCCAGCTACAGCTGCGTATTGTAAATATATTGTAGAGGCAAATTTCTTGACTTACAATTAATTTCATTTAATGGACACATGAAGTCTATCTAAGACTGTAAACTATACATGCTATCGTCAGCGCTATACACACCACCCATTAATCTCTCCAACAAAGGTTAAACGTTATTCTGACACACGACAAACATTTGTATGCAAATATTACCCCTCCCCCGCAACCCCGCTTCCTACTTGCACTGTCAAACAAAGAGATTGGTTTACAGGCAGCTAACTTGCAACTACTTTTAAGCAATGTTTTGAGCGTACTGAGTATTAAGTCTTTGAACATCACGCTCAAAGCTAGTGCAAATTGGGGCAGGCCGCACCGCAGCGCAACGCATTGCAAAAAGCTTCCTTCATCACTTTTGTACATTTTCTATGAATCAATGCACACTACACTCGGGCCGCACCCCGATTCCCGGCCACCGTAGGCGCGGGCTTGCGGACGGCGAGCAATGGGTAGCTCGCCATCCGATTAGGACCAGACGGCGCGTTGTGTTCCACGCGCGCCTCTAAGAGATGTCAGCACCAATGACGGGGTCTGCTTGGGCCGATGCCTGCCGGGGTTGCGGGAAAGTCCGAAAGGGTTACCGTGGCCCCTGGCTCAGGTAACTGAAGGAACACGGGTGGGTTTTAGTCAGCAAGAGTCTGACACGCCCTCCCGCTCCGCCCAGAGCGGGAGAATTTATTTGATGATTTCCCCCACTAAAAACAAAAAAAAAGGCGGCCTACACCACACTTTTTGGTATAAAAATGTGTTGTGCACAAACAGTTAAATACGTACACAAATAAAATGCATATTGGCAGTGCAGTGGAAAGATGAATATTTTTGCCTGTATCCCAAATAGCTTCTTCGACTGTACATGTTCTAGGACTCACCGGCGACGTTAAGCGAGGCATTGTGACTGACGGCCTCGCCAGCCAGGTTGCGTGCCACGCACCAGTATACACCTTCGTCGCTCTCCTTTTTGCCCCGGTTCACCCTGGGGACATGAATCTTGTGAGCCGTCTTGATTGTACGTAAGTGTTTGTTATGGCTAGATTTATGAGGAGGAAGTTTAGGATTTAGGAGCTTCATTTTAGTTGTACTTTATTTCTTACACATGTTTGAGACTTTGATCACAACTTAAGTTGGATTCTCCAACTTAATTGATTTTTCGCGAACGAATTTACCTGAATGGCGATCGGTAATTAGGTATGTTCAAAAATAAAATATCAGTGTTGTGATAAAATTAATAATTCAAATTAGAATTGATTATCTCTTTAGTATTCTAACTCGCATAATTAATTGTAAATAATAATAAATAACTCAACTTGTCAATAGCAAAGAAACTATCTTAAATTATTTATTAAGGATGGAAAATTTAGTGTAAAGAAAGAAAGAAAAATATTTTATTTGGGACACGCACAGGAGATACAAACAATAAAAAATAAATTAAAAAAAACCCTCCTTCCTAACCCTTTCAAAAATACTACGTATTACGATCCAAAACCGTGTTTCTAGTGCAAAGAAAATTGAAATTCAACCTCTTTATTCAGATTAGGTTCGTTACAAAACATTTTTTGATCACACACCGCTGCTTCAGAATGTTATTGCTCCGGAACTGGAGCAACTGATGAAACTTACAGGAAAATGAAATTGCCAAATAAAGTATGAAAATGTTGTTTTTTAACAAGATACGAGAGTATTTACAGTATAATATGTTAGACGTTGTCTTGGTTTTAGAAAAATGTGTAGGCGAACTACCTTAGTCGATGAACAGAATATAACGTTATCTACTACTTACTAGTTACTGCAGTTGTAATAAAATTGTGTTTTTAACTAAACAATAGTGTAATTTGGGTCACTAAACCTTGGTTATATTAATAGTTATAGGGCGAAGGTTGCTGGTGATACAATTAGGCTGCAAAGAAGAGCTAAACTACAGAATGCTGGTTAATCATTGTCCTTTTTCTGCGTAGGCATCTCTCAAGGTAACCAAGCCACCAGAACACTTGTGGTGTGTGTGTATAGTGTTCCATTTAGAAAACCTTTTACATTAAAACTATATAAAGGGACAATCGTACCTTAAAAATAGCAGCCCGTCTTCCAACAGAACTCTGTGTCCATCCTCAGCTTGCGGCAGAGGAGATCCATCCTTATACCACTGCACATAAGGCTTTGGTCTGCCTTCCACCACACATCTCAGAGTCGCAGGCTCACTGCGTCCCGACACTGTGTTTGATGGATGTTCCTTGATCCGGGGCGCTCTGTTCTGTGCTGTAGAGGAGAAAGGAAAGTTAATGATCACGTCAGTGGAAAAATATCGGGAAATAATATAGGACAAGGGCAGGTAGAAGAAACGACAAGAGCAGATACATTTCAGACAGTAAACACGCAAAAGTTAGGAACAATAAGTTTCTATAGGACCAATGTAAACCATTCGAGTCTGTATTGTTTTCTGATAAAGCCCTTAGACATAACCACACAGTTTAAAACTATAGGTATATTGTTATGTTCAACACCATCACATATTCGGTGATATACATAAGAACCAAAATTGCCTACATAAGTGTATTCTATATTTGGAACACCTTTGACGTGTTTCATCAGCAAATCCTCAACTCTTACAATTTAGTAAACCCAGATCGAATATTCCGATTGAAAACTGATAATAATTATTATGTTGGTAAAATCTATGAAGTAATGACATTCTGTATGAGCCATTTAGCACGTGGTTAACATGAGGTGCACATGTTTATTTTGTAGAACCATCTGTTTGTGTGTCTCTTAAACCATATGCAAATAAAATGTTGTAAGATCCTATCAATTAAACCAGCTGTTCACATTTATTGATATTTAAAAACTTCAAGGATGAATTCAATTCTGAAACTACCGATTAGAAACAACTTAGTTTAATTAACAGGTCCAACGCCCAATGTCGTCTAAAGCCTGTCTACGACACTACTCAAAAGTAGCCCAAACTCAAATCACCAATGAATAGCCAGAACGTCACGATACAATGCAACCTAGCCTATCACAAAATAGTTAATAACGCGTAAGTAAGTGTCGCGTCGTGTACTGACCGCCATTGAAATTTGAAATATCTGCTAGTGCTGTGACGTTCTGGCTACTCATTGATGATTTAGAATTTGTAACACATTATTTTTGAGTAGCGTCGTCGTTAAATTGCCTAAGGCATGCAAGATCACGGCCATGCCGAAGATTTCATAAGGATCATCCATCAATCACACACCAATTCAAACGTAAACAGGTAGCAAAGTCAAGTTTCCTATGGGCTACATCCTTTTCTTGGAGCAATTAATGACGATATAAGATCCATAGATTCACAAGTCCACAAGGAGTTAATAGCTTATTGGTTTTCCTACATTTTCCTTTATAACTAAATGTTTACTGTCATATCTTATCAACTTGTAACAATCTACTACTGGTGGACATAAAGGGGAGCCCCAATGACCTTAACTATTTGATTACAGGAGGAATATGGCTGTGACCGATTGGTGATAGAAATATGGCTCTTTATTACCGGATAAGTTCGAGTGGTAGTGTACCTACATAATCAGTCTATAATGGTCCCACTGCTGGGACACAGGCCTCCTCTCTATGAGAGGGATTATAAGAGGAATAAATTTAATAAAAATTCTATGAGAAATCCTTTTATCGTCATCGCAGAAAACAAAATTCTTGAAATTTCACCATATGTCAATTTAATGCGCCATTATAGTTTTAATAGACCAGAAAAATCACGCAGACGAAGTCGTAGGCAACAGATAGTCGTAAATAATCTGAGTTAAAACTATTCATTGAATGGGAAAGAATGTAGGCAAAACTATCAATGAAGCTTATTTCAAGCACTCATACGGCGAGGCGAAGCGCAGCGCGGCTGTAACTGCCAATCAAACATCGACCTTGCCACAGTTAAAATAAAGTTGAGAGTAATTAAATTTCGATTAGCTTGATAATGCATCTAAGCGGAAAGCGGTGCGCGTCTCAGGTTATTTATTCTCGACTTTGTTTTAAGGCAGGCAGTGTTGATATTTGTTTGACAGTGACAAACGCGCTGCGCTGCACCTCGCCAGGTGTGCGCCGGCCCTGGAGCTCACAGAAACTACCCTAGCTGATCTAAACTAGCTAGCTTCTAGCTTAATTTGAGTACTCAAAGCTAAAACTCAACCCCAGCTCTAAACAGTGACTAATAAGGTCGCCCTCCACTAAAACCATAAATAATGGATGTTCTTTCACACATGTTGGAGGTGTTTAACCTCTAAAACAAATGGTCCTTGTGTGTTTAGTTTTATCACATTAAATTGTAAACATATTGTTGCAATTGTAACTTATAAACTTGTTGAACATGATTCATTTCAATATTTATGTCGACTACTGTGGAGTGACTAAAAATAAATTAATTTTAACAGTTATTTAGTATAGTATTTCTGTATCATTGAATTTAATATGTTTTCTATCTTTTGACCCGTATTTCAGACAGTCAAGAGGCTTTTTCATTTTGTTAATCACAGCGTTACGTTAGTGAGAAATGTAAGGATTCTAAAATACGAAAACTAGTCGTTGAATCATGTACTATCGAGGAAGTTCATATCTAAGCAGTTTTAGAACAAAATCCCGTGAACACGATGACCGCATCTGTTTTACGTTAGTTACTGTTAGCGCCCGAGCGCTACAGGGAAAAATAGTCCTAAAGGTGCATAGATATGAACTTCCTCGATAGTACGTATAGATACTGGACCTCCAACCCTTTATTATTATAAACCACAAACTAGGTACCTTTTTTGTGGGTGGTAAATCATCAAATAACCTCTCATGCTCTGGGCGGAGCGGGAGGGCGTGTCAGACTCTTACTGACTAAAACCCACCCGTGTTCCTTCAGTTGCCTGTGCAACCCTGGCAGGCATCGGCCCTAGTGGACCCCATCGTTAGTGCTGACATCTCCTTGAGGCGCGCGTGGAACACAACGCACCGTCGACCCGGGCCTGGTCCTTAACGGACGGCGAGCTACCCATTGCTCACCGTCCACAAGCCCGAGCCTACGGTGGCCGGGAATCGGCCTGGGATTCCTGGCGCCCAGGGCGTCTCCTGCGGCAACTAGGGCATGAGGGCGCGAATTTTGCCTAAGGTAGGTCTATGTAAGGGTCGTAGCAGGTGGCGTTTTGTTGTTTCTGCGTACCCCCATGGGAACAAGGCGTGGGGGGTTTATGTACATATGTATGTAACTAGCTACCCGCATAGAATATAAAAAAAAAACAATTTTTTGCCTTCAACATCGTCCGTGTAGAGTTCGAACTGCGGTCAGTATTTTTTACTTAATGCACTTGATAATACTTTAATCTCTGGCCTAAGACAAACCACTTCACGTTTCGTGGGAATCGTAACAGACAACAACATCACAGCATTTTGTATAGGTACCATATTATGTACTCTATACCTAGCGTGCACAACAGAAATAAGAATTCTTTGGAAACTATCGAGACTCAAGTTGAAATATTTTGGAAACTATCGAGATTCAAGTTGAAATATTTTGGAAACTATCGAGAGTCAAGCTGAAATATTTTGGAAACTATCGAGATTCAAGTTGAAATATTTTGGAAACCATCGAGACTCAAGTTGAAATATTTTGGAAACTATCGAGATTCAAGTTGCAATATTTTGGAAACTATCGAAACTCAACTTGAAATATTTTGCGCAATCATTACGTACAGTAAGTACTGTACGTAATGATTTTGCGTGAACAACAAAAGTTGACAGAAAAAACCATAGTCAAACGCACATATAAGTCGTTTCTGTTCATTGAGTCAGCCAATACGTAAAGAATGTGCATCACGCTCTAATTCTAGACTAAATTGATGATCAATCATTATACTCGTGACTTCGTAATATAAACGTCAATGATCTGGATGGAGCTGTCGCCATTTTTAAAAACATACTTTAATACATGTAAAAAAAAATCAATACTGACGTCTTGTTTTTGATGGATGGATCGGTTAAAAAGGTTAAAAAAACTACAATATGCGTCCGCGTAGCACGTAGCGTACCGTGCTACAATAATTATTTTATGATCCGACATTCTGCATACCTTTTACCAGCTTTTTACTTTACGCATGAAACGATATAAAAATATAAACACAATTATAGTCCTTAAAATGTTCTGTTTTTTATAGTTTGTAGAACAAAACGTGTTTTTTTACAGTTTTCCCTGTTACATTTCTTTTTTAATATTTCAAGCACTTGTAAACGAAACGACTGCTTCAAATCCACCTTAATAAGATCACAACCAAAATGTTGAAATACTTGTCATGTACTATGTCTATTGTCTACTGTCTATTTTATAATAATTGTAACTTTTAATGGTGAGAATAGACTATTTTATTTTATTTTTATTTTACTGGTCCTTCCAAATTCAAATACAAATTACACTTTTTCCTCGAAAGTTCTAACAACCACAACGAATTCTATCCATGCATATAAATCGAATTAAGTTGTCCTTATAACAATGTAGCATTAAATTTCGTGGCTCATACTTACTGATAAACCGAACGATTGACGCCTACTCCATCCGCAAAGCAATAAAGCATTCCTTTAGTCATAGAAGAGCCGCGTCTTTATAAAAAGTAACATATAGATCTCTCAATACCGTCCGTTTGTTCGTGTGTCCGTTCCACTGCATTTAGATAGACACACAGATAAAACGATACTTGGGTATTGTAATAATTGTGATTTATTTTTTATGTTTTATTTCTTTTGATAGGGTTGGCAGTTATAATAAGTTTCACAAAACTAAAACCTATAAAAAATACTGTTGTAGAAGAAACATTTGACTCACGTCAGTCTTGTTTTTATAAAAAGCGTTTGACCGCAATCCGTTTTAATAAAAAGTAAATAAGAGGTCAAAGGTGGACTGGCTTGAAAATAATGCGCCTAGACGTTTGTCTAAGAATTTTTTGTAAGCACTGTGCAGACAACGTGGCTGTCAAACAGATTCTTTAGCAAAGATATTTTATTGATTAATAAAATATTATAATAATACACTTAATATTGTTTTTATGATAGAAATAATTGATAATTTCTTTATAGCGTAATTCATAATAGTAAACACCACCATTAAAAATGTTTAGAATAATTTAAATATCTATATTTAACAAATAATTCACGCGCGGAACTAAAACAAAATGTTAGGATTTATTTTAAATATTTGATAGATATGCATCGATCCATAAATAATTCAGTCAAAATAATATATGTAGAACCGGCTACAAAACAGCTGCACTGTATAAATTAAATCTGAAATAATCACTACCCTTTCTATGTTATTAACCACTTACATAATTGCAGTCTTTATACTAATTGTAGACCTTGTATGTGCAACCAAACGAAAAGGTAGGGGGAACCCTCTTACAGAAAGGGTTTTATGAAAGTACAGAACCAAAAAAGTAGGTGAGTTACGTAATTTTACTTCTAAGTGAAACACATCTGCATATTTAAAGTTATTGCACCGTGTGAAGTTGAAGTGAGTTGATCACAAGATTAAATGATCACAAGGTTACAAGCTAGTCATTCTTAATGACAGTTTCAGTAGGATGATCCACAGGGTTACAAGCTAGTCATTCTTAATGACAGTTTCAGTAGGATGATCCACAGGGTTACAAGCTAGTCATTCTTAATGACAGTTTCAGTAGGATGATCCACAGGGTTACAAGCTAGTCATTCTTAATGACAGTTTCAGTAGGATGATCCACAGGGTTACAAGCTAGTCATTCTTAATGACAGTTTCAGTAGGATGATCCACAGGGTTACAAGCTAGTCATTCTTAATGACAGTTTCAGTAGGATGATCCACAGGGTTACAAGCTAGTCATTCTTAATGACAGTTTCAGTAGGATGATCCACAGGGTTACAAGCTAGTCATTCGTATTGACAGTTTCAGTAGGATGATCCACAGAGGTACAATCTAGTCATTCGTATTGACAGTTTCAGTAGGATGATCCACAGGGTTACAATCTAGTCATTCGTATTGACAGTTTCAGTAGGATGATCCACAGGGTTACAATCTAGTCATTCGTATTGACAGTTTCAGTAGGATGATCCACAGGGTTACAAGCTAGTCATTCTTAATGACAGTTTCAGTAGGATGATCCACAGGGTTACAAGCTAGTCATTCGTATTGACAGTTTCAGTAGGATGATCCACAGGGTTACAAGCTAGTCATTCTTAATGACAGTTTCAGTAGGATGATCCACAGAGGTACAATCTAGTCATTCGTATTGACAGTTTCAGTAGGATGATCCACAGGGTTACAAGCTAGTCATTCGTATTGACAGTTTCAGTAGGATGATCCACAGGGTTGCAAGCTAGTCATTAGTATTGACAATTTCAAAAGGATGATCACAGGATTACGAGCTAGTCATTCTTAATGACAGTTTCAGTAGGATGATCCACAGGGTTACAAGCTAGTCATTCGTATTGACAGTTTCAGTAGGATGATCCACAGGGTTACAAGCTAGTCATTAGTATTGACAGTTTCAAAAGGATGATCACAGGATTACGAGCTAGTCATTCTTAATGACAGTTTCAGTAGGATGATCCACAGGGTTACAAGCTAGTCATTCGTATTGACAGTTTCAGTAGGATGATCCACAGGGTTGCAAGCTAGTCATTCGTATTGACAATTTCAAAAGGATGATCACAGGATTACGAGCTAGTCATTCTTAATGACAGTTTCAGTAGGATGATCCACAGGGTTACAAGCTAGTCATTCGTATTGACAGTTTCAATAGGATGATCCACAGGGTTACAAGCTAGTCATTAGTATTGACAATTTCAAAAGGATGATCACAGGATTACGAGCTAGTCATTCTTAATGACAGTTTCAGTAGGATGATCCACAGAGGTACAATCTAGTCATTCGTATTGACAGTTTCAGTAGGATGATCCACAGGGTTACAAGCTAGTCATTCATATTGACAGTTTCAGTAGGATGATCCACAGGGTTGCAAGCTAGTCATTAGTATTGACAGTTTCAGTAGGATGATCCACAGGGTTGCAAGCTAGTCATTCGTATTGACAGTTTCAGTAGGATGATCCACAGGGTTGCAAGCTAGTCATTCGTATTGACAGTTTCAGTAGGATGATCCACAGAGTTACAATCTAGTCATTCGTATTGACAGTTTCAGTAGGATGATCCACAGGGTTGCAAGCTAGTCATTCGTATTGACCAGTTTCAGTAGGATGATCCACAGAGTTACAATCTAGTCATTCGTATTGACAGTTTCAGTAGGATGATCCACAGGGTTGCAAGCTAGTCATTCGTATTGACAGTTTCAGTAGGATGATCCACAGGGTTGCAAGCTAGTCATTCGTATTGACAGTTTCAGTAGGATGATCCACAGGGTTACAAGCTAGTCATTCGTATTGACAGTTTCAGTAGGATGATCCACAGGGTTACAAGCTAGTCATTCGTATTGACAGTTTCAGTAGGATGATCCACAGGGTTACAAGCTAGTCATTCTTAATGACAGTTTCAGTAGGATGATCCACAGAGTTACAATCTAGTCATTCGTATTGACAGTTTCAGTAGGATGATCCACAGGGTTGCAAGCTAGTCATTCGTATTGACAGTTTCAGTAGGATGATCCACAGGGTTGCAAGCTAGTCATTCGTATTGACAGTTTCAGTAGGATGATCCACAGGGTTACAAGCTAGTCATTCTTAATGACAGTTTCAGTAGGATGATCCACAGGGTTACAAGCTAGTCATTCGTATTGACAGTTTCAGTAGGATGATCCACAGGGTTACAAGCTAGTCATTCGTATTGACAGTTTCAGTAGGATGATCCACAGGGTTACAAGCTAGTCATTCTTAATGACAGTTTCAGTAGGATGATCCACAGGGTTACAAGCTAGTCATTCTTAATGACAGTTTCAGTAGGATGATCCACAGGGTTACAAGCTAGTCATTCGTATTGACAGTTTCAGTAGGATGATCCACAGGGTTACAAGCTAGTCATTCGTATTGACAGTTTCAGTAGGATGATCCACAGGGTTACAAGCTAGTCATTCGTATTGACAGTTTCAGTAGGATGATCCACAGGGTTACAAGCTAGTCATTCTTAATGACAGTTTCAGTAGGATGATCCACAGAGTTACAATCTAGTCATTCGTATTGACAGTTTCAGTAGGGTAAGAATCAATGTTGGTATTTTTACAATAAATTATTGCAATGGACAAGAAGTGTGAAAACTGTTTTAGCTGTTTAATAAAAAATAAATCGACAGCGCGCTTTCGTAAAGGGTCTATAGGTACTTTTTTCAATAAAATTGCCAAGCAGCCAGCCCTACGATCAACGCAAGCGCACCATCGGTAGTTGTCCTTTATTAATACTTGTCACTGTCAGTGATAACGCGACACGACATTATATAACCATTTCAATGTTTGTCTTTTTGTTGCACAGTGTGGGTGCACCGTGCAGCCGGTGGAAATAAATCGATTAATATATTTTATACTTTTTTATCAGACAGCTTGACACAATGGATGTAATGTGATTATTTGGAACCGCTTCTTTATAATGAAAAAGTATGGTGTTACTATGGTTACGTTACTTTTGTTTGTTTGCATTCTTATCGCCTCTTTTAATAGGGTTATGCTTTCGTACAATTATAACATAACAACCGAAAGGGTTAGGCAGAGGTGTACCTTAGTACACTTACATTTCGCCACTATGTTTAAGTCCCATTTATAATAGGGGGGCGAATCTGATGACGTTAGCATAAACTCAGACTCCGGGCTGCTATTTGGAAAATCCTAATGGAAAAAGCTAATAACACTTTGCCCGACTTGGGAATCGAACCCAGGACCTCATGCTCAGCGGTAGCACATGCAACTAATAAACCAACGAGGCAGTATTAGAATAATTAGTGATAAATAAGCATATCTAGGTATGTTACGTAATCTGATAAAGTACAAAGTAAGTAGTAGGGTTAGTAACAATTGCACATAACTTCTAGTGTTAGTAGGTTACAGATAAAATTAAAATTCTAAATTATACTCTTAAAATTCAGCGTGGAGCTACATCCACCTCCTCATCATCGGGCAATTCCACCGATCTGCGAACACACTGAGGATAATGTTGGTGCTGTCGCGAACACGCGTCATCAGGGATGCACATCTATTCCTAATAATAGCGGCAAAACCATTAATATTATTATCCGCAAACATCCCCGATGCACTACAACGCCACGGCAGCGGCAGCCGCGGCAGTACTCTCAGTGCATAATTGTATTGAACGCGTAGGTCGCTGTATGCCCGCTGAGTGAAGTTGACCCAAAGGCTGCACGTGTAGAAGGACTGACAGTAAGCTTTGAAGAACGTTACTTTAACTCTATTAAAGTTTTCGTAAGTATACATATTGAAGATACCATAAATTTTGAATCAAAGTATGATAAAGATAATAATCGTGAAATCTCACGGTCGTCAAATACGTGAATTTATCGCATTGGTAAACCACCTACCTATTAACTCAAAGAAAAAAAGCAAAGGTTATTGACCTGTAGTAATGCAAAAAGTTGACGTAACTGGTACGCACGACGACATATCAATCTGTACCAATATAAGCTGACTTCTCAATGAACGAACTGCCTATACAATACGAGGTCAGCTAAAACTGAAAACGTATAGCTTGATATGTCGTAGTGTGTACCGGTCTATAGAATTATGTATAGCTTTAAGTTCCTACTTACCTAATAATTTGCGCTCTTTAAGAGCGTTTATACCTTATGAGTGGCAACGTCGCAATTTAGTGTCATATTTCGTGGTTTTTAATTTTTATCATTTAATCGGAGCTATATTTTAAAAATCTGTTTAATTAACTTTTTAGTATTACGTAAAAGTGTTTGAAAAATAAGTAACCGTAATGCTTACAGGTATTTTACAATGAAAATAACGCCCTGCAAGTTTCCAATGTATTATTTGCATATAAATAGAACTGTAAACGCAACGATTTCTTACTTTTTACACAGTTTTCACATAATTCTAAAAAGTTAATTAAACAGATTTTTAAAATATAGCTCCGATTAAATGATAAAAATTGAAAACCACGAAATATGACACTAAATTGCGACGCAGCGACGATGCCACTCATAAGGTATAAACGCTCTTAACGATCTGTCAGAATATGTATGCGTATGATTTAGAATATTTATGCTTCTAATATTTTATATATTTATCAAGTGTAACTCGTGATTATTATTTTTTTTTTGTAAGTAGGTACAGGTCGACACAACTTACATGTAGCATCGGCAAAATTCGTTAAACCGATCGCGCCTTCAAAATCACTAATCTTTGTTACTGCTTTAGGTGAAAATGATCTTTAAAAAAAAACAGCAATAACTTTTAGTCATAAATTATAAACAAATACATTCGTAAAATTGATACGTAGATTTTGTCTATGCTTCATCGAAGATGTGTCAACCTGTATCAGGTTTGCAAAATCAAGTTTAAAAAAAATACTTTCACAATTTGCTCCGGTCAAAAATTTTCGATTCCACATCAATAAAACTACAAGTTAGCAATCGATACATCTGTTATGAAAAGCACAAACTATAAAAACATACAATGGCAAATCGAATGACAAATTGATTAAGAAATAGTATCGTGAGATTCGGAATCGGAGGTTGATCTATCTGCCTCGCCTTTTTCAAGCTATATTTAGGTCAGCTTCTAGTCTAACCGGGTGCAGCTGAATACCAGTATATTATATGGTGCGACTGCCTATCTGACCTCCACAACTCAGTAACTGTGTAACCCGATATCCTTTAGTAAGACTGCTTGTCAGACTTTTGGGCTTCCAACTACCCGTAACGACTGTCCAAGATCTACGAAGACAGCCGGTGCCAAAGGCTTAACGTGCTTCCCGAGGCACGGAGAGGTCTCGATATGTAATGGATGGTCACCCATCCACGAACCGACCGCGGCTAGAGTAGCATAAATCGATACAAAAAAGCAACAAATTTTTTTAATTCTACTAAATCGCAATAACAAACTTGTCATAATCCAATGTTAGTTGTGCTTCAACTAAATTAAATGAAGAGTCGTCTTAATATTTAACAGGAAGCGCTTTTCAGCGAAAGCGACAAGGATTGTCTATTTACCATCCTTATAAGACAAAGGAAGCGCGCGAAACTACCTAAGCCCCGCCCAGTCAATGAACGTTTAAGGTAAAATACATTTCTGCCTACTCTACAAACAAAATACAACCTACTTCTGAATAGTTGTGAAGTTACACCTAATAAAAATTAAATTAACCAATTACAATTAAATAGAAAGTCTATAAAACTAAAATAAGCTTTTATGATCAACATCATTGATGAAAATGTGAGAATGAGAAAGTTTTTAAACGAAAATGTACCCAATTTAAATTTCCATTTTGTAGTAAAATAATTCTACCATTAATTAGTGGAACTTTTATATTATTATTTTCCATTTAAAACTTGTTAAACCAAACATCAATGTCACCTAATAATTTTCAACATTATTTACTCTTTCTATGAATATTACACGGCTAATTAACGCTGGTAACTCATACATAATTGCTGCTTAAAAATATATATTACAATATTACTGTCTACAATTCTCATTAATCCAGAATGAGGTCAAAAAGTTCCCACTATAAACTCGTAAAAGCCCAAAGTCCACTTAGCTGACCGTTAACGTTAATTAAGGTAGCGTTAAAAAAGAGAAAAAAAAGGTTACATTGTTTTGTATCGGCTACCGAACAGCGGAACTACATTTTGTTAATTGGATACTGTTTTTTTAATTACCTGATGGAGAACCGATCTGATAAAAACGCAAGTCCCGCTCAATTGAATAAGGTTTTACGGTGCAGCACTTAGGAGCAATAAAGTCACAGTTTTTTTATGTGCGTTATTGTTATTGAATTATCAAGATCTTTAACAACATTTATTTAATGTGCATGCGTCTACAATAATAGGTTATGTGCGTAGGTTTGTCTGTCTAATTGTAAACTCCAGTTGGTCCTTGTAAAGGTTCTTTAACAAGACTAAACTTTATCAAAGCTCTTTCAGTGTCCCAAAGTCATGAAAATAATACTTGAATGTAATCATAGTTCAAATTTTAAACCATTATATAAAGAATTTTAACTATGGAATTCATCTTCAAGAACAACCTTCAAGCTTATATTTAAATAGAGTACATAGTAACTTCATTTAAAATTAAAAACTCTTGGAGCTTGTTTAGAGTCAACCATATTAATCTTAAACAAAGTACAAGTCAAAACAAACAAAAAAGCAATAGTTACCATTAGTTCCATTCAGTCCAATGAGAAGTAAATGCACAAATACAAGAAACACAAATTGGTTCCTTCCATTTATGGTGTTATCGCACTCATTAACACCAGCATCCACCATACTGCCACCAAATTATACTTAATTTTCACACCATCGATAATTTACATGTTTACAATTTCACTGTAGAGGTTCCACTATTTATTTTTTTCACTAGCATACTGTAATCTCCATGCGTTTGAAATTCGAAGATTCAAAATGTCATTTTATTTGAATAAAAAGTTCGGTAAACAAAGTCGGCATCGCGTCCGGAGCTCGGTTCCACCGTCCCACACGACCATGCGGCTTCGAGTCTTGCGTCGTACTATCGCGTCTCCCTCCCTCATCTCTGTTTACTCTGTCCCAAATGGGGGGATAGGCGAGTGCTCCAAAAGTCCAAAGTTTATGTAACTCTATTATGGTGTAAAGAACCATTATCACTTGATTTGACTGTCACAGAAGTAAAAAGTATTGTGTTTGGGGCAAAGTTGCGTAAATATGTAAGTGAACTTACCCAATTTGTTCAAAGCGAGAATACTTAACACTCGAGAAACTTTTTTTATGATCTGTTAAACAACCTTGCCTACTTGCTGTTTTCCACAAATAGACTTTTACCGCGTTTATTTCCACCTTTTTGGTACTGTGAAGAATCTTGCACGTCGTCATAGTTAGTAACTGTAATGGTGATCATTTCTAATGAACACAGTTTACTGAAGTAGAACGTACTTTTAGTTGGTCGACAAAATGGGCCGGCAAATGAAATGATTTCATAATTCTTCAGTTTGACGTTACAATTAGATTTTGTCTCAAACATGCTTGGAAATTTGACCATTATTTTGACAACCTTCTTCGTGATAAATCGAAATTGCTGTACAGGCCAAATACATGCGAGCAGCGGCCGGCAAAAGTTGTATGAAAGTCGTGGTTTAGCGGCCAAATAAATTAAATGATAAATGATTTTATTTCTGTAAGTAGGTTTGAACAAACACTTTTACACGTCAATCATATTTTTTTTAAAACTAGATGGGGTCGGCGTTTCCTATCTGACTACTCTGAGAAGAAAGGCCGAAACAAACTCAGAGGTCACAGTCTCTTTTAAAGTCCAGACAAAATCTTGGTCAGGTCATGTGAAAGCTATGTAGATCGGTGTCTGCAATGGTCTTTTGAGGAAAGAACCACACAGATTACATAGTAAACTCATACCTATCTATCGTGTAATTTAAAAATGGAACGATCTTTTACTCGGAAACATGGCAACCAAGGAGGTAACTTATCACAGGTTTTATATAAATTTTGAACTAGCTTGCAAATAGAAAGCTGTTTATTGAAAGAAAAAAAAACAAATGAACACGTCATTGATTTCGAAAAGTAAGTAAGTGTATTTTAATTTCCGCGCATTGTTCAGAAAAGTATTAATACAAGCATTAGCCACAACTAGGCATTGATGGACTTACGTATGTGTGCCTCGGCTTCGCCTCGGCCCACAATTACACGTTCGTCCATCAATGCCTCTTTTGCTGGCCGCAGCAGTAATGTACTATTAGTGTCTGCTTTTCAGTTTCAGCGCTCATCAGAAGAAAGTAAGCCTACCCTAACGCATAATAATTCGCCAACTTTTACTGAACTATTTACCTACGGAGCTCGGAGGTCGAAGTTGAAGAGGTGCCAGTAAAACTTTATCAGCCAAAATCGTGGGGTTCAGAATAATAACAATCCATCAGCCTACGTCAGCAGTAGGGTTGAGCTTCAGAAAATCAATGTGTGTCCAATCAATCATAAATCCTCCGATATTAAATTTCTATACAGAACTTCAACAAAAGCGAGCCCATAATCTTTACTAAGTTTTTGTCCAAACAAACCCCCACGATCGAAACTTTGAAGGCCCATTCAAAAAGGAAAGGGAATAAAATACGGCTTATTTCATTTGACGCATTTGTCGAGTTAGCGCAAGCGCACCAGGCGGCCGCCGACAAAGCCATTGGGATCGTATAAAAAACGTTCTAATTTCAAACCGGTCGCCCCTCCGCCGCACGCGCTCCTGCGCATCCCTTCGCCCATTATTATGCTGAAGAGGTCATTCACAGTTCGCACAATACAACCCATACATGGGTGAGTTGCTAATAGGTGAGGCTGGTCGCTCTTCAATCCTTTTTGAACTTTTTAATATTGAATTATGTAGTGAATGTGCTATACAACGCCTTGTAATGACTGGTCCAAGGTGAAATAACTATGTAGGACGTATAAAATTGTGCCCACACAAGCAATGTTAACGACGTCTGCGATTTAGTAATAAGTCATAATTATAGTTAAATTGGCGGCGGTACAAAATCCTTGATTACGAAGTCTAAACTTTAGGTGTTGGTATAGGTAATTATACTGAGCCAAGCAACCAACATTTAAATGTAAATAAACATTCCTTTAGTAGTCACTAATGCATTGCTAAATAAAGCCAATCGTTTTTTTTTTTTTATATATAATTATGGGTTTGTTCTTGACTCTAGTCTCGGTCAGTGGTGACAGAGACAGAGTCGAATTAATAAATGTTTATTAATAAATAAATATCTCAAGTTCAATTTATAAGAAAAAAAATAATTATGTGCCGTGGCCTTATTTCAATATTGATCCTGGGTCCAAAGAAAAACAGCTCGCCGTTCGATAAGGACCAGGCCCGGGTCGACGGCGCGTTGTGTTCCACGCGCGCCTCAAAGAGATGTCAGCACCAATGACGGGGTCCGCTAGGGCCGATGCCTGCTAGGGTTGCGGGAAAGCCCGAGAGGGATACCGTGGCTCCTGGCACAGGCCACTGGAACACGGGTGGGTTTTAGTCAGTAAGAGTCTGACACGCCCTCCCGCTCTGCCCAGAGCGGGAGAAGTTATTTGATGATTTCACACCGTCAAAAAAAAAAAAAAAGTGCCCAAATAAATAAATAAATAATATCGTTGTGCCCACATTCAAAATAAGATGAAAAGATGTGCGTAATGGTGCGCAGACTGAAAAATCTCTTTAATTAAAGGCTGGCTGCTAATTGAACTGGTCCGGATACAGAAAGATATCGACACCGCAATGTCGTTTAAAAATTTTACGTCATATCCATGCAAATTGGTCATCTGAGCCAAGTACACAATTATGTTGTACGAGTACCTAAAGATTAAATTCTCGATGGCCCTACTTTTGCAAAAAAGTTCGATAACGATTTCCAAACCTTGATAATATTAATAATTGGTACATACAGGCATTTTTTTAAATGAAATCACAGTAATACCATACATAGGTAATCAGCCTATAATGTTCCCACAGCTGGGACACAGGCCTCTTCTCGGTGAGAGGGAGTGGGCTTTAATCTACCAAGCGGGCTCAGTGCGGGTTGGTAGATGTCACATGTCTTCGAATTTTTGGTTCTAGAACATGTCGTTTTCCTCACGATGTTATCCTTCACCGTTTTGAGAGCAGTGGTGATGAAATATTACACAAAGTAAAGCGCCTTGCCCAGTAATACCATAGCAACCCAAAATTCGAAGACCTGTGACAACTTCCAACCGGCGCAGGGCCGGCGGCGTGGTGGATTACGGTCCATTTCCTCACACAGTGAGGAAGCTGTGTCCCAGCAATGGGAATATTATGCCATGCCAACCATTGACATAAATAAATTACAACCATTGTAGGAAAATAAAACTGTTTTTTTGACTGTTCATGTCCATTATTATTTTAACCTATTGCCTTATACAGCTTCAAAGCGGATGCAACCAACTGTTTGTAAATTACAATAGGACACCATGTTATAATATGACTATAAAAAATATATTCATAAAAAGAAAACACATAAAAACTATAGTGGGCGTTACAATAATGCAACAAAGCAGTAAACAAAATGTATTTTTTATTTCAACATTGAAAACAAGAAGCAAATTCAGTGCATTTGTAATCAGCGGGGAAAACAGTAGCCATACGGATGTCGCCTACGTCGTACGTGCGTGCACTGGCAATTTGAGAAAATGGCCACGCAATATTGAGCTCTGAAACTAGAAGAAAACCTCCCTTTTCATCTAGAATAGCAAAACAAAGAGAGGTGTGAGAGGTCACCTTATTCTGGTTACAATATTTTTACTGTCCACCAGTTCAAATCCATAAAAAGAACCATCTCAGCATATATTATAAGCAACACCATAATAAAAGTCGTTAGTGTTATTTATCTGACCTAATTCCAGTGTTGTTGTCATATAAATTGGCTTTTTATTTAGACAGGCAGCCCTCGGTTACTAAATCATAATTCGCACGCACGCCCAATTAAGCCAAACGTTTTAGTGAATAAAACATGCATATTCATTTTCGCCAAGATTGAAGAATATTGATATGACCTTAAATCTGATAGCAATCGTATATTTTGGAGCACAGTAGCCTGTTACCAACTATTTAAAATGTAAAAATTTTATATTTAAATTTTGCATCATCAGACTAGGTATACGATTGAACAAATTGAGCCATGAAACATTCACACCTTGAATACATTGTTAATTAAAGCAATGCTGTAAATATTAACACACACTGTAAGTGTATTTCGAAAGGTTAAACTTGAAACCTTATCAGACTTCTTTCTAGTTTTTATTTGAGACTTTACGGTTGTACTTAATGTACATCATCCAAACATTTTCCTTTAGCAAATAAACTGCAAAAGAAAGTAAAAAGTTGTTTCGTTTTATTACTCCTCTCTTTGTATATCATTTGTATGCCAGTGAACTATCTTTGTGCTACTTTGTAAACAGCGAAAAATATCTAAGCAATGAAATTCTGAGAACGTCTGGAGGTGGCTATTTCGTCACATGTCAATCGAGCGCGTATGAGTACGAACACTAAAATTATTGTTCTTAACACGACCGCTCGTCACCGATGTATATATATTAAGATCCTGAGAAAGATAAGTTAATCTTTCGCAGAATTAAAAACTCTTCAGGACACACTCGTGGGAACAATACCACCTACTTTGGAGGTTTGCAGCATTCAAATACACTTTAAGGGACATAAATCGTTGATGTTAATAATAAATGGTTTATAGAACGAATAGCTACTTCTACTGAGAGCAAATAAGACAAGAGCGGTTGCAGTTTACCGTTAGGTTTGTTACAAAGGGGCGGTTGAAACCATATGGGCGGTAAAAATCATAAAAAAAATATAGCGTAAAAAGCAGTAGTTTTAGCGCATAGCGTAAAAATCATAGAACTATGATAGAACTATGATTTTTAACAGTTAACTTTAGATTTTTCGAGTTTTGGGGAAAATCGTATCGTGGACCTACTATGTGTATACAGCTGAATCAATGCTACTTTGTAGCGCGTACCATATGGAAACCTAATTTCATACTAGAGGGACTGATAGTTGATGATGCATTTTTTTATTATTATTTGAAAAATGTGTATATTAGAATCCCGTAAATTAGAAATATACTTAAATTGTAAGCTGTTCCAATATAACATACATAATCTGCATCGTAATTATTTATCTAAGATTATCCTGACACACCTAAAACAGAGATAATTATTTTCCGTTCATCATAAAATGCTGCGTTCGGAACGCCCATGTGTCTTCGCCCGATCTTTTCCCGAACGACACCCATTGATTGATGAACAGACAACTGCCGTGTTTTGCATTCAGCTATTTACGGGTATTTCCTCCGCTTAACCCGTCTAAAGACTGATTAATGGCGACCACCGCTGTCTATTACGCGAGGTGACTGGTGGATGTTTGCTTCACTGGATACGTAAGGAGTACCTGAAGGAAGTCTATATAAGGACACGTCTGGCCAATTTAGAGGTGAATTCCTTTTTAGTTGTTGAAACAGAAAGAGACGAGTTTTTTTGTATGGTTCATGCTGTTAGTACTGTAGCAACGTTTAAGTTTACAGCAACAAACAACAATCATTGCATTGCATTGCAAGCATTGCAGCAGCAATATCCTACAAATAAATTCGAATCTTTATAGATTTGAATTTATTTGTACGATATTAATTTTCGTAATTGTTGAAAATATCTTGCCAATTTATCACTATTTCAAAAACGTCACGATGTCGTAGCGGTAGATAAGGAATTATAAATGATGGCAGATTTAAACCAATAAAGATAAATCATACTATCTGTTTGATACTAGAAATATTGTTACTTGGAATGTAGGTATACAAGATATTTGATTGATTTCTCAACATTAGATAATTATACCAATCACGACTTGTCTGCGAAGTTTCGCAAGTAAATTTTTATTTTTGTTCTTTTTTTTATTTTTTTTATTTTTATTTAACACTTTAAACACATTTTCTACCAGTCAACCTTTGGGTGATGCAGAGACAAACAGTGGTAGGTGCAGTTTATAATGATAATAAATATTTTTAAATATATACCTACACGCTTAGACCTATTAAGACGATAAATATAATATATATATATATACCTAATTTGTATGTACGCACAAATAAATGTAGGTACCTACGTGTCTTTTTTTTCAAATCGTTGTCCCACTCTAAGAATTTCTCCTGTATTGCGGGTGCGTTAGAAACATTTAAATTCACATACACAAACAGCCAGAACCGTTTGCATTTATGTAAGTAGATTTGGTAACTTATTTTTAAATGGTTTCTTCTTCGATTCATTAATATAGGTAGGTACAGTACGATACATAAATATAACAAAGGTATTTCAATTTAAGGAGTAGTAACAGACAGCTTAAGGTCAAGTGAAAGACCTATAAACAATTTCAAGAAAGTGAAACGTAACGATTAAGTTATAACGATTTACAATCACGCCGATGTTCGTGAATTAATGGTTGGCCATCAATTTTGCTGTTATTAATTTCCAATTATAATTATAGTGAAGTATAGCGTAGATCTTGCCTCGGCGCCTGCGCCTACGCCACGTTGCGCCGACGCCGACCGAACATAATTTGCAACCTGCTAATAGCTATCGTGAAACTGCACGCTCTGGGATTTGTTGGGTAAGTGAGAGACTGAAGAGTTTTTCTTTTGTTTAACGAATAGTAACTTCGTTTTGTGAGTGGACTGTAAAAGAATTGGGTGTCTTTTATCAAAACGAATAGTTTTATTTAATAAGCGTCTTCCCACGCTGCATAGGTACTACATTATTTTATTATTATCTAAGAATACGTTATAAGGGATCTTTTGGTAGGGAACTCCTGATTGTTAATGAGTATTGTCCCAGAGTTGGGCAAAGTTGTTCCCAATAGAATAGCCACCCACTCTTCCCTGTTGCCTTTTCCGGAAAATCTCCCCTTACTGAAGTATTTTTTTTATGATAACTGTTTGTGAATAAGACTTGATACTTTTCCGTCACCCATCCATAAAAGAGAAGGCAATTTTTTTTTATTACAATTAAAATATTTTCGCTCTTATTTATTAGAGATAAGAGCCATATTTTTTTTTTATTTCCTATAAACTACAGAAGGTTACCTTGCTACGGTTCTTTGATATGACCTTTTCCACGTTTAAACAGCAGTGCGATTCTGTAACCATCTCACCGTGAAAACTTAGGTGAAGTGAGCGTGGAGTGAGCTGTCAGTGTCGTCCCACTGATGCTAGGGATTGACCAAGCTTTACATTTAAAATCATAATCGAGATTTTGCCAATCCACGCAAATGAGATTTTTACAGAATCGACCAGCTGATCTTGTCGTGCTCATACACTAAAATATAATTGTGGAGGCAATTTTGTGCCGGTTAAAGTTACGATGTGCCGCTTCCAGCTTACCGCTCATATGTTACACCACACATCAAAAACAGCGTGGGTCGTACCAAAGCTGAAACCGGCCTTTCGCATCGTAACTTAACGCGATTGTACTTTAATTTTAGTTATTTAAGCGCCAACCATCTTGCTTTTGATGTAATTGATCATTAAACTTGTTTATGATAGATAATCGTGTGCACATAGACAATAATCGTAGAAGTGATGTTTGTGGTGTTTACGATTTGTCATTCATACATTTATTTGCTCGTTAATCACTTTGAGGGTTTTTACGTAGCTAGCTATTGTGTTTGTCATATGTTTTATTATTAGTATTGGTAATACGTATTGAATTCTGCCCACGCGTTTGATATTTGATCACAAACTAGTTCGTCTGCAAATTTTATGATTTTTTTTTTCGCAATTCAACCCACGATCATAAATTACTTAAGGCAGCTGTGCCGGTTACTACATACTAAACTTTAAAGTTTTTTTATAATAATTGATTACATTGAATTTGCTAATTGTACTTTCAGACCTTGATATTAGCTAAAAACAAAATTACTTTGATAAATACATTCTGACTAACAAAACCTACATCAAACAATAACATTAACGAAATGCAATTCATTTGAAAGCCACAATACTTCAAACATGCACACACCAAATTCAATAAGACCCGCGTCTCGCGCTTTAAACATAACAACCTCCAACTTCCCTGCACTACCCCTGTATAATGAAAGGAAACAAAGACTATTTCAAGTCCCCTCCGCTCCACTTTTTCGTTCTCGCGAATAAAAACGTCTAAAATACGTCGACTTGTCGGAGGTACTTTTTATGAGGCTCGAGTGTTAGCAGACGTACTAAAACTTGTTCACAAGTTTTAAGCTTTATTTTAATTTTCCTTGCACACGATGCCGACGAGTTTCCCTAAGAAAAAATGTTTAACTACCCTGCACGTGCGAGGAATAAAGTGCGATGTTTTATGACAGCCTCCTACAAATGAGGTAGCTATCGTAATGTAGATTGCACAGTTGATTACGAAGAAGTATTTTAGGAACTTTGATCTTCTTTTTTGCGTCTTTAGTTTACTCTTTTGCTAATAACAAAACCGGAGCTTTTACGTATTATTTAACCGTTTGAATTGGACCATAAAGTACGGCAATGATGTCTTATTAAAAAACAAAAAAACATGAATTCCGAATTGAGCCCAAGCATTTCAACCAATTCAAAAATCAAAGTTTCAAGGCTTGATTTGTGGATAGACTATCGCATCAAAACAAACACTATCCCATGAGACTCTTGATGACTTTTACTTTGTGACATATTCATACCAATGTACGAACATCTCGAGTGGTTTTCAGCTACTTACATCACTCGATCTCCTCCCTCGGGCGTCGTAAGAGACGAAGAGATTATACATTAAGAGCATGATGGGTAACATCATACTGCCGGAATTTGGAAGTCCCTTAGGATTGATAGGTCAGACGGCCGTTGATCCGATAGCTCTGATGTCAGTATAGACATGTGAAATCAAGAATCATGAATATTAGGTGGGTACTTAGATACATACTTGTCGTGATCAGGACCCAAAGACAATTAAACCACGGTTATATTCTCTTTGTCAGAACCCCAAGACAGACGAGTTAGAATAAATTCTATTGAGAGAATGGATAAAGGAATCGGGTAAGAATACAGACGTCCAAGAAAACTAAATGTATGTGTTATGTTGACAAGAAATTAAAGTTTATTTTTAAAAAAAAAACTATGTCAATTATTAAACTCTATGCAATCTAAAAAGGTACAAAGGAGGGCTTAATACCTTCTTATTTGAATGTGAAGACATTCTAGTAAATCTTCAGTATGTGAAGTAGTTAGTATGTTCTGTGGTATTTTTTACAGGGTTCGGATTTATTCCCGGATAACTAATATTTAAGATCTTTGTATACCTATGTTTGACAAATAAATTATTCTATTCTATTCTAAAAGTAGTAGGTATGTCGGATAAAAAAAATTTTCAAAGGCAGGTAAAAGATAATCCTGAGAATATAATCAATACCTTACTTACCTATAAGCATTGAATCTCTGATCCACAAAAAGGACATAAAACATCAAACAAGTTCTGGGAACAAAGCGAGCTCGATGGTAAAATGCCTCGAATTATGCAAATTCCCTCGTTCCCTTCAATAAGGTTTCAATAAAGCAACGTTGTCTAAAAATTCCACCTCTTTTTTATGCTGTCATGAGATTAAATTAAATGTCTTGTTTTACGATTCTGCTTATCTCACAGCAATGAATAGGAATTACTTTTTAGGTCTATAATAAAAAAGATTTTGTTTAATTTATCTTTTATGGCTTCATTATAGAAGATTTGTCCTACTCCAGGGACATGAAAGCTTGATAATAATAACCAAGGATATGGATGGACCATATTTAATGCATTTGAAAGAATGTTACCATGGGTCCATGAGATTCAATGACTAGACTTCAAGACCGCTGCTGTGCTCTTACAAGACAATAAATTACAGAGACAAATGCAAAATATTCCAAAATATTTGTAACATTGTAATACAAAGCATTCTAGCCAGCCACTGCTGCGGTGTAAATCTAATACTAACGATGTGTGACTATTCTCTCCCTTTTGTTAAGGCAGCTCCACTTGGGTACCTAAATACGAAGATTTAAATCGTTAGATTTGCCTTCACCGTACTTGGGGCGTCTTGCAACAAAATGATACAATAAAGATCGATTTTGCCCTAAACTCGACTTTACTTACGCAAGCGCAAGCATTAGCGCATTACGCAAGTCTTGAACAGTCGCATTTCAGATTCGATCCATTCATTCTTTGAGCTCCATTTTCAAAAAAAAAAAAAAAACTGATGGCAACTCATTTCTGAGTTTATGGAAAAAAATTATTTTATTTGTCAATAATGTCAATGTACGTCAATGTTGGCAGTAGTTGTGAACCCGTGTTGTTTTCTAGTTTTCTATAGGGTCAGATGTAATACATTTATTATAACATAATATGAAGAGATCTAAGACACCTAATTTTACTACGGCAGAAATAATGCATTTATTACGTCTAGTGGAAAAATTCCCGATAATAAAAAATAAAATATTTTACGAGAGAAAAGCGCAGACTCTAAATATTGTACGATTTCCTCGGCATCATCCGATAACAGATCATGATGATTAAGCGAAAATAAATCCATTTTCACAAATCAAGCTTTTTTTTTTAATAACACTAATCACGTCTGTCTATAAAATCGAGATTTAACAACTCTAAACCTACTTCCATGTCGGTTTAACTTTGACGTTTATTTAAATCGAGATTTAAGCCAAGTCGAAGACATGCAAAACGTTAAATTAAGTCTAAGTCGAGTTTAAATCGGGATTTAAGTGAAAGCTGCAATTCGCCCTTAGTCGCATACTGAGTAGAGTGCCAATAATAACGGTGTTTCCATCTTTCCATGACAATCAAGTCAAGTCAGTTCGCCACTGCAAATAAGAAACTGCGCTCTATTTTAATTATTATAATATTTATTTTTTATAAACCAACCCTTATTATTAAAACGATTATTAAAGTATGTCAAAAGGTGTCAAAAGGAAACAGAAACGCGACCATCTTTTGACGCGGTAGAGCGAATCTAAAGATTTAAATCTTTGGCCTAAATACTTATCTATACACATGTCAGGCATTGTGCACCGTAGTTAGAAAACAATGGAGTTCCATGCGAGACGGAAAGAGTAAGCTGCTATTTATTACCCCTGAATAAGGACTTGTATGTGGAACAACACCTCATACTTGAAATTGTAAAGTCTAACATACAACTTAGGATTTATCGCTAGGGAAATCTCTTGGATTGTATTGCGTAAATTGTTGGTCCAATAGCATTGGAGAATAGCAGAGCAGAATATTACAATTTGTAAGAAAAAATGCAATACTCCTTTTGACAAGAATATTTGGTCGAATTTTGACAAGAACCTTTTACAACCTTTATAGTATTTGTATCTTACGAAGCGACGCGCGCTTTACTTGTGGAAACCGAGTGTAAAAACATGCTGCTAATAAGTGCGTCAAGACAAGTAGCGTCAGCACATAACACACACACACTCTTCAAACCTCGCCATTGTCTCGGACGGTACCTGGAGCTTCTGCGCTTACACACACATTCACAGCGTGTTTGTACACTTGGCAACCACAAGTACAGCGCGCGTCGCTTCGTGAGATAAAAATACTGTAACATGTATTGTCTGCTAAATCAGATAAGAACCTAAACTGAGTACCTACCTACATATAATTCTAATGTAATGCAGTTCAAAAACAGGCTATGGACGCGCTAAGTCTCGATTTGCAATATTGTCAGATATAGGTATCGGATATTCTTAATGTAGATAAGCTACTACGATTTTCTTTACCAAAAACACGGCAGCATTCGCCTTTGGCTGGCACTTACTTCCAAATGTAGGATTATGTAAGATTAGCTTCTGCCCACGGCTTCACTCGCGTACATGTCGGGAACGTGCTAATGGGACAAAAAGTAGCTTAGGTCCTATCCCAGGATGCCACCTATCCCCTTGCTAAATTTTATCGGAATCCATTCAGTGGTTTAGGTGTGAAAAGCTAACATACAGACGGAGCTACTTTTGAATGTATAATATAAGTATTTAATAGTAATTTATTCAGTGCAGACTCAAGCGATAATTCAAGCCAATTAAAGAGAATTTTGTGTATCTTATCATAATCTTAAACTGTAGGAAGTAATAAGCGTTAAAGTGAACTCCAATAAAAAGTTATTGGAGTTGCGAAGTTAAGCAGCGGTAAAAACCGCGATTGTTCAAATGGTCATATATATATTAATAGGTTTCAAAAATTACCTGAAAAGTTTCGTTATTTCTGTTCGCGTAGGGAGGGAACTTCTTCCTTCTATCATTAACCCTCATTTTGATTTAGTTAAGTCGACTTTCACGGGTTGGTACCTAATGGTGGGTTTACATTTGGGAAACGTAACATGACATGTAGTACACGTTGAAACAAATTCGCCTAGTTTTTGTGATGATGATTGATGATGATGCATTGCTTATACCTACATATGCTAGCTGAGATAAATATGGCAAGAAATTTAATTTATTAATGTTTTGTGTTTCATTTTATAGAATCCAGTTCTTCTAACTGGACAGACAGCTGTGCTGCTGGGGATTTTGTTGCGCCACTTCTTCTTCCCACCTAAAGCATTAGGAATTGGTGACGGGCTGGCGTTTTGGGAGGGTGTCATGTAGTTTTGACGTTAAAAAAGTGCTGATTCTCAGCCTAGTTTGAATAAGTGAGTTTTGATTTGGATGTTCGGCATGTTCGTGTCAACATTTCATGTTCTTTATTAATAAGAAGTATGACTAAACTTAGTAAAACACCAATGATATTGCTGGAACATAATTAAGGACCCAAACCTACCTGATTGTATTTTCTTAATTAATGTTGAACTAATATTAGTCTAACTAATAATAGTGAAGAGCAGTGGTGGCCCAGTGGTATCGGCCCCGACTTACGAGTTGTAGGTCATGAGTTCGAACCCAGGCAGGCACTTTACTTTGTGTATTTAATTTAAACACCACTGCTCTCAAAACGGTGAAGGAAAACGTCGTGAGGAAACCGGCGGTAGGTTAGAACCAAAGGTTCGAAGACATGTGACATCCAACAACCTGCACTGGGCCCGCGTGGTGGATTACGGCCCACTCCCTCTCATAGAGTGGAGGCCTGTGTCCGAGCAGTGGGAACCTTATCTTCTGGTTATACTACTAATATTAGTCAATCGACTACGGCCATAGCTAACATCAGAGTCAATACGCTCGCAGCTAGCCACCTACTGTATATAGCAAGAAGTAGTAAAAAAATGTATATTAAAGTGTGATTTGTGACAAATGGATTAAATTTTGGACAAGATTGTAAAGAGAGCTTGTCTGGTGTGTTTTCTCATAATATAAAAAATACAAGTAAAACAAATAAAAGAATTTCAGGCGCCTTGGAGATTGCACACTATGTTTTAATTCCGGATAACTTACCTTCGTAGAGTCAGACTTTTAATCTGCCGGAGGTAGCGGTAATGTGTGTAATATTTGTTTAAATAATTGGTTGTTTATGTACTCGTACTTGCTTTGTATTCTAAGTGCTTACTGTTTGTTTTATTTTATTTTGTTATAAGTAGTACCAATCATTGAACCTGGCTTGGTTTCCGTAGGTACGTCCTTTTCAGGTAACCATTGAAAATCAGCGCTGTGCTGTGGGTCCCCCATAGCACAGCATCATGCTGAGTGGAAGCCTTCTTGTCACAGTCATGACGTGCAGCTGTCGACGATTTCTGTTTTGTGCTCGTGATTAGAGATCTCTTTGTTATTTTTACTTTTTTCTTAATTATTAGAGCTAATTATCTTTTTGTATGCACGTGTTTCTGTGACAAATAAATCTATTTTTCTTTCTTTCTTTCTTTCTAGTATAGTGTAAGCTATATCTATCCACTGGCTTAGCTTCCAGCATCAAGTTTACGAATATATAACTAGAGCGCAGTCTACTTCACTAATAGTAAGACTTCCCCCAGTGGTAACATGTAAAAACGGTTTTTGCCAGGGAAAGTTTCCTCGTCCGCAATATCCCAGCTAAGCCGGATTTGCAACTCACTCCCGGTTTCTTCCTTTTCTTTTTAATTAAAACACTTTTATAGACACTGGAGAGATTTTAAAATGCAAGTTAATTGAAGTGATACGTGACTTTAGACCCGCTTCGTTCCTTCCTGGATTAATTCTGGATTACATATTTTGCTATAAACAGTATCGTAAAAGTGGAGATTAAATGTTGCGAAATATGAAATGGATTCTTTTTTTTTTGTCGACGCGAATCCGATCGAGTTTCCCGTTTGTCGGTTTCGTACGGAGATTATGAGCCTGTGATGTGTACAAAATACAAATGAATATTTTGGGTCGAATTTGAAAAGCAGATTTTGAACTTATCATTATATTAGTGTTTCGATATCAACGTACGTACGTGAGTCAATGATGCTAACAATTAATCATTACTGACACGAAACTACTTTAATGAATGAGCGGCAAGAGAGGAATGTCTTCAAAATATTACATTTGCGGTAAACAAGAGCAGCACACTGCATCAGCACATAAAGAAACATTTCGCTTCAGCCAAAAGAAGACATCCTTTTCATATTTTATTTTTCCTTTTTTGTTTTCATCAGTCTTGCCCGACACCTCTCAAGCGTCCTACTTGACAGTACACATGTCTTGCAGGCTTTCTTTAAACATACGGAAATATTACGAATGGAGAGGGTTGAGGTGGGTTGAGTCGGGTTATGCTTGCGATTAATCATTGAGCATTAACCCTTATTCGCCATTTAACGTGGTAAGTACGTGCTTATAAGTTTCTCTCGCTTACTGTTCCGTCTTTATTTTACGAGTTTTATTCCCGCTTTATTTTCGTTTCGTATCTGAGGTAGGCCAAATATTGAACGAGCTTTAAATAGGAGGTTTATTATTCTCGTACGGATCATCGATAGGGATCTATCTACCATATGCTGGGGTTCTTTTGAAGATGGATTTAGAAGTG
Organism: Brachylomia viminalis; assembly: GCA_937001585.2. Lineage (NCBI taxonomy): Eukaryota > Metazoa > Arthropoda > Insecta > Lepidoptera > Noctuidae > Brachylomia > Brachylomia viminalis. The sequence continues at coordinate 11,304,986 of OW443308.2, read as the reverse complement.
TGTTTACGTCTATAAATATGTTGATAAAGCAATCATTCTGAAGCATAACCGTCACGTCTGAATTTCTTTAAGAATCATTTTACACTAGTTAACTCTTATCAAAGGATGGCAAAGGATAAGTTATAATAAGGATAACCAATAATTTTACTCAAATCATTAAGATTAATAACTTTGAGATTTGTTAATTAATTGCAAATCGAAGCTTTAGGATTCGTTTATTCGTTAATTTCCTATATTCATTCGACCTTTAACCGGACGTCGAGCGAGACCTCGTTGAACGTTCAGAGAAAACCGACCAATATTACCAATCCAACTAGAAAATAAAACTGTTCATTGTGCCGACATAAATCCGAACCCACTTAAAGAATATATTTTCATTCGAATATAAATAATACAACGCCATTATAATCCCTAAAAAGACCCACATTATTTTTTTTCATTTCAAAACCAATTTATTTCCTACAAAGACGTATTCAATAGCCCTTTGTTATTCTACGGAATTGATTCGTGGTTTATTCGATTCTTGGATTCTTATCACATAACGACGGTAATATCTGCAATGGTTTGGCAGAGGGGACGTTAGCATGGTCCTCACTACCCGTAGCTCGTAACTCGGCCAGGGTACTTTCACAATGAGCATCCACATTCGTTGAAATGGTAATGGGTTACGGTCGGTAGTTTGAGTTCGTCCGGCGAATATATCGCCGATTTGGCTAGGTAAGATATTTTTAGTGCTCAGATCCTGAGTTTAAAGTATTTTTTCGTTTATTTACCGGAATAAAAATGTGTTTTAACCCGTATTTACTGAAGAGAAATTTAACACACTATTTAAAATAAACAGAAAGAAACAGGAAACTCAGAAAATAGAAACTATCTCGACAGAAATGAGGCAGATATAAATCTAAAAGACTTCAGTTACTCAACAAAGATAAAACAAAAACACCTTTTTCTCAACTTTGCTTAAATAGAAAACTCTAGAAGCCAGAGCCAGAGCTATCTCTTCTCTAAATCTGGCTTCCATCGAATTTATTAAGTAGCGAAATAAGAATTTCTTGCTCGTAGTACAAAAGTTAGGACAAGTAACAAATGAGACGTAGAAAAATCGTCGAAATATGTGAGCCGAGTTGATTTTCCCCAAGAGCTTTCTTTCTTCTTTCCTTCTGTGGCTACTTTAATCTAACACGTGTATGGTGTTTGGTATTAATGGCGACGATTTATCCTCGTTTGAAATATCACCTGAAACATTGATGTGAGCTCAGGGACTGGTTATTTTAGGTGTTGTTTGATCTCGAATTTAATATGTAGGTAGGTCAGTCAATGTGATTTAAGAAAAGAAGGATTTTTCAGATTCATCACCTGTTTGACTAACATGACGTGGCTCACATGACATTATGACAGTAAGATATGGTCACCGATGGTATTCCAATCCTACTCAAATGAGTGGTGCAGTTTCAGATGAAAAAACTAGGAAAGCATCTGTTATTAACAACAAACTAGTAGTTTTTTAGATGACAGATTCTTTACTGTTCTATAATCTGTACAAAATCTTTTCCTAATCAATAAAGATAAAAAACAATAAAACTCTAACTTAAATTGAATCAGATGTAGATGACCACGGAAGTACTGTAAAAAATCCTACTTATCAATACCACATGTAATTGATAGGTCGATTTAATATACCCTAGGGTTGTATCAATTTACTGGTAGCAATAGGAGTGAACCGCGATCGTCCCTCGGGCTTCTGACTGTATTTATGGGACCCTGGCGACTTTAATTTCCAGTTCGGTTTTCTAATCGAAGTTTATAGTTACAACTTTAAGTCTGATCATTATTGATGGTGCAGGAAAAGAATATAAATTGTGATTGTTGGGTGATAGGTTTAACATATTTTTTTTTTTGTTTTTGGTTTGCGTAGATTTGAAACTGAAAATGATGCAGTACGACCGAAACAAGCTCACATAATTTTTGGTCACATCCGTCCGATACCATCCATAATTTGGATATAACCATTTAAATCAAATTACCTTATTTTTGATTTTCAACGGTTTTTGGAGTCGGCTTTTTCGTGCAAGTTCACTCGAATTCCTTTGAAGTCACGGTCATGCAGTTCTTTCTGCTGAATGTCTAGAGCCATTACAAATTGGTAAAGTAACACAATAAAAAGCTGAATACCTACCCATATTTTGTGACAGCAAATTAACTTACAAGGCGTCGGACTGCAGTATGACGAGAGGGAAACTTTAATATATTTTTATGAAAGGCGTTTTGGCGCGAAACGTGAATGATTAATGGCCGACCCTTCACCCGGGATCCGCTTCCGTCCGAGCTAATTCCGGAAAGTTTTCGCTAAAATGCTCCGTTTTTTTATTAATTAAGCCGTCTGCTCTATATAAAACTCAGTAAGAACCGAGTAATATTTCCAAATTGTTCTAATTAACTGTATAAATGTTGAGTTTTCTTGGAAATCCTAATTTTAGATAAGCACTTTCCATTACCCGAAAAAGAAAAAGAGGTCCCATCTTATTCCGTGTATCTTTTTTCCTGGCGCGAGTATATTTCTTAGTTAAAATGTTCACAAGGACTAGCCAGATGCAACGGAAAAGCTTCATAAATGAATGAATGTGAGCAAGGCAATGGAGTGTTATTAAAGAAATCCTGGAAGCAACTACCTAAACTGTGATTTTTAATTAGCTAGACCAAAATTACAGCCGCGATCGAATAACTTTAAGCGATACGTTTTGAGTTCAAAGATGGAAAAACTGCCAATGTGTACGCTGCGAATATGTTTAGTGAAGAATGTATGTAGTGGTCGACAGGAACTTGCACGAACTATATGAGAAGCTGACTTATCAGGTCCACTTAACTGCAATAGTGCTTCTTTATGCCAGTTAAAGCACCAGGAAGTGGTGAAGGGCGGGCGTTTTGGGGGACTGTCTTACGTAATTTTGTCGTTCAAAAAGTGCTGATTCTCAGCCTAATTTGAATTAATTACTTTTGATTTGATTTTCAATACGCAATGGCATCGTGGCATATAGGATAATGATCTCTACACAGTGGAACTATTTTATAATTAACTATGATAGAATTACAGTACCTTTGTTATTTAAGATTGGTTTGCTCTTGTTTCTAGTCTAGGTCAGTGGTGACAGAAACAGAGTCGACGGTGGAGTGAGCTTACCCAGATGAAGCTCACTTTGAAGAGATTAGGGTTGTAAACGATCGGAAACACACATGCAGGTAGAGAGTTCCACTCTTTTGCTGTGCGCATAACAAAAGACATTTGGAAACGCTAAGTGCGAATTGGTGGAATAGCAACTAGGTAAGGATGATAAGTTGCAGAGCGTCTAGATGACTAATGGAAGAAGGGGGCCGGTGGTACGAGGTCGTGGAGTTCTTGGGCACACTCAGCGAAGTACAATCTGTAGAAGACCGACAAGCAGGCGACCTTGCGGCGATGAGCCAAGCTGTGAAGCTTGGCATCCACCAGTTTTACATCGCCAATGAGCCTCTTAGCTCTGCGTTCCACCGAGTCAAGCGCGGCAAGTTGGTACTTTGCTGAGCCATCCCAAAGGTGGCTGCAATACTGCATGCATTATTAGTCATTCAAGTATTTAATCATTATGGAACTCGTTGACCTCATGGACCTCATGCTTAGCAGTTGCGCTCGCGATCATTAGATCACGAGCGCAACTGCTAATCATGAGGTCCTGCTTTCCATTCCCAGGTCGAGCAAATGGGTGGTTGTTGGGTTTTTCCGTCAAAATTTTCTCATTAGCAGCCTGGTGTCTAGCAAATTAAACATCGTTTAGATACTTATCATTTATGATCTTAATACGCGTTTTCTAGGCAGATAACATGACTTTATGGATCGACTAGACTACTGCCAAAACTATAAAGATACCTATGAACATTTGTGATCGAATGCCAAGCCACGTTTCCATTTAAAGAGATTTTGAAAATAACTTTCCGTTCTGTCAGACAAAAGCTATCTTTTCTTTTGTGACTTTAATATCCTTCCTTTGCTCCTTAACCTTTCACAAACCCCAAATATATTGTTATTTATATCATATATCGCAATCACGTCCAAATTATCGTGGAAACGTTCGTTATCGAAACCAATTCGTATATCTGTCGCTTTGTATCACCACACAAATACATTCATAAACAAAATTTCAATAGGTACAGACGCGTACCTAAATTGTACAAACGCATCGTTACAAATGGGATATCGGATTTATTCCCACCAAAATCGAATCTAACACCAAATTGGATTTTGAATTACGGCAACGGATAAACAGAGATTTAATCATTTTGTATGTAGATATGCAGGCATTGTATTAACTTTGTTTGGTTTATGTTTCGTAGTTGTTACTTTGTACGAAACGGTTTGTTATTTTTGCATATCAATCAAGGGTTATTTATTGCGTTGTGTTTTATTAGTTGACTTTTCCTGGGATTTCAGACTGTATTTGTAAATATTTAGAGCTTGTTTATGGGTGCAAAAACAGAAGTCTCATTGAGTCGTAAACAATTGTGTCCTTTATGGAATTCAGCGGTTGCAATGTTTTTCAAACGAAATTTATTGCCACCACACCATCAAACGGAACTTTGCCTTATACGGGTTATTTGTAATACGTCGGCAATCCATTAAGGGGATGTAGGGGAGGTAATTTGCAACCAAATGACCCCTATGCAAATGTCAACCATTTTCCAGTAATTTGACATTTTATATTTTTTTGAAGATATCTGGCATCTTATTGTATCTCGTTGAATAGCTGAGAAGTTGTACGTGTTTTTCGAATGTTCTGTCGATAAAGTAGATCCATATTGTTTGTAGAAATCGACCACTTCAGTCAAATAACCTGCTCAAAATGATGAAAATTGTGTGCTTTCATTTAGTTTTTTTTTAAAGGTAATTGTCATTTTATGTTTGATTATTATGTATTGAAGTAGAAGCAGATAATAATAATTAAAAAAATCACGCATGTTTCTTTTAAAATAGGTAAATTTTTAATATACAACAATTTTAAAATAAAATGTCAAATTACTCGGAAATAGAATTTGTTTGGGTCATAATGACCTCCCCTACATCCCCATAATGGATTGCCGACGTATTACCAATAACCCTGTATATTTTTTAAACATTCAATTGTACTAAGTAGTCAAGTAACCAAGACTCACAGAGCAATAACAACGACGATGTAAACAGAATGAGAGTAGCTACCAACTAGACATATTCAACAGACAGAGTAAAATGCAAAAAGAATGTACTTCCCGCTCCGTTTTTTACATTTTATATCATGCGGCGTCTAGACGGTAACGGTTAGCTCTTCAACGCTAAGTTCCCAACAAAATGAATACTTCTTTCAAAGCCGCTGGCAACCTGATAAATGAGCTGTTTATCAAACATCTCCTTCCAAGTAATCACATTGAAATCTGCGCATAATGGCTAACTGCCGCTACCCGACTGCTGTTTTGCTGTGAAATCATCTAAATTGTATCCCACGGGCACAAATCTCATCTCGTTTTGAACTGAATCTTTTGAATTTCAATAAGGATAAAACGCGTTTAATAGCTTACCTTGACGCGCATAATTGAATAATGTCTGTTGTCTTCACTTCAATCATTTGGCGATTAATCTGTAGTAGCATGGCAGCAGCCCTATTTCCTTTAGTGTTGATAGTCAAATTAGCATTATGGTTTCACATAATTATTAGGGTGCTGTATTTAGACTGCTCACACAGTTTCGTGAACTTAGCTCAATAAAATAACTTTAAAATAAAAATAAAAAACCGACTTCCATAAAAAAAACACTACAATGTGAAAAATTATTTTAATTTCAGAGGCGGTGTCTTTGGATCCGTATTTTAGTTTTTTCCACCGTCTTCCGATATTAAAATAATTTTTCACTTAGTAGTGTTATTTTTTAATGGAAGTCGGTTGTTTTTTTTTTTAAGTTTCTTATTTTTCGCTTTTTAGTACCCACCCCACCAATTCAAAAAGGATCGGCTTACACGTCCATGATCGTTTGAAGGCGGTTTTTTGTATTTAAAACTAATTTTTTAGAAACCGCTCGACCGATATCGATAAAATTTAAATGTGACCACCTGGGAAGTATACTCTTTGAAACAAAAACAGAATTTTCCAAATCAGTTCAGGCGTCTTCGAGTAATCGGTGAACAATCATACTCCTCCTTTTTTGAAGTCGGTTAATAAGCACCAATTTGCACGCACATAATCCTTTTCACATACACTGCCTGTATAATTATATTTATTAACCAGTCTAGAAGAGAATCGTGAATGTGGGAAAAGGGCCCTAAGGTTTGATGTCAGACGCCAGATGGTCACCGGAGATTAGCTTTAACGATTTAGTCCTAAACCGTCCCTAGGAAGTTTAGGTGTAAATATGCGTTACTACAGTTTCTTGGGAACACGTTCACACATTTTAACGAGTTATTATTGAGATTTTGGTGTTGATTTTACTGAGAAAATTAAGCTTGTTGCCATATTTAACAGTCATGCCACATTCTTCATACAACTCAATAATTTTAATTGTTTAGATGAAATTAAAAAAAAACATAAAAAAAAATCATTTACCTACCTGAAAAAGCACCTTAAAAAGCTCTCCAATTCCAAAATCAAAGTAAAACATTTAAAAATTCTTTCTTTTCTTCCAAAGGCGTAATATTCCTTGAAAAGTAAATAATAGCTGCTAGTTATGATAATGTTGGCGCGGAAAGAACGAGATCGGTCCGGGAAATGAACGCCATTCTTCAAGCGCTCGCCGCGGTGATTGGCGCCTCGAATTTCCCTTCGCCTATTTACGTACTTATTGAATGTGAAAAATTGAGTATTTATCTTGTTGGTTTTTGTAGGGAAATAATGAAGATTTGCTGCTAAATATAGGACGAATGCGGTTAATGTTCACTTGGGAACTGTCTTGAGAACTGAAGATACTATTTAGATCTCTTATTAAAATATCAATATTAAACCTCAGTCATCTTTTGTTGCACGAAATAATAAAGTTGGGATACCTACTTATCCTGTCCTGGGTTAGACAAGGTCACCTCACAGCGCCGATAATAGCCAGTATAAAAGTTTTGACAAAATGTAAAAATTCTGTAGTTTTACGGTGGGTCTTAAAATTCAAAACGGTATTAAAAACTAAAGTTTTGCTTGCCGACCCGCAAAAGTCAGTATAGCACCCAGGTGCAGCGCATATCAACGGTAAAGCCCGTGATGCCTTGACAGAATTGGAAATTGACATTGCTACAAACCGTCTAGACGCAAAAATCGCACGCTACACTTTTGGCGCCCATTTGCACTATCTGCAGTCGATATCGCCCCTAATAGACGATTTGCTTATAAAAAAAGGGCACTAGAGAGAGTAAAATAAAAAAGCGCTAGGGAAGTCGATAAGACCACTGTGAGCCCTCGTTATCTTGGGTCATAAATTACCCCAACACCCCCGGGCGTTCAGGTAGGTGCCTCCCAGGCAGGATCCTTCGAAACGCTACGAGGATTCCGGGAAATGAAGTGACTACGTGATCCAATTGCGATTTTAGGTGCATTCGATTTATGTACCTATGTTTTTAGTAGACACGCGACTTCTTCAGACATTTGATAGGTCGTTTGTTTTGACGACTCGATAATAGAACAAAGGCGAATGAATCGTTCCTGCACGAAAATAAAGGAATCAATACGGATGGGATACCTAAAGAGACAACTAAAAATAAAAGGCGGAACGAGTTAGAACCGATTAATCAGCGATTCAATTCCGTAACGTTGGATTCCTGTTAAAATGGTAATAGAGATCGGTTTTATTGGACTTATTTCTCGTCCTCAAATGTCAAATTAGGGCAATTTCAATGAACATTGGAGCTTCGTTATTGCATGTAGAGTGAGAGTTAAAATAGATTAATCACTGCAGATAACAGAGTCTGCGATTTTCAAGTTTTAAACGGTAATAAAGGAACCCGATAAAGTTTTACTTTAATCTAAATCTTTAATGAACACCTAGGTAAGTTATTTAATGGCTCACTAATAAAAGTCAGCTGGTTATCTACATGGGAACAAAATGTTGAAACTTTACTCCATTTTTATCTGTCTCCAATATAAATTAGAACTGATTTAAATTCTACTTAAACTTTTTGTTTGGAACAAAGCTCGCGTCAACTTTTACATCTAATTTTTCACAGCACGAAACAATGTGCGGAAGTAGGATTACGATTAAAGTTAGACAATAAATCCAGTAGTTCCGACATCCGCCCGCCACCACATCTGACAGGCTAATACATATTGATACAATATTGGTAGAAGCGACCCAAACACTTTCTAATTCGACACTTCGAAAACTGTACTCATCATCCCTCTGTTTCAGGCAATAAGGTGTAGTTTTCAGTGGTAGTAGGCCCGTCTAGCTGTACCAATAAGTTTGTTTAGTTTGAGTTTTGACAAATATCTGCAGGTGACGGGTGTGCGGTTTCCCGGCACGGATGCGTTTGACATATTGCTTTGATAGCGGGTTCTGTACATATACTGACGTCATAAATTATAGCAATTGGTATGAAGAAAGAGAGGTCAGCTATTTATATCAGGGGTTTTTGTAAAGGCAAGCGAATTTGAAGAGGACCCTTTTTATGACTAAAGTTTTTGGGTTAAAACCCTGAACGTATGGTCACAATCCGAAATACTTTTTCCTGCATGATGTATTTCAGTCACACTGATGAACGCCTTTTTTTTATTTTTTTACTACGTTTACTTCACTAAGCTCAAATCTCAGAAATATATTTATGTATAATAACTGCTTACAGATAGTATTCCCGTCGCCGTCAATTCAGACAGTCATTAACATTAATAAGCCAATTACTGAAATGAGTGAGGCAAAAATTTCTCCCTTCATTTCCCTCCCTGTGAGGGCCGTCTTGTCGAGACACCATTTATTTTTACACGCCTAACGAGAACTGACAATCGCTAAAAAGAAATGTCTGGTATCGATCCCATTTAGAAATTAAACAAGCGAAAAATATGAATTGAAAACAGAATCACGATTTAGGTTGAACCAACAGTAGAGTTAAAGCTTTTAGCTGATTGAAATAATAAGAATGGACGCTTTGTCTTTTAATAACAAAATCAGTCAGTAAAAGTAAAGGACGATATATTTTTTTCTTAATTTAACGATTTTTTATAACGAAGATTGAGTCCGAGATCGAGAGGGTTGAACAGAATTATGAAACTTTAAACTTATATCTTAGACAATAATACTAAGTTCCTTCATTTGTACAAGAATATTGTTTTTTTTTTGTTATAATTTATTAACCTACTTGTAGTAGCTACATTCAATAATAACCGCCAAAAAAAACATTCGCAACAAAACCCGATGACCAATAAGCACAATGTAGCTACTTTTAGGTCCAGAAAAATGTTATGTTGTAGCTGACAGTACTATTGATTGCTAAATGCTGATTAACACTGATTTTCGTGGTGGCTAATATAGTCATTAAACAGGCGACAGCGTACGTTTCAGCTTCTGCAGTTCGAGTGAACTCTAATTAAGTCTTCATTTACCGATGTGGACCCTATATGACATCCAATAATGCCGTTTGGTGCTACTTGAGAACTATACCATAAAATTATCGACCATATTTCGGTATATGGCCTATATATTTTTTATTTTCCTTGGGGAAAATGTAATAAATAATTTGTCACAGATTGCCCACATAACCCAAGTCACCGCGTGACACCGGTCGAACATTTGGATTGGATTACCGCACTGATCAAATTAGGAATGTCTTGTATTTTCCGCTTCCCTGCGTTGCGTATCGAATTTGAGGGCAATTTCTGGTAGCCATTTTGATTGTTGGTAATTGAGTAATTTTAGGGTAAATATGGTAAAGTTTGAGAGGTTCCTGTTGTGTTTATTACTTTTTTTAAACAAAAACCTCATGAAAATAGGTCAAAAACACACTGTATTATCTCCATTTTCATCGTCAACATTATGTACCTACATATTGATTAAACTAAAGTATTTAGTATCAAGTTAGTAGTAGTGTGGGACGCCCCCCAGCTAGATGGACTAACAACAACCTTAAGACGGTGGCTGGGATAGACTAGATGCGGAAGACGAAGAACGGGGTGTTGTGGTGCAGCCTGGGAGAGGCCATGTCCAGCAATGGACTGCGATAGGCTGAGTAGATCGAGTATCAAGTTTACTTCACTCAGACTTATTTCTGATTTAAATAACCAATAGCAATCACAGAAAAGTAATTTAGGACCTACAAAATATTAATATTTATCGAACAATGCCGTAATAAACTCTTTGAAATTCATAAGCCAGTCTCTGGACATAAAGTAACTACACTACCTACAATCAGAGTCAAGACTAGCTTTAAAACGCATAAAGTAACTATCTAATCGGCTACTTAAAGACATAAATATTTAAAGACACAACTATTTAAAGCCATAATTAATTCAAGGTAGCGTGCAGACGTCCTACCTGGCTGTGGTTCCTGTACCCTCAATTTTAGTGCCCTGTAATATATGGGCCGTAAACCACACTTATCACAACGCACACAAATGCGTCCATAAAATCTGTACTATTACGCTGATATCGTTTAAGTTATGTGCACGGTAGGTTGTATGTGTTGCTTGAAATATTTACCTACTAGAAACCTTAAAAGTTTTTCAGCTCTAAGATTTTCGTAAATTGTAGCATTTATTCTTAAAAAAAACGTTTGATTAATTTATTGAGACTAGCAATATTTTCTCAGTACATGCAAACCCTTTCAAGAATTCAAATGAGTTAAATTCTTAAAGCACTTTCTAACACGACAACACCTACTCCAAAGTTACGATAGTCTTACCCGCACAAAGCGACGCGCGACGTGCCTATATAGATAAAATATTATAAGTGAACCCGCCTCAAAAAGTAAGTCCGATAATAAACTTCTATTCTAAAGAACGTCTTCGGCTAATTTACGACGAGGTCCATGCAGCCCCACCCTCACTAATCCATACTTATTAAGGATAATGGGGAACCAATGAACAACTTTTCGTCCTTATCCGGACCCATAAATATTGGCTATCACGCGTCGCCGGTTGCCAGAGGTGTCGAAACTGCGATTTTACGGTACTTTTATTACATTTTCGTGTAATAATTTTAATGTAAGTAAGTCACAGCAAAATGTTTGATTATTATGGGCATTGAGACTTATCGAGGATCCGTTGTGTGGCGTTTGAGTTTAGGGTTATTTAGAAATGGTGATTGTAGCAATACTTTATTTATTATAACGAACACGATATTTTGATCGGTGTTGGAGAACGTATTGCTGTAAGATGAATATTTTTTTTTTATCTTGGTAGAATTCCAATAAACACGGGCAATATTCTGCGAATCTGTTAAGGCTCCGTGCAAATAAAAAACCCTCTTTTGTCAATTTCTTATCTAATTGTGACAAAGCTGGAAATAATTGAAACATTATGTCTGTGTGACTACAAAAGTACAGTTTTCATGGCGCTAAACCATTCGTGTCAGTCACAGCACCTGTTAATAGTTTCATCACTTTTGCGCTCTCAAAAATATAGTTTTTTTTTGCCTTTGATTTACGAAATGAAAATATAGTATAATATATTATAGAAATTTTAATTTTATTTTAAGATTAGCTGAAGATTAATGTGTGATTTTTAAATTTCTTGAAACGGCTCAATAATAGGAAAAAATACATTACTACCAGGGTTTGTTTCGAAAAATAGGTTTTTGCAACATTATTTTTCTGCTATATTTAGTATCGACGTTGAAAAAAGTGGTCCAGCTACATGCAAGTAGACCATAATAATGATGTTGATGATAATTTTTAATGTTCAAAACCAAACGTAGTGTAGTAAAAAAATGATCAAACGTCAGTCTCGCGTCATTTTTTGGAAAACTTGTTGCGAATACCTATTAGTGATTTCCCATGAATACTTAACTTATTTGAAAAATCCCTTTCAGCCACATGCAAAACAAAGAACTCAAGTTTTCGAATCACAAATAATTTTGTTTAAATAATGTTTCCCTTTCCTCAGTCGATTTCGTGCACGGCCCCTTAAGCGAGAAAAGAATACGAGTTGGTTTTGGTGACCGCATAATTCGTCAACCAAAAAATGCAAAAATGGGTGATGTATCCTAAATATGTCGCTAACTCAAAATCGTGGTTAACCACTTCATTGTTTTTATCACAATGTAATTTATTGGCAACTGGTGTCTCTTTATTATCCAGTTAACCTTTTAGAATGGTCGCATTATTAAATTAACCGACTCGTTTTACCTCATAATATCCCTTCACAAAAAGAACTATCAGTCTACACGTAGGTATTTCTAGACTTGGTAATTTGAAGTTTAGAGCTTGCTAAACTCTTCTATAATATTAATTACGGTGACTCCTTCAATGTAAACCGCGAAATTCAAATGTTCTTTCGTTATTTGCAGAGTGAATCTTGAGCTCTAAGTTTGACAAGTTATCAACTTAAAATTCTCAAGTCAGAAACCGGGTGTAAGTAGGTATTAATTTCTTCCATCTTTTCCTTTATTAGGTACAGTCAATTTCCAGTATCCTGTACGGGAGCTATACATGATAGCAGGGAAATCGACGCACAAACTGAAACCATGAATTAAGCTAAGCATAAATAATTATGAAAAAATTGTTAATAAAAAATAAATTTGCATAATCAATAAATAATTTAAAAAAAAGTATCATATGTCCGGCTCCTGGTTCTAAGCTACATCCCCACCAATTTTCAGCCAAATCGGTTCAGCTGTTCTTGAGTTATAAATAGTGTAACTAACACCACTTTCTTTTAGAAATTACAGGTTGATAGGTAAGTAGAAATTACGGGTCCGGTTATCTATATATATATATAGATAACCAGACCCGTAATTCCTACTTGTTTTACAGGTTGTGAGTCGTTGTCCCTGCCACTCATGCACAACTCTTGATGAGAGAAAAAAACTCATAACTCCTATCCTTTTCTCTATATAATCTCTATGTCAATAGCAGAATCCCCTTGGACCGCTAATCCAATCTCTAAGCGAAGTTCATGTTCGACCACCAACACCAATCCACTTCGTCTTAGTAGAGCCTGGCTATGTTCATTACACAAGGGAGATACTTGCCGCACCTACATACAATATGTACAGTGTTCTCGGAATTTAATACTGGATTATTACATGCTTCCTCCTTCCTAGCTGAAGAAAGGGGGGGAAATAAGAAGGCTAAATAGAATAAAGGTTAAGTGGCTGCGACTTGATAGAACCCTGTTAAGGTGGATCCTCAGTTGGAGCCCGCCAAATTAAAATTTTCTTTGGTTTTTTTGCAAATTGCAGCTTTGTTTTATGTCGCTTGTTGATCAAAATGCGAATCTCGACTGTAGGAATGATATATTTTACTGAATAATAATCATCAATTTCATATGAATTTGGAAAATTGTTCCACCTAAGAATTTTTCACATAACAAATTTCCAAAGAAGCGCTTGCTAAAACTATACTGCGGATAAATTTACTGTTTCTTAATCTGCTGCGTATAGTGAAAGTATATAGAAGAAAATCAATGCAGACAAAAAAAGAGTTGGTTAATCTCTTTTGTCTTAAGAAAGTTTTTTTTATTATTTAAGATGGGTTTGCTCTTGACTCTAGTGCAGGTCAGTGGTGACAGAGACAGAGTCAACGGTGAAGTCAGCATACCCAGAAAAAGCTTGTTCACTCTCATTTTGAAGAGATTAGGGTTATACTCGTATGCGTTCGGAAACACAAACGCAGGTAGAGAGTTCCACTCTTTTGCTGTGCGCATTACAAAAGCCATTTGGAAACGCTTAGTGCGAATTGGTGGAATAGCAACTAGGTAAGTATGGTAACTTGCAGTGCGTCTAGATGACCGATAGAAGAAGGAGAAGTTTAGTAGTGCCTTTTAAAATAAATTGCAACTGAAATTGACTGACACAGATATTAAAAGCGTAACCAATAAAAATTTGCTACCAAGTTTCGACAATACAAGTAAAATGATCCAAACTAACTACAATATTCCTTGTTCAATCCACCCAGCCCATCCAACACCATAAGCGAAAACAACATCATAATACATAGGATGAATAGCCAACGATCTTTCACCGTAGTCAGGCTAGTATGAGGCTGAGTCACAGAATAGATAGCTACAGAAGGCATGCTCCATACAAAGAGCGAAAATCGGCGCACGCAAAAATGGACGCGTCTTCTTCTTTTCGAGTCGAAGCTGGTTTTTAAATTAGTGGTGCCCAGCAGGTGGCCACATTAATAGCAGTGTCAGGGTCGTTTATTAGATCCTCAAAAGTGCAGGTGTATAGACACTTGGGACATTCCAGCTAGTGTGACATGTTCAGGACAAACACTGCTCTCACTATGGGTGTCGGACGGGTTTTGCCAAATTGTATTTGCAACGGCCTACCTGGCTACGCAATCTATTAAGTGCTTTCCATATAGGCCATTGCAATTCGCGTCCAGGTGGCAGATGTACCTGGAGAGGGAATTAACGAATGCCAGTCGCGAGTGCGTTTGCACTTGCAGTAAGTGAAGCGTGTCTATGAGTGCGTGCGTTTTCACTCCTATGAAACTGACCTTCTGTGCCTATACTCTGATACGAGGCTGAGTCGCAACGAGGATACACGAGACATATTGTCACTCCCTCGCCCCGGGAGGATTGGGCGGTTAATAGCAAAATAGTGTCACCCCCAAGCTTGTCACTTATCATTTGCAACGCTAATGGAATATTTATAACTAGCTTATTATAGAGTTTAGTGTTTATGCTCTGGAAGGTGTTAGATTTGGCAACTATACAGGGTGGGAGAGACAACGACGCGCTAACTGAAACCATGTATTGAGCGCTTGATTCTAGATCCCCTTGCGTAGAAATTCAGCGTCGGTTATAAAAAAAAATCTGCTGTTTAATAGAAAAGTGCAATATACGTTATATAGGTTTATGCGTGTCTATATATTTAAAAATATGTATTCCTAAATCATTATAAATTCCACCTACCACTGTTTGTCTCTGTATCACCCAAAGGTTGACTGGTAGAAAATGCCTATGGCATTAAGTCCGCCTCCGTACATTTGTGTGCTTAACGTATTAAATAAATAATAATACCTACATTGCCAAAACGTATGACGACTTTAAAAAAAAATATCTGACGAAAATATCAACGGGGCGTTCAGAATTATGTACAGAATACATGGTAACAGATTGTGATGTCCCTGTCACCTTGTATTATCCTTGACGTTGAGCATAAGTAGCTTAAATTGGAACTTAGCAGTATCGATAAACCACAGTTATTGAGCTAATGAAACAATTAAAACAATCATTATCTTTATATTTAGGAAACACTGGCGTGGTAACTTCAAAATCATGGAAGATTGGATAGAAAGAGCAGCACTCAGGGAAGACTAGAAAGCTATGGGGGAGACCTTAAAAGCTGTGGAACAAAATAGGTAAGTATACCACTTGATAAAATTCCAGAATAAAGTGTCTATACCTAAAAGCTGTCGTAGGCGATGAACTATTGCAGCGTGATTTACGTCCACATGCGAATCCAATTCCAATATTAGGTACGCCAACCTGTACAGTACCTGAAATTACAAGCGTGATAACTTCCAGTAATAATTGTCAGCAGCTAATTAATATCTTCCACCGGCTACACGGACGCATGGAGACCACCAATTTGCGGGCCAGCACATAACGTTTTATTTGATGTGAACAAGGGTTAGTATTTATTATTGTTTACGTAGCACGATGGCCTCCGGGCACAATTCCGTTGAGTTATGGCCTGGTCACCCCCGTGCGACCGTGCGCAGGTGGGGCTACCGCAGAAGGTCTCAATTTATTGCTAATTTTATTTGTATAGCGGTTCCTGTAAATTTTATTGTTTTTCCTCCTAAAATATTTCGGACTGGACACAGGCACTTATGGCGAAAATCCACGTAAACATTTTACTGCAGCAGTTAATCCAGATAATGTCGATCGATCAGATTATGAAACTCGGGACGCCAAATGGGCGACCATGTTTTTAAATTTCTTGCTAATGGAAATGCAAAATGAAGAATAAGTGGATGCTACGTCGTTTAAGGTCCCATTTTTTATTTATTATATTATCTATTATAAATTTAGGGGCTTTTGGTCACAACACGACCATGCCAGCCCTATCATAACGTAACTCAATAAAAGCTTTACACTATTCAGATTTCAAAACCTTATAAACTATTTTATACAGTAAGATAGCTGCATTCGAGACAGGCTCTGATAATATGCTTTGAACAAAACCAACATCTATCAAATTAATTTTGAAGGTATTCATCAGCGTTTAAGGTCCCATATGACGCACTCTTGTGGGCGGGAGAAATATTACACCAGATTCGAGAGCAGTCGTTAGCAAATTTGATTTATGGATACGAGTGCATTTTAATATCTACGACATAAGTAGGTATAGGTACTAATACAGTATCAACGCTAAGGATGGTATTGTAAACCACAAATCTACATACATATTTTTCCGAGTTTAGCTACCGAGTTGAGCTGGTTATTTGAACGCCTTACGCAGTCATCATCAGCATTAGCATTAAATACACATTACTTTATTAATGACAGCTTTTCCGGTTTTCAAACAGATACACCGCGTAATACAGCGGAATTTCGTACAAATCCTACCTACATTATTAATATAGCCAATAACCATCAAAGCGAATGTTCCTGAGATAGCACTCATGTCTTCACAAACATCCGCACATTATCCCAAGTCATTTGCAACACAACTCCCTCAGACGTTCCTCAAGACTCTCAGTTCACCTGAATTGTGACACGAAGTCAATGTTAAAAAGAACGATGTTTCACTCAGACGTCATTCCAATGAAATCCGTTATTGGAAATACGCGAGAGTGCTATTAAAAGAACGATATTCCCTTTTGTGTTCTCTCTAATTAATTTCCTTGTCGCTTTTGTTTTTTGTCTCGCTCCAAAGTCCTTATTGTTACTATCAGGTAATTTATACACGGGCCTAATGAAAATGTATCTCCGCTATTTATCAAACGAAGTGGCGGTAGACTTTGGCAACGTTATACCGATGGGAAAAGGTCTCATTTATGGTAACTGTTTCCAAGTTTCGCTGACAAAGGGAAAGTAGGGATCCTTTTTCTTTGTCGAAGGATTTGGGTCATTGGTTATTTCTATTGGGAAAAGCTTCAGGTGGAACGTATGTATTGTTGTTCGTATAAGTTATTTTAGTAATGCATAGGTTTTGTTTTCAATAAAACTTTCCGGGGCTTTTTTTTCGGTATTCTCAATCTAATCTAATCTGAGCGGCTCGTGGCTAAGTAATAATAGCCACATGGGTCGATCGATCAGGTTAGGTTACGCTTGCCGTGGTCGGTCCGCGGGTGGGTGAACATCTTTACATACCGAGACAACCCGTGCCTTTTTTTTTTTTTTTTGAGGATGGGAAATCATCAAATGACCCCTCCCGCTCTGGGTGGAGCGGAAGGGAGTGTCAGACTCTTACTGACTAAAACCCACCCGTGTTCCTTCCTTGGCCCTTTATGTTCCGGGTCAGCGGTACCCCTTTTGGATGATCCCGCTTTCCCGGCAGGCTTGGGCCCTAGTGGGCCCCCTCTTCGATGCTGACATCTCTTTGAGGCGCGCGTGGAACACGTACGCGCCGTCCAGCATGGGCCTGGTCCTGATCGGACGGTGAGCTACCCATTGCTCACCGCCCGCAGGCCCGCGCCTACGGTGGCAGGGAGTCGTCACGCGGCTCCCGACGCCCGGAGCGTCCACCGCGGCGGCTTGGTCGGGAGACTCTCTCCCTCTCCCGTCCCGCCACCTCCTTAGCTAACATGACTGCTTCGCAGAAGGAGGCGACTGCCTCCCACTCCCCCTCGCCCCGGACCATGGCTTGAACCAGGGCCGGGCGTGAATGACTACCGGGAGCAATTGCTTAAAGTGCCCCCCGTGCCTCGGAAAGCACTTTAAGCAATTGCTCCCGGTAGTCATTCTTTGATCTTTGACAGTCGTTACGGGTCGTCAGAAGCCCGAAAGTCTGACAACCAGCCTTACCAAGGGGTATCGTATTACCCAGTAACTGTGTTGTGGAAGTCAGATATGTAGTCGCTCCATCTAAATACTGCTATTCAGCTACATCTGGTTAGACTGGAAGCCGACCACAACATACTTAGTTGGGGAAGGGCTAGGCAGACGATGATTCTCAATCTAATCTAGAAGAAGCCTTTTCAAGACTTTCTAGCAACAATTGCAATAGGCTCGTCCCCTACTACATGGGACTTTAAGATAGCTGTCGAAATGTACTTCTATAGGTATACATGTGCCTAACCCTTGATCGGATCCACAGAGCCAGCTGGTGGCGTAGCTGAGCCAGTAGTTTTACCCCTTAATAATAATGAACCCATTTTGATCCAGCCTGTCCCCAACTTGCTGTCCTTCCCCAGCGACGCCCTAAGCCGAGGTCCGTACCCCACAGGGGGTGCCCTTAGGTGATGGTCGCTTAGTTTATAATTAATATTATGCCCCTGGCTGGAGGCTTTGAGTTAGCTCGAAGGCACCACAGGATTGACCGGTTAAGCAGTCACGGCCTCTCAAGGCCAACTGCGAGATGCCATACATAAAAAAAAAATAAAAAAAAACTAACCCTTCGGGAAATTCAGGCGTGATGTTATGTGTGCGTTGTGTCTACCAACAATAACCGTTTTATATTACCTTCTTTCACCGATGGATTTCGACCGGTTGCTGCAGTTGGTAGCGACCCTGCCGTCTGAGCATTGCATTGCAGTGCATTTATTTAACATAACTTACTTTTTAATTAATGTTTAATCTGCAATTTTTTTAATGATGCAAGTATAACACAAAAATTTACTATTTGTACACCAATTTTATTGGTAGAACATAGAGTTCGACTACAATAATATGTATATTTAAGACCTTTTATGTATATATACCTATGTTCACAAATAAAGATTGATTGATTGATTGATTGAGCCGCTGGTCCCGGGTTCGATCCCCGGTCAAGTCAAACATTTGTGTACATGAACATGTCTGTTTGACCTGTGTCTGGGTGTGTATATGTATAATAAGTATGTATGTCAGTCATCAGGTTACCGTAGTACAGGTTCTACCTAGTTCGGGACCTGAAGACCTTGTGTGGATGATGTCAAAAAAAAAAAAACATTTACAGTTCCCATTGTTTATATGCATTTGCATGGCTTAATTCATAGCATCGTTAATATCACACAAACACAGGTAAAGCAAGAGATATTACTCTAATAACATCTACAGTGCTGCATGCTTAAGCAGGGGTCATAAACACAAAAGCCGCGCTTACAGAAAGCATTATTAACTCGACTGCCTCTAAGAGAAGAGATGTTTGCAGGGATTATTACAAGTCTAGCAATAAAGGGGCGAAACGACACCTGGTAAATATTAAAAGGGGAAGATATAAAGTGAGTGTTATATTTGTCATCAAACGTGACCGCGGGCTTATGATTTTATATATAACCTCGCCCTAAGGTGGCAATGGACCGAATAGAATAGCTTTGGTTAGAATAGATTCATAAAACTATACCACAGGAATAATTAAGTTAATTAATTATTACAAAAAATCTGATTCCCGATGCGGTAGGGTATTATATTTCCTGCTAGGAGGGACCAAATTAATTTAGTTCATTTATTACGTCTTATCTAGGACGAGGACATTTTTTACAACATAAAAAGAAATAAAACCACGTCAAACAAGTTTCCCAAGAATTCAACAAAGAAATTCTTACTGTAGCTTAAAAAATACAAGAGTTCTTCTAAATGACGCCAATCTACAAAAATGACGAACAATTTCATAATAATTTCAGTTTTGATCCCAGGATTCGTTGCGAGGTTCACATTTCTGTGTAAATTCACTGAATCACCTCCAAGTAGCAAGAAGCAAGGTGAATGAGACGATTACTGCTCACTTCCGAGACGGCATCCCGACTGCAGGATTAGATTGAAATTGAATGGTCCTCTGGAAAATGAGAAATGAAAAGAAAAAAAACACGTACTTTAGTAATGAATGCGAAAGTACTTTTGAAGAACTATTTTCAGTGAATGATGGAGATTAGGAAAATACAAACTCAGTGGAGATTTTATACGATTTCTTTTAAAGGAAACTAAAGACGTTGAGTACCCTTCGTTATAAAATTTTAATTGGAATAAGTGATTGTGCACTTTTGATTTACTTTGTTCGTTCGGCTGAGTTGGAACTTTATTTAATTACTATAAAATGGTGCAGCAATTAAGAAAATCTACGCTGAAATCATGAAACTGCTGAGTCTTAGCCTGAATAATTATTTATTTCAATAATTTTATTTTACTTTACTTGGACATAAAACATCGTTACACATTCAAATTTAAGGGTGACAGAATATATTAGAAACTAGTTAAAAGTACTCGTACACACGGCTACACATCAAGTTATACATTTCCAGTTTACACTGACCTCTCATTGTAAGGACATCCTATACAATGCGAGAACCGCTTATACTGGAAATGTATAGCTTGATCTGTAGCCGTGCGTACGAACTTTTAGAATAATAAGTATTGGAAGGCTATTTTAAGGATTCAATAGCAATATTTTTGAACTTAGAGTGAGTAAACGCGAAAATGTCCAATTCAATGAAGTGTGTAATGTTCAATATAACAAACTTATCGCTGCTAGATATAAGTAGGTCATTCTGATAATCGCAACAGACTAAATTAATTTTATAAATAACGTTTTTTTCATTAGGGTTTAAAGTGCTCCCAGCATTATTTTATATGTAAACTGTATTCAATAAAAAAATTGAGCACACCTGTTATGTATTTTTTTTTAATACACATCATTATCCTGAAGATGGTGTATCTCATAACACGGACGAATAAAGAAGAATTTAATCTGTTGGCTTCCTATGACCATGTTTTAAACAGGATAATCTTTTTTTTTTATGAGGATGGGAAATCATCAAATGACCCCTCCCGCTCTGGGTGGAGCGGAAGGGAGTGTCAGACTCTTACTGACTAAAACCCACCCGTGTTCCTTCCTTGGCCCTTTACGTTCCGGGTCAGCGGTACCCCTTTTGGATGATCCCGCTTTCCCGGCAGGCTTGGGCCCTAATGGGCCCCCTCTTCGATGCTGGCATCTCTTTGAGGCGCGCGTGGAAGACGTACGCGCCGTCCGGCACGGGCCTGGTCCTGATCGGACGGTGAGCTACCCATTACTGACCGCCCGCAGGCCCGCGCCTACGGTGGCCGGGAGTCGTCACGCGGCCCCCGACGCCCGGAGCGTTCACCGCGTCACAGGATAATCTTAAATGCGATAATAGGAGGAGCGCGTATCTGCAAGAATTTCAATCAGACGCTGAAAGCGACAATTGTTACGAAAAGAAGAATTTTATTATTAAATTATAGGTAGGTACTCGATTCATTCTTGTCATTTGTATGTCAGCTTAAATATCTACAGAGTTAAAAAATCATAAAAAAGACAAACAAACATCGTAAAAAGTAGGTCTGTACCTACCTATAAATAAACAAACCTCTCTCGTTCAGCGTATCGATCATAAATCTTGTAAGCCCAAAACACCGTAAACCATGGATACTATACTTGCCTAATACGCGCGTTCTCCATAGCACGTCATAAAGTGGAAATTGCCTTCCTAGTTGAATTCATCCGCCGCGCGGGGACTGAGGCTCCCTACCCTAATAACATTGCAGTTTCCTGGAAAATTTTAGCGTACCGTGGACCAGCGGGGCGGAATAAAGGCGAGAGCTCGTTTCCGCGACTTACACCCTACCACGATACTGAAAAATTCAAACTTTTCAACCCAAAGCAAAATACATTGCGGTGCTTGTTCAACCTCTTTGCTAAAGTCACGAAGGAAAACGCGCAACGAATGCAAATCTTAATTTGAACCTAGAATTTTGGGTAGTGAATAGTAGATGACTAGAATGCTTTCACTGTGATATAGGTGAAGTTTATCCACCGGGCTAACAAAGCTGAGCATGAAAATAGATGAATAAAGTAGGTGTACCAGGCTAATGACATTTTTGGAGATTCGTAGGTTTTGGCCGGTCTACTAACAGGGTTTTACTTATCTTTTACACTTTGCATTGAGCTTTGCAACTACGAATCTTCCCATAAGTACTTATGACAGAAAATTAAGAAGGAACATTACTCCGTGGTATATTATATTTAAGTATGTTAATTTTACCAAAAACAGCTAACTGGTCTATACTTAGGTACCTATTCAAAAAATTCGTCATTTATTTCAAATAAACCTATTAAGTACAGGCTCTTTTGAACTGTCTAGGGGTCGGTCATTCAGAAAGATGAAGCTAGTTGCCCATTCCAAAGCTTAGTAGGACCTATGGAGAAGAACGAAAATGAAACTAGACGGACAGTTTTGAATCTAAATATTGTTACAATTAATTGGTTACATCATTCATGTTGAAATTATACATGTGGGAACGACGTAGAAAGACGTGCACGTTAAAAGCGTCCGTAATAAAAAAGATGCAAACAAATTAAAAAACTATTCAGAAATTAAAATAAGCTGTCGCGTCGCAGCTAAGAGATTACCAGTCCCTACTGACGGCGCCCGTTCACGAACACGACGTATGGACCAGCACCATTCAGTTTAACCATTTTGTAGGAAACTTCATGATCAAACTCACATGGCACCACCAGCGAGACATTTGAGAGAGCATGACATGCTCTCAACCGCCAGGGCACATTCAAGTCAATGAAAGACGTACCCAGTAAATGGTAGCTTTATAGTAGGTACATAGAGGTCACAGATGTGCTATGCAATTATACAATACAAAAAAATATATATATATACAATGCAAATATAGTTTTTATAATCTTCAGCAGCTCAAACAATATTTTCGAATGGTAATCAATTACCTAGTTTATGCGCCCTTGTGGAGCAGGACCAGCGTTGATTATTATTTTTATTATTATCATTTATTTATTCGGACTACAAATGATGTCCATTGTGTTAGTAACAATGTTACTTAGCCTATGTTAGTACTTAATAACTAAAACAGATCTTGTTCGATCGGCTAACGCCCACACAAGCGGTCTATCTGCCCGGGCGGCTACCGAGTGCAGAATAATGTTGGGACGACTGTCACGCAACCTGCGAAGTAACGTCGCAGTTGAGCCAAGCATTTTTGTCAGCGATGTAATCGCCAAACTTATAAAATGCTTGGCTGCATAGTGTGCGTTTTATACAACATTTAAATTTCGTTTCATTCAGTTGGAGTATGTAGGGTGGAATTTTATTGTAACATTTTAAACAGTACCTCATGAAGGATGAGTCTACTTTAGCCAGTCTGAAACTTGGTTGAACAAATTGGTCCCTATTTCTAGTCCTACAGTTGTGTCTTTCACCTCTTTTACTGAAAATATTTTTTTTCCTGACGTAGGTACATGATGTTTTCATAGATATACTGACAAGGTAGCGTCGCGTCGCGTCGTGATGTTAATATCTTTAAACAGTTCACTCAGAGAATCGCGCTTGCGGAAGCCATATATTGATCTGATAGCTCATTTCTGCAGAACAAAAATAGACTCGATATCTGCAGCCCGTCCCCATCGTAAAATATCGTAAGACTATGAAAGTAACTGAAATAGACTAGCCTCGCGGTATCTACATGAGTAAATTGACGGATTTTCTTACAGCATACGCTTTTTTTTTTTTTTTTTGAGGATGGGAAATCATCAAATGACCCCTCCCGCTCTGGGTGGAGCGGAAGGGAGTGTCAGACTCTTACTGACTAAAACCCACCCGTGTTCCTTCCTTGGCCCTTTATGTTCCGGGTCAGCGGTACCCCTTATGGATGATCCCGCTTTCCCGGCAGGCTTGGGCCCTAGTGGGCCCCCTCTTCGATGCTGACATCTCTTTGAGGCGCGCGTGGAACACGTACGCGCCGTCCGGCACGGGCCTGATCCTGATCGGACGGTGAGCTACCCATTACTCACCGCCCGCAGGCCCGCGCCTACGGTGGCCGGGAGTCGTCACGCGGCTCCCGACGCCCGGAGCCTCCACCGCGGCGGCTTGGACGGGATACTCTCTCCCTCTCCCGTCCCGCTATACAGCATACGCTGCTAAACTTAGCTGCCCTGCGAGAGACGTTAAAGGAGGACCCCATTGCAGCCTTGAGTCGAGCGTACTGCGTAATCCTCAGGAAAACCGTTTTATCGAAGAATTCTAGTTTCTCTTTATTCAATTCAATGTCAAAATCACTAATTTTAACATTCGCTAAAACAAATCTTATGCATTTAGTTTTTTTCCCCATTTTATACTAAATTATTAACAAAGAACCAATTTTATACCTTGCAGTAGGGCGTTATGTACGTCGTCAAAATTTGATACATATTAAAGGTGCGTATTTATACCTGCTCCAAATTCAAAATGCACTAAGTACTACTTAGGTACAGTATAATAACCTGCCTGAAGATTAAGGTGTATGTAGGTACACCACACCTACATCTCATGATTTGAAATAAAATAAAACCAGTCCAGTAACTTTATAGGCTGCGTTGATACTTAACTTCATAAAAACCAAAATATTTCTAAATGACAACTCTCAAGTATAAAAAAGGAACTGCTTAAGAACAAACCAAGTCCCATGATGACGTCAAGAGCCTTCGTAAAGTCAAAGGTACGAGTTCAAGTGCTCCACAGGGCGCCGGCCGGCGACACGACATAGGAACCCTGCAGTCGCTGGATTAACTATATTTCACTAACGAATTAATTTGAACCAGCAGCTGCTTCACTGCGCGGGAGTAAATCAAGTTACATTGTGGAGAAACAATTGAATGAGATGTTAGTATGTAAGGACTTTATTTAATAGTAATAATGGCAGTTGTGTCGTGATTGATCTGATTCTTGATGCCAATGTGTAACAATGTAGAACCTGAAGTCGTGGTTCCAAACTGTGGCTCCAACCCTCCATTATTTCTATAATATGTGATTTATCTGAATATGTTAAAATTGGCAATAGTAGAGCGAAACCTAATTTACACAGCAATAAAAAAGTCCCTCACGAGGATACAAAAAGACAGCAGATAAATTATCTCATTAGTCATTATTTGTTATAAAATGGTCGGGCATAGTAGTCAGATAGGAAACGCCGACCCCATCTAGTTTAAAAAAAATATGATTGACGTGTAAAAGTGTTTGTTCAAACCTACTTACAGAAATAAAATCATTTATCATTTATCATTTATCATTTATCATAATTACAAAGAGGAAAGTTTTGGAAGCAAAGAAGACACCAGCCGCAAGGGTTATTCTTGCTTACACTGAACGAAAGAGTTCCACTTCTCCATACGAGTAATTGTCTCTTATTCATATCAGAAAACCAACGCATGAGCAGCACTAGTTTATGCATTCAGATGCTGCAATAACAATACCATTTCCAATACTCCACTCATCATCGCCTACAAGAATATGGAAAGCTATCTCCTCATTGACTTACATCTTGCGTGGGCAATATTGATATATTTTATGTTCTTTCATTGCCAGATCGGTATCAGCAATTGGAGAAATAACATAGATCTGTTGATAAAAATATTCAGCTAGTTAGGGATTTCCTCAAGGGTTTGGATCGTATATAACTTACTTGATACTTTATCTAAAGATATGTTTTACTGACATGTCCATTCGAATATACTACATCTTTATCAAATCCACTAGACTGAGCGTGAAGGTTCGATACCAACGACTACATCAGCTACTTTACTACTTACAGAAGTTCAAAACTTTTCAGAAATTAAAGTTGGACGTACTAAAAATTGAATTTTCCATTGTACAAAGTTACGACTTTCATTGAATACGATTTCATTCAATGCCGCATTATAATAGCGCATAACTTTGACACGAACAAAAACTTGGATATTTCCATAAATTATATAAAGTTTTTCAATACGAGAGCGAACAATAACATAAAATAGATTCGGACGGACAGTCCGACCGTCCGATTTCATCGGCGTACGTATAATTCAGTTAACCAATGAACCACATGCGGTGCACTCGGACACACCGGATTGAATCGGGATCAGGAAACGTATACAATGTTTGTGTAAACTCCCGCAGAGCTATAGAAATTGTTGCAGTGAAAAAAAAAACATTTGACAGCCGAACACACAAAATTGAAAAAAAAACGCACACGAGCCATATGTAGCCAGTTTCCGCTCAATATATTACTGATATTGTTTAGAATTGAGCACGCCTCACACATCTACGCTAAACTACCTGTAAACATTCCTTTATCTGACGCTTTATACGATATCCAATTATGCAAATAAAAACCAATCCTAACACCACTTATCTGAACCATCTGCTGAAAGTTAATACTTATGGGGATAAACGTAATAACAATTTCTGTTTATCTCGAATATTCCAATTTACTTCCAACGACTAATTTCTAAATTTCCACCGAGACCACTAATCGATTTATCGATAAAGTTAGATTACTGTTAGCGCAGGCGCACATCTACATAATCGATTCCCGATTAAGTATCGATTAGGATCTAGCGAAACTAACACTGCGATAATCATCTCTGAGTATCAGAGACCGGTATAAACCCGCTCGTTATACATGCACATTACGGCTTCGGCACAATGATCATGTAGAATTAAAATTCAAATAGAAGACAAGATCTATAAAACTGAAACATTAAATAGAACAGCCGGGCCCGACATGTCGGCGTTCGTACGATGTACATAAAGTCATTTTGTTGTGCATTTTACGACATTGAAGCGAGCACTCGTCCCGACTCAAGACTTCTAGAACGTGCAGACATGTTATAAGTTCGAACATCAATAGTGGTACACATGGCTGGCGGTGCAGCTTGCAGAACGACCGGCAAATTGTTGTTTCATGTTTCGTTTTCGCAGTGAACACGACTTTACGGCGGGAATCGGTGAATTTCCCCCGAGTGCTGTAAAAACCTCTCTGTCAGACGACACTCCATCGGCAGTTCGGTTCAGGGTTGATATCTCGACGGCTCGCGTCAAATATCCACAAATCCGACGCTCAAATAACTTTTGTTTTTTATGCGAAGGGACCGGACTGAAGCAACAGTGCCGGTTCTAATGCCGATATCAGGATTATTCGCTCCAGTTTTCCCTTACGTAAAGGGATGCTCCCGGAAATGGTCTCATTCCGAAATATTCTCATTACTTGGGCGGAATCTTTTTTACTTTACGGCAGATCGCTCCCCTTTTCTTGTTCAGTGGAGTACAAAGTTTTCCCGGCCCTCTCATCGACTGCGAAAGAAAATTACTAATAAGAAAAGCAAATGATAGCAATCTGGCTGAGGTTACCGATCTTAATTAAACTGAAGATGAAAACTTGTACCTACCAAATAAAATTTGGAAGTCTACATTAATAAAGCGAACATTATGTTACATCTCGGTTCTCGCAATAAAAAATGTATACCTTGTTGAAAGCGTTACAAGAATTCTTTCAACGCGGCCATTACAAGTAAAACACCAACAAAGGGACACCAATGATTTTTATAGAACTTTCAGAAGACGTAAAAACTGCCGACCATTTCTTGTTTTTTATCTTGTCGAGCAATAAATATGTCCTCCGCCCTCGCGCGCTCCTCTAGTAATTCTCTACCAACTAGCAGCGTATAAATCCAAAAGATTGATGTTAGATACCAAAATTTACTTAAGTAGGTAGATACATTTGCCGTGAAACGTAATATGTCGTAACGCCTATTAATCTAGAAAACACATTATAATTTATTTAGAAAAAGTTAATGGTATCGCAAGTGTCAACATGACAGATTAGTTAAACACATGCCGAGAAATAAAAACCGGGTTTTTTTGAAAATTACGACCACTAGTGGACCAATGTGTCAACGGTTAGTAATTTCTTCCAAGAATTTATTTATCTATCTCATATCTTTTATGTGATGTTTTAATATTGCGAATGAACTCGTTTCTAATTTATCATTTAAATGTATCACATTAGATCAAAATAGTCTACATTTTAAAACTAAAAAAATGGAAATAAAATTATAACTTGGATACACGTTGGGCGCATGAAATAACACTTTACAAGATCTACCGAAAGAGCAGTTTTTGGCGATGAAAATTCTGCTTTTATCAAGTATGTTATCCAGGATTTTGATACTTTACGTGCACCTGTAATAACGATTGCAGTTATCTAACCCTATAGCTAAAATAAAGGCACCCTAACATTTATGCATTAAAAATTAACGAGCATAATGGAACATCATCCAAAACCCCATTCATATTCATCCCTTACTCATCATTATTCCAATAAAAAACCCACCACGACCTCGTGCATAAACAACGACCCACCAAACAGCCATAAAATCTGTTGCAAAATAAAACACCACTTTTTCTCCCACTTATTGATTTAACTAGCGGTCCATATGCAGTTAAAACTAGGCACCCTCTAAGTAAAGAGACACCATTAGATGCCACGTGGGACCCAGGGCCCCGTAAGGCCCCATGGGGCTAGATAATGCGTGGTTCCGCTGCACATTTTTACTTTTACCACTAATTGGGGCACCGCGGGCATAAAGGCGAAACCCCACTGTCCCTGGGGAGGTGGCGATACAAACATGGCTTTTTCAATGTCACTTTATTTGTACGTAATGAATACGTGCGTCAGTTTATTATGGATTTATTTGTTTGTGTTTAATTTTAAGATTTAATAGAGGCATTATTAGTGTGTTATCCGTATACGTCAGAAGCGTAACGAAGAATTCATCATTTCGTGACAAATGCAAATGCACATTTTGATAAAAATGAGTAAAACGAAAAATACGAGCAATTTACAACTTCTGTCATTGTAAGTTAAATTCATAATCAAAACCAAAAGTCACTTATTCAAATTAAGCTGAGAATCACCACTTTTTGAACGTCAAAATTATGTAAGACAGTCCCCTCAAAACGCCCGCCCTTCGCCACTTCCTAGTGCTTTAGCTGGGAAGATGAAGTGGCGCAACAAACTGCCCAGCAGTTTATTTAGTATATTAAATTTGTATTTGAAATTCTAAGCTCAGTTCATAACTGATGTTGCTATGCAGCACAGGTGTAATGTGTTACTTGCAGATTGATCACTCCATTGGGAATTACAGCGGCTTACCGAAGACAATATAATTCAATAGGAATTTAACGTAAACACACCAGTGAATAAACAGAGCTGAATACATACCTATTCAGAATTCATCACAAGCAAGTAAGTACCTTATACATACCCAACATATTCTTCCATTCAATACCACCACATCAATACCGAATTCCCAAAAAATCCTATAATTTAAAAAACCCGATATAACAAAACCGAAGGAATCCGCGAAGCTAACAATGGGCCTTATTATCCCATGATCCTTGATCCGTACCATGCCGTACATATCTGCAAAATTTCACGCACCCTTGCAATAATAATATGGGAGAAGCCCTTATCTACCCTCGTCGCGATCAGACCGACACGGACCAAGGAAGCAGCGATAAAAGGGTCCTACTATATCATATTGGCACTTTCGACAGAGGATCTTGTAATATTTCGTAGTCCTTAAAGGATAACCGAAACTCAGCCCCTCTTGAGAGGAGATGATGCGAGGGCGCCAATGATCTATTTGTCAGGATCAAAAGTACGAACCGATACTGAGATATTGTATTATCATTTTACTTAGTTGGTTACGCTGCGGATTAGGAATTTCTGTTTGCTGATCTCATGTAATTATTACCTACCAGGGATACTGATAATATGATACCTACATACTTCAAAAGATTTGTAAAGATTATTTTACCCTTATGAATATTTAGTCTAGTCCTCCAGTTTTTCTAAGTTTAACTAAGTTGTGGTCGGTTTCCAGTGTAACCGGATGCCGCTGAATACCAGTACCAGTCTAGCCCTATCATTGAAAAATTTTACACATGAATCAGTTAATCCAGTTTAGTCAACCCCTTGCGAAAAAAAAACACCACAATTCATTTATATGAAAATTTCAATACATGCGTTGTTTTTTGCACTCCCAACATTCACAACACATCCTAACCGACTTAAGCTTACATGAGTCACCCAACCACCTTCGCAAGCCATCCAGACACATTAAAGCTCATTATGAATCCCTGTAACCAGTTCCTCATCAAACTGCTGACGTGTAAATGTAAACAAAACAATGACTCGCTAATTCGCAGACGCGCCCCTTGCGGTGAGGTCACGGCGAGGTGTGGCCTGCCAACTTGTATCCAGCGGTTAATGAAAGCAATATCGGAGGGAAGTGACGTTTCTCCGTCAGGGCCTAGCAGACGTGCTACTTTAAGTAGCTGTGATCAGCGATTGAGTAGCTTTTCGGAAGATCAATATAGCGACTGAACTCCACTCTGCAGACATTCCGATGCCTGTCGCAGCGATTTAGTGAGGCCTTGACATTTGCGGAACATGGTTCAATAACCTATTTTGATACCGCGACAGCACGAAAAGTGTCACCTAAATATGATAGGTGAAGTCGCAAAATCGTCGATGCTAAAAGTAGCGAGTCTGCTAAGGCCCTAATAATATATGATGGAATACCCGAATGTGAGTTTACCTGGTTTAGTTTGACGGTTCCGACCTACATACACACATTTGAATATTTGGGCACAATTAATCTTCTAATATGAATTGATGAGGAGGGGTTACGGCGTAGCAGGGAGAAATACGATTATGGTTTTAATTATTTTGTATACGTAGCTCAATCAGGATTATAAACGGATGGGTAACTTAGCGAACCATTTAAAAGACTGAATATCTGTATTTTTCTGCAGGGTTGTTTATTGATTGTTGCAGGTAATGTCAGAAAACATTAGCCGTTGCAGTACGGCTGTAAGCCATGTTATACTTCAGCATATTTAAGGTAAATTTATAAAATTCATACAACGTGAAAAATTATGTAACTTAGTAAACCATTTAAAATACTGAATTACCATTTTTATTCCGGGGATGTTTACAAATTCTTGCAGAAAATATTTCACATTTTGTTTGTATTTTTTTTTTTTGCTATTTCCTTCTCCGTTGCAGTACAGTCATAAAACACGTAGGCAATACTTCCTAACTAGGCAGATTTATAAAATTCATATAACGTGAAAAATTATGTAAGGCGTGCACTGACGTGCATGCATGTAATTGAAAAACTTTTATATGATTTTTATTCAAATTTAACGAAATTAAAAAATAAAAACAAGAACATCATGTTTGTGGCTATTAATATTTTATGACCACATAGTATAATTTCAGCATAGCCAACTAAAATTAACAGGGCGACATGTTAACGTTGCGTTAATACATGAATTAATTTCGACTTGGCTAGACATGTTTAGGAAACTACTGTATCAAAAATAGCGTTATTCTGAACAGCCAAAATGCATATTCAATCACAGTGAATCCATCACTACAATTAATTCAATAAAGCCTAGGTATTTGACACTAGTAGTCAAATATACAAATAATACCGTATAAAATCGAAGAATAACGTAAATGCACGAGTTATATAAATTATCTTCTTTTCAATCTTAAAAAATAATCTGCGTAATGCCTTAAATACCTTCAAGAGGCTTACCAATCAGTCGTCAATTTCACTCATAATTTTAATGGTTTCCTAAGACTGCGTTGAACGCCACAAAGCGTCCGCAATTTACCGTCAAGTGACATCAATGACACGTTTATATGAAAGAAAGTAGATGCGTTTTTTGACACCGTAGAGTCAAACCCGGTGTCATCATGTTCATGACGGCTGTCACTGCAGCCGTTATATGGCGGCCACCGCTGTCGTAGGAAACTCAAGCTTAAAAAGCAGAGGTCAAGAACCCGCCTGGCGCCGTCATACTTTACGTAACGTAATATAAACATGTTCCTTTTCATATTTTCCTGAATCGCGTGTCGCGACGGTCGACAACCACGCGAAGCTTTATGTCGTGTTAGAGGTATTATACCAATAGTTCGCGTGTCCCCTTATTATAATATGATTTTAACAAAGCCACCGTAATGCTCACACAATAGCCGCCTTTCAGACGCAAACTGGAACGTTTTAGGATTACTCGCTTTGATATCGCAATCACTTGTCTGGGTTAGACTTTTGATTATGTAATCTGACTGGTTTATGTGATATTCATTTGTTTTTCTTTTATTTGGTGTGTTATAAAGAGCATTCTATCTAACTAACAGCTAAATGGAGAGAAGAATGCTTTCGGGTAAGGTGGAGCGACCATCTTCGCATGGTAAAAGATGGATGACAGTGAGCATGGATCGAGTTTGGTAGCATTGAAAGGCCTTAGTCAGCAGTGGGCTGCTCTAAGTTTATGATTTTTAATGATATGCCATGATTCAAGAAAGCTCTATTCACTTTTGGATTTCTACTATGGATTGGACTAATACTTGGGTCTTATAAAAGGCAATCGTCATGGTAGAGTTTTCCATTGTAGGTATTACCCATTTTGCAAAATTATGTTGTTAGTTAGTTATAAGAGTATTCTATCAATGTATTAGCTATATATAGGTACGCACTGGGGACTACATAATAGGTCGAGGCAAAAGTTTTTTCGTATATAGTAGGTATAAGTTGTAGTAAAATCTCTTTGGCTGTACTGTTAGTAAAAAAAAAGATAAAAAGTAGAAATGAATTCCCGCCCTTTTTCGACTGTTTTTCTGTCCGCCAAAATGAGTGAATCTAACGAAGAAATTCGATAGGTATGTACAATTAGAAGTTTTATTACAAATAAGGGAAAAATGCGACACAAGCCGCGAAAAAAATTTGTGACGTTTATGGACTTAATGCAGAGTTAGTAAGAGTAGCACAATGTTGGTTCAAGCGTTTTCAGTCCAGGAATTTTGATGTCAAAGATGCAGATTGCTCTGCACGCCCTGTTACGGATAAAGTCGGTGCCATTTTTGAAAAAGTTGAGCATGATATTAGTAGTTACGAAATAGCGGATGAGTTAGGGGTTGACCACAAAACAGCTTTGACCCATTTCGAAAAGTCTGGGTATACAAAATTCCTCGATATTTGGGTGCCGCACCAGCTCTTAGTCTTAAATTTGTATATAAAATACGAAAGTTTTTTCCGGAAAAACAAAGTCAATTAAAGCTATTGTCTTTTCAAGTGACAGTTCAAGTTATTATATCCAACCATATTTGCCACGTGCAACGTCAAAAAACATTATTGAAATTGAAGTCCCCAAATGAAATATTGCTTTCTACCACCATCAAACAAAAGAGGTTGGTATCGCCCAAAATTCAATAGGAATATTGATTTCCTTTGTCAACGAAATTAATGGCAGTCGTAAAATGAAATAGTAAACACCGGCTTGTAATATTGTTCCACTGAAGGGCAAAGACGTCTTCTCATATAGAGAAGGAACGAGCATTTTAAGTCCAGCACCTCAATTGCCTAACACTTCTATCACAATCCGAAGGATTTTGAAGGGAATTCCTAATCTGTTGCTTCATATGTCTGAAAAATTCATCTGCTTGACAACGTAGATAACGGAATGACTGTTGTTGAATTGCCAAATTGCTTTCAAAGCCATTGCCATTGTTTGATAAGGCTGCTACAAACAGGCGCAACACGCGACGCGAATCGCCCGTGACACAAACTAATAAAAGGCACCGCTCGTCGCGCGACAGGTGGTGCCTTTGTGCCGCGTGCAATTCGCGTCATGTGTCGCGCCTGTTTGAAGGAGCCTTTACGCAATTAGATCGCAGATTTCCTCACTAAGTTTATCTCCATCAGTCGGTGATCTAACAAGATATTATGAAAATGAAAAATGGTCGAATGCGCTTCCTTGGTCTGGAGAAGAGGATTCTTCAACCACAACGAATTAATTTTTCCTACGTTGTTTAATATTAATTTCCTTTGTCGACGTAAATAATAGCAGTCGTGAAATAATGTTGTCGCAATATAATGAACGTATAATTTACTTACGTTCGCTCATATCGTGAACACGGTGCTTTACTAAAACGAAATTAATATTTTTTACTTTTATGCCCATCACGCGACACCGCGCGCCGTAAATATAAATCATAATAATTGTTACTGTACATTGTTAAGCCATTTAATTATTTAGTAGTTTTTACTTTTGTACGGTTTTAAATGAAGATCATAATATGTATAGGTATTTTATTACCGCTATAATGTATGTCTATTTAAAGTGAATCCTCAGTTGTAGCCTGCCAAATTCAAATTTTCTTTGGTTTTTTTGCAAATTGCAGCTCTGTTTTACGTCGTATGTTAATGAATATGCGATTCGCGACTGTAAGAATAATATATCTACTGAATAATAATCAACTGAATAAGTCAAACTTTGGAAATTTGTTCCACCTAAGAATTGTCATATGAAATATTCTGAAAATATGTATCGGATTTCCTTACAATGAGAAGTCAGTGTAAACTGGAAATGCATAGCTTGATGTGTAGCCGTGTGTACAAATTTCCAAAGAAATTTTGAATTTGGCAGGCTACAGACAGCTGTAGCCTGCCAAATTCGAAATCAGGACGATTTTAAGGTGAATCCTCAGGGATTCACCTTAAAATCGTCCTGATTTCGAGATAAGGACGTAACACAACTAAGCAATGTATAAAGTTGTACACACGGCTACACATCAAGCTATACATTTCCAGTTTACACTGACCTCTCCTTGTAAGGAAATTCTATACAGTACAAGATCAGCTTATACTGGAAATGTATAGCTTGATCTGTAGCCGTGCGTACCTTCACCAATATGGCCCCCGCTTTTATGATATTTTGATTGGTTTCAAAGTACTTAAGTAACATTTGCAACTATCCCAGGTCCTTTTTTTTTTTATTGTGGGTGGGAAATCATCAAATAACTTCTCCCGCTCTGCGCAGAGCAGGAGGGCGTGTCAGACTCTTACTGACTAAAACCCACCCGTGTTCCTTCAGTTGCCTGTGCCAGGGGCCACGGTAACCCTCTTGGACTTTTCCGCAACCCTAGCAGGCATCGGTCCTAGCAAACCCCGTCATTGGTGCTGACATCTCTTTGAGGCGCGCGTGGAACACAACGCGCCGTCGTCCCGGGTCTGGTCCTTATCGAACGGCGAGCTGTCCATTGCTCGCCGTTCGCAAGCCCGCGCCTACGGTGGCCGGGAATCGGCCTGCGATTCCCGACGCCCAGGGCGTCTCCTGCGGCGCGGCTAGGGGCGTGAGGGCGCAAACTTTGCCTCCTCCTTCGCGAACATTACTGCTTCGCAGAAGGAGGTGACGGCCTAATTTATCAGTTAACAGCTGCAAGGTTTGACGACGAAGAATTCGCACCTCCTTCTCATTATATTTCATTCATCTTCATACACAATACGGTATTAATTTACAATTCAAACTGTCAGACCTCAAAAAATCGATTCGCAGTACCAACAGTTCAGTAACTGAACCGCGAATTACTTCTGAATGCTAATTTACACCTGTCAGTAATGATTGACGGCACACACGTCAACTTTAATTGACTGTCAATGTTTTGACAGCACCATAAAACGATAATGACAGCCGATTAACGTTCACCGAAAGTTCGGGCATACGTAATTGTAGGGTAGTTTACGGTAACAAAGTTGTTTATGATATTGGTATTTAAGATGTAGTGAAGCAGAAAATTATTAGTGTTGTATCAATGATGTTCGTAATTAATTGACGATATATAGGAGGTTAGCATTAAAGTAACTTAGCTTGTTTTGAAAGAAAATGCGTTCGTAGTTCCGCATATTGTAACAAAGTAATCGACATAGCAATGACGTCAGAAAAACCGTGACCGTATGCACCTACTAACCTAACCTAACAGAGAGACCTTTGATACTGAAATAAAATTATATGTAGGTGTACCTACATAATATAATTTTATTTTTTTACCGATGTTAATAATATTTACCAACCTACGTTGGTAAATAGGTATTAAAATCCGTCTAGCTCCTAAACTATAAATAATCGCTGAACATACAGAGTTGATACGACAGAGGGGCTTTCCTTTAAACTGCCTATAGTAGGTACCATTTTCAAGCTCTGTACCAACAATCAATTAAATAGGAGCAGTATTTTAGTCGCAAATGATTTGTTAAGTTTTTGCCCCGTTTGAACACGATGTATCTTTCCTAACAGCTGATTATGTCTGACGCAAGTCACTAGTACAACCAAAAATTTTCGCTAAAAATATGGCAATGCAATGCAAACAAGGAAGCAATAAATACACACACACTTGCACTTTCATTACAAAGGGTGGTTCAGTTTTACTCTGATTTGTAAGCTATTTAGTTTGTTTGAATGAAATAATCTTTATTTTGGTGCTTTTTTTTACGTAGTGTAATTTAATGCCCCTCTGTCACATCAACTCTGTATATGGGGTGTTTTGGAAAGCCCTTGGAAAGAGGCTTCTAAATTCTTTCCTGCCTAATTAGAATAACACACGTTTTTTAAAGTGCTTTTTGCCATATCAAAACTATTAATTGATTTACGTAGGTATATCTAATATACTTGATTAGTACCTATGTGCACTATTATAATTCACCGATGAAAGTACCTGCGTAAGTAAACATTAAATATGGAGTCGCAATTAGTCGTCTGCTGAAATAAACAAAGCTTGGCTTGGCAATGGCTTGCTGGGTGTCGCAGCCATAAAAATTATTGCATAAAAGCTTCATTGTTTCCTTTATAAGTTTAAAATAAAGATACGGAACTAAAATACTAGTATGAAAAGCAAGATAAGGTTTGTTTAAATTCGGCCTTTTTCTTACAAAATCATGAAGTTGCGAACGACTTCATGATTCACTGAATATCACACCTATCATCATACGTAAACGCCAAATACTATAATAGAGCACTTAATCTATTCGAGGCGAGATCTTAAAATTGTCCTCTCAATTCTAAAGCTTTTGTGGATTACTCAAAAAAGTATCGAACTCCTATTTCCGAAAATCGAATCGACCCTAGGCGGGGTGCTAACATAATCGAGCTTGGTTTACTCGCTCTTGCATCCTACTCCATCTTAATTCTTAATCTTTTCTGCGTATGTCGACAAAGTTACTCCTTGTATGAATGGAAAAACGATAACCTAACGTATCCGAGGTGAAGTGCAAAAATGATCGAGCTCTCTTCGTGAAGCTGAAGATGCACCCCCCTGCAAATAAACTTGCCGGGCGCCGCCCATACCTACTTATCATAAAGAAATAATAATTTAACACAGATAAAATGAGATAAGAACTTAATACATAGTTGATATAATTAAAAATAGAACAAGAAAGGAGGAATATAATGGAAGTCACAACGAAATCACCTCTTTTTCCGAATCAATAATTAAATACAATCGATTCGATTACTTAATTTTAATAATCGAATAATGAATCGATACGCAGTCATGTCACTCAATTGACCGTCAAAACGATTACCCTTCCTCTCACATAATCGAGTAAAATAAATTAAAAACTATAGATAGTTAATGCATTACCATTCTCGTATTGGCCCTCAAACAATGAGTGACGTCCGGAAACACAATTAACTATGTATTCGTTGGAAAGAGGAAATATCAATTCGCTTGTACAGGGGGGTCGGTTGATGCGTTTGGTTTCACAGAACGGACAGTCGACTCAATTATGCTCGTATTATATGAGCAGTGATATTTAGAGGATATGCGATAGTGGACTGTTTTTTTATGCTTCATTTGTTTAAGATATATAGATAGAGAGATAACAAAAGCACAATTAAACTATAACAAAATACATGAATATAAAAACAAGGTGCCAACATACAGAAAATAAAATATGAAACATAATTAAAAAAAATAAGTGACACTATGACATAAGTACTACAAATCAAAATGATGAATATACAAAGTGCGGTGTGCGTCTCAAGTATAGAGGGTAGAGGTAAGGAGAACTATCTCATATGTGGGGAAAGTTGAAAAAATGTCCAACTTAAACACTAAATAATAGTTCATAAACCCTCCAAAATGGCGCTAGCGTAGGCAAATGGTGTGGTAAGAATGTAGCTGTTGTTAACGGACTGAAGTATGCCCCGTTAGAAAAAATAATATTTTTAGTGACTAGAGTAGCTAGTGACACTCCAGTATTCCATACCTCAACAATTTACGTAGTCCAACATTATTTTGTAAACATAAATTATTGCTTTTAAAATTTACCCGATGGCTACTGTAGCGCCACCTTTATGTAGCACATTTTAACAGACACTTTTTCATACACAGAGACGGTTCTCCTTACGTCTACCCTCCATAGTCTCAAGGTTGCATCAAATGGGAGTCCAGCTCAGAATGTGTCAGGCAAATGAACCTGACGCTGTTTTGGGTAGGACCTACTGCAATAATTTTGACTGAACATTGAAAAACTTGGTTCAACTTAAGTAAGCAGGTAGGTATCTTTATGTATTTTTTTTTTTGTGTAGTGTTGCATGCATTGATACTAAAATGAATTAAACCTACGAGTTTTAAAATACAAAAAGTAACCGGGCCTTGCATAAACAGTAGTTTTGCTAACTCACCACTGACAGCACCATTAATCTAACTTGACCTACGACTTGCGAAATGACAAATGAATAATCACACAAATTAAATTTTACTTAATTTCCAACATGACCCTTCGCGTTTCGTAACGAATTCACAAAAACTCGAAAGTTGAAAGAATGTTGTTCGGCAATTAATTATGCAATTTAAAACCTTGTCCATCTCGTTACCTTTTGCATTTTTAAATCGAAATACAAAATCCGTAACTTTAAGGCTAGCGCAGATTGGGGCGGGCCGATCCGTAACGCAACGCATTGGAATAATCCTGGGTGCGCCAAAGTTCACCTAAATTTTCAACTCCGATAATTGGAAATCCGAAAATGTTCTTCCTAACATTTTTCATCCTAACAATCACAATTCCTAACTACTCTGTCTCTAATGTTAATAATTCCGAAGCATTCAACTTCACAATGTCAGTAGCAATAAACTTCTATTATACTTTTATTTGTTTCCCTATATTTTCTCAACATAACCATCTTTTATACTATTATTCAAAGTCATATCTTTTTTGTTTAGATTTATTTTTATTCATAATAATCAGTATTATATACATTAATCATTGTAAGCCCTAATTATCACATGCCATAATTATGATATGCCATAACATAATTTGCCATCGACATCGGGTGTGTAACGGTTGTTTATATCAAGAGAAATTGGATGCAATTGGGACTTTAGGGCACCCCGACTCGGACAGGTTAGGTTAGAAGGGGATGGCGGGGTCGTGTGAGCGAGCGAAGCGAGCGAATAGACCCCGCCATCCCCTTCGTGGTTATTTTTTTATAAACCACACAGAAGTAGGAGCCCCGCGAAGCGGGGCTCCGTCGACCTAGCCCACCATCAACCATGCACAGAAAAAAAAACCTAAAACTATAAATATCATCTTCTACCCACATATATTTTTTATAACACTTGGTAAATGTTTCTTTCTGAGTATGAGTGAAAATATTATGGTAATTATGTTTAGGGATAAAAGCGTTATGATAAAAAACAGTAGGAGTTTAAATATATTTACATTAATGATATTATTAATTACAATTTTCGGAAACATGAGTGTTATGAACATCGCCGGTAGCACTACAAATAGTATGAATGAAAACTTTAGGATGAAAAATTTTAGGAAGAGTGATCATTCGGATTACAAATCGTTAGGAAGAACAATTTCGGGTAAAGAACTTTAGTTGAGCCAATATGGACCCGAATAATCCTCCTTCATAACTTTGTACATTTTCTATAAACCAACGCACACTACAGCCGCCCCGCATGTTTTTGTATGAAAATGCGTTGGGCTACGGCCGTGATGTGCGCTTGGCTTTAGGGGAGCTCGTCGGTTCACCGATCAAAGTATATCCGCCAATTTATCGGGAATCACCCGTCTCGCTGTGACGGCCAACGCTCTATTGTCCCGGGCTCAATCATGCCAAATTGCAGGACGACGTATGCATTTTACCCGATTTTACATTCCAATGCCGTTCCCACTGAGATACGACTATCGGAAATAGCGACGGAAGGTAATGGCCCTGCCATGTACGCTTACCCACTTATAATTCAGTAACTATCGATTTTTTGGTGATGGATGACTTGGTGCATTATGAATGTGTGAACGATCGAAACGATTTCACAATCGATTTAATTTAAATAGTAAAGGGCAATAACAATGTAACATTTGAGCACAAACACCGTGACCGCAACAGTATCGAGTCTACGGTTATCCGATGACGTGTCGATATTACGCCTATCGACCCTAATAATGTAGGTGTCCATTACATTTGCATTTAAAAACTTAATTTCCATACCGTAGCTATTTATATCGTTACATGAATAACGTTTTATTAGTCGCACATAATAATATTTGAGACATATTTATAGTAGTTATGTAGGTACTTTACCCAGTTATTCTAATCCGAATTATGAAACTTAATAGAATTTTTGCAATAAATTAAACCATAATCTCCTTAACTGAGATATTGAATTTATCTCACGACAAATCGTACTGAATTCGTTGAATAAAAGTTCACAGTTTGGAATTAACATCAACATCTCTATCAAACTTATAAAATATTCATTTAAGTTAATTTTTACATCCGATAATCCGGCTTAAGAACTAAATCGTAACTGTGGGTATACATTACAAGATATCAAATGTAAATGCATTCAGTAACTAATACCTACTGACTTTAAAAGTATTCAATTCCCTCAGCTCAAAAGCAAGCATTACAAAGCGAATCTCGGAGATCTTCAACAAACAAACGGAGACGGGTGATCTCACTAATGAAGTGTTCGCATTTAAAACTCGAGAACATCTTGTGTACACTTCTGATAAAATCAAAAAGAGTACCGCGTTCCTGTTTGAGTTATTTGTCGTCACATTAAACGAGTGTTCGGCAAAAAGTCGACGGAGATCAAAGCGGTGACGTGGCAGTCTGAAATAACACCCAACCGCGCGCACTTGTCAACCAACATGCAAAGGACTGCATTGCGAGATTTACACTTTATGTCAATGGAATATCTGGTAATTAAACGAAAGGAAGTCTCAGCTTATTAATCTTGCTTGTTTATTGAAATAAATTAGTAATGAACGTACGAAAGGTCAACATAGTAGCCATTTACACTAAAAATATAACTATAACTACTGGACCACACCGAACCAGACGTACCGTACTACAATGTTCTTCTAAACTAATACATTTAACCATGCAAATACTATCCATACTAATATCATCAATTCGAAAGTAACTCTGTCTGTCTGCCTGTCTGTATGTTACCTTTTCACGCCTAAATCACTGAACGTATTTCGTTAAAGTTTGGCAAGAAGATAGATGGCATCCTGTGGAAGGACAAGGGCTACTTTTTGTCTCAAAAATAATCCGAGAAGGGGGTGATATAGGATAAGAAAGTTTGTATAGGGAAACTTAGCATTTGTTAAGTTAAGGATATGAAAATGCCTTTGGCAAGTAATAAAAAAATATTTGTTTCAGCGTTTTTGTAAAATCATCCCCCAAGGGGGTAAAATACGCGCGCCTCAAAGAGATGTCAGCATCGAAGAGGGGGCCCACTAGGGCCTAAGCCTGCCGGGAAAGCGGGATCATCCGAAAGGG
This sequence comes from Brachylomia viminalis, assembly GCA_937001585.2. Taxonomy (NCBI): domain Eukaryota; kingdom Metazoa; phylum Arthropoda; class Insecta; order Lepidoptera; family Noctuidae; genus Brachylomia; species Brachylomia viminalis. Next base: position 11,263,272 of record OW443308.2, on the reverse strand, counting down.
GTACCGCTGACCCCGAACATAAAGGGCCAAGGAAGGAACACGGGTGGGTTTTAGTCAGTAAGAGTCTGACACTCCCTTCCGCTCCACCCAGAGCGGGAGGAGTCATTTGATGATTTCCCATCCTCAAAAAAAAAAAAAACAAAAAAAGGGGGTAAAATATGGGACGATTTAAAAATTCACATGATTACTAAAATTTTTGTGTATCTCTTTTTAAAAGATTTAAGGAATTGGAAAAATAGTCAGAATAAATATCTTGAGGTAGGTATTATTTATTTTAGTATTTATTTTGAGAGTTTTTTAAATCGGTCCATCCACGTAAAAGTAATTACAATTTGAAGTTATAAAATAACTTAGTTAATACGAAGGTAATTCGTGGTCAATTGCGGTGTTGGAGTATTTCAAATTAATGATGATAACATTATTTTATTTATATTTTTTTTAAGTTATACACTAGGCATTTTTAACCTGTAAAAATATAATAAGATCATTTGCATTTATTATCTGTATGTTTGTTATCTTTTCACGCTTTAACAGCTGCATGGATTTGGATGATAGGATACTATTTATCCCGGTAGCACGTTCTCGTCGGATAATTTCCAACATTCACACAGGCGAAGCCGCGGGCAGAAGCTAGTAATATAATAAAGAGAAAATATTAGATTGTTTGTATGTTTTTTTGTTACGCTTTCGCGCTAAACCGACTGAAAGCGTTTGGATGAAATTTGATTTAAGGAGCTGACAACAGCTAAAGCGCGGTCACTGTCGGACTGCATAGAAAAGAAAGAGAAGCGTGATGACACAAAGCTGGTAATTTATTGCAAAATATGAAGCAAAACTTTATTTACAAAAAATCTATTGATTGGACTAAAAAATGAAAACACTATCACGTTAATATGTTGCTTGAAGAACAATCTGAAAAAAAAACCGGAATGATTGCATGTTTATTGGTATGGTTTTGAATCGTTAAAAGAAATTTTTAGAGGTATCTTCGTGACTTTTCTTCTATCGTACCAAATTAAGTAGTTGTATTATGTTTTCAACACACTATCTAACTAGCATATATCTTGTAGAATATCATATATTTTTCTGGTTTTGTTTACTGCAGTGGATCATATACTTTTAGGCATTATACAACTTGCGGTTAGGTCATGTTGTCCTCGTAATGGGTAGACCATGACCTGGAAAAGGACATACTCGTATGATACTTTTTATACCGATATTCCCACTGGATCGAGACTAATGCGGATAAAGCCACGGGGCGCAGCTAGTTTTGAATAAATAAAGAATTTCTATCCTCAAGTCAGTCTAACCTAACCCACTACAAATTTTCTGATGTGAATTTTGTTTTCAGCTTGAAGTTATACCTAACTGTTTTTGCCAAGTCAATGACACTTTGTTCTCATAAAAAAACGCAAAAACATATCCTGTAAACATGAAACTTACGATTACAAAACAAGGTCAAGCACAGGGCTAACAAAAATTGTTGCCAAATTCATGAACAAACAGTCCGCCATTATTGCTATAAAAACATTTCAGCGACCTTTATTATTGACCTACACAGATTCGTGCCAAAATAGCGTATATTAAATTACCGTGAAAATGTTTATCACGTCTGGAAATAATTAAAAAGGGAACGAGGAAAGCAGAGCTATAATTACACAGAGTAATCAGCGCGCAGCGTGTCATAATGAAAATTGTTTCCGTGTAGTGATACGCGTACGTGTAAACCTTTCATACTTCAGACGCATGAATAACGAGCGTACTGTTGGCATAAATATGGAGACAATGCCGCATTTCACTTTTAGCATAGCACTTCCAAGCTTGTGTAGTTCTGTGTCGTCGCAAAAGTGTCAAGTCATTTCGCATTCCTCCAACCATCCGTTAGATACCTTCCGTTCTTTATTTAAATTCAAATATATTCAATTTAAATTAAACGCGTCAATCACTGTTCGATATAATTGATAGCGATTCTATTTCTGAATAACTCAATCCCGCTCAATTTAGCGGTATTATTTTGTTGGACATCGATTGGCAATTGCCTATGAGAAATCGAAACGCGATGATTTTTGTTTATTCTCTCCCAAAAATGTGAATGAATGTACTTAATTGGTAAAACTTCATTACTCACATTCATATTTTTAGTACCTAGTTACAGATAGATCGTCCGATCCGAAAAGGTTGAGAAAGTGATGTTTTAAACAGAATCATCTATCTAGACAGAAGCGGCAGCCATAAGTTACGCATGTACCAATAAATCAAGAAAATCGCGCGACATGTTAGAAATATAATCCAATTATTAATCTTCTCAATGAAATGTACTAAGAGACAGATAATACATTGTTATAGATAAGACACTATTCATTATTAAGGGGCTGACAACAACTAAAGCGCGGTCACTGTCGGACTGCATAGAAAAGAAAGAGACGCGCGATGACACAAAGTTGGTAATTTATTGCAAAATATGAAGCAATTCTAAAACATAAAAACTCTATCACGTTAATATGTTTCTTGAAGAATAATCTGAAAAAAAAATACAGAATATTTGCATGTATGTAGTGTGGTTTATGATCGTTAAAATAATTTTTGTTGAGGTATCTTCCTGACTTTTTTCTATCGTACCAAATTAGTTGTATTATGTTTTCAACACACTATCTAACTAGCATATATCCTGAAGAATATCACATAATTTTCTGATTTTGTTTACTGCAGTGGGTCACATACTTTTAATCATTATAAAACTTGCGTTTAGGTCATGCAGTCCCCTTAATTATTATAAAGCAGCATCGATATTTATCTCGCGAATGCAGTAGCGGCCAGTACCGCCATTACTCGGTAGCGCCATTGCTCGTCTGTGTTGCTAGCGGCTGTACTTTATTAATGTTTAGAGGGCTCAGGTCCGACTGTGCCTAAGCTGACGTCAGTAGGTGTACAACCAGTAATTATTTTAAATGCAAAGCTTAGTATCGTCGTGTAGGCAGGTAATCTTTGCGTCGTATGTAGATGTAAATTAAACTTCTTGAATCCTACGTATGTAATTAGGTGAGCTGAAAGCTCTAGCTTAGCTAAGGACTTGAGATAAAAATTGGATAGCGATAGGCGACATTAATTAATTTGTGACTATAGTTCATTTATTATAGATTATAAAAATAACGGTTAAAAACGACAGTTAACTGTGTTTTTGTTCAAATTACTGCACTTTAGAGTTTTTTTTTTTTAAATAAATTACAAATAGATTACATTGCTTTGTATTTATCGTGAAATACTTAACTGAGTTTATTAGATGTTTATATCAAAATAACGAAAGGTGATAACCGTAATTTTCCTAATCTATACATATAACCCAGGAACCCGTTGGATGCGGGAAGCACAAAAGCGGTCGAAGTGGAGGTGCTTGGGGGAGGCCTATGTCCAGCAGTGGACGTCTTTCGGCTGAAATGATGATGATGATGATGATACATATAATAAATACAATACTAATATAATAATACATATAATAGACGAGGCGTTTCTGTACACTGAAGATATACAAAAAAATTGTTGAGCTGTTAAAGGATAGCCAACAGATGCCATTTTTATAATTTTCTGAATTTTTGTTTGTTTGTCTGTTTGCATGTGAGAGATTAATTTGAACAGGTATCACGTAAAACGTACGAAACCAATATGGTTAACTTTTGTACTCAAAAATTGTGTATAACTCGGAGTAATCGTTAGTTTTGGATTCATCGCAATCGCTTCGGTCTATCAAAAGATATAATCAATTTAAAGGGTTCAAGAAGAACTTTCCATTACGTATGTAGAAACACGTATCGACATCTATTGACGCGAAATAGTACTAACGAAAACATGTGATATCCACAATTGTCATAAAGCTAACTGTGTCTGAGTTATTTTAAAAAGTAATGATATTTATTATAATGTTCTATAAATCTCTTTCCATTTGTGGTTGATTAGTCACTAAAAGAATTTCAATTTAAAAGTGAGGATAATGTAAAATAATAATAATTGATGTGGTGTTCTGAGTGATAAAAAATGCAATGTTAAATACACAATTATCTAATAGTTTAAATCATAAAAACCAGTTTAATTTAAGAAAGTTGATGGACTTTATTCAATGTCGTTGATCGTCTGAATCGCGGTGTTAAGATTTTCCGCAGAAGAGTCACCGTTATTCATATATTGACGTCGACGCTGGACCTTGGAATATTTAGTTCTGGATTTCTCTCTCTCTCTCTCTAGATGTCTCATCTCACTCAAGCTCTTCCTCAGTTCTCTTCAACCGAATCTAAATTAGAAGAAAAACTGAAGATTGAGGAATCTTTATAACCGACTTCAAAAAGGAAGAAGTTCTCAATTCGTCTGATCTTAGGGTTTCATAGCCAAATGGCACATAGAAACAGAACTCTTATCATTTCGTTCTGTCCATCTGTACGTCCGTATGTGAGTTATGTGACACAGCCAATATACTCGGAGGATTATTTATTGTTTGAAAGAGTTTTTTAACGAGATGAGTAGAGAATGTTTGTAAATATGTGAGCACCATGTACCTATCTGTCACAAAATTAACTTATTTGTCATTGCTACATTTTTTTAAATTCTTTTTACCTATTGTGGTAGGGTAATTTTGTTATAGATGCATAAGTCTTCACATATAATTATATAATTAATGTAGGTATACAAAATATTGAAACACATTATAAAAGAGTAACGGTGGAGTTTCTTGCCCATTCTTCTCCATACGAAACTACCTTTTGGAAGGGGCGACTAGAATCAATTCTATTTTAATGTAAATGTTGACGTTCAAAAGTGCCTTTTATGTGCCTATTTGAAATAAATGCTTTGACTTTGACTTTGAGATGGTCCCATTTAATACAGGGTGACAGGGTCATCGATGCGCAACTTGTTACCATGAATGCAGTACATGATTCTGGACGCCGTGCGTTGAAATTTGTCTTCGGTTATAAAAATAAAAAAACAGCTGTTTCATACCCTAGTGTTATACCTACGCGGTCAATATGTATGAAACAGAAATATTTTTACTAGGGCCTTGTGCTGAATTTTTGCCACCCTATACAGTGAAGATCTGACAATGGAACTCCTCAATAACGTACAGTACACGTATTGTGATTTGGTTATTGTATAGATATCATGATAATTACTGGTTAGTTACTATCCGTGGTCAACTGATCAAGGACTGCGCAGAAACCCTAATGTCACGGAACTCCGCTAAGTTCTGAGTTGAGCTGCACGATTGCTGACAATTGCTTGGACTGACTGGACAGGTCCACTCAATCTGTGTGGTTCTTTCCTCAAAATACCATTTCATACACCGATATACATAGCCTTCACATGATCGGACCAAGATTATGTCTGGACTTTAAAAGAGACTGTGACCTCTGAGTTTGTTTCGGCCTTTCTTCTCAGAGTAGTCAGATAGGAAACGCCGACCTCATCTAGTTAAAAAAAAAATGATTGACGTGTAAAAGTGTTTGTAAAAACCTGCTTACAGAAATAAAATCATATAGCATTTATCCGCAATGACGAACAGTATACATACCTATTGTGGCTAGGTTTTCGTACAGTATGTGAAAAAAAAGTTGCTGAGTATCGATGTAAAGTAGTACACGAATTTGTGTGAGCTTGGTACCACGATAACAAAAAATTAAACTTATATTGTATTTTTGCTAATCAGTTTTTTTTAACGGTGGACACAGAAATTGTGTTCAGTCTAAAGCTGGGTGTATTTTTTTTGGTTTTTGTAGTAAAAATAGATCTTAATCAAAATGATGTCAAAAGTTTTCGTCATGGGTGTCATCTTCGTAGTTTTCGAGGACGACTGGTGCCGAAATTCAGGAAATCAAAACCAAAATCCAAAATGGCGGCTATAACCAGAGTAAATGGGTAGGAGCTCTTTCGAGGGGCAAGCAACCACTCCAACATCGTAGGAAGCATTTTCTTAATTTTTTGCCTGTTTTCTGGAAAATTTTCCACAGTGCTCTTAAAGCGTGATCCTTCTTCACCGTGATAAAGCTTCAGCACACTCTGCCAGACGGTCAGTCGACTTATTAAGTATGGCGGTGCACAGATGAGCGCCTGGTCGATACCAGGCGCTTTGATTTTTATATATTCTCAAAATCAAAGTGACATTTCGTCGCATTGACATTATCAACCCTGAAGACGCAGTGACTGCATTCGAAAACACTGTGGTAGAGAACCCCAGGTAGCGCTTCCCACCAGGCAAGATCGCAAGATTCTTCCATTTCAATGGATGAGTGATACCTACACCTTCTCTAAGCGACACATTACTGTTTTTCAACATCCACGCGAATGAAGTCACGGGCACAGCTAGTGTTATAATAAATGGAAAAGCCTTGCGGTTTCCTAGATTGCGATACGAATATCAATATTAATATTCCATGTCACTAGCTAGATCATGGTAACCTAATTCTGTCCACATGAATTTGAATTCGCTTTAGTCCTTGTCTACTAATAAAGTCTTAAAGCGACAGTTTTTGAGATATAATACAACAGGCAGGTACAGAAGACGCAGTATTAAGTCATACTCAGATATAGTCTGAGGCCGAGGCAAGGTCGAATGGCGTCAAACGGCGTCACAGATAAATAAATTTCCTTATAATCAAAACAGTTCTGCTCCACAGACGTGAGAGTGCACACATAACCTCAAAATGCTATAGTTTGAGAAAAACTTTTTAAAATGAAGTTCGTGTTTATTTTTGTGTTTGTAATTTTGTTGTGCGTGTATTTAAATGAGGGGAAAGACTTTACTATCGGTACGAGGGCGAACAATTTGTTGATATCGACACAGAAAGTGAAGTACAGGAGTTTACCGCTCATAAGGAGGGACAAGGATTACTCGTACATCGATCCGAAGGAGAGAATTATTAAGGTAATTATTTTTAATGTTCTCGTTTTAAGTGAAAGCGGACATGCTTGTTCTTTTCCTGTATGAGCAAAAGCTTCTACTCCAGGACGACATACAGTTTGATATTATAAAAACTTCAACAAAAGCTTATTAAGTAAATATCCAAAACTCTCTCGTACACAGCACAATCGTTGCCAAAAGTATTAAATCTCAGATCCATGGATAAAATTGCACACGTATATAAACCGAAACAACGCCAGTGAAATGCGAAAATAGACGCCGAGATATTTTAGACGATTTTGATATCATAGCAATCGTGACAATTGGAACTATTCCAATTATTTTTATTTGAAATTATGAATTCCTGAAATAACTTTTATTGCTTTCTGACGCCGACCGAAGAGATTTGACGATTGACAGAATATATACAAGCGTTTAGAATTCTGCTGTTTATCCCAACCTTTTTACTAAGGACGATACTAAATTTATTATATAGACCGATTTTTCTACGCTTTGTCTTGAGTTCATGACAGAGTTACCTTCGTACCTTTCTGAGTTTATATTGTATTGTATTGTAAAACATCGTGAGGAACCTGGACTTAAAGTTAATATATGTTTGAAATCACCAACTCGTATTGAGCAAGCGTGGTGATCGTTGCCCGTGCTTCTCAGTAAATAGTGGCGGCTGACCTACGTATGCCAGGCATTTGACTCTAATAAGCTGAATTGAATTGAACTGTCGTACTCCTGTTTTTTGTCGGCGTTCCTACATCCGACACGATTACCTCATCATGTGTAAGTACGATAACTAAGAGTTACTACAAGACTAGTGATTTCAGAAGTCACTTCTTCTTATTTTCGTGTTCAGCATTAGGTACCTACTACACGGATTCTTAGACATGCTTACTGCTTTTTCTCTTTTTAGATTACCTAGTCTATACAGACAATGTTTAAAGGCTCTGGCCTCAATACCTATTGTTATAAATTCGCTGACTGGACACAACGATTGCTTCATGTACTCGTCTACCATTAATTTATGTATGCTGTTTTATCTCGTTTATATTCTGTCTAAAGGAATAAACGTAGTCTACAGTTATTTAGCCGAGATTCAGTCTTAGGGGTAATTGCTTAGCAATTGATTTATCTATATTACGCTGATAGTTTATGCCTGACATGAAAGCCTCTGCTACCTACACCAGCATTTAGTAGTTACGTTCTCACGATATTTTGTATTAAGATTTATTCTAAAGACCTTTGTTTGCATGTGTAGGTACAGCACAGTTCCAATCAAAGAATATGTCAACCTCAACGCCAGTTCTTAACTCGGTCTGGCAAAAGAAGAGAGTTTTTGTTCATAGGATGGGCACTTGCATTCTTTGATGCTGTAATAACAACATAGGTAGGCTCTGGGGAAATCAAACCGTTATTCATGACGATATTCGACCAGTCATTGTCTATAAGGAAATTCATAACCAGTGAAAATGTTGGACTTTGCTTCTAATGTATTTTTTGCCTCATTCAAATTCCAATCAACCACTTTCAAATCAAACATGGTGTCTTATTGAAGCCATCAAAAATGTACAACCGATTAAAAGTTAAAACTTTAAAAGCTTTCAACCACGATCCGAAATCCGTTGCCAAACCATCGGAAATAGCGTGCAAACATATCATCAAAGTAAACCAAACCGAACGTAAAAAGCATGATGAAAAAAGAGAATAATTTTGTCCAGTAAAACTAGTGGTTTCCCACTTAGCTTTGATGAAACTTTGATGAACACAGAGCCGACAACACGGATCGCTAGCGTGTCGCAAATTGCTTCGGAAACGATGTCGCGTGTGCATATTGAATAGGCTCTTCGAAATAATATATTTACGTACACACTGCGAAGGAGTTGGATATGTAGGTAAAACAGAAAGTTCCACTTAGGAAGGACAATATTAAGACAAATAGATGAAACAGGTTTTTTTTATAAATAACTTTCTTTACCAACACAAACAAAGCGGTAGTAAAAGTTTATCAAATTAAAAAAGGTGTCTCACTTAATCTTGAAGAAATCAACTTGATGAGCTCAAAGCGTTTCAGAGCTTGCCTGGGTAATAAGGGGTACTCTTCACAAACAATGGCGTATGTAATAATTATGGCGTATATGTATTTTTTTTAATTTTTATTATTATGTATGCGTCACAAAACCAAATTCTTCTTTTCTTGTTCTCAAACACTATTGTCTACATTTCTTATTCATTTCTCCTTTCGCAGGTCTGCTGAAAGAAATTTCTTAAGATATAAGCAGTACCTTTGTACTCATTACTAATATTTCGTATCTGTATCAGTTTTACTGTGTGTACATAAATAATAAAATAAAATATTATTAAAAATAAATAGCAGAATATTAATTTAGACAAGCTTAAAGACTATGTGACACTACTTTGTGAGAGACTAGTGTCTGCACTAAGAATACCTGTACAGCAGATCACCAGGGTAAGGGTAATGTAGGTTATTACCTACCGGTAATAACACCATTACATCTACGATGCATTGCGCAGGTCACTCTAATTGATATTCAAGCAAGCTACACAAACAAATAAGGACAAAACCTTGGACTCTTAGAAGACGCACCAATCTTATAAATTCAATTGTAATTAGCTGCCTGCATATTTAATTCTTTAGCTCACAGTACTTGCAACATACCAAAGTATTTCCAGTCTTTTGCTAATCTTGGATTGAGGAAACGTGACAGCTGCTGAGATTCTCAAGGTTGTAAAAATACGAAGGGATTTTATAACCCGTAGGCGCTTTAGCAACACGCCCTTTTTTCCTTTTTGTTGGGCATGCAAATACGTTACTAAACATCTGCTGTGTGGAGCACACCAGAAAAAAGTTGGTTTTACATAGTTTAAAATTTGAAACTCACCAAGTTAGGGTGACAAACGAAGTGGAAAGAAGTGACAAGACGAGTTTTTCCAAAACTACCCGCCAATTCATTTTTTTTTTTCTAAAAATCTCTTCTTGTTGGAAGCATAAGTGACAGAACTTTTTAATTTGTACTTACAGTACAATTTAAAAAGTTCAGAAGTCGTCAACATGATCGCCATTCATTTTTATGTTCTCACAACGCTCGCTATTCTTATAGTCTGTAAAAGCTTAAATTTAAAGGCCATAAAGGTACAACGACCTTTAACGCTACGGCTCCATTCTATTGTGATGCCACTACTAACTTTACCATAATGGCATTATAATAATACACAACTGGACCAATTGTCTCCTATGAATATATAGGTACTTTGCATCTTATTAGCCGCTACCTAATTGATCACCAAATTCACGATACATTACTGATAGCGTAGTATGATAAAACCACTGCCAGGGTTGCGGGAAATGGGCACGCCACAATTGCGGCGATAAGTCCCCTCTTTGAGGAGTGGCTAGAGAGGCGCCACGGCGTCCTCACCTTCCGCCTGACGCAGGTCCTCACCGGACACGGTTGTTTCGGAAGGTTCCTGTTCCGGATAAGGCGGGAGGAAACGCCCGGGTGTCACCATTGTGTGGATCGCCCGGAGGACACGGTGGAGCATACGGTGGAGGTCTGCACGGCTTGGGCGGAGCACCGCCGTGTCCTTGTGGAGGCGATTGGCGGTGGCGATCTCTCGCGTCCGGCCCTGGTCCAGGCCATGGTACGGAGCGAGACGGCTTGGGAAGCCGTCACCTCCTTCTGCGAAGCAGTAATGCTCGCGAAGTAGGAGGCGGAACGCGTGAGGGAGAGGCAAAATTCGCGCCCTCACGCCCCTAGCCGCCGCAGGAGACGCCCTGGGCGTCGGGAATCGCAGGCCGATTCCCGGCCACCGTAGGCGTGGGCTTGCGAACGGCGAGCAATGGGCAGCTCGCCGTTCAATAAGAACCAGGCCGGGGTCGACGGTGCGTTGTGTTCCACGCGCGCCTCAAAGAGATATCAGCACCAATGACGGGGTCCGATATGGCCGATGCCTGCTAGGGTTGCGGGAAAGTCCGAGAGGGATACCGTGGCCCTTGGCACAGGCAACTGAAGGAACACGGGTGGGTTTTAGTCAGTAAGAGTCTGACACGCCCTCCCGCTCCGCCCAAAGCGGGAGAAGTTATTTGATGATTTACCGATATCAAAAAAAAAATATGATAAAACCTACTAAATTACCCATATTAGAGCAATTCCCACCTTTTTAAGACGTTTGCCAAATATTAGACTTCCAGACTGACCGACCTCTGCTGACCATCTGAAGGGCAATTCCTGTATTTTTAAGAACGTTCGCATTCCAATCTCAGTCTCAATCTGTCAAAAATACAATCAGTTTACATACATTTTTGACAAGTTTTTTAAAGTGATTGTCGCTGAGATGAGACTTGAATTTGAACGTTTTTTAAGTACGAGAATTCGCCTTCTGTTTTCTACAAGGATTTATTGCCCGTCTGACCCCTACAATGCGGCCAGTGGCCTTGCATGCACCAAAGCTGTACCAGTAGTTTGGGTCAACTGCAAAGTCCTTGACATTGACTTGTTCTCTGTGTCAACTAAAAATAAAATTTTATGAACTTCAGCAGTCACTCTTTACCCATAGTTTACACTATCTACGAAAAACATAAGGATACCTACTCTAGGAATAAATGATAAAGTCCAATATTGTATTTTTAGAAAACGAAACTAGATTAGCCGTGAATTATTTATTTACTACGGCACCAAGTCCCAATATACAAATCACAAAAACATACAATTCATAAAATGCATTACTTCATTCAAATAAAATACCTGAATATTCAATACAATCATTCAAATTAAATTAAAACATTAAAACTGAATAGACATTAAAATTTAATTTAATTAAATTGACACCAACAAAAACAATTATGAAACTGGAATCAGTTTACAACTAATGTTATGTTAACAGCTCAAAAATGTTGATGATTTAGGTACACACAGCAGCAGGTCAAGTTACCACAAACTGTCAAATTTTCTCATTCGATTTAGAACTTGACCTTCAACATTTTAAGGTTTGAAATCATTTGGAGAAATTTGACAGTTTCGTATAACCTGATGTGCTGGCGACTGTACCTTCACACGCTTTATCAAAGGGGGGCTAAGTAATAACAGCCGCATGGGTCGATCGATTAGGTTAAGCTACGCTTGCCGCGGTTGGTCAATGGAAGGGTGACGTTACGATCTTCACATACCAAGACTCATCAGTGCCTCGGAAATCACGTAAAGCCGTTGGTCCCGGCTGTCATTCGTGGATCTTTGACAGTCTTTACGGGTCGTCAGAACCCCGAAAGTCTCACAACCAGTCTTACCAAAGGTTATCGTATTACCCAGAAACTTAGTTGTGGGGAGGTCAGATAGGCAAACGCTTCATGTAAAATACTGCCGATCTATTCTGTAAAAATATCACCGTGAAAACTTAGGTGAAGTGAGCTTGAAGTGAGCTGTCATTCCACCTGATGCTAGGGATTGACACTATTGACAGCTCACTTCACGCTCACTTCACCTAAGTTTTCTCGGTGAGATGGTTACAGAATAGCACTGCTGGTATTCAGCTGCATCCGGTTATACTGGAAGCCGACCCCAAAATAATTGGGACAAGGCTAGGCAGATGAGAACACGCTTTAACAAAACCAGATCATTAAACATAACATCACGCCTGTTGCCCTGAAGGGCTAGGCAAAGGTGCACCTATAGTACAAACACATTTATAATTAATGTATAATTCATTGTGTTTCAGGGTATCATCGCTCGAGATCTCTCGCGGACGGACACGGAAGTGACGGTCACCTCCGGCGGCATAGGCGCCACGAACGTGACACTTCATCTCCAGACCGGCAGGGGGGAAGAACTCAACTATCTAATACTCATATTTAGCAACAATATTAAGTGAAATATATTTATTATAAATTATACTTTTATGTCGTATATACTCATATTTAATTGACACTCTTGTCGTTGAGTCCGCTCACAAACAAGTTTATGACAAGGAATTCAAGATATTATCAAATAGGTCGCAGTGAAATATTGGTCCACACAGTCAATATTCATATTGAAATTGTTGAACGTTGATTTATTAATGTTTGACTACTTACCTAATCATTAGGTATTTACGTATGAAATTGCCGTTTAGTATACAGAAAGTTAGTCATTATTATATAAATATTTTTGATTTCGATCAATCAAAATATGCACCCATGCTATCGATGCATCTCTGCCAGCGCAGTGGTAATTGTTCAATGCCCTTCTTGAAGAAGTCGGGTGTACGGGAGCCAACAAACTCTTCAAAGGCATTTTGTACTGCCTCTCGGGTATTGAATTTTTTCCCTGCCAAGAAGTTGTAAAAATTTTGCAAAAAGGAGAAGTCTGTCGTCGCAAGGTTGGATGAATACGGTGGATGACGCAAAACTTCCAACACTAGCTCTTGTAGCTTAGAGACCGTCTGTTGTGCTGTATGAGGTCGAGCGTTGCCGTGTAAGAGCAGCGGGGAAGAACTATTAACCAAGGCTGGCCGGAGATTTGCGAGCTTCTTCATCACTGTGTCCAGTTCGTCACAGTACACATCCGCAGTAATGCTGGTGCCATTTGGTAAGAAGCTGTTACGAATTATATCGGTTCTAGACCACCAAACAGTGACCACGACTTCTTTTTTTGGGGTAAGTTTTCGTATGGGGCATTGCCTAGGCGCTGAACCAGGGTCTTACCAACACGATGACCGCATACGATTTTCAAAAAGAATCCATTTTTTATCGCAAGTAACAATGCGGTTCAAAATCCCTTCGTTTCTGTGTCTGTTAAGCAACGCAAGGCATACCAAAACGCGTTCGTCGCGCTGGCGATCGTTCGGTTGGTGCGGCACCCACTTATCAAGTTTTTTTACCTTGCCAATTTGACGCAAATGGACCAATATTGTTTTGATGCTACCGTTGAAAGCAGCTGCTAACTCAGCCGTAGATTGAGTATTGCTAGCTTCCACTGTCGCCTTTAATTCGTTGTGGTTGACTTTAGTTTTCGGGCGACCACGGGGTTAATTTTTTAGATCAAAATATCCAAGTCGGAAGCGTTCAAACCAATAACGGGTCGTGCGTTCGTTTGTAATGGTCACCCCGTACACGTAATTAATGTTGCAAGCCGTTTGTGCTGCATTGCTACCGCGACGGAACTCGTATTCCATAATTACTCGTATTTTTATCGTGTCCATATTTTATAAATAAAATTCTATTGCATTTAGAATTATTGCCAGCCATACATAAATTACATTTCAAATGGCCAGTATTGTAAAACGGCAACTTCACAAGACCTATTGTAAACACGAAAACAAAAGTTAAACAATTTGAATACTTACCCCAAAAATAAACGAAAGACGATTATTTTTTTACTGAACAACCAAAAATATTAAACGAAGACATCAGCAGAGATAAAATTAAAAAGCAATCACAATTTACGAACATCAGAGTAAAAGAAATATTTAATTTTGTTGCGTCAAGATAACTCAGAGGACTCGTAACAAACAGAGAGAAAAGACAACGAAGTGCTTACAATTCTGATATGATAAGAGCAACTTGACAATCAGAGAATACAATCTTCTAAGAATAGCAAGCTCCACAAGGAAACGTAAACAAAACAGAGAAATAAATAAGTAAGTACTTTGAAAGATTTGAAACATTTCTGATAACGATATCGATATTTGAATAATGTACAGACGCCAGCACATCAAGCTACTACAATCTGTCAAATTTCTTTAATAGATTTTCAACTTTATCGCTAAAGCATTAAGGTTCAAGGTTGATTGGGAAAATTTGACAGTTTCGGGTAGCTTGACCTGCTGGCGTCTGTACCATACCTAACGAAGCTTTGATCATTTAAAGACCTTTCAAGTAAACTTTGTACCTATTTACTTACGACTACAGCAACTAAGATTTTAGTTTTTTTTTGTGCTGAAGTCATAAGTACGAGTAGGTACGGAGATAAGAATAATTGAGATAGAGGACGGTACACACGGCTACACATCAAGCTATACAAAACCAGTTTACGCTGGTCTCGCATCGTACGGAAATCCTATACAATGTGAGATCAGCTTATACTGGAAATGTATAGCTTGATGTGTAGCCGTGTGTAACTATTTAATTTATTACAGGTCCAGTTATCTGGGCATTTTATTACTAAAATACAATTTGTAGTAGCATTTTGACTTTGCAATATAGCTTCAAAGCTGCTGCTGCTGCTGTTGTTTCGAAGGCAGTTTAAAGAACTGCATACTCTCAAAAGAGATCCGTCTAGTCTTCAAAAAAAAGGAAAAAGAAAATATTTATCCACATTCATGAAAAAACATGTCCATGCCCAGACCCTTGTTTGCGAATGCAACAGCCAACAAGATAACAACATCAAAAGAGAGTAAACTAACGAAGTGCACACATCTCCCCTAACACAAATCAATTTTAGCGAATTGTCAGTGCACAGGGTGTTTAAACTAAGGGAGAGAGGGGCTAATGGAGACACACGCATTAAACCGGGCCGCGTGCAGTGACAACATTGACATAGACCAGGGGGCCTAATTAGTTTAAGCGTGTGGCCGGCGCCCTGGAGATGGCCAACGAGGATATAGAAATGTGCGAAGTGACCTGTCTTGGGTTTGCATACTATTGCCGTACAAAGATTATTAGGCGCGTGGCAAAAATCGGAACTAACGCGGCCATCTTGTTTTTTCTCTTTTTTCTGTTCATTTGACGAAACAATTGCACAAATATTCACCAACAGCGCCGCTCTGTCAAAGTCATTCGAGTGCCAAAAGTTCCTTGTAGCACTGCTGTTGGTGAACATTTGTGCAATTTTTTCGTCAAATTAATAGACAAAAACAAGTTGGTGGCTTTAGTTCCAATTTTTCCTCGCGCCAAATAAGAGACACTCGAATGACTTTGCAGATGCATCAACGACCTGTAGGAGATTTTTTATGCTGCGTAATTGTATGGACATTTAGTCGACGGCATCTGTAGGCCAATTCTCGTACTTAAAAAACGTTCAAATTCAAGTCGCAATCTCATCTCAGCGACAATCAATGTCAAAAACCTGTCAAAAATGTATGTAAATTGGTTGTAACTTTGACAGATTGAGACTGAGATTAGAATGCGAACGGTCTTAAAAATACGGGAATTGCCCCTCTAATCTCAGTCTCAATCTGTCAAAATTACTGAAAACTGAAATGTAACCTGTAATTACACCGGAAGCCTTTTAACTCGGACACAGCAACACTGCTTTGCGACAAAAATAGATATGGTGGTAGTACGTCTTCGGACGAGTTCCTTCACAAGGAGGTCTATCAAGGAGGTCTATAGTACTGTTAGCATCGGGGGGATGCTAACTAAAACGGCCGTTTATAGGTACTATATCGTAATTATTGGCGCCTTTCTGCCTTCTTAATTCGTATTGGCGTTTATCTCCTAAGTTTTATGCCATTATATTATACTAGAAAAGGTTGCATGCCACAAACTATGCATGTCATAATCTCTACAGTACCTACCAACTAATAAAAACTAGTGACTGGAGCTGATGGTTATGTTATACAAGGTAGAGAATCGAGTGTTTTAATAATCACTTTATCCATATCTTCATCTGGCAACATTCCCACATTATACAATGCATAATTATGTTTCTAAAACATATATAATTGTTAGAATTATTGAAAGACAGAGAAATAAATCCAGTCCAGCCGGTCGATTCTTTAACAATCTCACCGTGAGAACTTAGGTGAAGTGATTATTATCCCACCTGAATAGCAATGCTGTAACAATCTCACCGTGAAAACTTCGGTGAAGTGAGCTTGAAGTGAATTGTCAATAGTGTGATAATACAATAATCCCTAGCATCAGGTGGGATAATAGCTCACTTCACCTATGTTTTCACGATGAGATGGTTACAGAATCGACCGGCTGATGCTAGAGATGAACACTATCGACAACTCACTTCAAGCTCACTTCACCTAAGTTTTCACAGTGAGATTGTTACAGAATAGCTCGGCAGTCGGTAGGCATTGCAATTACTAAAAGAAAATTATTTTAAGGTTTCAAGAATAAACTGCAACACCAAATAGTGTATTGGTTTTTAGTTTAGTCATTAAAATCCATAATGGCCAATAACTTTAGTGAATTGATTTATTAATGTTCCGCCCTGCAAATGAAAGCAATAACAAACTTAGAATACATAATAAATAATTCATATCAATTATAATCATATTAATCAAGCAACACTGTTATCGGAAGTGTCTCGCAACGCAATAAGTCGTAAACATAAATAAATTATCAAGAAATAGGATACGCAGAAATGTTACTCTGTTCAAAACATACGCAGAAGTGAATTATTTGAAAAAAATAAAAGTATTTGAGTAGTTATTTGAGAAAAGAATTGGTTGGTAACAAGTAAGGGTATTTTACAGGCTATCGCGCTATAAGTGTAAAATAATCCAAACTTGCCAGAAAATAATAGATGTCTTTTATATAAGGCCACTTCTAGACAGACGGTTCTACATCTTCGCTGTGACCGTAGGGTGCCGTACTAGCCTTCACATTTTTATCCAGGGATCAAAAAGCGCCCACTATTACAATTTCAACGCATTACCGTAATACAAAAGTAATTCAATTCCGTGTCTGTTGGTGGTTTCAACGTCCAATACATTAATGCGAGCTTAATTAATTCACAACCACATTATACTATCGGTTCATATAAATTAAACGAATTAAGTACTCCAGTGATAACAGAACTGGGACTTGATTATCGAGTTTCGAACGGGAACGCTAATTTTACGAGTTATATGACGTCCACAATGGGCTGGGTCTCCTGTGTTTTGACGTAAAGTTCGAATGAAGCACTTATTTCACCTCAATTAGCATTAATATCAACATCCAAATTGCTGGCCAGAAATACTGGGACCGCAAAATGAGGACATAACACGAAGATAGTAATAAAACGTGTACTCTAAGCTGTAAAGCAAATGTGATATAAATAAATTCAGAAACCTTACTGGGTATATGCAAATTCGTTATTGCGTTTAATTAAATACCGACATAAAGGTTGAATGTTTTGATTATGACTCATGGCGTTGGCAATACTTACACCGACATCCATAAAAAAAAATTAAAAGCATTAAATATAAAATACGGACTTAAAAGTAAACTGACGCAGGCTCCCTGCAATATTTTTACCAACGAATCGGTTTTAAAATTGGTTGTTTTTTCCTTTTTACGTGGGGCTAGCTCAGGAGCGAGAGATGAAAATTTGACAGTAATGTAGGCAACCACTTTCCTACGGTAGACGCACTGGCATAAATAAAACATGGACACCGGTAATGCACTCTTTGCTTCCCTCGAATATTTTGCTCCGCTAGAATAAAATGTTATGTGTATCGACGCTAGTAAAGCCGTTCCAAATTGATATTTTATAGATTGTGCTGAATACAGCAAATGCTTTTGATATATCGTTTGAGCAATGATATAAAAGAGTACTTTTCTGGATTAAAATCGTAATGCCGTCGTTTTTCGATGAGTTTTCTATTGGTTTTTAGACCACCGTGCAGTGAAACCTAATATGTGGAAGCATGTAATGGGAAATCGCTGTAAAGGCATCCAGAAGTGCACTCAGAGTTAATTCAATTACTTTAATGGATATTATCTTCACAGAAACCGCACTAATTTAAAAGAACAAATCAAATACAAGACTAAGACGTCGTCGTGACGAAGTTAATCTTGGATTGACACTAGAACAAGAAGTGTATTTGTGTATTTAATTCCACGAAGAGAAGTGACTCACAATGCTTGTAGGCGACAGACCAACACCCTGTTTATGCACTATTAAAGCATTTATGCACTACTAATGCAATAATGCAGCATTGCTTTACGTATCATTAAATGTTAACAACCGGAATCGTGGTGGCTGACCGGCAACACACCTAATAAAATCTTACGTCATACAAACATACTCGTAAGTTCCAAGTTCCAAAACAGCCGGAAGAACTAACAAAGTGGAGCAAATATTTCACATAAAGCCTTATGATTATGACCCACATAATTCTATATTAAAACCAAAACAAACGAAACCAGTTTAAATTTAATTATCGTAAATAATTACGAACATTAACGTTTAAGGGCTAAATGTATCACCCTCTATGCGGTAGGCCCTCGACGGTGTTTTGTCACAATTCTAAGCCCGTTAAATTTTCAGAGTCCTACTGAATACTGAACAATAATGGTAATTTAATGTATTATAATTTAAGCGTGACCAAAGCCCGAGAAGTAAAGTTTTCCCTTCGTTTCCCCCTTTACCGAAAACAGGGTGAATGTCGGTGAAATTCGATTTTGATTCGTCCCATCAAAAGTTATTTCCCAAGAAAACAAAAGCAGTCAAGAAAATTTCTAATTCGATCCAATCTAAATCCAATTACCCACACCCCGTGTTGGTGCTTACACGGCGAACACACTTACGTGCGTGTCTACAGATTTACCTACTCAAGTCTATCGATCGATCATCATAGACGAAGCAAAACTGTAAAAGTTTTAGTTGATAAACTTGGTGCCTCTCTCCCATAGATTAAGAGTAAATAAATATTCAATCAATAAAACTAGGCGTTTGATCTTCATGAGATAAGTCGTCACCGCTAAAAGCAAACCTTAAAAAGGTTGCCTGGGATAACAATTTGATTAATTTTGATAATGAGTAGTCAACTGTTGATTGAGAATTTCGTCCAGATATAAACACTTTAAAACAAAACGTCAAAATTGAGAAAAAAAAGACAAATCAAAGAAACTGTTGAAATATCCACTCAAAAGATGAATGAAGAATGACGGACGATGTTCGATGTTAGTATAGAAGTGAGAAAAGATTTCGTGGCATTGTTTATACTTATTAAATCAGGCGAAATTCATTTCTGTCAATAAATATCGGCAATTTATTTTCGGGGCTGTTGTCTTATACTACATTGACTAAAACAAAAGTGACAAGAATTGCATTGAAAACGCCTCTTAAACAAGTTTCGGTAAACGCTAGGTGCTAATTATTAATTAGATAACAAAATGACCACGAATGAATATTGACGACAGTTGGTGTACCTAAACATAGTCTTCAGTGGAGACCAAGATTCTGTAATCATAATGTAGGACGCCCTCAGGCTAGAATGTTGAATGGCGTGCTATTGCCATCTAGAGACCTGCCAGCATTGCTTGCAGTTCGTGGCGCCTAGCAAGTTTAGGGCATTCCTATTCATAGTCACAACAATTTAAGGACTGAAGGACAATCTAACCAACATTAATACACTGCAAGCTGTAACTGCACAGAAGCACTCAACTCTTATAGCTGCATCAGAAGATACGGCCATCAAAACTATATTAACCTCTCAATGCTGCGTGGGTGTATTTTACAATCCCATATTAAAACTACAGGTTCTGCCACCTCATTAACCAGAGAGTACCTTACAGACTACTCGTAAATAATAAGGGTTATGGTCATAGCTACCACGCAACTTGTCGCTAAGCCTCCACCAGTTGTTATAAACCGCTTTAGCAAATTGTAAAAGTTTTATACCCGATAACAAGGTTTAGTGTTTCATAATTTTTGTGCTGATCTTAGGATTAAAGGAAAGGGAGGATAAGAGCTTAGTAATATTGAAGTTCAAAACAGCAAATGTTTATTTGTTAGACCAGAAGCTATCTCCGAACTATAATAATAATAAGTTCATGCACACAAATGTTTGACTTGACCGGGGATCGATCCCGGGACCAGCGACTCAGAAGGCAGGGTCGCTACCAACTGCACAAACCAGCCAGTCAATATATATGTATATGATTAAGGTCGCCTAAGCATACATAGTTGGGAAATTGCTAGGCAGATGTATATATATTATATTGGTAATAATTCACTAATAAGGAAGAGAAAGACAGTAATGGAGCCAGCCAGGTAGAAATACACCACTTGTGCATAGTTGTCACTTCCAAAACCAAAATACTTCAGATATTTGTGGCAACCAACAAAAAGCCAATGCCAATACTGCAGTGTGAAATCGAGATATGAAAGACATGCCAAAATAAATTCCGCATATAAATTTTACGTTTGCTATTTCCAGAAACAAGGTCGTGTTTATGACGTCTTTCATATCTATAAAATCTAGACAAATATTGTTCACGTGTAGATATATAAATAGGAAGAAAATAGAACATTAAAATATCTACAATATCCAAACATTGGGTCAAATCCCAATGATATCTGATACCTATAGGCAATTATGTTTCCATTTACATTCTCCAAGTTTTGTCATAATCATTAACGTACAGCATACCGAATATAATGAAGGCGCAGCGCAATGGAGGGACCCATGTAGGTATGCAAACTCTTTATTAATTCGTTTCTGAATAATGAACTGAACAAGATTATCTATATTGATGTATATTTAAGGAAGAGCCCAGACGAATTATAGATTTGAAGATTCCACTCCATTAACTAAGGAATCATTACATATAAATTCGCATTATTTAGATATTCGGGACATAGAATGCCTGATATGCGATAACAAGGCTCCGACAAAACAACAAAAACCAGTAGCAACCTTTACTTAGCAGGTAACAAGCGTGCAATTATTAGCGCAGTACGAAGCAACTTAGACAACATTTTGCGTCGAGCGTAAATTTACTTAGTTGCCAACGTTTAATTACTTTACTGCAGCTAAATCACGTGTTAGACTTGTTCCTGTAACGTTATCGCGATAATTCATATTGATTTACATCGTTTTAATTTATCTTACACCGTGGGAGTGATTAGGCATCAAATCGACTTGCATGTAGGTATGTGCCGCTAATAAGTGATGATCCTTTAGAAGTTTATCTACGTGTGATTATTCATCATCAGCCTATAATGTTCCCACTACTGGGACTCAGGCCTCCTCTCGGTGAGCGGGAGTGGGCCGTAATTCACCACGCGGGCCCAGTGCGGGTTGGTAGATGTCACATGTGTGAGTATTAGGTGAGCAAAAACTAGGAGCCTGGACAGCATTCAAACACTGGATGATACGCTACTGGTTATGGCATGGTTTTATTTTCAGTTGCAGAAGTTGGGTCCAGGACTCCAGTGCACATCTTTGCCTATGACAACATTAAGATCAGCTGCTAGTCTATAAATAGCGAATATTGCGAAACACAAAACTGCTATTAGGTGAGAAGCTTATAGTGTGCTTTTCA
The DNA here is from genome assembly GCA_937001585.2 of Brachylomia viminalis. NCBI lineage: Eukaryota > Metazoa > Arthropoda > Insecta > Lepidoptera > Noctuidae > Brachylomia > Brachylomia viminalis. The sequence continues at coordinate 11,241,178 of OW443308.2, read as the reverse complement.
AAATATACCTTAACTCCGAAGAAGATAGGAAGTTGGACCAAGAGATAACGCCATAAATCACTGATGCAACAGATTCTTCCGTAAAACACTGATGCAACGGAACAGAACCAATATCTCACCAGCATGCTTGACTAATCATTACAGCAAAATGACTACCTAAGTTCAACAAAACACGAAGCACAAGAATATTCTTGTTCGACATTTATCTGAAGCATTTCACTCGTAAATCTCCGACGATACATTTTTAATTGATAACTTTCCTATACAAAAGATATTTCAATATCAAAGTGCTCATTATTTCGGCCCAACAAAACGTAACTGTCACTAATTCATTATGTTCTATCTCATTTTAATGGAATTCTATAAAAAATAGTTACAGCAATGATTTATGAGTGTTATCGTAACGTCGGCCTGTGTTTTTTTTTAACTTGCGATAAGGGAAGTAATAGAGGAAGCAGTCTGTGATTTATTGTACAGGTCAGTTAATATTTTTTCAATGAACCACTGTTTATTGGACACGCAGGCATAAAAGAATTTTTGGATATAAAATTAAAATCAAAGTCATATTTATTTCCGCCCACAGCTCTGATCCGTTGCATATAAATTTATTGTATCTGATAAGGTCTGATTGATTTTTGTTTACAATATTTCCCAATCGTCTTGCATTACGTCGTTGCACGAAGTAGGAGAATAATGCATACTCGCGTGGGTGGTTCCAAAATTTTGCGACGGATGTCTCGACATGCTAAAATGGCCGCACAAAAACATGGCTTATGATAATCACCGTCCAAATTGGGCACGTTAAAGGAGATTGTAGCTAATATATTCACAGCTGCTTTTGAGTGCAGGTAAACAATAGCTTCACGAAGTTGTGTGGCAAGTATTGCAAGTCCATGAATCATCAGAACACCCTCACACTTCCGCACGTATTACTGATAATTAAAACCCGGAGAGAGACCGAAGTCCCGGCTGTCGTGTCCCTAATAGGGTTACCAGAAGACAAGCTCGAATGTTCGGAGATGTCTCCACATATTGTTTCGAAGTTACAATCGTCTGGACATAGTTAAAATGGGTATTATGTAGACATCACTGCTTGTTTTGAAATTTAAATGTGCAACTTGGGAGTTTGTTTTATTTTGACAATCTGCCAGAGGCCAGAGCTACCTGTTCGACTTTGTTACCGATTTTCAATAAAATTCAAAATAGTCCTCCTAAGTTCTCATGAAGTACCACAATTCAGTGAAGGCCATCTGGCGACCCTACCAGATAATTAAAATGCAGCAGTCCTGTAGTACGTATCGCCCCTAAACGTCACTTGCGCCATAAAACTTATACGAACACGCCTGCGATGACGCACGGACAGCTTAATGGAGGCGAGAGAATTCGGCGACGAGATCTGAATGAGACGAAAAAAATGGATTTTGTGGTCTATATTTGCATCAGGCGGCTGCGTTCTGGATCAACTTGGTAAGATATTTTGCATTGCTGAATGATTATGATTTAGGTTTGTATTTTAAATAGAACGTGCATCGGTAGTTTTGTTAATTGAGCAAATAGTAATGAAGATTTCGCTGAATTTCGTCATGGCAAGTTCAAATCCAGTTCTAGACTTCTACCATCTCGTAAACCATATTTCAATACTTTAATAACTTTAAGTTTGTGTGTCTATCTTGCCCTCTTCGCATTTCAAATTCGTTCGTCATTACGATGTTGCAACTACTTACTGCCAATTTGCGATCCAGTCCCTTACCAGTATGTTAATGTGAAGCGGTTTCGAAAATAGACGCATTCTGACAAAGTTCGGACGTTCAGGGAACGAACACATGGCGTCATTAGGCCGTCTGTCACACTGATAGAAGGATACTGTTACGTATACACATCCACCCTACAGTAACTATACTTACATGAAACTTCCCTAGTAGGACCGCCATCCATAACGCTAATAACTTGGGACAATGAGTTTCGAAGTTATGATGTAGCGATTGGGTATTAATTTGTTCTACGTACTTGAGTAAATATTATATCGATGGGCCATATATCAAATATATGCGTGCCCCATTTTGCGAACTTAACGTAAATTTATAACTTAAGCTATAAATTGTGAAGGGAGAGAAGTTTATATCATTCTCTGCGATGTGAAAATGAAGATATTCAATAAGTGGGATAAGTATTTCAACAAATAGTCTGACTGGTACTTGCTTTAAAGTTGCTACTTTCGCTTCCCACCAGTGGAGATCGAGCAGGCCCATGTATTAGTAAAAAGCTAGTCTTCGATATTCTCATAGTTCTGAATTATGAAAACAAATAAAAAACGTTGTTATGACAGAAAATATGAAATTGCCCACAATTTATAATGCGATGCAAATAGATCCAACTGGACATGAAGAAATCTCGACAGATGGCAACCGTACTTATAGAATAAATGTTGCGTTTAAGAAAGCCGCTAAGTCCGTGGGCGGGCACTACAGGCACCGCCTGAGTCACTAAGTGCTTCTCCAAACAACTACAATAACGCAAACGCGACGGTTTGCGTAACGGCTACGTGTGAAAGTCCAAATCAGTGTACTGATACCGATAACCTAACGTTACTTCACTTAAAAGGACAGGTGATAAATAGTGAGAACACTTTAAGACTAGATAAAGCGCTTTAAGTACTTACTTAACGCTTTCACAAAACATGTAGTTCCGAACTACTATCGCGTAATAAATTCTTCGGAAATAACGGATAAGAAGTCAAAAATATTCTTCAATAAATCTTCTTTATTTATTTTCATGAGTTTTAGTATCTTCTCTATTTATTTTTCTATCTTCAACTAATTCGAGTGGAACATTCGACAGTCGTAAAAGAGTAGTCAAGTTTAAGGCCAGTGTTTACGTTACAAGTTTTATTATCGTTTGAATTTAAATGGAAGGAGCGGACTCGCAATCGAGTGTGTATAGTAAGGAAAAGCAGACGAATATTACTTTGAGACGACAAAGACAAAGTAGAGTACACGAATAAATAAAAGCTATCGAACTTGCCATCTAGTAAACAAACATCTCATCGTAACAATGTTAAGTCGGTCCGTCAATCGGTCCAATATATTTTATTCATGAAACTGATCCTGCTGAATTCACAACACTTCTTTGAATACGGTTATTCTGTCTCCATACATTTTGTCTGCAGGACAAGACACTTATTCCGGAATAGATAGCGGCTACATTTCCTTTTGTCTCCCAAACATACAATGATTACAATAAAAGATTACCATAAACACCCTTACCTATCGTGGGAAAAAAACAAGCATTTGTCACGGCAAATACACTATGTTATACGTACACAACTTTTCATTTTGGACCCCTACACGAACAGACAAAACCCATTAGATGTGTGATAATGCAAGTTCATCGTGGCACAGGTATTGTTTAGTGTTGCCAGCGGAACAAAGCCGTTGGGTTGCCGTCTCATCTACGGACCTATTACGATCCATTGTTGAAGAAGCATGTACAAAATTAAAATGCAGCATTGTCTGAGCTCGCACGCCAAGCTATCGGTGTTTTGTTTTAGTAAACAGTGAGATAAGTTGCTTCGTTTGGAAACAGTGTTGTTAATGCGTAATAGTTGGTAAGTTAGGGAGAAACAATTTTTATTATTTCAGTATTATTGTACGGTGCAGTTAGCAACAAGCTGCGCATAAATACTCATGAAATGATCCTCTCATATTGATCTTTGGTCACCAATAGTGCCCTGAAACCCTATATAATATTAGTGTGTTAGTGTTATTTACTGCGCATAATGTAGTGCATGCTGTGCTTTTCTGTAAGTGATGAGGCGCTTAGACTTAAGTTTGTAATGTAGAATTTATAAAGTAACAGTGTACTCATTGTTGAAAAGCCTAATAAATAAATAAATAAATAAATTAGTATCCGTAGAAAATAGGGAGCTATAAAACCACGAATGCGTGAATGATGCGGTTACACAGTGGTTACATCCACGTCCACAAGTTAACATGCAAGAATTTAACAATCAATACACAATTTAAATTTCAAGTGCGAAAAGTTCCGAAGTAACGGCATCGTGCAATTTTCTTTCGAGCAACTTATAAAATGTGAACTCCCCTCGGCCGCTCGAGCAAGTTTAAATTGCCCTCTTCTTTTTTCACTATCTTTCCTTCCACTCACTTTTTCCTATTTAAACTTTTCCGTTTTATTTTAAAACCGACCACGACTTGTAACAACGTACGATTTTTATCGCGTTTTGTGTTTGAAACTAGATGTTTATAGAATATTCAAGAGTATCGTTTGTCTCTATTATGGGGTCGAAATAGTGCTAGTGCTACATCGATCGGGCTGAGGCTTCGTCTCTTGCTGTTTTAGGTAGATAAGACATTCGTTAAACTAATGTAATCCTGGTTGCAACAAACATGTAGCGTGCCTGAAAAGCTTAGCTCTAGAAGTTAAGCCATCAATTAGTCAACTCAGTAAAACAATTTAAGTTCTTATATTTAATTGAAAAAAAACTTTAACTAATATCAGGCACAGTTTGTGTAATGAATATGCCCCCCGCAATAATGTGACCGCGTCACGGAAATTCAAAGAATCTGTCTACCGTACTGAGCTATGAATAATTCTCCAGATACATAAAAAAGCCTCTTCCAAACAATCCAACGCTGTACCAGAAATCAAACACTTATTAGCAAAGTCAAGTAAACAACTTTACTGTTCCTATAGCCACTCGTTCCGTGTAGAATAGTCGTTAGATTTCGATTGCTCTTTTCTCGAGCACTCTTGATTTAATCGTCGAGATTCGAGCATTAACACCAAGTAAGGTGCTTCAAGAGCACTTGCGAATATGTTCCGTTAGTCATTTTGTCCAGAGAGGTTCGTGGAAATAATTTAATGAGACATGTGGATTTTGTGAGAGAAACATTATTACCATACATGTCTCGTGAGATATGATAATGATTATTAATGTTGGTTAAGTATGTAGATAAACGTTTGTAAGTTTTTGGTCATCATGGTGGTGATCAACATGAAATGGAAAGCCTCAAGCCTTTACGAGTAGGTAAAGGAAAGTTATGAATAAAAATATAGAATTGAAAAACTGTGTAGTGAAAAACATGTGGTTGTTCTTGTCTGATGTAATTAGGGGGCGAGCCTATTGCAAGCTAAGAAGTTATGAAGAAATACAACACAAATTATTTGTTCAACATCCACTTAAGCAGTTTAATTTAAAATCAACATGCTGTCAGTATCTACCCACACTCGCATAAATACACTCCAGTAATGCTTTTCACTTAGTCAAAACAAAGATGGGTATAATTTTGTTCGATGCGTTTGCTAAATGGACGCAAACTGCCTGAGGTACAGAATATTTCAAGGGAGAAAATAAAATTTTAAACAAAGACTCGTAATGTTAACCCTTTCTGACCCCACACGGGTACAGTTTGGCACCATAACATAACATGAGCTATAAAACGTGTCGTATGAAATCGGTAGGACGGTGTTACCCCTTTTGTATCGCAATTTTCCCCTAGAATAAGGGTCCGAGTTAAAGATGGATCTTTTAGAGATATTAAACTTCCTTTAGCATAATATATTTATCCTCCAAAAATAGTTTGTGTTGTATACAACATCAATATCATAAAGTATTCTGTAAGTAATACAGGGTGTTCGGCAGAGAGTTGAACATACGAAAATGGCAGATAGTGGTAATAATAATAATAATGGTCATCTGCTATCTACCCAGCTCAAATGATTTGCCCCATAGATTTTATTATTTGTTTTTTTTTAATAACCGATTTTTCTATCTGCCATTTTCGTATGTTCAACAACGTTCTGTCGAACACCCTGTATAAATAGGTTCATTATGCGAATTTTCTCTTCTAATCGTATAAAAATATAAAACACAAAGGAAAGGGAAGGGAAGGGTGTATCAAAGGATATACCTATATACTTTAATACACAAACTTACTAGTGTTTTAAATATTAGTAAAATATTTTTTTAGTGAGAAAGCTAAATGAAATAGGTGTTTCAGTGGAATTATTGTGTAATTTTTTCCGAAAAGAAAGTTTTATGTATTTATTTGCTATTTATCTCGTGCACATCACATATTTTACAGAATACTGTCAGTTTCTGATCATGAACCTTGCCAGGGCACTGCAAATTGGTTTGCTGTTGAGTTTGTGAACAATAACTTAACATAATATTGAGTCTAAACTTATCAAAACACAATAAAAACAATACATTTTAGAAACATTAAATGTCTAGATTATGGTGTCCAATTAACAAAAATAAACAATATACAATAAATAACACAGATAAAGTCATCAGTTTTCGGTTTTTGTTCTCTTTTCTCCACATTAGAAAGACTTAGGGAAACTTTTTCGTATGGCAACTCGGTGTATATTGTACCGAGTGGCACCACAATTTGCGTATCCACCTTGCCGTCAAAACTCGCCGGTTGCCATGGCAACCCCCTCTGCGGTCCGCGCCGTGCATTCAGCACTGTTTTGAAAATTTCCCTGAACTCGTTGTTTAATCCGCATTAAACTAATAAAACAGCCCAATGTTTTGCCTCTCTGTGTACTGGTCAACGATATTAAATTGTTAAAATATCTGCCATATATCCGTGACGTCGGAATGAAAAACAGGTTTTATTGGTTTGCTATTTTTAAAATGAGTCAACAAACGAACGTGTATTTTATTTATTTTACTTTGTTGTGTGAATTTCATATACGCAACATAATGTGGAGTTTCATAATCGGCCTATAATGTTCCCACTGCTGGGACACAGCTAGGCCTCCTCTCATGTGGAGTATGTATGTTTTAAATTTACGATTATTTCCAAGAGAAATAATAAAGTCTTTACACTCATTTAATTTTCACTACAAACAGTTTCAGACACGCAAGAGTATTTTTATGACCGTCTTCTCCAAACATTTGCCTGCAAAACTGCAGCTTAGAACTTTGTATATACTGCGATTGCTTTGGATAAAGGAGAAGTAATTTTGTCGAGAACACATGGTGCATAACAATTGGTGTTAGAGAACAACATGAGTGCTAATACGACGGTACAGTCGAAATGGACCGTTAAACTCCACGGTTCGAGACGAATACGAGTGCTCCAAAATACGCCAGGCGGTAATAGAAATGGTACCTACAAGTAAATTGTTATTGACGTGTATACTGAAACGTGCAGGTGATTTCGAGAATTAGTGTTGTGTTATTTGAAAACTTATTTGAGTTGGGGTGAAAAATGTACCAATATTCAGCTGTTCAGTCGCAGGCGGATGGCCGCAGCATTGAAGGGTTAATGGTGACAGTTTTAATAAATAATAATAAATTTGTTTATTTCTGGTAAATAACACCCATTGACAGGCAAAAAACCAAACAAAATCACGTAAAATACAATACAATAATAATATCAAATTAAATTAAATAAAATCAAATCAAATAAAATCAAATAAGTTAAAAAATCAATTGTTAATCAATTAAGTTTAGACTGAACTCCAATATTAAGATACAAAAGTTTTTTTTTTCTTGTTATGATCACTGTCTCACTGATCACCTTTTTCATCACGATTCACGATTTCGATCACGATTTAAAAATGAAAAAACCGAAATCGAATTCCGTCAATTAGGAAAAAAAATTGCCTTCTCGATTATGAATTTAATAATCTACCAAAACCAACTTGACTGTTGGATTCAAGTTCATGAAAAAGTAAATGATGTTACCTGACTTCTTCAATATTTCACCATGTAGCCTCTTTTATGACACGTAGGGGAAGAGCAAGCAGGGGTGACTTATACATAGTTGGGCTCACAGGATCAAGTGACTGAGACCAAAAGAGGTAGGTATATCAGTACATATTTTTATAAATTTCTTTTCATTTTCAGACCAGCAGGGTAATTTCGTAAAACACTATCAGTAGGAATGGCATTCATTTTGACAGTTCAACAACATTCATTGCTTTATTTACGTTGTGAGCAGACAAATTTTTCAAACATATGTAGCAATGGATTAGCTATATCCATCAAAATTATTCAGATTCTGATTGATTGATTGATTGCTCTATGCTAGAGCTATTTCTATAGTATAGCTATAGTAGAGCTATTTCTCTATCTGGTCCCTATTACACATACTTAAATGGCATGGTATTATTTTTAACTTGTGCATAAAGTTTTAATAAATAAATAAATAAATAAATACGACACATTTGTCAAAAAATTACAAAATTGACACATTTTAACGCCAAGTACTTACTGTAAAATAGAAAAATTATAAAAGTTTACTGTCGGATTTCGACGGTCACGTTTCGGTTATTATGTCAATATACAGCCGATCTATTCTGTAAAAACTCACCGTGAATACTTAGGTAAAGTAAGCTTAAATAAAAAATAAAAAACCTTTATTTTGGAACAATTTAGGTACCTAAGTATACACAGATTACAAAAGAAACAATGATAGCTACAAAAGTATAAAACTGTGGCGCAGCTATCAAAGCCCAGCTCAATAAACAATGAAGAACATTTGTTCCAGACTATCATGGGAAATTATTTACATTACGTTTAAAAATTACATTGCACTGGTATGTGTGTGAGTGTGTGTGTCTGTGTGTGGGTGGTTGGATGTCTGTGTGTGTGAGTTTTGTTAGATTTATGTCAGCGGTCGTTGACCCCCAAAAAGTTATATCATCAAATCAATGTCTTTTTTTGTTTTATCATTTTTGGATCAATATCGATGCCCATCACATCTGTGAAAATTAAACAAAGAAACTGATTATTTTAAACTGATATTTCAAGTGACTACACTACCTGCAGTTGATGACCCCAAAAAAACTCATAACATTTTTGTTTTTTATCGTTTTTAGTTATCGATACCTATCACATCTGTGGAGTTTCGCTAGCTAATTTAATTTGACCATAGTTACATGACACATTGACAATAAGCATTTAATTTACTATGTGAGGTAAAAGGCGCCCAAAAGACTTGATAATAGATCACGTGTCAAATAAAACAAGATCAATTTCATAAAATTGATTGTCTTCTCACTAAAGAATGACAATCAAAGGTTTGTCCACCAACGGATTAATGTTTTGTCTACAAACGGCTTATATTATGTCTCTAACTTACATACAATGATGGTGAACGGTGCTTCAAGATGGCAACAATTTACGATGTCATTTTGTTGACAGATTTCCATCAAAATATTTAGTTACCCAGGATGGATGTTGACTTTCGTGAATCTTACACGTGTCTCTAAAATAATGCAGCAATTCATGCTCAAAAGCATGTTTTAGGTATTACATCTGTGGCAGACAGATGGACTGACGGACGGACGGGTAGGTAGACTGTCGTCTAAGGCCACGTCCTGACCAAAAGCGATCGCGCGAATACGCGATCGTCGCGTTCTTATGTCACTTTTTGTTCGGTGAAGACCTACCAGTTTTTCTCCACTATTAAGGCTATCCGGCTAAGTAGTAGTCCCTTTGGCCCCTTTTGGGTAAGGAACCCTAAAAACTAACCACTCAAGGTTATCTAGAGCATCAACAAAGGCGATAATTTCTAGCGAACACTAGGCTAGTGGCGTGTCCCTTCATTACAAATGAAGTTGTTTCCTTATCCACTTCGGAATTACGGGCATCTGTGACGTAGTGAGTAGATGGCTGCGTAGCGTTGATGCATGTGTTTTCAAGTGGGTTCGACGCACTTAATATCAACTCTGCGTCATTAGAAACCTCATACTTATCAATAATGTTAAAAAAAAAATTTTCGTTCAAAGTTAGTGAAACAAAATTATTTGTAATCGGGACCTTAGCAACAAATATTACAATTATTTCGAGAAATCGTACAAATGGCTTTCAAAAAATATAATATCTAATGTAAATAACCCTGTGGAATAGCACTTCAACTAAAACGAATTTTGAAAATGAAAAACTAAGCTTTTGTGAAGAACGCAGTTTTTCAGTTTCAATAGAAAACTGAAAATGTAGTGTAGTTATAGTGTTGTGTTAGTATTAATAATAATATGAGACAACATCCACACAAGGTCTTAAGTCCCGAACTAGGTAGAGCCTGTACTACGGTAACATGATGAACATACTTAATATATACATATACACACCCAGACACAGGTCAAACAGACATGTTCATGCACACAAATGTTTGACTTGTCCGGGGATTGAACCCGGGACCAGTGCGCGGCTCAGAAGGCAGGGTCGCTACCAACTGCACCAACCGGTCAGTCTTATAGAGCTAACGTAAATTGACCACCCATAATATAAGACACCTACCTTAAACAGCATACCTACATCTGCTTAACATGTAGGTTAACCTTTAACTACGAAAGCCGCACCTTAGCCCATCAAAATCAAAATACAAGCACATTGTTCAACACAATGCAGAGTTTATACTATAACACACATACCTACCTGATACCAATTTCCATCGCTATCTCTAAATGTATCAATATAGACATGTAATTACGTAGACGCGACAGCCGGCGGGAAATGGCAAAATACCACGGTAAAATGGTACCCATACAATACATATACAGAACTTTGTGTGGTTTTCATCCAGTCGTGGAAATGTTATTAATTTATTTGGGACAGAACTGCTGAACAGAATATTTTATTTGACGGTTGTATTGATCTGCACTCTAATTGCGTCATCATTTTGAAGTATTGCTAATCCATTGCTTCATGTGTTCGAAAAATTTGTCTGCTCAACAACGTAAATAACGCAATGAATGTTGTTGAACTGTCAAAATGAAAGCCATTCCTACTGTTAGTGTTACAAAATCACCCCCCGCCGTCGTCGCTTGCTGGTTTGGTCCATAGCACATTATTGATGACAAGCCGTGCGCGCCCGATGTGATTTTCCATCGGCAAAAATGACGAACTTTCATCCCCATATTTAACCCCCTCAGGGGGTGAATTTTATGAAGTTATTTGATGAGCCAAAAAAAAGGGTACAATTTACAAAATGCTTCCCTAATGCTCACCTTCGTTTTATAAGGAACTCTTGTGTTTTGCACAAGAGTTCCTTATAAAACGAAGGTTTCATGCTTCTAAAACCCAGCAGTTAAGGCGGTGCGTTGTCTGTCAATGAATGAATGAATTTAAGATTTTTATTAAGTAGATTGATGATAAATATATGTGATGACTAAAGAAAAACTCTTCAGTTGCTGATATTGTGGACAACTGGAATTTTGAGGGTCTGAAATACCCAACCCACAAAGAGCTATTGCCAAAGTTACGTAACATTTGAAAACTATAGCCTTTAATTAATCAGCCCAATCAAAGAATCAATAAGTAGATATCTCTATGAATACAAAGACACAATTTAAACCCAGCAAAATAACATTTTTAACTATTTATTTACACGTTAACATTGAGCCAATGCCTGGGAAACATAGCTATAAAGGCGCATTACGTACCTAGCCCACAGCACACTGCAGTCAATCGGCAAACTAAGCTGTGATGGGTCGTTAAACTTCACGAGGCTATCCGTGGTGCAGCCGTCAATCCGGAACTAAGGTACAGGCGCCGTATAAGGCCCACCTCCTATCATGGCCCACTTAAAAAATACTTAAGTTTCGGTGGCCAGAACAATTTAAAATTTCGCGGGAATCTTGTGAATGCGTTCCTAGACGAAAGGCAAACGTCATCACGCCAATCACGCGCGGCCATTTTGAACACTATTGTCAGTTGTCAGTGACGCGTCAAGGCAGTGCACGTGTTATAACCTTACTCACGTAAGTATATTTATTTTTTTACAACAAAATACAGTAATATCGCGTTACACCTTGATAAATCTTAGTACTAACAGTGTTAAGATTAAATCAAAGTAAGTTTTAATATTCTAATGGTGTCACTTAATTTTTAACATGATTTTTACTGCCATAAGGCAAAGTTCCATAAGATAGCCCACTACATGACCCCCAAATAAGGCCCGGGCCTTCTTTGGACTATCGAATATTACATTTGTAAATTGCAATAAAAATAATATTTTGAAGTTTACATATAAGTACATACATTTCTATCTATGTCTAATCCTTTTATTAAATTTGCTTATGACAAGAAAATTTCTTTGAAAACTTTTCAATTTTTGTTATTGTTAACGTAGTTTTTCTTCCATAGGCTGGTATTCAACAAAATGGCGCCAACTGGGAAAAAACCTCGAGGCCAGTGGTCAGAATGTCAGCTAAAAAATGCCATAAAGGCAGTAAAGAGACGTGAAATGTCACAACGAGCAGCTGCTGAAGCATTTTGTATCCCAAGGCGTACATTGCGAAACCACTTAATATCCGGAAAAACAGAAAAGGTAACTGGTAGACCACCTATTCTGAATAAAAAACATGAACAGGACTTAGCAAAACGGATAATAAGACTTGCTCACGTAGGTATGCCGCTGACCCCCAAACTTGTTCGGAAACAAGCGTACGAGTTCTGTAGAGCAAATGGCATATCAAACATGTTCAGTGAAAAAACAAATATTGCAGGGAAGAAATGGCTGAAAGGTTTCCTCAAACGCAATTCGGAGATATCACTTCGTAAAGCTCAGTTTATGAATCCCGGCAGAGCACAAAAACTTAATAAGCACATCGTTCAAAAACACTTTGAAGCTGTCAAAAAAATATATAGCGAGTTGGATATATCAAATCATCCAGAACGTCTATATAATATGGATGAGAAGGGTTGTAGATTGAACCTTCATCATCAGCAGAAAGTTTTTGCTGAAAAAGGTTCAAAAAGAGTGCATTTTATAGCTAATGAACATGCAGAAAATGTGACAATCGCGATGTGTGTGAATGCAACGGGAAATGCAGTGCCTCCAATGATCTTATTCAAGGGCAAAAGATTAAAACCAGAATTTTGTGACAATTTTCCTGCTGGAAGCTTAGTAAAGATGGCACCCAAGGGAAGTATGACGACCGAACTTTTCGTGGACTTCATCGAACATCTGGGTCAGTATAAGTCTCCAGGAAAATGCTTATTAATTTTTGATGGCGCTTCTTGTCATTTGGATGCCAGGATCGTAGATGCAGCAGATGAACACGACATCATATTATACTGTTTGCCCTCAAACACAACGCACGAGTTACAACCCCTTGATAAGTCAGTTAATAAATCGTACGAGCATCATTGGGATGAGGAGCTATTATTGTACGCATATCAATATCCAGATCGCAAACTTACAAAACAGCGCTTCAGTAAGATTTTTACCAAAGTATGGCCCAGGTGCATGACCCAAGAAAATATAATTAACGGATTCAGAGCCACCGGACTCTACCCTTATGATCCCAATGCAATTCCTCAAGAAGCTTACGCGCCTTCAGCGCTTACACAATTACCTGGTATACAACATCAAAACGACTCTCAAATGCAACAAGCTACTGATTTCGGAGATTTAGTGGTCTCCCCACGACGACACAATAACTTTGAGATAGATCATGTCACATACAATGAAGATAACTTGCGAGATTTGTCACCATCGATTTTATCCCAGTTTCAAGATGATCTCCCAGAAAATGAACTTGCAGAAAGAAATATATTAGATATTCCAAAGTGTTCAACTACTACTCGTGGAAAGTTAGTTGACTATAGTTCCTCGTCCGAATCTACCATTGAGGATTCTCAACATCAAGAACAGCATCGTAGACAGCCCCTTTTGAGCATTCCGTACGACAGGAATTCTCAGTTTTTATCACCTATTCCTTCCACCTCCGGTATAAATAGTATGCACCCTCAACGACTGTTAGATTTTTCTACGTCAGACGTGTCCGATCAAGAAGATTTTGATCAAAATATATTGAATTTCACCCATGCACAATATCCTGGAAGAAATATTAACATTTATACGTCGTCATCTGAGTCGGAAGAAGAAAATATCAACCCACAGTCGAGAGAAAAATACAGTTCATTTGCTAAACGTGATCAGGAAAGATCTGAGGATTCTGATGATAACGTACCACTTTCTAAAATTAAAGAAACTTCAGGCACTTCAGGCGCTAAGACACCATTTCATAAACAAATTCCTACGCCAAATTTCGCAACAATAAAGAATAAACCAAGGCGTAAAGCTTTAAATTATATCGGGCAAAAGGTTACCAAAGACTTATTTGACGCTGCCAAAGAAAAAGGCTTACAAAAACAAAAGAAAAAATCAATTCCTGTAAAAGGACAGCTAAAACAAAAAAAAACGAACGGTAAATCTACAGAAAAAAAAAATGCTAAAAAACAGAAAAAAGTGGAGACTGAAACTGCTGAAAATGAAGTGTGGTTTTGTCAAGCTTGTGAGATGGACAGGGTTGCCGATATGCGTCAATGTAAAGTGTGTTTGGCGTGGTACCATGAGGATTGCGTAGGTTTGACAAAAGAAGACACCGATATTTTCTTATGCCCAATGTGTAACTAAAAAGTCTGAGCAATATAATTGGTCTTGGAAGAGTCCTCTCTTCTACCTGCAATTATAAGGTTCAGACTTTTTTATTGTTGATTATGTTATTAGTTTAAGAGAAAATGAAAAATATTGTTAGTGAAAACTTACTGTTGATTACGGTTCTGTTTTTGTTTTAGATTTTTTATTTTTGTATAAGTTTTTAAGCTAAGTATACGAACAGTATACCTTTTTATTAAAAATAGTTTTCAATATACCTAATATGGCCCACAATTGAAAATAAATGACCTATTAGAGGATATTATAAGTATTATTTAGTTACGAACAAAGAAGATGGATCTCAAAATATACGCCATTATTAGTTTAAGTGTTGATTTTTTGTTTTAAGGCCATTCCAAGTTTCTATAGACATAAGAAGGCCCAATGTCATTTTTTTTACTGATTAATTAATCTAAAACACTTAATATTAAATAAAACTGCATATTGAATTCAGTTTGTGAAAAAATAATTTTGCTGGTCTTAATATTACATAGATATTCCTTAATTCATAACGGGCTTTCTTGGGCTACTATGTTCCTAAGATGGCCCATTCACTATGTTTTAAAAAAACGATTTTTCTCTGTTGTGATGGTACAAAAAGAACTTGTATTTATTTAAAATGTGTCATTAATAAACATGTTATATGTTTTTCCTAATCTCTTTTTTTTTACAGTTTTACAGTGATTTTTACAGTGATTTAAAATTAAGTGGGCCATACACGGCGCCTGTACCTTAGTCTGCCCGTGTAATGGTGCATTAGGTTTAAAATGTTCTACAATTGTATTAATTGTTGGATGTTTACTTGATTTATTGCGATTAGAACAGGCAAACGAAATGGGCCATCGAATATCACTAAAGATTATGAATGCGACCGAATTTTGTAATGTGATGTAAGTAGCAAACAGTGGTGCAAAATGTTGACCCTTAAACAAAACTAAGGATACCTACGAAAAATAAGCATCACAAATCAGAAATCATGGCCTCGTTGCTTGGCCGCTGGCAATGTGAATATTCGTTGGACGAATCATCTAACTAATGCGTCACTGCATCTTTCTTTATACGCATCAAATCAAAGAGCACAATAATTGCAAGAAAGCCTTGAGGATGAAGCGCTAAAATGAACAACACAACATCCTGCAATCACTGCCAACATTGAAAATCTCAATGAAAACAAAAACATTTTGTTACAAAACTTTAATCGAGACCTTGAGGTTCGCAAGAGGCAAGAGGCAGACTTCAACCAACCACTCGACGAGGCAGAGAACCTCAAGTGGTCTTCACATCGAGCAGCTGTTACGACCGGCTGCGCTCCATCACACGGAGAAAATATACGAACTGTTCAAACAAATGTCTCTAAAATATACGACCGCACCGACCGATAGAAAAATAATATTGGCTGTTTACATTGACTTGTACAAACATTTTTATAAGCGGTTTGTTAAATTAAAAACATTTTTGGATGCGTTTCCAGATTTGAATGGTTGTGTGATTCTGTTCCGTGGGAACAGTTTTGAACAAGATTGGAGTTGTTTAAATAAAATAACCATGCTCTTGAATGGAGGTATAACACTAATTTTATAAGCAAACAATGATTGTACAAATCACACTATAGAGAAAAATCAATAAATTAATTATTAAGATTATCTACGTTCGAGACGATGACGAAATCAATTCCAAACAATCTAAGAAGAATGATGAAACCAAAACTGTGCATGAATTATGGGAACCTTTGAACCATCATAAAGAATTCTTTTGAAAACCACCAACGATCGTCATAATAAGTTATGTACGAGAGTGCACAGATAAACACACACATGTAACTGATAAAACAAATGACAAGCATTAAGAAATTACGACACTGGCGCTGGCACAAGCAAGTGCCGCGAGTGGATACAACACAATAACATTTCGAGATGTGGCAGTGAAAATGAGGAATTTGGATGCATGCCTAGTAAATTTTTAAGACATTGCAACTCTTTGAAAAATATGTTGCCAATAGGATTTCTGTACCGTGATTGAAAGACACAAGCTGTCAGCAAAACAGGTGTAGCTATAATCGGATACTTACATAATTTAAGACTAAGCAACATTTCAACATTATATTAATATTCGCAGTCGCAAAAAACATACTCAGGCCGTTCTTGAGCGCTGTGGTTGTGACTCAGGTCCATTCCGAGTTCTTCGGACATTTGTAAACAAAAGACCCTTCAAAATATTGTTTGCGATTGGGGTTCTCCCTTGTTATAATATTTGTATTAATTTTGATGCAACTCTCGAAAATGATGCCAAAAGCAACAATATTTTGGTCATTGTCCATGTTTTCCTATTTTTCTTACAGTATGCCCTTAGAAATTCCCATGGACGTATCCTTAACAGCAATGCAAAAATAAAACCCAACATTTTACAACGCTCTCAAACTGATGTTGTATACTAGGCACGTTCACGCTTGCAAAACGAAACTTGAAACTTGGTGTATCCCTACTTTTGTGAAGTCGTAGTAGATTCCTTGTACTGCACTGTGTACCCATTACTTGTTTGCTTAAACTGCTTGTTTGAATGTCTCGGGACAATGTTTACGATTCCAACAGGTGACAATCAACAAAGGTATGTTGCGGACGTCGAATGAACACACCTGTTTAGTAATGTCGAGATTAATCTTACGCTTTTGGACCTGACTACCAATACGGTTTTGTTGAAGAAAGTAGTGTTTATAGAGGTTTTCTTTATATACTAATTGTATATTATGCATCAAACGTTTAATAAACCTGTTTATTAAATATTAAAAAATAAATTGCTGTTGCGGCTTGCATCCATAAATTTTGATTAACGGTAGCCATTTTGACAACAAGAACATTCTGATTGTCATTACAGCATGCGTAACATGACCACTTCTATCAGTCTCTACTCTACGAAGAGAAGACAAATCACTTTCTTAACAAAAAGTAATTCTTTTCCTGAATTTTGGCATCGCGCCGTAGAAATATTTCTACAATCTGCCATTTTGTCTTCAGTTTCTTCCGTTTCTATAGTGCCCATGCTACGCATGCTGGAGTGTTTCGAAGAGCACTACATTCACATAAGGTCTCCCTGATAGTATCTTGAGAATATGATTTTTGAGTAGGGATTATTTTATTACACCTACGTGTGTAAAAACATTTGATGGTTTTAAATACTGTTAACAATATAGTTAATCCTAGTATGAATGACGACGACGACGTGTGTATTGTATGATGTATTTGTCTTGACATAAGTAATTAATTATATTCATTTGGAGCTACTTAAATAATAATGTTGATCTACTCTATAATTTTAATATAACCCATTAATAATTAAATATGACAACTTTTAGTATTTTGTTAATTTATTTTGTAATTGTATACATTTATTATTATTTTGCACGTCACGTAGTGACAAACATGTTTGCACTTAATTAACTTTAGCATCTTGTATACACTTTCTATGTATGTACACACACATTTTTTTTCTCTTTATTTATTAGGGACTTGCAACCATTAACAACAGGTCATGCCAGCCCCATCATTTCCTTAAGCAAGTTACTTACAAAATTTTCTTAAGACTATTAAATATAAATTTATAAATAAGCTTAGCTTTATGGCTACACACACATGTTTAAGCAAATAAAAAAAAAATCTTATCTTATCTAATACTTTTGGTACGCTCTAGCCTAATGATACTTAAAGTGGTATATATCGACTCCCAGGAGTCGACGACGACCTGTAGGTCGTTGGTTGTTTTTTCTTCTACATCTCACTACAGTAATACAGTTAGACATCAATCAAAACACATTTGAAGTTGATGAATTTTCAAAAATGCATTACTAACTAAACAAATTGGCCTAAGTATTTATTGGTCGGCTTGAGTGGAGATTCGCAAGAGCAAACGTGCTCGGAGGAAGGAAGAGTATTACAATAAGTGCTGGTAGGGATCTTGACCATCTTCCAGGCTCGGGGATTGTCCTGATAGTCGTGGAATACCTCTCCACTCCTCAAGCACCTCAGGATATGTTGCCCCCTTGTCGCTAAGTCACTAGGTGCTAGCGACAGTTTCCGGCGGCCCATATTGAGTGTGCAAGTCACCCCCTGCCATTTTTTCCGTGTATAATAAAACATTGATCAGACAGGCGCCATAGTCCTTCTATAGTTCTAGGTAACCAATACACTATAGCCACCCAAACCCATAGCTCAATATGGTTTGTTTCCATGTTCTGCAAGACCCAAGGACAACCTTGGGTGCACTTGCATAGAACATACAGGGATAATCATCGGTTGGTGCCTCATTGTATTTAAAATTGTATAAGAGACTTCTGCTGTAGCCGCTAGCGGCACCTGAAATAATCAAAGACGTGACAGTACTGACAGTAAAATACCATTTATGTATGCACAGTACGAAGTGTATGTACCATCGTCAACAACATTTATGGCTACTATTTTCTGAAGCGCCATCGAATCCATAACCATTTTAATAAAGCATTTCTGATGAAAAGTTTAATGTAAGCGATGCCTTGAGAATACATTAGCTTAAAATTTGAATCAACTGAATTCTTGGCCGTAGGCACTGACACATGACAAATGACGAGTAGAACTCTTCAAAGCTTATATTAAATTAAATCAAAATTCTCCATGGTGATCGTTTACATATGGGACGACGGATTTAGGACGTAATAGATTAACGTAATAGTGCTATGCTAAGAGCATTTTCAACACTTCCAATAATAAAAGCTATAAGATTAAGAACGTTTTTAAAATCCGAATACAGTTTATGGATCATGTGCAACTCGTAAAAACCTTCATGAATTACACGGGATTAAGCCGAAAGTTATAGTTCTGCGGTAGGTCGTACACCCGTCCAATACGAAACACTCAAAAGAAGAAATGTGCATGCAATTGTCTCCCTTATTTTCTAAGAAACATCGCCTAAAATGTCGTGAAGTGCTTAGTTTAATGTGAATGTATACGACAAATCGAAACAGCGTTTCGTGAAGTGCTAATCCGAAGCATATGTGACAAAAAAAAAAATCACTCGAGATAAGGGTCAGTTTCAAGAACACGCCTTGCAGCGCATACATCGCGCTATAAAAAGAGCATCGGATCAACGAATTGACAATGACAAGCGTTTAAGGGCCACGTTTATTTATTTGTACAAGTATTTCCTTTTAGCGACGCCCGCCGTAGAGACAAAACAAGGAACTTTTAGATAAGCATTGTACGTTTGACAAGACAAGCCAAGCTATATTATGGTAATAAGTTTGGCTCTAAGCGGAACGTCGCGTCGAGTCAGACGGTTAGTTACGAACGAAACAGGATGTATTAAATTAGAAAATATATCTCTTACACGAGTATTCTTAAATGTAAAGCGAAATGAATGAAAGTAGTAAAGTTTGGCGATAAATTCAAGTCCATGTGTCGGGCTTGCGCTTGTAAAACTTGAGTTACTTGTAAAACATCATGTATTAACATCTCTCTCGGCGTTGTTTTATTTTATGGTACGAGTTTCTTATTTTAAGTTAATAAATTCCGAGGAAACTATAAAAATTAATTTTAAAGTATAACACAACTGTCTGCGGAGAAACTTTGCAATAAACTGAAATATTCAACTGTGAGAAAATGGTGGTTGTTTCGTTTTAAATTATACGATTTGTAGTTAAAGAAAAAGAAAGAAAGAAAGAAAATGCGTTTATTTGCGGTAAACATGACGCAAAAAATAACACGAACACAAAAATACGAAAAGGTTGGAGGAAACATGCGTCACATCCACGCAAAACGTTTAGTTCGTATTTATATACCTACAGTCAGATTTGTACGCACCAAATATCTTACTTAATCTGCCTTTATCAGCCGTAAAATTTAAATTAAAAGCACATATACATAGTTGAATGTCCTCAGAAAGACGCACTCATGTATTGGGAGTCGGGACCGAACACAAAAACTATCGAATGTGTAATTGAGTCGTCATGAGTCACCCGGGGCGGGTACACATCTGCTGTGCTACGTAGTGGCTCCCCTATGGTAAGTTACTGGGTGAACTATCCTTTTCCGATTCATAGACAGAAAACAGATGATCAGGAATAGATTACAATTTAACAGTTGAAGTCAAAGTCAAAGCATTTATTTCGACTAGGCACTTAAAAGGCACTTTTGAACGTCAACATTTACATTAAAATAGAATTGATTATAGTCGCCCCTGCCATAAGGTAATTTCGTATGGAGAAGAATTGGCAAGAAACTCCACCGTTACTCTTTTAAGAAGTATTAAAATATTTTGTATACATTAAATAAATAAATATATGTGAAGACGGATGCACTTATAATAAAACTACCATACGACAATAGGTAATAAGAATTAAAAATGTAGCAATGACAAATAAGTTAATTAAGGGATAGATACACGGTGCTCACATATTTACAAACTTTGTAAAAGTATACGATTTTCCAACAAAAAAAAAACATGTAATAAGTCAGTATGTGAGTTGAATCGTTCATCTACGGACTATAACACATGGACATACCAACGCAGGTAATTTTACTGGATCTTCAGCTACTGTTATTAAGGCGACATTAACTGCCCGCGCCCTTGAGCGAGTGAGAGGAGTTTGCGTCGCGCCCCGCGACAAAAGTCAGACAAAGTCAGCGATACACTGCCGCCCGTCGCCCGCCAGAGCCCCGCTTCAACGCGCACCAAGATTATTCGAAAAAACAACCCACCTTGATTTATCAAACACAATACAAATAAAAGCCGTATACTAAAATATGGGTCATTAAATTGTCTTTTATATGAATAAAGTTTCATGTAAATACGCCCCATAGTTTTTGCGTGATTATCGTTTTTTTGTCCACGTTAGACAATACTTTACAAATTAATTACACTATGTTATTAAAATATAATTTCACATTTTCACATATCAAATTATGAATAAAATGGTCTAGTATAACATATATTTTTTTTTAAGAAATAAGACTAGAAGTTTAGACGTGATGTTCAATATAAAATCATTAAAAGTCGTTTATCTGCGCCTTAAGCTGCTGCCCATGAAGATCGTCGCTCGACCTCGCCTGCCTGAAGGTGTCCTACCGTTACTGGTGTAAAACTTGTAGTAAGTAATTAAGTATCGCGCTAGTTTATTTTATTACGCAATGTATTTAAATGTTGTAGTAAAGACACTAAAATGCCAGAAGCAAAAAAACAAGTGGATTACAACGACGTGACGACGACGGTTTGAATAAAAATTCTACTTTTATATTTACATATGTTTTAAAACTTTTCAACCATCCATTCAGATGCCTCATGGAGTCATGAAATACTCCATACAAGCTACGGAACAATTGTGGCAGCTTTACATACCTAAATGTACCAGTAAGTTTTTACTGAGTTACGGTCTAGAAATCCTAACTTATCTTTACTAGCAAAAGTACCCAACTTAAAATTTCACTTATCCTAATAAATTAATAAAAATAGCCCAGTATACTACCATAACGCGACCTCACCTATTCCCCGAGGTGCACTACCGCGGTTTAGTTCCGGTACTTGCGTAGTCTTTTGTTTTGCGCCCTATCCGCCCACCGTGTATTATTTAGCTAAAACCAGGGGACCGTTTTAATGGTCTACACAAAACTAGAAAACGAGGGGCCCGGAAAGATTAGATTTCTTATCAAGTAAAAAAATCTTAGCACAAAAGTGTACCCTAATACAAATTGTATTGACTGTTTGGTGACCAAATATTATTAAATACTTAGAAGGGAGGGTGTTCCTGGTGCTATTGTTATTTTTTTATTTCTTTCGTCAGACGTTCTTGTTTTATTATTATTAAAGGTTTCACTCACGTATAAGTATGTTTCGGGATGTCTCGACTAGTTTCGGCCTCAGGACACAGCACAACTCATACATAATAATTTTAAGGTATCCTTCCAAGACCGCGTGTACTTTGGCAATCCTGAAACAAACCAGTAGTTTTTTGTCCTTATAAAGCCGCAGTCCCACGGCACGTTAACTGACAGGCCGTACCGGGCGTTGCTACGCCTGTCGAGGCCTGCCGCGGCCCGTGCCGTGCACTCTCACGGCGTGTGTCGGCCTGATGCGGCCTGTTGTGTTCGTGGCCACTAGTAGGTACCATTAACAGTTCCATGATGGAACAACTGATGTTTTTTTTTAAATCACTAGTTTTATTTTAAAAGAATTTGAAAAGAATAGAGCTAATGTGGATTTTGTTATCACTAGTTCAAATTGGCTCTGCCATACATTTTTACCGACGAACAATTTCTACGCTAGGGTGTCTAAAATCAGTTCCCGACTCCACGGCTCACCAGGTTGTCACACTAATGTGTATACACAGTGAGTATACAGTATTAATAAACTGTAGGCGAGTTACATCTTTAAAAAATAACAATGTGGAACTAGTGATAACAAAAACATCAGTAGTTCCATCATGGAACTGTTAATGATGGTAGTGGCAACGAAGGGCCTGTTGGCCGCTATTCCAACATTTCAAGTGATACGAAGCGCATGGCTGCGTGTGCAGTCGTGGTGTGGTTTTATTCAGTGGTCAACATTTGATAAACAAAGCAAAAAGAAACGCGCCCTTACAGGCCGCAACAGGCGCCTTAGATTTTACCGACTCCCGAAGTCCCGGCGGATCGGACAGGCGACTCATCGGGATGCATTCGGGATGTGACGGTTCCCATGACCTGTCTGTCGGCCTGGCCTGGCGCAATCTGGCCTGGAAGAAAGCGGGCTGTGTGACCGCAGCATAGGAAATGTGCTTGGGTTTCAAATAGCTAAGGAAATGAATAAAGCAGCATTTCCGTGAATAATCTGTTTTATAACGATATTGTTGGCCCCTGCAACAATAGGTATTTAAACCAATTAGTCACTCGTCAACGGACGTAAACTATTAAAGATTGCTTGACGTATGGTTTATGGGTGGTCATTGTGTGAAGCCGCTAATACGCGTTATGGCTGCATTGTACGCAAATAATAGTTTGAAAATATTATTATTCAATCAAATAGGACCGTAATTTCATAATAATTTTGCGTCCAATTAAGTAGGTAACTAACGTGGCTGTGAAATTAATTACAATTATCTTCAAAATTACTGTCGAACAAACTAGCATCAATTTAATTTTCGAAACAGCTAATACAATTCGAAAATAGAACAAATTATTTTACTGCCAGCCGTAAAATGGCGCCCACATAAATAAATTAACCACAGAATATAAAAATTAACGCAAAACGCGAGAATGTCATCCGTTGTAATATCATTGTACGTTATCCCATATGCGGGTAGGGATCGCGATAGTATAATTAACGCGATTACGGTACGCCCACCTCCCTATTGTTAAGTTTTAATGTGATGTATCTAACTAATCGATGCATTAAAGCTCAAAGTGATAATTAAGTTACCGAGTGTTACAAACTAGAAATAAAATTAAGTTGCTTTTACAACGATGAGTCACTTTTGATGAAGCAAAAAGTAAAACAGTCTTGCAAAAAGATAAGATGATTAATGGTTTACAGCACACGTTAACTGCTGCGTAGGACTTTTGACGTAGGTTAAAAACGCTTATCATACTTGACGCCCATTTTACCTTACGAAATGGCGCTGAATAAATCTTGTTGATTGACACAAACATGTTAAATTTTACGATTCGGTAAGAAACATGTTTAAAATTTTGTTGGGAAACTAAACCGAACTGAAATAAAACTTAGTAAAAACTTTTTTTTAAACAAGCTTTTATTTACCTAGCTTTTAATGAACTCAAAAGTACAAAATAAAGCTTACGTAAACAAAGAAGTTTAATATTTTCTTAAAAGCTTAAGGTGTGAACGTCCTTCTTTCACTTTAAGATTATCCTCAAGCTTTTCAAGCAACCTTCACTTTAATGGTATTTGTAAAGACAAATCCAAAGAACCCAAACACCATGGTGTGAAGCCAATCGAGTTGCACTGTCCAAGTCATGCCATACTTTATAACGGTCTATCACAACTGAAATCATATACAGAATTTCGTGCTGTGCTGTGGGTCGTAGAGGAGTTCCCACGTCTGGAGCCAATTCTAGGTGCAGCAGCCAGGTCATAGTGAACTTTCGAACGGACTAATAGAATTAAATGCGTACATACAATTTCTTGTTTTTATTGTTTACCGTTAAGGAGTTCCCTCGTTTGGAGCCAATCCTGGGTTTATAATCAGGTTATGCATCATGCCAAAATGCATTGTCTTTGAAACAGAATCAACACGTAAAATTTCAACTCCATAGGATAAGAGGAAGTGGTTTTAATTCAGCTTACAAGATTTGACCAATACATACTAAAGCAAGCCAAGTTAAATAAAAGCTTATAAAAAAATGGAATGCATTTTAAATACCAAATAAAAATATGATGGGTGAAAAAAGCGTTACAAAATGGCTTATCAAGAAAATAACGTAATATGTCTCCTATTGTAACATGAACAGATGATATAATATCATGAATAGGTAGCCCACAAAATAAACCTTGCTTATTAAAAATAACAATATAAGGTAGCGAATAATAGAAATCCCAACGGTATAAATTATATTGTGTGATAAACATCTTTGGCTCCCGCCTGTTTATTTCTGTTCCGTGGCTCCCGCACAGTTGGACCCGCAGATTGTCCCCCGAAATGAGTGTGACAATATTAATGAATGGCGTTGCCACAGCAAAAAAAATCTATTTGGAATGGAATGCAATCTTTGATACGTAATAGGCGAGTCCTTTGTAAAACCTTATGCTAGAGGATAAAATAAAACAAAAATCAGAACATAATAATAATGAAGGACATTTATGTTTTGACTTTGTTGTGTATATTTTCTTAATGTTTCTCGGACAGTTATCGTTTTGACTTTAAATTTTATACAGCCCGTAGCGAAAACATATTCAAAGATTTAACAAAATTGAACAAAATATTCAAACACAATGCATGCATAAACCGACAATCTCCAAAGAAAGAGCACAATACACTACGAAAAATTATTCACAACATTCCAGAAAACACCGATTGCCCTAGCCTAAGAGTCACTTATTATAATTTAAGCGTTGAACAGTTTAGCCGTAGAGCCCATAAAGAAGTCGATGGGTCGGAGGAGCCCTACAATGACGGCGGCCGTCCCAGGACATTCGGACCAAGTTTATTTTACTGTTCCCACTAAAATGCGCAGTAAAAACCCGCCCACGCGATGTAACACCCATGATATTCCTACTGACCTCTGCCCTCGTATAAAGAATATCCCAGACGCATAATCCCAAGGAAACTTTATTGTCACCCGATAATTTAATACCGATTCGAATGTGTAAGAATAAAAATGTTCATGCTTTTCAGTATAGAAAAGTAAATAACGAGGATTTTAATGATCTCCCGGCTTTTAATACGGTCTCCCTCGTATTTCTTTCCCCTTGTAATTTGTGTATCCTTTTTTGAATACAGGGATGTCTGAAGAGTGATTCAATTAATCGTTTTTTTTTGGAGTTGCCCGCACTGCAGCGGTTATAAGCTGGCCACTCTCCAGTTTCCAGATTGTCTCGAAATTATAAAAGCTGTTCCATTTTGTGGGCCGTACGGTGGACGTCATTTTTGTCTACATAAACTACGACATAAAGGCAAAGGAAATGCGTTGTACTGGCCAGTTTTATTTTAAAATTAAAGCATTTTCAAATTATTTTTTTCACATTTTTACTTTGGCAAGAACTCAACAGTTAATAAACCGAACATTCACATTGTTTCGTTTGCTGCATTTCTAAGATAGAAGATAGCAGAAATATATTGTGTTTCTCAACAATAATTTATAAACGATAAATATTGTAACAGCAGTAATTTATAGCTTGCATGTATTCTTATGTCAATTACTTGATACATCTGGCGCATTACTCATCGAAACATGACTGTCCTTTGACTGACAAAGTAGGTAACTCAGATATGGTTATTGGTGCATCTTTAGGGCGGGAGCTTTATTGGCCTGAGTCGTTTAACTTATTTAGTTTTATTGGCCTTACACCGTTTATCGTATTAAGACAATCCAGTTATGCCATCTCACATTCCGTGGGGTGTTTTGATAAACCGTTCAATTTACTAGAGGATGATACTTGTGTATAAATGGATACTAAGTACTTCCTGTAGATGATGATAGTGGGCGGTTCTATTGCGGTGTAGATTGAAAGTTAGGTAATCCTTTAGCTTTCGCTTATTATAGCTCAGGTTAGAGAAAGGCATTGATCGCTATCGAATAGATATCTATTTGGATTATAAAATCTGAGTAATTCTATGTAATCTGTTCGAAAGTATTGTGCTTCGCTGTATTGTGGCCCTTTGTCATAATTATTTGCGTGCGAGCCTTCGCTAGTCTTGCACCTAATTGTAACTAATGAATGTTCATAGCTAGCTCCTAAGATAGGTACCTACTAACGAACCCCGTGCTGTGCGACTTAGTAAAATGTCTACACCACACTTAAAACTAGAAGGAAACAAGACGAGGTTTACTTTTTTAACCGACTTCAAAAAGGACGAGGTTATCAATTCGGATGTTTTTTTTTATGTATGTTCGCGCATAACGCCGTCATTTATAGACGGAATTGTAAAATTCTTTCTTCGTTCGAAAGAGGTTTATTCCGAAATGGTCCCATTTAAATTTCATAAAGAGCTGATGATGAGTTTCTGAGACAGACAACGGAACTCTTCCGTAAATGACAGCAAATCAACCGATATCACTGCTATCGCATAAATATGCATTGCTTACACAATCACACAACATAACATCACGCCTGTATACTCGAAAGGGTTACGCAGATGTATTCAGTATATCAGGGTACACCAAAGGTACATCAAAGTTAGTAGCATATTTTTCCGCAATTGAAAGCTAGTTGTAGCACATGGTATTCAAGCTTGATTTATACAAAATTACATAGCAAGTAGTGGTATACGAATTTTTATGGGATAGGTACCGCAACTAAAAAGTGAAAAATATAAATAAAAACAAACAACCGACTTCTAAAATAAAAGTTTTTATTTTTATTTTGTAGTGTTTTTTTGGAAGTCGGTTGTTATTTTTTTATAAAAAAGTTTTTATTGTAGTAACTACCGACTTCAGTGGTACTGAATCTTAGAAAAATTTAAAGCTGTTTATCTAAGGCCACAATTCAAAAAACTTTGCTAGCTAATTACGTACCTATCTACCAAAAACTAACCTAACAAAACGATGCTACTGGTGCCGATTCTCTTGTCACAAAATTCTCTAAACTAGACTAAAAATCACCAAAATTTAGTTTATTCCTGTCAAACGACGATTTCCCATTCTGAAATTGACTAAAGTGACACAACTTAACTATATTTTAGTTTGACAGCACTAAGATGGCACTGAGATTATAATTTAGTGAAAATGGCAATTTTGCTATTCTGAATTTTACGTTTTTCTCCTAAAATTTTGATTGTCTTAACTAAATCTGACTATTTTTAATCGCGATTAAAAAGGTGTGGAATAAAATTAGTTGTCATGAACTAAAATTCACACCAACACCTCGACTTCAGATGCAAAAACAGTACTGTATCTTTTTTTCTTTTCTTTTGCTTATATCTCGAAAACGGTGTGTCGTATCGCAAAAATAATGAAAATTTCGACCCCCTTTGCAACCCGTAAACCTATAAAACTCAACGTGTTGGTAATATTTTTTTATATTTTCCATACAAAAAGTAAAAAATTCCATACAAAACAAGTCGAGTCCGCACATAATGCGCGCCTACGGCTCTAAAAAAAGATCACGTGGTACGGCAAACAAGTACCACGTGGAGTCCATAGTTACTATACTCTATGGTGGAGTCGCAATAATTGTCAAATTTGATTTTAGATGTGTCAAAATTATTTTTAAATTTAGAGATTTTATTTTGCAGAATAGCGTTAGGATTCTCATAGCCAAAAGTAAGGAATTTTAGTGATAGTTTAGTTAGTTTAGTTCGGTGTACAACAGAATCGGCACCACTGTCAATCATTATTAAAATATTTGAATCACATCTTTCGAAATCCTCAGGAAGGGAGTACCCTCAGATCCTATAAACACAGGGAGTACCTTACTGTCTTATTTAGCATACATGGGCGTTGCCAATGGGTTGGCATATCCTGATCCCACGAAGTTTTAGCTGCGTGCACAGAAACTATTATCTATACTAATAATATAATAAGGTTGAAGAGTTTGTTTGTTTATGGAACTACTAGCCACATACGTTTTCTTTTTTGCTTTGGATAGTCCAATTCTTGATGAAGGCTATAGGCTATTTAACATCACGCTAGGACCCCTAAGAGCCTAGAAAAGAGTCAGACAGAAAGCTAGACGAAAACAAAGTAATAGCTTGTACTATTTATTCTGTGGTATAAATAGTTAGTTAGCATAGCGCGCTGAACGACCTAGAATTTGTGGACCCACCCAACCGCCCGCTGGCTATGCTCGGAGTTTCTTTGAAGGATAAAATCAGTAATGAAATTATCCGGAAAAGAACCGGAGTTACCGACATAGCTTGCAGAGTAAGCAAGCTGAAGTGGTGGTGTGCTGGCCATGTTTGTCGAAGGACCGATTGCCGGTGGAGCAGACGAGTCCTGGAGTGGAGATCGCGTATCGGCAAGCGTAGCGTGGGACGCCCCCTAGCTAGATGGACCGTTGACCTTAAGAAAGTGACTGGGACAGACTGGATGCGGAAGGCGGAGGACAGGGTGTTGTGGCGCACTCTGGGAGAGGCCTATGTCCAGCAGTGGACTGCGATGGGCTGAGTTGATTGATCGATTGAAGTCGCGGGCCGAAGCTTGTCATAAAATAAATTGTTAAACCAAATCGCGGCAATAGCTCTACAGCTAAAGTATCGGACAAGTAGGATAAAACCATAATTTTGATCACCATCCATTGCCACTTTCAAAATAATTTAAGCCAGCTTCGAATACTGGCTAATATAATACAAAAAAAAAATTGTACCAACCACCAAGTTTACGTTAGTTTATGATTGGAGCCTCCTTTTAAGCATGATGATGCCTGTGTTAGGAGACTCCACACTTCCACAGCTTTGGCTGTTTGTACATACAACTTACAAAATTATATTATTATTATATATTTGTTTGGGTTTTCGTTTCTTGAATTACATTTCTTCGTTATAACTAAAATAATATATTTTTCTCGAGCGCGTGTTGCGTGCTTTATTGCCAATATAGTATAATTATTATAAATTCACGAGCGAGCGAGTTCGCTCGTGAATTGAAAAGAATGATGATGTTCGGTCAACCGCACTTCAGTACCTAGTAACACTTGAATTACGAATCATTGCCACGAAATAAAGGCGCAAAGTCAAATTGATACCGTGGATGCGGCTCATTGTACCCAGAAACCAAATGTTCTTCGGATTTTCCAACGTTATGTTACCAAACACCAAATAACTTCTACATCTAAGCCAACTCCATCTGAAATCCTTATTCCCATCCAACGATCATGGCTAATTGATAACGAACGAACGCAGCAAATGCACGTGACACAAAATCAATATGGCCGTGATGGATGGTGCTGAATTTTAATTAAACCTACATCAACCTGTTAGCTGACAAAATGAGCTTATAATGGCAACGCAGTGTATGTAGCGCGTGTCTAGCCATTAATCTAGGCGTACATTTATTGAATATTTGTCATATGATTTTACTGGTATAGGTACCTACTTAGCGAGTCGCTTTTTAGGGTTCCGTCCCAAAGGGTACCGGACCTATTACTAAAGGTCTCTGCACACAGCCGGCGTGGCGTGGCGGGGCGCGGCGTGGCGGGGCGGCGACGCTGCGCTGGCGCGGCGGCATCGGTCACACTGCGGGCGCGATCACGTCAAAAACACCTATATTTTGTATACATTTCTACTAAATGTATGTATAATCTTGTATTCCCGCTCGGCGTGGCGGCGGCGTGGCGCGACGGTTACCGTCGCGTCGAGCGGGACGGCTCTGTGTGGCGTCGTCCGTAATATCTAGTACATTACAACTGCTCAGTGTCGCGTCGCCGTCCCGTCCCGCCGCGCCGCGCCCGCTGTGTGCAGATACCTTTAAGGCTCCACTTTCCGTCTGCACGTCCGCCCGTCTGTCACAGGGCTGTATCTTTTGAGCCGTAACTGGTACACGCTTGAAAGTTTCACATAGTGTGTACTACTATGGCCGCTATAACAACTAACAATAAAAAATAAATAAAGTAAAAAAGTGGGTCCCCAAACAAGAAAGTGTTTAAAAAAATTAAAATATGTCGTGTTAAATAGTGTACGGTGCTACGGAACCGTTCGTGTGCGAGTCCGACTCGCACTTGGCCGCTTTTTCATATCGCTATGTTTCCATGCCGATAAAAAAGACATGTTTTGTTGTCCGCATAAGTTGAATTGTGACTTGTGTGATTGTAGAAATTAATGAATCCTAATAAATTATAATAATGTAGGACCTATCGAGCGGTAGCAAAAACCTCAATAACTTCCAATATATTGGAGCTAGTATTATGAAATAAAGACGGTATTATAGAAAATTTTATAGTGCCAATTAAAAAAAAATATAATCAATGTCATAAAAGTTCAAGATTATGAAGTTTATTTTGAATAAAAGTAAGATTAAGTATAAATTTTTACAAGATTTCGAAAAATTTGCTACTTTATCAAATATGCAATTTTTAATTTTTTACACATACCTCCTAATCTATCAAAAATCGAGGAACATACAAGGGGTACCTATTTTCGGTTACTCCCAGATATGAGGAATCTAAATTTGTATTATTGACGTCACTGTTTGGACCACCCTATATAGACCTTTTCTACTCTTCACGTTTTCCATTCTTCTTGAAGAGTTCATTGGCAAACTGTAAAATATTACTCCGTTTTAGATACACAAAATATAATAAAATGCGCAATACAATGTCAAGAATAGAATAGTTTTATGTTCGGCACAATCTAACTATAGTCTAGCTAAGTAGCTAGACTATGTAGTCTAGAGACTCAAGAGTAGAATAAGCGTCATAGAGTCATGGCCTCTTTTGAGATTTAAGGGGACTACATGACCTAAACGCCAGTTTTATAATGCCTAAAAGTATATGATCCACTGCAGTAAACAAAATCAGTAAAATATATAATATAATATATATAGTATAGTATATACAGCGTGGCGCTGCAACGGTGACCTTAATTTAACACACATATACGTTTTCACATTTTCGTTTCATGACAATTTTTTATTTCCATTAAACGTTATTATTTACAGATTTATTAAAGAATTTAGGAAATAGCATCTTAGAGCAACCTGTACTTAAAGAACTGTCGCGCAGCGGTCATTTCCCTCGGTCACGGATCATAACTTCGCATCAATGAAATTAAAACGAATAAGCAATACTATTAGGATGAAACAAATGCATAGAGTAGGCGAATTTAAGGAAATTTCCTTTGTTGGCGAGCAGCGCAGGCGACGCGCGCTCTCCCTTCCACCCACCCGCCGCACCGAACACGAATTCTTTTTTTGCTTTTCTAGTGCTAGTCGAACCCGTGTCCTTGACGCACTTATTTACACTAGTGCGCATAATTACGTCGCGAAAAAGACTCTTAGCTATTGTTTTATTTATTTCTTTTTGTGTAATTAGGATAGTAATTAGATCATGGTACTGCGATAAAGACACTTTGATTGGTTTTCGTTTTCTTATCTAGTAGGTACGTTTACACCTCTTGCGATACGGACGCATTTATTTGTGCTATTAGTGCTTGTGTAAACTTATGATCGTGATGGCAGTGATTAGTGATGACAGTTATTACTAATAGTAACAAGAGAGGGTGATGTGATAAGTGTTTGTACCACTTGCGCCGCTCGGTTTCTTTGATAATATGCCGTCAAAGAATCGGACCGATCACGAGTAGGTACAAGACGCGATGCGCGGTTGCCAGCCCGCGAACCGACACATTGCCGCTCCGAGTTAACGTAAGCGAGCTAGGTAAGTAATTTCATGAATGAATTTTTGCAAGGGTGATCCCAATTTTAATGACTTTTTTATTATTTAGTTTGTTTGAAAAATTTTTTTTTTCAGTTTACGTATTATTTTAACCTATCAATATTTATATGGTTAATGGGCACTAGCCCTACCCGTGTATTAAATTAAAGTCACCATTGTAGCGCCACGTTGTATATATAGTATAATATTCTTCAGGATATATATGCTAGTTAGATAGTGTGTTGAAAACATAATACTTACAACTAATTTGGTAAGATAGAAAAAGTCACGAAGATACCTTTAATAACTTTTTTTAACGATTAAAAACCAAACAATCATTCTGTTTTTTTTTTCAGATTGTTCTTCAAGCAACATATTATCGTGATAGTGTTTTAATTTTTTAGTCCAATTATCTAATAGATTTTTGTAAATAGAGAATTGCTTTATATTTTGCAATAAATTACCAGCTTTGTGTCACCGCGCTTCTCTTTCTTTTCTATGCAGCTCGATAGTGACCGCGCTTTAGCTGTTGTCAGCCCCTTAAAAACACTATTTGTAAGAACATAGCAACGAACTCTCCTAAAATTAGATCGACGACTTAAAATGAAAAGAGATTGTGTGTTTGCTAACTTGGTGCTGTTCAAAACCTCCAAAGGTTCCCTACGCTACGGTGAAGTGAAATTTCCAAAGCATAGCTCCTGTAAGCAATTGGAGTTGCAGTCCAACATACTCCACTTTTAAAATACTTTTATATTAAGACCGCATCAACAACTATGTAAGTAAAGAAGTCGTAAGAACAAAAACAAAAATGCACACATACGGGAACACAATATTTTAACAACCTACCAAGAACATAACGTCAACAGTCATTAATTAAAGACACTAAAGTATTCATTACGATCATAATACGAGCATCCCATACAAAGTTGAGGCCAAGTATCTAACGAACTGACCGACAGCAGTGCCCCCTGCCGTGGCGGAATGAGCAACCGTGAAATTACTCGTAAAACTTGCATTAGTGAGGCGGTTAATAAAGCCAATGAACCATGTGGTCCTCTCATAAAACCCACACGAAAATTATTAAGTCCTTAAGACACTTCTTCCCCGCAGTTATAAACGTCTAAATGGGTATTATTGATAGCTATTACTTTAATATTGTCATTAAAATTTATGAATCGAAGCTCTCTGGCTCTGGCGTTCATTGATCAGTAAAATATAAAATTTATATTATTAAACGTCTATTAATTAATTGTGATCAGGTATAAACACAGCACGGTTCTATGCCCATCAGTTTCGTTGGTAGTTCTTGTAATGACCATAATGAGACATGAAGAAATCTAATGAAATATCGATTAAAAATAGCTTTTAATAGGCGTATAACTTTCATCAACTTCGAGATATATAAATAATAATAATAATCTCCACAGGTACCGGATTATGAGACCTTTTGAGCTTACAAAGAGTCAAAGGGTAGGTACAAATTATGAGAGTATTTCTTTATCATTTCAGTACCGACTTAGAAATTAATATTACAACTTCCTGCTGTTTCTACCAATAACAATACTTGACATACCAATTCAACATCACTCGTTATAAACTGACACGTCTATAATTGCGGCCCATTATTTCAGATATTCCACAATTACATACTCCTTACTAGCTGCCAACCGTGTCACAGTCCAATAGCTCCACAAAGGGGGCCTGGACACCATGACATGATGAAGTGTCACTTCTCCATGATAAACGATACTATACCTCGGGCGTCAAATGAGAAATTCAATTTCTCGCTCCCGTTACTTCGCTTAGCTGCCGGCGTGATATTTAAGATCAATCAGGAGTTACAGTGATTTTATTTATGTTGTTTTGTTATGTGAAAGGCGTGGATAAAAGGCTTGGAGCTTAGAAAGAGAAATGGTTTTGTAAGTGCTGCCGTTCTTGGAGTTGTACCGTTTACTGTGGTATTCCTTGGTTACCTAATTGAATGTATTTCAATTGCAAGAAACGCTTTTGGCGCTTTGCAGAATGTTTACATTGAATTGCGTTTTCGTCGTATCATCGATGTGATTTTTATTAGGAACGCAGAAAACTCGAAATTCGATTGTACTTATTAGTAAATGGAGAAGCTTCTGAAATTAGATTGGTCGCAATCGGCGGTACATGAACATATTAATATATTAATAGTGGGTAAATGTATGTAGGTAGGTCCTCGTAATAAGTAGGTAGATGTCTATGTACAGACGCCAGCAGGTCAAGCTACCCGAAACTGTCAAAATTTCCCAATCAACCTTGAACCTTAATGCTTTAGCGATAAAGTTGAAAATCTATTAAAGAAATTTGACAGATTGTAGTAGTTTGATGTGCTGGCGTCTGTACAAGACACAGGAAGGAAGCATGCGTTCCGTTCTAATAGAGGATTAATTAAATTATAATTGCCAATATATAACCGAATATCAGTAGGTACTTCAAACACGAGTAGGTCCCCAAATATACTACAAACGACAATGAAATCAAATTAATTTGGGACTGCATGCAAAAACAAGCTAAACCACATGCAACGTGTATTCAATCAGTAGACCCAAGTGCAAATTAACTAACAACAGTGGTGGAA
Organism: Brachylomia viminalis; assembly: GCA_937001585.2. NCBI lineage: Eukaryota > Metazoa > Arthropoda > Insecta > Lepidoptera > Noctuidae > Brachylomia > Brachylomia viminalis. Next base: position 11,206,168 of record OW443308.2, on the reverse strand, counting down.
ACATGCGAAACATTTCATTAAGCGAGGCACGAAACAAGCCCAAAACATGGTTAATAACGTAGATATATTCTGAAAAATCTTATCAGTGCTTGTTTCGACCAGCACAAAAACATGAACTTATTGGGAGGGACGGGGTGGTGGTTACTGATGTAAGAGATCGCATATAATAAGTTCTTTATTTTGTTACTTATAACAGGGAAACTTTGCAGGACCTGACGGAGTAGCTAACTTAATATTTTCTGCTCACTTCGTAACCCAAACTAGTCTTTACTGCAAAACTGCACTAAGTGGAAAGATATTGTTTTTTTTCTGTTTTTAATCGTTAATGACATGTTTTGAATCGTTAATGACATTGGTACCAATCCAAAGTTTTGCGAATGAGCGAATTTATAGAGACTACTAAATAATCAGCCGTCCCATATATTTGGGCCGAGTAGGTATTGAAGTTTTTTATGGGGCAATTGATCATTTTTTCGCGATTACGATGTTAGTCCCATGGATAAAGTTGTTTACTTTGATGGTCTAAATTCATGGTCTTCCTTTTATTTTTGACACTGTGTTATTTAGCAAAAAATAATCCTTATGATGCAGCCTTTCGATCGGTATGATAAAGCTACAGGGTGATTATTTTTCTTTATTTAATTATCTATGAATGCAGTTTAAATTTAAATAATGTCTTCTTTTAGTAAAATGTTCCATCTACAATATTCAAGGTACTTTCCCTCCATGTGGCATATTCGTGGGACGGCCTCTATAGTCCCATTACATGTATTACAAATTAATTTGGACGAAGCAACACCTTGAGCAAACAAAAGGTTATAGAATTAAGAGGCCATTGATTTACTAGAGACCCCCACGGTTGAGTAGCGACATTTATGTTTGTTAACATTATAACACCGAAACCCGACTACCGATGTATTCATAACTTCCTTTGTGGACGCCATAAAGCATCGTAAACGCGTATTGTTCAAGAATGCGATTATATTAAAGAAACTTTATCGAGGCTTGTGCTATAAAACGTGGAATGTAGGAGCCGCCTAGTTCCATTCGGTAAGAACTGCAGCTATTGAGATAAAAAGTAAAACTGCACTTATTCCAAGTAAACGGTCATTCAATCTACTGGGAATAAGTGTAGTTGTTTTAAAGTTGAACGGTTACAAAGAGTGTCGATCGTTTCTTTGAACACGTTGTTAAAATTTTTGCTGAATTTGTACCTACAGCTTCTTTGTTTCATAAAGAAGGGTCTGCGAAATCGGTTTTAAAAAGCTTCATCAGCTTATTTTTAGGTCCCATGTATTAGGGGCTGGCGGGCCTATTGCCATTAAAAGGAAACTATAGATTCTGGGCTGTTACTGATAAATTTCTGATGGAAAAACCGAATCGCACTTTGCGCGACCTGGGAATCGTAACCTGCAGGAGCTCATGCTCAGTAGGTAGTAAGTAGTCAAAGTCAAAGCATTTATTTCAAATAGGCACATATAAGGCACTTTTGAACGCCAACATTTACATTTAAATAGAATTGATTCTAGTCGCCCCTTCCAAAAGGTAGTTTCGTATGGAGAAGAATGGGCAAGAAACTCCACCGTTACTCTTTTAAAATGTGTTACAATATTTTGTATACATTAATTATATGTGAAGACTATGCACCTATAATAAAAATTACCCTACTACAATAGGTAAAAAGAATTTAATAAACGTAGCAATGATTAATAAGTTAATTAAGTGATAGATACATGGTGTTCACATATTTACAAACATTGTAAAAATATACGATTTCCCAAATTATGTAAACAAGTAGGTAATATGTCAGTGTGTGAGTTAAAGTAATCACAGAATGTAAATCAATGTCATAAAAAATAATTAACTATACAGTTAAAGTAGCAACAAGTTTAATTTTTTCTAGACCCTAGATTGTCCTATGGAGCTGGACCAGCATGTTTCCAAGCATTCTAAGTAGCCTTTGCGACCTCTAGACCAATGAGATAATCAAATGCGAAATGATAAATCGTGGGTGCACCCACCTACCTATACAGGGTGTTTTTGACAGCCCTCCACAAAAACACAGGATTGATTCAGCTCCTTATTCTGAATCATATCCCACTGGAAATTTTATCAGGAAAAAAAAAATTATGCCGTAACGTAACGTAATAAAAGACGCGGCCCAGGTGCTTCGGGGAGTGCGCGGGGGGCGGGGGCAGCCTCGCTCAAGCTCGCTGCGCTGCCGTCCGCTACGTGCGTTTTGCCACGGTAACGATACATTGCGTGTGAGGTAAGTGATCACGATGTCCCCCCATAAAACAAATCTGGTTTTTTGGATTCCCTTAATGTTCCTGAAAGAATTTCATGTACCGGTCATCTTAATATGATGTACTGAAGCCACCCTATCAGTTTGCGGAGGGCTGTCAAAAACACCCTGTAGGTATGGCAGTTCAGATACACCTCTTGTCTCTGCTATGTTTGGTGTACCTACTAACGTATTTATTCATCACATAAAAGCACCCTAGATTTAATTTTATAAATTCTACTGTAATTTATCAGCGAGACAGCGCTCTTGCTGCGCTTGCCAGTAAAACTAACAAAGTACTACAACAAAAAATCGGACCCGACGCGCATCCGTCAACAGGAGTGAGTAATCTGCGGCAAAAGCTAGAGTGCAATAAGATTTATGATTATGATCCACAGCCGTGTACACGGGGACACCACAATTTATGCGATAACACTGTTTTGTCTTCACTATAAATTAATAGTCCACTTGCGACGCTACACAACTTTTCCATCCACGGTCGTCAAAACGCGGGACAAAGCCATAAACTGTGTCAAATTAAAAACCCTTTGAACTCGCCGTAAACATAATCGTATAGTACTAAAATAAAAAGAGCGTTCAGAATGCAAGACATGTGTCCACATGTTGGTAAGACTAAGAGACAAACCGTGTATAATGTGATAAAGTGGCTGGCTGGATACCGTTTGGATGACGAACTCCCGTTTAATTGTGTTGAAAGAAAAAGTTCACTTTTATTTTTAAATTCAGGGTGCCGACTTTAACGCAGGGTGTTTTCGTTTGGTCACGGTCGTGATTGTTTTTCTCATTAAATCTCATAGCTTTTTTTAAATGAGTGTTAATTTTTTGTGGCTGTGATTATTTTCGGGGAGGCGAACTTACAAAATGGGTGATTGCATGAAATATTGAAAATATTATGAAGTTTTGTCTTTAACATGCATTAGCTTATCGCCTCATAACAATCAACATTTTTTACAGACGTATTGATGATCGTTTGGCGTGATCTCTATTTAACCCACTACAAGAGGTTGGTTATGATGTCTATCGCGACCAAAGTCGATGTTATAATAGTCGTCTAAAACCTTTACTACGTAGTTAGCATCACCAGCGTCCTTACCCTTAATCTAGTCTGCAAAATGTTCACGAAACAGAACATTATCAGTAGATAGGTACAGGCTGTTTACTTTAATGATGCGCCGCCTCGTCGCCGGGACGAGATAAATCGACACACTTGAGAGTTCGAGACTCTCCCACGGCGTGACACTGACACGCGCACCCTGAGTCCTGACATCAGTGTCAACAAGGATATCATAATCTGTTTTCTTTGTACGTTTAGTGCTTTTTTTTGAGACATTATCGCTATGGAGGGTGAATTATTTTGATCGTTAATTATCTTGAGAGTAGTTAATTGTATAGAGATTGCAGATGGCTTACCCTGGATGGGAAAAGCACAGGACCGGTCGTTGCAGCGATACTTGGGGCCTATTTCCAGTAGCAGAGCCGTCTTCCAGTTGAATGGCTGAATGATGATGAACGTGAACGCCTACAAACTAAGTGCTTATCAACCTCGTGCATGTAGGTAGGAAGGTAGGTACAATCTTTTATAACGTAGGTTTAGGTAGGTATTGAATCTTTATCGTTCCTACCGTTTTATGATGGTTGACCTAGTGAGTGAGTGGTATGATAACGCGAAACTATAACACAATCATTCTAAGGGTGCAATGAGCTGAGGGTACACGTGGCACTTAGATATGTAGGTAGACATAGGTACATAAACTTGAACCTTGAACCGCAACCGAAAATGTATATATAGTAAACCATATTCAGTTTGATGTTAACCAAATGTGATAAACAAACAGAAGTGCGGGTGTTTGCTCTCACATCGGTCGGCAGCTAATCTGTAAACGGTTATGATTATGAATTTATGAGAACCTAGCCATCGTCACCGTTCACCACATCGTTTATTATTTTTAAGCTTACAAAGAAGTAACAAGCAATGACAGAAAAAGAAGTGCAGTTCGTTTATTATGACATGTTCGGTTCTACCCTAAATCAAAGTGATTGCAGTCCATCTTATAAAATACACACATGAAAAGTGTCTAGGGATCAAGGAGTATTTTTTAAATATTTTATTGCCCTAAAAAAAAATGTCAATTATAAAATGTTTTCGTATCTGTAGTTCCACGAAGTACCTACGCTCTGTTTTTGCATTAATATAAAGACTTTTCGCGATTCACGATAGTTAATCCTGATATTAAAATGTGATAAAAAGTACAAATAAAAGTTTTTTAAGGTTTTTATTGCGTAACATAAACAATTAGGTAGTAGTCTGTATTTCCGCCGCGTATAACACAATCGCAGCGATTCGGTATGTATACCGAATATGAGTTTATCCGAATCACGTTGTGGAATGGCCGTCCACGTCTGAAAAACAGGCGAAAATATTTTCTGGTGTGTGTAGGTACGGAATCCATCGATCCACGCAAATCCCATGCGTGCTCAATGGGATTCAAGTCTGGGGATTGAGCAGGCCATGGTAGGATGTTGATATTAGCTGCGGCAAGTGTGTTTGCAACGACTCTAGCAGTGTGTGGTCGTGCATTATAATGCATAAGCAGAAATGAAGCACCAAATTGGGTCCGCAAAGGAATGACAACATCTGATACAATCGTGTCAGCGTAAATCTGTGCATTGAGATTGCCTCTGATCCAAATCAGTTCGGTTCTTGCGCTGATCAAAATACCCGCCCATATAATGATTGTTCCACCACTGTAGGTATGCATGGACTTCCTGGCATGATTTTAAACGTTCTTGGCGTCTAATACCGTGTACGTCTAGTATCTGGCCTCATACCAAAGCGATGTTCGACAGAAAAAACACACAAAACGCCACGCTTTCTCTGCCCAATAACTGTGTTCACGAGCCCATTGTAAACGGGTTCTGCGACTGCGGGGCTCAGGTTCTGCGATTGCGGGGCTCAATATGTGGTACCTACACATAGTGGCCTTCGGCAACGGAGAATGACTTCATGCAAGCGATTTCTTGATTGATCGCTTATAAACATCCCTGAAGACGTATGAAGCCTCGTAACCAACATCATCGCGGTGTTGTACGATTTCGTCGAACAGTATTTTGTATGTAAAGATCTTGTCTGCGTGTGGTGATGCGAGCTCGTCCTCAATGTCGCTCTGCCATACTGACAGTGATGTGTCCAAAGCCGACTGTCCTAACACTCTGCGTAAAGCCGAGACCGATTGCCACAGCACGTTGCCGAGAACCAGCTTTCAACATTCCAACATCCCTCTTATAATTTCTTCAAGGCCCAAATGACGAGTTATTTCCATAATAACGTTATTTTGTAATTCCACTCAGCAGTATGGCAGAAATTTTACTGATTTGGCCTCAAACCCGCTGCAGGATTATAGGTATAGGAATACCGACTTCACAGAAGACTTGCATCTTTTGACCGATATTCAAAAACTATTCCCTTTTTGTATGACGAAATTAACTAAAAAGTAGGTACCTATTCATAGGAGTTACAAAATTAAAATACAAGATTTTTTTATAACTAGCAAAAACATGCTTGATCCTTAGACACTATTGATGTAAAAATAAAAAATAAATAATTCAAGTTTTTAGTCATTTTACAAATTAGCACGTACCTTACTGACTTTGCTTGTAGGTACCTCAGAACAATCTTTAGTTATTGTTCTGAGGTAGGTACACTTATAATAGAGGTCAGTGGGTAGGTACCTACATATTTTTTTTACAAAAGATTTGCAGTTTCCGTCTCCGAACCTAAACTAACTTGCCAGTACACGCAAGATCGCAAGGTCATTAATTCTTAATCTGATTTTTACATTTCTGAGTTAAAGATAAAAAGTAAAAATATCTTTATCACACGCATTTTAAAATAAGTAATAAAAATGTATTGAGGTAAAAAAATTAAGTGGTGTATTTTTTTAAACAAAAATTCTCTAAACCTCTAATTTGACAGATGACAATCATGACATTGTGCTCTTACATAAAATGGAATGTCTAGTTTGGTAATTCTTCAAGAAGTAATTTTTTTACCATTTTATCATAGAAATTCGTAATAATGAGCCTTTTGCGGCGAATTACATCTCCAGCGTTTGTTGGTCGTGTGTTAAGACCAGAAATAAGCAAGAAATCAATACATTGTTGTGTGTATAAAAATGTAAACATAACCTCTAAACTTGTAAATTTTTATCCTAATAACACAAGTTTTAATGCAGTTCGTTGGAAATCAAAAAAGGTTTGTACAAGGACTTGGTTTAATCACCATATTTAGTAATGAAATACCAATGAAGCAGAAACTTATAACCTTTTTCTTAAAGTGAAAGGTCATCAATAACTTGCAAGATATCATTTTGTTTCAGAGCCAATATGATTCTGATGATGAAGAAATTGATTTTGATGAAGATTCCTCACTTTCAAAAGATTCAAAAGTAGTCAAATTCTCTACAACATCTATGAGAACTGATGTAATATTAAAGTCAGCACTAAATATATCAAGAAAGTGAGTTTTAGTATTGATGTGTTTTTTTTTTTTGTTTAAATAATTTTCTGTGTAAGTAATACGGTTTCTGTTCTTTTCAGTAAAGTAGAACAAATGTTTTATGAAAGTAAAATTAGAGTCAATGGAAAGAAAATCATGAAGAAAAGTGGTTCCGTAAGTGTTGTTTATTAATTTTGCTAGATTAGCAACAAAATATCTGTTCCTTGAAATGGTATAATATCTAAGCTTATTTACAGGTTAAATTAGGAGATGAAGTAGATGTTATAAAACTGGTCAGCCCAAAGAATCCACAGCATATTTTTGTGTCCAGAGTAGAAATATTGAATGCAACTCCGAAAGAAGACAGCATTCAAGTTACAGCAAGAAGGTTTAAACACTTACTCATAGACAACTATGATTCTGAGCCACATAAGGTGGAAAGTGAAGCTTAGTCATTTATGGGAATAGATAGCAAAAACTTATAATTTATAAAGAATAATGTGTAGTCTCTTATTTTGTAGGTATACATTATTATATTGCAAGTAATTTCCATGGCACATTTTGTGTTTGTTTGTAAAGAGGAATCCTGGCAATAATTAAGTATTTGGAAATCAAACAAATTAATCTCGACTTTTTGGTTATACTTTCGAGATTTCAAAAAAAAAATCACTGATTCCTCGGGGCAGACCAATGAGGGTTTTCTGAAATTTCACTAGGTGGCAGCACTGAGACGTCAGGTCCAGGCACCTGTCAAGTGTCCAAGTGCCTATATTTTCTTTAGTTGTGACTGAATGACAAACAAAATGATGAATGTAATTTTTCATGAAAACCCTCATTGGTTGAACTATGCAAGGGCCTGATGATATTATTATGTTGTTCTTATTTGTAAATAGTAAATGTAAAAAAAAATAAAATTAAACTACTTAAAACAGTGCAGTATGATTTATTTATTTTAAAATTAAAAATCGATTCTTGTAACAGTAGTAACATGATTAAATATCGAAATCTAGATCACAGTCTGAACTTTCAAACATTGATATTTGTGAATTAGGATTAGACAGCTTTTGATTTGAAGAATTCGAATGGTTTTCTTTTCCTTTCACGTCTGCAATAACTGTAACCTGATTTAAAGCTGAATCCAAACATTTTTCTGTATCTAAACCTTCAACTAATGATATCTGAGGTTTTGATGTGGATGGCTTGTTATAAGAAATATTGGCACTTGTATTGCTTTCTTTAAATTTCGACTTTTCAGTAGTTAAACTATTTGATGTTGTATTTAAAGACTTGCCATCATACTTATCGAAGTCATGTTTACTAACAAACTGGAACTGTTTTAGTTTACTAACAGTCCTATCTTTAACTTCAGTATTCTTTTTAGTATCACCTCTAATACTAATGTCTAATATACTATCATAATTTTCTGTAGATCTATCAAGCACCTCTTTAGATGTTTCTAATTCTGTAGGCTCTGGTTTAACGACTTCATTTTCAACATGTGTGTTGTTGGTATCATTTTTAAAATTAAAGTCTATACCTAAATCAGCGAATGCATCATTTACGCTAGGCACAGCATTTAAGATGCTTCTATCTTCAACAAATTCTTCATCACTATTTGATTCCTGGTCCTCGTCAATGTGAACTTCTCTTTTGGACTTTTTACGTCTTCTGGGCAATTTACTTTTAATTCCGCAAATGTCCACAGTGACTTCTTTTCGTTTACGTTTGCCACCTAGCTTTTTAGTACTTGATGGTTCCTTTGCCGTGTTGTTTGTCTTGTGTTTCTTTAATGTAACTGCAAACCTTTCATTGATACCAACATCTTTAAACTCTTTATTCTCTATATCATCCACAATTTTCATTTCATCATTTTCCTTCGACTTTTTATTGTTGAAATAGGAACTTGTTATTAGAGATGCAGAAAGTTGGATGTTGTCATCAGTGACATCTTCATGTTTCGCGAACAGTTTACAATTTCCTGTTTCTATATCAGTTTCCAAAGTTCTGTGGTCAACCTGTAATAGTTTTGCGTAGTACAACAGTTCATTTCTCCAAACATCGATTAAATTTAATCTTGTTAAGAGTTTCTTGGCGGTGCATAAATAGTCGTAATCTGGGTATTTGGGTACAGTGGAGTGTAAAGCGTCCACAGTATCGTCTAAGGTGCAGTCTTGCATGGATAAGTCGACAAGAGACACGGCCACGACTGCGTCCATCGGTAGTATTGTTTTACGGTACATAAGGCGGCAGTGTGCTTGAGATAATCTGAAATAATGGAAGGAGTTTTAAAAGAAGAAGTCCTTTAAACTAATATTAAATATTGGCTACTTTTAAATATTATTAAAATTATTAGAAGATGCCTTTGCCCTGCAGAGCGACAATAACTGACTGGTATTATTATTATTATTATACTAAAATTATGTTGAAATACCTACAGAACAGGTTACTTTATTTTATTACTAGCTTTTGCCCGCCTTTTCGCCCGCGTATATGTCGGAAATTATCTCACGGCAATGTGATATCAGGGTTAAGATAAATAGTAGGTATCCTATCACTCAAATCCATTCAGCCACGAAAACGTAAAAAGGTAATAAATGCAAATATTTTATTTTATTAATCAGGCTTTTATGATACTAAATGTCTTTTTTAAAAAAAATGCATTTTAATATTATCGTGTAATTTGAAATACTCTAGCGCCGCTATTGACCACGTAACTATTGCCAACATATTAGCTAAGTTATTTTATAACTTCATATTGTTAACTTTTAAGCAGGTGGACCAATTTAAATGAAATAAATAATACCTGAAGATATGGGTTCTGACTATATTTCAAATTCCTTAAATCTCTTAAAAAAGGTACTTACACAAAAGTTTCAATAATCATGTGTGTTTTGAGACAAAAAGTAGCATTTATGTCCTTCCCCAGGATGCCATCTATCTCCTTGCCAAATTTTATAGAAATCCGTTCTGTCACTGATTGTGGTTGAAAAGGTAACATAGACAGACAGAGTTACATTCGAATTTATAATATTATTATGGATTTTTATTGGAATTTTTGATAGGACAACGTCTTTCGCGTTAGCTAATCTATACAAATAAATAAAATTAAAGTTTGTTTGTAATGTCAAAAAACAGCTTTTTAGTAAATGCTTAAGAGAGTAGGTATATACGGTACTTCTAACAATCTTTTTATTTTTTTATTTTCCTCCGTCTGTTAGTTCCGGCTAAGCCACGAAACGGCTGGACCGATTTTGTCGGGCCTTCCACTGGCAGATAGCAGAGGGGCAATTCCCGTATTTTTAAGACCGTTCGCATTCTAATCTCAGTCTCAATCTGTCAAAATTACAATCAATTTACATACATTTTTGACATTGATTGTCGCTGAGATGAGATTGCGACTTGAATTTGAACGTTTTTTAAGTACGAGACTTGGCCTACTGATGTTATAAGGAGTAACATAGTACTCACTACTTTTGTCCCGGGAGCATGTTCCCGTGGCATAATTTCCGACATCCACGCGGGTAAAACTGCGGGTAAAGCTGCGGGCAGCAGCAAGTTGACTAATATCAAATTACTAAAATAGCATGTATCTTTTCTTACCTCACTAAGCTGTCTAACATTCTCACAGTGGTGCGGGAAGCATCTCTGTGTTCTGACTTCCTTTGAGCCATGTAATACTTCTGCATAATCATGTTTGCGGATTTCGTCATTTCTGAATACTTCGGCCCAACAAAACTAATGTACATCTGAAAGCAATAATGGTAAACAAAAATAAACACACTTTATTAAATAAAAAAACTTTATTTATACCATTCCCCCTCTAAAATAGTAGATTATTAACCAAGGGGATAAAGCAGTGTCTTCTGTCGCGGGTGACGATATAAATCGCGAGCGTAACGAAGGACTCGAGGTTTACTCCCGAGCGTAGCGAGGGTGTTAAAAACTTAAATCACGAGCGAAGCGAGGGATTTAAGACGAGTCCTGAGTGTAGCGAGGGATTTAAGTTCACCCAAGACTAAGACAGCTTTATCACCGAGGAAAATACTCTACTTTTCGTACCATTTGTGAAAAATTTTACACAATAATAAATGAGATATGCATTTATTAAAAAGAATGACAATTAAATGTATTTTTAGAACATTAACGTTTATGTATTTGAAGAAAACAAAAACGCGGCAAATTCCTAGACTAATATTTTTTTGTCGGAAAAGCAAAGGCATCAAGCTCATACGGCCTCGTCGGTTTTCGTATTTTTATTTAATAATCATAACTGCATAATAAATGCGTATTCCTTTTTCAAAAACATGTATAATGCTTTATATACAAACTCAATGGTGTAAACACAGATGTAGTTCAGTATAAATTTCGGTAAGTATTCCAAATTTAAATCACATTCTCCCCCTAGAGGTGAATGAAATTCAGTACAATTTTCTTTCCCTGTTTTTAACAGATTAAAAATGACTATTGTTATGTTCGCTTTTCGTGGCATAGAATGTCATTTTTTTGAGCAAGTGGTACGAAAAGCTTATTTTATTCACTGAAAACAGTGAATAAAAAGCACTTTTACTCACTGTTAGATCGCTACACAAGTTGACCATCCTAATAATAATAACAAGAAAATTACTCTTAATTTTTGTAATTGTTCCAATTTTAATGTGCATTTTAATTAATTTAAGCTTCCTTTTTCTTTATTAAATGTTTATTTTCGCTTAAATCTTTCTTTTTCTCGTAGTCATGGTATAAAGTATAGTATGCAACTCTTGAATAAACGGATTTATATCGAGGGCCATGAATCACTCGCGTCGCTCAGGATTCTAATACTTGAATCACTCCCTTTTTTTTTTTTTTTTTGTGGGTGGGAAATCATCAAATAACTTCTCCCGCTCTGGGCAGAGCAGGAGGGCGTGTCAGACTCTTACTGACTAAAACCCACCCGTGTTCCTTCAGTTGCCTGTGCCAGGGGCCACGGTAACCCTCTTGGACTTTTCCGCAACCCTAGCAGGCATCGGTCCTAGCAAACCCCGTCATTGGTGCTGACATCTCTTTGAGGCGCGCGTGGAACACAACGCGCCATCGACCCGGGCCTGGTCCTTATCGAACGGCGAGCTGCCCATTACTCGCCGTTCGCAAGCCCGCGCCTACGGTGGCCGGGAATCGGCCTGCGATTCCCGACGCCCAAGGCGTCTCCTGCGGCGGCTAGGGGCGTGAGGGCGCAAATTTTGCCTCTCCCTCACGCGTTCCGCCTCCTCCTTCGCGAACATTACTGCTTCGCAAAAGGAGGTGACGGCTTCCCAAGCCCTCTCGCTCCGTACCATGGCCTGGACCAAGGCCGGACGCGAGAGATCGCCACCGCCAATCGCCTCCAAGAGGACACGGCGGTGCTCCGCCCAAGCCGGGCAGACCTCCACCGTATGCTCCACCGTGTCCTCCGGGCGATCCACACAATGGTGACACCCGGGCGTTTCCTCCCGCCTTATCCGGAACAGGAACCTCCCGAAACAACCGTGTCCGGTGAGGACCTGCGTCAGGCGGAAGGTGAGGACGCCGTGGCGCCTCTCTAGCCACTCCTCAAAGAGGGGACTTATCGCCGCAATTGTGGCGTGCCCAGCGCTGGGTTGCGACAATCGCACTCTCCATGCCGCCCTGAGATCCCGCCGGAGCTCTGTCCGCTGTACCGTAATTTCTCGCGGCAGCGGAGCTACGCCCCGGCGTTTCGCCTCCTCGCGCCACTCCCAAACGTGCGCGAGGACTTTTGCCTCCAGATCCCATGGCGGTAATCCGGCAAGGAGGCTCGCCGCCTCACCGGAGACCGTACGGTATCCCCGGACCAGCCGGGTGGCCATGACCCTTTGGGGCGCGTTCAACCAGCGGGCTGGCCGCCGCCTCAAGGAACGCGCCCACACCGGTGCCCCGTAAAGGGCCATGGACCGCACGACCCCCGCGTAGAGCCTCCGGCAGGAGGCGTTTGGCCCCCTAGATTGGGCAGGAGCCGCATTAAGGCAGCCCCGGCCCTTTCCAGTCTGGGAGCCAAACGTCGGAAATGCTCCACGAAGTTCCACCGGCTGTCGAGGACGAGTCCCAGGTACTTCATCGTCGACTCGACGCCGATGTGAACCCCTCCTACCGTTATTTGGGAACCCGACGGTGGCGTGTTCCGAGGACCATGAAAACACATGGCCTCGGACTTGTGCAGCGCCACCTCGAGTCCCAATTGCCGGATCCTCTCGACGATTGTCGCAACCCCGCGTGTCGCTAGTTCGGCCGCCGCCTGGTGCGACCTCCCCTGCGCCAGGACCAGCGTGTCGTCAGCGTAACAAACCACGCTGACGCCGCTAGGGAGGTCGGCGCGCAGCACCCAGTCGTATCCGATGTCCCACAGATGCGGCCCCAGGACCGATCCCTGTGGGACACCGCACGACATCTCTTGCCGGTTCCATACTCCCTGGTGACCGGGGTAAATGACGGCCCTGTCCGTCAAATAGGCCTCGACCACACGACAGAGGTAGGTCGGCGGCATCCGGTGATACCGGAGTGATGAATCACTCCCTACGGTCGTGATTCAGTCGTTAGAATCCTTCACTAGCTCGTGATTCATCTATGGCCCTCGCTTTAAATCCGTCCTTTATTCACTAATTGCATAATATACTATTTTTTTATTAAATATCTGTAATAAAATATCTTACATACCTGCAATTTCTCCAAATTCCATTTTTTCTTAAACTCTATTGGATTTGAGTCGCCATAAAATATGTATGATGACACAAGTTTATCCCATGTTTTGTTCTTTGAGTCCAATAATATAAATATTAAATCGAATCTGAAAGCAGAACATTACTTTGGGATTTTGTACTAAGACTTCGCTGAGAACAACCCGTTTTGAAAAAAGATTTTTTAAACCTTACGTTTAAAAGAAAACAAATGAATCTAACAAAGAATGAACATTACCTACTTAACAGGGGTGTTCCAAGAGAAACATTGACGCTGAGTGGTTGATCCGTTTCATAATGTCCTTTGGGATTGCAAGCAGCTATTATCGCACATCGCGTGTTCAATTTACATACTATACCAGCCTGAAAAATGATAAGTCGTGTACATTTTGTTTGCTAAAATCGACCTTATTGTGAAAAGATAATGGTCGAGAACAGCTTTTGAAAATTTGTCTTACCTTAGCAACTGAGATGGTCTGCTGTTCCATGGCTTCATGTATGGCGGTGCGGTCATGTTCCCGAAGTTGTGAAATCTCGTCGATACAGCAAACTCCACCATCCGATAATACCAGGGCACCAGCTTCTAACTGCCACTCTCCATCTTCCTAGAAGAACGGAATTTTCAACATTAAGTCATACTACACACTGTCGGGTCCTCATGATTTTCGTTCGTATTATGTTCGTGAAAAAGCCACTCGAATTAGGTCGAATTGTGCCGAGCCGACTGGAACATGATTCAGCGAACATGCCGTTCGGTTTTTGTCGATCAGCAGAAGCCTAACGAAAACAAAACATGTGTAGTAATAGCTTCGGGTCAGCTATGTTGTTCAACAAATACTTCCGAATCATATCTCCGAATACATGTAGCGATAAACGAATAGAAGTTTTGTATTTATTTTGTAGCAATAAGGTCGGTTTTCGTAATTCAACACAGTACATCTCATAATTAGCCTATAACGTTCCCAGTGCTGGGACACAGTCCTCCTCTCTATGAGAGGGAGTGGGCTGTAATCCACCACGCGGGCCCAGTGCGGTTTGGTGGATGTCACAATGTCTTCGAATGTTTGGCTCTAGTACATGCCGGTTTCCTCACGATGTTTTCCTTCACCGTTATGAGAGCAGTGGTGATGGAGATCATTTACACAAAGTAATGCGCTTGTCTGGGCGAACCTACGACCTACAACTGGTAAGTTGTAGCTGTTACCACTGGGCCACCACTGCTCTCTCTACAGTGAACGAATAGAAGTATTTATTTCGTGGCAGTAAGGTCGGTTTTCGTAGTTCAACACGGTACAGTACATATCTATTCGGAATTGTTTCTGCTGCATCTTATTGACTTTCGGACTTTTCAATTGTGAAATTCTGGAATAAACTTAATTCAACATAAAAAGAAAGAAAGAAAATGCGTTTATTTGCGGTAAACATGACGCAAAAAATAACACAAACACAGAAAATATGAAAAGGTTGGGGGAAACATGCGTCACAACCACGCAAAACGGCTATCGCTCAGCATTATGCCGCGACCCTATGCAAGACAGAGCCCCAGCGCTGGTTTTCAGCGACAGCCGGCGCTGACGTAGTGACGTCGTCCGGTGAGGCAAACAATAGTTAGGACGCTGTACCAGTACAGCGTACTTACGAACGTTGCACTTAAATAAAAATAATATAAATGTTATAGAATATACTAAACAGACATGTAAAAGGAAATAGACATGCTACGAGAATATCATCCTCAATAAACGTTTTACGCTTTATGGCAACATTTCAAAGCGTCTTATTTGACGTACACCCAACATACATACATACACCAAAGAAACGCTATGATGTAAGGAATTACAAAATGGCCAATGATGTAATGTGTTACTAATAATATTATGCAAAAGTTATGTGTCAGTGCTACAAGCGTTGGTGTGTGAATGTGAAAGATGAGATGAGATGGACCCAGTAAAAATACCAAAACCTTGGAAACTGGAGGGTGGAGGGTGACCCGACATGCCAAACATTTCCATAAAGAGAGCATTAACATAACATCACGCTTGTATTGCCCGAAAGGATAGGCAGAGGTGTACCTATAGTACACCCACATTTGGCCAGTTCTTTTACAAGTCACATGTAATAGGGAGCGAGCCTATTGCCACCACCCAGGCACAAGTCCAGACTCCAGGCTGCTAGTGTTAAATTCTAGATGGAACAACCCAATAACACTTTGCGCAACCCGGAATCAAACCCAGAACCTCATGCTCAGAAGTAGCATTTGCAACCGCTAGACCAACGAGGCATCCAAATTAATTTACTCGTAAGATAAAGTAGATGATGAGTGATGATGATAATGAGTGATTACTTTATTTCACACTGACATATTACTTGTTTACTTAATTTGGGAAATCGTATACTTTTACAATTTTTGTAAATTTCTATGTGAACACCATGTATCTATCACATAATTTACTTATTTGTCATTGCTACATTTTTTAATTCTTTTTACCTATTGTGGTATGGTAATTATATTATAGGTGCATCATCTTCACATTTAATTAATGTCTACAAAATATTGTAACACATTTTAAAAGAGTAACGGTGGAGTTTCTTGCTCATTAATTACCATACGAAACTACCTTTTGGAAGGGGCGACTAAAATCAATTCTATTTTAATATTTAGTAAATGTTGACGTTCAAAAGTGCCTTCTATGTGCCAATTTAAATAAATGCTTTGACTTTGATGTTTGCTTGTGATAGACGTACCCTGAGCGCTGCACATGTGAGCCCAGCTCGTGTACTGCCAGCTCCTGAGGTGAATACAGAACGCGCAGTCAACTCCGCGCCAGTACGAAGCAGCTGTGACTTGCCAGTGCCTGAAAAATGATACATTAATTAATCATTTATTTTTGTCTAAAATAAATACTTTTCGGGTACTTCCCGTTGGTTAATACTCCGTGGTTAACACTATTAACTACTGGGAATGATGCGTTCTACTGGGTAACAGTGTCGACGAACGCGACATTTTTTTCCCAATAGTTAATACACTCGTCTCGCGTATAGTTTAGGAGTCAGGTTAAAAGAAAGGGTAAAAAAACATAACGGTTCTTGAAAGTGCTTTAATTAAGACTTGAGACAGAAAATTAATAATGATTTCTTGAAATAGATAATCACAATAAATGTAATAAGCTTTTTATTTAAAATGTAAAAAAAAGAATCTAGTTTTACATCAATTGAGTTTTTTTGTACCTATCAGAAATAAATAATCATTAAATATACAATAATTAAACAACAATTTAACTTTAAGGTAGGTTTTAATTATCCTGATCATCAAATACACAATGATTAAGAGCAATACTATAGAGTGATTTGTATCACAGATCAACTTACTTTTCTTTAACCTGACCCCTGAACTATACGCGAGATGAGGGTATTAACTATTGGAAAAAAGTGTCGCGTTCGTCAACATTGTTAACCAGTAGAACGCATCATTCCCAATAGTTAATAGTGTTAACCACGGGGTATTAACCAGCGGGAACGACTCATCTTTTCGAGTCGATAATGCTTTTAAAATTAGATGTGCCTAGTAGGTGGCTAAGATAATAAGTAATTCATTTGTTTACCATAGGTACATTAACAATGGTATATAATATGGTTGATAGAGAGGGCGTACCAATGTTTGTAACTGAGCAATCAAGCCAGCCAAGTCTCAAATAGCTAAATAAAATATGCCTGGACGATAAAAAAACAATTCGTATAATTGTTTTTTTATCGTCCAGGCTTATTTTATCACACATTTATAAATTTGTAATAAATAGCAATAGAAATCATTGTCAACAATAAAAAGAGAAAAAAAATATATTATATAGTAACAGCAGCGCCAGTTGTCATAAAAAAGCATTTTTACTTTATTTTACTTAATATTTATTTACTAGCTTACTAATAAAAGAGTAGTTAGATCTGTTATCTCTGGGGTCACTATTATTAAAAAGGTCAAAGGTGCCAGGGCACCTGCACAATAAGCATCTGGCAAAATGTAGGTGTCCTTCACATATCTGCCAAACTGCCAAACTGTTGCAGTTTTTAAAAGAAGAGTGAAAGAACACTATCTTTCCACTTCGTCATAGTTGCGTATATATTAATATTCTAGTGATATTTATTTTAGAAGTATGTATGTATTTTTGTATGTATGTATATTATCATATTATTTGTTTTATTTTATTACTTAAGTGAATTGTTTTTGATTTTAAGTATTTTATTTTCTCTTTTACTCTACACACGCTGTGTATATCTCTAAATCTACTATACTATCGCAGGTATGCTGGAAGAGATTTCTTTAGAAATAAGCATCACCTTTGTACCTATTTTTCTGTATTTTTCTTCTTGTCTCTTTACACCTATAAGAGTCGATTTCACCAACGCAGCATAAGTCTTATTCCAAGAATAAATCGTTAATTACTCGCGAGTAAGCCCATTTTACATTTCACCAACATTTAACCTAAGGATAAAATCGCTATACTAGAATAAATTCTTATACCACCGATTTCGGCCGAGTAAACTGTTATTCGTAGATTAAGTTGACAGCTTGTGTCTGTAACTGTCAAGTCGATTGCATTGCAACCGTTATAAGCTGTAACATTGATCGTAAGATTATACAAACAAATATACGAAGGTAATAAAGCTGTGAATCAAACCAAAAATGGCGCGTCGTTTAAGTATGTTAATAAATGAAACCGATAGTGATGATGACGATTATGAATTTCCTCGCCCACGGTGGTATAAGGAGAGGAGCCAATACTTCGAAAATTATGACGACCACGATTTCGTTCTAAGATTTCGTTTATCTAAGGAGGCAGCATTAAGCTTATTGGCAAAAATCGAGCATCGTTTAGAGTACCCACCAGATAGGTGAGTGTCCTAGATAATAATTTTGTTAGTATTCCTTGTTATCATTGATAAGCTGATTCCGGCACTGTTTGTTATGTTTCAGAAATAAGTCAATATCGCCTGTTAACCAATTATTAGCTACGTTAAGATTTTATGCAACAAATAACACCCAAATGAGTATTGGTGACTTTGGCGGAATGTGTACACCAACAACACACCGAATTATTCACCGAGTCAGTGCAGCGATAGCATCGTTGCACAAAGAATATATAAGATTTCCTACCACAAACCAGGAAATACGAAAGGCACAGGACGCATTCTTTCAAATAGCAAGTTTTCCACGTGTCATTGGTGCTATGGATTGTACCCACATTCGTATAACCTCACCAGGTGGAGATCATGCAGAGCTATTTCGCAACAGAAAGGGTTACTTTTCTATCAATGTGCAAACAATATGCAATACCAACCTAGAGATCACTGACATAGTGGCCAGGTGGCCAGGTTCATCTCACGATAGCACTATATTCAATAATAGTTCCATAAAGGCTAAATTTGAGTCTGGTCAATATGGAAATGCATTGCTGTTAGTAGATGGCGGTTATGCTTCCACGTCATACACAATGACTCCTTTAGAGAATCCGAGGACCCCAGTGGAACAACTCTATAATGAGTCACAAATACGGACACGTAACCCTATTGAAAGGTCCTATGGAGTATGGAAGAGACGTTTTCCTGCATTAGCGTTTGGGCTGCGAACTGAAAGTTAACTTAAAGTTAAAGTTGAACTGAAGGTTAACCAAAACGTCAAGCTAACGTATTACCCGAACAAATACAGTAATATGCAGCATTATTGTTCAAGCATGCGACAAACTACCTATCCTCTTGGGTGC
This sequence comes from Brachylomia viminalis, assembly GCA_937001585.2. NCBI lineage: Eukaryota > Metazoa > Arthropoda > Insecta > Lepidoptera > Noctuidae > Brachylomia > Brachylomia viminalis. The sequence continues at coordinate 11,186,908 of OW443308.2, read as the reverse complement.
TTAATGTTTTCATTCTTTTCATTCGTTCACCATCACAGAGTAACTATGCGAGAGTAAGATATCCATAGATTAGTGTGGTGAAACGAAATTGAAGTTATCCATCGAGTAAATCGTTGGAGTAAAGTTATACTAGGATAGCTACTCTCGTGTAAATTCAACGTTGGTGAAATCGGGTCTAAGTGTACATAAATGGTTAAATAAATAAAATCTGCCTATTTGCAATATTTTTGATATAATTATAGGATTTGTACGGAAGTTGTCCAGTGACTACTCCGCTTATTCTTAAAGACTTAAAAAAAAAGAGCTCTTAAGGAATCTTTCTTTAAATAAACCTCGTAATGTTTAATGTGTGTGCATAACTTTACCTGGATCTCCCACTAGAAGTAAATGACATTGCCCTCGGACACGGGTTGCATGTTTTTCATCTTGTCCATTTTTCTTGCTATCATTATCTGCAACATGATTCGACCCAGTAATCACTGTCAGAAGCACTGCTAGCTTCACCAAATGGAGACCATAAACCTGGAATATTGAAACAAAAACATTTAATATTTCAGAAGGAACAATTAATTAATCTTTAAAGAAGTAACCACTCTTTGTCCACAAGCGGACAGTGCTTACAGAGAGAAGGTTGTATTCGTAAACTTTCCACCGTTCCTTGTGTTGCCTTCTCCGGGCAATCCCCCGCAAACGCATCTAAGTCATCAACTGTCATCAAGCCAAAGGCCTCCCTCGGCGACGACGCCCGTTTTCTGGCACCCACTGCGTCTCGACTCTGGCCCATCTGTCTCGATGCATTCTACATACATGGCTCGCCCAAGCCCACTTCAGCCTAGCAGACTTATTGCCCACTTCGGCGATTCCTGTTTTGGAGCGTATCGTGGTATTACATAATATTAATATAAAGTAAAACAAAGATTTGGGAATTAACACTTACACGTCAATCATACATACACGTCAATCATACATACACGTTTTTAAACTAGATGAGGTCGGCGATTCCTATCTTACTACTCTGAGAAGAAAGGCCGAAACAAACTCAGATGTTGCAGTCTCTTTAAAGTCCAGACAAAATCTTGGTCAGATCATGTGAAGATTACGTAGATTGGTGTCTGAAATAGTCTTTTGAGGAAAGAAACACACAGATTGAGTGGACCAGTCAGTGTCTGTCCAGTCAGTGCACGCATGTGTCCGTATTTGTGGAGCTCACCTCAGTACTTGAGAAGCTCAACGATTCGATGAACAATACCAAAGGACAGTTGGGTAGGCTGCATAGACTATCAGTGACTTACTTTTGAATAAACTGACTTTTGATATAGTATTTAAATATATTTTGGTTTAATAATATGGGGGTTGAAAATTGAGATTTTTTACTTTCATAAATCTCACCTGAGGACAAACAGATGCCAAAATTCTATCCCTGCCTTTCATGGGACAAGCTTCATACTTCGCCCAGAATTCATCAAAGCAGTCCTTTATGTCTGGAGCCGTAGAAACAACCTCTGATCTCTGGGCATTGCACACTTCTATGAAATTAGCTTGAAGAACCAGTTCCACTTCAGATTTTTTATTATGAACTGATGGTCGCCACCTGCGTCTTACTGTGCCGCTGAAATGAGTAATGAGAAATTAAAACATTGAAATTGTTAACACCAGGCTGTTTTAACACTTTGCGGGACACTACACGCCCCCAAAAATAATAACAAAAAAACTTCTATTGTGTCTATTTCAGTTTCCATGAACTGATGATTAAATTGGAGCAAGGGAGTCTCATTATAAAATAGAGGGCATGAATCACATTGCATGAGAAGCTATCATCTGAATGAACAATAAAAAGAATGAATGCATAATCAAATGTAGTGATTCTTGGTTTACCTAAGAAAGCAGGCCACTCGAATATTAATTTTAAATGACATGTTTTATGAAATAACTGCTTCGCGCCCGCGCCATAACTTCGTTGTCGCTTAGCGTTCTTTCTGACTTTTTTTTTGCTCGGCTCTTAAGGGTCGTAGCGTGATGTTAAATAGCCTATAACCTTCCTCATGAATTGGGCTATCAAACGCAAAAATAACTTCTCAAATCCAATTTTTTGGCGGCACGGTTTGCGCAGTGGCAATTGACTGCTACGTTACGTGTCGCGAGTTCGAACCCCGCACGGAACAAATATTTGTATGACCTGCAAGTAGTTGTTCCGGGTCTGGCTGTTTGTGTATGTGAGTTTAAATGTTTGTAAACGCACCCACGATACAGGAGAAATTCATAGTGTGGGGCACGTAAAAAAAAAAAATTGGTGCTGACAGAGATCAGCGCGTTCAAACAAACAAACTTTTCCTCTCTCCTAGTTTGCTATTATGTGTTTGTAAACCTACCACCTAAGTTCACATTGTTCATTGTTTCGACTTGGATTCGAACCATCGCATAACCGAATGTATGTGTGTGTATACTCATAAATACGAAGTTTGACGAACTAGCCAGCGAGACAGGAATGCAATAAATATATTGAGTAGGTACTAGGTACTAGCTGACCCAACAGACGTTGTACTGTTCAATTTTCAATAAAACATCAAAAATCCCTTAGAAAAAAGGATGTTCAGTTTTTCCCATTTTTGAAAATATATTTACCGGAAAGCTTTCCAATTTTTCTTTCCATAAAAACCTAATTCAGAATATCGTGAACATTTTAAAATAATAAATTGCCAAATCGGTCCAGGCGTGCTCAAGTGATGCGCTTACCAACACACAGCGTTTAATTTTTATTTATATAGTTAAATAACTGTTTCATTTTATGATTTAAACAACACGCTTTTGTAGATAGCCGAACTAAAAAGTAGAAAACAATTTTCAATAAGTACCTAAGTTAAAAATAAGAATAGTGATTAACAAAAACAAAATAGTTTATTGTAAAAAAGCGTGGGGTGCTTGCATGGTGTCAATTGTTGTAAACATTTTTGTGAATATTTGTAAAATTAGCGTCATCATGAAAATATCTCATATCACCCTACGTTTTAGTTTTTTGCTAATTCTTATTCTCTCGTTTACTTTCCCTCATGAGTATTTTCGAATACTTAACTAATTTAATCTCCGAAACTGTATGAAAAAATCGTTAAGACCTGAGGATCCTGGCAAGGGTATTGGGACAAACTATTTAAATTATTGCATTTTCACGGGTCCTTGATAAGAGTGCGAAGTTTCACATCAATCCAACGTTTTGAAGAGAATGAAAATCGGGTTCAAAAATCCCGTTACATAGATACATACGAAGCTAACCAAAGCGTGTTAAAAATCAGTTCTTATTATTTTAGTGAAGCTAACCTTAACCCTGAAACAAAGTTTTTCTACACACCAAATAATAACATCATCCCCAGGTTTGCAGCAGTCCACTAGATCATCCTCTAGCACCACCCACATGGAGCCAGGTATTGTTCCTATACTTAGCTTGTTTACTTGTTCCTGAAACACAATAATATCATTATTGAACATTCATCTATACCTACATTTAATAAAATCGTAGCAAAGTCAAAACTGTACATATTTTTTTTGTTTTTTAAGTAATTTTTGTGAGGGTTTAAAGAAGCGTACACATTATTTTAAAACAATTAAAAAAATATTATAACTCAAAAACTATCATGAATAGCGGAACATGTATGGGGTATTTTCGGATGCCCCTGGGCATGTGTAAAATGCTTGTTTAGCAAGTGTACTTTTAATATGAATTAAAAATGTATTTACATTCTGTTCCCCACACACTGACTTATTATTTGTTAAAATTTTAGGGAAATTGTATGCTTTTACAATGTTTCTATCACATAATTAATGTATCTGTTATTGTTTCATTTTTAATTCTTATTAGCTATTGTGGTATAGTAATTTTATTATTGGTCTCTACAAATAATACAATCAATGTATACAAAATATTTTAAAACATTTTATAAGAGTTACGGTAGAGTTTCTTGCCTATTTTTCTCCATACAAAACTACCTTTTGGAAGGGGTAATTAGAATCAATTCAATTTTATTGTAAACATCCACTTTCAAAAGTGCCGTAAATCTGCCTATTTGGAATGAATGCTTTGACTTTGTTATAATTTATTTTTTTCTATGCAAAAATCCAAACAAAGAATTGGATGCCCTCATTTGGAGAGAGCAGAGTTATGTCAGGCTCCTACTTGGGGCTGGGAAATACTTACTCATTGCAATTACAACCCTGACTGAATAGAAGCAATCTGAAGAAATTATTATTTAACTAGTAGACTCTCTGTGCATTACATGTAAATCATGTAATGTATGGCTGTGACATTTGTGCATTACATGTAATACATTCAACTAAACAGCAAACACAACAAACACAACTAAAACAACTGACAAACAACTGTCTTTAACTAAAGACAACTGAACTGCGTTTCCTGGGCTGGATGTGTGAGCTAGAACGGTATAGTCCCAGTCGCCCCCACATGGATTGCCACCAGGTGGCAACTGGGATTTTTTTCTCCCAATTGCCAACTGGTGGCAATCCATGTGGGGGCGACTGGGACTATACGGCTAGAACTATGATTTTCTTAGGAAGATATTTAAGATAAAGCTGTTGATAATAAAAACCCATTAGACGAACCACAAACTTATCCAAAATAGACAGGGCAGTCAACATGTTAAGAATTATTAATTCTATAGGGACAGTTTCCTTTTGCCATATGCTACAACTCCTAGACATTTAACAGCAATGGACTCACCGGTGAAAGAATATTTTCAGTTTTACTATGGGGACTACATGACCTAAACGCAAGTTTTATAATGCCTAAAAGTATATGATCCACTGCAGTAAACAAAATCAGAAAAATATATGATATTTTTCAGATTATATTATGCTAGTATATGCGTTGAAAACATAATCCAACTAATGTGGTACAATAGAAAAAAGTCACAAAGATACCTCAAAAATTTCTTCTAAAGAGTAAAAACCACATTAATATACATGCAATCATTCTGGTTTTATTTTCAGATTGTTCTTCAAGCAGCATATTATTGTGACAGTGTTTTAATTTTTTAGTCCAATCACAACACAGAAATACATTTTTTGTAAATAGAGAATTGCTTCATGCTTTGCAATACATTGCCAGCTATGTGTCATCATGCTTCTCTTTCTTTTCTATGCAGTCCGACAGTGACCGCGCTTTAGCTGTTGTCAGCCCCCTAGGACTGCATTTTTTTGACATACCTACCTACCTGTATTTTAATTTCCTGATAATCCTTGCAGTGTTCTCTGGACACCATGGGTACTTGTGAAAATGTAGAACTTCTACACGCTTTGACATCATTGTCACATTTATGTGGAGCCCTCAAAATGTATCTGTTCTCAAACTCAGCTTCAATACAGTTCTCATATTTGCATTTCATACAAACATATTTTCTCTGATATTCTAACATTTTTGACTGCGTTACTCTTACAACTGTACCTAAAACCAACACAATAATTAATGGAATTTAGTTTTTCTAGTTGTGTTTCACTAAGAAATGCAGACAAGTTCTGACCTGTAACTTTTAGAAAACATCCCACATCCACATTTTTCGGGAAAACGGTTCGATGAAGCTCAGGACAGACTGGCAAACCAAAGAATCTTGCATGGATATTACGTTTTAAAAAGTAATAATCCAACTTTGAAACTGCTATTTTATATTCTTCGCCTTCAAGTATTGTTTGTTGAGCTTTTATCAAATCCTTATCGCAGGCCGGTAAACTCTCCACAGGGCTACATAATACTTTATCTCCGACATCTGGGTATGTTTCAAATAGTTTCAAAAAGCTACAAGAAAAGTAAAATTAATCAGTCAGTTCCATCGAATTCAATATGTAAACATTGACATAAAAACTCGGGTTACAATGTTTATTTACTCGATTTTGATGCTATAGTAACCTAAGTTATCCCGCTCCGATAGAATATTTAAACATTCTTCCAAATGGAACTTGATAACATAGTCTAAAATCATTTTGATAACATAATTTCTTCACAAACAAAACAAGATTTCGCGGTCTCTTTTTCACCATTCGCCATAACTGTCAATAGTGTCAAAGCAAAGAGTATAGTAATGTCAATGTTACAACTATAATAGTGAGTGATGTGTTGGGTCGATACGATAGATCGATACAATAGCGACATCTAATTTGTACATTCTCTTCCAAAGCATATTCTCGATAACTAAAATACTATACTTTACGTTAATTTACCATTACTTCACTAGTCACAACCCGACGGTGGCGCGTTCCGAGGACCATGAAAACACATGGCCTCGGACTTATGCAGGACCACCTCGAGTCCCAATTGCCGGATCCTCTCGATGATTGTCGCAACCCCGCGTGTTGCTAGTTCGGCCGCCACCTGGTGCGACCTCCCCTGCACCAGGACCAGCGTTTCGTCAGCGTAGCAAACCACGCTGACGCCGCTAGGGAGGTTGGCGCGCAGCACCTAGTCGTAGCCGATATCCCACAGATGCGGCCCCAGGACCGATCCCTGTGGGACACCGCACGACATCTCTTGCCGGTTCCATTCTCCCTGGTGACCGGGGTAGATATGACGGCCCTGTCCGTCAAAGAGGCCTCGACCACACGGCAGAGGTATTGAAGGCATTGGCGAAGTCTAGAGACAACGCCAAGACGACCCCACCCCGGGCCACAGCATCCCCCGTCGCGAGGGCCGGCTGGCACGCGCATGAAGGCATCCACCGTAGACCGCCCCCTGTGGAAACCAAACTGGCTCTCCGCCAAATTCGGCCCACCCGCACCAGCCGCCCGACGAGGTGGTCTGGAATGATTCTTCCAAAGAGCTTGATTGGCCGGTAAGCGGACGGAGAGTCTGCAGGGCGCCCCGGCTTCTTGATGAGGACCAGTTTCCCCGTCTTCCAACGAAGTGGGAACTGGCCCCTCTCCATGCAAGCGCTTAGGAGCCCCCTATAGTCGAGGCCCGAGAGCCTCCGAGGCCAGGACCTAGGCTTTCCCAGGTAAGCCGTCGGGTCCTGGGGCGGTATTTTTGGCACTCAGCCTACGTACCGCCACTCGCAGCTCTACTTCGGTCACAACCGGAGCATCGTCGTCGTCGTCGGCGGTGTGGTCCGCATTGAGCACCGCAATTGGTGGAGCCATGGGCGGGGAGATATGTTCCCCGTTAGAAGGGAACAGAGGACAGAGAACAGAGAGGCGGTCTGCAATGACTCTTTCAAAGAGCTTGCCCACCTCGTCGAGCAGCACGATGGGCCGGTAAGTGGACGGAGAGTCCGCTGGGTGCCCCGGCTTCTTGATGAGGACCAGTTTCCCCGTCTTCCAACGAGTGGGAACTGGCCCCTCTCCATGCATGCGCTTAGGAGCCCCCTTAGTCGAGGCCCGAGAGCCTCCGAGGCCAGGTCCCAGGTAAGCCGTCGGGTCCTGGGGCGGAATTTTTGGCATTCAGTCTACGTACCACCACTCGCAGCTCTACCTCGGTCACCTCCGGAGCATCGTCGTTGTCGTCGGCGGTGTGGTCCGCATTGAGGTCGTTAGGGTGTCCTAATGCACCGATCGTCATTAAAGAAAATTACTTTGCCGTCGTCGGTCAAAAGCACTATACCGCACTGATTTAAGCCTCAGTCCAAGTATTGACGGGCGAAACTTAAACGATTGGCACGTTGAGCCCTGGACAAAGGAATTCGAACGGCTCGTCATTTTAAAATTAAGTGGTCTTCGTGCAATCGATTCCGGATAGTTTGGTTCACAGAGCAATTATAATACTGGTTTGGTTACTGACACGAGTACCCGTTGTCAACCGCGGCGATTTTATGCGCGTCCTCGGCGGGCACTTAGCCGGAAATAGCAATCCTCGTGAACAGTGACACTGTCGGTCTCTTGGAAGCGATTCCAAGCATTTTGGATAGATCTTCGGAAAAAAACCCAGTTGCAAACCCACAGACCGTTGCGAATTTCCTTCTTGGATCATTGTAACGGCTTTGGTTGCAGAAATTGTGTCCAAAATTTCGTGTTTGTGGCATATCAACGAATGATGTTGTTTTAAAAAGATAACTAAACTAATTTATGCTAATTTTCAGAATACCAAGCCGCTAATCGACACACATGGCGCACATATGGGAGTGACGTGAGTCACGAAATCACGGCTCAGCGGACAGAGCTCCGGCGCGCGGCGGGATCTCATAAAAGCGACATGGAGAGTGCGACTGTCGCAACCCAGTGCTGGGCACGCCATGCACATTTGCGGCGATAAGTCCCCTCTTTGAGGAGTGGCTTGACAGGCGCCACGGCGACCTCACCTTCCGCCTGACGCAGGTCCTCACCGGACACGGTTGCTTCGGAGGGCTCCTGTTCCGGATAAGGCGGGAGGAAACGCCCAGTTGTCACCATTGTGTGGATCGGCCGGAGGACACGGTGGAGCATACGGTAGTGGTCTGCCCGCCTTGGGCGGAGCACCGCCGTGTCCTCGTGCAGGCGATTGGCGGTGGCGATCTCTGGCGTCCGGCCCTGATCCAGGCCATGGTACGGAGTGAGAGGGCATGGGAAGCCGTCACCTCGTTCTACGAAACAGTAGGTAATGCTCGCGAAGGAGGAGGCGGAACGCGTGAGGGAAAGGCAAAATTCGCGCCTTCAAACCCTAGTCGCCGCAGCAGGCGCCCTGGGCGTCGGGAATCCCAGGCCAATTCCTGACCACCGTAGGCGCGGGCTTGCGGACGGCGAGCAATGGGTAGCTCGCCGTCCGATAAGGACCAGGCCCGGGTCGACGGTGCGTTGTGTTCCACGCGCGCCTAAAATTTGTGTCAGCACCAAGGATGGGGTCCGCTAGGGCCAATGCCTGCCAGGGTTGTGGGAAATTCCGATTACCGTGGTCCCTGACACAGGCAACTGAAGGAAAGGAACACGGGCGGGTTTTAGTCAGTAATAGTCTGACACGCCCTCTCGCTCCGCCCAGAGCGGGAGAAGTTATTCGATCATTCGATGATTACTAAGTATAATGATTTCTGTCTACGATGATAACCCACGCTAAAAAAAAAATGTCGCTGCTCGGAACCAAACAATAAAATAAAAATCTAAACGTTTTTTTTTACTGGTTTTTGTTCTCGAGCAATTAATCACCAGAGGTTAGATAACGAAGAGTTCGTAACATCAATACCTATTTACTACGTAACAATCATCAAAGAGGCTAAGTAGGTAACGGTCGTCAAAATTAGGTTTTAGAGCAGTAAAAGTCTGGGTTTTTTCACTCGATTTTAAGTACTTGAATGAATAATATAATAATTATTACTTTTTACGCTACTATGAGCTATTATACGATAAGAACTATACCACAGGTTTACTATAAGTTTTGAAAATTTTAGTGGGAATGGCTGCTTTAACTTTAAATCATTACCTAAAGATCCTAGTGTCATTCAAAATGATTTGAGAAATTTACAGATCATTTTCAAAGACCTATTCAATGATACCCCACTAGAGATAGCACGTCGTTTTTATTATTTATTTATTTATTAAGACTTTATGCACAAGTAAAAAAATACTGTGCAAAGGCGGACTGTATAATGGCGCAGTCGGGTAAAAAGTGGGCAAATCATATGGGAATTAAAAACACGAATAATGATAACAATTTTATTATGTATAATTATAATATCGGCCTGTTACTGTCCCACTGCTAGGCAAATGCCTATTCTCATACAGAGAAGGCATGAGCATTGATCACCACACTTGCTCAAGATGGGTTGAACTATAAGTCCAGGTTTCCTCACGATGTTTTCCTTCACTTGTGCCAGTGATGTCCAAGATAAACTTAGAAAGTACATATGAATTGCAATTGTCATATTGGTACTTGCCCGGATTTGAACCCACAACCTCGTGCATGAGGCGAGGCCTTAACCACACGGCCATCACGATATTTTTATTATCTAGTCGTAGTATATTCTACACATCTTGAGGGATCTGTTGGGAAGTATTCTTGGCATTTTGTCATGAGTCTCTTCAATGCTTGTATGTATTTTCTTTGAGTTTCGTCGTTCATAACGTGGGCCACGTTTTTGGAGAAGATCTTTTCACGGCCTGTTCGAGCGTGAATGCCGACCATAGTCACACCGATGGGCCACGGAGCGTTACCTATAGCCATCTGTAGATATGCATCGCTGGCCTGAATGAAAAATGATAAGTATAAAATTAATCAATAAAATAATTATGCCGACAGTTGAGTCGATAATGTCACTAACAAGCCTCACATACTGGGCGACCACGACCGCACTTTCCGCGGTCACAGTAACCAACATTTTATATTATTTATTAGTAACTGTGTTATTGTTTATTAGTAGCTGTGAACAAAGTCGCCGTCGTGGTCGCCCAGTGCGCGCGAGGCGTTCGTAATGCCACAGGTGGGGTATAAAACAAAGTCTTCATCATCATATCAGCCGAAAGACGTCCAATCCTGGACATACACCTCCTCCAAGCGTCGCCACATCGACCGATTCTGTGCATGTCTGTGGCCTGCACAAGGTCGTCGGTCCACCTTGTGGAAGGCCTTCCGATACTCGGTCGCCGCTTCAGAACAAAGTCTGCTTGTTTTGTCACCATAATAATAATCAGCCTATAATGTTCCCACTGCTGGGATACAGGCATCATCTCTGTGACCCTCTAACAGAGATGATGCCTGTGTCCCAGCAGTGGTAACATTGCTATAATCCACCATGCGGACCCAGTGCAAGTTGGTGGCTGTCACGTCTCCGAATTTTTGGTTCTAGGAAATACTGGTTTCCTCATAATGTTTTCCTTCAGCATTTTTGAGAGCACTGGTGATAAAGATAAACATCTAAATAAGTAATTAATTTGTTTAAATAATAATATAATACAAACCATTATATAATTCCTTTCTAGCAAATGTTTTGTAATTTCACAAAGACTTTCACAAATATCATCTGGAAGGTTTTTCTTCTTCAGTTTTCGCACCAGCGGTTTCAAATACACCTGAGTCTGAGTAAAAGTAGCTCTTGTCATTTTATGTTTGACTGCAGTCTTTTCTGCTCCTGTTGCAGAGTTGAGCTGCTGACCCCACAGTTTAAGAAGAAACTGGAAAGAAAAAGGCTTGTTTATAACATCCGATTTAATAGGGCTACTCAACTAGTTCTAGTTCTTGTTTTAAATCAAACAAGAATGTGTTGTAAACAAACTATTATAATTTTTTTATTAAAAAATGATCTTGCTTACTTGTAACAAAGTCATAATAACATTCATGTCATGGTTTTTATCACCCTGACCCATAGTCTTAGCCATCTCTTGAATGAACTCATATGTGATAGAATCGTCGAGAGCATCTTCTTTTAGTTGTTTATCATCTCTCTGAAATAAATAACAATAATATCTTTAAACATTAAGGTGCCTATAGATTTGCTTGATTTTTGACTGTCAAAACTTGGTTTTCATTAGTAGTTCTTTGTCATGAGGGGCAATAGAAATAAAGAAAATGTGTGTTGATAGTCAAAAATCGAGGAAATCTCTAGGCACTTTTATACCTTATATTATTTTAGGATACTTGTGGGAATGCTTGTGCCTTCTTTGTATGAGAAGAGGCCTTTGCCCTGCAGTGGGACAGGTATATATATTTTTTTGTTTTTAATTATTTGTTTATTACTTATTATTTATTTATTATGAGAAATAATTAATGTTCTTATGTAAAACAGAGTTTGTATTTACCTGTGTTCCTAATTCTAATATTTCATTTAAATAAGCTTCATCTACTTTCTCCATAGCTTCTTGGAAGTCATTCCTTAGACCCTGAAAATACAATATAATTTTTTTTATAGGAAAATTGCTTTTTTAGCAAAATCTGAATGTAACAAGAATTCAGCTGGGCTGGGCAGCGTTTGGGAAGCTTCGTTCCACAGAGCCTAAAGTCTTCAACCAGTGTGTACTGCCTGTTATGAGCCGAAATGTGCACACTCACAATACGGCTGGTCCATAAATTCAAGGTCGCTCAGTGAGCTGTGGAATGAGCTACGCTTGGAGTCTCTCTGAGGGATAGAATCTGGAATGAGGTGTTCCGGCTGAAAACCAAAGTTGCCGACATAGCTCATCGAATAAGCAAGCTGAAGTGGCAATGGGCCAGCCATATTAGCCCTAGAACCGATGACCGTTGGGGTTGACGTATTCTAGAGTGAAAACCGTGAATAGGCAAACATAAAGTAGGTCTCTCTCAGGCTAGGTGTAACAACGATCTTCGCAGGGTGGCTGGTAGCAGCTGGACGAGTTGCCAAGAATCATGCTGAATGGGATGCAATTGGAGAGACCTCTATGTTCAACATTGGACTTAATGTAAAAATTAAATAAACAGAACTGCTGGATTGGCAAAACAGTTAAACATTTGATGAAGGCCAACTGCTGTTTACAAGGTTTATAACATAAGACCTGGCTCTTCCATCAATATTGTGTGACTTTGTGACATCAATGTGTTATTTACTTTAATAATTTCTAAAATGGCAACATTATTGTGGATGTCCTCATCTACGTCATGGCATCACAATAACAAGGAGAAGTAAAATTTATGGAAATATAAGAGAAGATGCTTTTATACATCTGTTCACAATAATGTTATAACATGCACATATTTCCATTACATTTTATGGACATAGACATCCACAATAATATGGTCAGGTTAGAATTTTTATAAAAGTGCAGTCAAAATGGCTGTTGAGATATTTTTCAATTACTTACTCTATTTGATTCTGGTTCCTGAATCTCTATTCTTCTCAATCTTTTAAATGAGTTCAGTTCACTTTCACCATATAACCAAATGGGATGTCCTCGCTCTCTCAACCTTTTAATAACTTCTTGTCTTGGAAGGCCAACTATTTCAGTGTTTTCAGCATCATTTGTTGCTTGTCTTGCACTTGCTAAAAACATTTAGAAGTATTATAAGTAACTTACTTAATGAAACTCAAGTAAAACAGTAAAAAATATTATCATTGCAACAAACCTCTTTCATTCTTTACTTCTTGTGATTCTTCTTGGACTTCTGGTTCCTTGAGTAGGGGACCATATTTTTTTAAATACTCTTCCTGTTCTTTAGCCATTAGCTCACCTCTCTTGAAATATTTCCTGGTATTTGTAGGGTCCTGCATAAACATAATGTTTTGAAGGAGGCAAGCAAAATATCATCAACGTTATGCGAGTATGTTCAAAAGTTTACTTACTATTAAATTCCTTTCTTCAAGTAACTTACGTTTCTTTGCGATTTCAGCTTTTAATATGTCCATCGTTGTTTCCAAATGTTTTGATTAATAATCTTCGGTTAATGCAAACGCAACGCAACAACACAACCACTGACAACCACCAAAGTGACGTCTGAGTTCTTTTTTTTTTTTTTTTTTTTTTTTTATTCGCCCAAAAGGGCAGGCTATAGTCTTTTGACCATACCGCCTCGTCTTCCGTACAGAGTTCTGTTCTGACGTTTGAGTTTTGGGCAGCGTTCCGAGTTGCGCTGTCATCGATTTGAGCGCGCTAACACCCGTACCGAATTAGCCGTCAGCGTGAGCGCGATAATGATGTCCCGTGAATCGTCATATATGACGTCATGACATGCGCCAGCTTGCGATAACGCCGACCATGCCCTAAATTAATGTCACCGTGAGCGCTGTCACAAATGATGGTAAAATAAAGCGGCATTTTCGAAATTATGCTGTAAAATCCAAGACGTAACAGAATACCTGAAATGAGTTATAACTCATGCGCATTATGTTTAATTATTGTTGCCTCTATGTTATTTGTAATTCTTGGTAACAATAATAAGAATGTAATTGTAGTTTTATTAATTCTTTTTAACATAGCCAATAATATTGACACACGTATAAGTATTGTGAACCCCATGGGTATGTTTTAAAGTGATACAATAATGCAAAATAGAAGTGCCAATGCGTTGAACTTCCTTTTGCAGAAGAATATCCAATCGATCTTTTTTGTACAAGGTTTGAGGTTGACGTTGAGCGACCACTGTGAGCGCGTTCACGAGCGTTCCGAATTGATGACAGTTCTAAACTGTCATAATCATGATAAATCTAATACGGAACGCAAAATATCGATGTGATCGCTGTGGGCGCTTACGGTCTAATTCGGAATGCAGCCTTAAGTTGAATTGACTTGTGGACCACAGACATTAAATTATAATACTCAGTGACCACAGAATACTTTACTTCTTGACATTTTGCAAAGCAATGACAAATTGTCAGTTGTTTGTTTTATTTAGTCTTTGGTAGGGAGGGTAGAGGTAAGGAGAACTATCTCGTATGGGGTGGAAGTTGAAAAAGTGTCCACCTTAAACATTAAATAGTATGCCGAGTCAGAAAAAATAATATTTTTAATGACAAGAGTAGTTAGCGACAGTATACCATTCCTCAACAAACAACATTATTTTTTAAAAATAACCTAAAATTATTGATTTAATTTACCCGGTGGCTACTGTAGCGCCACCCTTATGTAGCACATTTTAAGGGACACTTTTTAAACACAGAGATAGTAATTCTCCTTACCTCTACCCTATGGATAAAAGTAACATTATAATTTTGCTAAATGCATATGCGTTGAATGCTTCATTTAGGTACCTACCTACCTATGGCAACCTTGTTTGGCCCGCAAAATTCAATTTTGGTTGCATGTACAACACGTTTGGATGTAATAGTTATTGGCTTACATAGTACGTTGTATTTACCTACTTATATGCAGTCAGCCCATTGATTATAATTTTTCGTAGCTCAATGAGTCAGCCGCACAGCCATTGTCATAATTTAACATTGTCAGCGCCTTTATTTAGTAGCAGTAGGTACCTACTGATAATTTTCGTTGTTCAAGTGGCTTATGATGATTGATCGTACTTCCTTCTCCCAGCAGGCAGCGTTGCTGTGTTACGATTGTAAGCTGATGAGACACAGATTTGAAGGCCTAACTCTGGAAACCCTTGCCCTAACACAATGCCTAAGACTCTCCCTACCGTACGGTAGGGATAGACTCATAGACTCATCATACCCTTCAATTTAATAGACAAACGGCTTTATTTATCAAGATTCGAGTTGATCGAGGGCCTGGATTAACCGATTTGTTTTTAATTGTCGGTGTCTTATTTACTTATCAGCTCATATCCAGTGTGATTTTAGAATTATAGATATAATATAAACTGAGATTTATCAATAAGATAAATAACGGGGTTGATACAATGAATAACGATCGATATCGTAGATAACCGTCTCGATGTTTAGCAAAATACCAAACCTGATTCTTTTTTAGTTTCAATAAATTACTTGAGTAATGTTGTTGTTGAAATGACGATTTTGAATAATGTTTTCGTCCTAGTTTTAAGTTTAGTTTTAGTTGAAGAAGGTGCGCAATGATTGGTTTATAATTGTATTTTTTGTTCAACACTTTATGAGTCGGTACTTACGAGTGTGTAAATAGTTTCAGCAATAGACTTCAGGATAGTAGGAGGAAGTATAGCTCCTGAAGAATTTGGCAAGTTTCATGCGTCTATTCAGAATTTGACTGGTCATCATGTATGTGGAGCTGCTGTGGTTTCCCAGTGGTTCGTGCTCACTGCTGCTCATTGTGTGCAAGGGTAAGTACCTACGTTTCATATTAAATGTTGAGCCAAACATTGTTGACGTTATGATGTGTGTTGAGGCAAAAGTAAAGTTTAGGAGCAGTGTTCCATCCTGCCACTTATGCGCAGCAAGGTGACAGGCGGGGCAATTAGAATAGAATAAAATAATAGAATATTCTTTATTATGTAAGTACACCATAAAAAAACAATTCGTCTTTACAAAAGCAATACTTAAAATGCTCGAGATAAATCTGCCGTTGGTGGACCTGCTAATAGAAACCCTAGCTAGGTAATATTATTTACTCGTACACGAGGTATCTAGATTATATCTACTAAAATCTAGAGAACCCTAATACGTCACTCTGTCTCCATCACTCAGAAAGACGATTCATCATCATCATTATCCACAGCCCCACTTCACTGTGTGCTGAGCACAAGCCTCACTTTTCTTGTGCTAATTCCCACGCTCCTGTGCTAACCTCATCCAGGTTTTACCCGCAATGGTAATAATGGAGTCCACCGAACTCGCCGCCGAAATACGATTAGTAGGTAAACATTGTGATCGCATACAATAATTTTATTTCAGCGCAAGCCCTCGATATATGAACATAGTAGCGGGCACAAATAATTTAGATGTTGGAGGGAAACGATGCAATGTTGCATCTATAATTATCTACGACAGTTACAATGCTACTAGCAGAAAGCATGATATCGCTCTTCTTAAAACAAAGACTTCATTCGATTTACGATTCATACAAATCTTGCAACTGAGAAGACAAAAGCTACGAGAAGGAGACGAGGTCATTCTAGTGGGATTTGGAGCCCAAAAGGTTGGTAAACATGAATTTATTGTAAACATGTATTAACGGGTTACTACCTACCTACTCTACTCTACATAATATAGGCAGGTACATCGATTCCCTGTGCACATCGATCATCCTACACGTCTTAAGGGAAAATAATGGGTACCTATAGGTATCTGTGAGGAATTTTCGAACGAAAATGTATGAACGTTTCAGTCTTATGGCCCACAGACAGGAGCGACACGCGAGAGCACAACGCGACTAGCAGAACAATTTCTATGAAAATTTTCATGTAATTTGTCCTACCAGAATCGCGTCGGCTTTACATAATGTGTTCTACCGCAAGACTTGGCAGAAAAAAACCTATTCATCTATGATTTTTTTTTACTGTATAGCCACTTGGTTCATCGAGCCGCAATATGTACGCATTGGAATTACCGGTATTCAGTCAGGAAACATGTGAATATGCTATGAGATACTCCAAGCCGGTCTCCAAAGACATGTTTTGCACATTTACGAAGATTGGCGAAGGAACTTGTCACGTAAGTAGCCAGGATATTAACGTACATTTCAAAGTCAATTTGATAGAGACAGTAAAGTCTGACACTAGGTATAGCTTCATCGTCTTTGAGCAATGAAGTTCAAAGTCTTGGCCAATTTGTTGTAACGTATGCCAACCTCCAAAAAATATTAATTTTATTCTGTTTTACAGGGTGATTCCGGCAGTCCATTAATAAAAGGCGGCGAGCTGGTTGGGGTCGTGTCTTGGGGAATTCCTTGCGCTGTCGGCTTCCCAGATGTCCACACACGAATATCTCCCTATGTTGAATGGATTCGAAAACATATTAGACAAGGTTATTGTCTCAAGTAAAAGATTTATGAAATGATAATTATTACGATCTAAGATAGTGTTTCTAGATTCATGTTGCAGTGAATCGCTGCTAATGCTGCTGAGCCGATTTTATAGTTAGGTACTCTATCATCTATTAAATTAGTTGCTAACTCTTTTACTTTACGTATGATATTAAAAGCTCTTCTTCACTACATATGATGGAAAGTTGATGATTGTTTTGTTAAATAAAAATCGATTGTCCAGCAAGTATTGTATTAATCTATTTGAATAAATTCAACTTATTTTAAAGTTTTTCTTGTACTTCTTTGTCTGAATCGACGCAATGCTTTCATGTTTATCTGGAAAATACAAACAGCTTATCCTTCGAAATTTTTTCCGGTGAAAAATCATTACTCAAATGAATCATTAGAAAAGTAATACAATCGTCTCTTTAGTTCTTATTCATTAATACATGTCTCATTCTTAGAAATCGAAAACTCATAATTGGGGTACAAACAGGAAATTAGCAATTCATCATCTGACAGATTGATAACATTTTCGTAAATAAGTAATAATTTTTCATCCATTTCAATATGCACTAGAAAAAAAATATTTACCTTATATTCACGCTTATCAGGTATGATATCCACGATAACAGCCAGTACAGGTCTTCCATGAGCACATTGAAATGGTGTCTTGCATTTTGACAGTGCATTTAACAATTCAACGCAATCTCTTTTAGAAAGTTCATCACCAAACTTGATAGCGTATCTGCAGGACTAATAAATTACCATGATTTTTGGTAGTCATGATAAACCATCACTATTAACGATATAAGATAACTTACCTCACTAAAAACTAAGTCCATGATAGATTTTGGGTATAACGACACGCAACCTTTTTGTAATTTTATAACGTTAATTTCTTCTAATATTAGATCCCTCACAGCTTTTATTACTTTTTCAACCTGAGAAATTAATGAAGATATAGTTATTTCACTCTTCATTGATGGTTATTGCATCGAGTGCTTTTTATATTCTTAACACATAACTTAGTTCTGCTACCAAGTAGATTTGATAGACAGAGAGATAGATCATCATCATTTTAGTCGAAGGATGTCCATTGCTGGACACAAGCCCCCCCCAAGCACCGCCACTTAAACCGGTTCTGTGATTTCCGCATCCACCAGATCCCTGCGGCCTTTACAAGGTCATCGGTCCACCTTGTGGGAGGCCTTCCAACGCTATGCCTTCCGGTACGCGGTCGCCACTCCAGAACCCAACGGAACCATCGGCCATTTGTTCTGCGAGCAATGTGCCCTGCCCACTGCCACTAAAGTTTGGCAATTCTTCGGGCTATGTCGCTTACCTAGGTATTATTAGTTCGTAGATTTGTATACAATGCTTATTACCTCTCTTGGATTTTTACCAAGAATAGCTTCAGGTATAGAATGTACAGTTACTTCGTAATCGTTTAAAATAGTCCATTGCAGACCTAGTTGAGCAAACTTATCCTTGAAGTTATGCAAGTAAAGAATATCATCCTTAGACATCTTCAAAATAATGGTATCTACTGCAACACTTGCCCATCTTTCCTCGTTTAAGTAATCTGGAATTGAGAAACTACTGTCTTTTAAATTGCATTGGCCATACCAATTTCCTTAAATAGGTACTTTTACTTTCAGATCAATATGAACATAACATATTGACAATCAAGGTGAATCTTAACTTAACAACTCATTCCGCTAGCAATATATATATATAATTTACCTACTCATTGTATAAATCAAAGTCCCTTCAGTCAGTACCTGATAAGTTCTTCTCTAATCGTATTCGCTCATGAACTGCGTGTTGATCAAATAATATAAGATACTCTGACGATTCTTTGGATTGACCACACCGTTTCTTCATAATTGCTACAATGAATTTACAATCAGCTTGGCCAAGTACCTGAAATAATATTGTTGTTATAACGATGACCATAACTATTGTATCTTTAAAAAGCTGTGATTGATCTACTTTACTGAGTCTAACTACTAGGTTAATCAGCACCCTAATTGCGTCACACACTTGCAGTCACAATCTGAATCATTTTGAAGGATACTGCTAATCCATTGCTTCAAATATTCGAAAAAATTGTTTGCCCAGCAACGTAAATAACCCAATTAATGTTGTTGCTGTCAAAATGAAAGCCATTGCTACTTTTATATATTACCTTAGCATCTTTCAATGATGTCTCATCAAAAACCAAAGACGCGTTATCTTTTCTAACTTTATTTTGAAAGTTGTGAATGTTCTTAGTAGTGAGATCTTCAACGTTTTGTATTATTGGTTCATATACTTCAGAGTTAACTTGAACATTGTTGGCGAAATTGTTATAGATGCTCTAAAATTCACAATGTAATTAAAAAAAAATATATGTGTCTCAAAATATTAAGTGACCGAGTAGTACCCAGCACACTCACATCCTCAAAATAGTCTTTATCCATATTATCATAGTCACACGCAGTCTTAGTGCGACAATTTTCGAAGATTTGAGACATACCTGAAAAGATTTAATTGAGTATAAAGTATTCATAGGTTTTAAGAAAATAAAATGTTACTGAAATAATATACCTTTGGGCACAAAACGGAGTCTATTTTTAAAATTGAAGTTAATTTCAAAGTTACAATCATTGTGTTTAGTGTCGAAGTTACCTTCATCGATAAGAACAGGCAGATCACCTGGTCTAATAAATCTATTATTTATATCGTTTTGATTCCTTTCCATTGGAACTTGTAAGTTATCATCAATAATTTTATCGATTAAGTTTGGTTGTTTAGTTATTTCTGCACAGCTGAAGTGATGTGAAACGTTTTCGGTTATATCAATATTGCCTTCAGTTCTCATGACATGTTCATTCTGATCATATTCATCAATACCATTTTTAATGTTACCGTATAAGGAGTCATTAAATTGGTTGTTTTCATTAAAGCTAACAGCAAACTCTTTTTCGTCAGATCCAATTTCATAGAAAACTGTTTCACAAATATTTATTGGTTCTACAATCATATTATTATCCAAAGGTACTGTCTCAGAACGCTGTGACTTAGAAACGAACACAATGTTGAAGTTCTTGTTATTGAGAGCAAACTCATCTGTAGTTGTTTTAGACACATTATTATCGTTGTTTACTTCAGAGTAAGAACCATGGACAGAGTAAGTTTCAAGCAGTCCGGTAGACTGGATATTTTGTCTTCTTTTCATTTGATATTTTGCCTTCTTTTTGGGTGTAACATTTTCGTCAAATGAGGAGTTTATTGGATGTATTGTATAAGTACTTTCCAACACTGGATTTAGATAATTTATTGGTGAAACAGGCTCATTGTTTACAGTATCATGTTTGTAATAATCATTGTCTAAAATAAAATCCGATTTGTTCGGAAGTATGTAATTATGTGCCATATTATTGTTATTTTCGTTACTTTTGGAGTACTCAATTGTATACGATTCATCTATGGTTTGTTTCATACGTATATCTAAGGTTTTTGTTTGCTTGTTAGATACGGTGTTAAGTTTTATAAAACTGTTTGTTAAATCGTAAGATGTGACAAAATTATCTCTAGGTTCTTTTGTAATACACCTTACATTTTGTCGTTTATTAATCGTATAGCAGTTTTCAGTATTGCTTCTTACAAAAACGTTATTTTTATGGTATTGATGACTGTCATATGTTAGAGCCCTTAATGGGCCACTTAGTGTACGATAAGATGTTTCTTTTTGTGCACAGTAACTATTCTGATTTTGACTATAAATATGATTTTCTTTGTCTACAAATTCCAATCTTTCTGACACATTAGTCATCATATAATCAGATATAACTTTTTTCCTATAAAGACCGAGGTATTCACTAACATTATTTTCATACTCATATGTTTTATATTGTACAGGAACATCGGTTGTATACTGAGATACTCCTTCTTGTTTGCCATTATTATTTGAATACTCACTGCAATTGTATTGGTTTATCCATGTATATTGTTTTGGGGCCCTGGTAACACAACGCAATGTGGCGTTTCGTCTATGAAATTTCCTGTAAAGTTCTTCGCTCACGTTATTTTCCACAGTGGCTGTGTTTAATAATTCTTGTTGACTTTGCAGAACTGTCTGGACTAGGTCATACGTTGTTTTGTACGACTTTGTTTTAAGCTTGTTTATAATGTACTTTTCAATGTCACATTTGTTTGTTTTTGGTGCCTGAGGTATATTATCACTAATTGCACAATAAGTCTTTTGCAAAAACATAGTGTTTTTGTTGCCTTTCCTATATGCTTTTTTCGATTTATTTACGTTGACATTTCTTTTCTTTGTATGGTTCAAAAAATCTTCTACCTTTTGAGCTACTAGTTTACTTCTTTTACAGACCGAATCTGTACCTTCTACAATTTTAATTTCGTTGTTGTTAACTTTTACTTTTTTTTGTTTATTTAATATATGTTTTTGCTTCATTGCTGTTTTATACTTTTTCTTTGTTGGTGATAACATATTGGCTTTCAATTCATTTTTATTTTTGTGCATTGGTGTCTCTTTGGTTTTATACTTATTTGAAGAAGGAATTTCAATTCTTTGCTTATGATTTATAGGGTTTACAAGTGTGTTGTGTCCTTTATTTTTATCTAAATCACCGACCGTCTGCTGAATGTTGTGTTGTTCAATATTATGTTCAGGTATAAGCCCTAATTTACTTTTTACTGAAGTGTTGTCATCATTATTATATTTTTTGTCATTTTGAAGAAATAGGTTTGGAATAATAGCGCTACGATTTGTCTTCTTTTTTACTTTTCTTTTTACCATTTTACCTATAAGTAATGGTATGATTAGTGTTTTCTATTTTTTAAACACAGATATTTGATAAACCTATCAATTGTATACATCCTGTTTACTGTTTATTTGTACTTAAAAACCGAAAACAGGTTGAAAAAAAAATACCTTTGATTCCATTCTGTAATTGTGAAACTCCTAACTTTTCCAAGTTACTTCCTAATATTTTATCCATGATTTTCTTTACTTGGTCCCGAGTATCTTGATTATCCTTAGTATTTATTCGTTCTTTATTCATTATTAACTTATCTTCAACTTTCTTCGTTTCTTTTAGATTATCATCACCGGCATAGAATTTAACAAATTTCTCTAAGAGTTTATTAATTTGTTCCCAGTTTATAAATTCTAGAACTGATTGCTTTGGTGAGTGACTAACTTCATATTCTATGTATGGACAGGTTACGAAGATAAAGTAAAATGGTATATTTTGATTGAATAATAATCTATGTTCGTCATTATTCTTCTGAAATAAATTAAATGAGTATAAGAATAATGAGGATAATACCCTATTAAAAGAAAGTCAGTCACACAACCTTACCTTAGATTTTAGTGTTGTTTGGTCTTTAATATTCAGAGTTTTTTTAAAATACTCGTTTAATACCTTATGTAACTTGCTACAGTTATGTATATTCTTTCCGTTTAGAAAAATCCAATGCAAGTCAAGTTCGTTATCCGTCTTCCCAATGTAACCTTTAACTTTGTACTCATGCTTCTCTACCTGAAGCTCTATTACATCAACCTTGTCGATGTTAAATAAAGTCGATAATGTTTGATAAATATCCCTTTTCTTATGAATTTTAAAAATGATTTCGTTTTGAGACTCATCCCGTAAACTTAATGATATCTGGTTATGTACTAAAGATAATTGTTCCAGAAATGATTTGATGTTTTGCAGCTCGTTTATGGAATCTATTCCTCTTTTTTGTATATTTAGATTGTAAAGAAAACCTTTTATCTCAACCTGTAAATTAAATGCACAATCGTCAAATAATTTTTATTTTTTTATTTTTAAGCCCTTTGTATGGCTAAGTGCAGACATACTAACTGTTGTTCCTTTTGTGGGTCTTGTTGTCATTTGAGCAAACCTTTTCTCTTTACCATTAATAAATGTCTTAGCCCATGTTTCTTCCGTACTCTCATGCCTCGATGTTACTTTGACCATTTGCGAAATTGTTATTATGTTGGCGAGAAATTCACCCCGATATCCATAATTCTTAGGAGCAGCTTTTAATGTCGCTACATCCGTTACTTTGCTAGTCATATACCTTTGACCAATTACATCAAAATCATGTTTTATAATACCATAACCATTGTCAATAACCTGTATTGTACTTTCTTGAATGTGTATTCTTATCGCAATCGATGTAGATTTCGCATCTAGGGAATTGTAGATCTATAATCAAGATAATTAATTATATCTTTTATCGTTAACTGCGTAAAAGCGGTGGCATTGTTTGATATCATCAGCATTTGAAATACCACATTTGATTTTGATTGATTACAATCAAGACTCGTAGCATTTTTTTAAGTACGAGAATTGGCCTACTGACTTTAACTAACTGATCAATTAGTACTTATTTACTTTCCCGGTGATAGTTGTTTAATAATAGATAGATTATTAAATTTTATAATAGGTATTATTCAGTCTTTGTCAGATAGAACTATTACTTACTTATTCTTATAAGACTGAATTTTGCACAAGAGCTTTTTACACGACATTTTTAGTTCTATAAATGACAGGACGTCAGTTTAACTGTAGACTTAAAATAAAAACAAATTGAATAATAAATACCAAAATAAACTTACCAGTTCTTCAACAGCTCTCTTGTAGCTGATAACGTGGACAGAGGCACATAACAATGATTGAACATCATTAGGTAATGTTTTCAAAGCCATTTTAATGTTGCCTTAAAAATAACAGTTAAGCCCATTTTGACACTACACTACAATAGTTGAATTTGGAACATTTCAAAACATTAATAACAAAGAGGATTAGAGAAGCAAACTTTTTATTTCACCGTATCCAAAATTCTGCCATCTATTAAAAATTAGACCATGGAGTATGTATACCTACTTGAGAAGAAGTAAGTATACCTACTTCAGAAGAAGGTATAGGCACGTATTCAATGACTAAAGAATAAGCACGTATTCTATTCGATAGAATGTATTCCAAAATATAAAACAAAACGATGACTGTTATGCTTATAACCTCGAATACATAATATTGTGTAGCATTCAAGCATGCCAATTTTGAGTAGACACTACTTAGTGTCTTAAAATTAACACGCGTATACGGAAAGACTAATGAGTAGTTTTACACACACGGAGAGCACGATGTACTTAAATGACCATACTAGCTAGTAGCGAGTATTATTCTTTTAGCATTTAAATTCTATTCAGCTGAATTCACCATTTCATATAATATGATTGGGTTCAGCAAGCAACCACACATTTTCTGAAAAAAAAAATGCAATTAGCAATAAATACACTTTTCCATACCATTGCCCCAATATTTACTTTGGTTTTCAATAGCCTGCAATTCTAGAGGCAGGTATATAATGGAAAGTACTTTTTAATGAATGGGAATCGATTGGTATTTAGCCCTGAACTCTATTTAAAATAGACCACTACCTACTATAGGGCCGACCGGCGAGTAGTCGTAGTACGGGCCCCCTTATAACTGACCGTGTGAAGCTAAATTAATGACGTTTATATTTTGTACGATAAAACTAACATTCGAACAATGGACGGCTGTACCCAATGTGAAAATATCAGTTGAACTGTTTGATTAATTAGGTTTTCATATTGCCGCAAATATAAGCTACAAAGGTAATCACAAAACTGATAAAATCTAAATTACAATTACCATCATGTTTGCATGATAGTTATCAAAGTTCGTTGCTTGTGGAATTATGAGTGATTTCGTTGAAAAGGAAATACTGTTGTTTTGGGAATATGTCAAACGGTAAGTTGTGACAAACCTCTTTTCTATGATGCACGTGTTTTTTTATTTTCCATAAGAAGTTCAAAGACAAGTATTTATTGCTACCATAGATTACAAAAACTGTATGTAAACAAATCAAACGCATCACTTAACGCGCTTTTCCGTAGATAGAATACGAACTAAGTACGCTTTTCACATAGGTACATATTATTATTGTGAAATTAGAAACAGGTTCACGTTCAGGGTTCACTGGTTCAGTTCTCCAACACTAAAACTAGACGACTGTCAGCCGTAAAAAAATATAGTTATTCAAGACTGAACGTCTGGTCTTATTGGTTGAGCAGTACTTAAGTTGCTAGACGATGATTATAACCTGTTTATCAATTGATCCACCAACCAGGTATAGACATAATGTCACCATTTTCTCAAAATTAACTAACAAAATAATTACGTCACAAACTCAAAAACGATGATCTGATTATGGGTCACTCAGTCGTTTCCTGATAAAATGCACTTTCTCAGAACTCTATCAGTAAAGGGATATTGTTCTACACAGCACGACATTAGCCAGTGATGTGTGTGACTAATGATTATGAATCACCCAAAGGAATATTTGTTTAGTTTACCTGCATTTTAAAGCAGTAGGTACCAAAGTTTTTGTCCGATATTTTCGGAAATTGCATGAATGTTCATTTTTCCTATTCATTGGGTAGAATGAATATAATATGAGTAACCATGTATTTTTCATTTCTTTTATGTGTATAGGAATTGCTGATTCTAAGTATAACTACCTACTTGTACCACTAGGTAGATATAATTTTCTCCAAATTAATTACAACATGGAGTATTTGCTACCCTAGTCTTCGTAGTGAAATGTTAGGGAAGGAACCGGTCTATTAATGTTTTTATTAAACCCAATGGTCAGGAAGGTACATGTAATTTAAATAATTATTCAAATATTGCAAATTCTCATACCTTTTCTACACAAATAGCAATATTTCACAATTTACATTACATACAATAATGAATAATACCATTTTGAAATCGGATTTAAGCGCATAATATTTTAAAATAATCGGTCACTTGTGTATGGATACTTTTTTTTAAGCTACGGATGCTTAAACTTTGTCAAAATCAATATTTTTCACAATTTTTTCCCCAGAACAAACATTCAAGTGGTTTAAAAAAAACGTTGTTGTAATAGTCATACTATTTATTGCTCATCTATCAGCTCAGTTAATGTAAATTACTACAACAATAAAAAACCGATATAATTCTTTAATTTGTGGTCGTGGTCTACAAAAATTTAAAATAAGGCAACAAAAAAAAACGATTATTATTAAAAAAATCATATCTTTGTTACTACTTGTTTTTTTTTTTTGTTGAATGGCCGCTAGTTTCACCATGACCCATTTTAAGGTTATCCATTAATTACCGGACATCCAGTATATGTACCTACCTACATTATGACTACAATTCATCTTTATGATACGGTGTTAGGTGCAACACTTAAAATAATACTGTACTCAAAACGCAGTACCTAATGATCCATAATATATACCTTACGATATGGACAGAGCCAGGAATCGATAACTGGAAATCGGGGTCACTAACGATGACAAATTACCTCGAAGTAGGTCTTTCAAAAGAACTATTCACCGGCCAGTTGCATTACTTATGCATAGCCTAGCTGTAGCAGCATTTTCTTTTCAGTACTCGAAATGAATAATTAATTCCATCGATTTGTAGCAATTTACTTGCTCGTATTGTGAATTGTTTATGAGTCTTTTCTATTTCTATTCCTAACAGTACCTACATTGGTACTGTTATTAATATGTTACTTTTAATAAATGATTTATGAGATCTACGTTACACTACATTAAATAATAATGTTCTAATTGGTTGGTTTTTAATTAGGTACAGTCGCCAGAACATCAAGTTATACTGTGAAATTTCTCGAAATGTTTTTAAACCGTATAATGTGAGAAAATTGGACAGTTTGTGGCAACTTGACCTGCTGCTGTGTGTACAGCCGATTTTTTCTCGGACCTACATACCTTTTTATCTATGGAAGTTGCTCTCCTTACAGAAATCACTTTACCAACATGGTATTGTTTAGGTTTCTAGTAACACACACGCTGTACATAATTACCAGATTTTTGATGAAAACTGCACCTTTAAGATTTTTATTTGAGTCTTTATTACTTAGTTTTAAAGCAAATAAATATCCTATGCAAATAAGTATCCTATGCAAATGTCACAATTATTTCTTTGTTAAATCGGGACTTATTACGGTTCATGTTCATGCCGCCATCGATTTTATTTTTTAAATGAACTTTCCCCACACTAGGAATTTCTCCTGTATTGTGGGTGCGTTTACAAACATTTAAACTCACATACACAAACAGCTAGACCCGAAACAACTACTTGTAGATCATACAAATATTTGTTCCGTGCGGGAATCGAACCCGCGACACGCAGCGCAGCATCGCTTAACCACTGCGCCAACCGTGCTGTCATTTTTCAATTAAACAAAACATTCCGATAAGGGACATTGCCAAAGCTGTAAACTGTTAGCATTATTTGTGGGATACAATTCACGGTCTAACATTCCAAAGCTTTGACAAATCCTTATCTTTCGGTTCAACCCTGCCATTATGCAAAACAATATGGAGATAACAGAAGTAAGTAACTTTACGGGATGACTTGTCTCTGGGATGCCTTATAAAAAGGACAAATTAAGGACAATCGGGCCTCAGTTCCTTCAAGGGTTTCGTTGGGATAGGATCAAAACAGACAATACTGCAAGGTAAGCACTCAGTTCCTATCTTCTTAAAATAAAACTTTGTGCAAAATCTTTCAATATCGTAATTTCATTTCTAAATGTTCCAGATGTTCAAAACAGTACCAGTGTTCCTGGCTCTTGTCGCCACAGCATTTTCAGCTGATATATCATCATCATACGCCATGATGGAAAAACAGGCTGTATTTAAACCTGAATTCAAAACGGAGTCCGTAGAAACCCACGTGATGAAGGAAGTTGGTCCTGAAGCTGAACATCCTGTGTATACAGCTAATGACGTAAGAAATCAAGGCAGAGCAAGGATTGAACCAGTGAGATCTTTTGGACCAGCGATCAAACATGAAGGTTTATTAGCTGATCAACCAGCTGTCTCCACTAAAGTTAATAGAAATGTAAGTAGAATCAAATAATCTATACAGAAAGGCCTATTTTAAACAATGACAGGTTACATTTTGATAACTCAAGTGCTGAGAATATTTAGGTAACTCTCGGCCCCGACGTTATCTCAAATCGTTTATTGCAATCCATAATGTACAATTACAGGTGGTAGATAAAAGAAAAATAATAGAAACAATTATGGACCCTGTCGGGCACAACAATTTTTTAAATAAGTAGAGAGAGAGGAAGAGCGCTTTATTCATTTTCTTTGTTCTTAAGTTAGAACTAATATCGCTCGTTGTGTAAAAAAGGTACTTAATTAATCATAATATATCTTTTTTTCAGGATGAAGTTGGTAACCCTGCAAATGGATACATTCCAGGCACCACTGATGTAGCGTATCCTGATATCCCATATGCTCCGGGCTACCTCTACGACATTGGGTACAAGTAAATATCAAACATATTTTAATGACTCTTTTTATGTGGGTTGTTGATTGTGCACTATCCTTTTTATTCGCACACGATCCCTATGATATGACGTTCTACTGGTGACAAAAAATTCTACTTAAGTTTTACCTATACAATGTACTTTTACGAACACATATTGATCTGCCTTTCCATGATCATCTTGATTTTCGTTCTAACACGAGAATAAGTTCAATCCTTAGTAATATGTAAAAACCATCATGTTCATCTGTTTTATTAGACATAGGTACCTACTACGCTTTGGAAAGAGCAACTAGCTTCATCTTTCTGACTGACCGACCCCTTGACAATTCAAAAGTGCCTGTAATTGGTTTATTTGAAATAAATGCTTTGAGTTTGAGTTGAGTTTAGAATATAATATAATAAAATAACGTTTATTGTCTCCAGTATTACGGCTAGTAGTCGTAAGTACTTACATATACCGGACGCAAAAGGTTTAAGCGTCAGCATTATGCTTAGTTCCCCTAGCGGGGTGCTAAGCGCTGGTTTTCAGCTTAAACCCTTGATTACTATAAAAAAAATAAAAAAGTGGTACATTTAGGAACAACCGATTAGTATACAAAATGATAATTATATGATGATCATACATGAAACAAAGAGTTTTGTAACAGGTTGTGGACAGGATTGGCTGCGTTACCAATACAAACGAAAATAAAAGAAAATATACATAGAACTACCCACTGAACGACGATGGGCATCTTTTATAATAATTTAGTGCTATATTTTTTATAGTCAAAGACAAATATCGGTCGCTATAACGGTTCAAAAACCCTCTCCCATCACACAATAAAGCAATGCTTGTATAGTCCCTAATATTTTCCGTAATTAACTATGGTGATGTGTGTTACTATCACCTGAATGCAGATCTTCTCAATAACTGCATTCGATTCGTTTTCAATCTTCGTAAGTATGACCATGTATCCGCGCACAGACTGCTTAAAGTGGTTACTCATTCGTCAGCGCAGGGCTCTGTCCACGTTATTCTCTATTCTCGACAAACCCACTTCTCCTTCTTACCTGACTTCCCAAATTCAATATTTATGCTCTGCCCATAGTAACAAGCTTCGTTCCACCAACAATCGTCTAATACGACGTCCTTCTCAACGTTCTGGCTTCATTCATTCTTCTTTCTTTGTCCAGCCGGTCTTTCTTTAAAATACGCTCTGGACATCAGGATGGCCACCAGTCGGTTATCTTTTAAAGTGAAGGCATGTGAACATATCCGTCAGAAGTTGACCGAAACATCCCAGCGTTGATTTGCTGGATTCGTTTTCTCCTCTGCCGATCGTTATTTCTCCTGACAAAGTTTATTTTGTTTATATGTTTGTATGTATGTATTAGTAAATATTTTTGTAATAGTATATATTCTTGTATTTTATAATTATTTCCGAGCTATATAGACCGTATGTTGCACCTGTCATGTTTTGTCTCTGCATCACCCTAAGGTTGACTGATAGAAAATGCCTCAGGCATTAAGTCCGCCTTTGCACAGTATTTTTTTACTTGTGCATAAAGTTACAGTAAATAAATAATATTTTACATTTTTGTTTGAAATTCATTGTGTATTTAATGCTTCGAAAGGGAGGTGGTATATTGTTCCAGATCTTTGATACTGCATATTTAAAGCTGCCCTTATTAATGAAATGTTTATTTCAGTTATGACATGTACGATCCGAATAATTACTTGATGGATCCAGATGATACGTCCACGTTTGGTCTGCTGTGGAGCCAAGTGCCTTATGCCAGGGTAAGTGTTGAAACATGTTACCAAATTATAAAATAATTACGAGATTAATATATACCTATATTAACGAGGATCATAAAAAATGGATGCGATTGTTTTTTTAAATTTCCTGATACCTAATATCATACGTTTTTCAGTAATTTTGGTTGGCTACTTTCTCTAATAGTTCTCTTTTTCCTTCCAGACTATGGTTGGCTACGTAGGACGCACAATTAACTGGGTTTTCAGCAGCATATTCGTTCTTTTCCTCGGATCTCTACTAACCATCGGTGTTTGCACTTACACAAACTTGTGCACCATTGCTTTCCACGGTGTTGGACCGATCCATGAAGAAATGAGAGCTTTGGTGTCCTCAGATAGATTGGAGAAGATGAGCCATGCTGCTGACTTCGTGAAGACAGCCATACATAAATATCAGAAGATACAGAAACTTACAGATGCCGCTGGCATGAGGAGACGTCGCGCCATTTTTAATTACTGAGCTTATTTTGAAGTTTTATATTGAATTCATATTTTATAATAGATATTTTTTTTATTAAAGCTTTATAATAGATACTCGTATATATATTATATTGAGTTTTAATAGTATCCGTTTTCTAAATAATTTTACTTTACGAGATTACATACCACTTTTACCGAGCTAATACTTAACTTCTAATTCAGTATTATTTTGATACCTGGCAAACAGTTCTACGAAAGATATTAATTAGTACCACATTATTCTCTTCAAACAAGTTTCAAGCATGTTTGTCAACATTACCAGTTATTTCGATTATATAGTTGTTTCGCTATTAGTTATAATTATAATTAATATGTTAGCTTCGTTTCGTAGCAATCTCGTAGCAAGTTCGTAGCAGCATTTAGCCGTAGTCATTAGGAAGTTTTACACACAGAATTGACGAAGGTATAACATTGTCAATTAGAATTGTTAGGGCTAGAATATGAATTTCTAGTACCTCGATGTCGGCTTCCAGTCAAACCTTATGCAGCTGAATACTGGTATTTTTCATGCAGCTACTGCCTATCTGACCTTTGTGTAGGCCAGTTACTGGGGTACACGATACCCCTCGGTAAGACTGGATGTCCGACTTTCGGGCGGTCGGAAGCCCGAAAGTCTGGCATCCAGCCCACCAGTAACGAGTTACCGACTGTCAAAGAAATAGCTTATTATAGGTACTCATACGATGTGAAACCATTTAATGTGCGTACATTTGTCAAAGTCATACCAAATCACGCTAATCTGCGGTAATTCAGTGTACGGGTCATCATAATTAGACGTGAAATTATAATGATGTAGGTGACACGAAGTAAATAGCGTCAATTTGTAGTCACATTACAAATAAGCAGGTACAAAGCAAGGCTAAGTAATTGTTATCAAGGGAACGTTTTAGCATGTTTTAATCTAATACCTAGGTTTTAGAAAAAACAGATAGTAATGTAGTAGTTTATTAGGAGTACGAGTAGGTATACTAGGTAGGTTAATCATTTGGACGTACCTATCAGCCTATAACATTCCCACTGCTGGGACACAGGCCTGCTCTCTTCGAGAGGGAGTGGGCTGTTGTCTTCCACGCGGGCCCAGGAGAGCGCGCGGCGGGCGGGGGTTGGTAGATGTCACCTGTCTTCGAATTTTTGGTTCTAGGATATGCCGGTTTCCTCACGATGTTTTCCTTCACCGTCTTTACGCCTTACATATGATCATCGTCATCTGCCAGCATCGGCTTCAAGCACACACTCACCAGACGCAGTTTAATACCAGTGCATTTTATATGGAGGGATTGCCTATCTCATTCACTTCTACAACCTAAGATTTAAGCCCAAATACGATTGTGTAACTAACATCACATTTGTGAAATTAATAGGTACTAATTTCTCACCTCTCTTTTATTTTTTTCTGGAACTATCGGTGTTGTTATGAACCCACTTAATACTACAATACCTACTGCGGAAAACAATACAACAAAATGGTAACCTCATCACACTCATTCAATTAGAGTGACAGCAATTTGTAATCCTTACGAAGCATCATTTTATTTAAGCCTGTGTCTATGTGATTATGAATCATGGTTTAGAACCATGTTTATCATGCTCATAAGTTGGAGTTTGATGACAAGTAGTACTTAGGTCAAGGCTCATTATAGAAACGTGTAATTTTAGCGTCATTAGATAATTATGGAAACCTGAGAGACATACTGTAGCCGTAAATGGTGGGGTAGGTTTTATAAAAATGAACATGACATGCGTCATACAAGATCTTACATTTCAGTAAATATAAATTATATTAGTTAGCATAACCGACAACATAATCTGGGTCGATTTTTTTTTCTTTCTTTCAATAATTTCTTGGCTATGGGCATGAAGCTTGATGCTTGCTACTTTTGTTCATAAAATATAATCCACAGAATACACAAACTACACTTACACACACACACGCACATTACACACACTAGACACACACACAAACACACACACACAGACACAGACACACAGATTACCCTTTCATTTTGTCGAGAGACTGATTAACAATGCTGTAGATAGGCTGTTCCAAAGCATAGAATGAAAGAAAAATAGGTTGATTTGTCACAGAAACCAACACGTGCATACAAAAAAGATATTAGCTCTACTAATTAAGACAAAATAAAAACAAAAGAAAGATCTCTAATCACGAGCATAAAAAAGAAATAGGGACAGCTGCACGTCATGACTATCACAAAAAGGCTTCCACTCAGCATGATGCTGTGCTATGGGGATCCCACTGCACAGCGCTGATTTTCTGTGGTTACCCGAAAACATAGCAG
The DNA here is from genome assembly GCA_937001585.2 of Brachylomia viminalis. Taxonomy (NCBI): domain Eukaryota; kingdom Metazoa; phylum Arthropoda; class Insecta; order Lepidoptera; family Noctuidae; genus Brachylomia; species Brachylomia viminalis. The sequence goes on along the minus strand of OW443308.2, from coordinate 11,153,681 downwards.
GCATAGCCACAACGCCTCGTACTGTGCTTCCCACATCCCGCAAATTCTGACGACTTCACCAAATCATGGGCCTATCTTGTACGATTCCTACGAATTGACTTGTAGCATAACGTATCGTTAACTTAAGTAAACTACGATTACTAATATATTAACAAATCTCAATGTTAAATTAACTAATCTTTTGTAAGTGAATTCTTTATTTAGTTGTCAATTATTCACTTGTCATAATCCCTACCTAAAAGAAAGTAACAATTAACTAATCGATATGACGTAGGTACTAGGTATTTGACGTACGTATTTTGAAACTCTTTATTAATTTACCTATTGAGCTTTAAATAGTTCAGACAAGTTTAATGTTGCCTCATTTTATATTAACTAGTCCATGAAGTACAGACTAAATTGAAGTTTTTGAAGTTTAGTTAGAAGCAGGAGTTTTATTACAATTTAGTCAAGGTAAGTCGATATCTTTAACATAATAAAGTATGCTAATATACGACCCCGAATTTATAATTAGCTTTCCTGGAGGTACCTAGTTTCGCGATTGGACTTTCTTGTGACATTTAAGCACTATCAAAAGTTAAAAAAAAAATTTTTTGGTCAAAGAAGGAGGTCATAAAAACCTTTAACGAAAGATTTTCTCATAAATAATATCTGCTCTTTTTCTCATTAATTTCGTCAAGATGCTGTTGAATTTCTTCTGTATGAGTATAAGTATCGTCGCCAGCATTGCATCGCCTTCACAGCCATTCAGTGTAAGTTTTTTTTGCTATTACCATTTTATTATTCAACACAATTCAACATCAACCCCCTCTTATCAGAACGTTTCAAGTTCCTTCATAACACACATAGTAGATATCGAAGGCCAATTCCCGTAATTAAAAACGTGCAAACTCAAGTCGCAATCTCATCTCAGCGACAGTCTAATGTTAAAAATGTAGGTAAATGCTATACAATTTTTGACAGATTGACACTGAGATTAGAATGCGAACGTTCTTATAAATACGGAAATTGCCCTCCTGAGGTCAACGGAAAACTTAAGACTAGAGATACGGATGCGGATCCTCCAGTTTTTAGGACAAGTCTTTTACAGTTCAAGCATTACAGTTATGGAATGCCTTGCCCGTGTCGATAAGGCGTCCTCAATCATTGGTACCGATTCTCTTGTACACCGAACTAAACTATCACTAAAATTCCTTACTTTTGGCTATAAGCAACCATCCGCAAAAAAAAAAAACTCTAAATTTAAAAATAATTTTGATACAACTAAAATGGAATTTGACAATCGCGACTCCACGTGGTGCTTGTTTGCCCCATCCCGTGAATTTTTTTACAGGCGAAGGTTTGGCAGCCTCGACGTGTTTTATATGGAATTTTTCACTTTTTGTATGGAAAATATGAAAAATGATTAAGTACCTAAGTACATGTTGAGTTTTAGAAGTGTACACATTTTAATAAGGGGGTCGAAATTTTCATTATTTTTGCGATATTACACACCGTTTTCGAGATATAAGCAAAAGTAAAGAAAAAAAGATACAGTACTGTTTTTGCATCTTAAGTCGAGGTGTTGGAGTGAATATTAGTTCATGACAACTAATTTTATTCCACACCTTTTTAATCGCGATTAAAAATAGTCAGACTTAGTTAGAATAGCAAAATTGTTCACTAAATTAATAACTCAGTGCCATCTTAGTGTTGTCAAACTAAAATATAGATAAGTTGTGTCACTTTAGTCAATTTCAGAATGGGAAATAGTCGTTTGACAGGAATAACCCAAAATTTGGTGATTTTTAGACTAGTTAAGAGAATTTAGTGACAAGCGAATCGGCATCATTGTCCACTTTCAAAATTATGGTTAAAAAACACTCTCCTTAAACATCAACATTACATAATTATAGTTTCCTTGCTCTTGTTTCTTATTGTATAGATGTTGTAGATAAGTATATGTCATATGTATGTATGTATTTATTGTATATGTAAATGGTACACCACTGACTACTTGCATTATTGTTCTCCTTCTCCCTTTAACCCGTTCAAAGGTTGCCTGTAAAAGATCGCTTTTAGCAATAAGACCGCCAATATTGTGTCACTCTATTTAAAATTTCTACATATATATGTATGTCTGTAATTTTTATGGTGTAAAGAGTATTTTATGCTATTATTCGACAATATTGTTTTTGTTTCTCTGTAAATTAATTTTTATTTTTAGGAAATCACCGACTATTCGACGAACTTTGTTAATCAAGAAAACCCGTTACCATCACTTCTTCAGAGTATTAGTACCTTGACCGGATATCAAAAGGTAAGCTATGCTTTTTGGCCTAGTTTTTTTGGGCACTAAACTCGATAAATATGTAATAAGGTACATAATACAAATACGTATAAATCCTGATAAATATAACTGATTCCTGCGTGGCATTTTATCACGGTTTTTGCTCCCAAACTGTGATAAAAATGTGCGACTCAAGCCTATCAGAGTAGGCCGTGCTCGCCCCGCAGGCAGAAACATAATAATACATGTATTCTGAAGAAAAGACATTATGTATGTATTTATTGTTTTAATAATATTGTTAATTTGAGGACTATGTGGGTCATTGTTTCAGTTTTAATCATGATCTGGCAGTTTAAGTAGTTCATGAGGCCTACCCAAATGTCCTTTCTTTGGTATTGTTCGTCGAATCGTTGAGCTCCTAAAGTTCTGAGTTGAGCTGCACGGTTACTGACAAATGCGTGCACTGACTGGACAGGTCCTCTTAATCTGCGTGGTTCTTTCCTCAGAAGACCGTTTCAGACACCAATCTACATGGTCTTCACATGATCTGACCAAGATTATGTCTGGACTTTAAAAGAGACTGTGACCTCTGAGTTTGTTTCGGCCTTTCTTCTCAGAGTAGTTAGTTATGAAACGCCGACCTCATCTAGTTTTAAAAATATGATTGACGTGTAAAAGTGTTTGTAACAAACCTACTTACAGAAATAAAATCATTTATCATTTATGCATTAATTAAATTAAAATTTACAGATATGAGAGCAAGTGTACTGTGTTTGTGTGTATGTTTTTGAGCTTTTCTATGAGGAATTACTCAGAGACAGCCCGGAGTCTGGATTTGTGTCCACTTGATGGCAGTCAGCCCACCCCCTATGACATGGGACTTGAATAATGAATATAACTGTCTAAATGTGGTTCTACTATAGGTACACCTCTGCTTTACCCTTCGGAGATTATAGGCGTGATGTTATGTTGAGAGCAAGTATTCTCAAAAAAACTAAAACCTCATGAGATTTTTTGCCTTTAACACTGCCTTATTACATCTTATGCTTTGTTTAAGACTGCCTTATTACATCTTATGCTTTGTTTAAGACTGCCTTATTACATCTTATGCTTTGTTTAAGACTGCCTTATTACATCTTATGATTCGTTTAAGACTGCCTTATTACATCTTATGATTCGTTTAAGACTGCCTTAATACATTTTATGATTCGTTTAAGAGTGCCTTATTACATATTATGCTTTGTTTAAGACTGCCCTATTACATCTTATGCCTTGTTTAAGACTGCCTTATTACATCTTATGATTCGTTTAAGACTGCCTTATTACATATTATATTTAGTTCAAGACTGCCTTATTACATCTTATGATTCGTTTAAGACTGCCTTATTACATCTTATGATTCGTTTAAGACTGCCTTATTACATCTTATGATTCGTTTAAGAGTGCCTTATTACATCTTATGATTCGTTTAAGATTGCCTTATTACATCTTATGCTTCGTTTAAGACTGCCTTATTACATCTTATGATTCGTTTAAGACTGCCTTATTACATCTTATGATTCGTTTAAGAGTGCCTTATTACATCTTATGATTCGTTTAAGATTGCCTTATTACATCTTATGCTTCGTTTTTCCAGTCTGCTCTATCAACCACTGTCGACATCATCTACTGGTTGGCTTCAAACTTCTTCTACATTAGCACGGCAGCCGTGATAAGCTTCTGCAGATTATCCAACCTATGTATGGGCCTGGAGGAGTATTTACCAGTAATCACAAGCACGGTGACACAAGCATTGACACCCGAAAATTTGGAAACGGCCGAGAGGGTCCTAGTAATGGTCGCGGGAAAGTATTTTGAAGGAAGAGGGTGAAATGCTAATTGGGGATTCGTTTAAGTTAGTTATTAAGTGTTTACTGTGAATAAAGGCTTACAATATGAGGTTCTTGGTTTTCTTTTCTTTGGAATCTGTTACCTCGATGCTTTAAAGTGAACGCAATAATGGAATGATACGAAAGAATTCTTTAAATAAACTCTAAAAACCCTTTATCTCTAATTCAGAGTCCACTTTTTTTGTTTTTTTTTTTCGAGGATGGGAAGTCATCAAATGACCCCTCCCGCTCTGGGTGGAGCGGAAGGGAGTGTCAGACTATTACTGACTAAAACCCACCTGTGTTCCTTCCTTCGCCCTTTATGTTCCGGGTCAGCGGTACCCCTTTCGGATGATCCCGCTTTCCCGGCAGGCTTGGGCCCTAGTGGGCCCCCTCTTCGATGCTGACATCTCTTTGAGGCGCGCGTGGAACACGTACGCGCCATCCAGCAGGGACCTAGTCCTGATCGGACGGTGAGCTACCCATTACTCACCGCCCGCAGGCCCGCGCCTACGGTGGCCGGGAGTCGTCACGGGGCTCCCGACGCCCGGAGCGTCCACCGCGGTGGCTTGAACGGGAGACTCTCTTCCTCTCCTGTCCCGCCACCTCCTTCGCTAGCATGACTGCTTCGCAGAAGGAGGCGACTGCCTCCCACTCCCCCTCGCCCCGGACCATGGCTTGAACCAAGGCCGGGCGTGAGAGGTCGCCGCCGCTGCCGATCGCCTCTACGAGGACACGGCGGTGCTCCGCCCATGCAGGGCAGGCCCCCACCGTATGCTCCACCGTGTCCTCGGGGCGATCATCGCAGTGGTGACACCCGGGCGTTTCCTCCCGCCTGATGATGTGCAGGAACCTCCCGAAACATCCGTGTCCGGTGAGAACCTGCGTCAGGCGGTAGGTGAGGACGCCGTGACGCCTCTCTAGCCACTCCTCAAAGAGGGGCTTACCGCCGCTATCGTGGCGTGCCCTATTCAGAGTCCCCTTGATCGCCTTTGCGAAGTTGCCTAGAAAAATCAATGGTTTGGTGTGTGTCTCAATCATCTCAACGTAAATATACACACATAAAAGTGTCTAGAGATCAAGCACGATTTTGCTAGTTACTAAAAATCATGTGATCACGTGACCGAAATCACGTGATTTGGATGAACTCATGTTGAGTATGCCGAATCGCTGCGTTTGTGTTATACTACTAATTGTGTACGCAAAAAAACATACCTACTTATAGAAACTTTTATTTTTATCTTTTTATAATATTGTATCATATTGTATTTTAATGTCAGTATTAACTAAGGTGAAAAATCCAGCATTTGCAAAAATCACGAAAAGTCTTTATTAATGCAAAAGCAATAGTTATTTGTTATACAAGAGTGCAAAGTTGCTTTTTAACCGCGTGTTCAATTTTGATGACCGAGCAAGCGAAGGATTCTAAAATTGAATCACGAGCGCAGCGAGTGATTCAAAATTAGAATCCTGAGCGTTAGCGAGGGAATCAAAAGAGCACGAGGTGAAAAATCTTTGCACTCGAGTGCAACACGTAACTTTTCATTCCACCTCAGCGAGGAAATGACTAAATGCAAAAAAAAAACGTTTACAATCACAAGATAGGTACACTTTTATTTCAGTTTAGGTATTAATTACTACATTATGACAGGTAAGTATTACAGAATAATCTTTAAATTATAACAAAATAATACTAAGGTATAATTAAGAAAATTTTAAAGTAACGTTGCTACAGTTATTTAAATTGAGTGTAATATTTTTGTTTGGTACTGTAATATTGGTGTTAGTCACTTGTGTACTGTTTTTCGGTAAACTATCTGTCATACTTAATAGTTGTACCGATTCATCGGATTCCCTTGGCGTGAATGTTGGAGAGAGAGGGAGATGGTTAGGTGTTTCATAACGGTTTATTTTTGATGTAGAAGGGCCAGTCCAAGGATCCGATTGAGGCTCTTTCAGTGTAATGGCTCCTACGATGCCTTCACATATTTTAGACTTATTTTGGATGGAATCCTCTATGTATCCCTCTACAACTGCATTGGACTTCCAGCCTCCGTGGCGCTTAAGGGACAGGAGATCAGCTCCGGAATCAGCCAAAAGTGTGGCTGAAGTTCGTCGGAAACAATGACCCGTGTACAACAGGGGTTCTGGAAGTTCAAGAAATGTTGCTATTTCTCGTGGGATACTGCCAATTTTATTAGTACCCATAGGCTGTCTAACACACTTTCCATTGCGATACTGTAGAAAAAATCGATTGATTGGAGTGTTAGGCGGGCGTAAGGCTTGATATTTCTCAACAATCGTTACGTATTCCTTGCGAATGACGAAGTTGCGGTCTCTTTTTGTCTTTGTATTAGGTAAATTAATTAATAGTAAGTCATCTGAATGTTTCTCAATGTTTTTGACATTAAGTTGTGTTAGTTCATTAGTTCGACATGCTCCGTTTATTCCAATAATAAGAACAACCTGTAACGTAAAGAGTATTGTAGTAGATAAATGAATAAAATTGATATGAACGCATAATTATGCCTATCAACATCTACTAAGTATACTATTTAATTGAGATTAATATACTTAAGTAGATACTGAATGTGCAACTGACTTACTTTTGCCGCCAAATATACGGAATCGGGTGCTTCGTTAAGACACTTTTCAATATCAGATACTGTGAAAACCTTCGATTTTTTTGGTTGATGACCAGATGAGGCTCTTTTTAAAAATGCCACTAATTTAGGATAGGTATCGATATGTTTGTCTTTTTTCATCTTTATTGTTGCTTTTAGCATCGAATACGTACTCCATAGAGTGCTTGCTTTCTTGTTCTCGGATAATTCTATAAAATATGCCAGCAAAACGTTTTCTGAGAAAGTTTTGGCTCCTTTTGCTAGTCGCCACGTGTTGAACATATCGTACTGTTTTAAATACTTCTCGCGTGATTGTTGAGGGAGAAAGCTCATTTGCGCATTATTAACAGTTTCAGTCAATTCTGTTGGCGTCAAGCAAACTTCCTCGTCGCTAGAATCACTCATTTTAGTTTTTTCACTTGTTTTCAAGTTTCTTGTTTTTAATATAAGGTTTAACAATGACGTGAAAAAATGCCGCGTAAAGAACCGCGTACAAAGCAAATTGAAAAAAGAACACCAAGAAGGTTCCGAGTCTGAGTTTTTAACAAATTAAAAAAAAGTTGTATGATATATTCGGCACCATAGAGGTAGCAGTAAATAGGTTTAATGTTTTTTTTAATTCACAAACTTAGTGCACACGATGTTCTAAATTCAATTTACTTTATCCTCTAGAGAATAAAAACGGCTTTTCCACTCAGATATTGAAGATTAAAAATACTCTTTCCGAGATGGTGGGATGAAAAGAGTATTCGTCCATCTAAACATACGAAAACATTTTATTAAATCAATCTAAATAATACATTTTTATATAATTTAAAAAAGAGCATTTTTTCCTTGTTTCCTGGACGCTTTTGATGTGTGTATTATACTATCTGTCTTATTAAATACTTTATCAATTACAAAGAAAACTGATTTTAGGCGACAGATAATTTGTGGCTAACTATAAAATAACTAAACGATAAGACTCAAGATAAATCGTTATAAGTCATGAAAGTTATCACTATTGTATTTATCACTGAATTGAAACTTTATTAATGAAGTTCAAAACACACAAAAGTTCACCTTGATTTACTTTTGTTGTGTTGCGTACTGCATTGCGATTCTGTAACCATCTCACCGTGAAAACTTAGGTGAAGTAAGCTGTCAGTGTCGTCCCACTGATGCTAGGGATTGACCAAGCATTACATTTACAATCATAATCGAGATTTTTATTATGTTTTTTAATGTTAGTTCTGTTGATTATTTTATATTATTTCAAAGCTAGTACATAAATAAGTGTCTAAATATTATTATTTGGAGTTTTTTTTTTATAAAACAGCAACACAGAAATTCAGGCAGAAACTACAAGTTTAGGAAATCAAAATAAAAGAACTTATTTGAGTTTCTAACTGAATTTCTGTTTTGCTGTTTTATTTAAAAAAAACCCGTATATAGTCATTTTTAGCCACTTAAATACTAGTCTTGAAATAATATAATATTATCAACAGAATTAGCATTAAAAAAAAACTCGATTATGATTGTAAATGTAATGCTTGGTCAATCCCTAGCCTTAGTGGGATGACACTGACAGCTAACTCCACGCTTACTTCACCTAAGTGTTCACTTCACGATCACATTTTTACAGAATCGACATACTGGTCCAGTCAACGTGCAGTAACATTGTGCTTGAATTACAATCATCTGTCCTCCAGAGCCAGACCTACTTGTATGTTCGCCCCGGTGGTGATTAAAAACGTATCACGCAAAAACTTTTTCAAAGTAGGTACTTACACACAACAGCAGGTCAAGTTACCACAAACTCTTCAAGATTTTAAGGTTCAAAATAATTTGGAAGTTTCCAGTTTCGTATAACCTGAAGTGCTGGAGACTGTACCTATTCGTTGAAGGACATCCAATGGACTGAATTACAATAGCAAACGAAGCATGCCATTTATGAACTTAAAAAAAAAACGCATTAAGTAATCACGAACGCTGTCTATTTGAATACCTGTTTGAAGAAATCTTATACTGTGTATTTTATCTCCTTAATTAAAGGTGAATACCGCCTTAATTGCTATTTGATTAATGACCGGAAATTTAGAGTCTTGTGATATTATACATAAGTACTTTACACTTCGTCCAAGATCCCGTGACAAAAACAGTAGGTACCCTACTTTTGGGCTTCGCTGCACTCGCATAAAATAAATATTTAATATAGTTGGTGTGACAATACAATCCATTTTTAGAAATGACATACCCTACTTTATCCCTCTCAAAAATGTTGCACACTTCCAGATGTTCTGCTGACACTGTTTGTTCTGTGAAGTAATTTTATAGACACGCTGTCCTTGAGTGCTCAAAAGCAAGATAGTGATTACAAGTGCATGCATCTATAGTTACTACATAGGTACTTTATCTTGTTGACATACAACTCTCATTGTTTTTAATAATAGTTCATCAAGTACATGTATGAAATGTATGTATGAAAACAAGGTGAATCATTTTATTGTTCAACAATGAATGGAATAAACTGCACCTTTAAAAAAAAATGCTCCATTTACCGACATTGTTTTCACTACCTATTGATTTGTGTTACGTAATTGTGTAAGTGTTAAGTAATTACTACTTGCTTTTTCAGCTGCAAGTGTAAATTCCTTATTGTATCATTGTGGAATCATTATCATACAAAATCTAAACCCTTAAGCTTCCTAGCCTTTAAACACTTCAGGAAGTCTTGAAAACACTTCAGGTTGAGGGGTGTGAGTCACAGATTCATCATCACCCGAGGAAAACCGATTGTGTATGTTATCCATACTATACTAGCCTTAAAGAACTTCGGTACCTACCTACTCCCACCGTGAAGGATATACTTACTGTGAAAAACCAAAACGACGTAGGATAAACAAAACACACAAAAATAGCAGTAACAATTAAAACACTTTATTTTCACAAACATCGCATTTTATTGTTTGAAATGACATACAAACATCCGGTCAAAGGAACATAATGTACGGTCGATGTGTCATTGTCGCCTTATCTTGTATGTATTTATATACCAGTACTTATGTTTTGACTGCATACATATATCTTTCACTAGCACTGCCAACTGCAGTACGTTTCATTTTCATTTTATTTGGAAACAGCCTTATCAGCGGGAGTGCTAGTACATTTAATTACACAGATTCCCTTATCAGCATTGTTATCTTCGTTGAAGTGAGGATCATATTATTGATACCGCATTCGTGCATATGATTCGGTGGATCTCAGACGCAAAATGGGCAACTCAAAAAGTAAGAAAGTGAAAATCAGCGATGAGCAGACCCAACATGTTCCGAAGAACGAAGCAGAAAGCCGTGAAAGAATTAATTCTTTGAAGACTGATGTATCTGATACTGGATCGAAGAACGCTAATGAAGGACCTGACAATGGAGAAAACAAGGACAAGGATAATGCAAGTAGTGCGTCTACTGTGGAAGTGCTCGATGACAAGTGAACTGTTAACAAAGTTATATTAAGAATTATTTTCAAATCAAAATGTGAGGAAGTTAAGTACGTTGTTCCAGTATGAGTGCGATAAATAAAACATTTTTTTAATAACTTTTTCACGTAATGTTGTGTTTTATTTCGATTATGGAATTTCTAGTGTTGTTTTATGGGTGTCGATAAACTAGCGAAGGAATAAATAAGTTATAAAACTGGTGACACATAGCATAAAGTATTTCATGTTTCCAAAGATTATAGAACTCTCATACTCCATACCCAGAAACGTAAACCAGAATCATCAGGCAATCAATCAATCAGATCGCGTTTAGGGATAGCGTTTATTAGGGTAGGGTTTTTGGGTATGACGTACCTATAAAAGCTGGATTATATTATACAGTTATCAACGAGTTGATATTGATAGTAGCTTAGTTACGAGACTTCTTCTCTAAAAACAAATAGATCTATGTTCCCTTACAAAAAGCCAGTGATACATCATAATTCTCACAGAATCATATAAGATGAGCAATGGAAACTATAAATCTAAAAATAAACGCTTTTGAATTTATCATCAATTACACATTTATCTTTCTGCCACTATCTATTATTTTTACGTAGTCTTTGGTACGTGAATACAAACCATTCAAATCAAATCAAATCAAGTCATTAATTCTTCAATTAGGCTGAGAATCAGCACGTTTTAACGTCAAAGGTAAGGATGAAGAACGAGGTGCGATGAAGGCTTCTAAGGTCTAAGGTAATGCCCATGCAGATGGGAGAGAGAGAGGGAATGCATGTTGATGACCTACAAGATGACTCAGAGGTGTCTTGGATGTAAGTAGGCGTTGACAGACCACCTTATCATAACTCTAGACCGTAAAAGTCTACAATGAACACTTGTGACACGCAACACTGTATCCTTCTAAACACGGAACTTACTTCAGACAAAGGATACCGCGTTTATTATAATATAAAACAACCAATGTTTCTGTGCAATGTACTCGTAATTTCAGATACCTAAACATATTGTTATTAAAGATGACATAGATACGTAAATATGCAGTTGTCATTGTTTTGGTGAACAAAAATAAAGATAGGAAACGCTCATTATCTTTGTGTGAATGTTGTTTAAAGTCATTTAAAGTACGCTAGGTACAGACACTCTTGTTCAACGTTTGTCCCTGAAGTATGACGTACGTGATAGATCGTGTATGATCTCCAGAGGAACTGTCTCTTTGTGACTCTCTCATTGCCCTCATGATAGACTTGATTTACAATTCGCGGCTTCACTCAAGGTCTACTAGCCCCCCACCAGATCCCCTCCAGTTTGTTGTAAGTGTCATTGACTTTTTTCAGGATGGTTTCGTTGTGAATATCTTGGTCCATAGAAGCATTGCCTATTAATCGTCTATTTATATTTATTCGATTACTGTTTATTTTTTGTTCTTTTTGATAAGGGAGGTGAACACGCACTCGGCCGCACGCTTTGAGTCGTTTCGATGAAAGCCTCGTTCGTCTAACCGAATTAGTAGGTGTTCACACAGTAATAGTAACTTTTATAATTTAACACAGATACGGTAATTTCGTAAGCCAAACCCCTCTTCACCTACAAAAATATGGGTAAATACGATCAGTAATTTCCACGAATATAATAAACAATCGTTAAATAACACGTTGATAAAATAAATAATCGTGATTGTAATTAGAGAAAGTTTGATGATTGTTAGGGATTCTTGTAAAACCAGCTTACCGTATTAATAGTAATGATAGCGTCCATTAAAAGTATATCATTAATAATGATCACCTTGGTATGTAACGGTGGATGGGTCACCATCTTTACATACCAAGACATCTCCGTGCCTCGGAAATCACGTCAAGCAGTTGGACCCGGCTGTCAGTCGTGGATCTTTGACAGTCGTTACGGGTCGTCAGAAGCCCGAAAGTCTGACAACAAGTCTTACCAAGGGGTATCGTATTACCCAGTAACTGGGTTGTGGAGGTAAGATAGGCAGTCGCTCCATTTAAAATACTGGTCTTCAGCTGCACCCGGTTAGACTGGAAGCTGACCCCAACATAGTTGGGAGATGATCATGATATTGCGTTTTTGGTTTTGTTCAGCGCCTTTAAAATGTTCTTGTTTCCTAGAGATTCAAGTCTGGTTTAAAACTGTGTGTAAAGTTAGTTCAGGTTAATCACTCTTCTTGTAGGAGATTATGACATCACCGGGTAGGTATCTACTGTGAATAGTGAGGACAGCGAACCCTCAAGTATTCCTGTCTGAACACCAATGTTCAGTATTAGATCCTTACGATTTACCATGAAACTTATCGTTTATCAATCATTGGATGATCCCGCTGTCCCGGCAGGCTTGGGCCCTAGTGGGCCTCCTCTTCGATGCTGACATCTCTTTGAGGCGCGCGTGGAACACGTACGCGCCGTCCAGCACGGGCCTGGTCCTGATCGGACGGTGAGCTACCCATTACTCACCGCCCGCAGGCCCGCGCCTACGGTAGCCGGGAGTCGTCACGCGGCTCCCGACGCCCGGAGCGTCCACCGCGGCGGCTTGGACAGGAGACTCTCTCCCTCTCCCGTCCCGATACCATACCCCTGGGTAAGACTGGTGTCAGACTTTCAGGCTTCTGACTACCCGTAACGACTGTCTAAGATCTATAAATGACAACCGAGACCAACGGTTTCACATGCTTTCCGAGGCTCGGAGGGGTCTTGATATAAAATGGATGGTCCCCATTCATGGACCGACCTCGGCAAGCGCAACTCGACCTTCGATCGACTTGTGCGGCTATTATTATTTTGCCACTAGCCACAATAACAACAACAATTGTTTGCTTCACCGAACGACGTCATTACGTCAGCGCGGGCTGCCGCTGAAAACCAGCGCTGGGGATCTGTCTGTCTTGCATAGGGTCGCAGCATAATGCTGAGTGATAGCCGTTTTGCGTGGATGTGACGCGTGTTTCCCTCAACCTTTTCTTATTATTTGTGTTTATGTAATTTTTTGCGTCATGTTTACCGCAACTAAATGCATTTTCTTTCTTTCTTCATATTTCAGAGCTTTGTTCCCATAATCTGACGTACCTACGCACCAAATTACCTACAACTACACACCATAAATCTGTGTTGAAACGCAATTATTTCAACGATTATTTCAGTTTATTCCATAATGGTCAGGAAGCGACCTTGACAAGCGTGTATCGCAGCGACATTGGTTCATAACGTAGACAGAGAACTCTGTCTACGGTTCATAATAACTAATAACATGTTTCAAGTTATCAAGCGGACAGAAATAACATGCAATTCATGTGTCATCCGTTTATCATGCCATGGAATGTTTTTGTATAGGTACATGTCTTTATGGGATTATGGGCACTGAAGTGTAACTTCATGCTACATTATGAGCGATACGATCGAAAATTGAACAATTTTGAGACCACACACACAGAACATTATCATTATCATCATTTTTATAGGTATATGTTCATATATTTTGAGACTACACACACACCGAATTAATCATCATTATGATCATCATGTTTAATAGGTCATCATCATCTGCCTAGCCTTGTCCCAACTATTTTGGGGTCGGCTTCCAGTCTAACCGGATGCAGCTGAATACCAGTATTTTACATGAAGCGTTTGCCTATCAGACCTCCACAACCCAGTTTCTGGGTAATAAGATACCCCTTGGTAAGACTGGTTGTCAGGCTTTTGTCGACCCACTGACATATTGACTTTATTACTAATGTGAAAGTACCACAGGGTATCTAAAAATTTTAATTTGACAATGGTGCCGATTCCCTTGTTCACAAACTAAACTAAATTTAAGTTGAGTGCATCTTTTTCTTTCTATTTCATTATGAAAAGGACAGAAGAAAAAAATTAGTTTAATCCTGTCAAATTAATCAGCGCCTGACACTACTCCATAGAAGTTTAGACGTGATTAAAAAGTTGACAACTAAAATTACATCAAATTACGTCAGGTGCTGACTAATTTGACAGGACTAAACTAATATTTATCTTCTGTCCTTTTCATAATGGAATAGAAAGAAAAAGATGCATTCAAATTTAGTTTAGTTTGTGAACAAGGGAATCGGCACCAATGTTAATTATAAATATTTGTACTCCTCTAGGCAAAACATAGAGGATCTACCAATCTGTAACGTCTCGCACACTGTTGTAATTTGACCTATGTTTACAAATAAAACATTCTGATTCTGATTCCGATTCTGCCGGTCGATTCTGTAAAAATCTCACTGTGATAACTCTCTCTGTACATTCTCTCCTCTCCTCTGTACATTTGTGTGCTTAAAGTGTTAAATAAATAAATAAATAAATAACTTAGGTGAAGTGAGCTATCATTCCAATCGATGCTAGGGGTTGACACTATCGACAACTCACTTCACCTAAGTTATCACGGTGAGATTGTTACAGAATAGCTCTTCAGATCCTGATTCAGCTCACTTCACCTAAGTTTTCACGGTGTTTTTTTTTCCGAAAAGCTGTCACCGATAGAAATGCTACGCAAAAGCATTGTGAATAGTGGATTCCTTGGCTTGAGAAAACTGGCGATTTCTTTGGTTTCCGATGAAACTATGCACACATTTGGAATTTATAATTCCAATTGTAATAATTTTTTCGTCCGTTTTAAATGAAACCAAAAAAAATGGCGCCTACAGGCCCTTCTTATATACCATAGTTCCTGTATAATCAAGAACATCAAAAACGTGATTACTTAAATAAAAAGGTTCGAATTATCTTTTTTAAACATCATTCCCCATGCACCGGTTTTCTGTAATAAAACAGTTAAAATAAAAAAATAAGCTTATGTTAATTCCTTACAGTAGGTACCTAACAACTGAAAGGTTTTACGCTTAGATGTAAGAAAAATATTTTTAGGTACCTATGTAAGTGTGTTGGTAATTAAATTAAAATCATAACTTCATATTTGTTAGTATTGTGTGTTAGTTTCTTCGTTTGTTATGTTTATTCTATGTAAGGACCGCCTGAGGCGGTAAAAGCCTCCTTCAAATGTTCTGTTTCGTTCGTCGTAGTCTGGCTATTCTTGCCCAAAATTTGCCAGTTATTTTCAGAATTTCTCTCTCTCTTTCTTTTCTTATGTCTAGGGGTCCATGACACGACCTGAGGGATAATTCTCGTAATTTTAAGAACGTTCGCAATCTAATCTCAGTGTCAATATGTCAAAAATACCTCTAATTTCCCTACATATTGACGACATGGTTGGCGCAGTGGTTAAGCGATTGACTGCTGCGTTACGTGTCGCGGGTTCGATCCCCGCACGGAACAAATATTTGTATGACTTGCAAGTAGTTGTTCCGGGTCTGGCTGTTTGTGTGTGTGAGTTTAAATGTTTGTAAACGCACCCACGATACAGGAGAAATTAAAAAAATATATATATATGTATTTGACAAGTTTTTGACATTGATTGTCACTGAGATGAGATTGCGATTAGATTTTGAACGTTTTTAATTATGGGAATTGGCCTGCTGGGCTCATGTTTGTGGTTCTAGCATCCCCATGCTAAATTACATCCTTCGATTTTG
This sequence comes from Brachylomia viminalis, assembly GCA_937001585.2. Lineage (NCBI taxonomy): Eukaryota > Metazoa > Arthropoda > Insecta > Lepidoptera > Noctuidae > Brachylomia > Brachylomia viminalis. The sequence continues at coordinate 11,137,882 of OW443308.2, read as the reverse complement.
TTCTTTTCCTAATCAACGTAGTTTTCTGTAATGGTTTCAAAATGGGAATCAAAAGAGTGCCCAGTGCAACTTCTGTTGTGATTTTGTCTAACAGTTTTATGAAGATGATGACTCAACATCACTGATGAGTATATATGCGTTCGCTTGAAGATAAGAAGCTATTAAAAGAGTAAAAGTCACACATCATAATTTATAGCATCATGTCATGTACTGTAAGTATGCGTCACCCATTTGCATGATGGTTCAGGAAATCAAGATCAAAGGCTGAAGTATGAATAATTAGGCAAACAGTGTTCTGTTAGCATATTAAGTACACTTGAGCTCTTGATGTTTGCAAAGAAAGATAGAATAGGATAGAAAACTCTATGCCTGTGAATTACAGATAGAATTGTAGAAATTTTACATAGGGTGACACAATGGGCGGCTTAACGTTAAAAGTGATATTTTCAAGACACCCTTTGGATGGATTTGAGGTTGTTTTTTTTAATGAAAACAGATAATGTCATAATGTTGGAGTAGAAAGTACGTAGGCGGTTTCCAACTAAGGTTACGCTATTTAAATTTTTGGAACAAAGTGCGGCTTGCGGTAGGAGTTGACTGGGCGAAATCGCCACATAAAGAAAACACGTTATGCCCCCTCCATGCGACTTTCTCTCTCACTGTCTCTTTCATACACGAGTGAGTGCGGAACTTCGTTCCTGGTGGCCTACTCTCTTAGTCCGTCAACTAAGATATGGGCTCGTCCGAAAATAGTTCGATGCTTCGGAATGAACCCTACTCCCGTTTAATTAACTTTTTCGGACGGGAAAAACCTTTGTTCCCGGTAAGGGCAGCTGTCAAATCGTGTTGTCATTCATGGTTAGTTCGGGCCCCGAACTTATCTTATGGCTGAAGGTGATACGGAGTAGGAAACGCCCGTAACTTCCTACGAAACTACGGATATTGCGCTTAGAGATTAGACCTTCTGAGGGGCTCCCCCGACCGCACACGTCTTGTTTTATTTGGTTTTCGATCATCACAGATGAACCACAATTATAAATAGGTAGATAATTATCTCGCGTTAATTAATCGCAACCTCATCATCAATCTCTTGCCCTTATTCAAATTGATTTGGGCTCGGTACATCATGTCCTTTGATCCATACTTCTCTATTAGTCGTTATCTCGGTAGTCACCTCCTTTGTAGCCTAATTATCTTACACACAGTCCATGCATCATTTTTTGGGTCTTCTCCTACACTTATAGCCATCCACTTATACCCAAAACTTTCCTCACGACATTTTCCTCACTCCTCCGCATGACAACCGGTTTCCACACAACTTTTCAGTCACCGGTGTCACTTTCTGGCTTTCTCTTATAAAAGTACCTACTCGTTTCGCATCCACAACCTCTTCGCAATCTGTCTAAAGTTAAATTACAGTAATAAAGCTCCATGTTATCAATACTATCCAACCTGAAATATCCTGCTTCGTTTGCTTGCAAGGTGTAATTTCAGACTATTTGAGTCTCCTATAAAAATACCCGGACTTGGAACTGAGAGGCTATATAGCAAGCAAACTATGACCTAGCCAACATTGCTAATATCGTTTATAATTTTCATACATAAGTACCTACCAACGTTTCCCTTTTCAGTAAGACAACGAAACAGTAAACACAATAATATAATAAGTATATAGGTAACTGTAATTTCGATCCGTGATTTGATGGTCACCATGATTTGTCGTTATTGTGGCACCGCCCACCGTTGCTATGGTGCCCATAGCCATAACAGGTTCTGCTCACAATCATAACAGACTACTTATAAATCAGTATTTCAGTGGAACGTAGTTGACGCGCCGACTTTCATTCGAAGTCCGTTGAAAGCTCTTTCAGAAATACGAGTTGTGTTTTCACCAATATCGTACGGTTAAGTGTAGGTTTCTTTTCAAAATAAATAAATAATTGTGTACGTTATTCTAAAATAATATTTAGGTCGAAAGTGTTTAAAAAATAATTCAAACTGGGCCAATGTATGGACAAGACCGTTGTAGAAAAAATTCAAAAAGCGAAGTGAGTTTGGGGCGAAATTTGAATCAAAAGTTTTGCTGTTTTGCATGTTATATTTTTGGTTATTTAAAATATTTTTGTAGACCAATTTTCTATTACTTATCTTTATTCTATTAACTTAAATGTGAAATGCAGGTACATTCGTTTTCTTTGAAAATACATTTTAACTGCATTATGCTGAATTGAAATGATAATAATATTTTATGTTATTTTTATTGTTGAGTATAAATTTTATAGTGCATGCGTGTGTTGTATTTGTTAGCAGACATAGGCCATGTTTGACAATGGACTTCAATTGGCTAGTAATTATGAACCTGTGGAACCCGATTAGATGCAAAAATATACAAATCAGCTTGCTGTCTTTTTCTTTATTTTATTGCTAATATCTAAAAAAATACTGTGGCTCTAGGTTTCAAAACCTGCAATTAAGAAGTTTCCTGATTAAATTAATTGTTTAAATTAATTAAGAATGAGGAGAGGCTTAGCAGGTATAGTCGCCCTGTTCATTATCAATGTCGTTGGGTAAGTTATAATTTGTTTGAATTCGGTGGCGGATGAGTGTCAATGCACGTAAGCACAGATATAATACATAAAGCCTTTATGTATTATATTATATGTATTTATTTATGATAAAAGTAAATAATTGGAGCTGGGTTTCAAAGTAAATAACTAACTCGTGTTCGTGATTACGACTAGTCGAATTTCGACCCTTTGGGTATAAGCTTAGGTTGATTTTTAAGGGAGATTATACCATACGTAACTCCTCGTAGTCATTAATGAATTTTAGGAAAATCATCTATTCCTGTGTAATGAATGTTTTGGGTGGGTACATTAATTGTGTTGTACCTGCGGATTAATAATACATTTTGATGTTATCAAATATTATCTGTTCAAATAATTAATTGGTGGTTTATGTACTCGTACTTGCTTTGTATTCTAAGTGCTTACTGTTTGTTTTATTTTATTTTGTTATAAGTAGTACCAATCCTTCAACCTGACTTGGTTTCCGTACGGCCTTTTCGGGTAACCACTGAAAATCAGCGCTGTGCTGTGGGTCCCCCATAGCACAGCATCATGCTGAGTGGAAGCCTTCTTGTCACAGTCATGACGTGCAGCTGTCGACGATTTCTGTTTTGTGCTCGTGATTAGAGATCTCTTTGTTATTTTTACTTTTTTCCTAATTATTAGAACTAATTATCTTTTTGTATGCACGTGTTTCTGTGACAAATAAATCTATTTTTCTTTCTTTCTTTCTTTCTAGGGCAGCACTTCTACGTTTTCTGACGAATGTACTCTTACATGTCAAATACACACTGGGTACCTATTGTGTCGATGGGTGACAGTGTAATTAAGTACTCTAGACATCTCACTCATTTCTAGACTCTCTACATTTCTGATACACGCTGTATTTCATTATTTAATTAATATTATAATTTAAATAAAATAAGTAATATTATTTTTTTATAACAAAGAAAAGGTAAAAGTTTACATTAATAATAATATAACGTTTATTTCAGACAACTAGGATCCAGTGTGTTAGTAGTATCTACAATAATTTATAAGTAACTAGTGTTAGTAATACAATATTAAGCTACTCCCTTCTTCTTCTATATCTATATCTTAACCTTTCTTAGCATGCTAAAGTTTTAAATTTCATTGTATGCTTTACATAAAACTAGATCAATTTATCAACACGCAATGGCAGAAAAAAGAAGTTTTTTTGTTTTCACTTACATTGCAGAAGGTTCATGGTTGCAGTGCATGGACATACTAACACATTTACTTGAAAAAATACTAACAAATGCTAATTGGGTTGCACGACTAAAATATGCATGTAAAAGTTCAACTTGTGCATCGTGTGGGTTTCGAACCCATAACTACTTGCTTGCAAGTCTGACATCGTAACCGATAAGCTGTTGTCGTTAGTAAAATCTTTCTGTTAGATTTCATTTTCGATCACAAACAACCCACAACACAACAAGTATTTGGTAGAAAAATTTAGCCGCGCCCTAAGTTTTTTTTTTTAGTTTAATGAATGGTATGTCATGTGTCAGAACGTGGACATAGATTGGCTTCTTTCGTTTTCGGAAAGGTTAAATATCATTGACAGGTAGCCGACGACATTTTATCTTTTAATATTTTATTGGACCAATTTCGGCTCTATATTAGATAAGTATAGGTTATTATATCGGATATTTGATGCTAAGGCGGAAAGTAAGCAGGTATACCGGTTAAAGGCACTCATTTTCCTCGTTTTTCATGAATATTTTATTAGATTAGTGTCGGTAGTAGGTACTATTTATTGGTCAGTGTACAGGTTGGCAGGCACGTGGAGACCTGCCAGGGTTGCGGGAAAGTCCGAACGGGTTACCGTGGCCCTTGGCACAGGCAACTGAAGGAACACGGGTGGGTTTTAGTCAGTAAGAGTCTGACACTCCCGCTCCGCCCAGAGAGGGAGAAGTTATTTGATGATTTACCACCGTCAAAAAAAAAGGGACGTCAACGCGAACCTGTTACCAAGGATTCAGCAAAATGATTCTGCACCCCCCGCGTTGAAATTTTATATCGGTTATTTAAAAAAAAATGCTGTTCACTTCCTACGCGGTCAAAATGCATACATTTTGACCGCGTAGGTATGCACTTTCTATGAAACAGCAAATTTTTTTTTGATAACCGACGTAAAATTTCTACGCTTTGGTGATTAGAATCATGTGTTGAATTCATGGTTGATCTCCCTTCCAGCCTTTATATTTTGAGTTTAGGAAATCATCCAGTAATTTCTCCCGCTCTGGGCGGAGCGGGAGGGCGTGTCAGACTCTTACTGATTAAAACCCAACCGTGTTCCTTCAGTTGCCTGTGCCAGGGGCCACGGTAACCCTTTTGGACTTTCCCGCAACCCCGGCAGGCATCGGCCCTAGCGGACCCCGTTATTGTTGCTGACATCTCTTTGAGGCGGGCGTGGAACACAACGCGCCGTCGACCCGAGCCTGATCTTCATCGGACGACGAGCTACCCATTGCTCGCCGTCCGCAAGCCCGTCCCTGCCACCCTGTATAGGGCAGGAATTCTAGTAAAATTATTAACAAAATAGTCGCATTGAAGCAGATAGACACAAATAACGACCAATTGTTTGTATTTTTTTAAATACTGTGTTATCTGTGTATCGAATAATTTGATGTGGTTAAACTTCTTTTATTAAATTGGTGTCATTCTCTTTTATTAACTACAGCATTTTCTGCTAATTAAGTCAGTAGATTGCTGTATTAACACTTTTTGAGTAATTATTGGTTAATCGTCAATTAGTGTGTTTTAACAAGTATAGTGAGAATTTTATCATGTTTCTCGTTTGTATAATTTGACTGGCTCTTTCAGGGCATTTCAGGGATTTAAATAACTGCCGCGATCAATCAGTCAATCAACTCAGCCTATTTCAGTCCACTGCAGAACACAGGCCTCTCCCATGCTGCGCCATAACACCCTATCCTCCGCATTCCGCATCCAGTCTGTCCCAGCCACCTTTTTGACCTCGTCGATCCATCTAACTAAGGGGCGTCCCACACTACGCTAGCCGATAAGAGTTCACCACTCCAGGACTTGTCTGCTCCACCGGCCATCGGTCCTTCGACAAACATGGCCAGCCCACTGCCACTTCAGCTTGCTTACTCTGCAGGCTATGTCGGTAACTCCGGTTCTTTTCCCGATGACACTGTTTCTGATTTTATCCTTAAAAGAAACTCCGAACATAGCCCGCTCCATAGCACACTGACCTTAAATTTGTAGACCAGCCCGAATGTCAATGTCCACGTTTCGGCACCGTATCTTATAACGGGCCGGACGCACTGGTCGAAGACCTCAGTCTTCAAACATTGCGGGATTGCTGCGATAAATTCTATTAACTACTTTGTTTTTAGGGTTTCGTACCCCATGGGTGCCAACCCTATTACTAAGGCTCCGCTCTCCGTTCGCCCGTCCGTCTGTCACGGCTGTATCTTTTAAACATTTTATCACTTACAATTTCCAGATTGTATACTACTATGGCCGTTGTTTGTAAGAACAATTAAGACAAACATAAACTAAGTGTAAAACTTTTAATTTTTTATAGGGGTCCCTCCCCATACAAGAAACGTCTAAGACAAATATGTATAGGTAAACTATTGTATGGTGGTACGGAGCCTTTCGTGTGTCCGACTCGCACTAGGCCGCTTTTTTTTCTTCATTTACCTTAGATATTCTTACCATAATAAAAATAACATTTGACAAATGGCTTTGTGGTGCAGGATCTATTTATTCAAATGTGCCCATACTCCTTTCATTATCCGTGCTTTTCGTAAAACAAAATGAAAAAGGCCCGTATCAAAATCTATGATACGTATTATTTTCTTAGAATAATTTATTATTCTAAGATTATTTTACTATATTATAGTTACGTAATTATGTCATCACATACCTACTAATGCAGGAGTACAGCCATGAGCATAAATACCTTACACTTACGCAAGCTTCAAAGGCGACTTTCTCCTACAGTAGGTATTGTATTGTATTGTATATTTTCGATAATACTTTATTCGTAAAACCATGAAATATATAGATATTTCATGGTTTTTCATGGTTCATTTCATGGTATTGAAAATCATACTGATAGGATATACGTCTTTTCTTATAGTTGCATTTTTTTACGAGTATGAGGCTTTTGATATTTGCGTTACTGTAAGATATTTATGCTCGTGCGTGACTATACATCGATCATATTGAGCTTTGTATTCCTTAAGAGGGAAGTCCACTCTCAGATCTCTTGTAAATGAGCATAATAATCAAAACATAAAAAAAAGTCGTTTATTCAAATTAGGCTGAGAATCAGGACTTTTTGAACGTCAAAATCACATAAGACAGTCCCCCCAAAACGCCCACCCTTCGCCACTTCCTAGTCCTTTAGCTGGGAAGAAGGAGTGGCGGAACAAACTCCCCAGCAGCACTGCTGTCTGTTCAGTTTTATTAGATTTATTTAGTTTCATTAAAGTAATCTTTGTATAATTTTTGACAGCAACGCGGCAGCACGTTCTAAAAGCAAGATGCCTAACCAGCCTATCAAGGTATATTATCTACCGCCGTCTCCACCATGCAGGTCCGTCATCATGGCTGCAAAAGTGATGGGGGTGGAATTGGAACTGGTGTTGACCAATATTATGGAAGGACAGCATATGACGCCGGAGTATCTCAAGGTGTGTGTCTTCTTGTAAGTCGTATCGATAGTTCCATTTATCCGTTTTAAATAAGCTTCGACCAGAATTCGGCCACTTCGATAACGTTATCGTTGGGCTCGCAAGTCTTCCACAGTGCAGGTGCTATTGCACAGAGAGCACAACAAAAGGTGAGGCATCGTTTGCAATGTGGCTTCACAGTCGCACTGTGGCTTAATTGAAATTAACCCCTAACTACTCGTACTAAGGTACATTACTTCAATGCCATATTTCAAGAAGGAAGCAAACCAATTCTCTGTGATAAGGGGCTACTATTGATGTTAATTATTGATTGAGTTGATGATGAAACAAACCAATAACGTTAGTATTCTTGTTTTGGTACAAAATGGCCCAGAGATGAATATTATTGTAATTTTCGTACTAGATCTGGACAGGGTCTGTTAATGTCAAATTCAAACCAGTCCAAATTGCAGTATTGCAGATATACTAGTAGAAACAAGATTGTCAACATCGCGTGTTAAGCTCTCGTTTTTATTTGTGCTAGCAATAAATCATGCTGAAGGTCACGTCTTTCACGAAAAACAAAATAAAAACGCAAAAACGCTGCGCGGCTTAAATAACGTTGATGCTAAATACAGAATAATAATATACTTTACGACCTTTTGGTTAATTCTGCTCGAAAATGTTGGCTTTACTTTACCTAGTCTTTTGCTTCTAGATGAATCCTCAACATACAATACCGACTATGGATGACAGTGGATTCATTTTATGGGAAAGGTAAGTTATTTTAGTACTTACTATATTTTGACGATATGAAAAGTAAAACGTTATTAAAATGGCGGTCTTCGTTCTAAATAGGCCTTACTAAAAACTTGTTCATATTATTATTTAGTAAAGCTACTCTTTATTACTTTATATGAAAAGTTCAAGTATAATTTTGGGATAACCGGCTGCTGACCAGCGATTCAAATAGTCTTAAAAAGCTACGTCACTATTAGGGCTTTCATCCCGGGAATCTCGTTCTCAAAAATTTCGAGAGTCTCGACGATTTTTGGTATTTACGAGACTCGAGACTAACATTTTTGGTCGCGGGAATAACGAGACTTTTGAGACTTGAGTCACATAATTAACAGTATTAAATTATTAAATAATCTACTAAACCAGCAGTCATTTTTTATTACGGTTACATCGATTTGGCAATGGCAGCACTGTACAGTAACGCTTAGTACTATCTGCGGAGATTGAATAACCTTGTTGACGAACGACACAGACTTTGTTTACATATTACTATAAATTTCATTGTGAAAGTGCGAAAAAAAGTAGGTGAAATACAAAATGACGTAACACAGGATATAAACGATGACGACGATGAAAATGTGGATGATGATGAAAAAGATGAAAGTGGACGCTTTGAAATAATCGAGAGCAGCAAGCTGCTAAAACGTGAAGAAGTAGTTTATGACCATGTGATTAATAAAGTTCGTAAAGTAGCAAAGCTGTTCAGAAAATCACCAACAGATTGAGTGCAATTTGTTGGTGATTTTCTGAGCAGAAAGACTAAGAAAATACGTAGAGGAAAATTTCCACGGAGAACTAAAATTAATAATAATTTGATTGCAAGACGAGATGGTCCAGTTTAGCTGAAATACTTGACAGATTTCTTAAAATAAAGATGTGCGTTCGAAAAGCTTTGATTGATGTAGGATCCGGAATAGAGTTCACTGAATCAGAGTATACTACATTGGAAGCAATCTCAAATTCACAAGGTATCATTAAAGTGACCTTAGAAGCACTGTGTAGATGAAACGCTACTCTTTTAACAACGGATACTGCACTAAATTTCTGCCTAAAGAAATTAGACTTACAACAAAGTTTTTTGAGCTTAAGTCTCATCAATTCACTGCGAATCCGTATTAAGGAAATAGACTGATTGGGGCAAGTATCTTACAATACTTGCACAGTCCTACTCAGTTTTTTGAAAATAAGCTTCATGCAACAGCATTTCAAACATTAAGCAACGACGAAATTACAGTGTCTATAAAATAATTGTACGAAAGGTTAAATAAATCCACAACTGATAAATGTGACAATTATACCGGAAATACCAGTTATTCAAACGATGCAACGATTGCGGAGCTCACAAGTTTAACTACAGAGGAACAGCTGGAATGTGATAATTTATAATAATTTGTTAAACTCCCAAGAAGACAAAGGACAGAATATAACTTCCATGTCTATCGATGACTTCCAAACAAACCTGCACGTAGAAAAAGCTCTGTTTGCAAATAGGGGAGACAGAGGGAAGTACCTACATTATTGCTACAATTATTTAATATCTATAACCCCCACTAGCGTAGAAGCAGAGAGAGCTTTTTCTAACGCGGGTTACTTTTGTAATAAAATTAGGTCTTCTCTGTCTGAAAAGACATTAAACGCCCTTTGTTTTTTACGTGCACACTACAACATTAAAAAAAACTTTTTTTTAATTTGCCTTTGTTTAATAAAATACTTGATTGAAAGAACTTGTTTTCACTGCCTAATTGCATAGCCTATAAATAAGTAACCTAGCTTTGAAATAGTCTCGAAAGTCTCGTTTTCCTCGGGAATTTCGATACAGGGATTATCGTTGGTTGGTGCTTTATTTCACTAAAAGCGTCTAACGGACCTCAGCGAGTTGCCTTCGGCCTCTCGTACGCCTTCCAAAGGTCCGACACCCCAGGGTCCCGAGATATATCAAAGATAAACGTAATAATAATATTTATTTTCTGTACCATATAATTTTAAATCCTTGCTTCCAGCCGCGCAATCCTGGCTTATCTCGTGAATGCTTATGGTCGTGACGATACCCTGTACCCCAAAAACCCTCGTCTTCGAGCTATCGTAGACCAGCGCCTCAACTTTGACCTTGGCACGCTGTATATGAGATACTCCGCTCTTTATGTAAGTTGCTTTTGTTCTGATAATGTTTAAGATTTGTCATTTAATTTTAGAGCTGTCTGAAGGACTGCCTCGTTATTTTCTAATAGTCATAAAACAGTAGGATTTGTGCCCGATTAATGGCAATGGGCAAAAATTAAGGCGTGATGTTGTAATCTTAATCATAACATGACTAATAATAAAAATAAAATTGAAATTGATAACGTATATTTCATTGCGCCAACGTCATACAGGGAGCGATAAAGTTGAACAACCTCATAATGTGCCTGTAATTTCAAGCCGGAACCGATCAATGTTGCTAAGCGGCAGGCGTGTGATGGGGTGTGATGATACGTTACAATACAATAAGTCTAACCAACATTGTACAGCAGCAGGCAACAAGACATGTTAGTTGAATTCCAGTGAATATTTTCCCTGAATTTGTACGACTTGTCCACAGACTTGTCTCACTGAAGTAGATTTCTATTGTTTTTTTTTTTTTTTGTATAGAGTAGGTACATAAGTACCTTTTTTTCGAAAACATATGTCATTTTGCAGCAGCAAAAAGATAATAAAATAATGAAACACACAGTTTGGTAGACAATGACACAAGCAATAAATTCCAATAAACTTAATGATAGGCTAAAAAGATTGATACTTCTATTTGAAAATGTAGGTATGTTCAGCCGTCATCACAAATATAATTGTGTTCCAGCTTCCGATACTGTTTCATGGCGAAGAGTACAATGAGGAGAAAGCTGCCAAGCTGGACGAGGCGCTAGGCTGGCTCAACACTTTCCTAGACGGAAAGGCCTTCGTCGCCGGAGACGATCTCACTATCGCTGACATCTCTATCATCGTTACTATTACTAATCTGGATGTAAGTTCAGTTTATTTCGTTTAAAATGGTCATTATGTATCAAGGAAGAACAACGAAAAGTTGGATTTATGGCTGAAAAAGCGGTGACGGCTAATATAGTTGTATGGGGGAAGAAGAAATCATGCAGAAGGATGATGGAGATAATAGGTAGGTAAGTAAGAAATGCACTGCAGCACGTAGGTCATATAAAACGTAACATTGTACCAATTCTCATACTTACTTCGTTTGTTTATGGTCTCGTTCCCAACTTGAATAAAACTACTTCTCCTAATTCTCCTCTTGTGGGTATCCATTTAAGGTGATTAACTGATTACAGTCTGCGGAACTACGTTAAAGGCATGCAGCAGCGTCCTTATGTCTGCTAAATACATTTTGAACAATCAATTGAAGTCGCTGCTTTGTTCAGCAATACAAATTATGTCACTCACTTAGCAGAATGATGAATGATGGAAAACCTGGGAAACTTTATACGTGATTTTCATGTAAATTAGAAGAATAATTGCATAGTTAATGTTGTAGGTAAGAGGTGATTGTTGATGTTTTACAAAAGTCTTGGTAAGGATTGTATCAGATGAATGAATAGCTGATGCCAAGCAATCACTGACAACATCCCACTCCAAATACCTTTGATACACGTAGTGTGATGTTGAGAAAACATACGCTATGGCATTTAAATCTTTGCGGAAACGTTGGTTTATGAGACATTTTTCTTGAATTAACTTTATAATAATAAATATGTTAAATAGCTTGTTTATTGGTGCTATAGCTAACGTGAGCGAGAGTAAAGTTATGCGATTTCAAAAAAAAAATTGTCGTCAGTTAGTTATTGCTCGAATAAAGAAAAGTTAGGACACTCGCTTCATCATTTATTACACATAATAAGAAACTACAGGATATTGATTTGTCTATAAATATATATTATGTGAAGCGCTTGAAGTTTCACAGTTCTTAGTATTGAAGTAACCTTGGTAGCATGTGCTATTTCTCAGACTGCATTATTACCGATGTTATAAAGAAGTCTAGATATTTACTGACGTTCTACCTTATCTAATAGCAGAGGAAGTACGCCAAAACTGAAAAGTCTTCATAAAGTAATTCGTTTAATGCTGACGCAGTATAAAATCAAAATCAAAAACACAAAAAAAAATATCAAGAGTTAGAAAACAGTGTAGGAGCATTTTCCCTAAAGTTAGATTCAGTAGGTACTTGTCGCGGCTGGCCTTGATATGTCAGCTAAGGTCTACGAAACTGTCCACAAAAAACATTACAATAAAATCATGGGATGCCATACATACTTATACACCATAGGCAACACACGTTCAGTATAGAAAAACTTGAAAATGTTTACAGACGTAGCTTGCCAAAAGTAAACAATATAGTAAAGCTACGAGTATATTACAATTTTGTAAGTAAAATAAGAAGAACTTATGTATTTTCAGGCTTTCGGATACGACATGAGTGCCCATGAAAATCTCACGAAATGGTTCGAGAGGACCAAGAAGGCTTTGGAACCATACGGGTACAACGAGGTGGATGCCGCCGGCGCCAACATACTGGCTTCATTCATGAAGAAAGATTAATTTAAGAAGAATTTAGATGTATTTGTTGTTTTTAAATTAGCTTTTCACGGATACACAGGTTAAAATATTAGATGCTTGTACCTTATTTTGTTTGTTTATCTAGTTTGTATTATTAAAAGAGATCTGTATAACTATTATTTTGGTGTTTTATTTAAAAACAAGAGTTGGCAATGGTTACCCATTTAAGAATGGCATAAATTAGAAATTGAAATCAGCAAATCTGGAAGTTAAAGGGATCCTTCAATAGTTGCATTAAAGTAACTAATACTTAAAAGCACTTGACTAAAATCTATGAAACTATGCTGTATTGTGAGAAACACGTTTAGGCACGTTACAAAATATTTATTACAAACATTGTTACGTTAACTCGTAGCTGAAACAATGCTTTGCAATTTGTTCCGACATCATAGAAGTCCATGTAGTAATGTAGTCAATATGACACAGTAATTAATCGAGGTGTTAACCGTTCAATAAACAAACCACGATAACAAGGAGTGAGCCCGGTGCGACCCGACGTCCGGTCGCACGAGAACATACCGTGGAGCTATTGAATTGAGGTAGGCATTTCTATGTGGCATAACAATGTGCTGGCGCATGCAAGCGGGTCGCGCGCCACGCTCCTACCGTTCTACGTTTTCAAAACAAACAGCCGTTCGATTGTTCCAATTTGAAAAATCCACCACAAAACGATCAAACACATCGCAGTATTCACAAACAACCAGTAACAAGTGAAACAGAGAGTGTGCCTTTGACTTGTCGTCTCTTAGAGCTGCTTCGCGTTACACGGAGCTACAGTATTCTACAGCAGAGTCTGGAACTGAAAATGTGGTGGGTGCAGTGCTGCGGTTGATATGTGTTGTACAAGTTGACACAGCTGTGGATTGCGCTACCGAAGTACCAACACGATGATGTTCACAGTGGGTATATTTAGTCTTTACAATGCATTCTGTTATTTCTACCTTTTCCGATTCATAAACATAATTAATAATTGTGGTTTTACAAGACCGCTCTTACTTTGTTACTGTATTTCTCGTGATAAGGCAGGTAGTTGCCATTAAAACTTCCGTTTATAGTGCACTACTACCTACTTAAGAACTTATGTAGGTTCCTGATAAGTCGAAGTAAGTATATAAGTATGATGATTGAATGGATAATTTATGTGATGGATAATACTTTGCTACAGTTCCACAGTTTGATAATATTAAAGTTGAATTGAGGTCAAATTAATATTTTGTAGTTGGTTAGTGTCACTCTCATTATGAGATCATCTAATCCATTAGATAAAGTGTTACACTTACCCAGATTGTAAGAAAAGTTTAAAAGATATTGCAGTGATTGTTCTTTGTCACATTTTATATGTAGCATCAAAGAAAAATAGTCAAAAATAACATACATAAGGCCGATTCTCGTACTTAAAAAGCATTCAAATTCAAGTCGCAATCTCATCTCGGCGACAATCAATGTCAAAAACTTGTCAACATTTTATGCAAATTGATTGTATGTTTGACAGATTGAGACTGAGATTATACTGCGAACGTTCTTAAAATTACGAGAATTACTCCTCAGATTTAGAATCAGTGGTCACTGGTCATGATCACTGACCGACCCACCGGGCAACATAGACAGAGGATATGGTCATTATTCAACTACGTAACTGCACTTAGGCTATTGCTGAACCGTTCTCATCTCTCACGATATCTGATATGGCACTTACGTATCATCTATGATCTAAGTCTAGCGACACATCTACAGAAAATATGCGATGGAAGTTCGTTGCGCTTGCATTCGAAATGCTTCCAAAATCCAGCAACGTAATTATATCAGGCCAATGCTATGTCGAGTTTTGGCGTAAGCGTAAATATTGGTCGGGCGGAAGTTCGACATCAATTGACTGCCTTTTGTATGGGAAGCGACACTTCAACGTGACTGAAAGATCGGCGTCTGTTCGTTCAGTTCTAAAGACTCTGTCATTTGTACTATTTTGAAATAATCCATGTCTTCACAACATGGCGCATACTCTGAATGACCCAATGAACAGAGTTCATGTTCTTAACGCATAATTTTTGACATGATCAGTCGCTGGTCACAGCAGCCCATAGCAACTGCATCTAATAAATATACATTGGTGGCTTTGCCACCGAATTCCGGCGACGTAATATCGGTAGGTGTGTCCCTATACTTACACTGGCCTTGAGCTTACCATTGAACCGTATCGTAGATAGTATATTATGTCAGCCACACATCCTGCGTTCAAAGGCGTTTTGTTCAAGACACAGACGCTTGTATTGATAAATAATGCATCAGTTTGAAGACATTAATGAGGTTTGTTGTTACAGCGGTTAACATGCATTCTAATAATAGCTTCAACGTCAATGGCTGTGCAGTTTCCACCAAATCCCACGTCAGATATGTCCGCAGATGAGAAGATGCAGAAGAGTAATAAAACATTGGAAGGTTCGGAAGAAAGTGGTCATGAAATAGAAACAGATATTGACGACGTTAAGGAAAAGAAGTTCTTAGATGATGCTATGAGAACAGTACTAGATCCAAAATCGTTGATCGTTAAGACAAATGATATAATTGAAACATTCAAATATCAGTTAGAAGAGTTAGACAAAGTTAACACAAGTCTCGATGTGTTTATGGAGGATATGGATAAGCTAAGTTTGGATGTTTGCAAAACATCACAAAATGCACTTTGGACATACGTTACAGATATAAACAATGAAGCTAAGAAAAATAAAATGGTGAGAATGAGATTGAATAATTCATAAATTATTCTTATTGTTAATTCTGCAGATTGCATGAAAGAAGTTCTTGGGTTTAATTGCTTAACGTTATGATTTTCAGGTACGAATTGCAGCCGAAGAAGATGAAATAAAGAAACAGTATTGGAATATACTAAAAAAGAAGTACTTGAAAGATGAACATCTAATGAATGATACGAAGATGAAAAGGAAAATTAGAATCATAAAGGAACGAGGTACCAATGTGCAAATGCCACAAAGCAAGGTATTTTGTCATTTAAATCAAGAAAACGATAATATAAACACCAATGCATTGTCTATTATATATGCTAAAAAACACACTATGGGACATATCAGCTAGATCAATACTACATTTTTAATGAGGTCATCCATTGCTTAAAGTGAGAATAAGTTGTTTTATATTATAGCATCGTCAATACGAGAACGCTATATATCTACCAAGCTTTACGAACTCCTGAAATCGAATATCAATGAACCTTTGTTTTTTCAAATTAAAATTCACTTCTGCCTCTAATCAAAGGAATACGAGTAGGTAGTCATTTTCTTTCTTTTACAAAATTATAGTAACTTTCTTTATTTTTTTATTATTCTAGCAAAGAGAAGAAATTGACACAATGCAGAGGATTTGGAGTCGTGTCACTGTGTGTGCGTACAATACAAGTTGTAGCTCGGAAGATTCGGTACGAACGATGAGTGGTCAGTCAGTATTGTTTACTTTTATTATCGATTTAACGAAATTGACAAAAGTATTACTAAGACTTTCAATATGATTCAAGCCTTGGTTATCAAAAGTGATGATGTCTTTAATTAAGATAACAGCTCACACAATGTTATTTATCACTTGGTTAATGTATTCATCAAATCATCTATGTATAAGAATTCGATCATGATTGTTTTCATTTAATGTAATGTGTCATTTCATTACATTACGCTATCATAAATCGTAATCGAATTTTCTGTTAACAATGAAACCATTTTTCCAGACGTAATATCGATATTTAAAGCAAGCAACGATACAAAAGAATTGGCGTATTATTGGAAAGTTTATCGCGATACGACTGGAAAGAAAATACGCCCGATATTCAAAGATTATGTAGTTAGAATGAACAGAGTGGCAGAATCTGAAAACTTTACTGATGCTGGTGATATGTGGCGATACGCATTTGAAGATGACAATTTTGTTGAAACGGTAGATAGAATCTGGAAAGAGATAAAACCATTCTATGATTTACTACACGATTATGTCAGAGCAAAGTTGAAGCTTGTTTACAAAGACATTCTGAAAAGTAATGATAAATTAATACCAGCTCACATTTTAGGTGAGTTTCTGTTTTTTATAGACGCCTGATCAATATTGAATCGCAATGTGTGTGTAACAAAACCGTCTTCAAAAGTAATTTTAGCTCTGCGTTTAATTTTAAACTATTCACGAAAATATTACATAATCGTCCGTATTGCGTCCCATAACAGGCTCAGTTTTCTATAACCAACTTAGTCCTTTCCTTGTTTTATGCAAAAACCTATCCAGTTCTCTTGCAAAATATTTCAGGTAACTTATGGGCACAAGAATGGCAAGCAATCTACCCGAAGGTAGTCGCTCACGCAGATCACATGAGGCCGAAGCTTTCAGAAAACGAGACCATACTTTCGAAAGACCTATTTGATGCAGTCGATCAGTTCCATCAATCCCTTGGCTTCGATAGCGCGAAGGATTCCTTCCAAGATATTAAAGAAACCATGACGACGGCCAACTGTTTGCCGTCCAGCCATGACATGTGTGATGGACTGCATTACAAGTAAATTGAAATTTATATTAACTATCAAAAACCTTCTTCAAATTGTCATAAACCATTAAAAATAAAATTGCTTCCTATATGCCCATCATCAACATGTTTCGATGGCCATACTCATAAATAACGCAAACCTGATAGCAATGGATGTGCAATAACTCGTAACCCTGATTACATCATCTCCATAGGACATAAAACGTCTGAATTCAAAGATAAACACTACTTAATAGTGCAAAAAACAGCAACTGATTTCTGCAGGGAGCTACGATTTTAATATTATCATGCTTATTTTCCTAAATATTATATTTTAAATTAGAAATAGCTTTTTTTATAATTAAAAAAATATGCCATAGTTAAGAGCGTGTATATCTTATGAGTGGCAACGTCGCAATTTAATGTCATATTTCGTGGTTTTCAATTTTTATCATTTAATCGGAGCTATATTTTAAAAATCTGTTTAATTAACTTTTTAGAATTACGTGAAAGTGTTTAAAAAGTAAGTAAGCGTAATGTTTACAGTTATTTTACAATGAAAATAACGCCCTGCAAGTTTCCAATGTATTATTTGCATATAAATAGAACTGTAAACGCAACGATTTCTTACCTTTTACACAGTTTTCACATAATTCTAAAAAGCTAATTAAACAGATTTTTAAAATATAGCTCCAATTAAATGATAAAAATTGAAAACCACGAAATATGACACTAAATTGCGACGTTGCCACTCTTAAGGTATAAACGCTCTTAATTGTTATTACTTGTATCCGCCGCCCAAAAGCGCGTTGGGTTGATGACATCGACAAAGTCGTGGGTAACACCTGAATGAGGGACGCACGGAACCGGGAAGTATGGCAGAAAAAATGGGAGGCCTATACCCAGCAGTGAGTGATTCCAGGCTGAAATAAAAAATTTGTTGTATACTTTCCTTGGTTGAGGTTGGGCGAGGTTGTCTTTAAGGGGGTGCATGTTGAAGAGCCTCCTCGTGGCGCACCCTGGGCAACGTCGGCTCCAATTGCCCACCACGTCTTGGTGGACAATTGGGGCTGGCGGCTAATCTTCAACAAACGGGGAAAGGTCATGGTTCCAATCACCGATCATGCTTTGATGGTCGGTGAAGGGAACCGGGCTACAGACGGTCAATACGTCCACTCCTCCTCTGCTTACAGAGGTAGTTGAGTGGGCGTAGACTGGGAAGGACCACCGCTGCGGTGCAGGCGCACCAAAGCGGCGCGTGTTTTTCTCCTCGAGGAGAGAACTTTCGGCGGGTTCGCTGAGTCGGGTCGGCCGGACAGCGAACGGAGGCATGCCTAATGCCGCCGTCGGGGGCTTGGCTTAATTGCCTGGCCCAGAGGAAGGCTACCTCTAAGATAAAAAACCACCCAATCCTAAGCTTTGAAGCGCGGTGAGAGGATGCATGGCTGGAGGGAGTCCAGTCGTTAGCGCTTCCCCTGCAGAGCACCTGCCGCACTCTGCAGTATGTAGGCTTACCGGGCATCTAGGCTCTGCCCGGTGGACATAAAAAACCTATATCGACTCGTGGGACTACATATGGACAACAAAAAACAAAAAAAAACAAAATTGCCGATCGTGCTGGTCGAGCAGATGGGTGTCCTGTCAGGTGCGGTGTCAGACTCTGACACCGCATCTGAGAGGATGAGTGTTGCGAGTGTGGCGAGCGTAAGCTCAAAACGCTCGCGGACTGAGGAGGAGATGATGGAGCGTCCTTCAAAATTTTGGAGGAAGTGCTCTCACGGAGAGGACGAGAGGCGCGCGGGGTTGACAGGCCTCTCTTCTAGCGAGGAGAACCTGCCAGCCAAGGTGGGCAGAAGAGGGCGAGGTCGCGCAATTGGTGGAGCGTCAGCTCGTTCGACGTCGCGCGACTCTCTAGGGCGCTTTCTCAAGCGCCCCGACATGCCGGCACCCAGCGGAGGAAGTGACCCGGGGGACAAGCAGGTGGAGTGCGCTTCTAGCCAAAGCTCCACCTCTTTGGTCACCACAAAGGGGAAGAGCGACCTGGAGCCCCTGGTGTCGGACCTAAGCGGGGGCTCCACTATGTCTCTGTTGGGAGCCAACAGAGCGGAGGCAAATGCTGCAAAGCGGTCGCAGCAAAAGACGGTCGCGGCTGACGAGGTCAGCGAATTGGCCCGACAGGCCCGAGAGCGGCGCTCTGCCCGGATAACTGCCGGGGGGAGCCTTACAGCGGTGGCACTCAGTCGCCAAGTTTTGGACGGCGTGGATGTGGTCCTGAAGGTTGCCACCAAATCGGGCAACCTGAAGGGCACATTCACGCGTGCTTTAAAGGAGGCAGCGGAGGGTATTAAGGAGGCAGTTGAGGTCCTCCTTAATCGCACTAGCACGGAGGAGACGGCGAAGCTATGGGAGGAGAATGGCCGTCTCCGATCCGAGTTGGAGGACCTCAAGCGGCAGTTCGCTGCCCAGAGGGCAGCTCCCACGGCCTCCTGCTCCACCTCCTCCGCAGCCTTGCCGTTTTCTTCGTTGGCTTCTTCGGTCCCGTCGTCGACACCTGCACTTGCGGATGCGGAGATCGAAAAGATCGCGCGCATCTGCATGATGCAGTGTGGAAAGATGGTGGGTGCCCGAATGGAAAGCATAGAGGCTAGGCTCCTCCCGGCTGAGACCCTCCGCCCACCGCTCGCTGCGGACAAGCGGAGGAAGGAGGGGGCCAAGATGCCCGCTAATGGGCCCAGAAAGCCCGTGGAGCGCACGTCCGCGCCTACTTCCCGGGCAGCCGCGCCATTGGCACTCGCACCCCCGCCGACTGCACCATCGGCGACCGCATCCGGGTCCACCAAGGAGACCTGGACGACGGTCGTCAAGAAGGGCCGCCGCAAAGGGAAGACGGCGCCGCCGGTACTCGCTAGAGCACCGGCACCGAAGAAGGCCCAAGGATCGCCTAAGGTCAGAGCCCCACGCTCCGCGGCTGTAGTAATTACGCTGCAGCCCAGAGCCGTCGAAAGGGGCATATCATATAAGGCGGTCCTAACGGAGGCGAGGGCGAAAGTCGCGTTCCCTGACCTTGGCATACCGTCCGGCCTCAGAATGAGGCCGGCGATTACGGGGGCGCGACTGCTGGAGGTGTCGGGTGCCTCTAGCGGCGAAAAGGCGGACATCTTGGCCGCCAAGCTGCGAGAGGTCCTCAACCCAGAGGACGTCCGGGTGTCCAGGCCGATGAAGACCGCTGAGCTGCGCGTCGATGGCCTGGATGACTCGACGACCGCGGCTGAGGTCGTGGCAGCTGTCGCCAAAGTCGGCGGATGTCCGCCTGATGATGTGCGGTCTGGCGAGATTCGCGTCGACGCTTCCGGGCTCGGCGCGATCTGGGTGCGGTGCCCGGTGGCGGCGGCAAACAAAGTTGCCGACGCTGGGCGTCTGTTGGTGGGGTGGGTGGCAGCGAGGGTGAAGCGGCTGCAACCCAGGGCCTTGCGGTGCTACCGTTGCTTCGACATTGGGCATGTCAGAGCACGGTTCACCGCTGAAATAGACCGCAGCGAGCAGTGCTATCGCTGCGGTAAGGCCGGCCACAAGGCGGCCCAGTGCTCCGCGGCGCCAAACTGCAGCCTCTGTACAGCTGCGGGGAGGCCCGCTGGGCACAGAGTGGGTGGAAAGGCTTGTGGCGCGCCCGCCAACAAGAAGAAGAAGAAGAGAGGGGCTGCTAAGGCTGCCGGGGGCTCTTTACCCCCCCCTCAGCCTGGCTGCCCTTCGGCCGACTCCCGGCCTAGGAATGGTGCGGAGGGAATGGATTGCGCATAATTGCGCTCTACCATTTCCTCCAAGGCAATATCAACCACTGTGCCAGAGCTCAGGATCTCTTGCTCCAGAGCATGGCAGAGTGGTCGATTCACGTGGCTGTTGTCGCCGAACCGTACTTTGTCCCCCCCAGGGATAACTGGGTGGGAGACCTGGACGGTTTGGTGGCCATCATTGGCGGGGCTCTTGTCAACCCGTCCCGAGGTCACGGCTGGGTAGCCGCCCTCGTGGACGGCATTGGTATGGTTGGGGCGTATTTTTCGCCCAACAAGAGTCTCGCCGACTTCGAGAGGTTCCTTGTCGAGTTGGGTGCCGTCGTGGGCCGACTCCACCCTCGCCCTGTGCTGTTGCTGGGGGATCTCAACGCCAAGTCTGTGGCGTGGGGATCTCCTGTGACCGATGCTAGGGGCGAGGTGCTGGAGGAGTGGGCGGTCACGACTGGCTTGACCGTCCTAAATCGGGGCTCGGTCCACACGTGCGTGCGGCAGCGGGGCGGCTCTATAGTGGACGTCTCGTTCGCTAGCCCTGCTGTCGCGATCCGTGTCCGCGACTGGCGTGTCGCCGTGGAGGTGGAGACGTTGTCGGGTCACCGTTACATCCGTTTCGACGTCTCCGCCCAGACCAGCGGCGGCCGCAGTTCGATGGCCCCGCGAATGGACGGTCCGCGCTGGGCGCGTAAGCGCATCGACAGGGAGCTTCTCGAGGAGGCCGCTATTGTCCAGGCCTGGTTCCGGGAGTCGGCAACAAACGGACCCGTCGGAACAGGAGGCGCTGTGGTTCCGCGGGGCGATGACGCAAATCTGCGACGCGTCCATGCCCCGGGTCCACGCACAGTCAGCAAGGCGCCAGGTGTACTGGTGGACCGCCGAGATCGCGCAGCTGCGCGTCGCGTGCGTGGCGGTTAGACGCCAGTACACCCGATACCGGAGGAGACGTCGTCGGGTCCCTGACGAAGAAGCCGCGCTGTATGAGGTGTACCGCGCGGCGAAGGAGGCTCTGTGGCTGGCCATCGGCGAGGCGAAAACGCGAGCCAGGGAGGAGATGTTGGAGAGTCTAGACGGGGATCCGTGGGGGCGCCCTTATCGCGCGGTCCGAGGGAAACTTCGAGCCGCGGCGCCCCCACTTACGGAGAGCCTCCAACCCGAGCTGCTGGAGGAAGCAGTCGCAGCCCTCTTCCCGGTGAGAGCGGAGCACAGTCCGCCGCCGATGGCTGTGCCCACAGCCGCAGAGCCTACAGGAGAGAACGCCATCAGTGTCCCAGAGGTGACACAGGCAGAGATGGGGGCAGCCGTGATGCGGCTCCGGGCCAAGAACGTGGCTCCGGGGCCCGACGGGATCCACGGCTGCGTGTTAGCCCTCGCTCTGAAGGAGCTTGAGCCCCAACTGAGAGGACTCTACACAGCGTGTCTTGAGCGGGGCCAGTTTCCCACTTTGTGGAAATCTGGTCGTCTGGTCCTGCTCAGGAAGGCGGGGCGCCCTGCCGACTCGCCGTCCGCGTACCGGCCCATAGTGCTGCTAGACGAGGTGGGCAAGCTGTTTGAGCGTATTATCGCAGCCCGCCTCGTCGGCCACTTGTGCAGAGAGGGGCCGGACCTGGACGACAGCCAGTTTGGTTTTCGGCATGGGCGCTCCACCATCCACGCTGTGTCGCGGGTGAGAGTCCTGGCGGAGGAAGCGGTGTCCCGGGGCGGGGTGATGTTGGCGGTGTCCTTGGACATCTCCAACGCCTTCAACACCCTGCCCTGGAGTTGTATTCGGGAGGCACTGCGCTATCATCGGGTGCCTCCCTACCTCCGCCACATCGTTGGGGCTTATTTGTCGGAGAGGTGTGTCACCTACGTGGGACGTGATGGCGGAAACCAGCGCCGCATGTCGTGCGGTGTTCCGCAGGGCTCGGTCCTAGGCCCGCTCCTGTGGAACATCGGGTACGACTGGGTGCTGAGGGGTGAGCTCCAACTGGGCGTAGATCTGACGTGTTATGCGGATGACACGCTGGTCACTGCCCGGGGGAGCTCGCACAGGGAGGCAGCGTTGCTGGCGACGGCTGCGGTCTCACAGGTGGTGGGCCGCATACGTCGCCTAGGCCTGGAGGTGGCCCTCAGCAAGTCGGAGGCCATGGTGTTTCATGGCCCCCGGCGGGCGCCGCCGCCCGGCTCACACATCGTGGTCGGGGGGGCTCGGATCGCTGTCGAGTCCACCATGAAGTATTTAGGATTGGTGCTCGACAGCCGGTGGAACTTCGAGCCCCACTTCCGACGGCTGGCGCCCAAGTTGCTGGGCGCGGCTGGCGCGCTCGCAACGCTGCTTCCCAATCTGCGGGGCCCGAGCGCCGTCTGTAGACGGCTCTACGTGGGGGTCGTGCGATCCATGGCCCTGTATGGGGCCCCGGTGTGGGCCTCTGACCTGACGGCCGGCAGCATCGCTGTTTTGCGAAAGCCGCAGAGGGCGATGGCCGTCAGAGTCATCAGGGGGTATCGCACGATCTCCTACGAGGCGGCGTGCGTACTGGCCGGATCCCCGCCCTGGGACCTCGAGGCGAAAGTACTCGCGTCGTTGTATCGGTGGCGCGAGGAAGCGAGGGCGCGGGGCGAGGGACCGATGCAGCGACACATAGAGCTGCGTCGGTCTCAGCTTCGCGAGGTCCTGGTGGCGGAATGGCGGGACAGGCTTTCACGCCCTACCGCCGGCCTCGTCACCATCGAGGCGGTCCGGCCGGTGCTCGAGCGCTGGCTCAGGAGGAGGCACGGCTCCCTGTCGTTTCGGGTGACGCAGGTGCTCTCGGGGCATGGCTGCTTCGGGAAGTACCTGTGTCGCATAAACAGGGAGCCGGACGCCCGGTGTCACCACTGCGTCGACTGCCGGGAGGACACGGCGCGGCATACGCTGGCAGAGTGTGCCGCTTGGGAGGAGCCGCGCCGTGCCCTCATCTCAGAAGTAGGCAGTGACCTGTCGCTGCCGGCCGTAGTTGAGTCGATGGTCGGCAGCGACGAGTCCTGGAACGCGGTGGTTTCCTTCTGCGAGGCAGTCGTCTCGCAGAAGGAGGCTGCGGAAAGGGAGAGGGAGATCTCGTCCACTCACCCGGCCCGCAGAAGGCGCACCGGGCGTCGGCGGAGGGCTGACAACGCCCTCTTCCAGCCCCCCTAAATGGGTCCAGGGGCGACGGACTCGGGGACGTCCGTCGCCCCCCACACACCAGGACCCGAGGTGGCGGCGCGTAGTGTTCCACGCGCGCCCCTTTTAGACGTCACGGGGGGAGTCAAACACCTCACTCCCCCCCAGACCCGAAGTGGCCCGCAGCGGCGGGCCGGCACCAGTCGGGGGTTGCGGAAGGATCGTACGTTCCCGCGACCCCCGGCGTAGGTGTGAGATGGAACACCGGGGTGGTTTTTAGTCAGTAACAGTCTGACAGACCCCGCCGTCCGCCCCAGGGCGGCGGACATCCATGACGATTTTCCACCCCGGAAACAAAAAAAAAAAAAAAAAAAAAAGGTTGTCTTGAAGGGGCTGTCCGGCCGGTGCTCGACCGCTGGCTCGGGAGGTGGCACGGCCCCCTGTCGTTTCTGGCGATGCAGGTGCTCTCGGGGCATGGTTACTTCGGGAAGTACCTGTGTCGCATAAACAGGGAGCCGGACGCCCGGTGTCACCATTGCGTCGACTGCCGGGAGGACATGGCGCGGCATACGCTGGCAGAGTGTGCCGCTGGGGAGGAGCCACGCCGTGCCCTCATCTCAGAAGTAGGCAGTGACTTGTCGCTTCCGGCCGTAGTCGAGTCGATGGTCGGCAGCGAAGAGTCCTGGGACGCGGTGGTTTCCTTCTGCGAAAGGTCGTCTCGCAGAAGGAGGCTGCGAAAAGGGAGAGGGAGATCTCGTCCACTCACTCGGCCCGCAGCAGGTGCACCGGGCGTCACGTCTCGGTGGAGGGCGGACAACGCCCTCTTCCAGCCCCCCAATGGGTCCAGGGGTGACGGACTCGGGGACGTCCGTCGCCCACCATACATCAGGACCTGGGGTGGCGGCGCGTAGTGTTCCACCCGCGCCCCTCTTAGACGTCGCAGGGGAAGTCAAACACCTCCCTCCCCCCCAGAGCCTAAAAGGCCCGCGGTTGCGGGCCGGCACCAGACAGGGGTTGCGGAAGAATCGTACGTTCCCGCGACCCCCGGCGTAGGTGTGAGATTGAACACCGGGGCGGTTTTTAGTCAGTACGAGTCTGACAGAACCCGCCGCCCGCCCCAGGGCAGCGGACATCCATGAGGATTTACCACCCAGGATACAAAAAAAAAAATTGTTGTCTTAAAGGGGCTGACAACAGCTAAAGTGCGGTCACTGTCGGACTGCATAGAAAAGAAAGAGAAGCGCGATGACACACAGCTGGTAATTTATTGCAAATTAAGTAACATATCTCTATTTAAAAAAAATCTATTGATTGGACTAAAAAATTAAAACACTATGACGTTATTATGTTGCTTGAAAAACAATCTTAAAAAAATGAGAATGATTGCATATAGACTAATATGGTTTTTAATCGTTAAAATAATTTTTTAGAGTTATTTTCGTGACTTTTTTCTATCGTACCAAATTAGTTGACCACTATCTAACTAGCATAAATACTGAAGAATATCACATATTTTTCTGATTTTGTTTGCTGCAGTGGATCATATACTTTTAGGCATTATAAAACTTGCGTTTAGGTCATGTGGTCCCCTTAAAATATAGTTTTTAGTGATAATACCGCCCATTGTTTCAACCTATGTATAATTTCTACATTCATATCTGTACTATACGGTGTACATTATAAAAAGAGTATTCTATCCATAAAAACCCTAATTCCACAGACTTAATTCTTTTTTGTTGGTTATAGCTATTAAAATATTCAAGCATTGATGCATGATATAAAACCTGACCAAGTCAAATTTTTTTTTTGCAAATATCTTTTAGAGAAGGGTGAAAGTTAACCTTTATATTAAACCGACCTTCAATCAGATATAGTATGATTGATTAAGATCTATTGAGCACTTGCTTGCTTGACTTTGCTTAGCAACTACTCGTACCTGTACTCGGAAGTTTTTGCATGAGCTATGTTGTTATTCACGGTTTCATTTCGCGTCACGTTGATAGATTTTTTCGTGATGTTACTTTTGTGTTTGTTTAAGAAGTTTTTCCGCACATTTTCCATAATGATGATTTGAAAAGTAGATATTTTAAATATCGGGGAAGAAAGCCTACCTTAATAATAATTTAAACATAATTAGGAAAAACAAAAAAAAAAACATCAGCCTAGGGTATAACGAACAGTCACATGTGGTGTAAGTTCTTGAAAAATTACTGATATTGTGTTTAAGTTCATCTCATTTTATGTGCCTATAGGTATCTTATAATCATGGTATATGTACATATAACATATTATCATTCCTTTTCAACTAAGTTTTTCTGGCAATGCCTTTAATACTAATCATTTCTGCATTTCTTTAAGCCTTACAACGCGGATGCGCCTGTTTATAATAGTCTCACGAACGGTGTTCATGCATTTGAACGCAACAAATGGCTCTTTAAAATCATACAGTTACAGTTTATCATACGTCTGTGTCATGACAGTGTTCTCATTCATTACTGTTGAGAAAAGAACATTGTTAGGGGACTTTCATGTGTGTTTTGTAACTTAAAGGATTAGGTTTGGTAGAAACACACAAGATACACAGAACATCACGCGTACGATTATACGATGGGGGAGAGTAGACTCTCTAAGCACAACATCCGTAGTTTCAGCCGACGTTACGGGTGCTTCCTACTCCTTATCACCTACGGACATAAGATTAGTTTGGGGCCCGATCTAAGAATGAATGACACCAAATGTGACAGTTGTCCCTACTCCCGATGTGTTTATACCTGTCTGAAAAAGTTAACTAATCGAGGGTAAGGTTCACTCCATTTTTTTTTTTTAGGGTGGGAAGTCATCAAATAACATCTCCCGCTCTGGGCAGAGCAGGAGGGCGTGTCCGACTCTTACTGACTAAAACCCACCCGTGTTCCTTCAGTTGCCGGTGCCAGGGGCCACGGTAACCCTTTCGGACTTTCCCGCAACCCAGCAGGCATTGGCCCTAGCGGACCCCGTCATTGGTGCTGACATCTCTTTGAGGCGCATGTGGAACACAACGCGCCGTCGACCCGGGCCTGGTCCTTATCGGACGGCGAGCTGCCCATTGCTCGCCGTCCGCAAGTCCGCGCCTACGGTGGCCGGGAATAGGCCTGTGATTCCCGACGCCCAGGGCGTCTCCTGCGGTGGCTAGGGGTGTGAGGGCGCGAATTTTGCCTCTCCCTCACGCGTTCCGCCTCCTCCTTCGCGAGCATTACTGCTTCGCAGAAGGAGGTGACGGCTTCCCAAGCCCTCTCGCTCCGGTTCATGGCCTGGACCAGGGCCGGACGCGAGAGATCGCCACCGCCAATCGCCTCCACGAGGACACGGGCGATGCTCCGCCCAAGCAGACAGACCTCCACCGTATGCTCCACCGTGTCCTCCGGGTGATGCACACAATGGTGACACCCGGCGTTTCCTCCCGCCTTATCCGGAAAATATCTTCTATTTTTTCAAAATTTAAACACAATGAAATAGTAGTTATTTCTAATATTCGCAGCAAAGTTAGCGTCTTATAATTTAGAAGATATTCGGGATAGTCCAATATCGTGTTAGGAGGTTTTGCCAATACACGCGAAATAGCATTTTACGTCGATTGGCATTAAAAACAAACAATCGAAAAAGGTAGTTAGGAGGTATTGGTCACTTCATCGCCGATATTTCAAATATTATTATAAAGACGAAGGAATACTATAGCCATTCCATTGTTGGTCGAAATAAACGTTTTTTATTTGTTATTATAATAGCTCAATATCTTCAATAAGTACATTATCAGTTTAAAAAATAAAGTTTAAACTGAGTTTCTTATTTATTGTTTCCAGGATTAAATGGTGTGGTGAGAAGGTGACGGATGTCGTCGTGGGGTTATCACGAGCCGCAAGACTTCTAGGACACGTCCAATACTTCAAGCATTACAGAAGTCTACCTCCTTTGTACAGAGATGGACCAAATCCAGGTACCTACCTACTTATTGATGGCCTTTTTAGCCAAACGTAAGTAGCTATTAGTATTGTTATTAGAAAACTGGGGAAAAACATTATGCTAGTAGCTGTTAGTTGTGTCGGTCAGATCTAAGACGAAAGTGAAACGGTTGGTTGCGATTATGTAATTACTGCAACCAAGCTCATAAATTTTACTATCGTGCTAGTTCGCTACTAAAATTCTATAGTAAGACTATCTGAAACGATGTCTGCAGCTCGATAGTGATACAATTGATTCGATGCACTCACCCACCAGCGATCTTTTAAAATGATTGTGACCAGGTTTTTCCCAAAGATGTCTTGTTATCGTGTGTCAAAACTTTCCATTCGACACAAAATTTGTAAAACGTCAGTCAATCGGAGGTCTGGCTTTGAAATTGGTAAATCTGTTCTACACTTTAAATAAAGGTAGGTACTTAATACAAGCAGAAGTAAATTTAGTGTGACTGGTCTGTGGACTGGAATGCCATTATCAAATTCAGTAAAAACATGATTGGGGCTTTGTGTGTCGAAAATACAATTTAGTTTTGTAGTCTGGGATCCGAACAGTCTGAAATCTTAACAAAGGTGATAGCGTTAGTTCCTGCATGAGAATGAGACACTCTTATATGCCAATCTTGAATATATGACCTCAGTTTGACCTTTCAAAGATCAGAAATGTGATGGTTTTAAAAGATAGATCATTATAATTGAATAAATAATTTCGATCGTGTTACAGCGTTCCACGATGCAATCTCCGACATCGTCGCCGTTCAGTTGACCTCGCCGGAGCACCTACAGACCCTGAACTTGGTAAAGGTTGAAACAAGCCCCGAAGTTACTTTGAACCATCTCCTTTGGGTCGCTTTGGAGAAGTTTCCGCTAATGGCGTATGCCTACGTCCTAGATAAATGGCGTTGGGATGTCTTCGGGAATAGTAGCTTAGAGGACTGGAATCAGCACTGGTGGGAACTCAGGTTGGTTTTTCTTGCTAAGATTGGTGTTGACGGACCTTAATGCATGATCTCACATTAGTATTAAAATAACTAGATTAGATTGTGAACGCGAGAAGTCACGGGAAATCGTCACATCTTCAACAGAACTTGGCACCATATCGTTGAGTTCAGCATACACTACTTATGTAGGTACCAGGCGAAGAATCTGCTGGTATCTTTTAACTAGGAAGCTATTCTAGTTTCAAAATCGAGCACTTTCATTCATTTGTGTATAAGGGCCATAACACAAAACTATGATGCGACGTCGCCGTCGCATCGTTAAAATCTGTGAGCTTGGCGCTTGATCAGTAGGTTAGCGAGCTCGCAGATATTTGCGGTTCGTTGCGAATTCATAGTTATGTGTGGGAGCTCTACACCAATAAATCTCTAGTTTAAAAAAATACTTTGTTATGCAATCCGGCTCAACATAATTAATAATTTATCGAATGTGTTGAGGAATTTGAAAGGAAATACATTGTATGATAACTTAAAAGGCTTAACATAACATCACGCCTGTAATCCGCGAAGGGCTGGGCAGAGACACCTACGTTTCTCCAGTTAAGTTACATATAGAGCAAAAGAAAAAAAAAAGGTGAAGAGCCTATTTTCATTAACCGGGTACATATCCAGAATCCGGGAAAAAGAAACAATAAACTTATTCTCTCCATTTCTGTCTATCTTCTTCCGTGTTAATTAATGATTGATGCAAATGATTTAACATATTCAACTAAAGGCCTATTACTTTATTGATGATAGGACGCTTACCTGCATACTTACTCTTTTTCAACCAGCATACTCTCAATGTCAACGTTACGGCCTCTTTTATAGGCTCTTTTACTATCATCGTAGTGGGGCTTGTGGGTAAGTAAAAACAGCTGCACGGAACGATCAATCAGGTTAACCTACGCGTGCCGCGGTTAGTCCGTGGATGGGTGACCATCTTTACATACCAAGACCCCTCCGTGCCTCTGAAAATACGTTAAGCCGTTGGTCCCCGCTGTCAGTCGTGGATCTTTGACAGTCGTTACGGGTCGTCAGAAGCACGAAAGCCTGACAACCAGTCTTACCAAGGGGTATCGTATTACCCAATGACTGGGTTGTGGAGGTCAGTTAGGTAGTTGCTTGCTCTATATAAAATAATGGTATTCAGCTGTATCCGATTAGACTGGAAGCCGACCCCAACATAGGTGGGAAAAGGTTAGGCAGATGATCATGATGAATTACTATTATCTGACCTATGGCGCCCATGGTGGGTTGAAACGGCAACAGATTTTTAGGCGACGAGTCTAATTTAAACACCTTTGTATTTTTTTTTTTAAAGGTGGGAATTTATCAAATAACTTCTCCCGCTCTGGGCGGAGCGGGAGGGCGTGTCAGACTCTTACTGACAAAAACCCACCCGTGTTCCTTCAGTTGCCTGTGCCAGGGGCCACTGTAACCCTTTGGGACTTTCCCGCAACCCTGGCAGGCATCGGCACTAGCGGACCCCGTCGTTGTTGCTGACCTCTCTTTGAGGCGCGCGTGGAACACAACGCGCCGTCGGCCCGGGCCTGGTCCTTATCGGACGGATCCTTATCCATTGCTTGCCGTCCACAAGCCCGCTAATTTATACACCTGAGGGCCAATTCTCGTACATAAAAATATTAAAAAAACTTGTTACTTCAAAGAAAAGGAAGAAATACCAATCACAAAAATTGCGTTGAATAAAAAAAACAAGTTTGTGAGGAAAATAAATGATTGTTATTATGTGGGTTTGAGGACACTGAGAATTGCCCTCATTTCTTAAGATCATGGAGTTCTTGTCAAAATAAGGAAAAAAGAAATCTAAAAGGAATTTGGTAACATTGAATTCATTGTAGAACTGGTAGCAATAAATTAAACGAACCTATATAAAAAAAAAACATTATTGAAGGCTCCTACAAACAGGCGCGACACACAACGCGAATCGCACGCGACACAAAGGCACCGCTCGTCGCGCGACAGGCGGTACCTTTGTGTCGCGTCGCGTGTCGCACCTGTTTAAAGGAGCCTTAATACAAAATCACACATGGCGAAATATACCACTACGTACGGTTTTCCTTAAACCTACTTACCACTAGTAGGTACTTAGTCGATGTCAAAGTGAATCGCTAGGCGGAGGACTCGGAGAGGTCACGAGATACAATATAATATGAAAAACCAAACGGAACTTTTCGCATAGGTACGTATACTTTTGCAATCAAGTTCGTTCTGCTAGTTTAACTAGTTTAATTGATCTCAGTTATTAATGTTATACCTACTGTTTAATTTTACAGTTTTCGTGTTTTGTTTTCATGTACTTTGCACCCCGAAAGGTAAAATATGGGATGAATATAAAACATCTACATATTGTTTAACCATTTTGCAAAGGGGAGGGGCTCGTGGTTGAATAACAGCGGCACAGTTCAATCGATCAAGGCTAAGCTTTTGACTGACGGGTTGGCGCAGTTGGTAGCGACCCTGCCTTCTGAGCCACTGGTCCCGGGTTCGATCCCCGGATAAGTCAAACATTTGTGTGCATGAACATGTCTGTTTGACCTGTGTCTGGGTGTGTATATGTATATAAGTATGTATATCAGTCATCAGGTTACCGTAGTACAGGCTCTGCCTAGTTCGGGACCTGAAGACCTTGTGTGGATGTTGTCTCATATTATTATTATTAAGCTACCGTTACCGCGGTCGGCTCGTGGATGGGTGACCATCTCTTTCCTACCGAGACTCCTCCGTGCCTCGAAAAGCACGCTAAGCCGTTAGTTCCGGTGGTCATTCTTCGTAGATCTATGAAGTCATCACAGATAATCAGAAGCCTGAGAGTCTGACAACCAGTCTTACCATGGGGTACCGTATTACCAAGTTACTGGGTTGTGGAGGTATAGGCAGTCGCTCCATGTAAAATACTGGTATTCAACTGCATCCGGTTAGACTGGAAGGCCGACCCAAACATAGTTGGGAACAGGCTATGCAGATGATGATTTTGCAAGTTAATTATTAAAAATTTGATTTGAACTTCCAAAAAAAGAACAAGCGTAAAAAAAGAACAAGCGTAAAAAAAAATCTTGAAAAAGAACAAGCGTAAAAAAAAGAACAATCGTAAAAAAAGAACAAGCGTAAAAAAATAACAAGCGTAAAATCACACCAATCAAGACAATCCATCTTCCCAGAGATGGTGGGATGAGTCGGTCTGCAGAGTCGCACAGAACCATGTACTTGATACGTCTGCTACTACTGCGGAGCGTGCGCGCCTTCTAGCTGTGGGTAGCTGGGAGTCGGGTCTTTGGCTTCGTGCAGTACCGTCTACTTCTCGTCTTACGTCGTTACGTCTACGTCTACTTTCCGCCTCACTACTTCCCTGAGACTAGGAGCTCCTTGTTGTTCTTCTCATCGCTGTCACTGGGGCGAAGTTGTCCACAGTTTCGGCCACACCCGAAGTGCGGGCCGCTTAGCGTGGCACGCGAACATTAATGCCATCATCCGAAGAGCTCTTGTCACCGTCGGCGTTCCAGCTGTATTAGAACCTAATGGCTTGGCACGCGACGACGATGGCAAGAGACCGGACGATGTCTTTATTTCCATGGAAGGTGGGTAGGCCCTTAGTGTAGGACGCAACGTGTGTCGATACTCTTGCGCCAACCCATCTTTCCGGCTCGTAGTGCTGTGTTGGCGCTGCTGCTGCGGCTGCGGAAAACCTCAAGCGGCGAAAGTATAATAACTTATCGGCAATTATATTTTCGAGTGCTCATGGTTAGTTCATCGAAATCTCTTGACACTTCCCGTGACTCAAGCGCTGGCTTTTACCTTGGCCAAAGGCTAAGCATTGCCATACTACGTGGCAATGCCGCCAGTCTCTTGTGTAGATTATCAGTCGACAGCGATGCGGAGGAATTCTTAGACGCCATATTTTACTTTCTAAGTAATTTTAGTTTGCTTGGTTTATAATTTTTTATTAAATACCGTGTTAGTGAATTAAGTTATTGTAATTAAATTTCATTAAAAAAAGTTATGCATCAAGCACTGATTGCTTATTCGGAAGCCAAATCATGTGTCTGTGATCCATTTATAGGGTCAATTTAACTGTGAATATACCTGTTTATTAACATATCTTCTACTGCCATCATCTGCACGAGGTCGCTACCGTCGTCATAGAAAAGTAGGTAATAAAAGTTGCAACTAAAAACAAACGATTTATTACGTCGGTACTATGTATTTTAATTTATTGAGCGCAATTCTGGTGTTCAGTTGCAACCAGTTAGACTGGAAGCCTATCCAAACATAATCATCATTATCTGCCTAGTCTTTTCTGAATTATATTGGTGTTGGCTTCCAGGTTAACAGCATGCAGCTAAGTACCATAATTTAATATGGAAAGACTGCTTATCTGTCCTCCACAACACAGTTACTGGGGAACACGATATCCCTCGGTACGACTGGCTGTCAGCCTACCCCAACATATTTCGGTAAGAGTAAGCAGATGATGCGAAAACTAACAGCTAAGCTTAGCAATGGTAGTTGCAATCAACCTTTTAACCAAACTGGTCTGTTTGTAACTGGCGAAATAACTGTACTGCAGGTACTCCTCTGGCCAACCCTTCGGCGTGATGTTATGTTTTCTGTTAAGTATGAGTTATTGACAGAGTTCAATCTGAACAGACGACCAGCGTCAGTTCGATCTTACCGAATGCGTTTACAATCAAACAATATGATACGAAGATACTGTTTTATGTCTAGTAAATGCTACTATTCATCTACAACGCGACATGCGATCACGTCACGTTGGGGTCACCAGTATAGAAGATATGAGGAAAAGAGTGTAAAGTTCGCTCATACCTCGGTGTTGTGTCTGGTGGGCAAATGCCCAACGATTGATGTCGGGGCGTTGTATATATGCTAGTTGCGCGGTAAACTCTGCTTGCGCGATGCAGGATTTTGCGTGACGTCAAGATGATAGTTCTCATGTGGCATAGTAGATGCCGCCACACTAGAAATAAGTGGATACTACTAGAAACATGCACATAGATTTTGAGGCCGTACCATCAAAAAATGGAATGGATTTCGGTGACGTCAGTTGGATCTGAAGGTAGAACCGACCGTATTATGCCAGTCTGAAGAGACAAATCTGAGGCACGAAGGGGTCTGGATATATAATGGATGATCACCCATACACGAACCGGCCGCGCCAAGCGTAGCTTAACCGTAACATAATAAAGTATAGGTATATATGAGTGTTATAAACAGTAGGTACTATACAACACTACGTGAACTAGGTGATCGGCACGGCGTGTTGCGGCGTGTCGGCCACCTTTGATGCAGATATGAAGGTGTTGGAATAGAAAGTACAGAACAATTTTTTGGTTTCAGAATGAAAGAGACGGGAGTATCGCCTCCAGTACCTAGGAACGAAACCGACCTAGATCCAGCGGCGAAGTACCATGTTGTGTCTCACGTACAGTACATTACGTAAGTAATATTATGTATGCTTACTTATGTATCTAACGGTGAAAGTACTAATGGGTGGATATGCGAGAAACAGGAAGATATCGTACACGATAAAGTACAAGGCTATGGGTACAACCGTTTCACTTTTGGGACAAGGATATAGGAGATATAAAGTAAATGAAGGTATGGTAGACTTTTTGGTACAGCTAATGGAGTTTATCGAGGACAATAAAACTGGACTCGATGCTAATGCTGCTGGAGGAAATACATACCAATATTATAAATATGCGAAAGTAACTCTGTCTGTCACCTTTTCACATCTTAACGCCAGAACGGATTTGATGTTTGGCATACAGGTAGACCTGGGTTAGGACATAGATCTTTTTATCCCGGTAGTAGCTTCCCGTGGGATAATTTTCAAGCTCTACGCGGGCTAAGTCGTGGGCGAAATCTAGTTACTTACATGCCCAAAATATGAGATCATCGTATTAATATCACAAATCTGGGATAAGGGCTGGAGAATGATAACATAATACATCATGCGTCATAATTCTGATCTTTTTACATCCTATCTACTCTGTGAAAGCGCGAAGTGTGTTATCTTATCCCAGTACAGAAAGAGAAAGACAATCAATGACGTTAGAAGTTTGAAAAGTGAAAAATTTTAATCGTACGGTCTGCTTCATCTTTCTCCTCGATTTCTTTGCTGCCCAAATGTAACCTTTACTCATTGTGATTCAGAGTGTAAAATATCTTTTTTTTCAGATACCTGATATCTCATGTTCTAGAATTTCAAATACTGTTATCTCTTTGCAAGAGGGCGAATCACACAGGCCCTCTTCACGAATGCTCCATATATGGTGTGAAGGAAGCAGGAAAACTTCTCAGGTATATTGTCTGCCTAATTAAAATGGATGAGAAAATAATATTATTGGCCCTTTGTTAGCCAAGCATGTGACTGGCGCAATTCTGAGATGTGCAAATAGGATATTATATCGTATTTATAACTTTTATTAGCAACTTAATTAGGACGTTCTATTGCAAAACGTCATACAATGTTCTTTTATATATATATCTTATACAATGAATCAATCGATTAAGGGAATCCGCATTGGGAACGAAGTGCCGCCTTTAAAGACATGAAAATGAAATACCTACTTAATGTGCTAATCTGAAGATTTGACAACATAGTTTGTTCTTTTAATTTAATTTAATTATGATCACAATCATATTTCAGTTGACGTCAAGTTTTCGAAGGATCGGGGTAATACTTGACTAGGTCTGCACTCCATGAACCAATTACCATTTACTATTTGAATGTCATACACGATTCTGATCTTTAATCCTGAATGCTATAAGTGGCATCGAATACTGTCAGCAGTTTATTGCCGATACGCTTCGGAATTTTGCTAACTTTTCCTCCAAACGTCGAGCGACAAACGACAAACTTCGCGTGACGTCACGCCTTGCTACACTTTTTACGTAGAAGTCACGTATCCTCTCTCCTAAACTTTGATGCGCTTTATCTTTGTCACTTTTTGTTAATTTGATAAAGTAAAAAATACGTGTCCAATATGTTTTGGTAATCTATCTGATGGACCAAATATACTTATTTTTTTTTACCCAGGACACGTCTCTGTTCAAATACTGGGCATAAGAGTACTTGTTTAAACATGTGCCCAGGCAAGCCTTTCAACAGGCATCCTGAGGGCCTAGACAAGTAGCTATCGCTTTCAAAGCGTTTTGTATTTCTACAACGACTTTCAACAATATTGACATTTTAAAGGTTTTCATCATCATTATTGCTGGTAGAATGTCACTTTATCTAGGCCCTCTGATCTATAATTGGTCGGAATTGAATTGTTATGTCATATTTAATACTGTTCCTTATTTCAGCGATGGTATGGCTCTTGGTGCAAGTGAGGACTGGAGATCCGTCCTTAAAGCTATAACTGGTGAAACAGAGCTATCAACTGAGGGCATACTACAGTATTTCTCAGAGCTCCAAAAGTACCTGAAAGAGGAGAACATGAAACTGGCAAGTCTAGCCGAAAGAGACATGGACCAGAGTGCACCGATCATTGTAGGTGTCTTAGTAGTGTTCTTGACAATACTAATAATAGTACTTTACTGTGTAAAGAAACACGATGTTGGTAGCAAAGTGTTTTCCGCTTGTGGTTTGAGCAAAAACGGCTCTTTGGACATAGTGACGAACGAACTCCCACAGGGAATGAACAACGAGGTGGACGGTATAAGCGAAGATAAGGTTTGAAATACAAACTAGTATACAGGGTTATTTGTAACTCAACGTATACCTTGCAGGACGTCATAGAAGAATATAAACAAATTAAGCCACCAAATGTTCTACCGAAATTCAGTAGTTTTTGAGTTAGAAAGATTTTTAGTTTTATATGAAAATCAAATTTAACAATGATTGCCGATGCCGTAACAGATCTTTGTTAATAATAAAATTAAAAGTTCAAAAATGCATAAAACTTTGGCAAAGATCACTAATTAAACATTTTACTATTAGTAATTTTTATTTTTGTCAGAGAAAAAATACAAAAAAAAAACTTAATTTCGGTAGAACACTCGGTGGCTTAATTTTTTGCATTTAACTATGACGCCCTACAAGAAATATTTATGTAGTTACAAATAACCCTGTAAATCTGAATGTGACTACACTAATGTTTATTATCTAAGTGAAAGCATCGTAGAAACCTAGGACAGGACCAATAGAGATAAGACAAACAATTATTTAGCATGTATCGTGCCAGTGATTATCAACAAGTTACGGTTTGATTACATCATAAAGATTAATTTTAAATGTATTTGTGTGAAAGTTTCGGAACACTGTTTTATGAATAAGTTTTATTGCCATGGGTATGTTATCTACGAATAAATTTTATTGAATGACTATTTCTTTTTTATGAACATAACATCACGCCTGTATTGGATGGAATACAGACAGAAATATTACCTACACCCCACATTTCGTCAATAACGTTTTCAACAACAACTTTGTTATTTTAAACCAAATAAAACAAAGAATTTAGATGAAAATGAATGTATTAGAAAGAATAAGGTTTGGCAATTATGCATGAAAAATGATATCGGACAAATGTCCACCACGGCCATGCTCACGGATGTCGATTATTTCATCAATATTTTCAATAACTTTTTGGCAAAATGGCGGGTCTACTTCAAGAGATGTTAACAACTCAATTTTAGGCTATTATTGATGATATGGATATCACTGACATGTATTGTGGTTGCAACAGGACGGTGCCACAAGTCACACAGCCAACGAAACAATGAATTTATTGCTAACCAAATTTAAATAATTTTCATCTAAATTCTTTGTTCTATTTTGTTTTAAAAAACAAAGTTCTTGTTGATAAACCCTGTATCATGTAATCAGGCCAAATCCAGAGTCCAGGCTTCTACTAAGTTTCAAATGGGAAAACACAAAATAAATATACTTTATCCGACCCGGGATCGAACACAGGACCAATTCAGCAGTTGTTTATTGCTTCTTCCAAATGAAACGTGTTTCTAACAGCCAATGGAATACTATATCAGCCAAATTGGTGGATGACGTGAACCAGATTACATCTAAAGGCGTACCCCGGGGTTCAAGGTGCCGATTTTCAAACAACACGTTAAAAAACCGTTTAAACAAGGTCTGGTCTCCAAGACTTTCGGATATGTAGAGGCAGAATGTATTGTAGTCTTAAACGAAATGATTGTATTTATTAATTTAGTTAATATCTTCTTGGCCAGAAACATGTTTTTGCAGAAAGTCGACATGGAACAACCCACCACGTCATAGAGTTGGTTGTTTTATCGTTGAGGTAGGACGTTCCGGTGGCAATTGTGACAATTAGTGAAGCAGTAACTGAAAATGGATTTACATAAATTAAAGCAAAACTATCTACCGTCAAATATTCATGTCTGAATTATTAAAAAATATCTGTTTATTTTTTATAATTGTTTAGCTCTTGACTCTAGTCTAGGTCAGTGGTGACAGAGACAGAGTCGACGGTGGAGTGAGATTACCCAGAAGAAGCCCGTTCACTCTCACTTTGAAGAGATTACGAGATTTTTGATTAGGATACTACCTACATTCTGTTTGAAACGAGTGACTTGTATCTTGATCCCGAGCTTTCGTTTGAGCTTTCTACCATCTTTGCTGACAGCATCAGTACCTGCGGCCGCTGTTCAACTGAGTTCTTGTCCCGTTCGGATCTCCTTTTGTTGCTGTTCTCATTGTAAAATATTTTTTCATTTTATTATAATTTGCTTAATTTTGTGTACATGTTTCTCAGCACAACTGACCCCAAACCAGCGGAACTTTTAGCCTCAAATACCATTTTTTTTATTTATCTCAAACGGAAACTATACAAAGTAACAAATCACCAATAATGCGATTAAAAAACATACCTACCTTTTAGTTTTTCCAACTGATAAGTGCAACTCGCACATAAATAGCTGTAGAATTGATTGAAAGAAAAGTATAAGAACGAAAAAATTTACTAACGTAACAAATATGTACCAAGCAAAAACAAACTACAGTCTTTACAGCGTCTCTCAAAAGGCTGCCGAAGCAGCGCGATGGTGCAACGTTCCGTGATGCATTTCACATTGACTGCTACCTCTTTTCCGTAAACGAAGCGCGTCCCTGGTACGCAGAGTTCGCGGCAGCTCCAACAGCGTGCTGGTGATGATAGCCAGCAGGCTCGACTGTCCATAGGGGCAATTCCCGTATTTTTAAGACCGTTCGCATTCTAATCTCAGTCTCAATCTGTCAAAATTACAATCAATTTATTTTCATTTTTTTTTTCATTTTTGACAGGTTTTAGACATTGATTGTCGCTGAGATGAGATTGCGACTTGAATTTGAACGTTTTTTAAGTACGAGAATTGGCCTACATATATCAGACGCTGCAGTGACTTACACGTCATCTACAGTCGTCGGCTGTCAATATGAAAATGTTTTGTGTAGTTATTGTTTTGTGTTGTACCTATTGTAATGTAATGTTTAATGTATTCAGTGTGTTCTAGTGTAAGATTTGTGCTATATTTAATTTCTGTGTATTAATGAGTCCTTGTTACTTGATAAATAAAATGAATTAATAATAATAAACAAAGTTATTTGTAGACAACCGGAACAACTTACCCCCGGTATGTTGAACCCCGGCTTACCCTAATGTATTGAGTGCTTATACAAACAGGCAGAGGTCATCTAGCGGTGAATGGTCAGCCTAAACTGTTACAATTTGTATGAAAATTAAACTGCATGGTGTATTAAACACTGCAGTAAAATACTCTCGTCACGCAAGGCTGTCTGTCACTTGTAACATGTTTTGTGTGCTGTATGTGTTTTGCTTTGAAAACGTTATGGACCACAATTTGACCAATCAATTATATTGGGGCAAGCCTTGGGGATTCGTAAAGCAGTTACTTACAATATTTAAGCAAATCCTTTGCGCCGTGCTATGCTTATGGTAACGTTGAATTGGTAGGTACCAGAACGTGGCTCTGTCCACAACATTGTCAGGGTTCAGGTATTTTATACGGCAGATGCATAGCTACCAGGACAGGAGATCATATAGTCACAACACAAGTGAATTTCAGACATAAAGTGATGCCTTGTGCTAAGTTTCAAGCGGTTTTGTACCATGTGCGGTGTAAATGTCAACGGCCACATAGACTTGTTCTGCACATCAAATGCATTGCAAATATTAATGAAAAGTCTCTGGCCTTGTTATTATTTGTCGTGTAGCTCGACATTCAATCTTTCTAATAGACTGCAGAGATCGCTACAATAATTGATAATGGAGATGAACAAACACCATTAATGACAGATATGGATTGGTGATCGTATCATGCTTCTTGTGCTCAAGGAGATGGTATGTTTCATTGTCTTCATAGTTTAAAATCTTTGGTGACCTTTACGATACCTCGATTTGCATAGTTTTCAAGGACAAACAGTTCAAGTTGGCGTCCTCTGAGGTGTTTGCGGGTAAATCTGAAGTAAATATATAAATCAGAATCTGGTTTGCAATTGTCAATGTCCTACACTAATTAGAGTGGACGATATAGACTGTTGTTATCAAATTACAATTTACTTACAGGGACATAGTACAATAATATGTTATGGTCTAACAGTTTCGATCATTTAGTTTGCTCTATTAAATTAGAGCTTGAAGCAAGGATACTTTAGTCAACAAACAGTTCCAAGTCAGACTGTGTTACGTGGTCGATAGAAACCATTTGAAAAAATAAAATGTTATGAAATTGGGCAGTAAAATTACATTGGAATAACAAATTGACGTGAACCAGCGCAATCATAAAATCTAAGATAATAACACACATGAGTTTAATGCAAATGTGAACGTAACTGCCATTCTACGGGTCATGGACGAACGTTATTTTCAGATGGAATTGCATTTAATTAATCAATAAACCTCTAGTAGTAAAGTCGTGGAATCTTTTGATTTGTTTGTTTACCCGGAATCAACAGTACTTTTCGCAATTTATTGAATGAACTTATTGTTGAAAGAATTGAATTTAAACAATCGATCGTTCCTCGGGTCCGTACTATAAGCAAATGACTGCTATTGACGGGCAACGATGTCTGCGACTGGCTGTGGACATCCGCTCGTAGCCGACTTGTCGAAATGGTTAAGAATGTGAGCCGGTGTGAACTAACTGCAATCACCTAACCGTTACCGCTTGTGACGAACGCGCGCACCTAGGATCGCAGCGCAGGAGTTCGCGCGCTATTTGCATATTCAAAAATCGAACACTGCGACTATACGTTACGAAATGATGTTTTATTTTAAATAAAATATTTTTTTTTAAATAACAATATTTAAATAAAAAACAGGAGATATAAATAGACATTAAAAAATATAAACAAGCAAAGGCCACAACAAATGAAGCTTAAGTGAAGTGACGATAGGTACAAGGTTGTGAATAAGTTTTAATTAGAAGGTAAGTCTAGTCATAAAATAAATACTCTACAAGACTACTCCTAAAAAATACAAAAATAAATCTGCCTACTTGTGAATGATTGTTTTTCTTATTCGAAAAATTATTGTTAAAGAAAATATTGTACTATTAATATTTAGTTTTATTGATGACATTTAACTAAGGGTTTACCTACATAATGTCGGCCAAAGGCCTTCGCGTACAAACTACAAAAAAAGTTGTTAAGTTAAAATGAATTTAAAATTATTTCCTCGTCAATTTCCAGCAATCTCCACAGTCATTTTATTTTACAGTAGTCACAAAAAGTGGACATAAATAGTTAATCATTATTATGACAATTTACAGAATACATGCAGCGTTTTATAATTAGACTTGCGAACAACATAACCACTCTGTATGCTATTCACTAAATAATTAGGTAATAAGTACCTACGAAGTATTTTTCTGCAAATTCTTTTATAATGTGTTTTTATCATGGTTTGCCTACAAAAAGGTCAAATCTACGTGTATCCTAGATGTTAAACTATATAATACCTATAAAATCACGTCTACATAGCTATAATTAATCAATATCTACTTATTTACAGCACTTTGTTTACTCAGCTGCATTTTAATTCAATTGAAGAAACGAACAAAAAAGTACGTCTTATAAAAATAAGGGTTGTCTCACAATTCACACACTACAAAAAAGCTAAAATATACTTTAAAAAATTATGCATGAACAAGTTTTTGCAAAAACTTAATTAAGTATGATTATAATACATATCTTAATTTATTTATTTACTTAACTGAATACAGAGCTACCCGAACCGTGACTTTGGGATTCATAAAAGTGTATGTATTGTAAACTTGTGGGCCAATAAACTTGTATAAAATTGACCCAAAATAATTGTTACATCATTGAATGCATAACAACATTCGCTTTGTTTAAAAAAATGAACACATCTTTTTATAAAAGAATTTGAATGTAAACCGTGATGTAAACATTGTTTTAAACTTACGTACCTATATTTACCTATATTATTACTATTTGTTACTGACGGAACTACCGGGCCTCGAGGGTTTAGTGGTCGCATGCGCCGCTGCCGAGCATGAGGTCCTGGGTTCGATTCCCAGGTCGGGCAAAGTGGTATTGAGTTTTTCCGTCAGGAATTTCTCAGTAGCAGACTGGAGTCTGGGTTTGTGCCCGGTTGATGGCAATAGGCTCGCCCCCTATTACATGGGGCTTCAACATAATAGACGAAATTTGGGTGTACTTAAGTACTCCTCTGCCTAACCCTTCAGGGAATACAGGCGTGACGTTATTTTATGTGTTATGGAACTATCGGGTCCTTATTTTATGTGTTATGGAACTATCGGGTCCTTATTTTATTTGTTAGGGAATTATCCGGTCTTTATTTTATGTGTTATGGAACTATCGGGTCCTTATTTTATTTGTTAGGGAATTATCCGGTCTTTATTTTATGTGTTATGGAACTATCGGGTCCTTATTTTATTTGTTAGGGAATTATCCGGTCTTTATTTTATGTGTTATGGAACTATCGGGTCCTTATTTTATGTGTTATGGAACTATCCGGTCCTTATTTTATGTGTTAGGGAATTATCCGGTCCTTATTTTATGTGTTATGGAACTATCGGGTCCTTATTTTAAAGCGTCCTTAGACTTTGCTCAGGGTGTCTACTCTCTAAGTCCCTCAACGAAGATAGGTCCCCGCCCGAATGTACTTGATCCGTCAGAACAAGTGTCAAATTCAATTTATTCGGACAGGCGAAAACATATTGGGAGTAGGGACAGCTGTCAAATCGTGTTGTCATTCATGATTAGTTTGGGCCCCGAACTAGTATTATGTTCGTAAGTGATACGGAGTAGGAAACGCCCGTAACGTCGGCCGAAACTACGGAATTCATGCATATGGAGACCCACAGACTTGACTTACGTCAAACCGAAGTAACTCAAATCACAACATTTGAAGTAGGTATCTATCACAAGCATGCCCAACAAAAACAGTATAGTGCCGTCCTTCGAATCTTGTAGAGCTAGACCAAACAATTGAAAGTCGATGCACTTAATGCATAATGATGCTACATTTAAAAAACCTGAAATAAAAACTATAGGTAGAGGTACACTTACGGAAGATTCAAAATCGGTTTCTTCCTAAAGTTTTGATACTTACATATTTTATGGTGGTACACACGGCTACACATCAAGCTATACATTTCCAGTTTACACTGACCTCTCACTGTAAGGAAATCCTATACAATGCGAGATCAGCTTATACTGGAAATGTATAGCTTGATCTGTAGCCGTGCGTACGAACTATTATGGTAATGGTAGATACTATTATGAAATAGGTAGAAGCATTTGTTTTCACGAGAAAGACGCTTTCAATTTTGCGTAACTAAAAAGGTACTCACCAAAGCCAGGCCCAACCACCGATATAGCCTATTAGAGACTCATATTCAAACACAAAACTTATTTTCGTTTGGAAATGAGTATGAGGCTTTGGTGGTAGTTAGTAAGTTTACATCGTAAGGCCTTTCGTAAATAAAATATGGGTAGGAGTTTCATAGCGCAAGTTGCGTGTAGAATTGCCCTGCAACGCCCTTAAAGGATGCAGGTGCCTAAATCGCCACCCTTTATTTATGTTTAACGCAAAAGGACTTAGGTAGGTATTAGTCTGAAAACACGATCCATACGATCGTGTCACGCTAAGTATCATTTTCGCAATCAAACATGGCACTTTACACACGACTTGCCATAAATATTTAATCGGGCTGTAACTAGCATACACTTGTGTCGAACGATCCATTTCCTAAATCCGACACAGCCGAATTTTGTGTTATGAAACGTGAATAGATTAGACATTTATTTTGCAAATATGGGTAGTACATAATAGGTATTATAATACATTAAAGTTCAGCCATATTTTACCATTCCACCACACCAAAAGTCAGATCTATCAATCAATCCACAGCGATTCAGCCAATTTTTTTTCTCTGATAA
This sequence comes from Brachylomia viminalis, assembly GCA_937001585.2. Lineage (NCBI taxonomy): Eukaryota > Metazoa > Arthropoda > Insecta > Lepidoptera > Noctuidae > Brachylomia > Brachylomia viminalis. The sequence continues at coordinate 11,093,403 of OW443308.2, read as the reverse complement.
AAACTCAGTCACACTGTAGTAGGTACGTTTTATCAATTAAAAATGTACGTAGTCTACCCTTAAACAGTACTGCTGTCTTCCAACCTGGTACTTTATTGGAAATAATTGGGGTCATACAGTATACACTTCTGCGCACTAAAGTGGTTGGATACGTTCATTGACATAATTTACTGTTGTCACGCCTATTTCTTGGGAATACATCAGCTAGACATTCAAAACGACATGGATTTTGCTTTACTAACATAGACTTATAACTCTAAAGCTCTACTTCGAAAATATAAATACAAAGAAGTGTCAAGATATTGTAGATTACCTACCGATTAAAATAAAGTTTGCAACTATCTGCGAGGCGGCCTCTGTGATAGGCTTGAGTCACGCATTTTATCACGGGTTTTGCTCCCAAACTGTGATAAAAATGTATGTCTCAAGCCTATCACAGTAAGCCGTGCTCGCCCCGCTGTAGTTTTCAGTTTAAGCATTAATCGAAGAGATATTTTTTGGGCCTTAAATGCAGTGTTTTTATTAGTTAACTTCGCCCAGAAAATGACACCATAACGTAATTGAGATTTAACTGTAGGTACCGTGGTAAGCCGTAAGAAGTATTTTGGTGTCTACTATGAAGGATAATCTATTTAAAACATCTGATGACCTTATTTTTTGTGCTTTCCAATTTAAAATGTAATCTAACTGTAATCCCAAGAATTTTGTATCACTAGCTTCGTCAATATTGTCATGTTTGTAATGTATGTGAAAATTAGTTACACTGGGCGTACGCTGTCTAAAGTACATTATCTTTGTGTTACTTAAACTTATATTCAAATTATTTTTGTCTAACCATTTAAATATACAGTCAAGAGAATTATTTGTGTAATTTTCATATGTTATTGCATTTTTACAAGGTTTCGTTATGGTGCTATCATCAGTAAACATAGTCAAAGGTTGTTCAATGGACATAAGCATGTCATTAACATACAATATAAATAAAAAGGGCCCAGAACGGTACCCTGTGGTACACCGAACTCTATTTTACGTCCTCGTGATCTGGATAGCTCCTCATGTTTATTAACTACATTTACGCGACTAATTTCGATTATTTGCGTTCTGTTTTCTAAATACAATTTTATTAGTTCGAGCACGTTACCTCTAATGCCGTAGACTTCTAATTTATTTAGCAATGTATTACAATGGACATAATCAAACGCCAGAGTCATATCCCAAAATATGGCTTCTAAGGGGGATTGTTTATCCACATTTCTAATAATGGTAAGTATACAAAAAGTCATAAATTGCCATATTAATGTTTCTGTGCTGTCTAAATCCTTTTTGTTCTTCACGAAGTATACATATATTTCAAAGTATATATAAAATATCTTTGAAATGACCGGTATGAGTGAAATGGGTCTATAGTATTACATCAACTCCTTATCTTCCTTCTTAAATAAAGGTTTAACTATAGATGTTTTTAATAATTCTGGATATATACCCGTATTGATACCGAGGTTAATTAAGTGACTTAGATGACCGCATACCTCAGCTGACACTGACTTCAGTACCTTTGTAGCGATTGCATCAATACCTGCACTGTTAGTATTTTTAAGTACATTATTATTATTGTGAACACTTAACTTATTAAAGATGAATGTGATTACGATTACATACCTACTGACAGTAAACAAAAGCTAACACTCAATTGAAAAACTTTACAAATTCTGGCCCTTCGAGACGTAATAACGCTTTATTAAACTTTGACTTAACTTTTTAGGGCTCCGTAGTCAAGTGGCAAAAACAGAACCCTTATAATTTTATTCTATATTATTGGACGGTAAATAAGCTGACAGCCGACCTGGTGTTGAGTGGATAAGCTGATATCACAAGCTTCACTTCTTGTTTATTTTTGCCTTTCATTCGGCACCCACAAAACACACGAAGAGTCTCTGAACAAAAATATTATTAAAACTGAAAAATTGATTCAATAGTGAGCCGATCCAATGATGTTGGATTTCAGATCTTTCACTCGCCTACCGAATAATCGAAAAATGAAATGAAAGGAGCTGATGAACATTCATTCCTGTATAATTTTCTCAGTGTCGTGTTAACGTGGAATGAAACAAAAATGAACGCGTCCGATATCGACTTTAACGCTGTCCATGAACACCTGCAATACCTACTAGAGGCGTTGCAGTTACAGAGGTGTGATAGATCAATAACTGTATAATTTTCATACTACATTATAATTATTATTTACTCCTAAAAATAATCCAACATTGAACTAAGTTTCCTATCTCATAACCACTATTTGCACTGTCAGGGTCGCGGTCTGTTTTGCGAACTAAGTTAAAAATACACTATCGCCATTCACTATTTAGTTACTATCACAAAACCTTACACCAAACTACCTTTTAATAAAAGCAATTACTTTACAATGTGACTTGTTTGACGTATGTTAATTATTATCCTGTAAGTAAGTACCTACCTAGGTACAGTTACCAAAGACAGGTTTTACTGTACCTACTTAACTAGAAAGTCCTTTGAGGTTTACTGATTTATCAACCAGTTCAGTCATGTCATGTCAAATTAACTAAATTACAAATAAACTAACAAATTGAACAGTAGGTATACCCACCTACTGTATTCCATATAAACCGAAAGTTAATTTTACCTGTTTGAGTTAAATTGTTACTGACCACATTTTTCCGCTACTTCCGATTAAAAGAATGTACCAACGTGATGCTGAATATATTGGTGGCGACATGACATTTACGGAAAATGGAAATTTAAATAAATGGATTTCCATTTTCCTTTAGTTATTAATTTTTACTTTCACAAAGTTTCATTTTCTATCTATTCTTCTGGCCTTTCCTCGGTTTACGACTTTCTAGCGAAGTTTATGAAGACCGAAACCGCAGTATCTCCTATAACGTGCCGTAGCTTTTATAAGAAATATAATAAGAATAAGAAATATAATTTACATAAAGGCAAAACTGTAAAAAAAATATGCGTTTTAATCTTTAGAATAAAATATTATCATTATTTTGGTTTTAAATTAATTTTCTCAGGTTCCTAGAATCTGTTTTTTTACTTATCTTCCGGGTGTGAACCAAGGTGAAATTTCAAGTTAGAGTAAATTAGGTGTTTTGTACTGCATTGAAATTGTCGTCTAATTGTAGGAATTTCCAAACTATGCGACATGTTTTTAATATAGCTGCTTTCTGTGGTGTAAGATATGAAAATTTTGAAAGATTGATTACATTTAACCTGATAAATAGCTGTTTTGGGATGATACCTGTCGTTGATACCACTATTAGGAATAGTCCTAATAAAATGAAATAAATAAATAAAATGAAAGATTGATTACATTTAACCTGATAAATAGCTGTTTTGGGATGATACCTGTCGTTGATACCACTATTAGGAATTTTATTTATTTATTTCATTTTATTAGGACTATTCCTAATAGTGGTATCAACGACAGGTATCATCCCAAAACAGCTATTTATCAGGTTAAATGTAATCAATCTTTCAAAATTTACAGACCCAGATTTACAGATTACAGAGTAACCATAGGGTTACTCTGTTAATTTTCCAAACTCTGTTCATAATCTTCTTGTAGCTCTTTATATTTCCTAATGTTTTCGGTGATAGTTTTCTGTATATTATTGGTGTTTGGGACTGCTATATCTATTATGTATATATTTTTGTTTTCTTTATCAACAAGTGTTATCTCGGGCCTTTTTTTTTTTTGTGGGTGGGAAATCATCAAATAACTTCTCCCGCTCTGGGCAGAGCAGGAGGGCGTGTCAGACTCTTACTGACTAAAATCCACCCGTGTACCTGCAGTTGCCTGTGCCAGGGGCCACGGTAACCCTCTTGGACTTTTCCGCAACCCTAGCAGGCATCGGTCCTAGCAAACCCCGTCATTGGTCTTCAGTCGTCTTTATTTTATGGTTGCACCAAATATTTAGGTTGCCCACGCCTACGCTGTAGCTGCTTCTGTAAAAGCAGCTACAAAGACAACGCGACCAACGTTGTCTCGACCGAGTCCATCTTACAACTGTAGCGTCCACAGGCATTCCACAGGTAGTCACTATTCGCGATGCAAAATCGTAATTACGTGGACGAACGTATACGACCAGCGATAGCATCGCGACTGTATCCCGATCTTTTTGCAACTGTATCGCTACTGAATCACGATAAAAATTCAAAAACTCGACGGTCGAGCGACTTTCCTTAAAATAGCTTCTTTTTGCATGCGCTGTAGAGATCATTCTGCTACGCTACGTGTCAATATGTCTCAAAAGTAGGTAGCATACTAGTGCAAATCTACTCGAAACTCGGAAATCCGTTCGTCAAGCCTTGAACATGGAGTTCTGCTTGTTTTATAGCATTGTGTTACGGTTTATTGTTCACAGACAATCAGTCTATTGATCCGATTACCTCATCTTTGCTTTTATTATTGTGGACAACCATTACCAAAATATAGCAATCAAAGATCGCAGTTACCAGAACAATCAGATTTCGTCATGGGAACCCCACTAAACAAACAACTGAAGTTGAATTGTCAAAGAATTTTTAAAATTACACAGTCGCCAGCGCGAGACGAAGTACATAAAATACATAATGCCGTTTAATGATTCAGGCAGGTTTTTTTAATGCGTTTTCACACCCTTGTGTGTCATTTTAGCAATTATAGCAGTTTTTACATGTAGCTTTAAGCGATACACCCTTTCTTATCTATACAGGGTTACTTGTAATTCGACGTATATCCGTCAGGAGCAGAGGGGCAATTCCCGTATTTTTAAGACCGTTCGCATTCTAATCTCAGTCTCAATCTGTCAAAATTACAATCAATTTCCATACATTTTTGACAGGTTTTTGACATTGATTGTCGCTGAGATGAGATTGCGCCTTGAATTTGAACGTTTTTTAAGTACGAGAATTGGCCTACTGGTGTCCGTCAACGAAGGTACGGGCCCGTCCGAATGCAGTTTGTGACTTTGAAATGAACTCTTTTCCCAATGAATTAACCTTTTTGGGCGGGGAAAAACACATCGGGAGTAAGGACAACTGTCAAATCATGTTGTCATTAATTTTGGCTTCGGGGCCCGGACTAATCTTATGTCCGTAGGTGATACGGGGTAGGAAACACCCGTAACGTCGGCCGAAACTACGGATTTCGGACTTAGAGAGTAGACCCCCTGATAGGGGGGCCAAAATGCAACAAATTGAATAGTCCATATGTATGGCCGAAATTCAATAGTTTTCGAGTTATTTGAATTTTAAGGGTTTTTCGATATTTACCCAAAATTTGATGTAATTCCAAATAATAATAAAAAAAAACATATTGAATTACATTTAATTATGTTCATAACTTAATTGACGTGCCAGCTACAATATCATTTTTAATGGTACCCATTCAATATGTACTTTTTTTTATTTGGAATAAATGTCAAATTTTGGATTCAGAATATCAAAAAACCCTTAAAATTCAAATATCTCCAAATCTATTGACTTTCGGCCATACAAAGGGGGGTTTCAATTTGTTGCATTTTGGCCCCCCTATCAGCTCCTGACGGATATACGTCGAATTACAAGTAACCCTGTATAAATAGTAAGTAAGTATTAAACAAAGGCGCGTTACTCGTCTGCTTGTGTGAACGCGTCCGAAAATACCCCAAGTATGTGTCGCGATTTTTGAAAGTTTAGGAGATATATGTTTTTTTTTTTTGGTGAATTTCTTCGGGGACATCTTGAAAGTTTATAGCTTTTTTCGACAATCTCTTTTCGTGTTTTTTTTTTTGCGATGGGACTATCACGAAATACCCTTTCATGTTTAAAGAAAAATATCTTCCTGGCATTAGTGCAAGATATTTTTTTTCGAAATTGAGAAATTTACACTATTACGATTAAAAGTTTTTTTATCAATTTTAAAAATTCGGATTGCTTTCTTTCTTTAAATCCTAAATCGAACTATTATGTACATTTTAAACCAAAAAATCTTTCCGAATCGGTCCAGCCGTTCTCAAGTGATGTGCAACGAACAGCATTACATTTTTATTTGTACTACAATAAGTCATAATAATTGGTATTTATTATTGCATGTAGAAAGTATATTTTACTACCTCAACGTCTATTTAAACAGAATGTGTCCACGTAAGGTTCATCTACTTTTCCAATTGTATAGAACTACCTACGTAGGTACCTGTATGATTTCAATTGTTTACGTAAATAAGAGCTAATAAATATTGTTGTAATTATAATCGAATCATGGTTGGCCCCAGTATGCACGTGTTTAGCTGAAACAGATGCTTACATAAAAATGTTGTTTTCAGCATTTCGTTTGTTAAGAGGGCTATCACATTTTTTCTTGTATTTGAGTGTTTAAAGTGTGTGACTCTTCAAACACTCAAATACAAGAAAAAAATTGATATTTATTTAGAGCACTCCCGAGAGAAAGTTTGATTATTTCTCTCGGGAGTTGCTCTAAATAAATATCCCTTTTTTTCTTGTATTTGAGTGTGTGACTCTTCAAACACTCAAATACAAAAAGAAATGTGATAGCCCTGTTAAGGGCCGGTTTTTTGATCCGTAGTTAACTCAACCATTAGTGAAAAATAGTAACTATAGTTCTTATAGTCTTTTCGCCTTATGATGAGTTCCCTGACAGTTCTTCTCTGACATTTGTAGTGACGTGATCTAACGAAATATAATCGATTTTTTTATAATATCGATTCAGTTGGCAAAGAAAATGGAATCGGATTATCGATTTTAGATTTTCAAAATATTTTTTTAATAAACTGGTTATCCTACTTCCTACTAATATTATAAATGTGAAAGTTAGTATGTGTGTGTGTGTGTGTGGATGTTTCTTACTCTTTCACGCATAAAGTACTGTACGGATTTTGATGAAACTTTACAGTAATATAGCTTATACATCAGACTAAGACATAGGCTACATAACATCACGGGAGCAGAGCAAAAACCTGACATAACGCAATGGCATAACAAAATGGCCGCTCCGATTCATCTATTTTTTTGTCGATTAGTGTATTGAGTAGTGTCAATCTCTATTGGCCGACGTTCCGTTCAACGCATTAGAAATTTTTAAGATTTATACTTTTTTTTTTTTTACTTAATTTATTAACAGTTAATTATAACTACAATAATTTACTTAGTAATTTACGAAAGGCAATATTTTTTTTATCATATCTTTTTAATTTTTTTGCCAGTTTATTTTTTATTCGTCTAAAGTAGTATGCGTGCCACGGAAAAAAATGAACTGTCAGGGAACTCATCTCATGGCGAAAAGACAAATGACATACATACATAGTCTGTTAAAATCATAACCCTCATTTGGATTTGCCGTAGTAGGGTCAGGCGGGTAAAACGGCCCACGCTCAGCACAATGCTGTGACACTATGCGAGACAAAACCACGACGCGGTTTTTTTTGTGTCCCAGGATGTTTGTAAAGTCTATAATACTCAGACATTGACGTATTTCTTATACGTGTTTTAAATAACAATACTAACATTACGTACTGAGCTATAAATGCAGTATTAAGAGTAGATTCTGATGGTATCTTCACTAATGGTGGCGGCCTTGTTAGTACTGTCATTCTATTGTTGCCCAACTTAACATACCATCTAGTAATTGCTGTGCAGGATAATTGCCTCCGGATGATGGACTATTCTTTTATGTGTATCTATTGTAGTAAAGTATTCTTCATTATATTAGCTTGAAAACGTCAGAAACTCTTAGCCATGCCTCTCAATGATCGCTGCATAAAGCGGTCAAAAGACCTCTTAGAAGTCTTAAGTTAAACTTTATAGTAGCTAGTCTGCAACTACCCTAGAAAGCAAATTTGAAAACAAAACGCATGTGTGTTGTTATTTTCATTAAAAATTGCGTCAATAGGTGACAATAGTCTTTATAATATGTTAAGTCCTTAGATCATAATATTGCTACCGACAGTGCAACTGTGGTAGTAGGTATGTAATCCTTGCAGGCCGGACTATAGTAAACATCAAAACATTAGCTGTGGAATGGAAAATCTAATATATTAAAGTAGGTACGGGAATGTGCCTCACAGGCGTTGCACGGGGGTGGTTCCGGATTTGGTCTATTAAGAGGAACTGGCCCCCCCTCTATGTACTGATGGTGATCACCGGGGTGGTTTTAGTGAGGTCAAAATCCCACACTCCCCGACCTCCCTGCCCGGAGTTCGGGTGCCTTTTGAAATTTTTCTTTTGTTTCCCCCCCGAAAACAAAAAAAAAGTTATTTCACATAAAAAAAAACCATTACATTTTTTGCGCCTCGGGATTTATAATATCTTGCTATTGTTCATTTCATAATTACGTGAGCAGTCGCGAAAAGTATGATAAATAGTTAGGTACCATAAATAATTTAATTTATGAAAATCTAACATTGCTCGTTTTAAAAACCTATAAATTGGTCCTTTTTGAATACCTACTTCTAAAACGAGTAAGGAAAAGTGAATGAGTAAGTATTTTATGCACCTTTTTTTTAAGAAAAATTACTTCTAACATACCCAATTTCAAGACTCATAGAAAATTCTACTAGGTAGCTAGGAATTGCAAGAGTCCTTCCAATCGTAAAGTTGTGGTGAACAAGTTGCAAAATGTACCTAATGATGCCAACTGCATATACGAGTAATTACAAGACGTAGCGACGCGACGACGCGATGTTACGAGTCTACTACTGCCTCTTGGCCCACACAATACGGTCAAGTGGTCGGTCGTCCACGATATTATTTAATGATAGATTATTGCAATTGAAATAATTTAATAAATTATTCCGTTATAAAATTATATGCAGACATTACATCAAATTCGTTGTGTCAGACACAAACGTCATAATAAAAATATATCGAACTAGCGGCCCGCCACTGTTTCGCATGGTTTTTGCCTCGTTTTTGCGACTTGCCAAAACATCGATATTTCTTTATTATATGTAAATTACATATTAATGTATAACATATAAATTCTCTAAATAATGGTGACATCCGTATTAAAATCCGTTGGTTAGTTTAAAAGAACAATGCCGTCACACAGACGGACACGAAAGGCGAGTTTATTTTATTATTAATATAGTTAATGAACTACTTTTTTACTTTTATATTTTATTATGGATTGTTTTGTTTAAATTTATATTTGCTGTACACTGGACACTCAATGTGTACGTCTTATTTACATCGTTCTCACATATAATTATACCTATATTCAACATTAATGATGTAACTAATGTTTATGTAACAATATAATTTAAAAGAGTGTCCATGGAGTTTCTTGCCCGTTCTTCTCCATAGGTACCTACTACGCTTTGGAATGGGCAACTAGCTTCATATTTCTGACTGACCGACCACTTGACAATTCAAAAGTGCCTGTAAATGGTTTAATTGAAATAAATGCTTTGAGTTTGAGTTTGAGATACCCAGTATACGATTTTAATAAGAATACTTTAATACACGACGCTAATCAAAGGTAACCAGGTACCAACTGACATCACCAATGTCATTGAATTGAAATACTAGTATTGTCACATTCTGGCTACTCATTGGTGATTTGAGTTAGTAACACGTTACTTTTGAGTAGTACCATCGTGGAGGATGGTCCTTACTATTCTTGATATCATCAGTATCCTTTATATAAGACAAAAGACCATTTCAGACACAAATCTACATGGTCCTCAAAGATTATTATAATATTATTCAAATTATTGTGAATGTGAGAACTATGTCGGTCATAAGTTTTTTTTTTTTGTCAGTTTAGTCATGATAAAATTTTTTAATCAAATATTTTTTTTATTTTTTTTATCATGCAGTTTGATTCATTTATGCGGCCTACTCAAATGTCCTTTCTTTGGTATTGTTCGTCGAATCGTTGAGCTCCTTAAGTCTAAGTTGAGCTGCACGATTACTGACATTTGCGTGCACTGACTGGACAGGTCCACTCAATCTGTGTGGTTCTTTCCTCAAAAGACCATTTCAGACACCGATCTACATAGCCTTCACATGATCTGACCAAGATTTTGTCTGGATTTTAAAAGAGACTGTGACCTCAGAATTTGTTTCGGCCTTTCTTCTCAGAGTAGTCAGATAGGAAACGGGGGTCGGCGTTTCCTATCTAGTTTAAAAAAAATACGATTGACGTGTAAAAGTGTTTGTTCAAACCTACTTACAGAAATAAAATCGTTTATCATTTATAATTTTATCATTTAAGTTCCATAAATAACTATCAAGTATACTTTTCTATCAAGTTACACAAGGAAAATGTACTGTTTAAACAACATACTTGATGGTGCCTTATTTCAACGGAATTCAACGCGAAAACATCATTGTAATGTAACCCTGCATTGCTTTTACTTGATTTTCCGCGGAAAGTGACTAAAAGATAACAATTTATTGTACTCACTTTATTTGACGACTTTATCATTAAAACGAAGAAGCATGAACGTAGATTAAGTGCTGTGGTAATGCGTTCCTTGCGAAGCTTGTGTGGTGTGTGTGACTATGAATGACGGGCTGAGGCATGATGTGGGAAGGCAACGGTGCGGTTTAAAAGAAGATGTAGAGACAAAAACTGAAAATAGTATGCTTAAATGGATTAATGTCATATTGATTGGATTAATGAAAGGCGACTAACAAAAGACTTTGACTGACCGGTTGGCGCAGTTGGTAGCGACCCTGCCTTCTGAGCCGCTGGTCCCGGGTTCCATCCCCGGACATGTCAAACATTTGTGTGCATGAACATGTCTGTTTTACCTGTGTCTGGGTGTGTATATAAGTATGTATATCAGTCATCAGGTTACCGTAGTACAGGCTTTGGCTAGTTCGGGACCTGAAGACCTTGTGCGGATGTTGTCTCATATTATATTATAAAAGGTATTTACAAGACAGATGTGAGTGGAAATGTCGGGACCCCGGATGCCCTAGGAGGTCATATAGTGACCTTATTGGTGATGTTCTTCAGAAAGGTCAGGTGTGTAGTAGGTACACGCAACCGGCATGTATGACCAGATGTGTGAACGTGAACGAGCCAAAAGGAGTATGTAAGGATCGTAGCAGATGGCCTTCTGAAGAAGAAAGCAATTTACCTTTTATTAGCATCAAAATCTGTTTATATTTTGAATGATGCATTCGTAATCTGTGTACCTATGTATCTATGGACGGAATTTTCATCAAAATCTGTTTATATTTTGAATGATGCATTCGTAATCTGTCTACCTATGTATCTATGGACGGAATTTTTGAACTCGATATTCATCCCCTTCAAAACGTCGGATTGATTTGAAAGTCCGCACACTTATCAAGGACCGATGACAATGCAATAATTTAAATAGTTTGTTCCATTATCCTTACCAGGATCCTCAGGATTAACGATTTTTTCATCCCTAATACCCGGTAGTGTCTTTGTGCCAAGTGCACGTATACAATAAACTTTCCAGAGAGGGAGCCTGAGAAATGGCTACCACATCCAAGGAAGGCAGCAATTTATTATTATTGAAACATGCATGGTTCGATTTTTGAGACAAGCATCGACTACTTGTAGGGGTAGTCAGGGAGTTTTGTACATAATATAACTACTGTTCTTAGCCGTGTATTGAACTATTGAGACATTCACGGTTTGATCTTATAGACAAGCTTATGACTAACTTATTTTTTTCACCCATTATAACCCGGCTATAGCCACAGAACCGACCATCGACAGTTGATAAGACAGACATTTGAAAGATCTGCCGTAGGCACTATGGACTATGGTTATACGATCAGCAAAAAGTAACCGATTTCTGCCAGCTAACAAAACAGCTAACCGTTCCAAAAAAAAAACGCCTTTGTAGTAAGCTAACAGTAAAATATTTACAACAATTGACAGCAAGCACTCCACGCTTCTTACTGAATGAAATGGCGGCTTCTGCCAGTTCAATGTAGGTACTGTAAGCCGCGTAAAAGCCGCACAAAAAAATAGAAAATAAATAATAGTTTAAAAAAATAATGATATTAGAGTGATTAACAAAAAAGATTATTTTATTGTAAAAAAGCGTGGGTTGCTTTATCAGATATTATCATGATGACGCTAATTTTACAAATATTCACAAATATATTTTAGGTACTTACAACAATTTGAGACCAAGCACCAAGCTTTTTGTCAATCAATTTTGGTTATCAACCAAAGCGTGTTTTTTTAAACTAGTATTTTTTAGATCAAAATGTCCATATCGGAACGGTTCAAACGAGTCATGCGTTCGTTTGTAGTGTTCACTCCGTATCCGTAATTAATGTTGCGAGCCGTATGTGCGGCATCGCTACCGCGACGGAACTCGTATTCCATAATTACTCGGATTTTTGTCGTGTCTATTTATTTAATTCTTTAAGCACACGAATGTACAGAGGCGGACTTAATACCATAAGAATATTGATGAAAAACATACAAATGTAGTCAAAACAAAACACTAATCAATAAACAGATGACTGAATTTGAAAATGAAATTCAACGGGGCTGGCATGTTCTTAGAATAAAAGCCCCTAAAATAAAAGATTTAAAAAAAAATGGAATTCCATATTTTTTAAATAAAATTTATTTGAATTTAGAATTTATTGCCAGTCATACATAAATTACGTTTCAAATGGCCAGTATTGTAAAACGGCAACTTTATAGGAAAATACCTATTATTAAAATAAGTTAGGAAATATTTATCAGCATGGTCTCACTGACACCTGAATGATCAATAAAAGTCAGAATCACGTAACTAGACAAATAATTTGTATCTGTATTTTTAGCTAATATCGTGATCAAATTGGGTAGCTACTAAAACTTATCGTAAGTCAAAGTCTTAGCGGCATGCTTACATAAAAAATATTAATTTCAATTAGTTCAAAAGTCCTTTTCTGTCTGTCGTCATAAAACGAGTTTTTTCGACGGAAAAATAGATAATTTTACAGATAGAATAGACAAAATGATAGATTTCTGTAGAAATCGTGCGATAGCGTGCTGGTTAGGGCCCCTTAGAGTGTGCACAGATTTTCCCTCTTCTTTTCGTGGGAACTAACCGAGTATATTATCTAGAAGTATAGAAAAAATAGTTTCGATAATTATTATCCTTTGTCAAGTTTTCTAAAAGTATACAATGTGGCGCTGCAATGGTGACTTTAATTTAATACACGGGTAGGGCTAGTGCCCATTAACCATATAAATATTGATAGGTTAAAATAATACGTAAACTGAAAAAAAAAATTTTTCAAACAAACTAAATAATAAAAAAGTCATTAAAATTGGGATCACCCTTGCAAAAATTCATTCATGAAATTACTTACCTAGCTCGCTTACGTTAACTCGGAGCGGCAATATGTCGGTTCGCGGGCTGGCAACCGCGCGCATCGCGTCTTGTACAGACGCCAGCAGGTCAAGCTACCCGAAACTGTCAAATTTTCCCAATCAACCTTGAACCTTAATGCTTTAGCGATAAAGTTGAAAATCTATTAAAGAAATTTGACAGATTGTAGTAGCTTGATGTGCTGGCGTCTGTACCTACTCGTGATCGGTCCGATTCTTTGACGGCATATTATCAAAGAAACCGAGCGGCGCAAGTGGTACAAACACTTATCACATCACCCTCTCTTGTTACTATTAGTAATAACTGTCATCACTAATCACTGCCATCACGATCATAAGTTTACACAAGCACTAATAGCACAAATAAATGCGTCCGTATCGCAAGAGGTGTAAACGTACCTACTAGATAAGAAAACGAAAACCAATCAAAGTGTCTTTATCGCAGTACCATGATCTAATTACTATCCTAATTACACAAAAAGAAATAAATAAAACAATAGCTAAGAGTCTTTTTCGCGACGTAATTATGCGCACTATAAGTGCGTCAAGGACACGGGTTCGACTAGCACTAGAAAAGCAAAAAAAGAATTCGTGTTCGGTGCGGCGGGTGGGTGGAAGGGAGAGCGCGCGTCGCCTGCGCTGCTCGCCAACAAAGGAAATTTCCTTAAATTCGCCTACTCTATGCATTTGTTTCATCCTAATAGTATTGCTTATTCGTTTTAATTTCATTGATGCGAAGTTATGATCCGTGACCGAGGGAAATGACCGCTGCGCGACAGTTCTTTAAGTACAGGTTGCTCTAAGATGCTATTTCCTAAATTCTTTAATAAATCTGTAAATAATAACGTTTAATGGAAATAAAAAATTGTCATGAAACGAAAATGTGAAAACGTATATGTGTGTTAAATTAAGGTCACCATAGCAGCGCCACGCTGTATATGCATTATCGAAATAGTGTTGTAATTAGCCTAGTTCTTTTAAGAACGGGCAAGAAACTTCACGGACACTCTTTATATTGTTACTAGGGCTTTCAAATACCGGATTTTTTCAATACCGGTACCAATACCGGTATTGGAAGTCAATACCGTGATCACGGTATTAATACCGGTATTGAACGCAAGTTCAATTAGGACATTAAAAAACCATTAAAATACGTGTTTTTATTTTCAAATCAGTCTTTATTGTTCTTATTTATTATAGATACCTTTTATACATAGCTCTCTTAAAATTAAATAACAATTTGGTATTGGTTGTTTAATTATTTATGTAGGATTAGGAATTAGGAACGTAATCAAAACTTAACCTTAATCTAGTCTTTTTGAAGGAAGGCATTTCACATAGACTTTGTATTGTAAAGTACAATAACAAAAAACATAAACTTCTTACTAATAATTATTGAAATGTCATCATGTCTCACTCATGTAATCAATCAACATAGGTATCAATATTTGTAAAAAATTAAGTATAGCTTAATTAGCTAGCAATCGTTTGGTGTTCATTTTAGCAACATTATTATAATTATGCAATAAAAAAACCAATAAAAATTTCTAAAAGTAACAAAATAAATCAACCGTTTATAAAAAATTCTGACAAACATAGTAAAAAAAAATGTAAAAGTATAAGTACACAATAATACAAAAAAAAAAATATTTTCTGAATTTTAGACGTACTATATTTTTTTTTTTTTTTGAAAGTGTGATCGCCAAAAGGAACGCGCATTTAATGTTGAATCAGACAGCGAACTTCTCAGCCTGTTACATAAATAGCCTACTGAAGAAAAAGCACGCTCTGTGTCAACACTTGTAGGTACCACAGACAGTAAATATCGGTAAGCTGCCGATAGAAATATCTTCCGACCACCCCCAGCAGTTTCGAAGACACACATCTCGACTTTTATTATAGATTTAAAATCGGTGCTCGTAGCTGAAGTAGCACTCTTGGTTTTAGGCAATTTGGATACCTCCCTCTCTAATTGTTTCTGTATGGACGTGTCTTCATTTTCACTGCTCGTATTAAATGAAGTAGAAGGTTCTTCTATCGTCATATCATGTTCATGATCAGTCATTGTCTCAGTGTCTCTTTGAGCGTTTCGTGTGTAATTCTCATTGTTATATTTCAAACGTGCAAGTAAATTTACGATAATATCGGTAAGTATATGCAACAAAAAAATACATAGGCGGACTTAATAAGATCAATCTAATCTAATGTTTGTAATACCGTAATCACGGTATTGAGGCGTCAATACCGGTATTGAAAAAGGCCCATATTAAATCCGTGATCACGGTATTACGGGATCCCGGAATACCAGTATTGAAAGCCCTAATTGTTACTTACAAAAAAGTGGTTACATCATTCATGTTGAAATTATACATGTGAGAACGACGTAAAAAGACGTGCATGTTAAAAGCGTCAATATTACGGCCTACTTTTTTTTATTATTATAACATATTTTTGTGGCATAGGTATATTTTAATTTTTGGTTACCAACATAGTTTTTGAAAGCTGTGATGATGAAATTATTTATACAAAGTAAAGCGCCTGTCTGGGTTTGAACTCACGACCAACGACTCGTAAGTCGGGTCCGTTACCACCGGGCCACCACTGCTCTTTTTTACCTTAGAACCTATTCGTACGTAAAATTATTGATGTTTTGTGTTCGTGATTAGAGATCTCTTTGTTATTTTTACTTTATTTTTTCTTAATTATTCGAGCTAATTATCTTTTTTTGTATGCACGTGTCTCTGTGACAAATAAACCTATTTTTCTTTCTTTCTAATTATCTTTTTTTGTATGCACGTGTCTCTGTGACAAATAAACCTATTTTTCTTTCTTTCTTTCTAATCGTTCCAGCCGTTCTCAAGTCATGCGCTTACCAACGAACAGCATTTATTTTTTGTGTTTCGTACCCAAAGGGTGCCAACGGAACCCTATTACTAAGCCTCCACTGACCGTCCGCGTCCACCCGTCTGTTTGTCAGCGGGCTGTATCTCATAAACCGTAATAGGTAGACAGTTAATTTGAGTTTCCAGTGTGTATTGCTGTTGCCGCTCTAACAACAAATAATAAAAATTAAATTAAATTAAAAATTGAAGGAGACCCCTTTCAATTTTTAATTGTTTTTTATTTTTTCCATTCAAGACTCCATACAAGAAAGGTGTTTAAGGAAAAAAAATCGTGATCAATATTGTACAGTGGTACGGTACCCTTCGTGCGCGAGTTCGACTCGCACTTGGCCGGTTTTTATTTACTTAGGATGTTTTATTTGATTTTTTTGCATAAGTACAATAATCATTACCATCTACGTACATCGTGAGTAGGTACCTACTTTATCAGTTCGTTTCGCAATGAAGTCGTGATTTTTTTGCGTACATCATTGTGTTTTTTCTTAGCATCACTT
Source organism: Brachylomia viminalis (assembly GCA_937001585.2). Classification (NCBI taxonomy): domain Eukaryota; kingdom Metazoa; phylum Arthropoda; class Insecta; order Lepidoptera; family Noctuidae; genus Brachylomia; species Brachylomia viminalis. The sequence continues at coordinate 11,076,658 of OW443308.2, read as the reverse complement.
CCTTGTATTGAATTCAACGGGGATTCCATCTTACAGACTTAATGGCGCTTAAGAATGTAACGCGACATATTTTGTGTATATTATGTATTGTGAAATAAAACAATTAAAGCCGAGTCTATATTTAATGAAACTGCACACAAGTATTCAATTTAATAAGTGAGTAGCTAAGTATTTCTTATTTAATGCCGCTAGTAAAGTGTTCTTGGTTACGTTTCAGTAGTATTTTTTTTTCTTTTGAGATTAAAATCCTGCGCTTTACTGCATAATTAATTACTATTTCGTTAAGAAACTGTAAACGAAGCTTATCGAACAAACGAACGAATGTATCGAATCTGTAATTATCTATTCGCAGACTGAGAGGTTTTGCTAATAGATATTTTTCCACTAAAACAATTCTCGGAATTAATTTTATTCTAAAATAGAACTTAGGTCATACAACAGCCACAAGCCAACGATCAGGACAGTTAGGATTGCCACGAACTGCTGCCAGGGCGCATAGATTTGAAAATAGTTCCAAATGTAAAAAACTAAATACAAAGACATTGCTAAATGACGTTGTAAATTAAATTAGAGTCTTATTAATTATTGTCAACGATATGAACATACTTATCAGCACAGTGGCAGTATCCTTACGATTGAGTGGGATGGCAGGCCAATCAACTATTAGTCCAAGATTCCTTGAACAGCAATGTCAACTTCCGTTTAACTCATCAGTGTAATAAACTAGCTTCGACGGAATCATACTGAATACCTACACTGTTCGTAGAACACACGTTCTGACATTAAAGTAACTTTTCCTCTAGATACTCTTGAAACTTGTAAATAAACATGGTCCAGTCAACCTTGGTGTCGAACACGGAATCAGCAGGACAAGGTCGATGTGATGACACTGTCGACTTTTTGTCACGGCCCCGGTGTATTGTCGAGTACACAACAAAAACGCTTGTCAACATAATGCCAGTCATACCGCAATTACATTAGATACATAATTCAAAAAACGAATAGGCTTAAAGGACCAATAGATGAAATTTGGTCCTTCGAGACGAAATTGAGTAGTTGTTTAGTATCGTGAAGATCTTCTAGGATCTTCAGGCTTAGTAGAGCAGCAATATTTCTTATAGATAAACAGTACCTAAGTCATTGTACTTGCCACAGTTCAGGAATTTTAATTTCCGATTGACTTAATAAAATAAATCTATTAATAGTGTCGAAAAGTGCAACGAGGCTGTTTTTTTGTTGAAGTCACTGCATAATAGACAGCAAAGTCATCATTGTAAAAAGATCGAATAAAACTTATAGATAACTCAATTTGTTTACGAGAGATATTAAGATAAATATGAGTCCTAATGGATTCAACGCCTGAATGCATTTCTGTTTTGTACTGCAGGACCAAAGAATAAAATGTCGTGTCTATACCCTATATCCATTGTTGATGTACCGGAACCACAGAACCAATTCATTTAGTGATGTATCATAGACTTCAAATTCACAATTGTGTAATGTATTGTGCACAAGAATCATGCCATAGACTAGTAGGATTGGATTTAAAAGCTGGTATATCTACATAAATAAACACTGTTATGACATGAACACGGACAAAAAAGTTATAAGTAATTTATTATATACAATACATTATGCCAACAATAGGTATACATGTAAGTAAGTAAGAAAAAGAAACGTGACTCAGCGATTTGTTAATATAATTTCCTTTAACCAATTTATATATATTATTTACATATATACAGGGTGTTTTTTATTATTATTATTTATTTCATATGTCAGATTACATTGATCCATAATGGTTAGTAACAACAGGAGCTTAAAATCTATGTTAGTAGGTACATAATTAAATATAAATAACAATAAAATTACATCATAGGATTAGAAACATTAAAACAAAAATATCAATTAAAATCAGAATTAGAATTGGAATTGGAATAAAAATTAATTATAACTAAAAGATTTTATTTTACCGTCCCAATTACGATGCGTACCCAAAGCGAGTGCATTGGACACTGAAATTTACCAGAAATTATCCTCAGAATATTGTTGCTGCTGCCGCGTAATCTAGCCAGCAGAGACGACACCCGCTTGCGTCTTATTGCGTAAAAGTCATCCGTACGCGCTTCGGCAAACATCGCGGACGCACTGCAGAACCGAGGCAACCGCAACAACATTCTGAAGACGTTGTTGTATTGTACCCGCAGAGCGCCGTACGTCCTTTGAGTATAGTTAACCCACAGGCTGCTCGTGTAAAATGATTGACAATATGCTTTGAATAGCGCTACCTTGACTTCAGCTGAGCAACGAGCAAACCTGCGAGCCAACATATTACCGCGGACCGCCAGCGCTCTGCGTTCACGTTCAATGTCCTCGTTGTCCTTTAGATCATCGGTGACAATGTGCCCTAGATACTTCACCTTTTTCACTCTTGTGAGAGGAGACCCGTTTAAAAATATGGGTGGAGCATCATGAGGGGTTCTATCACCTAGACCAAAAATCATACACTCGCTCTTGGCAGCATTATATTTGAGACCATGACTTTCAGCGTACCGCTCACAGACTCTCAGTAGCTGACGAAGGGCCCCAATTGACGGGCTCAACAGCACCATATCATCGGCATAACTTATATTATTGACAGCGACTCCGTCAATATGACAACCTACCTGCGTACTACTGAGCTCGCCAATCAGGCCGTCCACATAAATATTGAAAAGAGTGGGTGAGGAAATTCCCCCCTGCCTCACGCCACACTCTAGCTTGTACTCCTCAGACAAGCAATCAGCCCACTTAACGACATTCAATTGATTGTCATACCAAAATTTGAAAATGTCCACTAGTTCTGCGGATACATTTTGTTTACGCAGTTTATCCCACAGGGGCTCATAACAACCATCATGCGGCCTACCCAAATGTCCTTTCTTTGGTATTGTTCGTCGAATCGTTGAGCTCCTAAAGTTCTGAGTTGAGCTGCACGGTTACTGACAAATGCGTGCACTGACTGGACAGGTCCTCTTAATCTGCGTGGTTCTTTCCTCAGAAGACCATTTCAGATACTAATCTACATGGTCCTCAAAGATTATGTTCGAATATTTATATACACATTGACATTCATGAATTTTATACATACAATGACATGAGTAATTACTTTGTAAAGTATTATATTATTTAAATTATTGTGAATGTGAAGATTATGTGGATTATTACTTTATTTTATTTTATTTCTTAGTTAGTTTCACGATCTGGCAGCTTGAGTAATTTATGCGGCCTACCCAAATGTCCTTTCTTTGGTATTGTTCGTCGAATCGTTGTGCTCCTTAAGTTCTCAGTTGAGCGGCAAGATTACTGACAAATGCGTGCACTGACTGGACAGGTCCGCTCAATCTGTATGGTTTTTCCTCAAAAGACCGTTTCAGACACAAATCTACATGGTCTTCACATGATCTGACCAAGATTATGTCTGGACTTTAAAAGAGACTGTGACCTCTGAGTTTGTTTCGGCCTTTCTTCTCAGAGTAGTCAGTTATGAAACGCCGACCTCATCTAGTTTTAAAAATATGATTGACGTGTAAAAGTGTTTGTAACAAACCTACTTACAGAAATAAAATCATTTATCATTTATAACCAGATCGAAAGCTTTGGATAAATCTAAATAACAAGCATAAACAGGTGTCCTACGATCCAAGTAATACCTAACCGTGTGCTTCATACATAGAATAGCAGTCTCAGTGGAAAGACCAGGTTGGAAGCCAAATTGCGCGTGATTCAGGTTAAGGTTCTTTCTTAAATGCCCGTTAAGCAGACTATCCATTACCTTAGCCAAAATTGTCGCCAGGGAGATAGGACGATAGTTACATTTATCACAAATGTCTGCAGTTTTACATTTAACAATTGGTACGACCATTGTTCTCATAAGGTCTTGAGGCAGACACTTATGACTTATACACAGGGAGAAAAGCATGGCCAATACTCTGGGTAAATGACAGCCTGCATGTTTTAAATGCTCAACACTCAAGCTGTCATGTCCCGGTGACTTACCACGAGTCATGCTGTCAATAACACTCTTAACATCTTTAGGTCTTATTTGTATAATGGCGGAAGTATCTGACTGGTAACTACATTGCGTGGACACTGAAGGCACGAGTGGAGTTACCTTAAAATGTGATTTAAATATATTAGCAATGTTACGAGGATCCCTTTCAGAGTTAATGCATTCAGCCCTGTTCCGCTTTATATATATATTTATTAGTACTTTGCCAAAATTTTTTGAAGTCTTTCTGTGAACAATGAGATGCCAAAGTGTCCATTTTAATTTGTTCGGCGCGATCTTGACACCACTTAAGTCGCGATTTAAAAATTTTCCTACTGATATTCATGGCGTCGTAAATACATCCAGACGAGGGTGTCCCATGCCAGACCCAATTGTTGAATTTGTTTTTAGACTCCACATGTGCCGCCTTAACGTGTTTATTCCAGCCAGGTACACATTGTTTCTTCTGACAACAATGACTGACAATGTCATAGCTTCGTATACTCGCCTCATGCAGTGTTTTTATTATACTGTTATACATTAAATCTATACCCCTATGATGTTCTAAATTATTACACTTTTTATCAGCGCATAACTGAAAGTCTTGTGGAAAGTCGATACATTTAAGACTATTGTTACAAATTTTATGATAAAGCTGGATTTGTTCAGTTTTTGACAGCCATCCGCAAACTTATAGGGTGGCTTCAGTACATCATATTAAGATGACCGGTACATGAAATTCTTTCAGGAACATTAAGGGAATCCATAAAACCACATTTGTTTTATGGGGGCACATCGTGATCACTTACCTCACACGCAATGTATCGTTACCGTGGCAAAACGCACGTAGCGGACGGCAGCGCAGCGAGCTTGAGCGAGGCTACCCCCGCCCCCCGCGCGCTCCGCGGCGCACCTGGGCCGCGTCTTTTATTACGTTACGTTACGTTACGGCATAATTTTTTTTTTCCTGAGTAAATTTCCAGCGGGATATGATTCAGAATAAGGAGCTGAATCAATCCTGTTTTGTGGAGGGCTGTCAAAAACACCCTGTATATTAACGAAGACCGATAATGTGACCAAACTCATGTAATTTCGTGTCATACTTTGTAGCGGTAACATGACTTTATACGAACTTCAGTCTAATGTCTAAAATATGTACGAAAAATGTACGAAATTGTACGCTAACATAAAAAAAAAAATGTACTTTAAAGACTTAGCAGAAAACAATAATCAATGTGTCACCGCTAAGAAGTGTTCTTTCTAGCGGGCGAGATATATTTCACTAAGTAGTATTCCACTTTTAGACTTTGTTATGGGCCAAGAAAGATGTAAGGAAAGTGTATGTTCAATTTCTATAACAGTTTGGGTATATCTATACTCGTACTCTTACTGATATTAGTATGTATGACTTATTCTGTAGTGTTATTTGATTTGGTATATTATCTTTTATGTAAATGGTTTCATCCTGTTCAAAAAAGATGTATGATCAGAAATTTCATATCTTAGTGCAGTGTTATGGACATTACCGGGCGCACTGCAAACTGAACCATATATGGAAACTATTTGACGAGATGGCCAAAAAGTATCAAGATCAACAGCCAAGGCAGTTACATATCATTTATTTATGTACATAGGAAGATGATTGAAAGTAAATAATTATTTATAATCGAATGTTGAACTCAAACTGTTATAAAAATTGAACATACACTTTCCGTACATTTTTCTAAAAGTGGAATACTACTTAGTGAAATATATAGCGCCCGCTAGAAAGAATACTTCCTGGCGGTGACACATTGATTATTGTTTTCTGCGAAGTATTTATAGTAATTTTTTTTTAATTTAGCGTGCTATTTCGTACATTTTTCGTACATATTTTAGACATTAGACTGAAGTTCGTATAAAGTCATGTCACCGCTAGAAAGTATGACACGTAATTTCACATGCATCCATATACTTCAAACTGGAACAGATCAATGTTGCTAAGCGGCAGATTTTCTATATCTATATTATATCTGTAGTTGCCCATCGTGATTACCTGGTGTTTCTGTATAGGTACTTACATAACATTGTACATACCTCTAAAGGATTTTGATTAAAATTTACTCCTGCACTTTCTAATTTAAATGTGGTTTTCTCTCTTGTTCGTTTGTTATGTTCTTTACTGTTACGGTAAATATCTATGTATTTTCATTGTTATCAAAAGCTATTGATATCAATTTAGGCTCGTACGACGATTCACTTGCTGGATCCAGTAATGTCGCGTGACCAGTAGGTACAGTATTTTAATTTCTTCCTGCACTTATGTACCATCCAGCTTGTATCTACCGGAGAGGTAGACAGTTTGTTTACACAATTCATTAATTTCGCCAGGAAGGCCAGTAACCAGGCTGAAATACAAAATCTGGGACTTGGGATTCAATTTTCGATGAAAAAACGCAGCAACATTTTGCTCGACCTGGAAATCAAACCTAGGACCACACGGTCAGCAGTCGCGCTTAGACCACTGTACTAACGGAGTAGTCCTTCCAGTTTCTGGCATCGTGTACCTACTTTAACATACATGTGAACGTTCATTGGTTCTGCAGATGATCAACCTAGGCGTGGGGATTATTTTCTTAATTACTCATGTTAGTCTGGATTAACTAAATACTATATTGTATTATTTCATTTATTACGGGGATGTAATTCTGAAACATTGGGCTTGTTGATAATAATTGACACTAAATTCGTTGCGATAAAGCCGGAATCGCTTGCGGGAAAACTTATTTCCGTAACACAAATTAACTGTGGCGAACCGTAAAATACAATTGTATTGTTAAACATTAACCATTCAATCAATATAAAAATCCGTGTCGTATCACTGTTTCTACTACAACGTGTGCAAAAGTAACAACTGTTTCTATAAACATAGATAAAGAACCTACGAAAACGCAATTTGAACAAAAGCTACATAATTACATTGTACAGTTCTCCGTGACGTGTAATGAAAAGGATTCAACAGAATGATAGAACTATTGTTAACTGGGTAAAATTGATTCAGTCCAACAGTTAGAGACGATTACGTTAAGCATGTAGGCAATCATGAAATGATTACCGCGTCCGGTACTTCGTTTACCAATCAAATGAACAAACCCTAACGAGAAAAACACGACATTCACAATTATACAGATGTAAATTATAATGTATATATAGTATAGTTATAAAATGCAAATACTGCAAAATCATAATCTTATTCGAATATCGAATGCAACGGTCGTAAAGAAAAACTCATAATTGATGTTTCTGTTTCAGATACGCGTGACGTAGTCATGGCTGTGGATAGCAAAAATGCAGAGAATAACAAAACTGCTGATAAAACTCTTAATTTTAATGGTGGTGACTTAAATGGAACTAATGTAATTAATAATACTTTAAGTAAAACTAAAGAATACGACAATATGACAAACGTTAAATTGGATAAAGAGCACGAGAGCAATAGAAACGAGAAAGACGAAGAAGAGTGCTGGGAAGGACTAAGTCATTTTCAGAAGCTAAGGCGTATGATCTCTCTCATCACTGTAGAACCCATTTTGGCTTGCTATGTGATGCCTTCAGTCTTGTCTGTATTAGCAACACAAAATCTATACTTGGAGAAAGCCTGTCGAGTAAATCTACAGTTTGATCATCATATTTGTGACGCTTTGACTCGAAGAGAAACAGCAAATTACACTGCAGAGGAAGAAGCAGTACAAACATTAGTAGCGTCAGTAACTGGTTGGAAAACTGTACTACAATCATTCTTACCATGCGGAGTATTAATATTTCTCGGGGCATACAGTGACAGGGTTGGACAGAGAAAAATATGCATGCTTTTACCGATAGTTGGAGAATTTTTGACCAGTTTAGGCTTGATTATAAATACTTATTTTTTCTACGAGTTACCAGTGGAAGTTGCAGCTGTGACGGAAGCCATATTTCCAGCCATGACGGGTGGTTGGTTTACAATGTTCATGGGAGTGTTCAGTTACATAGCAGATATAACGACAGAGGAACAAAGAACGTTGCGGATAGGGATAGTGAATCTGTTCCACTCAGTGGGTGTGCCAGTTGGGGCGGCCCTCAGTGGAATATTGGTGCGAAAGATTGGCTTATATGGTGTGTTCTCTGTGAGTGCAACACTGTATATATTGGCCTTTATCTACGGCTTCGTTCGCATCAAGGAAGTGAAGAAGTGCGATCCGTCTGTGGTGAGTTTAAATAATTATAATTGACACTTTATTTCCATAATCGTGATGTTTATTTTCCACGACTGTTTATTAATTAATGCCAATAAGTAGCTATTTATTGTGTTCGATGAGGTCTGCATCAATATGATAGACACCTTGAGAGTGAGTCTGGATTAAACGGTTCATTGAACGAAACAAGAGGCTTTGTGTATTTATCGTAATTACTGGATCGATAACATAGATATTCACGGATCAATTATTGATGTTTGCATTTATTTATAGTGTCGGTTTAATTTGAATAATTTTATACATGGCTAAAGCATTCACACGATGAGACAACTAGGACTTTGTTAACATGAATAGTCTTATTGTTGTGTGTAGTCATTGTATTAATAACATTTCCATTACTTAATAATTAAAAATAGTTAACCTCCATGGCCTTTACCGTTCTAAGCTATAATATAATTGGAAAGCTTAATTAGTTTAATGCACTTTTATTTCTACTGTTATTAACCACTTAAAATGAATATCGACAAGGATTTTATTTAACAGCTGCGCTTACAACGGAAGTCGACGTATTATTTACATAGGTTCAATGTTTTCACTGAACCTGACAGACAGACAGAAGAATACGCAAGTGCAGAGACTAGAAATTAGTATCTAAGTTCTAGTATTACTTGCATATTCTTCTGTCTGTTTGTTTGTTATTTCATAACCTGAAACCAAATAAACGAATTTCAATGTAGTTTTGTTATTGTTAGTTTACCAGCCAAGACTAAAAACTGAGATGCATTTTATTCCGTTTATGTAGTTTGACAGGCCTATATGTATACAAAGCAGGGTTTGGTTGTGAACTTGTGGCATTTCGATTTTTTTTAGTTACTGAAATCTGGTTGATAGATTAACAGCTGATTGGTAGATTTGGTGGCTGGTGACATGCGTTGCTTGCTGGTGGTTTGTGATAGGTTAAATGGTATCAGATTGATAAAAGGTTTAAAGTAGCAGTGAATTATGATGATTTGTGGTGAAGTTGCGGTGGTGTTCGGTGATAAATTTTGAGGCGCAGTCAAGGCTAGCATTGAAAACAAAAACCGTGTAAAAAGATCATAACGTCAAGAAAACATAAAAGTGAAAAAAGTTACAGCGTAGGTCTGCAATAAGTTAAAACCAGTACCTATTTTAAAATATTGAAAAGAAAACTTGTCTTATTCTATTTTATGGCGCGGAAGTAAAATTCGCGCTAAGTACGTTGTTTTTATAGAAGTGAATGTGTCTAGTATTATTTTTTTCTACTCGGACTAGTTCTACCGAACGCTCAGCTCAAATTATTCACATTTTTGTATGCCAATGTACCTATACCTGTCTGACTACATGTTTACACAAAGTATTTTATCGAAGTGCACAACCTGACCTTTTCATCTATATCAACAAAATAATTAATTTTAGCAATGTTATTTCCTATAAGGAAATACAATATTTTAATCCGTATATACCGTATATATGTAGTTACCTAAGCTTGTTATTTTGGTGTAAGCGGTGCGTCTTTGTGCTCCTCAAGGCTAGTTCTACAATTATGTCTAATACTTAGCAATCTTCGTAATGTCATCAACCTCCACCTTTGTACTATTTGACACAGCCTCGAGTTTTGATATAAACAACATCTGCTTTATGGAAGACCATTATAAGTGTTTTTGGACCACAATTGAAAAAAAAGAACTCTGTGGTGAGACTTCATCTGTCTATCGCAAAAACTAATGCAATTGACTTGGGAATATTTTAAAAGAAGATTCCAAAACAATGGTGCCGATTCTCTTGTCACAAAATTCTCTAAACTAGACTAAAAATCACCAAAATTTAGTTTATTCCTGTCAAACGACGATTTCCTATTCTGAAATTGACTAAAGTGACACAACTTAACTATATTTTAGTTTGACAGCACTAAGATTGCACTGAGATTATAATTTAGTGAAAATGGCAATTTGGCTATTCTGAATTTTACGTTTTTCACCTAAAATTTTGATTGTCTTCACTAAATCTGACTATTTTTAATCGCGATTAAAAAGGTGTGGAATAAAATTAGTTGTCATGAACTAAAATTCACACCAACACCTCGACTTCAGATGCAAAAACAGTACTGTATCTTTTTTTCTTTTCTTTTGCTTATATCTCGAAAACGGTGTGTCCTATCGCAAAAATAATGAAAATTTCGACCCCCTTTGCAACTCGTAAACCTATAAAACTCAACGTGTTGGTAATATTTTTTTATATTTTCCATACAAAAAGTAAAAAATTCCATACAAAACAAGTCGAGGCCGCACATAATGCGCGCCTACGGCTCTAAAAAAAGATCACGTGGTACGGCAAACAAGTACCACGTGGAGTCGCAATAATTGTCAAATTTGATTTTAGATGTGTCAAAATTATTTTTAAATTTAGAGATTTTATTTTGCAGAATAGCGTTAAGATTCTCATAGCCAAAAGTAAGGAATTTTAGTGATAGTTTAGTTAGTTTAGTTCGGTGTACAACAGAATCGGCACCATTTGTAAATGATTCACTGTTAATCTTACATTTGTAGACAATGATGCCTGGCTTATAGTAAACATCAAATATTGACTTTCATTCTTAATTATGGTGATAATTATTCATTAAGGCAACAATAAAAAAAATGGTCTCACCATCTAAGGTGATTGTTTAATACCAGGGTTCCATGACTAATGAAAGAGTTTTTCACACAGAATTTTGAAAAGCAAGCGACACCTTTTAACATACATTTATTTTATATCTCAAAGAAGACTCGCTAAGTTTAACAAGCGCGATGTTATTAATTTACGTAGAAACGCTGTCAGTACGTTTATGTCAATCAATCCTTGTAAGTGAGCTTCAAGTTCTCATAAACATGTCTATCATCTCTAACTAGGTCTTTCAATTAAAAGCACGGGCTGGCGAATGACTAGCGTAAATCAACAATCACAAATCGTTAGATTTAACAAACCGCGTTTAAAAATGATGACGTTTCTCTTTCGTGGAAATTAAATTTGGATAGTATTGTCTCGCTAACTCATCCTGAAAGTCGTATATATCGTCTCATGCGGGATGTGAGCTCACTCTTCTGAGTATGGACACTTTTTCGCGCGACCTGTCTTCGGTGAGGGCAAATCTAGCGATTTAAATCTTTGGCGTGAATGAAAACCATTTAGTTTACCTACGTACTCAGTCTTGTTTATAAAACTTGGAGACGTGGTGATGCGCAGTGGTTACAATTTGACGTTGACAGTACCTTTATACCGCAGCATGTGCGTTTAACGTTACGGTATACTTTGCTACTGTCGAAAATTTTGTTCAGGAAGTTAAATAATATCAATAGAGTGACTCAACTGATGAGATTCAGAAAACCTTTCTGTTTGCCCTCGAATAATACCATTGTAGTATAACGAAAACCCTACAAAATAAAAAGATCAACTGCTGTCCAAAAATATATACAGGGTGGCAGGGACATCGTCGCGTAACCTGGATTATACCATGGATTCAGTTTATGATTCTGAGCGCAGGGGGCGTTGAAATATATAGAGGTACGAGGAACAGGGTGTAAAGTTCACTCATACTTCCATGGAAAAGGGAGGATCCTCCGCCCAGACGGGTGTCGTGTCTGTGGGCAACTGCCCTATGATTGATGTCGGGAAGTTGTATATATGATAGTCGCGCGGTAAACTCTGCTTGCGCAATGCAGGATTTGTGTGACGTCAGTATGACGCGCAGCTCTCATGTGGCGATGTAGATAGGTAGTATTAAATCGACATACAACATAATCATAAGAATTGTCTTATGATTATGTTGTATTTGTGCTCATTGGAGCACAAATCTAAGTACTTCGTGGAAAATACTAAAGAAAAATAGCAGGATTCCATGTAATCTGGGTGATGCATTTAGACTTCGCGTATATTCGTACAAATAGTCTTAAAATACAGATCTCGGTCAAATTATGATATAAGGTATTTGCATCATAATTTTCCAACATTGGGTTTCGCCAGAAAAACGTTGTTTGAAGAGCAGTCGTGGGTCCCTTTAAACCGTAGACAGAGAAAACATTAAACACAGTCCATGACAGGGAACCAAAGAGTATAATATGCAGTTACAGAATACGACATTCAAAAATGGCGGAAATGAAGAGCTCCATTAATGGCTACTGAAGGGAAAATTGGCACTAGTAGCTGGCTTTGTATATGAAGCCATTTATATTATATTTATATTATTTTTTATTATATGAACACATTGCACACCTAGAAGAGCGTCATGTCTTATCATGGTCTATGTACTTCTATGCAAAGCAAGCAAAATGATGTTTGTTATTAGTAATGATTTTATACGTTATGTTTAAAGAAAAGCAAATCAAAGAAACCAAAACGATTTTGGATGCAGAAAACTAAAAATGTGACCTGGGGATACGTCCAAAATGAACTATGCACGATGGTTTGTTGCCCTGCAACTGCAGACCAACATGCTATCGCTTTGCGTCGTGCATCGTACACGGCCGAACAGTCTTCGACGGATAAAGCTTTCCGCGACAGGTGTCCCTAGAGATGACGAGAGACGTCAGGCGACGTTGCACGACATGTCTGGCAACATCGAAAACAATGAAAATGTCGTGAGCCAAGACATCCGGAGACGTTGGTCGGCATTGTCTGACGCGACGACTCAAGCGATTCGTTTCGCGGAACATTTGTCCAGTGAATACGAGGCTTTATCACTGACAGTGGGCTTAATGGGACAACTGTCAACCGTGATGTCATTTCAAACATATTCATTAGTACTATTTGAGTATTACAATTATTACTAATATTTATCTACTTATGGTACAAAGACGAGTGTACCTACAATTTAAGACCTGTGAAGGTATTCAGGCCTGGGAGGCCGCGCATCCCATCATATTGTCATTATCTTGGTCGCTTTTTATATTTATCGTGGATTAAGCAAAAATGAAGTATTTATTTAGTAGTTGAATAAATGCTTTATAATGTTATATTATATTACATTCTAATCTTATTAAAAGAACTTTGTCAATTATCTGAGTAGCTGACGGCGGGGGCATCATTCCACCACAGATTACTAAATAGTTACTGCGTAACAGATACTTCACTCAGTAGAAAATTTTCAATACCTATTGAGATAATAGCCTACTCCGTCGCCTCAACAACCACTGCATGCTAAAATGTGCCTAAATGCTCAAGCGTACAGTTGTGATTGCTTCGCACCGCGCGATCCTACAGCAATCGCAGTGAACCGAATTTGGACCGCAAGCGGTCCGAGAGCGCTCGCTCGAGCGGTAGGTAATTATAGCGCGCAAGTACATGGAGTGACGGAGGCCTGATTCCACTGTCTTCGACATCACCCATGGCATTGCGTTAAACTCGACCATGTCTGCACACCTGCACGGTAATTGCACAACACGTTATCAGTAGCAATGGTTTTCATTTTGACAGTTCAACAACATTCATTGCGTTATTTACGTTGTTGAGCAGACAAACGTTATCGAACATATGAAGCAATGGATTAGCTATACACTTCAAAATTATTCAGATTATGATGGATAGTGTGTTACGCAATTAGGGTGCTGGATCACGTACAATTCTCGTGCTCAATACTTCACCTAAATAAATATTACTAGTAAACAAATCAACTCACGACTATTCACAACGACACATCATGGCAAAGTAATGAATAAGAAAATTATGAAATTTCTGATAAGAAAGACGAAATCAACAGTTTTTTATGTTGCCATGAAAGCTAAATTCTCTAAAAACGTATTAAAAGTGGATCCATTTAACTGTCAAACTCAAATCATTTATTTCAATTAAACCATTTACAGGCACTTTTGAATTGTCAAGTGGTCGGTCAGTCAGAAATATGAAGCTAGTTGCCCATTCCAAAGCGCAGTAGGTACACACGGCTACAGATCAAGCTATAATTTCCAGTTTACACTGAACTCTCATTGTTAGGAAATCCTACACAATGCGAGATCAGCTTATACTGGAAATGTATAGCTTGATCTGTAGCCGTGTGTACCTATGGAGAAGAACAAATCACTAACAATAAGCTACATAATACATATTTATCAACATACAACTGTTGCAATTACAAATAGGCTCTGGCTCCAAAGCTAAGAATAATACTTTTGTGTTTCAATGGAGAGGAGTCTGTATCTCCAAAATGTCTAAGATTAGATGGAACAGAACTGAGGTATCACCGTATTATCCTGTAATACTCCTCTCAATAAAACAAGCTAGTAAAAGTTTCTTAATAGTTTAAACGGTGAAACCACTCTACCACGAAAATCCTGCTAATTAGCATATGGAAATGGAAATATTTCCATTGCTACCGTCCCAGGTTCTGTGTACCTATAGATATTAATATCTATTAATTATCAATTAAATATTTGTTTTTTATTTATATCTTTGTGCAGCTTAGTAAAAAAAAAATTATACATAACTACAAAGTAAAACCCTGACTCTGTAAAATGGACTCTTCTGAAATTAAGCGACACCAAATCTGCCATTCTTCTTTCAACTGTCACTCTTTTTTTATTTAATTCAAGGGCTTAATCTTAGCGATATTATATCGCCTTACTTTCACTTTTGATGAGATAATTATGTCATATTACTTTTTCTCTTTTTAGAAAATACTAGATCGCAGGGTCCTTCCTTGCAGTAGAGTGTGACACCGATTTGGGTCAAGTTGACGGACTTTTTGCTCTGTTACGCACGACTAATCTATTTTAGTCATTGAACTTGCTAACTGTTATATAATTACGATTTCATGGTCACATAATCAATTATTTGTTGCATTTATTTTAAATATAAATTTTGTGTAAAAAGTTTCTTAAAAAAATGTGAAGACTTTTTAAGCGCACTTTTGCGGAAGGCTTGTTTTAATAAGGGTCAGTTCACATGACATCGTACGATAAAAACAGTTCGGTTATAATGATAATTTATTAATAATTACGAAAGTACCCATTTGTACAAGGTTTAACTAAATAACCTTAATCTATTCGATTGCTCTCGTCAAGAGTAATTAAAGTGCAGCATGGCATTTTAACGTTTCGAATTTGCCTTGGTTTCAGAACGTCATTAATTAATTATCTATAACCCCTTTTTACCAGACCACAAGGCGAAGCCAAAAGGATTTGGGTTATGTTTTTAGCAGTCTATGTATGTTTTTAATCTGAGCTAACACCCACAAATCTACTACCTACTAGACTGGTTGTCAGATTTCTAGCTCCTTTTACTTTTGACGACTATCATAGATATTGGCATGTCTATTTGTAGCCACTTTAATCGAATGATCTGTTAACTAGTTTTTCGCCAATTTACAATTTGACCCAAAACCATTCTTTCACCACTAGGTAGGTACTTATTATAAATTAAAGTCGCTTAGCGTCTCTGTCTGTGTGTCCGCGTTGTTTTTCGAAACGGGTTTTGATTCGGTTTCCACCATCATTTAGAGAATTTATTCCGGAAAGCTTATTTGTATAATACATTCATATTTAAACTTGTAAATAGTAAAGAAATCTTGATGGTTTGTTAAGCTGGGGCGGGTCCGCTTACCTACGGGGGTCAAACTGAAATTTTTTAGAATAGACCAGTAAGAAAAGCAGCCGATGAAAAATTTATTTAACTTTCGAATTAGGAACTCTTTGGGAATATGTAGATGTGTTTCTATAAATTCATTTATGTCATTTGTTTTTAAAATTTGGCGGCAATTTAAAAGTGTCTGTCGTGCGTTGAAATGGTTGAAATGGATTTGACTAGAAAAATTTTCGTTCAATGATTTATTACAACTTTCGTTGCGGTCTTACTCAACAACAATGTTACGATAGACTTCGATTAGCATCATAACGAATATAATAGCTTCATGACGAAGCCCCATCCCGTGCCGCTGTTTCAACTGTTTTGGTGGAAGCAAACTCACTGATGATTCGCGAGAAGGACGTACTTCTACGGCGACTACAAAGTCAAAGCATTTATTTCAAGTAGGCACTTTTGAACGTCAACATTTTCATTAAAATAGCATTGATTCTAGTCGGGTGACTAGAATCAATTATATTTTAATGTAAATTCCAAAAGGTAGTTTCGTATGGAGATGAATGGGCAAATATCTTCACCGTTACTCTTTTAAAATGTGTTAAATGATAAATGATTTCATTTCTGTAAGTAGGTTTGTTACAAACACTTTTACACGTCAATCATATTTTAAAAACTAGATGAGGTCGGCGTTTCCTATCTGACTGCTCTGAGAAGAAAGGCCGAAACAAACTCAGAGGTCACATTCTCTTTTAAAATCCAGACATAATCTTGGTCAGATCATGTGAAGACCATGTAGATTGGTGTCTGAAACGGTCTTTTGAGGAAAAACCATACAGATTGAGCGGACCTGTCCAGTCAGTGCACGCATTTGTCAGTAATCTTGCCGCTCAACTGAGAACTTAAGGAGCACAACGATTCGACGAACAATACCAAAGAAAGGACATTTGGGTAGGCAGCATAATTATTAATGTTACAATGTTTTGTATACATTAATTATATAATTATATGTGAAGACGATGCACCTTTAATAAAATTACCCTACCACAATAGGTAAAAAGAATTAAAAAGAATAGCAATGACAAATAAGTTCATATGTGATAGATATAATATGGTGCTCACACATTTACAAACATTGTAAAAGTATACGATTATCCAAATTGTTTAAACAAGTAATATGTCAGTATGTGAGTTAAAGTAATCACAGAATGTCAATGCCATAAAAATAATAAATTATACAATTAAATTAACAACAAGTTTGATTTTGTCTACACTCTAGATTTTTCTACATATGGAGCTGGACCAGCGTGTTTCCAAACATTCTTATCTTGGATATAATCCTCTAAATTGGTAAAATGCTTGTTTACAAAGTGAACTTTTTATATGAGTTTTAAATTTTCCTTCGTTTAATTGTAACACATGACAAGGTATTTGGTTGTACCTAACATTTAACACAGTACCCCATAAAAGATGTATGTACTTTAGCTAATCTGAAAAATGGTTGATTTTATTTCTAGTATTAAAATGATGTTTATCACTTATTTTATTAAAAAGATGTAGATTTTTTCTACCTACTGTGCGGATAATGGTAGAAGCTGATAGAAGGTCGACATATCAACAGATTTGGGCAGCTTTAAGCATTGCTATGAGTCGAGTACAAAAAGTCTTTTTTTTTTTTTTTTTTTGAGGATGGGAAATCATCAAATGACCCCTCCCGCTCTGGGTGGAGCGGAAGGGAGTGTCAGACTCTTACTGAGTACAAAAAGTCTTACATGAACATTTAGGCTTCAGAAAGCTTTGTACTAGATGGATACCTCATAATTTGACGGAAGATCAAAAACGTTCGATTGGTTCGTTTCAATTGGTGCCGCTCAATGCTTGAACAGTATGACGGAGGTGACTCGAATGCACATACACACATCACATGTGTGTATGACATCGTCACAGGCGATGAAAGCTGGATCTATTATTTCGAACCCGCTACCAAAAGACAATCCGCGCAATGGAAGTTTGCATTCGAAGATTTACCGAGAAAAGTAAAGAAAGGCAGAAAGAAGTCAAGCCTTGGTTGACTGGTAGAGAATGCCTAAGGCATTGAGTCCGCCTTTGTACCTTTTGTGCGAAAAGTTTAAATAAATAAATAAGTCAAGGGAAAGAGATGATTGCCTCATTCTTTGGACGGACGGGTCATTTCGCAACAATATTGTCCTAGAAGATAAAACACTGTTACTGCAGATTGGTATGTCAGTCATTGTCTACCAGTTGTCTTGGAAAATTTTAGACAGCAGAGCTCAAGGAGCAGGATCCTACTCCACCACGACAACGCTCCAGCTCACTCCGCCAGACGAAAGCGTGGAGTTAGTAGGTACGTCATCCTCCTTACAGTCCTGACCTGACACCTTGCGACTTTTGTTTATTTCCAAAAATAAAAGATAAACTTAGATCAATTCGTTTTATGAACCCCGAAGATGCCGTGGATGCGTTTGAAAAAGGCGTGGAAGAAATGCCTAAAGAAGAGTGGGCCCACTGCTTCAGTCAATGGTTCCATCGCATACGACGGTGCTTAGAAAGGAACGGAAACTACTTCGAAAAGCAATAAAAATATAAACAGGCTTCTGATCCAGCATCATTCCGTTTTTTATGTTCTATAAACTTTCAGTGTGACCCACGTAGGTATATAATACAATTTAATGTTCTGAACCCGCAAGTTAATACGTATTCCCTTCACTAGCCCGTTTTGCCGTGGCCCCGCATGTGTATATCTCGATTGGCAACACAATCACTTCACGTGAGTGATGCAATGTTTAGATAATCTTCAATGACACGGCTACTAATATTGAAACCTAGACATAGGAGTCATTCATTTAATCTTAGTTTACTATAACAAGTTTGTACCTATACTTAAAGGTACTTAAGTATTGTTTATCTACTTCACTTGGAATGTTTACTCTATTTTAGGAATGCGAAAAATTTGAGAATTTTTTTTTTGTGAATTATATTAGTACACTACAGAGTCAAATTAAATTAGCTAGCTAAACTCCGCCACACGTGATGGGTATCGATATCCAAACATGATACAACTAAGATGATAGGAAATTAAATAAATGATAAATAAGAACTCTTTGATGTTATCATTATTCTTTGTAAAATACTCATCAGTTCCTCACGCGCCGCAACAAAACCACACACAACACACGTGCCACAAACACCCCTCGCAAACCACCTTAAGTCAACGTCAAAATACATCCCAAATCATAAATGTCCTGTACTGTTTATTTTTATCCTATTTTTTGTTTTTATTATCAATTAACTAAATTAAAATTAACTTAATTACCTATAAGGCAGTTTTAGCATGGAACATCATTCCATTCTGTATCTGGAGAAGGGCGTTGGTAGCTGAGCTACAGTTTATATTTTTGCGGCTATCATCGTTTTACTTGTTGCACTTAGTCTTGTGTTATTGTTCCCAAATTAACTTTTTATTAATTTATTTTATATATGACAATTAATTTCTATCCAATCATACCTAAATCATCATCATCCTATTATATCCTTGCTTATCCTGAAATCTTAATACATACTACGCTTTCCGTGAGCACAGGAGTTCGTGGCATATTGCTACATAAGTACCTAAAATGTAATTTTTTTTTCACGAACACCTACTGAAAATGTGACATAAAACAGTAATTTGAAATGGCGATAAAAACGATTGCATGTGAAAACGTTTACATTACATACACGGCCACGGGGCTAAAGTCTGTGGGTTTCAAAGTTTTTTCCGCGTTAAAAGGCAACAAATAGGTAATCAGATTTGCGGTTGGAAGGTTGCTTTTGTTTCCAAAATGATGATGAACGATGAACTCATGAATTATACCTTTTACAATACTGTTACTTGTTTGTAATGAGTAGTGTCCGACCGAAGCTTCGGCTTCGGCCACCTTCGGCCAAAAAAGCACCTTCGGCCAAATCTTCGGCTTCGGCCAAAAATTTGCCGAAGGTTTGGCCGAAGCCGAAGGTTTGCTAGTTGTTAAAATTTGAAATTTACTGAACGATGCTAGAGCGAGACGGAGAGTGTGCAGAGCAGCAGAGTTTCACCGCGCCGCCGCACCGGACCAAACGAATCGCAGTTAGTAAACTAAACGAGTCAAAACAAGTTTGAGAGCGCGTCTTAAAATTCTAATAAGTGTTTTGTTTTTAAATATTTCATATTTGTTTTACATTGTTTAACATTGTATATTTGAAACTTTTATTTTAGACAATATTTTATTACCTACGTGTATATGTTGGTCACTCGGCTCGTTATTGGGCTAAATCTCTAAAGCTCTCACAATATGTATCTAGTATATTCTGAGATCAAAGTAACTATCGTATTTCTCAAGGTCAATGACACCTTCGGCTTCGGCTTCGGCTTCGGCCGAAGGTTTTGGTGAATACCGATTAATCGGCTTCGGCTTCGGCCAGAATTGCACCTTCGGTCGGACACTAGTAATGAGCCACTTTAAGAGCGTTTATACCTTATGAGTGGCAACGTCGCAATTTAGTGTCATATTTCGTGGTTTTCAATTTTTATCATTTAATCGGAGCTATATTTTAAAAATCTGTTTAATTATTTTTTTAGAATTATGCGAAAACTGTGTAAAAGGTAAGAAATCGTTGCGTTTACAGTTCTATTTATATGCAAATAATATTGGAAACTTGCAGGGCGTTATTTTCATTTTAAAATAACTGTAAGCATTACGGTTACCTACTTACTTTTTAAACACTTTCACGTAATTCTAAAAAGTTAATTAAACAGATTTTTATAATATAGCTCCGATTAAATGATAAAAATTGAAAACCACGAAATATGACACTAAATTGCGACGATGCCACTCATAAGGTATAAACGCTCTTAACATTTGAGTGTCAATGTTTATTAGGAACCATGGCTCTTGAGATACAATTATCTTTTTACTTAGTTCAGGAGCCAGCTGTTTGATCTGTTTTCGACCACTGCTTTTTTTTATAAACAATGTTTAGCTTGATCATAAATTAGCCTATAATGTCCCAATTTCCCTTTGTGAGGCACAGGACTCTTCTCTGTGAGAGGGAGCGGACTATAATGTACCACGCGGGCGTTACGTTAGTGCGGGTTGGCGGATGTGAATGTGTCTTGTCTTTTGTTGATTCTAAGACATGCCGGTTTCCTTCACCGTTTTGAGAGCAGTGGTGGTGAAATAATTTACACAAAGTAAAGCGCCTGTCTTGGTTCGAACCTACGACCTACAAGTCATAAGTCGCGGCCGTTACCACTAGGCCACCACTGCTCACAATCCTGTTTAGTGTATGTTAAACTTGAACCGTCATAATACAAAACACCATCTTACTTTAGTCCGGGCCTAAACAATCGAGCCAGTTTTTGTATTTCGAACTCTATGCTGACTTCAGTAAAGTTCTTAATAGAAAGATGTCAACCGAAGACCGGACTAAGATGTAAGTTTTGTAAAAGGAACTTTATTCCGATTTCTGTTAGGTTCTTATTTCAAAAACAGGCTCGATGGTTTAAACCATGTCTAAAGATAAACCTTGTTTTGTAATAAGACCGTATCCGTCTTATTACAAAACACGATCTAACTTTAGCCCCAACCTACACATTCGATTTAGTTTTTGTATTTGGAACTTTATGCCGACTTTAGTAAAGTTCTTAATACAAAATTGACAACCTAAGACCGGACTAAGTTGACAGTTTTGTAAAAGGAACTGTATTTCGATTTCTGTTAGGTTCTTATTTCAAAAACAGGCTCGATGGTTTAAACCATGTCAAAAGAAAAACCTTGTTTTGTAATAAGACCGTATCCGTCTTATTACAAAACACGATCTAACTTTAGCCCCAACCTACACATTCGATTTAGTTTTTGTATTTGGAACTTTATGCCGACTTTAGTAAAGTTCTTAATACAAAATTGACAATCTAAGACCGGACTAAGTTGACAGTTTTGTAAAAGGAACTGTATTTCGATTTCAGTTATGTTCTTATTTCAAAAACAGGCTCGATGGTTTAAACCATGTCAAAAGAAAAACCTTGTTTTGTAATAAGGCCGTATGTGTTTTTCACCTGCGTTAAAGGATCTTCCGTTTTGTATTTAATAAAGTCTACTGTCATCTACTGGTTGCGGGTTACGTACAGCTACTAAGATAGATATTTAATATTATAGACCTCACACATGACAAGCACTTTGTTATGTAAACACGCTTCAAAATCTTGCATTCGCGAAATACAAATTTTCTTACGTTTTTACCCGACTGCGCCAGAAGGAGGGTTATGTTTTTCGAGTGTATGTGTGTATGTATGTATATTTCTTTGGCACGCTCTGTAGCCTACACGGCTTGATCGATTTCAGCTTGTGAGGTGCCGTTAGATTCGTCTTAACTGTGAGAGTGACACTGGGTAGATATATCAAAATTGAAAAAAAAACTAAATGGCCGTTTTTTGGCGCCATACTGTCTTCAAAAAAATTTTTTTTCTCAAAAGCTATCGAGTGGGGTATCAAAATAAAGCGTTTCATAAATAGCTAGCAAAAATGTATGCAACTTGTATGTTTACATGTAATTTAGAATGAAAAATGCTAAAATAAAAGGCCATTCAAGCCTTTGTTGCTTTGAGCAGAGTTAGGACCAAAACTCCTTGCAAGAACTAAATCGTCTGCGAAATCTTCCACATTTGTAAACCAAAAAGCTGGAAATAAAAACATATATTATGAATATGTATTTATTTTGCAAACGTGAATCACATTTTGATTAGGTAGGTAACAAACTTCTCTTTTCTCTTAAGGTTAAAAAAAGAGATAAAGTAAACCCGAATTCTTTCAGAGATTTATTACCTATTCGTTTTATTTTTCGTTCTGAAGAGTGACAGTTAAATATCCAAGCCATGTTAAACTGTAACATGACTTTCAAATGGCTTACGTGCGCTTTCTCTTCAGGCCAGCAGTTCTCAGCTGCATGTAAATAATCTTATCGCACATCTTGCTATTTGTGAGATTGTTAGGTAAATGCTTCACGCACATACTTTAGCGATCAGCGTTGAATGAAACACTAATTAGTAGGTATTCTTCCTTAAAATATTTTTGCTAGTTTCATTTCATTATTAACAAGATCCAACTAAATCGCATCATTATTTTACACGGAGAAACACTCAAAGGTCTGCTATAAAATGACTGATGACGTTATCGTGCTTTCTCTCAAATTGACGTAACTGCTTTTTCATTTCATAAAGCTGCACAGTTGATCTTAATAAAACGCCGCCATTTATGACTTAGGTACCTACTAGCATCTGCAGGCTACTTCGTCAGCGTGAATTTCTTGTTTTCACATAAAATTGTCCTCCTACTGTAGCTTCAGTGAAAGAATTTTCTAAATCGGATTATTATAATCAGAAGACTACCCCCTAATCCCCCTATAACATAAAAAGTCACACATTTTACCTCTTTATAATATTTTATTAGCTAATCTAATATTTTATAGAGAAAAGTTTTGATTTTTAGTACCTATGTTTGTTTACAACCAACAACGAATTCAACCAACAACCCAACGATTGATGTCGGGAAGTTGTATACAGGGTGTGGCGTAAGTAGTGGTCCACCGTTCAGGATTCGATGACCCAGATAATTAACTATAACAATTAAACATTTTAACAATTTTTTTTTGCATATTAAGAAATCTCTTGGTTGCACAGTTTTTCATTAATGCACTGTTTTTTTTGATTTGTTTATTTAGATATACTTTTACCACAGAGGTTTAATATCTCCCATTAAGTTTAATATAAAATGTATGCATTAGATAAAAACGATACTTAAAACCGACTTGGTGAAAAAAGAAAACAAATGGCGGGCATTTTGTACCATTGTAAAACTTTGATAAGTACTTCATATTTAGCAAGAAAAGTTTCGAAAAAATGGAAATAGACAGCGATAGCGATATGAATTCAACTCCAGAATAATTATTATTCACAAATAAACCAAAAATACTATTCCAAGTAAAAGTGCACATTTCACTTTTAATAATTGTAAGTTTTAAATGTTAGAGGAGTAGATGAATTAAACTTTCTTTCCATTAACTTGAGTTTTTATTTTGAGTAGGTAGGTATATTTTATCAGGGTAGGCAGATTGGTAGTTGAAAGAAAAGTAGATTAAGCACCTTGCTAAAGTGAGTAATTAATGCACTGCATTCGCTCGATGCAACAATCTACTATTTTTCATCTAATAACTACCTACTGTCCCACAGCTATTCCACGGTCTCCTCCATAGAATTTAATCTCCTTCTATTCTCTTCTCTAGCAAATCCGACATAGGTAAATAAATGCAAGACAATAGGTACCTATTGTAATTCAAATGTTCCCTTTTCAGAAACCTCCGACCAACTGCTGCGAATGGCTCCGAACGTTCTTCGATACTCGATACGTGAAGGAGACTCTGGTGGTGGCTTTCAAACAAGGGCCAAACAACCGGAGGCTGAGGGTCATCATGCTGGTTATCGTCATGTGTGTTATAATAGGACCAATTTATGGTGAGTATTTCTTTTATAAGACTAACTTTTGATTTTTCAGATAACAGAATAGAACCTTTATGCCCATGTTAATAACAGTTCAGGTAATGATTTTGTTCGTTATTTAGATTATTAAAGACCATAGTTAGCAATCGTTTTCGGTTGCTAAGTCCTAACAATCCAGATGTAATGATATTTGGTGGTCTCCACACTCAAATTTATCGGTTGTTACTGGTATTTTAGGTAGGTAACAACCCATAAATATGAGTGTCGAGACTACCAAACATTTACATCAACATTTACATCTGGATTGTTAGGACTTAGCAACCGAAAACTATTGCTAACTATGTCGAGACTGCAGGGCCAGAGCGAAATTTGTATCATGTTCATAGGTATAAAATATAGATATTGGGTATTTTCGCATGGGCGTAGATCGACTTCTTATTTCAGTTATTTTCTTTGACTTTAGTTTTATTGATCAGAGTTATTAAGATTTTCCAATGCTTGCTTGAAATACATGTCTCATAATTATGTAATAATACCTACATATCTGATAATATGTTAGGAAGGCGTACCTAGTGAACTTAAAGCCTAGGGAAAACAATGAAATCTATTTGTCTACGATAGAATACGGTATAATATAAATATGGTCGCCCAGGGCAAAAATACGTGCGGGCAGACTTATGACCTAATGCGAAACTTACGGAGTTGGTTTAAACATCAGCTCCAGTGGTGTAGGGACAATAAAACTCAGTTACAGATGGACATTCTTGCATCACAGCATGCCACAAAAAACTTTAGTGAATTTTGGAAGGAGACCAACAAATTGAATCCGAGACCGAGTGTGCCAGTTAGGGTTAGTGACGCCGACCAAATTGCCAACTTATTTAGGGAGCATTTTGTGGTACTTTCTCCATTGGAACCCGCGACGACCACTACAGAGGCGGGAAGTACTAGTCTGGCGAAACCGCTTGTCCGGATCACTGCGAAACAAGTTGCCAACGTGATCAGAGACATGAAGCGAGGAAAATCCCCGGGCCATGACTCCTTCCGCATAGAACATTTGCAGCTTGCGGGTGTTCATCTGCCGAGAGTGCTCGGTATGTTGTTTACATTCTGCATAAGGCACTCTTACCTCCCTGAGACAATGATGAGAACTATAATAGTTGTCCGCATACTAAAAAGCAAGTCAGGAGACGCCTCTAAATGAAGTAACTACCGACCTATATTACTCGCGACAGTCATTGCTAAGGTACTGGGCGGTGTTATTGATATTCAGTTAAGACAACACCTACAGTTTCATGATGCACAGTTTGGCTTTCGCCCTGGTTTGTCAATAGAAATGGCTATACTGAATCTCAAGCATACCGTCCGGTACTACACTGACAGAAGCACACCTGTCTATGCCTGCTTTTTAGATTTATCTAAAGCTATTGATCTTGTTGCATACGACAGGTTGTCGCAAGAGTTGTCGGATGACACGGATCTACCTACTGAGTACATAAGTCTCCTAAAGTATTGGTATGGCAACCAGAGCAATTTTGTGCGGTGGTCGAGGTCACTTTCGGTTGAGTACGGGTTGGAATGTGGTGTAAGGCAAGGAGGGTTAACCTCGCCGACTCTCTTCAACTTGTATATTGACCGTCTGATCCGTGAACTCAGTAGCGCCGGCGTGGGCTGTTCGATTGATGGTGTTCTTTTCAACAACATCAGTTACGAGCACGACATAGTGCTGCTGAGTCCATCGATCAGTGCCCTTCGAAAACTGATTTCGATCTGCGAGCGATATGTGGGGGCCCATGGGCTCAGATATAACACCATTTAAAGCGAGCTCATGGTGTTTAAGGCGGGATCAAAAACTTATGACACTGTCCCACAGGTCATGCTGAATGGCAGTGTCCATAAAATAGTCTCGCAGTTCATGTATCTGGGCCACTGGGTCACCGAGACGCTTGTAGATGATATTGATATAGACAGGGAGCGCAGGGCTTTGTCTGTTAGAGCTAATATGCTGGCTCGTAGGTTCGCGCGCTGTACTGTGGAAGTAAAAGCTACGTTGTTCAGGGCATTTTGCCAATCGTTTTACACATGCAGCCTAAGATGAAAATCGTATGAAACCCTGCGTGTTCTCTACAATAATGCCTTCAGGGCGCTGATGAAATGACGGGGTTTGCTAGGACCGATGCCTGCTAGGGTTGCAGAAAAGTCCAAGAGGGTTACCGTGGCCCCTGGCACAGGCAACTGAAGGAACACGGGTGGGTTTTAGTCAGTAAGAGTCTGACACGCCCTCCTGCTCTGCCCAGAGCGGGAGAAGTTATTTGATGATAACCCACCCACAAAAAAAAAAAAAAAAAAAAGGGCGCTGATGAAACTGCCTCGTTACTGTAGCGCGTCACGTGTTTGCGGCCGCAAATATAGATGGATTTGGATCCAGATCTGGATTGCCCAATAATGCGGTACTGGACCAGGCTGCCTAAGAAGGCCAGCAGAAAGGCCAGCAGACTAAGAAAAAAAAATAGTGTATTTTAATATTTTTGTTATTGTAAAATTGTAATTTATAATGTTTTTAATGATGACTTTTGTAATATTTATCTAATAATTTCACATGTAGGTATGCTTATGGACTAGTTCTGAATTAAATGAATTCATTATTATTATAAATCTAACTTCGCCGCTTCAAATTATCTTTTATCAATTTGTTGACCGTTTGAGATTGCAATTTAGTTAATTTGTATCGACCACTTGCAGTATTAGCATTGACCTGAATTATGAATAAATTGCAGATTAAATCAATTTTAATAGTCATAGATTATGTTAGACTAGACTAGAACAAGAAAAAATAAAAATGAGTTTGTTTTCCCATCAATCAAAATACGAAACCGATAACAATTTTTATGAATAAATTATTTGATGGTTAAATCTACCATCTAGGATTCGGTCTTTCTAGAATCTAGGGCAAATTATTGTTAACAAAATATTGCTGGGCATAATCGATAAAATAGGAGATAAATTGCGAATTTAAATTTAAAAAAAAATCTATAAATTAAGTAAAAAATGTAGTACGCTTACTAAGACTCATTGGAAATAACAATAAATACAGATTTCTAACAGGTTAAGTATTACATTAAAATGCTTAAATACATTATACCTTCATATAACACAAATACCTATTTACACTAGCTATTAAATTAAAACACTAACTAAATTGTCTAAAACCAAATCAGTTTTGCAAAACACAAAATTCACACTAGTTAATTTTGTTGCTCTCTGCAAAACATCTAACTCGTCGAGGTGATCGGTGAAAGTGGCGAGCAGTATCCTGAGACCGGATTTACTTGGCATTATCTCGCCTACAGTACGCCCGCGCGCCCTTGGCATTGAATTGACGTTGCCATCGGTCGCAGTTACGGGTTAGCTACGCCACTGCTTTCTCTTAGTTTTGCTTTCTATACAGGGTCAAATTAAATTTGCTAGCGAAACTTGCTAGAAAAACAGACGTGATGGGTATAACACGATAAAATAACAAAATATTATAATGATTTATTTTGATGGGTTTTTTTTTGTTGTGGTCTACGGCCGCTGATAGTTTCGTTACTTGAAGTTTGAGTTGAGAAAATCTGTTTTCTTTTGTTTTATTGCGTTTAGGTATCGAAACCCCTGTCGCCTGTGAAGATTACACACAAAAAACAGATTTTAAACTAATATTTCATGTGACCAATGCGGTCGATGACCCCACAAAAAAAACCATCATAATAATTTATTTTTTGTGTTAACGTGTTTAGATATCGATACCCATAATGTCTGCGGAGTTTCGCTAGCCAATTTAATTTGACACCGTAGAGCCGGCAGTACTAACGCCAAGTCAAGGCATGCTTGTTAAAACCTGCTACGATAGTAATAAAAATATAAATAAAGAAAATAAAAGGATAATAAAAAAAAACGAATACATAGACTGTGACTTTACTACCACATTTGTTTTCCACAGGTCCAGAAAGATCGATTTGTAAAAAGTTGTTACTTGAAACAATTTTTGGATACTTAAATTATTCTTGTCCATTCCTGGCCAAAATGTAGGTACCCGACATTATATTGTCATCATGATAGCACTTAAGCCTGTATAATCTGTTTTAAAAGTATCTGTTGAAAATGTAAACAAATGAATCAGATAACGTACCTGTGGATGCCAATTTGTAGTGCTACTTACAAATGATCATTTGAAGACTGTCTTCTTAAACCTGAAAATCTCTAAAATTTAAGTAACAATAACAAATGAGGTTAATTTTACGACTTCAATTGTTGTCGATGATTTTTTAATTACAATTTAATAATGTTTTTCAAACAACAAAATTGTTGGGAAGGTGGTGAGTTATAAAGTTCACTCACTAAATGGAATTAGTAACGCCCTGTGAGTGTGTGATTGTGCAGGAATTTAACCTGTACATGGATTGTTTATACTTTCATCAGATACTTTAGGAACAGACCATAGCCACTACTCGTAGTTGTTTTACTTCTTGCGAGTCTGCGTTCTTGAGAAATCCATTTAATCCTGCTACCTCCTTAGTGGCCTACTCGTATAAAGTTTGATCGACCCCGGCAGTAAAAGATTCCGATGAGTAGGTACCTACGCGCGAAAGTTAGAATTATTGACCCCAGAATACCTAAAGTAATAACTGTTGTTTAGTAGCTTAAAATATATGTACCTACTATAACTTACCTTCGATGGTATCATGTTCCATAAGTTGTTATCAAGGGGAATGGATAATTGGCTCTTAATGATGCGCTAATAAATAAAGCAAGCTGAAGTGGCAATGGGCCGGCCATGTTTGCCGTAAAACCGGTAAACATGCTCTTGAGTGGAGTCCGCTAGTCGGCAAACGTAAGGTAGGCCCTCAGGCTAGGTGGAGCGACGATCTTCGCCATGGGAAGCCGTCACCTCCTTCTGCAAAGCAGTAATGCTTGCGAAGGAGGAGGTGGAACGCGTGAGGGAGAGGCTAAATTAGCGCCCTCACGACCCTAGCCGCCGCAGGAGATGCCCTGGGCGTCGGGAATCCCACCCTCAAAAAAAAAAGGGTGGCTTGTAGCAGCTGAATGAGAGTTGCCGAAAATCAAGTTGAATGGCGTGCAATTATAGGGGAGGCCTATGTCCTGCAGAGAACTACTGTAGGCTGATGATGTCGAATGATGCACTAGTAGCCGAT
Organism: Brachylomia viminalis; assembly: GCA_937001585.2. Lineage (NCBI taxonomy): Eukaryota > Metazoa > Arthropoda > Insecta > Lepidoptera > Noctuidae > Brachylomia > Brachylomia viminalis. The sequence continues at coordinate 11,047,126 of OW443308.2, read as the reverse complement.
ACAAACATAAATAGTGTGTACCTATGTGTGTTTGTTTATTCTAAAAGAAGCATAAAGTAGTCGACCAAACCTCCTAGAGGACATTGTATCGCAATATTGAGGATAAGAATATAAGACAGACCTAGACACACTTGAGATTTGAAATGTCATCATTCAGTACCTCACTCGAGGTTACCTAAAGTTTTGAATTTGTACAAGATACATCTACAACTCACCAAATTTTTAGGAAATATACATTTAAACTCACATACACAAACAGCCAGGAAACAACTACTTGTAGGTGATACAAATATTTGTTCCGTGCGGGAATCGAACCCGCGACACGCAGCGCAGCAATCAATCGCTTAAGCACTGCGCCAACCGTGCCGTATCGTTTCTTCCGAAAGACGCACGCTCCATACTAGTGGTGATTGAAAATGGCACTTTAACTGCCAAAATATACATTTTTAGTAAACATGGGCGAGAACACCATCTTTATGCAAGATAAGGCTCGTCCCCATACAGCTCAGATAGTGTTTGACTACCTTGAAGATGTCGCTATCACACGCATGGAGGGCGCCAGCATGCAGTCCAGACTGGAACCCCATCGAGCATGCCTGGGACGAACTGGGACGACGTGTACGCCAGCGAATCACGCTTCGTGAACTGAAAGAAGCGCTGATAGAGGAATGGGAGAATATTCCTCAGCATCGACTCAAAAATCTGGCGGAAAGCATGCCAAACCTATAACAGCTGTACAAACAGCTCGTGGTGGCAATACAAAATACTAAAATGTGCAAAAATTTCATATTTGATAGCGTAGCACATTTTTTCAAAATCTAGTGAATATGGTAAATTTTACATAACTTACTTTTATTCAAAATAAACTTCATAATCTTTTGTGGCATTTTTGTGGCATTGATTCAAGCACTATAAAACTGTCTGTAATAGGTACAATTGTCTTTATTTCATAAAACTAGCTCCAATATTTTGGAAGTCATTCGAGGTTTTTGTTACCGCCCGCTTTCTTTATCGGCCCAGTGTATTAATTATGTTTGGATATTGACGTGAGACTGTGACCTCTGAATTTCGTTTCGGTCTTTCTTTCCAGAGTAGTCGGTTATGAAACGCCGAAATCATCTAGTAAACATAATTTTATTGTTTTTTGGACCAATTTACAGAAGTAATTATTTATCAATAAGAACTTCAAGTTTTGGATATGATTTAAAAAAAAACGTTACTCAGACGTCGCAACGGGGGGGCCTGAAGTCAAAGTCAAAGCATTTATTTCAAGTAGGCACATAAAAGGCACTTTTGAACGTCAACATTTACATTAAAATAGAATTGATTCTAGTCGCCCCTTCCAAAAGGTAGAAAGAAGAAATGGAGAAGAATGGGGAAGAATCTCCACCGTTACTCTTTTAAATTTTGTTACAATATTGCACAAAGTACGGCGGTAGCTACACCACTGCTCAGGGTACAATGTGGTACAAATGCTTATGATGAGTAGTCACACTCACCTTCAAGTTCAACAGAACACCTTACCATAAATAAAATTAAATAGGTACTTATTATGATTTTTCCTTACCGTACCAACCACGTCCAGGTAGGAGAAAAATAGAAAAAATAATATGAAATGACGATAGTTCTACGCAAGTAGTGCTATTTTTATCCTTTTGAAAGAGCGTGTAATAATAATAATACAATAAACATTTAATTCACTCTGAGACCCGTAGGTACCTACGTATACCTACCTACTACGCAGGTATGTGTTTTGCGTATGTAGGTACAGTGGAACAAACTATTTGGTATACGGGCAACAATATTCATCTTTTGACACAGCCAATATTCATTTTAATATAACTTATTGAAATGAAATGTTTATTTCTGTGAGTAGATCTTTTAAACACTTTTATCCAATACCCGTCAATGTCATACCTACATACGTCATCATGACACGTCATAACATATAATCACGCCTGTAATCCCCGAAGCCACATTTCGCCAGTTTTGTTGAAGTCCCATGTAATAGGGGACGAACCTATTGCCATCAACCGGGCACCAATCCTGACTCCGGGCTGCTACTGAGGGATACCTAATACAAAAACCTAATATTTCTTTGGTCCGGGCCACTCGGTTCTATTCCCAGGTCGGTCCTGGGACTCAGCACCTCCTGCTCAGCAGTAGCACTTGCGACGACTAGTCTAACGCGGCAGACCATTTATCGTCCATAATAATTATTATAGTGTGCGTAATGACATAATGCTTATGGTATCACTTTCACTGCCAAAATAAAAACGATAATTCGTTCGCGTGTCCACACTCGCCTCCCGCGTCCTACATATCGATATGGAGGACTCGGTAGGCGAGTTGTCGGCACGCGAACAAATTATCGTTGCACCCGTGAGCCGGGTTCGGCAGTGAAAGCGACAAAAATGCGAGTGATGTGAAATAATGGACTACCTACCCTGTAGTCGTTAAGCTTGTTCGACTGTACATAGAGTACTTACTTTTCGGTTGATAAATACCTACCTCAACTAGGTACCAAACCTACCTGTACCTAAGCAAAAATTTATCGATTTAAAAATGATTTCAGGAGTGGTGACGTTTTTTGTAGTGGAAACTTCTTTAGGTGCGTTAATACTCCTAATACAGGTGCGACACGCGACGTCAATCGCACGCGACACAAAATCACCGCTTGTCGCGTGACAGGCGGCGCCTGTGTCGCGTTACGTGTCGCGCCTGTTTCTAGGAGCCTTTAAGCGATTTTTGGTATAGGGGAAAATCTCATGGGATCACGTCACCAACGTGCTGTAATAGCAGTGGGTACTGGGTATATCTACAGCCATATCTAAGGGTGACGTTTTGTGCAACATTAGGGTTGTGTACCTATATCTACCTATACATCTTCTGTGAGCAGTCCCCATGTTTATATATGACTGACCGGTTGGTGCAGTTGGTAGCGACCCTGCCTTCTGAGCCGCTGGTCCCGGGTTCGATCCCCGGACAAGTCAAACATTTGTGTGCATGAACATGTCTGTTTGACCTGTGTCTGGGTGTGTATATGTATATAAGTATGTATATCAGTCATCAGGTTACCGTAGTACAGGCTCTACCTAGTTCGGGACCTGAAGACCTTATGTGGATGTTTTCTCATATTGTATTACTTATTATATTATTTTTTCATTAACGAATTCTTTTTATTTCTAATTTCAGGTGAAATGTCAGTACTGTACCTCTTCACGAGATACCGATTCAACTGGAACGAGGTCGATTTCAGCATGTTCTCTACTTACGCCATGTGTACTTCATTAGTAGGTAACTATCGCTTAATTATGGTTATTATAATCCATTTTGTTGGCATATCCTGAAAAGAAACAGATATTGTATTGGATGGGAAAACTACTGCGCAAGTATTCAGTCGTATGAAGGAAATTTCCATTTTATTCAAGTAATTAGGTGCCTACATAGAAATAGACAAATGATGTAGTCTCCAACTTCTATCATAAAGGGACGTGAGACGTATTATCTAATGGTGGTTACAAATAACCTGTAATTTCTAACATCTCTTCTATCATAAAAGTTGCTAAGAAAGCCCTCTTAGCTGTAGCACTAGCTGTGCCCGCGACTTCGTTCGCGTGGATATCGGAAAACAATAATGTGTCAATTTACTAATTACTTTTCCAAAATAACAGTAGCATAACTTTCTCCCTATAACATCAGTTAGGTATCTGCCAGTGAAAGTGCCGTCAAAATCAGTCCAGCCGTTTCGGAGATTAGCTGGAAGGCCGGAACAAACAGAGTCAGAAAGACCAACATTTTTAAAATTGTTTTGTTTGTTTTAAGTACCTACCGTATAATTATACTTTCATTCATGCATATAAGCTGTTATTTTGACATTACAAGCAGACAATTCCATTTTGTTTGTTTGTATATTTTAATAGAAATCAGCCTATAATGTTCCCACTGCTGGGACACAGGCCTCCTGTCTTCAAAGTCAAAAAAGTCATAGTCAAAGCATTTATTTCAAGTTTATTTGCACATAAATGGCACTTTTGAACGTCAACATTAACATTAAAATAGAATTGATTCTAGTCGCCCCTTCCAGAAGGTAGTTTCGTATGGAGAAGAATGGGCAAGTAACTGCACCGATACTCTTTTAAAATGTGTTACATACTACTTATACATTAATTCTATAATTACTTATATGTAAAGACGATGCACCTATAATTAAAACTACCTACCATAGGTACCTACCACAATAAGTAAAACGAATTTTAAATATCGCAATGACAAATAAGTTAATTATGTGAATACAGGTGCTCACATATTTACAAACATTCTAAAAGTATACGATTTTGCAAAATTTTTAAACAAGTAATAAGTCAGTACTACTTGTGTACCTACTTGTGGACCGCGCTGGAATGAAATTGCTCCCCCCGCAACACCGCTCACCTCCCCGCGCTCGCCACGTCGCGTCGCAAACAAAGCGTTGAAATGACGTCATCAACTCCAGGTGCACAGTTAATTCGACCAAGCTGTAAGTATGTAAGTTAGAGTAGGTAATCACAGAATGTAAATCAATGTCATAAAAATAAAAACTTATACAAGTAAATTAGCACTCAGTCTGATTTTGTCTAGATTCTGGATTGTTCTATGGAGCTGGACCAGCATGTTTCCAAGTAATCTTATTTTGGATACCTATAATCCCCTAGTTTGTAATATGCTTGTTTACAAAGTAAAATTTTTATGACTTTAAAATTTTCTTTCATTTAATTGCAATAAATGACATGGTATTTTGATATAGGTACCTATAATTATGTAACATTTAACACAGTCAGTACCCCAAGATGTGTACCTACTTTAGCTAATCTGAAAAATGGTTGATCTATTTTATCTTTATTATCTAATAAAACTATTTTATTAAAAAGGAGTAGACTTTTTCTTACAAAAAATGAATTGGCAAGGTACCTACCGTCTTAGCATTAATCTTTTTAAATAGTTTCCTGAGAGATTCGCTTCGAAAGGGAGTTTGCTATAATCTACCACGCAGGCCCAGTTGGTGGTCCTTGTTGGTTCTAGGACATGCCGGTTTCTTCACGATGCTTTCCGTCACCGTTTTTAGAGCAGTGGTGATGAAATTATTTACACAAAGTAAAACGCCCGTCTGAGTTCGAACCCACGACCTACAACTCGTAAGTCGGGGCCGTTACCTGCACTGGTCCACAACTGCTCAACCAGCACTTATAATAATACTAATGCAAATAAAAGATTTGATTTTAAATAAAACCACCAATAAGCACGTTGCAAGTTTACAATTTTGAAGCAAACAATGACTTAAACAGTGATCTTAACACTTGCACTGTTTAGAAAAAGTAGTTCCGTTTGCTAGGCCCAAATAGTAATTTGACAGGTAGATAATTATATCTACCTGTCAAATTAAAAAAAATTAAAATGTCAAATAAAATGACGACACGGTTGGCGCAGTCAGTGGTTAAGCAATTGACTGCTGCGTTACGTGTCGCGGGTTCGATCCCCGCACGGAACAAATATTTGTATGACCTGCAAGTAGTTGTTCCGGGTCTGGCTGTTTGTGTATGTGAGTTTAAATGTTTGTAAACGCACCCACGATACAGGAGAAATTCCTAGTGTGGGGCAACGTTTAAAAAAAAAATACTGGGCCAAACTCATAAATTATAAAGCAAACAAAAATACTTAAATGTCAGATTACTCTCTGGTAGGTATTCAAAAACGATCTTTAGACGGTGCAACTTTTGTTGTTGATTCAACCTATGGTAGGTACCTGTGCCACAAGCATTAAATTGCATTGCGTAATTCAGGCTTCAGACTGCTTAGTGCCTCAGTCAAAATTTAATTGAGAAAGTCTGCAATAGGAACAGAAGGTACTAAAATTAACAATGTAAGATGATTGTAAAGGTGAGTTCAAATTCAGGATTTGAACTCACCTTTAAATCTTTACGTAAAATGGGGTAATCTTTAGCTTGGATCCAACAAGATAGTAAATCCGCTCAAATAATGGCTTATATTCTAAGGGCTTAGAGTAACTAAAACATCTACCAACTAACTCCAACTTATTCACGATTTCTCTATGCTAAGACTACGCTACAGTCTCATTTACTTGCATCATCTGTTTTCATCTGTGCATCATGTGCAAGTTGTATTAGTTGATGCATTTGCGATACATACCCATATGGTGATAAGTCTTTATTCAATTAGTCATAATGATACAAACTTATAGTTACGTGTGGTGCGTTTTCATAGGTATGTAAATAAACAAAACAAATAAAATAAATGTGTAGATAGGTACCTACCTACTTACATTATACAACAACCATGTTTTTGGTTATCGTGTCCTTGTAATATTGAATAGGTAGGTAAGTAAATATATTTTCTACAGTTAATAATTAATTTATGAACAGCTTGTATTTGTGTTTTTCAGGTACTTTATTTTCAGTGGGTGTATTCAGTCATCTGCTGAAGTTTGACGATGCCATCATCGGTGTGATATCGTGTACCAGTAAGATATTGGCTGGAGTCATGTACGCATTTGCCACGAAGACGTGGCACATATACATAGGTAAGTACCTACCTATTCGTTTTAAAACGAGCTTAAAAAAATTTTCTCCTCTGTCCGAAACAACGTGTGTTCCTCTGTGGCCAGACCACAGTTTAGTACTCAGATGCTATAGTTCGAAATAATACCTGCCTAAAGTCTACTTTCATCGGAATATACCTATATATATATATATATATATTTAGTACCTCGAGAGATATCTTTTTAATTAACAATTTATATGGGCGGCCGCCAAGCAGTGCTCTCTGGCCGCGCCACCTCAAATTATATAGAGTGTAATGATAATGAACTATTAATAAATCAATATCCCGAAAAAAACTACCTTAAGAGTAGGTACCTTGCATACGACAAATAGGTATGGTCCAATAAACCCCTTTAGTTAAGGAGTTATTGGTCGTAGGGTGTGGTCCGGCTGGAACGTATACCTACTCTGCAGCAAGTCAATTTTGCAATATTTAATATTAACTATCCATAAATCAATTTATATAATAGTACCTTTTCTCTACTTTTCGTTGATACTTTTTTCTCTCAAGAAACTATTTATTTTGATTAATTAATCTTTAAAGTATGTGGCGCGGCTAGGGAGGATTAAGGGAACTAGGGGCATGACGGGGACGCTAAGGGAAAATTATAAAAAACTACATTAAAAATCAACATAATGTTTTCATTTATTTATGGTACTATAGTAACTTAATCAACTACTAATTGGCATAGTCTTTGGACGAAAATGTTATCACAAATTTCTAATAATAATATTTTTTAAGTACTTATACATAAAAAAACCGTCTTGCCCCGTATGTGGGGTAAGATGGGGAATGATAAATGGGGCATGATGGGGTTAAGGGGCAAGATAGGATTGTCATTTATCTTCACAGAAAATGCATATGAGCACTTCTTCTAAGTTTCCATCATCCACCCCTGCGCATGCGGTATGTGCCCATCGCCCACAAAGCTGACATTGTACCCAATTTTCGGTAGATTTAAGGTAAGTGTGGTTTGTATCGTTACAATAAAGACAAACGCTATCTTCTTGGCCTGAAGTTGATGGCCTGGTCTTCTTCTGCAGTTTACTATTTTTGGTAAGCTGCCTTTCTGTATCCTGATTCTCTACTAAAAACTTTGTCTATAGCTGCTTTCATGGACTGTTGTGACCAGTCTCCTCTTTTTGTTTTTTTTTTGTAGTTTCTAACCATACAGTTTAATCTGAAAAAACAAAATAAACGATTTTTCAATCTAAATATCTTTAAACAATCAGCCGGGGTACCTACATGCTAAAATGATGGTGAATCTGCGGAAACTATTGACAATAGAGCATTGTGTGGGGCATAATGTGGTACCCCGTTATGCCCCGTACGATTTACACCATCTTGCCCCAGTCACTGTTTTTAAAGAAAATAACATTTTAAAAATACACGGTTAGAACCATTACACTTTTGAATTATGCCTATCCACTGTAAGGAAAACGTAATACAAATCAAAAATAAATCATCATTTCAATTCTATTTCTTACCTGTTTCTGAAGTTGTTAAGAAACACAAAATATTACATCAAACATGCACGTTAACAAAAATTTGATTGTAAACAAAGAACGCGCGCACTTTCGCCGACTGTCATGGCCGCACTGAGTATTGTTCCCAATGACCATCCAATGACTAAAGAATAAGAGAGGACATGAACTAAAGGATCGTATCGCGTGCCCGCGTGGAAAGTAAAATGGCGTAGGCTCCGCCCATTACCTAGTGTTGTCCTCTGCTCATTCTTTGCAATGATTTTGTTCATCGTGTTGATTACAAATCGATTAATCGAAATCACATACATTAAAATAAGGTTTTTGATTTTAAGTAGATAGTAGGTAAGTAGGGTGTTATTCGATACTCATTCTAGGACGTCGCATTATGGATTAAGTACAAAAAAGCCTGTTGTTGCGTAATCTGACTGAAAAATTGCAAAAATCATCAATTTGGCGGTTCATTTAAAATTAATTGTACTTGATATTATTTACTCTATGATTAATAGTTGCTCGTGATAATCAAGCTAGAAGAAGAGTAAATTAAACTGCAACAAGGAATTCAAAACTACACCGATTATTAACAAAATAAAACAACAGAAATCGATATTATGCATTTAATGGGAGAACCGTTTTATTTCAAATAGATACAATAATATCAGTTTGTAATTAGTATTAAGTACACCAATAATGTGAAATACAATAAAGTCTGCCTGTCTACAATAAATGTACAGGGAAATAATAATGTATTATGACTCAAACTCAAAGCATTTATTTCAAATAAACCAATTACAGGCACTTTTGAATTGTCAAGGGGTCGGTCAGTCAGAAAGATGAAGCTAGTTGCCCATCCCAAAGCGTAGTAGGTACCTATGGAGAAGAACGGGCAAGAAACTCCATGGACACTCTTTTAAATCAAAATATTGTTACAAAAAAGTGGTTACATCATTCATGTTGTAATTATACATGTGAGAACGATGTAGAAACACGTGCACGTTAAAAGCGTCCGTAATAAAAAGATAAAAACAATTATGGAATTAAAATAAGCCGTGGCAGCTAAGAAATGACCAGTGCCTACTGACGGCGCCCGTTCACGAACATGACGTATGGATCAGCACCATTCAGCTCAACCATTTTGAAGGGAACTCAATGATCCAATACACACGCCACCACCAGCGACACATTTGAGTGAGCATGACATACTCTCAGCCGCCAGGGCACATTCAAGTCAATGAAAGACGAACCCAGTAACCTTTATAGTGGGTACATAGTGCTCACACATGTGCTATGCAATTATACAATACTAAGAGATTGAATTTATACAATGCAAAGATAGGTTGTACAATCTTCATCAGCTCCAACATTATTTTCGAATATATGGGTAAATGTAGGCTTACAATGAAAATGTGATAATTTACCTTAAGGAGCCTTGTCGGTATTGCATTGTCGTGAAGTCTCACTATATCAAGACTTCTATTAATACAAGACTCTTCAAAATGTAGTGAACAAACAAATACTTTTTCCTGGCTGGAGTCGATATTTTCTTGACCCAATGATTCAAGCCACTTACTTTTAAGTTTATCATTTTTGGTAACCTAAAAACACAAACAAAACACGCAAACTAACATAAATGTGTATATTCTTTCATGCTAAATATTCAAACGAAATTTGGTTTTTATCGATGCAAAATCGATTCGTTGTGCAAATTACACAATCACAACACTATATTTGTCAATAAAAATACGTAGTAAACAAAACCAAAATAAGGAAATATATCGTTCGAAAGACTATGAATAGGCAATAATCTATGACTGAACAGTAATAAACATGAATTGAGACTAGAAATTGGTATAAATTTATATAGGAAACTTAATAATCTATGAATTCTTTCGACTTACTTGTGCAGGGATATCAAAGGCGCTTCTTTACTGTAATTCGAGCCACAGCCCCTCACACAACACTTAGGCATGGTTTCCTCTATCACAGACAGCCTCAGTCAAATTTACAGCACTCAAAATGTTCTCAAAATGGAAAAAAACTTAATATTTAGTCGCACGATAACGCCAAATGACACTTCATGTACACTCTGAGAAGTACTCAAAACCAGAAACTAAAATGGCGAACCGGCCGATGGGCAGGGCTTCCGTGATGTCATACTTCACTAATGCAATTTTAGAAAACTGACAAAATACGGTTTTCTCTTTTTGACACTTGCAGAATTGCATAAGTTAGAAAGAAACATGTATATTTTTTTATTTCTGTATAAATAAATGATAAATGATTTTATTTCTGTAAGTAGGTTTGTTACAAACACTTTTACACGTCAATCATATTTTTAAAACTAGATGAGGTCGGCGTTTCTTAACTGACTACTCTGAGAAGAAAGGCCGAAACAAACTCAGAGGTCACAGTCTCTTTTAAAGTCCAGACATAATCTTGGTCAGATCATGTGAAGACCATGTAGATTGGTGTCTGAAACGGTCTTTTGAGGAAAAACCATACAGATTGAGCGGACCTGTCCAGTCAGTGCACGCATTTGTCAGTAATCTTGCCGCTCAACTGAGAACTTAAGGAGCACAACGATTCGACGAACAATACCAAAGAAAGGACATTTGGGTAGGCCGCATAAATTACTCAAGCTGCCAGATCGTGAAACTAACTAAGAAATAAAATAAAAAAAGTAATAATCCACATAATCTTCACATTCACAATAATTTAAATAATATAATACTTTACAAAGTAAATACTCATGTCATTGTATGTATAAAATTCATCAATGTCAATGTGTATATAAATATTCGAACATAATCTTTGAGGACCATGTAGATTAGTATCTGAAATGGTGGGTATAGAATCGTATGATATTTCCATAATGTATAATTTTTATAGATCTTTTAGTTCATGTCCTCTCTTATTCTTTATTCATTGATTGTTCCAAAGCGGCCTCTCATTGGCTAAACTGCCACCTCGCGATTGCGTTTAGTTTCTGCTATGTGTGCGTGTCCCCGTCTTACCTCGCTACCCCATCATGCCCTTCTTTCAGCAAATAAGTATAACGAAATATGCTTTATTTCTTTATGCCTTGCCTTTTCTTTACTTTATAAACAATGTTAGAGATTGATTCAGGTGTGCTGTGTTAAAAGTAGGTAATGACGACGGTGTAAAATGTACCTACCGGAAACAAATTATTAACTACACATTGAATGATTTATTAATATTTAGGAAATTGATTTAGGCGTTGATTTAAATGACATTCCAGACACTACTTATGCCATTACAAGGATTCAATTATTTACCTACACTGTTGGCAGTGATTGAGTATTTACCAAATATTCGCCATTACGTCGCTCACTGCAAGCGTCTGGATGATACTTGAGAAACATGATGATTTAAGTACTAAAGTTACAAGGACTAAAAACCAGCAAATGAATGTTCATTGTATTCTAAACGCAAAATTGCAAATTATAACTTATGTTTATCAAAATGTTTATTTTTAATTTAGGCCTTGCATTTTAAAGTTGGAAAATAACTTCAAAACTTCTTTATTTGTAATACTGATTGACTATATTTTTAATACCTACGCGGTTTTGGTTCACTCTTTTTTTCATTGTTATTTCTTGTCTATAGGCTTAAATGTTTAAATTCAATCTATTGACTTTAGTTTGATACCTATATAAAACACTTTTGCGTCATTTACAATACCTTGTATTAACGATTGTTAAATATTTGATAATGAAAATAATATTTGTTAAGTATTCGTATACCTAGCCTACTTATTGTTTATTTTAAACCAAAATGTTCACTTACTTCGTCAAATTAACTACCTATTCTTAGGTAGATAGGTAGGGAGGTCAGCTCAAAACGGCCATATAGGAGGCAAAGCGGCCACGCTTCATTTTTCGGTTATTTGAAATGATAGCGCGGCCAAATTCCATCGTTGTTCCAGCGTGAAAGAGAGACGGAGCTATACATGACCGATAGCACTATCTCTTTTTCGCAACGGAATCATTATGGATTGCCTATACTATATTGTAGTCTGTGAGTGGGACCGAGCGCGTAGCTGCAGTGACAAAATATATTTATTTGCGTGTTTTGTTAAAAAATGCAAGGTAAGTTCAATCTGCTTTGGTCAAACCTCTTTATATTTCAATGCTTTTATTGAACGTGTGTTGTTACTTAGGTATCTATTTGGCTTTGTTTGTGTTCTAATCTCTCTGAAATATATAAATAATGTGAGAGCAGTTCATTATTAAAACAAAATGGCCGAAAAAGGCAAAGCGGCTCGGGAAAAGCGGCCAACTGACCGCTTTGCCCTTTGTAAAATTATTATGATTCGATAGATAATGCTTCATTAGTTTGTTTATATGCTTGAGTTGATGCTGACAAAGAGAAAACAGTGATGAAGAACTGTAACTAGGGATGAAACTGAAAGCACAAGGAGAATGTCACAACCCAACATTATTTTTGCTTGATTTGCAGGGAGCCATACAAAGATCCATCCGTAGAGGACTGGTTTCGCTGTGACAACTGCCAGATAAGGGCTCATGAAGCGTGTACGACATACTCCGGAATTGGAGCTCACTACTGTGATAAGTAGTGATAACTGTCAAGAAATCTGATCCGATATTTTTTAAATTTATGTTACTTGTTTTTTAAGACAGTCTTAAAATTTTACAGCCTTCATTTTCATAGAAGATGACTACTGATGTTGATTGCTGTTGAAATAATTAAGTAAGACCTAGGTACTGTTGATTAATAAAAATGTAAAATATTGTCAATATAACAATTTGATTTAAGTTAAATTACCTACCCTCAAGACTGATTGTGATTAAAATAAAGTATAAAATGCTGATTATTTTATATTAATGATACTTAAATAACATTTTAAAATATTTTTGGTATTTTTATTTTGTCAAGCACGATATTTTTCAACATAAAACAAATACATTTCTTGTGTAGGTACCTACTTTTGGGATGGCCCTACCCCCATGGCCGCTTTGGGCGATCACTCGGGCAAAGCGGTTTTCGTAATTTACATATCACATGGTTATTTTTAAATTTGCGCGATTTTTTTTTCACATTATAAAAATTTTATAAATTCTCTGGCTATTAGTATAAAATTCTCATCAAAAGTGGACCTTTTTCAAAATCATTGTTGGTAATAAAAATAAAAGTTTATAGATGAAGTCCAGGTCTTTTTATAAAGTACTAATTAGGTATGCAGTTTTCGTTGGCTTATAGAAATAAAGCATATTTCATTATATTTGCTGAAAGTAATCCTCCCTAGCCGCGCCACATACTTTAAAGATTAATTAATCAAAATGAATAGTTTCTTGAGAGAAAAAATATCAACGAAGAGTAGAGAAAAGGTCCTATTATATAAATTGATTTATGGATAGATAATATTAAATATTGCAAAATTGACTTGCTGCAGAATAGACGTTCCAGCCGGACCACACCCTACGACCAATAACTCCTGAACTAAAGGGGTTTATTGGACCATATTTTGTTGTATGCAAGGTACTCTTTAGGTAGTTTTTTTCGGGATATTGATTTATTAACAGTTCATTATACTCTATTTAATTTGAGGTGGCGCGGCCAGAGAGCACTGCCTGGCGGCCGGACCACATAAATTGTTAATTAAAAAGATATCTCTTGAGGGAACATTACTTAAGACAGTCCCCCAAAACGCCCGCCCTTCACCACTTCCTAGTGCTTAAAGCTGGGAAGAAGTGGCGCAACAAACTCCCCAGCAGCACAGCTGTCTGTTCAGTCACATAATGTATTATGCCAATGCAGGGTAAAGGCCTTTTTCCACTCAACTCGATCCTGAGGCAATATGGACCAATCCCTCCTTTATGCGTCAAGTTCGTCCCGCTTGAAATGACACATAATTTAAACTTATTTTTTTTATTGCAGCTCCGTTAATAGAAATATTCAACGGAACATCGTTCATAGCGATGAGGTCGATGGTCTCCAAATTGGTAGACAAACATGAATTGGGTAAGCATTATTTATGCTTAGTGCCGCCTATCTTTAAGTAACTATAGTCCGGCCGTCGTCGAGAGAATAAGTTCCTGATACCTGTCAGTTTCATACAGACGAATACCTACGTGTTTTGCGAATTTGATCTTTATTAGTTACTAGAATTGTCGCACTGACAGGTGTCAGGACAGGAACGTAGTCTCTCGACGGCCGGACTGTAAACCACCATGGCGATCGTTTTAATGTGGATTTCTCAATTAAGTATATTTAATTTCTTTTTTTGTGAATTTTTATTCGTAATAAAACCACTTTATTGATGACAAATGACGTAGCTTCTATTAATTTATTATACGGCTATAGTAGGTACACCGCAAACTTCTACTTTTAGTAACTTTTTACTACCACGGATAGTTGGCTGCTCGAAAACACAGTAATTATAGTTGCTACGCTAAAGTTATCACTCAATCAACATTTATTATTTTTTCTTAATTCCAGGTAAAGTAAATTCGTTCTTCGGCGTGGCTGAAGCGATGATGCCGCTAATCTACGCCCCCATGTACACTACGTTGTACACCAAGACTATCAAGACCTTCCCTGGAGCGTTCTTCCTTCTCGGAGGAGGTTTGACAATGCCAGCCGTTGCTATATTCTTGTAAGTATCGTTTTTATTTTTCGCTAAAAACCGTGGTTTTACCGTCATCAAACACAGGAGTAGAGTTTTGTGTCAAATTCAAAAATAGAAAAAAAAGAGTAGGTATATTTTTCTGAACTTTAAAAAGTGGGTAAAGTACGGTTTACACCGGCTGGGCTGTGCCAGAGCGTGGCGTAGCGGATGCTCGCCCACACTAACATGACTAGAGCGACCAGTAGCGATTTGGATGGTTCCAACTTGCCGGCTGGCGACTGCACCCGAGCGCACGCGGCAGTAGCCGAACGGAGCCACCCAAACGCGAGGGCAGCATGCGCGCGGATCATACCAGGTTATAAGCTGCGTAAATTCCATGCAAATATGGCATTGAATTACTTCAACAAACGCTTGATTCTTTTTAACACATTGTGAAATGCGCACCGATGCAGCTCGAGGTAAATCGTACTTAACGACTATTTACGCAATTATTATTGACACTGTATTTGTCGTTCCAGATGGTTGTATCTGGCAAATAAGAAACACATTCAAGCAAACTTAGACAAAGAAGCTGAAAACAGAGCCAACACAGAGAAGATCGGCATGGAAAACAAAGCGTACGAGACTGATGAAACTGAGAAAAAATCAAATACAACAGTTGACAAAAATGATATTATCACACAATCACAAATAGAAATAGGATTCATAGAAAGTATTGTAAACAATAGTAAGGTACAACACTAGTTTACAATGAGACACATGCCTAGACTGTTAATAATTTAACGGTAATAGATACTTCTATATATAGATAATAATAAATTTTGGACATATGAAAGCTTAATAGAAATGATTGTGAAAGAACTGTAGACAGGTATGTAAAGGAAGTCAGACTGGCAGTCAGCCAACTTATTTTTTTTTTTGGATGGGATTTCATCAAGTAAATTCTTTCCGCTTTGAGCGGAGCGGGAGGGCGTGTCACTCTTACTGACTAAAACCCACCCGTGTTCCTTCAGTTGCCTGTGCCAGGGGCCACGGTAGCCCTTTCGGACTTTCCCGCAACCCTGGCACTCCTGGCAGGCAGCACCCTAATTGCGTGACACACTATCAATCTGAATCAGTTTGAAGATATTTGAAGATTATTATGATATTGCTAATCCATTGCTTCTTATGTTTGAAAAATGTGTCTACTCAACAACGTAAATAACGCAATGAATGTTGTTAAACTACCTATGAAAATGAAAGCCATTGCTACTGTTTAAGTGTGTGACGCAATTACCCCGCAGGTCCCGAATATGTTATGAATTAGTTTTGCACAAAACCTTTAAGTAATTAAAGTTAAGACAAGCAATACAACAGAAATGTTATACTGACGTTAAACATAACTAAAGGGTCGTTCAGACTAGGTACTCTTTAATTAGCATAACTATAGCAAATACGATACTTATAGCACAGCAGTATTACTCAGCATACATTTTATATGGATGTCGTAGGATAATTTGATACTTCGAATCTTCGCGAAAATCCTAGGGGTTTTGCGAAAACGCGGATAATTAGACATAGGCGAAAAATTATCAAATCTTACTGGACATAGTCAGGATCTAACATAACCTAACCTAAATGATACAACAACAATAGAAGGGTATCTGGCGCTTAGCGGCCGCTGCCGCGGCACGCTCGCTTCGCTCGCTCGCCTTCGCGCGCTAATGGTCACTGTTCTAACATAACCTAACCTAAATTCTAATTATCCGCGTTTTCGCAAAACCCCTAGGATTTTCGCGAAGATTCGAAGTATCAAATTATCCTACGACATGGACACGGTCACATTACGCTATGCTATAATTATAGTATTGGCTTGCTGTACGCTTCGAAGGATTCTCAAGAGCACAATTCTCCGGTATTTTTTTTCTTTCTCTAAATTAATATTATGCTGGAGTCAAATACCATATCGTCATCGTTTGATGAGCTTTCCACGCTGGTGAGTATTAAATCCATTGTGTGTGCACTTTTTGACGGATCGCCGTCAAATAACTTGCTATACTTATTAGACCGGCTTGCGATATAGCGTACCTATAGTGAGAACGTCATGTTATAACGTATGACGCAATATGCTTTTCTTTAAAGCGAAATAGTATAGTGTAGTCTGAACTGTCTTCTAAGTAAGAAGATTTAAGTCCAAGCGGCGATTGCCCTTACATTTTCCTAGTGACTACTTGAAAATCAAACACATGCAGGCGCTCTAATAAATTTTAGGTCTCTCTGGGACAATTGAAATTAAGTCATTTTCTGTCTTATTAGTTTCACGAACTACCAAATGCCTCATTTACACCATGCAAGTTTGTTGCCTGTGGCATACAATAAAATTGAAGCAACAAATGACCGCACTGGCTAAATACTGTCTAGACGGTGCAAGTCTTTTTGTTGCTTCAATTTCTGGTTCAGTATTTCTATCTCACGAAGCGACGCGTGGTTTACTTGTGGTAACAAAGGGTACAAACACGCTGTGAATGTTTGCGTGAAGACGAGAGTAGCGTCAGCACATAACACACACACACACAGTTCCGTCTTCGCCATTGTTTCGGACGGTACCGAGAGCTCCCGCGCCCGGTGTTTGTACCCTTGATAACCGCAAGTAAAGCGCGCGTCGCTTCGTGTGATAAAAATACTATATGCCACAGGCAATTAAATCGCACTGTGTTTATCAGGATTTACTATTATTTTTTTATTTAAAGATGGAGCAACTACGAGATTATTATAGCTCAGGCTAATGACGAAATGTCTGCCTGCTGGAAAAATATCGTCTGTGCAAACAATTTTTATAACTGCTAAATGTAAAGACACAGTTTATGATAAGGATATTTGATACAGATTATTAGTAAACGTTTTATTCACCGCTTGAGAGACTGAAACAGCACTCATGGTAAGTACTAATAATTGTGAAAGTTTGCCTCCCTTTTATCTCAATAAATTTAAAACTAATAGGCACATTGAAGATAAAAGTTACCAATAAGCCCGACATTAATGAAAATGCTAAGCTATTAAATAGCTCGTAGATCACAAAGCTATTTGACATTTATGTAGGTAATGGGCGATATAGTTGCGAACATCCAGGATGACTGTATATTACAAAAAAAGTTAACTATTAGATTCGTAGATATAGGTAGGTACTGTGTAGGACCGATTTAAAATCTGTCTCATATTCTTTTCAGCAGGTATTCCTCATAGATCGAGGTCAAGGCATTGGTTTTAAGCAATTAATTATTTGTTTTCTACATTAAAATATATCTTTACCAAAATATCAATAACACTTTTTTAAATTCCTTGGGATTTCGAAATTCTGCTTTTGTGTCTACTAAATTGCAAGACAAAGTTTTGCACACCCAATGAAGTGATATAGAGTGTACTAAGTTTAAGTTAATGTACATAGATGTATGTTATCCTAATTATTATGTGTGAGTACTTATTTGACGAAAATAAAGAAATATTTTTAATTGCCTGTTTTTTATATTTTATTGTCAGTAATAATACTTACCTACTTTCCTCGTGTGTAAGTGCAATATTTTTTGTAAAATGATTTTGATTTGATTTCATTTGACTTTAGGTGCAAACTTACCAAGTGTACCAATCACCTAGGATGTTTTCAGGTAAATTCCTAACCCGGCACAAAGACCGCTTCTAAAATGTCGAATAAGATAAAAGTGAAAATCTCACACCTTACTAGAAACGTGAATTTATTCCATACTCATTTCGAATTTAAACATATCTATGAGTAAGTATACTAATTACAA
Source organism: Brachylomia viminalis (assembly GCA_937001585.2). Classification (NCBI taxonomy): domain Eukaryota; kingdom Metazoa; phylum Arthropoda; class Insecta; order Lepidoptera; family Noctuidae; genus Brachylomia; species Brachylomia viminalis. Next base: position 11,028,650 of record OW443308.2, on the reverse strand, counting down.
ATAGGTATATGACGTAAAAGGTGCGATAATATACAGTAGAATATTCAAACGTATAAAAATATAACAAACCAAGAATATTTGAGACTCCTGCTACAGATTAATTTAAAAGATCTTTCAACATTCATAAGCATTTTACAATTCATCCTTGTGTTCTTACGGAAGCATTTGACCTTTTTTTATTAGTCTTTTGACAAACCAGTCTTAGTCTTTGTATGCACATTATCCTTATAAACCTAGAAACATGTATGACAATTATTATCATAAAATCTTAATCAGAAATCGAATACATAGTTATAAAAATATTTATACTGTGCACAATATTTCGTACACTTTGTGAGCGACTTCTTTTCCTGCGAAGCAGATGTACAGCGATCCGTGGCTAGGATGTACCTGAAAGTATAATTACGAGATTTAATGTCAAAATAAATTTGACGACACGGTTAGCACAGTGGTTAAGCAATTGACTGCTGCGTTACGTGTCGCGAGTTCGATCCCCGCACGGAACAAATATTTGTATGACCTGCAAATAGTTGTCCCGGGTCTGGCTGTTTGTGTATGTAAGTTTAAATGTTTGTAAACGCACCCACGATACAGGAGAAATGCCTAGTGCGGGGCAAAGTTTAAAAAAAAAAATTGTAACTGGTCTGATAACAGTTTTAAGACCTCATTCGGGAATCAGGACATACTGCATTTTTTTTGTAAACAGGATTACTTGTATTTCGACGTATATCCATCCGTCAGGTTACTTTTAATTATGTTCATAGCTTAATTGAAGTGCCAGCTACAATATCATTTTAATGGTACCCAATCAATATGTAGTTTCTTTTATTTGGAATTAAATGTCTTCAAATATCTCGAAAACTGTTGAATTTCGGCCATACCTATGAGAGGTTCAATTTGTTACATTTTAGCCCCGCTATCAGCTCCTGACGGATATACGTCGAATTACAAGTAACCGTGTATAGGTCTATGAGTTTTTAAATGATCAAACTGCACCGTACACAGGCAACTGAAATTGTGCAATTCGTGGTCATTTCTACAAACTTGGCAGCGATAGCTCGGTGTTGCCGAGACCTCACAGACATGATGACCACCATTTACTAAGAATAGTGGAATAACGGTGTTGCTGCTTACCTTGCCAGGAGTCAATGACCCTTGTTCCCTAGCCCTGCCCACGTACAGAGGTTCTCCGTTGGATGTGTTACCACCGACCACCGCGTTCCGAGGTATGGTTGCATCGCGCCATTCCTGCCATCTGATCGTATCGGGGCGAGCGCACAGTACCTGTAATTACAACGAAAATTCTGCCTGTTACTTTGTTGTTTCATTTTCTATCTTTATTTTCTTCGTTTTAAAATTAAGGGACTGACAGCATCTAAAGCGCGGTCACTGTCGGACTGCATAGAAAAGAAAGAGAAGTGACTCAACTGGTAATTTAAAAAAAAAAGCAAGATATTAATAGAATAGAATACAATTTTATGTTGCAAATATGGGTAGTAAGTACATAATAGTTGTTATGACATATCAAAGATCAGCCATATTTTACCATTCGGCATGCAAACATTTACACAAAGCAATTCTCTATTTACATAAAATCTATTGATTGGACAAAAAAATTAAAACACTATCACGTTAATAAGTGGCTTGAAGAACAATCTGAAAAAAAACCCAGAATTATTGCATGTATTAGTATGGTTTTTAATCGTTAAAATACATTTTTAGAGGTATAGTCGCGACTATTTTCTATCGTACCTATTTGTTTTCAACACACTATTGACACACTATCTTGTATTTAACACACTATCTAACTAGCCTAATATATCCTGAAGAATATCATATATCTTTCTGATTTTGTTTATTGCAGTGGATCATATGCTTTTAGGCATTTTAAAACTTGCGTTTAGGTCATGTAGTCCCCTTAAGGTCGCACTAATTTCAGTTACTTGGTTCAATATTTTTCAAATTCTAAATGTCGGTACAGGTTAGCGGGGTCATAAACGAGTCTTGAATTTTTTAATAAAACTATTAACATTTTAAAATGTAGGTAGTTAGGTGATTAATAGGGGTACTATTACTCATACGTTGGCTTAACAATAAGTTAATTAAATATGTTAAGTAAATACGACATTCTAAGTACGTAAGTAATAAAAAGAATGAGTAAAACTATTCGTCACACACAATAACAACAATGACATAAATAATTTCACAATAGGTACCTACTAATGAGTCAATCTCTAATGGCCACGTATTTAAAATAGGATAATTATTGTGCCACGTAGTCGCAAACAAGCACTGTGCTGATAAATACACAGGCTAAACTAATTAACATATCGGTATTTCCTTTCCTTACAAAGAACTACGAACTAGGAATACTTTTCTTAGTAATTAGTAGGTTAGAATGTTTTGTGTAACTGCAAAAATAATGTAGGAATGGGTCCCGCGGTACTATTCTCGTAGGATTTTATGCGCAATTATAATAATCTTCCCCAATATTTTTTTTTGTAATTGATGGAAAATTTAAAAAAAGATTACTTAGCAAATTGATTATTAACCGTATCCGTAAATTAAAATAAAATCTTGCCTTCTTTGGCTAAGTTTTATTCTGAGAACTTCAACTCGAATGTCGCACTGAATGAATTGATGTAAGCAGACAAAGGTCATGCGCATTCGCAGCGTTTTTATTTTATGGTGTCTAGACTATAAAGACGATTGGGTTCGGTATGGATCAGTAATTTAAGGACCTCGTATATTGCCTCTATAAAGAACAATAATTAAGTAAGATTTTAATAGACAGCATTGATAAATACAGGGTGGCATGACATCGACACGCAAACTGTAACCATAAATTCAGCACGAATGATTTTAAACACCATAAATAAAATTATACATGTTATAAAAAAAAAAACTGCAATACTGCGGTCAAAAAGAATGAAGCAACAATTAAAAAAAAATCGGCGAAAAATTTCATCGCAGTGGGTCCAAAATCTTGTACTGAATCCATGGTAACAGGTTGCGCTTTGATGTCCCTGCCAACCTGTATACATGCATGTGAGCACGATTGTATGCATTTATTTATTTATTTTATTTATACCCATTCATAAAAGTCTTCTATAAAAGTTTCTGAAACAGTTAGCTTATTGCCAACATTGAAACAACCAGCGTCATTGTAACCATAATATCATCCAAACGAATGTTATAATGTTGTACTAAATTTCATTATGCAACTCGAACTCGATCCCTTTCTTACTCATCAAACAGCCACATTGTCACTACTCAATTCATGGTATCATTATGAATTTCAAAAAAAGAATATTGTAATGCATGCACGCGCGTTTAACTACTACAGCTACTAATTAAAAAAAAAATACATAGAGTTCTTATAACACTGTACATAATGATATGATTTCAGAATCTTTTATAGAGGATTTATATCATGAGTGTAGATAGTCTTGTATGCCACTGTACATAATTAGGTATTAAAACACTCATGTGATAGTAGTCATTCGAGTTTTAATACCCATTATTATACAACAGTTGCATAAATAACTATTAATGCACAATGTACACAACCATAGTTACACACTAGGCTTAAAAATAGTGAGTACACGACCCTGTTGGGGCGCAGCAAGATAACTTAAAACTAATAGTATTGCCGTGAGTATCTAATAACAAGTAGATTAGGAACTTTCACAATTAAAAATATTATATTAATTAAACTTATATCTAGCTTTTATACATAAAAAAAGATTATAATTATATTATAATTAACACACATATCAAGTACCTAACCCCGTTAACTGTTAGCAGTTAGTTCAGTTAGCAAACTCAAACTCAAACTCAAAGCATTTATTTCAAATAAACCAATTACAGGCACTTTTGAATTGTCAAGGGGTCGGTCAGTCAGAAAGATGAAGCTAGTTGCCCATTCCAAAGCGTAGTAGGTACCTATGGAGAAGAACGGGCAAGAAACTCCATGGACACTCTTTTAAATCAAAATATTGTTACAATAGAGTGGTTACATCATTCATGTTGTAATTATACATGTGAGAACGATGTAGAAAGACGTGCACGTTAAAAGCGTCCGTAATAAAAAGATAAAAACAATTATGGAATTAAAATAAGCCGTGGCAGCTAAGAAATGACCAGTGCCTACTGACGGCGCCCGTTCACGAACATGACGTATGGATCAGCACCATTCAGCTCAACCATTTTGAAGGGAACTCAATGATCCAATACACACGCCACCACCAGCGACACATGCTGGATAGCTGGATGCTAAAGTTCGTTAACGTTCAAAGCTTCGGAAGAATAGAGGTTTGGCGAATTAAAAAAGTGCTTTGACCTATTATAATTTAGGTGGAAATAAAGGCGCCACTCCACAACAGCTTACTATTAAGCAGCGCCCTTACTTACTTTCGCTAAGTATGAAAAAAAACATCAAATTCATGATTTTTGACGTTGTAATTTTCAGCAGCAGTAAGATATTTGAATTGTTTGATTATGAATAACGATAGTGCCATTCTCTTTATTGTAAGTTGGAGTTGCACATTTTAACTTTTCTTGTCGTGTAATTTACTATGAATATTTTACGAACTCAGTTTACAAGGAAAAACGTCGGCAATGGAACTTTGACGCTCAAATTCACATTGTTTCATTCAGTTTTAATAAAAGCGAAAGTTATTAAACGATAACTTTAATGTTTTACTTGTTTATTGGAGTTCTAGAATTTCTTTAAATTCCTTGAGTTTTCAGGGAAAAGTCGTAAAGAAAACAAATAAATGTCTTGATTTTCATGTCCATTATATTCCAAATAAACACAATTAAATCAAATAAACTAATATGATATAAAACTTCGATCTACAGTGAATACGTTTCATTAGTTTTTGTTTCTCAATATAATAAGACAAAATTACAATAAATTAAATTAAAGTACTATATATTCCGCGTCAATTCAGCAAATTACACGAAAATAATGTGTAACTCCAACTTACAAGAAAGAGAATTTCACTATAGTTATTATAATCAAATAATTAAAATATCTTACTGCTGCTGAAAATTACATGGTCAAAAATCATGAATTTCCGTAAAAAAATGTAATAGGACTCTTAAGTGAAAAATTACTTTCATTTCGGAAGTCCAGTGTCTTTGGTTTTATATTTTCGTTTTTTGCCACCGACTTCCGAAATTAAAGTTATTTTTACTTTGTAGTGTTTTTTTGGATGCCGGTGGTTTTAATTTTTTAGTTGTGGTGTAGGTACCAGAACTAAAAAATTATGTATATCCCTGGGATGTAAGGAAGCTACTACCATCTTAATGCTCTAAGTCAACCTCACCTGCTCGTGGTGCATCCTGCTAAATAACAAACGAGGCTCAGGCTCAGACGACCAACAGATGGCGGTATAACCATCACAATAATGGCGTAGTTAAATCTACAGGCTGGTGAAGGGCAGCAGGGTCACCGGTGCGAGAAACTTAAGCCCTGCGGTCGACATCCCGCATGCCCAGCGTGGCGACTATGGGCATAACCTTCAATGAACGACACAACACAAAAATGGCCGCTGGTTCCCGGCCGCCCTGCTATTCCTGATCAAGGTGGCGGTAATAGCAGGGCACGGGGTGCGATGAATCCCCGGGCTACGGTAGGCCACCACCCACAACTGACTTTGGCAACTTACAACGGACGAACGCTTAGGCTGGATGACCACTTAAAGCAGCTCAAAACGGAACTGGCAATGATAAGGTGGCGCATTCTGGGGTTATGCGAAGTCCGAAGAGAGGGGGAAGAAACCATAACTCTAGAATCGGGCCACCATATGTTTTACCGGGAAGGTGACCAACAATCCCAAGGTGGCGTAGGGTTCTTCGTACATAAAGTCCTCCCTGACAATGTTGTTGAAATCTCCAGTGTGTCGACCAGGGTAGCGTACCTCGTTCTTAAACTGACCGAAAGATATAGCCTTAAGGTCATACAGGTTTACGCACCGACGTCGGCGCACTCGGATGACGCAGTAGAAGAGATGTATGAAGACATCTCTTCAGTTCTTCACAAGACCACGAAGACGCACTACATCGTTGTCATGGAGGACTTCAACGCTAAAGTGTGAGTACGCAATAGCAGCGAATCGAAAGTTGGTCCACACGGTTATGAAAGCAGGAACCACAAGGGGCAAATGCTCGTCAACTTTTTGGAGAAAGAGGGGCCCTTCTTAATGAATACGTTCTATAAGAAGCAGTGCCAAAGAAAGTGGACGTGGCAAAGCCCTGACACTGTGACAAAGAATGAGATAAGACTTCATCATGACGGATAAAAACATAACATAATTAATTAACAGGTTTAATACCGGTAGTGACCACCGACTCGTACGAGGCTCTCTGAACATTAACTTTAAGCTAGAAACATCCCGTTTGGTGAAGTCTACGCTCCGACCTAACTAGCTCCAAGCCGTTGTGATCAGAACAGTTCCAACTTCACCTGGAAAACCGATTTTCTGCTCTGGAAACCACGATTGACGTCGACGAGGCCCTACAACAAGTGGTGGGAATCCTAAGGGAAGAAGAGTCGAATTTCTGTCAGCTGCAACGTACTGGTACGAAGTCCAAACTAACTCTCGGCGGAGACTCTTCGGCTTATGGATGAGAGGCGGAATGACGTGTATGACACTTCGCCAGAGAAGCGGGCTCTCAATCGAAACAATCAGCAAGCTGGTGCGTCGGGACCTCCGATGCTCTAACACGCGCCGAATAGAAAAGGCTATAGAGCAAAATCGGGGGTCCAAAGTCTTCGCGCAGCAATTGAGGAGCCCCCATCTGACGAAGCTTAAAACATCTTCTGGCACCTCATGGACGGATATTTTCGCAGAGATAGAGGACTTCTATGGCCGACTATACGACTCGCATACTGTACGACCTAAACCTAACAGTGAAAATTCCCGAGCCACATTGATCCGCCACTACACCGATGATCTGCCGGAAGTCAGCCTTGACGAGATCGAGATAGCCCTCAAACAGCTTAAAAATGGAAAAGCCCCGGGTGATGACGGAGTTACCTCGGAGCTCTTGAAAGCAGCAGGAAGACCTGTACTTCGAGAGCTCCGTAAGCTGTTTAACTCTGTTCTGAACGGTGGTAGAACTCCAAAGGCATGGAACAGAAGCATTGTTGTATTATATTTTTAAAAAGGAGATAAAACGCTCCTTAAAAACGACAGGCTCATATCGCTTCTAAGCCATGTCTATAAGCTGTTTTCGAGAGTAGACTCGAATCCTCTATCGCGAAGACTTGAGGAGTTTCAACCTCCAGAGCAGGCCGGGCTTGGATCAAGTTACGGGACCATAGACCACATTCACACAGTGCATGTTATACAGAAGACCGAAGAGCATAACCAGCCCCTTTGTCTTGCTTTTGTGGACTATGAGAAAGCCTTTGACTCAGTCGAGACCTGGGCTGTGCTTGAGTCCCTGCAGCGATGCTAAGTGGACTGCCGATACAGCCAGTCCATCGAGGTGATGAGATGCTTGTATGACGCTGCGAATATGTCCGTTCAAGTACAGAACTGGCAGACTAAACATATCCAGCTGCGCAGGGGAGTGAGACAGGGGGATGTCATATCCCCGAAACTGTACACTGGCGCCCTGGAAGATATGTTTAAGACGCTGGACTGGAAAGGAACGGGCATAAACATAAATGACGAGTACATCTCACACCTACGATTCACCGATGATATTGTCCTTATGGCGGTCCTTATATCTTGATCGAATGCCGACTGACTGCTGACTAATCGATTTATAAATAACGGAGTTCTGGGGTAACAAACATAAAAAAACACTACAATCGAATTGAGCACCTCTTTCTGGTCTTAAAAATAGGCGCGGTCGTCTATTGCGACTATGTGAGTTTAAATGTTTGTAAACGCACCCACGATACAGGAGAAATTCCTAGTGCGGGGCAACGTTTAAAAAAAATAATATACAGGGTGTCCCGTAAATAATGGATCAAACGTAATGGGTAGGTAGCTTACCTCATTCAAACAACTAATTTGAACAGTTAAAAAAAATCGGTAAGGTAACCAAGATATTTTTTTTTCGAATTTTACCATTTTCTCTAACAGCATCCAGTGTTTTTAATGCTGTCGCTGCAACTAATAACATTTTTAGGTATGATTTTTGTCAAAAACTTCTGAATAGCTTATTGTTAATATTTTCTTTTTCAAATATAATTTTATTTGCCTTAGAAAAAAAATGTTAAATTGATTTTTTTTTTTCAAAATTAGTGTTGGAAATGAGGTAAGCTACCTACCCGTTACGTTTGATCTATTATTTACGGGACACCCTGTATATATAACAATTACTTTTTCAGCAAAAGTCCTATGAGGATAGCTTAAGACTCATCTATGTACTGTCAAGGATTGTTCCGGTGAATCACTTAGGTAAGGCTATTATCACTTGCACCTGTCGTACGAACGCAGAGCTAGAGCGTGAGTGCGTAGGGGCGGGCCCTACGCACTCACGCTACTTAGTTGTATTTGAGCGCGTGAGTTGTAATATCCGTAAGGCATTCTTCATTCATTGTTCGTTTTTATTATTTTTAATGTATGAGAGTCGATCGATCGAGAATATATTGGGAATTTGGGATTGAATGTATCGCCCTAGGTAGTTTTTGCAGAAAATAGTGAGTTTGCTTGTGAAGACAAATTATTGTAACTTATTAACTGCGCAACATTTCTTTGTTTTATGTTAGATAATTATATTAAATAATCACTTTAACATGCATCGGTTTGAAGCCATCCTTTACATTTGAAACAGGTATTTATATTTAATTAATTAAATGCATTACTGATTGTAGGGGCTCTCCCCTACAATGCAGTGAACCTCTGTTCTCTGATAAAATAAGCGGAACGAAAAAAAAAATTGTTAATTATACATAACATTTAGGTGTTTTTATATAAACGTTGCTTAAAGTTAAGAGACGTTTAAACGTCAAAAATGATTAATCAGTCGCTAATCATTACTTTACTTTAAGAAACGTTTATACAGAGGTTAGTAACTACCTATGGAAGTAAATGTTTAATAAGCTTTTAATAATTACACTTTAACTAAGTACATACTTACTTACGTTAAAATCGCAAATAAGTATAATTTATCTGAATTGTGGTTTTTATATTGAGTTATGTTTTGCAGTATGGACGATAAACTAGTAGAAGTTTCTCTCGGAAGAAAAGGTAAAACTGCTAGATTACTAACTGCGCATATTTATAAGCATTATCCAAATAAAAAAGACTTAAGTATTTGTCATCTACATGTAAAACTCGGTCTTATTTCTCTTAAATAGTATGGCTTTCATCTCCACTTAATTGGTTTCGCCGAAACGGCTTTACTTTAGAATAGAACAATAGGATAAGCCGTCTAATGGCCGGTGCAGATTTAGCTATTCCACAAACGAGTTCGTTTGTTAATTTGTTTATTGTCCATCGTTTTGGGAGTTTCTTCTTGTGATTCGCCAAAATTATTTGTAGGCGGGGCTTGACTGCTCATACGTAAGTACGTGACGTAGTTCAAAGCATTTTGTCAGATAAACGGTTCATCGTTCGTGACCGTGATAGTACAGCGAGTGAGCTATTTAACTCCCATAGCTATATAATAATGAACTTATAAAATTTTGTTATCTGGCACAAACATTTGAAGATAACATTCTAGAATGCATGTATGAACAGAATAATCCAAAACACCTTGAAAAAAATCCCCCACTGTTTACACGACAACACCCTCAATACATGAGCGTTTAACATAAGTAATTAAAACTGCTACAGTGTTTCATCATTAACGTACACATAATGCCGTTTAAAAAACATATCGTACACTTAGCATACAACTAAACAGCAACGTTCGTAGCAGTCGCGGTTACAAAAAAAGAGAGATAGACGACACGAGACTGCGTACAGATTGTTTTTGTAATTCCCTTCACTGTCCTACCTGTACTTTTATGACCGTGAAGTTTTGGCAGTTCGTTTTTCATAATGATCGTCGTTGATTGATTTGAAATCACTCAAATTCAGAATAACGTACCTCGATACTCCTCACAGGATTTTCATCCCCTCCCCAGGGTACGTAAGCTGCCTTGTGTTTCAGCGCCAGTTTGCCGGGGATGAGGTCTCCTTCAAACCTGGCTCGGATCACCCAGAGAGGGCTACCGTCGTAGCCTTCAAAACCACCCACGACTGCGCGGTCGCCGAGCATGTGAGCATCATTAGGTGTTGTAGCAACCCATTCCACTGCAGCTGGAATTAAGTGTCAAAAATAAGTTTTATCAGCCCATTTTATTCACCAGGAGAAAGACTTCTTTTCGGACGACCACGCCAATCATTCTGGATAGGTACTACCGATTAGTATTGCTGTGATTACATTTGCGTTTGAAAGCAATGGACAAGAATTAGAATAACAAGCGCTGCCAAAAATATCTGCCGGGTTTTTTTTGCTAGCGTCTTGTTACTACGCGTCATTGATTTTTTTTAGAATTCTAGCTAGTCGCCAGGAAACTTATTGTTAACAATATAGAAGATTTTGATATTGGCTAAAGCATTATAAAAGTTAAGCAACTCGTTGAAGACTATCGGACCAAACTACTTATTTTGAAACATTGGTTTTCGAAGTAACGACGAACAACAGAGTAGATTAGGCAAACCCGGTTCCAGATAGTAAGGCTGGTTGGTTGTAAAATTGTTCCATCTGTTCTACAGTATCATATAATAAAGCCTCAGTGATAGGTTGTAAATACATTCAGTGAGAAAAGACGCTTTATAAAAACCTGAACTAAACTTAAAAACTTAAGCGTTGAACTTTTATCAAAATAATTTACTTCCGTAAGCTGGAGTTGGAGATACATTGGGGTAACCAGGAGCGGGAGCATAACCAAATCCTGGGGCAGCGGGTGCTGTAGGATAGGACATCGCTGATGGTGGCTGTCCAGGTTGACCCGGCTGGCCCGGTTGGTACGGGTACCCGAAACTAGGTTGATATTGTGGTTGGTATTGCGGTGGGAAACCGGGTTGGCCCGGCGGTGGGGCGCCTGCATTTACAGGGTTGTATATTTGAGGGTATATTTGTTGACCCTGTGGTGGCGGGTATTGCTGAGGATTGCCGTACGGATCTGAAATGTAAAAAATAATGAATAAGCACAAAATATTAAGAGCTCATTATGATTACAATATTTTTTGTAACTTTAAGGGCTTGTTTCTCTAGAGAAAATATGCCAGATAAATTACTTGTCAGATATTAAGTAATTTCGTAGCAATTCTGTTCCATATTTGAATTTATTTCGGACATTCTGATACATATCCTAGATGTGTCTTCGTAATTATACGGTCGAAAGTTTTAATCGACTTTTCACAATACTTACAAGACCATCAATTGATATTTCTAGTTAACCGATCAGGTTGAAGTTAACTCACTTAACTAAGTACTATTTCGATTACGAGTATAAGACATCTTCCAAAAGACTTAGATTCCAAACGTCAATATACGAAAACATTTATATTTCTGTGAAGCTTTTATTCATTCTCTTAGCTAAGTGTAGGTAGTGTGCAAACGCATCTATCCGCAGCCGCGCCTAATTTTTGCAGTGATGATCTCATAGTTCCAAATTTAAAATTATAAGATACCGAGAGTATTCCTCTGCGTCGATACCGGTGTAACGTAATGGCGTGCGTTGGCGTACCTACATTCCGTACCATAGATATAAATGTTTATGTTCCGTCCCAAAGTGCTTTTGAAATACGTTTTTATTCTAAAAACATTTCCTTATTTGTCTTTTTCCTGCAACATTAATAAAGTACTAATATCTACCTAACATGGAACAGTTATCCGTACCTATGCATTTGTGTGAGCGATTGAGGAAAGGACCTAGTCAGGTAACTACCTAGCTGCCTATTTTTTTAATAAATAAATAATTTTTAATTTAAAATAAGTATGGTATCAGCCTATAATATTGTGTCCACTGCTGGTAAACAGTCACACAGGCCTCTGTGAGAGGGAGAGGTTGTATTCCGATTGACCTACGGAAATCGCCCTTACTAAAAGCGCTGCCGAAGTCAAACTGAAACCATGGACATGCGGTTGACTGCAGTTGTCACTAGATACGTCTAAATTAAAACAGCACACCCTTCTCCACTGCTTGGTTCGTCGCACAATCATAGATTAGATCTTTATCTACATGCTCACCTGACACTACGGGGGCCACACTGAAAGTTTTTAGAATAGGCCAGTAAGAAAAGAAGGCCGATGAAAAGTGGCGAACTTCCCTTATTTACCGTTATCCGGTTCAGTAAGGCCTTCTTCAATAACAGATGGCCACACCTGAAGGGTTAACCTCTAAATTGCCCGCACCCGGATCAATTCCAAATCATCTGACCACGGGGCTACACCAAGGCATCACGTCTATCCTCGCATTAGAGATATTAAATTAAGAGCTAGCATAATCAGCCAGACCTGAAAAACATCCTCGTGTCAAAACTCACAACTGAGACCTAGGTTATAAAAACGAGAACTAAGAAAATGGTTCAATACTCACAAGGATCAGGTTTGATTGGACTTATATAAAACCCAACGGGTTATTTGGAGACAGTCTGGTCATCCCAGAACTGGCCCCTATCCCAAAGCGTGTTCTTTGTTGTCACGCCATGAGGGGGAAAAACCTTCCCTATTTTGACAGGACGATCACGATCCTTCTCTCTCACACATACTAAATAGAATCCTCATCTAGTAGTCTTTTTGAATTTAATAGACATTGTAGGATATCAGTACAATGTGGGAAATTATGTCCTTATATTGATTTATTTCAAATAATTAATAAACATGTAATTCGTTCGCATGACACAATTTCACAAAAACCATCATCCTACGAGCTTGAGCAGACCCACGAAAGGTGTCGCTACTAGTTGCTATAATTATTCGATTTTTGCAACGTCACACTGTGCGGCTAATCATAGAAGCTGATAGAAAGATGGCATATCAACAGACTCGGGCAGCTTTAGGCATTGTTACGAGTCAAGTACAAAAAGTCTTACGTGAACACTTAGGCGTCAAAAAGCTTTATACTAGTTGGATAACTCATAATTTGACGGAAAATCAAAAACGCTGTCGTTTGGATTGGTGCTGCTCAATGCTTGAAAAGTATGACGGAGGTGACTCAAATGCTGTAAATCACATCGTCACAGGTGATGAAAGCTAGATATATTGTTACGAACCCGAAACCAAAAGATAATCTGTGCAAAGGCTGTTTCCATTCGAAGATTTGCCGACAAAAGTAAAAAAGGGCAGAAGTCGAGGGAAAAAGATGATTGCCTAATTCTTTGGACGGACAGGTCATTTCGCAACAATTGTCCTAGAAGATAAAAAGACTGTTACTGCAGATTGGTATGTCAGTCATTGTTTACCAGTTGTCTTAGAAAATGGTAGACAGCAGCGCCCAAGAAGCAGGATCCTCCTCCACCGCGAAAACGCTCCAGCTCACTCCGCCAGACGGACTATCGAATATTTGTCTATCGAAAAGTACCTAAGTCATCCTCCTTATAGTCCTGACCTGGCACCTTGTGACTTTATTTATTTCCAAAAATAAAAGATAAACTTTGAGGAATTCGTTTTATGAACCCTGAAGATGCCATGGCGGCGGCGTTTGAAAAAGGCGTGGCAAAAATCCCCAAAGAAGAGTGGGCCCACTGCTTCAGTCAATGGTTCCATCGCATGCAACGGTGCTTAGAAAGGAACGGATACTACTTCGAAAAGCAATAAAAATATAAACAACAAATGTAATATAATGCGCGCCTACGGCTCTAAAAAAAAATCACGTGGTATAGCAAACAAGTACCACGTGGAGTCGCAATTGCCAAATTTGATTTTAGGCGTGTCAAAATTATTTTTAAATTTAGAAATTTTATTTTGCAGAATATCGTTAAATTCTCATAGCCAAAAGTAAGGAATTTTAGTAATAGTTTAGTTCGGTGTACAACAGAATCGGCCCCAATGTCTTTCTAAAACCTACCATCTATCTTCACATTGTGCATGAAATACAATAAATATATTGAGTACTAGCTGCCCCCCGCGGTTTCACCCGCACATGTCTCGATGACGCACGGAGGGCTTTCATAGACATAGAGATATCAATTTTAATTTTGTAAGTGTCGTTTTTTACTTGTTTACCATTATTATGCTCAAATGTTCACACAAGGTAAATTTAGCATTTAGACGGATGACTTTTTTTTACGAAAAACTTGGATGGTGGTCGTGTGAAAAATCTTTGGAACTACAAGTTGAACTGTAATCCTTAAAGGTTTTAGAACAAATTATTTATGGTTTAATGACGTATTACGTATAACGGTTTCTACTGCAGAAGTTAATAATATATTTTTTAATTCTCTATCGACTCAGTTTTAAAGCACCAAGTCAGTATACCGAGTATTCATTAGCTAAATAAGTGATATTAAATAACTTTTATGTACTTACCATGACCACATGCAACAACACAAATTGTAATCTGTTATCTTATTCTGGAAAGTGAGTAATTAGGAGTTCTAGTAAATATTTTCAATCACTAAGCACTTTAGCCAACACTTCTTTAATGAGCGTTGTTAACAAAGAGAACGCCCTAATGAGGTTAATTAACAAAAAGTCAATTTGCTAATCACTTATAGTTTTAATGATCAGTGACCAGAAATAAATAAGCAAAATTTTACGTTATAGTTGTACCTTGTATTTTACCTTGTGTATTCCAAACTTTTGGACTGCAAATAACATTCTGTATTCTGTGACCGTAAAATAGTATAATTAAATGTCTATAGACGTTTGTTTTTCTTCATTTGATCATGAAGTATTGTTCAGGATAGTGACAGCTCGTCTAGATCGCCTTTTTGACGAAGACAGTGTAACGCTCAAGGAATTTTGTCAAAGATTCACACGAGCTGCTTCACAGAGGTGGAAGATATCTCACCGTTTTCTTGATACATTTAGAAAGCAGTACGAACATAATTGGCTTCAGGCTAATGTCGATTGACAAAGTTGCGTGACAACCAGTTTTGTCATCCAAGAATCAAATGACGAGACCTAGCGCACATTTAATCTCTCCAGAACCGTCAACATCGTCGTCTATTGGTACAATGTCAAAACAAACCTCGAAAAGCATTCGAAGATCTGGGAAGCTATCAGAAGAAGAGAAGGTCTGACGATCATAAATGCAAAGATCCAAATAAATTAGCCAATTCTGCTGCTTTACTTTTAAAAGAAGATGGTCGTGAGGATACCGCATTCGTAATTAAATATATGCTGAAAAATCCAGAAGCAGCTGCAAAAATTAAGGAAATGCTTATGAAACCAGTCAAAACTTGTATATTTACACTAGAAAAAGCACTTGGGTTGCTCCTTTCATTAAAACTCTCAGTGGCAATACATCTCATGGCCAGAGATTACCATTCGGGAAGGCGCTAAGGATATTTAGCCGTCTTACTACAAAGTGCAACCAGCCAAACTACAATGCTATCCTCTGAAACAATCAGTGACTGTAACGGATTCATCAGCGAGGATTATGCTTCAAGCAGTACTCGATTTTACAGTGAAGAGGATTCTTGAAAGTCTTTCTGACAATGTGCAAAATAAGCATTTTAAGCTAATGTCTAAGTGGGGATTTAATGGTGCTTCAAACCAAAGTAGGTATACAGAAAATGGAGGGGGAACAAGATGATTCAAGTATACTATTTATGACCTTCTTGGTGCCACTCAAGCTGAGTGCTGGAGACGAAACTTTATGGACTAATCTACAGCAACGCTCAACCCTATATTAGGTATATTCTGTCTGGCTTCGATGACGATTGTACGAACATTTGCCGTGATTCTGCAAGCAGTAACATCAGAATCTGGGCAGCACATCAATTTAATCAAATTTAAATATTATGCCCGTAAAACCTCTGAAAAGTATTTGCAGTTATTCGACTAATACCACATGTCTTCGACCGTCCATAAGCTGTTGATAAACGGTGCAGACATAATCGCCAATAACGATATTATGCCAATCGGGTGCAACTCGCAAGAAGCCTCAGAGGCCCGCAAAATACGTAAAATTTATCTTGTATTGACGTTCACTGATCATTAAAACAATAAGTAATTAACAAATTTACTTTTTGTTAACTAACCTCATTAGAGCGTTCTCTTTGTTAACTACCTGATTAAAGATGTTGCATGGTGGTCATGGTAAGGACATAAAAATGATTAAATATCACTTATTCAGCTAAGTAATACTTGGTATTATGACTTGGTGCTTTAAAACGAGTCGATAGTGAGAAGTTCTGCAGTAGAAACCGTTGTACATTGTACACACGGCTACACATCAAGCTATACATTTCCAGTATAAGCTGATCTCACATTGTATAGGATTTCCGTACGATGCGAGACCAGCGTAAACTGGTTTTGTATAGCTTGATGTGTAGCCGTGTGTACGTCAATAAATCATGAATAATTCTTCCAAGACCAAAAAAAAATAATAAGTTACCCGTTTATAATTATGTTAAATTAACCTTGTGTGAATATTTGAACTTATTAATGGTAAATATAAGCCATATCCGAGAAAAAAAACGACACTTAAACGTTGAAATTCCTATGTCAGTGAAAATCGATTTCCAGCCCACCGCGTGACGTGGGACGTGGGAATATCAGGATATAAATCTACATCATCATGGTCTACCCATGTGCCAAATTTCATCCAAATCCGTTTAGCCGTTTTAGCGCGAAAGCGTAACAAACGAACCTAAGAAAAACAAATATTTTCTTTTAATAATATTAGCTTATATTGGATACAGCCTCATGATCTGAAGATACAGCATTCAACAGCCAGATGGGTAGGCGACTTACAGAAGATCCCGGGGAAAACCTGGATGAGACTCGCACAAACCTACTCCTACACTCAACAGCGGGCAGAACAAGGCTGCCAATTATAATGATGGTGATGTAACGATAGTGTTTTTATAGAAAGTTCTCATTTAATTAACAACATTGATGTATTTATTTGCTCTCATGATCACACATTTTACAATAAAGTACTGTCGGTTTTTGTACATAAACCCTGTCAGGGCGCTGCAACGCGTAAGTGTTGTAACAACACAAGATACAGTCATCATATTTAAGTCGGATAGTAGGTAATAGAGTAGAGTAGAGGTAGTCAAAATAATAATAATACTTAGATAGGTTTAAATACAATCATGTCATGTCCAGTTATTGTGAGTAATTATTTATGGCATGGTATGTCATATTAATTCAGTATACAAAATAAAATAAACGTTGTCACTGGATTATTGATGAATTTATGCAACCAAAAACAGCACAATATATTAAAGTCTATAATTGCCCTTTGCCGTAGTAAGTACTTGATAATTCAATGAATATTTGTCACAAATCGCACGCTTACTGCTTACAAAAGCATCACACCGTCCGTTCGTGATTCGTCACTGCGGCACGTTCGCGACCATATTATACTAAGTATATTGTAGTCTGTGTTTGCGACCGTTTGTTTACCACCGAACTCACGGCGCGTAGGTATGACTCGCGTTCCGACCGTTTGTGAAGATAGAATACCGTTAGATAACATTACCGGGACCGTACTATGGCTTTCATCAGACCGGACACCGGACCGGATCTTACAAAAAATAAATAAATAAATTGGAATGGAGTAACTACATCTATAAAGTTTTATCCGTCATGAATTGGTAGGTACTGTGTATTAACATTTTTCTACTAAAAGAGATCTCAGTTTCAAGAACGCATTTGTATTCTCGTCATCTTTTACGTAATTTGGTAGGTAATTTATAAAAAATTGTTGCGATTCTATAGTTGGGCCTAATTTTCATTATTTTTAATTTTGGTGTCGGAGTAATTATGTAAGTAGGTACCTACTTACCTAACTTATTTTTGTTTCTTCGCCTATAGTTTTTGTTTGCTTCTATGTTTGATCGAAAGTAATCTCTGTGTTTTTGCACGAACGTTGCTAATTTTGTAGGATGTGAAGGGAGGGTAGCGTTAGTAGGTAGGTACCTACTTACTTATTTTTTTATTTATAAAATGTGGTTTACAACTTTCCCATGGTAGGTATATTATTCATAAGGATGCGTCATACATTTATTTTGCATGACGTCATGAAAGTCTGCACTTTCACCCCACAATAATAGTTAAACCAAGCTTATAAGCATAACTAGGCATAGTAGCTATAACATAAGTTGAGAGCGCGGTCTCATAGGTAGTTCGTGTTGTTTTTTAATTTGCTTAGTGTTTATACATTTAGATAATTTTATCTTCAGATTTTCGATATGTTTTTTCCCATGTTAGATTATTGTTATTGTACAATGTTAAACCAGGAAGTTAGATCGTCTCTTTCTGTGACATTTAATTTATTACTAAGGTTACTTAGGTTTAGCGGTTTACGTTGGTAGGTACTTATGTCCTAAATTGTAGTAAGTAGGTGCCTACAACTTACTTAATAATTTGATTATCAATATTAGTAGATTGCCAAACGATATCATTTTTATAAATAGTACTTAATTCCAGTCAGTTAGTTGCATTTAAATTCGACTTGAACTACGACTTTCCCCACGAACGTGGGTATACCACAAGGCGTCATAATTTTGTACCTACTAAGATTAACAACAATCCGAATACTTAGGTACCTACAAAGTAGGTATCCACGTGGGTATACCATAACAACACTGATATTGTACCTAACAAGCACTCTTTTGGAAAGTTAAAGAAATTGCGAGGCTAAAAACAAAAGTACCTAAGCAAAGTTGGTAGATTATGATGTAAGTAATATTTAATAGAATATTCTAGTGAAGTAGGTACGTAACTTTATTTGTGGGCGTATTCAACACACTAGGCTGATTCTGACTTTAGTTTTTATCTTTCTTTCAAATCCAAAAATAAATGCAAAGATACCTAGCTAATGCTATGTCAAAACCTAATAAAAATAAACAAATTTCTACGCTTCTCAGCTCATAGAGATATTATTTTTAAATTCTTAGTCGGCACTTATGTTTAGAGTACAATAGACTCCTTTTGACCCGTCCAAGTGTCTTCATAAAATAAATAAGTACCTATGCTTTCGTTGGGATAGCCCCAGACAGTAAAACATTTATTTAGTATGTAAAGATTCCCAATATTCATAGTACCTAATATAATATTACATAGATAATTAACATACCTACATTTGAAAGTACCGTAATGAAGAACTATCATAGTATTATCGACTTATGTTAGAGTGTATACACCTACTTGCATCGACTAACTAACTTATAATAACGATTATTTAATACAGGTAGCAGGTAGGTATTTAATTACAGGCCTACATATGTGAACAAAACTGATGTAAAATTGTGCAAGCGGCAAGCATCATTTTGGACTAACAACGGAATCACATGACAACGGGTTTGTTTGGTTTGTCATCTATAGCGTTAGGTCATAAACATAACCTAAGTAAAGCACAAATACCAATTCATCTAAACCATAAAGAAATCAGAATACTTACATCCAGACATGTTGGAAATGTTTTTAGTAATCACAGCACAAATAAATGAACGAACGTGAAACAGCTCACGAGCACTATTGCCGACTGCGGGGTGCGGGTGCGGGTGATACGTAACAACAAATTTCAACAAAATAAACGGAATGACGCGGCCTCTGCCGGGCGGAGTGTCAGCTTCGAATTCAAAATGGCGGAGATGCGGATGGCGCGGGAGAGGAGCGGGAGGGAGAGGAGGAAAGTCACAGATAAAGTAATAGCACAGGCACAGTACTGTAGTAATAGTAGGGATGGGCAGATGAAAAAAATATGTCGATTATAATTATCGAGTAAAAAATATCGATATATCGTCATTTTTCGCATGATTATTCACACGAAAATGGATAATTGTCTGTTAACTTCAAGGTCATATACGTCTCACACTGATGGTTTAATAGCATTAGCATTTTCGTGCACGCACCCAATAGGCTTACTGTTACACTCCTAATGCATTTCATATAGATTGTGGCGGGATTTTTTAAAGTTTAACGATGCGCGAAGAGCATGCAAGGAGTATCTAGTAACCAGAGTTTCGTTAAAAAATATACAGAGCTGATACGACAGAGAGGTTTTCCTTTAAATTGCCTATACTCGGTACCATTTTCAAGCTCTGTACCAAAAATCAATTAAATAGGAGCAGTAATTTAGTCGCAAATGATTTTTTAAGTTTTTGCCCAAGTTCTAACACGATGTATCTTTCCTAACAGCTGATCATATCTATACGCATAGGTCATGCACCATACAACGATAAATCTGAGAATAACCTATGATGCGTTGTTGCCGCTCTGACGCAAGTCACAAGTACAACCAAACGTTTCGCTAAAAAGATGGCAATGCAAACAAGGAAGCAATAAATACACACACACTTACACTTTCATTACAAAGGGTGGTTGCGTTTTACTCTGATTTGTAAGCTATTTACTTTGTTTGAAAATAAAAAAAACTAAATGGTGCTTTTTATTTATAGCGTATCGAATTAATACCTACTAAACACGTATAGTATACGTAGTGTAATTTAATGCCCCTCTATCATATCAACTCTGTATATCGATAATTGTATGGAAAAATATTGATATTTTGATATAATATCGATATTTTTTGCCCATGCCTAAGTAATAGTATGTTCCGGTCGGGCTCGGGCGCCCGCAGCCAGCCGATTAGAATCAATTAGATAGACTGTATATTTTTTTAATCAGTCTTCAGTCTCTCTCATGGGACTCAGTCAAGTTATTGTACACACGGCTACACATCAAGCTATACAATTCCAGTTTACACTGACCTCACATTGTAAGGAAATCCTACACAATGCGAAATCAGCTTATACTGGAAATGTATAGCTTGATCTGTAGCCGTGCGTACCTCCCTATTCTTAAAAATGTGAAAGTCTGGAACAAACTTCTTCCATGTATGTATTTTGTGTTGGGCGTTGATAGCCGCGCCACAGTAAGTAGGTATTTTACTCTTGCAAGTTGTATCTTCGTGTGTTTTGTTACAGCTAAATATAAATGGTTATAAGCTTTTATTATTATTAAGGGGATTACCTCGCACAAATCCCAAAAACACCACATGTTTAAAGAATATTGTAGAAGAATACCTTGGTGCGTTTTCCATAAAAAAAATACGAGATGTTTTTAAGGTCATCGCAAATACATTGTATTGTTTAAAATTTTAATAAACTTTCCCAAATTTTGGGAAAAAATCTTTGTAAGTAGGTCCTTTTACAACCTAAATTGTTAATTTTCTCTGTAACGGCTAAATAGTTCGACATGAATTTTGTACCAAATGTGTAATGACGTATTTAATTTCACAGTTTGTATTGTTTTTTTTTCCTATTTCTATTAATGTTTTTAAATAATAAATAGAAACCCGAAACTTCACCAATTTTTTACAAACTACGGTACCCCGCTGGAGCACCCCCGCAAAGGCCTGTGACGCGTACTCGGTGGACGCGATAATTATCATCACTGAAAATCAGTGCAAAGAGTAATATTTAAAGTAATACAGGTAATCAGTGCCCTTAAAGGAAAGTAATATATCGGGTATAGAGAGCCCCGTTGCAGAATTTATTGAAGACCGCTAATGTCAATTATTGATCGGATAAATAGCGCCATCTATTATCGCCATCCACAAACATGTGATATGTATAGCTATGCAATAGTGCATAAACTTTTAATTTGCTAGTTTTTAATTGGATAAAGTTTTACTTAATTTAAATTTTCTCTATAGGAACAAAATCATAGTAAAACTTTATCAAATTAAAAACGAGCAAATTAGTAAGGAAGCATCAATTTCAAAAGGTAAACAGTGGATACATGAAATAAAAACAACTTTTAATTTACAAAATGACTTTTATTTCGACTTGTGTTTATTTTTGCTGCTGTTTTAGTTTCATTTTTCATTCAGTTCCTATCCCTGTTTGTAAAATACATATCACAGATAAGGATAACCTTCTTCATAAACAGCTCATAATCAGCTGGACTATATAACTTCCCACAAGCTAACCAAGCCTTGAAACGGTCAGGATTCTTTTCTGGATGTGGAAATTGATGGTAGGAGTTCTCTGAAACAAAAAGAAAGAAAACTTTTATTTTCTATCTTGAAAAGTTTAAAAGATCTAAAACAATGTTTCCTGAATAGTGATGGGTAACAATATTGACATCTTAGTTGTAACTATTATTTTTAGATTTTGTACACGTATTGAGATACGCACTAAATAATTGAATTGAATTAAAAAACTTTGAACAATGGTGCCGATTCCCTTGTTCACAAACTAAACTTGAGTTGAGTTGAGTGCATCTTTTTCTTTTGACAGGACTAAATTAAAATTTATCTTCTTAGAGAAAATCGTCCTTTTCTTAAAGAAATAGAAAGAAAAAGATGCACTGAACTTAAATTTGGTTTAGTTTGTAAACAAGGGAATCGGCCCCAATGACTTTTAATAAGTACAACAATAAACACGGTTAACTGCACTGGTCCGTCCATAAAGTAAATCTTAAACTGTTTACCTATTATGTGGGGCAAGGTTTGTAAGTTCACCGGGCACTATGAACATCTATGGAGGAGGCAGGATGGCAGTGATAAAATGATGATTATACTTAGTGTTTGAACATCCTAATACTCACCGTTTAGGCATGATACAAACAAATCACAAGCGTCTATTATCGCAAAGAAACAGTACAAACGAAGCGTCCGGGTCGCTAAAAAACGATTGCACTAGAATGGCGGAAGAACTAAATAAAAGCCATATTACTATAATGTAGTCTGTGGCCATATTTATTGTATTGTAGTCTGTGTTGTGATCTGACAATTTGACAGTCAGGCTAAGTTCCATTGACTTTGTTTTTCCTATCTCAATGCTAAGTTCCGACCTCCGACTAGTATATAGTTATCTGTGGTTCCGACGCGCGGTAGGCTCGGCGCGCGGTTTATAAATTCAATAGGTCGCTGTGTTGCTATCGTAATTATTACGCGGCTTGTAACACAAATATTTGCAAATAATTATAATACCTACGTGTTAAATAAAATGATTAGGTGATGATTTTTTTTGGTCATAAATTACATTTGTATCTATGGTGTCGCCATCTGCAGTGACATAAAGTAACTAATAAAACAATTTTTATGTGCTGAGCAGTTTATTTCACAAATAATAATATATTTTAGGGATTTACCTCTTCATTTTGTTATAACACTATCACAGCTAGATGGCATTACTTTCTTATTCTCAATCATAGGGCTAGTTTCGCCCTACTCACACAGCACCTTTGGCCCTACTCCTAGTCTACACTCTCAGGGGCATATTCCTGAGTCTGACACGCCCTCCCGCTTCGCCCAGGGCGGGAGAAGTTATTTGATGATTTCCCACCCAATCATGAATAATTTATACATATTGGCCATAGTATGTATAAATAACAGTTATTGTGAAAAGGGTGGAATTACAATTCCAACATCATTTAGGTTAAGTAGAAAGGTAATTTAGATATCCAAATTAAATATCATGATAAGTATTTTAACATTTTTAACGTACCTACTACATGTTGTATGTACAGTCGGAAACTGGTTCCATTCGCTCCTATTAGTCTGCCGTCTCTTCTGCAACTTAAGCGTTTAGTCGGTGTAACATATCGACGCACTTAATTTTATTATTTCAGAATTGTCACTTTTAGAAAATTTTACTTTGCTGTAATTGTACATTAGATACCGTTTGTCTATAACTTTATTATTTCCAATGACTAAAGACCTCTTTAGTCATTGATTATTTCACATATGCGCAATCTGTACTCTAAGACCAGAACTATTTAGTGTTTATTCACAATATGAGCTCTCCTATGAATCCTGATAGGGAGGACGTTGGTATCGTAAATAATTCAACCAGCTGATTCTAGATGGCGCTATCAACCATTTTTTAAATATTTTCCTGTTCGATTGCGAGTGGTGTGTTGTGACTTTTGTGTAAAAAAAATTCAAAAGAAGACATGTCGCGCGCTATTTCTATTTTATTACGCATCGAATATTGGCTTAATTCAAAAAAGTAGATTTATGGTAAATCGCCGTTTCCTGTTTTGCTTTCGAGGTGTAGTCGGCTTATTAGCCAATTAAATATATGTAATGAACAGTTATATATAAATAATCCTACTTTTCCAAAAACCATTGATGTATTTAATGGTATTTAGTTTCTGTGCAAAAAAAAACAGAAATCCTAACTTTAACTCAAGCTCTAGTAAGTCAGTGTTCTATTAATTGAATTGTGTCTTCCTTTTCACAATGGGTCTCTTGGCTCTGTTCCTTTTTTATCAACACGTACAGTACACATCGATAATAAGTAAGTACTTAGGTACCTAATTAAAAAAACACCAGTTTCATCAACTTATTTTTTTAATTATTTATTAGAATATAAATCGGTCTAGGACCAAACCCATTAGTTAGAGCAGAC
Organism: Brachylomia viminalis; assembly: GCA_937001585.2. NCBI lineage: Eukaryota > Metazoa > Arthropoda > Insecta > Lepidoptera > Noctuidae > Brachylomia > Brachylomia viminalis. The sequence goes on along the minus strand of OW443308.2, from coordinate 11,004,144 downwards.
AAGTAAGTAATACAGCACGGATACAGGGTTTTTTTTGTTATGTTGCTAAAGGTACACATCATGTTTGTGTCGTTTCGCCAGCTAATTTAATTTGACCCTGTACCTATATTATTATTATGGGGTCTTGGCTAAATTATCACGCACGGGTCGATCGGATGTTAAACTACGCTTGCCGCGGTCGGTTCGGGGATGGGTAACCATCCAATACTTATCGAGATCGTACCTCGGAAAGCAATGAAAAGATGAAAGAAAAAGATGACTACGGATGACAGCCGGAACCAACGGCTTGTTGGTTCCGGCTGTCATCCGTAGTCATCTTTGACAGTCATTACGGGTAGTCAGAAGCCCAAAACTCTGACTATCAGTCTTACCAAGGGGTATCGTGTTACCCAGTAACTCGGTTGTGGAGGTCAGAGTCAGACGCTTCTTGTAAAATACCGGTATTCAGCTGAATCCGATTAGACTGGAAGCCGACCCCAACGTAGTTGGGAAAAGGCTAGTACACACGGCTACACATCAAACTATAATTTCCAGTTTACACTGACCTCCAATTGTAAGGAAATCCTATACAATACGAGATCAGTTTATACTGGAATTGTATAGCTTGATCTGTAGCCATGCGTACCTATTGATATCATTATGTTTTTATTCTAAAAACACGTGGCTATAAAAGTATTGAATCATGAGAACAGTGTATGATATAATTCGTCCTGCGAAGTTCATTACAGTCCGTACATTTATTGTAAACACGTTCGCAGATATATCTAGTTTGCGCGAAGCTACCAGTGTTACCATAGTTTTCACTTGACTAAACGGCTGATTATCTGAAAAGGAAACTTTTGAAATTAGGTACATCATGGAGTTCAAAGAATTATTTTGATAAAATAATTTAAGTATTGATCATCTGACTCTGACTCATTACTGATTTTCAATAAGTAAGTAGTAGAATAACTTTTATCTGAAGAATACTTACATAAATCCAAATGTGACAAACTTTGTACTTTTGTATAGAAAATACGTCAATCTGTCATATTGCTTAGATAAATCAATATTCAAACAACCCGCTTGCACCACAAATCACAAAATTTTATACGTTTAATGCTAATCGAATTTAAAAGATCTTTCTGGGGCCGTACCATGACGTGTTAACACCATCATGATTCCGTTTCGAAAAAGAGATAGTGATATCGGTCATGTATAGCTCCGTTGCTCTTTCACGCTGGAACAATGATGGAATTAATACGTCATAGTACGGTCCCAGTTTTTGCCAAACGTCAAACGTACGAAGATGATAGAGACAGAATGATGTTTTAATAGTAGATTATTAACCAAGGGGATAAAGCAGTGTCTTCTGTCGCGGGTGACGATTTAAATCGCGAGCGTAATGAAGGAGTCGAGGTTTACTCCCGAGCGTAGCGAGGGTGTTAAAAACTTAAATCACGAGCGAAGCGAGGGATTTAAGACGAGTCCTGAGAGTAGCGAGGGATTTAAGTTCACCCAAGACTAAGACAGCTTTATCACCGAGGAAAATACTCTACTATTCGTACCATTTGCTAAAAAATTAACACAATAATAATATGAGATAAGCATTTATTAAAAATAATGACAACTAAACGTATTTTTAGAACATTTACTTATTTATAAAAATAAATTAAAATAAACTTAACGTTTATGTATTTGAAGAAAACTAAAACGCGGCAAATTCCTAAACTAATATTTTTTTGTCGGAAAAGCAAAGGCATCAAGCTCATACGGCCTCGTCGGTTTTCGTAATTTTATTTAATAATCATAACTGCATAATAAATGCGTATTCCTTTTTCAAAAAGATGTATAATGCTTTATATACAAACTCAATGGTGTAAACACAGATGTAGTTCAGTATAAATTTCGGTAAGTATTCCTTTAAATCACATTCTCCCCCTAGAGGATGAATGAAATTCAGTACAATTTTCTTTCCCTGTTTTTAACAGATTAAAAATGACTATTGTTATGTTCGCTTTTTGTGGCATAGAATGTCACTTTTTTGAGCAAGTGGTACGAAAACATAATTTTCGTACCACTTGCTCAAATTTTTAATCTGTTAAAAACAGGGAAAGAAAATTGTACTGAATTTAATTCATCCATTTATTAAAAAAATATTAGTCCAGGAATTTGCCGCGTTTTTGTTTTCTTCAAATACATAAACGTTAAGTTTATTTTAATTTAATTTTTATAAATAAGTTAATGTTCAAAAAATACGTTTAATTCTCATTATTTTTAATAAATGCTTATCTCATATTATTATTGTGTTCATTTTTTCGCAAATGGTACGAAAAGTAGAGTATTTTCCTCGGTGATAAAGCTGTCTTAATCTTGGGTGAACTTAAATCCCTCGCTACAGTCAGGACTCGTCTTAAATCCCTCGCTTCGCTCGTGATTTAAGTTTTTAACACCCTCGCTACGCTCGGGAGTAAACCTCGAGGCCTTCATTACGCTCGCGATTTAAATCGTCACCCGCGACAGAAGACACTGCTTTATCCCCTTGGTTAATAATCTACTATTACCGCTAAACGCATTTAGTGATTTGTGGTGCCTGTGGGCCATATTCTCTGAAAATCTTACCTCCTTCAATTATTTGTAAAACGTGTAATAACAATGCTGAAGTTTTCTTCTTTTCTCTCATGAACATCTCACACACGATCGCCAAAAATAGAGGTCGGAAATTAATGCAAAAATATAGAAATATATCACTGACAAATATTTCGGAATACTGCAAAAAAAAGTATTATTACCCTTTAAATAGGCGCAAAGAAAATGATAATTATACTCGTATAAACAACAGTTACAAAACATTGTTACCAGCAACACCAAAATGTTCCTGGAGCAACATTTAGGGTTGATTTTTCCCCTCCGTATCTAAAAGTCCTAAAAGCAAATGGTTCTAATAGCAAAACGACACTTTTTCAAAATGTCCTATTAGGAAATCGTTCTACAAGCTAATGGTCCTAAAATTATAAGATTGAAAACGACAGTCAGTCACACATAAATATGAAGTTTTTTAAGGAAGAATTTTCGTATATATTCTGCTCGAGACACTAAACTTTAAAAAGTAAAAACCGACTGTAAAAAATGTTTTTTTTTGGGTTATTCATGATCTGAGGTTATTCAGGTCAGATACTCATACACACAATATGTTTTTATGGCATAGCTAGTGACAAGAGACTGCAGCAATCGTTGCTTATTTGTTGCCCCACATTGTTCGTTTCTCTATCTTCAAAGACTTATTAAAGGAAGGCCAGGTTATTCGGGCCTTTAAGGATTTGAAACGCTACCTCCGCCCCCACGGATTTAGGGCGACTTATTTATTTGCCGTCATCCACCCATCGTCGGCCCTTCCAATTTGCGTGGCACGTTTATTAGCTGTTCTCGAGGGCTGTCACGAACCGGCCCGCCAGGAGACATGACGAGTTCCAGCCGCCAGAACAAGCCGCTTTTCAAAAAGGCTTCAGTACCTATAAAGTTTCTCCAACATTTGTTATCATCAGCCTATAATTTTCTCACTGCTGGGACACAGGCCTCCTCTCGGTGAGAGGGAGTGGGCCGTTATCCACCACGCGGGCCCAGTGCGGGTTGGTAGATGTCACATGTCTTCCGAATTTTTGGTTCTAGGACATTTAACAATTTCCGGTTTCCTGTCGATGTTTTCCTGCACCGTTTTCTCTAACATTTATTTATTTTTATATAAAACGACCAAAGCTGTAACAAATGCAATATGGAAAGAGCCTGGTGTCATGGCATGCTTATTGGATTCTTGCAGAAGCAACAATCTAAACTAATATTATAAGAGGTAAGTAAAGTTTGTGAGTTTGTGAGGTTGTAGGGGGTAATCTCTGGAACTGCTGATCAGAATTGGAAAATTCTTTTTGTATTTGATAGCCCAGTTTTTGAGGTAGGCTATAGGCTATTTAACATCACGCTATGGCCCTTAGGAGCCGAGCAAAAATAAAAAGAAAGTCAGAAAGAACGCTAAGCGAAAACGAAGTGATAGCGCGGGCAGGTGATGCGATGCGACGGGGTGGGGAGGGGGCACGAGAAATTTCACGCGGACGAAGGCGCGGGTAAAAGCTAGTAATTATAAATGCGAATGTATAGATGCGACAAAGATAAAATAAAACATAAAAGTACCTACTCATTCAAACAAAAAGCAGATACATTTAAACACTGCATAATTTTGTGAAGTTATGGTACCTAACTAAACAGGCGAAAAAAGAAACTTCTCTTTTTAAATAGGTAAAAAAAAATAAGTCTTCTTTTGTTGTCATTTCCATGGTACCTTTCAAATAATGATAATTATGGTGAGCCATGATGATAAAAACCAATAGTGATTTTTCAGCATAACTGTAGGTACTTTACAAATAGGACGATTTGCTAATAGGACTATAGTGTCGTTTTGCTATTAGGACCATTTTCTTTAAGAACTTTTTGATATGTAGGGGATTTTTCTAACGTCAGATGTCTTTTATGCATTAAATTTAATTGACAGCTTTTGCAAGTCAGACAAGAATTCAAAAAAATATTCCTAGGATGTCGAGCGTTGGAAAAAACTTCCCTTTAGGGCCAATTTATAATCGTAAGATAAATTTTATCTGAGAAAGAAAACTTTGTGTAGAAAATAATCATGTCAAACCGCTATATTTACTTTCCAGATAAAAGTTTTCGGACGATTGAAAAATCGGCCGTTATGGGGGAAGCGCCAAATCAGCCCGCGAAATTCAATTTTCTTACTTTTTTTTCAATTTGCAGGTCTGTATTAGGTTGTATGTTGATCAAAATATGATTTGTGGCGGTAACAAGTATGTATTAACAGAATTATAACCATTAAAATAAGCAATACCTCCTCTAAGTTCAAATAATAAGTAATAATAATATAAGTAACTATAATATAACTATTTCATGAAATCATAAAATTTTTGAGGTCAATTCTAACTTAGAGGGTCGTATTGATGAATCTTATAATTTGTAATTCTGTTAATACATACTTGTTACGGCCGCGAATCATATTTTGATCATCATACAACCTGATACAACATAATACTGACATGCAAATTGAAAAAAAAAACTTAAGAAAATTTTAATTTCGCGGGCTGGATTGTCGCTTCCCCCTTAAAAGATTAATGATTCGAGCTGCACAGCAGCATATCGACACAGCCAATAGTAGGCGGTTTAGTTTAATTAATTTGAGTCTTTCTTTTAATTCAACAAACTGTACACTGAACATCCACTAATAGACAGGCCTCCCCCAAGCGTGGCCACATCGACCGGTCCAGGCCCTGCAGTCTCGACATAGTTAGCAATCGCTTTCGGTTGCTAAGTCCTAACAATCCAAATGTAAATGTTGATGTAAATGTTTGGTAGTCTCGACACTCGAATTTATCGGTTGTTACCTACCGGTACCTACCTAAAATACCAGTAACAACCGATAAACTTGAGTGTGGAGACCACCGAATATCGTTACATCTAGATTGTTAGGACTTAAGACGCGGACCAACTACGATTTTAATCGCTATTACCGCACTCACACAACCGCATCTGCGCGTTTTACGGTAATTATGCACACACTCGCAAACGCTAACACGGGCGTTTGTGTGCTCAAGGAAAGTTGCATAGTATACGTAAGGAAATCAGATGTTTTCTGTTGAATATACTTACTTATGACGTGCGTTCTAAAATTCGATGTAATTACAGTGTCGGTTCATAATATGATACAATAAATAATTACACATAACAATTTAAAAAAAAACATCACTACTGTTTATTTTTATTACAGTACATGATAAACAGGTCAAATATAAACATTCCGAATTTTACCCGACTGCTCTAGAAGGGGAATTATGCTTTTCGGGTGTAAGTCAGTATCAGGGATGGAAGGGTTAATTAAATGGGTAGTTATGCCATTTCAAACTAATGTTTGTGTTTTAGATAGGTACTTAGTGGGTGCGGTAAAAAAATAGAAAACAAAACCAACATAAAGGCCCTCGGACCACTTAAAAATCACATAAACTCTAAATAAATGCAATAATATCACAGCTCCAAAGTGACAAATGCCATAATGTTTCTAAGAAAATGCGGAGCCGGGACGGAAGCTAGAATTCTGAAAAATTTAGACGATAGAGGGATCATCCACGGGAATGGAAGCTGCTGCTGGCTGAATATTAGTTGGTATTTGCTAAAATTGGTAAAACAGTGCGTGAATTGAACTAAAGTTCTGTGGCGGACTACTAAGGCTACTCACTGCCTAATATTGAAGTGAAAATTCAGTCTCAGTGGAAATATGGGCAATAAAAATAAAATGTTGCGAAAGAGTTTTACAAGAAAAAGACGAAAAACTCGAAAAAATGATGGAATGTTTGGGTAAGTAGGATGATTACGGTATTGTATCATAACATTTGAAATTTGTATTTAGTTTAGTTTACTTACGAAACTGTATAAATCTATAGAAACGGCATTGACAATTTCTACAAACATTTTGCTAAATCCAAAAACAAATAGGTGCACTCTATTTTGATGTCTATAGAATGCATATTTGAATGCGCCTAGTGCAAACGTCTCTGGTCGAAGCAACCATCGAGGCGATAGCCATATTGCAATAGTAGGTATAAGTAACAAAAACAAACTTGCAGATAAATCAGAGTGCGTTCGTAATTATTATAATAATATAAATACTGCACACTAGTTATATATAAAGCATTTTGATTCTTTTGTAAGATTATTTTTATAATATTTATTGAGTCATTAGACCAGTGCCGATAATTTTTGAAAACGAAAAAAGTCACAGTAGGCTGAAACCCATTGGAAAAGAAAGAGAATATAACAAAAATGAAAGGAAAAATAATTTACGGGCGATCCGAGGTCGGGAAGTGGGGGTTATCTCGATTTCCGGCAAAACTACAAGTCTTATGGAAAAAAGTGTAATAGCAAAGTTGTAGGTAATAAAAAGATCTACAACTTTTGTATTCACACTTTTTTCAAGTAACCTCAAAATTTATGTGAAAAATTCAAATAACCAAGTTCTTGGTTTTTTATTTTTATCTTTTACACAGCAATTATTTTTTACCGAGTTTTAAAAAAGCTGATATTTTCACGTGAGAATTTTCGATTGAAAATTAGGGTGCTTTTTCGATATTAGGTCAAAATAAGGTGAAAAAAACAAATATTTTAAATCAATAAAAATACAGTGTGCTTGAAACATAAAAAGGTAAGTATTCGGCAAATTTCGCGAAAAAAAAAATGCTGTGTAAAAGATAAAAATATAAAACCAAAAACTTGGTTATTTGAATTTTTCACATAAATTTTGAGGTTACTTGAAAAAAGTGTGAATACAAAAGTTGTAGATCTTTTTATTACCTACAACTTTGCTATTACACTTTTTTCCATAAGACTTGTAGTTTTGCCGGAAATCGAGATAACCCCCACTTCCCGACCTCGGATCGCCCGTAAATTATTTTTCCTTTCATTTTTGTTATATTCTCTTTCTTTTCCAATGGGTTTAATCCTACTGTGACTTTTTTCGTTTTCAAAAATTATCGGCACTGGTCTAATGACTCAATAAATATTATAAAAATAATCTTACAAAAGAATCAAAATGCTTTTTATATAACTAGTGCAATATTTATATTATTATAATAATTACGAACGCACTCTGACGAATCTGCAAGTTTGTTTTTGTTACTTATACCTACTATTGCAATATGGCTATCGCCTCGATGGTCGCTTCGACCAGAGACGTTTGCACTAGGCGCATTCAAATATGCATTCTATAGACATCAAAATAGAGTGCACCTATTTGTTTTTGGATTTAGCAAAATGTTTGTAGAAATTGTCAATACCGTTTCTATAGATTTATACAGTTTCGTAAGTATACTAAACTAAATACAAATTTCAAATGTTATTATGATACAATACCGTAATCATCCTACTTACCCAAACATTCCATCATTTTTTCGAGTTTTTCGTCTTTTTCTTGTAAAACTCTTTCGCAACATTTTATTTTTATTGCCCATATTTCCACTGAGACTGAATTTTCACTTCAATATTAGGCAGTGAGTAGCCTTAGTAGTCCGCCACAGAACTTTAGTTCAATTCACACACTGTTTTCAGTCATAAATTACTTGAAAACTACAATCGAATTATGCACAGAGCGTCCGGTGCCAACCATCCAAGTCGAGCGCTGCCCGACGACTAAAGTATGACCGCGTAAACGATTGTCACCACTATGGAGCGTCAATAAGATTGAAAATTGAAAATGATATTTGTGTTGAAATGTGACGTAAGCTGCGAATGGGCATTTATTTTACTGCTTTTCTTTAGATTATTTAAAATATAGACATAAAATTAAATAATGGTTTGGTTAAAGTTTTAATAAAATGGAAAACCTACTAAATTCTTAAAAAAAAAACTGTTGTTATCGCTGGAAATACAGAGATCTTCGACGTCAAAGTTTATTTTTGTGCTACAACTTCCCAATTTTTTATTGGGAATATCAAACTATTATTTATTATTCTGTTCGGTTTAAATTCTTCTTTATACCCTTCTCTGTTCACTGTATTTTTCGCGTTACTTATTTTTATTACATTACGTCATACTCGACGTTCTAAGAAACCAATTTTTGGGAATATTGAGATAACACCCCGCCTTAACAACCGAAAACTATTGCTAACTATGTCGAGACTGCAGGGCCTGTGCTTATCGCATCCAGCGGATTTCAACGGCATAGGTGATTAGCAACCTTATTTATTGTTGACAATTCAACGCAATCACCGCAATACAATTATTATTAATTTTACACAATTACCGTTAAAGACGGAGACAAGGATCGACATATCATCAATAATGTGCATAATAACCATGCATTGTACATCGCAAATACCTGGAAAAAAGGAGGTGATACATATGACAGATAGACTATTAAGGATGAGCATTCGAACAAATTGCTTGCGATCCGTTATTACCTGACCACAGTAAATTACATTAAATATATGAATGCTGTCCGCCATTTTGTCGTATATTTGCATCAGCTCAAACCAACAACAGTGCATATCCTCATCTTGTATTACGATAGGTTCTATGCAAATATTCTGCAATGGAGTAGTTGTGTTCATATCAATACCAATTAAATAATATATACTTAATAAACATATATGTTATTATATTTAGTATGTACGTATTTAGGTATCTTTTATTTAGGATAATAGGTACCTACATCTGTGTATTTATTTTAGTGTATTGTATAGATACTTATTATTTGCACCGACGACAGCCCCATTTTATGTACAGGCAAATCACTGTCCATTCCAAGGTTGCCTGGAAGAGATCGCTGCGAGAAGGCTGCGCATTGTATATTTTATAGTGTTCATTTTATTTTTTTGTTATGTATTTTGTGGTGTACAATAAAGATTATATAATAAATAAATAATACTCAATTGACGACACGGTTGGCGCAGTGGTTAAGCGATTGACTGCTGCGCTGCGTGTCGCGGGTTCGATTCCCGCACGGAACAAATATTTGTATGACCTACGAGTAGTTGTTCCGGGTCTGGCTGTTGGTGTATGCGAGTTTAAATGTTTGTAAACGTTCCCACAATACAGGAGAAATTCCTAGTGTGGGGCAAAGTTTTTATAAAAAAAAATAAAAATTATAGATTATTAAATGAACCTTTGCATTTGGGGGTCACTTAAAGACGCTCACTTATTAGATGTATTTGTGATATATATTTATATGTTTAAGAAATCAACACGGGGATTATTTGGGGATCGATAAAATATATGCCTTACCTTAATAACAAAGTCGCAAATTGTATCTTGGAATATCATCTTCTTTTGATTTGACATCGTGTTTTTGACTGCCCTCAGCAGCAATGTATTCAACATTAGAATTCTTAAGTAAATATTAATAATGACGAAGTATAAGATCGATCCTTGCAGCATCATTAAAAAGACATTTATATGGACACCAATATTTTGTAAGTGAAATGTTCTTAACCAAAATGTGCAAGACACTTGCATGATTGGTAAAACGACCAATAGTACTGAAATAAGACGTCTCCTTCTAAATACTGTTTTATTTATGATAAAATGTTTATCAATATTATCGAGTTTATTAAATATTTCAACGTAGTATTTTGAGTTAAAAACAGCTATGGAGAAAACTGAGTAAACCGCTTCAACCATGCTTAACGTGCTAAAAGTTTTTGTCAAGATGTTTAACGGCACGTCAGATTTCGTGTCTTGCCAACTAAGTGGAGTTATGAAGACCATTGATACCACAAGGTGAGCTATGATAATAAACAATGAGTACATCTTGCTATAGAACTTTGTACTAACAACGCAGTTTTTTTCGTATGAAACCAATTTTGATCCAAATAAAGACGCGAAATTTATTAACGGTTTCGCAGCAACGACAAGTGAATACGGGGACACGTTTTTATCCACTTCATTTTTGGAAAAGATGTTATCGAATTGTCTCTCGTTAGAAAAAAATAAAATATTTTTCGATGTCTGGAAATCGTTAACGTAAAACATCGTCCTTTCTTTCAAAGTGTCTATAAAGTATTGATTGAAAATGACAGATATGCTTCTATAACCATATCTTTTAATATAATAGATGGATTATATACCATTCACGGCTTCTAATAACGCTTGAAATTTATTAGACTATAGTGCAATCTCTTGTTTTGAGTAATCAATTTAAGTAATTTAATTATTGTGTAGGTACGAGTAGCCATAGTCCTGATTGATATTATCTGTTTAGAATTAGAATTCTGTATCTAACAGGTCGAAACGGCACCCTTTTAGCGAGACACTACTTGGAATAATTGAAATAAAGTATTTACACTGATTTGCACTATGTGCGCGTAGAGACAAGCGAGTGACCGGCAACATAAAAACAAATTACTTTGACAGTTTTTTTGTTAAGGGGCTTACAACAGCTAAAGCGTGGTCACTGTCGGACTGCATAGAAAAGAAAGAGACGCGCGATGACAGAAAGCTGGTAATTTATTGCAAAATATGAAGTAATTCTCTATTTACAAAAAAATCTATTGATTGGACAACGTTAATATGTTGCTTAAAGAACAATCTGAAAAAAGAAACAGAATTAATGGATGTATATTAGTCTGGTTTTTAATCATTAAAAGAAATTTTAAGAGGTATCTTCGTGACTTTTTTCTATCGTACCAAATTACTTGTATTAATGATAAATGATAAATGATTTTATTTCTGTAAGTAGGTTTTTACAAACACTTTTACACGTCAATCATATTTTTTTTTTAAACTAGATGAGGTCGGCGTTTCCTATCTGACTACTCTGAGAAGAAAGGCCGAAACAAACTCAGAGGTCACAGTCTCTTTTAAAGTCCAGACAGAATCTTGGTCAGATCATGTGAAGGCTATGTAGATCGGTGTCTGAAATGGTCTTTTGAGGAAAGAACCCCACAGATTGAGTGGACCTGTCCAGTCAGTGCACGCAATTGTCAGCAATCGTGCAGCTCAACTCAGAACTTAAGGAGCTCAACGATTCGACGAACAATACCAAAGAAAGGACATTTGAGTAGGCCGCACAAGTTACTCAAACTGCCAGATCATGATTACACTAAGAGTAAAAATACAAAAAAAAAAAAAAGCAATGACCAACATAGTTCTCACATTCACAATAGTTAAAATAATAGCATAATACTTTACAAAGTAAATACTATGTTAAAACATAATGTAAATTATGTTTTCAACACACTATCTAACTAGCATATCCCAAAGAATATCATATATTTTTCACGGTTGGCGCAGTGGTTAAGCGATTGACTGCTGCGTTACGTGTCGCGGGTTCGATCCCCGCACGGAACAAATATTTGTATGACCTGCAAGTAGTTGTTCCGGGTCTGGCTGTTTGTGTATGTGAGTTTAAATGTTTGTAAACGCACCCACGATACAGGAGAAATTCCTAGTGTGGGGCTACGTTTTTTTAAAAATAAAATAAATAATATATTTTTCTGATTTTGTTTACTGCAGTGGATCATATACTTTTAGGCATTATAAAACTTGCGTTTAGGTCATGTAGTCCCCTTAAGTCTTTCGGTAACTTTTTTTTGGATGTCCGTCTTTCAAAACGAAAATTCCGAACATACCAATACAATACCTTTACATAAATAGTAAAATAAAAACTCTGCTGTCTTTTTAATTATTGTGTTTCGAATGCTTAGTTTTTTGTATACAATCCAGAGGCTAGATGTCATAAATGCTATATTAACATGCTTGCACCTACAGCGGGGTAGTTGCGTAACACACTAACGATAGGAATGGCTTTCATTTTGATAGTTCAACAAGAATCATTGCGTTATTAAAACGTTGTTGAGCCGACACATTTTTCCAACAAATGAAGCAATGGATTAGCAATATCCTTCAAAATTATTCAGATTGTAATTGCTAAGGTGTTGCGCTTAGGGTGTTGGTTTTGCATACGTGGGAGCAGTCTGTCGGTACCTGGGTTTATCACTCTAAGCAGTGACTTTGACACTGAGAAACCAAAACCATTTAATGTCTTCAAAAAGTTGGTTCATTAAAATCTGCATTGCCCTATCTTGATCTACGCTTGATCATTTCATTCGTTATTTAGGGCCGTACGATCAAAAGCAGTTTAAACTATGGATATTGGAATCTACGATAAAATATAATCAATGATTTAATATACTGTTCTATGGGAAATATGAACAGATTAGCTTCAATTAGTCTTTTACACATGGCAGCATGCTCTAGTTTATTCGAAGTTCGTTCAGTATTTCATTAAAATAGTGGCAACAAATAGAACCATTTGACATTGACACTGACATTTGACGTCTGTGACGTTTTATTATTATTTGACGGCGCATTGCTAGCGCCATCTGTTGAAGATACGTCGGAACTAGATTTGACATCTGTCAGTCTAGCGGAGCGTCGAGTCTATGGTCGGCGCCGCCATGTTGAACGTCAGTGGTTTTCGGACTTAAACGGCGAGCGCACGACTGATACGACGAATCGCTTTTGTTCCGCGTAATCCTATGCGTTTAGTTTTGATTGTGACTCGAGTGATTCTTTGCTGCTTCCTACCCACGTTGCCACTTGCTGAAGCATGGCTGACTCTGATATGGACGGGCACTCGCCTACATATTCATGTCTTCATGCGGTATTTACGGTCTTCGAAAATTATTGTTTCTTGTGTGTCGCGTTTGAGTTTGTTTGTTGTGGCTAATTGAATTAAAATGAGTAATATTGTATAAAACAGGTACCAAACTTCTCGTTTTCCGAGACTGAGCTATTAACAACATTAGTGGAAATTTCAAACGTTAACGACACAGATTTTTTTATTTTTATTAAAATCGACCACATGTTCAAACCCCTCAATGTAGTAAAATTCCTGAAAAACCCTTAGAGAACCCTAACATTCATGACAAGTTAAAATCCTCTTTCGGTCGAAACCGTTTGAAGGAACCCAATCGGAGACTATTGGTTTGCGTGCTGCGCGAGCTGCTTAACACAACAACCTTATTATTATTAGTTATAGAACTAAACATTTAAAAAAAAATCTGTTTGGAATTGGAATTTCGTTTTCAAATAAAAGCGTGTTAAGTACATTTCCCTGTTGCCGATATTATCGAAACTATTTGAAAAAATGTTATACTCGTAAAACGGTTAAAACCTACAATAAAAGACCTAATACCCAACCATTTGGCTTCAGGGAAAAACACTCTACGATAGACCAAGTACACAAGATAACTAACATCATTGAAAAAAACACTCGAAAACCAGCAAGTCTCCGCCACCGTATGCCTAGATGTCGCGCAAGCTTTTGATAAAGTTTGGCATGTGGGTCTGCTATATAAACTCACGATGCATGCTACCTCCAGAATTTGCAGGCATACTAGAATCATATATACAAGGTGCTGTTTTGCATCCTCGTCAAATTCGAGGAGGTAACTATGCTAATGATTCTCGACACGAATCAATAATAAAATAAGTAGGTATTTATTTTTATTTTTTGTATTTTTCGGAAATTTGCATGTGTAGGGCCCGTGTGATACCGCCCTGTAACTGCGCTGTAACTGTAACGCATGCACACAGCGACATAGTCGTACGACACTGCCTACCGCATACGCAACGGGGCGATTTTGTTCTTTGAAAGTGGAGTATTCTGAAATACTGTCAAACTTAAATACCTAAAAAAACAAGTAGGTATGTATTAATTATTGAGCAGGATCGTAATGTTATTTGATTATTTATGTCTTTCATAACAGCCTCCTGTTTGACGAGGATGCAAAACAACACGTTGTATATATATGTAAGTAACATAATGTTTAGAATAAGGCAAGAAGATGCATATTCCGAGCTAAAAACCATAAAAGCTGGGGTGCCACAAGGAAGTATGTTAGGCCCATTCCTGTACTTGCTATACACATGTGATATCCCAGAGCTGTAAAACAACACCATTGCGACCTTTGCAGATGACACTGCTATTATGGCTACTGGATCAAGCCACAAAGCAGCAGTAGAAAATGTTCAACTAGCTGTAAACAAAGTTTATGACTGGACACAAAAGTAGAAGATCAAACTGAATGAGTCAAACTCAATTCATATCGACTTCACTAACAAACACTGCGATTACCACCTAATCTATATAAATGGCATGTAGCCAAATACTTTGGCATAACTCTTAACGCCAAACTAAAATATGAATATGCGACAAAAACAGGAACTCGACATACATCATAAAAGTTTGTATTGCAACAGGCAAAAAAGCTAGATATTTTGAAAAAACCGTCACGTCGAATTATGCCAGGTCAGTTTACGGTCAGTTTAATCTATACAAAGGAGTTTAACCGAACCTTTGGGCTAGTTTAAACTAATCGATGGTTTATACTGCCAATAATCGATCAACTACCATTGATCTTATGAAATAATCGATGCCCGGAGACTCGCTTCCGCTGATTGTACTTACGGCCCTTAGTCCCATATTACAGAACCTCCCTTAAGACTCAAGGATTACTTAAGGGGACCACGTGACCTAAACGTTAGTTTTATAATGCCTAAAAGTATATGACCCACTGCAGTAAACAATCAGAAAAATATATGATATTCTTCAGAATATATATGCTACTTAGATAGTGTGTTGAAAACATATTACAACTAATTTGTAAACCAATTATAAATCATACTAATATTTATTTTTCATTTTTTGCATTCATTTTGTATTTATTTTTCAGATTGTTCTTCAAGAAACATAATAACGTAATAGTGTTTTAATTTTTTTGTCCAATCAATAGATTGTTTGTAAATAGAGAATCGCTTCATATTTTGCAATACATTACCAGCTTTGTGTCATCGCGCTTCTCTTTCTTTTCTATGCAGTTCGACAGTGACCGAGCTTTAGCTGTTGTCAGCCACTTAAAACTAGTTTCAACCAATCAAATGGCTCTAAACTACTTCTAATGCTAGAGTCGTGAGCGAGGTTCTGTAATACGGGCCTTAGAATCATGCTTCACTAGGGCTTTTTTCCTGTTTCAAGCAATTACTCTAAAGCTGTTAAAACGCTCATTTTTATTTCATTCCACGTTTACACGACACCACGATTATAAAATGATATAGGAATGAACGGTTATCTGCTCATTTTTCAATTATTCTGTAGGTAGGCGAATTGAAGATGCCGAGTGCCCAAATCCAACATCCCACGGTTGGTTCACTCATGAATACATTTTTAAGGTCTAATAACGAGTGACTTATGCAATAAAAAAAAAAAAACAATATTGTCACAGTATTAACACATCCCTTCTCGTACCTAAATTGTAAAGGAAATAAAGTTTATTCTATTCTAA
This sequence comes from Brachylomia viminalis, assembly GCA_937001585.2. Taxonomy (NCBI): domain Eukaryota; kingdom Metazoa; phylum Arthropoda; class Insecta; order Lepidoptera; family Noctuidae; genus Brachylomia; species Brachylomia viminalis. Next base: position 10,988,272 of record OW443308.2, on the reverse strand, counting down.
TTTTTCTCATTTGATTTATTTTGTGTTTAGACGTTTCACTTCGAGTGTAAGTCGAAAAAGTTGAATGTAAGACAAAAATGAACCAAGAGTGAAGCGACTGATATCTGCATGTTATGCAACTATCTTATTTTTTTTTTTATAATAGACTGCTGATAGATTTAGCAGATATGCTACTTTTAGCGATCATTAGCGATCGGCAATTTTGCAACTACCTACGTCAATGCTGGTTCGTGTTTTAGCGACTCTGCGTTTGGCCGCTATATGCGGCGCGGTAAGTAGGTATCAAAATTGCACGTATTCTATTGATCGGTTTTTGTCATTCGCTGTATAGAGCTTCCGCAAAGCGACTAAAGGTACAATTTCGAAGGCGACCGTAGATCGCTAACCGTTTCCCTACGCTTCCAAAACGCATACGACAGACATTGAAATGGGTGGCAATATTGGCATCTATGGAAACGTTTTCATAGAGTTACTTAGAAACCAGTCGAGTCGCTGCAGTCTGTAGGTACTTACAGGTGGCTTAGCCGCTGCAGTTTGCGGTCTGCAGTCGCCTTCGGGGTCATCAATGCTCAAAGTACCGGGTCGCTGATGCTAAAAGTCCCTGATTCATCATAATTATACTTGAATCACATCTCAAGAAGCCAACAGAACTGGTTCTGGTACCTTGTTTACCATATAGCATCTCCTGTTCTTGACAAAAGTTCAGACAAATAGATATCTTGAATATATCTTGCAGTTATTTCATCAAAAGGAACGTTTCATTTAAAATAAAATTACATCGTGTATTTAAATAAATTATTATAATTTATTCATTAAACCTAGTGTGTTAACATTTTTTCGAAATTGTTAGTTAAATTCTTAATTTTAGAGTGAAGAATCACTTGTAATTCTTAGTTCACTTGAATAACTTAGACTTACAATCTAAATACCAATCTTGATTCCTGAAAAGATATTATTATTATTAATTTAAAGTTTGAAACAACGTGCAGGCTAACTACACTATAGCTAGGTACCCATACTCTGATAGGTAGGTATCGTATCGTTGTGGTGATACCCTATATTGAGGTACTTATTATGTGGATGGCTCGTGGGCAAATAATAACAGCGGCTCGATCGAAGATTAAGCTTCGCTTGCCGAGGTTGGACCGTGGATGGGTGACTCGAGACCTCTCGCATGCCTCGGAAAGCACGTTAAGCCGTTGGTCCCGGCTCTCATTCGTATATCTTTGACAGTTATTACAGGTAGTCAGAAGCCGTAAAGTCTGACAACCAATCTTACTAAGGGGTATCGTGTTACCCAGTAACTGGGTTGTGTGTGAAGGTCAGATAGGCAGTCGCTTCATGTACACTACTGCTATTCAGCTGCATCCGGTTAGACTGGAAGCCGACCCCAACACAGTTGGAAAAAGGCAGATTAATTGATTATGTGGACGGTGGTCGGCAAATTAATTACTTATTAAATTGAAAATGTTGGTCGGCAAATTAATTACTTACTCTGAAGAAACTGATTGGAAATTTAAAAAAAGTCGTCCGCTTCTACGTTTAATTAGAGAAACACATCACTGGAAAAAAAAAGATATTAAAATCCATCCTACCAATCAAAATCCATACTGTTAAAACGCGAAAGTAACTCTGTCTGTCTGCCTGTTGGCTTTTCATGCCTAAACCACTCTTCTTCTTAGCGTAGGTATCTATCGATGGGAAATAAGAAAAGTAGAGTAGGTATTGTGTCATAGCATGGGAGAGACCAGTCTAGCAGTGGACCGCGATCGGCTGAGTTGATTGATTGATTGAAATAAGAAAATTTTAAACTTCAAATAGGGTGGACGTACCAGTCTCAAACCAGTCACCTGTAGTTGACCTTTTGCGTCAAAAGTGTACTGTTGGTTCAATTATGGAACAGTTCAACTTTTAGGATTTATCTCAAAATTACAGCAATTCCTAATTGCTTATGCTGCAATGATTTATAATCCTCATTTTGTCTATAATCAAACTTAAAAAATAACATAGAACTAAGGTCTTCCATCAAAATATGTTAAAACTACAGTTAATTAAAGTCAAAATATCTTCTTAGCTGGTTTGGGACTGGTACGTCCACATCATATTATGTATACTTATTATGATATTTGTTAAAAAATGATGAAATACACGCACGAAAGACCTCGTGAACTCGCGGGCAGCAGCTAGTTTATAAATGCGAAAGTAATTTTATCTGTCTATCCGTCTGCTATCTTTTCACTCCTAAACCACTGAACCAATCGTTATGTTTGACTGGTAAGTAACCTGGGACCGGCGCGCATTTTGACAGTTCAACAACATTCATTGCGTTATTTAAGTTATTGGGCAGACCAATTTTTTGAACATATGAAGCAATGGATTAGCAATATCATAATAATATGAAGGAGTAAAGTTCGGCCCAGCATAGACAAAGACTTTATATCTATTTATGAATCCCTGTTTCCCTTGGTCACACCATAACTTGAGAACGACTTTTTCTAATGCTTTGTAGAAGGTTCTTACGGAAAGAAAAAATAAGAAAATTGCGCAAAAAATTGGAAAATTTCAGAAACTTAAAGATTCTTCGCACGTTTGGCAGTTCGCGCGTTTGATGAATGTGAATTTAGCAGGCTTATTTTTTTTATTTTTGAATAAATATAAATTTAATAGTTTGAAAAAAAAAATGCAGTTTTTTTGTTTGTAATTTACATGTGCATGTTTGTACTTAATTAATTTTTGTAACAAAAGAATTGTCAATGAACTTCCTAAAAATTTACAGATGTCTGCTACATCCAACACTCATCGCGTTTGACAGCTCGCGCGCCGCAAATGTCGTTTTAACAGCTGCATCTATCAATCAAAAAATTCATTTATTCATTTCTTAGTGCACACCGTACAGTCGATTCCACCGGAACGTTTATCCACCGAGTGGCAAAAACGCGGATTGCCACATGCACATAATCCTCATTTGGTTGGTTGAGAGAATAAGTCCGAATGAAATCCTTGATGTGATATCAGCGGAAATTCCAGATAATGAAGAAGACCCACTGTTGTTACAAAAAATACGATTCATGGTGTGGAATATAAAATCCAAATTCTCCGTGTATGGTTGACCGAAAATGTTCGAAAGACTATCCAAGACAATTAGTAGCAGGAACTATTACTGGAAATGATGGTTATACACTTTGTCGCCACCGATCCACTGATGACAATGGAAAGTCAACAATAGTCAAAGTGAATCAACAGGACATTGAAGTTGATAATCGTTTGGTTGTCCGGTTTTCGCCATTAGGTACTCTCCAAGACATTTAAAGCACACATAAATGTCGAATTTTGCCATTCCGTAAAATATATTAAATACATTTGCAAGTACGTGAACAAAGGCACATGGCAACATGGGGAACATGGCTGTGTTTGGAGTAGCTGCCGAAAATTCCAACGATGAAATCACTCAATTTCAATTGGGCAACTATGTTAGCAGTAACGAAGCGATGTGGCGTATTTTTTCATTCGCCATACAAGAAAGACACCCCACTGTGGTTCACGTGGCTGTTCATTTGGAAAATAGACAAAGAGTGTATTTTACAACAAAGAGCGTATTACAACAAGCTAACAGGCCGCCATCGAGAACATTGACCAGCTTCTTTGAAATATGCCAAGATTATGACTTTGCCAGAAAGCTACTTTACTCTGAAATGCCAAGATATTATACCTGTAATCAATCGTCAAGAAATTTCCAACGACGGAAACAAGGACAGCCAGTTCCAGGTTACCCACAAGTATTTTCCACCGATGCACTAGGACGTCTTTACACGGTCCATCCTAGCCGAGTGTTTTTATTTGCGTTTACTGTTAGTCATGTTCGTGGCCCAACATGATTCCAACATCTGCGAACTGTTGTGGGTGTATTGTGCGGCACATACAGAGAAGCCTGTCAACGTTTGGGATTGCTAGAGAATGACAATCATTGGAACCAATCTCTCGAAGATGCTGTGATTTCGTCAAATGGTAAAAACATACGAACATTGTTTTCTATAATTTTGTCTATATGCTTAAATTTATAGATCATATGGCCGAAGATATACAAATAAAAAAACAAAAAAAGTCCGCCTCTGTACATTTGTGTGCTCACACTGTTAAATAAATAAATATATTGCATCAGATGCGTCTTAGAACATTAAACGCAGATTTGCAAATGAACCAACAAATTCACAATGAAGCATTAATTTTAATTGAGGACATGTGGTTGATGCTTACCAACAAGGATTATTACAATTAGGAATGACAACGCCCAATCGCCCTATGCACGACACAGGTAATCTAGAGTTGAGACGCGAAACACAATACGATTCCGAGGCATGATAACTGATATACATACTTATATACATTTACACACCCAGACACAGGTCAAACAGACATGTTCATGCACACAAATGTTTGACTTGTCCGGGGATCGAACCCGGGACCAGCGGCTCAGAAGGCAGGGTCGCTACCAACTGCACCAACCGGTCAGTCAATAGATTAGCCGAGCTACAGCTCGGCTAATCTATTGACTGACCGGTTGGTACATCAACGTCAGTGTATTGTCTTACTTTCCTGACGGGTGGCATAGTTGGATGAACTGAGCCTTCCTGCTAGGCTTGATATAAATGTGATCCCCACTGAATTTTGGCATATACTTCTATGACGAGAAAATCTGCTGAGTCTACAGTTTCAAGCACCTTATTATCTAAGACGATGTTGGGTCCTAGATTTCTAACTTTCGGTAAGGCGAACTTTATACATTTCGTTTTCTTGGCACGGAGAACCAGGTTATTTGTGGTAAACCAATCCGTAACCATTGATAGCGCACTGTTTACGTCGACAAAATCTTGTCTATTCCTGTCTACTTTAAAGATAAGAGAGGTATCATCAGCAAACAGTAAAATGTCATATATACCCTTTAAAAGTCGTTGATATAGATAGGTACATTATGAATAAGAATGGACGCAGTATTGAGAGCCTTGAGATACACCTAACCAAAAAAACATAATATCCGAAGCGGCAGTCATCACTGGTATATTCACGAACTATTACTATTGAATCATTTGAGGATACAGTCGTTAGATTTGAGTGAAATTCAATCCGTTGGAAGGCTTTGGATAACTCCGCAATAAGTAGGTTTGAATTTATTTAGTGAAGTCATCAGATTTCAGAAAGGTTACGTCTCTCACCAACACTATGACAAAGAAAAATGTACAGGGATGTGAAACACTATTATTGCTTCTTATTACATATTATTTAATTTGTGTCGATCCTGGACCGAGCTTATATCAATCAATCAGTCAATCAACTTTATTTTCTCACCAGAATATACATAAATTCTTTATTACATAGTTCAGATTCGACAATGATACATAATTCAGGTAAGTATATATTGTGGAAGACTGGTGCCTAAACTAGGCTCGTGGCCTGTGTTTTAGGGGTGGGACCCATTTACATTTTCATTTTATAAATCATGTACTAAGCGCGCTGACAGAATGTAGTAAGGAATCATACGATATTTTATAGTTTTGTTCATTTTGATTAACATCTAGGTTAAGTATGCGAGATGAATGTTAGTAGATGTGTAGTATGGGTGATTGTGTAGGTGTGTTTTTTGTATTAATATAATTAAATTTTAGTAGTTAGTCAGTTTGTGCATTTATTCTTTGTGAGACTAAAGATATGTAACACCTTATGAGTTTTATTGTATAATTAGCCACATAGATAATATTTTTTTGACGTAGATGATGGCCCACTAGGTCATAGCGTCTTTTTCCCCTGGACAGCGTTGACTTATAAACCAAGAGAGTATGCTGTTTCAGCAGAATGTGCAATATAAACAGTTGACGCACTTTCAGGACTTTATTTTCTTTGTATAACTGTTCAGTGGGGTAGTGATACGGTCAAAAGACCACACTTTCAGTACAGCTCTTTGGGTTCTTTCAGTTTCTATTCGGGTTATATGGTACTGTTATCCGTCTCATTTTAATTAAAAATACACAGCAAACGAAGGTGCGGGAAACAGTCATCTATAATTTGATGGAGGGTAAAAAGCAATTTGCACTCGACTAACAACTACATTCGACATTATTCTAGGTAAATACTTACAACCGAATAACCATTTGATTGTCCAATATACGCAAACAACGGCAAAAATTACGCACATAATGCCCATAGACAAGCTGCACAGCTGACAAAGGACGGTGCATACGAAGCTGTAAAAATAACAGAGATTAAAGGAGCACATTCACGATACAAATGTTTTGAGTCAAACCTGTAAGTCTTTGCAATGTTTAAATTAGAACGATTGCCGAGAGTTGTATCATACTCAGGGCATCATTCTAATTTATACTTTATAACAAAGAGGTAAGAGTTACTAGTAAAAATGACAAAGTCGAGCGAATACTTTTCCTACCATATCAAATCCTCTTTGTGTAAACATAGACGGAGCATTTTTTCGCTGTTGTATTCAACACTAAAATATCATTTTCTCAGACATGCTTGGAAATTGGAGCATTATTTTGACAACCTTCTTCGAGATAAATCGAAATTGCTGTACTGGCCAAATATATGCGAGCAGCGGCCGGCAAAGGTTGTATGAAAATCCATATCTGTCGTGGTTTAGCCGCCAAATAAATTACATAGTAAACTCATATCCATCGTGTAATTTAAAAATGGAACGATCAATTTTATTTTACTCCGAAACGTGGCAACCAAGGAGGTAACTTATCAAAGGTTTTATTTATTTGTCGAACGGGCTTGCAAACAGAAAGCTGTTTATTGGAAAACAAATGAACAAGCTGCACAGCTGACAAAGGACGGTGCATACGAAGCTGTAAAAATAACAGAGATTAAAGGAGCACATTCACGATACAAATGTTTTGAGTCAAACCTGTAAGTCTTTGCAATGTTTAAATTAGAACGATTGCCGAGAGTTGTATCATACTCAGGGCATCATTCTAATTTATACTTTATAACAAAGAGGTAAGAGTTACTAGTAAAAATGACAAAGTCGAGCGAATACTTTTCCTACCATATCAAATCCTCTTTGTGTAAACATAGACGGAGCATTTTTTCGCTGTTGTATTCAACACTAAAATATCATTTTCTCAGACATGCTTGGAAATTCGAGCATTATTTTGACAACCTTCTTCGAGATAAATCGAAATTGCTGTACTGGCCAAATATATGCGAGCAGCGGCCGGCAAAGGTTGTATGAAAATCCATATCTGTCGTGGTTTAGCCGCCAAATAAATTACATAGTAAACTCATATCCATCGTGTAATTTAAAAATGGAACGATCAATTTTATTTTACTCCGAAACGTGGCAACCAAGGAGGTAACTTATCAAAGGTTTTATTTATTTGTCGAACGGGCTTGCAAACAGAAAGCTGTTTATTGGAAAACAAATGAACAAACGAACACTTTAACGCGGGAAAAAATATTGTTGTTCGTTGTTCGTCATTGATTTTGAAAACTAATTGTATTTTAATTTCCGCGCATTATTTGAGAAAAGTACTATACAAGCCTTGGCCACAACTAGGCACTGATGGACTTACGTATGTGTGCCTCGGCGCGTTGCCTCGGCCCATATTTAAACGTTCGTCCATCAATGCCTCTTTTGCTGGCCGCTGCAGTAATGTACTAATTAAGTATGCTCTTTCTCTGGTTCTATTGTTATAAAACGTGGAGGACAGAAAATTTGAACCCTCGTCAATGCTAAAGTATCACTGTAATTTAAATAGTACCTAGCTATATTTTGCGAATCTATATCTATACATTATAAATTGAAGTAACTTTTGGCGTCTGTCTGTGTGACCGTGTTGTTCTTCTAAGCTACACAACTGATTATGATGCGGTTTTCCTCATCATTTATATAATTTATTCTGGAAGGTGTGTATAAATGTACATTAAATTAGACTTGCTTGTAAAAAGACATCTCGATGTTTTGTTTTGTCGTAAAAACCGTACGAAGCGGCCTACTCTCTAAGTCCGTCAACGATGAAACGAGCTCGTCCGAAAGTAGTTCGACAGTACGGGATGAACCTTACACCCGATTAATTGAAGTTTTCGAACAGGCAAAAACACATCAAGAGTAAAGACAACTGTCAAATCGCGTTGTCATTTTGTTCTAAGTTGGGGCCATTGAGCTAGGAAAATAAGTCAATGGTGGGGGCCTCGAAGTAATCCTAAGTAGGTGATTCGGAGGTAAGAAACGCCCGTAACGTCCGCTAGCACTTATTACAAACTAGCTTCAACCCGCGACTTCGTTTGCGTGGAAGTCGTAAGACACCACAACATACTAAAATTACAGCCACATACATACATAAACTCACGCCTTTGTCCCATGGGGGATTAAAATAACTGATAATGTTTTATGAAAACTCCTTGTAAGTCGTAAGACACCACAATATACTAAAATAACAGCCACATACATACATAAACTCACGCCTTTGTCCCATGGGGGATTAAAATAACTGATAAATTTTTATGAAAACTCCTTGTAAGTCGTAAGACACCACAATACTCGTATACTAAAATAACAGCCACATACATACATAAACTCACGCCTTTGTCCCATGGGGGATTAAAATAACTGATTTATTTTTATGAAAACTCCTTGTAAGTCGTAAGACACCACAATATACTAAAATAACAGCCACATACATACATAAACTCACGCCTTTGTCCCATGGGGGATTAAAATAACTGATAAATTTTTATGAAAACTCCTTGTAAGTCGTAAGACACCACAATACTCGTATACTAAAATAACAGCCACATACATACATAAACTCACGCCTTTGTCCCATGGGGGATTAAAATAACTGATTTATTTTTATGAAAACTCCTTGTAAGTCGTAAGACACCACAATATACTAAAATAACAGCCACATACATACATAAACTCACGCCTTTGTCCCATGGGGGATTAAAATAACTGATAATGTTTTATGAAAACTCCTTGTAAGTCGTAAGACACCACAATATACTAAAATGACAGCCACATACATACATAAACTCACGCCTTTGTCCCATGGGGGATTAAAATAACTGATATTTTTTTATGAAAACTCCTTGTAAGTCGTAAGACACCACAATATACTAAAATAACAGCCACATACATACATACACTCACGCCTTTGTCCCATGGGGGATTAAAATAACTGATAAATTTTTATGAAAACTCCTTGTATGTCTACCACGTTTGTAGCTTTCGTCTCGGTAGCCAAAATATACAGAGTCAGGACTGGTTACGCGGGAGCCAGCGACTTACAGCTGTTCGTGTGAGAAGCAGCTCGTCCTGACGTCAACACCCACAGCCTTCAGTAGCAATCTCCCATTGCTTGCAAAGGTTTTCGTTTTTTGTGAATTAATGAACGCCTGCTTTTCTGAATATGTATATATATATTATATATTTCCTAATGGCACAACACTGATACAGTACCTGATGTATTCTTACCTGATTATTCCTGATGAGCGGCTATCACTTAAGTTATAGGTAACAGTAGATTGTAAACACATGGATTTCTCTTTAAGCAGTCAACTAATCCTAGATATCTCTTTTTATTATGACCTTAAATGACAAAAGAGGCTCAAACCTTATTGTGCGTTCTAAGAACTGTCATAATAAAGAATTTAAAATAAAATCGCAAACACAGATTTCTATCGCTTAAGTCGAACCGAAAAGCTTTGTTGAAAGTTGATTAGAACAGCCGTTCAGTTCATATAAAGGGTTATTGGTAATATGTCGGCAATCCTTAATGGGGATGTAAAGGAGTTCATTTGCAACCAAATTACTCCATAAGACTGACCCCTATGCGAATGTCAACCATTTTTCAGTAATTTGACATTTTATATTTTTTTGAAGCTATCTGGTATTAAATCGGTCATCATTTTAATTATTTTGTTGACTTGCTATAATAACATTTTTGAATGGTACCCATTCTTATGAAGTTTTTTTTCTATTTGGAATTACATGTCAAATTTTGGTTAAAATCGAAAAACCCATAATAATATACTTAATTCAAATATCTCGAAAACTATTGAATTTCGGCTAAACATACGGAAGGTTCAATTTGTTGCATTTTGGCCTCCTATCAGCTCCCTAAGGATATACGTCGAATTACAAGTAAACCTGTAAGTAAAGTATACATATATGCCACAATTGACTGCTTATCTTCATTAAGGTATAGCGTGATGATAATCATTTAAAAGGTTAGATCTGTATCTGCAATATTCTTAACGAAATAGTCGCCTTTATACAATTTGCGGTAAACTATAGAAGAATACGAACATAACGCAATATTGCTCATCTCCCATAGCAAATAGCGTGATAATTTATAGCCTGCTGATTGACTAGACTTGGGAATAGCTATGCAAAATTTGAACAGAATCTATCCGTTGGCATTCGCGTGATGCTGGAACAAACATTCAGAAAAACAAACAAACATTCTAAAAACTATAATTTTCTGACATAAGAATCTCAGACCTTGTAGCAATTTCTTGTTTCATAACTATTCAGCGTACAGTTTTTACTTCGCTATGATTTTATGAAATGTATAAATATATAGCTAGAAGATTAAAGTCACTTTTCGTGTCTGTTCTGTGTGATCATCATCATTTAGATAATTTATTTAGGTAGGTGTTCCCGGGTAGGTGTACGCGGGAAGAAAACTAGTATTTAATAAATCACTATTACCAACCGTAACCAACACATAAAACTTCAAAATAGAATCTTCCGCGACCAGTTGGCTATTGTTTACAAATTATTTATTTACAGACTCGCTGTGAACTTGTTCTGTTTTATTTTATATTCCCGAAAATAATGTTTATGATGTGCTGTTGGGTGTACGTAATTATATTATTTTCACGAGATCATGTAGAATGGTAAATATACTTCGGAATTACGTGTGTAATTATTATGAATGGACGTGATTTAATCGAAATACGGGCACTTCTGGACATCACTATCACTACCTTACTACATATTATATTATAATACAAAGTCGCCCCGCGGTGTCTGTCTGTCTGTCTAGTCTTAACGCGATAAACTCAAAAAATACCGAACGGATGTTCATACGGTTTGAACCGACCTCATCTAGTTTTTAAAACATGATTAACGTGTAAAAGTGTTTGTACAAACCTACTCACAGAAATAATAGTAGATTATTAACCAAGGGGATAAAGCAGTGTCTTCTGTCGCGGGTGACGATTTAAATCGCCAGCGTAATGAAGGACTCGAGGTTTACTCCCGAGCGTAGCGAGGGTGTTAAAAACTTAAATCACGAGCGAAGCGAGGGATTTAAGACGAGTCCTGAGTGTAGCGAGGGATTTAAGTTCACCCAAGGCTAAGACAGCTTTATCACCGAGGAAAATACTCTACTTTTCGTACCATTTGCGAAAAAATGTACACAATAATAATATGAGATAAGCATTTATTAAAAATAATGACAATTAAACGTATTTTTAGAACATTAACTTATTTATAAAAATAAATTAAAATAAACTTAACTTTTATGTATTTGAAGGAAACAAAAACGCGGCAAATTCCTAGACTAATATTTTTTTGTCGGAAAAGCTAAGGCATCAAGCTCATACGGCCTCGTCGGTTTTCGTAATTTTATTTAATAATCATAACTGCATAATAAATGCGTATTCCTTTTTCAAAAAGATGTATAATGCTTTATACAGTGTGTCCGGACATGGACTAGCGATATTCTAATTACTTAAATATAAACTATTTTAAAGTTAAAAACTTCCCCGCTATGTGGCAGTTATTCTGTTTTTATTTGTTGAAATATTCTCTATGCGAGTACAAAAAAAAACATATCTCTCAAAGTTTTAGTCACACCTGAGATAAAAATAGGCTTATTCGAAAGGCAATAATATTGTCTATCGTCTGAATTACAAAGCAATGTGTTCACAGTTCCACAACTTTTGAAAAAAAAATTGAAATTCGAAAAAAAATACGAAAAATTATGCAATTCAACCAATAATTTATTATTAGCGGGATAGTGTATTAGACCCAAGCTTAGAGTGTAATTGTCCTTTAAAATAGTTTATATTTAAGTATTTGGAATATCGCTAGTCCATGTCCGGACACACTGTATACAAATTCAATGGTGTAAACACAGATGTAGTTCAGTATAAATTTTGGTAAGTATTCCAAATTTAAATCACATTCTCCCCCTAGAGGATGAATGAAATTCAGTACAATTTTCTTTCCCTGTTTTTAACAGATTAAAAATGACTATTGTTATGTTCGCTCTTTGTGGCATAGAATGTCACTTTTTTGAGCAAGTGGTACGAAAAATCATTTATCACCAATGGACGGAGTGATTCATGAGCAAAGTTGAGGTGTAGGTATATTTCATTAAAGTTTTGTGTATCTTTACTGAAATATGACGATGATTGTTAAAGATGTCGGAATAAAACATGCCGACATTAATGGCATGCACCGTGTAAATATTGCATGAAATTTAGCACACAGATAGTTTATAACAAGGATTAAAACATAGGGTATATTACGTTACCGTGGGCTATACACGCGGCAGATGCCGCTAGCAAAAGCTATTTTTTTTAAATATTTTTTTATATGTATTTGGCATCTCGCAGGTCACCCTAGGAGGTTATTGGCTGCTTAACCGGGCTTGCATGTGGTTACCTTAATAAATTAAGGCCTCCACTAAGGGCTTAAAAACTTATAAACTAGGGACTACACGCTAAGGCCACCCCGTGTGAGGTACGGACCTCGGCTTAGGGCGTCGCTGGGGGAGGGCAGCAAGGGACAGGCTGGATCGGAATTATTATTAGGGGACGAATTTAAAACTACTGGCTCAGCGGCGCGGGCTGGCACGAGCAAGGGCCGTGAATTGGGGCGTCGCGGCGGACCTCGGCGGCGAGAACGGAAGGACGACGGTCTGTTTCTGTGTTTTCTTAGAGTACTGGTGACCTTACTACTCTCCTGGAGGAGAGTATTGGCGTCGCGTCGTTGGGGATAATTAAGGTAAGTATGCCTCGTGCGACGAATCTTACTTATGCGGGAGGGAGTGTAGCGGGCGGCCGCTTTTATCTGGGGTTTGGTGTGCTTTATGCCACAGTCAAAGAAACGCTTTGCAAGGCGTTTCATGGACTGCTGCATGGTGGGAATTTTAAGGTCAAGGTGAAGGTTCACATTACGGACTTAGAAGGGGGCTCCCGTAACATTTCTGAGGGAACGGTTCTGGAGGGTCTGCATCTTACGAAGACGGCGTGGCTTTGCGTGTGCAAATACGACACAGGCATAGGTCATGATGGGACAGATGACTGCGGTGTAGATGGGCAATTTGCACTATAGTGACAATTTGCTGCGGGCGGTTAGAATTAATTATAGCCTATCGAGAGCAAAAGAGGCGCGCGAACGAGCCATCTCTATGTGCTCACTGAAGGTAAGGTGGTGGTCAAGGATTACACCTAAGTATTTAACTCGCTTCTCCCATGGGATCGGCTTGCCGTACTTAGTGATCGGGCTAATAGTAGTAAATAGTTAATAATACTTAGGAATAATAGCTGTGGGGCTTGTGGCTTAGTAATAACCGCCGCATGGGTCTATCGATCAGGTTAAGCTACGCTTGCCGCGGTTGGTCCGTCGATGAGTGACAATCTTTACATACCAAGACCCCTCCGTGTCTCAGAGAGCGCGTTAAGCCGTTGGTCCCGGCTGTCATTCGTGGATCTATGACAGTCGTTACAGGTCGTCAGAAGCACGAAAGTCTGATAATCAGTCTTACTAAGGGGTATCGTATGACCTAGTATCTGGGTTGTTGAGGTCAGATAGGCAGTCGCTCTATGTAAAATACTGGTGTTCAGCTGCATCAGGTTAGACTGGAAGCCAACCCCAACATAGTTGGGAAATGGCTAGGCAGATGATGATGATGTATAATAGCAAAATAAAAGGTTGAGATGGATGACGTCACATGAAGATGACTCTAGGGGTTCTAGTTGGGTTACCGTGGCCCCTGGCACAGGCAACTGAAGGAACATGGGTGGGTTTTTGTCAGTAAGAGACTGATACGCCCTCCCGCTCCGCCCAGAGCGGGAGAAGTTATTTGCTGATATCTCACACACAAAAAAAAAGGGTTCTAGTTATGCAAAACTGAAGTCAAATGTGGTTACATACCACATTTTTAAGAGATTGGCCTCTTTTCTCATAGGAATATGTTTCCAATACAAAGCCTCCTGTTGCTATCGTCATCAGGACTTGTTAACTTATGAATAACCACTTAAATTGAAATATTCCGTGCAATAAGACTAATAATGAGACCGACTTAGAGACACTTCTAATAATGACTTTGACATATGGACAGCTGTACAACTCAAGAGAAAAATTGTTTATGCCTAATTAGATGAAAAAAATAATAGACCAAAACGGTATTATTACAAAACAAGGTTTTTCTTTAGACATGGTTTAAAACATCAAGCCTGTTTTTGAAATGCGAACCTAGCAGAAATCTAAATATTGTTTCGTTTACAAAACTGACAACTTAGTCCGGACTCAGACTGTCAATGTGGCACTAAGAACTTTACTAAAGTCAGCATAAGGTTCGAAACACAAAAACTAGCTTGGGAGGTTTAGGCTCGGGCTAAACATATTCCGTCTTATTACAAAACACGATCTAACTTTAGTCCCAACCTACACATTCGATTTAGTTTTTGTATTTGGAACTTTATGCCGACTTTAGTAAAGTTCTTAATACAAAATTGACAACCTAAGACCGGACTAACTTGACAGTTTTGTAAAAGGAACTGTATTTCGGTATTTCAATTTCAGTTAGGTTCTTATTTCAAAAACAGGCTCGATGGTTTAAACCATGTCAAAAGAAAAACCTTGTTTTGTAATAAGACAGGAGTTTAGTTTTTTACTTTTTATTGTGTCATGATTTTAACGTATAAAAATAAAACACACTTGTTTAACCCGTGGGTAGCCCAGCTTATGCTGACCGAGCGGGTCTAATCAAGGCAAAACGATAAACTGTAGTCGAACACATTATGGTAGGTTAATTTAAGTAAGAATGGCTTTCAATATTTGCCAGCTTTAACAAAATTTTGGGTACTTTTGTGAATGAATAAAATTTCGTTATACCTATTTGCCAAAAGACTCCATCAATCCGTCAGATATTAATATTGTAATGGTTACCACTGCGGATTTATTATTTATTCCTAAAAACTAATTGTAACATTACACAACACATTGCTTACCCTCCTTCATAAAATAATCTTACGGCGTAGAACGTAGGCCTCTCCTAGTGAACGCCACTGAGCCCGATCTTCGGCTCTCCTCATCCAGTCTCTGCCAGCCGCCTTTCGCAAGTCGTCACTCCACCTGGCCGGCGGGCATCCCACACTACGTTTGCCTAAACGCGGTCTCCACTCTAAAACTCGTTTTCCCAACGATTGTCGGTTCTACGACAGATGTGACCAGCCCATTGCCTCTTTAGCTTGCTTAGTGTTTGGGCTATGTCGGTTACCTTGGTTCTCTGGCGGACCACCTTTTTTCAGTATAGCAATACACCGTGACATTTGAATCATAGTTTTGCTAGAACAAACGTTGTTTAGACCATGGTCTACTACCATTCTACAGCATCAAATATGTTATTAAAACAATCTAATCTAGAAGTTCTCAAATTAGTCTTATGTTGCTCAAACGTGTAATAATGTTTGAAACATTAACCGTAACATCAAAATACTCATCACGGTAGCGATATTGCATTCAAAACGCGAGCGCAGCGCGTCGCAGCCGCAATGTCTGTGTTGTAGGGCGTAACGATAATCCCGACATTTTTAATATTGCCTTTTTGTTTTTTTTTTTAAAACCAATGTCGTTTTTTTTTCTATTGGATGCTATAGAATGGTTGTAGACCATGGTCTGAACAACGTTTGTTCTAGCAAAACTGTGATTCAAATGTCACCGTGTATATTAATATATATAGGGTGGCAAGAACATACGCACAACCTTGATTAAGTACCTACATGATTCTGAACCCCTGTTTTGAAACGTTTCGTCGGTTATTAAAAAAAAACTGCGTTTCCATACATTTTGACCGCGTAGGTATTGCACTTTTCAATGAAACAGCTGTTTTTTTTTTGATAACCGACTAGTTATTTCTACGCTAGGGGGTCTTCTAGAGAGGACCAGGCCCGGGACGACGCCGCGTTGTGTTCTACGCGCGCCTCAAAGAGATGTCAGCACTAAATGACGGGGTCCGCTAGGGCCGATGCCTGCCAGGGTTGCGGGAAAGTCCGAAAGGGTTACCGTGGCCCCTGGCACAGGCAACTGAAGGAACACGGGTGGGTTATAGTCAGTAAGAGTCTGACACCGCCCTCCCGCTCTGCCCAGATCAGGAGAAGTTATTTGACGATTTCCCACCCTCAAAAAAAAATAAAAAAGCGGGTCTTTACAGTTACAGTTTGCGCGTCGATATCCCAGCCCCCCTGTTTATTACTAATGAAAAATGCCCAATATTCTAAAACCCCCCAGAATAAAACTTTTCAATACCTACATGCATTCTGCCATGCCTAACTTTCAGCTGTCAAACATGACAAAGACCCTGCAGAAAATTACGTCTTGCCAAAGAGGCATGGACCGCAGCATACTGAACTTCAAAAGAAAAGACAAAAAGAGAGCTAAAGATTTGAGGAAAACTACCAAACTAAATAATGATACTTTCAGCACAAAAAGATTGAAATGGAGATGGGCTGGTCATATGCTCCGCGATAAGAACAATAAGTGGTGTAAACTTGTAACGGAATATCAAATCAGAGATAGATCGACACGCCTTTAAATCAAAATATTATGTTACAGAGGTTTCTTGTTTAACAATTACAATTTCAGTCTTTTTAACACACTTCCATTACGATTACCACCCGCCATCATAAACGTAGCTCTCCCCAAAAGTGGGCGGAAACACTCCTACTACCATAATTCAAATCTTATTACTTAATTACCTGATTAAAACTTACAAACGAAGATGCTTATTAGTTATCTAATTCTTTTATAATTAAACAATGCTAATATTCACAAATGCAAATTCGTTTTAAGAAGAAACTTTAATTGGTAACTTCAATACTTTTTATAACTTTACTCAAATTAACAATATTATCTTTGGTAGTTCAAGGAATTAAATCCAGCAACAGGTTTTCATAAATAAATGTTGTTTGTAAATAATCTTTTTAGTCTAAAGTTTGTAAATTGTTATTAAAACGAGTTAAGTTTTTGTATTAAATTATAAAATTCGAGGTATTGACCGTTCCAACGTAATCGGCGGCGCCACGCTTCTACAATATTGCTACAACAGAACTTACTTCAAATGTGGAACGGTTAATTTGAATTTAACCCAAAAATCATTCAATAAATATTCCCTTATCATTTTAACTATACTTTTAGCGAGAACTTCAGAATTAATTTAATAATTATTAATTTTAAAACAGTGCATATTAGGTGTTACTTATTCAAAAAGAAACCAATAGATAGCGCTGATGAGCCGATCTCTTACAGCATGTCACACGTTGTATTGATCGTAAACATATCCTGTAGAGGGTGTAATTACCAAATAATTATGATAAATTGGAATAACTAGTTAGGTAGACGCTCTTGATGCGACATATATTCATAACTATCGATGATGACTTAAGTTTATTACATAATTATAACTTAACGCTACAATAACTATTCATTTATTCATAATTACAACTAGAGTTTAGACGGAACGAAAGAAAATACAGCGTGTTTGAAAATGGGTAATAACTTATACTCTATTTAAACAATCATTAAAAAAAAGTGGAATCAACTTACAAAACTTAGCTCCGAAGAGTTTCAGCTCACCTTGAATATTGATTGACTGTTAAAGCATAATACTGTTATAAATTCCTGCTGGACGCGAACACGTTGTTTATTTTTTCTTGCATAAAATCGGTTTTATTTGTCTAATATCATCGTCAATAAAGAAGAGATAATCTTAATAAGGGATTTTAAAAAAAAATATGAGAAATTATTTGAAATATTCACTTCGGCCGTCACCAATTCGACATCGAGACAGTACTTAGAATGACCAGTTACCTCAAACTGACGAGGAAGCTTAAATTCAATTCGTTTCGGATTGTGCTAGGTAATGTCATTGAAACTCAGCATAGTTGTATAGTGCGTTCTTCGTCACCATCTGATGAATAAAAAAATAAAAAAAAATGTGGTTCCAATGAAAATAATAGGTAATTATGTACTGGATCAATGTTTAAGTCACCGTATGATTGTTAGTTAGTTTATAACCTATCTCGCGAGATTGTAAACTGTCGATCAATTGTGAACTGTACCATACTGCTTATAGTATAGAGTACACATTTTCGATAGTCTATAATCTATCCATGTCGAACCGTCAAATTGTGAACGAACCTGCACTTACCGACAGGGTTTGCAATCTGTCCGATTTTATAACCCGTACATTTGTGAACCGTCCCTGATTGGTCGCTCATGGCGGTAGGAATTGGTCGCAGTAACTAAGCCAGGGCACCCCGACCAAATGGGTTAGGTAAGATTAGAACTGTAACCAACCACGCGCGAGCTGAGCGAGCAGAGCGAGCGGTGCCGTGGCAGCGGCTGGCGAGCGCTACTGCCAAGCTCATCGCAGTTACTTGGCTATGTGCAAGGCGCGTTCCGTCGCATGCATGTTTGATACCAGTTCACAATTTGTCGGTTTGCCAAGAATAGGTTATATACAGTAAAAAAAAATGCGTTAAATTTTTAATTGTTTGTTGTAGTACACGATTTTTCCATAGTTTTAATCTCGCGAGATAGATTCTAAACTAACGATGCTCATAATCGTACGGTGACATATACAAAGCTACAGACTAAAGGCTTAACTAATGAGTACATGATCCTGTCAGGGCGCATGATTAGGTAGTACAGATTCAAGTTCGCCCCTATTGCCCGTTCACGGCGAAGCCAATAGAAGTTTCAAATCATATAGGCTTGTTTTATTTGTAAAGCTTTGTGCCGTCATTTGACGGGCCTAAAATGATGACCATGCCACCCATCATATTGAGTGTTTATGACACCATAAAGGCAAACATTGGTTTCATCATTCCTATTGGGGGCCTGTCTTAGGAAATTAAAGTTCAAAACATCTCGAGAGGTAGTCCAAACACTCGCTAGAGGGATGAGAGCTACTCTTTAGTTAGTTATTCATTCATTAGGACTAGGGTATCATGGATCTGAATGCTTTATCCAAAGAACCAAAACTTCTTACTTCCGACATTACTCCGGTGGCCCATAGGATGAGAAGTATCACCCCTAAGATTATCAGTGGTGTCATTATCATACTGCAGATCTGGCAACAGCTGTAAAATACAAAATACTGATTTAAATCAAATAAAATGGAGGTATGTGGCGACATCTACACCTCCATTTACGAATTAGGCATGATATCTGATGTCACACAAATTCCGCATCGCGCATGCAAAGTTTACCGCAAAACCAGGATAGATGCCATCAATAACGATCGGCGCCTAATATACGATGCCGCTCACACACACATAACGGCCGCTTAGTCTGGAGCGTGATCGGCTTGATCTGGAAGCGTCTGCAGACGGGGTCTATATCCTCAGCAGGGATCGCATTAAGTCGGTACATCTGTCACTGGTCGTCTCCCGCCGGGCCTCCTCCGGGGAACTCACCTGGCGGAGACAGACCGCCGGGGTGGCGTGAAGAAAGCGGTATAATGTGGTTAAATGATAGACAATAGCAAGTTCAAATAAATGGTGTCAATTCACTAGGTTCAAAAGTAAACATGGGTGTTCCACAAGGCTCGATATTGAGTCATTTCCTCTTTTTAGTGTATGCTAATGATCTACTCCATTTATAAAAAAATCAACCACAAATGGTGTACTTTGCTGACGATACTTCCTTAATTTTTAAGGTAGAAAGATATGCTACAATTTTTGACGACGTTAATAACGCCCTACTGCAGGTTCATAATTGTTTCACTGATAATTTAGTATTGAATGAAAAAAAGTAACTGCATAAGATTTTCTTTACCAAATGTCAAAAGAAGTGATTGTGAGATAGTATTGAATCAAGAGAAACTAGAATTCGTCGATAAAACTATTTTCCTGGGGATCACGTTTGACTCAAGGCTACAATGTGGTCCTTATATAACATCTCTGGCAGGATGGCTAAGTTCAGCAGCATATGCTGCTAGAAAAATCCGTCAATTTACTGATGTAGATACCGCGAGGCTGGTCTATTTTAGTTACTTTCATAGTATCATGTCTTACGGTATTTTACTTTGGGGACGGGCTGCAGACGTCCAGTCTATTTTTATTCTGCAGAAAAGTGTCACCAGAGCCTTATATAATTTCCGCTGACACGATTCTCTTAGGGAACTGTTAAAGGTTATTAAGATCATAACGGTACCTTGTCTATATATATCTATGAAAACAAAAAAAATACATCTTTTTTAGTAAAAGAGATAAAAGACATAATTATAGTACTAGAAATAGGGACCCATCTAATTCAACCAGGTTTCAGACTTGGATCTCCCCGACTCGGACAGGTTGGATTCGAAGGCATACCCTTCGAATCCAACCCAATGGGGAAGGGGAAGCGAGCGAACAAAGACCCCGCCATCCCATTAGTAGTTATTTTTTTTTAAACCATTCAGAGGTAGTGGCCCCGCGACTCTGCCTTATTAATATTATTTGGAAGCAAATTCGGACCCGTCACGTGATCTTCTCCACCCTTAATACTCCCACTATCCCAGCAATCCCGAAAGAAACTGGCGATTATTTTTTTGGTAGGTACCAATGGCTTGGCGCACATTGGGGTTTTCGAAAATACACTAAGTAGGGTCTCTTCTACCCAAAACAAAAATAACTACTATAAAAAAGCGCCGGGTGTTGAAGTACAGTAAATCCGCTTTGTATGAACCACGTTTCCGCGTCATATAAAAATATTGAAAAACTAGAGCATGGACCCCGACCGATCACCATGTCCGGCAAGCCGATTCCTTGGGAGAAGTGAGCCAAATACCTAGGTGTGATCTTCGATGAGCATTTGTCTTTCGCAGAGCATATAAAGCAGGCCCGCTCGCGCGCCGCTCTCGCTCTTGGTAGACCCCACTCCGTTCTGAATGCACGTAGCAAACTGTCCCTCAGGTGTAAATTGCGCATTTACACAGCGTGCATTCGTCCAGTGATGACCTATACCTGTGCAGTCTTCGCACACGCAAAGCCCCACCACATCCATAGAATGCAGACCCTCCAAAACCGTTTCCTCCGTAAGGCAACAGTCTCCCCTTGGTTCGTTCGTAACGAAATCCTCCACCTTGACCTCAAAATCCCCACTATCCATCAATTTATGAAACGCAATTCCAAGCGTTTCTTCGATACCGCCGACAAGCATCGCAACCCTCTGGTTGTCAGGACCACCTGTAATGTCCCCTCCAAAGACATTAAATTATACTAGCAAATTTAATCTCTTTGGTCCCCTCCAAAACTAGTCAAGTCCGCCGTCCAAGGCCTCACCGCTCCCGATGACCCCATATAACCATCCTCCAAGAGAGCAGTAGGTGCACCACCAGTACAGTGCACAAAAAACACCAACCGTCATTCCGACCTCACCGCCGAGGTCCATCGCGAATCCTCCAACGTAATTGTCCCCCCTGACCCTTGCCTGACGAAGTGCCAACCCGCGCCGTACTGAGCTACAGGCTCAGTACGGCTTTAAAATCCCCCTATAATAAAAATCATCCAAATCTTATCCAGCCTGTCGCACCTTGCTGCCCTCCCCGCAGCGACGCCCTAAGCAGAGATCCGTACCCCACAGGGGGTGCCCTTAGCGTGCAGTCGCTTAATAACGTAAGAAATTCACCCCTGCCTGGAGGCATTGAGTCCGCTGGCCTAAGCAGTGACGACTTCTCAAGGTCAACTGCGAGGTGCCATTCAAAAAGAGCACGGTTCTGTCGTATTTTGGTATTACGTCGGATGCCACAGTTCTTACAAATTTTCCCTAGACTGATCATTGCACTTTTATAGCGGTGGACTACCTCAAGGCAGCTGCCCTCACTAGTGATTAAAGACCCAAGATACGCGAGCTCGTTGAATTTCTCATAGCGTTCGAGTTATTGTCCACTGCTTATATATATTTTACTATGAATAAAAGGTCGGTAGATGCATGCATATTACATGACGATGGCGGATTCTAGTTGCCCAAAACTGTTGCTTATTAATATCTGTTTAGCAAAGCTTTAAATATTTGCCGCTTAGCTAGAAACCGACGAAAGAGTAAGGCAAGTAAAATGTGATTACATACCACATTTTTATGTACTTGGCTTATTTTCACGTAGAAATATGTTCCCAATACAAAGCCAGCTGTTGCAATCCTCATAAAGTTTTTTAAACTTATTAATTAACATTCAAATTGAAATATACCGTACAAGAAGATACTGAGTTACTGTATCTAATAATCATATTACTGACGTTGACAAATGTTCATCCGTAAAAGTCGTAAAGTACTCTGTGGTCCATCCGTAGAACTCAAAAATATAGTTTATGCTTAATTTTGGCTTAATTAGAAGATAACATCAAAAATAATAGACCAAAACAGTTTAGTTTGTTCTTTTTATTATGTCACGATTTTGACGTATAAAAGCCAATGACTAAAGAATAAAAGCACACTTGGGTAGCCCAGTTTTCTTGACTGGTAAGTGAAATGATGGCAAAACCTTGAACCTTAGAGCATTGGTTTAATGCTCTAAGCCTTGAACTATAGAAGTTAGTTATGAGTGCTACAGGGATCTTTTGGCGCCTAAATGACACTGACGGGGGCCGTTGTTGGTACACATTTGTGAAATTGCACTGACCTCTTTAATAGAGGTCAGTGTGAAATTGTCACAGAAATTTTATTGAAAAAAAACATGATAGTGGCGTTAGTTCCGATTTTGACCAAACGCCAAAAAATCTTGTACCGTTGTACAATCACCAGCACATTAGGGTATACGAAACTGTCAAATTTCTCTAAATTATCCTATTCATCATCTACATAAATGACCTTCCCAAAATCATGAAAGAACCATGTGTGCTATTCGCAGACGATATATCTCTGCTAACTACATGCCAAACTAATAGTACCATTAACGAACAACTAAACCAAATATTAAATAAAACAAAAAAATGGATGGATGATCACAACCTTGAGATTAATTATAAAAAAACTAAAATAATGACTTTCTACCCTCAGCAAAAATCCCCATTACTAGTTAATTTCACAACAAACGGCACAAACATTGAAGTAGTTAACGACTTTACACTATTAGGACTAACAATAGACACACACATTTCGTGGAAGCCCCATATAACAAAAGTACGATCAAAACTCGCAAAATTCACTTACGCACTTCGAGAAGTCAAAAAAACTACCGACTTGCAAACTGCACTTACTACATATTACGCTTACGCTCATGCATGGCTCAGCTATGGCATTATGATGTGGGGAAATAGCACAGATGCGCCTACGCTTTTCATTCTCCAGAAGAAATTAACTCGGATCATAGTCAATATCGAGCAGACCGACAGCTGTAAACCCTATTTTATAAAACACAAAATACTCACTTTACCATCTATTTATATCCTGGAAGTATGCAAATTCGTCAGGAAACACATGAACTTTTTTACAACCCGCGGCGATAAACATACTGACCGATCTATCAGATACAAAAATATGTTAATGTTACCCTCTTCGCGCATGAAACTACACTCCAATAGCCCCTACGTAATGTCCATAAAAATATTTAATAAACTACCAGATGCAATAAAGGATGAAACCAGCGATACGACATTTATAAATAAACTCAAGCAAATATTAATTAAAAAAGCTTACTACACGATAAACGAATACATACATGACAAAAAAAATCTATTGAACACAGACACCACACACAGTTAGTAGTATAGACATAGACATTCATACATACATAGATAAATATTATAATAAGATAGATATATGTTTAATTGACCTTACCAAATAATTAAATGTACCTAAAACTATAACAGACTGATCTCAATAAAATAAAATGTTACCTACATTTACTTATTTAATGTTGATAACATAAATTAGTTTCAAAATTGCCTAATGTTAATTTATGTTTTGAATTTAATTTTTATTTTAAAAATTACCTATACTTTTTGCTGTGCCCTACAGGGTCCATAACTGTACCTTAGCTTTAAGCCATTGTAACATCCCTTAAACATTATGGAATGCAAATAAATATGAATATGAATATGAATATGAATATTTTAAACCTTAAACCGTTGAGATTTAAGTTCAAAATTGAATGAGAAAATTTGACAGTTTGTGGTAACTTGACCTGCTGTTGTGTGTATGCTTTGGTAATTGCTCCGTTCGAGTCACAGGCAATCATGTCAGGTGTTGTTTATTTGGTTTTAGTTCCTTATTTCGCCACCAGTCAAGGTATACAAGACACGCTGTGAGGAGAACATACAAGCGACCGAAGGTTGGAAATATAGGCAAGTCAAGGACTCACAGGTCCATTAAACCCACAAACTAGGTATACGGCTATAAGCTGTTCCAATACATAACTGCGAGCACGGTCATCCGCACGTCATCGCGTCATTAGTACACACGGCTACATATCAAGCTATACATTTCCAGTTTACACTGACCTCTCATTGTAAGGAAATCCTATACAATGCGAGATCAGCTTATACTGGATTGTATAGCTTGATCTGTAGCCGAGCGTACCTAACACCAGCACTCTAATTGCGTAACAGCCTATCAATCTCAATCTGAATATTTTTGAAGGATATTGCTAATTCATTGCTTCATAATGTTCGAATGTCTGCTCAACAACGTAAATAACGCAATGAATGTTGCTGAACTGTCAAAATGAAAGCCATTGCTACTGATAAGTGTGTTACGCAATACTACGCTGAACTATGAAAACCGTCCTTATTGTAACGGAATAAAGGCGCTTACAAAGCTAAATAGTTACCATGGACGAGCGGTTGGCCGTATCTATACAGGGTGACAGGCATAACGACGCGCAACCTGAGGGGTAATTCTCGTATTAAAAAACGTTCAAATTCAAGTCGCAATCTCATCTCAGCGACAATCAATGTCAAAAAAATGTCAAAAATGTATGTAAATTTATTGTATTTTTGACAGATTGAGACTGAGATCAGACTGTGAATGTTCTTACAATTACGGGAATTGCCCCTCTGTTACAATGGATTCCGTACACGGTTCTGAACCAACGCGTCGGTTATTAAAAAACAAATCGCTGTTCCGTACATTTTGACAGCGTAGTTATTGCACTATTCTAACTATTCCATGAAACAGCAGATAACCGACGAAAAATTTCTACGCATGGACGTCTATATAATAATAATAATAATATGAGACAACATCCACACAAGGTCTTCAGGTCCCGAACTAGGTAGAACCTGTACTACGGTAACCTGATGACTGATATACATACTTATATACATATACACACCCAGACACAGGTCAAACAGACATGTTCATGCACACAAATGTTTGACTTGTCCGGGGATCGAACCCGGGACCAGCGGCTCAGAAGGCAGGGTCACTACCAACAGCACCAACCGGTCAGTCATATATGTAGAATCATTGTGCTGAATTCATGGTTTCAATTTGCGCGTTGATGTCCCTGCCAACCAATATATTATGTCTTCAAAATATGAATCAATATAAAACACTACCTGAACCTTGCCACGCTTTGCAGTCCTTTTTTTATTATAAAAATAATGCTTTCTTTTAAACCTTTTCAGTAATGTGTCGGGACTTTAAGACCCCATTTACACGATGCAAGTTTCTTGCATGTGGCATGCAATAAAATTGAACGGTCTAAACAATATTTAAACCGTGCAACTTTTATTGTTGCTTCAACTTACTATATGCCACTGATAATGAAATCGCACTGTGTAAGTCAGGCTTAAATCGATCGATCAACTGCTATTCGTCTCACAGATTAGCATTTATTCGTACACACGGCTACACATCAAGCTATACATTTCCAGTATAAGCTGATCTCACATTGTATAGGATTTCCGTACGATGCGAGACCAGCGTAAACTGGTTTTGTATAGCTTGATGTGTAGCCGTGTGTACATAATTATTTTACATTGATTTTTAGACGCTATATTAGCAATATAATAAATATATTTATAACTAGCGATGATGACTATAATATAATAATACCTATGTAAGTAATTACTACTTATGTATTTACAATTAAAACTAGAGTTGAGAAGAAATGAAAGAAAAGAGTAGGTACAGCGTGTTTGCAAAAAGATAATAACTTGTACTCTGTCTAATAAATCATTACAAAAAAAGTGGAATCAAGTCAGAAAATTATCTTAAATGAGTTTCAGCTCATCTTGAATATTGATTGACCGATGAAGCATGATAATGTTTTAAATTCCTGCTGGGGGCAAAGACATCGTTTATTTTATCTTGCTTAAAATCGGTCTTATTTGTCTAATATTATACTCATTACAATAGGAAGATCTTAATAATACGTAAGGAATTTAAAAAAAAAATGTCTGAAATGTTCACTCTTATCACTCTGTCCATCGTCGTTTGACATCGCGAAGGATTGGAAAAATGTTCGTTTTATAGGAGAAAAAGCAGCAGTACGTGGTAGAATAAATTAAATTAGTTTCGGATTATTGTAGGTCAAGTCGTTGAATCGCAGCGCTTTAGAAGTAGTGCTTTCGACGTCACCATCTGTTGGACAAGAAATGTTATTCAAATGCGAGTCCAATTAAAATAGTTTATAG
Organism: Brachylomia viminalis; assembly: GCA_937001585.2. Taxonomy (NCBI): domain Eukaryota; kingdom Metazoa; phylum Arthropoda; class Insecta; order Lepidoptera; family Noctuidae; genus Brachylomia; species Brachylomia viminalis. The sequence continues at coordinate 10,961,401 of OW443308.2, read as the reverse complement.
GTACCTATTTATAACTTGAATATACAGGGAGAATTTTTGAGACGGGGAACTACCGTGCCCGTTTATATAGCTACAATATTTTTATCACACGAAGCGACGCGCGCTTTACATGTGGAAACCACGTGTACAAACACGCTATGAATGTTTGCGTGAAGACGAGGTAGCGTTAGTATATAACACACACATGCACACACGCCCACACACGCTTCCCACTTCGCCTGTGTCTCGAACGGTACCGAGAGCTCCTTCGCTAACACACACATTCAGAGGGTGTTGTACATTTGGTAACCACAAGTAAAGCGCGCCTCAGTTCGTGAGATTAACGTACTGTACAGGACACAGATCATATTATATTATGTACAGGAAAACGTTCTTAGTTGATTATCCTTAACTTTTTGAGTTATTGCTAACTGTCTTCATAGGTTTTAGAAATGTGGCACAGTTAGCTTGAATATCGTTACTTATTATGATGCCATTCAATGCAGTTTCGTATAACGAGAATAACTTTTCCCATACATTTCGTAAGATATAATTGGGTAGTGCAGTTTCCATTTCGCCGTCATTGCTCGTTTATGGCGTAGCCAAACGAAGTTTCAAATCATAAAGGATTGTTTTATTTATAAAGCTTGGTGTCGCCATCTAACGGGCACACAATGATGACCTTGCCACCCATCCAAATTGTAACTTTACACCGTTAACGCAAACACTGGTTCTGTCATTTCTATGATCGTCATTTCTATATTTTCACGTCATTCCTAAGACAGTGTAGGCCACACTGTTTTAGGAAATTTAAGCTTAAAAATCTCGAGAGGTAGTCAAAACAGTCGCTATAGGGATGAGAGCTATACTTTAGTTAGTTGTTAATTCATTAGGACGAATCATTTTCATCTAAATTCGTTATAAGTCGTGTATTCGTTATTCGTTCGTTCGTAAGTTCTTGTTGAAAAACCCTTTACAAAGAATCAAAAGTACTTACTTCCGAATATGACTCCAACGCCCCATAGGATGAGAAGTATCACTGCTACGATGAACAGCAGCGTCACTATCAAACTGAGAATCTTGCACAGGAGATTACACATGCAGCTGTAAAAACAAAAATACAGATTTCATACACAAATTGTGCATGACATCTGGCGTCACACAAATCCTACATCGCGCAAACAAAGTTTTCAGCATACACGCCCGACAGAAACCATCGAGTTGTAGCACGAGGATCCTTCACTTTCAATGGAGGTTCAGAAACTATTTCAACCCTGATCCATAAACCTCTAAAGGTAATTTACCGCTAACGTAGTAAAAGAGTATTTTAGAATTGTTGCAGGCGGCTTTATGTAGGTTATGCCTTGAGTGGTGGGTGTAAGGCCAGGTAAGTAGGTAATGTAAACTCAAATCAAATAAAAATCAGATCATATATTGGTTTTCAAACATGGGCATTCGTTTATAGATACACGAATAGATAAACGAAGCAAAGCGAGTATGTCAGGATCGTAGTTGGTGGTATTCTGTAGTTCCTGTCTGCCCCCATGGGAAAAAGGCGTGACTTTATCCGTCTTATTACAAAACACGATCTAACTTTAGCCCCAACCTACACATTCGATTTAGTTTTTGTATTTGGAACTTTATGCCGACTTTAGTAAAGTTCTTAATACAAAATTGACAATCTAAGATCGGACTAAGTTGACAGTTTTGTAAAAGGAACTGTATTTCGATTTCAGTTAGGTTCTTATTTCAAAAACAGGCTCGATGGTTTAAACCATGTCAAAAGAAAAACCTTGTTTTGTAATAAGACCGTATCCGTCTTATTACAAAACACGATCTAACTTTAGCCCCAACCTACACATTCGAGTTAGTTTTTGTATTTGGAACTTTATGCCGACTTTAGTAAAGTTCTTAATCCAAAATTGACAATCTAAGACCGGACTAAGTTGACAGTTTTGTAAACGGCACTGTATTTCGATTTCAGTTAGGTTCTTATTTCAAAAACAGGCTCGATGGTTTAAACCATGTCAAAAGAAAAACCTTGTTTTGTAATAAGACCGTATCCGTCTTATTACAAAACACGATCTAACTTTAGCCCCAACCTACACATTCGATTTAGTTTTTGTATTTGGATCTTTATGCCGACTTTAGTAAAGTTCTTAATACAAAATTGACAATCTAAGACCGGACTAAGTTGACAGTTTTGTAAAAGGAACTGTATTTCGATTTCAGTTATGTTCTTATTTCAAAAACAGGCTCGATGGTTTAAACCATGTCAAAAGAAAAACCTTGTTTTGTAATAAGGCCGTATGTGTTTTTGTATGTATGTTTAGCACGACTTATTTTCAATGGATTCCAACGTTACTCAGTAGGAACGTTAACAGATACAGGGTTATTGGTAAAACACCATCAACCTCTTAAGGGGTCATTGTACTCGTCATTATGAAGAACTTTTACTATGGGACCAAAAATGATATCGCGAAAAAAAAATCAGCTGTTCCCCACATTAAACTCGTCAAAATGTAGGGATCAGCTGATTTTTTTTCAATAGTTTAAAGTTGTTCATAATGAACTCATCATTATGAACAAATTTAAACTATCAATAACCCTGTATAGCATAATCAGCCTATAATGTTCCCACTGCTGGGACACAGGCCTCCTCCTTGTGAGAGGGAGTTGGCCGTAATCCACCACGCGGGCCCAGTGCGAGTAGTTAAAGTAGATGTGACATGTCTTCGAATTTTTGGTTTTAGGACATGCCTGTTTCTTCACGATGATTTCCTTAACAGTATAGGTAATGTCTTAACTAGCATCTGGTTTATTTATGTCACACGTACTCGTTAAATAAATAATGTAGTACGTTTCTTTTGAAAGAGCTCAAGGACTAAAATCAATTCATACTTTGTGTGTATTGTACAATGTACAATGTAGGTAAAACTAGTTTTATTTCCCCTGCTGTGCTTGTACACTATTAAAATTTTACGACAGTTCACAACTGCTTAGAGTAAAATCGGCCAAAGTATACTTAGCACAAGTGCCAAACACAATGGCAATTCAATTGTTGGTTGATTTGTTGCAGTGTCGTATCAAGAAATCAATAAGTCTTATTTGCACTCATGGCGTGTTTTGATTTTTCTCACTTCTTTAGAACTTACAGTTTCGTATTTTATGTACCTTGTGTCGAAACTTCATAACTATAATGATACATAATTATATGTATTTTCTTTTGGTTTAGAGTATTACGACATGATTACTTTGATAATTCTTAATCTTCCATTGAAAAGGGAGGATCCTCCGACCAGAGGGGCAATTCCCGTATTTTTAAGACCGTTCGCATTCTAATCTCAGTCTCAATCTGTCAAAATTACAATCAATTTACATACATTTTGACAGGTTTTTGACATTGATTGTCGCTGAAATGAGATTGCGACTTGAATTTGAACGTTTTTTAAGTACGAGAATTGTCCTACAGATTGCACAATTCTGGCTACAGCCTGAACGTTGATGGCCCGACATGTTTGTGTACATATAGTCTGCACCAAAAGTATCTACTGGAAGTGTAAACAAACCCTGTTCAAATTATATGTTATTGTATTCTTACTCAATCGCGCACTTATAGGGAATTAGTAACACGAGCATCTGTATTTAGAAGGTTTACATCTCACTACTTTTTTGAATACATTATTAAATTGAAATTGAAAAATCATAGACGAACATTAAGGTAATAAAATAAACCTTCATTTATTGTCAAATAAAATCATCTTTAAGGTGAATTTCGGGTTTAGGTATTCAAATAATCAAACCACAGCACTCAGTTTACAAGTGGCACTACAAATTGGCATCCACAGATACGCACGACGTCATAACACGGTATACATTTCCAGTACCTTTATGCTGACAAATTCTCCTGTACGAAAATCCTATATAATGCGAGGTCAGCTAAAATTGGAAATGTATAGCTTGATGTCGTCGTTTGTACGTTTTCAGATTCATTTGTTTACAATTTCATCGATACTTTTGTAACAGACCATACATGATAATACAGATACGCGGATAATTTTGCAAGCGTGATGTAGAATTCTGTGAAGGCAGTGGTGGCGTTAATTTAAGCTTCGTACTACGTTGGCTAGCGTCGTAGTAACAACAAAATCGTATAGATGTCGCTACAACATACTCTCTCATAAGTAAATCTTTTACCCTAACTAAATAAAAAACCCCTACCCTAATTTAATTTTTGTTGTTATGTTTTTTGTGGTGTACAATAAAGAATATATAAATAAATAATAATATGTACTTGTTGTCCCAATTACACTGTATTTCATAGAACACATTGATCAAAGTATTGTAAATCTTTATGATTTAATAATAATACAACTAGTCCTATCTAAATTATCCTGTCATAAAAAAATAGTGTTACGTGCCAATTTAATCATCAGTTTCAGATTACGTCTGGGGAAATACAATCCTAGGCTTTCCACTACGTACATTGGTTCTGTCAAGAGATAAATCAACAACAACAATAATAAATCGATATAATATTATTAGTGATTGCATGGTGCTTAGCATTCATTTTTATCAACGTAAATTGTGTGCTTTAGATAGGTACCTACTTAATTTCTAATAAGTTAATTTATTGCGCAATTTATTTACCTACAATCACACCTCAGACTAATTTATCGAATGCCTACATTCAAAGTGTAAGGAAAACAATTTAACTATTCTGTTGAAAGGGCTAGGTAATATTTAAATGTAGGTATCTTAATGCAACGACAGATGCACGTCGCCATTTTTAAGGTCGTCTTATGGAAAACGTTTGCAGAATACTTATTAGAAAGTCGAGGTCGTTGGCAGCGACGAATAAATTAAGTACTTGTTATAGATAACTGTTGCACAAAATATGCAATTACATGTTTACTCATATTTCTTGTTAATAATACTATTATTATAATAGCAAGGAGGTGGGTAGCTATGTTACCTATTAGAGACTAAGAAATTAATTTTAAAAAATGCATTCCCTTAGATTCTCGAGTATTATTATGATTCAGATATTGTGACTTTTGTATGAAGGTAAGTAATTTGATGAGCTTCTAAAGGCTTAGGTATGTTAATTTTTATCTTAATCTGTTCAGTGATTTCGACGTGATTTAATCAGAAGCGTGAACATTTTTGCTTGATTCGATCATCGATATGACATATAGATAGGTTGATTGAGTAAGCATAGATTTTTCGAAAATCAACAATGCTAAATTTATCATTTGCCTTACATTTTACTGTAGGCTTACAATTATTATCATGCTTAATTTGTTAACTGATACAAGATAAGATTGTTATGTTATATTGGAATGTTTATTTTTGCCATTTGTTATCTTTTCCCTACCTGTAATTTAATATGTGTTTCATGCTTATCGATTTAAAATCTACATTTCCTTACGTATTTTTACAAGTTACAGATACAATTTGCGTTTATAACAACCATCAAGAATTTTTAGAAACGCGAGATAGTTAAATGTTTAATTTATAGGAAATAAAGTAAGCATGTTTAGTGAGAAGCGTGAAACAAAAGTAATTGCAATGAGTTTATTTTAAATGATTCTGTTAGTCACTGTACGTGCGGTCGGTTGCATTCTGAAGTGGATTGGTCAATGATGTTTACGTCACGAATGTACCAACCGGTGGCGAACATAACGATGCCATGCCAGTACCACGCTCCGCCAGGCCTTGCATAAACGGATAATAATAGAATGTCTGTCGATAACCATTTATATCACAAAAATAATTAAAATCTCTGCTGATCTTAATCCTAAACACACAAGTGATTACTTTTAAGCATTTGCACTTTTTTTTTTGGTCTAGTTTGAGCGCTTGCTAAGCTATAACGTTTTGTGTCAAAAAGTTGTTTATTTGCGGATAAAAAAAGAAAAGTATGACGTTGCAATTACGAAAGAAGTGCATGTTATTACGACGATTTAATTGTCGCATAATTTAAAATAGGTAATAGTAAGAATTTATGTGGTTTCTTACAAGTTTATGCTCAGCCAACAACATAATTGCAAAAACTTTTTTTCGTCGCGTGTATTTAATTGAACTGTGCACTATTACTGTGTTATAATTGCTCATTTTTCACACAACTTATTTAGTAAACAAAACACAGTGTTACTTAATGGAAAACAAAAAACAAAACAAGGATAACTTACCACATTTTGTTGTTTTAATGGAAATTATTCAAATCACTGATTGTGAGACAGACAGTTGCCCACGACTGAAGCGAAGTGACCGTTGTTACATTACTGTTTAAAACTATAACAAAACTTATCAGTTGTTATCGAAATTATCTCCAGCGATCGATACAATATTTCTCGGTACAGTAGATATGCTTGTACCAGAAAACACCTGAACATCGAAAAAAACCGTGTATTTATAGTTTTGATTTAGTGAGTAATAATAACATTAATCAAATGTATGATGTCAGTTACGACTTAGTAATAGGATATCCACACTCTTTTGGCTTCACTGAGAGTTTAGTTTGTTCTTTTTTTAAATGTAACTGGCTGGTTGTGATGCCTTGCTAGCACTGGCGTCTAGTGAATACTGAGCAGTTGTTTAATATTGATTGACATAGATATCTACGAGAAAACACGTCAGTTTCCCAGATTTCAGTCTAATGTAAATATTTTTTTTGTAAATCACTTTTGTTTTAAATTCAAATTACTCCGGGTTTACCTACTGAGATTTTAGTTTATTTTTAAAAGAAAAAATTAAAATCTTTCCTGGCTCAAAATTAAAAGTCACTTATTGAGACTAGGCTGAAAATCAGTACGTTTTTAACGTAAAAATTACTTAAGACAGTCCCCCAAAACTCCCGTGCTTCACCACTTCCTAGTGCTTTAGCTGGGAAGAAGAAGTGGCGCAACAAACTCCCCAGCATCATGTAACTTATCACAATTCTCATCATTAGTTGCATCATATGATTATTCATTTATTGTGTACAGGTAACTTAATTAGTTATTTGTGTATTACTCACTACTTATTAGCATTATCTAGAAATTATAAACATTTTGTTCATTACAGGGAAGTTCTTGTTTTGTACTAAAGATTCGGCTTATCAAAAAATGCTAAAAATTACGGTCATCGATAGATAAACGTACATAATTTATATTTCTGTACGTGCACCAAGGTTATCCTAGGTTAGGTTCTCAAGGTGATCCTGTATTGATAAATCAACCGTGGTGGCAAGTGGAAACGGCCGCTCCTTACAAGTTAGTATAAGGTTCGAATCGAGACATGCACTTTATTTTGTGTAAGTTACTTTATCACCACTACTCTCAAAACAGCGAAGGAAAAAATAGAAACCGACATGTCCTAGAACCAAGAATTCTAAGACATGTGACATCCACCAAGCCGCACTGAGCCCACGAGGTGGATTACGGTCCACTTTCTCTCACAGGGGGAGGCCTGTGGCCCAGAGTGAGAATATTATAGGCTGATTATAAACCTAGGGTGCTGCCGCATGAACATCATACTGGGCAACGCTCGTCAAATCCTCCAAAGACAAGAAGAAAGAGGACATGATTTGAGATGGGGGCCGCAGTTTTAATCGATCTCTCCCTTTATTGACTTGACTATCTTTGGTTCTGAATGAAATAGTTTGGTCAAAGTTGGATTTGCAAGATATTTCCAAAGTTATCTAGTTAACACATGCCGTTCAAGGGTTAGAAGCGACGTGACGCGATGACGATCGACTTACTACTTAGTTCTGGCATGCTCCCACTCAAGTTGATATTCGAGTCACTTAATATTAGTTGTTAGTCATCGAGTATTGACTGACTGGTTGGCACAGTTGGTAGCGACCCTGCCTTCTGAGCCGCTGGTCCCGGGTTCGATCCCCGGACAAGTCAAACATTTGTGTGCATGAACATGTCTGTTTGACCTGTGTCTGGGTGTGTAATTGTGTATATGTATATAAGTATGTATATCAGTCATCAGGTTACCGTAGTAGATACAGGCTCTGCCTAGTTCGGCACCTGAAGAACTTGTGTGGATGTTGTAAAAAAAAAAAATAGAATTTGGGGGCAACGCCCAGCGGTTGGTCGACTCTTCACGTGACCAAAGGGCTAGCCTATTTTTAGCCCAAAGAATCAGCATTGCCATCCAACGTGGCAACGCTGCCAGCCTTTCGGGCACTTGTCCCATTGACAGCGATGTAGAGAATTTTTTTGATACCCTATCAGCTCTTCCCCTTTTTATTATATCCTTGTACATAATAAAATATTTTAGTTACTTAATAATTAAATTAGATTTGGGAGGTACAGTAAAGGAATAAATCGATACACCTTATAATTTTCCAGAATACCTACGTCATTGCCAACATTTTGAACGAAAATGACAGTTCGAAAAGGTGATTATGTGGGAAGGTAATTGTTTTTAAAATGTCTTGACTTTAGCGCTCGTTCTTTGAAACATTTCAGTTAAGTAATCATATGTGATGTTTATCTATAGGGATAGAGGTTTTAAAATACCTAAAATACCTAATCAAAACCTAAAGATAAAAGCTAAAGGTTCCATTGCTACAAATATCTTCCCAACCTTTCTGAATGAAATAGTACCTCAATGCTTAGTTTATGTGTTCTGAATGTTCTGATAGATTATGGGATGGGAAATAAAAAATAGGTACAGTACCTACCGTTAATATAGCACATCGAAGTTTAGAAAGAGGCAGAGCAGATCATGTCATGCTCACTGAGCTGAATGGTGCTGATCCATGTGTCATGTTCGTGAACGGATGCCGTCAGTTGGAACTGGTCATCTCTTAGCTACCACGGCTAATTTTAATTATTTTATTTTTGGATTGTTTTATTTTTGTTCCTATTTGCTGTACTCTGTACGCTTTTAACGTGTACGTCTCTTTAACATCGTTCTCACATATAATTATAAATTCAACTTAAAGATGTAACCAATATAGATGTAACAATATAATTTGAAAGAGTGTCCATGGAGTTTCTTGCCCGTTCTTGTCTAAAACAGGTACCTACTACGCTTTGAAATGGGCCTCTAGCTTCATATTTATGACTGACCGACTTCTTGACCATTCAAAAGTGCTTGTAAATGGTTTAATTGAAATAAATGGTTTGAGTTGAGTTTCAGTTTATGAGTGACGGAGACGACGCTCCCGAAAGTCGAACTTTTTCTAAAACGGTCGGATGCTGTAGGTGCCGAGGTGAATTGTACCTACAGTCAACTGCACATCAGTGGTAGCACTTGCACTACGAAAGTTACCCTTACTGCTACGACATAAAGGCTCTGTCAATGTCAAATTGATACTACAGCTGTGTGGTTCAGTACAGTCAGCCTTTCATTCACGTCCAAAAATCTCCCAATATACATTGCTATGCCGAGAAACCATTGGAAAAACTGATTTGAAACGCAGTACAATTTATCTACTGTATTTTATCACACGAAGCAACGCGCGCTTTACGTGTGGTAACAAAGTGTAAAAACACGTTCTGAATGCGTGCGAGTAGCGTCAGCATATAACACACCCACCCACACACGCGCGCACACACACGCATACACACACACAACAAACACACACTTCCGACTTCGCCATGGTCCGGGACGGTACCGACAGCTCCTGCGCTTACACACACATTGACAGCGTATTTGTACGCATGATAACCACAAGTAAAGCGCGCGTCGTTTCATGAGATAAAAAAGACTCAAGTCAAGCTAGTAGGTACAGTAGGCCGCACGTCAGTGACAACAAAACCAGTGTTAGCTGGCCTATCATTTGTTTAAAAGTGTTACCAGAGACGTGCAGCTGACTGTGCTTTGATAACTGAAAAATTGCACCGCAAATGAATCTAGATCACTTTTACGCGATATGGCCACGCAGGACACTCAAAGACATGAAATTAGTTCTAGCAATTTACCTAGCACAAATACTGTAACCTCATGGGTAACCACAGTTTTGAGCCGTTTGGGGTTGCAATGCTCGGTTCATGGGGGCCGAGTGCGCGTCGCCTTTTTAGAGAAAATATCTCGCCGACTGGTCGACACTTCACGTGACCAGAGGGCTGGGTTGTTCTTTAGCCAAAGAATTAGCATTGCCATTCAATGTGGCAATGTTGCCAGTCTTCTGGGCACGTTTCCGGATGACAGCGATGCGGACGAATACTTCGACGCCTAAGTTTCCTTTTGTTTTTGTATTTATTTGTATACCTAGTTAGTTATTAAGTACCTAGTGTAAATAGTTAACTGTCTTTGTAAAATAAAATCCCCATTTACCTAGCATTATTGGTATGTAACTAGGTTACTATTGTGTGAAACAAAACCAGTAGTAATTTCTTGTACATACATTACGGACATACATGAGGCAGAAACTACAAAACGTCACCTCACGTGATCCTTACATACTCATTTTGGTTCGTTTTTGTTCGTACAACTGCCTAAGCACGAAGTCCGTAGTTTCGGCCGAAGTTACACACATTTAACACTCCGTATCACTTACGGATATAAGATTAGTCGGGGGCCTGGACTAAATATTAATGACAAAACGATTTGACAGTTGTCTTTACTCCCGATGTGTTTTTGCTCGTCCGGCTAAACTATTTAATCGGGAGCAGGGTTGACTTCCAAATATTGAACTACTTTCGTGCGGGCCCGAATCTTCGTTGACGGACTTAGAGAGTAGGCCCCCTGGTCATGTCACGCACGCTGGTTGTTTCTTGTGCTTCTATTAAATTCTTTTCATCGACAAGGGATCAGTCAACTTCACCTTGGTTGAAGCAGACGGGGCACAATAATTAAATTTTATTAAAATTAATTATTTTATGATCTCGTAACATAATTTGAGGTACCGAAACGTAAAATGTGGGAAGTAATTTAAAATACCTATTCTGAGGAAGTACCTAACTCACAAGGTACCTAACCTTACCTAACTAAAATGTGATTGTTTGCGGATTGGAATAATTTCCTTTTGTTTTTAATTATTTCACATGTGAGGGGATTATTCAGAAAGGAACAAAATACAATGATTTCTTTTGTAAGATTTATCAAATCTATTCTGGTTTCGTAGTTTTCGTATACATAGTTGCTATGTATTTATGTAGGTATAGGTTTAAGTCCAACGAGGCTTTGTAATAAAAAGTTTTGTATATTTTTTTAACTTTTTCCATTAGAGCGGATTCCCCGGAGTGAGGCGGCGGCCGCTCGCGTGAGAATGAGCAATTTCCTCCCGACCGCCACGATTTCGATCTGACTTCCTGTCTGGGCAGCGATTTTAAAATTTATAGAATCGCTTTACATGAAATTGAAAATAAGAACAAAGGTGGCTCGTGTGTGGAAGAAGAGGTATTTTTTTTAAGGACGATTTTCGTGATCCGAATATTCATCAATAGTTTCATATAACACGATTCCAAAATAGAACATTTCACGAGACCGTTTATCAGCGTTTCTGAAAGAGACGACTGTAAAAGATTTTAAAGAATTTTAGAATGAACTACGTAGTCGACATTCTTTAAAAATGGAAACCATTCTTCAACATTAAGATATAGAAGCAATTTTTATAGCAACAGTGGCCTTAGTTGGTGCTTTCTAAAGTCTATAAATCAGGGTGATTGCAGATCGGGGCCGTAAGTCTCTATTGACTGAACAATGCGTCGTTGGAATAACGAACTCAATTGTGTTAAGTCAGTCAGTTGCACCTGAGTGAACCAAGCTTTTTCGTAACGATGTCCCTGTAGTTTTATGGAATGACGGATACCGGAGACCGGAGGTACTTTCGTTGGATGAAAGTTGGCCGACCTATATGTATTAGGACAGGGGCTTATGAACGAAAGGACTTAAAGAAGGTTTCGAGGTTTGAGCTTGGTTAGCGAGCGCTATGCTATGGGTACAGTTTGATGAAACGTAACATGAATCAATTCATCATCATCAGCCTATAATGTTCCCACTGCTGGGACACAGGCTTCCTCTCGGTGAGAGGGAATGGGCCGTAGTCCACCACGCGGGCCCAGTGCGGGTTGGAATTTTTGGTTCTTGGACATGCCGGTTTTCTCTCGATGTTTTCCTTCACCGTTTTGAGAGCAGTGGTGATGAAATAATTTACACAAAGTAAAGCGCCTGTCTTGGTTCGAACCTACGACCTACAAGTCATAAGTCGCGGCCGTTACCACTAGGCCACCACTGCTCTCATGAATCAATCAGAACAGCTAATTTGTGTTACATTATATATTACGTTTCACCAATCTGTATCCGGAATAAGGATAACTTTAACCACATGGAATGGTTAAAATATAAGCCGTGGTCTGGTAGGTTTAGGTGGGTTTTACCAGAGTGCATCAAAGTTTTATCACAAAGTATAGGAAAATCTTCTGTGGCATTCCAAGAAAGTTTGCAATTCATTACGCAAAATATTTGGCTAAACCACACGTTAAACTGGCTATAAAATATTATGTCAAATAGGTATCTAATCATAAAGAAACCACAAAAATAAAAATTCGCAAATAATGATGTGTTTATTTTCCCAAGCAATGACAGTCCCCTGGTGCAAAACAAATAATAAGATAACAAAGTTAAAGTTAAAATAACGAGACCATCCTTAACTTTCAAGAATAGTAAATATTTGATGTCTGTCTTACTTTATCTTTAACAAGATAGCCAAAGCTTGGTGTCAAAGTTGTCAGAACTGTACTTAATACTATCTGAGATAGTCCACGTTCAATTTCCTTTTGTTTAATTAAATTATTAGGGTCGACCAAACAATAAATTATTGAATTTTTGAACATCATTTTATTCTAGACTCGTATGTAAACTAATTCGATTGAAAACGAATGGATAATTAAGTAGGTATGAGTATTTAAGTAATACTAGCTGACCCGACTGTCATTGCTGTGCCCAGATTTCAATAATTCATTAAATAAAACGGTCAGTTTTTCCGGGAATTTTTCCCAATTTTTCAAGTGATGCCCTTACCAACGAACAGCTTTTCATTTTTATTATATATAAACATGGAGGTAGTCAGAAAATGCCATCTTTTCGTAATTTCATAAAAAAATTAAAGGTTATTTAAAATTACTTAAGAAAGTGTTAAAGCAAAAGTTAAAAAACAGCCGAAAATTCCAACTCATTCCATCCAGTTGAAACAGCAGCAGATATTTTAAAATGAACCTCATTGGCGAGTTTCAAAATTTCATCAAAGTCTAGAAATGAAAAAGACTTCGCTGGTCACAAGTTCGATTCGGAACTTGAACTGCTTCGTTCGAACTGGTCCGTGATTGCACTCCATCTTGAAAATTTCGAGCAAATACTTTACAAGCTTTGGTAAAGTTTCAGGACGCACGATGAGACTTTGTATTTGACATAATGAAATATTACTAGTGGGTCAGTTCGTCGGTTCGGTAAGTTCGTTTTGTACTGAATTGTATGTAAGTAAAAAAATAAAGTAATGAATTGTAAGTATTAGTAGTAGGTATACTAGCATATATTATTATAACATTGAAACAAACAACAATATCAACATAATACCAATAAAATAACAACAACGTAACATGTTTGATAAAAATTGTAATAAAGACATTTTATATAGAGATTTATATTATATTCTAAATAATTATTATTGTATATACCTCTTCACCCACTAATTTACCCCAGACTAATTTTCATTGCTTTCGTGAGCTCTCTAATGACTGCAAACATTTTAACATAACTAACAGTAAGTAGGTGCCTACTTCACCACTGACTGAACACAGATAATTTCATTTGAATTCTAATGATAAAAGTTTATCAAACCTTTATCAACATTATAATTTCTGTTCATAAAAGTATTCTGTTGAACAGGGCCTTTTGGTTGGCTGTAATTTAAGGAACAATACTATAATGACCAGTAAGATTAGCAGTCGGAGGGGTCGGCGCAAAATGTCTTTTTCATCTCTATTAGTAGTCATCTCGGTAGTCACCCCATTTCTTGGCCTATCATCTTTCACACAGTCCATCTATCGTTTCTTAGATCTTCTTCTACTCTCTAGAGCTTTCCACAGTCATCCTCAAAAGTTTCCTCACAACATTGTTCTCGCTCCTCCGAATCACATATAAGTACCATGACAACCACATAAATATTAAAAGACAACCGATTTCTACTCAACTTTTCTGTCACGGAGATGAAGATTTAGGTAATGTAACGTCATCTTTTAGAAAACCCACTAGGCAGTATTAAGTCTTGACCAAATGTGTCGGCAAAACAATAGTACACATAGCAGCGGGTCAAATTACCACAAACTGTCAAATTTTCTCATTCGATTTTGAACTTAATCATCAACATTTTAAGGTTTAAAATCATTGGAGAAACTTGACAGGTTCGTATAACCTGATGTGCTGGCCTGCTGTATATAAATATTTTTCACTCCTCTTGCTCAAAAAGACCGTCATTATGGCGTACCAGAGCGAAGAAAAAATAGCAATTCTTCCTCTAGGGGAAAAAGTTTTTTTTTTTTTAATTTTTATGTGTCAAATTTATGACAATGAGCCTACAAAAACGAAAAAGTCTTTAGTCATAAGTAGAATAATCATGAATATTGACTCGACTTATTACTGTTTCATAAAAAAAGAACTTCATTTTATTTTTGAAAATGGAACTAAAATCGGCGATCTCTTTGGTTGAATGCATGCAATGCGTTGCGGCTACAGAAGAAAAAACAAAAAAAGACATTGGCGCGAAATCTTTATAATTTTTCTCTAATTGCAAATTGAATTGGTAGTGACCGTAATTAATTTTACAATAGTGAAAATGTCATCATCTAGTGAGAATGGAGACCCTAATTTGCAAATAGAAGAGAAAGGAAAAGAACCACTCAACATTCATCTTCACAGAGGACTGAAATTAAGTTACCGGGAAAAAACATCTCGTTAAATATCCAGAATTGTACAAATTGTACATTTAATTTTTAATAAAATAAACTACATAATATTTCATATTGTATTGGATTGTTTTATTTTCTCGCAATCGTAGTGAAAAGTAGAGTGTAACACACGGCGCTAAAAACCCATTAAAACTCGGTTTCTATTTACTCCCTCGCTAAAGCTCGGGAGTAAAACTACCTCGTATATAATGGGTCATTTTAGCTCCTTGTATAACAATCTACTATTGTATCAGTAGGTAGATAACGAGTTGTCAATACGTATACGTTTCCTCCTATTGACGAATCATAAGTAAATGACTATGAGTCACATGAAACACTTACTGTGTAAGTGAATCCGCATGACACTAAAAAGGCTGTGTTGGACTTTGAAAGTAACAGTTATCATTGAAACTACAGTTTCGAAGACAAAGTCTCCTAAGTCACAGCACATCGGCATAGTATAACTATTTGATACACCAATTTATTTTCACAAAAGCCAGCTTTAAAGGCCCCATAATCATCCACTTAAACATAATGAACAATCTGTTCAATAAGCTGCTCGACAAACAAAGTGATACCAAGCAACTCCGCCAAGTCTCTAATTCAAACACTCTAGAACTCAAACTATAAGTCATCCTTAATACCTAAGTAAGTACTTACGTATTTGTCTTTGAATAGAACTACGGAGCATACGGCTATAAAGTTTCCACCAATTAATATTTGCTAAAGGTACTTTGGTAGTTTCAGAACTTAGATGCAGTTCCAAACTGCTGAGAGGCAAACACACACAGATCTCTAATTAAATGCCTTTACGATATATTGAGGCTAGGGGGATGGGCAGTTCTCATATTCATCTTCTTCGCTGATTATAGATTTGATAGAATATTCATATTTTAGTCCCAATTTCGAGAAAGAAATCGACTTCGATCGTGGATCATCTGTTACCAGTTATGCACTCATAATGATTTAGTGTGTTCTGATTTATAGCAGACTAATCGGTGACATGATATTATTTTTACCACACCACACCTCACCACACCACACAACCACATTTCCCTCCTTTAACACACATAACTTACACATTAATAGCCGTAGTTCATTATAGGTCCAAATGTTATCAACTTATCACACATAAATAAAGGATTTTTTTTTGAACACGAAGTTACAGTAGAATACTGACTCCTAAGTCACAGGGTCCCCCCTAGTTTAGGAGGCAGGGTTTTCACTATTTATGCAACCTTTGTTTCCCAAAGTTATGTCCCTGTTTGAATTGTATATCTTTGTATATTAAGGTTTTTGTGTTAATAAACTTATTTTTATTTTTATTTTAAAAATCGCAGATTGAAAATTAGTCCTCCTCATTTGTAAGGAAAATAATATGATTTTGGCGTTGGAAACAGCCTTTATCCGGCATATTACGTAATCGATATGTCGGTAGATATCTTGTGTCCTAATAGACAATTACATGCATAACATTTTTATCTGCGACTTCGTCCTCGTGGAAGTCGGAAAACGTACAAACACCACCATCTGTGTTTTCTGGTAGGACAGAAAGTTATGACCAGTGACTAAATAACTTCTGGACACCACCGACAGCTTATACATACTATAGTAGTCTTTGGCTTATACTATTAGGTGAGATAGTGGTCAAACTCGGAACTATACATAAATAATATAGATAGGTACCTACTTCAGCCGTACTGCGGTCACAAATTAATAAGATACTTAGGTAAAAAAAAAAAACAATGTACCGACTTTTTATCTCTAAGTTTTTATTATAATATACACAATTACAGACATGGAGTAGATGAGTCTTATCGTATTTAGTTATTAATGAAAATGATGATTCATTAATGTGCGTAGGTTAGGTGATTGATTAAACAAATACAGCGAAGCGTGTAGAAGATAATGTGTCGAGTAAACAGCAAAAGTCCATGAATATACCACTTTTGTTGCTGAAAGAATACCGAAAGCTATACATGTGGCTCACAAAGTATGACATAGGTAGGTATACAAACACTTTTTATAAAAAAAGATGTTCTTGATTTTGTTATCTAAAACTAGGTACCTATTTGGAAACAAAACACCCATCACTATTAAAGGACTCTTGATAATTATTTACACAAACCCAGTACAAATATATAGATAATCACTGCCGTAGCGTTAATAATGCCGTGTTGACACCTAACAAATAGGATAATATGCATACATACATCTAATTACGTGTATAACATCTAATTAGTGCGATGGGCATTCAGCCGTACCTACACCTCAAATAAAGGCTAACCCAATATTAATAGAGCAACTGGATTAAATTACTACTAAATTAGTTGACATTTTCATAATAGATTTACATATAACGTACGAGTATTGTGTTGTAAGTTGTTATTTTAATTTTAGTTTAATTTTAATTGTAATTATAATGGTTTTACCTAACTTTAAAATAAAATATTTTGCACTCCTGCTTCTAGGAGCTTCTTATTTCTAATGCTATTATAAATTGAGTCTATACGAGGTCGGCGTTTCCTATCTGACTATTCTGAGAAGAAAGGCCGAAACAAACTCAGAGGTCACAGTCTCTTTTAAAGTCCAGACAAATAGTCTTGGTCAGATCATGCGAAGACCATGTTGATTGGTATCTGGAATGGTCTTTTGAGGAAAAATCACACAGATTGAGTGGATCTGTCCAGTCAGTGGACGCATGTATCAGTAATCGTGCAGCTCGACTCAGAACTTAAGAAGCTCAACGATTCGACGAACAATACAAAATAAAGGACATTTGGGGAGGCCGCATAAATAACTCAAACTGCCAGGTCATGATTTAAAATAAATTAGAAAAAAAAAAAACTAAAAAATAATGACCCACATAGTCCTCACATTCACAATAATTAAAATAATGTAATACTTTACGAAGTAAATACTCATGTGTGTGTGTATTTGTGATTGTGATTTGAGTATGCAATTATATACGGGCAATTTAAGTAGGTAATCAGTTTGGTAAACAATCAATTACCCTGATTGTACCAAGAATCAAACCACGTATTTCGGCGCCTTAAACAATACGAGAGCAAGCTGTAGTAAGAACGCCAATAAAATCTAAAGTCTAAGGCGGCAAAGAAAATGCTCGTCAATTTTCACTAGAAAAATGGCGGGGGGTCGTGGGAACTGTATTTCACAATAAATCTGGCATATAATGTTAAATGCGGTGACCTAGGGTGCCTCAGAGAGCAATATGGATGGAGCACATAAATTCTTCTTTGCATCTGTGATGCTGGCCGCATATGATGGCGGTTTGAGCGTTAAAGATGTCCGTCGTTTGTCTTGCCTTCCACGCCTTATGAAAATTACGACCGATGACATTGTGAGTAAGTACTGAGGAGTGAGAAACTTAGATCGGAGTTTATGATCTAATTACAGTTGTATCTTCCGTTTTTATAGAAATCATTCTATTTTAATTTTATATTATTTATTTCTTCCTACTATTTTGCCATAGGAATTCAATATTGCCGAGAACAACAACAATACACCATTGAAGAGATTCAAAAATAAATATTGACAAAAAATGGCGTACGTCGAATGTGTCGTGCATGGTACCACGATACGACTTCGGGTCGTGAATTTTTACGATGCACGTTGTAGAGTTCCACGACACGACATTGCATCGTGAGACGACGTTGCATCGTGAGACGACGTTGCATCTTGGTTCGATGCACGGCTATTTGATCCGATGTCATTGAAATTTGATGAAAAATTGCTTCTTCTGTTCTGTTTTCATTCTTCTATTTTGTCTCATAACACGAGATGCTCTTTCACTATATTAATTAACGTAACTATATTAATTGATCTACATTAATGTCGTGCGTCATTTTTGACTATTGAACACCAAATGCGACACCGGCGAAGGATTGCTTCGTCTGTTTTCACGACATGACCACGTGATCCACTCAGTGTTCAACAAAAATAGGCCTCGTGCAGCGTTCGCTAAAGTGTGAGTCCAAGCCTTAAAGCTAGGATGTTTGTCTATTGTTATGTAATGCTTCATTATTGAAGCATTACGAGTAGATAACAATACGTAGGTATCATTTCATTAATAAACTTAATCTTATCAAAATAATATTTACATAACATTAATATTAAATAAGCTAACAGACTTTATATAATACTAATAATATGTACTTGTAGGTATATAATATATAAATCTTATCAAACTTTAGTCATCCGATAAATCTTGCCAATGATAAACAAACTATACAAAAATACTGATTGCTAAAAAGGTATTCATGGTGATTCATATATGTATCTTATCAGAAATATTCGTGGGTACTATTTTCCTAGTCACGGTATTGATAAAATATGAGACCGACACCACTCATTCATCTCAACGCTCAAAATCAAAGCAGGTATACATTATTTCTGTTCATTGTTAAATCTTGAACGTCTAATCCAGTATGAGAGGCATATCTCTGTTGCCAAAATGAGATGAAAATATATAGAAAATACAGGAATCACTCAAAACTTACTAAATAATAAAAACGAATAGTTCTTCTATTTAAGTGAATAAATTAATCAAATTTCGTGAAAAAATCTTGTTCGGGGGACCACAAAGTGGTTTTAATTTTGTGGGATAACCACTTATTACCTTCATAGAAGTTGAAATGAACATTACTCAAACCGAAACTCACTTTTTATTCAGTCTCTTATTCCCAAAACAAGTCAAATACTGGACACGTATAGTTCCAAATAAATCGTATGGAAGCTTCAACCAGAAACACCAAGTACCTACAACTATCTTCAGAAATACTTAACTTGCTGATCACAGCAGCTGCTACCTGCTGCAAACTAAATAAATACAAGATTGCTACGCTTTGCTGCGCTGTTGGATCCCAAGCATGGCAACGAATGCTTCGGAGCGATAATTGCGAGCAGTTTACTAACGCGCAGTGGATATCAGAGCCAGCTTAAACAGGATCTTCCGTCCTCGCCGCCGAAGGACCGTTTCCTCCGGAAGCCGGACGCGGGGTGGTAGGGGGTACAATAATGCTAGGAGCTCACAGGCATTTTTCGGTATGTAAATAATGTTTATGACATCGCTAGCTTTCACTCGCGGCTTTGCTCTCGTGCTCTATCCCACGAAAAACACGCTTATCGTGCCGTTTTTGGGGATAAAAGTAACGCTATGTCACTGTCCATAAACTTTATTATACAAACAGAAGAAAATCAGATCGATCCGCTGCTCCGTTACTGCGTGGTTCGACAAACCAACAAACACTTTTGCAACTCTAACTAGTATTAAAAATGCGAACGTGCGTTTTTCACGCTAAAACGGCTAAACGGATTTGGATGGTATGCACATGGGTAGACTATGATCGGGTTTAGGACATAGAATACTTTTTATTATAAATTATATTAATTACTACTCAATGTCTACCAGCATGCCTTCATAGGCATGAGGATAAAGCTATCTGATCAAATATTTCAATACCTTTGTAAATTATTTCAAAGATATTTATGTTAATAAATAGCTACCTGCTTATCAAATAATAGAATTATATACTTGCTAATTGTATATTATGTTTTGTGTGTTATCTAATTTGTTTCGTTTTCTCATTTAATTTAATTTTAAATTTTGGCTGACATTTTTAATTTTTAAGTTTTTACATTTAACTGTATTGGCATTTTTTCATTATATTTTTGTTTTTTTGCGAATGTATCTAATTATTTGGTTTCACGTATATTTAATTTTTATTTTTAGCTTGTTAAAATTAGATTTTGCTGTGCCCTGACAGGGTCTACAACGGCTCTTAGCTCTAAGCCTTTTGTTAACACCATGTTTTACCTTGTGGAACACAAATAAATGAATATGAATAATATTTTATAAATTTTATTACAGTTTTTTTTTCTGCATGGGCCTGCTCTTGGCCCTTGATCACGCCTGATGGAAAGCGATGGATGATGTCTATGACGGAACGAGCGTCCCATTTTATATGACACCACACGGTATAGAAGATCCGTTGCCGTGCCGCCGTCCCGTCGATGAGTGCCAGGTCTAAGCGGATTTCCCACAGATCGCAGTATATTTAGGTGTTTCTGGTAAAATTAATTATTCAACATCAAGATTGTTGTGTGGTTAGGATTAGGTGTGTGTGTTCGAATTTGTGAGAATTTCGTACCACCCGTACAAAATTATGTATACCTTATAAAAACCCGTACAAAATTTTGGATTCCAAAAGAAATTATTTAACTATAATTACTATGATAACCAAGTTTCCATTGATAAAACACTTCCGAAAGTGCCAATCATCGCTTTTGATGTTGTTAAAGGAATTGCATACGTGCTTTATGATAAAAGAGCCTCTTCAAGACAACATACGATACTAGTGTAAAGTCAGGGAAATTTGATGCTAAGCAAATTGACGTATTGCCAATTTGCTTAACTTTTAATTTGCTTGACTCGTAGTCTCGTAGTAGCTCTGCCTTGCTGACTAGCAAATATATTATTCTAATTAATAATTTAAGGCATGCGCTACTCTTGTCTTTATAGCCCACCAGCTATACGTTAACAGTGAAAAAAAAATGGAAATGAAAAAAAAAAATTTTACGTCATACATGTTAGCTACTTCCTTATACCTACAGGGTAAAATTGAATGAGCTAGCGAAACTCAGCAGACGCAATAGGAATCGATAACTAAATATGTTTTTTTTTTTAAAGTGGTATCATCGACCGCAGTTAGTGTTCACTTGAAATATCAGCTTAAATATCAGTGTTTTTTTTTTGTGTAAACTACACAGACATGATTAGTATCGATATCTAAATACGATTCATTCTATTTTCTCAACTCATACTTCAAGTAACAACACTACAAGCGGTCGCTGCCCCTATAAACACATCAAATCTTTTTCACTCATCACGTCTGCAGAGTTACGCTAGCTAATTTCATTTTGACCCAGTATAAGACCTGTATTGTTCACTTATGTTTTACAAAACAAATAATATATCGTTAAAAAAAAAAAATATCATTATCATAACTAATTGGTACCTACATTGATAAAATATAACTTGAAACGTTAGTCTTTTTAAAGAGGCTTCACCTTTCTTTCTCAGGCGGCGATGGATCTACAATGCATTTATCTGCATACTATCCAATAGCATAAAAAACAGTGTCACTAAAACCGTTAATTTATACGAGATACTTATCATGTTCATGTGTCTTGTGAAACGTAATGCTGATTTTCTAAGCCGCCCAGCCGAATAAACGAAAGAACAGGAACAAAGGCTCCTGTTTTTTCGTTTATTCGGCTGGGCACAATACTACAGACAATACAGAATACAACGAGACTTAGGTTATAAGATCTCACTCACCATTACCAAAACAATGTATTTCTGGCAAATAAACGTTTGATTTGATTTCATTTGACAAACAAACATTATTTACCCAATTGCCTTACCAAAATTACACTAGGGTACTTAATTTCATCCAAAACTTATGCATTAGCATGCTGACTATATTTACATAAGACGTAGTCAACATTTACGGCTTAGCGCTAACATAAAGCTGGTAATCACGCGTTAGAAATTGAAGGAAAACACCACGCCTGTGCTCACGAAGGGTGTAGGGTGCGGTGGCAAGTAATTTGACATTTATTTATTTATTTAATTTTATTATTTATGTACACACAGTAAAACAGATACATATACGACATATTAGAACCGAGTACAAAGTTACTGCTTATTTCTTATGAAATTTCTTCCAGCAGACCCGCGAAAGGATATAGGAAAAATAAATGTAGACAATAAGTAGTGTGTGAGAACAAGAAGAGAAGAATTTGGTTTTGTGACTAAACTATAATATTAAATACACCTACCTATACATATAATGCAAAAAAATAACATATAGTTACTTAAATAAATGCATATTGCTAAAAGAAAGAAACATATTACTTATAAATAAAAATATATAAATTCTCACAGTTAAGAGGAAAGGTAATGCTTTTTTAATCGATACTTGAATTGAGAAACAGATTTCAAATCTCGAATGCTAGGCGGAAGTGAGTTCCACGATCTTACAGCATGAACAGAGAAGGAATAAGAATAGTAGCTAGTTTTATGAGGATGGGATTTAAGGAGGGTTCTAAGATGTGATCTACATGGTGCGTTGCTAGTGTGAGCGTAAGAAACTCGCTCACGCAGGTAGGAAGGATAAGACGGGTTGTGTAAGACGTTGAAGAGGAGACATTTTATATTTTTTCGAAGATGTCTTGTATCTTAGTGTATCTAGTTGGATAGCTGAGAAGTTATACATATTTTTGGAATGTTCTGTCGATGAAGTATATCCATAGTTTTTTTTTGCAGAAATTAACCATTTTAGTCAATTAACCTGCTCAAAATAATGAAAATTGAATGCTCTGATTTAAAAAATATTTAAGATGATTGACATTTTAAGATTGATTATTATGTATTAAAGTAGAAACAGATAACAATAATTAAAAAAAAATCATACATTGTTTTTTTAAATAAATATTCAATATTGTATACCGCGTTAAAAAATACATAAAAGTTGACTTTTCTCGAATGCCATGAATTTTCGCCTAGGCTTTGTGGGGTGCTTAATATCCTGGACGGAATACGTCAAATTACAAGACACCCTGTATAAGTGACACCATTTACTACATAGACAACATTAATTCCACCAAATATATAACTTATAAAAAATGTTTAACTCAGATTGAATTAGTTAACTCAAACTGAATTTGATAAAATAATTAAACTGCTCAGAAATTAACATTTCACCAAAACTTATCAACTTCACCTTAATAGAAACCTTAAAACTACATAAATTCCTCTTAAACCTGTGCTACTTTGTGACGGAGTAAAGTTGAAACTTAATTTAAATAAATAATAAACTCATAAGAACCAGAGTGGCTCGGGCACTTCAATAGCAAATCTTGTCTTTTACGGAATACTTTTGAGGGCATAATGCACACAAGTTTGTATTACACTGCAGGTATCCTAGATCAGGATTTTGCTGCAAGTCGTTATCGTGCTACGTCGCACTTAAAACTTTAGAACAATATGAATAACAATTTACAAACTTTTGTTCATTGAAAGTCTTCACGAAGCCACAAGCGTCATCTTCGTCAGAGTTCGGCCGTAAATAAAATGTCGGAGACCACTACAAGTTTTAATAAATTCGTCACCGAACTTGGAGCCGAAAGCCTCACCTAATTAAGATAACGTCCTTGGTGGTGGGGAATCCGGTACCCTGCGGAGGGAACTTCAAGTTTAGCAGTTTCGTGTTTGTCTTATATAACTTGGACAGTGAAGTAACTAGTCAAACAAACTGGGCGCCCGTCGTCGGCACCGATTTAAGCCCAGCTTAACATCCAAATTAAATGCTGCTGCACGTTTACTTTTACGGATTGTTGAACGCTTTAAACATACTCCCGCAGCAGCCCACAAAGTGTTATGAAACCAGACTATGTTCAAACTTTCCGTTTGCGCAGGAATTCTGTTGAATACTTACATTGTGGTTTAAAAACGCGACAAACATTTTCACTCGCCGCAGGCTGCGGAGCTGCATCAGTGGTTGTGAACAATAATACAAACAGAATAATGACGACTATTTTATTCTGTGGTTTTGTATGGAGAGAGCGAGACTGTTGCATGCGATGCAGCGATGTTTCAGTGAAGCGTCAGCGTGTTACACTAATTCAACGCTTTCCATGATAAATGATAAATGACTTTATTTCTGTAAGTAGGTTTTTACAAACACTTTTACACGTCAATCATATTTCTTTTTTTAAACTAGATGAGGTCGGCGTTTCCTATCTGACTACTCTGAGAAGAAAGGCCGAAACAAACTCAGAGGTCACAGTCTCTTTTAAAGTCCAGACAGAATCTTGGTCAGATCATGTGAAGGCTATGTAGATCGGTGTCTGAAATGGTCTTTTGAGGAAAGAACCACACAGATTGAGTGGACCTGTCCAGTCAGTGCACGCAATTGTCAGCAATCGTGCAGCTCAACTCAGAACTTAAGGAGCTCAACGATTCGACGAACAATACCAAAGAAAGGACATTTGAGTAGGCCGCACAAGTTACTCAAACTGCCAGATCATGATTACACTAAGAGTAAAAATACAAAAAAAAAGCAATACCATGGTTCCGTGCTTTCTGCCTTTGCGTTTGGTTACCGAAGGTTCTATTATTAGCAGATAGATTGGACGTAGTTAAGGGGCTGACAACAGCTAAAGCACGGTCACTGTCGGACTGCATAGAAAAGAAAGTGAAGCGCGATGACACAAATCTGGTACTTAATTTATTGCAAAATATTAAGCAATTGTCTATTTACAAAAAAAAAAATCTATTGATTGGACTAAAAAATGAAAACACTATCACGTTAATATGTTGTTTGAAGAACAATCTGAAAAAAAAACAGAATGGTTGCATGTATATTAGTATGGTTTTTAATAATTAAAATACATTTTTTGAGGTATCTTCGTGAATTTTTCTATCGTACCAAATTAGTTGTATTATGTTTTCAACACACTATCTAACTAGCTTACACCCTGAAGAGTATCATATATTTTTCTATTTTTGTTTACTGCAGTGGATTATAATCTTTTAGGCATTATAAAACTTGTGTTTAGGTCATGTAGTCCCCTTAAACGAAAAGCATCCAATCCACAACATGGTCAAAAATGAGTTAAGTTCACTAAACTGATGCTAAATGTCAATACTATCAGCTAGTAAAAAATATCCACGCAAAAATAACTGTTTATCATTATTTATCCACCTCAGAACCAACCCACATGACTATGGCACGTTAAAAAGACTAGAGCGTGCTCTATGGAAACTGTAATTTATCCAACTGCAACTGTATAAACTTACAATACTACGCTTGACTGTATTATTAACAATAAAAAAGTTTTAATATTCCATAGACAACACCATACTTTCAATTAATTTTAAAATGAATACCTACCAATGAAGAAATATCTTCTAAACTTTAAACGTCAATATCTCTAAATTGACTTTGTGTGGATTGGATTCTTTTAGTGTAACAACGCCCGATTGTACTTGTATTTTTATTGGATATAAAGCGTCATTGTTTAATGATCCGTGTAGACTCAAATGTCAAACCATTGTAGATTCCAGGTACCCACCAAAACAGAAATCAATGCTGTGATAGTGAAAATAAATATTCTGTCGAAAAAAGGTTATTTTAAGATTGCTATAAAATTATGTACGTAAACCACAGCTAATATTTGTATCCTTCAAACTTAAATAAAAACATAATCATGGATTCTCCATTCCCACAAGATTAACACCGAAATACATTGACGACTTACTTACCTGGATGTAAATTTACTCTGTACAAACTTAAACACACCTCGAACGTTGGAAAGTTTGTAAATATGTAAGCGAGTGCGTATAGTAGCGATCTAAGTTATACGGGTCCCAGTTCCAAGTTTCGTATTAACTGTGAAACTTAAACATCAAAGCAACAACGCGAACTTGCTGCGAGACCTCATACCTGCTGACAATTTCAATAACTAACTTTGTCATATCGCTTCACTAAAATACTTGCCGTAAATTAAACCTTTCGACAGTTGGTGGGACCATTGCTTAGTAATTGTTTGCTCATATTACGTAACCTTCGTGTTTATTATATTTTGAGCAATTATGAGCATAGTTTCATGGCGCTAGGAGTCACTGTTCATTGAAACTATAATCTGTAACAAACAAACGTTACAGACAAACATAACACAGCAAACGGCAGTAAAAGCTTAAGATGTCGAAAACCTTTTAACACAGAAAAATACCGGCGTACAAAAATAAATTGTAGCCAGGTATTTTATTTTATGAAATCTGAAATTGATGTCGAAATTAAAGGTACGCTATAGTCATTTTATTATACCGTACCTACTTAACATACGTGCTACTTAAGCATTTCAGTACAACATGTTTTTGTGGAAGGATATAAACCGAAACGAGGTGATCCGCCGAACAGAACAAAGAAGGTACAACGAAGGTAACCGACATAGCCTAAAGCCTTATTTTTTTTTTTTGTTTCCGGTGTGGAAAATCCTCATGGATGATGTGAGGTGTTTGACTCCCCCCACGACGTCTAAGAGGGGCGCGCGTCCTGGTGTGTGGGGGGCGATGGACGTCCCCGAGTCCGTCGCCCCTGGACCCATTTAGGGGGGCTGGAAGAGGGAGTTATCCACCCCCCGCCGACGCCCGGTGCGCCTTCTGCGGGCCGGGTGAGTAGATGAGATCTCCCTCTCCCTTTCCGCAGCCTCCTTCTGCGAGACGACTGTTTCGCAGAAGGAGACCACCGCGTCCCTGGACACAGCGCTGCCGACCATCGACTCGACTACGGCCGGCAGCGACAAGTCACTGCCTACTTCTGAGATGAGGGCACGGCGCGGCTCCTCCCAAGCGACACACTCTGCCAGCGTGTCGCTTGGGAGGAGCCGCGCCTAAGCAAAGCAAAGCTAAGCAAAGCCTAAGCAAGCTTAAGTGGCAATGGGCTGGTCTCTCGCAGAATCGAGAATCGTTGGGGAAAACGAGTTCTAGAGTGGAGTCCGCGTTTAGGCAAGAGTAGTGTGGGACACCCGCCGGCCGTGTCGGGCCGTGCCGGGAGTGATGACTTGCGAAAGGGGGCTGGCAGAGACTGGATGAGGAGAGCCAAAGATCTGGCTCAGTGGTGTTCACTAGGAGAGGCCTACGTCCAGCAGTGGACAAATATAGACTGATGATGTTGATGATGTTTTTGTGAAAAAGCTCTAGATTTTAGTCATACATCTTTCGTGAATGTCACACCAAAGTGAAAACATTAAAGTCGCGGTACAATATAGGTATACAATGTTCAAAAACTAATTAGAGACTGAGTGAAGCGTTCTCATTCAAGGGATTAAGTATTTTACTTAGAGAGAAATAAGTGATGAACATTTTGTCTTGATCTCTTTGTTGGGAACACGTTCATTAATTCCAAAGCCTCAGGTTGTTGTCTTTAAGCCTTCTCTTCATCCTAATGAAAAACTAATTTATAATTGAGTATAGAGGTGAAATTTGGTGGACCGTTTTAAGCATTCATCTTCGTTTGAACCCACAAAGTTGTTTCAATGTCAGTACGATAGATCTACTTATTGCGAGTCTTGGGACCATTTTTATTAAACTTTAGTGCAAAATTTATTGGTTTTAAATATACGGTATAGGTAGATACATAGAAGATTACTAGAAGTCATGAACAGCCGTGTCATAAACATACCATGTTTCAACATTTTCACTATTACTTATCATTGAATAGGATGTTGATGTAAAATTTGCAAACCACGAATTTCGAACAGAATAATGGAATTTCGGTTTATCAAAAATGTATACTTTTCTAGGAACTAAACAGTCCAAACTAACAACAATACTGAGTAGGGTTGAAATATATTATTTGTACACGGTTTGTACGTGTAACATAATAGGTATTGTACAAATGTACTAAAATATTACACAATCCTAGCTATCCTTTCTAACTCCTTATTAGCTTATATATAATATTATAAATGCGACAGTGAGTTTGTTACGCTTTCACGCTAAAACGGCTGAACGGATTTGGATGAAATTTGGCACATGGGTAGACCATGACCTCGATAAACACATTGGCTACTTTTCATCCTGGATTGCAGACGAACAAATAAATTGAAATTGTTAATAGCCTCGGATCTATAATAGTATGGTGTTCAAAATGTCTCCGTCAATTGTGATATACACGGTTAATTTTAGCTCGTAAAAATAAAATTTCCCACCCAAATAAACTAACCCATCATTATCTGACTAGCCTTTTCCCAACTACGTTTGGGTCGGCTTCCAGTCTAATAGGATTCTGCTGAATACAAGCATTCATTTAAACGAAGCGATTGTCTATCTGATCCCTATTACCCAGTTACTGGGTAACACGATACCCCTTGGTAAGACTGGTTGCCAGTACCCAAATAAACAAATCCATCTTTCTAAGTTCTAAATACCAACTTCAATAATCAGTACAATATAGCAGACTAAATAGCTACTGCAGAAGTTCATTATAAAGTACACCTGCTGTCAAAAATACACACACAACCGAACCGTTAATGTTGATGCAACAACATTATATATGCAAACTGTGGTGTTTCAGTGAAATATTGCTTTTAATAGTGTGCAACCGTTGATGTGGACAGATGCTGATAACATTAATATCGTGCGGACGAATTCATCATGCGAGTGTTACGGATCTGCGGAACTGAATATATAATTGTGGAGACTTTGTATTGTCATATTTTGGTGTTTATGGAAGTGCAAAAAGAAGTCAGGATATAATTTTGAACATATGCAGCGAAGAAATGAGGAAAATGTCGTAGCTTTGAGTATTAATGTGGATGGCTCTAAAAGTAGGGGAAAACCAGAGAACGATGAACGGACTGTATGAACCATGATATAGCTAGAAAGAGACTATCTAGATGGCGACTAATAGAGAAGGTTGGAAAGAGAAGACATACTGCGCCGACCTCAAACACATTGTGATAATATAAAGGGAATGATGATAATAGTTCACACTAGTTTTGGATCGAAATAGGTGGAACCCATAGGAGGAGGTCTTTGCCCAGGAGTGGGATGATGCAGGCTAATAGTAACCAGTACCTAGTAGTTGTTTTCTTGGAGTATCCTTGAATGATTCGTTACTACCGAAAATTGAACCGGAAGCAGCTACTGACTGTTATTAGCAAGAAAAAGTCGAAGTAGAATGCTGCTGCCTTGGTCTGCCGTAGGACCGATGATTGTGGGAGCAAAAGTGTCGTAAAGTGAAGACTGCATAACTGCTGTCAAGATTGACGTGACGCCGCGCGCGCGCATGCGAACGGTTGAATATTGTGCGTGACGGTGTGGTATTCGGGGAATTTAAAATGTCCTCTGTGGTTAAATGTGCAAATTGCAATGTAGTGATCAACGAAGTTCTGGCCTTCGTCCATAATAAAATATCTGTGATGGACGACGAAAGTATTAGCAGAATCTGTGCGAGCGCTTTCTCTGAAAGTGACATTGTAGCAGCGAAGAAGTTGTTGTTCGAATCCTTGCCAACAACAAAACGCAAGATAACGAGGAGGAAGGCGGGGAAAAATGTGCGAGACATAGACGACATAATCTGTCTTATTCGCGATACCGACTCCGAGGATATCCCGGTCTTCGTGGTCCGCGATCTTGAGAAGTTACCCCCGGTTCTGTTCGATCATGTCGATGTGACGAGGCTATTGAAAGACATTGTAAAGCTACGGCAGGATCTCGACATGATGAAAGAAGACTATGCTACAGTTAAGCAGATGGACGTGTTGAGAAATGAAGTGCAGTATCTTTCATCAGGATGGCGCAATGTAAACACCAAAAGAGGTGCATATGTCGCAAGACTCGCAAGCTATGAGTGCGATAGTGGTCCCATGGGATTGCCGCTGGATTGTAATGAAGGCAGTAGTGAATGTTTTCAACAACACCCTACATTGGAATCTACACTGAAATCCGTTATTAACAATAATCAAATATCGGAGGGTAGTAGTGAAGCTTCGCCGCAACGTAAGCAATACGATTTGTCCGACGAACTACGAGAAACGGCTACAATGACGCATATTGCGGGTCAGCGGATCGAGTCGCTCGCGGCTACTCACGCGCAGTCCGCGCCCGTTCCCCCGCCGGTGCACGGCGTAGCCGACGGGGCATCGCGGCCGCCGCAGCCGCCACCGCCGTCCCCCGCGGTGGCCGGCGGCCGCGGTCCCCAGTCCCCCGCCCCGCTGCCGCTGCTGTCTAGTCCGGCCGCCTGTACTGCGCCGCTACTACCACCACTCGACAAAAATATCGGCCCTATCGCACCTAAATCGATGGCGGAGATTGTTCGAGAAGGGAAATGGAAGACGCAGCCCCCGAGTGACCAGTGGGTTCGTGTCCAAAACAGAAGATCACGAAACCGTTTCGTTGGGAAGCGAGGAAAAGCGGAGCCTGAGCCTGGAAGTAATTTTATGGCAGCGGAAACTAAGGTTCCCATGTACATTTATAATGTGGCGAAGGGCGTGTCCGTGTGTGACATCCATACATACATAATGAAGAAGACTAACATTGATATTAAAATTGAAAAAATGGACATGAAGTTAGCGAAGGATTACGAATCATACAAAATATTTGTACCTAAACATTCGTTAATAAATTTCCTGAGTGATGACTTTTGGCCAAAGGGGGTAGCTTATCGTCGATTTATAAACATTATCAGACGTGATAAAGTAAATGTCCGTGTGACTAGCGAGAATATTGACAGATCTAAATTATGAATAACATCAACTTAATAAGTTTTAACTGCAAAAACGTGATGAGATCAGTGGAATGTGTGCGGCAGCTTTGTCGCTCGGCTGATGTTGTGGCGCTGCAGGAGACGTGGCTAATGCCGCACGACCTCGGGTTCCTGGCCACGATAGACGACGACTTCGCCTGCACGGGTACCTCTGCAGTGGATATCGCGTCAGGGGTCTTACGCGGTAGGCCCTACGGCGGAGTTGCCCTACTGTGGAGAAAGGTTGCGTTTCCAACGGTTACCATAGTGAAGTGCAATAGTGTGCGTCTCGCCGCGATAAAAATCGAGGTCAGTGATCGTTCCATCTTGGTATTTTCTGTGTATATGCCTACCGAATCCAGTGAAAACTTAGTGGAATTTACAGAGTGTCTCAGTGAAATGACAGCCATAATTGACAGTCACAATGTGCAGTCGGTGTTTATGTTAGGGGACTACAATGCGCACCCTGGTGAGTCATTTGCTACCGAACTTTTAACTTTTTGTGCGGAACAGTCGTGGTCCTGTGTAGACCTGGAACTTATGCCGTCGGACAGTCATACGTTTGTCAGTGATGCGCACGGCTGTCGGCGCTGGCTCGACCACTGTCTTGTGACAAGCGCCGCGCGGCACTCCGTGTCCGCGGACTGTGTGTTATATAATACTTATTGGTCTGATCATTACCCTGTATCTATACGATGTAATTTTAATTTGCTTAAGCCTAAGATTTGTATACCTAGTGTTAGTATAAATAGAATAGTCTGGGGTGAACGTGACCCGACACAGATATCGAAATTTAAAAATGTATGTCACTCTAGACTTCGTGAAATTGATTTTCCTTCAGAATTAAGAGGCTGTTCAGATTATATGTGTTGTAACAAAAGTCATAAAATCCTGTTGGATAACATGTATGACGAGATTATTTGTATACTGTCGGAGGCCGCTTCATGTAGTTATAACGTTACCGAAAAGCGTAGAGGTAAATACGTTACCGGGTGGAATAGGCACGTTCGCGACGCTCATGGGAGGGCTCGGCTATGTTTTCAGGCTTGGTTGTATGGGGGTAAGCCCGGGGCTGGCCGTCTCTTTGATGACATGTGTGAAACAAGGCGCGTTTTTAAATCAAAATTAAAGTGGTGTCAGAACAATCAACAACAAATAAAAATGGATATTATTGCTGAACTTCACTCAAACAAGAAATTCGGTCAGTTCTGGAAAAACACCAATAAAATGAATCATAAGCCGGGCCTCCCCGTCAGCGTGGCGGGAGTGCACGAGCCTAGTGAGATCGCCACTATGTTCTCCCACCATTTCAAGGTTGATTCGCCTCTGGGGCCAACGCGGCAGGGGCCCGATGCTGAGGAAGGTAGTGAGCGTAGTGTTCATTTTACTGCGAAGGAAGTGCGTGCGGTGATCAAGGGTATGGTGAGGGGTAAATCCCCGGGTCACGATAGCCTCAGCATCGAGCACCTGCAGCACGCAGGTGTACACCTACCCAGAGTGCTTGCTATGTTTTTTACCCTGTGTTTAGGCCACTCCCATCTGCCCGAAAATCTAATGCGTACTATAGTTGTACCAATCATCAAAAATAAAACTGGTGATACATCGGATGTAAACAACTATAGACCGATCTCACTAGCCACAGTGGTCGCCAAAGTGCTGGACAGTCTGCTTGGTCAGCACCTGGATAAACACGTCTCGCTAAACGACGCGCAATTCGGTTTCAGGCCAGGGCTTTCCACCGAGAGTGCTATCCTGTGCCTCAAGCAGACTGTACAGTATTACACGAGTAGAAAAACCCCAGTCTATGCATGCTACCTCGATTTATCGAAAGTGTTCGATCTTGTATCGTACGATATTCTATGGGGTAAATTAAGGGATGAAACTAGTCTACCTAGGGAAATTGTGCTATTATTTAGGCATTGGTATAACAACCAAAGGAATTTTGTAAGATGGGCAGGCTCTCTTTCGGGGGAGTATGGGCTGGAATGCGGGGTGAGGCAGGGGGGGCTGACCTCCCCCACGCTTTTCAGCCTGTACGCCAACCAGCTGATCGATGAGCTCAGCAGCACCGGCATAGGGTGCCATATAGATGGAGTGTGCGTGAATAACATCAGCTACGCAGACGATATGGTGCTGCTGAGCCCGTCGATTGGTGCCTTACGAAAGCTCTTGAATATTTGTGAGTCCTACGTGGTGGCTCATGGGCTCAAATACAACGCGAAAAAGAGTGAGATAATGATTTTCAGGCCAGACAACAAGCGATACACATTCGTTCCGAATTTCACTCTAAGTGGTATGACTCTAAACAAAGTCGAGCAATTTAAGTATTTGGGCCACTGGGTCACCGAGGACCTTAAGGACAGTGTGGATATCGAAAGGGAGCGCAGAGCGCTGTCTGTCCGATGCAACATGTTGGCCCGCAGGTTTTCACGGTGCACGGGGACTGTCAAAGTTGCGCTTTTTAAAGCGTACTGTCAGTCCTTTTACACCGGCAGCCTGTGGGTTAACTATACGCAGCGGACATACAGCGATCTGCGCGTTCAATACAATAACGCGTTCCGGGTGCTGATGGGGCTGCCGCGCCATTGCAGCGCCTCCGCGATGTTCGCGGCGGTTGACACAGACGGCTTTGCAGCCATCATGCGCAAACGGTGCGCATCTATCATGCGCCGCACGCGCGACAGTCCCAACACCATCCTGCGCGCGCTGGTGGACCGGTGGGACTCTCCGATCCTGGCGCGCTGGATACGGCTGCACGCAGTCGTTTAGTGATTTGCTGCCAGCATCGGGAAGTCCACCCGGACCTGCCACTTTATTTTGATTATAATTATTATGCAAAAAATTATTTATTACTAACACTAGTCTGTAAGCTCGCAATTGTACTAACAAATATGGATGTAATCTACGGATGAATCTGAAATAAATGATTTATTATTATTATTATAACTGCGACTGTATGAACTAAAATGATGACTTGAAGAAGACTGTCAGAATGTATGCAGTAAAAAATATAAAACATTCAGCAGTCCTACAGATTAAAATGACATAATAATATATTTCTTTATTACCATAAAAACAGGTCACAGAAAAACGTGAGAACCTGGGGCTCCAGAGGTAGGTAGAGCACCTGTATTTCAGGAGGCAGTGACTTCTTTTCACTTAGGTTACAGTTAAGCACGTTGTATGCAGAGGAAGGTGATAAAATTATAATACATAACATTTAGTTAAATAGTAAACATTTAATATAAGCACTGAAGACAGAATTAGAAAATAAAATTAGAATTAAATCAAGTTAAATAATTTCAGTAAAGCTAAAAAATCATTTGAATAAAATCAGAATTAAAACAAAATTTGATTAAATACTCAATACTCAATTCTTTATTAGGTACATTCCACAATGTAGGCTTAGGTAGTAAATATTTGCCAATAGAAACAATCATGGACACTGTCGGGCACAGGAAAAGAACGATATGTGGAGAAGAGGACTTATCATTTACATAACTTATAATCTAAATTATTTTCAACAAATTTTTACAAAATAATTATTTTTTATAATAATAATAATTTAACATTTAGCTTACGAGTATTGTATACTTATTTATGTGTTTTAAGGATTTATCATTTAAATATTCGTTGACACTATAATAACATTTGCTTATTGATAACTTTTTTAATTTGTTCGTGAATAGATGTAGTTTTTTTTCTTCTCGTAGATATTCGGGTAACATATTGTAAATTTTGATTGACATACTAGAGGGCTTGTTGAGTGTATTTTTAGGCGGGATGTTGGTATGTTGAGTCGTGTTTTGTGCCGGAGTGTAAATCTTGTTTGTACGTCTTCTCGTTTAGTGTAAAAGTAAACATTGACAACCATATTAATTATTTTCAATTCATTATTACTTAAGAATTATTTTTAATCAATTTTATAAAAGATAAAAATAAAATAGAACACAAACAGATGAAAAATAGGGGGTGCTGGTATTTCAGTGTGTATGTGCGCGTCTCTGTTTTTGTGTGTGTGTGAATAAAAATTATTTGTGTTCATATATATTTATGTTGTTTGCAATCAATTTTCAATTGCGTTGTAGTCCTGTGTCAGTAGCCAGATCTTTTAAAATTTAACTCTCATCTGCTTGTTATTTCACAGGCACCCTTAAAATCTGAACAAAGAAATTTTAGTTGGCGACAAAAAAACGAACGTTTTCACCAAAACTTTGCTACTATAGTATTTCCACTAGTAGGTATGTATTCAATGGAAGTTATTGTGAAGGTAGCGAACAGGAAATCCATCCAGCACACACGTTAAACGTGATCTACGGACCCCTCACGTAAGTAAAAGCTTCATGTGACGTTATTGCCAAGCGCTTGGCTGTAGGTGTACGTATATTTGGCGACTCGTCCACCGAATTCTAATGGAACAGAATACGACAGGTGAATTTGAATATGTAGGACAACATATATTTGTTTATTTCTTGAAAAACATTTAATTTATGTTACTAAGATGTTCTCTATTTGAAGCTCCAAAGTCTGAAAGGCAATGTTTTCAAGGGGTATCGTGTTTCACAGAAACTGGGTTGTGGACGGACCTCCACAATGCTTAAGAAAGAAGAAGATTTTTTTTTTCACAGTACACATGATTATTGTATAAAAAAACCAACTTAGCTTGAATACCTAAAATTAAAACAAGCTACTTAGTCGCTCCATGTAAGCAATATGCCTATCTCGGATAGGCAGTCGCAAAATCAAATAATCACTGTTTTAAAGAGGTCGAGAGGTGGCGGTGGTGGTTGCTAGGGCAAATATTGGGGTCCTGATAGACTGCAAGCTGAAACCAAAGTTGAGAAAAGCTATGTAGATGACTATGTTCTCTTATGTGAAAAATAAATGAATGAATAAGCTATAGAAATAAAGGGCATTCGATAACAGCACGTATTGTCACTACTTTACTAAATGAAACCTCTTTACCATCAACAACGATTGTATTACGTGACTCTGTTTTATTGCCAATGCATTTCGTGTTAGCGTCGGGTGCTACATATTCTGGCACTATTAGAAATGAAAGTAAGTGTTTATTCAGAGAGAACTGTCATTGTAAGGATATTGTTACATTTACGTTTTATGATCTCGTTGGTTTTGTCGTTGCAAGCGGTACAGCTGAGCACGAGATCCTGGGTTCGATTCCCAGGTCGGGCAAAGTAGGTATTATTGGGTTTTTTCATCAGAATTTCTCAGAAGTAGCTCGGAGTCTGGATTTGTGCCTGGCTAATGGCAATAGGCTCACTCCCTCTTATATGGGACTGAAACATATCTGGCAAAATGTGGGTATTCTATGTTTATAGTGGGGTTTTCAAACGTGATGTTCACCACCGCCGTGTCCTCGTTGAGATCTCTTGCGTCCGACCCTGGTTGGTACGGAGCGAGAGGCCATGGCTGCATAGGAACCCGTCACCACCTTCTGCGAAGAAGTAGTGCTCGCGAAGGAGTAGGCGGAGCGCGTGAGGGACAGGCAAAATCCGCGCCCTCACTCCCCTAGTCGCCGCAGGAGACGCCCTGGGCGTCGGGAATACCAGGCCCATTCCCGGCCACCGTAGGCGCGGGCTTACGGACGGCGAGCAAGGCGTAGGTCACTGTCCGATAAGGACCAGGCGTTGTGTTCCACGCGCACCTCAAAGAGATATCAGCACGATGGTGTCCGCTAGAGCCGATGCTTGCCAAGGTTGCAGGAAAGTCGGAAAGGGTTACCGTGGCCCCTGGCACAGGCAACTGAAGGAATACGGGTGGGTTTTAGTTAGTAAGAGTCTGACACACTCTCCCGCTCCGCCCAGAGCGGGAGAAGTTATTTGATGATTACCAACCGTAAAAAAAGGCGTGATGTTATGGTTACATTATATGGGAGCATAATGACTTGCTTTGCTTGTATTACAAGTTTCTTCAAGTTCTTACTTTAATTCAAATACATATGTTATAAACAATTTCTCTGGAGAAATTTATAAAATAAAAGAGAACATTAATTGTTACAATAAAAAAGTTTATATTCGTTTAGCATGAAATCGGATACCTAAATAATTGAAACATGTAATAGTGTGAACTGGTACATAAAACATAATTATTTACTTAATAACAACACATTCTGCATGATGTCCGATTGGGATGATACATTGTGTTTAATTGAAAAAGGATTTGAGGGTAAATCATTGCAATTAAACAACGATTTACCTTAATCAAATATTCAATGTTATTTCTGGAAACTGCAGTTTATCGGAAAACCGAGAGAATTAAAATTTATTCTATGAATTGAAGTTCCGGGAAAGAATGGAATTCTATTGAAAACACACACAGGAAAACTCATTGTTATGCAGGCAAGATGCTGTAACATCGAACGAGCACATTCCTGAAGCAAACACGACTTAAAAGTTTCCTCATCGCCGTACTTTATAACAGATTTCAGCACTAAGAAAACTTACACGAAAGACTGAGATATTCGATTTCTACGTTTTGTCAGCAATATTCAAATGGCGTCCACCCCGGAAATATTGCCCCGTAGCCTATATGCAAATTCTATTTGAAATGCGAAAGTTTCCACAAGAGCGCCGAACCTTCAATCGTGAAGGCAAACAGTTTCTATAAGATTAGTCGTCAGATGCTTCTTCTGCAGTCAATATTGACTTAGGTGGCCGTTGCAGACGGCGATTCGCTTTAAACATGGCAAAGTATACTCAGTAGTGTAGCGTTTCTTGGCTTTCACGTTGATTGTGTTCCTGGCATTTTATTTTATAGAATGAAATGGAAGCAGTAGGGTTGACATTCGAGTGGGTGCAGTCATGTTTAGTTTTTACAATGTTGTTTGTGGAGTGTAGCTGTGTGTTGAACTTGGCGGCGGATTCGACTGTGTTAAAATTATAGTCCAATTTCGACGTAGTGCAATTTGATATTGGAATGTAATTGTGATGCACAAAGAGCTACGCACTCGTCGCATAATGTCCGTCATGCAATCAACAATGAATGGTCCAATATTTCATAGGAAATATTAATTTGGATAAGCAAATTTTATTAATTATGAATTCTCTATTATTTGTAATTCTGTACTCACAAAGTGCTTGTGAATAGTCTAATTGTCGTGACTTAAACTTTTTCAGTTTTCACTGGTGGTGAGTACAACAAAGAAAAAAATAATCCATACGATATCGCAATAGGTACGTAGACATTAAGGGGACTACATGAGCTAAACGCTAGTTTTATAATGCCTAAAAGTATATGATCCACTGCAGTGAACAAAATCAGAAAAATGTATGATATTCTTCAGGATATGTGCTAGTTAGATAGTGTGTTGAAAACATAATACAACTAATTTGGTACTATAGAAAAAAGTCAGTAGTTTAGTAAAATTTTCTTTTAACGATTAAAAACCATATTATTATACATGCAATTATTCTGTTTTTTTTTCAGATTGTTCTTCTAGCAACATATTAACGTGATAGTGTTTTCATTTTTTAGACCAATAAATATTTTTTTTGTAAATATAGATTTGCTTAATGTTTTGCAATAAATTACCAGCTTTGTGTCATCGCGCTTCTCTTTCTTTTCTATGTTGTCCGACAGTGACCGCGCTTTAGCAGTTGGGTAATTAAAATCTCAGTAGTTTTTTTCAATACAAAAGCAGTTCACGCTCTCTCTTTCACAGCATAACCTAAGATTTGGAACAACTTCCAACCTCGTGTGTAAAAGTGTTCTTTCTAGTTCTCACAGAAATTAAATTTTCTTTCACAGTACCTACTCTGGTATTACTGTTCATTTTTCTACGAAGTTTGGCAGCCTCCTTTGCTGCAGGGTTTCTCCTTTTTTAAATGTGTACGTTTCCTTCGCTTACCGACTTATTGTCTAGCGGGTACGGCCAGCTGTTTGCATTGCGGCTCTAGCATTCCCGCATTATGTTGCTCTACGAAATGTAAAGAATTATTGCGATTTGTGAGACGAGATGAAATGTGTAGGGACGTCTGTTGGGTACTCGGATATTTGTAGTTTAAAATTGGAATACAGTGGTACAAAGAGCGGCATTACACTGCGGTTACCTCAAAGATTATATAGGATGGTCCAAATAGTGAAAATACCCCATGTACTCGTATGTTCCGCGATTTTTGATAGTTTGTATGAGATCATATGAATATTTTTTTTATTTTTTGGGGAAATTCTTCATGGACATCTTTAACAACTTATAGCTTTTTTTTCAAAAAGCTCTTTATATATATTTGTGCGGTGGGACTTACATGAAATACCCTTTCAAGTATAAAAAAAATATCTTCCTAACATTAGTGCAAGATACAATTTCTTTTTATTTACATTATTA
This sequence comes from Brachylomia viminalis, assembly GCA_937001585.2. Lineage (NCBI taxonomy): Eukaryota > Metazoa > Arthropoda > Insecta > Lepidoptera > Noctuidae > Brachylomia > Brachylomia viminalis. Next base: position 10,921,850 of record OW443308.2, on the reverse strand, counting down.
CGATTAAAAGTGGACTTTCTTTTTAAAAATGTTTAGAAATGTTTCAGGTTCTACAAGTATTTTTTTTATTGACGTCACTATTTGGACCAGCCTGTATAAATAAAAATGAAATGCTGTCGTTGGTAAACGCATCACTTATGAACGGCTAGACCGATTTGCCTAATTTTGTTTTAAAATGTTCATAATAGTCCGAATTAGGATTTTAAGAAACGAAAATTTGGAAAATTTTCTACTTCGGCAAGAACTGAAAGCTCCTTTTTTCTATGGGATTTTCGTTTAAATTATTGTTTGGACGGACAACGTTTATCCGGTCAGCTAGTACTTAGACGATAAAATGTTTGTTTTGTTTTTTTACTAACATTGCTACTTTTGTTTACACTTGGTAGGCAATTCGTTATCTGTGGAAACTTGTAAATGGCCTTCAGTTGCATATCGTTTAGGTACACTGTAAATTATAGCTGTAAGTAACCCGAATAAAATAAAATGAAATAAATAAAATAAAATTGTGATAATCATCCAAAAGCAATATTATTGAAAAAAATTATGCACTTTTGTTTATTTTATTTTAACCGAATACTATTCTGTCTATGTATGACCGTGGCGATTTGGCGAATAAAGGTTTGTCTAGTGTAGTAGTCCGCACATCAGTGCTAACAAAACCAGTCTACGGTGGCCCCTTATTCTATTGAAACTTCGTACTACGCTAGGCCAACTCACTGCCAAAGTATTACCACCGACGTGCGGTCTACAGTACTAATTTAAGGATACTAAGGGACAATGCCGGCAATATGTGACGGACAATAGTACCTAGGCAGGCATTGTAGGCAATACACAAGAGCTGTTTCCATCAATCTGCCCAACAAGCGTGGTTACTATACCTATGGTTCGCTTTAAAGTCATTGTTTTAAAACAAAGGATTGTATTCCGGCAAAGTACAGATTGCACAGCGAAAAGGCTGGTTTTGATTGCCCATGTTTGGTTCTACTACGCTATTCTGTCTGTAGGTATTTCAGTAAAACTAGATGTTGTGTGAATGAAGAATTTGTTTGACAGTGCTAAAGAGCGTCTGGTTTAACAAACATTTATGAAATTTTCCTTTAACTACAATTCATTTTTATTGCTTCTGTAGTGACATAGTACGTGCGGCTCGCCCCCCGGCGCGTCGCTATTGGTTGATTTTATTGTAAATAGTAACAAGCTAGCGTCTAACTGTATCAATTGTAATGTACACATAAGTAGCGCGTTTTGGAAAATACACACAGTTCAGACAGTACCATCAAGTTCACCGTTTACTTCAGTGTGTTGTTTTATTTACGACAATACCAGTACTCAATACACTGCATACTAAGAGGCGACGAACGCCTAAACTTCTTATACTAGTGGTTAAACTGTAAATTTTCCTTGGCAACTACTTAAAAAACTTTCCTTGATACCTAATTCAAAAGTGTCTGTAATTGGTTTATTTGGTAAATAAATGCTTTGAGTTTGAGTTTGACATCTAGGACAGGATGAGACTGCAAGGTTTTATCGATCAAAGGCACTGACCTCTATTAAAATACGCTGGACTGGCTATCGCTATCAATTTCATGTGCCTATTTGAAAATCGCCATTTTGGCGCTGACGGCAGCAGTGTGGGGGAATGGAACTAATACTAGTGATGTATAACAAAAGGTTTGTTATCGATAAAAACTTTTCTGATATCGACCACAATGATAGAAATATTACCAACGCTATTGTTACAGATTTCCTATAAATTAAATTGGTTGAGGTAATTGTAATTACATGTAACATTCGTGTTGTCTTTTATACGTAATATGTTTTTAAAAAACGTGAAATACGTTTTATAACATATGTTAACGATTTACTAAAATTGTAGATAATTGATTTAAAACAATATAGGCATATATTTTTGTTAAATGTTACTAAAACACAGATAAAAAGACATGTCTGCACTAGTACCTAACTAAACTAATGAACTATAGATAGTCGTAATAAGCAGATATTTTACGTAGAAAACATAACTTGAAATAGCAGTATCTAGTACTGTTTATTGACTGTAATAATAAGTATCACATGTCCGGTTGACCCCTTCCTTCCTTGTTCTCCTTAATCGGGTAACAGTTCAATATAGGATCAATAAATAATAAAATTCAGTAAAATAGTAAATTACTAAGATAGAAATAGTAATTAATAAGATAATCCCTTCCTATAAAGAGTGCACAATAAGATATTATTACTAGTCACATACCGCATGTTGCCATGCGATAAGAGACACAATAACTTTGTATTAGGTCTGTAATTACGGTAATTAACTTGTAACAACTTAATTACCGCAGGGGAGGGGGACAGGGAAATAAAAAAAGCATTCTCAAATCACATATTTTATTAAATAAAAAATTACTGTCGAGCCATTTTTTCAACGTAGTCCGTGACTGATGTTTTAAGAAACAGGCTTCCGTGAAGTGTTTAGAACACAGATATTGATACATTGTTGGAGTCCAGTTGACAACCTTCATATTTTTTAACCAAAGTTTGAGAGTCTAATCGGAGGGGAACCTGTAATTAAGGAAACATTAAAGTAGGTATGGGTAAAAATATATAAATTATATACATATATCTATAATTATATAGAACACTTAATGAGAATTATGAATCATAAGTGTTAAATTATTTGTTATTGACTCTAATAATAATAAACCTTGAAGTGTTTTGCTATTATTAGAGATCATTATAATGTGCGTATCATTATTTTAACAATGATGAGCATGACTTTTGTTTTACATCATAATATTACGAAAGTATCGATATGAATTTTGACATCCCTAACAAAAGTTATTGGTTATAAAAATGTTCGTAAAATCCCGTAAACTCGAATAGTTTACGTTTATTATTGTAAGAATACACTGTTTAAGCGGTTTTCTAATAAGTATTTATGTTTTAGATTCACTTAGTTGTGAAAACTGACACCACCACTTTTCGTATCGTGTTTTACAATATACGCACGATTTCATGTTGGACGAACAATACAAGCTATGATACAATCACTGTCACTATTATAACACTTTAATTTATATCACAATCACAGTAAACACTTTAGAAAACTTTATAGTCCGCAGAGACACTTAGCGTAAAATCAACAAACAACGGCCATTTGCAATCTTATTAGTTCTCAGAACTCTCACGTCTGTCACTGGGGGCGCTTTGAATCGGCACAGCAAATAGCTGTCATTTTGTATGGGATAGCCAGTCCAGCGTATTTAAATAGAGGTCAGTGATCAAAGGGCATGGATAAAGTTTAGCCCAGCACAGAAAAAGAGTTAATTATGTTAAGAAAATAACGAATACTATTGAAAATCCCACCACAGCTTTCGTTACTTGGCAACACTTTGCAGGAAATATTTCAATTTAAAAGATTATTATTTTGATTAAAGAGTTATTTGTGTTGCCAGTTTTGCAAATACAATGGTAATTGGGACATGCTTATTGTAATGATTTCATGAATATTTTTAGAATATAAAATATTAAAACTGTATTGAATAATAACTAGACTGTAATGAATATGATAGTTAATAATTGATTTTTGTATCAACTTCATTTTTAAATCAATATATTAGTCCAGTTTTAAAAGTGTTTCATGGCAGCACCTTCTTTATCTTTCATATGCATTGTCACTGCCTGTCAATGTCATGAATTTGTCATATGTAATTTATGCTTTGCACAGAGCTATAACTAACATAGACTAGGCCTTCAAAGATTTAAATTAAGACGCAATATTTTATTTTCCATACGAAACATCATGTAGGTACGAGAAGAGTAGGTACGCTTTATTGATACTCATCGCGTCTGTGGAGTTTCGCTAGCTAATTCAATTTGACCCTGCATAAGAAACATAGATGTACATACAGTCGAAACGAAAAGATGAAGAAGTCATATTTTTGAATGGTCTCTACAAGCCTTATTTACAAGCTTCTCTACAAGCTTTATTTAGACGTACTAAAAACTTTTTTTATGACTACTTATTGGTTCTAAAGTCGGCCATGTTGGTTGTTGTGAAACGTCACATTTCACATATTGGATTAGGAATTTCTTTCAATAACCTTCGGATTGCGATTGAAAGTGAAGTGGGTTAAGCTGGGCGGTCACCACAAACCTAAATACATGTAAATCATTCAAATGCATCTAGGTGTCTGGATGCTACGAGAGGATAAGGAATCCTACATACATACGGCATAACTATGTACTATACAAAACATACCAACGCCAAAAACATAACCTTTCTTGTCAGTCAGGTAATAAGCGTAGACGATTTCTTTTTTATTTGTAACTCTGTGGTGCTGCGTGTGACAGCATCATGAATGTTTTGATGTGTTTTCTTGTGATTTGTTCAAAAATATCATTGGCTGTGTTTCTGGTTATCTTTTTTGCATTTCTGAGTGACTTCGCCTTTCTTGGACTATGGATCTTCGCATTGCAGTTTACCTCGGCTGCAATAACAATACCTATAACATCTCGTACCACTCTGATCTTGCCTGGTCCAACGTTCTATAAACTGGGGCATTGATATTCGATTATTTGGCATTCGATTTGGCATAGTACACCCTATCAAATGAATTATTTGGGATACAGCCATAATATTTGAATGATTTCAATCTGATCGAAGACAGTGGATACTCCGCGATCGGCGATGTCATCAGATTTCAGAAAGGTCTTTACGTATTTTCACCAAGTTTTATGACGAACAAAACTAAACAGGACTGTGAAACGCTATTATTGCATCATATTACATATTATTTAATATGTGTCGATTCTGGGCCGAGCTTGTATGGTCCGTTATCCGAATTTATTGTTTGGTGTCATCAGATTCGGGAAGGGTCTTCACCAAGTTTTACGACGAACAAAAACACAGGGAGACTTGGACCTCCATGCGCAACCTGTTACCATGGGTTCAGTACATGATTCTTGACCGATTAAATTTTAAGCCAGTCATAAAAAATAAAAAATTACGTACATTTTGGCATGAACCAGCAGGTATTTTTTTTTTGATAACCAACGAAAAATGTCTACGCTAGGGTAATAGAAAAAAAATAATGCAGATCTCCTCAATAAAAATGACCGCCTTCTCAATAACTGCATTCGATTCGTTTTCAATCTTCGTAAGTATGACCATGTATCTGCGCACCGGCTACTTCTAAAATGGTTACCCATTCGTCAGCGCAGAGAGTTGAGTGCTCAGTCTACGTTGTTCTCTATTTTGGAGAAACCCACTTCTCCTTCTTACCTGTCTTCTCAAATTCAATATTTTTGCACTACCTTTAGTAAAAATCTTCGTTCCACCAATAATCGTCTTCTACGATGTCCTTCTCACCGTTCTGACTTCATTCATTCTTCTGTCATTGTCCAGGTGGTTTTTCTTTGGAATGCACTCCCTCATCAAACAGTCGGTTATCTTTTGAAGTGTAGGTACGTGAACATATCCGTCAGAAGTTGGCCGAAACATCCCAGCGCTGAGTTGCTAGATTCGTTTTCTCCTCTACCGATCGTTATTTCTCCTGACCAAGGTTTATTTTGTTTATATGTATGTATCTATCTATTAGTATTTATTCTTGTATTCAATTAATTTCCGAGCTATCCATCCCGTGCCGGGGCGTAGCTCTGCTGCCGCGAGAAATCACGGTACACTGTACAGCGGACAGAGCTTCGGCGGGATCTCAGGGCGGCATGGAGAGTGCGATTGTCGCAACCCAGCGCTGGGCACGCCACAATTGCGGCGATAAGTCCCCTCTTTGAGGAGTGGCTAGAGAGGCGCCACGGCGTCCTCACCTTCCGCCTGACGCAGGTCCTCACCGGACACGGTTGTTTCGGGAGGTTCCTGTTCCGGATAAGGCGGGAGGAAACGCCCGGGTGTCACCATTGTGTGGATCGCCCGGAGGACACGGTGGAGCATACGGTGGAGGTCTGCCCGGCTTGGGCGGAGCACCGCCGTGTCCTCGTGGAGGCGATTGGCGGTGGCGATCTCTCGCGTCCGGCCTTGGTCCAGGCCATGGTACGGAGCGAGAGGGCTTGGGAAGCCGTTACCTCCTTCTGCGAAGCAGTAATGTTCGCGAAGGAGGAGGCAGAACGCGTGAGGGAGAGGCAAAATTTGCGCCCTCACGCCCCTAGCCGCCGCAGGAGACGCCCTGGGCGTCGGGAATCGCAGGGCGATTCCCGGCCACCGTAGGCGCGGGCTTGCGAACGGCGAGAAATGGGCAGCTCGCCGTTCGATAAGGACCAGGCCCGGGTCGACGGCGCGTTGTGTTCCACGCGCGCTTCAAAGAGATGTCAGCACCAATGACGGGGTTTGCTAGGACCGATGCCTGCTAGGGTTGCGGAAAAGTCCAAGAGGGTTACCGTGGCCCCTGGCACAGGCAACTGAAGGAACACGGGTGGGTTTTAGTCAGTAAGAGTCTGACACGCCCTCCTGCTCTGCCCAGAGCGGGAGAAGTTATTTGATGATTTCCCACCCACAAAAAAAAAAAAAAAAGTGGTAGAAAATGCTTCAGGCATTAAGTCCGCCTTTGTATAGTATTTTCTTTTACTTGTGCATAAAGTTTTAATAAATAAATAAATAGAATCATGTGCTCATTTCATGGCCACAGTTTGCACGCCAATGTTCCTGTATACAGGGCTATGAAAAACTCTATTAGCTTCATAATACATTTTGTTTTATTTGAATCCATTTCTGGGCCAGGCTTATAAGGAACCGTTATCAATCTCATAAAAGAGGAGGTAAAAAAACACATTTAAGTATATCTGCTAATACTGTGATTGTGGGTTTAAATGTTTGTAAACGCACCCACAATACAGGAGAAATTATAATTGAGGGGCAACATTAAAAAAAAAGTAAATAAACAAAGCAATGGATATAAATATTCACTCAATACATAAGTAGACCAGAACTAAATGGTCAAATGTTTATAAAACGAATAATTAATTGATTAATAATTCAACGCCATTTCAATGCAGTGACTATTATCTAAAATAACGTGTACCTAATCACATTGGCCACTAAACTACAGTTAATGCACTAAAACAGGGTTCTATTATCATAACCTGAATTGATTGCTATTAACGCACTTAACCTATTTACATCAGTAAAGTACATACTGTGTGGTGTTAGGCCGAGATCTAGAAACGGCGCTTAGTATGCGCTTTGGCTTGGACATGCTCCCGTCTGTATCTTGCAAAAGTGCTAAGTAATGTTTATAGATCTTGGCCATAGAGTAGATATAGATTTAATTACTGACCTGAGTGATTGGAAAACCACATAATACTTAGGCCATTTACAGGGCAGTTTATGTGCGTGTGGGCTATGTCATATAAGTTGGAGACGACAATACGACAGTAAATTAATCTTTAATGACGTTCCCAATCTGCATAAAAAAATTAACAAATATATCCAATAGTTTAGTTAGCTAGTCAAAGATGAAAAAACCCGTAGTCGGCCCATCACTACAATTTAGTTTGTTTGAAAAATCACTTTTTTTAATTTCGATGTTAGGATTTAATTGATTGTTAGTTCCAAAATACTCTTATACACTATTATTGCAAGTGTTTTCATTTATTGTCGTATTGTTGTATCCAAATTGTAAAAACGTATATGTCGCCGCAAGAGCGGCTACCTGTTGAGATTATTACATGATCTTATTCGTAACGAATTAATTATCCCAATTTGTGAAAATCCTGCTAATTACGCCCTCGGATCAGTGCCATCTATCGGCTTCTTTGTGAATTAGAAACACCTAGTATTGTTTTAATTCATTATTTAATGATTTCTGATGTTCTCATAAAAAATTTAGCTATAATTAAAAGGGAAAATTCACTTAATGATCTGGTGTTTAGTAACATTAGCAATTCCACATTTGACAGATTAAGTGTTTATGATACAGCGCCCCAATGATGTAGAAAATGGCGGCGATTGCGTTTTAATGGTCAATACCTCAATTTTATAATTGAATACGAGAACAAAATCAGTTTCATAATAATTTACAAACTTTAAAGTAACAAGATTATTTTACACACACATTCCTTTATAAAAACTTGTTTGATTAAATTCCTTGAACTACCGGAAATGTTGTTAGGTAACAATAATTGAGTTGTAAAAAGTAATGTCGTTACTAATTAAACTATAATATTAAAACGCCTGTGCATTTGTGAATATTAGCATTGTTTAATTTTAAAAGAATTAACTGATATGCATTTTACCATTGTTAGTAGATTTAATTAAACTAAGTACTTAAGTAATAAGATCCTGTACTTGGAGGGAGAGTCACGTTTAGAATAGCGTGTGGTGTCGCGATAGTTGTTGTGTAATAAAAAGGACTGAAATTGTGATTGAAAAACAAGAAACCTCTGTAACATAATGTTTTGATTTAAAAGAGTGTCCGTGGAGTTTCTTGCCCGTTCTTCTCCATAAAGAACCTACATCGTCTTGGAATGGCCGTATACATAGCTTCAAAAGTGCCTGTAAGTGTTTCAATTGAAATGAATCCTTTGAGTTTGACTTGAGTGTTGTGTGTGATTGAAAACCAACCACCTATCTACCATTAACGAAGAATTACCCCAGAGACTGGTCGGAAACTACTTCCCTTTGGCTACTGGACTTCGTCATATATGCTAAAATTCTTTCACTTCAATTTACTTTAACAAGAACCTACACAGGTCAAGCAGTGTTTTCTTTAATGCCAACTTAACCTTGTCTGGAAAAGGTAGACTTATAAATAAAATATTTTTCTTTATGCTTTAGAGAAAATAATTTACTTTATCGTAACGGCTGAAATATTATAATCAGAGCCACTAGAGACTTAAAGAAAACATCAAACACTTTTAAAAAGTAACTAGACAATCTCATTAGTGGCTGAAGCATGCCACACATTTTCGATTGTATTTTAAGAAATTCAAATTATTTAAAATTATTTGTAATAGTATTGAACAAACGATGTGTTTAAGAAAACAATTATCCTAACCAAATACAAACTCTTTGTAATGACGAGTGTACAATTAGCATCGTCCTGGCCGCCGCAGTCGGATAACGAAGCGCGACGCCGCTCTTCACATGCAACTTGACTTTCAACCTTTATTAGAAAATTACTCTTACCAACCTGAACACTCCCGATCCAAATGCAACTTTAAAGGAGCATGGATACGGTTTAAATTGGATTGAAAATTAAAGAGAGGCAAGGGTGAGATTTCTGGTCACTGAAACTTGTAGATGTTGCACTTGCCTAGCTCGCGATAGTGGATATATTGAAGGGCTCTCCAGTGAAGTAGGTATACATACCGCAACTTTCAGGCACTGCTAGGATTTCGGACTGGTTCTGAATCGTTATAATGAAGATGATACTCGTTTGTTCAATGTTGTTCGTGGTTTCACTTATTTGTGATCGTTTTGTTGTTTTTCTTTGGACAAAACAAGAAACTATATGTTTATTCTGTTAAATTAAAGTTTATATACATTTTTGACGTGGATTCTGTTAGTGAGAGCTTACTTTTTACTCAAAGGAAAATTGAGGTTTAGTTCTAATTGACTTCTTTATTCTTAATATTTTTGTAATTTTGGATGAAAAATGTCTCAAACAAAAACGATTAAATAAATTAAATAAACATCACGCCTTTTCCCCGAAAGGTTAGGCAGAGGTGTAGGTACCTATAGTACACCCACACTTCGCCAGTTATATTTAAATCCCATGTATCAGGGGGCCAGCCTATGGCCATCAACCGGACACAAATTTAGACTCCGGACTGCTACAGAGACTTTGAAGTAGGAAAAAAAAACAATAACACTTTGTCCGAACTGGCAATCGAACCCAGGACCTCATGCTCAGCAGTAACGCTTGCGGCCACTAGACCAACAAAGCAGTCAATAACAATTATTTATTGCCAAGGGCATATTAACTTACCTAAAGCGTTACAATAACTACCACACGTACCTACCTATACACGGTGTGGCGTAAATAATGGATAAACCTGAAACTGTCGATTAGCCAGATTATCATTTATCATTTACCCCACTTCTATCGCCTTTTATTCGACATAGGGGCCTAAAATTGCATAATTCCGTGGAAAAAATGTTAAACTTTAAGAATATTTTTTTTTGCAATGTTATCTTAGATTGTAATAAAAAATCTTGATACTGATTTTATAATAAAAATATTCAGGAGTGAGATAAAAAAAAAACAAAACGAGAACAAGTCACCAATTATAGAAATGGCAGCTGATTTTGTAAGAGTAAGTACGATTTTTATTTAAAATATCAAAAATATCAATAATTTGGTCATCCATGGGCATATGGCATTATAAGTGGGGTAAATGATAGATAATAATCTGGCCGATCGACAGTGTCAGAGTTATGCATTATTTACGCCACACCCTGTATACAACAAAGTAACTTTTTACTTGAGTAAACATGAACAAGAGCCAAGCGAGGCCAAAAAGAAATCAAGTAGCTGCAATAAAAGAAAGCAATGGAGTCGCCTTTTGTGCAGCGCTGCAGCGCACACAGTTGCAAGCGCGAACTAAGGTATCAAGTAACTTGCAAAGTGCTTCACTTCTATATTTTATCTTTAACCAGCTTCAGTCGATAGGAAATTTAATAACTGGGGCGTTCAAAAATTCACGGCGTTTAAAATAAAAGAAGTTTGTTTTGTTGTTTGCTTCGGTTGAGAGAATACTTAATTTTAATGTTGTTATCATAAATCATATTAATTTCTGTATGTACTCGTTTTTGTGGTGTAAGTAAAAGCCAATTAGCACGCTTGATTGGAAGTAACTATTTAGTAAGTTAGTATCGACACTCGTCACAAACTTTTATAATGAACTACTTTTTTGCATTCTCTTTGATAAGCTAGTTTCAAACATGAACGCACACTTTGTGTCCATGGTCATTGTGCAAGCTGTATGTTTATAGTGCTACAAAGATCTTTTGGCGCCTGAAGGACATTGACAGGGGGGTGTTGTTGGTAATTATTTGAGAAATTGTCACAGAAATTGAATTGGAAAACAAAATGGCGGCCTTAGTTCCCATGTTGGCCACGCGCCAAAAGGTCTTTTCACCTCAATAAAATGGTTCCCAGTCTCCTACTTGCCTACGTTGTGGCAACATTGACGCGGATGTACGAAGCTTCATTAGTAAGTTTATAAATCAAACATGCGGAAGCTGACGCGAGGGTAAGTTTTAAGCGGAGTTACAGGAAACTGATAGTGTTGTGCGCAGGAACTAATGAATCATCTGTTTCTATGTTTAAGCTGTTGTTCAAATACTCGTCATATAGTGCGATGTCGATTTGCAAGTTCGATGTTTTATGCTAGAGTTGTGACTTAAATCGAAAGTTACTAGCAGTTATTCGGAAATGGTCCTGTTTCGGTCAAAAATCTTCTAAACGAAAATTAATATTATTCGGGCTTCGTTGAGTAGTAATGAATACAGCATTATGCATTTTTGTGGGTGAAGTTAATGCGGTAGTTGCTAGATTAACATAAGTTAGGAAATATCAAATGCAACCATAAATTCAGAGCATTGGTAGAGAGTAGTAATTGTACCTTAATTACATAGGTGATGTGAATTGACGCTACAAATGATGCTGTATTAAATAATAACTGAATAATAGTCATTATATATATTATTATTTTTTAATTTTAATACTGCGCACCTATTTAACTTAAAATACTATACACAACGTACGCCACAAAACAAATATAAAAAAATACTCAATAAAAGCTTGTCTAAAGAATACTTTTACTTTACTTTATCTCTTTCGTTTTAAATGTTTTATGTTTCTTTTTTTTTTACAACATCCACACAAGGTCTCATATGAACAAACTGTAGACTCTACTGTAACTGTAAACTGTAGACTCGAGACATCACAAGCGTTCTATTCTCATGGAATATGCGCAACATTTTTGAACAGTAGTAATTCGTCCGAGGAAACGCACACGTGAACATCAACTTGCATAACCTCATAGGGTTGTCATGCTTAGTGGCTATTCATCCGACTTTAGAAAATGTTGCTAAAAAGAAAGAAAGTTTAATTTCATTTCGATGATAATATTTTTTGTAATGATGTAAAACTAAGAGAATTTGTAACTTATTTCTGCTGTAAGTAGGTATGCTCATGATTTTTAAATTAATTAGATTTTAAAAGAAAAGCTTAATAATGTTGCCAAGACGTTTACGTCTGCAGTAGGTAATTCTAAACCCAAAATCCTAGCAATAGGCATAAATTTTCTCCTTGGTTCTACTGAAAATCTGTAAAAAAAATACCATTTTCCTTCTTAATTTAATAAGAGCTGACAACATTTTTAATCCTCTCACGATTTGGTGTCAAACAACCCTGAACACACGTCACAATGCAAACAGAGATTTTACAGAGATAGAGTTGATACAATAATAATCAGAACAGAACAGATAATACAATATTTACCGACCAACCCGTATGAGCTAACATTTGTTTCTCATTATGTCGGCTATCACAGCTAATCGTGCCTACGGCGATTATTTAATAGTAGATTATTAACCAAGGGGATAAAGCAGTGTCTTCTGTCGCGGGTGACGATTTAAATCGCGAGCGTAATGAAGGACTCGAGGTTTACTCCCGAGCGTAGCGAGGGTGTTAAAAACTTAAATCACGAGCGAAGCGAGGGATTTAAGACGAGTCCTGAGTGTAGCGAGGGATTTAAGTTCACCCAAGACTAAGACAGCTTTATCACCGAGGAAAATACTCTACTTTTCGTACCATTTGCGAAAAAATTAACACAATAATAATATGAGATAAGCATTTATTAAAAATAATGACAATTAAACGTATTTTTAGAACATTAACTTATTTATAAAAATAAATTAAAATAAACTTAACGTTTATGTATTTGAAGAAAACAAAAACGCGGCAAATTCCTAGACTAATATTTTTTTGTCGGAAAAGCAAAGGCATCAAGCTCATACGGCCTCGTCGGTTTTCGTAATTTTATTTAATAATCATAACTGCATAATAAATGCGTATTCCTTTTTCAAAAGATGTATAATGCTTTATATACAAACTCAATGGTGTAAACACAGATGTAGTTCAGTATAAATTTCGGTAAGTATTCCAAATTTAAATCACATTCTCCCCCTAGAGGATGAATGAAATTCAGTACAATTTTCTTTCCCTGTTTTTAACAGATTAAAAATGACTATTGTTATGTTCGGTTTTTGTGGCATAGAATGTCACTTTTTTGAGCAAGTGGTACGAAATAGTAGATTATTAACCAAGGGGACAAAGCAGTGTCTTCTGTCGCGGGTGACGATTTAAATCGCGAGCGTAATGTCGAATTTCGAGTAAGACTTCCAAATTTAAATCACATTCTCCCCCTAGAGGATGAATGAAATTCAGTACAATTTTCTTTCCCTGTTTTTAACAGATTAAAAATGACTATTGTTATGTTCGCTTTTTGTGGCATAGAATGTCACTTTTTTGAGCAAGTGGTACGAAAATATTATTTTCATTGAATTTTCAGTATTTTGTGATTTTAAAGTTGGATTGTAAAGGTAATTGAAATGACTTTGTAAATATTTATTCAGAATGTAAACATGTGTTTTATACATGTTTAATACCTTTATTGTGATCAACGTTTAATAAATAAATTGTTGCTATTGTTGTTGTTTGTTAATTGTTGAATGACACTTTGACATAATATAAAGAACATATTATATCCTAATAAAGTTAACGTAGCAGTATCGAATAACTCTTTGATCGACAAACCACGACAATATTATCAAGAATGTTCAAAAATTAAGTAAACCTACCTATACAGAAAATCATTGCTATAGCTTCTACGGTGCAGTAACAGAATTCGCCATGCGAATATTCATGACCAACGTCTCAAGCGGCCAGATGTCTGAGAAACCGCTGAGCACGTGATCTTAGCGAAGCAGCTAATGAGGGCATTTCCTTGCTGTTTGGCTGGCAGACGCATTTGCTTAGAATAAGCTAACCCTCGAATAAGCCACATTGAGAAAATGCTAAGTTGCAAAGGAGAAACAAAAGAACAAATGGTAAAAAATAAGTCTTGAAGAAAGCATAGCCTCATTCATCTTGTCGTAATGATTTTGTAAAGATACAGCAACTTGTTTTTGTGATGCTGAAAACATGTTACTGGCAATATTGCCTACATCATGTACTTGATTTGTTTTTGATTCTAGTATGCATTGCAAGAATAATGTTGAGCAAGTTTTGTTTACCATGACTGGGCTGGGCTTTAAAATGTTGTCATATAACTTCCGAGTTTGCTTAGTTAGTTTGAAGTTTCATTTGAACCAGAAACAAATAGTTATTTGTATGTGCTACATTATAGTATATTCTAAGTCTTTAAAGAACGATCATAATGTAAATCAGATGACCTAGGAGCAATGGGTGGCAACGATAAACGAGAAATCACTTGTAGGTACTAGATTGGTTGGATAATTTTACTACTTACGTCTTCTGAGCTAAACTCGTAAAGCAAAAAACACGCCAAAAGTTACTAAGCACTGTAATACCTATTCGCGTATTATATTTCAAGCTCATTTGAATCAACTTTTAGTTTGAAATGTTTCTATTTCTGCTGCAAAACACATTGTTTAACTAAGTACCTATAATTAATTATCTGTTTAATTTTAGTGAGCATTTTCACTAGAAAATTGAATGATTGTGTAATATGAATAGTGGGGCTAATGGAGATAGTGGGGCTTGTGGCTTAGTAATAACAGCCCCACGGGTCGATCGATCGTCAAAGTCAAAGCATTTATTTCAAATAGCCACATAAAAGGCACTTTTGAACGTCAACATTTACATTAACGTAGAATTGATTCTAGTCGCCCCTGCCAAAAGGTAGTTTCGTATGGAGAAGAATGAGCAAGAAACTCCACCATTACTCTTTAAAATGTGTTACAATATTTTGTATACACTCATTATAATATAATTATAATTATGTGAAGACGATGCACCTATGATAAAAAATACCATACCACAATTAATAGGTAACAATAATTAAAACCGTAGCAATGATAAATAACTTAATTATGTGATAGATACACGGTGCTCACATAATTACAAACATTGTAAAAGTATACGATTTTCCAAATTTTTATACAAGTCAGTATTTAAATCAATGTCATAAAAATAATAAATTATACAATTAAAGAAGCAACAAGTTTGATTTTCTCTTGACTCTAGATTATCCTAAGGAGCTGGACCAGCATGTTCAATGTGCATGTTCTCAAGCATTCTTATCTTAATATAATCCGTTGGTCGGTGGATGAGTGACCATCTTCACATACCAAGACCCCTCCGTGCACGGCTGTCATTCGTGGATCTTTGACAGTCGTTATGGGTCGACAGAAGCCCGAAAGTCTGACAACCAGTCTTACCAAGGGTATCGTATTACCCAGTGACTGGGCTATGGAGGTCAGATAGGCAGTTCCTCCATGTAAAATACTGGTATTCAGCAGAATCCGGTTGGACTGGAAGCCGACCAGATGATAGTGAATACGAATGTTTGTTATTTAAATGTGAAGATTTTGAGGTTTGAGATAACTTTATTCTTATGAGAATACTATAATTCACTTACTTGAGAATGTTCAAACTATAGGTAACATAATTATGTCAATATTGTTGAACATTTTACAAAAACTAGACATTTGTACAATAATTTCTTATTTTGTTTTGTCTAAACAAACCTCCCTATTCTACAAAATACAGACCAACATTTTGCTTCATAATATTTTTTTTTCTAGCGACTTTCTCGATTTTTTTTTAATTTTTTCGTGAAATGATGCTATCACACCATAATTTTGTCGTTAAGTATCTGATAAATTAAGCAGTAGCTGCCTTTGTTTGTATTTAACTCTTTTATCCGTACTTGTGGTAGATAAATAAAGTAATTTCAAATATTCAAAACTTTGTACAGTGTATGCAATCGGATGCATGGCAGTTTTTAAATCCAAGAATCCGTTTCCCGTAAAATTCTTTCATAAAAATTATTCTCTAAAATCGAATTAATATTTGCTCTGTGATAAAAAGGAACCGTTTTTTACATTTTAAAGCTAAACTTGCTCTCAGGGCACGTTCAGAGCCTCATCACAAAGGCTTCGTTGCACCACTCTACGCATTCTAATGCAAATTTCATTGAAATGCCCTCCCATTGTTATCACTTCCAGTCTCCAAGGAAAACTTGGTACTCACACATCTGCGATCTTTATATATGCGACTCTACGAGATTATTAAAAATGTAATTTGAAGGGAGAAAGTTTTGTGGAAATGTTCACGGTAATATTAAGGATGAATTTGTATAAATTAGTAATGCAAAATGCTAGGGTATAATATTTTAAACTGTTAAAAGTATTTTTTGTATTGCATAACTTTATTCACTCAAAAAATAGACCTTATTCATGAGGTAATAACACAGTTGGATCACATTTCTCTGTCAACTATTAAGGGTCAGTTTCGCCAATGATCTTAAGGGCCTTGGCACACCTCCGCCACAAATATAGTGGTGGACAACCGCTTAACGAATCCTTTTAAGAAACAATACTACATTATGTCGCGATTCAAGTAGCGAAACATCAGGAGAGCCAGTTGCATTGTAGCAATTGGAGCAAAATGTCGTCGCTTTCGACTTAGTAGATCAACTTCGGACCTTTTAGATACGTTTTTTAAAATCAACATAGGTTTTACAAAAAAACTGTCTTCGGAGCAGATCGGCCAAATCAGCCGGGAAAGAGATAGAATCATAATCAAATCTGTGCGTTAGCACGGGCCGATTCGCTTCTGTTTAGCTTATGGTGCAACGGACAAGTCACAGTGGAACTACTGTGGTTTTGCTGCTATGGTTTCGCGGTGGAGATGTGATACGCGAAGAGCGTTTATACCTTATGAGTGGCAACGTCGCAATTTAGTGTCATATTTCGTGGTTTTCAATTTTTATCATTTAATCGAAGCTATATTTTAAAATCTGTTTAATTAACTTTTTAGAATTATGTAAAAACTGTGTAAAAGGTATGAAATCTTTGCGTTTACAGTTCTATTTATATGCAAATAATACATTGGAAACTTGCAGGGCGTTATTTTCATTGTAAAATAACTATAAGCTTTACGGTTACTTACTTTTTAAATACTTTCACGTAATTCTAAAAAGTTAATTAAACAGATTTTTAAAATATAGCTCTGATTAAATGATAAAAATTTAAAAACACGAAATATGACACTAAATTGCGACGTTGCCACTCATAAGGTATAACGCTCTTAAGCCGCGTACAAAAGAGCTGTCACTGTCGCTATTCCAGAACAGTTATGACACTGACAGCACTGGTTTTATTAAGTTGAAAATAGCCCAGTAGTATTATGAACCTACATAATGTACGTGGAGCAATGAATAAAAACAAATACCTATATCCTTCTTTATTAAAGTATTGATAAACATCAATGGTAAGTTACGATATAACTTGTATTTTCATCACGTTATAAACTGTCTGAGTCGTTATGCCTATGTAAAAATAAAAGCCCTTTTAGTTTAGAAATCAAAGTTGACATCCTCCTACAAAAACAAGAAACAATTCAGAATTATGTAGAACCAAAATGAAAATGAATGAGTACTACGTACATCCGTCGCTAAAAATACACCTAAAATAAATCTACAAAAACAACATATTTACAAACATCTTGTTTTTTCCTCGAGTTTCGAAGTAAAAGTAGAAATGTACAAAGTTAGAGAGGAACATAGTTGCCTAATAGGTGTTCTTTTTGTGAACGAATGAGCTTCAGCTTCGTCTACTTTGAGGTCAAAGGACGAGGTCGTCATATAATATTATTATGTAGATCCTGTAAAGAGCCTTCTTTTTTGAAGACGGCTAAAAAGAGATACAGAAATCATAGAATGTATTATGGAATACGTAACAATTGACATAGAATATATTATTATATTATATTATGTTATATATCTAGTAATCTAAGGTTATGTAGTAATTTCCTACCGGTATCCTAACTATAATATTATAAATGCAAAAGTAAGTTTGTTTGTTACGCTTTTACGCCAAAATGGGTGACCGGATTTGGATGCCATTTGGCACACAGATAGACCATGATCTGGATAAGGACATAGGCTACTTTTCATCCTGGATCGCAGATAAAGTCGTGGGCAACAGCTAGTTTTGTCAATATTTTCGTTTATGTGTCAGGTGAGTTTTGGATTTCTACTATTTAAAGCTGGCTATATCCACCGTGCCTTTGTGTACGGGTGCTCACATCCTAAACAATAAGGTGCCTACCGTAATAATTTTCGGCTTGATCACTTCATTTCAGTAGGTACAAACAGAACTGTGTATAGGTATCTATGACTTGGCTTGATATTATAATCCAACATTGTAGATATTTGGCAAAGCGACGTTTAAACTAAATGTTCACATTGTAACTGTGACAAAGCAACCTGAATATAGTACACAACGTTATTTATTACACGTCATAGTGGCGAAGATTGTAACATTAATAATATGGCGTGAATATACACGTAACGTATGACGGGTTATCGGTGTTTTTACAGCATTAAACACGTTAGACTTTATTAAGACACGCTGACTTTTAGTGCGACGCTATTTCAGATTTTAGCTTGGTCGTATATTTATGTGTTTCTGATAATCAAACACATTGTTTAATACAGGTTGGCTGGAATTCAAGACATGATTCTGAACCCTCCTGCATTGAAATTGTTCGTTTTCTAGGGGGTCTAGAATCATATGCTAAATTCACTGTTACAGTTTGCGCGTGGATATTCCTGCACCGTGTATTTACAGGTAAATCTATCTAAAGTCTGTTCTCTCAGAATTGATAAATAATATAATACGTCTCCGAATAGCGACTGTCGCTTAATTATCGCAAACTGTATGGCGGCTGTCGCTTATCTCCCGCTTTCGCCGTTTTCGTGGTACGAGGCACGCATATGTTGTCAACTGCGGCCCGAACGGCGAGCGGACGCGAAGGCAAAAATAATTAGCGGGCACAATTCAACTCTCGGCGAACAGACTTTAGGTACCTACTATACGGCATTTATCAGGAAGGTGTGGTCAAATTAAGGGATTGGTACAGTCTGTACCAATCCCTTAATTTGACCACACCTTGTACAGACCATCAAACGGAACTACTTTCTCCATCGGATCAACATCATAATCGTGAAAAAATAATCAGTTGTCCCATACATTTGGGTCGAGTAGGTCGAGTAGGTTGAAGTTTTGTAAGGGACAGTTGATAATTTTTTCAAGATTACGATGTTGGTATCATTTAGAAAGTTGTTCAATTTGATGGTCTGTGCCAAACTCTTAAACATAACCACACCTAGCTGATGCATGCTGTATAGGTGAACCAACAATCCATTATATACCGTGTGTGTATGTCCTGCTTGTAGGTAGTGTTTTAGGCTTCGTAATGAACCAAGCCTAAAACTTCACTGTTACTTATGTATTCAGAAAAATTCTTTAACATTTCTGCTTATTTACAAACATTTCAATAGCGTGCGGTCGGATCAGTTTTATACATTTGCTATTCTGTTAGTTATTTAAGACGACAAACTTGGACTGATTTCATTGACCCATTCGCGGTATATTCGTATAAGCAAAAATTATGCGTGATGAGAAACATATTTTTAATTTGGAAATCTTAAAACATTACTTAGCCTAACATAGAATTGCAGAGGTGTACCTTTAGTCATGGTATAATAATATACTTTATTGTACCATGCCTTTAGTAACACCCACACTTCGCCAAAACACTTATAAGTACCTACCTAAAGGCCGATGAGAGATAGTATCTTGTACAATAAACAAATACTTTACGCTTACACTTCAAACAGCATCCGTTTAAGTTTCTCAGTAGGTACAGGTTGTGTACATACTGTGATATAAGTCGTATACATCGGGAAAACAAATAAACTTTCCGTTGGAAAGTTGGTTTCGTGGAACACTCGTAATTTTCTCTATCTGTCCCTTCGTCTTGTTTCCTTTGGTGAATTAAATTCGACTTACCTACTCCTACCTACTTTATAATTTATAAACTGTAGAATAGACCTGTATTGTTTTATATTTACGATGGAACCTAATTGATGTATAGGTAGGTATTTCAGTTGAACATCTAAAGGGAATTGAGGATGTTTGAAAAAGCTAGGTACCTACGTGAAATATGAAAGCTATTTAGAGTCATTTCACAAATGATATTCTTTAGAAGCATTCTCACAAAGAGAAAATTAAATAAACGTGGTCGACTCATTGGCGATAGGTACAGCAAGTGACCATCTTTCTATAAATTTTCCTTTTCTTTTTTTCGTAACCTCACACCACACGTAATCAGTTAACATTGCTTATAAGACGAACGCATTAATAATATTTTCACACGCGCTCATAAGTTATTAATAACTTTTAATATATTTTTCTCACGCACTACTGAAATATATCTGGATCATTTCGTTTACGTAAACAAGAAGTATGATTATAAACGAAAAATCCGAAAATATATTCTGTAATAAATGTGGATTTATTACGAGCTATCCGAGGTGGAGTGGAATGCGTGACGCGAACTGGATTCTAGCACAGGAATCTGAAACGTGAACCTTGGTATTTTAAACTCCATTGCTTCGTTCGCAGAGAATTGTAATGCAATCCAAACAATAAGACCAATGGACTTTGAAATGAAAAATTCGAAATACTCACCATTGTAATATCGCTTCAGTCCCGCTACATGGCCTCGGTGGGAATTATTCAATAACACTGACGAATGGGTTTTATAACGGAATTGATTACAGGCCAGATAACGAGATGTAATCGCACCGGGGGG
This sequence comes from Brachylomia viminalis, assembly GCA_937001585.2. Classification (NCBI taxonomy): domain Eukaryota; kingdom Metazoa; phylum Arthropoda; class Insecta; order Lepidoptera; family Noctuidae; genus Brachylomia; species Brachylomia viminalis. Next base: position 10,900,986 of record OW443308.2, on the reverse strand, counting down.
AATAGAGACAAATGTCGTATTGGTTGCAGATTTACAGCGCGGCGCCCGCCATCTGGCGTGCCAATTTATGAGTTTAATCAGGAGCCCGGCGTTGCCACCGGTTTGGGCTCGCAGCGAGAACGGGCGCCGCCGCCGCCTTGTTCGCTGTTTAAGCTTGCAAGCCGCACGCAGGCACACCCCTTTATATACTGCATTGGCTTTTAGCTGCTGCAAATTGATTTTAAGTGGTTTTGCTCGTTTTTATCCCTAATATCTCTTTCGAATGCTGATTTAGATTCGGGCTTTTGAGGATTGATTACGTTTACGTTAAATTCGATTTCATTCAATCAAACCTACTCTGCTTTGTGAGCGATAGCATTGGTTTAATTTCGACGTAGAATGGTTCTGTGCGACCTGAACCTTAAAACATCGGTTTAAAGAAATTTATTTCTCATAAGAACTTACAGTTCGCTTATAATGAGATATAAAGTAAAATATGAGATAAAAGTATGATAATATAGTACAATACAATTTCCTCCAGAGTATTAGAAGTTATAATGTACATGCATGTTTCTTAAGCTTATTTTTAAATGTATTCACGTTATCGCACTCTTTTATATCGTCCGGCAATCCATTGAACAGCTGTGCTCCTTCAAATATTATGGTCTTTTTAACGTTATTAGTGCGTACGCTGATGACTTCTAGTTTGTTTTTATATCTATTTCTCAGGTTATATGACATTTTTTTTTTCTTTAGTTGTATGTTAGTTTGTATTGAGTTTGTAGTGATGTTTTTAATAAGAATGCAGGTGTAGTAAATGTACAGGTGTCTAATATTTTAAAGTTTTGTTTTTTCGTATAATTATGGTCTTTGTTGGAGTGAGATAATGATAATGGAACAGAGTTTTAATTATTTTATTTTGAACTCTTTGAAGAGAATTTAAATTAGTTACTGCTGCGGACCCCCATATCTCAATCAAATATCATCAACATCCTGTTTATTTCCGAAGGTCTTGTCTTGTGGAATGGCGAAAGTTTTCAAAGATTCAGCAAATTATCACGAAGGTCATGATATTTTCGTGCGTCATATTGGGATCGCGCGGTAATTGGGCGTTTTAATTCTGTACTTATAAGAAATAGGTACAATGGAAACTTCTTATGAAGGCATGCATTTTAATTGAAGTTTGTTGAACTTTATCCCCTACCAATACTCAGTAAATCCACTACGTACGTTACGATTAAGATCGCAATTCTCTACGTGTAATGGCAAATTGCTAGTTCATCGCTAACGATCTCTAGAATAGCCCATTTTGGTTGAGCCTTACAAATTGTACGGGTAGGTCCACGATACGATTTCTCGTGCCGTGGTTGCCATTAGACACGCAAACATTCAGACTAGGAACATATATCTGTACTGAGCTTGCATCTCTAAGTACTGATGCCATTACGTTAGCAAATGGATGATCTTCACTCGTGTTTGCTAACGATGAATGTGAACAGCTCAAATAGTGGTAAACTAGCACAGTGGTAAACAAGCAAAGCTGACTGTTTGGGTATGCTAGACGGTCTTTTATTGCTTTATGCTTGCATCGTTTTTAGAGTTCCGGACAAAAAAGAAAAACGAAACATAAATTTTGGTGCTATATGGGACCATTGGCTTCAATCACATGGACTTTCTATTGTAGCGGTATCTACATCGCCACATGCGAGCTGCGCGTCATACTGACGTCACGCAAATCCTGCATCGCGCAAGCAGAGTTTACCGCGCGACTAACTTAAACAACTTCCCGACATCGATCGTCGGGCAGTTGCCCACCAGACACGACACCCGTCTGGTCGGAAGATCCTCCCTTTTCTATGGAGGTATGAGTGAACTTTACACCCTGTTCCTCGTACCTCCATACTATCAAGTGAACCGTTAGGTTGATCGCCACATGCCAGCTGCGCGTCATACTGACGTCACGCAAATCCTGCATCGCGCAAGCACAGTTTACCGCGCGACTAACTTAAACCACTTCCCGACATCGATCGTCGGGCAGTTGCCCACCAGACACGACACCCGTCTGGTCGGAAGATCCTCCCTTTTCTATGGAGGTATGAGTGAACTTTACACCCTGTTCCTCGTACCTCCATACTATCAAGTGAACCGTTAGGTTGATAAAGAAGTCAAGAGGTTGATAAATAACCTCAATTATAAAGGTACCTTTTAGACATATTATTCGGTAACAAGAGTATCCGGAAAACAACTAAACAAAAACCAATAAACAATGTTGGTAAAGTAAACAGCACTTTCATTAGTTTCTAGCCCGGGCCTGCCCGAGCAACGTTAGATATAATTTCGAAACTCACCAACTAGATATTAGCACACATAACTTTTCTAATCAAACTCGTGTAGGCTTATACTTATAGGAAAAATGTATGTGGAACACAGGTGTAGTGAAAGATAGAGAGAGCAAGCTATTGTGAGAACCCCGAATTGTGGGTAAAAATATGTTTACACTCAGGCCAAGACATATAAACATCATTTAGCCCATTCTTTGGCTAACACCCAGTTTCACCTTAAGTAGTGCTAAATTTGTGTTTGACAGCTTCTCGACTTCTCAATTCAGAAACCGAGTGCTAGACATGTTCTCGTCTCTGATTTTCACTTGTAGTTTTACAGTTGTGCGACAGAGACAGGAATAACGCTTAGCCAAAGTAAGTTTTAAGTAAAGTTTATTGATCGAGGCCTGAGTTAATCGCAAATCCTTAAACGGATTACTTAAGTAATTTCTAATGAGCCACTAACTTTACTGAATATATTGCGGTTCACCTTGGAGATGTTAGCCATACTATTGCCATGTCAGAACGGATATTTATACCACGAAATAATAATAATAATAGTCCTCCAGACCGTATTTCGGCTATGGCGGCCAATATCAACCGAGACTAGCTTTCGGCGCGGGAGATATTATAGAGCACAAGTGTGTGCGCAGACACAGGTGCACTCTCTCATAGTCAGTTGAGACGGCAATCCGAAACGACCGGAGAGAGATCAAGCGCAGGACCAACGGCTTAACGTGCTTTCCGAGGCACGGGGGTATCTCACCGCAAACTTCCAAACTCCGGGCTGTTATTCAGAAATTCCTAATGGAAAAACCTAATAACACTTTGCCCGACCTGGGAATCGTAACCAGGACTCCACGCTTATCCCCTCCCCGTTGGTCTCGTGGTTGCAAGCGCGACGAAATACTAATCTTAATCTTGTGTCATACCCTGATAATAACGGTGCGGATTCGTATTCACACCAGCGGGGCGAGCACGGCCTGCTGTGATAGGCTTGAGTCACACATTATTATCACAGTTTGGAAAGAAAAACCGTGATAAAATGCGTGACTCAAGATTTTCACAGAGTCCATGCTAGCCCCGCAGATTGTAACACCAGTGCGACTTACAGGATTTTTTCCCTGTTTGTCACATTGGTAATTTTTCTACACCATTTATCACGTATTATTAAGTGCGGTGAAAAAATATCAATATAAAAATACATTTTGTAGATATGTACACTAAGTGAGAATTAGATTATTAGTAGTCTGAAAATAGTACATTGTTCACCGAGAGGAGAAAGTGACCGATTACCGTCGAGGGTGTCGTTTGAAGCCCGAGCCGTAGGCGAGGGCTTTAAAACACCCGAGATCGGGAATCGCACTTTCTCTCGAGTGATACATAGTGCTTTATACTACACCTACGAGGAAAATAAAAAACTAAATCTTTACTAATTGAAATGGCGCCAATGGCGTCTGCAATTTTCACATGTTCTTTTTTCAAATTGTTTATCCTGCCGCCGCAGGGTCGCACTGCCAGCCCGGCACCATCCAACACACAGCTAGTGGCCAGTGTCATTTTGCGAACTTGGAGATAAAAACTCACTGTAAAAACTTTTTGGCTTTTGATATTTAGGTTACCGGCGCATAGTCTTACCCAAAATTAAAAAAGAAAAACCACGTAAGAAATGGATTTTCATACACTTTTCTCTCCCGCTCAGATGCGTTTTCTCCCCACATATTTGTTCGATATGCAATGACGTACTTTCTACCGTAAATTTGATAATGTATCAACTTTCCAAGCAGGTGTAGTGTAGTATAAATAAGCATGATTGCCATCTTTAAAATATTTTAGTCAAAATTGTAGGTGTAAAATAAGTATGACAGTAACACGTTTAAATCTCATCTCAATCACAATAAGGAAACCTGTAGTTTAGTGTGTGTGTGCTATAGTGTTTTACTTTATCTACATAATATTTGTGACGTAGAGCCTTCATGAGGAAAAATACGCTTTTTCCATTCGATTTATTGAATTGAGTATAGACGATAAACACACAAAGGCCGTGTTAGGCATAAATATAGCATGAGTTACCGCTTAAAAGATCTATGGAGGTTGGGCGGCTGCTTCGTTCGCTTGACAGTTATTGCGTTTTTTATGCGTGAAGTTTGGGAGAAATTCTCTTTAAAGTAAGAGATCCCATGTAACAAGGGCTTTCATCTATTTACTTACCAAAAGGAAAAGTGATAAACATTTTTGTATTTACTTTAATTTATAAATAATAAGTTGCAGGAGAAGCAAGTTGAAGGAGAGGCAAAGGCATGAATCCTCTTATATAACTTAAAGCCTAATATATAAAAAAATTGACATACTATTCGTTCGTTTATTTATAGGTAAACACTTTTTATTTGGTATTTATGTTTTTATTTGGTTTAAGTTTTGTAGGGAAATAAAACTGATTATTCACCACTTTAGCACGTATAATAATTTATTTATATTTAACAAAGAATCAGGTAATTTGGCCTAAATGAAAAAAGATTACGAGAAAGCTTAAGTTACATCGGATGGCAAACCTTTGTTACACATTTGGTTTCCAAACTAGGGAATTGATTGCAATCGGTTTTTAGGTTCGTGACTACTAAATTACGTAAACTTTCAAATGAATATTATCTTATAAAGATGAACATAAGTTATCCCGATAGGAACAGTCCTGGTGATGATTGACTAGTATTCAAATATTAAACCTGAAAATACTCATAACTACGGGCTTCACACTGAAAGTTTTTAGAATAGACCAGTAAGAAAAGCAGCCGATGACAAATTTATTAACATTTCGAATTAGGATTTCTTTGGGAATCTGTAGATGTGTGAAGAATTCACATTATTATGTCATTTGTTTTTACAAATTGGCGGCAATTTAAAAAGTGTCCTTCGTGCGTGGAAATGGATTTGACTAGAGAAAATTTTCGTTCAATGATTTATTACGACTTTCGTTTCGGTCTTACTCAACGACAATGTTACGATAGACTTCGATTAGAATTTCATGACGACTCCCCATCCCGTGCCACTGTTTACAACTGGTTTAATGAATTATAACGTGGACGACTCACTGATGATTCGCAAGAAGGACATCCTTCCACGGCGACTACTGAAGATAACGTGAGTGCTGTGCGGCTAATGATAGAAACTGATAGAAGGGTGACATATCAACAAATTCGGGCAGCTTTAGGCATTGGTATGAGTCAAATACAAAAAGTCTCACCTGAACATTAAGGCGTCAGAAAGCTTTGTACTAGATGGATACGTCATAATTTGAAGGAAGATCAAAAACGCGGTCGTTGGATTGGTGCCGCTCAATGCTTGAAAAGTATGACAGAGGTGTATCGAATAATAGTAATATGACGTCGTCACAGGTGATAAAAGCTAGATATATTGTTACGAACCCGAAACCAAAAGACAATCTGCGCAATGGATGTTTCCATTCGAAGATTTGCCGACAAAAGTAAAGAAGGGCAGAAGTCAAGGGAAAAAGATGATTACCTCATTCTTTGGACGGACGGGTCATTTTGCAACAATTATTCCAGAAGAAAAAATACTGTTACTGCAGATTGGTATGTCAGTCATTGTTTACCAAATGTCTTGGAAAATGTTAGACAGCAGCGCCCAAGAAGCAGGATTCTCCTCCACCGCGACAACGCTCCAGCTCACTCCGCTAGACGGACTATCGAATATTTGTCTATCAAAAGTGTGGAGTTAGTAAGTCATCCTCCTTACAGTTCAGACCTAGCTAGTTACCTAGTTTTATTTATTTCCAAAACTAAAAGATCAAAGCAAATGAAATAAATAACAACTTAAATAACATAATATCCTGGCTCACTGAAAATAATCTCAAAATAAATTTAGAAAAAACAACTTACATTTCGTTTGAACAAAGAATAAACAATAAAAAACTAGATGTTCGCTATGGTGACAAATATATTCAGGAGACTGATAATACTAAATTCTTAGGTATCTGGATCGATAAAAAGATGAACTGGAAAATACATATTGAAAATGTATGCAAAAAGCTTAGCCAGTGTTCATATGCCCTTTATAACTTAAGGAAAGTTACTAATCGGTCAACACTATTAATGGCGTACCACGGATATGTCTCATCTACACTACGATACGGACTTATATTTTGGGGGAACTCGCCCGATAGAGAAATGGCGTTCAAAGCGCAGAAGAAATGCATAAGGGCAATATGTGGCATTCAAAGAACAGACAGTTGTAAGCCACACTTCCAACAGCTTCAGCTACTTACACTTCCCTGTCTCTACATATACGAAGTAGCAAGCTATGTTAAGATAAATATACACCTATACAATCACCCAAAGAGTCTACGCCACAAAAATAAAATATGCACAATACCACATAAAAAAGCTATTTTTAATAAAAAATTTCTTGGTATGGCACCCAAAATCTATAATAAGATACCTGAACACATAATTGAAATAAAAAATATGGATCAATTTAAAAAAAAAACTACGCGAATTTTTAGTTGCGAAATGCTACTATCATATTAATGACTATTTAAATGAAAGATGTTAGAGCCCTGCTACATCCGATTTATTATATTAGGGATAAACCAGTACTAGTTTCATGAATTATCAATAAATTATTTTGAATTAGATTTGTATTAGTTTTAAATCTGACTGTAATGTATCACTTTGAACTGACATTTTATTATTATTATACATATTTATTATTATTATTATACATTTTACTATTTTATTACTTTGACATTTTTCAAACATGGCATTTTCTTTATTTGTAACTGCATTTAAAACTTTATTGATAAAATGACTAAACCTACCCAATAGATAAATTTGCACACCTAAATAGGTTATAATACAGTGTACCTACTATACTTTTTAACACCTTATAAACATGTATTATGCAAATAAATGATTTGAATTTGAACTTAGAGGAATTCGTTTGAAAAAGGCGTGGAAGAAATCCCTAGAGAAGAGTGGGCCCACTGCTTCAGTCAATGGTTCCATCGCATGCGATGGTACTTAGAAAGGAACGGAGACCACCTTCGAAAAGCAATAAAAATATTAACAGGCTTCTACATCATTCGCTTTTTTTTTTACTTTCAGTGTGTCCCACGTATAATAGGTATGTCTGATGACATAAAACAACAGGTCGATCCTGATGAACCGCAACCTCGAAGCGTAGAACGCCTCCACAGAATCGCAGGTGATACGAAGATCGTGTGTCACGTGCCAAAACGGACTTGCCGCTCTCGAGCTCCAAGGATTCTATGCGGCTGGTAGAAGCAACCCAAAAGCTCGCATGCCTGATGAATGGTGGTGAGACCGGTTCCCAGAAAAATGGGCCGGAAGCAGCCCTTTTTAACTGGTTTTACACCAAATTCGAAGAATATCTAACACCATTTGTGCAGAACTCACCGTTATAACTTGGTTGACTGCAGATAACACAACATAATAACTTCGAAACTTGGTAAAGCATACTTAACCTTAATTCCTTCAATTAATAAAATTTAATTGGCTCAATTTTAAATTAAGAGTATTTCTACTTTTAATTTAAAATTGAGCCAATTAAATTTTTTTCATAAAAATTGACTGGATTGGATTCATATTTTTCAGCAACTGAAGTTTATTTCCAATAACCAAATGAGAGCCTCGTTCAAAAAATGAATAAAAAAATTATGACAAGTCATATGAACTAGAAAAAATAATTTGATAGGTTGAAACTACAAAGGTCACGCTGCAGTATGTATAATATATGAATCCCATGCTCGCAGATAAGTCAAAATACCCTATAATTTAGCTTAGTCTTTGTACTTATTTATTCTTACTTATTTATAGTAATATTCTTTTTTTCCGTGTGTACATATATAAATGAATGAAAATATAATGAAAGTGTATTATACAAAGATAGTCACATCGTCTTGCGATTGTTATCTGACTATAAGAAACTTTCCGTAGACTGTTGAAACAACTTCATACCTTACTGCTATTTTATTTCACGTAAAACACTTTTCTTCTCAGAGAAAGACAAGTTAGTCAAAAAGTCTCACTCGTCCTAGATCTTGAGCAGTCCGTTGAACGTAAATTGTGCTCTACTTTGTATAGTCAGAGTACAAAGTAACCATGCAAGCAAGTTACAAAGGGAAATTCACTTCCCTCTCACCTCTTCAGTTTCAAAGGAAGAACTGGATCGGAGCAATTTTACTCATTGTGTACTTTACAGCTCGCGTCCGAACGGTTTTAAGTTAATGGCACAACTTTAAAGTTAATATTTCGAAGTTCGCCATAGTTGTTATAAAGTCACACCTTAATGGTTTCATAATATATTAGATACCAAACCCCCGCGTGCCTCGGAAAGCACGTTAAGCCGTTGGTTCCGGCTATCATTCGTGGACTTTTGACAGTCGTTACGCGTAGTCATAAGCCCGAAGGTCTGACAACCAGTCTTACCAAAGGGGTATCGTATTACCCAGTAACTGGGTTGTGGAGGTCAGATAGAGAGTCGCTCCAAGTAAAATACTGGTATTCAGCTGCACCCGGTTAAACTGGAAGCCGACCATAAAATAGTTGGGAAAAGTCTAGTAGTTGGCAAATGATGATGCATAGATTGGACAGGGAAATGGCAAAATAGAGGCTGTGACGTTACTGCAACAATGATACAATACAATACATAAATGATATTGTAAATCTAACAAAAATATGTTCATAAAAGGTTGCAAAATTATTTGTAACCGGGATTATTTAAACAAGTATTCATAATCAGCCTTTATTGTTCCCACTGCTGGGACACAGGCCTCCTCTTCAAGAGGGAGTGGACTGTAATCTACCACGTGAGCTCAGTGCAGGTTGGTAGATGTCTTTGAATGTTTGTTTTTGGTTCTAGGACATTAGGTTTCCTCACGATGTTTTCCTTCACCGTTTTGAGAGCATTTAAACTAGTGATAGCTCGAAAATATACAACAGCACTAAAATTATGTTATTGCCTGTATGTGCTTAACTACTTCAGAGTTAATTTGAGCATTGCTTGAGTTGTAAACCTCACTACAACCAAACCAAAAAAAAAGGTCTGGTAAAAAAAACTTTTTAAAAACAAGCTTATATTTCTTTAGGGCAATTATTAGCCCTAAAAGCTTGTCGCGAGATTTACATGTTTTATAGGAAACATTTTCTTTCATAGAATTACTTATACTTAATAAGTAAGTCAAGCAAGACTAGTCAGTACACAGGTAAATATCGCGACAAGCTTAATATATAATTTAATAAATTGTGTAATACATGTACTAAATTGATTGGTTTGATTTAATTTAAAGCTTATTTTCTTCTTTTTAGGGCAATTAAATAAAATATTGTTTATAAAAAGTTTTTTTTACCGTTATTTTATTTTTTAGTTAAGATGGATTTAATGTCACGTTTTATTGGTTTTTGTGCTCTCCACAGCAAGCCCTTTCATTTGATACCCATACTGTGGTAGTGTGGAAATAATACTTATCCGCCATCTTGGATGATCCACCATAATAGAATTAGAATGACGTTACCTATACGAGTATAAGCATGTATTGTCATTCAAAATAAGCGTGTATACCAGATTTCAGCTGAATCGGTTAAAGATAACTGATTTAAAATTCATTTGCAAGATTCCACCCGGACAAACATACATACGTTGCAAGTTAAATAAAAGCTTGTAATTAATCCAAATCGCTGTCAGTTACCGAGCCTGAAAAAAATAATTCTGCTCCATGTTATCTTCAAATATATACCTACAAATAAGTTAAGGCTTAATGCCGAATACATAGATAGAATGGATCCATTAAAATGGTCATTCTCGTAAATAACTTATCACAATAACACATTATTTTAACACAGCGCTTTCTTGTTCTATTGCTTATGTAACCATTTTGTTCGTCTAATCGGTACTTTGTAACCCTTCGTAACGCATATAGTGGATGATTAGAATGAAATATTGTATTGTAACGATATTATGGGAGTTGGTAAGTTTTGACGAGGTTAGAGTTCTTTCCTTCTTTTTTATAGGTGTTTGTAAAGTGAATTAGCAGCACTAACAGCTTTTGTTTGGTGGTTATAACACAAAAATAGTGTACGTAAATATTTTCATTTTGCTACAGATGTTATCTCTTACGTCTCGTTTCACATGAGGCGAGGCAATAAATTAAGTTCGACAAAATGGGACAATCGAAAAGCCATTAAAATAACTATACAAGCAAACACGCATGTAGTTGTACCTACAGGGCCTGTCCCTTTAATCGAAATACCAAACCGAAACATAGTCGAAGTTCGCTCGTAAACGTCAACATAAACTCGCGCCGTAAACCGATCAGTGTGCATTGTGATCACGCGTCTGGCTAACTAATATTCAAATTAGTGACGTCATCGGATTAGGCTCGACGCCGCTCAATTCCTGTTGATTACTCCGCCACGGCTTATTATGGAGAAAATGTATGCGTTCATTAAAATTAGACATCTTGTGACTTTGTAATTTCGTTGGGTTATTAAACTGAAGTGGGGGCCGATATTAAGTGTGGCGCTTTTGAATTATTTCCTAAGTCTATGTTGCTAGAATATTTTGTGATGGTTTTACAATTTTGAAAAAAAAAATATGGATATTTCGTAGGTATACACCTAACTAGCGGATTTTAAATCACATAGTGTTCTACATAATTCCTATTCCGAGTGACTTAATCCAATTTCAATTAAGGACATGCACAGAAACTGAGGAAGTGACATCTAATAATGTCATGCCGGAACATCATGATGGATTAAATTGATTACTCAAAGCTTATCTCAGTTGGCACTGTCATGTCACATCTAGAACCTATTCAAGCCATCCGACACGAGATTTCACAGAATTGATACGAGATTCTAGATACATGATGGCAAATCTGATAAATCATTGATCTACTGTAATGGTGGTCAATGAAATCGTACCTCTTGTCCGTCGTTATCAAAAGCAACATGTGGCTATTTATACTTGCGTGTAGTTATGATGAAAAATATATACGTATATATTCATCTCAATAATTTTCTACTTTTAACTAAAGCCACACTCGTCTTATTCTACGCGACACAATAAAACTTTCTTCTTTTAATTCAGTATAATCTCCTTAGCATAGCGATGATAAACAGTTCAAATATGAAATCAATATATAGGGAGTATAATTATTGATTTAAAATTTAAATCAGGTTGTTAGTAAATATCGGTATATCAGAAATGACTGACGTCGTTGGCTACCGTGACTGAATGCGGCTAGCCTGCCTACCTACTTGTATTACCGAATTTAAGGGGGGTGCCAATCCAACGCAGCATCATTGTTAGTTAACCAGCTCTGGATTTAGAACGGCCGCTTTAGGATTGCTAGCTCGAATTGTGAATTTTAACATCAGTTTTGTAAATAACGGATACGGAAAAAAAACAAAACAGAACACACTTAAATATTTTTTTAAAACAATCCACGCAATCACTGTCCATTCCAAGGTTGCCTGGAAGAGATCGCAAAAAGCGATAAGGCCGCCCATTGTATGTTATACAGGGTGGCCGGAACATTGACGTCCAAAAATAAAATTTCGGTCCCTCGTATCGTGGGGTATTCGAATCACCCCCATGTATGTTCCGCGACTTTTCATAGTTTTCGAGTTATGAATTTTTTTCTGAATGTTTGAAAATTTTCGACCTGACCAACCTAAAAAAATTCTAAAAAAAAAAGTAGAGGGTTTTATCGAGTTTCTTTTTTTGCAACTGAATTTTCATAAGTAGTACTTTTATGCATAAAATAATCAGCTTCGTAACTGTGATGAAAGTTATGAAAATGTTGATCTAAAGTGAAAAATTTACGTTCGGTAAATTATGACTCAAATTTTCAACTTTAAATTAAAAATCTTAACAGGTGACTTCATAATTCCTAAGTAGGCTTCAAGAATGCACCAGACTCTCAGTTTTCATAATCATAAAAAAAATGAAGTACTTAATAGGGCTACTTTGTTTAAAATCGGCCTTCAAAGACAGCGAGGTGGAAAAATTCTTAAAATTACCCATCTGAGTAATTATTTTTTTTTGGCTATTTTCTCGTTCCTAAGGTTAATTAATGATAAGAATACTGAAAACTAACCAACAAATAGTTTCAGAGTTGGGTAAGAAAAGTTTTACGTAAAAAGTGGTTTTGAATAAAACACAGATGATAATGTGAAAAAAGTACTTAATTTATTTTTAACATTTAGAAAAGGTTTTCAAAGTGGCCACCACCAGCAGCAATACACATTCTACACCTACGTAAGAAATTGTCTGGCAATCGTCTAAAAGCGTCTCTGTTCTCTCTCACAACACGTTCAGCTTCTGCAATCAACTGCCTCAGCTCTTGTTCACTTGAACAGTCTCGGGCGTATGCTATTTCCTTGTAATAGCCCCAAATAAAGAAATCGATGGGGTTGAGATCAGGTGAGCGTGGAGGCCACCTAATTGGTCCGCTGCGTCCGATCCATCTGTTGGGGTATGTTTCATCTAAGTAATTTCGGACCTGGGTTGCATAGTGACACGGGGCGCCGTCATTTTGCAACACCATGGTTCGTCTGAGTTCGAGATTCACATCTGCCAGCAACAATGGAAGTTCATTTTCCAAAAAGTTTTTGTATGTTTCTCCATCAAGTCTGGACGGCAGTTCAAACGGACCAATTAGTTCGCCATTGAGAATACCAGACCACAAGTTAACGCTGAAGCGATGTTGAAATGTCGAAGCTCTCACTTCGAGTGGATTTTCATTCGCCCACGTGTGGTAATTATGAATATTGAATATTCCGGATCGCTCAAATCGTGACTCATCTGACCATAAAACTTTATTGAAAAATCCAGGATCCTCTTGCTCTTTTCGTAACATGGTTTGGCAAAAATCAACGCGCAATTGGTGATCTGTAGGCAGTAAAGCTTGGACTCGTCGGATGTGGAACGCGTGGTATTCTTCATCGTGAAGAATGTCTTGGATAGAAGTCCTTGGGATGTTCAGAGCACGAGCCATACTTCTCGTACTCGTAGACGGATTTCGCTGAACTTCTTCCAGCACCATTTCTCTGCGATCCGGGTTAGCTCTAGGGATTCCTTCATGACTGCCGCGTCGACCAGGAATGCGGCCTGCCATCAAAGTGTTGTGCGTGTTAATAAAAACACGATGGTCGGGATATCGCTCAGGTTGCGGCCCACCACGACGTTGAAGTTGTTCGCGATACAGTCGCGCTGCTTCATGGCCGTTTCCTTGTGCAACTCCATAAAAATAATGCATTTCTGCATATTCACTTAACGTGTAACTCATTTTTTACACTTCCACGTAAAAAAAGTCCAAATCAGAATGCAAAACACAGTCCAATAAACGAGCAAAGTAGTCAAACAAGTAGGCAGCGGAGTCCGTGGGCAAAGTGAGTGTGGTAAAGACAAAATGGCGACACGCGTATAGCAGTAAACACAATGTGAGTACGACTGAGGTACTTGTTTTGCGTTGGCTTCGGTTGCGCGCCTTGCGTGAGAGAGATAGCAATAATTCGGTCTCTTTTCCTCTCGGTCCATTGTTATTGCAGGTAAAAGAGTTGCACCCTCGTTTACAACCCATAGTCCACGAGAACGGATCGCGCAAAATTCATTAAACTAACATTTAAAAAAATCTCCGTGTTTAAATCTTAGCTTTCCTGCAGTAATTTTTGGTTAGCAAACTAAATAAGCTTAGGAGCGAGAAAATGGAAAAAAAAAATTTATTAATCAGATAGCTAATTTTAAGAATTTTCCACTTCGCAGTCTTTGAAGGCCGATTAAGGCCAAAGTTAGCCCCATTAAGTCCTACGTTTTTTAATGATTATGAAAGCTGAGAGTCTGGCGCATTCTTGAAGCCTACTTGAGAACCATGAAGTCACCTGTTTAGATTTTTAATTTGAAGTTGAAAATTTAAGTCATAATTTACCGAACGTAAATTTTTCACTTTAGATCAACATTTTCATAACTTTCACCACAGTTACGAAGCTGATTATTTTATGCATAAAAGTACTACTTATGAAAATTCAGTTGCAAAAAAAGAAACTCGATAAAACCCTCTACTTTTTTTTTTGAATTTTTTTAGGTTGGTCAGGTCGAAAATTTTCAAACATTCAGAAAAAAATTCATAACTCGAAAACTATGAAAAGTCGCGGAACATACATGGGGGTGATTCGAATACCCCACGATACGAGGGACCGAAATTTTATTTTTGGACGTCAATGTTCCGGCCACCCTGTATAGTGTTAAATGTGTTTTTTTTTATTTCTACATTCTGGTGTACAATAACGTATTTATAAATAAATAAATAAAATCAAATGCTGTGGTTTCAGTCACATCATCCACTTATTTCGGACTGAAATGGAAAATCATGAAATCATTCACAACTCACGGCTATGAATATACTTGTATGTAACTTACCTGTAAACAGTGAAACTTCCTTTAGTTAAAGTAGGTATAACATTATTTTGATGGACAGAACATACTTATTTAGAAGATATGACTGCAACTAACATGTTTAACATAGTATGAACAGCACAAGTCTCCACAGAATACTTTCACAATATTTTCATATATTGGCAATACACGACGGGAGGTTAGTTTACTTTTCCCCAGTTCTCATAAGATTGAACCAGCAAATAAAGAACCTTACAAATCAAACAAAAGCCAAGTAAATATACGAAACATTGAAACGTATTGTCTCATAATACAAACTATGAGAACCAGACGGCATCGCAAAAGATTCAATTTTCTTTTCATATTTTCTTCGCATTTTATTCAAATGTGCCCGTTCCAATACTTTTACATCAAAATTTATATCGTTGACACAGCTCTGTGTCTAGAATATTATGTTAATCCGATTACTTTCAACCAGAAAGATGAGATAGACAAATACCTTTTAAGAGATTTTTGATCATTAGGTTTGTTAAGAAGAATAAAGCCGTTTTCAGCACGGTCTTGGAATTACAATATCTTTTTGTTTTTAATTTTTTTGTTATCATGGATCCCGTTATCTTGAGAGGTAGGTAATTAATGCCAGCTGTATTCTTGCTTCGCCCTCATTTTGTACGGTAAATAAGGATGTGACTTGTGTTTTGCTTTTAAATAAAATTAAATTTATGTGAACTATTTCAATTGTTTTGATTGTTGTGTGAAGTGGTGTTATTGTATTATTGTAAATATTTTAAGTATAATCTTCTTCTCCTCCTTTTCGAATCGATGATGCAATTATAGTTAGATGGTAACTTTATATTGTTGCACAAAACCCGATTTATAATTCAAAATACATGTTAAATATTTGTTGCAAAGCTGAACTGAACGAGATTGTGCGCTTTTATAATTTAGAACGTGACGATATTATCATGGACGTCCACGTTCACTTCACAGCATGACTTTAGCACAGGGAAGTAAAATGTATGGAAATATAAAAATACAAAGACGCTCTTAAATTTCCGTCCACGATAACGTTATAACGTGCACGTATTTTCATACATTTTATGTACGCTTATTTAGGCTAATAAGTAAACGTAAAACTTTTCCGTAAGATAATTTCAAGAAACCCTTCCACAATTACAACAAACACTTTAAAACAAGAAGTAAAATCAAGATAACGCACATCAACCAGCCTTTTCATTTTCACTTTGAATTAAGATAAAGATGGCGTCGAATGCGCGGCAAATTGAAATGGAAATACTTCGCGGTGGCCATTTTTATTCGTTGCGTGGCGCGGGTGCGCCCCGGTCGACGAATACCCGTTATTTCACCTCAAGCAATTCCCCTGCAGATGAAAAAGTTTGACTTATCAATTCCACTCGCTATTCTGCATGCAGTCTTTAATTTTTCCCGTTTTCCACGGAGTTTTTCATTATTAAAGCAAGATGCTCGTTACCTCCAGTTAGTTCGCTGAAAAGAAAAGTCAACGAGCCGGTTGTTTCAGTTGGAATGAAAATAATAAATCACGGGGTAGGTAGATGGTAGACGGCGCCTGGTCTATTTCATGCCCTCTGCATTTATTATATAATGGATCCTAGACTAAAGTGTTCGAAATTTATGTGGTAGTTTATTGTTTAAAACGTTAATTTGTTTCACTGAACAAACGCATGGTTGAATTAGAAATCATTTCTTTTGTTCGTAACCGAAATGTGTTCGCTTGTCAGACCAGCTTAATATATTTTCTTTTTATTGCGTTTTGCTTCGGTAAATGGTTCGAGTATTTTCCTTTCTTTCAGATACAAAAGAGTAAAAATCTGTGAATAAGGCTTCATCTGCAGTTGCGAGTATGATAAAACAAAGCCTGTAATATGACTTGGTAATGTTACAAAAGAAAAATTAAATCGCTTGGGAGGCAAGTCGGTGGAATTCAGAATAAAATGGAATGGATAAAGACTAGTTATTCCCTTGGAACCTCTGCTGTTAGAATTTATGTGATTCTGTCTTACATTCACAAAGTCACGACTAAAATTTTTATAATCAATTATAATTTTTTCTTAGTGTAAGGTTTCTATTCATTATTTGACAGCCACCCACTAAACAAGTTCAGTTAATTACACACATCAAGTATCGTATTTGCTGCTCACGTAAGTTATCTGGTAGTTGGAAAATAAGACGCTAATCACTTTAATAAGTAGACCATATAATGTACAGAAACATATTTGAAATAATTTTATTTATCAACAGCTCGTCATATTTCATGGATCAGGAGAGATAATCGTCAGAATCACTTTTCCACGAAATAAACATTACCTGTTGGAGCGAATTCTTTTTCGTATATTCGGTACAATTTAGAGATACAATTTCTGATTCTATTTCTCTTAAATTATATTATTCAAAACACCTTACGATATTCGTTTAGAAGAACAAAAAACACAAAAATTTCGTTTCATATTGAGATTGACGTATGTAAGTCCTAACTGGTTTTGCCGAAATTTCGGCTTATTGAGTGCTCAAATTTGACGTGAAAAAGACAGAGGCCCATCCGCTGTCAGATTTGGAACTGAGTTGCTGGCTGTAGCTGAGTCAGCATAATATAATATTGAACCAAATTCATTGCGAAATAAAAACGCCTTTACGGTTTCAATTACGAAGGAAAAATGGGACAAAGAAGGTAATTGTTGTCGGGGAAGACCGTGGTGTAAATGAAAATTGATTGCCTGTTAATTAGAACGTTGAATAACGCTATTATAAACAAGTATTTATTCTTTTGTTAAATTACTTTATAAGTTTTCATTTTGTTCGCACAAATATTTTCACAAAAAAAGCGACTGTAGATTTTGTAGAAATTGCTTGCTTTATGATAATGTTTCCACTTTTTATTTTCGAATGGTGTGGTAATCCTGTTTTCATATAAATTGCTTACTGTTATGGTGAGTATTTGTATTGGAATGGTGCAAGCTGTAGCTTTATGGGGCCTACGAACGGCGCATAAAAACCGCTTCACGCTGTGTATTCTGCATGGGATTTGGTAACGTTCGTGATTCTGGCCAAATTTAAAGAACAATACACAACTACTGAAGTTTGATATTTATTGATTAATTACCTACAAGCTCTGAGTTACCTTAAGTTCTGAGATGAGCTGCACGGGTACTGACAAATGCGTGCACTGACTGGACAGGTCCACTCAATCTGTGTGGTTCTTTCCTCAAAAGACCATTTCAGACACAAATCTACATGGTCCTCAAAGATTATTATAATATTATTCTAATTATTGTGAATGTGCGAACTATGTCGGTCATTGATTTTTTTATATTTATTTTTGTATTTTTCTCAGCGTAATCATGATCTGGCAGCTTGAGTAGTTTATGCGGCCTACCCAAATGTCCTTTCATTGGTATTGTTCGTCGAATCGTTGTGCTCCTTAAGTTCTGAGTTGAGCGGCACGATTACTGACAAATGCGTGCACTGACTGGACAGGTCCGCTCAATCTGTATGTTTTTTGCTCAAAAGACCGTTTCAGACACGAATCTACATGGTCTGCACATGATCTGACCAAGATTATGTCTGGACTTTAAAAGAGACTGTGACCTCTGAGTTTGTTTCGGCCTTTATTCTCAGAGTAGTCAGATAGGAAACGCCGACCTCATCTAGTTTTTAAAATATATATTTGACGTGTAAAAGTGTTTGTACAAAGCTACTTACAGAAATAAAATCGTTTATCATTGCATGAAAACATAACATGACATATGAAACATCATTTAGTTGTTAATAAGTGTTCTTCGAAGTGGTACACGGAGTTGTACTGTCCACCCTCATTTCATCATTTAAAAGTACCTATCTAATCTGCGATCAACAATACCGACTAGATATCGTGTCAGCGCAAGAAATACGTTTCGGTAAATAACAGCGCACTTCGAGACGTGAGCTCTTATTTTGTTTAGTTCGCTTGAAACACAGCCAATGTAAACACGACTTTATTACTAGGTGCCATGGTTGTAATTAGTTTGAACTTATAACTGTTTTAAACTTTTTTCACGCGGACAGCATTTAGCTTTGATTTCGTACGTGACCCGTTATCTAGTTGGTATTGTTGATGGAAGTATCTAATAATTTATACAGACAATCACATCTAACATTAACTTAGGTACACTCACATATAACAGTGGTATAAGGAAACAGCCAGCGATATGTCATAATTGTGGCAGGCCATAATGAGGCGACGGCGTACAAGCCTCCATGGTTACACACAAAGCCATGATTTATTGCTCCGTGTGCCATTGTTAGCTTAATGAGATTGCACCGTCAGCACAATTGGTCTATAGCCACTGAGTTTGACTGTACGGCAGGGAGTAAGATGGTTATTGAATCAAATGGTTCAATGCAATGTTTTACGAGGTCATTGTGCGGGTAGTTTTTTTTTTGCGAATGGTTATGTTAGAACCGTTTTAAGTTTATGTCAAATTTTTGTCTGAGAATGAAGTCAGTTTGTCATTCATTGATATTAAATGTGTGTGTGATTTGTGTTCCGAATATTAAAACGTAGTTAATAATCATGGTTCATGACCAACAATTTGTTGTTGCAACAATCTACGGGAGACATTAAATTTTAATGTTTGTTTGAATGTACAGTCGCACATACATCCGGTTATACGAAACTGTCAAATTTCTCCAAATGATTTTAATTAAATATTAAAATGTTGAAAGTTAAGTTCAAAATCGAATGTAAAAATTTGGAAGTTTGTGGTAACTTGACATGCTGCTGTGTGTATATTTCGTAATTCAGAACATGGAAAACGTTGCTATCCCAATAAAAAAAAGAGTTTTTACTTTTTATCTTTCATACTTAATTAATTCTCGAATTAATGTTTTAAAAAATTACATGAGATGGTCATCTCGCAGAAAATTGTTACATAAAATGACAAAACTTTAAGGGCAAGGGAATAAGACCTCACCAAGGCAAGAGGAAATTTAATTAAGCAACTAATGAAAACGCGGAACTAAAGTTATGTGTCCATAAGTCTGGTCTGTTCGAAAATGAATTAATTAACGTGCCGGGTTGAATTTTAAAAAATCATGAAGAGTTTTCTGTTTGTTTGATTAAAAGAATTTTAAGATCAGTATTGTTGCTACAACTTCTGATTCTGACTGTTTATCAAGAAGTTTTTATTTAAAATAGTGAAAGAAAACATCGCGAGGAAACCGGCGTTTTCTAGAACCAAAAATTCGAAGACATGTGACATCTACCAACCCGCACTGGGCGCGCGTGGTGGATTACGGCCCACTCCCTCTTACAGAGAGGAGGCCTGTGTCCCAGCAGTGGGAACATTATAGGTTGATTATGTATTGAAATGGCTCATGACAGGTTAAACCACAGGGTTTAGAAATTACAACGGAAATGATTTTGAATTCGTTTTATACTACATGTTTGTAACACCTGACATAAAAAAAAATCTTCGATGACTAAAAGGTGTTATGTAATAATTAACTAGATTACATAACATAACGCCTGCTTTCGCCGATACTTTACGCAGAGGTGTATCTACCTATAGTATTACATCCACTATTAATGAATTTATTTATGTTACAAATTCAAATATTTTTATTTGTAGAACATAGGTAAACAGATGTACACACATTATACCTTTTAAATTTTCTGCTGATGATATAGATACCTACCGATATTTCTTAAATTGTTATACTGTGAAATAAATCAAATCTCTAATTCGATGGTGGAGCAAAGGAATGTCGCAAATCGAAGCATGTATCGATGAAGCAAATCGGCTATGCGCTACAGGAACTCGTAGCTTGCTACGTCGCTACGTCGTAGCAAAATTGTGATCAAGTTGGTAAAAAAGTATAAACTTTTACCAAATTCACAAAAATTGCGTAGGTTGCTGTTTATCTCAAAAAGGAAATATAAGCGTGAAAATACCTTCTGCATTGTTAAACAGACACCGCCTCTACTTATGCAAAAGCCACGGCTCTGTAAGTAAGACCGGCTGTTTCAATTTCGTCACGTACCGTTTGCTTTCATTTTAGTCGTAATGGCGTCGTAAAAATAAAACTTCGTTAAGAAAAGGCAGTTGTCACCGTGCTCAATTTTAAGACAAAACGTCTTGTAGATTAACCATTTCACTCAAGTTGTTAATTTTGTACGAAACGAGTAGTGTTAGCCGTATTTTTTTTCACTAAAAACTGAAGTAAATACCAAAGTTTCAACGTCCGTAAATGAGAACACAGAATACGCATTAACGAGAATATTATTTCTAATTATAAAAGGTGTGGAAACAAAAACTTTGATAACTTCTTCAGATATTAAAGCCAAGGAGCGTCTCCTTGGGGGCACATTGTTGTACGAGCATTATCAGAGCGCTTTCTAAGATAAATGAGTGCTAGCCCCGCCTTCTAACTGTGCAATGAACTTTAAACCTTTACACCTGGGCCCGCCCCCCAAATACAGTTGTTGTGGAAATAAATACGATAAAATCGTACTTTATACGACATGCA
Source organism: Brachylomia viminalis (assembly GCA_937001585.2). Classification (NCBI taxonomy): domain Eukaryota; kingdom Metazoa; phylum Arthropoda; class Insecta; order Lepidoptera; family Noctuidae; genus Brachylomia; species Brachylomia viminalis. The sequence goes on along the minus strand of OW443308.2, from coordinate 10,879,711 downwards.
AAGCTGAACTTAGTTTGTTCTGGTGTGAATTATGGTTTGAGCGTGTGAGAGCTAAGTGTAGTACCCTAATCGGCACAGTTCGTGAACTTCTTTGTTCTTGGCACTGACAAGCTCTGAATTCACTCAACCTTTTCCGTCACGAACAATAAAAACTCATTTGACGTTATCTGACGTCTTCTGGTGGTGGAAAATGGTTAACGTTTACTTAACCCAACTAAGCTGTGGTTTGACTGTAAGCGATTTTTATTACGTTTTATAATTAATGGATTAACATACGTTAAGTTCTGTGATATAACTGTGTGGGTAAGACTAGCAATCTTTTGTGTAATTATTACAGTCTAACCTAACTCTTAGGGTCAAACATATCATCGTATGTCAGCATCAATGACGGGGTCCGCTAGGGCCAATGCCTTGCGAGGGTTGCGGGAAAGTCCGAGAGGGATACCGTGGCCCCTGGCACAGGCAACTGAAGGAACACGGGTGGGTTTTAGTCAGTAAGAGTCTGACACGACCTCCCGCTCCAACCAGAGCGGGAGAAGTTATTTCATGATTTCCAACCCTCAAAAAAAAAGGGTCAAACATATGAATACAATAGGTTAAATAAGTAGCTGTTAAATAAATTGGGGTGGTTTTTTAAATACCTCATAAGCAGTTTTAGCTCTCAAGTCAAGTTACACAATTCTTAATCTTATGTATTCTAAGAGCTCCTTCAACAAATCGCTAGAACTCTAAACGTTTCCTCCTTAAGGAAACGTATTAGCATTCCCGTCGGATAGCGTCGAGCGCGCAGGAGTTGAAACCAAACATGGCGGCCGCGCTACGAATCGCTTCCTTTACATTCGAATGCCGGAACAACACTTTCCGCTGTACAATTCACACCGTCACTCCTGTTTTATTCCCACGCTATTTTAGTTTTTATGTACAACCATGTTTAACTGAATTAGTTATTTAAATATATATCCATAATAATGTGGGAACTAAGAATTGTAAGTCTATAAAACGTGTGTGATGTCACGAGACAACTGTGCTGTTAAAACATCTACACAATGAATGATTGAAGATTATAAAATTGACATTTAATTTTACTTGATACCTGCGGACTCAAACGCCAGTGGAACTCTGATTGTGGCTTTGTCTTGGAAACCTGCCACCGCGATAAAGAATCAAAGACTTATCGAATCGTACATTAAGAAGTATCACATGGTAAAACAAAATATTTCTGTAAAGTTATCTACGGGCATACTGCCAAAGAGTTCACCTGATTGATTGGATCGCTTTTTCCAGATATTGCTGAATTTTTAAAATAACTTTGATATAATAACTCAGAATATATTCAAGTAGAATTCACGCTGAAAAGAAAAGCTTTGCATATTTTCTATTCAAATACAAAAGCTGTTTGAGGTACCTTCTTTTTGTATTACTGCAGACAGACAAATGAAACAGTACTGTTCTAATAAATGTAAGAAGCAAGTTCTCCGCAAATATACTAATTGAAACTAAAACTACGCTTTTCTTTAAAAAGCTGTCGTAGCTTTTTTGTTCGGGATATTATCCTGAACAAAAAAGCTACTACAAATACAAATTAAACACTATCTTAGTCCCCGTCCAACAGAGATTATGCGCAATAATTTCTTTTTAAATGTAAAATGCTTAGACAGGAGAAATTTCCACATGAAAGTGCATTAACATTTCTTGAGCAAGGCTTCAGGGGAACAGATGTTAAAGCCCCAAGTCAAATAGACGTTGGAGAGAAACATAGACGATGGTCCGTAACACTGAAACTTGGGTTGGATTATACAAGATTGAATATTACGTAGTACAGTTAGGAAACTGTTTTACATCGTAGTGATTTTACCTACATTTTGCTTTTAGGCCAGTAGACGTTGAGATGTACACGTAGATTATAAGGTAACTACACACAATTTTGGTTGGACATGGACAGCTACTCAGCCAGTACATGCTTAATTAGAGGCTTATGGCTTGCTTTAACCTACGCCAGACCATGGAGTAGCTTTTGAGGCTTAACACTGAGGCAAGAGCTTAGCTGAGGCTAAGGCTGTTAATATCAGTGCGACTATTTTCATCAGTTTCATCTTGATGACGTCCAGGTGAGCTTAACTTTGAACTAAGAACGGTCATTGACTTACATTTACACATTTGGCTGTCACTGAAAACCAGCGCTGGGGCTCGGTCTTGCATAGGGTCGCAGCATAATGCTGAGCGATAGCCGTTTTGCGTGGATATGACGCAAGTTTCCCCCAACCTTTTCTTATTTTTTGCGTCATGTTTTCCGCAAATAAACGCATTTTCTTTATTTCTTCTTTCTTTACAAACTAATATTTTCGTTATGTTTGATTCAATGAATCATAACTTGACTTTCGTTTATACTCAACCTAAATTCGTTCTTAATCTCATTCATATTCCTGTTCACCAACCTAAGTATTAACTTCTCAAAGGATTTTAGTCCTACAAAAGTAACCGAAACGATTCAAGTTTCAGGGTTGTCTCATAAATAATACCTGAATGAGTACAACGTAGGCCGTATAGCGGGATTAATCTTATGTAATACGCCAGGCTCATACTTGTGCGAAGTTGTAGGACAGTGTACTGGGGAATTCATAGCTCTTAGTTAATTATAACCGCGTTTGGTAAGATATTGTACGTCGAAATTATCTTGGAGCTGTGTGTGTGAGCCAAGGGCTATTGGCAGGGCTGCTAATAATATGATATTTAATAGAAGCCTGCTCTGTTATTTGATTAAAGAACATGCGGCAAGCGTAGAATTTAAATTATGTATAGTTTTGGTACTTGTGTATATGTCCGTTAGGCACGATCAAATGATAAAACTAGAGCTGGGATATGAAGAGGTATTGCGAAGTGATAGGTCTGAATTAAAAAAAAATACACAAGAAAAACAATTTATTATTATTCAATAATTATCTATTCTCTTCAATACAATGGAAAACAATACAATATGATCATTTAATCTTAATCTAATAAGCTTTACAAGACATCTGTGTCTGAACTAGATAATTTAATATCTGTATCTCAGACAACAGCGCTCTTCCTTATAAGTATGACATTTAAAAGCTAACAAGCGGCTCTAAATATAAAAATTAATGCAGAAAAGAAAAACAAAAGAGATTTATAAAAATATGATGATGTAGAGGCCTCCTTTTGTGTAGAATGTAGATGAATGTGTGTGTGTGGGAGGGTGAGTGCGGAGTTTTACTCTAGTGTGGTGCATTTAGAAGGTTTTCGGTTTCGTCATAGGTCAGTTTATGGATATACTCAAACAATTTTTTCTTACATACTTTGCTTTTTAATGCATGTATGTCGATAATGTTATTAATTTTGGTATATAGATAAGGACCTAAAAACAGAAGTATTTATTTACGAACGGGTGTTTAAACATGGGTCTGACGGGGAGGGCTACAGGTTTTCTTCACCTAGATGGTTTAATTGCTTTATCAAAATTCAATACAAATATCAAAACAATAATATAATGTTCCCAACCTGGGGCTCGAACGCTCAGCAATTCCGCTTGCAAACAGCAGGTAGATGTCAAGACCAACGAGTCAGTCAAAATAATAAGAAAATTTCAAAAATAAAAATATACAACTAATCTGGCCTTATTTTTCGCAAAAGAGAACAAAAATATGGTGGGTGTTGCCTATTTATTTTTTTGTGCCAACTTATAAGAGCCAGCTGAAGTAAATGGGTGACTTAACCCGGAGTCGTTGTTGTAAGAAATTGCTTGTGGACATTGATGAGGGTCGTTACGACCCTCTGTTTTTAATTTAATCTGTTTCTCAGATAACAGGTTCCGGTAATGTATCGTGAAAGTGTGTTTTAAATATACACTTTAGTGACGTTTTGTAATACTAGTGTTAGAAGTGTTGGGTGTGCTACGTGTGTGTAGGCACATTTTATGGGATTTCCGCGAAATACATTTGCGAGAAACGACATTTCCGCGAATGGACTTTTGCGCGACAGGACACTTGCACCAAAGTCTCTTGAACGGCCAATTCATTTTATATTTCCCCTTCAATTTGGTGACAACCCTACCTATTAGCAAGAAGATTGAGTGAAGTAGGTACTATTACAGGTAAACGTAACCAAGGGAGATGGAAATAATAACAATAAGAAGGAATTAAGTGGTCTTAATAACAGGGTTCTGTCGTTCCACAGTAATGGCGAGGTAAGTTTGTGACGGGGCCCTAATTGTTTCGGAGATTCTTACAAACAATGAGAATAATGTTGGTACTTGGAATGTCCATAGTTTTGCTAGCGTGTTCATTTATGAAAATAAGATTTTGTGGGCACTCTAATTATATTGGATGAAACCACGGAATAGAAAAAACAGATGAAACTGTCTTTTTGTTCGCGTTGTTATATTAAAACCTCTAAGTGAATAAGCAAACTTGGAGTAGGTAGTAGTAAACCCATGGGAAAGAGCGCAACTGGGGAAGTTACTACCAATAAACAGACTTCTGTTGCTAAGCGGCTATGCTGTGTTACTGAAGATGGGTATGTAGAGAGTTTTAAGGCATTTTACATTTTTGTAGCCGTAAGTAAACAATTTTCGGGATCCCTTCTTTTCGCATAATATTCTTTTTCCTAATATACTTTGGCATAACGATTTTGGCATAATTTGTTTTGCCATAATAATACTTTGCCATATTTTTTTTTGGCATACAGTTTAAGTTGGCATAATTATCTTGAACGCTAATTTGTTTTGGCATAAATTTAATTCGCATAACATTACTAGGCCTAATGATTATTAGCATAATAATATTTAGGCATACAATTAATAGAAATAACGGAAACAAATTTGAGTTATTTTTACGTATTTATTTTGGATTTCCACTTTAATGATTTATTATACATAGCATTATGTAACTTAACTATGTATTTTTATTTTTGCCCCAAGGTCTAACACATCTCGATTTAGTAAAAAGGTAATGAGAACTTAGGATGCAAGAGCGAGCGAAGCGTGCTCGGGAATTGGGGCACCCCGACTCGGACAGGTTAGGTTCGAAGGGGATGACGGGGGCTCGTTCGCTCGCTCCGCTCGCTCACTTGAGCCCCCGTCATCCCCTTCGTGTTAGGTTCCTTTAAACCCTGCAGACAGAAATAGGGGCCCCGCGAAGCGGGGCTCCGTCGACTACGCCTTATTATTATTGTTATGCTTAATAAAGTTATGCTTTAGAGTGTTATGCTTAAAAAATGTATGCTTTAGAATGTTATGCTTAATCATTATTATGATTAGAGAAATTATGCGTAAAAAAATTATGCGTAAGCTGTTATGCGTAAATAATATATGCGAAAATATTATTAGGACAAACAAAAGTATGCCAAGTTATATTAGGTCTTAAAATTGTATGCAAATGGATAGGGAACCACAATTTTCACTAGATACGAAAATTGGTCAAATATTCAAATAGCTTTGCAATTTTCGGTATTGGTAAAATTTTGTGTTTTCAGTAGTAGGTATTGTAAAAATGTCAAAGAATGATTGAAGACTTGTAAACCAGAGAAGCTACTGCGGCAAAGTAAACAACGTTGTCACCTATAAAAAGGTATGTTTGCGCTGCTTATGTAAGAGTGATGAACGACGGTAAACATTTTTACTAAATTAAAGTATCACTCGAGGATAGACGCGGGGAAAACAGTGAGAAAATAAAAACTAATTAATTAAATCTTATTAGACGTCTCTGTCCATTTTAATTAATGACAACAATAAATTACAATTACCTAACAGACCAAACCAAGGTCAAAACAATTCCACAAGTAATTGATAACATCAGCTTACCTTAAAGGTACAGTACTTACAATCGAACAAATAAGACTAATTTATAACCTTTTGTCATCGCAAACCACTGGCATCCATCTTACACCGAATGCACGCTACCACAGATCATTGTGACAGATAAATCAAACCGTCCTAATTCATCCTATACAATTGGCGAGCATGTACCAGTAATCCATGATCACGAGACGACCGGCTTCTGGACCCCCGAGACTCGTGTAATAAAGCTTACCCCCGTTCGATTAAGCTGGTAAATCAGACTGTCGTCTCGCATAGATATAGAGGGTTAACTTCTGATTTCACGTGTTCCTGACTCCTATCTCGCAGGACGGAAATTGCCAAGAAAACATGGCGACCACCCGAGGCCTGCTGGTTCTTATTTATTTTTATTTCTTCGGACCGTGCCGGTATCCGGACACAGCGGTCGGTAAATAAATTGTAGCTTTAGGGCGCTTTATATTGCCATTACAGACGAATAGAGCTATAAATCAATTTATTACCGACGTTAATGCTAGGACGTCGCTAAATAGCCATTTACCTGATTATAGAGTGCCTAACTGCCGTTTGTATATAAACTAGCATTATGGGAATTAGAATAGGGTTGTTGTTACTTTGAGAAGTGTCTAATTACTATTCAATATTATGCCATTTTATTTGATTAGTTCTGTGAATTAAATTGAATATTTGTTTTGATAGCTTTTCTGGCCAACTACTACAATAACTACTTAGTGCAGCAATACTCCTAACACCAAACATCAATTGAAACCTGAAATGTAAGACAGTAACCATCGTCTTTGATGTTATGATACCTACATAGGTACTATTGGAATAACTATGAACCTACGTTAGAGCTGCAGTAAAAATTGCATTATGGCGGGTTTTATGGCCATATGAAGACTGCTCTAGTGCATGCCTAAGTACTCTTATGGTATAAATGTCTATCTTTATAACTGAGTCTATAGTACCTACCAGCTTTAGGGTTGAGTAGAATGCAAGTACATTTTTAGTTCATTTTTCTCAGGACGTTTGTCATTTATTTTATTTTTGAGGAAGTTTACCACAATAATTATTATTATTATAACATAATGGGTTACACGAGGCTAGTTTTTGAAGCTAGGGTAGCAAGATAGTGCTAGTTAGCTAGCAAGCTAGTCACTCTAACCTCGCGTAGACAAAAACTATCCTTATTTTTAGGCTAGTAAATTAGTGATAATGACAGCAAGCTAGTATGTAATGACAGTTTAATAGGATGTGGTTTTACTTTTCAGCTAGTAGCGCCCCCCGCCCGATTTTTTTTACTCTACGGGTTATTGTCAAAAAGCTTACTAGCAATGTGTAAACAGTGTAGCGCTATCTACATCACCACATGCGAACTACGCATCACACTGACGTCACGCAAAATCCTGCATCGCGCAAGCAGTGTTTACCGCGCGACTAGCAGTTGCCCACCAGACTCAATAGCCGTCTGGTCGGAGGATCCTCACTTTTCTATAGAGGTATGAGCGAACTTTACACCCTGTTACTGCCACATACCTCTATAACAGCTCTGGCATTTGCCAAACCAGGATAGTTAGCCAGGATATTACTTGCTTGTTATCCTACCTTGAAAAACTAGCTTCGTGTAACCCAAGCCTAATACAGGACTACATTATAGTATAGTATAACACCCAGAAACGCGGGCAGCGAGTTGTCCGTTGCACCATTTACTTGAACCCACTCCTATCTGTGATATAATTATATATTATTTTATTATATTGTTATATATATATATTGTTTAAGTACACTGTATATTATAGCTGTAAGTTTCCCGAATAAAATAAAATAAAAATCTCAAAAGTTTAGTTTAGTTTAGTTCGAGGGCCAGGCAAAGGTTTATTGAGCATCCACGGTTTACTCCTCTAGACCAAGAGAGTTAATTACGTAGAACATTTTAAGACATACCTACATCTCGACAATGTGTGTTTGCAATTTCACAAAACGCAATTTAAAATGAGCATTAGAATATCAGGTGGTTATCTTCCCACGCAAGTCAAGCATCCCTACGACTGGGGAGACCTCTCTTTTGTTATATTAAAGCTTCTTATTCATGGTAAAAAGAAGTTGAGCAATATTTAGCTGAACGCTATTTTCCGCAACATCAAAAAATATTGTTGGAATATTTTTTTCACCAATATAAATTCTAAACACACAGTGAAGATTTTGTATTTGGAAGTAATAATAAAATAGCTTTTGGTGTAACCAACTCTCACACTTCATGTTCGGAACAGGATTCCGCTGTTGCCAACAGGAAGCAAAATAAACCGTATACACTAAGCGAATGTTTTTGACCTTCCTTATTTCTTGTTAGCGCTTCTGTTTCAAAATAGTTCACATATTGGATGGTACCTACACACTATAAAACAATTAGGTACAGTCTGTTCCTAAAAAATCTGATAAAAGTGTAAATAAACCCTGCACATGTTAAATTATTACCCAATCACTCGTTAAAGGGAATTAGTAACACATTTGAAGAAGGTTTAATAATATTTTTATATTAGCTTCGCGTCTTTGTTCGCGTAGAAGTCGTAAGACACCACAATATAATAAAATAACAGCCACATTATTTTAAAACTTTCCTGTATACTACGTTTGTAATTTTGGTCTCACCACCTGAGATTCAGGACTGGTAATGGGAGCAAGCGACGTACAGGCGGTTGATTCTGTAACAATCTCACCGTGATAACTTAGGTGAAGTGAGCTATCATTTCATCTAATGCTAGGGATTGACACTATCGACAACTCACTTCAAGCTCACTTCACCTATGTTTTCACGGTGAGATTGTCACAGAATAGCTCGGCAGTTGTGCGTTTGAGAAGCAGCTCATCCTGAGGTCGACTTGTATGTGTGGTGCAAACTGTAAATATAAGTTGGTTATCCATATATAAATATAGACACCGGCAGCCTTCAGTAATAATTTCCCATTGCTTGCAAAGTTTTTTATTTTTAGTAAATTAATGAACGCCTGCGTATAATGGCACAACACTGATACACTGGCTGATGCATTCTTACAGATCATTCGTGACGAACAGCTATCACTAAAATAATATTATACCAGTACATTATAAACACACGGGATTTCTTAAACAATCATTTATATAAACATATTTATTTTTATTATGACAGAAAAGGCCTAAACTTAATGTTTTTCTATGTACGTTCTACTTACGTATAATAAACTGTTACGTATCATTTAACAAAATGTAAAAAAAAGGAAACATAAAGGATATCAATTGTTGGGAATCGAACATAGATTTTCAAGGCAGTTGTCCAAGTTTTAAGCTATTTGCTTTGTTGAAAGTTGACTAAAATAGCTGTTCTTATACAGGATGGCAGAGACATCGACGCACAAGATGCCATGATACCATGGATGGTCGTTACCATGGATTCAGCACATGAATCTAGATCCCCTAGGGTAGAAATTTTTCGCCGGTTATAAAAAAAAACTGTTATTTCATAGAAAACTGCAATTTCATAGAAAACTGCAATTAAAAATCTTTAATTCGAGCGAAGACTCATATAGGGTAAGTAAGACTGTCCTTATAACTAACTTATAACCCTGACGCACTGCAACGCCATGGCAACCTCATCAGTTTTCTAAACACGTTATTAAATTAGACATGCAGGGTTCCACACGACGCGTGTGAATATGTATCCAACAAGCCGCATGTGTCTGCTCACACAAAATGCTCTAAAGCGCGTCACCTTTACGTTACGCGCGCCTCAAAGAGATGTCAGCATCAATGACGGGGTCCGCTAGGGCCGATGCCTGCCAGGGTTGCGGGAAAGTCCGAGAGGGATACCGTGGCCCCTGGCACAGGCAACTGAAGGAACACGGGTGGGTTTTAGTCAGTAAGAATCTGATACGCCCTCCCGCTCTGCCGAGAGCGGAAGAAGTTATTTGATGATTTCCCACCTTCAAAAAAAAAATATCCCACAAGCTGCATATGTCTGCTCCCACAAAATGCTCTAAAGCGCGTCACCCTTACGTCTGCAGTACAGCCTGCAAACCTGCGGGCTATCATATTCGCACACACGGAAAGAGCCCTCCGTTCCCTTTCAATGTTAGCATTGTCTTTACAATCGCGTCAATCAGGGCATTCATATACAGATTGAAGATGGCATGGGAGGTCAACCCCCTGTGTCTCACTTCGCAAGTCAATTGACATGGCCCCGACAGCACACCTGCCCACCGAACATTGTTGACCTGTTTTCCATACCAATACTTGAAGATGCTTATTAGCTCGATAGGTAAGCTTACAGTTTCTAGTTTCTTCCATAATATATCAAAGGCCCTAGACAGATCGAGGATGCAAGCGAAAACAGGTGTTTTTCTTTTTGTGTAGTACCCGACGGCCTGCTTGAGACACAGAACTGCACTATCTGTAGAGGGTCCGGGCTTAAACGCGAACTGATTGTCGTGCAGCCGGAGACGTTCGTTTAGCTCTATATCAAGCAGACTATCAGGCTACTTAGCGACTGTAGTCGCTGGATAAATAGGTCTACAGTTAGTGTAGTTTAGTTGTTGCATTACCTACGTGGTCAAAATGTATGTCACAGCAAATTTCCAGAAGGTTCAGTATCATGTACTGACTCCATCATTACAGTTTGTGCGTTGATGCTCCTGCCACCCTGTATTATGTCATGATTTACTGCTTAGCTCACTCTCACTCACTCACTAGCGGGATGGTATCATTTAAAAGGTTAAATCTGTAACTATCCTACTTCTTACTAATATTATAAACGCGAAAGTTTGTGAGGATGGATGTTTGTTACTCGTTCATGCAAAAACTACTCAACGGATTAGGATCAAATTTTACAGTAGTATAGCTTATACACCAGAATAACACAGGCTACAATTTATAAAGATTTTGGGCATAATATAACGATAAGTATCAAGTTAGTCGAAAAAATTCCTGCCCTCTGAGAGCTATCTTGGCGTGTGCTGCCTAAACCATTAGAGTTACATGAAGATAATGTATAGTATGATTTTTTGACTTAAAAAGTTCAAAATAAAAGTCCGCAACCTTTTATGTGAAAGCCTCTATAGCCCAAATAATATGAGCCGTAAATACATTTAAACTTGATACTTTTATTATATCGCAAATTTTAGAGTATACAGTTAATTCTTATCAAAATGAATACTTTCCTCACTTTCGATATTTAATGTAAATAAACTTTGTCTTTTACACTAAATATTTTGGACGAATAGTTTAAATGTTACCACGATAAGAATGACCTGAGCGGAGCGCCACTATAGATAGCGTTGCTTGCCGTTGAGTTACGAGTATATGAGTATAACATATGAGTTGCGACTCACTGAACTAGGGGCCCATATTGTGAAGGCCACAAAATTAACCGGAGAAGCTATGGGAGACAATGTGCTTATACGACGCATCCCAATAATATCCAATAACTTACTCTTTCATTTTAAACGTCTACAGTACCCATTAAAGGTTGCATTTTCAATGACGATCAATAAATCACAAGGTAAAATTGAAAGGAAACAGAGATACATTTGGGCACACCATGTTTTTCCCACGGTCAGCTCTACCTAGCTTATACACGAGTTTCTAAGTCCCAAAATCTGCATATAACTAAACAAACAATTTAACATAGTGTACAGGAGTATGTTACAGTAAGTAGAACCTTCAAAACAAATAGATAATTACCTATGTACTGAATTCTAATCCTTTAAAGGACATCGTCGTCGTCGACATCGAATCGAAAATAGAAATCGAAATCGATCATCGTTGTCGTTTTATTATACTAATTGCGAATATCTGTATATAACGGACATTCAGGGTTCCATAATGAACAAAATGAAAAGAGCGGTAACGATTTACGACATCACATCAAAAATGCTGCCATCTTTGACAATGGCAATTAGTGTTGCCCAATCTTTCATTTCACACATCGAGTGCGAGATTACTTGAGTTGACCACCTGCTCACGGATGTCATACGCATCCGTACCTACGTACTTTCCTTTTCAACCTTCTTTGCTCTGCGGTATGGCGCTTCTGTAGTGATTTGTGTGACGTTTTATTGGTACCATACCATACACTTTAGGTGTGAAAAGAATTCAACAACAAGAAATTCACGAATGGGCGATGTACACTCACTCGTAGTTGATTCGTATTCGTGATTCGTTTTGGGGAATTTATCATCAATAAATTACGAATCGAATACGATAGTCCACGTACACCGATCCGAGATTCGAGTATTCACTAAAACCATTTCGTAGGCAGATATCGTGTTCATAATGTGTGCAGCATTTCGCTCTCACTCATAAGTATTCGATTCCTATTCATAAAAAACACGAATACGAATCGAATACGACTGAGTGCACAAAACGTCCAATATGAAGCACGATGACTACTTCAATCCGTAAGAACTGACTCGATGTGAGAAATTCACGAATATAAAAGCGAAAACGAAGCAGTGCACAAACTACAACACATTTGTTATGAAGGCTATTTCGAAATATATTTTAACGAATCACGAATACGAAAACAACACGAGGTAATGCACAAACGCCCTTTTTTTTTTTTTTTTTTGTGGGTGGGAAATCATCAAATAACTTTTCCCGCTCTGGTCAGAGCAGGAGGGCGTGTCAGACTCTTACTGACTAAAACCCACCCGTGTTCCTTCAGTTGCCTGTGCCAGGGGCCACGGTAACCCTCTTGGACTTTTCCGCAACCCTAGCAGGCATCGGTCCTAGCAAACCCCGTCATTGGTGCTGACATCTCTTAGAGGCGCGCGTGGAACACAACGCGCCGTCGACCCGGGCCTGGTCCTTATCGAACGGCGAGCTGCCCATTGCTCGCCGTTCGCAGGCCCGCGCCTATGGTGGCCGGGAATCGGCCTGCGATTCCCGACGCCCAGGGCGTCTCCTGCGGCGGCTAGGGGCGTGAGGGCGCAAACTTTGCCTCTCCCTCACGCGTTCCGCCTCCTCCTTCGCGAATGCACAAACGCCCTAAGTGAGATGCATTGTAATATTTCAAATAGAATAACACGTTGGGTACTGAACGGTATCGATTTTGTTCAAAATATATCGATACGGGTCTAACGTATGGGCATCCCTAATCCTTGTCATGTCATGACAAAGCAAAGCAGCAGCAGCAGTAGCATATGTACTGTACAATTTATCACATAAAGTTAGCACAACTACTCTTCTCACAGCTTACCATGGCTTGGTGGCATCGATGTTAAGGTTCGGAGTAATATTCTGGGGCAACTGTAGCGAAAGGGAGGTGATATTCAAAGCCCAAAAACGTTGCATAAGATCAATGTCAAGTCTAATATCTACGGATAGCTGTAAGCCTGTGTTTAGGTCTCTAAAAATACTAACCTTCCCGTCGCTGTACATAGTGGAAGTGTAAATTTTTGTTAGGTCAAATTTAAATTTATTTCCGTCACTTTTCGACATGAGATCAAGGCCAGGCCCTTTAAGACTACAATACAAGTTCCTACTACATAAAGAAAAATATAATACAGCACTATTAAGAAAAAATATAATGTCAATGGGGCCAATCATTTATAATAAAATTCCACATAATCCCAAAGAACACCCCACACGCATATTTAAAACTAAACTGACTGCATTGCTATTACAAAAATGTTACTACTCTGTAAATGTCTTCTTGAATGACAAAGATTTATAACTGTACCTTGACTTTTGTTCTTGTAAATGACATTTTAAATACTTTTTTTGCAATAATTTATAATTTGATAACATCATTTTTAATTTTTTAATGTAATGAATATTTAAGTGACAATTTATATATGTGTTTTCATTTTTGATATCTTGTTATTTTAATGTCAATGTAATGTTATCTAATGTTTTTGCACGCCGTAAGGTAAAATGTAGCGGAAACATTATATTCTGTACCACCTCAAACCTGTACCTACATTGTTAGCAAATAAATATTTCTGATTCTGATTCATGTCAATCAAATCAACTGTCAACATATTGCACCCACATCAAACTCGCTCGCATTTCTTCGTGACTACATTGTGTAGTGTATACAATGTGCTTTATTTAACACCAAACAAGATACATAATTTTTTACTGAATCTCTTAGCATAACTAGCTACAAACAGGCAATAGAAATAACATTAGTGCCAGGCATTTACTAGTATGTATTTCGAAGTATTGAAAGGATTGTTTTTTACTAAATATAACCTTAAAAGCTTTGTTTTCTTTTTAAATAAATGCTTTCTGCAAGTTGTCCGACATCAAACTTTGCCTTGATGGGCATATACTTGTAATTTAGAACACGCAATGTAATTTTCCTTCGCTGTTGGTTCTGAGGCGAACGATGGATGGATGCAGAACAATCTCCTTTGAACAAAATCTATCCAGATGTTTTTGCGTGATGCTTTTTTTTTGTGGGTGGGAAATCATCAAATAACTTCTCCCGCTCTGGGCGGAGCGGGAGGGCGTGTCAGACTCTTACTGACTAAACCCACCCGTGTTCCTTCAGTTGCCTGTGCCAGGGGCCACGGTATCCCTTTCGGACTTTCCCGCAACCCCGGCAGGTGATGCTGGAACATATGTACATTCAGACAAACAGACAAATGTTCTAAAAACTATATTTTCGGCAATAAAATTTTCCAGAACTCGCAAAAATTTCAAAAAAAAAAATTTACAGTTTTGACATCGCCACGATATTATTATACGTATAGATAATATATAAGTATATATATGTCATATGTTATGTGTAAGATTATTTTATATGTAGATTAACTTACCTATTAACTTAATAACTGAATACTATTGGAAAATTTCTTATCATTATACCAACATTATATGAAAATAAATACACTCTAGTGAATAAAGTTCTGGGAACGGTGACAGGTAGCCGGCACTTGTCTCTTTGAATTACAAGCGCTACGAGATAACGTCGATCGTGCTCACAGTAGCTTATGTCTTATTCAGCCGTCAACCTTGTCGTCTTAAATTGTTTGCCTATGTATTTACGTGTAGGTATATAGAGCCGTATATAAGATCTGACGATAGAGGATATTTGTCAAAACTAAGTTAAAATAATGGTAATTATACAGTCTGTTCGAAAAGTATCTGACAAAAATGTAAACAAATGATTCAGAAAACGTACCCTTCGATGCCAATTTTAGTCCCATTTACAAATCGAGTTCTATGATTTGATTATTTGAATAATTAAACCGGAAATTCTAATATTAAATCAACTTATAGGTGTTCTTCATTTGAGAACTGAGGTTGATTTTCGAACCTATCGTCGATGATTTTTAAATTACAATTTAATAATATTATCGAAACAATAATTGCTGGCAAAAGTGATGAGATAGAAATCATGTATACATCCTTCTTCCAGCATTCCTGGCAGACGACATAAAGGAAGCATTAAGGGCGCGTTCACACCGAATGTATGGCCTCCAAACTGATAGTGTCAACTTCCAAATACAAGGTGTTGTTTTGCATCCTCGTCAAATTCGAGGAGGTAACTATGCTAATGATTCTCGACACGAATCAATAATAAAATAAGTAGGTATTTATTTTTATTTTTTGTATTTTTCGCAAATCGGCATGTGTAGGGCCCGTGTGATACCGCCCTGTAACTGCGCTGTAACTGTAACGCATGCACACAGCAACATAGTCGTACGACACTGCCTACCGCATACGCAACGGGGCGATTTTGTTCTTTGAAAGTGGAGTATTCTGAAATACTGTCAAACTTAAATACCTAAAAAAACAAGTATGTATTAATTATTGAGCAGGATCGTCATTTTATTTGATTATTTATGTCTTTCATAACAGCCTCCTGAAATTTGACGAGGATGCAAAACAACACGTTGTATATGAAAAACAACATCAGCCCTGAGTGTCCATTGTTTTTCACACATCCTCACAGCACAGCGTATAGCAACCGGCTATGCGTTTGGTGTAAACGTGGCCTACATTTCCTTGACGCAGTTACGTAGTTTTGATCTGAATCTGTAATATATTATTTTCCTTGCTTTCGTCTTTAGAAAACCAACCAAATATAACGGCCTTATTAAAAACCGCTAGGTATTAGAGGTAGGTTGTTTTTCACAGATTTATTGGGTTAACAACCAACATTTTATACCTTGAAAATAATAATGGACATACTCAGTGGGAGTTTACGGGCTGCTAATATGAGTGTCTTACAAAAGCGTCTTGTATCTAGTACCTAAATGTACCGGTAATCTTTACTTACTTTATGCCTTATCGGTATAAGACTAGGTAAAGTCCTTAAACTTTGCTAAGTACCCACACATCTTCTTACACGTGGCTGTACACAAAGATCAAAACATTGCTCAGAAGATTACGGTGATGTTGCACATAGGCGTCGTAAGACGTAAAAATATTATCAGAAGCAGTAAAAATTAAAGCTCACCCTTAAAATTATAGTACAGTAGACCTTATGATTACTTTAACAGTTTTCCAGTCAATTAATACTTACTTAAGCATAGCACAACTAGCCCATAATGTTCCCACTGCTGGAACACAGGCCTCCTCTCTGTGAGAAGAAGTAGGCCGCAATCCACCACGCGGGCCCAGTGCGGATTGGTAGATGTCACAAGTCTTCGAATTTTTGGTTCTACGATATGCCGATGCTGGATTCCTCACGATGTTTTTCTTCAACAGTGGTGATGGAATCATTTCCACAAAGTAAATTGCCTGCTTGGTTCGAACTCACGACCTCGACTCGTACGTCGCGGCCGTTACCGCTGGGCCAACACTGCTTCGATACTTGTCAGGTTGAAACTATAGTTATTATCTATTCTGTAAAAATCAATAGTTTCCATCCCAGGCATCTGCTGGTCGATTCTGTAACAATCTCACCGTGATAACTTAAGTGAAGTGAGCTATCACTCCACCTGCAGTGCGATTCTGTAACCATCTCACCGTGAAAACTTAGGTGAAGTGAGCGTGGAGTGAGCTGTCAGTGTCGTCCTACTGATGCTAGGGATTGACCAAGCATTATCTACATTTACAATCATAAACGAGATTTTGATAATATTTTTTATGCAAATTCTATTGATAATTTTATATTATTCCAAAGCTAGTGATATAAGTGTCTAAAAAAAAACAACATTGAGTTTCTAACTAAAGTTCTGTTCTGCTATTTTGTTTTAAAACCCCGAAAATAATAATGTTTAGCCACTTAACTAAATTTATCTTTGAAATATTATAAAATGATCAATAGAATTTGGATAAAAAATATTAATTAGTAAAATCTCGATTATGATTGTAAATGTAACGTTGGTCAATCCCTAGCATCAGTAGGATGACACTGACAGCTCACTCCACGCAAGTCTTCGCGGTGAGATTTTTACAGAATCGACCGGCTGATGCTAGGGATTGACACTTTCGACCACTCACTTCAAACTCACTTCACCTAAGTTGTCACGGTGAGATTTTTCAGAATAGATCGGCTGGTATTATGACAATTCACTTCACCTGATTATTAACGGCGATATTTTTATACATAGAATAGCCGGACCGGAGAGGCATTTGTGCAGCAGTGGACTGCTGTAGGCTGATGATGAATCGACCGGCTGGTCGTTTTATGAAATGCAAATGACTTTCTTACAATGATAAAGAAATGACAAGGTCAACAATACGTAGCTCTCATACGTTGATTGAATTTACGCACGAACATCAAATTATCGCAAGTAGAAACCGGTAACTTTGAAACAAAGTACCTACCTAAAGCGTCTTAACAATATCAGCTCCAAAGTTTTTGAAATCGATCCGTCTTAATTATAAACGTTCGTTCAATGTGATTAACAAATGGCTTTAATCCTGAGTTCGACAAGATAATTAATTTGAAACGTAAGTAGAGTCAGGGTTTAGGCAAACGATTTTAACTTGACTGATGGTCTTCAGCAAATAACAGCAATTCTGGGAGGGTTGCGGATTACTTTTGTATTCGATTATTACGTGTACCTATTAGCTACGCAAAATTAATGTTGATTTACACTAAGTGATATATATTTAATAATAAATAAAAATATTGCGCGTGCAGCACCGTACACGTGATAAAAGAATAGGTAAGAGAAAAAAATGAAAATTCTTAAAAAATAAGAGAGATTTAGTATGAGAGCCAGAGAGAGATATCTTTCTTCTCTCTCATGTAACAAAATGTGGCTAAACGTGTTAAATTTTCGTCCAATTATCGAATCGCCGCTTAAGGAGTACCACTTCAAAATTTTAAATTAAACAATACTTTCAGACTATTTAGTACATTGCAATATGAAAAGTGTAGCGCGAAACTTTTAAATACCAGTTAATAGGAATTTAATACAACAGAGTTTATTACAACAACATCGCAGTTGCCTTTCATCTACCTGATACCAATTCGTACGATATACATTTATATTTAAAGCTGATACCCGATTCGTCGATGTGACGTAACGTGAATCAGCGATTTCGTCCTGTCACATCACATCGTGGTGCAAATCCCGTTTGTCTCGCGTTCGATACAGCAGCATCAACGTGAATTAACTCGCTTTAACGCGAAATAGCTCAGCGGTTGCGTTAAATGTAACATTAATTACTTGTTATATAGGTTAAATACGTGTTATATAGGTTAAATTTATCGAGGCATTAATATGTCCCCGATAAATTTAATGGTTTGCCGATGCAAAATTTTCCTTTGTAAGCTTGTAGTTTGTGCGGTAATTGTAAGTGCGATGGTTTAGTGGAATTATTTTGTGAATTTCAAAGCATAGGTGTTCGTCTGACGTCAAGCCAAGTTAGGCACATATAGACTTAGCTTGATCTCAGATGAAAGATAATTACTTTGACGTATAACTCTATGTAAGTTTAAAATGGTTTCTTAACTACTACAGACTTGATGTACAAGTAATTCTGGCTTCTATATTGTTCATATTAGTGTTAGTGAGATATTGAATATAAAATAAGTAGTGGTATGGTATGGTACCAATTAAGGGGCCGACAACAGCTAAAGCGCGGTCACTGTCGGGCTGCATAGAAAAGAAAGAGAAGCTCGATGACACAAAGCTGGTAATTTATTGCAAAATATGAAGCAATTCTCTATTTACAAAAAATCTATTGATTGAACTAAAAATGAAAACACTATCACGTTAATATGTTGCTTAAAGAACAATTTGAAAAAAAAAACCAGAATGATTGCATGTATATTAGTATGGTTTTTAATCGTTAAAATAATTTTTTTGAGGTATCTTCGTGACTTTTTTCTGTCGTACCAAATCAGTTGTATTATGTTTTAAACACACTGTCTAACTAGCATATATCCTGATGAATATCATATATTTTTCTGATTTCGTTTACTGCAGCGGATCATATACTTATTGGCATTATAAAAGTTGCGTTTAGGTCATGTATTCCCCTTAATCAGTTCATATATTTTGTGCTGTGGGGCGGCCTTTCCGCTTTCCATTACCAGCCATTCCGATTGGAGCCAAATTAGTTGGAACGCTATGGCGAGATTAGCTGGGCTTTAACTGAGTATAGCGTCAAATATACAGGGGTGAAATATTTCAGTAAAATTTGACTACACTGTAGCACCATTGTTTTTTAACCGGGATGAACTAGGTACCTATATTTTTTTTTGTACACACAGGAAAACAGATACAGATACGACATATTAGTATTGAGTACAAAGGTACTGCTTATTTCTTAAGAAATTTCTTCCAGCAGACCTGCGATAGGAGAAATGACAAAGAAATGTAGTCAATAGTGTGTGAGAACAAGAAGAGAAGAATTTAGTTTTGAGACGTCTTAAACTAGAATATTATATATACTTACATAAAGGTAATGCAAAAAAAACATATACTCAAAAAAATACATAATGCTAAAACAAAAAAATAAAAACACATATGCAAGGTGTAACAGAATGAACGCAAGTCCTGACAATAGTTTGCTCATAATTGACTACTGAATCCATTTCAATAACTATTAATACAGGTATTAAATCAAAAAAATATATTTTGCAATACTGACAGCTGATTGAGCCAAAGAAAATTAAATCTTAATTCAATGCAATAAGGCTCAATTTTAAATGCATAAAGTAATGCTAGGGTCAACACGATTTTCTTAACAGTAGTTAGCTTTAAAAAATAATTGTTTTGATCATTGTATAATGCTTTTATCTCAATACTCTAATTGGCGTGTATGAAGTCTTGCGTTAATTTAAGTTACACGTTTTTTATAAAAATATATAAATTCTCACAGATAAGAGAAAATGTAATGATCTTTTAGTTGAAGTGTGAGTTTAAATCTCGAATGCTAGGCGGAAGTGAGTCCTATATTAAAGTTCCTATGATATGTTTTTGAATAAACAATATTTGTATAAGCTATTTTCCTATTCATATTGAGCGTGGTTTATGTTACCAAAGCATAACCGTAAAAAACTACTATAACAAGCAACATTTGACTACACAACAAACGCCAGAAAACTAAAGCATAACTTCTTATTGTAGTCAGATAACAACAGTTGCATTGTTTTTATCTCAAAAAACTTGAATCCCAGGTCATAAGACCGGTGTTCCTTCAGACAGAATAATAAAATCCGGGAAATTTCCGAGATTCCGACTTCGTATACCGCTTTAATATTTTATTTCGGTTCCTTGTAACCAGTACTTGGCCGGAATGTCGTCTGTGATTAAATGTTTATTGTAACATATTAAGTAACACAATGTCGTTACTTTTTCTCCTTTTTTTTGGGGGTGGGAAATCATCAAATAACTTCTCCCGCTCTGGGTCTGGCTCTATACAAAAATGTACAATATTATAATTATCACTATTATTGGTGATAACGTAGAATTGAATGTTATGCGGCCAATAGGAGTTGGCTGCTTAGATATACAGAGTGGCACGTACCTTATCTTATATATGTATGTAATATATATGTCAATGTGAACTCAAATGTGTCGCTGGTGGTGGCGTGTGTATTGGATCATTGAGTTCTCTTCAAAATGGTTGAGCTGAATGGTGCTGATCCATACGTCATGTTCGTGAACGGGCGCCGTCAGTAGGCACTGGTCATTTCTTAGCTGCCACGGCTTATTTTAATTCCATAATTGTTTTTATCTTTTTATTACGGACGCTTTTAACGTGCACGTGTTTCTACATTGTTCTCGCATGTATAATTACAACATGAATGATGTAACCATTTTTTTGTAACAATATTTTGATTTAAAAGAGTGTCCATGGAGTTTCTTGCCCGTTCTTCTCCATAGGTACCTACTACGCTTTGGAATGGGCAACTAGCTTCATCTTTCTGACTGACCGACCCCTTGACAATTCAAAAGTGCCTGTAATTGGTTTATTTGAAATAAATGCTTTGAGTTTGAGTTTTAATACGTGTAACAAAATGTATGGAACAGCAGATTTTTTTAGTGAATGGATTTCATTCAAATTTTGTATATCATCTAGTATACGTGGTATAATTTAATGTGATAACTGTGATAAGGTTCGCGCCACGTTGTATATAGTTGCACTATTAGATTCGTTTTAGGTTATAATCTTTTACCTTGCATATCTTTTTTCTCCCAGCCTCTACGACTTACTGCCCATTTGCTTTTTTGCTAGTTTTGTATAGTTCTACAACTAGTTATACGTTTCCATACTGTACGATACTCCTAAAAGTGGGTCCCATTGTACATGCAACTTCGCCATCCTCCTTTGTGAGTAGCTTCAAGGATATCCTTTATTGCAAACTAGATATTAATATGGCGACTGTCTCGTTGGACTAAAGGTTGCAAGCACTTCTGTTGAGCATGACGTTTTGAATTCGATACCCAGGTCGGGCAAAGTGTTATTGGATTTTTCTATAGGAATTTCTGAGGAGCAGTCAGGTGTCTGGATTTGTACCCGGTTGCTGGTAATAGGCTCGCCCCCTATTACATGGATCTTAAACATAATTAGCAAACTATGGGTGTACTCTACTAGGTACTATCGAGGAAGTTCATATCTATGCACCTTTAGGACTATTTTTCCCTGTAGCGCTCGGGCGCTAACAGTAACTAACGTAAAACAGATGCGGTCATCGTGTTCACGGGATTTTGTTCTAAAACTGCTTAGATATGAACTTCCTCGATAGTACATCACTGCCTCACTCTTTGGTGAAACAGGCACGATGTTATTGTATATTTATATGATGTTATTCATTATTCTGGAATAAAATCTTGTTGTTAAATAAAACAGCTTTCTCACCAAAATGGAAAAAAAAACATTTCTGTTAAGTATCCGTTCCAGAAAAAAGAAAAGCTGTATTTTTCTGCGCCAATAAGAACAATCGAGTTGGTTGCAATGAAGTTTGTTTTCGTCCTTCCTTTCTACTAAGATTCCTAAGCTCAATGGTCGGTCCATTGAGCGTGGTAAGTTTTCCTAAGTGTGTGGCATTTAAAGACAAATAAGTAATAAAGGAGTCGGTGCCATAAAGTATATAGGTACAAATCTATATAAAAAAAATCTGCTGTTCATTTTGACGAGTTCTGCAAACATAAATGTAGGGAACAGCAGATTTTTTTTCGCGATTTCATATTTGCTCCCTTAGTAAAAGTTGTTCATAATGATGAGTACAATGATGCCTTAAGAGGTTGATGGTGTTTTACCAATAACCCTGTATATAATACTTAATATAATAAAGCTGAAGAGTATCTTTTGTTTGAACGCGCTAATCCCTGGAACTAGCGACCGGATTTGAGAAATTCTTTCTGCATTTGGTAGCTCAACTCTTGAGGAAGGTTATGAATTAATTAACATCACGCTAAAACCCTTAGGAGCTAAGAAAAAAGAAGAAAAGTCAGACGGAACGCTAAGCGAAAACGAAGTAACAGCCCGTGCGGTCGATACGATGCGACGGGGGCCAAGGGAGTTTTTAAAAAATGAGGCTGGTTGTAGTATATTGTGTATTTTAAGACTTCTACACGAAATAACGCAGACGAGTCCTGGAGTGAAGACCGCGTATCGGCAAGCGTAGCGTGGCGGCTCCAGCGGTCCATCTACCGACGACCTCTAGAAAGTGGCTGAGACAGACTGGATGGACGGACGGAGGACAGGGTGTTGTGGCGCAGCTTGGGAGAGGCCTTTGTCCAGCAGTGGACTGCGATAGGCTGAGTTGATTGACGCGAAAGAAGTCGTGGGCAGAAGCCAGTAGTTTTATAAACTTATTCTGTAGTTGGCTTTATACCTATAAAGTTAATTGAAAACATCTATTCTGATTTTTACGTCTACGTCATCTATTCGTTATCTATTCGCTGTGATTAACTCAATACAATGTTTATGTTCTTTCTCCAAAATTAGCTTACCTACTGACAAGTTATACGAGTTCATATAATTGTTTATTTTATTTGACTATATAAGTCAATTTAGTTTAATTTAATTTTTATTTATTATTGACATAATCTACTCATTTCAATGTTTTTTAATGAGTTGTATTGCAATATATGGTTAGCAAGCGACCTCGACAGTTGATCATATTATTCTCTTGAGCAACCGGCAGCAAGTTCGTCATGCTTTCTTAGATGTCAATGCTTGCGGTAGCGTCGGGGGTCGGGTTGCCTCCTTCCCTCAAATATGGCGAGGGGGGTAATGGCTGATCTTTGCGTTAGCTCGTGAACGGGTGCTGCTTGTGGTGACAGGTCATCTTGCTGACTATGGTTTTGTTATTGTTATTAGTAATTATAGTTTCTTTATTTTACTTCTAAGGTCCCAGTTTATCATTAAATTTGTGGCTACAAGTTACAGCTATATACATATAAAGATAATGCAGCATTGCATAATGTAAGCGGGCACGCCCTTTATGCCAGGAGGCTTTTTATTATGTATTAAGTTCTGTTTGCGTTTTTGTTTTTATTATTATTATTGTTTTTATTATATTATATTTCTGCTTGAGTATAGTTTTAATTATCGGCGTATGCTAGCTGACAAATGGCAAATAATTTTAATATTTTTGTGTTTCGTAATGTTAATAAATTACTTATTACTATATAGAATCCAGTTCTTCTAACTGAACAGACAGCAGTGCTGCTGGGGAGTTTGTTCCGCCACTTCTTCTTCCCAGCTAAAGCACTAGGAAGTGGTGAAGGGTGGGCGTTTTGGGGGGACTGTCTTATGTGATTTTGACGTTCAAAAAGTGCTGATTCTCAGCCTAATTTGAATAAATGACTTTTGATTTTGATTCAGATTTTTACGTAGTAATAAAAAATAGTATTTTTTTAGATATTCATAAATACTATTTTGCATGCCATTTTAAAATTATACACAGTTATTTTCTTTTGTATAATGTTCAAGTACGCTAATGCCGTGCTTTCCTATAATTTAGATACATGCGAGATCTATAATTATGATCTAAACTGAGGGTTAATGTTGTCAATGTATTTATATATATAAACTTCAACAACAGTGGTAAAACACGGCACGAGTGTTGAGGCAAGATAGATATTATTTATTCAACAAGAAACGCTGCATTGTTTTGTCGCCTTCCACTATGATTTAAACGCAATTTTCAACTACTTATTTTCTTTCGTTTTCAAACACTTTAGTAAAATAAAGATTTTTCGCACTGTAGAAATAGACTTTCTGTTAAAGATTTAGCGCAAAACAGCGTTCCAGCGGAGATAAATAAATAAGAAATGATGATAAATGACAATACATAAAAAAAAAATGGACAAGTACATTTAAAATTAGTGTACAATGGATATGGGGTAGTATTTGGTCCTTCAGTTCTTTTGTAAGCTTTCCGTTCATTATTATATTATTGAAAGGACTTTTGTGGATTTTGGGGAGAACTTTTCAGGTATACTGATGTCATTGACTCTTGCCGATACGAATACACAATACCCTCGTACCGAAATATACCTACATTCACATAAATCATGTACACTTCTACGAACCGACAGAATAGCTTGGCAGTATTCTGGCGTCGAAGCATTTCACCTACAAGAAATAAATAATATTACTAGGAATGTTGCTGGTCTATTGAACAGTAAATGAATTCATACAAACTTCGTAATAAACGTATTGTATTTTCTAACTTATTAATACAGTAGATAAATATATTCTGAATGTATGTATTTCTTGTATTATGTATGCAAATTTAACACCACAGACTACCTGCAATATTGTCTCTCCTTCTCCATTTAATTCCATCTAAAGGTCGTCTTTAAAACACCGCTTTTAATAATATAATAATAAAACGTTTATTTCGGAAACTTGCTCCATAGATCTTTGTTAGTGATACAACTTACGTAACTATGTTAGTACTTACATTTAATTAAAAATAAATAAAAATAAAATTTTAAATAAAACCTACAATTATATTAATTCATGTATTTTCCTGCAGTATCAGACCCGTAGCTATCCATATATATTTTTTATATGTATATTTTTTACCCATTAGACCGCCCCCATTGTGTTACCCTATGATAAATTTCTACATTTGATATGTATATTTTGTATAGTGTACATATTAAAGAGTATTCTATTCTATTCTGTAGTAGCAATCATGGTTTGGGAATTAAATTACCTTCCTACAAATGTTGACGGTTATTTCTGTAGACAATAAGCTTTCAAAAAAATTATGTTTATCCTGAAACATGCGTAGAACAATCCTAATGTTTCAATCCACAATAAAAACTAAAAGCAAAATACTCAGGTAGAAACTCTTAATCAATACCAACATAACTGTCAAACGTTATAACTGATATTAAATAAAAAAGCCAACACTCGCGGTATCGCTGTACCGTTTACAACGTTATCGCTCCCGTCAAAGTATCAAGCCCTTCCGACTTGCGTACGGATCATGATACAACACAAAATAGACAGGTTCAGAAGGCTAGCTTCGGTGAGTGTGCCCAAGAACTCCACGACCTCATTCCACCGGCCCCCTTCTTCCATCCGTCATCAAGACGCACTGCAAGTTACCTTACCTAGCTGCTATTCCACCAATTCGCACTAAGCGTTTCCAATGTATTTTGTTATGCGCACAGCAAAGAGTGGAACTCTCTACCTGCGTCAAAGTTTCCGAACGCATACAACTCTAATCTCTTCAAAGTGAGAGGGAACGGGCTTCTTCTGGGTAAGCTCACTTCATCGTCGACTCTGTCTCTGTCACCACTGACCGAGCGAAAACAGGCGCACGTACAAACTTACATGTACAGTTTGTTCCAAAAGTATCTGTTAAAAGTGTGCATAAACCCTGTTCAGGCTAAATTCCTAGGCACGCACTCACTAAAGCCGAAATTAGTAACACATTCATCTGTATTGAGAAGGTTTCACCTTGATATCTCACCCCTTTTTCCAAAAATTATTGTTTGAACAACCTCATTTAATTGTAGGTACTTAATTGTATAATCATCGACGAAAATTGACATTATAAAATAAATCTCATCTGTCAAATGAAAATCATCTTTAAGATGATTTAAAATAACACTTTAAGCATTCGATTATTCAAATCAAAGCACTACATTAATTGTAAGTGGCACTACAAAAGTCGCGAGTGCGTTTACACTAGCTATACTTGAAGTATGTCTATGTGTGCGTGCGTTTTCGTTCGTTGTATGAAGCTGACCTTCTAAACCTATTTTGTGCTTCCAACTTGTTTACGGATCATGGAATAATGGAAACGCGACTATAATTACAACCGATACGGGCGGTTTTTATCACGTAATGAAATGGCTGCCGATTTAAATGATCAGGTTGCTTGTTTAACAAACAATTGCTATTTGAGTTGTTATTTAAACAAGTTCAGTCTTATTACAAAACAAGATCTGACTTCAGCCCGAGACTAAACCTTCGAGCCACTTTTTGTATTTCAAACTTTATTCCGACTTAGGTAAAGTTTTTAATACAAAACTGACATCAAAGAATCGGACTAAGCTGTCAGTTTTGTATAAAGAATTCTAATTCGATTACTAGTAGGTTCTTATTTAAAAAAATTACTAGATAATTTAAATCATGTCTAAAGAAAAACCCTGTTTTGTAAGACCGGTTTTAGTTTTAGTTTTTTTTGAGTGTGGGAAATCATCAAATAACTTCTCCCACTCTGGGCGGAGCGGGAGGGCGTGTCAGACCCTTGCTGACTAAAACCCACCCGTGTTCCTTCAGTTGCCTGTGCCAGGGGCCACGGTAACCCTCTCGGACTTTCCCGCAACCCTGGCCTTGTAAGACCGCCTAAGATTATAATTTTGTGGATACCTCTCCCGGTATATATTTACTTTAACCCTTTATACTTTATACCCGATTTAGTTTAGGATGTTATTAACAAGGCTGAAAACTTACAGTTTGTTATAACTTACATTCAAGGTTTTTGATCGACTCCCGATTCAATTGAAATCATGATTTTAACCTGTAATCGACAGCTTGGCAGTGCACTTCTAAGAATAGATCATGACATGGTTATGGGTTATTTACCATTTCAAAAATAGTTTTCTATGGCTATCTACGTAATTAAAATCTTAATTTTGCTTACTGACGGACATCGCACAGCCTAAACTGCTGAATCTGGAAGTTAGACATTTTGCTCAAGAAAAAAGTCAAAAAGCATTTAGGTATTTCAAGGCACATAAAAGGCACTTTTGAACGTCAACATTTACATTAAAATAGAATTGATTCTAGTCGCCCCTTCCAAAAGGTAGTTCCGTATGGTGAAGAATGGGCAAGGAACTCCACTGTTACTCTTTTAAAATGTGTTACAATATTTTGTATATATTCATTATAAGTATGTGAAGTCGATGCGATGCACCTATAATAAAACTACCATACCGCAATAAGTAAAAAGAAGAGAAGAGTTCCTTAGAGGATAGTAAGCAGCTTTTTTTTAATTCGACGCTCACGGCTTGTCTATCTATAAACATATTATAGGTACATATATTAAAGTCGCTCTTCGTGTCTCTCTGCGTGACCACGTTGTTGTTCTCAAATACGCAAAGGATATTGATGCGGTTTTTACCATCATTTAGAGAATTTGTTCCGAATGATTTTAGTATGTCTAAAATTTAATAAAAAGATCTTGACGTTTTGTCAAGTCGTAAAACCGTGCGGTTTTGTCAAGTTGGAAAAGCAGGGGCGGGTCGCTAGTAATTTTATTATAAATTCATCAATTGTGCCCTACTTGGTAAGTTTCAGCTGATCAATTGCCGCTAGTATAAACAAGAACAACCAATCAGATTGTCTTAATCAGTATCTACAATGCTACTCCTGCAATTCTCGTTGTATGAGGATCGTGACCCAATTCCAGCAGATGCCTAGCTGCCTAGCTGTCTTACAATACATTATGAAGCTGCGTTCTAAGATATTCAATCTACTAGAAAGTGCTAACACAAATTGAGCACTGATACTGACTTTGAATAATGCCGGTATGACTTACATTACCGCTCAGTTATACAACTAAACATTAAGTTAATATTGGTAGTTTATAATGTTTGTTGATGCAAAGTTTTGTCTTGTTATCGACGCGTTTTATTTAATTAGAAGAGGCTTCATGACGTCACGTTCGCCACCTGACGGGGCCGGCCACTCAGCAAACAAGCGTTTAGTAAAAGGCGTTTCACGAGTTCATGGAGGCAGTCTGCGCGCAGTTCTCAACGAGTCAATCACTGTACATGTATTCACCTACAGTCTGTGAAATATGATAACAAGTATCAACGTGTTCATAAAGTCCTAACTATTTTGTAATTCCTAAATTAGTTTCATTGTGGCAGCTAGAGGAATATCATTCAATGTGCTGAGTATGATTTGAGATATGATTCTTTGTGTATTTTGATAACATAATTGAATGTGCTTATATTAAATGAATATTATACTAATCTGTGTTATTTCCCACAGTGTTTAAAATGTATGCCCACGATAGTTAACCCTTGAAATTATTTGTCACATAAAATAGAATTTAATTAACAGTGAAGTTGAAACCTGGTAAAGATTAATAATATGAGTTTCTTTATGGCACAGAGATCTCGGCTTACCGATAGAAAATGTTGAAGTCTAGGCAATTGTGTGAGACGTTTTTCTAATCAAGATGATCAAAGTAAACTTATTTAAGTCTAATTTAAATTTTGCTTTCAGTCTGGAAGGCCTCCGGTAAGTAAAACGTTTAGAAAAAAAAAACAAAAGGGGTGGAAGACTCTCAAGGTGGCTGAGAAAAAACTAAAATGAAATGAGGTCGACAACAGCGTTCAATTGCGTAGTAAATAACACTTCAGTGCGGTCGTTACCCTTACTATTGTACAATTCAATGTGTCAATGACCTGTCCTTACTTCTAAATAGAGCGTAAATAAGCAATACAAGATAATGTTCGTGACTGTTTTGGTACGAAAAAGTTACTTACTGTGTACATTATCACCATCCAAAATAGGTACTTACATAATTAATTGTTGAATGGCCTTCAGATAAACCAGGGGTAGCTATATAGTAACGGTTTTTTACTGAGCAATACCTGAAAAAGAGTCATGCCAGCTATACCTTCGAGCAAGTTATTACAGAAAAAAAAACTAAATTATATTCATAGAGTCAATCGTTTATCAAATTAATAACATAGCGAAACTAAACATTGTTAATTGAAAAGTACCGGACCGAACTGGATTTATATAAAAAACATATTGCAACAATATTATTCATACATTATTCATTTGGATAATGTAAACTACGGCATGCAGCTGTCTAAAATTTTTGAAACAAAAACATTTTATTCATTTAACCAATAACTATTTCATAAATGTTGTTATAAAAACTAAATAAACATACATCCTGCTGAATAAGCTATGAGGTATTCTCAACATTGATAAAAATCTGAAAAATTGCATTGGCATGCAATCATTTATAAGATACTGTATTTTCAAGAATTTTACTTATTCATACAAGAATTTCAGTCTCAATTTATGAAAGGTATTTTGTTAAAAGACTTTGTTCTCGACTTTGTTGTCGAAATAAGGTCAAGTATTCTGTAGCCGGTCTCCAGACCTGATGCAGTATGATGACATAGTCCGCATTGCAGGGAAGCTTTAGGTGAAAATAGTATAGGGCACTGAAAAGTCTCGGGAGAAAGAAAAGGCTTAGCTCACGTCGTTTAGAAGGCTAAGATTGTGATGAGGCAATCTAGAATGTATTTTTTAAAATGAGAACTGTGGAAATTTTTGAATTTTTTTAGCAGAATATAATAGAATACTGTTTATTATGTACACCATAAAAATGACAGATATATGTAAATTTAGAAAGATTACATAGGGTGACACAATAGGCGGTCTTATCGCTAAAAGCAATCTTTTACAGACAACCTTTTGTGCAGTTTAAAAGGCGCCACGAAAGTGAACATCGCACTGTCACACTCGCAACTTTCAAAATGGCAGCTATTACGTTACAAACACGTTAATTGTAGCGTCTATCAACGTAGCATAAAACAAAGAGCGACAATGAAGCAGATTTAGTCGGATTCAGATGGCCATTTGCTCTCATTCGCCATTCTGATTGTGTCGTCAGTGCAGCGGTTCAAACATGTTGGTTTTCTCAGACCATTAGTTATGTAAGGACTATAGCCATTCGGTTAAAAGTGTCTGTTAGTAATGGAATGGTCGAGATTGCTGGGGTGAATTTAGGAGTGTTGAATTTGTACGTATATAGAAATACAGAATTATACCTACGTAAATGAAAATCCAAGTTAAGTTACTGCAAATGTTGATGTGGTCAGAAAAATCCAACAGCATTTGAATTTCGTTTCTTAGTCCCCATAACACATCATGACAGTAAAAATCGCCCATCAAAACTGACAACTTTAATCGTTTTAAGAAAATGAAAGTGCGTATTTACGAGTATTTATTTACAGTTTACTACCTAAGACGGACATCGGGAAAACACGCCGGAGACTTACTGTGTATTTCAAACTGCACTAACTTGTTTAGCACCCCACACGTGCCAGTGAATTGTTAAATTGGACCCTACTCTGCTTGAAGTAATTCGAACTAGGTATACTACGTACTATTTCCAGTTTTATAGTAACCGTTTCTATTTTACACCGGTGTTTGTTGAGAATATACCGACTTCAGTAAAATTGGGCGTGTTGTGATTGGAGGTAAGTAAACGTGACATGTTTTGATAATACAGATTATTATTATGTTCAAACGACTGCGTGACAGCAAAGGCAGGGTAGTGTTTTTATACCATCGAAGTGCCCTAACGGTTAGGTGTCTATCGACTCGTCTGGGTCGCAAGATGGTTATAGACTAGAATTGATCTAAATAACTGCACCAGACTGCTTGAAAAGTGAGCTTAACTTTTTTGCTGCATTCAGGTTTACAGTTTTTATTTTTATTTTTACTAGATTCATTGACAGATGCTGTCTGACGCTGGTTTTCTAATGAACCTTTAGGGACAAGTGACGGGGAGTACAAACAGTTTCGACATAGGTAAATACCTAATAAATAATACATATTTTTATACTTATAAATAAATAAATTTGATAGGTAGGGTAGTTCCAAAATACTCGTATTGCCAGTGTTTTCATCTATTATCGTATTG
Organism: Brachylomia viminalis; assembly: GCA_937001585.2. Lineage (NCBI taxonomy): Eukaryota > Metazoa > Arthropoda > Insecta > Lepidoptera > Noctuidae > Brachylomia > Brachylomia viminalis. The sequence goes on along the minus strand of OW443308.2, from coordinate 10,848,353 downwards.
TTGTCTCCACATTCTATACTTAATTAAATAACCATCTGTATTCAACCTCAACATTTTCTTCACGGCTATGCCTCATTCCTACGTATGACAACTGTTTTCCATACAACATATCGGTATATTTATTTGGTTTTATACGTAAACCTTGACCGAGTCCTCATATTTCACGGTTTTATATACACCCTTGAGTCCGTGATATTAAATTCAAAAAATATTGGCATATGTGGACGAGCAAGAGCATTCAGTTGTTGATATTAAAAATTCCTCGTGCATTGCAGTTTATACGATGTTTGTAGGTATTCTAACTCTATATTTAAGTAGTTATACGGCTTTTACGCAAAAAAAATGTATTTTCAGAATTTCAGATGCATTCAGCAAGAATAAAAGATGAGTGAAATCTAAGTCCAAAATGTGTAGACTATTATCGCGAGTCACAACGAAAAATAAACAAATGACAGCTACGGTTCGGGTTCACACATGAAGTTAATACTATTATGTCCCACTTCATTGAAATGACTATTGGTAATTTCGTGGTAGCCATGATTTTTTTTATGGATGGAAGTTTGTGGTAGTCCTAATAACTAAATAAAGCTATGGGCAAACATATCTTATCGTTTCAAAATATCATATTTATTTGACATATATTTTATCTATTGCGCCAAGATAGAATGTCTTATCCAAATGTATTCCGAATAATCCAGAACCACGCATTTGACTATCGGAAACAATGCGGAATGGGAATGAAATTCCCACTACCAAGAATCTCGATTCTTAAGTAATGCGTTTGGTTTGGAGTAACTGGGTTGTGGAGGCAGTCGCTCCACGTAAAATACTGGTATTCAGCAGCATCGATTAGACTGGAAGCTGACCCCAAAAGTTGTTGGGAAAAAGCTAAGCAGATGATGATAATGTACGTTTGGCGCACCTTAGGAAATGACTTAAGCCATCGCTACAAACCTTGTTCAGTGACTATTCACAAAGGCATACAAGAATCTAACATAGATTACCAAATAGTTGCGGCTAATCGCACAATACTAATATTGTACGTGTAGAGGCTCTACGAAATAACCGTAGCGTTCGTAGCAGTGCGACGTGAAGTAGCATATATGCTACGACAGCGTAGCGTGCTATATTTAGATCTAAGCGTTAACAGTACTGAGTTACTGATACAATTATAGTCCGAGTTGGCACACTAATACGTTTACCGTGTTTAACAGAACGTGGTCAAACTCTAACTCAAATTCAAACTCGAAGCATTTATTTCAATTAAACCATTTACAGGCACTGTTGAATTGTCGAGGAGTCGGTCAGTCAGAAATACCTACTAAGCTAGTTACCCATTCCAAAGCGTAGTAGGTAGGTACCTATGGAGAAGAACGGACAAGAAACACCATGAACACTCTTTCAATTTTAGAGTAACATAAATATTATAGTTACATTATTAATGTTGAATGAATAATTATATACGAGCACGATGTAAATAAGACGTACACGTTAAAAGTGTCCAGAGAACAGCAAAAAATAAAATAAAATAAAAAATAATTAAAATAAGCAAGAGATGACCACTCCTAACTGATGGCACCCACCCGTTCACAAAGATGACGCCTGGATCACCACCGTTCAGCTCAACCATTTTGAAGGGAGCTAAATGATCCAATATACGCGCCACCGTCAGCGAGACATTTGAGTGAGCATGACATCTATCAGCCGCCAGGGCACATTCAATTCAATGAAAGACATTTCCTGGTAAATGGTAGCTCGATAGTAGATAGCACTCACACCTGTCCTATACAATTATATACTACAAAGGATATTGAGTTTACACAATGCAAAGGTAGTCTTACAATCTTCAGCAGCTCCAACAGTATTTTCAAGTGTTAATCAATTAGTTGTGGTTGTGGAGCAGGACCAGCATTGAGTCAGGCATTTTTATCAGCGATGTAATCCCCCAACTTATAATATGCCTGCATAGCGTGTGTTTAATACAAGATTTGAATTTCGTCTCATTCAGTTGAAGTATGTGGGGAGGTATTTTATTGTAACATCTTAAACAGTACCTCATGAAAGATGAGTCTACTTTAGCCAGTCTGAAACCCAGTTGAACTAATATTCTAATAATCTATTTCTACTATAAAGTAACTAAAAGATGTAATTTTTTTCATAAGTACATGAGAATTTCATACATTTATATTGAGAAGGTACCGTCATTATGCTAATTACCTTAAACAGTTCCCTTAGAGGTCACCATGTACACAGGAGATTGTTATTAATAAACTAATTTGTGAACTGTGTAGTTAGGACCTGCAAGGATGTTGATTTTAAGAAGGTGTTATAGTGGTCATTTAAAAATACTTGATATCTTTCAAGTATTTTTTTTTATACATTGAAAACGCTTTGCATGGTTTTTACGACTTGACAAAATTCGAGATTTCTTTATAAGAATAAAGAAATCTTGATTTTTTTTTTGGTTTAAAATGAAGACTTCTTAGTGTGTTGACGGCAATCTAAATGGACTCGGCCCAGAATTCAGACAGGACACACAGGACATGAAATTAAGTGTCCTATCGTTTGTGGAAAAGCACCACTTTTACACTACAAGGCCGAGTGGTCCATGAATCTCTAACCGAACCAGTTTTCCTAGCTTCGGCCAACCTGGGTCCGGAGTCTGTTTAAAGACTTCCAGGTTACCTAAGGCAACTCATGTCCAGGTATGAGATCTTCAGCAGGTGGAAATAATGGTTTGGGTAAAGAAGTACTGCCTCGCCACAGCTTCAGTCTTTCTTTTGGACGTTCGCCATTGAGTGGGACGACAACTTTAAAAAACTGTTTCAGCTTTTCAGCCTTTGTGGCTCAAGGATATTGTCGTGCAAATGGTGTCTGCTGAAGCTTGCCACCGCTCTGCGAACTACTGGTGGGGCTATTCCTGCTGGTGGATTCAGCATTTGACCGGGGTTTTAGGCAACCAGTGATGATCGAAATGTTTAATAATAATGCATTATTTTACATTAATTTTAATTCCGGAATCATCATCATCATCTTCCTGCCCTTATCCCATCTTACTTGGGGTCGGCGCAACACGTTTTCTTCTTCCATTCTCCCCTGTTAGACGTCAAGGCATCATCTACTCCCTTTTCACTCATATCATTTCTCACACAATCCATCCATCTTTTCTTTGGCCGTCCTCTTCTTCTCCATCCATCAACATTCATACCCATCACTCTCTTAGTCACATGAGTGTCATCCCTCCTCATCACATGTCCATACCAAGACAGTCGATTCCCTTTCACTTTTTCTGTCACAGGCGCTACTTTCAAACTTCCTCTTATATACTCATTCCTTACTTTATCCATTCTTGTCACTCCACACATCCATCTCAACATCCTCATCTCCGCTACATGTAATCGTTTTTCATCCATCTTCTTCACAGCCCAGCATTCCGATCCATACAATACGACAGGTCTAATCACAGATTTGTATATTTTCCCCTTTAACTTGAGGGGCATCTGTGGGTCACAAGTTGTTCCAGTGACCTGTCGCCATTTCATCCATCCTGAGTTGATCCGGTGTGTTATGTCCCGGTCTACATCGCCATCTCCTTGGACAAGCGACCCGAGGTACCGGAAGTCGGAACAGATTGGTATGGGTGTTCCAGCAAGAATAACAGGCACAGGACTGAAGAGACCGCCAAAATCGCAAAACAAGTACTCTGTTTTGGTTCTGCTAAGTTTCAGGCCAACATTCTCCAGTCTTTGCCACCACACCTCCAATCTGTTCTGGACCTCTAGACCGCTCTCGGCAATCAGCACAATGTCATCAGCAAACAGCATGCACCAGGGAGCCTCTTCCTGTATGTCCGACGTCAGAGCGTCCATTATCATCAGGAAGAGGTAAGGGCTGTAATTTTAATTCCGGAATAAATTCTCTAAATTATGGTAACAAGCACTTGAAAATCCGGTTTAGAAGAACATCGTGGTCACACAGACAGACACTAATTATTAATTATGTACACAGATTAAATAAAATTGTCAATTTCACGTGGGGTTTGTTAAGCGGTCTAAGGTAGGTTCCCTAAATAGTTAAATAATCAAATGGGTGAATATCCCCGCGGCAAATTTTACGTGTCCACGTTGAGAATTGAGGTGTTAAATGATAGGATGTTTTTAAATAAGTGTTTATATATAATCAGCGAAAGAAAAATAGCCTTAAAATTCAAATTGGGTGGCTTGTCCCAGCTCCATTTTTTGATATAATTGCATTCACCAAAGTAACAATTTAAGGTACGATAAAAAATAAACAATTTCGTTAGTATATATGTAAGACTCACTATCTAAAAACAATTAAACCATATTAGAAAATTTAATTTAAAAGCACAGGATACTCGATCAAAAGTTTGTCCAAGAAAAAATCAAAATTTTGGTGGCACTTGTTCAACTTACTATAACATGAAGTTTCGTGCGTGTGCGATCAATCGCGTTTTCTTATTTCGCATCTCTCAGTCGTGCGCACCACTTGCGCGTAACAGGCCTGTGATTAGTGCTGTGATTTTCTGCCAAAAACGTATTGTATCATCTCGGGTGGCATGGGGGACAAGAATTGTTCAATTTTCGGTGGATTGATTTGCTGTTGATTTTAAGGTGTTTTAACAGTAAGCTACACGTTATAGGCAGTGATTTGGGTGAGGCATAAATCAGTGATATTAATTTAATAGTAACTTAAGACCCCAATTTTTAAAGATTTTTTTTATGCCTGGTTCCAATTTTGGTGGCTTTGGTGGCATTTTCACCCCACCAAAATTAAAAACGACCACCAAATTTTAAGTATGTACTATATATATGTATTGTTTGTACCTGTATAGCCAGTTTTTACGTTGCAAGCCAGTTTGATTAGCAAAAAATTTATGTTATGTACTTGACAGTAAGTAACACCTATTATTATAAGGCTGGCATACTAATGATCAAGTTTCTTATTCATATCTTTTTATTTTGTTGCTTTTAAGAATGCCAAAACAGACCAGCGAAGAGAGGGTGCTTAAAAATAGAATGGCAGAAAGAAGAAGAAATGCAAGAATAAAGAGCAGTCCCGAACAGGCTGAAACACTACGAAAAGGAGAAAGGGAGAGATATCACCAAAAAAAGGGAGAAGGTAAACTTGTTTCACAGCAAAAAAAGTCACATAATTATTGTTTTCTTGTTTTTAAGTATTTTTTTTTGTAATAATGAGAGAAGGCTTATATTTGAAAATTAGGTACAAAATCCGATTGTAGAAACAATTGATCTCGCCTGGTGATTAGCACCCAAGTATTGAGTTAAGGCTTTTTAGTTAACTGAAATCTGTAACTATTGGTGAAATGGTCATGAACTGTTTGCTATTTTTTTTTCAATCATGTTTTATTTTAGGGTTAAGTAATTATGTTTTATTTCTTACTTTTGTTTGGGAAACTTTTGTAGATCGTTTTTGTTGGCAAGTAATTTTGTTTACCTATAAGTGATAAAAATATTAATGTTTTTTTGTTTTCCTGTTTTTGTGTCGTAAACTCATAATTACCATTATGAGTTTACGAGATAGATAATAATATTATTTTTTTTTACAATAAAGAGTCTTATTAACCGATGAAAGTTATTGATAATTCCCGAGAATTTGTGAGATTAGTTATTATTTACATTGAGCTTTATTAGTGAAATTATGGTTTGTGACAGAGAAATCTAATTTTGGTGCCACTGATTTTCAAATTTGGTGGGCACTTTCGATTTTGGTGGATGATTTTCAATTTTGGTGGCCGCACTAGACTTTGAACTAAAATATCTCAAAAACTTATCGAGATAATCTCAGACCTCTTGAAGATCCTTTTAGCTTGGACTTTATATTCTTATACCAGGTCCTTAATTTTCACGAAAACTGAAGAAAAAAATACGCCACCAAAATTGAAAAAAAATGCAATTTGTTGATATTGACCCAAATTATATATCAATATCGTAATTCGACTTCAAAATAATTGGTAACATTGAAATTCCAATGGCAAAGCCAGTAATTCTTTGTGAAGGAGTTTGAGCGATGGCTACGTTGATACCTGACGACAACCTTATTGTTTCAGCCAAACAAACGTCACTACGCATAATGAACGGTTGAATTTCACATGCGGGTTGGTAAATACTACCGAAGGCTGTTCTCGTTATCTGTTTGTAATTTGCCGTGCCGTGTTTACATATACTTATACAATCGGTTATATCGCATGCCGAGATAATGAGGAAACGGTAACGTGTCGTCCTATTGTTGTCGTTGATTTAAATGTTGAGATCAACTTGTAATTGAGATTACGGGTGGTTCAGCAGTAGATATGAAGTATTTTTGTCATAGAACTTCCCGAATGTCTTTTAATATTTGAAGCACGATTTGAAAAATGATAAGATCTAAGAACTAGGTTACTAGTCCCAGGTGTTTAAATTGATCCACAGTTATGTTATCGAAATCAGTGGGTTCGTCATTCACTGACTTGAATGTGCCCTGGAGGCTGAGAGTATGTCATGCTCACTCAAATGTGTCGCTGGTGGTGGCGTGTGTATTAGATCATTAAGTTCCCTTCAAAATGATTGAGCTGAATGGTGCTGATTCATACGTCATGTTCGTGAACGGACGCCGTCAGTAGGCACAGGTCATCTCTTAGCTACCACGGCTTATTTTAATTCCTAAATTGTTTTTTTTATTTTTTTTATTACGGACGCTTTTAACGTGCACGTCTTTCTACATTATTCTCACATGTATAATTTCAACATGAATGATGTAACCACTTTTTTGTAACAATATTTTGATTTAAAAGAGTGCCCATGGAGTTTCTTCCCCGTTCTTCTCCATGGGTTCCTATTACGCTTTGGAATGGGCAACTAGTTTCACATCTATCTGACTGACCGACTACGTGACAATTCAAAAGTGCCTGTAATTGGTTTATTTGAAATAATTGCCTTGAGTTTGAGTAGCTGTGTAAAACTCAAACTAAGATTAAGCCCTGGAGGTATCGGTCAAAAATGATTCCCAGAATCTAAGTTTAAACTAAAGTTATTACTATTTTTACACTTTGTTTCAATGTTTGCATGAGCTGACTAAGTGGTTACTGAGTAAACTACTGCTTTACACCAGAACGTTTGTAAAATTAATATCGGTACAAAATGTACCATGTTACTTCAGCTACTTCCCGTGTGTTATAGTATCTAAGGGATTATTACGGGAGCGTGTGCACCAGCGACCACCTGTGCTCTAATAACAACATATTTAGTAGCAGTGATACGGTCACATGAGTAGATAACCTGCAGAGACCAAACTCCATACAAGATTCGTTGGGCGCCTGACCAAAAACGGAACTAACGGCGCCATCTTGTTTTTTCAGTACATTTCACAAAACGATTACACAAATGTTTACCAAAAACGCCACCTTGTCAACGTCGTGGCACTTTACGATGGATGGATGGCGCGGTTATGTATGTGTGTGGGTGTGACGCCAAAGAAGCAGTCCCGTCAATGGTGCCGGTTGTGCACAAGCTTATCTTAATTTAAGCTATTTTCAACTTTTTCTCTCTAACAAACCAAAAAGGGGACGGTTAACTTTATGGTAACTAAGTCCACTTGTCCATGATGTAGTATGTAGTATTACTATACTACATTTTACTTATTTAACATGCATTCTTCTTTTTGAATATATGCAACCTCATTTTTAGTCACTCTGCTTAAGCAGAAATTTTATTTTAAATATTTTCAAATAAGGAATTGATTTTACGTCAAATGGTATTGACTCAAAAAACAAGTGTACCTACTTGTTGAAAATTCGTCACAGAACAGGAGGAATTGTTTTATTTTGGAATCTATACGTTACAATTCCTAAGATTTTTTTCTAACTTTTGTTCCACAAAGTGATGTGTTCGTGATCTATTGAATCGGGAATGTTCCTCTTTTAAAATCGGTGAGTCGTGACTCCAGTAAGAAAGCAAAGCGTGAATTCTTCTTTTCGTTTTTCTGGTTTAAGTCCGAATATTTTGCAATCCGATCCATTCATTCATCCATCCATTCCCTCCAGCCTCCTACCATTTTACACCTGACAGAACCGCTGTAGAGAGCGACCAGTTTCCAGCGACCAGTTTTGAACCTACTAATTCCAAAGTTTAGGAGGTCCTCAACATGGTACCGCGACTACTAACAGAGTCACGTAATCACGTCGGGACTTCCAAGAGACGATTTGGCAGATAATTTGTAGTTTTTTTTTATTTACTACTAATTAACGGTCCTGCGGTTCAAAAGTTACTACCGGTCTTAGATATTTTTTGAACTGAATACAGCAGGTTCGATAGCCCAAATAAAATATTTTTCTTTCTTTCTTTCTTACCTTTTAAAAACGCGGCCTAATTTCAGTCTCGTGGACGTAATGACAAATTTTGGTTGCAACCACATATTTAAGCTCGTCGCTTTGCCCAATTAATCTTAATAATATATTTTTTGGTAGGAAAACCTAAAGTATTTCTTATTTCTCTTATTTTTTTATAAACTCGTCGGTGTAAAGTGACAAGTTACTTTACGAGTTATTGTATTCTCTACTTTTTTATATTGTTTATTTTTTTTAATATTCGGACTTAATTCATAAGATAAATTAAACGTGTTCAGTGGCGAAGAGAATATGTGTTTTTTTTTCCGCTACAATGAGTACATAGCCTGCAGTGACCAAACTTCATACAGTCAATCAAAATCAAAAGTCATTTATTCAAATTAGGCTGAGAATCAGCACTTTTTGAACGTCAAAATCACATAAGACAGTCCCCCCAAAACGCCCACCCTTCACCACTTCCTAGTGCTTTAGCTGGGAAGAAGAAGTGGCGGAACAAACTCCCCAGCAGCACTGCTGTCGGTTCAGTTAGAAGAACAGTCACTTGTCATACTTGGATGGCGCGGTGCACGTCTCAACAATGTCTCCATACTAGTTTAGGTATATGGGAATGGTAGGGCTAATAACTTGATGCATTCAACTGGATAAAATTATATTATTTAAAAATATAAAACGGTGAAGTAAAAAAAAACAACCGTCTTGGCCCAACACAGCGTTCTGCCAAAACAAAAAAAAATACTATTGTATATCTCCAGCATCATGCTGAGATAGGAGCCTTTTTGGCCTCGCACAGGTCTTCTCTTTATTCGTTTTTTTTATTGTTTTCATGATTTTGTTAGATTTAAAGTTCTTTTTGTTATTTTATTTTCTTTTATTATTATTATTTCCTGTGCGTGTCCCAAATAAAATATTTTTCTTTCTTTCTTTTCTTTTCTCCATCTATTCGAAAATTTAAAATAAATAAATCCCTCTGGAATATATCTTCTGATGATAGACAGTCATGAAATAAATAATTTATTTCTTCTCAGTTTCATCTGGGTTAGTCAGGAATTATGTATTCAGTGACTACACGTTACTCATTGTCAAAAACTTTCCTCCAACGAAAAAAATCCAACTCGTTAATTTGAACTGACGAATGAAAAAGTATAAATAGTCGGTGCGACTCGCTAACTAGGGTTGCCGAATAACTGAATATGTATCCAACTGCGAAAGCAAGTTCTGAATACAATTGCATCTACATACGGGTGTTGTTTTTTTCTTTCATATCGGTCGGTGGATGCGGATAGTATGCAAATATTTCTATCAATATTCATAGCTGGCGGCGTCATCGATAATTGAGTCTTACCTGACAGCGTTGCCTTTGATTTTCATATTCGTTATCTCGCTTTTCGCCTGAAAAACTTTATAAGTTTCTGAAAAAATAACGTGAGGTGATTTTCGTGTCTGCCAGACATTTTTACGACTATGTCTTAGGTAAAAGTAAATATCGAAATTTTAACTCACATATTCTTTTGGGACGTGTTAAAATATTGAAAATATTTTCGTCTTGTTACGTGCTCAAAATATGCCCTTATATTTTTTCAGTGTTTCAGTTTTGTAGACGAATCTTTCCAGTTTTTATAAATGTAGATGTCAGGGCACGTACCTATTTTGGTTTTTATAAAACAAATCTTTTTGAACACAAGTACGAAAACTATGTAGTTACTCTTATGTTGATCATTTGAATGGACATCATTTGATCGTGGTAATGACATCAGGCAATGGTGTTAGATGTTCCGTGATAACTCGCCGTGTTATTGGTACGTAATACATTTTCGTACAACTTATAAAAGCTAATTAGTACCATAAATCTCAAATATTACATTTTGTTAAGAACTTTAAGATTGTTTTATCTCATGATTTATGATAATGTATTTTATAATAAAATATTTATAGGTACGCCCATTCTCTGGGGAACTCAAATATACACAGAAAACATGGCGATATTCACAATCCGAGCTCAAAGAATATCTACAAAATCTCAGTGGCGCTAGCGTTTTCTTCTAGCTCGTAATGAATTTTTATCAACGAAATGTGGCGCAAAAAATAGGGCTTCCGCTGCTTAGAGACGAGAGGCAGCTGAAATAGAATAAGGTCTAACTTCTAAGGCAATCTAGATTGTGAGAGCGAATAACTTTTTTAAATCTACGTTCGTTTCGTCGGGAAAGGTGACCCAGAGCCATACAATTGTACAGGGTAAAGGATAATCTTCTACAAAACATTCAAAGCGAAATATAACTTTACATCAAGATGATTAATGTTTGAGAATCTGAATACTACCAAGTTAAATAATGGACCATAAAAGGTTGCATATACCTAGTTCCTTTTATCCGCTTGCATTCAAGTAAAAGTTGCGAAGTAATAATTCATTTCCGACAATGATCCACTGTTATAGCTGGGAACTGAATCCGTTTGCGACCATTTAGCTGTAGTGCTGCACAAAACATCGTGTTTTTTCTCTCCACTCCACGTACATCGCTGACACAACTTTATGAGACCGCAATCTTCATAAATCTCAGCCAGGACGACCTTTTGTCTTTGTCTCATTCTCTTAGGGTTTACGCAAATTCTGATCCCCGCAAATTGGCCACATTGCGTCCCCAACCGAAACGTGCATATTATATATTTGAGAGGCCAGTGCCGTACAGGTATATAAAAGTGAAGAAAAACTTGGCAACTTATGTAAATCGGGTTATGTGTGCCTTGAATAAGTAACTCGGTACACAATAAGACCGCCCTTTTTCTTTTTTTTTACTTGTCATAAAGAAAGTCTTTAAGAACTTTCATGAATACAGGTATTATTCCCAGTTGTTAAAGAGTGTTAGGCGAAACTAGAAACAGTTTTTCATAAGTTAAGACTAAGTTTATGAATAATCAAAGCAGAGCATCTTGAGAAGCCTTCTCTCTCGCCATAGCCTGCGTTATATTAGTAATAATCCTTACGTAGGAGGTGGGTGTATTAACTGAGCCTAATTCATTATGCAGGTTTCCTCGAATAGTCCTTAGAGGAGTTCTTTGAATATCGCCATTACATTAAATTGTTATCTGCGACGGGGCCCTCGGCGCACGGTTTTTTAATTAAAACAGGCAATTTGGCGCTGACTTAACCCAAGTTTTACAATTATGTTTTTGTCGTCGCGGTTACAAACTTTGTGTACCTACCTACCAAAGGAAATTTATATTTTAAAGAAAAGTTTTGCGGATTTGAGATAAGGAATTTAATAATGAATTTAATTATTGTTTAAGAATTTATACAATATTAAATTGTGAAGGTTTGATGGTTTATAAAGTTTAGCGCTGTGCCAAATTGTCTAGAGGTGGACGCGGGTACTGAGCGTGATTCCGATCGTTCGTTGGCCGACGATTTATCGAGTGGCGCGTGCTACTGGCGTGTTCCACTACTCTCGTCCGACGTTGCCGGCAAATGGAAAAGTTCCCCCGAAGTAACCCCCAGCTATCGAGGCCCCGATGTGTTACAACAAATTTTATACCAGCCAACGCCGGCAAACTTTCCGCGTACTGCTCAGCAATAAATAATAATGCCTGAATATTGGAAGCGATCGATACATAATATTTTAAAGTTCCTGTTTGTAGTTGAAGTGGACTCACCGAGAGTTCCCGCAGTATATTTTAATAGCAGTACTCTTGACAGCGAACGTTGTGAAGCTTTAATAAACATAATACAACGCAGAATGAACAGCCAAATAAGGTAGGAATATTCATAAACGAAACTCTGGTGAAAGTTTTTGATAAGAAATTATGGTAATGATTTTAAATTGACCTAATCCATATTGCGGGAGCTCGCAATTTGGGCAACAAAACTTGTTACGGCGGCGGCCTGATGCGTCAACTCAAATTCAATTTTCTAATTAATTTATACTCGCCCTCAAAAGTTTGTTTGCAAGAATCGTAAAGCTTTTATTGCGCTGTAAGATTTGGTAAAGTTCTTAAATGGCTTATTAAAGGATTGACAATATTCATTTAAATAATAATAAATATATTAAGATATTTTTATCGATGTATTCCCGTTGTCCCCGTAGGCCATGTCCCCGTTACGAAGGGAATTTAATAAAATAATTAAAATGACTTCCCGTTGTCCCCCCATACGCTGTCCCAGTTAATTTATTGTAATATATACTTACTTTTCAAATTATGCCCGTTGTCCCCGTTACGTTAAAATTATAAGAGAGAGTGCCATAATAGAGAGAATATGATACACTATACCCCTGGTGGTATGGTGGGTCTAAAACTAGTCAGGCTGTTAGGCTAGTTAGGCCAGTGGTATGGTGAGTCCGCTCACGAACCATTTGACCATACCGATCACAATCAATTTTTTATATTATTAGGATTACACTGTATGGCTAGTTACTAGATTGATTTTGTGAACCAAATAAAGAAAATACTTAACTTTAGTTAGATTTAAAAATCTAGTTGTATTTTGTGTTTAAACATTTCTTATTTGTTTCTATATTTTGAACTAAAATACGAAATGTCTTTCATTTTAGTTATATGCTTCCCGTGATAAATTGCCCACGTTTAAAAAGAAATAAATATTGAAGTGGACAACGATACGTGAAATCTTAACTGTCCGGTGTCCCCGTTGCGCAGCATGTACTACTTAAGGAGGACAACGGTCAGGAAATTTTATGACGTTCTGTTGTCCCCGTGACACAGATTACGGGGACAACGAGAATACATCTATGTAGGCACAAACATTTGGTATACATTATACGAAGATAATTAAATTGAAACGAACGGTAGTCAATCCAATTTTTTTTTAACAAGCGGTGTACATTTTTCATGACGGATTTTATGGCGTCAGGTAAAACCGTCAGTAATACCTATCCCACGTGTTTATATGTAACGCGGTTCATTTTAATACGCCACGTTCGAGCTTAAAAGCTTTCATGATATTAAATTGACACTTTCCACTTCTGTGCAAAAAATATGACATGGAAACACGTTCGCGTGAAAATGACACCACGTCACTACGTCAGTTACCTAAAGCCGAAGACACACTTGCTTGGTGAGTAGCGTTTTATAGCTGGAACTACACCACTAATTAGTTATGCGGCGGTGTGGCACCAAGCGTCAGTGTGGCCATAACTTTAGAAAAACCATGAGTTGGTTCGTTATAGCATATCACCTAGCAAGCAGCTCCTGCCTGTGTGTAAAAATATAGTTGAACTCATAATTTCTTTCAACACCATATGGTTGAATGTCATATGCCATGAAACAAAAAGGTCTTTTTGTCTATAACTATGACAGTTAGATAGTTTCAACCTTAAAGAAGTTTCAATACAATGGTAATAGGCTCACCCCCTTTTACATGGGGCTTATACATAATTGGTGAAATGTGGGTGTACACCTCTGCCAAACCCTCCGAAGATTACAGGCGTGATGTTATGGTATGAAGTTTCAATTTCCTGGGAATTGCTCTCAAAAGTGGTATAGCAATTACAAGGTTGACTATACTGGCGTAGATTCGTGACTGCCGAGGCCAGGGGGTCTATTCCAATGCGGCCTTGTCGACCAGGCCCGGGTCGACGGCGCGGTGTGTTCCACGCGCGCCTCAAAGAGATGTCAGCATCAATGACGGGGTCCGCAAGGGCCGATGCCTGTCAGGGTTGCGGGAAAGTCCGAGAGGGATACCGTGGCCCCTGGCACAGGCAACTGAAGGAACACGGGTGGGTTTTAGTCAGTAAGCGTCTGACACGCCCTCCCGCTCTGCCCAGAATGGGAGAAGTTATTTGAAGATTTCCCATTCTCAAAAAAAAAAAAAGCGTGTCTACTCTCTGAGCACGAAATCCGTAGTTGTAAATTCCGAAGTAACGAACTACTTTCGGACGGGCCCGTTTCTTCGTTGACGGAGTTAGATAGTAGGGCCCCGAAACGGGGTATAAAACAATCGATGATATTGTCACAAGAGCTGCGTATATTTACCTACTGAAGTGGCTTAGTGTACACTTCGTAATTAAGGGTAGTTATCAGCAATGAAACACGAGTTGAGGTAAGTAGAGGAATGAATCGTTAGTTTAATAAGCACGGTTTATATACACAAACATATTGAATAATAATTATGGATCACGCCAACTTTGCATAAACGGTTTGGGATTTACCGTGTCCTAATGAGCTTCTAATGAGGGGGCGTCAACATAAGACAATAGATCATCGGCGGCAATCTTGCGCGCGCGCCGCTCTGACAAAGGATGACGTTATGGAGGTGTGGTCTATTTCCTAATCACCTCATGTGACGTAGGCGATCATAGTTACGATCCTGTGCTGCGTTGAGTCGTGTGCGAGCAATTGCTTGCCACTTGCTTACTCGCTACACTACCACCAGTTGATTCTCCCCCCTAGTATTTATTATGTTTACGATTACTAGCGTTGTTAGAGGGTGTTGTTTCCTACATATTATACAAATGCTGAGACTTTGGTTTCTGGTTGTAATTGAATGGGTTTTGTATTGTAATATTTTTGGCATGGGACCATAGTGTTAGTATACTATAGAAAGACTTTGCGATGCCACGGACGTGCGTGACTTTTATTGTCATTGACATAGGGTTTGAAATATAATATTTGACATGCGCTCGTATAATGAAATAGTTGTTACTATTAGGCTCATTTGCACGTTTATGGGTGATCCTAAATAACTCGGAGTTATCAGCTAACTCAGGGCTTATTAAATAAATCTTCTAGTGCCACCAAGAAACACAAGACAAAATGACAGATTGTAGAAAGATTTCAAAGGCTTTTTGTTAAGAAAGCGATTTGTCTTCTCTTTGTAGAGTAGAGGCAGAAGTGGTCATGCTACGCATGCAGGAGTTAGGGGGTAAATCTAGGGTTAAGTTATTATATATTTAACCCACCAAAGTGGGAGGGTTAAGTAAGCAGGACTCTGGGTTAGTGTTAGTAATGTCAAAATAAATTTACATTATGAGGTACCGCTGATAACTTATTTTATATTGTTCTACGTTATAGTTAGTGAAAACTCGGTATAATATCAGCAGGCAATAACATCCATGATCTCGCATAAATAAATACCAATTATAATAAACTTAAAACATATTTTTCGTCAATCAATAAACTATATCTCCAAGTAAACCACATAAAATACGATGAAAATGTAATGTCATGTTATAAAATTCAAAGACAAGAAAGTCATACGTATCGAAATGTAGTGTAAAAGAGATGGGTGTACAATTTTCGTTCATTGTTCGTTCATTTATTTTTGGTCGGATTACATACTGGGAACAGACATTGCAATTTTATTCTTGTTGCTCCCAACTCAAAAAACACAAATGTCAAGTAAGTTAATCCAGTGGTACTTTTTAGTGGCGCAACGCGAAGTAAGAGTTAAAATGTTAATTACATAACTCCGAGTTTACAAACATCAGTGGGAGCAGTGGTGACCCAGTGGTAACAGCCGTGACTTACGAGCTGTAGGTCGTAGGTTCGAACCCAGACAGGCGCTTTACTTTGTGTAAATTATTTCATCACCACTGCTCTCAAAACGGCGAAGGAAAACATCGAGAGGAAACCGGCATGCCCTAGAACCAAAAAATCTAAAGACATGTGACATCTGCCAACCCGCAGTGGGCCCGCATGGTGGATTACGGCCCACTCCCTCTCACCGAGAGGAGGCCTGTGTCCCAGCAGTGGGAACATTATAGGCAGGTGATGATGATTTTACAAACTCAACATTTATTCATTTAACCCGACTAACCAACCGTGCAAAAAAGATTTAATTATACAATATAACGTTATGTAAGTGTTTCTGTATTTAAATTAGTAGAATTTTAATGACACAGGTGCCTTCTCCTTATAAGCAGCTCTTTCTTTACAAGTTCTCAAAAGCGTAACGATTTTTCATTAATGAACGAGTTTTTGCTAAATCTTAATATTTCAATATATTTTTTTATTTTCAGAGAAAGCTGTTAAGAGGCACTCGCTTTGCATTACAATGCCAACGTGAATGTTCCCGATTTTCCCAGAAACTCTACCATCCAAGCTGATTTGGCAAAATTCCACAAATAAATATTTATTTTAGAGGATGCCAGTATTTTACATTTAATTTAACGTGTTCACTTCGAAATAAAGGCCACATGATGGCTACGACTTAACATGTCAATAACGCGCTAAACAGTAGGTACAGTCAGTGACAAAAGTCGATTAATACATTTTTTATAACTTAAATAAATATTTAATTAAAATCGGAACATCATAACGTTAAAATAATATTAATTCTTGGCTTATATGAACTACAATGAATCATATCATTTTGTATCAATTTAGATATGTAAGTAATAGTGACACTTTTGATCGACGTTTGTTGCTAACCGTACTAGCTCCACAACCGCCATATTGACTGGCTGATCTATTTATCACGAACTGCACTTGAAAGAAGAAGCAGCTACATTTTCTACACGTTTTCTTTCTCGTTGCGTAGCATACGATATTATGTAAATTATCACCAGTAATCGGATAATCGGGCGCTAATATACCTAAACTTCCCTTTTATTCCCACGAAAGAATAATATGGCATGCCTTTCAGAATCCCGGATTCCGGAATCGTTTGAAATTCCTAAGATTTCTAAAAATGTTACCTGCATACAAAATATAGTTAGAACTCGTTGTGAAAAAAATATATAAATATTTTTTAGCCTTCTGTTCGTATAAAATACAATAAATTTGTCGATTCGATCACTAATCGTAATCTATTAGATAACTACATAAATCAATTTCCACTACTTGACCACATTGTGCACATCAATTTTTATTGATATGTCATTTTGATTTGAATAAAATAAAGATACTAAATCAAAATAACCACTGCTATAATTTCATTAAGTATGATATAGTTGTTTTTACAAAATTGTTCAATCCCGGGAACCCGGGATTACTTATTTATTCAGAAAGGAATGTCCATATTATTCTTTCGTGAGAAGAAGTTTAGGTATATAAGCGACCGATTATCCGATCACTGATGATCACGCAAAAGACCAAGTAAAGTCAAAGTCAAAATCCATTTAGCAATGGAACATTTTCCAGCCTGTTCAGAATACCAAAGCACAAACAGAAGAGGGTCCAAGTGTATACAGCAAGATGTAGGAGTTGAGTGACATGGCCTTGGAGGCTTACAAAAGCGATAGTTTTCATTTAAGCTACATTCCTGAACCACCGCGGCCTTCACGAGTTGATCACAGTTCAGTCGAAAATACAATGACGATAATCAGTAAAATTCTATTGTTAAAAAGGCTTGTGAGATGATAAGAGAGGCTTGTCTCAAGATAAAAATAAACAAGGAAAATAGTATATTTATTGAGGATATTGATCCTCAATACCAAAAGAGAGTTATGTCACTATCACTATGATAAATTGGTATTACATTTGACGTGAATGAGAATTTGAGTAGGTACCCGACAAACAAAAAACCCGACAAAATATTTTGTAACAATTTTATTGAGTTTGATGCGTATGTACCTAGAATAGTGATGTGAAATTTCTAAATTCCCGCGTGCTAATTATTATCCGTGAAATTGATAAACGAATGCGGCGTTCGGGCGCATTGGGACGTCACGCTGCGTGACATGACAATTTTTCAGACAAATTCGCGTATCCATCCATTCTTATTCGAACATCAAACTTTTGTTCAGCACCGTGTTTTGTCTGCATGAATGCCTCAACTATTCCGTCTAAATTTTTTGTATGAAGACCTTTTTGAAGTTTCGTACCCAAAGGGTGTCAGCGGGATCCTATTTCAAAGCATACGTTTGTCTGTCTGCCACAGGGCTGTATCTTTGTACCGTAATAGGTAGCCAGTTGAAGTTTCCAGAATATGTGTGCTATTCTATATATTTATTCTATCTATGGCTGCTATTATAGAAAATAAAAAATAGAAAGTATAATAAAATAGTTTTACCTACGGAACCCTTATCACGTGCGTCTGCCTTGCCTGGTTTCTTCAACTGTGTTGCAGAAAGTAATACATTTATCACGTTCAATGCGTGTAATAACGACGTGAAGATACATCCACATGAAGTTTAATCCGTGAAATTGATATAGGAGCCTGTCGCGGCGTCGACGCTCCCGTCACGCGGCGTGACACGCCAATGTTTCACAGCTCGAAACGCGACTCCATTCCATTCTTTTATCCGCGTATCAACCTTTTGTTCTACAAACCTTTACTTCTGATATTGGATTCGCACCACGTTCCCTTCTTTTTCCAGATTTATTGGATAACGGTGCGCGCCGCTTCGTGTTAGGCTTGGTGTGCAGTAGGTTATTATGTAATTGTAATTTCTTATAGTAATGTAAAAATTGCATGAAATCTTTTAAACAGAAGATTATTTCTAAATGAAAACGATAAAATCCTCAAATTAAGCACACGTATTTAAGATTTGGCGGTTTTTATTGTTTCTAGCCGACAATCAAATATTAATTAATTTGAATATCTTAAAGCATGCCTATTTTCTTTAGCATAATTAAAAGAAAACTTTTATAGGATTACAATTACAGCTAACTATTTACACTAGGTAATTTGAATTATGTTTGAAATGTTGAACGTACGACAGGGACTATAAAAAGCGACCGTCGGTCCTGGCAAGCTCTCAATATTTAATCAAGTTTTAGTTCAGTTCTTAGCTCAGTCTCTGTTATATTTGTATTTTCTGAACCCACAAAATACAGTTATTCACGGGAGAAACTTGTTTAATTGTTAGAAAATCTCTACATTCATTATGTGTGACCCATTCCCTTCGCTGCCTTCGGCCCTCTTGCCTTCATCTATGGGAGACCTCTGACGTCAAGGGCACTCTAGTTGCATGGCATAGGACGCCGCAGCCGACCACATATGAAAGGGGAGGTCTCCGACGCTGGGGCGCTCCTCCCGCGTGCCGTAAGAGGCCAGGACACTCCTTCTGCCAAGCGTGAGGCGATGCCCCTGACGTCAGGGCATTGCACTCGCGTGGTGTAAGACATTCCTCCTGCTGGCGTGAAGCGTTATAAAGTGCTGCAACAAAGCCGCGAAAGAAGCGTTGCTTACAAATACTTCTAAAGACTTTTCCTCCTCTGGACAGGGATCATGACAACACGATGTTCCTCCTGATCCTGTTCGACGTAAGACACCAAAGCCCTGTCCTCATCCAGCTCCACTACTCCCTGTAGATCCTGCTGCATCCTGCTGATCCTGTTCCTGACTCCAAGCATCCCGAGCTGCGCAAAATTGAAGTCGACCTGAAGCTCCTACATCTTCATACTTTTTTATTCTTTGTGTTATTTATTATTTTATTTTAATAGGTATGTAACGGCATAGCGTATACTAAAGATGTGTCATGTTGTAGCGTAAGCTAAGTTTGTATTACGTATGTGATATATAAGCATTGTGCAGTATGTCTACAGAGCTCTCTGTGTGTTTGTCAGTTATGAAGAAACAATACATCAGTTAATTGCTACCAGTCTTTTATTGAGTCTACACCACGAACCAATACCTACACCTACACTAAAGGTACGTGTAACTAGCAACTAGCCCTCCAGCTAATCGTAACGTTACAGCAGGCACAATGGTAATAGCAGTGCGTACTTATGTACTAAATATCTGTGCAGGTGTGCGCATGGTCTTGTGATATAGCCCTCAGAGGGGCAATTCTCGTACTTAAAAAACGTTCAAATTCAAGTCGCAATCTCATCTCAGCGACAATCAATGTTAAAAACTTGTCAAAATGTATGTAAATTAATTGTATTTTTGACAGCTTGATACTGAGATCAGAATGTGAACGTTCTTAAAATTACGGGAATTGCCCCTCTGGTCATTGCTTAGTGTGACATTGACAGGGACTGATCAATATTGGTGCGTTCTAAACTGTTGAATAAAATTATGGATTAATTCACTTAATTAATTTAGTGATTAATCTCATGTTCAAAACTGGCACCCGGTTTCTGAAAGAAATGGAAATTGAGAACCTGTCAAAGTCGACTTTCACATAAATAGAGGTGGTTCCTTTCTTCCAAAAAAATTTACGTTTTTTGCATAGACATTTTGAGTGTCGCGATTTCGAGATTTTCATCTTAAATAATGCTGAAAAAGATACCAAGATACAAATCTTTATATCTTTTTAAGCATTACTACATGTATGTATCTACATAGATACATATATAGCTACGCATAGAAAGAGTTTGACCAATTCCCAATTCCGAAACTGGGTGACACAGTTATACTGTGTGCTCCTTAACGTAAAATGTTAAAACTGTTTGAGTACGGTTGCTAAAGAATGAATCAGTATTTTTATTACCTATTTAATTTAAAATACCAATTTCGTTTTTGTTACTAGGCAAGGGCTCACGTTACACTCTTCTAGTCTAGTTTTATAAATTGAGTACTCAATAATTTACTTATTACTGACCAAATTTTAAGTTTGAAATCTCTTAACTAAATCATTATTGTGTGTTAAACATTACAATCGACTAATAATTTAAAAAAAAAAACAAAAATGTCCGAAAAATAATAGGAACGCGCGACAAGGATAATTACCTCTCTCGCCGGGTACGCGGCGCGGCGGGGCGGGCGCGCATTTTGTGTACTAATCTAGCACATAAAACCTACTTAATATTATTAATCATATATTAAACTGTGTAGGTACTAAAAATGTTGTAATTTTTTTATTTTAATTTCTCTATTTGAAAATATAATCGATTCTGAATAATATCTGAAAATTTGCCCGGTCTTCCTTATCTAGCCCTGTATATGCATAGGTACGAATGGCTCCTACACAACAACACACACATCATAATTTTGACTTCCATCACCCGCAAATCCACCGCACTGAAGTACTTCCAGTTACGTCTAAACACAATCTAAATACTCACAATTTACACATACAGACCTATCCCACTAAATACATTGGTGTTGACGTGACGTAACCATTACCTGTGCAGCAACCGTAAATCTAATATTGTTGTATTGGCCTCGTTCCCTTTGGCACCGTTAATATTACCGATTCATAGGTTAAGTACCAACGCTTGTCCCGGCCAATTATCGACTATTAGTCATACATAGTGTAAACACGAACGCCACATTAGCTTCTGACTGTATACAATATGGGTACATAGAGATTATTATTTGCACCAATAATTACGATATTGGCTGCGATGTATTAGATGCCATAAATTATTTGCGGTTGTTCAATATGCATTATGGTATTGGGTTATGGTGGATTTGGATTGGTTGATGTTTACTGTAAAGGGGAAGGTCAATGACACCATGAGGAATGGCAAATTGACATTAGATCCTTACATATGAAATTGGCGTTTTGTCAAACTGGCCACTTTTATCTCAAGTATCTGGCGTTTGGTTAACAATTCCAAATTTAAATTTATTTCAAATATAGGCGCGTATTTGTGTTTCCAATTTAGCGATTCATTTGTTTTTTTTTTTGACATCGTTCTGTTCACAATATGGAATACTTAAAATGTCGGGTTATTTACGTATACGAGTTCCACCGTGGCACCAGCGCTGCAGAAACAGATCGAAGGATTAATAATGTGTATGGGGAAGCAACTGTAAAAGGAAACGCGGTACGTTTTTGGTTCCAACGTTTTGTTTTGGAAATTTTGATCTACAGAACAAATATATAATTGTATATTTATTTGTATATATTTCAAATGTAAGGACCTAATATTATGTAGTCATATCAAACTATATATGGAAAAACGCGCGCACGTGTGCTATTTAAAAAAACTGGTCAAGCATCGTCGTATACAGCCGTTATATGCGTTTTTCCTCTTTTTTACTTTCTTCTGAACAGACATGTTTTAAATAAAGAAGAATGGCAGAATTATGTCTGGTTTTGTTTTAGCGACCGTAGATATCACAAAAACGAAACAAATTGAATTATTTTTTTATGATTTTTCAATTTTTCACTTTATTTCTTAAAAGCCGGAGTTAATTTATAATATTAAAAGTACCTATATCAATTGCTTCCGATCGAGATACCCACGCGAATTATTGCTGTCATAGATAGTGGTGTTACACGTACAATCAGTATGAATGTTATTATCTGTATCGATTATTAAATGAACGATCGATTCAACTGATCTAGGTGATTCTAGGGTTGGTTGAATTATTAAAATAATTATGTAAATGCAGTTATTCTATCTCTAATCAACTTGATTTGATATTTATGTAATATTACTTTTAAATCCAAAACAAGGAGCATAGGATCGATTCAACGTTGTATCGATTTTACATTGATTTTAATTGCACATCTCTACTTTCATCTTTGACAGTGACTGATTGACAGTTTGATGCTACAGAATTCCTCTGCGTATTCCGTTTCGTTCGTGTTTTGTGTTTATTCGGTTTTCTATTAATACACACTTCATAATAGAAAAAAATCAATTAGGTTTACTTCATTTGTCCGTAATATCAGTTTTTGTTTGATAGCATTTTAATTTATCATTCATAAGTTACCTACCTATAGGTTCGTGTTCACTTTATTCATAACCTAAAAATTCAAACTCCTATATCTTTGTTTTCCGGCTTTTTCGAATTAAAATAGACTCGCTTGTAGATTCTGCTACTAACGCCGAATCTTTAGACATATTTTTTTCTACGGGATGCTTCAATTTAATTCCAGACAATTTTAAGTAAGGAGATTTGCCATTGTTCTTTTGTCAAGAACCAACTAATAAACCATACGTGTAAACTGTGTTCTGTTCCCACAGACAAACCGTGAAAACAGTTTTGCGGGGCAAAGTCCTTATGCAAAGATTTTTTGTAAACGTTTTTTTTTTTTTTTATAAATACAATTAAAAAAAATAGAGTCAAGCAATAATAGTGGGAAAAAAATTGTTGCACTAAGTGTACATGCGCGAACTTACTCCCACTACCCTAAAACCTTGCCATGTTACGTTACGGCGACTGTAATACCAAACGCGGACACGATTGACTCGAAAAAAACTCAACTCTAAAATTAAAAACCTATTCAAAATCTTGAAAAAAGAAACTTCTGTTTCAAAGTAATTTATTAAAAGCTTGTCTGTGCCTCTATAATACCTAAACGCAGCTAACAGCCTCGAGATGAGACCTGTACAAATAAATTTACCTTTTCAACGGTTAATTTGCGGAATGAATCACTTTCATCCGCAGGTTGGCCGTTGTTTTTGTTGAAGGATCCCGCCCGGAAGCGAACCCTGTGCCTGTCAACTATGAAATGAATTATGACCAGTATTTACCGGAAGATGACATTTCTCGAATCGGCCCATTAATTCCTAATGGAGCGTCGACGGGCTACATTTCATCTGTTTGGCTGCACACCAGGCCTTCGCCGCAGAGCTATTTTCGGTAGCGTATCCGAAAATTTATAACTACGAGTTAGTTCTAAATCGTTGGATAGCGGCAAAGTAAGTGGGATTTATGATATGACGTTGTACGCTCTATTTGTTTGCCGGGTACCTTTTTTCTCGAGGGTCTTTACCAATTCCAGTGTCTTGGTTCACGATTTATTCTTTTACATTCACTACGATTAACATCAGACTTATGCTACAGTTTGGACAGAGAAACTGCGGCGTCAGTTCTCCGCATCTCCTACTTAATTTCTTAGTTTCGGGTCTTCATTATGGAAACAAACATTTACATAATCTCCAAGCAACTGTGTACGAATAATATGGATGACGTTTCAATTTAAAGTTAGCTGTTCATGTGCGTCATTCCTTCGGGACGAAACATTTGAACTCAATTTGAATTTGGAAACTAGATGTCAAACTACTTTTGATATTTAGTTTATATTATTTCAACTATCAGCGTGTTTGCGCCTAATATTTTCCCACGGAAAAGAGTGAAACAAAATTAATCAAACCTGAACTTTTAAAACGTTAATGGTGCTGTCAAAAACTATGATCGCGGAATAGAAAGGTAAATGGTTTTTATTAGATTTAGAGTTTACTAAAAGCTAAAAATAACTTGTAGGTACCTACTTAGGTAGGTACCACAGGTTAAGCAATGTTATCATAGGTTCTACGAGGCGGGCTGCGTACTGGCCGGATTACCGCCCTGGGACCTTGAGGCGAAAGTACTCGCGTCATTGTATCAGTGGCGCGAGGAAGCGAGGGCGCGGGGCGAGGGACCGATGCAGCGACACATGGAGCTGCGTCGGTCTCAGCTTCGCGAGGTCCTGGTGGCGGAATGGCGGGACAGGCTTTCACGCCCTACCGCCAGCCTAGTCACCATCGAGGCGGTCCGGCCGGTGCTCGAGCGCTGGCTTGGGAGGAGGCACGGCTCCCTGTCGTTTCGGGCGACGCAGGTGCTCTCGGGGCATGGTTGCTTCGGGAAGTACCTGTGTCGCATAAACAGGGAGCCGGACGCCCGGTGTCACCACTGCGTCGACTGCCGGGAGGACACGGCGTGGCATACGCTGGCAGAGTGTGCCGCTTGGGAGGAGCCGCGCCGTGCCCTCATCTCAGAAGTAGGCAGTGACTTGTCGCTGCCGGCCGTAGTCGAATCGATGGTCGGCAGCGCCGAGTCCTGGGACGCGGTGGTCTCCTTCAGTTTCACAGTGAAACAGTCGTCTCGCAGAAGGAGGCTGTGGAAAGGGAGAGGGAGATCTCATCCACTCACCCGGCCCGCAGAAGGCGTACCGGGCGTCGGCGGAGGGCGGACAACGCCCTCTTCCAGCCCCCCTAAATGGGTCCAGGGGCGACGGACTCGGGGACGTCCGTCGCTACTCACACACCAGGACCCGAGGTGGCGGCGCGTAGTGTTCCACGCGCGCCAATCCTAGACGTCGTGGGGGGAGTCAAACACCTCACTCCCCCCCGATCCGAAGAGGCCCGCATTGGCGGGCCGGCACCAGTCGGGGGTTGCGGAAGGATCGTACGTTCCCGCGACCCCCGGCGTAGGTGTGAGATGGAACACCGGGGTGGTTTTTAGTCAGTAAGAGTCTGACAGACCCCGCCGCCCGCCCCGGGGCGGCGGACATCCATTAGGATTTTCAACCCGGAAACAAAAAAAAAAAAAACAGTTCATGCCCGCCCGCCGAACCCTAACCGGAGCTCGAATTTTCGAGTTCTCGGGGGAACAGCGCGGCACAAACGCGGACCTCCGCAACGAAGTTGCAAGAGGTCATCGCCGACGCGGCAACGGTTGTCAGGCCCGTCAAAACCGCAGCCTTGGAGGTGGCCGATCTGGCCACCAAGGAGGATGTAGTGGCGGCCGTCGCGGCGGCTGGAGGCTGCGACGCTGGCGCGGTGAAGGCTGGAGCCATCAGGCTCGGCCGCCGCGGCATGGGCATCGACCGCGTCGAGTGCCCAGTCGCCGCGGCTGGGGCCGCTCTTGCTGCGACCAAGGGACGGCTGCTTGTAGGGCTCAGCTCGGCTGTGGTCCGGGCACTTGAAGACCAGCCCTTGCGCTGCTTCAAGTGCTTCTCCTTCGGCCACACCCGAGCCACGTGTCCCTCCAAGGCCGACTGGGGAGACACGTGCTACCAGTGCGGGCAAGAGGGGCACAAGAGTGCCACTTGCCGCGCCACCACGCCACACTGCAGGGCGTGTGCCGCCAGTGCCGCCCCGCGGGCCACAGGATGACGGGCAGGAGCTGTAAGCCCCCCGTCGAGAAGGGCATAGTGCCGGCGCAGGTTCGACCTGTCGCCACCACCGCCGCCGCCGTCGTCGCCGCCGCTGCAGCTCCAGCGGCGGTAGCTGAGGAGGAGGGTGCCATGTCGGAATAATGGTTTCCGACTACCGCATCCTCCAGGCGAACACCAACCACTGCAGAGCGGCCCAGGACCTGGCAGTGCAGGTCATGGCCGAGTGGTTGGTGAACGTGGCGGTGGTCGCCGAGCCCTACTCGATCCCCAGCAGCTGGCTTGGTGACGAGGACGTCTCGGTGGCACTAGCGGCGCGGTCTTTCTCAGACTCCCCTCCCCTCTCGCTATTAGAGAGAGGACCCGGATACGTGGCCGCCGCGTGGGGAGACTTTGCCCTTGTGGGGGTATATTTCTCCCCAAACCGCCCTCTCCATGACTTTGAGAATTATCTCGGAGTCCTGGCCGCCATGGTCGGCAGGGCGGCGCCGCGTCAGGTCTCCGTGTTGGGAGACCTGAATGCCAAGTCGGTGAACTGGGGCAACCGGGCCACCGACGCTCGCGGGTGGGCAGTGGAGATGTGGGCAGCCTCCTCTGGACTCTCCCTCTTGAACAGAGGAAGCGTCCAGATATGCGTGCGGCGTCAGGGTGCCTCAGTAGTGGACGTCACTTTCGCCACCCCTGGGTTAGCCGCGCGCGTGCTGAACTGGCGGGTGGACCTGGCGGAGACTATGTCGGACCACCGCTACGTGCGGTTCGACATCTCCGCCAATGGCCCCGGAGCGGTGCAGCCCCTCTCGGGGCGATCACCGTTTCCGCGGTGGGCTTTCACCCGCCTGGACAGGGAGGCAGCGGGGGAGGCGGCGTTCATCCAGGACTGGCTGTCGCCGCCTACCGCCGGCCTGGATGTGGACACCGCAGCGGGCCAGCTGAGGGAGTCTCTGACCGAGGTATGCAACTCTAGCATGCCTCGGTCTCGCCGACCACCACCCAAACGCGCCGTGTACTGGTGGTCGGTGGAGCTGGCGGGGCTTCGAGAAGCGTGCGTGGAGGCAAGGAGGGCCTACACGCGGAGTCGGCGGCGGTGGCGACGCAACCGGCCCGACGAGGACCGCCTCTACGAGGTTTACGTGGAGGCAAAAATGGGCCTCGATCGGGCCATCGCCGCCGCCAAAGACTCGGCGAGAGCCGAACTGCTGGAGGGTCTCGACAACGACCCTTACGGGAGACCGTATAAGGCGGCGCGCAACAAATTGCGCCCCTTTGGTCCCCCGGTTGTCGAGACCCTGGAGCCCACATTTCTGGATGGGGTGGTTCAGTCCCTGTTTCCGTGCAGGGACAACTTCACCCTGCCAGTGATGTGTGGAGCCCCGCTGAAGGATGAGGAGGAAGAGGAGGCTTCCCCTTCTGTCACGGAGTCGGAACTCAGTGCGGCGATTGTGCATATCCGCGCCAAGAAGACGGCTCCGGGCCCCGACGGTGTCCCGGCGAGGGTGGTGGCAATTGCCGCCACCCAAATGGAGGAGCGGTTTCGGGACCTCTTTAGCGCATGTCTTGCGTCCGGGAGGTCCCCGAAACCGTGGAAGGAGGGGCAGCTGTGCCTCCTTCGCAAGGAGGGTCGCCCAGCAGACTCCCCCTCGGCATACCGACCCATCGTCCTGCTCGAAGAGGTCGGCAAAATGTTCGAGGGGATAGTCGCTGCCCGCCTAAAGGGTCATCTGCGCAGTGTGGGGCCGGACTTGTCGGACGCTCAGTTCGGTTTTCGGGCTGAGCGTTCCACGGTGGACGCGCTGGCCCGCCTTAAGGGCTAGGTGAAGGAGGCGATGGATGTGGGGGACGGATTGTTGGGGGTGTCATTCGACATAGCCAATGCCTTCAACTCGGTTCCCCACAGCACCATCCTAGAGGCGCTCCGATTCCACGGGGTGCCTCAATATATGCGGCGTCTACTGGCCAGCTACCTGGAGGATCGGGCGAACGTCCTCGTGAACAGGGCTGGCCAAGTCCGGCGGTACGCAGTCGAGGCCGGCGTTCCACAGGGGTCAGTCATAGGACCTCTCCTCTGGAACGTCGGCTACGACTGGCTCTTGCGGGGAACTCTCTTCCGAGGTACGAGTGTCGTCTGCTACGCGGATGACACTCTCCTCACCGCCCGGGGGGAGAGTTTCAGGGAGGCGGCCAACTTGGCCTCGGCGGGCGGATCCTTGGTCGCAGGGAGGATCCGCCGCCTAGGATTGACGGTGGCGCTGCACAAGACCGAGGCTGTGTTCTTCCACGGGCCTCGGCAGCGCCAACCACCAGACGCCCACATATTTGTGGAGGACGTCCGAATCGAGGTGAAGGCCCAGATGAAATATGAAATATCTGGGCCTTGTACTCGACATCAGGTGGCGTTTCGGCCCGCATTTTAGCGGGCTGTCGACGCGCCTACTGAAAACTGCGGGCGCCCTCTCGTGGCTGCTCCCCAACTTAGGGGGGCCCAGCGCGCGATGCCGGCAACTTTACGCCGGCATCTTGAGGAGTATGGCGCTCTACGGGGCCCCAATCTGGGAGGACTCCCTCCAAAGGCGGGAGAACGCCACCGCCTTGCGGGCCCCCCAAAGGGCCATAGCTCAGCGGGTGTCGCGGGCCTACCGCACGGTGGGCTTCGCGGCAGCGTGTGCTCTGGCTGGCACCCCTCCTCGGGAACTCGAGGCGTGGGTGCTCGCCAGAGAATACGAATGGACGGCGGGGCGGAGGGCGAGAGGAGAACGCCCCGCCCCGGAAGAGCGGGAGGCCGTCCGGCGGGAAGCGAGGGACGCCATCGTCGTCCATTGGACGAGGGACCTCGCCACCGCAGCCTTCGGCCGCCGAACCCTCGACGCGATCGGGCCGGTCCTGCGAGACTGGCTCGATCGGTCGCACGGGTTCCTCTCGTTCCGTCTGGTGCAGGTGCTGTCCGGACACGGTTGTTTCGGATCGTACCTGCACCGAATCGGATGGGAGGAGACACCGTCGTGCCACGACTGTGGCGCGGCGGAGGACGCGGCGCAGCACACCCTCGCGGTGTGCCCGTCGTGGTCCGAGCAACGGGTGCGGGGGCACCCTTGCCTGTATTGCACAGGCCTCCACCGGTGTCGGACGGGAATGGCCAGGTGTTCCCGGCCATTCCCGTAGCCCCCCAGGCTGGGGGCCATGCGGGGCCCGCCAGCTAGGCGGGCATGCGCCGGGAGGGTTGTGGATGTCAAGGCTGAGCCGGTTTCCCATGACCCTCCCATCACGGCGATGCGGGAACACCGCTGAGTTTTAGTGGGTATACTGCCATTCTGGCAGGGAGTCCCACATACTCCGTCTCGTCCCCCGACGAGCGGAGATGCGTAATGTCATTTCTCAGCGACAAAAAAAAAAAAAAAGTTTATCATAGGTTCGTGGAAGTTTCCAAGATCGTGGAGTTCAAGTTCATAGCAAGTTCCCATCCATGGATCCCCAGTTTTAGTGTGGGAAGGAAACACCAGGGTGGTTTTTAGCCACTAAGGGTCTGACGATTCCCCCCACCCGCCCCAGGGCGGAGGATATCCATGAGGATTTTCGACACAGCACAAAAAAAATATGTTATCGTTGCTTAGATATACCGTGAAAAGCAGAGCACAGAGCAGCTCTCTATTTAAAAAGCTCAAAAAGAAATACACCACCAATTCCTACAAGTAGTGACGTGTCTACCCAAAAGTAGGCAGCACTAACATCTACTTGCAGAATTAATTCCGGTTAGCGCATGCCGTTTTGGTGAATTTGCAATGAAAACAGACTTACAAATGATAGTGACTGATTAAAAGGTCATGTTTATTAAATGAAGGACAGCGGAGGGCAGAACTTCTCAAACTTATGTAGCTATCAAATTCCCTGATGTGTAATTGGTACAATGCAATGACATGAAACTATTACTTATAATTATATCACATATTGTGCTTTTCATTATAATTATAATAAAGCTGCAGAGACATTTTCTTTTTCAGTAAATACATTTACAGTAAACACATTCAGTAAATACGTCTTATATACCTAGGTACTAAAAATGATGACTAATAGTAGATTGTTATACAAGGAGCTAAAATGACCCATTATTTACGAGGTAGTTTTACTCCCGAGCTTTAGCGAGGGAGTAAATAGAAACTGAGTTTTAATGGGTTTTTAGCGCCGTGTGTTACACTCTACTTTTCACTACGATTGCGAGAAAATAAAACAATCCAATACAATTAATTACGGTCACTACCAATTCAATTTGCAATTAGGGAAAAATTATAAAGATTTCGCGCCAATGTCTTTTTTTTGTTTTTTCTTCTGCAGCCGTAACGCATTGCATGCATTCTTTTTGGAATTGAATTCTTGTTGGATTTTGGAACGCGGGTTCTTTGGCCACGAAACACGACGAGTTTATAGCAGCATTACTGGGTTTAGACGTCGATATTATGGCCATTAATGAGACGTGGCTGCGAACAGGCGAAGAAGGGCGCGCGCCCTCCGTACCTGGATACAGGCTACGGCATATACCGCGCCCACTGTCTGTTAAGAAGGGACGTGGTGGCGGTGTTGGTTTTTACATCAAGCACGGTATTAATGTTCGAAGCCACTCGTACTCTGCTAGCCCATTGCACACCACGGTCGAGCAGATGTGGGTAACAATTAGTGTTCGCGGAATTAAGTTGGCAATAGGTACCGCCTACCGCCCGCCCTGGCAGGATGTTGATCTTTTCCTAGACGCTGTATCTGGTTCATTA
Source organism: Brachylomia viminalis (assembly GCA_937001585.2). NCBI lineage: Eukaryota > Metazoa > Arthropoda > Insecta > Lepidoptera > Noctuidae > Brachylomia > Brachylomia viminalis. Next base: position 10,817,625 of record OW443308.2, on the reverse strand, counting down.
AACTCGCTAACGCAATGTGAGTACACGACTTTAATGGGTGATTTTAACATAAACATGCTTAGTGGCACGGACTCAAAGACGGATAAGTTGGTCTCATTTTTGAATTGTCTAGGTCTGAAACAACTGGTACAATCACCCACGCACTTTACTGTGCATGGTAACTCTCTGATAGACATCATCTGTACAAATGTTAAACTACGCTCTATAACAGTCGATTTAATACCGGATCTGGGTGCGCACGCGTTGATTTCCGGTGAATTTAGTTTTAAACGCCTGAAAATTCCGTCGCGAACCATAACTTATCGTCCACTAAAGGACATTATTAGGGATTGTTTTGATCAGGATCTCGAGTTACTTAACTGGAAAGCGTTAACCGAGCTGCAAGATGTTAATAATATGGTCAATGATTTTAACTCCAACTTACTTGCGCTGTTCGATATCCATGCACCTTTAAAAACTAGTGTCGTGAAGGAGTATTGTTACCCTTGGATTACTGACAATGTTAAATTTATGATGAATTTGAGGAATAGGGCACATGCGGAGCATTTAAAAAACAAAAAATCCGATTCAAAAAAGTGTTATTACAAAGAATTGAAGTCACTCGTTTCTAGGTCTCTATTTAACGAAAAGTCAGCGTACTATAAACATAAGATCAACAGTCAAATAAATAACTCCAGAGCTCTCTGGAAAAACCTAAAGTCTACCCTACTCCCAACTAAACACAAGGAATTACCTTTACACTTTAATGATCCCGACAGGATTTGTGACCATTTTCTGAATGTGCCGGGTGCGGATACGGTCAGTAATACATTGCTTGCATATTTTAAATCCGCGCGAAATAGTAGTTCCACGTTTAGTTTGAAACCTACAACACGCAACAAAATCGCGAGCATATTGAGTACTATTAAATCGAATGCTGAAGGTTGCGATGGCCTTACAATAAATATGATATTACTGACACTACCTGTCACTTTGGACGCCGTGACTGCTTTAGTGAATACATCTGTTACATCCTCATCTTTTCCTGAGTTATGGAAAATTGCCAAAGTGCACTCATTGCCGAAGACTCTTAATGCGTTGGATATAAAGGATCTTAGACCCATTGGTATACTGCCGGTACTTTCTAAAGTCTTAGAAAAAGTAGTTTGTGCGCAATTGATTGATTTTTTAGAGACTAATAAAATCCTTCCGGATGTTCAATCGGGCTTTAGGAAGGGCCGTAGTACAGCCACGGCTTTGTTGGATGTCACAGACAATATCTTGTCGGCTCAGGATAATGGGTTGTGCACTCTTTTGGTGTTGCTTGATTTTTCGCGCGCGTTTGACTGTATTAACGTTCCTCTTTTATTGGCAAAGATGGCTTTTTATGGATTTGACGAGGACACAATCAAATGGTTTGACAGCTATCTTGGCGATCGTACACAATTCGTTGAAATACGTCGGCCGGACGGGTCAACAGCTGTCTCTAGGCGCCGCTCAGTGGGAAGGGGGGTTCCGCAGGGCTCGATACTTGGGCCAGTATTGTTTATTTTGTACTGTGCCGATATAATTGAAAATATAAATAAATGCAAATACCATATTTATGCAGATGACACACAAGTGTACATAGCATTTAAGCCGGATGACTATGAACAAGCACTAAACGATCTAAATACAGATCTTGAAAACATAGTGCAATGGGCCAATGTAAACACGCTTGCCCTGAACCCTACAAAAACCAAGTACATGCTTTTTGGAACAGAAAACCAGTTAAGTAAAATTAAACCTTCTGCTAACTGTGTGACCGTTATGGGACAGCCTATCGAACGAGTCTACGAAGCACGTAATCTAGGTGTTATCATGGACACGGAACTTCGTTTTCATAAACACGTGTCTGAGTCAATCCGTAATTGCTTTTATAGACTTAAGATATTATACAAAGCCCGTCCCTATCTTAGTGAAGAGTTGCGGGTCTTGCTTGTGGAGTCTTTGGTTCTATCTAAGTTAAATTATGCGGATACGGTCTATGGCCAACGAAACTCAAAAACTGAAAGAATGATCCAAAGACTTCAAAATGCCTGTGCACGCTTCTGTTTTAAAGTTCCCTTTAGGGGACATGTTACGCCTTTCCTCAACGAGCACAACATTTTAAAAATGAAAGCTAGACGTAAACTCCATATGGCAAACTTACTCTTTGGTGTTATTAAGTCTCAATCTCCTTCTTACTTATATGAAAAATTATCGTGGACAAGAAGACACAGAATCGGTGAGGGAAGAAAATGTTCTCAACAGCTTTCCATCCCACAGCATAAGTCGGCGGCTTTTAGAGGCAGTTTTCGCTACGCAGCTACTAAATGCTGGAACAATATCCCTCCTCCCATAAAGTACAGTAAAACTTGCTCGACTTTTAAATTGAAATTAAAAGAATTCCTTTTAAGCCATCAAAAGGATTTTGAAAATGTTCGAGCCGACATATCTGCTATATAAAACCATCTTTTGTATCAATTTTATAATTTTGATTAATTTTATCAACTTTACCAATTTTATCGATCTCGTAATTAAGGGGAACAATGCAGTCACACAATTTTGTCCTATGGGTATTTTCTATTTATTTTTTATATAGGTAATACGCACATATTGGTTATTTATTTTACTTTTTTTTTCACTAATCACAATACAACACACACACATGTATGTCACAACATTTTATTTGTTTTTGTATGAGCTTTTCTTTATGTACTATCACATTTAATTAATTCTATTAATGTATTAAAACGGACACAAGCTTCTCTATGTTTTGTTATTCTAGCGTATGGCACTCGTGGGTTGCAGCTGAAAATCAGCGTCAGGTGGTACACCTTGTGTTGTCATCTGACATTATGCTGAGCTGAGGCCCGTTTGGCATTATAATTTTTGTATTCTGTTTTTATAGTATTAAGGTGTATTTATTTTGCTGTAATGCCAATAAACGCATTTTCTTTCTTTCTTTCTTTCATTCTACCAAAGATCGCCGATTTTAGTTCCACTTTCAAAAATAAAATGAAGTTCTTTTTTTATGAAACAGTAATAAGTCGAGTCTATAGTCATGATTATTCTACTTATGACTAAAGACTTTTTCGTTTTTGTAGGCTCATTGTCATATGACACACAAAAATTAAAAAAAAAACTTTTTCCCCTAGAGGATGAATTGCTATTTTTTCTTCGCTCTGGTACGCCACAATGACGGTCTTTTTGAGCAATAGGAGTGAATTTTTTTTTTAATTTTTGTGTGTCAAATGACAATGAGCCTACAAAAACGAAAAAGTCTTTAGCCATAAGTAGAATAATCATGAATATAGACTCGACTTATTACCTACTGTTTCATAAAAAAAGAACTTCATTTTATTTTTGAAAATGGAACTAAAATCGGCGATCTCTTTGGTAGAATGCATGCAATGCGTTGCGGCTGCAGAAGAAAAAACTAAAAAAAAAGACATTGGCGCGAAATCTTTATAATTTTTCTCTAATTGCAAATTGAATTATTGGTAGTGACTGTAATTAATTTTACAATAGTGAAAATGTCATCATCTAGTGAGAATGGAGACCCTAATTTGCAAATAGAAGAGAAAGGAAAAGAACCACTCAACATTCATCTTCACAGAGGACTGAAATTAAGTTACCGGGAAAAAACATCTCGTTAAATATCCAGAATTGTACAAATTGTACATTTAATTTTAAAATAAACTACCTAATTCATATTGTATTGGATTGTTTTATTTTCTCGCAATCGTAGTGAAAAGTAGAGTGTAACACACGGCGCTAAAAACCCATTAAAACTCGGTTTCTATTTACTCCCTCGCTAAAGCTCGGGAGTAAAACTACCTCGTATATAATGGGTCATTTTAGCTCCTTGTATAACAATCTACTATTAAATAGAACCTTTATACTCGTAAAGGAACTATCTACCCACTAAAATAAAACAAAATTAATTCATGGACTAGCCCATGATAAATTAATCACCAAATACTCACTTGATTTATCACCCCTCGAGAGCGGTATTCACTTTGAGCAACGTTGGTTTGGAGCGAGGCGGTATCTATTTTGAAACCGCCTTTATATTTCAACTTCACCTTACTAGACCGCACTCCATCCAATCTGCTGTAAAGGTTAACTGGCGGTTGATTTTGTTATGTAGATGTTACTTCTGCTTGTAATAATTTTGCTTTAACATCACGCACAGGCATGACTCTTCGGGGATTACAGAATCCCGAACAGTTAGGCAGTGGTGTAACTTTTTTTTTTGTTTTATTTGTGAAACATTAAAAAGACGTCCGTCCTCCGGGGAAAGAGGTCGGGGAGTGTGGGATTCTTACCTCACTAAAAACACCACTTTTTTTTTTTGAAGGTGGGAAATCATCAAATAACTTCTCCGGCTCTGGGCAGAGCGGGAGGGCGTGTCAGACTCTTACTGACTAAAACCCACCCATGGTCCTTCAGTTGCCTGTACCAGGGGCCACGGTATCCCTCTCGGACTTTCCCGCAACCCTGGCAGGCATCGGCCCTAGCGGACCCCTTCATTGATACTGACATCTCTTTGAGGCGCGCGTGGAACACAACGCGCCGTCGACCCGGGCCTGGTCCTTATCGAACGGCGAACTACCCATTGCTCGCCATCCGCAAGCCCGCGCCTACGGTTGCCGGGAATCGACTAAAATCATCCCTGTGGCCACCATCAGCACATGGAGGGAGTCCCGGTTATTCTTAAAAGACCAACTTCAGAACGCCTGTCAGGCACATCCCTGGGTGTCAGGCACATCCCTGAGAGGCAGAGGCGTACCTACAGTACACTCGCACTTCACCGGGTATGTTTACGTCCTATTGTGGAATAGGGGGCAAGTCTATTGCCATCAATCGGATATCAATTAAGACTGCGACCTGCTACTGAAAAATTCCTGATGGAAAAACTCAGTATAACACTTGGCCCCACCTGGGAATCGAACCCAGGACCTGCTGCTAAACAGTAGTGCTTGCAACCACTAGACCAACGAGACAGGTAAAAAAAATACTTGTTAATGTACAGTAGGCCGCACCACGGGTAACAATTTGACTTTGAGCTGGCCTAGCGTAATACGGAGTTTCAATAGAATCAGAGGCCAGGTTATACTGGTTATTTTACCACTGACGTGCGGAATACTGTACCAATTCTATTGTACACAAAATAAACAAAAATATTTACTTATACACAAAAAAGAAGGTATGAATGTAAGAAAACAAGAACCAATTGGATAAAGACACTTACTTATGATGACACGGAGGCACTTTAGACGTACATAAAGTAGTAGATACACTCTCACTTACGCTCTCACATACACTCTCACATACACTCTCACACACAATCATATATACACTCTCACTTACGCTCTCACATACACTCTCACATACACTCTCACATACAATCATATATACACTCTCACTTACGCTCTCACATACACTCTCACACACAATCTCATATACACTCTCACTTCCGCTCTCACATGCACTCTCACACACAATCTCATATACACTCTCACTTTCGCTCTCACATACACTCTCACACACAATCTCATATACACTCTCACTTACGCTCTCACATACACTCTCACATACACTCTCACACACAATCTCATATACACTCTCACTTACGCTCTCACATACACTCTCACATACACTCTCACACACAATCTCATATACACTCTCACTTACGCTCGCACATACACTCTCACACATTTCTATTTGATATTTTAAGTACCTATGGTTATGTTACTAGATTAAGTAATTATGCTGTACCTGAAGCATATAAAATAAAATTTTATTTATACAGGGCGTCCCACGGATATGCCACATGGAGGGAAAGTACCTTGAATATTGTAGATGGAACATTTTACTGAAAGAAGACATTAATTGGATTTAAAAAACAATAATTACATGGTTGAACCTGAAATCGAACCCGTTACATGAGAAAAATAATCACCCTGTAGCTTTATCATACCGATCGAAAGGCCTCATCATAAGGATTATTTTTTGCTAAATAACTTAGTGTCACAAATAAAATTAAGACGATGAATTTTAATATTGGATGTGAAATTTTGTTCAGAAAAATGAAAAGCTGATATTGCCGTAAGGACATACAACTGACATTATCATAAGTACCTATTACTAATAAATGTACCCACTTGAGAAGTACGCGTCATTTCCCTATTATAATTTAAGTGCATGATAAAATGATAAAGAGATACGTAATTAGTAGGTACCTGGTTGTATGCAACAAATTGAAATAATCAAAAGACTGTATTCAACAGGAAGGAACTCATTTTGAGCATTTGATAAATTGATTAATTTGGTATTAAAAATGTAAAAATTCATGGTCTTCCTTTTATTTTTGACAGTATGTTATTTAGCAAAAAATAATCCTTATGATGATGCCTTTCGATCGGTATGATAAAGCTACAGGATGATTATTTTTCTCGTGTAACGGGTTCGATTTCCGGTTCAACCATGTAATTATTTAAATATCTATGAATGCAGTTTAAATTGTTTTTAAAATTCAAATAATGTCTTCTTTCAGTAAAATGTTCCATCTACAATATTCAAGGTACTTTCCCTCCGTGTGGCATATCCGTGGGACGCCCTGTATATAATTCTTGTCTTCTCTCATCCTCAAACTAGGTGGCTTTTAATGGAGGGATGAGTCGCTGAATATCGAGATCAGAATTGAGGCGTGCCATAGGCAATACATTGGTCTAGCAGTGTTCGTGATGAATATGATGATTCTCCTGTTCAAAATATTTGTTCTATGGTTACATTTCACAACTGTAGTTATAATACATTTAATCTCCACCGCAGTTAGGGATTAGTTTTCTTTTAAACATACTTTTCGCCACCCTTGCTTGTATTCCTTTTGGCTTTCAGCGATAAGTGCTTAGCCGAGTATAAGTTAGTGTAGGATTTATGCTTCATACCGATACATCAAATTAAAGTGCCAACCTTATTTTAATAAATAATATTAGCCGTTGAACCGATGACAGTTGGGGAAGACGTGTATTTTTTTTTTTTGAAGCTGCTGTATAGTCTCCTACAATTAGCTTGTACTTCTACCATCTTGTCTGACTAGACGTATATTTCCACTTCAAAGTTTAAGGGGTGATGCCTTTGACTCTTCATTCGGACTGTGACGTAGGAGAATCCCACACCACCAGAGGTTATGTTGGCACTGGCATGGGAGAAGTCGTTGTCTATTGCTGCTACACCCTTTATCATCCTCTTTTCCGGATCGGTAAACGTTAAAGTTTTCACTCTCTTCTTGAAGGGTATCGCAAAATCTTTGACCCTTTGATGGAACACCATCTTCCAATGAACAGTATCGCCGATGATCATGTTGGAGCACAACACACACACCCAAGTTCTTGAGTGGAGACAATGAATCTCAAAACGTAACGTAGGACGCTCTCAGGCTAGGTAGAGCGACGATTTTCGAGGGTGGCTGGTAGCAGCTGGGTGAGAGTTGCCGAAAATCCAGTTGAATGGCGTGCAATAGGAGAAGCCTATGTCCAGCTGTGGACTACTGCAAGCGTGATGATGAACTTATAATTATGTTGATGTATATTTTCGAATATTTTAATTGATTGGAATATCCTTGTAATTCATTGAAATGACGACATATTAAGTAATGCGACTCTACTGTAAAACATTATTTCCAAGGAGTTAATGCATTTGTTTTCAGGGTTTATTTGCAGAGATCACTGACGAAAAAGCAACAAAGTATGTTTATTTACAAATGAATGTAAGTTTTTAAAGCACATGTAATACCAAGTAAGAGAATACACATTGTTTGTTACTTTGCATCTGTTTTATTCTGGTTTTGTACCTTCTTGTCTTTTTAACTACAAGATGCTTTTTATGAAGCGAGTTCGAAAGTACGACGCCTTCCCTCCTGGGGAATAAACAGAGAAACAAAGAAGTAACAACCGCTGTACAGTATTCTTGCTACTAGATGCATTTATGTTGCAAAGTTAGTGTACGAGCAGGTAGATATATAAAGTATACACCTATATTGTTTGTGCTATGCTTAACTTTATAATATAACTGTTTTTGAATACAGCGTTCAGTTTAGTTACCCATATACCTTTACATAGTAATCAAAGTGTGAGCTTCATAATTATCTCACAATATTATGAGGAAAAACACTCTATCAAAACTATCGGTACATATATACACAGTAGGTTACATGCATGGAAGATTCAGGATGAAAATGAAATGCATGTTCCTACCTAAGAATAATACCACCACTATACAACGATCCACTTTTTAATTCTTGCTTTTTAGACAAATTCTTGGTAATGATTTCAGTAAAACGTTTTGCAAGCGATGAAACATTCATTAATTCCACGAAACAATTCCATTCACTAGCGCTTCATAAGCGCAGGTTTTTATTTCTAAATTACATTCTAAATCAGTCTTCATATACCTATTATGAATAAAGTTAAATTCTGCTCCACTACGGTCCAACTGATTTTAAATCAAAATATTTACCCGAAATTTCTTTATTTGGTTAAATCATCTTAGTATTTGGAGCAAATTTCTTGAAAATTGAGTTCTATATCATAAGTTAATTAAGATTGCTGAGTGTCGATGTCCCGCCGAGAAGATACTCATCTTTTAAACGTAACAACGTTGTCTTTTTTATATAAAACTATTTTGTTTCAAAATTAATGAATTAGTGCCCGTTGGGTATCAAATTTTATTTTGATTCATGGCAATTTTAAACTGAACCTACAGACCTATTAACCTTGTCTGAGACCTCAACTGAACAAATTGTTAAAAAAATAATGTATAACTGATAAAATGAATGTACAACTGAAAAAATAATGGGTATGTCTGTCAAAACTCTCGCAAATCTGATAAATGAAACCATCGGGCCGGATTTCCTGACAGAAACTTCACTTAAATAACGAGCAAACATGCTAAGCGAACTCACTTATCTCAACTCTATCTACTGATTAAAACTTTTAATCCAAAAACGCAAAGTGTTAAGCTAACGCTTTCAAATCTGGTCAGAAATTACTAAGATTAATGTCATTCTAAAAGTTCCACAAACATCTCTTAAGACCCCGGGAAAAGTTTTGAAATTTTTCTGCAAGGTGCAATGAATCTAAAGAGCAGAGCGTTATTAGAAAGTTCTCCAAGTAGGATTATTCGTACTCTGTCTGGAAATTTCTCGCGAAGAATATTATGGTTTCATAACTGAAAAGTTGTATACTTGTCGTGTTTATTGCGCGTTTCCCGCCTTCAGTTTATAGAGACATAAAAATGTTTCGATTAAACTTTGTGGTATAATCTAGCGGTGCCCGCTGTGTTTGCAATGTTTATGGGGACCAGCGAGCACATAAAAACTGCAACGTTGATAGAACGGAATCAAGACATAAATAAATATCTACTTACATGACTCACTACAAATACACATAGCGATTGGTTTAGACAACATTAAAATCGAAACATCTACCTGCATTCAACTCAATAAAAATTTCAGCGTCGTTTCATCTCGAAGCTATCAAGTAAAATAAAGACAATATCCAAGCCATATATCTTCTTGAGAAATGGATGTGGAAATTGTAGATGCTAACAGAAAGGCCACGTCAACGGGAATAGTTCGCTGTCTCGTAGAATTTAGCGATATTTGAAAACAAAGGCTCCAGAATTCAACGCTAATACGAAAAGTTAAATGACTGTTGTTTTGCTGTTGTCAAAAAGTAAATTTTATTCAAGCTTTTGTCCCCTCGTTCCTTATGTTTGAAGAGTTTCTTCTCCCCAGAGATAAATTATCGTATCAAAAGTTTACAGCAAAATGACAATCATTTATTCTCATTATTTCTTGAAACAAGGGAAAATATCCAGTGAATATTACGCAATTTGTAAAAGTACGTTTATCATTCTCTTTCTTTTTTCCTTTCAGCCTTTTCGTAACCCCAATATGTTGGAAGTCGTGAATCTGAGTAGGGGAAGGTGGGGGGACACCGGATAGTTAAGAAAAAGACACAATAAATAAATCACTATGTTATTTATTGAGGTAAACAATGTCATAAATGTTTAAGTATACCTTAGGCATAACTTTGGCATAAAAATATTTGAGATCAATCTTAGTAATTATAAAATATATATTTTTTTGATAAAAATTATAAATCCGAATTCACCCCATACCTATGGGTCAAACCGGATAGGCATTTTTTATTCAAGGGGTGAATACAGATACTAACAATAAAACTAAATAATCATATTATTCGCAGTTTTTGCATACAAAAAATAATATTTCTTGTTCAGAACAACTGATGCAACTTTCGTGAGCCCATTTAAGACGGGCAGTGCATTCATCTGTGGACTTAGTTTGACTGTACTTTTCGCCACAAACCAAACACTCCGAATCCTCCTGATAGTTTTCTTTATGCGTATTTTTACTGATACCTTTACCTTTTTTTGTTTTAATTACCGATGACATAGCCTTATCTGCCAGTTCATTTTTATACGGTGATTCAGTCAAAATTGCGGGTTTTCCTCGACGCGCTGATGGCCGCATATTCTTTTTAAAATGAGGAATCGGCATGATATCTTTCGGTGATACAAGACTTAAAAAATCTGAAAACGTTTGTCCTTCTGTAGATGTTCCTGCTTGCGGGGACGGAGTTCTTTCACGAGGTAACGGATCCTGAGAGAATTCATTTGTGTTTGGTGGTACAAATGATATTTCTTAAAGATATCCCATTCTGCCTTCCAGCACTGAATTTATGGCTAAAAGCATTTCTGACTCCGACCACTGCAGCCTATTTGACTTTCTCACATAAATGTTCGTGGCATGTTGACGCTCGCACTCTGTAAAAAGTAAAAAAATAGTAATTAAACACAGGAATAACAAACGGCCACAATACTTACATAATATATAAAATCAATCGGGGTGAAACCGGATAGTCGAAATCACCCCGTCCGCTTGTACCCCACAGGTGCCATATTTGAAATTGTAATAGTAACTGAGATTATGTTTACACTCATAGCAACAACAAATACCGTTTTTAAAGGTTAAATATGTATTACTTCATAAAAAATACAACTATTTGTGATAGCACATAGCTAAACTTAATGATAACACTTTAAAAAACTAAAAAGATTAGATAACTTACCTTGGTTTACAATTTTCGTTTATAGACGCACGGGCTGAGATGTTACCGTCGCCGTTATTTGCAACTGCACTGAGTATGCGTTCGCGCGTATTTCACTGCTAGCTAGAGCGAGACAGCTGTACGCGGAGTAATTAAATAGCAACTATCTGGTTTCACCCCCTGTCCGGTTTCCCCCCACCTTCCCCTACAAGAAGTTACGCCATCCTTTTTTCTAAAGGCTGAGTGATTTAAACGTTTGCTTCCCCAATTTAGGAGGCCGCCTGAAAAAGTCATGGGCCGACAGCTTTGGATGAGAAAACACTGATCGATTTTAGTTCATTCACTTGAGGAAGTTTATTTCACAGTTCCCTCTGTTTCTGTTATTGAAAAGTGCATTTAGTAATGAGACATACTCATAAATTTCACACCCAGAAGATTTCATACTACTTTTGTATCTTACACTCTAAGTATATTGAAATCTAAAATATTGAGTTCTTTTTCGATTTTGTTATGGAAACTCAATAATGAAAACAACCAATAAAAACTAAAGTTTGAAAAAAGAGCCTCCATTTTATTCCATTTATAAAGTCAGGAGCGTTACATGAAAAATCTCGAGCATCGATAATCTCGCGTACGTATTCCGTGTCATGGCGATGTTAATTGATTTAAAGCAGGTTACAATCTAATTTTCGGCTTAAATCGATACGGCACTCGTCGACGTAAAATTGTATTATTTTGTACAGCAAATTGGATTCTGTGATCACAGGGGACGTGACCGAAATATCTGATACGTAAATGTTTTTGAACTTGGAGACTGAATATCAGAGGCTAAATAAATGTGTTTGTGTCAAGAGTGTGTTAAGCAGCTCATCCTCCACTTCGCTGATAACAATCGCCATCCTTCAGTTTCTTGCCCTTATTTATTTGGGGTCGACGAAACTCTTATTTCAGTTTGCATTCATCTCGTAGCCATTATCACAGGATTCATTTCTTCCTAGCAATAACAATGCCAGCTGATAACAATATGTTTTATAGTAGGTAGCTAATAATGTTAAAGAATGAAAGATTTGAGTCAAATACTTGCCACTAGCCATATCTATTCAAAATCAAAAGACATTTATTCAAACTAGGCTGAGAATCAGCACTTTTTGAACGTCAACATTACATAAGACAGTCCCCTCAAAACGCCCTCCGTACACCACTGCCTAGTGCTTTAGCTGGGAAGAAGAAGCAGCGCAACAAACTCCCCAGCAGCACTGCTGTCTGTCCAGTTAGTAGAACTGGATTGTATACAGTAGTAGTTAAGTAATTAACATTACGAAATACGATACATTAAATAAAATAGTTTGCCATAATTATGTCAGCTAGCACACGCCAATATTAAAAACTATAATCAAACAGAAAACAAAATCATAAACAACAATAAAAGCCTCCAGGCATAAAGGGCGTGCCCGCTTACATTTGCAATGCTGCATTATGTTTATATAATTATGTAGCTGGGACTTGAAGTCACAAATGACGTGACGTCACGGGCGGTTTACGGTACACATCGGCTGTTCGTGTCTGCACTATTATAAAATAAAACACCAATAAATTCCTCGTAAAATTCGTGTCTATGTTATCACTGGAGTATTAATTACGTGTGTGATCGTTTGCAAGACAAATATACATCAGTGCGGTATTGACGCTACCGCAATCATTGACATCTAAGAGAGCATGACGAACTTGCTGTCGGTTGCTCAAAAGAATAATATGATCAATTGTCGAGGTCGCTAGCTAACCATATATTGCAGTAAAACTCATTGAAATGAGTAGATTATATCAATAATAAATAAAAGTTAAATTAAACTAAATAATTATACTGATATAGTCAAATAAAATAAACAATTATATGAACACATATCACTTGTCAGTAGGTAAGCTAATTCTGGAGAAAGAACATAAACATTGTCTTGAGTTAATCACAGCGACCAACTATTTTTATCGTTTAAGTAATCGTTGATAGAATAGTATGCCTTTGAACAAAGGTTGGATTTTACTTTAGTTAAACGCATTAAAAGGCAAATCTAACAAAGAAGAGGGAAGCTTGCTATAAAAGTTTATACCAAGCCCAACAAATGAGTTATGGACCTTATGATGCCGGTGAAAGGGAGCACGTAGTTTGTTCTTGTCTCTAGTGTTAATAATATGACTATCATTGTTTTTTGGGTATATTTTGCCAAATATATAAGATGTTGGCAAAGATAAACTGTGATGCCACCGTGAGAATACCAATATCTTTAAAAAAATGAGAGAGTTTATTTGTGAAACATAGGTATTTACATAAAGATCATATGTTATTATATATGTGCGCTATGTTTTGCCGTGAGCCTCGTACAAATATTGAAATAAAAACCAAAATCATAAAAATAACAATTAAACTACTAACATAAGAAGAAAGCAAAACTAAACTCTTACACGAGAAAAGGAACTATATAACTTTCTAAAATTTATAATTAAAAAAACTTACTTATAGAAACAGTCTTAAAAAATCACGAAACAGTCTTTAAAATTACATTGAACACATATAAATGATAAATGATTTTATTTTTGTAAGTAGGTTTGAACAAACACTTTTACACGTCAATCATATTTTTTTTTTAAACTAGATGAGGTCGGCGTTTCCTATCTGACTACTCTGAGAAGAAAGGCCGAAACAAACTCAGAGGTCACAGTCTCTTTTAAAGTCCAGACAAAATCTTGGTCAGATCATGTGAAGGCTATGTAGATCGGTGTCTGCAATGGTCTTTTGAGGAAAGAACCACACAGATTGAGTGGACCTGTCCAGTCAGTGCACGCAATTGTCAGTAATCGTGCAGCTCAACTTAGACTCAAGGAGCTCAACGATTCGACGTACAATACCAAAGAAAGGACATTTGAGTAGGCCGCATAAATTCGCATCATAATTACGCTGAAAAAAATACAAAAATAAATATAATACAAAAAAAAAACCAATGGCCGACATAGTTCTCACATTCACAATAATTAGAATAATATTATAATAATCTTTGAGGACCATAAAGCTTTGTGTCTGAAATGGTCTTTTGAGGAAAGAACCACATAGATTGAGTGGACCTGTCCAGTCAGTGCACGCATTTGTCAGTAACCGTGCAGCTCAACTCAGAACTTAAGGAGCTCAACGATTCGACGAACAATACCAAAGAAAGGACATTTGGGTAGGCCGCATCAGCTACTCAAACTGCCAGAAGTTGTGTACTGTATAAGTGTTTATCGCTTAAGAAATATTAAACATTATTATCTTTCATAAAATCTTCTACAGTATAATAACATAATAACATCACTCTAGCACCTAGCTGGAAAATTGTTCGAACAGCTCGTTTTTGAAGAACGATTATATTTTGAATATCAGCACTTTGCCCCACAGCAGAATGCCGTAGGACATAACGCTATAAAAATAACTAAAATATACTAGCCGAGCTGAACATAAAAATCAATATAATATATAAAAGTAGATCAAATAAATTGGCTGACACATACTACTTACTGACATTGCTATAAATGTTTTTCAAAAAAAAAAAAAAAACAAGCGAGAGATCCATTTTGTTTTCATTTAGTTCAGAACATATCACAAAAAAGTACATGCATGGAATTCGTGACACGTATCTTATTTTTGAAAATACATTTTCGTAAAAATTTAAAAGTAAATTGAATAAGATTGATCCAAAATAAATGTTGGTTTGATGTAGTTAGTCAAGTTTTTACTTTGCTAACTTATTATACAATTTCAGAACAGATTAGACAGACAAATAATAAAGGAAACTTTTGTTTGTTTTTCTTACGAAATTTTACTCATTAATCTACCATCGTGTAGTCAGATCGTTGAATTTATTGCCAAGATAACCGGGAACTCTGCAGATAGGAATTCTCAACTGTTAATAAATTTTCTGTTTTCATTAGAACCTGACATTATTAGTGTTGCTAATTAACAACGAGATGTTTCCAAAGTCAATTAAGAAGGAATATCAAAGAATGTTAATTAGGGAAATGTATCAAAAGGCTAAAAGAATACCGCAGATAAAGTTTTTTTACTTTCCTCAACTGTCCTACACTAAGGTTGTACAATGTACATTATTAAAGCACTAAGTTGGAATAATTGTGTTTAATCGTAAAAGAATTTCGGTTACATCCAAGGTTAGGTACAAAGATCTGAACGATCAAAATAAGTTATTAACAAAGCTATTAAGAAAACGACCTTAGGAAACTGGAGTTCAGTCGGGGATCTAATTACAAAGACGTTCGCCGAGACGTTCACAGTTCTACGAAAATTATTACTTCAATTTTTCACTCAAAACTTTCATGGGTATAACTTTGGGAAGAACATGAGACTTCACTGAAGCAGATTTATTCTCAAATAAACATAATTACGTGGAAGGCTGTTCGTTGTTTCTTCATTAGTTTAAAATTGCATATAAGAAACATAGGTCTTCTTACACTATGATATACATATAATCACAGGTATATGACAATTTAATAGTAATAATCATTTGGGAGCTTCATTACAATATAAACGACTTGTATTTCTTATAGGATAAGAAAGAACGGAAAGCGTAGCTTTGAAAGGCCGCACGAGGTGAACCGATGACCTTGTGGAAGTGGCAAGAATTCGCTGGATGCGAGAAACACAGACTGGAGGATGGACTTGGGGGAGCATTCGGCCAGCAGTGGACGTCTTTCTGCTTAAATGAAGATGATGATGCAAATATATGATCTTATATATATTATCTACTTAATAAAAATCTTAAATTCATTCATTCATTTACTGACAGACAACGGACAACGCAAAGCCTAAACTGCTGGGTTTAGAAGCATGACATTTGGCTCAGAAGTTCCTCAAATAGTGAAAGTGAGTACAAAGGAAGAATTTTTGAAAATTCATCTCCTTAAGGGGTTAAATAGGAGATGAAAGTCGTCACGTTTGATAATGTGAATTGCCATCGGGCGCCCGGCTTGTTGCGTACCTAATATCCCCTAAGTTGTTATGTCATAAACAACATAACCGATTTAAAAATTGTCAATTGTTTTTTTTTCCTAATTTTATTTTAAGAATTATATATATATATTTTTATACTTTTTGCTGTACCCAACAGGGTCCGTAATTGTACCTTAACTATAAGCCATAGTAACACCGTTAAACATTATGGAATGCAAATAAAGATATGAATATGAAGATTATTATTTGAAAGACTCGAATATCCTTTTGAGCGTTTATGAAGCGTTTCTTAGAGTAAGAACATAAATGTTTCATACTTCATTACTGCTTCATTTTACCTCTTCTAATCTCTTCTTTTAATTTCATCGTAAGTTTAAAAAATAAAACTATAGTAACAATTTTATTTGTGGAACTTTATGGAACCGTTATAATGGACGTTGAACCGCCATTTTCAAGAGTACCAACCTGAATGAATTTGACGATCTCTTTTATTTTTAAAATCTTATAGAGTGGCAACATGACAGGTTTTATTTCTGTTTTTTCGTAAAATGCTGTAAAAGGATCAGTGTGGTAGTGCAGGACGATTTACGTCACGTTGGAACTGTATTTCTCTGAGACACAAACAAAAGTATTTTAATACCTATTAGTGTCCGGTGAATTAGTCAGAACTTATTATTAACATAGTCCTACGTTGAAGGAATGATCCTATTCCAATGACATCTCATTCAGTAGACATGCCATATACAGGGTGTAACTAGACCCTTCACAAAACCGTGATCTACGCATTAAGTACATCAAACTGAGTAACTTTGTGCAAAAATAATAGCTGGGAAACAACTTTGTTCTTCTGTGAGAAACTGTGCTATTTGTCTACAGTAGTAGTGCGCAACGTAACGGACGCCAAACATTGTGCTTGTGAGTGCATGAAACGGTACAGGGTCGTGAGAGTATTCAAAGTTAAGTTAGAATTAGAATTCAAAATAAGAAAATATTTTCGTAAAATAAGCATTTCAAAAAAATAATCAGAATCGCCATACAACATGGCAATATTGCCAGCCTTTTGAGTACTTTTCCTGTTGATAGGGATGAGGACGAATTTTTTAATGCCGTATGATTCTTTTCCTTATTTTTTATATAAATGTTCATATTATTTTAAGTCTGTTAGCTTATATATTATAATTTAAAGTTGAATAAATATATTTAGATCATAAAAAATGGAACTTTGACCTTCAATATCTCCGTAACCAGAAGGTTCCCAGGTATGGCCTAGTACAAAAAATATCACAATAACGGGAAGAACAGGTGACTCTCGGCGTCCCTAAGGGTGTTTGTACACCCGTTATTTTGATAAGTAATAAATATTTTTAATCCATTGCATTTCTTTATCATATATCACTTCGCAAAAGTATACTCGAAAACAATTATCTTTTATACGAGTCGTGATTGAAGTAAAACAAAGCAGACGTTCTCAATTTTCTTACATCTGCATTCGAAGACGGTGAAATAGGGCGTTTTAATAATGTCTTGCATTGTCTGCTTGTCTTATCTAAATAATTAGCCTAGCTCTAGCGTTTCAGTCTCAACGAAATAAAACTATTTGGTAACAGCTAATATTAGGTGCATTGTTTATAATTGACTACTAGGTACTTCTTTTCAAAATAAACTGGACACATTCCAATGATATCTAAGGCTATGCGTAGAACTAAATCAAGGATGCCTTTAGACAGATGACGCGCAAGCTCGCAACAAAATCAAAGTCAAAGTTGTCAAAAAAATAATGAATAACTGTTTTAACACCAACAAAACTGTTGTGTCTACGATAATTTAAACGGATCAGTCACTGATATGCGCACTGACTGAGAAACTAACAACATACTGCACCCTAATTGCAATACACACTTTCAATAACAATCCGAAGGTTTTGAGAGAAATATTTTGAAGGCTGTTTTGTAGTTTTCTTCATAGATTTGATAAATTCAACTGCTCTAAATCGTAAATAACGGAATAAATGTAGTTAAACTGTCAAAATTAAAGGCACTGCATTCAATTGCCATTTTAAATGTGTTACGAAATTATCCCGCTGATTATCAGTAGTTGAAGTCAAGAAAATAAATTAGAAATCAAATTAAATACCAACCTTTAGTCACCGTATTTTCATATTACAGCCGTCATTCTTTGACAGTTGTACGAAGGCTGTAACACGGCAAATTGGCGGCGAATTAGCGTAACAATGAAATATCCTGACTGTATAAGTACAGTCAGAGAAATTAATTGCAAATTCCGAAGGTATCGTGTTACCAAGTACCAGTTACTTGTGGAGGTCAGATAGGCAGTTGCTCAATGTAAAATATTGGTATTCAGCTTCGTCTGGTAAAACTGAAAGCCAACCCCAACGTAGGCAAATGATGAGTTAAACGGGGAAGTACCTAGTACCCAACTACGGTGTGTGTAGGCACCATAGATATCCGAGTAGGCACTATAGTTACGTATTAGGTACCTACCTGTTTAATTATCCCATTACCGCTCAAACCGGTTTTCCCCTATCACGTCGAAAACAGCGCTAAAGCACACATTTTAAATATTACATAATGAAAATATGGAGCAAGCATGCTTAGCACTTGAGCGCCGTGCATCGAGCTCAATATCGTTAATTTAAATTACATTCCCATCAAATATGGCGCCAGCTAATTGTTAATAAAGCGATAATTAATCTTGGAATTATTAATACTGAGCAACATTGAGTTTGGGCGTCGAATATTAAGTTGAATAATGCCAGGTAGATTAACTCAAAAGCTCTTAGGGTGGTATTAAAATTAAGGTTGTAGATATCGCACATTGTGTATTTGTACCATTGAGATAGTATTAACATACTGGAAGAGACCGAGTGAGTGAGAGAGATAAATATCTCCTTTTTCCCATTTCCAATTAGTATCAATACATTAAACAAATAACATGTTACGTACCGAAAACGGGATTTATAGGGATGCAGGGGTTAATCGAGTGGGCACGCCACAATTGCGTCGATAAGTCCCCTTTTTGAGGAGTGGCTAAAGAGGCGCCACGGCGTCCTCACCTTCCGCCTGACGCAGGTCCTCACCGGACACGGTTGTTTCGGGAGGTTCCTGTTCCCGATAAGGCGGGAGGAAACGCCCGGGTGTCACCATTGTGTGGATCGCCCGAAGGACACGGTGGAGCATACGGTGGAGGTCTGCCCGGCTTGGGCGGAGCACCGCCGTGTCCTCGTGGAGGCGATTGGCGGTGGCGATCTCTCGCGTCCGGCTTTGGTCCAGGCCATGGTACGGAGCGAGAGGGCTTGGGAAGCCGTAACCTCCTTCTGCGAAGCAGTAATGTTCGCGAAGGAGGAGGCGGAACGCGTGAGGGAGAGGCAAAATTTGCGCCCTCACGCCCCTAGCCGCCGCAGGAGACGCCCTGGGCGTCGGGAATCGCAGGCCGATTCCCGGCCACTGTAGGCGCGGGCTTGCGAACGGCGAGCAATGGGCAGCTCGCCATTCAATAAGGACCAGGCCCGGGTCGACGGCGCGTTGTGTCCCACGCGCGCCTCAAAGAGATGTCAGCACCAATGACGGGGTTTGCTAGGACCGATGCCTGCTAGGGTTGCGGAAAAGTCCAAGAGGGTTACCGCGGCCCCTGGCACAGGCAACTGAAGGAACACGGGTGGGTTTTAGTCAGTAAGAGTCTGACACGCCCTCCTGCTCTGCCCAGAGCAGAGAGAACTATCTTGGCGTGCGCTGCCTAAACCATTAGAGTTAAATGAAGATATTGGTGCCGATTCTGTTGTACACCGAACTAAACTAACTAAAATATCACTAAAATTCCTTACTTTTGGCTATAAGAATCTTAACGCTATTCTGCAAAATAAAATCTCTAAACTTCAAAATAATTTTGACACACCTAAAATCAAATTTGGCAATTGCGACTCCACGTGGTACTTGTTTGCCGTACCACGTGATTTTGTTTTAGAGCCGGCGCGCATTATTTGCAGCCTAGACATGTTTTGTATGGAATTTTTCACTTTTGTATGGAAAATATGAAAAATTATTACCAACGAGTTCGAATTTAGAGGTTTAGACACACCGTTTTCGAGATATAATAAGCAAAGTAAAAGAAAAAAAGATACAGTACTGTTTTTGATCCTGTTTTTTGTTTTGTCGAGGTGTTAGTGTGTTTTTTAGTTCATGACAAGTAATTTTGTTCCACACCTTTTTAATCGCGATTAAAAATAGGCAGACTTAGTTAGAGAATCAAAATTTATGGTGAAAAATATGAATAAGAATAAGAATAGCAAAATTACCATTTTCACTAAATTATAATCTCAGTGCCATCTTAGTGCTGTCAAACTAAAATTTAGTTAAGTTGTGTCACTTTAGTCGATTTCAGAATGGGAAATCGTCGTTTGACAGGAATAAACTAATTTTGGTGATGTTTAGTCTAGTTTAGAGAATTTTGTGACAAGAGAATCGGCACCAATGTATCGTAGTATTGTTTGTCTTAAATAGTTCTAAATAAAAGTCCACCTACCATCCATGTCCATGTCTACCTTTGTGGAAGTCATTATAGGCAAAATTATATAAGCCATAAATACATTTAAATTGGATACTTTTTTTACATTGCATATTTTAGAGTATGTAGTATATTCTTATCAAGGAAGTCGGAAGTGAGTCCCACCGGCTGTCGAGCACCAATCCTAAATACTTCATGGTGGACTCGACAGCGTTCCGAGCCCCCCCGACCACGATGTGTGAGCCGAGTGGTGGCACCCGCCAGAGGCCATGAAACACCATGGCTTCCAACTTGCTGAGGGCCACCTCCAGGCCTAGGTGACGTATGCGGCCCACCACCTGTGAGACCGCAGCCATCGCCAGCATCACTGCCTCCCTGTGCGAGCTCCCCCGGGCAGTGACCAGCGTGTCATCTGCATAACACGTCAGGTCTGCGCCCGGTCGGAGCTCGCCCCTCAGCACCCAGTCGTACCCGATGTTCCACAGGAGCGGCCCTAGGACCGAACCCTGGTTCCCGCCATCACATCCCACGTAGGTGACACACCTCTCCGACAGATAAGCCCCAACGATGTGGCGGAGGTAGGGATGCACCCGATGATAGCGCAGTGCCTCCCGAATACAACTTCAAGGCAGGATGTTGAAGGCGTTGGAGATGTCCAAGGACACCGCCAACATCACCCCACCCCGGGACACCGCTTCCTCCACCAGGACTATCACCCGCAATGGTTGAGCGCCCATGCCGAAAACCAAACTGGCTGTCGTCCAGGTCCGGCCCCTCTCTGCACAAGTGGCCGACGAGGCGGGCTGCGATAATACGCTCAAACTGCTTGCCCACCCAGTCTAGCAGCGCTATGGGCTGGTACGCAGACGGCGAGTCGGTAGGGCGCCCCGCCTTCCAGAGCAGGACCAGACGACCAGATTTCCACGAAGTGGGAAACTGGCCCCGCTCAAGACACGCTGTGTAGAGTCCTTTCAGTTGGGGCTTAAGCTCTTTCAGGGCGATGGCGTTCGGTGAGGACCTGTGTCAGGCGGAAGGTGAGGACGCCGTGGCGCCTCTCTAGCCACTCCTCAAAGAGGGACTTATCGCCGCAATTGTGGCATGCCCAGCGCTAGGTTGCGACAATAACACTCTCCATGCCACCCTGAGAACTCGCCGGAGCTTTGTCCGCTGTGCCGTGGTTTCTCGCGCCAGCGGAGTAATACGTTTCACCTCCTCGCGCCACTCCCATATGTGCTCGAGAACCTTTGCCTCCAGATCCCATGGCGGTAATCCAGCAAGGAGGCTCGCCGCCTCACCGGAGACCGTACGGTATCCCCGGACCAGCTGGGTGGCCATGACCCTTTGGGACGCGTTCAACAGACCATTACCATTCCATACCTGACATTACAAAAATTAAAGTAACTCTGTCTGTCTATCTGTGTGTATGCATGTTTCACGGCCAATCCGCTGAGCTGTTTGTGATGAACTTTGTTAAGGATAGTCTCAAGCCTGGGGAAGGACTTGGATTACTTTTTATCAACACACCATGCGAGCGAAGCCGCGGGCGGAAGCTAGTATATTCATATAACTCAAAGTCTACCTCACAGAAATATATATTCTTTATTACGTTTTCTATGATCTCTCTTTCTAACTTTACGATATCAGTGAACAAAGCGAAAAAGATATAGAATATTATATCCATGACCCTTTGGGACGCGTTCAACAGACCATTACCATTCCATACCTGACATTACAAAAATTAAAGTAACTCTGTCTGTCTATCTGTGTGTATGCATGTTTCACGGCCAATCCGCTGAGCTGTTTGTGATGAACTTTGTTAAGGATAGTCTCAAGCCTGGGGAAGGACTTGGATTACTTTTTATCAACACACCATGCGAGCGAAGCCGCGGGCGGAAGCTAGTATATTCATATAACTCAAAGTCTACCTCACAGAAATATATATTCTTTATTACGTTTTCTATGATCTCTCTTTCTAACTTTACGATATCAGTGAACAAAGCGAAAAAGATATAGAATATTATATCCCTGTCCCATTACTTCCAATCGAGTAATTAAACTCACGGCTCACTGATTTACGTATCTATCTACATGCACTTAACCGCTAGGTCATCTTGATTCATATAATATTGTTGAAATTATGAACTTCTATCACTTGTTGACGACAATGAAGATGTATGTGTCTCTTGAAAATAGAAGGTCGTGAGTCAAACTAAACGTCGAGCTATTGCTTTGTGAGATTGCCTATGGACTTTTGGTCGCCACTATACATGTTGCTCACACATATTGTGCTATGCAATTATACAATATTATAATATTGAGTTTATATTTATTTCCGTCTACGATAACGTTATAACTTGCTTGTTTTCCATATATTTTATGGTCGTGGACGTGGGCGTCCACCACAATATCGTCACGTAAGAAATTATAAAACTGCACACTTAAATCGTTGTTCGGAAATATTCACAAAATTCCAAATTATAATACATGAGAATTACTGATAATGGCATGTAATTACTACGTATGGTTACCTATAGCGAGTGTATTCGGTTTGTGTCCATCATAATGAGATCGTGCCGTTTTAGCGTTAGCATAACTAACAATTTTGACAATTATGTGCATGAAATGCCAGGCAGCAGTGAAAATAAATTATTAACCAAAACTAATATAGCTGACGTGGCTCAAAAGGCTGCCTAACTTAAATGGGACTAGGCAGGATATGTCTGCCGCATCGACAATCTGTAGGCACATATTATATCACATAGCTGCTGCCCTGATAAAATAAGATGGGGTCGCGGCAGGCCACATAGGTAATGGTGGGACGAACTGGATAGGTTCCGCCCAAACTGGAAGGAGGACGCGCGGGCTCACGAAACATCGAAAGGATGGACGGAAGCCTTTGCCCTGGAGAAAGACAGCAGGCTAGAAAAAAAAGAACCGTTTTTAAATGTAGTCTAATTGTTGAAATGAATCCTTAAAAAATAAAAAAGGGAAAATAACTAATTATTAAAACCGTAAAATCCCGTATCAACACATCAATTAATCCATAGATCCACCCTACACTCCGTATTTCTTGGTAACATATTTTCCATCGGCGAATTTGTAGGAAAAATTGCGTGTTTATTTTATGCATACTTCACAGAGGCTGGTCAATGTTTTGAAGCCCTAGAGCGAAATTAATCAACTGAGGTTTTAATTAAATCCATATGAGCTACGGTACGATACTGCGCCGTTTTTCATCACACGTAAATAATTTTCATACATCCACGGCACCTGATTGACATGGTTATTACTCCTTTCTACTTAATGAAGGGTATAATGTTGTGATTTTATGAAAGTGATAATTAAGGTCTACAGTTTGAAACGGTATAGATAGCGTAGCATATTGTAGGTACTAGTTTTAATATTTACAACCTTGACAACACACTAGATAAAAACTGCAGCTTCATTTTGTGTAGTAAATAACAACGGTATGCTTTGTGTTGTACAATCAAGACGCTCTTGTTGCACTATAAAACCCAAAGAAAATTTAACAAAGGACACTAATTATAATACACAAAATATTGCGGAGTTCGTTACATTTGAAAAGAATAAAAACAACGTAATAATTGAAGACGTACTGAGACTAACGAGAGTATCCAAAAAGTACATCAAAATCCGCAAACAGGGCGCAAAAGTAGACAATAGAAGAAGTTTTTGTAAAATATGTTCTATCGCCAGGGGATAAAGCAGAGTTTAGTTTAGGGGTTAATGCGCTTGTTTACGTGTACAAAGACGAAAAAGTTTCACAACGCTTCGTTAAACTAGACGCTTGGGATTACATGCCCGAGACACTCATTTAGACTGTGTGGCGAACTGAAATCTTTGAACGCGCTTAAGGAGAAAATTTTAGTTTGCTTTGTTTACCGTGTTCTGAAGAAGACTGGTACTTCCTTCTTAAGATTTATTAACTGTTTTGAAGCTTAGTTAAATGTGAAATATTAAGAGAACATTGTACCTTCCTTAGAGAGAGAGAGAGAGTACAGACACATCATACAGATGGCATAATCGTTCAGACAATATACGAGAGACAAAATAATTAATTTAACCACTCAAGTTAATGTTTCTTAAACTTTAAAACAGTGTGTACCAACATTAAGCCAACTGAAGTCGTTCAATTAAAATTTTCCCTGCATTTGATAAATACCCACCGTTGCATGAAATAGCGCCCACGTAAATTCTCTAGTGCAGGGTATTTGGTGGACTAATCTTAACCATATTATAAATAAATAAATATTTATATATAGTCAGCAAAACGTTGGGGATATGCATAACGTAATTTGGCTTTCGCGTGCAGAGAAACCGTTAACTTTAAAAATGTTCAAATCTAGATACGTTATAAAAGTTCATACAGCGTGTACCAGAAATGTGTGGTCATATTTAAGGGTGTGGTCCATGTTGGACTTTGTGAACGAAACAATTCAATTCAATTCAAAAATTATTTATTGTTTGTCACAGGTAAATAGAGAGATCTTACAATAGTATTCATGTATTACTGTAACATACCCATGGGGTGTACCTACAATATTTATATTAATAAGTAGGTAGGTATGTCAATTTTTTGGTTATGTTAAAATAAAGAATAATAATAAATTACACTCATAATTGGTTGGTGGTTGTTATCCATTGCATTCCTCATTATAATATGTCTATGGTGAAAGTGCCAAGATGACTGATTGCATCTATTACTTAATATGTCATAACCAACTGCAAGAATGTGTCCGTACAAATGAATTATATTCCTTTTTGACTCTTTTAAAGTATATTAATTCCACACCTAAATAACAGTACAGACCATCAAACTGAACTACTTTCTCTATGGGACCAACATCGAAAATGCGAAAAAAAATCAGCTCTCCCGTACAAAAATTCGTACAAAAATACTTAATCAAATCAATAAAATTTATTTAGTACCCTGCTCCGACACTGGTACCGCAACATGTCTGCTTGAACAATGCCGGATGAAGGGGAAATCCAGCGTACCCGCAATCATCGCCAGTATGATGTTGGGGCTACTCCGTACCCTGCGCACCAAGGACGCGGCGCGCTTGCGCATGGTTGCGTGAAAGCAATCGGTGCGCGCCTCTGCGAACATACCCGAAGCGCTGCAGTATCAGGGTAGCCCCATCACTGCCCTGAACGCGTTAAGAGCGTGTATACCTTATGAGTGGCAACGTCGCAATTTAGTGATTTAGCGAAATATTTCGTGGTTTTCAATTTTTATCATTTAATCGGAGCTATATTTTAAAAATCTGTTTAATTAACTTTTTACAATTATGTGAAAACTGTGTTAAAGGTAAGAAATCGTTGCGTTTACAGTTCTATTTATATGAAAATAATACATTGGAAACTTGCAGGGCGTTATTTTCATTGTAAAATAACTGTAAGCATTACGGTTACTTACTTTTTAAACACTTTCACGCAATTCTAAAAAGTTAATTAAACAGATTTTTAAAATATAGCTCCGATGAAATGATAAAAATTTAAAAACACGAAATATGACACTAAATTGTGACGTTGCCACTCATAAGGTATAAACGCTCTTAATGTACTGGACGCGGATGGCGCTGTAACTTCTATTAGAGCAATGAGGCCACAGACTGCATGAGTACAGCGATGTGGAGTACGCTCTAAAGAGCGATATACTCGATCCAAATGTATGTAGTTTCATGGTCTGCACCACACGCTTAATATGACTACAAATTTCTGATACACGCTGTATAAGCGAGAATCAATGAGTTTCTTTAGGTGCGGTATTTAATTTGTTGTGTCGTGGGAGAAATAAAATAACAATTTGTGGTATTTCTAATCTTATCAAAATTATCACAGGTCTCAAGGGTATCACCAGAATCATTAGAACCCCTACAGCGACCCGATTGAAATCTTCACAGAATACGTGTTACTATGGCATGGGAACTAAAATTGATCATTTAAAAGGAACTTTATTTACTAAATGTACTGCACTTTTCGTTTTATTATTTACGCAAATTGCATCAAATACTAATTTCTATGCGCTATTAAATTAATGACCCATAATTCATATTACTACCTTATTCATTTGAACACCAACCGCACATCGCTGTTTGCGACAGCTAAATAGTTAACATTTCATATTTCACATTATAATAGGTTCCTGTGATACCAAAACAAATAAATTGAAGTAATTAACAAAGTGCTAATTGCAACGCACCCAATTACAATGGAAATTCCGAGGGACACGAAAACCTAACTTTATGAACGCTTACTCTATAGACGAGTATCAAAGTTTCGTTCGAAGTGAGTTTTCATTGTGTCTTCCCTGGATTAATTCGTGAACTTCGCAAAGGCTTATCTAAGTTTCAGGGACCACGTTTCTATTAATTACCCAAGTTTCTATTCGATCGATATTAATTAATTAAGAACTGAATTTGTCTCCAGTATCGCGATAACATTTCCACACAAGTTCGGTTATATTAAAGTAAAAATTTCCTTAGGCGCACTTTGCGCTTTCTGAACAGTGAAGGAAATTGAACCATCACGCGCGGGTCGGTGACGCTCAATCGGGTATACTCGGCTCCACTCAGTCGCTGACACTAAATCGCGTATACTCGGCGTTGAACCGCGTTTACTGGGCTTATATAATTTTCCACTTCTGTCGTGTGGTCACACACCCTCTTTTTTAATTTATTTTACGGTTCTTTTCGAAGGTGTTAAGTCTGCTAAGCGTGTGAGAGAATTTGTGAAACGTTTCGTGTTTAGCTACTGATAAGTTTTGTCGTTCGAAGTCACGCTATTCTTACTGTCGGCGGGTTCATTTTATTAGTGACGTCACCAAATTGTGTTCACGACTGCATTTATTATAAAGTTTGCTAGCTATTTTAGTATGATACTACGTGAAGTACCTAAGCACCTATAAATTAGTAGTTATGGGAGTATTTTGATCCATATAAGAACCAATACGGGCTATAAATTTCAAAGGCTTTTAAAGGGTATGCTAGACACCGTTAGGTATTTCACAAATAAGCCCAACACCTCCTTGCTGGCTCAACAAAATGGCTCAAGCAACGTATTTAAAAAATACAAAGAAACTTAACGCGCCGTATTCCAGTACATTATTATTACCAGTAATTACTGTGTAAGTACACGGACGCAATTAGTCATGCTTTGAAAAATCAAAGTTATTTTCTGCGAGCGTGAAACATGGAAGCACGCGAGAAAGTCCTCGGTTTGTGCCACTTTACGCCACGAAAATTGACCGACTCAACGAAACTTTCCAATTAAGCCATTACATAAATGACGGGTGACGTAACTTTGAATAAATATTGCCTCGAGTTGTTTTGCAGACTTTTACACTGCGGTGCTTGGTTAATGTACGCGGTGAGGTCGTACGTTTGGTATGGATTCATGTGTAAATGGAGTGCTGATATAACTTATTTGTAGAACGCGTGGGAGAACATTCGACAATCGGAAACGTTCCGTCACACTGTACATTGCCGGCTGGTAATATTATAGTCATGCCGTTATTTCCAGTTCGCACGAGTAAGATTCGACTTTGACTTTGACTCGAACATTCGACTGGCAACCCTGGCAATGTAAACAATAGTTCCTTAATTAATTATTGATTTAAATTTATTTACTGAGTTTCTTACCTATAAAATAATGTGATTTACGTCCAAATAATACATATAACCAGTGACAACGTTTTTTCTAATTAGTATCAAGTTCGGGGACAGTTAAAGGAGGATAAGTGAATGAAGTGATGTGATTCAAAATAAACTGAAAACTATGTGAATGTGACATTATTCGACTATTTCAATACCAAAATGTTTATGATGTGTTATTGATCAAGCAAACATTTCATCTAAAGTGTGCTAAACGTCGGCATTATCAAGTAAGACTGAATTTTTTTTGACGGGTCGTTAATTTTATTTAAAAACAATATCAACATACTACTAGTGCCAAGGCGTCATAGATTTACTGCTCTAGTGGTGAGAGGAAGAACTAATTGACGTTTACAAAGTTTCCAGTGTTACCAACTTATGGACACTTAACAGTGACAACTAGCGCCATAGTTCATACAAAACGGCTTAACAACAAACTAAAAGTTACGGCTACTCCCCGCTGGAGGGCGTTTAGTCATGATTGGGGTTACCAGTGTATAAAATAAATTTGCGAATGGTAGAATACTGACCTGAACATGGAAGTCGATTGAAATTTGCAGTTTGACAATAATTATTTAATAGAAATCGCTATAGTTGACTAACATACCAGAAGGACTACGAGTTTACATACAGAGAATACGAGATGGCGTTGGTATGTGCAGGTTGCAACCAAAATATACCAAAGAGCGAAATTTTAAAATGTGTACTATGCAAATGTTCATACGATCTAGTTTGTGCAAATATTTCGAAAGTCCAGTTTAGTAAGATGACACAAGAAAAGAGAAAAATATGGAAATGTCAAACTTGCTGTAGTATGATCCCTAAGAAAGATAACTCAAACACGCCTATACGTCCACGTGATTGCGATGTCACGGACATACCTGTTACAGACATACCTGTCACAGACATACCTGTGACTTTATCACCGGAACAGTCGAATGTTACTCAAAGGACAAGAACAGCCTATCCAAGCAGCGGAACCTTTGAAGATCTTAGTATACTCGGTGACACAATTTGCACAGATAACAAGCAATCGCCACTGAACCCTGAAGTAACATTGCAAAGTATATGCGAAATTATAGTACAGAAGCTGCTGGAAAATAACATAACAATAATATCGCAAATCAAGAGTACAATGGAACTCGAAATTAATAAAGCGATTTCTAATTTGAAAAAAGACATAGAACCCGAAATACATACCTTACGCATTCAAAATGAAGAAAGAAAATTAGAGATTGAGAAATTAACTACAAAAATAAAGAATTTAGCTATTGAATATGAAAAATTAAAAAAAGAAATATCAGAGAAGTTTAGTCGCGTTTTTGATATACCCAGCCAGGATTTAAATACAAAACACAGACAAGCTATGCCACAACAGTGCTATGCAAACCAAAAACCATCAGGCTTTATACCAACCCCGAAGCATAAAAATAAATTGTGCGTTATCAGCAGTGATTGCACAAAGGGAACTCTGCCGCAAATTGAAGCAGTTTTCACAAAACATTTTGACTACTGTCATTATATATTACCAGATATTTTCAATGAAGAATTTATAAACAGTGCAGAAAATAAATTACGAGATTACACGTTGAACGACTATTGCCTTATATTTATCGGAGAGAATGACTTGAAAAATGGTGACTACATAAATATCTTAGACAAACTAAAGAAACTGCTGAAAAACACTTATCACACGAATAGCGTTATCTGTGCTCCAACCTATATAAAAGGTGCACTAATATTTAATTATAGAGTCGAGTTATTTACCAACCTTCTCTATATGGATATAAGAGATAATAAATATGCATACTTCTTTGACAGTAACTCTTACCTGAAACATGAGATGTTTTCGTACGTCACAGGAAAAATAAACAAAAACGGATGGAATAGATTATATGAACATATCCTGGCTAATATAATAGTGGACTACGAATTATTTAATAATCAAGACAATCCACAAGAAAGTTCCATGGCACATAGAATTAATGATACTGATACTAGACCTATAAATACTGATACTAGTCCTATAAATAGTAATAATTTATTTCGTCTATAACTATATACATGTGTTACATCAGAATATTGCAGGTTTAATTGGTAAATCAGATATGTTAACAGTCTGTTTGAACGCTTTTATTTCTAAAACTATAGACGTATTGTGCATTACTGAGCACAATATGATTAAAGATGACATCCCACGACTTTGTGTCCCATCATATAAACTAGCTTCAACATTTTGTAGAAATAACAGAAGTGGAGGTTCTTGCATTTTGGTCAAAAATATTCATTCATATAAAGTACTTGATGATGTAGTATCACTTTCAGTGCCTAACGTAGTTGAGTGTTCAGGAATTGAATTATTACAACATAAAATGTTAGGCGGTACGAAGTTCGCGGAGTCAGCTAGTAAGCTATGGTTTATATTATCCGTACTACTTTATTTGATCCTGAATATGGAAGAGATGGCTAGAAAATTATACACTGGCCTTCAAAACTTATTACCATACTTTCAATTTGCAGAAACTTTTAAAGTACACAAGATATATTTTCGAAATAGAAAGGATTACACAAATAAATTAATTTTTTATACAAAAGCTTCATAGTCTTTGATACATGATTGCTCGTAGATCACTCGCTGCTCCATTCCAGTAAAAATCACTATGTTTAAGGCATACTGTCAATCGTTTTACGCGAGCAGTTTATGGGTAAATCATTCGCATCGGGCTGCCAGTGTCCTGCGCGTTCAGTATAACAACATCTTAAGGTTGCTTCTCTATTAAGACGAGTGAGAGACAGTAGCAATGGCTCAGGATGATTACTTCCCGCACATACTGTCCGATCCAACATAAGTGGATGTGTATAGGTATCTACTGGCCAATATATTAACAATAACATTTTATTTTATTGTAACGTTTTATAATGATTTCTAATTGAATTAATTGATTGACATAATAATATCTAATATTGACATTGAATATTTAATTTAATCTATATAAATATTCTGTATCTTCATCTTTATTGTATCTGTTATTAATTGATTTTTATTTTGTATATTTGTACGCTGACTATTTTATTACTATTATGCTTATTATGGATTATAATCTGAAATAAACGTTTTATTATTTAACTTATTTTTAGGAGTGGCTGAAAAAAACTTTATAAACAAATAAAACCCTTTTCAAATTGCTGTATTACTTTTGACATTTTTGTTGCTGTTTTTGTTATCACATTTATTTCTTGATCGATGAATTTTTATTCGAAATCCAAGGTATCTTCAGCACGTAAACATTGATTATCATGTTTCATTCACCTGAAGAATGTGCAAGAATCATGGTTTTTCTAGAACTAGGCATAAGTATGCGTCATACTGCAAGAATAGTGGGTGTAACATTAAGAACGGTCCAGCAGGAGAAGCAAAGGTACGAAGAAACTCGAAACGATCTACGGAGACCTTGTAATGACAGACCCAGGTGCACTAGTACCTGAGAAAACCGCTATTATTGTCTCCACTGTGTTGAGAAATCACTACCTCAATGCATTTGAAGTCCAAAAACAGGTTCTCCAAACCCGATGAGAATACATTAGTGATAGTAATGTGAGAGGAAGACCTCCTGAAGCAAACCTGAAACCCCAAAGGCCAGCAAGTGGCCCCAAACTCGAGAGAGAGCATCGAGTAGCAAGACTGCGCTACGCCCGTAAACACATACAGTGGAGTGACGAAGAATAGGAAAAATTTTTGTTCACTGATGAGTCTCGATTCTTACTATTCACGTCCGATGGAAGGCGAAGAGTATACAGGCGACCTGGTGAGCGATACAGAAAGAGTCCATTACGGTGGAGGCTTTATACACCTGTGGGCTGGCATCTCTTCAGAAGGTCGCACAGAGCTAGTGGCCATAGAAAATGGCAACCTGACTGGGGGAAGATATGCTCAAGAGATCCCTAATAAGTATGCAGGGCCATATTTAGTAAATACCGGTGATGAAACGATACTGATGCAAGATAATGCCCGACTACACATCGCTCGGGTCGTACAAGAGCACACTCAGGAGGATGGTATCAACTTGATGGCTTGGCCATCAAGAAGTCTTGATCTCAACCCGGTCGAGCATGTCTGGGATGAGCTCGGGAGGCTGGTCAGAAACCTTGTCTTCAGTATGCAGAACTAGCTTGAAGCTATAATCAGTGCCCGAGGAGGCAACACCACGAGGTAAATAAGGCGTAAAACATACCTACTGATTTTAGGTTGCCAGTAAGTAAAAAATTGCTATTTTTGGTTTTATCTGTTTTTAAGTTATATAAGCGTTACTAATGTATAATAAACTATGTTTTTGATAAGTTGATGAAATTTGCTATAAAACATTTTTTTATTTTAAAATTCTGACTTCTATAGTTTAAGAAAAATTACAATTTTAAAGGCCCAAGTTAAGCCAAGTTAGTCCAAGTTTAGGCCTATGTTTTGAAGCCCATTGTACGAGTACTTATGTGGAGAAAACAAGTTTCGGATACTGATATTTTGTTTGTTTGTTTTTCATCAGACGTTTGTGTTCTATTAAAGAACCACTTACTTATCTTTATACCCTACCTAGCGTCTCAGAAACCTTAATACCTAGTTCTAGATCGATAAGATCGCCCATTATGTCACCCTATGTAAAATTTCTACATTTATATCTGTAATTTTGGTGTACATAATAAAGAGTATTCCATTCTATTCTATTATATATAGTTGTTGTTTTATATTTAAATATTGAATTTTATAGTTGAAACTTAGTAAAAAAGCTATGATAAGTAGTACTAGTTTATTTTTTACGTTGTTCATAGTTTTATATTGTAAATACTTAAGTTAGTTTTGAGAGCAAGCAATCGCATTAGGGACATACCTGTAATGATAGTTGTAGGTAAGTAAGATTTTAATAAATAAATAAAAATATTTGACACGTCTCTCAACGTGGCAAAATATGTTTTTACTATAAATAAAAAATAAAAACAACCTGTCTAGCCCTTTCCCAACTTTGTTGGGGTCGTCTTCCAGTCTAACCAGATTCAGCTGAATACCAGTATTTTACATGGACCAGCTGCCTATCTGATCTCTACAATCCAGTTACTGGGCAACACGGACCCCTTGGTAAGACTGGTTGTCTTGCTTTCACGCTTCTGACGACCCGTAATGACTGTCAAAGATCCAGGAATGATAGCCAACAGCTTAACGTGCTTTCCGAGGCACAGAGGGGTCTCCGTATGCAAAGATTATAATCAGATATAAAGTAGCTTAACCTGATCGATCGACCCATGCGGCTGATAACACTTAACCTCTATAAACATAAAATAAAATTAATAACGCCTGCACGTACTGCAATAACGTTTTATACAAAAAATCCAAATAAAATAAAATTCTTTAAAACGTTTGAACACGCCAACTTTGTTTTCACATTATTGGGAACAGACATTGCAAGTCCAATAAAGACCGTGTCACGTGTCAGTCCGTCTCTCGACCGACAAACGGACACGTAGGCAATAACATCGACTCGATTCCACAACTTTATACATTGAATAACACAGAAAAATCACCCTAAAA
Organism: Brachylomia viminalis; assembly: GCA_937001585.2. Taxonomy (NCBI): domain Eukaryota; kingdom Metazoa; phylum Arthropoda; class Insecta; order Lepidoptera; family Noctuidae; genus Brachylomia; species Brachylomia viminalis. The sequence continues at coordinate 10,783,722 of OW443308.2, read as the reverse complement.
CCAAAGAAGTGAGAGTGAGGTGTTTGGCAAATAAAAATTGGTCTCAAAGTACTTGCGTTATCGGTTGGACACTTTGACGGCACACGCAACTTTAAGTGGGCAACTGGAGTGGTGAAATGGGTATCCAATATTTGTTTTTTAAATATTATATCACTGATATATTGAGGCCACGCGCAAATATGAGGAAAATACAGCTCTTATTTCACTAGGAAATTAATTAAAATGTAGATACGAGACCGTCTGGATGTGAAAGATAAATGGAATACTATCCGTCATTTCTTTTTTTAAGTCAAACGCATGCAAATTGCAAGCCAGTAAATTGAATTTTCAAAAGAAATGTAAGGAGAACTGACAATTCTGTTTTTAATTAATAACGACTTAACAGATTGTTTAATCAAACACTGCAGAATAAAAATAAACACGTTCCAAGAATTTTCATTGTTCCCGTAAGTACCTACAACAGTAATAAAATAGCAATTTTCCATTAGTCAAAAATATTTTGTTTGTAACGGCCTTACATGACTCGTCAATAAATGACACAGGTCAGTAAGGGCCTTAGCACACCCCCGCCACGGAAATAATGATGGGAAACCGCATCACGAATTCTGCTAAAAAACATTAGTAAATTATGTCGCGATTCGAGTAGCGAAACATCATTAGAGTCAATTGAATTATAGCAATCGGAGCAAAATGTCGTCGCTTTCGACTTAGTCACTATAGTATAGGTCTACTTCAGACCTCTTAGATTAGTTTTTCCGTAAAATCAACCACCATTTTACCAAAAAAAAAATAAGTTTCGCTTTATGAACTTGTGGCGATCCTTAACATTTATCTTACACTAAACAATTATCTCTATACACATACATAAACATAACATAATTATACATTATACACATATCTACAGACCATAATTATATACACTTATATTAATTTAATATTGTTTATATTAATTCACTGTCGCACACAACAATACCGTACAGATACACTGGAAACGCGCACGTCTACGTCACCCGATGACGTAGTCGATGCGCATGAGTGGGGCCGCGCCACGCAGCGCGCGTTCCTTCACCTTGGCTGACCTTTAGTCCGATCTCGCTATCGCGACGCGAAGCCCACGCAACTCTGATTGATCCCGGTCGTATTGTTTACCACCGTAACCCTTCAGGATTATCATAGTGCCTCAGTATATCAGGTGTACGAACTGTTAAAACTGTTAACAATAATAATTATAGACTTCCTGCTTTGTGTATGACTATCCTTGTGTGTGCCAACCTATGTGCCTTTCTTCTGTGGACGTCTGATTGATTGGATTTGTGTTTGTGCATTATAACCGTGAGTAGAAAACCAATCGCTTTTATTTACCCTCGCTCACCACACAAACACAATAATTAGTGTACATACCATAACACTAAAAACTTGACGACTGCCACAGAAACGTGCGAAACAAACGCGGCACCGCAACAAAATAGCGGGCTAAGCCCGGAGGTGTAACTGCTTTCCGAGCCGATCGGCGAAATCACGCGGGAAAGAGCCCATTTCGCTTCTGTTTCGCTTGTCTGTACGACAAGCGAAACAAGTCATGTCGCATCTAATGCGGTTTCGCTGCTATGGTTTCGCGGCGGAGATGTGATACCCGCCAAACAGCTTGGTTTTATCCAAGAGCGAATCAGTTTTTTGAGTGTACCGACATTATTAAAAACGTAGTCACATACTTGTGATCCAAACAAGACCCAAATAAATGTCAAAACGATCTTAAACGAATACGTCCGAGCAAACCCGAATCGATCACAAAGGCCACTAAAAGTGAAATATGACAGAAAAAATACACGTTCCAGCAAAACACTCACGATGAAGCTTTAAAAATCGTCCTTTTGTTTACGACGCAATGAATTTTGAAATTCAGACGCCTGCCTGAAAAGGTGGGTGTCGCTTTGTTCTGTGTGAATAATTCGGTGCCGCGGTGCCGATGCTTTTATCGAGGTAATTCGCTTAAAACGAAACAGGTTAGGTGAGATTGATAAATATATACGGGCCGCCATCGTTACTGAAACTGAAGGACTTTTGAGGCGAACGTAGGCAGGCTCCTTGAACTCGAGCTCTTACGGAATTCCAAGCATGGACCTCAAATGGCGTACCATAATCAGCCTATAACGTTCCCACTGCTGGGACATAGGCATCTGCCAGGGTTGCGGGAAAGTCCGAATGGGTTACCGTGGCCCCTAGCACAGGAAACTGAAGGAACACGGGTGGGTTTTAAACAGTAAGAGTCTGATACGCCCTCCCGCTCCTCCCAGAGCGGGAGAAGTTATTTGATGATTTCCTACACTAAAAAAAAATGGAACATAGGCATCCTCTCTTTGAGGGGGGGCTGTAATCCACCAGATTTGTAGATATCACAAAAATGTCTTCGAATTTTTAGTTCTAGCACATGCTGGTTTTTTTTTCGTTTTAAGAGCAGTGGTGTTGAAATAAATTACATATACTCGTAGTAAAGCGCCTGTTTGGATTCAAACTGACGACCTACCATTTGTAAGTCGGGGACGTTACCACTGAGCCAACACTGATCACAATTAATGCAGTGGGTATTATCATCTTACGTTACGATTTCTTAGAAAGAGAGGACTGAACCCCATCGATTACGTTTTCTACACCGTTACACTCCCTTTTCAAAGTTTTCCTGTTTTCGTGGGTATCAAATAGTAGAATACCTTTGTTTGTAGAATATTAGCTTTGCCCTGCCACTTCCCTACTGAATTCCGAACCCGCGAAGGGTTTGGGAATTTGGGCAATATTAGGCAATAGAGTAGACGGTTCAGATTTTCTGTAAAAAAAAATACATCCATGATTGTGTCCGTAGTAGAGTTATACGTTTACACAATCAAAAAAACTTGTTTTTTTGCAACTTATTTTTAAACGAGTTTTTAAATATTTGTTCTTTGCTTCATCAAATAATTTACCTAATTTAAAACTATTAAAAAGGTGGTAAGTTGATTTTTGTTGTTTACTTAATAGCTTTCACATTCATAACTATCTAATTATTATGTGAAACTTTCACTAGTTTCACATAATAATAATTTTAAATGTTTAACCTGAAATAGTGGTTTGATGTTTGGAGAAAAAACTTCCACATATTTTGTTCCGTTTGAAAATATTAATGACAGTTGACGGTTCTCAGTTGAGTCGTTTGCTTGATAATCGAATATAATATGTCACAATAAAACTCAGAAGGACGAAGCTATACATTCTTATTTTATGAGAGAACTTTTCAAACGATGACGTCGATTCTGCGCGGCCTTGACTAAACTAAAAGTATTGCTATATTTTGCTACCAGGGAATATAAGAAAGAGATAGAAGGTATAATGTCTAAGTTGCTGTTGTTGTTGTGTTGTTCGAAAAGTATCTGATTAAAATGCAAATAAATAGATCAGAAAATGTATAGTTGCCAACACACCAGGTTATACGAAACTGTCAAATTACTGCAAATGATTTTATAGCTTAAAATGATGATAGTTAAGTTCAAAATCGTTCGAAAATTTGACAGTTTGTGGTAACCTGCTGCTGTGTGTACTTATGGATTCCAATTTGTAGCGCCACTTACAAATTGAGTGATTTGATTATTTATTTGAATACATCAATCCGAAATTCAAAATTTAAATCAATTCTAAATTTAAAGCGCACTGCGCGTAGTACATTACAACAATGCCTTCAGGATACTGTTAGGGCTGCCGCGGTTTTGTAGTGCTTCGACTATGTTTTCTGAGGCGCGGACCGTTGATTTTTTCGCGATCATCATAGGAAGCGCAGCGCTTCACTATTGAGTCGCCTACGAAGCAGCTCGAACAGTCTCCTGAGGGTGTTGTCCGAGCGGTGGGACCTGTCCCTGATACAGAGGTGGATGCAGCTACATGTTAGCGCGTCTCCTCGTATTATTTGACATGCTTTTAGTTTATTTTTTAATGTGTAATGTTCTATATATATTTTATTTAACTGTGACATTGGATAAGTAATGTAATGTGTATGTGTAATTTTATTTATTGCTGTTTATTTTAATGTAATTTGTTTTTATTTGATTGATTTTTTTTATATAATCTATGGACATGTCTGAAATAAATAAATAATAATAATAATAAAAAATCACCTTGGAGATGTTTTTCAGTTGACAATTGAGGTTAATTTTAAAACCTCAATTTTCGTAAATTTTTATAATATATAATGCTGTTTAATAACGTTATTCAACCAATAATTGTTGGAAATGGTGGTGAGATATAAAGTTGAAACCTTCTAAATATAGGTGAATATATTACTAATTTTCTTTTGTGAGTCATTGCGTAAAACTTTTACCGGAACAGTGTTAGTTTACACTTTCATCAGATAATTTTGGAACATACAGTAGATATAAAACTTCAGTGTGATTTAATAAAAGTCCACATTGACAGTTTAACATTTGATAACCCGCAATATCAAAGGCAACAATATTTTATTCAAGTTTTTTGTAGTCGGATCACCACCAACATGTCTAAGCATTATCTTTAACACCATCCGACTTTAGGTAAATCTTCTTTTTATAAGCATCTGGGATATGAACTATGATAAATGGCCGCCTTTCGATGTCATCCTTAAATTATTTATCGTGGCGGTCCCGTGGCTGGAATTTAATATTTAGTTTTATGATTTAGAGAGAGAGAGAAGTAAGTACTATATCTAACTATAAAATATTATATTTTGTTGTATTGCGTTGATGTACGTAATTTTATTGATGTTAATGGTTTTTTAGTACAAATTAGTATTGGTAACTAATTATTAAACTTAATTTTGTCATCGGACAGAAATGAAATTTCAATTCGAGGAATCGTCCTTGAATCAAAACTTTATCACACGTTAATACAAATTACTTACCTAACCAACTATTCCCTATTATCACATTATTAACTAATAATGAGTGTTCGTTCACCGATTTCGATCTATAATTATCATACATCATTCAATGCTGGAGACGAAAATAAACAGGTCCCAAAACCAAAATATGCCTTTATAAACACTCCCCTTCACATTATTTATGGTAATACCTCCCCTATTAAGGGTTTAAATCAGATACACTTCGCTTTCCCATAAATTTTCCAAATTCTTATCAATTTGCACTTAAGCCTCCTTTCAGAAAGTGAGTCACGGTTTGTTTATTCAGAGCTTGTTTTTGTTAAAAATCAGGTCATTGATTATTCTGGCTGACCTAGTACGTCTGATGATATTAGATCTAGTAAAGGCTACAGCTGGGAACTAGAGCGCCCCGGAGTTGTCACTTACCCTTATTTCCGATTGAGTGGATTCTTACTGAAGTATTTCAAGATAATAATATAAGAAAAAAGTTTTGAGTAAAGAACGCCAATAGATCTATGAAGTGTTTACCAATCTGCCAAATTTGTTACATATCTTCGACGTACGTCACGTTGGGAGTTTTTTCATCCTTCAGTCACCGAGACTTTTTGAAGTGTAATATCTTTCCTCTCGTTTTCCTGCAATCTGTGGGAGTGATTTCGTGAAATGCGACGGAAGTGTGTAACAGGAAGCCGGGGAAGCGCGCGCTATTTGATTTGACCAATGAGCGCGCGCGGTGGTAGATTTGGCCGTCAGGTGGTACCAACCCATTTTCCTAGAGGTTGGTACCATTCCATACCAGCCAACAGTTGTGTGTGTGTGACGAGACAGGGAAATAGAGAAGGTGAACGCATCAGCTGTGCGCTTAACCTCAAATAATAATTTCAAATAATACCTGAAATTATTATTTTTTGGATATAATGTTAATGTTTGGCTTATTACCAAGGTGAGATATATATCAGATGTTACACATCATAATTATGCGATTACTGTAAGGCTTGCTCGTTTTTATACCGCATGTCATGTCGTCGAAGACTTTAATAATAATAATTCATATACTTCAATCACAAGTGATCATAATTAGCAATTAAGTACCTACATTCAATAAACATACTAGAAAAACATACTAGAAACTACTTTACACACCAATATTTTTTACAATAATTTTGATTCAAATAGATTTTAATGAATCGCTTTTTCTAACAGTCGAACATTTCATCAAAAAGTTTATTTGAATTTGTCTTGATTCTTAGAGTAACGTTCCATAAAATTCATATTTCATAGAACTTACAGTAGGTAACCATTTCGAAAAATTAACAAGTCATATTATTTTCATTGAGGAAAATACTATTCGAGCAAAGGTCCTGTCACTAAAATTTAATACAGAATTCAGCAAATATCTGGGAAACAAATCGATTATTAGATTTTCGGTAAAACGACGGATTACCCTTAAGTGTATATTACTTGGCAAAACAATATAAAAATCCTGGATTTGACTAAACCTTGTTCGTTCCTGTATAATGATATTTTGATGTCGGTTATCTGAACTGAAATCCCTTAATCGCCTTACTTTTTATGATCACGTTGTTTAAGGCAAAAGTAGATTTATCTTACATTAGGCCGCAATCTAAAAGCAATTTTATTTTTATTGACGTTATTTGAAAATACGTTTTCTTTATCAGTGTGTGGTTAGGTTTATTCTCGGTAGAATCGTTAGATAGGTATTTATATGAATGACCAGAAAATACATTTTAATAATAATCCTTTGGATTGATTTTGGTCACGAAGGTCAATCTCAACAGGCACTAGCTAGGTAAGCGGGAGATTTTATAGTGCACAAGTGGGTGCGCAAACACATGTGCACTCCCTGTTCCTTTACCCTCCTAGTCCGATGGGACGGCAAGCACACCACCAGGGCGAAGTCAGGCGCAGACTCAACAGCTTTACGTGCTTTCAGAGGCACGGGGGTGTCTCACCACCAACTTCCAAACTCCGAGCTGAGAAAATTACTAATGGAAAAACTCAATAACTGCTTGCTCGACCTGAGTATCGAACCCAGGACCACGCTCAGCAGTCCGACCACAAGACCAACGGGGCCAGAAAAGGCATTTTAGATATAGTTATTGTTTCAGCGATAAAAGCGAAAATGGTTTTTTTTTTTTTAATAATTAATAACCTATTGAATATCTATAGGTACATATCGTTTCAGGATAAAGATATTTAACAAAAAAATATTTTATTCAAATTACTTAAATAAAAATGTCTATTTAGATTGTATAAATAAAATGTTTTCGTATGTGTAGATCGACAAAGTGGCTCTCTGATTTTGCATTTACAAAGAATTTTCGCGATTTTTGCTTATGCTGGAATTTTCACCTTAGTTAATCTTGACATTAAAATGTGATAGAAAAATAAAAATAAAAGTTTTTTAAGGTTTTATTTGGGTTTTTATTGCGTAATAAAAAACAATCAGTAGTCTGTATTTTCGTCGTTAACGCGTTTAACACAATCACAGCGATTCGGCATACTCAATAATAATATGATTTCATTTAAATCACGTTGCGGAATGGCCACCCACGTCCGTTGTAACAGGCGAAAAAGATTTTTGGTGTGTGTACGGCATCCATATTTGGCAGATCTCTTCTTTGAAGCATATCGCATGCGTGCTCCATGAGATTTAAGTCTGAAAATTGAGCAGGCCATAGTAGGACGTTGATATTAGCTGCGGCAAGTGTGTTTGCAATGACTCTGGCAGTGTGTGAACGTGCATTATCATGCATAAGCAGAAATGGAACACCAAATTATTGGGTCCGCAAAGGAATAACAACATCTGATACAATCGTTTCAGTGTAAATCTTTGCATCAAGATTGCCTCTGATCCAAATCAGTTCAGTTCTTCCGCCGATCCAAATACCCGCCCATATCATGATTGCTCAACCATTGTTTAAATGGATTTCCTGGCATGAATTTAAACGTTCTTGGCGTCTAGGGGTCCTCTAATACCGTATACGTCTAGTATCTGTCCTCATACCAAAGCGAGATTCATGAGTAAAACATACAAAACACCACTCGTCGTCTGCCCAATTTCTTTGTTCACGAGCCCATTATAAACGGGCTCTGCGATTGCGGGGCTTAATTAGTGGTACATGTAGCGGCCTTCGGGAACGGAGATTGACTTCATGCAAGCGATTTCTCATGTTCTTAGCGGTTTCTTTCTTTCAATCGCTTAATAACATCCCTGAAGAGCTATGAAGCCTTGAAACCAACATCATCGCGGTCATTGTACGATTTCGTCAAGCAGTAATTTGTATGTAGGTAACTATCTTGTCTGCGTGTAGTGATGCGAGCTCGTTCTCCTTGTCGCTCCACCACGTCTTATAAGACTCCGTGTAGTGTCTAGTGCCATTGCCATAGCACGGTGCCGAAAACCAGCTACCTACATTCCTACGGCTCTGATCATTAAAATTTCTTCGAGGCTCAAATAACGTCTTTTCCCCATAGTAATGTTCTTTTGTATTGATTCCACTCCGAAGTAAGACAGAAATTTTACTGATTTGTCCTCAAAGCCGTTGCAGGATAATATAGGATTATTATTACGACTTAACAGAAAATTACATCTTTTGACCGAAATTCAAAAATTATTCCGTTTTCAATTGAGGAAAGTTTACTAAAAAGTATCCATAGTAGTTACAAAAAATAATAGGGGTTAAAGTATGAAATTGCCGTTTTATTGTATTAGGTACTTCGAATTGACTAGAACCTTCATGGTTTGAGATTTGTGAGTGAAACTTTTTTCACATGGTACCTATGAAGTTCTTCTTTTAAAAAATGTGCAACATTTGATTATCGACTTTCAGTTGTTTTTTTTATTCAACTTAGACAAGAAAGATGGATACTTCGAAAATTCGAGTTATTTTTTAATACGAGTTCCGACGCGGAACTAACGCGGCAGAAACAGCTCGCAATATCAATGTTTCGTTTGGAGAGGGGACTGCTAATGAACGCACCGTACGATTTTGGTTTAAACGCTTTCGTGATGGAAACTTTGATTTGAAGAACGAACCACGTGGAAGACCGCCCACACAGGTGAATAACAATGAATTGAAAGAGATAGTGGAAGCCGATCCGAGCCAAACTACCCAGGAATTAGCGGCATGGTTTAACGTTACCTTACCAACAATATTGACTCATTTGCGTCAAATCAATAAAATAAAAAAATATTAGAAATGGGTGCCTCATGATTTGACTGATCTGCAGAAAGAAACGCGTGTTGCCTTGTTGAAGCGATACAGAAATGAAGGAATATTGAATCGAATTGGATTTTGACGACATGGTTGGCGCAGTGGTTAAGCGATTGACTGCTGTGCTGCGTGTCGTGGGTTCGATTCCCGCACGGAACAAATATTTGTATGACCTGCAAGTAGTTGTTCCGGGTCTGGCTGTTTGTGTATGTGAGTTTAAATGTTTGTAAACGCACCCACGATACAGAAGAAATTGCTAGTGTGAGGCAACGTAAAAAAAAAAAAAAAAATTGACATGTGATGAAAAGTGGATTCTTTACGATAACCGTAAGCGAAAAATGCAATGGCTGACCCCAGGTCAAACGCCGCAACAGTGTCCAATAAAAAGGTAATGGTAACTGTTTGCTGGTCTCAGCATGGCGTTATTCACTATAGGTTTCTCCGATCTGGTCGAGCAATAACGGCAGATGTCTACTGTGCCGAACTCCGAACAATGATAGCAAAACTAGCAGTGAAACAGCCCCGACTCATGAATCGATCTTCACCATTATTGCTCCATGATAACGCGAGACCTCATACAGCACGAGGAACCGTTTTAACTCTACAGGAACTGCAATTAGAAACCATTCGTCACCCTCCATATTCGCCAGACCATGCTCCAACGGACTACCATTTTTTTCGTGATTTGGACAATTTTCTACGTGATAAAAAGTTTTCTTCTCAGGAGGCAGTACAATATGCATTCACACAGTTAGTCGAATCTAGATCACGAGTGTTCTATCGCAAAGGCATAAATGACCTTGCTATTAGATGGCGGCAATGTATAGACAATAATGGTAATTATTTTGATTAAATAAATATGTTAAATTAAAAAAAAAAAACAATTTTTCAGTAGAAATCGGCAATTTCATACTTTAACCCCTATATCATTGAACAAACCTGATTTCACTGGTCAATAAAATTTTGTAACAAGAAAGGGGTTTACTAATTTTGAATTACCTACCCACCCTCTTTCCAACAACATAAATTAATTTTGATTTGATCAGATCCTATTTTTGTGTTACAACTATTCATTTTCACATTCAGAGCATTTATTATTACTTATAAGAGTGTAGTTGTGTTTTCTGTTTTCCGAGATACAGTGATTCTAAAATAATGTCATTAAGTGTAAAAATTACCCTGGTAAGTTTTGCTACTAGTGGCGACATTACTTTTAAAACTCGGCGAGGCATCGCCTTTGTACCTATTTTTCTGTTCTTTTCTTCATGTCTGTTTCTAAATGTGTGTACATAAATGGTTAAATAATAATAATAAATAAGAAATTTGACGCCATTAGTTACTAAAATATATATTATGATCAGTATTTTGACTTTACCATCGGACAAAAAGACAAATCGTGGGTTCCACACATCTGTTGTGTTACATGAGTTTATCTTCGTACTGGATGGGCGAAAACATCTTGATCAATGCCTTTTGCAATTCCTATGATTTCGACGGAAACAACGAACCCCTCATCTGATTGTTATTTTTATCTTACTGATAAAAATGCCTTACTGGCAAAGGGTATTACAATCAAAACAGGATCCAGCCGGTCGATTCTGTAACAATCTCACCGAGATAACTTAGGTGAAGTGAGCTATCATCCCACTTGTTGCTAGGGATTGACACTATCGACAACTCACTTCAAGTTCACTTCACCTAAGTTATCATGATGAGATTGTTTTTGTCTAGCTGTTATCTGCACCAAAAAATAGTTTTAGAGGAATCTATCAGCAGTCGAGACAAAAACAATAAAAGTTTTGCCAGTTTCGTCTATCCTACATAAAGTAATCTTACTTCAAAGTTTTCAAAGTCATCAAAATCGGTAAAAAAAAATAAAAAATATCTATGGGGGCTAGGTAGATAGGAGACAACCCCACCTATCTGCCATTTTCGTATGTTCAACGTTCTGCCGAACACCCTGTATAGTTGAAATTATATTTTTTACATTCACATTTAGATTTCTTTCCTGAAAATTTGGGCGCCGTCAGCGATGAACACGGTGAAAGATTCCTCAAAGACCTTTCTACGATAGAAAAACGATATCAGGGGAAGTGGAGTCCACGTAAGCTGGTGGATTACGGTTGGACATTACAACGAGACGTCCGCGAAACAATATATATATATATATATATAGAAAATAATAGTCACATTTTTTTTTTTTTTTTTTTGAGGATGGGAAATCATCAAATGACCCCTCCCGCTCTGGGTGGAGCGGAAGGGAGTGTCAGACTCTTACTGACTAAAACCCACCCGTGTTCCTTCCTTGGCCCTTTATGTTCCGGGTCAGCGGTACCCCTTATGGATGTTCCCGCTTTCCCGGCAGGCTTAGGCCCTAGTGGGCCCCCTCTTCGATGCTGACATCTCTTTGAGGCGCGCGTGGAACACGTACGCGCCGTCCGGCACGGGCCTGATCCTGATCGGACGGTGAGCTACCCATTACTCACCGCCCGCAGGCCCGCGCCTACGGTGGCCGGGAGTCGTCACGCGGCTCCCGACGCCCGGAGCGTCCACCGCGGCGGCTTGGACGGGAGACTCTCTCCCTCTCCCGTCCCGCCGCCTCCTTCGCTAGCATGACTGCTTCGCAGAAGGAGGCGACTGCCTCCCACTCCCCCTCGCCCCGGACCATGGCTTGAACCAAGGCCGGGCGTGAGAGGTCGCCGCCGCTGCCGATCGCCTCTACGAGGACACGGCGGTGCTCCGCCCATGCAGGGCAGGCCCCCACCGTATGCTCCACCGTGTCCTCGGGGCGATCATCGCAGTGGTGACACCCGGGCGTTTCCTCCCGCCTGATGATGTGCAGCAACCTCCCGAAGCTTCCGTGTCCGGTGAGGACCTGCGTCAGGCGGTAGGTGAGGACGCCGTGACGCCTCTCTAGCCACTCCTCAAAGAGGGGTCTTACCGCCGCTATCGTGGCGTGCCCTGCGCTGGGTTGCGACAGTCGCTCTTTCCATGCCGCCATGAGATCGCGCCGGAGGTCCGTCCGCTCCGCCGCGATTTGCCGCGGAAGCGGGGTTTCCCCCCGGCGTAGTGCCTCCGCGCGCCACTCATACAGGCGCGCGAGGACTATCGCCTCCAGATCCCACGGTGGCAGTCCGGCAAGGAGGCTTGCCGCCTCGCCCGAGATCGTGCGGTAGCCCCGGATCAGCCTTACGGCTACCACCTTTTGGGGCGCGTTCAGATAGTGGGTGGCTCTCCGCCGCAGTGAACGCGCCCACACCGGGGCCCCATATGTAGCCATGGACCGCACGACCCCCGCGTAAAGCCTCCGGCAGGAGGCGTTTGGACCCCTCAGGTTGGGCAGGAGCCGCTTGAGGGCGGCCCCAGTCCGTTCCAGTTTGGGGGCCAAACGTCGGAAGTGCTCCACGAAGTTCTACCGGCTATCGAGCACGAGTCCTAAGTACTTCATCGTGGACTCGACGCCGATGTGAACCCCTCCTGCCGTTAGTTGGGATCCCGATGGTGGCCTGTTCCGGGGCCCATGGAAAGACATGGCCTCGGACTTGTGCAAAGCCACCTCGAGACCCAACTGCCGGATCCTCTCCACGACTATCGCAACCCCGCGTGTCATCGCGTCGGCCGCCGCCTGATGCGACCTCCCCTGCGCCAGGACCAGCGTGTCGTCAGCGTAGCACACCACGCTGACGCCATCAGGGAGGTCGGCCCGCAGCACCCAGTCGTAACCGATGTCCCACAGGAGCGGCCCTAGTACCGATCCCTGTGGGACACCGCACGACATCTCTCGCCGGTTCCACTCCCCATCGCGACCGGGGTAGATGATGGCTCTGTCCGTCAGATATGCCTCGACTATTCGACGGAGGTAGGTTGGCACCCGGTGATACCGGAGTGCCTCCCCAATGCAACTCCAGGGCAGGGTGTTAAATGCGTTAGCGATGTCGAGTGACACCGCCACGACAACCCCGCCCCGAGACACCGCGTCCCCCGTCGTGAGGGCTCTAACGCGCATGATGGCGTCCACCGTCGAGCGCCCCTTGCGGAAGCCGAACTGACTATCCGCAAGATCCGGCCCCGTCCTCACCAGGTGCCCGACGAGGCGGCCTGCAATTACTCTCTCAAAGAGCTTGCCGACCTCGTCGAGCAGCACAATGGGCCGGTATGCGGACGGAGAGTCCGCAGGGCGCCCTGGCTTCCGAATGAGGACCAGCTTCCCCGTCTTCCAACGGAGTGGAAACTGGCCTCTCTCCATACATGCGCTTAAGAGCGCCTCCAGTCGAGGCCCAAGAGCCGTCGAGGCCAGGACCCAGGCTTTCCCTGGCAGGCCGTCGGGTCCTGGGGCGGTATTTTTGGCCTTCAGCCTACCTACCGCCACTCTCAGATCTACCCCGGTCACTTCAGGGGTGTCGTCGTCGTCCGCGTGGTCCGTTTCAGGCACCGCGAGCGGCGGAGCCATGGGCGGGGGAGTATGCTCCCCACGTGAAGGGAACAGAGCGCTCACCACCTCCTCCACCAGCTGGGGGCGGAGACTCTGCGTCAGCGGGGGGGCCCAGGTGCGGAGTTTATTCCGCACCATTTTGTAAGGGCGCCCCCATGGATCTCCGTTCAGAGTCTCCACCAACTCCTCGCGGGCCGTATATTTGGCCCGCTGGACAGCCTCTTGGAGGGCGGTCTTCGCCGCTCTGTATCCCTCGTACAGCTCCGCCTCCGTCGCTTCCGCATCCGGAGGGCGGATACGGAGCCTACGGTGCCTGGAGTACAGGTGTCGCATTGCGACGCACGCCTTGCGTAGCGTCTTCAGCTCCTGCGACCACCAGTACACCTGACGTCGGGCGCTTCCTGGACGGACTCGGGGCATTGCCACGTCGCAAATCTCGTACATGGCCTCCCGGAACCACTCCGCCTCATCGTCAATATCGGCAGGCCTGTCCGGTGATGACACCCAGGCCTGCACGATCGAGGCTTCCAGGAGGAGCTCCCGGTCCATCTGCTTCAGCGCCCACCGCGGACCACTCAGGGCCTGTTGGACCGGCGCGCTAGAGGTCTGGGCGGAGACGTCGAACCGGATATACCGGTGGTCGGAGTAGGTCTCCACCTCCTCCATGACGCGCCAGTCAATGACACGCTGTGACAGAGCGGGGCTGGCAAACGAGATGTCCACCACAGACTCACCCCGCATCCGCACACACGTGGGGACAGAACCCCGGTTTAGGACGACCAGGCCTGTCTCCAGAGCCCAGTCCTCCACCATCCTGCCCCGCACATCAGTGTAACGGGAACCCCAAGCCGGATTTTTGGCGTTGAAGTCCCCGAGCACTAGCACGGGGAAGCGATGGTACCCGGCGACGACGACACTTAACTCTGTTAAAGAGTTCTGGAACTCGGCGAGAGTTCGGCTCGGAGAGAAGTACACTCCCACTACTACTATCTCCCCGAACCGTGCTGCTACGCACCCCTGTCCCTTCGTGACACCTTCGAGGGATGGGGTGCCGGCGGCGGCCGACGAAATTATGGTCACTGAGCCGCTCAGGTCCTCAACCCAGTCATCCCTGGGCAGGACAAAATACGGCTCAGCGACCACGGCAATGTTAATCGACCACTGCGCCATGCTCTGGAGCAACAGGTCCTGAGCGCAAGCGCAGTGGTTGATGTTCGCCTGGAGGAGTCTCAATGGAGCCGTTACTCCTCCATTTCAGTCTCCTCCCGGGTGGCGGCAGTGGCGGCGGCGGCAACAGTGGCAGTGGCACTGGCCGCGGTGACGGTGGTTGTGGCTACGGTGGCGGAGGGCCTGCCTCTCCTCCTGGTTCCGGCGGGTGGAGCGCAGGACTTACTGCCCGCCCGGTGATCGGCCGGCTTGCCAGCACCCGCACATGCTGCGCAGTGCGGCGCGGCTTCGCACGAGCCGGCCTCATGTCCGGGCTGACCGCAGCGGAAGCACAGAGTGCTGCGGTCCACCTCCGAGGTGCACTGGACGCCAACGTGGTGCCCCACATGGCATCGGAAGCACCTCAGAGGTCTGGGTTCCAGCAGTTTAACCTGCGCCGAAACCCAGCCCACCAGAAGCCTTCGGCCCTCCACAATCTTTTTGGCCGCCGTCACGGGGCAGCTTACCGTTACGGTTCGCATACCCGCGGGGTCCGGACGTATGGTGCCCGCCTTCACCTGGTCGGCCAGACACCCGCCCGTCCTGACGACGGCGGCCACCACCTCTCCCTCCGTTACGGAGTCATCCAGGCCCAAGACTCGCATGTCTGCGCACTTGACGGGCCTGGAGACTCGAGCCTCGTCCGCATTGAGGGACGCCCTTAGCTTCTCAGCTAGGGCGTCAGCGGTGGGGCCACTTGTCGCACCGGGGATCTCCAGCATGCGGGCGCCAGTTGCGGTCACCCTGTGCCCGAGGCCCTCGGTGATCCCCAGCTCCTGGAGGTCCACCGTCTCCCTCGCCTTGGTGAGCACGTCACGGTACGTCACGCCCCTCTTTACCGCGTCCGGCTGTAGCGTGATCACTACAGCCGCGGTCTTTGGGGCGCGGAGCCTTGCCGCGACGGCTCGCTCCTTGCGGCGCCGCCTTTGCCCCTTTTTTCTGGAGATTCATGTGGCCGGGAAGTAGGCTCTGGGGCCTGCGCCTCCCGTGCCGTCCTTTTTTTTTTTTTTTTTTTTTTTTTTTTTTTTTTTTTTTTTTTTTTTGTCGCTGAGAAATGCTTGACGAGACGGGGTATGTGGGTCTCCTGTCGAAATCCGCACTCGACAGTATACCCACTAAAACTCAGCGGTGTTCCCACAACGCCGTGATGGGAGGGCTATGGGAAATTGGCTCAGCCTCTGCTTCCACAGCCCTCCCGGCGTATGCCCGCCTAGTTGGCGGGCCCCGCATGCCCCCCATTTAACTGGGGGGCTACGGGAATGGCCGGGAACACCCGGCCACTCCCGTCCGACGCTGGTGGAGGCCCGTGCAATACAGGCAAAGGGCGCCCCCGCACCCACTGCCTGCTGGCCTCCACCCGGGAGGAGCCGGAGGTGACTACCAGACTGGCATCTTCCTCGACCCCTCCCCTCTCCAGAGCGGCGCCGCGCGAGAGAATCATCCCCCGCGCGCACGCCGCTGCCTCCCTCCGGGACATGACCGCCTGTTCCGCATCGGCGGCCCTGCCCAGTCTACGCCCACTCACCTCCCTCTGTAAGCAGAGGAGGAGTGGGCGTACCTGCCCTCTGTAGCCCGGTTCCCTTCACCGACCATCAAGCATGATCGGCGATTGGAACCGTGACCTTTCCCCGCTTGTTGAAGATTAGCCGCCAGCCCCAATTGTCCCCCAAAACCGCACTGGGAGAAATTGGAGCCGACGTTGCCCAGGGTGCGCCACGAGGAGGCTCTTCAACATGCACCCCCTCCCGTGCCGTCCTGCCCTTACTGTTCCTAGCCCCTGCTGGTGTTTTGCTGGCCGGCGTCTGCATTGCCGGCGCCGGGGCTCCACCGGCTGACGTCGATTTTGCCTGGGCTCCGCCTGCCGACACCTGGGCTCCGCCTGCCGACGCCGGTTTGGCCGGCGGCTGGGCCCGGCCAGACGGCCCGGGCTTAGGGGCGGCGGCTCCCGCAGCAGCCGCATACGAAGCCACCCTCGGCCCCGGTGCCGTCCTGCCCGCTAGTGGTGGACGCAGGACTATGCCCTCCAGGACGGAGAACCGCGCCTGGAAGGCCGCCAGCTCCTGCCGAACCAGATTGAGGACCTGGTTCTCCTCCGGAATGGGCTGGCTTGGCCGAACGGGCTGGTTTGGCTCCTGTTCCGCCTGCACCTGCCCGCTGCCGGTGGCCTTCAGGCCAGCCAGGTCCTCCCTCAGCCTCCCATTCTCCTCCCGGAGAAGTTTCATGGCGGCCGTCAGGCGAGCGACCTCCGCCCGCAGTTCGGCCACTTCGCCGCCCGAAGGCCCGTTGATTTTGGCCGCCTCCACCGCCTCCATGATGGAGGCCGTTGCCGCGACCACGGCCCTGCTTTTGGAGGACTTGATCTTCTTCAGGGTCACCTTCCGAACCTCAGCCTCTACTACCTCCTTGAGGCTGGTTGTACAGGCCTCGTTGTTGTCGGGGCCATTCGACAGGCTCGCCTCGTCGCTTGAGGGCCCCGAAGCGACTGCACGACCAGTCACCCCCTCCTTTGCGGGCCCCTCCTCTAGCTCCGCTGCCTCCCGGGCGGTGAGCCCCCTCCCCCTGCCTCGCTCTTGGACCCCCCCTCCCCGCCTACCGGTGGGGATTTTTCGAGCCGATTCTCTCTCGCCGTCAGAGGACGACCCCTGGCCGTCCACTGATCTTGGCCGCTTACTGAAGAACCTGATATTCTTCTTCGTTTCAGCGGCCAACTCCTCCGCGCGGCGGTTGCTCAATGAGCCCGTTCTCGCGCCACTTGGCGCGGTGTCGGACTCCGACCCCGCACCACTCCTCCCCTCCTCGGTTTGGTTTTTGTTTTTAGTTTTTGTTTCCATATTTGATCCCACGAGTAAGAACTTTATATATTGACTCAAATAAACGTGGTTCGCACTAGCGACTGAATCAAGCTACCCATCAGCCAAGCTTACAACCTCCCTCACGGTGCGCCGCCGCTTAGAGGTTTGGGGAATTTTTTATAGAGGTTAATCTTTCTCGCGGTCCGGGCGGTTAAGCCAAGACCCTCGACCCCCGTCAAAAGTCAGAGACATGACCTGGACAGTCTTCGGGGCTACGAGATTAAAGCGGTGGCAGGAAGAGACTTCTTCGTGCCAGCCCGGCGGCAGGGTTAGTGCACACCGAGCCCGCTCCCTCCACGGCGGTCAAACCGCTCCTCCCCCCGTCCACGACCACTCACCTTCCTCTGTAAGCAGAGGGGGAGTGGCCGTATCCGTATATAGCCCGGTTCCCTTCACCAACCATCAAGGATGATCGGTGATTGGAACCGTGACCCTTCCCCGTGTGTTGAAGATTCGCCGCCGGCCCCAAGTACCCCCCAAAAGCCTGGTGGGCACTTGAGCCCGGCGTTGCCCAGGGTGCGCCACGTGGAGGCTCTTCAACATGCACCCCAATAAAGTCACATTGATATCGCAATAAGACGAAATATCTTCATGTTGTTGATAAAAACTGAATTTTCTAAAATATATTAAATAAAATTACAAAAAAACTATTCGTATTTGGAACATTCCAATTTGATTTCTATTATCCTTATCCTTTTTCTTAACACAACTAGACAAAAAAAAAACATGTTACATACAAAAACTGTTGTTTTGTTGACCAGTGTTTTTAGTTACTAGCTTAAACGTGCTTGATCCCTAGATACTTTTGATGTGTGTATATTGTGTCGCTGAGATACAAATCGTAGGTATACCATTCTAAGCAGACTTGGGGCCCCAGGTAGTAATAACGTGATAATTATTTTTGCATAACAAGTTCCTATGTCGGGGCGTCAATCCATTATGTACCTACCTTAGCATAGGTAAATAAAATATATTTTCAGTTCCAGCATGCGTAAGTACGATCTTCAAAATCTTTATTAGATTTCATTTTGGTCGGGGATAAAAAACTTTAGTTATTAAATCTTTATTACAGTTCATACGGTCATGTTTTCCACGGATACCTAGATTCTAATAGCATTAGTAAAAAAGTACTTACTGACGTGAATCGGCACTTACTATGCTCGTTTATCTACGATTTTATTTATAGAGTTTGTAAAGCACCAGTATTAACATAGAAACGACCATTACTTTTTAAACTAGGTACCTATGCTGAATATTTGATGACCATTCATTCTTATCATAGATAATCAAATATTCATACAGAAAACATGGATTTTGCGGTTGCTACACATTTGGATGGACAAACGCAAAATTTTGCTGATGCACGAACTTTGAATAGAGTTTTACAAATGTTTATTTCATACGGACGCCGCAGGAAATTTAATTTACCGAAATTACGCGTCACAAGAGCAAATTCCGTACATCTTTAGTTGAGGAATTCATTATAAATTCAAAGTTTAAATTGCTGCCTCGAGCTACAACTCATCAGCGTTAAAACTTTTTGAGAATAGCACTCCGTTTTATGTGGCATACGTCTGACGTCAGCAACGCCTTCCGTTAGTTTAATTAGTACAGCGAGCCTAATTCCCCCAAGAGTGCGTTTAATGACCTCAATGAAAAAATTAAAGAAACGAAGAACACGCTGTCTGCCCACAAACTTTGAAGCAATTGTGAATTTTTCCTGGGTTCCCACTTAAGAAAGGACGGAAGAAGAATTGTGCGGTTTACAAAGTTTTTTTGGTGATATCTTGGCAGCGAACCCAGCCTTCACTTTCCAGTCGGTGCAGAATGTCAAGCAATTTTATCAACAGGAAGGATGCAATCCTTGATTGAAAATTTGTGGGCTGACCTAAAATTATAAGGTTCTAAAAAAGTATTGTTTGTTTAAAGGTGATAAAAAATAAGAGTATGGTACCATTATTTACGGTTTTACTATTAAGTGTCATAATTATGCACGTGTTTAAATAAAAAAAAATATGTTCAACTGTACAAAATTAAAAAAAAAATAAGTAGGTAATATTAGGTTCTTGGTGAGTAGTTTTGTTTTGTGAGTGGTATAATTATTTTAATTAAGAAGTCGGTTAAAATCTCTAGTCTTTTTTATAGCGACATATACCTACTTGCTCCTTTAATAAAACAGACACTATACTTAATAACTAAAATACGGAGGTATTTTAGCTATTAAGTATAGCGTCTGTTACTTACAAACCGATAAAAAATTCATACCTTAATTACAGCAGAACCGTACAAAAACGCCATTTCTTTGTGGCAGTAACTTCTTCACCGAGGTGGCATAAATAATTCATGGCATATTGCTGCCAGTCGTTTGCCGTTATTAAGGCATCTTAACTATCGGCTGGAGCCCCTTGCCGTCTGTGTTTTACTTAATAGCTCTATTACTTAAATGAGCAACTGCATGCATGCGAATCAAACATCTTTAAAATACTGTGCAGAAGTTACTTCAGCAATCAAAAGTTTATTACGAGTTTCATGGTGGTTGGGTGAAGGATATATTTATTAGAAACAGTTACTGTTTTCTGTTAGTATTGTATGTTTATGTGCGTTTTTACATTAGGTATAGATTTCTCAGTTTTAGGCGAGAGTCTGAGTTTGTGCCCATTTGATGGCAATAGCTTCGCCGCCTTATAAACGCGCGCGCATGAGACTTGAACAAAACTATAATGAAAACATGCGTGTTGTTATGCTCACTTATGAAACCAAGCTTAGTGCGGAAATCAAAAATAAAATTTGGCATGTTCTACAAAAATCTCGGAGAATACAACTTATAAAGTAACATGTCAACTGCATAGTATCCTGAAAGCATAGTTTTAAGAGAAATAGATATATTTTATTTGGGACACGCACAGGCAAACAGTAAAAAAAATTAAAAAATAAAGAAGCATTTAAAACTAACAAACTTGACATTAAAAACAACAATAAACAAGAAAAAATAAAGACCCATGCGAGGCCAAAAGCGGTCATATATCAGCGTACTGCTGCCATATTAAAAAAAAATATATGACACAACAAAATGCATTTCAAACTGATAAGATTTTCGAATCCTTTTCGTTGTTGCAATATGGTACTCTAAGTACTATGTTATGCTAACCATGTTGTTACGGCTTAAGCTGCGTACAGGCTTGCAAGCACTTATGTTTAAGTAGCTCAGTGTGCGGTCTGAGTTAGCTGAGAAGCAGTGTAAACATAAAGGAGTGTTGATTTTTCTCCGTTATTTTGAAAGTGTACCTATTATGCGGAAAAATATAAAGTACATGTCACACGAAGGTACGTTGTGTTTAATAAGCTGACTTAAATTAAGTAAGTAGTCAATAAATATCCTTTTTTCACAGAGTTCAAAAAGAGGCCTAATTTGACTACTGGGTATATTATGAAAGAAAACGAAACGTGTCTTATTAACAGCCGGATTAATGCAACGGAACAAATACGATTACATCTTTTTTTTTCAATTGTTTGCCTTTTTTCTCTGGACTAGTAAGCGACAGATGTGGATGTTGCGCTTTTATTAATACACCAAACAACCATCCCAACTTACTCTTTCCTGTCAGTCAGACCCACACACTCTACATTATATATGACCTACATATATATACAGCGTGGCGCTGCCATGGTGACCTTAATTTAACACACATATACGTTTTCACATTTTCGTTTCATGACAATTTTTTATTTCCATTAAACGTTATTATTTACAGATTTATTAAAGAATTTAGGAAATAGCATCTTAGAGCAACCTGTACTTAAAGAACTGTCGCGCAGCGGTCATTTCCCTCGGTCACGGATCATAACTTCGCATCAATGAAATTAAAACGAATAAGCAATACTATTAGGATGAAACAAATGCATAGAGTAGGCGAATTTAAGGAAATTTCCTTTGTTGGCGAGCAGCGCAGGCGACGCGCGCTCTCCCTTCCACCCACCCGCCGCACCGAACACGAATTCTTTTTTCGCTTTTCTAGTGCTAGTCGAACCCGTGTCCTTGACGCACTTATTTACACTAGTGCGCATAATTACGTCGCGAAAAAGACTCTTAGCTATTGTTTTATTTATTTCTTTTTGTGTAATTAGGATAGTAATTAGATCATGGTACTGCGATAAAGACACTTTGATTGGTTTTCGTTTTCTTATCTAGTAGGTACGTTTACACCTCTTGCGATACGGACGCATTTATTTGTGCTATTAGTGCTTGTGTAAACTTATGATCGTGATGGCAGTGATTAGTGATGACAGTTATTACTAATAGTAACAAGAGAGGGTGATGTGATAAGTGTTTGTACCACTTGCGCCGCTCGGTTTCTTTGATAATATGCCGTCAAAGAATCGGACCGATCACGAGTAGGTACAAGACGCGATGCGCGGTTGCCAGCCCGCGAACCGACACATTGCCGCTCCGAGTTAACGTAAGCGAGCTAGGTAAGTAATTTCATGAATGAATTTTTGCAAGGGTGATCCCAATTTTAATGACTTTTTTATTATTTAGTTTGTTTGAAAATTTTTTTTTTTCAGTTTACGTATTATTTTAACCTATCAATATTTATATGGTTAATGGGCACTAGCCCTACCCGTGTATTAAATTAAAGTCACCATTGTAGCGCCACGTTGTATATAACCTATCAAGCCCCATATTTGTGCACTGGATTTCTGTACACCTAAACGGGAATAAAAAATTACGAAAGACTATGTTGTTCTTTTAAGACTATAGGTACCTATATATACCTCCATGTTGTAATTTTTAATGTTTTTTCTTTGTTTTTTTTGTAAATCTTGCCTGCAATAAAAAACTATTTATTTTTATTTATTTATTTTATATATTATATCCACACCCACACACTCTACATTATATCCATACATTCCTTTGATAATAAAACAGACCATTATCAAGTTACTTATAACTCCCTACACAATCGACAGTTTAGGACGTACTACCCAAAAATAACACCACCCACAAACGCCAAGTGAGACGAAAGCGTAGGGACACCCAAGATCCGCCATAGATCAAAGTGCAAAAGTATCCGAGGAGCATTACTCTTTTCCTCAAAATGTGTATTTACTTCACTAATGTAATGAATCAAAACGTTAAGTATAGGTACGAATTTGCTTTAAAACCCTTCCACAACCGAAATCACTATCGAAAATCAATCCACTCACAACCGCCAGGTGAGACGAAAACGTAGAGCAAAGATCCGCTGTAGATCAAAGTGCAAAAGTATCCCAGGAGCATTACTCTTTCCTGTCAGCCACACCGTAGGGTTTCGTCCCACAATGCACGCCACTGCCGCCCGGGATCCACTCAATTTTAGTTTCTTTGTGACACACTTGGCCTCGCAGTGACAATTTGCCACTTTTATGTTTTGGAATGAAATTTTTGGTCGTTGTGAATAATTTCCAAGTTGGAGAGTTTTTTGAATGAGAGAGGGTAATCTCTGGTTATCGTTTATGTAGTAATTAAGTAAGTACATAAGTACGTGCTTTCGAGTTTGTACAAATCATCATGTTCACATATGTGCACGTACCTACGCAGAGAATGATTGACCTTTTCAATTACTCACTAAAAGCGAAATATAAGCCCTAAAGGCAAGAAGAATCAAGAAAGAAGGAAGGGAAGAGAAGGAGTTCAAGAAGGTAAGGTTAATAAGTAATAAAAGGTTTTTGATCGTTAACGAAGTAAAAGCTTGTGAAAAGCTTGATTACAGATTTTACGAGACGAAAATCAAGTTCGAATATACCATTAGAGCAATCTTGTATCATGTATGCAATAACAATAAATTGGCCTTTGTAAATGGTTGATAGAAACATTTTCTAATAATGGAAAAGGCATTTTTATTAAATTTGTATGTTTTTTTTTCTCTTTTGAAAGCTACCTTTTTATTTTACGATGTCGTGTGCTCCCCACTTAAGAAAGACTGTCTCGTCTCCTGCGTGGGTCGTAAGATACGACAAAGGGAGTTTTACCCTGGAGACATCTTTGCTATGCTATTTCCTTTGTCTATTGTACCTTGTTCCACAAGGTACCAATACGAGATAAATATTCGTTTTCGTTTCTGCATTTTAATAAACGTTCA
The DNA here is from genome assembly GCA_937001585.2 of Brachylomia viminalis. Taxonomy (NCBI): domain Eukaryota; kingdom Metazoa; phylum Arthropoda; class Insecta; order Lepidoptera; family Noctuidae; genus Brachylomia; species Brachylomia viminalis. The sequence goes on along the minus strand of OW443308.2, from coordinate 10,759,999 downwards.
TCGTAATACACATTTCAGTCCTACGAAATGAGAATAAGGTTCAATTCAAATCAAATCAAAACATTTATTCGCATAATATGGATGGATATATAGATGGTTCATGAATTACATAACATTAATAGGATCCTCCTATTTACCATTTCAATCAATCAAGCCATTCAAATGTGTGGAGAGTAAATATTTAAATCTTGATATTTGTGGAATAAAATTACCTACTATAGAATGTTAAACAGGATACAGGTAGATACAAGAATATCAATACCTTATGCATTAAATAATTTTCCCTGTATAAATAAACATTAAATCTAGAAATATGAACACGTGACAGGTACACTGATTGGTTCACGAGAAAATATATTTAGAATCAAATCAAGTAACCTTTTCCAAGAAAACTACATTTTCCGAATTCTTTAAAGATCCGTATCAGCTTTCAATAAGTTGAAAGCGTTGAAAAGTCTTGGAACATCGACGTGTCTTTCACAAAAATGTGTTAAAGCAGTTGCCACCGTGAAGGAAGCTAGCTTTAAATGAACAGCTTGTTCGGAGATGCCTGGAACCTGGTCTTAAGGAAGTATTTAGCGAGTTCCTGGAAAATTATTTGACATTGTTCTTGAAAGAAGCAGAATTGTATAAAATAATTCCTAAAGCATATTTATTTATCTGTCTAACTTTGATAAACAAACAATATAACAAATGATAATGACGTAATAAACATAGACATACTACGATAGATATAAAATAACCGATAAAATATATTTATTTATCGTCTTTTATATAAATATAATTATTATAGTTTATCCTTCAACATCACATCAGACTAATCTAATTTCTTGTCTGAAACATTTCAGAATTGATTAAATAAATGATATAATTTTCGTGAACAGAGCTTAGAAAATTAACGCTTTTCATAAGTTTTAGCATAAGAATGGAAATATTGTTACGAAGATTGTAATAAAGTTTTTAGGCGAAGGCTACTTAAAATAGAAATTACAAATTTTAGTACACGCGTTAGCACCCGGAATATTCTAATTATAACATTTTTAAATATGAAATACAAATGCAAATTACAGCAGTATTACAAGTATTCTGACAGGACTCATAAAAAAGTTGGCACACTGTGAACTTTCCCTTTGCATATTCATGGAGCAAACTCACTCGGAAGTTTTTGGTGAGAAATTATGATAATAATTTTATGCTAACTTCATCCGTCTTGGCGCTTTCATAAATTTTGAGTTGTATTGAGGTAGGTGCATGCGGTTTGTCGCACTCCCACCCCGAATTCTGAATAGAATGAATTCAGGTAATGACAGATTAAGTTCACCAGAAACTCGAAATTAATTTTGGCAATTCTGCCCTTTTGAACTCTTTCAACCGTTTAGAATTACTGCGAAAATCAAAACGGAGTTGACTGTTACCGGGTTCGAATCTTAATTACTAACGCCTTCTTAGAAATGCTTCGGACTACAAATTGATATTCAAGAAAAATCTTTCAATAAATTAATTTTGTATATTGTTTTTGAGACGCTTACATAATCTAATGGATGCCTGTTAAGTGACAAAAATAATATTAAATACACAAAACAATGTTTAGCTTGAATAATCAAACTTTAAATTAGTAAACAAAATACGCATGCTTTAAAGTCATAACAGTATCCGGAGACTAAAGTGTTGAACGCAGCTGCTGAGGAGTATCTTGTTATCTTAACTATAAGCAACGGCTCGCTTGTGCTTCTCTAAAGTGATTTCTGAACTGGGAATTTCTCGAACCGTGTCAAACAATAAACTAAAGAGCGAATTCATTATCCGCTATCATGTGATGGTACTATACGTACACACTGTGATACCATTCCGTACAATTTCTCTAAAGGCGAACTCGAATTTGCCTAAGCCTCGTGGGGTATTCACGCTGGCGGGCTAAACAAAAGACGGCATATAGGAAGATTTATGAACAATTCACGACGCAATGATATGGGGTATCTATTCAAATCCTTCTCTGAATTCGGGGGGCAGGTACTCGTATCAAGATGATCTATGCCCACGATACAGTACAATGGGCTCGTAGGTAATTTAGTTCGCTCGTTTTCACTGAATTGGATTTTTATGGGATATACGACGTCCCTTATTGTTTATTTACAGCTTTATTGTTACCAATTGTTTATCAATTTTACAACCTGGTTAAAAAAAATTTTTACTGTTACTTAGGTATAGAAGCCACGTACTTTGTTACTCAAGTTATAACTCAATAACGATCGTCTTTGAAAATAATTAAAGCAAGGTTGTTCCTGATTCAGTTTAAGGTCGCACGACTTTGTGAGAAATTTGTATAACCTTGGCGGAAACTTGAAAGGTTTTCAGTAATGAACAGACAATTTGTAATAGTGTACACAACTATTAATAACACCCCCCAGTAATGTTTATTACACGGGGCACGCGATACAGTGATTCCACTAAAAGCATCTCCACATAGGTAGGCCTCTTACAAAACTCTCACAGGGAATGAAACACGCATTTTCTATTGAGATTTTTTTATTCACTCGGCGTAGTCCACTGAATAGTGTTTCGGATGTTTCAAAGAAATATTTTACGGGTATGTATTCGGTGCAGAGCATTAAATATTCACGGCAATATGCCGCGCTCGCGTTCCAAAATAACTTTTGCAAATATACGTAAGTTTCTTTGTTTTAGAATGTGTGTGTGCTGGTGCTTGAGTTAAACATCTCAGAAGTAGGTGCGAAAAAAGTTAAATGGCGTCGTCTTGTCAAGTCTCAGGTGTCCTGTTTGCGTCGTGTTAGACACTTAATATAGTGAATATCAGTTATGTATGTATGTATTCATCTCTCGTCTCACACTCTAGCTCTATTTATAGCCAAGGGGTGTGTCACCATTACGTTTAATATTAACGGGACGCCCCGCAAGCTTGGACAGTTTCAGAATTGGTAAAAGGATAGTAACCATAGGGTTGCTATGTTTTATTTCAGTTCGCGGACACAGAATGTAAAAGTTTTATTGAAAGTTAAATTTGTTTCGGCGCGTTTCGTTTACCCGTTGTACAATCGTGCACAATGCAACTATGTGCCACCGGCTGTCTACATTGACGTTTATTTTTCAATAAAACTGGAAGTTGTCTCGGGAAAAACGAGAAGTTTGGCGACACGAGGTAAAAGGTTATTTGGAAAAAATAATATTGGGTTCTCTCATGCTATTCAAGTGTCACTGAAAGGTCCTTTTTCAACCTAAGTACATTAGCGGGACCCTTTTAACTTGGCGTTTGTTTGTCTAGTCACGTCGCCGCCGAATATAATAATAATAATAATAAAATAAATAACAAACACAATTTATGTAGGCCCGAAGTGTAAAGTCTAAGTAATTAATTAAATTACTATAAATCTAATTTATGTCTTGACCTTTTACTTCAGACGCTTAACTTTATTGTTTAATATATTCATTTAATTATCTGTGTTAGGCAGATACAAATACTAAGTAAGATTGTGGTTTAACCCTTGTGAATAGAATTTAATTTTCATCAAAATAGATACGTACGATACATACGCTTATGTTTTTCTCCATAAATGTACTGAGCAACTTCTTTACCAATTATTTATATCAAAATCGTTTCTATGTTTAGGACACGAAGAGTAACTCACTATTGTATACCTATAGGTATACAACATGTCCCGGAATTAGCGCACACCACCAAACACCCCAATTAGAATATTTTGTTATAATCGTAATACATACACTGAATTTTTACGTTTATGTATAAAACATTGCTTATTTATTGAATTAGATAGACTGATTGTGGGCGAAAATTGTGGTCACATTACAAATCTACGTACGCACACAATCACAAACGTATATGGGTATCATTCGTTCATTTTGTTTTGTTTTAAATGTACAGCGGAAGTGGGACTGTAATTTACGTGGTCCTCATAATTTTTGGGATAAAAAATTACCTATATTAAAAATGACAGAAATCGATTCTGTAAGCGATTCTGAACAAACTGCTTTCATAATGTGCATTCATTCAGTGACACGTTGTATCTATTGTATTGGGTGCTTGTGGCTAAGTAATGTCAGCCGCACGGGTCGATCGATCAGGTTAAGCTACGCTTGCCGCGGTTGGTCCGTGGATGGGTGACCATCTTTACAAACCTCCGTGCCTCGGAAAGCACGTTAAGCTGGTAGTTGCGGCTGTCATGCTTGGATCTTTCACAGTCGTTACGGGTCGTCAGAAGCCCGAAAGTCTGACAACCAATACCAACAGTAACTGGGCCATGGAGGTCAGATAGGCAGTCGCTCCATGTAAAATACTCGTATTCAGCTGCATCCGGTTAGACTGGAAGCCAACCCCAACTTAGTTGGGAATAGGCAGGGCAGAGGATGATGGTGACTTACAAAGGTTTGAAGATATTATTATAACAAGGTATATCATTATTATATGAATTATGAATTTTATACATATAATGACATGAGTATTTACTTTGTAAAGTATTATATTATTTGAATTATTGTGAATGTGAAGATTATGTGGTTTATTACATTTTTTTATTTTATTTCTTAGTTAGCTTCACGATCTGGCAGCTTGAATAATTTATGCGGCCTACCCAAATGTCCTTTCTTTGGTATTGTTCGTCGAATCGTTGTGCTCCTTAAGTTCTGAGTTGAGTGGCAAGATTACTGACAAATGCGTGCACTGACTGGACAGGTCCGCTCAATCTGTATGGTTTTTCCTCAAAAGACCGTTTCAGATACCAATCTACATGGTCTTCACATGATCTGACCAAGATTATGTCTGGACTTTAAAAGAGACTGTGACCTCTGAGTTTGTTTCGGCCTTTCTTCTCAGAGTAGTCAGATAGGAAACGCCGACCTCATCTAGTTTTTAAAAAAGTGTAAAAGTGTTTGTACAAACCTACTTACAGAAATAAAATCATTTATCATTTATATGTGTCATTTCAGAATAAATAAACAAATACAGGATAGCAGGGATGCATAACCTGTTACCATTAATTAAAATTAAAATTACCATTACCATGCATTACCTGGATTCAGTACATGCTTCTGAATTGAAATTAGCATCACCATCTTGGGAATAAGTAGGTACCAACCCAAATTGTGCTGAGTGCGGTACTGTGGAGGATGTCTATCACTTGTTGGTAGAATGTGCCAAAACTAGGGCTGGAAGAGAGGTTCTGATAAACCGGTTAAATATAAGTTTGATAGATGTAGGTATTTTCAAGGTATTTTGTCAGCGCTTCTGTCGGAAGCAGCCATTTTAGTTTATAAAATAGTTAATAGTTTAGAATAAGTACTTACTTGTTTAGGTTACGATGGGGCTGGAATGGTCGTATTAATGACTATAAGCCTCTAAATAAAATTAAATAATAAAAAATAAAACCATACATTTTCATCTCCTAGGCGCTATTGCACTTTTCTATGAAACAGCAGATTTCTGTTTTGGTAACAGACGTTTTTTTTTATACTACGTCCAGAATCACGAGCAAAATTCCTGATTTCAGTTTGCACGTCGTTGTCTCTGCCACCCTGAATATTATATGATAGTCTAATAGCTCCCTAGAAAGAGACACACAGGCATGAGTGATAGAGAAGACGCTAAAGCCGAACTTTTCCTAAAAGCCGATGTGCCATTATTAAGGGCCACCGTACTTAAGATGATTATAAAGGCCCATCAAATATCCGTCAACTACGCATTCTGTACATCAAACTAAGTAACATTGCAACCTGTATAATCAAGTAATACCTTGTAAATGTACATCTTATCTACTTGATAATTACGTTACAAATTGCGGTGCCTCTAATCAGACCATGCCTCACTTGCTGGGGTGCCTTAAGTGCCCGTTCACCTGCACCTTGGATGACCTAAAGAATGCCACTGATGCCGCAATCAACGTGGCCAACTCGTCGTGGTCGAAACGAAAAGAGGAAGAATAATTCCTGGAATGAGTCAAGACAGAGAAAAACGTTTAGATTAGTTATTTTGAGTTTATCAAAATATACGTAGTAAAGATTCTAATTATACCTGCGGGCGTAAATTACTAATATTCTTAAACTAAGATATTATTACATTTAACAGACTTTGAACTAAAATCTCACAGTATTCTAGTCTTCATTTTCTATTACCTAATTACGAGTAAGTTACCTTTGTAAGTAATAAAAACATCGCTAAGTTTAACAACTTCTACTACTTTCACATTTTCTGAATAAAAAGTTGTTGTTGTTGACAAGCACACAGGTTTTCACAATTAGACTAGATGACTGAATTTATACCCAAAGTCTCATACGAGTGTGCAATAATACACCCTCGCTGTGATGATCAATGTAGGAATCTACTTTGTTGTCCAAAGTGTAGCCGTGTCTTAAAAATATAGGATTATTTAAATTATACCCATTCGCAACATTATCAGAGAGCCCAAATTCAACCTAGCTTACAAGATCAGAATTATAAACATCCCACCAATCTTTAGTTATATTCAGCATAAATCTGCGAAAACGTGAAGTGAATTAAACAGTACATAGTGAATGGTATCATAAACTACATTGTTTTAGTGCTATAAATCACAATATTCGAACGAGAATTGCGTCTGAATCCTAAATCGCAACAAGATAAACCAAGCCGTCGCGAAATATCCACATAAAACCGCAAAACATACGAAAATGATTTATAGTAGCCCCGATCTGTTAGGGCGGATTCGCGGGACAAAAACAGATTATCGAAGTCCCAGATATACCTAACAATCTGTTTAGTTTGTTGATGAACGAATATCTTGATAAACGACAATGTGAAGACTCATTTAAAGTCATTATACGTTTCTTCGTGCTTTTTACCCATAACTTTTTCAAAGGAGTGAAGAAAATCTAAGTAAGGGTATATTTTTCATAATAAATAGATGTGTGCACGAAATACTGACCAAATTGTAAAACGTTGTTTATTCTAAAATTTTATTCGTACTATCTATTCAAGAACAGTGCAGTCAGCAAGGTGGGCAACGGGATTGCTTACCAAAGATTTGAATGATAGCAGTGATATACCTACTAGTGAGATACCTACCAATAAAATTATCAACGAGTAGTATTCGAGTGAACCGTATGGTAACATTCAGATAATAATAATATAATATGAGACAACATCCACACAAGGTCTTCAGGTCCCGAACTAGGTAGAACCTGTACTACGGTAACCTGATGACTGATATACATACTTATATACATATAAAAACCCAGACACAGGTCAAACAGACATGTTCATGCACACAAATGTTTGACTTGTCCGGGGATCGAATCCGGGACCAGCGGCTCAGAAGGCAGGGTCGCTACCAACCGCACCAACCGGAGATATGCACGCATGTCACTTCTTTCTTCACCGTAATTCCATGCTTTAATAAGGTTCTGTGCGTTGTACCTGCAGTTATAGGCATTATCAAAATATCTATAAATAGTATATTTATATCTATTTATATATTCTATAAAGGTGCAAACAGCATGAATTATTTAGCAGTTTTTTGCCGGTGTCCAAAATAAATAGCCGTGAAGCTGTGTACACACAAAACCCTTAATAAAGATTAAAATCTCAGAAATGTTAGGTTGAGTGAGAAGAAGTAGGTAGCATTATTATAATACAATTATTATTTAAAACACTGTTTCTGAAGTGTGGCGTTCAAAGCAGATTAAGTGAAAGCTACCTAGTAAGTATGCGGCAAGTAGTTACAAGCTCTTGTTGAGAATGAACTGGCTTCGTTGAGACCTTGTTTCAACGTAATAATTTGTATTTTGTTCTACAGATACAGAAATTTCAGCCCTAAACTACTAGAAATTATTCAACCAAATTGGATTCAAGTCGTATCATAATCATTTAAGTAAGACAAGGCAAGGTGACACCACACAAGGTACAAAATTGCTTGACGCTTCGCATGACACTACAATGTTTGTCAGATATTACCCTGCTATAAGCGTGTATGCCACGGTAAGTCCTTGACCTGCACCTGAACTAAGATTCTTTTACATTCTTTCAATTCAATTTTAGAATGCACCAATATATCCTGTTTGGTTTTTTTTGTTATGTTAAAGCACAGCACCTCTACCTATCTATGTGTATTCACCCAACATTCTTAATCGTATCTGGCGTACATCTTTTCCATAACAATGCACCCTCTAATCTTCTTACATCACAGTACAGATCTGTACACATTTGTGTCATAAAAGACCCGTGACCCATATAAACGGCCGGCCAAATCTGGCTGGTCTAAAAATATTACGACATATTCAGCTGAGATTTTATCGCATTCTGATCGTGTTATCCTCTGAGAAAGTTGTATGTAATTAGAATTACGATTTGAACTTTGGTATTGGAAGTTTTTATTTAATAGATTCTTTTTCATTTCTCTTTGATTTCGGTAGATGTTTATATGGATAGCGTACAAGTGGCACTTTTAGAAGATCGTGTAGGAATAAATTGTAATTGTACACATTGTACTAATTATATGTAAATGGTTGAAAAAAAAAACAATAAATCAGGTTGAACTGTTCAAATACAAGAATTTAAAAGAAATCGAATGCTTCTAACTACATTAGCAACGATAATAACAACCTAAGGTTATAACCTACCCCCATTTTAAAAAGTTTTATAGTCAGTCCTCTAATTTCAAAGTCTAACACATTGATCATGAATATTTTCTTCATTTTTCGATCACCCTCTTCTCTAAAAGCTTGTTGTAAACATGTTGATGAATTCGTCATCTATTTCAGTCGTATCGAATTCCGGCGACGTGGTTTGCCTGCCATTAGATCCCGCAACACATAAGGAATACAAATTCGCAATCTGTTCCTCTGTTATCGGTGCACAGGTGGATGCCAGTAGGTAAGAATTGGGGTTTCCAGATCAGATAAGATCTGGAAACCCGCAATTCTCACTCATTCATTCAGATCCTAAAAACTCACAGTTTTCACTATTCAATATAAAGTGAAAATTTATTAAAACGCAAATAAGTATTTCGGGCATCAATCCATCAACCAATTCATCATGATCTTACATCCGATTTTTTATGAACAGTCTGTATGTCGATAAGTCGAACTAACATACAAGCATCTTCATCATGAGTATAAGACACTTGAATATAAGATAATGAGTGTTTTCTCGTAATTTATATAAAATAATCAGTAGAGCGTACCGGTGGCTTATCCTTATCTCCATGCAAGCTATTTGATAGTTCACACTACCACCTAGGTATGCAGCACATTAGAATTCTGATAGTTGAATGCGCTCAAACATTCTCCGATGTCGTCTTATATCAGATTTCTGATATACGTCACTATGTCACTGTCTATCAATTGATTATACTTACTAAGGTATGTAGGTATTACCTACTTATTTATTTCATCCTCAAAAGAACCTACACATATACAAATCTGATTGATGATTTTCTGTTATGAAAAAAAAACAGGTATAGGCCGAGTACCTACCTCCTAAAATGATGCCCAATTTACGCATGAAAAGTCTAAGTTACTGGATCCTACCTACTAGAAATAACAGGCGTGAAGATAATGTTGATCTGGGTTACGTAGATGAAGTATTGATATTTGTACTAGAGAGTGCATACCTATATCTACATCAACTATTTTTATATGTGTTTTATAATGTAGGTATAGTTCTTATAAATCACGAAGCGACGTGTATTATTCAACTATCAACCTTACACTCATAGCCTTAAAAGTTACATGACGTTGCTTAGTGACGTAAAAGAACGTGGGTGCTTATGTGAAAGGTAAAATAAAAATACTTTATCATTTAATAAGGATTATGATTTATTTACAGCATGTTATCTGATACTTTTACAGCAATTTCTTTAACCGATTTATAAATATCGTCCATGAATATGTTTTTAACTACATGCTGCACGCACAATTCGGCATTACAATTACATAGCGAACTTATGGTGTCAGGAAAATTTTCCACATCATAAACTTCGATCCTGATCACTTTAGCACCACGCGTAAGTTTTTTTACACAGGTGAATGCAGCTGTTGAGCATCTCTTGAGCTGTTTGCTGCTGGGCCCCTCCAGATTCAGTTGTTTTTCGTTTTTCTGTCCCGCCACCATATTCATAGGAACAAAGTTGAAGAGGTCGTTTTCGGAGTCCTTAAAATAAAAATACAAAATGCAATTAAAGTCGTGTTGTATTAGGCATACCTCCAAACATACGTTAGATTTGAAAACTCTGATGTCAAGGATCTAATTGTATGTTTGAGCTGCTACAATATTCAATCAATTAATATGTTTTTTAACCGACTTCTAAAAAAGGAGGAGGTTCTCAATTCGGATGTTTTAAGTACATAAAAATAATGTAATATTTTTAATTGTTAGATAAAAAACACTTACCGACATTACGCAATGCTACCGTTTTAGCCAGTCAGGACTCAGAACTCAGCAGGAGCAAAAATTGAAATGAACGATTTTAATATATTTTTTACCATTTATATACTAATTTAATTTTAATCAATAGAGTTCAAAGTCGTACATTTGTGTTAGATGTTGATATCCAGGACAAAAATGGTATGGTGAAATTGAAACCTCCAGACATCACGGCGCCAAACATTTTATTGTTTACTATAAATATATATTGATAAAATAAACACTACTGTACGTTTGTTCACTGTAATTTTTTCATACATTTTATTGAGAAGATTCAGCAAGCAAAACCATCGCATGTAAGTAGTATGTCTAATTTGCAATGTAAGTTCTAATTTCATATAAGGAGATGGATCAAAACAAAATGGCAATATTGACATACTATTGTTACGCCTGGTTCTGCCTGCTATTATTATCTTATTTTCCAACTTATAATTTTAAACTCACCAAAAGAAAGGTAATGTTCAACGGTAATGTCACCGTCTTTTGCTTGACATAGTCGGGTAATTCTCTTACTGCGTTAAATTAGTATAGAATAAATTAAAAATAATGTTGTAATTAGATTAATATTATTATATCACTATCACTAGTCGCGGTATTTAACTAGTATGTAAGACTTGGACTGTAGTTACTATACCTAGTCAAATATTAATGTACACTTTAGATATAATGATTTAAGGTTGAGATTTGTAGATTTGGTTATGATTGCAAAGCATTTGTTCCGTGAAGAATTCCTGAGTCAGGATTTTAGGGTCTCGCGTGCATTACATATATGGAAAAACCTCACTAGATCCCGGCTATATAAATATTGGAGAGTGAATTAGGGACATCACTTCAGCTACCAGGAGCTCCAGATTAACATCAAGTACTTACCAAGAATCAACCTGCAATAAGGAAAAATGTAAGTAGTTCTTTAATAAAATATACATTAACTTACTTTTATTAACGCAGTCGTAGCAAAATGTATTGTAACTAGTAGCAGCAACAGCTAAGCGCCAAGGGGTTCGATCCCCCGAATAGAGCAATGAGCTATTAATATTCGTAATAGCAATCAATCTGCTCTTCTATTTATATTGTTCAGTTAATCTAGCGCGATATAGTATTGTGGTTTAATAGAGTATTATTTCTGCGATGGCTATGTTTCAGTATTCTAAAAATATGTATTTAAATAATAAGTGTAGATAGATAGATAGACAATAACAATAAAATAATAATTAATTGTACCTAATAGTGTACCTACCTGACATATCAAAGTGGGATGTGCGCTTGAATAATTATTTGATAGCATTCATATTTATTTAATTATTTGTTTCACTCCATTTCAGGTCGCACGAAAACGCCGAGACCCTTTTTCCCTCCGACGTCGACGAGGAACCTCAGGTTCCAAAAAAGAAGCACGACGGGCGAAAAAGGAAGCACGCATCAACTCGCACGACGAAGCCGGCACGAGGGTCGTGGTCGTCACCATCGAGAGCAAGTCCGATGCCAGGGCCGTCCACTTCCGCGACGCCTGCCGTACCGTCACCCCGTCCATCAGGTTCAAAGAAGCCATCGAGGAAGTGCACGGTGTACGATCTGTTTGGAACCGATAGCGAGGACGACGAGAAAGAGGTCCCTGCAGTTACTGGTAAAACACCGTTACCTTCATATATAACACGACGCCTTGCAAACGGCCATTCGCGCCAAACCCACGAAAACAAGCCGGGAACGCACTATATTGATTTGAAAATATACCGGTGCGATGAAATAGAGAAAGTCCCCCCAATGAATAGGTGGCGCCAAGCAATTGTCACGCTTAAAAATCAAACCTTTGACAATACAGATGCTTGGCAACATTTGTCTAATTTTATTATAGCTACACGAAAAGAGTATGTTAAGTGCCCACCAACATTTGTGTGTAACTATTATTGAAATAGTACTTAATTAAAAAAGTAGGTACTTAACCCATGATATAACACATGCCTATTCACATATACATTTTTTTTGTATTACTCTCTTCTAATAATTAGATAATTATTATTATATTTATAATTCAAGTTTTATCAAATCGGTTAAAAGTAAAATTATGTAATAAATAATTGGCAGATCACGATTACATTATTATAGATAGACACTATTGCAATGCTTAGATGTTTATAAATCAATTTTTTTTTTGTACTCTATAAATAAATAGATCTAAGATGTAAATCTATTGTAAGTATTGCAAAAGCAACCCTAGGCGGTACTTACTTATACATATAAATAAATCATGTTATCGGTTATTATAGAACTTAAGTATTAGTAATAATTCTTAATACACCAAATTTGATTTAATTTTTATTGTTTTTTTTTTCTTTCTTTCTTACAGTTACACCTAGATCCGGAATCAGAACAAATAACAACGATAAAATAATAATATGTCAAAAATGTCATATTGAAATACCCAAAATTGAATATCAGTATCATTTGAAAACGAATTTTCATAAATCTAATTGCATAATAAAAACTGAAATTGAAAATATCGATATAATAGCCACGGCTTTTAAAAAGAGAATAATAAGTTACAAACTGAATCCATCAATGGAATACCTAACACCTGAGGAATTCCTAATGGATAATCGGCATAAGGTCTTAAGACTAATTAACGATTGTTTGATAAAACATAATTGTGTTAAATTAAACTTTGAGCTTTTTGCTTATTTCATTCTTCCAAAATCTGATGAGCAACAGCTTAAATCGTTTAACACAAAATATGAAATTGTATATAATAATAATACAGATATAAATGAATTGTATTTGAAAACAATATATACATTTGACAGAAAGGTCTCAGAGTTTCAACATCGTGACTCTGGTTGGTCTTGTTTCTTTATAAGTCATCTAGAAATTAACATGAACAAATACTGTCCTATGAAAGGCGGCACCTATATAGATTTGCCGCAAGTAATAAAAAAAACTAGAAGTTGTTTAAATATTAAAAACAGCGATAACAACTGCTTTTTATGGAGTATTGTCGCAGCATTATATCCCACCGAAATTAATGTTTGCAGAATAAGTTCATATCCACATTTTTCAAAAGTTTTAAATATAGATGGTCTATCATTTCCCCCATCATGTAAAGATATTAAAATATTTGAAAATTTAAATCCCCACATAAGTATTAATGTATATGGATTGGATAATAAAAACATGGTCACTGGTCCTTTATATGTGACAAGTTCAAGAAAAAACCAGCATGTCAATTTATTGTACTTTGAACAGAAAGGTAACGGGCATTATTGCTTAGTAAAAAATCTGTTGAGATTGATCAAACGTCAAATAAGCAAACATAAAGGTAAAATGTACCTATGTGAGACATGCTTACAAGTTTTCACGAGTAAAACGAAATATAGTGCTCATAATAAGTGTCCAAAGATTATGACAATTTTACCTGAAAAAAACAGTATTCTTCAATTTAAGAACTTCGAAAGAAAACAAAAAATTAATTTTGTTATATACGCCGATTTTGAAAGTCTTTTACTAAACTGCGACATAAATGTAACTGAAAATACTCGTACCTATAAGGTTCACGAACCTTCATGTTTTGGTTACTATATTTGTTGTTCACACAATACGGATCTGAATAAGTATGTTACTTATAGAGGAGCTGATTGTGTAGAAGTATTTATAAAATATTTAATAAGAGATTTGGAGTATATTCACAGTATCTTATTAAATAAAATACCTATGACACTTTTAACTAAGGACCAAGAAAACGATTACAAAAATGCCACTACATGTCATATCTGTAATTATTTGCTTTTAGACGATAAAGTAATGGATCATGATCACATTACATCACAATACCGTGGCGCAGCACACTCTCATTGTAATTTAATGTTAAGAGTTTGTCCTTTCGTGCCTGTTATTTTTCATAACCTATCCGGCTATGACTCTCACCTATTTATAAAAGAATTATCAAAGTATGAAGGTGCTTTTAAAATTATACCAAAAACCAAAGAAAGGTATATGTCATTCACAAAAGTACTCCATACTAAGAATGCATTAAAATCAAGGCCAATTCAAGTTAAGTTCATAGATTCTTATCAATTTCTTAATTCAAGTTTAAGCACATTAGTAAATAATTTGAATGAAACCGACTTTGTTAATTTAACAAAAGAATTTCCAGATATTAGTTATAATCAGTTAAAGTTGTTACGACAAAAAGGAATTTATCCCTATGATTATATGAATGCGTACTCAAAATATAACGAGACTCAACTTCCATCGAAAGTTTGCTTCTATAACAGTTTGAATTGTCAACATATTAGCGATGATGAATACGTACATGCACAATCTATTTGGCAGTCATTTAATATTAAATCACTTGGAGACTATACAGATTTATATTTAAAGACCGACGTATTACTTCTTTCTGACGTATTTGAAAAATTTAGACAGACTTGTCTGGATCATTATCAACTTGATCCAACGTATTACATTACTGCACCTAGTTTAAGCTGGGATGCGATGCTACTGTACACAGGCGTTAAATTAGAATTAATTCATAGTTTAGAAATGTATGAATTTTTGGAAAAGGGAATACGTGGAGGCTTGGCACAATGCTCTCTTCGCCATGCTCAAGCTAATAATAAATATTTATCAAATTATGATGCTTCTCAAAAAACAACTTATTTGGTTTATCTTGACTGTAACAATTTATATGGTTACGCAATGACAAAGAAAATGCCTATTTCAGATTTCCGTTTTTTGACAACAGATGAGATTAAAACAATAAATGTGTTATCAATATCAGATGATTCTGAATATGGATATATTTTAGAAGTTGATTTAATATATCCTGAGAGTTTACATAATACACACAGTGATTTACCTTTTGCGCCTGAGAGGTTCATACCTCCTGGAGGCAAAACACCTAAATTAATTGCAAATTTATACGACAAATTCAACTATGTAATACATTACGTTCATTTAAAGGCATGTTTAATGAATGGACTAATTTTGAAAAAAATTCACCGTATTTTAACTTTTAGACAAGAAAATTATTTACAAAAATACATTGACTTGAATACTACATTGCGTCAAGCTTCAACAACCGTATTTGAGAAAGATTTTTTCAAACTCCTTAATAATGCTATATTTGGGAAAACGATTGAAAATAGACGCAAACAGGTTAATATCAAATTAGTTACCATGTGGGATGATTACAATAATAAAACTAACAAGCACCACGGTGCAGAAAAATTAATTGCAAAACCAAATCTGAAAAGTGTAGCCATATTTTCTGAAAATTTTGTTGCTATTCAATTAACTCCTGAAAAAATTATTTTAGATCGTCCTATCTACATTGGGTTTACAGTTCTAGAATTCGCAAAGGAACATTTGTATAAATTTCACTACAACTTTATTAAAAATAAATATAAAACTCGTGCAAAACTGTGTTATACAGACACAGACAGCCTTCTTTATTTTATAAATACAGAGAATATATATGAAGACATAAAAAATGATGTCGCAAAATTTGATACAAGTAATTTCCAGACTGATAATTGTTACAGCATGCCAAGAGTAAATACTAAAGTTCCAGGACTATTTAAAGATGAACTTGGGGGTGACATCATAAGCGAATTTGTAGGACTGAGAGCTAAACTATATTGTATAAACACTTCAAAAACTCGCATCACAAAAGCAAAAGGAATATCTAAAGCTGTTACTAATCGATTAAAATTATCTCACTACAGTAAAGCTTTAACAACCAATGCCAATTTCAAATGTAAAATGAATATAATTAAATCACTCAAGCATGTACTATACTCTCAAGAAATTCATAAAGTAGTATTAAATAGAACTGATGATAAGAGACATATACTCACGAACCTAATTGAAACTTTACCTTGGGGGCACTGTGAAACTTTATTTTGAGAACGAATTTCTGAATATAAATATGTTTATATAAATAAATTGTAATGTTATTATAATCATTGTTTATAATTAGTATAAGTCTATCATACATTATTAATTATGTGAGTGGTAGTGTTGATTTTTTTGTATTTAAATATGTATTATCTGAATAAAACATTTATACCTGATGCATGATTTTTTATTCTTGTTTTGGTTTTACAGTATTCTTCATTTTATTAATCTATAAGATCACTAATCACGAATATAAATACCATACTAAGATATTATTTACAGCAGTTATAAACTTGAAATGGATAAGTATAATGATACTGAATAATACGTTCGCTTTACATTTGGCATGACAACTTTAAACCAATCTCAATCATTTATTTTTATTATACTTAGGCTTTATATATCTATGTATGAGTAAAATTGAATTAATAGTCAAAATGAAGTTGATCAAACAACACACATTACTTAATGTCAATCATATAAATCTTGGTGACTCTGATAACCACATTAGGCATAGCATTCTGTTACCAAATACGATTCGTTGTATTATATGCGGTCCCTCGAATTGTGGAAAAACAAACGTAGTGCTTAGTTTATTGTTACATGAGAATGGTTTAAAATTTAAAAATCTTTACCTGTACTCGAAAACTAACTTTCAACCAAAATACAGGTTCTTACGAGAAGTTATAAAGAGAGTGCATCAGGTTAAGTTTTATGAATTTAATGATAACAAAGAAGTCATAGCCCCGGATGAAGCACTAACCAATTCTGTATTTATTTTCGATGATGTGGCATCTGAAAATCAAATAAACATTCGTAATTACTTCTCTATGGGTAGACATAAACAAATCGATTGCTTTTATTTGTGTCAAACATACTCTAAAATTCCGAAACAGCTGCTGCGTGATAATGCAAACTTTCTTATAATATTTAAACAAGACGATGTAAACTTGAAACATATTTATGAAGAGCATGTTAGTTCAGATATGTCCTGGAATCAATTCAAGAATATTTGTAATACAGTTTGGAGAGAGCCATATAACTTTGTTAGTATTTGCAAAGACTCCTCATTAAACAATGGAAGGTATAGACAAAATTTAGACAGCTTTTTTAAATTTTGAGCGAAAATGTGTAATTATATAAATCAATAACATATAAATCTAACTTAGTATTATATCTTCTTTGGCTGAGTACACTTGTTATAATACAACATGGATAAGAATATTAAAATAGAATTAATGAAGTCTGTAGACTCCATAAAGAATAAAATTAAACAAATGAAGAACCAGGAACACTCTATGAACTTGTCACTTGATAAAATGCTAAAAACCGTCACAGATCCCCTTAAAGCACTAGTCGATTCGAATATATCATTGGAAAAAATAAAGCATTTACAAAATACAACACCTCCAAATTCTGAAGACATTGAATTGGATGATATTAATACTAGTTCATCTACAAAGTTTGAAGACTGCGACGATCGAAAACCAAATTCTGCACAAAAATCTCCTACAAAAGAAATATCAGATGATTTAGAAATTTCGCTAGAGGGCCGTGATATCCATGATATTTATGATGGCGTAAATATACCGTTTGGAATAAGAAGTGTAAACAAAACATTGCTTATGGGTAATTCAGTAGTCTCATTTTCTAAAATCGATAGATTGAATGACAAAAGTATCATTTTAATTAAAGTCGGTGATGAATCCTATAATTTAACCCCTGGCTTGAAAGAACTTTTATTTCGAAAAAAACCTGATTTAAAATTAATATCGAGCAAAGATAGACTTGTCTATAAGGATATGCTGCATTATACAAATGCTCATAAGAGAGATTTTAATCCTGATGGGCAAATAAGAGGCGATAAGGGAATAAAATATCGTGAAGTAATCAAACCATTATTTTCCGAATCGTTAAATGAAAATTTTCACACTGGAGGAAGCTTACCAACCCTAAAGAAATACAAAAATAACACTGACTGGGTATATTGGGATGACCCTAACGAACTGGTTGAGAGATTGAAACTATTAGTTGCTTCCAGAGATGCTGGCAACACAAACCATGATAATGAAATTTTATCGATAGTTGAAGAATTGAAAGAAGCTGGCATAATTAAAGAATAAATACTCAATATAATAAAATTTTCACTCAGTATTATAGACGGATTCAAAACAAATGTACACGAATTGTGAATATGAGCAAAACCGACGTGGTAAACGAAATTCATAAAAATGCGAGGGTGAACTTTCCACGAAGATGTGTTATTATTAAAGATATAGATGACCTGTGGCAAGCAGACTTAATCGACATGCAATCAATTTCAAAGCAAAATAAAAATTACAGATTTATTCTTGCTGTTATTGACACATTCTCGAAATATGCTTGGACTTTTCCTCTAAAAAGTAAAACCAAAGATGATGTATGTAACTCTTTTAATAAATTATTGGATAAAGGGCGTGTTCCTAAAAATCTGCAAACGGATAATGGAGCAGAATTTTACAATAATCAATTTCAAAAGCTTATGAAAACTTATCACATTAATCATTATTCAACCTTCTCAGCAAAAAAGGCTTCAATAGTTGAGCGATTTATCAGGACATTGAAATCGAAAGTCTATAAGGAATTTAGTTTAAGAGGCAGCTACAATTGGATAGATAGTACGCTTAATAATGTTATTTATAAATACAATCACACTTATCATCGGACAATTGATGAAGTCCCCGCTAATGTTGATAACATTAATAAAAAACATATATTAGAAAGGTATTCAAGGTTGGTTAAAAATCATAATATTAGAAGTAAATATAAAATTGGTGATTATGTGCGTATCAGTAAGTACAAAGGAACATTTGAAAAAGGTTACACTCCCAACTGGTCTACAGAAATATTTAAAATTCGAACGATACAAAATACAACTCCTATCACCTACTTAATAGAAGATACAATCAGAGGTCAGCCTATTTTAGGTGCATTTTATGCACAAGAGCTTCAAAAAACAAAACATCCCAATTTGTATCTAGTGGAGAAAGTTCTTAGAAGAAAAGGTAATAGGGTTTTAGTAAAATGGTTAGGTTTGTCTTCAGCTGAAAATAGTTGGATTGATAAATCAAATATATTATAATAAATATTAAAACATTAACTAACGACAATTCAAATTATAAGTATTTAATAAAGTGTTCAATCCAGATTCATCAGTCTTATAATGTGTATTGGAGAGAGTAGTCTTCTCAATTGGATTATAAATCACTTACCTTTTGAATTACACTTACCAGGATACAATTATTGTGGTCCTGGTACAAAATTAATTAAAAGGCTTACACAAGGAGATAACGGAATTAATAAATTAGACGAGTACTGCAAAGATCACGACATTGCCTATCATAAATCATCAAACTTAAAGGATCGACACGAAGCTGATTTAATTTTGTTAAATATGGCTAAAGAACGAGCAATTGCTTCGGATGCGAGTGTAGGTGAAAAAATTGCAGCACGCTTAGTAAGCCGGGCTATGTCGACAAAAATTAAAACTGGTTCTGGTCTGAAAAGTAGTAGTACAAAGTGCTGTCGAAAAGTCACATCTGGAAAAGGGTTAAAAAGTAAATTAAAAAATGTAATTTCTAAAACCAAGAGACACATGAAAAAATTAAAACCAAAAAGTAAAAAAATGGCTATAGAATTGGCTATCGCCGCTGCCAGAGAATTAGCTGAAGATTCATCTATTAAACTTCCTCGTATTATTCCTATACCAAAAACTGGTGGAGTGTTGCCGTTGATTCCTATTTTTGCGGGGTTATCAGCGGCAGGGGCTTTAGCAGGTGGTGCAGCTGGTATTGCTAAAACCATTAACGAATTCAAGATGGCTAAAAAATTGTTGGATGAATCGAAGAGACATAATGAAAAAATGGAAGCGCTTTGCATTGGGAAAGGATTACACCTTAAATCGCATAAAAATGGGCTTGGAATTTTTGTATCGAAAGAAAAAAACTAAAATATCGGCTACCCAAACGAGCTTTAACTAACTTTGACATTTTGAAATATGGGAATAGTATTCCTTATTTTAGAGGTGTCTTTATGAGAGATGAGCTCCCTAAATGCCCTTTTACAAAAGAATGCGGAGTTATTAATTTAGATAGTTCTAAAAACCCTGGTTCTCATTGGGTAGCCTATGCAAAATATAATGATTATATTGAGTATTTCGACAGTTACGGAAATCTTAAACCTCCCAAAGAATTTATAAAATACGTAGGGCCTAAAGTCCGATATAATTATGAAAATATACAACATGGTCACCCCTTTAATTGTGGACATTTATGTTTGGATTTCTTAAAGAGTTTTTGGTGTAGTCAAGGAATAAAATGAACAGGATCTTCTTTAAGACTTCAGTATAAAAGCATGCCTACTACGGTTACCATCTCCGGAAATAAATCTGAATTGGTTGCGTATTTTCAACCACCTCTACATTTATCTGATCAATACGAGTGCGGTTTGCTATACTTTTCAGTATTAAATTCCAGATCAAATGTGACCATAAATAATAGCAATCTGTCTGTAATCAGAATCGAATGTGATCTTGTTCACGGTTCATACTGCAACGGATTACCAACTCATTTTATTCACGAATTTGTATCTGATACTGCACCAGGTCACCGGTACATAGAAATACCGCAAAACGTTATTTACTTTCCAGTGAACAAAAATCTAATTTCATCTATATCTGTTAAGGTTGTTGATCAACTTGGTAACTGTATTAACTTTGGTGAAGAACATATTCAATTACGCCTTCATTTAAGAAAAACAAAATGATAGTATATTATAAAAACACTCCAGTGAAAATCAAACGTCTTATTCCATCTACGACCATTAAGGTGCATAGACGTAAGAAAAAAGTGAAGAAATTGAGTGAAGCAAATAAAGATTTTCTTAGAGCTCTAGGTTTTAAAGTATGAATATACTACAAATTACAGAATTACCCCACTTCGATAGTTCTATTGAGAGCTATGAAGTCCATTCATACAATCCCTACACTAACAGCTTTAGAGAAAACGATGAAATCAGAATTCCCATACACCAACAAGACATATACGTATTACCGTCAGCCAGTTCAATTTACGTCGAGGGCCAAGCGAAGTTCTTCGACAAAGATGGAAAACCGATTAAGAAAAATATTACGTTCAGTAACAACCCTGTTATGTTTTTGTTTCAAGATATCAGATACGAAATAAATGGTATTGAAATAGATCGCATTAAAAATTCTGGAATAACGTCGACAATAAAGTCATACGTTTCAATGAATGATGGAGAAAATAAAGTTGCTGCCTTGTGGGGTTGGAACATAGATGGATTCAGAAATGATGGTCATTTTAGTGCTATTGTACCTCTTAATAAGATTTTAGGATTTGCGGAGGATTACAATAAAATTGTGATAAATTGTAAACATGAACTTATTCTGAATAGAAGTAACTCTAACTTAAACAGTATCATAGCGACTGATGATATTGCGCATTTTCAAATAGACATACAAAGATTGCAATGGCGTGTACCACATATAAAAGTATCAGACCGCGAACGACTGACACTACTAAAACACTTGGAAAGAGATAAACCTATTCAGATAGCGTTTCGAAATTGGGATTTATATGAGTATCCTTTGCTCCCTAAAACTACAAAACATTCTTGGTCAGTTAAGACTGCATCGCAATTAGAGAAACCTCGATATGTAATTTTTTGCTTGCAAACCAACAGAAAAAATAATAAAACCAAAGACAGTGCTCTGTTTGATCACTGTGGGGTTACCAACGTAACATTATTTTTGAATTCACAGTATTATCCTTACGAGCCTCTAAGCTTAAATTTTTCCGAGAACAAATACAATATATTATATGAAATGTATGTGAAATTTCGTCAGTCATATTACAACTGCCCTGCAGACCCCTTGCTTGATTTGGTCGATTTCAAGGAGAAGGCTCCTCTCTTTATCATAGACTGTTCAAGACAAAACGATAGTTTGAAAACAGGCCCCGTAGATGTGCGGCTGGAGATTGAATGTTCAGCGCCAATACCAGATAACACAACTGGATATTGTTTAATTATTAATGATCGACTTGTAGAATATAAACCTTTGAGTAACATAGTGCGCAGGTTATCATGACTGCCATTGTAGATGTTCAAGGTTTTAAAACAGAAACAAATGAATTTATCATTAAAGAAATTGCTGTATTATGGAATAAAAACATTCAGGTGTTTTTAATTAAGCCACCATTTCCATTTTACAATTTGACAAAACCAGAAAAACGGCAAGTCAGTTGGATTGAACGTAACAGAAAGATATACTGGAGAGACGGATTTGTGCCTTACTCAAATCATCGGAATTTGATTGTAGATATTTTAAGAGATAAAAGTATTTACACTAAAGGTTTAGAAAAAGTGTTGTGGTTAAAAAATATTTCAAATAATAATAACATAAATAATTTAGAAGATGAAGGTTGTCCTAATTTATTAAGCTTGTACAATAAATATGAAAATTCTCATGATGTGTATAGTTGTGTTTATCACGATACCATATGTGCTTTAAAAAATGTAATATGTTTAAATAAATGGTGTATAGATAATAAATTTTTGAAATAAATTTTTTCTTGTTATTTTTCACAATTGGGTAATAGGTAATATAGTTTCCTATCCCTACCAATCCTTTCCAATGTTAATCATTCATTATAAGTTGCTGGTATCAGCTGTGCGATGTCATTATACATTTACAATTGTCTGTATCAAGACTAGGAATTAAGTAAACAGAACATGTCTCAAAATAAATACAATCCTCGATATGACATGTATAATACATATAAAATGCGTGAATTTTCATTTAGTTACTATTGGGCAACGGTTGATTCAAGGAGGAGATTGGTAATGGAAATGGCTGATGCTGGATTTTTTTATTGTGGAAATGGTGTAAACGATAAAGCAGCTTGTTTCTCATGTGGAGGTATTATACAAGATTGGGAGATTTACGATGATCCTTGGATGCAACATACTATACAATTTCCTCAATGTTGTTATTTGAACGCCGTGAAAGGAACATATTATGTAGACAAATCAAAACGTCGATTTTTAAAAGAAACAAAAATATAAAATTATTCTAAAGTAGAGGAGGATAGATCGATTGTTTGTTTGCTGAATAAGCTACTAAATGCTATTAGCAATGGAGCCTAAGTAAATATAAATTACTTACAGTAATGTTATGCGACATTCGATTCCTACAATAGTAGTTAAAAGGTTGAATCATAAACTGAATTAAATAATTTAAAAATAAATTATATTAGCTACAATGCAAGATTCAGCGAAATATATTTCTGAAGGCATTTGTAAAATTATTATTCAGAACGCTAATGGTGAGGTTATATTTGTCCGTGATATGAAGTCTGCTCATAAAAAATTGAGCGCTGATTCATCAAAGCCTCAGGTCGGAAACATGCAAGAACTTGTCTTTAAAAGCGGTAATAGAGAGCTAACATTCTCCCGAGTTAACGATATGCAGATTGGTCCTGAGAAATTGATAGCGGGTTCAGCAAAGTGTCGGAACACCAGCACATCATCAATAAGGAATATAATGCATGATTTAGTGACACCTGATTCAGAAGACATTATATGCTACCAGATTCTACCGGAAGATGAAATTCCTTTTATTTAAATCAGTTTTAAAGAAATTTCAATTCCAATCAGATGAAAAGTGCTAACTGAGGTAAAAAATAGATACAGAGCTGGCAGACACGTTTACAGATCTTCTTTACTATTTGAATAGATTTGTATGATTCAGATTCAAATTTACTCTCCCTATACTACACTGGACTTAAACAGAACCATGATGAAGATGCTTGTATGTTTCTTCGAGTTATCGACATGCAGACTGCTCATAAAAATCGGATGCAGGATCGTTGATGAATTGGATGATGGATAATACCCGAAATACTTATTTCCGTTTTTAATAAATTTTCACTTTATAATGAATAGTGAAAACTGTGAGTTTTAGGATCTGAATGAATGAGTGAGAATTGCGGGTTTCCAGATCTTATCTGATCTGGAAACCCCAATTCTTACCTACTGATGCCAGATATCCTTATTCTCACGACACTCGTGGGATGACGTGGGGTTGTTTATTCTCACCAGGGGAATTCACCTGTACCTATAGAAAAACATAAGTACTTTAGCAATATAATAACAGATTAGTAGATCAATAAAGGCTCCAGGAGATTTAATATTCAGTTAATGTAGATATTATTTTGAAGCCCGTGATAGCAAAAATGGATGAAAAAAGTTCAGCGATGAAAAATATAAATTGCTGTTTACTTACTTCTAAAAATTTTTCGTAAACTCCCTTCTAAATTATACTAAAGAAGCGCCATTACTCCACCAACTCATTTTTATCCAGTTAAGTCATATCATAATGATGTCAATCTGCGACTAAAATCAAGCTACTTTGTAAACGCCCTTAAATAAATTTGTTCTTCGGGAAGCATTCGGGTCTTTCCGCCGATCACCGAACGACTCCTTCTGTCTTTATTTGCAGTCGGTGTTTGCAGCCGTAGCTGTCCGCGGCGTAGCACGGCAGTTGCGTCGTAGCGCTCGTAGCGGTCTGGCCTACGCTCCCCTCTACGACAGTACTGGCGTAGAGATCTTTCTCATTTTCATTCTGAGATTGCAACTGTAATTGGACGTTTTATTAGTAGTATTCCAAAATAGTATAATTAATATTGGTGTTTAAATAATCGTTACTTAATAAGTGCTTGGAAATACTCATCGCAACAGGTAAGTCATGTTTATACTACATTTAATTGAATTTTCATTGTTTCGAAAAATCTGCAACTTATTACATCTGGTTATCATTTGGTTTCGACGTGTTTATTATGCGTAATAAATTATTAACACTAATAATTTGTGCGTCACACTCCTTCAGTTTCCATTATGAGCTGGCAGTTAATATTATGGTAATGAAATCTCGCAGTATGGTGCGTAGCATTTACATAAACAAAAACGGGGTTTATATCGTGCCGAAGCAACGGTGTTTCTTAAGTACGTAAGTAATATTTCATCTCGCGATACGAGCTTAACGCCGGCAACAATAACTGTACAAAAACTCTCGCAATTGTTCTTGTTTCAAACTTCCACTTGGTGCCAGAAACAATACATTTGCGGCGAGAAAAACTGCTTGAATAATTATGATAAAAAAACGACGTGTTTTTTACGAGCGCTGCTTTTTCAATTGTAGCTTTATCTTGCCGTCAACGCCTTCCGCGTGAGTCTTTATGACATACTTTATTTTGATAACCGTCTCTCGACGTCGTCTTGGAACTTCCTTTCTTTTGCATGAATCGTACCTTAAGTATGTTGACTAAGTCGTTGGATACTCTCTGTGGTTCGGGAGTAAATACTGGAATGTGCACAATAAGCTCGCATTACGTTCCTTTTACGGTTATACAAGTGTCTATTTGGCACTTACCCTCGCTTACACCCCGGGGTCGTATTCTATAGCGTCACGAGCGCTCGAGATAATTAATTAGCCGCTTTGATACCGACATAGGCAGCCGCTCCGTTCCGTTCCTCGTGAGATCTTTACCGGAGAGTGTTTCTCTTTTTGTATAGCTACCTTGTTTTCTGCTCTTAGTTTGTTTGTATAGCCTTAATGAGTTATTTTTCCGCTCTAACTTTCGTTTTTCATTGCATAATGTAGTGTTTCGTGAGAGTGTTTATCGTTTCGTGTTTAATTTTGTAGTTATAGCGCTCTTTCAGTTTTTTCTCGCGGCCATTGTCGACTTGTAACACCTAGGTACATTATACATCCATGACTCTTACTGAAATAAAATAAATGTTTATATTTGTTTCCTTGATCTGGATGATTCTAAACTGAAGAACCAACTTCGATCGAACATTAATAAAAAAAAAATTCAATATCGAAATTTTTCCTCTTACTTATAAAGCGGACTTTTCCCCTAATATTTTTTCTTCGATGCTTTTATGTTGGCATTGTTCCATCTCAGTGAAATTAAAAAAGGGAATTCATCATCTGCACCGAGCGTTCAAATAAGGCCGAGGGCAGATGTCGATATCTGAGAAGAATAATTCAAAATTCCTTGCGCAAGCAAACTTTATATCTTGAAGGTATATTATATTTTGATGTTGTAACTTAGCCTTTTTTCGCATCGAATTTAATTGGACCGATGTTCTTATAATAGGACTTTCTATTGGATAGATTATCTGAGACTATTTCTATATACCTACATGTTTCTGGGTTGCTTTTGGACTCGTCCTAACAAGTCTACTAGTACCAGTATTTACTGGTAGCACAAAATTGGCTCTCTATTACTAGTACCATTTATCATATAGATTTGGTGTCGGGTGTTATTCTCAACACATCGGTCGATCAAATTAATGAGCCTGTAATTTTTATTTTTTTATTGGTATTAAAAAATCGTTGCCGAAGGCCTGCCGTTTACTGATCTCTGGTATTTTGACTAGACAATTCACTTCTACCTCACATCGGCAATCAAGGACGGGTTGTATATCACCATTAGATGGATTGTATTGATATGTGTGTGTTGACGGTCAGTAATCAAAGGTATCGACTCTGTCATCAAAAATGTATTAACAACATTAATTGAATGTGTGCAGCGGTCGTCCAGAATAAATTGACAGTTGCAAGGTTATCAGATTAAATATTATGTGCAACAGCAGACTCTTTTTTGATGATATCTAATGCTGAATGTCTCATACAAGACCAAAAAAAATTGGTTTCATTGGTTTTTCGTTTTGTTGGTTGATTTTCAGACCAAAATAATAATTAATATTTGAAAATTCGGAGTAAAAATACTCTACACGAATAAAAATAATTTATTTGCAGAAAATATAGGTGTTACCAGTTGTAAAAGTTGGTGGTTAATGTACTGTACATTAACCACCATATTTTGCCTGTTTAGGGCATGCTAATTAGTTTTACATTAATAGGTACATAGGTAGGGTACTTATTTTAATAAGATATACAAAATATACACCTATGTTCTAATATAATTTTTAAATCAAGATAAATTTAAGTTACAATAATATATAAAAAACACAACAAAACTTAAAACCTATTAAAAATAACATGTTGTATTATAACATAAATTCTTTATTAGTTAAACTGAATAAACACATGCCACAAAATTATAGGAAACTTAGAATATTTTTTTTTCTTTATGTTGCAGAAATTCTTGTAAACTATAAAAACTATTTTCTATCATATATTGATGATTGGCTGGTTGATAAGGTTGACTTTTTTGGGTACTTCTTGGATTTAGTGAACTTTGTAGAAGATAGAGTAGTTTTTTGCTGCAATTATGCTTGCATTCAACAACATGACTTTTTCAAGTCATTACAGCGTAGCCTTTTCCAAATTATGGTGGTTGGTCCAGTCTAACCGGATGCAGCTGAATACCCATAGTATATAGGTATAACACTGAATTAATGATCAAGAGAAAACCGGCTGGCCTCGTGTCGCCTAAACGCAAGTAAGATAGGGGTAGAGAAGGCAGTTCTGTTTTTCATTTTCAGAAATGCAAGATAGGGGTAGAGAAGGCAGTTCTGTTTTTCATTTCCCCTAATGCAAGATAGGGGTAGAGAAGGCAGTTCTGTTTATCATTTCCCCAAATGCAAGATAGGGGTAGAGAAGGCAGTTCTGTTTTTCATTTCTCCAAATGCAAGATAGGGGTAGAGAAGGCAGTTCTGTTTATCATTTCCCCAAATGCAAGATAGGGGTAGAGAAGGCAGTTCTGTTTTTCATTTCCCCAAATGCAAGATAGGGGTAGAGAAGGCAGTTCTGTTTTTCATTTCCAGCAAGTCTGTGATGCTCAATGCATTATTTCCCTGAATCATTTAAGGCTTTTGACCCACACTAGGATAACAACAGGCGTAATAATGACTAGCGACCCGCCCCTACATCGCATGGTTTTAAGGCATCGAGATTTCTTTGTTTTATGTAAGTTTCCTCTTAATGTTTAAGAGTGTTTAAGAATGTTTAAATGTGTGAATGTTATAAAAAAAACCATCAGGAACAAAATGTCTAAATTATAGTGAAAGTCGCGTCACAATCCGTTGCGTAGATTAGAAGAACAACGCGGTCACACAGGCAGACACGAAAAGTGACTTTAATTTATAATATGTATCGATATATATTTAATGAGCATACAGCAGCAGGTCAATAGATTTTATGAACACACAGCAGCAGGTCACGTTACCACAGACTGTCAAATTTTCTCATTTGATTTTGAACTTAACCTTCAACATTTTAAGGTTTAAAATCATTTGGAGAAATTTGACAGTTTCGTATAACCTGATGTGCTGGAGACTGTACAAAGGCGGACCAAATGCCATAAGCATTTTTTACCTGTCAATCTTTGGGTGATGCAGAGGCAAACAGTGGTAAGGGCAATTACGAAAATATGAGGAATAAATACCTATTTGTTTAAATATAAATATGCACATAGACCTATTACAAACTGTATATAATATAGACTTCGGTGTTAAGATAACATTGAAAGCAGTTTAACATAAACAAATCGTCTGTACCTACAGATAATAATCTTATCATTACACTTTTAAATAAGTTTGAAATGTTACCGACCCAACAATTTTAATTAACAATTTACAAAGTTCAATGCCGGTGGAGGACTTTATAAATGTTGTCTCGTGCTATTATCTCAAAAGTAATTAAAGTCTGACAAAGCTGTGTAAAATAATAAAGGTAAAAGAGCAGCTTGTTAATTTCCGTTTTTTATACAAAATCTGTTTCTAATATTTGCCTGACAATTTTAAACGTTATATTTCAAGAAGGCCAATTTTTTATAATATAATACTACAAAAATTGTATATGACACATTGAGTTTATATTGTGTTCAACAGTAAAATATTTTACTTATTTCGGGAACACAGAGCAATTTCATCCAGCCTCTGATTTTACCCGTATGAACAGTGGGATGTTGCAGTGTGATCCCATCTTTGACTTCAAAATGATTATCAAACCGTATCATCACACCTGTCTCCCAAATGGCTAGGCAAAGGTGGTAACATCACCACATACGTTCCATATGGGGCCAAACTTAGGATAGAACATGATAGTGACGACAGATCCATTTAAAAAAAAATAACATTAGCACCAAGGTGTACCTGTACTTACGATTTTTTAACCCATTTGAAGAAATACAAGCGAGATGAATATTTTATTTTAAAAGACACTTTCACAAACACACAAAAGGCGCCTTTTAGAGCTTTTAAAAACGCGTTTATGTATTACTTAGCATTAAGGCGGTGAGACAGAGAACGTCGATATACGCCGGTAATAATTTATTGGCAGCGGAGGATAGAACGCCCATTCTGTTCTATCTATACATTCTCAGTGTTCTACCTACAGAGTGTAAATAATTTCTTCGAGTAAAATACGACG
Organism: Brachylomia viminalis; assembly: GCA_937001585.2. NCBI lineage: Eukaryota > Metazoa > Arthropoda > Insecta > Lepidoptera > Noctuidae > Brachylomia > Brachylomia viminalis. The sequence goes on along the minus strand of OW443308.2, from coordinate 10,730,219 downwards.
TCCTTGCTAGGAGTAAAATAAGAACAAAGAATGTATTGTTTGATGGCTATCAGTTCTGTTTTTCATTTCACCGAATGCAAGACAAGGGTAGAGAAGGCAGTTCTGTTTTTCATTTCACTGAATGCAAGATACGGGTAGAGAAGGCAGTTCGGTTTTTCATTTCTCCAAATACAAGAGGTTAGAGAAGGCAGTTCTGTTTTTCATTTCCCCAAATGCAAGATAGGGGCAGAGAAGCCAGTTCTGTATTTCATTTCCCCAAATGCAAGATAGGGGTCGAGAAGGCAGTTCTGTTTTTCATTTCCCTAAATGCAGGATACAGGTAGAGAAGGCAGTTCTGTTTTTCATTTCACCAAATACAAGAAGGTAGAGAAGGCAGTTCTGTTTTTCATTTCACCGAATGCAAGATAGGGGTAGAGAAGGCAGTTCTGTTTTTCATTACCCCAAATGCAAGATACTGCGGAGTACTGCGCGGTTGTGTGGCGTCCCCACTATGCATCACATCGTTTTAGGTTAGAGCGCATACACAAAATATTTTAAACCACCTTGCATTTTCTGCGAGAATAGCTAAAAAAGTTACAAGCTACGCTAAACGTCTCGAAAAATTTAGCATGACCTCACTCAAAAAACGTAGAGATAATACTGATTTAATCTTTCTGTTCAAAATTCTGCACAGTAAATTAGACTGCCCCCAGTTGTTAGGTAAGTTTAATTTTAACATACCCCATAAATATCCACGTCACCCCATCAAACATTTACGTCCCCCCTTCCGCAGAACTGTTTCAGGGCCCAACTCTCCAGTCCCGAGACTTTGCAGACTTCTTAACAATAATTGTGACGATGAGATCGATATTTGTTGCATTTCACTTCAAAAGTTCAAGCGCCAAGTCCACCAAAATAGATAAAAATTACTTCTAAGTAACGCACGATTTCCCCAACTATTGTCAACTTATCAACTATTCGTGTTGAAATTGTGTAAAAATTAGCGTAATGTCTGCACTTATACACAGTAATTTTTGTTTCTTTTTATATTGTTTTTGCATGCTGTGTCTTTCGCCTAATATTGTGCACTTGGCTTGTATATTTGCTTGTCTTAATTTGTTTAAATAGTGTAACGATTGTAGTTATACCAATAAATAAATAAATAAGATAGGGGTAGAGAAGGGACACCCTTTTTTTTTTTTTTGAGGATGGTAAATCATCATATGACCCTTCCCGCTCTGGGTGGAGCAGAAGGGAGTGTCAGACTCTTAAAACCCACCCGTGTTCCTTCAGTTGCCTGTGCCACGGTTACTCTTTCGGACTTTCCCGCAACCTTGGCAGGCATCAGCCCTAGCGCACCCCGTCATTGGTGCTGACATCTCTTTGAGGCATGCGTGGAAGCACGCACCGTCGACCCAGGCAGGGACACCCTTGAAGTACAATATACAGGGTGGCTGGTTCATCGACGCGAAACCGGTTACCATGGATGCAGTACATGATTCTGAATTCCCCTGCGTTGAAAAGTTTCGTCAGTTATGCTGCTCCATACAATTTGACTTTCTATGACACAGCAGATTTTTTTTTGTTAGCCGGTTTTCATGGTTACAGTTGTCGTGTCGATGACCCTGCCACCCTTGATATTACCTAGGTGGTTCTTGTGTTCTAGGCATAAACTATGTTTTTTTTAGCATGTTCTATACCACTCTTAGACAAAGACCTATCTCCGGTCCTCCCAAACTTATTTAGGTAAATTTAAACCGGACTCCGCAAAACATATTCAATCCTTTTTTTAGTTCTGAAACGTACACACTAAGAGTAGTGTGTACTCCCAAATTCAAGCCCACAAATAGTTACCTTTGTAGAATCAGTTGATTGGTAGCATTGCCTAGAGCCAATATTGAGTCACTCCAAAAGTACGTAGAAACCACTAGATTCAAAGAATCACACTACTACGTATCGGCCCGTTTTTAATTGCATTAGGGAATATGGGGTTTCGTAGGTTTTCATCGACTTTTTGTTATTCCGGCCTCATTCGGATATTTCTTTATAAAAAAGACATGTCAGGGACGTATGACCCACTGCCCCCAGGGCATTCTCCGGGAGTATCGTATTACCAACTTTAACTTAGAACATGTTTTTTTATATAACACAACTAACTCGTAAAAAGAATATGACATGTGTTGTGTAACAAGATAATGGGTACATCAAACTTTTAGGTTTGTTTTTCCTGTTTTGATTTGTAAAGAAATTGTATTTAAAAAGTTGGAAGTTAAAGTAAGAAGTGACAAAAAAAGATTTTTCTGACAAGACCTTGTTTTCTTTTACATTTAGGTTTAGTGATATAATCATTATTTCATCTGTCATGGAAACTTTCTGGTTTATTTTGAAAACATACTACTAATTTGGTATATTGGTAATATAAGGCCATACAACAAACTCCAATCAGCTATTTTAAGTTCGGCATCGATACCGAACGTATTTTTAGAAGCAATTTGATCATTACGTCACAAACATCCACTTTTAGAGCCCAACAAGGCCATACAAACATTTATCTGGATGCAACAACAACGCCCTGACCTCAGGTCAGGGTTTCTGGTCTGCGCTCGACATAGAAGGCCGAATCTCCGCCACTGCGCCATTTGCTATTGGCATTAATTGCTGTCGCATCGCTAGCGAGCAACGTAAAGATCCATTTCCGATGATTGACTCTTACAATTCCGCGAGGTGATGGGCAGCTTATACTCTTTTCCAATTTCAGTTGAAATGGAACGTTATGTAACAGCCTAGTTGATCTTATGGATACGAAATCAAATCGGAATACGGTCATTTTGTATAGCAATTTTGAAATGCATTCTTCATAGTCTTCTTAATCGGTTTCATACTGTTCATAGGTACTACTGATTGCCGCAATCACACACAGTCACAGTCATGACGTGCAGCTGTCGACGATTTCTGTTTTGTGCTCGTGATTCTGATTAGAGATCTCTTTGTTATTTTTACTTTTTTCTTAATATTAGAGCTAATTATCTTTTTGTATGCACGTGTTTCTGTGACAAATAAATCTATTTTTCTTTCTTTCTTTCTTTCAATCACAATATACGAACATAATACCGGTTGAAGAGACATGCCATGCTGAGTCAGTAAGTCTTCTATTATAATTCTGAATAATCTCACGTCGATCTACCCTAAACAAAGTGTACCTATGTCAGTGGGACGGATCTACAAAAGAAAATATGGAATTAGGTTAACTTTCCCAAATCACCAGTCGATAGAGCAACATAATCGACCTTACGCCCGTTAATTTGAATGAAAACGGCCTACAATACAACAACTCCAACTATTTAAATTGAGATAAGCAAACGAGCTGGGTCGGCCGTACTTTTGTCACTCAACCGCCCTTAAATGACAAATTAATTAAATGAATGACCCTGAAACAATAAAAGCCTGAATACCAACCCTAAACTCGTCCGGATGGTTCATTGTTCCTCATTGTTATCACTTGAGTGATCAGCTAACAGAAAGAACAACAGGTATAATAGTGACGTCAGAAAAGCGAAGGAAATAAAATTATTACGACAGTTTTTTGTAAACAATGCTGATGGGAGTTTTATGTTTGTAATAGAATTACGTTATGTGCCTGTCTCTAGTTTTATTGCGTTATCACGTAAGTAGGATTTTATCGCCGAGGGACGTTTCACGTTTCTTTCTGTGTTATCTTTCTGTCGAGCTACAATGTTTTATACCGGTGGGAGGGTTAGGATCAACAGTATTCTTTAGAAGTCTTACCTCGTGAACTTTGTTGTGAAGTTAAAGCATGAAAAGTTTAATTTTCACGCTGTTGTTACAAAATAGTTGAGATGCATTTGAAAGCACGCTACGTACCGTTTTGTGTTGTTCCATACTTTTCCTCAGAATTAGACTTATGCTCGCAAATAAACTGAAAAATTCAAAACTAAACGGACTCTTACTTAGTACTGCACGACCATTCAACGACCGAGTACCAAATTTTGTTACAGAAATAACTTCACACAGCTTTGATAACTTTGAAAGTTTTCAAACGAAATTCATCCAAATTTATATAGAACTATCCTACTGAATCTCTTCAGAATTTCAATTTGACGACACGGTTGGCGCAGTGGTTAAGTGATTGACTGTTGCGCTGCGTGTCGCGGGTTCAATTCCCGCACGTAACAAATATTTGTATGACCTACAAGTAATTGTTCCGGGTCTGGCTGTTTGTGTATGTGAGTTTATTGTTTGTAAACGCACCCACATTACAGTAGAAATTCCTAGTGTAAGGCAACGTTTTTTTTTTAAATAAATTAAAATAAAAAACACTACGAGTTTTAGATAAATTTTCATCATGTCAAAACCGTTTGATATATCGATTGAGATGGAGATGTTACATTCATCTGACCAACATTGTATCTGGACTTCAAAAGAGACATTGACCCGTGAGTTTGTTTCACTATTTCTTCTCAGAGGTAAAAACGAAACTGTCGACTCCAGCATATTTTTTTTTTATGTTACGTGTAAAGTGATTCCGGTGTCCCATTTACAGAATAAACAATTTCATTTAATTTAATGAATGTTCTACTATCTAAACTAACATTAAGAATAAAACGAGCAAAGATTTGATTTTTTGTATGTTTGTTTGTTACGCTTTCACGCTAAAACGGCTGAACGAATTTAGATGAAATTCGGCACATGGGTAGACCATGACATAAATATGCACATAGAATACTTTTTATCCTGATATTCTCACAAAATCGAGACTTATGCGGGTAACACCGCAGGGTACCGCTATTCGTAAAGCTTTGATTGTAATTCTACGGGCGATAATAAAATACGTGTCAGAAACACGTGACGATGACGGGAGGGGTCCAAAGGTAAAGGTAGAATTATTAGAAATGTTCAAAGGAGCGTGAAATATTGTCTTATTATGTCGTTTTTGTGTTGTCACGTTCTTTGTGCTCGAAGATAGTTTATTTACTTATAGTACATAGCACACTACAGAAACCGTTTGTCGATGAATAATAGAGAGTTGAACGAGTCTGGGGTATTTGATTTTGTTAATATACAACACGTTTTTGTATGATCAATCACCACAATCATAATAAATCGATCAAAACATGATCAAGTTCGAATAAATAGATAAAGACATTTCGTTGTAATTAACGCAATGTGATATTAAGACAAATAATACCTTAAAGGTAATAAGTTTATTAAAAAGGTCCGAAATGTATGGGTGCGAGTATAAAAAAAACGTTCCTAGAAAATAGACAGCGCGCCACAAAAGCCTTCCTGTAGCGCGTTGATACAGACACTGTTGTCATACAACTTTAATACCGAGGGGGACTAGTCATTGTTCTTTTTACCATAATTACATGACGAGGACAAAAGGCAAACGGGATATGAAACCCTCTAGTGTGACAAGCACGTGCTTAAATTCCCAGACGAGAAATGAAAAATCCTGAGCGCACTAAGGGTCCGTACCACCAAAACTTTTAGAGTCAGCCATTCTTTTTTAAGCGACTTCAAAAAAGGAGGAGGTTCGCAATTCGACTGTATGTTTTTTTTTTGTATGTTTGTTACGCGATTATTCCGCCAATTATGAATTGATTTTTATGATAACTTTTTGTTTGGTAGGTACTATAACTAAAAAGTGAAAAAAAAAACTTTTTTACAAAAAAAACAACTGACTTCTTTAACAAAAAACACTACAATGTGAAAAATAACTTAAATTTAATTTCGGAATTCGGTGGATAAAACTAAAATACAGATTCAAAGACACCGACTTGCGAAATTAAAAGTAATTTTTCACTTTGTAGTGTTATTTTTTGGGAAGTCGGTTGTTTTGTTTTGTAAAGAAGGTTTTTATATTATTTTCATGAAAGCAGCCTTAGCAAACGTATTCTGTCTAAATTTTAACTAGCTACCTATTACGGTTCTAAAGGGTAGGCAGACAGGATGGTAGACGGCGTAGCCTTTTTTACCTACGCTTAGGGTTCACTAAAATTGCTTCTTTAATATACTCGTGTAAACAGACTTCATAGAAGCTGAATAAATATAGTTATTAGCTCGTCTACGTTTAAATAAGTAACTTTTGGTGTGATGATTAGTCAAATTAATTATCAGTTTTTAATTGAAACTTCAATGTCTTGTCACTAAACTTTCTTTAGAAACTTATTGATATTATGTTAAAGTGACGATTAGATTGTTAACCAAAACTTGTTTTTCTGTAACAGAATACATTTTATTGTCGTTTTCAATAACTAATGTTCGTAGTTCACTTATTGGTTTAGCAAACACAGAATCAATAAGAGCATTCGTTTATTTATTTTATCCTTCCAAACAATTAATTAAAAAACTATTTTCTTGGAAAAACTTGTAGGTTTCTGAAAATTCTTAGCGTAAAATCTGAGATTTTCTCAAGCCAATTTTCTCTAACGAGACGAGAACATTACTCAACACTACTCCAATTTCAACTGACTGCTAAAAACCTCATTATACCAAAGTAACAGAGCGTTACCCGGTATTACCCAGTACTACCCGGTATTACCCAGTACTACCCGGTATTACCCAGTACTACCCAGTGTGTCATAAACAACATCAATTTGCTGAACCCGTCTAATTGTGAGAGTGTACCTCAGTAACGTAACACCTGGAATGCGAAGCCTTAAATCCGACGAGCTTACGACCTCACCGCACCTGATACCTTGAGTTTATTCTCAGAAACTTTGTCATACGAAATCCGACTTTATGTCTTTGGAATAAGATTAGTTTTAAAAATCGATGACAGAAATCAGTAGGTACTAAATTACGTGGGCGTAAAAATGATATGAGTGCATTATACCGTAGCGTAATAATGTATTGATTGATAAAAAACGGGTCTTAGGAAATCAGATTTTTGTATTTAACAATTGTTGCTTTCTAATAATGTTAAAGACTGAAATAAGTACAATGAAATTTAACTCACATACCTAATGATTTATTACTTGTTTAAAAAATTCAAAATCGTATACTATTACAATGTTTATAAATATGTGAACACCATGTATCTATCACTTAATTAACTTATTTGTCATTGCTACATTTTTAATTCTTTTTACCTTTTGTGGTATGGTATTTTTATTATAGGTACATATACGTCTTCACATATAATTTTATTATATAATTAATTTTGTATACAAAATATTGTAAGTAACATATTTTAAAAGAGTAACGGTGAAGTTTCATGCCCATTCTCCTCCATACGAAACTACCTTTTGGAAGGGGCGACTAGAATCAATTCTATTTTAATGTAATTGTTGACGTTTAAAACTGCCTTTTATGTGCCTACTTGAAATAAATGCTTTGACTTTGACATAATTTCTTGTACATAACTTTACTAATCTAAACAGTAATAATTATTAAAAAATAAAGTCGCCTTTCGTGTCTGTTTGTATGATAGCGTTGTTCTTTTAAACCACGAAATAGATGTTGATGCGGTTTTCACCAACATTTACAGAATTTGTTCCGGAAGGTTGATGTGTTTTACCATCAGCCTATAATGTTTCCACAGCTGGGACACAGGCCTCCTCTCAGTGAGAGGGAGTGGGCCGTAATCCACCACGAGGGCCCAGTGCGGGTTGGTAGATGTCCTCTCGATGTTTTCCTTCATCGTTTTCAGAGCAGTGGTGATGAAATAATTTACACAAAGTAAAGCGCCTGTTTGGGTTCGAACCTACGACCTACAACTCGTAAGTCACGGTCGTTACCACTGGGTCGCCACTGCGCAAATGTGTTTAATGCATTAATATTAAACTTACAATACTTTGGCGGAACGGTTGGCGCAGTGGTTAAGCGATTGACTGCTGCGTTGCGTGTCGCAGGTTCAATTCCCGCACGGAACAAATATTTGTATGACCTGCAAGTAGTTGTTCCGGGTCTGGCCGTTTAATGTTTGTAAACGCACCCACGATAAAGGAGAAATTCCTAGTGTGGGGCAACGTTTTTAATAAAAAAAAATGTTTTGTAAGATCGTTCAAACCGTGCTAGCGGCGAATAAATACAAGTTACATTTTAACCGGTCGAATGTTAAATAACTTTTGGTAAGGTATAGGAATTTAATTTAATTTAAGACATCATTTTTTTGTAAAACGCTTCTTGTATTTGACATTACACATACGTAGATACACAGGTACATAAGTGGTGCTTAAAGTCAGTGCAAGGGGACACAACATTTACATATCTTGATTGCAAGACGCTTCCTAGTGGTTAACGTCAGTTAAGTTTAAATTTATTGCTATTATTACCATCCCTTAGTCTTATCTCACTTGCATAAATATTTACCACCAAGTAAGTATGGGTTGTTCCAAAACTAGCTGACGAAAGTGTAAACAAACCCTGCTCAAATTAAATTCTAACAATCACTCAAGGTAATTAGTCACACTCTGTATTTATAAGGTTTAACATTATATTTCACCCTATTTTCCAACAATTATTGTTTAAATAACATTATTAAATTGTAATTGTTAAATCATCGACGAAACTTGAAATTTAAATGAACGTTAATAAATTGTCAAATGAAAATTTATTTAAGGTGGCTTAAAATTATTTTAATTTTAGAATTTCGTGTTGAAGTATTCAAATATTCAAATCAAGGCCCTCAATTTGTAAGTGGCACTACAATATGGTCTCTACAGGTACATTTTCTGATCCTTTTGTTTATATTTTAATCAGATTCACTTGGAACATACTATAGCTTTTAGAATCATACATCAACTGGCCTCGGTATTGCTCTCGTGAATGTAGAGCTATATTGTGTAGTGGACAATCTTAGCCAGATACAAATTTACGCCAAACTGAATTCTAACTAAAGTCTAACTTTGAGATAGGAAACTCGGTCCAAGCAACAGCCGTTGACGTCACTATCCGATCTCTTACTAGCTATGCTACTAGCAGATGCAGCCAGCTTTCTATGTGCGTCATGCTTGTCTATTTACTGACCTGAAAAGCTTGGCTTTAGATAATAATATCTTTTCACACTATACCAACCAGTCCACAGCGATGCAGAGGAATTTTTCGACGCAATATTTTAGTTTGTTAATAGTTTTCTTAACATTAGGATAATATTATATTTTTATTTTACTAATTAATTGGCTAAAAGTTGTTATTTATGTGCAGTTAATTTTAATTCATAATAAATACTCGTAGACTTTTATTGAATGAAACTAACCATTAATAGGAGTATAGTAGTATAGCAGTAAAAAGTACTAAAAATTTCTTTAGAGGTGTAGTGTAGTGCTTTACGTAAATTAATTTTAGTTCATTTATGTCTTTCGTCTTGAACTTAAAATGGATCACCTCAACAAACACAAACTGAAATTTTAAAATAATAAAACCAGCTTATTAAAGCCTCATTGCAGGGCAAAATAAGCCTCTTCTGATGCATAAAAGGCAGTTTTATTCAGAGCAGGCTGTACCTAATGACCCATTGCGCCAGTACCTTATGCCAAGTTCAATTTAAACAACGTACACTATACAGATAGTGGTAACAATTATGTTTTGCGAGGTTTAGTCGCAAAGAGCTCGAACTAACTTCTTGAGCTCTTGCTTAACAGTTTGATTAAGAGCCTGACGGTTCCCCAGTCGAGAGCTTCCTTATAAACTTGAACCACCGTCGCTTGGTTGAGTACCTACTTGCATCGTACTTACAACATAAAGGAGAATTTGTATTCGTTCTTTGGGGTAGGTAAACATAATATGACGAGTGCATGTTAATTTGTACATATTTTTGCAGTTTCGTGTAGTGTGTATACGCGATAGTGTGATCCGTCAAAGCACAGAATGCTCAAAGGTCAAACGCACGTCACTAGTAACTCTTGAACTACGAAATCCATTGTTACTGCTACAAAATAAGGGCACTGTTAAAGACAAATTCACCCAGACCCTAGACGAGCGAATGACAGTACGTGGGTTTGTAAAAACGCCTACAAATGGTTTATCCGATCGATACGAAAATTTTACTAACGAACGTGAGCGAGTGGTGCAGTCATTAGAAAGGTTTGTGTTTTAAAACCTAGCAAAAGATTGCGGTATAAAAGGATTATTTTGCTAAGATGTAGGTATTATTTTTTGTTTAGGTACGTATGTCAATCATCATAATTATTATATGTGTTGTTTACTTTCGATTCACAATAGTAGGTAGGCACATAATTCTAGCAAAGCTAGCTTGCTTGATTGCACAGAAAAACAAACCATAAATTAATAAGAACTTCGCAGCAAAAAAAATATTACAGCAAAACAAAACTGTTGTTACGCTACTTAGTCACTTAGCAAGTTAGTTTTCCCTGAAAAAGTTGTGTAATGCAGTGGTCATTTATCTCGAACGCCAGCCGCATATGCCGCCGCGTCTGCCCGTAGCATCGTATTTTGTATTTGTTCCATATCTGTCGTGTGCCGTTATGATAATCGGCTTTATGCAAGTTTGGCGTGCACTGTATCTATTGGTGTTCGTTTTATAGGTTGTGTTGGCTTGTGTGTCGGGACGTAAATAGGAACGTTATTATTAATTAGTTGATGTTACTGCCTCGAAAGCTTTACAAATCCAACCTCTGTTGAAAAATTTTATGCCCTTGGGCTTTGAACGCTAATACTATTATGACTACTAACTGAAGGGTTCGTGGCTAAATAATAGCAGCCACCTGGTTGATCGAAGGTTAAGCTACGCTTGTCGTGGTCGGATTGCGGATGGGTGATCTTGGATTACATATCGAGACCCCTCCGTGGTTTGGAAAGCACGTTAGAAAAAAACTAAACCGGTTAGACTGGAAGCCGACCCCGATACAGTTGGGAAAAGGCTAGGCAGACTTTTTTACCTACTGAAGGGTTTCAAAATCAATTTATACAGGCTGGTCCAAATAGTGACGTGACGTCAATAAAAAATAAAACTTTTTTTCGAAAAGCACTTTTTAAGATTTTTTTTTGCGATGGGACTATCATGAAATACCCTTTCATGTATAAAAAAAATATCTTCCTAATATTTGTGCAAAATACAATTTTTTTTTTATCGAAAGTGAGAAATTTATATTAAATTATTCTTAAGAATCAAAGTTGAATTTCTTTTTCGATTTTAATTTTTAATTTCCCCAAAAATAAAAATAAAATATTCATAATATCTCCTAAACTATCAAAAATCGCCGAACATTACATGGGGTATTTTCGGATACCCCTCGGTATGAGAAATCAATGTTTTTTTTTTAATTTATGTCACTTTTTCGACCTTCTTGTATTGGAGTTAGTCGTATTGATTTGGAATGTTTGCTACAAAAATAAATATACATTGTGATAAGCTTTCCCTCTATATTTCCGTGAGATACTCACCCGTTACTCAGCTACTCTGAATGTACGTTGTATCCTTGACTGATCTGTCTACTTCATAACTTTCCAGACCAATAAACAAGTTTCGGTTCAGTTTATTTGCAACACTCTAGTTCAAAATCATACAAAACAAGTGATCAACATTCTACAAGGGTACTTTGTTTATGCAAACAAAATTTTCACCTCCTCCATGTTTCCAATCCCAGGAGAAACTATCAAAACGGACTTGGATATTAACCGTCGCTTCGCAAATTTGATTTACCTTTTTCTATCAATGTTTACCTCGATAAACAAGTTTTGGGCTATCCTAAATTGCTGTCTGTATAGACCCGAAATAATTTCATATTTTATATCTTGTTTGCTCTTTCTTCTATTTACAAAGTACTCTTTATTCTTCTTTTTACATAAATAAGTACAATATTAAGCTTTCACAATTCTACTTTAGTTCTAACTTGAGAAAAGTGGCTTACTCACCCGTAGGCGCAGGGTTAGCAACGTAATTTGATTTGTGGAGCACCTAATATTTTAATTCCAGATGTTGTTGCTTCAGGTAATTTGTACGTTTATTAATAAGGTTGAAATATAGAATACCTTTGCACAATAGGTTAACTATACCCCTCCAGGACACATCTACATCATACTACGTGACATCATTTTGGCATTTTCTTAAATAGTTAAAAAGGAATTGAAATCCCACTTCTAATGCGACGGCACGGTTGGCGCAGTGGTTAAGCGATTGACTGCTGCGTTGCGTGTCGCGAGTTCAATTCCCGCACGGAACAAATATTTGTATGACCTACAAGTAGTTGTTCCGGGTCTGGCTGTTTGTGTATGTGAGTTTAAATGTTTGTAAACGCACCCACAATACAGGAGAAATTCATTGTAAAACGTTTAAAAAAAATACTGTGACATCAGTCCAACTGTTAGTCAAGCGAGTGGATGACAAAAAAGATTTCACTAAATGACAAAAAAAAATCCCTTTCATAGAACGAGCGAATAAAAGAGGACTTTTAGAAAATACCTTTGATTATTGGTGTAAAAATTGTAGAGTTTATTTAATAATGGTTATTGCAATGATTTCGATCTCAATACGAATAAAAAGCAAACTTATTAAGAATGTCTGTTTCCCACCAATCTTCATTTTGTTAATCATGACCACAGACTAATGACTGTCAATTAGTTATGGGTTGTCTTCAGTACCGAAGAATATCGAGCACTAAAAATGGCGTGTGCTTAGTGGGACAATGCCGAAAGAGGATTTAAGATTATTCTATGAAGGAATTTAGGAGAAAATGGTATTAACACCAGTAACGAGAATAGGAAACATGTATTAGTAGCAACGACTTTTAAATACACCTTATTTATTTTAAATATGTAGTGTTCTTGAAAAGGTTAATTGCGACTTATTTACGTGTTTAAATCTTCACGAGAAAATAAACAAATAAAAAAAAACAAGTTTGTGAGGTTTATCCTTATTTTATCTAAAAACTAAGACGATGGTAATTATTTATAGACCTAAAAAAAAAAATTTACCCATCCATCACAATAACTGTTATTTTAGGTGGTAGCTATTTTATATTTAATATCATCATTACTTTATAAATCAAGTACAAAGAAAACACTCCCATATTTTTTCCCTTACAAATAAAATACCCATCTAAAATATCGATATCTAAGTTATCTAGAACGTAGGTAGTGCTGTGACATAAGATACAATTCATCCTCAATCCAATTTCGATTGTCTTCAGGAAGGTCTCGGAACGCCAGATATTTCCCTACTCGATAAATTCAAGTCGGATTCTAACAACTGGACTGTCTACTTGGATTATCTGATAGCTTGCAGCTTAGCGTTTGAAGTTATTGCACAGCATAGACACTTTAGCAACTTGTTTTGTTGCTTAGATTGTAAATCTTGAAGTATATTTACTCTGTGTATGCCATTAAGTACCCACGCAATAGATTTAAAGTGAATTGGAGTTGAATAACAAAATTAGTCGCATTCTTCGTCTCAAATTAATTTCCAAATAAATATTCCTAATCGTACTAAATCATGGTAGCAGTATTTCAGAGCGAATCAATAATATCTATATATAAATATTTCTACAATCTAACTCATTATTTGGCCCCAATTTCCCAAACAAATATTCGATAAATGCGTAAAAATCCGGCAATGTGTTATCCGTTGAAAAAACATGTCCGACCAAAAACTGTTCATTAAAACAATCCTAATCCTATTGCGGAAATTGAGGGAAATTGTGATAACGGTCTGGTGGCGTGTTGGGTGGAGTCGTACGGTGTCGGGCGAAGTCGGACGATGCCGGACGGTGTCACGGTGGCCAACAGTGCGGTGTGGTGCGGTTACTACACTCCCGCATAAAAGTCACTTACTTGACTTAACATAACCTTTGATCGTCTGCTCCGTTGCATGGGGTACTTCATCTATTCTGTACGTTGTTGCATACTTACATTAGAGGACATACCTACTTGTAACATAAGTGTGTTAACAAAAATATCTAGAAGAAAAATTTCATAAGACTACAGACTGTCCCTCGCCGTCCGATAAGGACCAGGCACGGGTTGACGGCGCGTTGTATTCCACGCGCGGCTCAAAGAGATGTCAGCATCACTGACGGGATCCGCTAGGGCCGATGCCTGCCAGGGTTGCGGGAAAGTCCGAGACGGTTACCGTAGCCCCTGGCCCAGGCAACTGAAGGAACACGGGTGGGTTTTAGTCAGTAAGAGTCTGACACGCCCTCCCGCTCCGCCCAAAGCGGGAGAAGTTATATGATGACATACCACCCTCAAAAAAAAAAAGGACTACAGACTGAACTACTTACGTACCTTACCTTTTTTCCCACCTTAACTGGAATGCGATTTGAAAAACAATCACTAACTTTTCTGGCTATAATTAATTCAAACTGACCGATTATTAGTGTTATACATTCAAATCACTAAACTGAAGTAATTGAATTGATTTATTGAAGTAATTGTTATTCAAACTACACAATTAAAATAAACAAAACACTGTTTACAATCAGTGCTTTAGTTTTTTCAGGATTAATATGCAAATATATATTTTAATTTACGATTAATATTATGTTAAACACCAATGACTAAAAATTACATCATTTTAATTATCTCGCGTAGGGTTTCATTAATATAATCGAAAATATCCGTGTGCGGCGTACCGAGATAACTGGCTATCGCACAGACAGTTCCATTATATTTGCCGCTCGGCAATTTATCTCCCAGCGCTTTTTGTTGGCGATGCTTGTAAACTATGAATAGCGGAATCAATTCCGGTGCCGGCACTCGAAACCATATGAAAACCAATATATATACATCAGTTTATACGTTACAGCAATCATTTTGAGTGTCTAATTGTTCACAGATTCGATGAAAAGGAAAACATGGGCTGGACAAGGATATACAACACGATAAAACTGCAGTATGTAATGAAACAACGGGTGAAGTAAATGTTGTTAGTGACAGCGTGGTTTTAGCCATGTATCGCAAAGTAATGTATGCAACGGTGGCCGCGCTTACACTACAAATAATTGGTGCAGCGCGGCTGATGTGCCCGAGTGACCCTAACTGCGTTTGCGGCGGCACGCTCGCCGTTGAACTCAATTGCAACATCGATGGTGAGTGCACTTAAATGTTGACGCTTACGAATGCCTTTTAAAACCGAGTCGCAATTTTCGCAGCATGATATAAATTTTTCTTCACACAAACTTCCTTCTCCACTTTCTATTACGACAACGTAAGCGGATTACATCATGTTCGGTTTTAAAGTCGCGTTTTAAGTGTCGTATATTTCAGCACTATTTTTACTAACGTAAAATAAACTTTTCAGGTCGGACAGTAAAAATAAATTTACTGCCAAACATCTACATAAATATTAAATGTGAGAATGCATCGAGTCTCGACTACAGCAAGTTACCAAAATGTGCCAACAATATGAGTTCATTTAAATCTGTCAGTTTTAAGGATTGTCCATTGCCAGCGTCCTCATTCAAAGATGTGCTGACTAGTATGGGAGTATCGAAGACCATGGCACTGATATTCCAGAATGCAAAAAACCTGTCAGGATACTTTGACAGGAAGCACTTTGCAGGATTACAAGACTTGACAAAGCTACTTCTGTCGATAAATGGGATTACTCATCTTCCAGACAACTTGTTTATGGATATCAATAAGTTAACATGGCTAAACATAAGGTCGAATACTATAAACCTCTCTGAAGAGTTGTTCAAGCCATTAGAAAAGCTGGAAACTCTAGAAATTAGTCACAATCACATGACCAATATTTCTTCGAATTTATTTTCCCATTTATCTTTCTTAAGAAAACTCTCTTTGTGGCAGAGCAATGTCACCTGGTTTTCTAAAGATCTTTTCACTGGTGTCGACGTGCTCGAAGAGTTAGATCTCAGTTCTAACGGTCTCAACGAACTTCCTTCGTCGATATTTAAGCCCTTAAAGAAATTAAAGAAACTGACGTTATTCTCCAACAAATTCTCATCGCTACCACAGAATTTGTTCCGAAATAATGCGGAACTTGAAACAGTGGTGATACTAAACAATGACGTCAAACTGAAGGAGCTACCTAAATACCTTTTTGGGGATTTGCCAAACTTGAAGCAAATATATATTCAGAGAAGTGGTCTAGAGACCGTGCCGTACGACGTTTTTGCCAATTCACCGCTAATTACGAACATATCATTAGCTTATAATGACCTTTCAACCCTACCGGAAGCCATTTTTAATGATCAAATAAATCTTCTCGAGCTGGACCTGAGCTACAATCAATTGAACGAGCTGAAGCCTAAATTGTTTTCGTCTTTAGTGAGATTGGAAAGGCTTAAATTATGTCATAACTATCTTGTAGAAATATCTGGGTAAGTAAAATTCTTGTTGGCTCACTATCCTTTTATACGATTACCAGGTATGTGACGTGATTTACTTTTATTACAGCAAAACCTTTTCGTCTCTACTTAGCCTAATATACTTGGAAATGGAGCATAATAATTTGAAAACGATTTCGTCATATTTGTTCAGTAACAATAAACAGAGAATGTCAATATCTCTGGCTTACAATAAACTTAATTTTGAGGACAAAGAGTTGGCAAATAATTCTTGGATGGTGAAAAGGGCGTCGCCTTTTGCCCACACTTATAATTTGAAGCTATTGAATATAAGTCACAATGAATTTAAAGTGGCTTTTGAGGACTGGTGGGTGAATGGTCATGAGAATTTAGATATTAGTCACAATAATATACAGAACCTTTGGGTAAGTGTTTAAAGTAATTTAATTAGATGTTTTTGTCAGAAAACAAGTTTTGTGAGTAATTTAAAATAACGTGTTATGTTACAGACTGATGAGGAGGCTTTAAAAAATTACCGAAACGTCATGAAAAAACCCATGAAGTACGTATGGATTTCTGAAAATCCTCTCAGCTGTGGATGCGAGAACTATTTATTCATTGATTATATACTAGATCATACAAAAACTAAGGTGAGTTTTAGATTTAAGATACTATCATTCCAAAATTATATTTAAATATAGGTATGCAAAACGAAAGAGAATTAATGCTCGATTAATTGTTCCAGATCGTCGACTTGAGACATGTGCGATGCCCACTCTGGGCCAAAGAAGCCTGCTACATGAGATTCACAATTCTAATTACGCTCATGACCATCGTTATATCACTATACACAATTATTTTAATAGTGTTCATAATCTATAGGAAGCAAATTAATTCGATTGTAAAGAAAAAATTAAATACTTTCCATCCTTCAACTCCAAAAAAATGTAAGGATAAGGGATTCAGAATTAACCTGGATTTCTGTCCACAAGATGAAGAATTTGTAACACGAGAAATGTTACCAATCATGGATAACACGGAATGTCTGAAAAGTCTAATTCCCCCGATTAAGCGAACAGAATATAAAGACACTTGTTTTAGGAAGTCGGCAAATTTCAAACGATACGTCAAAGATGTGAAACCACGAGCCCGAATTGTCGTGTTTTCATCCAACTACTTAACCCAACGCTTTGGTCACGTTGACATCAAGAAAATTCATAGTGAAATGTTGAAAGCTGAAAATACCGTTTATGTTTTCGCCGATATCGGTCCGGAGAACTCAATATATGCATTTCTGGAAGAACAACGTGATGTTAGAAGGACACTAAAATGGGACGAAGAATATTTCTGGACGAAATTGCTTTTTATGCTAAAAGATTTTGTGTTAGCTGATGAACCAAAACAAATGAAAAAAATATTTATCGCTCCACCGGAATCGTTCGTGAATTCAAATGTGAAATCTTTATCTCAGTCAAATCTACCGGAATGGCCCAACATGTACGATGTTAACTACCAGGCACACAGTTTCAACACACTGACATACAGTCAAGTTTAGTACTCTCTATACTTAATTTAGCGAGGTAAAGACTGACTTCTCCGCTACGACAACATCTGAACTCAATCATAGTTTTCGAATCTTCATTTGTTTTATATCGTTATGTTAAGATGAAGTAGTACTAAATACGAATACGGCTTGTATAAACATTTTATATAACTATTTTATCATGTAAAAATTAGGATACTATCTTATTGTTTGTAAACAGTTTATACTGTGTATAGTAAGCAAACCCACTCGTTGTACTGCGGTTTAACCATGTGGTGCCTACTTCAAAGAAGTGTGTGTCATCAATAACAAAGGCAAATGTAATCAATATGTAAGCGTTTATTTTAAGTAAGTGTAAATAAATTTAATGAAACATTAATAAAAACGAAAACATTAAAGTTTCTTGGAAACTTCATGTTGTTAAGAGTTGTAAACCTGCAGCTTATAATAAAACCTGTACTTTAACAACAAGCCGGTTATTTTATTTACCTACAGTCTTTCAGAAATAATTAACATTGAATACCCTTTTGTCTTAAACGATTAATTAATTTGGTAGGTACACTCTGATGATAAAATTTTATATTTATTCCATTACTTTTGGCAGATGAATTCATCGATAATACTATTGAATCAGTCGACCATCTTTTCCGTATTAAAATAAAATAAATAAAATAAGAATGTTTATTGTATCATCTTAAATAACTTAGGTATTCTAGTTACAATGGGAAGAATCCTTATAAGCAAATAGTTTGCTTGTGTTAGGATGCTCCGCCCTTCCCCAGGTTATATATTTATTATTAAGTTAATGAGCCTGTTCAAGTTGTGTAAACTTATACAAATTAAAATTAAAAGTAAAACAAAAGAATGAAATGGAAAGACAGTATTTTTATAGAAAGGCAAAAAAACGCGCTGGGAATTGTGTGTTATGTGAGTAGGAGATGGTGTGGAGGAGAATGTGAGTAGTGAATAGTGAGTGTGAGTAAGTGAGGGAGTGAGGTAGGTGAGGCGTACCTACACAGTATACACGGTGGAGATTAATTATCTACAGTAATTTGAGGTAAAATGCTGTTAAATTTTTGCTAGCTAACCCTACGACTAGTCTTGGGTTCGGAAAATAATGTAGGACACAACAGAACAACGTAAGTATCCACCGAGTACCATAACTGACTGATTGGTGATCGCAGCTTGTTGTTTTCTAGCAAATCTCTCATAAATCAGCAGATTTTTTTACACCTACGAGTATGGACTTGGTTAAAGAGCTCGTTGGGTGAAGTACCCTACCAAACCGGTGTCTATCTGCTGTTAAGCTACGTTACTGGCTCTGGCTTAAAGAGCATGGATCCTGTACCCTAATTGCGTATCACACTATCTATCATAATCTTAATCATTTTGAAGGATATTGCTAATCCATTTCATACTCGTATGTTCGAAAAATGTTGTCTACTCTAAAACGTAATTAACGCAACGAATGTTGTTGTACTGTCAAAATGAAAATGTAAGAAAAAATGCTACCAGAATACCGTAATTTTATACGTTATTCCATTGAACTCTGAAGCCGTATCAGTTATAGAGTTAATTGAAAGGGTGGATGGCATGGTATTGATTAACCTTCGAAGTAGACATTTTTCCTCATAAAACCTTTTACTGATCGGTATCTTCGTTGTAATAAATAAAAGTCGTGTTCATTGATTCTTTAATATTTTTTTTTGAAATGACATGGAGGGTTATTCAGTCTGTGAGTGAAAGTAATTGATCTTGATCACATATTTTCTTCATGATTCATAAAAAAAAATGGCAACGAATAGTATAATATAGTTTCAGACAGGAAAATATAATAATACTTATTGAACCACACACAAAATTGTGCTAAACAGTTCTATAAGTTTTCAATCCAATAATTCAAGAAAGTCTATACATTGATGTTTACGTTAAATCTTAGACTATTCAAACGCAATTCAATCACAAATGCGATGATCATATAACCCAAAAAGTCAATAAGCAATATAAAAACCAACATCAATATCGCATGGGAATAAATCGCGAGTGGCAGTTGGCCGAGAACCTTCATCAATGTTAAACCAAAACCATGGCAACAAGGAAGCGAGGGGTGCCGACGGGTGCCGAGCATAGCCGAGTTGAGCCGACGGAAGCCGAGAGGACCCGAGCACCGGTGGAAATATAACTGCACTTTTATATCGGCAATAAATTGTCGGTTATGAAAACCTATGTATCTACAATGTGCTGGTAATGGTCGTGAATAAATAAGTATGTACTTTTTATTTGGAATAGGGTTTCGTTCATTTTTGTGAAATATTACATAATTTGATGAAAATGTATGGCCATATCTAAAGCATAATCACACTTCTAAACGGGAGTTTTGATGTGTGATTATGGTTTAGATATGGCCACAAAATTAAAAAAAAATATGCCTGAGAAAGTTTGATTATTTCTCTCGGGAGTGCTCTAAATAAATATCAATTTTTTTTTTGTATTTGAGTGTGAGACTCTTCAAACACTTAAATACAAGAAAAATGGTGATAGCCCTCTTAACATGGCTTAAAAAACTCAAACAGAAGTAAAAAAAGTGGTAGAAGAACTCCATTTTCACGTGTTTTCGACGGTAATATAATTTAATTTCCTTTTATTGATTGGACCTAGTAGGTTACCTTGTTAATAGCGGCATCAGAGTATGTACACTTGGGACACTAGCAAGTGGTCATGTGGTATGTTTGGTCGGCCATGACGATACTACCTAATAGATTTTCATAATTTGCCTGGACAAAAGAGAGGAGAAGTATATTACAGTACATTTTAAAGACTGGTATTCAGCCTTTTAATTTAGTATTAAAGTACATAAAAACAAGAGTCAGACTTGAAACCACTGTTACTACACAAAAGTCGTTAAAATCACATACAGCTAGAACAGATTGGTTTTCAAGATCACTATCTACACTTCGACAAATCGACCTTTCTTTTACTGGCTTTCCACACTGCAGTGCAATTGCTTTCTTTTATTCAATAAACGTTTGATACTAAGTTTTGCTTCAGTATTGCAGATGAATTTGCAATCAAATATTACAAAGTATAAAAATACCTAGACCCGAACCCTAATTGCGTCGCACACTATCGATCACAATCTGAATCATTTTGCAGGATATTGCTAATCCATTGCTTCATTTGTTCGAAAAATGTGTCTGCTCAACAACGTAAATAACGCAATGCATGTTGTTGAACTCTCAAAATGAAATCCATTGATACTGTTAGTGTGTTAGGCAATTACTCTGCTAGAACTACTAATATACACCGTGTAACATATTTAACGCAAGACCTCATACATCCCAATTAGAGTATTGAGTTAAAAGCATAATACAATGACCAGAACTATTTTTTTTAAAGCTAACTATTATTATTAAGGAAATTGTGTTGACCCTAGCATTAATTTATGCATTTAAAATGGAGTCTTATTGCCTTGCAATAAGATTTAATTTTCTTTGGCTCAATCGCCGGTCAGTATTGCAAAATACATAATTTTTGAAAATAATAGTTACTGAAATCGATTCAGTACTCAATTATGAGCAAACTAGTTTCAGGACTTGCGTTTATTCTGTTACACTTTGTATAAAGTAAAAGTCCGCATATCCATCAGTTTATTGCTAAGAAGTAACCGGCAACTACCGAAAAACACCGGCACTTTCAACTAAAGTCTGATTTACATTGAGCGATTTAATAGCTTGTGGCATACCATAGGTTGAAGCAACACAAAATGTTGAACCGTCTAGACATGTTTAGACGATGCATGTCATTTGTTGCTTCAGTGTTATCGTATGACAAATACAAGAAACTTGCATCTTGTAAACGGGGCTTTACAACACCCGGCCGTAAAGTTGTACATAACATTTTTGGAAAAGTTTTGCTTTGTAAAACGTCATCTCTGTCACTCATAGGTACTGTGTCTCTTTCTAAAGCTCGATGTGTCATATTTCAGGCTGCTGTATTGTACGCATGGGATTAATATAACAAACTGTACGTGTCCACAGCAAATCCACGTTCCCACGACACGGGCTCATTTATCCATAATATTATAAATTCTAATGTAACACTGTCTTACATTTTCATGTCTAAACAACTGAACGGATTTTGATAAAATTCGGCAAGGAGATAGTTGACATCCTGAAGAAGAACCTAGGCTACTTTTTATCCCGGCATAACGTTTCCGTCGGATACCGACATCCATGTGGGTGAAGCCGCGGGCAAAAGACAGTACTTAATATTATACAGGGCGTCCCACGGATATACCACATGGAGGGAAAATACCTTGAATATTGTGGATGGAACATTTTACTGAAAGAAGACATTATTTGAATTTTAAAAACAATTTAAACTGCAATAATAGATATTTAAATAATTACATGGTGGATGCGGAAATCGAACCCGTTACACGAGAAAAATAATCACCCTGTAGCTTTATCATACCGATCGAAAGGCTTCATCATAAGGATTATTTTTTGCTAAATAATATAGTGTCAAAAATAAAAGGAAGACCATGAATTTTAACATTTTTAATATTATATTTAAAAATTAATCAATTTATCAAATGCTCAAAATGAGTCCCTTCCTGTTGAATACAAAGTCGCACTCTTTTGATTATTTCGATTTGTTGCATACAACCAGGTACCTACTAATTACGTATCTCTTTATCATTTTATCATGCACTTAAATTATAATAGGGAAACGATGCGTACTTCTCAAATGGGTACATTTATTAGTAATATGTACTTATGATTATGTCAATTGTATGTCCTTACGGCAATGTCAGCTTTTCATTTTTCTGAACAAAATATCACATCAAATGTAAAAATTCATGGTCTTCCTTTTATTTGTGACACTATGCTATTTAGCAAAAAAGAATCCTTATGCTGAAGCCTGTCGATCAGTATGATAAAGATACAGGGTGATTATTTTTCTCATGTAGGTCTGTAACGTGTTTTATTTCCGGTTCAACCATGTAAATATTTAAACATCTATGAATACAGTTTAAATTATTCTTTAAATTCAAATAATGTCTTCTTTCAGTAAAATGTTCCATCAACAATATTCAAGGTACTTTACCTCCCTGTGGCATATCCGTGGGACGCCCTGTATAGAGGTAAAGTGAGTTTGTATGTAGGGGGAAATCTTTGGAATTACTGATCAGATTCCGAAAATTTATTTATTTACCTACTTTTTTGTACACCAGAATATAAATTGCAAAAAAAATATACATTTGACACTACAAAACCTACAATGGGCGGCCTTATCGCTTTCTGCGATCTTTTCTGGGCAACCTTGGAATAGAGAGTGATTGCGTGAACATAAAAACGTGGTCGTCATGGTGCAAAATAATAAATACCTTAATAGATACATAGTTATACATATATAAATGCCATATAATAGATACATAAATACATACATACTTAGGTATTATATAAGCAACAAAAATAAATAACGGCTACAGATTATTACAACAGCTACGAGAACAACGTCACAACAACAAGTAATGTAAATTGTTTTTTTTTTTTTTGAGGATGGGAAATCATCAAATGTCCCCTCCCGCTCTGGGTGGAGCGGAAGGGAGTGTCAGACTCTTACTGACTAAAACCCACCCGTGTTCCTTCCTTGGCCCTTTATGTTCCGGGTCAGCGGTACCCCTTTCGGATGATCCCGCTTTCCCGGCAGGCTTGGGCCCTAGTGGGCCCCCTCTTCGATGCTAACATCTCTTTGAGGCACGCGTGGAACACGTACGCGCCGTCCAGCACGGGCCTGATCCTGATCGGACGGTGAGCTACCCATTACTCACCGCCCGCAGGCCCGCGCCTACGGTGGCCGGGAGTCGTCACGCGGCTCCTGACGCCCGGAGCGTCCACCGCGGCGGCTTGGACGGGAGACTCTCTCCCTCTCCCGTCCCGCCACCTCCTTCGCTAGCATGACTGCTTCGCAGAAGGAGGCGACTGCCTCCCACTCCCCCTTGCCCCGGACCATGGCTTGAACCAGGGCCGGGCGTGACAGGTCGCCGCCGCTGCCGATCGCCTCTACCAGGACACGGCGGTGCTCCGCCCATGCAGGGCAGGCCCCCACCGTATGCTCCACCGTGTCCTGGGGGCGATCATCGCAGTGGTGACACCCGGGCGTGTCCTCCCGCCTGATGATGTACAGGAACCTCCCGAAATTTCCGTGTCCGGTGAGGACCTGCGTCAGGCGGTAGGTGAGGACGCCGTGACGCCTCTCTAGCCACTCCTCAAAGAGGGGCCTTACCGCCGCTATCGTGGCGTGCCCTGCGCTGGGTTGCGACAGTCGCTCTTTCCATGCCGCCATGAGATCGCGCCGGAGGTCCGTCCGCTCCGCCGCGATTTGGTGCAGAAGCGGGGTTTCCCCCCGGCGTAGTGCCTCCGCGCGCCACTCATACAGGCGCGCGAGGACTATTGCCTCCAGATCCCACGGCGGCAGTCCGGCAAGGAGGCTTGTCGCCTCGCCCGAGATCGTGCGGTAGCCCCGGATCAGCCTTACGGCTACCACCTTTTGGGATGTAAATTCTTCTTTATGCTACAGTACTGCCACAGTATTGTCGAGTGTCATAGAATAAATTTATTATTAAAACAAGAAGTTTCAAGCGGAGGAAGTCGTAGGTAGAAGCTAATTAAAAATAAGCACTACATGCAACAGCAAAGTAAGGCTTCATATGATTTATACCAGCGGGGCAAGCACGGCCTACTGTGATAGGCTTGAGTCACACATTTTTATCACAGTTTGGGAGCCAAACCCGTTATAAAATGCGTGACTCAAGCATATAATACTCCGGTCATACTGCGCATACATTCGTAAGTATCAGTAAACACCATCAACACAACAACATACTCTCAATCACGATGCGGTAACAGAATGCGTTAATGATTCAGTTTGAACTGATCATAATTCTACAATCTGATGTTTGGTGAGCGGTTACATTATCGTTGGGATATAAACTGTAGTTTTAATTGAAATTGTTCTCATGTAGGGGAGCGAGGGGCTTGTTGTAACAGTTTTCATTAAAACTAATATATCTTGAAATCTATTGATTAAATTTCTACTAAATAAAGATGGATGAATACTGTAACTCTTCCTCTACCAAATCAAGTAACAATAATACCATAACTATTGGTCATTATTTTACAATCAATTATTTTCTAGAAGAAGTGCGGTGTTACAACTTACCTCGTGCTTGGGGCAAGTTGTAACATCTACCGGGGCAAGTAGTAACGACAAAAAAAAACGACAATAATACCTCTAATCATTTATTCTTTGTTTTTTTTTTTTTAATTGACATCTTTCTAAAGTAAGTATTACGTAATTCTTATCAAAAATCAACTCAAATACATTTTTTTAGTAATCAACACTTAAAAATTAAGTAATTAACAGTTTTATTTAGTTAAACACTACTTATATTCATCATGGCACTTTTAAATCACAGTAAGTAATTTAATTATTTAAGGTATGCACTTGTTGTAACACGTTACAACAAGCCCCGGGATTTTGTTACAACTAACCCTATGGTATGATTTTCAACATTTATCAAGATAACTATTTAAACAATTTAGCAATCATAAAAACTGTTACACACTATCAGAGATAGATAAATTTGAATGGAAATAAGATATAGAAAATTTGAAATTAGTCGATATTAAATACGCAAACCGAAATTTTACGACAGTACAATTTTATATTACCTGGCAGAAATGAAGCACGTGCACACTTCCGCTCACTGCGCCGGCCGGGGCGGGACATTGGCTATGGCAACATGATGCGGAGCGGTTTATAGGTTAAATCGAGTCAAAGAAATACGTTAATAGCGTTTAAGATCCTAGTGAAAAGGGCCTGTTACTACTTACCCCTGTTACAACAAGCCCCTCGCTCCCTTACCTAAGGTTGGTAACTATCTCTTATAATAACGATGGATAGATAAATACTATACCCAAAATGATAGATGCTACGTAACCAATATTGACTAAGGAATCATCGGTCATAGTATGCAAGAATCCTTACAGTTCTTAACCGACTAATTAAAAAGGAATAGGTTCTTAAATCATCTGTACCTATTTATTTTGTTGTTGTATATATGTTACGCGTTAACTCTGGCAATAGGGTCTATGCATATATTTATTTTTTATTAATTGTTTACACCGTTATATCATAGTAAAAAATATAAATACTGTTCAAACATGCTGTACTTAATTAAGTTTAAAAAAAATATTTAAAACGCCGCCATTTTCACGCAATCTTTTGATGACGTCAAATACTATGTCCAGTGACAGTCCAGTCCATTGTTTAATACAGGTGTTCTCGTTCTTCACTCATTTCGCCATAAAAAAAGCTCAAAAGCCAGTTTATAAGTATTGCATTGTGCCTGAATGCAGAAACACTACCAGAAGTGCACCTGTTAAAGTATTATTTCCAGTCGCGAAAATAGGCGATTCGTAGTCGCAAAAATACTTAAGGAATTGTGTAAGGTTACCAAAAGAGATGAAGTTTAGTAATAACTTGTTTACATTGTTGTGAATCAAAAATTATAGGTTATGTTTATTCCTCGTCGTCTTTAGGATTGTATACCTGTATGGCTAAAATATCGCACATAACGTGTTATTATACAATAATTGCCTCGCAGCGTTCACTCCTTTTACTTCAGCGGACGTAAAATTTGCCGACGCAGCGAATTCTAATGCGGTTTTCATCAATAGACAGAGTGATTTAAGACGATAGTTTTCATTTATAAAACATACAAATTATAGTTGAGAAAAGCCGAGAATTTCAAAGATTTGTAATGTGATGTCGTAAAAAACATATATTTTCGTGCACTTACATTGCAAACGCCGGCTAAACCTTACGAGATAGATCAAAATAACGAACTACGGAATTGTATATTTTAAAAAGATCTATAAAAAATCCACAGTGATAACCCACAATAACCATTTTTATCTTTTACATATTCCAAAAAAATAATGGGTTATTTGAGAAGCTATTTTAAACAATACAGTAATATTCCTATCCAATTAAATACATTAGATACGTTGTGCATTCAATGTAAATCAAAATTGCCCTTTACAGCGTATAATTAAAATGAATATCTTAGAAGATAATATCAGAGATTTAAATTGCGGGGTTAGAGCGGCAGAGTGTTTTTTTTTGTTGATATGGCATCTCGCAGTTGCCCTTGAGAGGTCGTCACTGCTTAAAGTAACCAGACTATCCTGTGGCTGTCTTAAGCAAACTCAAAGCCTCCAGCCAGGGGTGAATTTCTTAAATTACTAAACGACTGCACGCTAAGGACATCCCCTGTGGGGTACAGACCTCGACTTAGGGCGTCGTTGGGGGGAGGACAGCAAGGTGGGACGGGCGGGATCAAGATTGGTTGATTATTATTATCGGGGGAATTTAAAGCTACAGGCGCGAGCTGGCACGGTCGGGGGGGACAATAACGTCGGGGGAATCGCGAAGGACCTCGGCGGTGAGGTCGGAATGACGGTTGGCGTTTTTTGTGCACTGTACTGGTGGCCCTACCGCTCTCCTGGAGGAGGGTCATTGGGGTCGGTGAGGAAGCGGCCGGCGGGGGCGGCACGAGCCTATAAATAGCGCGTCGAAAGCCGCGCCTCGGCTCCACCGTATCATCGAACCCATAAACGTTGGTTTCAAACGCGGTTCGATGACGGGTGCTGTATTCTTGGACATAGCGAAAGCATTCGACAAAGTCATACCGTCTCATGCTCAGTTAGATATTTTTTCACGAAAGGTTTACGTTATCTTTTCGTGTGTAAACCACTGAACGGATTTCGCAAGATTTTGGCAAGGAGATAGATGTCCCGGTAGTGGGTTCCTGTAGGATAATTTCTGATATCCACGCGGGCGAAGCCGCGGGTAGAAGCTAGTAAATAAGACCAACAAAAAAAGAACAACAATTTAAACTAAAGAGTTAAAAATACAAACTTTTTACAAAAAAAAAAAACAACTGAATTCCAAAAAAAAAAACACTACAATGTGAAAAATAACTTTAATTTCGGAAGTCAGTGGCGTAAAACGAAAATACAAAACCAAAGAAACCAACTTCCGAAATGAAAGTTATTTTTCACTATGTATTGTTTTTTTTGGATGTCCTTCACCTCAATACTCAATTCTTTATTGCATTCCATATGTATTACATAGATGGTATAACAGAGTTAAAGATCAATATATCATCCTCCTTCTGCGAAGCAGTGATGCTCGCGAAGGAGGAGGCGGAACGCGTGAGGGAGAGGCAAAAATTTCGCGCCCTCACGCCCCTAGTCGCCGCAGGAGACGCCCTGGATCACAGGCCGCTTCCCGGGCACCGTAGGCGCGGGCTTGCGGACAGCGAGTAATGGGTAGCTCGCCGTCCGAGAAGGACCAGAGGCCTAGTCCCTAACCACGAAGTCCATCGTTTCGGCCGAAGTTACTGACGTTTACTACTCCGTATCACTTACAGACATAAGATTAGTCCGGGGCCCGAAATAAAAATGAATGACAAAATGTTTAGACAGTTGTCCTTACTCCAGATGTGTTTTTCCCTTCCGGAAAAGTTAATTAATCGGGAGTAGGGTTCACTTTTAAGTATCGAACTACTTTCGAACGGGCCCGTATCCTCGTTGACGGACTTAGTAGGCCCCCAGGCCCGGGTCGACGGTGCGTTGTGTTCTACGCGCGCCTCAAAGAGATGTCAGCACCAATGACGTGGTTCGCTAGGGCCGATACCTGCCAGGGTTGCGGGAAATTTCGAAAGGGTTACGTGGCCCCTGGCACAAGCAACTGAAGAAACACGTGTGGGTTTTAGTCAGTAAGAGTCTGTCACGCCTTCCCGTTATTTGACGAAATCCCACCCAAAAAATAAAGTCTCAGTTACACCTTTACAAAAAGAGGAAAACTAACAGCGTCTCACGTCTTTTTTTATTAAAGTTGCTTTTTCCCTTTCGATTACCATGGGGTGAATCGCTAAAGATCTCTTTTCTGAGTGGGGTGATCCGGAGGCATGTTCTATTGTTTACCGAAAGCCACTCTGTGGTAATAACAAGATGGTATCAAGTATCCGAGTAGATAAGGTTGCTGACCTGTCTATTAAAGACAAATGCATTTCTAGAGAGTGTTAGAGCTTGTGTAAAATAACCCCACTTTCTTCGACTTACCGTCCGCTATTCAGTCGGCTTTATGTCCGGGTTACGCGAGGCCAGTTTTTGAAACTAAGGTAGCAAGATAGCTAGCTAGTAAGCTAGCAAGCTAGTCAATCTAGCCTCGTTGATACAGAACAATCGTCATTTATAGGCTAGTAAGCTACCGAGAAAGATAGTAAGCTAGTGAGAAAGTTTGATAGGATGGGGTTCTATTTTTAAGCTAGTAGCGCCCCCCGGCGCCGATTACTTACTATCCTGGCTTGCGTAGCCTCGTGTGTCCAGCGAAGATAGTACTCAATCGGATAATTTTACTTAACGGACTAAGTCACCGCAATGCTATTTGCTTAAAATTTACTACTAGCATCGTGTAAACAGTTCTAGCATGGTGCTAAACTAGGATGGTTAGCCAGGATAAATGATAAATCATTTTATTTCTGTAAGTAGGTTTGTACAAACACTTTTACACGTCAATCATATTTTTAAAACTAGATGAGGTTTCCTATCTGACTACTCTGAGAAGAAAGGCCGAAACAAACTCAGAGGTCACAGTCTCTTTTAAAATCCAGACATAATCTTGGTCAGATCATGTGAAGACCATGTAGATTGGTGCCTGAAACGGTCTTTGGAGGAAAAACCATACAGATTGAGCGGACCTGTCCAGTCAGTGCACGCATTTGTTAGTAATCGTGCAGCTCAACTCAGAACTTGAGAAGCACAACGATTCGACGAACAATACCAAAGAAAGGACATTTGGGTAGGCCGCAAAATTACTCAAGCTGCCAGATCGTGATTAAAACTAACTGAGAAAACAAAAAAAAGTAATGATTCACATTCCCAATAATTAAAATAATATAATACTTTACAAAGTTAATACTCATGTCATTGTATCTATAAAATCAATGTGTATATATGGGATATCACTTGCTTGCTATCCTAGCTTAAAAAACTAGCCTCGTGTAACCCGGGTATAACATCTACTCAGGATCTTGATCTTGATATTTCCCCTCTTTGGTCCTCTACATACAAAGCTTTGTAGTCTGTGAATATTACTGAAGAAAGGACTTTGTTGAGAAAGGTTATCCGAGAGTTCTGAAGTGCAAATGGGAATAATATAATACCTTTAGAGCACGCGGTACATCTTTACTTAACGAGTTCATTTTGTTTCTGAATAACAAAATGTATTGTATTATACTACCACTTCATATTTTGCTAACACGTCGTGTAAAACAGGAGGAGCCTAATAATATCATCCACACGCGTCGATGGAAGGTTGAGCATATTTATACTTATCGCAGTCGGTTCGTGGAGGGGTGACCATCCATTACATAACGAGATACCTCTGTGCCTCGAAAAACACGTTAAACCGTTGGTCCCAGCTGTCATTCGTAGATCTTTGACAGTCGTTACGGGTATTCAGAAGTCCAAAAGTCTTACCAAGGGGTGTTACCCAGTAACTGGGTTGTGGAGGTCAGATAGGCAGTCGTTTTATGAAAAATACTGGTATCCGCTTAGACTGAAAGCTGACCATAACAACGTTGGGGAATGGCTAGCTAACTAGGCAGATTGATTTATTGGGTAAAACATGAGTACCTACTATGTAATAGACATTATTGTAGTACAGTCTGACATCACCGAAATTGAAATAAAATGAATAGCGACAGCTGTCGCTTGGGCGTGAACTAGACACTTAACATGGCTATGTTCTGAATAGTCTACTAGATAACTGACATTTATTGGATAGCTGCGCTCCGCAGCTGTCGCCTGGGTGTAGATTTTGTATTATTTATATAATCTCCATAAAATACCAAAGATTTTTTTTATCTGACACTACAAAATTAACAATGGGCGGCCTTATCGCTTTCTGATTTTTTTGTATTATTCTTGATTAGAAACTTAGCCTGATTTTGAAAAGCAAGCTACCTCTCTATTCCAGCTTTTTAGTACTAGTAGCAATAAGTAGTCTCCACAAAATGAATGAGAAGAAGTAGAAATACACAGACTCACAGATATAAGAGTATATTTGTAACTCTATAGGAAACATCCAAAGAAACTCATATAATACCATCTCGGACACGGAACCGCAATAAGCCGCTTATTCTTCTTGAAATCAGCATAAAAGTTTTCATATCGATATCAGAGCAGCTCTGTACAGCACGGATGCATTATTGCAATGTTTCACGGAACGATGGCTGTATTCGCGGCACGTTGCTCGTCGGCGCGTCGTGTCCCCTGGGGGGTACCAAACGAGATTCGTCCGTGAACCCCGCAGATGTATAGACTCTCTAGCAGCGGTCTACATTTGCAACATTGATTAGTTTTGAATTACAATTTTTGAGAGAATGTCGTTTTTGTTTGAGTTGAAAGCTGAATCAGAAAAGGAGATTCGTTAATTCAAAAGAGCATTGCAATGAATTATAAAATTAATTCATTAATAGTTATTTGTTATACAAGAGTGCAAAGTTGCTTTTTAACCGCGTGTTCAATTTTGATGACCGAGCAAGCGAAGGATTCTAAAATTGAATCACGAGCGCAGCGAGTGATTCAAAATTAGAATCCTGAGCGTTAGCGAGGGAATCAAAAGAGCACGAGGTGAAAAATCTTTGCACTCGAGTGCAACACGTAACTTTTCATTCCACCTCAGCGAGGAAATGACTAAATGCAAAAAAAAAACGTTTACAATCACAAGATAGGTACACTTTTATTTCAGTTTAGGTATTAATTACTACATTATGACAGGTAAGTATTACAGAATAATCTTTAAATTATAACAAAATAATACTAAGGTATAATTAAGAAAATTTTAAAGTAACGTTGCTACAGTTATTTAAATTGAGTGTAATATTTTTGTTTGGTACTGTAATATTGGTGTTAGTCACTTGTGTACTGTTTTTCGGTAAACTATCTGTCATACTTAATAGTTGTACCGATTCATCGGATTCCCTTGGCGTGAATGTTGGAGAGAGAGGGAGATGGTTAGGTGTTTCATAACGGCTTATTTTTGATGTAGAAGGGCCAGTCCAAGGATCCGATTGAGGCTCTTTCAGTGTAATGGCTCCTACGATGCCTTCACATATTTTAGACTTATTTTGGATGGAATCCTCTATGTATCCCTCTACAACTGCATTGGACTTCCAGCCTCCGTGGCGCTTAAGGGACAGGAGATCAGCTCCGGAATCAGCCAAAAGTGTGGCTGAAGTTCGTCGGAAACAATGACCCGTGTACAACAGGGGTTCTGGAAGTTCAAGAAATGTTGCTATTTCTCGTGGGATACTGCCAATTTTATTAGTACCCATAGGCTGTCTAACACACTTTCCATTGCGATACTGTAGAAAAAATCGATTGATTGGAGTGTTAGGCGGGCGTAAGGCTTGATATTTCTCAACAATCGTTACGTATTCCTTGCGAATGACGAAGTTGCGGTCTCTTTTTGTCTTTGTATTAGGTAAATTAATTAATAGTAAGTCATCTGAATGTTTCTCAATGTTTTTGACATTAAGTTGTGTTAGTTCATTAGTTCGACATGCTCCGTTTATTCCAATAATAAGAACAACCTGTAACGTAAAGAGTATTGTAGTAGATAAATGAATAAAATTGATATGAACGCATAATTATGCCTATCAACATCTACTAAGTATACTATTTAATTGAGATTAATATACTTAAGTAGATACTGAATGTGCAACTGACTTACTTTTGCCGCCAAATATACGGAATCGGGTGCTTCGTTAAGAAACTTTTCAATATCAGATACTGTGAAAACCTTCGATTTTTTTGGTTGATGACCAGATGAGGCTCTTTTTAAAAATGCCACTAATTTAGGATAGGTATCGATATGTTTGTCTTTTTTCATCTTTATTGTTGCTTTTAGCATCGAATACGTACTCCATAGAGTGCTTGCTTTCTTGTTCTCGGATAATTCTATAAAATATGCCAGCAAAACGTTTTCTGAGAAAGTTTTGGCTCCTTTTGCTAGTCGCCACGTGTTGAACATATCGTACTGTTTTAAATACTTCTCGCGTGATTGTTGAGGGAGAAAGCTCATTTGCGCATTATTAACAGTTTCAGTCAATTCTGTTGGCGTCAAGCAAACTTCCTCGTCGCTAGAATCACTCATTTTAGTTTTTTCACTTGTTTTCAAGTTTCTTGTTTTTAATATAAGGTTTAACAATGACGTGAAAAATGCCGCGTAAAGAACCGCGTACAAAGCAAATTGAAAAAAGAACACCAAGAAGGTTCCGAGTCTGAGTTTTTAACAAATTAAAAAAAAGTTGTATGATATATTCGGCACCATAGAGGTAGCAGTAAATAGGTTTAATGTTTTTTTTAATTCACAAACTTAGTGCACACGATGTTCTAAATTCAATTTACTTTATCCTCTAGAGAATAAAAACGGCTTTTCCACTCAGATATTGAAGATTAAAAATACTCTTTCCGAGATGGTGGGATGAAAAATAAATTAATTAATTCAAAATAAAATATCTTTATCTTTAATGAAAACATATCTACTTATTCGTAACCGTGTTCGTGACCACGGTAACGCGACAATCTGTTCTACGGAACAGGTCGTCTTTGATACCAAGGTACCTATTATTTTATTAAGTGTAAGTTTTCTCCCAGCATTTTATTCCTTCTAATATCACTGTGAAATTCTACTCACAAGGGAACCAACGTAAATAAATAAAACTTTTAAAAAGCACTTAGTGCTATTAGGCTCTATTTGAAACCACTAAGTATTATAGTACAATACACACAGAAAATTTAAAGTTTTTTCCTCAATTCCCAAACCACTTAGGTACTTATATTTTTATTCACACGTCAGTTTCTTAAAAGCACAAAAAAACTATGACAATAAGTCTGACTGCATTGCAATGTTTCGCTTCGAGGGAGGGCAATGTTCGCGTTGCTACCCCCGCGAGGGTTGTGAAATGAGATTCGTCCTCATAACACGCAGATGTATGGTCTCCCTAGCGATCTCTATTCCACATTGATTTGTTTGAAATTATAACGGAAAATATTGTAGCAAATGCCTCGTTTTGCTTTTGAACTTCGAAGATAGAAATTGATTTATACTTTGATGTTTTTGAGCTGGAATACAGTGTACAGAATGAAGGCAATTAGAAGTCAACGTAAATCCATGTTACGAAACATCATAATACGAAAGCATCTCAGTCTGTCTTTACACGCTTAAACCAATGAACCGATGCGGTATTCTGGGACCTGGAGAAGTACTTACCTAAGCTACTTTTCATTATCCTGGATATTTGTATTAAAAGCATTATAAAATACACGCAGACAATAAAGGCATACTGTTGTGGGCAACAGCTAGTAAACTAGAAGTGCCTACTGTAAGCTCTTTACATTTGCATTCATAAAAAATCGTGATCACCGTGCTAATAAAATTAAATAACGAACTCAATCCGCTGAACCACGGTACCGAATGAGACTTATCGAAAAATTCTTGAGCCGCACATGAAAATATTATCATTTATTTTCATAGCCCCAAGCATTTTCTGTAAAACAGAGTTATTGGTAAGTTGTATTTTTTTCACATCATTCATGCGAATACGGAAAACATTATCCCTTTATACGTTTCCTCAGTTCATTTCCTCTAAGAACTGGAGCACACATTCCATCATAAAAAACACAAAAACAAAAGAACGCTACAGCCAGTGACGTCATAAGATTGAGCGGTCCACGTAATAAGTACAAAGTCTGTCACCAGTACGTCGGTGATCAGGGCTGCTCATGAAATATTCATGTGCACGGATGCGGTCGAATGTACCGCTACGATATATTTACCGCTGACCACGTCAGCCCGACGCCGAAATAATAACTGGGGGTACATCGGTACAATGTATACGTAGCGCTGCATTTGAGGGTTCCTTTGTCGTAATTATAGTGGACAGGGGTTCTTTTGATATTAAAGGAAAATGGGGTGGGTTTTTTCGCCGTTAGTCAGTTGATTGAGGAATAATTAAGTGGTGGTATTGAGTAGGGCTGCGTTTGATCCAATATAAAAAGGTTCTTGGGTATAGGCGTCTTTCCTTTGAAAGACGTACAAGGTAAACTAATTATTTCTTTAAAGCAGTGAAGTGCATTATAAAATGAAAAGAATTGAGACTGAAATCGTGTCCGAGCAACTTCGTTCGTTTTTTTGGTCGTTTGATTAGGTCTTTCATAACCTGGCAGTACCTACTCTTATAAGCAGATTGAATAGCTATTTTATAATAAGCCACATCACAATTTAAACACTTATTCATCATCATCATTTCAGCCGAATATCGTCTACTCCTAGACATATGGACCTCCCCTCTAGCGTCTCCACATCGACCGGTCCTGTGCTTCTCGCATCCAGGCAGCGGTTTCTTTCCCACGAGACCTTCACCAGGCAATCTCCAACGTGCCTGCCAAGCGTGGCGATTATGGTTTACCCCCCCTCCCTCCCGAATTATCAAGCACAATAAATACAAATTATTGCATTTGATCAAAAGGTAACCAAATTAGCTCGTACAAAATTCAGCAAAACTTTCAACAGATTCGTGTACGAATAAATTGTTCACGATACCGCCAGATTGAGTAAACTAAATTATGTTCGCCAAAGCGACTATGAACAGTCAGAGGTCTGAGTAAGCCGCAAACCGGATCTATTTATACACAAGTTAGTGGCAGATTAACAAAGAAGTTATAACTTGGATGTTCCAGCACTTCTATTCTCTAAATGGAGATTAGGCAGACCCTCGGTGGGTTTGCCTAATACCCAGACAGACTGTTCGCAGGCTTAGAGCTAGATAT
Source organism: Brachylomia viminalis (assembly GCA_937001585.2). Lineage (NCBI taxonomy): Eukaryota > Metazoa > Arthropoda > Insecta > Lepidoptera > Noctuidae > Brachylomia > Brachylomia viminalis. The sequence continues at coordinate 10,694,493 of OW443308.2, read as the reverse complement.
TCGCGAAACAGTACCTTCTATAAGTTTCATAATTAGGGTTATTATTTGGACGGAGATAAGCTGGCGTTATGGTAGACTTGTCTTAGTGATGTGTAGCTATTGGTGGAAGTACAAGTAACACAAGTGAAACAACACGATTGATGAAATAAAAAAACGTGTATAAAGGCTAACTCAACGAAAGTAAAGCAAACAAAACCATGTTTACTTATCACCTAAACAAATGATTTATTCAGAACATTTATCGAATGTAGGTACATAGAATCAGCGGTCAGCTTTTAAAAATCCTCGTCCACAAGTAGGTCATAATTTATATACGACGGTGGATATTATACTCGTGCCTATTTACCTAAAAGTCATTAGTTTCCTGCTAACAACTTACTAGGCCCCAATTTACTAGGACTACATTGGTTGTAGTTGTAAGATCAACTATAGGTAAGTAATGTAGTCCCCATTTATTATGGCTATGACTGGTTTCATGCCCCACTTACGTATGCCTGATGTCGCTACAGGGTACAATTTATATGTTTGTACATGGTAGTAACATGTGTACAATTATTGTATACATGGAACTGAAAGTGTATACTAACATAATTCTACATATCGGTCAGCCTGAAGCTGTACTTAACAGGGCAAACAGTTTGCGTTTGAAATGAACTGTCAGCGTGTTTTTTTCTAGATCGTATAAGTTGGTCATCTCTTAGCCACCACGGCTTATTTTAATTATTTTATTATGGATTGTTTTGTTAAAATTTATATTTGCTGTACACTGGACACTCAACGTGAACGTCTTATTTACATCGTTCTCACGTATAATTATACCTATATTCAACATTAATGATGTAACTAATATTTATGTAACACTATAATTTAAAAGAGTGTCCATGGAGTTTCTTGCCCGTTCTTCTCCATAGGTACCTACTACGCTTTGGAATGGGCAACTAGCTTCATATTTAGTTCTTTTATTTCATATTTAGTACTGACCGACCACTTGACAATTCAAAAGTGCCTGTAAATGGTTTAATTGAAATAAATGCTTTGAGTTTGAGTTTGATCAAGCTTCACAGACAAGTTGGGTTTACTGATATCTAATACCAAAAAATAAAGACTTTCTGAAATCTTTATTTTTAGTTACCACAACTTATCATGGCGTCAACGCCCTCGTGTCGCGCAAAACACAAGTTACGTGAGATAGTCAAGTTCTTCTTTGAGATCAGTTTGATCTGAACCAAAATCCGTACTGAATACTTTGGCAATTGACTTAAAAGAAACATATGAGCCTAAAATATTATAAAGTTCGTTTCTTCGATACTGTTGCAAACATTATGGAACTGGGCCATCTTGTGAACGGTCTAGACAATCTTATTGTCAGCTATGACCTAAAAAACTAAGTGAAATGAAGTTTGGAATACAGAAGGCAACGCTCCATTTATCACTGTGTCGACAATAAATCAATTATATTTAAATTGCTATTTTTAAAACTTTGCTTTTAAAATGAGTCTGTAAATGCGTATAAATAATTATGTTTTAATCGATAAGACGTAAGTTCATTCCTAATGCTCGAGTTAAACAAATATAATGCAAAATATCTATTATCACAAATCTTTCTCAGTTAAAAGTAATCGGGGATGGGCAGAACTTGAAGTTGATTGAAGTAAATTGCCCTAGTCGGTCGGCGACTGAAAAGGCGTGATGAATTCCGCGGCGAATTGGCTTAACAGAGTACTCGTAAATTCTGATTTAAGAGCGTTTATACCTTATGAGTGGCAACGTCGCAATTTAGTGTCATATTTCGTGGTTTTCAAATTTTATCATTTAATCGGAGCTATATTTTAAAAATCTGTTTAATGAACTTTTTAGAATTACGTGAAAGTGTTTAAAAAGTAAGTAACCGCAATGCTTACAGTTATTTTACAATGAAAATAACGCCCTGCGAGTTTCCAATGTATTATTTGCATATAAATAGAACTGTAAACGCCACCATTTCTTACGTTTTACACAGTTTTCACCGAATTCTAAAAAGCTAATTAAACAAATTTTTAAAATTTAGCTGCGATTAAATGATAAAAATTTAAAACAACGAAATATGACACTTCTACACCTGGTCGAGTCAGCTAGTCTGCATCTGTTGCCTCTCCAACCAACTCATCATAACGCTGCCGGTGATGATACTTGGCTCGACTTGATCCTCACCTCAAATCCTACCCTAGTCTCCTCACATGGTCAACTTGACGCTCCTGGTTTTTCCCATCACGACCTTATTTTCCTGTCTTATGTCCTTAAAGCCCCTAAACCCAAACCTACATTCCAGTACAGGCGTGCCTTTGCGAGGATGAATTGTGAAAAGCTTACACAAGATGCTTCTAATGTTGACTGGACAGACATGGAGGAAGCCGCTACAGTTGACGATAAAGTAGCGTGTTTCAACAATATTATAGTTAAGCTGTACGACACCCACGCTCCTATCAGGAGAGTCAAGCTAAAGCGGCCACCTGCGCCATGGATGAATGTGGGAGTTCGGATGGCGATGCGACGAAGGGACCGCGCGTTTCGGAAGTTTAAAAGGGATCGGTCAGATGATAATTGGAGCCTCTTCAAAACTGCTCGCAATCGTTGTAATCAGATGATACGCAACGCTAAACGCCGCCACATTCTTAGTAACATCACTTCTTCTTCTCCTGCTGATATCTGGAAATTCCTTGGAACTCTAGGTATCGGCAAGTCGCGACATTCAGACCTTCCTAGCACATTTGGTTTGGAAGATCTAAATCGTCATTTCTCTACTGTTCCCACCCTTGATAATCCAACCAAATGTCAAACTCTTGACTACCTTGCTGGTCTGACGCGACCCAATATTACCCCCTTCACCTTCAGCCCAGTCGACCCGGGAGAGATCAAAAAGATTATCCTATCCATCAAATCCAAAGCCGTTGGTTGTGATAACATCAGTCGACACATGATCGTGACAGTGGTTGATCAGCTCCTTCCTGCAATTTCCCATATAGTTAACTTCTCCCTTTTCTCCGGTGTTTTCCCTTCCCTGTGGCGGAAAGCCCATGTTCGACCACTACCAAAAATCCCTAATCCCACTCTTCTTAGTCACTTTCGTCCAATTTCCATCCTTCCCTTTTTGTCCAAAGTACTTGAGGCCTGTGTACATAAACAATTCTCCAACTTCATTCACAAAAACTCTCTCATCAGTCCGCTCCAATCTGGGTTCAGACCCGGGCACAGTACCGTTTCTGCTCTCCTCAAAGTGACTGACGATATAAGGCGAGGAATGGAAGACACTAAAGTTACGGTTCTAGTGTTGATCGATTTTTCAAATGCTTTTAATACCGTCAGTCATGAAGTCCTTTTATCCATCCTCTCCTATCGCATGGTCTCTCCCGAGTGTTTGGAATGGTTTTCTTCCTATCTTCGGGGGCGTCAGCAATCAGTTCTTGCTGGTGACTCTAACTCCAGCTGGTGCGATCTGGAAACTGGCGTCCCACAAGGCGGCATTTTATCTCCACTTCTGTTCTCTATCTTTATAGATCTCATAGCTTCCCTGCTTCAGTGTGCGTATCATCTCTACGCTGATGACTTACAGCTTTACTGTCAGGCAGGTGTTGACAGCTTAACCCGTGCGGTCGAGGAGCTAAATCGGAATTTACGTGTTGTCAAAAACTGGTCTGATCGTTTTGGGGTGGCGGTTAACCCAAGCAAGTGTCAGGCTATCATTGTGGGGAGCCCCTATAGCTTGAGGAGGCTGCATGGTTTAACGGTGCCACCTGTTACTTTTGATGGCACTGTGATTCCGTTTAGCTCTGACGTCAAGGATCTGGGTTTGCATGTTGACACTTGCCTCGACTGGCGTAAGCAGGTCGCGATTGTGAGCAAGAAGGTCACTGGAACGTTGCGGTCGCTCTATCGGTTAAAAAATATTCTCCCATCACACATTAAGGCAATGCTTGTACAGTCCCTAATCTTCCCCATAATTGACTATGGTGATATGTGCTACTATGACCTGAATGCAGATCTCCTCAATAAACTTGACCGACTTCTTAATAGCTGCATTCGATTCGTTTTCAATCTCCGCAAGTACGATCATGTATCCGCACATCGATCGCTTTTAAAGTGGTTACCCATCCGGCAGCGCAGAGCGTTGAGGGCTTTGACAACCCTGTTTGCTATCCTTCACAAACCCACTTCTCCTTCTTATCTGACCTCTCTCTGTCAATATTTATGCTCTGCACATAGCAAGAATCTTCGGTCTGAAAATAATCGTCTTCTTCGTTGTCCTTTTCATCGCTCTGGTTTTATAAAGTCTTCTTTCTTTGTCCAGGCGGTTTTCCTTTGGAATGCGCTCCCTCAGAATATCAGGACGGTAACCAATCAGTTCACATTTAAAGTGAAAGTTCGAGAACACATACGCAAGAAGTTGGCAGATTCGTCTCTGAATTAAGTTGTTGTTGGTTTTCTTGTTAACTCTCATAATGTTTTTAGTTTATTTTTTTGTTGTATGTATGTATATATGTATTTATTCTTATTATTTTTTTTTAGTTATAAATATTTTCTAAGTTATTTTTGCACCTACTACGTATTGTCTCTGCATCACCCTAAGGTAGACTGGTAGAAAATGCCCAAGGCATTAAGTCCGCCTTTGTACAGTTGTTACTTGTGCATAAAGTTTTAATAAATAAATAAATAAATATGACACTAAATTGTGACGTTGCCACTCATAAGGTATAAACGCTCTTAACAGAGTAAATTCTGATTTAAGTAGAAATATTTACACAAAAAATTGTTCTTACCATAAACAAATGCAACTGCATTCATGTTTGTGATAAGAACCATTTTCTTGTACCTTGTAAGAAAAATGCTTTTGTTTATTCGATATTGTTTTGTTTTTAAATTAAAACACTAAATTGCTGTAACCGTGACAAGCGTGACACGCTGGAAAGAAAATGTTGACTTGTAATAAATTAACTAATTAAAACGTGTTGGCTGTTTGTTTTAGCTTTACTAATAAAGCACTGTCACATGTGGATCGTGACAGTGTGTTGACGACACATGTAAATATAATGAAAAATGCAGTGACATGCAACTTCAGCACAATTTCTGCCAAGTCATCAACGTTTTTAATTAATGGAATTTTGAAAAAATTTAAATGAGAAGCTAACGCTCTGCAGTGCGTCGAATAAGGGGTATATGTGAAAATTATTGAATAATACGTTTCAACGTAGAGCATATTATTTTCCCTGTTTTTGCACTTGAAACAAGGGGTGAATGACAATGTTCCGTTGACGTGGGCTCTCGGTGAGAAGGAGTGGGTCGTAGTCAACCACGTGGGCCCAGTTCGGGTTGGTAGATGTCACATGTCTTCGAATCTTTGGTTCTAGAACATGCCGGTTTCCTCACGATGTTTTTCTTTATCGTTTTGAGAGCAGTGGTGATTAAATAATTTACACAAAGTAAACCGCCTGTCTGGTTTCGAACTTACGACCTGCAACTCGTAAGTCGGGGCAGTTACCACTGGGCCACCACTGCTCTAAATAAACGTAAAAAAAAGGAAATTGTTTACCTAACCTAGTAGGTACCTGTATAGATTTAATTATTACTTGTATTTTCGTAGGCAAATTCTAAATAGTTATGATAGCTCTCATAACATTGACTAAGATATTGCTTAAGACGTTGGTAGGTTATCATCTAAGATTACAAAAAACATTTTTTTAATTGATAAGAAATATAAATTTTTGATGCATGATTGGCGTGACTCACGACTTTCGGCGATTTTAGTTCAAACATATTATTAGTCAATAAGATGCGTTGTTACAGAAAGGTATAAACAAAATTGACAAGTGCATGGTGTCAAATGCATCAAAGGAAAGCGCGTGAACGTTTATCAAAAAGATATTGTTGTAATAAACCGTCAACGCTGGGAGCGTGACATGTGATTGTTCGAATACAGAAATTACACGAATATTACGACGCTGTTTCACCTTGCAAATTGAACCGTTATCCTCATCGCTTTTGAATCAATAACAAAAATAATTTGAATGTAATTGTGTTGCTAGGACTGTGTGACAAACAGGGGTGTTGAAGTTGGCGGTGTACTAGCCCCGTGCCTCGGAAAGCACGTTAAGCCGCTGGGCCGCGCTTGATCTGTCTCCGGTCGTGTCGGATTGCCGTCCCATCGGACTATGAGAGTGAGCGAAGTGAGAGTGAACCTGTGTCTGCGGACATACTTGTGCACTATAATATCTCCCGCTTCGAGGTTCCACTGAGATTAGCCACCATGGCCGAAATTCGATCTAGAGGACTATACTTTAGACGCATAGCAAAAATATAGTTCGCACGAGTTTAAACCTTAAAGGTATTAATTAGGTTTATTCAAAACTTAAAGCAGGGATATATTGCTTCGCTTCTTGCTGCCTTCCTGATCCTAAAGAAATACTGTAGTTTGTATTCGAAAGACCTAAGCAATCAAAGGCAGCATAAAGACGTATGGACGTTGTCTCAACGTGAATATGACTATAATTTAATTGTTACACCGCCTTACATATTTGCAGAGACTGCAACACTGTGCGTAGGTACCTATAGTTCTCCAAGTGAAACAGCAATTTAAGTTAAACAAACAAACGGTTTGATTAAAAGGGTGATGAAAATTCTCTTCAACAACTAACATGTAGTAATAAAGCGTTGGCGCTCGCAGCGTGACATGCGTGACTGTCACTGAGAATGACGTCACGCAGATATACCGGGTCAGTGAACGTTCAAAGTTTACTGATACGTTTGTTTTTTACAGTGACGTGGTTTCATTAAATTGGAAAAATGATAATTTTGCTTATGGTCACCCATCAAAATTACAAATAGTGATTTGTAATTTTGCTGTAGGTAGTGACAATGCAATGAAGAAATATTTTTAGGGCGCATTCATTCTGTACCATCCGTAGACGTGTCAAGGAAGCGTTTTGAGAATCTTACAAGAATGGGTCATCAGCCTATAGTGCAGTCAAATGCTGGATATAGGCCTCTCCAATTGCACCCATTCAGCCCGATTATCGGCAACTCTCATCCAGCAGCTACCAGCCACCCTGCGAAGATCATCGCTCCACCTAGCCTTTTTTTTTTCTGCAGCCACGGTAAGCCTCTCGGACTTTCCTGCAACCCTGGCAGGCATCGGCCCTATCCTGAGAGCGTCCTACCTTACGTTTGCCGATTTGCGATGCCCACTCTAGAACACGTCTACCTCCATGATCATCGGTTCTACGGCTAATAAGTATGGCCGGCCCATTGCCACTTCAGCTTGCTTATTCTCTGACCTATGTTGACAACTTTGGTTCTCTGCCTAATGTCTAGATATCAAAAAAGATTCATTAGAGACAAGATTTAGTTTACATAAATAAATAGGTACATTGAAATAGACCAAAAGTTTTTATTTAATTAGCTTTATCCTCTTTTTACCTATGAAAGTGTCAGCTGTGCGTATACTTAATATTCCAAAATTTCCTAGTAAAACATATACTACGATAAAATAGGGCATAACGAATATAATAGCAGTACTTTATCCCTCCGAATTGTATAGTGTCTGCTCGTGACCGCAGACTAATTATAGTGATTAATGTCGCACCAACACATACTTATTCATATTATTCATGACGGTTTTTATTTATATGGTTGGTAGTTTATCTGTTCGGGATTTTGGTACTTTTTACATGATTGAACTAGGTACATATTTAACCATGCATCTTTTTACTCGACTGCAGGGAAGCGTTATGTTTTTCGCTCCTAAAACGTAAATTTATCCATAAAATTAGCGATTTATGGAAATACTGTGTGTGTTCCCATGAATTTTAAATCTGCAAAAGGAACATTACTTCGGTTCGAGAATTATTCATAATATATTTCATTGGCTTAAAAAGTTACCAGAAGAAATTGCAAATTACTTTCAAGGCTCGTAACTTTGCAAATTGCGAATGACGATAATCGCATTTAAGGTTCAAATTGTGCTAGGAAGTCGCTGACGTTAAAGTTACGCTCCTATAATAAAAAAATATTCAGAGATGCAGATAGAAGAAAAGTATTTTCGGAACAACTTGTGACAACTTTATAATTAGCAGTCGTTAGTAATTTATTTACCAGCTTACCAGAATAATTGATGTTGAGGCAAACGCCCGCATGAACTTTGGAACTGAAAAGTAATAATCTCGGTTCAAAACGGTCAGTTTACATACATTTTCTTATTATCTAGTTTAAAATCGAGATTCGAGCTTGATTATCGTTGCAGAAAACCGGCTAAAACTACTTATTACTTCGCCAGAATCTTGGTCTTCACCAAAAGTAGTTCTAACGATGAGACAGGCCACTGGATAGCAAATAAAACTTGAATCTCTCTTAACTTTAAAAAGAGGCTCAAAAAAGAATAAAGTTTAATTACATCGCCTTTGTAAAAGACTGCAAATAAAAGGAACACTGGTATTTAACAATAAAAACGTGACCTTAAATCCTTAGAACAGGCCTTAAATTAAGTTTTCCCGCCCATCATCATTATCCGTATCTTAGAAAATTTGAAACGCACCCTTTTACGAGCTATGAGACGGTGCCCGCCTTGTTCTTGTCTCTTGGCTTTGTCGTAATAAAAGTTATAACCCTGTCTGTATAGATACCCCTATATTGTATGCATTGTTATTGCCCGTTGTATATTTAATCAATAATGTCTCCGACTGCAAAAATACACAATTTTAAATTAAATGCTTGCTTTGTTTAACTCTGGTGTCTGGTGTGGTTTCCTTAAAGAGCAAAACATTATAATTAGGTAACACCTTAAAAATACTTGTTTCGGTTTTTCTTAATTCAAAACTAGTTTTATCATTACTTACAACGAATAATAGGTATTTACCAATGAAGTTCCCGTTTTACAATACTGGCCATTTGAAACGTAATTTATGTATGGCTGGTAACAAATTCTAAATTCAAATGTATTTTATTTAAAAATATGGAATTCTATTTTCAAATTCAGTCATTTGTTTATTGATTAGTGTTTTGTTTTCATTACATTTGTATCTTTTTCGTCAATATGGACATGATAAAAATACGAGGAACTAAGAAATACGAGTTCCGTCGCGGTAGCAATGCCGCAGAAATTAATTAAGTGTACGGAGTGAATACTACAAACGGACGCACGACTCGTTATTGGTTTGAACGCTTCCGACATGGACATTTTGATCTGAAAAACTCCTCCTCAACTCCTTGGCAGGGAATAAAATCAATACCCGAGGAGAGGCAGTACAAAATGCCTCTGAAGAGGTTGTTAGCTCCCGTACACCTGACTTCTTCAAGAAGGGCATTGATAAATTACCACTGAGCTGGGTGCATATATTATTTTGATTGATAGAAATAAAAACTATTTATATAAAATTTGCTTTAACTTTCTGTATGGGCGAATATACAAAAGTTGGGTAACTTTTCGGGATATTTTGTTTATGATAGTTTTTTAAATCTAATTCCTACAAATTTGCGTTATAAGATAGCTAATCTAATGAATATATTGCTCATGATAGGGCCAGTCACTTTTTAAAGTAGATGCGGAGATATTTCGATTTTACCAAATTTGACTTCCAGGGAACTGACGAGGGTGACAAAGTACTGATAAAACATACAACTTCATAAGATATGTAAGAAATTTATTAAGACTTAGAAGAAATCTCTTAGAAACTAATAATGGCACATATTTTGAGTCTCACTCTTAATCTTAATTCACTTAAGTAACAATTTAAAAAATATATATTTACGTAATACTGTGAGGAACAACTTTCTCTACCTTTCAGAATATCGATCAGCATCTACCTTTCAGCATTTTTCAGAATATCGATCGCAACAAAGCATTTTCAACATACTTTGATGATTATTCACTGTTGTCAGAAATGTGCCTTTTTTAGAGCAGCAAGTTGAAGGTCCATGTTTTCGTGGACCGTGCAAGCACAAGTATCACGGTTTGATAGCTTAGGGGGAACCACCCAAAATGGTCGGAGTCGGGTAAATAGGGAATAGCCCATTTTTAATGGAATGGTTTTCAAGAATTTCTCATGAAGATTTTTCATAGTGTCCTGTAAATATCTTTTCTGTTTTTTAATTTGTTTCCGAGTCACAAATTCTTTCTTGCCTGCTGCTTGACGGCTGTTAGAATCATCTTCTAAAAATTGCTGAACTAGACTTTGCACTTTAACTTTGACGTTTTTTTTTCGGCTGATTATATCCTGCTTTTTTAAAAGTCACTGCTTTGTTTGGTATTCTCCATAATTTGTATTTATCTACCACATTTCCGGATATAGCTTGTTTGAACTTTCTTTTATCTTCATGACTCTTTATTTTAGTGTAGTTTTCCTCTAATAGAATTTTGATAACTTCTCCGAAAAGGGCCTTCTTCACTAATTCCTTCTTTTTAGTTATATCTTCGCTCATTTCTTCAGTTCTGGTTTTCGTAGTTTTTTCCACAGATTTTACAACTTTCTTCAGCCTTTTGACTCTTCTATATTTTTGACGCTGATTGTTCAGTTTAGTTTTTAGTTTTGAAACCATTGCTTTCATTTCTTTTAATTGCTTATTTCTAAACTTTCTCTGTCTTTCACTTCTCCTTTTTGCTTCATTTGCTCTTCGATCTTCGTTCACAATGGACCGTATTAGTTCACCAACTATTGGTGGTGCTTCATCGTCAGTAGTTAAAGGAGTATTCTGGCGTACAAAATTATCAGTATTATTTTTCAAAAGTTGTTTTGGTTGCCTTTACTTTGATGAATATTTTTTCCATTCTTTTCTAGTTAATCGTTGCTCTCGTGGCGTCATGTCTTTAATGTTTTTTCCTTGTCCCTTTTCTTTCTTTTTTAAGTATTGCAACCTTTGTTTCTCTTTGTATTCAGCTAATTTAATGGGGTCGTTTTATATTCTAGGTAAGCGAGCCTTTGCGGCTTCTCTTTTCTTTTTCAATATATCTTCTCTATCCATATACATGTTTTGCTTTTTTTTAGGAGCCATGCTGTTTTAAACTGAAATAAGTAAAAAAAATGCTTAGACACGCTCAAAAAGTCAGTACCCTGGAAACACGTCAGTCCTTTGGCGCAAAATCAGACAGCGGACTGACGCCAACGGACTGACGAAACAAACATGAATTTGAGGTTGTCTTTAGAACTAGCGTTTATTTGGATGTTTTCAAATATCAAGAAGCTACATTTTAACAAATCAAAGTTAACTATCTATAAATTAAAATATAATACAGATTTACAAGGAAATAGCGACTCACCATAGGACTGAAATTTTGTCTGGATCGGCACGTGTTCACACGACAAACACAACTCTAGCACTGGCACAGTAAGGGCGGCCGAACAATGGCGCGGTCTGCAGTTAACTTTAGTACCAACCTTGAAATTTAACGCGGATTTGAACTTGTGTCGCCGGTATTTAGCGGGAAATTAAAATTCGAACAACACACAAGGGACTGACGAATAAAACTGAACACAAAGTTTCTTATTATTTTTACAACAACGGTAAGAATAATAAATGATGAAAGTTGTGATTATATAATAATAAATACATTACAGATTATAGTGAAATATTAAGTTTTATTGTATTAAAGGTAATATTTAATACACAGCTATTTGATTGCGCGCTTTTGAGGTTGTGACACGCCAAAGTACTGACTTTTTGAGAATATATTGTGAAGTTTTACAAATTTGTATTAAAAATGAATAGCTGAAATTGGGTGACCAAATAAAAGGCTTTTAATTGTTTTAAAATTAATCATAAAATATAAACAAAATATAATTATACATCGTTTTATTGACTGATGACATTGAGTTACCCATTTTTTGTAGAAACACCCGTATACTAAACGGCAATTTCATAGGTAAAGACATAATATTAATAAAGCTTGGAATTTTCAATTACATGCTTATTTTATTAAATATTTCAATTGCCCAAATTACCCTGCCACACTTAGCCACACGACATTTAAACTAAAAATTCAAAAAAAAAGTGGCCAATTTTGTTTGCTTAAGGAGTTAAACATGTAAACATAATGGTATGCATATAGCACACAGGTTCACTCATATATCCACTGAAAAGCTGCACACTATTATAAAGTTTAACGCATTTGAAACAAAAAACATAATTGCATATCAAAGTCCGGTAAACAGATAAGCACGACTTTTGTGGCTGCGTAATTTCATTTGTTTGGAAAATTTTCTTCCCCTTACCTCATCTGTTTTCATTACTCGCCCGTCCACTGAGCTCATTATTACTTTCAATATTGCTGTTTTACCTAAAGACCATTATTTATCATAATAACTACGTGCAATATCCGTTCTTTGTGTGTTAAATATTTTTCATGTTGTTACAGAAACTTTCAGGTAGATTGAACATTATTTGAGACAATAAAGTCCTTAAATGCAATGTTGTTAACGCACAATTTGACGTTCTATTAGTGATTAAATTGGATAATAGTATATCTAAGCATAATTTTATATTGATTACTAGTTGCTGCCCGTGGCTTCGCCCGCGTTGATGTCGGAAATCATCCCACAGGAACGTGCTAACGAGACAAAAAGTCACAGCTACAGAGACATATGTTACTCCTCAGAACATCAGCTATCTTCCACAGAAAGTCCCGACAAAATCGGTCCAGCCGATTCGGATATTAGACGGAACAAACAGAGACAGATTAAAAAAATAAAAATTTGTATTAGTACCGTATATACTTTTATAATTTAGTAAAAAGAGGGGCTCGTAGCCACGAGTTATAACTTAGCCAAGTTATAGCAGCCACATGGGTAGATCGGTCAGGTCAAGCTACGCTTGCCGCGGTTGGTCCGCGGATGGGTGACCATCTTTACATATTGAAACCCTCAGTGCCTCACAAAGCATGTTAACCCGTTGGTCCCGGCTGTCAATCGTGGATCTTTGACAGTCGTTACGGGTCGTCAGAAGCCCGAATGTTTGACAACCAGATGTTTTACCAAGGCGTATCGTATTATCCAGTTATTGGGTTGTGGAGGTCAGGCAGTCGCTCCATCTAAAATACTGGTATTCAGCTGCAGCCAGAGGGACTGGACGCCAACCCCAACATAGTTGGGAAAGGTCAAATGACGATGCATTTAGTAGAAAGCTGTTATTTTGGCATTACAAACAGACACTTCAATTTTATTTATTTCAAAATCAAAAGTAATTTATTCAAACTGGGCTGAGAATCAGCACTTTTTGAACGTCAAAATCACATAAGACAGTCCCTTCAAAACGCCCGCCCTTCACCACTTCCTAGTGCTTTAGCTGGGAAGAAGACGTGGCGGAACAAACTCCCCAGCAGCACTGCGGTCTGTTCAGTTAGAAGATCTAGATTCTATATAGTAATAAGTAATTAACATTACGAAACACAAAAATATTAAAATTATTTGCCACATGTCAGCTAGCGCACGCCAATATTTAAAACTATACTCAAGCTGAAATAAATAATAAAAACAAAAACGCAAACAGAACTTAATACATAATAAAAAGCCTCCAGGCATAAAAGGCGTGCCCGCTTACATATGCAATGCTGCATTATGTTTATATATAGCTGTAACTTGTAGCCACAAATGATAAACTAGGACCTTCGAAGTAAAATAAAGAAACATTAATTACTAATAACAATGACAAAACCATAGTCAGCAAGATGACCTGTCACCACAAGCAGCTCCTGTTCACGAGCATAACGCAAAGATCTGCCATTACCCCCCTCGTCATATATATATTTATTTATGTAACCATTTATGCCCACATATATATAAACACACAAGAAGAAAAGTAGGTACAAAGGCAGAAGGTTTATTTATTTGTATAGACAACATTTTGTTCTCTTGCAAATGCACAGATAGATATTCACTACAACGTCAACTGACAGAAAGGAAAATCGTAGTCAAATTAATAATTTCTTTCAACGACCTGCAAAATGAAGTTTTTTGCTTCAACTTTGTAACGCTCACTTCACAGTTTTTCAACGTTCACTTAAGACGAGGGCGAGAGTTATAAATTAACATCTTCGTAAGCTTCGAGTATCGTCGACTCGCCGTGAAATATAGCATCCGAGAGGAACAGAATCGCTGAGAACGGTCAATTTTTATCTATAACGTTTCACTGCAGTAAATCGACAGTGATTTTTCAGACTGAAATATTAGCGGTTTCAGTCCCCATATCTCTAGGGCCGCACAGCGACGAGACTGTTAATAAACACAATTTCTCTACGTCCGAAAAAAACGCGGAAAATCGAAACACAACAGAAAATACAGCCTCCTTTTTTCTGAACTGCTTTTTACGCAGCGACATGTAGTGAAGTGACCGAATAATTTGCTCATTTGTCAACGTCTTCGCTTTGCCGAGGAGAAAAATGATTCAGTGAATCTGTCTGGGTGTCACGTCGCTGAATTAATTGAAATAAATTACTCCGCGTCAACAGCTTAATCTTTAACGGATATAATCTGATGCTTGTCAAAATTACTCACGAAAGTAATCATACCCTTCGTTTCAAAATATTTACCAGAAATAAAGGGTCTCCCTTGTTTCACCGAAAAGAAATTGCCAAAATATCACTTCCCAAACAATTTTTTTTTTAGTTAGTAGCATTTTTTTATAAATAATTAATCTCGTCTAACTAGTTCAGTTTCGGGTAGCCTGTATTTTTCCATATTTTTTTCTATATAATCTAGTCGTTTCTGGCACTCGCCGGCCGCTGCCGCGGCACCGCTTGCTTCGCTCGCTCGGGTCGTGCGTAGGAGGTCACAATTTTAATCTAACATAACCTAACCATTTTTTTTTAATAATTAACCTACTCTAACTAGTTCCATAAGTAACCATAAGTTTGACTTGTTTCAGACAAATTCAAGCACGTAAACTTACAAAAAAATACGCAAATGACATAAATTTTTGTTTAAATATTGATTGCTGTAATAAATCATTTGATTAAAGACCAAATGCGTAAATGACATTATCCTTGATAATATTCTGCCAATTAAAAAATTTACCAAATGAAAATGTGCGTACTAAAAGCATTTCAAACATTGCATTGGTGTAAAAAAAGGTTGCTATTGGTTGGTTGTAATTTGTTTGGGTACCTAGTGAAAATTTGGCAAAATCTTCACGGTAAAATGGCAGGATCCCAGAAATAAAAGCTCACTGAGATGATTTTTGTTTTAGTATAATTTATAGCAACGTGATGTATGTGTATATGGGCGCCAAACCATTATTTGATTTTAATTTTAAGCTTGTTTCGATTATTTTGTACTTAATCTGACTTGTATGTTATTTATTGAATTAATATTTGTATATCCGGTTAAGTCTATGTTAAGTTTTTACTATGATGTATTTGAAATATTGAGATTTCCGGTTGAATTTATGTAAAGTTTCTATTCGTAAACTTCCTTTTGATTTAATTAAAACGTTGTGCGTTTCCGGTTGACTTTATTTTTATTAAGTTTCTATGTTGGTATTAAGGATTTATCTTGACACATCCGCTTGAATTGTTTAAAATATAAATTCTCTTAAAGTTAATATTATTATGGATTTATCTTGACTTGAATGATTAAAAATGTAACTTCCTGTAAAGAATTATTTTGACATAAATATCCGCTTGATTTATATAAATTATTTATGGCGGTAAAGTTTGGCGGTAATTTGGTATATAAAAACTGTTGTGGTGCGAATGAAAGGACATTCTTTGTGCGCTGCCCGTGGAATAAACACCCTGATTTGAAGTAAGGTATCTTCTTTGTACTCTTTTAAATAGTTTCCTGCCATTTCCTATTACTGTGTATTTGTGTGATATATTGGTTTGCACCAATATATCACACAAATACACAGTAATATGTGTGACTCCGGCCACGACGGTGATGATGCGCCGACATGTACATTGGAAAATTTTCTCCGATTAGAAATAATAATAATTTATTTAACACTTTATGCACACAAATGTACAGAGGCGGACTTAATGCCATAGGCATTTTCTACCAGTCAACCTTTGGGTGCTGCAGAGACAAACAGTGGCAGGTGCAATTTATAATGATATTTTAGGATTAAATATTTTTAAATATATAGACACGCATAAACTTATTTATTATTTATACACCATGAAAAACAGTGAAGGGCTTTTTAGAAACTAGTTGAGCGGAAAAGAAAAAAAAAAATTGTAAAAACCGTAATATCGAATACCTACAATAAAGCGTTTTCTGGTCGAGCAAATTAGCTTACGTATCGGCGTTTTGTGATGTCGGATTCAAGTAATGTCGGCACGTGTTCATCGTACTGTAAGTTTGCTTTGCTGTTGCTCAAACATTTCGGTCAGGAGCCTTTCAACCTCAATAGAATATTCAAAGGTCGGCCTGTGAAAATATGGCTCAATTGAAGCTACGATCCGCGCGGGATTTCCGGTTTAATATTCAGGCGATGAAAAATATCCCGTCATAAAAACCTGGACCATATGAGTTTTCAGAGGCCACGTATTTGAATATTGATGTTTATGGAAAGTGCGGAACGAATACCGCACCTTTGGTAAAAGGTACTGTTATAACGGTATGCATGCTGGTACCATAAATCCGGTGTAATGGAACTATAGATTTCTTCCGCGCGACACGTTGGTGTAAACTTCATAATGGACATAATTTTTCATTATGTTGGCTTTTACGTATAAATATGCTACAGTAAACATACCGAAGAGTTAATTTTGTTTAAAAATGTGCTTCTTTTTGTCGTTTAAAATTATGAAAAATTGGTAACATTAAGTCCCCTCTGCTGCATCAGCAGAGGGGACTTAATGTTACCAATTTTTAGGTTTTGAGTGTTGTCAATTTACATAACGATATGTGAATGGGGATTCTTGTTGAGGATCTCATTTTGTTGGGTAAAAGTGTTCTATATTTAGAATCATTTTTGCCTAAGGCCCAAATATTACTTTTTTGGATATTAAGTACTTATTGATAGCAGATGATCTACAAACGTACTAACTTAATTATTTGAAAAAATTGTCCTAAACCAACCCCTCAAAATAAACAATACAACAAATTAACTAAACCACACCACCCGACAACGTGTTCATCACACGTTTATGAGAATCTTCCTCATATTAAATGTTCAAAGCGCCTCTTTAAAGTAAAAAAAAAAACCTCTGTCGGGGGCGTAGGTACGCATGCATTACCGACAATAAAACAAGGTCCACTAAGCGATAGGCCCGCTCCAGAGAAAAAAGGCATTAAGGCGTAATTTATCACAGTTTCCACGCCATTAAACATGGAGACTGCAAAAACCGCGTACTATACGTGATAAGCTTCATGAGAACTGGATTGTCTGCGGACGTGAAAAAATGTTAGCAAATGCGATGATAATCTTTGAGTAGTATGTGGAAAGCTTCGAGTTTTATTTCTGTAGACAGTGAGATTAGAAATAAAAACTTTGGGTGCAGTACGCAAAATTGCCGATGTATTTTTAGTTCAAGACCTTAATGTCGAAATGGGCCAACTTTGAGTTAATAGAAAACCACTTGGAAAGTAGAAAGATAATTAAAAAATATATACTTTGAATATATCACTTGTGTAGGACATACCTAATGAAGTAGCAGCATAACAAAGGCCTTCAAGACCATCATAGCGAACAACTCAAAAGCTTTGAGCCGCGAGTAAAAACTCCAAGACATTTAAATTTGAAAAGCAAACAAATCCTTTTTCATGCTCTTACAGTTACGATAGGAACACACAGCGTAAAATGTTGTATTGGAAATCAGCTAGGCAGAATTAAATACAGACTTGGGTTTCATAATTATATTTTTTTATTACTTTAAATTTATTTTACTAATTTTCGTAATTAGTCAAATAAACCCGACGAAGATGGTGGGACGAGCTGGACAAAACATACGTGGTCGTTTGTTAGCCTGGACCGAAAAAGCTGAATGTCATGGGAAGGGGACTTTGCCCCGCAGTCGATAGTGTCGGTTTACAGTAACAATAACTAGACAAATAAGAGCTCAACCGTCGCTAATGAGACACAATTACTTTTCTATTGTTACCGAACATAATCAGTTCGATTGACAGACAAGGGGATTAAATGTAAGTAAAAACCATTTTTAAAACAAGCTTTTAATGAACTCAAAAGTACAAAATAAAACTTACGTAAACTTAGAACTCAAATATTTTCTTAAAAGCTTGAGGCGTGAACATCCTTCTTACACTTTAAGATTAGCATCAAGCTTTTAAGAAAATGTTAGAGTAGGATTCTGGAACCAACCCTGGGATCAGCAGCCAGATCCTGGTTAACTTTAGAACGGGGTAACATAATTGAACGCGTATATAAAATGTTGTGTCTCTGCTGTTGACCGCTGAGGCGTTTCCCCTTCTGGAAGCAACCCTGGGTGCAGCTGTCAGGTCATGATGGACTTTAGAACGGGCCATTATAATTGAATGCCTAAAACAACATTTTGTGTATCTGCTGTTGACCACTGTGGAGTTTTCTCGTTTGGAGCCAATCTTGGCTGTAAAATCAGATAATGCATTATACGAAAATTCAGTCTTTGAAACAGAATCAACATGTAAAATTTCAACTCCGTAGGATAAGAGGAAGTGGTTTTGATTCAACTTGCAAGATTTGACCAATACAAACTAAGCAACAACGTAAGTAGAATAAAAACTTGTAAAAAATAGCCACACAGATTCAAGCAAAGCAAACGTATGCAATACAATATAAGAAAAATACGCGACCGGCTCTATGAAACGATATAAATAAAATACCTACATTTTATAAATGAGAAGTTATCACATAAAACTTCCCACACAGGTAGGTTATGTAAACGACAATTTTTACCAAAAATATTGAAATGATAGCATAAAAGAAAGAGCCTTTCAAAGGTTTGTTTTGATAAATTGTAAGAAATAAAGAAAGGCTTAGGTCGAATGTACCAAATGCTTCTGTCATTCAGATGAAAGTAAAATTTGAATAATTTACTGAATCTTTCTTAAGATATTTTGTTAAATTGCGGTTCTTTATCTTTGGAATGTTTGTTTTTAGTTTTACGGCTGTCTCAACTGTGATAAGTATCAAAGTTATGAAGACCGCATATTTGCAAAGAATCGTTTCGGCATTCAGCTAGTTTTGACTAACAAAGTACGCAGTAGTAGTAGGTACTCTACTTATTAATCGATCAAGTTACGTGGGTTTCGTTTTTGACAGAAGAACAATTGTTTTGACAAACATTGCAATAAGAATCAAAACAATCTTCACGTGACCAGAGGGCTGGCCTATTTTTTGGCCAAAGAATCAGCATCGCCGTACAACGTGGCAATGTTGCCAGACTTTTGGGCACTTTTCCTGTTGACAGCGAAGCGGGCAAATTTTTTATGCCTTATTATTTTCTTTGTTTTTTAATACATGTACATATATTATTATTATTATTTTAAGTCTGTAAACAATAGTTATGATTCCTATTGCAATGTTTTTTCTACAACCGAGATCAATTGAAATACGAAAGTCACAGTTCTGCTCAAAAATATTTTGAAAGTACTAAGCTTCCAAAAATGGAGCTTAACAGTATAATATGCACTGTGACATTTTTATCCTAGCATTAATTTCATACGTAGCTTCAAGCTGTGGCATTTTATTTCTAGTGTTTACAAAATTTGGAGCACTGCCCATCACAAGAGGGAAATAAATCGGTATAATAAGTTTGAATAAACATATTTCCAGCACATTTACAATGGCTAAAAGAATGCAAATTAATTTGGCCTGTCACCCGACCTCATCCAAAAAGTAGGTCGACGACCTAATCATCATTGGTGGTGAACTTTATATAATGAACATGCAGACATGGAGTCCGCTCTTCACCTATATATATACCCATTGTTTCGTTTAAAGGCTAATGGGCGTGGGGCCGACCGTGTTATTCAAGTGTCAAGAAGATGAATGTCACGTAATTTATGAGGTTCCGGTGAAAAAAGCGGCTTATTTTGATACCTGGCTTTCCAAGTCCGTTGCATGACAACGCATAATGCCGGTTTTCACGGTAATCCATGTTTTCATATTACGGTTTTGATTTTTTTTCCGTGACACGAAGTGGCTATTAACATTGTTGATGGGTTTGTACGCAATCGTTTTGAATTACAAAAAGGACTGACTATGATTTACTGTCTGGCTAAATGTTATTTAATGCTTTCAGTGAGGTACCTGTCGTAATAAAGGATTTTATTTGTGTCCAGAATTTTTATATGAAAATGAAAAGCAACTTGACATTTGACTCATTTTATCATCTTCTACGAATCTCAGTTGTTTGTTACGCAATAAGGTAAATGAAAAGTATGCAGAAAAAGATTTTTCACAACACGAACAAATAACTATTAGCGAAGAAGAATTTTTTATTACATTGGAACAAGTTATAGCGCAGAAAATATACGAGTTTAAGTTGTATAAACCCACTGCAACAGGACCTTATGAAGAAACTATTACGTAGGGCTTATAGGGAAGCTTCACAGGTACTTGATAGCGCTATTATATAAATTTGTTTTACACAATATCACGCGTGTTTTCCTTGATAGTTTAGGCAGAGGTGCACCTAATGAGTATAGTACATTCACCCACATTTTGCCAGTTATGTTTGTTAGGTATGTGTCTTTCAAATAAACATTTATCAATATAGTATCCAGTAGCTATCAATGTTAAACAGCAGCCTAAGTTTATAATTATTGGATTTTTTCCAAACTCCCGCTAAAGGGCCGTCAATATAAAACTTTTCAGAACTAATAAAATATTCTTAAAAATGTTCTCGAAAGAATATTAAAACGTAATCTACGGAGTATTAAAGTGGACAGCGGCCAACGGCTGTAAAAGAAGATCGTGTAAGAGGGTCCTAAAGAAAAAGTGTAATGTAATATGGATCAATAACCCATTACAGCTAAACTTGGTGTGTGTTGAATATATTACGAGTATTGTACCTACGATGTTCTTATACTTTAGATGTAACTTATTTTACTACGTGTTTTAGCGTTCCTGTCTCGTAAAAACAAATATACTGCTAAGCAGCAATGTATTATTATGTTTTATTAGTCAGTATTAAACATCACACTGTCAGTCGAATCTTGAAAGCCAGTATGAAATGAAGATCTAACAAATCTCAACGAATGGTGTTTATCTTAATACACTTCAATCCCATATAGACGAAAACGCTTATAGCAAAGATGTTATATTATTTTTCTGATAAATGCAATTAGGTACCTACAGCTTATAATTTGATAGACAAATGTTTTTTTTTAAATTAATTAATACTAAGTTGTTTTTAAATAGAAGTTGTTATTATTCGTATTGATAACACCAAAGTTCTGGTATGTTTTAAGAACAATCGAATGTTATTAATAACATCCTATAGGAGTGTCCGAAAACGATTTTTGAGGAAATGACAAATCTATCGCATGGAAACCCTTACCAAATTACAAAACATTGCCAACTCAACAGATGGGAAACCCCTCTTCTGGTCTTCCTAGAAATCGTACTATCACAACATTAAAACATACTCAATACACAGAATTTTGATACAGTAATCGGCAAAGCGAAATATCTTTGTCACAAAGCCTTTTTTAGTTCGCTTTTCGATCAGTATCGACATGACGCAATTTATCTTTGGGACTGTACTTTATCGACAATAAGTATGTGCCTATACGAGATTGTATTAGGTTTTTTATGGTTCCGTCAGAATGGAAATCCTATTTGTGAAGCATTTCGTCCATCAGAAAAAGACACATTTTTTTTCGAATCCCGAATCAAAGTTGGTTACGTTTCTGATTGTTTTTTTAAATTATAGGTACAAACTCATTCCGTCTTATTACAAAACACGATCTAACTTTAGCCCCAACCTACACAATGGATTTTGTTTTTGTATTTGGAACTTTATGCCGACTTTAGTAAAGTTCTTAATACAAAATTGACAATCTAAGACCGGACTAAGTTGACAGTTTTGTAAAAGGAACTGTATTTCGATTTCAGTTAGGTTCTTATTTCAAAAACAGGCTCGATGGTTTAAACCATGTCGAAAGAAAAACCTTGTTTTGTAATAAGGCCGATGGGGTTTATATATGCCGTGCAACATATACACCAACACCAACCATTACCATATTACACCAACTTATGTAGCATAAGTGCACTGACCCAGGGGGAGGGGGGGGGGGGGGTCACCACAATCGTGGCAGTAAGGCCTGTTATGGAGGAAGTGGTGGAGAGGCAGCATGGCGCCCTCAGTTCCGGCTAACGCAGGTGCTTACTGGACAAGGTTTAATTGAATGTGTAACGAAATTGACTTTAAATGTTTATTTTCAATGACAATGTAGTTTATTAATAATAATATGAGACAACATCCACACAAGGTCTTCAGGTCTCGAACTTGGTAGAGCCTGTACTACGGTAACCTGATGACTGATATACATACTTATATACATATACACACCAAGACACAGAAAACCGATTAAGAATAATTGTGTCATAATGTTCCTAATATGTTTGCACACCATCGAATGGCATCGAGAGGCCTGTGAGCGGCAAAATTGGGGCTGTGTCGTCGCTGGAGTAGTCAGGCGCAAATATGTAGCTTGCAGCGTGCGGTCGTGGGGTCGGCCGCATTTGGTGGTGGGGCCCGCTAGGCATGGAGGACTGACACCAGTCGGCGGCCCGACTCATGTTACTGGAAGGAACAGTAAGGTTTATGTCGGTACTAGTACGCCATATCTCTGTTCTTCCCTGACGGAGGGTAATCATGAGGATTTTCCAACGGATAAAAGAAGGTTACGTACGCTAGCTAAAGGTATTCAATTTCAAAATACTTAGGTACATCTGTTAACTATTATTTGACTGTCAACAATTACAATAGATAGCTTTCAAAACGCCCACACTTCTGGGCTTCGTAATATTTAATGTCGTTGGGGGTGATAAAATTACTTGTCTGTTTAAAACACTGTCATTGTTTTGGTACTTAATAAAGAGGATAAAAGCATATGTTTGTATTTATTTAAAGAACTTCAAACTAGAATGAGTATCAACTCCATCAAACATTACTCCGCCCATAAACATTTTCCTATCACAGCGAGCCAATTTCCAAAACATTTCAACAATGTAAGCAGAGTTATGATAGACTCGGATAACAATCAATCAGCCTAGCCTTTTCCAATATCTGTTGGGGTCGGATTCCAGTCTTACCGAATGCAGCTGAATACCAGTATTTTATTTATTTATTTATGCACTCCAAACATACAAATATCCTTACAGGCTAGACCCAATGCGATATTGCAGTACACTTAAAAATTAAATGGTCCCAGTGCTTGTACCATAACAAATTCTATAGGTATTATTCTTTCACATTCACCCAAAGCGCAACAGTATTCTGTTACGTTACGTTGTGTTATTCTGTCTACGTCATCAGCAATGAGGTTGAGAGTGCGGAGTGCACACGCAGCAAGTTAGTTCATTTTATTAATTAAGTCTCATTTTTGCAATTTAAATAGGTACGACAATTATAAATAGAACAAATTAATACGAGAATTACATGTTTTAATCAATATTATTACATCACAATTTATTATGATAATTATTATGTATCTGGTGTTTTGATCATGACTAGTCAACACATACGGAAGTTCAAGTCGACGCACATAGTTATCGTCATCACCATGAGAAACGTAATTAACCACAGCGGTAGAGCGAACGCCATCAACCAGAGAGTGGTTTGGGTAGTCTTTTCGGATCTTAAATATCGAACCTCACTGTCCTCATATTCTATGAGACCTAGCTCTTCGGAACATTCGTTATTGGGGTAGTAAGGATGTTGTGGCATGTCTTTCAAAAGCTCATTGAGATTTATTTTATTTGATTTAAGTACTTGATTTGCCGATTTGGAGGTAACGGCTACTAATATTTTTTTTCTTCCAAGAACGATCATTTCTTGATGCTTCCTAGTTATAATACAAAAAATTAGAATAATGCGATGAGTGGTTTTTATAATGTACTCTTTTCTCTTTCTTTTTTTTACATGAAGCGACTGGATATCTGACCTACACAACCCAGTTACAGGGTAACACGATACCCCTTGGTAAGACAAGTTGTGAGACTTTCAGGCTTCTGACTACCAGTAACGACTGTCAAAGATGACTATGAATGGCAGCCAGGACCTACGGTATGACCTCCGTATATAGTAAATGGTCACCTATGCACGAACTGTCCCCGGCAAGGTTAGCTTAGCCGTCGATCGACCCGTGCCGCTGTTATTATTTATGACTATTATGGAGTCTGATAACATCACTCAATATCACTTCAGCAACGTTTTGATTTGAAAATTATTATTCAGAATAACAGTATTTCCGTTACGCATTGTTTGTTTCGTACAAAACTTAAATAGAAAATTAGAAGCAGCACCATATTTCGTTGGTTCTGATTGACTTTGTTATCTACATTTTCGATAGAACAGGCAGTTCTATATTACTTTAGATTAAAATTAGTTGTAACAGAAAATATTAGGTAACGTTGCGTAATTACCAGCTTTGTGTAGTAATGTGGTTTGTTTAAAACGTTGTCACAATTTAATTTAGACAAATATGGGTTATTTTTAATATAATGGTGTCGATCCTGTTATACACCGAGCTGAAGTATCACTAAAATTCCTTACTTTTGGCTATGAGAATCTTAAAGCTATTCTGCAAAATTTAATCTCTAAATTTAAAAATAATTTTGGCACACTAAAATCAATTTTGGCAATTGCTACTCCACGTGGTACCTACTTGTTTGCCATACCACGTGTTTTTTTTTAGAGCCGGAGGCGCGCATTATTTGCAGCCTCGACATGTTTTATATGGAATTTTTCACTTTTTTTGGAAAATATGAAAAATTATTACCAACACGTTGGATTTTAGAGCTTTATGAGGTACATAAAGGGGGTTGAAATGTTCATTATTTAGGACACACCGTTTTCGAGATATAAGCAAAAGAATAGAAAAAAAGATATAGTACTGTTTTTGCATCTGAAGTCGAGGTGTTGGTGAGAATTTTAGTTCATGATAACTAATTTTGTTCCACACCTTTTTAGTCGCGATTAAAAATAGGCAGATTTAGTTATACAATCAAAATGTTTGATGATAAACGTAAAATTCTGAATAGCAAAATTGCCATTTTTACTAAATTATAATCTCAGTGCCATCTTAGTGCTGTCAAACTAAAATTTAGTTAGTTGTGTCACTTTGGTAAATTTCTTAATGGGAAATCGTCGTTTGACAGGAATAAACTATATTTTAGTGATTTTAGTCTAGTTTAGAGAATTTTGTGACAAGAGAATCGACACCAATGTTTGGTTATTAAATCATGAGTAAAGAAAGTAGAATTTATTATTTATTTATAGTTAATTAAAACGGCACAGGTCCAATTACATTAATTAACATAGAATTATAAAAATTAGAATAAAATAAGCATTCAAATAACATACAATACAAAAAATTTAATTCAAATTCAAAGATATTAATACAATTCGTGGATAAAATTACTAATATTTGTTTATGTAAATGGTTTAAATACATCATAAACTAACATGTAACAGTGGACACCCTCGCATATCGTCTCTCACAAAACACCAGACAAGCATGCATTATTTTCTTGCATTCATCAGCAAACACATCACATTCAGGGTCGGCAGTCAGGAGGGCGTTTAGCATCCTTAGGGTTCGACATACTGGCGATTCGGCTCTAGCAACAGATCTAGATAGAGGTGGTGCGAACAGGTTATGACGGCGTGTTTGACGGTGCCCAAGGTATTTGTCGGGCACAAATAGGCGGCAGAAAAGTCCGTGGAGCTCAGGGCAGTCAATGCGACCGCTCAGGGTTTTACAGGCAATCGTGAGCTGATCAAAGCCCCTTCTTATCTCCACAGAATTGAAGCCCAACACCCCTAGAAGATAATTCGTTGGGTACATGAATGGAAAGTAATGGTACAGCCTTTGATACAAAAATCTCAGGAAGGTTTTCTGAACTTTCTCAAGCATCAGTGTCTGAGACGCAGTATGTGGATGCCAGACACAGGCGCTGGACTCGAGTTTACTCCGAACCAAAGTGGTGTACAGAAGTTTAATAATACTGGGATTGCGAAAGTCACGAGCGTTCCTCAGGACAAATCCCAGACGCCTGAAGGATTCCTTTGCAAGGACAGACACGTGGTCTTTAAATGTCAGACTGCGGTCGAAGGTCACTCCTAAGTCCTTAACGCTGGCGACACGAGTGATCACTATACCCCCCAAATTATATTCGTATTTTATTGGTCTCAACCCTCGACCAAAAGTCATAACGCTGCATTTACTAATATTAAACAACAACTTGTTCGCAATGCTCCACCCATAGACGCTATCGATATTTTTTTGTAGGAGTTCGCAATCCACCTCTGTTCTGATCTGCGCAGCTAGTTTTAGATCGTCGGCATATAGTAGACATTTTGCGAATCGAATCTTACAAATTAGGTCATTGATCATGACCAGAAATAGAGGCGGCCCCAATACGGATCCCTGACTCACGCCCGAGCGAGAAGACTTCGACTCAAAGCAGCCATGTCGGACAAACTGTTTGCGATCCCGTAGGTAGTCGGCGAAGAAGTTAAGAAGGCCGGATGAGAAGCCCGTAGCCCCTAACTTTGCCAAAAGCACGTCGTTGTCCACTTTGTCGAAAGCCTTCCGGAAATCAAAATACAGAGTGTCGACCTGCCCACCGGATTCCAGGCTACTGGATATGAAGTCAACATGAATCAGCAGATCATTTGAGTTTACGGAGCGACCAGGTCTAAATCCATGTTGAGCATCAGAAAGATACATATTGCTTTGTTTACAGATAACAGTGTGAAGTATATGTTCAAAGACCTTTGCAATGGTTGATAAAATAGCGATGGGTCTGTGTTCCTCGACAGATGTCTTGTCACTGGTTTTAGGGATGGGAGTAACACGTGAAGTCTTCCACAGCTCCCAATGAAGAGCTAGATTAATAACATGACATAAAGGGGCTGCTAATATACTGCTACATCCTTTAACGACGTATGCAGGGATGTTATCAGGGCCAACTGAACTGCAGGGTTTGAGTTTGGAAATACCCCTAACCACGTCCGGAGGGACTAAAACGGGTAGGGGAAAGAAGAAAAGTAAAACGGGAGAGAAGACGTTAGCGCGGACGAATTTGAGAAAAAGTCCAATATGTTACATAAATATTGGCAAAAGACAAATAGTTTGTTTTAAACATAATTCTATATTTACATAAATACCTTCCAGTTAACTCAGAAAGCCAAGCTAGGAGGAGGAAAGATACTGTGGCTTCCTCTACGCCGGTACGTACGGTTTTTGCAAGGCGTCAGTATGTATGCCAATCAGCCTAAATATACAACAAAATTAACGCTAAACTTAAGTTCCACCATGAGGTCTCGCATCAATGCAAAAAAGTTATAACAGAGTGGTTAAAAATTCTAAATTATGAAGAAACAGAGCATATTCTAGTCAGACTAACATAAACCCTTCTCTTCTTTATCATAATGTTATACATTGTGATCACCTAATTGTATCTATTGTATCTTCGATCTATAATGGCACTATCAGCTAACACGTAAACTCATACATAAACACACACTAAAACACACAAACATAAAACACACACACACAAAACACACACACACAGACAAACCCACGATCACACACTACTACAGTTCACACTAACACATACTCACAATTGCACAATACACAGAGCTGCTAATTTACTTTTTGTCATTTTTTTGTTTCTCTCTTTGTTTCTAAATTAGTTGAATTAGTTTTATTAGTTTAGTTTAATTTTAATTGTTACAGAGTCTCAATAGTGTATAAGCTATCAGTTAAGGGAAAGAGCGAGATAACCCCAACACAAATATTATTCATTACTTAATGGGGCTGTCTCAATCACATCTGCAAATGTAACTGTTTGAGACCCAATAAACAATAATAATAATAATTGTTTAATCTACTGCGACTTCATATGTTACTTCATATTTGTTCATATGATGCTTGGAAAAATATGCAGTAGGTACTTAATACCAGGTGGCAGGGAGATCGAGGCACAACCTATTACCATAGATTCAGTAGGTACATGATTCTGGGCGCCTTTACGTCGAAATTTCTCGTCGGTTATAATAAAAAATATCTGCTGTTTCCCACAAAAGTGCAATGCCTACGCGTTTAAAGCTTTTTTTTTATATAACCGACGAAACATTTCAACGCAGAGGGGTTCAGAATTATGTATTGAATCCATGGTAACGGGTCGCGCTTTGTTGTCGGGTTGCCACTCTGTATATTTTACTAGTGAACCTCCTACATAAATGATAAATGATTTATTTCTGTAAGTAGGTTTGAACAAACACTTTTACACGTCAATCATATTTTTTTAAACTAGATGGGGTCGGCGTTTCCTATCTGACTACTCTGAGAAGAAAGGCCGAAACAAACTCAGAGGTCACAGTCTCTTTTAAAGTCCAGACAAAATCTTGGTCAGATCATGTGAAAGCTATGTAGATCGGTGTCTGCAATGGTCTTTTGAGGAAAGAACCACACAGATTGAGTGGACCTGTCCAGTCAGTGCACACAATTGTCAGTAATCGTGCAGCTCAACTTAGACTCAAGGAGCTCAACGATTTGACGAACAATACCAAAGAAAGGACATTTGAGTAGGCCGCATAAATTACTCAAACTGCCAGATCATGATTACGCCGAGAAAAATAAAAAAATAAATATAAAAAAATCAATGACCGAAATAGTTCTCACATTCACAATAATTAGAATAATATTATAATAATCTTTGAGGACCATGTAGATTTGTGTCTGAAATGGTCTTTACAGTCTATTGTTATAGAGTTTTCACAGGTAGCGGTTTATATTTTGTATGTACGCTCGGTTGATTATGTTGCTGATGATATTATTGTAACTACACGGCTAAACTTCGCATCAAACAAGTTCTCAGTACATACGCATATATTCAAGCTTGAATCCAGAAACTATACTCCAGCATAAATTAACACAAACAAACCCCAAGATTATAGTGTTCAAATAACGAGACAAGCATTAATCCTATCCAAAGCTGAAAGGCTTGCTATGCATATTCAGGAAGCCAATAACCCCTCCTAGATAAATAGGATGGAGCATGCGTTGCCCATCCCTCAAGCGTTATGATGAAGTGATCGCACAGTGCGGACTACTCATACAATATTCATGGGCCGAGAATGCGGCAATTTGGTCGACATGTCCCGTGTCCTACAAACAGCACAGATGTATCTTAAGTTGGGGACAACACGTTAGTGATCTGCTGTGTATAGAAGTGTCAAGCTTACTCTGACGTTATGGAAATCCTTTGGAGTGGGCGAATGATGGGCGATTGTGGGAACCTTGACTGGAAGAGGGTTATGGATGGTGATTACGTAAGGTTTGATGTTATCTACAATCGTAATATACACTGGGTCCGAAGAAAGCGGGTCGGTAACAAAACTTCAATAATTTCCAAAATATTGGATGAAATAAAGACTGTATTATAGACAACTTTATAATGCTTAAATCAATGTCATGAATGTTCAAGGTTATGAAGTTTATTTTGAATAAAAGTAAGTATACACAAGCTAACGAAAAAAAAAGTTAGTTAAGTAAAAATTACCATTTTCCCTAGATTTCAAGAAATGCGATAAGGTATCAAATATGCAACTTTTACACATTTTGTATTGCCACCCCGCGCTATAAATACAGCTGTTATACCGTTTGGCATGCTTTCCGCCAGATTTCTGAGCCAATACTGAGGAATATGGCATTATTATGGTATTAAGTCCGCCTCTGTACATTTGTGTGCTTAAAGTGTTAAATAAATAAATATTCTCCCATTTCTCTATCAGTGCTTCTTTCAGTTCACGAAGCGTGATTGTAGGGGAATTTCACTGGCGTACACGTCGTCCCAGTTCGTCCCAGGCATGCTCGATAGGGTTTAAGTCAGGGCTGCATGCTGGCCACTCGTTGCGTGTGATAGCGACATCTTCAAGGCCGTCAAACACTATCCGTCCTGTATGGGGACGAGCGTTATTTTGCATAAATATGGCGTTCTCGTCTATGTTTACTAAAAATGGGCCAAGATAAGATTTCATTCGCGTATCTTTCTGCAGTTAAAGTGCCATTTTCTATCACCACTAGCACGATGCGACTTTCGGAAGAAATTCCAGCCCACATGTGTATGGAGCCTCAGCGGTATGCCACTTTCTCTTCCATGCAAGATTGTTTAATAGCGCAATTCTGGTCTTCTGTAGACTCTTTGACTCCCATCGTGCGTGTATAGCATGAACCTCAACTCGTCCGAAAACATAACTCTTGACCAGTCATCCAGAGTCCAATTCACATGTTCTCTAATTTAACTCAGCCTTGAGTTTCGATGCTGCCTTTCGAGTTTTGGACCATTTGCAGGTCTAAATGGCTTAAAGTTTGCTTCAGCAAGACGCCGCCTCACTGTACACGTGCTCGGATTATTCCCTCCAGCGCGTAGAAGGTGATTTTTGACTTCAACAGCCGTTTGAAATCGATTTTTCAACATTGTTGGCACCATATATCGATCCTCCTGCGCTGTTACCTTGTTCGGCCTGTTCTTGGTCTGCGAATATTGGATCCAGTCTCTTCAAATCGCTGGAGCACTCTTCGAACGGTTGATAACGACACACCACCAGTTCTAGCTGTATAACGCTGACTGCGCCCGTCTTCAAGCATTGTCAGAATTCTGGTACCTTCTTCAAGGGTTAGTGTCATGTTTTTAATTGAATTTGATCAGAATAATGTATTGAATTTCTGCCCAAGCAATGCCATATTTATAAGCAGAAACCAAAGTGAAACAACTGGTATCAAAATTTTTAAAAATTTTATATCTTCTTTATTTTTTATTTATGGTGTTTAATACAATCACCAGAAAGAAATCTAAAGGTTTTATTTCTTCCTATAATTCTAATGAAACAAACTTTAATTTAGTTTTTAAGGATTGATCAAATATTTTAATAGTTATCGCATTTTTTATAACCGACCCGCTTTCTTCGCGGCGCAGTGTAATACGGCGTTGGTTCAATAGTAAGAATACGTTATAATAATGTGACTTTCTAGGACAGTCTGCGCAAAAACCAACTCCTCGACCACTTATAGCAGATATCGTGCTTAGTCTCTTTGTTCATATTACCTACTTTTATGTTTATTCAGCACACTGACTTCAGAAACTAGGACAAAGGCAATGGTTTAAAATAGCCAATACACAAAGAATAAGTTTCATAATTAATCGATGCTCATAGTTGAAATTGTATCTGCTACAACTTATTCATTGTTTCACCCGTTGTATGTGCCAAAACGTGGTTCCACACGAGACACAACGGCAATTGTTTTGTGTCTGTGTCTATGATTGCGGCATATGAGCGGTTAAGTAGCTATTTTTAGTTTATATGACAGGGACGCGACATCTGACGCTTATCAATCTTCTGATATGA
The DNA here is from genome assembly GCA_937001585.2 of Brachylomia viminalis. Taxonomy (NCBI): domain Eukaryota; kingdom Metazoa; phylum Arthropoda; class Insecta; order Lepidoptera; family Noctuidae; genus Brachylomia; species Brachylomia viminalis. The sequence goes on along the minus strand of OW443308.2, from coordinate 10,662,953 downwards.
CGTCAACGATATTGGTAGCACAGCAAGCCTAACTCGATTAGTAAGAACTATCCGTAGGGCACGTTAAGTTCTTGCCTTAAACGATATGGATGGAACTTAAAGGACATGTAGATCGGTGTCTGAAATGGTCTTTTGGAAAAGAAGCAAACAGGTTGAGTGGACATGTCCAGTCAGTGCACGCAGTTGTCAGCAATCATGCAGCTCAACTCAGAACTTAAGGAGTTCAACGATTCGACGAACAATACAAAAGAAAGGACATTTGAGTAGGCCGCAGAAATTACTCAAACTGCCTAATCATGATTAAACTAACTGAGAACAATACAAAAAAAAAGCAATGACATTACACAAACATACAATACACATTGACACATTCACAATAGTTAAAATAATATTATAATATAGTTTATATATTTTAGGTTTAGGGTACTTTTATTCCTTGTAGGACGTTCCAGTGGGATATTTTCCGACATCCACGTAGATGAAGCTTCGGGCAAAAGCTAGTATAATTTTAAATCTAGTTTAATAAAATAAAATAAAAGAACTTAATTCGATTAGGAAAGTAAAATAATACACATTTTTTGGCCTCCAGTTTGTTAGTCAGGATGTCTTTCGAAATAGACCTCCCCTAGTTTCTCCCACCCAAACCCCCCTCCCCCCCCTCCCTCGGGTTTCTCCCTGTCAAACTAAAAATCATGACACTAGATCAAAAAATACCGCTAGTAATAAAGTCCTATGTGACAGGCAGAACTATATATTACCGTCCAACGTTTTACAACGTTTTAGAGACAGTTTTGATAGGTAGGTGGCTTTTTTTTTTTTTTTTTTTGAGGATGGGAAATCATCAAATGACTCCTCCCGCTCTGGGTGGAGCGGAAGGGAGTGTCAGACTCTTACTGACTAAAACCCACCCGTGTTCCTTCCTTGGCCCTTTATGTTCCGGGTCAGCGGTACCCCTTTTGGATGATCCCGCTTTCCCGGCAGGCTTGGGCCCTAGTGGGCCCCCTCTATGATGCTGACATCTCTTTGAGGCGCGCGTGGAACACGTACGCGCCGTCCAGCACGGGCCTGGTCCTGATCGGTGAGCTACCCATTACTCACCGCCCGCAGGCCCGCGCCTACGGTGGCCGGGAGTCGTCACGCGGCTCCCGACGCCCGGAGCGTCCACCGCGGCGGCTTGGACGGGAGACTCTCTCCCTCTCCCGTCCCGCCACCTCCTTCGCTAGCATGATTGCTTCGCAGAAGGAGGCGACTGCCTCCCACTCCCCCTCGCCCCGGACCATGGCTTGAACCAAGGCCGGGCGTGAGAGATCGCCGCCGCTGCCGATCGCCTCTACGAGGACACGGCGGTGCTCCGCCCATGCAGGGCAGGCCCCCACCGTATGCTCCACCGTGTCCTCGGGGCGATCATCGCAGTGGTGACACCCGGGCGTTTCCTCCCGCCTGATGATGTGCAGGAACCTCCCAAAACTTCCGTGTTCGGTGAGGACCTGCGTCAGGCGGTAGGTGAGGACGCCGTGACGCCTCTCTAGCCACTCCTCAAAGAAGGGTCTTACCGCCGCTATCGTGGCGTGCCCTGCGCTGGGTTGCGACAGTCGCTCTTTCCATGCCGCCATGAGATCGCGCCGGAGGTCCGTCCGCTCCGCCGCGATTTGCCGCGGAAGCGGGGTTTCCCCCCGGCGTAGTCTAGTCGTAGCCTCCGCGCGCCACTCATACAGGCGCGCGAGGACTATCGCCTCCAGATCCCACGGCGGCAGTCCGGCAAGGAGGCTTGCCGCCTCGCCCGAGATCGTGCGGTAGCCCCGGATCAGCCTTACGGCTACCACCTTTTGGGGCGCGTTCAGATAGTGGGCGGCTCTCCGCCGCAGTGAACGCGCCCACACCGGGGCCCCATATGTAGCCATGGACCGCACGACCCCCGCGTAAAGCCTCCGGCAGGAGGCGTTTGGACCCCTCAGGTTGGGCAGGAGCCGCTTGAGGGCGGCCCCAGTCCGTTCCAGTTTGGGGGCCAAACGTCGGAAGTGCTCCACGAAGTTCCACCGGCTATCGAGCACGAGTCCTAAGTATTTCATCGTGGACTCGACGCCGATGTGAACCCCTCCTGCCATTAGTTGGGATCCCGATGGTGGCCTGTTCCGGGGCCCATGGAAAGACATGGCCGCGGACTTGTGCAAAGCCACCTCGAGACCCAACTGCCGGATCCTCTCCACGACTATCGCAACCCCGCGTGTCATCGCGTCGGCCGCCGCCTGATGCGACCTCCCCTGCGCCAGGACCAGCGTGTCGTCAGCGTAGCACACCACGCTGACGCCATCAGGGAGGTCGGCCCGCAGCACCCAGTCGTAACCGATGTCCCACAGGAGCGGCCCTAGAACCGATCCCTGTGGGACGCCGCACGACATCTCTCGCCGGTTCCACTCCCCATCGCGACCGGGGTAGATGACGGCTCTGTCCGTCAGATATGCCTCGACTATTCGACGGAGGTAGGTTGGCACCCGGTGATACCGGAGTGCCTCCCCAATGCAACTCCAGGGCAGGGTGTTAAATGCGTTGGCGATGTCGAGTGACACCGCCACAACAACCCCGCCCCGAGACACCGCGTCCCCCGTCGTGAGGGCTCTAACGCGCATGATGGCGTCCACCGTCGAGCGCCCCTTGCGGAAGCCGAACTGACTATCCGCAAGATCCGGCCCCGTCCTCACCAGGTGCCCGACGAGGCGGCCTGCAATTACTCTCTCAAAGAGCTTGCCGACCTCGTCGAGCAGCACAATGGGCCGGTATGCGGACGGAGAGTCCGCAGGGCGCCCTGGCTTCCGAATGAGGACCAGCTTCCCCGTCTTCCAACGGAGTGGAAACTGGCCTCTCTCCATACATAGGTAGGTGGCTTAGGTTACGTTAGTTTTAAAAGCCTGAGGATTGAAATAAATGAATTGCTGAAACCACACGATGTTGCATGTTATCCTGCCCTAAATGTATTTGTATTACACATGATAACTTTTTGTTAATATACCTATTCAAAGCAGCATCTACAAATAATAGTTCACAGTGTATTGTATCGACACTGAATGTTAATTATTGAAGCAAGGGTATACAGGTTTAAATCTTGATAAGGTTGAGGCACAAGGATGGATCAGCATCAATAAGTCAGGAATCCATAATTGATAATGTTAGATATCATTCCGCGTCTTGAATGACGTACTAGTACAGATTATAGGGGATCCCTGCCCGACATAATAGAGGAATAGGGTATTCGTATAATCGGGAATAGATTGCCTGTCATGTCACCCATGAATCGGATACGTCGTTGAATGTCAAGCACGCAATTAAATGTCTCAGCTCGTGCCGCAGAGGACAGTATGATGGTATTTTGATTTATGTTTTATGGTACTCAACGTCGCGTCCCATGGACCCTTTCATCTGATAAGAGCACTCGACAACCGACCGTACTTGAACACAAAATCAATATTACTTCGAAGACCTTACGTCGTACATATTCTCCGTATAACAGATTGGCACAACTTTTTAGAAAGCTAAGTTTGACAAAGTAAATTTCGATTAAAAACGTAACAGAAAATAAAATCCAGGCCAATAATATATAGGCTCGTCCGACACCCGGAAAAATTCCTCCAACTTGGCTAATAAAGATTTATCGTTGCGATAAAAAATTTCATAGCAGTGAGTTGGCCGTAAATAATTCGTGGCATACCTGCGAATGCTGATTTGACATGGGTCAGGGCCCCGAACTCTAGCCTTATAATATTTCATTCCTTCCGACTCGAATCACAAGTCCAACCGCGGTGAAAATTGTAATTTCGCTCGGACAGCGCACTTCTTATTGGTATGTGTTTTATCTGCGCATCAGATAATTGTCTGTCATGTTTGTGTGTCTAACATTATTGGGTACACAAGCGTGAAATAAAAAAGTGAGATACCTGCACATCGTGATTTCAGATGGAAATAACTTTACAGAAATATAGCAAAACGTAAAGTAATTATGTTTGAATTTTTATTTTTTTGTATGTTTTCACGTTGTTTTTATAATCGTGTAATTTGTTATAATTTAAATGTGCTTTTGTGTGTTGTGCTACGTCTTTTGTGTGCACTGAATAAATGGTTTATCTATATATCCATCAAAACCATGAGAAATTGAAGAAACTCTATGTCATTGTAGAATTTTAACGATCAAAAATGAAAGTGTGAGTAATTTAAAAAGATTATTGACGAATTAATCAGGGTCTAAGTTGATCGTTATTCAAGCTTAATTAGTTTAAGACCAGTTTGAAAGAATATAAAATGTCTCACATTTAAATTTTGTTTATAATGCAAAGTAAGTTTCTGACGCCTTAATTTAGTGTTCCTTTTCTGAAATACGTGTTAATTAGTTTTCACAAGTCATGTAAAAGGAGAGGAGAGTAAATTTATATAAAAGAGATAAGCGAGCTTTATATTAGATAGAGCTAGATAATTAAAACTAATAAATTCTTTCTGCTCTTTTTTTAGTTACCAAGCAACTGGGAGACCTACAAAGGATAATGGATCTTATCGCCACTATTTAAGTTCTACATTGTTTTGCGAATCAATTGATCCGAAACGGACAAAAACAAAGCACTCACATTTGACTGTTTGTCCCACACTCATTAATTTGACCGCGCGGCTAACCCCAGAATGTCCTGAGCTATTAACTACCGAAACTGGGTATGCAATAAATTGAGACTTTTCATATATAAATCAGGGTCGAGGCGTGTCGCAGAAGGTCTGCAGATAAACCGGATAGTATAAGAGTGAGGGACATTACTCGGAGCAGCTGCGGCGGACCGGGCCGTCGCGAACTCACTCACATTACAACCAGTTTTATGTGAGGACCGGGCGAGTACTGTACGTTTCTGTAGAAACTTGCACAAATTGAAACGCCGAGGCCTCGGATAATTGGAATATTTCGTAAGCTGTACAGCACTTTGGAAACTTCATAATTGAAGTAGGAGATATCTTAATTAAATTGTTAGTTTTTGAGAGTTTAAATGGAATTATTATTTATTAATAACTATTTCGATTGTCAAAAACAAATAAAACATGTTTTAAATACTAAACGATGGCCAATCGCAATTAGGCGTCAGTAAATTAGTCGATTATATCATTACCAAGTTAACACAAAGCAGACCACAAAATTCTACAGCAATTTGTTCACAAAAGCTAATTAATTAACGCCAGTGCATTCAACCGCAATTAAAAAATGTGTCAAAACGCAGACTTCATCGATACTGAGCCAATTACAGCAATAATTAATTGTGGAAAATTCCATGCATAAGTACCTACCCAGACTCAGATGAAAATATTCTTCAGTAAAAAGAAAAAGAAAACACAAATGGAAATCAACTTAAAGTACGTAAATCTCGCCACATTCCCGGCCATGTTTCCTTGGCTCTTAAATCCGGATATCCGGCTTCATCTCAGACTCTTTATTTGTCTTAAGGATGAATTTCACCATTACGGCTGAAAAGGTTTTATTTTTATGCAAGACAAAAGTTAAACGACAGGGAGAATAAAGTCATGTATGAATATGGATTAAGGGCAATAAATTGTTACGGATGAAATATTATGAAAAACTTTTCGGGAATTTTTATGCTTCGTGCACAGTAATTTAAAATATGTCATTGCCCCATCATCCAAAATCCTTGGTTTTTTAAAACAATGCTTTGTTCTTCGGAATATCTGAATAGAAGTGTAAGCACTCTAGATTTCTAGAACATTTCATTACAACATGGATATTTGTAAAAAATCAAAACAACTGTTTTTGACCGACACAATGTTTTTATTCGACTGCTGCTAGTATCTAGCGAATTTTTAGGATGAAATGTAAAACAACGCTACCATCAAAAATATCGAAAATATTTTGACCTAAAACAGGAGTCAATTGGTTTAACTGCGGAATAGGAGTTCCGCAGTTAAACCAATTGACTCCTGTTTTAGGTCAAAAAATATTTTCCAAACAATCTAAAAATCAAATCTACCACTAACAATATTCAAAATACGATTCGTGTATTTCTAAAAATGAAACAGATTTATAAAAAAAAAACGAAGCATACAAAAAATGGTACATCAATAAACAAAAGTGAAATCCTACGAAATGGAAATCTTGTAAATTATAAATCTACCCTGAATGGAATTGAAATCTACATAATGGTTTGCGCAGAGAAAAATGTGAGTACTGAACAGGACGACAATAATACAAAACATTCGGAAACAACACGCTTTGTTGCTTTGGATGAAGTAGGAACTGTAACAGTGGCTATATGAATATATATCACACACAACATTATACATACATACATGTAGGTACCTATGTATTTCTGTGTGTGAAAGATTAGAAGTAATATAACATTGTAAGTGCAAATGGCGAAAGTCTGTAGGCCAATTCTCGTACTTAAAAAACGTTCAAATTCAAGTCACAATCTCATCTCAGCGACAATCAATGTCAAAAACCTGTCAAAAATGTATGTAAATTTATTGTAATTTTGACAGATTGAGACTGAGATTAGAATGCGAACGGTCTTAAAAATACGGGAATTGCCCCTCTGGTCTCTTCTTTCGGTGTAATCTATAACTACATCATCATAGATTTCATCTTGGTCAAATGCCCAGACTTTTCCCAATTATGTCGGGTTTGGCTGCCAGTCTAATAGGATGCAGCTGAATACCAGTATTTTACATGGAGTGACTGCCTATCTGACCTCCACAACGCAGTTACTGGATATTGCGATACCCCTTGGTAAGACTAGTTGTCAGACTTTCGGGCTTCTGACGACCCGTCACGACTGTCAAAGATCCACGAATGACAGCCGGGACTAAAGGCTTACCGTGCTTTCCGATTCAAGGAAACTAATCTATACTACATATAATAAAATCGTAGCGAAGTCAAAACTGTTTTTTTTAAAGTAATGTTTGCTAGGTCTGGTAACGATTCTAATGCAGTAATTTTTTTTTGTTTGTTTGTTTATCTAATTATCTAAATGTTTAATCCAGTATCACACAGAAACTACGCAAATTTTGCAAAGATACCTATAAGTCTGTAGGCCAATTCTCGTACTAAAAAAACGTTCAAATTCAAATCGCAATCTCATCTCAGCGACAATCAATGTCAAAAACCTGTCAAAATGTATATAAATTGATTGTAATTTTGACAGATTGAGACTGAGATTAGAATGCGAACGGTCTTAAAAATACGGGAATTGCCCCTCTGGTCAGTCGGTAGTTTATAAATTATGACGCTATTTGCTATGGGGAATGGGCAATATTGCAATTTGTTCGTATTCCTCTATAGTTTACTGCTAATTCTAATAGAGGAGCCAAAATATTGCAGATAGTTTCAGATTTAACCTTTTCAAAAATTATTATCACGCTATAGCATTACGCAGCTAAGCAGTCAATCATGAAATAATATAAGTCAAGTCGAGTCAAGTCAGAAATAGTATAAGTCAGTCTAATTTAGTCAACTTTCATCAAAGACGACTGTTTTGCAAAGCTATGTTCGATTCCCAACAATTGATATTTTTGCTGCTTCCTTTTTATATTTAATTATTTTTATTATAGTTAGTAAAACGTACACAGAAAAACATAGAGTTTAGGCCTCTTCTGTTATCTTTGGTTATAATAAAAATAAATATATATGGTTAGGTGACTGTTAATGAGAAGTCCCGTGTGCTTACAATCTACTGTTATATTATTTTAGTGATAGCTGTTCGTCAGGAATAATTTGTAGGAATGCATCAGTCAGTGCATCAATGTTGAACATTAGGTAGTATATACAGGAACGCAGGGGCTCATTAATTCACTAAAAACGAAAAAAATTGCAAGCTTTGTATTTACTTTGCAGTGCTTACGGTTTATTTTATTTTGTACCAATTATTAAACCTGACTTGGTTTCCGTACGTCCTTTTCGGGTAACCACTGAAAATCAGCGTTGCGCTATGGGTCCCCCATATCACAGCTGCTCGCGATTATAGATCTTTATTATTTTTCTTTATTATTAGAGCTTATTATCTTTTTGTATGCACGTGTTTCTATGACAAATAAAGCTGTTTTTCTTTCTATCAATGGAAAATTACTAATGAAGGCTGCGGGTGTCGACCTCAGGACGATCTGCTTCTCATACGGAGAGCTGTACGTCGCTTGCTCCCGCATCACTACTCCTGACTCTCTATATATTTGGCCTGCTGAGACCGAAACTAAACGTAGTGAGTATACAGGAATCTTTAAAAAAAAATTGGCTATTATTTTAGTAAATTGTGGTGTCTTACGACTTCCACGCGAACTAAGTCGCGGGTATACAAGTATTTATTTATATTTATATTATATATCATTTTGCTTTTAAGTGGGAATCGGGAGTCAGCAATATTATACGTACATAATCAGCCTATAACGCCACTGCTAGGACACAGGCCTCCTCTCAGTGAGAAGGAGTGGGCCGTAATCCAGCACACGGGCCCAGTGCGGGTTGGTAGATGTCACATGACTTCGGATTATTGGTTCTAGGAAATGCCGGTTTCCTCACGATGTTTTCCTTCACCATTTACAAAGCAGTGGTGATGAAATAACTTACACAAAGTAAAGCGCCTGACTGGGTTCGAACCTACGACTTACAACTATTAAGTCGCGGCCGTTACCACTGGGCCACCACTGCTCTCTATTACGTAACGTTACGTAATAAAGACGTTACATTACGTCGTGTTGGTATTTTACGTAATTATATGTATTAGGTAAGTAATGTAGGTGTATTTATACTTCTTATTCACATCACAGTGTTGACAAAAAAAGGTCATGGTTTCCAACGCGTCGAAGCTACGCAATCGTAGCACTGTGCTACGTCGTAGCTTGCCGCGTAGCAACTCGTAGCAAAGCGAGTGCACTAGAAAATGTGCACGTGATTTTTCTCATGAACTATGCGATAAGATACTTATTTACTTTAACATATGCTTTCTACCATTTTTAGTTAAAGCATGAATTACGTGACAATTATTATTCTATTTATTAGCTTGATTGCGATGTTGCGTTAACTTGAATAAATAAAAATCTACTAAGAATGAATTAGTAGCCCCATTCAAAAACCGACTATATTTATATGGCAGAAAGTTACACAGAACAATGTTATGGTGTCTTGTCTATCCATTAAAGGTTTACGCTTGTAACAATTCCTACGTTCAAATCACACGTTCGCGACGTTTTTCATACATATTTCAACTAGTCTGGGATTTAATTTTTTGCATAACGAAAAAATACGTAGAAACGAAACCGACGATCTGTGTTTGAATAGATAATTGATTCAGCTTAGATTTAGTTTCACGTTTATATAAATTTAACAAAAGCAATTTCAGCACATTTAAACCACGGTATTTTTATGTTTGAGATATAATTACACAGTCTTGCACACGAAATATTTATTTACGAATGTAATGAGCTGATAATTTTTTAAACTTCAAGAAAATTTTCTTCTTTTTGTTTTGGACCAAACACTCTTAAAGTATAATATACACAAGGCACACGTAGACTCCGTCGTGTCACTCTTCAAAGGAAACCCTGTCTAATCTTCAGGGACCGATCAGTTATCCTTGTTATTGCAGATTGATTTTTATTTACCAACTCCTTACATCGACATGAAAACTTTTCCTATCTACCAATTAATTTTCCATGCTGTGCGCTACAAGTTTATTTTTTAGTTAAGTATAATTTTATATAAATGATAATAAATACAGGGGTGTTACTTAATTCTAAACTCGTCAAACTTTTACGTTTGATGGCGAGAGACGCTCTTTTACATAACAATGCCACCACCTTACGTACATACCTACTACTTATACTCGTATATTATGCTGTTTTGGTTATCCAGGATGTTTTTTAATTTTTTCTTAAGTACTCCCTTGCTAATTTTTACTTTTCCTCTCAAGAAATCTATTTTATACTACACCTGCTTGGAAAGTACCTTGATACTTTATCAAATTTACGGTAGAAAGTACGTCATTGCATATCGAACAAATATGCGGGGAGAAAACGCATCTGAGCGGGAGAGAAAAGTGTATGAAAATCCATTTCTTACGTGGTTTTTCTTTTTTAATTTTGGGTAAGACTATGCGCCGGTAACCTAAATATCAAAAGCCAAAAAGTTTTTACAGTGAGTTTTTATCTCTAAGTTCGCAAAAATGACACTGGCCACTAGCTGTGTGTTGGATGGTGTCGGGCTGGCAGTGCGACCCTGCGGCGGCAGGATAAACAATTTGAAAAAAGAACATGTGAAAATTGCAGACCCCATTGGCGCCATTTCAATTAGTAAAGATTTAGTTTTTTTATTTTCCTCGTAGGTGTAGTATAAAGCACTATGTATCACTCGAGAGAAAGTGCGATTCCCGATCTCGGGTGTTTTAAAGCCCTCGCCTACGGCTCGGGCTTCAAACGACACCCTCGACGGTAATTGGTCACTTTCTCCTCTCGGTGAACAATGTACTATTGTTAAACAGTTTGTTTATTTTGGTGCGTGGCCAAATTGGGAACTAACGCCGCCATTTAGCTTTTTCAATATTTTACAAAACAATTGCACACATGAGCAACAGCGTACCCCTGTTAACGTCGCTCGATCACCAATATACCCTTGCTTGTAGCAGTGTATCTCTTCTCCTCATCGTCGCGTACTTCATTACTGATAGTCGTGTCCTATATGTACGATGTTCTTCCACTTTGTTCAGTTTTCGGCTGCTCTCAGGGCGGTCGTAACAGAGAGTCCAGTGAGGGCGGTTACTTGGTCTGAGGAGTTTTACCATCTAGCATACCCATCACCAACAACTTTTAAAGGTTATCTGATTCCCGAAGGGCAATGTGACAAAAGTAGCCGAGAATCCTTTGTAACAGATCAGGGATAGTCTACTATACAGATAGTGGTAGCACTATGTAGTTAGTGTCAAACGAGGTGGCAATAGTGGTAATTTCCCTTTTCCTAATATCTTTGCGTAGCAGTCCGAACAAAAATGTTCGTTCATCATTCGTGAAAAATCTTGACAACAACGCCAGGTATTATCGATTCACGACATCAACTGATTTTATTTCAGTTTTTAAATCCGAATCATCATCGTTCTTTTGCCAATATTCTGGTTTATTTTGAGTCGCCGCCGCTGTCTTATTCTTTCATACTTCTTGTACGGGTTGTAGTAGTTAACTCCGTACACTGATTTGTCGTGAAGGTTTGTAAGTTCAGGTATTATAGAGAAACACGTTCCACTAAGATGCACTAAGTAGTTAAGTTTATTTAAGTTAAGGTTAAGTAACAGTACTAGAGTGGAAGGCGATTATTTCTCTCAGTTGTTGATAGCTTCACTATATTTAAATTTGTTAGTCATGTTATTTTATTACGCTAAATTATGACGCGCATCGTTGGCGTAAAGTAGGTTACAGAGTCTGTAAGCAGAAAAATGTACGGCGTTGAGACGGTACACTTCTCTATTAATCGTTATACCAGTAGGCACCCCATTTCTAGCCAAATATTTTTTTACATAGTCCATCCATCATTTCTTTGGTATTTTCATACTCTTATAGCCACCCAAAATCATGCTCAAAACTTTCTTAACGACATTTTCCCCATTCCTCCACATAACATCGGGCATACCATGGTTTTTGAATCTGATTTTCTCAATAAATAAATGAAGGTGGGTCAATGACTGCTATTGGCACCAGCTATAGCATTGCGATTATAGTACATTGTTCACCGAGAGGAGAAAGTGACCGATTACCGTCGAGGGTGTCGTTTGAAGCCCGAGCCGTAGGCGAGGGCTTTAAAACACCCGAGATCGGGAATCGCACTTTCTCTCGAGTGATACATAGTGCTTTATACTACACCTACGAGGAAAATAAAAAACTAAATCTTTACTAATTGAAATGCCGCCAATGGCGTCTGCAATTTTCACATGTTCTTTTTTCAAATTGTTTATCCTGCCGCCGCAGGGTCGCACTGCCAGCCCGACACCATCCAACACACAGCTAGTGGCCAGTGTCATTTTGCGAACTTGGAGATAAAAACTCACTGTAAAAACTTTTTGGCTTTTGATATTTAGGTTACCGGCGCATAGTCTTACCCAAAATTAAAAAAGAAAAACCACGTAAGAAATGGATTTTCATACACTTTTCTCTCCCGCTCAGATGCGTTTTCTCCCCGCATATTTGTTCGATATGCAATGACGTACTTTCTACCGTAAATTTGATAAAGTATCAAGGTACTTTCCAAGCAGGTGTAGTATAAACGATATTTTCTGACCGTGTTTAGCCATTAAAATCTAAACTAAAACATTGGTCGCACGTCCACACATGCAATACTTTCTAAGTAATGGCGACACAATATTCCATTTTCGCTCTTCACGGTATGTAATTTTATTACTGGGATCAATTTTACGACATTCGATACTTTTACGGTTGCTGAGCCTAAAACGTAAAAGGGTTACCGTTACGTCCCGCTTTAGTTTACTTTACTTTACCTCCTTTGTCCTTGTATGGAATTTGAGAAGCTATTTTATGTTTTTAATAGATTCTCGTTTTATTGTCGCACGATACTGAACGAGTGTACGAGATTTATGACGGTTTGGATGTAAAGTTTGAATTTATGATGTAATCAGGAGTTGAGAAAACGGTTTTAATAAGAGCAGTGTCGGATTTGCTTTAAATTGCTTTGATATCCGCGTAATAAAACAAATTGATATTCTGTTTATATTTTGGTTCCCAGGAAAAGGGTTTCTGCCTTCCTTTTAAATTCATTTTATTAATGTTTTAGTAAATGCTCCTACGATCTTCAAACAATATCGTAAACAAACATTTATTACAATTTCATTACCTTATTTATTTCAAACATCTTGTTCACCGAAATTACATACCCTCTTTCAATATTAAATAAAATCCTGTATTACTTACTATCAAGCGATACCAAAATAATTCATTGGAATTTCATAAATTAATTCTATAAGGAACCAACAAGAGCAAACGATGTTGCCGAGATCGCTTAATATGTTTTTATGTTTCCTCAAAGCCGGTTTATCATTTAGTAAAGTGAATGTTGGCAAAAATACCATATTATATGGTGGTAACAGTACTAAATCGCAGGATTTGCAGTTGTGTGTGCTCGACTGAATTTATGCAGTACAACGTGACACTTTTGTAGACGAGATCTTTAATTTGAATAAGACAGTGAATTATGGTTGTAGATTTATGCAGTGTCATGCTCTCTTATTTTATAGAGCTGGTATAGGTATATAGAAATATCAGGTCAATCTTTGAACTTCAAATACTGTTCTTATGCTACCATTGTGTTTTGAAAGTTTGAGACATTAAATAAACTAGTAGGTAATGGTCTTGTTGAATCTTGTTGATTTATGTCTTGGAATACTAAAGAAGTGTCTGTACCATCTCCACTTACAAGTTTTATTCCCTGCCTCTAAACATTTAACTACGACTACAAAAACCTCACTATCTTTAACGAACACTTACACGAAACTGCACTAAATCTTCAAGTCGAGCACCTATACTTTAACTTCTTCATCAACAACGTCCTTTTTAATATAAGTCGTTGGATTGCGATACACGTCACGTACCGGGAGTACAATGGCCGCGAGGGAGCGCCGCCGGCCGTCCGAATTATCCCGCCGGTGTACACCAACCACGTGACCGCTCCGCACTCCTGATCGCCTGGTACCATAGAACAAAAACCATTCCTTTATTTAAGGCTTTTAGACGTATTGTTTGGCGGTAAAAGGATGGAGCCATGAAATATATAAGCGTATCTGCCGTATACGAGCCTGTTGGTGTCACAAGCCCGTAATCTATCTGCCCAGCAACAAATGAAACTAGTACTTTATTCAAGACTACCAGCACGAAATATTTAGACGGTTTGAATTAGTGAAACCAGTCGTCCAAGTTTGTCTTCTCAGTTTATCGTAGACTAAATCAGACATATACACGCAAGGAACGTCTAAAACAATCAGCTGCTCAGTCATAATAAATGACTCGATTATGTACTTCACGTACGTTAATACTTCCGTTTACAAAATATATTTGAAATGACAGCAATTCCGGGTATTATTACTACATTTGTTTAATGATAAACAAGTTCATTATACATTGCGGACATTTCAAACATTTAACGACGACATTTACAATACCAAACTACAAATTACCGACCACAGTAATTAATACAGAGAGATATTGCCGGCACTTAGCAATCGTAATGCTTCAGCATTTAATTTCTTAGGCCATAGATTAAACTTGGACCATCTTGCGTCAAGTTCTGTTCTCGAGCCAAATTAAAAAGCTGAGGATGCACAAAATATTTTGGCAAATTTCCTCGAGCGAGGCTGAGGTGCAGGCCGAGCGTGGAGGCTCATTGCCTAGAATTCCCTACGGAGGAGAATGTGAATCACGTCCAGGCCAAGAGAATTCCAGCGCTTTGGACGATCTCTCAAATTATCCGTTGGACAGAGTGCTCTCGATGTAATTCCGAACATTAGTGGAATTGCTCGTATGTGAGATCAATTGATCGGAAAAATATTTGGTACTCACGTTATTGGAGTTGCCTGATATTTGAAAACTATTCGTACATACGTTCCCGCATTTTGAAATGCAATTCACATGAATGAATGTGTTTTTTTCTACCGTTGCTCGATAATTAAATACTCGAATTCGCATCGAATAAACATCGTATTCCATGTTAAAATACATGTGTTCTGCGTGTTTTTATCCGTCATAAAATTAACATGAACGCATTATTTTGATTAAACATTACTCGATAGTGGCCCAACACTAGAAAATACACGTAATAATCAAAATGCAAATTAACATTTGTCAAAGTAAATATGGCGCAGTAATATACCTTTAAATGGCTATAAAGCTCGCAATTAACTTCAGGCTGTTGTTATGGTTGGTTTTGTGTATATTTTTACTATATTAAACTAGCGATCGTTAACTGGATGCGGGCGAATTAAATCAGAGGTCATTTAGTTTTACTGATGTCGATAATTACTGGCGTGCCTGACGACGCGTTAAACGTACTGCAAATAAGTGAACGCGTACTTGAGCGTAATTATAAGCGCTGGTTGTGTGTCGATGGTTTTAGAAGTAAATGGGAAAATGTTATGTAATACATTAGAGTATAATTATACAAATACACACAATTTTAGAAATCTATGTTTTAGACACATATCAACGAATTTGATTTTATATTACCTAAATAGTAGGTAATTACAGCTCCATAAAAATAAATATCTTCCCGGAAAAATACAAATATAAAAAATATTACTTGAAATATCCGTTAACACAAAATGCAATTGCAGAAAAATCCTTTGCACAAACAACGCGTACACCCTCCAACGCAAGTTTCCCCATTATCATACACATAATGGCTAATAATCTAAAACATACTCTAGTGTGTACTGTACATAACCGACCGGTTTATCTCTAGCGGATATTGGAACTGTTATAGCATTATGCAAATTCAATTGCACAGTGCACTCAACGCGACAACTTGGGGACTGTGCAATTGATCGTTACTACCCAATAAGCTCTAAGAATGGTTTTGGGGCAGTTGTTTATTAACATTGTGTACTGTTATACAAAGTGTCGTTTTGCATCCTCGTCAAATTCGAGGAGGTAGCTATGCTAATGATTCTCAACACGAATGAATAAAAAAATAAGTAGGTAATTTTTTATAATATTCGGAAATCGGCGTGTGTAGGGCCCGTGTGATTCCGCCCCGTTACTGCGCTGTAACTGTAACGCACGCACACAGCGACATAGTCGTGCGACACTGCCTACCGCATACGCAACGGGGCGATTCTGTTCTTTGAAAGTGGAGTATTCTGAAATACTGTCAAACTTAAATATCTAAAAAAACAAGTATGTATTAATATTGAGCAGGATCGTAATTGTATTTGATTATTTATGGCTTTCATAACAGACTCCTGAAATTTGACGAGGATGCAAAACGACACGTTGTAATAGGCGTAATGTCTTATGGGGTCGATATTATGCCCAAGAGACGTGGAGGAAGAAAATATTGTTAAGATCCCCACTCGGAACCAATATTTCTTTGACCTACATATAATGGTTTTGGATCTGTGTGGTTTGTGTTTGCTGTTTCACAAATTTCACTAAAAAACGCGTATCCTACTTTCTAAACGTGACGATTACCTACAGATCTATTCCAGCAAAAGTATTTCATTGTAGCTATTTATGTGACCCATGTAGATGTCTGCTGTCTGATAAAGTATACCGCAATATGCTGGAAAGGTCCCAGAAAGTACGTCTAATCGTACGTCTAGATTAATGTCACAACATATTGGATGCTGCAGCCAAAATCTTGCTGAAAAGTGTACTATTATGCTAATATAGCATTTATACTCTTCGTGACCAGAACTATATGTTGTACAGAAGGGGTAACATATTTAATAAATAACGAGACGACTGCGAGAGACTAGTTGAATCTGGGTGAAGACCTAGCAAGAGTTGGCATGAGGATATGACATGACAGTTTTGTGGGGCATAGTTTAAGTGCAAGATATATTCAACTAAATGGCATTTACCGTTAAATGTATTTTTGCTCGCTGGAGCAGAAGTACGAGTAATAATGCAATGTTGCTGTTCGTAATAGGACTGTATCAATCTGACAATGTTGAGAGAGCTGTATTATTTGATTAACACGTTCGCGTGAGCAACCTCATTTCTAAATGTTGGTACTGAGGCGCACCTTTTTCCCATACAATGTTAAGCAACGGCTAAAGACGTTCTGCCATAATACGTACGTCTTAGAACTGTGTTATGTGACGCAACGTTATTTCACGTCCGACGTCTATATACGTTGCCGCCACCACGCAGGTCTGATATACCATGCTAAACGACACAACGCTCAGAGGTGTCAACTTTAATTTAGGAAATTGAAATGATACAACTGGCTAGAATTGAAAAAAAAAAAGGATGAGAAAAAGTATTAACGTTCACACAAAAATATTATATTCTTGTTCATTATCATCTCTCAAACGAAGACAAAGACCCAGGGACCTTTCAAGTAGTGTAACCAGATACTGCTTCTAAGTAACCAGATACTAACGACCTTACATATTGTGTTCGTGTGAAATTGTACCTACACCGCCTCTGTCGTCTGGAACTTACGACTCTATGAATAAAACATAAGCCAGAACTTCGACGAAATCGGGAATTAATCCTTACAAGTCATATAGCACGAACACTGTTATACAAACAAGCGAAAGTTACAACACGGATATGAGTGGTTCAAAACATAGTTTACAATATACGTGGCAGTAACTAACTCGTATATTTGAGTTACGACAGGAGCAGAGAGCTTTCCACTCCACGATTTTCGAACATTGTATTCCCAACGTATGACGGCGAATAAATAACCATGTTTGAATAAAAACCGACGTTGCGCGCAAACCACTTATATGTTTTTACTAACGTCATGAAATAATAAAATAATTTAGAACGACGACATCCTGACTGCGATGTCCTCTGGAATAGTGCCAAGCACCGCGGGATGCAACGTTATCCCAGCCTCGAGTACAAACTTTTAAGAAGCATACTCCTGTCTAACTTTGCCGTTATTATAAAATGTAAGAGGCGACGCAAATAGCGCAATAGTAGAAGTTCGACGGATTTTTAGACGATTCGATCAACGATTATGGGCCGAACTCGAGTCTCGTCGAACATTGGATGCTCGCAAATTTTTATCACCCACTGTCGTGCCATCCGTACGCTCTATGGGTATTGATAATCCGTGCATAACCATTCCATTTGCACGTGACGCGTACAGCGCGAGTTAAGTGTTTCTGCGTTAGTTGGCATATGTTGCAGCGTATTAAATTAGACGTATCAGCAGATAGCTTGATATTGGTACAGTTGGCATCTGCGCAGAGCGCGCATATGTGCGACATTGGCCGCGTCTCATGCATCATTCAGACGGAACCTGCAACCAATCGCTCTTACATTTAGGTTATAGCTCACCGCTTACGTGATAAATCGCCGCTCTGGAGGAAACTTGTAGTATCATCACGAGCAGCCATGTGCTACATCGTTGGCTTTTATCAGATTTTTCCAGCTGGTTACGAGAGCTCAGCTCATGTAGAATGCATGCGGTAGCCGTGTTTGTAATTGCTGTAACAGCTTTTGCATTACGTCCTAATATTAAAAGACGTTTACGTATGCCTGCATTTTTAAGCGTAATTCAACGAGTTTTATACAGTAAAAATTATAAGTGAATTTTTACATTTTAACTCAACGGCTGCAACGTTAATTTTTATCTAAATACTATGTCATTGAATCCCAGACTCTGCTTTCAACTAACACTCAGCATTACTTTAAGTCAGTTCAATTTGATGTTTGTCTTTAAATAAGGCCTCCCTTTAAGCTTTAGTATCTAGTTAGGCTACCATGATCAAATATCAATCTTGAATTTAATTACGAACAACTTACTATATATTACAAGTCATTCTTAAGATTTCATATCCCATCTCACTAAAGCCAATAAACTCGACGCAATATCACACTGCGTCTCAAGTATCATTGATCAATAAGTGCAGTGCAATACAAAATCTATCAGCAATATATAGCCTATGATATTGCCATTTCACATTAAATGGAAGTAATTGGAATTCCTGTCTAGTGTGAAATTGGCGTCTTCATTGAGCAACCAGAGATGAAATGTACTGCTCATGCAATATGTATGTGCGCAGAATATTATTATGTATGTTTATTTGCTCCTATATTAATTCCGTCTGTATTTATTGCTCATTCAGAGTTATTTCGGCTGGGTAATTGTGTTAGTGGGCTATAATTCATTAAACTGGGCGGAAAAGCTTACTAGTTGGTAATACTGATGCATAGCTAAGTGGTTATACATTGTTTGTATATATAATTTTACGTAGTACATACTGGGTGAGAGAGAAGTAATTCAAGTGCTGAATGAACGTGTACATCGTTTGTTTAGAAGCGAATCAAAAATTTATGTTATTTTTAACTAGTGTAGTTTTTTTTTTAAACAAATATAGTGTTAATTAACGTACCTAACCGAAAAAGTCATCAACTCTAGTAAGAGTCAGATAATTGGTTAGTTAGTTATTAAGAAAACTATATGTAGGTACTACAAGGCTTTGTTTTCACTAATTGGTGGCATAGCTGTTTGCAGATATACCTACTATAGTTTTTACCCTCACACCAAAAACAAAATTGTTCGTTAATTATGTCCCTATAAAGCAAAATATTCGGTTTCTTATATTTTGCGTTTCACTCGTTACTCTTTTGTTCAAAACCCCTTCATAAAACCTTTATATATTCACCCATGAAGGGCTGATTCTGCAAATCATTTTATGAACCCACCATGTGTTAAGTACCTACTTCATTTAAAAGTGCATCTTCGTCCTCGAGTTTCGCGTGCCTATTCTTATGATAGACTTTTACTTTGTAATCTCTTAGCTGCTTTTTACTATCGCAAGGCAAGTGGAAATAAGAGATTCCCTCTTATTTTCTACTAAGGCTTGTTCTAAAGTGTTCGTATACGTTTTTTTTGCTAAATCTGCATGTACCAGGCCCAACCCGCGGGATAATTGCGTAACGCGCTTACAAAGACAATGCCTTTTATTTTGACAATTAAACACCATTCATGGCGTTGTTTGTTGACGTTGTCCCTCTCACAGAGTGGAGGCCTGTGTCCCAGTGGGAATATTATAGGATGATTATGTTATGACGTTGTTTATGATGAAGTTGAGTCCATGGTATCAACGCTTCAACAACCTGACTATAATCATACCGCGGAGTTTACGGTTAGTGAAAGAGGCTACTTTTGGCTTCTTCCGATCCCAAGACAATGTCGCAGGGTTAACCGCTAGACCTAAATTACTCGCACGCAATACGGCAGCTCTTCACTCATCCTTACACACTATCACACACACACACACGAACACACTTTACACTACACTACACTACAAGCGCGCCATTTTGCCTTTTCATTTCTTATTTAAATCAGTATTCTCATATTAATACATGTTTTTCAATTACTTATTTTTCTTTTGGATAATGATAAGTGGAAGGGTGGAGTCTCCTATCACAAACGGAAATATGTTAATTGAAATAAACTTTATTTTTATTTTTTTATATTATCTTGTGGTGCAGACGAATTTGTCTAACATATATGATGTGCTATGGTGGTTATATATAAGGTTGCAGGTCAGTTTCTTGTTTCATGAAAACGTGATTATCTGTCTTTGCTTCGCTTTTCTAAACCATTTATTTTTAATAGAAAAATAAAAGGCATTTGCATAATTGCATTCGTGGGATTGTACAGGGTAGAATTTGTTTAAGCCTATAAATACCCAATTATTATCATTTATCCGCATGTATAAGTAAACATTATGTTATTTTATGCAAAGGTACCTATTATAACTGTAAAAATACTAATTACTATAATATCTATGGTTTCACTCACGAATGTAATAAATAGTAAGGGCTCCGTAAGAAACCGACACTAGTCGACCACGAAATCAAAGCTGAAAAGCTACTCTAAATTTCCTTCACCTACCTACACGAGCGAATCCCAGTAAGTAGGTCGGTAGGTCCTACCTACATTTTGTCGTAAAAAAATATGTTTTTTTAGTATCACCCCCAGTAGGTACTTTAGATGCTAAAACCAGGGGTTATAGTCACGGCTTATCCTTTCATTAATATATTCAAGCCACTGAATTTATGCGCAAGACCTAACATTTCACGCGACCGGAGTTAATATAATTTTCATTTTATGTTAATTATTCAATAGGTGGTGGATGTATTCACGTTATTAACTCATTTTAGTTATTCAAGTGGCAAAATTAAATGGTGTAAATCATTATTTGATTTAAGTTAACTCTGTATAATTTATAATATTATTTATCACTGTACCTACTTGACAAAAAAAAATATCTTTAGAAAATATTGTTATTACCGTTTATAAATACGAATAAAATGTTCTTAATTGGGAGTACATGGAAAGTTTCCTGCTCGCAAATTAAAATATTTTCAATTGGATTGATAACAAATAATATATTATCTAATAATATATTTAATATTATCTAATAATTTATTTTATTAATATTATATTAACTAATAATATATTATCAATAAATATTTTCAATTGGGTTACTGACAAATGCGTGCACTGACTGGACAGGTCCTCTTAATCTGCGTGGTTCTTTCCTCAGAAGACCATTTCAGATACTAATCTACATGGTCCTCAAAGATTATGTTCGAACTTTTATATACACATTGACATTGATGAATTTTATACATACAATGACATGAGTATTTACTTTGTAAAGTATTATATTATTTAAATTATTGTGAATGTGAAGATTATGTGGATTATTACTTTTTTATTCTATTTCTTAGTTAGTTTCACGATCTGGCAGCTTGAGCAATTTATGCGGCCTACCCAAATGTCCTTTCTTTGGTATTGTTCGTCGAACCGTTGTGCTCCTTAAGTTCTCAGTTGAGCGGCAAGATTACTGACAAATGCGTGCACTGACTGGACAGGTCCGCTCAATCTGTATGGTTTTTCCTCAAAAGACCGTTTCAGACACCAATCTACATGGTCTTCACATGATCTGACCAAGATTATGTCTGGACTTTAAAAGAGACAGTGACCTCTGAGTTTGTTTCGGCCTTTCTTCTCAGAGTAGTCAGATAGGAAACGCCGACCTCATCTAGTTCTTAAAATATGATTGACGTGTAAAAGTGTTTGTAACAAACCTACTTACAGAAATAAAATCATTTATCATTTATTTATCATTTAACATTTTAATTTGTATCAAATTTTTTTATTGAACTACTCTTGAAGAGTTTCATTTCTTGTTTCGAAGCGCATTTTGCGATATTACCGCTATATGGATATTTATGCTGGTTCCCATGACCTATGTACCTTTATTTACGTATGCCACCGAGTTTATACTGGTTTGAAATTAAGTTTCGGTTCAATGAAAACAGCTGCTGTTGAAAATTCTGCTTGATTATATTATCATTGCGGCAAAATATAAATTAATGTGAAATATTGTTATGTATAATTCTCGCATAAAGTAGTAGGTAGCTACTTTAACGTGTGCGTAGATTAATTTTTTTCAGGAATTTTAATCTAACCGGACTTATCGATGAAGGTGGCGGAATCCACTGTAACTAGGAAATCCTTTAAATAACAATGATATGAATGAACACAAAAAATAATTGGGGAAAAAACAAAACCTGGGAAAACCGACAAATGAGTCTTCACAAGTCGTTTGAAATAACAAAAGCAAATCAATTACTGGTACAAGGCATTTTGGAGCTAATAACTCTTTTACCTGCAAGCCGAGTTCGCTGCGGTTTGAGGGGAAGGCGTATTCCTTAATCACTAAACGTCACGAACGGGTCCGTACAACTCGGTGTCAGGCACCTATTTTTTACATCCACATTCCTCATAAATAAAAATAATGATAAAGCGCGTTCATTTGCTGTTTCAAGCAGAATTAATTCGTTGCTATATTAGTTTGCAAGCATAACTGGAAAGGAATTTTCTTTCCTGACTCAGTTTTTTTTTAATCGGATGAAGTTGATAGAACATACTTTAGTTGTGGTTTTGTACAGCGTTTTGACAACATATGTTTTTCAGACTTTTTGTTTAATCGTTTCGGTGGTGTGCGATGGTGAAAATAAACTTACCGGTAGTTCTAAAATAATCGAATCTAATACGAACATATGAAAACGAATAAAGACCTATTCTAATCTATGATAGATCTTCCTACTTTTGTTGTAAATCTCGCGGCAAGACATCTAAATTTCCGGAATGTTGGCCTACACGTTTGAGATATCGGTTACTATTTACTGTTGTTTTAACTTTAAAAACGTTGCCAACCAATATCCTTAAGACTTTTAACTAACAAAGAGATGGAGAACCCCTAGGGAATAAACGGTAAACGAACAATACAATTCTATAAACTTAAATACAATTGAAAAAAAAAATTGTTGTAAATCTCGCGGCAAGACATCTAAATTTCCGGAATGTTGGCCTACACGTTTGAGATATCGGTTACTATTAACTGTTGTTTTAACTTTAAAAACGTTGATCAACCAATATCCTTAAGACTTTTAACTAACAAAGAGATGGAGAACCCCTAGGGAATAAACGGTAAACGAACAATACAATTCAATAAACTTAAATACAATTGAAATCCGGCTGAAACTTGCATTTCACTTCAACGAAATATCTCAAACGAAAGCCAAGTTAAAGGATTATTTCGAAATACTCGATAACGAGAAGTCGCGGCGGTTCGGAAACGGTCCACGAATAAAATGGAGTTACAATAAAGCTGACCGGTTGATTGAAATATTCTACCTTCCTACCTTCTATCTACCTTCTACAAAGATACCTATGTTTAGGAAATACGATAAAAGTTGGTGAAGGTTTGATTAAAGCCTTGTTTCTGAAGTAATCGATAAACTTTCAATAGAAATATTCAATAATATTGTCAATTTTGAAGATTGCCGCGGGCTTTACGTTCTTACGATTTTTGGGAATTGTAGCGCTGTTTTACGTTTTATATTGGTCAAAATACAACGTCAAACTGCTGCAATTCGCAAACAACGTAAGAAGTTTTGAATTAAGCGGGCTACCGTGATATCACAATATCTTCGGAAATAAGTTTAGTCATCGAACCAATATTACTATCGAATAGATAAAACCTCAGAAACCGGAGAAATGTTTAAGATGGAATTGCTTTCCGCTACTTAAGCTCTCCTATGACTTCCTCTTGAATGTAGAAATATTCCCATCAACTGTAGGTACATACACTCAATTTAAACAGCAAGGTATTATTTACCTTAATCAGCACGGAACTTCGGTAATAGAATAATGTTAGGCGGAAAAGCCTAACATTATTCTATTACCGAATTTTGTCGTCAAAATTTACTATGATTCCTCTTCTAATACCTTAAATAGTCCAATTTACATAAAAATTACGAACCATATTTGAAGTTATGGTTCTTAAATAATACGATTCTATTAAGAATAATATTTCCTAATGATTCTGTTTCCGATTGCATTCAACACAGTTCAAACCACGGGATAGTTTTGATGATAAATTGATCATTCCATCAGTTACAAACCGCAGAACCTTTGTTGAACTCCTACATTGAAATTCGTATTTGCTTTCTGCGATACAATTGTCTGTAGATACTGAATGAATATTATATCACTGTCTACTCAGGAAAGACTGGATTTGGATGGCTTTTGGGTACTTAACAATTTTGTATAAATATAATAAAATATTGAAAAAGATAGTAGGTACCTAGGTACGATAAGATCAAGTAAGAAAAACCAATTCGAAGAACAATTGGTTATCTTGCAGGATGGAAAGATTATGACATCTTTGTCATTATAATAACTACAAATTACTACAAAATTAATCACACTTTCACCGCTAGCATATAAAAGATGCTTTCAATGAAGAATTAACTATCTAACAAGGTACAGTCCGGAAAACAATATTAGATATCCAAAATAAAAAAAGAAGTAAAATATTCGTTACACTTCGTGGAATCAAAACGTTTTTATTTCGATCTTGATAAGCTACGCTTGCTCGAGTATTACAAAACAAAGAAAACTGCTTTAACAGAGTATGCATATTTGAAGATGCATTTTATAAATACAAAGTCCCACTTACTAAAAACCAAGGCGTTATCACGAAGATGTAAGAAAAATCGGAGAAAATGATTAGAATCACACGAGCGAAGAAGCCACTTTAACCTACTCCGATATTTATAAGGTGTAGCTAGGGTTTTTCAGTTTTTTGTTTTACTTTGAATATCAACGAATATTTTAAAGGCACCGATGAAAACCTCGTGAAAAAACATATCTATCTAACAATGATCACTATGGTTTAGCCGGTAAGGCATCGCTCTACAGCGGCCCACGGTTAAGCTAAGCACGTTTAGTACTTAGCTTCACTTTGTATGGATATACAGGGTGTGGCGTAAGTAGTGTTCCACCGTTCAGGATTCGATGAACCAGATAATTAACTATAACAATTAAAAAATTTAACCATTTTTAGTAGTAATTTTTTTTACAAAAATCGCTCTTGAACTTGATGGTGTGTAAAAATTAGGGTTAAAATTAGAGAAGAACCAACTTTTTCTTCAAAAGAGCTGAATTTACATAAAAAATCATAATTTATCATGATAGCTCTAGTATTCAGCAGTAATTAACAGAAATCAAAATGAAAAAATAATGGTTTTTGTGGAAACTATAAATAAATTTGTAATAAAAGGTAGAAATTTCGTAAATAAAAGACAAAAAGGAAATATTTACGGAACCCTTAGGTAAAAATGGTTAAAAATTTTAATTGTTATAGTTACTCGTAATTATCTGGTTTATCGAATCCTGAACGGTGGACCACTACTTACGCCACACCCTGTATAGGCGAGATCGTCCACTGCGACTCACGGCCACGCTACGCACGAAACAAACGCTGGTGACAAACAAATGAACCGTGGCAAACCTCTCCATGCACATCCTAAGTAGTCGGTCGATTTCATACAAAAATGTACACTGCAGCAGTAACAGACTCCTAAACAAAATAATGTAAATCAATATTATTAGATGATAAATAAAAATGAATGTTTATGTCATGAACATATTTGCTTTACATTATATGATATAGAGCCGCCTTTTAAGTAAGGAAATGCTTGTGATAGGAGACTCCACCCTTCCACTTATCATTATTCAAAGAAAAATAAATAGTTGAAAAACATGTATTAATATGAGAACACCATAGAGCAACACGGACGGTCCGCCGGTGGTCCGTGTTGCTCTATGGAGAACACTGATTCAAATAATAAACAAAAAGGCAAAATGGCGCGCTTGTATTGTAGTGTAGTGTAAGGTGTGTGCGTTTGATAAATGATAAATGATTTTATTTCTGTAAGTAGGTTTGTTACAAACACTTTTACACGTCAATCATATTTTAAAAACTAGATGAGGTCGGCGTTTCATAACTGACTACTCTGAGAAGAAAAGAAGTTTGTGTGTAATAGTGTGTAAGGATGAGTGAAGAGGTGCCGTATTGCGTGTTAGTAATTTTGGTCTAGCGGTTAACCCTGCGCCATTGTCTTGGGATCAGATGAAGCCTAAAGTAGCCTCTTTTACAAACCGTAAACTCCTCGATATGACTATAGACAGGTTATTGACGCGTTGATACCATTTTTTTTTTTGTTTGTGGGAAATCATCAAATAATTCATCATT
Organism: Brachylomia viminalis; assembly: GCA_937001585.2. Taxonomy (NCBI): domain Eukaryota; kingdom Metazoa; phylum Arthropoda; class Insecta; order Lepidoptera; family Noctuidae; genus Brachylomia; species Brachylomia viminalis. The sequence goes on along the minus strand of OW443308.2, from coordinate 10,636,635 downwards.
AAAAAATGGCTCTGGGCAGAGTGGGAGGGCGTGTCAGACTCTTACTGACTAAAACCCACCCGTGTTCCTTCAATTGCCTGTGCCAGGGGCCACGGTATCCCTCTCGGGCTTTCCCGCAACCCTAGCAGGCATCCATCCTAGCGGACCCCATCATCATTGAAGCGTTGATACCAAGTTTTTTTTTTTTTTTTGTGGGTCGGACATCATCAAATAAATTCTCCCGCTCTGGGCAGAGCAGGAGGGCGTGTCAGACTCTTACTGACTAAAACCCACCCGTGTTCCTTCAGTTGCCTGTGCCAGGGGCCACGGTAACCCTCTTGGACTTTTCCGCAACCCTAGCAGGCATCGGTCCTAGCAAACCCCGTCATTGGTGCTGACATCTCTTTGAGGCGCGCGTGGAACACAACGCGTCGTCGACCCGGGCCTGGTCCTTATCGAACGGCGAGCTGCCCATTGCTCGCCGTTCGCAAGCCCGCGCCTACGGTGGCCGGGAATCGGCCTGTGATTCCCGACGCCCAGGGCGTCTCCTGCGGCGGCTAGGGGCGTGAGGGCGCAAATTTTGCCTCTCCCTCACGCGTTCCGACTCCTCCTTCGCGAACATTACTGCTTCGCAGAAGGAGGTGACGGCTTCCCAAGCCCTCTCGCTCCGTACCATGGCCTGGACCAAGGCCGGACGCGAGAGATCGCCACCGCCAATCGCCTCCACGAGGACACGGCGGTGCTCCGCCCAAGCCGGGCAGACCTCCACCGTATGCTCCACCGTGTCCTCCGGGCGATCCACACAATGGTGACACCCGGGCGTTTCCTCCCGCCTTATCCGGAACAGAAGCGTTGATACCATGGAGTCAACTCCATCGTAGCCAATCTCAAATCTTAAGCCAATTTGATGTAAAAAAATATAGTCACGCAACTTCAGAGGGTTTATGGTTAGTTCTTTGTTAATCTGGTTGTAAAGGTGGTATGACTGCCGCACATACTGTCTACTGCAAAAGCAGATCTTGCTGTGACGATGGAAGTGACTGCGTATTTCCTTCATCTATTGGCCTTTGAGGGATCGTATGGAAGGGATTCGTGTTTTCTTAAACTGAGTTGGAGAATATAAGGTTTTCGTACAGACAGAACGTCAAAAGATAGGTAAAGGCTTTGGGTAGAGAATCTGAAGGATTTAAAGGGCATGACCTTACGGAGAGATGCAATACATTACCGAAAATATCTTCCTGTATCTGCCATTAATAAGACGGCACGGTTGGCGCAGTGTTTAAGCGATTGACTGCTGCGCTGCGTGTCGCGGGTTCTATTCTCACACGGAGTTTGTAAACGCACCCGCAATACAGGAGAAACTCCTAGTGTGTGGCAACGTTTATTAAAAGAAGGAAATATTGCGTATATCGTTGAAAACACCGCAAATAAATGAAAATAGCCGCACAAAATGCCCATCCAATATGCCTACCTATATGGGTAATTACCTACTACAAAATATCACGAAACTTCGCCAAAGTCTATTGATTATTTCGCTATCAACGAGACAGTAAGGGTTGCAAATCATCTACGGACTCATGCAATAGCAATTTCCAGTAGAAATTTCTATAGAGAGGCGCAGGTGGTAAAAGAAATTGTCCTCCATTATGTACGCTCTGCCGGACCATTTTATGGCAACTGATGGCAAATTGTTTGGAACGTGAGATGAACGGAAAGAAATTTCTCTGTTAATATTCATGTCTCGGGTGAACCTTATGACTGCACGAGGCTCGCCGAGATTATTGCAAAAGGTTTTTCTTCGTTTTTGTGGGTTTTTGTTTATTCCACGTGCGTACTGTCTCGCCTAAAATATTATAAGTTACACGAGGATTCTGGGGCAATACTGAGAACGCACAGTTTTGTTCATATAATATTTGCTTGTGTGTGTGTTGACCTAGAGTCCGTTTTAATATAAGGAATTTATTATTTAGCTCATTCTGCTTATTATCTTTGATACAAATTCTTATTACTGCCACTATTTCAGGCCGAAAATTAATAAGAAAGTTGGTTTCCTGCTTATTTTATCCTCGCTAGAAATATGAGAAGTAATTGCAACTTTGGACTCTGGCGCACCAAACTTCGGTTTCTCGAACCTCATTTGACAACATCCAGACCAACCACGAGCAAAATACACTTGAACAATATTTATTAAGCGCTTTGTACGTTTTATTCGTCACATATTAACCCTTTTTTAATGTTATCAAAAGTATGCGGCGAGTTAATCCATCAAAACCAATAGGATTTCAGTAAAAAAGTACCATTACAAAATACCAAGAAAATAGCTTACTTTGATAAACACGAACAGTTTTCCAAGTATTGTGAAAGCTTGCGTCGCGATTTATAAAGGCTAGGACCCACTAGCGTGTATATTATGCAATTACCAACCCTCTCGTCAGTTTCGATGTGCAACGTGCACACGCCACTACAATGACGTCATAATTTTCAAGCCCGGAACTCATGAATCCAATCCCGTTTATCGTATGCAAAGTAAAACGTTACATGGTGTAATGGTTCGTGTACACGATGGGCGATGTTTGGAACAGTTTAACGCCCTATTGATGTTTATTACTTTTAAACGCTCTGGTCATGGCCGCCATTGCAGAGACAGATAAATTATTCACGGCCATTCAGGTACGATTGCCGTTGGAGCTGGCGATTATTTGAGTGGAAACCACGGAACGGCTAACGCAGCGTGACAGCAATGAGGTGGACCGACTTCAAGAAATTGGACCAGAAGGAAATATCGCTAAACGGAATTTGCGCCAAAGATGAGCGACACGATTATAGTGTTTGTACTTTGGTGGTGTAATTTCGAAAGGAGGTTGTTTGTGATCAAGTGTGTTAACAATAGGTACCACAAACGTTATGATCGCAGGTAATTTACGTGTTACCTGTGTTATGTGAGTATGGTCCTGCAGCGGTTTCTACATCGCCACAGATGAACTACGCATCACACTGACGTCACGAAAATCCTGCATCGCGCAAGCAGAGTTTACCGCGCGACTAGCATATATCCAACGTCCCGTCATCAATCGTAGGGCAGTTGCCCACCAGTCACGACACCCGTCTGGTCCGAGGATCCTCCCTTTTCTAGAGAGAATGAGTGAACTTTACACTCTGTTCCTCGTTCCTCTATAGTACCATTTCGTTATTATAAGAAAGTCATTCCCCTTCCCCTAAGTGTGTACCTTTATTTGCACTAAGGTACTTACATAATTAATTTACGCACGCCAGTAATGAATATAAAATTACCAACATTTAATCAAGTATGGAGGTAGCCTGCCGATATCACTACCATTAGAAGTAATTAATAGTATTACGAACAGTGATGAAAAATTCCTATGATTTCAATTATAGTTTGAATAAGTGTGTAAATTAATGAATGTTAAGTAAATCTAATATTAAATTTAGCAAGCATCGTATTTCGGTACCTCTAAAGCATCTGCAAATTATCTCGTAGGAACATTTGATACGAATAAATTTGATTAAATTCCAATTAGAGATGATAAAATTTTTGAGAGCACTCAGAACAAGGGGCATAACTTCAGAAATTTATAATAAATCAAGCTTCAAAATGTGCGACTGAAGATTTGTATTCATTATTTTATTGGAGCTCGTGACAATTAAGAAAATTAATTTCTATTTCTTACGACTTGAAAAATGAAATATGTTTTCAGCTATTGTTTTGACAGTCAGTTTTTTCAGTATAGTTTTTCGAGACATCGCCAAGCGGTTGGTCGACTCTTCACGTGACCAGAGAGTTGGCCTATTTTTTGACCAAAGTATCAGTATTGCCATACAACGTGGCAATGCTGCCAGCCTTTTGGGTACCTTTCCTGTTAACAGCGATGCGGGTGAAATTTTCGATGCACTTTGATTTATTTTTTATATACTTGTAAATATTATTATTTAAAGACTTAGCTTTTTAAATTATGTAAATATTAGTTCAGGTTGTTTATACGGATATTAATAAATATATTTTTATATAATGTACAAGTACAACCTTACATAAAATTTAAGGACCATGAATCTTCTAATAAAGCTCAAGTAACAAATTGTAACGCGACGTGATATTAAAATTCAGAAACATTACGCGGTTCGCGCGTTTACTAGATAGACCCTTCAAAAACACAATATCACTGACAAATAGCCGCGAAACGTGATACCCGAACGAAAAAGAGAAATCATTAGGAACAAAACAAGGTTTTATACGAAAGTTGAAAAGCTAAATACAGGGAAAGTATGTGTACATTCATAGCTTGACATAATTGCGACCACCATCAACGGAGCCGAATGAATGGCGTCGTGACGAGCCGTGATGGCTGTGGAGCGTGCGCCAGTGTGCCGCTCTTTTGATGAAACCATGATTACACCATGCATACTCATACGTGCCCGTGTGTTTAAAAAAAGAACTGGAAACGACAAGGATGTAAGATCGTGTGTCTTGCAAAATGGAATTTCTGTGGGAGCGGGTTATGTGCGGTGCCGGAAAATTATGTTGGCGCGGTTTTTAATATATTAAGTTCATATTTTAGTGGTATTAATGTGTTGTCATATATTAAGTTTTAGTGGCATTTAGGTAGAGTAACTTAAAATGGATTATATTGATCTTAGTTGTTTTGGAAGCATTTTTTTTAATACAATTAGTGATGTTATGTTTATAGCATGTTGTGTAAATAAATATTTAAAAGTTGAAAAATATAATATCAATGCTGATAATAACGATGGAAACATGAAGCTGAAAAAAAAAATTCATATTTTATATAGCATTTGGTTTTAGTTAGAACCTTCCTTTGTTTTCTCAAAAAAATTTAAACATCCGTAATGAAAAAGCTAATTTAAATTACCAGCCTGTCTAACAAAAACTATAATGTGTTTACTTAACTTTGACGAGGTACCTCGTATTCTGGCGACGTTGTCAGTTCAAAACTAAAGGTCCCCTGACACGGACTCACTACGAAATTCCCCCAACTTTATAGCCCTCTAGGCTACGTGGTACTAGTATCTTTGCAACTCACGTCACGAGGAAAGACGGACTAACTTTAAAATGTCAACTATTGTACGAATAGAGTGATATGTGTAAATTTTCTGGGGTCCGCAAAAGTTTCCCACATAAGGCGTTAGAGAAACTTGTTAATCATTCCTCAACCTTGTTTCTTGGCATAGAACTGTTATCCTGAAATGTTTTGGTATCATCTTGTAGATAAAGTTTTTGGTTTAACTCAGCTATTGTTTTGATCCCAACTATCAGCGTTGTAATTAAATAATTGCTAAAAGAAAAATAAATAAAACCGACTTTACAAATGGATTTTTTACTTACAAACTCTTGAACTAATTTCAGGATAGCAAAACGAATTTCCCAGGTTTCCCTAATCTTATTAGCCCAATCTAAAGAAAACACATAAAAGCTCTTTGAGTTTTCTTTAGAAAGTCTGTTAAAAAGCTTGTTATTTGAGGACTTCTAGACTGCTCAAATAACAAGCAAAGGCTACTGATAAAATAGCAACGGTTTTCAAAGTCAACCCATTTTTTTTTCAAATCTAAATAAAACCCGTACAAAATTCACACTTAAACTGCAAATAACGAAATGCGTTTACATAAAACTGTAAAATAATGTTTGCCAATTCGTCAATGTCCCTTCCAGTTAAGCGCCACGTCAATGATACGTACGTACGCGGCTAGGTTGACACGCCTTTGTATTGCGCGCATTCAGCTATGGGTTAAATAAAAACTGAGCACTGCAAAATGTGAAAAAAACTCACGAGCTTTCCCGTTTTGGTGACAATCAGAGAATTTTCCGTTACAATTTATCCAGAATTATTCAGATGAAGTTCTAATATGCAGACTTACGCTGCAAGTGCTACATAGACGTGTATTATGCTATATACAAATCCTCACGTTGATTAAATATTCATGCCAAAACCATAGTAAAGGAGAATCTAATATATATAATGTTGGGTAGATCTTTCCATATAATAAAATAGTCCACCTCTTTGTAAAATAGTATTCCATGCTTATTTCAGAAATTCTAAATGCAATTTCTGCAAAAATATTATTCAAACAGAGGATTCTTCTGAGCTTAGATACAAGTCTGCCTCTTTGTGTTCTAACGTTACGTCGTTTAGCTCTGTTGCATGCGGAACAAAGTCCGCATTTATGACGTCAGACGGGGCCTAAACTTATGCTCACAACACGCACCTTATTAACGTTAACAAGGAAGAGCATGCGAGACCTTAATTTGAGCCAAGTTATTAAATTTGAATATAAGACCCCCACGGCGGTCGTGTAATAAAATAATCTACATTGGAAATATCTAAGGAAACGGACACAGTATTTAATGAAGTCTTATGTAGGTATAATAAGTTGTTTATATTCTTTTCTGTTTAAGGATTTCATGTACAGTTAAGTTTATATGAGTTCCGCTTGAAACTACAGACTGGTGGAGTGTTTAAAGATCGCATTAGTGGTTAAGGCGAAAAGAGCATGGCGGGTCGAGTCCGCCGCTTAAGTGAACAGTGGTTACACTGAACTTACTAAACTCTTACAAATTGGACAGAAAAATAAGCGTTGACTATTTTAAATTTCATTACACATGAAAATATACCTAAGTAAGGCGTTAAATAATTTCTTAGAATACCTTTTCTGATTTTTTGAACAACAAAATAATATAATAAATCGGATTTCATGCAAATTTTTCTGCTCCATATTTTGAGAAAGGATCTTTAAGCTTCCAAAACCTTTCCTTTTGTGGGATTACATTTTGTAATCTGCTTCTGTCAGATGTTTGCTCACTTTGTTTAAGGGAAATATAACCAACATGCATAATCAGCCTATAGTGTTCCCACTTCTGGGACACAGGCCTCTCCCTGTAAGAGGGAATAGGCCGAAATCCACCACGCTGGCCCAGTGCGGGTTGGTGAGTGTCACATGTCTTCGAATATTTGTTTCTAGGACAGGCTGGTTTCCTCACAATGTTTTACATCACCGTTTTGAGAGCAGTGGCGCTGAAGTTTACACAAAGTAAAGTGCCTGCCTCAGATCGAGCCCACGACCTACAATTCGTAAGTCGAGCCGTTAACACTGGGCCACCACTGCTGTAAAAAATATTATAATTAAAATTTGAGGAGTGCTTGTAGCAAGGAAAACGGATTACTGTCGTGCTCTTAGACGACACTCTGAACACTTATCGTTATTTACACACTATTCCCAGCTTTAAACCGAAGAGGGAGTTCCTGTATACAATAGCTTAAGGCGACACAACCGCTTTTCGTGTCTATTTTATTTTTATTGCACTACTACACTTGAAACATACACCCTTAATAAAGAAGCATTCCTTGCTAAAGATATCCTTGGGCTAACTTCGGCTTTACGTTCTATATTTGTCTGACAGAAATAGCAAGGACGTACCGTACGTCATGAGATAATTATAGACTTCAAACAACGGACCATATGCTTGTGTTATCCTTTATAAATAGACCATTACATAAAGGCCAACGTCTCCTGTTTTAATATTAACTCGTTAAAGTTTAATGTCAATCAAAGCACGGAAAGGAGTTTCTAAAACACAAAAGCAAAGCCTATTATTTAATACATAATAGAATAAGATAGCCAAATAGATGAAAAAAAAAATGATAATCAAATTGAATTTATTCAGAAAAAAAAAATTACAAGACATACCTCTGCCAAACTGCAAAGCAGTTTGTTGGCAGACAAAGCTCCTTTTTCTTACATATTTTTTTTAATTATAATGTAATTTTTTACCCATTAAAACAATTCCTTTATTTCTTAAATTTAAAAAAAAAACCAACATAATATATATTTTTTTATATCTTTTCCAAATTTGAGCTACAAAAATAGTCTTTGCCAGAAAATCATGACGCTACACACGTCGTAAGCACAAAATAATATACAGCTTTATATTTTCCTAGAAAGTTGCGGTGGCGTTTAGTTGTATGAGTAATAAATTCACGCCAGTCTCAAAGGTGCGTAATTAGTGTTTTTGCTATGGTTTATTAATTATGGTCGTTAATGAACTTCAATTAGTAAGTTGGGCCATCAATCTTCCACTCTCCTAGAGACAGAATGATGTATGACCTCGTATTGATGAGGCGTACCCAACATTTTGGGACATTATTTGTGAAAATCGTTAACTATTATTAATTATATATATATGAGACAACATCCACACAAGGTCTTCAGGTCCCGAACTAGGTAGAACCTGTACTACGGTAACCCGATGACTGATATACACACTTATATACATATACACACCCAGACACAGGTCAAACAGACATGTTCGTGCACACAAAATGTTTGACTTTTCCGGGGATCGAATCCGAGACCAGCGGCTCAGAAGGCAGGTTCGCTACCAACTGCACCAACCGGTCAGTCAAATTAGGAATAATCTAGTGTTTCTGTTTGATTAAACGGAAAACAAACACTAATGTATATCCTCTTGATTTTGTATTGAATATAACGCTTATATAGGTACCGATAATAGCATGTATATTGTTTATTTTTTTATTGTATTCTTAATTTAATTATGAATTCAGAGCCTGTGTACTCTATAATGTGTAAGCTGTGGTTAACTGTAATTGAGTGTGCATTACAGGATAACGCATTAAATAAACAAGTTTTTTCTTTTTACCTATTGTGGTAGGGTAATTTTTGTTATAGGTGCATCGTCTTCACATATAATTATATAATTAATGTATACAAAATATTGTAACACATTTTAAAAGAGTAACGGTGGTGTTTCTTGCCCATTCTTCTCCATACGAAACTACCTTTTGAAAGGGGCGACTAGAATCAATTCTATTTAAATGTAAATGTTGACGTTCAAAAGTGCCTTTTATTTGAAATAAATGCTTTGACTTTGACATTGCAATAGATCATTGTAATGAATCTCGTTGATAATTCTTAAAAAAATAAAAAATATACTTTCCAACTAATAATAAACCTACGTATAACGACATTGTTATACTTTCAATAAACTTACTCCGCCATACTGGATTATAAAACTTAATTGGGTACTAAAACAACGTGCTGAATGTAATAATGTTCAGATTATCCCGTACAAAATTCGTAACAATATTTGTTAACGTTACAAAATATTTCCATACAACGACGATGTTCGGTACAAAGTAAGTAAAGCACACAAAGAGCCTGTCAATGTGGGTAATCCATGAGAAAACAAAGCGATATATTTGTTCGGCGAGCTGTCGACTTGCTTAGACACGAATATCGAACTAGGAATAAAAAATAAAAAAACATGTAACCCCGAATCGTACCTTTCTCCAAATTGGGATTTCAGGTGTCTTTCAAACGGACATCAGGTACGGAAAGCGAGCGATTACTTTTCGATTCTAATTATTTGAGTTTCAATTCGATTCCTAGAATAAACTAGTGGATTTAAAATTGGTTAAAGTAAATTATTAAATTACTTCGCTGTGCCTGAAACTGATTGCTTCTAGGAAACTTTGAAGGCTGGAACGAAAATAAACGTCCCTAATCAGCCTATAATTTTCCCACTGCTGGGACACAGGCCTCCTTTCGGTGAGAGGGTGTGGGCCATAATCCACCACGCGGGACCAGTGCGAGTCGGTAGATGTCACATGTCTTCGAATTTTTGGTTCTAGGACATTCCGGTTTTCTCACAATGTTATCCATCACTGCATAGCAGTCGTTATGAGAAAATTAACACAAAGTAAAGCGCCTTTTGGGCTCGAAGCTACGAACTTAAGCTCGTAAGTCGCGCCATCACCGCTGCTCTAAATAAACGTAAACAAATGAAATTATATACCTAACCTCACCTATATATATTTAATTATTACTTGTATTTTCGTACGTAATTCTAGATAGTTATGATAGCCCTAATAACATTGACTAAGACTACTTAAGACGTTGGCACATCCTTCCCGTTTTCCTCGATACATATGTTTATGTTATCCAATAATTCCTTACATAGATAACAAAACGCTCGACTATGTTTATGTAAACGCTAAAATTTCACTTACCCATCCATTTTGCATGTTAACCGTTGTACTGTGAACAAACATTAGCTTACTCGTTCAAACTGTGGAAATGCGATATAAAGGGAACATCAAGAGAGCAGTTTCACCAGAGGCTTTTAACATTCCGGAGAAAGCGCCACGGCTTCTATGTCGATACTAGTCATTTTAAAGTGCACTGAAAAGTCTTATAGCGTAGGATTCCTTTATAGAACTGACATAAGACCGTTTTCTTTGACCGTTATCTTTTGATATACCTACCTACGGCGAAATAGAAATGGGGAAATAAAGAAAATGTAAACTTTGTTTCAACGTTTTCTATTTCATATCTTTGAACTGAAAGCGAGATCTTAACAAAAAAGATTGTAACAATGTTATATAACTTGGAAGTAGGTAGGTATACTTACTCATAATAAAACACCTATTTTATAGGGTGGCAGGAACATTGACACGAAATCTGTTGCACAGTTGAGAAAGGTCGCCTGTTATTAAAAAAAATGTTGCTGTTCTGCACATTTTGACCACGTCGGTATTAGGTACACTTTTCCATGAAACAGAAGTTTTCTTTTTTTTAAACCAGCGAAAAATTTCTACGACTGGCGGGTCTAGAATGAGTGTCACCATTGTGTGGATCGCCTGGAGTAGACGGTGCAGCATATCGTAGAGGTGTACCCGGCTTGGGCGGAGCACCGCCGTGTCCTCGTGGAAGCGATTGGCGGTGACGATCTCTCGCGTCCGGCCCTGGTCCAGGCCATGGTACCGAGTAAGAGGGCATGGGAAGCCGTTACCTCCTTCTGCGAAGCAGTTATGCTCGCAAAGGAGGAGGCAGAACGCGTGAGGGAGAGGCAAAATTGGTGCCGTCATGCCCCTATCCGCCGCAGAAGATGCCCTGGGCGTCGGGAATCCCAAGCCGATTCCCGGCCACCGTAGGCGTGGGCTTGCGGACGGCAAACAATGGGCAGCTCGCCGTCCGATGAGGACCAGGCCCGAGTCGACGGCGCGTTCTGTTCCACGCGCGCCTCAAAGAGATGTCAGCACCAAATGAGGGGGTCCGCTAGCCGCTAATGACCCGCGGGAAGCTCTCGTTCCCAATAGACTACCGTCAATGCCCTCTGGGTACCCTGGGTGCCCGGCCTGTTATCAGCTTTAATTAAAACAATCGAATACTTAGAAAAACCCATTTCTTACACTAGAGCGGCGATGACGTAATTTCGCGCGTGCATCAACTGTAATAAACCGCTGCGCCACGGGATCTGAGTAGCTAGGGCCGATGCCTGCCAGGGTTGCGGGAAAGTCCGAAAGGGTTACCGTGGCCCCCGACACAGGACCGAAGGAACACGGGTGGCTTTAGTCAGCAAGAGCCTGACATGCCCTCCCACTCCCCCCAGAGCGAGAGAAGTTATTTGATGATTTGACACCCTAAAAAAAAGGGCGGTCTAGAATCATGCGCTGAATTTGTGGTTACAGTTTGCGCGTCGATGTCCCTGCCACCCGGTATATCTGCCCCGCCTTATCCCAACTATGTTGGGGTCGGTTTCCAATCTACTCGGATGCAGCTGAATACCAGTATTTTCCATGGAGCGACTGCCTATCTGACTTCCACAACCCAGTTACTGGGTAACACGATACCCCTTGGTAAGACTGGTTGTCAGACTTTACGGCATCTGACTACCCGTAACGATTATCATAGATTTACGTATGGCAGCCGGGTCCAACAGCTTAACATGCTTTTCGAGGCGCGGAGGGGTCTCGTTATGTAATTACGAACGGCGACCTTCGATCGACACTTGCGGCTGTTATTGTTTAGCCACGAGCCCAATAAAAATACCTACCAACCACGATAAGTGTATAACGACCCGTCTACCGTAGGTGGACAAAGATTGATTATACTTTCTTCCTTAGGACTGATTCAATTTAGTGTTCAAAATGTGTGCAAACTTTACTAAGTGCATTCCTTGGAGCAGTATGAAAAGTTTTAATAGTTATTATTCATAACATCCAAGTGTAAGGAAGACGGTGTCTAGCAAAACTTTAGCATCACAACGATTTCGGTAAAACAGATGTAGCGCGAGAAATTAAAATTTTCATACGTTTTTTTGCAATTTGCAGGTCAGTGTCAAAGTCAAAGCATTTATTTCAATTAAGCACATAAAAGGCCCTTTTGAACGTCAGATTGTGTGTTGATTAAAATATGATTCGCGACAATAGTATTGGTGATTTTAATTAATATAGTTTTGTAAATATATATTTTATACGGGTCTCCCTTGTTTCACCGAAAAGAAATTGCCAAATTATCACCTCCCAAACAATTTTCCGCATAGTTTTATTTCCCAAATTATTACTTAGCAAAAATCTCTTTACAAATAATTGTAACGCAAACCTCGGCTCGTGCGTAGGAGGTCACAATTTTAACCTAACCTAACCACTTTTTTAAATAATTAACCTTTTTTTTTTGTTTCCGGGGTGGAAAATCCTCATGGATGTCCGCCGCCCTGTGGCGGGTGGGCGGCGGGGTCTGTCAGACTCTTACTGACAAAAAACAACCCTGGTGTTCCATCTCAGACCTACGTTGGGGGTCGCGGGAATGTACGATCCTTCCACATCCCCCGACTGGCCGGCCCGCAGCAGCGGGCCTCTTCGGGTCTGGGGGGGATTGAGGTTTTGACTCCCCCCGCGACGTCTAAGAGGGGCGCACGTAGAACACTACGCGCCGCCACCTCGGGTCCTGATATTGTGTGGGTAGCGACGCCCGTCCCCGAGTCCATCGCCCCTAGACCCATTTAGGGGGACTGGAAGAGGGCGTTGTCCGCCCTCCGCCAACGCCCGGTGCACCTTCTGTGGGCCGGGTGAGTGGCCGAGAACTCCCTCTCCCTTCCCGCAGCCTCATTCTACGAGACGACTGTTTCGCAGAAGGAAACCACGAGCCAGTGCTCGAGCACCGGCCGGACCGCCTCGATGGTGACGAGGCCTAATAAAAATAAAAAAATTACACTATCCTGGATAATATTCTGCCAAGCAAAAATTTTACCAAATGAAAATGTGCATACTAAATTAATTCCAAACATTGCATTAGTGTAATAAAAGGTTGCTAAAATTTGTTTGGGTAGTGAAATTTGGGCATAATCTTATTGGCAAAACGGCAGGATCCCATTTTATACGGCAGCGAATTACATTTTGATCAAAATACAACAATGCAATTTGAAAAACACATAATAACATTTGAATTTCGCGTGCTATCCTGGCGCTTTCACCTTAAAGTTGAAACCATAAAACAATATTTTCTCACTGATTTTGTGCGTTCTTTAACTAAATTAGGGTTGTTTATTTATAAAGCAGCCATTTACTTTTCGTAGCATGCAAACGTTTATGTATGCGTGACTTTGTTCAATTAGCTGCTATAACGATTTGGGAAAATTATAGAGATCTATAGGCTGCTCATTATCCTGTTGTAAATAAAGGCTAAAGTAATAATTTATTGTATCGGTTATTTATAGGCCATGTTAGTTATACTTACTGAGGCATTTTATGGTATAAAATGTAGCATTAGATAAGTTTAATTTTCTTCATTAAAACTATGCAACTGGCTCACGGTAAGTCGTAGATATCGTAAACTCTTATCACGGAATTCTGTCAAGAGGATGAACAACAAATTTGATGCGCGGTCCAAGCTCAACAGCGCGCGTTGGGTCGCCCGTATGATGACTCTAAGGTACCGAGTTAATGGGTAAAGGTCCAACATAAAGTTCGCGAGCACATTCGCAAGAAGCTGGCAGTATCGTCACAGCGGTAATGTTTTCTCATTGTTTGTCCTATTTGTTTTTAGTATATTCGTGTATTTATGTGTATTCATTTCTTGCTTTCATGCTTATATTTATATATTAATAAGTTTATGCGTGTCTTTATATTTAATAGTTATTATTTATGCGACTGTTGTATAATATTCGCCTCGTGTGATAATAGTAACTGAGTGTTTTAATACCTAATTATGTACAGTTGCATATAAGTCTTTATCTACACCCATGATATGAATCCTCTATAAAAGATTCTGAAACCATAGGGGGTTGTCCACTGTTGTAAGAACCCTATGTAAATTCACGGTAAGTTTAATTGCTGAGTATCTGTTACAAACAAACTAAGAAATATCTGGTGGTGTGTTATCAAAGCTTGTATCACTCATTTTTGTAAGCAACAATGTAATAATTTTTCGCAATACCTACTAATATCGAACAAAAATGGCGGGATACGCCGGCGCCGTGAATTCAAACAATCTATAAGTTTTTTTTTTTAATTATTAGCTGTTGTAGTGAAACGCGCGTGCATGACAATGTTCTTTTTTTGAAATTCGAGTTGCTTAATGAAATTTAGTATAACATTATAACACTCATTTGGATGATATAATGCGTAGACAGAGAATGCTATAGACGCCTGCAAAGCGTGTCGCAGAAAGAGACAAAACAAAAATACGTCACACATTTAGGGATACCGTGTGAGGAAAAATTTACCCCACAATTTAAAATGTCTATAGAAAATTTATTTTTCTCATAAATCGTCTTTAAATCAGTGTCTGTTCAAAATACGTATTTGGGAACCTAGATATTCTGTAATACAATCGGTATAAATACACCCTAGCTACAGATTCCTAGATACAGGAATATGTTTGATTTACAAATTATTTTGGTACTTTTACATGAACTACGCATGCTCCCTCAACCCCTTAAAAGCAGGAGAGAGTGACGATGGATGATGATGATGTGATTCTAAATACCTACATTTTCTTAGATGATAGTAGTATCTGGATTTGTGAGTAAATAATACAAAAAGTTTATTTTTATTGATTTTACACGTTATTGTCCTAAATTGTCCGTCAATAACGTATTTTAATAAGTATATTACAGTAATTTGTAAGTACAAATACTTGTACTTAGAAATTATTATAATATACTGTACTTACAAGAATGCTTAAATTATTTTCAATTTCCATATTCGTTTCGTCATGTAAACTGATGGAGGAAGATGATGGAATACAGGCCTTTGATTCCTAAAAAAAAATATTATCTTTAAGACGTTAATACAAAATAGATGTAAGAAGATGTTGTTTAGGGAAAAAGATATTTTAAATTCTTAATAGATATTTTGAATCGCGTTCAGTCATTTATTGCACATAAAATGTACAAAATAAAAGTTCGCAACAGATAATTGTATATAACAGTTTTAAAAACACTGAACACATATAAAACCTGTATCGAAACTTAATATGATAGTAACTGAATATTTAGCAGAATAGGTACTGTATTCGGTAATAGCAGTGTTAGTTTCTTCTTTTTATTTAACATTTTTTTTATCAAAATGTCTGCTGCAAATTTTTTATGACGGTTTTGGTGTCCAATCTGTTCGTCCTGTAGCTACGATCCAATTCCGACGTAAATTATCATCTTCAGGAAAACTGCAACAAGCCATTAATCTTTCAGATATACAATTAACTAGCTGCGCCCCGCGCTTTTACCCGCATGTGTCTCGGTTCCATGAGAATATTGCGATAAAAAGTATCCTATGTCCTAACCCAAGTAATTTACCGATGTGACAAATTTCATCCAAATCCATTCAACCGTTTTAGCGGGAAAGCGTAACCAACAAACCAACAAATAAAGTAAATTTCGTATATACGTATAATATTAGTTAGGATTAGGATACATATTTACACTACAGAATACATATTTCCCATAAAAGTGGGTAATAATTTATGGAAAATCGGCAACAACAAAATCCTTTTTTTTTTGTGGGTGGGAAATCATCAAATAACTTCTCCCGCTCTGGGCAGAGCAGGAGGGCGTGTCAGACTCTTACTGACTAAAACCCACCCGTGTTCCTTCAGTTGCCTCTGCCAGGGGCCATGGTAACCCTCTTGGACTTTTCAGCAACCCTAGCAGGCATCGGTACTAGCAAACCCCGTGATTGGTGCTGACATCTCTTTGAGGCGCGCGTGGAACACAACGCGCCGTCGACCCGGGCCTGGTCCTTATCGAACGGCGAGCTGCCCATTGCTCGCCGTTCGCAAGCCCGCGCCTACGGTGGTCGGGAATCGGCCTGCGATTCCCGACGCCCAGGGCGTCTCCTGCGGTGGCTAGGGGCGTGAGGGCGCACATTTTGCCTCTCCCTCACGCGTTCCGCCTCCTCCTTCGCGAACATTACTGCTTCGCAGAAGGAGGTGACGGCTTCCCAAGCTCTCTCGCTCCGTACCATGGCCTGGACCAAGGCCGGACGCGAGAGATCGTCACCGCCAATCGCCTCCACGAGGACACGGCGGTGTTCCGCCCAAGCCGGGCAGACCTCCACCGTATGCTCCACCGTGTCCTCCGGGAACACCAAAATCCTTAGGTTAGAATTTAATAATGTTAATTCTGTGCTTTTTATCGATGAATTTACGTCTAGGGTACATTATTCACAATGTATGAACACAGTATAATGTTATTGATAGCCTAGTTACTGATAAAACTGTTATACTTACGAATGAAAGGACAAGTCTGGCATTTTCGTTCCACTTTTACACCTTAGATCGCTACACCGCACCATGTTTTTTTATTTAATGGTTGAAATATTAAGGCTAAATTGTTCAGAACATAAAATAACATAAATTACTAAACTTAAAGCACATAAAACTGAATTTTACAAGAAGACGATAACTATCTGTCAAACTTTGTTTAGCAAAGTACTATGCTAAAACCTTCAAAATCGTGGCACGCGCCGTGAAACAAAAAATCTCATCGTTCTGTCTCATTTCTTTACACGACATCGGCGTAACTTGCTCTTTTTCTTGTTTCTTGCGACAAAACACATCAATTTGTCTATAGCATTCTCTGTCTACGATATAATGGTTATTATGAAACTGGTTGTTTTAATGTTGGCAATAAGCTAACTGTTTCAGAAACTTTTTTATAGGATTTATAGCATAGGTGTAGATAAAAATATTTCTTTCTAAATTAACATTATTTATAAATTGCTTCTACCGCTGTTTGTCTCTACATCACCCAAAGGTTGACTGGTAGAAAATTCCTATGGCATTAAGTCCGACTTTGTACATTTGTGTGCTTAAAGTGTTAAATAAATAAAGTAAATACAGGGCAAAGTACTTGGTATCGCATCTACCCTCTGTGAGATTGTCAGTAACAACAAGGCGTTGCTGGCCTACCTTGAGGAGCTGGGGTGGATCGAATGATCGATCCTACCCGTACGCAGAATTCGCGCTTTGACCTGTACTAGCTCGTCTTACCTATACCAATAACAACATAAAGTAAAAACTAAAAACAGCCCATCATGAAACAAGTTCTTCAGCCCGTAAAACTAAACAAACCCTGAGGATACAACAGTGTCTTGGAGTTTCAATAAATATTTTATTATCGTTCATAGTTAGGAAGTGGCGAAACTTTTTCGATAAGTCCGTTGGCTAACAGCTAAACTCCGTGTTCCAGTTGTTCATGGTTCGAATCGTTTCGATGGCTTTTGTTTAGACATTACGAGAATGTACGGATTGTCGTGAACATGAGCTTTAGCGTTTAATATCTCTGGTGGCTATTTCTTCTGTTATCGGAAAATACTTTTCTCGCTCGATTTCATACTTTGTGGGTTTTGTTCCGTTTATTATTTTCTTTTAGGAACCGTTTAAGGTTGTTTTTCAACAAATGAAAGTATTTTGAGACTATGTTTCTGCCTACTGTAGTGAGCGGGGCGAGCACGGCCTCTGTGATAGGCTTGAGTGACGCATTTTATCACGGTTTTTGCTCCCAATCTGTGATAAAAATCTGTGACTCAAGCCTATCACAGTAGGCCGTGCTCGCCCCGCAGGGCGCAATAAAATATAGACATAAGTGAGTAAATTCCACAAAAAAAATGCATTGCAGTGATTTTGAAAGTAACATTAAAATCAAATCAAATGAAAACGCCGACGAACACCGCATTGCTGCAACCGAAAACCAATCTAAAACTAAAAATACACTAAAATGCACAAACTGTAACAATTGCTGTACAAAACTCATTACATACATTGATTTATTTTTTGTTGTGGCAACGTTTTGTGAATCCTTGTCGAGATTGTGTGAGTGTGTGTGTGTGTACAGTCAACAAAAGAGATAAGTATCCAGGAAGCTAACTACAATTTTATTAAAACATTTTATTTTATGTTTTGATTATACATAACGTTCATTAGTCTTATTAAAAAAAACACCCAATACTAATGAATATGGCCTGTGTTTTGAAAATATATTTATTTAATGATTATTTATACTTTATAGTTCATCCGCTTAAAAAGTGCAGTGCTTTGAAAACTATATCGAGGCGCAAATTGTCGCCGACCAAAAAAAATATTGTCACTACATATCGGTGCATCAAAGTCAAAACTGTATTATTACATTAAATATTTATAACAGATTAAATTCCGAGACGCTGTTTGGGTGTACCGTCACCATATGAGCGAAAAGACCTATCCTCCTTTGTTTACGGTTAGCACATGTTGAGAACGAGTGTCGAGGTTCATTTGAATGCAGGTTGCCTAATGGGGCATCGAACTGGACCTAATACAGAGAGATATCATGTGACTACTGTCACTTACTTACTTTCTCGGAAGGATCATGGAAGACGTTTAGATTCGTGTGTGCATGTTCAGATAAGGTGAGATTTATGGAACTTGATGTTTTCGGCGTGATGCTGTCGGTTGTTGTAGTGTCCTTTTGTGAATGAAAACTTCAAAATGTCGAGTAAAAAGGCTTTTAAAAAGAATGATAATCACTAGAAACTATTTCTGCTAAAAGAATCAAAAACAAAAGTGTGACTAGAATGAAAAATTGTTTATTATGCATAAACAAAACACTAATTAAAAAAAAAAGACAAAATACACACTTACAAAAATAATAATAAAAACTTTTATTGCTAAAAAGACTATAGACAATTTTGTCCGATCCAGGGCAGGTCACAATTTAATGTTCAAACCAAGACCAAAGACAATACACAATGCGTAATTACTCTGTCTCTATAATACATTCATGAAATGGAATGGCTGGACCATTCAATTTCCAATTCCAACAGCAATCTTATATTTCGATAAAACCCATCCAAATACCTATAGGTATTAATAAAACGCCCGTCAACACTATACCAAACCAATAAAGGTTCAGCGTAACAGAAAATACCTTCAGAATATCGCTGAATAATCATAAGTCGAAAACATTTTTCCTTTAGATATCGATAGCTCAGCAATTTTCGAAAACGGTAACATATCTCAGAAATACATTTTAACGATGTTATTTTTTTTTTCCACCGTATATTTATGTACCTGACTAAACAAGATGGAGACTACCACCCATAGTTTAGAAACATATTTAGATCCATACATATTATAAACTAGCTACTGCTCGCGACATCGTTTGCTGGGAAGTCGTAAGACACCACAATATACTAAAATAACAGCCACATTCTTATAAAACTTTCCTGTGTACTAAGTTTGCAGTTTTTGTCTCGCCAACCATAATATGAAGAGAGTCAGGACTGGTGACGCGGGAGCAAGCGACGTACAGTTGTCTGTGTGAGAAGCAGGTCATCCTCAGGTCGACACCCGCAGGCTTCAGTAGTAATTGTCCAATGCTTGCGAAGTTTTTCGTTTTTAGTGAATTAATGAACGCCTGCGTTCCTGCATATTACTACTACCTTATGGCTCTACACTGATACACTGACTGATGCATTCTTACAAATTATTCCTGACGAACAGCTATCATCACACACCGGATTTCTCATTGACAGTCACCTAACCTAACTTCAATTGTATCCAAAGAGGACAGAAGAGGCCCAAACTTAATGTTTTTCTGTGTACGTATTACGAATTATCATATAATAATAGAACAAAATGTAATAAAGGAAGCATAAAAAATATAAATGGTTGGGAATCGAACATACGTTTGCAAAGCAGTCATCGTACTTTTAAGCTATTTGCTTTGTTGAAAGTTGACTAAAATAGTCGTTCTTATATTATAGTACTACTGCTTCTGTTGTAGTACTGTGTGTATGTAGTAGGTACTGCTCGATTTTTACGACCAATTTAATACCGAATAAATTTAATGTTTAGTAGTGGTATAATTTTCAATAGTCATGAATGTGAGAGTCAGTCGCCGCATCTTAGGAGGAGTACAAAGTTAAAGCAAATCAAAGTTGTAAAAAAAACTTACACAAAAGTAATTTCATACCGCGCCAAAACCTTACGGGACAGACTTAAGGATCATCTTCCCCCATCAACTCGAAAAAATAGACCGGCTTAGACAGTTGCTTTTTCAAAAAAACAAAATACACAGTTTTACTTTCCGTACAAAGTGTTCAAAGGAACCATGACGTTCCTTTGAACACTTTGTACACTATCCATAGTTCCACATTTAGCCCTGATATGCCATCGCAACAATCACGACAAACAACAACAATCGTGACTGACATAATATATTCCCCCCACTTTCATGCAGCTGAAATTTTTTTTGGGTTGATGATGATCCCAAAAACCGTCCCATAAACTATTTGCGCGGTATAAAATTACTATTATATAAGTTTTTTTTACAACTTTGACATGCTCTAACTTTGGATTGCCCCACTACTGGAGCAGCTGACGCTCAGATATCTTTTTGTTATGAGTTTCAGGCGGTATAAAATGACTTTTTTAAACTAACGCCACCGCCCATACGATTATGTCATGATTGGCTGTTTAGCTGCTTAAAGGTATAGCGGGATGATAATCATTTAAAAGGTTAAATCTGTAACTATCCGCTATATTCGTTCCCTATTCAGCCTAGTGAAGAAATGGAATGATTCAACTTTTGATACACTGGTATATTGTGTTCTCTCTCATATGAGTCTCATTTTCTACGAAATGTATAAATGATTTTATTTCTGTAAGTAGGTTTGTACAAATACTTTTACATGTCAATCATATTTTAAAAACTAGATGAGGGCGGCGTTTCCTATCTGACTACTCTGAGAAGAAAGGCCGAAACAAACTCAGAGGTCAGAGTCTCTTTTAAAGTCCAGACATAATCTTGGTCAGATCATGTGAAGACCATGTAGATTGGTGTCTGAAACGGTCTTTTGAGGAAAAACCATACAGATGAAGCGGAACTGTCCAGTCAGTGCACGCATTTGTCAGTAATCGTGCCGCTCAACTCAGAACTTAAGGAGCACAACGATTCGACGAACAATACCAAAGATAGGACATTTGGGTAGGCCGCATAAATTACTCAAGCTGCCAGATCGTGAAACTAACTAAGAAAACAAAAAAAAAAGTGAACCACATAATCTTCAAATTCACAATAATTAATAAAATAATATAATACTTTACAAAGTAAATACTCATGTCATTGTATGTATAAAATTCATCAATGTCAATGTGTATAATAAAATTTCGGAAAAATCTTTGAGGACCATGTAGATTGGTGTCTGAATTGGTTGGAATGTTTTTTGGGATGAATTTGATGGAAATTAATGGGAAGTTTTTTGCGATTTCTTACCTTTCTTGTACTCAAAACTCAGTCGTTCTATAGAGTGAGATCCTTATGAGAAACAGGAACGATTGGCATCAAAAACATTATCTTGCCGACTGTATTTTTTTTTCAAAATTTGTGAATGGAATTCTGACCTTTTGACCTCTTATGACCGTTTTCTTGTAACTACAACGGTTAAAGTATATGAAAAATATATCCAATAATCCACCCTTTAAATCTCGTTATTGACTGCTTAGCTCCATAAAGGTATAGCATGGTAATAATAATTTTAGAGGTTAAATCTGTAACTATCTGCAATATTCTAACCTTTTGAATCCTCTTTTTACAATTTGCGGTAAACTATACAAAATAAATTGCAATATTGCGCATCCCCCATAGCAAATAGCGTGATAATTTATAGCCTACTGACTGACTAGAGTTATAAATAGGGAATATCTATGGAAAATTTAAACAAAATCTATCCGGTAGTACTTACGTGATGCTGGAGCGTACGTTCAGACAAACAGATTATAATTTAAAAAAAATACAAAAAAATACGTTTCTATTTAAAAACCACTTAAAAAAAATGATGTTCAGGTTTGACTTGGCTATGAATTCATTATAATTAAGCATAGATTTAATTTGCTTTTCGTGTCTATGTTTGCGACCACATTGTTCTTCTCTACGGATTTTGATGAGGATTTTTTTTCCGGGAAAATTTCAACATAACTTTCCCGGAAAAAAATCCGCATCAGTACCGCAATCAGCTACAAAAAATAGACGGTGTTTTTTTTAAATTATACATTTATATTAAACTTACTTAAAATAAAGAAATCAATGTTTTGTCAAGTCATCAACACCGTGCGAAGCAAGGGTGACTCTCCAGTAATTATTTAATCAAATATTCTGAGTGTTCACCTCTGTAATATGTCTCTATTTCTGTTATGTCTATCGTGGATTATTTCGATTGAAATGTCCAATTCTGTTTTGATACTGGTTTTAGATTTATTTGATTATAGAATGGCAGGGCTTTTGTTTTATTCTTAACCGTCAATTGCTGGACATTACCAATGCCCAAATGGAAGTTATAACTGGTTTTAGCTGTATATTTCAGCTGATAGCAAATAAAACACCGAAAAACAATAAAACTGAAACACCTAGATTTTTTTACGTTAAATTAGAGTTACTTATATAAATTGCGAAAATAAAACAATTTAGTCTAGAGCACTCAACTCCTAAAATCAGGAACAAAAAACGAGAATCGCATAAAAGCAATTTCATTTGAACAGGCGAAATAGTCTACTCTGGTGACACATTCTAACATTACCTACTCTTTTGATATATAACAATTGAATTAGAGACACAAATATACCCACATGTCCTTTGGGCACAATAATACTCGGCCATAAGGCATGCTAGCCACAAATATTCTATATTCTATTCAAATCCTTGTTTCCAGATGATGTTATCTCCACTTAAACAAATAACAACTTTATGTAGTGCAAATAAAGTTAATTGTAGAATGACTTACCAATGGATGAAAAAGTCCTAAAAAATATTTAAGCTGTAGCGCAAACTGAACTTTTAAGGTTAAACTTTTAACTATTATGGTTTTTTTTTCTCGAAAACACATATCTGTTTACATGTTTGGGAATGAAATTGCGAACGCAGGATATACGGGAAGAGGAAAATACACATCGCATAAATGCGACAATACGGTGTGAGATCTGTACCATGTACACGTACCTTAATTATTTATTAGCAGATGAGTGCCTACCTGTGTTCCACCAGACACTTGAATGACGGCCTCATTCAAAATTATTATCCGTCTCACTATTTGTATAATATTTCGGTCTGTCGCTGGTTCTGTAGTTTGTTTTTGAGTGTGAGGCGAGGTCAAGCACTTAGTAAATGTCTTGCTTAGATGTTTCACTGTAAGTTTTGCTCTTGAAAATTAAATTTGATTTATGATTTTGGCAAATATTCTGTGTGTTGGCTTTCATCAGACGATCCCGACATAAGTAGGTAGATAAATGTCTTTTGGAACTTACTTACAAGTAGAAAATCACGGATATCGAGGGATATGACTTGGAGGCGTGGCACATGTCGCCCCCATGCGATCAAACTGACCTTATATACGCGCGACGGCGATGAGCAACGTTTACCCCTGGCTGGAGGCTTTGAGTTAGCTCGAAGGCACCACAGGATTGACCGATTAAGCAGTCACGGCCTCTCAAGGCCAACTGCGACATGCCACACAAAAAAAAAAAATTGATCAACGTTTAGTCATATGTTTGCATCGAAACGTGTACTGTAATTTCGTATTTTTACAAAATGCTGAATCGTTCCGTCCATAGTTGCAAAAATAAAACAATTACAACAAACCTTAGGACATACCTTTATTTAAGTCTCATAAATTATTAACCTTCCCATGCCTATATATCCTTGAATTAGCAATATTTGTAATATCAAATCGATGTCTATTTGCAACTTTAATAGAAACTAGAAAACGAACCTGGTCCCTACATTTTGACGAGTTCTGCAAACATAACGTAGGGAACAGCTGATTTTTTTTTCGCTAGTAAAAGTTGTTTATAATGATGAGTGCAATGACCCCTTAAGATGTTGATGGGTGTTTTACCAATAACCCTGTATAATAGGTACTGGCGTCAATAGTTGTTGAACCCGCTGCTCCGGAACAATTTAAGATACCCGCTTGTACGAAAACGTTACCGCTCGATCCCGCTCCAACTATTCAGCACAACGAATAAGGGATTGCGCATTCCCTTTAAATTAAATTTAATTTGATTTTATTTCAACCTTTATTGCTTTACTATAAGGTCGGACACACACATTCCGTGTATTTAGTTGATTTCTTGACTCTGTGCCGCGTACTAGGATGTATGACAACACTACAAGCGATCAACCAAAAAAATCAAATAATTAAAAAAATATGACTTCTTGTCAGTGGCGTACGAACTCGTGCGTGTGTTGTTTACGTGATAAATAATTTGTGTTTTAAGTGGTTTTTCAAGTGTTTGAATTGCTATGGCCTGTTTAAGTGTGTGATAAATATTATAGTGAAGTGATTTACTGCAGGATTTCAAGGTCGGTGAGTGAAAAAATATTACGTAATTTCGGGTTTTTTCCACAACCGGCGCATGGCCGGCGCACGGCAAACTATGTTTGTTGTCATTATGTGTATGTGTTTTTAGATCCTTATTTTAGTACAGTGATTACCACAATTTTTATAACAAAGTTGAAGCATTAAATAAACTTTCCACAGGTACCAATATTTTTATTCTACGTATCAGATTTATATTTATAAAATAACATTTTGTTTCCTTTGTCTTGGCGGCCATTGTTATTTTTTTGCCGTCGGATATTTTTTAACTTTGGACGCTCGTAAATAGTACATATTGTACCAATGCTATGTGGTTTTATTAGTGTTTTTCGTTAAGTATATACACATAATGTATTTAAATCCTTAAAAAATATAGGTGTCTTTTAAAAAATTAAGCTCTGTTTAAATAACATTCAGGGGGTCAACCTGGGGTGCATGTTGAAGAACCTCCTCGTGGCGTTCCGTGGGCAACGTAGGCTTCAATTGCCCACCAGGTTTTGGTGGACAAATGGGGCTGGCGGCTACTCTTCAACGAACGAGGAAAGGTCATGGTTCCAATCACCGATCATGCTTGATGTTCGGTGAAGGTAACCAGGCTAGAGAGTGTCAATACGTCCACTCCTCCTCTGCTTACAGAGGAAGTCGAGTGAGCGTAGACTAAGAAGGGCCGCCGCTGCGGTGCAGGCGCACCAAAGTGGCGCGTGTTTCTCTCCTTGAGGAGTAGTCCTCGAGGAGAGAACTTTCGGTGGGTTCGCTGAGTCGGGTCGGCCGGACAGCGAACGGAGGCATCTCTAATGCCGCCGCCGGGGGCTTGGCTTAATTGCCTGGCCCAGAGGAAGGCTACCTCTAAGATAAAAAACCTCCCAATCACAAGCTTCGAAGCGCGGTGAGAGGATGAATGGCTGGAGGGAGTCCAGTCGTAAGCGCTTCCCCTGCAGAACACCTGCCGCACTAGGCTTAGCGGGCATATAAGCTCTGCCCGGTGGACATTTGTGACCTATATTAACTCGTGGGAATAACAATGAAAAATAGAAATAAAACTAAACAAATAAATGAAAACTACGAAGAGAAGAGGAGTGATGCGGGGTCAGAGTCCTACGCCGCATCACGGAAAACTCTGTCTTTGCATAGACAATATGGCCTTTACTTGAACATTAAACATTCATGACAATCTTGATACAGATATACAATCTTGATATAGATACCATTCATTGCAATTTTAGTGTCATTTAACACAAAATAACAAAAAACACGTCCTCTGATTACAATGGTAAGCAATCATTATATTGATCAGAATTGATAAAAGTCGTTAGTGAGATCACTGATAAGAAGTACACAAAAACTCAATCCACATAGTACAATTTTCATCAAAATATTGAAGGACTGTAGTTTGTATATTTGAAGAAATTAGAAGTGCTCAATGAAACGAAATTTACGAGAGGTTAAGGGGGAAGCGCCAGGATAGGTAAATAGGTAAAACGGGCTGGTGTCCGCAACTCCACGTCAATGCGCGTATTTTGCGTACGGGTGGGAAAATCGGTTATTCGATCCACCCCAGCTCCTCGAGGAAGGCCAGCAACGCCTTGGTGTTGCTGAAAATCTCACGTAGGGTACCTGGGTTACCGAAGTACATTGCCCTGTATGTGGTGACCACCGGGCAGCTTAGAAGCACATGGGCTGCTGGCTCGTCTTCCTCCATGCAGGCCCTGCACAGCGGACTGTCTGTAACTCCTAATACAAAGAGGTGTTTATTAAATAACCCGTGACCAGTTACGGCTGCTGTGACTGTACGCAGCTGTTGCTTGGTTAGTCGGAGAACCTGTTTCGTGAAGCGGCCATCGATTGTAGGGAGTGCTTCCCTAGCCTGCCTGCACTCACCTAGGTCCACCCATAGTTTGTGATGTTGGTCCCTGGTGCGTTTCCTTACCAGAGTGCGTATGTACCCGAAGGGGAGTGGCACGATGGGTTCGGGACCCACTGGTACAACGTTCGACCCCCTTCTGGCAAGTTCGTCGGCTGCATCGTTGCCTAGCGAACCGCTGTGTCCTTTGATCCATTGAACGGTTATGTTATTTAGGTTGCCCAACTGGTTGAGGCGCTGGTGGCACTCGTATATTAGCCCAGAATCAACTGTGTGACTGTTCAGCGATTGCAGAACGGCCATGCTGTCTGAGAGTATGCGGATCGAGTGTTCTTTAACTTCTCTGGCCATGATGGTTGAGGCGGCTAGAGAAATACCCATGCATTCGGCCTGAAACACTGTGTTATGGGCCCCCAATGGTGTGGAGATGAAGCGCCAGGGTAGCCCGCGAAATAAAATTTTCTTACTTTTTTGCAACTTGCAGGTCAGTGTCAGGTTGTATTGGGCACGCCACGATTGCGGCGATAAGTCTCCTCTATGAGGAGTGGCAAGAGAGGCGCCACGGCGTCCTGACCTTCCGCCTGACGCAGGTCCTCACCGGACACGGATGCATCGGCAGGTACCTGTTCCGGATAAAGCGGGAGGAAACGTCCGGGTGTCACCATTGTGTAGATCGCCTGGAGGACACGATGGAGCATACCGTGCAGGTCTGCCCGGCTTAGGCGGAGCACCGCCGTGTCCTCGTGGAGGCGATCTCTCGCGTCCGGCCCTGGTCCAGGCCATGGTACGGAGCGATAGGGCATGGGAAGCCAGCACCTCCTTCTGCGAAGCAGTGATGCTTGCAAAGGCGGAGACGGAACGCGTGAGGAAGAGGCAAAATTCGCGCCCTCACGCCCCTAGTCGCCGCAGCAGACGCCCCGGGCGTCGGGAGTCCCAAACCGATTCCCGGCCACCGTAGGCACAGACTTGCGGATGGTGAGCTACCCACTGCTCGCCGTCCGATAAGGACCAGGTCTGGGTCGACGGCGCGTTGTGTTCCACGCGCGCCTCAAAGAGATGTCAGCAACAATGACGGGGTCCGCTAGGGCCGATGCCTGCCAGGGTTGCGGGAAAGTCCGAAAGGGTTACCGTGTTACGGGTGGGTTTTAGTCAATAAGAGTCTGACACGCCCTTCCTCTCCGCACAGAGCGGGAGAAGTTTTTTGATGATTTCACACCATCAAAAAAAGGGTCAGGTTGTATGTTGAAAAAAATATGACTCGCGACCGCAACAAGGTATGTATTTACAGAATTATAATCATTAAAATCATCAATACAATCCTCTAAGTCCATATAATCCTAACGAATGACAATCACATATAATATCAATCAATATGATTATATGAACTTATACTTCGTAAAATATAGCTTGATGTCTGCGACAGCTGTCAGTAAAATCACGCCTATGAAGTTCTGAATTTCATAGTATTACAGACAGTACCTGTAAATGTTATACTTTATGGGCATGCCAACCTAATTAGTGATGGGCGATGAATCATTGTGCGGTCGACAATGTATCTGCAGAAAACTGGAAGAAGGTGGTAACCAAATGCAGAAAACTAATGGAAGAAAATTGGGAGCGGGACGTCTGATTTGATAATATTTGCGAACAAGAGTTTATAAATAAATTTACAAGATTGTTTTAGCGATTCAGAAACTGATTCAGATATGGATTTGGGGTGTACTCCTTTACGAGAATAAATGTATTTTATATTCAAAAATTCGTTTAATTTAGTAATAGTATGTAATTAAATAGTAGTGTAATTAAATTAAACCCAATTAAAAATTGTTACATTAGCATCGATAATAGTAAGAAACGTCGATAATTTCTATCGACAATTTTTTATATCATGACAACCCTAGGAATGTCAGTTTGACTTATGTCGCAGAGATCAAGCTATCTTTTACGTAGTATAGTGTTAGTAAGCATTGATGATTTTAATGATTATAATTCTATAAAGCTAATTCAACTATAAACCTCATTACGAACTTGCTGTTTGCTTATTAGTTTTTAGCTCGAAATGAGCTATCCCATAGTTCGTGCCAAATAATTTACACGAATGTACACCTTAAAGTAACAATGATGAAATACTCGTTCCCGCATATAATAAAATACTCCATCTAGTGACGTTTTCGCTTTGTGTCTGAATCTAATAATACAGTGCTGCATTGGCCTACATTCCGGTCTCCTGTTGCTGACAGCTGAACATCAGCTGAAGTAGGCTATATTTTGGTGGTAGAATGGATTTGTGAGCGTTACATGCATATGCGCTCAATGGGGACAATCTTCCCCCTTTTATATCAGTATCGCTTTTTAGAACAATGATTAAGGTCTGCTTTAAACCATACATTTCGTGACGTTTAACTGAAATTATCAAACAATAATGTTGGTTTGGTAAATCAGAATAATAGAATAAGATAAAACCAACTGCTTCGTTGTTGCAAGCACCACTTAAATGGAAAGTATTTGTTGTCAAAGAGTGGTCTAAAGCTCCTTGTAAAAGAGTTCTTAGTGGGAATTACTAGCACCATAACTACTTTTTCTGTGTTTTGATGGGGAGAAACGTAACAGGCACATAAGTCTTCAGTATTGGCTCTCAAACACTGTCATCGATTATCATTTTGCTTTAAAGGTAGTGGTTCTTAATAATAAGATACTAAATTGAGATAGAATTAATGTACATGTCGGCGCATCATCACCGTCACTACCGGAGTCACACATATTGATTTGCACCAATATATCAAACACACAGTAATAGGAAATGGCAGGAAACTTATCTAAGAGAGTACATAGAAGATACCTTACTTCAAATCAGGGTGTTTATTCCACGAGCAGCGCACTAAGAATGTCCTTTCATTCTTAGTACAACAGTTTTTATACACAAAATCTCCGACAAACTTTACCGCCTGTAAACGTGACATTGGCTAAATGCACAAACCGCGCGAAGCCATAACAGAAAAAAAAAAAAAAACTTTACCGCCAAAACGAATTCATATAAATCAAGCGGATATGTCAAAATAATTCTTAACAGGAAACTACATTTTAAATCATTCAAGTCAAGATAAATCCTTATAATATTAGCTCTAAAATAATGTATATTTTAAACAATTCAAGCGGATGTGTCAAGGTAAATCCTTAAAACCAACATAGAAACTTTATAAAATAAATTCAACCGGAAACCACAATGTTTTTAAATACATCAAGCAAATAAAAGCTAAACATAGACTTAACCAGAAATACAAGTATTAATTCAATAAATAACATGGAAGTCAGACTTAGTACAAAATAATCTAAACAAGCTTTAAATTAAAATCAAATAATGGTTTGGAGCCCATACACACTTTACATGTCGGACTTTCTGTTTAATCTGAAAAAAAAAACAAGCAATAGCGTAACATTGAATAATTGAATTACTAACGCGCTTAGGCCAAAACCAGTTAATGTGCCGAACTACCCAAAATATCATTTGCCGAAACTCCGCGTCAGATAGGGACATAAATAACAGATCATTTGGAGCCTATCTCCCTGGTACCGAGCTTCAAATGACCGCCTCTGTACTTAATGCTTGGTACATAAAATTGGACAAGTCCGAGTCAGACCAGTGCACTATAGGCTTGTTACCACCAACATACCTTCCTTAGCGTGGCGGTAGCAAAAATAATAGGAAAGATTTAGTATATATAAATACTTTTAAAAAAAATCGGCCCTAAATATAGCAACACGAATACCGTTAGCTGACGCATCCATTAATTAGGTCCTCACGTGTACAGGTGACAGTTAAAAATACCTTGGATAAGGACACCTTTTGTAATGAGACGATTATAATTTATCTTCTTGTTAGGGTTCCGTACTCAAAGGGTGCTAACGGAACCCTATTACTAAGCCTCCGCTGTCCATCCGTCTGTCTGTCAGCGGCCTGTATCTCATGAACCGTAATAGTTAGACAGTTTTTTCACAGAGTATTTCTGTTGCCGCTATAAAAACAAATAATACAAATAAAATAAAGTTAGAAATTGAAGGGGGTCTCCATACAAAAAACTTGTTTTTCTTGTTGTTTTTTTACGTTGTGTTACGGAAACCTTCATCTCCGAGTCCGAATCGGACTTGGCCAGTTTTAATTCTTTCCCATGGCAGAGGAGATAGTAACACGAATTCTGTGGCGTTCAACTGGCTAGTATTTATTTGGCTACATATTACCATTAATCCTTTCATAGTTCCATTAATTTAAAGCCTACCAACTGTTTCACCAACATTATGGAATGCAATAAAGAATTGAGAATTTAAAGATACAACCCTGTGACATGACAACAGACAAATGACGTGGGTTTAGGAATAGGTTATCATTGGCACCCTTCTCAAACTCAAAGCATTTATTTCAAATTACAGGCACTTTTGAATTGTCAAGGAGTAGGTCAGTCAAAGAGAGTTTCTTGCCCATTCTTCTCCATACGAAACTACCTTTTGGAAGGGGCGACTAGAATCAATTCTATTTAAATGTAAATGTTGACGTTCAAAAGTGCCTTTTATGTACCTATTTGAAATAAATACTTTGACTTTGACTTTGAGATGAACCTAGTAAAGTTGCCTATTATTCCAAAGTGTAGTAAGTTCCTTTTAGTAGGGAACCCTATAAACAAGGCTATATTAGAAAAGAAATTGTGTCTTGGTCTACATAACTAAGTAGGAGCGAGTACTCTAGAAGAGTCTTGAGTCTGATGGCCTGACTTTGACTTCGTTATGTAGGGGTGGCGCAATGTTCGCTTTTCTTAGAATGAGTGACGAAACAAAATTTATTTTAGTTTAATTATTCAGCTAAGGTTTTGTCGTATCTAGAATCTCGCCTTAAGAGCTCAACCGTCGCTAATGAGATACAATTACTTTTCTATTGTTACCGAACATAATCAGTTTGATTGACAGACAAGGGGACAAGGGACAGACAAACTGTTGAATAACAGAGCTAATAATTATAACAATATGTAAAAGTTGCCTGTATTTTGCAGAATGTTAATTTCTTAGTATTCTCAGTACATACAAATACAATGGAATTATCCTTTCTCATTATAAACTACCATCTTGTAGTCAAATTAATCCTCTTATAATATTTCGCATCAAAGTAAGTCATAAATCCTTTATCATTAATCTCGAAAACGAAATATGAACGTATGTTTAGAGCCATATCGTTAGACAGGTCTCGTCTAAAATCCTTGTTACTATAGCGGAATTAATGTTATCCCCAAGATGATGCGTAGTAGAATTATCAACAATACCCAGTCAAATTACAAACTTAAATGCAGTCATACGCACACTTCCTACCTAAAATATATGGTTGAAAATCCCGTAATTTCTGGTGCTGTATTCGAGTTGCCATTTTGTGAATATTACGTCACATGGTCTGCTTGTTATCGTGTAAAGCCGCCATGCCATTGTGGCGTGCGGACATGCTACACGCGTTAGTTGCACCGTTCTATAGTCATGGGGTTATCTAATTAACTCTAAACTGGAGTTATGGAGTTCTGTATTTCAATTAGAGGCCTGCCGTTTGACTATAAAGTTACATTTGTAATAAAAGCACACGTTGTTTGATAGCTCAATTTCTTTTTTATATAATTTGAGACATTCATTACTAAATCCCTGTCTATGTGATGTCTATGGTAACAAGGTGGCTAGATTGTGCGTTTGTAAGCCACTGCTGCAAGGTATCAGCTGGGCCTGTCACCTTGCAGCAGTGATGTCACAAATTGTTTCTGTGTTAATGTTTTACTAACATAGTTTGTGAGTATTTTGTTACTAATATATGAGTGAGTCATGATGCTTGAATTAAATGATTATATAAATAAATTAACTTTGAGTTTGAAGTTGATTCGGATACCTCAATTTAACACTACCTTTGAGACATTTAGTAATGGATGGCATTTTGGAGACAATTTTTTAGTGTTAAGACGATTAATTTGACTATTAGAAATATCCAAACCTTTAATTAAATTACAATGCAGAGAGTTTCATAAAACAATAGAATCTAATTCCACATACAACCCAACGTTTACAATCGGCCGTCGTGCTCCCGGGCATCCGGTACACTCTCAAAGAAACAAAACGGCTCTGGAGCCGGATGTGCCGTGATAAGGAAACCGGATGCCAATCCCTGGCTAACGAACAACTAGTAACGACCAACCAGGAATGCTAGAACCCTAGCCGGGTCTTCAACAAAGCCATAATTCACCGATTTTCAAGAATTAAGGGGAGGGAGGGAGGTCAATTTAAATTGGGTGGTCCTATCTACATGCTAATATGGTGCGGTAATGCCAAAGTGACGTGGAAGCAAACTTCCTTTGATACTCCAGTCCTTAAGAGAGTGCGTCTTTATAATGTAAAAGTTATTTGAAGGGAGAGTACGTTTTATGGGGAAAATGTCACGGGACGAGATAATGGACGGATGTTGGATGTGTGTTCTTTTTATTTGCTTTATTTTGAAACCGAAACTAAAGTGTAAATAGGTAAATATTATTTTCTACAGTTATCACTTATAACATATGGGCTCGTGGTTTAGTACTAACAGCGCACGGGTCGATCGAACAGGTTACGCTACGTTTGTCGCGGTTGGTCCGTGGATGGGTGACCATTATTACATAACAAGAACCCTCCGTGCCTCGGAAAGCACGTTAAGCCGTTGGACCTGGCTGTCATTCCTGGATCCTTGACAGTCGTTTCGGGTTGTCAGAAACCAGAAAGTCTGACAACCATTCATACCAAGGGGTATCGTATAACCCAGTAGTAACTGGGATGTGGAGGTCAGAATATAGTCAGTCGCTCCATGTAAAGTACAGGTACTCAGCTGCATACGGTTAGACTGGAAGCCGACCCCAACATACCTAGTTGGGATAAGGCTAGGCAGATAATGATGATGATATCACTTGGCCGATAATGATGATCATATCACTTATAACAGATGTAGTCACCGGTAATGGTTCCTTTAAAAAGTTTTGAAGAGTTGAATACCGCCTTGTTAAAAATTGCTAAACACAAATCCGACTTTGTTCGATTATACAAAATACAAATACAAAAAAAAAAAAAAAAACAAGATAGTTTATTTCTTTGACAATCTTTGTAGCACATACTCGTAGCTAGTGATAGAAGTGTCCTTATAAGCAATGAAATGCCTAAATGTCTCGGGACACTCCATTTTTCCGAAACTTAAATTTACGTAACGTACATTCGTATACACAAAAATGATGCCAGTATTTACTATTTATATTATTTTGAGAAAGTAAATTAAGACAAAAGAGAATTCCAGACACCAATCTACATGGTCCTCAAAGATTATGTCCGAACTTTTATATACACATTGACATTGATGAATTTTATACATACAATGACGTGAGTTTACTTTGTAAAGTATTATATTATTTTAGTTATTGTGAATGTGAAGATTATGTGGTTTATTACTTTTTTTTTTATTTCTTAGTTAGTTTCACGATCTGGCAGCTTGAGTAATTTATGCGGCCTACCCAAATGTCCTTTCTTTGGTATTGTTCGTCGAATCGTTGTGTTCCTTAAGTTCTGAGTTGAGCGGCACGATTACTGACAAATGCGTGCACTGACTGGACAGGTCCGCTCAATCTGTATGGTTTTTCCTCAAAAGACCGTTTCAGTCACCAATCTACATGGTCTTCACATGATCTGACCAAGATTATGTCTGGACTTTAAAAGAGACTGTGACCTCTGAGTTGGTTTCGGCCTTTCTTCTCAGAGTCGTCAGATAGGAAACCAAATCTAATTTTTAAAATATGATTGACGTGTAAAAGTGTTTGTACAAACCTACTTACAGAAATAAATTCATTTATTAATTACAGAAGACTTTATATCAGCTTATTCTAATGAGTATGTGTTTTGTGTTGATTAAATGCTAATTCGAAAATACTGTCAGTTTGTGAGTTTCCTCTTAGAACCAACCATTTCAAGCCTTTTACATTCTTCATTTAGTGTAATTTTTGTTGTTATATAAATGCGAGTACCTTTACAATCCGCTTTCATTTCAGCAAGCTTAATAAAGCTGCAAATCTTTATGTTAAAATCTAAAAAAAGATTACACACCACTTAAAATTATCTCAAATCTCATATAACAATAAATATTCTTGTTCTACTCAACCATTTCCAGACTAAAATAAAGATCACACTGGATAAAACGGCTTTTGATAAAAAAAAACTCGGGTTACTCTTTTCAAAATTAACTTTCAAGCGAATATCGCCTCTGATTTTCACACTTTAAGGTTCAATTTAATAATA
Organism: Brachylomia viminalis; assembly: GCA_937001585.2. NCBI lineage: Eukaryota > Metazoa > Arthropoda > Insecta > Lepidoptera > Noctuidae > Brachylomia > Brachylomia viminalis. Next base: position 10,601,799 of record OW443308.2, on the reverse strand, counting down.
CTGATAATTAAGTAGTTAGCATACGGATGCAGTTCATTACTTGTAAGCACTGTGTAATGAAAATGGAATCTCTGGAGGAAAGGAACTGGAAAGTAGCGTTATAAATGTGTAATTACAGTGCTCTATCGTGTAGGTTATATTCCCAAAGCTTTCTCAAGATTTTCAACCAATCAGCACAACGCAATATGGAGATAAGATTAAAGGTAAAACATTTAAGCACTGGCTTTGACTAGGTCTCAGCCTAGGGTGGATTTATAAATTTTCTAACTAAGCTGTCTTCCTGTTCCAGCTAGAATGAAGGTTTAATAAGAAGGATGCGCTAAGGTAGCCCACAAAAACCAAATTTACTTTCGTTTTTTTATAATTTGCAGGTCACTGTCAGGTTGTATCTTGATCAAAATATGATTTGCGGCCGTAACAAGTATATATTAACAGAATTATACTCATAAAAGTCATCAATACCACCCTCTAAGTTAGAATTGACCTCAACTGTTAAGATTTCATGAAATAGTCATTATTATAGGGCAATATGAACTTAGAGGATTGTTTTGCTTATTTTAATGATTATAGTTCTGTTAATACATACTTGTTACGGCCTCAAATCATATTTTTATCAACATACAACCTAATACTGACCTGAAAGTTGAAAAAAACGTAAGAAAATTTAAATTTCGCGGGCTGGCTTGACGTTTCCCCCTAAGGTCCACAACACATCAATTATTCACATTTTCATTCATTTATTTATTTTATTTGTCAGATAAAATTATCCATTAGGGTTAGTAACAAAAGTAGCTTATAAACTATGTTAGTAGATAAAGAATTTAAATATAAACAATTAAAACATTTTATTTTACCGTCCCAACCACCATGCTTACCCAGAGCGAGTGTATCGGACACTGAAAATTACTCGAAACTATCCTCAGAATGCTGTTGCTGCTGCCGCGTACTCTGTCCAAAAGATACGCCACACGATTGCGTCATAATGCGTAAAAGTACCCCGCGTAGATATTGATATGCCTTACTCTTTACATAAAGTCAGGGCTGTATTGCTTAAGGCATTATCATAATAAGTGAAAAATTTATATTGTTGTTTCTATTGTCTTAATTTTCACTTAAATCTATCTAAATTAGTAAAATATGTTTTTTTTTGTAACTTTTCGTATTTTCTTTAGTTTTTTGTAACTCTTTTGTAACTGTATTTCCTACTACTATGTTTAATGCATGCCGTGGCAGCCTTTACTTAAGGCTACACTATAAAATGTCAAAATGATATCGGTATTTTAACATGTATCTTTGGTGTATGCTTTGTTGGTTGCCCTTAAATAAATAAATAAAAAGTCATCCGTAGGCGCTTCGGCAAACATAGCGGACGCAATGCAGAACCACGGTAACCGCAACATCCTGAAGACGTTATTGTATTGTACCCGCAGAGCGCTGTATGCCCATTGAGTATAACTAACCCACAGGCTGCTCTTGTAATTCGTCGTTTAATCGTGCTTATTAATACTTTAAGCATTCGTGCTGTTATAAACTGCAGTATGATAAGTGCCAGCATGCCTCAAATTGATCAGAGACTGTTGTTGATTATGACCTTATTTTTATCAGATTTCTTATTTGTAAACTGTTTTGTAAATAAGTTTCTCAACATGTATCATTTCACAAGAAATACTGTCCAAGCGAAAACATTGCTAGACAGTTTTCTTCATCAGACGTTCACAAATACGTTACTGTCTAATAAGCAAAGGTAACAGAGAAACGGACGCAGCTGTACGGACGCAGCCAGTAAAAATTGCGAAGGAGACACTCGTAAAATGGAAGGACTCTAGATGTGATTGATGATCTAAAAACTCTGAGATAAACGCTTAAAGTATTTTTCTCAGATAATCAAAAAACTTCAGAGGTTTTGTGCCTATCTAGAGAAAGGTTTGACTGTATTTTTTTCGACAAAAAACACATTAATGCGTAGGAACTTATATACAGTTATCTTAACGAGATTTGAGATTTTTTGTCTACAGGTCTACAGGGTGAATGATACCATGGATTCAGTACATGATTCTAAAATGCACTGAGTTGACAATTTTCGTCGGCTATTTAAAAAAAATGGCTCTCTCATACATTTTGACCGCGGAGTTATTGCACTTTTAGGAAACATTTGATTATTTTTGGACAATCGACGAAAAATTTCTACGCTACGAGTCTAGAATTCTGTATTAAATTCATGATTGCAATATGCGCGTCGTTTTCCCTGCCACCCTTTTTTTTTTTGAGGGTGGGAAATCATCAAATAACTTCTTCCGCTCTGGGCAGAGCGGGAGGGCGTGTCAGACTCTTACTGAAACAACCGTGTCCGGTGAGGACCTGCGTCAGGCGGAAGGTGAGGACGCCGTGGCGCCTCTCTAGTCACTCCTCAAAGAGGGGACTTACCGCCGCAATTGTGGCGTGCCCAGCGCTGGGTTGCGACAATTGCACTCTCCATGCCGACCTGGGATCCCGCCGGAGCTCTGTCCGCTGTACCGTGATTTCTCGCGGCAGCGGAGCTACGCCCCGGCGTTTCGCCTCCTCGCGCCACTCCCATATGTGCGCGAGGACTTTTGCCTCCAGATCCCATGGCGGTAATCCGGCAGGGAGGCTAGCCGCCTCAGCGGAGACCGTACGGTATCTCCGGACCAGCCGCGTTGCCATGACCCTTTGGGGCGCGTTCAACCAGCGGGCTGGCCGCCGCCTCAAGGAACGCCTCCACACCGGTGCCCCGTAAAGGGCCATGGACCGCACGACTCCCGCGTAGAGCCTCCGGCAGGAGGCGTTTGGCTCCCCTAGATTGGACAGGAGCCGCTTTAAGGCAGCCCCGGTCCTTTCCAGTCTGGGAGCCAAACGTCGGAAATGATCCACGAAGTTCCACCGGCTGTCGAGGACGAGTCCCAGGTACTTCATCGTCGCCTCGACGCCGATGTGAACCCCTCCTAACGTTATTTGGGAACCCGACGGTGGCGTGTTCCGAGGACCATGACAACACATGGCCTCGGGCTTGTGCAGGGCCACCTCGAGTCCCAATTGCCGGATCCTCTCGACGATTGTCGCAACCCCGCGTGTCTCTAGTTCGGCCGCCGCCTGGTGCGACCTCCCTTGCGGCAGGACCAGCGTGTCGTCAGCGTAAAAAACCACGCTGACGCCACTAGGGAGGTCGGCGCGCAGCACCCAGTCGTATCCGATGTCCCACAGATGCGGCCCAGGACCGATCCCTGTGGGACACCGCAAGACATCTCTTGCCGGTTCCATACTCCCTGGTGACCGGGGTAGATGACGGCCCTGTCCGTCAAATAGGCCTCGGCCACACGACAGAGGTAGGTCGGCATCCGGTGATACCGGAGTGCCTCCCTGATGCAACTCCAGGGCAGGGTATTGAAGGCATTGGCGATGTCTAAAGACACCGCCAAGACGACCCCACCCCGGGCCACAGCATCCCCCGTCGTGAAGGCCCGCACGCGCATGATGGCATCCACCGTAGAGCGCCCCCTGCGGAAGCCAAACTGGCTCTCCGCCAAATCCGGCCCGACCCTCACCAGCCGCCCGACGAGGCGGTCTGCAATGACTCTTTCAAAGAGCTTGCCCACCTCGTCGAGCAGCACGATGGGCCGGTAAGCGGACGGAGAGTCCGCTGGGTGCCCCGGCTTCTTGATGAGGACCAGTTTCCCCGTCTTCCAACGAAGTGGGAACTGGCCCCTCTCCATGCATGCGCATAGGAGCCCCCTTAGTCGAGGCCCGAGAGCCTCCGAGGCCAGGACCCAGGCTTTCCCAGGTAAGCCGTCGGGTCCTGGGGCAGTATTTTTGGCACTCAGCCTACGTACCGCCACTCGCAGCTCTACCTCGGTCACCTCCGGAGCATCGTCGTCGTCGTCGGCGGTGTGGTCCGCATTCAGCACCGCAGTAGGCGGAGCCATGGGCTGGGAGATATGGTCCCCTCTAGAAGGGATCAGAGTGCTCACCACGTCCTCCACGAGCTGGGGCCGGAGACTCTGCGTCAGCGGGGGAGCCCATGTCCGCCCAAGCCCTGCCACCCTATATTTTAGAATCAATAGCTATAAAAGATAATCAAGAAAATAAGCCACTAGACGTGCATGTCTAACTGTTATCTGTGTCTGTGCTTGATGCTATACAAATACAAATATTTTATTTCAGAATTACATCCATAAATATTGTTAGTAGTAGTAGTCTAAAAATAGCCATACTCAAAGTAACGAAAATAGGTAAATCTATACTAATATTTTAGAGAGGTTAAGTATGTGAGTTTGTAAGGTTGTAGGGGGTAAGCTCTGGAAGTACTGATCAGAATTGAAAAAATATTTTTGCATTTGATAGCCCAATTTTTGAGGAAGGCTATAGGCTATGTAACATCACGCTATGACAATTAGGAGCCGAGAAAAAATAAAAAAAGACAGAAAGAACGCTAAGCGAAAATGAAGTTATAGCGCGGGGGCATCAGGGGCACGAGAAATTACAAGCGGACGAAGTCGCGGGCTGAAGCTATTATGTAAGAAAACCAAACAAACTTATTAAAACCTTCAGGATAAGCAACAAACGAGACCAGAATAAAAAAAAACACTTTAAACAGACCGCTCGCTATAAGCACACTCGAACGAAGAGCCAACGACGCTACTGTACCAAAATATAATGAACTCAGAACTGGCACAAAACAAAAGATAGGAATAAAAATATAAGGACTATTGAAGAGGAAATAATCAAAGGCTGGGTCCAAACCCAACCCGTGGGAAATTACACATGAAAGGCAAACCAAAATGTCTTGCGATTAAATCTGTCTGTACCCGCATTTCTGTCCCATCGAGTCATTTAATTGAGTGGAAATACTGAACGTTTGGGGTCGTGTTCCAATTTAGTATAAATTCAGTGGACACATGTTTATAGATTGCAGTCTATTTCTTTAATATGAGAAAGCTAATGTCCTGGTAATGAAATATTTGGTGGATTGCTTCCGGTTGTATCGGTAGATTTAGTACAACCTTTTCGTTTAATAGAACAGTCGTACATAATATCATATCTACCACTAAACGATTCTGACATAAGTAAACAGCTTCACATGCCTACTTTTGCTGGAAAATAATACTGCCGTCTTTTTTCCGAATATAATTACGTAGCCACTGACCCAAAGCAGAAAATTTATTTTTCACCAAAAACATCGCAGGGAACCAACTCAATATAATTTACAAAATTAGCTGACCTAGAAATAACCTAAAAACTAATTTAGAGCCCTCAAAACAAACTTCTGTTTTTCTTAATTAATTAGGTTCGTCTCGGTTTACTTACAGAGTTTGTCTAAGACCAAATTCTAGTTTAGATCTGCACTTTGCTTAACCCGCCCTAAGTTGGTCTAACAACTTCTAAAAACTTATTAAGCTAAGTACCTAAATTTAAGTTACTAGTTGTGTAGGAACTTCTGTTTCGTAACTCACTTAAAATTAAGAAATAAATGGTCATGCCTGCTACACCAAGTTTTGATGAGATTTTTTTTTAAGTGGCCGTAGAAAGAATGAGCTAGAATTTGTCTAGAAAAAAGAAACTCATAGGTTCATTTAATAGTACAGCGAAAGTCAGTAACTAGGTCACTGTTATGAATGCATAAGAAACGGAGTATTAATGGCTCGGATTATAGACTGAAGAATATTTTTATTTAATATAGGTAAGAAGTTTTTGTAAATATATTGTGAATAAATCCCTCTAATATTAAAGACTGAAGATAATCTACAATCAATCAATCTATACATTATACTAAAATAGAAACGAGAAATTTTTGTCCGTTTTTCTATTTCTCTGGATGTATGTCCGAATTGGCTTTGAATGAAATTTCGCACACTGATAATTTAAAATCTGGATTACTACATAGGGTACTTTTAATCCCGGTAGTACGTTTCCGTGGGATATTTTCCGACATCTATGCGGGCGAAGCTGCGGGCAAAGGCTAGTACCAAACTATCGCGGACTGAACGTACCTATCACCATTTATTTTTATTCTCAGTGGGTCTCGCACGAACGCGCTCAGTAAAGTATTTTCGAACAATTTTAAAATTGTAAATACTTGTTTCGCGCAAAGTAATTACTTAGTTTCAAGACTTTATTGATGCTTTTTTTTTTTTTTGAGGGTGGTATATCATCAAATAACTTCTCCCGCTCTGGGCAGAGCAGGAGGGCGTGTCAGACTCTTACTGACTAAAACCCACCCGTGTTCCTTCAGTTGCCTGTGCCAGGGGCACGGTATCACTCTCGGACTTTCCCGCAACCCTAGCAGAACTATAGGCAATGCTAAGTATGCTTGTCGCAAAAATGTCAACCAAAATACTATCGGATAGTTGTATCTTCGTTCAAATTTGAGTTGCGTTTACGTCGCGCATTCGTGCTTTTCCACTTCAGTGACGGACACTTGGAACACTGTTTACGTTCGTCCCGGATCGCCATGACAACCATAACAATCGAAAACGTATAAAACCGGGATCAACATAGCTTTCCAATAGATACTTTGTTGTATCGCGTCGAAGGCAAAGTTTTAACGAGTTCGAAGCTATCGTAAACTATAGGTACTACAATACTTTACATACGTATTTTGTGCGTAAAAAGGCTTGACTAACTTTCAGTAATATACGTGCTATAATGTTATTTAAAGTATTATGTTTCAGGAAAATGTTGTGACCGAAGAGATTTTGACAAAAATGCTTTACCAGAAAATGGCGTAGGATGGATGGATGGTGGTATATCTTAATCAAACGATAGAACCTATTTGTATGTTTTTAGGACAAGCGATAGCAGAATCAAAATTATGTTATTCGATTAATCAGACACACTAGAATAAATTGAAATATTTATCTCAATCTTCATATTTTAACGCGGCAGATAATCATTTTATTGGGCTTAGAATTGTAAGTTGAAAAACCGAACGAAACTAAACATTAAATAAAATTTCACTGGTGTCAAAGGATGTCCTCAACAGACACCTTGAAACATCGGATACATGATAGGGGTGACGATCTCAGCAGGTGAGATATATTTGTTGACATGTCATGTTGATCTTTTTATAACCGCATTTACTGAAAAAATACTTTTATCAAAATGATGTCCTATAACCAATATGAATGGAAGCAGAATGTAACTTTTTATCTCTATTAGATATATAGAAAAGAAAATGTAAGTACCTACTAAAAACGAATTCTTTTCTTAGAAGTAAGACGTTCATCGCGGTTGTGACATTGATTCCTACTAAGCAACGATCGTTCACACAATAGCAGGCACTTGATTAAATGTCTACCAATTGGTCCTAGAGAGAATAAAAACTGCGTGGAAATGTTTATTACTTCTACCCGCACAATAGCCAAAAAATATTTACGTATTTTGCAAGGAGCGCTAAGTAAAAGCTTTCCGAGTCGTATTGACAAACCACTCTAAGTGAACGTTTATTCGGTGGTAAGACGCCAGGTAACATGTATCTGCGAAACACGCTTTCAATGTGCCCTTGGGATCTTTCCCGACAATTTGTACAGCATTTTCAATAAACAAGCACTTTTGTATTGAAAGTAAAAACATTTCCATCTCCCAAAAAGGACCCGAAGGTAACATTTGGAGGAAACATTTGCGAGCTTATATCTGTAAAATAATTTTTAAGCCTATTAAAGTGGAAGTCAGAGAAGCGAGGTTGGTAGATTACCGACATGTTTTCAGCAAAAGAAAAATATTAAAAAGCAATCTACTTTAATTTCCATGAAACTCGTAACACGAAAAATAAAAATTAATATTTCGCTCTCGGCCCTAATTGCTTCCGACTGTAAAAAAAGCAGATGGAGTGCACCGCGTGTAACATTAAGCGAAATTCAATAATTACGAGAGCAGTAGAGTTTCACTCACAAAATATTTGATTTACTACAGAATCTGAACATCAGTTCAAAACAAATAACAACAAGTTAGTGTAGGTACCAACTTTAAAGATTTAATTGCACCCTAAAAATTTAAGCTTTATTAACTAGCTCGCCCCCTACTCCATGACTGGCGAAATGTGGGTGTACACCTCTGTTTAGTCCTTCGATTAATACATGATATTTGTGAATGTAGGTAGTTATTTTTGGACAAGCAGATCAAGCATGACACAGATTTGATAATTCATACCTTTCACAGCGGGGAAAAAGAAAAAGCTTACTCGTAAAATTATTACAAAGAACAATTTTGGAATGCAAAGGGGAAGAACCTTTCAAAGATTCCATCTCAAAAATCGTTAACTAACTAATGCTGTTGGCATAGACTCTTATAGCTTGAGTCGAAATTTATACATACAACACTAAAAACATTGTATTATTGCTAGCATCACTACTTTGAAAACCAATAATGAAAATTCAAATTATTTACTCAGCGAGATGTTGCGTACCTTTTTAATTTTAAATAGATCTGTAATAGACGTCAAGTATTAAACGTGGGGCACCCATTATAATGTGGCAGCACCAGCCTGCCATATTAAAATAGGTTCTTTACAATATCGCCCCACACAGCCTGGCGCCTCTATGTGCGACCTTTTAATGCTTCTGAATGATTTAATAGCCTATTCATAGGACAAATACTTATTGCGTGGTAGGTATGGTTGAAATTACTTTATGGTCACATTATTTTCTTATTCGTGTTTTTAAGACTCGGTGGAAATTGGATACACTTTCAATTGTGCTAGGAGAAAATGTCTACTGTTTTGTTTCATTTTTTCACTTTTCAAATTAAGTTACAATAAACTTTGTGTTTTGTTTCCTTAAACAATTGCGCATCTTTTAGTGTAGTAGGTAAGTGTCACTCATCGTTTTATAATAAATATCTAGTTTTAACATGGATGCATATTAAATCCCTAAAATTTTCCTTGCATTCTCAAATCTATCCATTTAAAAGTTGGATCACTGCGATGTCCTAATTTTACATTACGCTTATAGAATTTACCATTTTCTTTAAACGTCCGGCAATTGTCTAAATCCTTATTTCCTCTGAACCGCTCCTACAATTGCGGTTCTAATTAGAAGTCCTTACAGTCGGCCAGTTTACCTGGATTGTCTTCCGCTTCCAATGTTCTGTTTTATTTGAACCACTATGTGAAACTCCTTAGATTTTGCAGCAGAATTTAATGTCTGAAAAAAGAAAATACAGGGTTAATGGTAATATGTCGGCAAACCATTAAGGAGATGTAGGCGAGGTCATTTGCAACCAAATTACCCCTAAGCAAATGTTAATCATTTCCGAGTAATGTGACATTTTATATTCTTTTGGCGGTATACAACTGTGAAAATTTATAAAAAAAAACAATGCTTGATTTTTTTTTTATCTGCTTCTACTTCAATTTATAATAATCAACCATAAAATGCCTATTATCGTTAATATTTTTTAAATCATAGCACACAATTTTCATAATTTTGAGCAGGTTATTTGACTAAAATGATTGATTTCTGCAAAAAACATGGATATGGATTTAAGTTACTTTATCGACAGAACATTCCAAAAATATGCACAGCTTCTCAGCTATCCGACGAGATCAATAAGAAACCAGAGGGGCAATTCCCGTATTTTTAAGAACGTTCGCATTCTAATCTCAGTGTCAATCTGTCAAAAACTGTATAGCGATTACCTACATTTTTGACATTAGACTGTCGCTGAGATGAGATTGCGACTTGAATTTGAACGTTTTTAATTACGGGAATTGGCCTTCAGATATCTTTAAAAAAATATAATATGTCAAATTATTGGAAAATGGTTGACATTTGCATAAAGGCCTCATTTGTTTGCAAATGACCTCCCCCACGTTCTCTTAATGGATTGGCGACGTATTACAAACAACCTTACAGGGTTGTTCGTCGCCAATCCATTTGGCAGGTGTCGGAATCTAAAGAGAGATATATATATATATATATATATAATTATATATATAAACGTTGCAAGTTTTGTAATTACCCATGCGTTTTTGACGTTTAAACGTCTCTTAACTTTAAGCAGCGCTTATAAATAAACCCAATTATGAGCAGACGCCTTCATGATAAGAAAAGCTAGATGAATGAAATATTGGTTTGAACTTCTGCATTTTGTAGGTGACAATTACTTAACCTCTCTGTTATTGTTATAATACCTAATTGTCAAACAGCTACTTAGATTTTCTTAATATACTTGACGAAGGCATTTGGATTTCTTCGTTAGCGGGATGGACAGTCATAATGAGTAACCGAAATGATAGTCAAAACACTAAAGGTCTATTAATGCCCTAAAGTTCACTTATTACAAAAATATGCGATCCAATCAGATTACATTATGAAAACGCAGTGAATTCGATATAGGAAGGCAGGACAACGTTTCGCAAATGCGCCTCCACACAAAGTCGGCTCAGTCAGCAACCACGTCTGACATTTACGTTTTCAAACTTCAAAAATATCAAATATCAACCGACAAGCGACAGCCGACACTTCCGTGTTGCCACTTCCAATAATTCGACCTCGTCCAAGTGCACTATTTGATGTTTCCGTTTAGTAATAATTTAGATGCCGTCTTAATAATCAAAATAAGCGACATACTTAAGAAATGAACACACCTTTTCCAGTGTAAACATTTTTGTATTTCAATTCTTGCACACATACAAATCTGGTATGTAGCAATATTTGACCAACTATTTAATTAGGTACTCAACATAATATCAATTCAGACTTCTAGAAGACCACCTTTTGATTTCGAAGCTGGAAGAAAACTAACTTAGAAAACTAGGCGATGCTCAAACATCATATTTCTATTCGTTATAAAACCAGTACTTTTTCGGTAACTATCAAATGAGATATTTTAAACTTCATGACTACACTGATACAAAAATCATTTGAGGCAAATTTAATTTAATCACATATTTTTTTTTAATTTAATTTTTATATAATAATTTTTAATAGTATTTATAATCACTACAAATCTTATTAATATTTGGAAATCATGACACTTACAAAAAAAGTTTTTAGCATGGCCAGTACATTCAAAAGATATATGTCTCACTGACAGTCGGTGGGTGCACAAAAAGATAATTTAAACATGTTATATAAATATGATAATCAATAAAATCTCGGTAAATTCTGAATAGCTTGTAAGAAAACTGAATAGAAGACTTCATTAGAAATGTATAGAATTATAATAGCCTTTGGCTACCAATTCATTCCGTTGACTTGACTCACCAAGAACCTTCTTACTTTTAGAATCTTTTAAAAGAACCAAGCGACCAACCGTTATACATGGACGAAATAATCAAACTCCAACGTCCGAATACCTTCTTCCACAAAACAGTCCAAGCTTAGAAATAAGTAATTAAATAAGTTTTTTTTTTAAGTTTCAGAATCTGTATCATTTATTTGCCAAAAATTTAAGTATACAAATAAGATGTTGTTTTATGTAAATTGTCCCGATACATTTTACCTTTCGGGATGAAAATTACTCATTGTTAAAAATAATAATACTATAAATTATTTAACCAAAGGAAAGAATTAGTATGAATAAAATAATTGACAGCATTAACTTAAATCTCTGCTCTATACATGTACAATAATAACATGTCAGACCAAATCAATGTTAAAGTAATAAATAATACAAAGTTAGGTATATCAATAATACAATGTCAAATAAATAATAAAATGTCAAACAAATCTTAAAATGTCAAACAAATAATAAGATATCAAAAACTATTTCAGCGATGAATAAATCTAAATAATACTAAAATTGCAAGGGGCGACATTTTACTTTATTGTTTTGTCATACAAAAATTCTTTAATTGATTTGTTTTTTTTTTGCTTTGGCTTTTTTCTTTGTTTTGTTTTTTTAATTTTTCCAGTAGCAGTTTTGTTATCATCATGATTAATTTTGCAAGATTATACCTGGAACGGGTAAAAAGATTTCTCATGAGAAAAAGATCCAGCATCAGGTCATTTCTTCCCAATTGTATGTATTGTCAACGAAACGTAACGAGCAGGTACATACAATACTTGAACTACAATGGCCAAACTATCGATAAAGTGAATAGCACAAAATTTCTAGGAATCTTAATTGTTATCCAGTTAACATGGAAGCCGCAAGCAGAAGATATCTGTAAACGTCTGAGCACAGCCGCGTTTATGTTATACAACCTATCCAAAAAAGTAAATCGGTCAACAATGCTAGTGGCCTAACATAGTCTTGTAATTTCTATTTTAAGATTTGGTGTTATATTTTGGGGTTATTGTAGTGAACGAGAAGGCATTTTTAGAGCTCAAAAGCGCTGTTTGAGAGCTATATTTGGCCTCAAAGTTACTGACAGTTGTGTGCCTATATTTAAGTCTCAGAAACTATTAACTTTCCCATGCCTCTATATCCTCGAATTAGCAATATTTGTTAAAACAAACCGTAATTTATTTGCCACATTAACAGAAACCAGAAAACGGAGTACATCATTAAGATCACAATATCAGAATTTGCTTCACACAGGCACATTTAAAACGAGTTTATTAAAAAAAAATGTAATTTGTATGGCTCCTGTTGTCTTTAATAAAATTCCCGATCATATGAAAACCTTGCCCTTGATAAAATTTAAAAAATGTTTTACTGAATTACTTGTAGATAAATGTTATTATTCTGTTCAGGATTTCCTAAATGATACATCTTAATAACCTATTTTGATAACTTGTATAATAATTATTGTGTTTGCATGCCAACAAGGCAGAATGTACACGGTTCTTTATTATGTTATTTACGATCCTATTTGTATGTACCTGCATTCAAAGCAAATAAAGTATATTCTATTCTATTCTATTCAACTCGATTGGTCAAAGAGAAATTGTCAAAAATCTGAACATGCAACATAAAGTACAAAAAAATATTGAAAATACTGTTTACAAACTTACTTATCAGACTCAATAGCATACTAAGCAACTCCCGCAAGTTAAAAGTTTCATAATAACGGTGATTGCAGAGTTCCGGGACGGAATGCAGACAAAGGCGAATTTAATCTCATGTATTGATCAAAATTGTAAACAGATAGAAGCGTACATTCCTGTACAGCGTTCAACGTGAACAAGCTTCGTTGAAAACGTCTAGTGAATACTGATGCATTGTCGAGTCGATGTTTCTAATCGATTGTTCAATGTTTTTTGTAGTTATGTTTGAATTTAGAACAATTCCTGGGGTGCACAAATGATTTATTCTTTCAAAATAACGATGCCTTAAGTGTGTTTTGTTCGTAAAAAAAAAAAATATGTGCCTTGTCTTTTGCCAACTATGTTGGGGTCAGCTGCCAGTCTAACCAGATGCAGATGAATACCAGTATTTTACATGGAGTGACTGCCTATCTGACCCCCCACAAGCCAGTTAGATACTGGGTAACACGATAACCCTTGGTAAGACTAGCTGTCAGACTTTTTGGGCTTCTGACTACCGTAACTGATGGAGGTTATATACCTACATGACAGTGTTTTAAGATTCGAGTAAAACTGCTTAAAATAATATGTCACCTCAAACTGTTTCGTATGAGAAAAAGTCGTTATGTAATATATCAATTGTGGTGTTAATAAATGTGTTCTATTAGGATATCTGTGAGTATTTATATATATATATATATGCTTATATATTTTAGCATTATGTATTTATTTAAGTATACATGTATTTTTTTTTTTGCATTATATGTGTAGGTATATTTAATATTTTAGCTTTAGACTTCACATATTCATATTTTTCTCTTCTTGTTCTCCCGCACTATTGTCTACGTTTCTTTTTTACTTCTCCTTTCGCAGGTCTGCTGGAAGAAATAAGCAGTACCTTTGTACTCAATTTATAATTATGTCATATCTCTTGTATTTTATTGTGTGTACATAAATAAATAAATAAGATAGCCCCAGTAACGACTGTCAAAGATCTACGAATCACACCGGGACCAAAGCGGCACGGACGGGTCTTGGGATGTAATATGGTCTCCTATCCACGATCAGACCGCGGCAAGTGTAGCCTGACGTTCGATCGATCTGTGCGGCTGTTAATATTTAGCCACGAGCCTCTTTGTTTGTTAATATTTAGCCACGAGCCCCTTTGTTTGTTAATATTTAGCCACGAGCCCCTTTGTTTGTTAATATTTAGCCACGAGCCCCTTTGTTTGTTAATATTTAGCCACGAGCCCCTTTGTTTGTTAATATTTAGCCACGAGCCCCTTTGTTTGTTAATATTTAGCCACGAGCCCCTTTGTTTGTTAATATTTAGCCACGAGCCCCTTTGTTTGTTAATACAACCAAGCATTATTCATTATTCGGACAAGTCAAACATTTGTGTGCATGAACATGTCTGTTTGACATGTGTCTGGGTGTGTATATGTATATAAGTATGTATATCAGTCATCAGGTTACCGTAGTAGAGGCTCTGCCTAGTTCGGGACCTGAAGACCTTGTGTGGATGTTGTCTCATATTATTATTATTCTAAATTATTTTTTCAATAGTATCAAAAGAGAATCTTCAACATACTCAGTTCCGCAGAGTTTGTTTAACCAGCAAGCTAATTTGATTACAAAGAGAATCGATGCATATCGTATCGATTCAGCATCCTGGTAAATGCACATCGCTCGGGGAGGACCTTGTTCCGACGTGTAATGCGATAAGCTGGCCCACGCTCTCGGATTCGCCACACGTCCCGAAGCACATTTTCACATACATCTCGAAACACGATAAGGCAAATAACGAGTTATGATACAAAAGATAAGAAAAGTGCCCATTTGTGAGTCAGACTTATTTTATTTATTTTTACAATTTTAAGAAAGCTTACAGACTAATACACGCAAATGGTAACGAAATAGTAAAAAACTGACAATTGCTAATTACAAGCTTCCACATATAAATAACAATGTTAAAAAAAAAGAAGATCAAAGAAAAGAAAAATGAATGGAAAATGGGTAGGTATGCCGCGATAAATCACAAACATTAACACACTTGCACACAATGGTTTCCGTACCACCGTACATTATTTAACAATACATATAAAAAAAAACTTGTTCACACACGGTAGCGGACACACTAACACATAATACGGTTCATAAGATACAGCCCTGTGACAGACGGACGGACGGACAGCGGAGCCTTAGTAATTGGGTCCCGTTGTCACCCTTTGGGTACGGAATCCTAAAAAGATGTAAAAGGCAAATAACCTTTTCTGTCGAATAAAGGAAATTTTGTACTCAAAAGTACTAGAATATCCTAATGTGTTCTAACATACACAACGTAACATAATCACTTAATCAGCCTATAATGTTCCCACTACTGGGACACAGGCCTCCACCCTGTGAGAGGGAGCAGGCCGTAATCCACCACGCTTGCCCAATGCGGGTTGGTGGATGTCACATGTCTTCGAATTTTTGTTTCTAGGACATGTTTCCTCACGATGTTTTCCTTTACCGTTCTAACATGCCTAGACGATAATACGATAAAATATGAGGCCCTGAAAGTTTTGTAGATACAAAGTTATGAAAATTTAGTTTAGGATCCGAGATACTCGTATCCTTCGCTGAAATGCAAGGAGAGTAACTTTTGCTTGCACTTTATAATGTTCTTATTGAATTCTGCGGTTTCTTTCACTTTAAAATGTTTCAGTTTGAAGAGTTAAAATAAGTAAAATATTTGACGCCGAACCGTATCGATTAAAATCGTGATTTATGCGAAAAAGTAAATTTTATTCAGTATTCCATCATTTATTTTAAGATCAATTATTTATCATTCTACGAATAAATCGTCTTTACAAATATACGAATCATCATTTTAAAATAAACCACAAAACTTTGGAAAACGAAAATTAACGAGAGCCAGTCGATTCCAGACACTCCACATCTGAATTAAAATTAGCACATTTTTTTATTACACAGAAAGCAGGTCGGTAACAAAAACCTCAATAACTTCCAAAATATTGGAGCTAGTTTTATGAAATAAAGAGTGTATGTGTAAGAGTGTGAGTGTACTTTAGTGCTTAAATAATTGTCTAAAGTTCAAGATTATGAAGTTAGTTTTAAATAAAAGTAAGTTAAGTAAAACTGGCCATTTCAACTAGATTTCGAAAAATGTGCTACGGTATCATATGTGCAATCTTACAATTTTAGTATTTTGTATTGCCACCACGAGCTATGAATACAGCTGTTATACGGGTTGGCATACTTTTCATCGGATTTCTGAGCCTATTCTGAGGAATATTCCCCCATTCCTCCACCAGTGCTTCTTTCAGTTCCCGAAGCATGATTGGAGGGGAATTTCGCTGGAGTACACGTCTATCCAGATCGTCCTAGGCATGCTCGATGGGATTCAAATCAGGGCTGCATGCTAGCCACTTCATGCATGTGATAGCAACATCTTAAAGGTAGTCAAAAACTATCCGAGCTGTATGAGGACGAGCGTTATCTAGCATAAAGATGGCGTTCTCGCCAATGTTTACTAAAAATGGGCCAAGATACTCATGTAAGAGTTCATTCGCGTATCTTTCTGCAGTTAACGCGTCATTGTCTTTCACCACTACCACAGTGCGGCTTTCTGAAGAAATTCCAGACCACCACGTGTATGGAGCCCCCGCCGTATAGCACTTTATCTTTAACGCAATCTTGGTTATAGCGCCCTCCTAGTCTTCTGTAGACTCTTTGCCTCCTATCGTGCGTGTATAGCATGAAACTCGACCAGTCCGAAAACATTACTTTTGACCAGTTATCCAGAATCCAATCTATTTGTTCTCTAGCGTAACTCAGCTTTGAACTTCGATGCTGCCTTTCGAGTTATGGCCCATTTGCAGTTCTAAATGAAATGTCTTCAAGTTTGCTTCAGCACGATGCCGCCTCTCTGTACACGTGCCCGGGTTGCTCCCTCTAGCACGCAGCATCTAGCAACATTTTTGACTTCAACAGCCGTTTGAGATCGATTTCTCAACATTGTTTACACCATAAATATCGATCATCCCGCGCTGTCATGCACCTTGTTCGGCATGTTCCTGGTTCGCGAATATTGGATTCAGTCTCTTCAAATCGCTGGAGCACTCTTTGAACAGTCGATAGCGACACACCAACAGTTCTCGCTGTATAACGCTGACTGCGCCCATCTTGAAGTATTGTCAGCATTCTGGTACAGTCTTTAGGGACCAGTGGCATGTTCTTAATTGAATTTGATCAGAAAATGAATTTATGCACAGGAAATGCCATATTTATAAAGTAACCAAAGAAAGAAGCCAGAAACAAAAGTAAAACACATGGTTTCAAAGTTGTTCAAATGTTAAAAATCGTCTTTATTTTCTATTTATGGTTGTTAATACAATCACCAGAAAGAAATATAAAAGTTTTAATTATTCCTTACTTGTAATGAAATAATTTTTTATTTAGTTTTTATTTTTAAGGGATAGCTCAAATATTTTAAAAGTTATCGCATTTTCTATAAACGACCTGCTTTCTTTGCGGCCCCGTGTATTTCAGATTCAATAAATAATTGAAACTCTACGTTTATTTGAGTGATCAAAACCCTAGTACATCATAAATAATTCCCATCTCTGTATATCTCCGTTTGAACCGGTCGACTCAAACAAGTTTATTCCCTTGCCGGGTAGCGAATATGGAGAGATATCTAATCTGGTGTCAGTCATCTTGATGAATGCCGAGTACGGGGTGTATCTCCGGTAGTTATTGCTCGACGTGACAGATGGAGCGTCCTATCGCTGCTGTGGGTACACCTAGGGTTAGTATGAGGGTTTAGGACGAGAGTTTTGTTCGAATTTGGGTGGATAAATTGGAAAGTGGGCTCGTGAATTTTGGTTTTAAACAGACAAATATTTATAACTATAGTATGGCTTACTGTATGAGGCCGATGACAGTTTGGCATCCTTTGTTATCTTTATAAAGTTTGCTACAACATTCAATTATGTTTTTGTTTTAATCTTTATAATTTCCAGCTTGAATTTTACTAAGATATATCTTACTTTACTTTACGCCACAGGCAGTAAATAACAAACTAGCAACCAAAGTTAAATGGCAGTCCGTATTAAAAATGCCAGACGGCATTACAATAAGATAATAGACGAAATTATTTCACTAACTGACCTGTATCTTGGCATCGTATCGCACAGAATAGTTAGGTACAGAAGGTTGACTCCATCCAACGAGTGAAAACGCACGCAGACTTAGACATGTGTCTTCATACAGCAAGCGCAAGCGTTCTCACGACTGTCATTTGTTTCACATAGTATAAGGCACGTGTAAGCAACGTTTGTCAAGACGTGTGACAAGGGCAATCAAAGATAGTACTCGCTCAGCGACACTCGCTTGGCGGGCAAAACACTCGCTGAGAGACTCACGCTTTTGGTACATTCGCACACCAGCGAGTACTCGCTCGTCACCGACGCGCACTCGCTGCTCCTTGCTTGCCAACTCGTTTTTAGTTGCTAGCTCTACTTGCTTCTCGTTGCCTGTCTATGTGTGCGTGCGCCTGTTTTCACACGTTGTATGAAGCTAGCCTTCTGTACTTGTATTTTGTGGCAAACGGTGAGCATTCCGAACCTAATTAGAATAATTTTCTGACTCACGGAATTATTGATGGAAATATTTCGCTCCGCCTGGATGAATTTATGAACCGATTTTGTGGTAAAGGAATTTGCGAGAATTTTTCAATCAACGGTCTGGGATGAGTGATTGTTTTACCTTTGTTATGGCTATAGAACTTGTAAAATATTTTATTTAAAATTAAACTTGATTGTATAGGCTTTTATGGTTGTAATAATAACGATAGTGAGTTACATTATTAAAAGAAACATTTTTGGGTAGATATCTAAGTTCTATAGCTCTAAGTTCTAGTATGACCTTGATGATTACGCTTGATTCCTTTGTTATTTTTTTTTAAGTACCGCATAGCTACTTGCGAATACTATTCAACCCAACCGTGGTAAAGTAGCAAGCGTAGTGAAAAGCAGATTAAAGGAAAAACGAGAACAATGGTTTAAGCGTCAGCTGTATTAAACAAACTGACAGACAAAAACTAACCGGGATTTAAAATCACCCATTGATTTCAGACAATCGCTGCCATTTTCTGTAGTCTACAATTTAATAACCCAATGTTTTATAACATTTTACAATTTTGATTGGAGCATGAAATGTGAATTTTTAAATACTAGTTTATAATGGTGGCGGTGGAATAAAACCAACGTTGGATGACAGATAAGGGTTTATTCTCTGTACTTCAAACACTTGACAGATTTTAGCAAACAAAGTTAGACTGAGGTTAGACCTATTAGTGGTGCTAGGGATGGACTGCGGGGCTATCCTATCCCTTTACCTCCTAGCTGGGCTATTCCTGAGGGCGACGGGGCCTCCGCTCAGGTCAAGCTTATGACAACAGTGGTGACTGCGGGGCTATCATCCACTGTGCCTTCTAAGTAGCGAGTGAGTGTTCCTCCATGGTTGACCGTTTATATAGTCGGATTGACAGATTAGTGTGTGTCTTCATCATCTCATGCTTGTATGTGGTTGTAACCTTCGTTGACGTCATAGACACTTTATGTACATGTCGAATGTTAGATGTCGCTAGTAGTCTGTAGGTACTGTTGCTGTTATCGTCTTATCGATGATCGATCTTGTTTGTGTTGCGAAATAGTCGGGTGGCGTAGTGTTGTGCACACATTCCGGTAGATGGCGTAAGGCGTCGTGTTATATTCTCCCCCTCTGGTACTCTATGGTCGTCCCGACTGAGTACCAGCACCAGTTAGTTTCCGCGGCCTTCCTCTTCGGCGTATCGGATAAGTTGGTTTGGATATCACGTCGTCTCTCTTTTCAAACTTCGTTATTGCTGACGTATGATACTTTCCAATAGGTTTTTCTGGAGTTTCTGAGTGAGCAATTTCATAAGTGGAGGTTCCATGTTTCTTTAATATAACATACGGACCATCTCGTCGAGGAGCAAATTTCGAAGTAAACTGTTTATCGATGTTGCTAACGGGATGAGATTCTATCAAGACTAAGTCTCCAATTTCATAGTCTGGGTCAGGTCTTCTCTTGCTATTTGCTCTTTGGCGTGCCGTTTCTTTGTTACACTCTATGTTTTCTCTTGCTAGCTCCAAGTCTTGGGCTAGTTGTTTTAACTTTGGTGTGATTTCTGCGACAAAGTTTTCTGACTCTACAACCGAGCTTAGATCATGTGTCAACTCATATGGTGTACGCAATTCTCTCCCAAATGTAAGGTAAGATGGTGAGAAGCCTGTAGTTTGACACTTAACCGTATTCATTGCGAATCTTATTGTTGGTAAAGTCGATGGCCAGTTCTTATGTTTGTCTTTCACCATAATTGCAATTTGTGACTTCATGTCCCTATTTTTCCTTTCAACCACATTTGGTTCAGGGTGATATACGGGTGTGAATATTTGTTGAATTTCTAAGCAATATGCTAGTTTTTGCATTATCGCTGATATAAATTGTACTCCATTATCGCTGATAATTTTCCTTGGCAACCCATACCTAAGAAATATTTCATTGAGTAAAATGATGGCACAATTTCCACTAGTTGCTTCATTTAGTGGGAATAATTCTACCCATCTTGAAGTAGTATCTTCTATGATCAAAATCCACTTTTCTCCTGATGGTCCCTTTGGCAAAGGTCCAAAAAGATCAATGGACAATACCTCAAATCGTTGAGAGTTTGGGGTGGACTGGTATAAGTCTGCTGGCTTCTTATTAGAGGGCTTATATTTTTGGCATTCAATACATGTTTTTACGTATTTTATAACATCTTTCCGTAGTCCCGTCCAATAAAAATTATTTGTTATACGTTGCACTGTTCTTTCTACTCCCATATGACCAGCAGTAGATGAGTCATGGTAAGCGTTCAGCACGTTTTGTATTTCATGACGTGGCACTACTAACTTCGCATTGTCGTTATCTTGTTCTGGAATGTAAAGATACAGAACACCTTTATGAACTAGGTACCCTTTCTTGATGTATTCTACATAACTTGGTATTTCTTTTCCTTCTTCTAATATTTTTATGATAGTTTGAAGGGTGTCATCTTTCATTTGTTCATCTCTTAACTGTTTTTCATTGTATCTAGGTAGATCTAACTCTGTGCTGCATATGGTGTATTTTCCATCATGCTGCTCACACGGTGGTCGAGACAATGTATCAGCTACTACATTAGTTCGTCCTGGAGTATATTGGATTTTGAACTCGTATGGTTGCAGCTGTAATGCCCATCGTGCTAAGCGACCCGTTGGTGTTTTAAGATTCATTAACCATTTCAACGGTTGATGATCTGTAATAGTTATGAACTTTGTTCTTTCTACATAGCCACGAAATTTTGAAATAGCCCATACTATGGCTAGTGCTTCCTTTTCTGTGACACTGTAATTGTGTTCAGCTTGTGTTAAGAGTCTACTTGCGTATTCAACAGGGTGCTCATTGTCTCCCTCCCCCTGCACTAAAGCTGCGCCAATGGCATACTGGCTGGCATCAGTCTTGATAGCAAAGGGTAAATCATCACTTGCCTGTTTTAACACTGGTGACGTAGTCAAGGAATTTTTTAATTTCATAAATGCTTCTTGTTGCTCTCGTTCCCACTTCCAGCTTATTTTCTTCTTCGTTAGGTTAGTAAGTGGTCTAGCAATGTCTGCAAAATTATTAATAAATCTCCGATACCATGATGCGGTTTGTAAAAATGATATTAATTGTTTTAGGTTTTTAGGGGCCTGACGGTTTGCAATAGCAGATATTTTCTCTGGGTCTGTTTTAATACCGTCAGTAACTATTAGGTGGCCCAGATATTTAATTTCTGAACACATAAATTTACATTTCTTTCTGTTGGCTCGTAGCTTGTATTCTCTCAGTTTAATAAATACTTCTCTTAAGTCTTTTATATGTTGACTGAAAGTAATAGATCTTATAATTAGATCATCTAAATAGCTTAATACACACTTCGCGTGCAATCCTTGTATGAATTTGTCCATTAGTCTTTGGAACGTAGCAGGCGCGTTTCGAAGACCGAATGGCATTCGCTTGAAACGGAATGTTCCAAATGGTGATACAAAGCTTGTTTTATCGTAATCATCTGGATGTACCATAATCTGCCAGTAACTTGACTGTAAATCAATTGTTGACATGTATGGCATTGCTTTTGCCTGATGTAATAAGTCGTCAATACGAGGTAACGGATATCTGTCAGGTTTAGTTATCTCGTTGAGTTGTCGATAATCTACGCAAACTCGAACATCGGTTTCTCCTTTTGGAACTAGAATTACAGGTGCTGACCATGGGGAATCGCATTCCTCGATAACGTCATCATTTATCATATCATCCAGCTTTTCTGTTAATTGCTTTTGCCTTGTTGGTGACAATCTATAGGGCTTAACACTAATAGGAGGATGATTGCCTGTGTCGATTCTATGTTGTGTAAATGGAGTTGGTTCCGTGTTTTTCGCAAAGATGTCGCTGTGCTCAATTAACAATTCGTTGAACATCTTTTGCTCATTATTTGTAAGTATGGTTCCTTCATCGGGATTTAAATAAAGATCGACAGAGTACATAGAAGTAGGGTTTATTGGTAAATAAACAATACGTGGATCCACACAAGATTGGCTGTCAGCGGGTTCTCGTGGACGTGAAGGACCAGGTGGCGTGTTCAATTTGTGTAATGTCCATTTCGGTCGTTTGTTTACTGGTGAACTGTCTTGTACGTCTGATACTGTCGGTGTTATGGGTAACGGCGACAACATGTCCAGGTCGTAAGCCCAACGGATGAACTCCGACACTGCCTTTATTTCCACTGGTTCCTTTTTTACTTCAAATGTCATTCGCTTTACTGCCTTCATTGGTATGGCGTTATTGTTAAGTTGAATGAAGTTGTTTATTGTTTGTGGTTCGTCAATAAAATTCCAACTGCGTTGCGGTGCATTTAGTATGATTCCTGCCTGTTCTAGGAATTCGATACCTAGCAGCGTACGGTTGTCAACAGTTTCTGGTATGACTGACAATGTTATTGGTAGTGTGCGTTCTCCAATACGTATGTCAGTTGTCGTTGTCAACAAGTTTGATGTTTTCACCGTTCCATCTGCTAATTTGATGTCGGTTACTCGCTGGTCAAACTGTGTTCCTTTACGTAATAACGTCTTATACAGTTGCATACTGGCAATACTTCGACGGGCGGCAGTATCTATGTATGCATAGCCTTCTTCGCCTTTTATGGTAACTTTTATCGTCGGTATTTTGGCTTGTATAATTAAGCTATTTTGTACCTTATAAAATGCAACGGGCTTTGGTGGCGTTTCCTTGGTTTTACAGGTACTGCAGTTGCTTCTGTAAACACCAGGTGCTCCACATCCATAGCACGTGATGACTGGCTTGTTTTCTATTTGAAATCCTGCCGTTTCCTTTTGTTCTGCCAACCTTTTGCGACATACGTCAAAAAGATGACCCTTTTTGCCACAAAAAGAACATCTTTTGAGCGGCTTCCGTTCTGACTGTGTTGATGTTGTTACCTCACCAGCTTCCTTGAGCAGACTCTCAACATGACGACCACGATACAGAAGTTCAGCAAAGGTCTTTACTTCGGTGCGAGCAATCTCCTTTTTGTATGTTAAATTGAGAAGTCCGTAAACAAAGTCCAAATGTTCCTCTTCCTTTTGTCTTTTTGCAGGTAACTGAGCAAGTAAGGCACGTTTTTCAAACACAAACGCGTCAATTGATTCAGTTGTTTGCTTCTTCGAGTACAGTTCCAAATAAATTTCGTGTGGCTGCATTTTCGGCGCAAAAGCAGACTTAATGGCGTCGAGAGCTTGGGTCCACTTTTTGATGTCGCCTTTTACACCGTTCCACCACGTAGCAGCAGCACCAGACAACAACAAAGTCAAACCTTCCAAGGCGTCTTCGTCACTGATTTTCTTAATCTTTTTGTAAACTGAGATACTGGTCACAAATTCTTCAACTATATCAAAATTTCGTTCACCGTCGTAACGCTTTGTGCATGCAGCAAAACTTTTAAAATGTCTATTTCCACTTTCGTTCGCTTCTGTCACTTTTGTTATGAGTGCAGTGAATTGTTCTTGAGTCATCACCACCATATCTTGTTTTTTTTCAGACATGTCAAAATAATATAAATTCTCTTGAGGGTAGGCTTCTGTTTATCCGCCAATATGTGGGTACACTGTCAAAAATGTGGGTACTCCGATAAAATTGTTGCGGGTGGAAGAAGATTTTCGTTGGGCGCCAATATAATGGTGGCGGTGGAATAAAACCAACGTTGGATGACAGATAAGGGTTTATTCTCTGTACTTCAAACACTTGACAGATTTTAGCAAACAAAGTTAGACTGAGGTTAGACCTATTAGTGGTGCTAGGGATGGACTGCGGGGCTATCCTATCCCTTTACCTCCTAGCTGGGCTATTCCTGAGGGCGACGGGGCCTCCGCTCAGGTCAAGCTTATGACAACAGTGGTGACTGCGGGGCTATCATCCACTGTGCCTTCTAAGTAGCGAGTGAGTGTTCCTCCATGGTTGACCGTTTATATAGTCGGATTGACAGATTAGTGTGTGTCTTCATCATCTCATGCTTGTATGTGGTTGTAACCTTCGTTGACGTCATAGACACTTTATGTACATGTCGAATGTTAGATGTCGCTAGTAGTCTGTGTAATGTTTCTTAGGGTGTGTATTTTATAATTAAAACTTTGGTATTTCTGATAAGATTCTTTTATTCAACTTTCCAATTCGTATTCCATGTATCCTAATGGCTACCTCTTTTTTCCTCCTGTGGTAGTCCCGCCAACCTCATAATGTTGCCAACTTCATAATGTTGCCAACTTCATAATGTTGCCAACTTACTGATGTTGCCAACTAGGTATAATACATCATACCCCTTTCATTAAAAAATAATAAAAAAAAACACAAAAAAAAAAAAAAAAAAAAAAAAGTTTTTCTTCTCTAGAGATCAACTTAACAGATCAATTTTGAATACTTTAATTTACTTACTTGACTACTCGTATTAACAAACTTTTATTAATAAAAGTACAAGCTATTCTCTGTTTTCTTAAATTTAAACTTATTTTAAAATTTACCACTCCTGTAACTGCACACTCACTTTACATTTAATATCAGATTATTGAGATCGTATATGATAAGAAGTTCTTGTATATATACATCCATTACAATCTTTGATAACATATGACCTATAATTGTTATTATTTATAATAGTACCTTGGGTCCATTGTTTCTTTTGAGGATCCTTTTTAAACCAAACTAACTGGTCTATATTAAAGCCACTTCTTTCTTTCACATTTTTATTGTAATTCTTTATATTTCTATTTTTAGTCTTATTCATCTCAGTCTCTATGTTATAGTTTAATTTTGGCACTAAGTACTTATAACTAGAGGGTAACTTAGTTTTCAAATTCCTACTCATCATTAGCTGCGCAGGTGTGAAACATGTGCCTGCAACTGGTGAGGATCTGTACTGTAATAAAGCAATTCTTAGATCTGTTCTATCTTCATTACATTTAGTAAACATTTTTTTAGCTATTTGTACTCCACGTTCTGCCATGCCATTTGATTGTGGATATCTTGGACTCGAATAGGTGAATTTAAAACCCCATTCTTTAGCAAACTGTTTACACTGTAATGAGTCAAATGGAACGTGATCGGCAACAATTTCAGATGGTACACCAAAACATGTAAATATATCTATCAGTGCGTTAATTATGCTATTCGCAGATTTATTAGTAATTAATTTTATATCTAACCACTTTGTAGTGTAATCATAAATTATCAAATAACTTTTCCTTTTTATGTCTAAGATATCTATTCCTATCTTTGAAAATGGTAACTGGGGTACATCATGTGGCAGTAAAGGTTCTTTTATGTTATTATTTTGATATGTTTGACAGACAAAGCACTTTTTCACTATTTCTTCTATGTGTGAATCTATATATGGCCAATAATATAAAGCTCTTGAAAGTTCCTTCATTTTTGTCATTCCTATGTGGCCTTCATGCATTTTATTTAAGATATTTAATCTTTGAGATTTTTGATAAGATTCTTTTATTCAACTTTCCAATTCGTATTCCATGTATCCTAATGGCTACCTCTTTTTTCCTCCTGTGGTAGTCCCGCCAACCTCATAATGTTGCCAACTTCATAATGTTGCCAACTTCATAATGTTGCCAACTTACTGATGTTGCCAACTAGGTATAATACAGTCTGTAGGTACTGTTGCTGTTATCGTCTTATCGATGATCGATCTTGTTTGTGTTGCGAAATAGTCGGGTGGCGTAGTGTTGTGCACACATTCCGGTAGATGGCGTAAGGCGTCGTGTTATAAGTTTATTTTTATTTTAGTACCAACCAACGTAACATACACATATTATGTATTTTTATTTTTTGCACAAATGCAATTAGATTGTTGAGAGATGTTGCCGAGTTAAAACTTGGCGTATAATGCCGTCCCTGCCCTCGCCGCCGTCGCCCCGTCCCCGTAGCCGTCACCCGACGTAACGACGCCTTAATCAAAATATTACATGGCCAATACATATAATTTTTTACTTTTTAGAACTTTTTTGTTTGTGTCGGGGGTTTTTAATTTAACTTTTATTTCCTGCTTTTTAAACTTTATATACACGGTGACATTTGAATCAGAGTTTTGCTAGAACAAACGTTGTTTAGACCATGGTCTACTACCATTCTACAGCATCAAATATGTTATTAAAACAATCTAATCCAGGAGTTCTCAAATTAGTCTTATGTTGCTCAAACGTGTAATAATGTTTGAAACATTAACCGTAACTTCAAAGTACTCAGCACGGTAGCGATATTGCATTCAAGACGCGAGCGCAGTGCGTCGCAGCCGCAATGTCTGTGTTGTAGGGCGTAACGATAATCCCGACATTTTTAACATTGCTTTTTTGTGTCTTTTTTTTTTTAAACCAATGACGTTTTTTTTTCTTTTGGATACTATAGAATGGTTGTAGACCATGGTCTGAACAACGTTTGTTCTAGCAAAACTGTGATTCAAATGTCACCGTGTATTACCAGTAGACACGCCACGATCAACACGCGCCTCACCTAAATCTGCGCAGCTGTACGTATTTTTCTCACAGTGAAGCTAATTTCTAATTTATTCTCATTTCTCTTTCCTAATCCATCATCAGATCCTGATCACCATCTATCTAGAACCTATTCATTGAGACAATTCCAATGAGCGCAAATTAACGCAAACCATTTTAGTACCCTCGCCTTGCTACGCCCTACGAGGCGAGCTACGACGTAGCACTGTGCTACGATTCCGTAGACTCCACACGCGGTGCAAACGACACAGTATTTTTTATATTAAGTATGTAGATTCAAGACGGATGACAAATCAAAATAATGTTGTTGATATTATAAAAAGGAAGTTACATGTAACCTTGTTTTATACTCACATAGTCCATGGCGAAGAAGACGTTTACTTTAAATTATTTTCATTGTTAAATTAACAATTTTAATTATGTATGAAATGGTACAAGCAATAACATCACAGGACAAACATTAGGCCGTTTACAATATACAATAATTTGTCGTAAACGAGCACTTGGGAGACTTAATCGTTCGTGTAGTTACACTAATACGTTATTCCGTTGCTTTTTCCGAATAATTTCTTCCTTATATCGTACTAAGTTGTAGTAAATTACTTCAATTATCCCGTTACGCCTGGTTGCAGACAGTACTCAGTGACAAACTATTTGGACAAATTATACGCAGTTTTGAATCAGAATTAATTGTACTAATTACTGTAGTAACAATTAGTAGCATGGTGAAAGTTAACGTGCCGTTGTCTTTAAATACACGCGAAGTATTTTTTAAAGAATCGTGCCTGCCTACGTTTAGTACGTTTGATAAAGTATAGCAATACCTTTCCAAATAATTATGTTTTTCATTAAAAAGAATATTGTAAAACGGTTTTACATTTTTTTGTTTAAAAATAATTAATATACCAGAGGTGCCAAATCACGTCGACAAATATTTATTATTGCCAAAGACTTTTAAAATTTGTGAAGTAAAACCTACCACATTAAATCGTATCCTCAAACGCTAAAGGAATATTCTATTTGCAAACCGTTCTATATTTAATATTACTAGTACAGCTTATCTCTAATGGCCGCTCCTTGTGCATCTGATAGGTAATTTAAGAGTCATTCATCCACAAAGCTTTTAGCTCTAGACTATTCCTAGGATATCGGAAATTGTTCGTATGAATCCCATTAAGTAAGCTTCCCTTAAGTTAGCAGTTTTCTTGACGTTTGTCAGATTATGCTTTGTTTAGAATTATTGATAATTATATTAGTTTATTTTGTAACGTTTTTCCTAAGATTCTTCTTAATTTTTTATTATTAATTCTCATAGAAAACTTTTGTTTTTGTAATAACACATTTAAACTTTAATTAGCATGATGATAGAATCTAAAGATAATTCACGCATACAGCCGTTACATTGGAGCCCTAAATAATACTTGGTACAGTTTTATTTATGACAATTTTATTCATAAGTTGTTATTAGCGTGACTACGGAGTAAAATTACAGGTATTATATCAAAACACTTCGTGTACTTTTGTAAACGAATACAGCAATAACATTACTTTGTTGTCACAATATAATGCTAAATCAGTCAAAACCGACACGCCATATTTTTTGCACGCATTAATTTATTCCTACCTACATTTTCTTCGACATTGCATGCAGTTTTTACACTTAATAGCTTTGTAATATCCCCACCGATATAATCACATTAAGGTTCTCACGCTAAACTTACAGAATTTCTCGTTTTAATATCGTAATGGCGTTTGTACACCACCCTTAATTTAGTTTTCCTCTAGTCAATTACTACCGAAGCGAATTGCAACGGGAATATCTGAATAAAACATTTTTAATTAGCCATTCATTTGCAAAGTAACTATTCCCGTTCTTATTTGTTGAATGTTAGTCAAATAACATGGCGTCTTTTTAAAGAATGTTCTTCGTTAGCAACGCTCTGTCTTGCTGTTAGCAGAATTAATTTGTGCTCATCTGGAATTCTAAGGAATATAAGTATGACCTCATTCATTATCCCAAAAAACGGCAAAAATCCACTGACCGGTTGGCGCAGTTGGTAGCGACCCTGCCTTCTGAGCCGCTGGTTCCGAGTTCGATCCCCGGACAAGTCAAACATTTGTGTGCATGAACATGTCTGTTTGACCTGTGTCTGGGTGTGTATATCTATATACGTATGTATATCAGTCATCAGGTTACCGTAGTACAGGCTCTGCCTAGTTCGGGACCTGAAGACCTTGTGTGGATGTTGTCACATATTAAAAAAAAAAAAAAATGTCTGTTTCTGTTTCCTCACTAATACAAATTAGAATAACATCAATTTTAAGCTAGCACTCACAAACAAGAGCAATTCGTACATCGCATCGCTTTGTTCCTACACAGTCTCATTCGTACACAAGAGGGGAGTTGCTTACAAACTCATTGTTTACAAACTCATCTACAAGCCAAAATATTTCTTAACAAATACTATAATAGACGAATAACTACTCAGTACTATCCGATAAACTGTTTCCCAGTCCCCATTGTTCTTATAATTGCGGGCCGGCAGCCGCACGCAAGCAATGCCACCGATTATTATCGCGATACTCGTGAAAATCTCATTATCTTCAGATCTGACGTTATTCTTCGTAGGCCCTTTGTCCGTATGGGCTGCAATCACGTTCGCATCACAAACAAACCCGGATAAATGGTAGGTGGTGTGGTTTTATTACTGTTTGTGAACGATTGGGGTGTCGTTGAGATTCGTCAGCAAATCGTATACGCAGATGCGTGATAGATACGCAGCTATTTTTTTCCTTGTTGGGGAAATCGATGAGTATCAAAGCTTTGTTCAAGAGGTCGGGGAAGTCGTTACGAGTTATTTAACAGAGCTTGGCAAGTTGAAGCGACTAATAAGAAGGAAGTCATTATGATTGTGCATAAAATCGATAATTTGCCTTATTTGTGGACGAAGAAAATATTTCAAAGCTGGCTGTGGCTGAAAACCAGCGCTGGGGCTCTGTGTTGCATAGGGTCGCAGCATAATGCTGAGCGATAGCCGTTTTGCGTGTATGTGGCGCATCTTTCCCCCCACAAATTCAATATTTTTTTGTTTATGTTCTTTTTTGCGTTATGTTTAACGCAAATAAATGCATTTTCTTTCTTTTTTTTCTATTCTTTCTTTTCTTTATTTCCTTTCTATTCTTTGTTTTCTTTATTTTCTTTTATTTCTTTCTTTTCTATCTTTCAAAGCAAAGACTAATCGCCACTTTGGACTGTTAGATAGCAGCAATACTGTGTACATTACATTCATTTTAAATTCTGCGCTGAAAAAAAAATGGAGGATAGCTAGTATCAAAAGAAAGTAAATCGTATTAAAATAAATCGAGATGTACCTACTAACCTTTTAATAGGACGGGACAAACATTACAGATACGAAGAATTCCATTATTGATAATGTCTGAGAATCTAGCAACAATATTAAAATATCTCTGGATTCTTTCATATTAGATCGGACCTTGCCATCTATTTATATTCCAATAGTAATTTCCCGCGAAACAAGACACTACGTCCCCTCAAAGATGGCAATTTGAATTCCTAATGGATCAATAACTATTTCAGTGTTGTCTTTGTCCTACAGAGCAAGTCTCAAAGGAATTCTCTGCCATGTATTTGCCTTAATTTCCAGACAAAGAAAATGAGGAGAATTTCTACGGAATTTTCAATTGAAATTGACAATTTAGATAAATGCCCCGCCTTGCTTAATTGCTATTAAAATGGGGCATTTGGGAAATGGAATTAATGGAAGCAAGGTGTCTAGATTTACTACAAAATTTTAATAAATAAATTCACATCAAACCAAGGTCAAATGGAATCCCGGTAGTTTCCAAAATG
Organism: Brachylomia viminalis; assembly: GCA_937001585.2. NCBI lineage: Eukaryota > Metazoa > Arthropoda > Insecta > Lepidoptera > Noctuidae > Brachylomia > Brachylomia viminalis. Next base: position 10,570,840 of record OW443308.2, on the reverse strand, counting down.
CTTCACAATAATATTTCTGTTATGAACCAGTTTTTACTCAGTATATTCTTAACAAGCTGCTACTCGTTCTGAACGAAAGAAAGACGATTAAAAACATACCTTTTATTGCAAATTGCTACCCGACAGTTCAAAGCCTTTATTCACGTTTCCGATCGCAACCCAACACTAGCCTAGAGTAGTTATCGCATAAAATTCCAACTACTCCCTTACTCAGTCATGCAAAAACGCTTTCAAATCGGGAACTTAGATATGACGAGAGCAATTTCCCTAGTGACATAAAACACAGAATAGCTAGACTCTTTTTTCACGCTAAATTGAACTAAAAGGCTTTAGTAGCAGACGGAGCAGGATGCGGCCGTCGCCGGACTTCCGGCTTTACGTGCTTCAGACTTTACATGCAGAGTTTTTCCCTCTCTCTCTAATTTATAGTTCCCTTCAATGTTTCATCGGGTGAGAACATGAGTGGCAAATTTTACTGAAATTTCGGGAAGTTTGCGGGTAAATAAAATTGCGCGGCGAGGGTGTTTTTTTTTTTTGGGCGCTTTTATTAGCTGCACTTGTAAGCTTATTAGGTTAGCGTATGAAAAGGTGAATTAGTTCAGAAACATTTTAGAGTTTTTGTTTGAGATAAACATAATTTAACTCTGTCTCGCAAAAAATATAAACAATGCTTGATTACTTAAGAGAGATCGTTTTCAAATACTTTGTCTGCTTGCATTTTGGTGAAAACCACTTGAATTTTTTAGGTGCATCTAAAATGACCCATTTCACCCAAAAATGATTACCATAAAAAGTTAACCAAACAACTAATCCAAAGTTTAAAGAGCGTAAAACTGAACCAAATGCGAAATTATAATAATGTAGTTTAGATAGAGTTGGTTCAAAAGTTCATATATGAGCAGTGCCGTGTTTAAGCCGAGGTAATCAAACTATAGCAATAGCATAAACTCGTAATTGGGCTGAAGGGTAATATTGCGGTTCAGAGGAACTATACAATTTAGCAGTTCTATAATTTAAAAGTAATTAATAACTATAATTATCGCGTTTACAAGGAAATATTAACAAAAACAGTTCTGTTCTTAGCAGAAAGGCTATTTATAACACCAATTATTTTCTATTATTTCACTATACGAAGAATGAGCAGTAAAAGAGTTCCTTGTGAACGAGATCGTCTAGGAAAATCCTATCAAACCTGTTTCTATTTATTTTGTCCACATACTTTACATAATGTCGATTAGTATCTACTATGACCTCATAAGCGATTTAGGGTAAACAAAAACTAAGCGTGGTTATAATCTATCCGCTTAAACAGTTCACACGATTCGCCGTAGTTTTTGTGCAGTGGGGCACTTCAAAAAGTGCAAAAAGAACTGTAAGAATAAACTTTTCACTTTGATACACTGATATTATATTATAACTGCTGAACATCAACGAATTTTGTCCGGAAATATTGCCATCATCTATTAGTGTATCAAAGTAAAAAGTTTATTCTACTTAGTTCATTCAATATACATAATATCTATGTACTGATAATGAAGCTGAAAAGTAAGTTTGTTTTTTTACTGGTTTGTTTGTTTGAACGCGCTAATCTCTAGACCTACCGGTCGAATTTGAAAAAATATTTTGGCATTTGTTAGCACAATTCTTGAGGAAGTCTATAGGCTACTTAACATCACGCTAGGGCCCTTAGGTATCGAGCAAAAACAAAAAAGTCAGAAAGAATGCTGAGCGGAAACGAAGTAAAAGTGAGGGCAGGCGATGCGATGCGACGGGGTGGGTCGGGGAACAAGAAATTCCAGGCGAACGAATTCGCGGGTCAAACCTAGTAATTCTATATAACATTAAATTCCTGCACGCCATTTGGATACTTCGTCACTATTTGACCTGATTGACTATACAAACAGTTCACCTACAATAATCGTCGGTTAATTCCAAATCGAAACTAAACAATGACACATGTTTCGATCAGATACCGATGTTTTTGTCGGCTTCGTATTTTATCCGAATAATTAGTATTCTGTTACTGTCTCCGGGGCTAATTGGATTGTTAGTCAAATTGACGTACAAACACTGACATTGGCGTCAGCGGCGGTATCATTTTGCTTCGAACACGCTTCGAAAGCAGATTTATATTACGGGCATTGTTGAGTTCCATACAATATAACTTATTAGGTTTAATTAAAGTTGCTCTGCCTGTTACACAGAAATATTAATGTTTATATGTGTTGTTTTGTGCAAAGCAAGTTCCACCACAACTATTCTCGTAGGTATAACTTAATGAGACTACATGTCCATCGTTCATCCAACTGCAAAATGTGGCAAAAATAGAAATATATTTTTAAGTCGGTACGAGGGTACGCAAAGGGCCTGCCTTTGCATACCCTCGTTGCAGTGGTTTTAGCGAAAGCCGATTATGGTAATGAAGCCTACAATATCTCTAGTGTCCTGAATACATCAGTTTAAGCGAAGAAGAAGAGGTAGAACATAGATCAAGTTACTTATCCTTCTCACAAACTTCATGAAAGTCTACAAAAACATGAACTAATAACTTACAAGTTCAAACCACCTTTCAGAACAAACTGTGAAAACAGTTCAGAAACACCGTTAATACAAAACATCTCTCAACAAACTTCTAAACTATAAATTATATCTTCAACACTAATTTCCTCTACAAACACATTAAACTGAGTCTCTACTTATATGCAATTGATGGAGAGGATTTGATACAAGAACAGTTTAAATAACTACCAATATTGTAATGATTTACACAATTAGTATTGGGTAATAACATTTGTTTTTTTTTTTATTAGTAACAGGCAGGAATATGGGTTTGTGCTCTGTTGATAAAAATTTGACTGACATGAAACTTTAAAATAAAGAAAGAAAAAAAATGATATACGCACAGGAAATACAAACAATAAAAAAAGAAAATTAAATCTAACAAAATAGTGAAAACAACAAAAATAAAGAGAAGACCTGCGTGAGGCCAAAAATGCTCCTATCTCAGCATGATGCTGCTATATTTGAAAAACAAACAAATACTGCAGCTCTGGTATTCTGATACGGCCCGCTGTGATAGGGACACACCTACGGACGTAAAATAACTGTAAATGAGGACACATACATCCTCCGGCTAATCCTTCGGGTAAATTTTAAGCAAGATGTTACCTGTGTTATTTACAATTAGGTCACACAAACTTGTTCACGTTATTGGTTGGTTGAAGAACACTGAACAAGTAACAATAGAAGTTTTTTTGCTATTAAACCTATGGGCGTTTAGTGGTCCTCAATGTGTTAAACGACTAGTGCTGCAAACTTCATGACAGTTCTTAATAATTATCATAATTTTTAACCCTCGTTTTTAATTTTTACCTTCTTTAATCAATTAAAAATTGTTAATTATAATAATTTTTAATTGATTAAAGAAGGTAAGCAGCATAATTATAATTATTTTTAATTGATTAGAGAACTCTCTGAACCCTGTCTCTCAAATCCTGAGATAAAAATCAGTATAATATCCCAGCATTTCAAGTAGAATATCGACTCTCGAAATACCCACGAAATGAAGTGCTCTTAAAGGTGCTTAAAAGTGTACCTATCTCAGTGTGTTTTTCAATCCACTCATTGTCTGACCGCGAAATGTGAAGTTTAACACGCAGATTTTATTGTAACTATGTAACCACGAGCCTCTCTATTCCATCTCGGGAAAACTTCAACAAACATTGTAATATAAAACAAACATAAAAGGCGACATTAAATTCAAGCAAATTCAAGGGAACTCGCTTTATTTTGTTTACTAACGCAGCGTTATATTTGCGTTTCAAATGTATGTACCTAAGCTTGACTCAGACTTGTTTGTATACGTATTGTATCAGTCCCTTTCTTTGGAAACTAAGGAGGTCTAACTTTGTAGAACGTTCTCCTCGGTTTGTTGTAACAACTTGCTCGAGATGATAAGCAAAATTGGTACCACCACCACAAGTAACATACAAGTTTGTTTTGCGTTAAGAAATAACATTTGGCAATAGGTAACACTTAATTTGTGCTATGAATAGTTCAAAGATTGCAGAAACAATAATAAAATTAATTTTACCAAACATTAAGAAAGGTAGAACACGTTTTAAATCAATAAGTACCATTATTATAAGTTCAGTAAAACACAACTAGAAATAAAACATAAAATAACACAACAAAAAGCTTCAATAAAGAAACTTCCACACAAATTGGCACTATAGCAAAATAAATTTCAAACAGGCAGACGGCGGCACTAAACGTTTGAAAGTTTTTCTGTTGCCAACATCGACGGCTCAGTAACAAAAGCGGATAAATCGGCCGAGAATACCATGCATTGTATTCGTATTAAGTGAGAATAGACGGTGCTATCCCTCGGCGCGACAAAAGCATCCCGCTCTTCAGACATTGATGTAGGAAGCATAGATAGTGCAAACAATGAGACGATAGACGCCTCTGTGAATATTTTGGCGAGTTTTTATCAGCTGATCCTAGCGTAAAAGGGAAATATAAAATGTATCAAGTTCTTATCAACGTGTGGGAGTCGTAAAAGTGACTGAGAAAAAGGGTTACGGCTTTTTTAGAGCGTTTTATTTATCTAGTAGCACAACAATGCCTCTTTTCTTCAGTGGGTCTAGCAATCTATCGTATATTTACAGTTGTCACTTGAGTTCTCATGTAGTTTGTCCTTCAACTGTTAATTTTCTCACAAACGTAACGTTTCATGTTTAAATTATTTGCAATATAAGAGGATTCTTTCTTCAGCCGTTACGGGTCGTCAGAAGCCTGAAAGTCTGATAACCAGTCTTACCAAGGGGTATCGTATTACCCAGAAACTGGGTTTTGGAGGTCAGATGCGTCCATACGTCATGTTCGTAAACGGGCGCCGTCAGTAGGCACTGGCCATTTCTTAGCTGCCACGGCTTATTTTAATTCCATATTTGTTTTTATCTTTTTATTACGGACGCTTTTAGCGTGCACGTCTTTCTACATCGTTCTCACATGTATAATTACAACATGAATGATGTAACCTCTTTTTTGTAACAATATTTTGATTTAAAAGAGTGTCCATGGAGTTTCTTGCCCGTTCTTCTCCGTAGGTACCTACTACGCTTTGGAATGGGCAACTAGCTTCATCTCTCTGACTGACCGACGACCCCTTGAAAATTCAAAAGTGCCTGTAATTGGTTTATTTGAAATAAATGCTTTGAGTTTGAGTTTGATGATGATAAGAGGATTCTTAAAAATAAATGGTATCAACACAGTCTGTCTGTTCGTTTCGCGATAATTATTATCCTGATTTTGATTGAACCTATTAAACACGATTCATTATGTTAGTAAAAAATCTACCAAGAATATCCACAGTTTATTATATTAAGCACGTCAAACAAAACATCAATCTTATCAAAGCAATTACATAATGAAGAGCTTGTCTCGCTTCACTTCGCTTCTCGTTTTATTTTAATTCCCTAAAAGCTTTGCAGTTTTCAATAATCTCTCTTTTTTGCCTGACGTGATTAATCCGGGATTTTCCAAGGGCTGCTCAACTTTCGATATCGCAGTTTTTCAATATAAAATAGCCAGTAAATTATTCAACTGCAGGGCAAACGCCTCTTCTCATACATAGAATTTGCATGGTTTCTATTACTGACTTACAGAAGTCCAGCATAAGAAGTAAGGCCACCGTCGAAACGGAAGACAAAATTACTGAATTCAGAAAGATTTCGACGACGCGATGTCAAAAATTACGAAAAGGAATGTGAGAAGTGGCCATGCTTCGCGTACTGGCTTCCTCGCGAGGAATTCTTTCGCCGCTTTTGCATTTAGATCAATTTTATGGTACATACACATATGTGTGGGGCTTGTGGCTAAGTAATAACAGCCGCATGGATCGATCGATCAGGTTAAGCTACGCTTGCCGCGGTTGGTCCGTGGATGGGTGAACATCTTTGTATACCAAGAAAACCTCTGAAAAGGTCGTGCCTCTGAAAGCACGTCAAGCCGTTGGTCCTGGCTGTCATTCGTGGATCTTTGACAGTCGTTACGGGTCGTCAGAACGCCGAAAGTCTGACAACCAGTCTTACCAAGCGGTATCGTATTACCCAGTAAATGAATTGTGGAGGTCAGATAGGCAGTCGCTCCATGTAAAATACTGGTATTCAGCTGCAACCGGTTAGACTGGAAGCCGACCCCAATATATTTCGGAAAAGGCTAGACAAATGATGAAACATGAAATATAATATAACTAGGCGAATATGATTTTGTAAAACTCACATTGCGCATCGGTACAAACTGAGTTTGGAATCCCTTTTCAATGTAACCTAACCATAATAAGCTTCAGCTCGGCAAGCCAATAATAACTCTACAGCCAATCAGAATGAAGTGGTTTCCCGATTGCTCATAGACTTAAGTTGTACACTAATAAGACTTCGACTGCCGTCCGTTCGAGTGTTTTGACTTCTGAGTGGATCGACTTGCGAGACAGACATTTGGAATTGAACGCAAAAGTTTTGCTCTTGAGTACTAACTGCCAATACATGTTTGAGGAAATATCTGGGAGATTTATGTTAGATGCATGAGTGAGGTCATTGGTGTAAGGGGCATTGTTGCTTTTGTGATAACTGAATCCTAAAGATGAAATAAAATGTTTTTATTGCCAGACTGAAGAATGTTTTTTTGCTCCCATATTATGTGAGATGGTAGTTCCTTCATATTATCACGATGAAAAAAATCTGCAAGCGAAACCGGAGCAAAAATCATTTTCCTGTTACATGAACCAGAAATGGTTAATCGTGATAGTTTTACTATGGTGAAAGGAAAGTTTTGATAGTTGAAAATGAATAGATTTTTAATAAAGACTTATCCAGTTTCTCTTCCTCCGTGTTCTCACAAAGTAAGAGGAACGTTGAGACTCTGGAGGATTTGGAGCTAATGCAGCCGATGCTGGGCAGTAGGATAGATCTAACAGGACAAAATCACCCGTTCTCTGGGCAAATGGGGATCTCAGTAAATCTCCAGGAGAGTGCAGGAATGGTTTGACGGATTTGTTAGACGTTCGAAGTGTATCTTAGGATAAGCCAATAACGATAAGTAGCTCGAATAACCTGTTATTTTTTTAATGCCGTTTTTGAAAAACAAAGTTTTTTACAATTTTACTGTTTCACTCACTGGGAATAATTTTAGAGGAGGTTTGATATGTGATGCAAAAGGTGGAATAATATTAAAATATTAAAATTTAATCTGCTTTAAAATATTGTCTTCCGAAATGCATAAAGATTTGAAGATACATAATGTTCTAAGCCGACATTATCGCGTCGTTAACAATATCTCCAGATTTCCCACATTTGCTTACTAATGATTTATTGAATTTCATTCAAGTGTAGATGCATTCATCGTTTTCTCTACCAATATGGCTTGTCTATCGCCCCACTGTCCCTTTGAGCGAACTGGCACAGACTCACTCTGCTTCACTTGGGTGGTCAAACTAGGACTATAAATGTTATATACCTAAACTATAAATGTTTGTTTATTACTATGAAATAGATGGCTTAGAATGGCCTAATTTAATTTGCTAAATTGTGATAGTTAGGACTATAAAGTTTGTACTTCATAGTTTCCCAAAACAAATGGTAGGTATTTCATAGATTTACCGTATTTTCCGTAGCCTAAAATTTCAAGAGAAGTCTTGTCTCTTTAACCTAGAGTTATGAGATGTGGTGAACATTTTTAGTAGGCAACTAATTATTTTTAGACTAATACTTTACACTGACTTCTTTTGACTTTTATAATGTTTTTGCGTAATCTCAGAAAGAATACCGAGTGCGACGCTTTAGCCACCAACAGTGTAGCTATAATAAGAAAAAACTGAACACGAAACAGCAAATGTGAATACTGCTAGATTGTTATAGACACAGTTAGAGAAAGAGAGATAGGACATACGGCACAATACAGCAACAAGCCACCTAACTCCATCAAACTGTAATAATACGGCAATAAACAAAACAATAATTCCAAAAGCGATTAATAATAGCTGGCATGGTACCAAGTTGCAAAACGGTCGATGCGAACCACTTTAGGTCTGAAGTCCCGCTCTAGTTTGTCGTCTTAAAGCCGTAAGACAACTTAAGATATTTCGAGGTGCACTCCAAAATGAGAACTTGAACATAAGATTTGTTTGTTAGTCTAGTTAGATAGTCATTGGTGGACGTAATAGATTTAGAAGTATTTTAATTGGTGGTAAACCGTTTCTAGAGCTTAGTGTAAGACTTGTAATTTAGTATGGGATGCACAGGACTCAAACTCTAAGCATTTATTTCAATTATACCATTTGCAGGCACATTGGAACTGCCAAGGAGTCAGTCAGCAGGCAGAAAGTAGATTATATATTGTGTTATATTCCTTAGCATACATAGATTTCATTGGACAAGTAACAGTCATTAATCATCACAATAACATACACTTAAAGTCCAGGTTTAGTGTATTGAAATTAAGGTTTGTGTGGTGTATGTAGGTGTCTTAAATAAATAAAACAGCAGTTTTTACCTATTTTCATAAAGGTTTCATAATATGAAATTGTATACGAATACTTACCATGACTTGCACAATCATTGGGGCTAATATAAAGAAAATATGCTAAAGTTTTAATAGAAAAAAGTTTATTATTTTACTGGAAGAATTCCAAAAAATAAATTTCTGAACTTTTCTCTGAAGATGCCTTGCTTACGCAGCAACAAAAACATTGAAGTTTTCCAATACCAAACTCTATAACCGAAGCGAAGTAATAACAGTTGATACTGCTTTCTGTTTGTGGGTGTGTTTTGGTGAAATTATGTTTAAAACAAACTTGTCAGGGCTCGTTGTAGGCTTCGTTTTTACAACGCCTACCTACTCTCGAAAATAATGATACATACGTAGGATATCTGTGAAAATATTCAATGTTGTGTTTTAATTTGACGTTTTAATTTGTACGCTCCGGCCGCCTTTTGTCTTTTAATGTTTTTCTTTAATTTCCGTTTGGTTGCCAGAGAGTAATCGCTTTAAGCGATAAGTCCGCCTCTTGTACATAGCGTTGTACATCCTTTGTTATTCTTTTGAGTGTTTTGAGACTATAATCAAAAAATAAAAATAATCAAACTGCAATTCCTAGATAATTTATCAATACTGATTTGAAAATTGCAAAACAATTGTCAATTGATAAAGGCTGTATTCTATTATTCTATGTTAGCTTACACTTTGTTAGCACTAAACTTTAAAATGGGCAACTTGTGGGCGACCAATAGGAGGAAAAAAAAATTATAATATATTATATGGGTGCGTATATGTATATAAGTATGTATATCACTCATCAGGTTACCGTAGTACAGGCTCTACCTAGTTCGGGACCTGAAGACCTTGTGTGGATGTTGTCTCCTAATATATTATTTATTATTATTTCCTATACTAAATCAACCTTGAAACTAACAGGTTTAAAGGCTCTTTCAAACAGTCGCGATACGCGACGCAAACCGCGCGTGACACAAAGGCACCACTCGTCGTGCGACTCGCGGTTCCTTTACGTCGTGTGTGGCGCCTGTTTTAAGGAGCCTTAAAATTGTGTTTACAGCAAGGTCATCAACTGCCAAACCTTCTCCTAACTAAGTTGGGGTCGGCTTCCAGTCAAACCAGATGCAGCTGAATACCAGTATTTTACATGAAGCGACTGCCTATCTGACCTCCGCAACCCAGTTACTGGGTAATACGATAGCCCTTGGTAAGACTGGTTGTCAGACTTTCGGGCTTCTGACGACCCGTAGCGACTGCCAAAGATCCACGAATGACAGCCGGGACCAACAGCATGCTTTCCGAGGTACGAAAGTGTCTTGATGCGTAAAAATGGTCACCTATCTACGTATCAACCGCGGCAAGCGTAGCTTAACCTGATCAATCAGCCCGTGTGGCTGTTATTACTTAGCCATAAGCCCCTTTCGCGTTTAAACCAAGGTCTCAAAATCAAAATCAAAAGTCATTTATTCAAATTAGGCTGAGAATCAGCACTTTTTGAACGTAAAAATCACATAAGACAGTCCCCCCAAAACGCCCACCCTTCACCACTTCCTAGTGCGTTAGCTGGGAAGAAGAAGTGGCGGAACAAACTCCCCAGCAGCACTGCTGTCTGTTCAGTCAGAAGAACTGGATTCTATAAAGTAATAATTAATTAACATTACGAAACACAAAAATATAACATTATTTGTCTTATGTCAGCTAGCACACGCCATTAATTAAAACTATACTCAATCAGAAATAAATAATAAAAACAAAAACGCAAACAGAACTTAATACATAATAAAAAGCCTAGCCAGTATAAAACATTTATTCTGTTTTGTTTATCGTTTACTACTAAAACCAGTCATATTTACGAGTGGCGTTCAATGTATTCTTGGTATGAGGGTAAACCACCCTAATGATGTGGGTAATTTGACTAATTAATTAATTAATGACATTACATAAGGGTGTAAAGGTCAAATTTCATATACTTGTGATCATTATTTTGGTAGGTATCCTTAGTTAACGGCAACTGTAATAGCTAACGTGACAATGTTGAAGAAAATCGAGCACCTTGCTGTTGTCAAATTCCTTATCAAACAAGGAAAAGTCAAAAAATTATTCACGAAGACATAGTGGCTGTTTACCAAGATTCTCCCCCTTCGTTATCTATGATTCAAAAGTGGTCAAGTGAATTTAAAACTGGCAGAGAGAGTATTGAAGACGTCACTCGCTCGGGCGGCTCGGTTACTGCCTTTAAGGAAGAAAACGTGAAAATAGATGAGAAGCTTATACTGGAGGATCCAAATGAAGATGAAAATTATAACAAAGATGACCCCTCCGTTGGTACCATGCACACTATTTTTCATGACCTTCTTTACCTTTCAAAAGTCAGTACAAGATGGGTGTCGCGAATGCTCACGGTGCCTGTAAAACAAGTGCAAATCGAGTGCTGTAGGGAGTTTCTAAAATACTATAGATATATTTTCGATAGAATTGTTACTGGATATGAAACGTGGGTTCATCATTGTAACCCTGAAAGTAAGCAATAGTCCATGCAGTGGCACAAAAAGGGTACTGTACCCCTAAGAAATTCAAAGTCGTTCCGTCTGCCGGAAAAACCATGGCCTCAGTGTTTTGGGACTCAAAGGGAGTTTTGCTGATTAAGTACACAAAAAAAGGTGAAACCATAAACGCAGCATCCTACGCATCTACTTTACGAAATTTACGGGAAGCTATTAAAGAAAAAGACGGGGTAAAGTGACCACCGGTGTGCTACTTCTTCACGGCAACGCCCCGGTCCACACGGCGTTTGTTTCCAAGGCTGCTGTGTGAGATTGTGGTTTCGAAGAAATTAACCACCCACCCTATAGCCCGGACCTAGCCCCAAGTAATTATTATTTGTTCCCTAATTTGAAAAAAGACCTTCGTGGGGAACGATTTTCCAACGATGATGAGCTCAAGGCAGCAATAAATGCGCATTTTTCAGAGAAAGTGGAAAGTTATTTTTTACAGGGTATTGAAAAGCTAATTTCGAGATGTAATAAATGCATTGAGGTAATGGGGTGTTACATTGAAAATTAAAATTAATTTTAATTGAATTTTCGTTTTTTTTTCATGCCGATACCGAGAATACATTGAACGCCCCTCGTCGATTAGTCGTATAAAAAATTAAAAAAAAAAAAAACAATAGCTGAGCACGAATTTTTTTGACAAGACTGTTCTAAAACAAGTTTCACAACTTGTACATGGGGTAAACATAGGGTGAGGATTCTTGTTTGAGGAAAGTACCTACATAATGAGCAAAAAAAATACAGTTACAAGTAACTCTCTGTCTGAATACGACGTACCTACGAGTACTTAACTGATATTATGAAATATTTGACGCACCTGCCTTATACTCGTATATTACTTATTTGTAGATTCTTACTTTGTATTTTGTGCATGCTTGCGGCTAATTAAAACTAACAAATTAATTTGCTCATTCAAAAATACATATCCAAGCGTAGTCAAACATTGGACCACACTATATTTATTTTAGACCAAATAAGCTTCCATATTTTTTTTAATTGGTGTTCGTGAACATTGCAAAATCATGTATGTTCATTATAATTTGTATAACTACGGTTAATTACTTGATTATTATTATACGAGCACACGAGCAAATATTACGTATTACAATTAGCACTTATGTTAACTTAAAAGCTGAACCCTGTCATGGTTCAGTAAATTACATATAGAGTGAACAATGTCGAGCTCGCATTTGTTCCAAATTGGAATCCCATCAAGTGCTCAAATTCATGTTATTATGACGTAATACGGCATTTCAACGTCAATGGAATTGTGGAAGGCCTTTAGTTCTGAACACTAAAACAGACATAATTATTAATGAGGGTTTATAAATTGTCTGATTAGTAAATAGTGAACTCTGCCCTTTTCGCATGGTGGGTATTAGGGAACTACAGAACTTAGAGCTGCATTTCTCACGTACACCTTTTTTTTCATCAACATTCACACATAATGGCATTCAAAACGCCGCTTAAAATACCTTGTAGAGTCAGAAAAATTAATTGTTAAGCAAATTGACACCCTATGCCAATTTGCCGTGTGATTTTAATATACAGAGAATTTAAGTTGGCCGTCGATTTGCTTAATTTTTTTATTAATTTTCCTGGATTCGTAGGAGGCACCACAAATCTCTTTGCATGCTTTATGTTACCCTGAGTATTCAGCCTCGCTACCAATGGCGAATTCTCTTACGACGGCATGTCATGATAGACAGATCATACAGTCAACTTGCTAATTAAACTGTACTGATATAAGAAGCTTACTTATCTACAAGAGGGGCTTATGGCTAAGTAATAACCGTCGTACGGTTTGATCGATCAGGTCAAGCTACGCTTGCCGCGGTTGTTTCGTGGATGGGTGACCATCTTTACATACCAAGACCGTCCGTGTCTCTGAAATCACGTGAAGCCGTTGGTTCCAGCTATCATGCGTGGATCTTTGACAGTCGTTACTGGTCATCAGAAGGCCGAAACTTTGACAACCAGTCTTACCAAGGCATCGTAAGTAACTGGGTTGTGGAGGTCGGTCAGATAGGCAGTCGCTCTATACAAAACACTTGTATTCAGCTGCATCAGTTTAGACTGGAAGCCGATCTGAACATAGTTGGGAAAAGTTTAGCCAGATGATGGTCTTACAAGAAGAAGTGCTGCAATACATACTGACCGGTTGGTGCAGTTGGTAGCGACCCTGCCGTCTGAGCCGCTGGTCCCGGGTTCGATTCCCGGACAGGTCAAACATTTGTGTGCATGAACATGTCTGTTTGACCTGTGTCTGGGTGTGTATATTATGTATATCAGTCATCAGGTTACCGTAGTACAGGTTCTACCTAGTTCGGGACCTGAAGACTTTGTGTGCATGTTGTCTAAAAAAAAACATAGGTATGCTCATGTAAATGATTATCGCAATGCTTCAGAATATATCAACGCTGCTTTGCAGCAATATGTACATATAGTGGTAGTACTTCCCTGGGTGACTTCACAAAGAGCTCTACAACTAGGTACTTACAGCATAATATGCTGTAAGTACCTCGTTGTAGAGCTCTTTGTGTGTGTGACTTTACGTATATCATACGTAAACTCACGCCTTCTTCCCGTGGGGGTTAGCAGAACTACAGAACGCTACCTGTTACGATCCTTAAATACTACTTTTGCTTCGTTTACGTAGTATATACACGTACGCTGGTTGCGAGTACTACGCACCTGGCCCTTCTGATGAACATCACCAATCTGTATGTCGATTCTGTAAAAATCTCACAGTAAACATGTAGGTGAAGTGAGCTGTCATTCCAACTGCATTGCGATTCTGTAACCATCTCACCGTGAAAACTTAGGTGAAGTGAGCGTGGAGTGAGCTGTCAGTGTCATCCCACTGGTGCTAGGGAATGACCAAGCATTACACTTACAATCATAATCGAGATTTTAATAATATTGTTTATCCAAATTGTAATTATAATTTTATATTATTTCAAAGCTAGTATCCAAGTGTCTAAAAAAAAAAACATCATTGAGTTTCAAACTGAATTTCTGTTTTGCTTATTTATTTTAAAACCCCGAAGAAAATAGTAATGTATAGCCACTTAACTACCTACTAGCTTTAGAATCCACGCAAGTCTTCACGGTGAGATTTTTACAGAAACGACATAAAGGTCACTTTACGATAACACTACTGCTTCTACCAACAACAACAACTACTTACAATTTATCACAAAAAGCGCTGTCTTGGCCATACTTAATACTTACGTATACAGTATAAAACGCATTAACAAACAGCAACAGTACTTTCGTAATAAAATCTCGTAATCTCGCAAAGGAGTCAGAACATTCACCTTTTTTAATTATAAACGCTTTAGCGCACGCTGCATGCGCTGTGGCGCTGAGCGAAATTCTCAATGCGTTTCAGAGCTTAAGCAGTATATAACCTTCACGAATACGACTTTCTCGTAAAACACATTTAAAAGATAATATCTGTGATAGTGCCTTTCTAAGTTACAGTCTTGTCCTGATTTAAATGTTTATATAAAATTTATCTTATCTTCGTGAAAAAACGTATCAGAAATCCTACTTAGTTTTGCTTTAGTCGGAAAATCTGCTCTCTAGCAATGCTTATACAGGTTTTATCTGATCGCCTCGTTTTTACTTCCGAGAATTATATTCGTTAATAGAACAGGATTTCGTTTCTATGGAAACGAGACCACATTTTGTAGAACATATTTTACCACTCGGTCTCTTTCAAAGTTTTAATCCGTTTTGAGAGTAGGTAGCGTCTGGGAGATCGGGGCAGGATTCCTATAGGGGTAGTACTGCTGACCATTTTTAGGTCATCTAATTACACTCGAAGATGCATCTCGTTACCCCCTACATTTGTGCGAAGCGTGGCATCTCAGTCGCGCACCGTTTAGTAGTGGTGTTATTAATTTATCATATTTGAAATTAAAATTTATTTATCTGATTCGAAACTGAAGTCTCCATACGGTGGGTGCCTGAAGATGAACAACGCTGTATGATATGATAATGATGAACAACGGCCCAGGAGGAGCTGGCGAGATGACCTAGACGCGTACCGAAAGGGATGGATCGAGGTGGCTCCGGAAAAAGATTTCCGGAAGGATGTGGGGGAGGTCTTTGTTCAGCAGTGGGACAGTATAGGCTAACTTAAAATAAAAAAACGAAAAAAAACATGATTTTGTAGATAACCGAACTAAAAAGTGAAAAATAATTTTCAATAAGTTTAAAATAAGAATAGAGTGACTCACAAAAAAATAATAAAAAAGCGTGGTGCCGATTACACCGTTTTCGTTACATAGATACAAAGATACATACGAAGGTAATAAAAGCGTGTAATAAAGGAAAATAACTACTTATCTAGTAATACAAAAGTTTGCTTAAGGCTCGTGTACTACAAACAGTCTTATTCAAATCCATGTCTTCGTTTAGGTTAGCCAGGTAATCAAAGGCAAAAATGGCGTTTGAGACTGATTCACTAACTTTTAGCGGGACAGGTTGACATAATATAAGATTTTTTTTAGAAAAAGGTTGTCACATAGTTATTTTTGACAAAAGAAGCGTTACAGCGGTGGCAAAATTATTTGATGTCATTATAGGACTTTAAAAATATTGGTACGTGATGAAATTAAAACAAACACATGAACATTTGACGAATAATGAGATTATGAGACTTATTTTTTTATGACACTTAGTAAAAAAATAAATGTTTTTGTTGTGAACGGTCTTTAGAGCTTTAGAATAGATGTAAGTTGTTTAAATTTTTTAGGCTTATTGAATAGAAATATTGTTTAATTACACATCCCTTTTCATGATTTTACAGTTACTTAATTACTCTATTAGTAAACCTACCCCACGCCTGTTGTCAACCTACCCTGTTCCTGGGGTAGGTTGACTAAGATTTCAAGCTCTGCAAAAAAAAAAAAAACATCGATAAAATCATGATGCGGTGTTAGTAATTTTATTAGGTATCATTATCAAATAAATTAATTTGTATATATGTAAATATGTATTAAGACACAACACAAAAAATATAGACCAATAAGTAAAAAGTCAGACAACAAGGCCCGGTCACCCCTGCCTCAGAATACTGATAACACGTAAATAACTAATGCCTTGTGGTGATTACAGTATTAACCCCTACTACGATCATTTATTATACCGGTTGCTAGAGAGGCTTAAAAGGGATTGACATCTGACCGTAGATATCAATCCATTGTCTGTACATCGAAAACATTCCTTCCCATAATCTGTACAAAAACACATATATTGTGGAATGTCGAAAACATTCCACAATCCGTCAATCGGTTCTTTTTATTTTAACGTTTGTCGTCTCATAAATTTTATTCACAGTGCGATATTTGGCGTCCATAAAATAAAATGTACGCATCGCATACTACGGCCTTTCTATGGCAAACCAAAAATATTATGGAGTGTTTTCATTGAAATAGTAAATTGTATTAGTAGTGCGATTATAAACAAAACATTACATCGGACAATCTTTTGCATTTTATAACTAAATGAAGAGAATATTTATGTAAAGCATAGTAAAGCCACCCATTTGTTAAAGGCGTCTCGAAGATAAATTGCCAATCTCGTAGTGATGAAGAACAATTCGTATTTGAAAAAGGAACTAAAAATTCCGCTAATGTAAACACGCCCTTCGGTTAGGGCCGTGGCAGGGTAGCCATTAAGAGATTAAAACAGAGACACACCTGTATCGTGGTGCAGTGAAACCGCAGCTCGACTGCGCCTGTATCCTGCCGTGAAATATAGATACCCTACCACTTACATTTGGCTGGTAGGCTCAAATGAACCAAATTATTTTGTGTTTTGCTGCATTCTACCTGCTTTTTATAATAAAGTTGGAACAGTTTTGTATTATAAGCTGCTCACACAAAATCTTATTTCGTTTGTAGCTTGCATTTGGTTCTACTTTGTGTACTGTGAATACTTTGTAAACATAAAATTAGACTAGACTTAAGTTATTAGCCTTACCTAACTAACTATAGGATGGGCCATTTAAAATTTGAATCGGGTATAAAAAAAAAACTACTGATTTTTTTTTCAATTTTCGGGTTTTATTGGAAAGGTTGAACTTTGTCATTTAAGAATGGAACACAATATCATTCATATGACTACCACGACTGGCTTGGCAGTACCCCATCCGATCGGCCCAATTTTTCACTACATTTTCGATTGTTTCGGCTTGAATCTATTCAATGGCAACTGGGATTTCATATTTCAACGCTTCAATTGTCTCTGGATGGTTTGCGTTTTCTTTAATGGTTCTCCGGAGAAAATAATCCAAAGGCCTCAAATCACAGCTCCGAGGCGGCCAATTGACATTAGCCTTTCGGCTGATTCTTCGATTTTCAAAAACAGTGCGCAAATATCGATGTTTACGTTGGCTGTGTGACATGTGCACAGAACACTATTACTCCTGGCCGTAGACAGAGAATGCTATTCTCTGTCTACGCTCCTGGCGGATAAGAACGTCGACTTCAAACAAAAAAGATAAAAAGGAAGTCGCTGCTGGCGACATCTAGATTTAGCCCTTAAAAACTATCTTGCACCGCAAAATTTAAAACGCAGGTGTCCCACTTTCTTTTGGGCAGTCGGACACTCTCGCTTGTAAGAAAACTCGAAACGCTACGTTTCGAGTTTTCTTACAAGCGAGAGTGCCCAGAGGTATTAGAAAAAATAGAAAATAAAACAACAATATTAAGATATTATGTTATAATTATTTACTTTTCAATCAGACAGATGACATCAACACACAAATTGAGATACGTAGGTATGGGGAATCGAAACAACTTCACCATAGATGAACTTCACGCCGTCTTTAGCAGGCGAGCAGCCGCACTTTAAACATTGTCTTTTGGTTTCCATTGTCACAAAATACTTAGTCACTTTCTCACTAGAGTCAATGTCTCATTCAAAACGATTATTCGACTCGATGTTGGTTAGATCAGGTGAAGATCTTCAAATCTAGATACAAATCCAAAAATACCACGAAATTAACGCAGAGACAACAAACAAAACAACCGACGCTACTTTGATATTGTATTCTGTGCTATTTTACTCCGCTAGGAGTAAATAATAGTAAAAAATAATTTCATTCCATTTCATTGTTGGACCCATCGTATCGAATGTAAAACATGACGGTTTTATTCATGTTTATCATTTTCAAATATTTTTTATTATTATTCTAATAAAAAATAATTCATGAAGTATGGTTAAAAAACTATTACACGGAAGTAAGGATAATTTTATGGCAACATTTTGATTGGTCACATGACGATATTGCCGGAAGTTATGTGTTACCACACAAAATCATTTTTTATTTTTTATTGGCAAGTTGGAGGTTTTTCCCTTGTAGGTATTTCGTTCCTTCAATACAAAGTTGACAGAGGCTGGACATGTCGTGGCCCCGTCTTTTTGAAGCCAAATGTCGTCCACGTCATTCTCTTCAATTTTTTCAAATAAAAACTCCTTGAGCACGGCACGGTAACGCTCACCGTTGACGGTAACGGCAACTCCTTGTTCATTTTAATATTCAGTTTTTAATATTTCCCAGTTTTGTTCGAGCGTATAGCGTCCCATTTTGCAAATGTCAAACAAAAAACTAAACTTCCTGTCAAAAAATGAATGTCATTCTACCTTTCAAAGTCAAAGTAATCGGTACTCCAAATTTAAAACACTAGATGGCCCGCCCGTTATGTATTTCAAAACGTAAATAAGACAAGGCTAACTCCGTGTGCGACGGCTTTATAAAAAAAACTGTTCCTTTCTGAAAAAAAAGCATTGTCTGCTAAAAGTTTACATGACTACATGTCATTCAACCCAAGCAAGCATGCAACGTAGCATGCAAGTACTTAAGTCTGCAGATCGCAAGAAGGCTGAATATCGCTATTCAAATATGCACTTACTACACAGTTTTGGGTTTATTGAGTGTATGAAAAACGAAGGTTAATCGACGTCGACCAGTCGATATA
This sequence comes from Brachylomia viminalis, assembly GCA_937001585.2. Classification (NCBI taxonomy): domain Eukaryota; kingdom Metazoa; phylum Arthropoda; class Insecta; order Lepidoptera; family Noctuidae; genus Brachylomia; species Brachylomia viminalis. The sequence goes on along the minus strand of OW443308.2, from coordinate 10,551,741 downwards.
GATTGTCTCAGAATATGTCACGATTTTATCGATTGAACGCAATCTGGGTGCAAAATTCAATATTGAATGGATTTTGTTTTATAAAAATTGCAAAACCCATCACCAATGCAACACTAATTTAATTGAATAATAAGTTAAATGAACGGATATTTGCACCGACCCTTATAGTATTTGTCAAATGTTTGCAAACATGAGTCATAATTTAACACTGACTGTAAAATCAAATCTAATTCGAAAACTGTAATGAAACCACAAATTGAGCCATAAATGAGATAACTTCGTAGGCGGTGTAACTGAACAAGACCACAGAACATATTTAACAAAGTCGTAAAGTTAACTGCTTCAATAAAATACGTTATCTGACGCGAGTAAAATTGAGTGCTACGTAAATAATATATCGAGTATAAATTACATACACACGTGGGTGTTATTTAACTGCGAAATAGATTCAGACAATCGTTAACAAATCTGGATGTAAGGATCTAACACTCTTAGAGCAAAAACAACCTTTTAAAGTAAAATTTTCCGCTCTTACGACGGATCTGTCAAAGTATATACAGGGTGAAATTTAATTCATGGGCATTATTCTAAAGGGTCATTGTACTCATCATTATGAATAACTTTTACTATGGGACCAAACATGAAATCACAAAAAAAAAAATCTGCTGTTCCCTACATTTATGTTCGCATAACTCTTTAAAATGTAGGGAACAGCTGATTTTTTAATTCATATATCAAGACCAAATTAGGTACACACAAGATTTTTTAAAATAAAAGTCGGAAACATTTCAATGTGAAACAATTGCGATACATATTCCGTAAACATAACACGTAATACGTTATATAACATTCATTACGAACGAATTCAAAATGGCGGTCACATAGTCACATCATGGTCAACCATTAACATTGATAGTGATATTTACCATAAAATACCAAGGGTAGAATAGCACAAAAAGCATTTAGGCACTATTTCGACAACGGTTGACCTTATAAATCAACACTGTTTATCCATCGGAAAATTTGTGGATCGTTATGTAACACATAAGCAACTTAAGTATCACTCAACATAATATAAACTAGCGTTTTTTTTTAAACTAAAATTAAATGCAAAGTATACAAAGTAATCAAGATTAAATTATTTTATCATGTCATTTCTGTTCTCCTCCACTCCTAGGTTGTTATGCGATTATTGGACAGTTATGCAGCTATGCAGAGATTATCCAATCAGCAGACTTGGCGGTGGAGTTGACTGCCCAGAAAACACCGCACGTTCTTAAGTACCTATCAACACCAGTCAAAGCTGCTGTAATGCCCAGGGTCCTTGTGGAAAAAGGTGAAAAAGGATCATGGAAAAGGCGACCCTTCGTTGCTCCCATGAGGAAAATATGTTTCGTTATGTAAGTACACTACCCTGACAACTTAAATACCAGTTACTTACTGACACAATAGCTGTCGTAACATATTTCTTTCAACCCCAGATTGTACAAAAATACACATTTTCAATACACAACACGTATTGCCATAAAAAATATTGAGGGCCAAAATCTATACGGCCGTTTCTTCAGGTTTATATAGTCACAAGACTTTGGGTTTTATTTTTTCTGACGCAGTAACTTACAATCTGGAAGTATCTTTGGATAAGACCCCAATTTGGGTAAATGTTTTTGCCTTGAGCTGTTTTTGTGGCACTGTTGTCCTTTTATCCAAACTTAAACAGTCGGGGGTTACTGCAGTCCAGATGGTTATTACTGCCATACAAATTAAAGTTATCTTCTTGGCAGCCGGCACAAAAAAGTATGAATGTTTAGTCTGGTTTAGCCAAATGAGTTGTATTTATTATGTATGCTCAAGAACCCACACAATTCTGAGCGAAATTAAACGATCACTGCGAGTTGTGGTCTTTTTATCATGAAAATAACCCAAACAGGATTTTCATGTTTAGGCATTTGTTAAAAAAAACGCAGTGTGAAAAAAAGTTGAATGAGCCATGCCTTTTTTTTTTGAGCGTGTAAATCATCAAATAACTTCTCCCGCTCTGAGCAGAGCGGGAAGGCGTGTCAGACTCTTACTGACTCACCCCACTCTTACTGACTTCAAAACCCACCCATGTTCCTTCAGTTGCCTTTGCCAGGGGCCACGGTATCCCACTCGCACTTTCCCGCAACCCTGGAAGGCATCGGCCCTAGCGGACCCCGTCATTAATGCTGATATCCCTTTGAGGCGCGCGTGGAAAACAACGCACCGTCGACCCGGGCCTGGTCCTTATCGAACGGCGAGCTGCCCATTGCTCGCCGCTCGCAAGCCCGCGCCTACGGTGGTCGGGAATCGGCCTGCGATTCCCGACGCCCAGGGCGTCTCTTGCGGCGGCTAGGGGCGTGAGGGCGCGAATTTTATCTCTCCCTCATGCGTTCCGCCTCCTCCTTCGCAAACATTACTGCTTCGCAGAAGGAGGTGATTGCTTCCCAAGCCCTCTCGCTTCGTACCATGGCCTGGACCAGGGCCGGACGCGAGAGATTGCCACCGCAAATCGCCTGCACGAGGACACGGCGCGCGGCGGTGCTCCGCCCAAGCTGGGCAGACCTCCACCGTATGCTCCACCGTGTCCTCCGGGCGACGAATAAGCTATCCTGATTTTGCTTTCCGAGAGAATCAAAGGGTTAGGCATTTCTATCCATACAGTTTTTAACGAGATTATTGTCTTTGGTAAACCTCACATCCAACTATGCTCCTATACAGCGCTACAGTTTATACGTTTGCAGCTATCATCGTTTTACTTGTTGTACTTAGTATTGTGTTATTGTTTCGAAATAAACATTTTTTTATACTTTGTAGAGAAAATCTCCAGAGCTAACCATTTTAGAATTAGTAATTGCTCTGTCAATTCATAAAGCTGAAAAGGATTTGAACGCCGAACTTAAAAATGGCAACAAAAGGGTTAAAAAGCAATAGCATCCCCTATTTTTCTTACGTTAAATTAAAAAAGAGAAACTGGTTGCTATCAATATCCATAAATAACAATCTGAGTGGCAAGTGACAGAGGTTTTCCATTATGCCCTATTCAGTGCCAACTACCACTTCACTTCAACCTTTTTTGTTTATTTTTTATTTATAACTGAGCTAATGGCAGTACGGCTAAAAATACAAACTAAAGAACGAAGAGAAAGAAAGACGCAACTAGAAGTTGGCACCTGTAACGATTGACCACAGCCGGTCGATTCTGTAACAATCTCACCGTGATAACTTAGGTGAAGTGAGCTGTCATTCCACCTGATGCTAGGGATTGACACTATCGACAATTCACTTCAAGCTCACTTCATCTATGTTATCACGGTGAGATTGTTACAGAATAGCTTGGCTGAGCTACGAGTACGTACAGTCTAACCGCTCTATTCTGTAAAACTCTCACTGTGAAAACTTAGGCGAAGTGAGCTAGTGAGTTGTCAATGGTGTCAATCCGTAGCATCAGGTGGGATGATAGCTCACTTCACATTAGCTCTCACTGTTACATAGATTGGCTGGGCTCGATTCCAATGTGAGGTTCCAAGGCATCGAGTCCGATGTTCTGTTCCTTTTTTTTTTAACTATAACCATAGTTTAAAAAAAAAGGAACAGAACATCAACATTAACAACAACATTAACATTAATACCCATTTTTATCGATTGTTTGCTAATAGTTGATGTAATTATTTTTTATTTGTTTTCAATTTATGTAATGTATGATTACTCAAACAAAATAATTTCTAAACATGTGTCACAAGAGATCATTCTACGCAATATTAAAGCTTAGGAAACGTTTAAAAAGTAAAGATATTGTTTTGTTTATGGCATAATTTTTTTTTTTATTCATTTCATTTATTCAAACCTTTTTAAAAACATGCTTGGTTATTTATTTATTAATTACATTTGGGAAAACCAACAGGTAGTATATTAAGCAAAAACAGCGTTGGCTTAAAGTTAAATTTAACAAATAATATATACTACCCACAACATTTTCCACAGATTACTATACTACTTATTACCCTTTCTTTTGAGGTATTATTTACACAGATGATCATCAACTCTTGGAATTAGAATGTATAAAGCAAATTGATTACATTTTATTTTTATTTTTGAACAGATCAACAAAACAAAATTTTTGTTAAAATAATGTATTGTTCATGTTCAAACCGTTGACCGCGGTTTCTTACGCGGTCTTTTCACTTTTGTAGTCGTGATTTTTAATTTCATCCCCTGCTTCATGACTAGAAAAGCCGTTCTGATTCTTCGTATTTAATTCTTCTCTAGTTGAAATTTCAACGTGTGTGTACATGAGCTCCTTGGCCCGTCCCCAAACGAAAAAACCCACAGGAGTTAAATCGGGTGTTCGAGGTGGCCAAGGGATGGGCCCGTCTCTGCTGATTCAACTCTCTAGGCAACAATTATTTAAATGTTCTCTCACGTCTATGGTCCAATGCGCTGGACAACCATCTTGCTGAACGATCATTAGTCTTCTCATTGCCAATATTGGTATTTCGGCCTCGTTCAGAATAGTTCTGGGAGATAGTTCTAGAGGAATTCCAAGTAATTGTCTCCATTTAAATTATCTGGTAGGAAGTGGAGACCAATCAACGTTCGGGCGATTACTCCTGCCCGCACGTTTACCTTTAGAATGACACTTGCTTATTCCAGTGTGGGTTGTTCTCCTTACCAGTCCATCGATGGAGTTTATGATCATTTGTGATTCCTTCTTTCGACGATTTTTACTCATCGGTCCACAAGATTTATTTTAAAAATCATGCATCTTCAATGTCACTATTTATCAAAAAGCGACAGAACTGAATCCTTCGTGGGGATCTTCAATTTACAAATTTTGTACACCCATGCCGTAGAAAGGATATTTGTTTTCTCGGTACATCGTATTCCACACCTTCCGAAATGTTGAGATTCCGAGCTACTACTCTGACGCTCGTAGTAGGATCTACATCATAAGATGCTTCTCGCCAGCGTGATGGATTCCAACTTCAAAAAGCAAGCATTAGCAAAAATGTTGCATCATTTTGCTCTGTTTAAAAATTAAATATTCGTCTACAATTTGCTTTGTACACCCTAATTCCAAGAGTTGATGAGATATATGCTTAAATAATACCCCGAAAGAAAGGCCAATAACCAAGCTTGTTTTTGAAAAGGTTTGGACAACTGAGGTTATTTAATTTTTTTTTTATATCGTAAACAAAATATTTTTTTTGATTTTTAAAAGTTTTTTAAATATGAATATTGCGTAGAATTTTTCTCTGATGACACAGATGCTTGGAAATTATTTTGTTTGAGTAATCACACATTACATAAATAAAAAAGTTTTACATAACAACTTTTACTTGACACTATTAGCAATCAAATGTAAAAGAAATGGGTATTGTTGTTAAATACATTGCAGTTCCAAAAAAAAGAAACTGACTTCGTCTAAGACAAGTTTAGCTTAATATGTTCTAAATGGTCTAAGATATCATCGCCTTCAGGCTTTGCACCCATCTCCCAAACACCCTATATGATTTTGATAACAAATGACCTCTTACGCCCGTACTCCCAAACATAATGCATAAGTTGTTTATGAAAAGTGCCAGAAGATCACAAATACCACTACCAAGCACTCAGGCATAATTCACCGAGACTCTCAACACCCTCAGGAATCGATGCTCGTAGTAAATGAACGATATCACCTTCGTACGTACAAACACAATTAGTAATTAGGCACAAGACTACTGCCTGCTAACGACCAATACACACTGTAGTTATTTACGTGATCAGTGCACTGTTGCGTGTGGTATACGGATGTGGAAAATGTACAGCTGTTAATAAAATACTGGTTTTATCAATGTGGCTTTAAGAAGCTTGCAAGTTCGGGAAATTGTTAGGGATAGTGAGAAATGGGGCGTCTTCAAAGTTGTATTGCAATCAAAATATTCTTAGCTCAAACGTTAAGCCCCCTTTTCACGGTGCAATTTAATTGCCTGCGGCATGCAATAGGTTGAAGCAACAATAAAAGTCACATCGCCTAAAAAGTATTTATATGAGTATGTCCCGGGCAAGAAACTTGCATGGTATAAATCGGGTTTTATTCTTTGTGTCACGTTTTTTAGCGAAGAAGTTAGTGACACACTCTAAAAGGTTGCTCAGTAAAAAACATAAAATCTAACAATTAATCTTAATATTTTACACTAACCAGCACACAATAATTAGCAAAAAGAAATAAAATTTATTGTCTGAGGCTGAAATAATGACAAAAACAAGAAAAACAGTCCCAAGATAACACAGCAGCTTAACAAATTACATTTACAAGAATAATATATTGCGGGCTTCATTAATCTTCGTGTAAATGAGATTCGGGTTCGTGACTCTATTGTCTAAACTTAAGGACAATGTGTCAGTAAATGAGAACGTTAGGGATTAGGTCCCACTGTCAATCACTGGTGGCTTTGGTAATCTTGCTTCGTAATTGTGCCAGAAATCCAATTACCGTTCGATTCAGGATTAATCAGGCCCTGACATTAATATGGCTGACGTTCTGACTGCCTTTGAGTGTGCTGTCAGGCCGCAGCCGCTGCAGCTTTGGTTGCAGTGGCAACTATGCTGGTATTTCAATTATTGTTGACAGGTAAATTAATAGCTTAATATTTTGACAAATGTTTCGTATATGAATGGGACAAATATTTTCAAATACATGGGCTAAGTCAATGATTTATGAATGTTCCTAATGCAACAATGGTAAAATTTTACAAGACTGATAAATAACTTTGTGCTTTTAAAAACCCATAAATCTATCACTACCTTCAGTATCTTTAGACTCCCAAGTGCGTCTAGCTAAAGAAAAGCCACTTATTCCACCCGAATGCCTCTCGAGATCGATGTAGTATGCCACTCTTTGAACTAAATAAATACGAAAAATATTTACCTTAAGTTAAATGTTGTTTTATTTCAAAGTAGACTTCTTGTTACATTTTATATCAATATTGTCAGAATGAAACATTTTAATATTACACTCGAAATCCTTAATGATCTTGTCCTTCTAATCCCCTGACATTATTTCAAGGGTACGATAAAAGAATACCAATATTTTTTTCCTTCGTGACATCTGTAAAGGAGCTTGTTCCAATTCTTTAGAGAGCTTAGCAGTCATCAACGTTTGTGAGTGGAAAATGAGAGCGAATTTAACGTGGATGTCAAACAAGCCGACTCAAAGAGGCTCTAATGAGTCCCCAATTCAAGTGTTTCGGTATTCAACGTCTTTGTTGGGCTCGGCGGAGCACCTGCGAGGCTCCCAATCAGTCGCTATCGTTACCTAATTAGTGCTCTCGGCTATAAATGAGGTACTTAAGGTATACAATTTCTGTTTTCTATGAAAGTAAATCTCTTTATTTGTACGTATTGTTTCTCTGGCGTATTTATGAGTAGGTACCTATAGTAGGTTACATATAGACGAGATTCATTAAAATGTATTTATTTATTTACTATTAATAACCTTATTATATTTACAGTTTGCACCACACATAAGTAATCAATACTAGTAATTGTGGGATTAATTACACATACGTTAATTTTTTTGTGAATATCGTTGCTCTATCACTTCAGATTTGTTTCAAATGGCTAAAGAAGATTCAACTTTGTTTTGGCCGCAGTAAAATAATTAGGAATAATATTATGTTAGATTGAAGTAGCGTAGCACTTTATATACATTTCTTTCAGACACGAGAACAACAAAAGTAAAGTGTATGGTAAAAACCTATTTTGTTAAGCTGATAACTTTTGAGTGGTCATTTACTGAAGCATCTGTATTTTTACGTTGTAATACTTTATTTTCAACAAAATGATAATGAAACAAGATTTTTCTGCAAGAATTATCCAATCTGCCATAATTTATGACTGAAAAGAGACATTTTATTATAGTAATAACTCAACGAACCTACCGTAGGTACTTTAATCTAAATAATGAGGACCGCCTGTCGTCCTATTAAATAGAATTTGATGAAAACCCGAGAATAAACAGGACACAAGTGCAACCGGAAATTAAAGGGACCCGCCAGCATCCGTTGTTCTGGTAAATACCCGTAGGTATATACTGTCGCTATAGAAAAACAACAATATCCCGACAGGCACAAACAAACGGTCCTGATTAATGTTTTTGTTGGCTGTACAATGAAAATATGAAGTAAGTAATGATTTATTAAAAACTATTGCCCCTCGATATTATTTCGAAGGACATGTTTGTTCAGGTTTTAGGACACACATGTACCTATGGTCTGTTCTAGAAGTACCTGATGAAAATGTAAGCAAATGGATCAGAAAACATATCCGTGGATGTCAGGTTTTAGTGCCGCTTACAATGTTTGATTTGGTTCATCATCATCATCCACAGCCCCACTTCACCCACTGCTGAGCATAGCCTCTCTTTTCGTGTGCCAATCTCCATGCTCTTGTGCCAGCGTCATCCAGGTTCTACCCGCTATGGCAACATTATGGTCCGCCCATCTCGCCGCCGGACGACCGACACTTCGTCTTCCAGCCTTGAGCGCCATTCGATCACTGCTTTACTCCACCTTTCATCACTGCGCTTTGCCAGGTGACCTTTTTTTTTTTTTTTTTTTTTTTTTTTTTTTGTCGCTGAGAAATGCTTTATGCATCCCCGCTCGTGGGGGACGAGACGGGGTATGTGGGACTCCTGTCGAAATCCGCACTCGACAGTATACCCACTAAAACTCAGCGGTGTTCCCACAACGCCGTGATGGGTGGGCTATGGGAAATTGGCTCAGCCTCTGCTTCCACAGCCCTCCCGGCGTATGCCCGCCTAGTTGGCGGGCCCCGCATGCCCCCCATTTAACTGAGGGGCTACGGGAATGGCCGGGAACACCCGGCCACTCCCGTCCGACACTGGTGGAGGCCCGTGCAATACAGGCAAAGGGCGCCCCCGCACCCTCCGCCTGCTGGCCTCCACCCGGGAGGAGCCGGAGGTGACTACCAGACCGGCGTCTTCCTCGCCCCTCCCCTCTCCGGAGCGGCGCTGCGCGAGAGAATCATCCCCCGCGCGCGCGCCGCTGCCTCCCTCCGGGACACGACCGCCTGTTCCGCATCGGCGGCCCTGCCCAGTCTACGCCCACTCACCTCCCTCTGTAAGCAGAGGAGGAGTGGACGTATCTGCCCTCTGTAGCCCGGTTCCCTTCACCGACCATCAAGCATGATCGGCGATTGGAACCGGGACCTTTCCCCGCTTGTTGAAGATTAGCCGCCAGCCCCAATTATCCCCCAAAACCGCACTGGGAGAAATTGGAGCCGACGTTGCCCAGGGTGCGCCACGAGGAGGCTCTTCAACATGCACCCCTTGCCAGGTGACCTGCCCAACTCCATTTGAGTGCAATAACTCGTTTTTCGATATCGAAAACATTCGTACGTCTTCCAATCTTGATGTTTGAAACTCAGTCTATAAGCCGCATGCCAAGCATGGAACGCTCCATGGGTATCTGTGCAACTCTCACCCTGTACACCACCTCCTGCGTGAGCACCGTACGTCATAGTGAGCAGAACACCCCGCTCATAGAGGTGGGACTTCAGTCATTGTAGAATTTTGCCCGATTTCAGAATGACGTCCAATTTTCTAAATGCGCCATCTCCAACATTTCATTTCCGACTTTAACAGAAAGATTTGAACTGCAAATCTCAAGTGGGAAAATTCGGCACCATTGTTATTAACACCACAATATTCCCAATAAACATTTCACTTTGTCTTTGTGACTGTTCGTCACGTATTCCTATTTAATAGCAAGATGTTATAATGGTTTTAAAATTTTCACACGATATCGGGCTCTTAGAAAGACACAAAATCTCAATTGTATGGTCTGACAGCTCGACACGTTTGCCTAATTAATAACAAAATATCATATTTATCTAAAATTGTAAAACAATATTGAACCTGTCAGAAGCCCATTCCATTTCTATTTTATGGCTGGCACTTATGCCAGCTTATGCTTAAGTTTATTTAAAATCTCCTCGGTGGCCTCCAAATAACAGGCATCGGCGTAATCTATAAAAAGGGCTGAATGAGAGTTTGAGCAAGAGAGGTTGGTGTTCAAGGGCAAAAAGCTCTGGAGACATTTCAACAAATGGGCAACATGGGCACTATGGGCAATCCACGATAAATAGGAGTCCATGGTCACCCCCAGGTCTTTAACCGTGTGTGCGTATTCAATCTGAACTCCATTCAGACAGAGTGGAGACAGCTATGCAATAACGAGCCTATTCTGCATATATCTGCCGCCGATAATCATGGCCTGGGATTTCTTAAGGTTGATTTGCAGTCCAAAAGACCGCGACCACTCGCTAATCAAATCCAGGTTGCAGTTCATGACAGACACGGTAGCTTTCGCATCGTCCCTTAAGAAATGATGGTAGAGCTGCAGATCATCGGCATAGAGATGGAAGTAGAAGAGATGGCACTGGTGAGAGAGTTAGTGAAAATAGAAAAGAGAAGAGAGAGAACACCGCCACCGCCGGTCAAGACGATAAGTTGTGTGGGAATGATAGGAGAAATCATTCTTGAGCAAAGATTATCATTACCAACTGCAGTAGAGGAGATAGCACAAATAGATTTTTTGACCTCAATTTCACTCACTGGACATAACTCAAAAGAAGATCATTGCGGCAATGGCAAACAAGAAAGTTTATTTAACGTAGTTGATTTGACGTGCAGATCCAAAGTAACAGGGACACGTGAGAAATGTTTGTTAAGAGCACACACGTCAGTCTTATTACTGAAAAAGACTGGAGACGTGCCAATGCCGACAGTTTTAAGAAACTTCCAGACTTCAGAGGAGTTACGGTTGTCGAGAGAATTATGGAAGTAGCGTCTCTTTGCATCTCTACACATATGCCTGCAGCGATTACGCAGCACCATATACGCATTCAAGTTGCGCTCGGAAGGACAACGTTTTAAGCTCATTTTGGCTCTGTCCCTACTTGCCATCGCATCCTTAATGGCAGGAGTAAGCAAATCCAAGCAACACCGGAACATATTTGACTTTGACTACTCGACGGATAGGGGCATGACGGTCATATGAGCTGAGAAAAGTGCTGTTAAAAATGTGAACCATATCGTTGACACATGAGCTCTCCAAGACGTCCGTTACGTCCGTCCAGTCGATGCTACCAGCATCACGCAGTAATGCCTCAGGCAAAGCATGACGCTTTCTTTTTCTACGAAGAATAGACATAACTTTTTCTATACAAAGTGATATTTCGTTTCTTAATTTTTGACATCGCACCGTAGATATCCTTCTACAATTTGTCATTTTGTTTTTAATTTCTAACGATCTTTGGTCTTGTCTTTTTCATGTAGACTATTTCTCATCTATTTCTGAAGAAAGTTTTTTAGCCTTACTGTCAAAATCACACTGACAACTGACATTTGTCTAAGGTAGTGAAGACAATTTGATTTTGGAATCGCCAGTAGAAAACTTTCTACTCGACGGCCACAAAGTTATACGGCCACGGTTATCTACAAAATCATGATTTTACAAGGGAGCGTTTTGTACGCAAAACGGTGATAATTAATAGAAGAACAAAGCTACCTTCTCCTATTTTACATCATTTAGTTAATAAGTAAGTTAATAAGTACCAGGGAAATAGTTAAGGCTAATATTACTGTAAAATTGTTTGATCCAAAAATACGGTACTTCGACACTTTGAGAAAAATTGTTGTATTTAAAGTGACTTACGGCTGATTTTTCAATAGTCAGATATATTTTATCTGAGGAATAAATGTTGTGGTTTGACAGCTTTAGTATGGAAAATATGTCGGTTTAATCTAATCAAGGCTTTAATAGATTAAACCTTAGAAAACATGCTTCTTCGTTGTTGTCCGTTGTTTCGTCTTTTTTTTTTTGTTGTTCTTATTAGTCTCTTCGTGGATAATGATGGAGGTACAATTTATTTTCTACCTGCTGTCTATTATCGAACGTTTATATAAGGACAAAGGAACAATAGAATTCTTACAAATTTTACACAATAGCTCACCGTTATCAATAGTCTACGTCTTCAGATTAACGTTGAGATTTCTCTAACTGTATATTCCTAAAACACTTTGAAGGTAGTTTTCATCTTGTTATTTTTACGATCCACGCGTATGTAGGAGGGTGACCTAAATATTTTGTCGTATAATTAATTTAATTCAGAGCACCCTCTACATATATTTTATAAGTATACATACTAGTGGTGGAACTGTGGGTGTACCGGGAGTGCGTTGGAAGCTTTTAAAAGGCACTTAATCAAACGAACGGAAAGCACGACTAATCATACAAAATGAATTACCTTCTGAGTAGGAAGAATAATTATTATGTATCTTATGATGTAAAACTAAACGGTAAGACCTATCAGCGGAATACTGTTGTAAAAATTAAAGATAGCCCAGTAAAATCAATGACAATATTTTCAGTCAACGTATGGGCATTGAACTTAAAATGGCATAACTGTGACGATTCAAAAGAACGAAAGCACGATTCCCACGAAGTGAAATTGTGCCAAAAGTCATTAAGAGCTCAACAACACCACTTTACAGCTCAAGTTTAATTTTTACACCTTTTATATGGACGAAGTTAAGTCTTTATTAATTCACGTTTTAAAATAAGGTTTTGGGCATATCCTGCGGTCGGAACGCAATATGGAGCGCGGTATTAGAACTCCATGACGTAATCGTGTTTATAATAGGACTCGCGACGTTCTGTAAGCAAGTTACTTTAAATTTAATGTATTCACAAAGAGAATTTCGTGGTGCAATTAAATGATGGTTAGATTTGTACTTCTGCGTCATTTTGATGTTTACTGCGACACACGAGTTTATTAGTTCTATAGTTATACTCATAGAGAGATTATAGCTCACTCATGTACCTAATATTGCTTATTTGTAAGGGCATTGCGAAGACAGAGGACAGTCATGACTGCCTACATTTTCAATAACTCGTCAAATACGTGTTTCGACATTAACGTACACCTTTTATTTGAAAAAAGAAACCTTTCATATGCTCGTATAAACTTACTTCACACAATTCAATATCCCAAAAAAAATACACTGGACTGCAATGCGTACCAATGTAAACGCAAAAAACTACCGACACCTCTCGCCCAATTTCGAGCGACTCTTGACTTTTGTGTCATAGGCCAGACGCATCACTCGACTATCATACCCTGCGAAATAAAGCTGACGTTAAAAAAACGTTGGAGCCAGTGCTGTAGGCAATATTTTTTCCGCTGCGTTGGGCTTTCCGGGAATTATTCGTACGTCACAAAAAAAAAAACACGACCGACGAAAATTTGCTATAAAAATAGGTGCCTTTAAAACGTCAAGGTTTACGTGTGGCTGGGTGTGGTAATTCTTAATCAAATAAGGTGGTAGGTTTCTTATGTGGTGAAGGATTTTTGTTGACACTTACACAAGAGACACTTAGACAAGACAATTTCAAATTTTAACTTTAATAACTTGGTTGTTAACTTTGTGCATGTTGTGGTCTCCTATAAGTGAAGGAGTACACTTACTTATTACCTGATGTAACTCTTTATTTATGTGTCATGTATTGTGTACATCTTTTGTTGGAGATCCTAAATAAATAAATAATAAGAGTGAATAGAGTACTTTTAGATAAACACCTTTCATCGAAATTAAAAACCGCCTAAACGAAGTGAGGTGCCAAACTGTTCAGAATCAAGAATAAATCTTTATTTTCTTTTGAATGTTAAGTACGTCTTTGTTTTTGACACCAATTAAATTCGTCAATGAATTCAATTAGTCACGACTCCCTTCGCGTATTTTGTACTTAAACAAGACGAGGGTTTTACTTTAATACCTATTCTATTTAACTCGAAACTCTTAATTTCCATATCGATAATACAAAATGTGCTCAATTTAATAATACTTATCTACCTTTATAGCAGCTGGTCTTATCTATTGCTATTCTATAAGCGATATTTAAATATCTCAATGTATCCGTTGATCGGCTGCTTCATATTCAACGGCCGGGCTGCCAGCAATCACGGCCACTCGTAAAACCTAACGATATCAGATTTTATCCCTCCACAGAGCTTTAATAATAATCTCCAAAAATTTAGGGTAAACGACCCTGATCTTGTCAAGTCTCAGCTTAGCGCCCCATTGAGGAAGATACCCCGGATTTTGTGGTAATTTTCTGCTAAAGCGATTTTTGTAAAGTTTTTCGTGTGTCTGTTATGTGCACATGTCACGTCGTAAGAGTCAATGATGAAAGAGTAATTCTGTCAATATTCAATAATATAGCTTGGAAATTGAATCGGAAAATAAAAGAAAGAAAATAAATCTGTTGTGTAACAGTGTATCTTTTATTTTATTTTATAGCAAAGTAATATCGTATGGATCGTATGTTGTTAATTGATTCAGACCGAGACGTTACCAACAAATGGTAATGACTGTAGGTACCTTTTAATGAAAATACATTAACATCCTTTCAATCCAGGCACCCAATAATTCAGCCTAGTTTCCATGCATTTTCAACCGAGCCGCGGGCAAATGGTTGTTCATAACCCAAATTTGAAAATCCTCTAAATCAAGATTAATCGTGTTTTCACTTTACATGTATATACTTTCAGTGATTCAACCTTTTTCGGGGCCTAAATTTATAAATGTCTGAACCGTAGTCCTTAAAATGTCAATGCTTAAAGCTATTCAAAGCCCACTCTTATTCATGAACATAAATAGCACAGGTTTATCACTCGCTTCACGAACGTGTGATTTTAATCCCCTGGAAATAAAAATTGGTTACAATGAACGTGGAAAATAAAATTGTAGGAGAGCTCATTGCTCGAGATTCCACATTTCATTCGCAGGATAGTCACTGGAGGGCCATCCGGATCTCTCTTGCCTGAAATAACTGTCGCATAATGTTGATATAAAGCGGGCCTCGGCTTGGTGGCAACTGACTGGAATTGTGTGACGCCTCTGCTTTGGTTTAACTAGCTATAACACCTTCGAAGCCTTTGCTGGAGGATTTAAGAGCACTGTTTATTTAAGCTCTCTCGTTCAGAGATCCTTTTACGGTTGGGTGGTGGTGAGATATTGCAAGCACTGAAAATGGGGTGGGGACACGTTAGTATGCGTACAGAAAATATGAACATTTTTGTCACAAATAAACGTAATAGGTTGTTCTATGCATTTCTGCAGTAGTCTAGACTTCGTAATTTTATTTAAACAAGGCTCTAGAGCGAAGTTTGTCTGAACACTTTCTGAAACTACGGTTCGCGTATTTCCATTTAGGGCGAATTTCACCAATGAAACTGAAACATATTTGCTCACATTATTAACACTACCATCTTTTATACCATGGTTTTAACAAATAAATGATAATACTATTTAAAAGAAAAAAGATTCCGAAGAATTGACTACCTCCTCCTTTTTTGAAGTCAGCTAAAAAGGAAGGACTATTCGCTCATTTGCGACAAGAACGTGTTATCTACTAAAAGTATCATTCTTGAATAATAACGTAGAAAAATCCGCCGTAACGCGCTCTACTTGCTACTAAAACGCGATATTTCTAGCGCCAATAATAAGCGACTTGTGAAAGAAAGAGACAGCGTCGTGACGTGTCTCACAACCACGAAGTTCATTTCGGTTCTCGCGTACATCATCTCTATTTCAACGTATCCAAGTGTTCGTTGATAAGTTTCACCCGCGCGCGTGCACCTCTTCTTTACGAGTACGTAGTGGATGTAGTACCTATGCAACGAGTCACGCAGGTACATGATTTAGGGGTTGTTCTCACTCCTAAACTGACGATTCGCGGTTTTTTAACTAAGATCTGCAAAAAGGCATTTAGAAACTTGGGGTTTGCTCTGAGGCAGACGCGAGACTTTACCAGCACCAATGCCATCAGAGTCCTGTATGACGTACTAGTCAGGAGTCATCTGGAACATAGTGCTGTCATATGGGCTCCACATGAGACTAAGTACTCCGTGATGTTAGAGCGAGTCCACAACAAATTCACGCGCCACCTGTACAAGAAACTTTATGGGGTATACCCTTTTTATCCTTTGATGTAACCCACTCTATTCGTACTCGTTGTATGGTGGGGTACAATCAACTCGGGGTGCGACGGGAATTTACACTAGTGTCGTACATTGGTGAGACTGCTCCGAGGCGAGGCATAGAGCAGAACCTGAGAGTGTTACAGCGGTTACACTTGTGCGTACCCAACCGTTATGTGTGGAGGCGGCGGCCCCCGCCGCTACTGGTCGTACCATCAGCTAGGACAAACTTGCTGGCCAAAACCCCTCTGACTCGAGCAATTCGCACCATCAATTTTATTCAGCTCGAAATTTTAGATTTTCATGGGGTGAATTCGCAAAAGTACTATTGTTTACACTGTGTTATAAACAATGATCTGTATGATCATGAGGTGTATTTTGTGCTTTAATTTTGTGTGTGTGTGTGAATTGGCTATTGCATTAAGTTAAGACCTGTAATGATAGTATAAGCGATTTAAATAAATAAATAGTTGATCCCGCTCGCTTGAGGCGACAAGTGCTGAGTGGTTGCGGCAAACACGTGACAACGTCAACCTGTCACGGTTTCGTTGTAAAGGTAAGTGATTTTCTAAGTAATATTGTTATATCTTTTTTGCTGCTAAAGTGTGACGAAATTCAAATCGATTTTCTGTAAGAAATCATATTCATAATTATGTTATAAATAAGTTTACCTTGTTACATTTCTGCTTAAATAAACTGAGAAATATTTGTAATAAGTTGTTATATTACGTTGTAGATGATGTCAGTGTTGGCTATATACACTGATCTCTTTTTTGTAGAAAGTATGTTGATTTCAGTTTCGATAGATCGAGTTGTTGCATTACAGATGCTAAAAACATTTTGTTAATATTAGACATTTTTCAGATTGAGTCGTGTTCCTAAAAAAATCTAAACCTAATGGTCAATAGCATTGAGGTAAATAACAGATCAGGCCCTGCAGTCTCGACATAGTTAGCAATAGTTTTCGGTTGCTAAGTCCTAACAATCCAGATGTAAATGTTTGGTAGTCTCGACACTCAAATTTATCGGTTGTTACCTACCAGTCGTGACCAGTACCTACCTAAAATACCAGTAACAACCGATAAATTTGAGTGTCGAGACTATCAAATATCGTTACATCTGGATTGTTAAGACTTAGCAACCGAAAACGATTGCTAACTAGGTCGATTCTGCAGGGCCTGGTAGGATAGACAATTATTTATAATACCTCTAGTCCTTTCGCAGTTTTTTTTACCTCTGATTTTGCATCGCAATGTTCTTTATTCTCTTTATAGTAAGCTTGCTATCAAAGGTAAAATAATTGTGAAATAGCTGTAGGTATAATTCATTATTAAATAACAGTAAGTTACTTTTATCGAATGTAACTTTTGAACGTTTAACGAACTAAACGCAATTTTATATTATAATTTTAGAATATGTAATGACAAACGAGGTAGTTCCAGGATGTTCCAAATCTCGTCACGATTCTAGTTCAAGAGGCAGCTCTTCTTCATCAGGGCCATCTTTTTATGAAGGTATAATTCATATTTTGGTATAAATATGAGGTTTAATTCATAGTGATTCGTATTCACACATGCGAGACTTTAAATCAGCAATGCTCCTGTCCATTTATTAATAAAACTCCGACAGTTAACTATCTTGGAGTACTTCTTGACGAAAACATGACTTGAAAGCCGCATATGGACATGGTTTCGTCACGTGTTAGAAGATTAATATGGGGTTTCAAAAATCTTAGGCACGTAGCTAACCTGGAACTTCTTCGTACTGTTTACTATACCCTTGTTCAATCTGTCATCGGATACTGCATTGGAGTATGGGGAGGTGCATGTAAAACGCATATCATACAACTAGAGAGGGCTCAGCGATATTTGACTATGACATTTAAACCCTACAGATTCCCCACTATCCACTATCCCCCACACATTTATTTCATTGGTTGAGAAAACTGTGTTACATGTCACTTATAAAATGTAATTTTACAAGAGCATTGGGTATGCATTTTATTTTGGCGCACTTTGTCCGGGGAGGAATCTTTTGCAACCTATTGTTGAGATCTTTTATTTTTTTTAGGATTTTTAGGATTTAGGATCCCATTAGGTCTAGGCCTAAAATTACTTATAAGCTAGGAGTGACTTTACGAGTCAAAGCCTATGCTGACGGGGGGGGGGGGGGGGGGGGCGGGGGGGGGGGCGTTCTCTTGTGGAGCGGTTTGCGTCTCTCCGATTTGTTTACATAATATTCAATTTCGCCTATCCTGTTTGAGAAAAGGGATGGATTGATCTCGTATACGCGGGACCGGGATCGTCGAGGCCGCTGATAGTCAGTGAGGTGAGTTTGTCGATCATATCGTGGTGGAGATCGTGTGCTCTGAGATGCCACGGGTCCTGATTAAGCATTTCCCAGAGCGTTTTTGTTTCAGTGCGACGTGGGAAGGCACCTGCAGCTTTCAGTGCCATTCTGTACTGTCTTTCTAGTTTTCTCAGTTTCCCCACTAGAACGTTATATGAGTTGTGTCAAGTTCTCACGGTCAATCAGCTTTTGTTTATCAGGTTATTATCAAACTGCACGTGTCTACCCATTATGATCCAGATAAATTTAGCAACAAACGTACTAAGAAAGAAAAGAAAGAAAGAAAGAAAATGCGTTTATTTGCGTTTACTATTACTAATGTATTTACTCACCGGTTGGTGCAGTTGGTAGCGACCCTGCCTTCTGAGCCGCTGGACCCGGGTTCAATCCCCGGACAAGTCAAACATCTGTGTGCATGAACATTATCTGTTTGACCTGTGTCTGGATGTATTTATGTATTTAAGTATGCATATCAGTCATCAGGTTACCGTAGTACAGGTTCTACCTAGTTCGGGACCTGAAGACTTTGTGTGGATGTTATCTCATATTATTATTATTTTATTTGACTCCGTAAGAACACGTACTGCATTAGCCAGACGTCAAAGGCGTTTTGTTTCTGTGCATGTTTACAGTAAATAATAAAAAATACAATTTTGAACATTTACCCGCTTTCGTTTCATGAATGCAAGTCCAAGGTTAAAAACTGGCTTCTTACTCTTGACTACAAAGAAACGGAAAAAAAAATTGGGTAAAGTGAACTCACCCTCAAACAGTCACACACACACCCACACTCCACATCCACTCACTACTTTCACACTACATTTTAATTATACAAAAGTACTATCTCTGTTGTAATTTCTGCATGCTCAAAATAATCGTGTTCAGTAACAATCTTAGTTGGTATAAAAATATAATGTAATGAATTGGGAGAAGGCGCTGAAATCTGACATACAGGTTTTTATCTAGTTTGGGTTTCAGAGGCTTCATTGTTTTTATAACTTTTTGACGACACGGTTGGCGCAGTGGTTAAGCGATTGACTGCTGCGTTACGTGTCGCGGGTTCGATCCCCGCACGGAACAAATATTTGTATGAACTGCAAGTAGTTGTTCCGGGTCTGGCTGTTTGTGTATGTGAGTTTAAATGTTTGTAAACGCACCCACGGTGCAGGAGAAATTCTTAGTGTGGGGCAACGTTTTAAAAAAAAAGAAAAAGAAAAGAAAAAGAACTCAATAAAGATTTTATTTATTTATTTTATGTATTACTTACTCAATTTTCGTTTATTATTTTTATTATACGAATATTATGATAACATTGACTGCATTGCTATATTTATAATTGATAGAGCTCAACTGTCGCTATTGAGACCCAATTACCTTTCTATTGTTCCCAAACTAAATCAGTTCGATCGACGGATGAGGAGATAGTAAATTTAATTTTGTTACAGACTCCGTCGATTCATTGAAGGACCCTAATTATCAACTAATTCGGGGGAAACGTAGAATTGACATTTCTCACGATGATAATTTCGTGTGTGAATAGGAAAAAAGACCCACTGAAAAGACTGCAATCACACTGAAGAAAGGGTAAGAAATGAGACAATAATAAATACAATACGAAACTCACCTTCACTTATAGAAAAAGATAACATGAATGACAGAAACAACATAAAAAATGAGGAAAGAATGAGACAAGAAATGATTAATGCAATAGAAAGTACAATGCCTACAGACAGAGTTACACCAACATACGACACTGAAAACGAGATCTTGATCGACCAAGATAATCGTCCTAAAAAACTGCATTACAGCAAGTGAAAGATAAACGTGGGTGTCACGGACACCAAACAAAAGTTGACGAAAATATTAAAGAAGAAGTCAAGAGATTCATAGATTCGATACCAAAAATTCAATCTCACTATACACGAGCCAACTTGAAGAGAAATTTCATCGATGATCGGTACAGGTAAGACCATAGCTGATCTTCACCATGATTACGCTGAAATTTGCAAGTCAAAGAATGTTCTTCACGTAAACTACATGATGTTTTATTGGATCTTCACTCAAGACTTCAATATTTTATTCTTTACACTAAAGAAAGATATGTGTGACGTATGTGGAGATTATACAAATTCATCGCCTGAAGAAAAAGAAGCTATAAAAGATGTTTACGAAACACATCACAAGAAGAAGAAACTATCGCGTTTAGAAAAAGAAACAGACAAGAGTGACAAAAAACTAACAGTATATGTGAACGACCCACAAGCAGTATTTCAGTGCCCTAAAGGTGAAATATCAGTATTTTACTATAAATCCAAACTCAACATGTTTTATCTGTCGGTGTATAACATCCAAAAAAATATCGTACATCGTTACGTTTGGGAAGACGTTAACACTAATAGGGGTGTTAACGAAATAGGTACACGCGTTTTGAAGTATCTAGGAAAAATCGTTCACAGTATCGAAGATGTAAGTGTAGTGTTCTACTCGAATAGTTGTGCGGGTCAACAAAAAAACAAGTTCATGGTCACCATGTACCTTTTGGGTGTTCAAAAGTTTCCAAGCATTCAATCTATCACGCACAAATATCTGATTAGAGAACATACACAAAATGAAGAAGATTCGGCGCATTCACAGATGAAGCACGGCGCATGACAGAAGAGAGTTACGAAGTGGACTTAAGTATACCCCTGATTTATTGGTGCCAGATGCAATTCAATCTGCTCGTAAGAAAAGTGAGCGATTTCGAGTAAACTAAATGTGCTTTGAAGATTTTTACTACTGGAAAACATTATGCAGTCAAATGAGTTTTATTTTACAGAAAGATGATAAGAACATTCCAGTTAAAATCACTGAGGTGAAGATAGTGAAAGTTTTGAAAGAGGATGCGCGGGCTATTTATTACAAAAATCGTACGCAGATGAAAATTACCGAAAGGCTATTGTAATAAAAAAAGGGAAATAGATATTGATATCGAAAAGACATACACAAGAAAGAAAAAAAACAGATTTGATGGAACTGATAAAAAAAACATTATTCCAAAATACTTCAGATAATTTTACGAAACTCTGTGATTTCTTTTTATTAGTTGTTTTTAAATATTAGCTTAACCATCATATTATTTACATAATATATACAAAATTCGACTATGCTACAATTAAAAATTCTATCTAATGCATAGAAGAATTTTATATTAACGAAAATTAATACAAAATTCTTCTCCTCCTGGCTGCTTCCGAAGCAGGAGCAGCACGGGTGCTGTTACATACCCCAGTCTCGCACATACTATTAAAGACTGTTAACAAATCTCGTCTTTCCGGCTCGTTCCGGATACATTCCATGATGATATGATAGACATCTTCAATTAATTTGCATTCCGCACAATTTGGAGACTCAACTTTGACCATTAGGAATGCAAATTTATTTAAGGCTATGTGTCCGGAGCGATGTCGCAGAGCTGTTACGATTGTCTGCCTTCCCATATTGGCACTGTCTGTCCACGTACTTTTGACACTTGGTTGTATAGTGGCATACCATATACCTTTACTGCGGCTCCTTTCATTGAAGTATTCTTGCCACCTGTCATGACAAAGATGTTTTAATCTACCGTAAAGTTCGGTATAATGGGGTTCAGGGCACAGGAATATTTTTCACCGTCGGTTGATGCCTCTTTAGCAAATTGGTCGACAATCTCATTAACTTCAATGCCAATATGAGAAGGCACCCATTTTATTACAACATTTCTATTCTTACTTTTAAGTTTACCCATCAAATCCAATATAACATAGACAATGGGAATTCGCCGTTTGGGAAAGGTGCATCGCCTTAATAACTGTAAAGCACTACGACAATCAGATAAAATTAAAAACTCAGAACATGCAATTGAATAGGACAGTACCTCTAAAATTGCTATTAATTCAGCGTGCATTATTGAGATCACAGAATCCACTTTAAGTTTCATCGAAGCATTTGTAACAGAATCAAAAAAAGCAACAACAATTTCATTATTAGTAATTGACGCATCAGTGTAAATTTTATATTGACCGGTGTAATTTATTTGTAGATATCTATCACAAAGAGCTTTTAGTTCATTAGTATTGTAATCTTTTTTGGCTTGGTCAATACCCTCAATAGTTAAAATGATATGTCTAGAACCACGTTGCTGACCCCAGTCGGAAGACTAAACATTTCTACGATTTCAGTGAATCATGGATCGTAACTAAAACAGGTTTTGGTTTGTTTCTCCAGTAGCGGTGCGAACACAGCACTGACAGATGTTCGAGTATATCAATAGTGACATAGTTTTTAAGGGATTTGCATTTCAACCAAAATTTACTCCCAATATATTGCCAAAGGATGTACAGAGGTGCAATACACAACTCATTTTCTATGATATGTATAGGTGTGCTTGTAATGAAACCCCTTATTATACGTAAACATAGATTCTGTATCCTCTCTAGTTTAAATAAGTGTGCCATACAGAGCACACCCATAATCCAATCGAGTTCTTACGGTAGCCATAATATGGCTACTATATATTATACACGCGCCTGAGTTGTGTAGGGTGCAGTCCCCAAACAGAACCGGCTAGCATTCTAAAAATATTGATGAACATAAGGAGTTTTTGTTTTAAATCATTTATATTGTCCAGATAAGTCTAAAATCAAATCATAGTTCCAAATATTTTATATTATCAACTACTTCTAAGGGTGATTCTTTGACACAAAGGTTGACATTTTCTCTTTTGTATCCTCTTTGGAATACACAACTTTGCTTTTCGACGGGGATATGTCAAGGCCTAATCCTGCAATGATGTTACTAGATTTGTCCAAAGCTGTCTGTAATTTTAGTGAAGCCGAGTGTTGCCACTCGGCTTCACTAAAATTACAGACAGCTAAACAGACACTAAAATTACGGTCTGCAATATATAAAACGAAATCATCAGCATATTGAGCTACATGAACGTCATTTATAGTTTTACAAATAGGGACTGTAGCAACGGTAGGGTGACAGGGGATCACCTTGAGCCAGACCACGTCCTGTGCTTCTGCTAATCGAAATCCTATCGTCCACACCAATACTCAACATCCTGTCTTGGAGAAAGTTCCACAAATATGAGCATAATTTTGATCCAATGTGTAATGTTTCATTCTTATACCGCAGTAGGCAGTACCGCAATATTATTATAAGCATTTTCAATGTCAATGAAGCAGCCCACAGTGCAGAGTCCCTCTAAAAATCCCATCGGTATTCTGGAAGCTAGGTTAAAAAGACCATCTAAACTAGATTGGCACTTTCTAAACCCCACTGTAATATCAGAGAATATCTTATAATGTTCTAAATACCATTCAATTCTGTTCAGTAACATGTAGTGAAATCTCTTGCATATACAAGACATCATAGAAATTGGTCGAAGTTTCATAGATTCCGAGGTATTTTGATTGTGTTTCGGAATAGGCACGGTGTTTATTTGTCGCCATTGTTTTGGAACAAATCCGTTAAGAAAACATCGGTTGAATAAAGATAGAACGATATTTTTTACATTATTAGGGAGATGCTTTATCATACTATATGATATACTGTCTTTGCCAGGTGTGTTATTTCTAAACTTCATTGACTTTAACAAGTCTTGTTTAGAGGTTTTTTTTGGGTTGCATGACGTAAAATGTGGGGTGGATAGACCGACAAAATCTGCTGTCAATGACGTGAGAAGATTCTCAACGTTAGTTTTATTAATGTAGGCTGTAGGCCCTAGATGAACCGTATCCGTATATTCATCAATCGTAATTTATGCCACATTTCTGAGGCCGTACTCTAGTGATTTACAGTCGAGCAGAATTCACGGAAGGACCATCGGCTGAACTAATTTGTTTTTCTGACTCAATAATTCTCTTTTTTAAATCATCATAGTTCTTGGCAATAGGATTCCGACGAAAGTTAGCAAGTGCACGGTGGCGTACAGCAACGGACTTAGATAATAAGGGGTTCCAATAATAGGGCTTCGGACGGAAGATGGAGGGTAGGCCCAGTATATATTTTATACCTAGTATGGGATGTGTTTATCTGCCGCAGTGTTAATAAGTTGTTCAAATAAGTCCTACGACATTTGCAAATCTTCTGAATTCTGAAAGTCTGTGCCAACTCTTTCTATGAATTCCAATCGGCAGCTTTAAAATGTTGGTACTTCGTTTGACATCGTCGGGGTTCGGCACCTAAACTAGATTTAAGTTTTATCATTAAGTGGTCGCTGCCTAATGATTTGTTTATCACCAACCAGTCAAATTTAACAGCGATATTTGCTGATGCCAGAGATAAGTAAGGTGAGGATCTCTGGACCACGCCATTTACTAATTTTATCCTGGTCAGGCTTCCATCATTTAATACTACGAAATTATTGTCAGACAAGGAATCGAGTAGTTAACTGCCGCGATGGTCTGTTTTATAAGACCAATTACTATGGTGTCCGTTAATGTCACCCAGTATCACAGTCTTACTATTGTCTTGAGATAATAGAGAGTCCCAGTCACTTGTAGAAGTTGTCACCGAAGAAGGACAATAAATCGCTATTAGAGTTTTAATGTCGTTACAATTGAACAATTCAATTTTAAGTGTTTGTATACCTTTTTTTATGAGGGTGGGAAATTGGGCAATCATCAAATAACTTCTCCTGCTCTGGGCAGAGTGGGAGGGCGTGTCAGACTCTTACTGACTAAAACCCACCCGTCTTCCTTCAGTTGCCTGTGCCATGGGCCACGGTATCCCTCTCGGACTTCCCCGCAACCGTAGCAGGCATCGGCCCTAGCGGACCCCGTCATTGGTGCCACTAGGGCTACGAGGCTGCGCTACGGCCCGTTATTGCTGCCCATTGCTCGCCATTCGCAAGCCCACGCCTACGGTGGCCGGGAATCGGCCTGCGATTCCCGACGCCCAGGGCGTCTCCTGCGGCGGCTAGGGGCGTGAGGGCGCGAATTTTGCCTCTCCCTCACGCGTTCCACCTCCTCTTTTGCGAACATTACTGCTTCGCAGAAGGAGGTGACGGCTTCTCAAGCCCTCTCCTTCCGTACCATGGCCTGGACCAGCGCCGGACGAGAGAGATCGCCACAGCCAATCGCCTCCACGAGGACACGGCGCTGCTTCGCCATAGCCGGGCAGACCTCCACCGTATGCTCCACCGTGTCCTCCGAGCGATCCACACAATGGTGACACCCGGGCGTTTCCTCCCACATTATCCGGAACAGGAACCTCCCGAAACAACTGTGTCCGGTGATGACCTTCGTCAGGCGGAAGGTGAGGACGCCGTGGCGCCTCTCTAGCCACTCCTCAAAGAGGGGACTTATCGCCGCAATTGTGGGTTTTGGCAATTCAAAAAGTTATGTAATTGTTACGTCACCATCCGGGTTTCGATTCATAGCCGGCTTTCTGGAGTTAGTAACATTATTTGCTTCGCTATATTCGGATTCTACGTCGGAGTGTGTGAATTCCCAATTTTTTTAATTAAACTTCTTCGGTATATTTTTCGGCTTTGGATTTTCTTTTTTGATAGAGGTAGTCTTCTGTTTACATTTGCTGTTCCTGGCGTGGAACTTCTGTTACGACATAGACAAAGGTGGGATCACTGGGTAGTTTACAATTGGCTTAGCAGTTGATGGCTTTGTCAATGCACGAGATGCCGGAGGTGATGAGTAAGATGGCGAATCTGGAGAAGGGAACATTGTCAGGGCCTTACGATATGTACAGTTAAGCTGTCTAAATCGGCCATGATATGGCGGATTTTCCTTTCTTTCGTATAGGACGGGCATTCTTTTGACATGGCCATGTGTTCTCCTAAGCAATTGCGGCATTTCAAGATCTTTGTGTCACAATTTGGATGCTCTCCGCTACATTTTGGGCAGACTACCTTGCTTACACATTTCTTAGAGATGTGGCCTAGTTTCCAGCAGCGAGAACATTGTGATACAGAAAACACATATTTTTCTATGATAATTTTGAGGTTGCCTACTTATAGGTACGTACGCTGGTAAAAATGACCCTTAAAACATAATCGGACAGTTTCAGATGGAATTCATCCAACTCCATTTTTGTCTCGTCGGTTAAGAGGTTTCAGAGGGACAAGTTCAGCTGAACTTGGACACGCTATATAGTTACCGACTTAATATTAGATTTCTAAGAGAAGTAGGGTCAAGATGTTGATTAAGTTTTTATAAACAAACTGCAACGTCATAGGTTGCAGTAATTTACGCTTTAACTGCATTGTAGTTATTATGTGAAAGCTCTTTAAATTAAAATTGTTTATTCTTATATGTTTATTGTTTCTAAGGTGTGTATTTTTAAGTTTATATGAGTATTTACTATTCAATTACATTTGTCAAAGACAATGTTAGACAAAAGTCATCTCCTTCAGCGAAGCAGTAATGCTCGCGAAGGAGGAGGCGGAACGCGAGAGGGAGAAGCAAAATTCGCCACTTTCCGCCCCTAGTCGCCGAAGAAGACACCCTGGGCGTCGGGAATCCCAGGCGGATTCCCGGTCGGTCACCGTAGGTGCGGACGGCGAGCAACCAGTAGCTTGCCGTCTGATAAGGAATAGGCCTGGGTCGACGGTGCGTTGTGTTCCACGCATGCCTCAAAGAGATGTCAGCACCAATAACGGGGTCCGCTAGGGCCGATGCCTGCCACGGTTACCCTGAACTGAAGGAACACGGGTGGGTTATAGTCAGTAAGAGTCTGATACGCCCTCCTGCTTCGCCGAGTCTGATACGCCCTCCTGCTCCGCCCAGAGCGGGAGAAGTTATTTGAAAGCACTAGGAAGTGGTGACGGGTGGACGTTTTGGGGGGACTGTCTTATGTGATTTTGACGTTCAAAAAGTGCTGATTCTCAGCCTAGTTTGAATAAATGACTTTTAATTTTGATTTTAATGATAGCCCAACTTCAAAAAAAAAAGACATCAGTCATATTATTATTGCTGTAAAGAGACACAAATTACCTCAACACAAATGATTCATGTAACAATATTGCTGTTACTTTTTGTTAACACTTAAAGAAGTTTCGACTACAACAGCGTATTTCAATCAATATGTTTCGTACATTTACATAATTTTCTATCAGGTGTAACGTGATATACAGGGTTATTCGTAATACTTCGGCAATCCAATAAGGGGATTTAGGGGAGGTAATTTGCAACCAAATGACCCCTTATGACCTCTATGCAAATGACAACAATTTCCGAGTAATCTGACATTTTATAATTTTTTGGCGGTATACAACTTTGAAAATGTATTAAAAAAATACAGTGCGTGATTGTTTTCTATTATTATTCAATTTAATTTATTATTATTATTCGACATTTATAATTATACGACTATTCTAATTCGACATATTACCCATAAAACCTGTATCTATATTTAATTCTTGCGAAAATTTTGATATTTTACAAGAAAAACGTAACAAGTGGTGTCATATTTAAATTAAACCAAAACAAGGTATTGAAATAAACAAGAATAATATCTGAAAGCAATATATTGTGAAAAAAGGATAGCTAACGAACTTCCCTCTCAGAGAGCCTCATATTTAAAACCTCACAATTACCAAGTTATTAGACTTCAAAACATTTAAATGAATTTTCTGATAAACCAGGTTATCTCACTGGACACGTTCTTGTCACAAATGAGCGAGCGTCCTAAATAAAAACACGAATATCACAATAATCACTTGAAACTATATTTAATTGATGGTGTCGCACTTCGCACAACCGATACACGTAAAAGCACTTAATATGTCCCTATTTTTACAACAGTTTCAACAAAACGTACTAACGCTCGAATTTATTTACCAGTAACAATAAATATATTGGAACAGGTGTAGAATTGTACACTAGGTGGCCGTTTACGAAATTACTTTCCCCTAATTTAGTCGAGTCGAATAGTCCCACGTCTCATTAGGGCGGACGAGAATATTGTACCTTCTTTAAACGCTTGTTTTGTATTGCCAGATTTTTTTTTCTCGGTGGCGACTTCTTCAGTCATAACAGAAATTATACAGAGTTGATAGGACAGAGGGGCATTAAATTACACTACGTATACTTTACGTGTTTAGTATTAATTCAATACGGTATAAAAATAAAAAGCACCAAAAATTAGTATTTTTTTTTTCAAACAAACTATATAGCTTACTTATCAGAGTAAAAGGCAACCACCCTTTGTAATGAAAGTGCAAGTGTGTGTGTATTTATTGCCATCTTTTTAGCGAAAATATTTGGTTGTACTTGTGACTTGCGTCAGTCCGGCAAAACGCGTCGTAGGTTATACTCACATTTTATCGTTTTAAGGTGCATGACATATGCGTATAGACATAATCAGCTGTTAGGAAAGATACATCGTGTACAAACGGTACCTAGTATAGGCAGTTTAAAGGAAAGCCCCTCTGTCGTATCTACTCTGTATGAAAATACGTTAAGCGTAAGTTGTGGTGAATACCTAATGTTGATGTGCCTAACTGACGAACAGGGTTTTCTTTTTAAATTTAATATAGTCCCACTGCTGGACAAAGGTCTCCCTGTTACCTCTCCCATTATCTTTCGGCCAATCGATCAGGAACGAGTCCAAAGCATTTCTTAGTAATATGAAGTAAAAAAAACATTTTAGTAGGTAAATAGGTAGGTTTAATTTTTTATATAAATAGTACATACATACATAAATATAATATATAAATAGTACGTACATTACTGCAGTGGCAAGCAAAAGAGGCATTGATGGACGAACGTGTAAATGTGGGTCGAGGCAAAGCCGAGGCACACATACGTGAGTCCATCAAGGTAACCTGATGACTGATATACATACTTATATACACCCCCAGACTCAGGTCAAACAGACATGTTCATGCACACAAATGTTTGACTTGTCCGGGGATCGAACCCGGGACCAGCTGCTAAGAAGGCAGGGTCACTACCACCTGCACCAACTGGTCAGTCAATGAATTGCGTTTATATGAGTTTACTATGTAATTTATTTGGCCGCTAAACCACGACAGATATGGGTTTTCATACAAATTTTGCCGGCCGCTGCTCGCATGTCTTTGGCCAGTACAGCAATTTCGATTTATCTCGAAGAAGGTTGTCAAAATAATGCTCAAATTTCCAAGCATGTTTGAGAAAACAATTATATTGTGATACTTGCACGATGCTGTAGGCCATCGTGCAAGAATATACACTAAGTGAAATTCTATTGTCTGAAGTTGTGAGGTTTTTTTTAACACAAACTACAATGGTTTATACGACATTTCAAGATTTGAATCGAAACACTACGAGAAAATTACTTTTTTGTAATTGTGTTTATACCTACAGATTTTGGATCATGAGTGTACCAAAATTCTCAACCTAATTTGGTTCATCAAAACAATAATCTATTAAACAGCGAGCTATGTTCTATTTAATTACTATACGTTATTCATTGCTGGCTTAAGACAAAATGAACTGATTAATTTATTAATGACGATCAACGAAATAATATAAATCACTAATTACTACGTACCTTCACTCAATTACGTTGATTTGAGTGCTTTTCATTTAAATTAATACATGTTGTATTATTTATTTAAAAGGCGGTGAATATAATTAACATTATCTTTTCTTAATTCAGTAATCCTACTAATCCTACTATTCCTCCTTCCTACTAATAATAATATTATAAATGCGAAAGTTTGTGAGAATGGACGCAAAAACTACTCAACGGATTTGTATCAAACTTTAAAGTAGTATTGCTTATACATCAGAATAACACACTTTAATTTATAAAGATTTTGTGTGATTTGGCCATAATATAACGATAAGTATCAAGCTATTCGGAAAATTTCCTGCCCTCTGAGAGCTATCTTGGCGTGCGCTGCCTAAACCATTAGAGTTACATGAAGATAATGTATCGTGGGATTTTTTGTCTTAAACAGTTCTAAATAAAAGTCCGCAACAGTACCTATATATCTACCTTTTATGTGGAAGCTATTATAGGCAAATAATATGAGGCATAAATAAATACGTTTAAATTGGATACTTTTTTGGATTGACATTTTATGTAGTAAATTCTTATCAAAATGAATACCTTTATCGCTTTCGGTATTTAATGTAAATAAACTTTGTCCTTTACACTAAATAATTTGGATGAATAGTTTAAAAGTAACCATGATAATGATGACCTGAGCGGAGCGCCACTATATATAGCCTGGCTTGCCCGGCATGAGTTGCGACTCACTGTATTAGTTAAGCATTTTGTGAAGGTCACAATTTTAAAAGCTATGGGAGACAATGTGCTTATAATACGCATCTCAATAATATCCTATAACTTACCCTTTCATTTTAAACGTCACAAGTTCCCATTAAAAGTTGCATTTTCAATGACGATCAATAAATCGCAAGGCCAAAGTTTAAAGAAAGAAAGAAGAAAGAAAGAAAAAGTGTTTATTGCGACTCGTACAGGAAGTGCACAAACTAAATTATAAAATAAAAAACCAAACTATATAAAAACAAAAAGTAACAAAAGAAAAAGGAAACAGAAAATCCTATACGAGGCCAAAAGGCTCCTATCTCAGCATGATGCTGCGACATTTAAAAAATAAATAAATGCCGCAACGCTGGTATTCTGATAGGGCCCGTTGTGAAGTCACGGGCATTTAACAGTAGTAAATAAATAATGTAGAATAATACCAAATAAAACATTATAATATTCGCATTTCTATCCGCGCCAGACGTAACCCACTTGCTTGTCTATGCCATTGAGTGTCACTCTGTGGCATTCATATCTATAAGTAGTCTGTGGTGGCTTTGCTGTGACAAGCAAAAGGACGCACGCGCCGACCCTACGAAAATAAATAAATACAATAATAAAGGTAGCAGGGATACATTTGGGCACGCCACGTTTTTCCCACGGTCAGCTCTACGTAGCTTGCTCACGTGTTTCTAAGTCGCAAAATCTGCATGTTTAACGAATCCAATCATTTAACATAGTGTACAGAAGTATATTACAGTATGTAGAACCGTCAAAACATATCGATAATTACCTATGTACCTACTGTATTCTAACTCTTTCAGTTTTTATTCTTTGCTGCTACCGTACGACAAGTGAAACCGCTATATCAACTAATTCTCTTTAATAATAATAGTATGCATACTAATCCATACTTTTTTTTGTGGGTCGGAAATCATTGAAAAACTTCTACCGCTCTGGGCGGAGCGGGGGGGCGTGTCAAACTCTTACTGACTAACCCAACCCACCCATGTTCCTTCAGTTGCCTGTGCCAGGGGCTACGGTAACCCTTTCGGACTTTCCCGCAACCCTGGCAGGCATCGGCCCTAGCGGACCCCGCCATTGATGCTGACATCTCTTTGAACACAACGCGCCATCGACCTGGGCCTGATCCTCATCGAACGGCGAGCTGCCCATTGCTCGCCATCCGCAAGCCCGCGCCTACGGTGGCCGGGAATTGGCTTGCTTGCAATTCTCGATGCCCAGGGCGTCTCCTCCGGCGGCTAGGGGCATGAGGGCGCGAATTTTGCCTCTCCCTCACGCGTTCCGCCTCCTCCTTCGCGAGCATTACTGCTTCGCAGAAGGAGGTGACGGCTTCCCAAGCCGGCTCTTGCTCCGTACTATGGCCTGGACCAGGGCCGGACGCGAAAGATCGTCACCGCCAATCGCCTCCACGAGGACACGGCGGTGCTCCGCCCAAGCAAGGCAGACCTTCACCGTATGGTCCACCATGTCCTCCGGGCGATCTACACAATGGTGACACCCAGGCGTTTCCTCCCGCCTTATCCTCAACAGGAACCTCCGGAAACAACCGTGCCCGGTGAGGACCTGCGTCAGGCGGTGAGGACGCCGTAGCGCCTCTCTAGCCACTCGTCAAAGAGGGGACTTATTGCCGCAATTGTGGCGTGCTCAGCACTGGGTTGCGACAGTCGCACTCTCTATGCCGCCCTGAGATCCCCCCGGAGCTCTGTTCGCTGTGCCGTGATTTCTCGCGGCAGCGGAGTTATGCCCCGGTGTCTCGCCTCCTCGCGCCACACTCATATGTGCGCGAGGACTTTTGCCTCCAGATCCCATGGCGGTAATCCAGCATGGAGGCTGGCCGCCTCACCGGAGACCGTACGGTATCCCCGGACCAGCTGGGTGGCGACACGACAGAGGTAGGTCGGCATCCGATGATACCGGAGTGCCTCCCTTTTTTTTTTCTTTTTTTTCCGGGTTGGAAAATCCTCATGAAGGTCCACCGCCCTGGGGGTGCGGAGGGGTCTTTCAGACTCTTACTGACTAAAAGTCACCTCGGTGTTCCATCTTACACCTACGCCGGGGGTCGCGGGAAGGTACGATCCTTCCGCAACCCCCGACTGGTGCCGATCCGCCGCTGCGGGCCTCTTCGGGTCTGGGGGGGAGTGAGGTGTTTGACTCCCCCCGGGATAACGTCTAAGAGAGGCGCGCGTGATACACTACGCGCTGCCACCTCAGGTCCTGATGTGTGGGGGGGTGACGAACGTCCCCGAGTCCGTTGCACCTGGACCTATTTAGGCCTTTTCCGCCGACGCCCGGTGCGCCCTCTGCGGGCCAGGTGAGTGGACGAGATACCGGAGTGCGTTCCTTTTTTTTTTTTTTTTTTATCCTCATGGATGTGCGCCGCCCTGGGGCGGGCGGCGGGTCTGTCAGACTCTTACTGACTAAAAGTCACCTCGGTGTTCCATCTCACACCTACGCCGGGGGTCGCGGGAAGGTACGATCCTTCCGCAACCCCCGACTGGTGCCGATCCGCCGCTGCGGGCCTCTTCGGGTCTGGGGGGGAGTGAGGTGTTTGAATCCCCCCGGGATAACGTCTAAGAGAGGCGCGCGTGGAACACTACGCGCTGCCACCTCAGGTCCTGATGTGTGGGGAGGTGACGAACGTCCCCGAGTCCGTTGCACCTGGACCTATTTAGGCCTTTTTCCGCCGACGCCCGGTGCGCCCTCTGCGGGCCAGGTGAGTGGACGAGATACCGGAGTGCCTCCCCTTTTTTTTTTTTTTTTTGTTTCCGGGGTGGAAAATCCTCATGGATGTCCGCCGCCCTGGGGCGGGTGGCGGGGTCTGTCAGACTCTTACTGACTAAAAACCACCCCGGTGTTCCATCTCACACCTACGCCGGGGGTCGCGGGAACGTACGATCCTTCCGCAACCCCCGACTGGTGCCGGCCCGCCACTGCGGGCCTCTTCGGGTCCGGGGGGGAGTGAGGTGTTTGACTCCCCTCACGACATCTAAGAGGGGCGCGCGTGGAACACTACGCGCCGCCACCTCGGGTCCTGATGTATGGGGGGCGACGGACGTCCCCGAGTCCGTCGCCCCTGGACCCATTTAGGGGGGCTGGAAGAGGGCGTTGTCCGCCCTCCGCCGACGCCCGGTGCGCCTTCTGCGGGCCGGGTGAGTGGGCGAGATCTCCCTCTCCCTTTCCGCAGCCTCCTTCTGCGAGACGACTGTCTCGTAGAAGGAAACCACCGCGTCCCAGGACTCGTCGCTGCCGACCATCGACTCGACTACGGCCGGCAGCGACAAGTCACTGCCTACTTCTGAGATGAGGGCACGGCGCGGCTCCGCCCAAGCGGCACACTCTGCCAGCGTATGCCACGCCGTGTCCTCCCGGCAGTTGACGCAGTGGTGACACCGGGCGTCCGGCTCCCTGTTTCTGCGACACATGTACTTCCCGAAGCAGCCATGCCCCGAGAGCACCTCCCGGGAGTGCCTCCCTAATGCAACTCCAGGGCACGGTGTTGAAGGCATGGGCGATGTCTAGAGACACCGCCAATATACAAAAAAAAAAAAATTGATTTAGACTAGTAGACCTGACTGACGTTGTCCTGCCCGAACAGTGTGAATCTAATCCATCCAGGGACACACAAAAAAGTCATCAAAATCGGTCTAGCCGTTTAGGAGGAGTTCAGTAACATACAGACGTACAGAAGAATTTATATAAATTATATATATAAAGTTGAAAAACAAACGCATCGAAAGCATAACCACCTCCATTTTTTTAAGTTGGTAATAAGTTGAGCGCTTCAAAAACATGGAACACTAAAACGATTAAAAAACTAGTGGCATGTGCTAAAACATCGTCTGCCAGCCACGCACGAAACATGAACAGAATTTTATCCCAATTTTAGAATAGAATTTGTAATTTCTCCATTTCTCGAAAATGCGGCAGGGCACAGTTAGCAACTCTATATTTCTTAGCAAGAACACATAAATCCAAGTTGAAAAGTTAAGGTCTGCACGATAATGAAGCCATCTATTGGTAAATGACACAGAAAAACGAGATTAGAATTCGCTTTCGATAGCAATAAAAAATAAAGCTTTTCCTTCTGCGTTAGGTCGATCGCCGAGCGATTGCAATCTATATTCAGAAAAAAATGCTTTTAACTTTATGTCTGGGCAAAGTAGTGGAATAAAATAAAATCTATTGCTAGTGACAGATAACGTATTATGCGAATAAGGATAGTGTAGTCACAAATGTTTGAAAGTACCTAAATAGCGTCTATTGTATTTCAAATTCTCAACAAATACTCAACTGACCAAAACCGCTTAGCATAACTTAAACGCAACAAAGCTTCAGCTCAGTTTTGTGGAAGCAAAGCTAACAGGTCAGACTACACCCTCTCAGGAATTACACCTGACAGAACTATTCACAACTGGCCCCCGACATGCATAGTTTAGGGCACAACTTGTTCCAGCGCATGTCTGAATTTTGAAATGCTAACTATCTGGCGTGAATAGTGCAAGCGGTTACCCGCCTTTAGTTACCCCATTCTTATGGATAGTGTGATCGCTCGTAAAGTTGTGAGCCACTTTATTGCGGTAAACAGGGAACAGGCAATCCCATGAGGAGCAATGAGCAGGTAACTGCGGTAGCCAACTTTAAAGCTAATATTAGTTCAGCCACGGCACCGGAAAATGGGTAGTGCAGTGATTGGCTGTGGCACAGACCGGACTTTCAAATGTCCAATCAGAGTGCGAGGCCAACGACTCCAATTAAATTCGATTGAATGGGAAAATTCTAGCGCCGTCAGGCATTCTGTTATTTGTAAACTTATTGAATGACGCAATCAAAAGCTTGTTCTGTTCGCATCCAAAACAAATCTGACAACAGTTGTACAGCTGGTTATTTCAGTTTGTTTATTTTCTGCAGAGTTCGCGTTTTCCTAAAGTAGCGTATCGACTTTTGATTAACAGAAATTGATAAGTAGAGTTAACATGTACATTCGTAATTGAATAATACATATTTAAAGAAGAGGCGTACCTTCAAAATACAATAACGATCATGTCTGGTAGCCAGAACTACTACACCTACTCAATTCTAAAAAATTCCACCGCTCCAACAATGCGACACTAAACAATCTAAAAGCAGAAAAAGTTACCGTTTTTCAGCGTACCGGTAATCGTTACATTTATTACTGTGTGTGTCTGAGCGCCGGTATAATTACGCGACCACAGTTGAGAGGGGGGCGACGCAATTAGCCATTTCACAGGAGCCGAGCCGTTGTCACATCGACTCTAATGACTTCAACTAGTTCCATTGCACGCCCGCAAAGGCCGAAACGACTTTTTCAAGCCGTTCTTTAGTCTGGCTACAGAAATGTAATTTAAAATCTAGAGAGGGGATTTTAACTATATAAACTACGGAAGTCTGAACTGTTAATTATAACAATTAACTGTTGCGACTTTCGTTGCCGAGTTGTGAATGATTAGACCTTTTAAATAGCTACAGTTGTGAATAATTTTCAACTGTTGCAATTACGTAAAAATAGATGGGGAAAGTGCAGGACCGAAAGATAGCGGCCTACGTTTGCGATAGCCTGAGTTAATTGATTAATTAATCACCAAAGTATATTACACATGCGAAACGATTACGCTTCTTTATTTCTGTATTACGTAGGTATGTGATTAAAAGGAACATACAAAAGTAATTTGCGATTAATATTTATACACAGGATGAAAATGTACTGATGTAAGGGTAATTTAAAATGAACATAAATTAGGTTCATTTTAAATTACCCTTAAACTCGTACACCTCTGATTTAATTTAAGGTTATTGAATAAAAAATCGTGCTGATAAAAAAGGGTTGATGAAATAAACATAAACGAGCAGGTACAAAGAAACATCCGATAGCAAGCTCTCTTTGCGGGGTTTTGTATAAAAATTCAATATTATAAATAACCTCAAACGTGATCGACATCGTTCCTTAATTGTTTTTTGTTCGTTCAGTAATTTAACTCGATGAAAGCTTCGGGGCCGATCATTAGTCTTTACGATTGTGTCAGATACTGTTCGAGTAAAAAAAAAAACGACCGCACATTGTTCCAACTGAAATTGCCTCTGGAAATTGAACAAACGAGTTTGAAACCTTCACGAATGTTGGTGAACACAAATTAAGCAACATTTCAGATGCCATTTTTGTTGAAAGAACAAACTAGGGGTGAGCTAACGTTCTGAACTTAGTTTACGAGTGTTGGAAACAAAGGTAAAGTTCTCTATGCCGTTGCTATCTCGATGTTACAGTTGTTTTCACTTTTGTTATCGATTCTGTTTTCACACACGTGGACTCGAGTTGTATACCGCAACAGGAAGTAATTTTAACTTCAAATATAATCTCACTTTATAAGTTTTGTGTGTGTATTCATAACATGTTGTTGTTTTGCGTGTTTAGAGCCGCTATTTATAAAATAAATTGTCTAGTCCAACAATAATTTTGCAAACTAATAAAATAAGGAGCTGTTTTCTTTCATAAACCTGAAACAGTTTGAAACCGTTTTAAGACTAATTGACTGCCAGTCAACGCAGAGCCAATTCATACACGTAGGACTATGAAAATTTAAAAATAGTTTTCTATGAAAATGGTAACAGATGGATATAAATAGCCAAAGATCGAGATAAATGGCGTGCCAAAGATTGTCCAGTAATAGAATGCTAAACTCTGATGATTGTAAGAAAACTGCTTGGGTAGTTAACAATATTGTTTAATCATTGCAATCCAACAATCCACTACAATCATTAACTCCAATTAACCAGCTACAATAATTTATTAATAATTCTCGACAGAGCTACTTTAGTTTTGTTCCATCCGTAGCTCGTCCCAATAACCAAGTGAACGAATCGATTGCCGGATCACCACTCATCACCTTTCGTCCACGCTTGATGTTGCCGTATAAATAATTGTTCTGAATAATCGCTACGTGAATTTAGTCGATTTAAAAGTATGTAAGTACAGATAAAATAACCTAACACTTGTCCATCGTGATCTTGTGTATGTACTCATACACATAAGTCAGGATCGATTCCCAGAGTGTTAGGTTCCTTAACACTCTGGGAATCGATCCGTTTTATAAAAAATCGTAAAATAAATAAAAATACGGACTGTGAATCTAGTCGATTTAAACGTACAGATAAAATAACCTAACATTATGGTTATAATGATGTGTAGTTACCCCTTGAACTAATTATTCGGATATCCAACACTGAGCAGATAAAAAGAGGCCAGCCGCGACCAAATACGTAGTATACTTAAAGAACCGGTGAAGGTTATTTCTCCAAATACCCAGAGTAAACAAAACTTGAACAACACAAACTATGTCACCACTTGAAACTCCATACAGCCATAAAGTTTTGGGTCGCACAATAACCTACTTCAGAGCACATAGGGTAAGTACCGTAAGTAGTGACAAATTGCTACCCATCTTCTACGATCACTAGAACACGACTCCCTTATCCCTAGTTGATTGCGACAACTTGTGAAATATGTTAAGCAGTTCACAATGGCATCTCTAAATTAAAGTCTGCATGTAGGTATTAAGTCGTTTCAGTTATTAAAACTGTTGGAAACCCACAACTAATATTTAAAAAAAACCACCGACTTCCAAAAAAAACACTACGAAGTCAAAGTTTTTTTTCACTTTGTAGTGTTTGTTTTTTGGAAGTCGGCGGTATTTTTAATTTGTGGTACCCTACCCTATACAAAGTCGTATACCACTACTTGCAGTGTAAATAACAGTGACAGGAAGTTATTACAACATCATCAACATTCACCATTTAAAAAAATAAGTAAGTATTATTGAAGCTCATCAGAACTTTACCAAATTGATATTTGATCACCTGTGAAGTATACCCTTTGAAAGAAAAAAAAAGAACTTTCCAAATCGGTCCAGGCGTCTTCGAGTAATCGGTGAAAATATATAAAAAAAAAGATTCCGACGAATTGAGAACCTCGATTAAATAAAGTGTTTATAATATCAGTAAAAGCTAACAGACAAATAAAAAAACAAAAAAAAAATATCGTCCGAACAATTTTTGAGAATAAATTGTAACACAAACATCCTCCCACACCTGCGGTCTGCAGTGCAGATGTAAATATTTATCAGTATATCGTAAACAATCAATGATATGAGCTGTTCATCTGTTTAAATCCAATTCAATTCCCCGCTGAGCCAGTACAATGCATTATGTTGGGATGCAATCCCCTTAGCATGCGATTCGGGAGTCCGACCTGATTGGCAATTTATTGACTGGCCCTTCTCCTTTATCTTGGATGTCCACAACCTGGATCAAGTTGACACAAAGACAAATTGTGATTATCTGTAATCCGAGCTTATGGTCCATTGATGGCCGTTGTTAATGTCTCTGAAAAAGTGGGTTGCGTGGAATTGGAACAAAAATAAATGGTTCTATATGAAGACTTAGGTTTTTTCGGGCAGGTAAACTATGAGACGTCCTTATAATCGTTTAGCTGTATTTTTTTAAGTATTCATTATTTTATTGTTGGTAATTAAAAATATGCTTGTGACATATTGATTAAAATATTTAGGACAATTTGCATCATTAACAAGAAAGCATATAAACTTTACGCAAAAGGGTACAGTTTGTTATATTTAAAGGGAAAAAAAACCACTTGAAATATAATTTGTTACACTGATCTTTGCCCTTCAATAATTCTGCCAATGATAACAAAAACAAAATTATCATAAGTATTAACCCCTTCCCTCGATGTAACCTTTACGATCAGATAAATTATCAGCAGAAATAAACAGGAAGTCTCCTCCTACACAAATCGTTAGTGTAGTCGAGTCTAAAGATTCACGATAAGCGATGGACTTTGCGATAAGCTAACAACCTCGTTACTTATGCACTATTGTAACCTTTGGACTCGTATCGCTAATGGCTAAATTGTTGCTAAGTCAGACCACGTTAGTGTAATTTCCTTGAGCTTCAAATGTGGTTGGTAAAGCGCTGAACGTGTTTGGTGGGTATGTTTTTAAAAATAATGTTAGCACCAGCATCATTCTTACAACTTTTTTTTTTAGCGCTTGCCACGTCCCATCCTCGTTACTTATGCACTATTGTTACCTTTGGACTCGTATCGCTAATGGCTAAATTGTTGCTAAGTCAGACCACGTTAGTGTAATTTCCTTGAGCTTAAAATGAGGTTGGTAAAGCGCTGAACGTGTTTGGTGGATATGTTTTTAAAAATAATGTTAGCACCAGCATCTTTCTTAGAAGTTTTTTTTTAGCGCTTGCCACGTCCCCTGATATGAATAAACGCGCTCCCTCACTGGGAGCGTTCGCCTGTAATGTACCTTTACCCACGACCTAGCCGTGTTACTTCTACCTAATTATTTATATGTATGAAACCTATCCCGCTGGTTTCAATTATCTCTCTACACTACCTTGCAGTTGTTGGCCTGCGCAGTCTGCTTGAACAACGCTAACCGTTACAGTGGAATCATGGATTGTAACATTACAGGAGAATGCTTCCGCTGCGGGAGCGTCTTAAGGAAAAACGAACGTCGGGAGTTAATTGGTATTACCTAAATACACACACATAACCACTTTTTTTTTTAATTTATATAAAAGACAGGAAAACGCGGTATATCTTCGTAACAAAATTCCTTTTACGACGCCACGATTTACTTGTAAAAAAACCCTGTTCGTCGTAACATTTTAAAATGCCCACAGGAAGAAATCTTGAGAGCGTCGTAAAATGCAACTAAAGACTGAAATTTATTTCAGGTGGGGCGGAAAAAGGGTTCGCTTTGGGGTGCGGTGTTGTAAGGCAGTCATGTCCCGTTCTCGTAAATGGATTAAGAACTAGTTGTACTCTGGGTTGAAAGTAAGCAATTCTGTAAAATGGGTGCTGGTTACAATAATTTTGTTTTAAGGCGTTTTCTAATGCCTATGAAAATAAATGCTTTTTAAGACACCAGTTTATGACGGGCTACGCTTTCCCATTGAGATTCTAATACGCGATAGGAACTACGCTACGGTGGGTACAAAGGCAATGCTAAACTTTACTGCAAGTCTTAAAAACTACGCTGTTTTATAAAGACATCCCCTAGGCTTTGGGAACTGTGCTACGGCGCAGCAACCACGCTACGGCGTAGCTACTTCGCTACGTCGCGGCGCTGGCGCTGATATGGAATACAAGCTTAGTCTTGGAAATATTGATTGCACTATTGACGCAAAGATTTCCGTTGTATTATAACGCGTCGTAACAAAAGCACGAATCTAAATAGGCGCTTAATTGAAATAATAACTATAGAAAAGTATATAAATCCAGGCTTAAAATCATTCAAGAATGTATACCTATAATACATTGTGTTCTCAACATTACTCCTAAAACAACAAAGCTCACGAGAGTTGTTGGTTTCCACGATATTATGTGTTTATATGTATTACCTAGCATATGCCTCGGGAATTACTATTTTAGCATTTCAATAATGAATAAATTAGTAAGGTAGCAAGACATCTGCTACTAAACCGGTACCCTCCAAATTAGGGCAAAAGTATGTACGTATAATTTGAAAAGGATATATTCTATAACGTTCGTTAGGGACTTCAACAATGTTTTTACTGGGACATAGGGTGTATTATTCTCCGTAAACTTATGTATGTTTTGGTTTATAGGCTTGTGGAAGGCTTAATTGGATTATCCGATGTTTTACATAAACTGATTTATGGTATGGAAATGTAAGTCATGAAGCATGAATGTAGAAGCTTAAGAATGATTTAATGGTAAAGACAGCAGTGGTGGCCCAGTGGTAACGGCAGCGACTTACGAGTTGCAGGTCGTAGGTTCAAACCCAGACAGGCGCTTTACTTTGTGTAAATTATTTCATCAGCATTGCTCGCAAAACGGTGAAGGAAAACATTGTAAGGAAACAGGCATGTCCTAGAACCAACAAATCCAAAGACATGTGACATCTACCAACCCGCATCGGGCCCGCTTTGGGGCGTTGGACCTCTCACCGAAAGGAGTCCTGTGTCTCAGCAGTGGGAATATTATAGGCTGATTATGCTAAAGAAAAATAATTAAGATTGAAGAGATTTACAATGTTTTGTTGCAATAATGAACGTAGAGATTATTTTTATTATTATATGAATTAAAATGTACAATTGACAGAAGATTAAAAAAAAGGAACTTGTTAAATTAGGAAAAACGTCATGTATATTTTAAATACTAGTCTAATATCCTATTATTGCGATCTTAGAATAGGTAATAACTAAAGCAATTGCGATGATTAAACTGACAGATGTTTATGTCAATCTAACTTATTTCAGAAAACCCATAGACATTCAGACGGTCCTGATAGAGGTTTATTTATTTATTTTATTATTTATGTACACACACTAAAACTGAAGTTGAATATATATAGATATGGTTGGATATAAAGGAGAGGTTGTGATATATTGGTTTCAAGCCGGTACAGAAGAGAAAGAACGACGAATTGAATGTATGAAGTTTGAAATACCCAATAATATATTCCAATAATTCGCCTATTTCAGTGTACTAGCAAAAAAAAGCGACTATGATAACAATTGCTTGCCTGAATAAAAATCAATCTCTGCAATTGTGACATAGAGACAACAAGACGTTTATAACCTGCGTGACCCAGTACGTAATATAATAACATGCCAAGAATGAAGATATAAATAACAACAAGCCTTGTAAAGCCCTAGTATCTAAATTATTTAATCTCGGGTAGACCCTAGCTCATATTCATTATTTATTTTACCTCGAGCCACGTTTACCCTCGTCCTAGAGACATCGCTATTTCGATCACAGACAAATAAACTAACACGAAAATACGTACACAGAATCGTTTTATATTCAACATAAAAAAAAAAACATTAAACATAACAACGTTTGTTAAATATTCTAGTATTCTCTATACCCATACAATTTGTTCAAAAAACATTATTCTTTATAAGAACATATTTTATATTGTTTTAGCTTATAATTCACGTGATTTACTTTTAAAATTACAGGTTACGCCATAGTAACGTTCAGGGGAGCGTGAACCGGCTAAACAAAACCGTTATTGCGTATTGGTGCTAAATCTGGGGAAGCGGCATAAAAAGGGGACGCTTATTTAGCGGTGGGCAAAACCAGGTCGTGTGATAATGATCGTTTTATCGCGTCGAGCTTCTGATATAAACAACTTTATCATATGTAAAAATTCGGGTGTATTATTTGTCTACTTCTTTTTGGTCTTCGTCATCGACGTGTCGGTGGCAAGACAATGTATAAAATTTTTTTGGCCAAAACATCGCCACTGTAAGTGACGGCATTCTTTCAGGAGAATGTAATTCTGGTCTATATTACTTCTGACACCAGTTCATAAGGCTACAACTTTTTATGAGCTATTTTACGAACTCCTTTATATAAATAATTTGTAAGGAGAAATAAACAAATAAAATAATATCCTATTCTTCCACTCACCATCTCGCTTTCTACTCTGTCTGAAACAAAACAATATCCATTAATTACTCCCCTAAACTCGCACAATCAAAATTAAAATTAAAACTCCAGACCCCCCGCTAAACACAAACACGTTTTAAGACCCCGTTTTAGTTAATAGACGAACTCAATTAACTAAATGGCAGCCAAACCAAACAAACAACAAACGAAATAAGAATCAAATGAGCTCTCAAACAGCGTCTGTAGGTAATTAAAACGTAATAATTGAAGCGTCTGGATCCTCCATATCATTATAATGAGAACTAGTGTTGTACTCGCTTCAAACGACCTTCATTAGCACGATCGTGAACAAAATTAATGATGTAATGTGGTTGTTCGTACTACATTTGGTATGTGGCGGTCTAATTATGTTCCTGTCACTGGTTTTGACTCGAACGCCTGCACTTGTAATCTTTGTGTGCTCATCACTGGTTATTGTGGCGTCGGGTAGTAATTTTGTATCGCGCACGTAATATTTTGATGAAGGAACAAATGGGGAAGAGCTTCAACCACCCTGTCCGTAGATTCAGAATTTCACGGTAGTTGATTCATATTGCATTTGCTTAAACTGCTAAACAGTGAACGTTTTAATGCATTTATATTTGCAATATTAGTCTGTATTGTCAACTTGATAACAAACACTTTACACAAAAAAAAATTGCATCTAGCTGATCAGTAAGAAAAAACACATCATGCTTTTCTTGTTCTATCATTCGATTTTATTTACAAAACTGCCGCCATTCTATTAACTTGCTACTCACTGATACACAACCTGCATAATCAGCCTATAATGTTCCCACTGCTGGGACACAGGCCTCCTAACTTCGAGCGGGAATGGGGGAAATATTACGCGGGCGAAGCGCGTGTTGGTACATGTCACATGTCTTCCAATTGTTCTTTCTCCGTTTTGAGAGCAGTGGTGATGATAAATATTATTTACACAAAGTAAAGCACTTGCCTGGGTTCAGACCCACGACCTACGACTCCTAAGTACTGTTACCACTGGGCCATCATTGCTTTACGACCTGCCGCTCACCTAATTTAGTTGAATGGTCCACTGAATGTTTAAGTAATGCCTGAAATTCCAATGTGTATAAACCGAAAAGGTGGCATTTAACTGTGACATATGAGTTTGTTTCGGCCTTTCTTCTTAGAGTAGTGAGATAGGAAACGCAGACCTCATCTAGTTTTTAAAATATGATTGACGTGTAAAAGTGTTTGTACAAACCTACTTACAGAAATAAAATCATTTAACATGTAAACGATACTTGTTATATTTGAAGGCGATGAAAATAGACGAGTGTATTAGTGGTTGGTGGAGTGAAATAAAACTGAAGCTCAGTGTGATAAAAGAATATTAGTGAGAAAATTATGAAAAATATAACAAATCCGAAACACAAACCAAACCTTTTGATAGATACAAGAAGAAGCAACAAAAAAAAATATTCAAGTAAAAAATATAAAATAATAGGTCTTTATCTATGAAGTTGCCGTTTTACAATACTGGCTATTTAAAATGTAATCTATGTATGGCTGGCAATAAATTCTAAATTCAAATGAATTTTATTTAATAATTATGGAATTCTATTTTCAAATTCAGTCATTTG
Source organism: Brachylomia viminalis (assembly GCA_937001585.2). NCBI lineage: Eukaryota > Metazoa > Arthropoda > Insecta > Lepidoptera > Noctuidae > Brachylomia > Brachylomia viminalis. Next base: position 10,506,939 of record OW443308.2, on the reverse strand, counting down.
TTTATTGATTAGTGTTTTGTTTTCACTACATTTGTATCTTTTTCATCACTATGAACACGATATAAATACAAGTAATTAATACGAATACGAGTTACGTCGCGGTATCAATGCCGCACAAACGGCTCACAACATTAATTATGTGTACGGAGTGAACACTACAAACGAATGCACGACTAGTTATTGGTTTGAACGCATCCGACATGACAATTTTGATCTAAAAAGTGAACCCCGTGGTCGCCCGAAAACTGAAGTCAACAACGATGAATTAAAGGCGATAGTGGAAACTGACGATACTCAATCTACGGCTGAGTTAGCAGCAGCTTTCAACGTTAGCTTCAAAACAATATTGGTCTATTTGCGTCAAATTGGCAAGGTAAACATAATTGATAGTTAATGCCGCACGAACTGAACGATCGCCAGCGCGACGGGCGCCTTGAAATAAGCCTTGTGTTGCTTAACCGAGACAGAAACGAAGGATTTTGAACCGCATTGTCACTTGCGATAAAAAATAGATTCTTTTTTATCGTATGCGGTTATCATGTTGGTTAGACCCTGGTTCAGCGCCTAGGCAATGTCCCAAACGAAAACTCACCCCTAAAAAAGTCACGGTCACCGTATGGTGGTCTAGTATAATTAATCACAGCTTCTTACCAAATGGCACCAGCATTACTGCGGATGTGTAGTGTGAGGAACTGGACACAATGATGGAGAAGCAAGCAAATCGCCGGTCAGCCTTGGTTAATCGCTCGTCCCCGCTGGTCCTACACGACAACGTTCGATCTCATACGGCACAACAGACGATCTCTAAGCTACAAGAGCTAGGGTTGGAAGGTTTGCGTCATCCACCGTACTCACCAGACCTTGCGCCGACAGACTTCTACTTTTTCCAAAATTTGGACATCTTCTTGGCAGGGAAAAAATTTAATACCCGAGAGGCAGTACAAAATGCCACTGAAGAGTTTGTTGGCTCCCATACTTCTTTAAGAAGGGAACATACTGACATTGAAAAAGGCAAGAAGGCATTGAAAAATTACCACTGCGCTGGCAGAGATGCATATAGTATGGGTGCTTATTTTGATTCATAGATATAAAAAAATATATATAAATATGACCTTAACTTTCTGTATAGGTACTAAACGGCGGATTCATAGGTAAAGACCTAATGTCTTCAAAAATGTACATTAACCATGGAGATTGCAACACTATTACTTATTCTATAAGATATTGTTTAAAAAACATGCTGACTGAACTACATATAACTCAATTATTGTTACAATTTTTTCCCTCAAGAAATTACCTAAATATCAAAGAAACTGGATAGTCAAAATCAACATAAAAACTCTGCACCAAAACTTAATAGCTTCAAACGTGACAACCAAATTAGGTCCAATGTAGGAAAATAACACCTTATTTTGTCACCGCACCCTAGCTCTGAGAAATTGATAACTTTTTCTATTCCGTGTTTACGGAAAATCTCATTATGTACGGCGAAACATATTAAAACTAATTTCTAACTATTTTTGCTCCACAGTTAGACAACAGTTTTGTTGATCATTATAAATGTTTGCTTTCGACGGACACCTGGAGAATATGAACGGAAATGTTTATTGAAAAAGTTATTTTCTGTCTGCAGAGCTTAGAATGTTTCCTATTGGAAAAGTTATGATACATCAAAGCATCGAATACCTTCGCGGGATGTCAGGATGGAGTTCTATATTTCGACATTTTGGCTCAGATGTTTCAGTTTTAAAGGCGATGTAAGTTGGGCTACGTTTTTCGTTTTCATGAAGTTTTACGTGAATTTCATAAGCCTTAAAACTTAACACATGTTAGCTAAGCATTCGTTTTATAGTGTTAAAACAAAGTGTGCTAAGTAACATAGACAAAAATTGGGTCATATAAAGTTTGGTGGGGTCTGGTACATATTATAGTAAATATGTATGTATTTGCATCATAAGTTTATAACGTTTTTATGTACTTGTATACCTATTTTATTTATAATTAATTATGTTGTCTTTTTAATATTTTTTTTATTATTGTTAACTGCTGTTAAACAGAGCAACTGCCCTCTTATCTCTACAGCACCCTTGGTTGACTGGTAGAGAATGTCTAAGGCGTTAAGTCCGCCTTTGTACCTTATAATGTGCGAGGAGTTTAAATAAATAAATAAAACGATAAAACATTTGGAGCTCTTCGTGAAATAAAACAATACCGTAACGTGACCAAAATTATTTGTGACCATTCGAGTCCTACTTCTGTGACACAAATAAACGTTGCGATTGATCACAAATCGTTACTTTTTATCATTCCAGAAACATCTGCCCCTTGATCTCCCCAATTTCCGGCTGAAGCGCCGTCTTATTCCAAACTTTGACCAACTTTTGGGAGTGTTCAATATTATTACAATTTTTATCGTAGCTTTGGTATTTACATAATGATTAGGTATTCTATTATTCGAAGAGCCTGCTTGCGAAAAAATATTTTTGAACCAAAATAAATAAGAAAATAGCTATTATGTATAGAAATCGATAGGTACATCAAGATGACTCAGGCCCGGTTCCTATATCCGAGAAACGACTCGTTTTGCTTACGGATGGTAGAATTGTCTACGAGGCGTAACCCAAAAGTGTTCCTATAAAAAACGTTTCGTAAGCGACGTTACCGTTGGCTTGCTACCTACGGACGGGAGGGTTACCAATAACGATCCGTATTCGTAAAGTATGGAAATGTTGATCTGTGGTGTTCCTATAAAAATTTCGAGCGTCGGTCGAACTGTCAAATCTACTGTTCGTAGTTCGTTTGCCTACCGGCCGATTTCGGCGGATAGTTTTGTGGAATTTTTCAATTGTAAAGTTATAATGTCGAGTTCAGAAAGTGAAGTGAGTGATTTTGAAATTATACGTTTACTAACGGACTCCAGCGACTCTTCGCCGCTTATTAGAGTTTACAAACAAAGAGACGTTGGATGATTGAGTTCTAGCTGAGATTTCGGCTTGTTATACCGTCTGTTCAAGAGGTACTGCTAGAAATATATCCCTATCTAAGAATAACGGGAGCCAGGTGAAACCTACCCGTGTTTATGTACTTACTTATTTGATAAGAAAAATTATTGGCAATACATTGTATTTCACCAGTGTTACCTTGAACTCGAGACACGTTTAACGAAATTAACTAATGTTTTACTTGGCCTTTTTAAGGAATCATGGAATATCTCCGATACACCAACTCTTATTAACTTTAAGGTTCTATGCATTGGGAACAATGCTAATATCAGTGGCAGATTTTATAGGAGTGTCGAAGGCATCTGCATGTCGTATTGTTGCTGATGTCAGTAATGCTATAGCACAGCTGTACAGCAGATATGTATACATGCATAGGTACCAATACTGAGCAGGATTTTTATTCAGTATCTCGATTTCCACTAGTACTTGGTGCACTAGATGGAACACACATCAGGATACAATCACCATGTAAGTGCATTACACTTGTACCAACTAACTTTAAACTTCAATGGCCTCATTGGTCTGATTGGTTCGATTCCTGGCCTGGGCAGTATTACTGGGTTTTCTATCAGGAATTTCTCAGTAACGGCTCGGAATCTGGATTGATGACCGATTGATGGCAATAGGCTCGCCAATAACTAAACATAACTAGCAAAATGTGGGTGTACCTACTATAGGTGCACCTGCACTGTTTACACGCTTCCTAGCCCTTCAGGGTATACAGGCATGATGTTACGTTAGTATTTTAATCTTGTTTTTAATGCATAATTTTTATTTCAGGTTCTCAGATTGGAGAAGAATTTAGAAACCGTAAAGGGTACTTTTAGATAAATGTTCAAGCAGTATGCAATGCCAATTTGCTGTTTATGAATGTAGTGGCTCGCTGGCCAGGGTCTGCTCATGATGCCACAATATTTAACAGTTCAGAACTGAGAGGTAAATATTGATGTTGATATACATATTTCATTATTTGAAAACAAAGTAAATGGGTACTTACTTAATTTAATTCTGTGTTACTAAACTATAATTAAATTTTTCAGCACAGTGTGAGAATGGACAATTTGGGAATAAGTGGCTGCTTGGGGATAGTGCATATCCTTTGAAGCCATACCTTTGTTAAATCCAGACACACGAGGAGAACAACTTTATAATGAAGCCCACATCCGAACTAGAAACACCATTGAAAGGTATGTAGATGTTAAGTCCTTACAGATTTGTGATTGTCTAGAATCCACTTAAGTATTCAAGTTAATGTAATACCTATTTTGTTATAGGTGTTTTGGAGGTTGGAAACGAAGGTTTCCAGTAGTGGCTTTAACTTTATGTTTGAGTCTTTTAAGAGCCATTGCAGTTATTATCTCTACAGCAGTACCTACTTCATAACATTTGTATATTAAAACGGCTGGATGATATCCCACCAGAGGTTGAGATTCCAGATGTGTATGCAGTGCCCACATCTAATAATATTGAGGCAAATAATAATCAAACATTAAGAGAAACTTTGATAACAGAATATTTTAATATGTAAGTTATGCATGTATATGTACTTTAATTAAGTATCTCTATTTTTCATACTTAAGTGATATACATTTGTTCAGTTCAGGTGTTGCCACATAAGTATACAGGAAACCTTAATCTAATTTCTGAATAATAGTCCCTAAAATTTAATAGTGCCAATCACAAGACACACTAGGTGGTAAAACTTTTGTCAAAGATTAATCTACAAGGATGTGGGCAGTATCTGTGTAGCTAATAAATTAAATTACTGGGTGGAAGACACCTAAAAATGGATGTGTACTAAAAGATAATTATTATTATTATTTTCAGTTTGGAGTAAGAAATATTACATCTTTATATTTTCGTGACAAGATCATGAAAATAAAAACAAGAAGCCAAAACAGTGTTTTATATTAAATAAAAGTAAATATTCCGATTTTTATATTCTATAATATTTTGTATAAGTAATTAAAATAAGTGTTGATTAAAACCTAGAATTCAAATTAATAAATGAATATGAAATATGAATACAACTTTATTTACCCTACTTAAGTATCAAATTACTTAATTATAAACTAAATATCATTAACATTTTCCTTATTAGCTAGCTTTAACAGTCTTATCTCTAAATCTAACTTTTCTGCCTTCTTATTATAATAATTTGCTATTGCTACATTTTTTCCAGGCGTCCATCGTCACTTCTTTTCTTTTTTCCTGTAATAAAAATATAGTCTGTGTTTATACCTACAATAATAGCTGTACTTGCTGTTAAACATTAGAGAAACACAAAGTATAAGAGAAAATATTTCATAAAAATTACCCTTGTTTTGCAGAGATTTTGACATTGTAGGCATGCCATATAAAAAATTTGCATTGCCCTGAACAACCCCTTCTGGGTTCAAAATATTAATTTTTCTCTTTTTTACTGAAAATAAAAGGGAAATAAATTAAACTATGTACTAACAATGACTATTTAAGCTCCGCTACACCACTTACTTCCTCTTAACACATTGTGTATGAGCAGGGTTTGTAAGAATCTTAATTATAACAGAGTTAAGTAATGATTGATTGAGCCTTATTGATCCAACCACATCCAGCCCAATCAGCAGACTACCATTATAACAAATACTCAGACAAATTAGTTCTACTAACTGGTTAAATTATGTAGATTAAAGAATTAAAAAACTTAGCATCATTGCTCCACCAACATGTGCCTTACCTAGCACTTAAATTTTGAAAGGATGGATGATAAAATTAAAGAGTTGATTTATTTAGACATAATAATATTAAGCCTGTGAAGGTAGACCCCATTAGACTTGCCACTTTATCGAGGATTTCATCGGTGGGAATGAAATCTCCTTTTCCACCACCAGTCTGCAACAAAATACAATTTGCATTGTAAATATAATTGAGTAAGTATATGATATTCTAATCCATAAATCAATAAATAGTATCTACCTAGTTACAAAGTTGTATCACTTGTCAATAAGTACCAGGTAAACTGAACATAAAGTGAGCTGAATAATGCAAAATTACTATTTATTACATTAGGTACAGTAGGGATAGGATAAATATTTATTCATTTGCTTAGAGTAGGAACCTACTACTATATAAATACTATTTAAGCTACTGACACTTGCTAAAAAAATAGTAACTAGGTACAAGGAACTGAATAATGTAAGTAGTTACAGTATATTATATTAGGTAAGTAGGTACCTACCTTAAACGTATTCATGCGAATTTGTTGCGTTCTTTTCCTGGCTGCCTTTTTCATTGTCCGATTTTAGTTTAAGTTGGTATTTTTGTTTGGGATAGCCTCCACACTTTGCGTTGAAGGCAGCCGCCAAAGAGACCCACGCTTGTTCTTTTAGCTTGTTGGAGCTGGCGTTTGTTTCCTTTCTCAATAAAATGCCATAGCTTTGGATTAACTCCACAAAGTGAAACACCTCATCTCTCGTCATAGGCTTTTTGTTCTTCTGTAAACAGGAAAAACAGATTACACAATCAAAAAAATTCCAGTCCTTTACAAACATAACAAAGTAACAATAAACAAGATTACTTACTGGTGTAGTATCCATATTTTATGATATATGAGTTTTTATTCAATTATTCTATTATATAATAGGTAGAAAGATACAAAATATTTTACCACAAAACCAAAATCACACGAAACGAATTTGGTTTGTTGCTTGGCGCTTGCCGACCACAAAACCGTAGTAGTCTTAGCGTTTTGTTCACACTTTAGCAACAATAGCAATTATGTTTAAAATGAAAGTTATAAAGGACCAAAAAAAAATGTTAACTCTAAAACCGCATTCTGTAGAAAGCTAACATTATTTGGTATTAAAACATCTCATAATATTTGAAATCAGGTCGTAGATTCTGAACTACGCATTACATAATTTTTGAAATACCGAAACGCAGAGAGGATCATTGAGGACCATCGGTAACCAAGTAACCGACGACTGTTCGTAGCTGGTAGGCTAGTTAAAAACTTTGTGGAACACCAAGTTACGCCTCGTTATTAGTAACTTGGAAACGGGTGGTAGCTGTTAACGATAACTATTCGTTGAATATAGGAACCCGGCATCAGTAGATAGGTGCTCTGCTCCATGATCTAGATTCGAAGATACCTAATCCGCAGATGTACAGAGAGTTCAACTTATCTGTGTGCGCGGCGCTATGTGTGGGTAAACCTTGTATAAATATATACAGTGACTTTGTGTGCATGACAAGAGGTATAGTCAAGTACAAAATACAAAAACAGCTATTTTAAATTGAAATAAAAAGAACAACTCGGTGACAAGTAGTAACTATTGTAAATTAGTTTAAATTACGTTGTTTTTAAGGTTATTGTAACCTGCTGTATTTGATAGTATACGGATAAAAAAAAAACTTAATTTGGTAAATGCATGTTATCGAACATATTATTCTGTATTGCTACTAGAAAAATCAAATGATGAATTTTCGGATTCGTTGCTCTCACCAAGGTTATTTATGAATTCTGATTCCATATTAAAATGTCGATAATTTAATTTTTTTATAACTAGAATCTCTAGCTAATGCAATAATTAGAATCTATAGTTAATAGCTCTGTCATTTTGAACATTGTGGTATGACGCATTATCAAGCACAACCACAAAGTTAGGTGGATGATTCGGGTGCTGGCAAGCCGGCCGATCACCGGGCGGGCAGTAAGTCCTGCGCTCCACCCGCCGGAACCAGGAGGAGAGGCAGGCCCTCCGCCGCCATTGCCATTACCACCGTCACCGCGGCCAGTGCCACTGCCACTCTTGCCGCCGCCGCCACTGCCGCCACCCGGGAGGAGACTGAAATGGAGGAGTAACGGCTCCATTGAGACTCCTCCAGGCGAACATCAACCACTGCGCCTGCGCTCAGGACCTGTTGCTCCAGAGCATGGCGCAGTGGTCGATTAACATTGCCGTGGTCGCTGAGCCGTATTTTGTCCTGCCCAGGGATGACTGGGTTGAAGACCTGAGCGGCTCAGTGACCATAATTTCGTCGGCCGCCGCCGGCACCCCAACCCTCGAAGGTGTCACGAAGGGACAGGGGTGCGTAGCAGCACGGTTCGGGGAGATAGTAGTAGTGGGAGTGTACTTCTTTCCGAGCCGAACTCTCGCCGAGTTCCAGAACTCTTTAACAGAGTTAAGTGTCGTCGTCGCCGGGTACCATCGCTTCCCCGTGCTAGTGCTCGGGGACTTCAACGCCAAAAATCCGGCTTGGGGTTCCCGTTACACTGATGTGCGGGGCAGGATGGTGGAGGACTGGGCTCTGGAGACAGGCCTGGTCGTCCTAAACCGGGGTTCTGTCCCCACGTGTGTGCGGATGCGGGGTGAGTCTGTGGTGGACATCTCGTTTGCCAGCCCCGCTCTGTCACAGCGTGTCATTGACTGGCGCGTCATGGAGGAGGTGGAGACCTACTCCGACCACCGGTATATCTGGTTCGACGTCTCCGCCCAGACCTCTAGCGCGCCGGTCCAACAGGCCCCGAGTGGTCCGCGGTGGGCGCTGAAGCAGATGGACCGGGAGCTCCTCCTGGAAGCCTCGATCATGCAGGCCTGGGTGTCATCACCGGACAGGCCTGCCGATATTGACGATGAGGCAGAGTGGTTCCGGGAGGCCATGTTTTGCGACGTGGCAATGCCCGAGTCCTTCCAGGAAGCGCCCGACGTCAGGTGTACTGGTGGTCGCAGGAGCTGGAGACGCTACGCAAGGCGTGCGTCGCAGTGCGACACCTGTACTCCAGGCACCGTAGGCTCCGCATCCGCCCTCCGGATGCGGAAGCGACGGAGGCGGAGCTGTACGAGGGATACAGAGCGGCGAAGACCGCCCTCCAAGAGGCTGTCCAGCGGGCCAAATATACGGCCCGCGAGGAGTTGGTGGAGACTCTGAACAGAGATCCATGGGGGCGCCCTTACAAAATGGTGCAGAATACAATCCGCACCTGGGCCCCCCCGCTGACGCAGAGTCTCCGCCCCCAGCTGGTAGAGGAGGTGGTGAGCGCTCTGTTCCCTTCACGGGGGGAGCATACTCCCCCGCCCATGGCTCCGCCGCTCGCGGTGCCTGAAGCGGACCACGCGGACGACGACGACACCCCTGAAGTGACCGGGGTAGATCTGAGAGTGGCGGTAGGTAGGCTGAAGGCCAAAAATACCGCCCCAGGACCCGACGGCCTGCCAGGGAAAGCCTGGGTCCTGGCCTCGACGGCTGTTGGGCCTCGACTGGAGGCGCTCTTAAGCGCATGTATGGAGAGAGGCCAGTTCCCACTCCGTTGGAAGACGGGGAAGCTGGTCCTCATTCGGAAGCCAGGGCGCCCTGCGGACTCTCCGTCCGCATACCGGCCCATTGTGCTGCTCGACGAGGTCGGCAAGCTCTTTGAGAGAGTAATTGCAGGCCGCCTCGTCGGGCACCTGGTGAGGACGGGGCCGGATCTTGCGGATAATCAGTTCGGCTTCCGCAAGGGGCGCTCGACGGTGGACGCCATCATGCGCGTTAGAGCCCTCACGACGGGGGACGCGGTGTCTCGGGGCGGGGTTGTCGTGGCGGTGTCACTCGACATCGCCAACGCATTTAACACCCTGCCCTGGAGTTGCATTGGGGAGGCACTCCGGTATCACCGGGTGCCAACCTACCTCCGTCGAATAGTCGAGGCATATCTGACGGACAGAGCCGTCATCTACCCCAGTCGCGATGGGGAGTGGAACCGGCGAGAGATGTCGTGCGTTGTCCCACAGGGATCGGTTCTAGGGCCGCTCCTGTGAGACATCGGTTACGACTGGGTGCTGCGGGCCGACCTCCCTGATGGCGTCAGCGTGGTGTGCTACGCTGACGACACGCTTGTCCTGGCGCAGGGGAGGTCGCATCAGGCGGCGGCCGCCGCGATGACACGCGGGGTTGCGATAGTCGTGGAGAGGATCCGGCAGTTGGGTCTCGAGGTGGCTTTGCACAAGTCGAGGCCATGTTTTTCCATGGGCCCCGGAACAGGCCACCATCGGGATCCCAACAAACGGCAGGAGGGGTTCACATCGGCGTCGAGTCCACGATGAAGTACTTAGGACTCGTGCTCGACAGCCGGTGGAACTTTGTGGAGCACTTCCGACGTTTGGCCCCCAAACTGGAACGGACTGGGGCCGCCCTCAAGCGGCTCCTGCCCAACCTGAGGGGTCCAAACGCCTCCTGCCGGAGGCTTTACGCGGGGGTCGTGCGGTCCATGGCTACATATGGGGCCCCGGTGTGGGCGCGTTCACTGCGGCGGAGAGCCGCCCACTATCTGAACGCGCCCCAAAAGGTGGTAGCCGTAAGGCTGATCCGGGGCTACCGCACGATCTCGGGCGAGGCGGCAAGCCTCCTTGCCGGACTGCCGCCGTGGGATCTGGAGGCGATAGTCCTCGCGCGCCTGTATGAGTGGCGCGCGGAGGCACTACGCCCGGGGGAAACCCCGCTTCCGCGGCAAATCGCGGCGGAGCGGACGGACCGCCGGCGCGATCTCATGGCGGCATGGAAAGAGCGACTGTCGGAACCCAGCGCAGGGCACGCCACGATAGCGGCGGTAAGACCCCTCTTTGAGGAGTGGCTAGAGAGGCGTCACGGCGTCCTCACCTACCGCCTGACGCAGGTCCTCACCGGACACGGATGTTTCGGGAGGTTCCTGCACATCATCAGGCGGGAGGAAACGCCCGGGTGTCACCACTGCGATGATCGCCCCGAGGACACGGTCGAGCATACGGTGGGGGCCTGCCCTGCATGGGCGGAGCACCGCCGTGTCCTAGTAGAGGCGATCGGCAGCGGCGGCGACCTCTCACGCCCGGCCCTGGTTCAAGCCATGGTCCGGGGCGAGGGGGAGTGGGAGGCAGTCACCTCCTTCTGCGAAGCAGTCATGCTAGCGAAGGAGGTGGCGGGACGGGAGAGGGAGAGAGTCTCCCGTCTAAGCCGCCGCGGTGAACGCTCCCGGCGTCGGGAGCCGCGTGACGACTCCCGGCCACCGTAGGCGCGGGCCTGCGGGCGGTGAGTAATGGGTAGCTCACCGTCCGATCAGGACCAGGCCCGTGCTGGACGGCGCGTACGTGTTCCACGCGCGCCTCAAAGAGATGTCAGCATCGAAGAGGGGGTCCACTAGGGCCCAAGCCTGCCGGGAAAGCGGGATCATCCAAAAGGGGTACCGCTGACCCGGAACATAAAGGGCCAAGGAAGGAACACGGGTGAGTTTTAGTCAGTAAGAGTCTGACACACCCTTCCGCTCCACCCAGAGCGGGAGGAGTCATTTGATGATTTCCCATCCTCAAAAAAAAAAAAAAAATGTGGATGATTCGGTACCAGACGTTATTTTAGCCACTTTTCATAGTTTTCCGCGTTCATGTTAGTGGTAATCTTCGGAAACTACTAGTTTTCTTTCTTCTTCTTTCTTTCTTTTTTTATAACTAGAATCTCTAGCTAATGCAATAATTAGAATCTATAGTTAATAGCTTTGTCATTTTGAACATTGTGGTATGACGCATTATCAAGCACAACCACAAAGTTAGGTGGATGATTCGGTACCAGACGTTATTTTAGCCACTTTTCATAGTTTTCCGCGTTCATGTTAGTGGTAATCTTCGGAATCTCTACTAGTTTTCTTTCTTCTTCTTTCTTTCTTTTTTTAAAAACGTTGCCCCACACTAGGAATTTCTCCTGTATTGTGGGTGCGTTTACAAACATTTAAAGTCACATACACAAACAGCCAGACCTGGAACAACAAAAAAAAAAAAAAAAAAAAAAAAAAAAAAAAAAAAGACTAGTACATTTACCTAATAATAACAAGGACAGGTGAGTAAGTAACATTCAACGTTAGAGACGTACACAGGCAGGGTAAAAAAAACTGAATCATTATACCACGCAGAGACAAAAGCTCCAGTAATGAGAAAGATAGCCAGCATTCTTCGTGCCTATTACTGCTAACCATCGCACCAAGCTACGCGTGCTTCTACTACCGATGAATCCATCTCTTATTGGTACAACGAGATTGGATCCGAGCTCAAGACCATAATAGGTATTAGGAGCCTATTCGCTAGACCTAGTTTATTTATTATTTTGCCTTTTCGTCATATCTGTTCGGATGTCTATGAGGAAAACATATATCGGGTCGGTGTGGAATTATTTTCTGACAAAAATTCGTCACGAAATAAGTATAAAATATTGTTTCACTTGTGGATTATTCTCACTATACGTGTTGCTTGATTCATTTACAGAATGTAATGAATAGGTTTACGAGGTGAAAGCACTTATGGAAATGATAAAGCTGTTGTTAAAAGAATTCGGTATAATATAGATGAATAGATAGGTACGTATCGATGTTGTATAACATAAACATAACGTTTCTAAAAGAAACCACTCAGTTGTATAACTGGCCATGTATATGTTTGGAAAGGGGATATACTCAGAATGATAAATTAGAAAGAAAATAGAAAACTACGGGCTAATTGCGTAACACTTGCAATGCCTTTAATTTTGGCAATTCGAAAACATTCATTGCGTTATTTACGTTGCCGAGTAAATGAATTTTTTAAACATATGAAGCATTAGATTATGAATTTTCTTCAAAATCCTTCGGTTTGTGATAAAAAGTGGGTGCTGATTTACATTTCACGTTGTGTGCAAAACAGTGGAGTTGGTAAAGGGACTGTTCAGTATTAGGTAGGTTGCTGTGTTACTATATGATGCAATAACGATAAAAGACTATCAACCCACTTCACTACAGAGTTCTGAACTTAAATATAGTAATGACATCATGGCTTGGATTAAGAACATTGAAACCAATTGTTTGCTCAGTTGTTTTTATAGCTGTCTATAAAAATAATAACAGGCGGGAAAATGCTACCGCGAAGAAGAAAATAAAACTAAAGTCGGTATTCAGTCGTCGAATTTATGTTTATTTCTTCCGCTAGTGGTAAATAAGGAATAATTAAATTTTGGGAAAAGGCCAAGTCTGTCATTGCGAAGCTCAGAGACGACGAGTGATAGTACGCAGATAAAATATTCAAATATTCCTTGGCTTGTTCATATTTAGAAGACTTGAAATTAAAATAGGTGAAAAAATCCAACTGCAACTAAAAAGTTCAAAACAAGCTCACTTTTCAAGCAGTCCAATCCAGTTGGTAGCAATTATTTTTGTTAAATCACATCAGATTGAATGTTTTAAACTTACGTCAAACAAAATTTCACATTTAATGTTAAAATTCATGGTCTTCCTTTTATTTGTGACACTATGTTATTTAGCAAAAAATAATCCTTATAATGAAGCCTTTCGATCGGTATGATAAAGCTACAGGTGATTATTTTTCTCACGTAACGGGTTCGATTTCCGGTTCAACCATGTAATTATTTAAATATCTATGAATGCAGTTTAAATTGTTTTTTAAATTCAAATAATGTCTTATTTCAGTAAAAGGTTCCATCTACAATATTCAAGGTACTTTCCCTCCATGTGGCATATCCGTGGGTCCGTATAATGCTGTTAGAAACCAGATGAGATAAAGGATGCGATTTCGATCAACATTTTTAAAACCAAACTAAAAAAATATGTTTTTCAACATATCAGTATTATTTAACCATAAACGATTAATGCTACCAACTTAGCATAAAACAAATAAAAAAATAAAAAAAAAACGAAAATAGCAGCTGTAAACAAAAGTTGTATTACTGACTGATGTATCTACATTGTGACAGCGGGACCGCACTCTTTATCTCAAGGCAGGGTAGTTACCCATAGTGGCAGTGTTGAATTTTTGCGAGTACCCACGAACCTAAATAATTAGTAATACTGCTCACACTAATGTTACTATAATTTTGTTTTGCTGTTATTATAAATTAGTGAAATACGTCAGCTTAATTGTGTCCGAGTGTTGAAGGACTATGATTAGTTTATATCTTTGTTCAAATTTGTTCTCATGTAAGTGAAATGTAAATTTCTTTATGAGAAATAAATGTCTTTAACCAGAGAAACATTATGAAGAACTTGACACGTTAAGTCGAAGCTGCTAGTTTGTAAAATACGTTTGAAATATTAGGAAGTAGGGTCTCTTCTTTGTAATTTTACCTCTGAATAAGTTATGATATGTGATGAGTTATGATAGATCTGATTAGTTGATCAGTAGATTTAAGGACTGTACTTACCCTTGAAATAAAATAAATTTAACATTTCAAAATAAATATTATAGAGGTACGAGGAACAGGGTGTAAAGTTCACTCATACCTCCATAGAAGAGGGAAAATCCTCCGACCAGACGGGTGTCATGTCTGGTGGGCAACTGCCCAATGATTCCTGTCGGGAAGTTGTATTTATGCTAGTCGCGCGGTAAACTCTGCTTGCGTGATGCAGGATTTGCGTGACGCTGCAGCGTCAGTATGACGCGCAGCTCGCATGTGGCGTTGTAGATACCGCTACAATATAAAGGGTCAATCGAGACATTTTGCTGGTTCTTCCTACAATAGATCAACCGAATTCTCTAAAGGAAACGGCAAACCAAAAAATATAACAGCGATAAACAAAAACTCTTGCTCTGTGCAGCAAGACAACAATTATACATATAAATTGTAAAGTCTTATCAAGAACAAGAAGAAGTGCTGAAGCAGTTTTATTGTTTTAAAACTGCGTTTACTTTACATTAAGGAAAATGGTTGAAGTAAACTTTACTAAGTAACTAGGTATTGCCTCATGTTGTCAACTATTTCTTATACTTTAAATAGGTAAATAAAAAACCTGACCCAATACCTGTAAGAATAAGAATAAGCCCCTACTTCATACATTTCAAACGTATTTTTCAAACTAGCAACTTCGACTTAACGTGTCAAGTTCTTCATAATGTTTCTAACAGCATTATGTATGCGGAAGCCTTTGCGAAACGTACATACCTCTTGTATAAACAACTCAGAACTAAGATAATGCGACTAAGTTAAGAGTTTATTCGCTAGTTCTAATACTTCATGAGCCGCTTAGGAAGTTCGTGTTTTATCTTATATCGATTTAATTGGATTCTTCGAAAATTGTTTTACATGGAGCGAACCCTGTTTTTATCAGTACATAATAGTTTATTACCATCTGCCTTGTCTTTTCCTAACTATATTGGGGTCTGCTTTCACTCTAACCGTAAACAGCTGAATACCAGTATATAACATAGAGCGACTGCCTATCTGACCTCCACAACCCAGTTACTGGGTAACAAGATACCCCTTAGTGTACTGGTTACTATGGACATACTTATAAAATAGATATTTGAATCTGACATTTTCTTCAATAAATCATATTCTGTATTGTTATCTTACACGTTGTTAGTATGATTTATATTACAGATATTCCTTCTATTGCATCAAATTTATTCTGCGGGCTTGAGGTGCTTCGAGGTATATCTAATAAACAAAAATCATGACTGCACATGTTACGTAAGTTTAAAACATTCACTCTGATGTGATTTAACTAAAATAACTGCTACCGACTGGATTGGACTGCTTGAAAAGTGAGCTTGTTTTGAACTTATTAGTTGCAGTCGGGAATTTTTCAACTATTTTAATTTCAAGTCTTCTATATATGAACAAGCCAAGGAATATTTTAATATTTTATCTGCGTACTATCACTCGTCGTCTCCGAGCTTTGCAATGACAGTCTTGGCCTTTTCCCAAATTTTAATTATTCCTTATTTACCACTAGCGGAAGAAATAAACATAAATATGACGACTGAATACCGACTTTAGTTTTATTTTCTTCTTCACGGTAGCATTTGCCGGCCAGTTATTATTTTTATAGACAGATAAAAAAACAACTGAGCTAACAATTGGTTTCAATGTTCTTAATCCAAGCCATGATGTCCTATATTTAAGTTCAGAACTCTGTAGTGAAGTGGGTTGATAGTCTTTTATCATTATTGCATCATTAGTAACACAGCAAACTACCTAATACTGCACAGTCCTTTTACCAACTCCACTGTTTTGCGCACAACGTGAAATAGAAATCAGCACCCCAATTGTTGTAATACACTTTTTATCACAAACCGAAGGATTTTGAAGAAAATTCATAATCCTATGCTTCATATGTTTAAAAAAATTCGTTTACTCGGCAACGTAAATAACGCAATGCATGTTGTCGAATTGCCAAAATGAAAGGCAATGCAATTGTTATTGTGTTACGCAATTAGCCCGTAGTTTTCTATTTTCTTTCTAATTTACCATTCTACCTATATCGCAATACCAAACATATACCTGGCCAGTTATAAAACTGAACGGCTTCTTTTGGAAGCGAAACTCGGCAAATGACCGAATTACTATCCGGAATCAAAAGTTACGGATTTGTATGCGGACCGAGCGTATATTTATGGTAATTTATGTCGACGACCCGGTGTAAAACTTTCACAAGCCCGAAATCGTATTTAGAGCAGTCGGATGGAGCCATCTTTATTAGTTCGGGAGCTAGACGTTAACTCATCAGATCATCTGAAGCTTTTCAGTAGAATTATCAAAGGTCGTAAATCGATATGTTCATGCTGTATTCATGAAAACACTATGTAAAAACGAGAATTATCGAGAAAACTATGATACAGCTGTAATTTCACATCACGCGAATTTAACTTCACAAAACACAAATAGCTTTTATTTAGATAAAAAGTTATAGGAAAAAATATAATAGTAGTATTTTTCATGAAATGAAATTTGCCTTAGTTCATAGAATAATGTGCACCTCGAGCAGATCGCCCCATTTAAATAAATATCGTATACGAGCTCCTGCACTATCAAAATACTCCTGATAATAGGAATAGTTTTACCGTCACGAATTTTATCTACAAACTTTGTAGGTACACGAGATCAACAGAACATAAGCATTGAGACTCCGATAAACAACGAGTATTTGTTTGATGTTATTTTGACGTGCATTTCGCGGCGTAGTTTCTTATATTTGTTTTGTGTATTCACTGGAATTGAAGTTGAGTATAAATATATTACTTCGTACAGTTCTTGAATTCTTTGTAATGTGGGGTAAATGATAAATGATTTTATTTCTTTAAGTAGGTTTGTTCAAACACTTTTACACGTCAATCATATTTTAAAAACTAGATGAGGTGGCGTTTCCTATCTGACTACTCTGAGAAGAAAGGCCGAAACAAACTCAGAGGTCACCGTGTCTCTTAAAGTCCAGACATAATCTTGGTCAGATCATGTGAAGACCATGTAGATTGGTGTCTGAAACGGTCTTTTGAGGAAAAACCATACAGATTGAGCGGACCTGTCCAGTCAGTGCACGCATTTGTCAGTAACAGTGCACCTCAACTCAGAACACGATTCGACGAAGAATATTATAATACAATATAAGCAATATATATAATAAAATATATTATTTCATTACACAGTGATGCTTTGTCGAGTTAGGTATGCGCATTTATCGTAGTTTGTTCACATTATTTTTGACACGATTCACGGAAATGATGTGAGTACCTTTATAATAAAGCACTTTAGTTAAGAATTGTCAGAATATAATTGCGGGTTTAACGACATATATTATTTTGCTAATAATTTCATGCAATCATGCCAATACCTACTACGCTTGGAATTGGCAACTAGCTTCATGTTTCTGACCGACTGACCCCTTGACAATTCAAAAGTGCCTATAATTGGTTTATTTGAAATAAATGCTTTGAGTTGAGTTGAATTTTTAGGATTCTAAAAATAGAACAAGTCAAATTATTGTTTATCTTTTCGCGTTAGGGCCAATAATTGGGAGAAGCTGTTCAATAATACTGGTACCTACGTACCTTAAAACAGACAAAAGGCAATTTACCCCTATTTCGCGCACAACTGCTATCTTGAAAACGATTTACGTTAAAGCTCACCTCTGCAAAGTAACACAAGAAAACATAACACACAAAATGCACACAAAATAAAACTAGAAAATACACAATTGCAATGCAATCGATTAAAGTCAGCAATAATGGGGTTTTATTGATGTCAATACCTTTCTACAATGAAAATCGTAACCGCCAGCCACCACTGAGTCAATAGTATCCAGTGTCCAAATACAAACGAATTAAATCAACTCGTAACAAAGGAAAACCTTTTCCCATTAGGCAAAAGTAAACTCTAGTAATTGAGTTTGAATTGCTTTAAAGATTTATTCGCACTATGTTTGTATGGCCGGCCTATATCGAAAAATTAAACGGTCCCCACATTTTAATTGGATTCTAATTGAAAATGGGCTACCTTTTCCTATGAAAAGTGAATTTAATTTACGAATATAAAAGTGTGAAGAATAATGAGAAACCGTTTGGGAGGTTACCGTTTACTGATAATCGATATCCTGTCTAGTTTTTACTGTGGACACTTTTTAATGTTGGAGATTTTCCAATATGGACGCTGTTACTGTGAACGTTTTTCGGGAAAGAGGCCTTCCCTTTTTTAGCGATTCTCGTTTTAAATTTTCTAAACTCGAAAAGTGTTATTTCTATTTTTGGTTTTTATCTAGTGAAAATAAAACGTTTATCATTATTTATTTTGTATTAGCTAAAAACTTACTAACCAAGAACTTAAAATGAAACTTGTAACTTTAAGTACGTTTTCGTTGTAGTGTTAAAGTAGGAAATTTAATTAAAGCTAAATCGATCGTTGTCACTAAACAGTGCTAACAGTCAATAAATTTTGAACGTGAACAACATCTCAACCCGAAACACAATGTTACGTTAGACATAAACTAATGACCCCATGTTAAAAACTGGATGAGTGGTGTTCTTTACGATAGAATAGACAAACTAACGATTTGCGAAAACCCATTTTTTTTTTGTTTAAATATCTATATGTAAGATACTCAGTAACTTAAAAACAATATTTGAAGGCCTATTTCTCGTAAACGGTGCATCGTAGGACCATGCCTGCAATAAAAAATCAAATTACCAAAAAAATAAAAAAGAATTAGGTTCTACTAAGGCTACATTGCAACTAAAAGTTGAGTAAAATATTATACTTTGAACGGACGCATTGTTATTTAAACAGTGAATTGGTCTTACGTCTAACGACCAACAGAACATAACATCACGCCTATATTTATTTTATTATTTATGTACACACAGTAAAACCGATACATATAAGACATATTAGTATTGAGCACAAAGGTACTGCTTATTTATTAAGAAATTTCATCCAAGAGACCTGCGAAAGGAGAAATGAAAAAGAAATGTAGACAATAGTGTGTCAGAACAAGAAGAGAAGAATTTGGTTTTGTTACGTCTTAAACTAGAATATTATATATACCTACTTATATAATATTTAAAAAAAAACATATACTGAAATAAATACATAATGCTAAATTAAAAAAAAACACAATATAAAAATATACAAACTCTCACAGTTAAGAGGAAAGGTAAATGCTCTTTTAATCGATATTTGAATTGAGAAATAGATTCTTAGTTATGTTGAAGTCCCATGTAATAGGGGGCGAGCCCTATTGCCATCAAGCGGCCACAAATCCAGACAATGACGACGTCTGAAGATTAAAAACAATAAATTGTGTTGAACCATTGGGTCGCAAAATGATAAGATGATTAGAAATTTTAAATAGGCATTTTTCTCCGATGCGTAAGTACTGGAACCCTTGCCTTGGTTCCAAAAACCTAATTTAAAAGTACACGATTTTCTTATTGGAATATAGAAAAAACTATTTTCATCGTACTACTACAAAATTGTTAAAAACTTCTCTCATTATTCTTTAATACAACCTCAAATTCACATTTAAGACAGATAATATTTTGTAAAAACAGACAAAACAAAACTTCGTAGACATAACCGCTTTTTGTTTCGTCTTTAAACATCATGTTTCTTTCTCTATTTACTAAAGTCACCTTGTTAAACAAGCCGTAATTAAATATAGTACCCTTGACTGGCAGAAATAGCGAGGCAACCCTTCGCCTAACTGAAAATTAATGTAGTGAAATTAAATTTAGTTGTTCGCAGATACGCAGAGTAGCATATTAAATTTATCAAATCAAATGTATTTTCATACTGTGTACTTTGGAGAGAAAGTGGGTCTTCTCTGGAACAAATACATATTTTGACAATACCTACTTAATTCAAAAATATGTGGTTTTAGGCAAAGAGTAGGCCCTTCTTCTCTAGAACACTTAAGGTACGTTACACATGAGTGTAGGTTTATTAACGAACTTTACGTGACGGCGAAATCTATTTCCATCTCCGTACCTACTTAAAGTTATTCATGCAATAGTAAGTCTATCTATCCGTCTGTTACCTTTTCACGCTTTTAAGGCTAAACGAATTTCGATGAAATCTGCCACCCTAGTAAACCATGACATGGGTTAGGACAAAATATACTTTTTATCGCGGAAGTACGCACGTTCCCGTGGGAGAATTTCCGACCGCCAAGCGAGCAAAGCCGCAGGCAAAAGGCAGTATCTCATAATTTTGTCTGGCTGGCCTGCCTTTTTCTGATCAAAACCTAATCCCAGACCTTGTACCAATCTAATTTCTTTTCTAAAAGAAAAACCCAATTACCGTCGCACTTGCTACTTGCTCGAACAAATGAGCGGTTCAATTACTAGAAATAGATGATACCCTGGGGTATAAGACGTACCTAAACTAAACTACCTACGTAAAAGTGAGGAAAACGAATTGCTTAACAAATTGACGGCAAACTTAAAATGGCCGTATATTTAAATCGCAACTGTCAACGAATGTCAGTTGAATGAAATGGCAATAACACGGAAAAATGACGTACTTTGTGTGTCAATTTAATAAACAACATTTTTTCCTTACTGTATGTAAAGGTATCATTTAATGCGGTACCTTTATGTGGATGTAAAGTCTTTCTGTTGCCATGGAGAACATACAATTTTCCCTTCGCGCTCCGTCTAACCTTACAATCAGTATAAAAGCTTTTATCTCTTCTCTATAAATATAAATCACGCCCGTCTGGTTTACCTATTACTTTGGAACTTGCATTTCTATATCATCTTTAACGTCGCATCATGCTATTTAGAAAAGTATCGATACTTTTTCGTTTTGAAAACTTATCGTTGTAAATTTGCGTACGTAGTAGGTACAAAATAAATATTGTAACAGGAGCGTAGGAGTGCTGCGGGCAAGTCCGAAAGGGTTACCATGGCCCCTGGCACAGGCAACTGAAGGAACACGGGTGGGTTTTAGTCAGTAAGAGTCTGACACGCCCTCCCGCTCCGCCCAGAGCGGGAGAAGTTATTTAATGATTTCCCACCCACAAAAAAAAATAAAAAAAAGTGCCTTGGTGCTTATCTATTATTTGTCTTTAACTTTTGTAAATGTGTGAACTTAAGAGTGTCATTGGTGACACTGATTGTTGGGAGATGTTTTTGCTTAATAAATGCAAGGTACTAACGTTCTGGTAGACAATGCACAGCTCAAAACATAGAAACGTATTTGAGAATAATAATATTTTAATAATCCATAGAAATTTCGCAGTTGCAGTGAGAGAGGATGTTTTGAGTCCCCTGAGCAGCCGATCTATTCTGTAACAATCTCACCGTGAAAACTTAGGTGAAGTGAGCTATCATTCCACGTGATTGACAGCTCACTCCACGCTCACTTCAACTAAGTTTTCACGGTGAGATGGTTACAGAATCGCATTGCTGGGGCGGTTGGTTGCGAATGAAGTCGTGGGTGACAACTATCTCTGACACTGGTGTCGAAACTAGTGTCATTACCCAAGGTCGTCATGGATAACCTTTCTGTTTTTTTTTCACATTTTTACCTTTATACAAACAGGAAAGAAAAAGCATGAGAAACATGTTAAGGTAGAAGAAAAACTAAATTTTCCTATTCATAGCGACACACTGAAAAAGGAAAAATATGTTTCCCTTACACTTGTATTCCACAAAATTATTTCTATTCGTGTTATACGAAGTCATATTTATCTATATTTACGACACGCAACCTCTATCACATTAATATAATTTTAAAAGAAAATAAACAAAATCAAACATCAATCTAATCAACACATAGGTACCTATCACATAATTACAATTACATACATAATGAGTTCATAATAGTTGTTTAATAAAGTGACATTTACCTCTCTATTCGAATTAATTGAAACCGGTCGATACAAGCCTTTGCGTCAGCAACCAACAGAAATCGTGCTGATTTATTATGCATGCTCAGTTTCACGGAATTTGTAGGAGATTTGCATATGTTACACGAAATTTGTTGGGAGTTTGGAACTTATAGGTATGGCATTAGATATTAGGGTAGTTATTGGTGGCTGGGATCTGCACGTGGCTACGTTGAAATCCTAGCACATCAAATATTTGCATCGTTCTTGCTTGATGTTTACAAACATACAGCTTTTCATATAGTTCCAATTTACAAGAATGATATTACGTCATAAAACGTAACCGTTATGGAAATAAAAACCCATATATGGAACAACGATTTTTAGGTCATACAAACATTTTATTTTGAGCGAGAATCAAACAAGAGACCACCAGTGCAGAAGACAATCACTTATAAACACTCTTCCAGGAATCATCAATAGGTGAATACTACTTTCTAATCTTTTAAAACTAAAAACCCATCTTGAATACAGTAGAGATACAAACTAAAGTACCTAACATCATAAAAATTTCTTGAGGCACTAAAGTACCTACTCGGTAATTGTACACGGAATTCCTAGTATTAAAATTTAATGGGCAACGACGTCTCCGTCTGCAGCTGGGACTCTCGAATTCTCCATTAAGTTCAGCATTTAGATGCTAATTGTGAGTATTTTCGTCACACAGCTTTCTCTTGGAATAGAATGCACTTTCGAATTATGAGAACAATACATTTCTGTAGCTTAGCCAATTAGTTCTTCTTGATCATATTGTTACGAGCTGGGGTTCGGGATAAATAAATTTATACCAATTTACACGAAAAACACACTATAATTAAAAATCACAAATACAGTAATCAGAAACTTTAAACACAATCACTTGTAGTTCACTATTAGTTCACTTTTACTGTTATTAGCTGTTCTTCACTGTTTCGCATTCTAAGCTGAACTGTCCTACAACGCTGTCAACCCCTTATTTATATGACGAGTGTAAGTTACTAGAATGTTCTAGCATAATACCAGAACATTCTAGTACTTACGGGAACGGTCCAGTGTAGTTCGGCTATTCGATAGCAGATGGCGTTAGCGTCTAACGTGTAGTTCTTCTATTCGCTAACAGATGGCGTTAGGATCTACGTGACAATATAAATAACGTCACGTTTCGAATGATGGAGTAGTGATGTATTTAAAATTACCGGGTAGCTTAACTTCGCGACTTCACCCGTGTGGCGTTTTTTTATTTTGACGAATTTCAGACGAAAAAGTTAACAAGCTTTTCCTTGTATATTAAAGTGTAGACATTGACTCGGTCTTTATAGCTATTTCGTCGAGAATCCTTTTCAACAATGAGCTACTTTTCTTTCTCAACATAAATCCCTTACAACTCCTTTGCCCGACCAGCTTATTGAACACAAGACGTCAAAACCTACACCATGCATCTAAATACTTCGTTACTGGAACGAACGAACGCATTTCCCCTTTAGAATTTGAAGGTTTTCGAGTAACACCTACGACGTTTTCCTACCTATAATTAGTAAGAAAATGACATTATCTTGGTTTGTATTAACCATAAAAATGTAGTTGTTTTTTCAAATAAAAATAAGAATAATCACCCCGCCCTTTGATCCGGGTTGAAAATAGACCATCTCAACAATTTTTGCTTCCATGATTAGGCAATTAACGTGTGCTAATGAGTTGGCTGGAAATAATAGAGCCACCTTTTTAAAAACCATGTCTTTGATAAAGACCTTTGTCTATAACCAGTTCATGTTGCTGAAAAAATATGACGATAATTTTTTTTATGTTTTGAACTTAATAAACATATTTTGACTTAAATAAATTTACCGTTATGTAAGTAATCTATATTTAAATATATAAGCTAACAGAGTTAAACTAAAATTAATAATATGTACATATGTATAATATATTTAAAAAAAGGAAAGAATCATAGGGCATCAAAAAATTCGTCCGCATCGCTGTCAACAGGAAAAAAGCCCAAAAGGCTGGCAGCATTGCCACGTTGTATGGCGATGCTTATTCTTTGGCCAAAAAATAGGCCAGCCCTCTGGTCATGTGAAGAGTCGCCTAACCTCTTGGCGATATCTCGAAAAACCAAGTGGGCACTCGGACCCCATGGCCCTAGTGTTTCTACCCCAAACGGCTGGAACGTATAACTCCCAATAAGATTGGAGTATTTTCGCCGTTTGAGGTTTTCCGTACCTGCAGCAGCCGCCCCATCACAGCCCGCCATGCTAGGAAGATGGGATGGCGCAAGGGTGTCGACTTATTTTGCATCCCACACCAAAGGGCTGCCCAACGACCAAGGCATTATGGTCATTCCGTCTGGTCTCTTCCCATCGTCGCGTGCCAAGCCGTTGGGTTCTAAAACAGCTGGCAAAAGCACGGCGGATGATGCCGTTAATGCTGGCGTGCTGAGCTATCCGGCCTGCGCTCTTACTGCAAGATAGGCCATGGTGTCCGAGGTTGTCGACAGCTACACCGCACTGGCAGCGATGCGGAGCCCCGCGAGGAGCGCCCAGACGCAGACAAGTAGCGAGCTGGAAAGTGGTGTCACCCAGCATAGTACCTATGTTGGGTGACGGTAGCGCCTGAAGATAGAGGCCCGGCTCCCATTCTCCCACAGCCAGCAGGCGAGCACGCTCAGCAGTATTGGAGGACGTATTGATAAGATTATTCCGTACCAACCTGCAGAGCGGCTCATCCCACTGTCTCTGGGAAGATGGGTACACGGGCCGATCTGTATCCGGGCAAGCTGCTGTCCAGGCGTTCACCGCATCGGTCAAGCACGGGACTTTAGAGTCAACCAGGGAGGGGGATAAATGTTTCCCGGTCAACTTTTTGGTGCTGTGGACCGAGGACAGGAATGCCGGTAAACTAATACTGGTAATTTTGCAGACGCCGAGGCCACCAAAACGGATGGGTAGTACGGCTTGAAGCAACGTTCGGTCGCCCAAGGCCATATTTAAAATGGATATTAATGTGCTATGAATAATTTGGTCAATTTTGTCGAACAGATGTGCCTGCTTTCATATAGGGGAAGAACGTAAAAAATATAAAAATTTGGGCCAAAACAACAGTATCTAATCAGGGTGAATTCCGAATGTAAATTAATTTTGGAAAGTCTGTCCGAAATTTCGTTGAAGTTTTAGATTTGTTCGTCAATGAAAGGCAAAAAGCTTTCTTCTAAAATTGGGGAACCTAGGAGGTGCTGTGAACTTTTTCTAGAATTTTGATTTGTGGGGCTATTGCATTAAATTTCTCTAGGGTCAAAACTCTGTCGGTAGTGTCAGAAAGGTAAATTTCATATTTTGAGATGTTAAGGTCCAAGCAAATATATTTAAATTGCTGTTTGAAAAGTTGTGGGTCTTTCAAAACAGTGTCTACATCACCTCCTAGGGCTCCATCATCTAAATACCACACGTTAAATTTTGAACTTAGTTTCTGGATAATTAGATGAATAGCCAAGCTGAAAATGACTGCCTTGCCTGAATGACACCTTGTTGGCATCCTACTGCAGATTCCCAAACATTTTCCGTGTATAATAATTTAATACCTGTAACATTGCCACATAAAACCATTTTCGGGTAGTTCTTTTTTGACTTCAGCCTTTTTAGTTTATATTAGGTCGAGGAAAAAGTTATTTCGTATTTTATATACAAATTCAAGACTAAGAGCTCGGGTGGCACCCAAATATCAAGCTTTTTGTGTACCCAGACTTTTTCAAATGGGTCAAAACTGTTATGTGGTTCACCCTTAACTCTTTAGCTATGTCGTAACTGCTAATATTACCGTGCTCCACTTTTTCAAAAATGCCATGGACTTTATCCGTAACATTGGATCATTGAGTTCCCTTCAAAATGGTTGAGCTGAATGGTGCTGATCCATACGTCATATTCGTGAACGGGCGCCGTCAGTAGGCACTGGTCATTTCTTAGCTGCCACGGCTTATTTTAATTCCATAATTGTTTTTATCTTTTTATTACGGACGCTTTTAACGTGCACGTGTTTCTACATCGTTCTCACATGTATAATTACAACATGAATGATGTAACCACTTTTTTGTAACAAAATTTGATTTAAAAGAGTGTCCATGGAGTTTCTTGCTCGTTCTTCTCCATAGGTACCTACTAGGAATGGGCAACTAGCTTCATCTTTCTGACTGACCGACCCCTTGACAATTCAAAAGTGCCTGTAATTGGTTTATTTGAAATAAATGCTTTGAGTTTGAGTTTGACAGGGTGACCAGAGCAAGCTGCATAGATATAATAAATATTTCTGTGGCAAGCTGCATTTTTGACATCGAAATTCCCGGACTGAAAACCCTTGAACCAACTTTCTGCTACTCTTGCTGACACTGCGTTAAGTCCATAAACGTCACATATTTTTTTCGCAGCTTGTGTCGCATTTTTCTCTTTATTGTAATAAAACTTTAAAATGTATCGAATTTCTTCGTTAGATTCACTCATTTTGGCGGACATAAAAACAATAATTGTAAAATGGCAGGAAATCATTTTTACTTTTATTTTTTTTAATGTCATCTATTTAAGTGTATCAAAACCTGCCAGGTATAAACAGCTCTACAAGATTTTACTACAACTTTATACCTATAAAATATTAAAAAACTTTCCTTTTTATGGTGGGAAATCATCAAATAACTTCTCCCGCTCTGGGCAGAGCAGGAGGGCGTGTCAGACTCTTACTGACTAAAACCCACCCGTGTTCTTTCAGTTGCCCGTGCCAGGGGCCATGTTAACCCTTTCGGACTTTCCCGCAACCCTGGCAGGCATCGCCCCTAGAGGACCCCGTCATTGGTGCTGACATCTCTTTGAGGCGCGCGTGGAACACAACGCGCCGTCGATCCAGGCCTGGTCCTTATCGGACGGTGAGCTACCCATTGCTCGCCGTCCGCAATCTTCTCCCTGAATCCACTACAACCTTCTCCCTAGCCTATTGATAGGTATCAAAATACTATATAATAATATAATATAAATTATATCTATTTGGACCAATATTCAAAAGTGATCGCTTTACTTGCCAATAAACAATACAACAACCTAGTTTTAGTGCCAAACTTAACCTTATTTATCCATAACTTGAAAATACTTCTAAAGAGATGATTAATGAAGTGCTTGAGTGTTCATCAAATAGAGCTAAGAGGTCAATTAATAATGCTTAGAACTAATTACTTACTAATGCAACATAACATGCTGTTAGCAGAGCTCAAACTAATCAATTATTGATACCCTGAACAAACAGTCACAATGCAAACACGACTGTTTGTTATTACTTTCATGAATAATATCTGAATCGTCTCCTTTGAGAACAAATCATAAAAGTCAAATAACGTATTATGTGATTGCTAAAATCTAGTAAACTTTTATGATAAAAATATAATATCACCCATTTGATTTTCAAATACTTGGATAATAGTGTGAGGTTGTATTTGTCTGATATAGCATTTTTAGGTGTAGGTTTTCAAATCAATCAAATTATATAAATCAATTATTATGTACAGGCAACTGCCAGCTCTAAGAAAAGAGTCTAACGAATAAATATAGGTGACCGTACATTATTTAAATTACTAATACGAATAAAACGGTTTACGTATTTATTATGCAGGTAAGAATAAACATCTTTGCATAACGTAAGCAGCATTAAAATAATCAAAAATTATGTTACAGAACGTTGTTGCGAAAAGGAATCCACTTAGCCTATCGCGGTCTATTGGTGGGCATAAGCCTCTCCCAGGATGCGCCACATCACCCTGTCGTCCGCATGCAGTCTGTCCCAGCCACCTTCTTAAGGTCGTCGGTCCATCTAGGTGGGCGGCATCCCACACTACGCTTGCCGATACGCGGTCTCCACTCCAGGACTCGTCTGCTCCACCAGCCATCGGTCCTTCGACAAACATGGCCAGCCCACTGCCACTTCAGTTTGCTTACTCTGCAAGCTATGTCGAAAAGGGATAGTTCATAATAATTAAAAAGCCAACATTCTCAGAACTCAATATACCTTCATTCATGAGAATTTCTGAAACTTCGAGAACACGATATCAAAGAGTCCTTATTACAAAATTGCCAACAACGTCATACAATCTTGAAGCAATTAAAATTGAATATCCATATTTGTCGTCTGCGCACGGAATAAGCATTAGTTGATTTCGAATTTCGAAAGCAAAACATATCGGCGACATTTTGTTAAACATATTTATTCAAATCAGACCGCTCGGTATCGCATAAATCCTCATTGTTGGTTTGATAGGGAAAGCAATAGCATGCAATATTTTTCTTGTACATTTTATTTATGGACTAAGAGCATGATGGATAAGTCTGATATTCTTTTGGCTCATTACTTTTGTTTATGAGTGGATATAAATGTTTTTTGGCTTTGTAAATATGTTAGATACTTTGGTATTCAAAGTAGCGTTGTGCCTTCATACTGTTGTAGCCTTGTTAATGTTGTTATAGAATTTAATAGAAAATTATAATTATTTATTATCCAGTTAACATACAGACTCATAGTCTTAGTACCTAACAATGTGTACCTACTTACTTTTTTGCCCTCGTATGCACTTTATTTTTACTTTTTAGTTCTACCTAGTTCGGGACCTGAAGACCTTGTGTGGGTGTTGTCTCATATTATTATTATTTTTATATATATTATTATAGCTTTTAATGCGAAATTTTTGCCGTACTCTGGATTGTCAACTCTCGGCGTTGAGCCGAGGGGACACAATGTGATTTTACTAGTGGGAATTCACAGTTAAGAAACATAAATATTATAATTATAAATATGTGAAGCTAAGAAGACGAGAGGGTTTGCAAAATTATATAAGTAATATAATATTATGATTTAGTATTATAAATGTCGTAACGCTCTTCTCGTAGGTGAGCACTAACATCTGCAATTTAATCTTAATAGTGTGAAGGGGTTAAAGGAATCGTTACGTTTGCGCTTTAATGAATCATTAAAGCTACGTTAATTTATCTGTTTACAATGTACCCACTTCAGTGTGACCGGGAACCGTTTTGCAACGTATGTCTCACTGCACGTGTCCTCCTGCTAGACCTGACGCATAGAACCTCTAAGGACACTAATACGATTCTAATAGAACACGTTCCCTATGCTCTATAATTATAAATGTCTTACTCAATCCTAAAGACAGAGTACTGCGAAGTCCAACTCCCATTAAGGGCGACAAGTTTTGAGTAGTTCTTAACCTGTCAACGATACCCTTACGGCGGCCTAACCTTTTTTTACTAAGACAACAGAAAACTAGCACAAGCGCACCGTAGACTCAGTCTGTAGCAAAACTCATTGCGATATTACTTGGTGCACGCCGAAATGGTATTTCGTCACTTCACATTTCCTTAATCTTCCCCGTTTAGAGGTTGCAGTGCGACTATCAGCGGCAAAGCATCCAAATTGTCGTGTCTCGATGAATAGTGTCGATTCAATAATTGGCCTACACACAGCCGGGTGTGGATTTTATCGAGATACGGTCCCTAGCGTTATTTCAACGACTACCAATCCAGTTTGTGACGCTGTGTGAAGCCTACGCCCTTTCCCGGAAAAGTGCAAACAACAAACCTCTCGCAAGGTGTTCTCTGGCCAGACCTTTTTGGAAGCAGTAACCACCACTAACGTTTGATTGTTTTATAATGTAATTAGAGATCGGCTTTATAGCCTAGTTTGGTTTAGATGAACTGAGTATTTACGGTGCTGCCTTCTATAAATGGTGAGTCAGTTAAGGGTCAACAGTCATCAAGAGTCAGGAGAATTGGTGCTCAGTGTCAAGTATAGCAAGTATCTCCGTTTCCCTATAACCAAACGCAAATGACATAATATATCTGTGAAGGCACAGATTAGGAGGTGGTCACGTAATACAAGAGAAAAAAGCGTTAACTATGAACTACAATACTAAATAAGAGTAATTTTGCTATGCCGGAACAAATGATCATTATTAGATCGTCAGCGATATCACTTCACTGTTGCCTATAAATAACAATACACTAGTCAGAACAATATAATGGAAAAGTCCGTAATTACGATTAACACAGTAATTAAAGATTAAAGTTGACACTTACTAAATATCTCCTTGTTAGATTACAACTCACTTACGAAATGCTGAACGTATTACCAGTTTCACATCGGGCACAGCTCCTCACAATCACGTCGTCCGCTACGCTACCTAACGTGGTCTTGAACCCATTATCAACTTAATAAATAATGCTCAGTCCCTTGCTGTCGTAATGGACATCACTTCCCACGGATATGACTGACTTGGTATTCCTTAAGTCTCCTAACTTCACTCGCCTGGACTCTAGTGTCTGTCCCCACTCGCGGTCCGAAATTAACTGTATTTTAACTTATTTAAAATTAATCAGATTTGTATATATTCATTGAGATTTGGAAATCATCAAATAACTTGGGCGTGACAGACTCTTACTGACTAAAACCCACCCGTGTTATTTCAGTTGCCTGTGCCAGGGGCCACGGTAACCCTTTCTGATTTTCCCGCAACCCTGGCAGGCATCGGCCCTAGCGGACCTTGTCATTGTCTCTTTAAGGCGCGTGTGGAACACAATGCGCCGTCGACCCAGGCCTGGTCCTTACCGGATGGCGAGCTACCCATTGCTCGCCGTCCGCAAACCCGCGCCTACGGTAGCCGGGAATCGGCCTGGGATTCCCGACGCCCTGAGCGTCTCCTGAGGCGACAAGGGGCGTGAGGGCGCGGATTTTGCCTCACCCTCACGCGTTCCGCCTCCTCCTTTGCAAGCATTACTGCTTCGCAGGAGATGACGGCTTCCCATGCCCTCTCGCTCCATACCATGGTCTGGACCAGGGCCGGACGTTGTCCGCCCTCCGCCGACGCCCGGTGCGCCTTTTGCGGGCCGGGTGAGTGGACGAGATCTTCCTCTCCCTTTCCGCAGCCTCCTTCTGTGAGACGAATTTTTCGCAGATGGAAACCACCACGACCCAGGACTCTTCGCTGCCGACCATCGACCGACTACGGCCGGCAGCGACAAGTCACTGTCTACTTCTGAGATATGTCCCGGCAGTCGACGTAGTGGTGACACCGGGCGTCCGGCTCCCTGTTTATGCGACACAGGTACTTCCCAAAGCAACCGTGCCCTGAGACCACCTGTGTCACCCGAAACGACAGAGAGCCATGCCTCCTCCCGAGCCAGCGCTCGAGCACCGGCCGGAACCACTCGCAGTCCTAAATCAACTGTCTTTAACTTATTTAATATTAGATCCGATCTCCTAAAAATCTCTCCACGCTCTGCTACCAGCCCCTAAGTTTTTGTAACATGGACCCAAAGCGGTTTTTGTTCAGTTGCTCAATTGCTTTAAGGGTTTGTTTGGATATCAACTAATTGCGACCAGGTGCGGCACTAGCATTGTGAATCAGATTAGAAATCAGATATTTTATTCGTTCCTTTTGAATTTGTAAAACACATTGCATCTTATCTGACGTAAAATATTGAATTTTGACTAATGGCTGGCATAAGTGGCAGTCATAAAATACAAATGGAATGTGTTTCTGACAGGTTCAATATTGTTTTACAATTTCAAGGAAATATGATATTTTATTATTAATTACAGTAACGTGTCAAGCTGACAGACCCATAAAATAGAGATTTAAATATGTATCTAACAGGCCCGATATCGTGTGACAATTTTAGAACAAATATAATAGTTTGTTATTAAATAGGAATAGATGACGGACAGTCGCACTTACGTGGGGTTGGTATTATGAATGTTATGGTTTTACTGTTAAATCTTTTGTTGTTCTTTATAAGCACATTTTATCAATCTTGCCCGATAGCTTATATGTATTTTTTGTTAGTCATGTACTTATCATTGTATACAACACATACAAGTCTCCCGAGGAGAGTGAAGTATAAAAGTATTCATAGGCCAACAGCTAGCAATTTTTCGCTGTCGCTGTATAGGCACTATTGCAATTTTTATACCAACCAACCGTATGTTTCCCTGAAGCACTATACATCAGAAAGGCAGAGAAAACATTACATACATGCTTGAACATATTGGCCCTAGTTTCTACCTATTTAGATAAAGAGTTTTTTTTTAAAATAACATATCAATTAAAATAAATAAAAAGCTTTTATTAATTCCTTACAGTTACAACTATGAGGTTTTTACGCTTAGAGTATAGAGAAATATATTTATGTATGTTATTGTGGTAATAATGAATTAAAAATCAAAAATATTTTCTTTTTTTGTACTGTGTTCGTTTAATCAATGTTAATGTTTCCTCTATGTAACGACCGCCTGATGCGGTAAAATTAAAGCTTCCTCCAAATGTTTCGATTCATGCCGTATTCTGGCGGTTCTTGCCCAAAATTTGCCAGTTATTTTCACAATTTCGTTTTCTTATATCTGGGGGTCCAATTTGTCACGATCTGGGCCCATCTTTGTGGTTCTAGCCTCTGAATGTGGCCTGCCAATCTCCATTTTAGTTTAAGTGTCTGCTTAATCACATCTTTCGATTTTGTTCTTTTCCTAATCAACATAGTTTTCACTCGGTCTCTAACTCAAACTCAAACTCAAAGCATTTATTTCAAATAAACCAATTACAGGCACTTTTGAATTGTCAAGGGGTCGGTCAGTCAGAAAGATGAAGCTAGTTGCCCATTCCAAAGCGTAGTAGGTACCTATGGAGAAGAACGGGCAAGAAACTCCATGGACACTCTTTTAAATCAAAATATTGTTACAAAAAAGTGGTTACATCATTCATGTTGTAATTATACATGTGAGAACGATGTAGAAACACTCTTAGTTTTATGTTCATAAAACTACTTTCAAACACGATAAGAACGTGCGAAATAAAATTTCTACATTTATATCTGTAATTTTTTGGTGTAAGTACATAATAAAGTGCATTCTATTCTAGGATTATTTTATGAGGGCTCCGAAATCGAATTTTGCAAATTTCGACACATATACTAATTATTACTTTTTTGGTGACTATAGGTACTATTTATGGAATGAATAATAATTATAATTCCATACACAGATACAGTCAGAAAAAAGTCGTTTAACATTTCAGTTAATTCAATCTTAAATATTTTGCATTTAGCAATTTTATAAAATAAATAAATTTAAAAGCAGTTTATCGAATAACTTTGTAACAATTTTCATGATAATATGAACAAGTGGAAGTATGTTGCAGACCGTACTTTTTTCTAGAAGTTGACGTTATTGTATTGATTTATAAATAGCTTTAAACTATACCGTAATACGGGTTGCAGACCAAGAGCTAAGCTAAGTTAGTTTAGCTTAGCTCGCATAGCTGACGCAGTTTTCCATACTTGTGTTCATAGTTTGCGGTCTGCACACAAGTATGAAAATTTACCTCAGCTGCGCGAGCTAAGCTAAACTAACTTAGCTTAGCTCTTGGTCTGCAACCGGCATTATTGTTATGAAACGGTCAGATAGGCAGTCGCTTCATGTATAATACTCGTATTCAGCCGCATCCGGTCAGACCGGAAGCTGACCCCAACCCAGTTGGGAAAAGTCTAGGCACGGTTGGCGCAGTGGTTAAGCGATTGACTGCTGCGCTGCGTGTCGCGGGTTCGATTCCCGCACGCAACAAATATTTGTATGACCCGCAGCTATCTGCGGGTTGTTCCGGGTCTGGCTGTTTGTGTATGTGAGTTTAAATGTTTGTAAACGCACCCACGATACAGGAGAAATCCATAGTGTGGAGCAAGTTTAAAAAAAAATTGTTACGAAACAGCAGCTAACTGGTTCTCAGTGGCGTCCTTCTAAGGACCTAGATGGTCTTTACTGAATGCTGATATCATTTAAATGAACCGCTTGCCTTTTGCAGCTCACGTATGATGAACGTGTCTCGCTGTCTCGTCCGCCTGTAACATTATGAATATTAAATGTCCGATTAATAAATACTATGAATTTGTATTGTATTTTACAAGTTACCAGTCGCTTCTTAAAAAATATGACCGACTTACTTTTCAGTCAAGACGTACGCTGCTTGAAACAATGCCTCTATTTAATGTATGCCGAAACAAGTTTGATTGCCCTGATTTGGTGAACAGTTTGTGTTACCTGGTTCCTCGAACTGTGCATGGGCGGGAGGCGCACCAGGAGACCGTTCGCTACCAGCTTCTGTAACTCCAATTCTGGCGTGCGCTCACTGTTACATCGCTTAGTCGACACATATAATGAGCGATTTAGTGATATCGATGTACGATTTCTTAACCGTAATACTTTTAAAAATTATATAGTTAAAATTCTGAGGGATCAGCAGTACCTGCATTGCGTAAGCTGAAGCAAATTATTATTGCTATTATAGGACCTATTGAATGCAATACACAAACAAGAGTTTTATTTTGTTTTTTTAGTTTTGTTATTGATTTTGCCTTGACTACAGTTGTACATGTAATTGTAACACATTTTAAAAGAGTAACGATGGAGTTTCTTGCCCATTCTTCTCCATACGAAACTACCTATTGGAAGGGGCGACTAGAATCAATTCTATTTAAATGTAAATGTTGACGTTCAAAAGTGCCTTTTATGTGCCTATTTGAAATAAATGCTTTGACTTTGACTTTAACATGTATGCCATCAGTTTGTAAATATGTAAGTTGTAATCTGTGGAAAATGTAGTGGGTAGTATATTTGTTAAGTTATTACCGTTTATTTTTAATATACTACAGTTTGTTTTCTTTTATGAAATAAAATAAAAAGAAACTATGACAGTAGAATGAGGTGTGTTGAGTTGGTCCTATTTACTAATTGGGGAGAATTATTGAGGAGGGGCTCGTGGCTAAATAATAATAGCCACACGAGTCGATCGATGGGTAAACTGTGCTTGCCGCAGTCGGTTTGTCGATGGGTGACCATCCATTACTTAACGAGACCGTTCCGTGCTTTGGAAAGCATGCTAAGACGTTGATCCCGGCTGTCATTCGTAGATCTTTGACAGTCATTACGGTCTACGGGTAGTCAGAAACACAAAAGTCTGAGAACCAGTCGTACCAATGGGTATCGTGTTACCCAGTAACTGGGTTGTAGAAGTCAGATAGGCAGTCGCTCCATGTAAAATACTGGTATTCAGCTGCATTCGGTTAGACTGGAAGTCGACCCCAATATACAAGGTGTTGTTTTGCATCCTCGTCAAATTCGAGGAGGTAACTATGCTAATGATTCTCGACACGAATCAATAATAAAATAAGTAGGTATTTATTTTTATTTTTTGTATTTTTCGGAAATCGGCATGTGTAGGGCCCGTGTGATACCGCCCTGTAACTGCGCTGTAACTGTAACGCATGCACACAGCGACATAGTCGTACGACACTGCCTACCGCATACGCAAGGGGGCGATTTTGTTCTTTGAAAGTGGAGTATTCTGAAATACTGTCAAACTTAAATACCTAAAAAAACAAGTATGTATTAATTATTGAGCAGGATCGTAATTTTATTTGATTATTTATGTCTTTCCTAACAGCCTCCTGAAATTGGACGAGGATGCAAAACGACACGTTGTATAGTAGGGAAAAGCCTAGGAAGATTGTTTGGGGATAATTATTTAGACAAGAAATTTGTACACAAATATCTATACCTTGTACTTAGAAATATGATTGTGAAGTCATCAACACCATATGTATTTGTGCACAACATCGTCATCATCCTCCTACCCTTATCCCATTTTATTCCAGGTCTTCTTTTATTTTATTTTATCAAATAGAAACAACAAACAGCTACATTATGCAATATTACAAACAAAAAAAAAACATTAGTAACTTAATTATTAATGTAACACACAGCGCTGTTTACAGATTACCATTAATAATTCAAACTTTAAAGTCACTAGGGGTGAACTGTTCGTGCAAGACAGTTACACTCTATAAAAACAATAACAAACAATTAGTCAAAAAGCTTATGTGTCTCATACAAAAGGCTACGAAACCTTTTCAAAGAGCATGTAAATATATCTATGTGTCAGAAAGTTTTATTGTAGGTCGCCGAACTGGTGA
Organism: Brachylomia viminalis; assembly: GCA_937001585.2. Lineage (NCBI taxonomy): Eukaryota > Metazoa > Arthropoda > Insecta > Lepidoptera > Noctuidae > Brachylomia > Brachylomia viminalis. The sequence continues at coordinate 10,470,787 of OW443308.2, read as the reverse complement.
ACGTAGCCCAGTATTAGATCGGCTGGTACCTACTGCAAAGAGTTTGCCTGCGCACACCTGCCGTCTGTGGACAGTTCTGGGGACTGCATAGCACAAAACATTATTTAGGTCAATACAATCAACATTGCAATTAACAATGTTCTTCTTTTAAACATCTCTATGGTTAACATCTCCACTGCCGTTATCTCCGAATTCACTGTCTTTATAGTCATAATATCAACTATTCTATCAATATCAGCATAACAATATATACAAACAAATAGGTATCCACATTATACTGGTAGTTATCCCCATTGGTGGCTTTAAAACTGTATTTTTGACTCCCAAAACACAAAACTCATTTATAAAGTGGAGTCATGATAAGGCTTGTTTCCACATGGCTAAGCCCAAAGCGACACAATGCAACATGATTGATGGACCGCTCAGCATTACATACAGTGTATCCTGTACTTTATAAAACGTTTTAAAGCGAATTGTACTTAACGAAATTAAACTTTCGAAATTTGTTGTACTATATTAGGTTTTTGGTATTATACATATTTTTTTAATAATCTGTAGGTGCAGGTAAAAATAACTAATTATTCTGAAAAAAAAAAGTTATATTAGTTAGTTAGTTTACAATGATACTGACCAAAGGTTTATTACCAGTTAAAACGGAACAAAATAAGTTTTATTTACATTACTTTGTGGATAATGGAAGATAATTACCGTACCGTAACTAACCTACACTATTTTATGATTTCACTAGATTTACGCGACGAACAAAAAATTAAGTAACACTGCACTGTAACATAGTACACCGGCGCAATTAATTTAATCGACGTGTTTGTGGTTTTACGCGATACCCGCTTGAACGTACTCTGGTCACGTCGGCCCCCCTCCAACAATTAAGTTTAACGAACGAGTGAACGCGAGTTCCCTTTAAATTTAATTTTATTTTATTTTATTTCAACCTTTATTGCTTTACTATAAGGTCGGACACACACATTCCGTGTATTTAGTTGATTTCTTGACTCTGTGCCGCGTACTAGGATGTATGACAACACTTCAAGCGTTCAACCAAAAAAATCAAATAATTAAAAAAATATGACGTCTTGTCAGTGGCGTACGACTCGCGCGTGTGTTGTTTACGTGATAAATAATTTGTGTTTTAAGTGGGTTTTCAAGTGTTTTAAGTGCTATGGCCTGTTTAAGTATGTGATAAATATTATAGTGAAGTGAATTACTGCAGGATTTCAAGATCGGTGAGTGAAAAAATATTACGTAATTTCGGTTTTATTCCACAACCGGCGCTGACCGATTCATGTTTATTGTTATTACGTGTATGTGTTTTCAGATCCTTATTTTAGTACAGTGTGTTATTCTAATACCACTACTTTTATAACAAAGTTGAAGCATTAAATAAGCTTTCCACAGGTACCAATATTTTTATTCTACGTATCAGATTTATATTTATAAAACAACATTTTGTTTCCATTGTCTTGGCGGCCATTGTTATTTTTTTGCCGTCGGCAAATTTTTTCAACTTTGGGCGCTCGTAAATAGTACATATTGTACTAATGCTATGTGGTTTTATTAGTTTTGCGTTAAGTATATACACATAATGTATTTAAAACCTTAAACAATATAGGTCATCGCTCGTTTTTTCGAACTATAACCATTTATTTGAAAACAAAGTTATGATTTATGGTTGCGTCATACTAACGAACGATTTGATTACATGAATACTATCCTATTTCAAACGAAACTCCGCTATCTTAAAGCCCCGTTCCTTACCATAACAAAAAACACAAGTGTTAGCACCATTCAAATAAACCCAAGTCGTAAAAATGCTTTGTTTACATTATCGGGCGGCCGAGCGGCGCCCCGCCGCGCCGGTGACGCATCTGGCATTCAGCCCAGTCTTTTTTTTTTCGCGCGCGGGTTCATACGACCGCAGATATAATTATTAGCACATTTATTTTCACGTGCTTGTATTACAGAACTGTTACAACGCCTGAATTATTGCTGATAATACATTGTGGTTATTTGCGGTGTTTCTATTCTAGCTACGTGTTTCAAATACAGGCTTTTGTTCTAATAGAATATTTTTGATTTAAAACCACAGCAAATAATACAGTGAAACTATAAATTAAATCAATTGGGGAGCATTGAAAAACTCCACGACCGACGATGTAAAATGTTAGTCTGGCACACCCAGGTCATTCATCCCTATTACTAACCTGTTAGATAACAATTTTTTTTAGTTTCAATCTTGGCATAAACTTGCCACGATTTTGACGCGATATAAGAGGTTTTTCAGCTGTAAATACAATTATTATACTTCTCCGGACCTACTTGAGATGAGATTAAGTGGATAAAAACCAAAAAAAATTGGTTATATTCATAATTCAGGTAAAGATCGACTAGATTTTAACATTTACAAGTATTTCGTTACATTTGAGTTTTTGAAACGAAAACAAAAGGCTCTATTTTTATCATCTATTTTCTCGACTTACTTCAGCTAACATTTTGGGGTAGCGGATATTCTAGGAAGCATTGCGTTGCTAAATTCACAGATATGTAGCAAAGCTCATGACTCTCAAATGGTGTCTAAAGATGTGCGAAACACAGCAATTAAGACGGGTACAGAATGCGTTTCAGACACCTGTCGGTAGAAGCCTTTGCACAGAAGGATTATATTACTCAGTTACTCCTTCTGTGCAAAGACTTCGACATGAAAGTTTTTTTATTTAAAGTTTCTATTTTGACATCGGGGTAATTTTAAGTTTTGAAGTTTCTATTTTTGACGACACGGTTGGCGCAGTGGTTAAGCGATTGACTGCTACGTTACGTGTCGCGGGTTCGATCCCCGCACGGAACAAATATTTGTATGACCTGCAAGTAGTTGTTCCGGGTCTGGCTGTTCGTGTATGTGAGTTTAAATGTTTGTAATCGCACCCACGATACAGGAGAAATTCCTAGTGTGGGGCAACGTTTAAAAAAAAAAAAAAAGTACCATCAATAGGAATGTTTCGGTGAACAATGTATGAGAATAGTCAATACATGGCGAAACCCTGGTAGAAAACAATATAATAGATAGCTGACTAAAATACAACTCAGTCGATAAGGAATCAGTATTTAAAGCTCAAAAGAAAAGCATTAGAGCAATGTGTAATATAGACAACACTACCAGCTGTCAACCCTACTTTTAAAGCTTCAAAATTCTGACATTGCCTTCGTTATACATATATGAACTTAATGTTTTTGTGAAATTGAATCCTAATTACTATAAGACTGCTGTTAAAAGCTACTATAGACAGTTACGTGGCAAAAAAAGATTATAAATCGAAATACCATATGGGAAAACAGTACTACTCAATAAAAGTGTTCTTCGTATTTCATTTGATTTGAATAGCTGAGCTTTACAAATAACTTAAACATTAAAAGTAGCATTAGTACTTGATTTACGGATTAAACATAAGGAAGGCTCTCAACCATCAATCCAGTTTATGTCTAAGTTTAAGAAGTATTCCTAGAAATATACTCCGCTACATGAATATTCCGAGCGAATACATCAGACTAACATTCGAGTAAAAAAATATTATTCTATGGAACGTCACTCTCTCTTCTCGTCTTGGTTGACCCTTTGCTATATTTAATATTGTATTATTTCTTACATAAGCTATTAGATGCATGGCATACAGTGGCGATGGGGCTTGCATGATTCGTAGATGCAGATATCTTTATCCTTTTTCAGCATCCCATCGTTTCTGTCCTGGTTGCCTTAGGTGTCAACAATATTAACACAAATTCATAACAATTAGTTATATTAAAAAAAAATCGCTTGCCTGTAAAGTCGGTTTACTGACGATAGGTGAACGTGACAACGTCATAAGAAAATACTGATTTGGTTGCATTTTTCAAAAGAAAATTTTAATTTTATTTGTTTGAGTGATATTTTGTATGGAATGGATATAGAGAAGGAGGTAAATGGAAATCGCAATTGAATTGATCAAGTTACATTTATTTGTACGCATAAATACAATTATGTCAATTTTTACCTTTATCGCCTCAATTATCGTTGCTATAGACAATTGACACCACATTCACTTTCACTGTACTTCATACTTGACGAAAACATGTAAATGTATTATTGTATAGCAGCTGTCCACGCGGACGCATCGCTCACTCAAGTAGGAGAGAGACAGATGTCGAACGCTGCCGAACGCGGTGCCTCTTTGACGCTCGTTCCGCGCTCTCGCTTGCACTTCAAGCCTTAAATGGAACGCCTCAGAGCGAGGTAACGCCGCATGAGTCATGTTTTTTCGTGCGTGCAGCCGGCTCCATCGAATTATAAGACGTTGTCACGTCAAAAACAAAGTAAACATCATATTCTATTTCCATCATCATTAGAGGGAAGATGTCTAGAACTTGTTACCGTCTTCCCATGCGCTTTTTTTGCTCCACGTGCAATACATTTTCCTAGAAAATTTGATTACTCTAGTTACGTTTGATATCTGTCGGACCTAGGTCCCTTAGATATCACACATGGGAATAATTAAACAATCTAGTGTATCTATCTACTAACGTGACACGTTGAGAGTGTGGTTCTAATAATGTTCCTAACGAGGATGAATTCCGCAAGGAATATGCACGTTATTTAAATTTGGTTCAAATATTTTTTTCCGAATCTTTGTTGGCCCGACATTTGAACCAAATAATTATTTTGATAATTAATATATTTTTAATTAAGTACTTAAAATTATTAAATAAAGGTACAAATTAAGCGAGGGAAATTCAAATTTGTAAAACGCAACACCATTGGTTTAAACAAAACATGACGTCAAATACTATGTCAACGAGTTCGTATTGCTTACATTTGTATGGCATTGCAGGCTTTTGGTTAGAAAACATAGTAATAACGTGTGTGTCGTAAATTAATTTATGGTTTAAGTGTAATTTTTGTATACTAGTGAGATTAGAAATCTTTTAAGACAATGACTACGAGTGGTTTTGTAAAAGCACATCTTCTTGTCTAATTTTCTTTCAAATCCAAATTTTACGTCCGCTGAAGTACAAGGAGTGAAAGCTGCATGGTAATTATTCTATAAAAACACATTATGTACGTTATTTTAGCCATACTTAAATACAATCCTAAATATATTGAGGAGTAAACATAACCTATAATTTTTTATTCAAAACAATGTTAACAAGTTATGGTGGTGTAGATGGTTATTGTAGATACTTCATCTCTTTTGATAACCTTGTACCATTCCTTAACTACGTATTTTTGCACCAATCGGGACTGGCAAAACACTTTATTAGGTGCACTTCTGATAGTGTTTCATGGTCAAATAAGTCTCGCTCTTGAGAACACCAGAACAATGGTGAATGGACTGGGCTGTCACTGGACATAGTATTTGGTGCCATCAACAAGGCGCGCGAAAATGGCGGCGTTTAAACAGCTCAAAATTATTATCTATTTTAAATATTTTTTTAAACCTAATTACAGCATTTTAAACAGTATTTATATTTTTAACTATGTTATAATGGTGTAAACAATACATTAAAAATGTATAATAATTACATGCATATACCCTATTGAACAAGGAGGCGTCTGCAACTTAACAGAAAATCGCGCACAAACGATATTACACACTACAGAAGTGCGAGCAGTCAACAAACGAGATATGTTATCAGGCAGCTAGCTGCAAGTTCTGCTCTTCCTAAAAGAAGGATAACTGTACATATTTAATGAGCGGTGCGTGTCTAATATTTCGAATGTGCAAAAGTTTACCTGACGCTTCCCTAGATGGCGATGGGATCGAAATAGATCGCGCTATGGTTTCGTTACAAAGCAAACCATAATATAGATAGCTTTTTTTTTGATAGCGCGATTCCTTTTGAATTAAAGTATCCTAGTTGAAATAGTTGGTGTGTTTCATTGGGTTATCTCGCCTTCAGACCTTGAAAACCTGTTCAGTGCGTGAACTCTGTATTCAAGTCTTTGGCATTGTTTATCTAAGTCTTATCATAAGACTTAGATAAACAATGCCAAACATAAGACTCTTATGTTAACAAAATTCATTGATTGCATTACATTCATGTATTTTATTTCATGACTGTGTTTAATAACAATGCTTTCTGATCATAATTGCATACTACAACAACACAAATATTTGAAACAATCAACTCCACATATTATACAACAAAGTAGAAACACACAAAATTACTTTTATTTCAGCAACAGCAATTTAACAAAAAGATAAATCCAATCCACTCAAGTTGTGTAATGAAATTCATGGAAGCGTTTACACGTACCTACGCTTTATAATAAAACTCTATTATCGGATTCTACACAGCTTGGAACAAAAGATTTTTTGTTAAGAACAAAAGGCATATAATTATGCTTTGACGGCACATATGTGCTCAATGAAACTTGTTACAAGAAAATAACAACTTTCTGTTTTATACGACGCGGCACCAAAAGTATGTAACATGGACTATTTAGCTTCATCACAAACTCTTCTTCTTTATGCTTGGTCTTAATAAATAGAGTTAGGTCGCTAAGTCTTATACAATACAGCATGTATCAGAAAGTTAAACAAATAATTTATTTCAGTAAACTTTACAAACTTCTACAATATTTAATCTTAGATAGAGGCCTCCTATTAAGTATAAAAAATACCTGTGTTAGGAGACCCCGCTCTTCTAAAACTGGAAACAATAATTATGTAGGAGTGAAAGTACATAAAAGAAAAAGAAACTCAACTAATGTCTAGGAAGGCGTGAATGTGTGTGTATGTGTGAGTGCATGTGTGTGTATCTGTGTGTGCGTGTGTGAGTGAGTGTCGCTTATTGTCAACTTATCGCATGATGGTTTGTTTCAATTTCGTCATAGCTCTTGCATTTTAGCCAGTCCATTAATGATTTTTTACATTCTCGATACGTCATGGGATAGATATTTAAATGTTTATTTAATTTGTTGTAGATGGAAGCTGCTGTGGTCATAATTAAGGCTGTGCATTATATTGTACGTCTCTTGTTCACCAAGCTGAACAACTTTCTTCATGGGACCAACATCGTACTCGAGAAAAAATAGCCAACTTCCCCATACAAAGCTTCATTACCTTACCAACCCAAATGTATGAGATGAATTTTCCAGATATTCTCAAATACTTTTCCTAAGAATTTAAACTTTACAGAGATTAGCACTTATTAATAGTTTCGCAAATTCTGGTAAACATAATTCATAGCTTAGCTTAGCATAGTGCTCTCTGACATTTTATATCTATAGAAATATAGCGTTATAGTTTACACGTGGAAGAGAATACAATCGACCGCTAGCTACCTACAGTCTGGCGCGTGTAAAGGAACATGTGTTCACACCACCACATATAAAACAGTATGGTAATTCAGATGACGTATTCAATTCTTCGTAAGTGATGAACGATCCATGTGGAGCTCACGATTCAGCGGGCTGAATGAAAGCTATTCATCTTCGCTGTAACACCACAAAAGCTAACGTTTGTGTTAAGATGAAACAGAAGCTGGGCCATATACATAATAATGTGTGGAGGAAAGTACATGTATTTACTTACTCTTATTTGTAAAAGAAATTCTGAAAGATGATACGGCGAGAAATGTAGGATGTATGAAAAAGTGAGACATAAAAACAGGAAAATTGTGATAAAATGTAAAATAAATAATAAATGTAATATGCACATACAATTAATAATAATTATTTACATACCAAAGCAAGCAAAAAAAAAAAGCACCAAAGAAAGCACGTTAAGCCATTGGTCAGAATCAGAACTTTATTTGCTATGGATGTAGGTTATAAGATGTTGTACATAAAGTAAAGAGATCGGCTACAGTCTACCTTACGGCGTGCAAATTATTACAAAATTGAAAATATTAATACATACAAACAAAAGAACGTCAACAAAACAAAACAGAAATTATAGTGAAGTCAATTAATAATATTATAGTCAGGTAGATAAGTCTTACAGGGTCAATTTTGTAATTAATTATAATAATCATAATCTGTATAAATTCATATCATTTAGAAAGTCTTTCACTGAGTAATAACATTTGTCAACACGTGGAACACAGGTCATGTGGAACACAGGTCCCGGCTGTCATTCATGGATTTTTGACAGTCGTTACGGGTCGTCAGAAGCCGGAAACTCTGGCAAACAGTCTTACCGAGGGGTATCGTGTTACCCAGTAACTGGGTTGTGGAGGTCAGATAGGCAGTCATTTCATGTAAAATTCTGGTATTCAGCTGCAGCCAGTTAGACTAAGCAGATGATGATGAATGTGCGCAAATCAGTCGATTACATTTCGACTAATAACTTTATGCCTGACCGTAATATTATTACGGCAGATTTGCAATGAAGCGATAACTGTTATGGCAGTGCATTACCGACTGCGTAGCTGGCGTAGCTCTGACGTCACGTGTAGTAGCATGCTCGTAGCTATATCGTAGCATAAAACTACGAACTTTAAAAATGGTCACGGTATAAAATTATTACTTTCTAAAATATGCGAACAAATTGTTTGTTACTATAAAAGCTGTTATTTCGTTATAAAATTCGTTGTTCATAGATACTTTCGTGTTTTTATTTATAACACAATCAACGGCAGGTGGTATTCGTCGATATTATTTTATACTTCAGAATTCAGTTTTTTCGATATAGACATATTTTTAACAATCCGGCAACTTTTTATATTCTTTTCAGTCTGATGCGTATTCATTTAGTCAATTTTATGGACATTTTCAGTACTTCGAGTGTGTAGAAATTTCGGGAAAATATACCAATATGTACTTACATATTGGTATATTCTCCCGAAATTTGGTAAAAAAAAAACTTTTTTGTTTTTTTTTGAAATTTCGAGGTACAATAACATAAAATACGCCGCTTGTAAATACAAGCGGCGTAAATAGTGAAAGAAGCATTATAGAGGTAGCCAAACATTTTACAAAAAAGTCGTTACTTTAAGAACGACTTTCTTTTAACGTTCTGATATGCTAAAAAAAGTTAATTTGTTTTTTTTATTTTATTTAATATGGTTTTGCTCTTGACTCTAGTCTAGGTCAGTGGTAATAGAGACAGAGTTGACGATGGAGTGAGCTTACCCAGAAAAAGCCTGTTCACTCTCACTACTTTGAAGAGATTAGGGTTGTATGCGTTTGGAAACACAGACGCAGGTAGAGAGTTCCACTCTTTTGCTGTGCGCATAACAAAAGACATTTGGAAACGCTCAGTGCGAATTGGTGGAATAGCAACTAAGTAAGGATGGTAACTTGCAGTGCGTCTATATGACCGATGGAAGAAGGGGGCCGGTGGAATAACGTCGTGGAGTTCTTGGGCATACTCACCAAGTACAATCTATAGAAGACCGACAAGCAGGTGACCTTGCGGCGATGAGCCAATCTGTGAAGCATGGCATCCACCAGTTTCAAGTCGCCAATGAGCCTCCTAGCTCTGCGAAAAAAAAAAAATATTTATAGATTTTGAGCATTGATCGCCTTTTATTCGTACGAGTTCATATACAAAAATGCCGACTGATCTACCACTTACTCCACATAACCTTTCAACAAATGAAAGTAGGTACTCCAATTGAAAAGTAAGTGAATATGATAGAGGCTGGTCGTACACTCGTGGGTGACGATCGCGATCGCACGCTCTAGTGGATTGAGGCAATTCATCTTACTCCGTGCGGATACTGACACCGAAGGTTGAGGTGTTCCTTAGTAAGTTTGTTCCGGGACAAGAGTATTATTTTATTCTGGTGTTTTGTATTTTAAAGAAAGACTCCGGTATTCGGATCGGTCTATATTAATTGATATATACAGAGTTTGGTGTTCTATAAAACCAACTACATCATAAAGTTTTAATTCATAATAATTATTGTTTCTGCATCTCTCATCAAATTCTTTTGAAAAACAGTAGAAATTATTACCAAAAGAAAGGCGGTTTCCTTTTGGTGATATATGAACCATTTTTTTCTAAATCATAAATTGTTACCTACAGCAAAACAGGTCACCCGTAACCCCAAAACTCCTGGCCACACTACTCATGAATGGATACTTCCTACTCACCTGCCAGCGTTAGTGAATAGCCCACGGGCCAGAGTTCGACCCGTGATCGACATCAGCCAGTGAATAGACACAGGATTTTAACCCTTTCGCCAAAAACGAAGAGCGATTCGCCCAAAACGAAAGATAGAAATACGGACGGCATGAAATATCGCCTCTTATAAAATACATTTATCATGGCAGATAGGAAGTGTTTATATTTTATTATTATATTTTGAAAAATATGAGATGATGTATTTCATTTTTAGGGTTCCTTACCCAGAGGATGCCTACGGAACCTTATTACTAAGCCTCCTTCGCTGTCCGTCCATCCGTCTGTCTGTCGGCGGGCTCTTATTCATGAACCGTAATAGGTAGACATTTGAAATGTTCACACAGAGAATATTTTGATTGCCACTTTAACAACAAATAATAAAATAAAATAAAGTGAAAAATTAAAGGGGTTCCCATAGAAGAAAAGTGTTTAATATTTTTTTTTTGTGTTAAATATTGTACAGTCGTTAGCACTATTAAGTATACACTTAGCAAAATTTAACAGCAAGGTTTTCGCGGAATATTGATTGCAACTTTGAAATAAGACCTATTTCATAACAGTATAGGTTCCAAAATACTATGTTCGTAACAACATAAAATTACAATCAATACAGTAGGAGAAAATCACATTTAGAAGTTGCTAAGTGTACACATATTGGTGCTCGTGACTGTACGGTGGTACGGAACCCTTCGTGTGTGAGTCTGACTCGCACTTGGCCGGTTTTTCAAAAAACTTAATGTATAAATATTGGAGCAAGATAAGGAGAAACATTGGAACAAAAATAATACGATATAACAGTTCAGTTTCTAAGAATATATAGTCTTTTGCTGAACTGAAATAAAATAGGCAGAACCAATATGATTAATTTAGCATCTAAATAATAAGCATACCTACACCAGTAAAATGATCGAAAACAAGCTTGTGAAACTAATATTCTACAAGATATCTGTCACATGTATGATGTAGATACCTACATACAACCCACACATAAACATTTCAAAGGTAAACTGCAAATCAACGTGGAGGATTCCTTACGTCGCCCTTTGAACCTTTGAGTACATCACATACATAACACATAATCAGCCTATAATGTTCCCACTGCTGGGACATAGGCCTCCTCTCGGTGAAAGGGAGTACATAAAAAGGAATAAATCAACAGACATCTGCTCAAAAGACCAAATTGAATAAATTGAGATACAATACTACAAAAAAAATCCCAACGTTCTCGTTTTCCCGAGAGCATAGTTGAATATTATGTTGAATTCTCCTTTCATGTACTCTGAATTTTATGTTTTATAGTTTTAATAACCTTGGTTTTCAAGGCTTCATTCAGACGGTAATAAAAGTAGGGTGTAAAATTCTAAATATTAACTCGTAAAACTACTTTGTAGGTACTTAGACTGAAATACACTGTAGCGTATTGAGCACCCTTCTTAGAGAAGAATATTTTCCACCATACTTGAAAGAAGAAAGAAAATACGATTATTTGCGGTAAACATGACGCAGAGAACGGACACAACATACACAAAAAATAACAAGTTGGGGGAAAATATGCGTCACATCCACGCAAAACGGCCATCGCTCAGAATAATGCTACGACCCTATGCGAGACAGAGCCTCAGCGCTGGTTTTCAACGACAGCTGACGCTGACGTGATGTCGTTAACCGGTGTAGCAAACGCTAAGGTAAACCTATAAATACCTAGTTCTAAGTTTTTATTTATACATACAATATTTATAAAATCATAACATTCCGGGCAACGACTCACTAAATCATGGCTACTCATAATTTTAAGGCATATAAGGGTGCTTTATTCTGTCATTTGATCCCCAATTAAGACTAGGGTAACGTATCTCCAGTTCCCGCTTAGCAATTCATAATGACAGGAAGGAAAGAGACTGCATATAGCTGCCTCTTTCCGGCATTGAGAGTAATCTAGCCTCAGGAAGGTGTCAATCAAATGATGGTGAAAATTCTTCTTTTCGGTAAAAGGCAATCAATCCGAATTACTCCAGAGCGTGATTTGCTTGACAAACTGATTTCATCCAATATGACTCCACTCGACTTGTAGATTAATTGAAAGAGGGTGACCACAGATTTCATCCGACTCCCTCGTGCCGTCCAAGTAATGAAATGCAAGCGAGTAGAAACCTCACCACTGCTTTCACACGGTAAAAAATACATCATTAGGAAACCGGGATGTCCTAGAACCAAAAATTCGAAGACATGTGACATCTACCAATCTGCTCTGGGCCCCCGTGGTAGATTACGGTCCACTCCCGCTCGAAGAGAGCAGGCCTGTGCCCCATCAGTGGGAACGTTATAGGCTGATTATGCACCGATCGATAGGCGTAAAAGTCTGTTCTTTATTAACCCATTACTACACGAACGCGCTTTTTACTCATCACTTAGTCTAAAGTCCTGGAGTTCGTATTCCCTTTCACGTGTGATTTCCCCGAACACTCCATATAGGCTGTTACCTACTACAGGAAAAAGCGTTTCCAACACCATAAATACTTAGCCGCCTGTTACGTTATTCAATTACTTTTTGAGTTACCGTACTTACGGTAAATCGATGGTATAGAGCGAAATGGGCTACCAGGATCAGACGAATTTTAGAGTTGCTCACATGAAAATTTAATGTGAAGCAATTATATTTAGTAAAAAATTGGGCTTGCAGGGAAATGAGTGTGTGTAGAGATTTTAAATGTAGTAGGGAACTAAAATTGCCTTCTCAAAGCTATTATAATATGAAGTAGGTAATAGAACTAATATTAAAAAGCAATTTTTACTTAAAATTGAAGTAGGATCCTAAAAGCAAATTCAACCAAACTTTTATATAATATAGCATAATCAGCCTAGGATATTCTCACTGCTGGGACACAGGCCTCCTCTCGGTGAGAGGCAGTGGGCCGTAATCCACCACGCGGGCCCAGTACGGGTTCTTAGATGACAATACATGTCTTCGAATTTTTTGGTTCTAGGACATGCCGGTTTCCTCACAATGTTTTCCTTCACCGTCTTGAGAGCAGTGGTGATGAAATAATTTACACAAATTGAGCGGCTGTTCGGGTTCGAACCTACAACCTACAACTTGTGAGTCGCGGCAGTTACTACTTGGGCACCACTGCTCCCTTTTATAAATAGTATAAGTCTTATCCTGCGAATGTTCTATTTCTTTTTTTTCTTTTATTAAAAACGTTGTCCCACACTAGGAATTTCTCCTGTATCGTGGGTGCGTATACAAACATTTAATTAAACTCACATACACAAACAGCCAGACCCGGAACAACTACTTGCAGGTCATACAAATATTTGTTCCGTGCGGGGATCGAACCCGCGACACGTAACGCAGCAGTCAATCACATAATCTCTGCGCCAACCATGTCGTCACATTTAAAAACTGTCAGAATACAATTTTATTCCTTTACAGTATAACTTTAGCAACATCAGCCCTTAAGCTAATTGATCACTTTTTTATGCATATGCTAATGATTTGAGTACCTACCTAAAATAGTCAAAAGAATAAAATCCACTCAATAGTCATGTCTAGCTTTTCCAAGTCGCTCCCGCTTCGCTCATGACCACGCTCTATACCCTAAGGCAGTTGGGCTAAGATAATGATCTCTGGAATGGGGGGAGGGCTGCGGATTACTTTTCTCAATCAGCGCGTCGTAATAAATATTTGATGAGCTATAAAGTACAACATTTATTTACAACTAATTTCATTCCTTTGTATTTTATTGGCTCGAGAATATTTTGATTGAAACAGCAATGTGAATGTTCGTTTTGTTTCGTGAAAAGACTATTTATATATAATATAGAAATATTTGGTGTATTTCATAATTCTCGTTTGTGCTGGCTGTAGTCAAGGGTAAAACATATGCAGTTATAAATAAATAAAATAAAATAAATATCGTCTGACATTGCACACAGCACCATCTAGTTCCAAGTTAAGCACTTAAGGCTTGTGTTATGGATACCAGATGGTTGATACACTACTTAAATACATTTTTTTTTCGTAAATACATACATATTATAAATATACATACATGACTCGGGTACAAATGTCCATATTCATCATACAAACATTTGCCCCTACCGGGATTCGAACCCAGGACCATTTAGTTTCGCTGACTACACTTAGCCACTGTAGCCACTACACCAAAAAAAAAAAAGCAAATCTAAAAAGCGAGTTTGTCATAGAGATTCAATTGTTAAAATGTGGTAAAATTCCCAAAAGAACCTAACCTATGTTTGTACAGATGCTATAGGCACTACGCACAGCAAATCATTATTTACATTTTAAAGAGCAGAAAATCGTTGTTGTATTTGAATAAGATTGAGTATATTTTGACCTTGACTGAACAATGTGGACCGACAACCTAGTGAAAGTCGCGGGAGTCGTTCGAAGGTCACTGAGGCGATTCTTGGGTGGGGTTAGGTTGATCTCGTAGGGCAGCAGTGGACGTCTTTTGACTAATTCGATGATTGCAGATGTGTCTTTTTAAACATGCACGATGTTTGACAGTGCATCCGTAGTTCGACTATATATACGCGGACTCACGATACAGGGAGCTCTTGCACACTATTGTCAGCACTATTTTAGTTGTGATTAAGTTCATTACCAGTTTTTCAATTAAAATTACTCGAACAATGCGGCTGCCTTGTGTGCACTGACCGTGAGTATACAAAGGTCAATTTTGATATAAACGACCGTAACATATACAATTTTAGTTAGAGGGGCACATTTACAATACAACTAGCTAATGCCCGACATGATGCCCTTTTTAGATTTTTCAAACCACCACTGTAAGCAAACAATACCAAAAAAAAATAACAATTTGGTTAAGCCCTTTTTTTAATTTCTTCACCAATGTAAAAAAGATTATCCCTGGAAACAAAGCCAGTACAAAACCTATTCATACTCACCTCATTTGTGTTCATCATTCTATTTACAGCATCTTATGCGGGCAATACACCGAAATCTCTTATTTTCCCGGAAATTGCTTCGCCCCTAATTATCTTCTCAAACTTCAGGATTAACGAACTCGGGACGAGTAAGGAGCGAGTGTTGGGAGCAAATTACATGCGTCTAACTTCATTACGACACGCAGAGGTTCAGTTCCTCCCTAGCCGTGGTGTTACGTGCCGCCGACCCTAACTTATAAGGGTTTGTTAAAGGTACACAACTTACTGTACTTGGTTTCATAAGTAGTGGGTGGAATGTTTATGTGTGACAACAAAATGGTTTTGGAAGAAAAGTAATTACTTTTCTTCCAAAACCATTTAGTAATTACCATTTTGTAACTTTGAAACTATTCGTCCAAATTATTTAGTGTAAAAGACAAAGTTTGACTACATTAAACACTGAAAGCGATGAAGGTATTCATTTTGATAAAAAATAACTACATACTCTAAAATATGCAATGTAAAAAAAGTATCCAATTTAAATGTATTTATGGCTCATATAATTTTGCCTATAATGGCTTCCACATAAAAGGTAGACATATACTGTCGCGGACTTTTATATAATTTTGTAATTACCTAGATTACTATATTTGATGGGAGGATTAAATTAATAATGCTGCGATTAAATAAACACACGACTTTAAATTTACGATGATAATACCATGGATGTTTTCGCAGACATTGTGCGTCACATAAATATTTTCTAGAATACTATGTCATAGGTAGCTGCTTTCACGAAAGCTCTATAGAAAATATAGATGAAAAATTATAAATGATTTTATTTCTGTAAGTAGGTTTTTACATACACTTTTACACGTAAATAATATTTTTTTTTAAACTAGATGAAGACGGCGTTTCCTATCTGACTACTCTGAGAAGAAAGGCCGAAACAAACTCAGAGACCGCAGTCTCTTTTAAAGTTCAGACAGAATCTTGGTCAGATCATGTGAAGTCTATGATCGGTGTCTGAAATGGTTTTTTAGGAAAGAACTTCACAGATTGAGTGGACCTGTCCAGTCAGTGCACGCAATTGTCAACAATCGTGCAACTCAACTCAGAACTTAAGGAGCTCAACGATTCAACGAACGATACCAAAGAAAGGACATTTGAGTAGGCCGCATAAATTACTCAAACTGCCAGATCATGATAGAAAGCAAGACTTGTACTCACGGCAACACATCAAGTTATACAATTCCAGTTTACACTGACCTCTCATTGTTAGTAAATCCTTTACAATGCGAGATCAGCTTATACTGGAAATGGCGGCACGGTTGGCGCAGTGGTTAAGCGATTGACTGCTGCGTTGCGTGTCGCGGGTTCAATTCCCGCACGGAACAAATATTTGTATGACCTGCAAGTAGTTGTTCCGGGTCTGGCTGTTTGTGTATGTGAGTTTAAATGTTTGTAAACGCACCCACGATACAGGAGAAATTCCTAGTGTGGGGCATTTTTATTTAAAAAAAAAAAAAAAAAAAAAAAAAAATTTACAGCTTGATCTGTAGCCGTGCGTACCGTTCCAGATTGCATTATGAAATACACGTAAATGTTACGCAATTTAAAGGTATTTCAAAAATGTGTAAAATATCGTTAAGCTACTCTGTAACTTCACTGACGTGTCTAAGTTAGGAGTTCGCACGACTCCACAAAATGTCTACCTGGAATCCATTTATCGCAAGGTCGCGTAGGCGGTTGCCTCACAATACTGCAGACAGTTTTTAGGGGGCGGTGCTTTTATCCAATACTGCATGGGGCAACAACAAAGAAACCCTATCAGCATGCTGCTGGCACCGGTATTTGTAGTCTTTGATGAGAGTTACCCCTGGACCACCCGTAGATAGAGTGACAGGTACTTACCTACATCTAAATCAATAGAGTGCGTGGAGTTGACATTTTTTTTATTACATGTCCATTCGTGAGCTTGCAATGACTAAAGAATAAGTCTTTAGTCATTGGTGAGCTTGTCATTCCCATGATATTACATCCTTACCACTTTCGCGTATGTTGATTTAATTTCATTGAACTTTTTCGATTTTACAAAGGTCATGTAAAGTCACGGAAATTATTTTTAAGCAGATTGACTACTAACTTAAACTGTCCGTATTTTCAATTCTCTAAGTATATCATCAATCACTGTCATTCTTTGAATGACTTTGTCAGTTGTATGAAATGGCTATAACAAAGCAAATTGAAGTAGAGTGCCAATTGGCGTAACAATTAATATCCATGGCTGTACCTATATTGGTGAATGCAGTATTAAAGTATAACTAAGCTTGCAGATTCCAGTTCAGTAAAATCATTTTCGCGGGTGTCCCAATAACATACAAAACGCAATTCAATCGGTTAAACTTCTCTTTCGTTCCATTTACCATGAAAAAGTTAAACGTCTACCAGAAACCAATTAAAATTCATTCGCATCGAAAATTAAGCCAATTAGCACACACCGATATACGACACTTTGATGATCAAACTGTTGACTTTCACAAGCCTCTTGTAACAGTTTGTGCTGCAATTTAATTTCGTGGTACAGACGCCAGCACATCAAGCTACTACAATCTGTCAAATTTCTTTAATAGATTTTCAACTTTATCGCTAAAGCATTAAGGTTCAAGGTTGATTGGGAAAATTTGACAGTTTCGGGTAGCTTGACCTGCTGGCGTCTGTAGCTACTCAACTCATTTGTAAACACAATTAAATACTTATACCTATCGAACTCACACGGGATGCTTCAACTCAGCCTATCGTAGTCCACTGCTGGACATATGCCTCTCCCAGGCTGCGCCACAACACCCTGTCCTCCGCCTTCCTCATCCAGTCTGTCCCAGCCACTTTCTTGAGGTCGTCGTTCCATCTAGCTGGGGGGCGTGCCACACTACGCTTGCCGATACGCGGTCTCCACTCCAGGACTCGTCTGCTCCACCGGCCATCGGTCCTTCGACAAACATGGCCAGCCCACTGCCACGGTCAACACGCAGTCACAGTCGCTCAGCGCGCTATGGAGCGGGCTATGCTCGGAGTTTCTTTGCAGGAAAAAATCAGAAATGAAATTGTCCGGAAGCTGAAGTGGCACGAGATGTTTGCTCCGCAGTAATTTAATCATGTAGGTACTTAGTGATCTGTAACGCGAGTACTTAATACGTTCTGGTCCAAGAGTGTCCGATTTAAGTGTAAACAAACCCTGTTCAGGTTATTGTTTTACGCAACCATTCACTAAAGGAAATTAGTAATACATTCGTCTGTATTAAGAAGGTTTCAACTTTATATTTAACCACTTTTTTCAACAATTATTGTTCGAGTACTTAACATTATTAAATTGTAATTGAAAATTCATCAACAAAAATGTACTTAAAGAGGTTATAAAATTAATCTCAATTGTCAAATTAAAAACATCTTGGTGATTTAAAGTTAGAACTTCTGGTTTAACTAATCAAATAATGTAAGTGTTCAAAACACAAAAACGGTAAAGATACCATTCGTTATACGTCGTCCTTTCGGTAGTACTGTACCGCTCGCCTCTCAGGCGCTTCACAGTCCAGTCAGACATTTACATATACACATATTTCAGGTACAATATTGATTCTATAGATGACATAAGCATAAATGGCGTGCATGTTGATCTAATGTTGTATTACTTGTGCTAGCATGGACGACGTGCATCAACATGGTAAGGTATGCTTTGAATAAATCAAACCGTCAATGGAGTATTTTCCTCTATTGCGTAGATTGCTAATAATCTGGTAAAGTATTGCTAGAGCAAGACAGCTTAGTAAGAACCGATAGTAGGAGGTCATTTTCTTCAATGTTCATAAAAATTCACGCCACCAATTGGCGCCACTTTGGCAAGAGGTCTTATACTATAAAATATATGATGACGTTTATCATTCGTTTCATTCATTCGTTCATCATTCAGACACTACTAAAGAAAATATAAGCGCTTTTAGACTTTTGACAGGTGTCCGGACCTGACGTCTCAGTGCTGCCACCAAGTGAACGTCGTTTCAGAAAACCCTCAATCGTAGTTGCTCTAATTCTTAAAGATAGACGTTCACCGATTGATTTGACGAAAAATTACGAGTAGCAAATGTGTATCATATTGGTATAACAGTGTATTTTAGAAATAACAATAAAAAGTTGGAATTTGATTACCTACAGTGTAATGACCAATATCGCACGACTCATGTATGGTTTTAACATCAAATCAGGCAGTCAGAACAGTAGAAAAAGACGAACTCAAGTTATAATGTAATTACTATTTGTGTGCATGAACATGTCTGTTTGACCTGTGTCTGGGTGTGTATATGTATGTATATCAGTCATCAGGTTACCGTAGTACAGGCTCTGCCTAGTTCGGGACCTGAAGACCTTGTGTGAATGTTGTCTCATATTATTACTACATCAGAAACGACAGCCAGGCAAAACATAGAAATAACATGATTAAAGATAAAAGGAAAAAGGCAGTGTTAAAAGGATAACCGAAAAATCTTTTATCCATCTCTTAAAATCAAGATACTATTATATAGACAAACCTCATCTTCAAGAGAAGTAGTACCTAAAGGTACATATTTCATGGCAATGAACCTCATCCACTCACGTTATCCGGGGCAGAAATGATAACGTACAGCCCAACACGCGAACATAAAGAATATCATTCATAACAAACATACGTTCCCTTGTTCCGAGTACTACGAGTATACCTATCTATGGTTTATTAAATAAAATGTGAAGTGCTATTACAGAAAGGAGCTTACACACGGATACCGGTGCCAGCGATTTTTGTATCTAAAGCGTATTAGACTACGTATCGACATTGTTTGACGTCTTGTCAACATTATATTAACGTTCGGCGACATGCTGTCAAGTGACGTCGGCTTATGTCGGTGAGAGGGAATGCTTGAAATGCTTTTGATTTGACAGGTTAAGAGTAGATTATTATGTACACCGACTGTGTTCGGGAACATAAGGGTAAAGAATTAAAACAACCATGAAATTCCACCATCATTCCCGGATACAGACCGGCCCGTGAATATATCTTTTCAGAGGCAGTGGAATGAGCCGCTCTGCAGATTGGTACGGAATAATCTTATTAATACGTCCACCAATACTGCTGAGCGTGCATGCTAGCTCTGGGTAAGTGGGAGTCTGGCCTCTGGCTTCAGGCGCTACCGTCACACAACAAAGGCGCTGTGCTGGGTGACACCACCTTCCGGCTCGCTACTTGTCTGAGTCTAGGCACTTCTTGCGTGGCCCCGCATAACTGCCAATGCGGTGAAGATGTCGATTGCCTCGGACACTATCACATCATCCGTCAAGAAACAAAGTCTCACAGCAAAGGAAAAAGTCTGACAATCGTTAAATTTGTATTTTTTTTTTGCGATTACAAACTTACTTTTGCAGTTTCAGAATTGACCGTGACGTACATCGATGTATGGAGAACATGTTTTTTAACTACAATGTTAAGTTTGTTCTTGGGATAAAGTCATCCCAACTACGGAACCCTTCATTGTGCGTGGTCTTTGCCCGTTTTTTTTTTTAAATACTGTAAGCTTTTTAAATATTGTAAACTTCGATCAACAATACTGCCGTTATAAGAAAGAAGGCCGTAACTACGTCAACGCCAAGTTAATTGAAGTTTTATCTAAAATGAAGGCCCGCGATTTACTGAATGGTTGTAGTTAGTGATTCTTGTTTTATAAGACGGAAAAAAATATAGGCTTTATTTTGAACTACAATTGACACAAAAGGTCGTTATTTTCTAATTAAGGCTTTTCAGACTAAATAACCAGATTTTATGTCGTTTGAAAAGCTAAAATCCTTATGATATCTCTAATCTAATACGAGTTACAGCTTTGTGTGTCAGACCATAAGATAGCATTTTATTTGCTGATTCCGAATATGTTAATAACACATTTTTGAAAAATTGCCAGTTACGGCCTTCTTTCTTATGACGACAGAATACCGACTAGATATCAAGTCGGCGCAAGAAATACGTCTCGCTAAATAACAGCGTACTTCGAGACGTGAGCTCTTATTTTGTTTAGTTAGCTTGAAACACAGCCCATGCAAACACGACTCTATTACTAGGTGCCATGGTTGTAATTAGGTTGAACTTATAAATAACTGTTATAAACTTTTTTCACGCGGACAGCATTTAGCTTTGATTTTGTAAGAGACCTACTATCTAGTTGGTATTGTTGATCGAAGATTGTGAATGACTTAGTAAAGTTTTTAATAAAAAACCATAAAATAAAATACCTGGTGCTGTTAAAATCTTTATGTGAAGCAAGCTATGAGGATGAGAAAGTATTTCTCCATCCTCTATTATCTTACCTTGCTACCCTGATTAAAGTTTCCGCAATCTACACCGACTTTTCAACGACTGCTGACCACTAAGACGTCGGCAGAACATCGTCCATATATGAATACTCTTACTAACATTCCAAACCCATTTATTGTACCAAGAAAAAACGAATAATAATAATAAATTAAGAAGATGATTGTAGTTTTTTTTTGTGAATAATTTAATTTTACAAACACTCGCCTGCCAAATATAAAAATAGATAGACATGCGAGATTTTGACCACTTTCTAACCTGATGGTAAGTGATGGTGCGGTGACTAGCAGTAATCTATTGAACCGGTAGGTACTTGGAGACTAAATTATAATAATAATAATAACGTTTATTGGACAAAATCAGAACTTAGCCTACTACAGATTCAATACTAAAAACATAACATATAAGAGGCTTCTAACCTAAATGAACTCCTGATTTCCAAACTAGGTAAAAACCTGTATCTTGGAAATCAGTGCTCTTACAATGAACTTATCAAAAACTCTTACTTAGATAACATATATGTAGTTATCAGATAGCATAGTTTTCAAAAATAGGTAGGGACTGTATTCAATTTATTCGCACTACATGTCCACCATTAAATATTATAGATATTTCCATTCGTCTGAGTATTTAAATACATTGGCAGCCGATAGGCACTCAGGTACGATTGGTTTCGAGTGTACTGTGCGATAAGCACAAAGCTCGATACACATTTAATAAACAATACTTAATTATTGTATAACCCGTGAAATATTTCATATTTTCACTGGGGAAAGTTAAAATGTTATTGGAAAAGTAATACGCCATTTTGAAGTAGTCGTTGTTTTTTTATATATATATTTTTTTTAAACGTCCACACAAGTTTTGTTGTTGAGGGAATTTGATGACGCTTCTGATCGCATCCATTTCGTCAAGAGTCATGATAGGCAATCATGATTGTTAATAAGTTCGGCAGTCAAATCTGAGCAGTAAATTACATAAAAATATAAAAAACAAATATTTAAATGGGTAAATAAATAAATATTAAAAAGTAAAAAGGCTTACCGGGCAGTTACGAGTGGGTGAGTGAGTAGTTATATTGGAAGTAGCACTCCCCGGCCGCTACCGCGGCATCGCTTGCTTCGTTCGCTCGGCTCGCACGTGGTTGGTCACAGTTCTAACCTAACCAATGAACTGCCGAACTATTTACCTAATAAGTACCAGCTGTAAAAAATATAACCCTTTATTTATTAGCAGGAGTCCGACAAACGCCAGTTTGCATGGAGACTTGAGCATGTTTTACGAGCCGGATAACCTCCAAAACTTTTTCCCTAGTCCACGGCTTTTTTAACTAACTAACTAACTTAGGTGAAGTGAGCTTGTAGTGAGTTGTCGATACTGTCAATCCCTAGCATCAGGTGGAATGATAGGTCACTTCACCTAAGTTATGACGGTGAGATTGTTACAGAGACGACCGGCTGTAGTGCCATTCTGTAAAAATCTCACCGTGAAAACTGAAGTGAAGTGAGCTTGGAGTGAGCTGTCATTCCACCTGGTGCTAGGGATAAACACATTTTTTTTTTTAAACGTTGCCGCACACTAGCGGTCTTATTACAAAACACGATCTAACTTTAGCCCGAGCTTAAACCTTCGACTCAGTTTTTGTATTTGCAACTTTATGCCGACTTTAGTAAAGTTCTTAATACAAAATTGACAATCTGAGACCGGACTAAGTTGT
This sequence comes from Brachylomia viminalis, assembly GCA_937001585.2. Taxonomy (NCBI): domain Eukaryota; kingdom Metazoa; phylum Arthropoda; class Insecta; order Lepidoptera; family Noctuidae; genus Brachylomia; species Brachylomia viminalis. The sequence goes on along the minus strand of OW443308.2, from coordinate 10,447,650 downwards.
CAGTTTTGTAAAAGTAACTGTATTTCGATTTATGTTAGGTTCTTACTACAAAAACAGGCTCGATGGTTTAAACCATGTCAAAAGAAAAACCTTGTTTTGTAATAAGACCGTACGAGTTTCTCCTGTATCGTGGGTGCGTTTACAAACATTTAAACTCACAAACAGCCAGACCCGGTACAACTACTTGCAGGTCTTACAAATATTTGTTCCGTGCGGGGATCGAACCCACGACACGTAACGCAGCAGTCAATCGCTTAACCACTGCGCCAACCGTGTCGCCAATCGTCTATCGACAGCTCACTTCATCTTTATTTTCACGGTGAGATTTTTACAGATTAACACTACTGGTCATACACGCACGCCGTTATCCATAATCGGTATCCATAGTTACAGAACAGCCCGGCAGATTCATATATAAACGAAGTAAAATCTTAGCAGGTGGCATTCTATAGTTTCTGCCTACCCCCATGGGAAGAAGGCGTGAGTTTAGGTATGTAATTAATAGCTAAGTTACGATTTTTTTGTTTTCAAAAATTAAATAATAATAATATGAGACAACACCCACACAAGGTCTTCAGGTCCCGAACTAGGTAGAACCTGTACTACGGTAACCTGATGACTGATATACATACTTAAATACATATAAACACCCAGACACAGGTCAAACAGACATGTTCATGCACACAAATGTTTGACTTGTCCGGGAATCGAACCCGGGACCAGCGGCTCAGAAGGCAGGGTCGCTACCAACTGCACCAACCGGTCAGTCTGATAATGATAATGAATGATGATGTATAATTTCAACATGAATGATGTAACCACTTTTTTGTAACAATATTTTGATCCATGTAGTTTCTTGCTCGTTCTTCTCCATAGGTACCTACTACGCTTTGAAATGGGCAACTAGCTTCATCTTTCTGACTGACCGACCCCTTGACAATTCAAAAGTGCCTGTAATTGGTTTATTTGAAATAAATGCTTTGAGTTTTGAAATAAACTGTTATCGAAACAACAACTAGCATAACTATTTAACTGAGACTGTCTTACATCCATATCACAAGAGCCCATTCTCAGGCACTTTCCATAATTCAAGACTAATTAAGTCTTCAGAGGCTGTAACAGGGACCAAGTGAGAAAGGTGGTAATTAGGGTCCCTTTCTCACTGTAACATTAAAATTTCACCTTCAGTCGAGTAACGAGTCATTAGCAACTCTTTGATGCATACTAATTGTGTTCTCTTTGAAAGTAATTGTAATTAAAGATGGACTCAAAGTGCACGGTGCAGGTAAAGTAAGAATCCTTCGAGGATTTTTTTTAGTGTTCGTGTTTTTTGCTCAACTTCTTCAAAGTTGAAGATGCTTTGGCAGCGTCACCAAGACGTTCTGGAGTCTATGATCCATTGAAAATGTCCCAGTGAGAGGTATTTTGATAAACAGCAATTGATACACCACTTACGATAGTACCTACCTACTGGATATGTTCGATAACTGTACAAAAATTTCACACTCTTCCAAATATAAAAAGATCATCGTTGTTACATGTTTTGTTGGGCATCATGAAGCGTAGTAATTGTTGTCTAATGGATAGCGATTTTAACTTATGAATTACCTATCAATACGTTGGACCTCCGGGGTCACCAAAACAATAGATAAATCAATTAAGTCGTATATTACAAAGGTTAACAAATTACGAAAAGAAATCAAAATAATAATTTCTTTGTTAATATTCAGTCGTCATGGAACCGTCGATTTCAGCGAAATGAGGATAATTGATCATGGCTTCGAACTCGTAAATTGAGACACATGCAGGCCAGCCGTAACGACTTCTCCATAAATTGGCAATTGGGTCCGAAGTAACCAATTATTTGGTGCGCAGATATCTGTGAAAATGGATGCTTTTATTAAACCTATCATAGTATGTTAGACTTCTTTTAAAATATTTTAAGCTGCATTGGTTTGAACACCGCATAATAGCTCGTCAACGTCAGTAGTGATGAAAATAGGTCGTCAAGTGAGTGAGTCACTTGAGTTGAGGAAAATACCGTAATAATTCCATAATGGAAGACGGATTAGCGACCAGAGAAGAACTTGCTACGGATATTTTTACGTTTTGGTCACATTGCATAATCAGCCTATAATGTTTCCACTGCTAGATACTGCTGCTCGGTGAGAGCGAGTGGGCTATAATCCACCACGCGGGCCAATTGCGGGTTGGTAGATGTCACATGGCATCAAATTTTACTTTCTAGGACATATCGGTTTCCTCACGATGTTTTCCTTAACCGTTTTGAGAGCAGTGGTGATGAATTAATTTACACAAAGTAAAGCGCCTGTCTGGGTTCAAATCTACGACCTACAACTTGTAAGTCGCGGCCGTTACCACTGAGCCACCACTGCTCAATGGCATGGCTTATATTTTTGAGAGAAACACGAAATGGAATACTTCATCAGGTTTTCGGGCGTCAATTGTTCGTGCTCTCAAATTCCAATTTCACAACACAGATCAAACAAAAACAAAGAATTTCATTACTAATTCTAAATCCGTCAAAATCAATTTTGAATTTCGATAGTCCTGTAAAAGTGAACGCCGCCCCATCGTCAAACAACGGTTACGTCCGAAACACGCTCCCAAATAGCAATATTTTCAACTGATAAATCCCCAAGGGTGACTTGTTCATCTTCCGCTTCAATAGTAACAGAGAAAACAACTCGCACAAAATATTTTTCAAAGCCCGATGAATCGGCCAACAAAGAGTATTATCTCTAGTCCATAATTAAATATTCATTTAAACCTTTTTCTAGGGTTCGCCACGCATTTAACCCGAAGTCACTCGGATTTAATAACGCTCTTTATACTGAAATTCAAACGACAATTTGTGAGCCCTCACCTGCCTCAAAGACTGCTAATTGCCCTTTCTCCAACAAATTAATAATCAGGAGACAAAAATTGCGAAAAGAAAATTGTTCTCGGTGCATTTAAAAGGTTTACGTCCCATTTTTAAAGTGGATTCGACCAAAGAAAAATAAAAGTTGGTTATTATAAAAAAAAAAAAAAAATTAAGTATAAATAGCTAGCGACTAGAGATTGGACTAGAGATTGGACATCTTGGGCCGCCTCCCACGCTGTAAATATGTGTTTTAATAAAGTGACACCGGCGTCAGTAGTACACCGTCCTTTGGTGAAACCATATTGCTGACCGTGTAAGATTTTGTTGGTGTTAAAATGATTAAGCATTTTTTTTATTTGATAGAGCATTACCTTTTCGAACACCTTGCTGAATACTGGTAACACGGATACTAGTCGATAATTGTTGGTGTCTTTGCTGTCCCCAGATTTAACAAGTGGTATAACCTTACTGTATTTTATTAAATCCGGGAAGACTCCTTGATCTACACACAAATTAAATATTAGAGCTAAGTATGGTGCTATAGTCTCGATTATTGAAGTACAAACTTTGATAAACATTGCCTATAGATCTTCGGTCAATTTGATTTTTATTTGCCGAAAAGCTTTTATAACTATCATAGGGTTTATATGTTTTATTTAAATTTAACCTGGCAGCCTAAACCGTTCGCTCTTAAGAAATCTATTGAGACATCAGGTGACGAATTTAAAGCTTCCGTCATTTTAGCTGGTATATTAGTAAGGAAATTTACAAATTCTTGAGCGACTTCTAAGTTAGAGCTTATGGCACCACGTGAAGTCTCCAATGTATAATCACTGCTTTGTATTTTTTTCCTACTAGTTTCGTTATTTATAACTCTGTCAGTGAATTTAAGATTTTTATCAAGTCAATTATATATATATATATATATACTTAAATTGTTTTTATTTCATATATATGTATATAATCAACTAGAAATAATGCCCGGCGTGCGTCGCAATGCCTTTTTTTCAGACCACCTCTGTATTAGAGCGAACAAAACAAAAATTATTTAAATCGGGTAAGCTGTTTTTGAATTTTAGCGAGACTAACGAACAGCAATAGATTTTTATTTATAAACCAACGACTTTTATAGTCATATTAATAACCTATTTCTTAGCTCTCGTAATTATAGGGGCAGATTTATTTGTAGTAAGTAAAGTTAAATCGATGCTTTTAAATTAAATAACATTTTCATAATGAAGTTCACTTATGTATTTCAAAGATAGACTCATTTAGTACTGACCAGAGTTTTATAATATTGAGATACGATATTTTGTACTTATCTAAACCAAACGCTTTTACAACAATACTTTTGTAAACAAAAACAAAACCTATATTTGCAAATACGAAAAGCTTTTAATCTCGTATTTCTTTTTTTCATTTCTGGATCCAGAGAACCGTAACGTGATATCACACCACGATAATTGGAATACATACAAAGTAAAAACTTTGTTTGCGATGTAACAGAATACAGCTCTTTGTTCCTCTTAACCCGATATCCGTTTTCGTATTTAAGGTACAATGTACTTCTGCGGCACTTAGTTTCTCAGAAAATACTCATAACGAGTATTACAGTAATGCGATTCACTTGCTTTTACTTTAAAAGCATTGAAACCGTCAAGCGAAGGAAACTGAATTTCACGGCTACTAAACCCATAAAAAATAAGTCAGTATTAAATCATTTTCGGAAAGAGAATCTTGTACTTTTTCTTCCACGTTTTCTTTTTGTTCTTAATGTAGGAAACTGAAAAGACATTTTCTTTTACACATTTATTGCTTAAACAGACGGGTCGGAGCACTTATTTTAATTGAAAATAATTTTATCATAAAGAAAGTTCCGGTATGATATAACACTTACCTACGTGAGACCTGCTCATTACTCGGGACATGTTTAAGAATTTCGAAACTTATACTGCGCCCGAATAATGAGATTTCTAACACCTTTCAAATAAGAAGAATCGTTGGATTTGGGTTACATTAGACGCTCCCGTGCCATTAATTCGGAGCAGAAGTTAACTTTCGAGCGTACAAATTACATCAGTCTTCGTTTATTAACACGGAAATGTTTTCGGAATTCTTTAAGAGGCGTAGGTATCTACATTATTCCGACGTTGGATTCCGACAATCCGGTGAATCGAGCCTGCGGATAATTCGTCTCGTAGGCCATTTGATCGACCTAATTCGGGGAGATCTCATTCGGCTAATGGGCGTAATGTTTCACCTGAGTGCGCCTACGGCAGTGGATTGAAGTATTTGTTCAGCGAATGATGGCCCTTTACAATTCACGTTAAGGAAAAGTAAGAAGTCGGTAGTTGAATAATTTATACCGACGTTCTTTGAAAGCAGATGTGCCGTGTTGTTTTAAGCAGAAACAGGATTACATTAAGAGGATCGGTGTATAGTATCTACTCTTAATTAAGCTAAGTAAGCACTTGTAAAAATATTACAGGATAATCTTCAAAAACAGTTTTGGATAAAATTACTTTTTGGAATATTACACAAATAACAGACTTTATGTACAATTAATTGGTACGAACTCCTAAAGCAGGCATTCTAAAGAAACTCTAGCATTTAAGGTCACGTCTTGCGTATAGCACAGACACCTACTCACACGTACGTACCCTTATTACAAAACAGCCCCAAACAGGCTTAACAAAACTTAAATCAAAGCGACCTATCTACTAAGCTTCGTAAAAGAAAACGACAAAGAACTAACTTATAAGAAAATCTCGTAGCGCTGACGATGGCAATAAACATTCTTGGGCAAACATGCTCCGATATGAAGGAATTGAACTTTTCCGTCCTGCTATAATAATTTACATGATTTTATGTGAAACAACGCCTCACGTCCGGTGTTCGGCAGTAGCGAAACCAAACAAAGGAATATCCCTTCATACGGTAGTTTACTATGTTTGGGTTTCGACTTTATGCACTGTACCATGAATATTTTATTTTACGTGACCAACATCTCTATCGGTTGTTTAAGCTTTCGTGGAATGCAAAAATATTTGCTCGAATAACAGTTTTGGCTGATTTATGTATTTATTGGGGTTATATGACGTTGTCTTTGGTTATATTTACCATGCTCATAATATTTGATCGTATTCCTACAGAATTTTGTAACAAATAAATAAAGCTGTCACGACTTATTGTCTCATAAAATAAATTCAGGAAAATTTATTACTTAGCAAATTGACTACCAACTTAAATTGTCAGTTATTCAAATCACAACTTTCATTCTTTGACCGTTCAATGAAATGGCTATAACACAACAAGTTGGTGTAGGTTGTCAATTTCCTTAACAATAAATTTAAATGACTGTATTAGTAACGTATTATCCAACATCAAAAGTCCTTCATACGCTCGGTAGCAGTATTTCAGGCTACATTTCGAGAATATTTCTCGCTTGTTGACGGCGGTACGTCACTACTTTGTCAGTACTTTCAATAAAGTCAGAATTAGCGGTCAGTACAGACCAATGACTAAAGATAGTCATTGGTACAGACGCCATTACAGCCCGTCTAAGTCAGTTAGAACTGACTCAGACTGGCTGTCATGGCATCCGTCAGGGATAGACATTGAGTGGGCGAAGCGTCTAATTTTAGAGCTTACTGCACTGCACATCGGGCAAAATGTATTTTAAAAAAGATATTTTCAGGGCTTTCTGAGTATGCTTTTGCTGTTTACATCGGGTGCATTCATTGTATTAATCGAGAGAGCTATGAACTTAGCAGATTGCTTTAATTTTCATCTAGCCAGAGATTATTAAGATGGGAATGGACTTTTAAAATAAAGAACCAAAAAAAGATGATACAATAAATGTAGCAACTACAAGATATACAGGGTTATTGGTAATAAAACACCATCAACCTCTTAAGGGGTCATTGTACTCATTATTATGAACAACTTTTAATATAATCGCGAAAAAAAAATCAGCTGGTCCCTACATTTTGACGAGTTCTGCAAACATAAATGTACGGAACAGCAGTTTCTTTTTTCGCGATTTTGTCTTTGGTCCCATAGTATCAGTAGTAGTGTATCATACCAGGACTTCCTTCAATGAACTACAAGCACCCAAAGACCAAAAGCTTTTATTACAAACACGCGTTAATTTTCACCGTGCATTAATACACGTTTCAATGGCGTCGCCACCAAATAGGTATGGATATTATGACGGTAGGTATAGAAATTCCAGCGGTCGACAATAGTCGTAATTCCGTCGTCACTCGGACGCAGTCACGCGGTCTCCACCGGACGTGGGAGCGAATACGTAATGACATCCGATGGTCACATTTGTAATTTTATTACCACAGCCCCATTCTTGTTATGGTAATCCTAATGACCTAGAGTTTATTACGGCCGTGAAAATTGCTGCAATATTGCGAGGCGCTTAAATCTTCCCATATATAAAAAAAGGAGGAAATATTTCTGTGGTGTAAAGGTAAAAGGGGATAAGTCATTAACGCAAAAATGAGATGAGTAAACCTAACTCTTTAACCCTTTTAGTATTTTGCTGTTTCCTGACTAGACTCGATTTGCAATTTGAGTTGATACGAAATTGTAACACAAATACTGACTTATCTCCTTTTTACCATTTTACATTTTAATTTATAACTAACTAACTAATAACACGAATTATGCAAATAACTCGTTTTTCAATATTTATTTAGTTACAGGTATATACATATAAACATAATGCAGCATTGCATTATGTAAGCGGGCACGCCCTTTATGCCAGGAGGCTTTTTATTATGTATTAAGTTCTGTTTGCGTTTTTGTTTTTATTATTTATTTCTGCTTGAGTATAGTTTTAAATATTGGCGTGTGCTAGCTGACATATGGCAAATAATTTTAATATTTTTGTGTTTCGTAATGTTAATTACTTATTACTATATGTATAGAATCCAGTTCTTCTAACTGAACAGACAGCAGTGCTGCTGGGGAGTTTGTTCCGCCACTTCTTCTTCCCAGCTAAAGCACTAGGAAGTGGTGAAGGGTGGGCGTTTTGGGGGGACTGTCTTATGTGATTTTGACGTTCAAAAAGTGCTGATTCTCAGCTTAATTTGAATAAATGACTTTTGATTTTGATTTTTTATGACTTATCCCCTTTTACCTTAACACCACAGATTTTATTCTCGAGTAGGCGAGAATTTTAGTTGGCGAGTTGTTTTTGTCTGTACGTTTTGTTGCATCTTCTTCTTTGCCCACGCCTCTTCCCTTTACGTGGGGTTGGCGTTCTTAATCTTTCGGCACCATTCGCTTCGCTGTTGCGTGTTTAGTAGCGTATAATAGTGTGTAGTTACGTTTTATTTGTCGACGTAACGCAAAGAATTTATTAAGAGGCTTAGTGAATGTTTTTAGTGCATTGATATGGAAATAAACATGTATTCATTGTCAACATAAATAAATACATGAGCTAAAGAATGGGTAAACATATATGACACACGAGCTTAGTTTGAAATTTATAAGGTAAACTAAAAACTCATGAACATCTAACATATTATGTACAAGTACGTAGCCACGACACTACTGGTTTCTAAATATTTCTATGAAAACGACGTGTCGCTAGCTACTGATGGCATTTTATAGAAATACATAGAAACTAGCAGTGTCGCGGCGAAATGTCGCTTGCTGCTGCTGCCTGCAGTCGGCTACGGACTTGTACCTTTAACATCAAACTCACTACACATATTTATTAACAAACAAGAAATTAAATTACTGTTCGTATCAAGTACCTACACGAGACCGTAAAAAACAAAATAAATATTGTCACGGCCTCACTTACATGGAACCTGTAATAAATTACACAGAGTAAATAAAGAAACAGAGACTACACAAACACGTAAACAGAATAAAAAATGGGTGTAAATATAACCCAGACGGTAATGACACTACAAAAACATTTTATTATTCACAAACAGTTTCAAAGAAGAAAGTTCCGGCTCGCCCAATTTATTTGCATCAGAAAGAAGGTAGTTCGTACTACCAACTACTTGTTTCCTTGCAAGTGGGGCTGTCGGAAAAACATCCGAAAGGTATTTGAATGCAGATTGTACAAGGTTTTGTTCGGAAATGTATGGGAGTTATGAAGCTTACATGGTGTTTGCCACAAACATTGGGTTCAAGTTTACAAAGAAACATGTAGTTCCATTAGGTACCTCATCCTTGTACGAAGTTGATGTGTGAATCTGGTGTTAAAATTGGGCACTCTATTTGGAATAAATTGTTCTAGGGAATGGTGTGGTGTAGGATTTAAGTATTGGGAATTGAGTATGAAATTCCGAAGTAGTGCGGTCACGTTCAGAAATTAGGATAGGTCCGATAGAATATTTGAGCAGGCAAGAATCTAATCTCGCAAGATTCTGCGAATCACATGTCACACGTTCTACGGTCAAATTTCTAAGAAACTCTAATAAATAATATCGATCGAAAACGAGCATTATTTTGACAAATCACCTTTCACCTTTCAGATGAATCCAATAAAACTTAGAACTAGTCTAGTTTTCATTATAATGTTACATAACATAACATCGCGCCAGTAAACCCTGAACGGTTGAGCAGAAGTGTACCTATAGCAACACATATCGCCAGTAATGTTTAAGCCCCGTGTAATAGGGGGCGATTGCCATCAACCGGGTACAAATCCAGACTCCTGGCTGAGTGAGAAATTCTTGCTGGAAAAACCCAATGACACTTTGCCCGACCTCGGAATCGAACCCAGGACCTGCACAGCAGTAGTGCTTGTAACCTCTACACCAAAGAGACAGTCAATATCCGCTGGTCCCGGGTTCGATCCCCGGACAAGTCAAACATTTGTGTGGATGAACATGTCTGTTTGACCTGTGCCTGGGTGTGTATATAAGTATGTATATCAGTCATCAGGTTACCGTAGTACAGGTTCTACCTAGTTTGGGATAATATGATGTTCTCAAAGGTATAATCTAGCTCATGTATTGTATCTAACCCCGATAGAGATAAAACCTCAGTAAAATTGTAATATTTCAACTCAATACATCCAATAAATACATTTGTAGATACCATATGTGCTCGCAATTGCGGTATTACATTGCATGTTCCATAAAAGAACTGGCAACAACTCAAATCTGGCGCCGGTCCCTGGATAAATCTTCAAATGTGCAATATTAATATAGGAGTAAATGGAGAAATTTATTATGGATGAGCTATGAACCTTTGCGGTGTTACCAGCGGATTTTTTCATTACAAATGGGTTTAATTTTCAACGGGCAACATTTCAATTGAGATTCTATTTCGTAAAAATGAAATGCTTCCTCGTTCAATTTAAAAAGTAAAGAGTATCTGATACTTCTAGAGGTATTTTATTTAAATCAATTGTTGTTTTTTTTTTCGTATATCAGTATAATAATTTCGTATCTTCTCCTACTAAACTACAATATAGTTATAAATTAGGATAGAATACCTAATCAATTTCAATTTGTAACAACAACGACTATACGGCCGTTTTTATTCATTAACTACCTTCATAATTTTGTTCCAAAATATCAAACCATACCAGATAGATTACTAAATAAATTCCCTTTACTGAAAGACGTTACCATCCAGCTCCATACTGCGACATTAACTGAACGTATCTACGTAAGTATTAGCCACTTTCATTTTATGTGTCTGTCACCGGCATCACAGGAGATAGTTGGTAGTTTGACTGCTAGTTGAGAACTAACTCACCAAACTTATTTGAAATGAGTATCTCATCATAACCGATGGAGGAATCAAAGATGAAAGGTCGGCCGCTCGATCTCCAGGGATACATTGAGACGTTTCCAATTTGTAATAAACTTGATCGTAACAAATCTGAAATATTAGAAGGCATTGTAAATTGGATCACGTTTTACGTCTTAGACGGGAAAGTCTTTAGGGATTTTTGCTCCATTTCTGGTATTAAAGCTGTATAACTTCTCACGATCGACATTTAGCAATTTTTTTTTGTTAAAGAAAGTGTATCCTTAAAAGCTTTAGAATAATTTAAGCACTCACCGTCCCGGCTGTAACTATCGACATTTGGGCGAAGTACCTCGGCGAACCCAAACAAATTCCTGCGCGACGTCTTATTGAGGGCGGAAACGACGATCGCTATCGACTTATTATACAAATGGCCGATTTCTGAGCAACAGTAACCATATCTTACCATGAAAAATTACGACTCAATAGTGTTGCGGTCTCTCTTGGCTCCGGTTTGCAATAAAATCGGTGCCTCATAGACCATTCCCTGTATTTGTGATTCTCAACTCAAACTGATCTTTTACACACGAACCAATTTTGTCGAACACAGTTTTGGGGGAGAATGATGTATTGTGAGAATATTTTTTTCGGGACTAGCGCCAATATCAGATATTGTTCGATAAAAATATATGTTTAATATTTGACCTCAGATATTGGAGGACATGAGTAGACTATTATAGTAACAGTCATCTGTAATTTATCACTTTTCATAATATGTTTCATACGCGGAGGACTTTGTGCAGCGGTACATCGACCCTATCTCGGTATTTAACTACATAGTATCAATAATACTGCCAGACGTAAACAGAAACTAGTTTGTCATAATCCTTCACATGACACAGCATTTGCGAGAAGACAGTATTATGTAACAAGCAGTATACTTTATAAAAAATGAATAAAAATCTAAATATATTACCATTAAGCAAACATGATGCTAAGAGCTCAGTGAAAAGATGGTTATTACAACTAGACTACCTAAATATCGAATATATTTTGCTTCGACAAACATAAACACACACACACGACGCGCACACACAGACACACACATTTTTATTCACTACTTACATTCTTTATTAATAAATTTTAAATCGTAGCACACAATGTTTTTAGGTTATAAAATAACGAAATTGTCAGCCGAGTGCTATCTTCTAAGATACAGGCCTCGCCTAGTTCAGAAAATAGAGTCAATACCCTAAGTAAACCTCTCTTTACCACCACTATTTGCTGCTGGATTATTATTATTATATAATGTACATGTGTAGTATACTTACCTAATATAAGTAATTTTACTGTGTAATCCTTGTTACTATGCTGCTGAGAAATAAACTGTCTTATTTTATTTATTATTATTATAAAAGGTTGAACGTTGTGTCGCTGACAGTAAAAAGATAAAAATGTAGTAAGCGTATAGCGAACACAATGTCGGACTTGTAAAGGAAAATTCTTTCTCAGAAATTTTAATTAATTGGATGTAATATCCCAGCACAAGTTTTTGAATCTCAAATAAGGATAACGGTTATTGTAGTGCTTGTAAACGGTACCCTGTGGGGTAACAAGTAATATAATCTTTAAACTCGTCTTAACATAGCTAGGCGTGGTTTTCAAAACGGCTCTATGGATAAAGTTGTGTCATTACCACACAAGCTATTTAAAATGTGAGCAAAACAAGTGGGTGAAATAACAATAATGTAATGTAAACTACAGTGCGATTCTGTACCCATCTCACCGTGAAAACTTAGGTGAAGTAAGCTGTCAGTGTAGTCCTACTGATGCTAGGGATTGCAACCAAGCATTACACTTACAATCATAATCGAGATTTTAATAATATTTTTATGCAAATTCTATTGATAATTTTATATAAATATTGTTTCAAAGCTGGTATCTAAGTATCTAAAAAAAAGAACATTGTGTTTCTAACTGAATTTCTGTTTTGCTATTTTATTTGAAAGCCCCGAAAATAGTACCTAATATTTAGGCACTTAGTAATAAAATTTGGATAAAAAATATTGTTAAAATCTCGATTATGATTGTAAATGTAACGTTGGTCAATCCCTAGCATCAGTGGGATGTCACTGACAGCTCACTCCACGCAAGTCTTCACGGTGAGATTTTTACAGAATCGACCGGCTGTTCGCAGTATCTGGCAACTGTTCCATGAAATAAGTAAAATTACTTACACAGTTTTTGCTGTAACAATTTCAAAAACTGAAAACCAACACAAAATTGAAAATTAATATTCACAAAACCTTTTACAAAATCAATAAGCTTTTCCCCAAAAAAGTTGAAAACTTCGCCTGTAACCAAACCCTTTCAGTCAACCGTGAGTCTGTCGAAACACTTTTTAAAGTAATCTATTGAGAGCTTCCACTTATCAATTAATAGCAGTGGAAAACGATGACTGAGCACAGCTTAATCTCTTTCTGCCGTCTCACTACCCATCTATTAGCCTAATGGACCGGCGAACCTCGGCGACGACGTAACGAATCCAATATAGTTCTGCTGAGTATTAAAACAAAAACAATCGGATTAGCTTTTTATTCGAGTTTTGAAAACAGACGGTCATTGGTTAATTTGACCTTTTTAGGGACAAACGAATCGAGTGACCAGCCTAATGATTCGTTTACATTAGTCGATAACTCGTTTATAGGAAAACGGAGTCTTTGTATTCAAAAACACGGTTTGGGTATACGGTGGTCGTTTCGGCATTAGGGAGACGTGCGTATTTTAACCGAATTACATATCGAGCTTCGGTTTTCCTGCAATATTTTGTAGGTAAGTTTAGAGGTTTCTAAATAAAATGTAGAGATTATTTTTGTAGACTTTCTGGGTGTCTATTATACATCATCACTAGTGTAAATAAATAACAATTAATTAAACAGTTAGAGAAAAAGTAACTTACGTACTGCTTACATACCCAAAGCTATTACAAAAATAAATTATAACCTCATAAAAAATGGAATCGTGGTATTTCAAAACTGTTCTAAAATATATCCAACTATAAAACTGTCATGGCGCTATTTCTGACATTTTATATTCTTTCTTTTTAGTCGTGCGCTGAAATAAAATAAAATTATTGAGTTGTAGCTACTAGCTGTAAAAGTTTCAGCTTTGAAACTGTTCCTGCACAAGTTTAAGAGGGTAAAAGAGTCACTGAAGTAATCGTTAAACTGAAAACGAAATGAGACTTCAATATAGTTTTAAATAATAAAAATTCTACTTCTAATATAGAGAAAATTTTATCGATAATGGGTAGGTATTAAAACTTGTATTAACATATTGAAGGACACTGAACGAGACACAATAGAAGTTTTATTGTTATAACGTCTGGGGGCGTTTAGTGTCCCACAGTGTTAAATTAGAAGTTACTTTTCTGTTAAATCACTTGAGTTTTAACACATAAGATAAGATTACAATCCGATCCGAATAATCTTCATTATTAGGTTCGCATTGTAATGATATAAATAGCCAATGAAATAAATATAAACAAAAACTGTAAAGTTTCAATAAATAGGTACTAGTCTACTGACAATTGAAACACTTATTGAGGTTTTATTCAGACTCCCGGCCTATACCAACCTACTAGTAATATGATAAATGCCTGTTTACGCTTTCACGCTAAATCGGCTGAACTGATTTGAGTGGAATTTGGCACACAGACACGCCATGACCTGCCTGACTTGCCACTCTAGTATCAACCATACTCAAATCAAGATCCTATTCACAATCGCAGGTCAAACGCCACAGAAGCGAACTTAGTTCACATAATTCGATCTCTTTGACAGCGTTGAAAGAAACGTAATAAATGGTCATCACTGACTTAACACCATTGTTCTAATATATTGACGAGAACAGTTCAAAGGCTGCGAAAGGTCGATTGGCAGTCAATACCTACTGTTGCGCTACTATTGTTTAAACGTGTGAAGTCTAAGATCTCGTCTGTTACAGAAGATGACACAACATCTATCATATGGAATACTCATTACCACAGAGTAGTAAGCAAATGAAGCGATAATGTGCAGGTAAGGCACTATTGCTGAATAAAGTGGGAATGTCTGAAGACTTTTTTAGTTAAGAATGTCTGCAGAAAATATTTGCATTTACTGGCCTGCATGATGACGGAGCTTGATCTACTCTCCGGAGACTGCTCTGCCAGAATATATCACGGCAATCATGATTACTCTGCTTGACGTCGGCTTGTCTGTCATCAACTTGTTCTGTGAATGATAAATGATATTCAACAAATAGTTCCGATATTTACACGTCCAATGTTTTCCGTACAATTTCTCTGTTTAATGTTGAATATTTAATGTGATATTAAATATTTAACCTGTTTGCCTATGCGCACTCCATTGACTCCATACTCAGTGCTCAGAACGAAACAACAGCAGTGATTCCGGACAGGCTGTCCATACATCATCTCACTTCAACGGATCAATGATTGATGCTCGCTCACAAATTGCCGCGTCATTGTTATCATTGAACGTCTACTGGGTGTTTACATTTCAGCGTCATTTAACATTTGGTTTGTAAGCTTGGATATATTTTTGTAACCGACTTCAAAAAGGAGGAGATTCTCAATTCGGTTGGTATTTTTTTATGTGTCTACACCGATTACTCGAAGACGCCTGAACCGATTTGGATTTTTTTTTTCAATGGCTTCACTTCCCAGGTGGTCATTTAAATTTTATTGAAATTGGTAGAGCAAACGCTCTACCGATTTCAACAATAAATTATTTTTAAATACAAAAATCGCCTTCAAACGGGTGTGGACGTATAAGACGTGTGTGTGTTTTTTTACAAAAAAAAAAACACTACAAAGTGAAAAATAACTTTAATTAGGAAATCGGTGGCAAAAACTAAAATACACATCCAAAGACACCGACTTCCGAAATTAAAGTAATTTTTCACTTCATAGGGTTTTTTTTGTTTAGAAGTCGGTTGTTAGATGAAGTTACGTTTGTGAGCACCGATCGATCGTGCTGTTATTTCGGCATGGCTTTTGCCAAAAACATTTTTGAGTAACTCGGCACTGTTCACCGTGAGAGATGTCTACAGTTTTCTTTTTAATATATAATGCCTTTTTATCTTCTAGCAAAAGGGACCTACTAATTGAATTAACCTTTTAGTGTAAATGAAAGTGGTCTTCAATGTAATTATTTTAGCTTCTGTATTTTGTTAGTGTATTTATTTTTATCGTAACAATCCTTTGGTACTCCAGTTGAATACTAAAGTGGTTGCTTGTAAACAAACTACTAAAGCAGCTCTGAATACAAAATAATAAAACTCTTAGTTTATTTTTTATAACTGTTTTGGCGTATATTTTAACTTATTTTTAATTAAAAAGAATATTAACCTTACTTTTTGAAACAAACACTACAATCACTATTACTACTATAAGTTACGGTCACCTTAGGCAACGAGTTACGTTTGTCGTAGCCAGCGTGCGACGGTCACCGTAGACATAGAGCTACGGCGTAGGCGGGGCGCTACGACTTCGTAGCAATTTCAAAAAAATTAAATTATCTATTAAATTTCATGTAGCTGTGAGCAGCCTATTTGTCGGATTATTTTTACAGATATACTTTATAAAACAAATAAGATATCGATTTCGTTAATAGTAGTTTTGAAGGAAACCCAAGATAAGATTATATTAAATATAACAAATAAATACAATTGAAGTGTCTGTTTGTAATGTCAAAATAACAGCTTTTTACTAAATGCATATGAAAGTATATACGGTACTCATAACAAAAAACAATTTTTAATTTTTTTGTCTGTCTATCTGTTTGTTCCGGCTAATCTCCAAAACGGTTGGACTGATTTTCACTGGCAGCTGATGTTATAAGGAGTAACATAGGCTACTTTTTGTCCCGCTAGCACGTTCGCGTGGATAAAATTGACGCATTTGTCTGCGTCACGTGCATAGCTACATGGAAACTGGTCCAGTGAAGCATCGTTATCTCCCTTCGTTAGGCCAAAGTCGTGTCCACGCATAATTATAAAAACACCTGCAACGCAGCATTAGTGGGATGTTCTTTGTTTTTTTAATGCGTTTTAAAACGGAAGCGTTTAAAAGTTTCAAACATAAAAAAATGAAATTCAAGCAAGTTTGGAATTTAATTAACACTTTCATTGTAAAAACTATGGCATCAGATCAGCAAGCCAACTCGTTTATCATAAGTTCATTGAACCCATTCAAGCATATTTCCCTACCTTTACACCCATTACCAAACAATAAATCACGCTCCTATAAAAAGCCATTCTACCACAAAACATAGCAACGTGTTACTAAAATTAGTTTTAATCTCATAAGGATGGGCGCTCGAGAAAGCCCGCGCCAGCCACATATGGGTTTAACGCCGGCCGTCCAACCCGCCTGGCGTATTAACCGGCCAGTTTACGATTATTACGTTGCACTTACAACTCTTAGGGGCAGCCGGCCGACTATCCATGGCCGGTTTATAGCAATCATTAGGGCTCGATCAATGGTTGCCAAACTTAGTTTGTTGCTTTTTGGATTTGGAAACGCGAGTCAAACGGTAAGGTTGCTTTAAAGGATTATTGGGATTGGAAATGTACAAACACTTTTGGTGCATAGCTGAGCATTTTAACCAAATTTTAATTTTAAAATACCGTTCAATGTATGCTTTATAGATTCATTAAACATTAATTTTTTTGATTTCTTAATTAGGTAGTTTCAAGATCTGGCAGCTTGAGTAATTTATGCGGCCTACCCAAATGTCCTTTCTTTGGTATTGTTCGTCAAATCTTTGTGCTCCTTAAGTTCTGAGTTGAGCAGCACGATTACTGACAAATGCGTGCACTGACTGGACAGGTCCGCACAATATGTATGGTTTTTCCTCAAAAGACCGTTTCAGACACCAATCTACATGGTCTTCACATGATCTGACCAATATTATGTCTGGACTTTAAAAGAGACTGTGACCTCTGAGTTTGTTTCGGCCTTTCTTCTCAGAGTAGTCAGATAGGAAACGCCGACTTCATCTAGGTTTTAAAAAATATGATTGACGTGTAAAAGTGTTTGTACAAACCTACTTACAGAAATAAAATCATTTATCATGGAGTACGCACGGTCTTTTTTTTAAACATAATTCTATCGAAACAATTGTGTGTTAATATCGATTTGTATTATCGTAAACCGTTCATTGTTACTTTGAGAAATAATAGAGAAATAAACAGACTTCATTCTTAACCTCTCAACGTTTCTTTCAACCGTCTTCTAAGAACAACTTTCTTTTTAGTCAAATTATATCACCTAATTTGAGCAACACAGGCGTTCAATAGGCCGCTTCGATTCAAAGTAGTTATTGCAAGCTATGAAATGTGCCTCGACTGTACCACGAGAATGTTGGTACTTTATAAAGTTATATCGTACCTAAACATTTATAGGCCATTCTCCATATTTAATCTAAGTCTGTGATCGGTTTACTAGATAGGCCTGGTTATGTATACAATTCCAATATACGTATATTGGAATTGTGTATAAAGGATTTTGTAGTAGTAATATTGAATTAGAAAAGTTTTAGCCACTATTAGATTTAGTCACGTAATATTAGCTGTTGTACAGTCAAAGCTATCAATTTTTATTGGAGCCTCACACTTTTTATTGAAACATACTCTTGTACTTAGTAATTTAGTCGTAGTCATTTTTGATTTATGAAAGAAACTGAATCTATTTTCAACAATGTATTTCTGTACTTTGTGAAATCATCATAATGATGGTTGGTTTATCATGTTGAGGTCATTTCTTAGCTGCCACGGCTTACTTTAATTCCTTAATTGTTTTTATCTTTTTAATTACGTACGCTTTTAATGTGCACGTTTTTTTACATCGTTCTCATATGTATACCTAATGCCAACATGAATGATGTATCCACTTGTAGGTAACGATATTTTGATTTATAAGAGTGTCCATGGTGGTTCTTGCCCATTCTTCTCCATAGCTACCTACTACGCTTTGGAATAGGCAACTAGCTTTATCTTTCTGACTGACCGACCCCTTGACAATTCGAAAGTGCCTGTAATCATTTATTTGAAATAAATGCTCCGAGTTTGAGTTTCATGAATTATTGATCAATAGCAGTTTATTGCAGTCCTCATACCTACTAGCTTTACCTTGGTGAACAAACTGCTTATAAGCGTACACTCACCGCTAAGGTCATTTTAAGAATAACATTGTTTATCGAAATAGCAAGTAATCGATAAACATCCTACACCAACCAACATCTTATGTAACAACAAAAAATGCTCGATAGATATTGTACTCGATACTTCTTTCAACCACAAAAAATTCACTCGGATACTTTACATAAAAGAACGAAATAACAACACAACAATAGAGTATTTCCCAAAGGGAACGATTAATCAAAAGTAGGCAAACACGAGACGTCACGGGAGCATACATTTATCACTATCAAAATCTAGAGGAACTAAGAAACATGGTCGAAATATACACTTGCGGTGAAATAACAACACAACACAGATCGAACGATCAGTGAAGTAAAGGTTAATCATGTTCCACAGCAGGAATTTCATTTAAACCTTCGTTGTTTGTCACTTTATACCTATTGTACAGTCGTGTTTTTTGTTCAGGCACATCGTATTCACATTATATTGTTATAATATAATTTACGTATTGGTAAAAATATTGTAAAACATTTTAAAGAGTTTTAAAATGGTATCGGCCGCGACTTACGAGTTGTAGGTCATAAGTTTGAACCCAGACAGGCGCTTTACTTTGTGTAAATTATTTCATCAACACGGTGAAGGAAAACATCGTGAGGAAACCAGCATGTCCTAGAACCAAAAATTCGAAGACATGTGACATCTACCAACCCGCACTGGGCCCGCGTGGTGGAGTATGCCCCATTCCCTCTCACCGAGAGGAGGCATGTGTCCCAGCAGTGGGAACATTATAGGCTGATGATGATTTCAAAGAGTTACTACGAAGCCTCTTGCTCATTCTTCGCCATACGAAACTATCATTTGGAAGGGGCAACTAGAATCAATTCTGTTTTCTTGTACATTTTTACGTACAAAAGTGTATTTTAATGGCCTAAGTATTTCAAATAAATAATTTCACTTCGACTTTGTTCACTTCCATCACGTGGGACTTTAATAGGACCTATACCAGCCTAGTAGAGAAATCGCAAAGTGATTATGACATACCCAAAAACCAAACAAAAACATTATTCTCAAACATGCTTGGAAATTTGAGCATTATATTGACAACCTTCTTCGATATAAATCGAAATGGCTGCACTGGCCAAATACATGCGAGCAGCGGCCGGCAAAAGTTATATGAAAATCCATATATGTCGTGGTTTAGCCGCCAAATAAATTACATAGTAAACTTATATCTATCGTGTAATTTAAAAATGGAACGATGTTTTACTCCGAAACATGACAACTAAGGAGGTAACTTATCAAAGGTTTTATTTAAATTTCGAACTGGCTGGCAAATAGAAAGCTGTTTATTGTAAAAAAAACCCAAACAACACTTTAACGCGGGAAAAAAATTGTTGTTCGTTGTTCGTCATTGCTTTTGAAAAGTAATTGTATTTTAATTTACATGCATTATTTGAAAAAGTATTATACAAGCCTTGGCCACAGCTAGGCATTGATGGACCTACGTATGTGTGCCTCGGCTTCGCCTCGGCCCACATCAACACTTTCGTCCATCAATGCCTCTTTTGCTAGCCGCTGTTTTTTTTTTTTTTATTTTTATGTATGGCATCTCGCAGTTGGCCTTGAGAGGCCGTGACTGCTTAACCGGTCAATCCTGTGGTGCCTTCGAGCTAACTC
This sequence comes from Brachylomia viminalis, assembly GCA_937001585.2. Classification (NCBI taxonomy): domain Eukaryota; kingdom Metazoa; phylum Arthropoda; class Insecta; order Lepidoptera; family Noctuidae; genus Brachylomia; species Brachylomia viminalis. The sequence goes on along the minus strand of OW443308.2, from coordinate 10,427,141 downwards.
AAAGCCTCCAGCCAGGGGCATAATATTAATTATAAACTAAGCGACCATCACCTAAGGGCACCCCCTGTGGGGTACGGACCTCGGCTTAGGGCGTCGCTGGGGAAGGACAGCAAGTTGGGGACAGGCTGGATCAAAATGGGTTCATTATTATTAAGGGGTAAAACTACTGGCTCAGCTACGCCACCAGCTGGCTCTGTGGATCCGATCAAGGGAGGGGAAGAGGAATCTATCGGGGAGGGCTAGCCGCTGTAGTAATGTACTATTACTTATACAAGGTGGGCCAAAAGAAATCACCCTATTGGAAGATGCTCTAATTTTTGCAAATGGCCGCCAATGTCAAATCTGTTTTGACATTTGTGGACTAGACAGATGCAGAATACAAGTGAACAAGCCATGGAGCGATACACTCCCCAAGAACGCGGAATAACCGTGTCTATTTTTTTGCGTAACAATTCGTCTGTGGTGTTGGCGCAGCGCGAATTCCGTCGCCGATTCCCCGGCCGTCCGACACCGACTGCGCAAACACTGCGCCGTTTGGCCACCAACCGTGAAGAGTATGGGACCACACGAGACGTTGCCAAGAGTGGCCGGCCCCGGAGCGCCCGTTCTGCCGAGAATATCGCCGCTGTTGCCGAGGATGTCGAGCTGTCGCCGGAAACATCGACCAGACGCCGTGCCACGCAATTAGCCATCAGCCGGACGTCCCTTAGGCGAATTTTGGTCAAAGACCTGCGCATGTTCCCGTACAAAATCCAGTCCGTACATCAGCTGCTGCCTGCCGACCACCAAACGCGCGTTACCTACGCCCAAGCCATCCTCAATCTCGAGGAAGAAGTGGACGATTTTTCGACCAAAATCATAATGAGGGATGAGGTTCATTTCCACCTCAGCGGGTACGTGAACAAGCAAAACTATCGCTTGTGGGGCACCAAAAATTCACGAGTGATGCACGAGGAGCCATTACATTCGCTCAAAGTGACTGCATGGTGCGCTGTCCACGCTGGAGGAGTCAGCGGGCCATTTTCTTTCGAGAATGCCGCTGGCCAAACGACAACAGTGGACGGTGCGCGCTATAGGGCCAGGTTGACCGAGTTTTTTCTGCCGCAATTGGACGAATTAGGATTGAGGGACATGTGATTCCAACACGACGGAGCAACGGCACACACTGCGCGAGCCACAACCGATATTCTGAAGGCAGCGTTCCCGGGTCGCCTCATCTCTCGTTTTAGTGATTTGCACTGGCCCGCAAGATCGCCCGATTTAAGAGTTTCAGACTTTATTTGTGGGGTTTTCTGAAGTCCCGTGTTTACGTGAACAAGCCCGAGACTCTGGAAGCCTTCAAGGACAACATTCGACACGAGTGCGAGAACCTGTCGCCCGAAGTTCTCGCCGAAGTGATGAAAAAAGCCATAAAACGGGCCCGTATGGCAATCAATTGTGACGGCGCCCATTTGGCCGATATAATCTTCTCGACTTGACCAATAACATTCTAAAGGTTCAAATAAACATAATCATAAACAGAATCGAAGCTTTTCATTTAGAAAAAAAAGAGAGCCAATCAACATCGGATGACTTCTTTTGGCCCACCTTGTAGATATAAAATACGTTTTTTTACGCAGTAAGGACTATAAACGCGTATTGCATAGTTAATTAATCAAAGTCAAAACAATGTTGGTGTTGTGTTATGTTAGTTACTGACTGTTGTTGTTAGTGACTTAGCAGCCTTTTACAAGCCTTGCAATTATCATCCGCCTGTCCTTATCGTCCTAAATTAGCATGCAATAAACATTATTATTACATATAAATTTTCTTTTATATTAGTACCTACAAATATATTGAGAAATTATAGTTACCAATGTCAAAATGAAATTTCAAATATAATGAATTTAATACAATGTTTCTGCCATATTAATGTGATTTTTTTCAGGTAGTACAAATTATAATCACAATTTTATATGAAGTTAAATAGGATCAGATGCATGCAAATTTCACTGTTCCGTTTTAACAAGCAAAGCCAAGTTCTAAAGGAATTTGATTAACCTCATTTCTCATTCAGATCGCAGTTTTAACATTCTGTTTTGATTTAATTATCGCCTTATTGCTTAGAACATTGTGGAATCACATTAAACTATGTATGATCTAATAAGTAAAGAAAATAACATAACACGACATTACGCCCGTAATCCCAGGCGGGTTAGGCAGAGGTGTACCTTTACGAACACCCATATTTCAACAGTTATGTTTGTTAATTTGAGAGCCTATTGCTATCATCATCATTTCAGCCAAAAGACGTCCACTGTATGGCATAGGATAATCTGTAATAATCGTAATCTGTGGATAACGTCTTGAGTAGTGTATTTGTTACTTTTATTGCAAGTTTTATATTGTATGCCTACTGTGTAATATACTGCTGTTTGTTATTCCTAACAAATAAAATAAAATAAAATAGGCCTCCTCCAAACACCTTCACTTCAACCGGTTCTGTGCTTCCCGCGTCCACTGAATTTCTGCGGCCTTCGCTAGATCATCATTCCACCTTGTGGGAGGCCTTCCAACGCTACGTCTTCCAGTACGCGGTCGCCACTCTAGAACCTTTCGGCCTTATTAGCCATCTGTTCTGAGATCAAGGTGCCCAACCAGGCACAAATCCTGACTCCGGGCTGCTACAGAGAAATTTCTGATGAGAAAACCCTATAACACTTAGCCCGACCTGGGAATCGAACCCAGGACTTCATGATCAGCAGTAGCGCTTGCGACCACTAGACTAACAAGCCAGGAATTCGATAATACGTTGTGTAATTAAAATACATTGTGTAATAAAATACGTTGTGTAGTAAAAATACGTTGTGTAATGAAAATACGTTGTGTAATAAAAATACGTTGTGTATAAAAAATACGTCATGTAATGAAAATACGTTGTGTAATAAAAATACGTTGTGTAATAAACATACGTCGTGTAATGAAAATACGTTGTGTAATAAATATACTTTGTGTAATAAAAATACGTTGTGTAATTAAAATAATTTTCTTAATGAGGGAATCGAACCATCAGTACTTATTTTAGAAAGCATGCGCTTATCTGTGCAGACTTGGTTAACTCTTAATAAAATAATTTACCTAAAATGTTTTTAGCGTAATTTCCTTCACAGACCAGATAAAAATTATTTAACACTGAATAATTTTCCTTTTCCGATACTTTTAAAAACAAAGTTTCAAAGAATTTCAATAGAAAAGGATTCAATTAATTGAAACACGGGAACTTTACCTACCTGAGAGTTTTATAACTATAAAACTTTTACTTTAATAAAACCAAACGGGAAAGCCATTCTACAAAAAGGTAGGTAGGGTTATACAGGATGGCAGGGACATCGACGCGCAAAATGTAACCATGAATTCAGCATATGATTCAGAACCCCCCTAGTGTAGAAAATTATTGTAGGTTATCAAAAAACAAATCTGCTGTTTCATAGAAAAGTGCAATACCTACGTGGTTAAAATATATAGATGAGCAATTAAAAAAAAAAAATAACTTACGAAAAATTTCATCGCAGTGGGGTCCAGAATCGATATCCCTGCCACCTTGTATAATTTCACCCCTTTACAAAATTTCTTAAAGGATTCGTGGTTTGTTAGTTCGCAAGGAATCTATAAGCATCCTCTCGTGTGAGCCACAATGGTCCCGCCCTGCTTATGTAATCCCTTAGTCGAGTCTTGTGACGCCCACGGGAACTGACGGCATTGTTGTAGCTATTGTACTGGATGTACATAAATAATGATCTATTGCCTGTCTTTGTCCTCTTCAGATATTTTTATTTATTTTGGGCTCTCTATTTTTTTTTATAGTTTTGTTATAATGCGTAGCGTGGTGGTTTCTTGAAACAAGTCAAAATACTAATAAAATAACTAATTAATGAAATAAATTGATCGAAATAAAAATTACCTATACTTGAATCCCAAAGAACTGACGCAAGTATAAAAATCTTTCCACATTTGCCAACAAAAGAACAATCAATTCCTTTTTAATATTCAAAAATCGAGCACGAACGATAAAAAAAGGAAGTATCCAGCCAATTTACGTTTTCAACATCCACATCAGACGTGTTATTTAAGCCATTCAAGTTGACCCAAAAATACCTCTATTTGCATTTCGCCATTCAAAAGTGCTGCGGAAACTTTTTCGCTGGCTATTCAACGTGTACGGTGGCTACACGGCTTTTTATCTTTCAAACTCCAACCCTTTTTGTTGCGTTGCCTCGCACTCTGAAAATAACCAATGCATATAAAATGATTCATGGTCTCAACGTGGGCGCAGGCCGGTGCATATCTTGCTCACACGGTCGCATTAATTACAAAATGTATTCTGGACTCCGGGTGTTATGCTTTGTGCAGGATTAGGGCTTTTGTTGTTTCAATTTTTAGTGTAAAAGTGGATAGTGAGCGGGGAATTTACGTGTAATGTTATGGTTCGGACTCGGGACATTAAGTCGTGCGCATTTGTGGTGTTACGACTTCGAACGTTGCAGTGGGGAACTTTTAGCATGCACCGTGAAGCAAAGCTTGGTCTGGTCAGTAGCTTTTCTTTATGGACTATTGTACCTGGTGCTGGATATCGATGGTCTAAATCGCTCGTTGCTCGTTGTTTTAGATATTCACTATTCAATCTTTAAATTAACACTATCTCGAGATAATAACGGTCATCGCGGAGGTCAACGTTCAATGGACAATATTTGGTTTTTGCTGAAACCCCCTTCGGATTTAAGCCTGAGCATGAACAAATGATCAGATATGGCCTAATGGTATTACGTTTAGACGTTTTGTACATTTTATGTACCAGCCAAACAGAGACGCTCATACAGTTAGTTAGATTTAAATTCAGTATGGATTTTCAAAATACGTGTCATGTTAAATTAACTAGTTTTGATTGTAAATCTGCGAAAAGATCAGTTGATAATATAAGAAAAAGCTGTGTGCAGATTTATGTGTTAGCTAATGCAGTTTCTTTTATCGTATTTTTGGTCATTTAACTGATTTAAGGGGGGAAGGAGGAGACCCCCCTGAGGCGTAGTCGACGGAGCCCGTCGCTTGAAGGGGCTCCTATTTCTGTCTGCAGGGTTTAAAGGGACCTAACACGAAGGAGATAAAGGAGGCTGGTTCACTTGCTTTGCTCGGTCACTTGAGCCCCCTTTATCCCTTTCAAACATAACCTGTCTGAGTCGGGGTGCCCCAAGTCTCGAGCTTTCTTCGCTCACTCTTGCTACTTCAGTTTTGGGTTATAACATAATATTATTCTCAGCGGGATTTTTGCATTTTCGAAGTAGGCGTTTTGAGCTCTTGATTTTTATCCAGTCTTGCAGTATTTCAAAGCATTTAAATGTGCCCAAAGGTCCACTCTCTATCACACCCATTAGAGTGTTTTCATTCACACCCATTTTTCGGTAATTGGTTTTAGTCCAACTCTCTCCGGAAACTCCACACACTGGTCCTCTGTACCCAAAACAATAATTACTTTTTCGAAGTTCTACTGACTTCGCAGCTCATCAGAATAAACGTGCTACCTCTTAGAAGGAACAGAACCCGAAGGTCCTGGCGTAGCAAGCACCTCTGCTTGTCGTCTACGACCCACCGCTGATGACGCCTCCTTGAGGGGCTCAGCAGGATCCTCCAAACTGGCAGATACGGAAGGAGCATGCGGCTCAACAAAGTCCAAAACTCGCGTCACTTGACTTGCACTACTTGTCGCTAGCAGCGGACTTGATCCAGAGGGCGAAGACATGATGACAGGTATTCAAAGTTGTACTCCTAGCGCGATTGCAGATACTCTCAAACGCGAGTACAGAAATCGAATGACATGACACAAACAAAATGGCTGCCAATGCGATTGCGTTTCGTTTTACCTTTAGCAGATACCAGTAGGATACTCATTACTCAATATCTTTATTGCTTTACCATAATGTGTACTTAGGTGGTAACTATATATGTAATTTAGATCATTAAGGACCCTGTAGGGCACAGCAAAAGGGTAGAAGAGAGGGGACCTTGTTTTAGGAGATTTAAAATACTGACATTTCGCTTATCTTTTAGTTAACTTTTTTTTTAACTGCAATATGTACTTAAATATTTTAGATTATTTTTACATTCCTGTGCATAATTATGTTTATTCATTTATATAAATAGTTTTTCTTTGAATAATTATTATTGCTATAATATTAATTTATTATTATTGCTATTTTAAGTACAATATAATTTTCTTATTGTTATATTTTTAATTAATTATTATTAGTAGGTAAATTATTTATTAATAATTATCGTATCATTGATATATTTTAGACATACACTATACATTGCGTGATTATCGTTAATGATAATCACGCAATGTATACGCCAACACGTACCTAGTCATTTTTCGTAGCGCATTTTCTTGACACGAAGATTTGCTCGGTTTACTGACCAAGTAAAGATAACGCTTTTTAAAGCTTATTGTCAGAGTTTTCACACCTGTAATCTTTGAGTCAACTACTCGAAAAGGCCGCTGGATGTTCTATGCGTCCAATACGATATATTTTTTAAGATGCTGTTAAGACTGCTTCTTTTTTGCAGTGCCTCAGAATTGTTACCCATACCGATGGATTTCATGCCGTCATCCGCAAAAAACGGCCTCACTCCTGAGCAGAATAAGAGGCAGTCACAATATCATCCTGAAGGTGGTGGCGACAGATATTTGCTCAGTCATATTAAGGCAATTTGTGAGAAGACTTATTAATACCCTAGTTTCCATTTCTCGCTGTGTCTAGTTGATGGGTATTCTTTTCATTAATTCGTCATAAGTTTAAGTTACTAATAATAGTGTTTTGAGTGCAAACCTGATGCTTACTATTTATGCTGTTTTAGTTGTCCGAAATAATTAACAAATTAGTTCGAATATGTCACATATTTTCTTAGCTGATTTGCAGATTTAAGAAGAAAACAAAGGTTGCTTTATATTTATCGAGCAATATATAAATATATTAAAAACACTTTCGAAGAAATTTAGTGAAGTTACATAATACTCGTACTAATCAAACTAACAAAATACTACTTATTACTAAACCAATTCAAGACTTGGCTAAAAGCTCCCAGCAACCAGGCCATAAAAAAAAAATATATAGCACGTTTAGATATGTAATTTTGCTTTTTTCGGTGCGCAATAAAGAGTATTCTATCAATCTATCTAAATTAACTATGTAAGAAAATCTCGTGGTTGAAAACCTTAATTTATTAGTCTCATATTGCTAACATCCAGTGAGCAAGCGTGATCTATGCTCGTTCCTAATCTGTGTGAAAATCAGCGTGCAATGAGAAAATTAGAAATGATATCATAATTATTACATTCTTTATTAATACTTTGGGCCTCAGAGCAATGCGTCATCTTGCTCATAATGTAAACGGAGTGAAGAGGCCTAATTAATTTAATTAATGGAGTAATATATCAGTCCTCATATACAGGCTGTCCCAGAAATCAACATAATGCCGGAAACAGGTGATATATAAATTGTCGTGCTAATTATCAGAAAAAGATTTAAAAAATCTTTGTTATGCACTTTTCAAATTATAAGTAAGTATCAAAACTTTTTTTAGTTTTTTTTCTTTAATGTAACCATGAATAACCCTTCTGTAAACATTACAGAAAAAAAAACTAAAAAAGTTAATATTTGTGGTCACAGGACTTAAAAGATCATCACAGTGTCAGTTTTTCAGATTTATTTTTTGATACTTGTAATTTGAAAAGTACTTGTACTTGTGTGTTTTTTTTTAATATTTTTATGATAACTAGCACGAATATATACAGCGTTAATATGACAGAGGGGCATTAAATTACACTACGTATACTATACGTGTATAGTATTAATTCGATACGGTATAAAAACAAAAAGCACCAAATATGAGTTTTTTTTTTCAAACAAACTAATTAGCTTACAGATCAGAGTAAAACGCAAGCACCCTTTGTAATGAAAGTGCAAGTGTGTGTGTATTTATTGCTTCCTAGTTTGCATTACCATCTTTGTAGCGAACATATTTGGTTGTACTGCGTCAGACATAATCAGCTGTTAGGAAAGATACATCGTGTTCAAACATGGCATTAACTTAAAAAATCATTTGCGACTAAACTACTGGCCTTATTTAATTGATTTTTGGTACAGAGCTTGAAAATGGTACCTTGTATAGGCAGTTTAAAGGATAGCCCCTCTGTCGTATCAACTCTGTATATCACCTGTTTCCGGCTTGACGTTGATTTCTGCGACACCCTGTATTATTATCTTAGCAAACATGCTTATATATTCCGAATAACGTTCTGTTGTATACCTAGTTATGTTTGTTTTACCCACTGATCACAAATCATATTATATCAACTATTAATTAATTTTATCAATTATTCCGTCATTTATTTTTGATATTTCCGGCATTTCCATTTCGCCACCCTAAAAAATCCACTCTAAGGTGGATACGCGGAAACGCATGTCCGAGAATCCACCCTGAGCCTATAAATTCCGTTTTACCAACTAGGCTTTTTTTTTTGAGGGTGGGAAATCATCAAATAACTTCTCCCGCTCTTGGCGGAGCGTGAGGGCGTGTCAGACTCTTGCTGACTAAAACCCACCCGTGTTCCTTCAGTTGCCTGTGCCAGGGGCCACGGTAACCCTTTCGGACTTTCCCGCAATCCCGGCAGGCATCGGCCCTAGCGGACCCCGTGATTGTTGCTGACATCTCTTTGAGGCGCGCATGGAACACAACGCACCGTCGACCCGGGCTGTCGTATCGTATTTAATTTAAGGTCGTTTATATAACCGTCGTCCTTATCGGACGGCGAGCTACCCATTGCTCGCCGTCCACAAGCCCGCGCCTACGGTGGCCGGGATTTCCGACGCCCAGGGCGTCTCCTGCGGCGGCTAGGTGCGTGAGGGCGCGAATTTTGCCTCTCCCTCACGCGTTCCGCATCCTCCTTCGCGAGCATTACTGCTTCGCAGAACGAGGTGACGGCTTCCCATGCCCTCTCACTCCGTACCATGACCTGGAACAGGGCCGGACGCGAGAGATCGCCACCGCCAATCTCCTGCATGAGGACAAGGCGGTGCTCTGCCCAAGCTGGGCAGACCTCCACCGTATGCTCCACCGTGTCCTCCGGGCGATCCACACATTCCAACTAAGCCTAGGGTGGATTCTCAGACATGCGTTTCCGCGTATGCACCTTAGAGTGGATTTTTTAGGGTGGCAAAATGGAAATACCGGATATTTCATTACATTATCTACTCTTGCAATAAAGTCAGGTAAATTAATTGCTAAGCAAACTGACTACCAACTTAAATCATCTGTTGTGATTTGAATACTTATTTAAATCACACCCGTCATTCATTGACTTTATTGGCACGGTTGGTACAGTGGTTAAGCGATTAACTGCTGCGCTGCTTGTCGCGGGTTCGATTCCCGCACGGAACAATTATTTGTATGACCTACACGTAGTTGTTCCGGGTCTGGCTGTTAGCTAGCTGGCTGTAAGTTAGCTACTAACTTGCGAATATACTGGGGTTCCATTATTGGTTTTACATAGAAGAAGCAAGTTTGGATTCGATGACCGATCGATCGCCGACAGGAAATAAAGCGGTTTGGGACAGTTTCGCTTGCAATATAGCTGTTTCGATTTACGTCGGTTTTAGCTTGACCCAGACGAACTGTAGTCACAGTAGAAATATGAAACAGTAGGTCCACTTGTTTATGTCTGTGAGTGTGTGTGTCCTATTTACGCTTTAACCTTCGCTTTTTAAGCTTAGCTACGGCATTCCTTATACAAAGACGTGACTTTCGGTATACGAGTATCTCCGGAAAAATAGGTTAACTATACAATATAAACATTGAAGTCTGTATATAGAAATTCCTCAGTCACTTTTTTACGATACCTACGAAAAGAACATTACAGGGGATATAAAAACGTAATACCACCTACGAAAAATATAACAAGGTAACGTCCCTTTTATATCAGTACCTAACATTTTAACCAGCAAAACCTTTTACCCATACAAGGCAGTTTAACAAAAGTATGTACCCAATGCTAGAAATCAGTGTCTATACAAGGTTTATAAAAATAAACGAGTCCAATTTTCCCAGTGTGCTCCCAATAAAAACATTAGTGATCGTCGGCGCGTGAAATTTCCTTTTTACATCCGTGCATACACAGTACAGGATAAATCTATATATACTTAATGATATGGCTGTAAAATAAATGAGCTGTTCCTATTTCTCAAATGAGTTCGTACTGGTACAAAGGTAATTTGATACTCGCACAGATTTTGGTCACGTTTCAGAGATTTTTTTATTTAGTATCTAGACACGCGGTGGCGTGTCAACCCAAGTTCAAAGAAAAAGGAACTGGTAAGGCAGTAGCCGTTTGTATATTACACGAACCATTTGGAGACACTTTTGACGCCTTAATAACTCTAAATCGATTTAACGTAAACAGATGAAATTGGTTTATTTATTAAAACCCCTAAGATTAAATAGGACCCCAAAGGACATCGACCATCTCCCATACATCGTGGGGCCCACAATTTGATGACCTGTTACAAGTTCCAAATTAGCGTCATTTGTTACATTTAAATAACAGCTTTATGCTGCTTTAGTTTCAGTTTCATTGACAATTGCATAATCAAGATATAACGGGTCGAATCTAAGGTTAGGTTATATTAGAAGTTTGTTTGTTTAGTTTATTTAACCATATATTTTGCAATTAACTATCTGGTAATGTTCAGATGACTGATGACTAATAGTCAACTCTTGAGATAGGTTTCCAATAGACAAACTATTTTATACAAATGTGTTTTCAATTGCAGTGAAGACACTAATCAGAGGTCAACTTAATAAGACTCAACCTGGTAGCAAATGAAATATAGTTATGGATTCTGTAAAAATATTTTAAGATTTATATTTATTGATTAATAAGGTAGGTACCTACTTCAATATATTTATTCATCCAAATAATCTCACATGCCATTTCATGTGTATATCTAGTTTTTAGTGGGTATATAGGTATATGATTCCCAGGTAAACTCTAATGTGGAAATCAATTACTTTTAAATAAAGAAATGAAACATTTTGTAGGTAGTACCGAAGGTACCGAAAACACGAATGACGCAACACAACACATTCACATGCGAATTACGAAGGTGACAGCCGGAGGACTAAAAAAAACAAAATTATTTTACAAAGGTTTTATTGTGGTAAAAATTACTATTATACTTATGCTAATTTCTACGATTTTTTATTTTTTTTTATACGGATGATGCTAGTACCGAAGTGAAGTAAAAACGATTAACTTATTAATTATTGCAATTCTACTGATTCCTACAGGATGCGGCATCAGCAGTCTTTGAGGTAGGTTAACGCCCGGCGACACGAGGCGTTGATTCGATGATTCGGCAGGTGGCATGTTGCAATCTTACGTGGAACCGTCCTATTAACGTAAATAGCTAATCATGTCGGTATTCAGCTGATTTGGTGTAGACAGGGCACGTAACATGCGCGTAAACACCATGTAAACACAGAGCGAATGAGAGAAAGCTTTTTCCATCCAGTGTCATTTTGGTTTTGACAGTGACATTTGTTTAGGGACTTGACTCGTTGCCTTTTTAACCATTTCACGACGAAAACATGATCACAACAAAAAAAAAAGTAATATTTCAAAAAATGTTTTTCTTTATTTCAGCAACTGTATATTAAAATATTTTTTTTTATGATTTTGGTTTATCATAAAATAAAGTATCTTTTCCACGACTTTTTTTTCTGTAACACGCTGGGCGATCTCCTTTAATAAAATACAGCTCAAACGGTTATTGAGATATTAACGTCTAGAAATCGTCATTTTTTATCACTGACTGACTAACATATAGATCAAAAACCTAACCCACTTCCAGATGACCTAGAAGGTTGAAATTTGGCGTTCAGTGCGATTATTGTGTTTATACAAAGGAAAAATTTTGCAAACAGTGAAATTTTACGATTCAAATACTTTTCAAACAGTCGATTTTTACCGACACCTAGCGTCTTTTGAAATAATAATATCAACAAAAACGTTTTCTTTCGCAGGAGAATAGGTTTCATGATGAAAGGTCGCCTTTATAGTTTTCTATACCAGATTTTTAACTTTTATAAAACTTACAAAAGTAATAATACTTAACACAAACTGCAACTGGCAGCACCGGCTCAGCTGACGTCTTTGCGAACAATTGTAACAATATTGTTTCACGAAAATAATACATTCTTACACAGACTGTGCCGTTAGGGTATATAGGTATGTTCTGTGGTCTGTGATTTATAAGAGCCCAGATTGGATTCCTGTTGTCTATAATAAACGTTTAATAGACACTTTGAAAATGAACGTAATAATAACTACAAAAAATGTAGGTATACGTAAGGAAGGATTCATCAGCATATTGAATTTGAACGCAAGCTAGCTGGAACGCAGATTGTTGGAAAACACTTATTCTTCCGGCACATATACACGGTGACATTTGAATCACAGTTTTGCTAGAACAAACGTTGTTCAGACCATGGTCTACAACCATTCTATAGCATCCAAGACACAAAAAAAACGTCATTGGTTTAAAAAAAAAAACACAAAAAAGGCAATGTTAAAATGTCGGGATTATCGTTACGCCCTACAACACAGACATTGCAGCTGCGACGCGCTGCGCTCGCGTCTTGAATGCAATATCGCTACCGTGATGAGTACTTTGAAGTTACGGTTAATGTTTCAAACACGTTTGAGCAACATAAGACTAATTTGAGAACTCCTAGATTAGATATTTTAATAACATATTTGATGCTGTAGAATGGTAGTAGACCATGGTCTAAACAACGTTTGTTCTAGCAAAACTGTGATTCAAATGTCACCGTGTATAGGTAGGTACACCTTACTAACCCTATTTGCTTAACTTATTGTACTTACCTACATACATGAAGAGGCGATGGTGGTGTGTAAATAAGTAAGCAGGCGCCGGGAGAACTACCTACACTTACGTGATTCGCAACACTTTGCCTAGAGTTACGTATAATTAATAATAGCCAAGTCAAATCTTGAGCTTCAATTTATTCTAAGATATCTGTTTCGTGCAAATAATTTGACTGTTCAAATTTAAGAAGTTATATTTTAAAAAAGCAAACATTGTTGTATTAGAAAAAAATAAGAAATTGTGTTTTCAATTTATTTTAGAATGTTATGATGGGTAGGCCTCTGGTGTGGGACGCAACCTGTGTCGACACCCTTGCGCCATCTCATGTTCTTAGCACGGCGGGCTGTGCTGGCGCCACTGCTGCGGCTGCTGTGACCCTCAAGCGGCGCAAATACTGTAACCTTATGGGTACCTACAGTTTTTTGCCGTTTGGGGTTGAAACGCTCGGGTTATGGGGCCCAAGTGCGCGTCTCCTTTTTAAGGAAATTTCTCGCCGACTAGCGACTGGTCGACACTTAACGTGACCACAGGGCTAGGTTGTTCTTTGGGCAAAAAATTTGCATTGCCATACAACGTGGCATTGCTGCCAGTCTTCTGGGCACGTTTCCGGATGACAGCGATGCGGACGAGTACCTCGACGCTTAAGTTGTTATGTTAAGTGTATCATTTAATTTAGTACCTAGTGTATATTCAAGATAATGAAAACCAATTGTTTTACTAATCTAAGTAAATGATAAATGTTTTTTAGAATGCTAATTGTTTTTATAAATAAATTTCAGGATTGTCTACAAAACTTGGCACGCATTTAGATCTCAATTATTTTTCGGCGAAATCGATTACCACGCATATTGTTAATAGTGAGCTTGGCTCCCATTTTCACATTTATGTTTTTGATGGGATTACGTACTGCCACTTCTGTCGGTAAGCCAGGAACTACAATGATGACCGAAGAATGATCAGAAATGACAACACCGGCTTATTTGCTTATTTGAAACAATTCCAACAAACTATTAACAATTTAAACAAGAATGTCCTTAAATTAAAACGAATAATATTTCCATTGCGTCGAGTAATGGCCAGACCAAAATACACCTTGATATGTATGTGTTCCCAAATAAAACAATATCTCGGACGAATTTTGGTCAAAATAGTACACAAAAAGTGAGCACAATTTTTGACACTATCATTTCCTTCATAATATTACATCTCTGCAAGTAGGCAATATCCGTCCATTATGTCACTGTTGACGGCTGTCATCGTCAAAAGTAGCGAGAGGGTCGCCGCAGAAGAATGAGTTGGACTGTATGTACGCACGGCTACAGATCAAGCTACACAATTCCAGTATAAGCTGATCTCGCTTTGTATAGGATTTCCTTACATTGAGAGGTCAGTGTAAACTGGAAGTGTATAGCTTGATGTGTAGCCGTGTGTACCAACAGAATGTAATTCTGCTATAGGAACAACAATAGACTTTTATAGATCGCAGTGGCTGAAGGTTGTCCAAGGACCCTACCACTCTCCTTAAATACGGTAGGTATAATTTCAACACACTTACAAAATATTTTTATACTTGAAGTCCTAAGGATTGAAGCTCATGCTCACAGTAATGATATAGGTTACCATAAAAAAAATTTCAAAGTATATAATTGTCAGAGTAAGTAGAAGCGCAATTAGCGTTTTGTACGGTTGAAGTCGACATGAAAAAAACATGTTTTTTTTCCGTGTGTAAATAATTGATCGTACAACGGTAAACAACTCGACGCCCACACCTATTAAAAAACACTCAAGTTTATGTATGAATAGGTAAAGTTAAGGTCTCCATAAATTGAGCGCTCTATTTCGTTAAATTTAAATCGATTTAACTGCAAATTGGAATTAAATTGGGTGTGCCGATCGCGGGCGGCTTGAAATGAATTTTTGGGACTATTGGAAACCGTAGGGCCCTTTGCACACACACGTTTTTCTTGCCGTGAAAACTACGGTTTATTCGCCGTGTGTAGGCACAGTCGTCAGTGTTGCATGGATCAATACGTATGCTTGTTGGTGGACACGTTTTTTCTACGACGCGGTTTATACGCCGCGCCGTGTGGAGGCACGATTGGAATGGATGCTTGTTCACAGACACGTTTATTCTACGGCGCAGTTCATTCACAGTACCGAAAAGAAACTGTGCCGTGTTAAGGGGCCTAATAGAATAGTCTAGTATAACTTTACAAACGTATTGGATCGATAAACGATTTTCATTCATTAATTATAATTAATATTCACTATAAGTTTCTGACATTATTCATCAAAATCATTTTAATTGGCGATCAATTTCGGGTCTGTCGTCATTGTTTTTCTTGTAATACTGTACATTTCGAGAAAACTTGTTTTTAGTTGGAAACGTTTTAATTATTATAATTACTTTCGACTTATTTCGTGTTCCAATTTCGGTTTCTTGTTTCGCGTGACAATGTCGGTTAGAGCACGGCAAATCTGAACAAAAAAGGCATTGAGCGGCTTCATGCGCCAACAGCAACACACTACCGGGCACATAGTTATTTTATTTGGACCCCATTTACAGCAGTGGACATACAACTTGACTTAAATATTAACATGAATCATAAAAATATTTGCTCTTTCGATTCTCTTTGTAACGAGTATTCGTAACTTACTCATAAAACAACGTTGTATTTGTGTTTTTTGTTTTTGTATTTCGGTATGATGACTGCAAAAACATTTCAAGCGCCACATAAAACATTCCGCTCATGTGAGTACTTCACAACTCTATGTAACATTACCCTCAAACGGTGTATCGAGTTTTCCATTTCATTTAATATTCACAAAGTTTATCAACGTTAACGTTTCCACTCGAATGGAAATCCTTGCAAACTTCACAAACTTTTCACATTAAGAAATGACAAACATAAAACATTTATTTAGATTCGTGCATTTGTGGGTACCTACTTGAACTATTCACAAACAAAATGTCCACGTATATTCGAGCCTGGTAGACGAAAAGCGGAACCTCAAAGGATGTAATGCGGAGGCCCGTTTAGTGGGGGCAGATGGGAGTCGTGTTGCGGTCAGTTTCATTTCCGAACGCAAACCTAGATCAGCGGCTGTCCACAGGGTTGACCAAACTCACGGATTACTTACTTGCGCTCGAGTTTGTTTAGGAGCGCTGGTTGATATATTTTTTGTGGAAAAATTTGAATTGCGACTTGATAGTGGTAGGCGTAGTAATACTGTGCCAAACTTGGCATGGATGAAGTTGGCATGGTTAAGTATGCACGCACGGGTCGATCAATCAGGTTAAGCTACGCTTGTCACGGTTCGTCCGTGAATGGGTGGCGATCTTTACATACCAAGACCCGTACGTGCCTCAGAAAACACGTTTAGGGGCTGACAACACATAAAGCGCGGTCACTGTCGGACTGCATAGAAAAGAAAGAGAAGCGCGATGATACAAAGCTGGTAATTTATTGCAAAATATGAAGCAATTCTCTATTTACGAAAATCTATTGATCGGACTAAATAATAATAATTATTGATGAATGGATAAACTGCTTTTAAAGTCATTTAAGAGGTGTGTTTGAAGATTTTTTGATGCATTAATGTATTTTTAATTATGTTTAAGTTCCATTACTTTATTAAACAATACTTGAAAATGTCATGTTTTTTTTTTCTTGATAAAATTATTTACGGTTTAAGAGATACACTGCTTTAAAAAAGCACCTTTTTGACCTTTTTCAAGAAATCTCCTCCTTAAGCCATTACTCCTGGCTGTCATTCGTGGATCTTTGACAGACATTACGGGTAGTCAGTAGCCCGAAATTTCGACAACCAGGGGCCGTATAATTCCATCATTGTTCCAGCGTGGAAGAGAGACGGAGCGATACATGACCGATAGCACTGTCTCTTTTTCTCAACGGAATCATGATGGCGTTAACAGGTCATAGTACGGCCCCAACAAGGGGTATCGTGTCAGCCAGTAACTCGGTTGTGGTGGTCCGATAGGCAGTCGCTCCATGTAAATTATTGGTATTCAGCTGCATCCAGTTAGACAGGAAGCCTTTTTTTTTTTTTTGTTTCTGGGGAGAAAAATCCTAATGGATGTCCACCGCCCTGGGGCGGGCGGCGGGGTCTGGTTCCATCTCAGACCTACGCCGGGTGTCGCCGGAATGTACGATCCTTCCGCAACCCCCGACTGGTGCCGGCCCGCCACTGCGGGCCTCTTCGGGTCTGGGGGGAGAGTGAGGTGTTTGACTTCCCCCGCGACGTCTAAGAGGGGCGCGCGTGGAACACTACGCGCCGCCACCTCTGGTCCTGGTGTGTGGGGGGCGACGGACGTCCCCGAGTCCGTCGCCCCTGTACCCATTTAGGGGGGCTGGAAGAGGGCGTTGTCCGCCCTCCGCCGACGCCCGGTGCGCCTTCTGCGGGTCGGGTGAGTGGACGAGATCTCCCTTTCTCTTTTCGCAGCCTCCTTCTGCGAGCCGACTGTCTCGCAGAAGGAAACCACCGCGTCACAGGACTCGTCGCTGCCGACCATCGACTCGACTACGGCCGGAAGCGACAAGTCACTGCCTACTTCTGAGATGAGAGCACGGCGCGGCTCCTCCCAAGCGGCACACTCTGCCAGCGTATGCCGCGCCGTGTCCTCCCGGCAGTCGACGCAGTGGTGACACCGGGCGTCCGACTCCCTGTTTATGCGACACAGGTACTTCCCGAAGCAACCATGCCCCGAGAGCACCTGCGTCACCCGAAACGACAGGGAGCCGTGCCTCCTCCTAGACTGGAAGCCTACCCCAACATATTTGGGAAAAGGCTAGGCAGATGAGGGAGAATGGCAGGCTCTCTCGGTTTTTTTTACTGATCAGCAGATTGAAATATTATAAGACAAACAATAATGTACCTTACAGTCTCGTAGGTACGCTTGATATTAACTTTAATATAAGTCATTGTTATTATTCTTTCAACAACTATTAATGAAACAGAAATAGTAACTTCTCGTTGGGATAAATCTCTCTCATATACGTGACCCAAAACTATAATTTTGTGTCGGTAATACATATAGGTGTGCCATTAGCATTTTGGCACCAAGAGAGAACCAAAAATTACATGCAGTGCCTCAAATGATTTAACTGAATGCATTGGAGTATTGACCTCTCATAAATTGTAATTCCCACACTAAGATTCAGTGGATGTAAATGATGAAAACCAAAGTGTACGAGCATCGCCACATTATATCAGCCTAACACAGGTCATCGGTGAATGAGCAAATGCTCATTCGCCAATGACCTGTGTACATTCGCTGACTAAGCTCTCGCGCCCAACACAAGTAACTTACTTTATTATTATTATAATTTAGTGTTTTTACTAATAAACGGACAATCTTTAACGGACACAAAACAGTTATTGTATTTCCTGTACACATCCCGTGTGATTTGTCCATCTACATACTATATCTCAGTGTACGGAGCTATTTCCCTTACACAAAGACAAGTGCATCAGCAGCAATCGAGCTTAATTACAGAGTTTTTTACAAAGTAAAGCGCCTGTCTGGGTTCGAACCTATGACTTACAACTCGTAAGTCACGGCTCTAACTGATCTAAAATTAACTGAAGGTCAATTCCCGTATTTATAAACGTTCAAAATCTAGTTTTATATCATCTCAACAACAATCAATGTCAAAACTTGACAAACATTTAGAGAAATCAGAAGTATTTTTGGACAGAATGAGACTGATACTATAATGCAAACATTCTGAAACAAAAATCTTCATTCATACGGAAGTTGCCACTTTGAAGACTTATTTAACTAAATTCGTCCCAAAGTTTCCAAGACTGGCAGCCCTACATGTCGAAACTGCGATGTCACATTAAGGTCTAAACCTCTAACATATTGTAAGCTATCCGATAGCAAATGAGTCAATTGCGGTGAATTTTCTGCTGGCCAGAGATTTTAACGCAAATACGCTGCTGACCTATAAATTGCCAAGAGAAAATAGAATGCAACGCTTGGGAAATGTAGAGCAATCCACCCCCTTAGTAGTCGGTATCAGGGTCGGGGGAATGTCTTTCATTTTGACAATTCGTTAACATTCATTGCGTATTCACGTTGTCGAACGGACGAATTTTTCAACTATATGAAGCAATGGGTTAGGAATTTCGTTCAAAATCATTCGGATTGTGAAAAAAGTGTGCTACGCAATTGAGGTGCGCAATCGCCCCTAGCGAAGAGGATCATTGCAATGAAATGAATTTTCGAGATGCAACACTGTTATTGTCACTAACTTTGCATAAGAATTGGTAAATAATAAATGATAAATGATTTTATTTCTGTAAGTAGGTTTGAACAAACACTTTTACACGTCAATCATATATTTTTGTAAACTAGATGAGGTCGGCGTTTCCTATCTGACTACTATGGTAATGGTAATTCGCAAAGGACACAAAAAGGACCAATCTGTCTTGACTTTTCCCAACTATGTTCATTCAGGTCGGCTTCCAGTCTAGCCGGATGCAGTTGATTACCAGTATCACCTACCCATAAGGACTGTCAAAGATCTACGAATGACAGTCGGGACTATCGGCTTTACGTGCTTTCCGAGACACGGAGGGGTCTCGATATGTAATGGATGGTAACCCATCCACGATCCAACCGCGTGAAGCGTAGCTTAACTTTCGATCGACCGTGCGCCTGTTATTATTTGGCTACAAAAAGGATGTAGCACCATATACGTCATCATACGTCATGTTCGTGAACGGGCGCCGTCAGTAGGCACTGGTCATTTCTTAGCTGCCACGGCTTATTTTAATTCCATAATTGTTTTTATCTTTTTATTACGGACGCTTTTAACGTGCACGTGTTTCTACATCGTTCTCACATGTATAATTACAACATGAATGAGGTAACCACTTTTTTGTAACAATATTTTGATTTAAAAGAGTGTCCATGGAGTTTCTTGCCCGTTCTTCTCCATAGGTACCTACTACGCTTTGGAAAGGGCAACTAGCTTCATCTTTCTGACTGACCGACCCCTTGACAATTCAAAAGTGCCTGTAATTGGTTTATTTGAAATAAATGCTTTGAGTTTGAGTTTGATATTCTGTAGGTATATGACCTAAGTCGAAAATTAAAACCCTGATAGAATGGGAAGACTATGCGTACAGCCCTCAGAGCACGGAATCACCGTGCCGGCAACGTCGTGGTACAGCCAGTATTTGAACAAAGGAATACAGAGATGATCAGTCGGTTCATTGGAAGTGATGCTTTTCAGCCAAGTTGTAACAAATGACTGTCGTACAAATTTATTGTCCAACTAAACGACCAACAATAAACTTAAACTTCGGTGCTCTTTGTTCAAGAACAAAATAGCTCATGACGTCACGAAAGAAGAACTACTACTTGAGCTGACTTTTTATAACTGACGACAGAGTTGGTTAGGTCGGTAGTACGTGAGCCTTATGTAGGCCACTTAATTATACCATCTGGACCAAGTAGCTAGTTAACCGTGAAGTTTATTGTGATAGTGTTACTGTAGGTACTTTGAGCTCAATACCGTTCGTAGCTAAACGTTGACCATTGTCATTGCTTAGTTTAGCTGAATATTGTAGGAATTCTGTGTGACTGAACAAATAAGAAAGTAGGTAGATGTAAAGACATCTACCTAGTACATTAGGTAGATGTCCCCTTTTGTCGCATGTTATGACTAGAATGAACCACGGATGAAATACTTGATCTTAATAACAGCTAAGTATAATGATAGACTTGTTTGACTCATTTTACCCAAAAATAAAATTATTTCTCGTTCTTCAATGAAAAGATAGTTTGCAAGGAAAAATATCAAAGGAAAAGGCCACGGCAAATGAATGTTTGGCAAGAGCATTTTATTTCGTGTTTAGGCTCCCACAAACAGGCGCGACGCGACATCGCGACACGACTCTAGTAGAACAATAACTATGAAATCATGGAAATTCTTCAACAAGAGTCACGTTGCGCTATAGCGCCTGTCTGCGGAAGCCTTTATAATGACGTTGGTATATAGTTAGACAAGACTAGATAATAACAAACTGCCTAAACGTTGCCCATTGTCATTGCTTAGTTTTTCACCCTAAGATTGAATGTCACTTGAAAGTCATATAACGATAAGGTATATTTGTCTATGTGACAGTTAGAAAGTTTCAACCTTAGTAAAGTTTTAATTTTTTGAGAATTGTTGTTAAAAGTGTTAAATTAATAACGAGGTCGACTAATAAAATAGCAATAATAAGTATTCAAAGTAAAACTTTTTATATAAATGAATAAACATAATTATGATTCATAATTATATACAGGAATGTAAAAATAATCTATTATATTTAAGTACATTTGGCAGTTAAAATAATAGTTATCTAATAGACGGCACGGTTGGCGCAGTGGTTAAGCGATTGACTGCTGCGTTACGTGTCGCGGGTTCGATCCCCGCACGGAACAAATATTTGTATGACCTGCAAGTAGTTGTTCCGGGTCTGGCTGTTTGTGTTTGTGAGTTTAAATGTTTCTAAACGCACCCACGGTACAGGAGAAATTCCTAGTGTGGGGCAACGTTTAAAAAAAAAAAAAAATGATAAGCGAAATGTCAATATTTTAAATCTCCTAAAGCAAGGCTTCCTCTCTCCTACCCTTTTGCTGTGCCCTACAGGGTCCATAACGATCTAAATTATATAGTTACCACCTAAGTACCTACACATTATGGTAAAGGAATAAAGATATTGAGTATTGAGTACCTAGTTATCCTGTGTGACTAAGGGCGGATTTCACTCTCACAATTCTCTTGCAATCAGCACATCTAAACATCGTTCAAGAGCTGTCAGTTTCAATGTTCCACAATAACGACTACACTGACAGCTTCATATCAACAGTTTCATCGGTGAAATTGGCACTAAACCAAAGAATAAATGTTTTCACTGGTAGGTAGAAATGTCGCATATTATTATGACTAAGAATATTAACCACGCATGTTACACTTGATCTTAATAACCTTGTTTGTGTCATTTTACCTAGAAATAGAATTCATCTACTTTTATTCCTATATTCTTTTGTCTTCACTGAAAAGATAGTTTACAAGATAAAATATGATATCAAAGGGAAGGCCCCGGCAAGGAAATATTTTTCCCGAACTTTTACCTCACATTATGTACCTACCCAGTTTGAAAAGAATATAATAATCAAGTGTACCTAAGATATATTAAGGCCTTCCAACGCGCTCAGCAAAGAGCAACTTTTATAGGGTTCCGTACCCAAAGGATGCCGACGGAACCCTATTATTAAGGCTTCGCTGTCCGTCCGCCCATCTGTATGTCAGCGGGCTGTATCTCATAATCTGTAATAGGTTTGAAATTTTCACAGAGGCATTTTTATTTATATTGACGCTATAACAACAAATAATAAAAATATAACATAGCTAGCATAACTATTATTATTACTCTTTATTCAAGAAACGTGTTTTTTTTTAATATGTAGGTAGTGTTCAATATTCTACGGTGCACTTTTGGTTGGCTTTTGGTACGGTTTAGGTGGCGGTGGTGTTTCTATTTTGTTTTAATAATTAAATTACGATATTAAAGTTATGATATGTAAGTTTAAGTTTAAGAGTGAGTCAGTCAGTCAGTGGCTCTGCAGTTTTATATAACTATAATAAAACATAGTTTTCGCATGTAAAAGAAATTATATTTAATCAACTTATTCATTGAACTATAATTATTCATCAGGTTTTACTAATAATAATAACGGTATTCTTCTGATGGTTCATCAATATTATCCTAATATTGCTGCAGCTGACTGAGACTTTCCAATAAGGTAAGAACTTCCGTGTTGAATGGGTTTGCTGATTTTCGAGGTGCTTTTCTGCCAGAACTGACAACAGGACCTGATGATATTAGTAAAAAAAAAATCCTTGTTTGTATTTTCTTCCTTGAACTACCTGTGAAAACGAGTTAAAGTTATAAAAGTGCGAAAAGTAGCAATTTAATAGTACGAAATAAAATAATTGACGATGTCAAGTAATCCTGCAAACTTTTAAAAAATATTTTTTATCAAACAACGAATTCGTTATTTGTTAGGTTACTCATTTTGCTATCGTATTTTATTACAAACAGTAAGGTTTTAACTATTTAAAATAGTGTCTTTTAAACAAGCATACCTTAGGGTGAATCGTCCACTGTAGTCTTTCGACGTAACACGTTATCACAAAAAACATGCGCGGCAGTCTTTGGGGACTGCCGATAGAAGTGAAAACTAAGTAACTTGTGAATTGTATCGTCGACGGAGGTATATCTATGTACATATATACACAGTGTTACGGACGCCGAACTCACTGTAGGATTACGTAAATAAAGTAGAATTATGTATTTGAATCCTGTATACAGTAGCATTATGTTATATGAAAGTAATCAGAATAAGAAATCATTGTCTCCGACGGGTCTGGACAAGTCGACACCTGTCGGAGACCATACACGGACCAAAGTGGCGGCATTGGTGGGTCGCCAGATTTTATAATAAACTTTGCATTAGGGCACCCACTACTTGCAACCATGTGCCAGACTATATTAAGAGGCAAAAATCCCATGTAAAACACAGCTCCTCCCCGATAAATTCCCCTTCCCCTCCCTTGATCGGATCCGCAGAACCAGCTGGTGGCGTAGCTGAGCCAGTAGTTTTACCCATTAATAATAATGAACACATTTTGATCCAGCCTGTCCCCAACTTGATGTCCCTCCCCCCCTCCCAGCGACGCCCTAAGCCGTGGTTCCTACCCCACAGGGGGTGCCCTTAGGTGATTAGGTGATGGTCGCTTAGTTTATAATTAATATTATGCCCCTGGCTGGAGGCTTTGAGTTAGCTCGAAGGCACCACAGGATTGACCGGTTAAGCAGTCACGGCGTCTCAATGCCAACTGCGAGATGCCATACAAAAAAAAAAAAAACATGTAAAACACAGTTCGTCGATAACAGTACTACGAGAATAAACCAGAACAAGTAACCAAGTCTTTCATTGAACAAGAATAAGGACAAACATACAGTCCACACCACTACACACAGTATACATATAGCTCATGGGAAGCGTGCGGTGACGATGGCGAGAGTTCCATGATTTTTGTACACCCAAAAAGTGCTCAACGCGCCTAAAGAAGTTTTCGCTTCAAAAATAAACACTCGTCAATGTCGGCTATCTGAAGCACGTACGATTCAAAGCGATACGATATTGCAACCGGTTCCAGTCCGTATATACTTCGATTCGCGCGGTTGAGTTTTTGATGGGTATATGTCTGTCGGGATCACAACAACTATAAAAGATAATTAGTTAATTTCACTAACTGATTAGATTTCGAAAAATATTTTTGTCCATCTATTTTCAATAACAATGCCGTATGTAGGTGGTACGGAACCCTTTGTGTGTGAGTCCGACTCGCACTTGGCCGGTTTTCTAATATCACCACGACGACTAGATTCATCTAAGCTCTGTTGTATTGCTCATCGAGTCGTGCGCTTGGCAAGCAATTTGCTCGACAAAATACTTAGCAATCACACGACAACCACAGGAAAAAATATTTATAAAACTATCTGCGACCCGTGATTTCAGCCGTAATTGCTGTACCACTTTAAATAATAATTCCAAGTAAATTGATACTTAATGAACGTTGAAACTAATCTGATAAATAGACCTTGTCGATGTTTGACCTGTAAGGGACATTCAACTTTAGGGTAATAAAGCAATTAAGAAGTTCACTAACCCGAAATAATGGAATATGTTTGGCTATAATGTTCCCACTGCTGGGACACAGGCCTCCTCTCTGATTGAGAGGCAGTGGGCCGTATCTCACCACGCGGGCCCAGTGCGGGTTAAAAATTTCGGGACATGCCGGTTTCCTCACGATGTTTTCCTTCAGCGTTTTGAGAGCAGTGGTGATGAAATAATTTACACTAAGTACAGCGCCTGTCGGGGTTCGAACCTATTCTATGTTTAAAAACAAAAAGAAAGTCGTTCAGTCATTTACGTGCGATTGAGTCTTAGGACTGAGTAACACACAACCAAAAATCTGCACATACTTTCACAGCAGAATATTTGTCGGATTGCCAGTACATTTGTTCCTCAATAAAGCCTAATAAAGTACCAATTTGACATTTCTTTTCATGAAGCGAATGTCTAAATATCACGAGACCTACTTGGAACCGTCACCACGAAAAAGCTTGGCCCAAAATAATTTCGCCCGTCGCATCACTTGACCCCACTCCACTCAAGTCGATAGTGGCCGTTGATGGGCCAGCCCACCCGATGTACGCCATAAATAAATAAGTGTCTACACCACTGACACTTGACGGAACCACTGTGGCTTATACTCGTCCCTAGTTAGTAGTACCGAATGAACTATAAACTTACGTCAGTTGGGCTACTTTCTTGGTAAGTAGCTGTAACTAGTCAAGTGTTCTACGAGGGACTGTAAAGTACCTTCGACATGCGACTGCGATAGCTCGACGAAAATTCGCATGTGACTGTCATCGGGTGTGCGCATGCACCGTGCGTCTAGACGTTGCACCAAGTAGAGAGGGCGTGCGACCCCCCTAGCTTATCGTTGTGACTCTGCAACTCGACGCCAAGTGTGCGGAGCTTTTAACATGAAAATTATTATCGACCGTAGCCTGTCGTTGCGTCTAGTCGCCAACTGTCACAGTCGCTGACACAGTTGCTGTCACTGTCATGTCGCATAGTGTGCGCCATTTCTAAATGTCGGTTTTGGGTTCTTGTGATGTATTTTGATAAGTATTGTCGTTATCTATTAAACATAATTATTGACTGCTTAAAAGTTAAGCCAAGTTGATTGCTTAGTTGACAGTAACAATAATTTCCCATTTAGTTCAATGTTATCAACATTTATGTGTCTAGACGCATAATAAACTCAAACTAGAGTTAACAAAGTCAATTTGAAGTAAATTCCTCATAAAAAATGAAAGAGCATTAGTCTGCTGTTGAATAAAAACTCTATGAAGACATATTATACCAAAATTGGTACTTACGTAAATTAGGCTGCCTCATATTTTATGAAAAGATGTTACTTATACGAGTAGAGGCAACATAACAAAAATATTTCACACTCTTAAAAATATGGAGGGCCCAAGTGAGACTTATCGCACCCCCGGTGCGACACTGTCACTTATGAAAAAATGTAGTTTTTCAGGAGGAGCATTTAAAACTTTGACACCTCACAAAATAATGACTTAAGAATATATAGATGAGATGAACAGCTTATACTACAACGTCAACTTTTAACTTTACTTTTGGATAAATATTAATCACTTTATATTATTAAAAATATACTATACCATTATTTAAGCCTTCCAACCCCCTCAGAAGTGACGTTGTGGCTCTAACGAAAAATTATAACTGTAGTTATGTCACAATGAGTTAAAAAGAAAACCAGAACTATTTGTTTACTAAGTTTTATTTTAAATCATAAATACGCACTGTTATTAACGAAACAAATAAAATAAGTCAAAACTCTTCAAAATAAACATAAGAAACTTTGTACTTCTTAACATTTCTACATAAGTGTAGTACAAAAAGAATAAAAAATTCAAGAAATGAAAGTAAATAGTGTAAGAAAGTCTTTCAATCAATAATCTTATTAGGACTAAATGAGAATTTTACGTAAGTACGTATATCCTTTTTACTTTTTAAATATTGGGGAAACAATGTCACAACTGTATCTTAGGTCACTATTGCTCCAGAATCAAAAAAATATTATGTCACAATTACCTTAGTAACAGTGTAGCTCCAAGACGCATTTGCACTGGCGGGGGGACCGCGCACAACTGACCAATAAAACGATGTTGCTCCCAGCGACGCGTGATTCGCGCCAAAACGGCAATGACACTCATGCCCTCATACGGAAACTATGCGTACTACAAAAGTAACGTTATCGCACCAAGTAAAGGGGTGCTTTAGGATCATTTTTAGATATATAACTCATTTTTGCATTTTTTGCAAAAGTGACAGTGTCGCACCGGGGGTGCGTTATGACATGCGACTTTGTATTAAACATTATTATTAAAAAAATTAAAGCTAAAAAGTTTAGCTTTTCTTTCTATATAGCCTAATTACACTACATACATACCTCAAAGTCTACCAATACAAAATTATTTATAATTGGATTAAATAATACCTATTGACAGAACAATTCACCACTCGCAGAGAATATAGCAAAAAGTAAAGAAGTCGAAATAGACAGCTATTGGCCTTCTAATCTCTCCCTACTCTAGAGACCTGTCGAATCCTACACATAGGCACAACAAAGACCTGTCAATACCTAACTCATCCGAAAAGAAAGCATAACGAAAGTAATTTTATGAAAAAACCTTCACCACGTTGAGAATGTGATCTGAATAATAATTTTCTGTCAACGCCCTTATCACGAGTTCTCAGCTTATCAAATTTGTTGGCCAGCGTTTATTAAGCCTCTTGAGATTTTCATTAACTTTATATCTCAGAAAACACAATGAAGTTCACATAAAATGTAATTGTTTCAGTCAGAAAAATATAATACAAAAGATATTGAGCCCCAGCGAACGTTAAATTTAAATTATACGAGAGCCTATGAACGGCGTCCAGTGGTATTTTATTAACTTAATAGGACTTAAGTTAGGCATAATTATCTTGGGCAAAGTTTTAATTTTATACATTCCACTGAAATATCTTTGAAAATATTACTTCGTTTGTTTTATGTTTTATCTCTCTGGCTTGGTAATGTGTGAATTTAAATTTGAAAATTAGTTTAATTGTACTTTAAACTAATTTAGTTTTATCCATCGTCTGTTATAGGCAAAGCTAAACATGTTGTCAATTCAATTTAATTAAGTACCTACCTACATAGGAATGATTATAAAAGAAAATCGTTATGTTTATTTACGTCTTTTTTTTTTTTTTGAGATTGGGATGTCATTAAATAACTTCTCCCGCTCTGGGCAGAGCGGGAGGGCGTGTCAGACTCTTACTGACTAAAACCCACCCGTGTTCCTTCAGTTGCCTGTGTCATTCCAAACTACTCTACAGATTACTATTACGATCACTCCACGACCTATTTGTTATATAGACACACTACGTGTTCTTCAAATAACATATGAATCAACCCACACATGAAACCCAATACTTCATCAAATACCTACATACTTAATTCAAATGTAGAATAGACTAATAAACACGTAAACATAAAACGGACTTCGTGTTAAACTAAGTTGAGCCTGAAGCAACATTAGGAGGAAATGTAAGCAGTGCCAAAAAAGTTTTTAGTCATTACGAATTTCTATGAGAATACAATAAAGGGGTAAACATTTTATTCACTGTCATGTGAAATTCGTTTGTTTCAGCTTTTACAAAGAAATCGGTTAAAAAAGGGACGCCTTAATTTATCCCATTTATTTCAAAGTCAAAGCATTTATTTCAAGTAGGCACATAAAAGGCACTTTTGAACGTCAACATTTTCATTAAAATAGAATTGATTCTAGTCGCCCCTTCCCAAATGGTAGTTTCGTATGGAGAAGAATGGGCACGAAACTCCACCGTTACTCTTTTAAGATATGATAGGTACAATATTTTGTATACATTAATTATATAATTTTATGTGAGGACGATGCGATGCACCTATAATAAAACTACCATACCACAATAGGTAAAAAGAAGTAAAAATGTAGCAATGACAAAGTTAAGTATGTTATAGATACATGTACATGTACAATTATTGTCAATTTAGTTGTCAAAATAAAAGTACGACGTATAAAGAGTGGGCTCGAGCGTTAGTTTAGAAGCAAAATCATCTCATAATTGAGTGGACACGTTAAAAATATTCAATAATTGTAACGTTTAGATTTAGACGACAAATTGAAACAATACGCTTCATAAGCGTAAAAATAAACTACATAGTTTCTAAGCAAATTAATAAAAATATTTACGAAGAAAATGATGATGAATTCCTGCCATCATAATTTTTATCTTCCAAAGCCGGGTTCGAAGCTTCAAAAATGTTTGTCATTAATACATATTATACAGGGTAGCAGGGATATCGACGCGCAAACTGAAACCATGAATTCAGCACATGATTTTAGAACCCCTTTTTTTTTGAGGTTAGGAAATCATCAAATAGCTTCCCCCGGTTGTCGGAGCGGGAGGGCGTGTCAGACTCTTACTGACTAAAACCCACCCGTGTACCTTCAGTTGCCTGTGCCAGGGGCCACGGTAACACTTTCAGACTTTCCCGCAACCATGGCAGGCATCGGCCCTAGCGGACCCAGTAATATGTATACTTAGGTTAAGGTATTTATCTATGGGTCTATGCAACCCGAAATAAATAATTTGATTGATTGATTGATTGATTTGGTGCTGACATCTCTTTGAGGTGCGCGTGGAACACAACGCCCCGTCGACCCGAGCTTGGTCCATATCGGACGGCGAGCTGCCCCCCCTATTTTAGACCCCCTAGCGTAGACATTTTTCGACAGTTAACAAAAAAAAATGCTGTTTTATAGAAAAGAGCAATACCTACGCAGTCAAAATGTATGGAAAAACATTTTTTTTTAATAACCATTAACGACTTCAGAATCATGTACCTACTGAATCCATCTCCCTTCTTACCTATGTGTTATTTATTATGACACAAAAACGTGAGAGAAATTACAATAAAGTAGTCAAACTTTGCCATAGTTTAGTCCAACAAACAAACATAAATAACCGTAAATATAAAGACCAAAATAAAACATGACGTATTACCACATTTCTTCCCATAAATAACGAGTCAACTGTTACAAGAAACGTTGTATCTATGAAATACGTTAATTCGTGTGTGTTCGCAGGCGATGAGCCAACAAATTGTGATTATTTATAGTTGTGTGGGTGCCAACGTCGTGTGATGCCGCATGGTTCACTCGGCGGAGAAAAAAAGAAGAATTAGAACGTGTCTTTGTTTTCAAAGTTCATTATGAGGTAGAAGAGGGGGACAATAATGTCGAAGATCTAGCGTTCGCCAGATACAATGTTTGTCCCGTTGTTAAGTCGTAAAAGGTTTATGAGCAGGAAATTGTGGATTTTAATGACAGGATATTCTTGCAACTGCAAAATAATTATCGATAAAATTGTCTTTAACACGGTTTTCAAAGTTAGTAACAAGTAATACTGCTTTAAAAAAAAACATAATTCCTATCCATTAAATCCATATAATCCTTCCAATATCTATTAATAAGTCTATTCAACCTTTCCTCCAGCAATGCGGTTGCAGTAGCATATAAATTAACCAAACGCTGCAGCCCCAGCCCTCCGTTAATAATTCCCTACATGGTTACCAGTAGCCGTTTGCCGATGGAATTAAACTGAATTTTTCATTAACCCCGCTATCTAATTATAGTTAGGAGCAGTTACAGGTATTTACGCCGTAATGTCTGAAATGTTGTTATTTCCTCGAAACCATCAATGTATTATGCCGTAAGCGGTACGGAATTCCTGTAACGTCCTATTATGTAGCTGCATTTAATTCACACCTACACTTTAACGCGAAATTAAATGCCAGGGCCATCCTCATTTCATTTCCATATAGACGAAAATTCCGGAACTTGAGTGATGATGGGCGAGCCTGGCGTGGGCAGAATTCTACTCATAATTAAAGTTTTTTTGGTGGGGTCCTCGTTTATTTTAATTGAATTATAGTGATTATTTGATTAACAGAAGACAGACATTCGACCTACGAGTAGGTATGGCGTATGCGGTGGGAAGCAACGAATTTAATAAGTTTGAGTAACCGCGCTCTAAGGACCTTAGTAAATCAAACCTTAACCGTAATTTAGAAAACTTCCTTTCAAGAACAAGAGACATCGTCGATTAGCCATTGAACAAAGCAACAGAATTTCATACGAAGTTCCACCGATCAATGGGGATTAGACTTAAGGCACAGTAAAAGCCCGCGCCATTTGTTCAAATCCTCTAGGATTGTCGTGGTGTCTGTGTGCCATAGACTATTTAGCGCAGTTTCTTCTACTTAATTGATGGAAACGGATTACTGCTACGCTTGCAGACTTGTTGCATACTCCCATTTGTGGGATTTGTACTTGATGTTAGAGATAATTCTCGGGAAAACAGCGTTGTTATGCTGGTGGATTAAGTAAGTAACTGTAATATTCAATTTATCTGAGTTGCGTCATGTGTGGGTAACATCAATCCCATATTATGCGAAGGATCTTGGACATTTGTTGGTACCGACCGCTGAAGCAACACTGTAATTTCACTGATAAAGTGTCTCATGTTCGAGCCAACTGCTAAGCAATAAAATAAGGATAAAAGTGTATTTAAAAAAAGCTTTTATTTCTCACCAGCATAGCAACAAAGATTACACAGTAAAATTACTTAATAGTAGGTAAGTATACTATACATGTACATTATATAATGATAATCTAGCAGCAAATAGTGGTGGTAAAGAGAGGTTTACTGACTCTATCTTCTGAACTAGGCGAGGCCTGTATCTCAGAAGAAGATACTATTACTTAATTATAATTTATTATCATAGCACGATATTGTGGCAAAGTTACAATCTACACACGAATTCAATATGCACAGCTTGCAATGCAAATGAAGCAGAACTTTCAAATACAACACACGTACAGTACACACACACACACACACACACACACATAGCTGGAAAACTCGGCAGCGATCAGTGCACAAAGATAGAAGTCTTAGCAGTTGCTTCCAAGTTTAGTGCGTGACCGGCGTTTTACCACTTACAATGTTCTTGGCTTGCGCCAGAGTTTCGATCAAATTGAACGCGAAGCGCACACTTGCAGTCTCTCAGTGCCGAATGAGAGCAATTTACTTTCGTATTATTTTGGACACGTTTGTAATATGTCTGGTTGTGGGTTTGTTTGCTACAAATTGGAGACGGGATTTTGAGATTTTTCTGTTTTGTTTCAATTTCAATAAATGCTTTTCAGCATTTATTTTCAAAATGACTGTTAACTATGACTATGACTGTTAATTTCACGCCTTTTCTAGAAAAAAATCCCTACATCATTCATATCACATCATAGGTTACTGTAAAAATGTATGTTAACCCTTTAAATCTATTGCACCTACGAATTCATATGATTCGCAGAGGAAAATTAGCAAGCTAGTCCTTTCGGTCTATCGCACCCAAAAGTGTCAAGCTGATAAGCACAAAAGAGAACAATTGAGTTGATTGAATTGTGAATACAATTTGATTGCCACTCACCCTTCCATGTTCGTGATAGGCAGCCGTCAAAGTGAAACGTGTCCAGCTGTGACGTATAGCCGCCATTTTGCGCGCCTTAATAATAACTGTCAAGTCATGTCCGCTCAGTTCTAGAGCAAATAATCATTTAGGATATTAATGCTGTGGCATTATGCGTTATTAATCAATCTTTTGATATGAATGAGAGTCATCTGTTTACAAAATATATGGGCGGATAAAGTGAGTGCATTTATTAGACTGGTATTCTCGTGGCATTTATCGCTGACAGTGTCATTGAAATCATGAAGGAAAATAATATTGTGTGCTTTTCCACACTTTGATCACTTGTCAAGTAAGCAAAATCATAATAAGCATATGCTAAATAACCATTTGTATTTATTAGTTACCTAATCACTGTCGCCACAAACCTATATTTTTGACGCCAACACTTTTGTTGAGAAATTGAAATCGACTAGGGATACTGCGTATCTGCCTATTATTTTTAGACGTCAAATAGCATGGCTGTTAACTTTGAATATAAATTCAGACATAAATAGTAGGTACGTCGAAGTCTGCTGTAATTAGTACTATAAAAAAATTGTAATGATAGTAATATTAGGTATTTACCTATGAAATTGCCGTTTAGTATACAGAAAGTTAAAGTCATTTTTATATAAATATTTTTTATTTCTATCAATCAAAATAAGCACCCATGCTATCCATAAGTACAAATCTGCCAGCGCAGCGAAGTGATATTTTTTCAATGCCCTTCTTGAAGAAGTCAGGTGTACGGGAGCCAATAAACTCTTCACAGGCATTTTGTACTGCCTCTCGGGTATTTATTTTTTTCCCTGCCAAGAAGTTGTCCAAATTTTGGAAAAAGTAGAAGTCTGTCGGCGCACGGTCTGGTGAGTACGATGGATGACGCAAAACTTCCAATCTTAGCTCTTGTAGCTTAGAGATCGTCTGTTGTGCCGTATGAGGTCGAGCGTTGTCGCGTAAAGGGGACGAGCGATTAACCAAGGCTGGCCGGATATTCGTGAGCTTCTCCATTATTGTGTCCAGTTCCTCACAGTAGACATCCGCAGTAATGCTGGTGCCATTTGGTAAGAAGCTGTTGTTAATTATACTAGACCACTAAACAGAGACCATGACTTGTTTAGGGGTATGTTTTCGTTTGGAGCATTGCCTAGGCGCTGAACCAGGGTCTAACCAACATGATGACCGCTTATGATTATCAAAAAGAATCCATTTTTCATTGCAAGAGACGATGCGGTTCAAAATCTTTCGTTTCTGTGTCTGTTATGCAACGCAAGGCATAGTACCTCAACGCGTTCGTCGCGTTGGCGATCGTTCAGAGATCATGCGGCACCCACTTATCAAGTTTTTTTACCTTGCCAATTTGACGCAAATAGACCAATATTGTTTTGATGCTAACGTTAAAAGCTCCTGCTAACTCAGTCGTAGATTGAGTATCGTCAGCTTCTACTATCGCCTTTAATCTGCCGTTGTTGACTTTCGTTTTCGGGCGACCGCGGGGTTCATTTTTAGATCAAAATTTCCATGTCGGAAGCGTTCAAACCACTAACGAGTCGTGCGTTTGTTTGTAGTGTTCACTCCGTATACGTAATTAATGTTGTGAGCCGTTTGTGCGGCATTACTACCGCGACTTCCATAATTAGTTGTATTTTTATCCTGTCCATATTGATGAAAAAGAT
This sequence comes from Brachylomia viminalis, assembly GCA_937001585.2. NCBI lineage: Eukaryota > Metazoa > Arthropoda > Insecta > Lepidoptera > Noctuidae > Brachylomia > Brachylomia viminalis. The sequence continues at coordinate 10,393,199 of OW443308.2, read as the reverse complement.
ACAAATGTAGTGAAAACAAAACACTAATCAATAAACAAATGACTGAATTTGAAAATAGAGTTCCATGTTTTTAAATAAAATTCATTTGAATTTAGTATTTATTGCCAGCCATATATGACTTACGTTTCCATTTGAAACGGTAGTATTCTAAAACGGCAACTTCATAGGTAAATACCTATTACTAAGGTGGTTAACCATAATAATATAAAGAAGTCAGTAAGACAATAGAAGGTACCCGTAACAATATTATCTCCCACTCAAGTTATTGGTAAAAAAGGAGCAAAGCAGAATTCCTTGAAATTGTTTCATGGAAATATTAAATATTTTTTGCTGCTGCAAAGGCTGATAGATTATGAAATCCTAATTAATTATGTGAAGTATAGTGTGGTTAGTTGTTTTAACCAAAAATTCATGCTGCGTGGAGGTTCCTTATTCATAATTACAAATTGTATAAAATCTAATACTCGAAAAGACATAATATCCTATTGAATATTTATACATTTTATAAATCATTTATGTATTTGCAAAATTGTTAACATAAGTAAAATGTCTTTATAATATATAAGCTAACAGACTTAAAATAATATTAATAATATGTACATCTACATATACAAAAAAGCGGGAAAAGAATCATAGGGCATGGAAAAATTCACCCGCATCGCTGTCAACAGGAAAAGCGGCCAAAAGGCTGACAGCATTGCCACGTTGTATGGCGATGCTGATTCTTTGGCCAAAAAACCGACCAACCGCTTGGCAATGTCTCGAAAAACATAAACCTTTCTAACACTTAATTAATCAGCCTTCAGAAAAGTTGAGAAAACTCTATAATTATAAAAAAAACTTTTAACGATCATTTTTTTTACTAATTATTGGCTTTGATTTATGTGTCTACCTTAATATTCAGTTCAACTAAATCAAGTCAAACTCAGTTCAAATCAATTCAACAACACAGCTTAATTATGACAGAATGTACTTTACCAATTAAGGTAATATTAATTAATCTACTTAATATCATAATAACCATGATAATTTAGTTCTTTATTGGTACATCGATTTTATTATCTCTCTCTCTCTCTCTCGTCCACACTCCACAACTCCTTTTAAAGTGTACCTAATCATTTTCTTTATTTTAATAACAAATAAACTGTAATATTAATCTATTTTCTGTAATATCTAACTAAATTGTAAATGTTTGGCTAAAATTGTTCAGTCTATTGTCAGAGAGGTTTGGCGCTGTATGCCGAGATACAGGTTTTTTACCTAGTTCGGCTACAGATGCTATTATGTTGCATTATTATCATTATAGCCTACACATTTATTTTTACGCAACATGATTTTAAAATGTTAATATTTTTGGTGTCAATAAAAATTATTATTAAAATTATTATTATTATTATAAGAGATCAATATCTACGATAATCTTAAAGGAACTTTTTGTTTTAATTCTTAAACGATTATACTTTTTTTGTAAAAGGCACTTTTCTTAATTAACTTAATTTTTTTAGACAATAAAGATGATTAAAATATACTATACTATGATTAAAGTCTTTAAATCTCGCAATTGAATGGTTTGCGCTAATGACTAGATAGTGTTAACTGACTTCTACATCAGTATCAGCCTCTTCGGTATTAATATCACAATTTAAAGATTTATATATAAAAAATCCTTGACAGTGTCGAGGAATAGCCTCAGTACGACACAAACTCATTATAAAGAGCCTTTGGCACGGGAAGGAGCTGGCTATAAGTGATACGTCAAGCACGACGTTTTTGTTTATTCGGTGATGTAGGTAAGTCTGAAACGAAACAAATGTACATATTAAAAAACTTATTTCACTATCCACTATAATACAACTAGGCTAAGTGCATGAACAGAAGGATAGACAGATGGCCGAGACTTAGCAATCGAGTACCCTTTAGGTACGGAACCCTCAAATACTTACCCGAAGCCAGCGTTGTGTTCTCGCTATTATGTACAATCACTTTCGTTGATTCTTGATTCAGACAAATTACTGTCTTCTGAAAAGTAAATATTTGTCTGACATTTTGCGACAAAGCTATATAAAAGCTCAATCATTAAGGTCAAAGACAGCACAGACAGAGCCCACCAAAGTACGGAAGTCACACTGAAAGTTTTTAGAATAGACCACTAAGCAAAGCAGCCAATGAAAAATCTATTTTAATTTTGAATTAGGAACTCTTTGGGAATCTGTAGATGGGTAATGAATCCTTTAGTCATTTGTTTTTACAAATTGGCGGCAATTTTAAAAATCGCCTGTCGAGCGTCGAAATGGATTTGACTAGAGAAAATTTTCGTTCAATGATTTATTACAACTTTCGTTGCGGTCTTACTCAACAACAATGTTACGATAGACTTCGATTAGCATTTTATGACAAAGCCCCATCCCGTGCCACTGTTTATAACTGGTTTAATGAGTTTAAACGTGGTCGAAGCAAACTCACTGATGATTCAAAGTCAAAGTCAAAGCATTTATTTCAATGTAATGAATGAATCATGAATTTATTCTAATCAAAACCAAACAAATAAAAAATTAGACAATAATAATAAAAACAGTAAATGTCCACTTTGCTCTCAAGCACATACATTGTTTAAATGTGAATCCTTTAGAAATTTGTCCGTGGAAAATCGCATACAAAAGGCAATTGAATTTAAGGTTTGTATAAATTGCTTACGCTTTGGACATAATAAAAAAAAAAATAGATTTTCACATTGCAAATATTGCAAAATAAAGCACAATACGCTTTTGCATTTGGAAAGTAACGAGCCCAAACTTGCTTCCGATCCATTGCCTTCTGCCATGCTTTCTGCACTGCCTTCTGCTTTGCCTTCTTCAAATGTTGTGCTTTCAGCCAATTCCATGCAGCTTGCTACTTCTGCGCATGTTTTACTGTCCACAGCTACGGTGAACGTGACTGGCGTGACGGGTAAGAAGTACACTGCGCGCCTACTGCTGGACAACGGCAGTACGGCAAACTTTATTACGCAGAGCTTATCAGAGAAGCTGGGTTTGTTACGACGCGGTACGAGCACCAAGGTAACGGGTATTAATAATCACATATCCACCAGTACACAGTCTTGTCACCTCTCAATGGAGTCTTTATGCTGCGCCTTTACTGTAGATATCGAGTGTCACATTTTGCCTGAAATCACAAAGGTTCTACCGTCTTCATTCGTGCATATCAATCACGTCCCTATTCCTTCAGGAATTAAACTTGCAGACCCGAACTTTAATGTTCCGTCGGTCGTAGACATCCTGGTAGGGGCTGAAGTTTTCTGGAATGTCTTAGGTACCAAAACGATAGACTTAGGGAAAAACCTACCTAAATTATGCGAGACCAACAATAACAATATTTCAGGTAGTATTTCGCACCAATCATGTTTTTCCGCTAATCATTTTTGCCATCACTCAATTTTGGGAGCTTGACAACGTCGCTTCAAAACATTCACTCTCACTTGAGGAGAGAATGTGTGAGCAGTATTTTGCTCAAACCACCGTTCGTAATAATGGTGGGGAATTTGTCGTCACTATGCCTTTAAAAGGGGATCCTAGTACATTAGGTCATTCTTTTCGGAATGCTAGGAATCGTTTTCTTTCTCTTGAACGGCGATTTAATTGGTCTGGACCCTCATTTTTACAGCATAGTGAAAATGAGTGGCCCAGCATGCCAAACAACGGGAAAGATAATCTGCCGGAAGTAGTGACTCATTTCATTGGTAGTGATAGTGACAATCATTCATTTAGTAATTATCATTCAGACATAACCAATAATTCATTAACAATTCATGATTTATTAGTAAAGTATTCTAGCTTAACAAAAATTAAAAATATATTTACATTATGTACAGCGCTTTATTTGCAATGTAAAAAATAAAAATAAATTGCGTGGTAATTTTTCTACAACAGAATTAGAAAACTCATTAAATAAAATTATACATTATTCACAGCTTGAAATGTTTCCAGAAGAGTATAATTTGTTAAAGTCTGGACAAAAACTACCACGCAAGAGTAGATTGCTTCCTCTGACACCGTTCATTGACAATCATAACCTCATTAGAGTGGCTCGATAACTCCCCCTACGATTTCAGTGTAAAACACCCTATTGTTTTATGCAGTAAGGATATACTTACGAAACTTATATTTCAAATGCAACATTTACAGCTTGTACATGGGGCACACTAAAAGTTTTGCACTTCTAGCTAATCGGAACTATTTGAATTTCGAATGTTATATTTTTTTAAACGTTGCAACCTTCTTAGTAATAAAAAAAAACAATTGGCGGGAAATCATTTATCAATTGTTTTTTTATCACACATCAACGTTCTACGTACGCAACGAAAATGGACTTAAGTCGAAAAGATTTTAGAGCGATGATTTTTTATGATTTTAAAAGTTCTCTCTCTCCGCAAGACTGTGCCGCTCGTCTTCAAAATGCTTTTGGGAGAGAAGCACCTTGTTTGAGCATCGTGAGGCGATGGTTTGCTGAATTCGAGAGAGGTCGAGTTTCTTTACATGACGAATTTCGTGAAGGGCGGCCTTCAACTGCCGTCAAGGAAAATAATGTGGCTACTGTTAAGCGGCTAATTAAAGAAAACCCGCGGATTACCTCTGAGACAATTCGAGGACTATTGGGGATTGGTATGAGCCAAATTCAGAAAATTTTACACGAAGAATTGAAAGTTCGGGAACTTTGTTGTCGTTGGATCCCTCATGAACTGACAGCGGAGCAGAAGCGGGCTCGCGTGGATTGGTGCTCACAGATGCTACTAAAGTACGACCACGGACATTCTAACGCTGTTTATGACATTGTCACAGGAGACGAAACGTGGATTTATTGTTTTGAACCCGAAAAAAAACATCAATCTTGTGAAAATGAGAACAGGCCAACAAAAGTAAGGCATGCGAGAAACGTTGGTAAAAAAATTATCCCGTTTTTTTTTCTCAGCTACGGGTCCCATCTGTACAATTCCACTTGAAGATCAAAATAGTGTTAATGCCGAGTGGTATTCTACCATTTGTTTACCCAGGGTGTTAGAAAAAGTTCGCGAAAGACGACCCAAAAGCCGCGTTCTCCTACATCATGACAACGCTTCTTTACACACGGCCAACAAAACAAAGTCATTTTTAGCTTCCGAAAAAGTACAACTCGTCACCCATCCTGCGCATAGCCCCGACCTAGCAGCCTGTGATTTCTGTATTTTCCCCAAAATCAAAGATTTGATGAGAGGTTTCACTTTTACCAACTCCGAAGAGGCAGTGATAGCGTTCAATCAACACGTAGAAAACATGCCTTCAGATATGTGGTCCTCCTGTTTTAAAAATGGTTCGATCGCATGAAAAAAATTGTTAAATGTAAAGGAGAGTATTTTGAAAAGCAATAAACATAAAATTTTGGTTATAACATGTGGTTTTTTTAAGTTACGCAAAACTTATAGTGTGACCTACGTACATGCTGGTCCACAGTTGTTATTGTCACATATACGACAAACTTATTGGCCTCTAGGTGGCAGAAACTTATCTAGATTTGTCGTGAGTAAATGTCTTAAATGTTTTAGACATAAGGCTCAGAACGTACAGCCTATAATGGGTCAACTACCTAACTCAAGAACAAATCTTGAGTTTCCTTTTTTTAATAGTTATGTTGACTATGCTGGGCCAGTATTGGTGGCCAATCGTAAAGGCCGAGGATGCAAACTTACAAAATCCTATATGTGCGTCTTTGTTTGCTCGGCAGTGAAAGCCGTACATTTGGAGCTCGTCACCGACCTCACCACTGAGGCCTACATGGCCGCTCTAAATCGTTTCGTGGCGCATCGTGGCAAGCCTCGAAGCATCACGTCCGATAACGGGACTAACTTTGTAGGCGCATCAAACGAGATGTATAGGTTCTTGCAATCATCAAATGTTGCATCTGAAATGGCGGAGCAAGGACTCGAATTTATTTTCACGCCTGCATACAGCCCTCATTTTAATTCATTGGCTGAAGCTGCTGTAAAATCATGTAAGCAACATTTAAAACGGTTACTGCATCTTACTCATTTCACCTTCGAAGAGATAGCCACCTGTCTCACTCACATAGAGGCGGTTCTTAATTCACGCCCTCTTACTCCTCTTTCTGCAGACCCTAACGATTTTTCGGCACTCACTCCCTTCCACTTCCTAATTGGACGGCCATTTTTATCAGTACCACATCCTCAGGTGACTGAAGCCATCATCACGCGGTTGGATCGCTGGAAGAGAATCCAGCACATCAGGCAGCATTTCTGGCGACGGTTCCATAATGAGTACACTTCTCTGCTGCAGGCAAAATCCAAGTGGTTTAATTCCAGAGGTGAAGTGAAGCCGGGGTCCTTAGTCCTGATAAAGGACAAAACAACGCCACCTCTGCTCTGATCCCTGGGCCGGGTCAGAAGACCTATCCCGGCGTCGACGGGGTCACGAGAGTGGCCGAACTGAAGACGAAGCGGGGCACCATTCGTCGTGCCTTCAACTGCATCTGCCCCCTTCCAGTCGAAAATTGAAGACTTCCCTTCAACCCGGGGAATATGTCGGCGCACCACATATGCACGTGATTGACCGAGGGGACGGCGCGGGGCGTCGGGGTACCGAACCCGGTACGCGACGGCCGCTGCGCGCCCTTCACTCCACTCAGCTCACAGACGCGCTCGACCACGGGCATTTCATTGTTTCTTTTAGTTAATATTGTAAATTATGGTATTACACCTATTTTAATACAGTCCACTACTTATTTTTATTATAAAGTCCCGAATGAGCCCACTCATCTTATTTTCTTTCAAATCCAAATTTTACATAAAAGGAGTGATCGCTGCAAGGTAATGATTATATAATAACACATTACGTACGTTATTTTAGCCATAAATACAATCCTAAATATATTGATACACAACCTATAATTTTTGATTCACAACAATGTAAACAAGTTATTGGCATCGATCACTAATAAAGAACTTTAATATTGATCGATGGTTATTGCAGATACTTCATCTCTTTGGATAATCGTAAACCATTCCTTACGTATTTTTGCATCTATAGGGGCTGGAAAAACACTTTATCAGGTGCACTTCTGATAGCGTTTCTGCATTCAGGCACAATGCAATACTTCTATATTAGCTTTTGAGCTATTTTCATGGTGAAATAAGTAAGAACGAGAACACCTGTAGTAAACAATGGACTGGACTGTCACTGGATATAGTATTTGACGTCATCAAGAAAGCGCGTGAAAATGGCGTCGTTTAAACAGCTCGAAATTATTCTCTATTTTAAATATTTTTTATAACTTAATAACAGCATTTTTTTACTATGTTATAACGGTGTCAACAATGAATTAAAAATTTAAAATAAATACATGCATATACCCTATTGTCTCACTGCTTGTTTTATTTGTATGAAATTGGAGTTGACGTTTTGTGTTTTTATACTGGACTATTTGTTGTACCTTTAATAAGTAAAGAATCGCTAAATTGGAAACACAAATATACAAGCCTAAATTTAAATTTGGAATTCCTAACCAAACGCCAAATAGTTGAGATCCAAGTGGCCAGTTAGACAAAACGCCAATTTCATAATTATTTAAGGACCTAATATATTATGTATGCACGACGTTTCATAGAATCGTGTTAAAACCACATGAACTGCGCATATTAACAGCTTATTTCATGTGAAAATATAAACTAGAACCTGCCTTCTCACCTCACATAATTCGACACCGCGGCCGTAAAAAATTGCATGCTGCGTAATCCGAGCACTCGCGCACGTAATGCGGTATGCTACTTTAATTTCATTAAGAGCCTTATTTACTCATATTTATCGCTAACATGCCGTCATAACAAGATTATGTTCATTTCATTAAGCGAGCCATGGTAATCCTCAGGTGATAATTAAAACAAACGAAATTAATTAAATATTCCAGATACATCTGTTTGTTTACCTAGGAATAATTGCGTTGTATTCGTGCATTTTATTATCGTTTATAATGACTGTTTGTGTTATTTAATAAATAAGTTCACATCTGAACGAATTCAGTAATTGAATATCTCTTCTGAGAATAACTACAGGGTGTGGCGTAAGTAGTGGTCCACCGTTCAGGATTCGATGAACCTTATAACTAAATTAACTATAACAATTAAACATTTTAACTATTTTTAGTAGTAAGTTTTTTTTTACAAAAATCGCTCTTGAATTTGATGGTGTGATAAAAATTAGGGTTAAAATTAGAGAAGAACCAACTTTTTCTTCAAAAGAGCTGAATTTACATAAAAAAAACATAATTTATCATGATAGCTCTAGTATTCAGCAGTAATTAACAGAAATCTAAATGAAATAAAATGGTTTTTGTTGAAACTACAAACAAATTTGTAATAAAAGGTATAAATTTCGTAAATAAAAGACAAAAAGGAAATATTTTCGGAACCCTTGGGTAAGAATGGTTAAAAATTTTAATTGTTATAGTTAATTATCTGGTTTATCGAATCCTGAACGGTGGACCACTACTTGCGCCACACCCTGTATAAGAGACCACAACAATTAATAATGACTCCATTACCTACCCAGTAACTTGAGTCGGTATTAAATATTACTTATTTGTATACTCTTATTTTACTAGCCTCCAGGTTCAGAAACCTACGACAGTAGATTTTGGATTCAAATTAACAGTAGGTATTACTACCAATTACTTCGTGTCATTTAAAAGCGATAACTTTAAGAATAGCCACTAGGTACTATCTTTTTCATTTGGTCGAGTGAACTACATTATGAATAGTAGTAAGACGAAATCTATGCTTGCAGACTTTGAGCTTCTCCATCATCGACTATGGTGACGTGTGCTACTTTGACTTGAACGTGGTTTTGTTGGATAAGATCAACAGACCGCTCAACATGGTATCCGGTTCTTATTCAACCTAAGGAAATATGCCCATGTATCGAGCTACAAGTCAGAGCTCAAATGGATATAAAGTTTGCGCGATGTGACCACGCTTTTCTCCCTTCTCAACTCTTATCTTATGTCTCACTTCTAATATACAGGGCGTCCCATGGATATGCTGTGGCATATCCGTGGGACGCCCTGTATATTCGCCCTGTGGGGAGGGAAAGTACCTTGAATATTGTAGATGGACCATTTTACTGAAAGAAGACATTGTTTGAATAAAAAAAACAATTTAAACTCCATTGACATTAACTTGACACTAACATAGTGTCAAAACTAAAAGGAAGACCATGAATTTTAACATTTGACGTGAAATTTTGTTCAGAAAAATGAAAAGCTGACATTGCCGTAAGGACATACATCTGACATTATCATGAGTACCTATTACTAATAAATGTACGCACTTGATTGATTTCCTTATTATAATTTAAGTGCATGATATTAAGATAAAGAGATACGTAATTAGTAGGTACCTGGTTGTATGCAACAAATCGAAATAATCAAAAGAGTGCGACTTTGTATTCAACAGGAAGGGACTCATTTTGAACATTTTGATAAATTGATTAATTTTGTATTAAAAATGTTAAAATTCATGGTCTTCCTTTTATTTTTGACACTATGTTATTGTTGGCGACGCCGGCTGCACATCTCGGCAAAGTGATTAGTGCGTGGTGTGTAAACAATAAACAGTGTGTTAACGAGGCCGGCTGCCAAGCCCGGCAAAGTGATTAGTGCGTTGTGTGTGAACAATAAACAGTGTTAAAGACTGATAAGCAACGTTCTAATAAGTGAGAATAAGTGAAGGACTCTAGTAATAAGAATTGTAAGTAAAGTGAATATTGTTATATTATCGTTAACATATGTTTTTGTGTGTTTATCATGACGAGGTACCTGAATAAATAAGAAATAGCGTAACGGACCTCGTCCCGGTAAAGTTTTGACCCTAGATAGGGAATTGTATAATAATCTGTATTTTTTTGTGCTGCCCTCTGATTGGTCAAAGTAAAGTGACCCGATGTGGGCGTGACCACCAGAGGGCACCAGCAGTAGAGTCACAATTATTAGGAAAAATTATATAAATAGAGCAGCCCTGCGCGGTTGAAATCAGTCCTCGGCCATCCATTGAAGAATAAACATCAAGTTATAATCAAGCAAGTGTTTCATTAGCAAGTAAGCTAATCCTCGACCTGGTCTTAGTGTCCTCCAAGAGAATCCCCAACAATTCATGGTCCTTCGAGAGCCGAATGCAAGACTGAAACCAAGAAATGCAGTGTTGCCGCTACCAAGAAACATAAGAAACCACCGCTGATCCCTCAAGAAAAGTCAGTGAAACGTGTGGTAGCAGTGTCGCGATACGTGTGGTCAGGTAGGGAACAGAGTCGTCAAAACGTGAGTCGTCAAAACGTAATCGTCAAAACGTGAGTCGTCAAAACGTGAGTCGTCAAAACGTGAGTCGTCAAAACGTGAGTCGTCAAAACGTTAGTCGTCAAAACGTAATCGTCAAAACGTTCAGGATCGTCAAAACAAACACGCGTATCGCTGCGTTCGTCATTTCGCCGGAACCCTCGTCGAATCTACGCTCAAGAACACAACAGAATAAGGTACTTTGTGTCAACAAGGTAGCGGGCCTACCACTACTTGCGACCACGAAGAAAAGTACCTTAGGGGGTGTTGCGACTTGGAAACAGGTAGATTTCCTATTGAAGATTCGTCGGGATTTGCTGGGAAGATATTAGAAGGTGTTCTTCTCGAAGCTAGAAATGATGACACGAAGCCGCAAAGGGGACAGCACGAAATCAACCACAGAGGAAGAGACCAGCGGCGGCGACACAACGACAACAGAAACTACAGAAACAGTCACCGACAGCGCCACGGCGACCGAGGACACAACCATGGTCGAGGACGTAGACGCCACCATGGTGGAGAAACGCAAGAAGAAGCAGCCCAAGTCGGTTTCTAAGAAGAATCCCAATAAGAAAAAGGAGTTAGAAGCACGACTGGAGCTCAAAAAGTTGCAGCTGGAAGAAATAAGAGTCAAGACTAAGCTCGCTAGTACCAAGCTGGAACTGGCGCGCGCAGAAGATGACACGGACCTGAGCGGACAAGAAGAAGAAGAAAATGAAAGGGTCGAAGCCGCCGCAGCCGAAGCAACTGCAGCATGGGTGTCGACAACGAAGAGTGCGGAGCGCAACGAGGGGGAGCCGCCAAATGGGTTGCCCGCCCCAAAGACCGCGATCGCCGCACCAAGTCACACCAACCAGCTGGCCGAAGCAATTCTTCAAGCAGTCAAGTCCGCGTCAGAAAACAAAACGTCATCGTTCGTGCAACGCGCCCCGAAGTACGTCAGCGAGCTACATCAGTTCGAGGGCGACGCCTGCGACTGGATGGCCTTCAAAGCGACGTATGAAGACACCCGCTCGCTCTTCTCAGACACAGAGAATATGGGAAGGTTGAGAAAGGCCATCAAAGGCAAGGCAAAAGAAGCCGTGAAATCGCTATTATTCACGCAAATAGACCCACAAGAAGTCATAATAGCATTGGAACGCCGTTTTGGACGCCCGTCGTATCTCATCAGAAGCGAGATAGAAAACATAGAGAAGCTTCCCCCCATGTCAGAAGACGCAAGAGAATTGGTGCGCTACGCCGGGGCAGTAGCCAACACCGTCAGCATCGTGCGGCTAATGAAAAGACAGAGTTACCTGCATTCGAGCGACATTTCAAGCAGAGTCATCGAGAAGATGTGTACATTAGTGCGATTCAAGTGGTACGAGTACCGAGCGCAGAAAGAAGAAGAAGATGAGCCCATACTCCTGAGCCTCATGCATTTCTTCAACAAAATGGTAGATCAATTCGAGATGCACGAGTACGTGGGATCCAAAGTGAAGAAAGAAGGCATGAAGTCGCGGACGCGGACCGGGTTCTCTCGCGGCGTGCACACCACTCGAGCCGCAAAGAAACCAGAAGATTACACATCAGAAGACGACTCCGAAAGCGAACGCGAATGCAGCAAGAAGTCGGCAACGGTGTGTTCCTGCCAGGAAAATGGCCAGAAGGAACGCAAGAAGATCACCTGCCCGCTGTGCAAAAGCGAACACACTCTACTGAAGTGCAAAAGGTTCAGCGACGCGTCAGTTAAAGAAAAATGGGAACTGGCAAAGAAGTCCGGACTGTGCTACAGGTGTCTAGAAGGGGGACATCGAGGCTTCAGCTGCAAAGCGAAGCCATGCAGCAAATGCAAGAAAGGTCACCACACGGTACTGCACTACGAAGAGACCGCGAAGCCGCAGACGCAAGAAACGACTGCTCAGATAAGCTCCGCGGTTAACGCAGCACGCTCGCTATCAAGAGCCTACTTGAAGATCGTCCCTGTGGAATTAATGGGGCCAGAAGGGAACGCCTGCGTCTACGCTCTCATGGACGAAGGCTCTACGGTCACATTAATTGAGGACTCCGTCATCGAGCAGATTGGGGCACAGGGACCAGAAGAAGAGCTGCGAATAGAAGGCGTAGGCGGCCACCGCCTGGACCAGAAATCTAAGAAGATCGACATCAAGATTCGTGGTATGTTCGGCCGTACCATCGAGAAGCTAACTGGGTACACCGTAAAGAACCTGCACCTGTCGCCTCAAGAAATCGACGAAAAAGACTTAGAAGGCTGCGCGCATCTAGAAGAAATACGCGACCAGCTGAAATACCCCAACGCCAAGCCGACGGTGCTCATCGGTCAAGATAACTGGAATCTGATCGTCTCTCAAGAAGTCAAGCATGGCCACCGCAGCAAGCCTGTTGCCTCGAGAACGCAGCTGGGATGGGTGCTACACGGGGTACGGTTCAGCAGCAGCACTCCAGTCAGAATCGTGAATCACCTCGTCACACATTCCGGCGCCAAGAACGATCACCTGGAGAAACTCATAAGGGATCACTTTGACATCGAAGCGCTGGGAATCGCCAATAAGAAGCCGGCGAACGACATCGATCAACGAGCGCTACAAGTCCTGGACGCCACCACTAAGAGACTGACCGACGGGAGATTCAGCACGGGGCTCATCTGGAAGACAGACGACGAACAACTACCCGAAAGCAAGACGTCGGCGGCGCGACGTCTGAAAGGAATACAGAAGAGATTCGCAAAAGATGAAGAGTTTCAGAAGAAATACACAGAGCAGATCAACAACTTGATCGTCAGCGAGTATGCAGAGGAGGCCAGAGAAGAACCCACCTCCGCAAGGACTTGGTATTTGCCACACTTCGCAGTCGTCCACCCACAGAAGAAGAAAATGAGATTGGTCTTCGACGCCGCGGCTAAGTCGAATGGAAGATCACTCAACGACGCGCTACTGGCCGGACCCGACCTGCTGCAGTCATTGTTTGGAGTGCTGCTACGGTTTCGTCAAAGTGCAGTAGCAGTGGTGGCAGACGTCAAAGAAATGTTCCTGCGTGTAAAAATCAACGAGGAAGACAGAGACAGTCTTCGATTCCTGTGGCAAGACAAGGAATACAGGATGACGTCATTAATCTTCGGGGCGGCGTCATCTCCATGTACGGCGATCTACGTCAAGAACAAGAACGCTAGCGATTTCGAAGAACGACATCCAGAGGCGGCAAGAGCAATCACACGCAACCATTACATGGACGACTACTTGGCGAGCTACCCAGACGCAACAACGGCAAGAAGAATAGCCAGTGAAGTCGACTCGGTCCACAAGAAAGGAGGGTTCTTCCTACGCGGCTGGGCGAGCAATCATCCAGAAGTTACAGAAGGGCTCCTGTCCGAGGACAGCACGGGCACGATTCGACTGGGTGAGCAAAAGGACCAGGTGGAAAAGACTCTCGGGCTGAACTGGAACGTGAAAGAAGATAGTCTACACTTCACGCTGACACTGAGAAACACTCCAGAAGAAGCCATCGATGGCAGGCGCGCTCCCACGAAGAGGGAAGCGACGAGCGCGGTCATGACCGTGTTCGACCCGCTCGGTTTAGCCGCTCCCATCACGATCCAGGGCAAGATTATGCTGCAAAACCTCTGGAGAAGCGGCGTGGAATGGGACGAGAAAGTACCACCCGCGAGACAAGAAGAATGGTCCAGATGGCTACAAGACCTCAAGAAGCTAGTGAATCTGCGTATCCCGCGCTGTCTGACAAGAAACAGCGACGAAGGGGAGCTCCACACGTTCTGCGACGCTAGCGAGAAGGCTTACGCGTGCGCGGTGTATTGGCGCACGCAACGTCCCGACGGTCAAGTGGAAGTAAAACTCCTAGCGGCGAAGGCAAGAGTGACACCGCTGAAACCCACCTCGATCCCCAGACTCGAGCTGCAAGCCTGTCTCCTGGGCAGCCGTCTCGCCACTAACGCGCAACAAGAAGTGGATCTACGCGTCGAAAGAAGATACTTCTGGTCAGATTCAAGAACGGCGCTAGCATGGATCAAGTCCGACCCTAGAAGATACAAGCCATTCGTCGCGCATAGACTCGCCGAGATCGAAGAGTTGACCCGACATAAAGAATGGCGATGGGTACCTACCAAGCACAACGTCGCGGACGACGCCACACGAGACGCACCCAAGGACTTCAGTAAAGAACATCGGTGGTTCACGGGGCCGTCATTCCTCTACGAAAGCCAAGAAGAGTGGCCACAGGAAAACAAAGAACCCCTCAGGAACACCGAAGAAGAGAAGCCGAACGCCGTCACATTGAGCGCCAGAAGAGTCGCGCCCACCATCGTTCCAGAACCGGGGCGATTCTCACGATGGACAAGATTGCTGCACGCGACGGCAAGATTTCTACAAATTGTGGACGCTTTCAAACGAAGTATCGCCCACAAAACGCTTAGCACCAGAAGAATCACCAGGAAAGGTGACCCAACATGGAAAAAGGCACAGAAGAGAGATAAGAAGCCGCTCGTCGTGAAGAAAAGAAGCGAAGAATTGAATCTTCGCCCGAAGTCTGCATTGTACGTGGAAAAAGCCGAGCGACTTTTAATTCAACGAGTCCAAGAAGATAGTTACCCAGAAGAATTGGCCGCCTTGAGAAGACAGAGCGACCAAGCCCACAAGCTCAAAAACTTCGCCATCAAGTTTGAAGACGGCATGATAAGGTTATCGACCCGCATAGGCGCGGCTAAATACCTAACGACCGCCTACAAAAGCCCCATCGTGTTGGACGGACGCCACCGGATCACCCAACTACTAGTGAAACACGTACACGAGCGTCTGAACCACGGCAACCATCAGACGGTGATGAACGAGCTGCGGCAACGGTACTGGATTCCTGGGCTAAGAAACCTCGTCAAGACGACGGCAAGAGACTGCGGGTGGTGCAGATTGAAGAAGAAAGCACCACAACTAGCACCCCAGGGCGACCTACCGCAAGAAAGGCTGTCTAGTACAAGCCCTCCCTTCACATGTGTGGGCGTGGACTATTTCGGCCCACTACTGGTCACCGTGGGACGACGCGTCGAGAAGAGATGGGGCGCCTTGTTCACGTGCCTGACGACGCGTGCAGTCCATCTGGAGTTGGCCGCATCACTAACGACCGACTCCATGATGTTGGCTCTAAGAAGAATGATCGCCAGAAGAGGGACTCCTAAAGTCATCATGAGCGACAATGGCACCAACTTCACAGGTGCAAGTCGCGAGCTACAAGCGGCTACCAACGAGATCGGCATAGTATGGAGGTTCATTCCCCCGGGAGCCCCAAACATGGGAGGCTCTTGGGAACGGTTGGTGCGCACAGTGAAGACCGCACTAGCAGCGACACTCCACGAAAGAAGACCGAAAGAAGAGGTCTTGCACACTCTGCTACTGGAAGCAGAATATGTGGTCAATTCGCGGCCCCTATTCGCCGTGAACATTGACCCCAATGAAGAAGAAGCATTGACACCCAATCACTTCCTTATCGGGAGGTCCAGCGGAGCCCACATGTTTGGCTCATTCGACGACGCCGAGCTCATCGGTTCTCCCTCATGGAGAACGTCTCAGCGCCTGGCCGATCACTTCTGGGCCAGGTGGGTGCGAGAGTACCTGCCTACACTCTCGCCCCGTTACTTCCAGGGTCCCCATTACCGGGATCCCTCCGTTGGCGACCTCGTCCTGCTGGTGGACCACACCCTGCCACGCTGCTCGTGGCCACGCGGCGAGATCAGCGCGGTCTACCCCGGGCCAGATGGAAGAACCAGGATCGTCGACGTCCGCACCTCGGCGGCCTTCTCGGCTGGTCGTGATAGTGCCAGCGACGTCACCCCTGCAAGATGAGGTGCAAGGCACCGAGGGGGAGACTGTTGGCGACGCCGGCTGCACATCTCGGCAAAGTGATTAGTGCGTGGTGTGTAAACAATAAACAGTGTGTTAACGAGGCCGGCTGCCAAGCCCGGCAAAGTGATTAGTGCGTTGTGTGTGAACAATAAACAGTGTTAAAGACTGATAAGCAACGTTCTAATAAGTGAGAATAAGTGAAGGACTCTAGTAATAAGAATTGTAAGTAAAGTGAATATTGTTATATTATCGTTAACATATGTTTTTGTGTGTTTATCATGACGAGGTACCTGAATAAATAAGAAATAGCGTAACGGACCTCGTCCCGGTAAAGTTTTGACCCTAGATAGGGAATTGTATAATAATCTGTATTTTTTTGTGCTGCCCTCTGATTGGTCAAAGTAAAGTGACCCGATGTGGGCGTGACCACCAGAGGGCACCAGCAGTAGAGTCACAATTATTAGGAAAAATTATATAAATAGAGCAGCCCTGCGCGGTTGAAATCAGTCCTCGGCCATCCATTGAAGAATAAACATCAAGTTATAATCAAGCAAGTGTTTCATTAGCAAGTAAGCTAATCCTCGACCTGGTCTTAGTGTCCTCCAAGAGAATCCCCAACAGTTATTTAGCAAAAAATTATGATGAAGCCTTTTGATCGGTATGATAAAGCTACAGGGTGATTATTTTTCTCGTGTAACGGGTCCAATTTAGGTTCAACCATGTAATTATTTAAATATCTATGAATGCAGATTAAATTGTTTTTTAAATTCAAATAATGTCTTCTTTCAGTAAAATGTTCCATCTACAATATTCAAGGTACTTTCCCTCCATGTGGCATATCTGTGGGACGCCCTGTATATGTTCTTCACGCGCTAAGAATATGCGTTCTTCTTACAATCTTCTCCTACTCTGTCCTTCTCATACTTCTGATTTTGTTCATTCTTCCTTTCGTATTCAGTACATTCTTCTCTGGAAAGCGCTTTCTGTTGATATCAGGATAGCCAACAGTCGATATGCATTTAAGCTGAAATAGCTGTGTAATTTTTAAAATAAATAGCGTAGAGTCATCACAATTACTGCTTTTCCTTAATTATGTATACGTAGGTCACACTGAAAGGTTTTAGAAAATAAAAAACGGAATGATGTAGAAGCCTGTTAATATTTTTATTGCTTTTCGAAGTAGCCTCCATTCCATTGACTGAAGCAGTGGGCCTACTCTTCTTTTGGGATTTCTTCCACGCCTTTTTCAAACGCAACCATCTTCAGGATTCATAAAACGAATTCCTCTAAGTTTATCTTTTATTTTTGGAAATAAATAAAAGTCACAGGGTGCCAAGTCAGGACTGTAAGGAGAGTGGCTTACTAACTCCACACTTTCGATAGACAAATATTCGATAGTCCGTCTGGCGGAGTAAGCTGGAGCGTTGTCATGGTGGAGGAGGCAAGGCATCTGGTAAACAATGACTGACGTACCAATCTGCAGTAATAGTATTTTTATCTTCTAGGACAATTATTGCGATAAAACACACGCCCGTCCAAAGAACGAGGCAATCATCTTTTTCCCTTGACTTCTGCCCTTCTTTACTCTTGTCGGCAAATCTTCGAATGGAAACATTCATTGTGCAGATTGTCTATTGTTTTCGGGTTCGTAACATTAAATCCAGCTTTCATCACCTGTGACGATGTCATTCGAGTCACCTCTGTCATACTTTTCAAGCATTAAACAGCACCAATCCAAACTATGGCGTATTTGATCTTCCGTCAAATTATGAGGTATCCATCTAGTACAAAACTTTCTGACGCTTAAATGTTCATGTAAGACTTCTTTTATTTGACTCATATCAATGTCTAAAGCTGCCCGAATCTATTGCTGAGTCACCTTTCTATCAGCTTCTATCATTAACCGCACAGCACTTCCGTTATCTTCAGTAGTCGCCGTAGAAGGACGCCTTCGAGTGGCACGGGATGGGGCTTCGTCATTAAATTCTAATCGAAGTCTATTGTAATTTTATTGTTGAGTAAGAGCGCAACGAAAGTCGTAATAAATCATTGAACGAAAATGTTCTCTAGTCAATTCCACTTCGACGCAAGACAGATACTTTTTATATAGCCACCAATTTGTTAAACAAAAGACATATGAATTCATTACATTTCTACAGATACCCAAAGAGTTCCTAATTCGCAATTTAAATAAATTTTTCATCGGCTGCTTTTGTTACTGGCCTATGCTGCATTATTAGCGCCCGTTAAACAGAGCAAATGCCATCTTATCTGTACACCACCCACTGGTTGACTAGTAGAAAATGATTAAGGCATTAAGTCCGCCTTTGTACCTTATTGTGTGGAAGAAGTTTAAATAAATAAATACTAGCTAGACAAATTCCGCAGTGGTGGCCCAGTGTTAACGGCCCCGACTTACGAGTCATAGGTCGTGGGTTTGAACTCAGGCAGGCCCTTTACTTGATGTAAATAGTTTCATCACCACTGCTCTCAAAACGGTGAAGGAAAACATCGAGGAAATCGGCATGTCCTAGAACCAAAAATTTAAAGACATGTGACATCTATCAACCCGCACTGCGTGGTAGATTATAGCCCTCGCCCACTCATAGAGAGGGGGCCTATGTGGGATCATTATTGGCTGCTTATGTAGACTTAAGAGCGTTTATACCTTATGAGTGGCAACGTCGCAATTTAGTGTCATATTTCGTGGTTTTCAATTTTTATCATTTAATCGGAGCTACGAGTATATTTAAAAAATCTGTTTAATTAACTTTTTAGAATTACGTGAAAGTGTTTAAAAAGTAAGTAACCGTAATGCTTACAGTTATTTTACAATGAAAATAACGCCCTGCAAGTTTCCAATGTATTATTTGCATATAAATAGAACTGTAAACGCAACAATTTCTTACCTTTTAGACAGTTTTCACATAATTCTAAAAAGTTAATTAAACAGATTTTTTTAATATAGCTCCGATTAAATGATAAAAATTGAAAACCACGAAATATGACACTAAATTGCGACGTTGCCACTCATAAGGTATAAACGCTCTTAATAATAACCCTCGTGTACTGTCATTCGGTTATTGACTTTAATTTCGGAGAACATTTTAATTAAACTTTATAGAAACCACATTCACAACTATCAATTGTATAATTTACCTACCTACATAAAAAATATAGTTATAAATAAAAAATAAATAAATCGATAAGCCTCTGTAAAAACAACACGTTTTGTGTGACAATTCTATGAAACACGTCTCCCCCTATCACATGGGACAACGGCTGTCATTGCCAAATATTTGATCAAACACATAACAATTCTACCCAGGTAGATCTACCTATCTTCACTTACCAACTGCTCATGGAATCACGTGTTTGTTCATGAAGATTCAGAAAATCCTTGGAAATATTAGGTAAATAATAATATACTTGTCTCTTTAGTAATTATTCCATGAATTATTATTAATAACATTTCAGATGAAATAAATCCGTTAGTTCAAATATTATGAAATTCCAAGTACCTACATAAAATAGCCTTGGGGATAACCAGATTAACGATAGACGTTCCAGTAAACAGAATGATTTATTATCTATAAACAAATAAATAAAATTGAAGTATTAGTTTGTAATATCAAAATAACATTTTTTTACTAAATGCATATGAAAGTATACACGGTACTTGTAACAAAAAAACAATTTTTAAATTGTTGTCTGTCTGTTTGTTCCGGCTAATCCGTGGGCGAAACCACGGGCAGCAGCTGCTACTAACGAATGTATTGATAAAATTGAATAGAAAGTCAATCAGAGTAGTTTTAATCAAATTCTCCTTCATCCGAAGGCCAATACTCGTGCTTAAAAAAACGTTCAAATTCAAGTCACAATTCTGCTGCTGCGGCTGCGGAAAACCTCAAACGGCGAAAGTATAATAACCTTATCGGCAATTATATTTTCGAGCCGTTTGGGGTTGAAACCCTCGGGCCGTGGGGTCCGAGTGCTCACGGTTTGTTCAACGAAATCTCCAAACGGCTTGTTGACACTTCCCGGGATCCAAGGGCTGGCCTTTACCTTGGCCAGAGGCTTAGCATTGCCATACAACGTGGCAATGCCGCCAGTCTCTTGGGTACTTTACCAGTCGACAGCGATGCAGAGGAATTTTTCGACGCCATATTTTAATTTGTTAATAGTTTTAGTTAGTTTAGGTTATTATATTTTATATTTTTGTTTGGTTAGTTTATATAGTTATTTGTAAGTCTGTCAATTAAACTCGTAACTTATGTAGATATGCGTAGGTATGTAAACATCGAAATATCTCTACAGCGTTTTAGTTTAAAAAAATTAGTCACAATCTCATCTCAACGACAATCAATTTTTGTTTTTTATTATTATTTAAGATGGGTTTGCTCTTGACTCTAGTCTAGGCCAGTGGTGACAGAGACAGAGTCGACGGTGGAGTGAGCTTACCCAAAAGAAGCCTGTTCACTCTCACTTTGAAGAGATTAGGGTTGTATGCGTTTGGAAACACAGGCGCAGGTAGAGAGTTCCATTCTTTTGCTTTGCGCATTACAAAAGACATTTGGAAACGCTCAGTGCGAATTGGTAGAATAGCAACTAGGTAATTGCAGTGCGTCTAGATGACCGATGGAAGAAGGGGGCCGGTGGAATAAGGTCGTGGAGTTCTTGGGCACACTCACCGAAGTACAATCTGTAGAAGACCGACAAGCAGGCAACCTTGCGGCGAATGAGTCAAGCTGTGACTCTGGCATCCACCAGTCATCAATGTCAAAGACTTGTCAAAAATGTATGTAAATTGATTTTATTTTTGACTTTGAGATTGAGACTGAGGTTAGAATGCGAACGTTCTTAAAAATACGGGAATTGCGCCTCAAATACGTAAGTAAGCTTTGAATTAGATAATTTTATTATGAACGTGGGCGTGAAAGTAAACCGACACACATACTTCTTCACTTATTAAGTGAAACTTTTATTATCTACTACGCTTTTTATACATACAAACCTAATCTAATAAAGCCTCAAAATCTCTTTTACAAGCCGAACTCACCCAATACATCTGCCAAACAAAAGGTATAATACTTTTACTTTCAATCCAATCACAATTAGGTAAGTAACCCATGTAATTACTTAAAGTCTCCAGATCTACTCGGCCCAACAAAAAGAACCTGGCTATTTCATCGGTTACAAAGGGGATTTCGCCAAACTTCATCAAGGGTTTCCAAGAAAAAGTCGGGAACGGAAAAAAAGATTTGACCCCTGAAAGTTGGCGGCACCTGACGTACATAGGGGGAAATGTCTTTATCTTATTTGCTGGTACTTTAACTTTATCTACATATAAGTCTGGAATAAGAATGGTACAGTTTGGGTGACTTAATTATACGAGATCTACGTAGATAATTTAGTATTTTTTTTGTGAAAGGGTGGGAGTCGTCGTCACTATTAACATTGAATCTTAAAATATCATGTTTGAATATTATTATTTTTTAAGTTACACCTTACATTAAAGATAGTTTACAGTCTGTTTAAAGATAATTTATGATTAGGTACATCAGTAATAGAACAATTTAAGGAATTCTACATCATTTTTATCCACATCGAAAACAGATCAGCGGCGTGGGGCAACGTTTTTTTTTAAAAAAAGGAAGAAAAGATCCTGTGGCAGGATTACCAACAACTTTTATAATTAATCTGCGTTCATAAGGTAAGAACCTTTCTGAAAGTAAATCTTCAATTTCCCGATTCCGTCGAAACCCCTGTAAATTACACAAATTATACGAATTATAACGCTAATCTAATCGTTTCTTGTTATCACTCTATTATCTCTAAGTGGTGCCTAAATTAGGAGAGGAATTTCTTGAATATGCTAAATTGTTTCATGATTGCTTGTGTACTAAACCACAACTTCTGGTGCATACAGAATTAGCTGTATAGAGGCACGAGGAACAAGGTGTAAAGTTCACTCATACCTCCGTAGAAAAGGGAGGATCCTCCGACCAGACGGGTGTTGTGTCTGGTGGACAACTGCCCGACGATTGATGTCGGGACGTTGTATATATATTATGCTAGTTGCACGGTAAACTCTGCTTGCCACGATGCAGGATTTTGCGTGACGTCAGTGTGACGTAGTTCGCATGTAGCGATGTAAATACCGTTACAGCTGCATAGAGATAAGAACTAGCAACTTTTGCAATTTTAACAAAGGATACCTAACCTATACCTAATAATTTTGTAATGTTATGTTAATAATTATAGAAATAGATTATTGATGACATAAGTATTTGCACATCTAATTAGGTAATGATACAGTGTACTTTATATTTCTTTGTAACATCTATTTATACCTGCCTGTATTATGCAAATAAATAATTTGATTTGATGTTTTTTTTTGATTTGATACGTATGAGTGCGCCTGCTTTAATATCTAACTAAGGAGTAGGGTTCATTTTAAAGTAAAGTTCACGGTAAAGTATGCCCAGTGAATTAGATAGGCACCACAATAATATTTTATTTTTATTTTATTTATTAGGGAAAACAAACAATTACACATTAAGAAAAACAGAAAGATAGAATACAGAAATGATACAAATGTGAAATCAACCACGTTCTCCACAGATACACAGTGAGACAATTTGGTAAATTTAAAGACTAGCGTTGTAAACAATACATAAGAGGAAAATTAATATTAAAGTACCAACAAAACAAAGCCCCAAAGATGGCGCATATAAGCGGAACAAAAGTTTCACATTAATTTTTCAATATATTAAGTAACATGAGTTTAAACTTACTATGTGGCAAAGCAAACAGATCCAAACTGCAGAAATTCTTATTAAAATTGCTCGTAAGGCGACGAAGAGGTGCACGCAAGCCTGCGTTTGTACGACAGGAAGTAGTGGCGAATACAGGTCGTGAGCGCACCTCGCGTCCCTGGCATGTTCTAGGAACTATATAACACAACTTATTACTCATGTCTAAACAATCATACGAATTATTGCATAAGTCATACAAAAATGTGGTTTCAAGAAAAGTACGCCTTGAACTCAAAGGAAGTAAATTATATTTTTTAAGTAACTCACTATAAGAGAGGTAACAACTAATAAAAGGTAATATGTGTATTATTTTGTATATTCTACACAAGACGATTCAACTTTGCCCGTGGGTTACACATCCTATTTTATTCACATTATATCTACTTCCACATAAGATGTTTCAACTTTACCCTTGGTTGAAACATTTGCTAAACGTTAGCTTGGACCTTTTGACGATTGCAAAAAAATTTACTGTGTACAGTTTTATTGAGTTAAAGTAATTAAGATTGACTGGTATGAACTTTTCAAAGATGATATTTGATTTAGTCAGTCGGTTATGAAGCTGTTTTGTATATTAATAATAATAATAATAATAAGCTGGCAACACCAACGTCAACACGTCACGAAATTTTTCAGTTATTTTTATTTTAGACGCAGTTTTTATATTGGTTTTTATATTTTATGAGAAACCATACAACAAGCCTGAAAAACACAATAAATACTCCCCACATAATTCAAGAAAAGCAAAATTAACCAGAATCCTATACTTAAACTTTCGTCAAAAACTATGTACCGAATCTGAAGTGACATCTGTCATGCCACCTCCGAAAATGCCTTATATACTATATACTACTTGCATGAAAACTGAAAAATGTTGACGAGATCAGCTTCAAGACGAGCACGCCTACCATCTCCGGACTCTTCGCTCGGCTCCGCCTCGCCACCGCCGGTACCCAGCCCCACCGTGAGCGCTGTGACGACACCGGCCGCGGTAGTTGCGTCGAGCTCGAGCGACGAGTATTTTTCTCCGCTGACGTCGCCAACACCTGTACGTCGGCAGGGGAGAGGCCGGCCACCGAGGAGCTTGGGACTTAGGGGCCATCCGGCCCCGAACCGGGTCCCCGCTGCTGGTGGTTGTGTGCAGCGCATGAGATGGACTCAATCTATGAACGAGAACGTCATGCGCGCATATTACAGGTCTAAAGAGGGGGGAACTAACCTCACTGCGTACCGTGATAGGATGCTGTCTCTGTTTCAGGAACTAGAGCCAACCGTCAACGTCTCGGCCCAACGACTATCGGATCAGGTGCGGGTCATCCAACGTAATCATAGGTTGGACGATGCTGCACTTGATAGGCTGCGCTCAGAGCTGTGCAACCATATCGTCTCGGCTCCGGCACAGACCGCGGTACAAGCTTCAACCATTGATGCTGTCCCGCCGCGGTCCAATCATGGTGTTGAAGAAGACGATGATAGGGTTACCACAGTAAGTAGCCAGTACAACGCCCGATTGAGGAGCGCACTGGAGGATGCGTTTCGCGAGTATAGATCCACTTCGATCGAACTTAGACCCCGATTACCACGCCTACCTATGCACAAAAAAAATAGGGCGCTGGTATGTGCCCTCGACTCGCAGCTGAAGAATGTGTTCGAGAGCAGCAAGGATCTCGTTGATACACACTCGATTCTGTATTGTGCGGCTGTTGCGGCATGTCGTTTAGCTAATGTCAAGTTTCCAAACTATGACGGAGCTACTCGACCAAAACCAGCTGTACCAGCCTGGCAGTGCAGGATCGAGCGTCGTATCGATGGGACCAGGGTATAAATAAATAAAATAAAATAAAATAGCTTTATTGTTCTTGCACACTTTCCTTATTATCTAACACTAAGTACTTTTGCCATAATTGACATTATAAACAAATAAAATCTTTAACAGGTTTTTTTTTTTTTTTTTTTTTCTATACATTTTATAATATTTTATATCTATGGTGTACAAGGACCACTATCTATAGCGGTAAAAGCCTCCTCCAGCCGTTTCCAAGCTGTTCTGTCTCTGGCGATTCTGCTCCATGTTCTGCCTGCTATCTTTGCAATATCATCGCTCCATCTTTTGTGTGGTCTACCTGGTTTGCGTTTTATATTTATTGGATACCAGTTCGTGGTGATTTTTGTCCATCTGTCGTCTGGTACTCGTTGGACGTGTCCAGCCCACTTCCATTTCAAGCCCAGCACTTTCTCCGCCACTTCCTTTGCTTTGGTTTTCCTTCTGATTTTACTGTTTTTCACTCTGTCTTTTAGCTTGAGATTCATGTAGCTCCTCTCTAGTCCTCTTTGGCATATTTTAATTTTTTCTAAATTCCGTTTTGTAAGGGGCCATGTCTGGCAGGCGTATGTGAGTGTGGGGAGTAAGCATGTTTCCATGGTTTTCGTTTTTAGTTTAGTCGTTATCTTGCTCTTAAATATTTCTTTCAGTGTCCAGTACTTATTCCATGTGCATTTGATTCTTCTCTCTATTTCTTTGTCAGTGCAATCTCTAAATGCAATGAGATGTCCTAGATATATATATTCCTCTACGTATTCTAGGTTTGCAGATGAACATATGACTGGTGCTTTGTATTTGTTTGTCATCAGTTTCGTTTTTGTTTCGTTAACTTCTAGGCCAACTTTTTTGCTCTCTTCGAATAGTGACTCTATCATAGACTGCATTTCATT
Source organism: Brachylomia viminalis (assembly GCA_937001585.2). Lineage (NCBI taxonomy): Eukaryota > Metazoa > Arthropoda > Insecta > Lepidoptera > Noctuidae > Brachylomia > Brachylomia viminalis. The sequence continues at coordinate 10,367,455 of OW443308.2, read as the reverse complement.
TGGGTCTTCTGAGAGTAATACTATGTCATCAGCAAGGGACCAGGGTACTTATCGGCAAACTATACTGCTTCAGGGAGGGCAATACACGACCACGAGTGATGCGCTTTGTAAGACGGGCATTCGCGGGGACTGGAATCAGCCCTCGAGAATACATGTCCCATGTCACAGAGCGCATCGACTTCCTGAAGCAGAAAGTTTGTGCATGGGCGAGCCGTATTCGGCGGTATAAGCGACGGGTTGATCGATACACGCAAAATCGCATGTTCCAGAGCGATGAGAGGTGGGTGTACAGAGCTTGGGAGCGACTTGAACAAAATGTGACAGACGTGTGCCGCCCGGATGATGCCGCCACGAGAACATTCTGGTGCAACATCTGGTCGGTACCCGTCTGTCACGCTGAGGCTGGCTGGATACGAGTGGTCGAGCGAATGTGTGAAACCATACCAGAAATGGGAGCAGTCCTAATTACGCCATTAGACGTTGCCAGAGCGGTCCGTCCGTTACCGAACTGGAAATCTCCGGGACCGGACGGATTGCACAACTTTTGGTTAAAATGGCTAATTAGTTCACACATTTGCCTGGCATCTCAGTTCCAGTCATCCTTAGAGTCTGGGTCGCTACCACAGTTTCTAACAACAGGCGTTACCCACTTGCTCCATAAATCAGGTAGTGCCACGGAACCCAAGAATTATAGACCAATTACTTGTTTATCGACGGTCTATAAACTTCTTACATCCATTCTGAGAGCGAAAATTAATACGCACATTGGCAATAATATGATTATGTCTGCCTCTCAAAATGGATGTAGAAACGGGTCCCGCGGTACTAAGGAGCTACTCCTCATCGACATGGCCATTAGCCAACAGGTTCGTCGATCCCGCAAGGATCTGTCAACATGCTGGATAGATTATAAGAAGGCCTACGACTCGGTGCCGCATACGTGGCTCATGAGGGTGCTGGAGTTGTACAAGATTGATGCAACTCTACGCACTTTCCTAGAGTCGTGTATGGGGCAATGGAGGACGGTTCTTCGCTATCCAGGATGTCGACAGATCCAGGGGAATGATGAGCCTGTATGGATTAAACGGGGAATATTTCAGGGCGACAGTTTGAGTCCACTTTGGTTCTGCTTAGCCCTGAATCCTCTAAGTACACTACTGGAGGATTCAGGTCTAGGTTATCGGTTGAGGAGAGGTGGTCAGGTCATATCTCACCTTCTCTACATGGATGATTTGAAACTCTTTGCCCCCAACAAATTGCGACTGATGGAGCTACTGAAGGTAACTGAAACTTTCAGTAGCGCCATCAGGATGGAATTTGGTGTGGACAAATGTGCGGTCATGCATATAAAGCGAGGGGAGATTGTTGAATCCGTGGGAACCCAACTCACGGATTCCACAAACCTTAGAGCCCTCTCCGCATCCGAAACCTATAAGTATTTGGGTATGTCGGAAGCTTTAGGCATCAATGTTACTGACATGAAGCAATCGTTGAAGGAACGCTTCTTTGGCCGCCTGAAAAAAGTACTTAATAGTCTTCTTTCAGGCGAAAACAAGGTGCGTGCCTTCAACGGTTGGGTCATGCCGGTTTTGATGTACTCTTTCGGCATACTCAAATGGACTCAGACTGAACTCGACGCCCTGGATAGGAGGGTCCGTACACTACTGACCGCAAATCGGATGCATCACCCACGCTCTTCGGTGATGAGACTGTACATCCCGCGGAAGTGCGGTGGTCGAGGCTTTTTAAATGCGAAGACCCTCCACAACCGCGAGGTCTGCAGTCTCAGGGAATATTTTTTAAAAGCTGAAATGGGTATGCACCGTGATGTGGTAGCAGTAGACAAGGGACTCACCCCGCTCTCCATGGCTAAAGAGAACTGGCGCAAACCTGTAGTACTTACTACCGATGACCGCAGGGAGGTATGGCAAAGCAAGGAGCTTCACGGGCGCTTCTACCGGGCTCTTCACCAAACCGGTGTAGACTTCTTAGCGTCCGTATCCTGGCTACGTTTTGGTAACCTTTTCGGGGAAACTGAAGGTTTCGTCTGTGCAATTATGGACGAAGTTATCTTGACGAATAACTACCGGAGACATATTATGAAAGACGGGACGGTTGACGTGTGTCGGGCATGCCACCGTCCAGGTGAATCCATCAGACATATTATCTCTGGTTGTTCTCGTCTGGCTAACGGCGAGTACTTGCACAGGCATAACCAAGTAGCCAGGATTATTCACCAGCAACTTGCTTTAAAATATAAACTTGTGGATACCGAGGTACCGTATTACAAGTATGCGCCCGACCCAGTTCTCGAAAATGACCAAGTCACGTTGTACTGGGATCGATCTATCATTACTGACAGGACTATTGTCGCCAATAAGCCTGATATAGTGGTGATAGATCGATTAGCGCGCCGCACAATGATTATCGATGTTACCATTCCACATGACGAGAACCTCGTGAAAGCTGAGAAAGAGAAACAAATTAAATATCTCGACTTAGCACACGAGGTTGTTGACATGTGGAATGTGAGCTCGGCTGTCATTGTGCCGATTGTCGTATCGGCCAATGGCCTGATGGCCGAAAGCCTCGATCAACATCTTTCGAGGCTCTCGTTAGGCGGTTGGATCAAGGGCCTGATTCAGAAGGCAGTACTCCTTGATACGGCTCGTATCGTGAGAAGGTTCCTGTCTCTGGAGCCCTAACCACCGGTAGCTTGGACCCTGCTTCTGATACCGGCGGACCACTATTTTTATATTTTTAAATGTTTTTTTTTAATGTTTTTTATAAAAATATTTAAAAATGTATTTATATGTATGAAAATAAATAAACGGAATAATAATAACCCCACCACCGCATCTTTACGTTGACGTCGTAGCGGGGCTTGCGTGCTCCGAACTCTAGGTCTATCCGAAAGAGTTTACTTTGCCGGAACAGATTAAGGCGAGGAGCCAGACCAAGAGAGATACAGAAAATCTCGGGGCAGTATGTGGCGAGATGTTGGACTGTAGTGACCCCACGGAACCTATCTCCCGGGAGTAGTCTTGTTCCTCACCTCACCATGTTGTGTTATGTTGATCATCAGACGTAAGACAAATTCTATGTGTAAGAAGAATGCGTCCGTTTAAAGTATAATATTTTACTCAACTTTTGGTTTGAGAGTAGCCTTAGGGGCGCACGACTTCCACGGCGTCCTCACCTTCCGCCTGACGCAGGTCCTCACCGGACACGGTTGCTTCGGGAGGTTCCTGTTTTAGATAAGGCGGGAGGAAACGCTCGGGTGTCACCATTGTGTGGATCGCCCGGAGGACACGGTGGAGCATACGGAGGTTTGCCCGGCTTGGGCGGAGCACCGCCATGTCCTCGTGCAGGCGATTGGCGGTGGCGATCTCTCGCATCTGGCCCTAGTCTGACCATAGCTAGCCTAGCCATAGTACGGAGCAAGAGGGCATGGGAAGCCGTCACCTCCTTCTGCGAAGCAGTAATGCTCGTGAAGGAGGAGGCGAAACGAGTGAGGGAGAGGCAAAATTCGCGCCCTCACGCCCCTATCCACCGCAGGAGACGCCCTGGGCGTCGGGAGTCCCAAGATGACTACCGGCCACCATAGGCGCGGGCTTGCGGACGGCGAGCAATGGGCAGCTCGCCGTCTAATAAGGACCAAACCGGGTCGACGGCGCGATGTGTTCCACGCGCGCCTTGAAGATATGTCAGCACCAATGACGGGGTCCGCTAGGGCCAATGCCTGCTGGGTTGCGGGAAAGTCCGAAAGGGTTACCGTGGCCCCTGGCACCGGCAACTGAAGGAACACGGGTGGGTTTTAGTGAGTAAGAGTCTGACACGGCCTCCCTCTCCATAGCGGGAGAGGTTATTATATGATTGCCCAACGACAAAAAAAAAAGTTGTACGGGAGCTCACAAACTCTTCAAAGGTAATTTGTACTACCTCTCGGGTATTGAATTTTTTCCCTGCCAAGATATTGTCCCAATTTTGGAAAAAGTAGAAGTCTGTCGACGCAAGGTCTGTGAGTACGGTGGATCACACAAAACTTCCAACCCTAGCCCTTGTAGCTTAGAGACCGTCTGTTGTGCCATATGAGGTCAAGCGTTGTCGTTTAGGAGGAGCAGGAACAAGCGATTAACCAAGGCTGGCCGGAGATTTGCGAACTTCTCCATCACTGTGTCCAGTTCATCACAGTATACATCTGCAGTTATGCTGGTGCCATTTTGTAAGAAGCTGTGATGAATTATACCGGCACTAGACCACCAAACAGTGACCATGACTTTTTTAAGATAAGTTTTCGTTTGGGACATTGCCTAGACGCTGTACCAGGGTCTAACCAACATGATGACCGCTTACGATTATCAAAAAAAATATTCGTCGCAAGTGACAATGCCGTTCAAAATCCCTGCGTTTCTGTACTGTTAAGCAATGCAAGGTATACCTCAACGCGTTCGTCGCGCTGGCGATCGTTCAGTTCGTGCGGCACTTACTTATCAAGTTTGTTTACCTTGCCAATCTGACGCAAATGGACCAATATTGTTTTGATGCTAACTAAGGTTGAAAGCTTCTGCTAAGTCAACCGAAGATTGAAAATCGTCAGCTTCCACTATCGCCTTTAATTCGTCGTTGTTGACTTTAGTTTTCGGGCAACCACAAAGTTCGTTTTTTACATCAAAATTTCCATGTTGGAAGCGTTCAAACTGATAACGAGTTTTGCGTTCGTTTGTAGTGTTTACTCCGTACACGTAATTAATGTTGCGAGCCGTTTGTGCAGCATTGCAACCGCGACGGAACTCGTATTCCATAAGTTGTTCGTGTCTATATTGATGAAAAAGATACAAATGTAGTGAAAAGAAAAAACTAATCAATAAATAAATGATTTAATTGGAAATAAGAATTCCATATTTTTTAAATAAAATACATTTGAATTTAGAATTTATTGCCAGCCATACATACACTACGTTTCAAATGGCCAGTATTGAAACGGTAAAATCATACGTAAACACCTATTATTATTAATTATACTAAGGCCCACTTGCGCCAAGCTAGGTTATCACGGCTAACTCGGAGGTAAATGCTACTTTGGAGTTAAATTCTAATGATGTCTTGCACCATCAAGTGTTAGGGGATAACCATGAGTTTAATTTTTAAATTTTTAACCGACTGATGTGGGAGGGTTAAGTCAACTAACTCTGGGTTAGTAATGTCAAAATTTGCTTTGTTTGTGTCTTGTGTTTGTTGCATTTAGTGATATCGGTTTTATTTTGTCCTGAAAATGATAAATCAATGGTTGTTGTCTGATGATGATGAAGAGATCATCGAATACATTAGTTCAGACTTTTAAAACAGAAGAATTGCGGAACGGACTGATCATTAATAATCACAAAGAGACAAAGATTTTCATAGAAGATTTCGTCTACAAAAAGAAACTGTTCTCTATTTATTGGATAAAATTGAAAATAGATTGCAATAAACAAATGCGAATAAAAAGTAAGTACCTACATGTGACCGACATTACGTTTTTAGTAATTAGTGTGAAATAGACTGGATATTGGATTTAAGTGCAATGATAATGACCTACTATGTATTGCTACGCTGCTAGTGTATCATATGTAGGTACAATACAACTAATAATAGGTACCTATATAAAGTATTGTTTAATTTTATTTTTCCAGTGAGGCTGTATCACCTATGAACCAACTACTATGTACATTATACGGTTTTACGCCACTGGAAGTCAATTACTGACTTGCGGAGATGTCATTGGGGTACATGAGTCAACAGCATGCAGGATCATACATATGGTCACTGATGCTATAGCTCGGTTATATCCACAATTTACATTTATGCCAACTACCGGTGAAGAGCAAAGGCAGGCGGCATTGGAATTTTACCAGATTGCACGATTACCCCGTATCATTGGGGCAATAGATTGTACTCATGTGCGAATGAAGTCGAATGAACCGCGTAACCGAGGTTTTTTTTCCATTTTGAAGATCTTCCGCGTCCGCCTAATTTATTATCACAAAATAATGAGTATAAACAACAATGCAAATGCAACATGCTCAAGTCACGACAGTCAGTATAACGCGACAAAGAACCATGTGTCATTTCTAATCTGACATAAAGGAATAGACTTATTCAAAGTACTGTGGAGCGAGAGAGAGCAGTATACTAATTCATTTAGCATTCGATCTACCATATTTTGCCGGATGTAAAAAGAATGAATGAACATAACAAACGAACATGACAAGACTCGGGTTAGTTGACTCTGGGTTAATTTTTACTGGTGCAATTTATACTGTGAGTTAAAAATTTAAAACATTAACACTGAGTTAGTAAACCTCGAGTTATTTATTTAACTCAAAGTTTTGGTACAAGCGGGCCTTAGCGGTACAATATTTCGTAAATTGTAATAAATACCAATTGATTCAATCAAAATATCCTCCATTTACATTACAATTGAGGCGTTTGAAGATCACAAAATTGCTTGACCATGACGAGTTGGGAGTAAAGTACTACCTCAACCGCTTCGTGTTATGGAGGCGTGCAATATGCCACATAATAATTAAATCATAATTAAAAATAATTTATTAGGTTAATAATGATTTACAGGGTGTTTGGTAGGGAGCTGTACATACGCCTAGGGTAGAAACTAGGGATAGTCTGCTACCTACCCCCGCCCATTATATTGACCTTGGCCTCAAGGTTTTTTTTTACCTTACTACCTTACCTTAAAATTATTTCTTTACCTTACTACGGTACTTCAGGCCCCATAACTTTTCTTCTCCACAATTTTCTGGTGTAAAATAATTTTTTGCAGGACCCTAAGACTCTAACGATTAAAACAAGACCATTAGCCGACCGGTCCCATGGATAGATTTTGAGCTACAGGTAGTTTTAGTCAAAAAATCACAAAAAAGTCAAATAAAAAATAAAAATAAATTAAAAAAAAACCTTGAGGCCAAGGTCAATATAATGGGCGGGGGTAGGTGGCAGACTATCCCTAGTTTCTACCCTAGGCGTATGTACAGCTCCCTACCAAACACCCTGTATATCTTCAATGCGACAACATAATTTTGCGTGCCCTTATTAAAACCTACCTACTTACTCAATTAATGAATTCCATCGTTCGCAGTCAAATTTTAATAATTCTCAGTATCACGTCAAAAGTGTACTCGTGCGGTAATATTCACGGAAGACCAATAGCAATTTTAATCAAACGATAACTAGCCAGCACCATCAACTACAACACCAAGTGTCATCATTCCAAGAGTGCAGTGACACTCACGAACTGGCTTTGAACCATATTTCAGAACTGGAACAGAAATTATGTGAAGCCCATAAGGCCAACAGACAACACCGAACAGACAACAGAAGTTACCCCGTCAAATAACCACTTATTATTAGAGAATAATAAAACTGTATCTTCTGGCAATGTTACTCATAATAATAAAAAACCAAAGGGAGAGCAACATACTTTAAAACTATTTAATCAAAATATCCAAGGTTGCTCTTCCAAATTATTGGAAATAGAATTGTTTTTAGAACATACCAAATTTGATGTCATTTGTTTATTATTTTTTATTTTTATTTTATTTTATTTGGGAAACAAACAATCATACACTGAGTGTTACATCTAGATAAACAGTATGCTGTAAGTAAATGTACAATCCACTACGTTTCCACATATTACTAGCTTATAGTAGATACAGTTTTGGTAAACTTAAGTAATAAAAATTTAAAACAACAATACAATTTTTCGCTGTCTAATAGTTAAATAATGAAAAAAGGAAATAATTAAATTAAAGGTTTTGAGCAAGGCGCATAACAATCTGTTTTTTAAATTTATGTTTAGATAGGGCAAATACATCGACATCATTAAAGTTATTATTGTAAGCTTGAACCAATATCTGGAGCGGCGCTCTCCTTCCTGCATTTGTACGACAGGGAGTTGTAGCAAACAGTGGATAAGAGCGCGCCTCTCGTCTCACTACTTAACGTTTAACAGAACATTGGTTAAAGGATCATCAAGTAATGTCAATAAATTATGAAAACTATTGTGTAGTTAGCCAATTCAGCCGAAAACGTATGATACATGGTGGGTCATTAATATTAATTAAAAATTCTATTAAATTGAAAGAACGAAAAGACATCAGCGGACTGTCTGTTGAACACACCATTGAATTGTCCTGTGTTGAGCTTGATAAGCATGTTATAGTTTGCGTATACAGACCTCCAAGTTACCAGAATCTATCTGTGTTTGATTCTGTAATGGAAGATGTGCTAAAGAAACTTAGTGCTAGTAGTAAGTCAATAATCGTATGTGGTGATTTCAATATTAATTTATTAGAAAATAACGCAAATACTGTCAGATTATTAAGTCTTTTTAGGTCATTTGATTTGTCAAATATTTTTATGGAACCAACCCGAGTGACAGCTTCTTCGGCCACTTGTTTAGATAATATTTTTTGTAATTGTGATTACTTACACAAACAAATTGTAAATAAGTTGCCATCTGATCACAGTGGACAAACAATAACGTTTTGTTCCTACATGCCTTTACAAAAAATTCAAATAAGGTTTAGGCCAATAACATGTAAAAACTTAGAGAAATTAAATAATTCTTTGGCCAATAAATTATGTGTTCATGGTTTTAATAATATATGTGACCCTAATGAGTTCTACGCCGAGTTCTTTTCACTATTAAACACGCAATTTAATAACACTTTTCCACTAAAGACTAAAAGTATTTATACAAAGTTCTTATTTAGTGATTGGGCGACTCCAGGTATTCGTAAAAGCAGGGGGAAACTTTTTGAACTTTATGGCCTAAAGCAACACATAAATAATACAAGCTTTGAACAGTATGTTGCAAAATATTCTAAAACTTTTAAAAGTGTGTGCAAAATAGCTAAAGCTCTTTATATTAGCAATAAAATAAAATCAGCTAATGATAAAATAAAAACTACCTGGCAAATAATAAATAATGAAACAGGTAGGAAAAAACATCGTAATACGGAAATAAATTTAGAGACTGCACAAGGCCACATCAGCGCAGATGTAGAAATAGCTCAGGAATTTGAAAACTTTTTTCGTAGTATTCCCCTCAAAACAACTGAAGCTTTCAAATCCTCGCCCGCGCTTTCTGCTGCCTTACTTAGAACGAATGTAAAGGCCCTTTGGAGTTTAGGTTTCAGCATACAAACCCCCAGACTGTTATAAAAGCCATTAAAGATCTAAAAATTAAATCCACTGAAGATCTCTGAGGAATGTCTGTAAAAGTATGTAGATCTATCATTGAAACCATTGCGCCCTATATAGCATTCATATTTAACACCAGTGTAGACCAAGGAGTCTTTCCGTATCTCATGAAACATAGTAAAATAGTTCCTTTGTTCAAATCCGGTGATAGTAAAGAACCCAACAATTATAGGCCTGTGTCAATTCTGCCAGTTCTCAGTAAGGTGTTTGAAAAGTTGATGCTCAATCAAATGTTACGTCACTTTAATACAAATTCCATCTTTCATGAACAACAGTACGGTTTCACCAAAGGGCGTTGTACCACTGACGCTGGTGTCACCCTAATAAAGAACATTTTTAACGCCTGGGAAGAAGCACAAGATGCCATTGGAATCTTTTGCGACCTCTCTAAGGCGTTCGATTGCGTAAACCATCAGACACTTCTGCTGAAACTAGAGCACTATGGGATTACAAATACAGCTCTTGATTTACTAAGATCATACCTGAAAGAAAGGAAAGTTACAGTTCAAGTAAACGGCATAAACTCATTAGGGTCTGAAATGGCAATGGGCGTTCCTCAAGGTTCGAAATTGGGTCCATTCCTCTTTTTAGTTTATATTAATGATTTACCCCAATTACTTCAAAATCAACCGAAGATGGTGTTATTTGCAGATGACACATCATTGATATTTAAGATAGACCGACGGTCACAAAATCTTGACGACGTGAATAGCTCTATTCTTCAGGTCCATGATTGGTTTACGGTAAATAATTTGGTACTAAATGGTAAAAAAACCAAATGCATTAAATTTCAATTACCGAATGTAAGAAGTAGCGAGTGTGACATCATGTTGAATGGAGAGAAACTGGAATTTATTAATCACACGGTTTTTCTGGGAATCACGCTAGACGAGAAATTACAATGAAGACCTCATATAACATCTCTTGCGGGGCGGCTAAGCTCGGCCGCTTATGCTGTTAGAAAGATAAGACAGTTAACAGATGTAGAAACCGCGCGTTTGGTCTATTTTAGCTACTTCCACAGCATTATGTCGTATGGCATTTTACTGTGGGGTAGGGCTGCTGACATTGAATCCATCTTTATTTTGCAAAAGAGAGCTGTCAGAGCCATTTATAATCTACGTCACCGCGAATCTCTCAGGGAACTATTTAAAAGGATTAATATTATGGCGGTACCTTGCCAATTCATTTATGAAAATATTATGTACGTAAGAAAAAATCTACATCTTTTTAATAAAATAAGTGATAGACATAATTTTAATACAAGAAATAAAGATAAAATAGATCAACCATTTTTCAGATTAGCTAAAGTACATACATCTTTTATGGGGTACTGTGTTAAATGCTACAACAAAATACCTTGTCATATATTGCAATTAAATGAAAGAAAATTTAAAACTTATATAAAAAGTTCACTGTGTAAACAAGCGTATTACAAATTAGAGGATTATATCCAAGATAAGAATGCTTGGAAACATGCTGGTCCAGCTCCATAGGACAATCTAGGGTCTAGACAAAATTAAACTTATTGCAACTTTAATTAGATAGTTAAGTTAGTTATTTTTATGACATTGATTTACATTCTGTGATTACTTTAACTCACACACTGACATATTACTTGTTTACATAATTTGGGAAATCGTATACTTTTACAATGTTTGTAAATATGTGAACACCATGTATCTATCACTTAATTAACTTATTTATCATTGCTACGTTTATTAAATTCTTTTTACCTATTGTGGTAGGGTATTTTTTTATTATAGGTGCATCGTCTTCACATAAAATGATATAATTAATGTATACAAAATATTGTAACAAATTTTAAAAGAGTAACGGTGGAGTTTCTTGCCCATTCTTCTCCATTCGAAACTACCTTTTGGAAGGGGCGACTAGAATCAATTTTATTTAAATGTAAATGTTGACGTTCAAAAGTGCTTTTTATGTGCCTATTTGAAATAAATGTTTTGACTTTGACTTTGTATTTTATGGCATCATTTCGTCGAAGTGTCGAGGGCACTTATCAATAATTTGGATTTTGATATACAATATAAATGTTATCACCTACAACAAGGCTCAAGAAAATACGAGTAGGTGGTTCATTAAAATGTCAATGTACTATACAACTTATACTTCTAAAAATCTAAATCACGGTCAAGATCTAAGCCATAATAAATTCAAATCATTCATTAAAACGTAAATTGTGCAAAAAAGACAAAAAATATTGTTAAATATTATATAGAGGATGAAAAGGCTTGTAATTGACCTGCTCCAATGTTTACATACTGAATGTTGTTTTTTTTTGTGCTAACTAGGATTTTTTTGTATATACGTTCTGACTATTGCTTATTATTATATACACAATGACATGAATTAGTAGATTATTAACTAAGGGGATAAAGCAGTGTCTTCTGTCGCGGGTGACGATTTAAATCGCGAGCGTAATGAAGGAGTCGAGGTTTACTCCCGAGCGTAGCGCGGGTGTTAAAAACTTAAATCACGAGCGAAGCGAGGGATTTAAGACTAGTCCTGAGTGTAGCGAGGAATTTAAGTTCACCCAAGACTAAGACAGCTTTATCACCGAGGAAAATACTCTACTTTTCGTACAATTTGCGAAAAAAATAACACAATAATAATATGAGATAAGCATTTATTAAAAATAATGACAATTAAACGTATTTTTAGAACATTAACTTATTTATAAAAATAAATTAAAATAAACTTAACGTTTATGTATTTGAAGAAAACAAAAACGCGGCAAATTCCTAGACTAATATTTTTTTGTCGGAAAAGCAAAGGCATCAAGCTCATACGGCCTCGTCGGTTTTCGTAATTTTATTTAATAAGCATCATAACTGCATAATAAATGCGTATTCCTTTTTCAAAAAGATGTATAATGCTTTATATACAAACTCAATGGTGTAAACACAGATGTAGGTCAGTATAAATTTCGGTAAGTATTCCAAATTTAAATCACATTCTCCCCCAAGAGGATGAATGAAATTGAGTACAATTTTCTTTCCCTGTTTTTAACAGATTAAAAATGACTATTGTTATGTTCGCTTTTTGTGGCATAGAATGTCACTTTTTTGAGCAAGTGGTACGAAAAGTTACTTTATGAAGTATAATATTATTATTATTTTAATCGTTTCGCATATCTTGGGACTATATGGTTCCGGACCTTTGGTGCCTTACGAGCGGCCAAAGCCAACTCGCAGAGGCCCGTTAGACTCTATAAGTAAAGGAAATATAGCACGAACCGGCGATTATCCCTGTACGCACTATGCAAGTGCACCCAAGGACAACCCCCAGTTGGTGCAGTACTATTGCAGGATATGGAAAAAACATATTGGAATATGTGTTTGGATGGCTAAAGTAGACTGGTTACCTATAACTATGGAAGGACTATGGCCCCTGCCTGATCCATATTTTATTATACACGGAAAAAAAGTCAGGAGGTGACTTGCACACTCAATAATGGGCCCCCGGAAATTATCACCAGCACTTAGTGTCGAAGTGACAAGGAGGCAATTTATCCTGAGGTGCTTGAGAAGTGGCGAGGTATTCCACGGCTATCAGGGCAACCCCAGAGCCCGGAAGATTGGCAAGATCCCTACCAGCACTCACTAGAATACACTCTTGCGAATCTCCACTCAAGCCAGCCAATAAAGGCAAGAATGATTCACCTCATTCTTGCCTTTATGAGCTTTCAAGCTCTGTTCCTCACCAGCGTTCACTCCAGCCGATCAATAAATGCAAGCTAGAGATGAAGAACAAGACTTCTCCTTCTGTGAGGTCGCTACTGCCCAACAGCTCACCATATCCTGCCCTGCGGGTTTCTGGCTCCTCATCCTGGACCTATTGCGGCAAAGTAAACTCTACCGGCACAGACCCAGAGTTCAGAGCGCGCAAGCCACGCCACGACGTCAACGTCATCATACGGCGGTGGGGTTATTTTAATTATGGTTTTTACGTGGACTATGTGGGTAAATTTTAGGGTTCCGTTCCCAAAGGGTGCCAACGGAACCCTACTACTAAGGCTCCACTGCCCGTTCTTCCGTCCGTTTGTCCGTCCGTCTGTCCATCCGTCTGTCCATCTGTCTGTCAACGGGCCGTATCTCGTGAACCGTAATTGGTAGACATTTGACAATTTCACAGTGTGTATTTCTATTGCTGCTATTACAACAAACAACAAAATTTGCAAAAAATTAAAAGGGGCCATACAAGAATCGTGTTTAAATAAATATAATGTAGTGTTAAATATTGTACAGTGGTATGGTACCCTTTGTGTGCGAGTTCGACTCGCACTTGGCCGATTTTTTTTCGCTGTTAGTTTGAATGATAATCTGGCAGTTTGATTACTTTATGCGGCCTGCCCAAATGTCCTTTCTTTGGTATTGTTCGTCGAGTCGTTGAGCTACTTAAGTTCTGAGTTGAGCTACACGATTAGTAACAAATGCCTGCACTGACTGGGCAGGTTCACTAAAATTTGTATGGTTCTTACCTCAAAATACCATCTCAGACATAAACCTGCATGGTCTTCATATTATTTGACCAAGATTATGTCTGGACTTTAAAATAGACTGTGACCTCTGAGTTTGTTGCGGTCTGTCTTCTCAGAATAGTCAGTTAAGAAACATCGAACTCATTTAGTTTAAAAAACATAATTTAATTTTGACGTGTAAAAGTGTTTTTTGAACCATTTTACAAATTTAATTTATCATCATCAGAATCATCATTAGTGTCCGACCGAAGCTTCGGCTTCGGCTTCGGCATCGGCCACCTTCGGCCAAAAAAACCATCTTCGGCGAAACCTTCGGCTTCGGCCCAAACCCCGGCCGAAGCCGAAGGTTTCGCCGAAGGTCCGAGCAACCGTCGAAATTGAACGAACTGTTACGAAAGACTGAGTGAGAGAGCGACGGATCGGTCGTGTTTGCAGAGGCCGCGGGGAGTCACTGTCAAATATCACATTGCATGCGCGTCAAGACAAGTGTACTAGCGAAAAGTGTTTTAATATTAATTGTAGCTTGTAGACAATGGTGCCGATTCTGTTGTACACCGAACTAAACTAACTAAACTATCACTAAAATTCCTTACTTTTGGCTATGAGAATCTTAACGCTATTCTGCAAAATATAATCTCTAAATTTAAAAATAATTTTGACACATCTAAAATCAAATTTGACAATTATTGCGACTCCACGTGGTACTTGTTTGCCGTACCACGTGATCTTTTTTTAGAGCCGTAGGCGCGCATTATGTGCGGCCTCGACTTGTTTTGTATGGAATTTTTTACTTTTTGTATGGAAAATATAAAAAAATATTACCAACACGTTGAGTTTTATAGGTTTACGGGCTACAAAGGGGGTCGAAATTTTCATTATTTTTGCGATACGACACACCGTTTTCGAGATATAAGCAAAAGAAAAGAAAAAAAGATACAGTACCTACCGTTTTTGCATCTGAAGTCGAGGTGTTGGTGTGAATTTTAGTTCATGACAACTAATTTTATTCCACACCTTTTTAATCGCGATTAAAAATAGTCAGATTTAGTTAAGACAATCAAAATTTTAGGTGAAAAACGTAAAATTCAGAATAGCAAAATTGCCATTTTCACTAAATTATAATCTCAGTGCCATCTTAGTGCTGTCAAACTAAAATATAGTTAAGTTGTGTCACTTTAGCCAATTTCAGAATGGGAAATCGTCGTTTGACAGGAATAAACAAAATTTTGGTGATTTTTAGTCTAGTTTAGAGAATTTTGTGACAAGAGAATCGGCACCACTATTGAACAAAATTAATTACTGAGAGATTATAAACCTTCGGCTTCGGCTTCTGCCGAAGGTTGTGGCGATTGCCGATTAATCGGCTTCGGCTTCGGCTTCGGCCAAAAATAGACCTTCGGTCGGACACTAATCATCATATATAACGTTTGTATGAGATTCTTATATTTTAGTAATATTTTGCCAAATTAAAACTCAGTTCCCAGTAATATACCTACACATAAATAAAAGTATCTTGACTGCTTTAAATGACACAGGATAAGGATTATTTCAATATTTACTTAATACCTCAGTCAGATCATATTTAATTAACATAAACTCAGAAATAATAAATAAAAATACCGGAAAAAAAAAGAAAATTCAAACAGCTACGTATTCGAAATATAAACGGTATTAACGGCCATGGACGGTTATCCTCTCTATCTCTTTGCACAGTCCATCAAGCAAAAGCAAATAAGCATAAAAAGTAAAGGAAAAATAAGTACAAAATACTTCGTGAAAGTGTGGCTATAATATATTTTATTTTGTTTTGATGTTGTTCTTCCTATACGAGCCGAGATAAGGGAGAACTTTGCCTCAGTAAAAGTAAGTAATCAATGTGGTGTTATTAATGTCTTTTGTTGTACTCAATTGGTTACGGTTTATTCTGAATTCAAATGTTAGTTTTTATTTTAATTGTTTGCAGTGGTATGGTTTGGATGTAACCTAATCTGATGAGCGATTTTTAAGATTATTTTTTCTTATTAATTTATTTATCAAGAAAACATAACATAACATCACGCCTGTGAATGAAGGGTTAGGCAGAGGTGTACCTAAAGTACACCCACATTACGCCAGTTTTTTTTAAAGTCCCGTTTAATAGGGGGCGATCCTATTGCCATCAAACGGGCACAAATTTAGATACCGGGCTGGTACTGAGAAATCCCTGAACGAAAATGCAATAATACTTTCCCCGACCTGGGAATCGAACCCAGGACCTCATGCTCAGCAATAACGCCTGCGACCACTAGACCAAAATGATAGGAAGGTCATAATTTAAATTATAGAAAACATCAAAGGGAGGAATTTCATTATTTATTTATTTATTTTAAGGACAACCAACAAAGCGTACACCAAAGATACATGTTAAAATATCCATATTATTTTGACATTTTATAGTGTAGCCTTAATTAAAGGCTGCTACAGCATGCATTAAACATAGTAGTAGGAAATGCAGTTACAATAGAGTTACAAAAAACTAAAGAAAATACAAAAAGTTACAAGACAAAACATATTTTACAAAGGACAATGGGAAATGAATGTATGGAGTCTGGGCCCACCCTTCAATAGTAACATCTGATATACCGTTGGATAGGGCTTTTTAAGTGGAACATTAGTTACTAATATAACTATGGTCAAATGTTAGTACTTTCGGAGATACGACGTCTTAAAGTCGTCAGTCTAACATATTCTTTATGGATACTTATAAGGTAAAATAGTAATAATAAGTACACTTTAAAACAAAAGAGATTTATTATTCGTCTTGGACATCAAAGACAATTACATCATTTAAAAAACCCACGGGGGCCACGAATGGTTGATGTCTCCCAACTCCTAGGTACCAAATCAAAGAAATAGTGTGAGCGCAACTTCCTACAGTTCGCCGTCCGGTCAAGCAAGAGCAATAATATTGTGATATCGCGTTTCTTCCAACTTGGTTTCGATCAATTAATATATAGCAATAGTATATTCTTGCTCTTACGTGGCGTGACTGTATCCTACCACGCAGCAACCACACATTCTCTGCTGGTATATTATATTCTATTAAATCATGTAAATCGTTTTGTCTGTACATTTTTCTATAACGTATAAACCGTCTCGAAGATGTTCACTGCAATATGACTGATCGCCATTTGCAAATGCGCCCGGGCAAGCGGCGGGCGCAGCGGGTAGGGTGGGGGCGCAGGTAAGGAGCAAGCAGATAGGTGCCGTCCGTTTTGAGTCTGGCCATAGTTTATCTTATAACGAAGTAAACTACGGTCACTTTTATGGCAGTATAATAAGTAGTATAACTCCGAAAGTACTGACTTTTGACCTTAGTCGTAATAATAAGTTTTATTCTGCATAAACATACCTATTCATTTATGAGTGTCTTATTCCTATTGAGAGGTGGGCCCATCATTACTCATTCTCCTTTAGATAGATTTAAGTGAAAATTAAGACAATTGAAACTACAATATACATTTCTGACAATAATGCCCTAAGCAATACAGCCCTGACTTTATGTAAAAAGTAAGACATATCAATATCTACGCTGGGTGAGCGTGACAGGCGACAAAATGGAATCTGCATTCTGTTAATGGTGGAAAAATTACCCAGATTGGTTTTAAAGCTCTTAGCACGGAGCAACTGATATCTAAACCCACGAGCAAGTTTGTAGGGCACATTCAAATTTATTTGACTCAGCAACCGTGGACAATCCGGAGTGTATTAAGTATTTTTACAAACGTTCACTCTAATCTCAATCCAAAATACCTCTATATTACCTACATTTTTGACAAGATATTGACGTTGATCGTCGCTCAGATGAGATTGAGTCTACATTTTGAACGTTTTCAAATACGGAAGACCTACATAATGCCAGGATCTTCGCGTTCTCATTTTAAGGGGCTGACAACAGCTAAAGCGCGGTCACTGTCGGACTGCATAGAAAAGAAAGAGAAACGCGATGACACAAAGCTGGTAATTTATTGCAAAATATGAAACAATGCTCTATTTACAAAAAATCTGTTGACTGAACTAAAAAATGAAAACACTATCACGTTATTAATTAGCTTGAAGAACAATCTGAAGAAAAAAAACAGAATTATTGGATGTTAAACATTTCTTTTAACGATTATAAACCATAATAATATATTATGGTTTATAATCGTTAAAAGAAATGTTTAGAGGTATTTTCGTGACTTTTTTGTGTCGTTCCAAATTTAGTTTTCAACGCACTATCTAACTAGCATATTTTTAGCCTGAAGTATATCATATATTTTACTGATTTTGTTTACTGCAGTGGATCATATACTTTTAGGCATTATGAAACTAGCGTTTAGTTCATGTAGTCCCCTTAAGAAGCACTAGCGACCAGCGCCTGCTTCACACGGTATTTACGACTTGACAAAATATTGAGAGTCCTTTTTTATGATTATGGAAGTAGATAAGTTTAATGTAAATAACACATAAACCTTCCAGACACAATGAAGGCGAAAACCGCATTAACAGGCGTAGTTTAGAAGACCAACGCGGTCAAACAGACAGACACGAAAGAATACGTTATAACTGGATATAATTTTTTCGGTTGGTTATCCATATTCTCAGCTCACAGATTTCATTGCCCAAAATTTAAGACCGCTAATTTTATTACAACTCTCTTTACCCCACTCATTACCCGTGGTCCCGGTGGGTCGACCCCTTACCACCCATGGGTAAATTTAATTACCCGTGGTTCCATGGCATTAGGGATTGTTTCTGGACTTCTAACTATATCTATTTAAAATAAAATCATCAGTTACATATAATAATAAAGCTTACTCATTCATACAAATAAAATAATTCCATCCTTGTTGTTAAATACCGGATGGTATTTGGAGAACGTTGACCTGATGGTACACTAGCAATAGTTATAAATAAAACCACTGTGTACTGATCTGATATGATGAAAAAAAAAACTGTTACTTACATACTATTCGCGGTAACGAAACCATAGCGACTTCTAATTTGACGCCAACGCCATCTATCGAGCACGCAAGAAGGTTTACAAATAATCAGGTCGTAAACAGTTGTGAACAAAAACATACTTACACCAGAACTATATTGAAATGGTTAATTCATAACCGATATACTAATGACTTATGAAGTCTAATTCCGATTCAGCCTGTCCCTTGCTGCCCTCTCCCAGCGACGCCCTAAACCGAGGTCCTTACCCCACAGGGGGTGCGCTTAGCGTGTAGTCAACCAGAAGTTTTTTAAGCCCTGGCTGGAGGCCTTAATTTATTAAGGCAACCACACCCGAGCAGCAACCAATCTCCTTTTTTTTGTGTTCGCTGGAAAATCCTCACGGATGTCCGTCACCCTGGGGTGGGCGGTGGGGTCTGTCAGACTCTTACTGACTAAAAACCACCCCGGGTGTTCCATCTCACACCTACGCCGGGGGTCGCGGGAACTTACTGTTATACCTTGCTAATGATAGTAGAATGGCTGACCACTATCCAGACTTGCCTAGTCAGCATTTTAGAAACCTAGAAACGACACTCATCTGGTTTGCACAGCAGTTCGGTCTGATACTCGGTACGGGTCGGAAGTCAAAAACCATACTGTTTCCATCATCAATTAATTCTTGTTCCAAGTTCTCTCATTTTTAATAAACTCTGTTTCCAGTTTAATAATATTGTTTTTTTTTTAAACAAGTTTCTGAACTCTCGTATAATAAAATCCCCTACCCGACTACGTCTATAAAGAATCACTAAACTTGAAAGTGCTAGTGAAACCAAGTGTTCAAACCTAAATGTTTTAAAGTGCTGAAAGTTAAATGGCTTTAAATCAATACTGTGTCGTATATGTGCAATCAATCCAAGTGCCTGATCGACACCCTGTCTTGTGTGATTGTATCGTGCAACCGAGACCGGATTTCGGCCTCTGCTGGTGCAGAGGTCCAACACAACTGCTGTTCTGCTGGTTGTCGCTTGAGAAGCGGCACGATGACCCTGAATATCCTCATAATGACCGCGTTGTTTAGAAAGTACTTCAGTTCTACAATATCTTACTATATCCTAAGCCGAATACCAGAATTATCTCAGAGCCACTATTTCAATATACATAATTTGTTTCTACTTACTAAATCCTATTGTACATTGTTCATACTACATTGTAACTGATAAGGACCTACTGTGCGGTTGCTGCATATTTTGTTTAGGCTACGCGTTTCAAAAGCAGTAAATACCAACGACATGATATGTCGCTACTGCAAAAACATAGGTCACACCATTGAAAATTGTCGCAAAAGACAATACATAAATAGTAGGAACCAACCTGCTGCTTTTACTTCCGATGGTCGCCAACCTGCACAAGCTCCAAGTTCTAGGCCAGCTCGCAGGGTTTTCAACGTAAATCAGGACAAGGGAGAAGGAACCGACGAAATCGACCAAAACGATTTAAATAAGTAAAATCTCCCGGCCGGTGTGGTGCGGGAAATTCTTCCTACTATATCAAGGCCGATACCTCTATTATCCCTGTATCTCCTGAATTACGTACTAAACCCAATGCTTTTATGAAACCAATAACTAAATCCTCTGAATCACGTACCAAATCCACTGTTTCTATGAAACCAATTACTAAATCCCCTGAATCACATACTAAATCCTCTGTTTCCGAACAAATTACATAATCCACTGAATCACGTATCAAACTCGCTGAATCCGCTATTTCAGCCAAATCACTTGCTAAACCCTGTAAATGATCAAATCCAAATGCAAAATCCATCGATTCTATTCTCGTTTCAAATCCCTTCGTTTAATCTCCAGATAACTTGCCAAACCTGAAACAAAAACAAATGTGAAAATTTATAAAAAAAGCTAAAATACAGAAAAACGATACTTACCTCATGTACATACCTCTGCCGCTGATAGACCTCTATCTTTCCTAATTGACACAGGTTCCTGTATAAGCCTGCTGACAATAGATTCCATGTCCAAAGTTCCAAAATTAAGTGATGGCGTAATAACCCTCAAAGGAATTGATCCTGGAAATGAAACAACTTCAACTCTAGGCAGCTTCAAAATGCAAATATTCAAGAAATATAACAAGCCTTATGCCCATGAATTTCACGTCGTTGAAAATATTAGCCTAAGTTTCGATGGCATCATAGGCAACGATCTACTGAAAAACCTAGGTTGTCAAATAGACTATTGTCAGGAAGCCCTACAGATACATGAAGAATACGTAAAATTAAAATTCGCTGAACCATTATACAACATTCCACCTCGCACGGAAACTGTAATTGAATGCATGGTAAGTAATCCAAATATTAGGGAAGGTATGATAATAGATCAACACATCTCAGATTCATTATTAGTTGCCAATTTCATCGTTAATGTGAAAGAAAATAACCGTGTTAACATTACGGTTGTCAATACGTCTGAAGAGTCCGTCGTACTCCGATCTAACCTTGATCTAACGCTAGAACCCCTAAACATTCAGCTTGTTTGAATCCTCATGAATCACTGCCTCTTACAAAACCTCTACAAGAACTAACAGAGTACTCAAGCATCTTAGGATTTCTCACCTAAATGAAGAGGAATCTAATGCCATAATTACAAGTCTGCACAGACTTTTCCGATATCTTCCACCTTCCAGGTGACCAGCTCACATACAACTGCCGAGCATAATATCAGAACAAATACAGATATCTCTATCCAAACTAAATCGTCACACACAAAAAAGAAGTCGAAAATCAAATTAATAATATGTTAGGACAAAACATAATAACACCTTTAAACTCACCATAGTCCTCACCCATTTGGGTTGTGCCCAAAAAACTGGATGCCTCGGGACAACTCAACGCCTCAACGGTGACGGATTTCAAACTATCATCAATCCCGGGGGAGTATTTTGTTTTATTTATGTGATTGTAATTAATGTTTACAGACCACAGAACACCACAATATACTGCTCAGGTATCTGAGCTACGTCCATCACACATTGGCACGGTTTATGTCTCTTTTTGCTTGACAAATAGTGGAAGCAAAATCGATGACGGAAACATTCGCCCAGACAATGAACACTACATAATAATTATTATAATAAACTTACAAAATAAGCTCATTACGAGCTCACACTTGAAAATTTTAGCCTGTAATGTGTTACAAAGTCGTCTTAAAAATTCGAGTTTAATTTTTTTATTTTTATTGTAGGTAGGTAGATAACTGGTTATAAGATAATATCTAGGAAAGCAGTGTTTTCTATATTATTTCTCTTCTGTTTAACTTTCCCCGTCTAATTCTAATGAACTTAATCTATATTTAATTGCTATTTCTCAACAAATTACTTTAATTCCCTACTTTATTTACTTTTTCCCCCAGCTACCTCCTACTAATCCACACATCAGAACATCTTTTCTTGCACTGTTATTTAGCTGCATAACTTCACACATTCCAGGTAACTGACAGTTAGTCACAATGATGACCCGTAGAGCTACACTCAAGGACATGGAAACAAAGCTAAGAGATACCTTGAAGGAGCTCGAAGCTTCTCAAGCTGAATGAAAGCAACTGCTCCAGGAAAGGGAAGACAGTGAAGTGGAAGTGGAAAACATTATCTCAAAGAACACCTTCCTCAAAAATGAACTGGCTGAGCTACACATACAACACATGGACTTAGCCGACCAGCACCATCAACTACAACACCAAGTGTCATCATTCCAAGAGTGCAATGATACTCACGAACTAGCGTTGAACCATATTTCAGAACTGGAACAGAAATTATGTGAAGCCCATAAGGCCCTAACTTACTTAGAGTCTGTCAAGGTCAGTGAACAGGTTGCTAACACCAGTAACCTATTTTATGAATTGGTAGGCAGTAAGTCGAAATCAGTGTGTGAGCCAGCTGTAACAATAGATTTGACTGGTGACGATACCAAGCCATTGTGTCCTATTGTTATGAGTCACAATAAATTAAAGCGATATATTAAAATTAAGAAGATAATTAAAAGGTCGCACAGAGCAATTAAAAAACAAAATCTTTTAAAATTAAATCTTTCCCTTAGAAAGGACCGTGTTATCCTTTCAAAAAGTTTAAGTAATTGTACAGTTGAGCTAGATGAATGTAGGGAAAAGTATGACATTGATACTAAGCTCCTATATAAAGATTTACTACACAAGGAGCACTTGCTTAAGAATATTTTTGAGAAATATGAGACTTCACAACAACAATTAAGTGAGCGATTGTTAGAGGCTGGGGAACTACTGGAATTGGTGAAGTGCAATGCTGAGAGGTATGAGTCTCTGACTAATAATCTCTCTTGCAGCTGTGCCAACCAACCACCACCTCCTCAGCCTCAGCTTGACTTGCCTCCGCCGGTGTTAGCTTTTCCAGCGGAGCCCTGTGTTGATACACAGAACTATAAGTCTATATTTTTTTGTGATGAATTAGGGTCAGGCTTTGGGAAAATATTACTCAATTACCTTAGCCATGGTTTTACCAATCATATTTATCATAACATAAGTTTTAAACAAATGATTACAAGAATTGTAAACACAAACCTAAATGATTATTCTACAATGGTTTTGCTATTAGGTAATAGTACTGGTATTACCAGAAAGGACATAGTGGATGGTGTCGGCACCTTATTAAAGTTAAATATAGGAAAGCTAATGTTGTGTGCTTTACCATACTCTGATATGAATCATCTTTATCAGATGATGAAAATAATAATATTTTTAAATTGAACAATACTATTCACATGCTGACATGTTGTCATAGTGACAAATTATTGTTTTTTGACACTAACAAGTTTGTTAGTGGTTTTAAGCTGACTCAGAGAACTTTATCTCTGTCTTGGGAATGTAGACAAATGATTGCTATGTTGATAGCATATAATATTAATGAGGTTATAGCTAATATAACAAATTCTAGTTTTAGTGACGAGTCTGTGTTGTCTAGTTATACTAACAACATAGTGATCAATTATGAGTCATCATGTTGTACGAAGGAGGATCCACCTATAATACCAACATCCTTGCAGGCCACTACCAGTCAGATAGGGTATTCTCTTCCTGATGGATCTCAAACAGGCATTCTAGACACTTCAGTTATAGTTGTGGAGGTCACTCCGGATAACTCTTTAAACTAGTTAGTAAGACAACAGAAGTTACCCTGTCAAATAACCACTTATTATTAGAGAATAATAAAACGGTATCTTCTGGCAATGTTACTCATAATAATAAAAAACCAAAGGGAGAGCAACATACTTTAAAACTATTTCATCAAAATATCCAAGGTTGCTCTTCCAAATTACTGGAAATATAATTGTTTTTAGAACATGCCAAATTTGATGTCATTTGTTTAACAGAACATTGGTTGAAGGGTCATCAGGTAATGTCAATAAATTATGAAAACTATTGTGTAGTTAGCCAATTCAGCCGAAAACGTATGATACATGGTGGGTCATTAATATTAATAAAAAATTCGATTAAATCGAAAGAACGAAAAGACATCATCGGACTGTCTGTTGAACACACCATTGAATTGTCCTGTGTTGAGCTTGATAAGCATGTTATAGTTTGCGTATACAGACCTCCAAGTTACCAGAATCTATCTGTGTTTGATTCTGTAATGGAAGATGTGCTAAAGAAACTTACTGCTAGTCGTAAGTCTATAATCGTATGTGGTGATTTCAATATTAATTTATTAGAAAATAACTCAAATACTGTCAGATTATTAAGTCTTTTTAGGTCATTTGATTTGTCAAATATTTTTATGGAGCCAACCCGAGTGACAGCTTCTTCTGCCACTTGTATAGATAATATTTTTTGTAATTGTGATTACTTACACAAACAAATTGTAAATAAGTTGCCATCTGATCACAGTGGACAAACAATAACGTTTTGTACCTACATGCCTTTACAAAAAATTCAAATAAGGTTTAGGCCAATAACATGTAAAAACATAGAGAAATTAAATAATTCTTTGGCCAATAAATTATGTGTTCATGGTTTTAATAATATATGTGACCCAAATGAGTTCTACGCCGAGTTCTTTTCACTATTAAACACGCAATTTAATAACACTTTTCCACTAAAGACTAAAAGTATTTATACAAAGTTCTTATTTAGTGATTGGGCGACTCCAGGTATTCGTAAAAGCAGGGGGAAACTTTTTGAACTGTATGGCCTAAAGCAACACATGAATAATAAAAGCTTTGAACAGTATGTTGCAAAATATTCAAAAACTTTTAAAAGTGTGTGCCGAATAGCTAAAGCTCTTTATATTAGCAATAAAATAAAATCAGCTGATGATAAAATAAAAACTACCTGGCAAATAATAAATAATGAAACAGGTAGGAAAAAACACCGTAATATGGAAATTAATTTAGAGACTGCACATGCCTCATCAGCTCAGATGTAGAAATAGCTCAGGAATTTGAAAACTTTTTTAGTAGTATTCCCCTCAAAACAACTAAAGCTTTAAAATCCTCGCCCGCGCTTTCTGCTGCCTTACTTAGAACGAATGTAAAGGCATGCCCTTTGGAGTTTAGGTTTCAGCATACAAACCCCCAGGCTGTTATAAAAGCCTTTAAAGATCTAAAAATTAAATCCACTAAAGATCTCTGGGGAATGTCTGTAAAAGTCTGTAGACCTATCATTGAAACCATAGCGCCCTATTTAGCATTTATATTTAACACCAGTGTAGACCAAGGAGTCTTTCCGGATCTCATGAAACATAGTAAAATAGTTCCTTTGTTCAAATCCGGTGATAGTAAAGAACCCAACAATTATAGGCCTGTGTCAATTCTGCCCGTTCTCAGTAAGGTGTTTGAAAAGTTGATGCTCAATCAAATGTTACGTCACTTTAATAAAAATTCCATCTTTCATGAACAACAGTACGGTTTCACCAAAGGGCGTTGTACCACTGACGCTGGTGTCACCCTAATAAAGAACATTTTTAATGCCTGGGAAGAAGCACAAGATGCCATTGGAATCTTTTGCGACCTCTCTAAGGCGTTCGATTGCGTAAACCATCAGACACTTCTGCTGAAACTAGAGCACTATGGGATTAGAAATACAGCTCTTGATTTACTCAGATCATACCTGAAAGATAGAAAAGTTACATTTCAAGTAAACGGCGTAAACTCATTAGGGTCTGAAATGGCAATGGGCGTTCCTCAAGGTTCGATATTGGGTCCATTCCTCTTTTTAGTTTATATAAATGATTTACCCCAATTACTTCAAAATCAACCGAAGATGGTGTTATTTGCAGATGACACATCATTGATATTTAAGATAGACCGACGGTCACAAAATCTTGACGACGTGAATAGCTCTATTCTTCAGGTCCATGATTGGTTTACGGTAAATAATTTGGTACTAAATGGTAAAAAAACCTAATGCATTAAATTTAAATTACCGAATGTAAGAAGTAGCGAGTGTGACATCATGTTGAATGGAGAAAAACTGGAATTAATTAATCACACCGTTTTTCTGGGAATCACGCTAGACGAGATATTACAATGGGGACCTCATATAACATCTCTTGCGGGGCGGCTAAGCTCGGCCGCTTATGCTGTTAGAAAGATAAGACAGTTAACAGATGTAGAAACCGCGCGTTTGGTCTATTTTAGCTACTTCCACAGCATTATGTCGTATGGCATTTTACTGTGGGGTCGGGCTGCTGACATTGAATCCATCTTTATTTTGCAAAAGAGAGCTGTCAGAGCCATTTATAATCTACGTCAACGCGAATCTCTCAGGGAACTATTTAAAAGGATTAATATTATGACGGTACCTTGCCAATTCATCTATGAAAATATTATGTACGTAAGAAAAAATCTACATCTTTTTAATAAAATAAGTGATAGACATAATTTTAATACAAGAAATAAAGATAAAATTGATCAACCATTTTTCAGATTAGCTGAAGTACATACATCTTTTATGGGGTACTCTGTTAAATGCTACAACAAAATACCTTGTAATATATTGCAATTAAATGAAAGAAAATTTAAAACTCATATAAAAAGTTCACTGTGTAAACAAGCATATTACAAATTAGAGGATTATATCCAAGATAAGAATGCTTGGAAACATGCTGGTCCAGCTCCACAGGACAATCTAGGATCTTGACAAAATTAAAACTTGTTGCTACTTTAATTGTATGGTTTGTTATTTTTATGACATTGGTTTACATTCTGTGACTACTTTAACTCACACACTGACATATTAATTGGTTACATAATTTGGGAAATCGTATACTTTTACAATGTTTGTAAATATGTGAACACCATGTATATATCATTTAATTAACTTATTTATCATTGCTACGTTTATTAAATTCTTTTTACCTATTTTGGTAGGGTAATTTTTATTATAGGTGCATCGTCTTCACATATAATTATATAATTTATGTATACAAAGTATTGTAACACATTTTAAAAGAGTAACGATGGAGTTTCTTGCCCATTCTTCTCCATACGAAACTACCTTTTGGAAGGGGCGACTAGAATCAATTCTATTTAAATGTAAATGTTGACGTTCAAAAGTGCCTTTTATGTGCCTATTTGAAATAAATGTTTTGACTTTGACTTTGACTTGACTTTGACAACGAAAATGGAGCGTCGTTATTGACTATAGAAAACTCAATGATGTCACTATTGGAGAAACATATCCTATTCCACAAATAACAGAAATTCTAGACCAATTAGGAAAAAGCCAATATTTCACAACTTTAGATTTGGCTTCAGGCTTCCATCAAATTCCAATATCCGAGCAAGACCCTCCTAAAACCACCTTCTCCATACCTCAAGGTCACTTTCAATGAAAAATGCCCCTTCAACCTTCCAAAAGCTGATGAACACATGTTTACGTAGGCTTCAAGGCTCACGTTGCTTTGTATATTTTGATGGCATCGTAGTGTTTGCTGTGTGTCTTTCTGAAGCTGCATTACCTAAGTTAAACAACAGGTAGAATATTTAGTGAAGTGTCACAATCACAAGGATTACCAATTTTATTTAATGTATAAGACTGTTTCGGTTGAATGTATTAATAATACGTACCATTAAGATCATGGAGCCTTGTACAGTCTGTCAAGAAAGTCATGAAAATAATGTTTTGGGAACTACTGCTTTTCCTAATACTGGCAACACTGAATAATTGTCAATCTGAGTACCTCAGCTGTCACATCGTAGCTTTGTGGTTGATATTCTTTATTATTATTGTGCTATTTCGAGTTTTTTTAATCGTGTGACCGTATAGAGATCAAAAATGAATCGGAATGTTTATAAGAGCGGTGCGAGATAAATTATATTTACAGTTTTTCAAGAGTGTATGGCCGAATTTCAAGCTGGGACGAGTAAAGACGATGTTTACGGTCGAACAGCAAAGTTAACCGGTACGTGAATGTATTTTAATGTTAAACACAATAAAGGAAATATAATCTCATGACAATGTTCTGTTTTTAAGTATAATTTATCTATTTTTATCATTGTTTGTATTTCGTTGAGGTTATGAAATTTACCTACGATTTATTATACTACCACTCGACGGTTTTGATCCTTTTGTGTTATTTATTTAGATGTGTATAAGGTATTTGTTATTTAACATGTCTTTATTGATTTCAGGTGTTTCTGAAAGCACAATTCGGCGCATAGTGGACGAAGGCATGAAGAATGGAGGTAAATTGTCATTCAAGTGAATCTGAAGAGTCAGAAGTGGACCAATATTTCGGATTTATTTTGAATTATGCAGGAGATTTGGATTCGGATTAATAAAGAATTATCTAATAAACTCGCATTTTTTTTTTGGCAATTGAGTTGATATTGATATTCCACTAGCGTCATGTTGAAACGGCAGCGCAGAGAGGCAAACCATCGAATTTTGCACTTTGTGGTAGATAATGTCAGTAGCTGACAGGACGAAAACAAGACTTGGTCAAAACAAATTTTAATAAAATCAGGTACTAAACATCACAAACAAACTACAGAATACATAACCATTAGGCACCAGTGTTGTTCACCATTACCAATTAAAGCCAAAACTTTTTTTTTGCTCCCTGTTTGTCAGATAGATCTGTCAGATAATACACATGACAGTAAAGGGACCATAATAATAAATTAATAATTGTCAACTATTGAAAAAAAAAGCGAGTATCAAAACCTTTCAGTCAAAATTTGCAGGGATACCATATAAATTATGGTGGCGCCCTCCCTTTTTTTTAAGACTTTCTTGACAGACTGTACCTATAGTTTTAAATTCCTTGGGTAGGTATGACGGAAAAAGCATGGTTATCGTCTTGCCGACGCCATGGCTAAGTGCATGGCGGTTATGCAAATGGCCGCCATCGCGATCCCAATTTCCCATGGTGCATTCACCCTAAAAAATAAAAATTGTATTTATTATTTTAAATAAAGTATGGGAGCATCAAAGTTATTAATACTAAGAGCATGCAAATAAGAAAACACACCACACCACACTGTACAGTTCATAGCGTTTAGAGTTGTTGTCATTTGTTTTTTTTTTTTAATTGTGTTATGTTTATAATTTATATATTCTTTAATTTTATTAGTTACCTAAAAATACAGATATTTATCTTTATTTTATCTATAAAAGTACACACTATGCTCAGATTTAATCACACTAGTTTAATTCTGCGGAAAGCTAGACTTACCCGATTCAGTCACACGGTGGGACGTCATTACGTCATTCGAGAGGTAGTTGCTGAAAATCAGCGCTGTTGACGATAAGTTCGTCCGAAGTCACAGCATTTTGCTGAGCAACGACCTTTTCTTGCACAGATACGACGCACGGCATAATTGCTTATATTATTGTTGTTTTTTTGTTACAAAAGTAGTTATTTTTCCACTCTGCAATTGGCATTTTGTTTTTGTTTTGATTCATTTGTGATTGTTTTGCAACTTTTGTTGTCATCTGTCAGTGTCGCAAACGCATCTGGATTGATTTGTATTGTCAATGTCACATACTACTTAGAGATGTCAATGTCAACTAAGGTGTCTTGTCTTTGGTCTCTGGCACTGACACATCAAGCAATGGACAAAATTGTCGGCAATATGTATTATTGAATATGAGGCTTTTGACAACGTTGGATGTGTATACATTTATGTCTCTTTTTTATTATTTTTTTATTTGTAATGTGCGTTTTGTTTGTGCAGAATAAACATTTTTTCTTTCTTTCTTTTCTTTTAGTGTACTCCCCTGACTTACCAAGCCACATTCGAAATCTATCCACTGTTTTCAATAGGCTCAGGAATTATAACCTAAAGCCCCAACCAGACAAATGCGAGTT
Organism: Brachylomia viminalis; assembly: GCA_937001585.2. Taxonomy (NCBI): domain Eukaryota; kingdom Metazoa; phylum Arthropoda; class Insecta; order Lepidoptera; family Noctuidae; genus Brachylomia; species Brachylomia viminalis. The sequence continues at coordinate 10,337,370 of OW443308.2, read as the reverse complement.
TCTCTGCAAGGAAGTCGTTATGTTGGTCACATAATCAACAAAGACGGCGTAAAAAATCAAATGTATCACTGAATTCCCAATACCAAAATATCCCAAAGAAGTAAAAACTTTTCTTGGACTCGTATCTACCAACAAGCGTTACATACCTGACTTTTCCAAACACGCAAAACCATTAACATCCCTTCTGAAAAAGGATACACCATTCAACTGGAATAATGAACAGCTACTCGCTTTCAAAAATTTATAAAAGAAATTATATTATTTTATTTTTTATAGTAACGTCGCCAGTAGTAGCATATCGTGATTTTTCCAAATCCTTCATTAGTAATTCATAATAATTCGTCTATTTCACTGTTTCTGCTATATTATCGCAAATACCGATAGGAAAGGACCGTCCAATCGCTTACGCATCTCGAACACTCAATAGGGCTGAATGTAACTATAGCGTTACTGAAAAAGAATGCTTAGCCATTATCTTCGGAACTAAAGCCTTTCGCCCCTACCTTTACGGAAATCGATTCACCAAAGTCACAGACCACAAACCCTTACAATGGTTATTTAACTGTAAGGATCATGGTTCTAGGTTAGTACGCTGGCGACTCAAATTAGAGGAATTTGGGTATGATATTATATATAAGAAAGGGAAAATTAATACTAACACTGACACATTGTCACGGTTCCCAGTCAACCATATTCAAGGTAAACCTTTTTTTTTCCGGGGGGGAAAATCCTCATGGATGTCCACCGCCCTGGGGCGGGCGGCGGGGTCTGTCAGACTCTTACTGACTAAAAACCACCCCGGTGTTCCATCTCACACCTACGCCGGGGGTCGCGGGAACGTACGATCCTTCCGCAACCCCCGACGGGTGGCCTCTTCGGGCCTTTGGCCGTGGCTCTTCGCCGCTGCGGGCCTCTTCGGGCCTGGGGGGAAGTGAGGTGTTTGACTCCTCCCGCGACGTCTAAGAGGGGCGCGCGTGAACACCACGCGCCGCCACCTCGGGTCCTGGTGTGTGGAGGGTGACTGACGTCCCCGAGTCCGTCACCCCTGGACCCATTTAGGGGGACTGGAAGAGGGCGTCCTCCGCCCTCCGCCGACGCCCGGTGCGCCTTCTGCGGGCGGGGTGAGTGGACGAGATCTCCCTCTCCCTTTCCGCAGCCTCCTTCTGCGAGACGACTGTCTAATAAAACAGGATGCATTGAAAGCAGCACATAAAATTATATTTTGCTCAGTTGGTGTAATTGCTGAATGGCGTTCCATTTTGAAGATAAATAAATAAATGACAACAAGACTGTTTACTTCATCTTCACTAAAGTTCACCACTTTGACGAATCATCATATCCCGCTATCTACGACACTCTGAAACAAGTATGAAACGAAATCCTGAGTTCTTAACAAACTACAGACGTTGACTATCTCCGAATTCAAAAACCCATTTGACCATCACTCCTACACAAAAATGAATATCCATGTTTACCTAAATAAAACAATATACCCTACTCTGAGCGAGAGACCTAAAATCATGCGTGAGAACCACGACATTTCTACAGCCGGACACTTAGGATCGACACGAATGCACAACAGAATCCGGGAACAATTCTATTGGAAGGGCATGCGAAGTGATATAGAAGACTATGTCAAGAAATGTAAATTATGTCAAGAAAATAAAGCACTGAGAAAATTAAATAAAGCTCCGATGGAGATCACTACTACATCCACAGCTCCATTTCAGAGAGTGGCATTAGATATAGTAGGACCATTATCCGAATCCGACTCCGCTAAACTTAAGTATATTCTCACGTTACGAGATGATCTAACTAAATATTCTATCGCTTATCCTATACGTAGTATAACCGCCGAAGAATCTAGCGATTGTCTTGTCCACTTTATATCCCTATTTGGAATTCCTAAATCTATTCTAACCGATCAAGGTATTTACTTCACGGCTGACCTTTTCCAAACTACTTGCCAATTTCTTAAAATCAAACAATTATGGTCATCACCATATCACCCTCAGACACAAGGAGCATTAGAACGCAGTCATTCAACTCTCAAAGAATATTTAAAATCCTTCGTAAACATTAACCAAGATAATTGGCCTACTTATGTATATACAGCTATGTTAACATATAACACAACAGAACATTCGACTACCAAATTTACTCCTTACGTGTTAATATTCGGCCACAAACCCTTTATTCCTAACTCATGAAAGTGAACCAAGTACAACATATTCAGACTATATTAAAATGTTACAACATAAATTCAAATACACCAGAGAAAAAGCCCTGTGTAATATACTAAAATCCAAGGAATCTTCTAAATCCTATTACGATTCTCACACTAAATCACCACCACATTACGAGGCTGGCGACTACGTCTACCTTAAAGCCCACCTGAGGCTCAAAAAGACACTATTGCCTATCTGGAAAGGACCATACAAAATCATTAAAGTTCACGATGATAATAATACAGCCACGCTCCTTTTCAACTGACGCCATGTGACTCATCATTTCGATCAAATGAAACCCGCGGTAACTAAGGACCCTGCATTATTTTTAGAAACCAAAATAGTTAATGATTAGCATGTAAGTACTAGCTGGTAATTATAATAGGTCTAAGATAACCTAACTGATCCTACTCATTCTATTTCAGCGCTTCGGTCAATGCGCATCAGGATTTTATCAAGCCACTTCCTTCTAGTTCCGGTATATACTTCGATAAACTAGAAAAACTTAAAGCAATTAAGGGAAAATTAAATATTATCAGTCATGTAAACATTTCCCTTATAAACCCTCATCTTACTAACATCAATGACATCTTGGGAATTGTTAGGAAAACATGGCAAAAATCAAGTAACCTTCAATGTGAAAACATACTATCCCCCCTTACAGTCCGGTACAACGATATTAAACGCGAGTTCGACTCTATCTCACACTTAATGTCAAAGGGTAGTAAACGTTCAGCATGGTTCGGCGGAACGGTAGCCTAGACGAAGATGGCGCATTAAAATACGATTGCGCAATTGAATACATTCCAAACCACGAGAAAAGGCTCGCCGAACTAATGAAAGAGACATTTTAATTACTACTTCTACCCCGGGATCTTACCAACAAACGATTAATAAATTAAAAAATAACAAAGATTCACAAAAAAATACTTTAAGTCAACTTACGCTACAGTAACATCACCGAAACTTCTAAACTCCTAATATTTGAAACAAAGATCCAGTCTATAATTGCTAACCTTGAAAGCTCTCTGCTTGTTGTCACTGTCGTTTCAGCTTGAAGACTTAACAAACGCTATTATATTGAGCAGTCAAAACATCCTGCATCCAAACATAATAAGTTCGGCGCAATTATACAACGAACTCGTTGATAACGATCGGTAGGTACCTACCTAGAATTACCTACCTCCTGGAATTCCTATAACGCTAAGTCTAGATAATATCCATTTAATATTAAGCATATCTGAAATTGCATGTTACTATTTTATAATAATAAGGAACTTGTTCTTACAACAAATTTGTACAAATGTGTTGTACAAATTTGTTCTTATGAACAAATTTGTATTTGTTTTACAAGTTCCTTTAGATCACTAATGACGATGTTATTTTGTATCTTAATCTAGCATTACCGACCCCTCACGGGTCAGATAATCCAAATACTTTTAGTTTAATTTTACCCTTTTTTTTTTTTTTTTTTGAGGATGGGAAATCATCAAATGACTCCTCCCGCTCTGGGTGGAGCGGAAGGGAGTGGCAGACTCTTACTGACTAAAACCCACCCGTGTTCCTTCCTTGGCCCTTTATGTTCCGGGTCAGCGGTACCCCTTTTGGATGATCCCGCTTTCCCGGCAGGCTTGGGCCCTAGTGGGCCCCCTCTATGATGCTGACATCTCTTTGAGGCGCGCGTGGAACACGTACGCGCCGTCCAGCACGGGCCTGGTCCTGATCGGACGGTGAGCTACCCATTACTCACCGCCCGCAGGCCCGCGCCTACGGTGGCCGGGAGTCGTCACGCGGCTCCCGACGCCTGGAGCGTCCACCGCGGCGGCTTGGACGGGAGACTCTCTCCCTCTCCCGTCCCGCCACCTCCTTCGCTAGCATGACTGCTTCGCAGAAGGAGGCGACTGCCTCCCACTCCCCCTCGCCCCGGACCATGGCTTGAACCAAGGCCGGGCGTGAGAGATCGCCGCCGCTGCCGATCGCCTCTACGAGGACACGGCGGTGCTCCGCCCATGCAGGGCAGGCCCCCACCGTATGCTCCACCGTGTCCTCGGGGCGATCATCGCAGTGGTGACACCCGGGCGTTTCCTCCCGCCTGATGATGTGCAGGAACCTCCCGAAACTTCCGTGTCCGGTGAGGACCTGCGTCAGGCGGTAGGTGAGGACGCCGTGACGCCTCTCTAGCCACTCCTCAAAGAGGGGTCTTACCGCCGCTATCGTGGCGTGCCCTGCGCTGGGTTGCGACAGTCGCTCTTTCCATGCCGCCATGAGATCGCGCCGGAGGTCCGTCCGCTCCGCCGCGATTTGCCGCGGAAGCGGGGTTTCCCCCCGGCGTAGTGCCTCCGCGCGCCACTCATACAGGCGCGCGAGGACTATCGCCTCCAGATCCCACGGCGGCAGTCCGGCAAGGAGGCTTGCCGCCTCGCCCGAGATCGTGCGGTAGCCCCGGATCAGCCTTACGGCTACCACCTTTTGGGGCGCGTTCAGATAGTGGGCGGCTCTCCGCCGCAGTGAACGCGCCCATACCGGGGCCCCATATGTAGCCATGGACCGCACGACCCCCGCGTAAAGCCTCCGGCAGGAGGCGTTTGGACCCCTCAGGCTGGGCAGGAGCCGCTTGAGGGCGGCCCCAGTCCGTTCCAGTTTGGGGGCCAAACGTCGGAAGTGCTCCACGAAGTTCCACCGGCTATCGAGCACGAGTCCTAAGTATTTCATCGTGGACTCGACGCCGATGTGAACCCCTCCTGCCGTTAGTTGGGATCCCGATGGTGGCCTGTTCCGGGGCCCATGGAAAGACATGGCCTCGGACTTGTGCAAAGCCACCTCGAGACCCAACTGCCGGATCCTCTCCACGACTATCGCAACCCCGCGTGTCATTGCGTCGGCTGCCGCCTGATGCGACCTCCCCTGCGCCAGGACCAGCGTGTCGTCAGCGTAGCACACCACGCTGACGCCATCAGGGAGGTCGGCCCGCAGCACCCAGTCGTAACCGATGTCCCACAGGAGCGGCCCTAGAACCGATCCCTGTGGGACGCCGCACGACATCTCTCGCCGGTTCCACTCCCCATCGCGACCGGGGTAGATGACGGCTCTGTCCGTCAGATATGCCTCGACTATTCGACGGAGGTAGGTTGGCACCCGGTGATACCGGAGTGCCTCCCCAATGCAACTCCAGGGCAGGGTGTTAAATGCGTTGGCGATGTCGAGTGACACCGCCACAACAACCCCGCCCCGAGACACCGCGTCCCCCGTCGTGAGGGCTCTAACGCGCATGATGGCGTCCACCGTCGAGCGCCCCTTGCGGAAGCCGAACTGACTATCCGCAAGATCCGGCCCCGTCCTCACCAGGTGCCCGACGAGGCGGCCTGCAATTACTCTCTCAAAGAGCTTGCCGACCTCGTCGAGCAGCACAATGGGCCGGTATGCGGACGGAGAGTCCGCAGGGCGCCCTGGCTTCCGAATGAGGACCAGCTTCCCCGTCTTCCAACGGAGTGGAAACTGGCCTCTCTCCATACATGCGCTTAAGAGCGCCTCCAGTCGAGGCCCAAGAGCCGTCGAGGCCAGGACCCAGGCTTTCCCTGGCAGGCCGTCGGGTCCTGGGGCGGTATTTTTGGCCTTCAGCCTACCTACCGCCACTCTCAGATCTACCCCGGTCACTTCAGGGGTGTCGTCGTCGTCCGCGTGGTCCGCTTCAGGCACCGCGAGCGGCGGAGCCATGGGCGGGGGACTATGCTCCCCCCGTGAAGGGAACAGAGCGCTCACCACCTCCTCCACCAGCTGGGGGCGGAGACTCTGCGTCAGCGGGGGGGCCCAGGTGCGGAGTTTATTCCGCACCATTTTGTAAGGGCGCCCCCATGGATCTCCGTTCAGAGTCTCCACCAACTCCTCGCGGGCCGTATATTTGGCCCGCTGGACAGCCTCTTGGAGGGCGGTCTTCGCCGCTCTGTATCCCTCGTACAGCTCCGCCTCCGTCGCTTCCACATCCGGAGGGCGGATGCGGAGCCTACGGTGCCTGGAGTACAGGTGTCGCACTGCGACGCACGCCTTGCGTAGCGTCTCCAGCTCCTGCGACCACCAGTACACCTGACGTCGGGCGCTTCCTGGACGGACTCAGGGCATTGCCACGTCGCAAATCTCGGACATGGCCTCCCGGAACCACTCCGCCTCATCGTCAATATCGGCAGGCCTGTCCGGTGATGACACCCAGGCCTGCACGATCGAGGCTTCCAGGAGTAGCTCCCGGTCCATCTGCTTCAGCGCCCACCGCGGACCACTCGGGGCCTGTTGGACCGGCGCGCTAGAGGTCTGGGCGGATACGTCGAACCGGATATACCGGTGGTCGGAGTAGGTCTCCACCTCCTCCATGACGCGCCAGTCAATGACACGCTGTGACAGAGCGGGGCTGGCAAACGAGATGTCCACCACAGACTCACCCCGCATCCGCACACACGTAGGAACAGAACCCCGGTTTAGGACGACCAGGCCTGTCTCCAGAGCCCAGTCCTCCACCATCCTGCCCCGCACATCAGTGTAACGGGAACCCCAAGCCGGATTTTTGGCGTTGAAGTCCCCGAGCACTAGCACGGGGAAGCGATGGTACCCGGCGACGACGACACTTAACTCTGTTAAAGAGTTCTGGAACTCGGCGAGAGTTCGGCTCGGAGAGAAGTACACTCCCACTACTACGATCTCCCCGAACCGTGCTGCTACGCACCCCTGTCCCTTCGTGACACCTTCGAGGGATGGGGTGCCGGCGGCGGCCGACGAAATTATGGTCACTGAGCCGCTCAGGTCCTCAACCCAGTCATCCCTGGGCAGGACAAAATACGGCTCAGCGACCACGGCAATGTTAATCGACCACTGCGCCATGCTCTGGAGCAACAGGTCCTGAGCGCAGGCGCAGTGGTTGATGTTCGCCTGGAGGAGTCTCAATGGAGCCGTTACTCCTCCATTTCAGTCTCCTCCCGGGTGGCGGCAGTGGCGGCAACGGTGGCAGTGGCACTGGCCGCGGTGACGGTGGTTGTGGCAACGGCGGCGGAGGGCCTGCCTCTCCTCCTGGTTCCGGCGGGTGGAGCGCAGGACCTACTGCCCGCCCGGTGATCGGCCGGCTTGCCAGCACCCGCACATGCTGTGCAGTGCGGCGCGGCTTCGCACGAGCCGGCCTTATGTCCGGGCTGACCGCAGCGGAAGAAGAGAGTGCTGCGGTCCACCTCCGAGGTGCACTGGACGCCAACGTGGCATCACGTGGCCACATGGCATCGGAAGCACCTCAGAGGTCTGGGTTCCAGCAGTTTAACCTGCGCCGAAACCCAGCCCACCAGAAGCCTTCGGCCCTCCACAATCTTTTTCGCCGCCGTCACGGGGCAGCTTACCGTTACGGTTCGCATACCCGCGGGTTAATTTTACCCTCTAGTTCGTATATTGCTATTTCTAAGGATAAGCTAAACTTCTGCAATCTAGATAACCTAGATAAATGTAAAACAATAAACTCTGAGTTCTTTCTGTGTGAGATACCCACAGTATTGTTGACGAGCAATAATCCTACGTGTGAAAGGAACTATTAACGAAAACGATTAGTTCTATGCCCACACAATGTGAAACTAAAACGATTGTCAGCGAATTCGACATTTGGAAATCCATTATGAATAATCAATGGATTTTCGTACAACCCCGTTTAAGTAAACTGTCATCGGATTGTGATTTGCGCGAAAACATAGTGTCCGGAACCGGTATATTACAAATCCCAAATCAGTGTACTTGACAGTCACATAGATCATCTCAAGGTGAAATCAATATAGATATTCCTATTCCTAGTTTAGACTTTAGCATTATTAATTATTCATGTTGTAAAATAAATACTAAGACTACTAGTTTAAACAACAATATATATCCCCTATTTTACTACAAAACATCAACTTGGACGATCTGACTATAAATAAACAAAATGATAAGATATTTTCAGATTTAAACAAAATTATCAATGAAGGACCTATCCTAGTAAAATACAGGATACATTATTCTATATTAACTGTGTGTATTTTAATAATGGTAATGTCTTTTTTAGTCCTGCGAAATGCCATATATAAAAATAAAAACTTATGAAGTTTTAACTCGTAAGCTATCTTAACATTGAAATTTGTAATCTTAACATTGTTAATCTTTTTATCTTAACATCGTATCCAACTGAATTCAATTAGTGTATCGGTTATGAATTCATAATTTTCAATTGCTATTTTTGTTCTGATTCTAACTGGGTATTCTTTTAATTTTTCGATATATTGACCAAAACGTTCAGGAGACGCATTATGTTTATGCATTTTTTTTAAATTTAATTTCGCTATGCCAAAACTCCGACACGTTTTGGTTTGGTGCCTTACTCCGAAGACACTGGCAGTTTTAACATTATATTTCTTTAGCCAAAAACGTTGCAAGTATTTTAAAAAATTCACCGGTTGCACCGTGATCTATCATATACCCTTCCAAAAGTCGTTCCCTTGGTAATAATGGCAACATTTAACACAGTGACACAACTCTGGCTTGAGGTTTACTTTTTGTAATGCCGAATATCGTTTTGCTCATCCTCCACATAGCTTGCTGCCAGTGATAATAGCACCCTATAATCTCAATTTCGGGAAAACATTTGTATGGAATTTAAAGCTGCAAGTTCAAAATCACAGTGATACTTTAATGATTCCCTTTTTGGAAACTGGTGTTTTAATACATTTAAAAGGGCTGTATACGTTTCGGTTTTAACTACGACTAACTAAGCGAATGTAAGTTTGTATGCAAATGTAATTGATTTGATATTCATGTGAATTTGGCCGGATTTGTGCATAATACATTGTTTGTTATATGCGTTTGGACCTTAGTGTTAAACGGCGACGTCAAATGAACAGCTATGTAATCATGTCATCATAATTGGATCGGCATTTACATAATTTGAATTGTCTCCCGCATTTCGGTGGCAAATATTGACTGTTGTAAGGTTGTCGGCATGAGAAAACATAATTATATTTTATATCAATGACGCTGTCGTATTGTACAGAGAATAAAAGGTAGATAGATAAAGTATTGCATACAGGGTCAAATTAAATTCGAAACTTCACAAACGACACAAACTTGTAATGACCCTACAACAGACAAACAGATTTACTAAACTCATAATTTCAAGTAGAAAATCAATGGTGTAAATTACATTTTGTTTGAGAATATCACTGACTAGCTAGTCTCTTGACACGCGAAAAGAGAAAAATATCCTACTTAGGTTCTCCTCTTTCTTTAAATCCTACCGTCTGCATAGTGCTGCAAGGGCACACAGGCCTCCTCTCTGTGATAGAGTGGGCCGTAATCCACCACGCGGGCCTAGTGCGGGTTGGTGGATGACAGGTCTTCGAATTTTTGGTTCTAGGACATGCCGGTTACCTCACGATGTCTTCCTGCGCCGTTTTGAGAGCAGTGGTGATAAAAGAATTAACACAAAGCGATGCGCCTGCCTGGGTTCGAACCCACGACTTACAACTCGTAAGTCGGGGTCGTTACCACTGGCCCACCACTGCTCTCATGCCTCTTCACATTTTTCTTATCCCCTACCCCAATTCCTTAAGCTAAAACCATAAATCACACTTAAAATGGGAGTCAACAGTGATTAGTTAAAATGCAAGTAAAGCTTTGCAATATGCTTCCAGTGCAGGCTGATACCTTCAACTTTCATTTTATAACAGAAGAGTTCCCAAACTTTCTCAATAGCTATTTCCTTCCGCGTACGTCTGTAACTCGTACAGAACTTTTAGAATGCATAGAATATTTTCTTCCTGTTCTTTTTCCTTTACGTTTTCTCAGACTTTTTTTTTATGGAAGACTACGGAAAATAACATGAAAAAGATGTTTGGTAACGCGTGGGAAGATCGAGGTTATACAAAACTCCTACGTTAGTTTATTTTTATGATTATAGTTTCTTACGTCTATCTTTGAATAATTAAATCACGGAAAGCCTAAAATAAAGTACCCTTAATAAAACGAAACAATACTACGAGTACAACTATAATTAAATTTAAACAAAACACAATATTGTGCCTATGTACACCTTGGTACAAATATAATTGGTTACTTTAATAGATGTTCGAAGTACTCACTCAAACACGAGTTAACACTAAAACGCTGCAGGCCCCGACTACGTGACAACGGGCCCCCGGGCCCCGCAGTCGTAAAATGACACGCAGTCACAGCTGAATTAACGTTCCCAGATAACGATTTCAGGGTCGTAGAGGTGGGTCACTAATAAATCTGCTCGAATAAACCCAGTCATAACCCGCGGGGTTATAAAACTTTACAGGCCTGTGAAATAAATTTCCATACATTGAGTGCAGAGCCTACGTCGTCGGTTATATTCGCACACAAATGTTACCATTACGCGTGAGATTTTGAATTAATGATGTTATTGCTTCCACTGTTGTGCTAGCGCATAAAATATGTAGTTAATGTAAAATTGTGTGAGCCATTGCTATTATTTTTGAAGTTAAAATACACAGGCGCAGTTTTGTATGGGGTTTTGAAAAGTTATGTTGATGGTTTTATATATTAACATAATTCATTATGTATACGGACTTATTTCCACTAAACACAAACTAATTTCTCGAATGAATTGATCAAAACATAGTTAATATATTCGAATTACTAATTAGGGATAGAACGCGCATTAATAATTATTATTATCAGTTGGAGAGGAGTTAGTAACAAATAATTAGGTCCTAAAATTAAAGAGATATTATTATTCCATTGGTTGCAAAAATAACACAAACTAGACAGATTTTACTGATATAACTAAATCTTTTATTTATGAAACTTATTCACTATCTACTCTTCGTGTAATAATTTAAGACACTAATTTAAATAAGTTGCACTCAGAAAGTTGAGTCATAAATCTCTACAGCTGCCGTGTTGACGTTGAAATAATTAATAATAAAGTTCAAGAAATATGAACAATCGAGACCAAAAAGTTTCAGTAAAATCATTTTGAGTAGGTATAAAACCCTTTGGTTTTAATACAGGCGCTAGAAGTTAATGCTAAAATACAACCTATTTATTTCTAATTTATTTTGTTAAATTGACCCTTAGCATTGTCTGATAATACCATTTAGGGTTTATGAAACTGCCACTCTAGTCTCTAGCTGATCTAGAGATCAGTTATCGGTTCCAAGACTGGCATACTAAAACTATACTGTGAACTAGCATACTTTTCTAACTGTGAATCTGTATGTTCACTGGTTGAGAAGTATAAATACGAAAGTATAGAGAAAATAAACTCAAACTCAAAGCATTTATTTGAAATAAACCAATTACAGGCACTTTTGAATTGTCAAGGGGTCGGTCAGTCAGAAAGATGAAGCTAGTTTCCATTCCAAAGCGTAGTAGGTACCTATGGAGAAGAACGGGCAAGAAACTCCATGGACACTCTTTTATTTCAAAATATTGTTACATAAAAGTGGTTACATCATTCATGTTGAAATTATACGTGTGAGAACGATGTAGAAAGACGTGCACGTTAAAAGCGTCCGTAATAAAAAATAAGAAATAAATATGTGGGTACTTCTCTGTGCATTTTCATTTCATAGTTTGGAAACTTCGGTAACAAAATGGTTGTAGTATCAATATTTTTAATGGTACCAGTTAGCGTAGTGCCCACATACTCAGCCTATAATTTTCCCACTGTTGGGACAAAGGCCTCCTCTCGGTGAGAGGGAGTGGGCTGTAATTCACCAAGCAAGCCCAGTGCGGGTTGGTGGATGTCACATGTCTTCGAATTTTTGGTTCTAAGACATGCCGGTTTCCTCACGATGTTTTCCTTCGCCGTTTTGAGAGCAGTGGTGATAAAATAATTTACACAAAGTAAAGCGCCTGTCTGGGTTCGAACCTACGACCTACAACACGTAAGTCGCGGCCGTTGCCACTGGGCCACCACTGCTCGTGCTCGTCGAGCGTAGTCTTCGATCATAAATACCCTAGATACACTAACAACGCCTCAAGCGCGGTATGAATCAATTGTGCTAAAAACGCGTTGTAGCACAATTGCGCTCGCAGTCGCGCGCCGGTCACCGTCAGGTCAACATGCCGAAGTGCTCCGTGAAAAAGTGCAAAAATAATACTTCAAATAGCTTGAAAAAGGATGGGGTTTCTTATTTTCGGTAAGTATTAATTCAAGATTTCATAATGTAATGGATTTGTGGCTAAATTTACCTTCTAACTAAGTAAAAACATTGTTTTCTAAAATAGTTGAAGTAAATCGCTTACGCGGTTGTCCCTTTCCCGCGCGTGTTGCTACTCTGTTCCTACAAGACTCAAGGCTACGATCCCCACGCAGCGTAAACTGAATTATACTTAATTCTGATTGACTTAAGGTGTACATTCGTACACCTACGGCCGACGGTCGTTAAAATTTTACGACTTGCGCGATTATCGCATTTTGTAATGTCACAACCGCCTAACGCGTGCATTACAAATAAAACCTTTTGTGTAGGGAATAAAGTTGTATTCAATTTTTATTAATATAGTCTTAGTACATTATACATTGTGAATTTGTCTACTATACGTGCATACTTATAACTAAGCGAGTCGGACACTTTTTCGGCGTGAATTTGTAGGAGATGTTGTATCTAGGGTATTTATGATCGAAGAGCGTAGTGCCCACCGCTGCCCAAATATTTGTGCAAACTTCCTTAACTCCATTGACGCGTGTCGTGGGTAGACACTACACTACACAGCCGTTTGATCGGTCACCATCCCTTAGTTTGTCGTCACGTTCCACTTTGCCTGGTAAGCGTCTATTAAAATATGGGCTGTGTGTCAACAGCTTTACCTTTTCGTAACAAAGAGGTGTGTGCAAGATCTTGAATGGTAAGGAAAGGTGTTATTAGTTTAAAGTAAACCATAAAGACTTTAAATAACATTAATTAACATTACGACTGTATTTCGATCACCCAGGTACAGGAAATACTACACGATAGGGCGGCGAACCTTTGCTACGAACCTAGAACATCTAGATTCCAGGTTACTACTAAGACCGGGGCTGCCATGAAGCGGCTCCTGCCCAATCTGATGATTTCCCACCCTCAAAAAAAAAAAAGGTTACTACTAAGAAATTTGTAATGGGCCTTAGGTGCAGTAGTTGAGTTTACGCCTACTTGAGACCAACGAGGCAGCCAACTGAAGGAAGAGTCTCTATTTACTTCATAAATCAAAACAAAATATTTTATTTCACATAAACCTACATGGGCACTTATGAAACGTCAGAAGCTAGGTGCACGGTCCCAATTGGTCGTTGCCTATGGAGAAGAGCCAGCAAGAACTCCACGGTTACTCTTTTAAAAATAATTGGCCTTTACAATGTTTTCTTAAGACAGTGTTTATATGTAGGTATGGGAGGACGGTGTAGGCCTGTCAACCGGTACCTGGTACTCAATATAGATAATGGTCTACAAATTTTAAGTTTTGAAGTTAGGCCTACAACATTCTCATATTCACAAAATACATAGAGGTAATATAAGGTTATAGAGGTACGAGGAACAGGATGTAAAGTTCACTCATACCTCCATAGAAAAGAGGGGACAAAAAATACAGCCATTTAATTTTTACAAAACATTATTCAAAGCCTATAGGGTACTTCCACTTGAACTAGAATCACGAAATTTGGCAAGAAGCAATGTCTCACAGCAAAAATAAAGGAAATCGTTAATGTATAGTTTTGTCACAAAAAAAAATATACGTTTAGGCGGTTACAAACTAACATTTGCAGTTGGAGAATTGACCGTGACGTATATGGACATATAATGTGACGTGTATGAGAGAACATAATTCTTGGGATAAATTAAGTCATCCCGACTATACGGAACCCCTTCATTGTGCGTGGTTCGATACGCACTTGGCCGATTTTTTCCGATGGGATTACCCATTGGGTCCATGGCGTGTACCTACTAAATAAATGCCATTTCATTATTAAAGGAAATGCAATTTTAGACAACTTTTCTCAATCTTACACATCTGTCATTACTGCAAAGTAAGGTTGTTTTAACATACATTTTTATCATTTACGTTTTTTACTTTTGTGTTTTCATTATGACCTAAACGAAATATCAACCGTAATCCTTTCATTTTACATAAAGGGACAGATTTCCTTTACGATAATAATTATGTATGATTGCGGTTTATTTTGTTAACTTATTCCATTTCGAGTCTGCCTCCCCCAACTTACTTTGAAAAACGCGAGGCGAATCCAAGTAATGTTTTATTTATGTCTTTTGAAAAGGAATTAACATCAAATAAAAAAATGACGAACATTAAGGAGGGAAACACAGTGAAAAGTTTGTCTAAATGCCTACCTTTTATAATATTTGGTGATTTAAAATTTTATCTTGTTTCTGAACTTATGAATATTTTAAAATTTGATATATATTAATTATATCACGAATATTTACATAATTTTAAAACCTAACAGTCTTAAAATAATAATATTTAGAAGAATATATATTTTTTTTTTATTCAATAGGCATAAAAAAATTAATTCGCATCGCTGTCAACAGGAGAAGTGCCCAAAAGTCTAGCAGCATATCCACGTTGTATGGCAATGCTGATTCTTTGGCCAAAAAATAGGCCAGCCCTCAAGGCACGTGAAGAGTCGACCAAGCGCTTGGGGATGTCTCGAAAAAATTAAGTGGGCACTCAGACCCCATAGCCCTAGTCAACGCAACGCCAAACGGCTCAAACACAAAGAAGTCCCAAAAAGGTTAGAGTATTTACTACTTTCATTCTTAATTGATTTACTGACATCAGAAAAACATCACTGAAAAGTACTCGATGTTTAATAAGTTTAAGTTTAATAATAAGTTTATTCACAGAAAAAATGTACATTATTTCACAAATTAAGTGCTTAGACTATAGTTACTGTACACAAAAGTATTAGCATTTGGGGCCGAACTAGTCAAAGCCTGTATTTCATCCCTCAACGCCGATCCCCCTAAGTTACATATAAGTGTTGAATTTGTGTATTTTAATGAGCCCAGGGTTTAATGTACGTGCATAATATAATATCGAAAAAAAGAAATGAATTAAGAAATAACTTAAAAGTTAGGTAACATAGTATGCAAGTGTGAGACCAGTCATCTAGTCCTCTCTTTGTGTGAGATGGGGGCGCGTATGAGTGAGTGTGAGAGGGTGTGTGAGATTGCGGAACCTTGGGACTGGTGTTTTTTGTTTTTTTAATAGGTATATAAATATATATCTATATTCTTTTTTTTTATAATAAACTTTATAAATGAGAATTAATTATTAAGAAGGGATCTAAAGCAATTTTTCTGTCTCTTCGTACGTGAGCTTTTGAAGGTAATCACTTACTTTAATTTTGCAGGATTTCAGAGTCAATGGGTATATGTTGAGAATTTTATTTAACTTGTTGTAAGATGTAGGGGCCAATAAACGGACCAAATCGGGTGCTGAATTTGGTTCTGAAAGCGATCAGTTGTGGGCAAACAAAATGTTTCGTGCGTCTATTTAATACGAGTGGCTCGTAGTTTAGTTTCCTATGTTGCATCAATATTTGATTTAGAAGATAGAGCTGCCTTACGGATAGGACTCCACAGAATTCGTAAAGCAGCGAGGTAGAGAATAATCGTGCTTTGAAGGTTTGCACCTTCAATATGGCTCGCTGAGCGACTTCAACGGATTTTATGGTGGATTTAAGGGAACCCCCCCCCCCCCCATGCTTTAATGCAGTAACTTATGAGGGACTGGCACAGCGCAAAATATATTCGCTTCATTAGATGTTACATGCTTATTGGCCAAAATACACATCAAACACCACCTGAACATACCTACATATGTAGTTACATAATGGTTTTCTATGGCAATTCTGTGGAGACAACAAAAGCCATCGTAGGATGACACAGTATTTATAGTTAAAACCCATAAATTCAAACAACACGTAATGGCACTTACTGACGCGGTGCAGGAGTTAACGGGATATATTGTGAATAAACTTAACGCCCACAAAAAAGTTCTCACCATATTCCGTGATCTGGCCAAAGCCTTTGATACCATTCCGACTTCAACACTTCTAAATAAACTTGAACAGTTAGGTAGCTTACAGTTACAGTTCTTTCACAGTTATCTTACAAATCGGACACAATTTGTCAAAATAGGTGATCATACATGTGATGATCTTCCAATTAGCTACGGTGTGCCACAGGGCAGCATCCTTGGGCCGACTCTCTTTCTTGCTTTTATTAATTACCTTTGTAATTTAAACATCAATAACGCCAAAATTGTGTCATTCGCAGATGATACTGCTCTTACTTTGTCAGCCGACTCATGGTCGGAGCTTCAGAATTCAGCACAAATTGGCTTCAACTCTGCTAATGAATGGCTACTTTCTCACACTCTCACATTAAACACGTCAAAGACAAAGCTTATAACCTTTTCTACTTCACCCAAGTCACAACCCAAAACTCCAATTTTCATAAAAGCACATTCCTACCACACACATTCCCAGACAGCTCCACCCTGTCAGTGTCCACTAATTACTCGCGTTGACATTATAAAATATCTGGGCATTACATTAGACCATTATCTTAACTACAAAACTCACAACAATCTTCTTACAAGTAGGGTTAGAAAACTCATTTATATTTTTTTAAATTTACGACACGTCGCCACGTCAGCTGTAATACGTACTGTCTACTACACCTTATGCCAATCTATTGTGACGTATGGTATTGCATGTTGGGGTGGCGCCGCCGCTAAGACGACAATGAAATACCTAGAAACAGCCCACAGAGCAATATTGAAGGTAGCCACGCTTAAACCAATTATGTATCCAACAACAACCCTCTACAAAAATTGGAAGGTCCTTAATGTTAGACAACATTTTATCTTGCAGACCATTCTTCTACAACACCGACTTACGCCTTTTATTACAGTCTCGAAACGTCGGAAAGATATGGTCTACACTATTCCACCGCCGCGCCGTACTATAAATTCACTAAACGATTCTTTTTTTACCTTGGTCCTTATCTGTATAACAAACTTAACGCTAGCTTACCTATTTATAGTCTACCTTACTCTAAATGCAAAACTGCCGTCCGCTCTTTCCTTCTTTTAAAATCCTATGACGAGACTGAGGATCTTTTAAAAACACTCTCATAACTTCTCGTTTTTGGCAAAGCATAACCGCGTAATAATCCAATAGTAATTTCACAAGCACACCTTCACACACATGCTCACACATTCACACGCACATAAACACCCACACTCACGAACAGCAAACACTCACTCACACGCAGTACACAAAAATCAAACACTCACTCATACTCAATCACGTCCCTCAAAAAACAAACTCATTTTTACCGTTTTTTTTTTCCCGTCCGAATCTGTAACGATCTAAAGTTTTGATTGTATATAGACGTATTCAATTGAACAACGTTGATAATAATATACCTATAGTTAATTAACGACTTGATTTAGGAGACAACATGTAGCACTATGCTCAATTTATATTTTATGATCCATTTCTAGGGAGGCAAGCTGTTTCTCCTTAATATAGGTTGCTCAGCTACCTAACTAGGAGAACAGTAGTTCACCCCTACAAATATTTGTTGTATAAGTTCCACGCTTACTTAATTATTTAACGCTAACATGTACATTCCACAAATACCCTAAATGCAATAAATGTTTTTATTATTATTATTTTATTACTTATAACCCATCTAGGTGTAAAGTTCTCATCAATACAAATTAATCAAGCCCAAACACCAGGTAATTGCTGTAAATCGTTGAGGAGTTCTCTCGACTGTCTTTCGGCTCCATCATCAGATCGACTCCAGACCTTCATTAAATAGCAGTACTTTAAAATACTTAATGAAAAAAAAATAACAAACGCACTAGTTACCACTACGATTTTCGAAGGTTCCCCTCGATTTCTCTGGGATTCCATCATCAGGTCCTGGTTTCCTTATCTTGGTACTACCCTTGGGATATCTCCTTTCCAACAAAAAAAGAATCATCAAAATCGTTTCGTAAACGACGAAGTAATCCGCGAACACACATAGAAAATGCCTATGGCATAAAGTCGAATATGAAATGTGTGAAATGTCGAATTGGGAAACCTCCTCCTTTTTTGAAGTCGGTTAAAAATTACTCCAATTTTATTTTTTAGAATTCCATGATTTCAGAAAATGTGACCATAAATATTAAAAACAGATCATTGGAAATAAGCTTTTAGCATTTATTGTGTTCTCAAAAGAGAACCGAAGGCTCGCGTGTACGCAATTCAATTTAAACGAACTTTTACTTGATAGTTTCGTAGTTTTATTTTCCATTTAAAGTTTCCAAATGACAATTTGGAATTCAAATGAATGAATCCAATTATTTTGTAGGTAATGGATGGGTCGATCAAAATATTGTTTTCCACTGGAGATACTATCACAATATTAATTAAATTTGAATTTGAAAATGAGTTTTTCATAGCGGGCCCTAGAAAATTAACCTTTACTGGGTCAAATTAAATCAGCTATCGAAACTCCGCAGACGTGCTGGGTATCAATATCTTATAATAACCAAAACAAAAAAAATATTAATTTGTTGTTTTTTGTGAGGTCATCGACCGCTTCTAGTGTAGTCACTTGAAATAACAGTTAATAAATCCGTCTTTTTTTTCACAGACGTGATTGGTATCGATATATCAACACGATAAAACAAAAGAAAACAGATTTTCTCAACTCATACATTAAGTAACAATCCAAGAGCGATCGATGACGTCGCAAAAAATACCTCGTTTCTTTTGTTATTTGTGGTGTTTAGATATCGATGCCCATCACGGCTGCAGAGTTCCACTCGCTTATTTGATTTGACACTTTAAAGGGCGGAAAAAATATCTTCTTTCTATATTCCGCTTCAAACTACTATCTAAATCCGTACTCCGAAGTTCATGCGGCATTTCCTTATGCACTTTTTAATCGCAGCAATTCTTTTTTGAAAGTTGAAAATCGAACAGTGTGTTTTATTAACGCGCTGGGATGCTCTCTGTTGGATTCTCAATGCTCATCTCAATACCGAAAGTTGAAAGTCCGGTGCACTATAATAAATCGTCGCATTAAAAATTTGTCCGTGCGCATCTGGGCTATTTGTCCTGGACGCACAGCCACTATTTTGCTTCCCGTGAACTAAATTGAAAGATATTCTTTTCTAAGAATTCCGTTTATAGGTCTTGGACGCGCATTTAAGATCTCGGTAAGTAGGTACTCCTTTTTAACCGACGAAAAAAAAAAAACGGAGGAGGGATCTTTTTACAGGGTAGTTAGATTTTGATATTTTTTTTTTATTGGAAAGGGTAAGCTCCGAAGTTGGTCCCATATAAATTTGGATAAAATATTCCAACCCTAAGTGAAGGAAAACAGGGGATGATTGAGTGTTCACTCACTGATTGTAATGTTTGATCACGCATATTTTTTTACAGATTAGTCTGATTTTGATCATTCTTTTTTTTATTGGATAGGGTATACCTTGAAGTTTGTCCCATATAAATTAGGAAAAAAAAATCCTATACTAAGGGTGGGAAAATAGGGGTGGGGGGGTAGGGGGGTAAAAATTAAAAAAAAAATTGGAGTCGGTGCCAAGCAATATAAGATACCTAAATGAGGATAAGGATGTAGTAATTAGCAGATTATAGCCACAAGAAATTATAAAATTAAAAAACTTTTTAACAAAAAAATTAAACCTCCGAAAAAACTAAAAACAATAAAAGCACTAAAAAGTTAAAAATAATACTTTGTCCTACCTATATTAATAAACCTAATCTAACCTACGATTAATCTATACTAAAATTTAAAAAAAATTTGGAGTTGGTGCCAAGCAATATAATATAAAATAGCAATATAAAACACTCTGGAATTACCAGTCAGTCGTTTCATTACTTAGATTGGCACCGACTCCAAATTTTTTTAAAATTTTAGTATAGGTTAATCGTAGGTTAGATTAGGTTTATTAATATAGGTAGGATATAGTATTATTTTTAACTTTTTAGTGCTTTTATTGTTTTTAGTTTTTTCGGCGGTTTAATTTTTTTGTTAAAAAGTTTTTATTTGTATACATTGCTTTGTGTATTCTCTTAACCCTCTTCATTGTACGTACACTACTTTTCCGTCACAAGTAAGTAAAGGTCATTAACCTCGAATTTTTACTGTTCGTATCGGAGCGTGATCTTGTACAAACTACCCACGGTAATAAAGTTTGAAGTATAAAGAGTGCATAAAACAAACTGTCAGTCTATCAACGTTACACAACTTTATCTACCTTTGTTTACTTTGAATAATATAATTCGAAAGGCGAAAGGAAAATGTTTACTTACTCTGATGGTTAGTAGGTTAATATAGTAAGCCAAGGCTCTGGAAATAGTAAGTAATCGGTCGCTGTCGCTGCTTGTTACCAGCCTGGAGAAATGATTTTATTGTGACAACCTCGTTTCAAAGACTAATTAGTCGATGGCATGTAAAAGGATACTGCTAGGACCTTTTGGCGTTTAAATGTCGTGAATTTTGTTGCTGTTTATAATAGCGGAGTCATTGGCAATTTTAGTTTAGTGTTTGCGTGTTTCTATTAGTTCAGGAGTTCTTGTACTTCTGGAGATAGGTGGTGACCATGAAATTAACACTTGTCACGACTATAATACTGAGTTTATTACGTTACAAACAATACATGTTGAGTGTACTACGGTGGGAGACCGACTGTGGCGACGCGACGCGGTGTGTCGTGGCCTCTGGTCAATTTGCTGACTCGACTCCACGTTGCCTAGCATCGGGTCGCCACAATGGTCTATCTGCTGAGAAGATAGTGTAGAGAACGGGGCCTAGAACAGAGCCTTGTAGAACTCCTGGCATTATTTTATGAAACCCACAGTAGCTATCCTCTTGTCTAACTTGGAACAGGCGCTTTGTTAGATAGGACTCGAGAATTCTTTAGTAACTGTGAGGTAAGTATATTTTTTATATGGACGAGTAAGTCCTTGTGCCTTATACGGTCAAATACCTGTTGCAAATCTAAAAATGCAGAAGCGCAATATTCTCCTAGCTCAAGTGATTGTCGTGTCTTGTTTTATAGTCTATGGACCTGCACTATTGTGGAATGCCTCTCACGGAACCCAAACTAATGATTAAGTATCACGTTTTTCTGTGCTAGCAGTGGTATAAGCCGGTGTAGGATTCGCATTTCCAACAATTTTGAGTTGATGGGCAACACGCTAATTGGTTTGTACAAAGTGACCTCATTCTCTGGCTTTCCATGCTTGTATAATCGTTTTATTTGGTGATACTTTCCACTGCTAAGGGACATAGCGCACTCTTACGATTGCATTCAAAACATTGTTATAAAAACAATAGCCCTTCTTGGCAACTCTATTACTTTCTTTGTAATAAGATCATACCCAGGTGCTTTCTTGTACATGAGTCTTTTTATCTGTGTTGTTACTTCCTGAGGAGTTACTTTGACGACACGTTTGGTGTAGTGGCTACAATGGCTAAGTGTAGTCAGCGAAACCAAATGGTCCTGGGTTCGAATCCCGGTAGGGGCAAATGTTTGTATGATGAATATGGACATTTGTACCCGAGTCATGGATGTATATTTATAATATGTATGTATTTACGAAAAAAAATGTATTTAAGTAGTGTATCAACCATCTGGTATCCATAACACAAGCCTTAATTAAGTGCTTAACTTGGAACTAGATGGTGCTGTGTGCAATGTCAGACGATATTTATTTATTATTATTATTTATTTATTTTACTGGTGAGAATGGCAATTCCAATTGGAAGTCTCGTTTCAGGGTTTCATCTATATCTGAGTCTATGTGACTAGTCCCGATACTTTTTTCATTTGCGAAAAATACAGCAGTCATATGTTTAACGAACGCGTTTGCTTTTTGCAGCTATAAGTGTACCTACACTGTATGCCAATGAAATTGACGATAAAAACGTAATGGCTTTTTCAAAGAAAAACTAATGAGGCTATCAAAGATAAAAAGTCTAACTAAGGCTTATTTCGTATGCAATCATTATAACCAACATACGTTGAACTATTAACCGTGTAATTCCCCATTACCCTACTCAAGCAAACGACTCATTCTTCGAAAGATATTAACACTGATTCTAAGTAAAGGCCACAGAAAAAACGCTAAAGGATCGTAGTAAAAAGGCTATAAAACTTAAAGCACACGTTAGGAGTACATTCGATACAGAATAGCGTCGTAACCTGCACTAAATTGCGGACACTTAAGCGACAGACTGATATGCCTTACAAAGTTCTTCATATCAGTTTCGGCTTTATTCACCTTTTGAAACGTTCAATGCTCTTTCAAAGGGCAAACTTGTATAAGATTGTTTATGTGTGAACATTGATGGGTTTTGTGATTTATGTCTATTGACATATAAACTAATAATTATTATAATTATAGATAAAATATTCGAATTTTTTTATGTTTGTTTGTTTTATTGTCGATTTCACGCTATAACGGCTGAACGGATTTAGATTATATTTAGCACATGGGTAGACCATGACCTGGATTAGCACATAGGATACTATTTATCCCAATATTTTCACGGAATCGAGACTTATGCGGGTGAAACCGCGGGACGCAGCCAATAAAAAAAAATATGGAGCGAAATATGTAAACACAGGCTAAGTAGGAAGAAGCAGGTACATGTTGTCAGGGGTGCATGTTGAAGAGCCTCCTAGTGGCGCACCCTGGGCAACGTCGGCTCCAATTGCTCCAATTGCGGTATTGGTGGACAATTGGGGCTGGCGGCTAATCTTCAACAAGCGGGGAAAGGTCATGGTTTCAATCACCGATCATGCTTAATGGTCGGTGAAGGGAACCGGGCTACAGACGGTAGATACGTCCACTCCTCCTCTGCTTACCGAGGGATATGAGTGGACGTAGAATGGGAAGGGCCGCCGCTGCGGTTTAGGCGGTCGTGTCCCAGAAGGAGGCGGGACGACGCGGCGACGATTCTCACGCGACGCCGCTCCGAAGACGAAGGAGGGGTCGAAGAAGACGTCAGTTTGACAGTCATCTCCAACTCCTCCAAGGTGGAGGCCACTTGCCTGTATTGCATGGGCCTTCACCAGTGTCGGGCGGGAGTGGCCGGGTGTTCCCGGCCATTCCCGTAGCCCTCCAGTTAAATGGGAGGCATGCGGGGCCCGCCAGCTAGGCGGGCATGCGCCGGGAGGGTTGTGGAAATATGGCATACCCCGTCTCGGCCCCCGCGAGCGGGGATGCGTAAAGCATTTATAAGCGATAAAAAAAATAAAAAAAAAGTTGTTAAAAGGGTGTTAAAAAAGGTGTAAAAAAATGTAATCAATCTTCAGAAAATTTTAACCATAACCGTTCGGGATGCTGTTTTTCAAACAGTTAGTAGTAGTATGTATCAAATGTGGTTTCATGGCATCTGACCACGATGTTGATGCTAGATTAAAACATGATCACATGAAAATCTGTGAGATATAATCTAATAATAAGAATCTGATTAAGATTGCGTTTATTCCCTCGTATACCATATACGAGGGAATTTGTTTCGCTGGTTCTCATCCTATATTAAAAATAGAACACAAAAGGTTGTCGTGAATGCTCATCAGTCTGATGCAGTGCATATAACCTCGGGTGTTCCGCAAGGCTCAATCTTGGGACCGCTATTGTTTATTTTATACATTAATGACATAGACAAATGTTTTAAAAATACCAAGTTTCTTATATACGCTGACGATCTTAAAGCTTATAGATCTATACAGACTGTAGAGGATTGTCGAATGTTCCAAAAAGATCTGGACAGTCTCACTGACTACTGCCTAAACAATAAACTACACCTTAGTCTCTCCAAGTGCAATTGTGCATCAATTTCACAAAGAATAAAACAGTTATTAACTTTAAATACTCATTGCACGACACAACACTCAGTAATGTGTCTACTGTGAGAGATCTTGGTGTGTTAATTGATGATAAGTTGTCCCTAAACCAACATGTAGAAAAAATTGTAAATAAAGCATTTAAGATGTATGGTTTCGTTATGAGGTCGTCCACTGAGTTCAAGCGGTTCTCCACATACCTTTACCTATATAAAACCCTTGTACGATCACAATTAGAATAAGCTGACCCGACCTCATCTAGTTTAAAAAAAAAATATGATTGATCTGTAAAAGTGTTTATAATAATAAATAAATAAATAAAAATGAATTTATTTCTCATCACAAATGTGAAAAATTAACAGGCAGTACTTAATCTAAGAAATAGGCTTAACATATTTGAGAGACTGGTGCCCGAAAAAGGCATAAAATACCTGTGTTACGGGTCACCAGGCCCCCCAACACTTACATAGGTTATGTACATATTAATTTAGATTAATGAACAAAAAAGACAGAGTATGTGATGAATATTACTTAAAAACTAGGTACATTTAAATATAAAGAAAAATATAATGAAAATAAACTTATATCTATACTGGACAGAAGATACATAATTTGATTTAAGTGTTAATGTGTATGTGTGTTAGAGAATGTGTGTATGCGTGTGTGTGTGTTAGAGAGGGTGTTTATGTCTGTGTGAGTGTGTATGTGTGTGTTTGTGCGAGATAGTGTATGCTTGTGAGGAAGATAGAAATTTAGCGGATAGGAATCAGAAGACTCTCAGTTGACTGGTAATCTAGGGTTTTAAGCCATTTACATACGGCTAGTTTACAAGCTGATCTACTCATTGGGTATATTGAGAGGGTAGTGTTGATTTTATTATACAGATATCCTCAAAGAAAACAGTAAAACCTTTTGCGAAAGAATGTGGCGAAAGAAATTAGTAGGACAGACCTTACCTTTCCTTCGTTTATCTTTGTTGAGATTAGCGTCATATTTCATTTCTTTATGTTTTTTGTGTATCATGGCGAATATGAAGTTTTGTTCAAACCTACTTACAGAAATAAAATCATTTATCTGGAACCCGTTTTACCAGAAATACATAGACGAGATTGAGAAGGTCCAGCGGAAGTTTCTACGAGCCATGATATTATTATGCATGTACTTTCTAGAAATATTTGCACGACTGATAAGTCGAATATCATCATCATCATCATCATTTCAGCCGAAAGACGTCCACTGCTGGACATAGGCCTCCCCCAAGCACCTCCACTTCGACCGCTTTTGTGCTTCCCGCATCCAACGGGTCGGGTCGGGTCGGGTCGGGTCGGTCGGGTCGGGTCGGGTCGAATATAGTGAGACTAAAATAATTTTACCGTGTTATTATTTATGTACCTATATTCTGGCAAATAAATAAAATTTCAATTTCAATCCATTATATCAGGCCCGTCAGAAAAATAAGTAGTCGAACCACCTATATAGGCAAACTGCAAGTTTCTCTTCTCCTAATGTTATATTATGCTCCAAATTGAAGCATGCAGCATGAAAACCTAACACTATCATACACTACAAAATTTAATATAAAAGTTAAATAACACTAGTAAACATCCAAGTCTCGCGTGGAAGCGTTGTGTTAACTCGCTCATTACCTGTATTTGCAACTAAACACAACTTTTGTTACGGAAATGTTTACGATACCAACTCGCAGACGCCACTGGGTTCCGCACAAATAAATATGTTTACAGCTGTAGCTAGTTTCTAGATTTGAATGATCTGGATAGTTTAGTAAATATGCAAATTGGTCTGTGTCTGTTTTAGTTGAAAAATAAAGTTTATGTAGTTCTTTATATCTTAAAACACCGGTTGTCACTTAAAAGAAAGATCATTATGTAAACTTACACTATAAGTAAAGAGGTAAAATTCGTGAGTTTGTCTGCAAGCGGAAATCTTCGGAACTACTGTACCAATGCCAATTTAAAAAAAAAAAAAAAAAAACGAAAATTCTTTGACTAATGGGATGCTACAGCATTGCCGAGTGTCATCTTTCATGTTAAAACTAGAAATTTAACGCAGACGAAGTTGCGAGCTCAAGCTAGTCATAAATAAATTACTTACTCCTCTGGGCAAGCATGATGTCATGTAACTGAACATGACCAATCATTAATCCAACTTGAAAACGACCAATAAATAACCTCAAGCTGACCGACATGAGGCTGAATCATGACCCAACGTTTCGCTCTCATGGGTACTATGAAATTAAATGATTTTTTTAAGTCTATACAGGGTGAAATTTAATGGTATTCTTTTAAAGGGTCATTGTAATTATCATTATGAACAACTTTTACTATGGCAACAAAGCTGAAATCACAAAAAAAAAATCTGCTGTTCCCTACATTTTGAAGGGTTATGCAAACATAAATGTAGGGAACAGCGAATTTTTTTTCGCGGTTTCTGTGTTGTTCCCATAGTAAAAGTTGTTCATAATTATGAGTACATTGACCCCTTAAAAGGATGCCCATGAATTTAATTTCACCCTGTATATGTTTTTTTTTTATGAGGCTGGGAAATCATCAAATAACTTCTCCCGCTCTGGGTGGAGCGGGAGGGCGTGTCAGACTCTTACTGACTAAAACCCACTCGTGTTCCTTCAGTTGCTTGAGCCAGGGGCCACGGTATCCCTCTCGGACTTTCCCGCAACCCTGGCAGGTATATGTTTGAACGCGCTTATCACTGGGACTACCAGGCAGATTTGGAAAATTATTTTTGCATTTGATAGCCCATCTTGACATCACGCTAGGACTCTTAGGAGCCGAGCTAAAAGAAAAAGTCAGAAAGAACGCTAAGCGAAAACGAAATAATAGCGTGGGCAGGCGCTGCGATGCGACGGGTGGGTCGGGGGAACAAGAAATTTCACGCTGACGATGTCGCGAGCAGAAGCTAGAGTCCAAATATAAATCAACATACTACTTAAAAAATACACAAATAAATAACGTACTAAACATACAATACCATAAATATAACACATTCACATTAAACACACACAAGCATCGATTAGGTAATCAGCGTGTGGTTAGGACTGCCGCCTTAAACACGCGCAAACTATAACGATGGATGCAGCACATGATAATGAACCCAGCTGCGTTGAAATGTTCCGTCGGTTATTAAAAATAAAATTTGCTGTTCCATACATTTTGACCGCGTAAGTTTACACTTTTCGATGAAACAGCAGTTTTTTAATTTTTTTTTTATAACTGGGGAATAATTTCTACGCTTGGGGTTCTAGAATCATGCGCTGAATATTGATGGTTTCAGTTTGCGCGTTGATGTCTCTGTCACCCTGTATGGCTGTGGTTTAATCCTCGTACCGCCAGGCCTCCGTCACTCCATGTACTTGCGCGCTATAATTACCTACCGCTCGAGCGAGCGCTCTCGGACCGCTTGCGGTCCAAATTCGGTTCACTGCGATTGCTGTAGGATCGCGCGGTGCGAAGCAATCACAACTGTACGCTTGAGCATTTAGGCACATTTTAGCATGCAGTGGTTGTTGAGGCGACGGAGTAGGCTATTATCTCAATAGGTATTGGAAATTTTCTACTGAGTGAAGTATCTGTTACGTAGTAACTATTTAGTAATCTGTGGTACCGCGGCCAGCAAAAAAATTGCCGATCGATGTATGGCGGTGCGTGCGGCACCCGACCGTCTCGTCAACAACGCCTGCCAGAGGGACGGGCGGTCCGCGGTGAACATGGCGCTCCACTATGCTCCATAGGTATGTAAGAAGAAACACAGGTTTGTCTAATATTAATTTAATATAAGCACATAAATGTTTAAAAAATATGAAGAAGCACATCTCAAAGCATATTCATCAGACAATAATAATTTTACTTAATGACATACTTAGCTGTCACAATCAAACTAATTTAGAAATACTAAAATATTTAGGATAAGCACACGTTGATACTTGTTACGCTTTTTCACAGGCTGTATGTGAACGAGAACTAACTACTACACGTAGACTGGGCCCGATCAACGCATGTAACGCCTTTTACTAAACGCTCGATTGCCGTCACGTGGTGGACGCGACGATCACAAGTCTTACTTAAAAAACGTTTTTTACACTAAACTTAAAAAAAGAACAAGTAAAAATAACTATAATTTGTAAAAAAAGTATTTGACTTTTCACTTTTTAGCTATGGTACCCTGCCCCACACCAATTCGGAAACGATCGTCTTCCACGTCCGTTTGAATGTGTTTTTTTTTTGCATTTAAAAATAATTTATTGTTGATTTTTAAAAACTGCTCGGCCGATTTCGATAAAATTTAAATGGGACCACCTGGGAAGAAAACCACCCCCTTTGACACAAAAAAGAATTTTCCAAATCGGTTCAGGCGTCTTCGAGAAATCGGTGAACATTTATATAAAAAAAAGGTTCCGATTAATTGAGAACCGCCTCCTTTTTAGAAGTCGGTATAAAATAGGTATAAAGATAATCTCTGAAGAAGAATTATGAGGTTCTCTTTTATTGAAAGTGACTTTGATAATTCTACAAAGACTGATTTTATTTCCAAACTCGTATAAAACTTCTCATAGTTTTAAAGTGGCTAAAATAACAACTTTCCTCAAAAATTCAAATCAAATTAAATCAAAATATTTTATTTCACATAAACCTACATGGGCACTTTTGAAACGTCAGAAGCTAGGTTCACGGTTCCAATTGGTCGTTTCCTATGGAGAAGAGCCGGCAAGAAACTCCGCGGTTACTCTTTTATAAATAATTGGCTTTTACAATGTTTTCAAATTACACTGTTTATAGGTATGGGAGGACAGGGTCACCTTTCAAAAGGTACCTGGTACTTAACAAGATAGAAAATGGTCTACATATCGCTTGTCCGGAAGAATACAGTATCATGTCAAAATTTGGCACTAACTGACTTAATAATACAGTTCGACTAAAAAAAGTACGTTCTACCTTTGAAATTAGGTCGAAAATCGCTTTCACCTTGAATGAACCAATTACGAAAGTTGCATCTATATCCTTCTCGCTCTTTCTGTTTCGCTAGAAAAAGGAAGAACGACACGTTTAGTGTTGCTCCTGTCCTTGAACTAGTTTGACCCGTGTTGTTATTTGAAACAGAGTATTATCTAATAATGATACATATATTTGGTTTTACCATAAGAAGAAAAGTGTATTATTGTGATTTCTTGCTGTGTTTTTCTTTAAGTAAGTATTTTATTTTCTAAATCCTATTTAGAACAGAGTTATAACACGAAAATTAACCTGTATTCTTCACTTTAACGTAACGCTTAGTGTACCCCGCATTTAAATGAACAAAGTATTATTTTGAGTTGTGCCTATGATCTATTAAAAGTTTTGTGTATTTTTTTGTTTGCTACTTTATTCACCATAAGTTGTATCTTATTCAAGTATTATTACAAGATGTATCTGTGTTCATTTGAATTTTAGTTGATG
This sequence comes from Brachylomia viminalis, assembly GCA_937001585.2. Taxonomy (NCBI): domain Eukaryota; kingdom Metazoa; phylum Arthropoda; class Insecta; order Lepidoptera; family Noctuidae; genus Brachylomia; species Brachylomia viminalis. The sequence goes on along the minus strand of OW443308.2, from coordinate 10,307,744 downwards.
TTAATGTATCAAAGGTAAAAACTACGATGTTCTGTTTACAACTATTTAATTTAGATAGCAGTTTGTCTAATTCTGTCTATGATCTTCAGTTTCATATTCTTTATTTCAGAATGATACCACAGAAAAGACTAAATTATCTTCGAAAATTTATAGTAGCACAGGGTGAGACATCGAATAACCGTCAATATAATTTGAACTCATCCGAAAATCTTGATACTAGCTTAGATGAACAAGGCCCTGGCTACATCGAATGTTTAGAAAATGTTGATTTCGCATGCGAATCTGATCCAAATGGTAAGAATAGTAATTTTTATAATAACTTTTACTAGTGGTTTTACCGTTTTGCTCAATATCGAACACAAGAAGGCGTTGTATTTTATCCGGATCTATTCAGCCATTCTGACGTTATTGAGTAATACCTAAACATCCTAACTTTCACATTTAAAATATTATTAAAATAATCATTATTTTTCTTTTGATTAAAGTGCCGAGTAACATGAGGAACCCAAAATATTAGTAATTTTAGTTTTGCAATGACGCGTTTTTCTAGTTGTTCCGCTATGCCGCATTTATAAAGTTCATTTTTTTATTTATTTTCCTTATTACAGAAAACGTACAAACCAATTTGATTGAAAATATAAATGCTCCAGATCATAGTATTCCAGCATCCAGTTCTATTGAAAATTGTTTGAAAAACGATGCAAATATTACTGATATTAACGGTGAGAATATATTTGAATGAATTTTTTAATCTGAAGGGAGCTTACTATTCCTTAATTTATTTATATTTAGGTATATTTATCATTTAAATTTTTATTTATATTTTAGGCATATCTAACACTGAAGATCTAAGTGAAGCCGATAAAAGTGATGGACCCGATTTCGATTCAGATGACAGCGTTAAAGATCCGAACTTTAGACATAGATCAGCGTCAATATCATCAACGGATTCAAGTTCATCTTCAAGCTCCAGCTCCTCCAATTCCAGTTCATCATCATCAGCTTCTAGTACACGCTCACATTCCGCCCACCGCGAAAACATTCCACCTGCATTACACGTCTCTTGCGTCGAAATCATTCCACTTGCAGACTCTCAGGTTGAAAACTTAGATTTGAACAAAAAACTCACACGTAAACGACAACGAAATATTAACGACTGGAAATCAGAAGTCGCGAAACGTTTAAGAAACACAGGTCAAAGCTACACATCAAAAAAACTAAAAAAAGTCATTCCAGCCAGAAAAGTAGGGCCACCATGTGGTGAGAAGTGTCGTCTAAAATGTTCTGCAAATGTGTCAGAAGAAGAAAGACAGAACATCTTTCATGAATATTATAATTTGGGCAACATAACGATGCAGAGACAATTCATTATAAACAGCACTACTATAATTAATCCGAGATATAAATACACAAATGCGGCAAATCCTAGGCAGAGCAACAATGCATTTTATTTTTCGGTTCAAAATAATAAAGTACGTGTTTGTAAAACGTTCTTTAAATCCACACTTGCCTTAAATGATCGCGTAATAAGGACTGCCTTTGAAAAGCGTATACCTACAATGAGTAACGTTGTAGCTGTAGATGGTAGAGGAAAGCATGGAAATCATGCCAAAATACCGAATATTATTAAATCCGAAATAAGGGAGCACATACAATCTATTCCGACTATGGACAGCCATTACTGTCGCAGTAATACTAATAAGCTTTATATTGATGGCAGTAAAACATTGATTGATCTCCACAGAGATTACGTTAAGTTATGTCAGACTGAATATAAGCCATATGGTAACTATGTTTTGTATAGTCAAATATTTAATAATGAGTTTAATATTGCCTTTTATTCACCTAAAAAAGATAGGTGTGATACTTGTGAGGCTTTCATGAATGCTACCGGGGAAGAAAAACAACGTCTTAAAGTTGAGTATGATACACATTTAGTTGAAAAAGATCTATCGAGAGCCGAGAAGGAACAAGACAAATTGAAAGGGAGCAGTGTGGTAGTTGCTGTCTATGATTTACAAGCAACAATGCCTTGTCCAAGGGGGGACGTAAGTAACTTTTATTACATCTCTAAAGTAAATGTTTTAAATTTTACGATAACTGACTTGAAAACAAAAGATGTTTATTGTAATGTATGGCACGAAGGGCATGGCAATCGTGGTGTGAATGAGATTGCAACTTGCGTGTGGAATTATCTTAACCAAATTGATACAAAGGCTGAGCAATTAGTTGATGTAATATTCTACAGTGATAATTGCTGCGGGCAGCAGAAAAACCGTTTCATGATTTCAATGTACATCTTAGCAGTAAATAGATGTCAAAATATTCGTTCTATTACTCACAAATTCCTAATTAAGGGACATACCCAAAATGAGGGTGATAATTGCCATTCTCTAATTGAAAGAAAAATTAAAAAGTCCCTTCGTTCCACTACGATATATACACCTGATCAGTATTTTAGTTTAATTAGAACTGCTAAATCTAACGGTAAACCATTCGCAGTTAAAGAATTAACCTACGACAGCTTTTACGATTTTAAAGAAGTGTCACCAAAGATTGGAAAAAACTTTTCCAAAAATATTCTAAATGAATCTGTAAAAATGAATGATTTCAGTATTATTTATGTGTCTAAATCAGACCCTGGATCTTTTTTTTACAAAACATCTTACTCTGACACCTCCTATAAGCAAATTAAAGTAGCAGGGTCCACTCGCAGCACTCAAAACGACTTGATGTCACCGAATTTACCTGCAGCTTATTCTGAGAGGATTAAAATTACAAGTAAAAAGAAACAGGGGCTGTTGAAATTAGTTGAAAAAAACATAATTCCTAAATACTATGAAGATTTTTATCAAAATTTATAAGTAACTTTTATATATTTAATACAAATCCTCATAGTACTCATGGTTTCACTTATTCAATAAGGTATCACTTATTTATTTTTAATAATATTCTTAAGTATGTACTATGAGGACTTTTTTCTGATTTCTTTGAGGTTTTTTTTTGTTTAATTAGTACTTAATTATGTTTTTTTTCTCAACTAATAATTTTATAATTAGTATGTTTTTTCAGAAAGTTGTTGTTCTTCAAATATTTTGTTCAATATTCTGTTATTTACCAGGTTATACTTTGCTTGCAAAGTGTAAAGTTCTTATTAAATTAATGTAAGTAATACTAACTTTTAACATAATTATTTTTTGAGATTTTTATTTTTGTTTTTACTTTGTTAAATAATGATACTGACTAGTTCAATAAGTACCTTGTGATTTTTGTTTTGATACAAAGACTAGAATTTAGATATAGACTAGAATAATACCTTAAGATTGTTATTCATTAGATTTTTATAAGTCAAGATTGATGCTAAGGTCTTTTTGTAATAAATAAGTGAGAATTGATTTATTTTTTTTATTTTTTTCATCACTTTAATCGCATTTAAAAATATATAAATACTGTTTTCTTTTTAAACTAAACATCTTGAACAAAAGTAAAATTCAAAAGAATACAGTCACAACTGGTAAAAAGTGTCAATAATATAATAAATAATGGTAAATAGAGTAATGTCTTTAAAGATAATTATAGAGTACATACTAATACATATTAATAATAAAAAATAATCTGTTTATCTTATGGATATACCACAATATTTTTTGTTAAAAACTTAAATCGCTTCTCCTGAAAAAGTACGTTTTTAGAGTTAATACAGTATTCTTGCGGGCAAGCGATATCTTAAGTTTACAAGTCAGGCGTACAATTATAACATCAACCCTAACATTCTACCCGTGCGGTATCCTAGATGAATTACAAGCTAATCAAAACTTTCATTTCAATGTATTCCGACCGCATTGAAATCTCACTCTAATTGTCAAACTTTTAATTGTTATTACTGTAATTAAAGCACGATGAGTAAGTATAGCAATTATGGACTTAACTACTAATTTTCTTTTTGATCATTTTCTTTATAAATTCCATTTATGGTGTTCGTTTGTTTATAATATTGAGTATAATTTTTGAAGTGAAACTTAAGCGGCGATTCGATGATAGGACGAGAATTGAAAGTGAAATTTCATGGACGTGTCACGTTTAGGCACATTTCGTTACATGAGAGAGAAGACAGATATAACTCTCTCTCTTTATGTCTCTCACACGAAATCTCTCTTATTGTTTATTTTTTAAGAAACTTCACTTCTATCGCATGTACGGTGTTGCACGCGCATTTTTTTATTCAGTTATTTTTAACTATTTTGAAATTCTGGAAATTTTACAAAAAAAGTTTATGTTTTTTTCATAGGTACCTACGTAGATTTCATATTTTTTTCATGTCTATCTACACGTAAACGTTACTTTCACCATAATGTCGTTTTCAATTTTATTTTAACATGTTAGCAAAAAGAAACAATGAAATTACAATTTTGCGGCTCGAATTATTTCAGAGTGAAAATAATTTTTAGTTTGTTAATCACGCTCGTTTCCAGTCGGTAACTAACTGGATTATTTTTTAATTTCATTTTAAAAGTTATCACAAAAACAATTTTGCAGCGCGTTTCGGCTGTACCTAGTCTACATTGAAACGTAATCCATTAGTAGTTTTATGGTTTACTTCAAGCGTTTTTGTTTTTTAATAATGTCATTAAAGGACTTTTGCAATAATTCATAGAATTCAGAAAAAATCGGGATCATGTTTTAGAGATGTTCAGGGTATATTTCAGATTTCATACAACTATCCTTTATCAAAAAAATAACAGATAATCATTTTCTGGCTGATCTTTTCCCAACTTTGTTGGAATCGGCTTCCAAACTATAGGTGTCGGGAGGTTAGCTGGCTTCAGAACGTTGTAAGGGCTCCTACACATAAACACGATACGACGCGGCATCGTTTCACGATGCGACGTCGTATCGTGGGAATCTACGACGAGCACTTTCCGGGATCCATTTTCATGACATTAAATTTCTTCTTAAAATGACACTCGTTATTCATATTTGTAAGAAATGGATGTATCCAGTATCTTCTGTGTATCTGTTTCTTCTTTTTTCGTCTTCTTAATATCAGCACGAGGAGAACACGTCAAGTGCGGTCCATTTTTCGAGATTTACTGCGACCGACCTCACGACGAAATCGTGGCACGTTGCGACAATACGACGTCGCATTATGAACCGATGCCGTGTCGTAGCACGATGCGACGTCGTATCGTGTTTATGTGTGGGAGCCCTTAGCCGACCGACACCCTAACGAGTTGCAGTATTTACATCGAGATACAAAAACATTCGCAATAATAACAATCCAAGGAGAAGAAACACAGTTGCCAGTATGACGTCTCACATTATTTGTTGTGTCTACTAACTTGCAAACTGTGAGCGGCGGTGCTATATACCTTCGTTGGAACCCCATATTTAAAGCTGTAGACCTACAGTGAGTATACACTTAAGCTTACTGTAAATTGTCTTAGTCAATAAATCAAGACCTAGCTCGCCAGACTAGGAATTTGTTTGTCGATCAAAATTAGCGTAAAGTATAAGAGTTTCGATACACAACAAAATCATTAATTTGTGTTAATTTTTGATAATTTATGTTTTTATTTATCAATAAGCACACCCATTTACGATACTATCTGCAGGCCCTAATTGAAAATATTTTATTTACCAATAGGTACAGTACTTTCAAACAGACCCATATATTAGATAAGTACTTACCTGTTTTTCTATCTCTCGACACTGAAGCACATTAATTTCACTTACAAAATATACCCACTGTATATATGTTTATACATACATAAGCTCACGCCTTCCCATGGGGGTAGGCAGGAACTACAGAACGCCACCTGCTGCAATGCTTACTTACACCTTTTGTTTCGAAATGTTTGTAATTTTGCCTAAATTACACACGCGAAACAAAACACATTTTAATTGGTCTACTTTGTAAAACTGAGACAGGAAACGTGTTTTCCAAGTGACGTGACAACTCTATTTCGGAAGAAACATACATTAATTAAGCCAATTACAAGTAAAATTGCTATAGCGCAGGACGCTAAAAATGAAAATGATTTCATATAAATATCGGCCCCTTCGTAAGCAACTGTAACCATTTATTACTGCAACAAAGTACAGACCAATCACAAAGCAGATCTTCACTCACTTCGAAAACGGCAACCTATCCTCTTTCAAGGTACACGAAAGCCTTTACGAACAATGCAGCTTCGTCACTCGATGCCAACGGCCTAATCTACTGAGCACCGCACTCACCCAGCACAATGTTGCCAGCATTAATCAAAGGCAGGAGATCTAAGGCTTCATTCTTATCTGACAGTTACACGCTTTGATCCCCACAATCCAGTGCGTTTCCAATAGCATTACAACCTCCTTGCTAATAGACTGATGGCCTTTCCTTTTGATCCCTAGACAGACGGATATTTTAGAACCCGGTTCCTATTATGTTTCTAATCCTTTCTATTAGAACGTAACTGATATTGGGATGTCGCAATTTAACGCTCTGAGCTCTGATAATATATCTATCTGGTAAGTTGTGGGGATGTCACAGACGGATTGTGTCGTCAACACAACCAGTGAACAGATTAATTGTTTTCTCTCGATGTTTAAACACGAGGAGACATGTCTTCTTTAACATTACATACATTATATTAAGCTGAAGTGAAAACATTCTAAGAAAAGGCAGTCTTTAATTATTTTTCAGAAAACAAATTATATCGTTCAAAGTTTAAAATAATGTAGGTATGCACAAAAAACCGTGCATGCTAGGCTCATCTACAATATTAAGGAAACACACAAAATATAATATAGGTAGATCCTTGGCAATATTTCACTACGAATGCAACAGGCAGCAGCCTTGAGGCTAAATCTTAGCCGGGCACCATTTATATTATGTACATTCACACATGTACAGCGGATTTAAATAATTTACAAAGTGTTCCACTTAAACCTATTTTGTGAAGCAAAAAAAAGAATGTTCGCGGCAAGAAAACAAATTGTAACAAACATTCCGTATGCCGCGGTGGATATTAAATTCTTTCCCTTTTGTTACTGTCGCTTCGCGTATTTTGTTTACAATTTGCGGAAAATTTTAGACGCAAGTCAACTTTTTGTCGAGTTTGTCGGATTTTAAATTGTGAAAATGCTTGCTTTGAATAAATTTAATTTCAGGAAAGTGCCTACAACTTTCATAATGAGTCACATTTCACCGCAAACATTTGTAAGAACCTGCTTATTTCATTCGCTTAACGCGTTAATTTATCTTTTTGTAGCGACTATAGCACAATAAAGAATAATTAAATTATTTCTTTCTGCTCATTTTGTAGAACGACATACACTATTCATTGTTATTAAGTACTGAGAGGAAAGATTAAATGAACCGCGATCTAATATAATTGAGCTATCAAAAGGAGAACGACAAATGTCATGTACAATTCAGACGTCTTGCCGAGTCCAATCCACATCGATGGGTTGCTCCTCGAAGTTGTGAAGGAGTATGTCTACCAAGGGCAAGTCATCCAGCTCGGTAGACACAACTTTGAGAAAGAAGCGGACAGAAGGATCCGATTGGGTTGGGCAGCGTTTGGGAAACTTCGTCAATTCTTCTCGTCGCCAATCCCGCAATGTTTGAAGACTAAGGTCTTCAACCAGTGTATCCTGCCCGTTATGACGTACGGTGCCGAAACGTGGACACTGACAGATGGGCTGGTCCACAAATTCAAGGTCACTCAGCGCGCTATGGAGCGGGCTATGCTCGGAGTTTCTTTGAAGGATAAGATCAAAAATTAAGTTGTCCGGAAAAGATAATTGAAGTGGCAGTGGGCTGGCCATGTTTGTCGACGGACCGATGGCCGGTGGAGCAGACGAGTCTTGGAGTGGAGACCGCGTATCGGCAAGCGTAGCGTGGGACGCCCCCCAGCTAGATGGACCGACGACCTCAAGAAAGTGGTTGGGACAGACTGGATGCGGAAGGCAGAGGACAGGGTGTTGTGTCGCAGCCTGGGAGAGGCCTATGTCCAGCAGTGGACTGTGATAGGCACTCAGCCTATCACAGTCCACTGCTTGACTGTAAAGGAGTACATGGTCTTACTTAGTAATTATAAAAATAGCATCACCGTTATTTTAAACTTTGTATTTCGGAGCACTAAAAGATCATACTTACAAATGAACCCGATTTATGAATAAGTAGGTACCTACTTACTGGAATTAGTTTCTGAGTTTTTTGCCGAAATGCCGTCTCACAACTTACAGATTCAAACTTTTTCTAATAACCGAATACATTTGAAATATTTACGAACGCTTGAAAAATAAGATTAATCGTAAAAGTGAAAGAGTTACAATTCAGTGCGTCGGTATACTTTGATACCTATGTTTCTGAACGGTACCGTAATAAGTTCTGTTACTTGAAGTTACTTCAGTATTTTAATCGGAAAAAGTCAATTTCATCCGAATTATCGCGATTGAATTTCTCGAGGGAGCTCTATTTTTCAGTGTGGTTATAGAGGCACGAGGAACGGTGTGTAAAGTTCACTCATACCTCCATAGAAAAGGGAGGATCCTCTGACCAGACGGGTGTCGTGTCTGGTGGGCAACTGCCCGACGATTGATGTCGGGAAGTTGTATATATGCTAGTCGCGCGGCAAACTCTGCTTGCGCGATGCAGGATTTTCGTGACGTCAGTAAGACGCGCAGCTCGCATGTAGCGATGTTGATCCGCTACATGGTAACTGCGTGTGACAGCTATCAGTGTTCTACGAGATACCACTTTACATTCATTTGGAAAGAAATCTTAAAGTGATTAAATTATAAGATGCGCGTTGAATCAGAATTTTCAGACAAGATGTAGGTATAAATGGAATTGAAAGAACGTCAGTCTTTATTCGAAAATTATGAGCTGCCCAAACAACTAATAGTCGTATCTTGATTGACTATGATAAATTAGTTTAAATCTGAAAGAATTAAAAATTTCAAGAGTGATTTTCACTGTCCCAAGCATCTGAATAGAACAGACGAATTTATTTCCAAAAGTAAACTGGTTTTTGCAAAAAGTTTATAGAGATTCTATAAGAGAATCACTCATCAAAACATTTATTACGCCTTGAAGGTTACTAAGATACTCGTCCCTAATTGGTTTTTGAGAACTTTGTAATTCAATTTTAATTTCTTAATCTAGAAAATTTTAAAAGAAATTAACGTCTTCACGTAAAAAGTTTTTTACGACTTTAGAAGTTTCGCATACCTGCGTAGCTTACAGTTGGTTTTTATCTTCAATAAAAAACAAGATTCTATAATCAAAACCTCCTCATCTTTATTTTCTATACATAAATTGGTTCATCCCGGTGTTTGTTCGAAAGAGTAACTTAATAGCAATAGACATCACTTCAGTACCGTCGACCGTCACTTCGGTACAAAGCTGTCAATAGGCCGTACAAACAGACCCTTTGTCCTGTATAAATACTATTGTTGATGGGCTTTTACAGCCTTTCGACCTCCCTAATCCGAAAAACCTGCCAAGTGCGTGACGGACGCGTGTAGAGTTGTATTTTGTTGCAGACAATTTGTCAAATAAACTTTAATCGGTCGATTAGTTGTGCAAATGAAACGGAAAATATCAGTCCAGTCCTTTAAGGATCTTTCGATGTTCGAATGAATAAATCAAGTGCTTGGACGTTGGGGTATAGATCGACAATGATGATGCGTGTGGTGGCTCTTTGATTACTTCGACTCTCTTGGCATACCTATTATATAGTGCTACAAGGATCATTTGGCGCTCGAATTACGTTGACAGGGAGGCGTTGTTGAAAGAAACATTTGGGTAATTGTATAATAAAATATACTGATAAAACAAAATGGCGGCGTTAGCACCAATTTTGACCACGCGCCAAAAGATACAGCTACCGATCCACCTGTACCTAAGTCGAGAGGACCTGGATGTCAGCTAAGATAATTCTTATATTGGGATTGCTTGCAAAAACAGGGCTGGGCTCTCTCTCTCGTAAAATACAGAAATTTATATTCAAGACTACAACTGTACATACGAGTATGCTTATATTTTTTAATTCTACCTGTGTTTGGTTTGTAAAAGATATTGTAAGAATTAAACATGAGTTTTTTTTGGTTTTGTTCTCGTCTGATTATTGTTTTAAAGTTTATATTTTGTTAAGAAATCTATTTAGGTTTAAAGTACCTAAGTTGGTAAAGATAGAGCAAGAAAGAAATCGCATTAATATTCCGTAGGTCATCGGTCGTAACTGCTGGAGCAATCAATCACTGGCAGTCACAGAACAGATTTACCTAAAGTATAAAACTCAATTCCGGCTTGAAAGTACGATTAAATGGCGACGCTTTGCATCTACTAGCGTGATTACTTTTAAGGTGGTATGTCCAGACGAAATAAAATCAAAACGAGATACGATAGGGAGACACCTGTGGTGAGATTGCCGGTACCTATATTTATATACCGATTACGAATAAGAGTTATGACTATTTATACTTAACGGCACTGGCGGCACTGGGCCCACGTAGTGGATTATGGCCCACTCCCTCTCACCGAGTGTAGTCTTGTGTTCCAGCAGTGGAACCATTATAGGCTGATTATGCTGTACTTAACGGCTAAAATTAAGGAATTTGACAATCTCTTTAAGTAACCCAAGCACAATCGCGGGTGTTTAAAAACTCACTTCACTTTAATACGTTTTTAAATGTATTATTTGAATTTTAAATAGGTACAGGTCGGTGAAACGAAACGCCACCATACATAGTGCAGCAAGATTACATCGGCGTCGAGTATTCACCCCGACGACAAAATTAAATAATTCGTCCCTCAGGGAAATTCACGCCTGGCAACACTCATGTTTTATTTAGATAGTTTGATTAGCTACATGTGAGTAATATGTATGAAATATATAACAAGTAATGAAAACATTATTTCATTGGTTTCGCTTTCGTATAGATTTCCCCAGGGTGAGAGGGTGATACAGCGACAAGCGACCAGAATGGTATGGTCTACCCCTCCCTTCCATTCACTAATAACTTTGTATCACTTCGGGAAATCACTCTAGAATATCCGGGGCCAAACTAAAGTGGCGTGTTGAAGGTATTTCGCGATTAAACAAATGTAAAGGTCTTATTTACCTTATCCTATTGATCATTTCAGCAGTAAGTCTCATATAAATACTTAAGTATCGACAACTTACTAGTCCTTGGAGACATCCAAAGGATGATGGATAGGTCAGGTTCTTATTTTCACGTGACGCAAAATATACTCTGGTTGCAAAATACTCTTCCAGATATTGTTTATAGGGTTTTGCAGTTTTGTAGGTATAAAGGAAACCAGAATAGATTAATAAAGAGTTCTATCCACATATTATTTAAAAAATCCTTGTGTAATGTGTTTATTCTTACTTACCTATGGACAGATATAAGATAAAACAAAAAAAGCATATTTTTATTGACTTCCATTTATTTTCTGCTTTTTTTTCATTTATATTAATACTTAATCATATTTTATTTTCAAACTTTTAGTAAGCTTTTATTATCAATGTGGTCTCGACCCCTGGTCCTGTGTGACAGGGGTCGAGGTTTCTCCAGTTACAAACATCAGCATGTGAAGGCTTAGGCCAATATTCTAATTTGTCCGTCTGGAGGAATTTCGTCGACCCAGGTCGCCATGACAACCGTAACGGTCGCAGAAACGCCCCGTAAAAGGTATTCTTAAAATCTATATACACAGTGAAAACGTTCTACGTTATCGCTTGACTAAGGTTCTATTGGCGGAATCTTTTCTTTCTTTTTCTTTTTTTTTTCTTTTTTTTAACGGTAATTAGCGGTGAAAGTTTGGAATTTTAGTTATATTATGCCCAACTCTGTGACAGAGTAGATATAGATGTAGATTTTGGCAGTGAGTGTCATCTTATGCTTAACTGATTTTATTTAGTTGTTTTGTTATGATCAGATGCACTTCACTATTCATTGCACTTAATTAATGAGATGTGTTAAAATATGTCACATTTTGTGGCTGTTATATTTTAACTTAGCGACAGCAGTACATCCGGTCGATTCTTTAACCATCTCGCCGTGAAAACTTAGGTGAAGTGACCTGTCATGCTAGAGATTGACACTATTGACAGCTCACTTCAAGCTCACTTCACCTAAGTTTTCCCGGTGAGATTGTTACAGAATATCTCGGCAGGTCTTTATCGTGGCGCAATCACGGGAGAGTCATGAAGTCATATATACAATTAATTATATAAAAATATACATCATTATTATAAATTAAAGTCGCCTTTCGTGTCTCTCTGTGTAACCGCGCTGTTCTTCTAAACTGCGAAACGGCTTATGGTGCGATTTTATCATCATTTAGACAATTTATTCCGGAAGGTTTATGTGTCTAATACAATATTAAACTTACTTTAATCAAGAAATGTCGAAGTTTTGTCGAGTTCTAAAAACCGTATGAAGCAGGGGCGGGTAGCAGGTATCCATATAAAGTAGTCCTACTTTGCAGTCATACTAATGAGTGAATCAGTAACACGCGTGCTTAATAAATGGATCGTTAGTTCCCCTTTCATCACGGTTCACTTTGATTCGCTCCATATGCGCAGTCATCATTCCTATTAGAAATGAAAAGGATCGCGTGCGAGAAATTAATGATTTCAATAACTTTTGAAAATAGTAGCGACGGTAAAAGTCATGCGACGACTGACGCTTTTTCAGTAATAGTGTTTAAAAGTCATGCGTATTTGTTCACGCAAGCTGCTTTGTTCCGCTTGCCTTGCACACACAAACATAATCAGCCTATATCGTTCCCACCGCTGGAACCCAGGTCTCCTATCTGTGAGAAGGAGTGGGTCATAATTCACCACGCGAGCTCAATGCGGGATGGTGGATGTCACATGTCTTCGAATTGTTGGTAACATGCCTTGCGCCCGCATTTAACTTTTACCCGCATGCCAGCCAGCGTGCGGCTAGTGCGGGTTTGAAATACGCGCGAAATCCAGACTGGTCAGTGCGAAGAAGGAATTGTGTCAAAATTGTTCTCTTAATTTTATGCTCGGGGACAATATCTACCTCAGTGTCGCCTAAGCACAAAGATAGACAGAAATGCAGAAATTCTCGCTCTTTGTCTCTTCATGCTTTAACAACTACAACACAATGGTACTCTAGATTTCTACGCTGCTCTTAGTCTGTGGTCGACATAAAATAGTACCTACCAAGCGCTCACATAGACGGCCTAGGAAAAGGGCGAGTACCACTCCACAGTGTCTCAGGTGTTTGTACTGAAGATCATTCATAGTTGTAATAATATTTCATCTTCCACTTGGTGTTAAGAAAAGTACGAGGTACTACAATAATTATTCTAACACCTTTCCTGGAAAAACAATATCTGCAACACTTCGTATCAACGAGGTGTATTTTCGGACGGTCTCACTAAAGACGCGTTTTAGTATTAGGGTGTTAAAAAAGTATAAAAAAGACTTCAAAGCAACGCTATTTTAAAGCTTTTATCTTCGCATTAATTTGATCGACAAATCACCACTGGAATTTACTTGAAAATCTAATTTTGGTACCAGCATTCCCTATTAATTAATACAAGCGAGAACCTACTGGCACGTTTTCACACGAATTCTGTATTCAACGTTTTATTTTGACGAGAGGTATTTAAGCATACCTTTCGACTAATTAATCATAACGTTTTGCTGGAAATATCACATTTGTGAGAATTTCTATTTGAAGATTTAATTAAGAATGTTTTCCAAGTAACGAGCTTGAAAAATGGAGTATTTTTCATTTAGATTTCTATTTTTGTACCAAGTATTTTATTTACCAAAAAATTATAGGAACAAGAATGTGAAATGATTGAAATGATTCAATGTTTATTGAGAATCGGTAATAGCAAAGTAAACCTTACATAATGATATCATATGCGAATAAGTAAATAATAAACAAACCCAACATCGTGCAAAGCAAGAAACCTTAAAGTATTTCCATACAAATGTCTGAATTTAAATTTTTTTTTGCCATTAAGTGTGAATAATTGGACGTTTTACCCTCTGAAATAAAGAAGGCTGTGGTCAATGTTTGCCCCTCTGTTAAGGATGGCTAAATATCAATAAATTTTTTGCCCTCCAAAATATTAATAAACTTTGGCCCAATGTTACTTTACCGACCCTTATCCCTTGCCTGCATATATGAAAGGAAATTACTGAAATGTTTTGCGAAGTTATCCTATTAAGCTGAATATCGATATTTAAATATTGATATTAAAGTATTTGTATTCATGACTAGCTTTTGTGTTATGTTTTTCGGACTTGGCTTCTATTATTTTTGTTACATTACGCGACATGCTTTGATTTACAAGATAGGCAAAATGTATTATTATAGTTTTTAAACAATTACAAGTGTGGCTCAAATAGCCTTAAACCCATAAATCTGTTTTTTACTAACTGATATGATTTGTGAAAAACATCATTGTCACTGGGAATACAAGGGACCAGTGCATAGATAGAAAGATGAGGAAATCAGACGACGTGAGACGTATGCAGGGAAGGGAGAGAGGAGTGGCGTATACCTATAGCACAATACTTAAACTTAGTCTTGCGCATGATGGCCGAAAAACTATCAACGTCCGCGTCGACAAACATGCCGGACGCGCTACAAAAACGCGGCAGCCCCATCAACACCCGGAACGTGTAGTTATATTGTGTGTACAGGCCACTATAAACCCTTTGCGTAAAGTTCACTAACAGGCTGCACATAATAGCTATGCTATAAGTATGGCGGTTATCTTACGTGTCCTCTGAATAATGTTCACCCTTCCCCACGTCACACTGCTATATCTAAGGACCGTTTGGCGTTCTTCTTTACACTTTTTGATTTTGTTCACTTTTGAATTAACATTCTCCCAAACAAAACAGTCTAATCAAAATGTTCTACATTGCTAATTATGTTTAATGAGAGTGAGGTGTGCTGCGTGAGTCCCAGATTACACATTAACCAATCTCTCATATTTAGCGCGAATAATTTTATTAATTAGAAAACCAATTAGCGTTGTAAACAGTAGCTTTTCCCGAGAGTTTTGGTCTCTACAAAATTATGTATGTGAAACAATAACGTCGTAACGATAATTATTCTCACTCGTTGTAACATTGTAGGTATCAAATCATAGCATAGCATAATTAGCATATAATGTTCCCACTGCTGGGACACAGGCCTCCTCTCGGTGAGAGAGAGTGGGCCGTAATCTACCACGCGGGCCCAGTGCGGGTTGGTAGACATCACATGTCTTCGAATTTTTGTTGCTAGGATATGCCGGTTTCCTCACGATGTTTACGTTGTTCGTATCATATCACAAATAAATTTTTTAATTGTGATTTTTCGACACGAGCTGAGAATATTAACTGAAACTCGTATGTTAGAAGGTTAGCAAGCATATACGAGTTACACAAGTATTGTGGAAATAAGACAAACTTTCCGTACTTAAAATGTTCTCGACACAAACTCAGATAATTTTTAACATCTCGAACAATTCTCACATATGTAGGTGCACAACTCGAAAGTCATGTCTCAAGCGCTGTCAACGAAAGAAAAGTTTAGATTTAGAGGGGTCTTCAAGTTTGGGTGTTTTCAACTCCCACGCTACAGGAGTACTCGGCGTTCTCGGCGTACTTGGGCAACTTGGGCAACTTCTGACACCTCCGTCGAGCAGCCTAACGTTATTTACAAGACGACTCCAGCAACCTATTCAAAGGATATTCTATTAGGGAGTTCTTACAACTTTATTTTCTGCGCCGCCGGGGTAGGTAATCAGTGAGATACGACGACGTTATGCCCGATCGCGTTATTCGCTGAATTCACTTACGTTAAATGTTGAGAATTTACGTTTTTGATGCTGTTAAGTGAGCAATTAGAAGTTACGATGATTACGAGTTTGGGAATTGTGAACGACAAAGTTGACAAGCAGGATAAACTATGAACTACGCTTTCATGTGCGTAAATTTAATTCGTCATTTGTTTGTTGTGCGCAAACAATTTAATAAGAAGATAAATGACACGAGTGACGGGCTGGTTTTAATTACTTTTCGTTGCGTCTCATGTGCTACAAAATAAAATATCTATTTAATGTTATTTTGTTTCGAATTTGAAGCTGAAATGGAGAGCCCTTGTCTTTTGAGAAGAGCAAAACTTGGAAATTGTAATTTGAATCATGTTGTATCACGTAACGACTTTATTATATCTCATCAAATATATAATAAAATAGATAGCTAAACGCAGACTTTTCAAAAATTTAAAATACTGTGCGTAATGGAAACTATATCTTAATTCAAATTAAAACAATCACCACGCTTGCCTTGCCACGTTTGTTCTTCATAGGTAAGTAGGTAACCAACCTCAAGGTAAGTACATTTTAATTTATGTATCTACCTATAACATTTATTAGTCACACTGCGATTCCACATCGCATAACTAAGCCGCAGTCTCCATCACCGGTTTCATTCCGAGAATTTCAGTCTCAATTTTAGTGCCAAGTATTTTCCAGACCTGAAAGGTTTCCTGAGAAAGGTTTTAGTGTATAATTTATACGTGTGCCAAGCTGTTGGCGGCTCACTAACTTCGTTATAAATTATTGTTACTGGCGTGAGTAGGAGTACCTTTACGCAGTACCTACATAAAAGTTAGTACCTATATCGTATAAAGTAAGTAATGTAGATATCGTGTATGTATGATGTTATAGCGCTTATAAAAAGATGGTGGGAGAATTTTTAACGAACCTAAAATTAGGCTTTGTAGTCGCAAAATCGGCCCTTTTTTACTATTTCCAGCCATTTTTTATACATACTCGTAAACCATACCATGCTTTCTTCAACCACGCCCAGTGCTTAAATACTGTATCAATTATTTATCGTCAAAATGGGCACGCAAACCGTTGTTCTTAAATTCATTCAACACCTGCATAATTCATTACCCTCCATAAGCTTTCAAAATCCCTTATTCCTTCAAACCAGATACTGCTTCATTTGCCTAAGAAAGTGTTAGCATTAATTACACGCACACTCGATAGAACACATTAAAACTTTCGCGGTATTTAACTAAAACTACTCAGAGCGTATTTCTCTCTAGTAGATTTTGCTCAGCAATTAATACAGGTACACAAAGTAGTGACGTCAGCTGTCTGGCATCGTTTACTTGAACACGTTATTATCGTTTGGTATTAAGCTGAATCAGCATCCTGTACCGACAGTACTTAGTCCTTTAAGGCTGGGGCACATGAGCGACTATGTGGCAAGACATATTTTATCATTTTAAAACTGAAATGTTTTTTGGTACTTTGGTGTAACGAGTAAATCACATCGCATCTTATTAATTTTGAGAACGCCATGATTAAACAAATACGCTGGGCTTCTGACCAAATGCTGATAAATACTAATAAACGGATTTGCACTAAGTCGATTTTCGCCGTTTGGCTGGTCGCTTCCCAATTCGCCTCACAGGCCGAATCGCCACCCCATTAACAAAAATCGCAGGTGAATAGTAAATTTTTCATCAAAATGTCGACCTTCATACGGCGGGAGATCGCCTGCAACTGAGCATTTTAACAGTCGATTTTAGTCAACCACCTCATGCGACCTATCGCCGCACACGTCGAAACCTACTACGACAGTCGAAACCTACTCTACTTTGGAACTTATAATTTTAGTTACCTGCGGCCCAGTGGAATTCCCATTATGCAGTCGATTTCCACCGTGCGGCGGAAATCGTGCGGCTATAGTCACCTGTGTAAAGCCCGCATTGTCGACGCGATTCGCTAAGATTGCCTCTAAATAGAGTATGAAACAGTTGACTATCTAATGAGATTTTCAGACTTTCGACTACCCGTAATAATTACTGTTGCAATAGGTTTACCTACTATGAAGATACACTTAGTATAGGGCTTGACGTGCTCTCTGAGGCAGTGAGGGGCTTCGGTATGCGAACCCGTGCAGCTTAATATTTGGAGATTGCTTGATCCGTGTATTCATTTAGCCACGAGCCACTCCGACTGGCGATGGCGTAGTCACCACTTATATGTACGCATATGTTTTGGGTAAAATATGTAACACGCAGGAAACCGCAGGTGCGAGCGAAATTTCATCAATTTTGGATGAATATAATACCTTGCTGCCGTGCTCGTATGAGAGGTAAACTCATATATACGTTACTGAATAACGCCGTTAAAAACTGTTGGAAAATGCACTGATCCTTTTATAAGTTAAATGAATAAAGTACTTGAGTATACGAGGCATTTCATAATACCTTCCCTTGTTGCTTAGATCATATTAAAGGTATTATCCCACTGCCTGTTCAAAGATAAGTTCTTGAAACTTCAAAAGATAACATAATTTACCTCTGACTCAAATCTGAAAAGGAACAAAAGCCTCTTCACAAAACCAGCTCCTTAAAACCAAGATAATTATGAAATATTATTATTAAATTATAAGTACTATATGTTATTTATTTTGCATTATATGTAAATACTTAATATTCTAGTTTATGACTTCATAAAACCAAATTATTCTCTTCTTGTTCTCACGCACTATTGTCTTATTTACTCTATTGTCTATTGTCTACATAAATCTTTATCATTTAGAAGAAATTTCTTTACAAATAAGCATTACCTTTATACTCAATATTGATATGTCCTATCTGTATCTGTTTTACTGTGTGTACATAAATAATATAATAAATAAATAAAATGTGCACGCACAAAACAAAACAGCAACGCGATTTTTGTTATTTTTACTTCGGACACACAGTGTATGCACACCGCCTTACAATGCGGAGGTAGCCGCTTGGCGTCTAGCCAGACCCTCGACACATCTAGTGCCCACTTTACCACGCTGGCGAAACTATGTGACCGTAGTCATACGAACTGTGAGTGGTCGCCGACGGTGCCTTACAAATCACTGGAAGATGGGGTTACAGTTTAACAAGATGGGACCAAACTTTTGCTCATGGTTTCCTAAGATTATGGCCAAAGTTAGTGCTTCATTGGATAGCTAAGCCGTCTATTTCAAGTTTTCATCTCCATTTACGCCTTCCTAAAGTTAAGGATGATCGCAACTAAAACGTATACAAACACGCGAGAAGTTTAGTGTTCGAGATTGATACTATCCTCAGTTACAGTCCTGTCGACAATGTAGATGGATCACTTAGGTACTATAAGTTGAAGCTTGGAAAACTCACTTTGATTTATGATTTAAAAGATAAAGGAAAATGAAAATAAAGAATGATATTTTAAAAAATCCGACGTCATTTCTGTAATAAGCTCTCCAAAAACACCTTACCTCACTTTTGTATTATCCATGCAAATTACGAATACCGCAAAATAACTTGAGGGGAATCCTCAATGGGGTATTAAGGTATTTCCCTATGACTAATCGAGCTTGACGTGTTATAATTTCATTAAAATTTTACCCCTCAGGCCAATAACTGCGGTTGTAGTCCTGAGGGAAACGGAAGGGAAATTGACCATTAAGTCAATAGGTATCGAAAATTTATATTTGAGCATTAATTTTAAATCTAAGTAACTTTGTGAATATCGATTAACCCAAGCATAATATTTTTAATCGTAACCTGAATTTCGGTCAAAATAATAGAACGTATTTTGCTCAGATCATATTAAATTTGTAACCAATTTTATAAACATTTGCTAATTGGAGAGAGACTTGGCGTTCAATATCTTTATAGAATGATTATATGCAATTATAGCGTAACTACATCGCTACATGCGAGCTGCGCATCATACTGACGTCACGCAAATCCTGCATCGCGCAAGCAGAGTTTACCGCGCGACTAGCATATATACAACTTCCCGACATTCAACATTGGGCAGTTGCCCACCAGACACGACACCCGTCTGCTCTGAGGATCCTCCCTTTTCTATGTACCTAGGTATGAGTGAACTTTACACGTTGTTCTTCGTACCTCTATATTGGTTACCCCGACGTGATTTGAACACGCAACCTTCTGATCTGGAGTCCTCGTACTTTTATACAATAATAAATGCCTGTCAAGGCTTGTTAAAACGCTGCATCGCCAACCCAGCCATTATCAACGTCAACTGTCCCCCTCTCGACCTTCTTATTATTATTCCTCAATTATTTTATAATATCAAAATCATTCACATAATAAACATAATTCACTAAACGTTAACCATCTGTTCTCTTTACATTTTCTGCGCCGAGGGACATTTCCATCACATCCTAAGAAGCTTATCTTTAGTAACAGCGCTCTGGAAAGGGACCGGCTTTCATCCGAGATCACCAATTTCTTACTTGATTGGGCCGGCTGATGGCTTTTGGAACAAAGGACTCGATCAAGCCGATGCAACAAATATGTTACGATACACACCATGTACATATGTCTGTTGGCTTTTATTCGCGACTTTGTTCGCCATATTGATTTTGTTTCCAATTTCAATAGATATTCCAATATATAGCGCTCTACCAAGCATAGGTACTGATTGACTGAACAGTGGTGGCCCAGTGGTAACGGCCGCCAGGGTTTGAACCCAGACAGGCGATTTACTTTGTGTAAATTATTTCATCACCACTGCTCTTAAAACAGTGAAGGACAACATCGTGAGGAAACCGGCATGTCCTAGAACCACAAATTCTAAGACATGTGACATCTACCAACCCGCACTGGGCCCCCGTGGTGGATTACGACCCACTCCCTCGCACAGATAGGAGGCCTGTGTCCCAGCATTGGGAACAGTATAGCTTGGATTATGTGTTATGTGTAAGCATACCTATTGAGTTATTTCCTGTCTCCTATAAAACGCCAAAGCCAAAAATAGGTATTTTTCTATACAACGCTTAACATTCTATCATTCTATTAATATTGACTTTAAACTTGACTTTTCACTAATGTGAAAGTTTACATAATTTTACCATCATATTATGATATCTTAAAAGTTTTTGTGTTAAAAAGTAGAAAATTCGACAATATTGACTAAATATATTTGTACGCCTCTAGGCAAAACATAGAGGATCTACCAACCTGTAGCATATCGCACACTGTTGTAATTTGATCTATGTTTACAAATAAAGCATTCTGATTCCATAATAAGCATAATGCCTACCTACAGATGTCATATAAAATGAGAAAAATAAACAAACCAAAAGGACTTAATTCCCATCAGAATAACCCCGAGAGACTCACTGTTCATACACTTCATTCAATTTAAACTTTTTACAGAAGAATTGAAATGGACAGCTGACCTGACAGCCATGTTGATCTACTTTGAAACTTGTTCTAACAATAACAGCCGATACTGGGATTGTATACCTACTCAAATGCCAGAGGAAATAGAGCCTTTTGATTTTCAAGCAGCCTGTAGTTTTGGACGAGTTTGGCGTCGGACTGTGGGTTATGATGATAGTTTTAAATACCGTCCCTGCTTTAATTCCGGTTGTTCAATACAATGTGAACATGTATTGTATTTTGATATTCTGGAATATTATACATTAATGTGATTATTTTCAGTGATTTATAATAATTCAGAATCTAATTTAATATTTTTGTATATTTTTTATGTGAGCAACATTAATTTACTTTGAAAATATTGATGTAGTGTGGCAACACACGTTTTTTTGGTCGCTTCCGTAAAATACGTTCAGGGTTACTCACGATTGTTTTTTCTTTAAATTCAAATAAAAGTGAAATCCATATTTTACTTTCTCTCTTTGTTTTATTTCTAACACCGGTGTAACCTTATTAGCCTCCAAAATTGGGCATAATTTCATTAGGTATCATCAATTTAATGACGGTGAACTATAAATAAAACGAATGTCCAAATAACCAAGTCTCATGTTCCAAGCGTGAAATAGAAATAGTGTAGTCGATATTTATATTAAAACAGTTTTAATGAGTTTCATAATGAAACAACGAAGGTAATTGAAACTTTTGCAACGTTATTTTATGTGCGAGCGCTTTGAGGGATTAAAAGTATCAACATTAACAGCAGGTCAGTGATATAAATTATTATGCTCCGTACTGGGATCTGTGTACAATGCTGTTAAGTTAAGGCGATTAAAACGGTGAGATATTACCCGACCCTGATCTAGAATTCAGCACAAAATACATTTTGTTCATATGTATAAAATTTTTAGGTGTAGGTACCTCCAATCTGGGCGGAATCCCTCCACAGGAGGGAGAACGCCACGGCCATCCGCAGGCCCCAAAGGGCCATTGCACTGCGTGTGGCGAGGGCCTACCGCTCGGTAGGCTTCTCTGCGGCGTGCGCTCTGGCCGGCACCCCTCCTTGGGAGCTCGAGGCGTGGTTGCTGACCAGAGTGTACGAATGGACGGCGCGCCGCAAGGCGCTCGGGGAGCCCCCCACCGCAGAAGAGCGGGAGGCCGTGCGGCAAGTGGCGAATGACGCAATCGTCCATCATTGGACGGAGGACCTCGCCACTGCCGCATTTGGCCGCCGAACCCTGGACGCGCTCGGGCCAGTCCTGAAGGATTGGCTCGAGCGGTCCCACGGTTTCCTCTCTTTCAGTCTGGTGCAGGTGTTGTCCGGCCACGGGTGCTTCGGATCGCACCTGCAGCGGATCCAAAGGGAGGAGACCCCGTCGTGCCACGACTGTGGCGCGGCGGAGGACACGGCACAGCACACCCTCGAGGTGTGCCCGGCCTGGTCCGAGCTGCGCCGTACACTGGTCGCAGCGGTCGGGCGGGACCTCTCGCTTCCCGGCGTCGTCAACTCGATGCTGGAAAGCGAGGGGGCCTGGGCAGCGGTCGCCTCCTTCTGCGAAGAGGTAATGTCACAGAAGGAGGCGGTGGAGCGCGGCGCCGCTCCGCAGGCGAAGACGGGGCGTGAGACGGCGGTTGTATGATCGTCGTCACGCGCCTCCAGGTGGTGAGCAGCGGGAGACAGGCGCGGGGGCGCCTTCTCCTGCATTGCACTGCTGTTCACCACCCACGTCGTCAGTCATTCCTGGGCCCCTCCCCCCCGACGGGAGGGGCGTGTCGGGCCCGCCGTAAAGGCGGCCGGTCGTCGGCGGGGGGCTGGATGGAAAGGCTCTGCCGAATTCCCAGTCCCCCTCCACTCAGACGATGCGGGAGTGCCGCTGGGTCGTTTAGTGGGTATACCGGTCCTACCGGGGAGTATACCCCACCCGTCCCCCGACGGGTGGGTATGCGTAATGCATATTTCCCAGCGCAAACAAAAAAAAAAATAGTAGGTACCTACTGTTACTAAAAAAAAAAAAGTTAAAAGGTTTATTGGAGAAACTTGTACAACTTTTACAGTAAATCTTACCTTACCTCCTTTTAAGTTAAAGATATACCTGTGCTAGGAGATCCCGCTCTTTAATGTCAAATTATGAAATGGTAAAAATGGTGTACAAAAGAAAACAGAAATTATACAAAAAATTACAAGTAAAATCTCAAACTAAACAAGAAGACATGAACTATAACACTGCGTGTGTGTATTATTTCAACTCATATTGACGATGCTTGCGGCAAGAATTCAATGTCATCATAGGTCTTCAGTTTTAGTAATTGAACTATTGCCTTTTTTCAGTCTTTTTCTCAGTAACTATACGTAAAACCTAAAAAACTTATCAATTTTACTATTACAATAAAAAATAAATACTTATGTACTTTTTAGGGTAAAGTGCAAAAAGGGTGCCAACGGGACACTATTACTAAGGCTTCGCTGTCCGTCCGTCTGTCACAGGGCTGTATCTTTAGAACTGTAATAGGTAGACACTTGAAATTTTCACAGAGTGTGTACTAATATAGCCGCTATAACAACAAACAATAAAAATAAAATAACATTTAAGGGCGGTACATATATAAGAAACGAATTAAAAAAAAACGGTACGGAACCTTCGAGTCCGACACGCACTTGACCGCTTTTTACATATTTCCATTTTGCTTACCAATAAAATAAAACACAAACATGCCACCACCATATTTACTTTTAAAATTCCCTTGGGAAAGAACACCCCACGCAAAGGTGACGATATATTCTTTTAGTTCAATATGCACTTCATCTTGTTTTATCTGCATACGTAAAAAGGTTCGAGAGGTAGGTATCAGCAAAAAGGTTTATTTTACGGCCCTCGGGCGAAACTGCAGCTAACTACGAATTCAGTACTATGTAGTCTACTCCACAGTCCACTGTACGGTTTTGGAGGTTTTATGCGACCTGACGTTTTATTTCGTACACGTTACAAACCTTTTAGAAACTATAAATATAGCACAGCGTCAGCGAGTGATTTTGGTACCATTTTTAGCAAGCAAAAATACCTTTTACGTGTCTAGTATTTTTTTGTAAATATTTGATGTTTATTTATCGTGTGTCTGTGATAAAATTCCTGTAGCTACGAAATACGAGTCGCTTGCAACGTTTCAAATAAAACCTTGTAAAAAAATAAACTATATTTTTTCCACCCAATCTGTGGATGTCAATTGTGTTGACGGCTCTGCAATCGTGGGTTTTGACCATGGTTGATTTTGTTTTATTTTACCATACCTTGGTTGCAACTTCTTTGAGTAAAATGATAGGAACAATAATTGTAAGTTTCAAGTAGTAAACAAAATAGAATGCGTTAGAATGTAAAATGCGAGAATTCTTGATCTAAAACTGTACCCCAATTACTTACCGAGATATTTTTCGTATAGCCCGGTTTACCACCGGTTACCGTTATACCTGAAACTGCACACAATTTCCATTTCTTTATTGAACTCCATTCGCAGTCCTAGTTGAATTGTTAAACTTGCCTCGTCATTTTTCAAGTGATCGAGATTCATGGCTCAGCACAATTTTCCAACCTCTCGGATTAAAATGGCTCAAATTCTGCTTACAAAATAATCGTATTATTCTCGAAAACTAAAGTCTTTTTTTCTTAACATTGTTTTCTCAGCGATACTTAATAATATAAAATTGAAAGGTTCGGTCATCTTAGCTTTAGTAAAGAATTCTTTATTATTCCACTTGCTGAAAGCCTTTAATTCAAATACCTTTACCAGTATCATATGAAAACCTGCCGATATCTTCAGATTAACTCTCATTGTTTGCCAAACTTATAAGATTACATTCTATATCAGCATAGGCGTTAGAAGTAATGAAAGGGCAGCGTTTCTAGATAATTGCTAAGATATGAGGACAATCCGACCTATCGCGGGAACTATCTGCGAAGATATATTACGTTTGTTGAAGAAGCAAGTTCTCAAACCTACCTTCATTAGTAGTTACATTTCATCTTGATTTAGAATTGAGTACCTAGTTAGTTCTACGTAGGTATATCTCTGCTTTGATATCGATAGACATGGAATATAATTTTAGTGCCTAATTTCGAATAATGTTGATCGGTATCAAAACTAATATAAGTTAGACATTAAAATATATCATTAAATTAGTACTCGTAGAAAAGCTTTTAACAGGTGAGATAATTAGTACATCAACACCAATACCTAGTCCTAATGAGTTGATATTAATTACAACAGATGTATTATTTTGGTACAATAACGTGAACGTTGTATCTAGGGTAGGTGAATAATTGACCTGGTGGCTATACAACGTGTAACGGGAAAGGTATATCTATCCAAAGTGGGTGAAGATCACATCAGGTATAGAATCTCTACGCAGAGTTTCAGCTCTCAAAATAAATTACTTAAAGAATACTTACCAATTTTTTGGTTTCGTAAGTTTATAGAATTAGAATCATAACAAGCATGTCACTGCACTACGACTGTCGTTATCTTTTCACGTCACTGGCTAATATTAAGTTAAATCGACGGGATCAAATGAGCTGACAATGCGGAGAAGCGCGAGCGATTGGTTTCATGTACTGAAATTTGTCATATGTTCCTAACATGTATATATAGGATTTAAAAACCTTTGCCGCATAGTTTGTTATCATCCAAACCCTTTCCGTTACACTTTGTATAGTACCTATATCAATCATTTAGTTGATTACGAAAAGAAAAAAGAAATGATCAGAGTTGCCTCGATAATAGGGTGCACGGTCGAGTCTGTTAGTCTTTGGAAAGACTATACCGTGCCCAATCAAGTGCTAAGGTGGTCCAAACGTAAAGACCATGCCGTTCCCAAACCAGTGCTAAGGTGGTCCAAACGAAAAGACCATGCCGTGCCCAAACAAGTGCTAAGGTGGTCCAAACGTAAAGACCATGCCATTCCCAAACAAGTGCTAAGGTGTTTTAAACGTAAAGACAATGCCGTTCCCAAACAAGTGCTAAGGTGTTTTAAACGTAAAGACCATGCCGTTCCCAAACAAGTGCTAAGGTGTTTTAAACGTAAAGACCATGCCGTTCCCAAACAAGTGCTAAGGTGGTCCAAACGTAAAGACCATGCCGTTCCCAAACAAGTGCTAAGGTGGTCCAAACGTAAAGATTGCTTTCCCCAAGTCTCCGATAAAGAGAGTCAATTCACATTTATGACATCCTGAAGAGCGTCCGTCTTGTGGGCTCAATTTCAACACAACAATTTTATTCAATGGTTGTGTGACTGTTTTGTTAGAGGTTTTAACATCAAAAATATAGGCAGGTTAGTATGTACCTATACAATAGAAAACAAAAGTCGAAAATATACATTTAATGGTAATTAGTAAAATGGATATTGTTAAGCGCCTAAAGCTCTAGCATTTCATCACAAGTTTCTGACTTCGGGCGAGCACTATGGTATCTAAATGTCGCAGTGGATATCAAAAATACCCTTAAAAGAAACTAAATTAAAGCACGACAACACCCAACCGAAGCTTTTCCGTTCATTTAAACCAAAAACAAAATCAAAGAAAGACCTAATCCGACGGTACCGCAAACATTTTCAACACGTTAACCAAAACAAAATAAACTATCTACCGAAATTGAATAAACCTGCCTTCCACCACTTTGGCTTTACGTCGTAGTATTTTATACGAATCGTCCGAAAACTAACATGGATGCGAGTGGATTCAAATTGAAATCAAACACGGTTGCCTCAGCAGATCAAATCGATCTGCAGTCAGATGCCAATTAGCAGTGTTGACGTAGGCACTAGTGCCTGATGCTCAGGTGCTTTCTCTAGCGATGTACTCGTATATAGGTAATCTAGGTTGGCAAATAAACTTTACGTCATATTGAAATCGTATATTAATTAGGGTCATGGCTGGTTTTGGCGTTGCGGAGTTTGGGCAAATGGGATAATATTCGGGTAACCGTAAACTTTAGTTGATTTGTCAGCTGGTGTGGTAATGTGGGCCGTGTCACCGGTACCTAATAAACCCTCCATTTCTGTGGTTGACGTAACAATGGCAAGGATTATTCTAAGAGGAAGAGCAGCTGTTTAATTTAACTCGTGCAACTGCCAATTTGTTTAGAGAGATAACTTAAAAAAAAAGGTTTGTTGAATTCAACTATTGCTAATTTATTTTACGAAGTATCGACTAAAATAGCATATTTTTCATTTCCTTGACAGATTGTTTTTTACTAAGTATCCCGCACTCACATACAGACTAGTTTAACCCCACTACAACACACTCACACTCCTCACACCCACTCCATAAATATGATAACATCAGACGTATTATGCTATTTTAAACATTTTGTAAAAACGTGTCAATCCCACTAAAGAACACTGTCCTTCAAGATACAGGGTTTTCTTAGTTTGACGGGTAGCAGGGGTCTTACTCATTTGTAATAGCCATACCCGTCCGTTATTTAAACAACACTGATGTTACCTAGGCTAAATATTTGGTAAATAAATGATTACTTACTTGCGATACTTTGATAAAAATACTGTATTGTTTACAACATCACGTTGTTGAATACGCCAAGCCGAGAATGTCAGCGGTGATTATTATCTAACTAAAAAGGAGTTCTGTCACTTCTACTCATTTTAATAGAGGTCAGTGCTTCTACTGTATCCTGTTCCCTTTTCGATGGCTAGTTTAGTCTGTCCGTGTAAGTAATTTCTGTTGAGAATAAATCTCCTGTTAAACGTGCGTCTCGTGCTAATGTCTAAATAACCCACCAGTTCAAAAAACATTTTTTTCTAAAGTTATCTGTCTAAACTAATTTGCAGTTATATACTAAACAAATTCTCAAAGGAAGACAACACAGACCATACTTTCTACATAATACGAATATTATTTATTACAGATGAAGTAACCATCAAACGCACCAGGTAATACCATCAGGTACCCACAAAATTACCCAATGCAAAGTATACGTTCACTGCTTATAAGCCAAGCTATCAGGCGATCACATTGCGCGGCTTATAGGAACGTAAAACTAGCTCCGTTTATGAGCCAACTTATTAAACTTGTGTAGTTTCGGATGGGTGAATGGGATTGGAACATTTGGAACATCACTATCTAGCTAAAAGCTGATGGCGATGTTTTCTGTACTGATATTATCTATTTAATCAACAAATGTGTTTTTGCTATGGGGTGGTATAAAGTTGCAGCTTTAGCAAAAGTTTGGGATGGTGGTTTTTATTTTAAGTATTGGTAAGCTGTAATCGAAATAGCTATTAGTAAAAGAGTCAGAAAAAAAAACAGTAAATATAAAACAAAACATAAATAAAACATTATGTATTGATCTTAACAGATACCTATATCAATATAAAGAAATATTATAATTTACTTAGTTAATGTTAAACACATAAAACAATTTGAAATTTCTCCTAATTATATTTGGTTTTAAGAAATTATTTTGTACTTTTTGCTGTGCCCTACAAGGTCCGTTATTTATTGTACCTTACCTTTAAGCCATTGTAACACCTTTAAATACTAGGGAATGAAAATAAAGATATGAATAGAATACGAAACTGTATACTATTTAAATATATCTGAAGGTACTCGATTTGTGATATAATGTAGAAACCACCTCAATGAAAGTTGAAATTAAAAAAAAAATATCTTAAATGATACGAATTGTCTGAGGCCAAAAAAAAAAACAAATGAACGCGCTTGGCTGCCAGCGCGCTGTTTCATTATCCAAACAAGTAATACTAAAGGAAGTTTTCTTTTTAACAGTTACAGGGTTCCGTATAACCCATTTCCAACAATGTAACAAAATGGATACGAAAATGATATCTTTTTTTTTATTTAATTATTTAATGGGACATCATACTATCCATTCCCTCTACTTTGATTTCAACTCCTTTCTCATACTAAAGTAATTTCACATACCTACCACTGCAACATTAACCGCCGTTAAAAACGTTCTTAATTACGTGACAGTAATTGTGGAAACGACCCAGTTAACGCGACATTAAACTGATATTAGAAGTCGATTAAGCTTTCCCAGTTACTTCCTTAGTACGTTCATTGCCTACCTACAGTATGTCCGCTAAGCTTCTGATGCATCGAACACGAAGTTTGCTATTTATGAAATACAGCATCGAAAACAAAAGCATCTGTCTAATGGTCCTTTATAAAATGTTCTAAATGATTATTTTACTATTTACGACGGAATTTAAAAACTTCAGCTAAAAAAAGAATGACAACACTCACATCAAGAGGCCTTTTGATAAAATTACGCCGTAAATTGTAAGTAGGTATCCCCCTCGCGAACGATACTCAGACTGAAAAAACATTGAATAACAAAAAAGAAAAATTATATTTAATGCGTACCAGCCGTTTTCCATGACCTCCTTGAGCGCCAAAAAGCGTTAAGAGACCCTTTGTGAAACGCTCCGATGTATTTTTTATTATTTTTCTTTGTCTCAACCCAGTTCTGAGCCTTCAGAAGTACCCCGTCTGTTAAAATAAAATATTCGACCCGTGAAATAATTGCGGCGGTAATTTTTTGCCCTCATTTAGCAACGTTTTATTATTGCGGGAGACAAAAAATTAGAAAAACTGGTCCTTCGTTAATTCTAGATAATTATTGCGCCTCTGTTGTTATCAAATGGCACGTGTTAAAATGGAAATTTATTTTCGGGTAAATATTTACATTTGCAAATAGGGACGGTAATCATTAAAGTTCGAGGAAAAAAAATTGTCTCAAGACAACAACAATTAATCCAAATAAAGTTTACTTGTAGACAATTGAACAGTATTATAATCAATCGATCCTTACAGGCTGATAGCTTATAATAGATACCTACTTAGACAGGAAAGGTCTTGATGACCAAAGGTTTTGCCGAGTCACATTATATATTTCCCACGTTTGTAAGCTATTGTGGAAATTTTCTTGAGAACAAAATATACTACATACTTCCAAACTACATAGGTAGGTATTATGTAGTCTGTAAGAAGGTATATATCTTCTCCCAAACTATTGAAAGCGCAGTCTAGCGGGAAAAGGTGGAACTACAGTCGGAGTTCGAAAACGAAAATGAAATGCATGAAACGTGGAGAAAGGAAACTTGTACCGAAAAACTTTTCCCTACCCTTCGCTAGATGTCACTCTATTTCTGTTGCTCCATCGGCATCGCTTCCTCTGAAACCCACGTGATGTACTAAACCTGAAATTGCTCGACAGATGGCGTACAGCGTATAAAACTTCATCGTCCAAGATTGCGTGGAAAATTGTGATTAAACTAATTATTTCTCAATTGCAGCTATTATAATGTTCACCGAATCTAATCAGTGCTTTTTTCGTTGTATTTGTAGGTATTTATTTTTAATTACGTTGAAAGGTTATAAATTGATCACGCACAAAATAACAGTTGCACGTAAAAGTTTAATTTGAACATAATCCCCATCATCGTTAAGTTTAATTAAACTTCTACTAGAAACGAAACAACGAAAAGACTATACATTGTTGCTTTAACCAATTATTGGTACCTGCTCTTTGTTTTAATATAATTTAACTTCCCTGTCTAATAACGCACCAAATTCACTATTTTGATAACATCTATAACGAAGTCCTTTGTCAAAATAGCTTGACTATAGGTACTAATCAACTAAAATCATTCTCATCTACAAACACTACTAAATTAATCAGACACATTAACAAGAAGCAGCTTCATAATTACACAAATAATACATGAACAGACTAAACAACTCTATTCTGGTCCGTCGAACTGTACTGCAAGTTATCATTGAAGTGTGCCCAGACAGACTGGAGGGTATTTCAACTTTAATCGAGTTGTGGATCGCATTATGCTTGCATTGCGGTGGCTGTTACCAGGCCACAATTGGATCTTGATAGGATTACCTACCCCTCTGTGCTAAACCAAGTGCTTGGACGTTGGGGTATAGATCGGCGGTGATTGTCTGTGTGGCTCTTTGAATAAATAAAATAAATAGTACGTCTGTCGTGGATATGGCTGTCTTTACATAGGTGCCAGAAATGCTGATCTTTTCAGCCGGTGCATCCTAATCTTTATCGACATGCTACAGTTTATTTGAACAAACAACCAAGGAGGTAACATATCAAAGGTTTTATTTAAATTTCGAACTGACTTGCAAACAAAAATCTGTTTATTGAAAAAAAACAAATGAACACTTTTACGCGTACAATTATTGTTACTTGTTCGTCATTTATTTTGAAAAGTAATTGTATTTTAATTTCCGCGCATTATTTGAGAAAAGCACTATACAGGCCTTGGCCATAACTAGGCATTGATGGACTTACGTATGTGACACGGCTTCGCCTCGGCCCACATCTACACGTTCGTCCATTAATGCCTCTTTTGCTGGCCGCTGCAGTAATGTACTATTAATACATATCACAAGATATGTTTTTACCAGATTAAGACTTTAAACAACAAACATATTATTTCTAACCATGTAACGGAAGTGCAGCCAGGTAATTAGAAACATTCTAGTGCATTTATTTTCTCTAACCAACTAGTGTACTCTTGGACAGTGAACTACTTTAGGTCCCCAGACGATCACGAGCTCGGGTCAGGTCCGCTTTAGAAGCGCTTTGTGAATTTTTACTACTACTATATTTTGGAAGATTTTTACTTTCAGTATGAGGCTAGTTGGCATGGGTCATCGCTACTTTTGATATCTGAAGAAACGAGATGCGCCCCGGCCCCAAACGCGAGCGTGAAAATTAAAAGGAAAATCACGTAAATCGAATACGTAGTTTTCGAATTAAAAGCGCACTAACGAAAGACAGATGAATAGATGTTGCGTTTTAGCTTGAGTAATTTATGCGGCCTACCCAAATTTCGTTTCTTTGGTGTTGTTCGTGGAATCGTTGTGCTCCTTAAGTTCTGAGTTGAGTTGCACGATTACTGACAAATGCGTACACTAACTCGACAGGTCCACTCAATCTGTATGGTTTTTCCCTCAAAAGACCGTTTCAGACACCAATCTACATGGTCTTCACATGATCTGACCAAGATTATGTCTGGACTTTAAAAGAGTTCCTCTGAGTTTGTTTCGGCCTTTCTTCTCAGAGTAGTCAGATAGGAAACGCCAACCTCATCTAGTTTTTAAAATATGATTGACGTGTAAAAGTGTTTGTACAAACCTACTTACAGAAATAAAATCATTTATAGGTAAAGAGGTAACGATGTTTTTTTCTGCTCTAATCGTGGGTCAGTTGCACCATTGATTACATTATGTATGAAAATCTTTAGATTTATTTATTTGCTCATATGCACATCACACATGTTACAATAAATTACTGTCGTTTTTTATACATGAACCCTGTCAGGGCACTGCAAAGCATAAGTGTTGGTTTGCCGTTGAGTCTGTGGACAATAACTTAACATAAATTGAGTCTAAACTTATCAAAACACATTAAGTACAATAAATTTTAGAAATATTAAATGACTAGATTGTGACTTCCAATTGACACTAATAAACAGTAAATACAGTCAAAGTAACAATAAGAGATAGGTATATATACAATAATGTCATGTCCAGTTATTGTGAGTAATTATTTATGGCATGGTAAGTCATTATACAATCATCATCTGCCTAGCCTTTTCCCAACTAGGTATGTTGGGGTCGGCTTCCAGTCTAACCGGATGCAGCTGAATACCAGTATTTTACATGGAGCGACTGCCTATCTGACCTCCACAACCCAGTTACTGGGTAATACAATACCCCTTGGTAAGACTGGTTGTCAGACTTTCGGGCTTCTGACGACCCGTAACGACTGTCAAAGATCCACGAATGACAGCCGGGACCAACGGCTTAACGTGCTTTCCGAGGCACGGAGCAGTGGTGATGAAATAATTTACACAAAGTAAAGCGCCTGTCGGGGTTCGAACCTACGACCTACAACTCGTAAGTCGCGGCCGTTACCACTGGGCCACCACTGCTCCCTACATTATACAATACAAAACAAAATAAATGTTATGACACTGGAATAGACAGTACTATGGCTTTCATCAGACCGGATCTTACAAAAATAATTAAATAAATTTGAATGAAGTACCTACAACTATAAAGTTTTATCCGTCATGAATTGGTCTACTGTGTAGGTAATAATAATAAAAAAAATCATTAAAGAAAGATCTTAGTTTCCGATAGAATGCATTTGTCTCATTTGTCTCTCGTCATCTTTTACTTAATTTGGTAATTTATTATAAATTGTTGCGATTCTATATTTCGGGCTATTTTTCATTATTTTTAATTTTGGTGTCGGTGTAATTAACTTATTTTTGTTTCTTCGGTTATACCCACACCTCCTTTGATGGTAAAAAAAGTTGAAACACAGTATGTAATAAATATAGAACAAAATCTAAACACTTTACCTTTTATCACCTCAGTTCATGAAGTATATTGGTAGGCACCGTTGACTGTTTTCGTCGATCAGTGTCTTCCCCAAAATAATTAACGTTAGTAAAACCACAGTATAATTAAGAAAGCAGTACTACGTTTCGGCAAAGTTCTTGAAATAATTACCTACGGCCGCTCGGTAGATAAACGCGCACTATGGTTGCTCACTGACTGTGTCTCATGAGTTGTAACAGTACCTTGTAAGTCCGGCAAATTTAATTATGGGAGAGCATTCTTTTTTTTAACCTAGCGGTAGGTATAGATACAACAATTATTCTTTCAGTTTTGTGATGAACATTATAATGTACAAGATACTGTGTACATTATAATGTTTTTCACAAATCTGGTTGCTTGTGGTGTGTTTGCTAAATCATCTCGGCAATAATATCTCTGAAATAAAAATAGATACTAGCAATTTATTCAGGTACAAAAATATAATATTTTTTTATAGAAAAGGCCTTTATAAAAGTTCGCGATGATATATTATATCTTTTATGCCCTGAGCATTTTATCAATTCACAAATTAATAAAATATTATGAAAAAATATGTTAATTTGCCTAGGGTAATTTAAGTAGGTAATGTTAAATTCCTAACGAAATAAATTTGCATATCGTCAGAGAAATTCTAAGTAAGTAGAAAATAAAATCATTTCACACAAAAAAATTTGGATGAATATGGGTTGAATAGTTTAGATTTCACGAACGTATTTTCGATCGCGGGACGCACGTAAGAGACTTTCCAGAACAAAATCCAACAGACTAAAATCCACGCGGGCGAAGCCGCGAGCAGAAGCTATTGTACATAGGATATTATAATATTAATATTATTGTACTTTTTTGACATATCTCGGGACCCAAGGGTCCCGGACCTTTGAAAGGCGTACGAGGGGTCAACGCCAACTCGCAGAGGCCCCTTAGACAACTTTAAGCTTTGAGGCACCAACCGACGATTATCCCTGTATGCAAGTGTACCTAAGGACAACCCCTGATTGGTGCAGGACTATTGCAGAACATTATTGGAACAAAACATATTGCACTATGGGTTTGGGTGGCTATAGTGTATTGGTTACGTCGAACTATGGAAGGACTATAGACCCTTTTTTTTGGGTGGGACATCAGCAAATAACTTCTCCTGCTCTGGGCGGAGCGGGAGGGCGTGTCAGACTCTTACTGACTAAAACCCACCCGTGTTCCATCAGTTGCCTGTGCCAGGGGCCACGGTAACCCTTTCGGACTTTCCCGCGACCCCGGTAGGGGGTGACTTACACACTCAATAATGGGCTCCCGGAAACTGTCGCTAGCACTTAGTGACGTAGCAGCAAGGGAACAATATATCCTGAGATGCTTGAGGAGTGGAGAGGTATTCCACGACTATCAGGTCAATCCCAGAGCCCGAGATGGTCAATATCCCTACCAGCACTTACTGAAATACTTCCTTCCTCCGAGCACGTTTACTCTTGCGAATCTCCACTCAAGCCGGCCAATAACGACAAGAAAGAGGTGAGAGCTCTGTTCCTCGTCAGTGTTCACTCCAGTCGGTCAATAATGGCAAACCAGAGATGAGGAACAAGACTTCACCCTGAAGACAGAGTCTGTGGGGTCACTACTGCCACATGCCGCCCCGCGGTTTTCTGTATGTCTCTTGGTCTGGTTCCTCACCCTAGACCTGTTCCAGCAAAGGAAACTCTATTGGCATAGACCTAGAGTTCGAAGCAAGCAAGCCCCATCATGACGTCAACGTAGAGATATAGCGATGGGGTTATTATTGTTATTAATAGTTACTAATGTTCCTTCACTCGGGCATCGATCGCATGAAAAAAGAGAGATACTCACCACTACTACTACTACTACTGGAAATTATGCTCGCTACCCTTCAATAAATATTCAAATACCTGCATAACACAGAAATAAATAAAAACTTAAAATAATGTAAATTTTATATGCTTACTTTGCCAATTTTCAAAATACCCTAAGTTGGTAATTTTTAAAATATTATTTCTGGTTTCGATATTAATGAATTCAAACATCTATACACAGAACAATACAGTCAATAACGTCGTGTTATATTTCACGTAAATAAATGTGCTGGAGCGTCTCGCACCGTCCCGGTCCGTACGTAACTGCAGCGCACTCGAGACTGTTGAGTACTAGTATACACTGAGATGTCGAAGCGCGTCGTTTCGGCCGTTTTGTATGAGGACGTAATACTGCTTACTTTATTATACTGTGGTAAGACCATAGCAAGTGCATAAACATTTCTTTTGTACCAATATAATTACTTATGAGATCAAGATTGGGTTCAACCATTTTTTAAATACATTCATACAGAGCCCCATAGGAAGAAGGCGTCAGTTTATGTATGTATTTATAGGTCATACAGTGTTTTCTTTTAATAAAATAGTATGGGGAAATCCGAATCCATACGGCATACGGGAAAACATTAGCTATCTTTTATCATTCTTTTTTTATTTTAAATTTGGTCAGTTTTTGGGAAATAAAAATGCTGACCACAGTTTCTTACATGTAAGGATTTTTTAATTGCATTGGAAAAAATATCTTAACAGCTCGCACTTGACCTAAAAATGTATTGCGCCAATACAATTTTCATGACAAATAAGCTGATAATGATTTCTAAAACAGTTTCTCCTTATCTCTTACGGATTAGGATAGCTCCACACTGTCTCAGAGAAGAAGAAAACCACTATACAGTGTTTGTTACACTCAGCAAAACAACGTCTTTTAAAACCAAACATCTTATAAATTAAAACGTAATTACCGCTCTTTGACTTCGGATATCGAGTGCTCAAGAGGGCTCCCGTTGCGAGCTAATTGGACTACTGTAGCTACAATAACAATAATTGCATCTATCGGGAAAGAAAACAAAGGATGAAAACAATTGTCCTACTTAGGATACTGTGCCATCTGAAAGAAGTAATTTTAAATTGGATTCGCCTTTGGCTTGTGAGCTTTCATTGTCAGGATCCCCTGAACCGTCTTCTAACCCAAGTGGGAAGGTTTAAATCAAACTTCGTAAAGTGGGACTGAAAAGACGTAACGGCAGCAGAATGTGGACAAACTATGCTCCACCGCCTATCCTGGGAGTCTACTCCGAAGTGATAAATCCGAAGTATCGGCCGCACGATCCGACGTTTCCTACTATGAACTTTATTATTTTCGTTCGGTCGGTTCGGATCCGACAGAACTTCATTTTGACATTAAATTAACGATACAGCAAATTTTGCTGTATCGTTAACCCTACTTTGTGAACTTTGTTCGTAGTAGGACAACAATGCAAACTTCGGTCGTGTTTCGGTCGGTCCCGAATATTCCGATGTATCGTTTCAGAGTAGACCCTCAGCCCTCTGTGCCCCAAAACATGTCGGCGTGACCAATAGCGCCGTGGAAATGACGACGTTTTGGGTCAACAAAATTTTAATAACTGTCGAGTCAGCGACACAAAGTAGAAGAAAATGGTCAAGTTCCTAATTTTAAGTAAGCGTTAAAATAGAAGTCATTTTTGCGCAACATTTTCTATTTTTCACAGTGTCTACTAGGTACGCTAACATTGTCAGTCTTATTACAAAAAGCGGTTTAACTAAAAACCCAGGTTTAAACCTCTATAAACTACGGTTTAAGTAAGTTTAGCTTAGTTTGTACTGCATGCAGCAAGCAAAACTTTGATCAGTGCCTAATGATCCTCATATGTTCTGAGTAATGATCCTTCGAAAAGGAATTACTTGTGGTTCACACGAATATTCAATAAACAGGGTTATTGGTAAAACACCATCAACCTCTTAAGGGGTCATGTTACTCATCATTATGAACAACTTTTACTATGGGACCAAATATGAAATAGCGAAAAAAAAATCAGCTGGTCCCTACATTTTGACGAGATGATCTCATTAGAAGTTACCCACCCACCATGCATTTGGTTATAAACTGCAGCGTCGTATACAGTTTTGTATATTATTAAAGGTAAACCTCTCTACATGCACAATTTGCGTTAAAACCGTAAACCCATACTTAATCCAGGTTCCAACCGCGCATCTAAAGTAAATATTCCCGAACACGTACATTTCGTGTTTCACTTCGCTCCGTAATCCGTACACGTTGTAGTCTAAGTATTAGAGTAAAACCAAACGTAAACCGGTAAGTCCACAGTGCTAAACCGAAAATGCGCTCACGTGGACCTACGCAAACAAATTGCAATGTATGTAAACAGAGACCGGTAGTGCCCCAGGCTTGGCACACGGTAGCGATTTTCGTCAATCGCTCGAAACAAAGAACCGGGGTGAATATTAAAGGGCTGTGACACTTGAGCCGGTTTTTCATCAGGCAACAGACACCAGTGTGCCTCTTTCAAACCCTCCTTTTGAGATCCCGCGCAAGATTAGGCACTAGTTTTTATGGTGTGACCGTAGTGATGTGACAGGGCTGTTAAGATTATAAGACGAAAATGTATCGATAGAATGGAATGTATCGAAATATCACGCGCGTTGCGAATGAACTCAACCTGAAGATAGATTTATTTTCATAGAAAACATTTACAGTGATGTATTAAAGCACAGGTTTTCAGATATGACACACAATTTAAATCATCCAAGCTTGTTATGAATAGAATCAGTTGTCTTAAGTATAAAAAGCTCAATGATTAACTAACAACTAATTTACCTACATTTAAAAAACATCATCATCTACACAAATAAGGACCACTGAAAACTTTGTTCAGCTTATTCTGTTTATCTTATCATCTGGCTAGCCTTTTCCCAATTATGTTTGCGTCGGCTCCCAGTTTAACCGGATGCAGCTGAATATCAATATTTATTATGTTTATCTATAAACAGAAAAAGCTGAACTAAGTTTTCACCGCAAGTAATATTCAGTATTATCGCAATTTTAGAAGTGTATACTTTTGTTTTTAAAAGCATAGCTTATGTTTAAAAAGCCCATAAATATTAACGTCAAAACTATCGACACCCAGCACATCACTAGCTCGTTATTGCACGTCGTCACTAGTATAGAGCGGCGCGACGCCCGCCACTCGACACCGCGATGATTCAGCAGTCTCAATCCAAAAGCCTTTTACGATTCCTCTTTCAATCTCACCGAGTGAATTCGACTCTCGTTCCCACGCAGTTTTGAACGCAAATGTACTAGAAACTATTTGACAGTAGTTGGTTGATGCTCATTTATTCATTGGTTGCCAGATTTGAATCATGCTTTGGTATAATAACTTTAATAAATTGCTAAATAAGTACCGCGTTACTAAACTAAAAATATTAACACTAGTGCTGAAAATAAAACAGTTTTTAAACTGTGCAGAAAATCAGAATGCGATAAAGTGTCAGGAATAGAACATTTTGTTAGGTATGTTTGAGAAAGAAATGTGCTTACATAAAACCCCTCGAAACGTGAAGGGACATTTACGCGAAAAAGTTTTCAATGAAAAGCTTTACAACAAAAATCTTTGTAGCCAAAGAATAGCCCTGGTTTGGTTCAAACTAAAGCAAATTGGCTGAATTGGGCCATTCTGCAGCGTTGACCGAACTTTTTTAAATTACAAAGTTTTACACTGACCGACCAATTTAAGTTGGTGACTTACTATTTGCTGGAATCCGTCTGAACTGGACCATAAACGGATTTAACGGTATATCTCGTTTATTTCTTAATGGTTTCAGCCCCATCCACACATTTAAAATACGTATTTTACATATTAAGTAGAATAAACCATGCACAGCTTCCCACATTTCTGTTTCCCAGAGAAAATAAATTGAATTACTTAAACCTATAGGTATGTTTTATGAGTAGTATTTTTTTTTGTCTAGTTTGTTATTTATAATACAAGTCAATAATATCGCAAAAAACGTTATCAGTTAACAATTATTATTTAAGTGCAGCCATTTCCGTCGCAAGTGCAGTCCAATGCATCGAACATCAGTAGGTTTTATACGAAAAGCTACTGGCTGATTTCTGCAACCAATTTTTTCAAAAAATTACTACAAAGCCGAGGCTCTATTCTAAATAAAATGGGTTGCTTGGTGATTCCAGATTATACCTAGCAAAAAAAAAATTATAATAAAGCAACTCTCTTTAGAGCGTACTGAACAGTGGACAGCACATCAGATTATACGAAACTGTCAAATTTCTCCACATGATTTTAAACCTTAAAATGTTGGTTATAAGTTCAAAATCGAATGAGTACATTTGACAGTTTTTGGTAACGTGACCTGCTGCTGTGTGTACATCGCTGTACTCATGCAGTCTGTGTGCTCACTACTCAAATAGAAGTTGCAGCGCCATCCGCGTCCAGTACATGGACGCATTCAGGGTGGTGATGGGGCTACCCCGATACTGCAGCGCCTCGGTTATGTTCGCAAAGGCGCGCACCGACTCCATTCACGGGTCCATGCGCAAACGCCCCGCGTCCTTGGTGCGCAGGGTACGGGTTAGGCCGAAGATCGTACTGACGGTGGCGGGAAAGCTGGACTGCTCCTTAAATTTGCATTGTTCCAGCAGACATGTTGCTGTACCAGTGTCAAGGTGAAGGTATTTATTTTATTGTTTTCATTATTTATTTATCTTGATTTGATTGTAATTGATTTACTTTGATTTAATTTAATTTGATTTATTTTGTTTCCCTTTAATTTGATTTATATTGATTTGATTTAATTTTACTGTATTTATTTTATTTTAAAAGGTTTACATTCGTAAGTTTGGCAGTGAGTGATATTTCCCTGATATAAATGAATTTATTATTATCATTATATAATTTGCCTAGACTGTTCACAACCACGTTAGGCTTCCAGTTTAAGCGGATGCAGCTAAATACCAATTTAACATGGAGCGACTGCCTATCTGACCTCCACAATCCAATAACTGGGTAACACCCTTGGCAAGACTGGCTGTCAGACTTTTCGGCTTCTGTATACCCAGCAAAATAAATCTTAATAAATCCCATATCACAAAAAAATCTTAATAAAAATATAAGCATCAATCAAGTGAGTGGTATGAGGCCAATGAAAAATGGCGATCGTCATTAAAATGTAAGCGCACAATGGTCGCAGGCGACGTTCGTAATTACAACATTTAACTTACATCAATCATCGTACGGATTTCTGCTTCGTTTTTATTGCGTTCCGTTGTATCCTTGTTTTATTATTTGGTAGAGTATGATGATAAAGTGTGATAGGTATTATCAACTTTGCGTTTGGAAATATATAATATCTTATACTGAGTTTGATTTGGAGATTAAAGCGATGTGACAAAGTGTGAATTACAAAAACGCATAAGCACAAATAAACGAAGCGCAAACAATGTTTAATAATAAATTTTCCTAATTTATTGAGCAATCTAAACTTAAATTAAAAAATTAAGAAAATTAGGAAGTTAGTACAAAAATAGGTAGTATATTATATACTATTCAAGTAATATCGTCCGATATAGATATTAATAAAAATAGGTATTAAGAAAAAGTTAGATTTACCATAATATCTTGCTTTAAATGCATGCACTGACTGGACAAGTCCGCTTAATCTGTGTGGTTATTTCCTCAGAAGACCATTTCAGACATCAATCTACATGGTCCTCAAAGATTATGTCCAAACTTTTATATACACATTGACATTGATGAATTTTATATATACAATGACATGGGTATTTACTTTGAAAAGTATTATATTATTTTAATTATTGTGAATGTGAGGACTATGTGGGCCATTGCTTTTTTGTTTTTTTTCTTGCTCAGTTAGTTTTAGCCATGATCTGGCCGTTTGAGTAATTTATGCGGCCTACCCAAATGTCCTTTCATTGGTATTATTCGTCGAATTATTGAGCTCATTAATTAAGCTCTGAGTTGAGCTGCACGATTACTGACACATGCATGCACTGACTGGACAGGTCCATGCAATCTGTGTGGTTTTTCCTCAAAAGACCATTTCAGACACTAATCTACATAGTCTTCATAATAATATGATCTGACCGAGATTATATCTGGACTTTAAAAGAGACCTCTGAGTTTGTTCGGCCTTTCTTCTCAGAATAGTCAAATAGGAAACGCCAACCTCATCTAGCTTTTAAAATATGATTGACGTGTAAAAGTATTTGAACAAACCTACTTACAGAAATAAAAATCATTTAAAGTGTAGATAGGTAGAGCTAAAATATAGGTCGAGCGATTCAAACGCAGGTGTTAACTCGGAGAGATTCTTTGAGTTATGCTTCGTCAAAGGGTTGGCACTATATAGTATAGTTAAAATCTCGCTGCAGACTTGGTCATAAATCATAATCGGAGTAGGGATGTGCGCTAGTAGCGCGCGCTCAAGGCCATTATCGATGATGACTCAGACGAAGATTTTTAATTTTCTATTTATAGTTTTATATATACGTTCTTTTGTTTATATATTTAATATGCTTTGTAGTAAATTTGGTAATAAAATTAAAAAAAATGTGTATTTATTTCTATCACCCATTTATACATATATAAAACTATCGATATCACTCATCGACTGCAGTAATACACAGGACTACGTGTGGGCGTGGCCTGCCCATAAGGCCCGTGAGTGGGAAAGAGAGCGAAACACCCGAATGATGTATGACCGAGTCTGCAGCGAGATTTTAACTATACTATAACAAGTAATATGACAATTATAGTTCTGCTTAGTTGCTAGTACATAGGTCTCCAAGGTGGAGACGACGATACAATACCTAATAATGTAAATTTCGTATATCTAATGTTCCCAGTCCGTAAACGAAAATTCAATCAAATATATCCAATAGTTTAGGCACTAAAGCTAGTCAAAGATTGGCAAAATCCATAGTCGGCCCCTCACTACTACCTATTTATTTTGTTTGAAAAAAACATTTTTAATTTCGATGTTAAAATTTATTTGATAGTTTCAAAATACTCTCATGCATGTATTGCCAGTGTTTTCATTACTTGTGGTGTTTTTCTCCCCACATTGTCTAGAGTTATGTTAAAATATTTTTGATCGGCGAAATAGTCAAAAAAACAAAAGTCATTTATTCAAACTAGGCTGAGAATCAGCACTTACGAACGTCAAAATTGCATAAGACAATTCCCCAAAACGCCAGCCCTTCACCACTTCCTAGTGCTTTAGCTGGAAAGAAGAAGTGGCGCAACAAACTCCCCAGCGGCACTGCTGTATGTTCAGTTAGAAGATTCTATTGGATTGAAGATTGTTAAGGATTCTATACAGTAGTAAGTAATTAACATTACGAAAAAAAACATTAAATAAAATTATTTGCCTTAAGTCAGCTAGCACACGCCAATATTGAAAACTATACTCAAGCAGAAATAAATAATAAAAAATAAAAACGACAGACGTAAACAGAACTTAATACATTAATAAAAGCCTCCAGGCATAAAGGGCGTGTATGCTTACATTTGCAATGTTGCATTATGTTCATATACATATTATGTAGGTAGCTGTAACTTGAAGTCACAAATGATTAACTAGTTCTGATGGGGTCAAAAGTAAAAGTCATTTATGTGGACCTATACTACCATATTTCGACTTTATCACCTTATCGTGTGACAATATGCAGTGACCTTGTGACCATTAAACCAACGAGAAAGTGATAAATATCGTTTAAAACAATTTTAACTGTGGTTAAATGACGACGATCGATTCAGCGAGTCCTATCATATCCAAAGCTATCACATATCCTATCCCTTGAAACAATCAAAAACTATTTCCACGATGGAAACGTAGATATTTACGCCGAAACTTGGAAAAAGCGTCGAGACGAAAAAACCTTTTATTTTGATACACCTCTTTGCTTATTGCATATTTATGGAAGTTTTCGTGTATTCGCTACAACAATCTTCTAGAAAAGAGACAGTCAAATGAATGGAATTGAAGTGTATGTAGTCAGCTGTGTTGTGGTCGAAATAAGTAAATATAAATGGAGTAGATAAATACTCGAATAGGTGTTCATACCTCGAACACGTACGAAAGAACAAATGAAACAGAGATTCTTCTCCTTAAAGACGGTTTAAAAGAACGTGCAATGGGCAGTCTTCGCGTAGTTGACAATATCAAATAGGTATCATGTGCATCACATATTGAGGATTGATAGAAATTAGAATGATTTCATTGACGTTTAAAAAAATCTGTTAAGCATGCAAGCTTCAAGCATGATCCAGAATTGAGAACAAAGTTCGTGGCTTTAAATTAAAACTATCTATGCCCCACAGTTTCACCCGCATAAGTCTCGATTCCGTGGGCATATTGGGATAAAAAGTATCCTGTGTCCTGATCCAGGTGGATCACTACCCATGTGCCAATTTCATCCAAATCCGTTCCGCCGTTTTAGCGTTAAAGCGTAACAAACACAGAAAAAATCAAATCCTTTCTCTTTATATTATTATTATATTACATATAGTTTAGATAACATAGTCCTTGAAATCACTAGCCTGAGGTGGTTCATGCAAAATTATATTGTCATTATTTTATGAGCAAGGATTATCAAGTTCCTTTATTGTTATAATTTGAGATCCACACCTACAAAATCTTAACCCCTCAACTTCCCACAGTCTCACACCGACACCCAGTCTCGGTCCCATAACTCAACCAGTATCACACTCGGTATTAATGTACCGTGAGTGAAGCACAGTATAACTTGTCCTAAGTTATTCAACACTTGCACCACCGAGACGTGTCTACAGTTCGACGTTCCCTACAGGGGGAACGATTCGCTCTCAGTAAATTATGAACACGTTAACGTATGTGTTTACTTTGGTTCATATTCATGGGTATGGGTATGGGCAAATTTGGGGAATAAGTAGCTCAAAGTGGTCATATTTGTGTAAAATAGCCTCAGCATTAGCGATGTCGACGACACTGCTCTCTTGCAAATGTCTTGATAACCCATTTTGAAACTCAAACACTCACAGTATTTCAACTTTCAGAGGAGTAGGTATAGTACTATCAACCATCAAATAAACTATTGAACCTGTTCGATATTGCAGTAGGATTATCGACCAAAATCGAGTCAGTATCGAATGATTTGTACGTGCATATGTATAACGAATCGTGGCTACGTTTATTGAAACGTAACGCGCACGCTTGTGTCAGCCAAGCGATTTGAGAACAAAGGAGGCGGACCGGCGGCAGCGCGGGCTCTTTTCAAATATTCCTCCATTATGGGATACACACTGATCTCAGTTTTGAACAGCATTTACGTTAATAACATTATCTCAAGCTCTTTATTTTT
This sequence comes from Brachylomia viminalis, assembly GCA_937001585.2. Taxonomy (NCBI): domain Eukaryota; kingdom Metazoa; phylum Arthropoda; class Insecta; order Lepidoptera; family Noctuidae; genus Brachylomia; species Brachylomia viminalis. Next base: position 10,262,838 of record OW443308.2, on the reverse strand, counting down.
TACGAGAAACTGCTTGGTGAAAAGAAGTTCGTGAATCACTAACTATGTAAAACCGATAACTAAATGAGAGTTTTCATCTACGAATCCACATATTTGCAAGCCATCTCCTCATTCTTAGAAGTTTTTAATGACTAATGATTACATTAGTCATTAAAAACTTCTTTAGAAAACTACTACTTAAACTAGCAACCCTTATCTTTTTGTCATGCCCGTCTGTCCGTTGGACATATTGTCTGCTTGTCCGCCCATCTGTCACGTGAGTGTAGTAATACCCTTAAACTTAAGCATTAGATGCAAAATTAATCAATGTTGGTCCGTGTGTTTCTTCCACTGGCCGAGCGTTGGCGTCCGCGCGCAAACTTTACCGCCAATTTGTCAGCACCTCACAAAGCAACCTCTTTTAATATTATTCTGCGAGGCAGGGAACCCTCTCAAATTAAACGCTACAATATAATATTTGTGGCATTATGAAATGCTTGCAAACTGGAGGCTATTCCCGAGTATTCCCTCTCCACTTTTTTGTGAGCGAGTCAAGAATGGTACAGCCTGAATTCATTTGGTTATTTTAATGTTTAATGTTTTTTTAAACTTTAAATAGGCTGGTTAATAGTTTGTGGTTATTACGAAACACGTGTTTTGTTAGAGAAGTTAAAAGTATTTATGAATAAATGATACGAAATGTTTTACTCAGAAATAGTATGAAAGGCAAAAAGTATGTTACCAATTTTCGTATTTTCGTGTTGCTGAGAACAATTACTCACTAAAACAGCCACAAGTGGAAAATATTTCCTATAATACAGGGAGTACTTTTAAACCCAAGCCATCAAGAACGAATGTACATTGCAATAGGACCCTGTCTGGATTTCACGCGCAAGTGATTCAACGTTGATCTACAGAAAGTTTTAGTTAACGTAAATAATAAATGTATGAAAAAAATTACGTATTTGTCACTTCGTTTATTTATTTATTTATCTATTTAAAACTCTTATACTATCAATACAGGTTTTGGAACCTAATGCGATAGATAGAACTACTTATAATATTAACTATTTTTTTACTAACAATTACCCTATATATTAATACAAAATTACTTATAACTAAAACGATACAACCTTATAATTACAATTACAACAATGTAATCTTCACACAAAATTAACTTAAGTACGTTTTACAGTCAAAAATTAAAAATAAAACAATGAAAGAAACAATAAACATAAATTTAACAATAAACATAAAATGAACTACTTGATGCTTTCGTAACTTATTATATATAAACTTACTTTTGCAAGTTTATATTATTGTAGCTAATTGTTTTCGGTTCACCTACCTAAATATATTATGTCTCCGCTGAACAAAGCTCTATTTAAAAAAAGGTACCTGTTCCTATACTTCACCTTTTGTTCAAGTAACAAGTGTCTTCCGAAGTAGCTATTAACTACTCGAAAGACCGAGGAGAGTCGACAACGAGGTCTTATTTCTACAAGATCTGAGGGTCGAGGGTCCACCATCTTTTGTGTTTTCCCTACACTTTCAACACTCATTTTCACAGAAATTACACCACTGAAAAATGCAGGAGTATTGTTGTATTTGATACTGGAGCCATTGCATTGGTGAATTCTTAACGGACAGGTTAAATATGTAATAATTGGATGTGTCGTTTTGTGAGTCTAATGTCCAAATTATTTATAAATAATAATAATATAATAATAAAACGTTTATTTCGGAAACTTGCTCCATAGATCTTTGTTAGTGATACAACTTACGTAACTATGTTAGTACTTACATTTAATTGAAAATAAATAAAAATAAAATAAAACCTACAATTATATTAATTCATGTCTTTTCCTGCAGTATCCGACCCGTAGCTATGCATGCGGGTACAATACTCCAGGAAAACGCCATCCAGCCTATCCCCAATCACCTTCAAGATGCCATTAGCACTCCCACGAATCCTGCGTAACAATGATGCCGTTCATTTCCTCATGATTGCTGAAAAACTGTCGGTAGTAGATTCAGCAAACATTGCTGACGCGCTACAGAATCGCGGTAGCCCCAACAACACCCGGAAGGCGTTGTTGTACTGGACACGAGAGCGCTGTAGGCCCTCTGCGTATGCTTGACCCACAGGCTGCATGTGTAAAATGACTGACAATAAGCCTTGAACAGGGTAATCTTGACTTGGGTAGTCTCGTACATCTTGCAAACCTACGGGCCAACATATTGCATCGGACCGACAACGCTCTCCGTTCCCGTTCTATGTCCTGGACATCCTCAATTATATAAATGATAATTTTATAATTGAATTTGAATAATAATTATAATGTATGTAGTTGTACCCATCCAAAATTTGTATACCTATTAGCTTAAACATAGCGATCCTGACATTAGAATTAGATCTTAATATATTGTACCTATGTTTTACAAATAAATAATTTCAATTTGAATTTGTAAGGCCACGAAAACATTCCAATAGAATACTACTTAACTTTGTAGAATCTGCTGTCTAATCTTATGTTAGCTGTCCAAATCGATTGGTCAGAAGTGTTCAGAAAGACAGAAAACGTACCACGTTGTTAAATATGGTTTAAATAACGCATCCACAATTTCATAATTTGTCAGCTACCGTCTCTTTCTTTTTAGCGTTCCGTACCCAGAGTACCCAACGGGACCCTATTACTAAGGCTCCGCTATACGTTCGTCCGTTCGTCTGTCACAGGGCTGTATCTTTTGAAAATTAATAGGTAGATACTTGAAATGTTCACAGAGTATGCATTACTGTAGCCGCTATAACAAGAAAATATAAAATAGTAGATTGATAAACAAGGAGCTAAAATGACCCATTATATACGAGGTAGTTTTACTCCCGAGCTTTAGTGAGGGAGTAAATAGAAACCGAGTTTTTATGGGTTTTTAGCGCCGTGTGTTACACTCTACTTTTCACTAAGATTGCGAGAAAATAGAACAATCCAATACAATATGAAATATGTAGTTTATTTTACTAAAAATTAAATGTACAATTTGTACAATTCTGGATATTTAACGAGATGTTTTTTCCCGGTAACTTAATTTCATAAAGATTTCGCGCCAATGTCTTTTTTTTGTTTTTCTTCTGCAGCCGCAACGCATTGCATGCATTCTACCAAAGAGATCGCCGATTTTAGTTCCATTTTCAAAAATAAAATGAAGTTCTTTTTTTATGAAACAGTCGAGTCTATATTCATGATTATTCTACTTATGACTAAAGACTTTTTCGTTTTTGTAGGCTCATTGTCATTTGACACACAAAAATTAAAAAAAAAACTTTTTCCCCTAGAGGAAGAATTGCTATTTTTTCTTCGCTCTGGTACGCCACAATGACGGTCTTTTTGAGCAAGAGGAGTGAAAATTAAATTAAATTAAAAATTAAAGAAACGTGTATTTTTCAGCGTTTTTTGCTCGTTATTATAGTATTTTTTTTAAATATGCTTTTTTGCGTGTTACTTAATAACATTCAACTTAATTAACTAACAGAATCGACCCCCGCTAAACTTTGCATAGATAGAAATAACATGATGTACCTACTTAGAGGTGTGAATGTCCTAAGTTATTTTTGTCAGGCGAAAAACTTTCTGGTGCTAAAATGTAAAACAATAGACGGCGGTGGCTAAGTGCACCTACAACGCAGAAAGCTTGTCTAATTGACAAGCTTTCTGCAGTCCTGCCTTTCGTAATAACTTGAAATGAAATTGTTTGACAAATAATAGCAGATAGTTTTATGTGTCTAGTTGGCTATGTTTTTCTGTTCATTTCAACTGTAGGTAAGTAGTTACGTACCTGTTTATTTAACAAGTTCATATATGGTAAAATTCTGTGATATAGCGTCGCGCGTCGGTTAAAAGTTTATATTTATATAATGCATCTGATTTGTTTCAGCTATTTATTGCAACCACGCCTCATATTTTCCGTCTTATTTATTTCAAAGGAGGTTGTATGTTCGTCTGTATGAATTTTTATGTTCATCGAATTTTCCGTGATTTCTGGGCCAATTTTTTTACTGTACGTTCATCGATTTCTCAGTGATTTCTGTGCCTATTTTTTTTAAATGTACGTTCATAGAATTCTCCGTGATTTCTGGGCCTATTTTCGTGATTCTTTGGTAGAGGAAGCTCACGCGGTGTTCCTATATACATTTTATTAATTTAGCTTTGGCAGCTTTTGAGTACCTAAGCTTCTATAATAAGTTTTTAATTCTACTTCGAGTATGTTTATGATTTTATAAAACTTCTTGCCTATTTTGTTTACATAGCAAGTAGTGGTAAACGAATTTGTAAGTGGTAGGTACTATAACTACTAAAAAGTTTTAACATAAAAAAACAACCTACTACCAAAAAAACACTACCAAGTGAAAAATAGCTTTAGTTCTGGAACTCGGTTCTCGGTCTTTGGTTTTGTTTTCTGTTTTTATGTCAATTTGCAGTCAAGTTCCGTGTTTTTAACCATAAATGATATAAAATATCATGTATTCAAGCATGTACCTCAAGTTAAGCAACAACGTCTAACAAAATCCCATCAGACGCATAGAATATGAACATACAAAGTTAACTACGAAATGAATAATAGGCACCAAATCCCGCATCCATCCCTCGATAGTAATACGTCACGTCCCGACGCAGGTCCAATTATTTGCTCAGTTAATTATGTACGTTCAAATCCAGACCGATGAGGCCACACTAAATGACCTCACCGCAACATTCGGCCTAATGTGTATACAATTCTAAATTTCAGGGCAATATCTGGCTCAATAACACTTGCGCCATTAACTCTCTAGCGGAATAGACATCACATTGGCTTTTACGCACCTACTGCGGACAAACGCAACGCAATCCCTACTCTTACAACTTATCATACAGTCCAATTTTATTGAAACACGAGGTTTTAGGATCAAGTAGACAACGCAACCAGAACGTTACAACAACTTATAAACATCCAACGCACTCTAGTCGCTGTCTGAGTGGGAATAGGATGTAAATTTGTTTATTAAATATGAGCAATATACCAGACCGATTTATTCTATTTCATGCCAGCACAAATTGCCGACAGTTAGGTTAACTGTTGCTCGCAGTGCTTTCTATCTTTTCTATTGTGTTTTCCCCTGATGTATTACAAAGCATATTAGTGCAAAAACTGGAATGTATAAATGGTTGCCTGTTCCTTCTGCCATCATAATGCGCGTATCTTATAAAAAAAGCTCCGGGGAGGCTTTTCTAATGAAATAAAATATGGGGAAATTCGGGGGCTCGTAAAATATGGCGCATACACCAAATTTCACATTTCATAGCTACCACTGGTAAAAAAATTATGGGTATGTATTTGGATGCCCGATGATAATGAGTTTGAGTTTTTTTGTTTATCACCACAAAGGTCAAGTACATTGCACTGTATACAGATTAGAGTTCTTAATTTAGTATTATATAGATAAGTACAATAGATTCAACTCTTTTTTTTTTTTTGAGTGTGGGAAATCATCAAATAACTTCTCCCGCTCATTCATTCTTCGCTCTTTTATTGGACTGTGTCAAGTGGGTGAATTTTAGCTTATGGTAAACTTTAAAAATATGTGATTGAGAAAGTGAAGAGTGATTGGTTATGAGCAAATGCTTGATAATAATAATAATAGAAGCGGAAGTAATACTCACACTAATTAAATGGCTGGAAAACGATAATATGGACCATTTTCTACAAATCCAACAGTGTCCTCTGTTTATATTTAACTTGCTATTCCATTCCAGTTGATGGTTCGCTCCCCCATACAACTAAACACAGATGTGATAAGACCCTTACTGCTGCCAAACAACAGATAGCGAAGTAAACATAACTGGCCATCAAAAGCCCGTTAGACGCCGTCCACGGACGGTATCAATTCAAAAGTATCAATCCACATAAATTTATGAGGCGATATCCTGTTTATTGCATCGCTGGCCGTAGCGAACCAATAAAAGCGCCTTGTTTTATGTTAAAAGTTTATGAGCAATATTTTATAAAAATAAATAAAATACACAAGGGAGAAACGATTTTACACTCGCATAAATCGCCTGGATGCTTTATGTTTATTATAAGCCAGGATATAAGGCGGGGTATGCTGACTAGGCCGTGACGGACAAACGTTAACGTCGAAACCGAAATCTTTATAATTTATATACACGTACCAGTTCGGAAATTGTATTTGTATGTCGCATCAATGTGTTACTACTTCTAAAAGTGACTTGTCTTTGAATTTTTTATTTTTATTTAAAATGGACCGCTCAGGCTCAGACGGAACGTTACACTTTTTCGTGCATGCAGCCGGTATTCTTCGATTTATAAGACGTTATCGCGTCAAAAAACTGTAAATAATAATATTTCGACACTTAACTACTAGCTTTGAAATAATATAAAATGGTCAACCGAACTAACATTAAAAAAATATAATTAAAATCTCGTTTAAGATTGTAAATGTAATGCTTGGTAGCATCAGTGGGACTACACTGACAGCTCACTCCACGCTCACTTCACCTAAGTTTTCACGGTGTGATGGTTACAGAATCGCAATGCTGTAACCAATATTGTACATACCTACTCATTCCATGCCTTGCAACCACTAAAATATACGAGCTTTTCGACTACCACAAACCATATTATATTTATTGCTCATAATATTTGGTTTCACTTACAACCTCAACTTCAGGCCGTCGATATTTCTACAAAGTTATAGTATACAGACTAGTAACAATTACACTAACCCGTATACTGATAGCAGGAACTAGTTAAAAAGTAGTGTTGCGCCGGTATATGCACGTGATGTTGCGTTCAATGGGTTAAGTTTAATTGAAGTCTGGGTAGTGAAATTGTGTATGCAAACGTCTAGTGTGTATAAGTTCCAAATAAGTTCAACCTAGTCAAAAGCTTCTAGCATTAATGCACTTTAAGAAGCAATGATTAATTATTCATATTTATTTAAGGGAAACATTTAACTGATCTTTGAAAAACTCGAACATTACTCAAACGACATCATAAAATTGCAAGATTAAGATATGCCCGTGAGCACAACAAATGGGGCAGCATTTGATGTGCTCACGATCATATCTTAATCTTGCAGTTTTATTATGCCATTTGAGTTTTGGGCCATTTGTTGGCTGATAAGGCATTAAATTGGGTTCTGCAAGACGTCTTCTGACTGTCCACTCACAGACTGGGTCCCTCCGGGTCTGCAAAAGTAGTTGCTGGATCACAACATTCGCAACTCCCCTCTGATGTCGATTTCTTAACATCGTTGACACAATGAATCGATCTTCTCGGGCCGTTGTGCACCTTGACTTGCCATTGCTTAGCCTTCTTAGGTTAAGTCTAGTCTCCCTAAACCTCCGAAGCACTTGTTGAACAGTAGAATGTCTCACACCCACTATTCTGGCCGTTTGTCTCTTGGAACTCCCCAATTGCACTATAGTGATAACCCTGGTACATTCCTCGGGTGTGAGAGGTATGATGATACCTTTATTTACAAGTCAACGTATGTCAATTCTTTTTCTGACTTCGTCATAAGGTTTTTCTCAAACATGCTTGGAATTTTGAGCATTATTTTAACAACCTTCTTCGAAATAAATCTAAATTGCTGTACTGGCCAAATACATACGAGCAGCGGCTGGCAAAAGTTGTATGAAAATGCATATCTGTCGTGGTTTAGCGGCCAAATAAATTACGTAAACTCATATCTATCGTGTAATTTAAAAATGGAACGATCTTTTACTCCGAGTCATGGCAACCAAGGAGGTAAGTTCTCAAAGGTTTTATTTAAATTTCAATCTGGCTTGCAAGTAAAAAGGTGTTTATTGAAAAAAAAAACAAATGAACACTTTAACGCGGGAAAAATTATTGTTGTTCGTCGTTCATCATTGATTTTGAAAAGTAATTGTATTTTAATTTCCGCGCATTATTTGAGAAAAGTACTATACAAGCCTTGGCCACAACTAGGGATTGATGGACTTGCGTTTGTGTGCCTCGGCTTCGCCTCGGCTCACATTGACACGTTCGTCCATCAATGCCTCTTTTGCTGGCCGCTGCTGTAATGTACTTTACATGTGCAATATAATACTGTTTTCTAGATTATTTTACTTCATGAAACTAACTTGTGTGGTTTAGGAGGTATTTAGATTTCTTTAGGCACTTTGCAAGTGGCTTTTGAATATTGCTCGTCAGTGTAAACCCACTACATTTTCCACAGATTACAACAATTATTTATAAGCATACTAACGAACAGACAAACAGGGACACTTCATTTTTTGTGAAGCCTACATCCCGCGCCCTCTTTACGTCAAAACCTCCCGTATATCTGCCATGAAGTCATTAGTCTCCTCCCCACAGTATGTTTCGGAAGGAGAATCGTTCAGTGCTTCCCAATAGTTTACCGAAGTATTGAAACTAAGGTAACGGCACTCATCAGTCTTTAAAGGTGAACTATATTTTACCAAGAAGTGGTTTATACTTCCTTTACATGGGTAGCTTACGTAAACGTAAAGTAACGTTTAGAGGATTTTATTTGTAAATATTTTGATTTGGTGATGGAATGGACATGCTGTCTGGCTCTAAAACTGTGCTTTAGCAATTGTCATGATTGACTTTATTGTACATTCTTTGAAATTTAAAGTCAAAATCATTTCTGCTAAACTATAGGTATACTGGCCAACAAACACAAGCAACACACATTTGGTAGATTGGTTAGTAGTCCAGAAAAGTGGTCTTCGTTATTTCGAAAGAAGAATGATACACGAATACACATAAACACAACAACAAAAACAACATGCAGAAGACAATAACCCGCTTGCTCATGGTTTTATTCCCGTACACAAACGCAATATATATTTTGGGATAATCCGACTAGTTTTATGATCAAACGGAGCATTCTCAAAAAAGTTTACTCATAAAAGTTATAACAATAAACAAAAAAATACCGCTTGCAATTTTAGACTACCAAACTAAAAGTACTCCTCACAAGAAAATCTATACTTACAATAATAAAATAGTAACGAAGAATTTTTGCCCGTTTGTCTGGATGTATGTTCCGGATTGGCGCAAAAACGGCTCAACGGAGTTGGATGAAATTTGGCACACAGATAGTTTATAACCTGGATTAACACATAGGGTATTTCAATCGCGGTAGTACGTTCCCTTGAGATATTTTCCGCTATCGACGCGGGCGAAGCTGCGAGCAAAAGCTACTTATACAATACGTAACATAAGTAACGCAAGACCCCAATATTAGAGTATTGAGTTAAAAGCATAATACAAAGACCAAAACCATTTTTTTTAAAGCTAAATATCATAACTAAGCAGGGAGAGCAGTGGTGACCCAGTGGTAACGGCCGTGACTTACGAGTGTAGGTCGTAACTTCGAACCCAGATAGGCGGTTTACTTTGTGTAAATTATTTCGTACCACTGCTCTCAAAACGGTGAAGGAAAGCATCGAGAGGAAACCGGCATGTCTTAGAACCAAAAATTCGAAAGACATGTGACATCTACCAACCCGAACTGAGCCCGCGTGGTGGATTACGGCCCACTCCCTGTCATAGAAAGGAGGCCTGTGTCCCAGCAGTGGGAACATTATAGGCTGATGATAATCGTAATTAAGAAAATCGTATTGACCCTAGCATTACTTTATGCATTTAAAATTGAGTTTTATAACCTTAAAATAAGATTTAATTTTCTTCGGCTCAACCGGCGGTCAGTATTGCAAAATACTTTTTTTTTATACCTATATTAATAGTTACTGAAATCAATAAAATTAAGTAGTCAATTGTGAGCAAACTACTTTCAGGACTTGCGTTTAGTCTGTTACACCTTGTATTTAAAGGTGGCGTGTCGTTAATCTACGAGTAGTATCAATAAAGCTGTCTTGTTCTTTGTGTCGTACAACAAAGGAATTCCTTGCTCCTGGTGTTACAGCTTCGTGCGAGAAACCTTTAGCTATATGAAGTGTTTACTCGATCACAGACAACAGCGATAGCGCTGGCACCCGATGCTTTTAGTTGCGTCTGGTAGCTAAGAATGTCGACGGTTGATTGGATTCGAAGATGGGGAGTTGAAGAATTAGAACATTTTTGTCTTTGAGTGCTAACAGAGTACCCAGAGTCTAGTCTACTCCACGAAAACTCAGCGATTGCGTCACGGCTACAGTTGCTTATATTATAGAGTTGCAGTAATCGTAACTGTGACGTAATCTTAATTTGTAATTTTACATCCTTCAAACTGAGTTGAGTGTATAATCTTGATTGAGTACACGCTGAGCTAGCCAGACCCTGTAGCAAAAACTCTTCATGAAACAATCAATCAACTGAGCCCATCGCAGTCCACTGCTAGACATAGGTCTCCCAGGCTGCGCCACAGCACCCTGTCCTCCGCCTTCCGCATCCAGTCTGTCCCAGACACTTTCTTGAGGTCGTCGGTCCATCTAGCTGGGGGGCGTCCTAAGCTACGCTTGCCGATACGCGGTCTCCACTCCAGGACTCGTCTGCTTCACCAGCCATCGGTCCTTCGACAAACATGGCCAGCCCACTGCCACTTCAGCTTGCTTACTCTGCAAGCTACGTCGGTAACTCCGGTTCTTTTCCGGACAGTTTCGTTTCTGATTTGAAACAATAATGCTTCAAGATATTTCCCAGTCCAAGTCTTTCATGCCAATAATAATCAATATTCAATAAATAATCAATAACCTTTATTCTTCTGGATTAATACTTTACTGTTAAATAAGATGCGAGTTTTCCAAAAGAAAACAATCTAATAATCCAGGTATCGATACACTGACCCTTCCAGTATATCGCACAACTAAAGTGCTGCGCATGATACTCCTATTTTACTGGTTACCTGTTGCCTTTCACTTGGGTCCGTCTGGCAGTGATTACGTTATCCACTCCTTATGGCTTCGTACACCCGTATATTCTACCCGCATTCAACTTTATCAAGAGTAGGAGCCTAGTCCTTTTATTTATTAAAGATTTTAGTTTGAAAATATTATTTTGGTGTATTACAACTGACAAGACAAGGAATGTTTTTAATGCATTAAAGAGGAACTCTTTTAAACTCTGAATTAAACATTTTTATTTATCCGGTATCTATATGAGTATGTTAATATATAATCAATCAATCAGTGTTCCTAGCCTTTTCCCAAATATGTTGGGAGTGATATGATCATCATTATCTGCCAAATGATATCATCATCCTTATCTGCCTAGCCTTATCCCAACTAGGTATGTTGGGGTCGGCTTCCAGTCTAACCGGATGCAGCTGAATACCACAATTTTACATGGAGCGAGTGCCTCTCTGACCTCCACAACCCAGTTACTGTGTAATACGATACCCCTTGGTAAGACTGGTTGTCAGACTTTCGGGCTTCTGACGACCCGTAACGACTGTCAAAGATCCACGAATGACAGCCGAGGCACGGAGGGATCTGGGTATGTAAAGATGGTCACCCATCCACGGACCGACCGCGACAAGCGTAGCTTAACCTGATCGATCGACCCGTGAGGCTACAAGGCACAAGCCCCGCTATGTTAATATATAGTATTAATCATAAAACTCGACATTAATCAACTCTGCGAGAGACGATAGACACGCGCATGCTGATCACGAATTCATACGCTTAATAATACGCCCTAACATTTTAAATAATGTAAATTGATTAAAACCTTTTCACGTAAACTCGCTCGAAAAATAAAGCGTGAATTTCACAGGGACGGCCATGTTTGAATGGTGCTATGCAATTTACGTCGAGGTACCGCATAATAAGCTGTTTACGTAAATCTGGCTTCCGATGAATGTATAATGTAATCAGGGACTAATAACATAAACGTATGCAACCTTTGTGTCCGGATCGACAATACATATGGATTGATTGAAGTTCTGTTGTGAAAGTGACGAGTATGTTGGAGATAGGACCCTTTGACACCCCTTTATGATACAACCCTTTATTGTACACAGTGCATACAAAGATGCAATAGTAGAAAATTAACACAAATGATCTGTTCCAAAAGTATCTGATAAACAAATGGATTAGAAAACGCACGTGTAGATGCCAATTTTTAGTGCCACTTACAAATTGAGTGCTTTGATTTCATTATTTTAATACTTAAACCCGAAATTCTCAATGTGTCCCTGATGCGCCGTATACGAGGCAGTTCGAACAGCTACCTTCAGCTGATCGCATGGAGGATGGATCTGGATCTGGATTGCCCAATAATGCGGTGCTGGACCACGCTGCATATTGAGCATTCCGGATCTAAACCAAAATTTTGACTAAGATGAAACATAATTATAGTGTATTTTAATATATTTGTTATTGTAAAATTGTAATGTATAATGTTGTTATTGATGACATTTGTAATGTTTATCTAATTGTTATCTTTTAATTAATTCTTAATGTATCTAATATTTTGAATTTCACATGTATGCTTAAGGACTAGTTCTGAAATAAATGAATTTTAATGATGACAATGATTATTATATTATTTCATTTATTTATTTTCATATTCAATACATGTTTAAATATTTTTATAAAACACATTTAAAAAAATCATATAAAAATAGTAGCCCGCCGGTATCGGAAGCAGGGTCCAAGCTACCGGTGGTTAGGGCTCCAGAGACAGGAACCTCGTCACGATACGAGCCGTATCCAGAAATACTGCCTTCTGAATCCGGCCCTTGATCCAACCGCCTAATTAGAGCTTCGAGAGATGTTGATCGACGATTTCGGCCATCAGGCCATTGGTCGATACGACAATCGGTACAATGACAGCCGAGCTCACATTCTACATGTTGACAACGTCATGTGCTAAGTCGAGATATTTTTTTTTCTCTCTCTCAGCTTTCACGAGGTTCTCGTCATGTGGAATGGTAAAATCGATAATCATTGTGCGGCGCGCTAATCGATCTATCACCACTATATCAGGCTTATTGGTGACAATAGTCTTGTCGGTAATGATAGACCGATCCCAGTACAACGTGACTTGGTCATTTTCGAGAACTGGGTCGGGCGCATACTTGTAATACGGTACCTCAGTATCCACAAGTTTATATTTTAAAGCAAGTTGCTGGTAAATAATCCTGGCTACTTGGTTATGCCTGTGCAAGTACTCGTCGTTAGCCAGACGAGAACAGCCAGAGATAATATGTCTGATGGACTCACCTGGACGGTGGCATGCCCGACACACGTCAACCGTCCCGTCTTTCATAATATGTCTCCGGTAGTTATTCGTCAAGATAACTACGTCCATAAATGCACAGACGACACCTTCAGTTTCCCCGAAAAGGTCACCAAAACGTAGCCAGGATACGGACGCTAAGAAGTCTATACCGGGCTGACGAAGAGCCCGGTAGAAGCGCCCGTGAAGCTCCTTGCTTTGCCAAACCTCTTTGCGGTCATCGGTAGTAAGTAATACAGGTTTGCGCCAGTTCTCTTTAGCCATGGAGAGCGGGGTGAGCCCTTTGTCCACTGCGACCACATCATGGTGCATACCCATTTCAGCATTTCAAAAATATTCCCTGAGACTGCAGACCTTGCGGTTGTGGAGGGTCTTCGCATTTAAAAAGCTTCGACCCTCGCACTTCCGCGGGGTGTATTTATATTATTATTATTATTAGATCACGTTAGGGGGCATTTTTCAACCTTCATATACCTTTAACTGAGGAATAAAAATTGCTGTTTGACAGCTTCTGTATAGAAAATATGTCAATCCGTCATATTTATTCTTCAAATAAAAATTGTCTGACGATTGATAAGTCGGTCCTTAGAGTTGTTTTTAATGTTTCCAATTGAGGGTGATTTTTAACCGACTTCAAAAAAGGAGGAGGTTCTCAATTGGACTGCAAGCTTTCTTTTGGATGTTTGTTACGCGATCATGCCGCCAATTATGAATTGATTTAGATGATTATTTTTTTTGTTTTTGTTGGTCATATTTCATATTTTATCGAAATCGGTCGAGCGGTTTAAAAAAAGTCAACAATACTTTATTTTTAAATAAATAAAAACCGCCTTTAAACGGACGTGGACGTGTAAGACGATCGTTTTCGAATTGGTGTAGGGTAGGTAACATAACTAAAAAGTGAAAAACTAAAAACTTTTTTACAAAAATAAAACAACCGACTTTAAAAAAAAACACTACTAAGTGAAAAATAACTTTAATTTCGGAAGTCGGTGGAAAAAACTAAAATACAGATGCAATGACACCCACTTCCGAAATTAAAGTTATTTTTCACTGAGTAGTGTTTTTATTGGAAGTCGGTTGTTTTTTTATAATCTTAATTTTCATCAACGATTTTTCAAACATAGTTTAATAATGTTATTCAAACATTAATGCTTGGAAAAAGTGGTGTGATATTAAATTTAATGTGTTACTAATTTTATTTAGTGAGTGATCGCGTAAGAACCTAACCTGTAAAATATCGCTTTTACTCGACAAAGCACAAAACATTGGATTTTAAGATTCCTGTGTAATAAATGTTTTGGGTGGGTACATTATTTATACACGCACGGTAATACCTGCGGATTAATATTTTTTATGTTATTTAATCTTATTATATAATAATTGGTTACATAAGTAGTTGTTTTGTATTCTAGGTGCTTACTGCTTATTTAATTTTATTTAGTTATAGTACCAATCATTGAATCTGTCTTTGTTTCCGTACTTACTTTTCGGGTAACCACTGAAAATCAGCGCTGTGCTGTGGATCCCCCATAGCACAGCATCATGCTGAGTGGATGCCTTCTTGTCACAGTCATGACGTGCAGCTGTCGAATATTTCTGTTTTTTGCCCGTGATTAGAGATCTTTGTTTGTTCTTATTTTTTTCTTAATTATTAGACCTTTTTCATACCTTAGATGCACGTGTTTCTGTGACAAATAAACCTATTTTTCTTTCTTTCTTTTAGCGATAAGACCGCCTATTGTGTCACCCTATGTAAAGTTTCTACATTATAGGTATCTGTAATTTTTTGGTGTAGGTACATAATGAAGAGTATTCTATTATATTCCTGAATAGGGTTAATAAGATACTTTTTGAGCAGATATTAGGTACTGCCTTATCTGACTCTGACAGATTATCCCCTAACTGATACACTAGATAGAAAGTTTCACAAAATACAGAGTAGTAGGTATACCGCAAAAGAAGAATTAAAATACCAGTCTCCGCCAATTTACAAGTGCAGGCAGCATTAGTACAGAGAGTTTCAACTTGAATTTATTGGTGCCGTAGAATTCCTTTGAACTCCGTAACGATCTCTGCGGATGGGTATGTTTTTGCATAATTTTGTTACATTTTATATCACTGAAGATATAAATAGTGATAGAGTATTTTGGAAGGTGGCTTCTGGATCGATTTTTGTGCCATCTGATCGAAAATACTTTTCTCTCTTGTTAATAATGTTGAAAAAAGTATGACAAAATAACTACGCAATAAATGTGTGATTACACCGACATTACTCTTGGCGTTACTAGCCCATTTTGTATTTTATTAATAAGAGGGTTGTCTTTACAAGGTGGTCCTATCTTTTTTATTGGATACGTTAGTAAATGATAAATGATTTTATTTCTGTAAATAGGTTTGTACAAACACTTTTACACGGCAATCATAATTTAAAAGCTAGATGAGGTCGGTGTTTCCTATCGGACTACTCTGAGAAGAAAGACCGAAACAAACGCAGAGGTCACAGTATATTTTAAAGTCCAGACATAATCTTGGTCAGATCATGTGAAGACTATGTAGATAAGTGTCTGAAATGGTATTTTGTGTGTTAATCAGTTACATCTATACAGGGTTCGTGCAAAAGTTTATTCATACCTATAATTATTTATTGACTACTTCAAGCTTTAAACATAGTGTACGACGCAGCCGCATCCATTCTACTGCCATTAAAATAAAAGATTACACCACTTTAATTTGGCGATTAATTTTAATTACTCGTATTACAGTGGTAATTTGGTGAACGCCATTACCTGCCAAAGGCATTTTTAATTATGTTTATACAACGCTTTATTACTTCAGTAGGTATTAATGTTTAATTAAATTACGCGGGTAGTCACGAAAATATCGGGTTCATGAAATCATTATTATTTATTTATTATTTATTTATTTAACCATTTATGTACACACTTATATAAACAGACAAGAAGAAAAAAAACAGAAAAATAGGTACAAAGGTGATGCTTATTTCTAATGAAATCTCTTCCAGCATACCTGCGATAGGATAGCAGATTTAGAGATGTAGACAGCGTGTGTAAGACTAAAATAGA
The DNA here is from genome assembly GCA_937001585.2 of Brachylomia viminalis. Taxonomy (NCBI): domain Eukaryota; kingdom Metazoa; phylum Arthropoda; class Insecta; order Lepidoptera; family Noctuidae; genus Brachylomia; species Brachylomia viminalis. The sequence goes on along the minus strand of OW443308.2, from coordinate 10,246,543 downwards.
AAATAAAATACATAAAATCAAAAACAATTCACTTAATAAAATAAAACGAATAGTATGAGAATATACATACATACATACTTCTAAAATAAATAACACTAGAATATTAATACCAAGAAGGTTTTTTTCTCGGACGATTCTTTTTTTTTAAGGATTAATTCGGCGCTTACTTTGATATCGGCCTGTAAATATATCGCTGCAGTGAAATGGCCTTCTCTCGTACCTACTAGGAAGGAATACGATTTTATCACTATAACCAGTGTTAAAGATGCCATATTACTTAAGATTATCGCACAATGCTTATAATTACTACTTCTCTAAGGGCTGATTTTTCAATAGTCGGATGGATATCTTTTATCTGAGGAATAAATATTGTGGTTTGACAGCTTTTGTATGGAAAAAAATGTCAAACTGTCAGATTTATTCTTCAGATAAAAAATATCCGACTATTTAAAAATCAGCCCTTATGCAGGTTAAGTGAGTGTTCGTTTGAAATATGATGATACGCACCAAACATTTTTTTTAAGGAAGGAATTTAAGAAAGAGAAAAATCAGACTTCGAGAATCGAAACTAATATTATAAAAAGATTTTTTTTTTTTTGTATGATTGTTTGTTACACTTTCACGCTAAACGGTTAAATGGATTTTAATGAAATTCGGCACATGTATAGACCATGACTTAGATTAGGAGTAAGACTACTTTTTATCCTGATATTCTTACAAGATCGAGACTTATGCGGGAGAAACCGTGTGGCGCAGGTAGTGATTCATAGTCATCATCGCCCACTGAGCCTATCCATATCACTCTGTCCAGAAATGGTCAGGCTATAGAAGAAGCCTATTCGCAATCAAAGCCTGTGAATAATAAATTCAGACAAAAATACCTTGCACGTCTATAATTCCTCCGTACAATGTTATTTCAATTATTAAACATACATAAATGCACATTATTTCTAGCTGGCACAACGTTACGAGTGGTACTCAAGTGCTTGTGTTTCGTAATAAACACTATCTGGCACTAAGTACCTCATAAAGCAAGGAGTAGCGGACTCTCGGATAGTTAACTAGATATAGTGGTTATAACAAATATACTTGAATTTCAATGTGGGCTTTGGTAAATTAAGGATTGTCTATTTATCTTGGACGTCACTCATGTGGGAATAATAATAATAATAAATAATAATACTTACATCACTTCATGAACTCATGGAACATCGTGAGGAAATCTGGACTTATTTATTATTAATATAAGTCTGAAATTGCCAATCCGCCTTCAGCAAGCACAGTGATCAATGCTCTTGCCGACTCGGTATGAGAAGAGGCTCTTGCCCTGCAGCGGGCAATAGGCTGGTCTTGTCTGAGCATGAATTATTAATAGTCCGCCAGTATTTCGTGTCACCAGCACGAAACTCTATAACCAGCTTAATAAAGTGCTAAAAATTTATCGCGATACTAAATATCAGCTCAAATCTAAGTTACAGGAATATCTTCTAAAACTAACTTATCGCAATACGGAGGATCTTCTGTTGGGAAATCTTAGAAATATAAATAATAGTTAAGGTTTTTTATAAAAGAACATTTATGATAATTGCTATAGTCTTGCATACGTTCACACACTTACTCATAATTACACTCACAGTCACGCACTCTCTTTGTCAAACATACACACACCCTCAAATACCCACACACACATAACTCCAGACAAACAACACTTTCATTTAATGTTTTTTTTTTATTTGTATACTGTTTTTTTTTCCTCATTCTTTTGTTTCTCTTGGGCTTGCCGTAATGGATTATTGTATAAAATGTGCTTTATATATGCAAATCACATTGAAGGGATACTGGCTTCTAAGATACAGGTACTTAAACCTAGTTTAGAAGTCAGGGTTTATCACTCTGGAACACCAACTTAAGTCATTTTTAGATCTAAATAATGTTTGCATTTATGGAGAAATAAAGCTTTATTATTATAATTATTTATAACCATTTGGAGCTGAGAGGTCTCACCTTTAGTCACAACGCTTACTGAAAGAATAGTTTAACGTAAATTACGAACGTACGGCTGATGTTTGAATGAATACACAGAACCATGTCTATTTATACACATAAGAGCGCCGTACGCTCAGTATTAAAATATGATACCAAATGTAAACACTCGTAATCTTCCGTCCCTTTCCCACAGCTTCATTATGACATTAAAGGTCTGGCGTAAATTGTTTTACAGAAACCAACCTACCGGCTTAAATTATTTCGTGTGTGCTACGACTGTAGCTCTACGAGTCGCTCTCGTAGCGCCTCACGCGGCGTAGCAACAGTTGCATCCGCTACGTGCTACGAAACGGGCGCACTCTACGGAATATCAAATTGTGTGAAGCTACGAAAGTTGCGAATAACAATGTGACCTACTTTCAATTGGAGTTGTTAAAATTACTTTATGTAAAATATGTGACGCTCTTCATATTTGAATAAATTTTAAAGTAATGAAGATAAGTGTTGTGTTCATTGTGGCAATTAAGTGAAGATGGGGAGTTTGGCTGTGTTTTGTTATATTTTATTCTCTTACGTAAAAGGTAATAGTATTGTTTGTAAGGACATACGTTAAAGCATGTTTTATTTTATTTTTCACTATTATGTATTGCGTTCTTTATGAATTGCTTGCTCGGTAGGTACTGTTATTTCATTTGCAAACAGATTTTTATATTAGGAATGGAAATAAGACGGTTTATAGCAGAAATTACGTTTCTGCAATTTTAACATAATTTAATTTTGGCAAAAGCGATACTTATTTTATTCAATCTTTAAAATAATGAATCTACAATAAATACAAATGAGAATAAATTTAACATTTCCATTGACTAACTCCATTTGAGTTAAATTCAACTTTAAATCGACAAACATTGAGGTCGGAAACAATTGAAAACTCCATTCAGTTTCGTAGTATCGCCTCGTATTGTGGACTCCGTGTAACAAATAGGTACATTATTAACATTATATTCATGAGGCACTGAGGTTTGTCTATTATAATATTGGTGTTTGTATTGTTCTGAAGTAGGTATGTTTTCTTGACGTTGTGTTCAATCTTTACGGTATAAAGAATCTATATAATCTATCAATCCTTTATCTATAAAAATCAATGCCACTTTTCATTTTAATTATATAACTCAAGAACGGATGGACCGATTTTGCTAATTCTTTTTTTGAATATTCCTTGAAGTACGAGGATGGTTTATATGAAAAGAAAAATTTAAAAAAAATTGTTAGGCGGTACGAAGTTCACGGGATCAGCTAGTCTTTTAAGTTTTTGAGTATACTAAATTATAGGATTCCCTCTTTCTGTTTCCGATTTGTGTTATATAGGATTTTATGGAGATTTCATTTGGCTTTTTCTGAAATATAGAAAGTAGTTCACTTTAATTCTACCCGTTCGCAATGAAGTGTTTAATTTGATTGTATGTTAATCTTGGACAGTGTTGACTTATAGTATAACTGTCAACCCTCAGGAAGCAATCTTGCTGACCAATCGGCGTTCCTCCTCTGTATGAGAAGATATAGACATTTTCACTGTAGTATTTATAACTATACATTAATTAATTAAATTGGCTTTTCGTGTCTGCTGTGTAGCCGTGTTGTTCTTCTAAAAACTGTTTTTCAAATTCTTTCATTTATTCCGGTAGTATTATGTGTTTAGAACTTACATTAAAATGAAACTTTTATAAGGGTAATATTACTGTCTACTTTATTTTATTATATATGTATTAAGAAATCTCGATGTTTTGCCAAGTCGTAAATACCGTGCGAAGCAGAAGCGGGTCGCCAGTTTTTTAATTATATTATTTTTACAATTAGACACGTTACAATACACGTAAATGGTAACAAAATAATAACAACTGACAATTACTAATTATAAGTTTCCACATTTATATCACAATAATATATGAAAGATCAAAAAAAATATATTCTCCCGTTAAAGTTGCCGTTACCGTGACACCGTTTTTTTTTTCATATTCCCACCTATTCTCCACAGTATGCATATGCCTCCGTATAGTTGGCATATCAGTGCCAACCCTGAAGCAGCGGGGGGAGTCCTCAACACTGACGTGTGACTACGACCTGGAGGGGGGCAGACTGTACTCCGTCAAGTGGTACCGGGACAATGAGGAGTTCTACCGGTACATGCCACGTCTGAGACCGCCGCAGCACGCACATAAACTGGATGGGGTTAAAGTTGACGTGAGTACTTACTCAACCGTCATCATTAGTCAGCAGTTCAGTTAGCACTAGCAAGTCTCGAATCTCACGCATCAAAATTCGTTCTTTGGTCAAACTCATCCAGCTGTTACGAGACGTTGCAATTCCCTATATATCCTTTGACAGTAAAAAATTGCCTACGTTGAACTTGTTGTCAAGAACAACTCACCCGGGCTAATGAAGGCGATATCGTTATTGCCACATTCCAGTATAATAACGCACTCAGGATACTATTGAGGCTGCCATGTCGATGTACTGCGTCAAAGATGTTTGCGGAAAGGCATATAGATGGTTTTGCAGTCATCATACATAAAATAAGCGCTTCTCTGCTTGCTAGTCTTAGTGGAAGTACCAATACAATCTTGAGTTTATTCGAAGATAGATGGGAGTCTCCAATGCTGCGACATTGGATGAAACTCCACACTGAATAAAACTTTTATGTCTACTAACACTAGTGACCATTGTTACCTACTAACACTATAATATTTAATACCCCTAGTGATTTCGTTTTGGAAATCAGCAGTCACAGCCCCAAGACTGGATCTGTTACCGTTTAGTGGCCATAGGCTCACCCCCACACATGGGACAATGGGAAACTGGCAATATAATTTTAGCTACTAATCTGAAGGGGTAGGGTGAACAGAGGCATATGGCACACTTCGCCAGTTTTAGTAGTATTAGGCCTGTTCAGAGGGTCTTCTTCTCCTTCGTGTCTCCGGCACGACTATTTGTCAGATCTTGTTGGTTCAAAACTACGCCACTTCCACGGCGTCGTCGGTAGCAGCGCAGAGGTCACTTTGGCTGCAACAATATACAGACGGTAACCATATATTTCCTCAGTTGGAGAAATCAACAGCGCGCCGCGTCCACCTACGGGAACTGACGCTCAAATCTCGAGGATTATACCGGTGTGAGGTTTCAGAGGAAGCCCCTTCGTTCCACTCAGCGCAAGCCGAAGCTTTCATGGAAGTCTACTGTAAGTAAAGTCGTGCCTTTATTCTTGTGGTTTCTAATACGTTACATTATGACTTATGCTATTCTCTATAAGTTAACTATCAACTACTCAAGATGTCCGTAGGTACTTAGGACATGCGTTGAAGCACTGCAGTCTGTAATGAAACGCACCAGTGCCCAAAAAGCTCGTCTCTAAAATTAAATGTTGATGATATTATGTTCATAATCAGCCTATAATGTTCCCACTGCTGGGACACAGGCCTCCTCTCTGTGAGAGGGAGTGGGTCGTGATCCACCACACCGGCCCAGTGCGGGTTGATGGATGTCATATGTCTTCGATTTTTTTTGGTTCTAGGACATGCCGCTTTCTTCACGATGTTTTCTTCACCGTTTTGAGAGCAGTGGTGATGAAATAATTCACACAAAGTAAAGCGCCTGTCTGGGCTCGAACCCACGGTTTACAACTCGTAAGTTGGGGCCGTAACCATTGGGCCATTATTGGGTTATTATGTTAATACTCGTATCTACAATTTATTGATTTGTTTATTATTAGGCTTTCCAAAAATGAGTACACTGTTACTTTGTAAATTTGTACATTGCAAACATAGTCTAAGCGCCTCATAATTTACTATATTGAGGATGTTCAAGACTTCTGATAAAGCACGGTCACGTCTGGGAAAGCGCGGTTCTAAAAGTTTGAACTATGCAGCGTGAGGAATTTACAGTCTAGACAAAGATACGGGTCGATAGATTTCAAACTACCTACATAAGCATAAAAAGGGTTTCTCATAGGTTCCCGGTTTAGATTGTGCGTGTGATGTGCTAAGTCGACTCCCCTTATTTTATTAAGAAACTCGTTACTGTAGGTACCAATACTTAATAGACTTATTTTATCAAGAAACTCGTTACTGTAGGTATCAATACTTAATGATAATTCAGATTTGGAAAGGGAGCGCAGGTCGCTGGCTGTCCGATGCTGTATGTTGGCCCGCAGGTTCGCCCGTTGTACTGCACGAGTTAAAGTAACGCTTTTTAAAGCCTTCTGCCAATCCTTTTACACGTGCAGCCTGTGGGTGAACTTCACGCAGAAGGCATATAGCGACCTGCGCATCCAATACAACAACGCTTTCCGGGTGTTGTTGGGGCTGCCGCGTTTTTGCAGCGCGTCTGGTATGTTTGCCGACGCAAATGTTGACAGCTTTTCAACCGTCATGCGCAAGAGATGCGCATCGTTATTATATCGGTTTCGCGCCAGCCCCAACACTATCCTGAGGACGTTGGCAGACCGCTGGGACTCTCCGATTCTAGGACGCTGGATACGACTCCATGCGGTGAAGTAGATTGGGATGGGAAAGTCTCTAGCGGGTGTACTTAGTTTAAGATTTGTATAATTACTTACCCGTTACTTTAGTTTATTTACTAACACTAGATATAAGGCATTTTATACTGGTACTAACAAAATATGGAACTTGATTCTGAAATAAATGTTTATTATTATTAATGTTAAAAATAGACTCCTTGATTTAGGTAAGCACAAAGTGGTACAGAAAAAAATCGACCGATCATTTGAACGTTTCACCTCTTTCGAATTAAATTGGATCTCATAAAAACACAGAACCTAAACACATTTCATTTGATACGTCTGTTTAAACGTAATCGACATGAAACGATCCAAACTCAATTTTATTCTATCAAAATTGAAACACAACCATTTTTACATTCGTATTTACTCCATTGTGCCACATGCTACCATCAATTAAAATCTGTAGGTAAGTAGGTACCTAACCATGAAATCTTAAGAAATTAAGTCGGAATTCTCTGAATAGATAGATAGCGTTGAGGGGATGTGGCTGAGTACAGACCACACGTCAGTGGTAGCACATTGACCCTTGACTTTCAATAGGATAAGAAGCGCTTATAACGGTTTTCCTACCACTAACGTGCGGCCTACTGTACCAAATTGCGGGTTCCATTCCCGTACAGAACGAATAAATAGTTTGTATAAATACCGGTCAGGATACGTGACAAATTCTAATCTACCTACATCGTCTTTTCAGATTTTCCCCGCGAAACTCCACGCATCACGGGTCATGAGCGAGCGTACCAGCTACAAGAACCACTGGACGTGAACTGCTCTTCAGCCAAGTCGTTTCCTGCGCCAGACCTGCAGTGGCTGATCGATGGGCAAAAGGTAATATCACAGCTTATGTAGGTAGGTAGGTATTTACACGATTGCCTTACTTTTAGGTCAGTAGATGTATGTATTATGGCATGCAATACTGGTGTTGGTACCGGGATGCCATATGCGGGACTAATCCCGCTCGTAAATGGAGCATGATCGGAGTTCATGCATGATACTATGCGCGTACGCGGCTTAGACATGGTGTAAACAGTTTTGGGCTAAAAATGCTAAGACGACTCTCTGGCTGAGTTCTTAAATAAAGACGCTTTAGGTATTAGTTACCATATAAAAACTCAAATCTATTGCCAAATACACACAAAAGAACTGGCGACCTTGAACTTATAAACTAAGTGAGCTTTGTTGGCTCGAAATACAAGTTTAGTGACATTATTTCACTAAACACAGTACCTAAACACTTATGTCAATAGTTATTCAATTTTCACCACTCATCACCACAAAACACAGAAAAAAAAACAAATTAAAAACCACGAAAAAAATAAACAACACATACTTGCACACGGCACAGCGAGTGGCGGATATGCAATCACTTGGCTCGAATTCGAAATTCAATAAAATTGAAGTAAAAACCTCTACATAGACAAGCTTTTAATTAACTCAAACGTACAGACGAAACTGTCAAATTTCCCCAAATGGCTCGTTCAAAATCGAATGACAAAATTTGACAGTTGGTAACTTGACCTGCTGCTGTGTACAAAATAAAACTTACGTAAAATTAGAACTTTAGTATTTTCTTAAAACCTTGAGGCTAATCATAACGTGTAAGAAAGACGTTCACGCCTCAAGCTTTTAAATACTTTAACGCCTTAAGCTTTTTAAGGTTGCTTTTTGATATGAGGAGGGTCCGATTCCCGGTTCAGGCAGAAGCTTTTTCAAAAATCAAAAATATGCAATGCAACAGCAGTTTTATTTTCCCTCAAAATTGAGGTCATGGTTCCTTTGACCACTTGGTCCATAATTCCGAATTTAGCCCTGATGTGCCATCGCAACAATCATGTTCATATAAAGGAAAAACTGTTTTTGGTATGATTTTCAGATGATATATATAACTTTTTAAACTAACGCCACCGCCAATATTATTTTGTCATGAATTCATGATTGACTGCTCAGCTCCTTAAAGGTATAGCGAGATGATAATCATTTAAAAGGTTAAATCTGTAAATATCTGCTATATTCGTTCTCAATTCAGCCCAGTGAAGTAATAGAATAATTATTCGACTGTTGTCATCCACTTGCACTGGTATATTGTGTTCTCGTTCATAACAGTCTCATTTCCTACGAAATACTTGAGATTTTTTTTTTCCGATTTCTGACTTTTCTAGTACCTAGGCCTCCTCTCTGTGAGAGGGAGTGGGCCGTAATCCACCACGCGGGCCCAGTGCGGGTTGGTAGATGTCACATGTCGTTGAATCTTTGGTTCTGGGACATGCCGGTTTCCTCACGATGTTTTCCTTTTAGAGAGCAGAGTTTTGAGAGCAGTGGAGATGAAATTATTTGCACAAAGTAAAGCGCCTGTCTGGGTTTGAACCTACGACCGACAACTCGTAAGTCGCGGCTATAACTAATGGGTCACCAACGCTCAAAAAAAATATTTGTGAAAATTGCATATTTTCTTGCTGACTGTATTCTTTTCCAAAATTTGTGAATTCTGATCAAAATGTTCCAAAAAGTTATGAACAGTATCGTAAGACCGTTTTCTTGTAGCGACAACTGTTAAGGTACCTGCCCTTATTGCCCCATCTCAAAAATCCACCCTGTAGATATAATATATTATATGTCCTGATTGACTGCTTAGTTCCATATAGTTAAAGCATGTTGGTAATCATTAAAAAAGTTAAATCTGTAACTATCTGCTGCCATATTCTAATCTTTTGGCTCGTCTTTTTACAATTTGCGGTAAACTATAGAAGAATACGAATAAATTGCAATCTTGCTCATCCCTTTAGCAAATAGCGTGATAACTTTATAGCATACAGACTGACTTACAGGGAATATCTAAACATTTTAACAAAATCTATCCGGTAGTTTTTGCGTGATACTGGAACATTACATTCAGCCAAACAGACAAAAATTCAAAAAAAACATTTTCGGCAATAGAATCGTTCCCAGACCTCGCAAAAATGGCATACCTAAGGGGTTGACAACAGCTAAAGCGCGGTCACTGTCGGACTGCATAGAAAAGAAAGAGAAGCGCAATGACACAAAACTAGTAATTTATTACAAATTAAGAAGCAATTCTATAATTACAAAAAATCTATTGATTGGAATAAAAAATTAAAAGACTATCACGTTAGTATGTTGCTTGAGGGAGAGGCAGAATTCGCGCCCTCACGCCCCTAGCCGCCGCAAGAGATGCCCTGGGCGTTGGGAATCGCAAGCTGATTCCCGGCCACCGTAGGCACGGGCTTGCAAACGGCGAGCAATGGGCAGCTCGCCGTTCGATATGGACCAGGCCCGGGTCGATGGCGCGTTGTGTTCCACGCGTGCCTCAAATAGGTGTCAGCATCAATGACGGGGTCCGCTAGGGCCGATGCCTGCCAGGGTTGCGGGAAAGTCCGAGAGGGATACCGTGGCCCCTGGCACAGGCAACTGAAGAAACACGGGTGGGTTTTAGTCAGTATGAGTCTGACACGCCCTCCCGCTAGAGCGAGAAGTTATTTGACGATTACTCAACCTCAAAAAAAAGAAGAAAGTATGTTGCTTGAAGAGCACTCTGAAAAAAATACAGAATGATAGCATATAATATTAGCACGGTTTTTAATCGTTAAAAGAAATTTGTAGAGGTATCCCGTGACTTTTTTCTATCGTACCAATGCAAATTAGTTGTAATATGTTTTCAACACACTATCTTATATCCTGAAGAATATCATATATTTTTCTGATGTTGTTACTTTTAGGCATTATAAAACTTGCGTTTATGTCATGTACCTAGTCCCCTTAAAAAGACAAACTATGCAAGTAGGTACAGTTTTGACTTTGCTACAATTTTATTATACCTATGTACCTACTTAGATATAAATATGGCGATTTGACATATTTCGATACAAAAGCCAAGCCCCATAATTCTATTCCTCAGATAAAACTTCAGAAATCGGTTCGTAATTTTCTTACGGTTTTTGCAATTTGCAGCTCAGTCACAGGTAGGTAAGTTGATCAAAATATGGTTCACGACCTGAATTGGAGAGTTTATCCAAGTTCACGAAATCACGACCGTAACAAGTAGGTATGTAGGTATGTATTGACAGAATTTATTATAATCATTAGAATCAACACAACTCTATATATGTCAGAATCGGCCTCAAAAATCTTGATAGTTTTGGCGACTTCTGGGAACGATTATAATTCTTCAGATAAAAGTAATCCAACGATTGAAAAACGGCCATAAACTAACGTAACTAAACTGAACGTTTCTAGTAGCCAGTTCCTGTTGTGTCCTGTTTTTCCTTCCTGCTGATCCATTCATCCATATTTCACAAGACGAGACAAACGATGGAGTGAGTCTTGGGCCGTTTCTACCTCATACGAGGAAAAATACTAAAAAACAATAAAATAAGTAGGTACCTACTTGAGTAATAAATAGGGAAATATTTAATTGATCCTTTAAAAACTTAAAAAGTCCTCTAAAAAGTTTAGAGGCTCATTTATTAAAAAAGGGAAAGTCATCTAACGAAGTACCTACATACTTACCATTTTTTTAATAAATGAGCCTCTATTGTGCTTCTAATAATGTAGGTATCCTACGGTATTTTTTAATTAATGTAGGTAAGTAAGTACCTACATATAAGTTGGTCGCAGTTAAATTAGCTACGTAGTTAGTATTTTAGGACAACAAATTGGCAATTGCCTTTTTGAGGCGCACAAAAAGAGGGATATTTATAATATTAGTGTCCATTCATATTTGTAGGACATGAAAATGGGAATTATTTGCAGTTCAATTAAATACATCTCTAATAAATACCTGCTTATTACCACAGTATAAATATGACATTACTTACCAGCTTTCTCCCTCTTCCAGATCACAGATAGATCGTGGCTGATCGCGTTTGGGGCGAAGCCTGCGCCGCAGGGGTTGCTGGTGTCTACCCTCGGCCTAAGGGCACCCACCAAGCCACGTATGAAACTCAAATGCGTCGCCACTATAGGAACCCATAGAAGGGAACGCACTGTCATCATAGGTAAAAATTTGTTACCTATTTTCTCTGAACCTACCTTACTTTCTCTTCAACTATAAAAAATTACGAGTAGGTACCTACTATGGCTTCAGTAGCAATAAATTCAAGCCACTGGGTACATTTTGGGCAGGGTACTGCCCTGTCTACCCAGTAGGTATAATTATACAGGGTGACGATTAAGTCACCTACATCCGACAAGGCGGTGATTCTACGTCATTCTAAACAACTTTAGCTATGAAACTGATACTAGAATTCAAAAAAAAATCAACCATCGACATAGTCATGTCTACTGTTGTGTAGGAATTTGATTATTTTTTCACGAATCGAATAAGAGTTCGTAGCGAAAGTTGTCTAAATTGACGGGTAAAATCCACCCCCTTGACGGATGTAGATGACTAAATCGTCACCCTATATACCTACATTCAGCTAAATAGCGATACCTACAAATCTAATGAATTTCCTATAACGTCTACCACAGAGTAGGTATCACTTGAAAGCCGCTAGCAATAACTATACATTGCCTTCAATACAATTTAGCCTGCAGTTTGCCACTGCATTTTGCTGTCTAATATTAACCAATGGGTATCTTTATTTTCAGAAATAAACTCTTCAAGCTGGAACAAATCATTCAGTTTGCTAATAATGATAACGCTCAACATTGTTTGTGTTAAGATATCGTGATAGTTTAATATTTAAATAAACCTAATGTAAATAAAGATGCATTTGTAATATGTAGTTTTATTAACATTCGAAATAATAAACACAGTATTTTAGAACATTATAATATGTAATCACTTATTTTTAACAATATACAAAAGAATGAACGAACGAAACGTTTACACGACATAAGATCAAAATTAAAGGTAGGTACATTCCTATTTGCGAAATCATAACTAAGATTATTATGAAAGTGCAAAAATATTTAAGTATTAATTTATTAAATGAAACTATGTATAAATACATGGAAGATGCTCTTTTATGTACAGAATTTGAAAACATAAAAAAAATTGCGAGCCAATATCACAATGGTGTAACACATAGTAAATTTCAATCGAAATAATTAATCAGATGCGCTTCACTAATCTGTTTTGAACCCTGTTGCCTAAAAAATATGTTGCAAAGTGAAATTATTCAAGTGAACAATCTAGAATACTGACATACTTAAGATATTCGTATTTTAAAATTGTGGTATATTAAGCCTTTCACATTACAAAACAGTTCATTATCTAAAGAAATATACTTTGTTAATATAAAACTAACTCTGAAGTAAGCAATATTATTTAAGGTAGCTAAACATATTTCTAATTGAGTAGTGTGTTTTGCAACTATTGAACATCAATTAATTAATTGGAAAATGTGGGTGAATACAAGCATGTGGTAAAACCGTAAAATACAAGAAGTAATTATTATCCTAATCCAAAAACAATTGTCTCAGCAAGCCACTGTGGCCCTTGTTGACAAATGGCAAAAACATTTCTGATTATGACTCAGCCAAAACATTTTCACTCTCCAAATTTCTTAAAAATTACCAAGAAATGAATACTAATTTATTGAGAGAAATACGGTAAAGGCTTTAATTTATTATTTAAACATTTAACACTATCGAAATTATTGTAGACATAAATTCTTCAAGCTGGAACTCAACACGCATTTAAACCACCAGGACAATCACAGTGAAATTAAAGTAAAAGCTGAAAATGTGATCATGTGATACAATTAATTTCCAACTAACAACAATATTGTGAAAATGTATACAGCTATACATGACGTGCGGTCTAATCTAGATTTAAAATTTTATAAAAATAAAAAGACTACATTTGCAACACATTAGGCACCGTGAATAAACTCCAGTAAATACAGCCAATAAAATCTTATATCTTCAAATAAGCAAAATGCATCAAATCTATCCTTCCTGACCAAAGTCTTCCATAAACTTCCTAAGCCTGACCATGTCTTCATCGTTCACAGTAGGTTTTGATATTGCTAGCGACCGAAGCATGTCAGACATTGTAACTGAAGGTTCATTCAATTTATCACTAGGGACATCCATCCAAGTCATCTCCATAGCACCAGGGTCGCCAGGAGAACATGGAGTTAAAAGATCATTGGCAATAACATCAGGGTCTACTGGGCTAGGACCAGATACTTTCTTGAAGTGAGTAGCTGACTGTACTTTACGTACAGGCTGCATCAATGCATCTCGAACTACAATGCATATATCAGCACCTGAATACCCTTCAGTTTTAGCAGCTAGCACCTTCAAATCCTGCTCAGTGAGTTGATGTCTTGTGTTCCCCATATGCAGCTTGAACATGTCTAGGCGCGCGTGTTCTTCTGGTAGGGCGATGTAAATACGCTTCTCAAAACGTCTTCTGATGGCAGAGTCGAGCACCCATGGGATATTTGTGGCGCCGAGAACTAAAATGCCATCCATATCATTGCCTACACCTTGCATCTGTACAAGGAATTCAGTTTTAATTCGTCGAGCTGATTCAGACTCATTGTCAGAACGAGATGAACATAGAGAATCAATTTCATCAATGAATATGATACTTGGTTTGTGTTGGCGAGCCAGTTCAAACAGATTCTTTACCAACTTTTCAGATTCACCAAGCCACTTAGAAACTAGATCAGAAGACGAAACAGAGAAAAATGTTGAGTTGTTTGCTTCAGTGGCAACTGCTTTAGCTAAGTAAGATTTACCAGTACCAGGAGGTCCGAAAAGTAAGATTCCCTTCCAAGGTATTCTTTTGCCAGTGAAGAGATGAGGGAATTTGATGGGGAGGATTACAGCTTCCTTCAAAGCTTCCTTAGCTGCCTCTAAACCTGCAACATCACTCCACTTGACATGTGGTTTTTCTACTACAATAGCCCCTTCAAGTTTTCCTTGAAGCTTTTTCTTTTCAGGATTATCAGAGTCACTGTCACTGTCGCTCTTTTTATCATCACTTTTGGAGTTGGATTCTCCGTCCTTAACAGGTTTTTTCTTACTGTCCTTTTTGAGGTACTCCTTCAGTTTTTCAGCTCTATCTAGGTACTGGAGACACTTTGCTCTTATGCTTTCTTTAGCGCGTTCGCCTTGAGCTTCATATTTAACAGCGTGAAGAAAGTACTCTACACCATGCTCATACAAACGTAAAGCTTCTTCATAATTCTTATTCTTGTCTTCCTCCGTAGCTTTTGTGACAAGGTCAATAGCCTTTTGCAAAGTATTGGATGATGCCATTCTCCTTTACCAAATGTTTACCTGGAAAACAATTATGAACTCATGTTACATTACACCCATATTATCACTTTTTTGAGTAAAAACAATAGTGTTGGTTTGGTGGCTCATTAAAAACAACCCTATTTTTTACTCTGGCAAAACTTAAGTCAACTATTTTTCTTTCTTTACTTCTAAGTTTTTGCTAAACACCTTAAAGAAATCATTCATTTTGGTATAAGTAATAAGTAAGTCATTACCATCAACCTGCCTTTTATGAAGTATGTTGGGGTCGGCTTCCAGTCTAACTGGATGCGGCTGAATACCAAGATTTAACATAAAGCGATTGCCTATCGGACCTCAAAAACCCAGTTACTAGGTAACATGATACCCTTGGTAAAACTGGTTTTCAGACTTTCAGGCTTCTGGCTACTCATAATGTCTGATGTGCTTTCTGCGGCACATACGGTCTTATTACAAAACAAGGTTTTTCTTTTGACATGGTTTAAACCATCGAGCCTGTTTTTGAAATAAGAACATAACTGAAATCGAAATACAGTTCCTTTTACAAAACTGTCAACTTAGTCCGGTCTTAGATTGTCAATTTTGTATTAAGAACTTTACTAAAGTCGGCATAAAGTTCCAAATACAAAAACTAAATCGAATGTGTAGGTTGGGGCTAAAGTTAGATCGTGTTTTGTAATAAGACGGAAAGGGTTTGGTGTGTAATGCATGGATACCCCATTCACGGGCCGACCTCAGCGAATGTTGTTAAACCTTGAAGATCCATCCATGCGGCTGTTATTAGCAATGAGCCTCTCCTTTTGTGTAAATATGGTGGTACAATTTTAATTATCCTGCCTACATCAAATTTTAACTCGGTTTACTAGTAAAAACTATGGAAGTAATGCAAATAGGCTACCCGTTTGTCTATAATTTCCTGAATAATAAAGAAAAACTACTTCAATATAATGCATAATCAGAATTGGTAAATATTTTCAAATAAATCGCAATACTTTTTGTATGAGATTTAATATTTACTTTCTTAGATAAAAATAATAAAAAAATCTGTTGTAAGTAATAAAAAGTTTTTATCACTATATTTTTTGTTTTATTAGTAGCAGCTTCTAAGCATTTATGTGACAATGCACTTGTGCAACTTTACAAAATTAAAGACTGGTAAGTACTTAGAATATTATGTCAACCACACAAATTTATTTTAAAAATAGGCCTTATTCCAATTGCAGAAAGCAGTGATAAACCATAATATTGGTTGTTAGTATAAACAAGATCATCTCTGCTGTCTGAAGGTTTTTTAGCAACTGTTGCGAGTATGTTTTAATTGAACCCTAGTAAAGTGACAGCAATAGCCTTTCAATTTACCCAGCAATAATATTACTCTTGAACAGTTGAACATACCATCTGGACCAGATTAAAGTCGAAATTATACTCATACACACAAAGATAGATCTATTGTATCCAACTCTAAGTGTGAGAACGCGTCTAATGACAACAAGGAGGAAAATACACGATTGTGCAAGTATGTATTTACTTATGTTTGTATGATGATCTGACCAGCGAAACAATCTGAACGATTGTGCCGAAACATTGGATTGTCCTTCGACAATAAAACGTTTGCTAAGTAAGAATTAGCCAATTTAGACTTGCTGGTCCTTAAATTAATGTGTCTATTTGTTAGGCTTTGCCCAATGACGAATTCGGCAGCCAAATGAGATCACGGACTAAACGGCCATGGAATTCAGGTGTTTCAACTAAGTTGTAAACAATAAAATACTGGCTTACCATCCACGGTAGTGTAATAATGCTTAATTTTAAGCAGTATTCGAGTTTAATCCTTTTTTAATCACACAAAATTACGACGAAAAACTAAAATACCAATACAGACTAATCGCAGTTAGTCACATAAAATGACATATGATTTGGCATTACCACATTAAAAAACGAAATTTGTTGTTGTCTGGAATTAGGTCAATGTCTTCTTCGTTTTAATTTTTAATATTATGAGTGCAAAGAACACAAATTTTACGATGAAATAAATTTAGTCAGAATAGTAAAGTAAATCAAAATAGTAAAAATCATAGACTAGAATGAACAGGGTGTGCAAAAGTTCGCAGAATATAATTTTTTATTCCTGGCAACTTTTTTTTAGCTGTCGTTATGGCAAAGGAATTTACAGATGCATTCTAGTTATAAAAAAATGCCAAGGATTTTAATAAAAAAAAATAGTACTTGCTTAGTATGTACTATTTTTCACTTTTAGGTTGTTTTAGTTCCATGAAATCTCCGCACATACAAATTATTTCAGTTACCATATTTAATACATTGCTGTCTGATAATGTTTCCAAATTATCAATCAGTCCACACCATGAATCTGATTACGGTAACCCTTAGAGGAAAGTAATATAACGGGCGGTAAGCCTTTATTTTTTTTTAGTCTTGTTAAGTATTCTGCACACTTTTCTTATATGATCTTTTGCTTGTTGAGATTCAGTCTTAAAATTGGCAACATGAAGTAAGTAGGTACATAACACCTTGCACATAAAATCGTAAAGCTTCTTCAAAGTTATGATTCTTGTCCTCTTGAACAGCTTTCTTAAGAATGTCTAAACCATTTTGAAGAATATTTTTCGGGTTTTTCATAATCTTTGCTGTTTGTTTACCTGAAATCACCAAGAATATTGAAAATAGAAGCCTGTCTGAACCTACAGATCACTTTTAAGGCACTAGGTTGGTACCTAGGTTCCTATAGGTACCTACAATTGAGAGATCATGAAACTGGATTACCTATATGTTGTGGAAACCATTGTTTGCGAAGCATTTGTGAAGTAACTGTGAATGATAGGCTAAGGAATGAGCAGATAAGGCAAAGATGACTTGTGACAAAAATTGAAATGAGTACCGTAAAATGGGGTGAATAGGGACAAAATCGAACTTGTCACTGAAATTAATCGATGTTGTAGGACGAATGCAATATTGATAACTCTTTCCAAGGGTTTCCGGCAGTTAATACTTTTCGTAAATGTTAAAAATATCCCCAGAATTAGTTAAAATTTAGATATTTTAACAAAAATATAGGCTGTCCCTATTCATGCTTGAAGTGGGGTGACCTGGAACGAGACATGGGTAAATTGGGAAAAACTAGTAGGGTTGTCTCTTTACTATTTAAAAAAAGAACTAATTACCATCTGCTAAAAGATTAATTTTCTTCATTAAATTTAAAATTTTTGGAAATAAAAATAATACAATAAATCCAAAATCTTTTATTGAAATAAAAGAACATAAATATTTTAATTAACAGGTTGTTAAACTCAAAGGTTCGAATTACACTTGATTGATCTCTTATGGATAACTTTTAGTAATACTCTGTACTACCTGTATAGAAAAATAGCAAATTATGAACCACCTTATAAAATAAACATCTCAAAAATTAACACTTTTAAAATCTACTCATCATTTTAAGCAAAGACTAGGTTTAGGTATCTATATAAAAAATATTTTGTCTGTTATCTAGGTATTTATGACAGAAATCACGTATTTTTATTATAGTACCTACCTTATAAATTATACCTGTAGAATTTGGGTACCTAAGTAAAACCTATCCCTATAACCAATTTAACATATTTTTTATCTAGACATATAAAAATAACAAAATTAGGAACCATCACTCGTATAAAAATTAGGAACAATCAGTATTATAAAAATAATTATCTCAAAAATTAACACTTTCTTAATCTTCAAAGTTTTAAACAAAGAGTATTTCTATTTATATTATTCTTACGAACCTATCCAAGTTTAGGTACTGTCCATGAGATCACGTATTATGTCTTCATCTTTGGTATAATATTTTTTATTATTCCCTTTTGTCTTGGGTTTAAGTGGATCACTCAAAGATATCTTCCTGTATTGACTTAAATCTATTTTAACATTTTTGTTATTAAAGTTTTCAATTGAAGTGACTTTTATATTGCTTGTGGTATTTTTAAGACGTATGTCTACAACATCTAGTTTCTCCTTTGTGTTAATAATTTCTCTTTTTGTATATTCTTTTTCTATTTGAGGAGTCACTACTTCTATTTCTTTTACGACATCAAAATCACTGTCGAAAATTAAAGGCATATTTTCAATATCGAATAGTAATGAATTGAAACAAACAAACTATATACATTATCTAAAACGGGGTGAATAAGGACTCAGGGGTAAATAGGGTCAAATCGAGGAATCTAGTTTCGAAGCCACAAAATAAAAAAACAAGAACTTCCAATTGCTACCTTTTTTTTCTTCTAAAAGTAGAATATATTATCTTCTAACTGGCAACACCGAAGCGTTGTGAAGTTAGTAAAAGGTGTCAAAACTGTCAAAAATCTTCTTTCAAATAAGACTGTAGATGTGAGGTTGCGGTATTGTCCCTTAAGTTGACCGTTTTTGGAAATTCTGGTGTTTTTTTGACAACGTGTGGAGTTAGCCAACGATATAATATCTTTAAGAAGCTACACAAAAAGAGGTATTGTGCGTTTCACGAAAGAATTCCCCTCGCCGTTATATTGGCACACCTGACTGTCAAGAACGTCAAACGCTAGACGCATCGTAGGCTTTGTTGAGTTTTTCCAAGATTTATAGTTGTTTTACGGTTTTAATCACGCCGAAGACACTTAAAAGTGGCGAAAGAGGGTTGGTGTTGAAAGTCAAAACGTTTTGTGAAAGTGAAAAACGTAACAAAGCGCCAATAATTCCATTAGAATGTGTGAGACTTCGCGTCGCCGCCATAAAATAGGGTTGCCATTGCCAGAACTAGATGCTCCCTAGTCCCCGCTGCTACCCCGTAGGTGCCTACCTACACCTTTTAAAATAATTAAAGACCATAAAGAACCACCTATCTACGAAGTCGATTCATTGTTAAAAGAACACGGTCATAAAGTTGTAAGACTTCCTCCTTATCATTGTGACCTGAATCCAATCGAACTTTTGTAAAGGCGGATTGCTGAAAAAAACGTGGGTCAGGAAGCAAAAAATATTGTAAAAATAACTGAAGAGGCAATTTGCAGTAGCACGCCATTAGAGTGGATAAAAGAATGCAGCCACGTAGAAACCATAGAAGATAAGTAGGTACTTCAACAATGGAGTAACTGTTGATAACAAAATATATCGATTTATAATAGAAGTAGGAGATGACTAGATATACTAGATATACTATAGGAGATACTTCAGACGATAGTGACCCTGGAGATAGTGCTATATCGGGTGTAGGTCCTTTGGAGGGGCACAGTTATTTTAAAAAGTTATTTTGTTGTTAATCATTACAGCTTATTAAGAAGTTTCGCAAATAAATAATTATTATGGTTATATTAAGAGTTAAATTTTATGAATACTTATCTTTACACGTAAGGTATAATTTTCTATAGACCTTTGTTGAAAGGTGACCAAACAAAAAGAACAACCAAAATAAATTTTCGTTTTCAATTTATACTGATTTATTGGGTAATATAATTTTCACAGCCTGGCAGCACTCATTTAAGCGCTACCAACATTACAGCGAAGGGACTTCTTTGATGAAACGCACTATAAGTCTAGATTTTACATAGTTTTTGTTTGAAATCGTTTTCTTTAAAACCTCTGGGATTGTTTATTTTTTCGAGGTGAATAAATACGGTAACGGGGTGACAAGGGACGGCTAAAGTACAAATAGAGTCGCCTATACTTGGTAAATAGGGACATAATATGTCCCTATTTAAACTTTACCGTTCCTAATCAACGTTCATATTATGAAAGTTGATTAGGAACGGTAAAGTTTGAATAGGGTCAGAGCTGCTACAACATGAATTGAACATTTTATCGCATTGTTTTGCAGGATTTCACTTTTTATTAAAATAAGGCATTTTCATTTTATTTATTTTAAACTTATATACAAGCATGCGTACAAGGCGAACTAATGAGAAGTACTAAGAGATACATAGGTACGAACTTGTATGATTTAAAAAACAAGCCTACAAACAAATAATAAAAATACATAGTGTGTTGAACTAACAATGTATGGGTCTTCGTTGTTTTATGCATTTTAATATTTTACATTTATAGGTTTCTATATTCTTTAAATTTCTTTACGCTTTTATTTTCAACTTAAAAAAAACCTGGAGGTTCTAAATTCGACTGTATGTTTTTTGTTTAGTTTGTATGTGGCGCTATTACTCCGTCATTATCGTGAATTGATTTTGATGATTTTTTTTTTGTATGATAGGATATAAGATCAGAAGGCCAATTCCCGTAATTAAAAACGTTCAAATTCAAGTCGCAATCTCATCTCAGCGACAGTCTAATGTCAAAAATGTTGGTAACCGCTATACAATTTTTGACAGATTGACACTGAGATTAGAATGCGAACGTTCTTAAAAATACGAGAATTGCCCCTCAGAGCAGGCCTCATAATAAATTTTATCAAAATTGGTTCATCATTTTTTTTAGAAAATTGACGAAAAAGATAAACATGTATGCACATTTTTACAGAGATTTTATAATATTATAACGCTAAGTAGCTTTCTGCAAGATATCGAAGTCGATCGGTTTTAACGTTTTTAGCGTACAAAATTTTGTCTTATGTGATTGTTAAAAATGGGTATGTGGATACGTGATTTCTATAAAATAGATGGGTACTCACCTACTACAGTAAATAAATAGCGACGTAGGTACTTACCTAACCTTGATTGTTGTTATTTTCAGAAATGCCTCGTGTATATAAACCGGGTGGTACAAAACACTACAAAAAATATGATGAGTTGACTATGCAAGTGGCGCTTAATGAATATAATAATTCAAATTTATCACTGGGAAATATTAGTGCAAAATATGATATTCCTAAATCGGTCTTACAAAGACATAACACCAGGTTTATGAAAAAGCCAGGAGGTCAATCAGTTTTAAGTGCAGAAGCCGAGGAATACATAGTCGAAAATCTTAATCATTGTGCTGAGTGGGGATACCCTTTAGATACTTACGACCTGAGGGTATTGGTTAAAGGTTATTTAGATAGATCTGGCATAACTGAGAAAAGATTTCGAGATAATTTACCTGGTCCAGATTTTGTGAAAAGTTTTTTACAAAGAAACAAAAACAAAATTTCATTACGAATTAGCCAAAACATAAAAAGATGCCGAGCGTCCGTTTCACCGCAAATTATAGAAGAATATTTTATTGAATTGGAGAAATCCTTAGAAGGAGTGCCAATGTGTAACGTGGTAAACTATGACGAAACAAATTTATCGGACGATCCCGGAAGAAGAAAAGTTATAACAAAAAGAGGCGCAAAATACCCGGAGAGAGTCTTGAACCATAGTAAAGCGTCTACATCAATTATGATGGCAGCTGCTGGTGATGGAACTTTACTACCTTGTTATGTCGTCTACAAAGCTAAAAATTTATACGAATCTTGGGTTCAAAATGGGCCGAAAGGTTGCAGGTATAACTGTACTACTTCTGGGTGGTTCGACAGTATCACGTTTGAGGACTGGGTCCGTATCCGTACTGTCGCTTTGCCATATTTCAATAACAAAGATGGAAAAAAAATACTCATCGGAGATAATCTTTCATCCCATTTGTCTCTAAACTTGATTAATGAATGCAAAGAACAAAACGTGCATTTTATTTTTCTTCCTCCAAATTCGACACATCTAACGCAACCGCTGGATGTAGCTTTCTTTAGAGCAATAAAAGGTGCCTGGAGGGACATTTTATTTCAGTGGAAAAAGACCGATGGCCGTACTTTACCTACTATTCCTAAAAGTGTCTTCCCTAGTCTTTTGAAAAAATTATTAAATCGCATGGCAAACCAAACAAAATCAAATATACTCTCAGCATTCATGAAATCTGGCATAAGCCCTTTAAATAAAATTAAAGTTTTGGAAAGATTACCAGGAAACGCCTGTGGTGAACAATCCTTTGATAGAGATGCTCTTGATGAGACAGTAGTAACCATGTTAAAAGAAATGCGATATGGCACTGGAAATAACAAACCATGCAACAAGAGAAAGAAAATTGAAATAAAACCAGGTCAAAGCGTGTGCACTGTGCACTGATACAGAAGTAATCCTAAGTACTGCTAACAATAGCGACCAGGAAGAAAGTAGCTTTTTGAGCAATGAATCTGATTTGGAAGAAAACCTACAATTATCAGAGAGAATATCTGCATCCAGTACTAATAATGAATCTGAATGTCACGAAGACAGTGAAATTCAACCAAAGTCTACACTTAAGCAAAATTATAAACCTCAACACAAAATTGCAAAACTGATTCCAGAAGATAGAAAGAGGAAATTCGAAGAAAAAGCTTCAATGGCAATGACTAACATGACTAAACCTAAATTGGAACCTACCATCGTTTCAAACACTTCAAATCAACCTAACCAAAAACTAGAAAAACAGAAGAACTATGTCAAAAGGGAACAAAACAAAAGAACCTTATCAAAACCAGGGTGTACGGATAAATTTGAAACGGAACCTATAAATAAAAAAGCAAAATCAAATTTAAAAAAGATTGTGACACAAGAAACACATAAAGAAGTTAAACAAGGACAACTTTGTAACGAAGGCAACCGAACATTCCGTAGATACCCTATCGTTGCACCAATCACGTTACGACACGTCATAACTTGTTGTTGCGCTCGCGCACTCTTATCCCTTGATTCCCGGAAATAAGTCTCAAAACAAATTACGTCATACCTACCTATGGTGGTGGAAAATGTCGAACATTGTTTTTTTTTAAAGAACTACGTAGGTATTGAGGTTTTCAGGCCGTTTAGTATACATTATTTTCAATTTCAATTTAATTGGAATAAATTGCTAAACTAAAATAACATGACTCTTCATACAAATTTGATATGGCTATATCTCCGAAAGTACTCGTTAAATTAAAAAAAGTCAAAGAATAAAAACGTTTTAAATTTATGCCTAGGTACCAAAAAAATACATTTTGATCTCTTAAGACCCAACCTTGTAATCCCAGCCCACTGTGCGGCGTGCGTGTATGACCAGATGTATGAACTGTATGCGCACAAACTCTATAGGTATTTGGCGCACATTGCTAGCAGATGAAGCACTATGTCTTTGTCTAGCTAAACTACGTCTTTGTAAAGCTTCTTTCTAGAAGATACATTCCTGCTGACGTAACGCACTTGGTGACGTTCTACAGTTCTGCCTACCCCCATGGAAAGAAGGCATGACTATAATGTATGTACGTATGTATTTTTAAAGGAAAAACCCAAATTGTTCAAATAGAAGAGGACAACACCTACCTGCGGCTGAGTTCTCTCTGGTCGCGCTGGATTGCCCTCCCATCAGACTGTGAGAATGAGCAAACTAGGAAGAGACAGTGTGATTGTATCCATATAGAGACAGTGCATCCAAAGAGTGCATCAGCGTTTGAGCATACACTAAACGTGTCTTATTTTTTTTATTTTTTTCCTAACTATGGCATCTCGTAGTAGACCTAGAGAGGTCGTTACTACTTAACCGGACTATCCTGTGGTTGCCTTAAGTGAAACTCAAAGCCTCCAGCCAGGGGCGTATTATTACATACTAAGCGACTATCACTTAGGGGCACCCCCTGTGGGGTACGAACCTCGGCTTAGGGCGTCGCTGGGGCGCCGTTCGATAAGGACCAGGCCCTGGTCGACGGCGCGTTGTGTTCCACGCGCGCCTCAAAGAGATGTCAGCACCAATGACGGGGTTTGCTAGGACCGATGCCTGCTAGGGTTGCGGAAAAGTCCAAGAGGGTTACCGTGGCCCCTGGCACAGGCAACTGAAGGAACACGGGTGGGTTTTAGTCAGTAAGAGTCTGACACGCCCTCCTGCTCTGCCCAGAGCGGGAGAAGTTATTTGATGATTTCCCACCCACAAAAAAAAAAAAAAAAAAAAAAGGGCGTCGCTGGGGGGGGGGACAGCAAGGTGGGACAGGCTGGATCAGATTTTTCTTATTATTAAGCTTGATGAGGTCGGGCGTTTCCTAATTGACTACTCTCTGAGAAGAAACGCCGAAATAAACTCAGAGGTCACAGTCGGGGGGGTTTATATTTACGGGCTCAGCTACGGCGCGGGCTGGCGCTTCGTCGGGCAAGGGTCGGGGGGGACGATTAAGTCGGGGGGTTCGCGAGGTACCTCGGCGGCGAGGACGGAATGACGGTTTGTGTAATTTGTGCACTGTACTGGTGGCCCTATTGCTCTCCTGGCGGAGTGTTATGGGGTCATCGGGGTCGGTGAGGACATGCCTTGGGCGGCGGAGGTGGCTGATTTTAGAGGGGACATAGCCTGCGACCTTGACAACCAGAGGGTTGCGATGTTTGTCGGAGGTGTCGAAGAAACGCTTGGAGTTGCGTTTCATGAATTGATGGATAGTGGGGATTTTGAGATCTAGGTGGAGTATTTCGTTACGGACATACCAGGGGGAACCTGTTGCCCTACGAAGGACACGATTTTGTAGGGCCTGCATCCTATGGATGTGATGGAGTTTGGCGTGTGCGAAGACTGCACTAGCATAGGTCATGATTGGACGAATGCACGCTGTGTAAATGCGTAATTTACACCTGAGGGATAGTTTGCTGCGTGCATTCAGAACGAAGTGGAGTCTACCAAGAGCGAAGGCGGCGCGCGAGCGGGCCTTCCTTATATGCTCTGCGAAGGATAGGTGCTCATCGAGGATGACACCGAGGTATTTGGCTCGCTTCTCCCAAGGGATCGGCTTGCCTGACATAGTGATCGGTTGGGGAACGTGTCTTATGCTTTTTACTAAGTATACAGGGTGTTTGGTAGGGAGCTGTACATACGCCTAGGGTAGAAACTAGGGATAGTCTGCTACCTACCCCCGCCCATTATATTGACCTTGGCCTCAAGGTTTTTTTTACCTTACTACCTTACCTTAAAATTATTTCTTTACCTTACTACGGTACTTCAGGCCCCATAACTTTTCTTCTCCACAATTTTCTGGTGTAAAATAATTTTTTGCAGGACCCTAAGACTCTAACGATTAAAACAAGACCATTAGCCGACCGGTCCCATGGATAGATTTTGAGCTACAGGTAGTTTTAGTCAAAAAATCACAAAAAAGTCAAATAAAAAATAAAAATAAATTAAAAAAAAACCTTGAGGCCAAGGTCAATATAATGGGCGGGGGTAGGTAGCAGACTATCCCTAGTTTCTACCCTAGGCGTATGTACAGCTCCCTACCAAACACCCTGTATATACCTCCTCTTCCTGTGTAGGTTTGCTAATCTCCGTTGCGATCGGCAGCGGTGCCTGAAATTCAACCAGAGTTTCAGGTACTTAACTAGTAGACGTCCTGAGAATTATATGTGGTGTCAACTTTATGTTAACCAAAATTGCTTTAGCAAACAACAAACCTCACAAACACATTATAATGTAGATACGAGTACCTATGTACCTAGTACCATGAAGTATATAAATATTCGAGTGTAGGAACCTAAATACCTACCTACCTAAAATATGTATCTGACTTACCTTATCTACCATACTCGTACAATACCACACAGTTGTATTGTAGGTACCTACTGCTGTGTTTACTTTTAAGCTTTATTCTTCGTAAATCATATTAATTATCGAAGAAATCTTAAAATGCAGAAAAGTAACACATTCGTACACTACTTACTGCTAACATTTTTAACAAAAAATAGGATAACCTCAGAGTCACAGTCACTGAGAGATTATCATTATCATAACGAAAATACAAAATGTCCACAGATTTTTCCTCTTAGGAATTACGCTAGATTACGCCACTGACCTTAGAGCATTATTAAACCACTGACGGTACTACACCAGCGCGCATTCTGTTGGAACTAATCATGGCGGGAAATTCAAACGTTAATCTTTTTTTCAATTACAAATTACACTTTTTGCTCAAGTCTCTCTACATAGAAATAGTGAGATTTGAGAAAATAATTCAGAGTACCTACCTTTCATGGAGGTATTATTTCTCAAAAAAGGTACTTTGCCACATTTTCATAGAATGATTAAAGGTCTTTATTGTTTTACTATAACTACTTAGTAATCAAAATTAACTAAATAGTGCATATTTTGCATCTAAGAATATTAATAAAAAACGTAGTACCTACCTAGTAAAGAAACTTCGATCAAAATAGGTTGTACCTATCAAGTTTTCGAAACTGATCGAAGTAAAGAAATACTTGTAGGTAACTTAATTTACGTTTTTATAAATAATAAAAAAAAATATTGTTATTATACAATGCGGTTACTGGTATAGTAGGCTATCAAATGACCTCCAAAACAGGTTTAAAATCAAGTATTGTACCTTGATAACAAAATAAAAAGTCTAGATTTATTGAGGTAGGTAACATAATAGGAAGCTGAACCACATATCACTTGCCATTGACTGTGCCTTATGTCGTAGCGATAAAAGGTGACTTTCGAAGAGCACATGGTACCACTGATGTGCGGTAAATTCGTCTGTTGAATTTCACCGTATTTATGATTTTTTTTAGGTAGGTTGACAGCCTACCTAAAAAAAATCATAAATAGGGTGAAGTTTAATAAAAAAATAGCTTAGTAAAAATGCAAAATTTATGTCTAAAACAAATTTTATTCAGTACTCAGTACGGCAATAATAAATAAGTAGGTACCTTCAGGTTGGCAGGGACACCGACGCGCAAATCGTAACCATGAATTATTATTATTCAGCACATGATTCTGGACTCCTAGCGTAGAAATGTTTCGCCGGAAAAGTGAAATTATTAAAATAACTGACGCAAAGTCAAAGCATTTATTTCAAGTAGGCACTTATAAGGCACATTTGAAAGTCAACATTTACATTAAAATAGACTTGATTCTAGTCGCCCCTTCCAAAAGGTAGTTTCGTATGAAGAAGAATGGGCAAGAAACTCCACCGTTACTCTTTTAAAATGTATTACACTAATTTGTATACATCAATTACCTACCTATATAATTATTATGTGAAGACGATGCACCTATAATAAAATTACCCTACCACAATAGGTAAAAAGAATAAAAAAATGTAGCAATGACAAACAAGTTAACTATGTGATAGGTATATACATGGTGCTCACATATTTACAAACATTGTAAAAGTATACGATTTTCCAAATTATTTAAACAAGTTTGTAGGTACCTAATTGCCCTAATTTGTGAGAGTTAAAGTAATGACAGAATGAAAATCAATGTCATAAAAATAATAAATTATACAATTAAAGTAGCAACAAGTTTGATTTTGTCTAGACTCTAGATTTTCCTGTGGAGCTGGACCTGCATGTTTCCATGCATCCTTATCTTGGATATAATCCTCTAATTTGTAATATGCTTGTTTACAAAGTGAACTTTTTATACTTATGAGTTTTAAATTTTCTTTCATTTAATTGCCATAAAATAAGTCAACGTAACGTAAAATTTCAACTCAAGGGGGTTCAGAATAATGGACTGAATCCATGGTAACAGGATGTGCGTCGGTGTCCCGCCACCCTAGTTATACGATTGAAAAAAATTTATAATATCTCCATTTGAAAATTATAAATTTAAAAGCCTTTATTACAGTCCGTTCAACCGATTTTGACTTCTATTTCGTAGGCGTAAGGATGGCATTAAAAGCAAAATCGTGGTTATTATACCAACTGTTTACTGCATCTGCCATTTGCCATGCTACCAACGCAATAGAAGTCAAAATCGGTTGAACCGACTGTAAGGCCGGGCCGGGCCGGGCCGGGCTGTAGGTTTATTTAAATTTCTAATCTTATTTCAAATTGAGTAACTAACTACGATTAGGGTGACTGCGAAGCGTAATCACAGCCCTAATCATTTATTTTCTTAGAAAGTATGTACATACAGTAAAGGTGTTTACAAAACTTTGTGATCCCTGTACAATCTACCTTAAATTAGACATGCAAACATTGAAAAAAAAGTTTAATAAAAAAAAACACTCGAGTCAAATCAAAATTACAAAAAAAAAATGATACGAGTTTAAACCAAGCATTATAATAACAAGGAAACGTACAATGTCAAATATTAAATCTAAATAATGTGATTTAAAAATTAAATTAAATAGGTAATAATACTTA
This sequence comes from Brachylomia viminalis, assembly GCA_937001585.2. Classification (NCBI taxonomy): domain Eukaryota; kingdom Metazoa; phylum Arthropoda; class Insecta; order Lepidoptera; family Noctuidae; genus Brachylomia; species Brachylomia viminalis. Next base: position 10,217,671 of record OW443308.2, on the reverse strand, counting down.
TCATCTAATAGGGCTGTCAGCTTCTTTTTATACATTTGGATTAGAATATTCCTTATAATATCTGGTATTTTGATATGTATGTACCCACGCCGAAAAAACTCTTCATAACTTAAGCGTACGGACCAATGCGTATATAATTTAAAACGTGGAATCTCTCCAACCCAGGGACTGGACTGGACATAAACCTTAACCTTGATTTCCTAACGAAATAAAACTTCTATTTTACCCTAAAAAAAAAATTGGTTTTCTGTAAAGTCGGTTTACGGATGATAGTTTTACGTGATAACGTCATACAGAAACATCGATGAACCACTACTACTACAACACTATTCGGAATACTAGCTCTGACGTCACGCGAGAAGAGGGATAAATGTGACACAAGCTAACGCTAATGAAAGGGAAAGGGAAAGATGATCGTGCCTCTCTGTCGCTTGTTCCGCGCTCTCGCTTGATCCGCGCTCTCGCTTGCACGCTCAGGCTCAGACGGAACGTTACACTTTTTCGTGCATGCAGCCGGTGTTCATCGATTTATAAGACTTCATCACGTCAAAATCCATTGTTAAGTCATCTTAATCTTATTGTATTGTAAATATGTATGTACTTACATCAGTTATTTGAATAAAATATTTATGTAAATAAAAATATAAACAATGGTGCCGATTCTCTTGTCACAAAATTCTCTAAACTAGACTAAAAATCACCAAAATTTAGTTTATTCCTGTCAAACGACGATTTCCCATTCTGAAATTGACTAAAGTGACACAACTTAACCAAATTTTAGTTTGACAGCACTAAGATGGCACTGAGATTATACACTCGAGAGCAATGAATCCGGGTCACTTAAAGAATGTTAAAAATCTCGGAAACTAAAAATGATAGGTTAATGCAATAAATTGTATTTAATAGACAATGTAATACTCCTTAAATGAAAGTAAAAAAAAATACATTTTATTAACACAAAATTACATAAAGAAAAAAACTGCTGATCTCTCCTTAAAACAAAAATAGGAAACATGAAATTTTTGAACTTTATTACGATTTTCTTGAATTTTAATACTTCGTATTGCCTCCTCGTGCTTCCATTACTGCGTTTACGCGGTTTGGCATGCTGTACACCAAGTTCCTTATACGATTTTGGGGAATATTCTCCCATTCCTCTGTGAGAGCAATTTTGAGCTCACGAAGCGTGATTGGGGGAGGGTTTCGTTGTTTTACGCATCTGCCTAGCTCGTCCCAAGCATGCTCGATCGGGTTGATATCCGGGCTGCGCGCTGGCCACTCCATACGAGTAATGTTCATCTCTTGAAGGTAGTCATTCACAATCCTACCTGTATGAGGTCGGGCATTGTCATGCATAAATATAGCATCCTCACCTAAATTGACCATAAATGGACCAACGTGATCATTGAGGATTTCTTCCACATATCTTACGCTAGTTAAAGAGCCGTTCTCTATGATCACCAGCTCTGTGCGACTTTCAGAAGAAATTCCGGCCCACACAAGTACAGACCCACCACCGTAGGCTACTTTTTCTTCGATGCATGCTTGCTTGAATCTTTCCCCTGGTCTTCGATACACTCTGTGTCTTCCATCGTGCTTGTAGAGCATAAATTTTGATTCGTCGGAGAACATAACTTTTGACCAATCTTCAATACTCCAATTTACGTGGCTCTGGGCATATCTTAGTCTTGAAATACGATGCCCACGCTCCAGTTTAGGGCCGTTTGCAGGTCTAAGGGGTTTTAAGTTAGATTCAGCAAGCCGACGTCTTACTGTCCATGCACTTGGGTTACTTCCTCCGAGGCGTCGAAACTGATTGGTGAGTTCAGTTCCTGTGAGAAAGCGATTTCGAAGCATGGTGTTCACCAAGTATCGGTCTTCTCGTGCTGTGGTACACCTGGTTCTGCCCGTTCCTGGTCTGCGTAGGTTAGAACCAGTTTCTTCGTAACGTCGGAGAACTCTTTGTACTGTTGACAGCGACACACCGACAGTCCTGGCTGTATCGCGCTGACTCCGGCCGGTTTCCAGCATTGTAAGTATTCTGGTGCATTCTTCAGGCGTAAGCGACATAATTTCAGCTTGAATAATGAATATAGAGCACTATCAACATGGTTTATGTACCCACATAAATGACAGATTACAAACAAAAGCAAAACCAAATGCTGTAATTTCGTAGTTCCATCTTCGAAAGTGGCCCTTTTTCAAATTTGATTTTTTTATGATATAACTTTACAATAACTAAGAAGTTTTAATACCTTCATTTAAGGAGTATTACATGGTCTATTAAATACAATTTATTGCATTAACCTAGCATTTTCAGTTTCCGAGATTTTTAGGATTCTTTAAGTGACCCGGATTCATTGCTCTCGAGTGTAATTTAGTGAAAATGGCAATTTTGCTATTCAGAATTTTACGTTTTTCACCAAAAATTTTGATTGTCGTAACTAAATCTGCCTGTTTTTAATCGCGATTAAAAAGGTGTGGAATAAAATTAGTTGACATGAACTAAAATTTACACCAACACCTCGACTTCAGATGCAAAAACAGTACTGTTTCTTTTTTTCTATTCTTTTGCTTATATCTCGAAAACGGTGTGTCCTATCGCAAAAATAATGAAAATTTCGACCCCCGTAAAATCCGTAAACCTCTAAAATCCAAAGTGTTGGTAAAAAAAAAAAAAATTCTTCTTTTCCATACAAAAAGTGAAAAATTCCATACAAAACATGTCGAGGCTGCAAAATAATGCGCGCCTCCGGCTCTAAAAAAAAATCACGTGGTACGGCAAACAAGTACCACGTGGAGTCGCAATTGCCAAATTTGATTTTAAATGAGTCAAAATTATTTTTAAATTTAGAGATTTTATTTTGCAGAATAGCGTTAAGATTCTCATAGCCAAAAGTAAGGAATTTTAGTGATAGTTTAGTTAGTTTAGTTCGGTGTACAACAGAATCGGCACCAATATTTCTATTTCGTTAAAAAAAATCAATTTCAATAAACAATATTTCTATTTCGATAAACAAATTCAATTTCAATAAACAATATTTCAATTTCGATAAACAATTTCAATTAACAGACGGTTCAGCTTAGTTCCATTGCTTCTATGGACTACTACAACCACATCATATAAAATATGATCTGTGGCTATAACGCTACTTCTCTTTTTGAAGGCTATGTCGATTCGATGTGAGGTACTTTTGGTATACTGCGAAGTTCACTTGTGCAACAAATGTGGCCATTTGGCCAACCTTATAACATATAACACTTACCTGCAATGACTATCAAATACTGCTTATTTTTATTTTGGTAGGTACCTATTTATCTATTAACTATACAACTTTATTCCCTATCACTTCAAAAGTGAAACCTTCATGCATCAATCTATCAACAATGTCGGTTCTGAAAAACGCAGCTCCTGGCATCACCACTCCTCCTCTGAAAGAGAAAAGTAGGTAGGTATAGGTAAGCAATTTAGGCATATCTACTCGCGAATTTACTTCTACGAGGCGAATAGACTGTTTGTTATAAGAAAAGGTTTGCTGATGGCAATTTTATTGCAGCTGGTTAAGGCCAAAGTGGCAGAGTAGCTCGCAAAACTAAAATGTCTTGGTTTTTCTGCGATTTGCAGGTTACATTACGATTCGGGGCCGTAACAAATATAAATAATTACAGAATTAAGATAATTCAAATCATCAATATTACTCTACGAATTCCAATGTTCATTTTTTTATTTATTAAAACTTTATGCACAAGTAAAAAAAAATACTGTACAAAGGCGGACTTAATGCCTGAGGCATTTTCTACCAGTCAACCTTAGGGTGATGTAGAGATATACCATGGCAGGTGCAACATACGGGATAGGTAGCTCGGAAATGACTATAAAATACAAGAATAAATACTAATACATGTATATAGATATGGTATGTGGTATGTGTATAATATAGATACATACCTACATATAAACAAAATAACCTTGGTCAGGAGAAATAACGATCGGTAGAGGAGAAATGTTAACCGCTGTTCAAATTACGAAATTAGATGTCTTTCTTCAATCTATATGTATAAAAGTAGGTATCGATAAATAGACCGTACAAAATATATTGAATACCTAATCCAAAAACAACTATAAATTCACATCATTCTTCTAGGTACATTATGTTGAGGTATCCCTCTTAAAAGTACCTAGTATATTTTAAATAACTTACTTGGGCATGTTGGAGCTTTCTTTAAGTATTGTGATTGCACTCATGATAATCGCAACAGCGGTTGTGTCGTAGCCTGGATCACTGCCCGATACCTGTGAAAATAGCAGGTTAGGTAAGTTACAGAAGTGAGTTGTTTCACAAACATGTCGTGGTTACAAAGAAGATTAGGCAACCCTAGTTCATTCCGAAATTCTGAATGTCTCCTCTCTATACAGGGTTACTGGTAAAACAATCAGCTGTTCCCTACATTTATGTTTGCAGAACTCGTCAAAATGTAGGGACCAGCAGATTTTTTTTTGCGTTTTCATATTAATTTGGTCCCTTAATAAAAGTTGTTCATAATGATGAGTACAATAACCCCTTAAGAGGTTGATGGTGTTTTACCAATAACCCTGTATAGTGAGGAGAAATTCAGAATTTCAGAAAGAAAAAATTCTGAATCTGAATCTGAATGACCCCTTAAGAGGTTGATGGCGTTTTACCAATAACTCTGTTTAATACTGTTGTCAATAGTTGTTGAACCCGCTGCTCCAAAAACATTTTAAAAGATAGGTAAGTACCTGTGTCTTTAAAAAAATTAAGCTCTATTTAAATAACATTCAGGGGGTCAACCTACCTTCACTGACATTGTTTTCGTCGGCCTCAACTTCAAATCCGCTCCCAAGTCCCAGCCTTTGCCATTCAAAACAGAATAGTACTTCGTGCTTTGTCTCGTCTTTTCCGAAGGCCCTCTGTGTGATACGTATCCAAACGTAACGAGGCGTGGGAAATTAATTAATAGTTTTCTGAAGCACTTGAAGTAGCTCAAATAGTAATATATGAACATTATGGGAACTACAATGAAATGGAAGAACATTGGCACTGTGGTATAAGCCTTGAAATGAGCGGGTTTCTTTTGACTTTTCTCGTGCAAATATCTTTGGGACATATCGACCAATTCTTTATCGATTCCAGGATAAGGGAACCAAGTTCGGCGGTTGTGTCGATGGAAAAATGATCTGCAAAAAGTAAGTTAAATTCGTACTCTCATCATCGTTTGGAAAGCAGAAACTATAGAATGCCTCGTGGTTTATTGCTATTTTTTTTGGTTTAAACTTCATGTACAATAGTTGTACATAGGCGGACTTAATGGCACCCACACACATTCTCTACCAGTTAACGTTAGGGTGAATACTTTGTGATATATAGATATATGTATACACGGTGACATTTGAATCACAGTTTTGCTACAACAAACGTTGTTTAGACCATGATCTACTACCATTCTACAGCATCAAATATGTTATTAAAACAAACTAATCTATTATAGGCGTTCTCAAATTAGTCTTATGTTGCTCAAAAGTTTGAAACATTAACCGTAACATCAAAGTACTCATCGCGGTAGCGATATGGCATTCAACTACATAATGAGACGCGAGCGCGCGGCGCGCGCGGCGCGGCCGTTGTGTCTGTGTTGTAGGGTGTAACGATAATCCCGACTTTTTTAACATTGCCTTTTTTGTGTTTTTTTCGAAAACCAATGACGTTTTTTTTTCTATTGGATGCTAAAATGGTTGTAGACCATGATCTGAACAACGTTTGTTCTAGCAAAACTGTGATTCAAATGTCACCGTGTATATAGACACCTTTACCCTCTCTTTCCCTTTTAGAATATAATAGAATAGAATTATATTTTGCAAATATGGGTAATACACATAATATGACATATTATAGCTCAGCCATATTCTACCATTCGGCATGCAAACATTTACATTATTTATGAAACATGCACTTATTTCGATTATATTATTATTATTACAATTATCATTCAATTGATCAGGAACTAAATTATTATCATTTTCATTACAATTTATCAACAAATTTATAATTTATCAACAAATATATTTTTCTCTGTTAAAAACTCATTTATGCTATAGTAGGTACACTTTATCTGTCCAAAATGTACGAAGTCTATATTTTCTTTTTCTTGCAATGATCCCTAACTGATGATTGCTGAAAGAGTAGGTACCATAGCCTATGGTACTAACGAGCAGGGTCACGAGATCCAGTAGTAAAGTATAAAAGACAAGTCAAGTGTTTTATTTTGGAACAACCACAAATTGACAGAAATACAATGAAAATGATGATAGCCACAAACGTTAAAAACTCCCGTCTAAACATAGGAAACACATTATTCCAGACCTAACTATGACATGGGCACAGTTTAGATAACTTTGATATTTAAATAAAAATCATAAACATGCAAAAATAAAGGTCGTGAACTTATAAATAGGTAGGTAGTACCTACCTAATTGTATTCTCGTTGCTATTATGAAAGTAGTAGGTAAGTACTTCTCTAAAACGCGCCTGTTTATATAGTTGTTACCACTTACTTTTTAACCACTTAATTTTTAATAATTTCGTTTTTACCATTTATTTACCATTAGATATCATTGTATTTGAGAATGTTGGTTCACCTATTATTGGCAACTGTGTAAGCCCTCTACTTTTATCTACTGTTATTTGATATTTTGTATACAGAAGCTAAATGATAAATGATTTTATTTCTGTAAGTAGGTTTGAACAAACACTTTTACACGTCTTTCTTTTACAGCTGTTGGTGTACCTTTATTAATAAATAAATAAATACCTGTTCATTTCTTCAGGCTCTGGCTCAATGGGGTTAGGGAATAGCTCTTTCAATAAAGCTAGGTTGTCTTTAAAAGTCTCCATCTCATAAACGAGTGATGTCCATGTTCCACTGTGTAGAACAGTTTGACCAGGAATATACGCTCTCTTGGGTATTAATAGTTCCGTGTAACATTGTACCGTGTTCAGTGTACCTAAAAACATAAATTATTGTAATTTATTTCGGTGGCCTAAGTTAATTTCAGCAGGGTATCGTCATAATCATAATAATTTGTTTATTTGTTAAGGGGACTACATGACCTAAACGCAAGTTTTATAATGCCTAAAAGTATATTTATGCTCCACTGCATTAAACAAAATCAGAAAAATATATGATATTCTTCAGAATATGTATACGCTTGTTAGATAGTGTGTTGAAAACATAATCCTACAACTAATTTGGTACCTACGATAGAAATAAGTCACGAAGATACCTCTAAAAATTTCTTTTAACGATTAAAAACCATACAAATAAACATGCAATCATTCTGTTTTTTTGTTCAGATTGTTCTTCAAGCAACACTTTAACGTGATAGTGTTTTAATTTTTTTGTCCACTCAATAGATTTTTTGTAAATAGAGAATTGTTTCATATTTCGCAATAAATTACCAGCTTTGTGTCATCGCGCTTCTCTTTCTTTTCTATGTAGTCCGACAGTGACCGCGCTTTAGCTGTTTTCAGCCCCTTAACATAGGTGTTTATCAAATACAGATCTTAGCTTAGATGAAATAGAGCGCTATGTTATGCCATGAGGCGTACAAGTATGGTGTTCAAATTTAAATTAGCACAAATTAATTAAAAACTAAATTCAATAAAAATGTAAATTTAAAAATGGTTACGATTAATGTCAATTATTTTATGTCACTCTTACAGATCGGTACTTAATGAAAAAGAAAAAATATAATAACAATAAAGTAATGCCATTCTAATAAATTTGTCATCTAGGTATTCGTCAACAGTTTAAATAACATTTATCAACAAGTAGTAATTTAATTTTTTTCTTGAAATGCATAAAAATTAAAAAAAAAATGGCATCGGGATTGTCGGGAATTTTAAGTTTATAAACCCCAATTCCCAAAAATCCTTTCTTATTGGATGCCAACGACATAAAAAGAACCTACTATCCTACTTTCGAATCTCGACCCTAATCGGTTTGAGCTGGGCTATGATGTGTCAGTCGAAACACTTGCCTTTTATATTATTTATACATAATTATGTTTGGTTTAAAGAAGATAGATAGTTAATCAATCAAATCAGTGTACCTTTGAATTGTCTCTCTAGATATATCATAGCGGTCTCGATCGGTATGGAAGCATATCCACAGCTAGGTACCACTAGAACACTTGCGTCTTCTGCAGCCTTGTGGAAGGTCCGGTACACGTTGAGAATATGCTGTTTGTAAGAAAAATCACTCTGAATAAAAACTATAGCCTCTATCTTCTGCTTCTTTCTTATGGCACGAACTACTTATTTGTAAATGGTTCAGGAATACAAATGCTAGGTGCTTTTAGCCTCTGTAATAATTTCGGGTACTTCCCGTTGGTTAATACTCCGCGGTTAACACTATTAACTACTGGGAATGATGCGTTCTACTGGGTAACAGTGTTGACGAAGGCGACATTTTTTTCCCAATAGTTAATACCCTCGTCTCGCGTATAGTTCAGGAGTCAGGTTAAAGTAAAGTAAAATAAATAAAAAATATAACGGTTCTTCAAAGTGCTTTAATTAAGACTTGAGGCACCAAATTAATAGCGATTTCGTTAAACGAACGCGACATTTTTTTCCTAATAGTTCGCCTCCTCGTCCCGCATCTATTTTGAGAGTTAGACAGGTTATATTTAAATTGTTGTTTAATTATTGTACATTTAATGATTATTTATTTCTGATACAAATTAAATTCAATTGATGTGAAACTAGTTTTTTTTTACATTTTATACAGAGTTGATATGACAGAGGGGCATTAAATTACACTACGTAGTACGTACGTACGTACGTACGTACTATACGTGTTTAGTATTAATTCAATATGGTATAAAAATAAAAAGCACCAAAAATTAGTTTTTTTTTCAAACAAACTAAATAGCTTACGAATTAGAGTAAAACGCAACCACCTTTGTAATCAAAGTGCAAGTGTGTGTGTATTTATTGCCATCTTTTTAGCGAAAATATTTGGTTGTACTTGTGACTTGCGTCAGAGCGGCAACAACGCATCGTAGGTTATACCTACTCAGATTTATCGTTTTAAGGTGCATGACCTATGCGTATAGACATAATCAGCTGTTAGGAAATAGGTATACATCGTGTTTAAACGGGACAAGAAATTAAAAAAATCATTTGCGACTAAACTACTGTTCATATTTAATTGATTTTTGGTACAGAGCTTGAAAATGGTACCTAGTATAGGCAGTTTAAAGGAAAGCCCCTCTGTCGTATCAACTCTGTATAAAAACCTTTTTACATTTATTGTGATTATCTATTTGAAGAAATCTGAAGAAAGAATTTGGTGCCTCAAGTCATAATTAAAACACTTTCAAGAACCGTTATATTTTTTATTTCTTTTTACTTTTCTTTAACCTTACTCCTGAACTATACGCGAGACGAGGGTATAAACTATTGGGAAAAAATTGTCGCCTTCGTCAACACTGTTACCCAGTAGAACGCATCATTCCCAGTAGTTAATAGTGTTAACCACGGAGTATTAACCAACGGGAAGTACCCATAATTTCCAGTCCGCCTTCACTACTGTCCTTTCACGCTTCTTTCATAGTTTCGAGTTACTATGTACAATTGTACATAATTATCACATAGCTCTCTAGTAGATACGGTAGGACGTACATCAGAGGTGTTTAGTTGGCTGCGGTGCTATTCTCTACGGATACAACATTGCGCGCAGCGCTTCCGCAGCGACGAAACACGTGTTTCGCCGCTGCCTGTGGCAGCGCCGCGGTCAAGGCTGTGTACCAAAGTTTTGAACAAAATTGTTTTCAAACTTCTATTGCGTGGATAAATACAAAGTATGCTTCTGTGTTTCGTTCTCGAGATTAGATATACAACATATACCGTAATTATCGCAAGACTTCATACAGCCCAATTAGAGTATTGAGTTAAAAGCATAATACAATGACTAAAATATATATTTTTAAAGCTAACTATTATTATTAAGAAAATCGTGTTGACTCTAATATTACTTTAGACATTTAAAATGGAGTCTTATTGCCTTAAAATAAGGTTTAATTTTCTTTGGCTCAATCGGTGGCAAGTATTGCAAAATACATAAAATTTGAAAAAAAATCCTATGTTAGTAGTTACTAAAATAGATTCAGTAGCCAATTTTACGACACGGTTGGCGCAGTGGTTAAGCGATTGACTGCTGCGTAACGTGTCGCGGGTTCGATCCCCGCACGGAACATATATTTGTATGACCTGCAAGTAGTTGTTCCGGGTCTGGCCGTTTGTGTATGTGAGTTTAAATGTTTGTAAACGCACCTACGATACAGGAGAAATTCCTAGTGTGGGGCAAAGTTAAAAAAAAAAAAAAAAAAAAGTTGTGAGCAAACTACTTTCAGGACTTTCCGTTTATTCTGTTACACCTTGTATACACTTTGTCGGCACAAACACAATGACGCGGACGCCACTAATGCACTAAGTTCAAAGAGAGAAAATAAATTATGTTGATACAATGACACTTTGTATAGATTTACTGTGTCCTATACTTTAGTGTAGTCTCTGAATACCTCATTCACATTTCAATGCTCCGCCACTCTGTATTTGTATTATTGCGTTACAGTTTATATCGACAGTTGTTTTTTGTGTTTATTAATGAAAAATGCTGAAGAGGAAACGTGATGACATGGATTCATTGAGTTATAATAAGAAGAAAAATAAGGACGGCCAATTCATATCTAATATATTCTTGGTACCAGAACCAAACGGCAAAACTCGCCTAACTCTAAATTTAAAAAAAAAATATGCAAAGTATTTACCTAAGTACTTATTTTAAATTAGAAGATCTTCGAACAATAATTTAAGCTTATTTCAAAAGATTGTTTTATTTATATAATATATTATGTCGACAAGCGATCTTAAAAATGCATATCTTTAAGGTACTTAAAATTCACGGTAATTATAGAGTTCTTAAGATTTAAATGGAATAATTACTTAATAGAATTGAATGTTCTGCCGTTTCGTCTCAATACCCCGCCCCATGGTATAATAATATACGGCGAAGTATATTATTATACCATGCCCCGCCCTACATTTTTACTAAAATCATGAAACGCGTTGTCAAATTATTAAGATGTAGGTACGGGTAATTTGACAGCAATAAGTATATCTTGACGATTTATGTCTTGTCATTGCTATAGCGACTGTGTTGATAAAGTTGAAATTACAAAGAATTTCTTTGTTCTAATTGTTTGTTTATTTCATCGTCATAAATGAATCTACAAGTTGTCTGATTCCCAGCAATTTAAGTAGATATCTAGGATTTATCTTAGATTCTAAAACAATGGAAATTAGCTTGCCTGCTGAAAAACGTGAGAAGATAAAGAAGGAATTATTAAAATTTAAAAACATCAATAGATGTAAAATAAGGGATTTTGCTCGTTTAGTAGGACTTGTAACATCTGCCTGCCTTGCCGTTGAATATGGCTGGATGTAGGTATACTAAAGAGTTTGAGAGATGTAAATTCTTAAATTTAAGTGGCGATGGTAATTATGAAAAGTTCATGACCATTCCTTCTACTTAAGATTTAGATTTTCTGCTTTGTATATTATATCCCACCAATCGAGAATAAGTAGTATCGCCGATGTCGAATCGAGACGAGTTCACCCCGACATTGAATGGGAATTATTAGACCTTGCGACCTTATTAGATGATATGATGTACGTATCATGGCACAAAGATCCTGACGCATATAATATTAACGCTTTTTCAATATGTTGGCCCGAATGGTATTTTTGCGGTTTTTATCCATTCGCAATTATTCTCAAAACATTAAGGAAGATTGTGATAGAGCTAAAGGAATACCTACTAGTCGTCCCGGCATGACCGTCACAACCGTGCAACCGTCAAATACTTAAGCGGATTACTCTGGTTGCCGGAGTATTGTGCGAGAATCTCTTCTGAGAAGAGTATTCCTCCTGCATCAATTCATATCATATGGCGCCCCTCTTAGAAAATTCGATCAAACGATATTTTACTTTGAATCTGATGCGTATTTTTGTACGCTGAACGGTTGCAGGACGGCATTGTCTTTAATTTTAGGTAGATAATAAAATCAGTAAAGATAACCGGGATTAGGTATTTACACCCTTGCCTAAATACGATTCAATGTGGGATCATTATTTTATAGAAACTCTGTCTACGACACCGAATCGTTGTGTAGTGTAATAATCACACCTTTCTTTTTATTCGTACCATTAACGTACATAATAAAGTTTTTGCTCAAACATACAAAAAGGAATAGGTCAGGTCAGTGGAATTGATGCTATACATGCCAGTAGGTACTTCTCGAGCTCATAAAATGATATATATTTAGAATCTAAATTGACATCTAAATTTTAGATCTAATAAGGTTAACTGCCGGAGGGTCTGGCACATCCACAACAGTTGGCAAGTTTTATAACAGGGCAATATCAACTGATTCTAGAAACCTATTTGCTAGGAGTGTTTTGATTGATGATAATTCATAAATCACTAATATGTTTGTAATAACCTGGGTAAAATGCGTAAGATTGTGATACTCGTAAATATTGTTTACGCGTACCTACTCCTATGTAATCAGCTGTGATTAAAATGATTATTTTTTACTGTCAAGGAATTCTTTTGATTCTTTCAATATTTTATTGATTTATCTAACACCCATACATTTCACAAATAACACTCAATAATTATATCTACAAGTGTATACAGGGTTATATGTAATACGACAAACAGAAAATATAAAATGTCAAATTACTCGGAACTGGTTGACGTTTCCATAGGGGTCATAAGGGGTATTGTTGCAAACGACCTCCTTTACACCCCCATAATGGATTGCCGGCATAATTATTACCAATAACCCTGTATATCTAATCTCGAGAACGAAACACAGAAGCATAATATTAATGATTAAATGAACTTACCTGTAAGTGAAGTTCTATCATAATATGTGAGGTGTATCGTTCGAAGAGATTAGTACCCCGCCCTCTCTAATTTAACCCCTAAATTGTGAAATGAATATCTTATCTCTGAACTTAATGAGGTATTGAATGCAGTAAATAAATAAATAATAAATCTATAGATATGTTTTTTTTTCTCTCTTTGAATTTAGTGCATTATTGGCGACATTGTATGTGTGTAGGTACATATCTAATCTCTTCGAACGAAGCACCTCATATAATCATGATAGAACTTCACTTACAGGTAAGTTCGTTTAGTAAAAAATTATAGTCATTTATAAAGAGTAGTCTTTGAACTAAAAGACGTTTTTCAGATAAAACTTATCTGGCCATTGAAGTTTCACAGGCAGGTGGAATCCTTTATTTTTTTGTACGAAACACTAAACAACCTAGCAGTTCAAATGGAATTTGTTAAACGTCTACCATCACTACTCTCTTTTGAAATAGAAGTATCGGTATAAAGAGATAATAACAAACAATAACTTACAAACATTTCAGCAGATATGTCAACATAATGTGTTCCACATTCGATGCATGCTTTCACGATGGGCGGGCTGAGGATTGAGTTAGGTCCAGTACAATTGATAACAATTTTCGCCATCTGCAATACTTTTTTCAAGGATTCACCATTCTCAATGTTGCTTTCTATTATCGACATATTTTTGGTACCCAAACCTGTAATGAGAAACGTAAGTACTTAATCATCAAAGGTATTAAATAAAAAATCCTTCCGTAAGCTTGATCCTGTTAAATACTGCATCGTTATGGGAGTATTTAACCGATTATCATTTAAAGTTAAAGTTGGCGAGCACATTCACAAGACAGTATTATCACAACGGTAATGTTTTCTCGTTGTTTGTCTTATTTGTTTTTAGTATATTCGTGTATTTATGTAGGTACATTTATTTGTTTATACAGGGTTATTGATAAAACACCATCAACCTCTTAAGGGGTCATTGTACTCATCATTATGAACAACTTTTACTATGGGACCAAATATAAAATCGCGAAAAAAAAAATCTGCTGTTCCCTACATTTATGTTTGCAGAACTCGTCAAAATAAATTGCACCTACCACTGTTTGTGTCTGCATCACCCAAAGGTTGACTGGTAGAAAATGCCTATGGCATTAAGTCCGCCTCTGAACATTTGTGTGATTAAAGTATTAAATAAATAAATCAATTTTATGTGACGAGATTTAGACACAGTTTTGATTTACGTACACTTTAAACGTGATACAGTTAGAGCTGAAAAATCAGTATTTTGTCTTAGTAGGACATTTTTATTCCTTGCGTTTTTCTTAAACCTGAAAACTTCAATCCAAACCCAGGAAATCTGTGATAATTACAAACCTTGATGCGTTTGGTAACCCTACATAATTAATACACCAGTCTAAAGTCATCATCAGACTAAGCGGCCTTGTGCTGGACATAGGCCTCTCTAATTGCATCAGAGTACCATTATATTAAGCTAAAGCCCAAAAATGCCTGAATGTCGGACAACCATGAGTCTTACCAAGGGGTATCGTCACAGAATACTAAATAGTTACTACGTAACAGATACTTCACTCAGTAGAAAATTTCCAATACCTATTGAGATAATAGCCTACTCCGTCGCCTCAGCAACCACTGCATGCTAAAATGTGCCTAAATGCTCAAGCGTACAGTTGTGATTGCTTCGCACCGCGCAATCCTACAGCAATCGCAGGGAACCGAATTTGGACCGCAAACGGTCCGAGAGCGCTCGCTCGAGCGGTAGGTAATTATAGCGCGCAAGTACATGGAGTGACGGAGGCCTGGTATCGTATTAACCAGTAACAGGGTTGTGGAGGTCAGATAGGCAGTCGCTCCATGTAAAGTACTGGTTAGACTGGAAGCCGACCCCAACAAAGCTGGGAAAATGCTAGGCAGATGAAGACCTTTATATTAAACTAGCTTAGGTATGCACGCGACTTCGTCGGCGTGAAATTTATTGTTCCCCCGCCCCACCACCAGGCCTCCGTCACTCCATGTACTTGCGCGCTATAATTACCTACCGCTCGAGCGAGCGCTCTCGGACCGTTTGCGGTCCAAATTCGGTTCCCTGCGATTACTGTAAGATCGCGCGGTGCGAAGCAATCACAACTATACGCTTGAGCATTTAGGCACATTTTAGCATGCAGTGGTTGTTGAGGCGACGGAGTAGGCTATTATCTCAATAGGTATTGGAAATTTTCTACTGAGTGAAGTATCTGTTACGTAGTAACTATTTAGTAATCTGTGCTATTACTTCGTTTTCGCTTAGCGTTCTTTCTGACTTTTTTTCTTTTTGCTCGGCTCCTAAGGGGTCCTAGCGTGATGTTTAATACCCTATAGCCTTGCTCAAGAATTGGGCTATCAAATGCAAACATATTTTTTAAATCCGACTGATAGTTCCAGAGATTACCCCTTACATACAAACTTATAAACAAACAAACATATTTTACCTCTTTATGATATTAGTATAGATTGTAATTAATATTTAACATATACATATATGAACGACATTGAAATCTTTAATTTAACAATCTGACCGTCAAATGTTATTGCCGTTATAATTATAAGCCTTCAACTCACTTCTAAATAATAATTATTAGGTGTGGTTAACCTTGATTGAGGCTATAGAATGAATTTAGATTACTTATAGGATGCATTATGCAATTTTATTTGAGTTTTGGGTTTAAATTCAGGTTAGGGAGAGATATTATTATTATTAATTTATTAATTATTAAAAGATTATGTTGTCCCCCTGCAGGGTGACGGCTTCCCTACGCTCTTTCCACTTATCTCTATTTAAAGCTTCTAATTATTGGTAGTTTTTAATGAAGGTGTCCAGGCTCATTTCACCATATTCTTCGCGCTTGCCGCGATTACGTTACAATAATATCTCTCTGAATGGCAATTAACTTATTAAATTAATTCAAATAAGTTACGAGGGAGACTTCAGCGAGAAAATATTAGTATTCCCACGATTACCTACTTATCTACTATTTTCTCGCTGAAGTCTCCCTGGCTATATTACTACTGGGAACATACCACGGCATAGAAAAGGATAGTTCCGTTACTAGTGACACCTAGTGAAGCCTTCTTGTCACAGTCATGCATGACGTGCAGCTATCGACGATTTATGTTTTGTGCTCGTAACTAAAGATCTCTTTGTTATTTTTACTTTTTTTATTTCTTACCTATTAGAGCTAATTATCTTTTTGTATGCACGTGTTTCTGTGACAAATAAATCTATTTTTCTTTCTTTAGTGTTACTACTAGGTTCGGGTAGTCCGCTATATACAGAATGCGGCGTAAATAATGAATAACCCTGAACCTGTCGATTGGCCTACATACGCATAATTTTTTTTTCGATATAGGGGCCCAAAATAGTATAATTCCGTAAAAAAAAAATTAAGAACAAGTATGTGCAATGTTATCTTAGATTGTAATAAAAAATCTTGATACTGATCTGATAATACAAGTATTCAGGAGTGACATAAAAAAGACAAAACGAGAACAAGTCACCAATTGTAGAAATGGCAGCTGATATTGTAAGAGTAAGTACGATTTTTATTTAAAATATCAAAAATATCAATAATTTGGTCATCCATGGGCATATGGCGATAGATATAAGTGGGGTAAATGATAGATAATAATCTGACCGATCGACAGTTTCAGGGTTATCCATTATTTACGCCGCAACCTGTATATTAATCGGAACAGTTCCGATTCAGATCAGCCGGTCGATTCTGTAAAAATCTCGCCGTGATAACTTAGGTGAAGTGAGCTATCACTCCACCTGCAGTGCGATTCTTGACCATCTCACCGTGAAAACTTAGGTGAAGTGAGCGTGGAGTGAGCTGTCAGTGTCATCCCACTGATGCTAGGGATAGACTAAGCATTACATTTGCAATCATAATCGAGATTTTAATAATATTTTTTATGCAAATTCTATCTATAATCGAGTATCGATATATATTATCTAAAAAAACAACATCATTGAGTTACTAAATTAATTTCTGTTTTGCTATTTTATTTTAAAACCTCGAATTTTGTAATTTTTAGCCACATATCTACATACTAGCTTTGAAATAATATAAAATGATCAATAGAATGTGGATAAAAAATATTATTAAAAACTCGATTATGATTGTAAATGTAACGTTGGCCAATCCCTATTATAAGTCAATGCCCTAGCATCATTGGGATGACACTGACAGCTCACTTCACGAAGTTTTCACGGTGAGATTTTTACAGAATCGACCGCCTGATGCTAAGGATTGACACTATCGACAACTCACTTCACCTAAGTTATCACGGTGAGATTGTTACAGAATAGCTCGGCTGGTACTCGAGAGATGGCTGAGTTTCAGTACTCGCTAGCTTTGACAGTGGAATATAGTGTTTAAATTTAAGAACTTTCACCATGGTCCACCGTCGATCTGCACAGTGACTAGTGTCCAGTCGAAGTTCTACCAATCAGCACACTGTGCGACCCATCGCGCAAATTGTTCCATTTATTGGTTATAATAGGCAAATGGACTTGACCAAAAGGTTACCTTAAATTTATTAAAATGTCTTGAATTTCGTTGGGAATATCACAAAAGAAGATTTGATTAAACTTATACGGAAGTTATTTTAATCGTTTTTATACTACGTGTGAAATGGTGCTACCTAATTAACTACGCAGGAAGATAGGATATCCTTGTTTCAACTTTTAATATTAGCTTTAATAGCTTGTTTAAAGATTGCCGAGCAGTGATAAGACCTACTTAGTCGGAATTTTACGTAGGTTCCTAAGTAGCTATAGTTAATATCATGGAAACTGGCCTTTGGTAGGGACATCGAGGCAAAACCTGTTGTTACCATGGATTCAGTACATAATTCTGAACTACCCTGCGCGTTAAAAATTATCGTTGGTTATTAAAACAAAATATGCTTTTTCATACATTTTGACCGCGTAGGTATTGCACTTTTTTTTTCAACAATCACGGGGTCCGCTAGGGCCGATGCCTGCCAGGGTTGCGGGAAAGTCCGAAAGGGTTACCGTGGCCCCTGGAACAGGCAACTGAAGGAACACGGGTGGGTTTTAGTCAGTAAGAGTCTGACACGCCCTCCCGCTCCGCCCAGAGCGGGAGAAGTTATTAAATTTGATGATTCCCAACCTCAAAAAAAAAAAGGTATTGAACTTTTCAATGAACCATCAGATTTTTTTTTTTGTTAACCTACGAAATATTTCTACGCTGGGAGTCAGGATCATGTACTGAATTAGTGGGAAGAGTTTGCGCGTTGATGTCCCTGCTACCCTGTATATTATAATATAGTACCACTTATAAAATATTAGGTAGGTACCTACCTACCTACACTTTAGAAAAAGTTTTCTGAAACTTTTCATACAACAATCCTGAAACTCGATCCCTACCCTATTGTTGCCTAGGTATCTACCTACAGTGAAGGTTGTCTCCAAAAAGGAACCTTTCATCATGCTGGTAGAAAAATGATTCAGGCTGGATTCGTTCACTCAAGGCCTCAAGCGAATTTAGAATCAGATTAAAAATTCTAGTCGTTTTATAGTAAGACACAATTGTATTAGTCGCGTAAAAGTGGCTACCTCTTCTTGAAAATTAAAATAAATAAATTAAATCGGCACAGCTTCTCATTAGCAGCACCGCCTGGTGCTCAAAATGCCCTACAGTAAGTAGGTACCTATTTAGCTACCTACGTTATTTTATCTAGTCTACAAAAATAATTTTCATATTATACCTCTTCATTAAAATTATAAAAATAAATAAGTAACAAATTATTCTGAACTATAAATTAATCTTACCTGTTGCATTGAGTTCCGTTATCAAACCCTGCAGTTTATCCTTGGAGCGACCTGAGATGCCCCAAGTGACCTCGAAATATTTTTCTGTTGTCAACCTCGCAAGATGTTTTACAGTGCATTTTCCGGTAAAACCTGTAGCACCCAACACTAATATGTCCAAACTTTTATTTGCCATATTTATTTAAAACAATTTTTTTTTGTCTTATTAATAAATGTTTGTTGTCGTTCACGTCTACAGTTCCGCTCTACTACCGGTCAATTCAAAACAAAACTGCACGATCAACTTCAAACGCCTGCTTGCCAAAAATGCGTGCGAGCGTTACGAACTTGAACCTCTCAATTTTTAAACACCGAACAGGTTTTTGTATTAAGTACCAAGGTTTGCTATCAAGGGAATTAGTAGTTAACATCTGTTCTGCCTCTAACCATCCCGTAAGTTTGGCTTTTTGATGAAGAAAGTGAATTCCCCCGATTGGGAATCACGTGGAACGGTTGAAGATAGATGTTTGTTTACTTAGATACGAGTAATAAGTGTACTATAAAAAAGAAGGAAAGAGAGACACCGTTGACTACGTTAAATGTGAATGAATATGATTTTATCGATGATATGACTGGAAGGGGGTGACTACCGAGATAACGACAAATAAAGAAAGAAGTATAGAAGAAAAATACATGATGCGCCGCGCGCCGACCACAAAACTTTTTTTAATTTTTTTTTTCTCTTTTAAAAAAAACTTTGCCCCGCACTAGGTATGTTTCCTGTATCGTGGGTGCGTTTACAAACATTTAAACTCACATACACAAACAGCCAGACCCGGAACAACTACTTGCAGGTCATACAAATACCTATAATAAGAAATAATTAACAACATAACATTATTAATTACTAATTTGGGATAAGGACGGGAGAATGATGAATATGATTATGATAAGTATTGGTTCTTTTTAAAAGTTTTAGTGCAACCTTCACCTGAGATAGCAAACTTACTTTCTGATTTGTTTTATAAGTACACACATCAATAATTTAAATTGTATTTGCAGATTTAGTTTAGAATAGTTTACTTTATGACAGGGGCGTAGCTAGCGCCGTGTAAGCCGTATCAATTATATGGGGCCCCCAAGTTACAGAGGCCCACCGACGCTACGTGTGGAAGCAAAAATTCGGAAAATAATACCCAAAAAAAGATAAAGTAAAGTAGTAAGTAGTAGTTAGTAGTAGTAGTAGTTTCATAATGAACAGTATAAACCTAATGGATATATTATTTTTTTAAATACTGTTTGTTTTATTAGTTGTACTTAAATTAAAAATTACTAAACAGTTAAAAAATAACTTTATTCCGATTGGAATTGGAATTACGTTTTCAAATAAAGCGTGTTACATTTTAACAGCAAGGGCGAAAATAAATTGTGTAACAGGGTTTTAATTGAAAACTAAATACCGACTGCAATCGGAATAAAATAATGTTTAATTTCTACTTATGTTTAATTACATAACAACTAATAAAACCTTGTATAAAAAATGTTTACTTATAATTTACTTTTTAGTAAGTAAGTATTTGTGATGTTAAATAACTAGTTTAGTCATATAGATCTTTTTATATTTTTTTTAAATTTATAACCAGAGTAGGTACTTGTCAAGACGAATCAAACCAGCCCAAACACGATGGGGTTGCGTCGTTTTATTACAGAATTCCCATTGCCGCCTCCCAGGGTGCCATCTTCTGGCTCCATCATCAGAGCCTGGATAACATCTAGGACCAGAGGTATCAACAAGGCCAAACTTGATGGGGTTGTAACGTTTTACTATAGAGTTCCCATGGCCAACTACCCGCTCCATCATCAGACCAGCTCCATGTCAAATAATATTTCAAACTCAAACTCAAAGCATTTATTTCAAATAAACCAATTACAGGCACTTTTGAATTGTCAAGGTGCATTATCATCCGATTTACATATGCATGCAAAATTTCAGCTCGATCGGAGACTGGGAAGTGGGTTGAATTTAACTTGCAAGATTTGATTACAGACAGACACCGCACCGCGACAAGTGAAACGAAAAAAAAAATTATAAAAAAAAAACTAAAAAACACGCTTTTATCAGTATCACGCACAAAAAATTATAAATACAAAAATATACCTACCTATATTTTTTTTAAACTAGTACGTATTTAAATTATTTACTTTTTAGTCTAATATGTTCTTCTTTTAGTTTATAAGTCTAAAGTCAACGAAGTTATGACATGAGCGGTTTACTAGTAGCCACTGTAGAGTTCCACTATCCACCTCCTGGCTCTATCAAGAGATACGCAAATGAATTATCTCATGCTCAAAAAATACAATAATATTTAAAGAAAAAAAAATAAAGAAATGGTTATACATCGCAAAAACAATTGTTCAAACTTTTCTTTACTTCCTTAACGCTACTAGTAAATAAATCTAAATCAACCTCGACATCCTGACACACCATGTTGAAAGTACGACAAGCTCTTATCACATACGAGTTCTATCTGTAGATAGGTCTGACTTGAGGCACATGGAGAAGACGTGGGCTCCGAAGAAATGCACCCGGTACACGAAGCCCGATCTTGCCCACCAACTCAGGAACGTCAGTAGATCCGTTCATAACGCTAAATAAGAAAGCAAGATAATATGCAATTTTCCTTCGCTCGTGTAGAGGCAGAATATGTTTTTTTTTACACATCCTTATATAATTAGGGAGACAGGTAATTGAGCGATATTGAGTGTACTTCAAAAATCGCCTTTGAATACCTTCAAGCCGATTAATGTCATCATACATTATAATTTGGATTCCAAACCTGAGAAGCATATTCAAGGTGGCTACGGACAAACGCACAATATAGAATTTTCATTGTTTTGACATTCATGAAATCTGAAGAGACCCTGAAAATAAAACCCAAGGCTTTAGTCATGCTACTGTACATAAAAGCCTATTATCAAATGTAAGAATAAAAAATAATAAATAAGGCACTTATTATCATAATTTCACTGATCAAAATTTTTTATTTGCGACCGTAGCAAGACAGGAGCAGCCGTCATACCGAGTCTTTTGTAAACAATATCGACATAATTATGGTTTATTTATGTCCTTTATTTTACTTTAAACATGAAAGCTACTACAATTTTTAAATATTAGAATATAAAAACATTTAAAATGCTTAAAAATAGTAGGCCGACGGTATCGGGAACAGGGTCCAAGCTCCCAAAGCGCGACGGTCAAGACTCCAGAAAGAGGAACCTCCTCACAATGCGAGCCGTGTCTAGAAGTACTTAAGTACCTACCGCTTTCTGAATCAAGCTCCCAATCCAGTTGCCCAACGAGAGCCTCCTCAGGTGTTGCTCGAGGCTCTTGGCTATTAAGCCATTGGCTGTCACGAGTATCGGTACAATTATTGCTTATTGATTGATTATTTATGTTATTATTTATTAATCACTGTTTTGTAATTAGGTACACAACATGTAGGCCAGATTAGAACCAAGTTCAAGTTAATTATGTGCAATGGGTGGTCTTATCATCATGTAATGGTAGTTAAGCTGTTATAAATAAATAAATAAATCATGGGCCATGGCGATATTCCAGACTATCTTTGGATGGACTGAAAGATAGGAGCGAGATCGAGGTGAGTCCCACGGCCCCAACCAAAACTTTTGAAGGATATTTACTGTACTTACCTGAAAACACGCAGATTATCTACTAAAATAAAAAAAGTTACTGAGTAATACTGAATAAGGAAAAAATAAAACCGCCTACCTACGCACGGCTACAGATCAAGCTATATGTTTCCAGTATAAGCTGATCTGGCATTGTATCGGATTTCCTTACAATGAGAGGTCAGTGCAAACTGGAAATGTATAGCTTGATGTGTAGCCTACTGATTACTTTAGAGACTATGTTAGTAGGTTCCTGACATTTTAATTATAATAAGTACAGACAGAGGATGAGGTTAGTTAACCGCATATTAGCGGTAAATACATATTTGACATCGATAGCGTATTTATGTCGTAGCGGTAAGGGTGATTAGGAGGAGTAAGGGCAATAAGCTTCGCCCCTTATAATATGGGACATAAATATAACTGGTGAAATGTTGGTGTACTATAGGGTACATTTTGTTCCAGTTTTAATCATGTTCTGGCGGTTTGAATAGTTTATGCGGCCTACCCAAATGTCCTTTCTTTGGTATTGTTCGTCGAATCGTTGAGCTCCTTAAGTTCTGAGTTGAGCTGCACGGGTAGGTACTGACAAATGCGTGCACTGACTGGACAGGTCCACTCAATCTGTGTGGTTCTTTCCTCAAACTACCACTTCAGACACTAATCTACATGGTCCTCAAAGATTATGTCCGGATTTTTATATACACATGGACATTGATGTATTTAATATATACTATGACATGAGTATTTACTTTGTAAATTATTATAATATTATTTTAATTATTGTGAGGACTATGTCAGTCATTGCTTTTTTGTATTTTTCTCAGTTAGTTTAATCATGATCTGGCAGTTTGAGTAACTTATGCGGCCCACTCAAATGACCTTTCTTTGGTATTGATTGTCGAATCGTTGAGCTCCTTAAGTTCTGAGTTGAGCTGCACGATTGCTGACAATTGCGTGCACTGACTGGACAGGTCCACTCAAACTGTATGGTTCTTTCCTCGAGACCATTTTAGATACCGATCTACATAGCCTTCACATGATCTGACCAAGATTTTGTCTGGACTTTAAAAGAGACTTTGACCTCTGAGTGTGTTTGTTCCTTTCTTCTCAGAGTAGTCAGATAGGAATCGCCGGCCTCATCTAGTTTAAAATAAATATATGTTTGACGTGTAAAAGTGCTTGTACAAACCTACTTACAGAAATAAAATCATTTATCATCTCTGCCTTACCCTTCGGGGAACACAGACGTGGTGCTATATTATTCCAGTAAAGGCGATTTTCGTAGTACAAGTGTTACCGCTGATTTGCGGTTGACTGTTCACCTAACGAAATTAAGAAATAGGGTTCAATTGTGAATTAAATAAAAAATGCCAAAATAATGTTTTCACTTGACATGTTTTTTTATTAGGTAGTTCTCAATACAATAACAATGATTAAAATAGTAATATATATATATATCGTACGTATAAGTGAAAAAAGGTCGTCAATGAATACCATAACCTATTCTGTTTAAGCCGATTCATAACTAAAGTTCAGTGATAATTAATTTTTATTTCTCTATCGCCCATTGAAATACTTCTCCGTCTAGTTACACGTTACTAAAACTAATTAGGTACCTACATAACTATCACCACTTTAAGTACTTATTTAGTACTTACTCAGACTTGGAAACAAAATACCTGTGGACATGGTAAACACCAAGGTTAAAAAATTACGCAATTTATATTTGAATAGTGGGAGTCCACTATTCAAATATAAATTGCGTAATTTTTTAATTGACAAAGCTACACCAACCAAGATTTTCTTAATAATTAGTACCTACTACAATCTGTCACCATACACCTAATTCTTATTTTGTAAGATTTGCTTTATAAGTGACACATATGAAATTGTTTATACTGCATGTTGACATAATTTATTATTGTATGTCTAATAAGCAGGACATAATGGATCTGCAACTTACCTAACATCTGTCTGTATAACCTACGCCCACAATAAAAAGATTTGATTTGAAACAATACATAAAGTCTACTATTTTATCCAAACAAATCCAATGTATAGTCATCTGTCCAGCTTGGTTCCATTACATTTACGGATCGCTACAACCACAGAAATATTAAAAACAGGATACAACGCTACTTCTCTTTTTTCAAAGCACTGTCACTGTTAGGTAACTTTGGTTCACCGTGAAGCTGACTTTGGACAGATGTGGCCTGCCCAATCCCACTTCCCTCGCGCAGCCTGATCTATAATAAGAATAACTCTATGTAACAATAAGCCTTTACTTAACTAATTATTTTTCTCAAACATGCTTGGGAATTTGAGCATTATTTTGACAACCTTCTTCGAGATAAATCGAAATTGCAGTACTGGCCAAATACATGCCAGCAGCGGCCGCGTAGACAGAGAAAATAGCGGACGGCAAAAGTTGTATGAAAATCCATATCTGTCGTATAATTTAAAATGGAACTATCTTTTACTCCGAAACATGGCAACCAAGGAGGTAGCTTAGCAAAGGTTTTGTTTAAATTTGGAACTGGCTTGCAAATCGAAAGCTGTTTATTGAATAAAAACCAAATGAACACTTTAACGCGGCAAAAATGATTGTTGTTCGTTGATCGTCATTGATTTTGAAAAGTAATAAAATTGTATATTAATTTCCGCGCATTATTTGAGAAAAGTAGGTAGGTACTATACACGCCTTGGCCACAATTAGGCATTGATGGACTTACCTTCGCCTCGGCCCACATTTATACGTTTGCCCATCGATGCCTCTTTTGCTGGCCGCTGCAGTAATGTACTATTATTTAGGTTAACAATAACATAGTTAATGTTTTATTTATCTACTATACTATTTTATTCCCTACCACTTCATAAGTTAAACCTTCATGCATCAATCTATCAATTATATCAGTTCTGTAAAACGCTGCTCCGGGCATGACCACTCCTCCTCTGAAAAACAAAAGTATAGGTAAGCAATGTACTCTTATTTTCTACTAGCTGCGCCCCGCGGTTTAACCCGCAGATGTCTCGATCCCGTAAGAACATTGGGATAAAAAGTATGATTTTTCCTAATCCAGGTCATAGTCTACCCATTGGGCACGCCAAAATTCTCGCGATAAGTCCCCTCTTTGAGGAGCGGCTAGAGAGGCGCCACGGCGTCCTCACCTTCCACCTGACGCAGGTCCTCACCGGACACGGTTGCTTCGGGAGGTTCATGTTCTGGATAAGGCGGGAGGAAACGCTCGGGTGTCACCATTGTGTGAATCGCCCGGAGGACACGGTGGAGCATACGGTGGAGATCTGCCCGGCTTCGGCGGAGCACGGCCGTGTCCTCATGCAGGCGATAGGCGGTGGCGATCTCTCGCGTCCGGCCCTGGTCCAGGCCATGGTACGGAGCAAGACGGCATGGGAACCCGTCACCTCCCTCTGCGAAGCAGTAATGCTCGCGAAGGAGGAGGCGGAACGCGTGAGGGAGAAGCAATATTCGCGCCCTCACGCCCCTAGCCGCCGCAGGTGACGCCGGGAAGTCGGGAATCCCAAGCCGATTCCCGGCCACCGTAAGCGCGGGTTGTGGACGGCGAGCAATGGGCAGCTCGCCGTCCGATAAGGACCAGGCCCGGGTCAACGGCGCGTTGTCTTTCACGCGTGCCTCAAAGAGATTTCTCACCAACAATGACGGGGGGGTCGATGCCTGCCAGGGTTGCGCGAAATTCCGAAAGGGTTACCGTGGCCCCTGGCACAGGCAACAGAAGGATCACGGGTGGGTTTTAGTCAGTAAGAGTCTAACACGCCCTTTATTTGATGATTTTGCACCCCCCAAAAAAAAAGGTCATGGTCTACCTATGGGCCAAATTTCGTCCAAATCCGTTCAACCGTTTAAACGCAAAAGGTAACAAACAAACATACAAAAAATCGAATATTTTCTCTTCTTTATAATATTAGTTGAGATATGGCGACTGTTTGTTTGTTGTAAGTAAAGAGTTTGGTCGTAGCGATATAATTAAAGCTGGTGGTTCCTACTGAGTCTTATTCCTCAGACAAACGTCTTTAAAAAAATTACTCCAGCCAAAGCCTATGTAAACTAGATTTAAGCAATCCAAGGTATTTGTGCGTTTTAAAAATATAAATTAAAATAATATCTACATAACTATATAAACTGCCAAGGTCGTTCGCTGTTGTGATTGTATTTCTACACTAGCATTTGTCCGCGGCTTCGCCCGTGGGGATATCGGGAAATATCCCATGGGAACGTACTACCGGGTACTAAAAGTATCCTACGTGTTAATCCAGGGTATAAACTATCTGTGTGTCAAATTTCATTCAAATCAGTTCAGCCGTTTTTGCGACAATCTGGAAGACGCAGACAGACAAACGGATAAAAATTCTTAAAACTATATTTTCAGCATCTAACTCGTTCCCACATCATCATCATCATCATCTACAGCCTGACTTCACCCACTGCTGGGCACAGGTATCCCTTTTCTTGTGCCGATCTCCACGCTCCTGTGCCAGCCTCATCCAGGTTCTACCTGTTCCCACACCTCGAAGCAATAACTTTTTTTCAAAAATATACAATGTACTTACTGTTTTCGCTTCGTTACTAGTTGCTATTTAATTAAATATATAGATTCTCTTTAGGATACATAGGTCATTAATAAACCTACATATACTCGTCTACTACGTCTTATATACCTACTGAATAATGAAAAAACTATCATTAATTGACATGCCACTACAGGTTTACCCACCTCTCCAGAAATAACAGGGTTCTGAAGAATTATCTTATATAAACAGAGTAGGTGTATTTAAAGTTACTTACTTCGGCATGTTGGAGCTTTCTTTAAGTATTGTGATTGCACTCATGATAATCGCAACAGCTGTTGTGTCGTAACCTGGATCACTGCCCGATACCTGTGAAAATAGCAGGTTAGGTAAATGATAAATGATTTTATTTCTGTAAGTAGGTTTGTACAAACACTTTTACACGTCAATCATATTTTTTTTAAACTAGATGAGGCCGGTGTTTCTTATCTGACTACTCTGAGAAGAAAGGCCGAAACTCAGAGGTCACTCAGTCTCTTTTAAAGTCCAGACGAAATCATGGTCAGATCATGTGAAGACTATGTAGATCGGTGTCTGAAATGGTCTTTTGAGGAAAGAACCACACAAATTGAGTAGACCAGACCAGTCAGTGCACGTAATTGTCAGCAATCGTGCAGCTCAACTCAGAACTTAAGGAGCTCTACGATTCGACGAACAATACCAATGAAAGGACATTTGAGTAGGCCGCGTAAATTACTCAAACTGCCAGATCATGATTATACTAACTGAGAAAAAAAGCAATGCCCGACATAGTTCTCACATTCACAAATATTATAATACTTTACAAAGTAAATACCAATGTCATTGTATATATAAAATTCATCAATGTCAATTTGTATATAAAAATCCGGACATAATCTTTGAGGACCTTGTAGATTGGTGTCTGAAATGGTCTTCTGAGGAAAGAATTCTGACAGATTGAGTGGACCTGTCCAGTCAGTGCTCGCATTTGTCAGTAAGTTAAAGAGGTGAGCTGTTGCACAAATATGTCGTGGTTTTAAGAAGATTAGGCAACGCGATATCTTCTCTCTAGATACACACCAATACACACACAGGCTTGAATATTTGAATAATCGCTGAACTCGCGGCGCCAAAAAAATTCTAATAGTAGGTAGTTACTGGACAGGCCCACTAAAATCTGTGTGGTTCTATCCTCAAAATACCATTTCAGACATCTACATGGTCCTCACATGATCGGACCAAGATTATGTCTGGTCGTTAAAAGAGACTTTGACTTCCGAGTTTGTTTCGACCTTTGTTCTTAGAGTAGTCTGTAGGAAACGCCGACCTCATCTAGTTTTTAAAATATAATTAACGTGTAAAAGTGTTTGTACAAACCTACTTACAGAAATAAAATAATTTATTATGGGTACTTACCTAAGTATTTTTTTTAAATTATGTTTTTTTTTTGCAGCATTCAGTATATCAACCTACCTTAACTGACATAGTCTTCGTCGTCTTCGAATTCAAATCCGCTCCTAAGTCCCAGCCTTTACCATTCAAAATGAAATTGTATTTCATGTCTTGTCTCATCTTGTCCGAAGGCCCTTTTTGTGATACGTATCCACATGTGACAAGGCGTGGGAAATTAATTAACAGTTTTCTGAAGCACTTGAAGTAACTCAAATAGTAATATAGGAACATTATGGGAACTATAATGAAGTGGAAGAACACGGGCACTGTGGTATAAGCCTTGAAATGAACGGGTTTCTTCTGAATTTTCTCGTACAAGTATCTTTGGGACATATCGACTAATTCGTTCTCAGTTCCTGGGTAAGGGAACCAAGTTCGGCGGTTGTGGCGGTGGAAAAACGATCTGCAAACAAAAATGAAGCAGCAAATAAAAATTACATAAGTCGCTTAAAATGGCTCGTGGCAAAAGAGAGAAAATTAAGCCAATAATGCCTTACTTTTCTGTCTTTTTTTCTCATAACTGATGATTGCCGAAAGAGTACCATAGCTTAAGATACTAGCAATCGTTAGACCCTGGTAGACCCTGGATAACACTTCGTTAATAACATCGTATTGTATTCTCGTCGTTATTATGAAGGTACTTCTTATCTAAATACGTACCTTTTCATTTCTTCTGGCTCTGGCTCAATAGGGTTAGGGAACAGTTCTTTCCATAAAGCAAGGTGGTCTTTGAAATTCTCCAACACATAAACGAGCGATGTCCATGTTCCATTGTGTAGAAGAGTTCGACCAGGAATATACGCTCTCTTGGGTATTAATAGTTCGTTGTAACATTCTACCGTGTTCAGTGTCCCTAAAAACATAGATTGTTACTATTCATACATTATTGGTCGTACTTAACTTATTAAATACGGTGGCGTGCCAGAAAAAAGGCAAGCTCCTACCTTAATGGCTCTTAACACTCAATACCTACTCTAAAAATAATATACACATAAAGAACACTTTTTCGAATAACTGCGGCGTCTCACATTCGGCAAATCGTGGCACCTTCATCGTAAAAGCGTGGTTTTCTCTTAAATTTAGCCCAAGTCTGAAATAACGCTAATTCGAATGTCTGTCGAATATATTTTATTCGTAATCAGCTTTCTCCCCGCGACTTCGTGCGCGTGATATTTCTTGTAGTAACATCACTATGTCATCTGTCAGACAGGACGACACATCAAAATTTTCAGCTTTTATCAATTTTGTGTATTTATTTAGAAAATTAATTGATTCTCAAATAAATCGCAAAGAATGTGCGCAATATGGCTGGTGTTATAGAACTATGGAGATGTGTCTTGACGCTGCGTGAGCGTGCGTGATCCATTGCCACCCGTTCGATGTCCACCGCGCACAGGATGGATAAAAAGCAGCACATGAAGTAATGTTTTGCTCTGTTGGTGTAATTGCTATAATGGCGTTCCAGTAGGAGGGTAAATAAATAAATAACAACACATACAATAACATGTGTAAACAGCATAATTTTGATCCATTCATAACAGGTGTGTCCTCGGCCAGAAAGTGCCTGAGCCTTAGCTTTTTTAATTAAGATTTTGACATACAAAATCTGTCAGGTTTTTATTCTTGTATCGATTATGAATTGAATTTAGTATATGCTTGAATGTTATACCTAATGTTTTTTTCTCTTTTTTTTTGGTAGCTGTGTTGTGTTGTTCACACTCTTTCTTTGCCATCTGTTTTTAGAAGTGAAGACTTTTAATTGGCTGTCAGTCTCACATACTATTTTTTATTCGATTTATTTTAGCTGTAAGTCTTCCATAGATAATAAATCAATAAATAAAAAATAAATGTCCCTGGACCATTGACATAAACCATGCCCCGGACCTTAGAATAATAATTATTCTAAGCCCCGGACCCACCGCGTCGCATCGCGTCACCCTCCCGCGCTAATACCTACTTCGTTTCCGGTTAGCGTTATTTCTGACATGTTTTCTTTTGGCTCCTAAACCTATTTATATATATCTATTTATTTATAATGACTATTATTCTTAAATCACTCATCAATTTAATTATTTTGTTGAATTAAGTACTTTTAATTATGTTCATAGCTTACCTAATTGAAGTGAATATAATATTTTAATATAATTTTAATCAGCTAAAATATCATTTTGAACGGTACCCATTCAATATGTAGTTTTATTATTATGTGGAATTGCATGTCAAATGGATAGGTAAATATCGAAAAACCCTTATAATTCAAATATCCCGAAAACTATTGAATATCGGCCATGCATAATATATTTATTTATTTTATTTTATTATTTTTGGAAAACTTACAGCTAATCAGACACAGTGGTTACAAATATAATAACAAAATGATGGCCAATTACAAGTTTTCACATGTAGAAATAACAATCAACTATGATGTAAATCAACTACTAAATAACAATCTACTATGATGTCAATATGGTGGTCCAATTTGTTGCATTTTGGCCCCCCTATCAGCTCCTGGCGGGTATACGTTGATTTACAAGTAACCCTGTATATACGAGTAGATGAATCAATGCGTACCTTCGAATTGTCTCTCTAGATATATCATAGCGGTCTCGGTCGGTATGGCAGCATATCCACAGCTAGGTACCACTAGAACATTTGCGTCTTCAGCAGCCTTGTGGAAGGTCCGGTACACGTTGAGAATATGCTGCGAATAATAAATCAGTATAAAAACCTAAGCCTCTATCTTCTGCTTCTGTTGTATCGGCGCGAACTACTTATTACTGATTAGCTGATGCCGTAGTAAAAAAATTCCAGGCAGCAAAATGATGGTAGCGGGGTGATTGTAAGGTGTAAGGTAATTAGGGTTACCATTACAGAATACGAAAAGTTCTGACAAATAAGTGGACATTTGCAAAAACGTCCGGACAGTTTACTTTGTAATAGGTATGTACTTCTGGTTTTCAGAAATCATTCAACTTTTTATTTGTGGAACAGCAGATTTGTTTAGTGAATGGATTTCACGTTCAAACGTTTATAACATAGGTATATATACCTAATAGGGGTTAAAGTATGAAATTGCCGTTTTATTGTATTAGGTACTTCGAATAGACATAGAACCTTCATGGTTTGAGATTTTTGAGTGAAACTTTTTTACATGGTACCTATGAAGATCTTTTAAAAAATGTGCAACATTCGATTATCGACTTTCAGTTGTTTTTTTTTTTATTCAGCTTAGACGAGAAAGATGGATACTTCGTAAATTCGAGTTATTTTCGAATACGAGTTCAGACGCGGAACTAACGCGGCAGAAACAGCTCGCAATATCAATGTTGCGTTCGGAGAGGGGACTGCTAATGAACGCACCGTGCGATTTTGGTTTAAACGCTTCCGTGATGGAAACTTTGATTTGAAGAACGAAACACGTGGAAGACCGCCCACACAGGTGAATAACAATTAATTGAAAGAGATGTTGGAAGCCGATCCGAGCCAAACTACTCAGGAATTAGCGGCATGGTTTAACGTTACCTTACCAACAATATTGACTCATTTGCGTCAAATCAATAAAATAAAAAAAATATGAGAAATGGGTGCCTCATAATTTGACTGATCTGCAGAAAGAAACGCGTTTTGAAACTTGCGTTGCCTTGTTGAATCGATACAGAAATGAAGGAATATTGTATCGAATTGTGACATGTGATGAAAAGTGGATTCTTTACGATAACCGTAAGCGAAAAATGCAATGGCTGACCCCAGGTCAAACGCCGCAACAGTGTCCTACAGCAAAGCTTACCAATAAAAAGGTAATGGTAACTGTTTGGTGGTCTCAGCATGGTGTTATTCACTATAGCTTTCTCCGATCTGGTCAAGCAATAACGGCAGATTCTACTGTGCCGAACTCCGAACAATCATAGCAAAACTAGCAGTGAAACAGCCCCGACTCATGAATCGATCTTCACCATTATTGCTCCATGATAACGCGAGACCTCATACAGCACGAGAAACCGTTTTAACTCTACAGGAACTGCAATTAGAAACCATTCGTCACCCTCCGTATTCGCCATACCTTGCTCCAACGGACTACCATTTTTTTCGTGATTTGGACAAATTTCTACGTGATAAAAAGTTTTCTTCTCAGGAGGCAGTACAAAATGCTTTCACACAGTTTATCGAATCTAGATCACGAGAGTTCTATCGCAAAGGCATAAATGACCTTCCTATTAGATGGCAGCATAGCATATATGTATAGATAATAATGGTAATTATTTTGATTAAATAAATATGTTAAATTAAAAAAAAAAAAACAATTTCAATTTTTCAGTACAAATCGGCAATTTCATACTTTAACCCCTAATATTAGTAGGATAAAAACTTACAAACATTTCAGCAGATATGTCAACATAATGTGTTCCACATTCGATACAAGCTTCCACGATGGGCGGGCTGAGGATTGAGTTAGGTCCAGTACAATTGATAACAATTTTCGCCATTTGCAATACTCTTTTCAAGGATTCACGATTCTCGATGTTGCTTTCTACTATTGAAATATTTTTTGTATCCAAACCTGTAAATGAGAAACACATGTCAATCAATCAATCAACTCAGCCCGTCGTAGTCCACTGCTGGACATAGGCCTCTCCCAGGAACACATGTACGAGTAGTTAATGATCAAAAGGATTGATTTGGACAATTTGAAAAATTTACTTACAATTTGAAAAATTATTGAACTCAATTTTATAATATAATCTAGAAAAAATCAAACTGTAACTTTAATTGTATAATTTATTATTTTTATGACATTGATTTAAATTCTGTCATTTCTTTAACTCACATAATAACTTATTAGTCATTACTGGTTTAAAAAAATAATAGGAAAATCGTATACTTTTACAATGTTTGTAAATATGTGAGCACCCTAGATCTCTAGGGTCTATCACATAATTAACTTAGGTATTTGATTGCAACATTTTTAATTCTTTTTACCTATTGTGGTATAGTAATTGTATTCTAGGGGCATCGTCTTTACATATAATTATATAATTAATGTATACAAAATATTGTAACACATTTTAAAAGAGTAACGGTGGAGTTTCTTGCCCATTCTTATCCATACGAAACTACCAGGCCTTTTGGAAGGGGCGACTAGAATCAATTCTATTTTAATGTAAATGTTTTAGTATTTGAAATAAATGCTTTGACTTTGGCTTTTTTATAAGTATAAAAATAACAGTTATTTAAAAAAGTTTTTGTTTTTTTTTTGTTTTTTGCTCATTGCAAAGTATGGGATTTGTAGCGGGGAGCGTCAATAGAATCCTATTGATTAATATTTTATGATATTGTCATTCAATGGGATTATATGAACTTAGAGGGTTGTGTTGATGATTTTAATTATTGTAATTCTGTAAATACATATTATTATTATTTATTAATATTTTATTTATGGTCAGCGAATCATATTTTGTTCAACATACAACCTGACACTGACTGACCTGCAAATTGCATTTGAATTTCACGGGCAACCAGGGGGCTAACCACGAGCTCTTATAGCAGGGCAGAAGTTGGACTGCCCTGCTTTTTTGTAGGTACTATGACATCTCATTAGCAGGCACCGCAGGCTTGTTGCGTTGACGTTTACGAAAACCGTTCACCTTTTTTTTGTATACTTAGACTTTTAATACCATTACGCGCTAATTGACAACCGCAATACGACTATTGAACGGCTGTAACGTCAAAATAAACCACCTTGAAAAAGTTACTATTAGATACCTAAGCTTTTTCAAAATTGTTTTGTAATTCGAGGTTCGAGGTAAGCTGTTAAGAGGACCCACCAAATTTTTTGTCGATTTGATGAGGTTGTGAAGTCGTTGTTAATAAAAAGATAACATACGTGCCTATAAAACACTTTATTATTTCTCTAACCATTCGGACCCAGACTTAACAGGTTCTTCGCCAGCAGAATTTAAAATGTCTGTAGCCTTTTTCCACATTCGCTTGTTATGCTCCCATCCTTGGGTGGATTTGTTATACCCAACTGCAATTTCTCTATGATTGGATAGGAACTCCCATAGGTGAAGCAGTTGGTTGGATCATAGGTACTAACACGACGACTCGTTCGTGTTTCACTAAGAATAAAACCACCACGTTAATTAAAATTAATCTGTTAGGCCAAATTTTGTAAAGTAAGTAGGTACACCATTATGATATTTTCCTAAAGGTAAACAGACTTACGACATTGTGAAGAGGATATATATATATAATAAAAAATTGCAACGAAATCTATAGAACAACTTCCAACGACCTACTGACTGACCGGACTAACTGAGAAATCAGGAAATGGACAGGGAAAGGGAAATACGTAGAATTAGGTAAAAATCTTGGATAAAATACAAACATTTATTTGGCGCCACCAACATAAGTAGTTGCATGACAATTATTTTGAACGTGTGTGGATATCCACACACGTTCAAAATCACTTTGAATCTTTCCAATTATAAAGTTGTTTTGAAGGGAAAATTAAGCTTTTTGGCGCTTTTAGATAATGTATCTATGTAACTTGTTAACCATAATCATAGTTAAAATATAAATACCCAAAAAAATAAAATTTCTATTATATTTAAAAACAAAAACTGGTAAAGTGAAAATAGATTTTACGTTTTTGAATGTTACTTATAAAAAAGACAATAACATTACAGCCGGCCACAGACAATAATTACCATTCAACTTCGTTCAATAGTCGTTCACCTATAATACTGTCATAGTACGACTTTATAGCAATTCACTAGCAGGCCTGCTTTTGACCTGACTGGAAATTGAATGTTTTCTTAGAAGCTCATAGTAAGCCCCCAGCAAATTATAAGTCAGTAATAAAACAAAAAATAAATGTATAATAAGCTATTCAAAATAAGTTTAAAACATAATATCTAAGTACCTACTTTTAGTAAAAATTCAACATTCATGACAGCTGTTGGGAGCGTAGGTTTGATTAGGTTTATTGGGTGCTCGCTAGTAACCCCAAAACCACGCAACTAGGACGGTATCTGTAGGTAAATTTGATGTAGGTACCTACCCAGAGTATGTTTGGTGATACAACGCTTGATAAACGTGTACAGATTGCCCGCAGATATTCTAAGTGAGACTAAAAAAGGCCAAATTACTTTTATCTCAAGAAATCTACTTTAATAATGATAAACAATGAGCAGCTAACATTAAAAAAAAAGTCATTTATTCAAACTAGGCTGAGAATCAGCACTTTTTGAACGTCAAAATCACATAAGACAGTCCCCCCAAAACGCCCTCCCTTCACCACTTCCCAGTGTTTTAGCTGGGAAGAAGAAGTGGCGCAACAAACTCCCCGTGCAGCACAGCTGTCTGTTCAGTTAGGAGAACTTGATTCTAAATATATTAATAAGTAATGAACATTACGAAACACGAAAACATTAAAATTATTTGCTAGCTCACTAGCACACGCCAATATTGAAAACTATACTCAAGCAGAAATAAATAATAAAAACGTAAACAGAACATAATACATAACCAAAAGCCTCCAGGCATAAAGGGCGTGCCTGCTTAGGTACATATACAATGCTGCGTTATGTTTATATATGTAGCTGTACCTACCTTGTAGTCACAAATGATAAACTAGGACTTAGACATAAATGAAGTATCCGCAATAATTAACTTAACATTTAATTTAGTATGTACAAACAAAACAAACCAAACAAAAAAGACAAACCGTAAAAACGGTTTTGTGTGGTATAGTTTTAAGTACAAGAATTCCGTAAACTCTTCACAAATAATAACCTCCCTATGATTTTCCTACGACTAAGTACTTGATTTTACTGTAATAGATAGGTACCTCTTGTCTAGGTACAAATTATAAAAAAATAAATAACAAATATTCTGAACTATAATTATTAACCTTACCTGTTGCATTGAGTTCCGTTATCAAACCCTGCAGTTTATCCTTGGAGCGACCTGAGATGCCCCAAGTGACCTCAAAATATTTTTCTTTTGTCAACCTCGCAAGATGTTTTACAGTGCATTTTCCGGTAAAACCTGTAGCACCCAACACTATTATGTCCAAACTTTTATTTGCCATAATTTAGTTTCACCAATAAAATATATTAAAACTTTTTAATATTCTTTAATTTTGATGTTGTTACTTGTACAGTTCTACTCTACCACTACACTGCTCAATTTAAAACAAAAGCGGACAAACAACTTTAAACAAGGAATGTAAGGCACCTGTCCCACCGCCGGCGATTAACAAGGAGCGAGTATAGCTAGCAACTAAAAACGAGTTGGCGAGCAACGAGCAGCAAGTGTACGACGACGAGCGATTACTCGCTGGTATGCGTATGAACCAAGCGTCAGCTTCTCAGCGAGGAACGGACTGGGGCCGCCCTCAAGCGGCTCCTGTCCAACCTGAGGGGTCCAAACGCCTCCTGCCGGAGGCTTTACGCGGGGGTCGTGCGGTCCATGGCTACATATGGGGCCCCGGTGTGGGCGCGTTCACTGCGGCGGAGAGCCGCCCACTATCTGAACGCGCCCCAAAAGGTGGTAGCCGTAAGGCTGATCCGGGGCTAGCGCACGATCTCGGGCGAGGCGGCAAGCCTCCTTGCCGGACTGCCGCCGTGGGATCTGGAGGCGATAGTCCTCGCGCGCCTGTATGAGTGGCGCGCGGAGGCACTACGCCGGGGGGAAAACCCGCTTCCGCGGCAAATCGCGGCGGAGCGGACGGACCTCCGGCGCGATCTCATGGTGGCATGGAAAGAGCGACTGTCGCAACCCAGCGCAGGGCACGCCACGATAGCGGCGGTAAGTCCCCTCTTTGAGGAGTGGCTAGAGAGGCGTCACGGCGTCCTCACCTACCGCCTGACGCAGGTCCTCACCGGACACGGATGTTTCGGGAGGTTCCTGCACATCATCAGGCGGGAGGAAACGCCCGGGTGTCACCACTGCGATGATCGCCCCGAGGACACGGTGGACCATACGGTGAGGGCCTGCCCTGCATGGGCAGAGCACCGCCGTGTCCTCGTAGAGGCGATCGGCAGCGGCGGCGACCTCTCACGCCCGACCCTGGTTCAAGCCATGGTCCGGGGCGAGGGGGAGTGGGAGGCAGTCACCTCCTTCTGCGAAGCAGTCATGCTAGCGAAGGAGGTGGCGACAATGATAAAAGAGGGGACCCACTAGGGCCCAAGCCTGCCGGGAAAGCGGGATCATCCAAAAGGGGTACCGCTGACCCGGAACATAAAGGGCCAAGGAAGGAACACGGGTGGGTTTTAGTCAGTAAGAGTCTGACACTCCCTTCCGCTCCACCCAGAGCGGGAGGAGTCATTTGATGATTTCCCATCCTCAAAAAAAAAAAAAAAAATGACTGATATACATACTTATATACATACCTATACACACCCAGACACAGGTCAAACAGAGATGTTCATGCACACAAATGTTTGACTTGTCCGGGGATCGAACCCGGGACCAGCGGCTCAGAAGGCAGGGTCGCTACCAACTGCACCAACCGGTCAGTCATGTATTATTATTATTCGAATGCCAGAGAGGGAAGAATTATAGTAAAAACAAGACAGACTAAACATCTCGGAGCACTTTGAATACAGCAAACGCACAGCATATCAAACTTATCTAGGTAATGTCAAAATTTACAAACGTAATTTTTTTCAACGAATGTTACTAGTTAAAAAAGATTATGAAAAGCCACACTCATGTTCATTATTTTCTCTCAATACTACTAGCATCAATGTTTAAAAACGACTTTAGGTAATGGAATATTAACAATCTAAAGTTGTTTTGTGCAACATCATTAAATTAATTAAATCATTAGCGTTAATGATCCATTACGTAGGTACGCACAAAGGTGCGACTGGGTGTGTGAAAATAAATAGATTATTATTGTTATTTCTTCATAGCTCGGGACCATGTACAAGTCCCTGACCTATGGAAGGCGTACGAAGCAATGATATTTTATAATACGTCATTGGTACGAAGGGCCGAAGCCAACTCGCAGAGGCCCCTTGGACAATTTTAAATGGAATGAGGCACCAACCGACGATTATCCCTGTATGCACTGTGCAAATGCAACCTCCAAGCTCCAAGTGCTCCGGGGGTTGTGCACCCAAGGACAACCCCCGGTTGGTGGACAAAAATAAAAAATAATTATTAAACTATGGGTTTGAGTGGCTATGTACTTTTGTTACCAATAACTATGGAAAGGCTTTGGTCCCTGCCTGGCCAATGTTTTATATACAGTGTGAGTCATTATAATGTGCACATATCGAAATGAAGAAATCAGAGAAATATATATATTTTTTTTTTTAATATATTAAAAAAAAAAGGCTATCTGATTCTATCTGCTAAACAATAATGCGTAGCCGTGCGCTGGGCATTTCTATAACAGTCGATCTTATCGACTGTTATAAATCGACAAATGATGGGATTGAGTTAAAAACATGCAATTTTTACCATTAGGTGGGTAATACGATGAAAAAAAAACGATGAAAAACGGGCTTATTGAGAACTTTTACGATTATTGTAAAAAAATATGAAAAAAAAAACAGATTTTTGCCAAAAAAAACATGTTTATTTTTAATTGAGGGTAGTTTTTTTCACAATTTTTATTTTATGAGGACGCCTAATTACTTCCAACCCATTGTTCCAACCATTATGGAGTTTGTTTAATCGCGGTAGTTCATTAAGTTTCAAAGTTACACCGTTTACACAGGGGTCACTGCAGCGAACAAATTTAAAAAATAAAAATATTAAAAAAATATTAAGACATTTTCAAATATGTTTTCCGTCGATAAAATTAATCATAGATTTCCTCATTTCGATCTGTGCACATTTTAAAGACTCGCACTGTATATCTACAATACACTGATAAAATGGCCGGGGGTGACGAACACTCAATAATGAGCCCCCGGAATCGGTCGCTAGCACATAATCTATAGTGACGTAGTGACAAGGGGGAAACATGTCCTGAGGTGCTTGAGGAGTGGAGAGGTATTCCACGGCTATCAGAACAATCCCAGAGCCCGGAAGATGGTAAAGATCGCTACCAGCAATTACTGTAATACTTCCTTCCTCCGAGCACGTTTGCTCTTGTGAATCTCCACACAAGCCGACCAATAACGGCAAGAATGAGGAGGTAGCTCTAGCCGGTCGATAGAGGCAAGCCAGATTTGAGGAACAAGACTTTTCCCGGGTAATAGGGTCCATGGGGTCTCCACTGCCCAACAGCTCGCCACATGCTGCGCTGCGGGTTTCTGTATCTCTCTTGGTCTGGCTCCTCACCCTAGACCCATTCCGGAAACGTATAATCTCTAGAGTTCAGGCCCCACCTCGACGTCAACGTAGAGATACGGCGGTTATTACTATTATAATTATAAATGGTACCTATCCTTTAGTTAAGACAGGACAAAGAAGTCGCTCGACGCACAGAAAACGATTGGAAGAACTATTGGTCGATGAAACATCTCATGAAAATACCTCTCTCGATTTCACTAAACGAAAGCTCTTAGACATGTGCATTCTTCCCACTCTCACCTACGGAGCGCAAACATGGTCTCTAACAAAGCGTCAAAAGTCCGCCCTTGGAGTCAAACTCATAGACCGCATTAGGAACTCAATACTTCGTTCCAAAACACAAATAGTGGACGCTGGCCGCACAGCTGCTGAACTAAAGTGAAACTGGACTGGCCACATCGACCGTGAGTGGTGGTTTTTCCCAAATAGCAGGAAACCACTACGCAGCAGGCTCAGAATGAGATGGTGGGATGAGCTGGACTCCTTATTAAAGGGTTGGCCCACAATCACAGTAGAACGGAAAAAGTGGAAAGAAAAGGAAAGGGCCCTGCAGTGGGAAAACACAGGCATATAATTAAATAATAAAAATTCATTTTAAGAATTATTCATGTATAGAACATCCTCTATAGACTTCTACTGTTACGATATCGTTATTTTGGTTGTCGTTACAAACCTAAACACGCGTCCGTGTCTTGAAATTAGTTTCTCATTTTAGAATAAGGTTCACTGAACTCCCTCGGATTTCGTAGCAATTATTAGATTATCTTAACCCAATTTCTAAATGACCAATTAACCACTATTGGAGATACAGTAAACCGAAAACCAGTGGTAAACATTTGACATTAACAGCGCCTTTATGTCGTAGCTGTAAGGGCAGTTTTCGTATTGAAATTGTTACAGCGTGCGGTTTGACTCTACCTATTATAAATTCACATAATTATGGACCTACTTACATACAAAATGTCTCAAGGTTTCTTAAACAAGTTAATCAAAGAGTACATAGACTTTGCGTAACATTGCCCTGTAGATACTAACACACAAGACGGAATTCTTTTAAACCATTTTGTTCATTGTGAAACATTAGGGCAAAGCTGATTGCGATATAATTTGAACGTACGGAGAAATCTCGATGCGTTACAAACTTAAATGGCATTCCTACGAACCTACCGATATGATAGAGATGCCTCTGCAGCAACGCTGCTAATACAGCGTGACGACGCCATGGAGATAGTGATCGTTTTTACCTCGGCCTGCATGCCCGAGGCGGAGGCCGCGGAGGCGCCACCTCCACACAATCTCGCCCGCCTCGTGAGCCATTGCGAGAGACCCCCTTCAGGATAGTATGACTGCTTTGAAAAGGAAATGGATGAAGTGTTAAACAAGATTTGTAACTCGAACAAGTCCATTATCACTTGCGGTGATATTAATGTTAATTTATTAGAAAACTCAGGTTCTTGTAGTAAAATACTAAGTCTGTTTCAGTCCTACAATCTTGTAAACCAATTTTCGGAGTGCTCTGGATCTTCTTACTTCATACTTGAGTTAGTATTCAGAGCATTAACGTTAATGGAAATATATCTCTCGGATCTACTTAAAGTAACAATGGGAGTCCCATAGGTCTCAATTCTTGGTCCTTTCTAAAAAACACTACAAAGTGAAAAATTACTTTAATTTGGGAAGTCGGTGTCTTAATATCTGTATTTTAGTGTCTTACACCGACTTTTTTTTTGGAAGTCTTTTGTTTTCGTAGTGTAATGTCGTATGGTATTCTGTTGTGGGGAAATGCCGCCGACAGACAGACTATCTTACTTTTCAGAAAAGAGCTGTTCGATCAATTTATAAATTAAGCCCGAGTCACACTCACAGAGTCATTTAAGGATATTAATGCAATGATTGTGCCTTCTCAGTATATTTTTGAAAATCTTTTCTACGCTCATAAAAATATGAAAGTGTTTAAAAAATACAGTGATATCCATAACATAAATATACTAGGCACAAACAAATTGGTTGTAGGTACAACAAGGCTCAAGAAAATAGCTGGCTCGGTCAGATGTCAATGCTTTTATAATGAACAGCCAAGTCACGTTCAAGATCTGAGCCTTAATAAATTCAAGTCATTCATTAAACGTAGGTAAGTGTTGCCAGAAAGCCTTTTATACCGTTAAAGATTACATTGAGGACAAATAGACACGAACACTTACTTTGTAAAGTATAATATTATCTATTATTTTAATTATTGTGAATGTGAGGACAATGTGGGTCATTGTTTCAGTTTTAATCATGGGTAGTTTATGCGGCCTACCCAAATGTCCTTTAGTTGGTGTTGTTCGTCGAATCGTTGAGCTCCTTTAGTTCTGAGTTGAGCTACACAGTTTCTGATAAATGCGTGCACTGACTGGACAGGTCCACTCAATCTACATGGTCTTCACGTGATCAAAATCACAAGTCATTTATTCAAACTAGGCTAAAAATCAGCACTTTTGAACGTCAAAATTACATAAGACACTCCTCCAAAACGCCCGCCCTTCACCACTTCCTAGTGCTTTAGATAGGAAGAAGAGTGGCGCAACCAACTCCACAGCAGCACAGCTGCCTGTCTGTTCAGTCAGAAGAACTAGATTCTCTACAGTACTAAGTAATTACTATTACGAAACTCAAAACATTATAAAATTAAATGATTTGCCATGTCAGCTAGCACACGCCAACAAACACATTGAATACTATACTCCAGCAAAAATAAATAATAAAAAAACTCAATCGACAACAAAAACCTCCAGGCATAAAGGGCGTGCCCGCTTACATTTGCAATGCTGCAATATGTTTATATAGCTGTAACTTGAAGTCACAAAATAATGATAAACTAGGACGTTCGAAGAAACAGATACCTGATACTAATAACAATAACAAAACCATAGCCAGCAAGATAACCTGTCAAAACACAAGCAACACCCGTTCACGAGCGTAACGCAAAGATCAGCCATTACCCCCATTGCCATATTTAAGGGAAGGAGGCCACCCGACCCCCAACGCTACCGCAAGCAGTGACATCTAAAGGAGCATGACAAACATGCTGCCGGTTGCTCAAAAGAATAGTATGATCAATTGTCGAGGTCGCTAGCTAACCGCATATTGCAATACAACTCATTAAACATTGAAATGAGTAGATTGTGTCAATAATAAATGAAAATTAAATTAAATTGACAAAAAATAAAAAGAAATATGTGAACTCATATAACTTGTCAGTAGGTAAGCTAATTCTGGAGAAAGAATATAAACATTGTCTTGAGTTAATCACAGCGACCTATTTTTATCGTTTAAGTAATCGTTGATAGAATAGTATGCCTTTGAACAAAGGGTATTAAAAGGCAAATCTAACAAAGAAGAGGGAAGCTTGTTATAAAAGTTTATACCGTGTCCTCCCAACAGTCGACGCAGTGGTGACACCGGGCGTCCGGCTCCCTGTTTATGCGGCACAGGTACTTCCAGAAGCAACCATGCCCCGAGAGCACCTGCGTCGCCCGAAAAGTTCCTAAATCAACACATTTATTAAAAGTAACAGCCAGGTAGGGAGCTACGATATCGATTAAATTACTTAAAAGTTTAATGGAGATGCCCCAGTAATCACCCGTGTTTTTAGACTTGAGTGTGTTAAAATACTAACTATATCACGAGGTATTACATGTTCGAAGCTAAATAAACGACTACATTTAGGTACACTATTATGCAAAAGGTTTTCAGCTTTAGATGGGGACGAATTTAAGGAGCGAGTCGTAGTTATAGGTATATTGGCAAAAAACTCATTAAATGCTTCAGCTACGTCAGCGGCTTTATTAACTAATTTGTTGTCGACCATAATCTCTAATTGTCTTTCCTGTTTAACCTGTCTGTTTGTATTACCCATTTCATTGTTAATAATTTTCCAGGTGGTTTTTACTTTGTTATTGGAATTTTTAATTGTATCGCTTAGAAATTTAGATTTAGCAAATCTTTTTAAATAGTTTTGAAGAGTTTTTGACATAATGTTCTCTAGGAAAGGAGTATCAAACCTGTACTTTTTCAAACCATATAACTAACTCGTATAGTCTCGCTCTACTTTTATAAATACCTGGAGTAGCCCATTGGTTGAAGCCAACGGAGGTGCCATTAATGTCAATAGTTTTGGACTTGAAAGTAGATTGGTATTCTTTTTGCACAACATCAAAAAGGGCTCCATAGATTTCATTAGGATTATCGTTGTTTAATATCGATGGTTTAATTCTAAGAGCTATTTTATTTTTAAACATATCCTAAAAGCTCGAAAAGTTTAGTTGGCGTACAGTGCCCCCACAAAGGAATGGTAAACAGTGAACTGGTAGCTCTACCACTTTCCCGGTTGATGGAGTACGTCAGCTGAAAACGCGCGGAATAATAACAGCACGGGAAGAGAAGTAGGCGGCCGAAAGCGTAATACCCGCGAAGGCACTA
Organism: Brachylomia viminalis; assembly: GCA_937001585.2. Lineage (NCBI taxonomy): Eukaryota > Metazoa > Arthropoda > Insecta > Lepidoptera > Noctuidae > Brachylomia > Brachylomia viminalis. The sequence goes on along the minus strand of OW443308.2, from coordinate 10,173,342 downwards.
GCCAGCGCGAAGCGCGATCAGACGCCGAAGAGGTAGTACGCGACCAACCACAAGTACGCGAAGGGCGCGAAAAGCAGCCGGACCCGGACGCTGAATTGAGCAAACATACCACCTGTACATCACTACAAAAGCCAGCGTATCTCTGTGGCAGTGCAAGCGAATGCTTGGCAGGAATTGGGGGGATTAGCCCCACTCACTTACTGGCTCTACACCACAGTCATCCGACCAGTTATCACATACGGCTCACTAGTCTTGTGGCCCAGAATTGACCTTAGGCCTCGTTTACGGAGACGCGGGGCGTCGCGCGTCGAGTGCGGCGTGGCGTCTCGCGTCTCTCTCGGTCTCATACAGCGTGGTCGAGAGCGAGAGAGACGCGAGACGTCACGCCGCACGCGACGCGCGACGCCCCGCGTCTCCGTAAACGAGGCCTTAGCACAGCCCAAAGAAACCTCGAAAAACTGCAACGGTTCGCTTGCGTAGCAATCACTAGCTGTATGAGAACTTCACCCACTGCTGCCCTACAGACAATGCTTGGACTGCCACCCCTATACCTCATCGTGCAGGAGGAAGCGGCCCTGGCCGCTTTCACTCTATATATCAGGAACCCTAAGCAAAGGCTCTCGAATCAAACACAGACACTCATTAAAGATGCGATCAAACGGCAACCAACGATGGCATCCCTCTGCGACAAAACCCCGAAACAACACTACTTTCAAAAACTACAACATAATACTCACAGAGAACAGTGTGACTGCTCAGGCCCAAGAGTTGAGAGTATACACCGACGGATCATTGAGCGACTCCGCAGTCGGAGTTTTCTCACACGACCTATTCAGCCCGCTAGGAATGTTTAACATCGTCTACCAGGCGGAATATGTGGGCATTATACAAGCGGTGTATGCCATAGAAGCCAAGACAGTTACGGACACCCATACACGAATACTCTCCGACAGCGCCTCAGTCCTTCAATCCTTAGAGAAAAAGTATTTTACGGCCTCCGCCTGGTGACGATGATGATGCTATGCAGGGCTTGCATGGAGGCTGAGGAAACCGTCTGGCGTGTGCTCTTTGAATGCACCTAAAGGACTAAGTGCAGAAACCATAACCCCCTAACATAGAATAGTGAACTGCTTCACTCTGTACCCTAACTTTTACGAAAGAGTTTGTCGTGGATTTTGATGTCCTGCTTGAGTAATGTTTTAATTTATATCGATTATATATCTAATACTCATATTTCAGAATGGGTCGAAGTAAGGAATGCAGTGAAGGAGCGAGCTGAACAAGAGTGAAGGAGAGCAGGGGTGGAGATTTGTAGGTCATTCATAGGTTCGAACCCAGACAGGCGCTTTACTGTGTGTAAATTATTTCATCACCACTGCTCTCAAAACGTGAAGGAAAACAACGTGAGGAAACCGGCATGTACTAGAAACGAAAAATTCGAAGACATATTATGACATCTACCAACCCGCACTGGGCCCGCGTGGTGGATTACAGCCCACTTCCTGTTACTGCGAGGTCTGTGTCCCAGCAGTGGGAACATTATAGGCTGATTATGAGGAAGGAAAGAAGACAACCAAATCAAATTGTAACATACGAAGTAAGAAATTCATTGTTAAAAAAAAAACTTTTTGAAGAATATACATAATAATACTATAACTCCACCGCCGTATCTCTACGTTGACGTCGTGATGGGGCTTGCGCGCTCCGAACTCTAGGTCTGTGCCGGTAGAGTTTACTTTGCTGGAACAGATCTACGATGAGGAGCCAGACCAAGAGGGATACAGAAACCCGCAGGGCAGTAGGTATGTGGCGAGCTGTTGGGCAGTAGCGACCCCACGGACCCTACCTCTCGGGAGAAGTCTTGTTCCTCATCTCTGGCTTGCCTTTATTCGCCGGCTGGAGTGAACAATGACGAGGAACAGAGCTCCCACCTCTTTCTTGCCTTTATTGGCCAGCTCGAGAGGAAATTCGCAAGAGCAAACGTGCTTGGAGGAAGGAAGTATTCCAGTAAGTGCTGGTAGGGATCTTGACCATATACCGGGCTCTGGGATTGTCCTGATAGTCGTAGAATACTCTCCACGCCTCAAGCACCTCAGGATATGTTGCCCCCTTGTCACTACGTCAAGTGCTAGCGACAGTTTTCGGGAGCGCATTGAGTGTGCAATTCACCCCCAGCCATTTTTTCCGTGTGTAATAAAACATTGATCAGGCAGGGGCCATAGTCCTTCAATAGTTCTAGGTAACCAATACACTATAGCCACCCAAACCCATAGCCCAATATATTTTGTTACCATGTTCTGCAATAGTCCTGCACCAACCGGGGATTGTCCTTGGGTGCACTAGCATAGAGCATACAGGGATAATCGTCGGTTGGTGCCTCATTCCATTTAAAATTGTCTAAGAGGCCTCTGCAATTTGGCTTCGGCCCCTCGTACGCCATCCAAAGGACCGGGACTCCATGGTTCCGAGACACGTAAAGATAGACATAATAATAATAATAATAAATACCTTTGACAATCTTTAATATATTGGGTGGTTCAATGTGTGCTCCCAGTTTTCACTGTGTACTCCTAGTGGTTCACTGTGTACTTAGGGTTGGACACGGTGAAGCATTTCCAATGTTTAAAAAAAAGACATAACACTAAGCATCCCTGAGGTTTTAGCTGCTATTGATTGATAAAATTAAAATATATTAAGTGGGTAAATAGCAACGGAGTTTGTCATAAAAGTATATTAAGTATTTCAATCACACATGATGAAGTTTTGTGTCTGAATTTTTTGTGGTCCACTGTTGACCACCTATATGAAGATTTAAAAATCGGCCCTTAAAGGTACAAAATGATTACCCAAGGAAAAGATACAAAATTATTCATCAATAAATTATTTATTATTTACTTATATTAAAAAATTCTTATTTCAAGCATTCATTTGAAGTTTTAATAATTTAAATTTTCCTACATACTTTTTAACCTCATCTTTTGGATATGGCTTGAGAGCTAAACAAGTTGGAATATTTTCTGGTTGTTCTATCCATAATTTGTGTGATATAAAGTTTTCTTTTAATTTCTCTGCAACTTTTTTCAGTGACTCCTCGTCTGGGACCTGTAATGAATAAGCAAAATTTCTGTGAACACCATTTAAATTCTTGACTTAAAATTTGCAATATCTCCTTGCAAAGACTCATTGTAACTATCTTATACAGGTACCTAAAATGAATTGATGTAAAATAGAGATGCCAGCTGTTATTATCTAGAATAATCTAGATGCATAGCAATAATATGTCAAGCCGAGTTTGGTCAGGACATGTCATTTAAGTACATCAATAAAATGTTAAAACTTTAATTGAGTTCAGAAAATCCAACATCTATACATTATACATATGATACACATACCTCTAGCACAACTTTATGCATATTATCCATATCATCTAGGTACTTTATAGTGTTCTCATCATCTTTGTACAAGTGAAGTACAGCTGTGGATGCGTGACAAGCCTGAGCCACCACTGATCCTATCGACCATCCTAACTCCTTCAGTAAATCAGTACGTAGCAGAATGTATTGCACTATTGGGTTAGACATAATGTACTAAGGTATTAATTTACAAAAGCTCGGCTTTTTTAAACCAATAAGTTAATTACATAAATGGTAACAAATCTGTGAGAAGCTTATACAGAAACGTTGCTTGGAAGTTCAGTTTAAGTTGTTTTATACAGTAAGCATTACAATCATAGCATTTTTTCATAAAAATAACTACAAAATAGACATTAGGCAGACACAAAGGATCAGTGACGGTGACCGACGTGACGGCAGCAGTCATGAACTGTCATGTCAATTGTCATGTCATCAATGTGTCATCATATTATGGTCATCATCGGTAGTCTCTGTCAAAAGTGTCAAGAAAAGAAAACCTTATTCTGCAATAACAGTTCGTAGTTTTCGCTATAAAAGTTGCCAATGGATTAAAATGTAGCGTCAGTTCAGTGTAAAAGTACTCTGTGGTTCAGAGTTCACTAAGTTCAGTCATGCTTTAGTTATTGTTCTGAGGTCAGTCCATTCCGGCTGCATTCCGAATTAGAACACGAGCGCTCACAGCGATCACATCGATATTTTGCGTTCCGTATTATCATGATTATGACAGTTTAGAACTGTCATCAATTCGGAACGCTCGTGAACGCGCTCACAGTGGTCGCTCAACGTCAACCTCAAGGTATACCGCCGTTTACCCGAATTTTATTTGCCCTAATATCATTTGCCATAATAGTCAACAGCCATAATATCATACGACATAATACTCATTTGCCCTACTCTCATTTGCCATATTAGTCACGTGCCAGAATCATTGTTTCCCATAAAGTCACTTACCATAACATCATTTGTCATAATCATTGTAAGCCCTAATTATCACATGCGGCATGCCATAATTATGATATGCCATAACATAATTTGCCATCGACATCGGGTGTGTAACGGTTGTTTATATCAAGAGAAATTGGATGCAATTGGGACTTTAGGGCACCCCGACTCGGACAGGTTAGGTTAGAAGGGGATGGCGGGGTCGTGTGAGCGAGCGAAGCGAGCGAATAGACCCCGCCATCCCCTTCGTGGTTATTTTTTTATAAACCACACAGAAGTAGGAGCCCCGCCAAGCGGGGCTCCGTCGACCTAGCCCACCATCAACCATGCACAGAAAAAAAAACCATGCACAGAATAAATACGTTTATTCTTATTATACCAAACATTGCGCACCCATCGACATCGACAGCCAGAAAGCTAATAAGTAGGTAAGTATTAGAATTAAAAACAAGTTTAATAAATAAATTATAAATAGATAGTTTGATTAACTATATAATTATAATTAGGTAGTACAATTTCTTTTTTAATGCAAATACAAATTTGATGCTAAAGCACGCAAAAATTCTTCTTTTGTATATTCTTCTTTCTTAGATAATATCTCATTAATTTTGATTGTCCGACTGATTGTTTGTTTCTTTTTCTTTTTTTCTGGTTCACCATTTAAAATTTAGCTTAAATATTTGTCTAATACTTGTTATGCCATTTAAATATTATGTCTAATAATTAATAAGGCACATAAAAATAAGGCAAACAATACTTATGGCATTCGTATCATAAGGTATCTAAAATTCGGGCAATTAAAAGTATGTCATATGTCTTTTAGGGCAAATGAAATTCGGGTAAATGAAATTCGGGTAAATGAAATTCGGGTAAATGAAATTCGGGTAAATGAAATTCGGGAAAATGATGATTATGGCATATAATCTTCGGGCAAACAATAGACAATCCAACCTCAAACCTTGCACAAAAAAAAACCGATTATTCTTCTGCAAATTAAAGTTTAACGCATTGGCACTTCTGTTTTGTTGGATTACTCTATCTACTCGGATAACTCAGATTTTGAGTTTGAGAACGACAATTCGCCCAGGGATGAAACGGACATCGAAGTACTTATATTAGCGTATTTACATGCTCCCGGCAAAGATTTACCACGAAGTAAAATACCATGTTCATATTCATTTATTTATTGTTTGTCACAGGTGAAAAGGCAGTTCTTACAATTCGCATTATTGTATCACTTTAAAACATACCCATGGGGTTCACATTATTTATGTGTCGATAATTATTGGCTATGTTAAAAAGAATTAATAAAACTAAAATTACACTCTTAGTTGTTACCAAGAATTACAAATAACATAGATGCAACAATAATTAAACATAATGCGCATGAGTTTATAACTCATTTCTGGTATTCTGTTACGTCTTGGATTTTACAGCATAATTTCGAAAATGCCGCTTTAGTTTACCATCATTTTTGACAGCGCTCACGGTGATATTAATTTAGGGCATGGTCGGCGTTATCGCAAGATGGCGCGTGTCATGACGTCATCTAGGACGATTCACGGGACATCGTTATCGCGCTCACGCTAATTCGGTACGCGTGTAAGCGTGCTCAAATCGATTACAGCGCAACTCGGAACGCAACCTTGTAATGTCATGTCATTTTTAAGCGCCTAAGCGGTCTGTCATTTGTTACTTCACTACTGTCATGTTGTTTTGATTTGACGGCGTGTTTGTGAATTTCATTTAATTTTCAAGCTTTTATGAAACAACCTCACGCATATATCGTATTTACCGACATATATTTGTTTAGAAAGCAATTCAAACTGTGAGGCAATGGCTTCGGGACTAGAAAATTATGTGAATCAAACAGTGTCAGTGATAACTTCGGACGGTCGAAACTTCATTGGAACTTTAAAAGGATTTGATCAAACAATTAATATAATACTAGATGAATCACATGAACGAGTGTTCTCTTCTTCAACTGGTGTGGCGCAGGTGGTGCTTGGACTTCACATAATACGCGGTGACAATGTCGCGATCGTCGGCCAAATAGATGAATCTATTGATAGCAGATTAGACCTTGGGAATATAAAAGCAGAACCGTTGGGCTCTATTGTACATTGATTACTTTTAAGGATATGTAATAAATAAGTTTTATGTACTAAATGTGTTTATTTTTTCAACCATGTTGATATATTATTTTTAACATTCAGTTCAAATAAAAATTATGGTCCAAAGTTTTTCATGAGCCTAGTTTCATACTCCAGATATGTTAACCGATAACAATTGATGGAACTCATTGTATACCAGAGGGTAGGGTTATGCATGTCTGGAAATTCGATTCATCTACGATTGCAGCACTCAACTGGTCTATAAATTATAAACCAATAAACTAGAAATTAACTTTTATTGTTTTGATGCTTAGTATAGCATTGTATCGCACGAAGAGATGCATGCTTTACTTGTGTTCACCAAATGTACAATATTTTTTTTTTATTAAAAACGTTGCCCCACACTAGTAATTTCTCCTGTATCGTGGGTGTGTTTACAAACATTTAAACTCACATACACAAACAGCCAGACCCGGAACAACTACTTGCAGGTCATACAAATACTCATTCCGTGCGGGAATCGAACCATCGACACGCTGCGCAGCAGTTAATCGCTTAACCACTGCGCCAACCGTGTCGTCACATGCTGTGAATGTGTGTGTAAGCGGGAGCAGGAGCTCTCTGTACCATCTTGGATTGCAATGGCAAAGTTAGGTTTGTTGGTTGTGTTATGTGCTGACGCTACGTTATACTTGTAGTTTTCACACACACATGGGCTGTGTTTGTACAACAGTACAGTGTCGTAATTAAGTAGTTACCACAAGTATAGTGTGTCATTTCATGAGATAAAAATTCTGTATCAGAACATTACAGTGGATTGTCTAAAGCTGTAGGGCTGTTATTAAAAATATTGGAAATATTAACATATGTTCACCTTTTCAAGTTAATTACAAAAGTTAAATCTGCTAAAATTACATAATCAGCCTATAATGTTCCCACTGCTGGGGCACAGGCCTCCTCTCGATGAGAGGGAGTGGGCCCTAATCCACCACACGGGCCCAGTGCAGGTTGGTAGATGTCACATGTCTTCGAATTATGGTTCTAGGACATCCCAGTTTCCTCATGATGTTTTCCTTCAACGTTTTGAGAGCAGTGGTGATGAAATAATTTACACAAAGTAAAGTGCCTGTCTGGGTTCGAACCTACAACTCGCAAGTCGCGGCCGTTACCACCGGGCCGCCACTGCTATGCCATTCTCTGCAAAAATTTAACAATTCAAATATAATAACATAAAACTTTTATTCCATACTATTTACAAATTCAATCGGTAGCATATTTACAAACTTCATTTTGTTGTGTTATTTACACAGTCCCGAGTTATACAAAATAAAGTAAATAACAAAACAATAAAGAAAACATAAATAAAAGTAAAAAAAAATTATTACAGAGATATTCGATAAACTTTTGAGGATCGTCAGAATTATTTTCTACTTTCACCGAATCAATATAAACTTAGTTTAATTTGTCAATACTATTTTATTGCACTTGTGGTCATGATATTTACTGCAACTTATTCTAAGGCAGTAAACAATATGAAAAGGTGTCACACACATAAAAATACTTCAATTGTCAGCCTGTGATATTTTAATGTGCTTCTGACTGGAAATGTTTCATTCTCAGGGACTCACCCCCTTGAGAATCCAGTTGATACACAACACATTGCTATAACAAATATAGGTAACAATTGAGGTTCTACTTAATGCCAAGTGCCATAGGGTGCAAATCATCTAATTCCTAAGAATATTTATTTAGTTGCCATATTACTGCCAGCTTGCAATATGTAGGTGCTTCTGACTGTACATATTTCATTCTCAGGGGCTCACTCAAGCCTCCGAGAATACAGTCAGGGTAATGAAAACTACAGTAATAATGTTTCTTATTGCTAACTTTGTCATTTGCATTGGGTGCAAGTCATCTAATTCCTAAAGACTTCATTGTCAATATTCACTAAGCTTACAACATTCAACATAAACAATTTTTCATTTACAGTAGTTACCTACCATTTGGATATGGTAAACTTTTTAAATGTTAGCTCACATTTGGTAACTATAAACAATAGACATGAACAGCCATAAAATACTTGAAACTGTACTACAGTTCTATCACATTTATTATCATATTCTGATATTTGCTAAACTATGATTATCCCCACTTGTCATATTATGAGTATTCATTGCTGGAAGACTGGGCCACTAGCACTATTTCTTGATGCCTGAAATTAAAATAATTTAATTTAATTACATATAAAAAATTCCAGCAACATTTCAAGATATCTACGACAAATGTTTGTATGAAGAGTGATAGTCTGACAAGAGCCAAATTGTCCAACTAGGTTAAAATAAATAACCGTTTTACTAGGTACCTAATGTATATTTGAATGCAAAACTTGGGTGTCTTTTTATTTTCGATTACTCAACTCACTTTTGAAATTATTTCAGAATTTGGAATAAATTGTCTCTTTCTTTTTTCTATGTAGTCTGACAGTGACTACGCTTTAGCTCTCGTCAGCGTCTTAAGTATTCCCAAGTGCTCACGAGGAGCCTAACCTATTCGAGTTACCTAAATACTTCTAAGCAGGGGAACAATTACAATAATTTTCAAATAATTACAAAACTAGCTAATGACAATTATTTTTTCTACAATGTATCTGTTAAAATACCCAAATTACAGACGCTCCAATACCTGAACACAAAGGTCCATCTATCAATCTTCATTAGTAATTATTTCGATTTCTATTCCTTGTCTGAAATGAGTATGATTTTACAGGAATAAGTTTTAACCGAAATTTTAAGCTTGAATTATTAATATCAATAAATAGGTTATACTTATTTTAATTGTTTAAGCTTATAAAATTCAGAAGTATTAAGGAACATCAAATAGAAAATGCTTTAAAGTTATACAAAAAAAAAAAAAAAAAATTGCTTACTACCTTTGCAGTTTTTCCTTATATTTCTGTGTGTTGTATTTCTGGAAAAATTGTTTTCCGTATTCGAACGTCGCAATCATGATCGCGCAAGCTGGTGCCACTTTAAATATCCGAGGTAAGAGTCCCGTGAACATTCCTCTAAATCCGTGATTGACATATATCGTCCGCGCTATTTCCTTCATATTTGAAGCTCTTTGATGGACTTTACCATCTGAAACAGTAACCACATCAACAAAACCAAAAGAATATACAGTCTGTCGGGAATTTGTGATTATTTTATAGGTCTTGAATCAAGCCCTCATACGGACTAGCGGTCTAGCGGTTTGAATTGGCTGGAATTTTGTAGCAGTTTAGTGCGTACGGTATGAGCAGTTGCATATTAAAATAAAGAAAGAGGTTAGCCGCGCTTTTAGCCGCCCATATTTGACATCTAGTGCGCATGAGGACTAATTATTAAGACGAAAGAGTATTGAGGCTTATATTAAATTATTATTATTTTTATAGCGCTTGTCGCAGCATATCTTATGTATGGCCATGATAAAATCATTTGCTAGAAGTTGAAAAGGCGAGTAGCGCTAACAGATGTTTATGTAATGCTTGGAGTTCAACTAGGATAGCAAAGCAGCTGACATTGAATAATGAACCTTATGTTTTACGTCATAAGGCAGAAAGAAAACCCGCAATGGAAGCATGCCGAAGGAGCAGTTTGCCGTCAGCGTCGGTGTTCGCACAACTTTGCACTCTATGGCTCTGATTTCAAAGTGTATTATTAAAAGCCATCAAAAATTATATGGTTTGCGCTCCTCTTTGGTTTGCTGTGGACCTTTCATCTTAATTTTTTCGCTAAAGGGGACAAAAGGACAAAAACAAAATGTTGCCAACCTGTGTATATTTCTTTTTCTCCTAATTCTATTTGTTGATGTGTTTTGACAACGTCAAATGGAAGTGTAACGAATGCCGCAAGCTGAAATATAAAATAATAGTTTAGTACACGTATACAATGCGCCAACCCGACCTGGGCCCTCGTGGTGGATTATGGCCCACTCCCTCTCACAGAGAGGAGGCCTGTGTCCCAGCATTGGGAACGTTATTGATTATGAAACAATGCAATAATTAAGTATTTACTACACAGCTATCTTATCAGCTGTTCACCCCACGTAAAATAGATAGCAACTACCTACACAATCTACAATAGCTATTCTTTATCTTAAACGGTTATCTATCAATGAATTTGACTCTGTCATTAGAAAGCATATCATCTGCGCGTTATCATACTGGCGCTATGATGATGGGAGTGTCGTGAACTAAGTTGAACTTGTGGCAGTTTCACTGCCAAACAAATGCCAACCTTCCTTATATTGAAATAAAGTTGAAAATAAATAAACTTTAATTTATTATTATTAGTCCAAGAGTGCATCAAAGCGGATAGAGGTGCGCGTCTCAGGTTATTTATTTTCGGGTTTATTTTTAGAAACGCAATGTTGATATTTGGCAATGGAAACCGTGTTTTATTACGCCTCGCCAGATGTTCGCCGGCCATATGGGATTTTAAGATGTCACTCTCGTTACAGAGGTACCTAATGTTGATTGGGTAAAACTAAAGAACATTCTTATATTTTCCCACTGCAGAGACAAATACCTCTTCTCATACAGATTCTACTAGTATTGGCAACCATATATAAGCTCATTGCGTGTTGGCGATTTCAGAGTATGATCCATTGATGTATCATAAAACGAGAAGTTATTGCTAGCGTTTTCGTTAGTAAACGTGTATCGGCAAAAAGCCGACGAAGGGAGACAACACAAGGCAAAAAACGCCGAAAATTCCACGTTTCTTGTATGGAGACCCCCTTTCATTTTTGACTTTATTTAATTTTTATTATTTGTTGATAAATAGCCATAGAAATGCACACTCTGTAAAAATTTCAACTGCCTGCCAAAAACGGTTCATGAGATACAGCCCGCTGACAGACAGACGGACGGACAGCGGCGGCTTAGTAATAGGGTTGTGACTTGTGGACTACAAGGATCTGGCGCTCGGCGGCCGCTGCGCGGCACGCACGCTTCCCTCGCTCGCCTTCGCGCTTTAATGGTCACAGTTCTAACCTAACCTAACCCAAATGATTCACCAGCAACTGAATCATTTGGGTAGGCGAGCGAGCGAAGCGGGCATGCCGCTGCAGTGTGACTCGTTGGGAAAAATTGTGAATAAAAATCTCAACGAGTCACACTGTTACATGTTAGAATGTGACTCGTTGGAAAAATCTATATTATTTGGGAAAACTTACGCTTCCCGCGACTGATCCACAGAAGAAATTAAACAAAAATGTGTTCTTTTCCGAATCCGGTTTGTTAAACGACGCCTTTGTTGATTCAAATGTAGTCCAATATATACCTGGAAGTACACAACAATGCACTTTTTAATAGCTGCGAGAAAAACATTTATTTACTTCGGGTTTACCAGACTAGTTTTGAGTTCGTACTGTGACGTTGCAAAAATCAATAATTAAAGCTACTAGTAGCCACACCTTTCGTGGGTTTGCTCAAGCTCGTAGGATGATGGTTGGATGATTGTATGATGATGTGATGATTAGATGATGATGGTTTTTATGAAATTGTGTCATGCGAACTAAATACATGTTTATTAATTATTTGAATTAAATAAACATAAGGACATAATTTCCCACATTCTACTGATATACAATGTTTAAATTCAAAATGACTAGAGATGAGTGGTGGTGAGGAGAGTGAGGTGGTCCTGTCAAAATGGTAAAGGTTTTTTCCCCTCGTGGCGATGGCGTGACTACGAGGAACACGCTTTTGCAGAGAGACCAGTTTTGGGATAATCAGACTGTCCAAATAACCCGATGGGTTTTATATAAGTCCAATCAAACCCAATCCTTCTGAGTATTGAACCATTTTCTTAGTTCTCGTTTTTATAACCTAGGTCTCAGTTCTGAGTTTTGATATAAGGATGTTGTTTCAGGTCTGGCTGATTATGCTAGCCTTCTTTCCTCTTGTTTAATATATCTAATGCGATGATAAACGTGATGCCTTGGTGTAGCCCCATGGTCAGATGATTTGGAATTGATCTGGGTGCGGGCAATTTAGAGGTTAACCCTTGAGGTGTGGCCATCTGTTAGTTGTCTGTGTTGAAAAGAAATATACTGAGGGAACACTGAGTTTAAACTAGGTACATTGTTATAATTTAACCTATGAGAGAGTTAGGCCTTTTGTAAGAACTAGGTAGTAAGACCAGTTGTTATAAAATTGTTTCTCGGGTAGCTTTACATAAAGCGATATTTTCCCTATATGAGCACAACCATAATAGATCGATACTTATTTGATTGAGCTAGAAGATATAAAGCAGTGTTCATCTCACGTGAGTACGTGAGATGAACACTGCTTTATATCTTCTAATAATATCTTCTATAGTCGCTTTAGTGAGTACTAAAGCGACTCTGAGTTTTAGTTTAGTCTCATTGCAGGTGTGTACCCCGATACAAGTAGGAACAGAGACCTAGTTTTGTCGGAGTGAACACCTAAGTGTGTGGGAAGGGTTTGGTTAGTGGCTCGCCACAATTGATGTTGTTATACCTTCATTTTCTGTGTATTACAAATTACAATAAACTCTGTATTGTGTACGAAGGTACTTGTTTAATTGAATCTTTCCCGTACAGCTTATACCCTATAAATTTAGTTTAGCACGGTGGTAAGTAGTATAATACTATATTGAAACCAGCAACATCTTTTTTCAAAGATACACCATACAAACTATTTAAACCGGGTTACAGTTGGCGCCCAACTACTACTATTTAATTGTATAAGGTGAACAAATTGACCTATAATTCGAATCGACAGTGAAACCGTAGACTGGTGCTGATCCATGCGTCATGTTCGTGAACGGGCGCTGTCAGTTGGGACTGGTCATCTCTTAGCCACCACAGCTTATTTTAATTATTTTATTATGGATTGTTTTGTTTGAATTTATATTAGCTGTACACTGGACACTCAATGTGTACGTCTTATTTACATCGTTCTCACATATAATTATACCTATATACAAGATTAATGATGTAACTAATATTTATGTAACAATATAATTTGAAAGAGTGTCCATGGAGTTTCTTGCGCGTTCTTCTCCATAGGTATGGAGAAGAACGGGCAAGAAACTCCATGGACACCTCCTCCTTGGAGCTAGCTTTGGCAACTAGCTTCATATTTCTGACTGACCGACCACTTGACAATTCAAAAGTGCCTGTAAATGGTTTAATTGAAATAAATGCTTTGAGTTTGAGACATTAATAAACAATGTTGTTTCTCAGTGTGTTAATTCAGTTATTGAAAACAAATAAAACGCTAAGAAGATCACAAAGCTTGTGACGATGTGTGTGTTACGCAGAATATAATAATTACCTGAAAATGGTACATCTCTCAATAACGTCGAGCCCAAACCTCGGAAGACTCCTCTTAAACCTTCATATTTTACAACCTGACGCAAAGCATCCGAGATTTCTGAAACAAAAGGATTTTCAAAATTTTAACTACTTATTAAATACAAAATTATTTTGTTTTTTTTTCTACCCTGCTCTGTCTCACTCCTGGGCAAAGGCCTCCCTCCACTCCTTCCGTCTTTTATTTTTATATACAACGTGTAACAGAATAAACGCAACTTGTCCTGAAAGTAGTTTGCTCATAATTGACTACTGAATACATTTCAGTAACTTTTATTATAGGTATTCAAAAAAAAAGTATTTTGCAATACTGACCGCCGACTGAGCCAAAGAAAATTAAATCTTATTGCAAAACAATAAGACTCAATTTGAAATGCATAAAGTAATGCTAGGGTCAACAAGATTATCTTAATAATAATAACTAGCTTTAAAAAAAATCGTTTTGGTCATTGTATACCTACTTAATGCTTTTAACTCAATACTCTAATTGGGGTCTTGCGTTAATACACGTTACACGTTGTATATCTGTAAATATCTAAAAGACTATTGTAATTTTTTTCTTCTAATGCAATATGGTTACAAAGTATTATCAGTACTAGCTGCGCCACGCGGTTTCACCCGCATAAGTAACGATCCCGTGGGAATATCGGCATGAAAAGTATACTATGTCCTAGTTCAGGTCATGGCCTACCCATGTAGGTACCCATGTGCCAAATTTCATACAAATCCGTTCAGCCGTTTTAGCGTGAAAGCGTAACAAACATACAAAAATCTATTCTCTTTAGAATATTAGTTTATAGTTTAGATAAATAGATTATTATCGATTAGAAGTAGGTATATGTATACCTCACGTATTGGCCTATTTATAGTGTTCAAAGGTTCTGATAAACTATCTGAAACTCTGAACTTAATATAATCAATGAAAACATTGAATACACTACATAACACTTTTCCGGACGCAATGTAGATATCGGACTAGAGAATTTACAATTACAGCCCGCTATCTCTAACAGAAAGCCTGAATAGGTACCAGCTTAGTAACATTATAAGTTGACTCTGTTATTTATAACTGTGAATATCATATAGTTTTGTATAAAACCTTTGAATGGAAGTTGTTAATTAGTTTAATCTAGTTCCGCTAATTACTGCATATAACTAGAACAACGTTTTCTTCTCGTTTCTAGGAGGATATTTATGCAATTATTATGCTCAGAATTCAGTGTAAACTATGTTTTATAATATAAAACATAGTTTACACTGAATTCTGAGCAAATACGCAAATATTCTATGAATATGATTCATATAAAATTTATATGAATCATATTCATAGAATATTGCATATTTTCATCATGATCTCAACTGCATTCCTGCACATAACAATATAGGGAAACTCGGGGAAGTCTTTTTCAAACATATTACAAATCAGAGGATTATATCAAAGATAAGAATGCTTGGAAACATGCTGGTCTTGCTCCATAGGACAATCTAGTCTAGACAAAATCCAACCGGTTGCTAATTTAATTGTATAGGTACTTTGTAATTTTTATAACATTGAGTTTACATTCTGTGATTACTTTAACTCCCACACAAAATTATTATGTGTTAACATTTTAGGAAAATCTTCTATACACTTTTACAATATTTGTAAATATGTGAGCACCATGTGTCTATCACATAATTAATTTACCTGTCATTGCTTTATTTTGAATACTTTTTACCTATTGTGGTATAATAGTAATTTTATTCCAAGTGCATCGTCTTCACATAATATAATTATACAATGTTTAAGTAAAAAAATATATTGTAAGACATTTTAAAACAATAACGGTGGAGTTTCTTGCCCTTTCTTCTCCATACGAAACTACCTTATAGAAGGGGCGACTAGAATCAATTCTAAATTTATTGTATATTTTGATGTTCAAAAGTGCCTTGCAAGTATTTGAAATAATTGATTTGACTTCTTAAATTCCTTCATACAAAATGGAGACTTTTTTTACAACATTTAGTTCAAGTTTACCTGCATAAGTCAACTTCTTGGACTGCATCTTTGTTCTTATTAGTTCTAGAGGACTGACAATTGTTACTGCTAACATTCTTGCTGTGGCTCCGGCTATCATTGGTATCCATAATGGTTGTGACGCTGAAATGTATAAGAATAAATTTAATTATCTTGAAGAAAAATAATTTAATGTTTCTTTTAGTTCTGATTGAATTACAGATTATGGTAGGAATATAACCGCACCAAGATAATGATGTTGCAGAAGATTTCAAGCTATGAAAATGAAACTTGTGACACCAACAGGAATATGTCTAAGCTAAAATAGATAGTTTGACCTTATTTTTTTTGTTTTCGGGGTGAAATCTTCAAAAGGCACCCGAACTCCGGGGAGGGAGGTCAGGGATTGTGGGATTTTTACCTCACTAAAACCACCTCGGTGATCACCATCAAACCATACAGGGGGTCCCTGCTCCTCTTAAAATACCACAATTCCGGAACCCGGGGGGATTCCGGATTATGACACACATCCCTGGGCAGATAGTTTGACCTACTGACACTGATACATGGTCATAACAACAATAATATAATTAATTACTGAAAAAGATGACAAACAAGTGATTTGGTTATAATAAACTTATGTGATAATCATCTGTTTACCAAGGGCGATAGTAAACAGGCTAACACCAGAAAAATTATGAAATCACTATGTATTTATTTTTGAGAAATTAACAATTTGTAGATTCAAAGCCTCGGGGAATTCGTTTTGAGATATTTACCCTGCCTAAAGGTATAAAGGCTCAATTTAAAAAGGAAATTAGTAAGGAATTTTTGCATAGTGATAATATACAGAAAACTTGTAATAAGTACAACTACACTATACAAAAAAATCATAAGTAGTGTAAAATGCCAAATCATAGTTAAAAAAACATTGTGAATAGTTTATGGTAACTTGTTTTGTTTGCTTCACATATAACCTTGAGTTCAAGGTGAGGATTCTCGACAAGTTGGTACAATAATAGTATGTAGGTGGCAGTACATATGTATGTTTTCTTTATCTCCTATCATTATCATCAATCATGAGAACAATAGAAGAGAGAAATAAAATATTATTTGTGTTAGTGGTGAGGTATGAAATGTATGATTTATTAAAGATATCAATTATTTATAATAGTTAGAAAATATATAAATTTAGTACTAGTTTTATTACTTACTGTTAAGCATGTAGTTATTGTATGTTGTTTTCATTCTATATCTCAGTTGTTCGTATGTCACAAAATAAATTACTGTACACGGAAGAGCTAGGACTAGAGTAGGACTTAATCCTGACCATAATGCAGGAACTCCTTCTACTTTGGCTATTTTATAAAACGCATCCTGAAAGCATACAAACATTTTGTGAAAAGATCAGTTATACACCGTGTACAATGTAGACCTTTTAGATGAACGAGCAGTTACAAAGTAGAGACTAAAATTGGATTTATACCATTTTATAAATATCTGATCAACCATCGATGGGCGTTGAGGTTCCCATCACCCTGATTCCGTTGATCTACTCCCCCTTGGTACCCACACAGTGTATGTTGAAGTGTTGGGAATTTGTAAAAAGAAAACTATGTTATATATTACCATCGTTCCACTGAAATGAACTCGTCTTGGTAACCATGGCGATTCTCCACAGGGGCATATGTGTTCCATAAGACCATTGCAATACAAGTAACATTTATTCGACAGCAATGCCTTCTGTTGTGCTTGCAGCCTTATTTTAACCACATCAAGAGGAGTCACTAAAGCAAGTGAACGAAAAGGTATATTATATGAAACTTTATAAATATTTACTGGACAAAAACAGAAAGTGAAGACTTACTGAATAACGAGGTTATAAGGGCACCGGAACATGCCGATGCCATTTGCTGGACTGGGGTGATCCGAAACTGAGGATCATCTTCTCGAATCATAGCATCGGTTTTTTTCACAATCAGTTATGATTATTGATAATGTTCTTCAGCAAAACTCATTCGGATCTTACCTATGTATTTCTATTTACCGTGTTTTTTTCGATTCTTCAATTCTCTGTCTGTCAATTAATGTCAGTCTCTGTCAGTGTCAGTGTCATCGATCAAATTCATAGAGTATAGAGTGATATGACATCTATACTGTGTTACCTGAATTCAAAAACTTAGTTTGTAAAACTGTCTATGAAAAATCAATAAAGTTTTGTATCTAGAAGTAAAAATTAAAAGGGACAAAAATGAATTTAAGTTAGGCGATTTCAATACGTCTACCAAGGTATTAGTAAAAAATAAGCACAGTCACAGCCAACACACACACAGTCAAAGTCAGTTTCCAGATAATGTTAATTTCTTGGTTTGTTTTTATTTGCGTGAAGATTAACCAAAAACGTTCAACACCCCTTGTATGCTGGCTAATACTAAAATGATTGAGTTTGAAATTATTATTATTCGTGCTGAAATGAAAGAAGAGAACTTTAACAGTCATTCTCAGCGTGTCAGAACTGTTTAGTAAGTATTTTTTAGTTGACAGGCCTTTGAGTAGTACTAGCGTACATCTCTAGTAATTTCAGTCAAATTCACTGCCACATGGATGGAGGGCGTCTCTGAAATTATTTAGTACATTTTTTTAATATTCGGTAATAAAAACTACACGAAAGCGGCGCTCTTTCCTGAGGGTTTCAGTTGTGTAGATGAAAAATAATTTTTGAAATGTTTACCACAGCGTCTAAATCTCTAATGTGAGTACCTTTTCATTTATTTTTGGACTTTACGGCGTTTACATAACGTGACAGCTGTTTTTTTTATCGGATCTATAGAGAAATTGTGAGCTACATATTAATGACACGGTCACACACCGATCATTCGTGAAATCGTAATAATATGAAATAATATTCGCGCCAGAAGCTACGGGTAACAATGAAGTGCCGAATGGTAATATTTTTCGTGCACGATTGATTTTAGCTTTCGTTCTTCGGTTCCCCTTGTTCGACCGATTAGGTAAAGGAAGTAAGTGTCGTCGCCGTGATATTGTCAAGGTCTCGTTTTTAATGTGGCCATACTTACCATTCTATTTAAAATTAAATATAAAGTCAACTCAGTGTCACTGATTTTGATACCGCGAGTGTCGTCGTAGGGGTGGAGCTCATCCTCATCGTCCTGTCATTATCCGAAAAAGTTGCCTCTGCATCTTTCATTCCATTCAAAAACTAGCTCTTTGTTTTGTCACCAATATACTAAAATATAATTCATAATAAGGATGGAATTGCTGAATAGCATTTCCCAAACCCTTGTTACTTGAGTTTTTTTTTTAAATAAGTATATCTAAATACTATAAAAAAAAAAATGAAAAGTAGGTACTTAGTTGTGTTTAACTAGCTGATCTATTTAGAATATTGCTATTTGCAAAAAAAATAACATTCCAGTAGAAACATTTTCTAAGTCTCTTTAAATCTTTTGGGAGTAAGGAGTCCCAAAGTCGTTTTGCAGTGATTTTCTGCACCAGATTTAATTTAATTTTATTGTCATTGTAAAACATAATATCAGTGCCACCTTATCTGAAGTTTTTGCATCACATCATATCAGATTCTTATGTTGACATTATGATTAGAACATTGTTATCAGTTTAAACATCAGACAAATTTATAATTAAATCAAATAGGAGATATTGGTGTTTAATATTAAAATATTTTGCGTTACATTTCCTTTTAATTTTAATTTTTCTGTAACAAAGACTGAAACAAACAACCAGTGATCTTCTTTAGCCCCGGATTGAAACACCTGGAAGTTCATCATGGGGTTTGCCCAGCAGTGGGATGATGTAGGCTAACAGTAACAGTAAAGACTGAAGGGAAATCCTAAAAGACCTAACTTTCAAATTTCCCAAATAGGTATTATTATGTAAAATTAAAAGAGGGTTTTCCTGAGGCTACATAAATTGTTGTTGTCCTTGTTAATTTCATGACAAATTCATGAAGTACGTATTTTGCTAAATACTTCATGAATTGAATGAATTTATGGAAGATTCATTTAATAACCTACCTGTCTTGAGCAAGCGTAGTGATCATTGCTGGTGCCTCCTCTGTATGAGAAGAGGACTTCAGTGCCCTGCAGTGGGACAATAATAGGCTGGTATAATAATTTAATTACTTATTTACCAGTGGGGCAGACCCATAATTAAGAAAGTAATATTTATTTAGTCTTGTGCCAAATAATGACACTTACAAGTTGGGAACTTCACACAATAACAATAAGCCAACAGGAATTTTCTGACTGTATCACTGCAATTAAATAACTATAAACTAATTTATAATCGTGTACACTGATTTAAAGTAATTTAAATCAAAATAAGGATAATATTTATTTGTAAACGATGTATGTATTAGGGTGACTACAAATCCTTAAATAACTATGCGTAAATACAATAACAAATCAGTTTTATAATGATTATGAACAGATTTGCAGTCCACAATAAATTCATTTATGTACTAATAATACTCAAAAGAATTCAGTATATTATTTCTGATTCAAAGTCAATGCGACAACATGTACTATTTGACCCTAATTTCCACTCTAAATGTTGTTTAATTTTATACAGTAAGTGTTTACATTTTTTTTTTAACCTTGCTTCACACTAGGAATTTCTCCTGTATTGTGGGTGCGTTTACAAACATTTAGACTCACATACACAAACAGCCAGACCCGGAATAACTACTTGTAGGTCGTACAAATACTGGTTCCGCGCGGGAATCGAACCCGCAACACGCAGCGCAGCAGTCAATCGCTTAACCACTGCGCCAACCGTGTCGTCAAATTTATTATTCGAAATTCTTCAACAACAAAAATTACGTGTTCTTCTTCGTTCTTTTAGTAGTCTGTCTCATTACATTGTGAGTTGGCACATAATGTGTTGTGCCTAAAAATACTGTGAGTAGATCGCCAGAGTAACAAAACATTTCTCACTAACAATCTTCTATGTTGATATTTACCAACAACACTGAAATCTTTATCACTAATTATGTCTTGATTGATCATGTGTACTACACTGACTCCTAGTCAAATTCATATCATCTATAAAAAACTAGATAGGTTTTATCACTAGGTTTAATCTATAAGTCTTTTACCACCTGAATAACTGCTAGTTTTGATTTTGTATTGTATCTGGTAACTCTAGTACGTATATTTTTTTTCGGTGTAAGCATTAAGAAAAACAAAAGAAAATCTTATCTTTTATTTTCAATATGTAAATTGTCTGGTCCAGTCTCATACGTTACATCGCAGTGGGCGTGGTAATTACCTCATACTCGGATAATTTTAACTGAATAGATCCATGCCAACAGTCGGTAAGGTGTTCTATACAATAATAATAATAATATACATACATATATACATTCTATACAATACAATAATAATATACACATATGTGTAGAATTGTTGTATGTTTTATCCGTTTGTAAGGCCGGGGCTTTTGATAGAGGATGTATGTTTCGCATCCTTGATCACTCGTAACTCGCCATCAATCTCTCGCCACGGGTTATGTACCTATTCCCGTTACTCACGCAGTTATTGGTAGTGTTGTGTTCATGTTCTCATTTCAGGTGTTCCCTGGGCTTACTTACTAAGTTCCTACTCTCATCTGAGTAAAACGAAAATCTCTTTTATTATTAAAATCTCTTACTGACTAGTTTCGAACTCGAAAGGAGCTCTTAGTCAAGAGATCCTCACGCAAGTCGAATTTAATAACCGAGAAACAATATTAATTATTTAATTACGAATGAGTCTCAGGAAGGTTATAATAAAATAAATAAACTGCTTCAGTACTTAGCACTAAGTAAATGATTACAATAGATCTGGCTTTAGTGATCTTTTCTTCTTCTTGACCAGTCAGTAATGTGACATCCATATTCGCCAGATACGAACCTGTAATTTTGTTGGTAGGTACATACCTACCCGAGCAAACGGTTCTTTCACCTTCAAGCTATCAGAACAGTGTACGGCCGAGTCAGGACCGTCTGCAGTTACCTGCAATGTGCTCGTATTATATATTTTTGTCGTAATGTCAAGGTTAGGTCGGCATCGCGGGCAACGCCCCTCTCAAACCCGTTATGATCCGTCTATTAAACCAGCCAATTACATAACGCGATCATCATAAAAACGAGTTACGGAAAGAGTTAATTAGTGTTACAATTTGCGATGCTACTTTAGCACAAGCCTTGTCCAATGTAATAGTAAACTTGAACACCGAAGCTGACATTGAATAGGTTCCTTCCTCAAGTATCGATTACCATTGTTGTATGTTGATATCTAAAGTGTTACGATGTATTATCGATGTTACGGTCCATATTTTATAAAGCCGTTATCGTTTCGCAGCGAGATTTGAATGAGCCGATACGTGTTCATGTTATTTTACGCTATACAACTGATAATATGATGACTAACACTTGAAAACCGTCTCTCTGATTTCCCATAGTGTCTACTCTCGTCATAAAACCAAATCTGACGTCTCTCAAAGCACACTTTGACTCTAATTCAAAGAGTAGGTATGGTGAATAATTTTGGCACTGCACGACAGTGCTTCTATTAAATTTAAAAGTTGCAACGAATGGTTGCCAGTTTTTTTCACTCGCTTCTATTAGCTTGGTGTATGTATCTATAGATCTATGTAACGGAATGTTTGAACTCGATTTTCATCCCCTTCAAAACGTCGGATTGATTTGAAACTTCGCACACTTATCAAGGACCGATGACAATACAATAATTTAAATAGTTTGTCCCATTATCCTTGCCAGGATCCTCAGGATTAGAGATTTTTTCATCCCTGATACTCGGTAGTGTCTTTGTGCCAAGTGCACGTAAAAAGTAAACTTTCCCGGAGAGGGGGAGCCTGAGAAACGGCTACCACATCCAAGGAAGGCAGCAGGCGCACAAATTTCCCATTTCTTACATAAGTTACAGACTTTTAATAAAATATTGTGTACTGTAGTATACCTACTGTTCTTAGCCGTGTAAGAAATTCGTTAAAAAAAAAAAAAACAAAAAAAAACGCTTTTGTAGATATCTATGCTAATATCAAATATTTTCATGATGCCGCTAATTTTACAAATATTCACAAAAATATTTACTACAATAGACATCAAGCACCCTACGCTTTTTTACAGTAAAATATTTTTTTTTGTTAATCACTACATATTCTTATTTTAAACTTATTGAAAATTATTTTCTACTCTTTAGTTCTGTTATCTACAAAAGCATGTATTTTTAGTTCTTTTATACAATTTTTTCTTGTAATCTAGCGACATGTTTGAGCAGTCTTAGATCGTCCATAATTTTTCTAGATGCTCAACGCATCGAACGCACCGAAATACTTGGTTCGAGTCGTCTGAAGCTAAGGTCGTGAACCTTTCGCTTATTCAGTTTTTTGTTGGCACGATACCTACCGTAGCGTAGAATGTTATATGAAATCTGGCACGAGAAGCGTTTACATCTTCGCCTACAAAGAAGTCCTAGATCAAAATGAATATAATGTTGATCTTAATACGAGAAGTAACACAAATTGTCAAATAGTGGTAAAGGTTATATTGAAAAGAATTAATCCATCGCAATAAGTAACCGTATTAAATACGCGGTGATTTACACATATTACAAAACTCAAACTCAAACTCAAAGCATTTATTTCAATTAAACCATTTACAGGCACTTTTGAATTGTCAAGTGGGTCAGTCAGAAATATGAAGCTAGTTGCCCATTCCAAAGCGTAGTAGGTACCTATGGAGAAGAACGGGCAAAAAACTTCATGGACACTCTTTTAAATTATATTGTTACATAAATATTAGTTACATCATTAATGTTGAATATAGGTATAATTATATGTGAGAACGATGTAAATAAGACGTACACGTTGAGTGTCCAGTGTACAGTAAATATAAATTTAAACAAAACAATCCATAATAAAATAATTAAAATAAGCCTTGGTGGCTAAGAGATGACCAGTCCCAACTGACAGCGCCCGTTCACGAACATGACGCATGGATCAGCACCATTCAGCTCAACCATTTTGAAGGGAGCTAAATGATCCAACACACGCGCCACCGTCAGCGAGACATTTGAGTGAGCATGACATCTATCAGCCGCCAGGGCACATTCAAGTCAATGAAAGACATTACCCGGTAAATGGTAGCTCGATAGTACATAGTACTCACACTTGTTCTATGCAATTATATAATACAAAGGAGATTGAGTTTATACAAAGCAAAGGTAGTCTTACAATCTTCAGCAGCTCCAACAGTATTTTCAAATGTTAATCAATTAGTTGTGGTTGTGGAGCAGGACCAGCATTGAGCCAGGCATTTTTATCAGCGATATAATCCCCCAACTTATAATATGCCTGGCTGCATAGTGTGCGTTTTATACAAACTTTGAATTTCGTCTCATTGAGTTGAAGTATGTGGGGAGGTATTTTATTGTAACATTTTAAACAGTACCCCATGAAAGATGAGTCTACTTTAGCCAGTCTGAAACCTGGTTGAACTAATAGGTCCCTATTTCTGGTACTATAATTATGTCTATCACCTCTTTTAGTAAAAAGATGTACATTTTTTCTTACGTACATGATGTTTTCATAGATATATTGACAAGGTACCGTCAAGATCTTAATAACCTTAAACAGTTCCCTTAGAGAATCGCGCCTGCGGAGATTATAAATGGCTCTGATGGCTCTTTTCTGCAGAATAAAAATAGAATCGACGTCTGCAGCCCGTCCCCAAAGTAAAATACCGTAAGACATGATACTATGAAAGTAACTAAAATAGACCAGCCTCGCGGTATATTGACGGATTTTTCTGACAGCATATGCTGCTGAACTTAGCCGTCCCGCCAGAGATGTTAAATGAGAACCCCATTGTAGCCTCGAGTCAAGCGTGATCCCCAGGAAAACAGTTTTATCGACGAATTCTAGTTTCTCTTGATTCAATACTATCTCACAATCACTACTTTTGACATTAGGTAAAGAAAATCGTATACACTTAGTTTTTTTCCCATTTAATACTAAATTATTAGCAGTGAACCAATTATGGACCTGCATTAGGGCGTTATTAACGTCGTCAAAATTTTTAGCACTTCTTTCTACCTTAAAAATTAAAGAAGTATCGTCAGCAAATAACACCATTTGTGGTTGTTTTTTTAATAAATGGAGTAGATCATTAATATACACTAAAAAGAGGAAAGGACCCAATATCGAGCCTTGTGGAACTCCCATTTCTACTTTCAAACTAAGTGAATTGACACCATTTATTTGAACTTGCTGCTGCCTATCATTTAAATAAGATTTTACTAGACTGAGCGCAAGTATTCCAAGTCCATAATGCTCAAGTTTCAAGAGCAAGGTTTCGTGATCGACGCAATCAAATGCCTTGGAGAGGTCACAAAAGATTCCTATGGCGTCTTGGGCCTCTTCCCACGCCGTAAATATGTGTTTTAATAAGGTGACTCCGGCGTCAGTCGTACAACGTCCCTTGGTGAAACCATACTGTTGATTGTGTAAGATTTTATTGGTGTTAAAATGAAAGAGCATTTGATTAAGCATTACCTTTTCAAATACCTTGCTGAAAACTGGCAACACGGATATGGGTCTATAATTATTGGTGTCTTTACTGTCCCCGGATTTGAAAAGTGGTATTACCTTACTGTATTTCATTAAATCCGGGAAGACTCCTTGATCCACACACAAATTAAATATGAAGGCTAAGTAAGGCGCTATAGTGTCAATTATGGATGTACAGACTTTAATGGACATTCCCCAAAGATCTTCAGTCAATTTGATCTTGATTTGCTTAAAAGCTTTTATTACTGTTATGGGGTTAATATGCTTAAAGTTAAATTCAATCGGGCAGACCGAAACGTTCGCCCTTACTAAATCAAAAGCGAGCGTGGGCGAGGAATTTAAAGTGTCAGTAGTTTTAATTGGGATACTGGTAAAGAAATTTACAAATTCTTGAGCAACTTCTTTGCTATCGCAAATGAGACCACGTGTCGTCTCCAGTGTATAATCAGAATTATGCTTTTTGTTCCTGTTCGTTTCATTATTGATAATTTTCCATTACATCCATAGAAAGTCACGAGCTATTTCATGGCTTTCTGATACATTATTAATGTTGTCTACATTAATGTAGGTACCATAAATCCATATTTCCAACAAAGCTAAAACTACCAACGAGATTTTTTTTCTTTTGTGAGCCTCAGCAGAAGCACAAATGCCGTAGCTGATCGACATAGTCAAGTGGCTGTCACTATTATCGTTGATTGTTATATTTAAATGTCTATTGTCATATGATGTGACACCGAGCCTTGAACGTGTACCTATTTACACCGAGAATGAGAAAAATAATATTAGTGTACAATTTAGTACCGTTCTGGCATTCATCGTTGCTTTAAAGCGTTGTCGTTCCGTTCCTTTATCGATTATATCTCAAGTACTTAATTAATTTAAAGCGACGCAATTGCTGTTTGTATTTACCTACCCTTAGCGGAACCAAGTAATACTGTACCTACTATCATGTATCATTAAGTTTTCATAATCCTCTTGCTCTTGTCTCTATTCATTTGGAGTCAGTGCAGCAGGACTTCTTCTTTCATACATCTCTAACAGCCGTCAAATCTTCACCTCCTTTTTAGTCATGTCGTCTTCTATTATCTTTCACACCATCCGCCCTTTGTTTGGTCTTCCTCTACCTACATTATAGTCTTCTTGGTCTAAACTTTCCCAGATCATGTTTTCCTCATTTCCGAATCAAGTATCTGCTCGAGTGACCATCTCTATACTGTTGCTATGCTGTCCATTCAGCTTTAATTGTCTTGAGAAGCTAATGGTTGCTTTATATGCCTTATATGGGTATCAATTTACTCTTCAATGGATTTAGTTTGTTTGTAAAGTCTGGGGGACTTCGAAACGCATCTATCGTAAATCTTAATCCTTCTATTTAATTGTAATAGAATGTTTTGTGTTTTATTTTTTAATTGTGTCTTATTGCTGCACTGCGATGTCTTTTAGTCTTTACGTTCAATCTACTAAATTGCCAAATATTGGTTTAGGCTACTCGCTTGTGAACTAGTTATCGCAAGGTCGATCAGGAATCAGGATGTATCACTCAGTTTGCGCTTTTCATAAGTGACGAGTCGCGAGTTTTGATCGCGTGAGTAACGTGACAATAATCAGTAACCAGTAATTGTCAAAAACACTTTTAATAGGTCAACACATTCTCGGAAATGTCTGCTTAGTTAGACAAGGAATGTCACACGTTTACCCAATGGCGTAAGTAGTTCGGACGTTCCAAAATTGGATCTTAGAATGAATTTTGGGTTAGTACATATTTGCTATTACTATTTTAATCTTATCAAAATTCACGGCCTTGCGGCATCCCTAATGAATGCCACCTGTATTACTGCTAAATTCCTCTTTAAGTCTACGTCACGGAAATCTCCGTCATTGCCAGAGTTTGATGTTCTTATATCCAATGCTCACAAGTCACAGTTGAGCCAGTGACTCACTGTTTTAATGGGAAGTTTGATGTTATACTAAATCGCTCACAGTTCTCTGTTGCTATACTCCTTACATACATGTCGTGAGAATAATGATTTTCCTCAAAGGTTAAGAATTTCCCAAACTAACACAGAAACTCTAATTTCCTGGTTTTCTGTGTGTTAATTTCTTTGAGGCTACTATTAAGGTAAAGCTTATCTATTAAGTATTGATCTCGAGTTCTCGACACAATTCAAGCGATTAGTGCTTGAGCACTGATCTAAAATACGATCATAAGGGTGCCTCAATATCGGTAAACCCCCTTTTGCTTTGGAGTTGTTGTAAGTTAAACGTTTTTGCGTTGGTTATAGCGGAAGCATATAGCGGGAGATAATTAAATAACAATGGTAAGTTTACAATGGTGGCTTACTATTACAGAAATTCAACGTGCTATGTTATTATGATCGTGATTTGTGTCGATTGACTTTAAACAGTCATGTGTGTTAGTTATGTTTGGTAATAAAATCGGAACAGTTTATTGTTTGCATAGCTTTGATGTATTAGCTTTGACAATACATAATCCATGTGCATGATTGATGTTCCTATTAGAAATGAAGAACTAATGACTTTCTGTTTTGATTGAAGTTGTTAGTGTACGATGGTGGTTTTTCATTCTAGAAGTCAGCTTACAAGCTGTGATTCAGTTAGATGTTTTTGACTTTGTTTGGTATTAGTTTGCGATTTCCTTATCTTAAGAATGATGATGATGATAAAATATTTCATCAAGTACATGAACATCATATTAAATTATCTACAATTATGTACTCTATGTGTTATATGTTTTGTGGCTACACATTGATACGAAATTATACAAACAAAATAGAACAAAGATTATAGACAATTAAATTAATTCTTGTCAATGAATAACTTTTTTTGTGGCTGACTGTATGTATAATGGAAACAAACGCTTTGTTATTTTATTCAGTATTATTTAGCCATTGCTATCAAAACATGAGTTGAAATTGATTAAATACCTAACATACTTACCTTATACCCGATTCATAGATGGGATAAACTATGTGTAGGAAAACCGCATTTGTAAAGTGCAATAAGTATGTGTATTTTGACACCAATAGTTTTGTGGAAACTTTAAAATCGACTAGAGATACTGTGTATCTGCCTGTTAGTTTTAGACACATAATAGCAAGGCTATTAGCTTTTTATATAAACTCAGACATAAGTAGTATGTCGAAGTCTTGTGTTATTAACACCACAATGGTTAGTAATAGTACTAATAATAAGGTGGTGAGCTTGAATAAAGGTAGCTCAAATGCTATAAGTATTTTTACAAATTGTACGAAGGAGGTTCCATGCCCCTCACTCACTAGGAGCTCATTGCCTGGTGATGACATTGAAGTATTGGGGATAACTCCGGATAATCATTTAAACTAGTTTGTAAGACAACAGAAGGTACCAGTAAGAATATTCCTATACGTAACAACTACAAGGTATCTTCTTGCTTTAAATTAATTAATTATCAAAAACATCAGCAAAATGTCTTGAAATTATTTCATCAAAATATTCAAGGTATTTCTTCCAAATTATTAGAAATTGAAATGTTTTTAGAAAAAACAAAGTTTGACATTGTTTGTTTTACTGAACATTGGTTAAAGGATTATCAAATGCTAATTAATTATGAGAACTACAGTGTAGGCAGTTGTTTTAACCGTAAATCTATGCTGCGTGGAGGTTCTCTAATCTTAATTAAAAATTGTTTAAAATCTAAGCAACGGAATGACATAGTTGGTTTATCAGTTGAACATTGCATCGAAATGTCCTGTGTTGAGCTAGATAAGCATGTTGTAGTGTGCGTTTACAGACCTCCTAATTATCAGAACTTTTCTTTATTTGAGTCAATAATGGAAGATGTCCTAGCGAAACTTGCATCCAGTAATAAAGCTGCAATTATTTGTGGTGATTTTAATATTAACATTTTGGAAATTAATTCAAATAGCAGTAGATTATTAAGCCTTTTTAAATCGTTCAATTTATCGAATGTTTTTACTGAACCAACTAGAGTAACTCCAAGTTCTGCTACTTGTATTGATAATGTCTTCTGCGATTGTGATTATTTAGTGAAAGCCATCGTAAATTATTTGCCATCTGATCATAGTGGACAAACGGTAACTTTTAAGTTTAAAACACCTTTGCAAAAAGTGCAAATACAATTTAGACCAATAACGACTGGCAAATTAAGTAGATTCAATAGTACCCTAAACAATAAGTTAAATGTTCTGAGTCATATTATGGACGATGCAAATAAATTGTATGAGAATTTCTTTTCAGTAGTGCACAATGAATTCAATAAAACTTTTGAAAAGAAAACAAAAAATATTTGTCCTAATTTTATTTTTAGTGACTGGGCAACTAGAGGTATTAGGATAAGTAGGGAAAGACTGTTCGATCTGTACGGCCTTAAGCCCTACATTAACACTGAAACTTTCAACAAGTATGTTGCTACATATTCAAAAATTTTTAGGAATACTTGCAAGATAGCTAAAGCCCAGTACATTAGCAACAAGATTAAATCAGCAGAAAATAAAATAAAAACGGTTTGGAAAGTTATAAATAACGAAACTAGTAGGAAAAAAATACGTAGCACAGATTATACATTGGAGACTTCACGTGGTGCCATAAGCTCTAACTTAGAAGTCGCTCAAGAATTTGTAAATTTCTTTACTAATATACCAGTTAAAACGACGGAAGCTTTAAATTCCTCACCTGATGTCTCGATTGATTTATTAAGAGCGAACGTTTTAGGCTGCCCGGTTGAATTTCAATTTAAACATATAAACCCTATGATAGTTATAAAAGCTTTTCGGCAAATAAAAATCAAATTGACCGAAGATCTATGGGGAATGTCTATCAAAGTTTGTACAGCAATAATCGAGACTATAGCACCATACTTAGCTTTAATATTTAATTTGTGTGTAGATCAAGGAGTCTTCCCGGATTTAATGAAATACAGTAAGGTTATACCACTTTTTAAATCTGGGGACAGCAAAGACACCAACAATTATAGACCAGTATCTGTGTTGCCAGTATTCAGCAAGGTGTTCGAAAAGGTAATGCTCAATCAAATGCTTAATCATTTTAACACCAACAAAATCTTACACGATCAGCAATATGGTTTCACCAAAGGACGTTGTACGACTGACGCCGGTGTCACTTTATTAAAACACATATTTACAGCGTGGGAGGAGGCCCAAGATGCCATAGGGATCTTTTGTGACCTCTCCAAGGCATTTGACTGCGTTGATCACGAAACCTTGCTCTTAAAACTTGAGCATTACGGACTAGGTAAACTGGCGCTTAGTTTAGTACAATCTTATTTAAATGATAGACAACAAAAAGTGCAAATAAATGGTATCAATTCACTTCATTTAAAAGTACAAATGGGTGTTCCACAAGGATCGATATTAGGTCCCTTCCTCTTTTTAGTATATATTAATGATCTACCCCATTTATTTAAAAACCAACCACAAATGGTATTATTTGCTGACGATACTTCTTTAATCTTTAAGATAAATAGACGTGCATCAAATCTTGACGACGTAAATAATGCCCTACTGCAGGTACATAATTGGTTCACTGCTAATAATTTAGTATTAAATGGGAAAAAAACTAAATGCATAAGATTTGCTTTACCGAATGTTAAAAGTAGTGATTGTGACATAGTATTGAATAACGAGAAACTAGAATTTGTCGATGAAACTGTTTTCCTGGGAATAACGCTAGACTCAAGGCTGCAATGGGGTCCTCATTTAACATCTCTTGCAGGACGGCTAAGTTCAGCAGCATATGCTGTAAGAAAAATCCGTCAATTTACTAATGTAGATACCGCGAGGCTAGTCTATTTCAGCTATTTTCATAGTATTATGTCTTACGGTATTTTATTATGGGGACGGGCTGCCGATATTGAGTCTATTTTTATTCTACAGAAAAGAGCTATCAGAGCAATATACAGCCTCCGCAGGCGCGATTCTCTAAGGGAACTGTTTAAAGACATTAACATCATGACGGTACCTTGTCAATATATTTATGAAAACATCATGTACGTAAGGAAAAATCTAAATCTTTTCAGTAAAAGAGGTGAAAGACACAATTATAGGACTAGAAATAGGGACCAATTAGTTCAACCAGGTTTCAGACTGGCTAAAGTAGACTCATCCTTCATGGGGTACTGTTTAAAATGTTACAATAAAATACCTCCCCACATACTCCAACTGAATGAAACGAAATTTAAATCCTGTATAAAACGCACACTATACAGCCAAGCATATTATAAGTTGGGGGATTATATCGCTGACAAAAATGCTTGGCTCAGGGCTGGTCCTGCTCCACAAGGGCGCGTAAACTAATTAATTAGCATTCGAAAATAATGTTGGAGCTGATGAAGATTGTACAACCTATCTTTGCATTGTATAAATTCAATCTCATAGTATTGTATAATTGCATAGCACATGTGTGAGCACTATGTACCCACTATAAAGCTTACTGGGTTCGTCTTTCATTGACTTGAATGTGCCCGGGCGGCTGAGAGTATGTCATGCTCACTCAAATGTGTCGCTGGTGGTGGCGTGTGTATTGGATCATTGAGTTCCCTTCAAAATGGTTGAGCTGAATGGTGCTGATCCATACGTCATGTTCGTGAACGGGCGCCGTCAGTAGGCACTGGTCATTTCTTAGCTGCCACGGCTTATTTTAATTCCATAATTGTTTTTATCTTTTTATTACGGACGCTTTTAACGTGCACGTCTTTCTACATCGTTCTCACATGTATAATTACAACATGAATGATGTAACCACTCTATTGTAACAATATTTTGATTTAAAAGAGTGTCCATGGAGTTTCTTGCCCGTTCTTCTCCATAGGTACCTACTACGCTTTGGAATGGGCAACTAGCTTCATCTTTCTGACTGACCGACCCCTTGACAATTCAAAAGTGCCTGTAATTGGTTTATTTGAAATAAATGCTTTGAGTTTGAGTTTGAGTTTGAGTATTATAAAGTAGGTGCAAGCCTATGTTATACCGTTCTTGTGTAACGATACGTTACATAACCGCGAATTTGCGGTTATGTATGACGCACTCGTGTATATGCGTAAACGCCGGCAATTCTGGCAGGGTGCAGGAAAATGAGCTATTTCTACATATTTGGGTAATACGAGTTTTGTTGTTGTTGTAAATTGGCTTTTTTGAACGTGGATAGGTCGTTTACGAGCCAGATATTTATATAAAGGACAAATAAATAAATGCGATAGAATTCGTATGACAATCCACCGAATTAAATATACTTCCTTATACACTGACACACTCTTTACAAACGCAAACACCCCCTTACACAACGCACACTCACTCACACACTCATCCCACACACACTCATACACGTTTTTAACATATACATGTTTTTAAGTTAATGGTTTTTGTTAGTTTTACCTTTTTTCTTCTATTAGTTAATTAATAATAATAAGTTACCATATTGTAAAATTCCATGTAAGCACAATCCTACATTCTATTGTAATAGTTTTAGAAGAGCGGGGCCTCCTAGCACAGGTATTTCTCATACTTAAAAGGAGACCCCCATGTAAGATTAATTGTAGAACCTGTAAATTTACTGAAATAAATTTATTATTATTAATAGTATTATTAATTATTCGGAGGTGTTGAAACAGGACTTGATGAAAAAAATCATCCTTTTCAAATGTTGAACAAAGTGAGCTAGTTCGTTGTTCATCATGTGCAATTTTTAAGCTTGATTTTTGTTACAGATGTTGCACAACCGCTATAGGCCCACACAGGGCGCTGGCGTCCATTCTTGCGAAGAGCCCATCCATTGTCGCAGTGTCGCTTCAAACCCGGGACTACCACGAGGTCACCGGCAACATAATCTGCCCCAATGTAGTCAGAGGCATCGACCACTTGAGAGATCCGCGTCTCAATAAGGTAAGAAATGTGCAATCTCCATGCTGGAAAATAATAATCTATTTAATTATTTTTGGAAATTTTTAAGGCGTTGGGCTTCATTTTCATCTGCGCCACAATTATAATGCCAAATGTGCCACAAAAACTCACTAACATGTAATTTTGGATTCAGCGTTTCTTTATCTGTTTTGTCGCCCTAATTATTTTGAAGCTCATATTGGGCTGAAACCAAACTGTCAGTCGGACAGTACTTATTCGTTTTTAAAACGAGTGTACAAATTGTTGGTCTCAAGTTGCGTAGTTTGTAGGGTTCAGTTCTCCTAGACCACTTAGCCTGTCCACTGTTTGAGTGGGGTGATAACTGATAAGCTACCAAATGTTTTTTTTTTATGTTTGTATACTAGATCAAAACGGAATATAAATGTCAACTGTAACTTCTGTGGTGTTAAGGTAAAAGGGGAGAAGTCATAAATATTGATAAATGCGTTATTTGCATTACGATACTGAACATTAAAATATATTCAGGTAAGAAGGAGATAAGTCAGTATTTGTGTTACAATTTCGTACAACTCAAATTGCAAATCGAGTCTAGTCAGGAAACAGCAAAATTCTAAAAGGGTTTAAAGAGTTAAGTTTACTCATCTCATTATTGCGTTTATGACTTATCCCCTTATACCTTAACACCATAAATTTTCCTTTTGCTTGGTTTTCCCTCCTTTTTCCTTAAAGTCGGTATTGAACTATTGAGCTAAATGTAAGGAAATACGAATGACATTGACTATTGATCACAATAGCATACTAGCATTGAAATTCGCTTTGTTTCGAAACAGATTTAAATAAAAATACATTGAGAAACTAGAATTTTGGCATTCAGTTGGGGATCAGTCTTGGTTTGTGTAAGCGAAATAATTGATCGATACTGTAGAAACATACATTTGACATTAAGGGATGCTTTCTAGAACTGAGACAGAATTCCAGATTCAGAACAGAATTCCCTTGCATTGTTAGACTCACATAAAATCCTAATAATAAAATGTTTGGACTTAAAAACCAAAACCATGACCTCTGAGTTTGTTTCGACATTTCTTCTCAGTTCTCAGGGATCAGTCAGCTAGGAAATGCCGGCACCATCTAGTTTTAAAATATTGACGTGTAAAAGTGTCTTAAAATATCTACTTACAGAAATAAACATTTCATTTCATTTCATTTCAAACTTCTATAGGATCATAATATATACATAAACTGACGCCTTCTACCCAGGGGGTAGGCAGAAACTACAGAACGCCACCTGCTACGATCCTTACAATACTCTTTTTGCCTTATTTACGTTCAAACATTCATTGCGTTACTTACGTTGCTAAGCAGACAGATTTTTCGAACATATGAAGCAATGGATTAGCAATTTCCTTCAAAATGATTCAGTTTGTGAATAGTGTGTTACGCAATTCAGGTGCTGGTCTTACATGCGCGCCGATTGCGAGGACGCGCACCTGACCTTTCTTAAGAACATCACCAATCTTCTTCGTCGCATCGATGATTCCCTTTTTATTAATTTTGAATAAGCTTCGACCGGAATTTGGCCACTTGGCCATCGTTAGCGTTGACCTCGCAAAGTTTTTCCAATAAGGTCACTATATGTTTTTCCAGGGCGTCCGATCCCGGCGCTTCCACTCACAGCCTTCTAAATACCTTTTGTTAGAATAATTCACAAACGAGTTTCCGTAAATATATATTTAGCCCCTATTGCCATGTTGGTAAAATTACACTCGCGATAAGTTAAGATCCTTTTATTGGTGAAAAACTCCCTTATGTAATATCTAGGTTATAAATTTATAATTAATGTTATAGATAACATGTGTATATTTTTTAGGGTCTAGCTTTCACACTACAAGAGCGTCAGGCGCTCGGCATCCATGGTCTTTTGGCAGCCAAGTTCAAAAGTCAAGAGGAACAGCTAGAAATATGTACTATTTCTATTGACAGATATGAGGACAATCTCAACAAATATCTCTACCTCGTCGAGTTACAGGTGACTAAACATGATACAGGTACCATTGATTCTGTGAAACTATTTATAGAAACTGGGTTTTGGATACAGGCGGTATGGGATGTTTTTGTACAAGTTCTAGTTTTAGATTGGAGTTCTAGGTATTATAAGTTTAATGCTTATCGGATTTGTTGAATTAATGTACTAAACACGAAGAGTGGATTTTCATACAGTGAGTATTTTCTCGCTTAAATTTAAAATTTAGAGTTGGGTGTAATAAATTACTGACAGCGGAAAATCATTGAATGGGTGGGTAACATTGTTTTTTTTTGGGTATCTGGTGGTGTAAGGAATGTTTAAAAGGTGTGAACAATCATTTCGTTTTTTTGTTACTCTTAATATAAAAAATAACACGCTTTTTTGGACTAAGGAGATTCATTCTCCTTAGTCCAAAAAAGCGTGTTATTTTTTTTTTTTAACCGCCGTAGCTTGTATCACAGCAATAAACAATCTGGCTAATCTTTTTGGCCTTGACCTAAATTCTTCATCGACCCTGCTCAACCTCGGTGTGAATATTGATGTTAAAATGTAGGATTTGAATGCAGGGCCTTTATTAAAGAACTAAACGTTTTCTGTATAGGAACTTGTTGGTGTGTATGAATCGTGTAAAATATTATACCAGCAGATTACAATACCGCTGTCCAACTGAAAATTTAAAAACATACCGTAACTTTGTTTAAATGTAAATGTACACACGGCTACACATCAAGCTATACATTTCCAGGTTACACTGACCTCTCATTGTAAGGAAATCCTATACAATACGAGATCAGCTTATACTGGAAATTATAGCTTGATCTGTAGCCGTGCGTACCAGTATTAGCAAAAAATTAGTTTGAATGACGATTAAAAACTAAAACGAACGTAATAAGTTATTAGTTTTCATCGCGTATGCCGCCGTATGTGTATATAAAAATAAAATACATAGTTACTAGATTGAATTGAATTAGTTTTAGTCATCAATTTTAATTAAAGTTTTGATAGTAATAAATTAAACAAATGGTTTATTCTTTTATTAGTCGTACAAAGTGTGCAAATAACAAGTCTTATAATTTTATATGCACCTAAATATGTATTAAATCAATCATATACTTTCTATCTGTTGGTGGATCGTGACAAACAGGAACGTACCGTTAAGATATGACTTGTTTTCAATTGAACGAAATTGAGTAATTTCAATCAAACTAAAATTAATAAAATAAGGATCACTTCATTTTAGGTAAACATACGATAGTGTGATGAGATGCCAAAAAATACATCTTTTTCTTATACCCAGACCGCTCGAGTGAGCGAGAGATATCTAACGAAAACAATAACCTACGGTAAAGATTTATGAAGTACATATTTCCGAAAATACTGTCGCATTATTATGCCAGCCAGGTGTTCACAAACACTCTCAAGTTGGCCCTGAACCTACTATTATATTATTACTATAACTTATTATTGATAGATTACCTATTTATCCAGTTCTTTAGACATTTAAAAAAGAAGATTCGTTTTAGTTATAACTAAAAACTAAAATTGATGATAAAATATTTATAAAAATGTTGTGAATAAATTAGGACTACTTAATCAATCGATTTGAAAATTTTAGTGATTTATCCCAACACCGATTCGTACCCAGAAATACAATGATGAATAAATTAAATATTTGTCTGTTTTAAACAACTTCAATAAATTATCGTCTGAAATGGCCTAAATTGAAACAAATGGCAACATTTTCGCCACGGCCGCGGAAACGGGTCACAACGTAATTATTTAGGTGCTTGTTTAATATTTCACAAAAGAATAAAATGATAATTTTTGACTGGGTATAAAATACGGTTTGGACGGGCATATTTTGAATATTGTGCATTTAAGTGACAGCGTTTAGCGCCAAAAATATTTAGAACATCATTCTGTCTCTGCCATATTCAATCGATTGACATAATTTTAAATGCGTTTAGCTCTAAACGCATTTAGTTGTGTGCGGTGCAAGCTGGCTTTAACGTATGTAGGAATGGTTAAAGCAGGCTAACGGATGATTTGTTCAATTATGTACAAAGGACTGTTGTGAAGTTTGTTGTGCGCTGGTGTGTAATTTTGTTAATGGCAACGATTACCTCTGCCTTTGACATAATTAATAGGTCCCATTTTTATTTGTTAAAATTGGCGTTTGTGTTTTCTTACCTGATTTTCAAAAGAAAGAAATAATTCAAACCTGCTTGAAAGTCAACGTATATAGACATTGTCTTTCAAGCAGGTTTTGAATTATTTTGATTTTGTACTTTTGTAAATGATAAAACACATCAGCCAAGATATTTTTTTGAGAATGACCTGTTATTTATTCGTATAATAATTTGAGAACAGTCCATATGTTGGATTTCTAAAGACAAGTCCCTTTTGATTTTTGATTGGTTCAAAAATAATTGTATTGGTATTTTTACACTGCAACAAATAACGGGCAACACGTGAGAGAGCCCTATATCATATGTCAATCAGTGAACTGCGATAGACTAAATTTACTGACTTAACCACCATTAATTATATTTTCCAAAATAAACAAGGCAACGTTTTTAATAATTTTATTGAATTATTGCAGGACAGAAATGAGAAGTTGTTCTTTAGGCTTCTAGCGGAGAACGTTGAGAAGTATTTGCCGATCGTATACACCCCGACCGTGGGACTGGCGTGTCAGAAGTTCGGTCTCATTTACAGAAGACCTAGGGGCCTTTTCATCACCATCAACGACAAGGGACATGTATTCAACATTATAAAAAATTGGTGAGTGTTCATTTTTACCCGTATGCGCGACAGCAAACACAAAGTTAGCGTATCTTTATGAATCTTTGTTGATTCTATAAACTCTCGAGGAATCCTAACGGCTCGATGGATTTTAATAAATGAGTAGTCTATCGACTCGTCTAGGTCGCACGATGGTTAAGTATATACGGACTATGGGCTTCTTAAAACCCTTATTACACTATCTCTTGTCTTAATGGAAAAGTGTTTCGTTTGACAGTATTTTTTCTTTCGCGGACTAATCCTAACAGCTGAAACGATTCTTAGCGAGTCGAACATTTTACCAGTCTCTTCTAAATAGAATATTTTAGTGTTATTCATTAAATTATTCTATTCGCAAGAATCAAAGCATAACTAATTTAAATTCTAGCTATGAATAGAAACGGTTTACATTTTGTCTTACATGTTGCTTCGACGGCTACCTACTGGTTTATTTAAACAAACTAGTTCTAGAAATCGAGACTCTTATTCAACTATGATATTTGTGATAGATTTCATCCATGTAAATTCAAAGCATAATGGTAACAATTTTACATGCAACAGGCAGGCACTTTACTTTGTGTATTTAATTTCATCACCATTGCTCTCTAAACGGTGAAGGAAAACATCGTAAATAAAACCAACCTTCTTCTTCTAGCCTTAGAACCAAAAATTCGAATACATGAAAGAAAGAAAGAAAATGCGTTTATTTGCGGTAAACCCTATTTTCTAAAGAGGACAGCTGAAATAGTTTGTACGCCTCTTTCCATGTTGTTTAACAGATGTATTGAAAGTGGTACATTTCCGTCTGCGTGGAAAAAAACAAATATAATACCAGTACATAAAAGTGGATCTAGACAAAACATAGAAAACTATAGACCTATATCGATACTTAATACTCTTGCAAAATTATTAGAAAAACTCGTTCATCAGGCCATTTATCCATTTTTGCCGCACAATATAATACTCGAGCAACACGGTTTTGTTAAAAATAGGTCTACAGTGACAAACCTAATGATCTTTACAGAGTATTTGTTTAATAATATGGACGCAGGATATCAGACCGACGCTGTTTATACTGATTTTAAAAAGGCCTTTGATAGGGTGGACCATTCAATTTTATTAAACAAAATAGCCTTTAACGGCATCAGAGGCAACTTACTGCGTTGGTTCTGTTCATATATCAGCAATCGTAATCAAACTGTAGTGAGCAATGGTTACAAATCAGACTCATTTCTAGCGACTTCAGGCGTTCCCCAGGGATCTATTCTTGGCCCATTGATGTTTATTTTATACATTAACGATATTTGTAACTGTTTTCAAAATAGTAACTTCCTACTTTACGCTGATGATCTTAAGGTATTTAGAACAATAAAAAACACTGTTGACAGCAGCCTATTGCAAGAAGACCTGAATAGATTATCTGATTATTGTAATGAAAATAAATTAATACTAAGTATCCCTAAGTGCAAATACATAAATTTTACTAAAAATAAGAATGTAATAACGTATGATTATTCACTTTGTAATAAGACTCTAGATAAAGAAACCTATATCTGTGACCTGGGCGTTCTTCTTGATTGCAAACTTCACTTAAACCTACATGTAGCTAAAATTACTTCTAAAGCATTTCAAATGTATAATTTTGTTATGAGAACCACGTCGGATTTTAAACGACCAACCACATATCTGTATTTATTTAATTCTTTAGTTCGCCCACAAGTTGAATATGCTTGTATGATCTGGGATCCCTATTATATAAAATATGAGAATGCAATAGAGCGAGTTCAGCGTAAGTTCCTCAGTACAATGCAGTACAAATGTCGCATCGAACGCTTATCCTATGAGGACGCATTGAATAAGTTTAAACTGTTAACACTGCACTCTAGACGCTTGTTGCTCCAAGGAATGATGCTTCATGGACTTGTACACAATAAATTTGACTGCTCTAATTTGATACATAAAATTTACTATATTGTACCTAGAACAGTAGTGAGACGAGAGGCGCGCTCTTATCCACTGTTTGCTACAACTCCCTGTCGTACAAATGCAGGAAGGAGAGCGCCGCTCCAGAGATTGGTTCAAGCTTACAATAATAACTTTAATGATGTCGATGTATTTGCCCTATCTAAACATAAATTTAAAAAACAGATTGTTATGCGCCTTGCTAAAAACCTTTAATTTAATTATTTCCTTTTTTCATTATTTAACTATTAGACAGCGAAAAATTGTATTGTTGTTTTATATTTTTATTACTTAAGTTTACCAAAACTGTATCTACTATAAGCTAGTAATATGTGGAAACGTAGTGGATTGTACATTTACTTACAGCATACTGTTTATCTAGATGTAACACTCAGTGTATGATTGTTTGTTTCCCAAATAAAATAAAATAAAAATAAAATAAACATGACGCAAAAAATAACACAAACACAGACATTGACATTCACCAACCCGCACTGGGCCCGCGTGGTGGATTACGGCCCATTCCCTCTCACAGAGAGGAGGCCTGTGTCCCAGCAGTGGGAACATTATAGGCTGATTATGCTATGCTATGCATATGTAGGTACATCATAACATCACTTGTACAAATACAATGTACCTTGTAAGTAACTTATTTTGTAAAATAATAATAACATAACAGAAAATACACATTGTTTTCAACTTAACAGCGTTTATACCTTATGAGTGGCAACGTCGCAATTTAGAGTCATATTTCGTGGTTTTAAATTTTTATCATTTAATCGGAGCTATATTTTAAAAATCTGTTTAATTAACTTTTTAGAATTACGTGAAAGTGTTTAAAAAGTAAGTAACCGTAATGCTTACAGTTATTTTACAATGAAAATAAATGTATTATTTGCATATAAATAGAACTGTAAACGCAACGATTTCTTACCTTTTACACAGTTTTCACATAATTCTAAAAAGTTAATTAAACAGATTTTTAAAATATAGCTCGGATTAAATGAAAAAAATTTAAAACCACGAAATATGACACTAAACTGCGACGTTGCCACTCATAAGGTATTTAAAACGACATAAACATAACTGGCCAAATGTGGGTGTACTATAGGTTCTCCTCTGCCCAACCCTTGAAAAATAATTTGAGTTCATAAAAGTATTAAGCCAGTCTAGGTATACACACTTCCAATCGCAATCTGAATCATTTTAAAGGATATAGCTAATCCATTGCTACATATGTTCGAAAAAATTGTCTGATCAACAACGTAAATACGCAATGAATGTTGTTGAACTGTCAAAATGAAAGCCATTGCTACTGATAGGGTCTTACGTAGTTACCCCACTGGATTGACCTAGACTGGTGAAGGCTAGAGAAAATCGATACTTAAAAAGCCAAAGCGTATACCAAATGACATGGCTTTAAAATTGCTCTATGAAGTTCAGACTTTGTTTAGTCTATGTAGTATCGTGATCGGTGTTTGATGACTAAATTCAAAAACAGAATAGAGACCATGAATTAAAACTGGTTACAGTAACAATAATATAACTTCAATACAGTAAGGTTAAAAAATCAACTTAAAAAAAAAAAACCTAAAACAGGGCTTCCTCTCTCCTGCCCTCTTGCTGTGCCTTACAGAGTCCATAATGATCTAAATTATTTAGTTACCACCTAAGTATGCATTACGGTAAAGCAACTTTTACACGACAAGGGAAAATATACAGTCTAAATATACATTACGTTACACACAAATAGGTTAAACATACCAAGCTCTAAGCTAAAAATGCACTCAACGAGTGCACTAGTACACATGTGGAAGCAATAAATATATTAAGTAGGTACTATTAAAGATATTGTGTAGGTATTGAAAATAACTTCAAATAACGTCATTTCTCAAACGAAAAACGTCTTTCAGGTGATTTCAAATTAGGATATATGGATTCAACAATTCAAATCAAATTTCTCAATTTGTTAATGGCACTAAAATGTGCCATCCGTTTCTGCGTTTACTCTAAATAAGTGGGTTTGTTTACATATTTGTTCTAACTACCGGTTTTCGTTGTAGGTACAACTAAATGACCTTCAAAATATTTGGGTGAACGTTTCTTTCAAATCTACTTTTCTAATCGATAGACATTACTATTTTGTACAATTCAAATTTCTCACGGTCGTGCCACCGCGGGTTAAGAAAGGTCATGCATGATTTACAAAACTGTTAAGGGTCGATGTATTAGATCAAACGAATGCACATTCTATCCCCACTCTAGCAAATTAATTAGTGTAAACAGAGACAGAGCATTGTTTTGTGGTTTATCCGTGCTAGAATATCATGAGTATAAAGAAATGATTTCTTTAGAATGTACAATGGAAATTCTGCTTCTAAAAGAAATAACAAGATTATGTAAAGCACAGTACTGGCATTCGTTATTCATTCCTTATCCTCAACCTATAAAGCAATAAAGCAACAATTTCTTGCCATCATAATTATGAAAATAGCTCGAAGCAATTCTTTAAAGTTACTACCTATATTGCATGTCAACAAAGCTTACGTTGAATGAACGTAAATGGAGCGTTGTTTTGACGATCGGCTATGCCTATGAGCGCTCTTATAGTACCTACTCTGTATGATTCATTACCTACTTTAAACTCCATCTATATTATTAAAGGTACTTATTATGAATGGTTGGATCCTGCGGTAATTTCCATAAAAGCAGACAGACAGGTGACGTGCCATAGAACTATTGTATTATGTACCGGAAATAATCTGATTAGCCTATTCCTGATTTCCTGAACAACTTCGTCTATGCTTTAGTGTAAACGTGGCCTTATTAATAGTCCGTTTTGGATGTCGGAAAAAGCAAGTAAGGTATCAAGAGGATCTAATAAATAACAGAATTCTAAAACCGACAATCCCTCTGTCCCAATAAGCGCAGTTGATCTTGGTAGTATCCCCTATAATCTGCTCAATGTATTATTAATCCCACGTTCGGCTCCCGACCTTACGAGCCTAGATGACTGATGGAGATCGTTGTGTTTTCTTGTTCTTTTTTGGAAATCAGCAAATAAATAAAATATAAATATTCGCCAGGTTCAATGATAGCAGGCAGGACTGCTCATGGTGCGCGGGACGTACATTTAAGGATTGCTGATTTGAGACTACTTTATGATGTCACACCATTCACAAAAAAAAAATGGTTTTTAGCCAGCGCACAACGGCGGACGGCAGAGTATTTTAAATTTACTAACGTAAATTCGAACGTATCTAATGGTAGCAAGATATAGATTTCAAAGCCCAGAGACAGACCACGGAGCATCAAAGGCGATTTCTCTCTGCGGTATTGAAGAGCGCGATGGAGGATACCGCGGCGGGATGCGAAGGCATGCGACGGTATGCGACAAGTCCGCTAGCATACGATCGCGGGGGAGAGGCAGTGTAAGCGGGCGTGCTCCTCGGCAGATCCTCCTCAATGCCATTTCCTGCCATCCACCGGTGTGTGATGGCCTTTAGTAACCGGTTTTTTGCCTTTTATTATAACGTAACATAATTTTTTAGGCCTGAACCCGATGTCCGTGCGGTGGTCTTCACCGACGGAGAAAGGATTTTGGGTCTCGGGGATCTTGGTGCATATGGCATGGGTATTCCTGTGGGAAAGCTGTCCCTGTACACTGCCCTGGCCGGTATTAAACCCCACCAGTGCCTCCCCATCACTTTGGACGTGGGCACCGATAATGAGGTAGCGTAGTGTATAATTTATCTATGTTTTTTATAATGTCAAGGACGAAACCGGTATCTATTTTTGAGAATTTGTAGTAGTTTAGTTTCCTTGTTTCTTTCTTTTGGCTTTGTTTTATAATTGTTTAGCGTTTATGTTTGTTGTTGTGGTTAGTACACAAAGCAGCAGGCCAAGTTACCACAAACCGTCAAATGTTTTCATTCGATTGTGAACTTTACCTTCAACATTTTAAGGTTTACAATCATTTGGAGAAATTTGACAGTTTCGTATAACCTGATGTCCTGTACGTTGAAATTTTGTTAAGGTGAATGAATTATTCTTCTGTTGTACGTTAGGAAATCTAGTTGTTGATTCCAATTATATTTAGGACTGGTTTTTAAAAGATTACAAGTGTCTCAGTTTTGCCTTTTGCATAACGAAACCAGCAAAAAAGCATCTGTACTTAAGGATACATATTGAACAATTTGACGCGATAGTGACGCAAAAAGACACGATGGTGCGATTAATGGACAGCCGGATATTGAATCGAAAGTAAAAAGAATAAAATACGATCATTGTAGAACTCTGCTTTAGTTTCACGCGCGCAGCAAGCTGCAGCGATAATATTTTTCAAATTTGAACGCTATAGTTTTTAATACAAGGTTAATTTTTCAGGATCTCCTAAAGGACCCGTTGTACATTGGTCTCCGACAGAAGCGCGTACGAGGCAAAGAATACGATGAGTTTATCGACGAATTTATGGAAGCTGTCGTTCTGAGATACGGACAGAACACACTATTGCAGGTGAGCTATTAGCATGGATCTACCTATATCATTAGAGGGCAAAATTCATGGTAATCGGGGGTATATAGGTTTTTGTGTATGTGTTGAAACCGCTCCACTAAACATCGTTGCGCGCTGGCGGCAG
Source organism: Brachylomia viminalis (assembly GCA_937001585.2). Lineage (NCBI taxonomy): Eukaryota > Metazoa > Arthropoda > Insecta > Lepidoptera > Noctuidae > Brachylomia > Brachylomia viminalis. The sequence continues at coordinate 10,128,579 of OW443308.2, read as the reverse complement.
TGAACGAGGGGTGCGGGGGACTCCACGCACGGCTGCGCTATATTTTCTTGTTTACATTTTAAACCGACCCTTTACAGTTATAATTTAATTTCACCTAGTTGTTATACATGTTATACAAGTGCACCCAACTTTCATATTGCTCCACCACGACTTATCGTCGCGATCAGTATGTTATATCTCACATACAACATTCTTGAGGGTGAATTTTCCAAGCATAATTATGTGGATGGCCTAATCCGAAACAGCGAAAAATACTAAAAAGAAAGGAAGAAAATCTGGGGGCACGGTAGTGCCCCCGCCAAGACGAGCCAAGCGAAGCGCAAGGGCACTACCTACCTTTTCTCGAAGTGTTTCGTCGTTGAACCATGAACAAAGGAAATTTTAAAACGTTTTCATTTTTACGAGGGCGTCCGATAAAAAAAAAAGTGTATTATTAAATTTACAATCTATGCCCTGAATAATACACGCAACGTTGCTGCTGGTATGAACAGTCACAGGCGCAAGATTTGTCATAGAAAAACATTTATGCGATACTTACATTTTATTGTAGAAGGGAAAATGTATCTAGCCGTTTCAGTAGTGAATCTTGCATACTTGTGTTGCTTTCCTTAGGGCAAATTTTACCAAAGTCTTTTATCTGTGGATAAAAATTGACGTCTGACAGTTCTAGTATAGTAAAACTAAAAAATTCTAAATTTATTCTCGGGATAAGACTTAATCTAGGTATAAAAGTTTGGTGAAATTCGCCCTTACAGTCTTTGAATTTATGGGCATCCTTAAGGGGTCATTGTACCTACTCATCATTATGAACAACTTTTACTATGGGACCAAAACTAAAATCACAAAATAAAATACCTGCGGTGTCCTACATTTATGTTATTTATTTAAATGCCTTAAAACTATCATTACAGGTCTTACAAACCTAATGCGATAGCTAAGTCACACACACAAAATTAAAGTCACAACTACATCTCAGGATCATAAAAATCATTGTTTGTAACATAATGTAAACAATAGTACTTACTTTTGTGAATTCACCCCAGTGAATCAATCGCTTATCTCGTCAAAGGTAGGGAACAGCAGATTAAAAAAAAATATATATAACGACATTAGTTGTTGTGATTTGAATGTACGTACCATATAAGTTAGTAAGTAGTAAATTTGCTCAACAATAAATTTTCCTGAATTTTCTAAAAGTCTGGTCACGAAAAAAAAACATGAAAAGGTGTGCAAAACAGCCAGTTCAGACGTTTAAAACGCATTTTTTATACCACTAGAGTCAGACATTGTTATCTTTATTGATATTGTTTTTATCAATTCATTATCTTGCAATTAAGTTATCTTTGCACGTATTTAATCATCCTTGATTTAAATCAGTTCCTGATTGAATTATCATTGACGTAATTATGTACGTATCGTAATAAGAAGCATAAACACTGCATTATGTCAAGATAAGATAAAATAAGTCGCACAGAAAGTGTACCGTGCATTGTTTTCTTTTAAAGAAAATAACATATTTAGAAGAAATCCTAAGGTAGCCCGCGTAAATGAAATTTGCGAAATAATAAATTGAGGTGAAAGCACTTTATTATTTTTAAATCCGTAGTGACCCACAAGGCAAAGGCCGTCATACTCATAACCCTATTTCTCTGTATCTAAAAATTTCTCCGTTTGGGCCTGCCGCGCGAGTTTTACCATACCCGGGATACTTTCTTTTCTCAATCTAATTTATCCCCATAGGACACTATAAGTATACACTTTACAGTCCCCTCATCTGTCGATCGAACTTATTAAGTTCGGTAACAATAGAAAAGTAATCGTGTCTCATTAGCGACAGTTGAGTACACAAGTAATCACTTTCAAATTATAGTGTCAACTAGTTTTAGAGAGCTTGTAACAGAAGGGCGGACATCGATAACATTGCCGTTTTATTATTGATGCGAAGCATCTAAGTATAAGCGCGTCAGCGTGGGGAGTTTGAGTGGCTGATGCGTGGTGATCGCGAAGCGTAAAGTTACACAAGCGTTACAATTATGTATAGCGCCATGTATGCTTACGATTGCAAACTTAACAGATGTTAACAGATGTCGTTGTCGAACGAAAACTCACAGAGAATTTTTTTTTTGCATGCAACACTAAACACGTGAGAAAATAGGTAATACCGTGTGCACACAAACAGACGTTACATAACGTAATTTTATCCGATACATCATAAAATCGTATAAGAATATTGAACGATTTGACAGCATCTGGTAATTTCCAAATAAAGCTGATAAGGCACCGATATGTTTGTAGTTATTGACTTAGATTTATCGGTTTAACACCTAGTAGTTAAATTAAGTTTATGTAAGACGTTTCAAATCTAAAAATATTGTTTATCACTATACAAGATAAGATATACAATGTGGAGACAACAATACGACAATAAATGAAAACACTGGCAATACTAATGCATAGGAGTATTTTGAAACTATCAAAATAACAAAAGTGATTTTTTCAAATAAACTAAATAGTAGTGATGGACCGACTATGAGTTTTGCCAATCTTTGACTAGCTATAGTGCCTAAACTATTGGATATATTTGATTGAATTTTTGTATGCAGGCTGGGGACATAATTAGATATACGCAGTTTAATTTATTGTCGTATTGTCGTCTCCACCTTGTATATATATATATATATATGATATAGTATAATTCGTTACAGGTGTATTATAGATAAGTGCGTAAGGATTCTTCAGTAAATAAATAAACACGGAAGACTGAAATTATAATTTTACACGTTTTTCACTCATACAACATTTAATTTTATAAGCGACTTGCTGACAAATCTGTGGGGTAGGTAGGTCAATATAAAATAAAATCGTATAGTCTGGTTACGTTATTACTTAGCTGCAAGATCTCCTCAAATATTATGCCCCCGACGCATTTTCCACAACATACCGTCATGGCCAATCGCGGTCTACGCACTACCGTGCAAAGCATCATCATGCTAAACGTTCGTGAATCAGAGATTTGCATAGAGTGTGTTCATACCGATGTAATCTTAAATTTAAATAAGGACATTATAGCAAAGGAAACGATTTTATATGAGTAGGTAATGCATACCAACTTGACGAGTAAAAATGAATATATAATCAGCCTATAATGTACCAATTGCTGGGACACAGGCCTCTCTGTGAGAGGGAAGTAGGCCGTAATCTACCACGTGGACCCAGTGCGGGTTGGTGGATGTCACGTGTCTTCCAATTTTTGGTTCTAGGACATGCCGGTTTCCTCACGATTATTCCTTCAAAAATGAATATCTATAGTAATTTTTTTCCTTAATAATCCACATAGTAACACTTAGCGTCTAAACGCAATTAAATTACATGATCACGATATGGTATATATACTGTATATAGGGTCTTAGAAAAACCAAGGTGTCGCGTGACGTTAGCACGCCGTACTGATGTCATTGCTATTGCTGACACATCTATGGCTTCACACCTTCTTAACCAGCTGATTCTTACATCAATGTCACGGGCAATGTTCGCAAAACAATATGTCTTCTTTAATCTCTCGTTTGTCTGTTAGCTTAGTACTTAAAGGATTTTTATGCGGTTTTGATAATCACTTCGTGAAGCCCATTTCGCCCGTACATTTTTATTTTACAGCTCAAGCGAAGCCTGATTGATCACGACTGTTAAATTAAGTACGGTACGTACTAACGGGTGTAAAAATACCCTTAACTAAGCCAAGAGTGGCTTGCATTATTTTTTCTGATTACGGGTATGTTGATGGTCAAAGTTCAAACTTTTTTGACGATTTTTTTTTATCAAAATAAATTTTATATTAACTTAAATACTTTTAAATACTCCCATGATCCCTGTACCGTTGTATGTAACCATAAGCACAATGTTTTGCGTGTGTGACATTGCATAGATAGCAGTAAACAGCGAATTATGACAGCAAAAATAAAAGTCGTTTCCTAGCAATTATTTTTGCACAAAGATACTTAATTTGATGTAAACAATGCGTAGATGACGGCTTCGTGATGGGTCTTTTTACACACTGTATATCAGAGGAAGTTAGGTTTCAATGACTGCATAAAGCATAGTGACGTATACCGAGATTACGGGTGATTCAATTTTATTTAAGTTTCGGTATTTCCCGGTACATACTAGTTACTACGCCAGTTACACCACTACGACGCAGTATTTCACATTTGCCTGCCTCTTATGGAAATAGATGATTTGATGTATACAGAAATGACACTCTACCTACTTAATAAAATCTTAAATTCATTCATTCACTGAGACAACTTACGGCTTAAACCACCGGTTCTAGACGCATACAATATAAAATATAAATATACGCATAAAAACGAAAGTAAGCACGAAGAAAGGATTTTTGTAAAATTCATACCCTAAAGGGATTAAATAGGGATTTATAGTTTGTATGGAAGTTCAAATTTTTGACAAAGCGATGAAAAATACTATCGGTCACACGGCTTGTATTTTATAAAAAATACCTTGCTAAATAGAGTTACTCAAATGATACATATTGTACGTACTTACGAATGAAAAGAGATTCATTGATTCGTTACAATTATTATAATCTTTTTTCTGCGTTCTAATGTCAGCGTGTCCTTGAGACCCGCTTACCAGATTATATCATAAACTTTAGCTTAACTTCTAACCAAGAGAGTAGAGGTCAAGGTAAATGTCTGTCTACAAAAACAAGACCGGGGTTAATGACCATTCAGTGATAGGATAGGACGGTAAAGATTGCTTGCATTCATTGTGCATGAACATGTCCGGGCTACAAGCCGTCCAGTGAAATCCTGGACGGCTGTTCTGGAGAGCATTGTCTTAAATACACGATCATTACGCTCGGGCGGCTCGGAGCTCGGAAGGTCCTGATAGGCATTCTCTTAAATGCACGGTCACTGCGCTCGGACGGCTCGGAGCTCGGAAGGTCCTGATAGGCATTCTCTTAAAAACACGGTCACTGCGCTCGGACGGCTCGGAGCTCGGAAGGTCCTGATAGGCATTCTCTTAAAAACACGGTCACTGCGCTCGGACGGCTCGGAGCTCGGAAGGTCCTGATAGGCATTCTCTTAAAAACACGGTCACTGCGCTCGGACGGCTCGGAGCTCGGAAGGTCCTGATAGGCATTCTCTTAAATACACGGTCACTGCGCTCGGACGGCTCGGAGCTCGGAAGGTCCTGATAGGCATTCTTTTAAAAACACGGTCACTGCGCTCGGACGGCTCGGAACTCGGAAGGTCCTGATTGGCATTCCCTTAAATACACGGTCACTGCGCTCGGACGGCTCGGAAGGTCCTGATAGGCATTCTCTTAAATACACGGTCACTGCGGTCGGACGGCTCGGAGCCCGCAAGGTCCAGATAAGCATTCTCTTAAATATACGGTCACTGCTCTCGGAAAATTGTGTAAAGTCGGTGACGCTTATTGGAGAGTTTCTAAAGGTGCTCTTCCAAAGGCGAACGCAACCGCAAACCGCAGCGGCAACGGCGCCCAATCGCAATGACAGACCACAGCCACACGACTGGTTTCCACTACTCTATAACAAACGGTTTTAGCGAAATGCCCATAAGGCAATATAAAAAAAAGTGAAAATAACGGTTTAACAACAATAGTCTCACGGCTGCGCCAAAAAGTCACCACTGCACTGCAGTGCACGTTGCTATCTATTATGTGTCTAACATATTCTACATACAGTTTTTTTTTATATTACGAAATGACTCGCGCTTTACTTGTGGTAATTAAGTGTGCAAACACGCTGTGAATGGGTGCGTGAAGACGAGTAGCATCAGCAAACAACACACACCCGCACCCACACTTCACTTAGTCATTGTCTCGGACGGTACCGTTAGGTCCTGCGCTTACACACATTCACAGCGTGGTTGAACACTTGGTAAACACAAGTAAAGCGCGCGTCGCTTCGTGAGATAAAGATACTATACCGCGGGGTATTACAACCATGATATCAGTGCACATGTTATTGCGCTGCGCTCTCGTTACCACATAAATGGTTGCGTGACTAAACGCACATTGTTTACTAGTTAACTAAGCGACTTGATCGAATTAAGGTTTTATCGGTACATTTTCTGTCATTATAATGTTCAACACATAAGGTCGTTCAATAATGAACCTTTTTTTAGAATCATTGCAAAAATGACAAGTCGTTTGATGTGTGACGTGCCGGTAGTAATGTCGACAGGCATAGTATGCAAAGGCAAACCTACTATTGTTTTGCATTATCTTTGAGGATAGTGGTATTTAAATTAAATATTTAACTTGCTCTTAAGAACTTACATGTTGAAATTTGATGGGCCTGGCCTTTTAGTGGAAATAGTTTCCAGTTTAATCGTATTACATTAATACGTACAATAAAGTCTGCAAACTCTGTGAAATAATAAAATTTAATACCTCATTCAGTTGCAAAAAAATAGCAAAGAAAATGTTGCAAAACTCCTGACCAGACGACGCACAATGATTCTGTCTGGACTTTAAAAGAGACTGTGACCTCTGAGTTTGTTTCGGCCTTTCTTCTCAGAGTAGTCAGATAGGAAACGCCGACCCCATCTAGTTTAAAAAAAATATGATTGACGTGTAAAAGTGTTTGTTCAAACCTACTTACAGAAATAAAATCATTTATCATTTATAATGGACACACACACACACACACACACACACACACACGGTCGCACACACCAGGCAACAAACATGTACAAAAACATACCAGATACCATTCTACACCTGAAATCACCTCTAGTCTCCACTCTGGAATTCGTACCCCGAGCCTCAAGATACAGACTTAGCTATCCATATAGGATGGCTATCTATATTAGAGCTAGCTATATTGGTAATATTTTAAGTTCTTCATGTCAAGGTGGGGTCGTCGGGGTCGGTCAGTGCGTGCCTTGGACGACGGATTCTACTGATTCTAGAGGGACTGCCTCGTTACACCGCTTGCGCGCTCTTTTATACTAGTATCACAACAAGTCGAGTGACGTAGTTGTCGATGGCGTGATCGGTGCACCTGTTGTTTACAGCATAGATAAATGACGTACGACGACGCGGCCGTCATGTTCATATTGTTAGCAAACATTGTGCATAAATGTAATGTAATGTTATGCACTTTGTTGTAGGTAAGTTGTAACAACGAAAATAGCACTAATAAACTCTTATGTAGACCATTGTATGAAAGAATATTGCCACTGCGAAATTAAGTTTGTCCTTCGTTATTTGGTGGTACGGAACTCTAGTGCGCCAGTTTTTCTGTCTTGCGAAGCAGACAGGTCGCTAATTACATTTTTTTTCTTTCCCTCAGTTCGAAGATTTCGCCCTGGCAAACGCGGGTCGTCTGCTGAAAAAGTACCGCAACAAGTACTGCACTTTCAATGACGACATCCAAGGTACCGCCAGTGTGGCCGTCGCTGGTCTCATGGCAGCTGTCAGAATCACCAAGAGGAAGCTCAGCGAAAACATATATTTGTTCCTTGGAGCCGGTTCTGTGAGTATAAATCTGTATTTTTTTTTAAACAAATGAAAAACCAGATATCTGAACAATCAATTTTTGAGCGTGCATTCTAAAAGTTTACAACGTCGCAAATAGCTATCGAATATTTGCCTGTTTTTTATTAATTTGTTAATATTAATGTATCAACTCAGCCTATCGCAGTCCACTGCTGGACATAGGTCTCTCCCAGACTGCGCCACAACACCCTGTCCTCCGCCTTCCGCATCCAGTCTGTCCCAGGCGTCCCAGCCACCTTTTTGAGGTCGTCGATCCATCTAGCTGGGGGACGTCATCAAACATATTACTGTATGCAAATATGAAATCTCGTTACACTAAAATGTTGAATCATGATTTGCAATAATAACACTGAATTAGGTGTTTTAGGAAAGTTTACAAAATTGTTTTTTACATAATATCAAGTATTCAATCTTACGAAATTATTTATTGCTTTCATAATCAATATAGTGCAATATCAGGAGCGAATTTTCATATTTCCATGATATTGACAAATTAATCAAAAGAAGCAAGTATTTTACAGCTATTTGCGACGCAGCCAATTTTCAGAATGCACAGCCTCAGTCTCGTTTACATGAAGAGACTTTCGACCGTAACCAAGCGAGAATGTTCACATGTGAGTCGTAGGCGAGAATCGCCAGGCAATCTATCGCACACATGTGTTTGAGCAAATCTTGCATGGAGTTTAACGAGGCTTTAAAGTCACGTTTTACTGTTATATTCTCTTATGCTAATTCTTAAATCAAACCAAATCAAAAGCACCATCTTCCCGAGTTATTTCACCCATAAATATTTTTTTCATCTTTTTAGGGCGTTTTGCATTCCGTCTCTGTCAACTTCGAGACGATTGACAGCAACAGTACGTGTTTTAAATACATTTAGTGCTAAACGCATTTTGTGATTTGCGGTTTACTTTTTTCTTACTATATATTTTTTTTACCAAACCAGGCTTCCAACGGTATCGCCACTTTGACGGTAGCCGCCATGGTTGCCGAAGGTCTGACAGAGAAACAGGCTCAAGATCGAGTGTACATGTTCGATATTGAGGGCTTACTGTCCACCCGTCGCGAGGGTGGAGTGCCGGCACACGCGAAAGCTTTCGGCAAGGATATCGAGCCAGAAAAGGACTTTGAAACTGTCGTCGAGAAGATAAAACCAAGCTGTCTTATTGGTAAGTTAAAACTCAAACTTGCAAGCGTTATCCGTTTCAATTAAACCATTTACAGGCACTTGAATTGCCAGTTGGTCAGTCAAGAACAACGGGTAAGAAACTCCATGGACACTCTTTTAAATCAAAAATATTCTTACATCATCCATGTTGAAATTATACATACTTACTTACAAGTATGAGCAGCGCCGGTCCTAGGCATTGACCAGGGTAGAGCGAAATTGTCTTTTGGCACCCTTTGGTGGAGCCAAATAAAACAAAAATATTGAATGGGTACATTAACACAATCATCCTATACTGTTCCCACTGTAGCTTTATAGTACTTTGGACCCGTTGTTAGTAAAGTTGACTACTGTCAGGGGTGCGATGCTTGTGTGCGTTCCCAGACCGCCAGACAGCCACGGCTTATGATTTATTTTGTTTCTGTCTATCCCTGTTTTCCTCAGGCGGGGAGTAAAAAAGGTTTAACTAGTAGTGTACAAATGTAGTGCTTTGGTTTGATTATTTTAATATTTAAACCTGAAATTATAATTGTAAATGTCCATAAATATGTTTTTCATTGATAATTGAGGTTAATTTAACCTCAATTATTGTCGATGATTTTTCACTTACAATTTCATTCAAACATTAATTCGTTCATTTGCGAACTCAAACTCAAAGCATTTATTTCAATTAAACCATTTACAGGCACTTTTGAATTGTCAAGTGGTCGGTCAGTCAGAAATATGAAGCTAGTTGCCCATTCCAAAGCGTAGTAGGTACCTATGGAGAAGAACGGGCAAGAAACTCCATGGTCACTCTTTTAAATTATATTGTTACATAAATATTAGTTACATCATTAATGTTGAATATAGGTTTAATTATATGTGAGAACGATGTAAATAAGACGTACACGTTGAGTGTCCAGTGTACAGTAAATATACATTTAAACAAAACAATCCATAATAAAATAAGCCGTGGTGGCTAAGAGATGACCAGTCCCAACTGACAGCGCCCGTTCACACAAAGCATACCATAGCCGTTCACAGCGAAAAGGTTGACACAATTCAAAAAGAGCAATTTTGGGTATGATGATTTAAAAAAGTCACCGTCAAAGAAGCAGTAAGAGTGCGACGAAGCGTATTATCACATCATCGCATTGTCACATCTTTCTAGCTCCTTCATTTTTAGGCTTTAGTGTGATGTCGTTTTTATAGCAAATAACAAATAGAATAACATTTGCTGCATACACCTGTATTGCAGATTTTTTTGTTATGTCACCCTTTTTGCTAATTATTGGTAATAAAATTATCCGGAAACGATCCGGGGTTACGGCATAGATTGGTAAGCAAGCTGAAGTGTCAGTGGGCTGGCCATGTTTATCGAAGGACCGATGGCCGGTGGAGCAGACGAATCCTGGAGTGGATCTAAAATAAATGTATTTTATTTCTTGTTTCATTCTTATTTAAAATTATATATTTCGTGGTACAGGATGCTCGACGGTCGGCGGTGCGTTTACAACGAAGGTACTACAACAGATGGCTAAAAACACCGATCGACCTGTCATCTTCGCGCTCTCAAACCCGACCAGTAAAGCTGAGTGCACCGCTCAAGCTGCCTATGACAATACAGAGGTATGTTTCAGAAAGAAAAAAGAAAGAATAAGTATCTATTATACATAATTATAATCAAACGGTATTCGTGTTGCTGAATTTTGGGGCAAACAAATGTAAAAAAAAATATATATTGTGTGTTATTTTTGTCATCGACTCGCTATGGAGAAGTATTTATTGGGACTCGCACAGGAAGATAATTACATATATTATAATGATAATAACATATAAGAACTAAATATTATAACACAAATAACGGTATAAAAAACAGTCGTGTATGAGGCCAATGTTAGGAGGTTTTACAGTGTTATCCTAAACTAACTTTTACAGAATACAGTATTCATGAATATAAACGAATTTCACTATAGGATCAAAAAAAATGATTCAGGTATTAACTGACGTTAAGCGCAATGGTGATGCGCTCACCTTCTCTATTTCCCTTTCTCATTACACACACGCAACTGTTGGCTGACAGTACCAACCTTTCGAAAAATGGGTTGGTACCATCTGCTGACGATCAACTCTACCACCGCGCGCGCTCATTGGTCAAATCAAATAGCGCGCGCTTCCCCGGCTTCCTGTTACACACTTCCGTCGCATTTCACGAAATCACTCCCACAGATTGCAGGAAAGCGAGAGGAAAGATATTACACATCAGAAAACCCTGCTGTTCCATACAAAAATGCAACATATTCTGTAAAAGTTTATAATATTACTAGCGAACCGCCCGCTATTCACACGGTTTTGACTACTTAACAAAACATTTGCTTACGAGATTTCTTTATTATAATGTAAGTTTAATATTAATGTATTAGGCACATAAATCTTCCGGACTAAAATCTCCTAAATGATGGTGAAGACCGTTTCAAAATTCGTTGTGCAGTTTAAAAGAACAACATAGTCATACACAAGGTGTAACTGAATAAACGCAAGTCCTGAAAGTAGTTTGCTCATAATTGACTACTGAATCGATTTCAGTAACTATTCATACACGTATTTTTTTCAAATTTTATATATTTTGCAATACTGACCGCCGATTGAGCCACAGAAAATTAAATCTTATTTCAAGGCAATAAGACTTAATTTTAAACGCATAAAGTAATGCTAGGGTCAACACTATCTTCTCTAATTGGGGTGTATGAGGTCTTGCGTTAATTATGTTACACGGTGTATACGAGAACAAACTATGTGTGCTATTTCTACAATTAGCCAAGCATTATATGCATTTATGGGCAAAAGTGTCTGCTGCATGGCTCCACTAATCTTTAATAAAATACCGAGGAGTTGAAATGAGCCGCTTTCTTTATTTAAAAAAAGACTTCGGAACTTTTTAGTGGTGAATTTATTATATATTTTTTATTTATGTATTATAATTAAAGAGAATTCCTCAATGAAAAATATATTTTTTAAGTTAGTATGTTTCTGTGTATCTTTTGCATCCGTACATGGCAAAATATAGCTGATCTTGTAATAATTTTGTTATTGTTATTTATTATTATTTTACCCATATTAGCAAAATAAAATTATCTTTTTAAAGAAGAGGTGGTACCCAGAAACCAAAAGCGATTACACTGGACTTGCCTAATAGAACGCGATATTTCCGCGTCGCTTATTAATAACGCGCCTAATAGCACACACATATTATCACAATCACTTTTTCATCACGTCAAACGACTAACATCCGTTTTGTCTCGTCGAGATTTATTTTTGTCATTGAACTAGGCGATTTGACATAATAATTATCGCTATTATGTACAAATAGTATTTAATAAAAAAATATTGAAAAAAAAAATGTTGTAGGTGTTTAACGGATGACTATATTAGAGTGAAAAAAATTTGGGTAAAATAGAAGGGCGGAGAAGAAGCCTTTGCTGTAGAAATTTTGCAATTATGTTTTCATTAAATATTTTTTTACATATAAAGTAATCTATCAAGAAAACTACTAATTTGGAGTAAATTTTTCATTACTAAAACAAACGGAAATTATCAATATTCAAATAATTTAATCTTCTATGCGCGGAAATAATATAATAATAATTGTAAAACCGATTACGATTACCTGTGTGCTTAAAATACATACAACCACATTACTAAACCAAATTAAAAAAAAATACAAAATTTCGGGCGGCCATTCTTGTTTACATCTTTGGCAAATTTAGAATGGTTTAGGATTACATACAGCCACGAAAAGTGACATATTTATAATGTTTAAATGTAGATTATGTTAAGTTAGGATAGAAGTAAAGACAAACACCTATCACCGTTACATTGCAGGGCCGCTGTATCTTCGCGTCCGGCTCTCCGTTCCCTCCCGCGAAGTACGGCGGCAAGGAGTACCACACCGGACAAGGCAACAACTCCTACATCTTCCCCGGAATAGCTCTCGGCGTCATCGCGACCGCGACCCACCACATACCCGAGGGCATGTTCTTGACTGCTGCTAGGGTATGTAAAGCCTATTCAAATAATTCTGTACAAGGAACAAAATCGGAACTAACGCCGCTATCTTGTTTTGTTAATACAATTTCTGTGTAAATTTTACAAATGGTTAGCAATGGCGCCCACCTGTCAGTCAACGTCATTCGAGCGATTCAAAAAATCCTTGTTGCACTTTACTTATTTCCAATTTATTTATGTTTTTCACTTCCCTATTTGAATTCAGAATTTGAGATAATTATTAAGTTTTGGAACAACTTAATGACTACATGATTAAGTTCAAATTCTGTTGCACTAAAATTTTTTAGGACTTTTGTTGTTATAAAAGGTCACTCAAAAATCTAATTCAAATTCTTTATTGCGAACTAAGTGTACAGAATTTTGAAGATGTTAACAATCGGTAGGTTCTTAGAACTTAGTTGCCTGTTAAGGCATTGCAGTTTAAATGTCTATACATATAAGAAACGGAAAAAATATGTATACATACTCAATATTACAGTTATGGTACAAATATTACTAAATATAATTACAGTACAGTACTAACTATTACAGTTATCAACTTGGACATAACGCTTACAGTCCGGCTGTCGTGAGAATGCGTTCCTTACTGAAAGTGCGACAATTCTAGTAGCTAATAAAGATCAAATTCGTAAAACACATATTCGTTTGTATGAAACTGACAGGTGTCAAGAACGCATTCTGTCGACGGCCGCTCTAAGTCTGATCTTCGATTTGTGTTACTATAAAGACCCGGTCAATAATCCTCCTTATTTATAAATTGCTTATTATAGCATGTTAACCATACATTTTTGAATTTAAAATGTCTCTTACAGTATTTTTATCTCACGGAGCGACGAGCGCATTACCTGTGTTAACCAAGTGTACAGACACGGGTAGCGTCGGCACATAACAGACATACACCCACATGCACACACACACGCACACACATGCATTCACACGCATACATTCACACGCATACACTCACATGCACACACGCATACACACACACAATAGCAGGCACACATACACCCACACACACAATAACAGACACACATAAACCCATGCACATATAGTAACAGACACACATACACCCATGCACATATAGTAACAGACACACATACACCCATGCACACATAGTAACAGACACACATACACCCACACAAACACACACTCACACACACACACACACACACACACACACACACACACACACACACAGAGAGTAACAGACAGAAGTACACATACACACCGACACACACTTCCGGCTTAGCCATTGTGTCGAACGGAACCGAGAGCTCCCGCACTTACACACATTCACAGCGTGTTTGTACACTTGGTAACCACAAGTAAAGCGCGCGTCGCTTCGTGAGATAAAAATCCTGTAGCTTTCAGCACCGTTATTCTATTCTAACTTTTTATTAATATTGTTGCAGACTTTAGCCGACTACGTTAGCGAGAAAGATCTCGCCATCGGTCGTATTTACCCGTCGCTCGCGGAAATTAAAGATATTTCTGTCAATATCGCCTTGGAGGTCGCAAAGATGGCCTACGATGAAGGTACGTTATACAACTTCAACATTATCATTAATACAGGCATTTCAACCGACCTATTCCGTAAACATCACACCGTTAAATTTTAGGTCAATTAAGCTGGCAATAGTTTCAATCTAGCATCAAGTGGAATGACAGCTCCTTTCGATTTAGTTTTCACGGTAAGGTTTCTACAGAATAGACCAGCTGCATCTGCCCAGCCTTTAACTAGTTATGATGGGGTCGGCTTCCAGTCTAACCGGATGCAGCTGAATACTAATATTTTAAATGGAGCGACTGCCTATCTGATCTTCACAACCCAGTTACTTGGTAACACCATACCAAGGGGCATTGTGTTACCAAGTCACTTTGTTTGTCAAACTTTCGGACTAATAACTTAACGTGGTTTCCGAGGCACAAAGAGGTCTCGGTATTAAATGGATGGTCACCCATCTTCGGACCGACCCGGGCAAGTGTTGCTTAATCGATCGACGTGTGCGACTTTTACTTAGCCACGATCCCAATGTTTGTTTTGTTTTTAAGTAAATTTAAAAATATTCTAGATAATATCACTAAGATTTGCTAGAGTGTATCCTAATAATTTTTAGAATATGTACCTACGTAGTTTGATTTTTATCGTTTACTACACATAAGTTGAGTATAAACGAAATGTGGACAGGAATAAATCGTGGTTCGTTTTTCGTTATTTACGTAGATGCGTTATTTTCGTTACTTCCTCAGGTCTCAGTATACCCCAAAATATTTAAGAGGGCACATCTAAAAATGTCGGTATGATTTTCGGAACTGTATGAATGGCCGAAGGACGTAAGTTGATTACAAAAGGTCCAAAGGCCTATAATAGATTGTATATTTTAGAACATTGTTCTTCGTTTAGTTTTGATTTTACGTACTTAACAAAAAAACTAGACGAGTTCGATTAAGAACTACACGGTGGCAGGGACATCAAAGCGCAACCTGTTACAATAGATTCAGTACATGATTCTGGAAGCCCTTTGCGTCGAAGTTTTTCGTCAATAAAAAAAAAACTGCTGTTTCATACAAAAGTGCAATACCTTCGCGGCCAAAATGTATGCAACAGCAATTTTTTGTACTAAACCAGAGGGGTAATTCTCGTAATTTTAAGAACGTTCGCAGTCTAATCTCAGTGTCAATATGTCAAAAATACCTCTAATTTCCCTACATATTTGACAAGTTTTTGACATTGACTGTCGCTGAGATGAGATTGCGACTAGATTTTGAACGTTTTTAATTACGGGAATTGCCCTTCTGATACCTAACACGATACATTTATTAAACTTTTTTTCCTTAGGCTCGAACTAACTTTTGTATTGAATATTAAGTACCTACCTACTACTACTACTGGCAGTAAAATAGTAACATCCTACCTACCATTATTTACGTGTTATACAAATAAATTATAATAAAAAGTGTTTTTGGTCTTTGGCGACCCGTGTACACGTCATGTCATCAAGACCTATTATTGTGCCAAAATTCAAATTCTTATTGCATGCTCTAGAGAAAAACCAGACAATCGGACAAAAAAGTGATCATAAAAGGGTTCAGTTTTTCGTTTTTAGGTCCGAACCTTAAAAACCAATAATTTATTTAAAAACCTTAATAAAAACGAGGCAACTGCGACCTTGTTCATTGGGCTTTCGTAGACAATAATGTCAATCACTAAAGTAAAATAATTGATTTAATTTCAAGTTTATTATATTTTATGACGTAGAAGAAATAATGTACAATGTAGGACCTAAACCATAACAGTATATTAATTAAATGAAAATACATTATAAGGCGTTGACCTAGTTAGAAATACCGCATTTGTTACTGAGGAAATGTCGCACCGTATAAACGTACTGTCAACTGCAAACCCATGGTAACACCGTGAATTTTTAGCGCCTTTATTTTTCGTGGCAGTAAGGTCGGTTTTCGTTATTAAAGTGGTAATACTGCGATTGACCGTACCCACGTCAGTGTTACGTGTTAAGTATATCAAGCTCGCGCAAAATTCAACATTTTCTTAATATTTTTTTGTTATAAAGAGCCGTATGCCCTTCCAAATACATTTCATTTGACTGACCGGTTGGCGCAGTTGGTAGCGACCTTGCCTTCTGAGCCGCTGGTCCCGGGTTCGATCCCCGGACAAGTCAAACATTTGTATGCATGAACATGTCTGTTTGACCTGTGTCTGGGTGTGTATATGTATATCAGTCATCAGGTTACCGTAGTACAGGCTCTACCTAGTTCGGGACATGAAGACCTTGTGTGGATGTTGTCTCATATTATTAACTGTGGTCATTACTTTTCCGAAAGACCACAGATGTATAAAACCGCGCCGTTTCACGCCTTTCACGCCATTATTATTGTATCAGTTAGTTCAGTATAAGTCGTTGCAATCGAATTTTAATTTTATCTCCTTACACTAAAGCCTATTTTCTTTCACAGGATTAGCTTCAGTCTACCCCGAGCCGAAAGACCTGATGAAGCATATACAAAACCAGATGTATAGCTATCACTACGAATGCTCTATGCCGATCGTGTGGGACTGGAAAGCCGAAGAGAAGTTCGATGTAAGGCCCATAGAACCTGTTCCGAAAAACATCTAAATCAGTATTCTTTTAATTGTTTCGGTTATGTGTCAAATTTAATAGGAAAGTTCGCCCGTTTCAATCGTAAAAATCCACGTAGTTACTGTATGAAAATACAAACACTTGTGTGTAGTTTTACAGATAAGTCGATATTTTTACTGAAAGTATTTAATACAGTCCCGCCTGTATCATCCGAAAGGTTAGGCCGAAGTGTACTTTTGTACACCCACGTTTTGGCATCGACTTTTAATGAATATGCGGGGAGCAAAGACAAGAATGCCACCTTGAATAATTTACTTTTACTTTTATCATAATTTTAGTGCATTTTTACTTGTTCATTCAAAATGAGACAATTCAATCATCAAACGTATCTTATACGACTTTAATTATTGGATGGATTTACATTTAGCCCACGTGCCGATGACAGGCAAGTTATTAATAATTTTAAATACGGAACGTTTGTTTTGGAATGATGGTAGTTAATGCAATAAAGACGCGTTCAGTGCACAACGCCTTTTAATGGGAGTGTTCATGTTGTCCATGTATTTTTACAATAATTAATTTACACAAAGTATTTTATACCTCCGTAATACCTATACATAAATATTTAATGTTCAAATTAGAAATCTTATATATTATAACAGTTGGGTTTAACGTCCAGTTACTCGAATCTCTTATTGTGTTTACTATTTATTGTTAGGTTAGGTATTCTTTTAAAAGTATTAACTATCTGTAAGTTTTATTTTTTATTATTAAAGCAGTATTTCAGAATATGTTCACAGACCACTGTACAATCTGTAATAAACTCTGAGTGACTGGACTAAATCCATATTAATTAATGTAGTGTTTCGACTGTATTCATCGTGTGCAAGTAGCGAGTAGTTAAGCATTTTAACTTAATAATATTATAACATGTTCCTTCAGAGTGAAAAATATAATCGCGGTGGCCTTTTAACGTTGTTTTTTAGCTTTGCTCACTAAATGTTACACAATTGCATTTCGGATAAGATTTTCGACTTTCAAAGTAGAGTAGTAAACCAGTTAAAACATTATTTGCTCATTGACTTATATTTTTTTTTCAATTTCGTTTACTTCGTCATGATTATTTTAGTACAATAGTTATTTAACGCATTTCTGAGTTTTCATTTAATTTTGTGATGCGGCGAGCTGTTTATTTAGTGACATATAATTCTAACATTATTTTTAAGTTGTAAATGAATTGTTTAGCAAAACGGGATGTACCTACTTAATGTATGTTGTGAATATTTAAAATAATTACACAAAATACAATTAATGGGATGAAAGTTAAGAAAAGTCTAGTCACCGCAGCATCAAAATGCAGGTCATCTATTTAATATGCATTTCACATCATTATAATTATGATAAGCATTAAAAAGGAAATACAAACGAGAATAAAATAAAGACATTTAGAGAGTAATCGGATAGAATGTCTCGGATTTATTGTGGAAATGTAGTGGCACGATTGAAATGTTTTTTTATGAAGTTTTTAATTCTGTTACAGTAATAAATACCAACTTAATAATGACCACACATCATTTTACGCGCATTTGTTTTATATTTTACATTATAATTATGTTTTTTAGACGGTTTGGTATCCACTTTATAAGGCAACGTAACCGCAAAAAATGCTTGCGAATTTGAGAAAACAATATTAAAAATATATATACAACGAGTTGCAAATATCTACAGTCATGACTACTTCCAGTCAATTTTCAATATTTCTTGGGGTCAGTTCAAACTGTGCATCAATTCTTTGGTCTCCCTATCCCCATCTATCCATCAACCAATATATTCATCACTCTCTGACTCGTATCCGTGAGTAACATGTTAAAATTTCTGTTTTCTGTCAATATATCGACTCGCGTTTGCATTGTCGCACAACTTGTTGAACTTATAGAATTACTTACAATACTGATAGAAGAAACTTGTTTATCGTTTAAAACACTTGTGTACTCAACATCTCTCGAAATCTGCCTAAAAAAACACTCGTTTTCATGTTGTGCGAGCTCAAATTGAACGAAACAAGTTGTGAGATTTGTTTCATGAACGTTCATGAATCATTTCCGGAACGTTTGCATGTATAATGTTTCTGGTGCGAACGCATGGTTAGTCGTATACGTTTCATCTCTCCTCATAGTTATACCCATACCAAAAACACGGTTCTCTTGCAACTTTAACTACATACGAATAAAACATAACACGTAAATCGGTAGTTTTATCATTGTAAATTTGACTAAGTATTATTTTTGAGTTCAGTATTGTAATGATAGTGAGACGAATTTTTCGCAGAGCGAAATAAATGCATTGTTTTTATTTTAAGTAGTCAGTTATTTATGTTATATTACGTATCAGGTGATATTATGTGATTTACCTTGCTGTGACGATGTATAATAAAATTTATCCCGCTGTACATGTTAAATATTTGACTTAATGTTGCATGAAACGGAACATAGGTCATTTTATGGAAGCATCTTTTGTAAGTTGGTCAATTATCTGGAATTACTATTAAAATCAGGGTTTTATTTTATTTTTTACACTGTTTTTATTGCGTCAATTAATGTGTCACGTCGTTAATGTAATGCAGCTTTCGGATATTTGTTTTTTTTTTTAATAGTAATCATTAGTTTTACTTACAAATAAAATTAACATTATTGTGGATTAGTTAATGCGATTGTTAAAATGAAAATTATAGATGTTACTCATTAAACATGTTCCAAAGAAATTTTATTTTTGTTTTATTTTTGACTAGCTTTTGCCCGCGGCTTCGCCCACGGGGAGGTCGTAAATTATCCCGTAATTAACTATAATCGAACTACTGAGATAGAAAGTGTCCTTTGTAACCCGAGTCAAAGTCTATCGGTGTGCTGAACATCCAAATACGTTCAGCATTAACGTGTAAAAAGGTAAACAGGAATCAGGTAAGATACAGTTCCTAGGAAAGCTGTCCCAACACTTCAAGACAGAAAAAATACCCTCGGTTAGAT
Source organism: Brachylomia viminalis (assembly GCA_937001585.2). Taxonomy (NCBI): domain Eukaryota; kingdom Metazoa; phylum Arthropoda; class Insecta; order Lepidoptera; family Noctuidae; genus Brachylomia; species Brachylomia viminalis. The sequence goes on along the minus strand of OW443308.2, from coordinate 10,108,693 downwards.
ACGCGGGCAGAGTTTCTTGGCTTTCAAGAGGATCATAGTTTGGGAGTACATTCATTATGCATGCAGCTAAGGAATGGAATTCTTTACCAGAGTCGTGTGGTACCCGATAACTGCCATAACCTGGTAGCTTTCCAGTCGAGAGTCAATGGGTTACTTATAGGCAAGCGTGCACCATCGTCGAACACATCATCGTTAGTGGTCAAACGCGTGTGTTAGATTTTGATTAAGGAATATTATTAAAATAAGATTCAAGCAAGTAGATGGCAAGTAATTATTTTGATAAACCATTTCAATCAAATAAAGCTTCATTAACATCGATATCAGAACTTTCTTGTCTAAGAAGGTAAATCATAATGTATCAATCTAACAACTAAATAACAAATAAATTCATCATTACTCATTGATATCATTTGTTTATTAACTTCACATAACATTACTATATTCATAGTTATACATTTAATTATCTATTTCATACTAATAATAATTTATGAAACAGGAAAAGTACTTAACTGGCGATCCGCTCGGTTCGACGGCTCGACTCAGAATGCCGCACAAGTTTTGTTTTTTATGTATGGCTCTTCGTAGTTTGCCATGAGAGGCCGTGACTACTTAACCGGTCTTTCCTGTGGTGCCTTTGAGCGAACTCAAAGCCTGCATCCAGGGGCTTAATATTAATTAAAAACTTAGTGACCATCACCTAAAGGCACCCCCTGTGGGGTAGGTACGAACCTCGGCTTAGGGCGTCGCTGGGGGACGACAGCAAGTCGGGGACAGGCTGGATCAAATTTGATTCATTATTATTATCGGGGGAGTTTAAAGCTACAGGCTCAGCTACGCCACCAGCTGGCACAGATCCGATCAAGGGACAGGGAGGGCAATTAATCGGGGAGGATCGCGGACGCGGAGGACTTCGGCGCGGCGGCGAGGTCGGAATTTCGATTTGTGTCCGTGTCTGTTGTATAATATACTAGTGGCCCTACTGCTTTCCTGGAGGAGGGTAATGGGGTCGTCAGGGTCGGTCAGTGCATGCCTTGGGTGGCGGATTCTACTGATTCTAGAGAGGGCATAGCTGGCGGCCTTCACAACCAGAGGGTTGTGATGGCTGCCGGCGGTATCAAAGAAACGCTTGCAAGCACGTTTCATGAATTGCTGAATAGTGGGAATTTTCGAATCTAAATGTAGGTTTTTATTACGAACGAACCAAGGGGATCCCGTTGCTTTACGAAGGAAACGGTTCTGTAGGGTCTGCATCCTATGGACATGTCGGGGGTGTGCCTGTGCGAAAACTGCGCATGCATATGTCATGATGGGGCGGATGCATGCCGTATATATGCGCAGTTTGCACCTAAATGACAATTTGCTGCGTGCATTTAAATTGAATGGAGTCTACTTAGAGCAAAGGCGGCTTGTGAATGAACCACCTTTATGTGTATATGTGCTCTGAGAAGGAGAGATGTCTGTCCAGTTGTTTAACGTAAAAAGTGTGGTCACTCCGTTCTCACAGACCATCAGGCAGATCTCGGGAAGTATCTTAAAAATGAAGGTTTTGTGATTACAGACATTAAGTAAAGAATTTGTAAAGTATTTACTACACTTTCATTGCCAAAATAAAAACGATAATTCGTTCGCGTGCCCACACTCGCCTCCCGCCTCCTACATATCGATATGGAGGACTCGGTAGGCGAGTTGTCGGCACGCGAACGAATTATCGTTGCACCCGTGAGCCGGGTTCTTGGCAGTGAAAGTTAATAGACGACAAAGCATTAAAGATAAAAAAAATATATTGACGAAAACTATAATGTGTATTGCTTACCTTTTAGCTGAGCTATAATAGTAGATTATGCACCGAGGGGCTAAAGTTGTGTCTTATGTCACGGGCGTCATATTGAATCTCGAGCGCAATGAAGGATTCGGGATTTACCTCCCGAGCGAAGCGAGGGAGTTAATACAAGAATCCTTCATTGCGCTCGAGATTCAAGCTAGCCCAAGGCAAAGACACCTTTAGCCCAGAGGAGGATACTCTACTTTTTACACCTACTGTGAGAAAATAATAGCCATAGTACGAAAAACAAAGTATTTATTAAATAAACAAACAGTAAGAATAACATTAGAACTAGTTAGTTATATGCACTTACAAGTAAGGGTTTCGAGAATAGCTTTCCTCTTTCTGGCACCAAAGGGTGTTTGTTATAAATGATAAATGATTTTATTTCTGTAAGTAGGTTTTTACAAACACACGTCAATCATATTTTTTTTTAAACTAGATGAGGTCGGCGTTTCCTATCTGACTACTCTGAGAAGAAAGGCCGAAACAAACTCAGAGGTCACAGTCTCTTTTAAAGTCCAGACAGAATCTTGGTCAGATCATGTGAAGGCTATGTAGATCGGTGTCTGAAATGGTCTTTTGAGGAAAGAACCACACAGATTGAGTGGACCTGTCCAGTCAGTGCACGCAATTGTCAGCAATCGTGCAGCTCAACTCAGAACTTAAGGAGCTCAACGATTCGACGAACAATACCAAAGAAAGGACATTTGAGTAGGCCGCACAAGTTACTCAAACTGCCAGATCATGATTACACTAAGAGTAAAAATACAAAAAAAAGCAATGACCAACATAGTTCTCACATTTAGTGCCTATAGCTATATGCGTATAGCTGTTAGTACTATACTGCCAATTTAGCTGAGCATGTGAGATTCCAAATTCAAATCACATTATTGACCAGCGGGTCATAATGAAATCCAGTACCACATTATTGACCGGCTGTGCCCCCGGCCACTAAAGACTCACTTTGGGTTAAGGTTGCTTGACATATAATTTGACATTTTCGAGCAGGTGGTGTGAAAATATTATTTTAGTAATTCTACGATTATGGACAGAGTAGTGTCACTACACAATGAAACAAAATGTAGACTATTATTAGTGTCGACCGAAACACGATTTTTTGCCGAAACCGAAACCGAACCATAGGAAGTCAAGTAAAAGTGAGATAAATTGACCTTATTTTCTGAGGTTTGTAGCAAATAGGTAATGTTTTGGTAATATCCTTGCTGTCAGCTAGCCTATTACGAAGAAGATAAATATTAAAACAGTAGCCTACAGGTACTTGTCTTCACAAGCATAATTATGCACTTTATGTCATATAAATGTTACGTACCTCTTCAATAAAAAAAGGTTAGACGCACTCATTGCTAGCCGGGCCAGACTGATGTTTTCAGCCCGGCCCAACTCATATCATGACAAATACTAAAGTCAGGAGAATGTGATAAGTACGAATTATATATGTACCTACATACAAAGCTAAAAGGTTCGGGCTGGGTTTAGAAACGAGCTGTCTCGCTGGAAAGAATTTGAGACTGTTTGGGGGTTCTAGAGGGTCTTGTAAAGCCTCCACAACAATGTACGTTCCTGAAAACTAAATACTACTTTTAATTTTTTACTTAAAAATCACAAAATTGTATTATTCGCAGATGACACTTCCCTCATTTTTTAAATCAAACGTCAGTTTGTCATCGTTGAATCATCTACAAGTTAACGATGCACTGTCTAAAGTTTTCCATTCGTTTAATGTAAATAATCTTCTCCTGCAGGAACGAAAAAACTAATAAGTCCGGCCGTCGAATAAATGCGGTCTTGTCATCTCTCAGTTTCATAAAAGCGAATAGGTGTTCGGCGAATTTGATCCTAATTAGTTACTGGAATTGTCGCACAGACATGTGTCAGGAACGCAATCTACCGACGACGGCCGGACTGTAAGCCATTGAGCTAGGAAATTATAAGTCAATGCTGTAAGCTCATTAAATTTTCAACGCTAAATGTCAGGCAGCTAACTACCATTGTTAAACTTAATGGAATAGAGTTGGACTCAATTGAGTCGACAGTTTTTCTTGGAATAAATAGATTTGGTCCCATATCACATCCTTGTGGCACACCAAAAATCACATACTCCAGCTCACTCATGAAGCCGTTTATTCCGACACATTGCGTTATATTAGACATAAAGTCTGTAAATGGTTTTAGAACTGTTCCACAAACTCCTAAATGTTCTAGTTTTGCAAGAAGCAGAGGAACAGAGACTGTCAAATGTCTTTGCTAGATCCTTTAACACGCCTATAGTTTTCCTTCCTCTCTCCAGGTTATCAACAATGGTAGAAGTAAGATTTTTTATGGCATCGTCAATTTACTTGTTTTTCGTAAATCCGAATTGATTGCTTGAGAGTGGATTCTGAGTTTCAAGGTAACAAGTTAACCTTTTGTTAATTACCTTCTGAAGTACTTTAGATAAGGAGGGAAGTAAATATATTGGCCTGCAGTTAGATACTCTTTATCCATCGCATTGTGTATTCTATCAATGTTTGTGTGAACTATCAAAGCCTTCTTGAGGATTACATAAAATTGTAATGGGCCAAACCAAAGTATCCACGCCTAGTTTTAATATTGAAATAGGAATTCCGTCGCAACCTGTAGCGTTAGATTGTTTTCAATTAATTATGGTTGTTTTTACTTCATCGGTATTCGTTGGTAGAAGGACGAGATAGTCTATATTGGAGTGTCCAGTGAAGGGAGTCTTAGGTAACTCCTAGCTCCTTCTCTGTATTCCATTAGCTAAATGGTATCCCGCATTTGCAAAGTATTTGTTTACATGGTTAATTGAGCACTGTGAATAACGTTTGATTTTTAGCCGTTTATCATTAGTCATTACTTAGGTCCACGAAATTGCAAACATCTTTAATTAAGGACCAATGTTTCTTTAGATTATTTTTGTACTTATTGATTTCAGACCTTAAATTGTTGTTTTTAAGTTTTTCATATAATTGATTGCATGTATTATTGCGGTATAGGTTATCCTTTATTTTTTTTTTTTTTTATTTTTTTTTTTTGAGGTTGGGAAATCATCAAATAACTTTTCCCGCTCTGGGCAGAGCAGGAGGGCGTGTCAGACTCTTACTGACTAAAACCCACCCGTGTTCCTTCAGTTGCCTCTGCCAGGGGCCACGGTAACCCTCTTGGACTTTTCCGCAACCCTAGCAGGCATCGGTCCTAGCAAACTCCGTCATTGGTGCTGACATCTCTTCGACGATGAAGTACCTGGGACTCGTCCTCGACAACCGGTGGAACTTCGTGGAGCATTTCCGACGTTTGGCTCCCAGACTGGAAAGGGCCGGGGCTTCCTTAAAGCGGCTCCTGCCCAATCAAGGGGGCCCAAACGCCTCCTGCCGGAGGCTCTACGCGGGGGTCGTACGGTCCATGGCACCGGTGTGGGCGCGTTCCTTGAGGCGGCAGCCAGCCCGCTGGTTGAACGCGCCCCAAAGGGTCATGGCCACCCGGCTGGTCCGGGGATACCGTACGGTCTCCGGTGAGGCGGCGAGCCTCCTTGCCGGATTACCGCCATGGGATCTGGAGGCAAAAGTCCTCGCGCACGTTTGGGAGTGGCACGAGGAGGCGAAACGCCGGGGCGTAGCTCCGCTGCCGCGAGAAATCACGGTATAGGTTATCCTAAGAATAACGTTTTCTGATTCCTTGCGAAGCTTTTTATGGTGTTGATCTCTATTTTTAATACAGCGGCATAAACCAGGTGTTGTCCAAGCTTTTATGGCACGCTTCCTTCGAGACATTGTATAATTATTATAGACTTGTATGCTTATTCATTGTGTCTATATGATAGCTGTCAGAAACAAATTTGTCATTTTCTTGCAGTCATCGGTAGTTAGGATAGACGGCCAGTCAATTAGTATAAGTTGCTTTAGTTATTGTTCTGAGGTATAAGTCTTCGATTACTGGCTGATAATCTAGTTTTTTTTATAAGTTTTAGGTTTGCCAGCGTGAATCTTGGTTTTTTTGACAGAGAGATCATAACCGATGAGTGATCCGTGACTGTGGATTCACAGACGATAGTATAAGATAAAGCCGAGGTTTTAAGAAAGCAGTAATCCAGGGATTTTTCCTTTCTGGTCGGGAGGGTATGATGGAAATAATCCATGTGTATTGAAGACTGCTATTATTTAAGATATTAATATTAATGTCTCCTATTAAAATTATAATTCTATAGATCTTTAAATTATTTACAATACGTTCTAAAACAGTTAGAATATTATAAATGTTTTTGATTGCAGGCAATCTATAGATGGATATTATTGCAAGCTTATTTTTAAGAGTAGAAACTAGACAGTTCATTACATCAACATTGCTTATAGGTTCAATCTTAAAGTTACATGCTCTGTGGGTTCAATGATTTTAGTTTCCAGACACTCTTTTAAGTAAAAGTTATTGTTCTGAGGTAAATCACTATCCCATCATTTTGATTTGTTTTTTTTTTCAAATATCGCAGCATCATGCTGAGATAGGAGCCTTTTTGCCCTCGCACAGGTCTATTATTTTTTTTGTTGTTTACACTATTTGCTATATAGTATACAGGGCGTCCCACGAATATGCCACATGGAGGGAAAGTACCTTGAATATTGTAGATGGAACATTATACTGAAAGAAGACATTATTTGAAATTAAAAATCAATTTAAACTGCATTCATAGATATTTAAATAATTACATGGTTGAACCGGAAATCGAACCCGTTACACGAGATAAATAATCACCCCGTAGCTTTATCATACCGATCGAAATGCTTCATCATAAGGATTATTTTTTGCTAAATAACATAATGTCAAAAATAAAAAGAAGACCATGAATTTTACCGAAATTACGGACGCTATGTGGGCGTTCACCACTTTTCTAGGAAACCGTAACTGTACCATAACTGTACTGACACTGCGTTAAGTCCATAAACGTCATATATTTCTTTCGCGGTTTATGTCATTTTTTTTCTTTTTTGTAATAAAACTTCAAATGTATCGAATTTCTTCGTTAGATTCACTTATTTTGGCGGACAGAAACACAGTTGAAAAATGGCGGGAAACCCTATTTACTTTTTATTATTTTAAATGTCATATTTAATAGTATCAAAACCAGCGACATACAAACTGTACAGCCAAAGAGATTTTACTACAACTTTATACCTTTAAATTACGAAAAAACTTTTTCCCTGACCTATTAAAGCCTTGTATACTCGACACCGGTGCCTTCAATATTTAATAAGTACTTCTACCGAAGACACCGATGGCAAAGAATAATACATGCAGCAGAATATCTAGGAAGTAATTTCACTTCAAAAGTTACCAACGCAGAAGTTAGAAGGAGAGTAAGAGCTTGTAGGTATAAGGCACAGAGGAGCCCATTTTAAACAAAACCTATAAGTAATCAACAGCAGGTTTAGGTTTTAAAATATTTCAACAATTACCAATTCTATGTTTTTCGTTATTATCGACTATAGGCCCCTCTAAATGTTTTGTTTACTTAGGAAACTTTGTCGATGTATTAGCGTTCAAATAAATACGCAATGAAGGGCTTCTTTTCTATTTTATAGAATTCATCATTTGTGTAGCAATCTGGGCTTTTTTAAAATTAAGGCCAATTTCATGATAATTATAGATTTTTTCAAAATCCTCAAAAGTTGACATAGTCAAACAACTATTACAGTAGGTACGTACCTACTATGTACGTGCGCTGTAGGTATGTTTAAATCTCAGAACAATAACTAGTTATTGTTCTATAACTAGCTATTACTTATTAATTAGCTATAACTAGCTAGTTATTGTTCTAACTAACAATAACTAGTTATTGTTCTAAAGTTTAAATACACGCAAACTAGACTCTGATACATGAAGCTTGATCCCGAAAAAGCGCGGCAAATTAAAAAAAAAACCTGCTTATGGCCTCACTGATGCTACTAGGAATAAATTGTTTTGATACTTGACAAAAATATATAATTATTTGTTTGAAGATAGAAATAAAAATAAAAGGTTGATTTTAATACAATAGTAAATTATGCACTTTAAACTCTACTTTTCACACCATCTACAAGACAATGAAAAGCAATAGTAGGTACTAGAATCGAAGTATTTATTAAAATTACAATAACAGTTAATAGACCTATCTAAAACAATTAAAAGTTAAAGGTAATGTTTGATACATTAGACCAGTTGTGGACAGACAGACCAGTAGGCCAATTCTCGTACTTAAAAAACGTTCAAATTCAAGTCGCAATCTCATCTCAGCGACAATCAATGTCAAAAACCTGTCAAAAATTTATGTAAATTGAGTAATTTTGACAGATTGAGACAGATTAGAATGCGAACGGTCTTAAAAATACGGGAATTGCCCCTCAGGTCTTTGTCTGGTAGGTACAAAGTTATTTTTTTATTCGGTACTTTTTTTGAAGTGGAGGTAGAGTTTATTAGCGTATTGCTGTTGAGTAAAGTTTCAGAAACTTGGGTCTGCTGAGGAACGTTTTGGATCGTGAAAGTTGGTGAAGGTGGTGCTTGAGGCAGCGGACTACATGAACAGTGTTTTGATGCAGATGGTTGCGGTGACAAAGGTGTCCAAGGATCAGATAACGATGGTGTTTTTAGTTTGACGTTGTCACCAATGTAGTCAGGGGCTTTCATTAGAAACGTTTCCACATTTATAGCAGTGAAAACTTTTGATTTCATAGCACGATATCCTTCCGATTTCCTTTTTAAAAATGCCAGTAATTTGGTGTATGTATTAATTTTCTTGATAACCAAATTCTCTGCAAATCAAAATCAAAAGTCATTTATTCAAATTAGGCTGAGAATCAGCACTTTTTGAACGTCAAAATCACATAAGACAGTCCCCCCAAAACGCCCACCCTTCACCACTTCCTAGTGCTTTAGCTGGGAAGAAGAAGTGGCGGAACAAACTCCCCAGCAGCACTGCTGTCTGTTCAGTTAGAAGAACTGGATTCTATACAAATAGTAATAAATAAATTAACATTACGAAACACAAAAATATTAAAATTATTTGCCAAAATAGCAATTAAACATGACAATTTTAAATAAAATGTATTAAGTATCAACACCATATTAGGTAAAATAACCTCTAGAGTTCATTATCGCCAGTAAACATTGTTGTCTTTTGTTCAAATTTATTTACCATAGCGTATAGTAGCCGTCGCACGTCGCTCTGTAATGTTTTGTTCATTATTGATATATAACTATTTATTAAATTAATGCAACAAACAAATACAATATCATGACACATCTGACAAGTTGCCATGTAAAAACCAGGCTCAACTTTCGTGTGCCAGAGTCTAAGCGACAAGTGAGCCGTGATCAGCGACTGGATCGTGAGTCATGTAAAAAACTGAAAAGCTGCTCTGTGACTTGTGACCTGTTCATGGCTACCTGGGCGCCTAACATAATGATGGATTGTTGGGAAGTTATAAAGTAGTGGGATGGCATAAAACAGTTAATTGATTCGTAAAACACACAATTTTTTAAAATTTCAACCATAAGCAAATTCGACCTTTCGAATATTTTTTAAACTTTTGTACTTCGTTAAATAGCTGATTAAATGAAGATGTATTCGCCGTAATTTGTACGCTTAATGCCATACAATTTTTTTTAGATTACTGGTGTCAAAGTTCATGTACGTAGATGATTTTTGAAAATGGTTTATAAATTACGTCCTTTCACTTTTTACTGTTTGATGTTTTAGAAATTTTGGTTACATCGAAAGGTTTGTTAAATTATTAGCTACCCAATAGAATAGCAATGAAGGCTATATATGAACATTTTGAGAAAAGTGATATTGGTGACGAATTTGGAAAATTATCAAAAATTTTATAAACAGTGGGTTTTAAATGGGTTCTCGAATCCCATGAATTTTTGCTTAGGCTTAATGGAATGCTTGATTGTTGCAAATGGATCACACTATCATGTCCTGGAAAGAATACGTCAAATTGCAAGTCACCCTGTATACAAAATAGTATGAATAATTACTTTGTAAAGTACCTTTTTTTTTTTTTGTGGGTGGGAAATCATCAAATAACTTCTCCCGCTCTGGGCAGAGCAGGAGGGCGAGTCAGACTCTTACTGACTAAAACCCACCCGTGTTCCTTCAGTTGCCTGTGCCAGGGGCCACGGTAACCCTCTTGGACTTTTCCGCAACCCTAGCAGGCATCGGTCCTAGCAAACCCCGTCATTGGTGCTGACATCTCTTTGAGGCGCGCGTGGAACACAACGCGCCGTCGACCTGGGCCTGGTCCTTATCGAACGGCGAGCTGCCCATTGCTCGCCGTTCGCAAGCCCGCGCCTACGGTGGCCGGGAATCGGCCTGCGATTCCCGACGCCCAGGGCGTCTCCTGCGGCGGCAAGGGGCGTGAGGGCGCAAATTTTGCCTCTCCCTCACGCGTTCCGCCTCCTCCTTCGCGAACATTACTGCTTCGCAGAAGGAGGTGACGGCTTCCCAAGCCCTCTCGCTCCATACCATGGCCTGGACCAAGGCCGGACGCGAGAGATCGCCACCGCCAATTGCCTCCACGAGGACACGGCGGTGCTCCGCCCAAGCCGGGCAGACCTCCACCATATGCTCCACCGTGTCCTCCGGGCGATCCACACAATGGTGACACCCGGGCATTTCCTCCCGCCTTATCCGGAACAGGAACGTCCCGAAACAACCGTGTCCGGTGAGGACCTGCGTCAGGCAGCCTCTCAAGCCATGAAGCCACTCCTCAAAGAGGGGACTTATCGCCGCAATTGTGGCGTGCCCAGCGCTGGGTTGCGACAATCGCACTCTCCATGCCGCCCTGAGATCCCGCCGGAGCTCTGTCCGCTGTACCGTGATTTCTCGCGGCAGCGGAGCTACGCCCCGGCGTTTCGCCTCCTCGCGCCACTCCCAAACGTGCGCGAGGACTTTTGCCTCCAGATCCCATGGCGGTAATCCGGCAAGGAGGCTCGCCGCCTCACCGGAGACCGTACGGTATCCCCGGACCAGCCGGATGGCCATGACCCTTTGGGGCGCGTTCAACCAGCGGGCTGGCCGCCGCCTCAAGGAACGCGCCCACACCGGTGCCCCAGTTCCAGTCTGGGAGCCAAACGTCGGAAATGCTCCACGAAGTTCCACCGGCTGTCGAGGACGAGTCCCAGGTACTTCATCGTCGACTCGACGCCGATGTGAACCCCTCCTACCGTTATTTGGGATCCCGATGGTGGCGTGTTCCGAGGACCATGAAAACACATTGCCTCGGACTTGTGCAGGGCCACCTCGAGTCCCAATTGCCGGATCCTCTCGACGATTGTCGCAACCCCGCGTGTCGCTAGTTCGGCCGCCGCCTGGTGCGACCTCCCCTGCGCCAGGACCAGCGTGTCGTCAGCGTAACAAATCACGCTGACGCCGCTAGGGAGGTCGGCGCGCAGCACCCAGTCGTATCCGATGTCCCACAGATGCGGCCCCAGGACCGATCCCTGTGGGACACCGCACGACATCTCTTGCCGGTTCCATACTCCCTGGTGACCGGGGTAGATGACGGCCCTGTCCATCAAATAGGCCTCGACCACACGATAGAGGTAGGTCGGCATCCGGTGATACCGGAGTGCCTCCCTGATGCAACTCCAGGGCAGGGTATTGAAGGCATTGGCGATGTCTAGAGACACCGCCAAGACGACCCCATCCCGGGCCACAGCATCCCCCGTCGTGAGGGCCCGCACGCGCATGATGGCGTCCACCGTAGAGTACCTAAAGTAAAGTACGTAAAGTACCTATGCAACAAATTGATTTTATTATTGTAAATGTGTGGGTAATTATTTTTTAATTTTCTTTTTTTATTGGTTTTCTCGTTTTAATGATGGTCTAGCAGTTTGACTACCCAAATGACCTTTCTTTTAAACCGTCAAGTCGTTGAGCTTTATAAGCTCTGAGTTGAACTCAACGATTACTGACAAATGCTTGCACTGACTTGACTGGACGGGGCCTCCATCACAGAAGCAGAAATAAAAAATATCTCGAAAGAGGTCAGTAGCGTGATAGAAAATGTTCTTCAAAAAAAGTACTGGCCAGTATGGCGACACTTGAATTTTTTACAGTTTCTCTGTCAATGACCTATGTCAGGTCTTGTTCACTGTCATTTTATAGAGCAGTTGGCTTGCTATTTTTTAGCACTTATTTTTTATACTTATTTGTTTTACATTTATTTATGCAAAATGTCCGAAAGTTTGCTACTTAATTTGTTAGTATACCTAGATCTTGGTTTTGTTTCTTACATTTGGTTATTCGGGAGAGTCAGACGATATAATCTTGTGCTCCGCTCTGCTGCTGTATTAGACACTAGCTTCTGCCTGCAACTTCGTCCGCGTGTAATTTACTGTATCCCCGTCCCACACCGTCGCATCGCATCGCATCGCCCGCCCGCGCGCTATTGCATCGTTTTCGAATTTTTTCTTACTGCTCGGCTCCTAAGGGTTGTAGCGTGATGTTAAAAAACCTATAATCTTCCTCAAGAATTGTGTTACCAAATGCAAAAATGTATTGTATTTTTGAATTTGGTAACCGGAGATAACCGGGTCAAGGAAGATAGTCCCAGTGGAACCACAGATCCCATTTTGTTTGCCTGTTCGCACCCAGTCCGTTCAATTAAATCACAAACCTAGTGATGAGGGTTATAAGCGAAGTGGCGCGGAAGTGCGGATTCGATTTTTTCTTAATGTACCTACCCTTACTTCCTGTAGTAACCTAGTTACTGTATATAATTTTTTTTTGCACAGACACAGCGTAAGGGTTGTAGTTTTCAATCGTCTAGCAAAAACAGTCTTCAACAGCATTGCCGAGCCCATTATGATAAACGTTCGGAAATATTCCGACGATGGTGCCTGTCCAAATTTATTGAGAGGCGTTGACTATATAAGATTACCGCACCTCAACAAGGTAAGACAATAAAAAATCAAATAGATGTTAATAGATTAGATTAGAATAGAATAGAAAATGTTTGAAATATTTTCCTAGGTAAACCCCGATATCGAGACGCACATTAAGAAAAAAATATTAAGAGAAAATGGTTGGTAGCGCGCATATTTATGGCTTTTTTCTTTTATGTGAACTACAGGTCAAAACGGTATTATTTCATAAACGTCAATTGGGTTGCTTACATTTTATACAGGGTCAAATTAAATTAGCTAGCAAAACTCCGCAGATGTGATAAGTGCCCACAATTTAATTTTGCCCTGTATATTAAATTCAGGACAGCTAAATGAAATACATATAAAACATTGTTTTTTCTTTTCTAGGGCCTCGCATTCACGATGGCAGAGCGGCAAACGCTTGGCTTACAAGGACTTTTAGCCGGCATGGTTAAATCGCAAGACGACCAAGTGGCGATATGCCATTACTCAATAGATAGATTTAAAAACAACTTGAATAAACATCTATATTTGACTGAGTTACTGGTAAATATATTTATCATAACGCCCTCTGCTTGTGGTATGTTTACAATTGCACCAAAAATTTAAAAAAAATCACGAATATTGTTCTGAACCAGACTACACTGGACGGCCGCTGGTCTGCAGTAAGTAATTACTATATTGTACCGGCGTGGTGCAGTGTCAAGGAAACAATGTTCTGCACTGTACATGATATTTTATATTAGATATTTAAACATGATAGGTAATAAGAAATACAGGCTGGTGTCCGCAACGACACGTCAATGCGCGTAATTTGTATACGGATGGGAAAAGCGATTATTCGATCCACCCCAGCTTCTCGAGGAAGGCTAGCAACGTCTTGGTGTTGCTGACCATCTCACGTAGGGGGTACCTGCGTTACCAAAGAACTTTGCTCTGTACGTGGCGGCTACCGGGCAGTGTAGAAGCACATGAGCTGCTGTCTCGTCGTCCATGCAGGCCCTGCACCGCGGACTGTCTGTGACTACTATGACAGAGGTGTGTATTAAATGACCCGTAGCCAGTTAAAGCTGCTGTAACTGTAGATACGCAGCTGTTCTTTAGTAGCGAGTTAGATAACCTGTTTCGTGAGGTGGCCATCAATACTAGGGCGTGCTTCCTTAGCCTGCTCACTCACCTTGGTCCACTCACAGTTTGTGGTGTTGGTCCCTGGTGCGTTTCGTGGCCATTTGTAAATATCTAATTGAAATGTAAATGCCTTGAATTCGCTTGAAAATTCCTTTTTCTTCTTCGGAATACTCGTTATATTTAGTAATGGCACCCGGCTTGGTATTTTCTTCATCATCTTCATTATCTAAACTTTAATCTTCGTTAGTTTCTTCACGGCCAAAAAAGATAGATTTTAGTCTAACTGAAATGTAAATGCCTTGAATTCGCTTGAAAATTCCTTTGTTTCTTTTTCGGAATACTCGTTATATTTAGTAATGGCACCCGGCTTGGTATTTTCTTCATTATCTTAATCTTCGTTATGTTCTTCACGACAAAAAAATAGATTTTAGCTTACAGATTTTACCGCGTAACTAGCATACATACTCGTACAACATCCTGACATCAATCGTCGGGCAGTTGCCCACCAGACACAACACCCGTCTGGTCGGAGGATCCTCCCTTTTCTGTGGAGGTATTAGTGGACTTTACACCCTGTTACTCATACCTCTATATACTACACACGCCTACTTGCACCCCTGCCATCGTCGGCCAGTTGTGTACCTGTCTACCTGTGTTTTAATTGACTAGTTTGAACAAAAAACGGTTATTGTGACCTAACTATTATAATAGTTAGACATATTACTCTTTTTGTGAGTAATAAATATGGTAACTATAAGCATGCCACATGTAGTACATTATTTCATGTATCATCAATAGTTTTCGCAGCGCACGCCAAATCATGACTTTTATAGGCAATTTTTGATTCCTTGGGTTACATTATTGCAATTTCCAAGGGATCTAAAATGTTTTTGAAATATAAAATACAGCGCATGATAATCGCCGTTAATGTTAGCTTTCTGTAGGTCAACGAACTTTTTTAATCGGTTAAGTATTTTTTGTGTTTATCAATACAAACAAACAAGTAAAACATGTAATCTTTTCTCTTTATAATATTATAGTTTAGATTATTTTTTTCAGGATACAAATGAAAAATTATTTTACAAATTACTAGGTTCTGATATTGAAAAGTTCTTACCGCTAGTTTATACCCCCACTGTGGGGTTAGCGTGTCAAAGATTCGGACTAGTTTACAGAAGACCTAAAGGTCTCTTCATAACGAAACATGATAAGGGACGAATGGTCCAAATTCTTAGGAATTGGTAAGTTATAACATTACAATTGCTTTACCATATTAATTGAACAGGTTTTTTTATTAATTTATCGCTATGTATGTTACTACCTCCCTAAAGTAAGTCGAGTTTGTTATTGCATGTGTTTGTCTCTATAAAGTAAAATAAATAAAGAAATCCATCACTCATGCATTGCTTCATATAATATAGGTACAGGCAACCGCACATAAAACTTGCACTACGAAAACCGCCTTTGGCCAAAACACATACACGTGTATGGGCCAGGCCGCAACACTGCGGTGCGACGACGCACCGTATGAATCTACGACGTCGCACAACGGATCGTATATTGTAGTGTGACGTCGTTTTTGCGACGCGTCGTCGCAACGCAGTGTTGGGGCCTGGCCATACAATATACGATCCGTTGTGCGACGTCGTAGATTTATAGGGTAGGGGCGTCGTTGCACCGCAGTGCTGTGGCCTAGCCCGTAGTGTGACGTAATTTTTGCGACGCGTCGTGTCGCAACGCAGTGTTGTGATCTGGCCCTATAAGTTCTGGCCTTAGTACCTACATAGCAGTTTTCACGTCGTTCCAAGATGTGATGTTGTGATGTCTGTATGTGTTTTGGTCCTTATTGCTACGACATTATAGCGCTGTCAATGTCAAATTATCACCACTAATGTGCGGTTATTGTATATACAGCATGTATCAGAGAGGTGTGGTCAAATTTAAGTGTGGTACAGACCATCACAGTGAACAACTTTCTCCATGCGACCAATATCATAATCGAGAAAAAACATCTGTCGCGTACAAAACTTCAATACCTACTCGACCCGTATACTGCTGATTATTTTTTCTCGATTGCGATGGCCACATGGAGAAAGTTGTTCAGTTTGTTGGTCTGTACTGTACCGCACCCATAAAGAATGATGCCCAAGATGCCCCCACTAACCAATAACAGCTAGATGTATGCCATTGGAGAGTTCTTTTTCTGACTGTCATTTGTTACTCTGGGGGGTTAGTCTCAAATAATTGTGGGGAAAAGTTATAGCTTAAACAAAAAACCTGTCATTGTGGAAAGCAAACATCATCATTATACAGTGCAATGTATTTGACCTTTGTGGTAATAAACAAACAATTCAAAAAAAAAAAACGAACTGATAATGCAAACATAAATGCATCACAATTATTGTGACTTTTTTACGAGGGACTGCCAAAGTAACAACTGTCGTTACTCCGCTTATCTGGCGGATGATAAGCGACGACGTGTGAAGAAGCGAGGGAGGAGGCTGCAAACGTGATCTCATCTTAGAGAATATATCACTGGAGTAGGCTTAAGAACACTTCCCTCTCTGTAAAAGAACAAGACCAATTAATGTTCTAGTACTGTACACGATTCAGGACGCAGGGTTGAATGAAAACACGAACAAGATGAGTGCACTAAATATTATATTTCAACTTCAACGATTTTAACACTGATTCAACATGATACTTTTACATTAAAGTCACACACTTATACAATATTTACATTTAAGACAATTATCACGACTTGAAGAAGACTGTTTGAAGACTATGGGAAGACTGTTGTAGGAAGACTGTTTGAAGACTATAGGAAGACTGTTGTAGGAAGACTGTGTCGTTACGCCCGTGGGCGCCCATTTTATTTCCCCCAACGTAAGCGCAAGTAGTGGTCGGTCCCCTTATCACGACCGCCCACTATCCAATGGCTAGTGGGAGAGTCGATTATACCCTACCCCGCGCTCCCCTGTGACCTAGTTTGATCGTGGGAACCAGGATGTGGAATACAATGGGCGCCTTTCGACCAATCAACGGGTTTGTTTACTCTAACAGATATAACTTTGTCACATTAAATTTACTCGTATTTCTTGTTATAAGAAGTTACAAGGTGATACATAAAAAATAGGTGTGTAATGCCTACTGGTGACATTTATCTATATAAAAATACGTTATCCAAGTCGTTCATCATTATTTAGCACCTATCTTAACAGATTTAGAGGGCTGTGCTTTTCAACAATTATTTAATACCTGATTTAGGGGGCTGTGCTTCTCAACAAGTACGTTCATAAAAACTGCTCTGCTGTTTATAAAAACTGCTGTAGACCAAGCGCACCTTGCCAAGGTTGATGCGGAAGTCGAACGGTAGAGCTTTCCTCCCACCCTTCGAACACCCGGATGATCCTCTACCTCCCATCACTCAAGACGTGGTGAACGACATCGTTAAAAAGCTTCACTCTCGCAGATCCCCCGGCTCGGACGTTATCACCAATAAGTAACAAGATAAATAAATATACAAACTCCTTCCCGCTCCTCTCATAATGCTAATGACCACCATCTTAAATGGCGCTTTGAGCAAAACATCCTTCCGCAAGCGTGAAAATAGCCCACCGTTTGCGGTATCCCTAAGCCAGATAAGCCCAAGTCTGAGCCCATGAGTTACCATCCCGTCAGTCTCCTTAATGTTCTTGGCAAAATCTACGTAGTCTAAAGACTATGCCGAAGCAAAGAGCCTTCACCAACGAGCAGTTTGATTTTCGAATCCAACACTCGTGCATCCAACAAGGTCCACCGTACCGTATAGCACTCAACCGCTGATTCCGAGCTTGACGCAATGACAGGCGTGTTATTCTTCGACATAGCGAAAGCATTCAACAAAGTCTGCGACACTGGGCTAATTAATAACGATTTTATGAATACAATTAAGTTTTTCTTTCAGCTGTAACTCAATTCCCACAATGAATTCAGAGTGACCGGCATAGTAATAAGTTACAGTTATGAAAAGAGCTTTTCATCGACATAATGTCTGGTTATTATTGGTCGCGGGGGACGCGTCCTTTACATTTTGGCCCATCCTCCTTTGACCACAACTTTCTGATACACACTATGTACGAGTCCCTCCTGATCAGGAGGTCTAAGTAGCAAAATGTCCAACAGCGCGAAACCGAAACGTCTAATGAGCAGTAAGTCTAATTAGCAAAATGTCCATGTAGCAAAACGTCCAACTAGCAGATGGTCTGTATAGCAGAACGCCTATTTAGCAAAAATTCATTTTTAAAATGTGTACACTCGTGTTATAAAGTTTACTTTAAAACATGAGTGTACACATTTTAAAAATTAATACTAATTAGACTTACTGCTCATTAGACGTTTCGCGCTGTTGGACATTTTGCTACTTAGACCTTCTGATCAGGAGGGGTACGAGTCATGTATCGTACACGACACGTGCGCAATGCACATTTCTGTCGCATTGCACAAATTATAGTGTAACGCGACAGTACACAATCCGCCTTCATAGTCAGCTGTACTCATTCACACAGCATTCATAGCATTAGTTACGTGGTAGTTAAATATATTCAATAAACATTATACTTGGCTATCCGTGACTTATCTATCATTCATGCTAACAACCGATAACGCTGTATATTGGTAATGTGGTTATTGATTCCTACAAGGCTACTCTTCAACCCAAATAAGTTTTAACCTACCAAGTTCAGCGAGAAGTTTTATTAGCTATATCAACATAATTATCTAGATTCCACTATATTTTTACTTTTATTAATTTATTTTGGTGCGTTTTTTTCAGGCCTACACCGAACGTGCGCGCCATCTGTGTTACTGACGGAGAAAGAATTTTGGGTCTGGGCGATCTCGGCGCTTACGGCATGGGGATACCTGTAGGCAAGCTGTGTTTGTACACCGCGTTAGCAGGGGTCCCTCCCGGTTACTGCTTACCGATCACTTTGGACGTGGGAACCAATAATAAGGTTGTTGATTTTTTATTACTAGTAGATAAGCACCTAGATGGTTAAGTTGCTTTGTATTAGTCAAACATACACAAAGACCTATGGCCACTCTCCTAACATGCATGGACTTGAAAAATCTTATAAAACAACTTATTATTATTTATTTTTAGCCTATGTAGTCCCACTGCATGGAAGGGGGGGTCCCACTCAGCGGGCAATAAGGGGAAGTACCTTATCCGTTGCAGCTACGCGAAAATGGTCTTAGGAGACTATCCATAATTTTTTATGGAATTTTGATCCCCATTCACAGATTTTCAAAAAAAATTACAGTTAGCAAGAAAATAGCCATATTACACAAAAACATTTTTTGATGCCAATCGATCCTGTTTCTAATAGTGATCAAAAACTTCTATGGGACCGTTAGTCTCCTAAGACCATTTTCGTGTAGCTGCAACGGATAAGGTACTTCCCCTTTCTGTCCCGCTGAAAGTTTCCACCCTGTATTTAACATAATTATACGGAGATTAAAGTAATGACGCAAAACGTTTTTTGAGGTTATGTGGTGCCTATATTTTTAATCTACGGCATTTTGAAAGGAGATATTTTTCGCTTTCAATTATGTAAAATACGGACAAACACAAAATAATAAAGAGTGCGAAATAACACAAGACCGTACAACAGACCACGGAGTTGGCGCTGAAATTTCAAAAGAGAAATGAAAATCTGTTGTTGCACATTCAGCATAGCTAATCGACATTCCACCGTTAATTTTTCACCTCGTGGAAACAACTGACGTGGTGTGTGGCGAGCTTCACCGCCGCCGCACCACCTCGTGAGTTGATTATTAATATTTGAGAATTACTCATTTAGCTCCCACGAAAAGCTGAGTAAAAAAAGCTGTTGACACCCTACAGAGCCCCGCATGTAGGGAGGGGTAAGGCTTGTAATATAATGCCTGGGGGCGGCCGATCCCAGACAACAGGCACGCTCGTGACTAAGATTCCCCCTAGCCTCCCCCTAGCCATGCAGATCTTGGCACGGGGCAGCCTTAGGTTGGTTAGGTTGGGTGTGTGTTGTTCGTTCCTCACAGAGGAAAACAATAGAATCTTCCAGCTGTTCCCTTAGTCGCATTTTACAACACCCAAGGGATGCGTTGGGTTGGTTCTATTCTACTACTCGGAAAGACACGGCATAAATGAGGTAAAGTTTGTTACAAACCTCAAGTGGAGATTCGTCAGTGCCTCGTTAGTAAATTCAGCAGGGTGTACCGCGGGCAGGTGCGGTTAACTCGGTGCGGTTGGTTGGCTCTTCTAGTAGGGCCACCTCCTGCCCATTTTTATTATTTATATGAATAGGTTATTTATGGAGTATACCTACCGTAAAGTTTTTGACTTGTGATGTAATAATTCCGGTTATTCCACTGCTTCTCCACCCTAAAACAGACACCCTAGGGTGGATACGCTCGGAAACGCGTGTTCATCTATCCGCTTCAGACGGGGTGAATAATTTGGAATTCGTATATTATTTTTCATCAGATTTTCTCCCTAGACCTGTGTACAGTCATTTATAGAAACATTATAGAAACTGGCCCAAGATACTTTGTAGACATTGGCATATAAGTTTTTCGCTAAAACTAAGTTAAGAAAAAATACTATTGTATTAAGTGTTTCGATAACTTTTCAGTCGCTGATAGAAGATCCGTTGTACATAGGTATTCGAGAGGAGCGAATGCGAGGCAAGGAATATGACGATTTTATTCAAGAGTTCATGGAGGCGTGTAGCGAGAGATATAGCCACAACATACTTATACAAGTAATTTTTAGATTCCTTACAAATTTTATGTACCCTAGACATATGTATGTACACCTTATTGATTTGAAGCATAGGTACGTACCTATGTACCTAGGGAATACAATCTCTAGTCAAGATTGGCAATTAGAGAATAGGGCATTCGGTTTTGAGATTTTCGAAATAGAGATTTATTAAATATTGCGTTTTTATCAAATCGAAAATAAATAAACTTAATTAAAATGAAAACAACACCTACTACTTACGGTTCTTGTGTTATATTTTGTAAATAAAAATCATACATCGAATCCCGAAACAAAAAAATCAACGCATAATACATAATCATCTATACTTATGACTTATGAATGACTGACCGGTTGACGCAGTTGGTAGCGACCCTGCCTTCTGAGCCGCTGGTTCCGGGTTCGATCCCCGGACAAGTCAAACATTTGTGTGCATGAACATGTCTGTTTGACCTGTGTCTGGGTGTGTATATGTATATAAGTATGTATATCAGTCATCAGGTTACCGTAGTACAGGCTCTGCCTAGTTCGGGACCTGAAGACCTTGTGTGGATGTTGTCCCATATTATTATATTATTATTACTATCTATACTACGCATACATAATGTAACAAATCGGCACATACGAATCACGAATCGGTATCAGAACTTTATTTGCTATGAATGTAGGTGCAGGTAAAAGATTGTGCATACATTAATGAGATCGGCTACAGTCTACCTTACGGCGTGCGAATTATTACAAACATTAAAATATTAATACAAAAAAAACTATCTCAACAAAACAAAACAGACTTTCAAGTGGAGTCAATTAATAATATTAGGTCTTTACCTATGAACTTGCCGTTTAGTATACAGAAAGTTATATTTTTTATTTCTATAAATCAAAATTGCACACCTGCTATCGATGCATCTCTGCCAGCGCTGTGGTAATTCTATCAATGCCCTTCTTGAAGAAGTCATGTGTACGGGGAGCCAACAAACTCTTCAACGGCATTTTGTACTGTCTCTCGGGTATTGAATTTTTTCCCTGACAAGAAGTTGTCCAAATTTTGGAAAAAGTATCTTTCGGCGCAAGGTCTGGTGAGTACGGTGGATGACGCAAAACTTCTAAACCTAGCTCTTGTGGCTAAGAGACCATCTGTTGTGCCGTATGAGGTCGAGCGTTGTCGTATAGGAGCAGCGGGGATGAGCAATTAACCAATGTTGGCCGGAGATTTGCAAGCTTTTTCATCATTGGCTCCATCCAAGCTGTGATGAATTATACCGGCACTAGACCACCAAACAGTGACCATGACTTTTATAGGGGTAAGTTTTCGTTTGGGACATTGCCTAGGCGCTGAACCAGGGGTCTAACCAACACGATGACCGCTTACGATTATCCAAAAGAAGAGAATCATTTTTCATCGCAAGTGACAATGCGGTTCAAAATTCCTTCGTTTCTGTGTCTGTTAAGCAACGCAAGGCATATACCTCAATGCGTTCATCGCGCTGGCGATCATTCAGTTCGTGCGGCACCCACTTATCAAGTTTTTTTACCCTGCCAATTTGACGCAAATTAACCAATATTGTTTTGACGCTAGCGTTGAAAGCTGCTGCTAACTCAGCCATAGATTGAGTATCGTCAGCTTCCACTATCGCCTTTAATTCGTCGTTGTTGACTTTAGCTTTCGGGCGACCACGGGGTTAATTTTTTAGATCAAAATTTCTATGTCGGAAGTGTTCAAACCAATAACGTGTCGTGCGTTCGCTTGTAGTGTTCACTCCGTACACGTAATTAATGTTGCGAGCCGTTTGTGCGGCATTAATACCGCGACGGGAAAATTTAAATGGCTTCTCAAGAAGCTACAACGAGCGCGCTTAGTCTCGAAATCTCGAGATTTCAAGACAAAGATTGTCTCCCCACGAATTGAATCTCGAAAAAGGCTTGAAATCTCGTCCCTTTATTCGAGATCTAGATTGTATTCCCTATATGTACTTACCTAAGCACTACTGATATCCTTTAAAGTTGGTGCACAGACACTGTTGCTGCATTGCTTTTTCATATACGATTAGATAGATGTAAAACGCAGTACATGGTCGCTAATGTTCAAATTATACCATCTATATGTATTTTTGTTAACAGTTTGAAGATTTCGCCTTGGCTAACGCTATTCGCCTTCTTGATAAATACAAGAATTTGTATTGTACGTTCAATGACGATATTCAAGGTACTGCAGGTGTCGTTCTCGCCGGAATGCTTACTGCTTGCAGAATCACTAAGAAAAAACTGCAAGAAAATATATATTTGTTTCTTGGAGCCGGTTCTGTAAGTTTTATTTATGTAATAATACGTATCAAGAATTCAGGTCAACTAGTTACTGCAAATTTTTAAGGCATTACGTGGGTTCACACTGTCGTGGTAGCTGTGTTGCTTTTGTTCTGCTGCTTGAGATTTTACCAAAAAGTAGGTAAATGTAAAAAGGTCAGCCGAAGACGGAACAAGAATCAAAGTCAAAGTCAAAGCATTTATTTCAAATGGGGACATAAAAGGCACTTTTGAACGTCAACATTTACATTTAAATAGAATTGATTCTAGTCGCCCCTTCCAAAAGGTAGTTTCGTATGGAGAAGAATGGGCAAGAAACTCCATCGTTACTCTTTTAAAATGTGTTATACCTACTTTGTATACATTAATTATATAATTATATGTGAAGACGATGAACCTATAATGAAAATTACCCTAACAAAATAGGTAAAAAGAATTTAATAAACGTAGCAATGATAAATAAGTTAATTAAGTGATATATACATGGTGTTCACATAATTATTTACAAACATTGTAAAAGTATACGATTTCCCAAATTATGTAAACAAGTAATATGTCAGTGTGTGAGTTAAAGTAATCACAGAATACTCGTAACCAAAATTATGATATCTTCTATCTGAGGAATAAATATTATGGCTTGACAACTTTTGTATGGAAAATATGTCAAACTGTCAGATTTATTCTTCAGATAAAAGTTATCTGACTATTGAAAAATCAGCCCTTAATCAATTAAATAATACCTTGCATCTATAAAACAGGAGTCATCTGTGATGTCATCCGCAAATTTAATTTTTCGAAATGGATGGCAAAAAACATTTTTTTAAACGGCGTAGTTATATATAAATAATAATTGCAGTTTTAAATGTTTCATCAATAGTTATTACATAGTTTGTTTAATAATTATATGGGTGGGTATATTTGCGGTTTATATCATCGGTTAATTAGTGTTCATGGTGGAAATAGTATCTTATGTTTTAATCTTCAGGCAGGCGTTGGTATTGCAAATTTGGTATGCGATGCGATGGTCATGGATGGCATTAAAATGGAAGATGCTGTAAAGAAAATCTACCTATTTGACGCCGATGGTCTGTTGTCAAATAAACGCCAGGGTGGAGTACCACCGCACGCGACTAAGTACGGGAAAGATTTGGAACCATCGAAGGACTTTGCAGGTTTCGTGAAGACTATAAAGCCAAACGTACTTGTCGGTAAGTAAATATCGTTTTTCTAGCAGACTGTTCCAGTTTTGAAAAAAAATATAAATGCACTTGTTTCTAAAATGTAATAAAGCGTGACCCCTATCATTTCATCATGGCTGTCTAGTCAGTCTGTCCTGTCGTCCGAATACTACACAGCCATTTTACTCAGCGACTATTTGTACTATATCGATGGAAATTAGAAAGATAGTGTATTCTGTGCTGTGTATTCGGTACAATATGGGGTGGTTCTCCGTCTCCCCAACATGTAACCGAGGAATGAAGGAAAAAAACAATGCACATAAGCGTATTATGGGGTATCGTTAGTTTCCATAATTAAAAAGATTACAATGTTTATAATATGTGACTTGTCATTTAAGTCTATTCGTTTTTTGAGATACGAGATATTTTCCGGTTACAACACCTGTAATAATTGTTTCGAAGTATTTTTCGAGAATTACTATGATATACAAACTTCTTTTTGCGGCCGATGAAATCAATACTGTGCATGCGTAAATATTCATTTTAATTACGGAATCCTTCACTGCGCGTGGCCGAAACGATGCTCGCTTTTGTAAATTGGAATTTAGCAAGTAGGTAAGATTAAGTGTATATCTGAGCCTCTATGGCCTCGTCTCAAAATACCTTTTACTCAGTAAATTATGTTTTAAGGTGTGTCGACAATGGGTGGTGCCTTTACGCCTGAAATTTTGCAACAAATGGGCAAAAATTGTGAACGACCGCAAATCTATGCACTTTCAAATCCGACGCAAAAAGCAGAATGCACACCTCAGGAGGCTTATGACAATACAGAGGTACAATAGTTTATTATATAAATAATTACTTTTACGTTATACTGGATGTAAAAAGATCCATTACAAAACCGTCATCTACGCATTCTGTACATCAAACTAAGTAACATTGTACAAAAATTATTGTCTGGAAATGACTTTTATATTTGGCGTGAAAAATCACTGATTACGGTAGCGCGCAATGAAACGCACGCAAAAGTTTGTGCTTATGGGTTGGTGGGGGCTTGCGACGACGGTACAGGAGTCGTGGAGTATTTCAAATTCCTACCTTTTTTTTGTGATTGGGAAATCATCAAATATGTGTGCCAGGGCCCACGGTATCCCTCTCGGACTTTCCCGCAACCAATCAATTCCTGGTAGGCATCAGCCCTAGCGGACCCCGTCATTGATGCTGACATCTCTTTGAGGCGCACGTGGAACACAACGCGCCATCGACCCCGGCCTGGTCCTTATCGAACGACGAGCTGCCCATTGCTCGCCATTCGCAAGCCCGCGCCTACGGTGGCCGGGAATCAGCTTGCGATTCCCGACGGCCAGGACGTCTCCTGCGGCGGCTAGGGCCGTGAGGGCGCGAATTTTGCCTCTCCCTCACGCGTTCCGCCTCCTTTGCGAGCATTACTGCTTCGCAGACGGAGGTGACGGCTTCCCAAGTACCATGGCCTGGACCAGGGTCAGACGCGAGAGATCGCCACCGCCAATCGCCTGCACGAGGACACGGCGGTGCTCCGCCCAAGCCGGGCAGACCTCCACCGTATGCTCCACCGTGTCCTCTGGGCGATCCACACAGTGGTGACACCCGGGCGTTTCCTCCCCCCTTATCCGGAACAGGAACCTCCCCAAAAAACCATGTCCGGTGAGGACCTGTGTCAGGCGGAAGGTGGGGACGCCGTGGCGCTTCTCTAGCCACTCCTTAAAGAGGGGACATATCGCCGCAATTGTGGCGTGCCCAGCGCTGGGTTGAGACAATCGCACTCTCCATACCGCCCTGAGTTCCCGCCGGAGGTCTGTCCGCTGTACCGTGATTTCTCGCGGCAGCGGAGCTACGCCCCGGCGTTTCGCCTCCTCGCGCCACTCCCAAATGTGCGCGAGGACTTTTGCCTCCAGATCCCATGGCCGTAATCAGGCAAAGAGGCTCGCCGCCTCACCGGAGACCGTACGGTATCCCCAGACCAGCCGGATGACCATGACCCTTTGGGGCGCATTATACCTACCTGACGTACAAAAATTTTTTTCGTAAAGACGTCCATCTTCCAAAATGTTTGAGACTTTTTTCACATCATCATCTCCCTAATACTACAGTACTGGACCATACCAGTTCCCAGATTTGCACAATCGTTCGATACGCTTCCGTGTCGAATCGAACATCAATCAATATTATCAGTCCTCTAAAGGCTTCACAAAGCCAAAACCTGAAAATTTGGTCAGTTTAAATCAAATCGAAAACCGCCATTCTTCCGACATCTGGAGGCAAGGCAAATTAGCAATTGAAAATGTAATTTTCGATTCGACAACCTGTCGAATGGTGGTAGCTATTCACAACCATGACGGTTCTGTACAAAAAATATATATATATCAGAACGACGGGAAGAAAAGAGACTCGGGATTCGTTAAGGTTATTTTTAAGCCCCGTTAAAATAAGCATTTGAAGTTGGGTGTTGGGTAACCCTTGCTATGATGAGGGCAAAGAAAAAATAAACATTTATTTATTTGATAATATTGTTTTAGGGTCGATGCGTATATGCATCTGGTTCGCCTTTCCCCGCAGTCAAATATAAGGGGAAGGAATATCTCACAGGCCAGGGTAACAACTCCTACATATTCCCGGGAGTAGCGCTCGGAGTGCTCGCTTGCTTCGCTCATCATGTTCCCGATTCCATGTTCATAACCGCAGCTAAGGTAATTCACTTGCTAGTATAATTTAGCTTTATGGGAATGTGCTCCTTGCAGATATAATCTCTCGCCTTTCCCCTGGGAAGACACTTTGTTCATTATTACACGTATTTAATAGTAGATAGTAGGTATGTAGGTAGTTGAGCTACACATTTGTGAAGGAGCTAGTCCGGGAAAGTACTATCACCACTATTTAAGCCGCCAAATATATTTATTTATTTAACCAGATATTACAAGTAATGCGTACATGTATTATAAATAACACATGTACATGTATTAATTACGGTTGGCGCAGTGGTTAAGCGATTGACTGCTGCGCTGCGTGTCGCGGGTTCGATTCCCGCACGGAACAAATATTTGTATGATCTACAAGTAGTTGTTCCGGGTCTGGCTGTTTGTGTATGTGACTTTAAATGTTTGTAAACGCACCCACGATACAGGAGTAATTACTAGTGTGGGGCAACGTTTTATAAAAAAAAAAAAAAATGATTAACCTTTTTCACTAGTCTTCACTCAACCATTAGACATTGTAACAGTGTCACCTACAAGACTGTTGCAAAGGCTTTAGAAACCTTGGGAGTAAAGGGGGTGGGGTGGTAATTTTTTGAGCTATATCTTGAAGACGACTGGGCCAAACATTATAATTTTTTTTTTCCACGAAGAAAGTTTTTTCAAAGCCCCATTTACTCGGTGCAAGTTTCTGGTACGTTCAAGAGCAATAATCGCATGCCATGAAGTACGTTCAATTATGGCCATTCAAGAATTGCACACAAGTGTTTACACGCGTACAATTTCCATAAAATAATGGCATACAATATTAGATGCAAGTTTTGGCATTCAATAATTGCTTGCGACTTCTGTTTACACCAAGGCAATTATTACAGAGTTGCACGTCATTGTACAATTGATTCAAGTATTGGTCGTATTTGCGCTGCAATATAATTATTTCCATTCATATTTGTTGACCGTCTTCTCGTTCGCTGTTTTTTAAATGATAGAAAATGCTCATGCCAGAATTGAATGCGATTTTATTGTACGTGCGATTTTAGTGTACGTGCTGTTTACACCTATACCAGTTTTGAAATACAACTAACTTGCCCGTATCCTGCAATAATTGTAACGAGTTGTTCAGACGGTGCCAGTCAATTGTTGCTTCAATTTTATAGTATGCCACATGGAATAAACTTGCACCGTGTAAAAGGGGCTTTGCTATAATTTTATAAAAACCTTAAGTTCATCATATTGACATATATATTTCTATAGACAAGAAAATGATCATATTGCATATTATTAAGGTTTCGTTTTACTTATAAGGTCGGAACCCTATAAAATTGGTTAATGGCTCTGCGGCTTGTGATCGTAGTATTTTTTTTTCCAGAGTTTAGCGGAGAACGTTAGTGAGGAAGATTTAGCGCTTGGCCGAATCTATCCAGCTCTTAACAGCATCCCATGTTTATCTTTAAAAATAGCTGCGGCCGTGATTGAGGATGCCTACAAACATAGTACGTATAAAAAATATAAGAATACCTAATAAAGGCTGTGGAACAGGAAGTTGTTTTGGAATCTAGCCACGCGTTTGGGAGCTACAAACAGACAGATACACAGCGACAGAGCCGTCAAGCTTATGACATCCATATTTACGAGTATACATCGCGCGTCGGAGGCTATAGTATTTTTATCTCAAGAAGCAACGCGTGCTTTGCTTGTGGTTAACAAGTGTACAAACACGCTTTGAATGTGTGTGTAAGCGGAGGAGCTCTCGTTACCGTCAAAGATAAAATGGCGAAATCGGAAGTGAGTATGTGTGCGTTTGTGTGTTATGTGCTGACGCTACTCTTCTTCACGCACATATTGACCGCGTGTTTGTACACTTGGTTAGGTACGACAAGTAGATGCGTCGCTTCGTGAGGTAAACATACTGTAATAAGCGGGAATGGCGGGAAACGCCTAGGCCACACACATCCCTCGCGCGCGCATTCCTCGCGCGCCCTAAAGACAAATAAATAAATAGTCACATGATTACACTGGGCTGACGTTGCCTGTCACGTACTTTTCTCTGTGTCACAAAATTGTGCCGTCGTCATAATATAAGGAAAAAATGATACGATACCTACGAAACATTCGATCTTCACGAACGGCACACTAACGCACAAAAAACTAACTTTATTTAACAAACTTTTAAAAACTAACTAAAAGTTTATTTCTTTCTTCTTTTAAAATGCCACTTGCGGATCGCGTCAAAAAGGGTTCCTTGCTGACTACGGAACCCTAAAAAGTAGTAGATTGGTGCCTATCTACCTCTTTCCGTCCGCGGCTTAGCTAATGGACTCTTAGTACTAGAAAGCTGTAATTTAGTACGGGGGTATACATTTAAATCACGCCAACAAAGTAATAAAATAAAAATCTGGAAAAAAAATTTTTTGGTGTCTCCGTACGTGTACTCGTAAAGTGGGGAGGATCCTTTTTTTTCTCATCTATCCCGTGGTGTTTGGTGTCGTTGGATATGCCGTTCAAAAATATTGCGTGAAAATAATTTTTCGATTCAGAGATCCATATGCGAAGTATTAAGCTCAAACTGCAAATTTTTCTTAGGCCTCGTTTACGAAGACGCGGGGCGTCGCGCGTCGAGTGCGGCGTGGCATCTCGCGTCTCTCTCGGTCTCATACAGCGTGGTCGAGAGCGAGAGAGACGCGAGACGTCACGCCGCACGCGACGCGCGACGCCTCGCGTCTCCGTAAACGAGGCCTTAGTCTAGTTGTCGGCGGGGATACCTATAAATTTGGTTTATCCAACTAGCCCTAGGGTGGATTCTCGGACATGCGTTTCCGCGTATCCACCTTACTACACTACACTGACAAATGGAATAACTCGAAAATACTTGTTTTATTCTTTTACAGAGCTTGCGAGTATTTATCCTAAACCAAAAGACTTGGACAAGTTTGTAGCAGATTATATTTATGACACTGACTATGATTGTCACACACCAAATTATTATAGCTACCCTGAATCCAAAGTAAAGGTGAAAACGATAAAAGAAATGTTGCAGGCATCGTAAGTACTTATTTATACTTATGTTACGACAATGGAACAATATATGTTCGTCTAAAATATCGTGGCTCTGTGATGGGGTTCTCATTGTACCTTTTATGAGCGTACACGCAAGCCAGCGAACAATCTTTGCTGGTGTTTCCTTGTTGCGGGCGGTTGAGTAAGCTGCAACCAATGGTTTTATTATTGCCGGGTTATTTTCAGACATCAGCACTGGCTCTAAGGTCCGATGCG
Source organism: Brachylomia viminalis (assembly GCA_937001585.2). Classification (NCBI taxonomy): domain Eukaryota; kingdom Metazoa; phylum Arthropoda; class Insecta; order Lepidoptera; family Noctuidae; genus Brachylomia; species Brachylomia viminalis. The sequence goes on along the minus strand of OW443308.2, from coordinate 10,078,552 downwards.
AATAGTACTTAGTGAAATTATTAGGCAAATTAACCGTTAATTTCCATTTCAGTCGAAAAATGTGAATACATATAATGCGAAGAAACCATTTCCAATTTATTTTAACGAACTACTTTATTGATGTCGCGGAAACAACAAATGAGGTTGGTATCTTTCTCATTTTTGATGAATAATCATGTTTAAGTTAGTGATAGGCTTAGAAGTAAACATGGAACAGGTTTCGGGGATTTAGGCGTCTATACACGGTGACATTTAAATCAGTTTTGCTAGAACAAACGTTGTTCAGACCATGGTCTACTACTACCTATTCTACAGCATCAAATATGTTATTAAAACAATCTAATCTAGGAGTTCTCAAATTAGTCTTAGGTTGCTCAAACGTGTAATAATGTTTGAAACATTAACCGTAACATCAAAGTACTCATCACGGTAACGATATTGCATTCATGACGCGAGCGCCGCCCGCGCGTCGCTGCCGCAGGGCGTAACGATAATCCCACATTTTTAACATTGCCTTTTTTGTTGTTTTCGAAAACCAATGATGGTTTTTTTTCTATTGGATGCTATAGAATGGTTGTAGGCCATGGCCTGAACAACGTTTGTTCTAGCAAAACTGTGATTCAAATGTCACCGTGTATAATGGCCCAGCGGTTTAGGGTGTGGCTCTCATGCACGAGACTGGTGAGCCTTAGCACATGTCCGCCGCAAAAAAAAAAAATGAGAAACCGTTTAGCGAATTCTGCTAAGAAACATTACTGTCCCGATTCGAGTAGCGGTAGGTACATCATGAGAGTTGGTTGAATTGTGGCAATTGGAGTAAAATGTCGTCGCTTTTGACTACGGTTTAGGTCTACTTCGGACCTCTTAGATTAGATTTTACGTAAAATCAACATCCATTTTACAAAAAAAAAAAGTTTTGCTTTATAAACTTGTCGACTGCTACAGATACGTGAAACAAACGCGGCACCGCAACAAAAAGCGGGCTGGGCGCGGAGGTGCCACCTTACCACTGGCCATACTGCTGGTGGTATGGTGGGTCTAAAACTATACCACTGAGAAAATTACTTGAAAGAAGAAAGAAAAGAAAAAATGTTTATTCTGCACAAACAAAACGCACATTACAAATAAAAAATAATAAAAAAGAGACTTAAAAGTATACACTTCCAACGATGTCAAAAGCCTCGTGTTCAAGCATACATATTGCCGACAGTAAAATTTTGTCCATTGCTTGATGTGTCAGTGCCAGAGACCAAAGACAAGATACCTTAGTTGACATTGACTTGACTTGGTGAATCATTTGGCCTAGGTTAGTTAAAACTGTGACTATTAAAGCGCGAAGGCGAGCGAGCGAATCGAGCGTGCCGCGGCAGCGCTCGCCGAGCGCCAGATCCTTGTAGTCCCCAACACAATTTTCTTTTCTCAGTGGTATAGTTTTAGACCCACCATACCACCAGGGGTATGGCCAGTGGTATGGTGGGTCCGCAATGCGCACTATGCTAGTGCACCCAAGGACAACCCCCGGTTGGTGTAGTACTATTGCAGGATATGGAATCGAAAGATATTTAAATATGTTTGGATGGCTAAAGTGGACTGGTTACCTAGAAAACGACTAAGGCCCCCTGACATACCAATGTTTTATTGTACACGGATAAAACGGCAGGGCGTGACTTGCACACTCAATAATGGGCTCCCGGAAACTGTCGCAAGCACTTAGAGACGTAGCGACTAGGGGGAAAAAGTATTCCACGACAATCAGGACAATCCCAGAGCCCGGAAGATGGTCAAGATCTCCACCAGCACATACTGGAATTCCTTCTTTAGTCCGAGCACGTTTGCTCTTGCGAATCTCCACTCAAACCGGCCAATAAAGGCAAGAAATAGGTGGGAGCTCAGTTCCTCGTCAGTATTCACGCCGGCTGGCTAGTGAAGGCAAGCCAGAAATGAGGAACAATACTTCTTCCGGGAGATTCCAGATTCCAAGTTCGTGGGGTCGCTACTGCCCAACAGCTCGCCCCCAGCCCTGCGGTTTTCTGTATGTCACTTGGTCTGGTTCCTCACCCTAGACCTGTACTGGCAAAATAAACTACCTAGAACAGACCTAGCGTTCGGAGCACGCAAACTCCACCCTGTCGTATAGATACAGCGGTGTGGGGGTATTATTTTTATAGGCGCCATCTCCACGGGCGAGAGAATCAAGACAAACGCACCGTCGCCGCGTCGTCGCAAGCCGCGGTGATTGCCGTATGGAGATTGGTTCTATTTAGTCCACTCTTGGCCCCACGACCCCCAATAAATAATGTGTCTACTGGACCCCTAACTATACTTTATTCTCGACCCTTGGGGGTCGAGAGTGGATTTTATTTTCTAGCTAAGTTTTGGTTTCGTCTCGACCCCCAAAGTACAGTTATCAGTTTACCCTATCGTTGCATACTATTTAACTAAAATACACTCAAAATATTTTTTAAATAAGTATTCTCTAATATTGCTCGTTAATTTCTTTTTTTTTTAATCATGTTCTGAATTTTGCCTTTAGTCTTACTGTACTGTAATAACGTAATAATGTACTATAACATGGTCTAAGTAGTCCATATCGAAAGTTATGTTTTTAGACGATCAATATCGACTAGCCAACGTCGATCGATGGCAGTCTGGTTGCACCTTAGCCTCTATTCCCGGTTACGTTTATTAATAATGAGTATGTAATTAACAGGCGTTTTATTTTTCATGCTTATTACATAGACAAGATGCATTGGATGCAAGACGATTGATGGTCTGCACCCCTGAAGAAATAAAATTGCAAAGTAATGGAACTTTGGCCGCCCGTGCGTACAGTTGCAGTTTTAGTATCCAAGGTCAAACTTGATAAGTGTTTTAAAACACTGAGAAAAACTAAACGAGATACTAGAAGTTTTATGGACTTTGCATTCTTCATGGGTTTTGATAAAACTTAAATAAGTTTTGTGTATAAAATTATTGCTGAAATAGTCTAAACTTTTGTTATTGTTTCATAACATCGTTTTTGGTGGTTATATACGCTACGGTTCACAAGAGAGGTTTACCAGCGCATGAAGACCAGATCAGTATATTGGAATAGACTTGTGCAGTTCCTGGAACATAACGTCATGTGAGTGGTGTTGCGAGCTTTACCTCTCAAATAGAAGGTAGCGTGTATGGCCGCCATTGGGTGCACAGCACTCCCCCCGTTCCCCTAATCGGTCATAGATATAGGAAGTACTATAATTAGATAGAGAATATATTAAAACTGTATCTCAATTTAATGCTGGCTGTATGTACGGTACGTAAAATTTAAGGTTTTATTTGTAAATTATTTTGTTTAATATAAAAATAAACTGATTAAACCATTTTTAAGTGTTTAATTTTGGAGGTGAATATAGATACAAGTCTTAAAAACTGCAGACTTTTACTAACTACTTGTGAAAGATTTTTGAAAAAAATTTTGTCAAAAGAACCTTTTGACCGCCACAGTCGTGTATAGACGACAAACCAAAATGTGCCCAGCACGCCATGGTCGCGACAGCGTGACCGAATTTTAGGGTTTTTCCCAGTGGTCAGATTGGTGGTCAGACTAGTCTTTCCAACGGGAATTTTTTTTCCCGTTGGTCAGATTTATTTGACAGCTAGAAAAACAACAGAAAAAAAGTACAATGAACGTAAAAACAGTTTTGCATTTTAATAGGTACATGTTAGAAAGCAGGCTAGAAAGTATTAGAGGAGAATTTGTTTTATGTTTAAAGAAATGTGATTATTGGGCGGATTTGAACAAAACCACAATTTTATCTTAAACGTTCTAAAAAATGACCAACATTCAATTCTCCATTAGTTAACATCATTTGTGAATACATTATGAATTCGTCTCTCATTACATTTTCCTTTGTCCGTTTATTTGTTATTTTCGTAAACTCACTTTTCAGTAAAATTCTCAGTAAGTTGATTATCCCGGGTCCTTTTCTTGTAATTTTTTTATTTAGTTCTTTATGCCAACTTTCTAAACAGTTAGTAGTTCTGTGCTTCTGCCCAAAAACAGACCAAGTTTGCTTGAAATTAGACTTTTCTAGCCACTGTTTTTGAAAATATTTTTTAAATTTTTGTATGTTGGCCGAATCAGGAGCATCATTAATTATATATTGCCAACCTTCATCCACTAAATGTGGCGGTAGTAATGGCAGAATTCCCGAAAGTGCAATTATGCGTTTTGTTGCTTTTGATTTTGTCAATTTTAATTTTTTTGCTTGCTTCCACACGTGAGAAAAATGAAAATAGCAACCTTTTATTTCCGCACCAGGGTATACTTTTTTTAACGCATTAGAAACAGCAACTTCAAAATCCAGGGTAAACTGTTTTGGTTCCATATACGGCAGTTGTGATCGTAGCATGCTAAAAAGACTGATGTAGCTTTGTTCCGATCTATGGGACATCAATACATAAATTAATGGTATAATATTAGTGGTGTCAATGCTGCTTCCAATATCACCATGGATGCTATATAACTGTGAAAATGATGTAAAGGCCACGCTCTTAAATGTTCCGTCACAAAAGAAATGTTTTACTCGTTTTATATATTCCTTCGATTGCGGCGTACAAAAAACAATTATACGTGTTCCTTGGTCAATAAAATCCGCTAAAATGAAATTTTGAAATTCTTCAGGGATTTCAACGTCAATAGGGTTGTTATGAAATATTTTGGTAACTTTAGCGGCTTTATTTCGTTGACGGTACACCGTACTTTTAATAGATTGAAAAGACGGTATATTCGTTAAGTTTAAGCCGGAATCTTTTAATTTTGTGACATACTCTTTATAAATTGTTGACACTGGTTGAAACTCCTTGCAAGCTTGTTCCCGCATGTTATGGAATGAAACTTCTATGTCATTCTTGCCAACATCTTGAACGCAGGTGTGATTTTTTGACTTAATAAGTTGATTGCGGTTCTGAAAAAACATAGACACTTACTAGCGGTCGGGAGTGTCGGGACCCGTATCTACATGCATATACCTATACCTACATAATAGTATAATAGTTGGGCATTGAGACGGACATGAGTTTGGCAATAAAGTGATCAAGGTATGACCAAGGATCTTGAACGTACTGCGAACTAAATAACAGAATTAACTCCTTGAGGTAACAACCAGTTTACCAAAGACATTAAATTATACTAGCAATAGACAGGACATAGCGAACAAAATCGTAATCCGATAGTTAAGTCCTCGTGGACTTAAGTCGCTCAGTCTAGTTTGGCACTCCTGCGTGTCAAATCGTTTTTGTGTCCACTCTATTCAACAAAAGAAAAACATTTACTGAGTAAATATGCCGAGTTGCGCGTTGCGTTATTGTAAATCACGTTACGGTAAAATGACTGGACCTAACTGCGGTTTATATTCGTAAGATTTTTTTTAATTTACACAGTAATTAATTAGAATTCAATAATTTTCATAAAAAGTTCTAGAATATTTGGTAATTTTGTAATATACGCCCTCTATTGTGGAGTAGCTTAACTTTTTCTTGTAAGAGATGTCCATAATATTGTTGTTTATCGATTTTGTTATCGATATAATTTTATGAGGTAAGTAAATAATTGAACATAATCCTGTTTTTTAATTTAAACTCTCAGGAATTACTGGTTCAAATTGAAAAAATCCTATAGACCATTTATCGAGGAAGGCTATAGGCTATATAACATTACGCTACGACCAACAGGAGCGGAGCAGCAAAAATGTGACGCAAGTGAAGTCGCGCTGGTCAGCTTTGTAAAAAATGTGATTTAGTATGAATGTGGTTTTTCCAAGAGAATCTAAATATTAAATGAAAAATGTCTAAATGATGCAATATCCGAAACATTTGTAAAGAGCATTTGAGAACTAAATTCTTGTAAAGCGAGTGTTTATAAAATAAGTAGTATACGAAACGTTGGTTTGAAACTAAACATTAATTTATCAATGGTATTACCCAAATAAATAATTTACTTTGAAACTACTGCATTTTATTGCTTTCCTAACTTTTTGCTATTCATTGAAGAAAAAAATAGAACTTTTATTTATCGATAGTCGATATCTAAATGATTGGTAACATCTCTATTACACACTGGCTATCTGTCAAGATGATAGCTGAATTTAATACATTTAACTTTTATGGTTGCTATTCAAAGCTAGATGGCGTTACTGAGACATGAGATCACAGTTTTTCTATGACATTTGTTCTGATGGCCGCTCTATTGCTATCAATTTAATCTCTTTGCAGTTTACTCACTTGAATCGTCACAGATCCCAAGCATCGCATTCTTTTGAACTGACCGCAAAGCCAAAATTCGTTTCCGTTTGTGTACGTTTTGTTTTTATAAAATTGATATCCATTATAAAGCAAGACAACTCCACCCTTTCTATTTATAAAATTAAGATCCATAATACCGATACACATTACTCAACTTCTGGTTAAAAAATAGTATAGTACATGATGTGATTGACATTTCATGACAAACAGGAAAATTTTGTTTTATAAAACCATGAAACAACTTGCAAAGAATTTCAACCAGTGTCAACAAATTCCATGATGTCACATAGAGCAACACGGACCGGAGGGGAGTAGCCATACGCAGGCGTTCCCCTCTGCCAAAGTACAAGTCCACGCGGTCCTATGCGTACAATAAAACTAGTTGCAGCCGCTCCATTCACTAGACTAAATCTAGTTGCGCGGCTGAATCGACGTCCCACAAAAATGCCGAATTGTTCAGTTTTTTGCTGCAAAAAGAGGTCTGCCACGTCAAATTTACAAAAAGATGGCGTTACCTTTCATATGTAAGGAATTTTTAATCAAATTATTACATTTTACTCCTTTTTAAACTTATAATTTACAATAATAACGGTCGTGTTGTTTCGGATTCGTCTACCAACACAGGCCGCTCGCCTTCATACAATATGCGGATCGGTCGAGCAACTGATCCGAGTGTTTTCGCTGTCACCGAGCGATAGTGTTGTTACCGGTTACATATCGATAAAAATGGCAAATGCAAAGGACTCTTTAAAGCTATATCTCTCATGCATATAATCATTTTTGAGATTATGCCTTGTGATTTAATTATTATAATTATGTATATTGTGAGCTTTATTTTGATATTGTTTAATATTAAAATTGCGTCAAATTAAATTTAATACAATACTTACGACTATTATTACATTACATTAAAACTACTAAGTGTGAAGCTCGACCATATTGTTTTTATTTATTTATTTATTGCATTTTTCTAAAGATTCGAGTTTAAAGGAAATGGAAGAACTTTCGTAATAACAGACTTACCTAGATACCTACAAGAAACAGTGTCATATGCTCAGATAATTTCAAGACCTCTGACTTTCAAGTGTTGGCGAACAATAGAAGGAGATTGGTCGAGGGCACCAAGCCAACTCTAATACCACACTGTACTTGTTCCGTAAGTTTTTTTATATCATGGAGAAGGCTAAAACCTAGTCCACCCGATGTAATGCCTCGTGCCGCCAGTAAAATGTTGGTTATGTAGTATGGTTAGTCATAGTTGTTAAATGAAGCTTATATTTTTCCACTACAAAATTTTTTTTTATATATTTTTTATATTTATATGTTTTTGTTAAAGGCACAAGTGCTAAGTTAAAAGCTCAGCTTATAACTAAAGCATTTGAACTAATACATGAAACTGGAATGGAAATAAAAGCATTAACATGTGACGGCGCAAGAGCAAATTTAGCGATGGCAACAGAACTGGGTTGCTGCTTAGTTGCAAATAAATTGCAAACTACCATATTAGATCCTACAACGGGGCAACAATTTTACTTTTTTTAGACCCGAGTCACATGTTAAAATTAATTCGAAACACTTTTTGTGACTACAAATGTTTTTACGATGACAATGGAAATAAAATTCAATGGTCATTTGTGGAGGCATTACATAATATCCAAGAAAAAGAACTATTTTTTATGGCAAATAAGTTGAGAGCAAATCACATTTATTACAAAACAAAAATAATGAATGTTCGCCTTGCAGCACAATTGTTCAGTGCAAGTGTTGCTGACGCACTTGTGTTTTGTGAAAAAGAATTAAATTTACCGGAGTTTTATGGATCGACTGCAACTTCAAAGTTTAATTTACTGATAAACGACGTCGATTAACGACGGTCACGTCAAAATGGTTATAAGAGAGCAATAAACTCTGAAAACTATGAGAAAGCTTTTAGAAAAATGGACGAAGCTCAAAAGATTTTATTGAGCTTATCAACCTATGTAAAAAAACGCAATGGAGAGTCTACTAAAATGAAATTATTAGATTCTCCACGATACACAGGTTTTTTGGGAATTTTGATCTGCTGAGAGTACAAAGTCTATCTTTCAAGATTTTATACAAAACCAACAAAATGGTCTGAAATATATGCCCCTCCACAGGATCAGTCAAGATCACATCGAACTGTTTTTTTCGATTGTAAGAAGTGATGGTGGTTATTCCGATAATCCCTCAAGCTCCCAGATTGAAACAATTTATAAAAAAAATCTTATTAACACAGAACTAACACAAACTGGAAGCGGAACGAACTGCATTCCATTGGAAAAAAATACCATACTGAATTGCACATCTGCATTAGAAAAAATTAATGCTTCAACCGTACGACAATACAATACGAATGACGCTACTGACGAAGTCAACTTTACCAATTTTACTGGCGATTTGATTGATAAGATTGAAGCTCTAACTTTTTTATCTCCTTTTGCCGAGAAAGAGTGCAATACATAGCAGGATTTGTTATTTTCTCGACATCAAAAAAAGATTTAGTGCAATACGTGCATCAAAGGTTTGCTCGGGCCGATTGATGAAAAAAGCTTAATGCATCAAAAAAGCAGTAGAAAGTTGCTGTATGCTTCAAAAGAGGTCATTTTTTTATGCCAGATTTGTGAGAAAGAAATAAGACATCGTTTAAGTGACGACAATAAACCTACACGATCTTGTACCACACACCAAATCGTGCCAAAAGCTTTAAAAAAAGTTTATTGGCAAAGACTTGTTTCCCTCTATCAGTTCACATGACAATGATTTTACAAATCATAATTTGGAACTAATTGGCCAGATTAATAATAGAAAAATATACTGATACAAGAATTTCTTTCTTAGTGGAAAAGGCAAACCCACAAAAATGTATTCGACATATTTATAAAAAAAATATCCATTTTAAAAACCAGTGATAGATAAAACTATCGCTGGTTTTCAAAATGATATAAACATTAAGTTAACTGTCCTATGATAATTGTTGGATGAATAAATAAAATCCTATCTTTATTATAATATCCACCTTTGTATCACTTTCACCTGATTTCCCTAACAGAGTTCACGAATTTATCGATAATGCGTATCGACAGTTGTTACAGCCACGGCTGTTCGAAACTTGTCAATGTAGTTGTGTCACATCATTACACTGTTATGACACCGAATGCAGCTATGTGTGTGTGAAATTGTTAGTGTATTGTTATAATTGTTAAGTGTGGGTTTCGTAGTGACAGCCGATTGTTTTTGTGTGGGAGTCTGAGAAAGTGTGCGTGGCGCAGATTTCCCCCCCCAAAAAATGACAGACAATTCTGTATCGGGAACTCACGCTATGGCTACTCCCCTCCGGTCCGCCGGTGGTCCGTGTTGCTCTATGATGATGTCACAAATAAAACTAGTTTTATAACCTCTTCGTATTCAACAGTACTTTACTAAATTATGAGCTGATCTGACCAACGGGAACAAAAAATTCCCGTTGGAAAGACTAGTCTAACCGTCAATCTGACCACTGGGAAATACCCATACGTAAATAAATGTCATAAAACAGCATTTTTTTGTTAATTTCCCCTGTTAATTAGGTACCTTGACTCTTCGTAATTTATAAGTGAACTGCTTTCGTTAGATTTCTTTTTTAGTAACGTAAGATGACAAAAACTAAAACCAGTCACAAAGTTCGAAAAACATAGTGCCCCCTCGACGCCACAGTCATCATAACAGGACACGTAGTGATGCAGGTAGTAGTCAATATAACAGGAATATCGACCTCGACGGCAACTTACGTTATATTTAAAAACATTTCATACTGAACTTTTACGTTCGAGAAATCAAGAAAATTTTATAATACTGAACTATGCACTCTAAGTCGAGTGTTAGTTGATTATCGATTAATTGTAATGACTGTAATGCCCATCTCTATCACGCTGTTGTATTGTCCGTGCCGGGAACGCCACAGTCGTCTATGCTTGACAGTCCCACGGCGTCATACCATTGACTTATAATAGTATGGACTGGAAATATCAACAAAAAAAATGTGCCTACCTACCACTCATAATGTCTCATAAAATGGCTGCCATTGCTAGGGTTGTGGCAATCAAGGAATATTGGTGTTACTATAACGAGTATCGATACGAGCCTTACTTGATATCACGTTTGGTTCATAATTATATACTTAGGTACTTAAAATCTGTTGTAACAGAAAAAGATGAGTAGTTTACTTACCGTCTGTTATCTGAGGATAAAACTCATATCAAGTGTTTTTTTCTGTACAGAATTAAAAACTTTTGTATACAACATGTCTGTGTAACATCCCTAACTATTTATTAAAGAGTGAGTTGTGGAGTAAAAATAAAAATAATAATTTTTTTACTTAAAATATGTTTATTGGTGTGATAATAATTATAAATGATAAATGATTTTATTTCTGTAAGTAGGCTTGTACAAACACTTTTACACGTCAATCGTATTTTAAAAACCAAATTAGGTCGGCGGCGGCGCTTCCTATCTGACTACTCTGAGAAGAAAGGCCGAAAGAAACTCCGTGGTCACAGTATCTTTTAGAGTCCAGACAAAATCTTGGTCAGATCACGTGAAGGCTATATAGGTAGATCGCTGTCTGAAATGGTCTTTTGAGGAAAGAACCACACAAATTGTGTGTACCTGTTCAGTCAGTTTCTTCAGAGTATTTTTTTGGTGCGGGTAAACCTTTGGACTTTTTAATTTGTCTTTTTAAGAAGTTTATTGAGTCTGTTCCATGTTGATAAAATTTTTTCTTCGAAGGTCTTCTATAATATCTTTCAAAATGGCAATTTTTTTTGTTTTTCTTTCGAATCTTTTAGATAAGGCGTTGAACTTTTTGTTGTTGATTGACACATTTTTCTTTTAAAGCCTTCATTTTTTCAATTTGTACAACCTGAAAAAATAAATAAAATTACTTCAATCATCAACTTGCGTCGAAAAAGCTGCTTTGTAATATTTGTTTCATGCTAAGTCTATAGATCCTAAAAAATCCAATTGTATATATACTTTAGCACGAAGATCAGAAAACGTGCTGATAAATCACTGACAGGTGGACCTGTAGTACAGCTACGGAACAGAGAGAATACGTCATTGGTACCGTAACCACACCTTAAATAAGAGAGAACTCAGCTCATTTCATCGCCACATTTCATTTTTGATAATTTATCCCCTGTGGGTAAATTTTGTTCCAAAAATACTTTATTTTTCTACTTTGTAAAAATGTCATTTGGATTTCAATGTTTTCTCATTATTATCGTAATGTTATAAAATTTTAATTTTCGTAAGAACCTCATGTAATTTTCTAGCATCAAAAACGTTTGAGTAGATACACACCACTTTGTGCACTGTTTCGTCTGTTTCCACAATTCGGTGGGGACCTGTAATGGATGCATTACAGTAGATGATGCGTGGAGAAACGTCCGTATTTTGAATGTTTCTCGTGACGTTGTTTTTTGCCAGGTGCCTGAAAAAAATAGATACTAATAAGCAATAAGCAATTTACAATATGATTTATTTATGTAATTAATACATCTATTTATTTATTTCAGGCCAAAGGGCCAGGCTATTATTAATCAATTATTATTTACACTTACCGAAAATACTGTGGGAACAGAGTAATCATGTAATCTCATTGCATCAAGTGTTCTATTGAAACTGCTTTCTTCAAAGTGAAGTGAACAGAGGTACCAATGTCGCGGATTAATATTTTCTTCACCAATAGCCTCTAACCACTTTTTCTTTAATCCTTCATTTTTAGGAAACCTATAAAAAAGGTAAGTATTTTGATCAATAAATCATTTTGGTTAGAATTGCTGCTAATATCTAACTAAAATAAATAACTAAATGTCGATGTCTTATTTTATCATCATATAAAACTGTCTCCCGGTGCTGTGACCAAGCAAAGTCACTCGGACCGGATTAGGACACGCAGAATGATTTATGTTAACATCGCTGATTGTACCGATATCGTTTCAGCGGAGGAACTAGTTTCGGAAACTATTACAGCAACGGTACAACACTATTCCACTATGACATATTATTGTAAACAAACGAATGAAATAATAAATAGGTCTGTTATACGAAAATGACCCCAAATATACCTTACCAAATATACTTTAGCCTTAAAATCACGATTGAGTAACAATTTGTTCATCGAACGTGTATGAATTTATGTAATAATGCATGAAAATCGGCTACTAACCTATGCAAAGACAATTGTTGATTTCCATTCTTTCTTGCACCACACTTCACAATACAACACATAGGCATGTTGGTTTGCTGTTTTCCAACATTTACATTCATTTTTAAAGGTAAACTTCTCGTAATATTCTCGCAAATCTCAATAACACAAAAAATAAACAACCATTTGACAGCACAACTACCACGAAACTCGTCGCCACAGACTAAATAGATGTCGCATAAGATGGCTGATAGGGCACCTACCTACAACTGTCCCTACGTCACGACAAAATGTTACCATAATGAGCAACCACTTAAATATTGTTGTCTCTTTTATCACATATGATTATTTCATTAGAAAGAATGAGACAAAACGATATTTCACAGTCTGTATCGTATTTCACTCATATTTGTATGCAAAGTGTCAAATATAACGCGGCGCCTCCATGTTTTTCCTATCTCAATGCGTCATACGCGGATTTGCTTTGAATAGAGTAGTTCGTTTACTGCTATTAAATATTATTAATAATGGATGACTATAATATGAGTAGTGAAGTGATAGCCGCATGCGACTCCAATACCAACCTTAATAATAAATTAAACTCCATACTCACCGATACTACAAATTGGATGACGGAACATAATCTGGAAATAAATTTTAATAAAACCAAAATAATGACGTTCCACCCCCGCCAAAAAACACCGTTAGACATAAATTTTACCTTTATTAGGCATAGACATTGATTCACACGTTGATTGGAAGTCCCATATTCAAAAATTAGGGTCTAAATTATCTAAATTCTCATATGCACTCCGCGAGATCAAAAAGACTACAGACCTAAAAACCGCACTGGTCATGTATTACGCGTACGCTTATGCATGGCTCAAATACGGCGTCATCTTAATGGGGTAATAGCACTGACGCGCCCACATTATTTAGCATACAAAAAAAGCTGATGAGAACTCTGGTTAACATAGATGAAACTGACAGTTGTAAGCCTCACTTTGGGGAACTGAAGATTTTGACCTTGCCTTGCCTCTATGTGTATGAAATTTGTAAATTTGTACGCAAATACCCCGACTTATACACCAAAAGAGAAGACATACAGAATAGATTTACTCTAAGACACAAAAACAGACTAAACATTCCAACATCACGACTCAAAATGCATTCATCAAGCACATATGTAATGTCAATAAAAATATATAATAAACTACCGGTACATCTTAAGAATATAAATAAATATAATATGTTTAGTAATAAGTTAAAGCTATTTCTTATAAACAAGAGCTACTATAATATAAATGAATACATGAATGATAAACTGTGACTGGAATAGCAATGGAATTTAAATATTTAATTGAGATTACTTCTACATTTGCCAATTACATTCACGCATATAAAATAAATAAATAATTAATTCAATTTAAATTTGACTCTATTCTAAACTCTAGTATTGTATAATTATTATAATCTAAATACATTTAATTTAATTAAGAATTATGAATGTTCTAAATGCTATTATTTATTTTATTTTACTTTAATATTTTTACTTTTAATTACTTATTCACACTTATGTTGCTGTGCCCTTACAGGGTCCATAATTGTATCTTAGCTTTAAGCCTATTTTAACAACTCAATTCACATTATGGTATGCAAATAAATGATATGATGATGATGATGATGAAGTGAATATGAGTGGTGGCCGGATTAACTTCCGCCATAATTTTTTTTTTTCAATGTAGCGGCCACGCATAAGACCTATATTAATCGATAGCTGGAATCAATACAAACAAGTAGGTACCTTGACTCTTCGTAATTTATTTGAAGTGAACTGCTTTCGTTAGATTTTCAAAAATATACTGTGAAGGCACAGTCATTACTCGTACATTAGTCTCCTTAAATTTCTCTCTGAGAGTGTGTCTCGGGCTTCATTTATAAATTGATCTAACAGCTCTTTTCTGCAAAACAAAGATAGTCTGAATGGCGGCGGCATTTCCCCACAACAGAATACCATACGACATTACACTATGAAAATAGCTAAAGTACACTAAACGGGCTGTCTCTATGTCAGTTAAATTACGAATTTTTCTAACAGCATATGCTGCGGAGCTAAGCTTTTTTGATAATTTATCTATGAGTGGGCCCCACTGAAGCTTAGCATCCAAAGTTAAGCCCAAGAATACTGTGCTATCTTCAGGGTTCAATTCTCTGCCCTTTATCAATACATTAGTTAACACCTGTCTAACGTGAGGCAGCGTAAACTTAATGCATTTGGTTTTTTTTTCATTAAGTAGTAAATTATTAACAGTGAACCAGTGAACTACTTTTGTGATCGCGCTATTTACATCGTCAGTAACCAGCTGCTGACGTTTAAGTAAACAAAAGTGAAGTATCGTCCGCAAACAACACTATATCATGATTATCCTTTATGAGGTAAGGCAAGTCATTAATATAAATAAGAAACAAAAAAGGACCAAGAATTGAGCCCTGTGGAACTCCCATTGTTACTATAGATCCGGGAGATCTTTTACCATTAACGTCAACACTCTGAACCCTATTATTCAAGTATGAAGTAAGAAGATCCAGAGCGGTGTTCCGGATCCCGTAGTGGCGGAGTTTCCTGATTAGCGTTTCATGAAGAACGCAATCGAACGCCTTGGACAAATCACAAAAAATGCCCAAGGCATCGCATTTATCTTCCCATGCATTATAGATAAATATGTCCTAAAAGTACAACAGTAGTTGAACGACCCCTTGTAAAACCGAACTGTTTACTATGTAATAATTTAGGTTTAAAAAATCTTTGTTATTCGGCTAAAATTAATTTCTCAAAAATTTTACTAAAGGTATTATTAAGTACTGAAATAGGTCTATTTGTTGTGGGGTCTGTAGTACTACCTGATTTAAACAAAGGTATTATTTTACTATTTTTCATGAGGTCAGGAAACTCTCCACAGTCTATACAATTGTAAAAATAAGAGCTAAAGTAGGTGCTACAATGTCAATAATAGACTTAGCAACTTCTACAGAATTACCCCACAGATCTGCAGTCTTTTTTACGTTTAAAGTGTGAAAGGTTTTAATTATATCTCTACAAGTAATATGTTCAAAATGAAATCCCGAATCGCAAACATTAACACTTTCTTTAAGCAAATACTCAGCAACAGCAGTTTCAGAGACTATCGCGTTCAAATCGTTTTTTTTTTTGTTGCACGTTGATATAAATGCGACAGTAAGTTTGTTTGGTTGTTCTACCTTTTCACGCCTAAACCACTGAACCGATCATCATGTAATTTTGCATATACGTTGTCAGGGGTGCAAAAAAGGACACAGGGTACCTTTCATGCAGAAAAAAAGTACTGCATTTCGATTCTGTAACCATTTCACCGTGAAAACTTCTATTCTATTCTATTTTTACCGTGAAAACTTAGGCGAAGTGAGCGTGGAGTGAGCTGTCAGTGTCATCCCAGTGATGCTAGGGATTGACCAAGCATTACTTTTACAATCATAATCGAGATTTTAATTATGTTTTTTAATGTTAGTTCTGTTGGCCATTTTATATTATTTCAAAGCTAGTATTTATGTGTCTAAATAATATTACTTCGAGTATTTTTTTTATAAAACAGCAACACAGAAATTCAGTCAGAAACTAGTTTAGGAAATCAAAATAAAAGAACTTATTTGAGTTTCTAACTGAATTTCTGTTTTGCTGTTTTATAAAAAACAAAACACGTAAATACTAGCCTTGAAATAATTTATAATGATCAACATAATTAGCATAAAAAACATAATTAAAATCTCGATTATGATTGTAAATGAAATGCTTGGTCAATCCCTAGCATCAGTGGGATGGCACTGACAGCTCACTCCTGGCTCACTTCACCTATGTGTTCACTTCACGGTCACATTTTTACAGAATCGACATACTGTTCCCGAGTGAAAGAACAATAACTTTCGACGGTCACAATTGCTTAGGACGCTTGATAGCGCTACGGGTCTTTTGAATCATGATTGAATTATAATATTAGAAACTTTAGTAGTGTGTTAAGAGTGAATAAAATAAAAAAAATATAAGTAATACGTTTTGTGAGTGTAGATTGAACTCTAACACCATTCACCGAACACCGCGTAGGTAAGTATATATGTATTTTGAATGGATAAGGATTTACAGGAGTTTTTTCGACCTCCATGGGGGCGAAGCTGCGGGTAAAAGCTAGTACTATTATAAATGTGAAAGTGAGTTTGTTTGTTGTTACGCTAAAACGTCTAAACGGATTTGGATGAAATTTGGCATATGGGTAGACCGTGACCTATTTTGGGACATAGAATACTTTTTATACCGATATTCACGAGATTGAGACTTATGCGGGAGAAACTGCGGGGCGCAGCTAGTTAACTATATCGAATTTTTTTTGATTTAGGAAAGTACCTACCAATCGATGGATCGGGTTCGATTCCCGGCTCAGGCAGAAGCTTTTTCGATAAACAAAATATGCAGTTATATTTTCCTTCAAAGTTGAAGTCATCGTTCCTTTTACCACGTTACCGTACTACCCATAGGTTTGAACTTGACCTTGTGCCATCATAAAATCATGTTCATTTACGCGGCTACTTACCTATTTTCCCCTTATTTCCACGCAGCTGACTGTTATTTTTGAGATGAAAAGGATCCTTAAAATCGTCCCATAAGGTTTTTGAGAGGTATGAAATAACTTTTTTTTTAAACTTTGACATGCTATATCTTTGAATCCCCTCTGGGGTGAGGCGATTCAAACTCTCTCATTCCGATGTTTTTTTTTTTTTTAAAGATTGTTGCCCCACAGTAGGATTTTCTACTGTATTGTGGGTGCGTTTACAAACATTTAAAGTCACATACACAAATAGCCAGACCCGGAACAACTACTTGTAGGTCATACAAATATTTGTTCCGTGCGGGAATCGAACCCGCGACACGCAGCGCAGCTGCTGCTGCAGCAGCCAATCGCTTAACCACTGCGCCAACCGTGCTGTCGATTACTGAATAATAAACAACTACCAGCAATTCAATTTATTCGGTACTAGAGACGTTGTGCTGTCCAAATATAAATAATTCAAAGTTGACACAAATATCCCATAGATCCCCAATAGTTCCCGAAAAAAAATTTTACGGGGAGCTTTTAAATAAAATTATTTTCATCATACATAATTGGGACTATTACAAACATTTTCAAGTAAAATACTGCCAAATCGGTCCAGCTGCTCTCAAATGATGCGCTTCTCAACGAACAACATTTCATTTTTATGTATACACAAGGTGACACAGACATTAACGCGCCAACTGTAACCATGAATTCAGCACGTGATTCTAAATCCCATAACGTAGATTTTTTTTGTACAAGTGCAATGCCCACGTGGTCAAAATATATAATAATTATAATAATAAATAAATTATTGACCAGCAACTTGCTTTAAAATATAAACATGTGGATACTGAGGTACCGTATTCTCGAAAATGACCAAGTCACGTTGTACTGGGATCGGTCTATCATTACTGACAGGACCGTTGTCGCCAATAAGCCTGATTCAGAGTCATTGTGCCGATTGTCGTATCGGCCAATGGCCTGATGGCCGAAAGCCTCGATCAACATCTCTCGAAGCTCTCGTTAGGCGCTTGGATCAAGGGCCTGATTCAGGAGGCAGTACTCCTCGATACGGCTCGTATAGTGAGGAGATTCCTGTCTCTGGAGCCCTAACCACTGGTAGCTTATTTGGACCCTGCTCCCGGTACCGGCGGACTACTATTTTTATATTTTTAAATGTTTTTTTATAAAAAATATTTTAAAATGTATTTATTAAGTATGAAAATAAATTTTTATTTATACACACATTAAAAAAAAACAAAATAAAACAACACAGAATATAAGCAGTGAAGGACACAGTTACTCACAGTGCAATATACGAACATATCCAGCGGCGCAGCAGTGGAGAGTCCCACCTGTCCGCGATATATGGAAAAGTTTTTTTTTTAATGAAATAACCGAGCAAAACTCGAGCAGTAGTTAGTGAGTAGTAGTAGGTAGCTTTAACTTTTATTGCCATTTTATATGATTTTCATATAACTAATGGGACTCTTTGATGGGACTGGACTGCTGGGTCTATGGTCCCATGTTTTCTGTTTCCATGACATCAGCTTAGCGTCAAAACGTAGACAGAGAAAACTATTGTATCACAGAGTACTTTTATTGTATCGAAAAGTACTGTGTGGTCGAAACTAAGACTTCATCTCAGATTTTATTAATTATTTTTATTTTTGAAATGATTTCTAGAATTTGGAGGAACATTTTGTAAGTACTTTAAGATATTATATCATCAATGTTGAGCTGACAGTGTAATTGCTGTTTTCAATACTTCGATCGTCATCATTTTTTGGTCGTGGTATTCTGTTGGGAACGGTTCTGACCAGTAAACTTTCTGTCATGTGATACGTCCAAAGTCATGTGTGGTTATTTTCGATGGCATTTATTTTTGAATAGTGGGTCCCTTGCTTTATGTTTATTTTTGGGCTGTCTGAATGAAGTGTGTAATTGAAGTAATGGTCTTAGTAGCCAAGGAAGGCGGCAGTTCAGCTCTTTAAATCAAATTTGGAAATGCCCTGATTCCAGCAGTGCATACGTTTTTCAAACTGTCATCCCTAAGATGACCCTCGGGCCGAACTTTGTTTCAGGAAATAACCGACTTATTTACTTATTGCCTGTGTTGGTAGGTTCAAAAATAGCACCAGCACTGCGTGTATTAATTGCTGGGCGTCAGTGAGGAAGCCGAAACAACACCAAGGTGCACACTTTTCACTAAGTGCTACAAAATGTGTTGTAGCTGGCGATATAGTTCCTTCAAATTTGACCAAAGGCATCGACCACTTAAGAAATCCGCGTCTTAATAAGGTATGCCATAAAAATGCATCAAAATTGAGGTACCATTTATTCAGTATAGGCTAAAATCAATAAGCACTGTCTAGACATCTCAGGTTAAAGACAGCCCCAAAATCTCCTGCCTTTTATTCTAATCAAATAGGTACTTAAGTTGGGAAGAAGAACAAGCGCAACAAGTTCTTCAGTAATACATTTTCGACTGCCACTTATTAAGTTTCTGGATTGTTTTGCTTCCTCGAACACATGCTGGTTTCAGCGGCCACCTAATAATGGACATTTTACTTGTTTAATAATCAACCTAATCAATATTTTCTGTAAGACTATTTTTCTTCGAAATTTTCCCAGGGTCTCGCGTTTACTTTATCAGAGCGCCAGACATTTGGAATCCATGGTCTGTTATCAAGCGAATTTAGAACGCTCGAACAGCAAATGGCTATATGCAAACTATCAATTGACAGATACAGAAATATGTTTAATAAATACATTTATTTGTCGGAGTTACAGGTATGTGACCAAAATGTTGTTCGTAGATAGTAGCAAATTTTTTTGCATGAAATCAAAATCAAAATCATGTTTTTTTATTTGCATGAAATCAAAATCAAAAGTCATTTATTCAAATTAGGCTGAGAATCAGCACTTTTTGAACGTCAAAATCACACAAGACAGTCCCCCCAAAACGCCCACCCTTCACCACTTCCTAGTGCTTTAGCTGGGAAGAAGAAGTGGCGGAACAAACTCCCCAGCAGCACTGCTGTCTGTTCAGTTAGAAGAACTGGATTCTATACATATAGTAATAAGTAATTCACATTACGAAACACAAAAATATTAAAATTATTTGCCATATGTCAGCTAGCACACGCCAATATTTAAAACTATACTCAAGCAGAAATAAATAATAAAAACAAAAACGCAAACAGAACTTAATACATAATAAAAAGCCTCCTGGCATAAAGGGCGTGCCCGCTTACATATGCAATGCTACATTATGTTTATATGTAACTTGTAGCAAAGACTACTATAGTATACTGGGATAGTACTATAGTCCGCGCACAAGTGCTAGTCACCGCCGGAGGTTAGTGAGCGATGGTACGGGGGAGGTAGACAAAGGCGAAGCAAGATTGGCAGACTGAGTTAATCTTATCAATGTCCTCCGTCCCACCGCTCACATACCTCAGACGGTGACTAGCACTTGCTCGCGGCCTATACCTACACTTTTGGGTAACTCGTTTATTTACTTATTTACGGTTTAGGTTGGTAAAAAGTATGGCGTACTCGTGGGCTAGATGGAAAGTGATTACTTACCACCTCAGAAGACTGATGGAATTTATTTATTTATAAAAACTTTATGCACAATTAAAAAAGTGCTGTACACGTGTTTGCCAAAGCACGTGAAGTGCAGTTATTCTTAATTTTTTCTTCAGTGTGGTCACCAGTAACTAAACACGACGTTGCGCCACCTAACTCTGCGTTTGCGCGTTTTGTGATGCGATGAGCACAGTTTAATAAATACTGTGCTTTTTCAATAGGTAGGATTCCGCTCGATACGGGCTTTAAAAAACAATAGTTGGTTTTGATTAATATTGTGTTCAGTGTTTCTTACCTTTCAGGATACTAATGAAACATTATTCTTTTGCTTATTAAATCAAGATTTACACAAATACATGCCCTTGATAAATACTCCAACAGTAGGCATGGCATGCGAGAGGTTTGGTCTCGTGTACAAAAGACCCAGAGGTCTGTTTGTAACTATACATGATAGAGGACATGTCATTGATGTTTTGAAGAATTGGTGAGTCTTGAGGTTTTTGTCATTTATGGGTTTAGCATAACCAGCCTATAACGTTCCCACAGCTGGGACACAGGCCTCCTCTCGGTGAGAGGGAGCGGGCCGTAATCCACCACGCGGGCCGTAATCCACCACGCGGGCCCAGTGCGGATTAGTAGATGTCGGTTGGTAGGCGGTAGGTATATCTACCTAACACTCTGTCTTGGCACTGTCTCACCAATAGATCTGGTCTCCCCACTGCACTCGTTACTAAAGGTGTCACGTTGCCTCGATTCCATTGATTAATTGGTTGATTACACTATACAACACATTGATACACTTAGTTCGCAATAAACGTTTTGACTTTGCTTTGTTTGGTTAAACGGACCAAAATCGAGCATCTTAAATTAACCAAGTTAAGCAAATAAAGTGAGCAGTGGTGGCCCAGTGATAACGGTCGTGACTTACGAGTTGTAGGTCGCAGGTTCAAACCCAGACAGCCGCTTTACTTAGTGTATTTTTTTTTATCACCACTGCTCTCAAAACGGTGGCGGAAAAAATCGTGAGGAAGCCTGGACTAATTTAGAATAGGTCTGAAATCGCCAACCCGCCTTGAGCAAGCGTGATGATCAATGCTCCCGCCTTCTATCTATTAGAAATTTGCCCTTCAGTGGGACGATACTATTATTGTCCCATTGTAGGGCAGATGGAAATGAGATAAATCTAAAACGAAATTGTAACTCACTTGCATGACTCAGGGCTCAATAACCATTTTAGGCCAGAACGTGACGTTCGAGTGATTGTGGTTACTGACGGAGAAAGAGTACTGGGCCTCGGTGACCTTGGGGCACATGGTATGGGTGTATCCCTGGGAAAGACAATACTACTCACAGCCCTTGCTGGTATTAAACCGCATCAGTGTCTGCCGGTCTGCCTCGACACCGGGACCAATAATCTGGTGAGTGTCACGTGAATTTTGTTATTAAAATTAGTTCTTTATTTACTAAACTTTATGCACTACAAAGGTACAATGGCGGACTTAATGCCTTAGGCATTCTCTACCAGTCAACCAAGGATGGTGGAGAGATAACATGGCAGGTTCTGCTTGGGTGATAATTTTGGTACCTCCTTGGTTTTGCACAAGTACGATTATTGAGCGCGGAGTCCTGTGTTCAATCCCCAGGTCGAGCAATGTGCAATTATTAATTTCTCAATAGCTCGCGACTCTGAAAATGTGCCCGGTTCATGGCTAAAGACTGGAACTCCGTGTAACAATATATGGGACTTTAAAATAAGTGACAAAATGTAGGTGTACTGTATGCCAACCGGTTATTCCGTTTATCCATACCAAAAAATCCAACTTCCTTAAGGTGAATTTGCGGAAGCGCATGTGCAAGAACCCACCCTATGTAAGCCTATAAATTTCGTTTATACAACTAGGTCTAGGGTAAATTCTCGGACATACCGTTTCCGTGTATTATATATATTTAAATCATATCTCTGGGTGAATTTTTTGGGGTGGATAAACGGAATAACCCCTGCCTACTTATTTGTGGAATACAGTCGTTATGTAATGTGAAAACATTCTATTTCAGTCGCTTATAGAAGATCCTCTTTACATTGGCATTCGAGAGAAAAGGTACCCCCGCCATGCTTATGACGAACTCATAGTAGAGTTTTTGAATGCAGTTCAGAGATTATATGGAAAGCAAACTCTTGTGATGGTATCAACTTCTTTTTTTTGAACAAAGTATTTCTTTAAAGCACACAATGATTTTCAACATACCATTTTGTGGACCGGAACGTGTGGTCGCGACGACAGAGGGCCGTTTAGTTTTTCGAACAAAAAGTGACATGAACGCGAAGATTGCGTATTCACGCGGTGATCGCTTTTGGTCATGCTCACTGCTGCTAAAACTACTCTCTGCCTTTAAATGGCAACAATAGCGTTATTAAGAGAGATCCATATTAATATTGTAAATACGAAAATAACTCCTGTCGATCTGTGGGTCTGTTACCTTCTCATGCTAAGGCGTGAACGGATTTGGATGAAATTTAGAACACGGATAACCATGACTTGGGGTAGGACAATAGATATCTCTGGGTACAAGGAGGCAGGCACATCGAAGGCGCAACCTGTTACCATGGATTCAGTACATGATTCTGGATTCCCTGTGCTGAAATTTTTCGTCGTTTATTTATAGTACACTACTGCAGCCAGCTAAAGAGGCATTGATGGACGAACGTGTTAACGTGGGCCGAGGCGAAACCGTGTCACATACGTAAGTCCATCAATGCCTAGTTGTGGCCAAGGCTAGTTCAATACTTTTCTCAAATAATGCGCGGAAGTTAAAATACAATTACTTTTCAAAATCAATGACGAACAACGAACAACAATAATTTTTCCCGCCCTATGGTGTTCATTTGTTTATTTTATCAATAAATAGCTTTCTATTTGCAAGCCTTTGATAAGTTACCTCCTTGGTTGTCACGCTTCGGAGTGAAAGATCGTTCCATTTTTAAATTACACGATAGATATGAGTTCACTATGTAATTTATTTGGCCGCTAAACCACGGCGGATATCACATGCTCTGTGGCGGATATGGATTTTCATACAACTTTTGCCGGCCGCTGCTCTCATATGTATTTGGCCAGTACAGCAATTTCGATTTATTTCGAAGAAAAATAATGCTCAAATTTCCAAGCATGTTTGAGAAAAAAACATATCAGCTGTTCCATAGATTTTGGCCGCGTAGGTCTTGCACTTTTGTTTGCACGAAAAATTTCAACGCAGGGTGTCCAGAATCCTATACCGAATCCATCGTAACTGGTTGTGCTTCGAATGTCCCTGCTACCCTGTATTGATTGTGGTCCCGGTAGTACGTTCTCGTGAGATAACATCCGACATCAACGCGGGCAAAGACGCAAGTAGAAGCTAGTTCTTGATAAAATATATCTTTACAGATGGAGGACTTCGCCACACAAAATGCGTATCGCCTTCTGAACAAATTTCGCGATGATCATTGTGTATTTAATGATGACATTCAAGCCACTGCCGCCGCGGTGGTTAGTGGTCTTATGGTCGCGTGCCAAAAGATCACCCAGCAAAAACTGAGGAATCACACCTACATGTTCGTTGGGGCTGGATCTGTTAGTTTTTGTTTCTTTTTTATATTAATAAAGAACTGCGTTACTCCGGAACAAAAGTGGCTTAGTCACTCTTCGATCGACCATCTCTTTGGAAAATTTCGTCAATGTGTTGCTCCTCTGCTGCGTGAAAGAAGGACAAATAAAACTTTTTTTTTAAATAATAAATAGGGTAACTGTAGTAAGTACTGTTAAACCGCCTTTTAAGAAATTAAAAGTATGGAAGGTGACCTTTGACAGTCGGTTAAGCTGGGCTGAAACCTTTTTCAATATGTTTTTTTTTTTATAATTATTTTAATTGTCATGTTAGCATAGTGCCTTTCAAAACATTTTCTCGTAGATAGGTACCTATATGGTTTTAAACTAACATGATCACCTGGACTAAATAGCTCGACCCTTTTTGTAAACTGAAGCATACTTAATTAAAACGTTTATTTATTTATTTGATTTAAATTAGGAATTCAATTAGAAAAATGTGTTGTTTTACGCTTATGCCTAAATAAAGATAATCCGGGTAAACACTCTTTACCCGTTACTTAAAGTTAAGTTAAGATTAACCGTTGAACATTTGGACGTCTCTTTCGGTCTTATTACAAAACAAGGTTTTTCTTTAGACATGGTTTAAGCCATCGAGACAGTTTTTGAAATAAGAACCTAACAGAAATCGGAATACAGTTCCTTTTGCGAAACTTACATCTTAGTCCGGTCGTAGGTTGACAATTTTGTGTTAATAACTTTACTAAAGTCGCCATAAAGTTCGAAATACAAAAACTGGCTCGATGGTTTAGGCTCGTACTGAAGTTAGATCGTGTTTTGTAATAAGACGGTTTAAGTAACGCTTAGTGCTAATAATATTTCTTTGCGAGATAGACGGGCGTTGGTATCGCAAATTTGCTATGCGATGCGATGATGGAAGAAGGCATAACTAGTAAATCAGCCAGAAACAAGTGCTACATGTTTGATGTGAACGGACTACTGTCATTGGACCCGCACATAGTAATACCACCTCACGCAAAAAAATATTTCCGAGAGGTGGACCCGGAGACAAATTTAATAAACTGCATTAGAAGGTTTAAAGCGACGTGTTTGATCGGTAAGACTTTGAGTATTTTGACCACGACATCTATAGCGGAGATCATGTACGAATTAGGTATGTGATTCTATGAGAAGGAAGGATCCTCCAACCAAGCGAGAGGTATTGTGGCGGTCCAAGTAGCTGATGCCACCTTAAAAAAAAAAGGTGGCTCTAAAGGTGGTTTTATAATTATGGTGTATGCAGCGATGGCTCGCGATGGTCGGGGCGAGCCAGTGCGAGACTTCGCGAGTCAGCGCTTGACGGAGAGAGACCGTGCGGGGGTCCTCGATGGCCGGTGCGAGATTTGTATATCCGTTTTACAGAGTAAGTAAATACTCTATTCTTACAGAAATAAAGTTCAATATTGTACTAACAAATATTTCAATTCTCGTCTCGCACATCCTCGCGCGTCTAGACCTTTTACACCAAAGATGGGCAGGGCGTGGATAGAAACAATTCTCGTCCATCCCACCCATGCTTCGCCTCGCCGTTGTAAAACCACCTTAATCGTCCAGCCAGAGGGGTAATCACACCGGCCGCATTGTATGGTTTTATGTGAGATGGTGACGTCCCCACATCGCTAAAGGGCTTGGTAGCCCGTCACTACCCGAGGGGTTACCGGAGTTGTACCTAGCAGTATTCAAGCTACCATAACTCCTCCGTTTCCCATGGTGTGGTTCGCGCAAAAACATTTTCACCACCACAAAAAACGAACTGTGTGGCACTAGCGGTTCAGTGTGTGCGGTTCTTGTGGTTCTTTTGTCTTCTTACATGGCCCTTGACATAGTCTATCCGTGTGCACTACTATGCTGTCACTGCAATTGAGGAGGTCGGTCGAGTTGGAAAAAGATTAAGAACAAAAATAAACGACGTGAATATTATAGATGGCCATATTGGATGCCATCATTTTAAGCAATAAAATGTTGCTCCATATACAGTTTTTCATCCAGAAACGAATTTGCTTGTTTGTGGTTTAAATGGAAACTTTTTCTCAGGTACGTCGACATCCCGTGGTGTGTTCACACCGGCTGTGTTGAAGGAAGTGGCTAAAAATACTGAGAGACCCCTGATCTTTGCATTGTCGAACCCGACTAGTATGTCCGAATGTACCGCTCAAGAGGCTTATGAATACACGCAAGTAGGTATCATAGGGATGCGATGGGATGTTTTTTTTTTAAAGAATGCATCTTTACTTGTTCCTTATCCTTAAGTAATCTTAGATAAGGATAAGGATAAGATAAGAATAAAATTTTGAAGACACGTTTGGTGTAGTGGCTACAGTGGCTAAGTGTAGTCAGCGAAACCAAATGGTCCTGGGTTCGAATCCCGGTAGGGGCAAATGTTTGTATGATGAATATGGACATTTGTACCCGATTCATGGATGTATATTTATAATATGTATGTATTTACAAAAAAAAAAGTATTTAAGTAGTGTATCAACCATCTGGTATCCATAACACAAGCCTTAAGTGCTTAACTTGGAACTAGATGGTGCTGTGTGCAATGTCAGACGATATTTATTTATTTATTAATCTGCATCGTTATCCTCTTGCTCATATCTCAATGTATATTTAGGAAAGGCGCCTCCGGTCATTTTTTTCTTACATGAGGGGCTCGTGGCTAAATAATAACGGGCGCACGGATCGATCGGAGGTTAAGCTACGCGTGCCAATATCGGTCCGTGTATGGGTGTCCATCCATTACATATCAAGAACCCTCTGTGCCTCGGAAAACACGTTAAGCTGTTGATCCCGGTTGTCATTCGTATATCTTCGACAGTCGCTACGGGTAGTTAGAAGCGCAATAGTCTGACAATCTTCTTACCAAGGGTTATCGTGTTACCCAGTAACTGGGTGGTAGAGGTCAGAATCAGATAGGCAGTCGCACCATGTAACAAATTCAGCTGCATCCGGTTAGTTTGAAAGCCGACCCCAACATATTTTGGAAAAGGTTAGGCGGATTGGACATGTTTTCTTTTAAAAATCATCTCTTATTTACTTAGATCAGCAATAACACTAGATTAAGGATCAGGAACAAAAACACATCACTCAAGTGGCCGTGATTGCTTAAAACTTGCCTTAAAACCTTAACACTCAAGCTTGAGGTTTATTTTCGTTTGCAATATATTTACTACTTCGATTGAAAAGTAAACGTAGTTGAAATAAGAACAAAAAAATTTATAGAAAAATAAAACATAATTTTTAAGCAATAAGTTGAAAAAAGTGTGTTGCAAAATAAGACCACAACATTATTTGTGGTCTTATTTTTCCGGCCGTTTTTGATGCGCTCATCGAAAGTGTAGTAATAATTGTTGATCGAAGCTTATTTTTTTTTTCTGCTCGTCCCATGTACCTTACTATGGCAAGCAGCAAGCCTCGCGCCTATGTATGCTACACTAAACTTAGATAGATACTGGATATTCTGGTCATTAAGTTTTGTGCGAAATAAATATATTTTTTGTAACTTAAGATTCGAACTGCTAATATAAATGTAATGTAATGTGAGCTGTGGTTACCTGTAATTTAGTGTGCATTCCAGGATAACCTATTTATTATACACATTTTATCATTGTAATAGATCATTGTAATGTATTTCGTTGGTAATCCTTAAATAAATAAAATAAAGTTGATGTTATCTCACGAAAGATACTAAGTAAACATTTTAAGTAGTCGATAGACGTACGACCATAATGTGCGCACCAACTGTCACATAGGACAGCTGCGTTTAGAGGTAGCTTCCGTTATGCGGCTTCCAAAGTGTGGAATAACCTGCCACCACCTATTCGAGCAACTAACACAATGAACACATTTAGAAGACGCCTACGGCAGTACCTCATACATGCGCAACGAAAGCTAGACATGACGAATTTAAATGTTTCATTGATACGAATTGTGATATAGTTATCTATTACCTTATCGACGACAGTCCATTGTATTTTTTTTTTGGGCAACCATTCCATTTTATTTATTAATTTTTTCTATACCTACACCACTCAAATACAAATACCTAATCGTTTTTATTATTATTTGTTACAAATATCTATCTATTTTTATTTAAATATTTCACTATAAAACTGATTTACATCCGTAAGACGTCCTCGTAACATAAGGTCCAGTTGAAAACCAGCGTCAGGCACTAGTTGTCTGGCATTTATGCTGAACCGGGCCTATTCGGCGCAGCCGTGAGGCACACAATACTATTTTAAGTTCTGTTTGTCTATTTTTGTGTAATATTGTTATTTATTTTCTTTCTTTCTTTCTAACTTATGGCTCGACGTCTTTTTTCGCCGGTGTGTCATCCACTTAAATATAAAATCTGTGTGTTTAAGCTTAAATTTGCAACTGTACCTACATTATGAATTTTCTCCTAGGGTCGGTGTATTTTCGCTTCGGGTTCCCCATTCCCTCCAGTCGATTACAAAGGTCAGCGGTACTTCACTGGTCAAGCCAACAACTACTACATCTTTCCCGGAGTAGCACTGGGCATGATCGCAGCAAATGCATTCCGTGTTACTGACTCTGTTTCTTAGCGCCGCCAAGGTAAGTTTTTAATAGCCATCATACAGGTTTACATCATACAGGTTTAGTTTGAATGCCTCGTTAATCTAGTTTTGCAAGCTCGACCGCAAAGCGTTGTCCTGGTTTCTATCCCCAGGTCGGGAAAGTATTGATTGGCTTTATGATAAGGATTATTTTAATATTATTAAAAAAAAAACATTATATGCGTTGGTCACCGAGCCGCCCGATCGCATCGTTTGCCCGTTTCGCATATGTACCAAGCGACGCGACGTCCGTGCAAGGACGGACGGCGCGCGCGCTTGGCGTTGAACGATGAAGTAGCGAGTGTGCAAAAGGGGGTTTTTATCCAAACGGGTACGCCAACGCTATCGTACCTTATCAACTATTAGACACCTTAGATAAACTAGGTTTTCTTCTTCTTCTAATTCTCAAAAACAGATTCTGGGCCTGGACTGTTGTTGCCAATGGCCTCTTATAAAGGAGGGTTATGATAAATGATAAATGACTTTATTTCTGTAAGTAGGTTTTTACAAACACTTTTACACGTCAATCATATATTTTTTTTAAACTAGATGAGGTCGGCGTTTCCTATCTGACTACTCTGAGAAGAAAGGCCGAAACAAACTCAGAGGTCACAGTCTCTTTTAAAGTCCAGACAGAATCTTGGTCAGATCATGTGAAGGCTATGTAGATCGGTGTCTGAAATGGTCTTTTGAGGAAAGAACCACACAGATTGAGTGGACCTGTCCAGTCAGTGCACGCAATTGTCAGCAATCGTGCAGCTCAACTCAGAACTTAAGGAGCTCAACGATTCGACGAACAATACCAAAGAAAGGACATTTGAGTAGGCCGCACAAGTTACTCAAACTGCCAGATCATGATTACACTAAGAGTAAAACTACAAAAAGAAAGCAATGACCAACATAGTTCTCACATTCACAATAGTTAAAATAATAGCATAATACTTTACAAAGTAAATACTCTTGTCATAGTATATGTATATAAAATTCATTAATGTCATTGTGTATATAAAATCCGGACATAATCATTGAGGACCATGCAGATTGGTGTCTGAAATGGACTTTTGAGAAAAGAACCACACAGATTGAGTGGACCTGTCCAGACAGTGCACGCATTTGTCAGTAACCGTGCAGCTCGACTCAGAACTTAAGGAGCTCAACGATTCGACGAACAATACCAAAGAAAGGACATTTGGGTAGGCCACATAAACTACTCAAACTGCCAGAACATGATTCAAACTGGAACAATGACCCACATAGTCCTCCCATTCACAACAATTAAAATAATATAATACTTTATACAGTAAATATTCATGTCATTGTATATGTAAAACGTTATAGATAGTTATAGCAAAGATTAAAAGTACAATAGTTAGCAAAAAAAATAAATCAACGTTCCCTGTGTAAATTTATTGGAACAGCTCACTCCCAAGCCTTTTTGTCCTCAATAAAGTATTTGACAGTATAATAGGCTTTCTGGCATAGTTTCCTTTTTATAAAAGATTTGAATTTATTAAGGCTTAGTTCTTGAATGTGGCTAGGAAGTTTATTATAAAAATGTATACATTGACATCTAAACGAGCCACCTATTTTCTTGAGCCTGGTTGTAGGAACAACAAATTTGTGTTTGTTCCTAGTATTTATACTATGGATATCACTGTATTTTTTAAACAGATTAATATTTGTATGTGCATACAAAAGATTTTCATAAATATACTGAGAAGGCACAGTCATTATATTAATCTCTTTAAATTTTTCTCTGAGGGAGTGTCTGGGACTTAATTTATAAATTGAACGAATTGCCCTTTTTTGTAAAACAAAAATCGTCTGAATATCGGCGGCATTTCCCCACAGCAGAATACCGTACGACATTACACTATGAAAATAACTAAAGTATACTAAACGGGCTGTCTCTAAATCTGTTAAACCACGAATTTTTCTAACAGCGTATGCTGCAGAGCTAAGCTTTTTTGACATTTTATCTATATGGGGGCCCCATTGCAGCTTGGCGTCTAAAGTTATGCCTAAGAATACTGTGGTATTTTCGGGTTTCAACTCTTCCCCCTTTATGAGAACACTTGTTTCTACCTGTCTAACATGTGGTAACGTAAACTTAATACATTTAGTTTTTTTCTCGTTAAGAAGAAGGTTATTAACGTTAAACCAGTTAACTACTTTTGCGAGGGCGCTATTTACATTGTCAGTAACCAGCTGCTGACGTTTGAGTTTAAATAAAAGTGAAGTGTCGTCTGCAAACAACACTATATCATGTTTATCTTTTATGAGGTAAGGCAAGTCATTTATATAAATAAGAAATAAAAATGGACCAAGAATTGAGCCTTGAGGGACCCCCATTCTTACTACCGATCCGGGTGATCTTTTTCCGTTAACATCAACTCTCTGAATCCTATCACTTAAGTAAGAAGTAAGAAGATCCAGAGAGGTGCCACGGATTCCGTAGTGGTGCAGTTTCCTGATTAATGTTTCATGAAGAACACAATCGAATGCCTTGGACAAATCGCAAAAGATACCCAACGCATCGCATTTGTCCTCCCATGCATTATACACAAGCCCTAAAAGTTCAACTCCGGCATCGGTAGTTGAACGACCCCTTGTAAAACCGAACTGCTTGTTATGCAGTAATTTATGTACGTTAAAAAATCGTTGCATTTGATTTAGAATAAGCTTTTCAAAAATTTTACTAAAGGTAGGTAGCACTGATATAGGTCTATAATTAGTAGGGTCTGATGTACTACCCGATTTAAACAACGGTATTATTTTACTGTTTTTCATAAGATCAGGAAACTCACCACGGTCAATACAATTATTAAAAATAACAGCTAAAGTTGGTGCTACAATGTTTATAATCGACTTAACAACGTCCACAGAATTACCCCATAGATCTGCGGTCTTTTTAACATTTAACGTGTGAAAGGTTTTAATTATATCTTTACACGTGACATATTGGAAATAAAATTCAGAATCACAAACTGGAACGTTTTCTTTAAGTAAAGACTCTGAATCAGTGGGTGAAGAGTTAAGAGATTTAGTAGTCGATACGGGAATCTCTGCAAAGAAATTTTCAAAGGCCGCGGCGACTTGAGAATCTGATTTAATTATATTGTCATCAATAGCTAGGCTGTAGTCACTACATCGGTTGCATGACCTTCCCGTTTCGCTATTAATGATACTCCATGTCATTTTAATTACATTACCACTATTTTTAATTTTTGAACTCAAATAACGTGACTTGGCTATACTACAAACTTTTTTAAATAATTTAGAATAATTCTTGACATATAAATTAAATTCAGCAGTGTTTATACATGCCCGTTCATCATACAATTCATAAAGTCTTTTCCTACTTGTATGTATACCAATGGTGGCCCAGTCACTGAAGGAAGCGTTACTATTAACTGAGAACGTCTTTGGAATGAATGTGGTATTGAATTGTGTGCAATATATTTTAAAAAAATCATTATATTGTTGGTTAGGGTCATCATTAGTCAACAGAAGTGGTAATTTATTTAAAAGTTTAGATTTAAATGTTTCCAAGCGATTAGTAGTTTTAGGGTTAGCAGTGATATCTTTTTTAGTAACTCTTTTGTTTAAATTAGAAATAGTAATCAATTGTCCGCAATGATCTGAGTCTATCAAGTTAATAATTTCTTTGTGGGTTGGTATAACATCTGTATAAATGTTATCTAGGCATGTGGCACTAGTGGAAGTTATTCTAGTGGGCTCCAAGAATTGGTTAACAAGATTGTATGACTGAAATAGACTTACAATTTTAGTACTTAACCCAGAATTTTCTAACAAATTAACATTAAAATCACCACAAGTGATGACAGATTTGTTTGAATTACAGATTTTGTGCAACACTTCATCCATAACCTTTTCAAAACAATCATACAATCCTGAAGGTGGTCTGTACACACTTAATATAATGAGCTGCTCCAATTCTACACAGGCTATTTCAATTGTCCGCTCAACAGAGAGGCTCACAATATCCTTGCGGTCTTTAAATTTAAGCTGTTTATTTACTAGAATTAAAGAGCCACCATGTACAGCATTTACTCTGCTGAACGAACTACCAACCTGGTGATTACTAAAATTGAACATGAACTGGTGGCTTTTAAGCCAATGTTCTGTCATACAAAGAATATCTATATTGCTACAATTCAGGAATAACTCTACTTCTAAATCTTTGTTCAAAAACCCTTGAATGTTTTGATGCACCAGGTTGATACTATTTACTTTTTGTACACTTTCATATGATTTATTATTTGCCTTAGTTATATTTTTGCAAGAGACTGACTCTTTTGTCTTAATTTCTAATTTAAATGATGACCATTGTCATTAATTTTGACCAAATTATTGGCAGAATAATTAAAAAGGTCATTGCATTGCTCAAAAGAAGCAAGTTGTTTAGCCAAATTTTTGGCTGAAATAGCAAAATAATATGATAGCGACACAGCTATCTGTCTTTTGTGATATTTAGAAAGATAGTACTTAACAATATTGTATCTATCTTTTGTCAAATTTGGGAATGAATTTATGAATTTTGCATTGTCAGAGTTCTGGAGCATAAATTAAGTAAAGACACTTAGAATTATGGAAGAGCGCAGTATGATTTTCTTTCGATAAATGAAGGATTCGCCAGCCAGGCAGCCAGGTGATTTTATTTGTCTGGACACTGCCCGACATCTGGCATCTTTCTTATAAACAACCGAATGTTGTGTGCACGATGCTGTTAAACGTTTGTTTTTGTGGCGCCATCTACATCTATCTTGGAGGTTTACTGTCTGAATACGTAGTACTTTTAAAGGCGTATAGGTGTCGCTACAAAATGATTGCTTATTTAAGCATTTAGTTTCAATTGTCAAAAACCATATTGTAATATCTACTTTATTTGTAATTTAATGAGATTCCTATTTCACTTTTTCGTTTTTGTTATTTTTTTCAGACCTTAGCAAGTAATGTCCGTGACGAAGATATCAAAGTTGGTCGCATCTACCCTCATGTCAATCTTATGTGTTCTATATCTCAGTCTATTGCTGCCAACATTGTTTCTATGGCATGTGAACAAAGTAAGTATTTTATCAATTTTTAACTATACTTAAATACTAAATCTCGGAGATACAACTAAAATTGGGAATCAAACGACCTTACCTGTAAACGAAGTCTTGATTCTAATTTTATGAACGACGATCTGAAATATAATTCATTAAACAGAGTAGTATTTCTTACACACACGTGTAACATCGCGTTCTTTTAGAGACATAATATGTTAAAATAAAAAAAATGCTAGGATTATTTCACCTCGTCGTTGACAACACAGAAATGTGTTATTTTAGAGATAAATGTTAATTTATTAAACAAGCTCTGTTTTCCGTACAGAGTAGTTAAAACACTTACACTTACTAGGTTTTCCTGAAAGGATAAATGAATTAGGTAGACTAATTATTGGACCTTGGGGGGTTATGTTAGCTAGCGGCGGCTGGGTAAATAATCATTTAATATACAGGTAAGCTTGTTTGATCCCCAATTTTACTTCACTGTGATCTGAACCATAATTAATTAAACAGAGTAGATGTTTAGAGTTGTCTGCAATAATTTAATTAGTTAATAAATTACGACATATTCTGGTTTATTAAATAGGTAAGTACCTACTTTTATTTTCCTTCTTTAGCATTGCTTAGTTGGGAATAATAAACTATTGTTAGTCAGTAATAAGACATAATCACCAAGAAGTAACCCACATTGTGTCTGTCTCATTTTACGCCAGCTCTAGGTTGAGCAGCTGTTTGTGTTGTACTGTGAGAGGTGAATTAGTATCAGGCACACTTACTATCACACTTAACACAACTAAGGGCTGATTTTTCAATAGTCAGATAACTTTTATCTGAAGAATAAATCTGACAGTTCGACATATTTTTCATAAAAAAGCTGGTACACCACAATATTTTGTCCTCAGTTATAAGCTATCTGACTATTGAAAAATCAGCCCTTACAGTTATAAAAAGTTAACAGTCTCAGTAGTTGTTGTATTAGTCCACAGAGTGGACGTCCCTAAAGTGTGTTATGTATAATCGGAAGATATTAGTGAGATTGAAATACCTACTTTTGAAAGTTTCCATGATTGAGAATAGCAGTCTCAGATGTCTCCATAAACGTAAACGTTCATTTATTTGAGATGCAGTGTCAAACTTAATGCATGAGCTTACAATAAGCTCATAAACTCTATAATTATTTTGAATTGCGCATTATATGTATTTAGTCACTCAGGGGGCAGGTTTTTTTAATGCTATCTTCGGAGGAGCTGCTGCTGCGAAGGTAGTAAGTGACGAGCTCAGAGACTCTTGAAGATTCATTGTAAGAAGCTCTGATATCTAGTGAACTGACTAGGAGGTACAGACATTTCACATAAATTGTAAGTATTTATAATTATGGCGGCGTCAGTTCCAGTTATGGTCACGCGGTGTCTTATTCGTTTTACTGCTTGTATTTACAGTGCATGACCCATATAAAATATTTTTCTTTCTTTCTTAATATTCGACAATTAAAGATCTTCCCGGAGCCATTAAGGATCCCGCAACGTTTGAAGACTAAGGTCTTCAACCAGTGCGACCTGTCCCTTATAACATACGGTGCCGAAACATGGACACTGCTAATTGGGGTGGTCCACAAGTTTAAGGTCGCTCAGCGCGCCATGGAGCGTTCTATTCTCGGAGTTTCTTTGAAGGATTAAAATCAGGAACGAAGTAATCTTTAAAAGAACTGGAGTTACCGACATAGCTTACAGAGTAAGTGAGCTGAAGTGCCATGTTTGTCGAAGGATCGATGGCCGGTAAAGCAGTCGAGTCCTGGAGTGGAAACCGCGTATCGGCCAGCGTAGGATGGGCTGCTCCCTAGCTAGATGGACCGACGACCTCAAAAAGGTGGCTGAGACAGACTGGATGCGGAAGGCGGAGGATGGGGTGTGGTGGATCAGCATGGGGGAGGCCTATGTCCAGTGGTAGGCTGAGTCGTTGTCAATGACGAAGTGAAATAAACATATAATAAAAATAAAATATCTAAAAAAACGCTATGTTGTAGGTACACGTGTGTGTAAGAAATACTCTGTTTAATTATTTATATTTCAGATCGCCGTGGAGTAAAATGATTATTCGTAAATTATCATACCAGCAGAACACAATATGAATGACATAGTCAATATTTAACTATTGTTTTACAGATCTAACATATTTATGCCCAAAACCAAAAGATTTTAAATCTTTTGTGCAAGAACAAGTGTACGAATTTAAATATCCGTCGACCATTCCAAGTTTATATACTTACCCGGAAAGTAAATCTATTATTAAACTCAAGAACATCGAAGTTCTTCACAAAGCACTGCGGTAAGTATTTATAATTGTTATTTATTTATCTTCATTTGTTGTTAGTTTTTAATCAGTAGGTATCTAATGAGAGCAAAAAAGTTTCCGAGAGTCGTATTATGTACGGTCAAGGAACGATAGTGTTCAGTTATTTTCAAACAAATACGTGTTCCAAATAGCAGGCGGATATCACCTTTGCGAACTGCATTTTCATTCAATATGTTAGCAAAGACGTAGTCGGAAAATAAGGTCCAAGTAAAAATTAACTTTTATGGTTATTTATTCCTTCACTTTTATTTTGGTGTTAGGTAACAGTGGAAGCGATCCGCATAAATTAGCGCTGTCAAATGGTACTAAGTTAACCGGTTGTTAATAAGGCAAATAGAGTTTTTAAACAAACTCGGTTTTTCAGAGAATCGTCTCTGTCCCTATACCCACCGACTTGTACCTTTAATGATAAATGATTTGTGTTTTTGTGATTTGTGTTTCCTACTACCTACGTTTGCTACCAAACTATGATTGTCTTTGACATTGATTTACTCTGAGAAGAAAGGCCAAAACAAACTCAGAGGTCACATTCTCTTTTAAAGTCCAGACAGAATCATGTTCAGATCATGTGAAGAGTATGTAGATCGGTGTCTGAAATGCAATTGTCAGCAATCGTGCAGCTCAACTCAGAACTTAATGAGCTCAACGATTCGACGAACAATACCAAAGAAAGCGCATTTGAGTAGGCTCTACTGTCAAGAAAGGTTACATTAACCACATCAGAGCACACGCTCGTCGTAACCTATACCTAGTCGTGTAAAACATAAATAGTCACCGTATCCTTAATCGGCATGGGATGTGTATCTGCATGTGGAGGTGTGTGTACGTGTGTGTGCGTGTGGGTGAGTGGGTGTGTGTGTGTGTGTAAAATACCGATTTGTTGCTACCCTAATACTGCCATGTCTAAACGGGCCTACTGCTACGGTTTCCTAGACGACCGTGGGCCGCCACATAGCGTCCGCAATTTACCGGAAAATATTTTCCGATTTTTTCAAGTATATGTATTTATTTCGAAAATTCATTAATTCTGAAATAAATCGCAAAGAATGGGCCCAATATGGATGGAGTTATAGAACTATGGACAAGGTTGCTGCGTGAGCGTGCGTGATCCATCGCCGCCCGGTCGATGTCCACCGCGCACAGGATGGATGGAATGCAGCACATAAAGTAATGTAATACTGTTACTGTTGGTGTAATTGCTGTATGGCGTTGCAGTAGGAGGATAAATAAATAAATGAATAAATAAAGTAACTATTTATGAAAGTAACTTGATGTGTTTTCCGAGAGAGAGTTTTATGACAACGTAAAGTCAAACCTCGCTGCCATCATTTTCATGACAGCTACTACTGCGGCCGTTATGTGGCGGCCACCACTCTTCTAAATAATCGTAGCTTAAACGATGAAAATGATTTTAGATTAACTTAAACATTTTATTTTCCTTTCAGTCCTCATAGCAGGAAGAGACGACCAAGAAGTGACCCACCAATTTTATTATAAACTTAATTATGCTTTTGTTAAACTAATTAAGTTTATGACTTCGAGACGAACTGAGTTTTCGCTTTTGAAGTCCCACTCGCTTGAACAGTAACTAACAGTAACTTAACGTCAAGTTCTTGAACAAATACCTACCTATTTCTGATGAACAAATACTTATTGGACGAAGTTATGTTTACAGGTTTTACTGCAATATTTTTAAGAAGGCAAGCGACAAATAATATGATTAGGTAGTTATGGACCGACGTGTTTTCGTTGGTTTACTTATAATAAACAGGGTGGCAGGGCCATCAACGCACTAATCGAAACCATGAATTCAAGCACATGATTCTCGACCTCCTTTTTTTATTGAGGGTGGGTAATCGTCAAATAACTTCTCCCGCTCTGGGTAGAGCAGGAGGGCGTGTCAGACTCTTACTGACTAAAACCCACCCGTGTTCCTTCAGTTACCTGTGCCAGGGGCCACGGTATCCCTCTCGGACTTTTCCGCAACCCTAGCAGGCATCGGTCCTAGCAAACCCCGTCATTGGTGCTGACATCTCTTTGAGGCGCGCGTGGAACACAACGCGCCATCGACCCGGGCCTGCCGGTAGATTCTGTAAAAATCTCACCGTGAATACTTGCGTGGAGTGAGCTGTCAGTGTCATCCCACTGATGCTAGGGATTGACCAACGTTACATTTACAATCATTATCGTGACTTCAATAATATTTTTTATCCAAATTCTATTGATAATTTTATATTATTTCAAAGCTAGTATGTAGTTAAGTGGCTTAACATGAATATTTTCGGCGCTTTTAAATAAAACAGGAAAACAGAAATACAGTTAGAAAGTCAATGTTGTTTTTTTTTGTAGACCATTAGATACTAGCTTTGAAATAATACAAAATTATTAATAGAATTTGCATAAAAAAATATTATTAAACTCTCGATTATGATTGTAAATGTAATGGCTTGGTCAATCCCTAGCATCAGTGGGACGACACTGATAGCTCACTCCACGCTCACTTCACCTAAGTTTTCACGGTGAGATGGTTACAGAATCGCACTGCTGGTCCTTATAGAACGGCGAGCTGCCCATTGCTCGCCGTTCGCAAGCCGGCGCCTACGGTGGCCGGGAATCAGCTTGCGACTCCCGACGCCCAGGGCGTCTCCTGCGGCGGCTAGGGGCGTGAGGGCGCGAATTTTGCCTCTACCTCACGCGTTCCGCCTCCTCCTTCGCTAACACCTCGACCTCCTACCTCCTAGCGTAGAAATTTTACACAGCTGTTTCATAGAAAAGTGCAATATCTAAGCGGTCAAAATCTACTGAACAGCAACTTTTTTTTTAATAACTAGCCTAATATTTGAACGCAGGTTCTGCGTCGATGTCCCTGCCACCCTATATAAAAAAGCGATGTGGCAGTCTAACCATTGCATTTCCTTCGTCCACGGACTATATTCTTATTTTTGTATAAAAAGTAAAATAAAAAGTTTGCTTGTAATAATTAGTAACCTATTTATAATTATCTATTGTTATAAATAAAATATTATTATTAATCTAGTTTTTTAATTTATTTTAATATAATATCTTGTCTAGTTTAATGGCACAATGCGTTTTTAGTCTATACTTATAGTTTTTTTATCTCACGACTCACGAAGCGACGCGCGCTTTACTTGTGGTTACCAAGTGTGCAAATACGCTGTGAATGTGTATGTAGGCGTAGGAGCACTCGTTAACGTCTGACAATTTCGATGTTGGAAGTGTAACTACATAATATTATACATTTCACCATTTTAAAAGCTAAGTGTATGTCTCTTAGGAAATTAAAAAAATCTAAGAAATATGGCATCTACACGCCCCCTATCCCCCTATCCCCTATGTATCTGCCCCTACACGTGGTGGATTACGGCCCCCCCGTATCACACAGAGTAGGCTTGCGTCCCAGCAGTGAGAACGTTAGAGGCAAACGTTATAGTGATTAAGTGGCTAACGGCGATAGCTTAACATTATAAAATATATTTAGTGCTTCAGGAAACTCTGAAAAGTTTGTCTGTTATCGATTAGGGCTAAAATAAAATGAGAGCTCTGACTGTGAATCTGACTTGCAC
Organism: Brachylomia viminalis; assembly: GCA_937001585.2. Classification (NCBI taxonomy): domain Eukaryota; kingdom Metazoa; phylum Arthropoda; class Insecta; order Lepidoptera; family Noctuidae; genus Brachylomia; species Brachylomia viminalis. The sequence goes on along the minus strand of OW443308.2, from coordinate 10,038,614 downwards.
GTCATGTATCGGACGGGCTCGAAGTCGGTTGTCTAACTGGCACAATATCCGGGGTTATCACACGACACGCCAGCTGCTACAGTGTCGATTACACTGGACCGTTGCCACCTAAAATGTTTGCTATACACACATAGCATGTTATAAACGTGTCATATGTAGGTGAGCGTGTTCGGTTGTTCATACAAATTGGTGCGCCAAAAGTTTTGGGTCGCGTTCGATTATGGGACTCGACTATTGGAATTTGCAAGTTTTTTAATTGACGATTTTATGCCTTGTTTGTTTGATATTACAATATTGTGTTCACGTATTAGATAGATACGTTATTCTCAACAGTTTGGACGAGATCCAGTATTAAACAAATACGTTTTTTAGAGGAGAAATACTGACCCTTCCTAGATGTGACCGTATTTACCGATCAAAACTATAATATTCCTCGAAGGTTAGAAACACATCATCAAGCCCTATTTTGTAGGTTCTTCTTAGTGGCAGTAACCACTTGCCACAAAGTCAGCCGCCATCTTTTCCTAAATTTTCACAGCAAAATAAAACATGTTTCAAAGGCTCAATAACTCTGCACTCAAAACAAGTACCTAGTAATATTCTCCATGACAAGCGCCTTTGGAGCTCAAGGATTTGTTATGCGAAAATTGAATTTACAAATTCGCGAATGTAGAACAAAGAACATGTAATAGTCATACATCACTTGCCACCTGTCTCGGCTCGCTACACGTTACCAACGTTTATTTTACTTCATGAATACAAAACCTCTTTTCGACGGATATGCTGAAACAGGACGCGGTTGCATTGTAGCACAACTTTGTTAACCTAAAGTTTTCTCGTTCGGAGGTGTTAAATATTTTGACGGTGTCTGTACCGGCTTTATTATATTATATCATGAATATTTATGACAGTATGAGATGCATTCTTCTTCTACGTAAGAGTCACCAGTGTCTCGGTCCACCACTTCCTAGCTTTCTCTATTGATGGCTCCTCTGACCTTGCTTTGTGTCGCGACCTTCACTGTTCCCTTAATTTTGCGCCTTCTTTTTAACTTTTTCCCTTCAGTTTGTTCTTTAGGAAAGCATCTTGACGTTTAAGATGGAGATGATGATGACGTTTATGATGATGATTTCGAACGAGCATGCTTATTTATCACAAAAGCTTAAAAAAATTGGTAGTTCTTACTCTTGCACCGCACGGATTATGTAACTCATATCATCTATCCCACCGCAGATTAAATGTTCCCCTTTCCCCAACAAAAGTTATATAAATATAACTAATTACCCTCAAATTATCAATCAAACATCAAATGAGTATTTAAGTATCGCGAGCTACAGCGATAATTAATCAACTACATTTTGGTGGGCAGCATGCAGTCTAATTATTCAATAATTTACATAGATATTGATTTATTTAACGGCTAACCTATTTTCTATATCTAATAACACAATTAAAAGGACAACTATAATGCAAGAAGATAATCGGTGGTCCCACAGAAGGTCTTTTCGTAACCACAGTGGTTAAAGTGAATTTCCAGTGTCGTAAATGTAGAGATGAACAAAATTGAAGTCGAGTAAAAACTAAACTAATTAATAAATCACTTATCAAATTATGCATCATGTAAGTGTATTTAAAACACATAAACAAGAGCAACATAATAACCCTCATACCAATATTCCTGTTAAACATTTCAGTACCTACACCGTGTCTAGGATATATCTCGATAATTTATCCCGTTTACATGCATCTAATAATGTCCTATTTATTCAAGAACATTTTTCCAAGATGGCCGCGTTACAGCTCGAAGCATGATATTTTGTAATAGAGACACTGCAGATGGGGCGATTTTATAAAACAAGAATATACTAAACTACATGAAATGCACACAGCGTAAAATGGAGCGGGCTCCTTAAATATTCTCTTTAACGAAAATATGCAAACGTAATTATTTTATAGGTAAGCTGCAGAGTTAACAGTGGATATTCTGTATTAAGTCGGTCTTACGCCAATGTTACGATAATTTGGAAATCCATTAAGTACCTATACCTTTTTCTGAATAACTTGATTGATATACCAGATCTTAAATAACAATCTTTATTGTTAGGGTCCTAGATCCTATATCAGGATCGCATGATTGACTTGAATGACGACAATGAATGAAAATGTTTTAATTGATACGGCGAATGTTTTTGGATATGCAATTACGAGTAAGTAGTGATAAAAGTTATAAATGGATACAAAAATAAAATGAGTTTTTGAGCATTATTTACAATCTGTTAAATCAATAAAGCTATTTGTTTCATAGGTAAAACAAGGTAAAATGAATGTAATTACGGCTCCAGTCTTAATTATTTGTGCTAAGGTACAAAAACCACTTCGTATTTGTTAGTAAAATAGGTTTAAAACAAAAGGAAGGTGAAAAATAATAGCCTGTGTAAAACCAATTTGTATACTCAGTTGTAGTTTTCAGCCTTTCCAGGTCAGTTCGGCCGTCCAGATTGAAATAATGGCGAATGCAAAATAACCTAAAACGTGAAGCTCATGACTGCGAGCACTGTAATTATTTCCCCCTAACTTCACCTCACAAACCATTCTAGGTTCCGTCAAGAAGCTTTTGTATTTCTTTAACTTTTGTTCGTGGATAGCAACATCATTTTTGTTAGGTATATTTTAAACTATACCTATGGTTTCCTGTGTTCTTTATTTTATTATGCTTTCCTTAACGCCCTCTTCGTTATTTTTTCTCTCTCCCTTCCTTTCCCATAATGTCTCACTACTGCAGTCTGTTCGCTGAGAGTTGATAAATATTATGAATAATTATGATACGTCTCCGAATAGCGACTGTCGCTTAATTATCGCAAACTGTATGGCAGCTGTCGCTTATCGCCGTTTTCGTGATACGAAGCACGCATACCTTGTGAACTGCGGCCCGCACCATTAAATATTTAGCGGGCCGCAATTTGTAATGAGTTAAGAAATCCTGACTTTATCAACTCTCGGCGAACAGACTGTACTTGAGGATACTTTGCCAATAGACATGCTGAGTTGAGAGACATACTTTAACAACTGCATACAACTGAGTAAAAACAATTCATAATAAAGAGGCTTATAAAAAATTAAACATTGCCCCTCTGCTAGGCAAAGGCCTCCCCCAAGTCCTTTTTAGGCACTCTTTTTTCCACGTCATCTCAAACCAGCCCTCGCTGTACGCATCCTGGTTATCACGTCACCTCATACTGGGCCCTCAGTATTATAAATACAAAATGTTTATAACATACAAATCCTAGGTAACCGCATAGTCGAAACTATGTTCGGTACTAAATATACACATCAAAGGTGTCTAGAGTACAGCACGTTTTTGCTAGTTACAAAAAAACTGTTTTTTTTATCACATTTTTTGTAACCCCTATGACTACTTTTTAGCAAATTTCGTCATTTGAAAAGGGAATAGTTTTTGAATTTCGGTCAACAGATGAAAATCTTCTGTCAAGTCGTATTTTATTCCTATATAATCCTACAACGGGTTTGAGGCCAAATCGGTAAAATTTCTGACATACTTCTAAGTAGAATCAATTATAGAGAATGTTACTATGGAGAGAAGACGTAATTGGAGACGAGAAGAAATGATCAAAGCATTTGGAATGTTGGAAGCTTGTTCTCGGCAACGTGCTGTGGCAATCGCTCTGGGCACTACGCAGAGTGTTATAAGTCGACTTTGGACACGTTACCGCATCACTGGCAGTGTGGCAGAGCGACATGGAGGATGAGCTTGCATCACTACACGCAGACAAGATCGTTACATCATCGTAACAACAGTTAAATTTTTAAGCTGGTTTTGAAATAATTATAGTTGGTATACCGAGATGCCGCGTGCTAAATTTCATTCAAATCCGTTCAGCCGGTTTTGCGCCAATCCGGAACATACATCCAGACAAACGGACAAACATTCTAATAACTATATTTTCGGTATCAGACTTGTTTCCACACCTCGTAGCAATTACCTACTTCTTTTCAAAAATATTCAATGTTCAGCTTTGACTTTGTTACTGTATGTATAGACACATTCATCGCATTAAATCCCGTCATTGTTCAATATTACCTTTAAAAGAAACCCGTCGTCGTATAGGTACGATCACAGCACCGCTACAACCTTAGTTAACGCCACTGATGACATACGGTTAGGCATGAAAAGAGGAAATCTGACGGTTCTTTGCTTATTGGATTTTAGTAATGCATTCAATTTGACTTGACTGACCGGTTGGTGCAGTTGGTAGCGACCCTGCCTTCTGAGCCGCTGGTCCCGGGTTCGATACCCGGACAAGTCAAACATTTGTGTGCATGAACATGTCTGTTTGACCTGTGTCTGGGAGTGTATATGTATATAAGTATGTATATCAGTCATCAGGTTACCGTAGTACAGGTTCTACCTAGTTCGGGACCTGAAGACCTTGTGTGGAAAAAAATACTTTATTATTAATCCATTAGATTTTTTGATATCCTGCTTGGCATGCTCCTCTCGCTTACTTTATCTCCAACAGCGATTGACTGGTGTTATAGTTACCTGTATGGCCGCCGGAAACGTATATGCATAGAAGAGTGTTGCTCTTATTTATTTATTTATTATTATTAAGGCACATCAACAACACAAACATTTACAAATACAAGAGAATGGAGACATGGACTAGTGTTTATGTCAATTACAGACGTGCACAGCATTCACAACAAAATAGAAGACAAAAAAAAACACAGTATTCACGTTACAAAAATAAATAAAAAAACAAAAACAATTTATTAACAAAAGCTCTAGCTAAAATCTCGGTAGTTGAGATAACCCTCATCGACATAAACAATGACAATTTTTAATTTTTTTTATTTTGTTGTCTTCAGTCTTCCCCTCATTCATTTTTTTTCTCTTTGTTATACTTCTGCCGGTGTAACTCAGGGTGGCGTTTTGTCTCCTATACTTTTCGCAATATTTATAAACTCCATTTCCAAAAAAACGTATTTTCTTCGACCACCTTTATGCAGATAGTTCACAAATTTATACACAAGCTGCCCAGTCGGACTTGGCTGATACCATTAATCTATTGGACAAAGATGGTCTCAGTTTGCGAGTGGAGTGAGGCACATGGGTTGCAGGTTAACTTATCGAAGATTCAGGTCATTGTTGTTGGCAGCTAAATGATGATTCCCAAGATAAATTGGTCACAGCTTCCCCAGGTTCAATTTAACGGAACTGTTATTCCAGTAAGTGAGAAGGATATGAAGCTTGAGGTTTGAATCTTTCTTGGGGTCCCCAGCTACAGGACGTAAGTCGCAAAAGTTTTGCATCTGTTAAGTACCTGAGACGATTGCGGAACTTTCTTCCAACTGCCACTAAAACTGCGCTTGCACAATCCCTTTTACTTCCCATCCTTGACTACGTTGATGTCAGTTATCTCGATCTCACTGAGGCACAACTTGATAAACGTGAGCGACTTAACAACTTTTGCATAAGATTTATTTTTGGCCTGCGCAAATATGATCACATTTCTGAATTTCATTCAAAGCTTAAGTGGCTTTCCATACGTCTTCGCCGGAATTCTCATATGTTGTTTCAGCTCTACAGTATTTTGTATAATCCCCCTTTTATCTTAAATAACGTTTTAAGTTCCTTCATGACACACATAATAGATATCTGAGTTCATCGGTAAACCTGAGACTAGAGATGCCGATGCGTTCCACCAGCGTTTATGACAAACCTTTTACTGTACGGTTAAGCAGTACGGTTATAGAATGACTTGCCCGTGTCGGTAAGGCGGGCTCAATCTTTATTTACTTTAAAATTATGATAAAAAAACAGTTCCTCTTTCCTTAAACATCATCATTATTATATATATGTATATAGATTAATATATGCTTTATGTATATTTTAATTATATATGTAAATGGTACACCACAGACTACTTACAGTATTGTATCTCCTTCCGTTTTTAATCCATCCAAAAGTTGTCTTTAAAGTATCGCTTTTAGCGATAAGACCGCCCATTGTGTCACCCTATGTAAAAATGATACATTTATAACAGTAATTTATATGGTGTACATACCTTTTCTATTCTATGCAACAGCGCATTTCCCGTACTTCTATTCTTGTTAGTCTCCGTAATTCTAAAAGTGCAAAGTTCCTACATTATAGTGTTCCGTATAATTGTGTCGGCGTTCCCTCCATATTGTGGAAGTGTGCACTGGCTAAATGGCTGAGAAATGCCAGCTACAGTACAGGGTACACCCACAGGACATGCAGGTAACACGCTGTAGGTTTTACCTCTACTATTCGTGCACGAATGAAATGGAGGAAGTTCGTAAGTAGTGTTTCGCACGGTAACAGCATTGTAGGATTGTTTCAGTAAGGAGAATCGCAGCTTTTTGCTTGCCTTTGTACTTTTAAGACAAGCACGGAATTATAGACCCTTTATTTTATTTTCACGTAAGTATCGGAATGGAGAACAACATTTCAGTAGGTCGCGCGTCTTAAAGCTTTTGACTTGCGTTTACGATCCGTTTAAAATGCGGTTCGAGGGCGTTAAACTTGGCATTGTAAGTATTATGAATTAATTATAAGATCTATTTTGCACGTTACTTAAAAAAATAACGGAATGTTCGACTTCCACACTTTCCACGAAGTTTTATTTTCTTTTTTCGACTTTCTGGAACATTTTTCATTACAGTTCAGTTTATTAAACTACTATCCCCAAAGGAATTGCAATTCTAAATTCTGGAAGTAGAGTTTACTTTTTAAATTCGATATGAGGATGAATTTTGGCTCGATCCTAAGTAACTTTTAGGCCTAGCCGTCAGTATCAAATTCAATTCGAAAACATGTCGTGAACATATGGTAGGGTTACGTGATCATAAACTAGACTGACAATGTACGGTTTTAAAAGTAGGTTTCTGTCTATGGGTCTGCAGTACCCTCTGAAATACTTTTATTTACAAACAAATTGATTCAAAATAATGGGGAACTTGATTTTCATAATTAAAAGCGTCTGTGTTTCCGAACGCATACAACCCTAATATCTTCAAAGTGAGAGTGAACAGGCTTCTTCTGGGTAAGCTCACTCCATCGTCGACTCTGTCTCTGTCACCTTTGACCTAGACTAGAGTCAAGAGCAAACCAATCTTAAATAAAAAAAAATAAAAAGAAGTAGTTATTAAGTTTAAAATAGACTTAATATCAGAAGTATAATCAAGTTGGTATTTTCTTTCATGCTTTTTAATGTTTCATTATAATGACTATCTATGGTACTGATATAATACTTTCTTCATCCAACTACCTACGATAAAATGTCCAAAGGAACTCCATTAAATCATAGGTTGGTTGTTAGGCACAATACACAATAATGAAACTATCCAATTAGGCCTTTTATAAGTGTTCAATTATTTGTCACGAATAGTCGAACCGAACATGACTTCTATGGCAGCAATTATGTTAAAATATTCGTGACTGTATCACATAATGTGAAACAAGGGAATACATAACTTTTTTGCTATCGGCGCTTGAAGTTTTAAGAAGTGATTATTTTGGATTTTATGTTTTATGGCGTAGGTAATTGTTTTGAATAGCAGTTATTTTTAGTTGTAGTTATCTTATACCGGGATCACACGGGAACAACTTTTGTGTTCAACAAAAAATACTTTGTATTCGAAATTCAATTTGATTGGATGTCTGTTCAGATGGTTCAAATCCCTTTCGACTTAGCAGTTGATCAACTAAAATCAAACCGCGTGAGCCCGGTATTTCTGGTTTAGATTTCGCCTGCGTTGAAATAAGTATAACAGTCTTTTATAAATATATATTCATAAAAGGGCAATTAAACAAATATTCTTGAACTACGAGTATACTGCGAGGTTCATAACTTATATTCCATGTCAGACACCTATCTACATGATCCTCAAATGATCGGACCAACATTATTACCAGATTTGTAAATACACATTGACGAATTTTATATATACAACTAGCTGCGCCCCACGGTTTCACCCGCAAAAGTCTCAATCCCGTGGGAATATCGGGGTAAAAAGTACCTATGACCTAATACAGGTCACGGTCTACCCATGTGTCAAATTTCATCCAAATTTGTTCAGCCTTTTTGTCGTAAAAGCGTAACAAAGAAACGTACAAACATACAAAAAGTCAAATGTGTTCTCTTTATAATATATAAAAAATTAATATGTATGTACGAGTATGTATAGGTATTACTATTTTTGGTTTAAATGACATGAATATTTACTTTGTAAAGTATTATATTATTTTTGTTATTGTCAACGTTATGACTATGTGGGTCATTGTTTTTTTTCTTCTGTTAGTTTTAGTCATGGTCTGGCTGTTTGAGTAATCTACGCGGCCTACCCAAATGTCTTTCTTTGGCATTGTTCGTCGAATCGTTGAGCTCCTTTAGTTCTGAGTTGAGCACCACAATTACTGACAAATGCGTGCACTGACTGGACAGGTTCACTTAATCTGTGTGGTTCTTTCCTCAAAAGACCATTTCAGACACCTATCTACATGGTCTTCAGATGGTCTGACCAAGATTATGTCTGCACTTTAAAAGAGACTGTGACCTTTGAGTTTGTTTCGGCCTTTCTTCTCAGAGTATTCAGATAGGAAACGCCGACCTCATCTATTTTTTTAAATATAATTAACGTGTTACAGTGTCTGTATAAACCTATTTACATAAATAAAACCATTCATCATTTATCATTTATAAACACACAATAATGTCGTTTCTATGACTAATTATTTCTTAGTAAATTCAGAGTTAGAAATTCTTTTGAGTTTATACTTGGTCTATTAAACACTGTTTATCGAATAAATACGTCGTAATTAATTTCACAATGTTTATTAACTTTCTAAACATTTACGCTTATTCAAATAACGGTGTGTTAACGTGATAAATTATAATTTTAAACATCAAAAGACCAAAACATAATATTTTAGATTTATTTAAACGATCATTGTTAGAAACTGAGCTGCTTATTTTACATCAACATCGGGATAATTATCCTACCTAACTCACTTTTTTACTTTTTATTTTCGACGAAACCCGCAATGTTAATACCTAGCGTATGCATGGAACATTAGAAGGTAATCAGTAATCACACACATTAACAAGGACAATGATGACATCGAGAGGGAACGGAGGGCGCTGGCAGTGCGGGCGAACATGATAGCTCGCAGGTTTGCACGTTGTTCGACAGAAGTCAAAATTACACTTTTTAGGTCTTATTGTACATCATTCTACACGTGCAGCCTGTGGGCCGACTATACTCAAAAGTCTTACAGTGCCCTCCGCGTCCAACTTAATAATGCATTCAGGGTGCTGATGGGGCTGCGGCGATTCTGTAGTGCATCAGGGATGTTTGCTGAACATCGAGTAGACTGCTTTTACGCTACGATGCGTAAAAGATGCGCATCCCTGGTGCGTAGAGTATGTGGCAGCGCCAACAGCATCCTTAGCATGATCGCTAGTCGGCTGGACTGTTGTTACATCAATCATTGCTGCGCCATTTCTCATGGAATGGCGCAGTAATGATTGTTGAGTTTTAGTTGTAAGTTTTGTGGTGGGTAGTTTTAAGTACGAGTATTACTAACACTAGTCTTTAAGAACATTGTTACTAACAAAATGGACACCATGGTCTGAAATAAAAGTATTATTATTATTATTTCCTTTATTTCATTAACATACATATAAATGTAATTATTATTATTATTATTATTAAGAAAAAATGGTAAGCAGATAAAATAAATAACTTTTCTAAATAATTATACCTATTTGGCCCGCGTGGAGGTCGGAAATCATCCTACGGGAACGTAGTACCAAGATGAAAAGTATCCGATGTCTTAACCCAGGTCAGGGTGTTCCTTTGTGGCAAATTTCATCGGTCGCCGTTCAGCGTGAAAAGGTAACAAACAGACAGACAGACAGACAGACGGACAGACAAAGTTACTTTCGCATTAATAATATTAGTGTGTAAGTACGGAATAATATTAAAGTACATAGTTGGTTGCACGGCTTACTGCCCCGATTGCGCCTGCAATTAATGACCTGTATCATTCGTAATGATCTTATTCGGACGACGTGCATGGGCATCTGTATAGAATACTCATACAAAATCCAGAATATGATCGTCAAATTAGAGGATTATATCCAAGATAAGAATGCTTGGAAACATGCTGGTCCAGTTCCATAGGTCAATCTAGAGTCTAGACAAAATTAAAACTTGTTGCTACTTTAATTGTATAGTTTGTTATTTTTATGACATTGATTTACATTCTGTGACTACTTTAACTCACACACTGACATATTAATTGGTTACATAATTTGGGAAATCGTATACTTTTACAATGTTTGTAAATATGTGAACACCATGTATCTATCACTTAATTAACTTATTTATCATTGCTACGTTTATTAAATTCTTTTTACCTATTTTGTTAGGGTAATTTTCATTATAGGTTCATCGTCTTCACATATAATTATATAATTAATGTATACAAAGTAGGTATAACACATTTTAAAAGAGTAACGATGGAGTTTCTTGCCCATTCTTCTCCATACGAAACTACCTTTTGGAAGGGGCGACTAGAATCAATTCTATTTAAATGTAAATGTTGACGTTCAAAAGTGCCTTTTATGTGCCTATTTGAAATAAATGCTTTGACTTTGACTTTGTCACTATCTAAGGTTTGCAAAGAGCATTTTAACTAACATCATCAAAGCCGTCACGACATCGTAACGTGAAAGGTTTATGCTCGGATTTACGCTTGCTACGTTAAAAGGAGATTGTTATAGCTTGCCATTTTGCTCATGAATCATCTGAGAAGGATCATACATTATGCAAAGAGATGCATTGAGTGCCAAGTATTTACCGCCATACGTTGCTCGATTGTGAATAAAGGATCCGAAGATATGACTTGTGCTTTTTATTACATTAAATTTTAGGAATACAATTATTTTTTTGAAAATAGGGCCAGGCCTGCTTACACCTCAAATCAGTAAAAACGTTTAGACTATGTGGTGAGCTAATATTACATTAATTAGAGTTCGCGGTCACTGGCCATGCATGCCTAGTGCGTGACTAAGCATGGGCCACGCTACTACACGTCAACGAGCCGCAGTTTAAAATATATAGCGAACACGCAATCCTACATCCACTGTAGATATACCTAATAAAATAGATGTAAATGTCTGTATGTTTGAGTATCGATATTGAACAGATTCAAATAGAATTTGATTTAAATGAGCTATATTTAAAACAACCGAATCGCGGGTGCTACTGTTGAGCACTAAGGTTCAAAGTCAAAGCATTTATTTCAAGTAGGCACATAAAAGGCACTTTTGAATATCAATAAAAAAGGCAGAATGTAAACAGTGTCATGGCCACTAGGAGTGCTTACCCGGCCGCCCGTCAGAGGACGCCCGCGCAAGCTCCACTAAGTTGGGATTGTAATCGTCAGTCAAGTAAGCCACCAACAAGAGGATGCTAGGGAAGTTTGATGTATCAGATCTCACTCGGTTTCATAGCTGGGATAGTACACCTCCTCGTCCCATAGTTCCGAAACGTAAGAGAGGGCGTCCACGAAAACATGTTTGTCCCGTTTGTTCAGCTTCCTTTGAGCGAGTTCATGAGCAGGGACTCAACCTCAAACCATTTATTTCAATTAAACCATTTACAGGCACTTTTGAATTGTCAAGTGGTCGGTCAGTCAGAAATATGAAGCTAGTTGCCCATTCCAAAGCGTAGTAGGTACCTATGGAGAAGAACGGGCAAGAAACTCCATGGACACTCTTTTAAATGATATTGTTACTTATATATTAGTTACATCATTAATATTGTATATAGGTATAATTATATGTGAGAACGATGTAAATAAGACGTACACATTGAGTGTCCAGTGTACAGCTAATATAAATTCAAACAAAACAATCCATAACAAAATAATTAAAATAAGCCGTGGTGGCTAAGAGATGACCAGTCCCAACTGACAGCGGACGTTCTTTAGAACTCGAGGGGGAGTGTATAGCCTGCGGCAGAATGTAAACAGTGTCATAGCCACTAAGAGTGCTTGCCCGGCAGCCCGTAAGAGGACGCCCGCGCAAGATCCACTAAGTTGGGATTGTAATCGTCAGTCAAATAAGCCACCAACAAGCGAGCGAATATGCGCGCGCTTCAACCCAAAGGTTCTGTTAGATTGTGATGTGTGTGATCTAAGTGATTATAGTGTTACTCCTAGGTACCTGCGTTTCTCTTACACCCGTTCCCCGGCTATCATTTAAATTAAAATGGAATTGAATCTAGTCGCCCCTTCCAAAAGGTAGTTTCGTATTGAGAAAAGTGGGCAAGAAACTCCACCGTCACTCTTTTAAAATGTGTTACAGTATTTTGTATACATTAATTATATAATTATATCTGAAGACGATGCACCTATAAAAAAACTACCATACCACAGTAGTTAAAAATAATTAAAAATGTAGCAATGACAAATAAGTTAACTATGTGATAGATACATGGTGCTCACATATTTAGAAACATTGTAAAAGTATACGAATTTCAAATTTTTTTAAACAAGTAATATTCCAAATTTTTTAAACAGTAGTTCGATTCTCAGGTCAGGCAAAGTATTATTGGATCTTTCTATCGGGATTTCTCAGTAGCAGCTTGAATTCTGGATTAGTGCCCGGCTGATGGCAACTGGCTTGCCGTCTATTACATGGGACCACGGAGTTTATGGGACTGAAACTTATCTGGTAAAATAAGAAAGAAAGAAAATGCGTTTCTTTGCGGTAAACATGACGCAAAAAATAACAAAAATAAATAATAAAAATGTGGGTTTACTATAGGTAGCTCTGCCCAACCCTTTGAGAATTATAGTCGTGATGTTATGTCGTTATTTAGAACATGTTTTCTGTATAAAACGTGCCGTTTTGCATCCTCGTCAAATTTCAGGAGGCTGCTAAGAAAGACATAAATAATCATATAACATTACGATACCTGCTCAATAATTAATAATAATAATAATTCATTTATTGCGGACCACATATAAAAATACACACAATCCATAGCGTTAGTAACAACAACTTACAAACTATGTTAGTAAAACTTACAAACTAACCTAACAACAACTAATACCTACGTGGCCCAACAGATGGTGGCACGTGCCTCTGCATCCAGTGCCTAATAAAGGGGCTGTCCACCTTATCAATCAATGTTTTCAGGATGCTGACAACATGCTGATGCTGACTTGTTTTTTTTTATATTTAAGTTTGACTGTATTTCAGAATACTCCACTTTCAAAGAAGAGACGCATTGCGTATGTGTAGGCTGTGTCATACGACTATGTCGCTGTGTGCGTGCGTTACAGTTACAGCGCAGTTACAGGGCGGTATCAGACAGGCCCTACAATTTTCGTACATATACATATTCTTCAGGAGGATATTCGGGAGTAAGCAAGAGGTGGCGAATTGAATGCAGGTAGCTACAGATTGAAAGAGAGGTATGTTTAGGGATGAATGAAAGATTGGGGGGGTTACGCCCGGATAGTAGGAAGTTTTGTAAGTAGAATAGGTTTCCTGGCAGTTGGATTTATTTGGATTGGATTTTGCTTTTAGTAGGATTGATTTATGTTTAGTTTTTTTTTTAACACTTTTGGTTTCTAAACGATCTGTTTAGAAATCTGCCGGTTTCCGAAAATTATAAAAAAAAACTGCTTATTTTATTATTGATTCGTGTCGAGAATCATAAGCATAGTTACCTCCTCGAATTTTACGAGGATGCAAAAGGATACCTTGTATAAATCAAGTTTGAATGCCTCGTCAGCTCACTCAGTAAAAATCTAAAGCAAGCTTTTTTCATACAGTTACACATTTTTTTTTAAACGTTGCCCCGCACTAGGAATTTCTCCTGTATCGTGGGTGCGTTTACAAACTTTAAACTCACTTACACAAACAACCAGATCCGGAACAACTACTTGCAGGTCATACAAATATTTGTTCCGTGCGGGGATCGAACCCGCGACCCGTAACGCAGCAGTCAATCGCTTAACCACTGCGCCAACCGTGCCGTCGTTTCGTCGTCGTCGTTTGAGGGGCTTGTGGCTAAGTAATAACTACTGCAATAACGGTCGATCGATCAGGTTTAGTTACGCTTGCTGCGGTTGGTCCGTGGATGGGTGACTATTTTTACATACAAAGACCCTTCCGTGCCCCGGGAAGCACGTCAAGCCGTTGGTTTCGGCTGTCCGTCGTGGATCTTTGACAGTCGTTACTGGTCGTCAGAAGCACTAGTCTGACAACCAGTCTTACCAAGGGGTGTCGTATTACCCAGTTACTGGGTTGTGGAGGTCAGATAGGCAGTCGCTCCATATAAAATAATGGTATTCAGCTGCATCCAGTTAGACTGGAAGCCGCCCCCAACATAGTTGGGAAAAGGCTAGGTAGGTGATAATGATAGACGTGCATGTCAGTCATAACATTTGACGTACGAAAAGCGCCCTTACGGTTACGAAATAAAGGCCAGTCAAAGTTAAACTAATACTATGGACGCAAAAGCTGACTGTATGTATAGAAGCATACGTTTCCAAATACGCCGCGGGAAATACTAGTTATTACAATTACATATATAGAGTCATTGCACTCATCATTATGAACAACTTTTACTATCGGACCAAACCTGAAATCACAAAAAAAAATTCAGCTGCTCCCTACATTTTGAAGGGTTATGCAAACATAAATGTAGGGAACAGCTGACTTTTTTTGTGATTTCAGGTTGTGGTTTTTTCCTTTAAAATATTGCCCATGAATTTAATTTTACCCTGTATAGTCCTCCAGACCGTATTTCGGTCATGGCGGCCAATCTCAACAGAGACTAGCCTTCGGCACGGGAGATATTATAGTACACAAGTGTGTGCGTAGACGCAGGTGCACTCACTCTTCCCTCACTTTCATAGTCCAATGGGACGGCAATCCGACACGACCGGAGAGAGATCAGACGCAGGACCAACGGCTTATCGTGCTTTCCGAGGCATGGGGGTATCACACCGCCAACTTCCAACTCCAGGCTGTTACTATGAAATTCCTAATGGAAAAACAATAACCCAATAACACTTTGCCCGACCTGGGAATCGAACCCAGGACCTCACGCTCAGCAGTCGCGCTTGCAACCACGAGACCAACGTCGCAGTCTCAATTATCTATACTAATATTATTAATACGTAAGTAATAGTAATAATATGAGACAACCTCCACACAAGCTCTTCAGTAGGCCAATTCTCGTACTTAAAAAACGTTCAAATTCAAGTCGCAATCTCATCTCAGCGACAAGCAATGTCAAAAACCTGTCAAAACGTATGTAAATTGATTGTAATTTTGACAGATTGAGACTGAGATTAGAATGCGAACGGTCTTAAAAATACGGGAATTGCCCCTCAGGTCCCGAACTAGGTAGAGTCTGTAGGTACTACGGTAACCTGATGACTGATATACATACTTATGTACATATACACACCCAAACACAGGTCAAACAGACATGCTCATGCACACAAATGTTTGACTTGTCCGGGGATCGAACCCGGGACCAGCGGCTCAGAAGGCAGGGTCGCTACCAACTGCGCCAACCAGTCAGTCAAATTATTTATTATTATTATATTTTTAGACTGCCTATTTGGTTTAGTGGTCGCAAGCGCTGTGGTTGCAAACGCTACTGCTGTGCAGGATGTCGTGAGTTCGATATCTGGGTTGGGAACAGTGTTATTGGGTTCTTAATCTGGAATTTCTCAGTATCAGCCCAGCTGAAGGCAATTTGCTCGCCCCCTGATTTACAAGCAAAACTGGCGAAATGTGGGTGTACGGTCACCTCTACCTAGCCCGTTGGAGAACACAGATCATGTGATTTGTGTTATATTTATTCATAAGAAAACCGCCTTCTGTTCTTATGAAAAAGAAAGAAAATGCCCTTCGTTTTGGTAAATAATTCAAAAAAGGACAGAATAATCCAAAATAATGAGTAAACGATACTCAAACTAACCCTTTCCTTTCAAAATTACTTGAAGTTCCCCTTATCCCAAAATATACATTTCCAACTAAATACGTAAATGTACAACTCCATGTCAAAGTCAGTCAACCAGCTAAATTCTTAGCCGATAATCGAATCATCAACGCGTGTAGTCAATGACTGGTAAATGCGATACTACAAATGAGTTATCATCCGGAATCCAACATAATATCGTTGAGGTAAACACTAGCAGGCAGCATATTTATCAATAACATAAATGCCCATAAATTACATATTGGTGATAAATGTTCCAAGTAGTGATGGGTCTAACGATATATCAATCGATTATTCGATTGTTTCGTAGGAAAATGTTCGTTCATTTGTAGTTCAAAGCATTGTATCGAATCTTGAATGAAATCATTATTTTTTCGCATGGGGTGTTGTGTTTGACTTGACCGGGGATCGAACCCGGGACCAGCGGCTCCGAAGGCAGGGTCGCTACCAGCTGTATCAACTGGTCAGTCATTCAAGTAATTCCTGTCCGTCTATTACCTACTCAAGCCTTAACGGCTGAACGGATTTCTATGAAATTTGGCACACGGATAAACCATGACCTGGATCATAGCATACATTTAAAACACATTTTTATCTTTATAATCCGCTCCAGAGGAATGATTTCCGACCTCCACGCAGGCGAAGCCGCGGGAAAAAACTAGTAGGAAATATAATTCAAGTAAATGCACGATGAGTAATCTGTTTGAGTGGATTTTAAAACGAATGACCTTCGGGTGTAATAAATTAGGAAAGTATATTTATTTCGTGTGGCTACTACTTTTAATTAAATTAAATCAAAAGTCATTTATTCTCGAACTAGGCTGAGAATCAGCACTTTTTGAACGTCAAAATTACATAAGACAGTTCCCCAAAACCTTCACCACTTCTTAGTGTTCTAGCTGGGAAGAAGAAGTGGCGGAACAAACTCCCCAGCAGCACAGCTGTCTGGTCAGTTAGAAGAACTGGATTCTATACAGTAGTAAGTAATTCACATTACGAAACATAACACTAAATTACATTATTTGCCATATGTCACCTAGTATACGCCAATATACCTACCAACAAATGAATAATGATAATGGTATAATAATTGCCCCCTCATGTTGGTTATCCACGACTAGGTATCGATTTGTGTGACTACTTTAGTTAGCTTTTTTGTATTTATTTTAGTACATGGAGGACTTACAGCTAATAAAAGCAGACAGAAAAGGGAACCATAGTCACCAGCAAGCCAATTACAAATCCTCACGTATAGACTTATAATAACAATTTATGGTGTGAGCACAAAAACAAAAAACATATTGCCTTAATAAACAATATAAATAATTGGTTGACAATAATAAGACTGAAACAATAGAGAAAATAATAAAACTAAAACAAATAATATAACCAACCGCTTCTTGAAAAATTAGAGGCTTGAGCACGTTCTGGCCGAATTCACACTAATATTGAATGGATCAAAATTATATTCCTTGCATAAGTCATTGAAATTTTGTTACTTTTTGTTTTTATATAGTTTGGTTTTTTATTTTATAATTTAGTTTGTGCACTTCCTGTACGAGTCGCAATAAACACTTTTTCTTTCTAAATTTCTGCTTGTGCGCACAATATAACTGTTCTGCCTATAATTCGAAGATGTATGAGGTACACGTATGGGTGGATTAAAACGAAGTGCTTTACTTGGTACATTAAACACTAACATTGTACACTTAGTTTGCAATAAACGTTTTGACTTTGACTTAAAATTTGACTATAATTTAGGGTTATCAATAGTGTTATTGAGGATTTTCAACAAGAATAAACAGTCTGCAATTTTACGTCACTCCACCAGTGGTAGTAGATGATACTTTTTACAGTGTCTGAGATAACAGGTTGACTGATATGGAATCTCTTGATGAAAGCTTAGATATTTTATGAACCGTCTTTGGATGTTTTCCATGCGGTCAATATATTTGTGATAACGTGGATTCCATATCTGAGAGGCATACTCTAGCTGACTTCTCACAAAAGTGCAAAACAATATTATTAGTGTTTTAGCATCAGTAAAACACTTAAAGAGACGTATTATAAACCCAAGCGGTTTAGAGGCTTTTTTGACCATTGCATCAATGTGTGTGTCAAAAACTAACTTACTGTCTTGATGGACGCCCAAGTCACGAATAGTATTGCACCTTGGCAAGATCTGGCCCGCCAAAGTATAAGTAGTGGCTAGGACGACACGTTTTCTAGTGTAAGTGATCACCGAACACTTAGATGGTTTGAGATCAAGTTTATTAGCCGGACAATATAGAATCATAGAGACAGTCAGATTGACAGAACAAAAAATGTTCAACTTGAATAAGAAATCTAAATTAGCACCAATGAAGTAAAACATCTTAACTGTGGGAAAAATAAAGCTACAAAAATCTTTTTTGCCTAATGCTAAAACTTTTCCCCAAATTAGCATTTAATTAAGGAGTACTTTTGAGCCCTTATCTAAAAACTTTGTAGACACGCAATTTTAGCCTACATTTTCTTTTTTCTATCGCTTAATAAACTAAATTACAGATGATTACAGTTTTTGCACTTCATCGCATGTGAACGTTAGGTCATAGACTTTGGGTTTAGTTTATAATTTTATGTTAATTCTTCAAATAGCTGACTTACGTTTACGTTCGAAATGTTATAAAATTAATTATTATTCTAAGTCTTGTACTAGTAATAATAGTTTCCTATTAAAATACTGATGTCAATGAAAGATAAAAGCTTAATTGTGCCTAAGTACCTAGTACTTTAAGCTTTAAGTGCTCAAAATATCAGGAACAACGTAAAACTGTTGTCGTTTCATTCCAATACGTAGGTTCTGCCCACCCCTCACATTCTAAGGGACTATGTTATGTTACACTATTGGGAAAACCCTTTTTCTTCCCAATATTCATTATTAATAAGGCACAAAATTCCTTGGCCCTGTTCGAAAATTGATCACGTTTTTTCACGGTTACCAAAAGTCCTCTACGAGAAGTCCCATACTTACACATTCAGACGAAGATCTCAAATATTTCTAGACCGAAATTCATCAATTGAAGGAGTTCCTAAAATAAATATTGAAAGTATATACCCCGGTTTACAACTTTCTACCATTTCCATTGTATCATTAACGTTACCAGATTCAAGGTATGTATCAACGATCTGTCAAACGCAGATTAGTCATTTACGAAATTGCCATCTCAACCTTCATTACTTGACTCAAATAGAAAATACGTACTTAAAAGCCTACTAAAAGGAACGCTTGTGGAAACTCATTCAGTTCGACTCGGTCGTTGTAAGCGCACGGACGCCTACGCCGTAGCGGTGCTACGCCGTAGCTCGCTCTACGTATCGCGTGTTAACTTCGTTCGATTGTTAAAATTAGAACAGTTTATGATTATAGTTTAGACTAGGTCTGTAGTGTTTTGAAAATGTAAAGTAATATTTTAAGTGTTTTTTTTTAATGAAACAATGTTCAGTGACATTAGAGGAGGGCAGTGACTGAATAGTGCACACGGTAACCTACTTAAATGCTTCGTCATAAAGGGGAGGTAAGTAATGACTTCTATATTTAGTTACGAAGTTATATTAATATGTGAAAATGTATGTAAAGTTGGGGACAGACTAGAGTTTAATTAGAGGCTAACTTTATAGCCATACACTGAACATGCGGCGGATTGAACATACATTTAGATTATACAGTGATCATTTTAACTTACTTCGAAAATTATGTTAAAGTATACATTTTAATTGATTACTTAATTATCGCCTAAGCATCTCCTTATATAAATATTTAAATGGCTTAAGTTGCTTAGTTTAATAACTTTAGTAATATGACAGACGATGAAATGCACAGATTACAGAAACATTAAGTCATTTTATGTCTTCTTTTTAGTTTTAGTCTAGCATGTTTACATTGTCTACATATTTTCAATTGCATAAAATTATAAGTGGAAGTGCGGAGTCTCCTAATACAAGCAATTCCTTGTTTAAAAGGTGATCTCCAATTATTTGTATCGAAATGCCAATTTTGTAATTGAAATAAACATTTTTAATTAAAAAAAAAAAAAAATATTAAGATCTTTAAACCATCGGAAAATGGCTGAGGGCTATTTAATAGTTAATGAGTATCAATACGACACTACATACCTAATATTAAACATGGCTCGACACTAGGCGGATTAGTGATAGATAATGTTAATCCTTATCTATAAAAATCAATGCCACTTTTCGTTGTAATTTTATAACTCAAGAACGGATGGACCGATTTTGCTAATCCTTATCTATAAAAATCAATGCCACTTTTCGTTGTAATTTTATAACTCAAGAACGGATGGACCGATTTTGCTAATTATTTTTTTAGAATATTCCTTGAAGTACGAGAATGGTTCATACGGAGAGAAAAATAAAAAAAAAATATGTTAGGCGGTGCGAAGTTCGCGGGGTCAGCTAGTAATAAATAAAAACAAATGTCAATTATTCAAGGCATTATTAAACTGTGTTCACATCGTTTCGATTTCAGTAATTCGACTACGATATTTTGAGAGATGCTAATTATTCTAGGACATGTCGTACGTAAAACGGAGTTTAGTTAGTCTGCATTTCAGATTAGCTTTTCAATCGTTGCACGCTAGTATCGCGTTAACACGAGGTGACTTATATGTCAGCGTTGTATAAATTAAAGGTCATTAACATTGTGACCTTATACAGGGTGTACAAAAACCCATCACGAAGCCGTCATCTATGCATTTTGTAGATCAAACTAAGTAACTTTGAGCAAAAATAATTGCAGAAAAACGGGTTTTGAGTGTGAAAATTCTCTGTTTACAGTAGTGTGCAATGTAACGCACACAAAACTTTGTACTTTTGGATGCTTGCAACGGTATAGCGATAGTGGGAGTATTTAAAGTTAAGTTATAAAATTTAATAACTACTAGTTTTCGTAAATTAACGTCCAAAAAAGTTGGAACTCTGCCCTTCAATGTCTCCATATCCAGAAGGCTCCCAGCCGGTCGATTCTGTAAAAATCTCACCATGAAGACTTGCGTGGAGTGAACTGTCAGTGTCGTCCCACTGATGCTAGGGATTGACCAAGCATTACATTTACAATCATAATCATAATTATTTTCCAAAACCTGTAATGATAGTATATGAGTTTTAAATAAATAAATTTTAAGACCATAGACTTTTTATAGATTTTTCTGTAATCTATAAGTATTTAGTAAAGAACTATTTAATGTATGTTTTTCAAAACATTTAGGCTCAGTACTTCGGAGATAAGGGGGTATGAACAATTTTCATATTTTTTTCTAAAATCACTTTAAAACTATCTATTTTCATTTCATTTTAGAATTATAAAAAAAAATAAGACCTTACAGTAAGCCCTGTCATTTAATATATCACACGGTACTGTTTGAAAAACTTTAATTATTTTATTTTCTTGTCTGCCTCCCGAAAGTGTCTCCCATATTCAAAATTCATTTATTTACGTTACCTTCACGTCCATGTTTGGGTTCACAGAAATGTATATGTGTACCAAATGTCAACTCTATTACAATCGGAGCAAATTGACTGTGACAGATGGACACATGTTCGTGAACTGGCGCCGTCAGTAGGCACTGGTCATTTCTTAGCTGCCACGGCTTATTTTATTTTAATTCCATAATTGTTTTTATCTTTTTATTACGGACGCTTTTAACGTGCACGTCTTTCTATATCGTTCTCACATGTATAATTACAACACTTTTTTGTAACAATATTTTGACTTAAAAGAGTGTCCATGGAGTTTCTTGCCCGTTCTTCTCCATAGGCTTCATCTTTCTGACTGACCGACCCCTTGACAATTTAAAAGTACCTGTATTTGGTTTATTTGAAATAAATGCTTTGAGTTTGAGGATAGACAGACACACGAGTGATCCTATAAGGTTTCCGTTTTTTCAATCGGACGTACCTACGGAACTCAAAAAATTATCATAAGAACGGGAAGAACAAGTGACTCTCGGCTTCGTTAAGGGGTTTTTTACACTCGTTATATGCCAGTCAGCCATACTTATAGATTTTACTACGTCCTTTGATATCAGGACGATCAAAATAATCAAGGTTATGTTAGAAAATACAAGCAGCAAAATATGTAGGAATCATGACCTCACGTTACAACTCATGACTAGTAACGAATTGATTATTAACTATACACTAGCACTTTGCCAGCGACTTCATCCGGCCGATAGATATCCTGTGGAAATTTTAAAAAATCTGTCCTTCGCATTTTTTTTTCACCTCTCCAACTAAGCTTAATGTTGCTTAAACCGTCGCTCGGTCCCGGTTATGATTCGTGAATCTTTGACAGTCGTTACGACCCGGTCGTCAGAAGCCCGCAAAACTGAGTCTTACCAAAGGGTATCGTGTTACCAAGTAACTGGGTTGTGGAAGTCAGATTGGCAGTCCCTCCATGAGAGTTAATGGTATTCAGCTGCAGCCGGTTAGACTGGAAACCGACCTCTAAATAGTTGGGAAAAGGTTAGGCAGATGATGAACTTAGCTAAATATTATGCTTGTGCCAGGAGAAACTTCAGGTCCGCGCAACCTGTCGTTTGCCAGTTTGACAATGTTCGGGTATGGCCAGATGAAACCTCTTAAGGGCTGCCCTCAAACATCCAGTAATCTATATGGTTTCTATATTGCCGACCTGTCCTTTCCTTAGTCAAGTATGATTTTATCATCATAAGAAATGAATAAGCCAGTTTAATACCTGAAAATAAATTGGATAATCTCCGAATAAGATACTGGAAAGTTAAATTGAATTCCAAATATTTTTATGAGTTGTGAAGGGATTATTAACTAACGATTTCTTATCAACGAAGTTCATGCTTATGTTGGAAGCTTTTGATTAGTCTTATGAGATTTTTTTGTAAAATTGTTGTTTTTGGTGGAGGTATCAATAAAATTGGTGAGGTTATGTATCGATAAAATTGGCTGTGACGAGAAAATATCTGGGTGAGACAGGAGTAAAATAACGGAAATAAAGCGCGTATTGGATTAGTTTATGTATTTCACGAAATCTTAAAACGTTAAAATGCCTTGATGTAATCACTAATACATAGATTTTACACAATCGTGTTCAAACATACAGTCTACATCAATCCCCCAAGTTCCTCGAATTAAGCTATATTTATCTAATATAACTGTTGTGAAAGAAAACGTCGCATGGAAACTGGCACGTCCTAGAACCAAAAATTTGAACACATTTGACATCCCCAACCCGCGCTGGGCCCACGTGGTGGATTATACCCCGCTCCCTCTCACAGAGGAGGCCTGTGTCCCAGCAGTGGGAAGATTATAGGCCGATTATGATGTGTGTGTTGATGATAAGTAATGTTATATTATATGTCGTATTTCTATGTTTATTTCTGTTTCTACATAAATAAATAAAATATATTGGTACGTATTTAATTTACAAATAATGTAATTTAGAGTATATTATTTTTATGTTGCCATTAAACAATATTATCAACATAACGAGTTTATCCATTATATATGTAGTAAAATCACGCAATTGAACACTCCTAACGACCATTAACAATAGTTATTACTGTCAGGTACGTTTCATGGCCTATTTAAAGTAGGTACAATAATGCTTATGGACCGACGACCTCAAGAAAGTGGCTGGGACAGACTGGCTGCGAAGGCGGAGGACAGGGTGTTGTGGTGCAGCCTGGGAGAGGCATATGTCCCGCAATGGACCATAATGCTTTTGTCAGGACTCGGGTCATATAAACACAGATGATCTGAGGCTCAGGATATAACTCCACTAATAGTAAAATGACAGAGTTCAGCACGAAACAAAGATAAAGTAGGCGAAATTCACGTTGAATGTGAAAAGTCTGTTATTAATAATTGTATACTCATATTTTCATAAAAGGAATGCGGTTACCAGCGACTTTGTCTGCGTGTGTTTTGTGTTACATGATTTTCTAATACAAATGCCTAGAATGGAAAGTAAAGTGGCATAGGTTCATCTCTCTCTCTCTATCTGTCAAATTTCGTTCAGTGCTTTAGGCGTGAAAGGCTACCATACAGGCATGCAGAGTTACTTTCGCATTTATAATTATTATTAAGTATGGAACTATGGATTCGTATATATTTGCAATATCCACAGAATGAATTACGTGAAGCAATAAGCACAAAAAAGCAATATATATGAGGTTCCTCTCTACCAACGCCAACTACGATACTTCCCGACGTCGCCGTCGGTGCCTATTTAAAATATTATTATAATACTGTATTATTTTTTATCGAAATATTTAGCTGCATAAGGCTTAACATTAAGAAGACACAACCAAACACCATAATAATGAAGCTCATAATGCCTTCAATGCATTTGTGGCCGGATTTGACAAACGCCTATTTACTACTTCCATGCATTCTACATTCTATGCACGGATTTGATGTCATAAGGCATTATCTCTGTAATAATCACCAGTGTGTTAACGCCCACTGCTTTAACATGAACCTTATTAACACGATACTGCTTCAATTAATTGTTGCGGTAAGGGAACAACGCTTGGCTTGCCAATTTTGGATTGGCGATTGCAACATATTGTTATTAGTACCTACGTAGTATGCTAGTAGTTATCATTTAGGTATAAAGTCTTGGTTGCCTTATACGATACTTAATACTTAGTCCCAAAAGTAAAAATAAATAGTATCCTTGCACATATAGAAGTATGAGGAACAGGGTGTAAAGTTAACTCATCTTCCATAGAAAAGGGAGGATCCTCCGACCAGACTGTCGTTGCTAGTGGGCATCTGCCCGACGATTGATGTCGTCGGGACGTTGTATATATTATGCTAGTTGCGCGGTAAACTCTGCTTACGCGATGCAGGATTTTGCGTGACGTCAGTATGTTGCGTAGTTTGTTGGCGGCGGCGGCATGTGGCGCTGTAGATGCCGCCACGTACCTATACAACTTTTTAAAAGCGGTTGATTACTGAGTTATAATTATATTTTATCGATATTGGTGTAAAAGTGTGGATGGCTAAATACTTTTTTTAAGTGTCACCATTTTAATTAATAATATAAAGCAATTTCAACACTAAAGTGGTTGTCTCATCAAAAAGTACCTACTTCGATAATTAATATCAGTAAATCGATGCTTCTTTATTTAAATTTTATCAACGTCAGTCCAGCTCTACAATTAAAACGACAACTAAAGTGTATTTAAAATATTCGCGACACAACACTAACGTCGATAAGTGTTCGAACAAGCGTGCCACATTCACTGTTCATTCACAGTAAGTGCATGCAGCGACACACTTTTATCACAAATCAAGTGAGACGTCGCGACAATGTTGTATGCTGTGAAACATACCCGGAGTGTACAATGGAGTTATGAACAACGCACGTCTGTTACACCGAGGTGATACTTGAATCCGGAAGGTGATGCCATTGTGTTACTGGCTTTATAAAGTTATGAGTGGTGGTTTATAAAGTAAGATTAGACTAACTGAATGGTATAGTTCTTAAAGACATAGGTAATACGGGCTGGTTTCCGCAACTCCACGTCAATGCGCGTATTTTGCGTGCCTACTTCTTGAAGACATTCATAGCATTGGAATCATCGATCTGTTGATCTGAATTTGTAGATAGGAATATTGTAGATTGTACAGAAAGACGGCCTTACATCAGATATTTTCTGATGCATAAATATACTAAGCATATTAGAATGTTTCCACAGCTGGGACACAGGCCTCCTCTCTGTCGTAGGCGTGGGCTTGCGAACGGCGAGCAATGGGCAGCTCGCCGTTCGATAAGGACCAGGCCCGGGTCGACGGCGCGTTGTGTTCCACGCGCGCCTCAAAGAGATGGCAGCACCAATGACGGGGTCCGCTAGGGCCGATGCCTGCCAGGGTTGCGGGAAAGTCCGAAAGGATTACCGTGCCCCCTGGCACAGGCAACTGAAGGAACATGGGTGGGTTTTAGTCAGTAAGAGTCTGACACGCCCTCCTGCTCTGCCCAGAGCCGGAGAAGTTATTTGATGATTTCCCACCCTAAAAAAAAAAAAAAAAAATAGGCCTCCTCTCCGTGAGTAGGAGCAGGCCCAGTGCGGATTGCTGATGAAGTCGGCTACAACTTATCGAATCGATAGTTACTATACTGCTTGGCTCTAGGTGACAGCTATTTTATTTTAACAACTTTTTACATCGAACATGGTGACACGTTTGCTGGTTTTTGTCGATATTACACGACGGTGTAACAGATATCCATCTAACCTGCCCTTATGTTCTCTTGTAATACCTTTGCAATGCCTTTAACTCTACATTGTTTATTGTTAATTAAACAGAAATATGGATGCTAAACGACTTGTGGAATAACATCAATTTCATAACAATTAACACTGTAGATAACATTGACTGTACAATGTTTAAGATAATTAATTCTGACTGTACTTTGTAGTTTACGAGACTGCCTCGGGGTGTTTTATTTCGTTCAGTTAGAAATACGCCCTGATTGTAAGCTTGGGTTTGATGTGATGAATAAATTAAGGTAGTTTGATTAATTTTTGTTAGTTTCTAATAGTTTTTAATTAATTGCAGCTTCGTTATACGTCACTAAGTGGATTTCTCAGTAGCAGGTCGGTGTCAGGATTTGTGCCCTGTTGGTGGCAATAGGCTCGACTCCTATTACATGGGACTTAAAGATAATTGGCAAAATGGGTTTAATTATAGGTACACCTCTGGCTAACCCTTTGCAATTTACAGGCGTGATGTTTTGTATATTATGTAAATGTATTTAAACCAATTGATTACAGAAACATAATTAGCCTCATTAATAAATGATAAATGACTCCATTTTTATAAGTACGAGTAGGTTTGTACAAACTCTTTTATACCCACCTACCGTTCCGTACCGTATACGTACCTCTCGTTCCTAATAGCAAACTACCTTCAATGCCCCCTGGGTACCATGGTGCCCGACCTGTTATCAGCTTTAATGAAAACAATCGAATACTTAGAAAAACCCATTGTTGACACTAGAGCGGCGATGACGTAATTTCTCGCGTGCATCAACTGTGAAAAAACCGCCGCGCCACGGGATCTAGAGCAGATACGTCAATCATATTTTAAAAACGAGATGAGGTCGGCGTTTACGATCTGACTACTCTGAGAAGAAAGGTTGAAACAAACTCAGAGGGCAGTCTCTTTTAAAGTCCAGACATAATCTTGGTCAGATCATGTGAAGACCATGTAGATTGGTGTCTGAAATGGTCTTCTGAGAAAAAACCGCACAGATTAAGTGGACCTGTCCAGTCAGTGCACGCATGAGTAGTAATCGTGCAGCTCAACTTAGAACTTAAGGAGTTCAACGATTCGACGAACAATACCGAAGAAAGGACATTTAGGTAGGCCGCATACATTACTCACTGCCAGAATTCACATCATTCTCTTTTTTATTCAGAGCAATATCAAAACATTTAACGTCCTTCTATAAGTATTAAACTATCTATCTAAAGCCACTTACTCCTACTTTGAAGTCCGCACAGCGACATTCTTTGAAGCTAACTTTCTTAGCGCCCCGTCACGTAAGACGATATTTTTTAAAATTCAATAAATTAGATAGCGTGTCCACGAGACATAGTAGTTACTCTGTATGTTATGGGTACGTGTGAGGGGCTAGTGGCTAAATAATAACAGCCGCAGGGGTCGATCGAAAATTAAAGTATGCTTGCCGCCGTCAGTTCGTGGATGGGTGACCATCCATTACATAACGAGACCCTCCGTGCCTCGGAACGCACGTTAAGCCGTTGGCCTCAGCTGTCATTTGTAGATCTGTGACAGTCGTTACGGGTAGACAGAAGCCCAAATGTCTGACAACCAGTCTGATCAAGGGGTATCGTGTTAGCCAGGAACTAGGTTGTGGAGATCAGATGGGCAGTCGCTTCGTGTAAAATACTGGTATTCAGCTACATCCGTTTGAACTGGAAGCCGACCATTATTTATTTTTATTTTATTTATTTAAATTGATTAAGTTTCAAATGATAACCGAATGACCTTTTTTATTGTGACGTACGTACAAATTTAATTTCTATTTACTTAATGATTTTAAAGCAAGCTACTTTTCATATTGTGTATAATTGTTGTGCCCGACAAGGGTCCATATGCACTTCATAATTATTTATAAGATCTTGTACACACATGAGATATGCAATAAATATTTGAATTGAATTTGAATTGACCCCAGCATATTTGGGAAAAGGCTAAGCAAATTGATACGAGTTTTGTAATTTTTTGAAGTATATACGTAATCATAGCGCTCGTAATTTATCCATTGCTGCCATCCTATTTGGATGAAAAAGTTCTATGATAATAGTTCTTTGTCAAACTTGCTGTAAGTAAGGACTTACCTACTAACCACGTCTGGAAAACGCATTAGTGATCACAATATTATGTTGTCAGAAGCATGATGTTTATCATAAGATAACAAAACATAGCATAACAGCACGCCTATAATCCCGAAAGGGTAAGGTAGAGGTGTACCTTTAGTACAACCACTAATTGCCATTTATATATAAGTCCCATGTTATAGGGGACAAGCCTATTGCTATCAACCGAGCACAAATACAGAGGTTATTCCTTTTATACACCCCGAAAAGTCCACCTTTAGGTGGATACGCGGAAACGTATGTCCACCTTAGGCCTAGTTGGATAAACGGAATTTATAGGCTCAGGGCACACATACGCTACGACATACGCTCGGACATGCGTTTCCGCGTATCCACCTTAGAGTGAATTTATTGGGGTGGAGAAACGGAATAACCGAAATCCAGACTCAGCACTGAGAGTTTCCTATAGAAAAACCCAAAAACACTTTGCCCGACCTGGGAATCGAACCCAGGATCTCATGCTCAGCCGTCACAAGACCAACGAGGCAGTCTCTTATTTGTCAAACTTGTTGTAAGTAAGAACCTACCTACAAACCACATCTGGACAACGGATTAGGGATAACAATATGTTGTCTGAAGGATAGTGTTTATCCTCTTAATATAACTCTTTAGTTTACGAAATCCACATCACGTTTAATTTCATTCCATTCTATATATAGAAACAACACACAAACTCGTCAACGCTCCCTAACCCACGCCTTACTCTTCAGAAGATAATAAATGTGACTGTGTGACGTTTATGTTTGTCCATAAACAGCTTTGCTAATGCTCGCAAAACTCAAACGTTTTCCCGTAACTATATCGTTAAGGAAAACCCTTAAATAAGCTATTAGTTTCTTTCAAGTTGATGTTGACACGTAAGGTGCGCTTTCTAGGAAATATGTTTAATGGTAAGTTTGACTCTCCCTGGCTTATTATGTTATTAGTGAAACTTATCGTGATACTAAGAAATTAATTGTTTGAATACTTAACCATGTTGCAAGGTTTTTTTTCATTCCCTATAAAAAAATAATAATCCTTGTTACACATGACAGTGTATAAAACAAAAAACATGACAATTTTAACCCGACTACTATTATTACGAAAAAAAAACCGAAAACTTATTACTACGATTTCGCGGCTACTATTTATATTGTTTTTTTTTGTTGAAGTCTTAAATATAGATTGTGAACGACCCTGGGACACCACGACCTGGGTCTAGAATTCTAGATCAAGAAAAGTTTAACAAAGCTTAATTTGTTGCAATCGGTGCGCTTGGCTAGGTTATACGAATGATATCATTGATAAGTCCATGTATCATTGTTATTGCACCTCTAGCAACACACACCAAAGTCAAGTCAAAGAACGAAATAAATTCAAAAGGTGATAAATCAAAAGCAGCAATGGAAACTGTACTGTCTGTAAAAGAATTAGGGCTCAAAATACAAACCCATTTTAAAATTTTAATGGTTTTTCAAATAGTTGAGCATATTGGCGTAAAATACACGACGCGCGAACTGTTTCGTATACTTTGAAACTAACTGGCTTATTATGTTACTTTGAAAACTTCATAAAAGGCGACCTACCGCGTCTGTTACCTGCCAATTATTGTAGTATGTTGCAAGGAGGTAGCATAAAGAGAGCAACAATGTAATGTTCCGTAAAGCTTGATAGGAGCTGATAGTGTGTTCACTATGTAACTTTTGCCTATGTATATTTAGGAGTTATACACACAGAGCAACGAGTAGATGGTATCGATGTGCTTTTATTTAGGTTTTTCATTACCTTTCAGTACATTTGATTTGGTTCTGAACCTACAAACAAAACATGTTTCGGGGTACTGGACTTAGTGACGTACAGGAATATCAGAGGGGCCATTCCTGATTTTTATGAACGTTTACAATGCTAATCTCAGTCCCAATCTGTCAGAAATACTATATTATAGTTTTGACAAGATTGTCGCTGGGATGCGATTGCGGCTAGATTTTAAACTTTTTAATTATGGGAATTGACTTTCAAGTAGGTAAGCTAGTGCGCATGCTGGAGTTAAAATAGTTTTTTTCTTTTTATGATCGACTCGAAAAACTTGTAGTGACCATCGAAAGCATGCAACATATATATTGACACACAGTACAGCTAAAATTACACAGAGTGGCAGTTACATCGAGCCGCAAACTGTAACCATAAATTCAGCACATCATTCTAGACGTATCAAAAACGTCTCATGTTTCGTAGTAACGTGAATACCTGTGTTTATATGATCTGAGTGACCTACGAGGTCAAAATGTAAGGAGCAAACATTTTTTTTTAAATATCCGACAAAAAATTTCAACGCAAGCGGGTTCAGAATCATGTACTGAATCCATGGTAACAGGTTGCGCGTCGATGTCCCTGCCAAACCTTTTGGAACGAAGTTCCTTATCGCGCGTTGTGAAAGGGGGCTAGACGGAAAAAATTCTTACGAAAAGTTGTCACGACACTTTTTGCTATAGTAAGCTATTGTAAGCTGTGCGGCGTGCGCATGTTTTTCTGTCTGTCTCTCTCTCTCTCTCTCTCTTATAGAAAGCAAGCCAGATATTGGAAAAAAAAAAAAATAATAATATAAAAAAAATATTATTATAACTTAAAAAAAAAAATATTACAATTCCTTCACTAATTAATCGAAAGGAACTTCGTTCCATCAGGGTGTCCCTTGACACCTCTCAAGTTTTTTTTTTAGGGGGGGAAATCATCAAATAACTTCTCCCACTCTGGGCGGAGCGGGAGGGCGTGTCAGACTCTTACTGACTAAAACCCACCCATGTTCCTTCAGTTGCCTGTGCCAGGGGGCACGGTAATCCTTTCGGACTTTCCCGCAACCCTGGCAGGCATCGGCCCTAGCGGACCCCGTCATTGTTGCTGACATCTCTTTGAGGCGCGCGTGGAACATAACGCACCGTCGACCCGGGCCTAATCCTTATCGGACGGCGGGCCACCCATTGCTATAGCCAAGCCCGCGCCTACGGTGGCTGGGAATCGGCTTAAGATTCCCGATGCCCAGGGCGTCTCCGTCTCCTCGTCCTTCGCGAGCATCAATGCTTCCCATGGCCTCTCGCTCCATACCATGGCCTGGATCAGGGCCGGACGCGAGAGATCGCCACTGCCGATCGCCTGCACGAGGACACGGCGGTGCTCCGCCCAAGCCGGGCAGACCTCCACCGTATGTTCCACCGTTTCCTCCGGGCGATCCATAGAATGGTGACTGACACCCGGGCATTTCCTCCCGCCTTATTCGGAACAAGAACCTCCCGACCTTATCCGGAACAGGAACCTCCCGAGTCCATGCCACCCTGTTTAACCAAATTTGACAAAAGATGTGTTAATTACTAACATTATATTCCTTCCTACATTAAATTCTTTAACAAAAAACTTTCGCGTCCACTAGATAATTACTGAAACTTGTCCTCACATTTGTTTATTCACAAGAAAGTCGGTGGTGGCAGCTTAATGGCGTGTTTCCGACACAGTAAAATTATGTTCCTGCCTACGTAGTGGGAACGAAACCTGCGGGCACAGCTAACAATGAAAACTTTTAATATCATCGGAGAAAGCAATGATAATAAAACTTTTTATTGGCATTCAGACTGAAATAATGTTGTCTGTCTATTTATATAGGAAATCTATTTTTGAACAGCTGAAACTGCTAAATGACGAACATGCTCAGGCGATTCCACTTTTAATTTTTATTTGAAAATTACCTATCTTTATAAAAGCATTTTTCAGGTAGGTAAATAGTTATGAAGCCTTCTTTCATTATCAACATAAAAACTCAGCGATTAAGGAACACACACAAAAAACACCTCTCTATCTGGATTCATAATTCCGGCAGTTTCAACTCGGGCGAAAGACGTTCAATGCATACATAAGACATAGACGTATGTATGTAGTATATATATGTAGAGAGTATGTATGTATATGTAGACGTCCCCTAAGTATTACTACAATTAATGTTGATTTTGGAAACTCATCATATTTTTGGATATGGTTCGTCCACTATCTCATTCTAATTCCTTCAGTTTTACTTTCACCACATTAATGAACACTATTTTAGTCAACAAGATGATATAAAACCTCTTTTTATATTTCATTTTAATTATTTTGATTTCAAATATTTTTACATCGTCAAACGGCATCTCATCTATGCACTATGGAGGGTAGAGACAAGGAGAACTATCTCTTATGGGAAGAAAGCTGAAAAAGTGTCCAACTTAAATAGTAAATAATAGTTCAAACACCCTCCAAAATGGCTTTAGCGTAGGCAAATTGTGTGGTATGAATGTAGCAGTTGTTATCGTACTGAAGTATGCTGAGTCTGAAAATTTAATATTTTTAGTGACTAGAGTAGTTAGTGACAGTCCAGTATACCATACCTCAATGTACGTAGTCCAACATTATTTTGTAAACATAACCTAAAATTATTGCTTTTAAAATTTACCCGGTGGCTACACATTTTGACGGACACTTTTCATACACAGAGATAGTTCTCCTTGTCTCTACCCTCCATACTATGTACAAAGCTAAATCAATATTTTATGACATTTAAGTCATAAAATATTTATTTAGATTAATTTATTTTCCAACTTACATGTATCATTACAGGGTAACCTAATGCGATAGTGTACTTGAGTAAACTCGTATTCTAACTTATTATTATAATTATATTTTTTGTAACTTATTAATACAAACAATGCATTTTTTGTGAACTCACTCAGAGAACAACACAATAGGTCCAAGTCAATAGCTATGAGGTTAAGAGTGCAGAGTGCACGCGACAGTAGCGGCTCGCTTAAAATATTGGTCCGAGGCTCCAGGCGCGCGGCTCTGCCAGCAGCCGTGGCTGTCATCGTCGCCACACGTATCTGTCCGGAACACACTAACCTATATTATACTATATACCTATATTACCTATACCTATATTATTTGTTTGCTTATGTCCAACAAACACGATAATATATTATCTACATGACAAGGCACCTACCAATAATCCCACAACCAACATGTTGCTTAAAACCTTCGAGCAACAATACCAACTAGATAACGGGTCTCGTACAAAATCAAAACTAAATGCTGTCCGCGTGTAAAACGTTTAAAACAGTTATAAGTTTAACCTAATTACATCCATGGCACCTAGTATTAAAATCGTGTTTACATTGGCTGTGTTCCAAGCGAACTACACAAAATAAGAGCTCACGTCTCAAGTGCGCTGTTACTTACCGAGACGTATTTCTTGCACCGACCAGAGGCCCTGCAGTCCCGACATAGTTAGCAATCGTTTTCGGTTGCCTACCAGTACCTACCTAAAATACCGGTAACAACCGATAAATTTGAATGTGGAGACTACCAAATATCGTTACATCTGTATTGTTAGGACTTAGCAACCGAAAACGATTGCTAACTATGTCGAGACTGCAGGGCCTGATATCTAGTCGGTATTGTTGATTATAGCTTAAAACGATTCAAGCTATGCGAGCGCACTAAAATGATTAGTACTTCCCTTAAAAAAAGATTGCAGTCAAAGCTAAGCCAACTGCAGGGCAACATAGGTATAGATGTTTAGATTACTTTAATAATAACCAAAGGGAATAAATAGTCCCATTAAAATAAGCACCTACTAGGTTATTTAAGTTACGGTATATTTTACTATTGTAGTAATTATTTAGTCCCCTTACAACTGAGCCACTTGAGACCGGCTGGCATAGTTCTTTTGTTTATTTTACCTGTTCAATGTGCCGACTTGTTTTATTTATAAGTTGTTGAAAGCTTCAAAATTATTGTTTCATTGTTACTTTAGTTTAGTGAATTGATTTTGTTTACGTTGGCCATTTTGGTTTGGTTAGATTTTGCTCAATTTGGTCCTCATCTTTTCTTACAATTTTAGCATCGTTGTTAAGGTCAAATAAATAGGCTAACTGCTAAACTCAGTAAGTTTTTTAAGTACCTCTAATCTAGTCTAATCAGGACTTCTGTTGTACTTTTCAAGTAAACATTGGGTAACTACTTGAAAAAGCTATATCATCTTAGAACCGATTAGACTAAATGATAGTAATTATTCACTTTTAATGCTGATGCAATAAAAGTGAAAAATTATTACAGACATAATCTAAAATTAATATAATTAACTTCAACGTAAAACATATTTGGAAACTCCCAAAAATCAATAACGTATAACGTACACTTCGTATTGCTCTTGTCAAAATCCTCCTTTCGATTCACTCGCCTTCTACGACCACTTTCCTTAAGGGAAACTATAGAGAAACACATGTGTTTAATAACCTTGTCGTGTATGACCGTAATCTGGCGCCGTTGGACTAACTTCACAGTCACTTCGTGCGTTATCGGAGGCAGGGTACAGTTTGCGTCTCGGATTGGGTACAAACAGCCCAGTTTGTGAAGTGTGGGGCCTTCAGGTGTATTGTATGAATTGTTGTACTGCTGTTTGTTTAAATAGAGATTGTTATTGTATGATAGTACGAGGTATTTTTATTCGAGCTGACTGAATCGAAAATGTTCACGTTTTACTGTTTTAGATAGTCAATCAATACATCATCTCAAGCTATAAGGCTTGGCTTTCATCAGAAGTTGGCGAAATGTGTTTTTAGTTTTTACTAAGATGTAGTTCGTAAGGAAACAATTTCAGATTATTTATTTTCGTATTAGAAAGAAAGAAAGAAAAATATTTTATTTGGGACGCGCACAGGAAATACAAATAATAAAAATAAAAAAGAAAATGAAAAATAACAAAATCATGAAAACAATAAAAAAAAAGAATAAAGAGAAGACCTGTGCGAGGCCAAAACGGCTCCTATCTCAGCATGATGCTGCCGTATTTGACAAACAAACAAATACCGCAGCGCTGGTATTCTGATAGGGCCCGTTGTGATGCCACGAACACACCTACGGACATAAAATAAACCCCACTAGAGGACATAATTTCTTATACAAATACTAATAAATAGAATAAACAATAACATCTAATAAGAATACCAGTAAATGAAAACCGTATTTCTCAAGATATAGTCGAATATTACGATCGACCCACACCCGACGCTCCAACATCGCTTGTCCATGCTACAGACAGACTAGGTATTGTCTATTAAATAGGATCCTATTTAAAGAAATTTGTGCGTTGCACTTTGTAGGTTCAGTGCTCATAATAGTTAGTCAAAATATCTTCGTCATATGTCCACTCCATCTGGTTGAGCTTACACCCGAAGCTGAATTTGTCATCATCCGCCACACGGTCCGATTTCTTAATTAGTGCAATGCATTAAAAAATCCTGTTGCAAATTTTTCGCGATTGCATTCCAAGCGTTGAGCATATTCAACGGTTACAAAAAAATTGGAAGAACTTAATGAATATCCGGATTCCCTGGAGTGCTCGTAAGGAATACTGTAAAAAAAATTATGTAATCAGCCGGGATGTTATCGATCCTGCACCCTTGCGGTGTAGCGTGTCTGCGAATATTATTAATGGATTCTAAATTGCCTTTAAAGCATACTTCCGCGACGAGCCGAACGTGTCAACGAGGTTACTTTCGCAAATGGATTAAATTAATATTTGTGTACAAGCGCCGTCTGCGACGTCGCTTGGTTTTGAGAGATAGGGAAATTCGGATGGTGTTTCCAGTTTGAATATGAACTTATGTCTAATAAGGAGAAAATAAAATGCAATGACTTCAAAAATGGCTGATCAATATTTTTTTAAGAGCTCTTTTTTGCTTTAATATTCACACTCTGTGCTCAACTGCAATTAACAATTAAGAGCGAAGTAGGATACTATAGTCCAACATCAATGATTTAATCACCCAGAAGCAGCAGCAGAAGGGTTTTTGACACCCAGAAGAATCATGCAGTATACATAATAATTTAATCGCCAGACCGTCAGACAATTAGTTCCAGAACTAAAGCATTTATTAACTAAATGTGTATATTACACGTGGCCGTAATTGACGCAATCACATATCCTCATATCATGCACATAACACAATAATGGCGGGTCGTGTAAAGTAATTACACATAGTTTGATTTAGCTGATGAGGGTGGCCATAAATGATCCCAATATAAACGCAAACAAAATTCATGTGGACAGCACGTTTGTTAATAATCCTAATGTGTTAGAGGCTTTATAATTTACAGTCACATATTGCATGAATGGTGTTATGGGTCGGCTAACGATAAAGTTTTGCTGAAATGTGTTATGGCTTATTGACATAACTGCTTTAGTCTAAAGTGTGATAGAATCGAATCTCACATAATTATATAACATCACGCTTTGTTCCTCGACGAATGGGGCAGAAGTATAGTACACCCAAATTTTGCCAGTCATGTTTCAGTTTCATGTTATAGGGGGCGAGCCTATTGCCATTATAGAGACACGAGGAACAGGGTGTAAATATCACTCACACCTGCATAGAAAAGGGAGGATACTCCGACCAGACGGGTGTCGTGTCTGGTGGGCAACTGCCCGATGATTGATGTCGGGAAGTTGTATATATGCTGGATTGTTGGTTGTTTGATTCGCGTGACGTCAGTATGACGCGTAGCTCGCATGTGGCGCTGTAGATACCACTACACCATCAACCGGGCACAGATCCAGAATCCGGGGTGCTACTGAGAAATTGCAGATAGAAAAACCCAATAACAGTTTGTCCGACCTGCGAATCGAACCCGGGACCTCGTGCTCAGTAGTAGCTTGCGACGTCTAGACCAACGAGGCAGTCACATATCACACAATCTAGACTGGAAACGTGTTAATCAGGCTTACAATAAATCGAACAAGAAATACAAAAAAAAAAAAACAAAATAAAAGAACAAAAGAACATCAGTAGATATAAAAAAAAAAAAAATATTTGCCGGTCGATTCTGTAACAATCTCACCGCGATAACTTAGCTGAAATGAGCTATCATTCCACCTGATGCTAGGGATTGACACTATAGACAACTCACTTCAAAATCACTTCACCTAAGTTATAAAGGTTGACTGCTGCTCTGCGTGTCGCGGGTTCGATTCCCGCACGGTACAAATATTTGTATGACCTGCAAGTAGGTTGTTCCGGGTCTGGCTGTTTGTGTATGTGAGTTTAAATGTTTGTAAACGCACCCACGATACAGGAGAAATTCCTAGTGTGGGGCAACGTTAAAAAAAAAAAAAAAAAAAAGGTGGGATTTTTACACAATAGCTCGGCTGGACATATAATATGTGATTATATTATTCAAATCAACGAATCTGCCTTGCCTTTTCCCAACTATGTCGGGGTCAGCTTCCAGTCGAACTGGCTGCAGCTGGATACGAGTATTTTATATGGAGCGACTGCCTATCTGACCTCCACAACCCAGTTACTAGGTAATACGATATCCCTTGGTGAGACTGGTTGTCAGACTTTCGGGCTTCTAACGACCCGTATTGACTGTCAAGGATCCAGGAAAGACAGCCGGGACCAACGGCTTAACGGGCTTTCTGAGACACGAAGGAGTTTTGGTATGTAAAGATCTCAGATCGTATAAACACATGATCTGAGGTAAAGATGGGCACCCATCCACGGACCAACCGCGACAAGCGATAAGCTTAACCTGATCGAACGATCCGTACAGCTGTTATTACTTAGCCACAATTCACCGTCAATTCGATTGGACACAGACAAAGAAAGCTAAGCGGACCAGACCTTGATTGATATAATGTTTACTCATAATAAACATCCAATATTATATAGTTTTAAAGACCCCATCTATTTATGAAAATGACTAGGTATATGTTGGCACTTGAGGGTGGGAAATCATCAAATAACTTCACCCGCTCTGGGCGGAGCGGGAGGGCGTGTTAGACTCTTACTGACTAAAACCCACCCGTGTTCCTTCAGTTGCCTGTGCCAGAGGCCACGGTAACCCTTTCGGACTTTCCCGCAACCCTGGCAGGCATCGGCCCTAGCGGACTCCGTCATTGGTGGTGACATCTCTTTGAGGCGCGCGTGGAACACAACGCGCCGTCGACCCGGGCCTGGTCCTTATCGAACGGCGAACTGCCCATTGCTCGCCTAAGACGATAATTAATGCAAACAGTCTGAATTCTA